>OZ007562.1:166674981-172572978 GCA_963931875.1 Pollenia griseotomentosa | reverse complement strand
AACATCAACAGCAAACCCTTCAACAGCCGCAGCAGCAGCAGCAACATCATCATCGTCATTGGTTACTGAGCATTTTATTGGAAACCTCAGTCATACCACAACACAATCATCAACGGTTTCTTCCTCAATAGCCTCATTGGCGAATGTTAAATTACCTTCAGGTAGGATTCAAAAATATGTATATCAGTCATTTTTATTTTGGCAATTGTTGTTATTTAACTGTAAAGCGAGCTTTAACATTTAAAGAGTTAATTAAGCTTTTATGTAAAATTTACAGTTATAAAAGGCTGTTTTTACACTAATCTTCTTTAAACTTTTAAAATACGCCTAAAATTTTAATTGTCTATTTTACGGAAAAGTTAATGCAAATTATTTCAAAATATATAAAAAACATTATTGAGCTTTAATCGGGTTTCAAAAGAATTTACACTAAGAAATAAATCAAGCTTTTTAAAAATTCACCCTTCATTTAAGTTACAATTCCTTTTTATCAAACTAAAGCTAAAGACCACAAAACTTTTGAACACAGCTTTTAACGTAACATAACTTCTATTTTTTTCTCAAACAAGAAAACAATAAATAACTATACACTACTAGCTGTTTGGTCCCGGCGCTGCTCGGGATTTTCTTAAGCTTATGATTTAACTCATTTCGAGTCATTTTCAGTGGCGCCACCTGTCTGAAATTGGTCATATCAACTTATAAACCTGCGCCGGCTCATGCTCAACAACTTTGCTAAAGATCATAACATCGTCAAATGCAGAGTTTACGATTTAATTTATACTGAGTTATTTTCAATGGCGCCACCTATTTTAGATTTTTTTTGCTATTCTTCTTAATTGGTCAGAGACCATTCCGAATTGGTACCAGTGTTGCCAGTAGATTTTTCAAAAAAATACCTACACATGCTAAAAAAAATCCGATTTTCCCTACACGTTGAAAAAACTTCCCCTACAAAAATCCCTACGCATTATTGTCATTAAAAAAGAAGAAAATAATTAGTTATCAAAATATTTTACTCGAATATGTTTATTAAAGCTTTGACAAAAATTAAGTACAGAACAAAAAAAATAATATATTTATGTACTTTTAATAAATTCAATTAAATATCTCAACATTCCAATATTCCAGTGGTATAAGAAAGAACCATTGTCATTAGTAACTATCGAAATGGTTGGCATATTTACTTTATACACCAATGGCGCTAATGATAGTGTATACCACAGTGTACATACATATCTCTTTAGCTGATGGCCTAAGACGCTAGTGCTCTAACAATTCAACTGTATAATAATTTTATTATTATACTTATATAGTTATAATAAATATATTCAAAATTTTTTATTTTTCGAATTTATTCTATGAGTTACATAGCCTTGCTATCCAAAGGATAGCTAAGGTAAAATGTAACAAGAAAACACAATATAATTGTCTGGTAGTGTATAAAAAGTCATTCCTAAAAATTCAAGGAATAGAACTATTACAAAAAAGCTTTATAAAATACATAACTGAAATGTAACTCATAGAATAAATTCGAAAAATAAAAAATGTTGAATATAATATAAAGTAACCTACGAAAGGAGATAATTCCCAGTTTCTATTTGTTATAATATATAAATAAATGAATAAATAAATAAATAGTCTCTTTATCCAGACACAGCTGAAATATTTGGTATCCACTATTCGTTAGCTTCTTCGCTAACCCTAAGTTATGCAAGAAACATATTTTTTCTAAGATATCTTAGATATCTTAGAAAACACCTATACATACATAGTAGTGTCGCCAACTTGTTAAACTATAAACATACATTTTTAAGCGATTTAAGGGAAAATAAAAATTTTAAACCGTTTTGGACAAGAAAATATTACTAAAAATACGTTTTTTCTACATTTATTTCATAAATAATGCGATATGACGAAAAATCCCTACATATAAGAGATTATAAAAAATCTGTCCGATTTTCCCTAAGCTTTTATTTTAGTATCAATAATACCTACATGTTGGGATTTTCCCCTACTTCTGGCAACACTGATTGGTACGAATCATCGCAATCGGTCCAGCCGTTCTTTAGTTATAAACGTAGTAACTAACGCCACTTTCTTTTATATATATAGAGAAGAAATATAAAAGCTTTTTACAGATATTAAAAAAAAGTTACGGTGTAGAATGAATCGACCTTTTACTAAAGGCTTTCTTAAACATTTTAGGATGCAAACAGTGGCATGTCATAACGTCCAGTGACACAGTGTCCATGGACGCTATGACGCTCAAAAGTGTCATAATATCCATCAGAGCAGTGTCGCAATGTCCGCGGACGTTATAAAACTTTGCAGAGTGTCATATTGTCCGCAACATGTTAACAAACTCGAAAGATAGACGGCCTTCGGCCGGGCGCAAGGGTTTTCTCCTCTATGGTATAACAAATACCAGCTTCGCTAACTAAAGCTTCTCTTCACAGCTTTTGTATGAATCCTATTTAGGAAAGATTACAGTTCCAACGATAGCTTCATCTAAAGTGTATGAAGAAAAGATATTAATTTATTTAAAAACTTAAATTTAGATAACACTTGTATTTCTGATTTGACGATATTTTGCTTTAGTTATAAAATGTTTAAGAAAATTTTGAATATCAAAAGCTTTGCAGTTCATCAAGCTTTTTTCACAAAAGTTTGTTAGAAGCGCTTAAAAGATATCATGAAAAACTAATGGGTATCTCAGTAAGAATGCACTTTTTCTCTAATTTATCTTTTAGAAAACTTAAACGATAGTGGACAACTCGTGCATACATAATCGACGACGATGTCGTCAACGGCATTAAAATATTACTTAGTATTTTTTTTTTTTGCTAAAAACTTTGCAATAACTGTCAAATAAATATTCTAAAAATTAAAGCTTAAAAAAAGCTTTTTGAAAAAAGGCTTATAGAAATTAAAAAAAACCGTATTCTTTAGCTTTAAATAATCATTTGAAAATCATAGCTTTTATATACATATGAAGAAGCCTTCTGCACATACATAGTTCGCTTAATTCAAAACTTTTGTTATCTATATATGTATATAAAAGAGTTGCGTGAGTGACTGACTCATTCATCATCGCCCAGCTAAAACCGCTGACCCTAGCGACTTGAAATTTGGACTAGGGATTGGTCACTCCCCAAATCGATCCTCTAAGACGGGATTTTTCGAAATTCGAATGTTTAGGGGGTAAAAAAGGGTAAATTCGGAAACCTTTTATCTCCAAAACTAAAAGATATAAAAAAAAATGTAATACATATCGGCGTTCTTTTGAAAAATTAGTGGACAGGTGTGTGGTACTTTTTTTAAATTCGGCTCTTTTAGGGTGAACACGGGTAAAACCTGAGTCTTGGTACGTTTTTGTCAGCCCATCTATCTTTTGATCCAATAAACCTAGAAATAAAGTTTTAAATACGAATACAAGTTTGGTACTTTTTCGAAATTCGAACGTTTAAGGGGTGAAAATCGTAACTATTTTTGGTACTTTTTTTACAAAACATTTTGCTTCATTCATTGACTAATTCGTACTAAATTATGGGCACCCTTTAAAATACTGCAATTTTTGATACTTTAATGGGGGAAGAAAATAGTACCAAAATAAAAAATTCGGGAAATTTTATAACTTTCTTCAGCTTTTTGGTTCTGCAACTGGTATTTTTTAATTATCGTTAATATTTGACCTTAAAACATAAAATCCAACATGCAATGTCCTGCGTGGAAACGAATCTATAAGGGAACTTTTTGGTACTTTTTTGTTCTTTAACTGGTACTTTTTGAATTTTCGTGAGTATTAGACCTAGAAACATAAAATTCAAGATGCAATGTCCTGAGTGAAGAAGAATCTAAAGGAGGAAAGTTTTTGGTACTTTTTTGTGTATTAACTGGTACTTTTTGAATTTCCGTTAGTATTGGATCCAGAAACATAAAATAAACCTGGAAAAATAAACTTTGGCATACAAGTATGTCCACGAAGAAAAAGGAGACGCTAACGAAGTAGCGGGCTAAATGCTAGTAAATTATAAAACAAATTTAGAAAAAACTTAGGTATTCGTTTTATAAGAAATTTTTCATGTAAACTTTTTATTCATTTTCAAAATTTTGGATAAAAAGATTTAAAAATCAAAGTGTTTTACAAAATAATAGTGTAAATTAAGAAATCTAAATAGACTATAACGAGTTTTTCATCAAGTTTTCTTCATTCTATTTTTAGCAAAAACTAAGGAAATCTTTATTAAGTTAAATAGATTTGTAAATATTTCCTATAATAAGAGAGAAAGAAAAAAAAAAAATTATAAAAAAACGGTTTACAAATTTTATGGGCTGCTTCCTTTATAGTAAACATTATTTTATTCTGCGAATCTGTTTTTGTTTATCGCTAAAGAATGAAAGAATTTCTTCAACATTAAAATCCATAAAAACAGCAATTTTTCTTTCATTTGACTTGTTTTTCTCCGTGATCTTCAAAAAGAATTTCTTGTCTTTCTTCTAGCCATTTTTACTTTTACAATCGTTAGTTGCAGTTCAAAATGAGATACTTCAACTTATTTATGACTTTCAAACTTTAAACAGCCACATGGAATGAAACGTGCTGGAAACAGAAAGACATTAAATAAGTACGAGTATTGTCTTGGCCATATGCGAATTTTGAACACCCTGCACTGTTAAACACTATTAATTTTACTTATTTTCAATTGTTTGTTTTAAAATCTAAAAAAACAAAATTTTCATAATTTAAACCTGAATTTTTTGTGTGTTTTAAAAATCTATCGATTTCTATGTGATAATGATTAAAAATGAGTGGTGGGCAATTATTTTTTAAAAAAGGCTTCGTACTTGTCAGCACTTGTTGAAATAAAATCGCACATAAAATTTTTTTTATGTTGCCCTTTTGAGCTAACTTGAAGTTCAACTGGGTTTTTAAACTTGAGTTCCACGGGTTTAATGCATTAACGCATCTGTCAAATGAGTAGGATCAGTGTAAAATTATATTTAAAAGTTACACAGAACACGGGTAGAAAGCATATACCCATTGAACGCATAAAGTTGGATATCCTCCTACTTTTGTATGCTATGCGTCTTGAAAAAGGCAAAGAAAGTATCAAACGCATAGAACGTGTGCACCTCCAGCTTAAGTTACGTTAAAGACAGTAGTAAATTCAACAAAATGTGTCTGTTGTCCACCATTGATCATCGCATCGATCAAAATGTGAGTATATTTCGATAACAATTTCTTCTGGATTAAAATAAAAAATCCCATGGACCCATAAGCATTTTCGATAACATAGTTTATAATAATTACCTGAGAACTCCCTCGGATGGGAAACAGATATACACTGAAGGGTCTAAAATAAAGTTTGGTGTCGGTTCTGGCTTTAAATCTGAACAGTTGGATTGGAGCATTCCTCTAAGGCTGCCGGATAATTGCAATGTCATTCAGGGCGAAATAATGGGCACCATCTACACAGCCGCGAGGCCCATTCGGCAGGGATACTCACATTATAACCGATAGTGAAGCCGCCATGAGATCCCTTGATAATGTGTTTATCACATGGACAATTGCCCAAGAATGCCGAATGTCTCTGGAGGAGATAGCGTGACATTAAATGGTTATCCTTAAAAGGGTCCCTGGATACAGGGGCACATTTTGAAACGGTATGTCTGACTCGTTGGCGCATGCCGGCATCACCTTGAGTCGGAATGATTGAACACGGAATATAGGTGCGGTGCTCAATGAAACTACTTATGTGGAAACCAGACAAATCTGGCCCATTGTAGATGAAAAAGCGAACATCAAAGCTGTCCAGACTTACCCTCAGGAACCTCATTGCGGTTATAACTGGCAACTGGACTATTAGGAAACACTCTTAGGGCTAATGAATCACTGCAAGTTAAATTCTTTTTTTGGTTTAAAATGTGTTTAAACCAGCAAATCTATAATTCAGTAAAGATTTAAACCATCTCTTAACGCATACGATTGGGGGTGTTTAAATTTTCAATACAAACCATACGAATTTGACAACATTTATCGTAGTGCTGCCACATTATTATATTTACACTACATATAATATATGGGGCACTGATTTACAGCTGTTAAGTTAAAGCTACATATAAATTTAAGTTAAGTTCAACTAAACCAACGTTTAAACATTCATTGATTTATTAGCCATTAGAGGCTGGGGATCGCGTACTATGACCTGTGAAAAAGCTGCGAGGAAGAAAGGGATTCAACGGAACATCTTCTCTGTTCTTTTCCGGAATTCAGAGATCTTAACGGTTAAACTGTGTGGTCGAAGAACCATTAGGGACAACACTTGTCTCCCTGAAAAAATGTATAATAGGATCCGTTCCTTCTTTGAATCGGCTGGCTAAGTGCGCCAGGTAAAGTAGGACCCATGGTAACACAACGGGAACTATTTTCTGGACCCATGTGTAATATGCTGCCAATAGAATCTAATCCCTTGTGGAGCACATAGCCAATACAAAAGTTCGGTATTTTTTCTTTTTTTTTAATAGTTGTTTTTTTGTTTCGTTCCGTTTCGGAATAATGTTTTTGCTTCGCCGCCTTAAGTTATTAGATCCCCTTTATTTCTAGTTTCTTGAGAGTTCTACGATTTAGCATTTATTTATGGTTCTTTGACAACCTTTCTCAGTGAATTATCAGTCTATCTGCAAATTCTCCTTTGTATTTTTACCTTGATTAGAATTTCGTGCGCGGTTTCGAAGAGTGAATGGTTACTAGGAGTTATGATTTCTAGATTGCAAAACTTCTCAGTTCGGCTGACTCATCGTTTATTTTTAACGTTGGTGGATTATGGGACGTTGACATGAATTCTAGCCTTCTAACGTTGTTGCAGTTTAGTCTCTATATCTTATCTTTTCGCAGATAGAATTGCAATCTCGTCGGCTCAAATCCATCTTGTAGGGTACCTTAGCAATAACAGTTGAAGTTGTAAACATGCTTTTACTTCCTCGTTGTTAATTTTTGTTGCATCAACAGAAATGAAGTGAATGAGCGAGCGAGTGAGCAAGCGAATGAACGAGTGGGTGGCTGTTTTGTTGGTTGGTGGGTTTTTTCTTTGAATAGTTGCTGTTGTTGTTGTTTTTTTTTTTATTTTTATAATTTTTTTCGTCCATTTGAATTAAATCAAGTTTATTCAACTCCATTTAAAGTTTTATTGTAGTTGTTGTTTTGTGTGTAATATGTTTTTTTTTTTTACTTTCGTACAACACGTTGCCAATTCATTAGATTGTGGGTAATTTTTATCAGGGTGGTCAGAGTAAATTTTTAAGAGTTTTTTATGATCACAGAAAAAGTTATTTGTGTTGTTGTTTTATTCTCAGCAGAGTTCAGTGTTGCTTAGAAAATAAACGCGGTTTTTTCATTGAAGCAATGAGAGCGATTTTTATGAGTTTCTGGTTTCTTGTCCATTTATTTAACATGCAGAAAGGATAAGATGGACAATGAATATCACAATGTTTAGGAAATTGTGTCTGTTTTTTAAAAGTATATGTATAGTTTGGTATGTATTTTGAAAGCTAAAAGAAGTTCTGTTACAAATGTTGCAAGTAAAATTAACTTTTATTCTGAAATAAAATGCTTAAGGTAGTTATACACTATCTTACAAAGTCTTTAGTAGTTTACGAAAATGCAACCCTGTCATGATAAGTTGTTATTGTTTTTTAAAAGTTTTCAAAGAATAATTAGATCAGGGAAGCATTTTTGAAAAATACGTAAGACTTTGTGGAATAGTGTGTAACGGCCTTTAGCAACATTTTTTATAATATTTTACTGTGATGTGGGAACATAATAATGAATAAAATATACATAGTGAAACATCCCATAACCCTACACTCACCGTCGCTGTATTTTTGTCCGGTTATCAGTGATGTCCGCTTATGAGAGAAGTACACATTTATTATTATTGTAAATATTTTATTTTATAAATATGCATTTCTTTTAACGAATGATAGACTAGTCTATTGTTGTGGTTAAAAAAAATTATATATTAGGAGAAGACTTTACCTTAGATCGGTTCAATTTGAGCTGATGAGTTTAAAAATGACTTTTAATGTTTTTTTTTGGTGTGCTTAAATGCGACAAAGTCGTCTCTGGCAAAATTCTTAAAAATAAAAGCTTTAGGAATCAGATATTTCTACATGTGTCTCGCTTTTAGACTGACTTATTCACTGCGCTAAAATTTAATATTTCAATACAGACTTCGGCATCAAGACTTTAGCCAGCTGATAAGAATCCAGCTTTCCAGGTTTGACTGTACATGGCTATATTTTTTAAATTTAAAAACTTTTGTCACGCTAAAGTATTTAAGGTTGGTTAAAAACTTTAAATAATGATATCGGGTGTTTTTTTTTAACTGCATGAGAAATATCGATATCAATAACTATGGTTGAGACTTAGAATGTCAAACTGTGTTGCTATTTTAGTTCAGCAAGGTTTGGCAAGTCATCATGAACAACTTGAAAAACGTTTCTTAATTGTGAAAATTAACTTAAAAAAAATAAATTCTTTCGCGAAGTTCATAAAGCACTTCGACCATTTCACGAAGCTCATTTCTGGTTATATGGCTACATCAATAAGCAAAATTGCCGTATTTGGTGCGAAGACAATCCTCAAGCCGGTAACTAATCACCATTACATCCATTAAAATTTACTGGTTGGTGCGATTTACACGCTTTTCGAAATGAGCAAGGTGCTGGCGTTATGGTAAATGGCGAGCCTTACTAAGTGAATTTTTTGTTTTCAAAAATTAATCAGCTAAACATCAACGAAATTTAGTTCCATCAAGACGCTTAAAAACGATTTATTGGAAAACAATATAGTTTTTTTTTATTTCTAGAAGTGGTCCTCTTCACTGGCCCCCTCGTTTGCGCGATTTAATGCCACTGAATTAATTTTAATGGGACTATGTTAAATAACTGCCTTATGCCGACAAACCAGCAACCCTTGAAGACTTGGAAGCCAATATTGAAGCCACCATTGACGCTATACGGCAAGATTTATTGGAAAAAGGATTTAAAAATTGGACTGATGGAATGGACTTTGTAAGTCCTTACCGCGGCGGACATATGCCGGAAATCATATTTAGAAAACAAATTCCATGATATTATCTACCAGAATTTAATAAAAACATTTCTGTCCTGTATTATCATTTTGAGTTCTCATGCAGCTAAAAAACATTCGAAATGTTATTTTGTGTAAAACCTTCGCAGTACACCTTAAAAATGCATGATTGTTTTCGCAAAAAGGGTTAATTGTAAAACATATGTACAAAAACATTTATTCAAAGCATTGCCCATTGTAAGATATGATCTGGCAACATATGGATTCCGCGCCAAAAAATACTGCTCAATTTTAAAGAGCAATAACGAATCAAGCCTATTGCAGATACCCTGTCTAAAGTTAAGCGTATTCTGTCTGGTGAGAGCGTCTTAACGGTTCAGGTCTTCCTAACTGAAAGGGTTGTCGCTCAACCCGATTAATTGGAGAAAAACAAAAATTGTTATTTCTCCTATTGAATAAAAAATATCAGCCACTATATTTGAAGTATTTTTAAGCAAATGTAGCTTTGGCATGATAGAATATTACAGCTTTGTGTCTAGTCACATGTTTCAAGCGTTTTTTTTTCGTCATACATGCAATCAAACACGATCATTTTCGAAAAACTCAAAAGAAAAGAATTGATGTCAATACTTAGCAGTTTGGGATTGAAATCGAGCAAAGTTGGTTCAGTAGGAACTGCTACCCTAAGACTTAATAGTTTTGTTACAAACTCTAACGGAATTCCCATATTGATATAGGATTTTGCACAAATTTGTTTTTTATGACTAGAAATCATACCACAAAATTTCGTAAAGATCGGTCCATAATTTACCATATGCCTAATTAGGGACTCCAATCGCAAACACCCGGGATTTTTCGGGATCCCGGGATATCGGGATTTTTTGGGATTCGGGGTTTTTGAAATACCGTTTAAATGCAGTTTAAATTGAACACCGTTATTGATACCGATACCGAAATTTGTTTTCTGTATAAAATACCGGTATACGTATACCGTTTTCCTTAATACCGGTATCACCGGTCGCTGTCAAACCAACTCAAAAAATTGTACACAAATTTTCGTCTTTACATTTTTTTCTTTTTTTATTTTCACCACTTTCAGGTTAACATTTCTTTATAATTGTTGGACACGCTTTTTCTTTTGTTTTTCAAGGCAGTATTAACTGAGTTTCAGATAAATAATAAGGATCAATATTGTGTTCCCTATCCTTTCAAGAGGGAATGTCACGATGAATTTCTTTTTATAAAAAAGTTGTAACAAAAAAATTAAGTTAACAATTTCGGGATTGACTTAAGCCTGAAAATCCCGGGATTAAACAATTTCGGGATCGGAATTGGCATCCCTATGCCCCATATAAAAACTCACACTCGGAAAACACTTAAGTATGCGTAAAATCGTAACGTATAACGTTATTGTAATTAGATTTGGCGCGTCATAATTTCATCTGACTAGAAATCATTCTAACATATAAAGCCCACTCGCGAAAAGCACTTTAGTAACTCTAAGAATGTAACGAATTATGCTATTGTAATGCATTTTGGTCTCTCCCAGATTTATATTATTAGAAATCACGCGTGAAACTGTAAAGAATAATGCTGTTGTAATAAATTCTGTCCTTGAAAGTTTTATATGACTGGAAATCGCACTGTCAGCTTTCGTGAAGATCGGTTCAAAATTAACCATAGGCCCCATATAAAGCCAACTCTCAGAAAACACTTTAGTACGGCTTAACCCATTTCGTCCCAGCAATTTTTTTTGAGTAACTTTATAAAACTTGGTGGTTGATAGATAATTTGGGACTAGAAAACACGAATCTGAAATCCAATTTTTTTTTAGATTTTTTGTTTTTGAAAAAAATGGTGTTCGATTAATCGAACATTGGGCACTATTAAGCATTTTTGTTTTATTTCTCCTATAGATTGTAAATATAGAAAACCTAAGTTTTTTATAAACTGAAACTAATTAATTTTATTTAGTTAAAGAAAAATAGAACAAGGGATTTATTAAAATTAAAAATATACAGTTGAACCTCGATTATGTGACTCGCACAGGACCGGGTTTATATATAAATATATCGGGTGATTCATCGTGAGGTTTAAATTAAAATGTAAAATAAAACACATAAATTTGAAAGTGAACTTGAAATTGTTATTATCGGTTAAAAGAATAATTTATGGCATTAACTGTATGTAAATAATATCATGGTAATGTTGGCCATGACTTTGTCTGAGGTGGTCCATTCGGAAGGTCCAATTTTGGGCGACTCATGCGAGCATAGCGACTGTTATCTCGCGAATAGCACGAGTAATGTTAGCTTCCAAAGCGTCAATCGTAGCTGACTTATTCCTGAAGATCCCACATTTCCACAGAGAAAATAGTAATTTGCCATAGCAAATCATGAAATTATGTGCTCACCAAAATGTATGACTCGTAGCACCGTCTTGTTGAAACCAGATCTCACCGAGACCATGCGCTTGATTTTCAGGTTGCTCTACTGGAGACCTACTGTCCCTGTTATCGGAAATATGGGGCTGTTCCATTTTGGCGAAAGTAAGGGAATTGCTTAAGATATTTCCAAGGCGTTTGACAGAGTCTGACATGGTGCACTTGTTTCATTTGGTGTCGGCGATAATTTCTCTCGATTTATATCGAGTTTTCTCAGAGATCGCACTATACGAGTTGTTATAGATGGAGTTTCGTCAAACGAGTTCCAAACTCATTCAGGAGTGCCGCACAGCTCCGTTCTTTCTTCTACTATTTATATTTCCTATTTTTCTTAATGACCTCCTATATCAAAATTCCAACCCTATCTACTCTTTGGCAAATGACAGCAACCTTTGCCATTCGTAATCATTTGATTATGGACCAAGCGTGTCCGATGTTGGTGCTATGAGTCAGAACATGATTGATACGCCGAGACTGAAACCCGTACGTTTGTTCGTAATTCACGTTTTTCCTCAAGAGCCCATCCTTTTGTGGTCGATTAGCCGGTAAATCGTACAATGCATTACAGGGAAAATTCGTTTTTTGGTCGGACTGTTCGTATGTGGAATAACCTTCCTGCTGGAGACTTCCCTCTCACTGTCAACATAAATAAATTCTAGTCGAATGTTCACAGGCACTACTACCTCTTCTCTCCTTCCTATAACCTTTTTTCCTAGTTCCAACCCACTGAAATGCATTAGTAGGGGTCATCCCCTGAGTGCTCTGATTTTTCTCAATTTTGGAAAAATTTGGACCAATGAATACTCTCTCAGCTACAGCTGCTATATTTACTTCACTACGTCGAGTATCATCCACCAATGTAAACTGGGACTCAATATTGCGAATGATGTTTGCAATAGTGGTTTCATTATGCGCACCGTAAGTTCCTCGAATCGCACGAAAAACATTTCTCACAGAACGGTGATTGTGCATAAACTTTTTATTGATCAGCAAAAACAAAATAAATATGTTTCCGTTTATTCAAATGAGTGAAAAATTTATATTATGGTAATATGCGATGATTCAGTTAGCCTTTCAAAGAAAAAACAAAAGTGCTAAATAGTGCCCAGTGTTCGAAAAATCGAACACTGCTTTTTAAAGTCAAATAACAAAAACACAGTTGAAAAGTTTAATCGTTTTTCAATGGAACTACATTTCTACTTTATTCATTTTTTTATATTTTATACAAAGTTTTTAGTTTTTAAAATTAAGGTTTTTTCTTCCCCCTAGTTATACAAGGGAGGAGTGAAGTGGGTAAGAACTTTAATTTTTTTATTTGTAGCTAACCACTTACATTATATAATTGTTTAAAAAAATTAGTTCTTTGTCTTACCTAAAAAAAGAAAAAAATTTATAAAAACGCCTAAAATTTACTGTTCGAAAAATCGAACATTGGGACGATATGGATTATATCGGAAGGATCCGAGATGACATAAGTGGCATCCAGAATTCGATGTCAGATTAAAAAGTCACCAAGACAAAAATGAAGCTATAGTCAGGTCATGAAGAATGGTATGCAATATGATGAAATCGGAATAGAAATGGCGGCGCTATAGAAAACAGTGCTGGCAAAAAAAAAAATTCATGTTTTGGAAACTTCATTCGCGTATCTTTCATTTTAGGGGGTGACTGGCACAACTTTTTTTTTGCATCAAGGCCGATCCGCTTTAATGTGGTATAAAAAAAAAACGTTTAATTCCTTTACAAATATTAAAACCTTGGCCACTCTATTATTTGCTTTATGCTCGTTGGGCCTTTAAGCAAAAACAAATTTCCAGGTGATCACCTTTGCAACTTTTTTTCTTCAACTATCTCTCACTGTCTCTTTGTGCAAACATGTTCCATAATGAAAACCGTTTTTCTCCAATAGCATTCATTTTCTCAATGTTTTCTTTTCGTTTTTCTTTAACAGTTTTCCATTTCATTGCAATTGATTACTTAACAATTCCGAAACAAAGTTTAAACGTCATCATGATCATCATTATTGTTTGCTGGTGTGAGTGTATTGGTAGAAAGGTGCGCACGCGCAATGTGGTTGATGTTCGTGTTTTTTAAGAAAAGCACACACGTTTAAACAAAAATGTTTATATTTTCTTCCAACTTTTCCTTATTTATCACTGTGTGGTTGTTGCTGTGAGTTGGTTTTTTTATGTTTTCTGTTTTTTATATTTTCTTTCATTTGTTACAACATTTATTTTATGCAGTTATTTAATGTTGCACTAACTTATTTTATGTTGAACATAATATTTCCTCATGCTTTTATTAAATAGACATTCTTGTATTTGTGTATGTAATGTTGTGTATGTGTGTAAGGCAACACACATTTTGTTGATGTGGTTGGTTGCTGCAAGTTACTCGCTTGCAATTTACTTTTGCTGGTCTATTACTCACTCACTGTTTTGGCAGTCACTTTTTTTGTTGCTGCTGCTACTTTTGTTGCAAATGTTGGTTTTGTTGTTGTTAATTTAGCTGGTATTTCGATTATGTAAATTGTTGCTATTCGTTGTTGCATTAAATTTTTGTGTATAGCGAAATGAGTGTGTGTTGCATTTATTTGTTATTCATACACAGGGTGTTACACATCATGAAAATGTGGAAAATTGTTACTAAAAAAATACTAAAAATAACACAATATAAATAGAATTAATTACAATTGCTTCTATTGAAGGAAGGCGGTATAAATATAATTGAAAATTCATAAAAACGAAACCTTTTTGCAAAAAAAAAAAAAAAACAAAACGTGACTTTTAGGTTAAATGTTAAAAAATAGTAATTGCATTGTGACGCAAAGGTGTGTTTTATAGCTGTGGGCTATAAAATTTATATTAAAAGGGACATTTTGTGAATTAAACAGATGTTGCAATTTCCTTGGGAGACAATAAAAAAAGACCCCCCTTTTAGTTTTATGCTTGATTAGGAAATATGAGTAGACCACCTACAAGAAATTTATTAAACGATTACTTTAAATGTTCATAAAAATCCATATTAGAAAGTTTAAAAAATATACAAATTAACAATTTTGGAATTCCAAAGAGATTTCAAAGAAAAGCAGTTGAATTATTTACTGCGACGTGAAAATGCTAGTCTAAGCCAAAAAGCAGCGGACAATAGGACCGATATAACCGGACGAGTCATTCTAACAACTTTAACATCACACAGTTGTATGCACCCCCGAGGCATGTCAAGAAGAAACTTCGTGTATGTGCAAGATTCATTGGATCACGCCTCGTATACAGCAGCTTAGTAAGGAATTCATACTAACGCCATAAATTCAATTTCAATTTACTGCATAAGTGTCACGCTTGGAGGTGGTGGCATTTTAGAAACGAAGAAAAGCCCGCCGCGCAAAACAAGAGTAGCTCTGGCACAGCTGAGCTCGGATTGGAGCAACAGGCAAGACGGCTACTGGTCCCGCAAAGACCGTGTCGTCCCCAGTTTATGCCCGGCATGAGGTCAGGGTACCCATGACACCTACCTCAAATTCAACAGTCTGGTTGATTAAATCCAGTAATAGTTGAACAATTTTTGGGCTTGGATAAAAATTGTATAGTAAAGCTGTTACAGCAACAATCGAGAGGAAAAAGAAAAGTAGCCCGATTGGGGTACTAAAATGTCATAATACTGAGCAAAATGTTTTCTAAAGTATGTCACTTATCTTATTTAAATTTGTCTTAAAACGTACAGCTTCTACGATGCCCTATTCAACCCAAACTTGTAATTCATTACCAAAATCTATTTTTAACAAATGTACCTACTCGCTATCTCTATTCTTTAGGGGGGCTCCCATACAAAATGCCCATTTTTTATACAGTTTTTGTATGAAAAATGCATAACGAACTGGAATGGAAAAATGTTGGCGGTGGTGCAAGGCGGCGGGAGAAAAGTTGATAGACTCACTGTGAAATTCAAATATGATTGTAACCAACAACTCTTTCCAGTGCCAACAATACCACCAGCCAAAGGAAAAGGCGCATTGGAAATAAAATAAAGAGGAAATTTCAAACAATAACTTTAAAATCTCGTGGAAGGTCTATCTTCAACATGGGTTCCTACAGTTACAAGCAGAAACTCGTACAGGAAGAAGCATAGTGATGTTATGCATTATTTGCTTCGTATTCGCGTCTGGCAATACCGCAAATTGACAAAATTGCACCGTTACCCTCCACCCACCCGTCCAGACAAGGCATTTCGTTTGGGAAACAAACAAGGTTTCATCATCTATAGAATTCGTGTTCGCCGTTGTGGTCGTAAACGTCCCGTTTCCAAAGGTTGCACTAACTAAAAACCCAAAAGTCAGGGTATCAACGTATTGAAGCCATACCGTGATTTGCAATCAATTGCTGAGGAACGTGTTGGTCGCAGATTGGTAGGTTTGCCTGTATTAAACTCTTACTGGGTTGTCCAAGACGCTTCCTACAAATACTTTGAACAGGATCTGAGAGCACGTTCACAAGCATCGTCAACTTCGTGGTTTGATCTCTGCCTGCAAGAGCTCCCGTGGTATTGGCAAAGGTAACAGATACTCTTAAACTATTGGTGGTTCTCGCCGTGCTGCTTGGTATCGTAAAAACAGAAAACGTTAAGATGTTAAAAACATTTTTTACTGTTGACTATGAGGAGAGTTAAAAAAAAACACTTATTTCATAATAATACCAATAAAATTCTTATAACTTTTGAAAGAAGGTTTCAACTCAAAATATTTAGTTTTCACTCTTTGGAAAAAATCGACACGTAATCCTAATAACTAACCGCTGTAAAAATATCGTGCTATTTTGTCTACTTTTTGGTAATGAAACGGTTGGTTTAAAAATTCTTTTTCATATGCCTTTAATGTTAAATTAAAAATTGTCTTGCTTCTACTGAAAATGTTTAGATTACCCTCTATATAGTTAAGTGCGATGTGTATTTTGTTAGTTTTTTTGTGTTATTATTGATTTAAATAAAACCGGTTAACTGGTTATTTTCTAAATACTTAACCTAAGACCGGGATTTGCAAAATAGCAACCATTTGGAATTACCGAATAATTGGAATTAAAAAGTCGAATAATTGATCTCTCCACTAGATGATAACATCTATGTATATGAGATTTGTTCATTCTAAAACGGTTCTAGAGAGGGGGTTTACATAGGACATATGGTCAATTCTGGACCTGCCGGTACAACATTTTGCCATGACATAACAGCTTTAACAAAAGTTATTGTTGCAAAATCTTATATCAATTCCATTATTTTCATGGATTTTATGGGGTTTAAACCTTTTTTTTGGGTGTGGATTTGTATGGGAGCCTACACTCAAAATATTGCGCGGTTAAATTCAAACGAAAATTCATTTTAAACAACTTAAAATTCATTTCAGAAACGTATCATTTACATTTCATTTAAAATAAATGAATTTTTTTTATTAATTTTTAAGTTTTTTATTTATTAAACAGCATATTCCGTAAAATGTTATAGTTTTTACTTTTAAAAAATATATTTTAACCGACCAAAATCAAACTTCATAACAAAATAAGTACGGAAAAATTTTTTTGGTAGTTAGTTTTTTGAATAACAAAAATAATTGTTAAAAAATAAAATTATTCGTAAAATAACTATATTTTTATTAAATTTTAACAGTACGGAAAACGAATTTAATAACCCACAATCAGTTACTGCAATAATTTTATGAGTGTATGATTTAATATGGACCGATTTAAAAACAATTTGGTTAGACGATTTATGTTACAATAAGATATTTTTGGACCAAATTTTATCTAAATACCAACATAATAAAATGGTTTATATGGGTACAAAGATTCTATTCTCGATATAAATTTGTATGGGGGCCATGCGAAAACAAAAACCGATTCTCACCATTTTCAAAGGATTCGTGCTTATAACAATTGAAACGTATGTACTCATTATCTCATTATTCACTCGATTAACTGATCGGTTAACTAAAAATTTGATACTTTCGGCTTACGATTAAGCCGGTTAATTTTAGTCGATTAACCGACATTTTTAATTTTTTGTAGTATTAAAACATATTTTTTGTGTTTTAAATTATTTGTTTCTTCTCATATACAAAAGGTATGTGGTTTGTTCATACAATATATATATTTCCTTTAAGCAATACATTCTAAAATATACAAAAAATTAATGCATTCGAGGATAAACTTTTTTGCAGAATGTTCGGTGCAGAGCTTTGCCAGGATGAGTCAGATGATGACCTGACAACAGAAAAAACTCTTTAAAGGAGAACAAACAATCTTTTAATAGAATAAACCGAAACAATTAAGCTCGATTTACCCATGCGTTCCGAACGGGGCTGCCAGATTTGACGATTTATCGTCATTTTGACGATATTATGTTCCGGAATTAGCAAAGTGCCGATTTGCTGATTTTTTTCTTAAAAGTGACGATTTTTTTCTTAAAAATTACAATTTTTTTCAGTCACCAAATTCTGAATAAGACATTAAATTTTCTAACACGTTGTTTTTTTAATCTTGGAATATTTAGCAGCCGTTAACAAGAGCTTTTACGCTGATATGCCATACCAAAGCAAGGGTGTCAACGTTGTGTCACGATATTTTTTGTTTAATAAAATCCACAAATTACACTGTGATAGTCAAAAAAATGAACTTCGATGAATCGTTTTCGAACTATTAGGGGGGAGTCCCCTGAGTGCGAAAGTACATTTGGAAGTGTCAGATTGGCTCCAGTTTTTGAGAAACCGGTATTTTTCATTTTTCTGCGCTGTTGAAAAAAATTTTATTCGACTGTATTATTTTTTTTTGCCTTCCTAACTTTCTTTTACAGAATGTTTTGACTTTAATTTCAAAATTCACGTAATTTAAACCATAAATGTAGATCAAAAGTAACAATTTTTGACCATTTTTAGCCATAGATATACCTAAGTCTGCGCAAAGTTTCAAATCTGGTGTCTATTTTTGTCCTTCTTATAAGTTGTTTAAACAACAAATACGCAAAATTTAAAAATAACCGTTACATATCATGCTAATCTTCATCATCAACCTCGGATTGGAAATTCCAGCAAAGGTCTGCTAAAAGAGAACTTAATCTTTTTCCACTATACCAATGCTCTAACTGAGCTGAAACTTGATGAAATCGTTCACCATGCTAATCTGATTCCGATGGCAATTGGCGGTCGATGTAATATTGGTGGTAATGAAGAAAATGTATTTTTAATGACATGTTGACATAAATTTTTTCAAAGGATAGAAGCATGTTGTCAACATATGACTTCCAATACTTCAACTAATACAGTCGAATAAATTTTTTTAATGCCGCAGACTTAGCTATATCCATGAAAAATGGATATATACCGATTTCTCAAAAACTGGAGCCAATCTGACACTTCCAAATGTACTTTCGCACTCAGGGGACTCCCCCCTAATACTTCGAAAAGGATTCATCGAAGCTCATTTTTTTCGGGTCAAAAACTATCACAGTGTTATAAATAAAACTAGAGATAAAAACGCTAGATGGACTAAAAAATATCTAAATTGCCATTATTAATTAATAATAGCGGCAAACTTCACTATTAAACGAGCTGTCAAAATTGAGTTTTCCAATTACAAAGCAAAAAGGCCGCTCTATTCAAAAACTAGAAAACGCGTCCCGCTTTTGTTTAAATACGGCTGTAATATGCTAGTCTTAAGAAAATCTTTAAATGATTATTTTCAGAGTACAAAAACAACAATGTTACACTTTGTTTATATTTTGCCAAACCATCGTCGAGTGAACCTTTTACGACTCTTTGTATAAATCACATTTTCAACAATTATACGGCGACCATTTCACGGGTGGTAAGATAATATCTACATGAGTCTCATACGATTCGGACATGAAAGAATCGTAAGATAATTTTTACCCACGTCTTAGCCTTCATAAGGTCTTCAAATTTGCTGACGTTAACGGTCTTCGGGTCAAATTTGACCCAAATAGAAAATTTTATATAACAACTCACTTTTTTAATTAAGTATGTTTGATATTTTATTTCTATAAATATATTGTTTACATTTATTGCGAATACAAAAGCACATTTAACATAAAGTGGTTGTATATGTTTTGTAACATAATTGGCACCGACTTATTTTTGACTGGTAAACATTTTTTTCCTAGGTTTTGGTTAAAGATGACGGATGCTGTTCCTGCTCAGCTACTACATGCACTTTTTTGCAATTTTTCGTTAAAATTAGTCTTAGTTGAAAACCTAAATTTTCTAAAAAATGTCGACGTTTGGCAAAACAGTTTTCGTTTTAGTCATGTTTAGCTGATGTTAATGATAGCCTTTAGTTGCCAAAAGCTCTCGTGGAAATTCAATCTTGTTTTTACATATACATAATTCCTACTAAAGTAAAACAATCGTCTACAGTCATACTGTTATATTTCAAACCAACTGTCAAATCAAGAACTACATGCATACATTTGTTTATTTGTAGGCAAAGTTCCTATTTATTTGCCTGTATATGGTTGTAAATTCCAGGCATAACTAATCACCCCCCAGGTTTCAAAACTCACGTATCGGCGCAAACTTCTCTAAAATTTGACCTTCACTGCGAGTATCCTTGTTGTCAAATCTTAGTACCCTCGAAAGGTTTTTTAATCTGTTCAACGGCAAGATTGCTCCAAAAATGGGGCTTTCTTCCACAACATCCCACAATATGTCTGTAATTTCATCTTATGATCTATACAATTCAGCTAACTAGAGAACCAATAAATGCGAAATTTTGGTGTCGCCACTTCAGTCCAATCAATACTAAATACACATTTACCTGCATTATTAGTAAACTTCAAAATAACGCATGTCACAGGAGGTGAAAAAAATAAATAACAACTGAAAATTTCTAATGAAAATTCAAGAATTTTGCTACCGGTCAAATATGACCCAAAGACCTTCTTAAGTGCAAAAAATTTTATAAATGTTTTTTTCGACAATATTTTTTTCTGAAAACTTAACGTAGTTGTTGGCATTTAATATTAAATAAAAGTCATAAAATATAAAAAATATAAGTCACTCACTCTTAGAAAAAATTTAACTTTTATTTTAAAATGGGTCAGATTTGACCCGAAGACCTTATGAAGGTTATACGATTGAAGAAGCGCCTTTCGCTGTGCTATGGAAGAATCTCTTTCGTGTTACAGTTTTTCCTGCGTGAGGAATCTTCTACGATTAAAAAATGCGGTCATCGACGATCAAAGACCAGTATCTCTTAAAAATGCTAGCTGGGTATGAAGTAATTATGTTTTTGTTTAAATGTTTTTTTTTACAGAAATCGAACAAATATTATTAAAAAAAAACTAAATTTTAAGATGCCCGATTTTTTTTGACGATTTTTCGAAACGTAAAAGACGATTTTTTTATTTTTTCTCAGGAAATTGACGATTTCCTCACAAATTTATCTGGCAGCCCTGGTTCCGAACAATATTTTTGTCTGGACAAAATTTTTTTTATATTGAGTTTGACGTCTTACTTTGAGAGAGCGATTAATTATTTTGTTCGGCAAGTTCTTCTTGAATTGGTTTAATTTTAATTTTTGTTTATATCAAAATTAACTGAGTTGCCATTTGTACATACAAGTTGAAATTAAAAAAATAATGCAATTAAAAATAATAAATTCACTTTCTTTTTTTTCCTCCATTTTCTTTAACACACTTTTAAAAAAAAATTTTAAATAAGTGGCTTGCTAGTTCTTCTGCTTTTTTGGTTAATTGTTTGCATCTGCAAAACTATAAGGTAGCTTTGTTTTTCCGGACAAATTTTCCGAAATGGGTGAATCGTTGTGCAGAACACTCTCCGGACTAAAATATGGTTCGGAACGCAACAATTTTAAAAAATTAATACACTCTATCTTATATGTTTAGAGAAATCCAGGAAAATTACTGAGAAATTAGATAATCTGTATTATGGGTTTCTTTCGATTTCTCCAACATCTTTGATAAGTGAAAGAATTTTTTCCAAGTCAAGTTTTATTATATTTTGTTTGCTCGTGTTAGTTCAAGAATTGTTTTTGTTGTTTTTACTAAAAAACTCCAAATGATAAATAATTTTTGTTAATTTTTATTTATTAAATTTTAAATTACTTAATTTATAACAAAACTTTATTAATCGGTTAACCGATCTATAACAAAATTAAGCGATTATTAACCAATTAAACCAAAACGTCAAGCAATTATCCGATTAAACCAATAGTCCGAACGAATGAATACCCTAGTATGTACCAAATTTCTTAACAATA
This sequence comes from Pollenia griseotomentosa, assembly GCA_963931875.1. Classification (NCBI taxonomy): domain Eukaryota; kingdom Metazoa; phylum Arthropoda; class Insecta; order Diptera; family Polleniidae; genus Pollenia; species Pollenia griseotomentosa. Next base: position 172,551,161 of record OZ007562.1, on the reverse strand, counting down.
TATTTAAAAAATTGCGACCAGTACTTTGTGCACAAAGTAACGTAGAGAGAAAACCAGCCACCCAGCTGAACGAACAGACACGGTAAGATCCGCTCAGAAAGTTGGTTTGCTTACATTGATCTCTATTCTTACTTTTAATACAAAAATATTTTTTTGTATGTGTTTGGCGGTCTCTGACCTACCCCAAGTCAACATATGCGTGGCTTTTCTAAAATACGCTTCGAAGGAGTGAACATTTACATGAAACACTTACATTTACATGGGGTTTTTTTCGGTGGTGGTATACAAACTAATTTTTTACGTAAACAAACATTTTTTGTTACTAGCTATAGTTTTGACAGCCCGACTACAGAAGCAGTGTTGTTGTAGAGTTGACCTCACCTTTTAGTCAATTCGCCTTGAACTAAACACTTACCCCAGAGAACCAGAGAGAGTTAGAGAATATTAATATTTATTTTATTTTATTTTATTTATTTATACGGCCACACAAATTATATATTTGACCAAATAAGCACTACTTTTGGTAATAGTTGGTGAGATTTAACATGGTCTAAATTTTATAAAACTTAAGTAAATTTACTGCTATACAAAGCAAAAACCGTTTTTTTTAAGATTTTGGTATTAAAGGTTTTCTTGTTCGTTTCCAAGGCGAATTGACTAGAAGGTGAGGTCAACTCTACAACTACAATGCTTCTGTGGTCGGGTTGTCAAAAATATTGCTAGTAAAAAAAATAGGTTTGTTTACATAAAAAACTTGTTTGTATACAAACTTTGACAAGTCGACCACCGAAAAAAAAAAACACCATATGTTGACTTGACCCCACCTTCTACTCAATTCGCCTTGTTCGTTTCGTTTTTTTTTTCTCAAATATTTGCCGAGTGTCACCGTAGCTTTACTCGTCACCAGGGTTGTTAGATGTGACGATTGACGATTTTTTACTAAAAATAGGAGTGTTATGACGATTTTCTGGCATCAATAAAACACTTACAAGAAATATTTACAATTATGTATATTGGGAACAGTCCAAAACGTAAAAATCATGTTTGCGAAATACAAAAATTGTTGAAAATTAAACAAAAAAAAAAAAAAAACAAAAATCTTCCGTCATCACAAACCAGGTGGCTTTCATTAGAAGCATTAAAAATTCGAATTCTACAATTATATAAATACCATCGATACTGCAAAAAATATATGTACACTAGAGCCCCGATTTCCGTCGGTCCTATTTGTGTCTATTTAATCCGCTTTGCGTTTTTATGATTTCGATTTGCGTGGCTACATACGATTGTAGAATTTTTGTATTTGGTTGTAAAAAGGCAATTTCTCATTTAATTCTGTTTGGTAAGTTATTCTAATTGCTAATAAATTAGTATAGGTTTAAACGCTGGTTAAGTTGAACTAAACTTAAGTTTGTATGTAGTTAAAACTCAACAACTATAAATCAGTGTCCCATGTTTTATATTAATTATTGTTAGTTATTGTTAGTTAGTTAGTTCATATTAAATATATACGAAGATTCAATAAATAAATAATGAAAAAAAAAATGTTTTATATGTAGTTAAAAAAATAACATGTGGCAGCGCTACGATAAATCTTGTCAAATTCATATGGTCTGTATGTGCCGGTTCACACACCTCAAGCTGGACTCGTCAAGTCTTGAATTTTAAGGAGAGGGGGGAAAAAAAATGGCATTCTCTTTTCCCTTCTCTCCTAAAAGCTGAAGACTTGACGAGTAAAACTTGACGTGTGTGAACCAGCAGTATTGGTAGTTTAAACGCTTAATTTTCGCGTTTAAACATGGTTTATATGTTTACTGATTATAGATTTATTGGCTTAAACACATTTTAAACCAAAAAAAGAGTTTTACTTGCTCTGAATTATTAGCTCTAAGTAAAGTTGCGTGTTAGGAAGTAAAAATTTAGTTCTTAATAAAAAGTGTAGAAAAATGAGTGCAAAGAGAAGAAAATGCATAAGTTCGGAACTAAAATTGGGCTTAATAAAACGTTTCAAGTCGGGGGAAAATGATGTTGATATAAGCTGCGTTCGTTTACCCCAAAATTTGTACAAATTTGTGCTGGATTTTACTGAAATGCGTTCGCGTACACATAAATTTGTAAAATTTTCATATCACTCACCTACTGGATTTTACTGGTTAAACACCTTCAACAGTAAAAACAATTTGCATTAGTGATAACTAGGGCAACCAAAAAAAAGCAAATGCTTATTTTTTGGTTTACAAGATAGAAAGATTTTGATTGAACACAAACTCCGATCATAAGAAAACAAAGAAAATGAGCTATATTTGTTAGGGCTTTTTTTTGCTTATTTTGGCAATATCGGCTTTTTTTTAGTTATTTTTGCGATATCGGCTTTTTTTTGCTTATTTTGCCATTTTAAGATAATTTTTCATACAAAAAAAAAACTTATTTAATAAAATTTTGCAAAAATCGTTATTATTATTTTTTTTATTTGCAACTTTTTTTATAAATACTAAAAAATCAACCATTTCTGTGCTGTAACAACTCTGGTTAAAAAAATCGTTCAACGTTATGGTAATATTTTGTGCTTCCCTTGAGCAATATCATCCCAAAAACCTATATTATCTCTTTATGTTATTATAGCTACACTAAAGAGTGGAGAGGGTATTATGCATTTGTGCTGATGTGAGAAACACCTTAAAATATTGGTCCTTAAGTATACCGGTCAACACAGAATCACTTTCTGAGTCGATCTAACGATGCCCGTCCGGCTGGCTGGCTGTCCATGTAACCTCGTGCGCAAAGTACAGGTCGCAATTTTAAAGACAATTTAATGAAATTTGGTACGTGGGTTCTAATTGGCACAAGGGCGAAGCGGTCCATAATTAAATATAGCCTCCATACAAGCTGCTATCAGGAAGAGGGTCTTTGTGCTCACTATCAACCAATTTTAATGCAATTAAAGACATATGTAGATGGATCCATATTTATGTGGACACGTAAGGTATGCATTTTTTAAAAAAATAGGACTATGAGGGGGATAGGGGGCAATTTCTGCCTACCAGAAACCATCAAACCGATTTTAATGAAATTTAAAACATAGATGATCCCTATTCATAAAGGCATACACTCTCGAAACTTGTTTTTAAATACTGTGGTGTTGGGTATAATACGGTCGGGCTTGACCGACTATACTTTCTTACTTGATTTTTATGCAACTCTGTCTTAGCAGTAATGTAACTTACCTTTTATAGTGTTGTGTATAATTTGTATGTGTTTATGTTTTAAGTATTAAGCCTTTTTTTAAACCTAATTTAATATTTGCTTGTTTAAGTTCTTTTCTCTCAAAAATTCTAAAGCTCTATTCTTACGATCATATTCCTCAGTATGTAACGTCTTTTACCATCACACTTTGTAACGTCTTATTTCTTTTTTAATATAGTTTTTGTATAAAGAAACGTCTGTTAGTTCCCCTTCTCTCTGCTTTTGGTATAGTAACGTCTTATTTTTTGCTTTTTTAATATAGTTTTAGCTATTAAGAATTTCTCTGTATATCAAATAATGTAAATTTCTGCAAATTTTGTTGTTTTACTCGAAGTTGTAACAAAATTGGAAACAAAAAATCTTTCATTGGTTTTCTTAGTGAACATAGTTGTGGATCGTAAGAAAAATGTCCCGTGTTCCAGGGGATATAGAAGACGAAGTTAATACAAAATTAAGATCAGTTTCATTAAAAAATTAAGGATTTTCGGTATTGAAAGATATTGGGGATATTTTGGGAGGCAAGCGGAATTATGAGTCCAATCGTATAAAATATACTTCAGAGCAAATACTCAATTTTAGATATGCTCCCTTAACATCTGTAGACGTAGGAAGAACTTTTTCTATCTACAAGAACTTGCTGACTCCAAACAAACATAGTTTTCTTTTCGAAAAATTTATTGCATCAACTTATAATTTACTATAACAACGAATTAAGTGAAAAATAAACAAGTTTAAATGGCTTTTTTTTTAAGTTTTAACAGCTTATTTTCATGTTTTTAAAGGCTTTTTTTAAGAGCTTAAAACTGTTTTTTTAGTGCTTTTTTTTGGTTGCCCTAGTGATAACCTACAACTTAATCATTTAAAGATAGCTCGAGTATAGCAAATGAGATTTTATTTATTTAATGTTTTTGTGAATATGATAAATGAAGTTATTAGATTTTTGTTATGCTTTTTTAAAAATATATTTTTTTTCTTATGTACATATTTCTTTTCAAATGATAAATATATTTCAGCCCACTTGCTGAAATAAATAGATTAAAACTTAACCATATCACTGTCTTTATCATTAATAGAATTTCTTGCTGAAAATTTATATTTTTGAACCAATCAATGCAATAAATTGTCTCTGATTTGTAAAATTTAAATATTTGACGATTTGTTGACGATTTTGTTAAATGTTCAGGACGATTTTGACGAATTTTTTTAAAACCCTGCCCGTCACCCTTGTTTGTTTCACATTTGTTGTATTGCTCCATATGCACAGTGCGATATTTCGACAATCTAGGTGGACAAAAAAAAATCTTGCACAAAATTCAAAAATTTTTATATATGTGGTGCAAACCATACCCCTTTTACGGAAATAAACACAAAACAAAATAAAAAATAACAGGGATATGTATTACAAGCGAAAGAAAAACTTTAAATATATTCATTAAACATTTTTTTTTTTCTTAATTTGAATAAGTTTAGATTGTAGTTTAATTTGCTATTTTTTGCATAACTATTCCTATCCACGCGATTTTTAAAGCAGACACGTATTAAGTTCCCCAATAATAATAAAAAGCGCAATAATTTGTTTTAAAAAACTTTATAGTTTCTTCTTTGGAAGATAAGTAATATCGTCATCTCATAAAATATTTTTGTTTTAATGAAAATAAGATGAATTCTAAATAGTTGTGCAGTGCAGCATTGTGGAACTTTTTAATTACATATTTGAAGAAGATGTGTGCAATTCCTAAACAAATTACGAAAAACCCATTACGAAAGTGTGCACGACTAAATCCCGTTCTTAACAAAAGTGGTTGTAAAAATATTCAATAATATATTATTTAATATCTGGGTTAAAATCCCAACTTCATCAAAATTTAAGGCATTTTCGGCTAATGTTTAAGAGATCGTATCAGAGCAGATCGTATCTTCAATCAAAGTCAAAATAAGCATATTTTGGTCCAGGGTTACAAATGTGTGGATGTAGGCAGACATTTTGAGCGGTTGATCTCTACTAACTCTGCTCGAAAGTTTTTTTGAAATGCCCATAAATTTGCTGAAATTACTGGACTAAAAACTAGTCGTTTAAGTCGATTTCACGTGATCTTAGAGGCAATTAATGTCGATAAATTTAAGAAGTATGTAATATTGAAAAATATCCATTATATCCAGTGCACGTTACGATGCACAAGATATTATGCCATGGAAAGGATTTTTTACTTTCTTGCCTTTGTCCCATCAAAAAGTCACAAAAAAAATATAGAGAATTTTTTACTCGGCACACCTTAAGAAGCGCTGCTAAATCTGACCAAAAGTGCTTCATTTATTAGAAGAGTTGCAAGCAGATAGTCCGGAAGAAGGAAACAACCCTAACCCATCAAGTGACTCTAAATAAATTTCCGAAACTGATTAGCTTTCCATCATTTTTTGTATTATGTTATTATAATAAGGATCACTTTTCAATTCTGATTATAATAAAGACAAACAGATATGCATATTTTATAAACAGCGTTTAAAAACCTGCAGTCAAAGTAGAAAATTTGCCATTTCTTACACTTCTACATTTGACATTAGCAAAAAAAAAAAAAACTGTTGCTTTTACTTCTGACTCATTAAATGTAAACAGTCGCTGTCAAGCCAACTCAAAAAACGAGTTGACTGCAGTTTTTTAAATCCTGGTTATAAATACATATATGTTTTTCAGCGTATTTATCTTCATATGAGATGTAAAAACAGTTTTTATGAGCGCAAAGCTAATAAAGCTTCTTAAAAATCTATATGAGGCCTTTTTCTGCTTTAAAAATTTGATGTATTTGGCTAAATACTTTTAACAAAAAGGATTCGAGAATTTTTGCTGCTTATTTAAATTTTTATACATAAGTTGTGTTGTGTTATTGTTGTTTATACACAAAACAAGCAAATCGTTTTACTTACTTGTGCGGTGTTGTTGTTGCTACAACAAACTCCTTCAAACACACGCGCATGCACGCATATAAGTATAATACAATGCAAAAAAGTAAGTGGAAGGAACTTAAATTTAGTACGATTTTTTTTCTGTGTTAATTGCCCAGTATCTCTTACTCTTCTTTAATTGTTGTATTAAAGAAAAGTACTTAAACGTAAATTGTTTCCCTAAAAATTAAGGCCCCTATTATGGTTTACAACTCAACTCAGTTGAGTTGTTATTAAGACAACTGGTTGTGATCAGTTGTAATTTTTGTTATGTTTTTGTTCACCGCAAAATAGCAAAGTTGTAAACCATAATACAAAAATTAAGAAATTACAACTCAACTGAGTTGAGTTGTAAACCGTAATAGGGGCCTAAATAAAATTTTAAATTGCAATATGTACCAAAGTAGTCAACTCGATCGTAAATTTCCCCATAACCGTAACAAATTAAATTTGTCACTCATTAGTTTTATATGGCTAAGAATTTGCTGTCAGATGTGATGTGAAGGGTATTTAAGTGAAGTGAAGGGTATTTAAGATCCGCTACAGCCAAATATATAATAATTTATTAATTTTTATAGAGATTGTATTCAAAAAAAGTATATCACCAAGAAATATTGAATAGTTTAATTGTATGTCCATAATAAAATCATGTTCATCCTATTAATGAAAAACTCATTATTAAAATGATAAAGCATGTCCCTTACTTAGTATCCGCTTCAAACTGCTTATCTAAACTATTTTATATCAATATAAAAAATAAAAAAAGTACCTTAACATAAATTATTTTATAAAAATAAAATATCCAAAGCAAAAAAGCGAAAGCCACTAAAATTTTAAATTGCAAAATCTCCCAAGTAGTGAAGTCGATCGTACATTTTTTCCCCCACTTATCGATGGAAAATTGATGAAAGTCAATAAATTTAAAGTCAGTATTTTTTTCTTCTATTATACACAATAATAGAGACAACAAAGTAATGGGTGCCATTGTTTTACGTTTGTGGGCTTAAGCGGTTTCGTATGTGGCCTGTGTGGTACAAACGAGTATCTGTAAGTACTGTTGGATTTCTTTTTTTAAGGCGAAGAAGGGACGTTTGATCGGTCGGGTGTATTAGAATTTAGTTACTTCAATATAATGCAAAAAGTTTCCTTGTACCAACAAGCAAATGAAAGACCTTTTTTGTTGCTTTTGGCGCCTTAATAATTGCTTGAATACTTTTTTGTGTGTGCAGAGTTTTTTTTTTAACAGTAAGTAACAAAAGTTTACTTTTATATAAAATTAAAATATTTAATATTTTTAATTAGGCTTAAGTTCATTAAATTTAATTTTCATTAAATTATTTTTATGAAGAAAGGAATTTTACAACATGAAAATTAATTAAAATTGTTTTTGATAATCTTTCATTCTTGACCGTGGCCGGTCAAATTTAATGAACTTAAGCCTAATTAAAAATATTAAAAATTTGGATTAAAAACCATAAATAGTTCAACAAAATAACCACAATATTAATTATTGTAAAATTAAAATAATTAAATTAAAATAATTAAATTATTTTAATTAAATTTGAATACTCAATATTATACAGAAATCTTCAGATGTTGTGCATTTATTGCGAAGCTATTTGTAACAAATTGTAAAATTGTAGCTATTGCCGTTCTCTAGATAGGCATAATTTAAGTTTGTGCCACGCTAACTTCTCTCCAATTCCGCCCATTTTTGACAGATGGTGTGTGTGTAGTGATAACCTTTCGATTTGTGCCAAATTTGGAAAATTTTACCGATCTTTAAATATACCGAACTCTTTTTTGAGCCACGCCCACTTATCTAATCGCGCCCACTTTTTAGACAGCTATTATCTATTTGTACCAAATTTGTAATGTTTAGGGTATTCATTTAATCGACCTTTTGCTTTAATCGGTTAATCGCTCGATTAATTAGCCGAGGTTTTGGTTTAATCGGTCAATAATCGGTTAATTATGCTTTTGATCGGTTAACCGATTAATAAAGTTTTTTTCATAAATTAAGTAATTTCAATATATAGAAATGCATTAATTTTTTATTATTTGGAGTTTATTAGTAAAAAAGCAATAACATACCAAACATTAAAATTCTTGAACTAAATCGAGCAAATAAAAAAACAATTCATAAATATTTAATATGCATTTTTCAGTTAATACATAATTGGGGGATTCACAAGATGTGCTATTAAGTCATATCGTCATAATGTCCTAAATAATATTTTACAATTGCTTAAAATAAATATTGTTGTGTTTCAAACAAAATAAAAATTTTAATTCTGTGCTCATTGATTCGTCATAACTGCACAGTAGAAATATAAATTATAAGCAGTAGCCCACAACAGTCATATCGTCGGCTTAATATGCAAATCTGCTAACTTCCTTCAAACACATTTTACAGGAGAGACAAACAACTTTTTATTTTTTCTATTTCTATAATTAGTTTTACACACTTCAAGACTTAAATAGAAAAAAAAAACTGCATGCTGTTCGACGAGGCGTATCTTTCTCTACCACACGGCATCAAATCTCAATTTACATAAAAAGTGGATTTAGCCGGTTTGCATATTAATCCTACGATATATACTTCTAGTAATTATTTAAAGATATAGGGCTTTACAACTTTATGACTACCTTGTGAATCCCCCAAATATGTATTTATAAAAATATAGACTGAGATAATTTTATTATTTATTTCAATAGTTAAAGGAGATCTTATAAAAACATCTTTTAAAAAGTAATTTGGTTTAAACGTTTAGGAGTTAAGCGATTCTTTTCTTTTGTTTTGACAAAACTTCTTTCACTTATCGTAGATGAATATCTAATTTCTCAGTCCTTTTTAAGGATTTCTCTAAACATATAATAGAATAATGCCCTTAGAGTCCTGTTTTAATTTTTAAAAATGTTTAACACTTCTAATTGTTTCGGTTAATTTTGTTAAAATACTGATATGAGAAGGTATGAGAAGAAACAAATAACTAAACACATACATATAAAAAGTACGTGAAACAAGAAAGAGGTGTTGGCAATCAAACATTTAACCCATTTTTCGCCACATTCCTGTTGATTGAACATTGAAATCGGTCGGCGGAAAATGGGTTGAAATGAAGATCACTGAACACATTTGTTTGTAAGAAAAAATATTTTCCAAACACATACGTTTTGTATATGAGACGAAACAAATAATTAAAAATACAAAAAAATATGTTATAATACTACAAAAAATTAAAAATCTTATTACATCGGTTAATCGGTTAATCGACTGAAATTAACCGTTTTAATCGTTAATCGAAAAAAGCCAATTTGAAATTAACCGATCAGTTAATCGGGTAGTAATTAATCGGTTAACCGATTGATGGTTAACCGAATGAATACCCTAGTAATGTTGCTGTTGCCGTTCTAATTTGCGCCACGCCCACTTATCCAATCCTGCATATTTCATGCAGATGCTGTATATTTTTTATCCATTCTTTTTGTATTGAATTTTTAAAATTTTGTACCTTCCGTTTTTGATGATGATGAACGGAATTCTATTTTGTGCCCCGCCTACTCATATATATATATACAGGGTGGCGCAGAATGAGCTATATGGTGTAAATGGCTTATAACGTTTTTATTTATGCGATTATTATTGGGAAATTTTTTTAAAAATGATATCCTGTAAGTGATGTCCATTTTCTGCTTCGTACATACGTGCTCTTTTTAGCATATTTTCCATAACTTTTCGCAAAATTTCGGGTGTAATGGCCATGATTTCATTTCGAATGTTGGTTTTTAGTTGGAGTATGGTTTCTTTTTTTCAAATATCCCCAATGAAATCTGTCAGGAGCTGCTAAATCTGGTGAACGTGCGCGAAATAATGCGTTTGACGAATATGTGCCTTAATAAAGCCATTGAGGCACCTGCACAAGATGTGCTGTGGCTCCATCTTGTTGAAAACACAAGTTTGGATGGTTTTCCATAGCTGGCCCAACAAAATGTTCTAACATCGTCCGATATGCACCACCACTAACAGAGATTGAGACACCACTTTCATTTTCAAAAAAATATGGGCCTATTATCCTTTCGTAGGATACACCGCACCAAACAGTACACTTAAGTGGGTGTGATTGTCGCTGATGAACTGCTCTTGGATTTTCCGTAGGCCAAATTCTACAGTTTTGATTGTTGACATACCCATTAAATAGGAAATTGGCTTCATCGCTCATTACCAAATTGTGAATAAAGTCTGGATTTTCCTCCGGTTTTTCATGGAAACGAATGGCATATTCAAGTTGTTGCTGGTAGGCTGTCGTCTTTAATTCTTGCACAAGTTGAACTTTATATGGGAACTTAGTCTAATGTACTCAAAATTCTCTGCAGCGACCGCCGTGATAGTCCAAATTGTATCGAACGTAGGGTTTTCAATTATTTTATTTCCCGTTTTCCCGGGATTTTTCTTGCGGGATCCCGGGAAATAAAAAATTCCTCATAATTTCAGAAAATAGCTATGTTTACTTTGAAATTTAGTTTTCTATTCTCTAAAAATTAGCATCTGTGGATTGTTTGTCGATTAGATCAATTACAAGAAGTGAGTACATACGTAAATCAATGTCTCCTGATGCAATAAATCTACTAAAAGCAAAACGGGCAGTGCAACAGTTGATAATTATTACATTTAGTGAAGTGAAGAGTTAATAAAGTACAATAATTCAAAATAAGATGCAGGCAGTAAAGTTTCATTGTCCATGAAAAAGTCTTAAAAATATGAGATACCTAAACATATCGCTCCTTTATTGCAACATAGTCATATCTACAAAAACAAACAATCTTGGCAAAATGCGATTAAAGTTTTCAAAATGTACCGATTTAAAGATATATTTTGCTATAACTTCGGTTCAGTTTAAGATATAATACAATAAGGTATTAAGGAAAACGTTGCTAAAGTTACTTAAAATTTTGAGATATGACTATGATGCAATGAAGGAGCGATATGTTTATTAGGTGATAAACACAAATTTTCAATATCAATTTGTGTTGGATTACATACTCGTGAAGTGCGGGGAAACCGAAATAAAAAACATTTTGGAAACTCGTGTAAGATACTACAACATACGACTTGAAAAACACATTGTCCTAAAGATTACAAATGGACCTATTGAAATGAAAAGGTTTTTGAGAAGCTGTCCGGTTGCTGCTATTTTTGCATCAACCTTGACATACATTTGACTGATATAGACGTTGTTTATAAAAAAGAAAAAATAGCTTCTGATTGTGAATCCGAAGCTACAAAGTGCAATTTTAAATATTTGTCCAACCTCGGTAAAAAATGAACGAAATTTTTCGGAAACATGATAATTAGTAAGTAAAATCAGGAATATACTTTTTGACGACTTACAAAGCGCTTTGAGTGTATCAGAAAGTTATTTCCTAAGCCATTAAAAAATGTTATATGTTTCTTTAAAGTATTTTATCTATTTTATTAATTAACTTTTTGATCTCATATCTTGAGTACCTTAATTTTTATTTAGTTTTTATTATTGTTTTATGAATTTAATTGTTATGTTTATGTTATCTTTTTATCTTGTATCCAGAGCATAATAATACTGAATAACAGCATAATAATAGGAAATAAAGGCGTGAGATAATAATAATTCAAGTTCCTATTTCAATCTTCGAATAATTTCCCAGTAAAAACTTCGCCTACAAAATAATGTGTTGAGTAATCAGAAAAACATAAGAGCACTACTCACAATTCTACTGAAAGAACCAATGAATTTAACAAGGGATGTTCCAAAAAGAACGCATTCAAAAGTATTTGTAGGCGAAGTTTTTACTGGGTTTTAAGTATTGAACCATTTATTTTAGTTTCTTTTTTTTACGTTTTTTTATAAAAATTTTTTTTCATTTATTAATAACAAATTTTACTTTGTATTATTTATATAGAACGGGATCCCGGGATCCCGGGAAATTTAAAAAAATGTCCCGCTTTCCCGGGAAACGAAAAAGTCCGGGAAAAAAAACTCTAGTCGAACGCCTCCTTGTTGATGTTGGCACGCAAAGAAAAAACATGGTTGATACAATCACAATTGCAAACTATCATTAATTTTTGTGGTTATGATTGTGTCAAAGACGTCTTTAGTAACAATATATGTTCAGACATAATGTTATAGCTAATTATTGTCTCAAACATATTTATTATGTTCAGCAGAAAAACGCAAATGATCCTTCAAACCTTGTTTCTATATTTCCTAACACCCTGCAACATGTCTATTTGAACATGTTATATGGTTGTCACAATTATTTTTTATTAAAAAAACATATATGATTCAAATACATAAAAAGTATATGGGTAATTCCATGTCAAATTGACCAAGAGTGGGACACGACCTCTTTCGATTTTAGTGAAATTTGGTGAGAAGGTTCCTTTAATCCTATTAGGAACATATATGAACAAAAAAAAATTTCATAATTTCTCCGAATTAGCCAAATGTGTTGAGCTTATTTCTTCAATACATATCTCGAAAAATACTTTACATACGAAGATGATTTTATGCCATTTTAAAGAAAATACTTGGGGCTATAAACAATATATTAAAAAAAAATTTATTTTTTTTTAAATGTAATATCTGCAAAATATTAAATTTTAAAAACGGACTAAGTCAAAAACCAATTTTTTTATTTGGCTGATATTTTTGTTTATACTACCTCAAACCGGCCTTTAAAAACCCTGAAACTTTGAAGGAGGTGTTTTTTTCTTTTAAAATATATGATTTTTTTCTTTCGCAACCTTTAAAAAGTAATCCTAAAAAAGAAAACTACCTGGCAACATGCTTTTGCAAGTTGTTTTTTCTTAACCTACTTACAACTACAATTAATGTTGGAAGAATTCCAATCAATTGTAGTGGGGAATGTTAGATAAACTCACTGTTTATTGTTGATGTTTTTGTTAAAACTTTGATATTGTTACAAGTAGAGCTGTTGCTTATGATTCTTATTCGCTTAACAGTTTTATTTGGTTTAATATCTTTAGTTTTTCCAAAACCTTTATGGATGAAGTTTCCTGATGATCTGGCCTAAGCAACCAGTGAAATGCGCTTAGGAATAGCTTATCGCATCAACAATAAATTTCAAGTGTTTTTATCAAGAATAAAAACTGGGAATTAAGCACGAATAACAAAATCTTTAAAATTAAAATTTTGTATTCCCGAAAATTACTTTTGATAACCTAAAAAAGAATTTTAATATTGTAATTTTGAGCAATAAGTACACTGTGCTAGTTGCAGAAAAAAACAGACAAGCCGGGTGCTAACCGTTTTTAAGGTTAGCTCTTGTTTTCGAGATATACCGTTATTTCGAAAATGGAGGAGGCTGGCCAACATATCGACCCCTTTGCGCGAAATTATCGTATATGCCAATTTGTTTGAAATTGAGTTTTTGATGCAATCTTTTTCTACATTCAAAGAGACGTCACCTGAAAAAATATTGTAGGCCAATTCCACTTCGTTGCTCCAAAATTTGATTGTATAATTTAATTTTTATATTGCAAGCGAATGCAGAGAAAAGTAGAAAAATGGCTGTCCTGTAAAATTTGGTTTTTGTAACATACGATAATTTCGCGCAAAGGGGTCGGTCGATATATTCGCGTAACTCAAAAACGGTTTAGCTTATTGAAATTACTAAAAAAAAACGAAATTCCGCAATAAATAATAAAGTGGAGTTGGTCATACATTTGACCCATCTAGGAGCATCCTACGCGCTGCAGGGGCCAAATTAAAGAACTTTATTAAGCCGCCATATTTGTATGGTAGGTTCTTCCGGCACCAGGAAGGTTTCTTACGGACCCATGTTGACGAAAATTTCCAATCAAATGGTTTATTGCTGACGCTGTGAGTGCAATGCGCACATTAAAATGACGACGATATGCACGCTGTATCAACACAATAGACTGTTGGTTTGAAAAATAAAATTCAATTATTTTTGTACGTTGTTCGATCGTGTAATGATTAATAATTAATTGAGAATCATTTCATAATTTCACATGGCTCCCATACAAACTTCTTTCTGGAATAGTTTTTGTGGCCATAAACTATCTTATTATGTTGGTATTTAGACTTAATTTGGCCATAAAATGTCTTTTTACAACGTAGATTATCCCACCAAATATTTTTAAAATCGGTATACATTTGACCACAGATAGCATACAAATACCAGTGCAAAAATAGCTTTATTTGGCAAAATTTTGTGTTAGCATGTACAGATTTGACCATAGGTCCCATATGAACCTCCCCTTCAATATAGTTTCAACGCGAAAAAAATTCATATAGATGTTAATATTTACATTATATACGGCACAAAAAACTCTTATATGAATCTTCACCTCATAACATAATTTTGTTTTGCCGGGTCCATAATTAGCTATGGGTCCCAAAAAAATTTTTCTTTATACACTATGGTGTAGGATTTCAAATGGTCGGCCTTGACTTGCTATATTTTCTTACTTGTTTTATAAATCACTTTAAGCTATTGTTCATCTATTATACAGTAGTTATCTAGTTTTTAAAATTAAATTTTTTTACTTTTGTTGCTCACTGTACATGGGGCAAAACATTGTCTCTCGTACACTAATATTTGCACTTTGAATGTATAAAAAAATGTATTCCTATATAATTTTTTTTATATTTCTTTCTAATGTTTCTATTGTAAGTATCTGCATATTAAGTGATTGTTGTTGTAGTTGCCGTTGAAGTATGTTATTGTTGTTGCTGTTGTAATAGGTATTGCTTTGCCTGTTAAGTGTAGATGCCTTGATGAAGATAAAGCCCAATAAAGGAAGCTTTCAATAGAGACTGAGTCAACCTTCCCCCCCCCCCCCCTCGCATCACTCTTTCTAACGCTTTGTTTGCAATTCAAAGTAAGGAAAAAATGACAATAGATATAGAGAAAGAAAAAAAAATCACAAGTAATAAAATTACACCGGGGCCATTGAACGTAAAAATGGCACTTGAAGAAATTTTTCAGTATATTTTTTAATAGAAAGGAAGGGTATTTGTAAAGAATTATTAACAATTATTAACAAAATAAATTTTATTAAAACATGCTTTATGGTATTTATTTTTACATAGTTGTATAAAGTTTTTCTAAGTGTATTTCATCAATTTTATTTGTTTTCTGTGTAAATGTAAATTTTGTTGCAATTTTTTTTTTCTTTGGTTTAGATTTTCTATTGTATGTACGTGTTTGTAGGTATATAATTTGCAACAATTGCATTCGTTTGGTTGTTGCTGTTTTTCAATTAAACTTTGTTGCAATGATTGCTGTACTTTTAACTGCCTGATTTTTTTTTTCATTTCGCCTGCGTCAGGAGTAAAAATATTGAAATCAATAAACCGATTATTGATTTGAATAAATAATAAAAACAAAAAACATTTGAAATTTTAATTTTTACTTGCAACGAAAATCGTATTCGTATTCCTCTTTGTTGTTGTGGGTCCAAAAGCGAATAAAATAAAAGGAATTTAATGGTGACAATTTTCAATAAAAGTTGGGGCGTTTCATATTTAGAGAATAAAGTTTAAAAATTATTGACTTGCATAATCGGGCGTGGGAGAAACACATCAGCTTATATTAGCGGGTTTTTAAAGTTATTATTAACAAATTTTATCTACAATCCAACATCAGAGACAATTCAATACTTCTACAGTTTTGATATTTCATTATATTCTGTCAAATGCCAATCGATAAGATTGCTTTAGTGTTATTGATATCGATAGATGGTCATCCAGGTTAGTTTGGGTCAAGTCCTAACCGCGAAAACTAATTAATTAATTTTTTATAAATGACTTTACTGGCAACACCTGCATCATCTCATAAGGTACCGTTACAATTTTATGACAGAAACAATTTTATCGTAAGCGACAAATTTCATACAAAATTTATATGAAATAAAATAAAAAAACTCTCTCTTGTAAAATTTGATTTTTGGCGTTTACGTTATTTTCGCGGTTAGGGCGACCACTGCATGCATTTTGTCGTCAAAGGGGTTTAAAACACGACAAAATGCATGCAATGGTCACTTACGTTGTCCTCGATATATTCAAAAATGTTCTAAAGACATCGTTCACGACATTTGCGTATATGACCATTTTGCCAACTGGGTAGTTACTAAAAATACTTAAGCTTGTTAAAATGTGTAAAAAACAGAAAATTTGTCAAATATTTATATCTTCCATCTATGTACATATGCATACATATATTTTCCTTGCTTGTGTGTCCTCTTTTTTTGTTTATGCAGAGTTTTTTGAAGCCCACTGATGTGCTAGAAAACTGGCATGCATATAGTAAAACACCTAGTCGAAATCCTAATGAAGACGGATTTTTTGTTTTTGGCCTGTGGACGGAGAATTAAAAGGAAAAAGGGGCTTTGGCAAAATTAAATTTTTTAACCTTTTAGCTTATACAGTATTCCACGGATAATTACCTCGCCAAAAATGCCAATATTTTTGGGTAATTATGCGGGGTAAGCATTTAAACGAAAACGCTTAAATGCCTCGTTGAGGTAATTATAAGAATACGTTTAACTACCTCATTGAGGTACAACAGGAATTTTTGCATGTATCAGCTAAATCTAAAGAGATAGCAATAAAAAACAATGGGATTTTCTGTCTTAATTTGTATCTGTAATGATTTTTGAGATGTCCTGTCATATCCTACTAACAAAAGCGTAGTCATGCATACAAATTTATGATCAGGAAAACCGTAATTATGCAGTTGCATTGTTTTTCTTGTGCGACCAATTAAGGCAGAAACAATATATTTATCCGTTTTAGAGTTTTTTATGAATTTTGGTTTTAAACTTTTTGTAAATAATTTGCATATTTTAGCTATTGCTGGATTTCTAAATTTCACACATGTTTCACGTTTTTGAATCATTATTTAATACATGTTCAGCTAATAAAAAAAAATTGCTGAAAACTCTGGTTAACAGATTATTTACTCATCAATTGTAAGCCATAGCAAGTTTTCGTGGAAGATAAATGTTATTCCAAACTGTTAAGTTTTATATATCGCTCATTTGCTGCAATACCGGCGTAACTCAAAAAATGAATTTTTGGAGTTAGAGATGCAGAATTGTTCGCTTTGTTTTTCTTTATATTGTGTATTAAATTCATCTTATCTAGAGTTTTTTTCCCGGACTTTTTCGATTCCCGGGAAAGCGGGAAATTTTTTCAAATTTCCCCGGATCCCGGGATCCCGCTCCATATAAATAATACAAAGTAAATTTTGTTATTAATTAATGAAAAAAAACTTTTATAAAAAAACGTAAGGGAACTCACGCTTTTATTCCCTATTATTATGCTTTTATTCAGTATTATTATGCTCTGGATACAAGATAGATAAAAAGATAACATAAACATAACAATTTAATTCATAAAACAATAATAAAAACAAAATAAAAATTGAGGTACTCAAGATATAAGATCAAAAAGTTAATTAATAAAATAGATAAAATACTTTAAAGAAATATATAACATTTTTTAATGGCTTAGGAAATAACTTTCTGACACACTCAAAGCGCTTTGTAAGTCGTCAAAAAGTATATTCTTGATTTTATTTACTAAAACCATGTTTCCGAAAAATTTCGTTCATTTTTTACCGAGGTTGGACAAATAGTTAAAAGTGCACCGTTGTAGCATGCTTCGGATTCACAATCAGAAGAATTTTTTTCTTTTTTATAAACAACGTCTATATCAGTCAAATGTATGTCAATGTTTATGCAAAAATAGCATCAACCGGACTGCTTCTAACAAACCTTTTCATTTCAATAGGTCCATTTGTAATCTTTAGGACAATGTCTTTTTCAAGTTGTATGTTGTAGTATCTTACACGAGTTTCCAAAATGTTATTTTATTTCGGTTTCCCCGCACTTCACGGGTATATAAACCAACACAAATTGAAAATGAAATTGAAAATTTGTGGTTATCACCTAATAAACATATCGCTCCTTCATTGCATCATAGTCATATCTCAAAATTTGAAGTAACTTTAGCAAAGTTTTCCTTCATACCTTCTCGTATTATATCTCAAACTGAACCGAAGTTATAGCAAAATATATCTTTAAATCGGTACATTTTGAAAACTTTAATCGCATTTTGCCAAGATCGTTTGTTTTTGTAGATATAACTATGTTGCAATAAAGGAGCGGCGATATGTTTATGTATCTCCTATTTTTAAGACTTGTTCATGGACAATGAAACTTTACTGCCTGCATCTTATTTTGAATTAATGTACTTTATTAATTCTTCACTTCACTAAATGTAATAATTATAAACTGTTGCACTGCCCATTCTGCTTTTAGTAGATTTATTGCATCAGGAGACATTGATTTAAATACATGTTCTCACTTCTTGTAATTGATCTAATCCACAACCCATCCACAGATGCTAATTTTTAGAGAATAGAAAACTAAATTTCAAAGTATAAATAGCTATTATGAGGCATTTTTTATTTCCCGGGATCCCGCAAGAAAAATCCCTAATCTTATCTTTTATACTTTCCCAGTTTGAAGAGAATGTGTCTTCTTTTTTTCTAAGTAGTTAGAGCAAATCAAAAACTTTAAATGCGTTTATCTCGAAATGGATTTTTTTAAGTTATGCCGGTCTTGCAGCAAATAAGCGATATGTACATATATGCAAAAAATAATAAAGACGCAATTTTATAAATTTGTGCTGATACATAGAAATCTAGACGCATCATTTAGTAAGCCGATCGAATCAGAATCACTTTTTAAAGTGATCTTTTCGTGCCCGTCCGTCCATCTGGCTGGTTGTCTGTCCATGTAAACCTTGTACGGAAAGTAAAAGTAGCAGTCTTTAGATAATTATAATTTATATAATAATTATAATTAGTATTGTGGTTATTCCGTTGAACTATTTATGGTTTTTAACCCATAATAATTTTAATAATTATAATTTGGTAAATATATTTTAATTGCCATAAAAGCGAAACCTATGAAAATTGTGAGAATCGGTCTATAATATCACATAGTCCCCATGCAAACTTCTTTCTTTATGTCCATAAACCATTTAATCATGTTCGTATTAACATTAAATTTGGCTCAGATTTAAGCATACAGCTTCAATTCAATCCCTAAAATATTCAAGGTATTTTAACCATTTAAATGTTGATATAATTAAAAATTTAGCAACCTTTTTTTTCATTCCTTTAAGACAAAATATCTCATATATTTGGTGTAAATAGATAATATTCAGCACAAATAACTCTTATATGAATCTTAACCTCATAACATAACTTTATTCTGGTGAGCCCAGGCTGAAGTTTATTTTAATGTAAAGAAGCCATATTTGGTTTTTTGGGCATATTATTAACATGTAAACTTGGTTGCAATACTTACTTTGTTGTTGTCAAATAGTACTGAGGCAATTAAACGAATTTTAGAGATGCCTAGTATTTCGATGTTCATTCTTAATGATTCTTAAGCGAGCTGTGGGTACGTCGCACAGGGTTTTCATGCCAAAGTAGTTTGAGCTTCTTTCACTGTTTAGGGTTTCGTTTACAGGCGAGTTTTCGAGAGCAGTAGGTTGTTAGTCTTAGGCTTCAAGCCTAATGATGGATGGGGCTGTCATCTATGCTAAAAGGAGATTTGAAGTAAATTGTATGTTTTCAAACTACATACTTTGTAAGAATTATTAAATAAAAAATTAAAAGGAACTTTTCATTATCTTTCGGGCCTTTTTTTTACCATTTTTTGATATAATATCCATTTTGTCTGGGAGTTCTTTCAACTTTCTTGGGCCTTGTTTCATTCCTTTTTGATTGACTTGGGAGTTATTTCATTATTTTTTTTGGGAGTTATTTCATTTTATTTTAAATAACGCCCAAAAGTAAGAATTTGTTTTACTTTTGATTTGGGAATTATTAAATTTTTTTGGGCATCTATATTTTTCCAGTTTGGGACTTATTTAATTTATTTTAGGATTTGTTTGATTGAGAGTTATTGCACTGGGGCTTATTGTACCAGGGACTTATTTCACGGAGCCCTGAAAACTGTTTCGAATAAAGGAAAAATAAAGTTTTCATTATTAACAAGGAATCGTCAAAAATAAAAAGAAGCTGTTATAAAAATTCGTTTTTATTAAAAATATAATAAAGGGGCTTTTTAAGTGCATATTTTTTTTTTGCATATTTTACCCTTTTTTTATCATTTTTTGGTTGCATAATTTAGTCAAAAGAGTTTTTTGCCGTATTTTTTTAACTTCTTGATTTTTTTAATGCTTTCGCAGTGAAACGCAGAGAAGTTGTTTGAAGTTTTTGTTAACAGGTAGGGTATTCAAACGATTAACCGTTGTTCGATTAATCGAATAATTTTGGGCGAATAACTGTTCGAATAATTTAAAATTGCTTATTTTCGATTAACGAATAATTCGAATAATTTATGTCGATTAGGCGATTAATCGAAAATTGGGGTTTTCGCAGTATTGGTTCTTTTCATTAATGTAAAAAAGCAAGCCGGTACGTTCTAAATACCCTTTAATTGTTTCCTAACTCAGGAACATTTCCTTCGAGCAACAATTTCTTAAAATATGTATAGTACAGTACAAACACTGAAACCAAAGATGTTGGGAATAATTTATTTTTAAAAATATTTAGTACAGACTTGTAGCAGAAATATTCAGACTAAGAAGATGATTTTTTTGAGACGAATAAAAACAACCTTCTACCAGATCTTAACAAGAATATTGAAAGTATTAAAATTGTTAAAAAAAATCAAAAAGAAATTCAAGTGCTAAATTGAAGACTACCAATTTTTAGAAAAGACAATAAAAAGAACAGAGAAATAAATTGGATATGCTTTATAATGCTTTACTTTCAATCTGTCCATCCAACGTCAACAATTAGTGAAAGAATCTTTTTTAAATCAAGTTTCGTCAAAATAAAAGCAAGGAATCGGTTGACACATAAACATTTAAACTGTATACTCTTTTTGAAAGATTATTTTAGAAGATTGGCTTAAATTTTGATGCTATTTTTTATTTAAAAATGTTCCTCTTTTATTTCATGAATTAAATTATTGTAACTTTTTTAATAAAGTTTTTATGTTAATAAATATAATTTTTGATCTTATTTTTAAACTTCTAAGCTAGACAAAATTATTCGATTAACCGAATAATATTAAATTGTTCGATTATTATTCGATTAAATGTTTACCTAAAATAATTATTCGCGCGAATAATCGATTAATAAAAAACATCGATTAATTGAATACCCTATTAACAGGTTTTTCTATTAATTTATACTCACAACACCAGAGGTGGGGAGGGTACATATTACGGCTTGTGCCAATTTGTGCAAAGATCTATGTTTCTATTGCTGGTTAAATTAAGTTAAAATATAATTTATAATTTTATTTGTAATGCACATACACACGTATGAGTATGTATTACATACATAATAAATACATAATTATTAACAGTCTCTTCTATTTTCTAGAACATCAACAATCACATCAAACCCATCAACAACAATCATCACAGCAACAGCAACTTCACCAGCAGCAGCTGCACCAGCAACAACAACAAACACATCAACAGCCACCAACTTCACAACACCAGCAGCAGCAACAACAGACACCATCATCCCAACAATTTGCCATTGCAGATTCAAACTCGAACAGTGCAGTGGCAAAATCATTCGTTCCATGTAAAGTTTGTGGTGACAAAGCATCCGGTTATCATTACGGTGTAACATCCTGTGAGGGTTGTAAGGTTTGTGTTCAAACATGAAATTTAGACAGTTAAACAACTGTCATTATTAATTTGAAATATAAAACACATTTTAGTATTCAATTTAAAGACACATGATAATTTTAGTTTTTCTTTTTCATTTTTTTTTTTGTGGGTTGCATTAGGGTTTCTTTCGTCGGAGCATACAAAAACAAATTGAATATCGTTGCTTGAGGGACGGCAAGTGTCTGGTGATACGTTTGAATCGTAATCGTTGTCAATATTGTCGTTTTAAGAAATGTCTATCAGCTGGTATGAGTCGAGACTGTAAGTACCTAAAATATTAAGATATGCATATGTACATAATTAATTTAGATAGTAATTTAGAATACAAAAGAGAATCAGTATTATCTCTTCTTATAACATGTTTATAATTTAAAAATCTAGTAACACTGCTTTTCTGAAAGGCATGCTGATTTTGAAATAAATCTAATCCGAAATGTTTACTTCCGTTTTCTTAAGCCACTTTTGAGATTCGATCGACTTTATAGTAAAATTTTAAGCTGTTCATTTTCATTCCGAGGCCCTCTGCTCCTTATAGGAACCAAAAGTCCCAATTTTTATATATGTATATAAACTATATGGATATATATGGGTAATTCCATGTCAAATCGGCCAAGAGTGAGAGCCCACCACTTTCGATTTTAATGAAATTTGGTGAGAAGGTTCCTTTTATCCTATAAAGAACATATGTATATGAACGAAAAAAATTTTAAATTTTTTTTTAAAAAGTTATGTCATATTCTAAGGGCCATTATTACAACTTGAAGTTAGCTAAAGTTAGGATTAAGTTGACAGATAGTAATGTGTTATCTGTCAAGAAGCATCTGTTATCTCACGGATAGCAGCTAACGCCAAGTTGTAATAATGACCCTAAATGTCATAATTTCGCAAAATTAGCCGAATGTGTTGAGCTTATTTCTTAAATATCTCGAAAACTACTTTATATACGAATATGATTTTTATGTCATTTTGTGTTTCTAAAATGACTGCGCATATTAGAAAAAAGTTTAACTTTACTTAAAGGTAATTTTATTGCTGAATTTCGATTTTTTTTTAGTAATGTCAATATCCTAAACCGTTTTTGAGTTACGCGAATTTATGCTGTGCCACCTCCTAGATTTTTGTAATAACTGTAAAAAAGAGCTTACCTAAAAAATGGTGGTGCTGGATTTAGCGTGCCCGGCTTGTCTGTTGTTTTCTACTAGCACAGTGTACTTATTTCAATATTTATTTCAAAATTACATATAAAATTTTTATTTAAAAAAAAAATAAGTCAAAAGACTTAGTCCGTTTTTTAAATTTTATATTATGCAGATATTACATTTTTCAAACAAAAATTTTTTTTAATATATTGTTTGTAGCCCCAGGTATTTTCTTTAAAATGACATAAAAATAATCTTCGTATGTAAAGTAGTTTTCGAGATATTTGAAGAAATATGCTCAACACATTCGACTTATTCGGGAAAATTATGAAATTTTTGAATTTTGAACTTTAAAAAAAAAATTTTTAATTTTTTTTCGTTCATATATGTTGCTTATAGGATAAAAGGAAGCTTTTCACCAAATTTAATTAAAATCGAAAGGGTCCAACTCTTGGTCGATTTGACATGGAATTACCCATATATCTTTTTTTTTCTAACACTCTGAAACTAGGGGGCTTATTCTGGCAGTCGTGATCGAATTCTTTTTCAATTCGAAAGCAGTTTTATATCTTATTCTGTCAGTCTTATATCTTATTCTGCGAATCGAAATTATTTTTCAGTGTTGTATTTTTTCTTTGAGTTTTCACAACACTAAAAAAGTAATTTGGATTCGTTCAGTATCGACTTTAAGAATTAGAAATAAAATTGCTTTTGAATCAAAAAAGTATTCGATCACGATTGCCAGAATTAGCACCCATGATTTAAATTCATTAATTGGCTTCGTGAATCATTTGTGTTGGGCTGTGTGAAATAACAGACCTATTTGTAATTACCAAACATTTATCAAAATTTTTACATTTCAGCCCTCCTTTTCTTACCATATTCGTCAAATGCCTTAATTCCGGGAAGCCGATTTATTTGTGCACCCAGGGAAATAATTATTTTTATTTTTTTTTATATTAAGCAAATTTCCTTATCCTAAGTTGTTTCTTATGGCCGTTGTCGATATTTATATCGGGGCCTTGTGAAATAATAAGCCGATTTAGTTTACTCTAAATATCTCATCGTCGACTAAGAGAGTAAACCTGCTAAATCCACTTTTTAAGAAAATTGAGATTTTAATGCCGTTTGGTAGAGAAAGATATGCCTCGTCGACCAGCATGTAGTTTTTCTTCAATTTGAGTCCTGAAGTGTGTCAAATCAACAATATTTTTGGTTTTCCTCTCAAGCAGCAAATAGGAAAAATAAAGATTTAGGTCTCTCCTGTAAAATTTGTTAAAAGGGAGTTAGCAAGTTTACACTCTAAGCCGACGTTATGATGAGGGCACTATGGCGTAAAATACTTTCTTTAGGAAGGGTAGAAAAATGGGAGTTATTTTTCTATAACTCTGCCATTATCGGTAATTTTTGCTACCAACATTTTACTGCTAAAGTCTAACAGAGAAACCATAAATTATTTAGTGATCCAAATGTATAGAATCATGGTCTTCAACTAAATATGGGTCTTTAAAATTCCCATTTCAAAAACCACCCATACAGAAAGACATCGTTGAAGCAACTTTCTAATTAAATGGGGCCATTATATTTAAACTAATACTTATATAAATATAAGTGGTTAAAGGCATAACAATACCATGTTAGGGATTTTTGTCTGTCGTTTTGGGAATGTGGGATTATTTTCAATCAAATATTTAAATTATTATAATTTAAAAACAATTGTCTGTTACCGGTTAGTATTTGTTACCCAGTATATAGACAGACAGAAGAAAGCGCAAACAGATTTCACCATTTTCATCTTCCCATTATCTCTTCTAGGCCCTTATACAAATTTTATATCAAAATCTGGATTTCCTTAGTACAAAACTACTGAACAAAAATCAAGTTAAGTTTAACAATAAAACTATGTTTAATTTTTATCCGGTACAAATTAAATAGGGAAGTAAGGATACGATACCGATACTCAAAATAAAATATCGCCGATATCGATACCGATACGCATATTGCGTTTGAATTCAAGTTAAAATTAACAAAACTCAAGTAGAGTAATTTTTTATTACACAAAATTACAGTGTAAGAGGCTATAATTATTTAAATTTTAATAAGATTGATGGCTAATTTCATCAATTCTAAAGGGAGGTTAAATTTTAAGGGCCGATGTTGATTTTAAATAAAACACAAATTACTTAGAAAATGATTGTCATTTCTTATTATTATGTTGGTATGGTGCAATTATGTATGGAACAAAATATCGGCCATCCATGTGATGGGCCAAATTTTCGATGACGCTGAGGCATAATTGAGATCCTTTGCCGTTAATGTGCCGAATTATCTCATCCTTTACCTCTTAAATTGTTGCTGGCTTATCGACGTACACCTTTTCTTTCAAATAACCCCAAAGGAAGAAGTCCAACGATGTCAAATCGCAAGATCTTGGCGGCCAATTGACATCGCCACCACGTGATATAACGCGGCCATTGAATTTGTCGCGCAAAAGAGCCATTGTTTCGTCGTTAGCTGTGTGGCAAGTGGCACCGTCCTGTTGAAACCACATATCGTCCATATCAATATCTTCCAATTCGAGCCATAAAAAGTTCGTTATCATCTCACGATAGCGAACACCATTCACAGTAACTGCCTGATCGGCTTCATTTTGGAAAAATACGGCTCGATGATGCCGGCAGCCCATAAACCGCACCAAACAGTCAATCTTTGTGGGTGCATTGGTTTTTTGACAATCACTCTTGGATTATCATTCGCCCCAATGCGCCAATTCTGCTTATTGATGAATCCACTGAGATGAAAATGTGTCTCATCACTGAAGATGATTTTTTTTTGGAAAATTGATCATCCACTGTTGCCATTTCTTGCCACCATTCTGACCATTGACGACTTTTGGATTGGGCAAGAGGCTTTAGTTTTGAGTCAATTGCACCCTGCATAAGTGTAAATGCAAGTCTTTATGCATAATGTTCATCATCGACGAGCTTGAGAAGTGCAATTGTTGGGCACGACGACGAGTTAAAGTGGACGGTTCTTCAGCAACACTATCGCGAACAGCAGCAATATTTGCTGCAGTACGAGCTGTGCGAGCATGCACTGGTGTTTTAGTTCTCCTACAGACCCGATTTGCTCAAATTTTTGCACGATTTTTCCGATTGTACGCACATTTGGACGTTTAAATTGACCGAACAAATTACGTACTGCACGATATGCATTTTAGTTTTAACGCCTATTTTCATAATAAGCCTGAATAACTTTTACGCGTTGCTCGATTGTATATGGGGTCTTCGGAAAATCCATTTCAACGGGCAGACGCACATTTTTTTACAAAAATAACGGCGTAAGAAATTAATATTTAAAATTGACATTAATAAGTAATTTTTGTTTAAAAAAAGTATTTTCCACGAGTCCGCTTGAACTTGATGCAGTGGAAAATAGTCCTTCAGAACCAACAGAACTTGCACCACCTAAAGTGGTGACCGTGTTTTCAACACTTTCGGAATGCAGAGACATTTTAAGTTGCTCAATAAGACGTTTTTTCAATATGATTCAAGTCGATTGTCTTTGAAACATTCAAGCATTGTTCGAGGGCCAAGAATTGTAGATAAACAATAGGTTTCATTATTTTCTTAAGCCTCAAAACTTTTATTTATATCTAGTGCTTAGTCAGGCTTTATTTTCTTCGTTGATTCATATATTAAATGAAACCATTTCATTATCATGTTTTGATTCTATACTTTGCTCTTAAATGTTATTTCTCTTAGTTGCTATACAACAAATTAGCATAGATTATTAAATTGATTGTTCAAAATACTCAAAAAAAAAAAAAAAATATATATATATATATATATAAAAAGTATCGTTGTACCGACAGCAAAGTATGGCCGATACCGATATATCGTAAGATCTGACATTTTGCCGATATATTGGTATCGGTATTCATTACATCTCTAATAATAAACCATATTTCATTAATAGATTTTATTAATAAAATAACATTATAAAACCTCGCTATTACATTTTCTGTTGGCAGGTCCATAATTAGTTATAGCTCTTATGCACCGGACAACCTCGAAAAAAATATTGACTCACGGCAGTTTTTCTCTTTCAAGTCTTGACTGAATGGAGGAGAGAAAAGTAATTCAATCAAAGAAAACTTGTGTGATTTAAAATGTTTAAAATGTGTTTAAACCAGAAAAATCTTTAAATCAAATGTATATTAATAACCCATCTCTAACGCCTAAAATTGGGCGTTTAAACTACCAATGTAGACCTTATAAATTAGACAACATTAATCGTAGTGTTGCACAATATTATTTTTTTATGCTACATATAATGAATAGGGCACAGATTTACAGCTGTTAAGTTTAAACCACATATTAATTTAAGTTTAGTTCAACTAAAATAGCATTTAAGCATTCACTGATTTGTTAGACATAAGAGATATATATCCAAAGAAGTCATAACGCTTTATAAAACAGATTCGTAAATACAGAGTTAAAATCGCTGGTGACGTCCTGCGGCACATTTTTCCACAATTCGTAACTTTATATGTGAAGAACGGCCTTTAATACATAATCTTAATGTCAAGATATTTATTAATCGGTTAGATATAATTCCCAAAGATTTGTGGGAAGTCAGGTTAGTTTTATTGGGTTGCTGGAGTCCAAACTCAATTTTACACCGACAAAGTATAAAAATTATGCAAAATTGTTTTATATTACACAAAACAAATTTTGTGTTTAAGGAAATGCAGCGCTGTTAATTTACGAATATATGTATACGGGGTGGCTCAGAATGGCCTACATAGTTTAATTTGTTAATAACTTAAAAAAACCCGAGACTTACAAAAACAAACCAAAAAATTATCTAAAAAATACATTTGGTTTTTAAAGTTGGTAGACACAAATTCCACTTGCACTTTTAGTGCTGGTTCACACTCTTCAAGTTTTAGCCGTCAGGCCTTGAGTTTTTAGGAGAGTGAGGAAAACAAATGGCGTTCCCTTTTCTCCTAAAAGCTTAAGACTTTACAGCCTAAGCTTGAAGAGTGTGAACCAGCAGTTATTATAGAAAACTTTATGGGTGTAAATCAAGGCGTAAACTTGCCTTGGGTTTGCCGTTTAACATGGGGTCTTCACCTGACAATTTTTTATTATACCAAGCGTCAAAGTCTATATAAAAACTCTAAAATTTTTGTCAGCGTTTTTTAATATGAAGTTTGACGTCTATTATGACACAAAATTGTCAGGTGAAGATCCCATGTAACGAAGCAACTGATTTTGACAAATAAACTAGATACAGTGTAAATTCGATAATCCGGACTCCACTAATTCGGTAAACCGGACAGAATTTTCCAGCTGATTACGTATTCTATAATCCGGATTAAATAACACCCGTTTTAATCTATTTTTTTTATTCAAATCAAAGAATTCTTTAAAAAATACAGTCATTGAATATTCTATAATGATTGCAACTCTATAATCCGGATTGAATAACACCCGTTTTTATTTATTTTTTTATTCAAATCACAGCATGCTTTGTAAAATGCAGTTAAATTAGTGTGATATGAGTATGTTTTCACATGCGTTTTTTTGCTTTGAATTATTATAATTTTTAATAAATACATATCATTACCTAAAACGCAAAAGGCCCTAACTAACAAAAAATACAAAATGGACTTTTTCATGAAATCTGATGAATTGCATCAACACTAATGTCCACAATAAATTTTGGAGTCTTTCAACCAAAATTAGCGCTTTTATTAACAAAAAACAAACGGCCCTATCTACAAAAGATTATATGGATACACGCTAAAAGACCTTACTAACAGTTTGCATAATATGCAACACTGTTGCATTGCAACAGTGTCAATTGTCAAAACAACTGGTAGGTTTTACAAGAAAAATACAAGGAAAATAAATTATAAGCAGTTTTATGCAATTTATCAATTAACATTTTGAATAGTAATTTGCTTCTCCTGTAAAATTTTCAAAATGTTAGATAGGGCGTTTTGCGTTTTAGGTAACGATATGTACATGCGGTAATCCGGATAATTCGCTACTCCGGATTGGGGTCTGCAATCAATTATCCGGATTATCGAATTTTTACTGTATTTATAAATTTGCATTGTGTGTAAATTAAGTATGTATTATCAAATTGTAGATATATTGTAAAGTTTTAAAAAAATTTCAGTTATGTATTTTATAAAGCTTTTTTGTAATAGTTCTATTCCTTAAATTTTTAGGAATGACTTTTATACACTATCAGACTATTATATTGTATTTTCTTGTTACATTTTACCTTAGCTATCCTTTGGATAGCAATGAAGTATATTGTATGTACAGAAAAATTTACAATTATTAGACACCAGCAGAATGTAATGCATTTTCTGGCCCGCTACGGCCTTCGTCAGCATTCTTTGTGTCACACTGGATAGTGATACTTTATAAATTGACGAAGGCCGTAGCGGGCCAGAAAATGCATTACATTCTGCTGGTGTCTAATAATTGTAAATTTTTCTGTACATACAATATACTTCATTGCTATCCAAAGGATAGCTAAGGTAAAATGTTACAAGAAAATACAATATAATAGTCTGATAGTGTATAAAAGTCATTCCTAAAAATTTAAGGAATAGAACTATTACAAAAAAGCTTTATAAAATACATAACTGAAATTTAACTCATAGAATAAATTCGAAAAATAAAAAAAATAAAGTTGAATATAATATAAAGTAACCTGCGAAAGGAAATAATTCCCAGTTTCTATTTGTTAAAATAGTTGAGTTAAATACATTCAATTTATAAAGTATCACTATCCAGTGTGACACAAAGAATGCTGACGAAGGCCGTAGCGGGCCAGAAAATGCATTACATTCTGCTGGTGTCTAATAATTGTAAATTTTTCTGTACATACAATATACTTCATTGCTATCCAAAGGATAGCTAAGGTAAAATGTAACAAGAAAATACAATATAATAGTCTGATAGTGTATAAAAGTCATTCCTAAAAATTTAAGGAATAGAACTATTACAAAAAAGCTTTATAAAATACATAACTGAAATTTAACTCATAGAATAAATTCGAAAAATAAAAAAAATAAAGTTGAATATAATATAAAGTAACCTGCGAAAGGAAATAATTCCCAGTTTCTATTTGTTAAAATAGTTGAGTTAAATACATTCAATTTATAAAGTATCACTATCCAGTGTGACACAAAGAATGCTGACGAAGGCCGTAGCGGGCCAGAAAATGCATTACATTCTGCTGGTGTCTAATAATTGTAAATTTTTCTGTACATACAATATACTTCATTGCTATCCAAAGGATAGCTAAGGTAAAATGTAACAAGAAAATACAATATAATAGTCTGATAGTGTATAAAAGTCATTCCTAAAAATTTAAGGAATAGAACTATTACAAAAAAGCTTTATAAAATACATAACTGAAATTTAACTCATAGAATAAATTCGAAAAATAAAAAAAATAAAGTTGAATATAATATAAAGTAACCTGCGAAAGGAAATAATTCCCAGTTTCTATTTGTTAAAATAGTTGAGTTAAATACATTCAATTTATAAAGTATCACTATCCAGTGTGACACAAAGAATGCTGACGAAGGCCGTAGCGGGCCAGAAAATGCATTACATTCTGCTGGTGTCTAATAATTGTAAATTTTTCTGTACATACAATATACTTCATTGCTATCCAAAGGATAGCTAAGGTAAAATGTAACAAGAAAATACAATATAATAGTCTGATAGTGTATAAAAGTCATTCCTAAAAATTTAAGGAATAGAACTATTACAAAAAAGCTTTATAAAATACATAACTGAAATTTAACTCATAGAATAAATTCGAAAAATAAAAAAAATAAAGTTGAATATAATATAAAGTAACCTGCGAAAGGAAATAATTCCCAGTTTCTATTTGTTTTAAAAAAAGTTTAACAAAGGTTTTATTAACTGCCTGATTTTCAAAATAAAATAAAAATTTTCGCTTGGGAATTAATATTGAAACAACCATAGTATAATAAGTATCATTTATGTATATAGGGGAGAGTTGTCATTATTTAGCGATGTAATGTAAAATTAATTTATTTGATTTTTGACGCTTTTGTCAATTTTTTTTTCTTATTTTCCTTGTTTGTCGTTAAATGGGATTTAAAATTGAGAACAAAATTGCTAATGACTACCATGGAAACACAAAAAAAAAAGAATACTCAAACTTGTTTTGGTTTTCAACATAAATTTCTAAATGAAAATGTTTATAAAAGTTTGAAAAACAGACAGTAAATCTAAAAAAAATTGCCCAACTTATTAAATTTTCTTAAAAATTTTTAAACATTTCCCTATTCTATGATGTCATTCAAATAAATATTCCCCCAACATGTAACACACCTTTGACTTTAATTGAACAGATTGATTTTTTTAGTAAGATTGTGTGACTCTGATGTAAACAATGATGACCCAATCATTTTGTTGTTGTTGTTGCAGCAATTATTTGCAAATCCATGGCAAAATTCTTTTAATCTAAACTAAGGCAATTTAACTACGTTAAATAAAAAAAAAGTCAATGCTTAGATTCACATACAATAACAACAAGAAAAACTACAAGAACAATTATAATAACAACTAAAACTCACTAAACATTATACTTAAGCTTACATGGCCACAAATACAATAGTTAAATATCTTGCAACATGTAGTAAGTTTGATTTAATTTTTTTGTTCTTCTTTTTGTGTTCATTCGTCATTCACACTAAAAAAACGTTCTTGTTTGGCTTTGCAAAATTTGTTTTGTTTAGAGTGCAGTTGTTGTTTTTTTCGTAATTGTTTTTGCAGTTGTTGTTGTTGTTGCTTTTAGCCGTTTTGACGCATGGTGACCTACTTATCACAAAAACGAACAAAAAAAAACTTTACAATTTGGTAGTAATTTTACAACAAACAGTTTACCAAAGAACCACCATCCATCCATACATCCAACCAACCAACCAACCAGCTTTGGGTGATTTAAAGGAGTGCAAACAAATTTTTTAAAATTAAGATTTAGAAACAGAATTTAATGTAAAATTTTGTGTAAAGCCTTTAAATCTCGAAAGGGTTTTTAAGATTCCTAAAGTTTCTTAATTTTAATTCCGACTTTTCTAATTGACTGAAATAAATAATTAACTCC
The DNA here is from genome assembly GCA_963931875.1 of Pollenia griseotomentosa. Classification (NCBI taxonomy): domain Eukaryota; kingdom Metazoa; phylum Arthropoda; class Insecta; order Diptera; family Polleniidae; genus Pollenia; species Pollenia griseotomentosa. The sequence goes on along the minus strand of OZ007562.1, from coordinate 172,518,862 downwards.
TTTAGAAAATCCCCTGCATAAAAAAGTCAATCTGCCAAAATTGTGTAGTTGTATTAGTTAATATCACCATCAATACCATTGCAATAATATACATAGATACCAGGGATGGCAAAAGAAGTCTTGAAATTGCACAAACTTGCTTTAAAAATGGTAGTTTAATAAGCTTTATTTTTTCAAAATAAATTTTTTGGCAGAGCTTTATCAATATTAATTGAAATTTATTGAGCGGCAAAGTCTTGAAGTGGAAAGAAGCGGGATGTATTTTCGATAACCTATAAGATGTACTGGATTTAAAATGTTTATATCTTAATTATTCAGTACAAAGCAAAATGAAAATATCAAGCTTTCCCAAAGACAACTTCTTCGCTTTGTGTGACGTTTCTTACTTAGAAAGAAAAGCGTATAGCAAAAGCTGCACAGTAAAAAATATCTCAAGAAAATTTTTAACAGCACAGTTAAAAAAAAAAACAAAATTTTAGGTCAACAAACTTTTTATTTGATTCAAAGAAAATTTTTTTCAAAATAACATTTTGCAAAATAGCACTCAATAAAATCTATTTAATAATGAAATAATTAAATATTTCTTCATATTCAATAAAAACAATTTGAATCAAAGTAAAGACAGTATTTTTACAACTCTTGTCCAATTTTTTATAGCTGTGATATCGTTGCAAGTAAGACTTGAGTGTTTGTAATTCTCATTCGCTTTACAGTTTTATTTGTATAATATCTTTAGTTTATCCAAAGTCTTTAGAGAAATGTGTCCTGATGATCTAGCCTAAACAACCAGTGAAATGCGCATAGAAGCTAGCTTTCCCTCAACAATAAATTTCAGTGTACTTATCAAATATAAAAAATTAGGAGTTTATCACGTCATGGAGAAATCATATTAATAATAATTTCGTATTCCCAAAAATAACTTTGTTAATACATTTAATTTAGCTCTTTTTAGCCCGTTTTTTATATGTCTTTGCGCGATGTGCTTAAAAGTTTTCACAGTAGTCTTATAGGTAAATATATCCATTTGATCTAAAAATTTAGATCTAAAGACTTTGCTGGTATTAATATGTGAGCCTTGGGTTGCATTCGACAAACGCTTTCCATGGATATCGAATATCGACAATCGAATGTAAAACTTGTATTAAAAGTTGACATTTATATCGAAAATTTCGCTGTGCATCAAACTTTTTTACGAAAATAAATTTTACTTTCGACACAGCAAAAAAAGTAAAGAAACTTGTTAAAAATATAAGACTTCTAAATTTTTCTGTGGACCACATATGATTTTTTTTTTTAATTTTATATAAGTTTTCCCTATGGAACAAAAATCTTTTTTGGCAAGAGAAATTTGCATAAAAGTTCTGGCTGTAAAGCAAATGGAATAAATTCTCGCAGTAATTGCTTGGGACCACTCGATGTATAATTGCATTTTATGCACCTTTTACAAATACACTCAAAAGAAAAATCAATCCATTCGTACTCCAATCAATCTGAAGCGGTATTAATAATACGGTGAGTACGGATTTTCTTGAATCAAGTACAGAAAGATTGATTCAAGTACGGTTTTTCAATCGCATAATACTTAACTTATCCATATTCAATCCCGATTTCGTACTTGAAATAATTCGAAAATGAGATTGATTTAAATAAAACTAAGATTGAATCAATCTCAAAATGCGCTTGATTTAAGAATTATAAAATTGTTTTAATCCGAATTCGTTCTTGAAAAAAACCAAAAAAAGATGTTTGAAAAAAAAAATATAAGGATTGATTTACTTACCCGTATTACACCTTACAGAATGATAAAACACTAACATCATGCCAGATATGGTTTTTAATTAAGAAATCTTATGTACATATTTTACCAAAAATATAAACTAAATGAAAAGCGAGACTTCAAATGTACTTTTTAACCCTTCGTGGTACACATTAGTCTTAGCCAGACCTTTTTTTAATGTGTATAGAAAATCAAAACATGCGTAAGCCGGAGGGTTAAACACAACGTAAAGTTTAATCTTTTTTTTTACTTGATTTAAGAATTTTATACTTATTTCAAGAAATTCCGGGATTGATTTTCGAAACTAAACCCATTAGGGATTTTTTTGAGTACGTTTTAGTGTCATTCGTACTTAAATTTTTGACTTAATTTATCCCGAGTGTTTTCTTTCTGTGTACAATTTTAGAAAACCTTCTAAACTTTTGACAACACTATACAGACACCGTGTTCTGTACAACACCAAGCATATTTTTATTTCGAAGGTTAAGTTCTTACGATACCATATCTGAGCACAAGACTGTTGCCAGTTTTAATATGCTTGGGATTTTCTTAAGTACACCCGTGTTGTTGTTGGAAAAGAAAAAAATACTATTGTTAATTTAAAACCAAATAGTTATTAGTGGTAAGCAAATTATTGCCATGTTTAACCATAATATGTTTATAGGTAACCATAATACGGTTATGGCTTTTAATGGAGGACTAATTTAACCATAATAATAATATTGTTAAATTACCCATAATATCCTTAAAAATTATCGTTAAAATTGTTTTATTTGAAGTGACCTTATTGAAAAAGGATTTTTCTCTGCATGTATTGGTGTCCCCTTCCAATATGTTGGAAGCATCCCTCAATGTTGTTTCGCTTCTGCCTTTTTTAAGTAAGCATTCATCTTCTCCACACGAATCATCAAATCATAGCTCGGTCGTGGTCATGTTAAATTTAAATTAAATTGTATAATGTTTAAACAAAATTCTTTTAACAATAATTAGTATTGTTGTTATTTGGTTGAACTGTTTATGGGTTTTAATCTAAATTTTGATATTTTAATTAGGCTGAAGTTCATCAAATTTAATTTTCTGTAAATTATTTTTACATGAAATTTAATAAAATTTATTGATAATTTTTCATTCTTGACTGCCGCGGGAATAATTTAGTGAAAATTAAATTTGATTAACTTAAGCCTAATTAAAAATCAATTTTTGTATCGAAGGTGCGTTATAATACCAAACGAAAATTCGTTCGATCAGTTGAAAATCGAATTTATTTCATAATTGGCACTACTATTGTAAAAGAGAATTGAACGAACAGTTACAGGCAGGGTACAATAATTGATTGCTGATCTTTACGACATTTTGCATAAAACACCAACTAAGTTTCAAAGTTATGCCAATAGATTAAGATGTCGGAAAGATTTATTTATTTTAATATTATTCGCATTCAAAATTGAGGAAAAATAGTATTAATTAACTTTTTAGTAGATCATTGCACTTTGTAAGATCACAAAAAAAATTAACATTGTACCAACAATGCCAGCCCTGAAATGAACAAGTACCCGATAGTTCGTTTAATTGCAGTAAACTGCAAACACATAAATTTGATATCTTATTCGATTGATATATTATTCGAAATCAAAGTTGTTCTTCAATCAGAAAATAAAGTTTTCAACACTTTTTTTAAGGCTTGATAAAGTAATTTTTTAACGTATGAATTTGTGTGTTATGTTTGCTGGGACTGTGCCTATTGAGTAGAAGTGTGCGTGTAACGTGAATTTCTTGAGTCACGCGTTTATCAAGTTGTATTAACGAGCAGCTTAAAAAACCAAAGAGTGTCTTCTTACCTCTTGAACTTTGATAATGATTTTTGATCAATTTTCAAATATTAATAAGATTTTGTTTGTCGTTTTAATTCCCAATTTTTATTCTTGATAAATACACTGAAATTTTTTGTTGATGGGATAAGCTAGTTTCTCTCCGCATTTCACGGGTTGCTTAGGCCAATTTATCAAAAAACATTCTCCCAAAAATTATTTAGAGAAACCAAAGATATAAGCAAATAAAACTGTAGAGTGAATGAGAATTGCAAATACTCAAAAAGTCTTATTTGCAACGATATCAAAGCTTAAAAACAAAATACCAACAATAAACAATATTTTTAAAGTAGATACATATCGTCAGTTCATTATTGGTTTGGCGCATATCATAGTTATTTCACCATGATATGCGCCAAACTAATAATTAGCTGACGATATATCAACCCATTTTCGCGAAATGATCGTAAGCAAAATTTTGAAAAAAAATTATGGCAGAAATTCATATTTTATGGATTTTATTCAAAAAGTGAGTTTTGCAGGAGAAGCTCTTAAAGTTTACGGGCGATACAATATTCAGTCGAATGCTAAGTTTACTTTCTTTTACAATGCGTTTCACGTCTCGAGCGCATATCAGGGCACTAACTGCATACTTATTTACTTCGATGACTTCTTCTTGCTAGTCTAGTTATTTATCTTTTGTAAGCCCACGAACTACAGGGCACATTTATACATCTAAATAAATCGCTGTTACATGTTATTTGAAGTTTCTGTTTCTGAATTTTTCAATTGTTTTTCATTTGCACAAAAAAAGAACAGAGTACAAAGTACAACTTTTCCATCATGGCTTTTCATTTGTAGAACACTCACTCACACACACAAACAAACACGCATTCATTCAAAGAAATACAATTTTACGAATGTCTTTAAGCTGAATTTTGTGGTAATTTTACGAATATTTCTTCAGTGTTGTTGTTGTAGTTTAATTTTGAGGTTAAGTAATAAGAAACTCAGTTTCAAAGATTTTGTAATGCAACTATTTCAAATTGAAAACTTTGTGAGTTTTTTAATGTATTTTTTTTTTTTTGTTGTTGTCAGTTGTTCTCTGGTAAATGGTTGCCTTTAAAGAAATAAAACTTGCCACTCACTTACTTGCCACACTTTTATTAAACAACGAATAAAAGTTGTTGTTGCTGCCGTTTTAATGTTCGCATACTTTGTTTTTTGTTTTGTGTTGCATTGATGAATTCCTTTTTTCCAATTTGATTGACATTTAGCGCAGTTGTGGCAAGTTTTGCATGGTTCACCAAGTATTGATAACAAGTTTTCAAACATTTTTCAAATTGCTGGCAGTAATTGTAAAATGATATACATAATTATGTTTTTGGTTCGTTTTTAAGGTGCAGAATTTTTTTTTTTTTTTGCTGTTGAGATTATGGAAATTTTTGAAAAAGTTTGAATTGCTTTAAATGACGGAAGTCGATAATTTTTCAGATTTTTTAAGAATAGTTTTTTGCCAAATGATAGCCGAATTATGATTTTTAAAGATTGTTTGTATTAATAATTGGTTTTAAATAAAATAAAAAGGAAAGATCACAAATAAAACTTTTTTGTTTTGACTATAGTTACGAAGTGATTTGTGATTTTTTTTTAACATTACTAACCCTGCTGTTAGGTTAATAAAAACTTACGAATGTTAGGTTAATGGACCATTTGGTCCATATAAACAGCTAATGTAAAAAACAAGTGTGGGATACCACGTTTTGGTTTTTTTTTTTAATCAACATAGGTTAAATATGTAAAAGACAATTGTGGGATCCCCCATTTTTGATTTTTGTTGTAAAGAAACACAAATATTTGCACAGCTCGATTCAGTTTGTTTGTTGTTTTTAATAGTTCAGACGTGTTTTACTCAATGCAGAAAGTGACTCCGATATTTCAGACTCGGAAATGGAGTATGTTTCAGAAAATGGCGAAAAAAGGTTCTTCTGAAACAGATTCTGATCGGAAATCCGTCCTAGCTGCAGCTAGCTCTGTTATAACGTTTTTTATTGCTAAAAATAAAATGGTTTGGAGTGCAACTCTATTATGTCTGAAGATAAATTTCATATGATTAATAGTACCATCCGCTTCGATGATGTTTTGAGTCTACGACAAATGTGTACACTTATAAAATTATTACAGTAACTGATTGTGGGTTATAAAATTCGTTTTCCGTACTGTTAAAATTTAATAAAAATATAGTTGTTTTTCGAATAATTTTATTTTTTAACATTTATGTTTGTTATTCAAAAAACAAACTACCAAAAAATAATGTTTTTCCGTATTTATTTTGTTATGTAGTTTGATTTTTGTCGGTTAAAATATATTTTTTAAAAGTAAAAACTATTCAATTTTAAGGAATATGCAGTTTAATAAATAAAAAATTTAAAAATGAATGTAAAAATCATTTGTTTTAAATGAAATGTAAATGATCCGTTTTTTGAATGAATTTTAAGTTGTTTAAAATGAATTTTCGTTTGAATTTAACTACATAATATTTTGAGTGTAGTTGAGAAAAAATTTGCTCCTATTCGTGAAGTGTGGGACCGTTGGCAACAACTTGTTCCAGTGTTTTACAATTGTCACGAAAATGTCACCATTGATGAGCAACTTGTTGCATTCAGGGAGCGATGTTCTTTTCGACAGCTTATGCCTATGTATGGAAAATCCAACCATACCTTGGTTACCCTAGAAATGTACAGCCTGAAAAGAACCAAGAGCAATACGTTATATTGGACTTGACAGAAGGCTGAAAAGGGCAAAATATAACAGGCGAAAATGTTTAAGGTGGCGTAAATACTACTGATCAAATTCATACAGCACAAAACACAAAACAAATCGATGGGCAACTTTGTATTTGCTTAAATACTTGATATATCCGCTTTAAATGCGTACATATTATTTTCTAAATTTGACGTTTCATTGGGTTTAGCTCATCGGAATCGCAGGAGACCAGAGTTTTTGCGGCAACTAGGACTTTTTCTGGCTAAGACGTATATGATGAAACGAATTAGATTACCTCAACAACAGCTCTCAGCACAGTTATTGACTGAATTTCTTTCACCATGTACAGTTCCAGTGGCCTCTTCAAATAATAATACTTCTAAATCAGGAGCTCGAAACGTGCAATTTGTAGTTGCTGCAAGTAAAAGTCTGACATAAAATGCTCCAGTTGCAGCAAGTTTATTTGCAAAACTAACCGAAAAACAATTTTGCTTATCATGCAATTACAATTATTATAATTTAAACTAAATAAATACTTATTTTTTTTTTAAATAAATGTAAAAAAATAAAAAAAAAACCAAAGAAAATATATTATGGACCAAATGGTCCCTTAACCTAAGATTCGTAAATTTTTATTTTTCTCAGTCCTGTTTTGAGTCACAACCTTGAATTTTTGTAAAAAAAAACATTACAAATATAAAAAAACGATTTTTTTGTCAAAATTAATATTTGCTTTATTGTCGTTAAGTTTGGTTTGGTAAAAATAGCAGTCAGTATCCATCTGACACACTTATGCCCAATGAATTACTGGGTCTCCACGGAGTTCCACTTAAGAAACCCCCCCCCACCGTAGAACCAAACGAACTTCTAAGGAAGTTAAAAATGCGCTCCAGTACAACACCAGAGATATCATACAGTCCGTCAAAGGTAACGGATCCTATTTCAGCCCGTCGTCTTCTCGCCAGTTTAGAAGAGTGACAGATAAGGTATTCTGAGTACTCCTCCTTATTTTCGGCTTCACAGCTAAGGTAGTAATTATAACGTCCGTGTCCTAGATGCTGTGCATTCCTACCTCTAAAAGAATGTCCCGTGAGAACTGGTTAACTTGGTCATCGATAATAGAGACATGGCATCATCTATACGAGGCCACAATTTCCTGGCATTCCTGCATCTAGTGTTTGCGGTCGATCTGTCATTAGCAATATCGAAAGTCGATCGCCGAAATTTTTATCATCGCAAATTGAGGTTCTTTTTTCCCATTAAATGTACATTAAAATTAAAAACGTATTTTTAGTATTTTTTATAAAAAAAAACCGATTTATGTCAGAAATGTAAGCAATCACTAATTAAGTTCTTTCTTAACTAAATAGTCTCTTATAAAAGTAAAAGTTTTATATTTAGCAAATTGTTTTAGGGTTAACAATTTTAGTGATCACAAATTTGGCTTCTTTTCAATTAACCAAAAGTATGATCGAGAAAGGACATTTTGTCTTGTTTTTTACTTTCATAAAGTTCTAGTCAAGAATATGATTTATCTTTATTTTCCTATTTAATAGAAAAATAGAATCAAGAGTATAAGTGATCACAAATTGAATTTTTTTTTTAAATTGTGAAAGATTAAATATAAATTTAAAGGATTTTAGGTAAAAAATTTAAGTGATCATTAGTTCGGCGCTTAACAAAAAAATTTTGAACGATTTAAGTTATTTATACTTTATAATTGAACATAGATTTTTATTAAAAATAAAATGATCGCAAATTTTTCTCATTTTTTTCATTAAACACATTTTTTCTTATTAAAAAGCGATTTGAGATTTTCTTGGGATTTATGGCTAAAAATAAGTTTATTGATTAAATTTCCATAAAACAATTTTTAGATAAAAGCCTAAGTGATCACTAGGGATGAGATTTTCATGCACTAAAAAATCGAAAATATGCGCTTAAAAAATGCACTAAAAAATCCAAAATATGCACTAAAAAAATAAAAAATATGCACTAAAAACTTAAGAAGTTTCCACAAAAAATCGTTTTTTAATTTTACTAAAAAGAAAAATATAAAAAATGCAGTCTTGTATTATTCAAATATCTTTAAAAAACTTAAATAACTAATTAAAATTTTTGTTTGTTTAAATAAAAAAGTACTGTTTTATTAAAAGTAAAACTTTCTCTTGAACTTAAAGAATGCCAAAGCATTTTGAAAAAAATTATTTTCAGATTCCACTTTGATTCCAGATCACATCAAAATTATTTGAAATTTATTTTATTTATTTTTTTTTGCAAAACGTTTCGGATTTTTTTCTAATTTGTCGGGCTATTCTTCCTTCCACATTATTAATTTCACTTTCTGCAATATCAATTAATTTGACTTGACTTGATTTGACTTAATTTTTTTTTTTTTATTTACGAAAATATTTTTAAAATTGAGGGTTTTTTAAAATAATTTTCGATGCGAACGTTTGTTCAAAATAATGGGCGCAATTTTTTTTTATTTACGAAAATATTTTTTAAATTGAGGGTTTTTTAAAATAATTTTCGATGCGAACGTTAACGTTCGAAATCGTTAAAAAAATTGATTTGGTTAAAAATTTGATTTTCAGTCAAAAGCTTGATTGAGTGATTATAAAATGCGCGTATGTTTTAATTAAACGCTCATTTATGACTTAACACTGATCTAAGATCTTTTGAGATTTTTGTATTAAAATCAATTTATACATTTATACATTGAAATCTATATTACAAAACTCAAAAACTACACAGCAATTCAATATCAAATATAATGGTTCAGAGCAAAATGCAATAATTACACATCTACAAGAAATTTAAAAAAGGCAACATTATAAATAAATCTTGCTCTGGTGGTAACTCTTAGATAACTGTAAAACGTAAGGAATTTTTGTTTAGTTAATACCTTTCGCTTTTGTTAAGTTAATTAAGGAGGTCCATAACAAAACGCAATAATTACATGAATAAATACTATGATTCGGACCAAAACGCAATAAATCCAAATTTGCTATTTAAATAACTTTAAAACAAACTGTCAGATAAAATAATAAATTTGTGATTATTATTATTTTTTGTAGACAATAATACCTCAATAATTGTTTTTAAAAAAAAATTATGTGCTACTTACTTAAATTAAATTTTGTCGTTTATCCAAAAAAATGTTATGGTGTAATTATTGCGTTTTGTTATGGACCTCCTCAATTGAACTTATCTTTGGAATTTTTTTGTGAAAAATTTTATTTTTTTTTCACAAAAATGTTATTGATTACAAATTAAATTTTATTTTTGTTTTATAAATTCTTTTTAATGAAATTATATAACCGATTTACGAGTTTTTAGAGTTTTTATGTTAAAATCGATCTTGACTCAAGACAAATAAGAAATATAGTCGGTGAAACCCGATCATATGATGCCCTAGACTCCAGTACTTAGAGATAAATTTTCGAGAGAGGACCCTATTTGGGACCCATGGACAATCATGGACTCTCCAGATGATAATTTTGTTATGCGCTTAACATTCATCTAAGAGTTCTTTGTGTTAAATATTATCTAGATAAATATGTACATTCAAATTAGAATTTTTGTCTTTAATTGATTTTAGGGAGGGGGGACCAATGTTAAATTTTGGACCTACCAGTACAAAACTTAAAGCTATTTTCAGGAGTGGTATTTGTATGGGAGCTATGGTTAAATATGGACCGATTTTAAAAAAGGTTTGTAAGGCGGTTAATATATGTTGCAGTTAGAAATTTTTGAGCCAAATTTTATCAAAATGGGCACAAGGGCTCTTCCGGAATGATGGTTGAAAAGAGCTATGTGAAATTATAGACCGATTCTCACCCATTTCTATAGGGTTGGTTGGCCTTTAAGACAATTAGAAACTCAAAATATTATGTAGTTAAATTCAAACGAAAATTCATTTTAAACAACTTAAAATTCATTTAAAAAAAGGATCATTTAGATTTCATTTAAAACAAATGATTTTTACATTAATTTTTAAAATTTTTATTTATTAAACTGCATATTCTTTAAATTTTAATAGTTTTTACTTTAAAAAAAATATATTTTAACCGACAAAAATCAAACTTCATAACAAACTAAATACGGAAAAACATAATTTTTTTGTAGTTGGTTTTTTGAATAACAAACATAATCGCTAAAAAATAAAATTATTCGTAAAATAACTATATATTTATTAAATTTTAACGATACGAAAAACGAATTTAATAACCCTCAATCAGTTACTGTAATAATTTTATAAGTGTATGTATTCAAAATTATGTCCTGTTCTTTGCGCATGGACAGACAACCAGCCGGATGGACGGACTGACATCGTTAAATTGCGCCAGAAAGTGATTCTGAGTCGATCGGTATAATTAAAGCTGTATCCAATATATTTTTGTGTAACATACAACAGCACAAACGCATAATACCCTCTCCATAATTGTTGTGTGCGTATAAATATTAGTGATCACAAATTGGTCTTATAGTTATCGCAAAATATTTTTGTTTTTTTTTCCTTCTTATTTAGGTAAGGACTTTTTTAAGATTTTTTTTTTTGAGATTTTTATACAGTGATCACAAATTGAACCTTTTTTATACAAAATCATATAAGATTAAAGTTGCTTTGGTATTTAAGTTATTGATCACAAATATAGGTGATCATAAATTGAGCTTATTTTCCTAGTTAAACGTATTTACGATATTAGCAGTAAATTTTTTATTACATTTTTATAAATATTTTTATCGAAATTTAATTTTTTTTAAATCAAGGTTAAGTTCATCAAATTAAATTTTCATAAAATTATTTTATTGAAGGAAGGAATTTTACAACATGAAATAAATTAAAATTTATTGATAATTTTTATTCTTGGCTGAAATTGAGGTCGAAATTACAACGCTGTTTCGAGATCAACCATCATCAGAGTTCTTAGCATGTTTTACCTTATCGCCAATGCGATGCCTGTCAGTCTATCGCCAAAAAATAATCTTTTATTAATTTTTTTTTTTTTTTTTTTTTTGGTGGATCGAAATTTGTTGTAATTATGTTATTATCTATTCTTAATTTTTATACTATGTCTCTTTCTCACTTCAAAAAAAAAAAAAAAATTGTTTTTTTTATAAATTTTAATTATAAAAAAAAATTTCTTAAATTAAAAAGATCACATGTTTTTTCTTGTTAAAACGCCTTTTGGCAGGATTGAACGTGATTCTAGATTTCTGATATTTATTTTGAATATAAAATAGAAGTACATACATAATTTCTGAATAATTTTAGTCCCTGGCAAGTATTTCCAACTGGGATAACGAAGTCGCTTGTTATAGTCCAGTCGCTCGTCTAGTCTTTTCAAGTGGCATTTTATGCAAATTGAAGGTATTAAACGACTATGAACAAATCAAAAACAACAACAAATAACATAAATAGTTTTGCAAAAACTATCTGGAGGATCAATGACCGTCTAAGCAATAACAATAATAAATAACAGCAACAACACAAAAGGGAAAACACAGCAACAGAAAATGAAACTCTACTGTGGTTTTAAATGAGCAACGTTTCGTTTCAGCGTCTGGAAGTGAGTGAGTGCAACAAGTATTTACAGAATAAACGCTGAACACTGCTGCACTGCGGCGCGTTAAATGCGACTTGTTTTTGACTACATACATACATACATACGAACAAACATGAATATAAAGATGTTCGTTCGTTCGTACGTACACTCGCATGTCGATGACACTTAATCAATTATTCTTCTAGACAAACAAACTAAGAATGTAACTTACAAAAAAATAAATAAAATTTAAAAAAAACACAAGAAACAAAATATGATTCAATCCAAGTTTACACACATGACGCTGATGACAATCCTATACAATTTATAAAGAGACGTTTTTGTAGACAGTGGATAACAAAAGTCGGAGCTAATGAGATGAATCTTTTTGTTAAAAATTATCTGGAATCAAAGAGATTCCAGTTACTTTTAAAGATATATTGAAATAAGTATTTTAAAAAGCTGTACAAAAGAGGCCTGCACAATTCAATTTGAACACACATTCAAATCATTTCAAATTCTATACTGTAGTGTTGCTATCGCAAATAAATACTGGAGAGAAGTGTAGATGACACATTAACGTCAGTGTGCAAACGTGCAGAAACAAAAAAAATAAATGTTTTACTCTCGTAAAAGTGTGGCTATCAGGGGTGTCATGGAAATCAAAAACGAAGAACGAAAGAATTTTAAAAGTCGCTTTTCAATAAGATTTCTGTAATAAAAAAATTTTATGACAATTATTACACAAATATTGCTCCATTAAACATAATTCTTTAACAAAAATTTTAAAAATTAGATTAAAAGTTTATTAAAAAGAACTTCCAAATTCTTTCGTTTTACGTTTTCGATTTCCATGACACCCCTGTATAATAAATACTCTCAAAAATTAACAAGGGAATGAAAAATACACGCAGCAATGAGAGTGGGAACATAAAATATACACATACAGCAATATTCATAAAAACTTATTTATGATAAATTAACCGTTTTTAAGCAAAAATTGCTAAAGTTGTATTCATAAACGAAAAATAGTCTATTAAACCCTTAATAAACCATTCAAAGAAAGAAAATTTATTGTTGGATTTTCCCTTCTTTAAACCAAACATAAAATGACATTTTGATAAGTGTTTGCATTTTATTCTTTTAACAAAAAAAATGTTTTATTTATTAATTTGTACATGTTAAATACATTTTACCACATTTTTTGATTTTAGACAACCAATTTAAAGTTATGTTTATTGTTAATTATGATAAAAAAATTTTATACTATTAAAATGAATATGTTTAGGGGCAGATATTGATTGCAGATATTCTCTTTAATTATTTATTAAATTATTGCAACTAGTTGTTTTATTGTTTAAAACAACAAATTGTTGTTCAAAAATATTAAAAAAAAATTAAATAAACGAATCATAATAAAACTGACGTTAATAAAAAGTAAACAAACTTTATATTCGAATACTTTCTTATCGTATATTTAAAAAAGGTTTAAACAAAAGTTTTTATAATTCCATTTGACAACATTTTGTTCAGAAATTAAAAGTTTTATTTCATAAGAATAATTTTTAAGGTCTACAATTATAAAAAAAATAATAAAAAAAATAAATATAGAATATCATGTGAACCGAACAGGGGCTTCATGCATCACTAGCAATAAAATGGCAGCAAAATATAAAGAAAGTTGCCATACTTTAACCCAAATTTGCTACAAACAGTTAAAAGTAAAAAAGCTGTTTATGCACTTTTATGAATACAAATTTGTTGAAGAGGTTTATTATACAAAAAGCATTTGATATTACATACTTTAAGCTTAAAAAAAGAACTTATTATGAAAATGGCTGATATTATTTATTTTTATAATATAACATATCCTAAGTTTGTACGAAGCATTTTGTATGTTTATTTCTTTGATAATATTGCAAAAACAATTCTTTCCATGCGTACGCCACATACGATACATAAGTAAGCATCGCAAATTCTGTATGCATCTGCTACATACGACAGACAGGTAACTAAACATGAGAAGTTCTCGCAGACTATTCAAGGTAATTTTCAAATACTTGGAGTATAGGCAAACAATTTTTAATGTAAAAAATTGTGTTCATTGTGGTTGTACTCAAATTGTTTGCACACATTTAATTTTTGTTGTGTGTTTGATTTTCAAATACATTTATGCAGGCCTTTATTACACAATATTCAAGAATATAAGCGCTAAATAATTCTTTTAAGAACTTCTGTTTAGTTTTTTCGTTTATTTGTCCAAAGTTCGTTCTAAACCTTTTCAGTTCATAATTAATAACTTTTTTATTTATAGAACTTTAAAATTTCTTTTAACCCACTTGTTTTCCTCTGCACTGTTGGCATATTATACAAGTACATAAATAACGTATTCATGTGAATAAAATACTATTTATTCACATTTGTTTATGTTTGTATGTCTTTGATTATGTGTACAAATATATTTTATTAAGTAAACCATGGGATCAAATAGTTAATGCATATTAATCATTACAAATGAAATAAACAAAAGATTTTTTATGATATAATTAAAGTAGGAAAAAAAATAAAACTACAGAAATAAATATAAACAATTGTGGTAAAAACTATTTAAAGTGCAGGAAAACCAATATTATATTAAGACATCCAGACAGAAAAAAATTATAAGTATGAATTACAGAAACGCTTTAAAAATATAGAAACTTAAATTTAAAAGATGTTGAAATTATTTTTCTAAAGATTTCGAAAAACTTTTTCAGAAAATCCCTCAAAAAAAAGTTAAATATACCCGATACCAGATTTGGTATAATTTCTGTAATAAGTTGTCAAACTTGAAACAATTCGGTTTAAAAATTACGATTCTCTCTTTGCTTTCAAATTAATTAATCACTTTGGAAAAGATCAGTTTGACATGTTTCAGTTTACCTTGTTTTCTTTAAAAGATCAGTAAATAGCTCTGTGCCCATGTTCTGTAACTTTACCCTACGTTTCCACGTGCAATTTATTACTTGCGAGTAGTGTATGCGTATTATCAACGAAAAATCGAGGAAACAGCCGATTGGCTAAAAGTTCAAAAATTGTGTAAATGTTAGTGAAAAGGTGTGAGTGTATTAAGTTTTTCGAACTTGCACTTGCATGTGAAAACGGGGGGTTAGCGTCTTAAAACTTTTCGATTGAAATGTGAGAAATAAAACAAAAATGCCATAATTTAAGACAGACCCCTTTTTTCTCACTTAACTGCGTCTGTAACATTTTTGGCGAGTATTAGCTGTCACGTAAGAAAATTATTCGCCAATTACTAGAAAAAATGTGTGTGTAAAATTTCCGTGAGAAAATTTCACTTTTCGAGAAAAGATGGAATATTTTGTTTCACATCTTTTCGATGCGAGAAGTTCTCACTAAAGTTACAGAACATGGGTACTGGTTGCTTAGTTTTGCTGACCCATCACCACAGGTGAAAAGGATATATATACATATTCGTTTATTATATAAAATTGTCCCTCACTCAGCTTGTAATTTTTCCAATGTTGATCTAAGACCCTCTTAAGTATACATATCTGAATCCTTTTGCGTAGGTGAGCTTATTTTACGATGTCCGCCTGTCCGTCCGTCCATTTGTCTGTCCGTGTGTATTTTGAAATGGGGTTTGCGAAGACCCCACTTATGATGGCGACTAGGTTGTCATATATTTATATCGCGTATAGTTCGAAATAGTTTTCTATTGAAATTTAGATACATCAATCCAGAAATGGCTGAGATATCAGCAAAAGAGCGCTACTGGCTCTAATTTTTATCCAATAACGCTAATTGTTACCCATTTACCTTTATACTTTTTTAATTCATATTATAATCTATGAACAACAATTATTTTCAGTGTGCTTATCAAGAATAAAAATTGGCATTTTAGCACACCAAAACAAAAACAAATTTGGTACTCCCAAAAATAACTTTGACTATGAACTTTATTTTTTAACTTTCACCTGAACTAAGCCAAGAGGAATACAAGAAGTGAAAATCGCTTTATGACTAAGTTATAGACAAGACGCTCCAGTGGGTGTTACTTTTCTTCCCGAAATTATGGGTTTGGTACAAAAGCGCCCATAACAAATTTGTCTCTGATATTTCTTTTAAATATAAACAAAAATATAAATTTAGTATTAACAAGTTAGAGTGCTACATTCGCCTATGCCGAATCTTATATACCCTTCAACATGGGGCGATAAGAACAGAAAATTATTTAACTACCGTACTTAAGATATAAATAAATCTATTTTGTGCCATGCCTTCTTCTCCAATTTCGCCCATGTTATGTATTGTTAACCAAGATGCTTGTACCTAATTTGAAAACCTTGGCTCTTGCCGTTCCTCAGATATACAAAAATCTATAATGTCTTTGTATGAGAAGTGTCACGCCCACTTTTACAATCCCGCCCACATTTTGTCGGATATTGTGTATTGATAACCAAGATGCCTAATTTGGAAAGTTTAGCTTTTGCCGTTCTTCAGAAATTCATAAAAAAAAAATTTAAGTAAAACTTTTTTATAACATCGCCCAAAATTTCAGTAAATACAAATTGAGTTTGGTTTCTAATCAAAAGCTTATTTACAAAATTTTGAGCAAATCTGGGCTTTTTTTCAAATAAAAAACAATTTTTTTAAAAGCAAAATTGGTAAATCCAGAATTTATTTTTCATATAAAAAACAATTTTTTGTAACACAAAAATTTGTACACCCGGTTTGTGATAAAAGTATAAGTAATTTTTAAAGATTTTTTTTACAAAATTGAAACCGATTAAATAGTTTTGCTATTTTTATACAAATTATCGCCAAAAATTTCAGTCATCTCAAATTCTGATTTTTCCGTTCATATTTATAACATTTTAAGCAATTATTATTTTTTGGGAATAAAATATTCAGTGACACTCCCGCAGGCGAATGCCAACCGTGGGCGCAAATTCGTCCACTGACCGGAAAAGTCATTCTACGTGATCATTCGTTTTAATTTGCGCAAAAGGACCTAAGAAAACCATGGGCTTTAGAAAACTGAAATTAAATATCTGTCAATTCGTCGATCACAATTTCGGACTAGTGGTTCTCGAGTTATGACAAACAAAAGAGCCTAAAACGTGACAAATTCCCCTATACGATACTTACTAACTTCAAATTCATTTTTAAATTATTATTTGATGTACCTTAAACTAATGATGCAGAAGTTCTTCTTTTTGGGTCTACACAGAAAAAATTCTCCCACATTTTTCACCAATTAAAGCATTAATCAAAAATATAATCAGT
Organism: Pollenia griseotomentosa; assembly: GCA_963931875.1. Taxonomy (NCBI): domain Eukaryota; kingdom Metazoa; phylum Arthropoda; class Insecta; order Diptera; family Polleniidae; genus Pollenia; species Pollenia griseotomentosa. Next base: position 172,501,670 of record OZ007562.1, on the reverse strand, counting down.
TTTAATTAAAATTTTAATCAAGTGAATTAAACGTTTAATTAATACTATTAACTGGTTTAATTGATTCTATTAATTTTTTTACTGGTGCAAATTTAATTAATTTTTTAATTGAAATCAATTTTTATTTTTTTCTGTGTACATTCATAAGCAATTATCAGAATTGAGTCCCGAAATCATGTGTTGTACTGTAAAATATATATAACTAGCTTAACCCGGTGCGCTTCGCTACACTGCTTTAACCACTTCTTCAGTTGAGAGATATTTAATATATGCATCCTATGGAAGGTTTCCCCCCCTGCGCCTTCCCGCTTTATTTTTATTTTCAAAAGTGTAGTATACCATAGGAGTGACTTCTACTAAGTTTGAACATTCTTACTATAACAGTTCTTAAGATATGTGATATTAAACATTGGCGTCCTATGGGGGGTAACATTTCCCCGCTGCTATTTTATTTCAATTTTGGGGTTCAGAAGATCATACTACAAAAGTTTAATAAAAAGAGTGCAGCGGCTCTAAATTATATTTCTATCTATGAGGGGTACTGCTCCTCCTCTGTCCATTTCTATATTGAAATTTAAAGTTTGCCATAACAGTAGCTTTAACCACTTTTGAAGACTCTCCCTTTAATAGTTCTTGAGTTGAGAGATATTTAATATATGCATCCTTTGGAAGGTATTTCCCCCCTGCGCCTTCCCGCTTTATTTTTATTTTCAAAAGTGTAGTATACCATAAGTGTGACTTCTACAAAGTTTGAACATTCTAACTTTAATAGTTTTTAAGATATCCGATATTAAACATTGGCGTCCTATGGGGGGTAACACTTCCCCCGCTGCTATTGTGTTTAAATTTTGGGGCTCAGAACATCCTACTACCAAAAGTTCAACAAATTGCTTGCAGCGGCTCTTATTAATATTGCTATCTATGAGGGGTACTGCTCCTCCTCTGTCTACCCCGCCCATTTTTATATTGAAATTTATAGTTTACCATAGTAGTAGCTGTAACCATGTTTGAAGACTCTCCCTTTAATAGTTCTTAAGTTGAGCGATATTTAATATATGCATCCTATGGGAGGTGTTTCCCCTATGCACCTACTCGATTTATTTTTATTTTCAAAAGTGAAGTATACCATAAGAGTGACTTCCACAAAGTTTGAACATTCTCACTATAACAGTTCTTAAGATATGCGATATTAAACGTTGGCGTCCTATGGTGGGTACCACTACCCCCGCCGCTATTTTGTTTTAATTTTGGGGCTCAGAAGATCCTACTACCAAAAGTTCAACAAAATGCGTGCAGTGGCTCTTATTAATATTTATATATATGAGGGGTACTGCTCCTCCCCCGTCTATCCCGCCCATTTGTATATTGAAATTTATAGTTTACTATAATAATAGCTTTAACCACTTTTGAAGACTCTCCCTTTAATAATTCTTCAGTTGAGCGATATTTAATATATGCATCCTATGGGAGGTATTTCCCCCCCTGCGCCTATCCGCTTTATTGTTATTTTCAAAAGTGTTGTATACCATAAGAGTGACTTCAAGAAAGTTTGAACATTCTCACTATTAAAGTTCTTTAGATATGCGATGTTAAACATTGGCGTCCTATGGGGGATTTCACTTCCCCCGCTGCTATTTTATTTTAATTTTGGGTCTCAGAAGATCTTACTACCAAAAGTTCTGCATAATGCGTGCAGCGGATCTTAATATATGCGATAATTAATATTGGCATCCTATGGGGGATACCAATTCCCCTGCCCCTAGCGAAAAAATAAGTAGCCTATTTTATTTTTAGGGCTCACGTGATGTATCTGTAAAAATTTCAGGAAAATCGGTTCAGTAGTTTAGGAGTCTATAAGCCAACAAACAAACAAACAAACAAACAAACAAACAAACAAACATACAAACATTTTTCATTTTTATATATATAGATATTAAGAATACTGTCCAATTGCTAATTACATTTTAAGCTGAACTTTTTTGTATGTAGTATTTTGAATTGTTTTAAGTTTTTGTTACAAGAAAACACGCTTATATAAGCGATTTGTAGTTTATTCGATATTCGAAAAATGGACATTTTAAGATATTCGACTTGGGCAAAACTAAAATAACCGGTTTAAACCGGTCGAATACCATTCGATCGATCTCCCTACTAGTCGCCAAAAATTTTAGTGATCATTTGTTTCCAACCCTCCTAATTTTACATAAAGGTTTTAAATTGAATGTTTTAACACAAAAGCAGCTTTCCTAAAGACATGTGAAATTTTTCTAAACTCGAAATTTTTCCCAATTTATTTTAAAAGCTGCAAGGGACTATTTTTAAATGGTTTCGAATATTTAGTTCAGAAAACTATTATGAAGGTGCGAAGGACTATTCTTTAATTGATTTTGAAATTGCAAATACAATTTTAATAAAAATTTCAGTCGGTATCGAAAGCCCCTGGTTTTTAGAAAATTAATATAATAGTTAATTGCTTTTGCTAGAAAAGATAAGTTAAGAAGGACCAATTTTAAAGTGCTAAATCTTTCCGAGTTTTTTTTTTAAAGAGTAAAAACATTTAACCAGTAAAACAAATTTAAACTTAAATTAAAGAAAAATCTTCTTATATCAATTCCCTTAAATATTTCTTAAATATGACTTTTGCATAAAAAACGTGATTTTTTCTTCATCAAATTTCTTTAATACAACAACTTAAGCAACAATATTAAAATTATACGTACAAATATTTCTTTTATCCTCCATTTTTCATGGTCTCTAAAATTATGTCTTTAAAATTCCTTGTAATTTTTTCCTCTTTTCTGTTTTTATAAAAAAAAAATGCCATATTTTTTTTATTATTAACCTTGAGACCCACATGGTGTCCTTGAAAACTGCGAGAAAGTGAATAAAATGTGTTTTTCAAGGAATTATATAAAACATTTTCTATTGATTTTTATATCAGTTCGTTGTTGTTGCGGTTGTTGTTCTTGTCTCATGTCTTTAATTTCAATTGCACGTTTTCCTTGAATTAAAATCCTTGACAACTGGATAACAATGAAAGGAAATTTCATAATGAATTTAAACTGAGACAAGGAACGAATAAATCTATTAGAATTAGACGACAAGGTCTTGTTAAAAAAACTATGAAGTAATAAAATATTAAGATAATAATAAATTTTTCGGGAGTATATGCACTTTATGTGGGGTCTTTAAACATTATGGTTTAATCTTTATAAAATCCGTTATCATGATTTCTTCATGTTCCAACAAAACTCATATAAAAATTAATAAATTGATTTTTTATTCATGCACACTCCTTCTACATTCCCTGCAATAAATGACTTCACATACGTATTTTGTAAAAAATTATTTTTTATTAATTCTGTTTTAAATACTTCTTATCATAAAAAAAATTATTTGAAAGTTGAGAGTTTCCCTCCGAATAAGCAGTGCGTTTCTGTAGCTCTTCTTTTAAATAGGTAATTTTTTTTTTTTACAATGCAATTTTTCAAAATATCATAAATATCAAAATGTCAATGGTATGACCAACCCCACTTTATTATTTATCTCCATCATTTATTTCTAACATACCTACCCGCTATCTCCATTCTTTAAGGGGGCTCCCCCTTAGTAAGATAAAATGTATGACCGACCTCAATTAGTTTTTTGTCCTTAACATTTTCTCGAGACATACTTGCCCCTTAACACCACTTTCTAGGGGGGCTCCCATACAAATATTGGGTTTTATGAAATTCTTAAATTAATTAAAATTTTTCGACTTTTGTGAATAAAATGGTTTTTATGTCTGCAAAAAATAAGAAGCCTATCTGCATTTTTTAATTTTTATGAATTTTAAAAAAACAAAAATTTCAAAATTTTGATAAAAAAAATTATGTTTCAAAAATGACTGCTCATATTAGAAAAAAAGTTTTACTTTTTTATTGCGGAATTTAATTTTTTTTTAGTAATTTCAATAAACTAAGCCGTTTTGAGTTACGCGAATATATGTTGTGCAACCTCCTCCATTTTCGAATTAGTCTTAAAAAACCATATAGGACGAAGTTTCTTTACAATATTTAGATTTATTAGTTTTAGTGATTTTTTTGGAGGGCTTTACAGAAGGAGGGCTTAATCTAGAAATTATTGCAAATTAAATTAAAAAAACTATTATTCATGTTAATTTATCATTCCAGTGAAGTTAGAGAAAAAAATGACACTCATATTGAAATAACACTTCGAATCACGTTTACTGAAAGTAATTTCAAGCTGAAACAACGTTAATTTCAAATTTAATTTGAGTTTAGAATAACAGTCAGAAAAATAATTCAGAGACAACGTACATTGTTTGTATATTTTTTTTAAATAATTCTTAAGCTTAGAATCTAAGAAAGAGAGAGGGGGAGAGAGCATTACTCTGTTTTTTTATTTTTATTTTAAATTTTTTTTTGGCTAATTCTCTTGAGTTAAATTGCCAGGGTATCACACAATTTTTGGAGCTTCAACCACAAGTACTCGTTCGACCTAAACCTTCGTATAGGAAGGCGAGAGCTTCCAGAATCCGATCCAGAGTATTTTGGTCTCCGCCAGTAAACGTCTGAGTTATTTCCTTGGTACTCCACCAGTAAATCGTCTGAGTTATATATGGTTCTCCACCAGCAGTGTTGCCAATTTAGCCATTTAGTGGCTAGATTTAGCCATTTTTCACCCTGTTTAGCCATTAAAAAATGAGTTTAGCCATTAGCCATTTTTTTTTAGCCATATTTCAAATTGTTTAGCCATACAATTTTTTTGCCGTTTTTCTTTTAAAGGAAAATCGCTATAAACGATGATGATGAAACATCTTTCAAAATAAAGGAACAGTATTCCAATACTTAATTTATAAAATGAATCGCCACAAACATTGGTGTTTCTTTCTGGTTGCAAGTATTTCAGTAAAGAGATGCAGGCAGCAACAAAATTTATTTAGAAATTTCAGAATTTACTATAAAGTTGCTCTCACTTTCATGGTCTAATGCTGAAGTAGAGAGGGTATTTATCCAAGTAAACATCGTTAAAAGTAATTTGAGAAATAGGTTACATTTAGCAACCGTTAATTCGATTTTTTTAATTAGGTAAAGAATTTTACTGTTACAATAAAATATATTTACCAACACCACAACAGTGGAGAGGGTACTATGCGTTTGTGCTGATGTTTGAAACACCTTAAAATATTGATACTAAAGGTATGTTCAGACCTAACAAATATTTGACAATAAAATCCAAAAAAAGCGTTGCCAGTAAATTGATCAAACTTAAGCTTTATTTTTAACAATTTCTAATTATTTACAAAACTTTAATTTTAAAATGATCATTGTATAATGTAATTTAGAAACTGTTAAATAATGTTTGCCCTAGTTTTGCAAAAGCAAACAATTCTTTAAGAAAACCAGTGGTTACGTGTAGGACGTCAAATATTTAATAGGTGTGAACATAGCTTTAGCCAACCTTTACGTATACCGATTGACTCTGAATCACTTTCTGAGTCGAATTAACGATGCTTGTCCGGCTGGCTGGCTGGCTGTCCATGCACACCTTGTGCACACCTTGTGGTGTACATTATCATCTAGTCAGGGTTGACCGACTATACTTTTTTACTTGTTTTTTATTGTAGATCTGGACTCATAATGTTGGGTAAATGTTGTCGTGATTATGATTTTCCTTCAAATTATTTAAAACTAATAGGCAAGAGTGATTCCTATGAGATGAGCAATAACGACGAATTTTTCGATGATTTAATTTTTTAAATACATATCTATCAAAATATTAATTTACGTTTATTCTTATTTAAGAAATTGATCTTAACTTACAATTTCATCGTAAACAACTTTAAATGAATTATTTCTGTTTTGTTATAGAATTTTAATGTGTTTTTGCTTAAAAAAAAGTTTAGCCATTTTTTAGCCCATTTTTAGCCATTTTTTCCCGTAAATTTATCCATTTTTCGTCACCAAGTTTTGGCAACACTGTCCACCAGTCACATTAAAAATTTGGGGTTAAAAACGATTGCATATAGTTAATGCTGAACAACCGCAAAAACTGTAACTAGCTACAGTTATATTACGCCGAACCATTAACCAATGCGGGGTGACAACGCAAAACGCACGAAATGCAGACAAACAAGAACGACCTGTTTGTCCTTAAGAAATAATGACAAAAAGCGCGAGCTGCTTCTCCACTCAGAGCAGTTTTACGAGTGACATTATTATGTATTATCCTGTTACACTTATTCAGCGTTGCCAGATATGCAGATTTATCTGCATTTTGCAGTTTCTCTAAGCATTGACCAGTTGTGAAGTTTTCCGTTTAAAAAATACGTTTTTTTGTAAACTGTGCAGATTTTACAGCTTTTATTTTTTATTTTTTATTTCTTAAGCCATATTATTACCTTATTTGTTTAATTTTTGCCATATTATTTGCCAATAAAAAACTTGAATCCTCTTAAATTTTTTATGTTTCGTCTTCTCTTTCTTGACTCTGAAAAATTTTCACTAAAATAGATTAATTTAGAGGTAGCCAGCGCAAACAGTTTGGAAAATAGTCAACATTTCGATTTTTCTACAAACATGTTTTAATCGCTTGTCAAACAATCCAAATACCAATGCAAAACGGTTGTACAAAGGTACAAATTTATACCACGTTCACACGGACAGCAATATTCGAGTTTCGCTCTCTTATTCCTGTTTCGCGCCCCAAACATGATTGAAACGACTTGTTTCCCCATACAAAATTTTGTTAGCGAAACGGGTCGTTTCATTTTGAAACAGGCTGCGAAACAGGAAAAATGTACTATCATCTCCAATTTTGATAACATTTATCGTTAGTTTATCTGAACTAGCTCTCAAAAAAAAATCAAAACAAAGAAAAAAACAAAGTAAAAATTGATGTTTAATAAAATAAAGTGATAATTATAATATAATAATATTAATAAAAGTATAAAATAATATATTTTTAAGTTTTATTTACTTTTTTTATCTATTTAAAAAAAAATCACACTAACAACACAAAAATAGTGTCAAAATGAAACAAGAATGAATCGTATGAACAGCATGTTTGGCAAACTAGTTTCAGAGAGCGAAACGAGTGGTTTATATCGTCGTATGAACATAGCATTATATGTTTGCCAAGCCGTTTGTACAATTTATTTGGCTTTTAATTTTGAAAAATTAATTATGTCCCTGTTTAATTTTTTACATGTGTTCTTTCTTTTTTCAAGTTGCATTTGAGTTTACATGGTGAAATTTTTATTGCAGCAATTGTTCATGTATGTACACTTGACAAATAGCAAATCTGCGCCCGAAAATAAATTTTGTGTCAAATGAGGAAACAAAACAAATCGCAAAACTACATGTACTTGTGTACCGCTCTTAATTCCGCTCTCTTTAACATAGCCAACAAAGTAACGATATCCGTTAATAATATAATATTGTATTTGTATGTTAAAAAAAATAGGTAGATCATATACTTTTTTTTTGGCTTTTTTTATGTGCAGTTTTTTTTTAAAGTTAAAATCTGTTTTTTTAATATGCAATTATTTTCAAAATAATTATGGCCACGCTGTACTTTTTCACTTTTGTTGTATTGCCCTTTGTTTACAAAAGAACTCTCAATTTTCAGACACCTGCAGAATGGCCCGATAAGGTTTTCCTTATCATTCTACTTTGAAAATTTGATGTCTTCAACTTAATAACTTTAACAAATAGAATTCGGGAATTTTTAAAATTTATTTTATTCTTAAATATTTTTATTTTTCTTTATATAGAGTTGTTGTTATTTTTGTTTGTAAAAAACATGTAAGATTTCAAGGATTAAATATTGGACAATGTTTTTTTATTTTTTTTTTTTCATTTAAAATTAAAATGAAACGTTGACGTTCGAAATTGTTAAACAGGCAGTTAAATCAAGTACTTACTTTTGCAGAAATTTACTATGGTTTTCAATCAACATTGCGACATTTTAATTTGAGCTTGGTATTTTTTCTGTGTGCAGTAGCCTCTGGGACTTTAGTCCTGTACTAGTCCTTTTCTCTTCCCGGAAAACGAAACAAGGAAAATCTTATTCCCGGTAATCCCGGGAGTCTTTGAATAAAACAATGATTTCATTAAATGAGTTCAAGACAAAAGTTTTTACTTTTTTAAAAGAATATATCTACCACATATACAACAGTCAAAAAAAAATTTGCCAGTTATTTTTTCAGAATCTGTTGATAGTTCTGGTGATGGTGTATCGTGTACATTTTAATTTTCTACTTCATTTACTTCTACGTTGGTTTAATGGCTTAGGAAATATAGTTCAATTTGAAGGTAGTTTTTAGTCATTTTAGTAAAGAATTTATTTTTATTGCTCGTTTTTTATTTTAACGATGCTACCAAATTAAAATATCAAAAAAACTAATTTGAAATTCCCGAAAACTCCCAGAAAAAGTTTCCCGGGAATTAAAAAAAAAAAATGTGCGGGATTCCCGGGAATTCTTTCCCGCTTAGAAACTCTATCCTGTACCCATGCTCTGTAACTTTAGTGAGAACTTCTCGCATCGAAAAGATGTGAAACAAAATATTCCATCGTTTCTCGAAAAGTCAGTTAACTCAGTCTGTAACTCATGTCGAAAACTATCAAAAGAGATAAAGTCGTTACGTTATAAATGTCATAACGTTGCCCTCGAAGCCTATGTGACATTGCAGCCGTTGAGAGCGCCAGTCACACATATCGTTGACGGCGACCAAAATTTACTACAATTTGAAACATTTTCAACGTCGGCGGCGAAAAGACAACCGTCGGCTATACCAAATAATGTAAAGTGCGACTTTAATGTTTGTTGCTTGAGCTTTGAAAAAATTGAGAAAAAATAAGCTTTGAAAAAATTCGTATATTTAATAAAAATGTCAAAAGCAAAATAATTAAACAATAAAAAAATGTGCCAATAACAAATTATTATTACTATTATTCTACGCATTTTGCATTTTTAATCGTTTTTATACCCTTCAGGCGCGACCAACCGGGCCTGGGGGAATCGAACGGACTGTCGGGTATCACGGACGCTGTGGCCGGTGCTCAATAGGTCCGATTCGGTTTTGCTGATGGGCAGGAGTAGGGTCTGCGTTAGAACCATGATAGGAATGATCACGGGCCACTGTATGATAGGCAGGATGGCGGTGAGGATGGGATCCGGATTGTCGGATATGTGCAGGTTGTGTGAGGACCCTGAGGAGTTGGAGACGGTGGAGCACATTCTGTGCCACTGTCCCAGGTTGCAGGGCAGCAGGCAGAGGTGGCTGGGCAGTAGATTCCTGGGCGAATTAGGGGATGTCTCGGGTTGCGGACTCGAGAATCTGATAGGATTCGTAATGGGGATGGCCTGGCTGCGCGAGAATAGGCTGGGTGTTGGACGCACGTAGGGCGTATTTTTGAGTAGGATTTCGCTCGGGTTTGGTCAGGAACCTTCTTTCTTTCTTTCTTTCTTATTTATCTTATGCTTTCTCTGTTTATTTCACTAACTTTCTCTCTAGGGCTATCCCTGAATAAGGCATCACAATGGACCATATTGGTCTCTGGGTGAGGGTGTGAAGGAGACTTCACACCGGCCTTTCTACCTACCTACCTACCTATACCCTTCACCACAGGTGGAAAAGGGTATATATAAGTTTGTCATTCCGTTTGTAATTTCTACAATATTGATCTTAGACCCTATGAAGTATATATATTCTGGGTCCTTATGAGGAGAGAAGTTGATTTAACGATATCCGTCCGTCTGTCCGTCTTACGTTTGATATGTGTTTTCCGGAGACTCCAGACATGATAGCGGCTAGGTTGTTTTAGATTTATGTCACATATAGTCCACCACTTCTTGCTATTGAAATTCAGCCAGATCGGTCTAACAATGGCTGAGATATGACCAAAAAACCACGACTGCCTCTAATTTTTCCAAAAAAATCCCTTATGGTTGTATTTTTATTACTTTTTTCGGCGGGATTGGAGAAGTGGGCGTGGTACCTCCCATACAAAAAGTATTAAAAATTGTATAAAAACCCGAATTTTTTGACTGTAATATGACCTATGGTTACGCCTTATATATCAAAAGATCGAAAATTTTTAATAGAAAATATTTTCTGAAAAACTCGGGAAAATCGGTTCAGATACGAAAAAGTTATGACCAAAAAATAAATTTTTTTTTTTTAAATACCCATTGTCGGGAACCATAGATCTTCCCGAGTCCAAGATTTATAACCAAAATAACTGGCAAATTTCTTCTTTAACACGTCGGTATATAAATCTGTCAAATCGGTTAAGAAATAGCAGAGTTATGACCAAAATACTGAAATCCCAAAAATTACTCTTTTTTATAATTACGTTTGTTTTTTATACCCTTCACAAAAGGTCCTACACCCTATAAAGTATATATATTCTGGGTCCTTATGAAAAGCGAAGTTCAAATCCGGTTGTCGTCTCTTCTCTAGTTGTAAACAGTAAACGGTCCATATTTCATTTTAATTATATTTAAACAGCGTTCCTTCATGGTTCAGTTGTCTTGGGGGTGTGTTAAGTTAGAAACTGTGAGTTCCCTGGTTCGAATCTTGGTTTTTTAAATAGAAATTTTTTTTTAATATTTTTATGTTCTAAAAACGATTTAAAAAAAATATTTACCAGTTTTCGCTTTTTAAATTTCATTTATAATGAAGTTTTAAGTATTGTAAATATGTATGTATATGTAAAAATTATTTAGTTGCTCTGTATTCTGCTCGCACAATGGTGAAGGGTATATAAGATTCGACACAGCCGAATATAGCACTCTTACTTGTTTAGTGTTGAAATTGTCTCTCGCCCCATTTTTTTTCGTGGGTTTATTTGACAGTTCAAAGCGGGAACTTTTCTGACAAAAATGTTACACACAATTTTTCTGTAAATTTTCAGGCAATTTCCTTACGTGACAGCTAGTACTCGCCAAAAAAGGTATTACGGAATTGTTTGGCCTGCTTACTGATCTGTCTTGGTGCTGTTGTTAATCAATTAAAACTGATGTTCTTATGTATTTCCGTTTTAAAAGTTAGGCAGCTCTTGCTCCTTAGCCAGGGGTGAGTGTAAAATTCTGTTAGATTATCCACTCCAATTGCATCCAGTGTGCGTGTGGTTAGGAGTAATTTATCCACATTTTGGTTAATAACGTCTTACCTAACCGAATGTGCTCGATTTCAATGCCGAACTGTTTGAGAGAACTTTCAAAATTGTTTCATATCAAAATAATTTTCTTTTTCTTAAGTAGTAAGTGAGTGTGTTTTCCATAGATGGACATGGCTAAATTGACTTAGAGTTCATCAAAAACCCAGTTTATTTGTTTCTTTATGGGGTCTAAGATAAATATTTCTTGGTGTTGCACATCAAATAATTAAGTGCATAAAAGCGTTTATGCAAAAAGTAAACTAATTCTTGAAGAGATTGCAATTTTTAAAAGTCATTATGGATTAAACGGAATTAATTATTTTATTAAATTCTTTGGAAAAAAATCAAAGTTTCCAGATGTCGCTAAATATTATTATATGTAGTTATCGTTTCCTTAAAACAAAGCTTTTAAGGTTTCATTTAAATTCTTAGTAATTTGCAATTTTTTCAATATAATTGCTTTTTATTTATTTATTTTTTCTTCCAATTTATGTAAATTCATATTTTTTTTGTCGACGTTATTGTTTTATTTTGTTTTGAATTCTTTGCGATTAACTTTAATAGCATTTTTATCTGTATCTCAATATTTACATTAAATGCTGAAAGGTTAATGGACTCAAAGTGTGGGGGAAGATTTGTTTATGATGATGATGATGGTGATGTTGGTGACTGATGAAGGGATTCCGCTTATGTGTGTAATTTTAGACAAGTTACACTGACAGTGAGTCACTAAAAAAAATTTATTACTATTAATATATTTTTTTTTAAATTACATTTATTATAAACAAAATTAAAAAATAAATAGCACTATTATTCAAACATCATAAGCTACTCTGTTGATTTTAACCATCCCAACAATCCCCTCAAGAGGTTTAAGCTATTTTCCAAATAGTTTCTTATTTAGACGACAATTAACTTTTTACATTCGATATAATCAACACATTTTATTAAATTTTTTTTTTTAACTTAAATAAAACTTCGTTTTCTCAAAATAATTTTTTTGGCATATGATGTTCCATCAACAAGCCCTTCAATTTAACTCTTAGCAAATTTTTAAAGACCCAGGTGATTTATAAAGAGTTTTTAAATAAAAAAAAAGGTTTGATTAAGAAAAAGTCCTGAAAAGGGCCTAAACATTGAGAGGATTCACTTTTTATTATACTCAACTAATATGAGAGGTGGGTATATTAGCTTTATTGTTCCGTGTGTAATATAAAAAAAAACATTCATCTAAGATCCCACAAAGTGTATATTTAGGGTCCTTAAATGTCGGCTTTCCTTAATTCGTCTATTGAAATCAGGCTTACCTCCGAACTACTCAAATTGTTTGTAGTTTTCCTAGGCATTTCAGAATAAAAATCCAGCACAGTAGTAAAAAGTGGTTAACTTAAATGGAAACCGATTTTCGCGATTCCCTTGTTTGTCTAAATTGAATTAATTGAAATATAAGAAAGCAGTTCGCTTGAAAAAAAATTAAAAAGATATTACTATGGGACAACAAATTTAAATACCTTTTGGTCCTTCGAACCGGATATGAACCAGAGACCGTTGATTTTAAATTTGTTGTTGTAGTCGTCTTTTCAGCGAAGACAAAACCAAGTTATAAAATTATATAAATTTGGCAATAGAGATCAGTAGCGGATGAACTCACGGTTTAATAATCGGTTAATGAAACCAGATAGGATTACAAGCGTTTTGAAGTTTATTTATTTCGAAAACAAAAACTTGGTAATTTGGTTTAGCAGTTGAAGTTAGTTTTAAAATTTTAATGTCGCTAAGAAAAGCTGCACAGATATTGTGAAATTCTTCTGTCAAACTTTTTTAGTTCCATTGACAATGTGGCCAAATCTTATGGTGGATCTGAATCTCTTGGTGACAGACAATGCGTGTGTACACGGATACTTCTCACACATGTAGCAATTTTGAGTGTATAATCGGACAAACATTTCGCCTCTTCTTTATGACTAGAAGCTATCTAACCTCCACTGCTTTTAAAAGTTCAGCAGCTTCTGTTGAACAGTAACAGCACCTAGGGAGAACCCTTGCGCCTAGGAAGAACCTTCGCGGTAAAAAATCAGCAATCGTCCGTCCCCGTTGCTTTGGGCATAAACCGTGGTGGCTGTGGCGATCCCCAAAAGTAGCTTTTCGTCAAAAAAGCTGCCTTTTGTTAAACACTTTTGTGAGCTCATGCCTTTAGAAATTGCATGGCGAACAACTCGATGAAACTTTCTATAAGAAAATAAAAACTTCCGCAAAGGCAATCATCCTGAATAACAGGAAGCCTTTCATGTAAGAAGCATACTAACGGGGACCTCAACCAATAGACTGACCGGTGCCTTGCACTCACTGGGTGCTACTAACTCCCATGGCGCCAGATGACAAGGTACTCTGGTGAGTACCTCAGACTCAAAAAATCACGACCACTTTATGGGGCATGTCATTTTGGTTCTTTATCGGATCCCAGGTTTGCTTGTACCTGTTTTGCAGGGGAGGTTGTAACACCAAAGGGTGATCTCTACACCCATCGTAGGAGGTGAAATTCACAATAGTAAAACATATTAAATGTACATCGGTCAGGGGTAACAATTGCAGAAGGGGCTCTATATATCAAGCCCTTAACGCAAAAATAGCTTTAGCGACATCATTATCAAAGTTATTTACGGGAATAAAAAATGTATCATTAATACGATTTCTGTATGACGTGCTTAATTTCCAATTTTTAATATTTGATAAATACACTGAAATTTATTGTTGAGGGAAAGCTAGCTTCTATGCGCATTTCACTGGTTGCTTAGGCCAGCTCATCAGGAAACCTTTTCCTAAGATTTTGGAAAAGCTAAAAATATTATACGAATAAAACCCTAAAGCGAATTTTAAACACTCAGTCTTACTTGTAACAATATCAAAGCTTAAACAAAACACCAACAATAAAAAGTGAGTTTATCTTTTCTTACATCCCCATGTATTTTTAACTAAAGAGCAATTTTATTTTTTTGGTGTCTATCCAAATTGGACAATTTTGCTTGTTGATCCAGATTCATTCAGAAATGGGCCTCAGCGCTGATAATAATTTTCGCTAAGACTTGGGTATCCTCAATTCGATAAAACAATTCTGTCATGAAGATTTGACAAAATAGATTAAATAAATCACATCCCATTCCACATATGAAGCTTCGTCAATATGACCGCTATCAACTGCCAATGTTGTGAAGTCCCTATTATCTTGGTTCTTAGTTATAAAAGATAAAATTAAGACTTAGAGAGAAATTTCTTACTTTTCACGGTCAAAGGAGTTCAGAGTTCGGCAAAACCCAGGGTTATTAAGTTATGTAAACCTTAATTTCTGTTAGGGGAATAATACAGAGGGACAATAAAAGGTTCTTTTAGTTTTTTCGTCAATCTATTCCTACTCCGTTTCACATAAACCGTTTAAATGTTTCCCAATATTTATTAGATTAGACCCACTGTGCATTTGTAAGATGAGCGTTATTTCTTAAAGTTAAAAAGATATTTTTCTATATAAACATTTAAAAGAAAAAAAAAATAATATGAAACAAAAAAACCCCCCTGAAACAATAAGTGAATTAAAGACTCAATTTGATACACAGCAGATAAGAAAACTGTTAGTAAAGCTTTTTCCTTTCAACGCCTTGAATTTTTTTTTCCATAATATAATTTATTACGAAATATTTATTATCAAAACCCGGAAGATATTTAACAGGCTCAAACACTCACTCGAAATCGAATGAAAGATGAGTTTTATTATATTTTTTTCTTTATTTTTTTTTTTGTAAATCAAAAACAAAAAGCGAAATCATCAAAAGTTATAAAAGCAAACACTTTAAGAGAAATAAAAAGAGGAAGAAAATAAAACCGACAAACAGCCTAAAAGTGTAAGAGGGCAGACTGACAAAGACACAGACTCAAATGCCTTTAAAATAACAAGTTTAATCCGTTAACAAAAACGGCAGCTAAAATAATCGAAAAGTTTTTGTTTTTGTTTTTCTTTTCCTTTTATTTTACTTCCTTCTTTCTCAGGCTAATCAAATAAAGGTGTGTTTGTGGCATGACATGCAACAAAATACAAATAAACCCAGCGGGAAAACTCAGAAGACCTTCTTATTTCAGGCCTTTTTAAAGGCCTGCTTAAAAGATTTTTTGATTCAATTACTATTCTTATCTAACTGCTAAAGAAGGCCGCATAGAAGGCCTCGGCTCTTTCGTATAAAAGATAAGATACACCTTCCACACTCGCTTCTATGAGAAGGGAGTTGAAAAGGAGTAACATTTTTTGTATTGTTTTTTTGCACAAGCAAAAGCAAAATCAATTTTTTTTGGTCCCGTTACCCTTCTTGTGTACCTGCTGAAGAAGCGAGAGCGGAAGGCCTTCTCCGCAATGACAACGTGTGTAAAAAAGATATGAGTATGGAATGGAGCAAGAAGGCCTTGTACATCCAAAAGAAGGGGTACAGAGGCCTTCTAGAAGGCCTTCCTACTCCTTCTTTTTCCCGCTGGGAAAGCTTAAACACATACACTTACACACACTTTTGCTTACGCTCAAATGCAATCAAGTTGCACCATGTGATGGTATGTGTTTGAGCAAGTAGTAAGTGAAGTTAAGTGTTTTTGGTTACATAGTCTTTTGTACTGTTTGTTGTACAACTGTTGCATGCAACACTTTTTTTCGTACACTTTCGCTTTGAACTCAACATTTAAACCAGCAGCAGCAGGCAGGCAGACAGACAGACCGACAGAGATGACTGTTTCACTCATTTTTGTTTAAACACTCGCAGGTATTCGTTTTCGTACTTTTTTTCATTTGTTCGTTTGTTTGGAAATCCTCTTGCGGAGCCCAGAAAAAGAGTTAAAACTTTCAACTTGCTTTAAGGCTTGTAATTGCAATAATTTTGTTGGCTGTAGATAGAGATGTTGACTGTTCATGTTCATGTTGTAGTTGTTTGAGTATTTGGCAAAGGAAGAGACCCATAAAACCGAGAGGAATTATGCCGTTAGTAGTTAGCGGCTACAAACGCAAAAAAAAAATGTCTTAAACAAATAAAAAAAAAAAACTGTTTACAGACACGGAAATCCATCAAAAGAGCATGCAACTTTTTAATTTTAACCAGTTACAACAAACTATAGCAGCAACAACAACAACTACTACTGAAAATAAACCTTAAAAGATGCAACAAAAAGTCTGGAAAAAAAACAAAGAGCTCAAGAAAGAAAAAGAAATTTTTTAAACACGAAACCCAGCCAGTCAACAACAACATGTTTAGTAGTAACATTGCAGAGTGTGGCATGCAACATAATTATGAATAGCATGCAGCAGCAACTACAAATAGCATTTAGAAAAAGGAGGAAATAAAATTTATACATTTCTTTTTTAAATGAATTAAAGCTCAGCGGCGCCTTCTAAGGAAAGGGGTCAATGAGGGATTAAATTTTTATTCCCTAAACGAGATTTGGAGTTGAAATAAATCTTTTTATCATGATTTTAAAGGAATTTGGTATAATAAAAATATTGACCTTTTTATGGTATAAAATATTTAATTTTGATTAGACACTTTTTGACATTTTTATACCCTTCATCACAGGTGGAAAGGGTATACCAAACTTAGTTTGTCATTCCGTTTGTAATTTGTAATATTTTGATATTAGAGCCTATAAAATAAACATATATACAGGTCTGTCACAGAGATCAATTCCGATCGAAAGTGATTTCGTTTTGTGTGCAGCAAGATACGAAATCACCTTCACTTTCGACTGGAATTGATATCTGTGACAGGTCTGATATTGTGGGTTCTTATGAGTAGTTAAGTTGATTTAACGATGTCCGTATGACCTTCTGTCTGTTGAAATTAATTTTCCGAAGACCACAGACATTTTTGGAACTAAATTGTTATATTTTTCTATCACATGTACTCCGATAAATTTTGCTATTGAAGTTCGGACCGATCAGTCCATAAATGACTCAGATATGAGCAAAAAACCGCGATTGCCTCTAAATATAATAAAGTCCCTTTTTGTTGTTTTTGTTTTTTAATGTGTAGACTTTTTTTTACACATAACAAATACATAAATGTAACCTTTTTTTTTTGTTTGATAATATGTGTTAGTGGGTGAGTGGTCTAAGGGTTTTAAAGTTTCGGCAAAGCCCAATATAGCACTTCTACTGGTTTTTTTTTATTTCAGTAAATTTTACTTTAAATTTTAATCGTAGTTTATTTATGATTTTACCGATTAATTAGTATTGTGGTTATTATGTTGAACTATTTATGGTTTTTAATCCAAATTTTTACTATTTTTTTTTAATTAGGCTTAAGTTCATCAAATTCAATTTTCATTAAATTATTGTTATTAAGAAAGAAAGTTTACAACATGAAAATTAATTAAAATTGTTATTGATAATCTTTCATTCTTGACCGTGGCCGGGGCTCGAACCCTGGCCGGCAGGTTACCATGACATGTTTTGATCGCAACCACTCGATCTCCTCAGATTTGCCGTCTTACACTCGCAGCCACCGACGACTGCTGACGTCAATAGTCAAACATCAATCCTTAAACCAAATTGTATTTTAACCTTTGGTAGATCGAAATTTTCTTTAGCGATTTTCAACACGATTCAATTCATGATCAGCACAGTGAACACCACAGTAGAACAGTTTTACATATAAATGTATGTGTTAACAATTTTTAAAGCTATCAATTTAGTTGTTGTCTTGTGATGTTAGCAAAAAAAATTTAGTTGGCGGTTTTTTTCCAAATTAAGCTTTTTTTTAGGTGCTTAACCCCTTTTTGGCCGCACGAAGTAAACTGACAATATAATAACGAAATAAGATTTTGAGTAACTGACAGAAAAAAAAAAATTGCAACAAAAAAACAAAAGTATGAGTGCTGGTGATTATAATCACCGGTCGGCGAAAAATGGGCTAAATGTGAGAACTTTGTTTTAGATTTTATTTCCTAGTTTCGCCTTAAGCGTTTTTTTTTTTTTTTAATTAAGTTATTTTTGATTTATTTATTTACTTTATTTATAAATAAAATATGTGCGATATTCGAAAAAAAAACTTGGCTTTGTGATTTTGGCGGTTTTTCCTACATTTAACGATTTTGTTTTTTTTCTGATTTTGAAAGTTTTTCTAGCTTAAAAAATTTATTCCGAACTTTTTAAACTAAGCGTTTTTTTTAAATTTTTTTTTTTTTTCAATACGACGTGTATTTTCAGAATTTTTTATCGATAAAAACATACAGCCATGTTCTGGAAATCATATTCGTTTTAAAGGTTCATAAAAATATGTATTCCGCTTTGTATACGTCATACTTTGAGTACCACTTTTATTTTTTACACATAACAAATAGTACATAAATGTACTCAATATATTTTTTTATTCTGTTTGATAATGTGTGTTAGTGGGTGAGTGATCTAAGGATTTAAAAATTTCATGAAAAACTACGGCTATTTTTTACAAAAATTTAACTGAAAATTTCCTTCGATTTTAATTTCACTCGATTTCGATTTCCAGAAAATGGCCGACTTAAATTCTTTAGGTTAATTTTTGTGAAATTCAAGATTTTGTTTTATTTATTATGTAATTAATTTTAATTTTGGTTATATGTTATATAAAAGATTTTTTAAAATTTTTGCGGTTTTGGCAGTTAAATTTACAATAAGATTGTTTTCATTTGTTGATAACACTATGGAACATTTTTGGGATTATTGTCTGGGGGGTGAGAAATTCCAAGTCAGGATGATGGTACTAGGTCAGTATAGTAAAACCCTCAAAGGGTTTGGCGTTCGTATGTGTCAGTTTTTTTTTATGACATTTTAAATTTTTTCCTTATCTTGATGTTTTTTTGTTTAACATAACTCGAGAACCACTTGTCCGATTTTGCTAAAACAAACTCAAAAAAATTTAGAATTACAATTTCTTTAATCCGTTCATATAACGTTTTTCTTTATAATCAACAGTTTTGCCGGTAAAAACAAATTTGTGGAGAAAAAAAATATTTTGTTGCCTAAAAATTAAAATTTATTTTAATAAATATTGCCTATTTTTAGGCAAAAAATAAATTTTTTTTTCTCCACAAATTTATTTTTACCGGCAAAACTGTTGATTATAAAGAAAAACGTTATATGAACGGATTAAAGAAATTGTAATTCTAAATTTTTTTGAGTTTGTTTTAGCAAAATCGGACAAGTGGTTCTCGAGTTATGTTAAACAAAAAAACATCAAGATAAGGAAAAAATTTAAAATGTCATAAAAAAAAACTGACACATACGAACGCCAAACCCTTTGAGGGTTTTACTGTACTGACCTAGTACCATCACCCTGACTTGGAATTTCTCACCCCCCAGATTGGCTGTTGTACTGTGTAATTATTTTTAATCAGGCGATTTTTTTTTTGTTTTGGTCAACTCTTAATTTATTTAAGTATTTATTAGCTAATAAGCTATTTCAAGTTTAGGCGTTGTTGAATTTTTATGAAATTGTTTAAAGCTGCAAATAATTTTATTTTAGCGATTTTTCCTTAAGATGGTAATTTTTAAGTTTTTTTGTTGCTTTTTTTAAGTTTTGGTGATTTTTTATTTAAGCAATTTAAATTTTTTTTTTTTGATTCAAGCTTTTTATAGACTTTTGCAAGCTTTACAATTATGTTAAAGTTTTTTAGCTTGCCGATTTATTTTTTTCGAATCTGACGACTGTTTTGGAGAATTTAAAGGTTTCAATGTATAAGTTATTTTTTATCTGCTAATTAGTGTATTTGGAATGGCGTTGTTTAACATTGCAATATTTTTTTTTTATAAGTTGCAATATATTTTATTCTAGCGATTTTTTCTAAATTTTATAATATAAGTTTTTTTTTTTGTTTAAAAGCATTTATTTGCTGTGGCACTTTGACGATTTTACGGATTTTGCATATTTTAAGATTATTTTGATTTGCGTTTTAAAGTAAATTTTCTAAGCATTTTTTGATAGTTTTATCTTTGTTTTCAAAAATAGGGGAAGTTTAAACAGAATCGCTAAGAAATTTTTTTTCTAAACTATTCTTTGAAGTTTGTTTTTTTAGAACTTCGGTAATTTTGCTACGGTTAACTTTTTTTCACTTTTTATGTTCGAAAAACATTGTTAGTTACAATATCTAAACGTTTTATTTTATAAATTTTTGGCGTTTTTCTGATTTTGCGACTTTTTAAATTTTCCCGATTTAAGCGGTTTCAAAAAAAAAAACTTTTTTAGCTTTTGCGATGTTCTGTAATAAAATTAGTGATTATTTTTATTCAAGCGAATTGTTTGCTACTGTAAAAGAAATCCAAGGCCATATCGAGCTCTTACCGCAGAAAAAGCTTAAGCGACATCATTTTCAATTTTCGTTTTTTTTTAAATGACTTTATTGTCAACACTTGCATCATCTCCTATAATGTCATGGTCACATAAGGTACCGTTACGATTTTATAGCAAAAACAATTTTATATCAAGCGACAACCTTCATACAAAATGTTTATAAAATTAAATAAAAAAAACCTCCTGTAAAATTTTGTTTTTGTCGCTTAAGCTTTTTTTTGCGGTTATGGCCCGATATATTCCTTTGTATTCATTACAATAAGCGTTTTTACAAGTTTTTCTTCAGACCATTTTAGTTGGAACATTTATAACAATTTTTGATAATTTAGGTAAATCTAAAGATTTTTTAATTGAAGCCTGGTTCAATTAATTATATTTTGATCCGTTACGCGAATTTCCGGGAAATTGCAAAATAAATGAAAACCTTTTTTTAAATTATTATAAAACCTGGTTGAGACTTTAAGAAGAAACTAAGCTTTCCAAAGACTTAAGAAAAAGCTAAGCATTCCAGCATTTTATGATCAGACCTGTCGCACATTCCTTTCCAATCGAAATGGTTTTAACTCCGTACTTGTAATTCCGATCGAAATTGTTTTACTTTCACTTTTGATCGGAATTGATTTTTGTAATTATTATAATATTGTTTAGGAAATGATCTAGCCTAAAACATCCTAAATTTATTTAAATGATATTTAAATAAGTTTTAACTAAAGAGCGTTTTAGTAGGCTCTCAAATAGAATATTAAAACAAAATAAAACCTTCTTTAGCCTCTGCCCTTGATCAATTACTAGTTACTAGTTACATAATTATGATGTTTAAAGAACGTCATTTTGTATTTTCTCTGCGGTACACAAACGATCTTTTACTTTTTCTTTTCCAACATTTACTCTCTTTCTGCTGCACCCACCACTTTGTTTGTGGACTCAATTCAAAACTACTTCTAGTGCTCTTCTCTGGCACTTATTTGCAATAAGTAGATTCCTTATAATTTGTAGTTGGTATTGTTGTTGCTGTTATTAGAATTTTTTCTATAAACTAAAGTAGTAATGAACGATAGAAAACGTTGACCTTTTCCTTTATTTTATTATTGAAGTTGTTGTTGTTGTTAGATTTTTTACTTTACATCATTCCTTTGTATTTTATGCATGAGCATGCCAAAGCCTGTGTGCGTGTGTGTGTGTGTGCATCCATGTGAATGCCATCATGTGTCTGTGTTTGTGAGTGAGTTTGGAAAGAAGAAGAAAAAATTAAACAAAATGCAATGACTTTTAAGTGCATTTAACTGCTAGACCAACAAATTGTGGAACTTTTTTTCCGTGTGTGTTAGTTGTTTGTATGAATGTGTGTGTCTACTAGTGTTTGTGTAAGTTAAAGAATTTGTGTGTTTGTTTGTTTGTTTTCTTTTTTATCCGTTTATAAAGGGAGTTGAATGCATTCGAATAGAACTTTGGCTCATTCTTAACAGTTCTCCTCGTTTAAATTACTCATGATTATGATGAAGAACAGTGGGAACGAAGGAAATAAAAGTTAATGTTATAATAATTATAAACTGCTTAAAGAAGTCATTGACATCAACATGTTAAAATCTGAATTTTGTTGAAGAGGAAAAAAGCGCGATTTAAAATTAAAGCAGACAGAATAAAAGACAAAATTAGATCAAAAATTCACTTGAGTAAAAGCAAAACATTAATTAAATTCGCAAAAAAACGACAAAAATAAGATAAAATCTTTTCAAGAATACAAATTTAAAAAGTTGTCAAGATCGGGACAACTAGCAAACCCAGAAAATTCGCTAGATTTGAAAAAGTCGTTAAATTTAAAAAAAAATAAATAGTTAAAAATAAAGAAAATTTAAAATTTCCTTAAAATAACAAACTTTGAATAATATTTTTAAAATAAAATAAGGAGGAAAAAATACTTATTAAAAAATCGCTAAAATCAGAAAAAAACTAAATATAAAAAAAAAATTTTACAATCATGAAAAATTATATTCAACATTTTTTATTTTTCGAATTTATTCTATGAGCTACGAAAGGAAATAATTCCCAGTTTCTATCATGAAAAATTTTTAGAAAAATTAAAACCAAACGTAAACAATATAAAAACTAAGCATTTTCTAAAAAAGCAAAGCTATTTGAGAAAATCGCTAAAAATCATAAATTAAAACAAAAAAAATCTTAAACAAAAATAATCGCTAGAATCGAAATTCCAAGAAAAGCCTTATTATTTTAACTTTTAGTGATAAAGCCTGTTAAAACGTTCAATAACTTAAAGTACAACAACAACAACAACTAAGAAAGTATTGCCGGCCAAACCCAACCATATATGATACCCATACCACAATATTTAAAAACAATCTTTCAAGAGTGTACACTATTTTTGACCCATTGGCAATAATGGACCCACCAGAACAGGCGAACGGTGTAGAGAAGAAAAAGGGGTAAACAAAAAGACTCGGTTTCTTTTCTTCATGTTACGTTTTATTCTTTTTCATATTGCGAACTGTCAGTTTGAAAATACAGTCGGACCTCGATTATCTGTAACGGGCAGGATCGGAAGCATTCTGGCTAATCAATTTTTCCCGGTTAATTGAGTACCAATTTGGAGTAGTTTTTGTGTATTTTGTTTTGCTCACTAAACACACTCGGGACAGTGTTGCATATTAATTTTACTCAATATTTTAACAATTTTGCATCAATTGAACAATATCTAAATTGAAATTTTACATGGATAATTGAGCTCAATAATAGCATTTATTGCGTATTTATGTCTGAACACTGTATTAGGAACACAGTAAAGGCAGAACATGCTTCCAGGGGCTTAATTCTAGCAGTCGGGATCAAGTACTTTTTCGATTCAAAAGCAATTTTATTTCGAATTTTTTCAATCGATACTGAACGAATCGAAACTATTCTTTCAGTATTGTGAAACTCAACTTAATGCTTAACAAGACTGAAAAAAATTCCGATTCGTTCAGTATTGACTGAAATAATTTGATATCAAATTGCTTTCGAATCGAGAAAGTACTCGATCACGACTTCCAGAATCAGGCCCCAGTACGTGGCAAGGGAATTCCCCTTCTTCGTTTATGCACTTTTTTATTGTTCAAAAGACAACAAAAAAAAAAAAATAATAATAATAATATATTTTTAATTTCGGATAACAGAGGTGATGCCGAAAAAGTTTAAATCGAAACAAAAAACTTCTTTTTATTTCTTGCATAATTTATGTTGCCGGCTTATCTAGGCTCTACTGTAAAAAAAAGACATGCAACATTGCTTCAAAAGAGAATTAAGAAAAAACTACGTCGTAAAAGCCTTCGTATAAATTGGCAGCAACAGTCTATCATTCTTTCTTTCAATCGTCCTACTGTACATAAGTAATGTTGATATGCAAAAGAAAAAAAAACAAAGAGATGACTATGATTATCATAATGATGTTGAAGTTCGTTTGTCTTTTTTATTATTTTATTTAAGAAAAGTTCAAAAACATTAACATCACCTACCGAGAAGTGATTTTCGTAATTTTAATATTTGGTTTATTTTTTAACATCTCATTTATTTTAAATTCATAATTTCTTTTCTTCTTGTCGCTGTTAATTTCCATGCACAAGTGCATCCTACAATTAATACACCAACACACACATGCCCTTTTAATAATGCATTTGTTGTTGTTGCTATTTTCTTTTTCATGTGCGTTTGAGATTGCATGTGTTTTTTTTTTTATAATTTTTTTTAAATATTTCAAGTTGTATTCATTATGATTTCATTGACTCCTTATTCGAGTTAAAAAAATATTATATTTTTGCTTTTAAACTTTGTTGTAACTAAAAATGTAAAAAAAAACCAGGGGGAACGCGGAAATTATCTTTAACCGTAATTGCGGTTTTAGTGGTAGCCACACTTTTTTTAGTCCCGCTGCTCTCTTCTTGTTGCAATTTTGTTATTATTGTTGTTGTTGTTGCAGTGTTATCACATGCATTTGTTTGTTGTTGGTGTTGTTAATTTTATAAATTTTTTTTGTTTTCATTTTTGTCTTCATCATTTCTCATGACGAGAAAAAGTGAAACGTTTTTTTGTATTAAATATTTTATGGTAACGAAATGTTAAAGACTGTTATGGTGTAAAGGGGAAGTATACCAAAATGTAGTTAATTGGGTCTTAAGGGTCTAATGCACAATGGGGTCGGGTCTATGGTTTTGTTCATTGAAGTTTTTCGAATACACTTACTACTACTTAAACTGCGGTTAAGAAGCTTTTGATGGCCTCCGGTCAATAAAATAAAAAGAAAAGTATGTTTGAACGTATTTTACAAAAAGTATTAGAAATATTTTATGGTTATTTATCATCCATAACCTGTTGCTTGTTGCTGTTAAAAAAAGACAAAAATTGTATTGTTTTTTAGCATCCTTCCCCTGTTAACTGCATTTAAGAAGTATACATTGCTCTTATAAATGCTCTACAATTGTTTGCTGCAGACATTGCGGTTATTGTTGTTGTTGCTTTTGATTTTCCTGCTGTTACTTTTACAACATTTATTAATAAAAGAAGTATTTGCAACGATTTTCAATTTCCACTGGGCATTGGACTTTTGATTATGTCTCAACTTACATTATTTGTACTTATAATAAAACAGTTATGGTTCAAAAATAGCAACGAATTATATAGTTAATTAAAATTCATAGCTAAAATGATTGTGCTGGTATCTGGGTCATTGATATGAGTGTAAGGTTGCATTCGATTTCACAGTAAAACACATGAGTTAGCATTAACAAGATCTTGATTCCAAAATTTAAGTCAACCATAAAGGGAATCTCGAGATAAAGAAAAAAGGAGGACTATAACAAAAACCTTCTACTACATATTTTGGAATTTTTTCTTGCTTAAACAAACCACTATAGAGCCCCAGTGAGTCGTCTTCTTGATGGCTGCCCAAAGAACCTATATAGAGCAAGATAAGAAGGAAAAGAGCAAGCTAAGTTCGTATTTATAAAGGAATAGCAAGGCTCTTACGAGTTTTTAGGTTCAACAGAGACTATTTTTCGTTTGAAAATTTCCTAATGGAAATTTGTACAAAATTTAAGAATTTGGTATTTTTTTCTAAAAACCCAGGAAAGGCCACCAAATCTTCCAGATTTTTTTAAAACACTATTTGACAAGCGTGTAAAGTTTAGAAGCACTCACAAGTCATCGTCAAATAATATAAGCAGCATAAAGTTATCCAACAGCTGTTACGTAAAAACGGAGAAAAGTTTTAATTTTATCAGGTTCATCCGCGGAGCAACATCGCGTTTAAGTAATAGTTCCTACTTATACATAAGCTTGGTAAGGAAACCAGAACAGCTGATCCGCACCATATAAGTCAACGACACCTTTACTTCTAAAAAACAGTAGAGAATACAAATAAGAGAATCAGTGATACTATTTTAGCATATTTTCTGCTAGATTTAGCAGAATTAGTTGGAGGATTGCGTATTTTTTTGGTTGCATATTTTTTGTTTTAAAAAACGTCCTAACTGCTTTTTAGCATATTGCCTTGTTCAAAAGCAGATTTTTTAGAATATTTTTACTTGTTAGAAAAAGCAAAAATTTTTTACATTCTTTTTTTTTTTTAAATAAAAGTTCTATTACATATTGAGTCATAACCGCAAAAAAGCTAAAGCGACAATAACAAAATTTTACAGGAGAATTTTTTTTTATTTTATTGGCAAATTAAAAATTGTAAAATTAGAATAATGAACAATAAAACCAGGACCTCGAGCTCAAAAGGAAAAAAAGTTCTTTTATTTTATTTAATTTTATTTTATTTTATAAAAATTTTGTATGAAGGTTGTCGCTTACGGTAAAATAGTTTTTGCTATAAAATCGTAACGGTAACGTATGTGACCATGACATTACTTGCAAATAGTGTGTACGTACAGTACTTTTCGTTTATAGTCACTACCGCTTATACTCACATTAGCGATATAGTTAATTTTATCTGTTTATTTTGCCGCTATAAGTTAATTTAATATAAAGTATTAACGTTATAGTCTATTGAGCGCTATTAGCACATTTGCCATATATGCTATTTATTATTTATTAACAGTCGTCAAAGGGAAAAGTAAAGCAAATTAGTGGCGTTATAGTCACATAAGCAAAATTTACTAAGTTCTTTTTAGTTTTCGAATCCACAATCCATCTAAAGAAAGAATGAATTAAATCGTTTAATTTTTGTCATCAACTCTCTACTCGTAAAAAATTAGTTTTTGCTGTTGGTATCAGTTACGAAATATTTTGTTATTATTTTAACTATTTTTTATACAGTATGCAACTCTGTTGCAAAACCATATCCCTGATGTCGGCGTAATTTATATGAATTTTTTATTTTCTTTATTCACAAAACTTGATTATATTCGAGTTCGGTATATGCCTCATAGTGGCATATATGTGAATTAGCCTTATAGTCACATTAGTGATATAGTCCACGTTTTGGTTGCAACTAAAGGATGTGACTATAAGCGAAATGTACTGTATTTTCAACGAAAAATCGAGGAAGCAGCCGATTGGCTGAAAGTACAAAAATTTGGTGAATGTTAGTGAAAAAGTTTTTCGAACTTGCACTTGAATGTGGAAACGGGGGGTTAAGAAGATGATGCAAGTGTTGCCAATAAAGTAATTTATTAAAATAAAAAACGAAAATTGTAAATACTGTCGCTTAAGCTTTTTTTTGCGGTAACGCCTCCAATATTGTTCTTTTCTTTTGAGTCGTTCGAGAGTGAGCGTGATTTCGACAGACATGCGGACAGACAGACAGATAGCAAAATGGACTAAGAACTACTCAAGAACCCAGAATATGTATACTTTTTAGAGCCTTAGATAAATGTTAAAATAGTATCACACGGAATGATAAACTTAGTACACCCTCATTCACCACTAGTGATGCAGGGTATAAAAAGTAAGTCTGAGTTCATACGGCAATTTCTTTATTGAAAAGATTCTTCCTTTTTCTTCTTTGAACATGAATTGGTGTTCAAATGATTCATGTCATGTCGGCGCCATGTTTTTTATTTTGTATAGTCGTGCGTATGAAAACAAAAACAAAATTAAACAACGAATAAGAAAGCAAAACGTAAAGACAGTACAGGCATGTGTGTACTCGTTTCTTTTCCCCTCGCCCCTCTCGCCTATAAAGTAGCAATCTTTTCAATAAAGAAAGAGCCGTATGAACTCAGACTAATATTTCAGCAATAAGACTCGTATTGTGTGAACGCCAAAGATAGTTCAAAGAAGAAAATGAGATAAGTTTATCAAAAGGACTTGCATTGAGAATAAGTTTTCGAAAAATCAAGTATTCTTCTAATATTTTTGTGTTCTATATTTTTGTTTTGTTTGTTTTGTCCATTTGTATTTCAAAATATTTTGATTATATTCTCCCTTCTCAACAGATATTTTTTTCGGTTGGAGTTTTTATACCGTTTTCCCTGTGTAACAACAGGTATTTTCATTCTGTTTCATTGTATAATTTTCGAAAAGTTTAAGTTCTTTTTTACTTATGTACTAAATACTTTTTCGAATTGTGCTGCATTTAAGAAATTTTATATACATAACAAAAATGTTTCCTTTGGATGACATTTAAATAAAAAAAAATCACTTCCTTTACTGCTATAATTTATGTCAAAACTGTTTCACATAATAAATATTTATTTTAATCGTTACAGTTGATTGATTTGTAACGCTTAAACACTTTTTGTCTGAATTTTTTACTCGCGGTTGCATACTGAATTGATTACGAGAGAAGACTCTGATTACTTAAAATTACACTGTTTGTCTTTCTTTCATTCATTTGCATATTGAATCAAGTTGTTTTAAATGTTTTAAAATAAAATAAAAGTCAAAGCTCCGTAACTTTTGGTTTTTTTTTCGCTTACCCAGTCTTTGACTTCTTGATTACGTTAAAAATTAGACTTATTCGCAATCGTAAAGTGTTTGTCATGATTACGACAATTGTCGGCGGCGCAGGCGGCAGAATCTCAGTCAGTCGTTTTGTGGTTTTTAAAGGCACGCAATTGACAAAAAAAGAAAAGAAAAAAGAAAGGGGGAGAGTCATTTTGGACAGCTTCGTTAAACGTTTCCTACTGAAGGGGTAGGGCGGTATATACGTATGTAATCAGGAAGTTATCCAGACAATAATCAATTACTAAGAATAACAAATAAAAAAAACATAATACATATGTTTATTTTTTTTTTTGACATTTCGTAAACTGTAAACTTGTTACTGTCGTAAATATACATGCATAAAAACTTGAGAAGAGTAAATTAAATAAATAAATAAATATTTGAGTGCAGATTTGCATTCACCTTAACCTTAACCATAGAATGCGACTAGAATAGACAGGGGGAGAAAAAAGTTAGAAAAAATTCTTTTAAAATTTCGTGCATCTAAAGTTACAACAACAAACTGAACAAATTTCTTACCTATGCAATCATAGAATTAGGTTTTGTTTTTACAGCTAAGTTAAGTTTAATTCTCTCTCTTTCTGTTCTAGTTGTCTTCTATGACTTTAACATTCAAATAATTTTCTTTTATCACACAAATGATTTTTTTTTTTTTGCAAAAAGATTATATTATTTTTATTGCATTAATCAAAAGTATCTCATGTAATATCACTGGAGAGTAACGCATCCTCTATTCATTCTTTATTGGGGGTCATTGAACCCGCCCCGCCGAGTTTATTTATCAAGTAATGTAGCATTTACAAATCGTTGTTTTCTAAAATTATCCTCCTTTTTTGGTTCTATTAAATATTTTTATACAAGAATGCAATTATTTTTGCGGTTTGATGACAAGGCCACTGAACTTGTTGTAAATTCGTTTGCGAAAATAAAAATTATTTTTATTTTTAAATTTATTTTAAATCTGAGAGTGAAAATCGTTGGGTATTTAAACTTTAATTGTGATTATTCATTTATTCATATTTTGTTTTGCATCAAGAAAGGTTCCTATATAAAGCGGGTATCACACGGTCATACTATGTATGTCAGCATGGTATGAAGACATACCAACAAACTGACGTAGTTGTGTCAAAACACCCCAGCTGGGAAAATCAAAAGACCTTTTTAAAGGCCTGATTAAACATTTTTTTTATTCAATTACTATTCTTATATATCTTTTAAAGAATGGGTTATAGAAGGCCTCGGATCTTTCGTATAAAAGATAAGATACACATACCACATTCTCTTCTTTGACAAAGGAATAGAGAAGGAGTAATATTTTTTTGCGCAAGCAAAAGCAAACTACTGACTTTTTTAATCCCATTCCCATTGTTATATAACTGCTAAAGAAGCGATGACAACGTGTGCAAAAAAGATATGAGTATGGAATGGAGCGAGCATGCCTTTTATATTAAAAAGAAGGAGGTTAAGGACTTCTAGAAGGCATACGTTTTCCTTCTTTTTCCGGCTGAATCGTGTTTGTCTGTTTTATATCATACACGTGGAGCAGCTCTTTTGGCACACACAGTGCAAATTTCATTTGTCTTTTCGTAAGCAACGGGTGAAGATGGCTTGGTTAGAGCTCACATTTTTAAAGGTGTTTATTGAAGTGTATGAAATTCTGCCAGTATAAGTATGTTCCTCAAGCTCCAACTGAAGCATAGAGCGCCATTTTAAACATAAAGCAAAAGACTTATAAAAAACTTCTAAAAAAAAACATTATAAATACAAACTTCACCATTCAGTGTTTGATTGTAAACGGATGCATCATAAAAGTGGCATGATAGTGTAATAGCAAAGCATTCTACTCTCTCTTTCGTCACACTATGTCAGATATACCAAGTATGACCGTGTAATACCCGCTTAATGTAACTGTTCAGAATTATTGTTTAAAATTTGCTGTCATCGTCAATTAATCTTGATCGAAGCGCAATTGTTTCTCAAGTACACGAGATTTAAGGCAAAATCTTTTTTAAAATATAGAGAACTAGTTTTGACAGAACTTTGCCTTTCATAGTTTAAGACAGTGTTGTCGTATTAAGGGGTTTCATTTGAAAAATTTGGATAACAAATTTGATTTGGGCTTAGGAATTTTGCTGGAGATATTTTTAATGTGTTAAGAACTTTTATTTTCCAATCACTTCCTAGATTTATTACAATTTTATTGTCAAGGTGGAATATGGAGTTTATTTTATAATTTTAATAGCATTTGCCACAGTTGGAAAGTTTGTAATTTTGTTTGAAATTTCTATAATTTTGATCTATTTTCTGGGTCCTAATGCGTAGCAAAGTTGATTTAACGATGTCCGTCTGTCCATCTGTGCATTTTATCAATGTATCTGTTGAAATGGTTTTCCCGAAGACCCTGGATATAATGGGGACTAGGTTAATTTATATCTCACATATACTTCTTTTATGTTTGCTGTTGAAATTCCGTCAGATCGGTCCATAAATGGCTGAGATATAAGCAGAAAAGCACGATTGCTTTGCCCAGAAAAGTGTAGTACTTTTAGTCGATTTTTTTTTAAATTTACATTTGAAACACCTGCTAAAAAAGCGATACTTTTCAGATATGAAAGATGTGCCAACATTTTTAGTTAAGAGCATCAACAGGAGTATAATTACACACACAAAGTTGATGCGATAAAACTGGAGCAAAAGCAACTTTGAAGAAAAAACGACAAAAGTTGCACCGACAAAAATCTCTTAATGTAAACAGGCACTACACAAGCTCAGTGCTCAAGTCTAATAATGTACAGTGCGCTTGCGTAATGTATGGCGGTATTATTGAACTGAGTAAAAAAAACTTGTGTAGTGTAGGGTATTGTATTGCTGTCGCGGTTGTAAAAAGTTGACAGCAAAAAAATCCTGGAAAAAATATTCTGGACTAGAATTATGTAAAGAATTGCCTGAAATATGGCGCATTTAAATAGACTCATAAAATTCGAATCCTACCAAAAATTAGTAAACATTTGTTATTCTTTTTTTTAATCGCACATGTTGGTTTCGGGTCTATGAAATAACTCCCACGAAATAAGTCTCACTTTTAAAAACGAAATAAGTCCCACCAAAAATTGCTTAAAAAAATGAAATAACTCCCACGAAATAAGTCCCACTTTTGAAAGCGAAATAAGTCCCACCAAAATGAAATGATTTAAAAATTTACTTGAAATGAAATAACTCCCACTAAAAATGAAAAAACTCCCCCTTGAATAATATATTTCTTAAATGAATTAAGTCCCACTTTCATAAACGAAATAAGTCCCACTTTTTCACTGTTTAATGCGATTTCAAATAAGAAGTATTTGGCTCTTCGAAAAAAACACGTCGAATAATATGAATAATCAAAGCAGAGGAATAATAAAGAAAAATCGTATGCAAGCTTGCAGAAGGCTTCTTAATGGAATGGATATTACGAATTTTGATAGAGTTCCAAAATTTATTATTAATTCTTTTTTCGGTCAAGGAACGTATAGAGAACGCCTACTAGTAACAACGTTTGGATTCGTAAATGGATTAAGTACAGATCAAACCGTTTCGGAAGGACCATCAGATTAAAATTATCGACCTTTATAAATGGCTTGAAGATCCAGTGCATGGTAGACGGTATTATAGTTTTAACGTGGCATTGGGATTAGTTGTATTTTGTAATGGTGATATTAGAAAACATGGAACACGAATTCCAATTTCCTACTAAAATATAATAAAACACATACATACGTAATTACGTCAACAATTTTTTATAATATTGTTTTTCCAGTAGTTAAGTTCGGTACCTATTTGTACACACTTCTTTAAAGTTTTTTTATTATAGTAAGTAAAAAGTAATTAATAACAAAAAAAGGAGAGCCCTGAGAGATAAGGACAAAAAATTATAGTTGTCCTTTTTACGAAATGTCCAATATATAACTTTTTGCATAAGAAAAAAATGAGAAATAAAGCCATAATGGCCTTATATTTCATGGCTCTATCGCACTCCTCCATAAAAAAATCATTTATTTATCAGATAAATATTTGAAGGGTTTCATGAACTTCTTGACATACTAGTTTACTGTTTAATTTAGGGGTATGAAATAACTCCCACTTTACAAAACGAATTTATTCCCACTCAAAACGAAATAAGTCCCACTTAAAATAAAAACGCGTAACGAAATAAGTCCCACCAATTGACGAAATAAGTCCCACTTTTAAAAACGAAATAACTCCAACTTTCAAAACAGCAATTTTTTGTGGGACTTATTTCGTTTTTAAAAGTGGGACTTATTTCGTGGGAGTTATTTCATAGACCCGTTGGTTTCTTCTCTTATAAATTATAAATATGCCCCCGTATTCATAAACGATTATTTAATTTAACAAACTTTTATTTAGGAAAAATATTAATAAATTTTCGAGCTTTAGGTCTTTTTTTATAAAAAACTTTTAACATTTATTAAAAACGAATATTTCGGCACTTCCTTGAATGCCTTCTTCAGGAAAATTTTCATAAAAAATTTGTTTTGTAAATCTTTTTTAAATCGATAATATTTTTATAAAAACAGGCAATGGAGTTAAAACTTTAGAAGTTTTTAACAAAACTAAAACAGGATTTTTATTATATTTTGTAGGCTTGCAGGAACAGTCATGACTTTAAAGTTCTGTTGGCGAAGGGTGTGGAGAGGCATAAATAGAAAAAAATTAAAATTTTCGAAAACAAAAATATTAATACAAATGCAATTTAATCGTTAAAATTTCTGCACTTCTTCTATGCCCATGTCATTAATAAAAGCCAGTTCGAAATGGCGAATAATTTCCCAAATAATTTGATTCTTCCCCACTGTGTTTCAGAAGGTTAAAGTTCAAAATGTATAATTTAATATGCCTGCGGGAGCTTTTGGCTTATCTTTTTCAATAAAAGACATTTCCTGGGAAAAAAAAAACTAATTTTAAGATGATATTTTTGCGAGTGTTAATCAGTGGGCTGATTCTAGCAGTCGTGATCGAATAATTTTTTGATTCGAAAGCAATCTTTTTTCTAATCCTTTTAAGTAGGTACTGAACGAATCGAAATTATTTTTCAGAGTTGTAAAGCATTTATTTGGGATTTCACAACTCAAATGTCTTTCGAATCGAAAAAGTATTCGATTACGACTGCCAGAATTAGCCCCCAGGTCGTTCAGGAGATTTTACTAATTTTCGAGTTTCAAATATTGGAACAAATCAAGTTTACCGACGCAGCTTTACATAAAAAAAAGTACGTAGGGTGATAGAAAATTTAAAAATAAGAAGAAAAAGTTAAAAAAAAAAATTGGCGCGAACGCTTAGTTTTCGAGTTATGGACGTTTTTAGTTTTTAAAGAAATATGTTATTTTTCCACTACATTTCTTAAGGTATATGGCCAATATTGGTATCATTTTGAAGGTTTTGACTAGATCTTTATGTATATATAGATTTTATTAAAAAAATTTTAACTTTTAAGCTCACATTACAGTTTTTGTGTACTAAGTGTATAATTTATTTAAATAAAAGTGTAATACAAATTTTATAAAATAACAAAAACTTCTTGCTTAGCCGGCCTTCAGCCGGACGCAAAGAATTTCTCCTCTATGGTATAACAAAAACCGGCTTCGCTAACTTAAGCTTTTCTGCACCTAAAAAATACTTAAAGAGAAAAAAATATGCGAATACAAAAACAAAATACCTATTTGCAATCATGAGCAAATTACCTTTAATTTGAGTACCCACACATATCACTTAGTGAGCGGGGCACTTTTTTTGGTTCCAGGGGGCCCACGGGCCTCAGCCCCCTTAAATTTAAATTTTGGTTTTTTTCTTTTTTTATTCTGAATCGGGTGGCATATTTTTTTATTTTTTTTTTCGTAGCCCTTTAAGCTGCACTTCAGCCAAATCACATATTTCTATGAAAACTAAAAACGTCCATAACTCGAAAACTAATCGTTTGCGCCAATATTTTTATTTAATTTTTTCTTCTTATTTTTCAATTCTCTATCCCCCAGGTACTTTTTTTATTTGGAGCTTCATCGGTAAACTAGATTTAAGCCCAAATTTTTAATAGCCAGTAGATATTAAAAAAAAAATATTAATTGGGTAAATATGTATTAAAATTTTTTTATACTTTATTACTATTACTATATCTTTTTATTGTTCTTACTTTTGAATTTTCTCTTCTCCTACTTAAAAATATTTAAAATTTACTACAATTTAATTAACCTTATTAAAGTCGATGAGTTTCATTTCCGTTTCCCTAACGATCATTTTACCTCTTTGCTCTTTAGTCATGACCAGCTATTTATCACTTTAATCAAAGACAGTTTATTTGGCAGGAGATTTTTCGTACTTTCTGGTCTTAAGTGGCCTTAAAAAATAAGAAATAAATAAGAAAAGAAAATACGGAAATAAGAAATTGACACAGAGCTTTTTTGTTTTAAGCATTTTGATGTGGACATGCCCAAAAAAAAAATTATAATAATGTCATGTATTCCAACAAAAACAAAAAAAAAAAACAAAAATGGCAGGAGAGAGATAGATACTGAGCGAGTTAATAGTACATAGACTTAAAGTTATATAATTTCAAATGGTACTTGGCATATTTAACCTGCCTGCCCTCTTTAAAAGCAACCAACCAACCCCCTCTATTGTACACCCCTCCTGTGTGACATTTATTGAATAGGCAAAGATATATGTAAGTATGTATGTATATTAAGCCGATTGTGTAAAGAAAACTCCTTTGGAGCATAAATGCTTTATATGTATGTACTATAGGTATATCACACACATACATATGTACTCGTCTGTAAGCAACGTTTGTATATAAAATAAATAAATGGACAGCCAGCTATTTACTGAGATGTGTGCACAAATGTAATCGTACAATTGCCTCTTAATGTGAGTTTGTTTAAATATTTGAACTTTTTAAATATTTTTTAGGAGTTTTTGTTGGTTTTTAACTAGTTTAAATACTATTGTTAAGAAAGCAATCTGCAAAGTTACCCCGAAATCAAGAATATAATGTTATAGAAATTTCAAGTTATTCGCCTGAGGTTTAAGAGACTTTTCAAATATAAATACAAAAAGAATGTGAGAATTAAAGTTTGATACATTGAACACATTCGAAAATAAAAAAAAATTGTTAATAAATAAAAATACATACATATTTTAAAAAGAAAAAAAATTGTTATAATTTAAACACCATGGCCCATAACTATAGTCAAAAAGAAAGCATACTTTAAAATAAACTTTTATCAAAAATATGCTTTTGATCTACTACAAAACCGATGTTAATTTTAAAACCAGCTGAAGTTGTTTGTTTTTTTATATTTTAATTTTCAATGTCCGCTGCTTAGAGTTGCCCTTGCTTATATTTTGTTGTCAGTTGTATGAAACAATTTTCTACATTTGAGGTGGCACCCAGTTAAAGTCGGTTCAATTTAAAACATATTTTAATTTCAACTATAGTAGCAAAATAATTAAAAGAATGTTTTTATTTTAAAGTCGTTTTTAAAAAGAACCGACTTTAGCGTTTGACTATGATTATGGGCCCATGTTTTCGAAAGCTAAAGACTGTCTCCTTGTTTCAATGCCCGTAATATGACCCCTTTTGGTACATTGAAAGTTTACTTTGATAAATTCCTTTCAATTTCCCTTTAAACTTTCTTTTTCTTCTGCACACGAAAAGTTTATTTTGGCAAATTTTGTGTTTTGTTGTTGTTTTTCAAATTAAACATGCAACCAAATACCAACGATGAACTTAGAAACTTTTTTTTTAGTTCCCTTTGCTCTAATAAATGAATATAATTGTTAATACGGTCCAGAGACCCCCTAAATTTTTATTTAAAACTGACTTTTGGTTGTTTTCATTTTCGCTGATTGTGGAAAGACCTACATTGTAGTCATTCAAGCCTCATCACCGAAAGATAGTTTTTATATGGCTGTGTATCTCTGTCATACAGGGAGAAGATAGATAGATAGATAGATAGATAGATAGATAGATAGATGTTAAAAACATCACAATTTTTTAGATAATAAGGCAGGTACTGACGTTGTACAATATAATATTTATGCACCCAAACAATTACAGTTTGCTATTTAAAAAAGCCGAAATGGTTTCGTGTACAAGCATTTGCTTATTTGCATATCCCTTATTTATGCATCAAATATAACACAATTTTCATAAATTGCATTAAAAAAAATTCTCGTATAAGCATCGTTTTAAACTGGAGTCAAACATTAAAACTAAATTTGCTAAATTTTATTCAAACTTTGAATGTATTAATGCACTCTCAATGGAAGTACGGAACAAACACGAAGGTTTGTTTTCAAATTAAAAGTGATTTTAAATCCAAAGTTTTCTCAAACTACAAACGTTTGATAATGATTTGAAAATCATAGCATTTTCAAAAAGGGGAAATTATTTTCAAATTGAGAATGCTTCTGTTTTCAATTGCTTCAAATGTTTTTCAAATGTGGACTTTAATACCATGTGGAACATAATTAAAAATATTTTTTACATTTAAATTCACTATTTATTTAAATAAACTGTGACATAAACATTTGGCAGCATAGGTTAAAAAAATGAAATAGTGTTCTTTCCGTCCTCTAATTCTTGGCTCCTTTTTCTTTTGAGAATTGTTATGACGTAGCACCGCATCAAACTTTTTTTCTTCACTTTCCCGTTTTATTTTTATTCTTATTCTTTTATTTTGTAATGAATTTTTTACTCACAAATAATTTATATTTTTTAACAAGAAATCAGGGGCCTGATTCTGGCAGTCGTGATCGAGTACTTTCTCGATTCGAAAGCAATTTAATATCTAATTATTTCAGTCAATACTGAACGAATCGGAATTATTTTTTCAGTGTTGTAAAGCACTAATTTAAGTTTCACAATACTGAAAAAATAATTTCGATTCGTTCAGTATCTACTGAAAGAATTAGAAATAAAATTGCTTTCGAATCGAGAAAGTACTCGATTACGATTGCCAGAATTAGGCCCCAGGGATTTTAAAGGTGAAGTCAGTTCACGTAATATGTAACTTTTCTTTAATTGAGAAATACATTTGGCTTTAATCGCCATTTTTAGTGTTTAAATTAATTTTCGCTTCAGTGCTGCCAAATTTTTATTTATTTGAGAATAACATTTGATAACAATTTGACATCAAATTGATAAAACATTGTATGTCAAATGTTTATGTTCAAATCATTATCACACAGAAAAAATTATCGCCGAATTATTTTCAAACAAACGCTTGTTTGAAAATTTTTTTAATTTCTATAAATTTTTTTACTGATTCAATCAATATTTTTGTTTGATTTTTATTTAACCAACAAAAATGTGGACAACTCTTCAAAAATATAATAAACGCGTTATTGGTGTCAAGTTTTCATAATTTTGTATGAAATATTTAACGCTCTTTAATGTTGTCGTCTTTTTGTATTTTTTTATTTGATCGTAAGCAACACTTCTTTATGTGAAATATAAAAACAACAACAAAAAACACACACAGTCTATTTTTGGACGCTTTAAAAAAGTGCAACTAGGTATAAGAAAAACAATAGCAGAAACAACA
Organism: Pollenia griseotomentosa; assembly: GCA_963931875.1. NCBI lineage: Eukaryota > Metazoa > Arthropoda > Insecta > Diptera > Polleniidae > Pollenia > Pollenia griseotomentosa. Next base: position 172,463,617 of record OZ007562.1, on the reverse strand, counting down.
TTATAAGAAACAAAATCCCGTATTCAATTTTTTAAAACTGTTTGGTTAAATACATCAAATACGACAATAAAATGATGATGATAAACATGTCGAGTCGGTCTGCTGCCAAGGAAAGCATACAGCAACAGTGAGTGAAGAAGAAAAAAAAGCATTGTGTGTATAAATTATTCCAACAAAAAAATGTGTCTCAAAGCCAGGCGCCGGCCGCTCTGCTCTGCTTTGCCTTTACCTTCTACAGTGCTTGCTTGTGTGCGCGTGCGTCATTGCTTGTGAAAAAAAAACTTTTTTGTTTTTGTTATACCTATGATTTTCAGTAAACTATTTGTTTGATTCAGTTAAATTATTTGTTTGAAAAAATCAGTAAGGGAAATCACGATGGGTAGTGCAAAGTGTGCAAACGATGCAAATGCGTGCAAAAATACACACGTTTGCACAATAAAACAACAAAATGTACGTATTTGCAATTTGCTCTATTTTACTTCGTTTGCACTAAAAAAACCATGAGCAAGATTAGTAGTGCATATTTGCTCCGTTGCAAACAAATGTAAACAACAACATTTGACATATTAAGCATCATATTGTTTTTAAGGAAACTTATAAATTGAACATTTTCGTGGGTTTTAATATTAAATAGAGAATTAAATTTAAATTAATTAAAAAGAAAATATTTATTTTGATTTGCTTGTGTATAATTGTAAACAAATGCAGATTTTTTACAGTGCTGCCAGAAGTTTTTAGTGCTGCCAGAATAAATTTTTAGAAAAAGAGCACATTTGCACAAAAAATAAAAGTGGTATGCTCACGATCAATCATAATATGCACTGCAAATTTACACATTGCAAATTTGCACAATGACCATCGTGATTACCCTTAGTGTTTTTTTTTCAATAAACGAAATGCAAATAAATTGTTTGAATATGCAAATTTGTTTGTAGGACCGATTTCAGACAAAAAATGTTTTGATTCTACAAATTTTTTGTTTGAATTGGAAAAATAATTTTTTCTGTGCAATTTAAATTCAAAAGTTAAAGTCAAGCAATTGAAAAGGATTTGAAAATGGTGTTTGGTGTCAAATGATAAATTTATTTCGTATCAAAGGTTTAACATTGTGTTTGTTAGGTAAAGTAGCTTTTTTCACGATGCTGATGAAAATAAGCGAGTTTTTCATTAGCACAGTATATGCAAATAAGCGAGTTTTTTTAATGTATTTCTCGTTTAAAAGCACCAAAAAAACGTACAATGTCTGAAATGCTTATAAGGGATAAATACTGTAGCACATCTCGTTTTCTCTTTCGTTGTAAAACAATATTACGATATGTACTTTGCATTACGGAACCAATAAACTTTACTTTGTTTTTTTACTACTCACTTAAGTGGCTAATACAGGACCTTAGTCCCTTTGGCCAAACTTATAATGGATTTCCAATTTACTACACCAAGCCTAGAGATGTTTTTCTCCACTTCATCTTTCCAACAAAGTTTTGGTCGTTCCCTTTTGAGCGAGCCGTTACCATGTTCTTATTCAAATGATGTTTTAGCTGGAGCACGTTCATTTATTTTCACGACATGACTTAGCCAACGTAGTCTATGTCAACGTCTGCATACATCTCATTTAACTCGTGGTTCAACGTCTTTATTTTCCGTCAGTTCAGGTTGGTCCACAGATTTTGCGAAGAATTTTCTTTCTCGAACACTCCATGTACTGTCTCATCTACTTTCGCAAGTACCTATGCTTCAGAGCTATATAACAGCCCGGCTAGTACCGGTGTCTCGTAGAGAGTGATTTTTGTCTGGCGAAATGTGGTCTTATTTTTCAATTGATTTCGAAATCCAAAGTAGCATCTGTAGGCCGGTATTGTTCTCCTTTAACCACGAAGTTGATGCTTAGTTTATGGCGGTCGCAAGGTATACAAACTTACTGACTAACCCAAAGTTGTGGTTTTCAACTTTCACTGTCTGCCCGAGTCTTTTGGACGTATAGTGCGCTGATACCATCGACTTGTTTCTATTGCCCTTTACCGCCAGACCCCTTTTAGTTGATTCTTTCTCGACTTTCTCAAAATGTTACACAGTTACACATTTTACAGTGGGAAATTTGAGAAGAACACTGACTGCTAAATTCATGCCGGGTAAAAGTACACTACGTGAACATAAAACGTAAAGGCACTTTAGTTTAAATATGAGCTGAAGACTTGTTCAAAAAATTGGCAATAAATTATTGTCATTTCGGTAGGTTTTACTTATAGCTTGAATAATAGGAGGACTGAAATTTTTTTTTAAATTTAAGTTTTTTTCTTTAAAATTACTTTTAAGTCCGCCCTCCTGTACTATACTCCTTTGTTTGTTGTCTTTGTACATATTTGCTTTTCCTTTATGCAATTTCTTCATCTTTTTTTCTTATTATTTTCATCTTCTTCCTGCTTTGTGCATAATGTGTGCTGAAGCTGTTGTTGTTACATATATTGTCACTGGTATTGTTGTTGCTGTAGCTGGTGCTTTTACTCTGCACGTGCCATTTTTAGTTGTTGGAGGAAACAAAAAGAAACCCGTTTAATAAAATTATTGTTTGTGATTCTCTGTTTTTGTTCATTTTCTTAAATTCTATTGTAATTTTCATGCTCTCTTGTGCAATAGTATTGGTTTTAGAGATTTATTTTCTATGCTCTTTTCGCTTTACTTTATTTTTAACTTTAAGTCCGTTAAGAGGGGGAGAGCGTTCTCAGCAAATCTCTCGTAAATGGTAGCATTTTGGGGGAGGGGAGCCATGTTGGGTGCATTATTTTTGTTTATGTTGTTATTTTGATTTTTTTTTCCAATTGTACTCTCTCATTTTATATTGTTTTTAATAAGAGAGTGTATCTATGAGTTTTGTTGTATTTTTTCTTGATTTTGCTTTCGTTGTATATGAGCATAAATTTTTGTATTTTACAGATTTCTCTACATGTTTGCTTTTGTATGTGAGCTTTAAATATTGTTTGTTGTGTATCTGCAAACGATTTTGTCGGCTTTCGCAGTTATCGTTTACCATTCATTGAAAACGGCCGCAACCGTTTGAAAAGAAATTTAATTATTCAATACAAATTGAATTTTTTTAAGCAAAATTTGATTTTATCCCCATTGTAAATTTTTTTTACCTAAAAAAAATACGAAAAAAGTAACAGATTTATATTAAAATTATGCAAATTAACATGCTTATAATAAAAATATTTAATTAGCTTAATAATTTTTTTATTGCATTCAAAAGTAACGGTTATTATTCAAACAATTTTATATTGAGTGTTATTTTTTTAACATTTTCACTTGTTTAAGGTGTTTCTCGCTAGTTTTTTTTTGAAATAAAATTTGAATTTCAAACTGCTCAGAAGTTAAAGAAACAGCAGAATTACAAAAAAAAAAAAATTAAATAAAATTTTATAAAAAAAAGTGAAGTTGAATGGACTCCACATTAAATGCTGATTTGCATCCAACTCATCCATTCTCGCATACAATTCTAAAATTAATACAACAACAAAAAAGCAAGTGTAAAAAGTATTTAAAAAAAATACAAAAAGTAAAAAATAAATAAATAAAATTTGTATAAATTTGCAAAAAAAAATACACACTCATCCTCACATCCAGTGCGTTTTTTTCCTCAAACCAAAATAAATTGAAAAATAAAGATATTTAAGATTAAAAAGTAATAAAAATAATAATTAAGGCTGGATAACACAAAAAAAAAAGAATAATATTAATAAAAAAAAATAACAAATTAAGCATAAAGAGTAAAAAATAAGGTTTTTAACGTGTTGTGTATTTTTAAAATATTTTGAAAATAAAAACTTTAAATAAATAATTACTACAAAAATTTCAAAAAGTAACAGATACTGTTCCATTTAAATTACCCAACGAAAGTATTAAAAAAAATCTCCCTTCTGAAACTAAATTCTAAAACAGTGCAACCATTTTCACCATTTAGAGGCACAAACAGCAACAGGATTTGAAATTTCCTATTTGAATTTTGGCGATTTTCTACATTTTCAACATTTTAATGGTAAATTGTAAGCAAAATTTCTATTATTGTTTATTGTAATGTTTTTAATATTTAAAAAATCTTATTTACATTTTTATTATTGTGCAACAAAATTTACAGTAGTTCTAATATAAGCAGTAATGCACATGTAGTGATTTTTTGTAACACAAACATTTTAAGCTCTTAAATAGAAATACCTTAAACAAGAAACCAGTGCTAACAAGAAAAAAGGTGTAGTCGGTCAAGCCCGGTAATTTGATAGCCTACACAACTGTTTATACCTAAAAATTTTCGAAAAAGGATTTTTGGCCAATCTTTGACTCGGTAAAACAAAATTTTGTAATGAGATTAAGATTAATAACAATAAGGAGTCTCTTGTGCCAAATATTATCTAGATATCGTCATCTTAATGAAATTTGTTCGTCTTAAAGCGATTTTAGAGAGAGGGCTTTTTATGGAACCTGTAGTCACTTCGAGGCCTACTAGCACAACCTTTTGCCGTGACATAGTAGCTATATTTAAAGTTATCATCGCAAAATTATATCAATACCAAAATCAATGAGGAAGGTGGGCATTTAAAGCTTTTAATTTAAAGTGTGGACCGATTTTAAGAAGATTGGGTAGGACGATTCATGTAGCAATAAGATATTTTTGGATAAAAGTTAGTTAATGCCCACATAATTAGAAAGTTTATGGCACAAAGACTATTAAGGAAAGAAGTTTGTATGTAGGACATTTGAAATTATAGACCAATTTTCAGCATTTCAATAGTTATTATAATAATTGTACCAAATTTCATAAAATCGTCAAAATTTCGACCTGTACTTTGCGCATAAAGTTACATGAACAGACATCTACCCGAGCGGCCGAACGGGAGGACGGACAGCTTTAGGTTGACGCGGAAAGTGATTCTGAGTCGATCGGTTTATTGAAAAGTGGGTGTAGAACGATTATTTTTATGTGTTCAAAGCCATAATATCTTCTCCACTATTTTGGTGTAGGTTTTAAAGTACTACTTTTGCTTCCAATTTTATTGGTATAACTACGAGAACAACAATTGCTTCCATCACTTTTCTATAGCAGTAGCAATAGCTTTAAAATGTTTTACAGTTATTAAATTATTTATTATTTTTGTTTTTTTTTTTTGCTGAATGCAAATGAAAATTAAACTTTAAATGTAGCAATAGTTAAAAAACATGGTTTAAAAATTAAATAATTTGCTACTTGATTAATTGTGGTTTATTTATTATATTTTGCTTTTACAATTTTAAAAAAATGTAGAAGTTCAGGGCCCTGTTTCTCAACTACAAGCAACAAATTTACAGGCAAAATACGTTTAAAAAAGCAACAATTTTACAATTTTTGTTTCATATGAATTTTACTTGTAGATTTGTAACTTTAAGTTTTGAGAAACGTGGCCCAGGTAGCAATAAAAGTAGTTTTTTATACAGCAATAATCGAAAAACAAATCTTCAACAGTGCTGATTCTACGTAATTTTTCGTCTTAATGGAAAGTGTTTTTTGAATCAGACGTTTGCTAAATAATCGTGTTTTCTAATACGATTGCGAAGAAAAATAATTTTTTTTTTTTTTAACGATGCGTTCATAGGCTACTTTGTTGTTACATCATTAGCGAGTTTTTAGCTACATCATTTGTTATTATATAACTCCAACTGTTACTATCTAAACTGTTGTTTCTGTTAGCTACACGCCTTTATTTTACACTTAATATAGCTAGATCTACTGCTTCTTAATCGTAAACGTTACGATTTCAACTTAATTTTCAAACAGTACCCTATGAGAGAGGGAATTAATATCAAACTTGCACGTGCCAGTTCTCAAGTGGTAGTGACTGGTTCTAGTTCAAACACTTTATATGAAGGGGACTTTTCACTTTAACATGGCGATGTCCTAGGAGGGGGTTAATTGGCACCTTTTTGACACTTTGTAACAGGTCATTGAAATAACCCAAATGGAGACATTTGAAATTTTGATTTAAATAATGTCTGTCGCAGATATTGTCCCGAGTGAACCATATCAATATGAAAGACATCCATCATATAAAGTAATAAAACCAGAAAGAATCACCGACTATCTGCATAAAATACAGTCACATCTACTTTTGCGTCCTCTGGCGTAACTAAACTTTAAATTATCACCCGTGAGATGATGCCTATGTCTTGTTTTCACCTATCACAATTCGTTTCTTTTTATAAAAAAAATTGTGTTCAAAGGTCACGGGACAAGTGCTTTAAGAGCTACTGACACAAATTTTCCGCAGGGTATTGCAAATTGTATAAATTTAAAAACTGATTTATAGGAAAAATCTTTTAAAGTTCTTAATAATTACCAAGGTACTTAAAAAAATTTAACATACATACATACATTTCTATTTTTCTGTACAAAAGTGTTGAGTTAACTTATAAAGTTTTTTAAAACCAAAAATTTATAAATTCTCAAAAACAATATCAAAACAAATTTAAAAAACTTGTCTATGTTCTTTAAATTTTAACAAAAATTCCAAGACAAATCTTAATTTTCATCACGAGTTCTTACTTTTTTGGTACATTGGCATCACTGGCATCACTCAACGCTCATTTATTTACTAGCACTAGTTACAACAACAACTGTTGCTTTTTTCAGAACAAACATAGGCATGTCATTACATGCCCGTTCTTTTCTTCTTTATACCTCTCAATTTAGTTGGTGTTGTTGCTGCTGCTACTACTTCTTCTTCTTCATCGTGCTTTGTCAATCTAAATGCTCTACTTAACTAACTAAGCATAACACAAACTGAACCAAAAAAATAAAAAAAAAAACTAAGTATGTACAATATAAAAAATCTAGAAATAAGCAACAACAACAACAAAATATGTACCTTTATTTATACTTTTGCAGTTTTTTTGTTCTTTTTGCTAAACTTTTTCTAAAAAAAACAAAACTTTTACATCCTTCTTCTTTGGTCGTTATAGGCTGTGCTCTCTTTATTTTCTTACAGCAAAAAGAAAAACAAAATTACTTTAACCCAAAGAGAAGGATAGCTTATCTGTAAAGAAGGAGCAGGAAAAGTTCTCTATACGCGAAAAGTAAAACTTTTTCGTTACTTTATTTTTACCAAGACAAAATTTTTCAAAGCAAATTTGTGAACAAGCGAGTGATACGAAGTAAAGACCCCTTTAAGGTTGTTATTAGTTAAAAACACTTCTTCCATTTTTAAGACAAGATTGGAATTAAGGATAAGTAAAGCTGATGTCGCAATCCTAGGTCTTACGAAAATCACTACGGTGTTTCTCAAACGCTGTTAAGCAAAATTGCCAAAAATTTTAGATATTTTTTTTAAACAATGGTTTCAAATATGTAGGTTAGGTTAGGTCGAAAGGAGAACGAAGCATCTGCGATTAAATCAGTACGATTTACGATATACACTTTTACCACTACCGGGCCTGTTGTGCATTCCTTAAGAACATGTAAGTTCGGAAACATATTGGAATGTTCATAATGTATCGGATGTTTCATTAAATGTTCAATCCTGTCAATCATGATTGCTGATCCTGGCCGAAAATTTTGTCCTTACACACAGGTACCAATCCTAATTGATTATCCTTATTCAGGAACCTTAGCTATCGCTCTGTTGGATAGCAGTAGCACAGAGATAGATCCTTTGACAATTCTAATTTCCACACAAAGTCCAGGTTAAAAAAAATAGTCTAATCTAACATTTTTAAAACATCACTTATAGCGATTTCGCTTAAATCCACAGCCGCCAAGTGATAATTGAATAGGATCACTCTTCAATCTAGTGCAGAATCCATAAGATACTTATGACAGCTGCAACCAGTATCCAGAGGTGCTTGCCAATAGGTAAGCAGTCTACGATCTTCCAGGCGGAGATTTACGCTATCCTCATATATGCTGGGGAATGTCTGAGCAGGAGGGCAAAAGGCTTGAGAATATTTATAATGTCGTATAGAGCATTGTTCAGCGTTTAAAAAATTGCTGTCGAAGTGGAAAAACTGCCATTTCATCCACTTCTTTATTTGTCATTGGTCAAGAAAAAAACTGTGCTTTTACTTCTGATTCATTAAATGTAAACAGTCGATGTCAAACCTACTCAAAAAGGGAAAAGTTGTACACAAATTTAAATATTTTGTTTGACAGTTTTCGGCTTCGACTGCAGTTTTTTAAACCCTAGCGCTATCATCTTTAGAGGTGAAGTCCAGCTTGGTCATGGACTGGTTTGCATCTCTGAACGATCTAGGGAAATACAAAGAGCTAAGTTTGTATTGGCTACCCGGCCATCTGGGCAACGAAAGGGCTGACTGCTTGGGCTCGCCGCCCATTTTCAGGCTTTGAGCCTTTCGTCGGCGTCCTTGCTGATTCAATCATTAAGGAGACGTTGCAAACATGGTCCGAACGTGAATTCCTTCACACATGGACGTCCATTTCTGGACTAAGACAGTCCAGGAGATTTGTGACACGTTGCTGTGGTAGGGCAGGTCGTCTACTTATTTTTTGGGAAGGGGGAACTTAGGCTACTCGTTGGCATATTTACGGGGCACTGCGGTCTCAGATACGATCTGTATATAATGGGTAATGCTGGTACCAAGATATGCAGATGTTGTGAGGTTAAAGATGAAATGTCGGAACATCTCCTCTGCTGCTGTCGCGCCTTGGGGACTTCCAGGCAAAAATTTTTCTGGGCGAAAATGATGAGCCGTACTGAAATCTATGATCTTTTACCGGGCAGGGTGATAGACTTTATACGCAGCCTGCTCTTGACATGACGATATACACGGGCTGCACAAAAGATCTTTTGGGTCGCAGTTCATATGGCCTTTCTCATATTTGTCTTATCAAATAGTTCTTCTGATATTAAGCTTGAGACAAGTTTGAGCTAGAAAACATATAATTTACCTAATTTTTCTGAAAGCACAACGTCAAGAGCACTAAGCTTTTTTTTAAATGCAAAGGCACATTGCCTGATGGAGCCCTAGAAGAAGAGAATAAATTTTAAGAAGAAGATATAAATTGTTTGTTAAAAATAGTTTTGATTGAGGTGATATTATTGAAAAATGTTTTTTCTCTGCCTGTATCAACAAACTTCGTTTGTGGGATTAGGAAAGGAATTTAAGAAAGTAAAATAGTCACAAGTCTTTTTTTGACTTATTAATAATAATCTTAAAATAACTCGTTTTTAACCCAGAGCTATTTCTGTTTTAAATCAAATTTCACACTTACCGCAAAAATGTTGTTTCTCTTGCAGTTAATTCAATCAAAATAGATTTAAAGGTCTTAACAACAATATACATACATAAAGTTTATTTCCATTACTACAATAATTTTTTACAAAAATGATTACTGATTCATAAGCTGTTTAAAAACTTAAAATATATATATTGTATGTATTTTCTCAGCCAGTGTAACACCACTTTAAACTATCACTGTTAAACGTTGGCTTGCGTTAAATTCTTCTTACTTTTATTTCAAAATGTTCGCTTGCATTGAGGTTACTTTCCCTTTGTTTATTCTTAATACTTATTTAATGTTGCTGATGTTGTTGTTGTTGTTGCTGTTGCTGTCGACGTCGTTGTTGTTCTTCTTTCTTTGCCAACATACTTCTACTTACTTTTTTATTGCTGCTGTTGTGATTATTGTTGGGTTTTTTCTTACATGTAGCAGTCATTCGTACTCGTATGCATGTTTGTAGGTTCGTTGCACCCTACAACAAAATTTCATCGCTATTTACTGCTGCTGACGATGTGTTTGTTGTTGTTATTGTCGCTTGTTGTTTCTTTTTTTGGTATTTTGTGTGTGTGTGTGTGTGTGTTTGTTATTTTTGTATGTAAGATTTTTTTTTGTTTCTTTTACTTCAATTCAATTTTGTTTTTATAAATTCATGTAAAAAAGGAACCAGTTTTTATTTCTTAACGAGGAGATGATAAAAAAAATCAAAACAACTTAAAAAAATTCTCGCTTTCTTTGTAAAAGCAGCATCCACATCAGCTGCAACAACACTGCACAATGCAGCAGTAATAGCAACCAGAGCTCCATCATCATCAGCATGAGCAGTAACAAAAACAACAACAAAAAGATAGATTCAAACAAACAAACAACATCATCATCTTCAACCTCCTTGTTGTCGTCAGTTTTAGTTTCATCGTCATCATCATCACCATCAACATCATCGACAGCAGCAGCATTTAATATTGAAATCTTGTAGTTCCTGTTACTCGACAATATTTATTTGTTTATAGTTGTTGTTGTTGCTGCTGGTGATAATGATGATGTTGCTGCTTCTTTCAACACACATACACACAGCATTCATCTCATCAGCATTAGGAGTGCATTAGAGAGTTATAAGGAAGTCATGCAACATTTTTTTTTACATCTAATTAAGTTTTTCTTTTCGTATTTTTTGTTTCGGTGTGTGTTAGAAAAATATTTAACACAAAAAAAAAAGGTTAAAAAACTTTTAAGGTTGTTACCATTTAAGTTGGCTGCTTCTTTTTCCTTTATGTCTTTGCCATTGCTGGTGTTGTTGTCGTTGTTGTTGCTGCTGTTGCTGTTTTCGTTCAGCACGTAAATGACTTAAATACGTGTTTAGGTAGTTAAAAATCGAACTTACTCGTAAAAATTGGCATTATTGTTTTTTTTTCTTTAAATGAAGAGATGATTTTTTTCTTTCCGTTTTTTCTCTTCTTTAAGTAAGAGGTTAAACATGTCTATTACTTTGGGGTGGTCTTTTGGAAATTGTTTTAACTAGAAGAATTTTGAAACTTGTTAAAGAAATGTTAATTTGTTGGTTTCTGTTAAAGAAACTTAAGATTTCTTAACTGATCTAGCAAATATCATTTCTGTACAATTTTGTAATGAATTTGTATACAAATTTGTAAATCTTGCGTTTAGTTTTTGAAAAACAGTATTATTAAATTTTCATAATTTGGCAATTGGACACATACACAATTTAAAATTTTCCACTTACGCTCCATCGAAATAAATAAGTTTAAAGCAAAATCTAAGTTCTTTAACACCCCTATGGGAAAGGGAACTAGCACCAAACGTGTCACGTTATATTTCTAAAGTGATAGTTCTACCACTTTATATGTAGGGGGCTTGTCACTTTAACATGGCGATGTCCTAGGAGGGGGTTAATTGGCACCTTTCTGACCCTTTGCAGCAGGTCACTGAATTTACCTAAATGCACGTATTCAATTTCGGTTAAAATAATATTGTCCCGAGTGAACCATATTAATATGAAAGATCGATTTCCTTAATATAAATTAATTTAAACAGATAGCATCAGCCCGAGCAAAATCCAGTCCCACGACAAGTAATGTGTCAATTACCTTTTCTCTGGATTAACTTCACTTAATCACCAGTACAGCGATGAGTCTTGTTTTCACCTAACACAATTCGGTCCATTTTATTATAATATTCTGCTCGCTGGTCACAGGATTAGTACTTTAAGAATAATTGACACAAATTTCCCACAGGGAGTCTTATCGCAATAACACTACCCGAGCAGAGCTGAAATGATAACCAAACTTTTCACGGGACAGTTCTAAAGAGGTAGGGACCGGTTCTAATTCTAACACTTGACGTGAAGTGGACTTGTCACTTAAACATAGCGATGTCCTAGGAGGGGTTAATTGACACCTTTTTGATCCTTTGTAACAGGTCATTCAAATAAACTAAATGGACATATTTACTGCCTGTTTAACAATTTCGAACGTCAACGTTGGCATAAAAAATTATATATAAAACAAAATTCTAAATTTTTTTTGTTGTTTTAAATGTAATTTTCTATGCGAACGTTGTCGTTTGAAATCGTTAAACAGGCAGTTAATTTCGGTTAAAATATTGTCCCGAGTGAACCATGTTAATGTGAAAGATCTCCATTATATAAAATAATAGAAGCAGATGAAGAGCTAAGTGCACAAAGGGAACTATGTACTTTAAAACATTAATTTTTATTTTTAGTGGTATAAGATGGTACTCAAATATGGTACATAAAGTAAACCCCTTTCTGCACTTAATATGTATATATATATGTCCTTTATTTATTTAAATACAATATAGATACAGCGATGTAACATAAAATACTTAAATAAATTGTTCACGAAGAACATAGGGCGTCAAGAACATAGGGCGTCAACTTAATATGTATAACTTAAATTAAAAAAGCAGGTTATATAAGTATGTATATAAGATAGGTTATACAAGATGCGTTAATTACATTACCGAAATGGTATTTGTGTAATTCATAAGCATTTTGATAATTATAAAAATCCAAATTTTGATATTTTAATTAGGCTAAAGTTCATTAAATTTTATTTTTTTATTAAATTATTTTAATGAAGAAAGAAATTTTATAACATGAAAATAATTAAAATTTATTGATAATTTTTCTTTCTTTACTGAGCTGAGAACCGAAACCAGGCTTTCACGGGCAGGTAACCCTTACATATTTCGATCTCTTCAGAGGGGTTTACTGTTCAACACTCACCGCCATTGACGACGGCTGGCAGTCAATAGTCAAACTTTTTTAACCTTTGGTAGATCGAAATTTGCTTTGAATGATTATCTACTTTAATTGATTTCCATGTTCTTCCTTACTTCTGTTTTTTCGTACTTTTCGTCAAGAATTCTTCTTGAAGTTTAAAATACATTTTTCGGTTTTTCATGTTTTTGTCTTTCTTTAATAAAATAACCACAATACTAATTATTATAATTATAAAATCCATTACATTAAATATTCACCCTTATCGTGGTTGCCGAATTTAAAATACGCTTTAGTAATAGATTAAAGAGACCTTATTTCCTTTAATGTATTACCAAACAGTCGCAGCCGTATTTTCAATTCGCCAACCACAAATAGGGTGAATATAACGGGTCCGCCATCTAACGTTTTTTTTTTCAACTAGTGCTTATTTCGTGAATGGTAACACTTAGCTCATGTCTGATTTGACAGATAATTAGTTTTATCCTTCCGCTGAACGAATATGATTGTGTATATGCTTGAACAACGCTGGGAAATATTGCGACATTACTTTGAAAATCATGGTAATGTTGCAGAATGTGTGCGAAAATTGCGAACGGATTTTGGACGAAGAGAAGCACCGTCAGCTCCGTATGTTCGTTATCTTGTGAAAAAAGTGAATGAAACTGGCATCCTTATCGATAAACCAAAGCGTGAAAAGCCAAAAACAGTGCGTACACCCGAGAGTATTGCTGCTGTGGCAGAAAGTGTGCGTGATGCGCCATCAACATCAATTCACCGTCGTTCTCAACAATTGAACATTTCGGAGACATCATTGAGACGAATTTTGCATAAAGACCTTGGTATGACGCCATACAAAGTCCAATTGGTTCAGGAGTTAAAGCCAACTGACCATCCAATGCGTTTTCGCTTCGCTAAGTGGGCCTGCGATCGACTTACAGAAGATTTTGCCAAAAAAATCATCTTTTCAGATGAAGCTCATTTTGATCTTGGCGGGTATGTAAACAAGCCAAATTGTCACATTTGGGGCACAGAAAACCCGCACGCATTCATTGAAAAGCCGATTCACCCAAACCGAGTCGCTGTTTGGTGCGGATTTTGGTCCAGAGGCACAATTGGTCCATTTTTCTTCGAAAATGAGCAAGTAGTGGCCGTTACAGTCAATGGCGATCGTTATCGGGCCATGTTGAACGAATTTTTGTTCACAAAAATTGAAGAGGAGGATATTGGCAACATTTGGTTTCAACAGGACGGCGATGTTTTGCACCCTGTTTCTGAAGATCGCATTATCGTTTGGCCAACTCGGAGCTGCGATTAGACACCGTTGGACTATTATTTGTGGGGTGCCTTAAAAGATAAGTGTTACGCCGACAAGCCAGAGACAATTGACGCTTTAAAGGACAATACTGTGGTTTTCATTGGCAACCGCGTATGTCTTAAAATAAAATTTTTTAGGAGAGCCGAAAAAACTGTTCTAGTACAAACTAGGGGCTAGGTATTGCACCTTTTGAACTTTTTAATTAAGTTAAAAAATCGGAATGGGTCTATCTGTTTTCAAAAATTTTTAGAACCATGTAAAGAGCGTTTAAAATTAAGAAATATGGCATCAACATTTCAAAATCGAAAAAATAGACATACGCGGTTGCCCATGAAAACCACAGAATATTCGTGAGGCCATTGGTGAAATACAGCTGCACACAATCGATAATGTGCTTAAAAATTGGACCGATCATGTAGGCTACTGCATGGCCAGCCGAGGCAGCCATTTGAATGAAATTATTTTCCATTATTACCCGGAAGGATTGTACTTTCAAATAAAAAAAGAAATTTGAGAAAATATTCAGTAGTTTTTTTATAGCATTTTCAAAAAAAAAAAGAAGTTATTTGGCGAACCCTTTAATAAGAATTATTTTAAATATTAAACAGTTCATAAGAATGATGCCCTACTGCTTCTATCACAGGCCATTCTAGCAGTTTCCTAATGCCATCGTGTTCATTGGCAATATATTGTTTAACTTTATTCATATCTTTGATTTTCTTTTCGTTAAAAGCTAGCCATTGCAATTAAAATTTTGTTAATAAGTAATAACGAAAACTGTGTAGATACCCGGGTATCGAGTCAAGTAAAAGGTGTAAAATCCGATTATTGACATAACGGCTTATGCCTATTACTTTGAATAATAAGATTAGGAATTATTTATTTTTAAATCTGTTCAACGATATAACGAAACTGAATATTATATGAAATCTTAAAAAAGAGGTCTACTGCTGAAGATGTTCCCTCTTAACACGTAATGGAAATTTGTAAACTTTTAAAATTATTAATATTCAAGCAAATAATTTTCGCATAAATTTTCTATATGAATACATTAATAATTAATTTTTCGAAAAATGTCAGTAGTTCCCTTTCTGCACTTATCGATTCAGATAGAATCACTCACCTCCCGCACAAAATTAAGTCACATGTCTAGTTTTGTATCAATTACCTTGTCTCTTCAGTAACTACACCATACATATCGAGCTCTTTCCGCAAAAAAAGCTTAAGCGACATCATTTTCAATTTTCGTTTTTTTTAATAAATGACTTTATTGGCAACATTTGCATCATCCCCTAAAATATCATGGTCACATAAGGTACCGTTACGATTTTATAGCAAAAATAATTTTATCTCAAGCGACAACCTTTTTTAAAAAAATTTTATGATATAAAATAAAAATACCTTCTCCTGTAAAATTTTGTTTTTGTCGCTTAAGCGCCTTTTGCGGTTATGGCTCGATATGTAAGTTTTTTAATATTCTTTCTTCACAGAAAAAATTAAAAACCAACTTCAATTAACGTATTTGTTAGAAATTTGTACTATTAATTAAATTCTTTACTGATTTTCCGCCAGCAAACAAATTGATCATATCAATTAACGCATTTGTAAGTTTGAGCTTTTCTTGCTGTTCAGTTTCAATTAATAGGTTTAATTAAAATTTGACCACCAGTAAAAGAGGCTATATAAAACGTAAACGCAAATCAAAATATTTTTTTCAATCAACACACTTAATTGAAACAATTAAAAAATTGTTTGAGAATTTAAAATATTTTGAAGTTTGTGTGTATGTTTTCATAATTGCAAATATACACACAAACATTATAATTTCTGTTTTCAATTAAGGCTAATTAATTGGAACAATTAAAAAAATTGTTTAAAATAACATTATTGAATTAATTGAAAATATTCTGGTGAAAATTTTTTCTGTGTTATCAAGTTTTTTGTCTGAAACTTAAAACAAAAAAAATCTATGATAGAAACGACTTTCATAAATTAATGTAACGATATATTCCTTAAAAATTTATATTAAACCTGCAATTGAACTGTATTTTGAACAAAAAATTTAGACTTAAGTTCAGAAACTAATTTTAAAATCGCTCGAAATTCATCACACCTTTTAAAAACGATCGTTTTCAAATCGATAACTTTTCATCACATACCTTTTTGTTCTACAATACGAAAACATTTTACGTTTCAAACTAATTTTTTTTTGTATTATTCTTTTAATTCTATTTTATACACATCTGTTTATTTTAGTTCTATACTAAATTCATTGATGAACTAATTAATTATTTATTAAATGTCGCCACTTTCTTTTCCCACGTCTATTTTCTCGCACCGGTTTTGCTAGTGCCACACAAAGACCTACTTAATAATTAACTTAAGTATTTTACGAGTATCTTGGTATCTAAAGTCAGTAAATTTTTTTTATATTGTTTGTTAAAATTCATTAGTATGATTAATGTTGAAATTTGAACTAGAAAATCTTACAAAATTCATTAAGTTTGAGAATTTTGCAATAAAATTGTAGATACTCGTACAAGTATGATTGTGTTGCAGAATGAATTGCTAAATTTAGTAATTTTATAGTTGTGTTTTTTTTTCTGTTTTTGTTTAATTTGCCTTACAGGGGCACCCCTGCTGAAGCGCCCACTTGTGTAATGTAAAATCTATCTTTGTATCAGACTAAGTTTATCTAAGCTTTAGATGTTAGATTAGAATTGAAAATAAGTTGCAGTTTTTGTTTGTATGTATGTATATGAATGTATATTTAGTGCAGCGTTGCCACTCTCTAAATAATTATTCAAAAAATTTACTATTTACTATTTTTAAAAATTTGGATTGTTTTTGAACCTATATACATATTTTTGTGTAATTTCTAAAAAAATATAAATAACAAACCTTTTATTTTAGAATCTGATATCCCTTTTATTTTATGTTTATACTCAAGGCGAATTCATCTCAACGGTGGTGTCAATACTATAACAAGAACAAAAATAAAAAAAACATCGTCTTTTTATTGCTGCGTTAGTTGGTCGATACGTCAAAAACACAAGCAACTTTAGATATTTCTCTCTCTAAGTCAGCGTCCAGACTTGCCACTTTACGTTGCTGCATATTTTTTAATTCTGCTTTTAATTGCATTGGTGTCCAGATTATGAAATTCTAGTATTGCAGGTTTTGTATTTTTATCTTTTCTTTCCTGTTCTTCTTTTTGTATTTTATACAACTTCAGCCAACTTTAAGTAGAAAAGTGTGGGAATTACGAAACAAAACAGAATTGCTGATTATATGAAACTGAGTTCACCTCCCCAATCTTCTCACCACGCAAACCAATAGACTCAAAGCTTGCTGGAAAAAAATTGCGAGTCTGAACGTTACTAAACAGCGCTAAAAAAAAAACTATTGCTTTAATTCCTGATTCATTAAATATAAACAGTCAATGCCATTTAAACTCAAAACAGCGAAAAGTTGTACACAAATTTTCGTTTTTTGTTCGACAGTTTTTGGTTTCGACTGCTGTTTTTTAAACCCTGTTACTAAATAAGAAAAAAAGTAGCTCAGAATACCCCATTGACATACTTAAACAAAAATTTTAAAGTAAATCAACGATAACGATGAACAATAGTATGAATACTTCGTTGAAAGCTGCACAGACGATCCAAGATGAAAATAAGCAACATATATGTGTCAAAATAATAACGATGGGTGAAAATACTTGAAAATTATGAATACTTGATCGGAAATGATTTATATTCTTTTGTCATCTCTATAGTAATGTAGATATAATTACTTCTGGGTCTTACGATTCAGTGTAGACGCTGGGTATAGCAACGTATGTATCTTCGCTCTAGTACGCTAGTTTCACCCATGCCTTCCGAAAAAATTTTTTGTCCAGACAATTTTTTTATACATATGTATTTTTACGTCACTCTTCTTGATAGAGAAAAATAGACGCTAAAAAATTTCAACGGCCCAAGATATTGAAATTTAAAAATTCAATATGAATTTCTGTAGAAAACAACAACAAAACCAGATTTTAATTTTTTTTTTTTTTTTGCTTTCGATGTAATTTTTGGCGTTGCGTTTGAGTTTTACATTGGTTTAATTTTAATTTTTTCCGGACAAAATTAAACTGTGCTGCTACATATTTTTATTTTTCAGCCAAAGTTGAACTGAGCTGCCGCAACATAGTTATTATCAGGGCTGTGGAGTCGTAAAAAAATCGTTCTAGCTCCGACTCCAACCGCAGAAATTTTTTAAGTTCGACTCCAATTCCAACTCCTACTCTTACATTGATGAAAAATGTATATATGACTGGTCCTTATTTCACTTTTAACTCTTTTTAAAAGCAGTACCTTTTAAATGGTTAAATATAGCCAGAAAGTTATACATATAAAGCCAACAAATTTTGGAGTCGGAGTCGCGAGTTTTTGTGGGTACTTCGACTCCGACTCCAACTCCGCTACAAAAATCTCAACTCCGGCTCCGACTCTACAGCCCTGGTTATTATACGTATGTTTAACAAAATCACTGAGTATACTTGTAAAAATTAAAAAATATTTTAAATGTAGTTAAATGAACCTAATGCACTAAAGCTAACGCCTCGTTTACACACGTATTTCATATGGTAGCTCTGTTTGTCCAGACAAATTGTTCGAAATGGGTGAATCGTGCTGGGAAAAACTCTCAGTAAAACAAATTTTCTATTACGATTTTTCTATGACGTGCTAAATTCCCAATTTTTATTTTTGATAAATACACTAAAATTTATTGTTGAGGGAAAGAATTTTCTTCAGACAAAAAAATTGTTCGGAAACAATGGGTGAATATAGAAGATTGTTTGTTACCTTAGTGCAAGTGTATCAGCAAGATTTTTTTTTTTTTTTTTTGTGAGAGAAGGAGCTTGCGGCAGCAGTCAAACAGTTGCAACAACTTTTTTCAATTCTAATTCTGTAGTTTCATACTTTTTTTTAATAATTTTGGAACAACAGCTGAGTAACTTTTATGTTTCACTGGTGGCAACACTGATGTATCAGAATGTGTGTTTCTGTGTTAGATTATTTTTTTTGCCTTTATGGTTTTTGTTTTAGCCAAGTTAAATAACGCAATTTCACAAAATTTATATTACAATTGTTTAAGAAGTTTTTGTTGTTGTTGCAGCTGCTGTATTCACTATTTATTTCATTGTTTTTATTTTTGTTGCTAAATTTTTGATTGCCGTTGTTTTTTTTTTATATTTTATCTTTTTTGTGTTAAACTATAGTATTGTTTTATATTATTCTGTAAATTTTGTTGTTGTTTTTTTCTATTTCAGATTTTTTGTTTGTTTTGTTTTTGTGTGTATTTTATTTGTATTGTTTTTGTTGTAAGTTTTGCAAATAAAGCCATGCGAAGCCTTGAACTCGCTGCTCATAGTTTATTGGCCGTTTTACTACAAATACCGTTGTTTTTTTTATCTTTTTATTTAGTTTTTAGCGGTTTTTCGACATGGTTTCACCATTATTTTATTTATTTATTTAAGCTTTTAATAATTGTTTTTATTATAATTTTTTTATTTTTAAAAGGTATTTGTTGGTTTTTTGGTAGTTCTTTTTTTGCGTCTTCTTTAATTTTTGTTATCAAAACTGTAATAAATGATAGGTGAAATATTTGCTATAACTTCACCCTGCACTCTGCTGGTCTGAACTCAACTTTTTAAAAAAAAAAATAGTTTCGCAATGGGGTTTCTTTTTTATAAAGAAACTTAAAAACAAATTTTAGTTGGCTGAAATCTAGGTTAACCAAGTGAGAAATATTAACTACAAAATTTTACCACTGAAAAAACGAAAATATTGCGATTTAGACCATATTTAGTTCACAATCAAGTTTTTAGCATTTGGGTAGACGGAAAACAAGTGAATGAAAGTTTTTCAACAAAATATCTTGGGGTGCACTTGCAAAGTAATCTTTCATGGGATACACATATTCGGAAACTGAAATCCGAAGTATTATCCGTAGTTGGTCTACTATATAAGTTTAAGAATAAATTCAATCAGAAAACAAAATTGGTAATATATTAGGCTTTGATACACAGTCATTTAAACTATTTGCCTATTATATATGGCTATAAAAAAACCAATGAATTTAAATCTCTACAGAGAGCTCAAAATAGAGCATTAAAAATAGTTTTTAATTTGCCTCTGTTATATGCAACAGTACCTTTGTATAGGGACATAGCTTTAACTATTCTTCCAGTGCACGGTTTACACAAAATGCAACTTTTGATATATGTTTTTAAATCTTTGAATAAAATTGGATATCATACAATAACTTTCTCGAGAAATCAAACAGCTTTCAACACAAGGAATAACATGAACTTAAGAGTAGCAAGATGTCGATTGGAAACCACAAAACAGAGGATAGAACACATTGGTAGTTTGGAGTTTAATTACCTTCCTGAGAACATAAGAAATATTGTTCGAATTTCTAGTTTTAAAAATAAAGTGAAAAAGCATCTTTTACAAAATTTAGAAATGCTTCTTTCATGATTTCATGATTTCATGATTTTAGTTGATCTCAATTAAAGCTTAGTCTTATTCTTAAAAAGGAAAAAAAAAGTAAAAAAAAATTTTTTTTTTTTTTTTTTGTTTTTATAATATGTATACTTATGCCTAATAAATCACTGATGGTTTAAGCGCTGGTTTAGTTGAACTAAACTTGAATTTATATGTAGTTTAAACTCATCAACCATAAATCAGTGTCCCATGTATTACATGTTGTTAAAAAAATAACATGTGGCAGCACTACGACAAATGTTGGCAAATTCATATGATTTGTACTGGTAGTTTAAACGCCCAATTTCATGCGTTTAAATATGGTTTATATGTTTAATAATTTATAGATTTGTTGGTTTAAACACATTTTAAACCAAAAAGAGAGTTTAACTTGCTCTGATTTTTTAGCCCTTAAGGTTATATGACGTTTAAGTTTAAGTTTATATAATTTTTACTTGCCAATTCGCCTCTAAAATGTCTTCAAGACGCAGAGGCACTACATATTGTAAGCAATTTATGAATAAAGAATTAATATATATAAAAAAAAAAAAAAAAAAAAAAAAAAAAAAAACTTTTTGCTGTGAGATCGAATATTTGCCGCAAACCTTTATTTTCCGAGTTATGAACCTTTATTTTCCGAGTTATGGACCTTAAAATTTTAGATATATATATTTTTCGTTATATCTTCAATATTAATTGTCCATCTGGGGTAATATTGGCAT
The DNA here is from genome assembly GCA_963931875.1 of Pollenia griseotomentosa. Taxonomy (NCBI): domain Eukaryota; kingdom Metazoa; phylum Arthropoda; class Insecta; order Diptera; family Polleniidae; genus Pollenia; species Pollenia griseotomentosa. The sequence goes on along the minus strand of OZ007562.1, from coordinate 172,442,532 downwards.
TATAAAACAGTTAGAGAAAGTACCTTTCAAACTTGACAGTTCCCTTAACCCATTACAAAAAAAAAAAAAAAAAAATAAAATACCTATATTAAAGATAATGTAATCCACTAACGGTCAATTTCTCCTAGTTCAATTAAAACCAACTATAACTTTAAATTCCTGATAACAATCGGGCATGTTCTAGAAATCGAAATGAAGTGGAATTGAATTCGAGCGAGACTTAAGAATTGTTCTTGGAAAGATAATTGCTACCCAAAGTATGAAGTAGGTATATAAATAGGAATATTTTTATGAACTATCTTTACAGGCTCGTTTTCAAAACTTGATTAATTTTAAATCCACTTCATTTCGATTAATAGAACACGCCCGAATATGTTTTCTGACAGTTATAACTGATAGTTAATTATAACTGCAGTTGGTAAAATTTGCCATTAACTGCATTTCTGACATTTTCATTTGAAAAAATATTTTCGCAGATTTACTTAAAAATTAAGGAAAACTTTATAAAGCGAAGGCTGTGTTCGACATGCCATAGGCTTTAAAATCCATCCGCCGGTAGTGCAAAAATACTTTGCAAGCGAAACCAGTGTTCGACATGTTTTGATCGCATCTTTTATAATTTTTTATATGCTTTTTTATGATATCCATATTCTCTTATCAACTTAAACTTAAGAAAATTTCGATATGAGGAAATAATTTTTGAAGGTTCGGAAACTAAAAGTCAGCGCCATGTTTTTTATTAAATTATTTGGTTCAAAATAACGTGTTCTACCCCCTAAAGTATTTTTTTTTTTAAGGTTAACTTGTGTATACTAGATTTGTTCCTTTTAGTTAAATAAGGGTTAATCTTAAAAAAGGTTAAGTAAAAATCTTAAAAACAACTTTTTGATACACAATTTTTAACGAAAACTTAACAAAATAAAACCACAGTAAGGTGCGAAGGACCACTGTCTTCTAATTCGATTTCTTTGCCTTTCTCTCTCTCTCTCTCATCCTGTGTCTTTTTTGGAAAATCATTATGAAACAAGTAACAGCCGTACCTAAAAGAGAGCGCAAAGCGTTTTTTAGCTTTCAAAAATTCTCATGCCCATACAATTTTTTAAAGCATCCCTAAATAGTGTGGCGTCAACGCTTTGTATTAGTAAATTCCGATTTCGATATCGCGTTTAATAGTTGAGTTGGCCGCTATTGTTAATAAATAATGGCAATTTAGCGATTTTTGTCAATCTAGCTATTTTTTCTCTTCTTTTTATTTCAATTATGTGGGTTTTATTAAACAATAAAGTAACAGTACTGTTTGTGACACAACGTTGACGCTCTTGTTTAGGTATGGTATATCAGCGTAAAAGCTAAGCGGAAGAAAACGTTCCGCCTTCCGCTCTTGTTTAGATACGGCTGTAAGAAAGTGTGTCTTCTAATTCGAGATCTTTTTTTTTTTTGTCTCTCTCTCTGTGTCTCTTTTGGTAAATCATTATGAAACAATTAAGAAAGTAAAGTCCATCAAGTCCGACCATATGAAACCTTAAGCCACAGTATTTTAAAACTAATTTTCGATAGCGTTCCCTTTTCGGAACCCATGGCCAATCATGGACCCGCCATTGCAAAATTATGTTCTGAAGTTTAGATTTATATAAAAGTTCTTTGAGTCCAATATTTTTTTAAAAAACCTTTGTCTATATGATATTTGCTTGTCTTTAAGTGATTTTATGGTTAATTTAAGATCTACCAGCATAACATTTTGTCATGACATAGTAGCAATTATAAAAGTTTTTGTCGCCAAATTTAAGGTTAAGCCATAGTATTTAAAAACTAATTTTCGATAGCGTTCTCTTTTCGGAACCCATGGCCAATCATAGACCAGCCATAGCAAAATTATGTTCTGAAGTTTAGATTTATATAAAAGTTCTTTGAGTCCAATATTTTTTTAAAAAACCTTTGTCTATATGATATTTGCTTGTCTTTAAGTGATTTTATAGTTAATTTAAGATCTATTTAAGGTTAAAACTAAAACTTTTAAGAAATTTGTGATATTTACTGGTTTTTGCGGGAGTAGTATTGGTACGGGACGGATTTGGACCGATTTCAATAAATTTTGATAAAATCATTTTAATTGCAATAAAATAAGCTTGGAGCCAAATTTAATTCAGGTTCCAATCTAATAAGATGGGTTATTGTCACAAAGACTGAATTCCAGAAAGAAGTTTTTATGAGGTCTATGTAACTTTATGGCCCGATTCTTATATTTTGGTCCTTGTGGGCATATAAACTAAGCACCAAATTTCATCAAGCTATCTACAAAATTACAAGCTGTACCTGCCAGCCAGACGGTTGGACATCGTTAGATCGATTCCAAAAGTGATTCTGATATAGTGTGATATACTTAACGGTGGGTCTAGGACCAATATTTAGAAACTTGCAAAACTATTAGAAGCCAGTTAAGCAGCAATTTCCAAACGCTTACAAGCAGTAGGATTTGTTACTAATAAAGGGTGGTTAAATTTCAAGGGCCGATGTTGATTTTGAATAAAACACAAACTATTTAGGAAATTATTGTAATTTTATTTTATTATGATATATTGGTATTACTCAATTATGTATGGAACAAAATATCGGCCAAATGGGCGCCGCGACCACGGCGGCACACCTCCATCCGATGGTCCAAATTTTCGATGACCCTGAGGCATAATGGAGGTTCTATGCCGTTAATGTGCCGAATTATCTCATCCTTTAGCTCTTGAATTGTTGCTGGCTTATCGACGTACACCTTTTCTTTCAAATAACCCCAAAGAAAAAAGTTCAACGGTGTCAAATCACATGATCTTGGCGGCCAATTGACATCGCCATTACGTGAGATAACACGGCCATTGAATTTGTTGCGCAAAAGAGCCATTGTTTCGTTAGCTGTGTGGCAAGTGGCACCGTCCTGCTGAAACCACATATCGTCCACATCCATATCTTCCAATTCGGGCCATAAAAAGTTCGTTATCATCTCACGATAGCGAACACCATTCACAGTAACTGCCTGACCGGCCTCATTTTGGAAAAATACGGCCCGCCCGATGATGCCGCCAGCCCATAAACCGCACCAAACAGTCACTCTTTGTGGGTGCATTGGTTTTTCGACAATCGCTCTTGGATTATTATTCGCCCAAATGCGGAAATTCTGCTTATCGACAAATCCACTGAGGTGAAAATGTGCCTCATCACTGAAGATGATTTTCTTCGAAATTTATCATCCATTTTCATAATAAGTCTGGATAACTTTAACACGTTGTTGGATTGTGTATCTCTCCATGGTTCAAATTGAGTAAGTCTGAAATAGAGAAATGTCAAATAAAATTCGGAAAAAAGCTTGGCGCTTAGGTGTGGTTCACATTCAACATCGGCCCTTACAATTTAACCACCCTTTACAAGGAATAAGGTACCACACAAATCAGAGCCAAGAGACGTTGAATGCCTTAACAGTTGCTTGAGCTCCATAAAAAGCAGTTATTTTTTCATTGAATAATCCTTGAAGAAATATTTGTTTACAGTTAAAAAGAACTATTGAAGATATCTCCGTCTGAGTTTTCTATTCAAACTTTTTATGACTTTAGCTTTTTGCACTTAATCTATATTTATTCTACCATTCTTTAGCCTTAATCATCAAAACAACCTTTTTTATTTCCTTCCATTCGTGCAGACAACTTTAAGTAAATGCAATAAAACGAAATTAACATATTTTATTTTATTGTTCATTTATTTATAATACAGTGACCGATATATTTTAAAATCAGACCAGCAATTATAAATTCTTTTGGACTTTATTATACATGAACGAACAAATGAAATATGCATTTAATAAAAATTTATTCAATTCTATTGCACCATAATATTATATTGATAAATAAATTAAACTTTTATTACAGAAAATATTCGAGATAAGAAAAAAATTGTTGTATTAGAAAAGCGAACTAAAAAGACATGAAATAAAAACAAACTGTGCTGCAGGTACCGCAGGTACAGACGGAAAGATAGTGAATATTTAAATCCAAGAAATAAAATAAAAATTCTAGTTTAATTACACTGAACTCGAATTTGACACTTTTTTCTGAATAAGCTGGTTACCCTATCGGTAAAGCTAATTTAAGTACTCTGAATTCAATGGTTCTGGTTATTTTTCGAAGTTATCGCTCGTACTCGCGACGAGAAATTTTAATACTAGAGTACCATATAAAACGAAATTTTTTCAATTCTTTGGATAACTTTTCAAATTGAATTAATCCAACTATGTTGAATACAATTTTTCATTATTTTCTTTCGCGATTTTTCTTTTTAACAAAATTTGTTCTTGAATGCATTGTGCTAGTCGCAATTTATATGTGAAATTCATAAAAGTATAACAAATACAACCAATATGACACAATAGAACGCTTTGTGAATTGCCCAAAAATGTCGTACTAGTGTAATTTTCAAGAATTTTTTTCAATAATTTTTTTTATTTAAAAACATATTTATTTCTAAAAAGTTATTATTTTATACCAAAAGAAAATTTTATTGAAATGTACCTTTTTTTAAACAGGTTCCATTTAATTATAGAATTTATTTCTTGGCTCTAAATTAATAAACAAAATATTTTATAAAACACACATTTTTAAAAGGTACTTTTTGTTGAAAAAAGTTGATTTTGCTTGCCAACGTTTTTAGTTAGTACTAAAATCTATTTCCAATAAAAATCTATTTTTAATGAAAAAAAAAAAAAAATTTAAAAAAAAAGTACTTTTTAAAAAAAAAATTTTTTTTTAAAAAAGTACTTATTTTTCTTTCCTGCTACAGAAGCTATTTTTTTACCAAAAAGGTTTTTTTTTGAGGAAAGGTACTTTTTCAAAATCGTACTTTAGTACTATTTTGTTGGAAATTTTGGTGTAGGAGTTAATTAAATTTTTTTTAAATTCTACTGTTACTATTTGTTAGTAATTGTATATTTTTAAAGTTTAATTTCGTTACAAGATGGGATTTCTTGTAAAAAAAAAATGATTATTGCAACAAAAATATTCCTTTTGACACGTTATCTCTAGTACTTTTTCTTACATTAGATTTTCAAGGACTCAATTACAACGAAAAGGTATTTTTTTGCTACAAATAGAACTTTTTATTAATAACCATATTTTAATACAAACAAAGCATTTCTAAAAAAAAAGGAAAAAATAATTCTATTAAACTTAAAAAGTACTTTTTGTTTTGCAATATTTGTAAGGCGCCTACTAAATGGTCATACTTGGCATGTCAGGTGGGTTTGAACAGAGAGAGAGTTCAAATAACAAAAATTTTTCAACTGACAAACATGAATTATGCGCTATTACTAGAGTTTGTTGGAATGTTACCATACCATAATGACGTACAACAAATGACCGTCAAAAAAAAATTTTTTAAAGAAATCATTCGTTTACAGCACAGAACTCACAATGTACCAAATTTATCTATTCCGAGATATGTGAATATTTACTGTTCATGTGTGTAATAATAATTCGATATAAAAACAATAACAACAACTACTGTTTGCAATAACAACAAAAAACAGCAAATAAAATCAACATCTACAATAATAATTTCCTTCATGTTCCATGGCAGGTGTATCTAAACGTGGGTGGTTAAAAAAGCAAAAACTACAATAAAAGCAAATGCCAACAACAACATCAATAAAAATTAAAAAGCATGTTAATAGTAAAACAGGGGCGGGGGTGGAAGAGAAAAGTAAAGCAAAACAAAACTGTAAATCACTAAATGGATTTTAAACTAAAATGCAAAATTTATGCGCAAAAATTTAAATAAAATCAACGAACATCAATATTCCGACAAATACCTACTCATACACATTACAGATACAGATAAACTTACATACTATAAAATACTTTACTACTACTACAGATTTACCACCGACACCTTTATTCAATTCTAGATATAATGAACTCAATACTAAAAATATCTAATCACCTGAAATAGTTTTGCATTTTCTAAAGCACCACAACACTATTTGCGAAAATTAAGGTACGAAAAAAATCAATTGGCCATAAATTTAACTCAAAATATCAAATGAAATTAAATAACCAAAATACCACAAAAATTCGATTGGAATTGAAACATAAACGTAAACAGATACAAGTACAAATACAAATACTTTTGCAGCTACAGATACAGATACTGGATACAGACATAAATAAGTAGATTAAATGCTAAAAACGTTTTGCTTTATTAAGGAAGTATAAGCATTTGAATTTTGCCAAAATATTTACTTAATTCCATTCATTCATAAACAAATGAAAATGTTGTTTACGTTTGTCTACTTAGATAATATTTTATATTCTAGTTACGATTAAGTACAATGTATTTGCAAGGTGTTATTAAGCCAATTAAATAGAAAAAATTAATGGAAAACATTTTGTATATTTTATTTTTCTATTTTATAAACATTTTAGTGGATTTTTCTTTATTTTACCAAGAAAAGTTTTAAGTTTTAACAAAAAGTTTAGGAATATCATTTTTTTAACAAATTAGTTTTTTTGAGGAAATTTTAAAAAAATGTTTCTTTTTTTTTGAAGATAAAAAGGATTTTTTTTTATTAAAAAAGTATATTTTTTGAAGAAAATTATTATTATTTTGTTTCTTTTTTTTTTTTTTTTTTTTGGAAAAAAGTATCTTGTTCAAAGAGCATATTTTTAAAGAAAAAGTATCTCTTATAACAAAAATAATTTCTTTAAGAAAATAGTAAATATCTTAAAAAAAGTATATTTTCTGAGAAAAAAAATAAGAGTATGTAAAAAATACTTTTTTAAGAAAAAAGTACCTTTTTTAAGAAAAAATATCTCTTTTTCAGACAAAACTATATTTTTTTCGAGGAAAAAATATCTCTTTTAAAAAAGTGTATTTTTTTAATAAAAAGTATCTTTTTTGAGAATAAAAAAGTATCTCTGTGGAGAAAAATCTTTCTTATTTCAAAAAAAAATTTTTTTTCAAAAAGCATATTTTTGAAGAAAAAGTGTCTGTTTTAAGAAAAAGTGTCCTTATTACAAAAAAAGTATTTTTTTAAGAAAAAGTATCTTTATTACAAAACAAGTGTCTTTTTTATGAAAAAGTATCCTTTTTAAGAAAAAGTATCTTTCGTAAGAAAAAGTATTTTTTTTTTTAGGAAAAAGTAGGTGCGTTCGTAAATGCATCACTGCGCTGCATTAGTGATTTCAAATCGTTATATATTTATTAGTGAAGTAAATGTAGACCAAAAAATTGTGAAATACTTCACAAAAATAATAGTCACACAATAAAAAAAATTATAATTATTTTTTTTATCGGCTTTAAAAAAAGTTTGCTTTTCTGATGCAGCGCAGTGATGCATTTACGAACGTGCCTAGTATCTTTTTAAAAAAAAGTGTATTTTTTTAAGAAAAAGTATCTTTTTAGGAAAAAGTATATTTTTTAAGAAAAATTATCTTTTTAAGGAAACATTTTATAATAAAAAAAAGCAGAAGTATCTTTTAAGCAAAAATAATATTAATTAGTATTGTGGTTATTTTATTGAACTATTTATGGTTTTTAATCCAAATTTTTATAATCTAATCAGGCTAAACTTCATTTAACTTAACTTTAGCCTAAATAAATTTAAAAATTTAGAAATTGAGTTTTGGATTTATATAGATTTATATTTGGATTTAAAGAAACCATTCTTTAAACTATCTGTTCTTTCTGTGTATACCCTCACTCTCACTTTTAGTTTAATTCACTCTTCTGGTCAGTGTTACCAACAGCAAAATTTAAAATATCACTTGAGATGGAGCAAAATTACCCGATTTTTATGAAATTACACCTGACATTAAGTTAACGTTTAAAAGTTAAATAAAAAAATACTAAAAAAAAAGAGTTCTACTTCCACATTTGGTTGCATATTTGTAGGGTCCCTTGATTGGCTATTCCAACAAAACACGCACTCACTTTCGATTTTAATAGTACACTCACAATATTCTGTACGTAAAATTAACTGAAATTGTAATATAAAATAAATGAAAGTTCAATTAAAAACCGGTCTACCTATTTTTCATTTATTTTTAACAAAAAGCTCATTTTATTTTTACTGTCAAAAATTCAACACCATATTCCGTAAAATCAAATAAATATTCAGTTATTTTGTAAAATTTTACTGTCAAAAATTCAACACCATATTCAGTAAAAACTATTAAATATTCAGTTATTTATTAAAATTTTACTGTCAAAAAATTGACCCCATATTCAGTAAAAACAATTAAATATTCAGTTATTTTATTAAATTTTCGTTTACTCCACAAAAGAGCCGAATTTCTAAAAAAATACCAGACAGACACCTTTCCGCTTGTTTTTCTTATAAGCGAGAGAGGGAGAATATTTTTATTTACTTACCCAGTTACACACGTTTGTTTTACTTTTGTTGTACCGACCACGTTGTTTACAGAAGAACTCTTAATTATAAGACACCAGCAGCATGACCGATATGGCTTCGCAATTATTTTACTTTTAAAATTTGATGTATTTAACTAAATTATTTTAACAAATAGAAAATGGGAATTGCTTACACAAAACAAGCAATTCATTTTTTATAGATAAGTAAAAATAAATTTTTGGTAGTAAAATTATATAAAATAACTGAATATTTAATTGTTTTTACTGAATATGGTGTTAAATTTTTGACAGTAAAATTTTATAAAATAACTGCATATTTATTTGTTTTTACGGAATATGTATTTAATTTTTTGACAATTAATTTATATAAGATAACTGAATATTGATTTGATTTTACGGAATTAGCGGTTGAATTTTTGACAGTAAAAATTAAATAAACTTTTCGTTATTTTAAATTACATTTTCATTTAATTTTCATAAAGAAGAAGTTTACCAAATCAACTGACAATATTAACTGCAACTGAAAATCCGTATTAATATGCACTTAGTTTTTTGAATAACTGTTAGAATCAGTTAAAAATAAATTTGCTTGGAATTTTAAATGTTTATTTATTTAAAAATGACTGAACGGAATATTTCTTAAATAAACTACAGTCCGTTACAGTAATAATATTGTGAGTGTATTTATTAAATTAATAAAATAATAAAGCATAGCTTAAATTAAAGTAATTGAATAAAAATAAAGATTACGATATAAAATTATGATTAATGCCTCGTACACAATGCTAGCAACAATTTCACTTGGTGTTCATAATAGAGCAACAATTTTTTTCGCAACCGCACCCATTTTCAATTAAGAAACTGTTGGCAAATTTTGCGTATCTATTTTTTTTTAAATGTTGACATTTTCATTTAAAGCCAAATTGAAATATTAAAGACATTATTTTCAATTTCATACAAATTGTTGCTGAAGTAGACTCAATGTTAATAAAAAAACTTTAGTTACATTTTTGTTTGAAAAATAAAATACTTTGGGAAGAAATAAGATAGAAAAAAAACTAAATTGTTGCTCACATTGTAAACAAAGCTTAAATAGTCCGCACTCGTCTTTTCTATTCCTTTACTGAAGAACAACTTATAAAACTCTGTTCATAACGTCCGTTTGTCAATTACTATCATTCCAATACCACCCATTCCAAATTCTACCTAACAACTCTCCCTCCGCTCGTCTCTGATATTATTTGACTTTAATATAAAATTCTCTACAATCAAGATTTTGATTGTCGTGCTTAATTCCAAATAAAACTGTTAAGCGAATAAGAATTATAAGCAAAAGTTTTACTGTACTGTACTGTACTGTACTGTACTGTACTGCACTGTACTGTACTGTACAGTACTGTACTGTACTGCACAGTAAAACTGTTGCTTATCATTTTTATTCGCTTAACAGTTTTATTTGTTTAATATCTTTGGTTTTTCTAAAATCTTTGGATGAAGTTTCCTGACGATCCGGCCTAAGCAACCAGTGAATGAGCATAGGAATAGCTTATTCCTTCAACAATAAATTCCAGAATTTTTATCAAGAATAAATTAATGGAAATTAAGCACGACAAACAAAATCTTGTAAATTAAAAATGTAGTATTCCCAAAAAATTACTTTGATTCTCTTCAATCTTTAAAAATTATTGTTCTTCAGACATTGGAACAAAATAACAAAGGCTCATATGCCGAAATACCAAATTATATAAAGAAAAACTTTAAAATTACACCTGATCTACACCTAAAAGAAATTACCCATGCTCAACCCATGACATTTAAAATAACACCCAATTCGGTTAATAACCTTGAAGTGGCAACACTGCTTCTGGTACTCTCTATCTCTCACTCTTTTAATAATTTTGCTATCGACAAACTAAATATTTAGTTTTGTTCTTTTTTTCATATGTATTTGCATGCCTTTAATTAATTTTTATTTGACTTGTTGTTGTTGCTTGCCATTCTCATTATTAGTTTGTTTATTTGTTTATAATATTCGTGTAAATAAATTAAATTTCATTCGAGTATCTTTGTTTCTGCGAACGTGCATGTATTTATAAGTTTCTTATTTCGATTTTATGTTTATGTACGTATGTATGTTTTAAGTGGCGTTGTGCGTTTATGTTTTTTCAACGGTTTTTTTTATCATACATTGACCTCAAAAATTGGTTTGTTTGTTGTTTAATTTTTTGCACGTACAAACATATCTTTGGAATAAAAAAAAAACTTTCTTGTATAGCAGAAACAAAAAAAAAAAAAAAAATATAATCATAAACTTAAACGACCTTCAACTGCAATATAAACTTTGTTTTAGTTTTTATTTTTGCAAAGATTTTTTTAGCTTCTTGTATTTCACAATACCAACAAACAAATGAACACCTTGTCAGTGTATCTGTGTATTAATGAGAAACAAGCTTGGTGCGTGCATGAGTGTGGTTTTGGTTTATTGATAGTACAATAAAATAAAAGAAATATACGTACTTGAATAGCAATTCTCTCTTAATTTTTTTAACGCACTTCCTCATAAAAATACACACGTATTTTTTTACTACTAAAACATGTTATTGTCTACTTCGGTATCTTTGAGTACCATTTCTACCACTTTGCCACATGCGTGTACTAGATACATGCTTTTTCTGCGTGTGTGTGTTTTTTATAGGTACCCTGAAGGAAACCTGGGTGCAAGTGTCTCCAAGTCACCAGTTTTGTCGACTATTTTGGTGACATTATCAACGAAGTGTCTACACTACACTACATTTGCCACTATATTTGGCTTTAATACGAAAACAATTTTATCAATAACAACTGAGAAGTACAATTCCTATAAAAGTTAAAGAAAAATAAAAAAAAAAATTGTATTCGTACCAAAAGTGTAGACTACATGTACTAAAATGTACTAGTGATTCTCTGGTTCCAATGTCTACATATGTTCCCAAAGGAACTACCTAGTCAGTACCTAGTCAGTAGTACCAACGTCAGTAGTAGATTTCCAATGACACGCACATGTTAAATGTCTATAGTAAATAACATTGTCTGGGGTATAATAAGTCACTAGTACTGGTGACTGTGTCAATAGTGAATCAGTACAGATTCACTAGTGACATTTCCTGCAGGGTATGTAGAGCATTCATTCTCACTTACTACATATTTATGTATACAAATTCTGCTATCATAGATACACACTCGCTTTTAGTGGTGGGTGTGTGGTTGCGTTAAGGAGTATTTTTAGACTTTTTTTATTTCTGTCAGGTGCGCCAATATCCATCCTCCAGCTCATGGTATGAGTAACATTTACGCAAAAATTTATATCGCTCATACGTCTCACACACGGTCAAATTTAACTACGCACACACGCACTTGTGTACATAAATCAAGCCGACACGAGTTCTTTAACTTTTTTATGTCCTACAAATCATTTCAAATTGATCTCTTTTTTTATTTTTTATTTGGCTTTTAGTGAAGCTAATTTACCTACCTGTCACATTAGCTGAAATTTTGGGTTTGTCAAATGATTTGCAACGCTCAATGCACAGTGGGGAATATGAAAGAAAAATATGATTTGAATAAAAATTTTCATGTGATCTTAAGTAGATACATTGTTGGGTTTACGTTTAGAAACTATGAACTTTATGCAAGATTTTACGAAGCTCAAGACCACAAAGGAAGATGGACAGCTTTGCACCATACGCAAAGATAAACATTTTATATCTGTATTCAACTATATTATGGTTTTTACGATCGGCTTATTACAAAATGAAACGAAAGGTTTTAAAAAGTCTGAAGTCTCAATGTTTTAAAATAAATTCAATTTACTTTTTATAATACTTCATTAATAAATACCTAACAAGCACTCAAAAATAAAATTTCAAGTGCTTAAAATTTAACTGGAAATAAACTTGAAATTAAGTGTAACAAAAGTATATCCCAACCCTTGAAACTTGAAATTCAAACTTGAATACCAATTGTTTTGCGCTTGATTTCCAAAATTACTTAATGGGTAGGAAATTTAATTTATTGAGATGGAAAATATAAAGCAGCGTTGGTACCTTCCATTCTTAAATTCACCGCTTGACATTTTTCAAGATATCCCACACCTTTCTTTTAAAAATCCCCAAAGGAAAAAATAGGGAGCCTCCAGCATCCAATAAGAGTAGCGAAAGTTTCCCTTAACAGCTTTACGCTTTATCCTATAGTATGCACTGGGGATCCCCAGGGTAAGTAGGGAAATATCTACTGGATATTTCAACTTTCGTTGTTACATCCTCGGGAGGAAATAGATGGCACGGCAGGACGAAATTGACAGATCTTCCATCTAGAGAATCGCGAGATCTCGCAATCAGATAACCTATTGGGAACCACGGGAACTATTAAGCCGCTGGACTAATTTCCTGGAATAGTTGTTGGTTGGTGCTCTTTAATGAGTCACGTGGTGGCTCTAACCAAAACCGCGAAAAAAGATATTTTGAAAAGTCAGCATTAAGGGCTGAATTTCCTGCCATTAAAGAAAAGTACAACCTGTTGGCGGATATTCCTAGGTGCTCTTGTTATTTAAATAGAAGATGATCTGCAGGGAAGATTATATAGCTCTAGCTCCTAAGCAAAGAAAGAGCGCACTAGCTTCTGCCGAAATTCATACACTTATAAGTTGTAAACACCATTATACTGTATCTCTACAGTGCTCCCTAGATACAAACACACACACTGTTAAATACAACATGTGTTATTTTTTTTATACACAAATGCCCATTTTTACTAACGCATATTTAAAACAAACAACAAGTGAAACAAACATTTTGAAAGCCTTCGCCACAGGTAGAAAAGGAATATACATTTTTCATTCCTTATGTAATTTCTACAGTATTGATCTGAGATCCTATAAAGTATATATATTTGTGTATGTTTTTGGTCCTTATGAGTAGCGAAATTGATTTAACTGATCTCCGTCTGTCCGTGTGAATCTTAGAAACGGATTTTCCGAAGATCCTTGATATGGTTGGGACTAAGTTGTTATATCTGTGGCAATAAGGAAAAAGAGAGCAATTTTAAACTTTAAAGGGTTTTCTTGGAAACAAATGTTTGCTGTAATTAAATCATGACTTCTCTTCGGTTATAGTTTTTTTAAGTTTTTAAACCATATGAGTGCACAAAGGGTTTTTGAAAGATTCATATTAAGAGCACCGTGCGTTAGGCCGACCAGCCAGGTACCCACTTGAATCTTAGACACATCTGTATTCGCTGTGGCTCCTTCTTTTTGATAACAAAATTGTAAGATATTCTTTAGAGCCGGCCTTAAGAAATTTTATAACTTGCTGCGGTGGTAAGTAGCAGAGATGGTTATTTCATTGCCGAAGTCGCCCTCAAAGAAATATTCGGATGAAGGTCAGAGACAGCGCCTTGACGTTGAACACATACCATCGCACGATTTATCATTGCCGCTGCAAACCCAGGTGATACATTGCAAAAACGGCAGTATGCTCGTTGCGCTTAAACAATTGTTCTTCGGTTTTAAAAATATATTCTATTAGTTAAGTTGGTTATTAAATAGTCAACCATTACATAAATAAATTTCCCATCTATGTATATTAAACAGGGGCGGTCCTAGGCGTCCCTTAAAAACAGGTTCTCGATTCGCCAGATTAAAAACGATCCATATTTCTTGTCTTAAATCTGATATAAACGATGGTATGTATTGTACAAAAAAAAAGGTTCGCGTCGAAAGCTTCCTTCCCGCAGGGCTTTGTAGGGATCGTCTTAAGGATATTTCACCGTTTGGTGCTATATCCTCCGGGGAAATCGGGTGCATTTAATAACTGGGATTCGGAAAAATCCAAAATTGACAGATCTCAGGAGAACTTCGTGGAGATCTCTCTGACCAGAGATCATAACTGGTTCTGCGGACTGACTATTAGTTGAGGCCTCCGTTTGTATGCTTTTTGCGCAAAATTCTTTCTGTTTTTTACAAACATTTTCTTTGCGAAGTTCGCTTTTTAGTTGAAAAGATGTTTTCGGGGATCAAGTTGTAGTTGCGGTTTACTACCCAATGTCGCGAGAAGTGATATCCAGAAAATCCACTTGTGGTAGATTTTAGCCTGAGGGAGGATCATCCCTAGTTGCTGTTGTAACTCAACAGATGCTGCTAGAATTTTTCCAAAAGCAGTGAAGGCTTCAGCTCCTAAAAAGGGGGCGAGTGTATAATCTTAACGAATAACGCACTCAAATTGCTACCTGGATACGCACTCACGCCCGCAACGCATTGTTTGCCACCGAGTGGCTAAGATCTACTAGGTAATAGACCCTATGGCTGATCCACCCTAATAAAAAATTGAGCCTCAAACGAAGCAGGTTTGTAAGGGAGAAATGTAAGAGTTTCACTTACCATACCGTCTTTGGAAGACATGAATTTTATATGGCGAGGTCCCACTTTGGAGCACTCAATTTTTGACACAAAAAGCGCTTTATTCAGCGCATATTAATACTGTTGAAAGTAGCGTTCAGCTTTACACATTGAATGATTTTTTTACAATTATTTTTGATGCTCTCCCTTGCAAACCTGCTTCGTACTAAGGGAATGTCGGTGCTCTTCAAAATATTATTTTTTCTTTAATGAAACTTGTTAAGAGCACCTTCACTTACTTTACTGCATCTCTGTATGTCTTATTGCGTAGCGCATAATTATGCGCTTATATTTTTAAATGTACCATTAAGCGCTTCGCAAAATGATAAAAATTTTTATTGGGATGTAAATTTTTTCCACAGCTAGTCGAAACCTTTAAAAAGCTTATAATATATTCGAGTATGAAATTTAAATTAGGCACAATTTTTTTGTTTGTATTTGAAATTGAAATTGCTCAAAAGTGTTTTGGAGTTAAAACCTATAAATATTAAAAATCAATAATTAAAAGTAGTAAATTTTGGCTAGTTTTTTTTTTAATTTGTTCCAATTTAAAAATATTGTGCCGGACTTAAAATTAAAGAGACATACCCTACCAAAGATGGCTTATAAAACTTTAAATGACAAAATTCGAAATTCTTAAAATATAGTCCCCCTTGTTTTTCCCCAATTTCAATTCATAATTCTCTTACATGATGTATTTTGTTCCATATTTTTTTTTTTCTTCAATTTTATTCATTTTTGTTCGCAAGGACACTTTAGTTTAAATGCCAATGAACTTTCCTCCTCTCCCTCTCCTCTTAGTCAAGTAAACTATAAAATAAAATGTGTTCATATACAAAAAAAAAAAAAACAAAAAAAAAACACTAAACAAACTCATAGACAAATCCATAAAAATCAAAGTGCAAAAAAAAATATTTATACTCAAATCCAAAATAAGTGTTCATGTCACATTCATTATGTAATTGATAGAAAAAATAATAGAAAAAAAAAATATAATGAATAGCAGCAAAAAAATCGTATTTGTTTAACCCACTCACACATTTTAGTGGTCGAACGTACAAAATTTAATTCATTTTAAATTTTTCTTTATAAAATTTAATTTAACATCCCTGCAGGAAACCTGGGTTTAACTGGCTGTTTTAAGATAATGAAAACAAAATTTCGTGTAAGAAATTATAATAAAAACATCTACATAATACAAAAATTTGTTTTCGTTTTCAATCTGATTTCTTAAGCGGCATGGCCACCATCATATTTCTAAAAACAGGCAGCAAGTGTCTACAAGTCGCCACTTTTGTCGATTATTTTGGTGACTTTTTGTTTACACTGTCAAAAAATCGTTTATACTTTTATCTGCCTTAAAATAAAACAAAGCAAACTTTTTGGCAGCTGTAAATCTGGAATTAGTAAAAAGCATTTGGACTTCATTAATTGTGTAATCCACTAATATTTAAAGTGCAAAAATCTAGTTAAGATATTCAAAAATGTAGACTACATCTTTTCAAATGTGTTCTAGAGAATCTCTGGTTTCAATATCTCTCTAAACCCCCACAAGAACTACCAAGTCAATAGTACGAAATACAGTAGTCGATTTACAATCACACGCACATGCTAAATCTCTTAATCACAAAGCAACTATTGATATTTCCTACTGGGATGTATTTAACTGACTACACATTAATTTTTAGTTAAATGTGTTAATTGACTTAAATAAATTCATATGCACACACACGTTTAACTAATGTGAAAAAAAAATATTACTCTAAATATAACAATTGTTTGTTCAAAAGTAAACTTTTCAATTAATTTTTGCAAACAAAAAACAAAGTTCAATAACCTTTCTTCCAACTCTGAGGTTGGTTAGAAAATTTTAGTTCACACAAAAAATATTTCAACACTATTTCCAAATAGATTAAATAAATGTAATGAAAATTTTTTTTTTAATTAATCGGAAAGATTCACTGCCGTATTCATAAAAAATTAAAGTGGATTTGAAATATATTTTAAGAAAAATTTATATGAAAATTTTGCCTTAAAACACATTTCAAATTTATATTATTTTTTATGAAAACGGCAGTCAATTGTTAAATTTTTTTAATACACAAATACTTTTAGAAAAAGAAAATTTTTTCCATTAAAAAAATATTCATGTTCAAAAAGGTACTTTTGAGAGGCAAACAATATTCATGTTCAAAAAGGTACTTTTGAGAAATGAATCTAATGAACTGCTCGCTCTTTATTCTATAAAAACTAAGAAATTTTTAGTATAAAAACAAATCAAAAAAGAATTCTTTAAAAAAAAATAATTCGATAAAAACAAATACTAATTTACAAAAGTCCCTTTTAAAATGAGATGTTAAAAAGTACTGTTTTCAAAAAGTTGTTGTACCTTTATTAAAACAATAGAAAAGTATTATTTTAAAAAAATTAGCCATCTTAAAACGTACTTTTCTGAAACAAAAAATTTTTTAAATATTGGAAAAAAAATTTTCAAAAAATACTTTAAAAAGTACTTTTTTCTATTTACAACTTAAAACAAAGGTAAAAAAAAGTTAAGGCTTTTACAAATGAGTGTATTTTTCAAATAAAATACATTTTTAATTAAAAAAAATAACACAAAAAAGTACTTTTTTCAAAAAACCACCATTTTTTTAAAAAAAGTGTATTTTAAAAAAAAAAAACCTCAACAACTACCTTTTTTTAATAAAATATCCGTCAACTATTAAACGAAATGAAAACTTCGGTTTATTTTCTATTCATTTTTATAAAATTATTTTTTAATGCCTTAATTTTCATCTTTCGACCGCTTTAAAAAAATGTGTCTGATTTAATTTATTAACCTCCTACATTTTATTTCATATTTCATTTCTTTAAAAATAGAAATACTAAGAAAAAAAAAAATAATAATAAATTAATCGAAAATGTTTTCCAATTTAGTCCTATTAACCGTAAAACAAATCGCATTAATTAATGCCTCAATTATTGTGTCCTCATTTTCGTGCATGCCATGTTCTTTTTATCTAATTTTATTTTATATACATACCTACCTATTTTTTTTTTATTATTACGATGGATATTAAATTATCTTGACATCTCTTTTGTTGTAGTAGTAGTTGTTAATGTTGTTGTTTTTTATTTAAAATAAGTTGAGAGATATAATGAAATTATGACAGCACCTTTATATTGTTTTCAAAAGCGACCTCCAGTCAAATGTCGTTAACATTACAACAAAATACAATAACAACAACACGAACTACAACAAAGTAGCAACATGCATAGAAATAAAAATACAAGCATACATATACCCATTGATAGACCTAATATCGTATTGAGATACGAGGGCAGTATGAAATTTTCTTACAAGAATTAATCTGTTTAATAATTTCGTTAATTAAATAAAATTTTAATTTTTACACATATAAGCGTTTAGTATTTAAAAACATTTTTAAGCCTACCCTCGTTATTAAAGAAACACAACATGAAAACCACAAAAGCCAACATACCTGCAAGTCAAACATAGATTCAACTTTTGTTAAACAAAGAAACATTTACACAAACATACTTACACACCGTCACATACACAGATAATTATATACAAATACATTTACATTCGAACATCATCATAGAAATAAAATACAAATAATGGACATAGAAGAAGAATAAATATAAAATAAACACACTAAATTCATTTATTACAACAAACAGAACAGAACGAACTGCAAGCTTTTAATAAATAAAATGAATGAGAAACACAACAACAACAACAACTAGAAAAACACATAAATAATTTTAAGAAAAATAATAAATATAACAACAACAATGAAAACTGGCAATAGTCAAAAGTCAACAACAGCCAGACAACAGCAACAACAACAACATTAATAACAGCAATTACAACAACTTAAAAGCGTTTTAAATAAAGCGATTTAAGAAAGAAGAATAACAAAAATACTGAAAATGTCTTCTTTAGAGGAGGGCATTTCTATACAATTTTTAAACATACTGACATTAAAACCGACAAACGGACAGACGGCCATTAAAAAAACACATGTATACCTAACAATGTAGGAATGTTGCTTCAATTGGCCTCTAAAACTATTGGCCTGTCAATCTGTCAGAATTACTATCTGTGTTGTGTGTGTCAGAATGGTATTTCACAATTGAAAATGGGTGTGATGGTCTTAATCTTATTTAGTTTACGATACTGTGCACATTAGCGTGGCCGTTAGTTGTATGGAGAACTTTTTTTTTTTGATTTCTTATACTCTCCCACCCCAAATCGGTCCAGTTTTATGTAAAAAAAAATACAAAAAAATTTCGTAGCGATAAGTTGTGTTTTAGGGGGGGCGTCCGCCCCTCAAAGTTTGCAATCAAGCCATTTATTCAAATGTAATTTGTTTGTGTATGACTATCTCTTAAAAACAACATCTTACAAGAATATGATATATGGCAATATTTTAGCTCTTCTAGTCAACAACATAAGCCTCGAAGAAAGTTTTTTGCTAAAATCAACATCTTAGAAAATAATTAAGAAAATAACAACAAAATACCAAACATTTTATTTACGTTTTATATATATAAAAGGGGGTTTTAATGTCAAGTGACACAATTTTGAAATCGATGTTTTTTGATTTGGATGAAATTTACACCAAGGTAAGTCCTATTAGATAGTAGTTCAGACACAAATTTTCAACAAGATCGGTCGAAAAGTTTCTGAGTTAGAGGGGGTCAAAGTTTGAAATTTTGGCCATACAGGTGTTCTTTCTCATCCATGTAATTTATTACCTGTTGGTGTTAGCAAAATTTGTCCCAAGTAGCTTAGATAGCTATTTAATCAATCTTTTTAAAAAAAATTTTTTTTGTTTTTTAAAAAATTTTTAAAATTTTTTTTTTTTAAATTTAAAACTTGGCTAAAAAAAAAAATAAAAAAAGTTTTAAATTTAAAAAAAAAATTTAAAAAAGTTTTTTAAAAAAACAAAAAAATATTTTTTAAAAAGATTGATTAAATAGCTACCTAAGCTACTTGGGACAAATTTTGCTAACACCAACAGGTAATAAATTACATGGATGAGAAAGAACACCTGTATGGCCAAAATTTCAAACTTTGACCCCCTCTAACTCAGAAACTTTTCGACCGATCTTGTTGAAAATTAGTGTCTGAACTACTATCTAATAGGACTTACCTTGGTGTAAATTTCATCCAAATCAAAAAACATCGATTTCAAAATTGTGTCACTTGACATTAAAACCCCCTTTTATATATATAAAACGTAAATAAAATGTTTGGTATTTTGTTGTTATTTTCTTAATTATTTTCTAAGATGTTGATTTTAGCAAAAAACTTTCTTCGAGGCTTATGTTGTTGACTAGAAGAGCTAAAATATTGCCATATATCATATTCTTGTAAGATGTTGTTTTTAAGAGATAGTCATACACAAACAAATTACATTTGAATAAATGGCTTGATTGCAAACTTTGAGGGGCGGACGCCCCCCCTAAAACACAACTTATCGCTACGAAATTTTTTTGTATTTTTTTTTACATAAAACTGAACCGATTTGGGGGAGGAGAATATATGAAATCAAAAAAAAAAAAATAACGGCCACCCTAGTGCACATACTTACATATTTCCAAAAAGTTTTGTAATCGATGTAAGTGCAATAGTGTGGGTGTATAATATTTAGATGGATAGTTTTTAATTAGATTTTTCAATGGTTTTCAACCAACAGCCCTTTTTTTAGTACGTATAAATTTCAAAAAGGAAGCATATTTGTAAAATATTTGTTTGAATCGTGTAAAATATATTTTGGAAAAAAATTAAGCAATATTTCAAAAAATAAACAAATCTTTTAATCGAGAAATGGTCAAATAGGCTCTCAAAAGATCCAGGTTTTTTTGATTCAATGTCTATGCGGTGATTCAATCCCGAGTTCGTACTTGAAATAAACCAAAAGCAGAATTAGAAGGAGAATTCTATTATTATTGATTTACTTACCCGTTTTACACCTAACAAAATTTAAATTATAAACCACCAGCATCATTCCCGATATGGTTTTTACGTTAAAAACTTAATGTGCATATTTAACTAAAAATGTAAACTAAATGAGAAATCTTGCTTTCAATTTTACTTTTTAAACATGAAAGTAATGTGTTTTTGTTGTTGCTACACACAACAAGCAAATCGTTGTTTAACTACTTGTGTGTTGTTGTTGTAGTGCCTACAATAATCTTTGATAAGTTATATGAGATTAAAACGCTCACTTTGTAATTTTTCTCTCAGAGTGACACTACTAACGAAAAGTTTAATCTTTTTTTTTACTTGGTTTAAGAATTTTATACTTATTAAAATAAATTCCGGGATTGATTTTCGAAAGTGATCCCATTTAGGATTGTTTTAAGTACGTTTTAATGTAATTCGTACTTGAATTTTTTAGTACGATTCGTACTTAAAGCAAGTGAAAAAACTTAATTTATCCCGAGTGTTTTACTTTCTGTGTAGACTTGGGCTTTAGTCTTTGAACTCAATCCCGTTTGAAAATCGCTAATGATACGATCCACTGCACTTCTTTTTAAAAGTAGACCAGGGCTATAGGGTTTGCATTTTAGAGAGTCATCCGTATTAGAAATTTGTGTTTGCATCTGAAGAAAGCATTTTCCAATATCTGAAGGTTATCTGAGACAAATTGCTAAAATATCGATGCTGATAAGATATCTGGCACCTGTAATCAGATATAGACGAGGTCTTAAGTGTTGGTTTCACAAAACTAAAAAAAAAAAACTTAATAAAATAAAAAAAAATAATAATCATTGTTTTTATACAGGCGTATTCATAACAAAAAGTTAGTACACTACGTAGAACGAGCTGCTAACTAGAATGCCGATTAGGCTTAGCAGCTTGTAAGCACAGAGCTTATTCATAACAATCTCTTGTCCATCTGCTAACTTTTAATAAATCAACTCTGACTATTAATGATGCGACATTATATTACTCAAAAATGAAACACGTTTGCATTAATCATCGCTGGTTTTGTCATTTTTTTTTTTTTTGTATTTTTTTTTTTGTGGTTTTTTTAAAAAGTTTTTAAAATTAAAAAAAATAAAAAAGATGGAAAAATAAAATAAAACAGTAATTTAAATAAAACCAACCAACTTGTTTAACATTAAACAGCTGTTTTTCACAAGTTGGCAAACGTTTGGCAGCCCGTTAACAAGAGTTTATCAAATCGTTAGCCAGAATTTGGTAAGTGTATTATAAATAAACTTTGTGCTTACTTCATGCAAAATTTTTATTATGAATACGGCTGTTAATAAACAACAAAATGTTGACCAGTGGTTTAATCGAAATTTTTGTTTTAACCAATTGCAAAAAATCAGAAAAAATAGTAGTTTTTTGAATCCCACAACCAAATGGGTCTTTAAATTTGTGGAAAAAAATCATAGTTTAATACAAAAAAAAATTCAAGAAAATTAAAGAGTAGATACAAACAGTGAAAAAAATTTATTTAAAATATTTAATCCCGAAAATCACATCCAAGCCCAATGTGCAAAATTTTTTTCTATTTCTTATTGGAAAGTAGACAAAAAAAGAAACAATACAAAAAAAATTATTCTATTTGGACTAATATTGAAAAAGTTATGAGTATTTATTTGAACATAGTTTTCTTATAACGCGATTTTTTTAATATTCGTTATCTTTGTAACCATAAGCCAAAAAAGTCTGAAAATTTGCTGAAATGTGCAGTTGAGAAGGAACATCAACACAGTAAAAAATAAAGGAAATCAAAAAATATTTTTCTCCAAACTGTCCCATTTGACTTGGATTGCCCCATATACAATTAGCTTAGATTTATCTGAGCTTTTGAACAATAATTCTATAAGAGCTTTGAGTCTTAAAAGCTTAAATTACAAGAATTACAATACATGATGCGATTGCTGGTTTCTAATATCATTACCCAATCAGCTACTATTCCATCATTTAGAGATAAACGAAAAAATTGAATTGTTTTAAAACATTTTTTCAAGATCTTAATTGGAAATTCAATAGAGCTTTTATTTAGAAATCCTTGATCTCATCCGTTAAGCTTTGTATAAGCCTAATTAAAAATTCAAATTTTGCAATTCTACAAAAATACACTTAACCATCCGATATAAATAGAAATTGCACTGTAATTGGCCAACCCTGATCCGGCACATGTTTAAATGCACACACACACACACAAACACTCACTTGCATTTTAAAGTGCATCCATAGTAAGTATTTGAGTGTGCGTTTGGATGTGCAAGTTGTAAATTGCCATTTAAACTTGAGTATGAGTAGGAATGAGAGCGAGTGTGAGTATGAACACGTATGCGAATTTTAAGTTAAACTTAGAACATTGTGCTACAAATCATGAAGGTAACAGCTATAGCAACAACAACAACAACAACTACAAACTAAAATAATACATTATTACATGCAACTATAGCACTAACAACAACGACAACTACTTATTTCAACAATAGTAATACTCATCAACAGCAGTAGCGCATGTTTGACTGTTATTGATTTAAAACCAGCAATAAAACAAGCTGCAACAGCAACGCAATTAATTTATGTGATCACTAAATGATGGGATTGAAGATGTCGATGATGACGACGCTGAGGGTTTGTTGCAAGTAGAAGTTTTTTTTAATAGATTTCTTGCATTTGATATGGCTGATGTTTGTAAGTGATGATGATGATGATGTTGATGATAGTGATAATGATGATGACGACGTCAATGAATTGAATAATGAAAACTCAGAAAGTCTATGTTCTAGATGACTAATAGTTTTAAGTTCTTTTTTTTTGTTGAGTGAGTAAAAATGATGACTATAATTTATATATTTACGGTTATGAAAATATAGTTTTCAAAGTTTTTCTTTATGCTGTTTTTCTTTTTATAATGAAGATAAATTTAAAAACTGTTCAATAAGTAGTAAGCTCGAAATATTTGTCCATGAAACTTGTATTAAATGTGGTGTGGTCCTCTTTTTCATTTAGTTTTAGTTATAGAAATAATTATAACTTAACAAAGGATTTCTTTTAGTGTTCAAACAGAACTGCGTCGACACCACATTTTTTTTTTTTTTTGTATTATTTTTTTATTGATTTATTTATTAAATTTCTGTTACCTGGGCCATAATCGGCTTACAAAATTCTGCTCAATATATATAACTACTTAAGGCTGTTTTACACTATCACACAAGCGTTGCGTATTTTGAGAAAAATACAACCCTGTCATGAGAAGTTGTTATTGTTTTTTGAACATTTTTAAACTATAATTAGATCAGGAAAGCATTTTCATTACATACTGAAGACTTTGTGGGAAAGTGTATAACTACCTTTAATATTTCTGTAGAAAGCCGTCGTGAAATATAATCTACTTTATTTTGAGAACTTTTTCTAATGCTCTCACATATAGACACGTAGTCTCCCAACAATGCTGCCATACTTTCATTTAGTTTCATACATTTTGTAAACAAGGAAAAATAAGAACACAAGTTAAAGAAAAAAATTAAAGAACATTTGAAGTTACAGCAGACGTTTTAATTATTGGGCTTTAGGATTTTTTTCTGAAGTTGACGCCTCAATTCTGTTTGAACTATTACTTTAAATATTAAAATTTCTTATTCATTATCCTGAAATCGTCCACTTTGTAAATTTTTGGTACTGTTTGAAATGTTTTACTATATATTAATTCGACTAGTGAAGATCTAAAAACTCCTCATAGAGATGGCGGTCTTCCTAAACGTCCGTTAAAATTGTGAAAGCAGTGCTTAAATCAAGCTTTACATTTACGCAAATCAAATATGTTGTCTTTTCAAACATTGCGAAAGCATTGTCAATTGAAATAATGCACTAGTTGCGCTTTTTGCATATCAGCTGCGAAACAGATGATTTTTAGAATGACATACTTTTTCAAGGTTAGCGCGGTTACGTTTCGGGATACGTTATATTGTTGCGCTTCAAAGCAACACGCGTTTAAGGGCTTATGACACTGCATTTTTAATGCATTGTTCAAGTTTTAGTGAACAGTGCAAATATAATGTAATAGAAAAATTAACCAAGTACAAAGAGTTCAGCTGTATTAAGATAAAAGGCAAACTCTCAAATATTTTATAAAAGTTATCGATGAAAAATAAAGATATGTCAAAAATATGTGTAATTGTTTAACTTAAAATTGACATTTCAAGCTGGAGATATTAAAAGTGTGGCTGAATCAGCGGCTTAGGGGCAAATTCAGCGATTAACCGATTTTTGTTTGTTTTGTTTTTATGTTTCTCATAAACAAAAAGTTGACAACATTTAATAAAATAAACAAAATTAAAAACGAAAGAAAAACTGAAAAAAAATGTTTGTTTACATTTTTTATAGATTGCTCTTTCCAACATTTACTGGTTCTTTCCATCAATTCTATATCAATTCAATAAATAAAAAATTAATTGTCATATAGGCTTACGAAGGCAATCGATTAATCCTTATTTTATGAAAAGAAGACACAAATCGCTAATTTGCTACTACGTTGTCATAGCTTAAAATAAATGACATTTTGCAGTTAGTGATGCAAATTTTCTACACAATTTCTTTATATTGTGTAGAAAATTAATTTTTAATTTTTATATCTTTAATACTTTCCCCGTTTGTAGAGAATATTTAGCTTTTTCTAAACAAGAGGTGCCAGAAGGCTAAAAACTTGAAAGTTTATTTCAATATGTATTTTTTTTTTTTTTTTTTTTTTTGATGACGTTGCAAAAAATTACCAAAATGTCCAGTAATGGATATACAAAATTTGCATATGAAGAATTTGCGCAATGTCTTTTACGTTTACAGATTTCAAATATATTTTGATCCTTTAGACTGGCCTTTCATTATGATCTTTTTGCTTTGGGAAAAAGATGTGGCTTTGGAATTATGTAGGCAAAAAGTGTAGAAGGAGAGGCGCCCTTTTAGGCTTTGCTTACAAAATCTAAAGTCAGACCTGGGGCCTAATTCTGGCAGTCGTGATCGAGTAATTTCTCGATTCGAAAGCAATTTTATCTCAGTCGATACTGAACGAATCAAAATTATTTTTTCAGTATTGTGAAACTCAAATTAATGCTATACAACACTGAAAAAATAATTCCAATTCGTTCAGTATTGACTGAAATAATTAGATTTTAAATTTCTTTCGCATCGAGAAATTACTCGATCACGACTGCCAGAATCAGGCCCCTGGTCCCCAAGCAAAATTTGTAGCGACAGGGACTGTGTTTTTTTTTTTTTTTTTTGTTTTTACGCATATAAAATAAATTGGATTTTTCTTATTGACTTAGTAAGAATTTAAAAAAAAATTCTGGTAGCACTGTTAAAGTCAATTAGAAAATTTAGCGACAAAATCACTTATTTAGCAACACTGCGAGATAAAAAGGGTATGGCCTTTAAAATAAGGGAAATAAATTTTCGGATTTTGATTTAAAAGAATTTTTAGAGAATTTATTATTTTATACCCTCCACTATAATTAGTTGTGAAGACCCTCTTAATACTAAGTTTGTCATTCCGTGGCTCCTTGAGTAATTCTAAGTCGATTTAGCCATATCCGTCTATCTGTCCACGCTCCCTTCCGAAAAACTCAAAAGAAATTAAAAACTTGGTGTCTAATTGCTTGTAGTTATCCTAAGCAGTTTGGGATTGAAATCCAGCAAAATCGGCTTAGTAGGATCAGAGCTTTTAATCAAAATTTGGAACCACCACCCCTAAAAAATTGCTTACTTTGTTACAAAAACTAACATAAATGGCGGAACAATGCACGGAATGATATAAGATTTTGCAAAAGCTCGTTTTATTCGACTGGAAATCACACTGTAAAGTTCTGTGAAGAAAGGTCCATAATTTACTTTAGGGCCCATATAGGCCCTACTCCCGGAAAACAGTTTAGTACGCCTAAAACCATAATTAATAATGCTATCATAACAAAATTTGGCATGTCACAGTTTTATAGGACTAGAAATGACACTGTGAAATTTCGTAAAGATCGGTCCATAATTTACCCTAGGCCCCACATAAACCCTAGTCCCGGAAAACAGTTTAGTACGCCTTAAACCGTAATTAATAATGCGATCAGAATAAAATTAAATACTTCACAGTTTTATATGACTAGAAACCAGACAAATAATTTTCGTGATGATCGGTCCATATAAATCCCACTCTGGTAAATTTATTAAATACGCTTAAAACCGTAACGGATATAGATATTGCGTTAAAATTTCTTCCAACTTAACTTCATATGGCCAGAAAAAATGTCATGCAATTTTGTGATATACGGTCCATAATTTATCTTAGATCCCATTTTTAGTAGCCTTCTAAAATTCAATGTAAACGCTTAAACTAATTTCCGCGCTGTTTAGAATTTTATGTTTTTTTATACCAGAAAACACTGAAGAATTTTGGGATGATGGCACCATTTACCATGACTCCAAAATAAGTCCCTCTTCTGAAAATCATTTAAGTTCGGCTTTAACTGTTAAGAATCAGGATATTTTACTATAGCTAGTTAAAATGAATAAAAAAAAGCATAAAACTTTCTAATTGTCGGTCAATAATTTAATATATGTATGTCTAAGCCGCAACCAATTTTAATGCCGACATCTGTTTTTATAAAGATATATTAATAATAAATAGAACCGCCGGTGGAAATTCTTAAATAAGTATACGATTCTTAAACCAAATAAAAAAAGACCTAACTTTTCGTTGGCAGCGCAACTCTGAGAGTAAAATTACAAATTGAGCGATTTAATCTCATATAACTTATCAAAGATTGTTGCAGACACTGCAACAACACCACACAAGAAGCTTAAAAACGATTTTCTTTTTGTGTGTAGATACAACAAAAACACATTGTTTTCATGTTTTAAAAGTAAAATCGAAAGCAAGAGTTCTCATTTAGTTTATATTTTTAGTTAAATATGCACATTAAGTTTTTAAAGTAAAAACCATAGCGGGAATAATGCGGATGTTTTATATTTGAAAGTCTGTAATTAATAAAATGCTCCTTCTATCGGGTGATTTTTAAGCTATTATCTTTTTGGCAACACTGGTTAAATAAGCTGACGCACGTTTCGTGTTTCGTTTCACTGTCAAACATCTTCAGTTTGGTCTATAATTTAACCATGAATCGTCTTACAATCGAACAACGCTTGCAAATTATTGAATTTTATTATCAAAATGTGATCCCCTTTTTTTTTGAAAAATTGTGTTTAGCGACGAAGCTCATTTTTGGCTCAATGGGTACGCTAATAAGCAGAATTGTCGATTTTGGAGCGAAGATCAGCCAGAAGCATTGCAAGAGCTACCAATGCATCCAGAAAAAGTAACTGTTTGGTGCAGTTTATGGGCTGGTGGCATCATTGGACCGTACTTCTTCAAAGATGATGCGAATCGTAACGTAACTGTGAATGGTGAGCGCTACCGTGAGATGATATCCAACTTTTTTTTTGCCCAAAATGCAAGAGCTTGACTTGCATGACATGTGGTTTCAACAAGACGGTGCCACATGCCACACAGCACGCTTAACAATGGACTTATTGAGAGGCGAGTTTGGTGAACATTTTATTTCACGTTCGGGACCGGTCAATTGGCCGCCTAGATCGTGCGATTTAAGGCCCTAAGACTATTTTTTGTGGGGCTATGTTAAAGCTCATGTCTATGCACACATGCCCGCTTCAATTGACGCATTGGAAGACAACATTGAAGCATTTATTCATGAGATACCGGCCGAAATGTTTGAAAGATTATGCCAAAATTTGACTAAGCGGATGGCATATTTGAGGCTTAGTCACGGTCAACATTTGCATGAAATAATCTTCAAACATTAAATTATATGGACCGAACTATCGATTCAAATAAAGATTTCATGCATTTTTCTGAATTTTATGTGTTTTTTTTTAAACTTTCCTATAGCTCTTAAAAAATCACCCAATTAATTTCAATTTTGATTTATTTTAACTACGAATTCGGCATAAAATCTACGTTAAGATGCTTGAATCAAGCGCATTTTGAGATTGATTCAATCTCAGTTTTACTTTAATCAATCTCATTTTCGGATTATTTCAAGTAAGAAACGGGATTGAACATAGATGATTTAAGTATTTTGCGATTGAAAACCCGTACTTGAATCAATCTTTTTGAACTTGATTCAAGAAAATCCGTACTCACCGTACTATTAATACGGCTTCGGATTGATTTGATTACGGATGGATTGATTTTTCTTTTGACTGAATGTGCTTAAATCGAACAACATTTTAGATATTAATTCTGGTTTTGCGTACGCAATAAGTGTAAAATGTATCAAGAACTTTTTAAATCAAAATATGTAATAGATTGGAAAGCAAAATTATCATCATAAGAATAAATGGCAGAAAAGCCAAACCTTTAAAATCCCTGTTTCATAAAGAGTTTATTTACTCATTCTTAGGGCTTTTTCTAAACCTGACATAATTTTTAAAAAAAATTTGTCCTGGTGGTTACCATTGAAATGTGTTCGTAAATGGGCAATGTCCTCTCAAAAGAACCCAATGTTTTCTTTTAGACCACTGCCGGGGACAGTGTTGAAAGGGGGTATCCGCTAAGGGAGACTACACTGTATTCAAATTTATACGATTTTCTTTTCGAATTTAAACATACAATAGCTTCACTGGCGTTGCCGTTCTTGCAATTAAAAAAACCACCATAATGAACATACGATTAAATAAATGTGTATAACAAACAACAACAAAAGCTACCGTGGACCAAAATATCTTTAAATCTAGCAAAATACAAAATTAACATAAAATAAACTTACACAGTAAATAAAGAATATTAACAATAAAACAACAAACAATAATACAAACATAATGACACTCATATTAACACACATACACTAACTAACATATACAATTATACGCTTTTATATACACTGACTATAGTCTATATATAAGAATGGATACAAATGTTGGTTTTCTAAATTGTTTACAAACACTCCTAAACAAACAAACATTAAGTCACACACACACACGCATACATTCAAAACACAGCCACCAAAACAAATGAAGAAAAAAGAAAAAAATAAATTCAAAAATCTAGGTCAATATTGCAATAAAAATAAAACAATGAATGAATGAATGAATGGATGGTTCGTTTGTTTCATTTGCTAAAGCTTAAGACCAGTGTACAACAACAGTAAAAGCCACCAACAGCAAGAACTTTTACAACATCAGCAAAACATCTAGAGAAGTGGCAGCGATGGCAGCATTAACACCGCCACCAACAACAACACTCAAACATCAACAATTTGACAGTAACTTGGTTTTGTTGTAGTCTTTCTGGTACAAACAATCATTTATACACACACCCATACTTAAATACATACACACGCACACGCACCAACATTCATGTGAAAACGTATCTGTGTTTTTCAAAGTATGATTGTGTTAGTAAACGAACCCAAAATATAAATAAGCACACGGGCGCTTTAACTTTATTTTTTGTTGATTTTATTTATAAACAACTCAAAATACACACACACACACACACACCCACACAATTTTTTTTGGTTTTAGAGTTCATACCCTAAATTTCGCAAGGAAATACGTACTTAAAGGATCACAATAAAAGTCAAAAATGTTAAGTCTTTTTATATCCTTAAAAAGTGGTTAAAAAGGTTGTGCTCGATATTGTTCAAAAAAAATATGTTTTATGTATCATTAATTTTGTTATTTAAAAAAAAAAAAAAACTGCTAAATGAAAACAAGGCGTTTTTGATACTTAACTTAATTAAATACAGAGAGTAAAGAAAACTTTAGAAAAAGTTGTCCTGGGTAGATAAACTCTGTCAAATACAATAATTTTGAAATCTTGTAAGCGATTATGATTTAAGAGTACTTTAAGCAAAATACAGGGCGACCCAAAAGAAACGATAGAGGTTTCTTATTACACATTATTTGAATGGGAAATTTCGTTGAATTATAACGTTAAAAAAAACGTTGCACAGTGAGGGAATTTAAAACCAAACAGGGGATATAGACTGCGGTTTCTGAAACCAAGAAAGCTTTTTTTTCAGGAACTGAATTTCAAAAAAAAAGCTTTTTTGTCAAAACTACAAAACTTTAATTTCTTTATAGTCTCTGGAATTCAAAAAACAAAACTTTTAAAAGAAAATGACCACGGTAGGCTTGTTAGTAGTGAGCTAGTTTATCAGATGTTATGCAACTGTACTACAGCAGAACATCAGGCGCGTATTAAAAATATCGACATAGAGCCACCTGACTTTGTAGAGATCCAATCTGCAATTGCTTCTCTGAAGTGTCATAAAGCTCCAGGCCCCGACTATTTACAACCAGAACTGCTAAAGGTGGATTGCACAACCACAGCCCAGTTACTTAAACCGCTAATAGAGCATTTCTGGGTAAATAAACATCTCCCGGATGAACTTAAAGAAGGTTTAATAATTAAGATTCCAAAGAAAGGTAATCTGACCAAGCTAAAAAATTGGAGAGGTCTCACACTTTTAAACATGACAAACAAGATCATTGCTCACATAATAAACAAACGCATTTCTGCTACCATTGAGCCAGAACTTCGCAACATACAATCTGGTTTCAGGAGAGGTAAATCTTGTATAGACCATATCAGCAGTCTTCGTATAATAGTAGAAGAATCAGTCGAGTGGAGGTCTGCATTATATTTGCTTTTTATAGATTTTGAAAGGGCATTTGACACGTTACACCAACCGGCCATATGGCATGCTTTAAGATGTAAAGGGATTCCAGAATACCTGATCCATCTAACCAAATGTTTATACGATAACGCATCCTGTCGTGTATTACATGATGGACTTGTAAGCAATAAATTTCCAGTTGAAAGAGGAGTACGACAAGGTTGCGTGCTCTTCCCACTTCTTTTTAACATCGTTCTAGATGTTGTAATGGAACAATCGATGAAAGGTGATCGTGGTATAGCTTTTGGGCTGCAGGGTAGACTGGATGATTTAGATTATGCCGACGACATATGTCTTCTGTCACATAACTTCAATAACATGCAAACCAAACTAAATATACTTGTTGCAAATGCATCCAGAGCTGGTCTTAAGGTAAACATATCTAAGACAAAAACATTGCGTATTAACACCAACAACACCGAGCCTCTAAAAATTTTAGATCACCCAATACTTGATGTAGACAAGTTTTGCTATCTCGGTAGTATAATAACTACATCCGGTGGTAGCAAAGAAGATATAGCTTACCGCATTGTCAAAGCAAATCAATCATTCGGCTCACTAATTAAAGTGTGGAAGTCCAATCGTATAACTCTTCGCACGAAAATAAAACTTTTTAATTCAAATGTAAAATCAGTTTTACTATATGGATGTGAAACATGGAACATAACAAGTGAGGACTCAAATGCACTCCAGGTTTTTACTAACCGTTGTTTGCGAAGAATTTTACGTATTTTTTGGCCTACAACAATTTCAAATAATGATCTATGGCGAAAAACCCAACAAAATCAAATCATGTTAGATATCCGTACCTTTAGAAAAAGCCATGACGACGTCACAAGAAAAGCTCTTGATTACCATCCCCAGGGCAGCCGACGTAGAGGAAGACCCGCAAATACATGGAGGCGCCAAATAGAAAATGAGCTGCTTTCAGCCAGAACTTCATGGAGAGAAGCAAAAAGACTAGCCGAAGATAGAATTCAATGGAAGCCTTTTGTACTGGCCCTTTGTTCCAACTAGGAATCCCAGGATTTTTTATATATATATATATATATATTGAGATTGTTTAACCAAATCTATGAGACAGGACAGTATCCTCAAGACTGGCTTAAATCGACGTTTATTACAATACCCTAGAAAAATAGTGAGAGGAAATGCGGTGATTACAGACTAATAAGTCTAATGAGCCATGCTTTGAAAATATTTTTAAAAATCATACATAAACGAATATACCCAATATGTGAGGCACACAGACAATGTTCTATTTTCAAAGGAAGTAAGACAAGGGTTTATGTTATCACCTCTTTTATTTAATTTATACACGGAGAAAATATTTCGAGAATCACTTAGTGGAAAGAATATCGGTATAAGAATAAACAATACATTAATAAATAACATACGATATGCCGATGACGCTACATTACTAGCAAGCAGTTTGTCGGGATTACAGAAATTATTAGATGCACTTACGCAAACTAGCGAGATAAATGGGTTAAAAATTAACATAAAGAAGACGAAATACATGATTGTGAGCAGAAAAGAGGTCCAAACTAATACTTCAATACGGATAAACAATGCCACAATAGAAAAAGTTTCAACATTTAAATACCTGGGAGTTCAAAATGGGATATGTCTAGAGAAATTAAATGTAGGATTTAAATGGCGAGAGACGCCTTTTTGACATATAGTAAAACACTAATAAGTCACGACATATGCCTAACAACAAAAATACGTTTCATAAAATGTTATATATGATCCGTACTACTATATTGAGCGGAAACATGGACGATAAAGGTGCAGATGAAAAAGATTCAATTCGTTTGAAATGTGGATTTTCCGGCGAATATTAAAGATCCCATGGACTGACCGCGTTTCGTATGAAGAAGTGCTCAGACGTATGAATATCGGACGTGAAATAATAAAATATATAAAAACACGGAAAACATCTTATTTGGGTCACATAATGCGAAATAGAAACATAGAATTCCCCAAACCATTTTACACGCTAAAATTGAAGGAAGATGCCCGAGAGGAAGAAAAGAAATAACATGGTCACCAAGACGAAAGAAGTCTTCTGAGGGCAGCTAAGAACAGACAACTCTCTTTAACTTTATTAAAAAAAAAAAATGCTAAGTTATTGTATGATGGCTAATATCCGAATACGGATTGGCAAATAAAGAAGAAGAAGAATATCTGGAGAAGGATTATAGTGGAGGCTTTAAATTTTGTACCAATTGCTTCGTTATCAAAACGCTAAATCTATTTTACAAAATTGTTCAATAATTTTATTTTAATGGGTGTAGCGAAACGCACCGGGCAAAGCTAGTAATATATAAAATGAGCCCGCTAATAACACTGTGCTAGTTGAAAAAACAGACAAGCTGGGCACATGGCGTTTTAACATAATTCGGGTAGGCTGAATCCAATGGTGCTATCCGTATTTTTAGGTTAGCTCTTGTTTTCGAGATATACCGTTATTTCGAAAACAGAGGAGGTTGCACAACATATATTCGCGTAACTCAAAACGTTTTAGTTTATTGAAACTACCAAAAAAATATTGCGGTTTATTAAAATTCTTAAATTTGGCCCACGCAGCACCTAGGATGTCCCTAGATAGGTAAAATGTATGACCAACCCGACTTAAGTTTTCATCTCAATCATTTATTTCTAACATACCCACCCGCTATCTCTATTCCTTAAGGGGCTCCCATACAAAATAGTCAAAACAGATTAGAAATATATTGAAGAAAAAGTCCCATAAATGCCCAGGAGTAGCTTCTAGTGGGAAAAAATGCATGACCGACCTCAATTAGTTTTTTGTTCTTTAACATTTTCTCGAGACATACTTGCCCCTTATCACCACTTCTTAGGGGGGCTCCCTTACAAATACATATTACGTTTTATGAAATTCTTAAATTAATTAAAAGTTTTCGATTTTTGTGAATAAAATCAAAAGTTAATAACAGATTTAAATCATTTATGGCTTGTTTTGTTTGCAATTTCGTTTTTTATACGTCTGGAATTTAGAAGCCTAGCTCCATTTTTTAAAAAACAAAAACTTCGAAATTTTGATTAAAAATTATTTTTTTCCAAAAAAAAAAAAAAAATATGTTTCTAAAACGACTGCGCAAAAAAAGTTTTAGCTTTCTTGAAGGAAATTTTATTGCGGAATTTCGGTTTTTTGGTTATTTTAATAAATAACAAACATATGTTGTGCAACCTCCTCCACTTTCGAAATAACGGTATATCTCGAAACCAGAGCTAACCTTAAAAAAACTGGATGCAGCGTACCCGAATTAGGTTAAAACGACAAGTGCCCAGCTTGTCTAAAATTGTCTAATTTCTTGTGTCAATTTCTGGCACAGTGTAATTAGACCCATTTTAGACAGTCAAAGTTTACTTTGCAAAGTCTTGAGAATATAGAAGAGACGGGAAAAGGGAATAGCGGGGGAGTACATACTTTCCAGTAGTTTATACCTGAAGTTGACTGCAATTTTACATTTCAAGTTTTGTCAATGAAAAATATCAAAATATGAAGATGGTTCAAGCAAAAAAAAAAAAAAAACTTTGTCAAATTAAACTTTGTGTGTCTTAACACGAGAGAAAGTTTAAAAGAGAATTCAACAAACTTTGTCAACTGAAGCTATACTTTTGCGAAATATTTTTAATAATTCAGAACATTTTCAAATTCATACATAATATTTTAATATATTTAATGCAGATGTATGTTTACTTTATGTATGTTTGCATGTATATATGTGCCCTATTAATACTTTATGTAGCAAGCATAAAAAAAAATATGTATGTATGTAACAAAACTTTGCCCTATAAAGTCACAAAATGTTTAGTTTAGTTATTTGGGAAGCTGAATTAAAAAAAAAAGAAAACCAACTGACATAAATTTGAAATTGTTTTTCTTAGAGAAGTTGCTGGTAGCTTCATGTGTAACTAAAATGGTACATTTATGTTAGCACACACATATGTATATAAATATGTGTATGAGGAGTTTCATAGCAAAGGGCAATAATTTCACTTAAAGTCTTTTTTTTTTTTTTCTTTTTTTTTGAATAACTCAATAAACACCAAAGGCCCGATTTTCGTTATAAAAAGGGATCGGAAAAATACGACGCAAATTGAATAACTTTTTTTATGTAAATGCACTGATTTTTTGTTGATTGTGTCCAAAATTTAAAGATTTAGTAAAAACAAAGTTTTATTTTTGATACAAAGAAATAAAAAAATATTAAGTTAATATTAAATTAAAATGCTTAAAGAAATAAAAAAAATAATAAATTACCCGAAAGAAACCTGGGTGCAAGTGTCCCAAAGTCACCAGTTTTGTCGACTGTTTTAGTGACTTTTTGGCGACATTATGAACGAGGTGGCTATACTTTTTATTTGCCTTTAATACGAAAAACAAAAATTTTGTTATGAATTCGTATTTTTATTTTGTTTAATAAAATAATTAGATGTTAAAAAATATGCGATTTTCAATTTAAAATCTACTTTAAAAAAGTAACAAAAGTGTAGACTTGATTTACTTAAAAAACTAGTGATTTTCTGGTTCCAATGTCAAAATTTGGCGCTTGAAGGACTACCTGTTTAAAAGTACCAACGTCAGTAGCAGATTCCCAACAACATGCACATGATAAAAGTCTTAAGCAAAGGATACTGTACACTATCATACAAGTCTTACCTATTATCACCCTGTCATGATAAGTATTATAGTTTTTTGAAGACATTTCCTAAAGGTTTTTCATAAAAGCAAAAAAATTCATATAAACACTTAAGAAAAAACAGAAATTCTTAATTAAAAATTAAGTTGAATTATCTTCGTCTGATAAATCTAAATCAATAATATTTGTATCCATTTGATTAAGTATTGGTATCGATTTGCTAGCAAAATTTTCGAAAGATCGCTGAATTCTTAAAGATTTCTTTAGAGCTCAGTTTTGCTTGTAACATATTTTGGCGCTCTTAAAAGATGCGGCTACGATTTTCGATTTAACCACATTTTAAACAAAACGAACATCCGAATTGAAACAACGTGAAGCGGATTGCACAACATTTTAAAAAGCGACGCAAATCGAAACAATGCAAATCGGGTTTTTTTTTGTATTTAATTAATCCAAGATCATATGTATACTTATATATTTTTCAAAAAATAAGTATGCGGTAAAATAATTGTTCAAATTATAATTTATAATAATTTTTTAAGTCATTAAAATGTTAAATTTGGATTTGTTGCGATTTAATATCACATTGGATTTACAGTGTAATCTCTCCCTTAACAGACAACTTTCTTAAGCAGCCATCCCCTTGTAAAGAACAATGTTCCCTGGTCCCGGCAGCGTTTCATAAGTCCTTTTTAGAGGGCAACCCCATGCACAGCATATTTTAATGATCCCTTTTCGTAGTTTTGCCCACTTAAAACGATGCTTACCTTTTCAAAACAAATAGCTTCTTTTACCCACTTTTAAGCAGCTTTTTTTGCTTCTATTTGCTTTACATGGCATAATTAGACATTTTCCCACCGCTGGTGTAGGCATCATCTCAAGAGTTTTTTACCTTTTGCGTCCTCCCACTTAAATCAGGTGTCCGCATATGGGAAGCGACAGCGATCCAAAATGACTGAGCTCTTGAAATCTTTTGATTTTTCGAAACGAGAGTCAGTAGCTCCGGGTGAATAGGCACCGGTCTGACGTTAGAATGCTTGTTGCGGAAAAGACTGCCTTTCTTTCAGGATGATTGTGAATGCGGAAGCTTTACCTTTTCTGCTATATGGTTGCTTTTCACTAGTATTTCTTTGTCCAATAGGGGAGTGTCTTTTCAAAGGCATGAACTTGCAGTGATTTAGGTTCAGCGAAGGTCAGATTTTTTGCCTAAAAGATATTTTCGGAGATTACTTGGCTGATTTTCCACCCTTGGGGAAAAGTTTGGATTGTGGCGGTTCTCCATAGATGCTATTCAACAAAAGCTTCGAGATTTTTAATAGCAGTGGACGTAAGAAAGCTCCGTATTCTAAACAAGGAGCCCAGCAAGCATTTTTTGAAATTTTTATCATATACGAGTCTTTTTTGACTCTTCAGCGCGATGAAAATACAGAATATGCGCTCATTTTCTGATCATAAATGAAAATGGTGCTATAGCGACTCTTTTTATTTTTTATTTTCATAAGTTTAGCGACATTTTCTACTCTTATTCAATAGCATTTGTTATTGAATTTTAAATTAAACACTTTTAAATAAGCGCGAATCAGTTCTGTGTCGATTTTTAAGCTTGTAATCACTTAAGGGGTCTGTACACGGTTAAAATGCTGAACGTAATATTCGCCGTCATATCTAAATTTTTTGATTTTCCATCCAGCATCGTTGGTGTGACATATGCAAACACATTTTTACTAATACTACCGTAGCGCTTGATGAGAAATGCTTGACCGTGTACAGACCCCTTTACAATCAGTTTTTAATTACCAAAAATACTCAAAAAACACGCATACAAATGGTTTTTGAAAAAACGATTTTCCAAATGCTAGCAAGGAGGGAGTGTATAATATGTGTCGCAGTAAGCACTCAAAATTGCTATATGTATTAATAAGCGAAATGTCTGTCACCTGGTGCTTAGGATCCGCCATGAGATTCGGCCATATGACAGGTGCTCATGTAAATCATTTTCACATTGTAAAATATATTTAAAGAAATCTAGAATAAATTTTCATATTATGTATTCGAATGTGTATTCTAAGTCAAATTACAATCCTCAAAAGATTTTATACCTTATATAGTTGTATAAAATTTTCTGTACAATTTACTTCATCGCCAGCCAAAGGATAGCTAAAGTAAGCTTCGTAACAGAAATATACAGACAAAAAATTCTGATAGTGCATTGAAAATATTGCTGAAAAGTATTGAAGTATTAAAGTATAAAAGCTTTTGAGGATTGTTATTTGACTTAGAATACACATTCGAATAATATGAAAATTTATAATAAATGTTACTCACCATGAGAACTAAAAATTCCTAGATTCTATTTGTTGAAATCAAGGCGAATTCATACAAGGTGGTATTATTTTGAAAACGTTTTACAACACTGTAAAATATTTTAACGTTGTGTCAAAAATTCAAGCAAATATTTCATTTTGTTTTCCATTTTAAATTGTGTATTTTGAAATGTAATAACTTAAAAAAGTTTTAAATTTCATAATTTTAAGCGAAAATTATAGAATTTAGTAAAGATTCCCCAGAACCACTAGAACAATATACCAATTTGACACAAGGTTTGTTATTAGCTGTTGCTTACGTAGCAAGATAAGTTCACCTGGTGTAAATTCGCCTTGGTCGAAATCTAGAATATTTTTTTCTTTTGTTTTTATATGAACTACGATTTTTTACCCAAATTTAAATTATGGCGTTTTGTTATGGAACTCCTCATATACATACATATTTGTACACAAAATTGCTTTTTTCTTACTATTAATAAATATTTTTATTACATTTTGGTGTTGTTGTTATTGTTGGAAATTTTAGGTCACAGATTATTTTTTTCAGTTAAAAACAAACCCATTTTTTCTAACGTCAGCTTGTTTTGTTTCTATAAATTTCTAATAAAAAAAATAATGACATTTTTGGAAAAAGGAATGACATTTATTTCGAGTTGAATGAAATGACATAATAGTTTTTTTTTTTTTTTATTGTCATTCTTAAATGGTCAATAGTTGGAAATCATTGTTAGAGGCAAGTTTTATTTTGGTTTATTTTTATAGGGCAGCCTTGTGGTAAATTTTGATTGTAGAGAGTTGTTTGTGTTTGGTTTGTTTTAAGGCTGCTGGGTTTTAGAAGAGCATTCAATTGTGCTTGGGAATATTTTTGTTTCTAAATGTTTTATGTGACAATCGATCAATGTATTAAGTGGGTTAATTGTTTTGAGAGGCTGTGATTTATTGGGGTATTGGGTTGTTAAGATTGTGATGGCATATACATACATATGTACAAACATACAATCAATGTGTTCAAGAAAAGGGCAGAATGACATTTTAATACATGTTTTATTTTTTTGCTTAAAGTATAACAGTTATAATATATGTAAATCGATCCATATTAAATGTAATTTCTATAAAACATATACATAATTTAAATAAGATATTATTGATTGATTTGTGTTAAGAATTGTGTTTGGCTCTTCCCCACCTCGGTCGCAAACGGTCTTAGTTATTGATTTCGAACGGATCTGTTGAGGGCTGTTCTTATGGCCTCGTTCTATGTTAACAGTACAGCAGTAAGTTATTATATAAAAACAAAAAAAATGTATTCGGGGGCGTGGCAAAAAAATGGTTTTTAAGTTCTAGAAACTTTATTGATATACCTTTATAACTCTGTGACAGGTGCAATTTTTTTTATTTTGTATTGAAAACGCCGTGATTTCATGTTACATGTAGATATGTAAAAAAGAAAAAGGGGCTAAATTTTGAGGCGTGTCATAAAAGTGAGTATATGAAAAACTTTACATGCTAAGTTTTAATTTAATTTCAGATCAAAAAGCCAACAAAAGCAAAATTTAAGGCATAGTTAAGCCATAAACAACGATACGCGATATGATGAGATCGGAGTATTTCCTGTTTTAGAAACTTCATGGAAATATCTTTCATTCGATTCACCTTAATGGACAGACAGAGAGCCGGACGGACATCTTTAGATCGGTTTTAAAAGTGATGCAAAGTCGATGGGTATACTGAAAAGTACTTTGTGTACTTTGTAAACTTTCTTTAGAAAAAAGTTTAATTTTTAGCAAGAACCTTTTTGAATAAAACAGCCATTTTTATTTAAAAGAGTCCTCTCTATAAAACGTTTTTTAGTTTAAAATTAAATTTTTGTTTAAAAATGTATTTTTTTTAGTTAAAAGGTACTTTTTATTAAAAAAAATTAAACTTGTATTTAAAACGAGTAAACTTTGTTTGATTTGCTATTTTTATTAAAAATTTAAATTTAAAAATTACTTTTGCTTAAACATTTTAGTAAGGTGCTTTGTTATAAAAAGTACTTTTTGTTTGAAAGAGGTACCTGATGGTTAAGAAAATACTTTTTATTTAAAAAGTTTGTATTTAACAAAGATTAGGTTTTTAACATACTTTTTGTTTAAAAAGTACTTTTTCAAAAACGTCCTTAAGTTTAAACTGAAGTTCTTGTTGGAATCGTGTTTTCAAATAAAAAGTTAAAACTGTAAAAAAACAAGACCATGGTGCGAAAATAACAGAAAGTTATATAAATATCGTTCTTTAAATATAAATAATTCAACTTTGTGCCACGCCCACTTGTCCAATCCCGCCCACATTTTTTTGGATGTTGTGAACTTATAACCAAGATGCTTGTACCTAATTTGAAAACTTTGGATTTTGCCGTTCTCCAAATATATAGAAATCTATAATGCCTTTGTACGGGGAGTGCTACGCCCACTTGTCTGATCCCGCTCAAAGTTTGTCCCATATTGTGTTTTGATACTAAATTTGAAAACTTAGGATATACAGAAATCTTTAATGACTTTGTATGGGAAGTGCCACGTCCACTTGTGCGATCAAGCCCAAAGTTATAGTACGCTCTTGCCGTTCTCCAGATATACAGAAATCTTTAATGACTTTATATGGGAAGTGCCACGCCCACCATAACCAAGATGCTTGTTCCTAATTTGGAAACTTTGGCTTCTGCCTTTTTCCAGATATGCATAAAAATAAAACTAAAAAACATCAACAACAAAGGATTTCTGGGTAAAATTTGAGTCAGTCGTGGTTTTTTGCTCATATCTCAGCCATTTGTTGACCGATCAGGCTAAACTTCAATGGCAAACACTTCCGGATTATATGTGACATAAATATATAACTACCAAGTCCCCCTCACATCTGGGGTCTTTGGAAACCCCATTTCAACGGACAGGCAGACGGACTTCGTTAAATCAGCTTCGCTACTTAAAAGGACCCACAATATATGCACTTTATAGGGTCTAAGATCAATATTGAAAAAATTACAAATGGAATGACAAAATTATATATACCCTTTTACCTTCGGTGAAGGGTATAATAAGTACATATGTATTTAAAAAGGTACTTTTTGTCAAAAAAAGAAGCGTAATCTGTGATTTTCAACACCTTTTGATTCTTGTTCTCCAAACTAGTCACTTGTCCTTGCCCGTCTGTCATCCTTTTTCTAAATGTTGCCATATTCCACCATTAAACTGTTGGAAATAAAGAGTT
Organism: Pollenia griseotomentosa; assembly: GCA_963931875.1. Classification (NCBI taxonomy): domain Eukaryota; kingdom Metazoa; phylum Arthropoda; class Insecta; order Diptera; family Polleniidae; genus Pollenia; species Pollenia griseotomentosa. The sequence continues at coordinate 172,400,710 of OZ007562.1, read as the reverse complement.
CATTAGCTTACACATTGGGATGTGTTTGTTTGCGTTTTCGTCTTGAATTTGATACGAGCATTTTTTTCTGCAATTTAGTTGAATCATACTTGTTCAATTTGAATTAAATAAAAGTTCAGTTGCATGTCTATATTTATTTGTTTTTACAGAACGACAGCGGCGACGTCTGTAAGTCGCAGTTGTTTTGTTGAAATGTGTTCAATGACTAAGTAAGTAAGTACCAGCATTAATGCTAAAAGTACGACGACGGACTATGCATAAGTATTAAAACTTTGGTCTAATGGAAAAGTAACTAGCAAATAAAAAAGTGCATGTTGTAAGTCAAAAAATGTTTACAAAACTTTTTTTTGTCCATTTGAAGGACAGCACACACACATTACAATACCTGCACACACTTACACAAAGCAATAGAAGGACAGACAACCAATGGACGACGGTAAGACTGAACAAAAAAATGTCTCAAGTAGTCTGATAGACAGACAGACGATGTTTTTAGATTTTTGTTTGTTTTACCCTCCTCAGCTCAATTCTCTGAACCACCTCATTCGCATTCTTGTCTTCGACTTCTGCTGCCACTTTGTTTCTTTATTTTTTTTTTCTTGCCTTCACACATCAAACAAACCAAGAAAAAAGATACGTTTTTGTTTCGTCTTGTTTTGCATTTGCCACCAATTTATTGTATTGCAAATTGTTCTGCTGTTTGTTTTGTATCTGCATGTAGCGAATAGTCAGTCGTCTACTACAATATACATACATGTATATACATATGTATGTATATATGTAGTATAATTTACTATATATTTTTATGATTTCCAGCGCTTCGTGTCTGTGCAGTTGCTGCTGCTGCCGTCTCTATTGTATTTTTGATTTCTGTGTAAATGTTGTTCTTCGACTTCATTGCAGCAGTGTAAAAAAGTATTCATTTAATGATCGCTAGCTGTGTTTCTATGTTGTTGTTGTTTTTTACTTTAAATGTTGTTGTATTAGGTCATTGATCGCCACCACAATTTAATGCGATGAGACGACAACGGCAATGAGGACGTCAATGTGCGTTGAGGAGGTTGACGACAATGTTGTTGTTGTTGTTGGTTGGATATTTATGTTTGATAGATGCAAATTAGTGTTGCCAGCCTAATAATTTGTGAATTTTGTTGTAGTCATATGTTTGCTGAAAACTTTTTTGTCAAATATTCTAGTTGAAATGTATAACTTCACAACTCACCGATAGCTTAAGTAGACTTTAACAAGCCTTATAAAACGCGTTCCATTATTAAAACTTTACTTTAACCTGAAGTGAGCGATAGAGTAGATTAAGGTTCAACCTACCTGGTAGGTTAAAGTAAAGTTGTCATAATGGAGCACTTTTTATACGGCCGATAAAAACCTACCTTTAGCTATCAGTAAGTTGTGAAAACGGGCTATACACTTTTTTAATTGACCACGAGATTGCTTTCAATTTCACCTTTCCATTTGTTTGGCAATTTTACTTTCAATTTAACAGCTGATAACATGTTTGTCTTTATAAATTGTTTTCTTGATATTATCTTAAAAGTAAACCGCCTTTTTATGTAAATTTTGGCAAGCAGTATATGTAAAAGACTATCAAGAACAACTTGATCGTGTGAAAGCAAAAGAATATGAAAAGTGCGAGATCCGTTATTATAAAGAAAAAAACAAATTAAAGATTTCATTAATTTTGCGAAAATTCGCTAGTACTTTTTTTAAATTTCGAAATGTGTGTATAATTACATACATATCTAAGAAAAATATATTAATTTGATGGATTTAAAGACCCTTAAACAATTTTTGTTAAATAAATTTTTAGGCAAAATCTTTAATTTTAAGAACAAAATTAATTTTTAAACAAAGAACACCTTTTAGACCCCTTAAAGAAAAAATATTTTCCGTAAGATAAGTACATACATACATACATATTATTTCGTTTCAAAAATAAAACAATTTTATTAAACTCGATGCCATACATCGGCACATAGAATGTATGGACTACCCACTTAGACCAATATGTTCATCAGTTAACTCGCTATTGAATAAAATAACAGTGTTTCAATACAGATCGTAAAGGATGCGGTGCAATTAAGGAATAGTTTATTGTTGAAAAAACGTAGCATCCACAAAGAGTGGCGGTTTGGTGCGGTTTATGGGCTGGCGGCGTCATCGGGCCGTACTTCTTTGAAAATTAGGTCGGCCAACCAGTAACCGTGAATGGTGTTCGCTATCGCGAGATGATAACGGACTGCTTGTGGCCAAAAATTGATGATATGGACATGGAGAACATGGACCTGCCGCACAGCCAACGAAACAATGGCTCTTTTGCGCGAGAAACTCAATGGCCGTGTTATCTCACGTCATGGCGATGTTAATTGGCCGCCAAGATCATGTGATTTTACACCGTTGAACTTCTTTCTTTGGGGACATCTAAAAGAATAAGTGTCCGTCAACAAGCCAAGAACAATTCAAGAACTAAAGAATAAGACAGATTATTCGGCGCATTAACGATATTGAACCTCAATTATGTCTCAGAGTCATTAAAAATATGAACCATGAGATAGAGATATGCCACCAAATCCGTGTCGAGCATTTTGCCGATATTTTATTTCCCACACAATTGTCATAATTCCTTCTATCATAATAAGAAGTATTAAGATAATTCTCTGAAAACAATGTGGTTGAAGTTACCATAATATGTTTTAAGAATTTTTTGGAAAAAAAACATTTTGTTAAAAAATGTGTTTTCTATTCGTGTAAAATTTTTTTTTTGCATCTCCTTTATTGAAAAAGTTTTTTTTTAGGAAAATTATTGTTTAATAGATATTTAAAAAAATTTTTATAACAAAAAACCATACATATTAAAAATATCCCTTAAATTTAGTATTTCAGGATTTTGTTTAGACAAGGCAAGTGAGATCCAAGGCGAATTCATAAAGGTGACATTTTCGAATCAACTGTTTATTGTTTATTTTTTTGTGTATATACTGAATGTCAAGCTTTGTTTACATTTTGTGAAAAAATTAATTCAAATTTAAAATTCAATAAAAATATAAAAACTTGAAAAAAACTTATTTCAAACAAAAAAAGGGAACATAAAATATAAAACCAAGGAATTAAAAATGCGTAAGAAATAAGTGGAGCCACAATGAATTTTCAATAGAGTGAAAAGATTTACTTTCTAAAGAAATTATCTATATTTTATGAACAAACAAATTCCTTTTTTATATTTTCAACAAATAATTTTGACATTGACTCTAACTTTTTACAAAAACAAAATACATAGTATTATTAAAAAAAAGAGATAGCTAGCATAGCTCTATCTCATGATGCGGTCACCTTTATGAATTCGCCTTGGTGAGATCATATTTTCAAATTTTCCTTTAAGGGAAATTTTAGTTTTAAAATTTTTACAATTTTAAAAGGAAAATTTGTTAAATAGGAATGCCTTTTTATTCAATTTGTTAATTTATTTTTTATAATTTAATGAAAATTCAAGCAAAGGAAATTCAATGTTAAAGGAAAAAAAGTTTTATAATTTTTATTAAAAATTAATTTTTTTTTTTTGTACTCTCTCTCCATATAAAATGTGTTTGCCTTTATAACAAATACAAAAAGTTTCCTCTAATTAGAATAGATCTGACTCTTAATCTTCTTTTAAAGGAAGTCATGGGTTCTGAACCGTGAATTCCTGCTCCGCTGGTACGTTTTTTCTTTCTTCTCAGCTCCAATTTCTCACCAGTAATAAAATACTTTATAATGAACTTTACGTTTCATTTCTTTCGTTTTTGTTTGGTTTTCGCTTTCTGTTGTTGTTGCAAGCCATATAATAAAAAACAATTTCAGACAACGACGCACAACAATAACAACAACATCGACAAAACATTACAAATTGATCGTTTATACTCCAACGACCCTTTCCTTTCTTATAATCATTCACGTTCATGTTGTTTTTGGAGGAAGAGGAAAACAAATCTGGAAAACAGAAAAAGAAATAAAGCGTTCAGCAACATTAAAATCATCACCATTATAAAGATGATGATGATGATGATGATTACTGCAGCGGTAGCACCAACACAAATGTTGCAGAAGTGTAAGCGGGTAAATTCACAAATTATTAAATTCTTTTAAAATAAGAGATATTTTACTTATCAGGTTCATTAAATTACCTGGGTTCCCACCTAAACAAGAGCAAGAGGCGGAACGTTTTTTTCCTCTCAGCTTTTACACTGATATTCCATATCTAAACAAGAGCGCCGACGTTGTGTCGCGAACAGTATAAATTTCATGTTAAATAAAACCCACATAATAGAAATTAAAAATGGAGATAAAACCGCTTGATTGACAAAAATAAATAGCTAAATTGCCATCATTTATTAACAATAGCGGCCATTTTCACTATGACATGCGCTGTCAAAATCGAATTTTTCTAATTGCAAAGCGTTGACGCCGCGCTATTTTGGGACGCTTCATACAAATTGTATAAGCATGAGAATTTTTGACTGCTCGAAAACATGTTTTCGCACTTGTTTAGTTACGGCTGTGAAAGTTTTCTTTCAGAAAGTCTGAATTAATTGGTGAGAGGGTAGAGAATAATAGCATATTCCCTTCCGCTTTCATTAATAAACTCAGACTTTATATTAAATATTGGTTTTAAAATAAACGTTCAAAGTTTTTTATAACAAAAAGACCTTAAGCTCGAAAATTAAGACTTTATAAAAAAAAACTTTAACAGTGTGAACCCAGACAAAGACTTCAACAAATTTCACTTAAATTTCATTTTTCTTAACAAACAATTTATTCCTTTGAATCACTGCAAGCCAATTATTATACAAAAAACTTCATGCGAGTAAGTGTGTATCAGTCAGTCCGTAAGTGCACATACTCTTTCAAACTTTGTTCGTTTCAAAAGCAACATAATAATAACATTTACACGTTCTTAAATGTCAATGCACTTGTTTTATTTAACTGCTGGTGCAGGCAGCAGCTACTGACGGCAACAGCACCAACAACAACATCAATAACAAAAAGCCCTCATACACTTTGGTTTGAGTACAAACGAGTAGTTTTGCTGCTTCATCAATCCTTTTCTTAATTTCTTTTTCGTCTTCATACACAACATTCTTTTTTTATAAATTTCGTTTGGTTTTTTAATTGTAAAACAAGAAAAACTGCAACGAAAAATAACAAAAAAAAAAATAAATAAATTAAGAATGTGAATAACAACAACAAGAACAAAACAAATTTAAACTTTTAATGTTGCTGTTCTTTTAAAAACAACAAATTCACTCGAGTAAGTGAGTGAGAGAGTGACTGCGTGTTTTTGTTGCAGTAATAAATTGTCTGAATGTGACCCCACTCCAATATCTCCATTCGTCTGGTTCACCAAACACTTTTACTCCACTGTGTGCATTTTTATTTTTAATTTTTTTTTTTTTTTTTTTTGATATTTATGACAAATTAATGATGCACTTTTGCTCCAAGTTGTGTTCAATGCTGGTGGATGGAGTTTAATCACTCGTTATCAGTTCGAATTCATTGAGCAGATGTTCGCATTTTATTCATTCAAATTAAAACTTTTCTTAAGAAGAGAAAGTGTTTAATTTGAAAACTGTCAAATTAATTATGATTTTTTTTCTCTATGAAGATGGTAGTTGCGAAATGCGATTGCAAAGGAGGTTTAAACCGGAGGACTATAACTAAAAAGGATTTTTTCTTTGAAAAAAGTGTGATCATATACGAATAAACACAAACCTGTCAAAATGTTACAAAAAACGAACTTTTTACTGAAAGTACCAGCTTTCTGGAAAAATATTTTTTAATCCAAAATTATAATTTTTACAAAAAGTTTTTCTACTTACTTTTGATAAATGCAAAATGTACCTTTTGATATATTTCAAGAAATTACCTTTTTAAAAAAAGTACCTTTTAAAATAGTACCTGTTTCAAAAAGTACCTTTTAAAAAAGAATGTTTTTTCAAAAAAGTACCTTTTAAAAAAAGTACCTTTTAAAAAAAGTACCTTTTAAAAAAAGTACCTTTTAAAAAAAGTACCTTTTAAAAAAAGTACCTTTTAAAAAAAGTACCTTTTAAAAAAAGTACCTTTTAAAAAAAGTACCTTTTAAAAAAAGTACCTTTTAAAAAAGTACCTTTTAAAAAAAGTACCTTTTAAAAAAAGTACCTTTTAAAAAAATTACCTTTTAAAAAAAGTACCTTTTAAAAAAAGTACCTTTTAAAAAAAGTACATTTTAAAAAAAGTACCTTTTAAAAAAAGTACCTTTTAAAAAAAGTACCTTTTAAAAAAAGTACCTTTTAAAAAAAGTACCTTTTAAAAAAAGTACCTTTTAAAAAAAGTATCTTTTTCAAAAAAGTACATTTTTCAGAAGAGTACTTTTTTCAAAAAACTACACTTTAAAACTAAAATCATTTTTCCCACAAATTTTATTGTTAAATTAATCTTAGCTTTTTAACAAAAAACCAAATTCTTTTTTTTGAACAAAGATAAATTTAAATAAAAACGTATCCTTTAAGCCAAAACAAAAAGATTCTTTTTAAAGGAAGAGTAGAGCTTAAAAAATAAAGGATACTTTGGAGCAAAGTACTTTTTTGGACAAAACAAAAGTTATGGCTTTAAACAAAAATTGCATTTTTTAACAAAAGAACTTTTTTATATGAAAAATAGCTTTTTTTAAATAACAAAAAGTATCTTAAGTTGTATTTTTATTCGACATTTAAAATTTAATATTAAACGAAAATGCTCAAGCTCGTCGAGGTCAGAGCAGAATGAATTTTTGTGGACATGAACACTTTTCTTTTAACCAATATGTACAATTTTGCGTAAAAAATAGCTTGTTTAAAAAAGAAGATTACTGGTTAAAAAACTATTTAAAATTTTCTTTTTTTTGGAGACTGAATAAAATTTGCTTATTTCAAAAAGTCGTCAACATGAGAATAATTCTTTAGCTTTAGTGAGAACTTCTCTCATCGAAAAGATGTGAAACAAAATATTACATCGTTTCTCGAAAAGTGAGAAAAAACTGTGTCTGTCGAAAACTATCAAAAGACATTACGTCGTTACGTTATAAATGTCATAACATTGCACTCAAAGCCGATGTGACATTGCAGACGTTGAGAACGCCAGTAACTCATATCGTTGACTGCGACCAAAATTTACTGAAATTGAAAATTTTTTAACGACGGCGGCGAAAATACAACCGTCGGCTTTACCAAATAGTGTAAAGTGCGACTTTAATTTTTGTTGCTTGCAAACGAGCTTTGAAAACATTCGTATACTTTATAAAAATGTTAAAAGCAAAATATGTAATAAAACAATGAAAAAATGTGCCAAGAACAAAATATTATTAATATTAATCTTTGCATTTTGAATTGTTTTTTAGTGTTTAAATTTTTTCTCGCCCCATTTTTATTCGTGAGTTTATTTGACAGTTCAAAGCGGGAACTTTTCTCACTTCTCGGTGCACGAGAAATTATACGAGGATTGTTGTGCAATTTTTTTTTTTTTTTTATTAAGAGAACCATTTAAGACAAAAACAAATTAAAAAACAAACAAAAATTACTTCCTAAATAAAAAGTATTTTATTTTTCTTTTTTACAAAAGTACATTTTCACTTTTAGAAAAATTTATAAAATAATTTTGCTATAATAACAAAGAAGAACACTTTTTTTTAAAAAAAAAGACCTTTTCACAAAAGACTATTCTTTAGAAATAAGTTCTTTTTTGAACAGTATATAGTTTTATGGGCAAAAAGTACTTTTTTGAATAGGGAAAGGTGGATCAGAAAGAACGATGTTAAGTTCTTAACAAAATAAATAAAATAAATAATTTTTTTTATTGTAAAAAGCTATTTTAATGTCAACTACTTTCAAAATATTTTTTTGTGGATAAAAAACCTTTTTCGCAAAAATATATTTTTTAAACAGAAGCTTCTATTTGGGCAAAAAGCGTATTTTAAAGAAAAAGTTCCAGAAAATAACTTTTTTAAGAAAAAAGTACATATTTCACAAGAAGATTTGTTTTAAGCAGAAGCTTGTCTTTGAAAAAATAAAATATTTTAAAACAAAGATGTCCATTTTTGGAGACAAATTTTCTTTAAACTAAGAGCATGCGACTATGAACAAAAAGTATCCTTTTGAGCAGAAAATTATTCTTTGGACAGACTATGTACGTGTTTACTACACAAATACCATTTTTAATATAAAATATCTTTTATTTACAAGAAGATCCTTTTTAAGCAGAATATTCTTTTTGAGCAAAAAATTTCTTTTAAAGAAGTGTGTTCTTTTTTTTACCACGTTTTAGTTCAAACAAGGTTAAGTGCTGTATTTGACTGTGTCGAATAATTTAATCCAGCCATTTTTTTATTTTCTGGTACACAAAACTTCATTGGTTTTATATTGGACTTATGGGAAATAATAGATCGATCATCACAAAATTCGGTAGAATGATTTATTACAATAGCTTTATTCGTAACGGTTTTAGCTGTACTAAAAAGTTTTCCGGGAGTGGGCTTTATACGGGGCCTATGGTAAAATATTAAAATAAATTATACACAGGGTGACAAACTTATTATACCCTCCCTCATTAACCACTAGTCGTGGAGGGTACATAAAGTGCTTTTATGAATAAAAATCTCCATTTTTAACCAAAACTCCTTTTGTTTTAAAATAATACTTCTTTAAACGGATAGTATGTTTTTGCTTTTTTGTACCATTTTCGTCACAAAGTACTTTTTTGAATAAAGACTGATAGAGATAAAATTAAATTGATGTTGAAGATTATTCTTAAAAAATAAAAAGTAGATGCATATGTAATATAAGAGCTTTATTAAGCAAAAAGTACGTTTTTCAGAAAGAGCGCTTTAAAAAATATAAATATATTACATTAAAAAGACTAATATACAACATAAAAGAGATTACCTTTTTGCGCTGTATGTACCTTTTTATAAAAAAGTACCTTTTTATAAAAACATACCTTTTTATAAAAAAGTACCTTTATATAAAAAAGTACCTTTTTATAAAAAAAGTACCTTTTTATAAAAAAGTACCTTATTATAAAACAAGCCACTTTTTATAAAAAGGAGCTTTTTATAAAATAAGTATCTTTTTATAAAAAAGTACTTTTTTATAAAAAAGTACTTTTTTATAAAAAAGTACCTTTTTATAAAAAAGTACCTCTTTATAAAAAATAAGTACCTCTTAATAAAAAAGTACCTTTTGATAAAAAATACCTCTTTAAAAAAGTATCTTTTTCAACAAGAATTACCTTTTCCAATAACAGAGAGACACAATATTCCTTTTTAACAACTTTATACAATTTATTTATAAAGTTCTTTATAAAACGAAATTACATATATGTAATTCAAATAAATATTTCTTTTATTTTGAAGCTTTCCATGAATCAGCATCATTTAAAACCTTATCTTTAAGAAAAGAAAAAAATTAAACGAATAATTATGTCAATATAATTCCGAGAAAAAATCCAAAAATATTCAAGAATTCATTGAAACCCACGTCTTTGTATTTATAAAAAAAAAAAAAATTATAACGGAATTTTCCCAAAAACTTCATTTCCTTTTATTAATTTTACAAATGAACTCATTTATGCAAAAATTTAATTCTCAAACGTAAATAAGTTGGTCAAAAAAAGAACAAAGAATAATTAAATCATTTTCATTCTTAAAAGTTTTGTCAATAATCTTCGAATCAGAAGTAAAAGAACTTATTGATGGTACAGAAGGGAAAAATTTATTTTAATAGATACAATTCTTCATTTAATTAAGGGAAACTTATACAGACACGAGACAGTTCTCTATAGAAATCTCAAGTTTCCAAGAAATTTATGAAAGTTATTAATAAATTTGTTGGTTTCTTTTTTCTTATTCGGGCGCATCTTCCAGTACCAAAGCACTTTTACAATTCGACTGAATGCTTTTTAAATTTTAATTCATTCCACTAACGGTACATTGACCCCACTATATGAACTATACTTAAATTCACATAATCTTTCCTTTATTATTATGTTTTTCTTCATTTCTCTCTCTCATATAATTAGAACTCAATTACAGAACACTTTCTAGTACCAAACAACTGCTATTTACCACCACTGCCTCTAGTTCTTGCACACACACACATACATTTTCACACAGATACTCGTACATCCATACAATGAATGTGCTTTAGTTTTGGTTTGGCTTAAGTTTTATTTTCAGCTTTTTTTATTTAGAGGAATTGTGTCAAACAACCACAAATTTAAACCATCACCACCGCACAAGAATGACCTGGTTTTCCGAAAATTAAAATAGACATATAGAATGTATGTGCATAGATACGAATACGAATACAAATACACAGATACACATACAACCAATGCAGAGTTACGAGCTTGTACCACAAACAAGTTAAAAGTTGGTTTGTTGGTTGTTTGTTGCTGATGTTGAAAGCCTTATGACGACTTTAAATACACCCAATGCAACCATCAGTTGGATGTTGAATTAAATTTTTTTCTTTTTTTAAATTGTTTAATACGAGTCGGGGTGTATTGAAAATCTTTTCTTTAAAAAGCCTATTAATTGTAAGTTTATAACCTTAAAATCGATTTGGTACCAAGTGCTTACTTCATACAGGACATTTTTTTAAATTGCATCAAGACAAAGTAAGCATATTGCAGAAGGTAATCATGACACTGAAATTCCCTGTTACTATAATAGTGACATAGCTCAAATAAATCCAATTCGAGATAAACGCGTTTAAAGTTTTTCTGCCTGTGACTGTGAAAACAAATTTCGAAATGTTAAAAAACAGGCAGTTAATTTGCTCAAACCACTGAGAAAAATAACGACATATTCTCTATAAACGGGGAAAGTTTAAATGACATTATTATAACTTCAAAATTTAATTTTTTTGAGTTATGTCACTATTGAAGTATTATATATGTATATCTTAATCTGCTTAAGTAATTTTTTATAACATTCCTAATTGAAATTTTGGAAAGATAAATTAAAAGAATCTTTTAAGATTAAACCGCTAGATTGACCTGAAAATAGCTAAATTGCCGTTACTTTTAAACAATAGCGGACAGCTTCACTATTCAACGTGCTGTCAATTTCGGATTGACGCCGCACTATTTGTGATGTTTTATACAAATTGTATGGGCATGAACATTTTTGACAACTAGATAACGAGCGCAGATTTTGTTTAGGCTCGGCTGCAAATAAGTTTGATTTAAACTACATTGTGAGAATAATTAAATAAAAATTATAAAGAAAAATTGTGTAAGTTTTCATTATATTTTGGGCATTTTTTCACCATTTTTGAAAATGATTTCCATTTTTATTTATTTTTTAACGATTTTCATTTTCATTCCACGTTCAAACAAATTTTCAGCTATAAATTTGTTTCCATAAGATGAAATTTGCATAAATCTCATTAAATAAAAATCTTTTAATTTTTATTAAGCTTATTACACAAAGCTTAGCACTTCCTATTTGTTGTATTAAAAAAATTAATTAATTAATTTAAATTTTAATGCAAATGCATTAAGTGTCATAATTTAAAGTAAAATATAATTGAAATTTATTTTTGTCCCAAAATATTTTCTTATTTAGCCATGAACATCTTTCGTTATAGTTTGATTTTGTAAGTTTTTTTATTTCTTTGTAAAAAAATTAAGAAAATTCTAATGAGCAATAAATTATATAAATATATACAAGTAAGAAAAAAAATGGTCAAGACCGAGCATATGATTCCCTACACCACATAATTTACAGACAAATTTTCGAGAGCTTACGCTATTTAGGATCCATTAACATCAAGGACGCACCAGAACAAAATTATGTTACGAGCAGGGAAACCAGAAATATGCTCTAAGAAACGCGTTTAATGTGCATTAAATATGCAGTAAAAACTTGAAAATATGCCCTGAAAATTGTTAAAAATATGCCCCAAAAATTGAAAAATTGCTAACTTGAAAACAAAATATTCAACAATTTAATAACAGCTCCATTTAATAAAAACAATACCAAAATTATTATCGGTAAAGCTCATAGACCAGATTTTACCCTATTTGGAAACAATAGGCAGTCATCGGCTTACAAAAACAAATGTATGTTAAGAGGTTATAAATTAAAGCTATTTATAGATGGAAGCTTTGGGCCAATGTGAACTGATTCGAAAAGAATTTATTTGCACTAAAATATTTTTGGGGCGAATTTAATCTGAATACCAAAATAATTAGATGGTTTACACAAAGAGTCTCATTTGGAAAGAAGTTTTTATGGGGGCTATGTGAAATTATATACTGATTCTCATCATTTTCAACACGCTTGGTCCTTGTGACAGCTATGTACCAACAATGTACCATATGTATTTTATCAAATTACATATATAAAAAATTGTAACCTGTAGATACTTTGTACACAAAGTTTATGTGGACAGCCAGCTAGACGGACGGACATCGTTAAATCGTTTCATAAAGGGATTCTAAGTCGATCGGTATACTAGAAGCTGTTACAAACATCAGCAAAAACGCATAATACCTCCGCTATTGTGGTGTGGGTATAACTATATGTACATTGTACATAAGTATGTAAATGATCTACTACATACGCTATTAAGTAATTTTATTTGCTTGCACTTTATGAAATAAATTTACAATATTACTTAAATAAATTGAAATCACAGAGTAAATAACAAAAATAATACATATCTATGTATGTATGTAAGTATATATGTATGTACAATTGTACATACGTAAAAGATATAGAGACACCACCTATATTTGTGACATATCAGAAAAAGAGTGGCCAGATTATAAGGATGTAAGTGGGACTAATTATAAATGTAATGCGGGAGAAAAAGAAGCTGAGTGTTTTGATATTTAATCGCTCCTCACATAATTTTTAGTTTTGATACCAAACACTCTTTGAATAAAGGAAGGACTTACCCAACAAACACGGAGGTTTGATTTCAAATTGAAAATGATAATTCTCCAATGTTTTTCAAATGTAGATTTTAATGCAATGTGGAACATAAATACAAATATTTTTTTTAATTTAATTCATTATTATTTAAATAAACTGTGAGATAAACATTCGGCATCATAGTTAAAAGATAACATTCATTTCGTTCTCTAATTCTTGGAAAGACGAAATACTTGGCTTCTTATTATTTTAAGAATTGAAGCACCGCGATCATACAACAAACTTATAATATCTTCACTTTTCCATTTTAGTTTTTTTAATTTGAATTCTTTATCATTGAAATTACTCACAAATAGCTTTTATTTTTCACAAGAAATAAATCGTTCACTTACCCCGGGTCTCCACGTAGCAATATTTATTGCAGCAAACGTCAAATTTGATTGCTCCATTAAATTTGCGATGTATAGACCGCATATTGCCATGAGTGGCAATCTATTGCGCAATGATTGCTCTTCTGATTGTTTGAGCAATTATTGCTTAGCAATCTGCTGTCAAATCAGTTACCATTTATCTGACATTTTATTTCTCTGTACGGTTGCTTTTTTATGTGTGTGTTTATTTATTAAAATAGAAATTTTTTCAAATGCAAATAAACAAAAAAGTAATACAAAACACAGCTACTACAATTAGAATTAATTATTATATTTAGTTAATTATTTAATTGAAAAAAGAAAATTTAACAACCATTTAAAAATACAACATAAAACATTTTTTATAAATGCAGCCACAAAACTTTGGACAACTACCGGCGGTGAAAATTGCAAAATTATGGCAAAGCAATTTCAAGTGTTCTCCAGCAATATAATCAGCAATTTTTGCTCAATTGTTCTGTCATTGTTCTGTCGACGTTTTTGTTTGTACTTAGCAATAAATATTGCTACGTGGAGACCCGGGACTTAAAAAATTTAACTAATCGCCATTTTTAATGCTAACATTTATTTTTCGCTTTAGTATTGCCAAGTTTAGTTTCGATTTGAATTTAACATTTGATACCAATTTGACATCAAATTGGTAAAACATTTGATGTCAAATGTTTATTTTTAAATCATTATCAATTTGAATTTAAATGTTTAAAGCAAACATTTGAAAAACGATTGAAAATTGTGTTTGATGTCAAATGATAAAGTCATTTCATATCAAAGGTTTGACTTCGTGTTTGTTGGGTAGTAATATTTTTCCAAAATTCGTATTCCTGGCTGAACAAATTAATTGTTTATGGTGATTTCAATGTGTTACAAACGGAATAACTAATTTAGTATTCACTCCTTTTCTTTTTAAGGTGGTAGTGAGTATAAAAATTATAAAAATTAAAATAAAAATCGCAAAAATCATAAAAAAAACGTAAATTTTGTATAAAAAAAAAACAAGTAAGAAAGTATAGTCGGTCTTGCCCGACCATATGATATCCTACACCACAGCATTTAAAAAAAAAATTCGAGAGTGTATGGCTACATGAATAACAATCTATCTATGTTTTAAATTTCATTAAAATCTGTTAGATAGTTTAGGAGAGGCAGAAAATTTCCCTCGTGGTCCTATTTTTAAAAAATATTTGCTTATGTGCCCATATAAATATGGATCTATCTTTGTTTTAAATTTCATCAAAATTGGTTTGATAGTAGGCACAAAGATCATATTCCGTAAAGAAGCTTGTATGGGGGCTATGTGAAATTATGGCCGATTTGCCCCATTTTCAATAGGCTTGGTCCTTGTGCCAATTAGAACCTATGTACCAAATTTCATCAAATTATCTTTAAAAGTGCAACCTGAACTTTGCGCACAAGGTTACATGGACAGCCAGCCAGCCAGCCGGACATCGTTTGATCGACTGAGAAAGTAATTCTGAGTCGATCGGTATACTTTAAGGTGGGTCTAGGACCAATATTTTAAGGTGTTACACACATCAGCACAAATGCATAATACAATCTCCACTATTGTGGTGTGGGTATAAATAGCAAAACTGGGTTAAAGTTAAAAAGAACAGAAAAAAAAATGCAATTTCAAAAAAAAAATCGCAAGTCTCAGAAATTGAATATAAAAGACTTAAGTCGCTCAAAAAAAACCTTTTCCAATCGCTAGTTTAAAAAAACGAAAATTTTAGATCAAAGTCCCGTCATAATAATTTTACAAAAATCGCTTATTATATATGACAAAAAAAACCGAAGTTTTAGATATAAAAATTATATCCGTAAAAATTGCTTATTAATTTTATATTAAAATACGGTTTGGGGTCATATGTCCGAAAAATCCCGAACTCAAAATCCCAAATCGATATACACAGCGTCTCTGCATAGCCGGCCTTCGGTCGGGCTCATGTATTTTCTTTTTTTTGGAATAACAAACAGCGAAATTTGATATTGGGATTTTTATGATTGGTTTGTGATTTTGAGAATTCTGAAATTCGGGATTAAAACAATTCGGGATTTTGACATTTCGGGATTTTTAAATTAGGGATTTCGATACTATCCCTATTAAACAAACCAATCACAGAAATCATCAATTTAAGGCAAAATAAAACAAATAAAAAATTTCAAAATCAAATTGTGAAAATTTACTAAAGTTTTCTTTTAAAAAATCTCTAATCGGGCATGTTCTAGAAATCGAAATGAAGTTGATTTAAAATCAAACATGTTCTAGAAATCGAAATGAAGTTGATTTAAAATCAAACAAATTTAAAAAAAAACCGATCCTGTAAAGTAAACTCAAAAAAAAATATTCTTTTTTTACATACTTCATACTTTAAGTATAAATTATCTTTACAAGAACAAATCTTAAAACCAGGAAAAACTACGGTCATTTTGCAAAAAAAAAATACATAAAACATCTCGTTCGATTTCAATTCCACTTAATTTCGAATTCTAGGACATGCCCGATTAGCTTTGAAAAAAATTCAAAATTTATAAAGAACGCATCACTGAAAATAAAAACTCATATACATACATACATAAATATTTTATAAAAAACGCTAATATCGTGAGAATGACAGTTTAACTTTAATTTAATTTTAGGGTTCGCCAGTTTTGCAAAAACTGCAACTTTAAGACAAAAAGTCACTAAAATTAAAAATATCTTGTATCACAATAAACGCAATTGAATTGAACATATGGTAATTCTTTTTTTTTTTAATTAATAAAAAAATAATTAATAAAAAAAAAATTTGTTACAAAAGAGTCACTGAAAAATAAAAAAGCATTTATTAAAATCGCTTATTTTATATAAAATCGAGAATTTTTAATATAAAGCCCAAAATATTATAAAGACTTGCCCATTAATAATCACACGTTTTAGTCAAAAAATAAAAAATAGCCAATTTTTATTAAAAATTGCTAGTATTGAAAAAAAACTCAAACTTTTTTTTAATCCATAAGAAGAATCGCTACTTGTGTAAAAAATGTTAACAAAAATCGCCACTTTATACTTTAATAGCTATCTTATTTTTGTCAATAATTCGTTTGAGCAAAATTAGTGATTTTATTTACAAAAACCAAACGGCCCTATCTACAAAAGCGATTATAGGTGCGATAAACTCTAAAAGGCCTAGCTGACTAACCGTTTGCATAATATGCAATATTGTCAATTGTTAAAACGTCTGATAGGTTTTACTATCAAACAGTTTATTAATTTTGTTATTCGTGCTTAATTCCCAGTTTTTATTCTTGATGAAAACACACTCCAATCAATTGTAGTGGGGAATGTAAGAGGAGATAAACTCACTGTTTATTGTTGATGTTTTTGTTTAAAATTTGATATTGTTACAAGTAGAACTGTTGCTTATGATTCTTATATGCTTAACAGTTTTATTTGGTTTAATATCTTTAGTTTTTTTAAAATCTTTATGGATGAAGTTTCCTGATGATCTGGCCTAAGCAACCAGTGAAATGCGCATAGGAATAGCTTATCCCATCAACAATAAATTTCAAGTGTTTTTATCAAGAATAAAAACTGGGAATTAAGCACGAATAACAAAATCTTTTAAATTAAAATTTTGTGTTCCCAAAAATTACTTTTGATAAAAAAAAATAATTTTATAAACAGTATAGGTTAGGTTCACTCGGAGACCAATGCGGTTCATTGTGAATCCCTTGAATGAAAAGGTAGAGAAAGAGAAAAGTGAAGAAAAGAAACAAGAAATAAGAGATAGATAGAATTTAGAAAGTTTGTAGGTACCACGTAGAACAATTACCCCCTCTACAGACCCCTCAACAGAGACAATCGCACTATTTCCCTGACAAACCCCAGTAGATCAACTGGATTACATCCAGCTATACACCAAAGTTCGTCGTGAACAGTTTAAGGCAGTTTATCATTTTAAATGGTTTTTTGCTTCTCCAGTAAATGTAAAACAGGGACGTTTGCGTTTAAGGTAACGATATGTATGAATATATGTATGTATATATAAAGCTTCAGTGTTACCCGAAGGTTGGCTAAAGCAAAAAGTATGTGATATATTGAGGAAATAGGACTTTTGCAAGACAGCTTTATAAATTGAAGCATATTCGAAAAAAATTTTAAAAACATTAAAATGATCAATAAGTTTGTAAACAAAACTAACAACGCTTAATTTTGCTTTAAAAAAAACCTGGCCACTCTCTAACACACTCATAACACACTTTACAAAATAAAAGAACACAAACAAACAAATAAAGCAACAAAAACAACCAAGTAGTTAGTGATAGTTGTAGTTTAATGTTTTAAAGTGGAATATCAATATGAATAAGCTCTGCCAGCCGCTAACCACGCCGACCACCACTTTGCTCTGTGTTCATTCTCTTCTACTCTGCTCCAATAGCTGTTTGTTATAATGCTCATTCATATACAAACATACAAACTTATTTGCTACTTACAGACAGACGCACATATATAAAACATATGCATGCATATCGGTGGACAGACATACATACCTACAAACACAGTTATGTTTGGTATTTGTTTATACTCAAACAAAAATCTAACAGCAACAACAACATCACCCAAATATTCAGGTCATTCCTCCCGCTTCGATGGTTTGCTTTTCAAAAAAAATTTAAATTAAAACAACAACCAAAACTGACACCGTCTAAGTGAATGACTAACCGACGGATACTTAATAATATTTTTTTTTCTCCGTTTAGCTTTTTTTGTTATTTTGATGTTGTTAATCTAAATAGATTCAGAGATTAAAATGAATGGAGACATTAGAAATAATTATGTTTATTATAAAAAGCATTACATATAAAGCATGTTTTTTAGAGTGTCACAACTTTGAGTTGGCAAAACGTGCAAATTGTTGAAATTTTGAATCAAAATAATTGTTATATTCTTCAAACTCATCGTGCACTTCTTCCATTTTATTTCGTACATAATCGTCCTTCAGAGCGGCTAATTCGAAGAGCAATAGATCGTTTTCGGACCACATTTACTGTTACTGATAATGTGCATCCCGTGAGACGCCGCCAATTCGGAGAATGGGCTGAAGCACAAATTGATATTGATTTTGGATTTCCATTCAAATTGTTTCCCCTATGAAGCCCGTTTCTGGTTGAATGGCTACGTAAATAAGCAGAATTGTCACTTTGGAGTGAGGAGAATCCAAAAGCTTTTGTCGAAACACCATAACATCCACAAAAAATTACTGCTTGCCGCGTTACTGTCAATGGTTAACAATATTGGAACATGATTCGAAATAGGATTATTTTCTTTTTCGTTTTGTTAGGTCACTTATCTACGTCGATAAGCTACAAACAATTGAACACCTGGAAATCAACATTCGAAGAGTTACCGGCGAAGTAGTATTATAAAAGTTTCAAAACTAGTTATACCCAGCAAGATAAATGAATATTGAATTTGTCATCGAAAAAAATTAAGAAAATTATATGTATGTATGTATATTAGCGTGGCCGTTAGTTGTATGGAGAACTTTTTTTTTTTTGATTTCTTATACTCTCCCCCTCCAAATCGGTTCAGTTTTATGTAAAAAAAAATACAAAAAAATTTCGTAGCGATAAGTTGTGTTTTAAGGAGGGAAGACATCGGAAGACATCGATTTCAAAATTGTGTCACTTGACATTAAATCGCCTTTTTATATATGTATATAAAACGTATATAAAATGTTTGGTATTTTGTTTTTATTTTCTTGATTATTTTCTAAAATATTGATTTTAGCAAAAAACTTTCTTAGAGGCTTATGTTGTTGACTAGAAGAGCTAAAATATTGCCATATATCATATTCTTGTAAAATGTTTTTTTTAGAAGATAGTCATACGCAAACAAATTACATTTGAATAAATGGCTTGATGGCAAACTTTGAGGGGCGGACGCCCTCCCTAAAACACAACTTATCGCTACGAAATTTGTTTGTATTTTTTTTTACATAAAACTGAACCGATTTAGGGGGGGGAGAATATAAGAAATCAAAATAAAAAAAATAACGGCCACCCTAATGTATATATTATAGGTTCTTGTAAAATTTCCGACATTCTGTCAGTTGAAAGCCTAATTTTAATCACAATATGGATTTAGAAAGCCCATACTTTGCAACAAAAGTAAATTTTTGACGAAATATTCAGAAGCAAGCACATTTGTGTAATTGGTATCAAAAATGCGCCAAATTGGTCCCATATTTTAGCTAGCCCTTAAACAACAAAATTTCCATACAAGCATCTACGCCGATTGAGGCCTTTAAGTAACTTTAGGGCCACCAAACAAATTTTAATATAATTATGGTACAACTGTATTTTTTTTGGTTTATACAGTGTTACTACCGCGACTTACATATATGGTCAATTTTTAATTTTAAGTATCTCAAATCAGTCCTTTATTTCATTACATTCAAGAATTTTTAAAATGAATCCAAAAATTATAGATTCTCATGTCTTTTATTAAAACTTGATCGCCTTTTATACATTTATACTATGTCTTCATATTAGGTACACAGAAAAACTATCTTAAGGAACTATTTAACAACAAAGATTGTTAAAAATAAAATTTTAGGTCAAAAAACTTGTTATTTGGTTCAATGAAAAATTTATCAAAATTGCGCTTTGCAAAATAGCACTCAATTAAACTTTTTTAGTAATGAAATAATTTAATATTTTTTTATATTCAATAAAAAAAAAATATTATCAAAAGTAATTTTTGGGAATACAAAATTTTAATTTAAAAGATATTGTTATTCGTGCTTAATTCCCAGTTTTTATTCTTGATAAAAAAACACTTGAAATTTATTGTTGATGGGATAAGCTATTCCTTTGCGCATTTCACTGGTTGCTTAGGCCAGATCATCAGGAAACTTCATCCATAAAGATTTTAGAAAAACTAAAGATATTAAACCAAATAAAACTGTTAAGCGTATAAGAATCATAAGCAACAATTCTACTTGTAACAATGAAAATTTGCAACAATTTATTTTAATATTTTGTTAAAAAAACATTATTTTTGGCAACAAATTTTTTTATTGATTGGCTGTTGACTTAAAATTCAGTAACTATACCTACAAAAGTTTTATATCAACACCGCAAAAATCGTCATCGCAGAAAATTTAAACATTTTTTTTTTATCAAATATGCGATTTTCGTATTTAAATAGGAAAGTAAGTTTTTTCTGTGTAGATGAGCCAAGAAAGCTTTCTATTCCACTTTCATCGTAAAGCACGCAGTACTTTTGTAATTAAAAATCTAACAGCTAAAAAGAAATGAAAAAAATTGTTATCGTCATAATCTAAAAAGTACATAATCTCTTTGAAGTTGGTACAATATCAGAAAAACCATTTTTCATCGCTGATATCAATTCTAGTCACAAGAAGCTACCTAGTGCAACGAAATTTAACGCAAATACTTCTAACGGCGGCATAAAATAACTGCCCACGAAAAAATCACCCAAAACGATTTTCGGCTTTATTATATATGCAATTAAGCACCAATTTTAAAAATAAAATAAACTACCAACGAAATAAAATAACACCCCCAGCAGAAATGAAATAATACCCTAATTTTTGGGGACTTCTTTCATATGAAATAAGACCCCAATTTCGGAAATGAAATAAGGCCACAATAGTATAATACATTTAATTTACAGTTTTGGATTTAAGAAACGCGAAAAAGATAACATTAACCGGCTTGCTTACTAAAGTTTCTCTGCATAGCCGGCCTTCGGCCGAGCGGAAGGATTTTAACACAATTAAAAAAGTGAAATAATACCCCAAAAAAATTTAATAGCCCCCATAAAATCGGTGTTGTTGTTCTCTATAGTGGTTTTTTGAGTGGTTTGTTATGCCTTCCTTTCCAACATATAAATTTTGCTTGGTCTTAAACAAGCTACAAATCCTTTTTATTTCAGCATTAAAAATTTAGATCAGAATTACCACAATTTTTTTTTTTTTTTGTATGTACCAATAGAAAAACTGCAGTATGAACAAGTAAGAAAATATATAGACGGTCAAGCCAGACCATTTGATGCACTGCATCACAGTGCAAAGACAAATTTTCGAGAGTGTATCATGGACCTATAGCTAATCATGGACCTGGAAAAACAAACTTATGTCATAAGATTGAGATTAAAAAAAGAGTTCTTTGTGCCTTAAAATGATTTTGTAGAGGGCGTTTACATGGGAGCTAAGGTCAATTTCGGACCTACAAGTCAAGACATAGTAGCTTTTATAAAAGTTAACATTGCGAAATTTTATAACAATACCAAAATTTATAAGGATGTTATGGAACTTAAAGCTATTTTCGATTTAAGTTCCATTTAGATATTTTTGAAGCAAATTTAGTCTTAACGACAACATAATATGATAGTTTATGGACACAAAGTCTATTTCGGAAAGAAGTTTGTGTCTCACCATTTTCAATAGGTTTCGTCCTGATGTCAATTAAGACGTATGTACATATGTACCAAATTTCATCCAATTATCTTTTAAATTGCGACCTGTACTTTACGCACAATGTAACATTGCCTGACAACCAGCCAGCCGGACGGACATCGTTTGATGGGTTCTGAAAGTGATTCCGAACCGATCGGTATATATATATATATATATAATGTAACACACATCAGCACAAACGCATTATACCCTCATCACTACTGTGATGTGGGTATAAAATTTTAGATTCTCGAACTGTAATTTTAAAACTTTTCTTAATGAATTTATTACTTTAATTTTCAGTCGCCTGTAAAAGTACACAGCTACTCTGGCGTTTTTATTTTTATAAACATAAGTATTATTTAAAACCTAAAACTATTTAAGCTGCTTTATGAGGAAAATATTATGAATAAAAGAGAAAAAAAAAACAACTAAAGTGAAGTGTAGTTTATTAAACAAATTTAGCACACTTTTTAGCGCCATGTATTACTACACAGAAATCAAAGACACACACACGCACACAACAAATTTCAATAGACATGAAGAAAGAAAATGGAAAAATATTATGAAAACTGGGGAGATTAAATTAGAACATTCATTGAAACACTCATGTCTTTCATTTCTGTAACTGGGGGCAAAGTTATTTGTTGTAGTTGTAGTTAAGTATATGCAGCATGTTGTAAGTACGTTCGTACTGACGTACGTACGACTGGGTTGGTTGTGTCAAAAACAAAAAAAATCATAGTTTGGTATTTGTGTCATACAATCTGTTTTGAAATCTAAGCAATTCAGTTTTTCCAGTTATTTTTTTTTTTTTTTGGAGATTATACTTTTGATTTAAAAATTATGATGGGAGAAAAAAATCGTTTTATGCTGGATTTGCATTAAAAAGAAAAACAACGAAGATTGCAGCTTTTAGGAGATTATTTGCATTCAACTAGATGATGAAAAGGGGATCCTTGCGAAATGAAAAACAGGTCTCCTTAATTCATATTTAATTAACTACTTTGTTGCCTTAACGAATGTTGAGTAAGCTCAATTAAAATTTGTTTAAGCAAAACTAAAATTTAAACAATATTCAACAAACATGGCAACTTATATTTGACAAATTTATATTATAAAAATATTTGTCACATTGACATTTTCAACTGTTCATACGTTTGTAAATTTGAATCAAAGATCTAGATTTTTTTTATTTTAATTATCATGTCTGAGCCCAAAACTTAAAATTCTCCCGATTATTAATAAAAAAAGATATTCAGTTTTATAAAGGCTTTATTAAACTTATTTCAATCGTTTTATTAACTTTTTATAAACCTGAAATATTTCTTATGACAGATAGACGCAGCTTTATGTCTGTAAGTTTTTATGGCATTTAAAGATTTCCTTTTTATCTCTTTTTATAGATACTTTAAATGTGCTCCAATTTAATTTGTTTAAATATAATTTACATAAATTTTTTTTTTATACTTCCTTAATATGTCAGTTTATAACAAGAATATTTGTTTAGAGATTGAAAAAAAGTTTATTGACATCTTTGCTACACTGTTTCCCAAGCAAAAACTATTAAAAAGTAAAATTATAAGAATTATAAGTAAAATTTTAAAGCTACCTATAATAAAAGTTCTATTATAGAACTTTAAATAATTATGAATGACAACTCTCTCATTCTCTTCTTGAAGGGATTGTTGTGTGATTGCTTGTTCTACTCGTGTCGGTGTGAATGCACAAAAGCTCTTTTGTAAAAGCTTGCCCATTGGGCATATGAGCTGGAGGTTACTGGTGTAAAATATTGAAGGAATATGACTATTAAAGTATGAAAGCTTTATAAATTGTTATTTGACTTAGAAAAGGCATACACATTCGAATTAATATGAAAATTTATTAAATAGATAAGTACAAAAAAAAACATATTAAATAAATTTATTTGGAAGGCATTTTTCAATGGATTTAAAGCAAAAAGCATTACTAACAAGCTCTTCAAGACTCACTCTGAATTTTAGAAGCTTTTCCTTAGAAACTTTACTTTAAAAAAATGCTCTTAATAAAAGAGCTTTAACCCAAAATATCCTTTTTAAAGATACTTTTCTTACTTGTTTTTTTTAATAACATTTAAAAGTTTAGGAACTATTCTTACTAGCTTTAGAAAAATCTATTGTAAAAAACTTTTAGGCTAGTTTTAAAAAATGTTTATAAAATATATCAAGTAATGTTTAATTAGAAAGCTTTTCCAAAAACTTAAACAAAGAAATTAAGTTAGTCAAACCAAAGATCAAGATAAAAGGATATTCCAAGTGGCTTAACATAAGTAAGATATTTTGAAAAGCTTAAAAATAATATTAAAATTATAATAATAATTAAATAATAATGTTTTATTATAGCTTAGCAAAAATCTTCTATTAGAAGATGAAAAAACAAGCTTTACTTACTACCCGTCTCCACCATCCATCAACTTGGTAAGAACAGCATGTCGCACATGAATTCTACTCGTGTAGACTGTTCATGTTCATGTTTCGTCCATGTGCTGCCATCGTTGTCTAAACATTCGTCTTAGCATCCATGTGCGCCATGATGTTGGCCATACAATGTATTTTCTGTATACAACCACACGCCACAACAACAAAAATTGTGGTAAATCAGAACACGAACATCACCACGTATTCGCCACATACAAGAACGTGAACAAATTAATACCGTTGCTCTGCCGGCGTTATGGTCATGTCATGTTCAAATCGAAAGCGCATGGAGACGTGGGGTTAACAAGGTTTATTAAATAAAACTAAAAAAAGCTTAACGTAACTTTAAATAGAAAATAAGAAAATTAATATTAAAATGCATTTCTTTAAAAGGTTTATATAAAATAAGCTTTTTATAAATTTTAACATAAAGCGGAGTACAGAATATCGAACATTAATGACAGCTTTACTTAAATTTTCGCTTAGTGTGGCCGTTAATTTTCGTTAGTCAAGAGTAGGGTATTCATTTAATCGGGCTTTTGCTTTAATCGGTTAATCGCTCGATTAATTAACCGATGTTTTGGTTTAATCGGTTTATAATCGGTTAATTTTGTTTTTGATCGGTTAACCGATTAATAAAGTTTTGTTATAAATTAAGTCATTTCAATAAATAAAAATGCAAAAATTATTTATTATTTTGAATTTATTAGTAAAAAAACAATAACATAACAAACAAAATAATTCTTGAACTTAAACGAGCAAAAAAGTAATTCATAAATATATAATACATATTTTATAATATATACATATTATGTATTTAATAAGAAATAAACTGTGATATCATTTTATTAATAAATTTTTCAAAACTATAAGGAGATCTTATAAAATAACCTTTTAGAAAAATAATTTGGCTTAAATGTTTAGGATTTAAGCGATTTTTTTCTTTAATTTCGATAAAACTCGACTTGAAAAAAATTCTTTCACTTATCGAAGATGTTAGAAATCTCGAAAGCAATCCATAATACAGATTATCTAATTTCTCAGTTCTTTTCCTGTATTTCCTGGTTTTGTACTGTATTTAAAGAATGTATCCAGCGGGAAATTTGGGTCAATTGGTCCAACAGACTGGTCCTGAGAGTTGTGAAAATTTAACAGGTACAAAGAGAAAGAACTCATGACCCGTGAAAGGTGAACCAATCGTGTAACTGGTTTATGAAGAACAAAAAGGTAGACAAAGTAATGAATTACAGTACAGTTTTCACCGGTGGTGACACATTTTTTGGGACTTTTAAAAATTTGGTTCTTGAATTTAATTCTAGGACTTGTTTTATTGAAAAAATACTACATTTTATTGAAATAAATCTACATTGTAGTAACTGACACTAAACACGTCTATTGAGAAAAGTTCTGTGACTGGTCAAATGGTGTCAATTGACACCCTCCAATGACAACCCCATGTAAAAGTGATAGGTCTTATTCATAGAAAGTGTTTAAACTAGAACCGGTCTCTACCACCAAAGAGCTATCACGGGACTACTTTGGTGTCAGTTCGCTTCCCTCTAGGGTATTGCTAGAAGGAAAAAATATGTTTCTTAACAAATACCTTTTGTATATGAGACAAAACAAATAATTAAAAGCACAAAAAATATGTTATAATACTACATAAAATTAAAAATTTTGTTACTTCGGTTAATCGGTTAATCGACTGAAATAAACCGGTTTAATCGTTAATCGAAAAAAGCCAATGTTAAATTAACCGATCAGTTAATCGGGTAGTAATTAATCGGTTAACCGATTAACGGTTAACCGAATGAATACCCTAGTCAAGAGTCAACCGCAAATGAATTTGTGGTTAAATGTTTACTGATGAATTTTTCGACAGTCACAGTGTGCACCCGCCATAAAGAAAGTTTACTAAAACAGGCCAATATAAAATTTTTCTTCGAATGAGAAAAAGGGACTTTTTTTAAAAAAGCTAAACCTAAAGAAGCTTTAGCAAAAAAGCTTAACTTTTGTAAAAAAAACTTTTCAATTAGATACTATTTTAATAAAAGAAATTCTTTTCATGAACGTTAAACATAAAGGAATTTTAATATAAAAAAAGCATTCTGCAGACTCTTGGAAACAGTTTTAAAGCTCATAAAAAAAGCTAAGCAGAACACTATTATATTGTTTTTACTTTGACAACAGCCCCCATTGTTTCACCATCTTTATAACCAAATTATGTTAACAAGAAAATGGCCAGAACAAACTTAAAACTAACACAAAAAAACAAGCAATTTATTGTTTAACTAAGATTTTACAGATTTTGTATTCTCCAGTCATGGCAGAACTCTCGTAGTTTCATCGGCAGCAGTAGTCGTAATAGTAACAGTAGTGGTAGTAGGTCAGTTCAAAATTTGCATTTTTATTTCTTTTCTTGATTTTTTTTATTTGAAAAAAAAAAAATTTTAAAGTTAATAGAATATTCAAAGTTGTATTAAGGAAATATTTTGCTATGGAAATTTTACATTTAAGCGGGTGGCACAAGGAAAAATAAACTGTTATTATTATTTTTAAATGGTATTACAAAAGATTATTTTTAAAGGGTGTCTTATTTAAGACGGATTGAAATAACGATAGCTTTAGCTGTCAAATGAACTTTCATATTGCGCTCACTTGTTGTTAATATTATTTATTGCTATAAATTAAAATTTATAACGATCTGCAGATATTGCATTAATCTGTGTCCACCATAAGCCCATGTGCCCAAAATCATTTTAAATGTTAACGCATAGTTGCCAGATAAAAAGCTTCAAATTGACTTCACAATAATCGTCATTGTTAACTTCTTTTAATTTTTGAAAATTTTGTTTAAGAAAATATAGAATTAGAGATGTGACTCGATTAAGATTTAAGGTAATTGGAGTGGTGGAATCAAAAATTATTTAAAATCAAGTTAGGACATAAATCTTCAAATTGTCAGAATGTTATTTTTCCATCGTCAAATTTGACAACAGTATGTATAGATATTTCGAATAAAAAATTTTTTTAATTTAAAAATAAATTTTTTGGAGTATTTTTAACGATTTCAAGAGATCTATGCCGCTTAAAGGTTTCTAGAGGATTTTTCTACATTATTTAGTAGTTAGTAGCAGTTGTGGCCTTTTTACTGACAAATTGCATGTTTTACATAAGATTGAATTTTATGCAAATTTAAATTAACTCCCCACTATGAATTTTTTACGTTTATTTTCTAATATGTACTTTCATTAATTCCGTCCCTGTGCCAATTTATCTTCTTGCAGCATTTTGTAATAAAAAATAAAACTTTTAACGAGGTGATTTAATAAGATTTTGTTCTTCGATTTTTTTTCTTTTTGCTCTTTTTCTTTTATCATGTAGCACGTCTATGGTCACGTTTATTTAAAATTGCTTGTCACGCTTGAAAATGGGCAACAATAAACTAAAAGGAACAATGAAAAAATATTGAAAAAGAATCAATAAAACTTCCTTTAATAAAATATTTCAATTTTGATAAAAAAAAGATAAGCCAGTAAGATAAATTTTTTTTAAAGTCGATAAAAAACGACTTTATGATGTTGAAATTAAATTTGCAATTCCCAAAAAAAAATCTATATAATTAGGTATCCTAAATAAAAATTAACTTATTAGATTATCTGAAATAATGCACTAAGTACAACATCCGATTCCAAACCGCATTAGGCCAGTTTTAAATTTAATGCACGGTAATGCAGTGTTCAGTTATAAAGTTCTAAAAGTAAAAGTAATCCAGACAATACGCAAATGCAGTTGAACTTGCTTACTAAATATTAGTGTAATTTTAAATCAAATTCTACTTGCTAAAAGCTCTCTTGACATTCTTAAAAACTTTTGAAAACTATTTGTTTAAGCGCCGGATATTTATGATTCATATCCGCATAAATAATGGTAAAAATAAATATTTAATTAAATTTTTTTAGTTTTATACTTTATTACATTAATCTAGTTTTACGAAAGAAATTACCTTGATTAAAAGAAATGAATTTATAAATTGATTTCAAATTCCATTTACTCAATTCTCATCTTGTTAAGTTTTCATTAAGGACACAAATGTATAAATTTTTTTGTTTCATTACATCTCTTTCAACAATGCATTTTATAATACTCGTAGGTATTATAAGTTAATTAAAAAGTTGGTAACATGACAAAAATAAAAATAAGTATTTGCTATTAAAAAATACTAAAAAAAATTAAAAGGACATAAAGAAACCAACAAAGAACCTATTTTTAAAAAACTTAATACAAAAATTCCAAGCCACAAATGTGCTAGCTTTAACAAAAGAGCTTCGTGCTTTCACAACAGCCAATCACATCTTGGCGACAACAATTCTTGCTGCTTAAGCTTCGTACAGACGGTGGTAAGATCTTACAATGTTGTAATTTTTTTAGATGCATTAATTTTGCACATCTGCCAAATGAAAATGTGCTTTCAAAGTTCACACAGTTGCAAGACATTTTAGGCAATTTTAATGACAACATTGTAAGATCTGACCACCGACTGTACGAAGCTTTACTCTGAAACTGTTAGAGCTTTCAAAACTCTTCTAAGCTTTCATTTAAAGGCTGTTCTAAATAAATTTTTTTTATTAAGAAGATTATTGAAAATAAAACTTGAAAAACTTTACTTTAAAAAAGTTTAAGAATATTTTTTAAGAATGGCTTGCATAAAAAGTTTAAGATCTTTTTAGAAAAATTATAAACAAATTTATTTTTTTTTTCATAAAAGCTTGGTATAAAGAAGTATTAAATAAAGAAACGAAATGAAAATTTTTTAAGAAATTTTTTTAAAGACACAAATAAAAATAATTTTATTAATACGTTGCCTAAAAAGCTTAGTTCTAAGAACTTTTCTAAATAAGCTTAATAAAAACAGAATTTTCAAAAAAAAAAATCTTAACAAAAAGAAGCTTAAATATAACAAGCTTTTGGTAGTATGCTCAACATCAAAATTAATTTAAAAATTAAAGCCTTAAAGTGGTTAAAATAAAGAATTTTTTTTAAAGAGCTTCTCTAAATAGGATTTAATACAGTAAGTTTTTGTAAATTAGCTTTTCATAAATTAATATTTTGAATTAGTTTACGATTAATCAGACTCTACATGAAAGCTTAACAACTTTAAGAATAAACATTAAACTAAATAAAAAACTTAATGAAAAAACAGCTTTCTTAGATAAACAGTTATTTCTTAGATAATGTTAAAAATAAACATTTATTTAACGAAGCTTTTTTTAAATCTCCTTAACAAAAAGAAACTTTAGAAATTAAAAGTTATCACGAAGCTTTTCAAATGTAAAGCAAATTTTTTAAGTAAGTTAAATGTTAAAATTTTTAAGAAAACCTGTTCAAGAACAAAAGCTTAATACAAAAAAAGAACTCTTTCAAATAAGCTAAACATAAATAAACTATTCTATTTTGGCTAAGAACTAAGAAAACTTTTTGATTAAAAATACCAACAAAAAGCTTGTAATAAAAAACCGTTTACTTCATAAATATAAGTCTTATAAACAGAAGCTTATTTCAAATAATCTTTTCTGAATAAGTTCAATCAAAAAAAAACTTTTCTGAATGAGCTTGGGAAGAAAAAAATAAATAAAACCTAACAAAACTTTATTAAAAACAATCTAAGTTAAGCTTTTATGCACCAAACGTCTTTAAGACAGCTTTATTTTTTTTTTTTTTTCAAAAGTTCAATATAAAATAATAAAAACCATTTGCTTATGTGCAGGTTGAAAGCAAAGCTGAAGTAATGGATAACAAAATCGAAATCGAAAACGTAAAATGCAAGAATTTGGAAGCTGTTTTTAATACACTTTTAATCTAATTTTTGTTATAAAATTCTGTTTAATAGAAAAATGTTTGTATAATATTTTTCTCAAAATTCTTTTATCACAGAACTCTTATTAAAAACGACTTTTTAAATTCTTGCGTTTTGCGCTTTCGATTTCCAGCACACCCCCGTTTGTTTTGCTAAAACTTGGCGTTAGGAAGGACAAACTTTCTCTTAATAGTGTTGAAGTACACATACGACAAGTACATTAAAGTTTTTAAAAGATGTGGTCGGACGTATAACGAGTTATTTATTTTTTCAAATTAACTTTAACCTACCCGGTAGAATGAACTTGCTTTTAGCATATTGCTTACTTAAGATTAGAGCAAAATTGTAAGAGTGAAAACCTTTTTATACGTGGGACAAAATCCTTCCTTTCACTAACGGCAAGTTGTACTTATGCCGTTAAGAGTTAAATTTTAAAAGTATTTTACCTTTTGAAGCTTTGCCAAAATAAAAATAGAATCTACTTTATAACAAAAGCTTAATAGAATTAAGCTTTTTTTAAGCTGTCTTAGTAAGCTTTTTTAAAAATACTAGACCCCTTATTAAAAGAAAATTCACTTAATTAAGTTTTTTTAAACCTGAAATATTTTTTTATGATAAAGAGGATACATCTTTACAAAAGAGCTTTTTCGATAACGCTTAAATCGTTTTACACAATAAAACAAGTCTAATAGTGCATTTACACCTACGCCATAAACAGGTTATAAGTTGATTATGATGATAAACTAGTTTGAGAAACTTGTTTATCCATACAAATTATAAACACGTTTGTAACTAGCTTTTGAGATAAACTAGTTACAAACAACCAGTTTTTGTTAGTGCAACTCTGTTTTTTCAAATTTTGTTCTGGCAATGTTACTGATATTTGACATTTCCTTAAAAATAAAAAATCAAGCGAAAAAAAAATTTACTTTACTTACCAAAACAATAGTAAAAAAAATAAAATAAACAAAGAAAATGTTTAAAAAAATTCAAAATTAATAAGAAATGTTAGTTTTTTTACATATTTTCTTTTATATGGACAACGGAAACAAAATGGTTTGTTTATATGTTCGTATGTATGTGCATCAACGTTTTTTTTTTATTATTGGGGCTAAGAACTTGTCGAAGATAAACAACTTAACTGTCAAAAATGCAGGGCTGTGGAGTCGGAGTCGGAGTTGAGGAGTCGGATTTGAGGTTTTTGTACCGGAGTCGGAGTCGGAGTCGAAGTACCCACAAAAACTAGCGACTCCGACTCCGACTTTTTTGCATTACAATTTTTCTAATATTTTTTAAAATAAAAAATTTTAATGACCAATTTCTCCAATTCTTTTTAAATATCAATTCATATTTAAATATAATTTTTCTAATAATTTTATTTTTATTTGACATAAAAAAAAACAAATTTTAAACATAAATTGATATTTAGATAAATTAGTGGAATTGGCCATAAGAGGGTCTGCTTTTTGAAATTGTGAAGTAAGAAAATAAGGACCAGTATACTTTTCATATGAGTAGGTGAGTTTCAAAAATTAAAAAATTGAGATAACATCTTATTTTGACAATTTATAAGAATAGTTATATAGATTGTATCGAAGCATGTCCTTTTCTATGTTTTAATGTGACCTCAAATTTCTGTAACAAAAACCAGCGGGTTCGCTGTTTCAATTTCGCCAAGATATCGTTAATGAAATAGAGCCGAATTAAGGAATTTAAAAATTAAATTTGTAAAGATGTTGTTTTTTATTTATCGTATATTAACAAATATATAGCCATATAGCCAAAAATAGCCATGTTCATAAATATGACTTGAAATCTGCTGTAGCTCCTGTGGTGAAAGCATTAAGTGAACTACATTTGAAGTTCTAACCTTCAAGGTGAATTATAATAGAATAAAAGGAAAAGGAACTCGGAAAAATACATGACATTGTTCCAGATATAATTCCCATCAATGTGGGAAAAATGATTTGAGAATACTTTTATCTACTCACTTTAGGGAAAATTGGAGAGATAATAAAGACTTGCAATTTCAAATTTCGGTCTTGGACAATAATAATATTGAATTAGGAACGGAAAAATGCAATGGCGAGTACACTGAAGAAAAAGATTGAAATTTAGCAGTTTAAAAATTCACATTTTGAAAACTTTAAAGCAGACCGCGCAAACATGTTGATAATCGCAAATGATGTTTATGTTATAAAAATGTGCATTTGTACGAATATTTTATATGATCCTAACATATTTTTTTTATGTCGATGATATACTTAAAAAATTACGTCCTAAAAGGTTCGTTACCTTCTATGGTACTGTTCCATGCCTTGAGACAAACAGCACCAAGTCCAACAACAAAAGGGGTACTATTTCCCAAAAATAATAGAAGGCTAACAACATTTTTTTACGTTACATTTCTCTTCAAAATGTGTTATATAAATTGTAGAACTAACATCTGAAGGCGCATATGCATGTTTTAATAAACTTTATAAAATTTTCCTGAGAATGATTTGACTTAATAAATAAAATGTATATTAAAAACAAAAGACCTCACTTCACAATTTGCAAAAAAGGACTGTCCTTTGCCTCTATTAATATTGTGGTAAACAACACTAAGTACACTTGATGCCTTTAACTTCTAAGCCAATTGGACTTGGTGTTGTATTCAACTTTTCTATCTCGAAAGCTACATTAGATAGGACTTATGGAAATTCACACATCTATAAATTCCAACAGTATAAAAAACGTTATTTGAAAAAGATGTGAATTGGTGTAGTTTATCTCTCCCCTACAGAACTATTTTTAAATTTTTTAGCACTGTTTGCATAATATTAATAAATTAATATAACCTTTAAAATATACTAAAATTCAATGATCCAATACAGATTGAAGCAAAACTCGTTTCTTTCGAAAGTTCGTAACAAAACTCGTTCGTTCTAAAATTAGATCTATTATTTTTCTATATTTCAGTTGGTTTAAATTTCTCAACTGTTGAGTTATAAGTCAAGAATGTCATAACACTTTAGAATTAAAAAAGTTCAACTCATTTGGTCTATTGAATCGGGCGGTATATGTTTTTTACATTTTTTCCAAAATCCAAATAAAATATTTTGCAGCTTTCCTACTCATATGTTTGTAACTAGTAGGTTTAAGCTCAATGCGCGGCACGTTATTTTTCTTGCTATATTTAACCATTTAACAGGTACTAAATTAAAAAAGAGTTTAAAGTCAAAAAAAAACTAGTCTCTTAAATAATGCTAGGTTAGCCCTCTGCGACTGATGTGGTAGTCTAGCAGACACCAACAAACACAAAAGAGTATACTGAAAATTCATGCCATGCCGATAAATAACATACAACACGAATTTTCGCTTTGAATTAGAAAAATAACTATATAAATAATAACTTATACTCATAAACAAGATACAAAAATGGCTTTATTAGTTTTACAAAACGGAACCTGGAAAATATAAGCCACGGAAATGGTGTCTGGTAGTCTACCACGTCATTAGAATTGTGAGAACTATATCACGTCAGTCGCAGAGGGTTAGAGTAGGAGTCGGAGTCGGAGTTGGAGTCGGAGTCGGAGTCGGAGTCGTGCTTAAAAAATTTCACCAAAAGGAGTCGGAGTCGGAGTTATAACTTTTTCTTAACGACTCCACAGCCCTGCAAAAATGCTGATGTAAACGGTATAATTTATGAAAGTAGTTTACGATCATAAACTAGTTTGAAAATTACAAGTGTAAATGCACTATTAAGTATTTTGACAAAAATGTTTTCCTGATCTAGTTATTGTTTAACAATTTATAAAAAAAAAAACAATAACATTTTATCACGTCAGGGTTGCATTTTCCCCAAAATAGGTAAGACTTGTATTATGGTGTGAAAATGCCCCTTATAATAGCAATCTTTTTTAAGATTTTCTTAAAATGCTCAAGCATTAACTTCAAAAAAATCTTAGCAAATCCTGTTGAATCGAAAGACCGCCTTATATAAACTTTACTAAACGTTTCGCCTTTTTCGCTCTAGATTTTATCAGTAGCGCACTTTTTAATCCATCACCATGATTACGTATTTCACATTTTTACATTCTCTCTCAGTGTGATTCACTTTCCTAGTTTTAGTTTTTTTTTTCTTCTTGCATTTTATTTCAGTTAAACATCAGACATAATGAAAAGTAGGCTACTGAATTTCACTGGATTGTTTCAGATTTTTTCCGTCTTTTTTTCTTCTTTAGTAATTTTTCTTTCACTACAATCAACTTTACAATTGCAACTCTTGCTGTTTTGTTGTCTGTATGAGCAAGTGT
The DNA here is from genome assembly GCA_963931875.1 of Pollenia griseotomentosa. Classification (NCBI taxonomy): domain Eukaryota; kingdom Metazoa; phylum Arthropoda; class Insecta; order Diptera; family Polleniidae; genus Pollenia; species Pollenia griseotomentosa. The sequence continues at coordinate 172,366,260 of OZ007562.1, read as the reverse complement.
TGCTGTTGCTGCTTGATAGTACATGTTATCAACAACAACTACAACATGTGTTTGTTGCCGGTTGTTTTACGAAAAACTCTGTTTTGTATGAATTTTTACACTTGTCGCTGCTGCTACTGCAGCGTCAATCAATTCAGATGGAGATTTAAAATGGTTTTATTTGGAACAATAATATACAGATGTTGGCATTTTAGGTTTTTAGTACACACATTAATTAATTTGGAATAGTAAAATGCTATAGAATAATAAATGAATACATTTATTCAAGAGACCTACGACAGATTGTAAGGTCAACAGAATATTTAAGATTCATCATAAGAGGATCCTAATTCACACATTTCTTAAATATATTCAGTTTTTACAAAGATATGTATGTATGGATATAAATATTTTTGCTGCAAAAGCTTTATAGTAAAAACTTCTAAAAAAAAGCTTTACCAAGAGTTCAACCTCGAAAATTGACAGAAAAAACTGTTGCTGAAAGATCTTGCTAAAAATAGCCTTGCCAGTAAAAAGCTTGGTATAAAAAGTTTTAGATTAGAGATTTAAATAAAAAAGCTTTTCTTAAAAAGGTTTTCCATAAAAAAAAAGGTATATACATAGCATAAACAAGGTTGTTTTATGAACAAATTACAAAAAAAAGCAATATTTATTGCGGCAAACGTCAAATTTGATTTCTCCATTTAATTTGCAACGTATAGACCGCATATTGCCATGCGTGGCAATCCATTGCGTAATGATTGCTTGAGCAAATATTGCTTAGCAATCTGCTGTAAAATCAGTTGTCATTTATCTGACTTTTCATTTCTCTGTAGGTTTGTTTATGGCAAAGCAATCCCTCGGGATCCCAATTTGCACGAAAAGCGTTTCCGTACTTTAAATTTGTGTAAATGAGAGCGGGCTTGAGATATTAAAATTCTTCTTCTTCTTGCACGAAACAGCCCAGACTTTTTCTTCGTGCAAATTGTGTAAATTGTCAAACAGCTGTAAAACATAAACAAAACAAAAAAAGCAAAGAAAAAAGTTCATGATCAAAATTCTGGAAAAAGTGTTGTGGAATAAAATAATGTACTTAAATAGAAAGTTTTGTACTGAAATATTAGGGATAAATAATGTCAATTATTCTAAAAGTGTTTGTTTTGTTTAATTTTTGGTGAAAGTATTTCTACAGCCAACTTAAAATTTTTCAAAAGTGGCGGAATTTTTTTTTGTGTTTTAAAAACTGTCAAAACACTGAATTTTTATTTTGTGCTTTAAATTGTGTTTTTTCTGTTAACGTACTTTTGTGTAAGTTTGTCTCTTTATGAGAGAAATTTATGCTTGCTCTCATTTGCACGAACTTTACCCAAAAAGTAAAGAAACAGAGCTATTGTTTAAGGAATTTTTTTTTAAAAAAGCTATTTAGAAAATTTTGTATACATTTTTTTAAAAAGTTTGTAGAAAACTTTGTATAAAAAAGGTTTTTTAAAGTTTTATTTATGTACATAAAGAATATTTTTAAAAAATCTTAACATTTGTAAAAAGTAGGTTTTTCCGAATAAAGATTGGACGCTTTTGGTTCGAATTTCTTTTGTCAATTAGAGACCTACTTTGAAACTATTTTGAATAGTTTGTTATAAAACCCATTCTTAGAAAAAATTTTTTAATCTTAATTTGAAAATAGTTTAAGGGAATAAATTTTTGTTAAAAGCTTTTGATTAGAAAAAAAATTAAGGTTTGGTGCTTGGAATTGGAGCATTAAGGAAACCTAATAAAAGCTTTGCTTTAAAAAAATTTTTGGCATAATAAAGCTTTTTTAGGACCTGTTTAAAAAAGCCTTACAAAACTTTTAAGCAAAATGCTAAAAGTTTTATTTCAATTACAAGATGTAAAAAAATTTTGGAAAAAAGCCTTAAGGAACAAAAATTATAGTTAAAATATCAAGGATTATACACAAATGGCTGCCCCGGAAGGCTAGTTGGTAGTGAGGTAGTCTATCAGTGTAAGGGTAGCAGGTTTTAATCCCGCTAGTGACTATGGCCTTTTTTTAACAAGCTAAAGGTCTACGTTACTTTTGCTCGGCAAATAAAATTAGATCTTGTTATATACAATATATAAATAAATTAATAAATATTTATATAACAAGAAAGCTTTATCGATATCCTTTTATAAGCTGTGGGTTCGGTATCATTTAGTCTCGGAATTTAGTAAAATTTTAAAAAGCCAAATATTCTAAAAATAAAAAAAATCAATGAAATCGGGAGACTGTAATATTTATTTAGTTACTTCGGGGGTTTTAGGAACAGTTAACTAATTTTCGCATCAAGGGTGCTAAAGTTCAACTTATAAAGGGGCTCATCTTTGCTTTGGAAGCAACAGTTTTAGAAAAATCATAAAAAATTCGGCTGTAAGTGAATATTTTTTATGGTAAAATTAAAAAAATCTCTTATTTCCTTTGAAATCGTCAAAACAATTATCAGTGTAATTTTTTTTTTCTTGAAAACAGCATGTTTCTACAATAATTTGTCTTACTTTTAAGCTCAACAGAAGTTGGTCGTCAGTCAATCAGTCCGTCCATCTTACGTCTGCCACTTGTTTGTGTTTTTATTATTCTTTCTCATCTTTTACTTTTTTCTCTGTGAAAGCGAATGGTGTTTTTTTACGGCGATTATGGAGATGACGACTATAATGTTGTCGATGTGAACTGTTGATTATTTTGGTTTTATTTAGGCTGGTTTATTTTGTTAATTTTTTTGTGTTGTTTGGATGGTCGTGGTGTGGTTGGTGTTGTGGTATGGTATGGTTGAAGTCAATTGAGATTTCTGGGTCAATGTCCGAAACTGATAAGAAAAATAAAGAAAAAAAGCGAAATTAATTAAAGAAAAATGTACAAAATAACGATTTGTGTGAATGGCTGAAAAGTTTTATTTTTAGTTTTCTAAAATTATTAAAATTTTTGGTTTACAATCGTGGTAATTACACGGTGATACAAAAGTCCCCCCGGGGGTTTGTAGGGATCATCTTAAGGCTACTCAACTTCTGGTGTTACATTCTTTGAGGAAATCAGGTGCAGTTAATACTTTGGCAGTAATTCAAAATTGACAGGTCTCTTGAGATCGTGGCTGAACAGAGATCATTTTTGGTAGGACGGTAGTCAGTAGCCCCTTTTTCGGTGCTAGACTGACTATTGCTTGCAGCCCTTAACGGCATGCTGTCTTGAGAAGAGATGTACTTGTGCTTGAGATAAATTCTGTGAGAAATACATTTCATGAGATGGTCAAAAAGAGTGATAATGACAGGTCGAAAGCGTTTTTGGTTGGTGTGAAGAGCGTTAGTAAAGGTGACAAGTAGATGTAGGGTCTGTATAATTTTATGGCCCCCCGAGTCGGTGAAGGCCTGCATTTTATAAAGAGCGAAACGTTTAAGGGACGCAGATGTGGAAGGCTGAGTTGGGGGTGGAGGAAGAGTAGAGTGCGTTGGTGGAAGTGGTGAGGTCCTTGTAGAAAGTTGGTGAATGAAGGTTCGAGGGACTTTCTTTCCGCCCAAATAAGTAAGGACCTGGATTTTGCAAACGAGCGAAAAGTTGAGGGACCAAGGATCAAGTGTAAAATGGAAGTTTTTCTGGGTGTTTAAAGTTGCGTTGGTAGAAGTGGCGAAGACTTAGTAGTTGATGATAGCGAAAAGTTAAGGTAGCGGAGTTGATGTAAAGTGAAGTGAGTTATAGATGTGGTGAGACTTAGATTTAGTATATATGAAGATTCGAGAGCCGATGATGTTGACAATCTAGTGAAGTGTGTGTTTCACAGAACGATGCTATTTCACAGAGAGTAATGTTCTCGTAGTGGCTGTGTTTAAGGCCCAAAATCGCTAGAAGGGAGTTCCTGAGAGTTTCAATTGGGTGGACGGATCATCCCTAGGTGCTGTTGCAATTCAACAGATGCTACTGGCTATTCCTTAAGCAGCGGAGATAAGATAGCTCCAGCTCCTAAACAAGGGGCGAGTGTATGATGTTGCCGGATTATACACTCAAACTGCTATATGTATATGTTGGTTGCTCTCACACTCAGGGGCGTTCGGTAAACGCATAGTTTGTATCCAAAGTGGATACGATCTACCAAGGAGTAGGCCTTAAGGTAGGGATCTATGTAAATCTTTTCACACTGCGATACAAAAGTAATTCTGCTTTGTTGGGCTGCATAGACTACAAAACAAGCCAAAACTTTTCTCGATCGCTTCGTTTTAAAAACTTCAGACTGCAAAGTTCAGAAGTTTGTTGCAAGGCTAGTTCATACAGGTGACCGCATCAGAGAGAGTTATGCTGGTTGTAAATTTTTTCATGAAGTTTGACATTTAGAATACATATATGAACTAAAAAAACAAACAGGGACAGCCATCATAACTCTCCCTCTCTAAGGCACTCACCTGTATAAATTCGCCTTGGTTTGTTGTTTATATGTAAATTAATTTAAAAAAAAACTATTTTAATTAAAACATAAAAGTTTTGCCTGTCATAAGAGAAATTGTTCAAAATCCATTGGTGTTCTGGATTTGCTGACTGCATTATAAGAACCCCCTGCATTAATTTGTGCAGCACAGTGTTTTTTTTTTTGAAGTCCTTTATTCATAAATTGTTTTTCAAAACGGATCAATTATTGGTCATTAAACTTTTCTTCTGGGGAAATTGTTTTGTAAAATTTTAAATTAACAAAACAAAAACAAATTAACTTAAATACATTTTTTTTTCTTTAAATACTAAAACAAATTCTGTCAGACGTACGCAAAAATATTTAAGAATATTTTGTCTTTGTTTTAAGCGAATTGGAAAAAACGAATTATATATGTATTTAAAATAAATTCATTAAAATTCTATTACACTTATAGTATGAAATTCTTAAAACAGTCGAGATGCATCTTCACTCCCTCCTTCCGCCTCCTCGTTAGACTTTTGTGGCCGGTGGTATGGTCGGTCTTTATACACCTAGACAGCCAGATGAATTTTATGGTGAATGACAGGCGGACAAGTGGATGTATTGACGACAGACAGCTCAGCTCGATGTTTGAATTGTACGTTTTGTTCTCTAAAATAAAATGTCTCATTTTCAGCTAAATTGGCTCGTCGAGCATGAAGATTTCACTTTTTTTTCAAAAAAAAAACTGTCAACATTTGAAATTTTTAACACAATTTTTTATTTATTTATTGTGGTTATTTTGTATTAATTTTTATGAATTTACAGAAAATATTGAAACCAAAATGCGAAAAATGTCTTATCTTTTGTGTGTGGGAATTTTCGCTTCAATTTTTGGTTGTTGTTCGTTCAATGCATTTCAAAAATTTATTTTTTTTAATTCTTTTTGTTTTGTAATTGAAATTTCAAATTTTATTTAAATTGAAAGACATCATTTTGTTGTTGAGATTATAATTTATGATGTATTTTTTCTGTAAAAATGTTTTAACAAATTGCAAAATTTATTAAAAATGAAAGATTAAGTACTTTAAGTTGTACGGTATTAAAAAACATGGAAATAATAAAATATAATATAAGAATTTTAAATAATTTTTTTTAAGAATTTTTAATAAATAGTAAAGTTTAAAGTCCTTTAATGTCTGAACTCAAACCCACTTTGCTTAAAATTAAATTTATATACAAATTTAAAATATTTAAAAAAAAATAAAGTTTTTTAAGAAAACTTTGCTAAAAAATCTATTCTTAAAAAGCACTATGGACATAAAAGTATAAAAAAGCTTTTCTAGAGAAAAAACTTTTTAAAGAACTTTGTACTTGAATGCTTTTTAACAAAAACTTCTCTTAAAATACTTTAAAAAAGATTATTTTGTAATGTAAATGCGAAAATGTAAAAAGCTTTTTCATATACCTAATGGGCAAGCTTTTACAAAAGAGCTTTTGTGTTTTCACACCGACGAGAGCACAACAGCCAATCAGATCGCAGTGACAACATTTCTTGCTGCTTACTTTGCAAAAAAAAAAAAAAAATATTGTAAGTACTTTGCAGAGAAACAATAACAAATTGTACGAGCTTTGAAAGCTGTTTATCGAAAATGCAAAAATCAAAGTATGTGTGTTTGCACGTAACTGGTCTAAAGAGATTTTTTTAAATGCTGGAGATATAGAAGCTCTAAATAAAAAAAAATTAATCAAAAGAGCTTTAGGAAGACAATTTTTTTTAAAAAGCTTAAATTAAATCCATTTTTTAAATGCTTTATATTAAGAAGCTTTATAAAAAGTTTCAATAAAAAAAATCATTCAAAAATGTTTTGCAATAATAAACTTTTCCAAAAAGTGTTATTTAAACAAGCTTTTTTATAAACCGGTGAAACTAAATCGATGTTTTAAAAATGCTTTTAAAAAAGAAGTTTTATAAAAAGTTTGAATTAAGAAACTCATTAAAATAAATTTTTAATGATCTTAATAAAGAAGCTTTATAAAAAAAAATTAATAAATAAGCCTATTCAGCAGAGCTTTACAATAAGAATATTTTCCAAAAAAGTGTAAACAAGCTTTTTTCAAAATCGCTTAAATTAAATAGATATAGTAAAAATGCTTTAAATAAAGAAGCTTCATAAAAAGTTTGAATTAAGAAACTCATTCAAAGAGCTTTACAATAGTTTCCAAAAACTTTTATTCGTACAAGCTTTTTCAAAAACATGAAGAATCTTCACAAAAAGATTTAAATAATATTCAAAAAACAAAATTGCTAAAACTAAAAATCCTACAAAAATTTATAAAATAATTTTTTTCGCAAAAAGCTCAAAAACCTTTACATAGCAATTACAAGCAAAAGCTTTAAGTGAAAACAAAACACTTAAAACAAATGATTAATATATATAAAAATCTGTGCTAAAAGGTTTACAAACGGAACTTTTTTAACAATCTGTATATCGTTACCTTAATATAAAAAGGCCCCAACTCATTATTTTTGGAAATCCGTTTTTTTATTGATTCTTGTAGAATGGTTGCTAATACACATTCTATTAAAATTTCAAGCAAATTAGATTAAAAATAAAGAAGTTATAAGCAGAACACAAAAAGCCCTAACTCATACACACAATTTTTCTAAAGAAAAAAAGCCCTAACTCATACACACAATTTTTCAAATCTGTATTTCAATCTGAATTCCTCGTTTAATTTTAATAAAGATGTTTTTTGACAATGTTTGTGTAGCTATATTATTTCAGCTTTTATTAAGTTTTTTCCTTCTCCTGTAAAAAGTGTTTTTGATGAGTTGGGGCCTTTTTATATTAAGGTAACGATATACAAAAAAACTTTTCTTAACAAAAAATTTACACGACAAAGCTTTTTCAAAAAACCAAAAAAAAAAAATTTCTTTTCTTAACACAACTTTATGTGGGAAATCATTTTACTAAAAAAAACATAAAAATATTTTTCCAGGAATAAGAATTTTTTAAAGTTCACGTTAAGCAAACTTTTAATTTTAAAAAAATTTAGAAAAAATTTTCGTACTTATATTTTAGTTCATTTTTAAATCTTTTTATAAAGAAAAACCTTCACCCCTCTCTCTTTTCAGCTGTGCGTTATGGTCGCGTACCAAAACGTTCACGTGAGCTGAATGGCGGCACGCCTTCATCCACAGAGGATCCAAACGCTGTTGTTGTTGTAAATTCGTGTGATTTACGGCGTGTCAGCACACCGGGAACACCGAACACCCCACAAACCCCACAAATGTGTTCCATAGCCTCATCACCATCCGAATTGAGCGGCTGCAATGCCACCACCAACAATAACAATTCAAATAGTTCGGGTCTCGTCGGGCCGAATAATGGTGGCAGTGTTGGTGTCGTCGGCGTTGGCATGGGCGGTGTCGGTAATTTGAATGCCCAACAATTACAAACGGCCCATCATGAGAGCCATCATTTGAATGACGCAATGATGGCGGGTACTGGTACCGAGCTATCCGTTTACGATGTGATTATGTGTGTTTCTCAGGCCCATCGCATGAATTGCGCATACACAGAAGAACAGACCAGAGATTTAATGCGTCGTCCCTTAAATGTACCGCCCAATGGTGTAAGTTGTTTTTTTCCAAATCGATTTTTTTTTCTTTTATTTTTTTCTTCATGTTTTAAAGTAATTAATCATGTGCTTTGTTGTGTTTTCTTCATAATTTAATTAGTATTTCTTTTCTTTTCGGTTATTTTTTTTTTTTAATAATGACCAAAATTTGTAATACTTATTTTTTATCTAATTTTTTTTTTTTTAATTTCAATCTGTTCCCATGTTTTGTATTTCTTTTTTTCCCCAATCAATTGTTTAAAGCAGTTGATTTCGTCGGTGGCGGAGAGTATGGAATTTCAAAAAATTTGGCTTTGGCAACAGTATGCAGCACGTGTGACACCAAATGTCCAACGAATTGTTGAGTTTGCTAAACGTTTACCTGGCTTCTGTGATTTTACCCAAGATGATCAACTGATACTCATTAAAATGGGCTTTTTCGAGACATGGCTAACCCATGTAGCCCGCATGATAACCGATTCAACATTAACCTTTGATGATGGTACATATTTGACTAGACAACATTTAGAGATCATATATGATGTAAGTCTTAACCACTGGAAACTTTGAAATATTTTTTTATTATTTTAAGTTTTAAATAATTTTTTTCAGAAAAATTAAATCATTAAAATTAACATTCGACCTCTGACCCTGGCCAAAATAAAATTTTTTGAATATTTAACTGGATAACAAAGATGAATCGCTTTTTGTGATTTTAATAAAGTTTTAAAAAACTTCGAATTAATTTTAAAAATTTTTTTGAAAATTAAAAATTTTTAAATATTAACCCCCTATTCCTAAGCGATTATTAAATTTAACAAACGTTAATTAAAGAAAAATTGCATAGAAAATTTGTTTTGTTAAGCTTGAACACAGGCATTTACTTTTAACCTTGATTTTAAAAATGTTAACTATTTTTTTTTACTTTATGCTAAAGTCTTACATGTCTTACATCGTAAGAACGTATGTTATAAAGCCTTCATTTTCTAAAAGCACGCTCTATTTACCTACAAAATCTAGGGGGGGGGGGGGTAAAAAAGGGTAAAAACGGGACAATTCGGTAACCTCATCTCCTCTCCAAAGCAAAAAGAGATACAAAAAAATTTAATACTTATCTTTGTTCTTCCGAAAAGTAAGCGGACATATGTCCGGTACTTTTTTATATTCGGCCCCTTTTAGAGAGTAAACGGGTATAACCTGTATTTTAGAACTTCTTTGTCACCCCATCTTTCTTTCAAACCAATAATCATACAAATAAAGACTATACCAAATGCATCACATATCTAAAAATTACAAATATAAATTTCGTACTTTTTCGAAATACGAATGTTTAAGAGGTAAATATCGTACGTTTTTTTAGTACTTTTTTACAAAACATTTTCTTCATTCATTTCCGCACATATGTATTTATGTAAATAATTAGGGGATTCTACTACAATATTGAAATGTGTGATACTTCAATGGGGAGAAAAAAATTAATACGGGAAATTAAATTTCTTTCTTTATCTTTTCCGTGCTGCCATGTATTTTTGATTTTTTTATAATATTGAACTTAAAAACACAAAATTATAGGTACAGGGTCCTGGGTGAATGAGAATCTATAAGATGAAAAATGTCGGTACTATTTTGTTCCCTACCTGGTACTTTTTTAATTTTTGTTAAAAGTAGACAAAGAAACATAAAATAAAAAACATGCATGGTCCTGAGTGAATAAGAATCTGTAAAAGGAAGCTTTTTGGTACTTTTTCGTTCTACAACTGCTACTTTTTATAATTTTCGTTAATATTGTATCTAGAAATATAAAATTAAAATAAATGCAATGTCCTTATTGGATGCGAATCTATAGGAGGAAACTTATTGGTACTTTAATGTTCTTCAACTGATATCTTTTGAATTTCCGTTAGTATTGAACTGAGAAACATAAAATTAAATATACAATGTCCAGAGTGAATAAGAATCTGTAAGAGGAATATATTTTGTACCTTTTCGTTCTTTAACTGGTATTAATTTTTATTAATATTAAGCCTAGAATCATAAAATTTAACATGCAGAGTCCAGAGTGATTGAGAAACTATAAAAGAAGACTTTTTGGTACTTTTTTGTTTTCAATTGGGACTTTTTGATTTTTCTTATATTATTGAACTAACAAAATCAAACTAAGCATTCATGGACTTGAGTGGAAGATAACATATTTACCGGATTGCAAATTGCTCCACTAAAACCGAAAATACAAATGCTCGAAACATTTATATTAATATTAAGCTTTACATAGGAAACGTTTTTATAGAAATTTAGGCGAGTTTAAAAGTTAAAGTTATTTTCGAACACTGTAAAGTTTTTGTCTAGTGTTTTCGTATTGTCTTAAGTTCGCTTTCATAAACTTAAAAAAAAACAATGCAAAAAGCAAAAAAATGTTTAAAAAGAACTCAAATTTTAACCTCTCAAATAAACTACGATCTTTAATTAATTCACATTCGCTGACATTTTTTGTATGCCTTTCCCTTTTCAGACTGACTTTGTGGTTTCATTATTTAACTTTGCAAATACTATCAATGTTTATGGTCTCAGCGATACAGAGATTGGTCTCTTCTCCGCCATGGTTTTGCTGGCCTCCGATAGGCCCGGCATTTCCGAAGCCAAAATGATTGCACGAACAAGAGAACGCATTACGGAAGCGCTGCGAGTACAAATAGTACGTTCACGTAATGGCACAACACAAGCCCTACAGCTAATGCCAGCTCTGGAAGCAAAAATACCAGAACTAAGATCATTGGGTCTTAAGCACAGTGCCCACTGTAATTGGTTGCGCTTAACAAAACCCAGATTGCCACCATTATTTGCTGAACTCTTCGACATTCCCATGGATGATGAAGCGTAAATTTTTTAAAACAACAAAAAATGATCAAGTGAAACAAAATGGCGGCTTGTTTTTTTTTCTCTCTCCCACTCTTAAGAGAGAGAAAAGCAAAATAAAAACAAAAAATGATAAGACTACTAAAGCAAATTATATGCAAAAAAAAAAGAAAAAACAAACATTTAAATTAAATACAAATACAAAATAATTATAATTATTAAAAATGAAAAAGTAGCGGAGAGTAAATAACTAAAGAGAAAGGAGACAGGAAGTTGAAACTTCTAAGACAATTTAAGAGATTTTTTTAAACATTATTTTGTTTAATATCTATTTAATTAATTATTACTTAAAATTATTTTTTCAAGAATTAATAGAAAAGAATCTTTAAAGAAAAAAGAATGATGTTTAAGTGAATTAAATTGAAAAATAAACATCACATTTTTTTTTTTTTTTTAATAATTTTTGTTAAATTATAAATTTAATTAAAAAAAAAAAAACGCAACCACAACAAAAATAAATATATATCATTATTGTATAATTTTAAACAAAATCTAACAAGAAATCATAAAAATATAAAGTATTTTAGCTTAAATATTAAAAACTAAATAAAAAACAAGCAAAAACATAAATGCAAAATTGCATTAAAAAATAATCAAAAAAAAAACACTAAGTAAATTTTACAAAAATCTATATTTAATTATCAAATAAATCAACAAGTTCTTTAAAACATTTTGAAAATGTTATAAAAAAAAATTTAATTAAAATAGAACCGCAACAAACAAACAAACTATCATTAAATTCATTAAAATAACACAACAATTTATTGAAACAACAACAAAAACTTTAAAAACAAAACTCAATTCATCACATTTTTCTTTTAATTGTATTTCCTTAATTATGTATTTTCTTTTTTTTTAATAATGTTATTGCAATATATTTTACTTATTTAAACTTTATGAAACAATATAAAATAAATGTTTTTTATTATTTGTAATTTTAATTTTTATTATTAAATAATTGTATGTTTTTTATATATAAATATATAAAATAATAATTATTTTATTTTAAATAAAAAAAATCTTTTCTTCCTGCAATTTGATTTAACTTTTTTTTCTAAATAATTTAATTAAAATTTTATTTTGTAACGAACTTGCAAAGCAAAAATTTTATTTTTTTTTCTTATTTTTACGAAAAATTTATATGAAAATTCGCAACAATATGCAAAAAAAAATAATACACATGTAATTTGTAAATAAAAACTTTTTAATGTTTAATTTTTTTTAAAGAAAATATAAAAAAATAAAATGTTTTTTATTTCTTTGGTTTTTTTTATTTTTCTTCATTTAAACGGGTCTATTTTAATTTAAAATCAAAAAAAAATTGGTTATTTTTATTTATTTAAATATATACTTTTCATTTGAAAAGGGCATTAAAAATATTTCAAAATAAGGCCACAAATTTATAGGTTTTCCTTAAAGTGATTCATAATCTGAACTGGTTTTTGTTTAACAGCCGAAAAAATGATTCTATTTACAGAAGAGAAATAACTCTGGGGAAAAATTAACGGCATTCGATATCGACCGAAATTTCCATTTTAATTTTATTGTAATTTCAATCGATATTAAAGGTCTAGTGTGCTCCCAGGTCTGCAAAAAAAAATCAAGCCCGGACAACATTTCAGCTGATTTATATGACCACCTGATTACGAATATGACCTCCATTTTCCCTTATGATCCACTACTTCTAGGGGAGCCCCCTTTAATTTATTAATTTAAATAGTGTGGTATGGGATATATATATTTTAAATGCCCCCTTTCTGAAGCCAGAAGCTGTGGTGAAAACACAAAAAATTCCATCGGATATACTATTTTCCGAAACCTTAATGTAAACTTTAATTGTCGTTTTTCTCCACTACGGTGACTTTTTGGCATATGCGCCAAACCAATAATAAACTGACGAAATACCTGATAAAAATCTATACATTGGGTAAATACCGGGTAGAATGCCATCTATATCCATTTTCAAAAATTAAATTTTATAAAAACATACTTTTTAAATTTTTCACAATGTTTCGGATCCAAAGTCTTCACCTTAACCACTTGTACATCGAAGTATTTCGAACTTTAGACCAGTAGTGTCCTGCCAAAATACTAGCATTCCACTTTCTAGAAATGTTTCTCTTAAACTGAGTGATGTCTTTATGAATTCGTTGCTCTTGTGAAAACGTTCAGGTATGAATGGAGGAAGTGCACTTCAAGAGACATCTTACACCTCATAGACTTGCACGCTGACAACGACTCCTCGACATGGGCTACAAAATCATCACAGTTGTTGTTAACCAAAAAGTTCTAACATACGTTTTGGAATGCAAGCCAAGCTTATTTTTCTTTTCGATTCCGGAGTTCAATAGACGTTGAGTCTTCGAAAAGTTCTCTAATTTGGCAGTCCACGAAAATTCCTACTTTGATTTTGATGAAATTTTGTTTTCAAAAACTGAAATTCATTGCCTTCCCAAAATGAGGTTGAAAACAAAAATGTTCCTTCGGGAGGATCGTGAACAACATTTCAGTTTCGTCATTAATTTATTAAAATAAGGACAGAGCACTAAGCTTTCGTCCTTCAAAAAAGTAATTTCAAGGTTTTGAAACAACATCTACATTCCGATTCAAAAGGTATGTTTTTTTTTTAAATTTAATGAATAAAGCAGTGTTGCCAGACAATTTTTTCAAGAATTATATAAATAAGTTTGAAGTCCAAAAAAAAAATAAACATAATTTCCTACAAATTTTGCTGAAAAATTTAATTAAAAATACAAACTTTTTTCTGAAAACTTCTTTCATAAATTTTCTATTTAAGAAAAATGCAAAATACTGTTTACAAAACTTACAAAAACTGGGTTTTTACAGAAAAATTTAATAAAAATACATAAAATAATCAGCCCAATTATGAATACAAATTCCCCGGGAGTTTTATCCCTGCTCAAATTATTTCAATGTTAACTCAATTGTAAAAATGGGGGAAGGGAGAAAACTCTCGGAGTTTATTTATTCATAATTGGGCTGATAGAGTTTTAATTATTGAAAAATTATTACTGAATTTTTATGGTATTTAAACTCCGGGTATCCCGGTTGTCGAGTTGGTAGTTACTTAGTCTATCAGTGCAAGGTTTGCGGGTTCAGTTCCTGCTAGAGACTCTGGTCTAATTCAACAACGGGCTAAAGGTCTACGATAAATATTTGTAACATATGACTATAAGTCAATTATAAATAAAAATTCCGTACGATGTTTTTTCATTTCTACTATTGATGTTAAATAGGAAAAATGGGAGAAGGGAAAAACATTTCTAGAAATTTTATTCGAATTTGCTTAAATCAAAAAATAAAATTATAGGCAATTTACAAAGTGTTCTTTTGTGTCATATTGATTGTATTTGCTATAATTTTATGATTGTCATACAAATTTTGTTTTATTTTTCACATTGAAATAATCGGCCTTATTACGAGAGTCGTTGTCGTTACCGAAGTCGCAGTCATTGAAATTTTTGTCGATACCCTGCAAATAATATTGGACTACGTGATTCATTTTGATCAAACGGACTACTCCCTGGACTGGTCCAATGTCATGCAAGCATGGACCATGGCATTGTTAAAAAGAGTTTGTAGTGAAACGACATGTCTTCGTTTTGTAACGACGTGTTTTCGTTTTTATACGATTTCATTGGGGTTACCTTTGGACTAGTCCTAGTCCCTTATGGGCATGCGTGTGTGGACTATTATTTGCAGGGTATAATTTAACATTTACGACAATGACATTGTTAAACACATAAAAAGTTTGTCGTATCTGTTTCGTTTACGACAATAACAATTTTAATTTTTAAAAACGACTGGTTTCCGACTACGACAACGACACTCAAAATAAGGCCGATTACTTAATAATACAAATTTTTTCCTTTGAATTTTCGGTGTGCTATATTTTGAGCTTTTTTTTTTGTTTACAATTTTAAGTCATTATTTTTCTTTGATTATTTATTTTTTCTCGTTATATAAAAAAATATATTTTTAGTTATTTAAATTTAACAGGCTGTTCACGAAAGTGCTATTTATTTATTCATTTTAAATTTAGCCAATATAGTTAGTACTTAGCACTTTAAAACATTTTGTAAATTGTGAATTGGCTAAATATGTATACAACAAGAAAACATTGGTTGAGAGAAGCGTGATTACTTTAATTATGACAATTAGTTTTCTTTACTTTGCATGATCCAAATGCAAAAAAATAGATTCTTAAGGGGGCCTAGAAACAAATGTTTTTGTCAACCCCTTGTTCTGACCGACAATCTTACCCGGGACAAATAAATATGTATAATTTTCGAAATATTTCAGGTAAGTTATTTTAGATTTGAAACGAAAACGATTACTGCCTTTTTCACAATGTCAACTGCTTGGGATAACTAGAAACAATTTTACACCAAAATTGTTCTTTTCTTTTAAGTTGTTCGAAAGTGAGCGTGTTTTCAACAGACGGACAGGCAGACAGACGGACATGGCTAAATCGACTTATAATTACTTAAAGACCCAGAATAAATCGCACACTAAATCATAAACAGGCACAACTTTAAAAAACTGGCTTCGAAGACATGGTTGCAATTTTTTAGTTAATTTCAGATTCAAATAAAACCAAATTTTCGTGATCGCTACAGATTTGATGTTTAAACTGAGGGAAAATTACGGCATTCGATATCAAACGAAATTTCCATTAAATTGAATTTTAATTTCGATATATCTCGAATACCGAAATTTTCCCCCTGGTTTATGAAAAAAAAAAAAAAACATTAAAACCAATTAACTAAATAATTTATGTAATTACTGATTTTACTATTTAAGCTCTTGGTCTTTTTATAATTATAATTATAATTATTTATAATTTTAATTTTCTGAAGATGCTAACCAATGGTTAGCGAAATATCGAAAAAATAAATAATTTAAAAATTTTTTATAAAAAGACCAAGAGCTTAAATAGTAAAATCAGTAATTAAATAAAAAAAGGTCAAACAAAAAGTTATATATAAATAATTTATGAAAATCAAGACGACAAATTTATAATTTATTTATTTAATTTCAAGTTTTTAAAGATACATTTTTGTTTTATTATACCCTTCAACACAGGTGGTGAATAGGGTATATATAAGTTTGCCATTCCGTTTGTAATTTCTATAATATGATGTTAGACCCTATAAAGTATATATATTCTGGGTCCTTATGAGGAGCGAAGTTGATTTAACGATGTCCTTCTGTCCGTTGAAATGGATTTTCCAAAGACCCCATATATGATGTGGGCCAGGTTATTATACATTTATGTCAAATGTGGTCCGGAATTGTTTGCTATTGAAATTCAGCAAGATCGGTCCTCAAATGGCTGAGATATGAGTAAAAAACCACGATTGCTTCAAATTGTTTCCTTTAAAAGTCCAATTAGACTTGACATCACCATACCATCACTGTATAACCAAAACGACATACAGTGGCTATGGTAATACAGTGTTGGTAATGTGGTTTTTTTTTGTTTTTTTTTTTTTTGTTTTTTTATACCCTTCACTACAAGTGGTGGATTTTATTTGTAATGTGTTTAATTTTACGCATACACATACACATTAATGCAAGTATATGATATGCCGCTCAAATAAAGAAACAAACTCATAGACTCAATATATTTTAATTTAACGCTTCTTCAGTAAAAGCATTCGTAGCTGAGCTGTTAAGTTCTCTCCTGAGACTGATGATATTGCCAGTTCGAGTCCCAAAAAGAATTTTTTTTAATATTTTTTATTTAATTTTTTTATGTTCTAAAAAACGATTTTAAGATTATAAAATGAATTTCAAACATCAACTTTGGCAAAAGAGGAAACGGGCTTATGTACATACATATATAAATTTTTTGTTTTTTTTATATTCTTCGGCATGGCGAAATGAAAAGTTGGCGTGGCTCAATTAATATTTATTTATACCTATCTAAAGAACGTTATTTATGTATTAAACTTTATGTTCTAATCTCATCATGATGAAGGTTATATAAGATTCGGCATAGCCGAATATAGCACTCTTACTTGTTTTGAATTACTTTGGGTTCAGACTTCTAAAATTTTTAGATTTTACATTAAACTTGTATACATTTAGGCAATTCACAAAAGTGTTCTATTGTGTTCTAATGTGACATTCAGAAAATTATAGCAAATAAAACCAATAAAACACAACAGAACACTTTGTGAATGTCCTAATTAATTTAAAAATTTTATAAATTCTTTTATTTCCTAAATGTTAGACCTGTTTTTTTTTTATTTAATTTATTAATCATATTTAAAACAAAAAAAACTTTTATTGTCTACATCAAAAAATAAAAAAAAACAAGATCAGCTGCCATCCATTAAAAAGGGCTTTTCAGAATCATTTCCAAACTCAAAGCCTTCCATTATCAACGTACATACACACATAAACATTTAAATAATTAAACAAATATTTATGTTTTCTTAACAAAAATCAACAAATTCTTAGATATTAGAAATATATTTTAAAAACTAATAATTTTTTATATAAAACAAATAAAAAAAACAAAAGAAGTAGAAAAATGAAAACGCAATCCATGTTATCTAAGTTTTTAGACAAAAAAAATTGAAAACTTTGTTATTTAAACTTAAGTTTTTTCAAGGATCTGAAAATATTTTAAACAAATTTTTGGAAAAATTAGTTTATAGAAAACAGATTAAGAAAATAACTGGGGTAAATTAAAAAAGTAAATAAAAATTTGAAAATTCGAAAACATTCGGCCATGTTTTAGAAATCGAAAATATCGGAAAAGATTTTCAGTTTTATTATTTAAATAATTACCGAATTTAAAGAAAAAGGTAAATCGGCTAAGTTCCAAAACGTCAGTTGCAAAGCAACTCACCCTTTGAAATGCATTCTGCAATGCAATCGTCTATAATTTTACAATGTTATGTCTACACCCCAGGGAGGATAAGGATATTTCACTTTTTGATTTTACATCTTCCGTGGCATAATCAGGTGCAGCCAATACCTGGGTTTCGGCAAAAATCCAAAACTGAGAGATCACTTGCAATCGCTACTGACCCGAGATCATTTCTGGTGGCAGGGGAGTCAGTAGCTCCCGGTTAGAAGGCACCGAATTGACTGACTATTGATTGAGGTCCCCGTTAGTATACTTCTTGAAGGAAATGCTTCTTGTTGCGGAAGTTTTACTTTTCTGATGATTAGTACTTCTCAGGTTGCACTTGCGTCCGGCATGATGGATGGGGTGCAACGAATATATGCTTTTTTGACTAAGGGATACTTTCGGGGATCACGTGGTGGTTGTTGTATAAACCCAAAGTCGCGGGAAACAATATCCTGAAAATCCTACTAAAGAGCTGATTTCATCACTTGTGGAAGAGTTGGGCCTGAGGGAGGACTGTTTCTAGCTGCTGTTGCTATTCAACAGCTGCTTCAGCAGCATATTTTCAAAAGCTGTGGAGTTAAAATAGCTCCAGATTTGAAAAAAGGGGCTAGTGTATAATCTTACCGGACTGTGCACTTAAATTGCTACCTGGATGTGTTGGTTGCCCTTACAATCAGGGATGGTTGCTAAGCGCATTGTTTACAAGATCCATCATAGAGTGGACCTACGAGGCAGGTATCCATAAAAATCTTTTTCACGACTATTCCGAAGTGCACCAAAATGATAAATTTTTACTTGACTGTAAAGTATTATGAAGTTTTGAAACTGAACTCTATTTTATGAACGTTTAAAGTGTGTTTGATTTCAATTTCACTTAAAATTCGATTTGCAGAGCATGACCGTATAAACGATTTCTTAACAGCTGAATTCCTGACGTAATTTCCATAATTTTTACACAATGCCTTACATGCTTCTCATGCCTTATTTGCATTTTACGCTTTAAGTTACGTGTAAATGCAACGCTTTTTAAGGGGCAAAATCGCAAATTAAAACTGAGATATCGAGCAAAATTGATCGAAATTTTTTATTTTGGTATCATGAGACTCGATATCGAATGAAATGTAAGTATCGTAATTTGAGATGATAGCATTCGATATCGAGTAACCTAAGACATTCCATGTCGCGAGTTTTCATTCGATACATCAGTATCTATCGTATGCAAGGGTCCAATCACCGCATTCGATACCGCGTAAGCTATCGTATCGGGTAAACTATCGTATATTTCTGCATACGTAGACAATGACGTATTGAATGATAACTCGAAATATGTTATGTCTTTGGTTACTCGAAATCAAATGCTTTCATCTCAAATTACGATACATTTCATTCGATATCGAGTGTCATAATACGAAAATAAAAAACTTCGATTAATTTTACTCGATATCGAATGCGGTAATTAGACTCTAGAATCAGCTGATTTGTTCGAATGCCATTTGTGACGTCTGCAAAGTAGAAAATAGATCTACAGTTGCATAGAATAGAAAAAACGTAGAACGCGTGGTGTGCACCTCCAGCTTCAAAGCTACGCGTTATAGGTTCTTTTTTTGCATTTGTCAAAAAAGTAGTTTAATGATCTACTTTTGTAAGCATCATAAGCGGCATTCAAACAAATCAGCTGATTTTGATCAATTATTGTTTTACTTGCTGTAATTCTGCGTAAAAAGTGTTGCTTTTAACTTGAAGTGTAGAACGCAAAAAAGGTATGAAAAGCATCCAAAGCGTTGATGCAAAAACACGTAATGTGGACCTTCAGCTAAAAGAACTTTCTAAAAAGCAGTCTATTTACAAATTGTATTTCAAACTAAAAACTGAAATTTCAATGCAACTTGCTTTTTTAATGAATTCTACAATGCAACCGTGTAGTATATGGCAATAGTGGAGTTCAGTGTTGGGTGCAAATGGTCTTGTTAAAGAGAAAATACAAAATATCGTACTTTTTTTGTTAAATCCAACACCAAAATACAAGGAGTTTCCGTTTATTTTCATAAAACAGCTACAATGATTTTAATTGGCAAGACAATTTGCATTAAACACTGAACTTAGCTTATGTAATCTGTCCAAAAGTGCACCAAAAAAAGTTATGTTTTACATTTTTGACATAACTGCAAAGTATTTAGATGTTTTGGAGCTAAGCCTACATTCTGTTTTATTTTTTTATTTACCCAAGTTTTTTTTTAAACAACAAAAAGTCTTATCCTATTGTACAATCAATTATGTTGCATTCATTGAATTAATTGGTGCTAACATTTATTGTGTATTTTCGAAAATTGAAACCACAAAAAAATACTAAAAGTTTATTAAGTTCAAACTATGAATTCAATTCAAAATTAGCAAAAAGTTAAAAACAAAAATAGTAAATTTATAAACATTTGTATAAGTTTTCTCGAATATAGAATTTAATTGGTTAAATTCTCTTTACGTATAGTTTAAAAAAAAAACATATTTTTTAACAAAAAAAAGAAGAAGAAGAAAAACTACATATAATTAAGAAATTTAAGTATAAAATAACTAAGGGATTTATTCACGAACTAGAACAAAAAAATGTTTATCAAAAATTTTTAAGAACTAATTGACAATTTGTGCCCGTTTACACTTACATTTTTGTCATTGCAATTCGTATTTTATTAGCGAGAGGGGAAAGCGACATTAAAAGGTGTACACAAGTGAGTTTAATCTTCGATTCGTCTTGTTCGCTCAATCGTTCTCTCATTTGACGAAAAATGTATTTAAGTTCGGTCGCCCAAAAAAAGTTGCTGCGATAAAAATTGCACAATGTTAACGCAAAAGCAATTTTAAAGAAGAATCAACAAAAATTGCAACTACAAAAATCGTTTAATGTAAAGAGGCACTTTCACGATGTCAAAACAAAATTCGCAAGAATTTCGTGAACAAATTAAAAAAAAAAAAATTTAACAATATTTTCCCGAATCAAATCCTTAGTTTAAAAAGAAAAGTAAAATTGAAAAAATTTTTTAAAAAAAATACTATTAGATGTCTTAGATAAAATTATAAAATGAAGCGGAAATTTGTTGGAAGGTCTAGTGTTTATGTGAAATAAAATGGACTATAGGAGCATAAAAATATCAAATTGATTAACTATTCAGATTTTAGTTAGACTTTTAAGAAGTTCAATGTGGTTTTAAATACTACTGACCTATAAACCTATTACCCAAAATTGTATAGAGTTTGAGAATGATAGAAATAAAGATTACGACATGTGCATGATTTCCCGTTAGACAACGCGGCCTGTGAACCGCAAGAGCTTGACAAGTTTAAATGCCTTTAATATTCACTAATTTTTGTGTAAGAAATGTACCTGTGAACATGCGCAGAAGCTATAAATTTTGTTGTCGTGATGGCATAATTGTTTTTTATGCATTGCATTGTTAGTGCTTATAGCTCGAAATGTCAACCATTCTTAGCAAAACACTAACAAATCAATACAAATAAGCTCGAACTGTCAAAATCAGATGCCGTTTCGACAACACCTGAAGTTAATTATTCTTGGCATAATCGAGGCATATTCTACACAAGGTAAAGGTATCTAGATAATTATTCTGGTTGTCAAATTTGACGTTAAAAGCAACTTAGCTTACACATGTATATAAAATGAACAGCTGGGCTTATGGGATTAATTTTTTAAGATTGCCCTGGTCACAACAGACATAACATCATAATATCTTTGTATGGTGTTTTCCAATATTTTAACATGGGATAATTGTTATAACTAAGTCATTGGTACATATCGAGCCCTAACCGCGAAAAACTTGCATCATCGCCAAAAATGTCATCATCACATAACTGCCCGTCTATACCAGAGATAAATATTGCGACATATATTGCATTATGAGTTAACATAAATACGTTTTCCCATGCCTTTAACATAAGCTGAGCAAGAACAAATATTTCTCTGTTATTCTGCCGACGTTATTGCCTTGCTGAGATATTTATCTTTAGTGTAGACCTGGGGTTAGGTACCGTTACGATTTTATAGCAAAAACATTTTTATCTTAAGCCACAAATTTCATACAAAATTTATATGATCGAACTGTAACCAAAGGAGGCAAAAAGTTAGATTTATTTAAGAAATAACTTTGCCAACTCCGACGCCGTAATTTTTTTCTGAACGACTCTTCTCGGATTTAATAGCAAAATAATCAAACGACTTTTTAGAATTAACTCTATATGAAACCTTAATTTTCTAAGTTTTAAGACTCAAAGGTTTTTATACGAGTATGAATGCATAAATTCACCTTAAATTCAAACGGACGTAACCAGGGACCGTAACAGTTACTATTCCTTTTTTCATAAAAGTCAGATGAAAACAGATATTTTTTGATTTTATTTTTTTTAACAAAAATAACAGCCCCCCCGAACAGTGTCACAGAGTTGTAAGAGTCATAAGAGATGCGTTAGAGAAACAACAATACAGCTCAGCAGTATTTCTTGACGTCAAGCAAGCTTTTGACAGAGTCTGGCATAATGGTCTGTTATACAAATTAAAACAGATACTTCCAGCTCCATTTTACGTTTTACTCAAATCTTACTTGAATGATCGTAGTTTTTATGTAAATGTCAACGATGAAAACTCAGAAATCGGCTCAGTAAAATCAGGTGTTCCACAAGGAAGTGTACTAGGTGCAATCCTTTTTACTATTTACACTGCAGACTTACCAACAAGAAGTGATGTCATGACAGCCACATATGCTGATGACACTGCAATAATTGCAACTAATGAATCGGCATCTGAAGCTTCATCACTTGTTCAATCACAGCTAGACTTAATAAACAAATGGCTAAAAAAAATGGAACATAAAAGTCAATGCTGATAAGTCAACGCATGTTACTTATACACTTAAACAAGGTGATTTGCCTCCAGTTTATCTAGACGGCGCCCTGATTCCCAAATCAAATCATGTAAAATATCTTGGTCTAAATATTAATAGACGTTTAAATTGGAAAAAGCATTTGCAGCTGAAAAGAAAACAGCTTGATATAAAAACAAAAAAGATGTATTGGCTTTTAGGTCCAAACTCAGAATTGAGTTTAAATAACAAAGTAATAATATATAAAACGGTTCTGAAGCCTATCTGGACGTATGGCATTCAGTTATGGGGAACTGCGTCATACTCTAATATTGACATTATCCAAAAATATCAGTCTAAAACTTTAAGACTCATAACAAAAGCACCTTGGTTCGTCAGAAATAACAACATTCATAGCGACCTTGACATTCCCAAAGTCAAAGAAGAAATTAAAAGATATAGCAGCAATTATATGAACAGACTTATGGTGTTTTCTTTTCTACAAAAAATGTCACATTTTATTTAAAAAAATGCAATTTGGTGTTCGTTTCTTAAAAATGCTTTGCTCTCTAAGAGGGCAGCGTGTTTTATTCTAAAAAAATTCACCCTTAAATGGCATAAGGCATTGCACTTTACGCCCCGTATAAATCGAGAGTGTTGATAATGCCCTGTAAAAAGATGGCTTCTGTTTATATATAGGGTTACCATACGAAGTTGGAAAAAAAATCGCCTCTAATCAGGACAGTAAAATTTTTAAGTTGTAATAGTAATTTTGTGTATTATTTTATAGTAAAAACAAAAGAAAGCATAACATTATTAATGGTAGGTTGTCAGTGACATAAAATTTAAATGGATTCGGTGTTAAAATACTGTTTTTGAAAAAAAAAACGTCAAATCAAGAGATCGTATAAACTTGGTGTTAATAAATTCACAATCTGGAAAAGGTATTTTCTTGTTTACATATTTTATGAAAAATAAACTAAAGAAATTGGAATTTGGTCATTCATTTTGTTCATTTATTTATTTATTTAATATTAATATATTAACAAATTTGGGTTTATGTGTATTTTTTTTTTATATTTTGAAGAACATCCTTTTTGATTTATGTACATATTTTTTATATATTGAAGAACAAACTTTTTGTCAGTTGTTAAAAACAGGGCGATCCAATTTTGTGTTTTGTTCTCGTCAAATAATAAATTGCATTATTACATGTAAGGCAAGACATTTTATGAATGCACCTTTTAAAATTGGGTATTTTTTTGTAGAAAAGAAAACACCATTAGTTACCATGAAAATGTCCTTGCCATAACTCTCCTTGACGATACTTACGAAGTTAGGCGGTTAAAAAAGCGACATACATATATTAGATCTTCCTTTTCTACCCTAATCAAAATTTGTAAAGTCATTTTATATGCAATATTGATCTATTATCATTATATTTCTGGTTATTATTAATTGCAACCTTATTCTAATCATTGAAATAGAACAACTTAAGTAGCTAGATACGTAATATTAAATACTGGTTAAGTTCAATGGAACTTAACACTTCTGTAATTTTAAATCTTTATGAAATTGCCCATTATTTAATTGTTTTGAAATAGATTGCAAATAAATAAATGAAAAAAAAAAAAAAAAAATACTTTTTAGTTTGTTTTTATTTTTTTTTTTTTTTTTGAACAGAAATAACAGTAGTTTTTTTATTTAAATTTTTTTGAACAATTTTAACAGTTGCTTCCTGATGTTTATTTTTTTTGGACAAAGATAACAGTTATTTTTTGATTTTTATTTTTTCGAGCTAAACGTGTGTTAAAATTTACGTGTTTTAATAATTTAGTTGACTCTAAATATTGTTTTTAATGTGCATAAGGCATCTCAATGATGATTACACATTAAAATAAAAATTTAAAGCCAACTAAACTATTGTTACACGTACATTTCTTTAGAGAATAAGTTTTATTTTTGCTCGAAAATCAAAAAATAACTGTTATTTTTGTCAAAAAAAAATAAAACTCATAAAATAACTGCTATTTTTGGTCAAAAAAATAAATATCAAAATATAATTTTTATTTTTGTTCAAAAAATTAAAAATCAAAAAATAACTGTTAATTTTATCGAAAAAATAAATTATAAAATTCAATATATTTGATATTTGGTATATATGCATTTATATACTTGAATCAGTTTTTCGACATTTACTTCTATATGCTTTTTTTGTTTTAAAATTCGAATATAACTGTTATTTTCGGTCCCTGGACGTAACTTCACAAATGGAGTTTTTAATTGATTGTGGTTCGTTTCATCAAACTTTCCCTGCGATAAAAATTAGCGACTTTATTAAAGAAACTCCAAGAACACTATCAGTCCAATTATGAATAAAAATGCCCCGGAGGTTTTCTCCCTTCTCCCATTTTTCCTATTTAAATTCCATTGTTAAAATGGGGGAAAAAAACTCCCGGGGAATTTGAATTCATAATTGGGCTGTATAGTGTAGTTACGTCCGTCAGCATTAATAGTGTAGTTACGTCCGTTTGCATTTAAAGTTACGATATACATTTCTGTTACTTTTTGCCTTTTTTAGAAAATGTTTGTTTTCCAAGTCGAATTTTTTAAGAAAACTTGCTGTGTTTGAAATTTAAAGCAATTTTATTTACATACATACATCTATAAATGTTTAGCTGTAGAAACCCCAAGTCCCTAAAACTTTTGTGTACTATATGACCTTTAAACTAAAATCTTTTTCATAATTTCAATTAAAAACAAAATTTTTCATACATTGATCATAAAAAGCCTTAAGGTTTGAATTTAGTAATAAAACCACACATTTCAAATCAATATCATGCAAACAAATTTATGATAATAAATTCTAACCTAAAAAAAACTTGTGTCAAAAATTTTTCATAAATTTCAAATAAAAATAAAAATTAACACAAAGAAATCCAAGGCAAATATTAGTTTGTAGTTTACCTAAATTATAAAAAAAAATGAAAACAACAACCAATCAACACAAATTTTTTCATATTAAATTTTTTATAAAAAAAAATCTAAAACAAAAAATAATTTAAATTGATAGAAAAAAACTCAATTAAAATAAATATAAAAAATTAAAAACAATTTTTAATAATTATTCTAAAATTAAAACATAGTTTTAAATAAAATATTAAGAGAAAAAAAACGTAGTATGAAAGTAAAATTTATTTATATTAAAAACAAACAAAATATACAAATATAATTAATATTACGAAAAAATAAAAATGTTTTTGTAACACAAACGTTAAAGTATAAAAAGAAAGTAATAAATATTCCATCTATTTCGTTTGTTTTATGGAAACATTCTTTAAATATAACAAATAAAAAAAAAAAAACAAATCAGTTTTCCTATTCAGAAATGTGCTCGCTGTTAATGAAATAAAAATATATAAAATATTAAAATAAATACAATAGTTTATAAACAAAATAATAATTTAAAAAAAAATTAATAATAACCTGTGTCTAAATATTTTAACAAATTAATTTTATTATTTCCTACTGTTTTCAAAATTATGAAAAAAGAAAACTCGCTTTTGTCTCTAATATAAAAACTAAAACAACAAATAAACTTTCAAATTAGTAACAAATTTATAAAAAAAAAATAAAAAAAATATAAATTTGTTGGTTTTTCATCAATATCATAAAGTAAAATAAAAAAAGAAAATATAAAAACAAAATTACATTTTAAAAAACGTAAGCATTATAAAAAAAGTGGAATAAATAAACTTATAAATCAAGTGATAATCCTAACATTAAAAATCTATGAAACTTTAATTGAATTGATGTAATACGAAAGGTAGGTAGGTGGTGTACAAAGCTTTTATTAAGCCGTAACCTTCTTTGGAATCCAGATTTAAATAATTGCACTCTTCCAACTTTCTATGAGAAAACTTCGGTTTCAGTAAATTTGTTTAGAAATGTCCATCCATTAATCAACTTTTTTTTTAGAAATTTTGGATACAGCTCTAATTATTTTTAAAAAAATTCAAGCTATTGCCAAATTTTCTAACTATCCGTTCAACAATTGTAACCATTCGTATATCCTTAATTTAATATTTTTAAAACAGTGTTTTTCCCAGAAAATTTCTATGCAAACGTTAACACGTTTGAAATTGTTGAGCAGGAAGTTAGTAAATTTTGATCTAGTGACAAAATTTTAAGCTAGCGAAAATCTCGACAGATTCTCTTAAATGATTTTAAGCTCTCGAAAAATCTTGAACCAGGGACAATTTTTTAAGAAAAATTTAAGCAAATTTTTTTTCGAATTTTTATTAACAATTCTTTTAAAATATTTGAATCAATTTTGTCTTCGAAATTATTGACTAAGATATTCAGCCTTATTAACATTGTCGTTGTCGTAAGCGACTGCGTCTTTTTTTGCAATAGATTAAAGTAACACAAAACCTGTCTTCTTTAATTAACTACAAAAACGACTAAGGCTGGGTTATTGAGATCTCAGTTAAACTAGGTTTAGTTAATCTGAAAACTCGTTTCGGAATTTTTTTTCAACTTATTTCGATCAACTTTTACATAAATTTTCCGTAATTGATTTGCATAATTAGGAATGATCATATTTTGATTAAAAGTTTCTTAAATTATACAGTAATAAAAAATTTTTTTGGCTAATATTTTACTGAGTCCGTTTATTAAATCCGCTTTAAAGTTTAATCATCTCTGGGCTGAGGATAAAATTGTGTTAAAGTCTCGGTTATAGTTTTGGCTAATTCTGGAGTGGCAGCAGCCAAAACACGACGAGACATCATATCGAATGGACCACCAGCAGGATCTATGACTACACCTCCAGCCTCGCGAACAATTAAGTCGCCAGCACAAACATCCCAAGCGTGTATGCCAAATTCATAATTAGCATCGGCAGCACCCAAGGCAACCATAGACATGTTAAGCGCTGCTGCGCCGAGTACACGAATGCTAGAAAAAAAAGAAATATTAATAAAAAAAAAAAAGGTTTTTAGGCTTTTTAAGGCATGCAATTTCTTTTTAGTAAACGAAAACTTATTTTAAAGCTTTAAATATTACCCATGAGCTTTCGCGGACATTTTAGCAAAGTTCTCCTTGACCACTTCCATTTTTTCAGGATCTCTAGTCGTGCCAAATTCACTGGTTATTAAAGCCTTTGACAAATCTTTTTGGCCACTAACTTTAATTGGCTTGCCGTTGTAAAAGGCCCCCTGACCGCGGCGGGCAGTAAAACGTTGACTTAAGAGCGGATTAAAAACAATACCCAATTCGGTAACTTTATTCACTACCAAACCAACCGATATACAAGAGTGAGGAAAGGCATGTACAAAGTTCATGGTACCATCAACAGGATCAATAATCCAAGTAGGTGCATCAGTTAATTTTTTGGGAGCACCGTCAGCACTGCTCTCTTCTTCGCCAATGAATCTGAAATATAAAATATCTTGTAAATTTTGAGCTTTTGTCAATTTTTTTTAGTTAATTTTAAGCTCGCAACACATTTTCTTGCCAAATTTTTTTTCGAGCTATAGAAAAATGTTTTCAGTAAATTTGTTAGAGAAGTTTTTTTTTTTTTTGGTAAATAGAAATTCAACTTTTTTATGAAAATATCGATTAAATGACAATTTTGAGAGCCATTAGAGATTATTTAATTGTTTATTGCTAATCAATATTAATTAAAACATTAATATGTACTAATTGTTTGCTAAGTCCCCTAACAAAAAACCTTTTTATTGGAAACATGCTTTATAGCTACAACGAAGAAGTTCCGTTTTATTTTACCTTTTGATGTAAAATAAAATCTGTAATAAAAAAAACTTAATGGTTATAACCAGGGCAAGTTTAAAATGGCACGAAACATGGTTAAAAATGGCTGGCAAAATGGCATAAAAAAGTATAACAAATGGCACAAAATGGCAAAACTAGCAAAAATAAACATGTTGTTATTAAGAAACTTACTTTATTAAGTTGTGTAGTACAATAGCATGTTTCTTGAAATTTTCAAATATAAATAATCGCATAAAGCAGTTTAATAAATGGAAAACACTCTTTCAACATTGCAAGATGTAGCTGGAGCATATTTGAACGCTAATAGTTCAGATGAAGGAAGGTTTTAACCAGAAATTGGGCGTAACTTACAGAGTTTTGTACGAGGTTGATAATGGCTTAGGAAGGCATGGCGACTTTTACAGAATTTCTTTTTTTTTTACTTAAAGGTGTTTGCAACTAGACAACTCACATATACTTTTTTATATTTTAATTAATCTTGTAATCCGGTATTACGATCTCAGTCTTTTTTTAACTTTTCAACAAAATCTTTTTCGCTGACATCTTTAATATTTTCCTTAGCACTGTCAATTAAGTCTAAGCTTTCATTTAAAGAAAGCCCTTTTGTTTGTAATTTCAAGAGACTTGAGCAAATGCATTGAAAGTGCTCTTTAATGTACACTTAGTCACTTTTTACGTCCGATTTTTGCAACATTCGTTTAGCATTTCGAATAGAATCTGCCTCATATTCACTAAGCTTATTTAAAAATTTATTCTAGGTCGCAAAAACGGCATTTTTTGGCAAGCTGGGCTTTTTCACGAAATAATTGAAGAAATGGAAAAATGGCATATGTCATAAAAAACTTGCCCTGGTTATAACGATTTCTTTCGTATTTCTTTTTTTGTTTCACCAAGCTGTCGCTGATACGCATCAAATAGTTTGTTTTCGAGCCCCTTTAGCTAGTTATATCAAAGTTTAACTCTTAAATGTTCTCTAGAATTCAACTTTTTTAACAAATAAATCTTTAGAATTCTCTATAAATTATTTTATCTATAATAAAAATTATAAAATTGCCTTTATGCTCGTAGTGCGAAATGAATTACCAATTATTTAAGTTTGTTGTTCTCAAAATTCATTTGGATACATATGCAATTGTTCGATAATTGATTAGCAAATTCTCTGAAAAACTTGTCAAAATTAAAAATACATAATGATCTCATACTTATGATCTGGAAATTGTTCTAGTATTCCATTCATCAGCAGCTGTTCAACTTCCTTGTCTGTCTCGGTGACCAAATCAATGTCGCCCTGTTTGCAAACAAATTCCTGACGTGTCTCATTTCTGCGTGCAATTATCTAGGCCAAGAGAATAATCAATATTTTAATTAAAAGCAAACAATAATCACAATATTTTGCTAACACTTACCGCTCCAGCTTTGTTTACCAAGTCATTAATCACTTGAAAACACTTGTCCAAGTCCACCGGCGGAGAGTCAACCATTTTTATAAAATTTCTATAAAAAAATAAACTCTTTAAAGAGTTTTTTTTAAATAATTGAGCTACAAAAATAATCAGTTTGTATATTTAACTAATATATTTACTACGTATTTGCTATTTTTCTTATAGAAATTTATCATGCACCGGCCACAACTCTTTTTCTAATCTAATTTAATTAACAAAATGTATACAAATATGTATATTCCATACAAATGTTGAATGTATACAACAATAACAAAGCAACTACAAAGATGACAGATGTTTAGTAAAAATGACAAAAGCAATGTGGCAGCACTAAGAATATTACTCTTGCTATTCAAATGGCAGTGCTTTTCTAACTGTTTAGTTTCCGTTTAACAGTGTTTTTCAGGGTTGTCAGATATGGCGATTTCTCGCCAAACGTGGCGATTTTCAAACTTGTTTGGCGACCTAATTTTTGATTTGGCGACATGGCGACTTTTTGGCGATTTAAGAAAATAGTTGGCGATTTCGTTGGCTATTTTCGATGAGCTATGGTTTTTTTTAAAATTCGTTATATTGAATAAGAAGGAAAAATATTATTATTATCCTAGTATTTTTATGTATGAAATTTGAGGCATTCATAAGTATGGTCAGTATTTGAAAGTATGTATGTTCATAAATAATAAAATAAAATATAATAATAAATAAAAATAAAAGATAATAAAAATCTTCGAGAAAATTGTTTTTAGTTTTAAAAAGTGCTCTTGAAAGAATCAATAAATATAATTCTTTAAAATATGAATATATTTAAAGTCCATGAACATTTTTCCATATTATGTAAGTGGCAATTTATTATCATAGATAAAAAACGTTTATGAATCCTAACGTACCTTTTGATGTTTACGAAACACACTCGAAAAAAATTAGCGTTTTTGAATTGTAAAGAGGATTTTAATGATGATATTTCATCTAATTAATATAGGTTTAGCCCAAAATTTTATAGCTACATGGATACGGCAGATACGTACCATTTAAAGGAACTTGTACTTTATATGCTGGTAATTACAACAAGTATTGCCTGTGTTGAAATTATGAACTCCACAAAAACTCGCCTTCGAAGTAGAATACATTACGAACTTCTAGACGCGTTATTACGAGGTTTAATTTATATGAATGTGAATAGTACATGTTGCACTTATTTTGTACCTTCATTGAATAAATGTAATTCTCTCACAATGTATTCCAAAAAAGATGACAAATAGGGAGTCTTGCCAGTGAAGCGTTTTAGATAACTGCAATTTTTATACAAATGTATATCCAATATTTGTCAAATACTAACTGCAAAAATTTTTTTTTTTTTTTTTTTGTTACTTTAAATAGACTACTATAAACTATTTTATAGTAAACATTGCACCTTTTTTGTGTTCACTAACTATTTTTACCGTGTTCTAAATAAATATTAAACAGAACATATATTATGGCGACTTTTTTAAATTTTTGCCATATTTTAGCGATACTGAACAAATTTATTTTTTAGAATTTATAAAAAATATTTTTAATAATTCTAAAGATATGTATTTTATTGTCAAAAACTGAAAAACAAAGGCTTTGGCGATTTTTGACATTGAATTTGGCGAAAAAGGTCAAAATTAATCTGACAACACTGGTGTTCTTAACAAAAACATACAAGTGGTTGTTTGAAAAAGTTGTTGTACCTAATATTAAAAAAAATGGGTTAATAATATTAAATAAAAATAGTGTTAAAATAATGTTTAAATAACATCCTATTGATTTAAAAAAAACTATTGTAGGAAAGTAAGAATTAAATATGAAAATTTTCTGTCGGAAGATGAACTTTTTTGTTCGGTATTTGTTGTGAAAAATGGCGGCAAAGTCTTGTAGTATTAGAGCAATAGCTTTTAAACTATTTACTTTTACAGTAGTATTCAGAGCAGCCGTTTTTGGTTATTTCTAACCAAAATTGGTACTTTATTTTTTTAATGTTTGTTAATCCTTTTTTTTTAAATAACAAGTTTAACGGGTAGTTCTGTAAATTGAATAAAGTGGATTTAAAACCGAACAAATTTTGAAAACGAGCCTGTAAAGAACAGCTCTTAAAATCAGGAAAAACTACAGTAATTTTTTAAATAATTGAAATTAAAATTTCGTTCGGTTTCAATTTCACTTCATTTCGATTTGTAGAACATGCCCGTAAATTTTGTTTTATTATTAAACTTGCAATTCACTTTTTTAATTTTGGAAATTATTTACGATTTCAAAAACTTGTACTGTGCATTACAATTTGCGCATGATTTGTTTTGAATGAACCAACGTTCTTTATACATTATCAAAAATGATAAATCAAGAGAGACTAGTACACAAGGCAAATTTAAATTAATCTTCTCTCTTATCATATCAGTAAGCCCTAATAATAATGACGGAGTACTACAATTTATTCGAAACCCAGTTTTTGTATCAGTCAGTAATAAATGTTGAGAATTGTAAGTCGAGATTTGAGAGTGGATAGAAAATGTGTTCAAAAACCCTTGAATGTGCTGGCAAAATACTTATTGGCCTAAGATTCATTAAATCCAAGCCAGTACCAGACTTTATTTGGAAACGTAGAGGTAGTAATTAAATTATAAGTGGAAAAATCAACTTGTAAAATTTAAATGGTATTTGATCAACTCCACTAAAATTACTTTTTATTTTTCAAAATGGAACACATAGATCGGAAAGATTTACACAATAAAAAGTAAAACCACCAGACTGATCAGATAATAATTAATTTTCCATACCCCTATTGGACACTACATTTAAGCCGTTACGGAAATGGTAATTTACTAAATTAGGATCAATGTCATTATTTGCACGGGAAATATCACTCACCCCAGAAGAACGCAAGTGATTCAACATTTTCCTTGAGTCCATCCGATTAAATGCTGCAGAATGGTAGCCCCTCTTAACATTCCGTATAATTCTCTTATCTATATTTCTAAGTTTGCAGAAAAGCCTCCAATTTAAATACAGTGTAAATTCGGTAATCCGGACTCCACTAATCCGGAATATTCGGAAATCCGGACAGAATTTTGCAGGTCATTGCGTATTCTATAATCCGGATTGATTGCATCTCTATAGTCCGGATTGAATAACACCCGTTTTTATTTATTTTTTTTATTCAAATCAAAGCATGCTTTGAAAAATACAGTCATTGCGTATTCTATAATCCGGATTGATTGCAACTCTATAATCCGGATTGAATAACACCCGTTTTTATTTATTTTTTTATTCAAATCACAGCATGCTTTGTAAAATGCAGTTAGATTAGTGTGATATGAGTATAAAACCACGTTGAATCATGTTTAAGTACACAGTTAACCATGTCATTCATGTATATCAGGGAATAGTTACGAAATTCTCTATATATACTGCCTAGGGTGGCCTTTTTTTTTTTTTTTTTTTTGATTTCTTATATTCTACCCCCCCCCCCCCAAATCGGTTCAGTTTTATTTAAAAAAAATACAAAAAAATTTCATAGCGATAAGTTGTGTTTTAGGGAGCGTCCGCCCAAAAAAAGTTGACAATTGAATTGAATCGTGTATGGTCTGCTTTAATCATCTGTCATCTTAATCATCTCAATGTAATGTGAACGGCTTTGATTAACTTAATCAACATTTTGCTTAAACGCGTTTTAAAACCCAAAAGTGAACATAGCATAAGCTACTTGGGACAACTTTAGCTTACACTAATAGGTAATAAGCAGGGAAACCAGAAATATGCTCTAAAAAACGAGTTTTATGCGCATTAAATATGCAGTGAAAACTTCAAAATATGCCCTAAAAATTGTTGAAAATATGTCCCAAAAAATAAAAAATTTTAATTTT
Organism: Pollenia griseotomentosa; assembly: GCA_963931875.1. Lineage (NCBI taxonomy): Eukaryota > Metazoa > Arthropoda > Insecta > Diptera > Polleniidae > Pollenia > Pollenia griseotomentosa. The sequence goes on along the minus strand of OZ007562.1, from coordinate 172,332,465 downwards.
GAAAACAAAATACACAACAATTAATAAGAGTTCCAATAAATAAAAACAATCCCAAAATTATAATCGGTAAAACCCAAACACCATAGTATTCAAAGACGAATTTTCGAGATTTTACCCTATTTAGAAAGGAATATCTCAATATCAATATAAGATCTTTTGTCTTAAAGAGATTTTAGGGACGGTCACTTAATTTTTTATTAATGTTAACAGTTAAAAGGAAGTTAAAACTATTTAAGGATGGGAGCTAAAGGCAAATGAACACTGATTTGAAAACAATTTAATTTGCAGTAAAATATTTTTGGGGTGAATTAAAAATAATTACCAATATAACTAGATAGTTTACGGACACAAAGAGTCTAATTTGGAAAGAAGTTACACAGACTTCGTCCTTATTACAATTACAATTAAAATGTATTTACCAAACTTAATCAAATTATCTACAACATGGATGGATGAAAATCGTTAAATCGCTTTAAAAAGTGATTGGTCAGATTTCTATATACATATATATATAATTATATAATTGATTTTTCCTTAATTTTTGCTTATATATAAAATTTGATAGTTTCAAATAACATTTATCTTCAGTAACAACCTTCTTTGTCTTACATTGCTCGAGTAAAAACCAAATGAAGATGGCGAAATTGAAGCAACACGTTGTGTATAAGATGGATATTTAAAACAAAAAATCCAAAAATTTTGCAAAAAAAAAATTTTTTTTGCGTGCAAATTTCATCCAAGTCGGAAGACATCGATTTCAAAATTGGCTCACTTGACATTAAATCTTATTTAATTTATATATATAAAACGTATATAAAATTTTTGGTATTTTGTTTGTTATTTTCTTCATTATTTTCTAAAATATTAATTTTAGCAAAAAACTTTCTTTGAAGATAATGTTGTTGACTAGAAGGGCTAAAATATTGCCATATATCATATTCTTGTAAAATGTTTTTTTTAAAGAGTTAGACGTATGCAAACAAATTACATTTAAATAAATGGGCTTGAAGCAAACTTTGAGGGGCGGACGCTCCCCCTAAACAACAACTTATCGCTATGAAATTTGTTTGCATTTTTTTTTTAAATTAAACTGAACCGATTTGGGAGATTTCTATAACTTGAAAACCTTTTCCCTTTAAAGTGCATTAAATTAATCTCCATTTTTTTTTGATCATTTTTATTAACTTTCAATATATATTTTATAATTTCAACAATAATACATACATAAATTTATTTAGCCTTTTTTCCATTATCATTTTTTTCGTGATACACTTATTAGTCGTACATCTAAACAAATAATCTTCAAATGTTAATTAAGCCTGTAAAGTTGACAGTCTGACTATTTTTGTTAAGAATGATATTTGTTTTGCAACATTTATATTTATAATTTAATAAATTACATATTTATTTAAGTTATAATAAAAACTTAAAATTGTATAATCATACAAACATTTCAATTATAATAATGATATGTATTCGTTGCTGGAAGTCTTAATAGTTTTTGCTTCTTTTTAAGCCAATACTAATTTATTAAATAAATTTAAATAATAATAAAAGCAAAGTTTTCTTTCAATACTTGTATGATTTGTAATAAATTATGATATGTATTTTAAATAAATTAGTATATATTTAATTTTATTAAGTATTCTTATAAGCAATTCTTATTTGAATAATTTGTTTTTTTTTTTTTTTTTTTGTTTTTTTGCATCAAACCTTATTCCTGAAACTTTATTATAAACCATTTTTAATTCAATGTACCTACCTGTCGTTTTAACGTTTTCCAACATTAGTTTTTTCAAGCTTTCGTAACTAAACTCTTTCAAGGATTTATTTTTAGTCATTTTAGTTAATTTTCTAAATTTTAATTGACTTCTTAATTAATTTTACTACATTTAAGCAAACAATGTTCTGCTGCTAAAAACCAATTGTTATGCTCCCATCAAACAAATTATTATTTGTTATTTATAATTTGATTTCTATATATACATATAAAAATGTAGATGGCAGCACTATTAAATAAGTTCTTATTAAATTTTGGTTAAAAAATTTCTTTTAAATTAAAAATCTGTAAACAAAATTACTTACGTTGTTGCAATATTTAAAAAATGTATGGCCTGTTTGCCGATTTCGAAAGAGGACTTCTTTCACTTAACTTACCACCCGTTTCCACATGCAAATGCAAGTTCGAAAAACTTCTATACTTACATTTTTTCACTTACATTCACACAATTTGTATACCCTGTCGGACATTCAGTTAACTTTAAATTAACTGAAAGCTTACTATTTCTCAACTAGTGGTGGTTGACACTTGCATTTATTTTATATGTAATTAACTAACTATTTTAACATTGCGATGTCCTAGGAAGTAGTCAATTGTCCGACTCTGCATTACTTTCAATCAACTTTAAGTTAACTTTTTGTAGCTAGCTATAAGCTTACTACTTTAAGTTAGCTTTAAGCTTTTAAGCTTTTTTTAATTAACTATAAATTAGTTAAGTTTCAGTTAACGAAAAGTTAGTTGTTTACACGTTGGCTTAAAACTCACTATTTTTAACTTGCTACAAACTTAGCTATCATATTAATTATGTGAAATAAAACAGTTTTTAAAAATTTATATTTTAATAGAAAACAAAAATGTATTAAAAAATTTCTAAAAATTATGAGTTTTTCGAGAAATAAAATAGTTTCTGTGGCATTTTAACAAAACACCTTAAGTCGAGATAAGATAGGAAAAAAGTTTTTAAAAAAACTCGGGGAAAAAATCATTTTTATTAAGAAATAAATTAAAGAAAAATTTCTTCTATAAAACAAAATTTTAAAAACGTAAACAAAAATGTTTATTTTCACTTAAGATGTTTTGTCAAAATGCCACAGGTTTATTATTTTAAAAATCCAAGGCACATAAAAAATAAAATAAATTTGGTGAGCAATATCATTAAGTGTAAAAAATTTAATAAATTAAAAAAAATGCATTGTTATGTAAATAAAGCACATTCAATTTACATAAATATATTGAATATACATATGTAAAATATTATTTTTTGAATTTTTAAAACATTTTTAAACAATTTCTACTCCGTACGTTGTAATAATGGCCCTAAAAAAATTAAATCTGTTGTGGGTCTTGGAGCCGTTTGTTTGCCAATCGACTTGGCTCTCTCTACTTTAAATATACTACACAGTGTTTGTATACACTTTGGTTAATGTACATTTTGCATTGCGTAGTAGTTGGCTTTAAGTTAGTCTATACAAGCTAACTTAAAGTTGGTTTTTTTGTAGTTAGCTACTCATTTGACGGCAGGGTACTTTCAGCCAACCGGCTGTTTCCTCGATTTTTTTTATACACTATTTGCAAGTAATTACTTGCACGTGGAAACGTAGGGTAACATGTACAACAAAATCAATTTTTTATAATTTGTTTTTGTTTTAAATTTAAGTTAAGCGAACGATGTCTTCGTTCGAAATAGACGAACAGGCCATTAGACCCAACCGTGTTTAGAAAAAAGTACTGAATAAAGTAGGAAAACGTTTTGTAATTTGAGTTAATTTTTAATTCTAAGCATAGAAGTTAGAATCTTAAATGAATTATGACTTTTTGAAAAAAAAATATATAAAATATAAAAATATATAAAAATTATCATTCAAAATCAAGACTTTGACTAATAGCTACGGTGACCATTCGTTCTTTTTTTAAGAGGACAGTCCTTTTTTTGATACGATGTCCTTTAAGGTTTTTTTTTTCAAAATAAAGGACAGAAGATTGTCCTTTTTTTAGTGAATTGTCCTTTTGTTAAATTATGACTTCTTCTTTAAACTCAAAAACTATCAGTTTTATTTCACAAAACCCCAAAATTTCAACATTAATAAATCAAAACACACTGGTTAACTCTAATGCCAGCGTTAGATCGAATTCTAAAATTGTTCGTTCCATTGAAAAATATTTTCTCTCTCAACAAAGAAGCCCTATGATATTGCAAAAATTATTTTGATGATACATGTGGTGGATTGTGGTTTAATAAGCAAGTGCAAATTTCAAATGGACTGTGCGGAATTTAAATTAGTTTTATGTAAAAACAGTCATACTAAAAATAATTACTTCTACAGAAAAATATCAATTATTTGTTATTATAAAATTTTTTTGTTTAAAGACTTTTACATTATTTTTTTTATATGAATTTCTAGGTAATTTTAAAATTAGTATATGTATTAATAGTAGTTCTACTCGCTAATATCATATTCTTTGAACTAACTTATTACCTGTTTAATAATCTTGATACTACTTATCATTTTTACTACATTTCGAAATGTCCTCTTTTTTCGTTTGAAAAATATGGTCACCGTACTAATAGCTGGAAAGCGTAATAACGTAACCGACTATGTTGTTAATGTTCTGCGCATGGGAGTTCACCATGCGATGTTTGCCGGTTTTAAAACAGGTGTTAGAAATACTTCCATCCATTTAACTTCTTTTTTATTAAGGCCACATATATCAGTTAGGAAATAAAATACAACTTTTATAAGCCGTTGACTTAAAGCCTTTTGGGTTTCTAGATCGCGAAAGTGAAGTTTCACTGTGATATCGTTAACACAAGGCCAATATTCTAACGAAATGAGGAACTAGATTTCAATAGTACTTTCTTTCTACGTATCACGCCACGCGTATTTTTTCTTTAACTTAATTTTTAAACTTCTTAAAATAATCTTTCTAAAATATGGAAATTTGCAAAAAAAAAAAACTTGCCTAAGGGCAAAATAAACCACACAAATGGCTTGGCAAACATGTTAAAATTTTACGTTTGTACAAAAATTTTGTGTTGTTAATTAGAGTAGTTGCTGCTGTTTGCACAAACATTTGAAGCATGTTTGTTGAAATATTAAACGTTTTAAATATTTGGCAGACATGTTGGATGTTTGTCAATCTTCTTGTGGTGTCTTGTGCTTAACGTAATCATTTCAGCGAAAACTTTGTAGAGCCGTAAATTCTAAATGTTTAAGAAGCATTGCTTGCCACAAAACAGCTCGTTGTTTGAACCACTCTTAACTAGAAATTCTCTTCCCTTCATATATATATCTCCGCCGTTTCAAACAAATAGCGAGCAAAACTTTCGCAGCACTATCGTCGTCTTTATTAACTGAAGACAAAAAAAAAAATTAATACGTTTGTGTTGTTTATCTGCAAACAGAAACAGAAAGGAAAGTGTGTATTTGCCAAGCATTTTGCGTAGTTTATTTTGCCCTTTAAAATCAGTGAATCGGTTTTCAGTCACTTCAATGTAGAACATTTTAAGAGTCCGGGACTTATACCCCCATATTCATAAAACAAATGTTTGACTTATAAAAGGTTTATTAAATAAATTCGTTTCATAAGCCTGAAATGTTTTTTATGAATACGTCTTTTAGAATTCATTGATACTGAATTTAAGCCATTCTAAGCAGGATTTCGACTCGAGCAGTCATTTAAACTTCGTGACCTTAAATATAATTTTATCTCTAACCTTGTCCTGGAACTGAAATATAATTCTTGGAAGGACTGGCACTAAAAAATACTCATAAGATTTAGGTTAAAAAATAATTTGAGATTAATTTCATTTATACAACAGTTTCCAAATGGGGTTTCGCAAAACTTTAGGGGTTATATTTTTTAGGGGTCAGCAAAAGAAAATATAAAAACGGATTAAACTTGTAAAAGAAATCAAATTTATCAGGCATGTCCTGAAAATCACCTTTTGTGAAAGTGATTTGCAATCACAAGAAAGGTATTCTGCATAAAAAACATCTTTAATAACACTGGTCTACAAATTTGAAAAAAAAAATTGACTGCAGAAACGAGGCATGTTTTTTAACTAATCTGGGTGCTTTGAATTCGAATCTGGTATCAAAATTAAGCTATTACGTCTTGTTATCGCATGCTGGCAATACTGTAAAACAGTCAATACTGACACTACAATTTCACAATTATTTATTTGACAGAAGCCCACATTCTTTCTAAATCTTCATAATACACTGACAGAAAAATGCATCTTCATATTGATGATGCCCTAACATCAGAATTGTGGCATCAATGTTACTACAAATGGCATCAATGATGCAAAAAGTAACATCAATCCAATGACTAACGTCTTCGTACAATTTTGTCATTTTTTACGTGTCATCTATTTTATTTTATCAATTCGATGCCACATTTTTATATTATTAACATTATTTTCATGATTACAATGTGTTACAAGAAGCAAAAATTTCTATATTCTATTTTTTTAAATTATTTAGTTAAATACATGAAATTTTTAAAGTAGAATGATTAGGAAAACCACATGAGGCATGGTGCTGGTGTCTTATTATTGAGAGTTCTGCTGTAAACAAAGGTCGTACACACAAACGTGAAACAAACATATGCAACGGGTAAGTAAATAATAATATTCTCTCACTTTGACTTAAGACAATTCCAATGACTTTGACTTAATGACAAACTGTCATTAAATTGATGCTAATGTGTCCTTTCTCCGATGTTACTGCGTCATCGCACAGAGAACATGTTCGTCATTTCTGTGATGCCGATGTGTCATCCCATTGATGGCATAATTTCATTTTGACCCTGATGACAATTTGGCCAAGTGATGTTAAGGTTGACATCACAATGATGAGAAGTGTCATGGGATCAAAAACGAAGACACTTGTCAAAATACATCAGCGTTATGACGCCTTTTCTATCAGTGTAGTAGCGTTTAAGCATGTCAAGGAGGTTGTTTTGTGTCTGATGAATATTTGGTTGGAAAAAAGGATATATAATATCAGAATCAACAACAATATGCATATTTACATTATTTTGGTTTTGCAGTCAGAAACTTGGACAAACCGTGGACACCGACAATGTTTTGCATATTCTTCGATCGCATTTAGATTTTTTCCAAAATAAAACTAGGTGCAGTAAGGGCGAACAAGAGGAGCGTGCTCGCCAAGGTTTAATGAAAACTTAAAGAATTTTTTAAGGATTTTGAGACAAAAGCATGCTGGAAGACTATTGCTGGACTTTAATACGTGAAACCGAAACAACAAAATAAAAACGACGTTCAAATAAGGCTATACACTGTTGAAAGTTCATTGATTTTTAAATAAACTAGTCATTTATTATGTAAGAAATGAATTCAGCCCACCAAATTACCCTAGGAAAGATATTTGGTTGCTCCAGTTCAAAACCTTGTTGACTAATGTAATTGTGACTTGAAACGGCTGAGTGGCCGCCGATTTAAAATAACTTGCTTATTATTTCCACAACTTTAAAAACTTTTGTGGTTTTCAAAACAAACTTAAATCACAATTGTGATTTTTAAATCGCAAAACGTATTTGAAACCAAATTAAATTTAGAGGTGCATGAAGAGATACATATACATGTATTTCTTAAGGTATCTATAAAGCCAAAAACCCAACTTATAAAGGCTATATTTAGGCTGGGGGACCAAACTATTGCAAACGATATATGTCAGAGACTTGATTACCCCGACGTTATGATAAAATATTGTTTAAATCTTCTTTTAACGTATATCCAAAAACATACCTTTTTCGTAATAAATCTTAAACCAGATTCACAGTGGTAGCAATATTTTTACTAGATGTAAACAATAAAAGCAACAATTGCAAAAAAAAAAAACATTCTACTCGACATCGAATTAAAAGCGCCGTTGAAAATACCTAGTGACTGTCAAAAGTAATCGATTGTTGTCAATAAGGACTTAGAAAATGCAATTATTGTTTCGACTTGTGTCGACGCCAGCTTCTATAAAAGGGAACTACTTTGGGAAGAATACGACAGAAGAAGAACCAAATTGTTGCTATAATTGTTAATAAAACTTGAAAATGTTTCTTAAATTGCCTTATTTTGTTTAATATATGTATTAAAATAGGACAAAGCAAGTTTTCTTGCTCAAGTACAGTGCAATCTCCCTTAACGGACACTTCCCATAAGCGGACACCCCCATTAAACGGACATTGTTGCTAGGTCCCGGCAGCGCTCCATAAGAAAAGCATTGCAGTCGCTTTCCCTTGAACGGACGCTTCTTAGCTTATTTTTTCCCCGAATTTTTCATGTCATAATTTACAAATAAGCCTGCCAAGACTCTTTTAATTTGTTCGTTTTAACAACAGGGCACGGTTTATCATATTTACTACATCACATACAGCCCCCTTGTGCGGACACATTTCAACGGTCCCTTCGGTGTCCTCTCATGGGAGATTCCACTGTATTGACTTTATAGAAGTGAGAAGAAAGGAAACTTATTGTTGTGTGTAAAGTGGTAGTTTGAACCAGGGTTTAAAAAATTGCAGTCGAAACCAAAAACTGTCGAACAGAAAACAAAAATTTGTGTACAACTTTTCGCTTTTTAAGTTGGTTTGACAGCGACTGTTTATTTTTTAATGAATCAGAAGTAAAAACAATAGTTTTTTTTTGCCAATGACAAATCAAGAAGTGGAAGAAATTTATGTTTTTCTACTTTGACTGCAGATCTTTAAGATCTGGCCAGTTACTGTGTTGCAATATCAAAAAACAACTAACCTGTTATAACATTTTTAAGTTTGTGTTTAGTTTAATTTTCATGTTTAATGTTGTTTATGTTTGTCTACAACAAATAATTGTTCAATGTAATAAAAAATTAATTTCTCTTATTACGAATCCCTTGATAAAGTGAACATAACATCCACGAAACGTTGGGAAAATATGGATTAAATGCTTTTTTAATCACATATAGAACTTTAGGCCGTATTAGCTAAAATTAAACCAGTGTTCGAAAATAAACAGAACATTATTTAGCGTTCGGCTCACACACCCGGGAACGATATCTATTTTTTTAGTGTATGTGTAGAAGAACACAACCCTTAATACCGTTCGTAAATATTTTTAAGAAAGAGCCGAACATTATAAAGTGTTCTGTTCTTCGTTAAAAAAAAAACAAAACAATTGCAATAATACTGTAGACAAACATTATATTTTAATGTTCTATAATGTTTCTTTTTTTACATGCACAAACCAAAAATTTTAGCAACCACCGCAGCACAAACAGCTTGTGTGTGTATTGTGTATATGTTTTATTTGTGTAAAATTATTTTGCTCGCTTTTTGTTTATGTAAAAAATGTTTGGTTTTTTACCAGCCAAAAGGGAGCTCAGCACAACAGAAACGAAAGAACACTAATGAGCTGTACCGAACACAATAAAGCTTGTGTTTTAAAAAAAACCGAACGGAATTAAATGTTCTCATTTTTGTTGAGTTGGATAAGAACAGTATTATTTTTGTGTTCGAAAGATGACAAACAGATAAACGTTATTTTTTTAATGATTTACTACACAAACACTCTTAGCGTTTGTGTCTTCCACAAATCTACCGAAATGAACACTAAGGAGCGATATTTAGTGTTTATTTTCGAATACTGGTTTAAACTAACTTAAATTTATTTCTAGAATAGTATTTTTCAAAAATCGTACTAAAGTTTTTAACCGTTTCAAATGAGTTCCGAAGTTCGTTCTTTCACATACAAAATCTTATATCAATTAATACGTTCTATAAGTTATATGGACAGAATACTGTGAGTATTCTTATTAACAATTGACTACTAGTACACTAATAGTGATTGATGGTGATCTACTGAATCAATTTCAAATTTCTGTAAATTATTAACTTTTAACAAAAGAACAGAAAAAACAAGTGCCAGTGCTTAAAAATTAAATAAAAAAACAACAATTTAATAAAAAAAAACGTTAATTTTAAATCGATTGCAACAACACCTACTAAACTAATTGAAAGAAAAAAATAAACAACAACAAGAACTAAGTTTTATGTTTGTAATTTTTTCTTTAATAGATTATTGTTTTTAGATTTTATTAATAATTAAAATCATTTGTGTACTTCATACTTAACATTAAGATAAAAAGTATATAAAAAATATTCAAAATTTGATTTTTTTTATTCTTAAACAAAAATATTTTTTTTAACTAATAACGACATAAAGCTAATCAGGGGTGTGCTCGAAATCGCAAACGCAAAACGCAAGAATTTTAAAAGTGGGTATTTAGTAAGATTTCTTTAATAAAAGAATTTTATGACAACTATTATACAAACATTTCTCTATTAATCAGAATTTTATAACAAAAATTATAAGAACTATATTAAAAGTGTTTTAAAACAGCCTCCAAATTCTTGCGTTTTGCGTTTGCGATTTCCAGCACACCCCCCAATAATAAACCAGAACAGAAAAGAAAATTTAATAAAATTAAATTAAATGGGAAAAACTAACTAAATAACAGATATTAATTACATGCATCTACAAGATACAAGATAAAAATTATATTAACAATAAAAATCATATACAAACATACTAAAAACTACTTGAAGACAGCGTCTTAACAAAATAAATATTAAAAAATTATTAAATTTCATTTAATAATTATAATAATAATAATCACAACAAATTAAATGTTTTAAAGAAACCAAAAACATTTAAGAATGTGCTAGTGATTATCAAGTAGCAAACTAAAGTTTTGACTTTACGGTTATTTTTCCGGTTTGGATCTGGTTTGTGGTATGTGGATTTTTTGTATGAGGTTCTTAAAATCATTAGTTTAAGGAAAATAATATATTTAATCTAAATAACTTAAAGGAATCATAGAGATTTACAGAGAACTAACAAAAAATAATAAAAATTGGAACTAAAAGAAAAAAAGAAAAACTCCCATATAGAGTTGCATTTGCTTATAACGATACCCACCAAACAATTTTCGGAGCGCTCCTAAATATGACTCTTAAAAGATACCTTTTCTTGAGGGTTTTATGATTACCCTCCTAATTTATGAGCAATTCTGATTGATTTCGGAGCCTGTAGAATTCAGGACTCCTAAAAGACTCATTTTTATGAGCAATTTAGGAGCACATTCCTAGAAAACTCTTATTTATGAGGGTTTTCTGAGGGGCAACGGTAGTTTGTTTTCTTATTCTTAATAATTTCAATATTTTGCGTTTGTCTGTCATTATTGTGATCATTTTGCGCTGTTCGGTTGTGATTTTGATAAGTTCCAGTATATGCGCTGAGCAAATGCTTATTATTCATTTATTTTATTTATTTTTTAACCTTTTCACTAATGTTTTTTGTGTACTTTATGTCTGAATAGTTGACTAAAAATTGCCCTTATAAATCTTTTCATTAGACAAAACTATCCATTTGAAGCCTTTGTTAAAAGAAAATTAGGTGGTTTTGTTCGTTGAAATTGGTTTAAAATGATTATTATTTCCATGCACAAAACATATATTAATAAAACTTTTCCCTTAAAAGCTAACAAGCATAAATTTACAAATAAAATGAATACCCTAATTTCAAGAAAAAGAAACACTCCTATATTACTCTTTTTTGGCTCCGAAATCCCTCTTTTATGACTCTTTTAAGAGGTTTTTATGATTGATTTGTGAGCAAAAAGGCTCACAATTTTCCATACAAATCGTTAAATTTAGGAGTCCTAAAATGCTCATATTCAGTACAAAATTTTTTGACGGTTTCATAGGAAAACACGCTCATTTCTGAGGGTTTTAGGAGCTTTTTTCTGAGCGTTTTGCTCATAAAAAGGAGTCCTTAAAGACTCTTTTAGGACTCATATTGTTTGCTGGGTATTATCGATATTTTTACTTATTGTGTGTGTGTGTGTGTTGAAGTATCCTTTTGCTGCAGCAGCTTTTTGTGTGTGTGTTTTAAAAAAAAATATACAAATATTAAGTATAATTTTTAATATCCTTAAGCCTCTGATTGGTTGTTTTCTTTTTATTGTTAGACTGGTTGTTGTTTTCTTTCTTCTTTGTTTTCTGGAATGTTGAGAATACTTAAGCAAACTTACTTGCCTTCTTGAGGACGGTTGGCAAACAATTGTTCAACAATATTTTCATCAGCCAACGTGGAAGTATCACCTACATTACGATCGTTTACTGCAACTTTACGCAACACACGACGCATAATTTTACCTGAACGAGTTTTCGGTAAGCCGGGCGCATTTTGTACCACATCGGGCATGGCGAATGGACCAATACGTTCACGTACCAACTTTTTCAATTCTGATACCAGTTTAGGATCAAACTTTTCATTTTCATTGGTGGTAATGAAGCAATACAAACATTGACCCTTTACCGGATGAGGTCTGGCCACAACGGCCGATTCAGCTACACGGGGATGTTCTGTTAGTACCGATTCAACCTCGGCTGTGGACATAAGATGGCCGGAAACATTTAACATGTCATCAACACGTCCAGTTATCCATAAATAACCATCAGCATCTCGACGAGCACCATCACCGGTACAATAGTAACCAGGGAATTTGGAAAAATAGGTTTCTTCATAACGTTCATGGTTATTGAAAAGGGTACGCATCATGCCGGGCCAAGGTTGCGAGAATACCAAATAACCTTCGCCTTCACCGTTGATCTCAATGCCACTTTCATCTAACAAAGTGGGTTTTACGCCAAAGAAGGGGAATGCCTTATAACAGAAATTAAAACATAAATTTGTATTACCTTAGTAATTCTCGCATAACATTTTTAAGGTACTTACTGCTGATCCCGGTTTCATGGGTGTACAGCCGGGCAAGGGGGTTATAACATGGCCACCAGTTTCTGTTTGCCAAAAGGTATCCACAATAGAACATCTTTCTTTGCCTACATAACGATAATACCATAACCAGGCCTCGGGATTTATGGGTTCCCCGACACTGCCCAAAACTCTGCGAATAAAAGTAGAAAGATTCTTAATCAGCTTTTGCAAATTTAAAAAAAGGTACTGAAGTTTTTCAAAATATGTACTCTTTTCTTAAAGTCAAATGTTTTTCTTAACGTGTACTCTTTCAAAAAAAAACCTTTTTATAAAGTGTACTTTTCTATAAAGCGGAACTTTTTCGTATATATCGCTTTGTATTTCATAAAACTTACCTCAAATATTGTAATTTATGCTTCAAAACTGGACCATCTCCGAATTTCATGAGGGCTCTTATAGCCGTTGGAGCAGTATAGAATTGAGTCACCTTATATTTGTCAATAACCGACCAATAACGGTCATTATCTGGGTAAAATGGAGTGCCTTCAAACTAAAAATATTATTTAAATTAACAAAAGCCCATTTTCCAGGTTTTCTAATAACAAAACACTTACAATAACCGACGAAGCACCATTAGCCAAAGGCCCATACACCACGTAGGTGTGGCCAGTAATCCAGCCAACATCGGCAGTACACCAGTAAATATCGCCCGGCTTATAATCAAATACAATTTTGAAGGTTGTGGCAGCATACAACAAATACCCGCCGGTGGTGTGTAAAACGCCCTTTGGCTTACCAGTCGAACCACTCGTATACAACATAAACAATGGATCTTCAACATCCATCCATTCGGGATAACAGGCAGGTTCTTTATCTTCCATTTCTTCGTGCCACCAGAAATCACGATCATCAGTCCAGGGTATATCCTCTTCCAAGTGATTCTCCTGACAGGCCGTAACTCTCTTCAAATGCGAAACAACTATACATTTCTCTACACTATGGCCCAATTCTTCGGCCTTCTCTAAAGCTATATCACACAAAGCTTTCAGGTACAAAGGTTTCTCGCCACGCCAAGCGCCATCGGCAGTAATTAAAATTTTAGCCTTGCAATCGAACATACGTTCGGCCAAGGAATCGGAAGAGAAGCCAGCAAATACAATAGAATGTACAGCACCAATACGGGCACAAGCCAACATGGCAATGGGAAGCTCCAAAATCATGGGCATATAAATAGAAACACGATCACCCTTTTTCACACCATGATCTTTTAAAACATTGGCAAATCGACAGACTTCCTCCAATAGTTTGCGGTAAGTAAGACCTCTGGAATAGTCATCGGGGTGATTGCCTTCCCTGGAAATATAAATTATAATAAAATATAAATAAACGATTGACATAAATAAAATTTTCTTATTTGGCTTTAGTAATTAAATGATTGTTCTTTAGTTAAGCAATTTAGACATCCTGTATTTGTCTTTCTATTTCTCTTGTGTCTAAGTTTTTTTTATTTTTAAGTAGATTTTAAAACTGCTAATTTTCAAGCAACTAGATCACCCAAGTTTACTTGACAACAATTATAAAGCATTTGTCAAATAGTAGACAGTGGATTGAATATAATACATTATCAAAAGATTTTCTTTCCAATTAATTTCCATGCATATTTAAACATTTTATATTGGAACAAAGGCCAATGAATTGCAACGAAAACTTAACCCCCACTTACCAAGCCAACCCTCTGACAATCAGTTACGTACTCCAATTCCATGCTAATGAGCAGCACTTTATTTAAAATAGATTTTCAAATGTTTAAAAGTTAAATACTTAAATACCGTCATAAAAGGGTAAGAGGTATTAATTGTTTTTACAGAAAGAGTCTAAAGAGTAAGACCTAATTTGAAAAGAAAGCAAAAAGCAATAGACCCAAAATATAGAAATGATTAAATTCAAGTACATATTTACTTTGAAGTGTATTTGAGTACTGCGTTTAACACTGTAACGTCTTGGTTCATAAGCTGGGCTACCAATTCTTCGGCTACCCGGGATTTCCCGTCCCGGGAATTCCCGGGAATTTCCATTATTTTATTTCCCGTTTTCCCGGGATTTTTCATGCGGGATCCCGGGAAATAAAAAATTCCTCATAATTTCAGAAAATAGCTATTTATACTTTGAAATTTAGATTTCAATTCTCTAAAAATCTGCATCTGTGGATGGGTTGTGGATTAGATCAATTACAAGAAGTGAGTACATGTATTTAAATCAATGTCTCCTGATGCAATAAATCTACTAAAAGCAGAATGGACAGTGCAACAGTTTATAATTATTACATTTAGTGAAGTGAAGAGTTAATAAAGTACATTAATTCAAAATAAGATGCAGGCAGTAAAGTTTCATTGTCCATGAACAAGTCTTAAAAATAGGAGATACCTAAACATATCGCTCCTTTATTGCAACATGGTCATATCTACAAAAACAAACGATCTTGTCAAAATGCGATTAAAGTTTTAAAAATTTACCGATTTAAAGATATATTTTGGTATAACTTGGGTTCAGTTTGAGATATAATACGAGAAGGTATGAAAGAAATCTTTGCTAAAGTTACTTAAAATTTTGAGATATGACTATGATGCAATGAAGGGGCGATATGTTTATTAGGTGATAAACACAAATTTTCAATTTCAATTTGTGTTGGTTTATATACCCGTGAAGTGCGGGGAAACCGAAATAAAATAACATTTTGGAAACTCGTGTAAGATACTACAACATACAACTTGAAAAACACAATGTCCTAAAGATTACAAATGGACCTATTGAAATGAAAAGGTTTGTAAGAAGCAGTCCGGTTGATGCTATTTTTTCATCAACCTTGACATACATTTGACTGACGTTGTTTATAAAAAAGAAAAAATTGATTCTTATTGTGAATCAGAAGCATTCTACAACGGTGCACTTTTAGCTATTTGTCCAACCTCGGTAAAAAATGAACGAAATTTTTCGGAAACATGATAATTAGTAAATTAAACCAGGAATATACTTTTTGACGACTTACTAAGCGCTTTGAGTGTGTCAGAAAGTTATTTCCTAAGTCGTTAAAAAATTTTTGTATTTCTTTAAAGTATTTTATCTATTTTATTAATTAACTTTTTGATTTCATATCTTGAGTACCTTAATTTTTATTTTGTTTTAATTATTGTTTTATGAATTATCCAGAGCATAATAATACTGAATAAAAGCATAATAATAGGGAATAAAGGCGTGAGGTAATAATAATTCAAGTTCCTATTTCAATCTTTAGTTAATTTTTTAGTATTGAACCATTTCATTTACTTTCTTTGTAAACAAGTTCCCTTACGTTTTTTTATTAAAGTTTTTTTTTTCATTAATTAATACCAAAATTTACTTTGTATTATTTATATGGAGCGGGATCCCGGGAAATTTAAAAAAATTTCCCGCTTTCCCGGGAATCGAAAAAGTCCGGGAAAAAAAAAACTCTAAAGGTACGGTCACATATGGCAAACATTTGTCAAAAAATATCAAATATTTGTTTGCCCTAATCTGACCACAAAATATTTTTGAGGGGCAAACAGAAAAACAGCTGATTTTGGGCAAACAAAATTATTTGCTAGCAAACAAAAACGTTCCTAATCTGACCATTTAACGTCAAATATTTTCCTCGTTTTTAGGCAAATAAATATTTGTTCTTACAAAAATTTTGTAAGACCAAACAGCGGCAAATAAAAAGCTTTAAAATAAAAATTATTGAATAAAATTGAAAAAATTAACAAAATTAAATAATTTTTTAATGACGAAAAAACTTCTTTACATATGTAAAAAAATGTTTCTGTGTTCTGTTTTTAGCAAAGAGTTGCCGCGGTAAGTAGGATTCAAGATGTTACAAAATACATACATTTTTCTTAAGTAAATAGGTAAATTATTTAAAATGGGTATAACATAAGAGACTATGTTACGAATTATGCATTGCAAGCATGGCGTATCTATATAAATAGATCAATTTTCGAGAGTGTACCAGTTTGGGGTCAGTGGACAATCATGGACCCGCCAAAATAAAATTATATAATGAATTAAAGATTTATATAAAACTTATTTGTGCCGAATAATTTACCGACATCGAAATTTTTATGAGAATTTTTCGTCTTGAAGTGATTGTAGCAAGTAACCTAGAATCAATTCTTGGCCTACCAACACAAAATTTTGACACGGCATACTAGCTATTATATAAATTATTGCCAAAACCAACATTTTTAAGATTATTATGACATTAAAAGATATTAACAGAAGTGGTATTTGTATAAGAGCTTTGGTAAAAAATGGATCGATTACAATAACATTTGGTAAGGTGATAATAGATTGTCTATGGGCACAAGGACTCTTCTCCAGAAATAAGTTTGTAGGCTATTGATCGATCCTTTCCACCTCTTAAGACAATAAAAAAGTAAACACCAAATTTCATTAATATCAGGTGTGTTCTAGGTATCGACTCGTATTGAAAACGAAACATTTTTTGAATCCGCTTAATTCAGAAATTGGTGTTCTGAAATCCGAAGGTTATGTGTATTCGAAGTTCTTGTTCAAAAAAAAAAAAAAAAAGATTTAATGATATTTTATTTGATAGTGCCCAGTAAAATAGGTGACTACGGTTTTTATATGGGGCTATCTTAAGAATGGTGACGATTGTCGAAAATATCAACAAAGATACGCGAAATTTGCAAAAATAGCGATAATTTTTAATAGTTCAAACAAGCCATAAAATTGATTAAAAGTCCCTAAAACTATAAGGAATGGCAAAGATTCGATAAAAATTACTAAATTAGCGGATATTTGCAAAAATTTGCCAATGGCAGCATGAAAGCAAAGTTTAATAATTATTAAAAATCGTTAAAACTGCAAACAATTGCATCTATCGCGAAAATTCACGAAAAATTGCAAACTTGGAAACAAACCAAAAAATTCATTGAGATGGCTAAATGGTTAAAAAACAATATGTCGGAAAAAAACAAAAAAAAAAATTTACAAAAATAGCGAAAATTACCAAAAAATTTTAATATATCAAACAAGCCATAACATTAATTAAAAGTCTCTATAAGGAATGGCAAAAATTCTGTAAAGATTGTTTAATCAGTGGAAATTTGCAAAAATTCGCAATGTTTGTGTGAAAATACATATTGTTTTCATTAAATTGAATAAAGAACATTTTAAATTAAAAACCAAAATTATCTGCCTGTTTAACGATATCGAACGTTAACGTTCGCATAGAAAATTATATTTAAAACAAAAATTTGTTCTAAAATTTGTTTTTGTTTTAAATGTAATTTTCTAGGCGAACGTTGACGTTCGAAATCGATGAATGTCTTTGCTAAAAATGTTCTCACATATAAGAATAAGTCGAATAGTTTTACTAACCCCTTACTACTCTAATTGAAAATGAATAAAAACATGTGGAGGTGAATTGCAGAATACAAAAAATGCTGAAGTAATCCACTTTTGAGAAAATTCGGAATCTAGAACACACCTGATTATCTCAAAAATAGCGACATGTACTTTGCGAATAAGTTTAACATCGATTAAGAAAAGGATGCTGACGAAAAATTAAAATTTTAGTGGCAAGTTCGTTCTAGTTCTTCCAAGCAGTTTGGATTAAAATTCAGAACTTTTGGTTCAGTAGAGAAGAGTTATGGACCGAAATGTGAAACAACCTCCCGAAAAAATCGATATTTCTGTTACAAAAACCAACATAATTGGTGGCGGAATGCACCTTTTATCGTTAAATTTTGCACTAACTCAATTTATATGCCTAGAAATCATATAATTAAATTTCGTGAAGATCTGTCTATAATTTACAATAGATCCACTGTCTAAAAACACTTTATTGCTTGCGTCTAAAACCATATCGAATAATGCTTTAGTTTCATAATTTAGTTTAATTTACTTGTATAAGAGATTGAAATTACTTCGCCAAATTGCCTTTATCCCTTTATTTGTTATCTTAATCCTCTTTACTTTTAAAACTGCTGTTCTCGCTCTTCTGTACCATAAAACCATAAAAGTTTCAATATTTTGCATCAAAATGTTAAATTTTAGTTTTAATAAAAAGTAATTTTATTGATTTAATTTTTTATTTTTGACAATTTGTTCAAATATTTATTTTTAGGCAAATATTTTTATATGTGAACACAGGGCAAACATGTTTTCCCATTTTTTATTTGAAGCTATTTAATATCTGTTTGAACAAACAAAAATGGGCAAATAAATGTGCGCAGTGTGACCAGCAAATACAATTTTTATTTTTTTAAACAAATTTTTTAAAAATGCCGGCAAACAAAATTTGACAATTGTTTGCCATATGTGACCGTACCTTAAGTACACTGAATCCACAATGTGTTATTTTTATAAAATATTACTTTAGGAAGGTTTTAATTGTCAAAAATTCTTTTCAAAATTAAGAATTTTTTAGTTAATTTTAAGAAGCGCCTATATAAGTGTACTTCCGAATTAAAGGTTTTAGTAGGAGTTTTAATACTATGTGAAGGGTATATAAGAAAAAGATCAACCGAACAAAGCTGTTTCAATTGGTTAAATTAAAAAAAACTATACCCACAAAGAATTTGTAATTTTATTGAAAAAGAAGTAAATTTTAAAAATGCACCTTTAAAGCATAAAGTTGATCTCCTCCAAACCGAAAATGGACTTAAGCAGTTTTCGCTTATTTCCACAGAGTTATAATCGGATTTTCTAAAAGTACTGGCAACCACAATGTGTTTATGGTAAAAAACAATTTAGGTTTGATAAATGACATTTTAAATGATTTTAAAAATATAAATCCATTTGGAATACGTTCCGTTTAGGGTTTTTTAGGGACGGGAAATCCCGGGAATTTCAATTATTTAATTGCTTATAGATTCAGAAAACAGCTATTTTTACTCTGAAATTTAGTTTTCTTTTCTATAAAAATTAGAATCTGTGGATGGGTTATCGATTAGATCAATAACAAGAAGTGAGTACATACGTAAATCAATTTCTCCTGCTGCAATAAATCTATTAAAAGCAGAATGGGCAGTGCAACAGTTGATAACACTATGCTAGTTGAAAAAACTGACAAGCCGGGCACATGGCGTTTTAACATAATTCGGGGACGCTGAATCCAGTGGTGCCCGCGGTTTTTTCAGATTGGCTCTGGTTTTCGAGATATACCGTTATTTCGAAAATGGAGGAGGTTGCACAACATATATTCGCGTAACTCAAAAACGGTTTAGTTTATTGAAATTACTAAAAAAAACCGAAATTCCGCAATAAAATTTCATTTCAGAAAAGTAAAACTCTTTTTCTAATATAAGTAGTCGTTATTGAAACATAATTTTTTTTTGAAAAAAAAATTAATTTTTTTATCAAAATTTCGAAATTTTTGTTTTTTAAAAATTCATACAAAACTAAAAAATGCAGCTAGGCTTCTAATTTTCTACAGACTTATAAAAAACGAAGCTACAAACAAAACAAGCCATAAATGATTAAAATCTGTTTGCAACTTTTGATTTTATTCACAAAAGTCGACCAATTTTAATTAATTTAAGAATTTCATAAAACGCAATATTTGTATGGGAGCTCCCTAAGGGAAATTCTTAAATTAATGAAAAATTTGTCGACTTTTGTGAATAAAATCAAAAGTTGCAAACAGATTTTAATCATTTATGGCTTATTTTGTTTGTAGCTTCGTTTTTTATAAGTCTGCAGAAAATTAGAAGCCTAGCTGCATTTTTTAATTTTTTATGAATTTTTAAAAAACAAAAATTTCGAAATTTTGATAAAAAAATTAATTTTTTTTTCAAAAAAAAAATTATGTTTCAATAACGACTACTCATATAAGAAAAAGAGTTTTACTTTTCTGAAATGAAATTTTATTGCGGAATTTTTTTTTTTTTAGTAATTTCAATAAACTAAACCATTTTTGAGTTACGCGAATATATGTTGAGCAACCTCCTCCATTTTCGAAATAACGGTATATCTCGAAAACCAGAGCCAATCTGAAAAAACCGCAGGCATCACTGGATTCAGCGTCCCCGAATTATATTAAAACGCCATGTGCCCGGCTTGTCACGAAAAAAAAGTGTCAATTTCATGCACAGTGTAATTAATAAATTAAGTGAAGTGAAGAGTTGATAAAGAACATAAATTCAAAATAAGATGCAGGCAGTAAATTCTAATTGTCCATGGACAAGTCTTAAAAATAGGAGATACCTAAACATATCACTCCTTCATTGCAACATAGTCATATCTACAAAAACACATTGTCCTAAAGATTGCAGACGGGCCTAATGAAAAGAAAAGGTTTGTAAGAAGTAGTCCGGATGAAGCTATTTTTGGCATCAACCTTGACATCAGAAGCATGCAACAACGGTGCACTTTAAACTGTGTCCAACCTCGGTAAAAAAGTGAACGAATTTTTTCCGAAACATGGTAATAAAACAGCAAATAAAATCAGAAATATAGTCTTTGACGACGCACTAAACGCTTTAAGTGTGACACAAAGTTATTTCCCAAGCCGTTACAAAATGTTAATATATTTATTAAAATATTTTATGAATTAACTTTTTGATCTCATATCTTGATACCTCATTGTTATGGTTTTTATGAATTGAATTTGTATGTTTATGTTATCTTTTTATCTTGTATCTAAAGCATAATATTAAGGAACTTACATATTAAAGCGTAAGGTAATAATTATTCAAGTTCCGCTTTCAATTTTCAATTAAACAAGTTCCCTTACGTTTGTTTATAAAAGTTTTTTTCATTAATTAAAAACAAATTTACTTTGTATCCCGGGAATCGAAAAACTCCGGGAAAAAAAACTCTAGTTCCGTTAAAAAAAACACCTGTCAATTCACTATATATTTATATATATGGGTATTTCCACAGAAAAGTCTACTTTTTGAGACGTTACGCCATTTAACCTGATAGCCAGCCTTCCGTACACAACCCAATTGCTTCTCAAAGAAAATTTTTTATAATACATATTTACTTTTTGTATTTTGGTGTTAAGGGCAGCTTGCTTTACATTTAGTGAAAGAGAAAAAAAAAAAATAACAAGCTTACTGAGCTACCTAAACAAGAGCGGCAAGCGTTTTTTTAAACATGAAAATTATGTTGCCATTACATTTTTAATAAAATAAAGCGACCAAGCGATCTTCCAAATAAAAATTTACAGCCGGGTAATGTTGAATTCGCGTTCTATAGGTGTGTTTCTTATAAACTATGAGCAAATAAAAAGTTTTGACATAAAACAGACGCTTGCCGCTCTTATTTAGGTAGCTCAATTAATTGCTTGATGGAATAACGTGATATAATGGGATATTCTCTGTGCAAGTGCGCATTTCTAATTCTTTTTTTTTAACTTATTTGATATTGTTAATGCAATAAATTGTAAACATTTAAATAGTGATATTTTAAAAAATATTTAATGTTGTTTTTAAAAAAGATCGTGACTTCGCAGACAGCTTGTTTTTTTTTTTTGTTATGAAATAACTTTCAACACAAATCAAAACGTTCTAATTGTGGGGGTCAGCCAATACATTGCAAAACGTTGTCATCGACTTTTGCCATCGTTGTAAATGCTTGTTGCCATGATCCGGAATTACTTTGCGGAAACTGTCTTTAATTTAAGCAATAGTTTTAACTTTTTAAAATTATGCGAATAAATAAAACAAAAGAATTTACTTTCTTATATTTCTTTGTTCTAAGTGAAAGTAATTTATCATTCGTTAATATTTTGCAATGTCACCTAAAAATGAGCTTATTTATATGCTTTTAAAAATTTACATGTTTTGAATGACAATTTTCAGTTTTAATTAAAAAAATTGCTGGACTTAAGAATATTTTTTATTTTTAAGAATAACAAAGAAAAATTTTAAATTTTGAATATTAATATTTTTAAAATAGATATCGACATGATTTAAAAGGAATCAAGCACTGATTTTGAAACAATTGATTTGTAGTTGCTAATGACTGTATTCATAAAATTTTTTTAAATTTAATAGAGGTCTAAAGAACAAATTTACTATGAAAATTATCCTTAATAAACGTTTGTTAAATTAATTAATCTTTTATGAATATGGGGGTAAATGTCTTAAAAAAAAAATATGCACACAATCCTATATTTAGCTTGAAATTTGTAGCCAATAGGAAAGCAGTTCGAGTTGTCGGTATTTGTCCGATAAGCGCAGCAGACTTAAACTTTGTTTTTGATGCAAAAACGCTGGCGTAGGTGTAAAACCCTTTTGGTCCCATTTCTTAAGCATTTGGGGCTGTATCTCAGAACTTTTGCAAGTTATTTAAAGTTCTTATTACTTTAGAAACAATAATAATAATGTTAAACTGATAGACAAACATGCTGTGAAATGAGTGATTTTTTTTTTTTTGGAAAATACAGCCAAAGATTTTTTTAGCATTTCCATAGAATTAAAAATGTATTTTTAAACAGTACCCATGTTCTGTAACTTTAGTGAGAACTTCTCGCTTCGAAAAGATGTGAAACAAAATATTCCATCCTTTCATGAAAAGTCATTAAAAAGTATGTCTGTAACTTATGTCGAAAACTATCACAAGAGATTACGTCGTTAAGTTGTAAATGTCATAATATTACACCCGAAGCCGATGTAAAATTGCAGACGTTGAGAGCGCCAGTCACACATATCGTTAACGGTGATCAAAATTTACTGAAATTAAAACATTTTCAACGACGGCGGCGAAAATACAATTACGTTTATTAAAATATTTTCTTTGGCTCAACGAATTATTCGTAAATATAATGAAAATTTAGGTATTATTTTAATGAAAATGTAGGTATTATTTTCATTACATTAACGAATAATTCGTTGAGCCAACGAAAATATTTTAATAAACGTAATTTCGTTTGCTTAACGTACATTTTCATTGGATTTTTCGTTCAGTGTGTTGACAGACAAAAGATGCTATATTTGGGGGCGTGGCAAAATTGTTTTTCATGTTTTAAAACTTCGTTAACATATCTTTCATTCTCGGGAGGACTGGTGCAATCTATATACATACATATTTATATCAAGTTATTTGATTAACTGAAAAAAACATAAAAAGTTTAAAGTAGCAATTGAAATTGGATGCAAAAAAAGACCTATTAAAATATAGAAAATGTAGCTTACAATTATACTTTTAATTTAAACATGAATCTGACCATGAATAGACAACAATTTTAAAAATAATTTTACATAGATCTATTCCCTAAAAATAATATAATGTGAAAAAAAATCGAGTCAAACTTTTATATTTTAAAACATTTTTTTAACACTTAGAAATTGACAAATATTATAAGGCGGTACAAACGCATAATACCCTTTGCGTAAAAAATTATAAAAATTTAAACAAATGTTAACGAATTTTAAAAACGTAAACAAGACACCAACATTTGTACATAAATTTGTATTTTTTACAATTTTGGTTTAAACTTTTTTTTTTAACCCTGAAAGGATACTCTTCATTTTAGTACATTAAGGTTACTCTTCGTCGAATCGACGAACTTTTTAAAAAATAAATTCTACCGGAACGATTTTTAAAGTAAAAAAATAAAAAAAATCTGTTTTAGTTAAGCGTTTTATAAAAAAATTTTAAAAAAATTATGTATAAAAAATAAAAATTCTTTTTCTCTCTGAAATTCGATACGAATTTAAACTCCTTTTTTTGTATTTCAAATTAATTAACTTTTTAAAACAACAAAAACTAAAGGGCATAATAAACCACACAAAATGCTTGGCAAACACACATTGTTTCCGTTTAAGGTTTGCCTATAAACAATACAAATATTCTCCGTACAAACATTAATTTTCATCTTTGTTTTGTTTTCAATGAATGCTGATGCAGTGAACCAAGCCGAAGGCATTTGACCGGCGGCGGCGGCGTGGGTATAATTGACCGGCGGCGGCTCAAATGTCGGCTTGAAATGTTTAAAATTGTTATTTGCATGCAGTCTACAACTGACATGGAATGCTTTAAGGCTCAGTTAGTCTTTACTTTATGTTCTGTTACGAATCAGCTGATTTGTTTTTGTTATTAAAAAACCTATAAAATTGATTAGTTTTTCTGTTCTGTTGCGGTTCAGTTTGTAAAAATCAAAAACTTGTTAAGTAATTGTAAGTGACAGCAAAATAAATATTAAAAAATACATTTTTATATTGAAATAAACAATTTTTTGATTTTAAGAATTCATAAAATTTAATTTCTTCAAATTTATGTGTATTAAAGTTATTGAAATAAAACAATGGACAGTGCAAAACTAATAAATTTGTCATAAATGGCTGATAAGTTTCTACAGAAAAAGTAACTATTACAATTTCGTAACAGAACGGCACGGAACAGAACAGAAAAAGAAAGTAAAAACTAACTGAGCCTTTACTTTAACACTAATATGATGTTATTGTTAAGTACATGGTCCAATTAGTAGGTCTGCTTGAAACGCCTGCTGATTTTATGCAGAGTTGTGTTTCTTACGTGCAATTGTTTTTGTAGCAATTGTTTTTGACATTTCCACCATTTTTTACACAAACAATTGCCTTTGTTCTTGACATCTTTATCATTTTTTACACAAACAAAATGCGTGTTGTTTTTTCTATTGTTGGATTGTTGTAGTTGCGCGCAGACCTACTAATTGGGCCATGGTTAAGTATAGACTCATCATGTTAGAAGTTTTCTCATGTTATAACACGGTTGTTAATGCACGCTTTTATAACATCAAGTTATAACAGCAAATCATGTCAGTTGTAGACGGGCAGTTCAGGAAAACTATTAATCATTTCTATATCTATTTATTTTTATGTTAAAGTACAAAACATTAAATAATTATAAAAGGATAGTGCAATTTCGTTTTTTTCTCATTACTGTTTTAAACTGATGTTATCTGTAGGACCACATACCCATATCCATTTACAAAAAGTAAAGCTTTCTGCAATAATTAAATATAAAATTTCCTTAACCTGAACTTATCAGCAAAACTATTTTTTTAATTTAATTATTGTGGTCAAAATTATACCACTAATTAGTTAAAAGCAAGAAAAAAAGATGTTGTTCACATATTTTTTTTTTAAATTTAACAAGTTTTCAAATAGATTAGTTCAATAAAGCATTCACTGATATTTTGCTGTTACTAAGTTTTTTGTCTGAACTTCTAAATCGATATGTTTGGAAATACATATGTGTATAATACTAAAATATTTGAGAAAAAAAAATTCTGTATGTTCAAACGGTGTTGTGTCTTAAATAAGAGTCCATAAAAATATTAATATGAACATGGAAAGTTTATTTGAAAATATTGCAAGTTAAATTTGTTATTATTTGTGTAAAAATTATTTTTAATAAAGATTCACATATGTATGTATGCATTCATGAAAACGAAAGAAGCATTTAACCAATTTTATTTTCAAAAAACTAAGAAAAAGTTGTTAAGTACAATAACGCTTTGAAAAATTTTAAGAAAATATAACGGCACTTGAATGTTGCACATTGATGCTAAAACATACCATTTTTGACAAAGAAATTAATACATTAAAACGCAAATCTGTAAAATAAACTTAGTCACACGAATTAAGAAATTTCACGGCTCAGCTGCTGTCATCGGCGGCTTTAATTGAGCCGTCTAAGCCGTGTAAGTCGGCGGCGGCGCGGCTTGGTGAAATCAAGCGGCGGCGGCGAGCTGATCGGCTTGCGCCGATCGGCTTGGTTCTCTGTGCTGATGCCGATAGTCCGCGGCAATTTTGTTGCTTTTTGCTTTAAACGGAAAAGAAATTATAAAATAAAGGCAAACAAATTAAAGAAAAGGTGATTTGAACAACGAGCTGGTGGCAAGCAATACTACTAAAAAAAATTTAATTTAATAATTAAAATTGAATTGAATACATTTAGCATTAGACGCCACAAAAAGTTTGACAAATGCCCAAAATGTGTGCCAAATATTTAATATTTCTGCAAACATTGCTTCAAATGTTTGTCCAAACAGCAAACACCCCAATTAACAACACAAAATATTTGTAAAAACGCAAAGTTTTGACATGTTTGCCAAGCCATATGTGAGATTTATTATGCCCTTAAGAAGGTAAAAAATTAATTACTTTTTTCTTTTCAGCCTTTAAAATAATTAGTCAAATAATTAGCCATATTTTACGCATGAGACACAAAGTTAAATTTTATGTTCAGAACAGATGCTTTTTTGTTTTCTTTAGGGACAGAGATGACAAATTCTACGCTCTTTTGGTCCTTTGACAACATTTTCGACGGATTCTTTTCGATAAGGTATTTGATTTTGAATTGTTTCCTTAATTATGGCCTGCAAGGAAAGAGTCTCCAATTTACCTCTTGAATAGGGACCCACGAGAGATTATTGAAGACTTTTCAGATACTGTCGACGGTTTTTGGGTTTTCGATCTTGGGCCTCGAAAGCAATTTAATATCTTATTATTTCAATCAATACTGAACGAATCGGAATTATTTTTTTAGTGTTATAAAGCAATGATTTGAGCTTCACAATACTGAAAAAATAATTTCGTTTCTTTCAGTTTCGACTGAAAAAAAATTGCTTTCGAATCGAGAAAGTACTCGATCACGACTGCCAGAATTAGGCCCCTTTATGGAACATATTATGAGTATATAAGACGTAGCTGTTGACAAAGGAATATTTAAAATCAAAAAAAAAATAGACACAAAAAATTACACTAAGGTTAACTATAACTAGGTACCACCTACTCATTTAATAGAAAAAAATTACAAAATACTGAAAAATGATTTGCAAAAAACCAAAATTTGTTTACAAAAATTTACACTTAATTTAGTAATTTTTTGTTAAACAGGGTGACGCATAATGAGCTATGTGCAATGAAAGAATTATGTTTTATAAATCTAATGAATCAATTTCATAAAATTTTTTTTTAATCCAATGAAAAATTTCATTACTGGAATGAAATTTTACAGAAATAATGAATTAATTTCATTACCACTACGAAATTCAGATCCGTAATTTGGTAAAATTTTTCATTAAATTAATGACAGCTTAATATCTTTTTCAGAATAAAAATTCAACTAATTGTTATACATTATTTCAATAAGTTTTTTAAGATTTAAATGAATTATTAATTAATGTATTCAAACATTTTTAAGTTAATGAAAAAAAGTGTAGCTTCATATTTTCCATGAAAAATTTCACTAAATGAAAACAAGATTAAGTTCTTTAACTTCAAAATACTTAAAACTAGAAAATATTTTCTTCCTATAACTGCTGTAAAAACGTATTTTGAATTCTATTTTAAGCGATAGACATGAAAATATATGAAAAAAATTGTAAATTTCAGTGTTTCGTAACATTAATGAAAAAATTCATAACGATAACGAAACACTGAATTTAGCTAAATGTTAGTAATAGGTTCAAAAACATGCAACGAGAAAGAAAAAACAAGACCAAACAATTCTCACATTCTTTTTTCTTTAATTGTTAATTTAAATACACAAAATTTACGTAGTAGTACAAGCCAGCAAAATGGAAAGAAGCAAGATTAAGGACGTCCCAGGCTGGAAAATTAATTAAATACAATATACTAAGAGGTAAGCTTATACAAGTAGAACATAACATGATGTAACAGAAATATATAAACGAAATAAAATTAATATAACTTGATGATTTGAAACAGGAAAAAAAAATTGAATTCACAACAACTCAAAACGCACATTTAAATGGCTGAAATAAATATATATATGGTCATAAAAATGACCTAATTTAATCAGAAAATTAATGAATTTATGTCATTAAACGAATTAAAATGTTTATCGATCTTATGAAACATTTTATTAACGGGGGGCTAATGTAACATTCTTCATTAATCCAATGAAACGTTACAAAGGTTGAATTTTAATGTAATTTTTCATTGGATTAATGTCAAAATCCATTGGATCTGTGAAGAAAATTCTTTCAGTGTACATACATAGGTATGTATATGTTTTGAATTCTTTATAATTTTTTTAATAATTATTTTTTTCTTGATTTTTTCGGCATTTTGTAAGTTTTCTTAACAAATTTTACTATTAATAACTATACAATTCAACCGAAATAATTACACCCTAAATTTTGCGAAAAGTTATGGAAAATACGTTTAAAACAGCACGTAACTATGTACACGCCTATGTGCGAAGCAGAAATGGACATGACTTACGGGAAATCATTTCTCAAAGCTCATTGAAAAAAATTTCCCAGTAATAATAAAAAATAAACGATAATAATTATTAAGAATAATGAAAGAATTTCTCGTAAGTGATGTCCATGTTATGCTTTGCACATAGGCTGTTTTTGACATAAGCATTTTCCATTATTATAATAATTGCATAAATAGGAATGTTATTAACCATTTATACATTATAGCTCATTCTGCGTCACCATGTACATGCTCAACTACTAGAGAGTCACGCGATCAATTTTGAAAATCGTCTGATAACAACGGCCAATTAGAGAGTAGAGTTGGTCTGCATAAATCTAACATACGATATTTAACAGCTGTTGCTTTCAACTGCCGTTGACAGCACTAACAGCAGCATAATCGTTAAAGCAACAACAAAGTTAAACAAGAAAAAAACTAAAAGATTCCCCCCTTGTAAATAAACAATAAACACTTCAGAAAAATGCAAAAAAACACAACAACAATTAACAACAAATGATAAACATAAAAGTGTACACTGCCATACAAAAGTATTCATACGTTTGCACATCAGATAATCAGAAGATGATAAAAACAATCAGCCATATTTATAAAAAGTTCTTATTTTAAGCTTATAGTATGTAATAACTATTAAACGCCTTTTGTCTTATAAACCTCTTATAAAAATTTGTATTCATAAACGTACAATAACAGCTTTTTTACTATTGACTGTTTGCAGCGATTTTCGGTTTAAGAATGGCAACTTTCTTTATATTTGACTGCCATTTATTGTTAGTGATGCACGCAAATTCTATTCGGTTTACATGATATTCTTTATTTAAATTTTTTTAAATTGTAGACCTTCAAAATTATTCTTATCAAATAAAACTACATATTATTTTAGTTTCTGAACAAAATGTTTCCGAAAGGTATCATAAAAACTTTGGTTTGAACTTTTTTTAAATATACGATAAGAAAGTAATCGAATAAAAAGTTTGTTTACTTTTTATTAACATCACTATTATTA
Organism: Pollenia griseotomentosa; assembly: GCA_963931875.1. Taxonomy (NCBI): domain Eukaryota; kingdom Metazoa; phylum Arthropoda; class Insecta; order Diptera; family Polleniidae; genus Pollenia; species Pollenia griseotomentosa. The sequence continues at coordinate 172,302,679 of OZ007562.1, read as the reverse complement.
TGAATTCTTTATTTAATTTTTTTTATATGTATTTTTCAACAATAATTTGTTGTTTTAAACAAAATAACAACTAGTTTCAATAATTTAATAAATAATTAAAGAGAATATCTGCATTCGCCCCTGAACATATTCATTTAAATCATATAAATTTTTTTAAATAATTACACTATGCTAGTTGAAAAAACTGACAAGCCGGGCACATGGCGTTTTAACATAATTCGGGGACGCTGAATCCAGTGGTGCCCGCGGTTTTTTCAGATTGGCTCTTTTCATTAATTTAAGAATTACCCTTAGGGGGCTCCCATACAAATATTGCGTTTTATGAAATTCTTAAATTAATCAAAATTTGTCGACTTTTGTGAATAAAATCAAAAGTTGCAAACAGATTTTAATCATTTATGGCTTGTTTTGTTTGTAGCTTCGTTTTTTATAAGTCTGCAAAAAATTAGAAGCCTAGCTGCATCTTTTAATTTTGTATGAATTTTTAAAAAACAAAAATTTCGAAATTTTGATAAAAAAATTAATTTTTTTTTCAAAAAAAAATTATGTTTCAATAACGACTACTCATATTAGAAAAAGAGTTTTACTTTTCTGAAATAAAATTTTATTGCGGAATTTCGGTTTTTTTAGTAATTTCAATAAACTAAACCGTTTTTGAGTTACGCGAATATATGTTGTGCAACCTCCTCCATTTTCGAAATAACGGTATATCTCGAAAACCAGAGCCAATCTGAAAAAACCGCGGGCACCACTGGATTCAGCGTCCCCGAATTATGTTAAAACGCCATGTGCCCGGCTTGTCACGAAAAAAAAGTGTCAATTTCATGCACAGTGTTATCAATATAACTTTAAATTGGCTGTCTAAAATAAAAAAATTGTAAAATGTATTTAATATGTCCGTTGTAATAAATAACACATTTTTGCCATTATTTTTCAACATATTTCACAAAAATAATATCATAAAATGCAAACACCTTTTAAAATATCATTTTATTTTTGGTTTAAAGAAGGGCAAATCCAACAATAAATTTTCTTACTTTATGAATGGTTTATTAAAGGTTCAATAGACTATTTTTCGTTTATGAATACAACTTCAGCAATTTTTGCTTAAAAACGGTAAATTAATCATCAATAAGTTTTTATGAATATGGCTGAATATATGTATGTAATTAATTATCAAAGCAAACAAAAAGTACCGGCAATTTTTTTCTCTTTAGGTTTTTGTATGATGTGAGTAATTTTTTATTTTTGCTTTGCCTTTGCTAAATTAAAATTAAACTACAAAAAAATTCCTCTACTCAGTTTTTATTTTGAATTTACTGATAACACTTAAACATATTTTCTCACGTGTTATGGCACCAGAACAAAGTGTGGGGCTCTTTTTAGTGTCTCTCTTTAGTCTACAATCACCTGAATAAAACAAAATCGAACCACTGCACGGTGGTCAATTCCGCCCAAAAATCAAAAACTGTTTTATTTATTTAAGTAAATAGATCAAATTTGGTATCCAACCTAAGAATAGCATATTTGATCCCTCGCTGTGCACACAAGCATAAACAGCTTAACTCGACTTCGGCAAGTGCTTACCAAAGCATTTTAAAATCAAAAACCGTTGTGCACATCAGGGAATTAAGACGAAGCTTATAATTGCAGGTTCTGTATTGGCAATTTAATAACATTTTAATGTTTAATTGTTGAATTTAATGAAACAGCAATTAGATAAGGAGAAGTTAAAGGTCAAACTTGTCACAACTCGACTTAAGCTGTTAATGCTTGTGGGAACAGAAATATGTAAATTACATAACGTCATATAAAATTATTATTTTATTTGAATTTTATTTTTGTATGCAATACAAAAATAGCTCTATGGAAAAAGTTCCCAAAAGATTTATTTATTTCAACTTCCGAAAAGTACCAAAATGTGTTTGAGAGCTTTTTAAGGCGAAAAAAACTGAAAGATCTTTAAAACTATAAGAGAGAGAAATAAATTTTAACTTCTTTATCTTCCTACAAGCTTATTATAAAGTTTCATTCTTTGAAATCTGTCAATAGTTGTACAAGTTACAAGCATTACACAGTTAATATAACCCGAGGTGGTCGACTGTGACACCCTGTGTCTCACCTTTTATTCTTACAGGGTAATCACAAACTGTGTTTTCTTAAAGCCTATGTCCTCCTCAACGACTCGTTCATACATCATTTTACAGTCCGACCAGTAGTAGGAGATTCAGATTTATTACCTCATTTTTTTCGATTGGCCTCACTGTACAGCATTAGGGCATGTAAAATAAGCAAAAAAAAAAATATAAGAGTGCAGTGACGAATCTTAAAAAACCTCCGCCGAGAGTTCGAATATTTCAGGAATACGCTTTATATGGGATCTATAAATTATAAGCCAATCTTTACAAAACCTGACCACACAATATTATAGTTCGTTGTCTAATTTAAATAAAATCTGATTTGTTTCAGGAATCTAATTAAGCGTATTATTATCATGATATTCAGGAGGGGATTTTATATAAGAGCTACCATAAATAATAGATCGTTCATTAAAAAATTCGGTACAGAAATTTCTAGTTTTGAAAAAACCTAAATTTTGTTATATATCAATACTGTAATACACTTTTTTTATAATTTAATGCTTCTTTAGTTGCTGCTCGGAAGGCCGCTTTATATGGGACCTATGGTAAATTTTGGACCGTGTATCACAAAATTTCATGGTGTTATTTCTATACACACAATGCCAAATTGCAGCAAATTTTACTCAATATCTATATTTGCTACGATCTTTGGACTATTTAAATGTTTTTGGATATGGAGCCTATGGAAAATTATGAACCGATCTTAAAGAAATATGCAATCTTTGGTTAGAAATTTTTATCGACTTTTTATGAAGCCTACGGTAAATTATGGACCGATCTTCAAAAAATGTAATAGTATGCTTCCACTTATAAAAAACAAATTTTTGAAAAACTTAATGAGAATCGGTGCGTTTCGTCTTCAATTTATGTTAGTTTTTGTAACAAAAATGTCGTTTTTTTGGTAGGTTGGGCTTATAACCCTTTTCCTACTAAGCCGATTGTGCTGGATTTTAATCCAACCAAAATTAATTAATTTGACACCAATATTTTTCTTTGCTGTTGAGACATTCGAGAGTAAGCTTGTTTTCAACAGCTGAACAGACAGACAGACGATTTTGGCTAAATCGACTTAAAATTACTCAAGGACGTAGATCCTACATATATACTTTATGGGGTCTCAGACAGCGTTGCCGTTTTGGTTACTTTTAACCAAAATTGGTTACTTTTTTCCAATGTGCACTTGTGTACTTTTTTCCTTTTTGGTTACTTTTTATCAACACAACAATAACCAATTTTTTTGTTTTGGAACAAGAACTACCCGCTCCGCTTTTTTGACCCTTTTTTATATATTTTTTTTTCATCTACTTAAAAATTATTTTTTTGAAGCTTAAGCTTCAACAGACTATCAACTTAACCATATAAGGTATATACTTTGAGGTGTAGATGGTCATAACCTGCTACTCTTAATGGTTCATAGGTCTAACTGAAATACTTTTCTAGATAAACGATAAGGTCAAAGGTTCTTCCGATCCCATCCCGTGTAATATGATTATATTTCCACCGGCAAAAAGCATCTTTATATAATTAAGCTCAATTTTGCACTTTGATACCATAACCGCAGCGAGACTTAAAAAGTTTTACTTGTAGGATCTCTTTATATAAGAAGGTTAAATGCTCTAGCTTATAAAAATTTGAAAATTTACGAAAATAAGTGTAAATTTTGAATAGCCTAGACCATCGAAATATACTGTCAAAACTTTTAAGAGATCGATCCAGCGGTTTACTAGCCTACAAGATACAAACAAACACAATTTCTTCTGTAAAAATATTTTTAAACTGAAGTTCGAATAATATAGGACTTTTGCGAAAGAAGTTTATTTTCCAAAGAAATTAATTTCGTTTCTTAAAACAAGATAATTCAAAATCCAAAAATAATTTCATGATTCTTACTTATTTTATTCGTATTTAGTAAATTTTTTTTTAATAAAGAAATATTTTCTTATGATCAAAAAATTCACAATTTTGGTATATGATCAAAAATTTCTTAAAACAAAAAATGCAAAAGTAGCTAGTTTTTAATAAAAATAAGAAAGATATTTCTGAAATCAAGCTGCATTTACTTAGTATTAGTCTGGTTTTCTTGATTTTTAAATAGAATTGAATTTCTTGCAACAAGAAATAAGTGCTAGGGATTTCTTTAAATTTTTCAGAAAAAGCTCAAGTAAGCTTGGTTAAATTCAATTAATTTTTATTTGAATCGATATGTTAAGCATATCAATAAAAAGTTTCTTATTTTTATATGCTTCACGTTTTAATGTAAAAAATTGAGGCTTTTCCTTGTATTTTGTAAAATATTCATGGACTAATTTACCAATTTATTTATATATCAATTTAATTAAAATTCGTTTTTCATGTCAAATAAAAAAATAAGATTATATGAAAAGTATATTTTAATATGAATTGGTATATAAAAAGAATTAGTAAAATTGGCCATAAGCAACGAAAACTTGATTTAAGTAACTATAGAATTAAAATGATTTTTTTTTTTTTATCTGTATTTAATTAAATTTAAGTTCGCTTTGAGTCATAACCTCTTGCTTAAACCAAGCCACACATATATTTACGATAAAAAATGTTTGGCTTGGAAGAGAATGGTTCAAAATTTTTTTGGTTCAAGCCATATTTTCTGGTGATTTAGTAAATTATTCTTTCCGTGTTTAAAACAAAATAATTTTGGTTACTTTTTTTCGCTTTTGGTTACTTTTTGGTTACAAATTTTTTTTGGTCGTGGCAACGCTGGTCTTAGAGTAATATTAAAAAAGTTTCACACGGAATGACAAACAAAGTATTCCCTCATTCATCACTTGTATTGGTGGAAAGTATAAATAGAGATTGTACCAAGTGCATATTCAAATAAGAGTTATTTGTTAGTAAAAATTTTGTTTATGGGTATTAAAACTACATTTTATTGGTTTTTAACTAAAAAACTTTTAATTTGATGACCTTGGATCTGAGATAAATTAAATAGCAACTTTGGAAATAAGAAAATTTGTCTTATGAGACATCATAAAAACGACATTTGGCTGATTTTTCAGATATCGTGGAAAGGGTTAAGTGGGTTAGAAAGACAATTCCAGAAGAATTAAATAAAAGGCAAATCCTTTTAAAGTTAATTGTAATGTTGTTGCATTCAAAGTGTCAAAACCATGGCAATAAAAATTTAAAGAAAAAGTTAGGTTAGAATTTGTCTTACAGTTCAGATTTGATCAGCCTTCTATAAAATGTTTATAAAAAGACTACATACATCATAGATTATTCAGGGACAGCCAAATGACATTTGACTTAAAATTTGTAACATGTTATATAAACATTTATTATCATCGTTTGCTTACGTATTGATAGAACGTCAATTTTTTCAATGTACACTGAACCAAAAATTTGCCTAGATACTGTAAAATGCAACTTACAAATTTTTTATTCAAGTCTACAGACAAAATTAGTCAAATTTGGTAGTTAAATATTATTAAGTTTGAAGAATTTTTATTTATTTTAACTTATAAATGTAGTTATATTGAATATATTATTTATTTAAATTTACGAATCATTATTCAAATTAACTAATAAATTTAGTATATATGAATAATATATTACGGATTTACTGACCGAACTGGATATCCAATGAAACCCTTTAGAATCAGGCACATTGCTGCCCTATTGAAACTGGAATACGAAGCCCATCAGCTGATATTGCAAGAGCTGCAATTGACTGGAATCCTCAAGGTCAACGACAGCCTGGTCGACCACATAATTTCTGGATCCGGTCCATCAGAAAAGAACATGAAGCTGCTCGTCTAACATGGAACGACACTAAACTACTTAAAATTCGTTAACGTCCTATGGTCTCCGTGAACATTTTATTTAAATATTTTATTTTGCATATCATTACTTATATCAGTTTCAGATAAATACAGGACATATTCATGCATATATGTTAAGAATCATAAGACTCATTTGTATTTTGATTTAATTTTGACTCAGAACGAACGAAATTTCTTCAATTCTACATACCATTATTCAATTTTAGATTCCGTTAATCATTTTGAAGAATTCTATTCGATTTTATTAAAACAAATAAGTTAACAAATAGAATCTGGGAATTTATTTCTCATGGTGAGTAACATTTATTATATAAATTTTCAAATTACTCGAATGTGTATTCTAAGTCAAATTACAATCCTCAAAGCTTTTATACTTTAATAGGCTTATTCCTTCAATATTTTCCAGGAATACTTAGAATACACATTCGAATAATATGAAAATTTATAAAACAAATAAGTTAATTTCAACGAAATTTCTTCAGCTTTACATCCATTTAGTTAAAATAATAACATTTAAAAGAAATTTTACACTCTTACAAAAATTCTTCATAAAAAATATTTATTTCTCAATGTTACTAAAAAAAATTCTTCCTCTTACTTTAACGAATTTGTATTCAAAATAACACCCTTAACAAAATTTAGTTAAATAAACGTATTAAGTATTCAAATTAACTTCTTTCTTTTCAAAGCAGGATGCTTTTTAAAATATTTTTATGTGTTGTTCCCAAAACATTGTGTTACTACTGGTTTTCTACAATTTTAACAAAATTTTTTAGTATATAACAGAATTTTACCTATTCTTTCACGCAGAGAAAAAATATGGTTGGGCATGTTTAACTATGTTTAATGTAACAATATATTGTTGTCGTACACAAATAATTGTTATTTTTATTTAATATCAACAATATTATAGTTACTGTAAACATATCAATGCTTATCGCAATTATGAATTTGAGTATTGTTGACCGAAAAATAATTATTTTTCTAACAACTTAATTATGATAACTTTCTAAACATATTATATGTTTCACAACCATATCATGATATTTAATAGCCATAACATGATAACTTTCTATACATTTATCATATTATGTTAAAGATGCAATCAAACTATTTTTACTCTAATCATATTATGTTAGCGCCATTTGTAAAATAATTTTGAAGAAGTTGTGTCGTTTTTTTTATTTGTGAGCGGTTAAACAATTAAAAGATAAAATTCCATAAAAAAAATAAGTTTAAAGAAATTAAAAAATTAAAATATTAGCGGAGTTCATTCAAGTATTAGTGATGTAATAGTGCAAATGCAAAATATCATAGTTTTTTTCTAAAATCCAACAACAAAACACACAGAGATTTCGTTATATTTTATAAAAGTGCTACGATATTTCTGTGGTTTTCATCGGCAACTGCGTATGTCTTAAAACAAATTGTTCAGGAAAGCCGAAAACCCATTCTAGATCAAACTATGGGCTAGGTATTGCACATTTTTAACTTTGTCATTACGTTACAAAACGGAATTGATCCATCTTTTTTCAAAAAAATATAAAGAGCGTTCAAAATTAGGCAATATGGCATCAACATCTTAAAATCAAAAAAATGGACACACGCGGTTGCCCATGAAAACCACAGATTTTTCATTTGCTCTTTTGCAAGCCTTATATTGAACTCCGCTATTTGATTAACATTAAGAAAAATTGTAAAAAGCCACAAAATAAAAAATCGATTCAAAAATATTTAAATTTATTTTGTATTTTTATGACAGCTATGAAAGGTTCTGTATCATAATATGATTGCTTCTAAGTTTATTATGATTAACATGATGATAATATGATTACTTCTTAACGTATTATGATTAACATGACAATAATATGATTAATTTCTTAGCTTATTATGATTAACATGACAATAATTTGATTACTTCTTAACTTAGTATGATTAACAGAATAATAATATGATTAAGGGAAAAATATTATGATGACATATTACGAGTATATTGAGTCATAATATGTTTCAATAATAATCTTAATATGGTGACTACAATCATAATTCTTATCATAATATGTTGCTCTTAGAATATGTTTACCACAACCATGTTTTTTCTTTGCGTGTTTAATAAAATTTTATTTATATACACAGATTTCAATTACAAAATTATTTAACGAAAACTATTGTGTTGATTTGAAGAAAATTTGCGTAGTTGAATAAATTTTGATTATATTTGAGGAACAATTGAGTCGATTTAACATTTTTTTTAGTTGAGGGCAGGGCTGCAATGCACTTTTTTCCTTGTCCCCAAAAAAATTAAAAAAATATCCCCAAATCCCCAGAAAACAAAACCTTAAAAAGTTAATATTTGTGTTTTGTTTTTTTTTCTGACCAAAATTTAAATTTTTTTTAAAAAATAGTTAGAAAAATGTTAATAAGAAATCCCCAAATAAAAAACTTTAGTCAAAAAAAAAATCATTTTATTTTGTTTGTAGCAACTGGTTTCGGCATGTATTTTAAAATCCTTTTTATGCGATTCCAGTAAGGAATAACAAGCAGAACAATATGCTTTTATTGAAGACGAATGAGCCAATTTATAAGAATTTGGAGCTTGTTCAATCGGTTTAAGCCATCCTTATAATCAACAATAAAAATTCATATATCCGTCATTTATTTAGTACTTCGATGCATCATAACTACTAACCGATAGCCTAGCATTTTTTTTACCAATCTTTATTGTATTGTTTTTCATATTTACTTATTTTTGGGGAAGACATTAATATTTGCTTCAAAAAATAAAAAAAATTGTATGTGTTGTCAACGGTTTTAGATTCTATTTGGAAATTCTTTTTTTCAAAACACACACTCAAGAAAAATAACAAGTTTATAAAGTACCTTTTACACACTTAACAAAAATGGTTACTTTAATTAGGACCCTTTACACTATATAAGAGTAAGATTAAAGTTTTGCTATTTTTTTCATATTTTATATACGAAACAAATAAAAATAAGTGTAAATAATAAAATCCCCAAAAAATTCCCGAAATTTTTTTTAAATCCCCAAAAAAATCCCCATTCCCCAAATGACTTTCTTTGTCTTTTTTGCTCACATGAAATCTCCAACTTTGGGGATAAATCCCCAAGTCTGACAGCCCTGGTTGAGGGTTTGCTAAATTTTTTAGTTAATATTACCGATGATATTTGGTTCAGTGTATGTATATAAAAATTCAATTCAAACTTTTCAAAATATCAAAAATTCATTAACTTTTCACTGAAATTTGTTGTGTAATTAAAAAAAATTATTACGATTTCAAGCGATTCAGTTTTCTTGATAAGAAAAGAAAATACAGTTTCTTTTAAAAATCATTCTTTTGGTTAAAAAATCATTCTATTTACACTAAGAACACATGTTCTTCTATACTTTTTAGACTGGTTTTTTGAGATTAAACTAGGTTAAGTTAGCCTGAAAAGAGATTTGTGCCGACATTACCAAGTTTGTATACAACATTTTTACGGAACAGCATAGTTTTGCTTAATATGTTGGTATTTCATGAAATAAAAAAAAAAAATCACATTTCGCCGGAAAAATCCGAGTTTAAGACCACCTTAAACTAAGTTTAAACTTAATCCATATCTTAAAAATCCGGCCTTAGTGATATAAATAAAAGGAATGCAATTTATTAAAATAGATTAGATTCCGAAACTTCAACAATGTATTTAATAAGTAGTTTCCCTTTACACGGAAAGAATTATTTACGAAATGACCAGAAAATATGCCTTGAATCCAGAAAATAACTTATTCTAAATATATGTGTGGCTTTGTTTAAGAAAAATGTTTCTTTATTTAAGAAAACTTTTTTAAATACGAACGAAATAAGTTAAAATCAAGAAATTTTTACGTATTTTGGTTCTTAGAACGAATCTGATGACTTTTGAAAAAAAACTTCTTTCTGTGTCGTTCAGATATTTTTTACGTAAACTAATTTTAAAAATCAACAATTGGTTTTTTATACCCCAGTACGCAACTTTTCAAATCATCAGAATTTTCTTTACAATTTTCGAATTTTCTCCGAAAAATTAATGTGAATCAATCTCTTACTTTGCATTATTAAATTTTAATTTATCATTTTCGTTACAATATTTAATTTATTTTTAAAAATAAGCTCTATTTATTGAAACGTTTTCGATTCGTTATAAAATCAGGGGGTTAAAAAGTCAGAAATAAAAATCTTTTTTAAAAAAAGTTGTGTTAATGTCACATTGAAATAAACTTTCAAAAATCAATTATTTTATTGCAATAATTAGAAACATTCTATGCAAAATTTATATTGGCAAAGTCTTTTCGATTTTATTTGATTCTCAAGACTTTGCCAAATACTCTTCGCGTGTGAGAAAGGAATGTTTCTTTCACTTCTGCACACGCCAAGTTTACTTTGTTACATTTGATGTTATTTTATTGTTGCTTGTTAGTCTTGGTTCACACTATGCAAGTTTTCTTTCAGATAGTCTGAGTTTATTAATAAGAGGGAAAGATGACAAATAAACTCAGACATTCTGAAAAAAAACTTTCATAGTGTGAACCCAGACTTAAATTAAACGTGCAACCAAATACGACTATGAACTTAAGTAACTATAAACGACGAAGGAAGAACAAAGAAACTGCGAACACATAAAAGTCTATACTCATCCCCATACTCGCCTTCAATAAGCCCAAGACTTTATAAAGTAAGCTTTGCTTGTACAAAAGGGTCTAAAATTTCTTTGGCAAAAAGGAAAAAATGCTTAAGTCGATTTAAGCAAAATTTGAGTTCATGGCAGTTTTGTAAACTCCATGTTTAGAAGTACCCGTGGACAAAGTTTCAATTATTGTGTACAATTTGCTCGTCTATTTTTTCAATGTGCAATAGCATTTGAAATAAAACTTTCGCTCTGCACGCCACATAAGAAAGCACGCTTAACATCGACTTTATATGAAACTCGGTATCGATTAAATCGATTTTATTTTCAATTCAAATTTGACTTATTTTGCCCACTGTCACTCCACTACAATTTACGCAAACAGTTGGTTATCAAAAGTAAAATAATAATTAGTTCTCACATTAAACAAAATTGGCGTTTTTTGAGATAACAATCGCATGACTTCAATTACAATTTTTTTTTTTTTGTTGTACCCTGATTTTTCCACTTGTGTCTGTTAGGATTTATAATCTGTAGACTGAAACAAATAATATAAAAAAAAAAAAAGTTTAAATTTTTTTAAACAATTTTTCTTTTTTATTACTCTTCTAAGTGTTTGATCTTTTAACCTAAACATTAGCAACACGCCTATACAAAAAAAATCATATGTTTTTGTTTATTTTAAACTAAAAGTGATGATTATAATAAATGTTTAAATTGTGTTTGCCAATTAAAAGTTTTATTGTGATGATAAGGAATACCTTGAAAAAATTTCTTTTAAACCAAAGAAATCAAACCATTCAGTTAAACAATCTTAAAAACAAATTTTTTTTAATACACCCTCGTATATTTATTCAGACGCTCTTAATTGCAAGTCAAGTGTACCGCCACTTTAACGGTCACTTCAATAGTTAGTTGTCTAAAACGCATACGTATTTTTAAAGGCAACTTAGTGAGACCCCTTTTTTTAGGAGAGTAAAGAAAAAAGATTGGGGGTGGGTACATACTTTGATACACCATTGTCACCATTTCAAAGGTAGACATTAGCGAGTTCCATAGCATAGGCATAGCTCTGCACCCAAAAAAAATTTTTGCGTTTATTATCATGGAACATATTTTTCCAGCAATAGACCCCAGTTTAAGAAAAGAGTAGACTGGATTCAGAAAAAAATCGGTACTGTGGAGAACACATCAACATACTGAGAAAATTTGTGGAAAAATCGATTGTATGGAACCTAATTTTCGTAGACTTCGAGAAAGCGTTCGATATGATCGATAGTAGTGTGATCTGGGAAATTCCTATAAACACGGGAATACCGAGCGAACGTGAAAATGATACGTACACTGAAAAAACAAATCAATCCATCCGTACTTAAATCAAGTCGAAGCGGGTTCATTGGTACGGTAAGTACGGATTTCCTAAAGTACAGAATTCAAGTACGGATTACTTAACTCATGCATATTTAATTCCGAATTCGTACTTAAAATAATACCAAAACAGTGTAGACTTAATTAAAAGTGATTTCTTAGACGGTTTAAGCTCGATTCGTACCATTTACGACAACAACAACCACAATAAGGCTGAATATGTGGTAAATAAAAGTGTCACTATAATAATTTTAAAAAATTCTAAATACAGGGTGTTGCAGAAATTACATAATGATCTATTTATTTCAATTCAATTTATTTCTCATTTGCCAATAAAGCCCAATTTATAAATTACAATCATTCTACTTAACTTAGTTTTACAAAACTAAAAAAAACGTTGGCATTTATTAAAATTTATATTATAGTTAATAATGTTCACATTATGTTTTGAAGATATTCCCCTTTTTGCAAAAAAAAAAAGTTAAAGTTCAAAGTTAACCAACACATTTAGCCCAGCAAAAGTAAATGGTTTTTTATGTGTTGGTTAACTAATGTGAACCTTAACTTTTTTTGTTTCGACCTATCGTGCTCTTTTAGAGCATTTCCCATTACATTTCTTAGAATTTCAAGTCCCAGCGCCCTCACTTCTTTTCGGACATTTGCCTTAAGCTTCTGGATGGTTATTGGCTTATAACCTTACTACAGTAAGATAACACCAAAGAAAAAAATCGAGAGCCGTCAAATCGGGGGAACGATCGTCAAAAAAGAGCTACAGTTGAAGGACCTGTGTTAGCTAAAGCTCCATCTTGTTGAAACCACAATTCTGGATTGTTCTCGACGTCGGGCCTTAACAAATGCTCAATAATTATCCGGTATTAGATGTCATTCACATTAACCGCAACTTGTTTGTCGTTTTAGAAAAAATATGGTCAAATTATGTGCTTCTAAAGGCATGTTTACATGGTAATACAAAGTATATATCACGACTTTGAAGAATCTAAATATTATGAAATTATGTATCTTCGTGTTTAAGAAAAGAGAACAATAGTTTGTTGTATGTAATATTTACACGGATGGTATAAGTAAAATGAACGCAAAGATATTAAATAGCTGAGTTAATAATAGAAAAAGCTTATGGTTACAGTTCTACAATATTTACAAAATCAACATGAAAATTTCCTGAGTTGATTCTGGTTGTTTTTTTAATTGTATAAAAATGTTAATACTTTCAATATAAACTGTTAGTGCTGCCAATGTTACCTTTAAAATACACCTCTAATGTGATGAGAATGCATAAGTGCCGGTTCACACACGTCAAGTTTTACTCGTAAAATGATGAAACAGAATTGAGTCTTCAACTTCAGGCAAAAATTCTAAAGCCCATAATTAAAACGTCGGCAGTAACTTCAAAATTACTCTCATTTCTTTCTTTTTCTTTTGTTCTTATTTTTCTTGGTTTACAAATTGTATGAAATTGAATGAAAGTATGGTAGCATTGTTAAGAGAATAAGCGTCTTTATGTGAGAGCATTAGAAAAAACGTCCTCAAAATAAAATTGATTTTATTTCTCGACCGCATTCTCTGGCATAATTTTATGTCAAACTGTATGAAAAACATCGTTCAGCCCCAGTTCTGTTTCATCATAAAGTCTTGAGCTTTTAGGAGAGAAGGGAAAAGAGAAGGCCATTTCTTTTCCCCTTTTCTAAAATGGTTTAGGAAATAAAAATTATCGAACGCTTGTCAAATTTTGTATCCATCCTTAATTTCTATTACTCAATACATTTTGCTTTTACATGAAACGTTTATTTTCATGTCGTAATACACGTGTTACCATGTAAACGTGCCTTAAGAAGGTGCATTTGACGTTCAACAATTATTCTTGAATTTTGGGTGCCCCATATTTTTATTGAGGCGACCACTGAAGTGCAAATGGGCTTCATCGCTCGTTATTCGATATAATGTTTGTGTCTGAATAATAAAATGCTGAATCTTTCCATCATAAATTTCCCAAGGTTTTAAAGTTTATTCCAAAAAAAAAAAAAAAATAAAATATTTGTATTCACTTATTAAATCATAACGTTACTTATGCCCCGCCCTGTATAAGAGGAGTTAGATTTCCAAAGAATCAATTCAATTAGATAAAGTAAATGTGCACTTATATCTGTAGTAAGTGTAGAGATAATGGAAGCTACTTTTACTCGGTATAGGGAAATATGTAAGTCGATAAAGATCGGTTTATTAAACTGTTCTAATATCGATACATGTCTCTCGTGTTTGTAAGTGAAAAATATTGCAAATCATTAATTGTTTTGTTTGTCTATCATATGAATATTACCAAAAATCGTGTGAGATGAAAAAGCTTTAATTTCAATTTTATTAGCACTTTTGAAACTTTTATCAAAAAAAAAAGCTGAAGTGCTTTTTTTAGTTTTCTGGCCATTTTGCCCCTAATTTCTAATACAAATATTTATTTTGCTTTCATTTGAACAGAACGTGCCATAACAATATTATTTACCAAAAAGGCTCCTAAAAATTGATATCAAACAAATCGTTCGTTTTTTATTTATTTATTTATTTTTAATTATAGCAGGCTTTTTTTAAATTAAATAACAAATATATGCAAATTTTTAATTAATTATTCAAATACATACTGTAATAATAACCATTTACTTCAGATTTCAAACATTATCAAGTAATTCGAAAACCGAACTACGTCAGTTTGCTAGACGCTTTTGACCAATTGTATTTTAATTGTTTCATTCTGCTTCGATAATGTTTATCGTTTTTTTTTTTTTCTAATACATACATATCGTCGGCCTCATGTAGAAAGGCCCTAACTCAATTTTTTTCGAAATTGAGTTTTTTAGTGATTCTAACCTCTTAAGACCCGAACATTAACCCACTGAATTTTTACATTTCTTATATATTTGTTATTCCTTTTGGGGAGCAAATAAGACAACTGTATATTTTTTTTTAATTTTTTATTTGAATTCTTAGAAATTACTGGTGCACATATGTGTACCTCAGGTTTTAAAATATGAATAATTTCAACGTAAATCCTTAATTTCTTAAAATTTGAACTGAACCAATTGAGTAAAGGGCTTATTAACAATTTTTTTTTATCTTATGAGGTGTAATTTAAATTTCAGTTTTTATTTTTTTTAATTTTTTTTATTTAAAGTGGTAGAAAAAGAGGGCCACATATGTGTTCTTCAGATCTTAACGATTAGTTATTGAGGAAAAATGTCCAAGCAGTGTGGTTTTTTCAAACTGTTAAATTCAAATGTAAAAATAATGGCTAAAACTTCTAAGCCCTGCCATTTTTTAAAGAGGCTAACACATTTCCCACAAATACACCTCGCCACAAGAATTTAATGCAATAGCATCAAAAATATCAGTTTTACAAGCAATTGAAGAAGCCATTTTACATTATGATACATACAGTTTCTATTATGTTTTTGCCTTCTCCTGTAAAGTTGCAATTATGTGAGTTAGGGCCTTTCTACATGAGACCAACGATATGTTTGTTTGTATCTGCAAAAAAGTTGTATATCTATTTACAAATACAGCGATTATGTCGTTTTTTGTAATAGATTTAACACACAACATGTGCTCCTTAATCTACTACAAAAAACGACTTAAGCGCCCCATCCATTATCCATTATTGAATAAGTATGTTATTCGCCATATAACATATTTCTTTATTGCCCTATTATATTCAATAAAGCTGGGATCACACGATTGCCGCAAATGCACCAATATGACACAATTTTTATTGTGCTTTATTGACGCACAATAATGAAATTGGACCAATAAAATATTCTGAAATCACACGATTGCCCTGTTTTAAACAAATTTAATTGCCGCTAGTTGGTACAAAGCGAAATGGTTACAACAATTGCCGCAGCACAGTCACACGATTGTTCTTACTTGACAACTGCGAAAACAGCTGTTGTGGTAGCTTTTTTATTTAATTGAAAGTTTTTGTTGGTTTGTTATTAATTAAATAAAATTAAATATGTATCATATATGTACTATGTACTTAAACACATTTTTGTTGAATATTTTTATTTAAATTTTTTAAGAACTTTCAAAAATTAAGTCTGTTCAACAATTTCGTATGTTAAGGTTCGCTTAGAAACTTAAATAAAAATATTCGCACTGAATAGCTAAATTTGCTTGTGAACATACATACATACATATTTTGGTAATATGTTGCAACCATAAATAAAAAAAATTTAAATGCATAATAAATAAATAAATATTTATCTTCATTACCTACTAAAAGAAACACAAAAAAGTAAATTTATTAAGAACAAGTTAGAGTGCTATATTCGGCTGTGCCGAATCTTTGATACCCTCCACCGACAGTTCGAATGTTTAAGGAGTAATATCTGTATGATGTCTTTTTATTATTATTATCTTAAACTGTCACGATTTGTTATTGATTATGGTTTTAGGAGACTAAACTGTTTTCCGGGAGTAGGGCACATATGGGGCCTAGGGTAAATTATGTACCGATCATCACGAAATTTTACAGTGTCATTTTTAGTCGAATAAAACGGACTTGTGCAAAATCTTATGTCATTCCGTGCATTTTTGCATCATTTATGTTAGTTTTTGTAACAAAATTATCAAGTTTTTGAAGGTGGTGGTTCCACATTTTGATTCATAGCTCTGGTCCTACTGAACCGATTTTGCTGAAATTCAATCCCAAACTGCTTAGGATAACTACAAGCAATTTGACACCTAGTTTGTTTATTTCTTTTGAGTTTTTCGAAAGTGAGCGTGTTTTCAACAGACGGACAGACGGACAGACAGACGGACATGGCTAAATCGACTTAGAATTACTCAAGCAGCCAGAATATATATACTTTATGGGGTCTGAGATGAATAATAAAAAAGTTTCACACGGAATGACAAACTTAGTATACCCTCTTCACAACTAATTGTGGTGGAGGGTATAAAAAGGCAAATATTGGTGCGTATTGTGTTTTTTGATTGCCGCACAAGAACACAATAAATATTGGTGCATTTTTGTTATTTTTATTGACGCGCGGTTGCATAGAAAACAGTCACACGATTGCCGCACCAGGGTTGCATTTGATTGGTAAAAGTAAGTACAATATTGTCCTTGATTGGTACATGAGCCAATTGGTTGTGCAGTCACACGATTGGGGTATTAAAAAGTATGAAAATTGGTGCATTGCGGCAATCGTGTGATCCCAGCTTAAGTGGCACAATGGTTTCAATTGAAATATGACATAACTCATCGTAAATTGTTGCCAACACATTTCACTTCTTTTCGTTGTGCAATAAAAATTTAAAGGATTTTGATTCTTACCAATATATTGTGCCACCTTCGAATATCACAAGCACATTGGTGATATAATTGTACAACTCGAAAAATTTAACAATTATATTGCAAGTGTAAGAACCGCTTTTGTAGTTGAAGAAAACGACAACCGTAATAAGGCTTATTAAATAATGAAAATTATTTATAAATTGAGTCAGATTTGTTTTGGTAATTTTTCTCTTATTATTTGAAAATTTGTGTTATAAAAAGTTCTTACTGGTAAATTGATTTTTTTTCTTGAAAAGTAAATTTTCCTTAAAAAAGTATAATTTTCGTAGTTTTTAAAATGTTTTAAAACACTAATATTTTAGAAAATTCAATTGAAATTCTTTCCAATCAGTTTTTTTTTTTATTCTTCTTAACTTAGTTATGACTCAATTCCCAAAAAAAAAAAACGTACATGTGTTCACTTTTCTTAGCACAAAAATGTTAAAATAATTTAAGAAAAATTATCAAAACAAATCTGGCTCAATTTATTAATTTCCTAGCGTAAATAACAAGTGGAATTTTTGTTTCCATGAAATTAATATTCTCCTAGAAGGAAAAAAAAGCAATCGTGAATCTCACGTAAACAACTTTTCACGCTGTCAGTTGCAGTGAATGTAAAAAAAGAAGAAAGATTCAAAAAAAGTTAAAAATCAATGCAATTTTTGTTCAAAAATATACATGTATATCGTTATATAAAATGCAAAAAGGCGTAACTAACAAAAAATTCAAAATCGAGTTTTTGATTGATTATTATCAAGGCCATTGAACTGCATGACTTGACAAACTTTTAAACTTCTGAGATCAAAAATGACGCTTTTATTAACAAAAAACAAAGGGACGTAACTACACGTATGTTTATTTATAAATACAAAACAACGTTTTTACACATTTTTTTCTAACAAAATATAATGAAAAGGTTTTCCTTGAAAATTATTTGAAGAATTCCATGGACGACTGACTTATCAATGCATGTTTTTCTGACATGTTTATAGTTTTCATTTTATAAAGTTTTTTGATTCTCCTGTAAAATTTTATTTTTGTTAGTTACGCCTTTTTGCATTTTAGCTAATATATTTTATTTTAAAGAAAAGTTAAAATAATAAAGCAAAACATTTAGTATTGGAGGGATTAACATTTTATGTAGTAAAATATTTTCCAAAATTCTGCCACCACGTCTTTCGAAATCTTCACAGATCCGCAGGCAATCGACCTGCTGTTTTGCATTTTGTTAAGCAATATAGGTATCAGTTTGCGCCTTATCAACGGATCTTGCTTTTAATATTCGAGTTATAAGAAGAACTACTTACATAAATATTATGTTCCCCAGCAAGAAGAAAGTGAGCAAATTAAAGGGAAAAGTGAACAAATTACGAGGGAATTTTTTTCCCATGAATATTTTTTTACGTTATTATTCTTCTTTGAATAACCTCAAAAAAAATGTTCATGATCGCAAATATGTAAAAAGCGTAAAATTTACGAGGGAAAAATTACTAACGATAGGGGTGATTATATTTCCAAGAAAAGAATTATTTCCCCAGAAAAATATTTTTTTTTTTTTTTCAGAAAAGTTTCTTCTGTTAAGAAAAGTATTTTCTTGTTTGAAAAGTATATTTTCTTAAAAAAGGAATATTTTTCTTAAAAAAGTAAAGTTTTACGTAAAAAATATATTTCACTTAAAAAAGTATATTTTCCTTAAAAAATTATATTTCCCGCAAATAATTGTTTTTCTTGGAAAAGTATCTTTACCCAAGAAAAGACTCGTTTTCCTAGAAAACTTATTTTTTTAGAATAGTATATTCTCCGGAGAAAAGTAAATTTTACTTAGAAAAGCATATTTTTTCATAAAAAGTATTTTTCGGTAAAAAAAGAGTATCTTTAACTTGCAAAAGAATATTTTCCCTAAAAAAGTATCTTTGCGCTAGAAAAGTATCTTTTTACTAGAAAATTATTTATACACTCACCACAATAGTGGAGAGGGAATTTTGAGTTTGTGCTGATGTTTGCAAAACTTTAATATATTAGTGTTAGACTCTAAGTATACGGATCCACTCAGAATTACTTTTTGAATCGATTTAACGATATATGTCCGTCCGGCGGCCTTGCATCGCGTCGCAATTTTGGAGATAATTTGATGCAATTTAGTACATAGGATCTAATTGCGCCACAATGACCAAGTCTATTTATAATGACCAAAATAGAACCACTATTTCACATAGTCCCCATACAAGCTTCTTTCGGAAATAGAATGTTTGTGCCCATAAACCATGTTATTGTGTTGGTATTTAGATTTAATTTGGTCCCAAACTTATTTTATTGCATTTTAAATCATCTTGAATTTTTTTTTTTTTTTTTTTTGAATCGGTTCATATATGATGACCACTGCTCCCATGTACATATATACTAGCCCCGAAAATAGTATGAATCTTAAGCTCATAGCATAATTTTGTTCTGGCAGGTCCATGATTACCTATGGGTCCCAAATAGGGTACACTCTCGAAAAATTTATTCTCTTTCTTAGAAAGGCATTTTTTTCCAAGAAAAACATATTTTCCCTAAAAAAAATTATTTTTTTCCCTATAGGGAAAAATATAGAATAGTATTTTCTCTTCGAAAAGTATATTTCCCTAGAAAATGATATTTAAGTTAAAAAAAATATTTTTTTTCCTACAATTTCTTTTTTAAAAGTTTCTTCGAAGGTTGTATTTTCCTTAAAATGGTGTGTTTTCCGCAGAAGGGTATTTTTAACTTAAGGCCGAGGAATTAAGAATCGGTTGTACTTTATATGTCGCTTTTTTCAACTGACAACTAAGTTGATTCAAGGTTTTCTTATAAGCTTTGTCCCATTTTGTACGTACAAAACGCAAAGTACAAAAGTCGGGCAACTTTAATTTGTTTAACATACGTTGAGTATTTGAAAGGTATTAGCAAGGCAAATTCATTACTGCTGGTCTTAAAAGCCCTGCTGATAACTTTTTTTTAACTTCATAATTGTTGGATGTCAAAATTTTGTTTATTATCTTTGTTTCTGTTTTTTGTTGTTTCAGTTTTGACATTATAGGTACAAAGATTTTACAAAAAACCAATTGCTTGCAGAAATAAAATAAAATACAAAATAAATAAACTAAAGTTAAATACATAAATAAAATGGAGAACCCCTATCGTGAATAATTTTTCCCTCGTAATTATTCCCCTTTTCACATATTTGCGATCATGAAAAACTCCCATGAAAAAAAGGTAATTCAAATGGGAATAATAACGTGAAAAAATGTTCACGCTATTTAATTTCCCTTATCGTGAAAAGATTTTTCCCTCGTAATTTGTTCACATTTCCCTTAGATTTTCTCACTTTATTTTTGCTAGAGAACAGAACATGTGTGTAAGTAGTTCCTCCTATAAGCCGAATATTAAGGGCTAGATCTGGTTATAAGGCACAAACCGATATATTGGTTAACAAAATGCAAAACAACAAGTCGATTGCCTGCGGATTTGTGAAGCTTTCAAAAGACGTGGTGGCAGAATTTTGGAAAATATTTCACTATGTACATAATATTTCAAAAGTGCAAAAAACTAACGTTGTAATCAAACTATACCTCCAATACTTAATATTTTGCTTTATTATTTTAACTTTTCTTTAAAATATATATGTCTACATTTTGAACAAAAATGTCATTGATATATAATTTTTTTAATATTTCTTCTTTTCTACATTCAATGGAACTGATAGGATGAAAAATTTTTCACATGAGATTCACGATTGCTTTTTCCCCTTCGAGGGGAATGAAAATTTCAGGGGAACAAAAATTTCACTTTTTATTCACGATAGGGGTGATTGTCTCAATTTGTTATAGCGACGTGGCCCAAAATATTTGATTTATAAAGCAAAATTAAAACTTATTAAAAAAAAACTCATAAATATTCACGAATTTCATTGAAAATGTGAGTATTTTTATTAAAGTTTTTTTTCAAAACAGCTGATCAAAGTATTCATCGTGTGCCCCTCCTCCGTTGTGACACTATATCAGTTAAAAAAGGCGACGTATGAAGTACGATTCTATGTGCCAATGCCTTTAGAAAAGAATCTTTTCCTTAGAAAATTATATGTATTCTTAAATAAATTATTATTTTACTTAAAAAAGGATTTTTTTTTTAATATATATTTATCGAAAAAAGTATCTCTTAGTTAAAAAGGTATTTTTCCCTTACAAAAAACAATTGTTTTTTGTTTTTTCCCCATAAGAATATAATCCATTCCTTAGAGAAGTTTATTTCATATTTATAAAAATTTTAATTTCTTTAAAAACAAACCCCCTAAAGACCTCGATCCCATATTCTATTTTTCTAGTTTAATCACAATGCAATAATGCATTAAAAGGGCTCATTCCCTGAGTGCTGGTCCTAACAAAAAAAAAAAATATTGACGCATTTCATATTTCTTGTATATATTTTCTTTTAAAAATTTGCATAAATATTTCTTTTGAAATCCGTCTAAATATTGAATAATATATTATTAATGTGAATGAACACATTCTTTGTTTTTCATACGTTAAAAAAATTCATATTTAAATGAACTTTGAAATAAAGTGAACCATCGTATTATTAAACAATTCGTGTCTACGTAAAATTATTTATTGAAATTTGAAGACCAATAAAGACGAAAACAAAATAAGTTTGAAATAATTTGCAAAAATTAACTAATAGAAATTATATGAATTGGTTTTGTTGAAAATTTCCTTAATACTTGAAATACTGCATGACAACAATATAGAAAAAAATCAACAGAGCCATGGTATTTGTTGAGTTTTTAGAGATCTTGAACTTCTAAAATGCAACAAAATGGTTAAGGTTTTAAGACATTTTTTAAAATACATAATGACCTGGTATTGTTTTTAATTTTTGTGTTAATTTTATTGAATTTTTTTT
Source organism: Pollenia griseotomentosa (assembly GCA_963931875.1). Classification (NCBI taxonomy): domain Eukaryota; kingdom Metazoa; phylum Arthropoda; class Insecta; order Diptera; family Polleniidae; genus Pollenia; species Pollenia griseotomentosa. Next base: position 172,280,426 of record OZ007562.1, on the reverse strand, counting down.
AATAATATTTAATAAATTGAAAGACTTCCTTATTTATCTATCTATTTTTTAGCATTATTTTTTGGGCCTCTAAAGTCGTTGCTTTCTTCATTCAATTTCCTTAATGTTTTGTTTTATTAATTTAAATTATTGCATTGAAACGTCACCAAAGTCAACGATCTTTTAAAAACATATATTAAACACCAATTAATTTTACTTAAAAATAAACAAAAAAGATTTTTACAACAAAAAAAAAATAATGTAAATTATTGCAATTCGGTTGCTGTTTTTCATTTTTAGCTCTTATCTTTTCCATTATTTTTGAAATGTTTATTATTTTCTATTGCGCATGTTTCAAGAGACCCTTTAAAATATCCTTTAGTTTCTTATACACAACCTTGCCCACGAAGAAATCTAGTAATTTTTTTTTTAGTGATTTATTTATTAAAGGCTAGATGACACTATCTCACAAGTCTTACGTATTCCATAATACTTTGTGAGATATATATCTAATCAGCTTTGTTGCGACTGTCAAAAAATCTAATTTAACATGACAGTTTGTGTTCACACCATCACACAAAGTATAAACACTCACACATGAAATAAAATAAAATGCAACCCTGATCCAATGAAAAGTATTATTGTTTAGAAATTTTTAAAAAAACGATGAAGTCGTATGGGATGTCAAACTTTTTTCATTATACTTGTCATTTTCGTGACACATTGCATTCACACTATCACACTTTGTCATATTACTTCAGTTTTTGACATGTATTAATACAAAGTATAATAGTGTAATCTAGCCTTAAGAAGGTGTTAGAAGAATTACTTAAAAGTTTGTAACATTAGCGAAAAATTCAAAGAATAATGAAATTTTGCAACGAAGAGTAATTTGAAAAAAAATATCTTGACTTTGGAAATAATAAAAACTAACTTTTCTTCAAAAAAAAAAAATATTTCTTTAGAGAAGTATCTTTTCTGAAAGATTGTTTTTTTTTCTTGTAAAGTGTCTTTTTATAGAACAGTGTCTTAAAAAAAAAAATATCTTTTTAAAAAAGTATCTTTTTTAGAAAATTATCTTTTTTTAGAAAAGTATATTTTCTTTAGAAAAGTATCTTTTCTTTAGAAAAATATATTTTCTTTAGAAAAGTTTATTTTCTATTCAACATTTTTTATTTTTCGAATTTATTCTATGAGCTAAATTGCAGTTATGTATTTTATAAAGCTTAAAAATTTAAGGAATAGAACTATTACAAAAAAAGCTTTATAAAATACATAACTGAAATTTAGCTCATAGAATAAATTCGAAAAATAAGAAATGTTGAATATAATATAAAGTAACCTACGAAAGGAGATAATTCAAAGTTTATTTTCTTTAGAAAAGTATTTTTTCTTTCGAAAAGTGTTTGTTCTTTAGAAAAGTAATATTTTTTTAGAAAAATATCTTTTTTTATAAAAGCATATTTTCTTTAAAATATTTAAAAAAATGTATTCTCTTTAGAAAAGTATTTTTTCATTAGAAAAGTATTTTTTCTTTAGGAAAGTATTTTTTCTTTAGAAAAGTATTTTTTCTTAAGGAAAGTATTTTTTCTTTAGAAAAGTACTTATTCTTAAGATAAGTATTTATGCTTTAGAAAAGTATTTTTTCTTAAGAAAAGTATTAGAAAATAATATTTTTTTTTTAAAAGGATCTCTTTTACAATCTTTTTTTGAGAATTCTTTAAAAAAATATTTTCTGTAAAAAATTATATTTTCTTTAGAAAGATACATTTTTTTTAGAAAATAATATATTTTTAATAAACAATATTTTCTTAAGAAATAAAAAATAAAATCAATTTAATTAAAAATTTAATTCAGTGAATTAAACGTTTAATTGATACTATTAATTTGTTTACTGGTGCAAATTTAATTAAATTTTTTAATTTATATCACAAACTTTTTAATTAAAATCAACTTTTATTTTCTTCTATGTGGGAAATTATCTTTTCATGTGAAAAGAATCTTTTCTTTAGTTTTCTGCCTGTTCAACAATTTCGAACCTAAACGTTCGTATAGAATTTTATATGGAAAATATTTTTAAAACTAATGGTGTTTTCTTTTCTACAAAGAAGGTGACATTTTATTTTAAAAAAATGGAAATTTGTGTTTGTTTCTTAAAAATTTTTCTCCCGAAAAGGGTGGCTTGCTTTATTCTAAAAAACTCATCCTTTTCGGGAGCAACATTTTTAAGAAACAGACACCAAATTGCATTTTTTAAAATAAAATGTCACATTTTTTTGTAGAAAAGAAAACACCATTAGTGTTTTTCATAGAAATTTTCTAAGCGACGTTCGCAATTAAACAGGCAATTAGTACATATTTTTATAGCAAAAAAAAAAGAATTTTCTTACTTAAATAAATAAATAATAAATATATAATAAAAAAAAATAAAAGTATCTTTTCACATATATCATCTTTTTTGCAAAAGTCTCTTTATAAAATCTTTTTGTTAGAAAAGACAATTTTGGGTAAGAGATAGTAGTGTCCTTTAATTTCGCGTATCATGACATCCGTTCTAGTTATTTCTTTTTATTGTTCAAATGACAACCAATTCCAAGAAACATATGTTTTTGTTGTTGTTTGTGTTGTTGTTAATGGCTTTAACACGAAATGCATAGAAACTATGTACTTACGTAGTATTTAAACTCTATACTAAACGTAAACTTGTACTTTTGATTTCGTAACTCAAGTATTTTTCATTGCTTTTTTACATTATTTGAATATTTTTTTTATACAAATGACAAAAGCAGTAAAAAAATAATCAATAACACTTTAAGCAGCATGTCCTTTTTCATTACAAGCTGCATACGTCATTGAAAATAAAAGTAAGATGATGTAGAAAAATTTTAAACTTACCAATAATAAGCTATTGTATCTCCCAAGCCATTTCGAATATTACGATCTAATAAGTTGTAGCAAATATTTGTTGAGGCTCCTTCCATCCATTTGATGGAGATGGGTCCTTTGGTAATATCGAAATTGTATTGCAAAAATTTCTTTGGTTCGGCTGGTGTTTCCCAGTGGAACTGTTTGGCCACACGAGACCAGAACTCCTCGGGATTTTCCAAAGATTCCTCATAGAACTTTTTATACTCTTCCATGCTGGATATGTAAGCATTTTGGCTTATGGCCGGATTGGGATTATAAATCGATTTTTCCGAAGGCATTTTTTTCTATTACTTGGATTTTTTTTTTAATTAATTTTTTTTTTTTTTTGGATAATAAATTTTCCTTAAATGGAGTTTAGTTTTACAAATAAATTTTAAATGTTCATAACAAAGATTGTATTTTGTATTTAAGGAATTTTTAAATTTGTTTCTTATTTAAATATTGTTTGGTTTCCAACGTTTTTTTTTTTTTTTTATTATTTCTTTAGTGAATATGTTTTATTTTTTGCTATGAATTTATTATAGAACGTCTTAACCCACTGATTAACTTTTACATACTGAATGTCTCTGTTTGCACAAAATGTTTATAATTTTTTTTATTTTTTATTTCAACTCAAGTCAATTTTTCTTGTTGTGTGTTGTTTTATTCGATTTCATGTATTTTTGTTTTTTTTCGCTGAGTTACTCAAAATGTATCTGCATATTTTGTAGAGCTTCATGTTACTTTAGTAGAATGTTATTTGTTTTAAGAAAAAGCTTTAGATACTTCCACTTTAAATCTGATAACAATAAAACTCAATTTGCTTTAGAATCGTACAAAATTTAAGAGTATTTTGCAAAACAAAAAATTCAATGTCACGAGCAGGTAATAAGAGAATTTTAGGGGTTACTTATCAAGAGCAATTTTATGCTCAACACCCTACATATTAAAACCTAGTAGTTAATGTTTTACAACCCTTAAGAATATTTGTATGAGTCATGGTTTTAAATTATTTTTACAAATTTATTACGAAATAATGAAAATTTCTTTCGATAAATTAAAAAAAATGACTAATTTTGTAATAATCGTGGTATTTTGACAATTATTTGAGTTTAACAAATCGTTTCGTCAAGATTAGAAATATAAATTGGCTTAAATTTTCGAATTTTTTTTCAAAGTCTGTAAAAATGATTGTCCAAAGCGTATTCAGATTTATCAATAAATTCTAAAAATAGCGTTTAGTGTTCAAAGAAGTTAATAAAATGTGCAAAGTTTCGTTACATTTATAAAATAAATATTTCCATTTGTTTGATAAACATTAACTATACATTTTCCTTTGAAAATTTTAAGGGTGAAACATGATTTTCGAGATGTAGTTCATTTGATATCATTTTCTTTTTCGGCTTTAACCCATATAAAATCAACAAAACATTCACCCTTATTATGAAAGTCAACGTCGACGGCAACGGAACAATATTTGTTTTATTGTTTCTTACAACAATCCATTACTATTCACAGTCACTTGGTATTTTCTACGGTGCTTTTAAGTCGACATCGAGAAGATTTTACTGTTTAACTGCCAGTCTATACCAGAGATAAAAATTGCGACATATATTGCAGTTAATGTCAAAATTATGTTATCTTTAATGTAGACAGCACTTTTTTGTACATATTTATTGCCGGCAATTTATGTTGCAATTATTGTTAGTCAATTTTCGTTGACAATTATTGCTAACATAAAACGTCAAATTTGGTTATCAATTGGAAAAAAGTCAAAAAGAAAAAAAAATGTAAGCAAATTGTGTACGAAAAAAATTAAGTTTGTTTCCCTTCGATCTTTGTTATTTAAATTTATATTAATTTGTTTTAGTTTTTTAATTTAGTTCTGCTTCTGTGATACTTAGTTTAATACAATTTAATTATACTGTGATATTTTTTATTTATATTTTTGCATTTGTTTTGTTTAATTAAATTTATGTTTTATGTTTTGTTTATTTAAAACAAAATGTGTGTTAAATATTCAAAATGCAGAACTATTGACGAAAGATTATATATCTAATAAAATATCCCTGATGATGTTGGGAATCTCCAACGAAACGTCGGAAAGAAAATAATGAAATAATCTTTTATTTGCATAGAATACATGACCTTAATAAGCCCAATTTAGAATTTTCTAAACAAATCAATAATAAAATAAGGAAAAGGTCGATAAAAACTTAAATATATTGTTTAAGCTTTAGTTCTTTTGTATAAAAATATTAAGTTTATATTCAACATTTTTTATTTTTCGAATTTATTCTATGAGCTAAATTTAAGAAAGAGAACTATTACAAAAAAGCTTTATAAAAAACATAATTGAAATTTAGCTCATAGAATAAATTCGAAAAATAAAAAATGTTGAATATAATATAAAGTAACTACGAAAGGAAATAATTCCCAGTTAATATTAAGTTTTTTTTAACGAAAACAAAATAAATTTAATAAAATTTATATTTTTATATAAAAAAGACCTCAAGATTAAACAAATTTAATTAATTAAGTCGAATTAGAAAGAATTTATATTAATAAAAATATTTTGGAGGATGGCGTCAGCTTTTACACTGCACCTTCTTCCTTGATTTTTTCAAATTATGAGAACATAATTACGTTTTCCCATGTCTTTAACATAAGCTAAGCAATAAGAAATATTGCTCTGTTATCCTGCCGACGTTATTGCCAAGTTACTGAGATATTTATCTTTAGTGTAGACCTGGGGTAAGTCGATAGGAAATTTTGCCTTGAGTCAAATGAAAGTTAAAGAAATTTTAGATAGAAAGTAAATATATTTATTAGATACATTTGAAGTAAAAAAATTCATATTAAAAGAACTTATGGACACAAACTTTGTTAATAATTGTTAAAATTGATGGCCTACTCAATGTAAGTTAAGCGAACGAAGTCTTCGTTCGGAAATAGATGAACAGGCAATTAATGTTTAAATTAGTCCACCGAAAGTTTACCAAAAACTTGTGTTTAAAATACATAAAATACATTTTAGACATTGACGGAATGCCAACTATGGAGCACGACTTGAATAACTAAATCCGTCAAGATAAAAACTTTTAGTTTCAATGTTAGATTCCCAAAACACGCACTTTTTTAAATTAATCATTTATAAAAGGGCTCAGGTACAAAAATACAAAGTGTTCAGGAGACACATAAAACTGAATATCTCTTAAAGATTGGAAATACCAAGTCGAGACAACCATCTTAGAAAATACTAAATTAACATCGAAGTGATGTAGTCGTTGACTTGATGTGATAACGACTTATCTGTTGAAAACACGCTCACTTTCGAAATGCTTAAAACAAAAGAACAATATCAGTGTCAAATTGTTTCTAGTTATCCTAAGCAGATTGGGACTTAAATCCATCAAAATCGGTTCAGTAGAGTAAAAGGAAGTCCACTCTTGGAAAACATTTTAATACGTCTAAAGCAGTAACGAATGGCGCTATTGTAATGAATTTATATATTTCGCAGTTTTATACTTTTGAGTAGAAATTACACTGTCAAATTTCGTTAAGATCGGTCCATAGTTTTCCATAGGACTCTCGAAAATCACTTTAGTACGCTAAAAACTGCAACGAATAATGATTATTGTAATGAGTAGGTATTCGATTTCCATGCAAATGCATGTTTTTAGTCTATAGTCTAAAGCTGGGATCACACGATTGCCGCAATGCACCAATTTTCATACTTTTTAATACCCCAATATTTGCCTTTTTTTTTAATAAATTTACTTTTTTGTGTTTCTTTTAGTAGGTAATGAAGATAAATATTTATTTATTTATTATGCATTTTAATTTTTTTTAAATTATTGCTATTACCAAAATATGTACATACTATGTATGTATGTTCACAAGCATATTTAGCTGTTCAGTGCAAATATTTTTATTTAAGTTTCTAAGCGAACCTTAACATACGAAATTGTTGAACAGACTTAATTTTTGGAATTTCTTAAAAAATTTAAATAAAAATATTCAACAAAAATTTGTTAAAGTACATACATATATGATACATATTTAATTTTATTTAATTAACAAACCAACAAGAACTTTCAAACAAATAAAAAAGCTACCACAACAGCTGTTTTCGCAGTTGTCAAGTAAGAACAATCGTGTGACTGTGCTGCGGCAATTGTTGTAACCATTTCGCTTTGTACCAACTAGCGGCAATTTCATTATTGTGCGTCAATAAAGCACAATAAAAATTGTGTCACATTGGTGCATTTGCGGCAATCGTGTGATCCCAGCTTAAGAACGATGTCGACCAATTATCTTTCCGAATCATTAAATTTGCGTTAAAATTTTATCGATTTGTTTTTGCATATTTTGGTAAAAATGCATATTTTTGCGTATTTAGGTTTTAAATGCACGTTTTTGCATATTTTGACATTTTTGAGAGATTGTTTCTTAATTTCCATATTATATAAAAAAAGTTCTCAAAAAAATTTTTAAATACACAAAAGAAACCTTCTGAAAAAAATTTAAAATCAATTAATATGTAAACTCTTTTGGAGCTTTGCTTTAAATGCAGCTCCTTACATTGTTAAGGTTTTCAATGGGTTTAAAATATTTTTTCTAAGACTATTGCAAGCTACTTGCTTGGAACATGGGTTATACCGCGTTGCAGAGGAAATTTGAAGCCAATTCGATAATATTGCAATTTTAAATGAAATGTATCCCTTGATTCCCCTTCCACCGTAGCCACTAGTAACAAAATGGTGGCCTGGCTTGATGCTTCAGAATTCTATTCAAAAAACTTTCGAGTTATTTAAGAATGTCAGAATGGCTTGTTGATACCGATAATTATGCAATAAAAAATGTAAAAGAAATATTAAATTTACATAACATCAGAAGTTAATTAGCATTTGTATTTTCCAATTACGGATATATTGGTGGAACAATTACTAATTAGGAGGGTTAGTTCACTTAATACTCATTTCAAATTAATTGATATTGCAGAAAGTAAAATTAATAATGTGAAAGGAAAATTATCCCGACAAATTAAAAAAATCTTTTTGCAAAAAAAAAATATGTTTTTCAAAAAAATAAATAAATTTCATCAATTTTTGCTCTGATCTGGAATCAAAGTGGGATCTGAAATTAATTTTTATTCAAAATTCATTGGCATTCCTCAAGTACACGGCAAAGTTTCACTTTTAATAAAACAGTACTTATTTATAAAAAAATGATAAAAGGGTAAAATCACTGATAATAGAACTTGTAAAAGAAAGCGAGAAATATGCCGGTTAAAAAATGTAACCGGTTAATAGAGGCCCGAATAACCGAGGTTCAACTGAAGTTTATTTGAATACAAATGTTAAAGAAAGTTTAATTAAATAACAAACATCGCTGCGCTTAACAAAGTTCGTTTCTGCATAGCCGTCCTTCGGCCGGGCGCTAGGACTTTCTCCTCTTTGGAACAAAAACACCGGCTTCGCTAACTTGAGGGTTACACGATCAAGTTTTGCCTATCAAGTTTTAATACACTCACACTTCTTAACCAATACACTCATAGTCTGTGTTCATACGGCTCTTTTCGTATTGAAAAGCTTGCTACTTTATAGGCGAGAGGGGCGAGGGGAAAAGAAACGTGTACACAAATGCCTGTACTGTCGTTACGTTTTGCTTTTTCATTCGTTGTTTAATTTTGTTATTGTTTTCAATATCAAAAAAGCACACATCCAAACGCACAACTATACAAAACAAAAAAACATGGCGTAAACATGACATGAATAATTTGAACGCCAATTCATGTTCAAAGAAGAAAAAGGAAGAATCTTTTCAATAAGAAAAGAGCCGTATGAACTCAGACTTACTTAAATTGAAACGAACTTGCCTTTAAAATTCTCTTTCCAGAGAGTGCTTCAATTTACGTTCAAGAAAACAGCTGATTTTAAGGTTAGTGAGCAAATTTTTCGTTTGTCATTAGGTGCGTTTGAGTACTTTTACAGTAAAATGCAGTAAATGAGAAAATTATAAAATTTGCTCTCCCAAAAAGCTGTTGTCCAAAAAAGTACGCAACGGCAAATTTTGTAAAAATTCGTAAAATAAAGGCAACAGCTGATGGCAAATAATTGAAGTGTTGAAAAATGTTTACACCTTTGACTACTAACTTTTTTTCTTATCGGTATCCGATTAAATACTTTTTATAACACGAACATTTTTGGAAAATACAAACAAATTATTTTATGTAAACTTTCATACATATATGTTTGTTTTTTATTTTATTTGATGTTACGTATTTGTGGCGGGTTAATTTATTCAAAAGAACATGAATAATTTTTTGCTATTGATTACTTAAGTACCCAAGTACTTAGCACTTTTACAACTCTAAGAAATTAACATAACAAAAAAAGTTTCAAATGTTCGTATTTAGCCAAGTAAATGATTCACAAACAAGTTTAATTAATTAATATTTATTCACATTTTGTTTTTGTTTAATTTTTATTTTAAATTTTCGTTTATTTAACAATTTTTTCACAATTTGTAAGCATTTTGCTTGTTACTTTTGTTTGTTTACCTTTTGAAACATATGTTTTTTGTTTTACAAAATTTTACTGCAAAAATTTCTGCAGTAAAAATTTGTAAATACTCAGACAAGAACTGTCACTTTTCGCTCTCAATTTGTGTTCTCATTTACTGCATTATGTGTACTCGAACGCAATTTCGTAAAATGCAGTAAAGTTCAGTAAAAAATAGTAAAAACTTTTGTGTTCTCGAACGCAGCTTTTATAAATTGTATTCTTAATGAAATCTTGAAAGTAAATTGCTCAAACCTTGAATGCAGCCTACGTCATAACTTAAAATTTTTGGAAATTTTGACAAATAGTAGGGTTGTATATGTAAAAGACTACCAAGAAAATCTTGATCGTGTGGCTGCACTGTAAATAAAAATTCTCTGCATAGCAATTAATATTCTTACTAAAAACTCTTGTATTTTCGCAAAATCATCTCCTCTTCTTAATGGGTTAAAAATTTTTAAATAAATTTTGCATATCCTGTAAGATACCTACATATATATTAAAAAGCTTTCAAATGATACCAATATTGGCCACATTGGCTCTGAAATATAGTGCAAAATCGCATATACCTACATATAAAAACTTTAGAGATCCATAAGTTGAAAGCTATGCGGTGCCAAGACTTTTTCCATATAATTTTTTCTTCTTATTTATCAATTTTCTACCACCCTATGTACCTACCTACATCTTTTTTTGTTTGGAGCTGCGTTCGTAAAATAGATTTAAGCACAAAAAACAAACATTCGCCTTTAAATTAAAGCAAACATTCGCATGATGTGCGCACTAACTTTTTAAAAACTATTTGTTAAAAAATGCTTATTAAATTATATAAAACAGTTTTTTTTTTATTTATGTATGTATGTAGCTAGCTTACTTAGTCTGAATTTACACGTTTCATCTTTTGATGCTCAACTTCTTTTAAATTCCCTTTTAAAGATGCCAATATAATCACACGCAGCAACCGGTTTCAACTTTTTTAGGTTCAAAACAACAATAATTTTAATACCAGCGAATCAAAGAGAAAAAAAGAGAAAACAATTACATGCAGCCATCGTTGTGCATATACTAGAGAGCTGCACAAGCACAAGAAATATTGCTTACAAGCAATTTCATTAAATTTAGAAAGTGTGTGTATATTACTCTCTCATTACAAAACACAAACTTCCAAAAACAATTGTTTTGCTTTACAATCAAAATATAAAAGAATAGAACAAAACTGCACTAGAACAATGCTGAACTAGAATAAAGCTGAATTAGAACAAAGATGAAGTAGAACATTAAAACAGAAATAGAACATTCCAAGCATGTTTGAATGTTTTGAAAAAGCTTAAAAAAGTTTATAGTTAATATTAATTTTTATTTGCAAAAATTTATTGTTTATTATTTACATACACACATATACATATATGAAGGTTAAGGTCTAATATTTAAATAAAATTAAGAAAAATTCAGTATTTTCATTGAAATAAAAAATAAAAACATATGTAATACATAAAATGGTGTGTTTTTGCAAGAATTTTTTTTCGCAGTCTCCAAATGGAATTCTGTTTTATAGGATTTTATGTTTTAAAAAAATTTTTGTTTCACAATTTTTTGGTAAAATTGATAACAACAAAATATTAATAATTATTTAACTATTGTAATTCAAAAACATAATTTTAGATACATTTTCGGTATTGCCACCCAATGCACTTCTTTTATCAGTTAATAAGCTTCGCGCTGCAGAAAAAACTCTTTCTGAAGATGCGCTTGACGCAGGAATAGCGAGTATCCTGAGACTGGTTTTATATAATAACGGAAATTGATTTTTATTTGTTTCCCACCATTTTAATGCATCGAAGTTATCATAAAAATGTATGAAAGTGTTTTCATACATCATCAGTTCTTCTGTAACAGTGTCCATGGAACTTGTTTGGTTTTGCTGAGAAACAAATCTACCAAACAATTCGCTATTGCTTAGAGAAAGTGTTGTAATGTTGTTATAATATAAAATTAAAGGTCGACTAAAATAAAATATAAATTTAGGAAATAATTCAAAAAAATCAATTTTGCTTACATTTAATGCATCCATTTCTGTTATAAGCTAAGATCACTTTAAATTTTTTAAATTCCTAGTTACGTTTTTTTAATGTTCTAGTGCACTCGATCAGCGTTGCCAGAAGATTTGGAAGGAAAATCTTAATTTGGCGAAAAACAAATCTTATTTTAAAGAGAAAAATCTTGAAAATTTTTATAACAAAGGCAAAAAAGTAAAAATTATTAATTTTTTTATGGAAACTATTTAAATTGAAATACGTATTTGCGGTATTTATACAAAATAAGCTTGTATGTTTAAAATTGTGTTTTAAGTTATATTTTCCATAAGAATACATTTTAAATGCATTTAATTTCTAATAAATAAGAACGTAAAAAAGTCCATCTAAATTAAGAAGTATCATCGCAAATAATTAAATGCTAATATTAGAGATGTATAAATTTTGGGCAAACAAATTTTAGTTTGGGAGCTACGAAGCTCATACATTATTTGAGATCTTAAGGGTTCTCAATTTAATATTATATTTTTTGATACCGTTGTTATATCGAAGGCATTTTGAGAAAATTGCATTTAAAAAAAGCTCATTGAAAAAACTTGGATTTTTCAAAATATTTTCCTAATGGTGTTTTTATTAAAATAATGTTTTAAAATTATCATAATCATGGAATGTGGAATTTTCAAACCAAAAGCTTCTTAACCCTAGGATTCTCGGTAACTTTTTACCACTTAGTTCACCTCTTGGTCTGGGCAGACCACAATTAAAACAGCTAAAAACCCAATTAAATAAAAAGTAAATAAATATATTTTTTATTCAACGTATGCTTATATAATCTAGCATTATACGAGTTTATTATTTTATTTTACATTCAAGTCATCGAATGTGTAGTCCTTAATTTTTCACATTGCTTTTTCGCATCTACCACACATTTGATTAAAATTTGATTCACGTTTCTGTTTTTTTTTTTTTGATATTTTGTCCTATTTGAAAAATATTGCAAGAAAACACAAATTTGGTCTGGCCAGACCAAGACGGTAATCCAATGGTTAAATTCCATTAGTTTTACCTTTTGGTACTAAATACATGAACTTTTTTGTTCTTTAATAAATTAATCTTTATAAAAATAAATTTTTTCTGTTCAAAAATAATATTTTTTCATTAATATTCCCAAAATGAACAACCGCGAATCTATGATGCTTTTTTAATGATTTGTATGCCCAAAAAGAATGATAAATTTTCGTTCAAAAGTACAAAAGTGTGCAAAACCATTAGATAACAAACTGATATAAAACCTCATTGTTTTAAAAATTTACTGTTTAAAATACTGTAAAAAAAATTATGTATGTTTTATAAACTTAAAGTTAAAAATCTTAATTTCTAAAAATAAAAATCTTAATTTGAGAAAAAAAATCTTCAAAAATAAGATAAAATCTTAATTCTGGCAACACTGCACTCGATGCTTTTACTATAATTTACCGTTTCTTTATTTCATTGTCTGTTTTTGTGTTGATATTCTGTTTGTTTTGATAATACAAGCACTAACAAAGCAGAAGAGAAAAACTTTTCAAGTTATGCTTGTTTTGTTTTGGTGGGAGTAATGTGTTGTTATGTTTGTTTTACTCTGTATGTTTACAGTGAAATAATATGATTGATAGTTGTGTGAAGTAGAACACAGAACATTAAGAATATTTTGCGCAGGCCTTTAGCATATACCAACGAATAAAAACACAAAGCGTACTGACCGAGTACAGGCATCTCCGTACTAACCCCCTTTCTTCTTTATTCCCTCACCTAAAAACAAGAGTTGAGCATCAAAAGATGAAACGTGTGAAAGCAGACTTACAGGTTTTAGTAAGATTTTAACAAAAACGTTTAAACCAACATAAATTCAAGATCAATGGGAATTTATTTATCATCGCGTGGTGTAACAAAAACAGTTGTTTTTATTTCGTTTTGGTAAAAAAAATAAAATAAAATTTTGTTTTTACATATTTACCTTTCTTGTATGTATTAATAAAATTTCAAACAGGCATTGGGAAATAAGGCCTTAAAAAATGGGGCCCATAAGGGCAAAGTTAGAAAATGGCCTCTATAAATTTTATAGAGCACCACATTTTTTTTTAATTTGTCGATTTAATGCGTTCTTTTTAATGTGATTAGAAAGGAGTCCAGACGAACTTGTTACGGATTAAAATGAAAACATCATACCTATTAAGGGCCATTATTACAACTTGCCGTTAGTTAAAGGTAGGATTGTGTCAGACGTACATACATAGGTATAATGAGTTATTTATTATTTAAAATTAACTTTAACCTACCCGGTAGCATGAAGTTGCCTTTAACAAATTGCTCACTTTAGTTTAAAACAAAGTTGTAATAGTACAAAACTTACGTGGGATAAAATCCTACCTTAAACTTTTTAATATACAATAAGTACGTACAATGTACATACATATGTACGTCGTACATACATATGAAAATATGGATATTGTACAACATTTTTGCAATCTAATAAGATATCCACTTTTTTTTAAACTAAAATTTTTTTTATAAAACACAGAATTGAGAATTTTTATCGATCTACATAAATACATAAGTACATATGACTATGTACATATGTTTGTATATAACTGGCAAACTTAAACGTATACATACTTATGAATGAATGTATGTATCATGCACAACGCAACATCTTTAGATTCCACACGATTTAAACAAAAGAATTTTCCTTTAACATTTTCCGAAATTAAAAATGTAAAAACTCTTTAGAAAAAAAATCTTAAATTAGGTAGGTATTCTATTTTTTTATATTTCAAACTCCTTTTTAACTTTTAAACTTATCGTTTAGAAAAAAATCTTAAGTTATTTTATTTTTTATATTTCGACTCTCCTTTTTAACTAATTAAAGGCTAAGTTAAACGTTGACAGTTACGATCGGCGTTGCCGTTGAAAAAATTCAAAAAGGGACAAAAGAATTATTTACAAAAAAAAAGGGAATATGCATAACCTTGCTTACCTAGCATTTACACATGCCACTGCCACCCGGTGGCGTTTATGAGCGACATTGTCATTATGACTTTTTGATCGATGAATAATCGCACCAGAGTCAGTAACAAGTTGATATTTAGGGAGTTATGCATGACAACGGCTTTGCAATGTCACTGTTCCCTTAAAAGGAAAAACTTAGCGGCATTGTCTGTTATGAATAGATCACGAAGTGAGCGCTGCAGGACTTTGTCTGCTACATGTCTCCGTCAATGAATAAATCAGAAAATAACGGACCGTTTCTTTTTTCTGTTTGTTCTGTTCCATTTATTACTTGAGTTTATTCTGTGTTTTCCTTGTCACTCTACCTGAAAAATTCAGTAATGAAAGTTGATGATATTATCTGTTAGGACTCACAAACAAATGGACGCCTACAAGACAAAATCAACATTGGTCAGCTATGACAGTTTGGACAAATTCTTTAAAAATTCATATATGACACCAAAGTTAAATCAACACTTGTCTTCGATGATTTAATATTGTCAGCGTTTGTCACGCTGAATCACTATGACGTTCGCCACCGGGCAGTTCGAAAAACTCAATACATTCACACTTTTTTACTAATACACTCACATTTTTCGCAATGGCAGCTCCAGTGGCAGCAAAAATTGCATGCGAGTGGAAATTTGGCACTTACATGCCATTAAATGACAAAACGATGAACAATGTTACCCTGTTTAAAATTTAATGCAAACTTACTGGATTATTGTCAATTTTTAATTAAAGTTTTGACTTGATAAATGTATTATGATTAATTTTTTGAAACGCGCATTACTAAATGCAAGTTTGTCAATTATAGAGCATTAATATTGTTAAAATAATGCTTATATAAAAAAATGTAAACCATTCCCCCAAAAATGTGCTTATATGATTAGCTCGGTAACTCTCTTTGGTTTTTTTGGTACTTTTTTTTTAATTTGAGAAGTAAACAAATTATCTCAAGTTTGCGCTTCGACGACATTTTGAAAATGTACTCGTAGTGGCATATGTAAATACAAAAGCAAATGGCATGAGATTCGACAATTTCGAACAATTTTTCTTTGATAATATGTATACAACAGTGGCATGCCACTACTTGCATGTGTAAAGGCAGGGTTAATCTAGTGTCAAAAACTAACAAAAAGTCTCTCAAATGTAAAGAGTGCTTTTTATAGAGTGACACAAGTTTAAATCATAATAAAACAAGGAAGTATATTTTTAATATCAATGAAACGGGTTTTATTGGAAAGAAATAAATGTTAAAATATGATTTCTGCCATGTGGCGCAATCTGGCGCTTTCTGACCATCATTGTTTTTAAAGACATATTGGCCAATGACTCCGCCAGCTTATAAAGCGCACCAAACAGTTATTTTCTGTGGATGTAATGGTGTTTCGACAAAAGCTTGTGGATTCTCCTCACTCCAAATGCGACAATTCTGCTTATTTACGTACCCATTCAACCAGGGCTTCATCGGAAAATAAAATTGTGAATGGAAATTCAAAATCAATAACAATTATTTTGAATAAAAATTTCAACAATTTGCACGCGTTTCTTGTTAAATGGGTGCTCACATAAAGCAGTGATGCCAACTCAAAGCTGTGACACTTAAAAAAACACCCTTTATTAAAAAAAAAACAAAAACTAAATAAAAAACAATTTATACCCTCCGAAATGTGCGATCAGTTTCGCACTTTGCATAAGCAAATGAAGGCCGTGTCAGATAAAACTTTTGCTTCGCGTTGCGTTACATATACTTTGACAGAAAAGCGTAAAGCAAAAAGTGTATGTCACAATAAAAACTTTGACAACACTCACACATTGTGTGTTAAAAAGAAAATAAATAAAAAAAATTATACTAGAAGATTGTCAAAGCGCGCAAAAAGATGAGAGTTGCCCAACTTTTCGCTTCGCTTTGCGTTAAAAGCAGTTTATGTGACAAGTGCCATATAAACATGTACATTTAACTCAAATGTCAAAGCGTATATGTAACGCAACGCGAAGCAAAAGTTTTATCTGACACGGCCTTAACAGTTTCATAAAACTTAACAAAAAGTTTCCTTAAGTTCGTAGAAATATGAATTCTTCATTTTATGGATCGTTGTTACAAGTAGAATTGTTACAAATTTGTAACAATTTTTAGTAAACAAACACAACTATTGTATTTCGCTTAAAACTCTAATAATGGTGATATCAACTCGTAATTTTGTTGTTTAGACCTCTAACCACAAATATTACATAAATATTTACATAAATAAATAAGTTCAATTCGTTGACAAATGCCTCTGGACAATTTTAAGTGATGATATTTATATCAAAGTATATTTATGAATTTTATAGTTACATAGGTACATACTGTAATTAAAAGTATAAACGTTTATTATTGTGTCTCTTTATTTATTATTGATACAATTTCGTGAAATCATTTAAAAAAGGGTCAAAAAGTATCATGAGTTCAGTTGATACAAAAATGTACAACAAAAAAGGGGCAAAAATTGTAGCAAATATCTTAAAAAAGGATTAAATAACCATTTTATAATCACAACGGCAACGCTGGCTACGATCAACAAAATACAAAAACAACTGCCGTTTGTTTTGGATTATTGCAAGGCGAATTCAACTACAGGTGGTGTCGGAACTACAACAATCCAAAAATAACAGAAACAACATAGGGTTCAAGGCGAATTTATACAAGGTAAGTGCAACTCTACAACTACAAAAAGCCCCATGTATTTTGTTTATGAAATTTTCCGACTTGTTGTCAAATTTCAGTATAGAAACAAAACAATATTTTGACGTTTCACCGTTTTTTTAATTCGCCGTGGATACAGCTGATGAACGGCTGACGAGATGAGTTTACCTTGTGTAAATTCGCCTTGATAGGGTTTTTTGCATTGCATTGTAAGTGCTTAAAGCTAGAAATGTCAACCATTCTTAGCAAAACACTAACAAATCAAAACAAATAAGCTCGAATTTTCAAAATCAGATGCCGTTTCAACACCACCAAGGCAAATTTACACAAGGTAAACTCATCTCGTCAGCCGTTCATCAGCTGTATCCACGGCGAATTAAAAAAACGGTGAAACGTCAAAATATTGTTTTGATTCTGTACTGAAATTTGACAACAAGTCGGAAAATTTCATAAACAAAATACATGGGACTTTTTGTAGTTGTAGAGTTGCACTTACCTTGTATAAATTCGCCTTGAACACCACCTTTAGTAAATTCTCCTTAGATTGTTGTATTTGTAGTACATATTTACATCCCTTTGCTTTAAATTAAAGTGAGCGAAATGTTAGGGTAGGTTATATGTATATGCACCACAGAAGACTGTATATGTATGTAGTACATACTATGTACCTAGTTTTATATATCTTTTATATATCAAATCCATGTCTTCTATATATCAAATCAATATACCTAACTACATACAAAATAAGAGTGACAGCTAGCACCTAATACTGCTAACTTTGCATTAAATTATACTCAAAATTGCGACCTGTACTTTGCGCACAAGGTTAACATGGACAACCAGCCTGCCATCCGGACCACAGAATACTAACAGAACTGAAAAAAGTGACGTGTGAAAAAGGCCCAAATCAGTTGCGAGGGCAGCTTTCGAAGAAAGAGACAAAAAGCTTTTTTTGGTGGTGAAGTGGCAATGTGTAAAAACAGGCAGCAACAATCAACACAAATGGCATGATCAAAACAAAAATAACAAAACACAGACCACGTTAAAAAAATGCATTAGTTCAACAAACGTTGTGTTTTGTGCAAAAAAAAATGTATTTATTAATATTTTTTGTTTTATAATGTTATTTATTTACTTAAATATTATTTACTTGTGTTGTGGTAAACTTAAAAGTTAATTTTTACAAAAGCTTTGCAAATAAATCTCAACTAAATAAATTTGTGTTCATTGTATTGCGGCATAAAAGATGATGCAAAGAGAAATGAAAAAGGGCAGCTTTCTTAGAAAGAGACAAAAAAAAACGCAAAATCTTCCGTCTCGTGACAGTTCTGTTAGTATTCTGTGATCCGGACGTACAAAAGTAATTCGTAGTCGATCAGTTTACTGAATTGTTGGTCCATGACACATATTTGAAGATGCTACAAATAGGCTTGCCAGACGTACTGTTTCAGCAGTACGCGTACTTTTTTACTATCTGTACCGCTTTCTGCATAACCATTTAAGTACGCAATTGTACCTTTTTTAGCTTTTGTACTTTTTTTGCACAAAAATAAAACACGTTTGCTGCATATACATTAAGGTCTCGTTTTATGTGGATTCAAATTTATGCGATTTTTAAATTAACGATTTTTTTTAAGAATATTAACAGATTTTGAAATCTTAGTTGTTTTTAAAGCATTTTTAACCGTTTTTAATTAAACCAAGTTTGCAGCAGTGATATACATATATAATCGTTATAGTTTGTTTTATTTTGAGTTTTTTTTTAATGCATAGCCGATACGTATGTATGTTTTCAAACTTATGAAGAGCACATAATAAATTTTTTACAATATAATAAGTACGCCGAAAACTAATTTCGGTAAAAATAAAATCAAAAAATTAGATCGGAGTTAGAAAAATAGAGGTCCCATGATAAAACTTTTTCAATATAGTAAGGATGCTATAGGCTTTTTTAGGTTAAAAAAAGAAAAACAAAAATAGGACTAAGTTAGAAAAATTCTGATTTTAATTGGTCATTTCCGGTTTTGCAAATAAATTAATTTTTTTTTAAGTCAATTTTTTTAAAAGATTAATCTATTTTCTGTAATATTCACTTGAAATTTTTTTTGTTTGATTAGTTTTTAGTTCAAAAAAATAATTTAAGTAAAATTTTTTGGAAAACGGCAACACTTAACCACTCCGTAAACTCTACAAATAAACATCAGTAATATTTCGCACCCTTATTCATATCTACTAGAACTATAGTTATGCCAAATATAAAGGAATTCCAACAAAATTATTGGATTGTTTGCTTCACAAATAATGTCCCAAATTTTTATTGATTTTTTTTATGCGATTTTGTTTTGATTTTTTAATTAACATTTTAATTCATGCGGTTTTTCAGAATTTTGGAACGAATTATTAGTTTTTATATAAAGCTAGAGTATCGTTTCATGCGAATTCAATTTATGCGATTTTTTTTTTTTGGAACGCATCTATCGCGTAAAACAAGACCTGAGTGTATATAGAGTACAATAAATTTTCGACATCAACTAAAAAGACTGGAAATCTGAAAGTAATGTTTGAATTTTGCGATTTTGAATGGTTTGACGCCTTAAGTTTAAAGATTTTTAAAAAAAACTATCCAGCCGTAAAAGCCTACTTGTCGTTCCAAAGCTGTTGTTCATCTGTTTTGAGCCAATTTTTTTAAAATTTACTTGATGAAGCAAACCTTGGCTTTGTACACAACATAGGAAATAATATATTATGCATTTAAAAAAAAGGGAATAATGATAACCTAAAATTAATTGACATATTCTAGAAAGTAAAGCAACTTTGCGAAAAATTAAAACCACAAAAGAATCAAAAATGAATGGTTTTATAGCCGAACTTGCAAATTAGCCACAGCTTTGGAAATGAACAGGAGAATTGCCTTTTTTTAAGAAGCGTGTAGACAAGGTACATTTACACAAGGTAGACTCATTTGGGAGTGTAGACATGCTGCTCTATAAAAGGAACCGAGTTGTCAAAATTGTCTTCATATAAAACAAAAACAATTTAACGCACACATGTACAAATTTTGGCTCATATACACAAAATTTGACGTTTGGGTTTCAACTAGGTGTAAACAGCTGACAAACATATGGGCGAACGAGTTTACCTTGTGTAAATATACCTTGCGTGTAGATAAGTTTCTATCGAAAACGAAACTTAATGTCCGAAAACGTTTCAGCCTAAACCATAATAAATTTGAAAAACTTTTCAAATTTAGCCTTAATACAAACATTTCAATTATATATATATGTGTTCCTCTAACTCCCATTGGAGCATAGGGCGCCATGTTTAATTAGCGATTCGTTAGCAATTTGTGATTCGGGAATGTGGGCTGCTAATCCTCGTCCCCTAGATTGGTGATAGGGTTGCTATCTACGTGTCCAATCCCACGATGCAACCATGTTTCAGCGGTTATCGCCTACTTTCCTGAGACGTCCTTTCGACCATTCAGGATACATGGTTGTGGCGCCTTCTAACTCTGGCTAGCCTCAAAGCGGATGCTACAAAGCCATTGCCCGGGGGTACTTGGTCTAAGACCGGAAGTAGTTAGCTGCTTGGACAGTTCAACAAAGGAATCGTCCTGGCCACTCCCAGTGAGTGGCAAATCAGAAACTTTCCACCTCTGCGAAAAGTCCCACCCCCCAATTATTTTCTATAAATAATTTGTTCGTATTATTGAAAGACTTTGCTGAAAAAAATTTGAAAAGAAAACCCCGTAGAAATTAAATGAAAAGAATTTCTACAAAGTTGATTATTTCCCAATTTCGAAAATATTCGTTTTTTCACTTCCTCATTTAAACAACTGAAAGAATTTTAATTCAATGTTTTGGAGAAAAAAATAATATAAACTTATTTTATATACACTTGCGTTTTTAAATTTTTTAAAAACCGAAAACGAACAAAGCTTTTTTGTTTTAAACATTTATACCCCTATTGCGGTTCTCCACTTTTGTAACAGTTTGGTTGTCTTTGGTAAATTCGCATTGCCATTCTCAACTCGACTGGCAGTTGGCTTTTCAGTTGTGTATCTGTTTTTTTCGTGGTATTGCCGTTTTCAACTTTGTAAAAGTTTGGTCGACAGAAACTTTATAAATACACAACTGTTTATTAGTGGGTGGTATTATTGATTCCGCACGGAAAGGAAAATTCGACGGAAATAAATATCGATCGATATGCAAATTGTAATTATTCATTCCTGCGGTATAAGCTTGCCGCAATAAATTTTCAACATCCCTGTTTTAATTATTTCTGAGTTGATATTGTGTCAGCTGTTGGTAAAAAAACATTTTAAACTAGTTGTTGAAATTTTTGTGAGTAATAATTTTTTTAAATAAATTAATTTCCGTAAAATATACAAACGCGACTAATATAAGTGTAAGTGTTATATGGATACCATAGAATTTTTTGAAAGTAGCAGTGACGATGATTGCTTAGACCTTCGGGTAGAAAGAAGAGTTTTAAGATATAAATCTGAAGATGTGTTACACATGAATGATAGGGAGTAAGTTGGAATAAGATTTTCAAGACATTTTTAGGCAATAAATATTTTGTTTATTTGTCACAGCTTTCAAAAGAATTTTCGGTTAAATAAGGCAGCTTTTAAATATATTTTGTCTGAGCTAGAGAATGCAAGTTCAGGAAGCAGTCGTCATGGAGCTCTTTCTGCCAAAGATAAACTTTCTGCTTGTTTGAGGTTTTTTGCAGAAGGAAGTTACCAGCATAGTGTTGGTAAGGACTTTAATGTTAACATAGCCCAATCAACGTTTTGCAAAGTACTGGATGAAGTACTTAATAATTTAGAGAATGTGTTGTGCAGCAAATGGATATCTATTACCATGAATGCTGATGAGGAAAGAGAGGCGAAAATGGCTTTTTACGAAAAATGTGGCATTCCAAATGTAATAATGGCTGTGGATGGTACTCACGTTAAAATTGTTGCTCCTAATAGCGATAAACATCTTTTTTTTAATCGTAAAGGATTCTACAGTATAAACGTTATGATTGTAAGTAAACCTTAAGTAGTTTTTGTAAAAAATATTTCTTATATTTTAAATACGACAGATATGCGATCACGGGCAGAAAATAAGATATGTGTCTTCACAATACCCTGGAAGTTGTCACGATTCACACATATGGGAAATGAACCCTGCCAAAAATTTTCTGCAATCAAAGCATAGCAATAGAAGAAATTGCCTAATTTTGGGTAGGTAAATTTAAATACTATCAGCAATCAAGTAATGCAAATATATTTTAAAACATTTTCAGGAGATAAGGGATATCCTTTGTAACCGTGGCTATTAACACCCTTTAGAGAGCCAGTTACGTCCCCCAGGAAAACAAGATTTAATACTGCTCATTCTAAGGGAAGAATTATAGTAGAAAGAACTATTGGAATTCTGAAATCAGTTTTTAGATGCTTAAATAATGAACGGGGGCTTCATTATGATCCAGAAAAGGCTGCGAAAATCATTAATGTCTGCTGTGCACTTCACAACATTAGACTTCATTACAATATAACAGAAGATGAATTTAGTATGCCATTATCTGAAGATGATACAACAAACGTTTCCATTGAAGATGACATGAACAGCGAAGCAAATGAAATAAGAAATCAAATACTACAATATTTTTAATTTGTACTTCAGTTTTATTTTATTAAGTTTCTAGTATAAATAAAAAACTAAAAATGTATCACATTTTGTGTATTAAATACGTTAGAAAGTATATCGACGTTACATTTTCATGAAAAATTATGTCACATAAATTCAATTCAATTAATATTATTGTAACTGCTTGTCAATTTTTTCAATTTCAAGCAATAAAATTTGTTCTTTGAGACTTATTTTTTTCGATAGCAATTTCTCCATTGCTTCGTTGTGTCTCTTTTGTTCCTGCAGCTGTTGTTCAAGGATTTTTGTTTGTTTTTTTTTTCTCATCGCCCAATGAGTATATGGCTCTCTTCATATCTTTAATAATTTTAAAATTCTCCTTGTTTTGTTCTGTTAAAGACTCTAGAGAACCTGCGACGTCTAAAGCCAATTTTTTTTGTATTTTTATTTGCTCTTTAAGCAAATCTATTTTTTGTTCTTTTTTATTAATTTTTGAAGGTATAAACCTCACATTGGCTGAAGAACTGCTCTCTGCACTGACTTCTTTATCTACTAGTTCTCCTCTTGTTATATTTTCGATAACCGGCAAATCAGTCTCATGTGTTACATTTATTTCAACCGACAAATCTTTTTCTGAGCGATTTAAAACTGCATCCATTTTCTGCAACGGATTGCTTGAAATGCCAAAGTTGTTAACGTTTGGTATACCATGAACCGCCGCATTTAAGTTTAAAAGAGTGCTAACCTCTTCTTCTGTTTCATTTAGTGGAATTTCTCTGTACGGACCTCCACCTGTTCCACTTTAAAGCTGTCTATTCTTCGACAGTTTCTTTTTTACACCGCTTTTGTAATCTGTCCATACCTTAAATACAATACAAGAACAATTAATGCTCCCGTTGGAAAAATGTTTCTAAAAACAGCGTTACCTTTCTCCAACCACTGGCATCTTTTAAAGGCGGCCCGGAACCATTTAGAGTCAATGCCAAATCTTCCCAAAATTTTTTTATTTCTGCTGGGGCACGTTTTTTATTTCTGCTGGGGCACGTTGACTAAAACCACAAGCAACGTCTCGATTTAATTTCATTAAATCAACCATTGCTTCTAATTGTAATTTGCTTGTGTATTTATCTCTTTTATTATTCCTGTAATACATTTTTTTAAATAACAAAACTAAATTTTATTTTTTTTTAAATATTTTTTCTTACATTTTTATTCCTTCCGTTAGCTTCTCGTTGTAAAATTTTAACGTAAGCAAAATGGCGAAAAATATCTATATTGCGGTTTCAATAATATGGCAATACCGCAATGGTAGAGATGATACCGCAACAACGGAAGGATACCGCACAAACGGAATGAATAATTACAAATTTGGCTTCCGCACAAAAATTGCTTTCCGCACTTGCGGAACGGAATCAATAATACCACCCAGTATGTAGTTGAGTTGTTTTCAGTTTCAGTTGACTTTAATTTTTAAAAGCAAAAAAATAACAATGGAAAAACCGTAAGTAGAAAGATTTGTTATACTGTATATTAGAATTTCTCAGCATTTAATACATTCGTAGATCTTTGAAAATTACAACTAAAGCCCAATTTGAGAGGCTTGTTCATCTAATGGAAAAAAACCCAGAGATTGCACGTGGAAAACCAAAATTTGGTATGACCAAAAATCAGTGTAAAGATATATGAGACGGATTTGCGCTAGAATTAAATAGCTTGGGACCACCGAATAGAACTTCCCCAGAATGGCAACGAGTAAGTGTATGATTTGTAATAACTGAATATATTTTATTAAAATCTACTTAACACAGGTTTGGATTCATTACAAAGCAAGTGTTAAAAAGAAACTTGCTAACAACAAAACAAATACTCAAGCGACAGGAGGTGGCCCTTCGCAAGAAATTCCTTTAAACAGCCTTGAAGATTGTGTGTCGCAGCTATTATCTTTTAGTGAGCAAGTGGCACCATCTGGTGAAGCTTTTGGTTTGGAAAATATTGCTCCAACTTCGAGTGATGCTCCTGTTGAATTAAACACAGCAGTGACAGCCGAGTTACCATTAAACGCTTCAATTAGGAGAAAAAATCGTAATTCACCAGAAGAGGAGCGACTTGAGCTGTTGAGAAAGCAAGCTGAGACACAGGCTACACTTTTAAAAAGTATATAGAGCTTAGAAAAGACAGCCTACAAAAACTATGAAGTTAAGAAACAGCTACTAAAACTAAAGCAAAGGAAAATTGCCTTATATGAAAGTCAATTAAATGAAGCTAGTGAACTAAACCATCTCAAGGTAGAGTGCGAAAAATTGAAAAGTTGAGAAACGAGATGATGTAGTACATGTATGTATGTACATAGACAGGTCATTTTTTAATATTTAAGAAAGTTAGGCCACACTATTTTTTATTCACTTTTTGTAATTTTCTTATATATATATATATGTTATTTTTTTATGTATATATTTTTGTTTTTTATTCACTATTTATTATTTTTTTTATCGATATACATTTTGTACCGGTTCAACTCGGTGTGAACACGGCAGTACTTAAGCTCAAAACAAAGAAAGCGCTAAAGGGGTCAACACCGAACAATTAATTACAACTTTGAACTCATGGTGAAATTACTAAAAGGTGGCCTCGGTAAGCCAGCCGTTCATTGTTTGAGTGTATGTGTTCGTGTACGAATCTTGTCAAGTGTGTTAGGAATGGGCAAATTTATAAAATATATCGATATATATATATCGTATCGATATTTTTTAAGAGTATTGATATTTATAAATAAATATCGATATATCGAACCTATTTATCACCAAATTTAAAAACTTAATATCCCTATGTATGTACATATTTATGTACAAACATATTACATGTAATTCTATCCTTTTTGTTGTTTCTTTTTATTTCAAACTTTTCAAACATTAGTACGATTAACTTGCATTTAAAACAAAAACAAATTTTGTTTTTTATGTAAGTTTTACGAAACTTTTCGTTTGAAATCGAGGGACAAGCTGTTAAATCTACAATTAAATCCAAAAATTTAATAAAAACCAAATATGAAAGAATAAAAAAAACCAGTTCGTTAATTCTCGAGACCACATGTTATTTTAAAAAAGTAAGTTACGAAAAATTTATAAAGGATTATATAATTCCGGCCATACACTACACATGTTTAAGTCTGGCGCTGGATAGACGAAACTTGTCACTAGTGTTTCAAATACGGGCTTTCCCGGGACAAGAAATATATGTAAATTAAAATCCGGTAAGAAAGGCAATATTTAATGCCTGATGCCCTGAGTTTTCGAACTAGTAAAAAAGAGGAGTAAATATGTATGCTTTTTCAAAATTTTTTAAAGACCTAGATTCATTTTATAAAAACGAAAAAAAAAGTCGCTCTTTGCTTCAAAAAATGCAATAATTTTATATGTAGAGCAGATGCTTAAAATATTTTTTATTATTATATTTATTAAAAGAGATGATGACAAAATTGAAATATTAACATTTTAAAAACTTTGAATGCAGTAATAAGTAAAGAAAACGCTTATTCGATTCTAAAAAAAAAAATAGTTTTCTTTAGAAAGGGAGTTACAAGCTTTTGAAGTGGTGGGAGATTATACAATGCTCTTTTGACTTTAACTGCAATTGTTTGTATAAATAAAACGCGATTTCGGAATATTTTTTCGCGCTTATTATTTTGCTGCCATCTCTTAAAAAACCGCAAAAAAACTAAACGTTTTTAACATACACTACACAAGTTCACTGCACGTCGTTTTTGTTATACTCAGTCAAACACTACAGTGCCAGATTTCGGCACTGAACTTGTATAGCGTATGACCGACATAATTCATGAAAGTACCAACATACCTTAAAATTTTAATTGCACCACAAATAGTAAAGACTTTCACAAGCAACGTTTTTCATTGTTTTAGTTAAACCAGTTCGAATCCGATATGAACATCAATGATCTTTCATTCGGCCCTGCTAAATCTACATGCACTATGATACTGATGGATGACAGACAAAATATTTTAAATTAATTTTAGATATATAGTCGTAAAATGTCGACAATTCAGCTAAAACTTTACAGGATCTAATTTTCTTTCTAAAATATTTGTTTAAATTGCAGGGAGGAGGTCCTTATTTGAATTTTTTTTTTTAATTCCACTATAAAGACATATTTCTTTTCACAAACCAACTATTGTTATACCAAAATCAAATAAAGAAAATTTTTTCAAGATTCTTCGCCTAGACTGTGTAAACTTTAAAAATGTACATTAAAAAAGCGCCGTTTATTTTTTCTTAATATTAGTTAAAAAAATATTTGCTGCAATTGTTATAGTCTATTTCCGATATGCGAAAGAATTCTTTCTTTCGAACAATTACATTTAAAACAAAAACAAATTCTTAAAACTTTGTTTTTATTTTAAATGTAGTTGCAGGAAAGAAAGAGTTCGAAAATCGGAAATAGGCAATTAAAAAAACAACAGTATTTTAAACAGTTGAACAAATATCGGTGATATATATCGATTATTTTTTTTAAATATCGTTATTTTGATATATCGATATTTATTGCCTATCCCTAAAGTATGTTGAGTTTTGTTATAAACTTGTCAATGTGTTATTTAATTGTCAAAGTGTTTTGAATTTTGTGTTATTTATTTTTCTTTTTTTCGTTTTAATTCAAAAAATTTGGTGTTCTGAAATATTGTAATTTGTTATAAAAATTTTTAAAACATTTTGAAATATAAAAAATTTAAATATTTTTGGTAACAATAAAAGTTGGTTTTTTTATTTGATTCGATTCCTGTTTACTTTTCTATTTTTGTTTACTTTTTTTGACGTTGATCATACACATTAAACAAAAACAAATTGCCCATAAATGTTGTAATATTGTGTTTGTTGTATTACCGAGGCCACCTTTTAGTAATTTCACCATGTTTGAACTGAACAGCTGGAGTTTACGGCGAGTTTTAAGGGATGTGGCTGCCAGATAGATAAAAAGGACAATAGGATAGAAAATTGGTATGAGACACTACCAATTTAATAAACCCTGCAAGACAAAGTTGGCTGCAGTTTGACGTTTGACAGCACCGTAGAGGGCGGATATAGA
Source organism: Pollenia griseotomentosa (assembly GCA_963931875.1). Classification (NCBI taxonomy): domain Eukaryota; kingdom Metazoa; phylum Arthropoda; class Insecta; order Diptera; family Polleniidae; genus Pollenia; species Pollenia griseotomentosa. The sequence continues at coordinate 172,252,485 of OZ007562.1, read as the reverse complement.
ATAAATTAAATCGTAAGTGTATCCGGTCTTTCGTGATCTGAATGTGGGCAGCGTAAGACTGAAAAACTGGCAGCGGGATAAATCGATTGAAACGAGAGAAGACGTTAAGGAATTGTGGTCGCGAAAGCACTAAAGGAACGACACAGGCAAAGGGCCTATACACCAACGGATTATCCCCGCTATCCAAAGAAGCCGACAGGCCTAGCAACGAGGCTACACCATCCACAGCCTAATAGGGGTTTGATCTGCCAGAGGGCAGCACCCGATACACAGAATTGCAGGTTAAGGGAAAACACACATTCAATGAGTTCATCTGCCGGGGTAAGATAACATTTAGCAAATTTAGTTAGCACCGCCTCACGTGGCGGATAAAACAACGCCACTTTTAAAGAAATCGGTGCGCATGCGGTGAACCTAAGAAAATACCAGCTCTGGTGCCAATCGGATGGTTTAAATGCCTATTTCAGTTTCGGAAAATAAGATCACAAAACGTTCAACCAAAATTTGTACCTACACCGTCATCACAAAAGACCAACGAAGTGCCTAAATAAAACTACACCACGCTTAACAAAATTTCTCAGACATGTGTGGGAAAATACCTCCAGGGCAAACCAATATTTAAGATACCACCTCGCAGTTCCACAAAAGATGTTAAGATCACATATTTAAACCACCTTTGGCAACAGAAAAAGAAAAAGTTTTCTTCAGACTTACCCCCATCTCTTTCAAGAAAGTTCATCCATCTGCAGTAACACAAAAACAAAAAAAAAAAAAAACAAAAACGTGCTTTCGACAAACTCCGGTACCAACCAAATTATAAACTCCTCTATAGTAACAACAAAGTTGTTAAATGAATTCTCCCGGGTCAACGTTTTATACCATCTGTAATAACAACAAGAAGAGGTCCTAAACCACCATCGGCAACAACAAACGTTCTACCACCTAGAGTGTCAACGGAAGTTTTAGACACCTATAGTTACAATCGTCTGTGCAACATCACTAAGCACACCAGGAAGGCGGCTTCAAGCAATATAACCATCAACATATAAAGTCAACAACAGAAGCTCGTTCGAGGAAAGCAACCACCGCAGTGACAACAACAGCCGCCATCACTATTGCGGATTCCTGCTGGCTCAGCCCGACCGGTAGGACAAGATAAGTGGAAAATCTAATAGCAGTTTTTAAATTTTTAATTTCTCAAAAAGTAATTTCAATTTTTGGGAATACAAAATTTTACTTTCAAAAGATTTTGTTATTCGTGCTTAATTCCCAGTTTTTATTATTGATAAAAACACTTGAAATTTATTGTTGATGGGATAAGCTATTCCTATGCGCATTTCACTGGTTGCTTAGGCCAGATCATCCGGAAACTTCATCCATAAAGATTTTAGAAAAACTAGATATATTAAACCAAATAAAACTGTTAAGCGTATAAGACTTATAGCAACAGTTCTACTTGTAATAATATCAAAGTTTAAACAAAACACATCAACAATAAACAGTGGGTTTATCTCATCTTACATTCCCCACTACAATTAGTTGAAATTCTCTCAACATTAATTGTAGTTGTAAGTAGGTTAAGAAAAACAAAATAAAAAACAACAACAACTTTACAAAAGATGTTGTCAATTAAGTGTTTTTTAGGCCGTGCACTGCCTGTTTATTATCAAAAAGTAATTTCAATTTTTGGGAATACAAAATTTTACTTTCAAAAGATTTTGTTATTCGTGCTTAATTCCCAGTTTTTATTATTGATAAAAACACTTGAAATTTATTGTTGATGGGATAAGCTATTCCTATGCGCATTTCACTGGTTGCTTAGGCCAGATCATCAGGAAACTTCATCCATAAAGATTTTAGAAAAACTAGAGATATTAAACCAAATAAAACTGTTAAGCGTATAAGACTTATAGCAACAGTTCTACTTGTAATAATATCAAAGTTTAAACAAAACACATCAACAATAAACAGTGGGTTTATCTCATCTTACATTCCCCACTACAATTAGTTGAAATTCTCTCAACATTAATTGTAGTTGTAAGTAGGTTAAGAAAAACAAAATAAAAAACAACAACAACTTTACAAAAGATGTTGTCAATTAAGTGTTTTTTAGGCCGTGCACTGCCTGTTTATTATCAAAAAGTAATTTCAATTTTTGGGAATACAGTGAAATGCGCATAGGAATAGCTTATCCCATCAACAATAAATTTCAAGTGTTTTTATCAATAATAAAAACTGGGAATTAAGCACGAATAACAAAATCTTTTAAAAGTAAAATTTTTAATTTCCGTAATGTCAGTTGCGGGTAGGGCAGTGTAGTGGTAGTGAAATATTAGGATCAGATATAGCAAAGTATTAGAGAAATAAAATATTGGTAAACGCGATTTGTGAGAAATTAAGTTAAGTGAATTTAAATAAGTAACATAAGAAGCTTGTAGTGAAAGATTTTTTTTTAAAGTCACTTTCCTTATTTTCAACAAACCTTTCACACATTAATAAATTCATACCCCGCAAAACCGGCGGGTTTCGTTAGTCGTTTTAAGAAATAAAAAGAAAAGAACATTTCTCTGGTAATGCTATACGTGAACGGAAGTGAATCCTAATATTTCTCTAGACATTGGCGCTACAATAGGATGAGGCATAGGGTGTACAAGGCTACTTTTGAATTTAGTCAAAGTCAATAAATTTTACAGGAAAAGAAAACAATAAGATAAGAAAAAAAATAAAAAGAATTACCAAATGAATTATAAAAGAATGTTGTAAAATCGAAAAAAAAGAAAACAAAAACAAAACCAAAAAAAAAAAAGCTAGCATTAGAATCGAATACATACGTTCTTATTGAGAAAGTCCCTGAAGACTTTATTTATTTAATGCGAGGGGTATAGTTTCGCATGAACATGGTGGAATAGGTGCAAGGTATAGTCATTAGAAATGTTGTTCTCAATTTCAAAGCACATATAACGTCAACCAAAAGAAAAAAAAATAAAAAAAAATTAATTAAAAATGAAATAAAGTAGTTAGACATTACACGGATGAATTTTGAAAACTCTCCCTAATGAACATGCCTGGTACTTATTATACTATGCCCATGAACATACTTGCGGAAACTTGAATACAGATGTACCTTACACTTAAAGTAAATTTCATAAAAAAAAAAAAAGAGATTATCTGTTTTGAATGAAAGATAGTAAAGCGAGGAAAAAATTAACCCAATGAAAATTCATCATTGAGCGATCCTTTGTTTTTTGTAATAAATTGTAATAAAGAGGAACATTAAATAAGATTTCACCCGATAACTTGTGGATCTATAGTAAAATCACAATTGATATTTATAAAATAAGTAACAGAGCGAATTTAAAAATAACCTAAAGACGTCATAGTATGTAAGTTAGGAGAGTAGGGAACTGATTCAGAAAACAAAAACGGAGTTAAAATCCGCAAATTATAAACTTAAGGAAGACTAATGTTTTTGAATAAATTTGAATTTGAATATGAAGATAACGATTTTTTTTATAATTTGAAATAATGGAATAAGTTATTCCAGAGGTATGAGGTAAGTGTATGGTGGTGAAATTGTGTAGGTGGGTTTGGGCTCCCGCGAACACTGGTTCAACTTTTGTGTCATCCTTGTTTTTTGTATTGTAAGAACCTTCACCCATGCCGCGAGCCATAGCCGAGCATTAATTACCAAGTAGCCAGTGTACAATACAGGAACAGGTCCGAGTGGAACAGTTGAGGGTGGGATGATAGGGTTGGCGGTAACACACCCGATCGCTTGTGTTTTTTTTTAATTTTTTCAGCTAAAATCTCGGGAAAGAGACGTGACAATTTCCACTGATTTTTATTTATAATCATAAAACCATATTTTTTCTCTTAACAGGCGAAGTGAAACAAATGCTTGTAAAGAGAATAACATTATATTTTTATTTAAAGTTAAATACATGTTTTGTTAATTGTTAAACTAAAGCTGAATTCAATAAAAATAAAAAAATGACTGCCTGTTTAACGATTTCGAACGTCAACATGCGCATAGAAAATTACATTTAAAACAAAAACTAATTTTTGAATTTGGTTTTTGTTTTAAATTTAATTTCGCATAGAAAATTAAATTTAAAACAAAAACCAAATTCAAAAATTTGTTTTTGTTTTAGATGTATTTTCTATGCGAACGTTAACGTTCGAAATCGATGAACAAGCTGTTACTTTGATTAAGATTGAAAAGAACGCTCGTATCGTCGCTGTCAATAAATAGTTCACCTCCTTGAAATTCTACTTTGAAGTGCTGACTAATGTTATGCAGAGCACAACATGCATTAACAATTTGTGTTGCCTTCTAGCAGAAAGAAGGCAGCGAAATCTGCTCTTAAGAACACCAATCGTACGTTCAACAATATTCCGATCTTTGGCATGCAAAGTGTTATAACGAGCTTGTAAAGAACCGGCCTCTGTCATTCGAAATGGTGTCGTTAAATACGGTCGGAGGGGATACCCGGCATCATCTTTAATGTAAAAATGGGTGAAAGAAAGTATGAAAAATAATAATTAAGAATCATTTACCTAAAATCCATGAGTTTTCTTGCAAGTTTCTTTGCAAATGAGTCTTTAAATTACTTAAATTAAAAATTAAAGAGTCACGATTTGCTCCAGGATATCTCGCGTCAACATATCGTATGTTCATTTTGTAATCACACAGCTAAATAAAAGATACATAAAATTTAAACCCAAATTTTTAACTAAAAGTAAATATTATATATAACATTTAAGCTATAGTATCCTTTTCGATTTAAGTAACAATGCTGTATATCTTTACGAGGAGAAATAATTCTGACATGTGTACCATCGATACAGCCCAACACACCGGGAAACCCACTTTTTGCACAGAACCAAACCTTCGATGCACTTTTTTCTTCTTCACTCATTTGTGTTTAAATCCATTTTCCGCATATGCGCTGATTTAAAATATCTTACACTTCTTTTAAAACATGTGACTTTGTAGATTGAGCTACTCCTATATTAAAATCGTTACCACTGCACTTCTGGTAGCTCCCGTCAGCGAAGAATCTAAGAGCAGCGCATAACTTTAATATAGGAGGAATAGCCACTACGCGAACAGGTGTTTTTAAATGATCTTTAATTTCATCCAGCAAATAACAAAACGCTTCCTTGTTTAGTCGGAAATAGCTTATAAATCTACAAATTTAAAATTATTATTTTGTTACGTTACTTATAAGAAGTTCTTACTTGGCATTAGGTAGTTCAAGAGGGTTGGAATCATCACGAATTTTTCTTCTTTTACGTAGCACATCTGTACAAGAGTTATCATTTTCATCATCATAAAATAAATCGACACTAGTATCCATTATAAATACGTTTTATTCAACACAACAATTAAAAATATTTTTAGTTTAAAAAATTATTTAATTTTATAAAATTTTCACTTGTCAAACGTTATATTTAAAGTTGGCAAATCGATATTTTAAGTTGGCAACTTTATAGCAAATTCAACTAAAAACAGTTGGGTATCACAATACCTAAAATGAGTTTGGTTGTGCATAAGTTGGGTTGAATCTCATGCGCCCCATACACGGTTCAATTCAGTTGTCAACTGAGTCTTTCAACTCAGTTGACAACTTCATCAACTGAATTGAAAGATTTTAAATTAATTTTAAAATTTAATGAAATAAAAGACAATTTTTAAAATACTTAACTACAAAAATTAATTTTGACAGCAAATCAAGAGACTCGAGCACACACAGTACAATCGAATTGAAAGACTTAGTAGTCAACTTGAAAAAATCAAAATCTTTTGATTTTTCTTCAACCAACTCGACAACCGTCAAACTAATCAACTGACAAGGCCATACACGCTTTGATTTGGAGAACAACCGACTCAGTTGACAATTGAATTGAATCGTGTATGGTCTGCTTCACACTATGAATAGACTCGACACTGAAAAAATAGTGTGGCCAAATTACCACGATAATGTGAAAGGGACAGCAAATTTTGTTTTTTATATATATCTGTCTTTTTCATATTATCTTGGTAATAAAATTCTTTTGTTTACATTTGTCAAATTTTTCAATTGCAAATTTTTGTCTAAATTTAGCGCAATTTTGTGGAACCATTTGATAGTGGATGGCGTATGAGGTACATGTTTTTTTAAGTGACAAAAAAACATATAAATAACGAAAGAAAATGTAAGTATAAAAAAATTGTGTTAAAAATTTTTCTTTTTATTAAATATATTGTTGGTTTTTTTAGGAGTCGCAAATGAATAATGGGTTGTCTACCAGGAGAGAAGCTCCACAACTTTCCAAAGGATCCGACCAGGTAAGTCTTTTCTGTTTTATAAATAAGTGTGAAGATTTTGTGTCTTTGTGTCAACACAGCTCCAAACAAACAAAAAAACTAATTTACATTCGGTGTTAAAAAAATAAGAAAATATATGGAAAAGGTTATGGACTCTAAATTTTCCATTAAATTTCTGTTCGTACTGGTGTTATTTAAAAGCTTTTGAAGAAATCTTCTTAGATGAACAACATTTATTTAAAAAGTGTTTACTCTAGTTCCCAATACAGTTTTTAAAAATCTTTTCATCAACTACCTACAAGAATTGTTTCATTAAAATCTGTTAGATAGATTCTGAGAGTCTGAAATTGCCTCTTTTTCCCCTTGCATAGCTTATGAAGCCATATAAATATGGATCTATCTATGTTTTAAATTTCAATAAAATCGGTTTGCTAGTTTCTGAGAGGCAAAAATATCCCCCTATCTCCCCTCGTGGTCCTATGATTCGGCATTCAAAAGGCTTGGTCCTTGTGCCAATAAAAACCTATAAGCCAAATTTTATCAAAATATCTCCAAAAAATATTAATTGCCTATTTTCAGAAAATATTAAAACAACAATAAAATACAACAATAAAATACTGCTTTTACAACCTTATTCATAGAAAATAAAACCGGTTTATTAAAGGTTGATTAAACAAAATTTAATAGAAAATCCGTTGCATGTTTTATTTTTTAAATCTGTTTTATTTCAAATGAATAAGGCTGTAGCACCAGTATTTTATTGTTGTATTAATATAATTTCTCATTTTTTCAAAATAAGCAGTAAAACTTCAAATGTATAGATAAGAATGAACCTAGAAAGATTTCGGCCTTGGAATCATATTTCCAAAGGTTAGTATATCATAGCACATTCATCTAACATACTTGACCAAAACGACAATTAAAAAAAAACCATTTCAAACTTATAATAATTTACTTTTTTATATTTTCAGGCACTTAAGGATATTAACCAACGATTCTGGGAAGAAATCGGCCACTAAAATCAAATACCAGCCGGTTAGTATGACATACAATACAATTGAGCAGGTAATCAGAAAATTAGGTTAAGAAATCTGTAGGTTAGGAGTCTGTAGGAAACAAACAACAATTTTTATTTGTAACATTTCATCACGAAACTTAATTATGTTTAATAAATACATTTTGTGTTTCAGTAAAATCGTATCGTATCGTATATATTCAATAAAAGCGTCCACCACCTTTTCAATTAAATTTCAATCGGATGTTTTTCAATTTCAAGATGTTCCTAACTTTTAGGAGCACATACACGGCACAATCGTTTTTAAACACATACATAAATGTAGAATTAGGTATTGCTAACTTTGATGTGCTTTATATCCAATCACTATTTATAGCATCATTGTATATTTATGGGGCAGGTTTGAAAGATTTGGCACAGTCTAATATAACACTCTTACTTGTTAACAAAATGTTTATCCTTTTTTTTAAAGAATTTGTAATCCTGAAAAGGACCGTTTGTTTGATGATGGGTGGTGGACAGTGTTACCGTCGGATATTTTCAAAAAGTACCAAAAAAAAGGGATATCTACAAAAAAAGTGGCACCAAAAAGTGGATTTTTTTAAAAAAAGGGGCACATCTTTTAAAATTAAAATAAGTACACCACATTATGTATTTTTTACGTTTTTTTTCTATTTATTATAATTTTAAATGGTATAAAAACTAAAACAAATATTTTGTAAATATTTCTCTCGAGAAGTAATTTTTATAAAATATTTACTTTAATGTTTTGGAAATTCAAAAACGTTAAACTTGTTTTCTGCCAAACATGTTTTTTTGGATTATGACATTGTTGCAGCAAATAGAAGATATCTATGTAATGTGTTTTATATATATATTTAGTAATATATTTCTTGTACTATTCCTTCTGAATACATTTTCTTTGATTTATTTCACACACTGTATTGCACAGGTAGACATTTAAAAACTTTTTAGAAATTTATTGGCCATTCCATCAGATTCTTATGTTTTTTGGAATGCTATGGCCGAATATTAGCACTGTTTTCTTCCATCACGTCACATTAATCAGATACACCAATTATTGTAATTTCGGATGATGTTTTGTACCACAATTAATAACAAAATCCATAGTTTTATAATTTTATTCTACAGTCAACCTAATTACAAAAGTTGTAGGCCCAGGCACACAAGGTGGACAATAAAATTTCTTTCGTACATTTGTTTTGAAAACAAAAACTAATTTTAGTTTTTATTATTGTTTTCAATATAAATATGCGAAAGAAATTTTCTTGTCGACACCGTGGGCCTGGCAGCCAAGCTATAATCGGATGAAAACAAGAAATCCTATAACAAAAAAAAACGAAAATATCACTTTTTCAAATACTTTATATATAATCAGTTCCTCACTTTAATACAAATAAATGCACGGCATGCATACATGCTACTAAATGTAAGTGCTAGTTTTTTAATTTCTTTATTATGTATAGCATATTTAGTTTTTATCCAATTACGTCTATTATTGCTTCAAATTTTTGTAATCCGGTTTATAGAACAAAACTATAAACCTGGATTTTGTTATTAATTGTGGTACAAAACATCTTCCGAAATTACAATAATTGGTGTATCTGATAAATGTGACGTGATGGGAGAAAACTGTGTTCATATTCGTCTTTAGCATTTCAAAAACATAAGAATCAGTTTTATACAATATTTTTCAATGTCGTCCTGTGCTACATATTTATTAATCGTCAGTTTCATACAAATTTTACAATTAATTGTTCTTAAAAGGACTTCCATACTTTCGTAAAATGTCTAGCCTATTTGTTACTTTATTTTTGATTAAAGCTAACTAAGTAAAAACACGCTCAGCAGAAGCATTACTATGTTTCAATGTAAAAATATGATAGACCAATTTGTACAAGTTTGAATATATATAGGTATATTCATCAAATCTTATTTTCAAAGTTCCTATTTCACGACAAAAATCTTCAGCATTCGAAATTTTTAATATGTGTTCATAATTCGTGTCATTTACTTTACTTTCTAGAAGTTTAAATTCATGTATAAATGCATCTGGGTCAGTTATAATATCTTTAAACTCTGAAACTAATTCGAAATAATTTATATCTTCATTAGACACTATAAATATTGGGTCTAAATACTTCAATATATTGAGCTTTTTGTTTTTTATATCCATTCTTATTATCAATTCATTACACAATTTTTTGTAAAAACTTAGATTTTACTTTTAATGTCGATTACACAAATTTTAGACAAGTTTTCGGTACACAACAGTTCGGTTTCTGCTTCATGACTTCTAAGGAGAGACAAAATACTTTTTTTTGCCAAATACATATATGAAACTTTTTGCTATATATTCTTTTAAATATTTATAGGAATTTTTCCTAATTCTTGATTTATTAAAGAATATATAGCAAAAAGTTTTAAATAGGAATTTTTCCTAATTCTTGATTTATAAAAGAATATATAGCAAAAAGTTTTAAATATTTGGTAAAAAAAAAGTATTTTGTCTCTCCTGAAAAGAAGTTGCTTTTGAGTTACAAGGTTGCGGATATGTGAGATATCTTTATCCCCTTGTTCATAACAAATAAAATAGGTTAATAGAAAGTTTATTAAACCGCTTTTCAGCTAACGACGCATGACAAGAAAAAAATTTCATATAAACTTGCTTACATATACATATTAAAGCTAGGGGTTATAATAAAACAGAAATAAAAAAAAAGTATATTTTCCTAGCGTAAAAAGTATCAAAAAAGTGGCACGAATCGCAAAAAGTACCACATTTGGGTGCATTTTGTAAAAGTGGCCAAATAGTATCCAAGCAGTCGAAAAAGTGGCACCAACGGTAACGCTGGTGGTGGTGGTTGATTTTTTTCTATCAACAAATTTAAGCCCGTTCGCCACAAATGCGTTAGCCATTTTTCATATTTACAAGATGTTTAGCATTTAACTGCACACGACAGACAAAAAAGCAATAATGATTGTTTACTTAACCGTACTACACCTTACAGAATGATAAAACAGCAATATCATGCCCGATATGGTTTTTATTTTAGAAATCTTATGTACATATTTAACTAAAAATATAAACTAAATGAGAATCAAGAGTTCAAATTTACTTTTTAACCTTAAGTGGTGCACATGAGTTTGGCCAGATCTTTTGTCAATGTGTATAGAAAATTAAAACATGCGTAGGCCCGAGGGTTGAACACAACAAAAAGTTTAATCTTTTTTTTCTAGATTTAAGAATTTCATACTTATTTCAAGAAATTCCGGGATTTATATTTATATTTATTTTTATATTTCTATTTATATTTATGTATATATATATTTATATTTACATTTATATTTATATATATATTTATATATATATTTATATTTATATTTATATTTATATTTATATTTATATTTATATTTATATTTATATTTATATTTATATTTATATTTATATTTATATTTATATTTATATTTATATTTATATTTATATTTATATTTATATTTATATTTATATTTATATTTATATTTATATTTATATTTATATTTATATTTATATTTATATTTATATTTATATTTATATTTATATTTATATTTATATTTATATTTATATTTATATTTATACAGTGAAAACTCCGTATAGTGGACACTCTCTTTAGCGGACACCCCCTTTTAATGGACAAAAACTTTGAAACGTAGCACCAAAAAATAATTTTCATGTAAATGAACCTCCGATAGGTGGACACTCCCTTATATGGACATGGACAAGCATTTTGTATATATTTTGGTTGAAAACCCTCCATTATGTGGACATCTTCATAATAATTTTTTTTATCTGGCATCGCTTTTGCATATTTTCGTTTAGTTTTCAAATATTATTCATTTGGTAACTCTGAAGCAACTAAATATGTATCAAGGTATATTTACACAAGGTAGACTCATTTGGGAGTGTAGACATGCTGCTCTATAAAAGGAACCATGTTGTCAAAATTGTCTTCATATAAAACAAAAACAATTTAACGCACACATGTACAAATTTTGGCTCATATACACGCAATTTGAAGTTGTGGTTCCAACTATGGGTAAACAGCTGACAAACATATGGGCCAACGAGTTTACCTTGTGTAAATATACCTTGATATGTATCAAGGTATATTTACACAAGGTAAACTCGTTGGCCCATATGTTTGTCAGCTGTTTACCCCTAGTTGGAACCACAACGTCAAATTGCGTGTATATGAGCCAAAATTTGTACATGTGTGCGTTAAATTGTTTTTGTTTTATATGAAGACAATTTTGACAACTCGGTTCCTTTTATAGAGCAGCATGTCTACACTCCCAAATGAGTCTACCTTGTGTAAATATACCTTGATATGTATGTATGTTTTTCTGCTGTGTATGGGGAATTCACGAAATTTAGTTTTTGTTGTTAAATTAATTTATTGGTTTTGTGTCAAAAATGGCTTCACAGCGAAAGTGTTTAACATTAAAAAAAAAATTGGAAATTATTGAATCCTCAAAAAAAAATAAATGTTCGGTTCGGAAATTAGCAGAAAGGTTTGTTATTATAAAATTGTATGTGCTATTTAGGTGTAGATCAAATTAATATTGATCTTCTTTCAGCTTTCACATCGGCTTTCATATAAACAATTTTTTTAAAGCGATTTAAAATTATAAATTACAAAACATTATAAACTAGTGAACATGTATGTATTAATGAAATTGGAATGATCTCTTTTTGTTTTTGTTTTTGTTATTAAATAAAATAAAACAAATATTATGCACTTTTTGTTAGACCTCCCCTTAGGTGGACACCTCTCAATAATGGACAAATTTCAGGCGACCGCAGCTGTCCACTATAGAGAGTTTTCACTGTATTTATATTTATATTTATATTTATATTTATATTTATATTTATATTTATATTTATATTTATATTTATATTTGTATTTGTATTTATATTTATATTTATATATATATTTATATTTCTATTTATATTCGGCCACTACATTTTATTTCCGCAGGTAAGTTCATTCCACTCATTGACCAAAACGGCAGACCAAAAAATAATAAAACCATTAAAAATTTTTAATTTTCATTTTGTATTTATATTTTCAGGTATTTAAAGAGATAATTACCCTGTTCTTTGTCCGGAAATCCATTGTTGGGTTCATTTTTCCGTATTTGTGCGCATTGCAACTTCTGCCTGGAAGATAAAAACCAAAAGGTAACAAAAATACTAAATTCAACAATGTTCTATCTTTTCAGATTGTACTTACCCATTCAGCATTCAAAAATATGTACACATGTTTGGTTTTTATGTTATTTAAATTAAAATTATTAACAAAAACTTGCAAATAAAAATTTTTCAACAAATTTCTACTTAAAAATTGTTGTGTATTTATTTGTTTGTTTACATCAAAGGTAATGTATACCTTATTCTTCTTTCGCGTTGTCTAGACGATGCTATGTTTTTTTACCTCTCGCTTAGAAAATCGTGGTAATCACATATGCAAGGTATATTTATAGCAGGTCGTCTCGGAAAGCCAGCTGTTTATTTTTTATTTGCTTGTTTTGTGGTACGAACTGTCAAATGTTGTATAGTAAACATGTAAACAAGTTTTTTGTCTCTATCTTTTGTCTTTTTTGTCTCTTATCAACCCCTTTGCCTTTTGACAGTTCGTACCACATAACAACAATAAAAAGCCCTGTTGTTTGTTTTATTGTACAATTGTTGTAATCTCGCGGCTACCTGCTATAAATATACCTTGCACATATGATAACACAAAAGTAATCCAAACGTATGGAAAAACATGATCTATTTAACATTACGATGTAATAGGGCAGGACCATATAACCCAGCTTTGGACTAAAAAGAAGTAGTCTTAAAACTACTCCATGGTATACTCAAGAGGATAAGTATTGCAGGCGTTTAAAACGGAAACATGTCGTTAAAAAACGAAGACATGTCGTCTCACTACAAACACTTTTTAACAATAACATGGTCCATGCTTGCATTACGTTGGACCAGTCCATGGAGTAGTGCATTTTATCAAAATGGATCAGGTAGTCCAATATTGTTTGCAGGGACCATCTCCACTATTGTGGTGTGGGCATAAAAAGCTAAAATAAATTACTGCAAATATATTCAATAGTATTGTTTCATACAAGAGTTAAGTTACGTCTTTTTTAATAATGAAATAGATGTACTTGTAGTTACGTCTGTTTGAACTTCTTCAATTAAATCGCCATTATTCATTACAGGAGTTCAAAATTTTGAGTAGTTTAATAAAAGGAATCAAATTCAACCAAAAACTCGATTTCGAATTTTTGTGTAGTTAAGTCTGTTCGCATATAAGGTGACGATATATTTTGTGCTATGAACTTATGTTTACAAAAATAAGTATATATACTTACAATGTATATTTCCACAATTTAATTAAAATATTATCAGGCCTACTAAAATCACACGTGTAATATTTAAGTGTCCCGTTTTTGTGTGCGTTTTTGTGTTAATTGCCGAAAGCACACCGAGAAAAGCAAAAACGGTACAACTTAGATCACCACAAAACCACACGCGTGATTTTCAGAACAGGCCCGTATATAATAAATTGTTACTGCCGTATTCCAGAAAAAAATTTAGATTTCAAATGTATTTTAAAACTAAATTTCTATACAAATTTTCCTTAAAATAGATTTCAAATCCAATTTAATTTTTTATGTATACGATAGGTAATAATGTTTAAGCTTTTTACGTTTATATTGATTATCTGTGCCCTGTTTCTCAAAACTACAAGTTACAAATCTACAAATAAAATACATTAAAAAAACAACAATTTTACGATTTTTGTTTCAAATATATTTTACTTGTAGATTTGTAACTTGTTGTTTTGAGAAATAGGACCCTGGTATGAAAGGGAAATCGATTTATAAACGAACCGATTAAAACCCAATATCGTTTTCAGTATGTTTCTTTAAATATTGATATCTTATATCAATTTATTTTTTAATTTATACTGGTATATGAGAGAAATAGATTTTGAGAACGAAACGATCTAAAACTGAAAATTTATTTTTAAGTCTTAAAATGTTGATTTCTAATACATTTTTCTCTTATAATTTTTTTTTCTTCTTAATTTTTGATGCGATGTAGTTTTTCTGTCAAAAAAGTAATGTTTCTTTTTAAATCTATCGATTTTCATCACATTACTGATAATTTCTATCGATTTTGTCTTAATAGTTTTCATTTATTATTATTTTGAAATAATTTTCATAAACTTTCATCTTTCTGAAATGTATTAAACGTAATTTTTAAGATCAAAAAGATGAATTTTTAGTATGTATTCAAAACAATTTCAAAAATAAACAAAAAATTGTATAAATCAAACGAATTTTTTCTAAACTGCAAACTTAATTCTAATTTCGATAGATTAAAATCTAGTTAATTTACAATAAGATTTTTTCTTCATTTCCCCTTTAAAACAAAATTAACAAATTTAAATTATATAAATTGTATATTTCTTTAAAAATTAAAATTTATAATTTATATATTAAAAATAGTTATATTATATTAAACAAAAGCAAAGCAAAAAAAAAAAAACAGCACATAATTATGTTCTTATAAAACGTAAAACTATACTCAAAGATCTTTAAAGAGGACAGGAGGGTGAATGCAATTTTCTTTGAACCTCAAAAGCAACTTATAAATAAATGAATTTATATATAAAAAAAAAAATAACCATTATCAACTAATGATCAGCATTTTTTAAAAATTCTTTATATTGATCTTCAGTCATTAATTTTTCCAATTCGGAGGTGTTCGAAAGTTTAATTTTAAAGAGCCAACCTAATGAAAAAAACAAATATTTTTGAATTTCTAGCTAACATTCAAAGTAATAGTAACTTACCATCTTCATAACAACTGGTATTGATAAGAGAAGGTGTCTCTTCTACTGCAGTATTTTTTTCTGTAACTTCTCCACTGACTGGAGAGTAGACTTCACTGGCGGCTTTAACACTTTCCAAAGCGCCACATTCATCATTTTGCTTAAGCGCTGTTCCGGGTTCGGGTAATTGAGCAAATACTACATCACCCAAAGCCTCTTGGGCATAAGTAGAAATACCCACTGTGCCAGAAGTACCTTCAAAGGCCACCCATTCGTGTTTTTCGGTAAAACGGCGTTCTGTAATATAAATTTTTTTAATGTGATTTCTGGCAACTCTTTTTATATCTTTTCTTCACAACAGTTAAAAAAGCACTGCAAGAACAGCTGTTTTAATGCGGTATTTTGTTGTTGGTATTTCTTTTATTTTGCACTTATTGCGTAAATTTGGAATTTACAAATTTGTAAAAGCAATTTTAATTACATACCAACATTAAAAATTGTTGATAAACTCAACCGTCTTAAACTTGGCAAAGTTTTGGGGGTTTGTACCAACAAACAGGAACTTTGTTGCAAAACACGAGCGAATTTAACAATTGATACCATTCTAGTAAACTATTTTAAATTCTTGTCAATTTAACAAATTTCACTTTTTGACGCACTCTCCCGTCTACGTTTAAAACACAAATGATGTTTTGTTCTGGCATTCAGCCACGGGGTAGTTGGTTGCTTGTTTTTTAGGGGTCTGTTATCAATTGAAATTTTTTATTTTAAATTTTTGTTGATCTTGAAGTGTCTGAGGTTATCGGGGAAATTTGAAACATGCGGTAATTTAAGTTAAACTTGGTTGAAAACTGTTTTAATATATTTTTATAAATTTGGTTTAACTTAAATGTTTCGAATATGTAATAATAAATAAAAGTGAATAATGGGTATTTAGTTTTTGTGGTAATTTATACGTTACAAAATGTCAAAAACATATGTTAAAGTTTTTTTGTTTGTTAAGGGTTTTTTAGATAAATCAAGAACCATCTATAAGGTCTGCACAGGGAGTCAGATGTTTATTTTTCTATTCCAACAATTGTACAATAAAATAAACAACAGGGCTTTTTATTGTTGTTGTGTGTTACGACCTGTCAAACAGCAAAGGGGTTGATAAGAGACAAAAGATAAGGACAAAAAACTTGTTTACTATACAACATTTGACAGTTCGTATCGCAAAACAAGCAAATAAAAAATATACAGATGGCTTTCCGAGACTACCTGCTATGAATATACCTTGTTCTATTCCTTGATGTTGTCAAAAGTTTTTTACATTTATCTTATACGTGTACACAAGGAGAATTCATTACAGGCAGGGCTAGGAGTATTTGAAATACGTATTTAAAATACAAATACATACGTATTTTGTATTTGTATTTTAAATACATGACGTGCAAGTATTTTGTATTTTAAATACATGTCCAGCAAGTATTTTGTATTTTAAATGCATACAATAAATGGGAGTAGTATGTATTTTGTATTTTAAATACATAAAAAATGGGAGTATTTTGTATTTTAAAAACATAGTTTACAAAATATATTTTGTCAGTTTATTGGTGGTTGTTTGCATTTTGATCTACCAAAAACCAAAATCGCTAAAAAAAACGTAACTATACAAATTCTAAGAGTTTGTACTCATCAGGACCTGTAGAAAGATTATTTTCTTCAGCAGGTTTTATTTATTCTCCAACAAGAAACTGTTTGTCTGATGCTACATTCAAAAATCTGATATTTATTAACAAACTTTTATTAAGGAAAATTTACTCAGAAAATATGTTTCGTAAACCTTTATTAAATTATAGATATTTTTATGAATACAGGCAAAAGTGCTAAGCACTTCGATCTTTAGTGCGATCGAAAACAAATCACAAATTAAGCTTTCTAATTGTCGGTCAATAATTTAACATGCAGTTGAACTTTTGTAAGTCGAAAATTCTTTAAGTCGAAGGGAATCTCTTGGCAATAGCGGTGGGCAGGCCAATTCACATGATTTTGTTTCTATAACTTGAACTCTTGAACTTCCTTATCTTGAATTTTTCTATAAATCAAAGTAAAATATTTGCACCACGCGTGGCCACATTTCCACAAGTCGAATTTTTTTACAAAAATTTTTTGCCATCTAAAATTTTAGTTGTATTTAAAACTAACTAGCATTTAAAATATGGCATTTATCTTTAGTTAAATAAAATTTTATAAATTAAAATTCAATAATTCTAAGTTTTTCAAATTTTGCATGTAAACACTTACATATCAAATCACACAATAGCTCTGTTCCACATGCATAACGAAACAGTCCGAACTTGCCCAAAGTTACCCAAAAGCGTTCCACATAACAATTTTTGTTCAATTATGAGAGTAATTGAGAGAGTAATTTTTTTCATTTCCTGTACAAATTTGCACGAACTTTTTCTTTGGGTAAGTTCGGACAAGAATTTAACAATCAGCTGTTTTTTGTTTACATATGAAACTGAAAATTAATCAAAAAATTTGCAAGCAAAAGAAAAAGTTTAGTTTTTGTTAAAAAATATATTAAAAAGCAAAATGGAAGGTTTTAATGAAAAAGTTAAAGTGGTAAATACATTAGTGAATAGATATCTCCCTTGTTCTTTAAAACAAATAAATACTTTTAAAAAATTTACACTGGCTCAGCTTTTCTTTCAGTTTTTTTTAATTATTTTTAACATCTGTTGGCAATGATGCAAATGTTTTGTTTTTATAATGTTATTGCTTTTAAGCGTCTAAAATCACTTAAATAGATTTTAATTTAAAAAGTAAGCACCATTAGTATTACAAGAAGTGCAAAAATGGTTTTTTGCGTTCCAGCTATTTTGGGTAGTTTTCGCAAATTTAGAGAGTAATTTTCATTTTACTCTCATTAGTCCGAACTTGCCCGAGATCTTGTGGAACACACCTAATATCTACACGAAATGTATTTGTATACATTTCGTATACGAAATAAAATTAAATAACATGAATAGCGAAATAATTTAATTTTTTTTCGTGTTTTTATTACAAAATTCTCTAACTTGAAGTTTCTGTAAGTCGAACTTTTTTGTCGGGATAATGGAGTTTCGAGTTATAGAAGTTCAACTGTATGTGGGTCTAAGGCGCGACGAACTTTAATACTGACGTCCATTTTTATAAATATAAATTAATTATTTGTAGATCCCTTATTGGGCCCACACCTGAAATATTCTAGGATACTAAAGATTTGGCACAGACGTTATTCTTTAAATTTTTTATTTTGACCCCAAGCTTTCATTATATTCGAATTATTGTTCAATAATGAAGATACGTTGTTCGCTCCATTTTAACTGACCCTAAACTGTCAGCTGTCGTGTTTTTTTTTTAAGTGTGCCAACAATTTACTGCACAAATGCGGATAAATTCAAATCTTGCGTTGATTTTGGGACCTCCTTAATAGATGGGCATTTCCCCAGAATGGTCTACCAGGATGAAAAAATAAAATGTTGATAATCTTTGTCTTTTATTATTTATTATTATAAAAAAAGTCTATGTTGTTATAAAAGAATGGTTTCATAGCATATCTCAGCTGTTTTACTTGAGGAAATTGCACTGGAAACTGGAAAATTTTATGTATATTTTCTACTTCTAAAGACATTTTTATATACTTATTTTAAATGCAAAAAATATGTTATGTTTACACTCTTTCTTCATAATCTCTCCATTACAATCAGTTGTAAAAGGAGTATTAAGTTTTTTTGTTAAGGAAATTTAAGGATATTTATGGGAAAATGTATGGTGATAATAATAAAAAAACATATGGAAAAATCGTACGTTCGCGACCGGTACATAAGCCAATTAAACAAAAACCAAGAGAGATATTTTATTTTGTAAATGCTGAATGGAGACCTACATTAATACACTTTCAAAATAAATTAACCACTTTTGAATATTCCGTTCCATTACGCAGATTTTTACATTTCACTACTGTCATCCAAAGTTGACTTCTATTTTGCGTACGTTCGTGACCACATGTTTACAACTATCATTATGAAAACTTAAACTCGATGAAACCCATCTTTTGCACTTAACATAGAGCTACCCAAATGCTATCGAATCGCAAAAAAAATTCTAGGAAAAGTTTTGTTTTCTATATTTTTTGCATACCAAAGCGTACGAACGTACGTTCGTGACCCAGGGGGTTAGATGATTATTAAAAAAGTTTCACACGGAATGACAAACTTGGTATACTTCAAAACTAGTTGTGGTGGAGGGTATAAAAAATATCTTATAGATGGGTCTCAGACATGGTACACTCTCGAAAAATTATCTTCTTATACTATATAAACATTTTTTTTATTTGATTTGATTTTCATATAATTTTTTTTTATTTAGCTTTTTTTAAAGAACAAGCTTTAAACTATTACTTTGCTTTTCGCTGAAATTTTGCTCGTTTCCTAATTTATAATACACTTCCCAGTACTCTGGAATTATTTTGCACAATTTTTATATGTATGTATTTTATAAAATCTAATTTCAATTTCAACCACGAAAAACTCAATTGAAAATTAAAAACAAAACAATTCAACACAATATTAACAAGGGTAAATAAAAATATTTATTGAATAAATTATACTCAGCGATGATTAACATTATTGTTCAATAATAAATAATTTTCTATAGTTTGTTTTTTGAATTAAAGTAAATTTAAAATTACTGGCAAATTGCACTGAACTTGTAGTTAGTAAACGATCGATTTTCTTATCATTTTTGTATAATATTAAGCAAACAATAAAAATAAAAAAAACATAACGCGAAAACTCTCTGCTGGGGTCCAAAAATAAATAATCTCTTAACGGTGCTGGTGTTATCACAGTCTAGTGACACAAAATCATCGTTTCAATTTATAAAGTGTTTAAAAATTTAGTTTTCTTTATTTATTTATTTTTTTTTTTTTTGTTTAAAAACAACAATAAATTTATAAGAAATAAATGAAAAGAGAAGAAAAAAAAACACTTGGAAAAATTAACTTCTAGAACTTATTGATATCTTTGATTACGATTGGCATTATTTGCGGCACGTTGCATTGGTGGCGTGTAATCGGGTGCTGGAAATCCTGTCATTACTACAGGGGATTTTTCTTGTTGTTGTGTTTGTTCAGGCATAATCGATTCGGGCCTTGAACGGGGTGGATATTGTTGGAAATTATCTAAATTACGGAAACGTCTTTCCTGCAATGACACATCTGTTGAGAGTCGAGCGGCACGAGCAATTATATCACGATTTATGACAGCCGTATTATCCTGACCATAATTATCGGGTTCAAATGCTTCGTTGGCAAAGACTGTGGATAAGACACTTGGTCTAAAAAAATAGATTCAAAAATTTTATTGCGCTAAAAAAGGACTTGCTTACTTACTTTTGTTCTTCTTCCTGATAGGCATTAATTGGGGGTCTAGTGGCCAATATATCATCGGATTTCTTGCGTGGCATAAATAGATTGCTCTGAAAACATAAAAGTGATTTATTTTTATTATTATTATAAGTAACTAGCTGTTTGGTCCCGGCGCACAATGGGGCCTTTTGACTTTTTTCGTTGCAAAAATCATAACTTTTGAACTGATAAAGATATTTAAAAATTTTAAAAAGCATTTGAAAGGAAACTCCTTTAGCTTTAATATACATGATTTGATGATAGGTTAGGCGCGGCACTGTGCACAGTGTCTGCTTTCGACTGTTTTTATTACAAACATCATAACTTTTGAGGTAAGAAAGATATTTTAATAAAAATGAGTATCATTATTGTCCATAGCTTTGTGGAGGCACTGTGCACAGTGGTTTTCTTTTGTTGAAAACATCATAATTTTTGAAGTTACCAAGAAATTTGTAGTGGGGAAAAAAAATTGATTTTTAAATCTTTTAGGATCAAAATAAGTGCTCCCTTATTGTGATAGGCATTGGACACGATGACACCTTTGACCTTTCTTGTCGCAAAAATCATATATTTTGAAGTAATGATATTTTTAAAATTTCTCAAACATTTAAAACACAACTTTTTGTGCTTTAAATGACATTCTCATAGGGAAGTCTAGAAAAAATGCTACTCTAATATAACATGTTATATTAATATAACTCTTTTTATTTATATTACAGATAAAAATTATTGAAATATTTTTAATACTAATGTTGATTTATAATATTATTTTATACTATGATATATTATAATATGATATTGAGTTATTTTAATTAATTTTTTTAATAGTTAGTTTTCTTCTTTTTTGGCAGAGGTAACCTTTTTATATCCAGGGAGAACATTCACATTATGATTCTTTAAAGAGCTTCGTAAAATATTATATTTCTCCTTTGACAATCCCAAGTCCATAAATAACGCTAAGGCTTCTTCTATGCTATACTTTGTGGGTAATGCATTCGGAGGAGTTGAAATACTTTCTTTAATCCTTCGCAGTCGATCTGGGCTAGCAAGCTCCACAGCTTTTGTAATATCAGACCTTGATTAATCTTTATCTTTTACGTACTTAAGACATAATGCTTCTGAAAGATTCGATGTAGATAAATCTTTTGTAGCATTTTGAAGTTTACATATTTTTGTGTACTCCGAACACTCGTTTATAGTTTTAGCAGGTCTTCCTTTTCTGCTGTTCAAAGATGTTTGCGGTTCTTCGATGTTTTCAAAAGTTGTTACTCCATTTAGCCAGTCTGAGTACTTTTCCATAAAGGTTTTTGTCGTACGGTTTGAGGCAAGCCATTTTCTACGAATATCCAAGAAAACGAAGTGAATTTTGTTTTTAACATCCTTTCCCTGGTGTCCTGGTAAACCGTGCAATTTTTCCACAATAGCCAAATGAAATACATTTTCATTATGTCATTTTCTAAATAACTCGAACAATTCCGAATTTTGAAATGACATTATGAGTTCTGGTACTGATCACTACTTTTGCAAAGTAAAACTTTAACTGATTGCATTACACAATTGCAGATTAATTTATACCCAAAAATAAAAAGATTCAAGGTACCTAATTTGCGAAACATAAATCTAGGCCACAATTAACTGGATTATATACAACTGCAGTTTTTATTTTACTTAGTATAAAAACCAAGTTTTAAAGCTACCTGCCTATTTTCATAATGTGTTCTTAAATTTAAATAAATAAACAAATTCTAATAATTATGCCTACCTGATTGACACAGCAAAATATTGTTTATAAATAAGGCTACATACATATTTATAAGGAGGCACATATGCATACATTAACAGAAATATGTCAGTCAGTTCCTCTTATATTTACATTTTTGTGCTGTAAGATAACATAAAATATAAAAAATATTAATATTTTGGTAACTTTTTTCCTTATTTGGCAATTTTTTTATATTTTGGTTGCAAAAATATCTTGGCTGTGGCAACGCTGGCTAAAAGATTGTAACATATTTCTTTAAATTTTAAGAAAACCTGTAATTTTTTGTGGCCCAATTTAGCTAAATTATTTAAAGTACTGTGTAGTAAATATGCTAAGAAAATATGGGCGTGACCATTTTTGCCCATTTTTAGATATTCTTTATTTTATTTGTAAAAAGTACCTAAATATAGGGTATCTGAAAAACGGCAACTGCCAAAAAGTAGGGTATCTGGTGAACATTTTCTTACTTTTTTTAATAAACAATAAATATACCTTTAAAGCAATACCAAAAAAGTAGTGATCACATGGCAATATTTCTGACACTTCAATTCTAAAATGTCTTTTTTTTTTCTCAAAATCACCTTTTTTTGGACTTTCTACCAGCTCCACCAGCTATAATTCTTATCCAATTAAGAAAAACGTTTTTGAATTCTGATCAGTAAAATGGTCCTTATACGATGTGTTCATTCATTTTACAAAATTTTGTCATCAAATTTTGTATTTTTGCCACGGTTTTTGGGAAAAGGCGCCACAGTGCGGCGCTGCTCGGGATTTTCTAAATAAAAATAAAAAATGAAATACTGGAGAATTTTGTTAATAACTTGACCCCAGCGAAGTGTTTTTCATACGGGATTTCCCGGGACAAAAATCCCGGGATCCCGCACATTTTTCGGGAAAAAAATCCAGGGAAATTTGGGCGGAAATTCCCGCATTTAGAGTTTTTGATTGGCTTAAATTCAATTTTGTTTCTCATTTCTTTAATTTAAATCACTTTAGTCTAGCACAACTGCCTCTAATCGTTATCATCTGCTTTTAGGAAAAAAGTCTACGAAATGCACCAAATAAATATTTTTCAATTTAACATAACGAAAAACAACAGTTTCTGACTTAAGGCATTTTTGCCAAACGCCAAAGAGATGTCAATTCATATCCGATAAGTAAGGCAATATTTTATGTTTAATGCTCCGAAATGTCGAAAATTTTTCCCATTTGCTTCCAAAAATTTAATGATTATATATGCAGAGCAGCAGCATAAAAGATTTTTGCAGATTAGATTCTGTGAGAGATTATTTTTCGATTTCGAATTCGAAAAAAATAATTTTTTTTTTAAAAGAATGACAAGTTTTGAAGGAAGTGCTTAGAGAACTGAAAGAGTCATGAAGATCTTAAGGTGCCATTGAGCACTTTTTCCTGTTTGCTACAGAAAAAAAAGTGAATGCATATAAAAACTTATTTAATTGATCTCAGGAAATATTATCTATTTGTTAAAATAAATTGAATTAAATAAAATTTTGGCTCGATTTGTATTGAGCGGGAAATCCCGCTTTCGAGGGAAATGAAAAAGTCCGGGAAAAGAAAAACTCTACCCCAGCGCTATCTACCATCAATAAAATAAAAAATTAAATATCACGACAACAGCGCCACCTATCGGGAGTTTTTTAATAAACCATCAGTGAAAGTAGACCTTTCCCCTTTAAAAGTGCACCAAAGATTGCTGCCGAGTTGAAAGAGTCCATGGACAAAAGTGTTTCCGCGGACACAGTACACAAATCAATCAAAAGAGCTGGGTACAACGCTCGTACAGCACGCAAAAAGCCCTATTTATTTCAAAAGAGGTACCTGGATTAATGCTTCACACTATACATATATACATAGATATAGATAGTTTTATTAGAAATTTTTTTCTTTTGGGGAATAAACTTTTCTCTTAAATTGTATCAGGAGAAAACAAAATATCGAGAATGTAAATATTTTAATTACGAGGGCGTACTTCTTTTTAGAAAACTTATGGCTTATTTTTACAATAATGTTTATTGGAAGGCACAAAAAGGAGCATCCTTTAAATCTATCGGCCAACATAAACATTTTCTTGTAATCCGAAAACTTTCAAAATCCGCTTCTGAACATTATGGGGTCTTTCTTTAATCAATCAGAGTTTTAAAGCCACTTCACCAGTAGTTATCTGAGTTATGTTTATATGGTCACCAAGTCAAATAAGAGTTTTATTTGGTTCTTCACCAGATAAAAAGTTAAAAAGTAGGGTTAAGAACGATTGCCAATGACACTTACGCACAAGTTGCGTTGTTGTAGCAGTTTTTGTTCTGTGTATTTTTTTCATAATACGTTGTTAGGCCTTTCAGTGTTGTCCCATTATCATATTTAAATTGATAATTCAAAATTTTGTATACGATTTAATGATCAAAGGTTAACACACTATGGAAGTTCACTTATTGTTAAGACTTTTAGCATAATGCCTCGCAAATTTATCAATTTGAATAAGAAGAATTTTAAAATAAATATTTCAAGCGTAGATAGTTTTTAAATACAAATATGCACATACAACAAGACCACTTTAAACGAGTTATGGATGGGAGGAAAAAATATCAATTGCCTGTTTTTAGGTGACGAGCGCAAAAATTTCCAATTTTGTTTTTGTCTTAAATGTAAGTTAAACGAACTATTTTTGCACTCGTCATCTTATAACTGGCAGTAAGCCATTACATTTTTGTAACAGACTTAAAAAAAAAAAAATTGTTCCTATTCAATATTTTTAACTGCCTGTTTTTAGAAAATTTAAACAAGTGAGTGAGTAAGAAATTATATTGAAAACAACAATAAAAAACGAAAATTTGTTTTTGTTTTTAATATAATTTTTCACTCACTCACTTGTTTTAATTTTCTAAAAACAGGCAGTAAATCAATACTTCAAAATAAAAAAGTATGTACTTTAAATAAATATATAGTATTTCGTACATACATATGCCAAAATCACTAAAAAAAAATAAAGAATGTTAGTGTTTCATGTTCCCACTCTCTTTGCTGCGTGTCTTTTTCATTCCCTTGTTAATTTTTGAGAGTATTTTTTGTACCAGCACTTTCATTTATTCCATGTATTTTATGTTCCCACTCATGTCGCTGTGTGTATTTTTCATTCCCTTGTTAATTTTTGAGAGTATTTGTTGTACCCGCACTTTCACTATAGTAAAGCATTTGTTTTTTGCTTATATGCATGTACACGTTCACACCCTTCCCTTCCCTTCAGTATTTATTTGTGACAGTGCCTCTACAGTACAGAGTTTGAAAACACATATTTTCAATGATTTGTAGGTGTGTTCATTTAAAATCGTGCATTTCTACTAAATAGACTTGTAGAAAAAATTTAAATTTGTGTAACCACAATGAGCCTGCATTCTTGAAAACTATATTAAAACTTTCTTCTAAAAATAATTGAGTTGAAGACCTTAAACTATCACAATATTACCTGCAAACACAGTTCATTTCTTGACGTCTAAGAAAATATCGACTTAACTTATTATAAATTGTTTGTCTTAAAAAAAAAAATTTTAATTTAGATTTCATTTTGTGGAATTTTTAATCAAAATTACTTTGAACAAACGCACACAAATTGAAAACATCAAAAAAAAATATTTTTGTGCGTTTTTTGTGGGTACATTGTACTTCTTATCAATGAAAAAAAGTAATCAAAAACACGAAATAACGATAATAATCATATAAAATATTAATGAAATATTTTATTGATATTAACTGATTAATGGTTAAAATAAACATCGTGGTAGTTTGCATGTAATCTATGGTATTTACTACATACATACATACGCAAGTTTTGATTAAATTCGAAATGAAGTAAACGGGACAAAAAAATTTTTTAAATCTATTAAAAACAAGTAAGAGTGATAAATGCGGCTGTGCCAAATTGGTAATACACTTCATCTAACGTAATGCAGCGTCTTAGATCATTCACCCACTAACACACATTATCAAACAGAATTAAAAAAAAAAAAAAAACAATAAATAAAAGTGTGGTATCTATGTTCGGCTATTCGGAATCTTATATACCCTTCACATATGTGAATAAATATATTGAGTACGGTAGTTTGTTTTATACAGATTCTCTATTTAAGCGGCAAATCATGTATGTATGTGTTTTTTATGTGGAAAAATTGCACAAAAAAAGAAAAAATTTAAAACATTAAAATACAAAAAAACAACACAAGGGATTTAATCGGAAAAAAATATAGGCAGTCGTGGTTTGTTGCTCATATCTGCAATTTGGAAAGCAATCTGTCTGAATTTTAATAGCAAATCATTCCGGGCTTTATGAGATATAAATATATATCAACCTAGTCCCCATTATATCTGGGGTCTTCGGAAACCCCATTTCAACCAATAATATATATACTTTTTAGGGCTAAAGATCAATATTGTACACACTACAAACGGAATGACAAACTAATATATACTTTTTTACAGACCTATCGTATATACCATATGTATATAACATACATACATATTTAAAATTTTGTCATTGCCATTTTTATCTTTCACAAAAAGTTAATTGGTTTGAAAACCAAAAGAAAGAGAGACAGTGATTAAATGAATGCACTTAAAAAATATAAGCATGTATATGAACCTACAAAAGATAGATTTACAGCAAACCAGTGTTGCCACCAACGAAAGGCTAAATTACACATGGATCATGCCAAAATTACACATGAAAATACGAATTACACATGCTATCTTTTTACGCATGTCTCAGAAACAAATTTCGATCAAAAGTGGAACTAAAATCGTATTTGGCTTCTTCATAAAACGTAAACCAATTTCAATTTTCTAAGTGGAATATTTTATTGCCACCTTTTTATTTTGTACAAACCACTAAAAATTTTTGACTCTAAAAGCGATAATACTAATGTATAGAATTTTTGTTTGCAAACAAATAAACATAAATATCGTCACCTAAAATGCAAAAGGGCGTAACGACACTTTTTATTTTGTTACAGGAGAAGCAAACAACTTTACAAAATCAATAACAACAAGGTATAGTTGGCGCTTGAATTTCTTTAATAAAGTCGCCATTTTTGATCTAAAATTTTTTTTTTAATAAACGAACAAAACTCAATCAAAAACTCTTATTTCGAATTTTTTTTTTGTTGCTAAGCCCTTTAGCATTTTAGGTGACAATATATAACTAACATTTTATTTGGGTATGATAAATGATCTGATGCATCCTTTAAGTGTCGTCGACTCAATTTTTCAACGGAATGTTAATTCAGTTCCTTTATTGCTGCAACATTGGATATGCCGGACATTTTTATATTGTTTACTTATCCAGCACAAAAATATTTTTCAAATGTCTCTTTATTTGCATTTTTGTTTACAACAATCGTATCGTTGCTATATTTAATGCAAAAAAATAATATTTTCATTTTACTATTTAAAAGATTAAAACAAAAATAACTATTTGCAAAGTAGGAAATAATCTGTCTCCAAAGGAATTTTTATTTCAAAAACCTTTTTCCAATAATATTCTGCCTTCAAATTACTATGAAGCTAAAATTTTTCAAAATTTAAGAGTGCATGTTGTCGCGAAAATATTCTTGAAACTCCTTAAGTTTTATCTGCGAAGCATTACTTTTAATAAAACAAGATCTAATATTACAAAGTAAAACTTTCAAATATGTTGAAAGGGTCAGACAGGCCTTCGACGCTACGACATATATTAGGTGGCACGAGCATTTTATCAAAATAATAACTGGCTTTTCGTCTTTAAGCAACTTAACTTCTGAATTATACTGTCCAAATATAACATTAGCTGTATCTGATGCATATCCAACTAGATTTTCAAAAAGAATCCCTTTTTCTATAATTGTGCTTTATAATTGTTCTTTGGCAGTCGATGGTCGACTCTCTTTTAAATAATAAAAAAAGAATAATGTACCCAGGATGTTTCGTCGTTATAAAAAATTGTGCCAAAAGCTATCTAAGTGCCAAATGGTTAGTAGTTAATGATCCAACCATTTTTAGTTCAGCTCTTTTAACGCTTCCTTTCTTTTAATAACATTTTTAAGTTTTGCTAAGAATGATAAACCTTTTTACTTCTTGTGAAAAAATAATAACAAAAATCAGTGCAACAAAACGTTAAAATTTTAAATTACACATGAATTACACATGGAGTCAATTACACATGGGCTACACATGAAAAAAGAAATTACACATGATATGTGTAATTACACGTGAGGTGGCAACACTGCAGCAAACACAACTACATTAGGGCAAACACAATCCGACGACAATTGGTTCTACGTACCGGAACCACTCGGAGTTCAACGAATAACGGCTAAGAATTGTTCACTTAACAATACTTGCATTTCAGGTCTCGCTGCAACAACAACAACCACAGTAGGGTAATTTTGTTATAAATATTGCCCCTGGTCGGTAATTTTAAAATTATGCTTATCTAGGTTATCTTTTTAAATACTTAAGTGCAAATTGTATAATATGCTGTATTGAATAATTGGCAGAGCCGAATTATGATCGTAGTACACAGGAACGAAATTGATCAACTTTTTTATCACAAAAGATATAGAGTTCCTGCCAACCTTAACTTGAGCTTTCCATATGTTGTTGATGAGTCTCTCATCATGGCAATAAAACAGATAATAACACTTATTTCCTCTGTTTGTCCCCCGATTTTAACATAAAATACATTATTTGCAAGGTATTCATTAACAGCAGTGCACAATATATATTTTATTAAAATCTGAAGAGGTAAAATATGGTAAAAATGGGTAAATTCATCGACCTCATATCTCCGAAACTAAAAGAGATACAAAAAAATGTAATACTTATCGGTATGCATTAAAAACAGGTGCCTCAGGTAGTTTTTTTAAATTCGGCCTATTTGGGAATAAACAGGTATAACCTGTATTTCGGAACTTCTTTGTCACCCGATCTATCTTTTAAACGAAAAAAACATTGAAATAAATATTATACCAAATTCGTAAATTATCTTAAAAAAATACAAATATAAATTTGGCACTTTCGAACGTTTAAGGGGTGAAAATCGTACCTATTTTTGGTATTTTTTACAAAATATTTTTCTCTATTTATGAACAAGATTCGATGGGAAGAAAAAAAGTATAAAAAAGAAGAAATACGGAAAATTAAAATTCTTTCATTTACTTTCTTTTATTGAACTGAAGCTACGGTCACACTTGGCAAATATTTGACGAAAAAGACGTAACAAACAGGCAAACTTAAATATAATCTTCTTGGTAAGCGAAACTTTTACATTTCTCCCTTACAAACCTGCACCTTTGAAGCTCCCTGTTAATTGGGATGGTTCTTGTTGAGTCGCGAAAGTAAAAGCCGCATTAATTAAAAATACAAAATACTTAATAGCACTCTTCGTGCATTAATACAAATTTATTTAAATATTATATTACTAGCGGGAGCGCTTTAAAACAATTTTGTGAGTGACCGGCCTTTTTCAGACTGACTTTAAAAATGATTTGATTTAAAAGTGACATGTAAACTTTGACCGTTATGTTTTACAAAACAAGTTTTTGTATACATAATTATGTATATTAGGGCAAGTTGATTTGAATGGATGAAAAAAAAAGTTAAAAATCGTATAGCAAAAACGTAATTCTACATAAAATTCTAAAAAATATTCTCTTAAGAAACCATGGGTCTAAAATCAAACCCTAATCCGCGCCTCTCGACTTGAAAATTTTTTTACTTGGGTTAATATTTTTTTTAATAACAATTGTGATTTGTTTGAACTGTTTATTTTCAATTTAAATATTTTAAGTTAGTTTTGAGTTTATCAAATTTAATTTTCATTAAATTATTTTTACTGAAGGAAGGATTTTTACAACATGAAATTTTTATTAAAATTTATTGATAATTTTCTTGGCTAAGCTGGGGCTCGAACCTGGGTTGAATTTATATGTTTCAAGAATCACCACATTCTTTCATCAGTATTCTTTGAGTTCTAACCTCTGCACCACTGCGGTGCCTGCCAGCCAAGAGTCAAACATCAATCTTAAACCAGTGCTGCAATTATAATTTTCAATTTTGTATTACATGTTGCTTCCTTTCTTCTGTTTTTTCGTATTCTTTTTGTCAAGACTTTGTCTTAAAAACCTGAATACATTTGCTTATAATGTTTTTTGTCCACTTTCGTCGACATTTTTATTTGTACAACTCGAAGTACAAATGTAAACATTAGAAGCTTGTGACATAGCTTTTTTAAGAACAATTGTGATTTTTAGTTGAAGTCTTAATTTTTAATTTCGAAATTTTTAATTAGGCTTGAGTTCATCAAATTTAATTTACATTAAATTATTTTTACTGAAGGTAGGCACTGCAGTGGTGCAGAGGTTAGAACTCAAAGAATTCTGATGAAAGAATGTGGTGATTTTTATAACATGCAAATTCAACCCAGGTTCGAGCCCCAGCTCAGCCAAGAAAATTATCAATAAATTTTAATAAAAATTTCATGTTGTAAAATTCCTTCCTTCAGTAAAAATAATTTAATGAAAATTAAATTTGCTGAACTCATTAAGCCTAACTAAAAATATTTAAATTTTTTTTTTAATGTAAAAAAATTTTGAGTGTAGAAAAATATAAATCATGATGAAATAAACAGGTGGCAGCACTACGCCAGATGACGATTTTTTGCTCTTGCATTGTTTGTCTAGGTTTATGTCAAAGTTTTGTTTATGTTTACACAAAGTCCACGTTTTGTGCTGTGATTATTGTATTTTATTAAAGTTTTTGATAATTTTAAATTAAAATAAATAAGATATTGATCATAATTAAATAAAAATTGGCTAAAAATTTATTTATTTCATCACGTTTAGTGGTACGCTGTGATTTTTCTTATATGTATTTTTTGACGTAAACGGTGATGTAATTTCCATTTTTGTTGTAATGTTGTATTTGTTGCCGTAACGATGCCACCTGCTTATTCCACCATGATATAAATTGCAAAAGAATTACCTTACTAAACAATTTAATTCAAAAAATTCGATTTCTTTTGGGAAAAAGCTATTTTTGCAAACATTTATATTTTTAGCAAAGACATTTTTTGGCATTTTCAAGTCGAGAGGCGCGGATTAGGATTTTATTTTAGATACGAGTTTTTTTCGAGAATTTTATGTAGTTTACGGTTTTGCTATACGATTTAAACAAATTCGACCCGCCCTAATGTATATATTTCATAATGAAACAAATGTATGTATGTTTATACATTTGTATATAAGTTTGCGTTTGTCTATACATATTTACGATTTGCAACTTTTAGAACAACTAGGAAGTAACCCAATAAATATAATAAATAAAATGTAATATAACATAAAGCCAACATGCTCCCCCTCGTAAATTACCCTCCTGGACGAATTTACCCCTTAAGGTAGAAGTACATAACACGCGTTAGAGCGCGCGCGCTCTTTAGACTTCTGTCAAAAAAGTTAAACTAGTGTATTTTCATAGATCAAGCTACATGCAAAATATTTTGACGCGTTTGCGCCAGAAAGTTGGTTAACTTTGAACTTTTGAACGCGTTGTGTATTTTTGAAAAGTAATCAGCTGACAATAAAAATAATAATTTAACAAAATTGTGAATCATGAATGAAAAACTTATTGAAAAGCTTAAAAAACATACAATATTTATAAAAAAGAATAAATTTAAAAAAATAAAAAAATCTTGATATACTTTCGAATCCGTATTTTATGTACAAATAAGTTAACAAACAAAAAACAGCTGACAGGAACGGCTTTTGTAACACGCGTTGTGTAGCTTGGAATTTTTCATGCGCTAAAGTTTTTAAACGCACGACACACGTTGACGAATTAACGTGTGTTATGTACTTCTACCCAAGGTATATTTACACAAGGTAAACTCGTTGGCTCATATGCTTGTCAGCTGTTTACCCCTAGTTGGAGCCAAAACGTCAAATCGCGTGTATATGAGCCAAAATTTGTACATGTGTGCGTTAAATTGTTTTTGTTTTATATGAAGACAATTTTGACAAATTGGCTCCTTTTATAGAGCAGCATGTCTACACTCCCAAATGAGTCTACCTTGTGTAAATATACCTTGCTTCTACCTTTATTATTGGCGACGCACAGTGGCTGAAAATCGTTTTTCATTGGCCAAAATTCTGTAACTTTTGAAACGAAGGAGATATTTTAGTGCAGATAGATTCTTAAACTTTTCTTCACTTTCAATTTCATTAAAATCGGTTGAGTAGTTATTAGGGAATTTAAGGGCAAAGTGGAACTTAGATTTTTTTAACTTTAGCGTGAAATATAATTTTTTTTATTTGTTTTTAATTATTTAAAAATGTCACTCAAAAAAATTTAATGTTTACACTATAAAAAAAATTTTAACATTAAAAACTGGAACTGGAAATTTCGCTATTATTACTGAAAAATTAACAATTTTTTGCTGTCAAATTTGTTTACACTTAAAAAAACTTTAGAAATATTATTTAAAATTTTTCTATTTCTACAGAAGAATCTATTATTTTTTGCTGGAAAATTTGTAAATATGAGCAAAATAAATCCGCTGAATTCTGATTTTTTTTTTAACTCGCGACGTCCAATTTTGCTATCTTTGCTGAAGGTCGTTGGAAGACACCACTTTGTGTTTGGCGTACTTCGCCGTTTTTCGCCAGCAATGTCTCTGTAGATTTTTGTCTATTATAATGACATCACCAACTTGCAATGGATTCGTTTTCTCGTACCATTTGCCTCGCCTGACAAGTGTAGGTGCATACTCTTTAAACTAACGATGCCAGAATTGATCTGCAAAGAGTTTTGCTTGGTGCCATCGTTGCCTTAGAACGATTTCGTTGTAGTTTATTTGCTTAAGGCCACTTGATGATCCTAGTTACAAATGGTTTGGCGTAAGTGCCTTGTCGTCGCACGATTCCAGCGATACAAAGGTAAGAAATAATTATGAATTCCACTTCAGCCATGGTGCTATTTAAAGTTTCATCACTATAGTTCAAGTGGGGGCAGATTTGATATAGTGTTGTTTTTACCGAACGTACAAGTCTCTCCCAGGCTCCACCCATGTGGGACGCTGCTGGCGGATTAAATTTACGGCCAATTTCACGAAGTTCGGTTATAATTAACTACCGGTTGTAGCTGTCAAAACATATTGGTAACAGGAACTTTAATTGAAAGTTAGTTTTAACCGAACTTGGTGAAATTGGCCGTAAGTGCTATTTAAGGCAAGTTTGCACTATTATACTTTGTATTAATTTGAAAAAAAAAAATTAAGTAATATGTAAAAGTCTGATAGTGTGAATGCATGTGTGATGACAATGAAAAGTATTATAAAAAAAGTTTTACATCCCATACGACTTTATCGTTTTTTGCAAAATTTCTAAACAACATTACTTTTCATTGGATCAGGGTTGCATTTTATTTCATGTGCTAAACACTCATACTCACTTTGTGTGATGGTGTGAACAAAAACTGTCATACTAAATTATATTTTTTGACAGTCGTAACAAAACTTATTAGATTTCTGTCTCACAAAGTATTATGGAATACGTACGACTTGTGAGATAGTGTAAATAGCGTTTAGTGGTACTAAATATTTTGGAAGCTGCTCTAATACATGACACATGAACTGGTGTCAAGGCTGTAAGCAATTTCTATGTGTACTGCTCGTACGGTAAGGCAAGTAAATAAAACGCCCCATCTTTTCTCCTTTCTTCTAACCACGGTGACGTAAAGTGGTCCAAAGTAATCTATCTACGGTCTTTCGAAACTTGTCAACCTAGCGGGTGGTAGTGAAGACATTTTAGGTAATATTGGTTTAGTTGTCGAATTTTTGCTCCTCAGTATTGCCGGGGTTGTTACCTTTGACGAGTTGTGTGATGTCAAAAGAGAGTAACTGTCGATTCTACTTGCAGCACGCCTAATTTTCGGGCGTGCTTACAACGTCACTAAGATTTTTTAATTAAGACATGCTCTATCTTAATATATACATATGTACTTGTATATATACCCCCGTATTTATTAAATTTAACAAACTTTTATTAAGGGAAATTTTAATAGAAAATTTGTTTTGTAAACCTTTAATAAATTTAAAATTTTTATAAATACGGGGGATAGTCTTTAAATATTTTAATTATAATCAAAAAGTAATTTAAATTTTTGGGAATACAAAATTTTAATTTCAAAAGATTTTGTTATTCGTGCTTAATTCCCAGTTTTAATTATTGATAAAAACACTTGAAATTTATTGTTGATGGGATAAGCTATTCCTATGCGCATTTAGTGGGGAATGTAAGATGAGATAAACCCACTGTTTATTGTTGATGTGTTTTGTTTAAGCTTTGATATTATTACAAGTAGAACTGTTGCTATAAGTCTTATACGCTTAACAGTTTTATTTGGTTTAATATCTTTAGTTTTTCTAAAATCTTTATGGATGAAGTTTCCTGATGATCTGGCCTAAGCAACCAGTGAAATGCGCATAGGAATAGCTTATCCCATCAACAATAAATTTCAAGTGTTTTTATCAATAATAAAAACTGGGAATTAAGCACGAATAACAAAATCTTTTGAAATTATTTTAATTATAGTTAAAGTTTAAACTAAAAAGGAATGTTATCATAAAAAATAAACTATTCTATGATATCATTTATAAATTCCTCAATAAATATTTACGAACAAATTCTGTACTTACCGTTTCACTGTTATCATGACCAATATGTATGGCCCGCAAAACCAAATGAATCATTAAACAAACATTTATAATCCATAAAATAAAACCTTTAAACGATAAAATTAACATGGACATGGAGACCACCATGCCGGCCAACAATTGGGCAGCATCGGGATTAACAACTCCGGCATAAATGCTGCTTAAATTGAAATCGTACGCCCTTCGATTAAATCGGCCATAATCAATGCCAAAAATAATGCCCAAGGCCAAATCCAAAGCACAAATGCAAAAAGTAACCAAGATCCATGTCCACAAGACACCACTGATAACGTGGGGTTGATCTTGTTTGATATCTAAAAAAGAAAAATATGTTGTGTACTGATACTTACTATGTATATTATGAATTTAAATTTCAAATAAAGGGTGTGTCAGTAAGTATGCACTCTTTCATTTTAAAATAAATCACGTAAAATTTGTGATTTTTGTATTTAATTGTAAAATGTTCCGATTAAAGGCTCAGTTAGCCGGGTGTAACAGTAACTGTACCTTACCGTAATAAAGTAAGACCAATCTATTTCTTACAGATTGACACGTAACATCTTACTGCTAACTTTAATCGTTCTACTTGCTTTACATACGACAAAATTAAGCAGCTGATTTGCAACGTTACTGCTACTCTCGGCTAAGTGAGCCTTAAGTAAGGAATAAAATACCCGTCAATGGTCCCCATGGCTCTAATGACAGGCCATTTCCCTTTAATAAAATTTTCCATTACATTTTCACAGAGATGTGGCTGAATCTCATAGATGGCGCGTTGAATCTCGGATTTGAGCTCAGGAATTGTTTCTGGTTTATTCGCATAAGCCCGAGATTTCACAAAGCCCCCCAAAAAAAATCGCACAGCGTTAAATCTTGGTGGCCAGTTGATATCAGATTTTCTTGATATAATTTGTTTTGGAAAAATTGCTGTCGTCTTGCTGCAACGACATGTCGTCCAGAACGTCACAGACCGAAGCCGAATTGATGTTCTCGGGTTTTTAGGGACACTCTCGTTTACAGCAGCAAT
This sequence comes from Pollenia griseotomentosa, assembly GCA_963931875.1. Lineage (NCBI taxonomy): Eukaryota > Metazoa > Arthropoda > Insecta > Diptera > Polleniidae > Pollenia > Pollenia griseotomentosa. The sequence goes on along the minus strand of OZ007562.1, from coordinate 172,216,279 downwards.
GTTTTCAAGAGTTCATAACCGACCGTCTTTTTAAATTTGTTGACCACTTTTCGTACGGTTGACACATTAGGTGCACTTTCTCGACTGAAAATTCTTCGAAGTTTGCGAGAGGTTTCAGCATAACTTTTTAAATTTTTGTAATAAGTTTTCATGGCGCATTTTCCTTTCGTAAAGCGCTCCATTTTTAATAATCGGAATAAGCATATGTGACAGCTGCCTAATTTCAGAGTTGCCACTTGCACAGAAATAAACTACACTATTTTTAAAAAGAAAACTCTTACTGAGACACCGTTTAGAATATTTACTTACAAGTCAAAATAAGTACTGAAGCCAAGAGCCAGCATACTGCCACCGCCAAGTACACACTTTCCCATATAACAATATCTTGGGGATTTAGAACTGTTTGTACTTGTTGTAACATACTTTTGTCGTAGGCGGGAATAGAGTCGGCACAAGTTCCCATGAAATACAAATCTAGAAATACAATTGGAAATAGGCTGCCATAGTTAAAGGTGCCCCCAACAGATATGATACAGCTGTAGGATAAAATGCCGGTTAATGTTAAAGCGATCCATATCAGAGATTGAACCTGGAAGGGAGACGATGTAGGAAATTATTTTATGCACTTGTGCTCCAATAAGATTTCATTCTTCGAAAAATATAAAAAACTGCTCAACTATTTTAGAATAAGATCACGTTTATAATGATACAGTTTCGTCAGTTTAACGTTTTTTGTCAGACATTTGTAATAATATTTTTTTTTTTACAAAAAAGTATCTTTAAAACTTTCCACAAAAAAAAAACTGGGGGCTTAAAAGAAACGAAGGGTCTTAAATCTTGCAACTCAAAGGGCCAATGACAATATTTTGCTGTTTTGAATTAATCGCTGCATAACATAGCGTCTTCAACTGACAATTTTTGTCATACCAAACGTCAAAGTCTATATAAAAAAAACTCAAAGCTTTTTGTCAGCGTTTTTTTAATATGAAGTTTGACGTTTGGTATGACAAAAAATTGTCAGGTAAAGATGCTATGACACCTTTCACACTCGGCAAGTAACTTGCGCAAGTCTCTTGCGCAACTCTTAGTTTGTAGACGTTAGCGGTAAGGTCGGGGTAAAGAAAAAAAAATTTTGTACAGACTTTGTTGTTGTCGGCAAGTAACTTGCGCAACTAACTTGCCGAGTCTGAAAGGGGTCTATGTAAGGTTTCTTTTCTTCTTCAGCTTAGTTTCTGCGCAGATATGCCATACCTAAACAAGAGCGCAAAAGTTGTGTCACAAACAGTAGTGTTAACTTTCTTGTTTAATAAAACCCACATAATAGAAATAAAAAGAAGAGAAAAAACCGCTAGATTGACAAAAATAAATTGTCATTATTTATTAACCATAGACGCCAACTGTACATTAAACGCTCTGTCAAATTTTTGACAGCTAGAAAACGCTTTCCGACCTTGTTTAGGTACGGCTGACAAAGATTCGATATCGAATGCGGTGAGTAGACCACAGTTCGCAATTTTGAAGATAATTTGTCGAAATTTGGTACATACTTTTCAATTGTCATTAGGACAAATCCTAATGAAAATATTGAGAATCGGTCTATAATTCCCCATAAGCCATCTTCTTATGTTGGTATTTAGATTAAATTTGGTCTTATATATTTTATTGCAATCTAAATCATCTTACAAAATGTTATTGGAATCATTCCATATATGACCATAGATCCCATGCAAATGCTTCTCCCGAAAATAGCTTTTAAGCCATAACTTCCTTTTAAATGAAGTGGCGGCAATAATTACTTGATGAGAACTTCTTGACCGCCCACCAAACAATTTTCGGAGCGCTGCTAAATATGACTCTTAAAAGATTCCTTTTCTTGAGGGTTTTATGATTACCCTCCTAATTTATGAGCAATTCTGATTGATTTCGGAGCCTGTAGAATTCGGGACTCCGAAAAGATTCATTTTAATGAGCAATTTAGGAGCACACTCCTAGAAAACTCTTATTAATGAGCGTTTTCTGAGGGCCAACGGTAGTTTGTTTTCTTATTCTTGATAATTTCAGTATTTTGCGTTTGTCTGTCATTATTATGATCATTTTGCGCTGTTCGGTTGTGGTTTTGATAAATTTCTTTGAGAAATTGTGCAAAAAGCCTTTGCAGCCTTTGTAAAAAGAAAATTAGGTTGTTTTGTCCGTTGAAATTTGTTTAAAATGATTATTTCCATGCACAAAACATATATTAATAAAACTTTTCCCTTAAAAGCTAACAAGCATAAATTTACAAATAAAATGAATACCCTAATTTCAAGAAAAAGAAACACTCCTATATCACTCTTTTTTGGCTCCGAAATCCCTCTTTTATGACTCTTTTAAGAGGTTTTTATGGTTGATTTGTGAGCAAAAATGCTCACAATTTTCCATACAAATCGTTAAATTTAGGAGTCCTAAAACAATCATATTCAGTACAAAATTTTTTGACGGTTTCATAGGAAAACACGCTCATATCTGAGGGTTTTAGGAGCTTTTTTCTGAGCGTTTTGCTCATAAAAAGGAGTCCTTAAAGACTCTTTTAGGACTCATATTGTTTGCTGGGCGTGTACTCGTCAAGCATTGTGGTAGTATTAGTGAAAATATGTTTGTTTGTGTGACACCCTCGATGCTGGATGGAAAATAAAAAAAAATACCTAGCGGGAGTAAGAAAAAAAGGAGTAAGGAGGCCTTCTAGAAGTACTGGATGTACAAGGCTTGCTCGCTCCATTCAATACTCATATCTTTCTAACACACGTTGTCATTGCGGAGTAGACCTTCCGCTCTCGCTTCTTTCCATAAGAATGGTAACGGGATCAAAAAATTATTTATTTTGCTTTCATAAGCTAATGAGGAATGTGTATCTTATCTTTTATACGAAAGAGTCGAGGCCTTCTTTAATAGTTAGACAAGCATAGCAATTGAATTAAAAAATATTTTATGCAGGCCTTTAAATTTCCCCTATGGGTAGATATTGCGGCGAATATTACGTCCAGATCACGAACACGAGTGAATTCGCCTGCATAACCAGCATTTGACAAGTGTATTTTAGCCCTTAAAAGTCTTATTTTATTTATTTCTTTTAAAATTTTAAATGAATCATTTTATTTCAAAAAGACAAAAAAATGGTCTATCATATTTACTTAATACTTAACGACTAATTTGTTTTCCTTTCTGTCATTAATTTGTAGAGAAATATTAGTTCATTGTTTTTTTTTTTTATCAATACTGTGTACAGTAAAATCTGCCAATGAATGGACACCGAAGTAACCATTAAAATTGGTCATCTCAAAAAAAATCATGGCTTTTCTTTAGAACACTGCCGGGACCAGGAAACAGTGTCCGTCAAAATGGGGTGTCCGTTAATGGAGATTACACTGTATTAGATAAGATAGATAAGTTTCATACACATGTACGTATAAATATATGTATGTATGTTTAGTCTGATGATGATCATCATTTATAAAATGACAAAACAAATGTTTTTTTTATAAAATTAACAATTAATCACTTACCAAGCCAAAATAACCTGCCCAAAGGCATACGATCCGTAAAGAATTGAAATTTTTAACATGACCCGCCGGATTATAAACAAAACCGTTATTCATTTTGCCAATTACTTTAACGATTGGTTTTAATTTTGTTAATTGAGATAAAATTGCAATTTTTTTTTAATAGTCAATTAGTTCTGTTTGCTTATAAAATGTTCTGCTTTAATTAATCCTAATAATGAATGATACAATTAAGAGTTTATTTAAATTTAAATTATTTTTATCTTTTCACTCAGAGTAACCGGACAACTGTTTTGAAAAGCTAAAAAGTTTTTCGTTGGGAAAGTTTACACCTTTTTTTTTTGTTCTAACCGCTTGCTACTCTCCCGGAGCTCTATCGTATTCGTACTGACTATATTAAAGTTTGGTTTTTTTCAATAAAATTTGAAATTTGCTCTAGTTTAATTAAACACCTGTTAACGTAACTCTTTGAAAATATCTAAAAAACATACTCAATACTTTTTGGCAAATACTCTCGTTAACAGTTTTTTGTATTATTATTAAGTTCTCTAAAAATAGTAGAAAATGAAATTGATAAATTATTTGTTAAAAGAAATATGTATATTGATAATTTATGAAACCCTTTTATCAAAAAAAGCCATTTTATTTTTATAATATTTGTATATTTTATGGTGGGAGGGGGCCTTAATTTGTTGTGTGGCTTGTGACGGAAATATATTCTCTAGGTGTATCGTTGTAAATGTAACTGCCTGTCCCTCGATTTAAATTTTAAAATTTTGTTTTTGCTTTAAATGTAAGTTAAGCGAACGTTTGAACTCAAGGGCAGTAAGAATTTATACTTAAAGTACAGATTTTTACCTTCAAAAGGGTTTAAGTTCTCTCTCCAGTTGCTTAAAGTTTGTACCGCCTAAAACTCGTTTAAACTTTAACTTATTATTAATGGTAAACTTAACTAGTATATTTCTGGTAGGGTTTTTCTACCTTTAAATGTTATCAATTAAAGCAAGGTTGGCAACCGAAACTAATTTCGATATTGGCATTAATTCCAATAGGTACTTGACAACTTTGAGTTTAATTTGTGAACGCACTATTTTACTGTTACTTTCCTTTTTTCAGTAAACTCAACATTCTCATCATGGTAAAGTACACGAACGAACAACGTATGCAAATTATAAAAATGTACTACCGAAATTCGGAGTCGGTGACAGCAACTTTAAGAGCGTAAAGGTCCAATTAGACGTGACATAACCATAATGCCACAGCTGTAACGGCGAATTTAGAAACCAAAATTGAATTGGTTTGTTTATGTCGTTTTGGTAATACAGTGGTTATGGTAATACAGTTTTGTTATGGTTACGTCACGTCTAATTGGACCTTTATAAGTCCAATATTTGGTCGTTATTCTACGTATTCATTTTGTGATGCTGCCGTGCTAGTGAAACAACGGGTTGGTCGAAGTGACGAAAATACCGCTGCCGTTCAGGCGTCCGTAGCATACGAACCAAATCAGTTGATTCCGCAGCATCTCAATAACTGAGAAGATGCGCCAAGGTGATGAATTTCATCGCAAAATCATCATTAGTGACGAAGCTCATTTTTGACTCAATGGGTTCGTCAGTCGGCAAAATACGCGTTATTGGTTTGGTGAAAATCCACATGTGCTTCATATCATATTCATATCGTCACGCTACTGTATATGACGATCGTTATCGCGCCATGATTACCGATTACTTTTGGCACGAATCGGAAAACATGGACTTGGATGACACGTGGTTTAAACAGGATGGTTGAAGAGTTAGTTTGTTGAGCGTGTTATCTCAAGAAATGGACCAGTTAAGTGACCGCCTCGTTCGTGCGATTTAACGCCTCTAGACTTTTTCTTTGGGGCTACGTCAAATCATTGGTCTATGCCAACAATCCGACGACGTTGGAAGAACTCAGAGCCAACATTGAACGCGAAATAGCGGCCGTTACTGCCGAAATGTTTTACCGAGTCATCGAAAATTGGGTCCAATGAATCGACCGCTGCTGAATTGCCCGCGGTGGTCATATGAACGAAGTCGAGTTCCATTCATAAATGTTTTGACTGTATTTCAAGTCGATCATAAAGATAAATATCTCAATTGGTTTGCGTTTTATAAAAAAAAAAAGTTGTTAAGTCCTTATTGAAAAACCCGTTATTAGTTATTTCGGTACATATGCGTATTTTACTTATCAGTCCAATAGCTGATGGACCTGGCAGCCAGTGCTAATCTAACCCCAATATAATTCTTATATTTAACTAGTATAAGTCTAATATCACAAATAAATAAAGATGGGAAAAGGGTAAATATCCAATTGGTAAATGTGGAAAATTGGGTAAAATTTGATTAACATTTATTGTTTAACTTAATCAATATTAGCTTCACTAATAAACACATACTTTCTTCACAATTTCAAATCAATATACATACTCAAGTTTATTGTAGTTTAAGTGCAATTTAACCAGCTTTGTAAGAATTAACGACGTTTAAAAAAAAAAGTAATTTAAAATTAAATTAGGTTCATTGACAGTCAATGATTGCCATATTCATTTGTGTGTTTTATATACCCAAATAAATTTCCAATAATATACCCGGTATTTACCCAGACATCAGGTAAATATACGGTAGAATCCAATCTATGCAAATAAATAAATAATTAACAGCCCAATCAGGCAACAATATTTTTTTGAAAAAAATATAGATGCGAATGCAAGAAGTGTATTTTCAATGACATGTTGCATCAGTGTTGCCAGAAGTAGAGGAAAATCCCTACCTGTAGGTATTTTTGGCTTTAAAATAGAAGCGAAGGGAAAATCGGACAGATTTTTTGTTATCACCAAAATGTAGGGATTTTTCGTCATATCGCATTATTTATAAAATAAATACAGAAAAAACGTTTTGTTAGTGTTATTTTCTTGTCCAAAACGGTTGAAAATTTTTCCAGAGTTGTTTTTGGTTTAAAGTGGGCGACACTAATATGTATGTGTATGTTTTTTCTAAGATATCACTTAATTGAATTTTTAAAAGTACATACATACCGCACCTATTCAACAATACTGTATTAACTCAAAGTTCTTAGTTTTTCACTTTTTCGTCAAAAATTGGAAAATGCAGATATGCATCTAATTTTTTCCAGATACATAAAAAACGAAGCTGCAAACAAAACAAGCCAAAAAGAATTGAAAATTATTATTTACAAAAGTTAATTTAAGAATTTCATAAAACGCAATATTTGTATGGGAGCCCCCCTAAGAAGTAAAGATAAGGGTCAAGTATGTCTCGAGAATATTAACGACAAAAAACTAATTGTCCCACTAGGGACAACTCCTGGGCATTTATGGGACTTTTTCTTCAAAATATTTCTAGTCTGCATTAAATATATTTCGCATGGGAGCCCCCTTAAGGAAGGGTAGGTGTGTTAGAAATAAATGATTGAGATGAAAAATTTTATTCCCTTAGGAGCGACTCCTTGGCAGTTATCTGGCTTTTTCTTCAATATATTTCTAGTCTGTATTGAACATTAAAAACACACTTCGAAACATCAGCCTCTCCCAATGTATATATCTCAAATAACACGCATTGTAATGACCCCGTCATGAACATGCATATTAGGGCGTGTCGATTTTTTTTACTTTCTATATCCAAAAATGAGGGGTGTCAAAAAGTTGTGTTTTGGTTAGTTATTCACAATTATATTTACAAGAACAAGCAATTTTATTGGTTTGCTCGGTAAATAGCTACTTCAAATTCGAGATATTTTCAAGTTTCATTTAAAATTCTCAGCAAACTCTCTTTCTGTCTATCATTATTTCTATCTATTTTTCTGCTTTAATGTTAAGAATATATATATATTAAACTATTTGTATTTATTAAAATTAAAATTTGGATACCAGTGCAGTAACATATAATATCTTTCAGATTTAGCACCGAATAAACATAAATTGGCATAATAAAATCAGCCAAAAAGTTTTAATTACAGTAAAAATTCTATAAATGTCACCTGTTTTAAGTGTCAGAATTCTATATATGTTTGTCTTACCCCTTTAAGTGTCCTTAAAATTGAATCATATCGTACTAACTATAATGAAAGAAGAGCATTACACTGTTTGTAGTGAGCCAGGCGAAAGGTATCTTTGCCATTTTACTCCAAAGAAAGACGTAACAAGAAGAAAATCGGCTGAAGTTATTGCTAACCATCTTGTCGAATTCCTTAAGAAACACAGCATTGATACAAGTTTACAGGCTATTGGTGGTGACTCAACCAATGTAAACACTGGTTGGCAAGGAGAAGTCATGCATTGGGTTGAGGCAAAACTGAATCGTAAACTCATCTGGCTGGTTTGTGCTCTCCAAACTAATGAGTTGCCTCTGCGGCACTTGATCACAGAGCTGGATGGAAAAACTTTATCCTAAGATCTCAGGAGAAGGCAGTAGCCGATATTGTTTTTCCAACAATCAAACGTTCATCGTGGTTTGCATTTAGTGAAATGGTGCTTCAGACACTTTTATGCTCGGAGGATCAAGAAGAAATGATGGCAGGGGTTCAGAAAATAATTGAGATAAGGAATGGCGATGATGATACACTAGGGGATCTATCTGTTCGGCCCAGGATAACACCTGCAATAAATTTAAATGCAACATCCCTGTTAGAACTTATAGACTGGTCATATAAAGAAAAAGTTTATGAACCTCCGCTTACGTGTAAACTTAAAATATCCGAAATAAGAAAGTTTGTTGAAGAGCCAATGCAAGTTCCAAAGTGGCCAAGTCATGGACAGTCCATAGAGAGGTGTGTGAAACAAGTAACAGAGGCTTCTGCCAAAGTGTACACTCATGAAAAACGGGATGGATTCAATAGAGGTCAGGAAGCAAGCAGAACAATGATGTCTAGGAATGAATCGAAGCAAGATTTAATGAATATTGTTAGTTTAAACTCTTTAAATGTTTTTTAATGTTTTTTACTGTTTTTTAATAAAGAAAATATATAAATAAAATGGTTTAAGTTCATTTTAGCAACATTTTTTTGAAGTTTATAACAAGTAATCACTTTTTTCAGAAATTTCAATATACATTTTTATCAAACGCAAATTTACCAAGCTAAATGTTTATCAATACGCAAAAACCTTTCAAATTAGGATAAAACACATCAAAAGGCATATTTTTGGACCTCTTCAGTTGCCAAAATCGGGAAAAAAATTTTTTCTCCCAAAATCGACACGCCTTAATGCATATATCAGCATCCTCTCCAGCACCACCGTTTTAATCATTAACATATATTGGCATATATACCACTGTAAAAAAATCGAGCTATGTTGTCTACCTTTTGGTAAAGAAACGGTTAGTTTAAAAATACTTTTTCATATGCCTTTCATATTAAATTAAAAATTAAAATTTGCTTCTAAAATTTTGACTTAATACAGTATTGTTGAACGAACAAGTGCGATATGTAAAATTTTTTTTAAGCTTTGTACTTATTTTTTCCAACATATACATATTTGAACAAAATTTATTTTTTATTACTAATGTTTTTTCTTCTATTTTAATGACAATAATGCGTAGGGATTCTTGTAGGGGAAATTTTTTTAGCGTGTAGGGAAAAATCGGATTTTTTTTAGCATGGGTAGGTATTTTTTCGAAAAATCCACTGGCAACACTGTGTTGCATCCAAGCTGTTGATATGAAAAAAGAAGTTCTTGTACCAGTTCTTCGTTATTTGCAGATTTCTTTATTAACCAACTAAGATTTAAACAATTCGTCTCATATGGAAACCAAAAAATGCCTTCCTTCAATTTGACTTCACTTACGAGAGGAAATATAACTTTCAATTGTCTATATGCCGCTCCATCTTTATAAAATTTTTTAAAAAAATTTTTTTTTTAAATTTTTTGTCAAGCCTAGTTTGATATGTTGTGGCGGCAAAATATTTTTGCCTGCCAAGTAAAGGCCCATTTGCAATGTCAATATTTTTTTTTTGATTTTTTAAAATACATATGTATGTATTGGATCCTTTGTGCCTTTTTAATGCATGCTTTTCTTATTAACAAATACCGGTTCCCAACTTTGAATAAAAGTACATACATATTTCCGCACTCTTCTAGTGCTCCATTGCTTACTTTCGAAATATCAGCGAAGTCATTTCAATGATTACCAAATCACCTTCTTTAGACTATGGAGTTGATGATTTCATATGATATTTAATCAATTATGTATTTCGTTTCCAACTTGCAAAGCAATTTGTATCTTACGCTAAATTTTACTAAAGATAAACAAATATAAATAAATATACGTATTGTTAATGAAAATTAATTAAAAATTTGTCATATTTCCATTTTTGTATTATTTTTATTATTTGATATTAGTGGGTGGTGGATACGTTACGTTATGATCACAAAAAAAAGACATAGTTGGACGAGCTGTGGCGTTATCTTGTTAGAACCACAGTTCTGGATTGTTCTCTACCTCGGCCTTTAAAAAATTGTCAGACATTGCCCGGTATTGAGTGCCATTTACATTAAACGCAACATGTTCGTCTTTTTCGAAAATATATGGTCTAATGACCCTTTCTGAAGTTGTCACAACATACTCTACAAAAAAAAAAAAAAAAAAAAAAATAATATAAAATTGATTCTAATTAAAATTTTAATTAAATTTGCACCAGTAAACAAATTAATATGTAGTATCAATTAAATATTTTGTGATATTAACAACATTTTCTGCAGTAATGTTGTTGATATAAGTAAACGTTTAATTCACTTGATTAAATTTTAAATTAAAACAGATTTTTATTTTTTGGTTTCTTTGGAAAAAAATGGCGTGAACTTTTTTTGTGTAAGTGGGTGCATTTGATGTTTAACAATTATTTTTGATTTTGGGCGACCCATATTGACCGACCATTGATGTGCAAATGGGCATCGTCGCTCATTATTCGATATGATGTTTGAGTTCGAATAATCAAATGCTGACTTACAAAATAAAATTAAGCAAATTTGGGTCTTTGTACCGTGCTAAGTATTTCCATCATAAATTTCCCAAGTTTTTCATTATGCGCCACCCTGTACTTAATTGTAAGTATGTAAAAAAGAACCATATCTTATCTCCTGCTTGTTTTCAAAAATATTTATGTGTAATAATATTTTATTTGTAATAATATTAGTTTAACAGTTCACTGATTTTGGTAAATAAATGCATATTAGTTAATAATAGAATGCACAATGGGATAAATAGAAAGAAAATACACTGTTAATATACTTGATATAATTGAAAAACTACTACTACTAAAAACTTATTTTATTTTTTACAAATCTATGAAGTTTGCTGTTAAAACAAAAACTGTGCATGTTAAAATTCAGGGTTGCACTTTTAGGTTGCATAAAATATCGTTAATATAAAAATAATAATAAAATTCTTGTGTAAATAAAAGTAATAGAAGTAGTTTTTCTTAAATTTGGTATCCTCTAAAAACTCATCAGAAATTCGAAGTGTGCAACCGTAGACCAGTTCTGCTGGACAAGATTTAATGTCCTCTTTGTAGCATATTCGTAAACCTAGTAATGTTAGTCTATTTTTCAGTTTAATAGCACTTAATTGCGGACTTAACAACTCTATATTATCGCTCGATTAAACTATTAGCTGCAGGATGGTATGCAGTTGTTCTAAGATGGGTTAGCCTCAAGAGACGGTTTAGATCTCGAAATAGGTTTGACTCGAACTACCTGCCCTGGTCCGTGGTAATTTTTTGCGGAACACCAAATCGGGATATCCACTGGTTTTAAAATGTGAATGCTATTGTTTCGGTGGTCATGTCTTCCAAAGGGTATGCCTCAATCCAACGGGTGAAACGATCAACAAATGTGAGACAGTAACGATTACCCATAGATGGCGGCAGGGGTCCCACATGTTCAAATCTTGCTCCGGGAAGAGCATAAGTAGACATTAATGTTTTGTTATATCGATGAGTTTTGCTTCGTTGGCATTGAAAACATTCTTTAGACCATTTTGCAATCTGTTTTCGTACCTGGTCAAAAGACACGTTCTAATATTTGTTTTGTTGTTTTGTCTACGCCCGGGTGAACGGGAAGGTGATGTTAAATGGACGTGCCTGCCGGTCGAAACATCACAAAATATGTGCAGGAATTACGATGTTTTTAATTTTCAAATTTGAGTTGTCTTCCAAAAAATGTTTCAGCTCCTCGTCGTTTATTTCACCTTTCACAAAGTTCAGCGTAGTCAATATTCAATGTTGTTGTGCATGTTAAAATCTTACATGTTTCACCTTAAAAGAACCAGTGCATTATCCTTGGAAGCCATGCATTTATTAATTTGTTTGCATGTCTTTTTTTACCGGGCTATTATGTATTATAATGAGCTGACGAATTACCATATTTTTACAAAATTAAATTGTTTTCGGTTATATTTTCCGTACAAATTTTTCTAAAAATACATTATAAATCCATTTAATTTTTAATAAATTCTAATATTGGTGTTTTATAAATTTTGGGCAAGAAGATTTTAGTTTGGGAGCTATGAAGCTCTACGCCATATGAAAACTTAAGGGTTTTTAATTCAATATTATATTTTTTGATATCGATGTAATATAGAAGATATTTTGATTGGATTGGATTTTTCTAAATTATTTCTTAATGGAATAGTTATTAAAATAATGTTGGAACAGCTTTTAAAAGATATTCTTAAGCACTTATATATACATACTATAAATATGGAAGGAGGAATTTTCAAACTAAATGCTTCTTAAGTTCTATTAGTTTTACCTTTTGGTACTAAATACTTGATTTTTTCTTTTCTTTAATATATGAAACTTTAAAATAATACGGTTTTTCTTTTCACAAATAATTTTTTTTTTCAATATTCTCAAAATTTACAATCGAAAATCTAAGATGCTATTTTAATATTTTGTATGTCCAGACATATTCTAGACACTGGGTACAAAAGTGTGCAAGCTGATACAAAACTTCATAGTTTTAAAAATTTACTGTTTTAATAAAATTGTGTATTTTGTACAAACAAACTTAAAGTAAATCAAAATCATCATTTGAGAAAAAAATCGTTAAATTGTATTTTTGCCCAAAAATATGATAAAATCATCATGCTGGCAACGCTCTTTGTACAATATATTCAAACAAAAGAAAACCAAATTTAGTCAAATTAAACTTTGTGTGTCTAAACAACAAACAAAGTTTAAAAGAGAATTTAACAAACTTTGTCAAAGTAAACTTTGTCTGTCTAAAACGGGACTAATTACCGTCTTTAACACAGAGTCTTCACCTGAGATAATATCTGATATAATATGTGAGAGAACGTCGGCAGAATGAAAGAACAAATTTCTTCATGTTAATCTTAAACAAGGGGAACACGTATCTTATAAGATTTCATAATCGAATGATTCTCGCACAGTAAACTTGTGTCGTTTTTATTCTTTTTTTTTAGTTTTTTCTTGTTTTTAGTCAAAAATATTGTTTTTTTAAACACTTATCACAAGATTTTCACTATTTGTACAAAAAAATTTAACATTTTAATGAATGCGTCTTATTATTGTTTTTTATGTATGCATGCATGTGTATTTTTGACAGCTCATCTTATAAGATAGTTGTTATAAGATTTCTCATAACAACTGTCTTATAAGATTTATTATAATATTAATATTAACACTATTTGAGAGTCTACACGTAAGACAATACTCTCTGCGATTGAATTTGACGTTTGCTGATATTAAAGTTTTATATCTTATCTCAGGTGGAGACCCTATGTAATGTTTATATAATATTAAGTGCTCCCAGCCCTGAATTTCAAGGCAACAATTCTGAGTGATTGGGTTTATGTATACATTTGCAAAAAGAAGAAAAAGCTTGCTTTCGTAAAATTTTGTTGTGATTCTCATATTCATATGTTTTAAGTTTTATAAAATACTCATTTTTTACAAAAAGTAAGTGTTAAACAAAAAAACAATTTTAATTCTGAATCAAAATGTATAAAAAACAACACCAACTCTGCGACAACACGACTATGTTGAGTAAAAAACTTTCTTGGATACTGAGGCATGGAGCCCTTAAAGAAGGTTTACACATACAAGATAATGGTTTTATTAAAGTTCAAGATTTACTTCAGCATCCAAATTACAAAAATTGTTACTCTTTGGAAATACTGCAAAAGTTAGTAGAAAATGATCAAAAACAACGTTACACATTAAGACACAATGCAATATTAGGAGGGTTTGAAATCCGTGCAAACCAAGGTCACACTTTGAAGGAAGTAAAAGATTATCGGCTACTTAAACAGATTCTATCTGCAAATGAGATACCTTTAGCTGTGCATGGAACTTATTTAAGGTTCTGGCCTGCCATTAAACGTGATGGTTTGAAAAGAATGAGTAGAAATAACGTACATTTTTCTTGCTCAGATTCTAAAGCAGATAACATCAGTGGTTTCCGTGGCAATTGTCAAATTTTGATTTACCTAAATGTGAAAAAGGTTTTGGATTGCAATGAACTTAAACTATATCGGTCTGAAAATAATGTAATTCTGTGCAGTGGTTTAAAAGACGGCTCTATACCCCCAAAATATTTTGACAAAGTTGTAGATCGCCAAACGGGACAATTAATGGAATATTAATACATATACTTAAAGAAAAAATAAAACTATAGTCTTTTAGTGTTTATTAATAAAATACCTACAATGTTTGTTTTTTCCTCCCCTGCTTATAGACCAACAGTAACATGGCTAATGACAAGGACGCCAATGCAAACTTTTCAAAATGTAGCTTTTGCGGTGAAAAGTTTACAAACATTCAACAATGTCTCAAACATGAGCTCATCAATCACAGTTTACAAAAGAAAAATAATGCAAAGAATCGAGTTCAAAAGAGACTTAATGCTACAGCCAAATTTCTTAATGCGGATGAGAAGTTGTCGGAACGTAGTCGTTTAAAGGAACAATTGCAAAAGTGTAAAGGTGGTAACGAATTGCAAACAATTTTTGAATTGTTTTGTATGAAAACAGATAATTTGAGTTTGATTTTCACACGCATACAAACATGTTTGGAAAAGGAGTTAAGAGCAGCTGGTATTGTAAGAATTTATTCTTTTGGATCAATAGCAAGTGGTTTGGCATTGAGAGGTAAGTTACTTATTTTATGCCTCAAAGTATGCTTTAAAAAATAGAAATTATATTAATGATGCCAGACTAAAGCAAAAAATTTTAGGGATTCATATTTAAAAAAACCTAAAGAAATAACAATCATTTAAAGAATATGTTGGCAAACACCCCAGCACTCTGCAAGTTATTACAAATTGAAACACATCCAATTGTTTACAATAATATCAATAGGAAAACAAGTTCGTTAAGCGCATAGAACTAGCATCCAAATCAGATTAGTCTAATAACTATTCCATTGTTAAATAAAATGTGCATTAAAGACCAATGAAAGAACCAAACAAACGCGAATAAATTGTTGCCATCACATTAACATCTGATTTGGATGGACTCATCTAACCTTCGCTTACAATCACTAGCATCTGATTTGGATGGACTCATCTAACCTTCGCTTACAATGGATGAAGTGTTGAAACAATCTGATGTAAATGTCAGTAGGAATTGAATACAGACTTTGTTTGGATGGGTCGCATTTACATTCTCGTCGGTCTCAGACCGAAGATGTATATGATAAAAAATGCACTGACACATACATTAAAATATTTAATTATAAGTGAGAAAAGAGTTCAATGTAAACAGTGTTGCCAAAAGAATTCTCTTGTTATACTACTTTGGTAGAAAATTCTGTAAAAAAATAGTATAAAATTTTTTGTATCAACGGTTCCCAAATGGGAGACTGCAGACTCCTTGGGGTCCGTGACAGATGATGGCATCATTGATTGCAAGCAAAAAGCGATTACAAAATCTTCTGCGTAAAAGCTTTAGAGAGACTGGATTGCTTTATTTAATATTTAAGCTCACGTAGGTGTGAGGTAAAAATAAAAAAGCACTGTGTAGTGGTTTTTCCGATCTCTTATTTAAAGATGTTTTTAGCTATACTAAGTTTTCAGATGTTATTAATATTGCCATCATTGAATATTCGCTTTAAATATGCGCATACATTTTATCGAATGTAAATAGCACACCTTTAGTTTACAGATAACTCATTAAATTTATAGCTTTTGCATAGAATACTTTTAATGCCATCTAATTGCTTTTAACATTTCTTTTTTTTTACTGCCCCTTAGATTGCGATATTGATATATTTTTGGATGCCTCCGATATACACGCGTCTCCCAGACACAAATATTACCAACAAAAAGACGACACAGAATCTCAAAATCGTTTGGCTTTCAATCGCATCAATAGTCTTTTACATCGTAGTCCACATTTCAGTGATGTGTTTGCCATACGAAGAGCCAGAGTTCCCATAATTAAGTGTAAACATAAAGATACAGGCTTTAGTATAGATATCAACATTTCATGTCCCAGTAGCCGTGAGAATACACAATTCATTTATGATTTAGTAAAAAGCGATAGCAGAATTCACGAACTAATGTTGTTTCTTAAATTATGGGCCAAAAACACGCAAATCATAGGAAAAGATAATATGACCAGTTATTGCTTGGTAACCATGGCTATATTCCTTTTACAACAACCATGGAAATCGGTAAAACAAGGTAGCAATGACAGCGATAATCGTATATTGAAATCTATTAAGGAATTACAGGAGGATTGTCCTTTTCATATGGTGCAGGGCATAAATTATTCCTATGATTTAAGTAGCCTTGAAAATAAACCGAAAATACCCTCCGCTGTAACCACCTGGGATCTTATAAAAGAATTTTTCAATTTTTATCAAAATTTTGATTTTGAACACAACGTCATATCGCCCTATTATGGCAAATCTGTGAAGAAAACCAATTTAACACCAGATATATCTGAAGAATACTATAAACAGTTGAAAACTATAACGCAATATTTAAAAGGAGAACAGGCCAATCATTTGCAAATCGATCGATCAATGTGTGTTCAAGACGCCTTCTGTCTTAATCACAATACCGCCAAAAATATACTACCTCAAAGTAAAGAGTATATAATGTTATGCCTAAAGAATGCACATAAAATATGTGCTAATGCAAATAAAATCAATCAGGCGCAACTGTATGATCAACTTTTATTTGAGACTATAAAAATAACTGATCAGAACAGTGGAAATAATAAAAACAAAGCAAAAGTCGAGGTTGTAGCGGATTTAAAAAACTTAAAACTACTCACAAATGAAACAAATCTACTCAATAATAATGAAAGCAAACTAATTTATACCCTCATTCCCTCTAAAGGTGACTTACGTATAGCGGCTTTACGTTATCCAGATTTAACGGGTGCTGAGGAAATTTTACGTTGCTGGTGCCAAAATTACGTTAAGGCTATAGAAACTATAGCTACCAAAATATTTCGCATGGATATGCAAAAACAATTACGGGCCCAACAAAAACAACAGAAGCTTGACGAAGAAGATAAAAACAAAGAACTTAATCCATCTTGGCTTATTTCCTGTACAGTTGATTTGTGGACTAGTCGTTGCTTCCAGAAAAACTTGAAAACTTCATTTATATCTTATCAACTGGAACAGACAGAACGATTGCATGATCTAAGAAGACAAAATCCCAAATTTTCCGTTACCCTAAATGGTATACTAAGATTAAATACTTTACCAAATTTTATGGGTTTGGATGTACAACTTGAGTTACCCGAAGGAACTTGTAACTCAAGTCTCAATAAAAAGAGTCCTTTGCGTAGATTTTTCAATGTTTTTAGGAATACATTGCAAAGTTGTAATTTTAAAGAAACTTTAAATGTTAATGACACAACTACGACAAATATTAATGAATGCATAAAGCAAACCCCTAATTCTAAGGCATCTACAAATACTGTCATTACAGTATAATTTATTAAAATTTTATTATACAATTACATATAGCCATATTTATTTACACAAAAAAGAAAATATTCGAAATTTCACCAAGAAGCGGCTGAAAAACAAATAAATTTAAAATTTTTTTCTATTGTGTAAATACAATTTAACTATGACTACATTTACTTTGTAATAACTTAAAAAGAAACTCTTTGATTTTAACTTGGATTTATGTACATGAACTGGACATTAATAAATTTATCATAATAACTTATTACATATAAATTAATTTGTTTGTGTTTTAAAGTGGCATAATTATTGATGTGGGAACTTTTAATAACTCGTCTTAAGCGATTTTTATCGACCTTTTTTTTATTAAAAATAAAAAGTTTTCTCGCGCTCGAGGCCAATTATTTGAAAAAATTTTATTCATTATTTTTTTCTCCAAAATTTCGATATTCATCGGATATCATTATCAAAGAATGAGTTACAAATATACATACAGTAAAAATTCGATAATCCGGATAATTGATTGCAGACCCCAACCCCGAGTAGCGAATTATCTGGATTACCGCATGTATGTATTTATTAAAAATTTAAGGGCCATGTCAGATAAAACTTTTGCTTCGCGTTGCGTTAGAGATTCGCTTTGACATCTAAGATGAAATATTCATACTTATACGAAACATGTCACATAAAGTACTTTCAACGCAGAGCGAAGCAAAAAGGCAACTCTCAAGGCCATGTCAGATAAAACTTTATCGCTTTGCGTGACACTTCTAACTTTGCGTCACGCAAAAGGTGTATGTCACAATAAAAACTGGGAGAACACTCACACATTGTGTGTTAAAAAGAAAATAAATAAAAAAAAATAAACTAGCAGATTGTCAAAGCGCGCAAAAAGATGAGAGTTGCCCAACTTTTCGCTTCGCTTTGCGTTTAAAGTTCTTTATGTGACATGTTTCGTATAAGTATGAATATTTCATCTTAGATGTCAAAGCGAATCTCTAACGCAACGCGAAGCAAAAGTTTTATCTGACATGTCCTTCATCTTTTTTGCGCGCTTTGACAATCTGCTAGTTTATTTTTTTTTACCAATCAGTGAGTGTTGTCAAAGTGACAGAAAAGCAAGCCAAAGGCGTATGACACAATAAAAACTTTGACAACACCCACTCATTCAGCCTGATTACGGTTGGCGTTGGCGTACACGCCTGAGTCGTTTTTTGTAGTAGAACCTGAGTTCTTTAATCTACTACAAAAAACGACTCAGGCGTATACGCCAACAGTAATCAGGCTGATTGTTTGTTGAAAAAAATTCTACAAGGAAAAGAAATGCCATTCTCTTTTCCCCTCTCCCCTAAAAACTCAAGACTTGACGAGTCAAACTTGATGTGTGTGAACAAAGAAGTTGTATCTGACACGGCTTGGAGGGCTAATGCATTTTACGAGATAATGAAAGCAGGGTTGTTAAGCTTTTTTCTTAAAAACCATTTCCCGAAATCAACTTATCGCCAAATTTTGATTTCAATAAGTCGATGGTTGCGTTCGCCGTATGGTACGTAGCGCCATCCTGTTGAAACCACATCTCCTCCGGATCAATGTCATCCATATTTTCAAACAAAAAATCATTGATCATGGTGCGGTAACGATCTCCATTGACCGTAACGCGAGCTCCGGCCTCATTTTTAAAGAAATAAGGTCCGATGATGCCACCAGCGTGAAAACCGCACCAAACGGTGCATTTTTCTGGATGTAATGGAGTCTGTAGGGTCTCTTGTGGATTGGTCTCGCTCCATATGCGGCAATTTTGCTTATTAACAAACCCGTTAAGCCAAAAATGCGCCTCATCGCTGAACACAATTTTGTCGTCTATAAGTTGCGCGAATCGACGACTGATTTTCAAAGTAAATTTGGATAATTTCGTAGCGTTGTTCAAGCGTGAGTCTATTCATGATGATTTGTCAGAGTATACTGAAACGATAAAAAAAAATATTTCATCAAAATTTAATTTTTTGTGTTACTTTTTACAATTTAAAGTTCTATCTAGCTTAAAAAAACACCCTTTAGAAAACTTAATATGAATTAAGAAATGTTTTATTGATTTGCTTGATATGTCGATTCAAATAAAAATAATTTTAATCAAACCAAGCACTCTTGAGTATTTTCTGAAAAAATTTCAAAAACCCCTAGCATTTCTTTCTTGATGCAGGAAATTCGATTCTTTTTAAAAATCAAGAAAACATTAAATAAATGAAGCTTAAACTCAGAAATATATTTCTTTTTTTTAATAACAACTAGCAACTTTTGAATTTCTTGTTTTAATAAATTTTTGATCATATACCTACTTACATACATAAAGAGGGTGATTTTTTGATCATTAGAAAATGTTTATTTAGGCCCCTATTACGGTTCGCAACTCAACTCAGTTGAGTTGTAAATAAGACAACTGGTTGTGTTTAGTTGTAATTTTTTGATATTTTTGTTCGCCGCAATATAGCAAAGTTGTAAACCATAATACAAAAATTTAAAAATTACAACTCAACTGAGTTGAGTTGTGAACCGTAATAGAGGCCTTAAGAAAATCTTACTAAATTCGGTCTAAATCGACCGTTTGATATCCTACACTACAATACGGGCATGTTCGAAAAACGCTTAACAGCTGCGATTCTGTCTTAAAATCAAATAATATGTACGTGTTCTGTAAATCGCAATCGCAATAAGTTTGGTGACTTCAAATCGCAAAAGTAGGCCCAAGGGGAGTAGAATATTTTTTTAAAACTAAAGCAGATCACATGCAAAACGCACGAATATTAGAACATTATAAAATAAATCTGCCATTTTGCGATTTCCAATAGTGTGATTGTAAAAATATGGCCAATAAAAAGACAAGTTTTCGAGAATATACCATATTTGGGACCCATGGCCAATCATGGATAATTTTATTAGGCTAAGATTCATAAAATAATTCTTTGTTCCGAATATTACCTAAATATCAACATCTATGTACTTACGCATATGACTTTTGTTTGTCTTAAAACCAATTTGGAGAGAGAATTTATGTGCGTCCTATGGTCAATTCTGAACCTACCAGCATATTTTTCAATGACATACTAGCTATTATAAAAGTCGTCGTCAAATTTTATATTAATACCAACAATAATAAGGAGGTTATAGCATTTTAAGCATTTTTCGGTAGTGATTCTGTGTCGAAAGGTATATTAATATTTTTTAGTGCGCATAAGCCCTCTACACTATTTCTTTCGTTACAAGAAATTGGATGATTTTTCCCGAAAAATTAAAGATTTGTTGAAATGCTTCTATAAAATGGGATGTAATATGTGGGTCAGTTAGTTCGAAGAGATATCCCTGAATCCTAGTACAGGAGGAAAGCCATGCACTTATAATTAAATCGGGGAAAATATAAATAAATAAGTTATTTAGTACATCGCTGTTTAGCTAGAAATTGAGATGTGAAAGAAAGTTATCATTCACGCATTGAAATTATTATTAGTTTCTTAACCCGGTGCGCTTTGCTACCTTTATTAAAATAATATTAGTTAAATTTATTTATGGGTGTCCCACACTCACTTTTCCAGTTCAGCTTGCTTTTATTATAACCGTTCTCCCAATATATACTCCAATTTGTATTGTCTTTGAATGGGATGTTCCACGCCCACTTAAAAATTTACAAGTATTTATAGACAATGCTAAGCACCGGGTAATCAGGCAATTTTTAGTAGTCTGCAGGGAACAAGTAAACACATATTCATTTTATTCAATTTAGACCGATTTTCACGAATTCGTGCAAAATCTTATATCAATATGTGCATTCTACTTTTCTTTTTGAATTTTTCGAAAGTGGGCGTGCTTCCACCAGACAGGTAGACATGGCTTAATCTGCTTAAAATTCCTCAAGAATCCGGAATATATACACTTTATGGGGTCTTAGATGAATATTACAAATGTTTCACACGGAATGACAAACTTAGTATACCCACCCCATAACTTGCTGTGGAGGGTAAAAAAGGCTAAACTCGATATTTTGTTTCTTTACAGCAGCCGTATTCTGTAATTCGCTTAGCTTAAGCTAAATCTCGATCGCTTAAATGCCTTACTTGTGGTTTTCACCCATGGTGAAATAAACAGGTGACAGCACTACGCCAGATGACGATTTTTTGCTCTTGCATTGTTTGTCTAGGTTCATGTCAAAGTTTTGTTTATGTTTACAAAAGGTCCACGTTTTGTGCTGTGATTATTGTATTTTATTAAAGTTTTTGATAATTTTAGATTAAAATAAATAAGATATTGAACATAATTAAATAAAAATTGGCTAAAAATTTATTTATTTCATCACGTTCAGCCGCACGCTTTGATTTTTGTTAAATGTATTTTTTACGTAAACGGTGATGTAATTTCCATTTTTGTTGTAATGTTGTATTTATTGCCGTAACTATGCCACCTGCTTATTTCACCATGGTTTTCACCTGACAATTTTTTGTCATTATAAACTTCAAACTTCATATAAAAAAAAAAACGCTGACAAAAATATTAAAGTTTTTTTTTATTATATAATTAGTTTTTTTGACGTTTGGTATGACAAAAAATTGTCAGGTGACCCCCATGTTAGAAAATACAAAATTCAAAAATTTTAGCGATGCCATTAAAAGCTAAAATTGCGGCAAATTTTATTTTTATGACATTGCCAAATTTAGCAATGCACGTTTCAGGATTGCATTACTAGACAAAATTCGTAAAGTTTTGGTTTTAAAATTGAAATAATAAAACTTTTTTATTTAATATAAAAAATCATTAACATTTTATTATCATATTTTTTATTATTAAGTAAGAATAAGAAAATAAAGCTATTTTTTGATTATTTTTATAGGTATGTATATATAAGCGAATAATTATTATTTTTGTATTATGTTTTATTATTTCTAAAGTAAATTATATATTTAATTTGAATTAATCCCATGCTGTGTTCCCATTATCGTCAGATCTGAATGTTTCATTTGTTACAAGAAGTAACTAATTCATTCAAAACAATTTTAAGCGATAACAATAAAATTTAACTATTAGGAAAACACAACATTTATGTATAATGGATTATTTGAAAAGTTGCTAATGAAAGATGTATTTTATAATGAACCTTAAAGAGGTTCCTATGTATATACAAATGAATATTTACACCAAGGCGAATTAAAAATTTTTAATTCGCTTGTATGCGCTAGTTCACACTCTTCAAGTTTCAGCCGACAAGTCTTGAGTTTTAAGGAAAGATAGGAAAATAATGTCTTCAATACTTTCCTAAAAGCTAAAAACTTGGCGGCTAAAACTTGAAGAGTGTGAATTAGCGCTATTTACACATAAAGGCAAAAATTTGGTCTCAAAAAAAGCTTTTGCCAAAAAAAAAATACGCTAACGGAAAATTTGTAAAACAAATCGTAAAACTAAAGGAAATAAATAAATGTAGTGTTGAAAATATTTTAGTTTTTTGAATACCAATCTCATTTTCTAATCTAATTTGTGTCTGGTTAAATTTATTCAAAAGTACATAAATAATTTTTTAGCTATTGAATACTTAACAACTCCAAAAAATTTATAATACAAAAAAAATTTTAAAGTTGGTATGCAGCCCTATACTTGCTTTACTAACAAGTTTATTTAAATAATATATATTCACTTTTTGCTTTTGTTTCGGTTTTATTTCAACTATTTTTTATTTAAATAATAAAAACAAAAATGGTTAAACAAATTAAAATTTGCTTGAAATTGTGCGCAATTTTGTAAATGTTTCTTTCAGCGAAATTTTATTTTAATATCTACATTTTTGTAACGGCCAATTTCACTAATTTCAGTTATAATTAACTATTTCTCGAACTGACAGTTAAAAATAATAGTTATAGTTAATTATAACTGAACTTGGTTGAATTGGCCGTAAAAGTCTTAAAGCTGGCCACACACTAGTGATTTGCGCATGTAATTTGTTCGAGCTCGACGTCTTGTTAATTGTTAATGGGGCTGTGCGCGCACTAATCACAAGTATTTGAAAATTTTCAATTTCTTGTGATTTGTTGGATGTTTTAGTGGGCTAATGCGCGAGCATTTTAAAATTTTTCTCTTTTAAAGGCCCAAATACACATGTCAAATGCTTGTCCAGCCGGCGAATTCAACGTGTACGTGTGCTGGACGTAATATTCGCCGTCATATCTAAATTTTTTGATTTTTCATCAAGCGTTGTCTGTGTCACACATGCAAACGCATTTTCACTAATACTACCACAATGCTTGTTGAGTATTTTGATCAATGTCGCCGAAATGGCCTTAAGTGTACAACGAAACATCAAATTGTATCTATTCTTCTTGATTTTTTTTTCTTTTTTTACATTTATTTTTTTTTGTTGTGTACGCAAACAAATTATCATATGTGCAATTTTATCATCCGCTTTACAATCTATGATTTCTTTTTGACGTTTTAGGTAATTGTGATTTTTTCGTCATGTGTGGACGCTAACAAATCACACGCACATATCACTGTGTGTGGCCACCTTAAGTTAGCAAAATTTTCCTTATGGATTCATGGATTCATATGGATTTCTTTTAATTTTTTTCAATGACAATATCCGTTTTTGAAATTATGGCATGTCACCCCATCTGCTTGAACAATTTCATGTGCACACATGGATTTGGCTCTTGAAGTCTTCTGTTGTTCAAGTTTTGTTCTTGTTCACACACCGCTGTTCTAGCGTTTGTTCGCTTGAATATCAGTGCAGTATTGCCATTAAAATACAAATCATCTTGATTGTTATTGTTGCTTTTTATGTAGGTGCCATTCCTTTTCTAAATATCACATAACCGCCCAGACTAGCCATCGCTATGTTCAAGCAACAAACAGTTTCTTGTGCACACATGAATTTGGATAGTGAAGACTGCTGTTGTCGTCGATGTTTTGTTTTGGCCCAAACAGCGTTGTTCCAATATTTGTTTGCAAAACGATGTCTAACACCACTGCAGTATTGCCATATAAATAAAAGCCATCTGATTTTGATTGTTGCTTTTTATATGAATTGTCGTGCCATACATTTTCCCCACATCAAAAAACAAGAACAATTGTGCGTCGAAATTCTCCCAACGTATTGTTCATGTAAACACATAGCACCACGTCTTCATACTCTATCGATTTGATCAAGACATGAATATAAGTGCCGGTTCACACACGTCAAGTTTGACTCGTCAAGCCTTGAGCATTTAGGAGAGAAGGGAAAAGAGAATGCCATTTCTTCTAAAAACTCAAGACTTGACGAGTCAAACTTGACGTGTGTGAACCGGCACTAACGTCGGCAGAGCAACGAAATTTATTTGTTCACGTTCTTGTGTGTGGCGAATACGTATTGATATTCATGAGCAGTCTACACTAGCAGAATTCATGTGCGACATAGGTTTTGTTCACTGTTCCTTGTAAGTTGATGGAGAGTAGAGACGGGTAGTAACAATATATAGTCTGGATGGTGTCGCAAAGAAAATAAATATCATGTCTGTAATTCTGTTTTGTTCTTGTGCACACCAGAGAATGACAAAAGTATCATTTTAAGTACTCTTTCAATATTAGTGAAAAAACATGTATGGACATGCATGAGTAAAGATCAAAACCATACACACACATACCAATACAGTAGACGCTCACAAATTAGAGCTTTCAGTAATTCGAACGTCCAGAAATTAGAATCAGTGTTTGCAATACATTAAATGCTCTAAAATTCGAATTTATAGTTCTAATTTCAGAGCGTTTTTTTTTTTTTTTTTGTAATTTGAACACAAGAAATCCGCAATTTATTTTTATTCTGTTTGAACATGTAAAACTAAAAAGGGGAATTACCAAATTTTAGATGTGTTTCCTTATTTGTTGTTTTTTTGTCGCATTTATATATATTTGTGGCTAGTTTATTTGTGAAATTCGAAACATGTGTACATATTTTGGAAGTCTCTATTAAAAAGTGAAAGTGTATCATTCGAAATGTCAAATAAACGTAAAAAAAAAACAATTTATCATTGGTCAAAATATTAGAAAAGCTTGACAAAGGGTTTGAAGGGAATATTAATGTTACGTCATCTTCAATCAGCTATATCAAATCACATAGAACAGCAATATTAAATGCTGTTTTCAACACATATCAGGAAGCAAGCAATAAATCTTTGCACAGCGCTGAATACCCAAACATGGTGGTTTAAAGAGAAAGCTAAAAAAATATTTAGAGAGGAATATCCCTATAGTTTTCCAAATATAAGAAACGACACGGTATTTTTAATTTTAAAAAATACATTTAATGTCAATCAAATAAAATTGAATTAAAAAAAATTTAAGTAATTTTTATTTTTTATTCGAAATAAAAACGTCCAGAAATTAGAATAATTCAGAAATTAGAATTGCCTCAAAAACAAAGCGGTTCTAATTTGCGAGCGTCTACTGTACCTATAACAAGCTAAAGTTGAATATGTATAGGTATACGCTGCCAATGTGTATTTGCATATTCATTCTTCTTTTTGAATGTACATGCAGATATAAATAAAATTTCTGTTAGCTATCTGCAATACCCATATAAGTATGTGTATTACCGTAAGTATAACGTAAATATACAGAGCGCGAGAGAGAGCAGAGATGGCAAATGCAATTTTAAAAATTTATTCAGAAAAATATCAAGATTATTTTAAAGCATTTTAAGATTTGACTAAGCTGTTTTATAACTCGAGAACTACTCAACCTATTTACAAACCAATACATGCGTCGGAAAAGGGTACTTTTACCGAGAAAACTATCTAACAGATCTTTATGAAATTTAAAACATAGATAGATCCATATTTATATGGACACATAAGCTTTGTATTTTTTAGAAAATAGGACTAGGAGGGAAGCTCGGGGGTATTTTCTGCCTCTGCAAAACCATCCAACAGATTTTAATTAAATTTAAAATATAGAAAGGGGCCTACTTATATGGACACATAAGCTATATAGTTTTTTAAAAAATAGAACTAGGAGGGAGATATGGGCTATTTTCTGCCTCCCCAAAACTTTCTTAAATATTTTAATGAAATTAAAAATATAGATACACAGTAGCTATGTATTTTTTTTTTTTTCAAACTAAGACCACGAGGAGCAAATTACATGTACGTTTTGGATCGAATATTAAAAAAATTTTGTTAAACAGCAATTTTGACACACATGCAGAATAACATGTGACCTAAAAAGTTGACAAGTCAGATGTAAAAAACATGTCGCAAACGCTATAAAAACCAATGTAAATAAATGTATTGAGTGGTTGTTTCACTCTTTCTTATTAGCACAACATACAAATCAATACTAACATGCATACATAAAAAACAATATATTCCATCTCGTGTCGCCCACCTATACTATGTGCGTGTGACAGCGACAAGTGCAGAAGTGCAAAGAAATTATGCGGATGCGTAAAGGTTTTTTAAATGCAAAAATAAAAATATCGTAGAGCCAAAACAATTGTTCTGCATATTTTTTTAAATGCACGCCAAATTCGTAGAATCAAGCAAAAAATTTGTTGATTTTACGCCTGTCACCGAAATTATATAAGTATATTGATTCCTAAAAGTTGTAAACATTTAAAACTGATATTTTTTTTTTCAATATACATATGAACATATTTTATATTGTCAATTTATTAAAAATATTAATTAATTGACTGAAATTAAATAATAATTGAAGCACAGCCGCGAATAACGTTGTCAGTGATAATATAATACAGTAGACGCTCAGAAATTTGAACCTTCAGAAATTCGAATTTCCAGAAATTCGAATCAGTAATTTCATTACATTTGGCGCTCTAAAATTAGAATCCAAAATTCGAATTTCCGAGCGGTTTTTTTCGTTTTTATTGTAAATATTCAGATTTTGACAATTTAGTCTAACCAAATACAAAGTAAAAAGGGGAATCCCATTTTAATAGATGATTTACAGATCTTATTGTTGTTGTTAGAGTTTAAAAGTCAGTTTTTTTGTGTTTGTATTATAAATACTCAAATGAACTGAATTGCTATTTTTTGTTATATTTCGTTAAGTTTTTTTTAAAGTTTTTATGTTATATAAACTAAAATTAACAAGAAACGAAGTTTTTTATATCTTTATGGTCAAATTTACCTACATTTTTTTATAAAAATACCGTCCAGAAATTCGGAAATTCGAATCGCCCTAAAAACAAAGAGGTTCGAATTTACGAGCGTGTACTGTAATGTATATTTTATTCATTTACCTCTGGTAATTAAAAATAAAATAAAGTAATTAAATTGAGCAAACTACCAAATAGTCCCATTTCATCATAGTTTGTTAGAAAAAATGTGTAATTACGCGGTTTTGCATTAAGAAAATAAACACACTTGTAGTTACTTCCCTTTGTTTTTTGTTAATAAAAGCGTCACTTTTGATCGAAGAAGTGTCCAGACATGTATTTTAATGGCATTCATAAAAATCAATCAAAAAGCTGATTTTTAATTTTTTGTTAGTTACGACTTTTTGCGTTTTAGCTAACGATATACACATGCTTGTGTAATTGTGTTTTTGCTTAATGTTTAACGGTAAAACAAACAAGTGTGAGTATAACATGGGCATGCAACAATTTCTATAGAATCTACAACATTGATGTCAAAAAAATTTTGCAACTCTACTGATCAGAGAATTTTAAAGTACAGCAAACACAAAAAACTAAGCGCAAATATTTTTATTAACATTTAATCACAATAAATGGTTTTGTCTGGAAATAAATTTAAAACATATTAAATTTTCATACTTAATTTTTTAAACTGATTTAAAACTTTGACTTTAAAAATTTTTTCAAAACAATATGTATTAAAAATTTCCTCATTTTAGGTAAATCAATTAAAAAAATAATTTAATTCAGTGTGAACTGCTATAATGTTTTGCAAGTTAAAGCAAGAATTGTATCAAAGAAAACTCAAATAAAATCTTCTACATGTATGTAAGCTTTTATGACAGTTTCGTAAAGCCGATAAAATTATTTTTTTTTTTAATTTTACCATAATTTATTTTACACACTGTAGTTGTTAAAATATAAACGCAGTTACCATACACATGCACTTGTCGCTGTCACACCCGCAAAGCATAGATAAGTGGCACGAGAAGGCATACATGGCTTTTTATGTATGCTTGTAAGTATGGATTTGTATGTTGTGCTAATAAGAAAGAGTGAAACAACCACTCAATACATTTATTTACATTGGTTTTTATAGCGTTTGCGACATGTTTTTTACATCTGACTTGTCAACTTTTTAGGTCACATGTTATTCTGCATGTGTGTCAAAATTGCTGTTTAACAAAATTTTTTTAATATTCGATCCAAAACGTACATGTAATTTGCTCCTCGTGGTCTTAGTTTGAAAAAAAAAAAAAAAAAATACATAGCTACTGTGTATCTATATTTCTAATTTCATTAAAATTTTTAAGAAAGTTTTGGGGAGGCAGAAAATACCCCATATCTCCCTCCTAGTTCTATTTTTAAAAAAACTATATAGCTTATGTGTCCATATAAGTAGGCCCCTTTCTATGTTTTAAATTTAATTAAAATCTGTTGGATGGTTTTGCAGAGGCAGAAAATACCCCCGAGCTTCCCTCCTAGTCCTATTTTCTAAAAAATACAAAGCTTATGTGTCCATATCTATATGGATCTATCAATGTTTTAAATTTCAATAAAATCTGTTAGATAGCTTCGGAGAGCAGAAATTGCCCCTTTCCACCCCTCGTGGTCCTATTTTTTATAAAAATATAGAGCTTATGTGTAGTTTTACATAGGCAATGCTGATGACAAATTTATTTTATGTATCATACAAAATATTTACATAGTCCCATACCTGCCAAGTGATCAAAGCACAATTTTGCTAAAAAAAAATTTTTTCATTTTTCCACAGAAGTGCCAAAAATACTGAAGGTATTTTTTTTAACATGGATATTTTAAATGTATGGCAGATACCCAAAACACATTCATGGTTATTGAATAATATCTGCATAACATTCATGTATTTTTGTTTACTAAATATGGTTGCGTGAAGATATTGCCGTGCATAAGTATAAGTAATAACCATACTTTTTGCGTTATAAATATGTGCATACACAATAACGAAAAGCGTGGGTAAATACCTCTGTATATTATTCTTATGGGTACTTGTTGTCATTCTCTGGTGCACACATAACAATGGATGGTCAGGTCGGTATGTAAAGCATTCGAATTATGCACATAAGGGATTATGAAATAAACAAAAACTTCATGAATTTTTTTTTTTGATTTTTTAACAAAAGAAATTGTATACATATTATTTATAACTAAAAGATAAAATGAAGACTAATATTTAGGGGTAACCCCCTTAATTATAAAAAACAGGATTATAAAGGCTTTATTAATTAAATTTTCACAGAAAATCCGTTTCATAGACCTTTTACAAACCTGGGGGCTAATTATTGCAGCCGTGATCGAATACTTTTTCGATTCGAAAGCAATTTCATTTCTAATTTTTTTTTGTCGAAATAATTTTTTCTTTTCAGTGCTGTAAAGCATTATGTGAGTTTTCACAACACTGAAAGAATATTTTCGATTCGTTCAGTATCGGCTGAAATAAAATCTCTTACGAATCGAAAAAGTATTCGATAACGACTGCCGTAATTAGCCCCCTGTTTCATTTTTTATAAATAAGACTGTAAAAGATTTAAATAAAAAAAGAAATATTGTACAATTATTTATACATTTGTATTGTTAAAACAAATCTAAGCGTATTTTAATAGATAGTTTGTAACTAAACACATTTTCTATCCTAATAAATAACACTAAAGTAATTAAATTGAGATTCGTCTTCTTATTTAAAGTAAAGTAAAAAGTTAATCAATATTTTATGGAGAATTCTTTTTATAAAATGACCTTTTTGACGAGAGAAACTTTCATTAAAAAACAATAAATTTTTAAACAAAACTCCTTTTAAAAATGAAATACGTTTTTTTTTTTTAATAAGCGCTTAAACGAACGAGTGTAAACAGACGGTTTATTGAAAAACGTCGATTTAATTACTCCCTGTTAAAACATAAAAATAAAACTTTTAAATTTTGTACACTTTAAAGGAAAAAATTAACTAAAGTTAGCTTCTATTATGAATCTTAACTACTAAAATATCAAATTTATAAATACTTTAAAAGTAAATTCTTATTTTTTACTAACAGTATAAAAATATATAATTTTTTTTTTTATTAATTTTATAATTTTCTCAATGTTTCTTCTTTACCTTTTTACCCAATTTCATAACTACTTTATGTGTTACAGTGGTTTTATGCTAGAAAATTTTCTTACGACAAGAGCAATACTTTTTGGCACCACCATCCGAAACACATTCAGAATCTGCACTGTAGGTATTAAGACGACTTATTTCTCCCGTAACTTTAAGATAATTGGTCAAAGGATCATAAATGGCAGTGGCCTCGAACAGACCCCTATTGGGTTTCGTGTAAAATGTTACGCGATAAATACTTATGGTGTTTGTGGTTTTGCCGTCATCACTGGTCTGCAATTGAGTAGTTCGATAGGCACTATCCACATTGTCATACGCTAAGGGCACACATAGTTTGGCCAGTGTTCGGTTATGATATGTGGCCACATAATTATTGATATAATCGATAAGCAGATTTGTTAGATTTACCACTGTTTTGGAATTTTTATAAATACTTTCGTACAGCAGGCAAGTGCACCAATGAGGTTCAATGGCAGCGTCTTGGCAGGAACGATTTTGAGGTACTGGCTTTAGTAAAGATTGACAGTTGGGGCAGGCATCTGCTCTACCTAAATAAGACTCATTCTGAACTCGGCCCGTTAATCTTAAAATGTGTTTAAGAGTCATGTGCGTGTCATAGGGATTGGTCAAACGATTCTTGTTAACGTTTAAAGCATTCACAAAACTTGGATAATTTTGTTTCAGATTTGGCGGCAACCATAAAAATACGAAAGGTAATCTCTCTTCCAAATGACCTGAGTATGTTTTACGTATGGGACCAAAACGCATACCGTGATCACTAAAAAACACCACTACAGTATTGTCCAAAGTGCCCATTTCTTTAAATTTCTTTAAGTAATCTCTTATATGCTCATCCATCGCCGAACAGTCACTAATGTCATTGTGACTAAATGTATTAGCCCAAAAGAGACCAAAGAATGAATCGTTTCGATATCTTTTAGCCAATTCAACGGCATAATCAAAAACAAAATCGGCTGAATGCTTATAGCCCAAACAATCGATTAAACTTGATTTAAGTCTAGTCTCCAAATGCTTCTCGGCCCCCAATAGAAACGGTCGTAGATAATAGTCAACTGGTGGCTGTGTAAAACCCAATTTTAGGTAATTGAACGTATTTATACTCGCCTCATCTTCGGCATAAGCCGTTACATAGCCGTGCTCACGAAATGTTTTCCATATAAAATCACAATTGTCTAAAGCACTTAGTGTATAGGGTGAACATTTTTCCATTACAACGGATCGGTTCATACCGGTTAGGACGGCCATTAAATTAGGGAATGTATTGTCATCAATCTGCAAATTAAAACAATAGGCATGTGAACTTTTTGCTCAACAGAAGATAAAAGTTTAGAATAAATGCAAGATTCCCAACAATATAATAATAAGTTCAGATCATAAGCCAGACTATAGCGAGCGCTCTAGCCTAGATTATTGTCAAATATAAAGAAAACACTATACATATAAAGAATAACGTATTTTTAATGTACATATTTTGTTGCGTTTAATATAACTACATAACCATATAACCTGATAATCCACATTCCGTGAACAACCCAAATATTGTTGTTTATTTAAATACTTGCAGTAAAAGTAAATTTACAACTAGACACAACTAGAAAAATGGTTGTAGACAACACTTTAGTCAAGACAACAACGTAGTCAAGTTAGTCTGAGTTTCCACTATAAAAGTTTTCTTTCAGAAATTCTGAGTTTTATTGGTGAGAGAAGAAGAAAATATGCCACTTTTCTCTCCTCTTTCTTCAACAAGCTCAGATCTTCTGAATGAAAACTTTGATAGTGTTAACCCGGACTTAATAGACAACATTTTTAAGAATATAGATTAGTATACCTTAGCGGTCAATAACTAAAGCTTAGCTAATTACCTTGTTAAACCCGCTCATTTCAAACCACTCATTGTCGTACAAATACTTCGCTGTCTTTGGCATGGCTCGCACTAGATTCACTCTCGATATACTGTCTATGCCCAACATTAGAACACTGGGGGCCTTTTCTTTCTTATTTAATTTAGCATCATACTTTTTCCAAGTCTCCAAACGATGGCGAATATCTTTGCGTTCGGGCATTAACGGATAACCATTTATGTAAACCTGGCGGTTATTGGAACGACAACGTACCAAAATATTGTCAATTGTCGAAGATAAAGACGTTTTATCAATAAAACTCATGCATTCAGAAAGGCTAAATAAAGAGTGCAATTAAAAGGAAAATAATGTCAGTAGGCAAAGATTTCAAGAAAAATTGCATTATAAATAAAATATAAAATTAAATAACAACAAAAAACCCCTTACCTTACCTTACATCTTTATCGGATTTTTCGCCCGTGCCATTACGTACTATTGACTGATAACAGCAATCCAATTTGCCCGTCTTACTAAACGAAGGTATCACATCCTGATCAACAGAAAGTGTATAACGCTGTGTTGTTCTATTGAACTCTACTCGAGTCAGAGGAGAGACCAGCTTGCAGGGTTTAAACTTTTCACGTCTAAAATTTTTCATAACCTCCGGCAGATAAGGATCTAGATTCGGCATTTTACAATACTCACTCCATACTAAATAACCTGCAGGTGGTGGTTTTGGTACGGTTTCATTAAACATTTCCAAAGGCGTAGCAGTATGAGTTTTAGGAGAGGAGGAGTAAGAATTAATTTCAGAAGTTAATGATATAGAAGTAATGTTAGTTTTCAATAATTTCTTAAGTTTTTTATCATCACTCTTTTTGATTGCAGCAGCATTTTGTGCTTTTTTGGTTGGAAGTGGATTTTTAAGCTGAGTTGCGAGACCAGATCTTTTGTTTTTAAGAAGTGATGTTAAATTTTTGAAAACTGTTTTTGGTGAAATAAATTTATTAGCAGGCAAACATCAACATTAAGAGATACATAAAACAAAATTTTATTGCAGGATAATACAAGTCAAAAACAACAACAACAACAACAACATACAAAGAAAAAAAGTACAAAAGAAAAAAGTTTAAATTAATAGAGGGAGATAGAAAGAAAAAAATTATATTAAATAAATTTAAAATGAGGGGATCAAGGCGAATTCATGTTATCAGTGGGGCTGATACTACAACAAGTTTAAGCAGTAGCAAGACGAATTTTATTCAAGGCCCATCTATTAGGTCTGCTTACTTGTACAAAAACAAAAAACGATTCTTTTTAGTTGTCAAAAATTTACTACCACATATACAAAGCAAAAGGAAAAAACGTGTATGTGTGGCATACCACAAACGTATACATCAGGCCCCAACAAACCAAAACGATTTAGAGAGAACTTGTAGCAAGCTTAGTAGCATAAGCCTTATGCTTAGAAAAGTGTTGTGATTACTATTATAAAAGGCTTATAAGCAATTATTTTATAATAAAAACTGATCCCTTGTGATAATATTACTTACATATAACATAATGTAAGCTAATAAGTCTAATATTAGAATAAGCTTACAAAAAAATATTTTTCTAAACTTTAATAAGATGATATGCTTTACGAACATTCTCTTTAAATATAGCCATATAGCATATTTACAAAAAGTTTTTTACTTATATAATACTAAATTACTTTTTTTACAATTGTGCACTGTTTAAAACAATTAAAAACACTTCACTCTTCGAATCAAACACAAAGACTGAAAACTTTAACAAACAATACAAAATTAAGGCACGCGTCAAATAACGGGACAACATTCTCAAAAACACTTTCAAAACTATAGCGAGAATAAGTCATTTGCAATCATATTTGTTGTCATGTTGTAGGAAATCTCTTATGATAAGCTGTTCTACAACTCATTTACATTTTTCTCTGTTTTGGTCTGTTGGGGCATTTCCAAAATTTTTTTGGTTATGTAGTAGTGAGTACCAGAGAGTAAACAAATTGAGAGAATGCATTCATTTACAGCCGAAATAAAATATTAGTAATATATTTTATAAGTTGTATAACACAAAGGTACAAAATTAAAAATTTTTTGTGTTGATAAAAAATTTTTAGCAGTTCTTTATGGGGGGTGCGTGCTTTAATACCATGTGAGATATTTTATAAGTTGTATAACACAAAGGTACAAAATTAAAAATTTTTTGTGTTGATAAAAAATTTGTAGCAATTCTTTACCAATTCAATGTCGCTGATTTTAAAACTGCACTTTTTTTTTATTCGGAAGCTTTTTGACTCTAAATCAGTTTGAAATATCTTATCAAACAATTGTAAAAAAAAATTAAGATTTTTATGTTAAAAAAATTCATAAAAAATAAATATTGCACGCTTCTCTCACTCATTATTTAGTAGCTTTCTTCTTTAACTGCTTTTATAACAACTTCTAAAACTACTTATTTCTAGATGTATGTAGTAAAAAAAAATAATGACTTGCTTTTTAATGAGTTCATTTTGGGACATCCCTTGTAAAATTCATTGGTTCTTTCCGTAGAATTGTAAGTAGTGCTCTTATGTTTTTCTGATTACTCAACACATTATTTTGTAGGCGAAGTTTTTACTGGGATTATAAATTTTAAAATAATGGCTTTTTTCAAACTGATTTTATTTAAAAAAAACCTTCCCTGTAAAATTTCGAGTTTGTGGAATACATTTTTTCGGCGGTTATGGCTCGATATAATCGTAGCATAAAAAAGTAAGCAATAAAAATAGTGCGAAACAAACAAGTTTCATTAATACATCAATAAAACACATCTTCTTACCCAAAAATTTTACCTGCTGTCACATTTGCTTTTATGTGTATAGGTTTACACATAAATTGTAGGAAAACAAGACTTTTTTTAACTTGTTTTTTAAATATTTTTACTTACTATATAAATTTTTCATATTATTCGAATGTGTATTCTATGTCAAATACAATCCTCAAAAGCTTTTATACTTTAATAGCCTCATTCCTTCAATATTTCACAGGAATATTTTCTATGCACTATCAGAATAATATGAAAAATTTATATAATAAATGTAACTCACCATGAGGAATAAATTCCCAGATTCTATTTGTTAAAATAATTAAGTTAAATACATAAAATTTACAATAGGCACTATCCAGTTATAAGATACAAAGAATGCTGACGAAGGCCGTAGCGGGCCAGAAAATGCATTACATTCTGCTGGTATCTAATAGTTGTATAAATTTTCTTTACAATTTACTTCATTGCTAACCAAAGGATAGCTAAGGTAAGCTTCGTAACAGAAATATACAAAACAAAAATTCTGATAGTGCATAGAAAATATTCCTGTGAAATATTGAAGGAATGAGGCTATTAAAGTATAAAAGCTTTTGAGGATTGTATTTGACATAGAATACACATTCGAATAATATGAAAAATTTATATAATAAATGTAACTCACCATGAGGAATAAATTCCCAGATTCTATTTTTACTTACTTAAGAAAAGTGTTTTCAAAGAAAAAAAACCCACCGACGCGATTGGTACAGAAACAAAAATATTTTTACAAGCACAAAATACCAAAACATTATTGTGGCTATTTTTTCTTAATAATTTCTGCATTTAGGTACGTCTTTTTTACGAAAGTAAAAGTGACCCTTTTCAGGTACAAAGAATTTTTTTCACAAACAAAACACATATCGTTAGCTTAAATGCAAAACAATGTAGATATTATTTGAAAATTAGAAATTAATAGAATACAATATTTTTTCCTTAATAATATATCGGTTAACGCATTTTTATCTAAAATATTAAAAATTGAATTTAAATCTCAAATAATTACCATTTTACAAAGTTCTTTGCTTTGCATGTAAACTTATAAAATGTTATATTATTCAACATTTAAGTCTTTAAATTTAAACTCTAAATAAAAATTGCAGGCAAGGCATTGGATGTTACCAAAAGCATTTTTGACAGCACAATATTTTTTGAGTGTAAGCTGAAACAAAATAATATAGCATCCGCTAGACATGTACACTTGTCGAAGTCACACCGACGACTAAATTGAAGAGCATAAAAATATGTGTTAGTATTGATCTGCACAATTGTGCAATGAAATGGAAATCCCTGGTATACATGCACATGTTGACAACTAAAAAGAACATAAACAATGAACATCAGGCTTCTTGCGCAGACCTTTTCAATGGGCCTTGATTTTATTATAAAAATATATTTTCTCACTTTCACAATCAAATTTTTCTCGTTTATTTTGGCGCAAAACATAACCAAAATTATATTTTGACGTTTACCCTTTTTTTTAATTCGCCGTCGATACAGCTGATGAACGGCTGACGAGTTGAACTTACCTTTTTAAATTCGCCTTGAGCAGTAGCTTAGCTGTGTTATTAACGCCACCTTAAAATTGAATTCGCCTTGGAAGGGATGAAAATATTTGTTAGTGCCAGTTCACATACGTCAAGTTTGACTCTTCAAGTCTTGTGGCCGTTTTCTCATTACACGATTATCTTTTTTCGCAACGAAAAACTGCACATTTAAGAAATTTAATTTTCTCAATGTCTAGTTTGCTTCTATTCTGTCGCAAAGCTAACCAGCACTCATCTGCCAATTATTTATTTTCCTTTTATTTGCCGTACAGATAAATTCAATCAGCTGACTCCCAACTTTTACATGTATTTAAAAAGGAGTTGCCAACTGAAAACAATGTTTTTTGTCGGTATATTGAGTTATCCAAAATCGTTAACGGACAGTTTATCACTCTAATAAATTTTTATTGACATTAAGTAACAGACAGTTTATCAATACATTGAGAAAAAGACCATTTATATTTTAGGAGAGGAGAATGCCATATCTTTTCTCCTCTCTCCTAAGTGCCGGTTCACACAAGTCAAGTTTGACGTGTCAAGTCTTGCGCTTTTAGGAGAGAAGGGAAAAGAGATTGCCATTTCTTTTCTTCTCTGTCCTAAAAACTCAAACTTGACGAGTTTAACTTGACGTGTGTGAACCGGCACTAAAAACCAAAGACTTGACGTGTGTGAACCTGCACTTAAAAATAAAAAAATTTAGATTTTGAAATCAACGGAAGTTTGTTTAAAATTAGAATTAAATTTCTTCTTCAGACGTGGAGACTATCCCCTTATTTACAAAAAAATGAAACATGTGTTTAAAGGGCTTACAAATCAAATTTTTATAAAAAATCCGTTTCATAAACCTGTTTTATTTTTATAAATAAGACCGTATTAGATAAGGAACATTATTAATACTATATGCTATAGACAAGGCAAATTGAATAGTAAGTAGGTGGCCTCGTTAGCCTACGTCATTATCAGCTGTACAAAAGCGAATTTGCAATTCAAACCCTAACTGTCAAAATTGTTTATATTTTCAGGTTGGCTTTAATTAACATTCTTTAAATTGGGCATGTGAAAAGTGAAAATAATTAAATAAAATTAAGCATACAAAAAAATTCTTTTCAAACGAACTTTGTTAAAATTATTTTTCATATTTCCTATGTGTTTTTAGTTAGATGTTTTTGACAGATTGGTAAAATTTTACCAGGTGAATCGCGTGTTTTTTTGTTGTTATACGACGAGGCCATCTAGAATTCAATTTGGCTTGGCTAAAGCCAAAGACTTTGTCAATACTTTAGTAACATGGGGTCAAAGGCGAATTGACTAGAAGGTGAGGTCAACTCCACAACACACTGCTTCTGTGGTCGGAATGTCAAAACTATTTCTAGTAAAAAAAAGTTTGTTTACATAAAAAACTAGATTTTATACAAACTTTGACAAGTCGACCACCGAAAAAAGCACCATATGTTGACTTGACCCCACCTTCTAGTGAATTCGCCTTGCATGGGGTCTTCACCTGACAAGTTTTTGTCATATCAAACGTCAAAGTCTGTATAAAAAAAACTCAAAAATTTTTTTTTTGCGTTTTTTATATATGAAGTTTGACGATTATTATGACAAAAAATTGTCAGCTGAAGACCCCATGTAAAAGACTTTAGACAAGGCCATATTCAGTAATAAAGACAATACTACACACAGCACTATAGATAGAACGACAGACAGGCAGCACTATATATAAGACTATAAACAACTGATGTCTTAACATATTATTTTCTATAAATCAAACAAAAAAAGTAGAGCTAATAATTTCCTGTCCATAAGTCTGTTAATTATGAATTAGTCACGGAAATTAGTCATTAATAAATTACTCTATGTACAATGTATTAAAATAATTAAAATTTTAGAAACAACTTTTATCGAAAACAAAATCTTAAATGTTTTTTTTTCTATTTTTGTCCAATGGCATGCAAAAAATATTTATAAAAAAAATAAATATAAAAAAACAAATACAAATTTACAATACATATAAAAAAAAAAAACAAATCAAATGTTTCAATGAAGAAAATCTCATGCCCACTGTTAAATTCCTCATACATACCCTTCATCCCTGGCACATGGGAGTGTAAATTGCTTATAAAGTATAAACTGTCATCTTCCCGCCCATCGACATCACGATTTATGGTTAAATTAACTAAAAATATTAACAACAGTATTGCTGTCAGGTAGACGAGGGGTTTACGTTTGCACAAATAACGCAATTTAAACGATTTCCTACTAAACGATGAGCGACGCTCCTGCACCACATTGCGATTAATATCTTCACAGAGTTTATTACGTTTTTTCTTCTTATTACAGCCGCTGCTGCTGTAGGTTGTAGCGCTATCTGAAGTATCGGAATTTTGCGGTCCATCATCCGGTAGTAGTGCTAAATCAACATCTGAATCCGTCATGTTGCAGAC
The DNA here is from genome assembly GCA_963931875.1 of Pollenia griseotomentosa. Taxonomy (NCBI): domain Eukaryota; kingdom Metazoa; phylum Arthropoda; class Insecta; order Diptera; family Polleniidae; genus Pollenia; species Pollenia griseotomentosa. Next base: position 172,176,792 of record OZ007562.1, on the reverse strand, counting down.
ATGGTATTTAAATTTTATTTGATTCTTTGAAAGTTTCTTTTTGCTTTAACTGGAAATATGAAGAGATAAATAAAAATTAAAAGAAATAAAATACAAATTTAAAATAAAATAAACGACCTTGTTTTTTGCTTCTTTTATTTATTTGAAAGCAGTACAAATTGATGGGCATCTGTTTTTTATGGTGAAGATTTAAAAAAGTGATCGTGTGTATACAATGTACATTTTTGAATTTTGTAATTTAATAAAATTATCTAACTACAAAATATGAAATATATGCTGCTGAACTATTAGGTGAGGGTAAAATTGATATAACTGCTTTTTTCAGTTATTGCGGGAGACAAGACTAAACAGTTGTCAGATTGTTAATTAATATTCAGCCAAAAGTCTATGAGCGAATTTAACTCTTTGTTCGGACTATTTTGTGACCGAACAGTCCAACAGCGTTTCATGTTTACTATTTAAATAATTTAATTACATAATTTATAAGTCCCATCTTTAAAACACGATAAATGTTTTGAATTATACCCTTTTTTAACACCACAATGGTGGAGAGGGTATTATGCATTTGTGCTGATGTGTGTAACTTTCTGAGTCGATCTAACGATGTCCGTCCGGCTGGCTGGCTGTCCATGTAACCTTGTGCGCAAAGTACAGGTCGCAATTTTGGAGATAATTTGATAAAATTTAGCTTCTTATTGGCACAAGGACCAAGCCGAATCGTAGGACCTCGAGAGGAGATAGGGGCAATTGCTGCCTCTCAGAAACTATCAAACCGATTTTAAGGAAATTTAAAACATAGATAGATCCATATTTATATGCAAACATGAGCATTATTCTCCATGGGTCCCGAATAGGGGGCACCCACGTAAATGTGTTTTAAAATACTCTGGTGTAGGGTATCAATTAGACGGGCTTGACCAACTGTACTTTCTTACTTGTTTTTTGCTTTAATATGTGGAATAATAAATTTATCTTTCCGCTCAAGCGCAGAGTTTTTACAGTCTAGGCGACTTATTAATTTCTAAAGGTTTTCCTAACTCTCACGTTGCAGATAAACTTTAAAAGTTTCGCTAAGAGTCCAGTCTATATATTTTTTCATACAAATCTTGTTAAATTTTAAAATGGATCCATTTTGTTAACAGTGTCGGAAAAAAATTAAGACGATTTCTTCCTTTTAAATAACATGTGGTAAAAAATTTTGCATTGAACTTTTATTGAAGAAACTAACTGTAAAATTCTTCAAATACAACATCTGGGAATCGACAAATAAGCAGGTAATGTGGCAAAAAGTACAAGTAGCTTGGTACTCAATTTACCCGGATACCTGTGCCAGTATCGCGAATTTAATGAAGCGGAGAGGCGAAGAAGCAATTAAAATGAAAGGAGCTTTTACCAAATATTAAAAAAATATTTGGGTTAGCAAAAGGTAACGAAATTAAAAAGTCCGTATTATTTGTATACCCTTCACTACAGGTGAAGGGTATCAAAATCAAAACTAAAAATCAAACATCGACTTTCCTATTGATTCTGATGAACATCAACACAAATGTCCAAATTTTGAAATCTTTTGACCAAAATAAGCGATTTTATTTAAAAAAAACCGTCCCAATCTACAAAAGATTATATGATAAACGATTAAAGTTTGGCGACCAGATTTTGAAAACAAAAATACAGAACATAAAGAAAAAAAGTAAAAAATTTATGTGACCTCCATTTTTTACATATTTTACAGGTATATTTATATACCTATGTAAAGTAAATTAAAAACATAAAATATATAAAAATTTACATTTACTTATTAATAAGTTAAAGTAGTTAAGAAACAACGAAACTTAAACTTCAATGCACTAACCCAGCAAAAACTTACTTTTCAATGCCTACTTCATACCATCTGAATTACATAGAAGTAGTAAAGTAATGGCTGGCATATAATCTGATACATAAGTACTTGTTTATGAGTTGATTAGCGAAATTTATAATTAATTCATAATAAAACGCATCTAAGGTTTTATTTATTCAAATCTAATACAAAATGATTTTATTTGTTCTAAATAGAAACAATTTGTAATAAATTTGAATATGAATAATTTAAATACCTAAGGGATTTTGATATATATTTTAATATTAAAAACTTGGTATTGTGGTCTAAACGAAACGATATTATAACGATATCGTCTAGGTGACATACATTATAACATATGATATCGATATTGTATCATAGACTTACTAAACTCCCTATTTGAAGCAAATGTAGTAATGACTTATTTAACTCCCTATTTGTAAGTGAGGGTGGTAAGTACTTGCCTCCAATGACATCACCGTGTTTAAATAATAAGTTAAAATGCCAATGTAGAAGTAGTGAAGAGTAGTTATATTAGCTTTTTAACGCATTACTTCGCAATGTAAGATTTTGCTGGGAACTTATTCCAAATTTCATACTGCAAGTGTATAAGAGTTCAGGAGGAGTATGAACAGAATATTTTCCATATGATTTGACAGAAAAAAGCGGTGATCGCCGTGAAACAAAATCTATTTTAATTTATTAAAATAATAACAAATATTGAACATGCCTTTAAAATAAAGATGACAGATTATGAAAAAAGAGGACACAAATTTTATAAATGACAGCCAGTTAAAATAGATGGTTGTCCTCTAATAAAAAGAGTACGTATGGGTCACCTTATTTAAAGACATAACTAACAGGTTGCATAATATGCAACATTGTAAATTGTCAAAAAAAACTGTTTAACTTTGTTCACAATCAGAGAAACAATTTCGTTTTTTCTTCTATCTTTTTTCTTCCTAAAGCATTTCATATATTTTCCTTTCATTTTTAGAACAAAAATGTAACTAAAATTTTTTTTAAAAATGTAACCAGCGTTGCCACAACCAAAAAAAATTTGTAGCCAAAATGTTAAAATAAAGTAACCAAAAGCAAAAAAAAGTAACCAAAATTTTTATTATCAAATGTACATACTATTTTATCCGCACTTCAGTTGAAAAATATGTATGTCTAAAGAAGGAATTGTGTTTGTTTGTATCTAGTGGGCTCAAAAACCGCTGTACTAATTTTTTTAAATTTTAATGTTGTATTACCGATGGTCTGGAAAGAATAAAAGGCTATATAATTTTTCGAAATTTTTAGTTGACGTGCACTTTCTTTACAAATTTGAAACTTCAAGCTTTTTATATAAAGAGCTCTTGCAAGTAAAATTTTTTAGGTCTTGCTGTGTTATTAAGTAATCAAAGTACAAAATTTAACTAAATTATGCGGTAAGTCTTTTATATATATCTGTTGCATTTTGACAAAACATCTTCAGTTAAATTTTAAAAGTTGAAAAAAAAATGTCGTTAATCATACGAATTTTCATTCAAAAAACATTTTTGTTTACGTTTTTAAAATTTTGTATTATCAGCGAAATTTTTCTTTAATTGTGGTTTATTTTAATATTTAACAAAAATTATGTTTTCGCAGAGTTTTTTTAAAAAACTTTTTTGCTATCTTATCTCGACTTAAGATGTTTTGTCAAAATGCCACATATATGTAGATGCTTTTTGCCCGGTGGAAATAGAATCCTATTTAAAGTTCCGTTCACTTTGACCTTATCGTTTGTCTAAAAAAGTGTTTCAGTTAGACCTATGAAGAATTAAAAGTAGCAGATAATGGCCATATACACTTCAAAGTATATATGTACATATGGTTAAGTTGACAGTTTGTTAAAGTTTAAGCTTTTTTAAGTAGATGAAAAAAGTATTGGTATTGGTTGCACAAATACCACACACAATTTTTAAGAGTCAAAAAAGCCGAGCGGGTAAATCCTCTTCCAAAACAAAAAATTGGTTATTTTTGTGTTGAAAAAAAGTAACCAAAATGGAAAAAAAGTACACAAGTACACATTGGAAAAAAAAGTAACCAATTTTGGTTAAAAGTTTCCAAAACGGCAACGCTGAATGTAACTAAAGTTGAGTCAACTAGAACTTCAGCAACAATTTGTATGAAATTGTTTCTGACGTTTAAAATAATTTTATTTCGTTTTGAATGAAAATTTCAACAAAATGTTGAAAAAAAATAATAATAAATGCTTAATATTGTTGTGGCTAAAATTTCCAAACGGTTTCACGATGCAAAATTTGAGTGGTTGCAAAAGAAATTGTTGCTCTATTATGAACACCGAGTGAAAATGTTTTTTTGATTGTAAACGAAGCTTTAGGTTTTACAAAAAAAGTAGAAGAAAAATAAATTGTAAACCGTTTAAGGCAATTTATAATTTTAAATAGTTTTTTGCTCCTTCTGTAAAATTTTCAAAATGTTAGATAGGGCCTTTTGCGTTTTAGGTAAGGATATATAAGTTTGTCATTCCGTTTGTAATTTCTACAATATTGATCTTATAAAATATTGATATTATGCAATAAGTCGTTCAATGCTTTCATTCATTCAATAAAAAGGTGAACATAACCTATAGGAATAACATAAACAACATTGTACAATGTTGCCGACACATTTCACTTTCTTTTTGTTGTGCAATAAAAAAAAGCCTTTTGATTGTTGCCAATGTATTGTGCCACCTTCGAATATCGCATACACATTAGCGATATAATTTTACAAAAAAATTGAACAATTTTATTGCAAGTGTATGAGCCGCTTTAGACCCTACACAGTATAAACATATATTCTGGGCCCTTTTCAGTAGCGAAGTTAATTTAAACGATGCCCGTGTGTTCGTTGAAATGGGTTTTCCGAAGACCACAGTTATGATGGGGACTAGGTTGTTATAAATTTAAACCAGATACAATCCGGAAATGTCTGCTATTGAAATTCAGCTAGTTTCAATATAAGAGTGTTCTACCGAGTTAAGGGTTTAAGTGCGATAGGGTCCATACAAAATAAATAAGCTTGATAAAATTATGCTCAAAAATTCTTACAGCGGTATTTATAACAAAAAGTTAGCCACAGTTTGTACACTACGGACAACGAGCTGCTTAGTAGAATGCAGATTAAGCTAAGCAGCTCCTTAGCGCAGAGCTAATTAAACAAACATTTTCCGTCTGCTAAGTTTTAATAAATCAACTCTGAACTTAAAACATTATATTGCTCATAATGCTATACGTTTTGCATAAATCATCGCTGGCTTTGTAATTTTGTTTCTTTTACATATGGGCATTTCCTGGGGTCACGAACGTACGTTCGTACGCTTTGGTGTGCAAAAAATATAGCAAACAAAACTTTTCCTAGAATTTTTTTTTGCGATTCGATAGCATTTGCTCTATGTTTAGTGCAAAAGTTGGTTTTCAACGGGGTTAAGTTTTCATAATGATAGTTTTAAACATGTGGTCACGAACGTACGCAAAATAGAAGTCAACTTTGGATGACAGTAGTGAAATGTAAAAATCTGCGTAATGGAACGGAATATTCAAAAGTTATTAATTTATTTTGAAAGTGTAGTAATGTAGGTCTCCATCCAGAATTTACAAAATAATTTATCTCTCTTGGATTTTGTTTAATTGGTTTATGTACCGGTCGCGAACGTACGATTTTTCCATATGTTTTTTTATTATTATGACCATGCATTTTCCCATAAATATCTTCAAATTTCCTCAACAAAAAAACTTAATTCTCCCTTTACAATTGATTGCAATATAGAGATATTGAAAAAAAGAGTGTAAACATAACATATTTTTTTCATGTAAAAATGTCTTTAGAAGTAGAAAATATAAGAAAATATAAAATTTTCCAGTTTCCAGTGCAATTTCCTCAAGTAAAACAGCTGAGGTATGCTATGAAACCATTCTTTTATAAAAAGATAGACTTTTTTTTATAATAATAAACAATAAAAGACGATGATTTTCAACATTTTATTTTTTCATCCTGGTAGACCATATACAAATTTTTAAAAGTTCTTAAAATTAAAATAAATAAAAAAGACAGGAAATTAAAAAAAAAAAACAGTAAATAAAAAAAACAAACCAAATTTTTTGATATGAAACAGCTGCTTTTCACAAATTGGCAACCACTTGGCAGCTCCTTAACAAGTATTTAGCAAATCGCGAGTCACAGTTTGGCATATTTATTATAAACAAACTTTTTGCTAACTTCATACCAACTTTTCGTTATGAATACGGCTGTTAGTGTATGAAATTTGATTGGTTTTCAAAATCTGTGAAATCGATAGCAAATAAATTAACCAAATTTGGCTTATATATTTCTTAAATAAAAGGAGAATTTAATATTAAAAATCAGCCAAGTCGGTCTATTATTTCACCTGACCTGAGGAGTTTAGGGTTTTGGGATGATAGAATCTATACAAAACAGGCCAAATGGATAAAATTGATTTAAAATATAACTTTCTGTTCTTTTCCAGCAATGTGAAGGGTTATAAGGTTCGGCATAGCCGAATATAGCACTTTTACTTATTTCTAGATATATTTTTTAATAACATTAATTTTTCGAAAACAGCTGGACTGCAACTTTTTTTTAATTTTTGATATAACAAATTCAATGAAATTGTAGAACCTATTAAAAAGTTTATTTGCCCTTATTATTTTTTCCGGCAGTGTGTGCTTAGATATTTTAAACTTTAAATAATAAGAGTCTGATCCCCATTATACACCCTTTTTGTTGACTATGAAAAAGCTTTCGACTCAATCAACAGGCAATGTATATGGACCGAATTAAGAAACATGGGTGTGCCAGACAAGATTATCTCAATAATCCGCAGCAGCTATGAAGGTTTCAGTAGCCAGTTCTTCACGGTGGTAAGATGTCTATCCATTTCAATCTATTTCATGTATTAGACAAGGCTGCCTGCTCTCACCCCTGTTATTCTTGGTGGCAGCAGATGCGGTAGCAAGACGTGCAACCGAAATAAAACCTTGGTGTATTACTTGGAACCTAGTTCATCCCAACAAGAGGTCGGGGTCCCTCGACTTTGCAGAAGATAAGTCTGAGCTTGCGCACAGGCGTTCCGATATGCAAAACAAGCTAAACGATTTAGCTAATGAGCCCTTAAAAGTAGGCCTTCAAATTAACATTGCCAAAACCAAAGATACGAGAGTAAATGCCAACTCGACTCAACCTATTGCCCTTGACCGATTCGTAATCGAAAGAGTTCAAGAATACTAATACTTACACCAAGAGAAAAATGACGATCTTAATTTAAGAACAAAATTCTTGAATTAAGATTGCAGAAATCTTCAGATTTCAATCTTGCAGTTTGGTCAGTATGATTGAAATTCTAAATCAAGAACGTAATTTTAATTTTAAGATCGTTATTAAGAATATATAATTAAAGTTAAGATTTAATTCTTGTTTTTTTTCGAAATTAAACATCAATGAAAGCGTGTTGTGTAATAAATTGTAAGACACTGAACAAAGAAGACTTATTAAGAACAAAAATGTTAAAAAGAAATATTAAATTATTGTGAAAGGCAATTAAAAATGGAAATCGGAACACAGATGAAATGGTGTTTATAACCATACCAATGAGTGACGATTTATTTTCGCTGGCCAATGGACAATATGATGTAATCAGCATGCCGTAGGAAATTGCATCGGAGTATCGGAGACAACGCATTGCTAAAAAACATTCTTCAAGAGTTTCAAATAGAGTATGTTTTCAAGTATCTCAAGGGTAGGTACTCCTTCTTATTTATATGTCGTCGGCTTAGAGTGTAAACCTGCTAAATCCACTTTTTAAGAAAATTGAGATTTTAATGCCGTATGGTAGAGAAAGATATGCCTTGTCGACCAGCATGTAGTTTTTCTTCAATTTGAGGTGTGAAGTGTGTCAAATCAATAATATTTTTGGTTTTCCTCTCAAGCAGCAAATAGGAAAAATAAAAAGTTTTTTGTCTCTCCTGTAAAATTTGTTAAAAGGGAGTTAGCAGGTTTACACTCTAAGCCGACGATGTGCAATTAAATTAATCGTTTAAATTCATACATTTATTTTACCACCTGTTATTTGACATTCAATTTATTTGTTTCAGACTCAAAAGTGACTTCTTAAAGTTTGCAGTACATGACGGAGGAAGTCATAAAAGAAGCGATTTCTCCTCTGAAGCTAAGAATGGAGTTCCAGAGATTCCAAGTAAATAGTCTTATGAAATTGGTTCTTTACTTAATGAAACAGATATAATTGAAATTTCGGATTTTACTATCCCTCCTTTACATTTATATCAAATTAATAATGGAAAGATATGATAATGATAGACCTAAGTTATTATCGTCGCAAGAATTAAAGAACGCTGTAACTGACAAAAAATTGAAAATACGTTTTTTTGCATAATTTTTATCAGAAAAAATATTGCGTCGATTGGGCCCGGTCCCATATTTTTATAATGAAAAAAAAACTCACTTACGCAAAAAAAAAAAATCGTTTGCTGTAAGCCGCAGAATCACCGGGAATAATATACTTGAGAGGAAATGATTACAGCCAATATATAAAGTGAGAAAAAAAAAATACAGCGTTCTTAAATTCCTTCGACGATATAAGTATTTATGCACTTTTAAGTACTACATTATCATTGCGGTTTCCTTTTTTTTAATACATAAGTATTCATATGTTAATATTTAAATAAATAAAAATTTAAATAAATAAAAACCTGTGTTTTATTTTAACCAGGCTTGCCAGTTTAGCACTTTATGGCCGAGTTTTTGAGATGTGGATTTAATTTTACATTAGTTTAACGAAGTCTTAAACTCGGATCTTTCCGGCGAAATGTGATTTTTTTGTTATTTTTCATTAAAGACCAACATTTTAAACAAAACTTAGCTGTTCCGTCAAAATTTTGTATACAAACTTGGTAATGGCGGCACAAATCTGTTTTTTTGTTCTTGAATAAAGAATTTTCGCATTTAACAGACTTTTAAGATTGAAATGATTTGATTTTGAACATAAAATCTTGATTTTTGCACGTTTTTTCCCTTAGTGTATGCAGTATGGTTGCAGAAAAAGAGGTACTGATAAGGATGTCGATTGCCGTTTAAGAAAAGCACTCGGAGCTTACACAACGTTGAACAGAGCCTTGAACAACAATATAACACAGCAACAAAAATTAAGATCTTTAATTCATGAGTTATTTATATTCTTTTCTATGGGTATGAAGCGTGGGACACCACAGGTATAATACAGAAAATATTGCGCTTGCCTCCGCAAAATTTTTTAAATATTTTTGATATCGTTGCAAGTATGACTTGAGTGTTTGTAACTCTCATTCGCTTTACAGTTTTGTTTGTACACACAGAAAAAAATACCAATGTTAAATTAACATGGCGCAATGTTGATTGAGAATCATAGTAAATTTCTGCAAAAGTATGCCCTTTATTTAAATTTATCATTATTTCATATTAATTTTAAATGAAAAATATTGAAATAACCTTAAATCACGTTTTTTAATATTAATCACTGTTAAAATAACATTGTTCAATATTGAAACAATAAAAACCTGTTTTACTTGTTTTGTGTAGAAACACTATTTCTTTATTTTCATGTTTAAAATATGTTATAAAAAGAATACAATTCCCGTATTCTTTTAGTTAAAATTATTTAGTAAAACAGTAAGTACATCAAGTTTTAAAATTAGAATGATGACCAATACCATATCGGGCCATTCTGCTCATGCTTCTGTTAATAAAGGGGAATAAAAATAAGTGAAACATGTGTTACAGGGGTAAGTGTTTTGAATTATTCTTAAATAAATGCATATGTTGTCTCTGAAGCTTCTTTTGACTGTTATATCACACTCAAACCAATTTGCTTCTACATGAAATTCACATTGTTTCAACTTAAAATAACTTTCATTCAAAGTGATTCGGATTGTTATTTCAATATTAATGACATTTGGCTCTAACTTTACTGCAATGTTAAATTAACATGAATTATAGTTATTTTAAAAGAAAAAAATGTTGTTCGCAAGTTATTGTAAAATCATGTTCAATTAACATGAAGTAACAATGAAGCAAAATCACCACCGAAAACGGTAAAATCAACCTTGTTTTCAACGATCTTACATTGATTTTTTTCTGTGTGTATAATATTCCTGATGATTTGGCCTAAGCAACCAGCGAAATTCGCATAGGAACAGCTTATCCCCACACAATAAATTTTAGTGTACATATTTGTTAAAGAACAAAAATTGGGAATTTAGAACATCATAATTAATGAATAAATAAAAAAGATTCGATAAACATTTTGTTTAATTTATTCAAAATTTCTCAACAATTTGTTTTAACAAATCACGTAAACATTTTGTTGAAAAAACTTATTTTGGGCAACAACTTTTTTTTTTATTGACTCGATAAACTTGGTTGTTGACTAAAAATTCAATAACTATACCTACAAACTATTTTATCAATACCGCAAAAATCGTCATCGCAGAAAATTCAAACATTTTGTAATCAAATATGCGATTTTCGTATTCAAATATGAAAATTATTTTCTTCTGTGCATATCGAGCCATAGCCGCAAAAAAGCTTATGCGACAAAAAACAAAATTTTACAGGAAAAGTTTTTTGTTATTTTATTTCATAAACATTTTGTATGAAGGTAGTCGCTTGAGATAAAATTGTTTTTGCTATAAAATCGTAACGGTACCTTATGTGACCATGATATTTAAGGAGATAATGCAAGTGTTGCCAGTAAAGCCATTTATTAAAAAAAAAAAACGAAAATTGAAAATGCTGCCGGTAAAGCTTTTTTTGCGGTAAGGGCTCGATATATTCAGGTACGTTAACTGCCTGTTTTTAGAAAATAAAAACAAGTGAGTGAGTAAGAAATTATATTGAAAACAACAATAAGAACGAAAATTTGTTTTTGTTTTCAATATAATTTCTCACTCACTCACTTGTTTTCATTTTTTAAAAACAGGCAGTAATTAATGTGCATAAGAATTGGAGGCAAGACTATTCCCGACATTTATGGAAAAATATAGGATTTTTATTTATCACTATCATTATAAAGTTATTTACTACACAGAAAAAATTCTACAAAATTTTTCACCAATTAAAGAAGCATTAATCAAAAATATAATCAGTTTTAATTAAAAATTTAATCAAGTGAATTAAACGTTTAATAAAGCGAATTAAACGTTTAATTAATACTATTAACTGGTTTAATTGATACTATTAATTTGTTTACTGGTGCAAATTTAATTAATTTTTTAATTAATATCACAAATTTTTTAATTGAAATCAATTTTTATTTTTTTCTGTGTATAATAACACAGAGAAATATCTTTGAAGTTAGAAAAATCCATTTTAACTTTCTGATTAGGTTTAATTCAATTTTTTTCCTCTTTTGTTTGGTGTCAATGTCTTTAATCTTTAACGCTTTCAATTGTTATCATTTGCTTTTTAGAAAATAGAAAGGTATAAAAAGTTATTTTTCTACGCAAAGTGCGAATAAAATTGTAGAAAATTCATCAGGGTCAGAAAATGAAGAGCTTTCCAATTATAATAATCATATAAGTTATTTTGGATTTATAGAATCTTTTAAAAAACTTCTGCAATAGAAAAGCTTATGTAGAAAAAAATGGGAAAGCACATGTGATGTCTCCAATTGCGGATATTTTTTGTGAGATTCTTAAATTGGCAAGAGACAGATATTTTAAAAATATAAATTCAGCAAGATATGTTCTAAGCAAATTTATATTATTTTTTTGTACCCTTCAACGAAGGTAAAAAGGTTTGTTTTTAAATTTAAGAAAATTAATTAATTTAACATCGGCTTCAGCCGGCTTTTTCTAGTTTTCTTCAAGCCGCCGCCGCCGAGAATTATGTATCGGCTTGGACCTCTTCTGACATTTCGAGAGAAGGTGGTGTTCGATCGACTACTCGTTATCGAATGCCATGATATTAAATTTCGACACAATCTATTCGATGTCGAGTACGGCGATCTCAAAAAGTATATTTCGATTAAAGTCATTCAATCACGAATGCGACGATTTGGCACAAGATTTTTCGTGTAAATTTTTTTTTTAATATTCCCCACTGCAATACTGAAAAGCTTAAACATTATTAAAAAAAAAAAACATTTTACTTTAAAATTCTGCAAAGAAATATATTGAAATTAGGCTTTCAATTTTTTTCCCTTACCTAATAATTCAATCTACATATCTTGTAGCCCATAACTTGGATTTAGTTTTAAAGAAAAATTCAACATATTTCTTTAATTAAATTACACAAACAAAAAATTACAAAATCTTACAAGCATATCGTCATATGATGTTAAGATAGCCCTAAGCTACAAAAAACCAAAATACAAAAAACATGTTTCTTGAAAATCTTACACTCCTACAATTTAAAATAACGTTGTTATCAACAAACAGGCCTGTCACAGAAATCAATTCCGATCGAAAGTGATTTCGTTTTATGTAAAGCAAGATACGAAATCACTTACAATTTCGATCGGAATTGATTTCTGTGACAAGCCTGAAAATTCTAAAAGTCCTAAGTTCAAACGCCTTTCGATAAATATTAAACAACAAGCACAAAAAAAGAAAATCTTGTATTTTTATTTTTTTTTTATAAAAATTTAGTTTTCCTTTGTTGTTTTTATATTTTTTTAAAAACAAAATTTTTGAAAATTTTTATTGCTTCTACTGTAAAATTTGTTCAATGTAACTTAGGGCTTTTTTGGAATCATATGACGATATGTACATAATTTGGTTTTTATCGTGTTGAAATGAAATATAATACATTATTACTCAAATACAAATTAAAACGAAATAATAAAAGGCTGCGATAAAATTTCAATAACGAATAAATGTAACTGATAAATATGTATAAGAAGTAGTTTAAATGTGATACAACTACAATTTTTTACGTAGTATGAACATAAAGATGTGGGTCATAAGAGGGAAATAAGCACTACGAAAAAATGTATGGGGTAAAGTTTGGCCAAAAATAACAATTATTAATTTGCCCTCGAAAAATGTTCATTATTCCAACACAAATTATATATATAATGTCCTGTGGTTCCTATTCGGAACAAAGGGCCACAAATTACGACTTAACTACGTCTAATGAGCCTCTTTCACAAGCTATTGAACGGCCTTTTTTAAATCTAGTTTTGTGTTTTAACTTAATCTTAACTTATTTACGTAAACTAAATCTGAACTAATTAACGTTATTTTGTACTTTATGTTTGAATTGTATCAAGTCAGCTAATCAGGCCTATATTATTTAATGTAAAAAAAAAACTTTTCTTTACATGTTTTCCAACGTTTCGTCAATTATTTGTTGACTTCATCAGGGTTACGTAAATTTAACAGTAATTTTCACATTAAATTAAATATAAATAAATTTTACAAAAAACAAAGAACATTTAACACAAAAAATAAATTAAAACCACAGCTTAAAAATTAATATCACAGTTATTTTGTTTTAAATGAATTAACGGACAAAAAGTAAAATTATATTTAAAAAAAAAATTCACCCTACACACATTCACACTGACACTCCTACAACATAGCACTTTACTACATATATACATTACATACACATGCTTGACACACTACTTACAAATGATATGAAAATTGTTCTTTTAGTATTATAAACTTTAACTACTAAACTTCATCAAAAGCCTCGAGGCAACAGCGCTGATGTCATCGTTGGATTTGTATTGGAGGGTCCATTAGTTTCATTTAATAAAAGTTTAAAAATAAAAAAAAAAAAATAATAATTTTGCAACAAAATAAAAACCTAAAATAAATAAAACAAAAGAAAATTTAATTTTAAAGCATTGTTTACAATAAAGCTTCGTTTACAATCAGTCCCAAAGTATTTCATATACAGTTGAACTTCTATAAGTCGAACTTCTTCTGTATGTCGAAAATTCTTTAAGTCGAAGGGAATCTCTTGGCAATAGCGGTGGACAGGCCAATTCACATGATTTTGTTTCTATAACTTCATCTCTTAAACTTCCTTATCTTGAATTTTTCTATAACTCAAAGTAAAATATTTCCAAAATTTTTTGCCATCTTAATTTTTAGTTTGATTTAAAACTAAAAGTGTTATCCATTTTGCGGTTTCAAAAGTAAACGTAAATAAAACACATATGCGCATTTCCCCAGAATGGTCTACCAGGATGAAAAAATAAAATGTTGATAACACAAGGCAACAAAATCGAAAAAATTTTAAAGGCTTGAAAAACCACTATACATTTTTGATGTATTGTGGTTCCAGTAGTACAAATATGGTCCAAATTTTAAATTCTAGGGAGAGGTTTTTTTAAAAATTTTTTTTAGTAAAAATCGAGATTTTTGAAAAGGCTGCTCCTTACATCTTATCGTAACTTTGGAGTCAAAACATTTAAAATTACGCCTGATTTAAGTTTTTCTAATATCATTTTTTAATTTAGCCATTACTTTTGGAGTTATTAAGGCCGAAGTAGAAAAAAAAAATTCTTTTTTTGTTTTTTTTATAAAATTATTGATTTCAAAAAATTCATAAAAAATTGAAACTAACAAATACTTACCAGTTTTAGTACTTAAGCTTAAAGCTGCATGCCTTAGAAGTAAATTACATTTTATTTCATAAAAATCCATGGATAAATACCTGTTTTATTCCCGATGAACTGAAAGTACCTAGTTTTGACCTTTTTTATCGCAAATCTGTGTAGAGCAACATGTTTATTTTATTATTGCAGCATGTTGCTCAACACAAATTTGCGATAAAAAAATGTCAAAACTAGGTACCTTCACTTTATCGGGAATAAAACACGAATTTATACATGGATTTTCATGAAACAAAATTTATTTTATTTCTATTATATGCAGCTTTATGAAAAAATAATTAAAGTAAAGGATTCAAAAAAAATAATGTGTAATAAAATGGTAAAACTTTGTGATTTTTAGCTCTACACAAATTAGCGATAAAAAAGGTCAAAACTAGGTACTTTCAGTTTATCGGGAATAAAACAGGTAGTTATCCATGGATTTTTATGAAATAAAATGTATTTTACTTCTAATGCATGCAGCTTTAAGCTTAAGTACTAAAACTGGTAAGTATTTGTTGATTTAAATTTTTTATGAATTTTTTGATATCAAAAATTTTATAAAAAAAACCAAAAAATAATTTTTTTTTGCCACTTCGGCCTTAATAACTCCAAAAGTAATGGCTAAATTAAAAAATGATATTAGAAAAACTTAAATCAGGCGTTATTTAAAATGTTTTGAGGGATTGGATAACAAAATCGGGTACGTCGTTCCAAAGTAACGATAAGATGTATGGAGCAGCCTTTTCAAAAATCTCAAATTTTAGAAAAAAATTTTTAAAAAAAAACCTTACCATCGAATTTTAAAAAATTATGTTTTTTGCAGTTAGGTGACTATAGCGGATGAAAAAAAAAAATATAGCGGTTATTCAAGCCCTTTTTTGCTGTTGACCTGTGTAATCATCGTCTTTTATTGTTTATTATTATAAAAAAGTCTATCTTTTTTTAAAAGAATGGTTTCATAGCATACCTCAGCTGTTTTACTTGAGGAAATTGCACTGGAAACTGGAAAATTTTATATTTTTTTATATTTTCTACTTCTAAAGACTCTTTCTTCAATATCTCTACTTTGCAATCAATTGTAAAGGGAGTATTAAGTTTTTTTGTTGAGGAAATTTGAAGATATTAATGGGAAAACGCATAGTGATAATAATAGAAAAACGTATGGAAAAATCGTACGTTCGCGACCGGTACATAAGCCAATTAAACCAAAACCAAGAGATATATTTTATTTTGTAAATACTGGATGGAGACCTACATTAATTACTACACTTTCAAAATATATTAATCACTTTTGAATATTCCGTTCCATTACGCAGATTTTTACATTTCACTACTGTCATCCAAAGTTGACTTCTATTTTGCGTACGTTCGTGACCACATGTTTATAACTATCATTATGAAAACTTAAACTCGATAAAATCCAACTTTTGCACAAAACATAGAGCTACCCAAATGCTATCGAATCGCAAAAAAAATTCTAGGAAAAGTTTTGTTTTCTATATTTTTTTTTTTACACACCAAAGCGTACGAATGTACGTTCGCGACCTTAGGAAATGCCCATATAAAATATTATTTTTCGTGATTATGTGTGAAACACTATATCATTTAAATGACCACCACGCGAAGTGTTGCAAGCATACTACAAAAATGGTGATTCTGGCACAGCCACATATCGTGCTTTAAGAAGAGATTATGGTTTACATAATCGTCCAACTACGCAAGCAATTGGCAAAATTGTGAAGAAATTTGAAGATACTAGAGCGGTTACAGATATTGTAAGGCCAGTGCATCATCGTTTCGCTCGTTCCGCTGAAAATATCGCTGCTGTAAGTGAAAGTGTTGCCGAAGACCCGAATGTGTCGATTCCTCGTCGTTCTCAGGAATTAGGACTGTATGGTCGTATGATAACCGACTTTTTTTTGCCTGTTTTGAAGAATACGACTTGGAGAATAAGTGGTTTCAACAAGACGGTGCCACAGGCCAAGAGACATTTCCTGGCCGTGTAATTTCTCGTCGTGGCGACATCAACTGCCCACCAAGATCATGAGATTGACACCATTAGACTTTTTTTTGTGGGGCTACGCGAAAGACTGTGTTTATGCAGATAAACCTTAAACTCTTGAGCACTTAAGAACCAACTTTCGTCAAGTTATGGCTGAGATACCGCCCAATATGTGTCAAAAAGTGGTCCTAAATTACCTCAAAAGAATCAATGCTTGCAACACTTTGCGTAGTGGTCATTTAAATGATATAGTGTTTCACACATAATGTCAACGTTCTAACTTTATAATAAAAAAGAAATATCATAAAAAAATATTTTATATGTGTTTTATTTACGTTTACTTTTGAAACCGGCAAAATGGATAACCCATGACATTTATCTTTAGTTAAATAAAATTTGATAAATTAAAATTCAATAATTCTAAGTTTTTCAAATTTTGCATGTAAACACTTATCAAATCACACAATATTTCATTAAATGAAATCTTTAAATATGTACATATGTATTTGTACGAAATAAAATTAGTTAACATGAATACCGAAAGAATTTAATTTTTTGTTGTGCATTAATACAAAATTGTCTAACTTGAAGTTTCTGTAAGTCGAACTTTTTTGTCGGGATAATGGAGTTTCGAGTTATAGAAGTTCAACTGTATTTTCCTTTCATTTTATAAACAAAAATGGAACTAAAGTTTTTTTTTTTAAAAATTGAGTCAACTAGAACTTCAGCAACAATTTGTATGAAATTGTTTCTGACGCCTAAAATAATTTTATTTAGTTTTGAATGAAAATTTGAACAAACTGTTCCAACAAATGATAATAAAGACGTAAAATTGTTCTGTGTTCTGGGCAAAATTTGCAAACGGTTTCTTTTTTTAAAATGTGTGTTGTTGCGAAAAAAAATTGTTGCTCTATTATGAACACCAGTGAAAATGTTGCTGCCTATTGTGAACGAAGCTTAAGAGAAACAATTTCGTTTTTTCTTCTATCTTTTTTCATTCCAAAGTATTTCATATACATAGGTATTTTCCTTTCATTTTTAGAACAAAAATGTAACTAAAATTTTTTTAAAAATGTAACTAAAGTTGAGCCTACTTTTATTTCAGCAACAATTTGTATGAAATTGAAACTGACGTTGATAATAATTTTATTTAGGGTGTGTGTGAAACGGTAGCAAAGTTCTATGGTGAAATGAAATTGGTTTGCGGTAGAAAATTTTCATATATGTGCTGTGTGAAATTGTAATATTTTTGACAACGTAAAATTTTGACATAAAGAAAAAAAACAATTACTAGTAGTTTTGTGAAAATGAATAAATTAATCAAGTTTTTACCAATAATGATTTCAATTCTGTTGGAAATGAGATCGTCCCATCTATTTGATGAATTCGTTCTGATATATTAACAATTTTTACAAAAAGTGTGGGCAAAAAAGCTTATACATATGTAAATACTTACATGTTGTATAATTCTTTTTAATTTTTTTGGCGCTGGTCCTGCTTCCATATTATTTTTTATTTTGTTTAAACAAATTTGTTCCTACTAGGAACCACAGGACATAATATATATATAATAGTGCCAAAATTTTACTTCCATGAGTACTTTGCTACCGTTTCACACACACTTTTAGTTTTAAATGAAAATTTCAACAAAATATTTTTAAAATAATAATAAATATGACATAATTTTGTTGTGGGAAAAATTTGCAAACGGTTTCTTAATTGCAAATGTGTGTTATTGCGAAAAAAAATTTTTCTCTATTGTGAACAGCAGTGAAAATGTTGCTGCCTATTGTGAACGAAGCTTACAAATTAGAATTATTATTTAAGTTCACATGTAGAAAGCCGAAAAATCGTTTTGTTGGTACTCAACCAGCACAATGTAAAAAGTTAGTTGAAAACGAATGGCTTATGTCGAACGCCGAAAAACTGCAACAACCCAATAAAAAATTGTGCTTCAAACGAAGCAGGTTTGTAGGGGAGAAATGTAAGAGTTTTGCTTGTCATCTCCCTTAGTGCCGGTTCACACACGTCAAGTTTGACTCGTCAAGTATTGAGTTTTTAGGAGAGAGGGGAAAAGAAATGGCATTCCCTAAAAACTCAAGACTTGACGAGTCAAACTTGACGTGTGTAAACCAGCACTTACGGAAGGCATGCATTTTATAGGGTTAGTTCCCACTTTGAAGCAATACATTTTTGACACAAAAAGCGCTTTATTCAACGCATATAAAAACTGGTGAACGTAGCGTTCAGCTTTACACACTGAATGTTTTTTTACAGTTATTGTTTTGTTTTCTCTCTTACAAACCTGCTTCGTAGTAAGGTAATAGCGTAGCACATGAAATGTTATTTTTTCTTTTTAAAACTTGTTAAGAGTTCGTTCACTTACTTTACTGCATCTCTGTATGTCTTATTGCGTAGCGCTTAAATGAGCGCTTATATTTTAAAATGTACCATTAGTGTTTCGCAAAATGATAAAAAATTTTATTGGGAAGGTAAAATTATGCGATGTAAAACGATTAACCAAACAAGGACGGCCATATTGCCCTTAAAAAGCATTGATAATGACGTAAACGTTCGTATAGAGTTTTGTATGGAAAATATTTTTAAAACTGAGTGTTTTTCATAAAAATTCGAAATTGTTATACAGGCAGTTTAACAAGAGTAGCTATTCTTTTCCAAAAATTTTCAATTTTTATTTGCCACAGATTTTTTAGAAACTTAAATGCCGATTAACAAACTAACAAAAATTGGGGTTTTATTAAACAGATTTTAAGCACAGAAATAATTTTAATATTATGAAAATGCGAATGTCTTTGAAACTTAAGAGAAACTGATATATCCGGATTACCCAGTTGGCCACGTCTGTAAGACATCCTTGACGATAGATGCACGACAATATTAATACCTGCACGACATGTGAACAAGTGTCGTGAAAATAGTACACAACACTAATGGCCAATTTCACCAATTCTATTTAAATGTCAATTCATATTTAAGTATAATTTCTCATATAATTTTATTACGAGTGTTCGCCTAATGGTCAAAATTCGACCATAAATTTTTAGGTTCATATGAAGATACTACATCTAAGTATATATGAATTTACACACTCAGGACCCTGCACCTATAATATTATTTTTCTAAGTTAAATAAATCACCACATGCAGCACGGAAAAGTAAAATAAAGAAATTTAATATCCCGTATTTATATAGTCGATATATTCGAAAACCGGTTTCTTAAAAATGTCGAATAATCGAGCAACCTATTTTTTTTATTATTTGATAATTGCAAAAAACAAATTTTGTATTTTGTACATACATATGTGTTAGTAGCTAATTTGAACGCTTATTACTCCGAAAATATTGAACAGATTTTAATAAAATATATATTGTGCACTTCTGTTAGTAAATATCTTTCAAATGGTGTGTGTTTTTTTTTTTCAAATCGGTTGACATGCAGAGGAGGAAAGTGTTCTTAACTGTTTTGCCTTAGCCGATTTATATATATGTAGATTTGACATACAAAACAAATTTTAAACATCAATTAATATTTAAATAAATCTCTGAAATTGGCCTTAACAAGACATTGCTGCATTTCTAGTCGGTCATTTGATAAAAACGATTACATGCCAGTTTTGCCTACTTTATCGTCAACGATTTGCATTCATCACAATACCGCCTATTTTGTGGTTAACGATAAAAATTATTCCATGTGCTTTTTATAAGCAATCCTTACATTGACAGTGAAGTATTAAACTGCATTTAATTTATTTTGCAGCCCGCGATTGCCTTCAGCAGGATTCTTTCGGTTTTTGCTGGCTTGTGCTAATTCGTAAATTTTTTGAAGGCATTTAAATAAACAACTAAAAAAAGAATTAGAGAATTTTAAGTAGAAGAAGACTTTGACTTTCATATTGTCGTCAATATGGCCAACTGGGATTAGTTTAGTAGAGGGGTAATACAGATCTCGTTTGAAAGCGAAGTTACTTGTACCAAATTTGGCAACATGACCCATAGTAAATACCTGACAACATTTGGCAACAGGACTAATAGTAAATACCTGACGACATGTTGGCGAAAGCCCATGCAAATCCACGTCGACTTTTTCGAACAAAAGCACAAGTCTATCGTGTGCGACTTGATAATGAGCGACATTATCATACACATTGTCGTTAATTATCATATGGATAACGATGTGGTTAAAGTTGTCATTGGCGACTATTTAAACGACTTTTTTCTCATAAAGTCGTTAATGCCCGATTAGCGACATAATAGTGCCGTTGATGACAGTGTTGTGGACACTATCTTCAATTTCGTCGCCGATAGCTAAGTGACAATAAGGGATGTAACGAATACCGATACCATATATCGGCGATACTTCAGATTTGCCGATATATCATTTGTAAGAGGAACCATGAGGATATAGATACTAAAAGGTCAAATAGGCTTCCTTGGTGGATGTTCTTGGGATTCTGAAGGCCGTAGAATTGGTAAGAGGTAACGTTGCTGGGGCTCGACGGTCACTATAAATGTGGACAGCTCTTAGGGCCTTGATGGGCTATGAATTCCAACTAGTGAAAAACTAGTAAATAATTGTTAAAGAGCTCTAAGGTAAATATTAGGAGAGTATGTAGTAAGTGTATGCTAGGTACCTGGTGACTGCAACTTCACCGCTAATGAAATGACCGATGAGTTTGGAAGACTGGGCTCGAAAATATGGGATACTGGATGTGTGGAGATTTTGATTTATAAGGGAATGGGTTCTTAACTTAACATATCGTCGGCTTAAAATGCAAACCTGCTAACTCCCTTTCAATAAATTTTACAGGAGAGTCAAAAAACTTTTTATAGAGGACAACGTAAGCGACCATTGCATGCATTTTGTCGTCAGTGTGGTTTGAAACACGACAAAATGCATGCAATGGTCGCCTAAGTCGTCCTCAATAAAGTCTAATTGAAGACAAGATGAGCGACAATTGCATGCATTTTGTCGTCAGTGTGGTTTGAAACACGCCAAAATGCATGCAATGGTCACTTACGTTGTTCTCAATAAATTATTATTCAAGACAAGTTTAAAAAATGCCTCAAAAAACTCGTTACGTTTTTAATCACGAAAAAATACACGTTTTGCTACTTAAGTTGTCGTCATCAATGTTGTATAGGCGACAAATTCAAAAATGTCCTGAAAACATCGTTGACGACATTTGCGTCTATGACCATTTTGCCAGCTGGGGAAATTTGTATTGGTTTGTACGGGAGGCACTACGCTCCTTTCTTAACTAAAGCACACTTTTTGGCAGATGTTGAGTATTGATAACGATTCTAATGTTACCAAATTAAGACAATTTTACATATATCGTTCTTCAGATATACAGAATTATATTTTGTGCCACACCAACTTATCTAATCTCGCCTACTTTTTACTAATGTTACGTATTTTTAACCAAGCTATTTGTACCAAATTTCGAAACTTTAGTTGTAACCGTTCTCTAGATATACAGAAATTTGAAATGTCTTTGTATGGAAGGCGCCACGCCTACTTATTGAATCCCACCCAGTTTTTTAATGAGGCCGTGTATTGATAACTCGGCAATGTGCACCAAATTTGAAAATTTTTTTCCTATTGTTCTTTAAATAGAATAAATAAATCTATTTTGTGCCACACCCACCTCTCCAATTCCGCCTACATTAAGTCAGATGTTGTGTATTGATAGCCAAGATATTTGTACCAAAATATTACCGTTCTCTAGATATATATTAGTTTATACTATATTTGTATGGGAAGTGCTACGCCCACTTAAAATTTCAAAGCAATATATATACCCCCTAGATGCTTCCAAACCACCAGTAATTCACTGTAAAAGTTTCCTAAAAAATAACTTAGCATTTAACTGAATGTTGTATCGCCAGAAAACTTTAAGAGCTTTTCTTGCATAACAAACTTGTTCGACTTAGCATGTTTTGGAATTGAGCTGCCGATATATAGATGTATATTTTGAGATATTGGCAATTTTGTAAAAGAATTTAATATAAGAAAAAATATTTTTAAAATTGTCTCCTAATGTGTTAATATGTAATATGTCATGTTTCTATACCGCATGAAAAGTATTTCAAAACACTTCCAAACGATACTCATATTGTTGAAATAAAATTTATACTTAACGAGATATTGTAAAAGAATTTTCAAACTTAAATGGTCCAATGGCTTCCAAACTAGGAGAGCTGGCGAGAAAAAAAAACTGTTTTTATTTGTTTTTAGAGTCCTTTAAAGCATTTATGTGAGTTTTCTTTATTAAAGCCAATAATTCATAAAAAAAGTCCGATTTTTCCACGCTACCATTTGCAGTGAAGAAAAAACCTACATATAGGAAATTTTCCTTACTTCTGGCAACACTGTAAAGTCCTACTTTGAAAAAATTATATCTGTGGCTAAAAGGAGAAAGTAATTAAGTCGACTTAAGCAAAATTTTAGTTTATGACATCTTTGTACTATCCATATAACAAATATGTTATAAAAAATTTAATTTTTGCTTATTTCTTTTTCAATGTGCAATTACATTTGGAATCAAAGCTGAAGTTTACTTCCAATCTGTGACGTTAGGTGTATTTAGGTACCTATAAAAACTATAACCGAAGAGAAGTGATGATTTCATTAGCATTAAAAATACATTTTTGAAAATAACCTTTAAAGTTAAAATTTACTTCCTACAAAACCAAAGAAATAAACTTAAGCACTTTTTCCTTATTGCCACTGATATTCTAATTAGTATTCTAATCTATCGGATCGCCGGTAATATCGTTTTGACGCATATATGTATGTAGATTAGGGTGTCCCTTATAATCCGACATCAACATTTTTGTACGCATACCCTCTAACTTTTTTCTATTTCAGTTACAACTGTTATATTAATTTTTTTTGTTTGTATTTGATACCGTAAACCCGTGCCGACTTGCAATGTGTGAGTGTTTATACTTTGTGTGATGGTGTGAACACAAACTCTTATGTTAAATTAGATTTTTTGACAGTCGCAACAAAGCTCATTAGATTTATATCTCAGAAAGTATTATGGAATACGTAAGACTTGTAAGGTAGTGTAAGCTAGCCTTAAGTATTAGTACGGCAGCAAAAAATCAATCAGAGCATCGGTTGTTAAGTTTATGCTTTGTGACATTTAACATTTAATTTGCAAACAATACAGATTTATTTTTATTATTATGCATTGCATCACTTACATCTCAAAACGTTTAAATAAACAAAACACATAGTTGCATTGTTTCCGTACTTTGTACATGTACATGTCTAAAATACAGCAGTTAAAACAAACATTGTGTTAGTACGTTTGGGAAGTCAGCCTATTTGATCTTTAAGAATAATGCGTTGAAGCTCATCAAAGACAGTAGGGTATCCGGCTCTATTGACTCATTGGAGCATCGTCGGAATGTGGATTGTGCGTCATTGTTCTATCGATATTACCACGGTAAGTGCTCCCAGCAGTAAATATTGAAAGAACCGCAAGTGGCAGGCCTTTTTGTAGACTTCTATACTCATTTCTAAAAAATTCGCATCGTATGATATCCGGCCTTTAGAAGTATGTATTCTAGAAGCTATACATTTCATTTTGAAAGACCTTCTAAAATATTCAGTACATATTCAGTAAGGAAGTTGTTCATTTGTATTTATTTTTAGTGCCCTTCCTTACTCCCTTCTTTGGGAAGTAATCGAAGTTGTTATTAAAAGGGAGTGTGGAAGGGCTTGCTCCCAATGACAACCTGTGTAAAAATAAATAAGTAAAGAATGCGGAGAGGTGGGCTTGTGTCTGCTAAATAAGGCCTCTTTACTCATTCTAGTTACCGCTAGGTTCAGCCGAGTTGGGCAAACTCATTCCTGAGACGTGGGTGCATTCCTGTAGTTCTAGCCTCTCCAGCAGATCACATCCGTTCGTTGTCGACTGTCCAACGTACCGCACAACGTAATACAGAGAAAATTCGTTTCTCGGTCGAACTAGCCGTATGTGGAATCGACTCCCTGCAGAAGTCTTCTCTGTCGACTACAAGTCGGAAAAATTCAAAGTATATATTCACAAACCCTACTCCCTCAATGCATTGCATTTGAAGGGGACATTCCCTGAGTGTTGGCTCAAAGGCGGGAATTATTTAAATACATTAATGCTGGGTTAAAAAATTTTTAAGAAGCACGACGTTAGAAATAGAGCATTAACAGAGGTTTCTAGACGTGAAAAGCATATATCTTCTTCACTAATTTCATCCGCAGTAACCGATTATCCAAACGACTACTATTCAAGCAGTTCAGACAAGAACAATAACATTTTGTCCGTGAATTTATGTACTAATCACTACCATTTCAACCATTCATCATATCGAGGAAGGAATAATTTTATGGCTAAAAAATCATCGATAGCATTAGATGTATACAAATTAAGCATAAGGGATTTAGTCTATATTATTGAAGCTTCATACTAGCGAAGCTCTTATGTACCGGTATGATACATTTCTCATCAACAATAAGTCATCTATTTAACGTTAAACGTTTAAAATTTGATTTCAAAAATAACGAACCAAATGTTGTTACCCTATACTGCGATGGAACAAGGGAATATAAAGAAGAACGTCTTCCTATTGCAATTTCATATGCCGACAAGGAGCTACTTCACAGTTACAAGCAATTTGGAAGCAATTAAGAAGGCGTTCACTGATTGGAATCTTGAAGGGCGGGTTCAGATCCTAAAAATGTTTTGCTCTCTTAAAGAGAAGCAAGTTTTATGCTAAAAAATTCACCATTAATAATGGCATAAGGCATTGAACTTTTCGCCCCCTTTTAAATCGACAATGTTAAGAGTGCCCTGTAAAATAGGTGACTTCGGCTTATGTATGGGCCTATTTTTCAACGAGGATTGCCTCAAAGAGCAACAAAGCTTCGCTAAAATTTAAAAACTCGAAAAAGTTTGCAAAGATAGCGCCGTAAAATTGATTAAAGGTCCCTAAAATTAACAAGAATGAAAAAAATCCGGTTAAAATTGCTGAAATTCCAAAATATTTGGTAATAGCGGTATGATAGCAAAGTCTAATATTTATTAAAGAATCACAAAACTTACAAGAAAAAAATCGCTTCAATAGCGCAAAGGGCTAAAATTCGTGAACGATTGAAAAGTTTGAAACAAACCCTAAAATTTATTTGAAATCGCTAAATCGGCAAAATAAAGAAAATGTCGAAACTTAACATAAAAAGTATTAACCAATGAGTTATAATGATGAAGAAAAAACTTTTGTCAGGTGGTAAAAACATTAAAAAATTAAGTTTTTTAAGCACTGTCAACCTGAAATAAATATTTTTGGTTTGTGTACAAAAAAACTTGGTCTTATTATAATTATTAAAATGGGAAATACTGCTTTTAAAAAAATTTGACTCTTTTTTTTATTGAAATATGTACCCTTTTTTACCCCCTTTTCTGGAAAATCCACTTTTTATGACCCCTTTCGAAAATTACCAATGGTAGCCCTGGCCTTGTGTGCTTTTGGAGGAGAAGTTTGATAAAGAATTATTAGTTTTTGCCTGTAGATATCATCTATACGAATTGGTACTGAAAAGTGTTTTTGAAGCTAAGATTCCAAATGTTTCGATTAGTCCGGCTATTACGCTTTTCAAATCATTCAAGGATAACTGGAACACTGCCAATCCAAATCAAATTGAATCTGGTGAAAAACTGGCGAGGAAACACTTTAAGGACTCTGCAGTCGCCTTTTTGAAAGACTTTTAAAAATCTAGGTAATTGGTAAATATTACTAGAGATGACTATAGAGAATTGATAGAACTCTCTATTCTATACCTAGGTGGCGATTTCTAAAGGAAATGGACAAAAATTCGACAACCTGGTCCAAAACACCAACTCGGTGGATGGCTAGAGCATTAAACTCTCTGAAAATATTTATAAAGTTCTCAATTTGGGTTATCGATGGATGAAAGAGCAGCATTTCAAGATGTGTGCTTATTCAAAGCAGCATCATACGTTTCGTGTACCGATATCTTGAAATCTAGAGGTACTAGAGAATTTTAAAAAACGCAGTTTTGTTAAGAATAATGTTATTCTTGAGTACAACATACACTAAGTGCTGGTTCACACTCTTCAAGTTTTAGTCGTTCAGTCTTGAGTTTTTAGGAGAGAGAGGAAATTAAATGGCATTCTCTTTTCCCTTCTCCCCTAAAAGCTGAAAACTTGACGGCTAAAGGCCCAACTATAATATGCTTATGTTGGCTTAAGCAAATGGGCGAATACATGTAAATCAGATATGTCAAACCATATTGAACTTAAGGAAACTTTTTGTTAAATTTTATGAATCTGTCATTTGCTTAAGCAAGGTGCGAAACAAATCGCACTTTCCGTACGGAATCAAATGTTTTTTGGTTTTGTTTTTGTGTTTTTAAATGCATTTGAAAAGATTTTTGTTATTTTTTGACAGGAGCTTAAGCATATTATAGTTGGGCCTTAATACTGGAAAAGTGAGAACCAGCGCTATTTATTTTTAATAAATCACGTTGGGATATGATGTAAGTTTTTTGGATATTGGTATTAGTTGTTTATTGCACTTGCAGGTCTATTTGACACCTTTATCGTCAGTTTTGCACGGGTTAACGTTGTTTTAGGAAGTTGATATTTTGCAAATAAGTGTTTGGATAAATAAAAAAAATTAAGATGGTATGCGTATCGAATTTCTAAAAAAAAATTTGGCCCGTGTAAGGGACACACAAATGAAAATACATACATACATACTTATATGTATTATTAAAACCCTCTAAATACGCACACATACACATTGCATTACCTCCTGCGGCACGGGATGATAATTTTTTTGAAAACTACGTAAATAATATTTTTTGTTGCTCAAAACTGTGGAATGTTAAAAAAAAACACAATTAAAGGCTAGTTTACACTAGCTCACAAGTCTTACGTATTCCAAAATACTTTGTGAGATAGAAATCTAATAAGTTTTGTTGCGACTGTCAGAAAAACTAATTTAACATAACAGTTTACGTTCACACCATCACACAAAGTATAAACACTCACACATGAAATAAAATGCAACCCTGATCCAATGAAAAGTATTATTGTTTAGAAATTTTTCAAAAAACGACGAAGTCGTTTAAAATGTCAAACTTTTTTTCATAACAGGTACTTGTCAATTTCATCACACATGCATTCACACTATCAGACTTTTACATACCTATTACTTGAGTTTTTGACATGTATTAATACAAAGTATAATAGTGTAAACTAGCCTTAAATATGCAGGTTAGTTGATTTAGAAAAGAAGGCTTTTAAAATTCTTGATAAGAAATATTTGATATCGCCAAAGGAAACAGAATTTTTTTAATGTCATATTTTTAAACATATTTTTTTTAATCACGACACACTTTTTACTTTTAAATATTTTATAAGGCCTAATTAAGGTTCTTGTTGTATACATATAAATTTTCTTTGAAATTATTTCAATAAAAATCAATTAAAATTTGTAACACATTTATTATTACACTGAACCTTGTATTTCAATTTGTGTTTTACCTTTTAGGACTTTTATTTATTATATTTTTTTTTTTTCAATTTAATTGGCACCAATTTGTATTTCAAATAAGTTTCGTCATTTTAATCTTAACATTTGGACAGGTAGACAAAAATAAATTCATTTACATTTTTCGTTTTCTTGTAAAATTAATTTTTTGTATATTTTTTTCTTTTAAAAATTTGTATACTTATGCACTTATAAACTATAACAAAAGCTTTCCGTTCGATCAAACAATTTGAAATTGTTTCTTTGAGCGTATAATAACAACTGATATTGTGCATTAATCTCAGCAGACTCAAAAATGATCGCTAAAAACTCAACGCAAGAAATACAAAATCTAATACCTAAGAAATGTTGTGATTTTTGTTTTCTTGTTTTTGGTTTTCAGTGTTTTGTCTACAAAAAAAATATCAGCTGAATTTTATTCGCTTTATTTTTAAAATTTAATAAAAAAAAGCTCAAAAATAACAAACAAATTGCGAAGAAAAAACATAGAATTTTGTAAACAATTGTAGCAAAAAAAATATTAAAAGAGAGACAAAATAACATTAGGTGTGTTCATTTACTTTACTAGCAGAAACTTGCAATGAGAGAGAAAATTAAATAAAGTCAGGCCAGAACAGACGGTTAAATGAAACTGAAACGAAACACTTTTTTAAAATTTATTGGTTTGAAACCAGTTTCAAACGTTTTTCACATACTTTGTAGCCTTAATTGTACTAAAATGTTTTAAAATTATCTAAATCATTTCGGTTTTTTATGAGAACAGATGAAACGCAAACTTCGGCCTCAACGCAACTGATTTCCAGTGCGTTTTAAACTGGTTTCAAAATCATCGCGTCATGTGTTGTCCTTCAAAGAGTCTATGGCAGAAACTTCTGTCTGTTTTGGGCCTAAATGAACGCTTTACCAGAAAAAAACTAGCAAGTTAGCATTAAGTAAGATGCGAGATTATTTCTTCCTTCTTAAATATATGAAAAATTAATATTTTATGTTATTGAAAAACTTCTAATTTAATAAAATATATGTACATGTTCTAGAAATCGAAATGAAGTGAAATTGAAATCGAACGGGATTTTAAGTTCAATAATTTACGAAATGACCCCAGTTTTTCCTGGTTTTAAGATTTGTTCCTGTAAAACTAATTGGTACTCACAAAATGAAATTGATAAAATGGAATATTTGTATGAACTTTCAGTACAGGGTCGATTCTTAAATTTGCTCGATTTTAAATCCACTTCATTTTAATTTCTTGAACATGCCCGATAATGAAAATAATTTTTGTTGATTTTCACTCTCTGGCTGCAAGATTTTCGAGCTCGTTAGCACCAAGGCGAATTACCACCAGGCGACCTTAACTCGCCACGTAAGTAAGAGCTGATAACTTTCCATGTGCCAAAATGGTATACCGTTCTGGTGGTTCGGGGGAATCTTTCCTAATTTCTATAATTTTCACTTAGAACTATGAAATTTAAAACGTTTTTAAATTATTACATTTCAAAACACATTATTTAAAATTATACTATGTTCACACTTGGGTTCTTAAACGCGTTTAAGCAACTCGAACGTGATTGAGATCTAATCACATCAAAATCGAGATGATAACCCATCATTGAAGTGGTTTGTTAATCACTTCAAATTGACATGATTACAACTAAATCACTTTATTAATCACATAAAATCCACTGAATATATGCACCTCAAACTGAGTATAATGTAGAACTGGCCAACATGAATGTATACAACCGGCCACGATTTCTGCTTAATGTTTTAATTTTTTTCCTTAAACAATTCATACATTTTCACAATTTCATCATTTACTTTACTTTAATCATTTAAAAAAAAAAGTATTTTTATCCATTTTTAATACTTTAAATAAATATAACTTTGTTTGTTGTTAATCATCTGTCATCTTAATCATCTCAAATGTAATGTGAACGGCTTTGATTAACTTAATCAACATTTTGTTTAACCTTCATAAGGTCTTCGGGTTAAATCTGACCCATTTTGAAATAAAAGTTTAATTTTTTTTAGAGTGAGTGTCTTATATTTTTTATATTTTATGACTTTTATCTAATAATAAATGCCAACAACTACGTTAGGTTTTCAGAAAAAAATTTTGGGTCATATTTGACCGGTAGCAAATTTTCTTGAATTTTCGTTAGAAATTTTCAGTTGTTATTTATTTTTTTTTTTCACCTCCTGTGACGTGCGTTATTTTGAAGTTTACTAATAAGGTAGGTAAATGAGTATTTGATATTGATTGGACTAAAGTGGCGACTCCAAAATTTCGCATTTATTTGTTCTCTAGTTAGCTGAATTGTATAGATCAAATAATGAAAGTACAGGCAGTTTGTGGGAGCAATCTTGACGTTGAACAGATCAAAAAACCTTTCGAGAGTACTAAGATTTGACAACAAGGATGCAGTGAACGCCAAACTTTAAAAAGGTTTGCGCCGATACGTGAGTTTGAAATCTGTGGGTTGATTAGTTTTGCCTGGAATATACAACCATATACAGGCAAATAAATAGAAACTTTGCCTACAAATAAGCAAATGTATGTATGTAATTCTCGATTTGACAGTTTGTTTGAAATATCACAGCATGACTGTAGACAATTGTTTTACTTTAGTAGGAACTATATGTAAAAATAAGATTGAATTTCCACGAGAGCTTTTGGCAACTAAAGGCTATCATTAACATAAGCTAAACAAGACTTAAACGAAAACAGTTTTGCCAAACGTCGACATTTCTTAGAAAATTTAGGTTTTCAACTTGCCGCGCCCTATATCAAGCAGTCAAAAACATTACCCAAAGACTAATTTTCACGAAAAATTGCAAAAAAGTGCAGGTAGTAGCTGAGCAGGAACAGCACCCGTCATCTTCAACCAAAACCTAGGAAAAAATATGTTTACCAGTCAAAAAAAAGTCGGTCCCCGTATTTATGAATTCGCCTTGATAATACTTTTTATTTGATCAGGGTTGCATTTTAACAAAAGCTTGTTTACGTGTGGTAGTGTGAATACAAACCTGAATGTTAAATAAGATTAAATTTGTATCTTACAAAGTATTATGGAATACGTAAGAATTGTGTTATGGTGTAAGTAGGTATGCTTAACAATATTAAAAATTAGCAATAACTTTCTCTTATTTAAAAGACCTATTATAACGTTGTAGAGTGTTGTGAATGTAGAGGTTTTTTAATTAATTACGTTACAACTTTATTCAAGTTTAGTTTCAAATGTCCGATCTCTTGATCGCTTTTTTAAAGGGGGTTATTTTGCAAAGCCCTTCGCCATGCGCTGAGGAATTTTTAATATAAAATTTTTGGAATTTAAAATTGATAACGAATTCAACTGCGAAAAAAGTGATGACATTTTGTTGTGAGAAAAAAGTGATTTTTAGTGATCACAAATTGACAACTGCACAATTAATGGGTTTTTATTGCCAGACTTTAGAATATGAAAACGAAATTTCGTGTGTGAAAATATGTATATTGAAAACAAAAACAAACTTTTCTTTTTTAATTGTTGTTTTCAATATAATTTCTCACAAGAAATTTTGTTTTCATTTTCTAAAAACAGGTAATAAAAACCTATAAATTGTGCAGTTGCCAATTTGTGATCCCTAAAAATCACTTTTTTCTCACAACAAAATGTCATCACTTTTTTTTCGCAGTTGAACATGAGAGTTTGTTCTTGCGCAAATAAACAAAAACAAACTGTTAATTGGTACTCAAATTTTTTTAAATGAGCAAAAATATTTATTGCAATTTATTTTTCATGAGAAAAACTTGGGTATTAATACATCACAGAGATGGAAATATGTTGATAACAATTTGAGAAGCTCTTTAGTTGGACATTTTTGTTCAACATGATTGACGTGGCCACACCACAATAGTGGATAGGGTATTATACATACATTTGTGCTGATGCTTGTAACACCATATAACATTAGTCCCACACCTTTAGGTATACTGCCGTGTCCATCCGGCTGGCTGGCTGCCCATGTAAACCTTGTGCATAGAGTACAGGTCGCAAATTTGGAGATAATTTGATGAAATTTGGTATGTAAGTTCTAACTGGTGCAAGGACAAAGCCAAGTTTATATTAAATTAAGTCCAAACTTATTTTATTGCAAGCAAAATCATTTAACCAAATTTTATTGACATCACTCCATTATAAACCATAGCTCTTTTACAAATATTTACATTAGACCGTACCTCAAAAAAAGTCCCCTTACACCCTCTAACATAGAAGAAACTTTTAAACTTCTGCTAAGGAAGTAATTCGATAATTTCAGCAGAAACATTTGTAAATTTAATTAAACAAAAATATCAGGCCTGTCACTGAAATCAATTCTGACCGAAAGATCGAAGTTCCACTTTCGATCGGAATTGATTACTATGACAGGCCTGTATACCCCGTTTTTTCGCAAACATATATTTGCGTAACTCAAAAAAGATACGGTGTATTGAACAAACTAAAAAAAGCGAAATTCCGCAATAAAATTACCTTTGAGGAATGCTATCCTGTTTTCTAATATGCGCAGTCGTTTTAGAAACATAATTATTTAGCAAAATTTCGAAAGTTTTGTAAAATAAAAAATTGGAAAATGCAGCTATGCTTCTTATTTTTTCTACACGTATAGAAAATGGAGTTCCAAACGAAACAAAATATTAAAAGCTGTTTGCAACTTTTGATTTTACGCACAAAAGACGAAACATTCTTAATTAAATTTAAGAATGTCATTAAACGCAATATGTATTTTTATGGGAGCACCCTAAAAAGTGGAGATAAAGGGCAAGTTTTTCTTAAAAATATTTCTAGTCTGTATTGAGTATTTTGTATGGGGATAGCGGATTCGTATGTTAGAAATAAATGATGGAGATGAAAAATAAAGTGGGATTGGTCATACATTTGACCCTTCTAGAAGCATCCAAGAGCCAAATTTAAAGAATTTAGGATATATAAGAAATTCTTAAATTTTGCCGCTGCAGCGTGTAGGATGCGGAATTTCTAATTTGTACTTATTTTGTTTAAGAAAATTTGACTTCGAAACACGTTCGGTTACCGCGGTACCCGCGCCAGGAGGTTTAGGGTTAAAAAAACGATGAAAGTCATACCCCCTTATTTATAAAAAATAAAACAGGCTAATAAAGAGGTTATTAATAAAATTTTCACATATAATCCGTTTTATACACCTGCTTTATTTTTTATAAGTTGGGCCGATAGAATTTTCGCCACAAAAAATCGCCAAACCAACAAAATTTGTTAACTCCAAAAAGCAGTTTCTAAACATTAAAACAAATCAAATTTCTGTTTTTTTTTTCAAATACAAAATAAGCAAAAAAAAGCAGGTAAAAAAAGATCATTAAAAAATTTTTAAAGTTCCTGAAGAAAAAAAGCAAAA
Organism: Pollenia griseotomentosa; assembly: GCA_963931875.1. NCBI lineage: Eukaryota > Metazoa > Arthropoda > Insecta > Diptera > Polleniidae > Pollenia > Pollenia griseotomentosa. Next base: position 172,143,309 of record OZ007562.1, on the reverse strand, counting down.
ATTTGAAATATGATAAAATTGTATTAAACAGGGAAACCGTAAATATGCATTTGCATGTTTTCCTTGTGCGACCAATGAAGGCTGTAACAATAAGGGTAATCACGATGGTCATTGTGCAAATTTGCAATTTGTAAATTTGAGTGCATATTATGATTGATCGTGAGCACACCAATTTTATTTTTTGTGCAAATGTGCTATTTTACTAAGAATGTATTCTGGCAACACAAAAAACTTCTGGCAGCACTGTTAAAAATCTGCATTTGTTTACAAATATACACAAGCAAAATAAAATAAATTTTTTCTTTTTAAATTATTTAAATTTAATTCTCTATTTTATATTAAAACCCACGACAATGTTCAATTTATAACTTTCCTTAGAAAACAATATGGCGCTTTATATGTCAAACGTTTTTGTTTACATTTGTTTGCAACTGAGCAAATATGCACTACTAATTTTTCTCATGGTTTTTTCAGTGCAAACGAAGTAAAATAGAGCAAATTGCAAAAACGTACATTTTGTTGTTGTTTTGTGCAAATGTGTGTATTTTTGCACGCATTTGCATCGTTTGCACTCTTTGCACTACCCATCGTGATTTCCCTTAATATATTTATTCGTTTTAGAGTATTTTTTATAAATTTTGGCCATTTTTTGTTTCATATTTTACCCATATTTTAGTCAAAATAGAATTTTTGCATAATTTTTTCAGTATTTCACCTTTTTAAAGTGTGTTTTGATTATTGTTGAATTTGTTTAATGGCGGAAAAAAGTGTTTAAAATTATGGTTCTGCGTTGCTTAAAAATCGTCATCTACCTACATTTCATTATACCCACACTACGATAGGTGAATAACACGAAGTCAAACCTGTGATATGAAATGAATTTATCATTTGACATCAAACACAATTTTCAAACCTTTTTTAATTGTATTAGTTTAACATTTGAATTCAAATTAATGAAGATTTGAATCAAAATGTATTAACAAAGTGACCTCAGTACTACAACAATGCAACAATAGAAAAAGCAACAGGCATTTTGTTGCTAGAATTGAGACGGCAAATGCCAAAATGCCTTATGAAAAAAAGTAAATAAACAAAAAAAATTACGACAAAGGTCACACACGAAGAAAATCACTACAAACAGCTGCGCTTGTGAGGTCACTTTATTAGTACATTCTGATTTGAATATAAACATTTTACATACAATTGGGGTATTCACAAGTTGTGCTATCATGTCATATTGTCATGATGTTCTAACATTTTACAATGGTTTAAAAATATTGTTGAAGCTTTGTTAAAAAAAAGTGTCTTAAATTAATAGAACTTTGCTTGCTATGTTTATTGTGCTGTCGTATTTAATCAGAAGAGACCTGCGCTATGTGGCTGAGACGAGCCGCAGTTTTTGTAGCCGACGCCGTTGATGGTATAGTTTTATCCGAATTTTATCGAATTTAACCTGCGGCTAGCAATTTTTGCAACAAAACACTTGCGGCGTCAAATTATATCGGCTTAGGACTCTGATGTTTTGTAAACAAACAAAATAAAATTTATTTGTGATTTGCGTCTGAAAAAAGGAAAATAGTCAGACAAGATCTAATTTAATTTATTAATACATGGATTAGAATTAAAATTTATTTTGATGTTAGGTAAATATTTATTATTTATATTTTTTTTAAATCAGCTGATCTAAAGCCAAAATAGCACACTTTATAATGAGGGGTTGTTCACAACAGTCGTATTTTTTCATGTAATTATTTTAAGACTTATGACTTTATGACACCATGTGAATCATCCAAATGTTTTATCAATTTTATGTCAAATTGTTATCAAATGATATTCTCAAATCAAAAAATAACTTGGCAGCACTGAAGCAAAAATTAATGTAAACACTAAAAAATGACGATTTAAGTTAAATGTGTTACACAATTATGAAAAAATTAGCATATTTCGGGAAGCGGATTCGCTTTTTAAAAAACCTTGATTTCTTGTTAAAAAATATAAATTATTTGTGAGTAAGAAATTATTTACAAAGTGAAAAAATGTGAATAAAACTAAAACGGGAAAGTTAAAAAAAACTCAAGTTTGTTGTACGATCGCGGTGCTACTTCATGACAATCCTCAAAACAAAAAGGAGCCTAGTAGTTTGTCTTTCCAAAATTTAGAGGACGGAAAGAACACTATTTCATCTTTAAGCTATTATGCCGAGTGTTTATCTCACAGTTTATTTAAGCTAATAATTAATTTAAATTAAAAAAAAAAAATATTTTTATATATATTTTCCACAATGTATAAAAATCGACTTTTGAAACACATTTGAGAATAACTTTTGAAAGCAAGTTGAAAATAAATGCATTTTTCAGTTTGAAAATTTGTTGAGATTGCTATGATTTTCAAACCATTATCAAACGTTTATCTTTTAATTTGAAATCAAACCTCCATGTTTACTGGGTTAAGACACCTTTTAATATACCGATCGAACTAGAATCACTTTTACCACCAATCTAACGTCCGTCCGGCTGTCTGTCTGTCCAGTTAAACCTTGTGCGCAAAGTAGGTACATGTCGCAATTTTAGAGATAATTTAATGAAAATCGGTACATACGTTTTAATTGGCATATGGACGAAGACTGTTGAAATGGAAATTTAAAATTTAGATTAAATTTGGCCCCAAACAAACTTTATGGCAACCTAAATCCGCTTATCAAATTTTTTTGGAGGTAATCCAAATTTGACCATACAAATATCACTCCCAAAACTAGCTTTAATGCCATAACTTCCTAAAAGTTGGTATTGGTGGCGTTATTTTTATCTGATAGGGGTTGATTCTAGAGTTAACCACTCTTCCTATATAATACCCTTAAATCATTTTATAACGATAAAATTTTGATATCTTTAGTATGAAATGTTAATATCTATAAAATATTCGGCACAAATAACTCTTATATATACATATGTACATAAATATTTACTTTAACGCATAATTTTGTTCTGGGGGTTCCATGGGTGTCAAATAAGGTGATGGAAATTGATCGATTTCAAAACGACCGGCTTAAAATGGGGGTTATGTATTTCGAGCGATCTTAAAATCTATTTCTGATTTATATTCAAAAGTTCTATTTACATATGGGCATTTTCAGCGTAAAGTCTTCTTTTTGTAACGTAACGCCAGCAAGTAATTAAAATTGTGTCTAAAAAATTTTATATGCATAACTTTTTTTTATAATTTGGTGTAAAGCTCTACTTGTAGTAACAAAAACGACAGGGGCCCAAAATACTAGATTTTTTGCTTGCTGGCGTTACGTCACAAAAAGTAGGCTTATCGCTGGAAATGTCCATATACGTTTACTCACATAATATAAAATTTATCGACGGAGAAAACCGGAAATGGCCAAAAAACATGAATTTCTAACATTAGAGCAAAACACTAGTAGAAAAAAAAGCTTACAGCGTAAGTAAATTTATTTTCATCGTAAAAATATGAAACCCAGACCAATCGACGCAGTATTATTTTCTGATAAAAACTATTCAAAAATTATTTTTTTCGGTTTCGGTGTACATAAATGGCGTAAGCCTTAAAACGTTTTCCTTCGTCAATATACAAAAAATTAGAGGAAAATGTATAAGAAATAAATCTTAAAAAATACTGAAAACACTATTTTCGGTTTCAAATCGTTTGGTTTAAAAATCGATAATAATATAACTGACTGTGTTGTACGGTATTATATGGGCGTTCTTGACTGATTATACTTTTTTATTAATTGTTTAAAATATAAAAATTTTATTATGTATATTTTTAAATGGTTTTTTTTTTAATAAGACATTTCTGTTTTTCAGGGCATACATACAACAAACATATTTTCAAGTTTTGACAGCATATTTTATGGTCATAAAACACTTTTTTATTAATATATTTCCGGTTTCCCTGGTAATAAACAATGGGGCTGCTTTAGCTTCAACAATATTTTGTACTCCCCGTAAGACAAAAAAAAAAAACAAAAGATAAACAACAACATTTTAACTGATTAAATTACCAAACAAAATTTTAAAAAGTGAGATTTTTGTAATAAAAAAACAAGAAGAGATCAACATAAAATCATTTTTGATTATTTAAAATTATGCGCAATATTAAACTGGGGGTTAACTCTTAAAAAAGCACATATTAACTTCCATGCTGAGAATATTTCTTGTTCATTGTAGATTTAATGCTCTCATTTTTTGTTTTTTGAAAAATAAGAAAAAACATTTTAAGAGCATTCAGGTTCTTTATTAACTAATTTATTTTATGAATCTGTTATAAACAGTTTCAATAGAATATACGACCATTTATTTTGTATCTACTTCGTTTTAATTTATGCAAAATTCCATACAGATGTTGACCGAATCTTAAAAAGTCAGACTTAACGAAGGTTAGTTTTCAGCTCTTTTAATTTGTTTAGCTATTACATCATATTTAGTCATAATTTTTTTTTTTAATATTATATATTTCAAAGAAAATATAATTTTCTTCCGCTTTTCGATACTAGTATTTCAGGCATTTTGTGGATCGATTTTTAATAAATTTTGAATACTGCTTCAATTGATAATCGAATTGTTAGTCTGTTAAAAAGGTGTAATTAACATGTTAATCATGTTATTTAATTAATTAATACATAATGTGATTTTGATAAAAACGTTTTTATTTTGATAAAAGTATCTTTTTAAAATTAATATTTACTAATAAACGCGCCTTTTTTCATTATTTTATCATGTCAAACAGACATTTGGTAAAAGTATCTTAATATGTAGAAAATTAACGATAAAAGTATAATTTTAATAAAAATAGTTTTTGTTTCGATAAAAGTATTAAGGTGGAACCTCAATTATGAAAAAATTTAAAACTCATCCGTTCGGATAAACAAAAAAAAAAAAAAAATTGAGAAAAATTTTATCTCGATCGATTAAAAATTGGCGTGCCCCACGAGAGTAAGAACGACATTTAGGAGAAAAGGATAGAATAGAGCCCGTTACTACTTAGAAGTTGTCCCTACACTGAAAGAACAAATCAATCTATCTGTACTTAAATCAAGCCGAATCGGTGTCAGTAGTACGGTAGGTACGGATATCCTTAAATCAAGTACAGAATTCTTGATTCAAGTACGGTTTATTCAAGTGCCATAAAATCCATAAAGTCCGTAAAATCCTGTTTTATTTGTTTTGTATAGAAACAATAACAACACTATAACAAGTAAGAAAGTACAGTCGGTCAAGCCCGACTATATGATACCCGACACCACAGTATTTTAAAACACATTTACGAGAGTGCACGCTTTCCGGGATTCATGGAGAATCATGCTTATGTGCCCATATAAATATGGATCTATCTATATTTTAAATTTCATTAAAATCGGTTTGATAGTTTCTGAGAGGCAGAAATTGCCCCTATCTCCCCTCGTGATCCAATAAGAACCTATAAGCCAAATTTTTTATCAAATTATCCCCAAAATTGCGACCTGTACTTTGCGCACAAGGTAACATGGACAGCCAGCCAGCCAGCCGGACGGACATCGTTAGATCGACTCAGAAAGTGATGCTGAGTCGATCGGTATACTAACAGGTCCAGGACCCATATTTTAAGGTGTTACACACATCAGCACAAATGCATAATACCCTCTCCACTATTGTGGTGTGGGTATAAAAAGAAAAATTTGTTTATTTACATGTTAAATATTATTTATAATAAAAATTATTTAACTAAATAGTAGATGAAATTGTCAAAGTAGAATGATGACGAAAACTATATCGGGCCATTCTGCTGGTGTCTTTGAATTGTGAGTGCTTCTGTAAACAAAGGGGAAAACAAAAAAGTTACAGGAAAATACAGGAAACATTCTCTCTTTCTCTCTCTCTGGTTCCGCAGGTAAGTGTTTAGAACGTTTCTTAAATTAAAACTAATTCGATTCTACCTAGGTGAATTCAACTACAGGTGGTGTCGGAACTACAACAATCCAAAAACAACAGAAACAACATAGGATTTGTTGCATTGCATTGTTAGTGCTTATAGCTCGAAATGTCAACCATTCTTAGCAAAACACTAACAAATCAAAACAAATAAGCCCAAATTGTCAAAATCAGATGCCGTTTCGACACCACCTGCAGTTAATTCGCCATGGATTCTACATGAAATTCACGATGTTTCACCTTAAAATAACTTTCATTCAACGTGATTCGGACTGTTATTTAAATATAAATGACATTGTGCTCTAACTTTACTGCAATGTTAATTAACCATGAAATTTAGTTATTTTAAAAGAAAAAAATGTTGTTCGCAAGTTATTGTAAAATCATGTTGAATTTAGATGAAGAAACTATGAAGAAAAATTACTACCCAAAACGGTAAAATTAACCTTGTTTTCGACGATTTTACATTGATTTATTTTTGTTCGTAGCCTAAACACTTAACCCACAGAAGAATTCTCAATTATAAAAAACAAGCCAGCAACATGTCCAATTTGTTTTTCGTAATTATTCTTCTTTGAAAATTTGTTGTATTTAACTAAATAATTTTAATAAATAGAATATGGGAATTATTACTTCTTATTTTACTTTTTATACATGAAAATAATAATAAATTTTCTTCTTTTAGTGTTGTAGTTTTTTTCTATACAAAATTATTAAATCGATTTTAACTTCTTGTGAAGTGCTATTGTTGTTTCTAAAACAATTTTTTACAAACACACGCATATCAGTTTTCGAAAGTTACCCCAATTTGTATTGTTTTATGTACTTTTAAGTGTTATTCGTACTTAAATTTATGAATACGACTCGTAAAAAAGTAAGTAGAAAAAACTTAAATTTAGTAGGTGTGTTTATATGTGTAGGGAGGTAAAACGTATGAGCAACCATTATTTTCGTAAAAATTCAGTTTCTTCGTATGGAAACCCGTTGGAGGGTTAAAGGTAGAGGCTAAGTTTGTTTTAGAGAAACAGTCGGAATATAATAATAATGGGGGTTGAACATACATTTTACCTTCATAGGGGCGATTAGAATTTCGCCAATTTTTAACCGATCAATCTCAAATTTTTATTAAATTTTTTTTAACCTAAACTGACAGAAAATTGCCTTCGATTTTTAGAAAATCAAAAATTAAAAATAATGTTAATTTGAATATGTATTCTAAGTCAAATTACAATTTATAAAGCTTCTTTCTATACTTTAATAGTCTTATTCCTTCAATAATTTCCAGGAATCCAGGAATCTATGCACTATCACTTCTTATTCCTTCAATATTTTCCACTAACAGAAACATTCAAACAAAAATTGGTACTTTTTCGAAATTCTAATGTTTGAGAGGTGGAAATCGTACCAACTTTTAGTACTTCTTCAAAACATTTTTCCCATGAATGGATATGTTGGTATTACATTACGGCCTCCAACTACAATATGTATTGAAATTTTTGATACTTTAATGAAGAGAAAAAAGTATGAAAAAGGGGAAGTGCGGGAAATTGAATTTCTTTCCTTTACTTCTGTGGTACTGCATGTGCAGGGTACAGGTTCCTAACTGAATGAAACCTATAAGATGAAAACTATTGGCACTTTTAAGTTCTTCAACTGATACTTTTTGAATTTTCGTTAATATTGGCACTAGAAATATAAAATTAAACATGTATGGCTCTTTGTGAATAAGAATCTGTAAAAGGGGAGTTTTAAGTTCTTTTTCGTTCTACCAGTGGTACTTTTTTGATTTACGTTAATATTAGACCTAGAAACATAAAATTCAACATGCTGTGTCATGAGTTGGTGAAAATCTTTAAAGGGGACCTTTTTAGCACTTTTTTATTTTTTAACTGCTACTTTTTGAATATCCGTTTGTATTGGACCTAGAAGCATACAACTAAACATGCAAGGTCCTACCTGCCTAAATGCAAATCTATAAGAGGAATCTTTTTGGTACTTTTTTCGTTCTTTAACTGATACTTTTGGAATTGTTATTTATACTGAACCTAGAAACATAAAATTCAACATGCAGAGCCCAGAGTGACGGAGAAACTATAAGAGGCTTTTGGTACTTTTTTGATTTTCAATTGTTAGGTACTTTCTGATTTTTTTTATATTATTTAAGTAACAAAACTAAACTAAATGAAGATAATATATGGACCATAGGTTGGTCCCTCGACATACCAATTCACAAAGACGAAAAAAAAACAAATGCTCGAAATATGTTAAGTTAAATATGTATACTTATTGAAATGTTTTCTTCATTTTTGCATAAATAACACTGTGCTCGAAATTGACACTTTTTTAGACAAGCTGGGCACATGTCGTTTTAGCATAATTCGTACGCTGAATCCAATGGTGCCCACCGTTTTTTTAGGTTAGCGCTTGTTTTCGAGATATACCGTTATTTCGAAAATGGAGGAGGTTCCACAACAATTATTCGCGTAACTCAAAAACGGTTAAGTTTATTGAAATTACTTAAAAAACCGAAATTTCGTAATAAAATTTCCTTTAATTCCTTTTTAATATGAGCAGTCGTTTTAAAAACATAATTTTTTTTTTTTTTTTTTTGAAAAAAACAAATATTTTTGTTTATCAAAATATCGAAATTTTTGTTTGTTAAAAATTCATAAAAAATTGGAAAAATCAACTAGGCTTCTAATTTTTTGCAGACATATATAAAGCTGCAAACAAAACAAGCCATAATTGACTAAAATCTGTTACCAACTTTTTATTTTATGCACAAAAGTCGAATTTAAGAATTTCATAAAACGCAATATTTGTATTGGAGCCCCCCTAAAAAGTAGTGATAAGGGACAAGTATGTATCGAGAAAATGTTAGGACAAAAAGATAGTTGAGGTCGGTCATACATTTTATCTTACTTGGGGCGATTCCTTGGCATTTATGGTACTTTTTTTCAATATATTTCTAGTCTGCATTGAACATTTTGTATGGGAGCCCCAATAAAGAATGGAAGGTTTGTTAGAAATATATGATTAAGATAAAAAATAAAGTAGGGTTTGTCATACATTTGACCCATCTAGGAGCATCCTAGGCACTGCAGCAGTCAAATTTAAGAATTTCAACCAAACATATATGGCGGTTTAATAAAATTCTTAAATTTGGCCCCTGCAGCGCCTAGAATGCGGAATTTAGGTTTTTTTTTAGTAATTTCAATAAACTAAATCGTTTTTGAGTTACGCGAATATATGTTGTGCAACCTCCTCCATTTTCGAAATAACGGTATATCTCAAAAACAATAGCTAACCTAAAAAAACGGTGGGCACCATTGGATTCAGCGTACCCGAATTATGCTAAAACGCCATGTGCCCGGCTTGTCTAATTTTGCAACTAGCACAGTGTAATTAAAGCCGAACTTTGACCACTAGACAAACACTACTTTTCCCGGAAGCTTTAAAAGTACCACGACTGTTTAAATATTTCCATATAAATCTTAAGCACACCCGTTTTAATTTAAAGAGTTGACAACTTGTGTCAACATTTACACAAATAGAACAATTGTGATTTTTAGAAGAACTGTTAATTTTTAATTTTTGATGTTTTTAGTTAGGCAGAGTTAGTTCGCTGGAGTTCATTTAAGTTAATTTTCATTTAATTATTTTTACTGAAGGAAGGAATTTTACAATATGATATTTATTAAAATTTATTGATCATTTTTATTCTTGGCTAAGCTGGAGATCGAACTTGGGTTAAATTTACATGTTTCAAGAATCACCACAGTCTTTTACCAGAATTCTTTGACGTTCTAACCTCTGCACCACTGCGGTGGTGCGGTGCCAGCAAACAGTCAAACATAAATCTTTACACAGTGGTACTGGTGGTTCGAAATTTGCTGTAATTATCATTTTCAATTTTATTTACATGTTGCTTCTTTTCTTCTGTTTTTCCCTATTCTTTCTGTGAAGACTTTGTCTTGAAAACATGAATTCATTTGTTTATTGTGTTCTTTGTTTTATTTTTACAACTTGAAGTACAAATGTAAATATTAGAGCTTGTGCCATAGCCATTTTTAGAACAATTGTGATTTTTAGTTAAACTGTTAATTTTTAATTTTTGATATTTTTAATTAGGCTTGAGTTCATCAAATTTAATTTTTATTAAATTATTTTTACTGAAGGAAGGAATTTAACAACATGAAATTTATTAAATTTTATTGATAAGTTTTATTCTTGGCTGAGCTGATGAAAGAATGTGGTGATTCTTAAAACATGTAAATTCAACCCGAGTTCGATCCCCAGCTCAGCCAAGAATAAAAATTAATAAAAAAATTTTAATAAATTTCATGTTGTAAAATTCCTTTCTTCAGTAAAAATAATTTAATGAAAATTAGATTTGATGAACTCAGTCAAGCTTAACTAAAAATATCAAAAATTTACACAAATATTTTTTTTTAACTATTTTTATTTATTATCGTTAATAAACACATTAATTAATAACTTTTGTACACTTTTTTTAATTTTTATCCCCTTTTATTCGTAGCAAATACTCTCAAATGATGCCTAATGATGTTTTATTCGTATCCTTTTGTCCTTGATTGGAAACAGTAATTTTATAAATATGTACGTATTTACAGTAATACACATTTTATGAGTTTGGATTTTTTTTTTAAAAGTCCATTTCTAGTAACTTAACACGTTTTACATTTAAGGCCTGCATGTCCTTAAATTTAAAACGTCCTCCCATATATTTAAGTAGGATTATAATTAAAACAAAAATCAATAAATGCATGAACAATATGCATGAAAAAACTTTACATATATATGCACTTAATATCCTGACAAAAGGACTTTTTTTAATTTACACTTGGCGTTTTTGCACAATAAAAGTCGTTTTTTCAGACCAAATATTTTATATAAATATTATTTTTAAAACTTACTTTTAAAGAGAACTTTTTAAATGGTTTCTTTTATATTAAACTAGATTTTATAAAATTTGGCATGTTTTAAGTTTTTAAATTTCTTTGCAAATTTAAACAGAAAGAAAAATAACAAAAATTAGTTTGTAGACAAGAACACCACCAATGTTTTGAGAATTATTTGACAACTGAATGAATTTTGTAGTTGCTTTTAACCCACCACAAGGGTTGGCGAACAATGTGATACTAAGTAAATAATGAAAAGAGAGCGTGAGAGCGAAAAAAATTCTAATAAACAGAGAACCAAAATGTATTAACAAAGTGACCTCAGTACTACACTAGTAGTGACTAGTTTGCTATATACATATGTATGTGTATCACATATAGTCCAGAATAGTTCGCTACATATAAAAATTCATTTTATTTATCACCTTCATCTTAAGCAAAATATTCCGGACTTAATTGAAGCCTTGTAGTGAGAACTAACCAAATTGTTTTATAAATGACCGAATTAAAAAATAAAAGTTTTGGAATTTGCGCCAATACAATATTTGGATCAGCTATTCTTAAATAAAAATACAGGGTTATCCATTTAATGGTTTCAAACCCAACGGTCTGGCAAGGCTGAAAGCTGTTAAATATCTGTCATCTTAAGTTTAGTAAAAGGTTTGCCATTTTCTAATATGGATGGTTTAGAAAAATAGTTTAGTTTTACTACAAAGTGGTGGTTCACACGTGACAACCATTCGAGCATTACGGGGTGATTACAGTTAATATAATTGACCTGGAAGCGTTACAGATGTGTTCAGGCTTATGTATCATAGAAATGTGCGCACTGTTGAAAATATCGCTTCTGTTAGTGAAAGCGTGGCGGCTAATTCGAATTTGTCGATTTCACGGCGCTTTGCGCTACAGCTGCTTAACAGTTTCTTTTGGCCTGCAATTGAAGCCTATGAGCTAGACGATATGTGATTTAAACCAGACCGTTCCACAAGCCACATAACATGACCGATTTTGGCTATAATGCATGGAAAGTTGCGAGAACGCGTAATTTCACGTTTTGGCAACGTCAAGTGGCCAATAAGATCATGCGATTTAACGCCGTTGGACTTTTTTTGTAGGGCTACGCCCCAGACTGTGTGGTCGAAACTACATAAAAAGGATCGAATATTGCAACCAATCTAAAGCGACATTGTATTTGGTACATAATGTCAAGGTCCAAGCATTACAATAAAATAAAAGTTTTATCGAAATCATTGCTTTATTTTTGTTTTTTTTTTAGCTGAAAAAATGGATATTATATCCCAGCTAACGTCAAAAAATACTTTAAGCAAAAATCAAAGCGTGCCGCTGAACGTGATGAAATAAATAAATTTTTGGCCAATTTTTATTTAAATATGGTCAATATCTTATTTATTTTAGTTCAAAATTATTAAAAACTTTAATAAAATACAATAATCACAGCACAAAACGTGACATAAGGCTAGACAAACAATGCAATAGCAAAAAATCATAATCTGGCTTAGTGCTGCCACCTTTATTATTTCACCATAAATTAATCAGTTTAAATAGTTTGTTGCTACTCCTGTAAAATTTTCAAAATGTTAGATAGGGCATTTTGCGTTTTAGGCAACGATATATAAGATTTGTTTGGTTTTAACAATCAATTATACGAAATAAGGATTTTGACACGACAGCCTCCATTCCTGATGAGATAAGCCACAATTGCCATTTCAATACTTTTGTAAAGGGTATACACGATTCGACACAGCCGAATCTTGCACTTATACTTGCTTTGTTTACCAACCAGCATATGCTTAACAACTGCAAACGATAAAACGCCCGTATGAATGAAGAGGCTTTATTGTACTTTTTTGAGAAAAACAAAAGTTGAAACATGTTGTATCCTGGTGAGCTAATGTTTGTTAGTTCTCGAGTTACATTTACAATAATGTTACCGTATTAAGAGAGCATTTGCGAACAATTAAATTTATTTGCTTAAGGTATTCTTCTCTTTGTCCTTGTTTAGTTAAAATTATTTACATATTTTTAGTCCTTATTAAAAGGAAAGTTCGTTAAGCGATATTTGTCTGATTGGAAGTATTTAAAAAAACAAAATAACGCTTGTTTATCGCAAATGTGTGCTGTAATGCCAAACCCTTTTTATGAGACCTATGCAAAATAATAGAACAATTTGGCTTATCTTATTATAAAACAATATCGGTACTTTTATGTACATGCCGCAAATTTTCTCTTAATACATAAATAAAAATCAACCCAAGTTCCAAGGGTTATCAGCAAGGTATACATATTTACACAAGGTAAACTCGTTGGCCCATATGTTTGTCATCTGTTTACCCCTAGTTGGAACCCAAACGTCAAATTTCGTGTATATGAGCCAAAATTTGTACATGTGTTAAAGTTGTAGTAGTAGTAGTTTCTTTATTTACAATAAATTAAATATCTAAAATAAATTACATATATTCATATATATTTAATGTAAACAAAAAAGTGGAAAGGTAATAAATTTCGACAATATTTTATAAAAAATGTCTGTCGATTTACCAAATAATTAAAAATATTTATTATTACAAAGCATTTAATTAAATTCTTGTACCAAAAAGTTTCTGTATTCTAAAGATGTTTTTAAGTATAAAACTAGTTTTCCCCAATGTGAAGTATTTGAACCATTTAATATTTGTATCATTTCCATATGCTGTAATAAGGGCTTCCCAAAACTCGCTAATCTGAATTCCTTAAGAACAGGGCAAACACATAAGAAGTGTTCAAAGGTCTCCATCGTACCCAAATTACAGAGTTTGCATACTTTGTCATCATCAACTGCACCAAAAGTGTTGTAATTTAATTTGATTAGTCCACATCTGGCCTTAAAAATCCACGTTATATTTTCTAAATTTAAAGTATCAAGGATATAGTATTGACCCTTGGTGTAATCGAGATATTTATATAATCTTGAAGAGACTGCTTGACTGTGTAAATATTGCTTATGATGATTTTCCTTAATATTGCTTAGCAATAGCTTATTTTGTGTAAACCAATGATGTTCGTCAGGCTGTGTAACATACCACGGAGTATTATTGTTGTTGGCAATAGTTTTCAATTCTTTAACCCAAAACAAATCCTTCCTTATTAGCATATGAGTGATTTGAAACGGTAGCCTATTAGGCTGGTATTGAAACCTAACCCGAGATATATACTGCAGGTGTAGTTCTAGGGAGTACAAATGATTTTGCACAGCTCCCGTTTCCAGCATTAATGCGTAGTTAGGTGTAAATTCAGGCAATTTTAAAATTTTTTTCATAAAGTATCGTTGTAGTAAATCAACCGCTTCGAAATAACCAAAACCCCAAACTTGAGCTGCATATGTTTGGATCGACCTGCATACAGCTAAAAACAGGTTCCATTTTTGTCTGAGCTGAATTCGTTTATTGGTAATAAAGTGTTTCCAGGTGGAATTAATAGCGTTTTTAGCTTGTGCGTTTCTTTTTTCTACGTGCTTAGTAAATTTCATTTTAGGTGTAAATATTACTCCAAGGTAGTTGTATTCATTGGTTATCCTTATATAATTTCCTTGAAACTGCCATTTTTCATTTCTACTCAATTTACCGCCTTTTCTAAAAACTAATATTTCTGATTTACTTAAGTTCACCTCAAGGTTCCATAATTGACAGTAATTTTCCAAGTTACTAATCATTTTTTTCAACGTATTTATATCATCTGATAAGATTACAATGTCATCTGCGTACATGAGGAGACGGATTTTAAGGTGATCAATTTGCAAACCACCACCAAGATAATCATTCAGATCATTGATATAGAGAGAAAATAAAAGAGGGGATAATAAGCATCCTTGTTTAACACCAGACGTTGTTTGGAAATAATCTGATAGCTCTTCGCCATTCCACACAGCAGATTTAGTGTTAGTATAAATTGATTCAATCATTTTCACAAATTTGTAAGAAATGCCCATTGAATAGAGTTTGAATATTAAAGATTTTCTGGCGACCTTGTCAAAAGCTGCCTTAAAGTCGACGAAAAATGCGTATACTTTTCTATTTTCTGCTAACTTTATGTTTACAATACCTGCAAGGTTGTATATATTATCGATTGTGGAATATTTTCTTCTAAATCCCGCCTGAAATTCTGTTAATACATTATTTTCCTCAACCCAATTATATAAACGATTGTTTAAAATTCCCATGTGTTAAATTGTTTTTGTTTTATATGAAGACAATTTTGACAACTCGGTTCCTTTTATAGAGCAGCATGTCTACACTCCCAAATGAGTCTACCTTGTGTAAATATACCTTGGTTATCAGGGTTAGCAATGTAACCCAATAAGCATTTGCTTAATTCTTAAATTTATAATCGTGAATAATAAAGTTGTAAGAAAGTCGATTTAACAAAGTCTATTAATACCTGGGATAAACGCATTAAATCTGCTAATGCATTGACAATTTTTTTAAATTAATCCAAAACAATGGATATGAACGTTTTTTATATATTTATTATTCAATTCACTATTTTTGCACTACATTATTTTCCTATCAAAAGAGTTTCATAATTTTTACGGTCGCTAGACACTATCCCACAAAGTCTTAAGTATTTTACGAAAAAACTTTCCTGATCTATGTTTTAAAATAAAAGTTCAGGTGAACATAGGGCGTTTAAATTGTATTCGTTTCTGTAATAATTGGTTTTTACAGAGTGAGTTATTGGCACACAGCAAACCTGCTTTCCACGGTGAGGGTACCGTATAAGGGAGGGGGTTTCAGAGGGGTTGTGTCCTGGCTTGGCTTTCGTCCTCCTAGTTCCTGAGACGCTCAATGGCCATTCAGGGTTACCTGTCGCTCCCTAACTAGGGTCCGCGGGGTCGTTAATCCCGTTATCCACAAAAGAGGGTTGTAGTTTTTAAAAAATACGTAAGACTTGTGTGATAGTGTAAAACAGCCTTTATTTGTTTTATATGATCAAACAAATTTCCAGTTTTTTAAAGTTTGTTGTTCATAAAAGGTTTTAGTTTTTTTAGTTTTTACACTACTCTAATAATATTCATGATGTGTTTTAATAATAGTGAATATACACTAGCATTATTTGGCATAAACTTAAGTGATATTTAAAAAATGGTGCACTACTTTGACAAGAAAAAAGTCGTGTGCATTAAAAGTGTTAAAGTTAATGCAATAATTTTGCACTAAAATATTTTTTTAATTCCTTTAATGGCGACTCTATTGTTATAATGAAAATGTGTCATCGTCCAGACTTGCAATTTTGTTGCTGGAATTTTTTTTTTTTTTTTTGAAATTGCATTAGTGTCTAGATTATGAAATTCTAGTTTTGCAATTTTTGTATTTTCATCTTGTCTTTCCTCTTCTCCTTTTTATATAAATACAAAAACACCTACAGTAAACTTCAAGTTAAAAAGTGTGAGAGAAACTGAGTATTTAAAAAGAAAAAAAAAAAATTAATAAATTAAAGAATTGCTGCAACAAAAATTGCAAGTCTGGACGATGACTAATGGCGATTTCTATTCTGAGAAAAAAATGCTACAGTATATGCATGTAACACTTTTTCATGTTACCTATAATCACTCGAAGTGTTACATGTTGTACAACTTCAATCGAACAGAATTAGCTGCCTTTATTTACAACTATTACACTTTTATTATTAATGTAGTTCATTAGCGATTTTTAAAACTATTCGACTATTTGCTGTACACTTACTTTACGTTTTGGAAACAGACGTTGACATCACTTATTGCTTGAACAAATTTAAAACGATAATAAATACATAGAATTTTCCACCAAAATAAAAAAACGATTTAATTAAAAATTAAGTATGCCGTCAAAGAATATTTAGATGTAGAATTCTTTTGACAAAACTTTTTAAATATATAATGACAAACAAAATAAAATATTGGTTGTACAAACAAAGTAGTAAGTACCAAAGTTGTAAAACAGGGCAGTATGAACCCTTAAGTAAAAGTAAGGGTAAAACATGTAACATGTTTTGCATGTTTTTCATCAACATTTTCACAAAAGAACTTGAAAATTTTTCCCACAGTTGTATTTTTTGTACAAACGAACACAAAATGTAGAACATGTAACATTAATGCAACATTTTTCTCAGAAAAGAAATCGCCATAAGTAAGTTGCACAATTTTAAAACTGCATTATAAAACATACACGGAAAGAAGTTTTTTTCTAAAGTAATAAATTTGGTTTCTTAAAAACAAGAAAATCTAAAAATAATTTATTATTAGTGAAATTTTTTTAAATAAAGAAACATTTTGCTTAAACCACGCCACACATGTATTAAGCTGGCTTGGATGAGAATCATGCAAAATTTTTTTGGTTCAAACCATATTTAGTAAACAATTCTTTGATTTTGATTGTCTAATAAGACGTTACATAAACATAATTACATAGCCGTAACGATGACCATAGAAACTGAAATTCAATTGGTTTGTATGGTAATGTCGTTATGTTGAGTCACCTAAGTGCAATCAAATACACTGTTACCCATAAGGCTGACTCAAGCAGCTGTTTTATATGGTTATGGTTATGTCACGTCTAGTTTGAGTTTTATATCTACATTCATAATATCCGTATAGGCACTAGCCAAACATAACAAACCTCATTGTCCAAAAAATAATTATTTAAAGTAAATTCTTTACAAGACCTCCTCTTTGCGAACAGACAAACATAGAAAATAGCACTAAACTGCATATATGTATATTCCATATAAAGCCGTCCACGATTGTTTCGATTTTGTAACGGAACGACATTTTTTTTCGTGGTGGCTACAATACTGAGTTTATTAACTCTTGAAGTCTGCTTTTGATATTCTAAAAAAAACCTAATAATCTCCTTCGTTCGTGTATTTAAAGCCAAAAAAGTCAACCAAAGAGGTATTGTATGTTCCAAACATACCTTACGTAAACGTGTTCTACAAGGTTTGGATTATGTTTTTATCGAATTTTTCACGTCACTCCCATTTACACTTCTATTAGATTTAATTTTTTATTTGCGAGATTAACTCATCGACGATTTATTTATTAATTAACACCTAGAAACAAACGCAAATATAAATATAGCTTAACAAAATCACATATTTGCCGTGCGTAACTAAAAAAATCTTGGTTTTGCTGACGTTTGTTTAACAATCTTCTTAAAACTGTATTTTTACAAATTTTGTTGATTCTTGGGCAATTTACCAACTGCGAAAGTTTATAAAAAGAGACAATTTATTAACCATAATTAAGCTGTTTGGTTAATGATCATTAAAAAAATACTCATTTGTAAATATTAGATCCCTTTTTATATCCACACAGCAATAGTGGGCAGGCTATTATGCATGTACACACAGAAAACAAATTGGTTGGGAAACGGTTGCAGTAATAAAATATTAATCAAGTAACATGATTTATTATTGCAACTATTAAAAATGTATAGTTTTAACTGATTTTTAATTCTCTTGATTATTAAAACGATGTTCCAACTGAAATATGATTCGTTCAATTATTTTATTAGCTATGATAACTAATTTAATTTAGTTCTAAAAATTAGTACTAATGGTTAGAATCACAGCCGAATTTAATACAGGGCAATACTGAATATTGGTCATTGCAATCAATAATTTGCTTCCGTCAATAAATTTTGTAATATAAATGTTTATTCATTTATTGCAGCTAATTATTGATTGTTGGAATAGTTTCAATTCGAGTACAACAAATGAAAATATAATTATTCGGAATTGCTTACTAAATTTTCTGTCAAAAAATTTGATAGAATAAAATAATTTTTAATTTTATATTTAAAAAATATATTTGCAGTCAAAAATGGAATATGTGCAAAAACTAAATTAATATGGGTAAGTAATTTACGTATTCTAATAGGTATGAACATATACACGTACATATGTATGTGTGTATTAGTTTTTTTATATCCTGCAAATTATATTGGACTTCTTGATCCATTTTGATCCTGGGCTGGTCCAATGTAGTGCAAGTATGGACCATGTCATTATTAAAAAGAGTTTGCAGTGAAACGACATGTCTTCGTTTTTTAACGACATGTTTTCGTTTTGGCACGATTTCAAAGCTAATCCTCTGGAGTATACCATGGAGTAGTTTTAAGACTTCTCCTTTGTAACGCAAGCTGGGTTATATGGTTCTGCCCTAGGACATCGTAATGTTTAATACGCCATTTTTTCCATTCATTGGGGTTACCTTTGGACAAATCCTTGCCCCTTATGGGCTACATTTGACCGGTTAAAAAATATATATTGATAACGACAATCAAATCTCTTGTTATGAACACCAATTATATGTTAATTCAGTTGCAACTATCATATATTCGGGTATAAGAACAGTTTTGTTTCTAATAATCATACTAACAACTAACAATATCTGTTGTTATGACTGATAGTGTACTAAAATTCAAATGTTGCTATCAAAAATATTATGCTAAGCACCGAAATGTTCAGTAATTGTAACCGAATTGTGTGATAGTACATGCAACCGAAGAAATTCGAATGGCGCCAAATTCGGTTGTGATCACTAATCTGTTTTCTCTGTGTAACACTAAAAAAAAATTGGCCCTAGCCCAGTGATATCCAAAATTTAAACTGTGGTTGTATTAGTGAAAAGAGCGAGTGTATCCAGCAAACAAAAAGTCAAGCATTTGAAATATGATGCTGCATTTTATTTCCTTAGGTATTACTTTATTAATTTATTTTAAGAATATTATTTAAATCTATGCCTAGTAAATTTTCATATTCATTTTATTCGTATTTCAATACAGGAACTTTAAATCAGCCAAAGGCAACCTATATTATTTCATTTTGCAATTGTATGTACATAGTACTGTCAGATATTGCGTTTTTTCGGCAAAAGTGATGATATTTGAAATTTTGTGTTTGGCGATATCAATGCAATAGGTCTGCGCAAGAAGCCAGATGTTTGTTTGGTTTATTCCTTAACGACGTCAAAAGTTGTTTACATTTTCCTTACACATGGATATCAAGGTTTATTTATAGCAGGTAGTCTCGGAAAGCCAGCTGTTTATTTTTTATTTGCTTGTTTTGTGGTACGAACTGTCAAATGTTGTATAGTAAACATGTAAACAAGTTTTTTGTCTCTATCTTTTGTCTTTTTTGTCTCTTATCAACCCCTTTGCCTTTTGACAGTTCGTACAACATAACAACAATAAAAAGCCCTGTTGTTTGTTTTATTGTATAGGGTGTTTTTTTCAGTGGTATAGAACTTCGAATTGAAATAAAACACAAGAAATCGTTTTAATGACCATCAATTTGGCTTTATTGGAAGGATAATTTTATGCCATTAATGTTTAAATATGATTTCAGGCATGTGGCCGCCGCGGCTGGCTCGAATAAAGCCAATTCTACAGGTCCAATTTTCAACCACTTTTTCGAGCATATGGGGCCGTATGTCGGCAATAACGCCACGAATGTTGGCTTCCAATTCCCCTAACGTTTCTGGTTTGTTGGCGTAGACGAGCGACTTCACATATCCCCAAAGAAAATAATCCAATGGTGTCAAATCACACGATCTTGGTGGCCAATTGACAGGTCCATTCCGCGAAATTATGCGCTCATCGAATGTTTCCTTCAATAAATCGATTGTGGCGTGCACTGTGTGGCATGTAGCGCCGTCTTGTTGGAACCACAACTCATCCACATTCATGCCATCCAATTCGGGAACAAAATAGTCGGTTATCATGGCTCTATACCGGTCTCCATTAACGGTAACTGCCTCTCCAGCATTATTTCGGAAGAACCAGCCCATAGAGCACACCAAACAGTCAGTTTTTGTGGATGTAATGGCGTCTCAAGGGTCTCATGTGGATTCTCTTCACTCCAAATGCGGCAATTTTGCTTGTTGACGTAGCCATTCAACCAAAAATGAGCCTCATCACTGAACAAAATTTTGCGATGAAAATCAGCATCGAGATCAATCTCATTTTCGGCCTATACACCAAAATCACGACGCATTGCATGGTCTCGCGGCTTTAATTCTTGCACAAGCTGGATCTTGTAAGGTCGCAAGCCAAGATCTTTGCGCAAAATCTTCCATAAAGTTGATGGACAAAGCTCCAATTGCTGTGCACGGTGGCGAATCGATTCATTCGGGTCCTCTTCAACACTTTGCTCTACAGCGGCAATTGTTTCTTCGGTGCGCACTGTTCGACGTCTCTGCGGATGCGTATTATCACATAGAGTAAACGTAGTGCGAAAACGATCCATGGTTAACCGAATTAATTGCTAAAATGGACGAATATGTCGACCATAAAATAGACGGAGCTTGCGGTAAACTTCGCGAACTGAACCGTTATTTTCGAAATAAATTTGCACGATTTGCAAGCGTTGTTCTTTTGTCAACCTGTTCATGATGAAATGGCAAACCAAACTGAACATAAATGACATTAGAGTTGCCAGATTTGACCACAAAATGCCAGTTTTATCTCTATTCGAAAAACAAACCTGTAAAAAAAACACCCGATACAATTGTTGTAATCTCGCGGCTACCTGCTATAAATATACCTTGATGGATATGTTTGTTTATTTTTTTTGTTTTATGCCACACATACATGCACACAAAACATTTTTATTTTTGTTTCGCCTATGAAGTGGTGAGATTTCGATAACGGCGAGG
Organism: Pollenia griseotomentosa; assembly: GCA_963931875.1. Lineage (NCBI taxonomy): Eukaryota > Metazoa > Arthropoda > Insecta > Diptera > Polleniidae > Pollenia > Pollenia griseotomentosa. The sequence continues at coordinate 172,121,764 of OZ007562.1, read as the reverse complement.
AATTTAACACACACAAAATGCCTTTCGTTTTTTGTATTGTTGTAGAGGTAAGCACCCCTATTGGATAGGCCTTGGGCGATATCAAAAAAAGTTGTCGATTATTTTGGCGACTTGTAAAATAAATTTTACATTCGCAGTTTTTTTATATGGACAAATTTATAAGGACGACAGTGTTGCCAATGAAGAATTCGGAAATTACACATACATTTATTTTAAGTTTAGCTTAAAATTTATGGAGTTTTGGATATGAAATCATTTTAAAATTATTGTTGATTTCTTTCAAAAATGGCAATCGTTTTTCTTGTTTTTGGAAATTTTGTTTTTCAAGCAAAAATAAACCATATCGAGCCCTAACCGCGAAAATAACGTAAGCGACATAATTTTCAATTTTCGTTTTGTTTAATAAATGACTTTATTGGCAACACTTGCATCATCTACTCATATATCATGTTCACATAAGTTGCCGGTACGATTTTATAGCAAGAACAGTTTTATCCTAAGCGACAAATTTTATACAAAATTTATATAAAATAGAATACAAAAACTCTTTCCTCTAAAATTTGATTTTTGGCGCTTACGGTATTCTCGCGGTTAGGGCTCGATATGAACTTGAAATTAGAAAAATATCAGATTTAAGATTTCTCGATAATCGAAAAAGATTATTAATGATCTTAGAACGAGAAAAAAACCGTAATGTTTAATGGGCTTATTTCGAAATAATGTAAAAAACTTCCTTGAAAACTAAAGAACTCAGTTCGTCTTTTTATAGAATATTAAAATTGATTATTTTTATTTCGTGTCGAACAGAGTGTTAATGGGAGATGTAGTGCTCTTTAGAATGTATTAGATACAAAGCAATATTGTTATCACTTTAACGGCCAATTTTACTAAGCTCAGTTAAAACTAACTATTACCTTAACTTTGTTGCGATTTTTCAGGCCGAATGGGTAAAACAAAATAAGAATTCTGCTAATTGTTAAAGTCAGTCTTGAAACCCCTATATTTAATATGTCTTTTTTTTATATCATGCTATAAACTGTATCTACGTGTATCTGACTTAGAGAGCGATCATGGCTGAAGTTAATAATTACTTACTAAAACAATATTGTATAAAAATTGAGCGATAAGAGTCGATAACAAAGGAATTTGGGTACCGTTGAATTTTTTTTTATATATTTTTACATTATACAGTTTATGAAATGCTTAAAGACATTAATTACAACTCTTGGCAATTCATTTGCCATCAGAAAGCTAAACTCAACGGTCACCAGGACTTATTTCTCGTGTAAAATTGAAAGTGAAATTAGTGTAAAAAGTGTTTCTAAAATATTCTAATAGTGAAAATTACAAGTCTATTCCTATTGCTACAGGAAAATACAGAATTTGAGTGGGAAGGAACAAATAAGGTAATTTTAGTGCTTTTATTGAACAACTTGGAAATGTCCGAATATTAAAATAGATATTTTATGCGTAGGATTCCTAATCGATTATACCGAATTCGGCCACGTGAATTAAGCTCTAGTTAGATATTTACCCTGGAAAGGAAGCGAATAAAGTTTTTGGAGAAGTTTGGGGAAACGCTTTACTTGCTTCCCTTTAAATTAGTGGCATTCAACGGTTTTTCCAAGTCCATTTTGCAAAGCAAAGACAAATGTGGCGAAATCAGTCACATGTGACTGATTGTTCCCGAATTTTCGACGTCAAGTAAAAAAAAAAAAATATTTAAAAAAAACGACTATGAATAATTCCTATTATTTCTAATAACCATTATTTATTTTTAATTAACATTTAATCTTTTTTTTTTTTTGTTTTCTAACATGAATTAAAGATATGTATGTTCACTGTAGCTTTTATATTTTTTTTTTTTTTGTTAAACCAAACCTTAATATAGAAATATTAAAATATTATTAAGACTCATTATATGTAGTTACAAAATAATAATTTAAAAAAATTAAAAGTGAAGAAGAAAGACAATTTATTTTTGAATTTCTAACCACAATTCATATCTAATTATTATTAGAAATTTTTTTTAAAAAAAAACTTTGCAATCTTGCTTTTTTTTTGAATTTAATTTATATAGCAACATTAATTAAAAAAAAAGGTTAAAACAATTAGCATTAAAAGAAGAAAAAAAAATATGATTAATCTTAAATGCTGAAATTATCAATCCCAATTTACCCTATAATCCCGCAAACACAACTTTTTTTTTAATTGCTAACCCTAACCTTTATTACGCATTTTATTATTTACCATATGTATCTACAATCGAGAGTAACAGGTAAATTATTAATTCATTGAGATTAATTAATTCATTTTTTTTTTAAATAAAAACAGAGATTATCACCTTTTCCTCTGCTGGGCCCAACTATGGAACAAAGGTTATGGATCATGCTGCATTGTAATTTTATTTCTGTAAGTAAGGCTCATTAATAATTTTCTATTGCTCTCACATGGTTAATACTCTGGTTAGACTTCAAAATTCATAATATTATATTCGATTCCATCCGTTCCTTTTTTTTTTACAATAACAAGAACAATGTTGTAACGTATTTTTTGGTATTATTTTAATCATATTTTTTTTGTCATTTAGTATACTCCAGAAGTGACATTAAATAACTTTTGCAATTATTGGTATAGTAAGAATAAGAGATTTTTTTTTGAGTTTTTGAGAATTCATTATATATATATATATATTTGCCCGTACATATTACTTTTTCTTATATTACTTTTTTTATGTATTCTTTTTTTTGCCTTGATCAATTTCATTTTAAGTATGTTTAATTTTTTCAATAAATATTAAACCTTCGTTTTGTTAAGAAAAATATTCAATTTTAATTCTTAACTAGCGGGGAAGGATAACCTACGAAAAAATGTCAATTTAGCAAATTAATCGTGTTAGTTCTAGGGACAGAAAGTTAACTCAGGGTATTTTTCTGTCATGGAGTCTGGCAAGTAAATTGCTAGTGGGGTGGAAGAAAAGTGTACCCCAATTGGCGTAACATCAAGCCAATCTATTGGTTCATTGTAAGGATTTAAAGTTTTATGTTTTTTTTATTTAACATACTCTGCGGTAGTGTATAGCAAGGAGTATGTTATATGTTATACTACGTATTTTTTTTTTGGGTTAGGAATCATTTTATACCGTTTTATGGGCTAGCTGAGATCTTTTCATTGCCTTCTTAACTTTAAATGAAATACACCGAAACTTTTGTTGTCATCTTTTTTTTATTTTATTTTTCTTTTGAAATATTCACGCGCAACAACTTCTAGTTAATAGTACGTTTTGACAGTTATAGATGGTAGTTTATTATAACTGAACTTGGTGAAGTTGGCCGTAAAAGTTATTATTCCTTTAAATTAAAAAAAAAGATATATTGTGTAATAATTTAGTATCTAAGTATCAAATTACAAAAATTAATAAAAGAACAGAACTGACAATAAAATTACACACGGATTACACATGAAACTAATTACACATGGGTTACACATGTGTGTAGAAATTACACACAATTGAGGTACTCACAAGGTAGTCATAAAGTCATATGTCTTTAATAGTTACAAGAAAAAAATATGAGTGCTGTGAGCAACCCTTACAATGTAGATTTATCCTGAGTATTTATGACAAAACAATAAACACAGCATAAACAGTCTTATTATTTTAGGACTTTTTTTGTATAAAACACAACAATAATTTCTTTTACTTGTAAAATATTAGGATATTATGACACTAATACCATGTTCACACGGACAGCAATATTCGTGTTTCGCTCTCTTATTCCTGTTTCGCGCACCAAACATGACTGAAACGACTTGTTTCCCCATAAGAAAATCTTGAGAGCGAAAAAGGTCGTTTCATTTTGAAACAGGCTGCGAAACAGGAAAAATGTACTTTCATCTCCAATTTTGATAACATTTATCGTTAGTTTATCTGAACTAGCTCTCAAAAAAAATCAAAACAAAGAAAAAAACCAAATAAAAATTGATGTTTTATAAAATAAAGTGATAATTATAACATAATAATGTTAATAAAAGTGTTAAATAATTATTTTTGAGTTTGTTTACTTTTTTATCTATTTAATCTATCTATTTAATATCTATTTAAAAAAAATCACACTAAAAAATGTCAAAATGAAACAAGAATGAATCGTATGAACAGCGTGTTTGGCAAACTAGTTTCAGAGAGCGAAACGAGTGGTTTATATCGTCGTATGAACATGGCATATGACTTGATAGCACGCACAACTTGTGATAGGAATGGACAAAAAATATCGATGTATCAAAATATCGATATTTAAATATAAAATAATCGATATATATCGCCGATATTTAAAATACCGATACATCGATATTGAAATACAACTAACGAATTTGATATTTCTTAAAATCAGTCTTCATTAAAAACTCTAAATTTTAGCGGTTTTTCAAACAATATGTTTTTTTTAAGAATTGGCATCACTGCATGCATCATATGTTTTTTAAACTAATATGAGGATCTAAAACGATTGGCATTTATAAGAAGCAGCGCCGGATACAAGAAGCAGATTGACAGGAGAGCACATAAAACAGAGAGTGCTCCTGATGTCCATATCTGATGATTACTGGTTTAACTAAAACAATCAAAAACATTTCTAGTTAAAGTTGGTACTTTTGGGGTGCAATTCTAATTTTAAGGTAAGTTGGTACCTCCATGACTTATTTACTTCCATTTAAAATTTTCGTAATATACTTTATTAAGATTTCATATGTTTTTTTTTGTATTCTTCCCTTTTGTTTTTGTTATAATTGAATTTATTGTTTTGATTGAATTTTTTGTTCTTATTAATTTTTTGAAATAAAAAGAAACAATGTAATTACATATATTATCTTTGTTCATTAATATGTATGTATGTATGTATGTACAAAGGTATACTAAATTTTTTAATTTGGTAATAGTTTCAGGAAAAAACGTTCGATAAATCGATATTTTTTAATAATAAATAACGATACTCTTAAAAAATATCGATTCGATATATATCGATATAATTTTTCAATTTGACCATCCCTAACTTGGGAATACCTTAAATATGTGTAATTCAGTGATGTCAGCGTCATACACAATTGTGTAAATTAATTCACACACATTCTTCACACGCATTCTTATGCCATGTTTCCACGACGATTTGAATCACCTGCTTCGCTCTCTGAATCATGTTAATGAATCATGGTGTTTACACGACGTATCTACTTGCTTCGAATTGACAGTTGTCTTTAATAAACAAATCAGTGTTGTTAACTTTGCATTTTCAAAACGCACCAAAATGGAGAAAAAAACGCAGCAAGTTTAGAATTTCTTTTTTATTTAAAATATTTATTTTTATATTAAAAATACAGCAGAATGTGTTTATTATTGCATTTTTTACAATTAAATACCGCTTAGAAAATTTAATAGTTCGAAAAAGTTAACCCCTTGGAATATTTCTGTTTCCTTTTTAACGATTCTACTGTAAAACAATTTAACAGTCTTTACAGTTCAGAGTTTTTAGGAAAAAAAATAAAATTTAACAAACATAAAAAAAACTACACAAATTTGTTTGTATTCATTCAAGGCGAATTCAACAAGGTACTCTTAAGAGCAACTGCTCGTAAGGTGTTAAGTCCAATTTGTCAAAAAATTTTCTTCTTTATTTTATTTGTTTTAATTATGTACATTAAATTGTCGAAGTTAGTCTGTGTTCATACGGCTTATGTCTTATTGACATGATTGCTACTTTATAGGCGAGATGGACGAGGGAAAATGAAACGAGTACACAGATGCATGTAGTCTTTACGTTTTGCTTTTTCGTTGTTTAATTTTGTTATTGTTTTCAATATCAAAAAAGCACACGTGCAAACGCACGACTATACAAAATAAAAAACATGTCGTCAACATGACATGAATCATTTGAACGCCAATTCATGTTCAAAGAAGAAAAAGGAAGAATCTTGTTAATAAGACATGAGCCGTATGAACTCAGACTTAAAATTTTTTGAGAAAAAACTCATTTTGTGTGAAACTTTTATTAAAATTGATTACAAAGTATGTACACTTCTGTTGTTTTTGTAAGAGTTGTAATTGTTGTAGCGACGAGTTTACCCTGTTGAATTCGACTCGGTATTCATATGTACTAGATACATATTTTTTAATTACATAAAATATATACAAATTTTTTTATAAAGAGATCAACTATAAATATCTAGTAAAGCTTCGTACAGACGGTGGTCAGATCTTACAATGTTGTCATTTTTCAATGGCACCATTGTCAGATGCATTAATTTTACACATCTGCCAAATGAAAATGAGTTTACAATGTTCAAACAGTTGCAAGACATTTTTAGGCAAATTTAATGACAACATTGCAAGATCTGACCATCGTCTGTACGAAGCTTAAGGATTCAAAATTAACAATAGTTCAAAATTTATCGTATTTAACATAGTTAAAAAAGAAAAACCAAAAACTTTATAAAAAAAATTAAACTAATTTCTACATAAATACAAACCCCCATATTCACAAAAAATATTTTGGGTTTATGACAGGTTTATTAAACAAATTTTCATAGAAAATTCGTTTTATAAACCTTTTATTAATCAAAAATATTTTTTATGAATATGGGGGATAGCATTTATGTTTGCATTCATTTGTACGAGATGATATATTTTTGTAAATTAATTTAATAAATTCTGCGTAAAACATTTTAAAAAGAGATCAACAATTTATTATAATAACTCTAAATTAATAGTTAATATTATCATCATTATTGTTATCGCAGAAAAAATTTAAAAAAGCACCAAAAATGGTGCGAAACGCACCGAGTTGACAACTCTGAAACAATCGATTTTTACAGCTAGTTCAGATAAACTTGCGATAAAAATTGGAGAAGAGAGTAATTTTTCGTGCTTCGCAAGCAGCGTGGCCATTTTGGCATTTTTGCAGCTAGATTTAGCATTTTTTTGTCTGATTTTGCTGCAAATTTTTCATTTAGCAGTTAGCATTTTTTTTAGCATTTTTCAACTAAATATTTAGCATTTTTTAGCATTATTTAATTTAAGAATATTCAAGTAATATTTTTTTGAAAATCTACCACACTTTTTTGTTGAATGCACATACAAAACCCTACTCTTTTGCTATAGAAACTGTACAATCTTTTAAAAGATCTTTCATATCAAATTGTTTTAAAATTTGATCAGTTTGATTCATTAAATTCATGTTAAGCTGATTTTTTCCAATAACGATTTTAAAAACATTTGGGAAACGAACAGTGATACCATAACTTTTGAAATAGAAAAACAAATACGAATTACATGCCGAGATTTTATAGCTCAATTAATATGTCAACTTAGACAACGATTGCCAAAAAGTTTTAATAATTAAACAAATGCTAACTTTTATTGTGTAGAAAACAGTTCAAAAGCTAATAAATGCAACTTAAGCGAACATTTTAAAGAAGAAATAATAGATTTCACTGTAGAAGAAATTACAACTTTGGAACATCAGTGGCAGAAACTAAATTCATATGAATTGTTAAATAAGAACTCAACAGTTGATTTCTGGATAAATGTATATGGATATAAAAAAGCATTAAATGAAAATTCATTTAGTGAATTAGCTTCTTTTGCAATAAAGTTCTGGGTTTTGCCATTTAGCAACGCGGAAGTTAAAATAGGTTTTTAGTTGTATAAATCTATTGAAAATGAAAATTCGCAATAGACTGATGTTAAAGACTTTGAATTCGCTACTTTATATTAAGTGTGGTTTAAAATTTTGCCGTAGTTTTAAAAAAAATGTACGATCTCACATAAAAATGTGATAAGGACATATATTATAATGATATCTCCATCGATTCTTCAGAAGTTGAAGCATAATATTAATTGACGTATTTAATTTATAAAATGAAATTTTTTATTAAACATCTTATAAATTTTATTGAAATACTAAATAAAAGCCATTTATAGGTCAAGTTCCTTTGATTTTTTCTTTTATATTTTTAAGACTTTTTATGTTTACTAAATATTTTATTTATTTTAATCAGTTTGTTCTATTGATATGATGTAAGTTTATAAGGAAGAATTATGTAAAATAAATCATATATGGGTATTTCCTCAGAAAGGTAAACCAGGATGAACATTTAAAATGTTGATAATCATCGTCTTTTATTGTTTATTATTATAAAAAAGTCTATGTTGTAATGGTTTCAAAGCATATCTCAGCTGTTTTACTTGAGGAAATTGCCATTTTTATATAACTATTTTGCATGCAAAAAATATGTTATGTTTGCACTCTTTCTTCATAATCTCTTCATTACAATCAATTGTAAATTGAGAGTTAAGTTTTTTGTTACGGAAATTTTAAGATATTTATAAGAAAATGCATGGTGATAACAAAAAAAAACTTATGGAAAAATCGAACGTTTGCGACCGGTACATAAGCCAATTAAACAAAAGCCAATAGAGATATTTTATTGTGTAAATACTGGATAGAGACCTACATTAATACACTTTTAAAATAAACTAATCACTTTTGAATATTCCGTTCCATTACGCAGATTTTTACATTTCACTACTGTCAGCCAAAGTAGACTTCTATTAGCGTACGTTCGTGACCACATGTTTATGTTTATAACTAGGAAAAGTTTTGTTTTCTATATTATTTGTACAGCAAAACCGTACGAACGTACGTTCGTGACCCTAGGAAATGCCCATATACAATTTAAATTTTAGCATTATTTTTCGGCAGTTTAAGATTTTTGTTAGCATTTTTTAGCATTATTTTAAAGCTGATTTAGCTGTAAAATATTTTTGGATATGGCCACACTGTTCGCAAGTAGATTCAATATGAATCTACTTGCTTCGCTCTCAAAATTTTGTATGGCGAAGCAGTTGCTTTGTTCATGATTGGCATGCGAAGCATGAATAGAGAGCGAATCACGTACCGTGGAAACATGGCATTACGCTCTTTCATTTAGTCCACGAGAGTACACAATTAAGGCCGTGTCAGATAAAACTTTTGCTTCGCGTTGCGTTACATATACGCTTTGACATTTGAGTTAAATGTACATGTTTATATGGCACTTGTCACATAAACTGCTTTTAACGCAAAGCGAAGCGAAAAGTTGGGCAACTCTCATCTTTTTGCGCGCTTTGACAATCTTCTAGTATAATTTTTTTTATTTATTTTCTTTTTAACACATAATGTGTGAGTGTTGTCAAAGTTTTTATTGTGACATACCCTTTTTGCTTTACGCTTTTCTGTCAAAGTATATGTAACGCAACGCGAAGCAAAAGTTTTATCTGACACGGCCTTTAGTCGTCGATTATCAAGCGACGGGTGCAAATGCGGCGGATGCTTACGTATTTTTTAATCTTTATTAAGAATACTTGTCTCTTTATTCACTAAACTAATGTAAAGCAATACAACCACAATTGACATCACTGGTGTAATTACACACGTACTAGCAGCTCTGGAGAAAGGGTAAACATTTTTCTCTAAAATTTTACAATCGCAATAAGAGTGAGATTCTCTTAGATGATATTGCCAGATAAATAACTAGAAAAATTTTAATTTGTTATACAAATTTGAAATAAGGTTTTAGTGTTCTTAGATTTTCAGACATTTTCCCTTTCTTATCATATTTGGTAACATTGAAATACTGTGTTTAGTATGCAATATTTCGAGCTTACATATATTATTTTCTTAGCAATTATCAGAACCTACCTCCTGGCAATACGAGTCTTCGTATTGGCAATCTTTCAATTTTAACTTAATTCTAAAAATTTGGTCGTTTTTTTATTCCATATAAAATTAAATTTTCATAATTTTAAAATAACGTGTACATAAAATGTCATCGATATCAAGTTCTATATAATCCAAATATTTTCCTCTGTGGTAAGCGGAATCAAGACGATTTAGGTTTAGGAGATATTTTTTTTAAATTATTCATGTATAAAATTGACAAATCTTGATATATGTATAAAAAAAGATAATTTTGTTGACTCGAAGAATTTTTCCATTTAAGTGTTATATTTTGTTTTGATGCGAATCAAGTAAAATTGACAATAATTAGGCTGGGTGCACACTATGACAGTTTTCTTTCAAAAAGTCTGAGCTTGTTGGTGAGAGGGGAAGAGAACATGCTTTTCTACTCTCCTCTCTCACCCATAAACTCAGACTTTCTAAAAGAAAACTTTCATAGTGTAAACCCAGACTCGTTTCCACATTTATAGGAAATCAAATTCTATTAATTTTGCATACTGGTTTAATTAAAAATTATAAATTTTAAAGTTCGATATTTTGCAAAATTTAATTTGGCAGTCGCGCAAATCTTGAGTTAAAAGATATTTATTTTAAAACCAAAAAAACTGCAATGTGAACGAACATAAACCTAGAATAAGGCTTAATAAAAACACTTAAATAGAGGTAAAATTACTCTTGTATACTTGTTTTTATATGAAACTCCTATTTTGCGATTTTTTTTACGATAAGTCCTAAGAAAATTTTTTGCCGATTTTTGTTATAGTATTTGGCGATGGAGGTGAAAAATAATCTGACAATAAAGAAATCTTAAAAGAATCTTTACCTCATAATATAACTTTGTTTTGAAACTGATTTGCTATTAGTCCCAGGTATGGTACATTCTCAAAAATTTGCCTTTATTTACCTTAGTATAGGGTATTAAACGGTCGAGCTTGAGCGATTATACTTTTTGACTTTTTTTCAAAATGTACCGTTTTTTAATGGAAAACATAAATGATCACAGATTTACGTCTCTTTAAATTTTTTAAGAAATTACATCAAGCTTTTTTTATATTTTGTTTAAAAAAATCGATTCTTTGTGAAAAATATGAGTGTACACAGATTTCAGTTGTTTTTCCGATTTTTTTTATTAATTCAACGATTAAATAATTTTTTAATTTTAAAAAAATCGATTATTGGTAAAAAAAAAATGTGAGTGATCCCAGATTTCGCTTGTTTCTTTTCATTTAAACGCTTATTTACTGAAATAATAACGATTAAAGATTTTTTCGATTTTAGTAAAATATATGAGTAATAACAAGTTCTGCTTGTTTTTCCATTTAAACGCTTATTTACTGAAATATTAACGATTTCAGATTTTTAAATTTTTATATGAAAAATCGAGTGATCACAGATTTCGCTTGTTTTTCTATTTAAACGCTTATTTTCTGAAATAATAACAGTTTCAGATTTTTTAAATTTTTATATAAAAAATTGATTTTTGGTGAAAAATATGAGTGATCACAGATTTCGCTTGTTTTACCATTCAAACGCTTATTTACTGAAATGTAAACGATTTTTTTTTTAAATTTTATATGAAAAATCGATTTATTGCGAAAAATATGCGTAATGGCAGGCTTCGGTTATTTTTTAAACGCTTATTTACTGAAATAATACCGACTAAAGATTTTTTCGATTTTAGTAAAATATATGAGTAATCACAAATTATGCTTGTTTTTCCATTTAAACGCTTATTTACTGAAATATTAACGATTTCAGATTTTTTAATTTTTATGTGAAAAAAAAAATGACAATTTAAGATTATTTGAATTTTTATATAAATAATGGTTTTTGCTTGTTTTTCCATTTAAACGCTTATTTATTGAAATATTAACGATTTCAGATTTTTCAATTTTTATATGAAAAAAACAAAATGACAATTTAAGATTTTTTGAATTTTTATATAAATAATGGTTTTTATGGTGAAAAGTAGGAGTGATCACAGATTTTGCTTGTTTTTCCATTTAAACGCTTATTTACTGAAATATTAACGATTTCAGATTTTTTAATTTTTATATGAAAAAAAAAAAAATGACAATTTAAGATTTTTTGAATTTTTATATAAATAATGGTTTTTGTGGTGAAAAGTATGAGTGATCACAGATTTTGCTTGTTTTTCCATTTAAACGCTTATTTACTGAAATATTAACGATTTCAGATTTTTTAAATTTTATATGAAAAAAAATGACAATTTAAGATTTTTTGAATTTTTATATAAATAATGGTTTTTGTGGTGAAAAGTATGAGTGATCACAGATTTTGCTTGTTTTTCCATTTAAACGCTTATTTACTGAAATATTAACGATTTTAGATTTTTACATTTTTATATGAAAAAAAATGACAATTTAAGATTTTTGAATTTTTATATAAATAATGGTTTTTGTGGTGAAAAGTATGAGTGATCACAGATTTTGCTTGTTTTTCCATTTAAACGCTTATTTACTGAAATATTAACGATTTCAGATTTTTTAATTTTTATATGAAAAAAAAAAAATGACAATTTAAGATTTTTTGAATTTTTATATAAATAATGGTTTTTGTGGTGAAAAGTATGAGTGATCACAGATTTTGCTTGTTTTTCCATTTAAACGCTTATTTACTGAAATATTAACGATTTTAGATTTTTACATTTTTATATGAAAAAAAATGACAATTTAAGATTTTTGAATTTTTATATAAATAATGGTTTTTGTGGTGAAAAGTATGAGTGATCACAGATTTTGCTTGTTTTTCCATTTAAACGCTTATTTACTAAAATATTAACGATTTTAGATTTTTTAAATTTTTATATGATAAATTGACATTTGGTGAAAAACTTGAGTGATCACAGATTTCACCTGTTTCTTTTCACTCAACACTTCAACACTTACTTAAAAAAAAAAATGTGAGTGATCCCAGATTTCGCTTGTTTCTTTTCATTTAAACGCTCATTTACTGAAATAATAACGATTAAAGATTTTTTTGGTTTTGGTAAAATATATGAGTTATCACAAATTATGCTTGTTTTTCCATTTAAACGCTTATTTACTGAAATATTAACGATTTTAGATTTTTTAATTTTTATATGAAAAAAAAAATGACAATTTAAGATTTTTGAATTTTTATATAAATAATGGTTTTTGTGGTGAAAAGTATGAGTGATCACAGATTTTGCTTGTTTTTCCATTTAAACGCTTATTTACTGAAATATTAACGATTTCAGATTTTTTAATTTTTATATGAAAAAAAAAAAATGACAATTTAAGATTTTTTGAATTTTTATATAAATAATGGTTTTTGTGGTGAAAAGTATGAGTGATCACAGATTTTGCTTGTTTTTCCATTTAAACGCTTATTTACTGAAATATTAACGATTTCAGATTTTTTAATTTTTATATGAAAAAAAAAAAATGACAATTTAAGATTTTTTGAATTTTTATATAAATAATGGTTTTTGTGGTGAAAAGTATGAGTGATCACAGATTTTGCTTGTTTTTCCATTTAAACGCTTATTTACTGAAATATTAACGATTTTAGATTTTTACATTTTTATATGAAAAAAAATGACAATTTAAGATTTTTGAATTTTTATATAAATAATGGTTTTTGTGGTGAAAAGTATGAGTGATCACAGATTTTGCTTGTTTTTCCATTTAAACGCTTATTTACTAAAATATTAACGATTTTAGATTTTTTAAATTTTTATATGATAAATTGACATTTGGTGAAAAACTTGAGTGATCACAGATTTCACCTGTTTCTTTTCACTCAACACTTCAACACTTACTTAAAAAAAAAAATGTGAGTGATCCCAGATTTCGCTTGTTTCTTTTCATTTAAACGCTCATTTACTGAAATAATAACGATTAAAGATTTTTTTGGTTTTGGTAAAATATATGAGTTATCACAAATTATGCTTGTTTTTCCATTTAAACGCTTATTTACTGAAATATTAACGATTTTAGATTTTTTAATTTTTATATGAAAAAAAAAAAATGACAATTTAAGATTTTTGAATTTTTATATAAATAATGGTTTTTGTGGTGAAAAGTATGATTGATCACAGATTTTGCTTGTTTTTCCATTTAAACGCTTATTTACTGAAATATTAACGATTTCAGATTTTTTAATTTTTATATGAAAAAAAAAAAATGACAATTTAAGATTTTTTGAATTTTTATATAAATAATGGTTTTTGTGGTGAAAAGTATGAGTGATCACAGATTTTGCTTGTTTTTCCATTTAAACGCTTATTTACTGAAATATTAACGATTTTAGATTTTTACATTTTTATATGAAAAAAAATGACAATTTAAGATTTTTGAATTTTTATATAAATAATGGTTTTTGTGGTGAAAAGTATGAGTGATCACAGATTTTGCTTGTTTTTCCATTTAAACGCTTATTTACTGAAATATTAACGATTTCAGATTTTTTAATTTTTATATGAAAAAAAAAAAAATGACAATTTAAGATTTTTTGAATTTTTATATAAATAATGGTTTTTGTGGTGAAAAGTATGAGTGATCACAGATTTTGCTTGTTTTTCCATTTAAACGCTTATTTACTAAAATATTAACGATTTCAGATTTTTTAATTTTTATATGAAAAAAAAAAAATGACAATTTAAGATTTTTTGAATTTTTATATAAATAATGGTTTTTGTGGTGAAAAGTATGAGTGATCACAGATTTTGCTTGTTTTTCCATTTAAACGCTTATTTACTGAAATATTAACGATTTTAGATTTTTACATTTTTATATGAAAAAAAATGACAATTTAAGATTTTTGAATTTTTATATAAATAATGGTTTTTGTGGTGAAAAGTATGAGTGATCACAGATTTTGCTTGTTTTTCCATTTAAACGCTTATTTACTAAAATATTAACGATTTTAGATTTTTTAAATTTTTATATGATAAATTGACATTTGGTGAAAAACTTGAGTGATCACAGATTTCACCTGTTTCTTTTCACTCAACACTTCAACACTTACTTAAAAAAAAAAATGTGAGTGATCCCAGATTTCGCTTGTTTCTTTTCATTTAAACGCTCATTTACTGAAATAATAACGATTAAAGATTTTTTTGGTTTTGGTAAAATATATGAGTTATCACAAATTATGCTTGTTTTTCCATTTAAACGCTTATTTACTGAAATATTAACGATTTTAGATTTTTTTTTTAATTTTTATATGAAAAATTGATTTTTTGTGAAAAATACGAGTAATCACAGATTTCGCTTGTTTTAGCGCTTATTTACTGAAATGTTAACGATTTTTTTTTAGTTTTTATATGAAAAATCGATTTATTGCGAAAAATATTCGTAATGGCAGGCTTCGGTTATTTTTTAAACGCTTATTTACTGAAATAATACCGATTTTTTGTGAAAAATATGAGTGATCACCGATCTAGTTTTTTTCTATTTACTAAAATAATAATAAATATTGAAAAATTTATTTTAATAAAAAGTGGAAGCGTATGTTTTAAAAAGTATTTTATTTTGTTATTTTTAAAATTTTTTTCTTAATACTCTAGAATATACATTTTTAAATTCTTTTAAAAAATTCTTATTTTCACTTTATTGGCCACTTTTTAACATGGAAGTGACTTTAAAATATTAAAGTACAGGAATGGAGAGAATTTAAAAACTTATAAATTAAATTAAATGAAAAAATAAATAGTGAAATAAATGATGAAAAATTATATTTTGTATGTAAATGCAACACTGACACTTTTTTCCATAAATTAAATTGTCAGACATCGCTAGATCAAAGGTTTGCCAGACAATTCAAATAAAATAAAAAATTGTAGGCGTTTAAAAATCGTTGTATAAAAAATTTTTGAACTGCACAAGAAACCTTTGCTAGCAAGGAGACAATTTCTGTTTTAGATTTTGAGGGAGTAATTTTAAATAAATTAATTTGTGTACTGCTAAAATAAATAAATAATTAAGTGTGTCTGGTGTCTGGCGTGTGAAAGAAGTGAAATAAATAAATCTATAACTAGAAAATTGTTGTTAAATAGAAAGCTAATGCTTTAAGAAAGAAGAAATCACTCGTTGTCAGGGAGAAGAGTCTACCACAAAGGCATTGGACGACGTCTGGCTAAAAATTCCGAAACATTAATGGCTGGTCTATCCAGATTGATGGCAGGGCATCCTAGAAGTATTAGAAAAAGATTAGGAACTTTTGTCTCTCCCTTATGTTTAATTGAACACTTACTACACACGGAACAAGTTTGTTCATCAGTTCCATCACCACAACCATCACGTCCCGAGCACACTATGGCCGTTGAACGGCATCTGCCATTGCTACATCTGTGTGGGCAATAGGCATTAGCCTCAGAATTCTTATTCATTAAACCTCCAGCGGTTAAAAGCTGCAAAAAGAAATTGGGCATCGAACGAGATCCGCACATATGTGGTGGCTCATCGCTGCCGTCACGACACGATATAATGGCATTACAATATTCATACTCGGGCAAACATTCACCACTCTTGCAGCTGAAGGTGTGAGGAGGACAAGACTCTTCAGATTTCAATGCACTGCAGCCAATTTCATCTTCTCCATGAGGACATTGTTTACGACCATCACAGAGTGCAGCTCTGGATATGCATCGTCCACTTTGTGTACATTGAAAGGCTTGACTGGGACAGGTTTGATTGAGACGAGCGTTAAAGGTACACTCCTCATCAGAGGCATCATTACAATCCGAGCGACCATCACACACAAAGAACCAAGATATGCAAACGCCACTGGAGCGACACTGTAAGAGGAAATTGATAATAATTAGATAAGAAGATAAGAAGGCAGTTAATTTCAGGAAAACTTTAAGTGGCAATTTCTAGGTTTGATTTTAAATCACATTTGTATTTAAAATCGTATTAAATACAAAATTCTGTTTTTTTTTTCATAACCCTAAGTCTGGACGAGCAATTTGTTTGGCAATTATTGCCGCACCAACTATCAAATTCTATTGCCAACACTAGATATTAACTTGTGGACTGCATAAATATGTTTTTGAACACATGTTCAGCAACAAATGTTTTCATACAAAATCAGTCAAAATCAGTTATAAAAAAAGGAAAAATTTTAAAATTAAACGTATAAAATTTAAATACAAAATTTACAAATAAATAATTTAAAAATAACAAATAAATTGGTTGCCAAAGAAAGTGTAAGTATTTATTTACATACAAAATGATGTTTTGTGTTAAGACATACGTTTACCCCACTCTGAAAAAAATATTAAACATAGAAAATGTATGTGACGTCATTCTGCCGACGTTATTGCTTATCTCAACAAATACAAATTGCGCGTATAGACGTAGGGTAAACGATTATTAAATTTAAGAGACGCTTATTAAGTGAAGTTTACAAAGACAATTTGTTTTGTAAACCTTTATTTAAAAAAAAATATTTTTATGAATATGGCAGTTTACATTAAAATTCAATTTAAGCTTCCGTTGTGTATAACTTAGAATACAACAACAACAGGCAAAGCAATAACAGTCAGCTTTTTTATGAGGCCACCTTTTAAATAAATACATATACTTTTTTTGATTTAGTAGTGCTACCATACTTTTATCTTAGTTAAATAATAATATTAATATAACACTGAAAAACCCTAACAGTATTTAAATACGATTTAAGTTTTTTTGAAAACAAAATTGGACATAAGAAACACCTTAACCAATAGAATTCTTCGTAAGACCGGGAAAAGTCTAAATGGACCAGCAGTTCTACATACTAAAAAACAAAATTAAAAGAAAAATTCTTCTTGAAAAAGAAGACAGAAAAACACTGAAATAACTCACTTTTTGAAAACTAGGCTGACTTCCAAAACGTCAATTGCTTTGTATTAGAACAAAGTATAATGTTTCATAACGCCGCAGTACAATATATATACAATGCAAACCCTTCCAAAACGTCACTGCTAAGTATTAGTAACGCATCAAAAAAGCAATCAGAGCATCGGTTTTAAAGTTGATGCTTTGTGACATTAGACATTTTATTTGCAAGCAATACAGATTTATTTTAAAAGTATAATGCATTGCATCACTTACATTTCAAAACGTTTTAATAAACAAAACACATAGTTGCATTGTTTCGGTAATTTGTACGTGTATGTACATGGTTGAAATACAGTAGTAAAATTGTGTACGAACTTTGTATTAGTACGTTTTGGAAGTCAGCCCTAGTGACATGATAAGAGTGCCTTGATTTGTCTAAACATAATCTACTTATATCGGCAATAATCTGTTATCTCAAGCTTTCTATGTTTTCATAAAAAACAAAAAACTTCGGTGCCCCGGTAGGCTAGTTGGTAGTGAGCTAGTCTATCATTCTTAGGGTTGTGCGTCCGATTCCCCCCAGAGACTCTGGTCTATTTCACTACAACGGGCTGAAGGTCTACGTTACTATTGCTCGGTTAATTAAGTTAGGGTATAATTTTTAATTGTATTTGTAACTCTTATTAAATTAATTAATTAAAACAAAAAACTTATAAAATCGCAACTTACTTGGAATGTACCAGGAGAGCAGCCAGTTCTCTCAGCACCGCATTGAAGGCCAGCAGCGTTATTTTGCACTTGAGCAGAGTAAACATTAGCGACACAATCACAAACCCCACGAGCATTGCAGACGGTATTAGGGTCGGCCAATTGGCACTGCTTATTGGTGGAACAAGAAAGACCCAAAGAAACAGCTTCCAAACTCAATTCAACACGTTTGCGAATTTCTAAAATAGAAAACCGACAAAATAAATATAAATGAATATAAATTAAAGGATCCAAACTAGCATTACCTGTTGTGGGTTTTGTGGTCAATAAACTTTCGACTATAGGAGCATCAATAGAAGGAAGTGCCGTCACTTCATCAATGGCATTTAGTTGCATTAAAGGCTTCAGGGTGGTGACAATAGGAGCAGCTGGTTCCATAAGTGTAACACGGCTTGCCAAATTTAACATGGTCTGCGTAGTCAGTTCGTCAATAGAGCCAGCTGTGGTAGTGCTCTCGGCTTGTTCATTATTTTCTTCGAGTTTGAAGTCATTGGGAGAAATTGTAGTTGTTTCAACTATCAAACTATCGGCTTCAAATTGTTGGGGTTCATAATCGACCGACGTATCGAAAGGCAAATCTAAGGGTGATAAAGTATGATGTTCTTCTTGTCCTTCAGTCTTAATTATCTCATTCTCTTGTTCATGGGAGTTTTCGTTATCTCCTGAAGCTTCTTCTACAGCTTCGGGATTATATTCCTGGCTGGTAATTGGTTGCTGTTGTACTGGCTGCATTTCTTGCATATCGGGATAAAATGTTATCAGCTTGTCTTCGGGATCAATGGGAGCTTCTGTAGATATCTGTGAAGGCAATTGTTGTGACATCACCGATTCCTCAGAGATGTTGGTGTCTTCAGCTAAAAGGTCACCTCCATCATTTTCATGCATATTATGAAGATGACTATTAAAATTAGACTCTTCGGAATATTCTGGTTGCATGGTTACATCTTCTTTCATTAGGTTATTTAAAATATCGCTAATTGATTCACTTTCTTTAAATAGTTCATTTTCAGGTCTACCTACATCGATAATTTTATCTTGCGTAAGGTACACATTTCCTGGCTGATTCTCATAGACATTTTCCTCACTTTCATGTTGTCCATCTTGTGGAACTTCATTGTTTTCAATGCTCTCCTGGTTAGAAGCCGTATCTTCATATTCAGTTTCCATTTCATGTGGCTTATTTTCGGCTTCTTCATTATCATCAATTCTGTCAGCTAATACAGGAGCTTGTTCTTCGTTAAGTTCATTTGATGGCACATAGTTGGATTCAATAGCTTCGGTTACTGTTTCGGTTTCATTGCTTAAAAATGTTTCGCTTTCAGAATTTTTTTCATCAGCTGCTTCCTCAATTTGGCTTGTTTTTTCGCTTTCTTGCTCTTCATTCTTAACAGCTGAAGTTTGTTCATCTTCGTCATTTTCCAAAACAATTGGTTCGGGTTCTTGTTGATTTTCAAATTCATTTCCTTCCAAGCTTTGTATAGCAACCGCATTTGTTTGGTTGGGTTCATTGTTTTCCAGGGTTTCTTTTAAAGATTCTTGTTGCATAATATGTGTTGATAGTGTTGTAGACTCCTCTAGATTTTCCTCTGCATTATCCATCATGGTTTCTTGATGTTGAATAGCTTTATCGTCATCGGAATGTTTAACGTTGTCAATCGTTTCTAAATTCTCATTTTCGTGAGTATCAGCAGTGGCTTGTTGATGTTGTTCAGAAGTTTCCAAAATGGTTTCTGCATCATGTGGAATTAAAGATTCTTGAAATTTTTGCTCCTGCAATGCTTCAGTTCCTACATGTTCTACTTGTGAAATTTCATTTTTAATTTCTTTTTCATTTTCTTCTTTATTATCTTCTTCGTGATAAATTTCAGTTTCAGTTAGCTGGGAATCTTCTAATGATAAGTCGTTTAAAGTTTCATGTTCCAGATGTTGAGGTGCTTTATCATCTTGTTCTACGACTTCGAAGATTTCTTGAGGAGTTTGTTCTTCTTCAGCGGTTTCCTCCAAATGTAAAGGCTGCTCTGTAACTTTTTCGTTTTGCTCCGGCTCCCTCCCAATTGCAGGGAGAATTTCATTTGGAAACACATCTTCCAAAACATTTTGTTCTTCAGCTACTTGATCTGCAATGTTTTCAATATTGGCAACAGTTATGGGTTGTTCTTCCAAGTTTTCAAGAATAATTGGTTCTTGGGGTTTATCATCAGAAGCTGGATGTTGATCCTCAATATCAATTACATTATGATTAATTTTGTCAGTTTCAGTTGTTTGTTCGGTTGTGATTTCATGTTGATTTGTGAAATCTTCAAATACAGGATGCTCAGAGTCTTGAGTATCGTTGTCAGTGTGGTTTTCTTCAGGCATTTTTTCTGTGGTTTCTTGCAATATTTCTTCTTCGTTTTGTTGTTTTTCTACGCTAGTGTCCGCTATTTGGCCCGCAGTATTGCTTTCATAAATTGGTTGACTAACAAATTTTTCTTCATCATTGTCTACGGTCTTCTCATCGTTGAGAGTAGACTCAGCAGCAGCCAATAGTTGTTGTTCTTGACTATTGCTTAAATTGAATTCTATGTTGTTGTTGTCTTCAGCTTCTTCAGCTTCATTTTTATTCTCTTCCACTAGTACAGCTGATTGTGTGGTAATAACTTCATCATTTGCCAGCATTACAGCTTCAGGCTGTTGTTGTGTGGTTGCTTCATTTTTATTTTGAACACTTTCGTTTTCCGCAAAATCTTTATCGATATGATCATGTTGGATTT
Source organism: Pollenia griseotomentosa (assembly GCA_963931875.1). Lineage (NCBI taxonomy): Eukaryota > Metazoa > Arthropoda > Insecta > Diptera > Polleniidae > Pollenia > Pollenia griseotomentosa. The sequence goes on along the minus strand of OZ007562.1, from coordinate 172,100,665 downwards.
CATTTGTTATTGTTTGTGAGTTTAATGATTCATTCAAACTTTCCTCTTGACCGTCTTCCTGGTGTTTGTGTGGCATGTTATTGTTGTTGATTTCATCATTGTCAGAGATTATATGATCTAGTTGTGTAAAATGATTTTGTTCAGCAATGTGTTGTTGTTCAGCAGAGTCTTTATGGTCTTCATGGTCTTCATGGTATTCATGTTCTTTTATTTCATCTTGATGTTCAGCATCTTGGTCTTCTCCATCTGCGTTATGTTGATTTGTTTCTTCATGTTCTTTAGCAAGTTCTTGGTCAACATCAAAAGTGTGATCATGCTCAGCTTCAGCTTCAGGCTGTTGTTCTGTTTCTAAATTGTGGTCATTGCTTTCTTCATGCTTCTTTTCTTCCTCGTGGACATCATTTCCTTGCTGTGTTGTCTGTTCATATTCAGACTCAGGAATTTCAACATGTTCTTGCACTTTTTCAGGCTCAAGAAGTCGCTCTGGTTCTTTATTATGTGCTGCTTCATTATTTTCGTTATGCTCTTGTTCCGTTTCTGACCCGTCATTTTCTATATCATCTTGTTCCTGCTCTGTTTCATTGACTTCCTCTGACCCGTCTTTTTCTAAGTCCTCTTGTTCCTTCTCTGGCTCATGAACTTGCTCTGGCTCTTTTTTATATGGTACTTCATTCTTTTCTATAAGCTCTTGTTCCTGTTCTGGTTTTGCCTCATGAATTTGTTCTGGTTCATTAACTGCTTGTTGTTCTTCAATATGTTCTGGCTCATAATCTTGTTGGAGCTCCGATTCACTTTGAACTTGATCGTTTTCTTGCTCTGGTTCTTGTTCATACGAGAATTCATTGCTTTCTACATGCTCTAGTTCCGGTTCGGAATCATTAACTTGCTCTAATTCTGCATCTTGCTTTTGAGGTTCCACTTGTTCGAGCTCTTTTTCATGTGCTGATTGTTCCTGTTCCTGTTCATGTACATTAACATCTTCGTCCTTATATTCTGAACCATTTACTTGTTCGTGTTCTTGGCTTTGCTGCTGGTTATTTTCGGACTCAATTTTTTCTTCAGGCTTGTGAACTATTTCATGTTCTTGTTCTTGATCATTTTCAGGAGTTTGTTGCCCATGTTCTTGATCAGGTTCCTGTTCGTTTACAAGAGCTTGTTGCTCATGTTCTTGTTCTTTTGCTGTATCAGAATTTTTGTCATTATCCTTCTCTTGTTCTGTCTCATGAACTAAATCATCTTCTTGATGTGGTTCATGCTCGTCTTGCTGTACATGTTCTTCAGATTGAGTTTCATGATGTTGTTGTGACTCTTGTTCATGTCCAAATTGAATGTCTGCAGTTTGTTCCAGTTCAGAACTATGTTCGTCTGGTATTTGTTCTTGCTGAGATATATATTCTTGATTTTTATCTTCCTCTGGTTCTTGATTTTTCATGGGTTGCTCTTGTTCTTCTTCTAAATCCTGTTTATGTATTTCAGGCTCACGCTCACGCTCATATTCTTGTTTTTCACCTTGTTCTTTTTGCAATTCTTGCTTCACTTTTTCATCAGGCTCTTCTTGGACTGCTCCGCCATCACTCGCTTGATCCAAATGATCTTCCATTTCTTGTTCAGCAGCTTCGTAATCAAAATTCATAGTATTATCTACTGCATCACCATATTCGTGTTCCTCATCCTGCATGTGAGTTTCTTGTGTAGGCTCTTCTGCATTCTCTTGTTCTTGTTTATGATCTTCTTCCTCTTCAATTTTGTAGGGATAGTCATCGTTAACACTGGGAATATCATGGCCATGAAAACTTTCTGTAGGTTTGTGTTGTTGTTGTTTTTCGTCAACTTGTGCTGGAGTTAGGGGTTCTCCTTGCAAGGGAGTGTTTGAGGTCGGTTCTACAGTATCCTTATCATCTTCCCATTCTTGTTCTTCTATTGAAACATTTGAATTTTCTTCGGGTTGCACAATGGGATCAGCTAGCACTGGTATAACAACTGAGTGTTCTTCAACTGAAGATTGAGCTAAGATTTCTTGGGCACTATTAACAGGAGCTTCCGTTTCCTTGATGGGAGCCTGTGTTGTTGTGGTAGTGGTTGTAGTGGTGGTAGAAATAGAGGATACTGAAGCTGGAGCTTCTTCAATAGAACTGTCTACACACAAGCCATTTTTAAGTTTAGCGGGGGCGGTACATTGACAACGACCAAAAAGATTGGGTATTAAGAAATCACAATGGGTGCGTGTGTTAAACATTTGACAATGGGCATGACTGTAACAGACAGAACCAGGCGGAGCAGCTGCAAGTAAACAAAAATTAAACAGATGGCAATCAATAGATTCTTAGATAAGGAAATTAGAAGTGTAAAATAATGTAAATATTTTAGTAAAATTGAAGAAGAATAAAACTAAAACTTTTAAAGCTTTAACTCTCTGGCTCTATCATTCCATATTTGTGTTGCTTTTTTAAAAGAAATTCCCAAGCATCTTTCACATGTTGGCTTATTACTATCCACACATGATTTTTTTTCAACAATTTTTTTGGCATTCGCTTTTTTCTCCTTGTGCTTTTAGGAAAATAAACTTTGGTTGACACACTTTTTTCTTTATTATTTTTTTCTTAGAGATTTTTATTTTTTGCCAAGAAGCAGCAAAAAGAAACCTGCACAAAGCCATCAATAACATGATCAAGCATGATACATCACAATATACTTGCAATACCTAAATTTTTGCCGCTCAACCTGTTTCCACTGGTTTACCAGCTTCAGACTTTACTCAGTCTTGGCCACAAGTAGAAGTGGTAGAAGAAGTACGTACATTTGTATGTGGTAGATAGTTGTGGTATTTTATTGGAAAATACAAGAAGTAAGTAGTTAACGTCATAGTTGTTGTTGTAAATAGTTATTTAGTTAGTAGAGTTGTTCCCGTTGCATTTCTTCTGCAAAAGATAGTGTTGCACAGTGGTGTTATATAAAAAGTGATGTGAAAAATAATAAAATTTCTAAAGTTTTTGGTTAAGAAAAATTGCAGTTCATTACGGAAGAAGAAGATATTTACCCTGTTTAAGCAATGAGACATTTTATAAAGACACAAAATAAACGAGTTAATGTAGGAATTTTTTTTTTTTTGAAAATTATAATTGATGGGACTGCGTTTATTGCCAGTTTACTATTTTAGTACTAGGCAAAGAAGTCAAATTTGATAACCTCGTGTTGAAAACAAATTTTTTTTAAAATTTTAAACTTCCATAACTTTTAAAAAATATTTAATTTTTATCAGAAGCAAAACAAATATTTTTCCTTACCCTAAGAAATCCCAGAACTCCAAAAAAATACTTATCCATTGTATTTCTGATTATTGGAATAACGTTACTTGGTTGAATACTTGGAAATTTAAGAGGAAGTCAAAACATACAATCTTGTGTCTGAATAACCTTTTAGCAATTTAATTATTTAACCGAATAAAATTTTTTATAATTTTTATCTGTAGTAATAAAACTTTTTCGCTTTGCCCATGCAAATCCTGTTATTCCCAAAAACTTTTTTAATAATTATTAACAATGGAGTTTAAGTTTTTAGGTGCTGTTTTATACTAAACGATCTTTTAAATCGGTTTAAAAACAAGGAACTGTCATCATTTGAATGACAGAATAGGTAAAATTTTTTCCCCTGTTTTTACAAAAGCCCCCACTGTTTATAATGCTGTTGCTACGTCAACTTGCAGCACAGACGCCAATATCTACCGTTTTGTAGTTGATGTTGTTTCTAAAACAGCAACAACTTTTTGTTTCTGTGCTATCTTTTTTTTTACTTTTGACCATGAAGCTGCAGCCGTCTTACGATCATGATCTTCATTATGGGCAAAGCAACATCATCATCATTATAAACCACAACTATCATTAGCTTAAAGCCAGCTTTGGCTGAGAAAGTCCATGGCTTTTATCCGCTCAATCCACTCAAGTGCCGTTTCGCTGGAATTTATATGCGCGCACTCTAAACAACGCAGCTTAAGTCAACTACTGCTGCAATTTAAATAAATAAAATATTTTCATGTGGTAGAAATTTGCCGCTGATTCGTCTGCATTTTTTTTTATCTCTCTTTCAATTTCTTTATTAAGTTTTACAAACGACATTACAATGAATGCAACTTGTTGCAATTGTATTGATTTAATAGTTTAATCGTAATAATAATAAAAATAATAATAATGATAATGATTACAACGTTGCCAGCAAGCTCATCATTATGGCGATCACGTGAAATATAAAACAAATAAACAGAGAATTATAATAAAAAGCAAAAAAAAAAAAAAAAAAGAATTGCTTACAATTGTTGCAAGCACAAAAATGATCTCAAGCGAGCGAGTGTTAAGTTAAACCTGTTTCCAATATTTAACCATTCATCCAACCAACCAACCAACCAACCAACCAACCAACCAACCAACCAACGAACGTTTGTCGCATGTATCATTCAATAAATTCAAGCGAAAAAATGGAACGAATTTTAAAGAAATACAACAGCATATTATACGAGAGAATGTGGCCTTCTGATGCCGCAACATTAAGACACCTTTTATGGCCAGCTAAACGGAAAACAAAATTCTACGCATTTTTTACCAAACTTAAAAATGCTTTAAACGATCTGGCTAGCAAAAAAATAGAAAGAAAAAAAAAATGAAAAATTCAAAACTTGGAGAAAAAAAAGAAAGAAAACTTGTTTCCTTTTTAAGTGGTAAACTGACTGACTTACTGATTGATTGATCTTGTTTGTCATTTTGTCATTGAAACTTACGCACTCGCTAGATGTGACATCATAAAGGATTAACCTAATTTATGTTCTTGGCAGGCAATTTCCTTTACAAAAATTACTTGACTTTGATAAATGATTGAGTTTTAAGTGATTTTTTTTTTATAAAGGGGAAAATCTTATAGTATTTTTTTTAAAGATAAGTGATTTATAACCTAAAATGTAAATTAGGCCCCCTTTTTTTTTGTAAACCCCACCATCTCACTTAAAAAAAAAATTTTGGTACACATTTTTGAAAAATTTCTAAAAGCAAGGTATTGGGATTTATAAAATAATCCCCTTTATTTATTTCATTCAACCAGTATTTTCATTTTTTTTGTTTACAATTAATTACATTTAAAAGGAAATTCGCAAAAAACGACCGTTTTTAGCAGGTGTGATGAATTTTGACCGATTTTAAAATCCATTTCTGAACTAAAGTCTTAATTTGTTGTTCAAAATGCAGTTCAATTAATCTATCTATGTATATTATATATATAAAAAGAAGTGTACACTTTGATGTCACCACTAACTGCGGAAACGGGTCGACCGATTTCAACTAAAATTTCAGGATACGTTGGGGATAGTCTGTGTTAAGTTTGCACAAAATGGGGCAGGTGTTCCGGAGATATGGCATTTAGATTTTCCTATATATTCCCATACAAATATCAACAATATGCCCTCCATTTTTTTTAATGTGCATTTGTTAGGAATGATAATAGGTCGCAAAGTATATTTCATATCGCGAGCGTAAAATAGGGCAAGAGGGGCAAAAGCACCCCCTCCCTATATCTGCTTAACTTATCAACGGGTTTTCTTAAAATTTGGCATGCAGACACTGTAACATGTAAAAGGAAATAGGAAAAAGGGTGCGAAATAGCGCATTAGAGGCAAAAGCTCCCCCTCTCTATATGTTCCTCACTCATCAACCGATTTTCTTTAAATTTCGCAGGCGAATAGTGTTACAGCTGGACAGAACTAGAGGCTATATTTTTTATTATTTAGGGCGTAAAATAGGGCAAAAGAGGTTAAAGCTTCCCCTCCCTATATCTTTTTAACTAATCAACCGGTTTTTTTTTTAAATTTGGTATGCAGATACTGTAACATCTGAAAGAAATATGTTATATGGCAAAATTACGTTTGCTGTTTATTATATATAAAATTAAAAAGAATATTGAGAGGAACAAAATTAAAATGTATTATAAATCAATTTTAAAGGATACAGAAAACGACATTATCGATTTCAAAATCGTTTTCCATCATTTCCACCTGATTAATTTGTTATTTTTTTCAAATTCATTGCACATATAAAGCGTGTTCTTTTAAGTGTCACAACTTTGAGTTGGCATCACTGCTTTATTTGACACTTATTTAACAGCTGATAGTGGCTTTTTATTCAGTTTGCTTTGCAATTTCAGTATGAATCGAGTATAAACCAGAACAGCGCAGGGAAATTGTTGAAATTTTTAATCAAAATAATTGTTCTATTCGTCAAACTCATCGTGCACTTCTTCCATTTTATAGCGTACATAATCGTCCTTCAGAACGGCTAATTCGAAGAACAATAGATCGTTTTCGGACCACATTTACTGTTACTGATAATGAGCATCCCGTGAGACTCCGAACAGTACGCACTGAAGAAGCTGTAGCCGCATTGAAGCATTGAAGATGATCCTAATCATCTTCAATTGGATTGAGTCCTTTCACTTTATGGAAGATTTTACGAAAGGATCTTGGTTTAAAAGCTTTCAAGATGCAACTTGTGCAGGAATTTACGCCAAACGACTCGTAAGCGCCGCCAATTCGGCGAATGGGCTGAAGCACAAATTGATTTTGAATTTCCATTCAAAATTTTATTTTCCGATGAAGACCATTTCTGGTTGAATGATTTACTCAAAAAAACTTTTGATGAAAATAATATCACGTAATGTCCAAATTGGCCACCAAGATCCAAAGATTTAAGCCCATTGGATTATTTTCTTTGGGGTTACGTTAAGTCACTTGTCTACGTTTATAAACCACAAACAATTGATTACCTGGAAATCAATATTCGAAGAGTTATCGGCAAAATACGGCCGCAAATGCTGCGAAAAGTTGTTGAAAATTGGTGTTCCCGATTGCGCTTTATACGCGCCAGCAGTGGCGGCCACATGGCAGAAATCATATTTAAACATTCATTTCATAAAATTTTCTTTCCAATAAAGCCCGTTTCATTGATATTAAATATATATTTCCTTGTTTTATTTTGATTTAAACTTGCGTCACTCTATAAAAAAAACCCTTTACATATATAGACAGAAAAAATTTTCCAAAATTTTTCACTAATTAAAGCATTAATCAAAAATAAAATCAGTTTTAATTAAAAATGTAATCAAGTGAGTTAAAAATTTAATCAAGTGAATTATACGTGTATTCAATTAATTTAAACGTTTAATTGATACTATTAATTTGTTTACTGGTGCAAATTTAATTAATTTTTTAATTAATATCAAAAATTTTTTAATTGAAATTTACTTTTATTTTTTTCTGTGTACATACAAAATGCAGTTCAACTCATTATCTGATAGGTTTAAGCAATTAAAAAAGTGAATATTTTGAACTCCTTTCAACCCAGTTTTTTTATATTTTCAAATTGGGGGTTTATTTCGAAAAACGAACAAATAGACGTTAAGAAAATTTTAAATGAAGAATACTAGGAATTTTTTTTATTTTATGTTTATTTATACAAAAAAATATTTTAACGTGCAGTGCGTCGTTGGTTGCTGCAATTCATAAAAACCAAGACAGCTGCAACAACTGTGGTTAATGCATTGACCGAGTCAAATGGTCCAACGATGATGCACAATGTCGATTGTGAGTCCCACCTTAACGTCAAGTTTTTGCCCAACTTAATTTGACGTTTCTTTGTTTCAGTGTTTGACAAATTCAACCATTTAGAGAGGTACGCAATTGAATTTCGATACTTTCCGATTCTTTTGGTCAGCGTAATCGACGAAATGTGTCCACAATCGGTTGTAGGAAATGAGAAAATTCCTGTGCATGCTTGCCCAGTTCGTTCTGCGGAAAACAATGCTGTTGTTCGTACCTTTTTCGAAAGTAAGGTCGACCAAGCAGTTAATGTGAATGGTGTTCGCTATCGCGAGATGATAACGGACTTCTTGTGGCCAGAAATTGAGGATATGGACCTGGTCGCGATGTGGTTTCAACAGGATGGTGCCACTTGCCACATAGCCAACGAAACAATGGCTCTTTTGCGCGAGAAATGGCCGTGTTATCTCACGTCGTGGCGATGTTAATTGCCGTCACGATTATGTGATTTGACACCATTGGACTTATTTCTTTAGGGATATTAAAAAGAAAAAGTGTACGTTAATAAGCCAAGAACAATTCAAGAGCTAATGGATGAGATAATTTGGCACATTAACGACATTGAACCTCAATTATTATGTCCCAAAGGCATTGAAAATATGAACCATCGGATAGAGATTTTCCACCGAAGCCGTAGCGAGCATTAAGCCGATATTTTGTTTTGCACATAATTGTCATACACACAGAAAAAAATCAATGTAAGTTCGTCGAAAACAAGGTTGATTTAATTCGTGTTAATTTAACATTGCAGTAAAGTTGGAGCAAAATGTCATTAAAATTAAAATTACAATCCGAATCACGTTGAATGAAAGTTATTTTAAGTTGAAACAATGTGAATTTCATGTAGAAGCAAATTGGTTTGAGTGTGTTATAACAGTCAGAAGAAGCTTCAGAGACAACATATGCATTTATTTAAGAATAATTCAAAACACTTACCCCTGTAACACATGTTTCACTTATTTTTATTCCCCTTTATTAACAGAAGCATCAGCAGAATGGCCCGATATGATTTTCGTCATCATTCGACTTTGAAAACTTGATGTACTATTTAACTAAATAATTTTTACTAAAAGAATACGGGAATTGTCTTCTTTTTATAACATATTTTAAACATGAAAATAAAAAAAATGTATGTTGTTCTTTTTATGGTGTTGCTTTTTCCTATACAAAACAAGTAAAACTGGTTATTACGGTTTCAATATTGAACAATGTTATTTTAACATATTTCATTTAAAATGTATTTAAAACAATTGGAATTTTAAATAGAGTCCATACTTTTGCAGAAATTAACTATGATTTATAATCAACATTGCGCCGTGTTAATTTAACATTGATAGTTTTTCTGTGTGTACATGCATACACACAAATATTCATACATACTTAAGTATGCATGCATGTTAATTTAACAAGATAAACTTTTGATTTTAATATAAAACAGGTTTTTATGGATTCAATTATTGAACAATTGTTGAACAATGTTATTTTAACAGTGAATAATTTTAAATACCATAATACAAGGTTATTTTAATATTTTTCATTTAAAATTAATATGAAATAATGGTAAATTCAATTAAAGTGCATACCTTTGCAGAAATTTATTATTGGGGGATTCACAAGGTGTCATAAAGTCATATGTCTTAAAAAAGAAATTATGAAAAAATACGACTGTTGTGAACAATACCTCATAGTTCAGTGTGCTATTTGGAATTTAAATCAGCTGATTTAAAACAAATATAAAAAATAAATATTTACCAAAAATAAATATATATTTTTAATTCCAATCCATGAATTAATTAATTAAATTAGATCTTACCGAATTTGTTTCTATTTTTCAGACGCAAATCAGAAATAAATTTTATTTTGTTTATTTACCAAAGTGGTTTGTTGCAAAAATTGCTAGCCGCAGGTTAAATTCGGATGTTAGCCGGATAAAATTTCACCATCAGCGGCGACGGCTTACAAAAACTAATGCGGCTCGGCTCAGCCGTTCAGCGCAGGTCTCTTCGGATTAATTACGACAGCACAATAAATAAAGCAAGCAAAGTTCAATTTATTTAAGACACTTTTTGTTTACAAAGCAAGAACAATATTTTCAAACCATTGTAAAAAGTTAGAACATTATGGCAATATAACACGATAGCACACCTTGTGAATACCCCATATGATTCTCAGTCAACATTTCGCCATGTTAATTTAGCATTGGTATTTTTGCTGTGTGTATATCTTTTTTTCATAATAAATAATATTAAGATAATTCTCTGAAAACTTTTTGTTATATTTACAATTAACATCGTACGTTGTGGTTGGCCCACACTTTATTATATATTTTTATTATTTGGGTCAGTTACAATTTTATAAGATTTGGAATCACATTGTCAAATTGCATGAAGATCGCATATTATCCCATATAAAACCCACTCATGAAATATTCTAACGGCCGGTGAAGGATATTTAAGATTTGGCACAGCCGAATATAAATATATCTCTTACTTGTTATTTTATGGCTAAAAGAATTGTTTTTTTTCAAATGCGAATCGTATTTAAGTTTTTATTAAAAGAAAATAATCAGTAATTTAGAATAACTCAATAAAAGTTTTAAAATTTTATCGTATAAATTTAGAAATTTTACAAATAACTATTTGTAAGCCAATATTCGACATTCTAAAGAACTCGATTTTGATAAAAAAATTTACGAGTAAGAAAATTATTTATTGAAAAGTTCAACTCTTTTTGTATAATTTTCAAAGAAATTTGTTCTCTTCTTTAACAATTTCGCTAGAAAATTCTACAAATTACATTTCCATTTAATATTAAGTAATTTAGAAAAAATACTGGTTTTAAGAATAGAATTTATTGTGCGTCAATACAATTTCTTTGTAACATACTAATTAGGCAAAATTAATTTAAAATTGAGTCATTGTAAAGAAAGAAAAAACATTGTAAGCTTATTTAAGCTTTATTGATTTTCTATTTAAGGAATTTTTCTTTTTGTATTCCAGGAACTTACAAGCACCCATAATTTAAAGTTTTTCTGATACAAATTAAGCCAAAGGTATTTACACGCATGTTATAAACAGCAGCTGTGCTTTTTTCCATATTATTACAATACAGGGTGCTCCAATAGGAAATTTAATTCTCAAAATAAAGGAAAACAAGGAATTTAGTTTACCTTAATTTAAATTTTCATGTTATGGGAAATGAATCCAAGTTATTTTTGAGAATACATAATTTTTCATTAATAAGATTTTGTTTGTTGAGCTAAATTCCCAATTTTCATTCTTTATTTATTGTTGGAGGATAAGCTAGTTTGCTATGCGCATTTCACTGGTTGCTTAGACCAGATCATCAGGAAACTTTTTTCCAAAAACTTTAGAAAAGCTAAAGATATTATGCGAATAAAACTGTAGAGTGAATGAGAATTATTAACACTCAAGTCTTATTTGCAACGATATCAAAGTTTAAACAAAATAACAACAATAAGCAGTGAGTTTATCTTTTCTTGCACTCCCGACTACAATTGGTTAAAGTTCTTCCAACATTATTAAAAAATCCAAATAAGGTAATTTGCCAGTTCAGTTTTTTATGCACGTGCACTTGTAAATTTATTATCAAAGTTATTTATTGGAAAATAAAAAATGATACCAAACAGATGATCACTACAATCGAGAAATACTTTTTGCAATGAATTTATTCTTTCAGTAGCTGTGTGACATGTAGGACCCTCCCGTTGAAAACACAATTCAGTGATATCTACAAATATTATTAGTAAAATGCCATGTGGTCATTAAAAATAGCTCTGATTATTGAGAACTTTAAGGAGTTAACAAATTCAGATCTTTTTTAACACCAGGGACGAGGGCTGCGAATTTTTTACTTAAATGCGCGCCTCGGTCAAATATTCGTTGGGTGTTGTCACGTGATTTAGCAGGCCAGTCGACTTTAGTTTATCAACCAAATTCTTTAAAGAGGTCTTAAAAAGACGATCATATTGACCGAATATATCAAGAATTTTACAAGCATTCAATTTTACACTTGAAGCAAAATAATCATATCAAATTAACGTTTTATTTTATAAAAAACCCAAAGTTTCGCTTTATACAAAAAGCGCTTTTTTGTAAAGAAACCGTTACTTTGGTTAAAGAGACTGTGCATTTTTTGGATTAACAAAATTTGAAATGATAAAAATGTTTTAACTGAAATCAAATCCTTTTATTATTTGCTTTAAAACAAAAGTATTCAAAATTTCACCTGATTAAGGCCTAAAAAAATTACTCACGCTCTACCCACCACAGTAAAAATTACACCCGATTCGAGTAACTACCTGCAAAGTGGCAACACTGACTTCAACAGATCTCACACCCAAATTTTCAAAGTAGATTTTTAAAATTCTCGAGACGTTTTTGAGTAAAAAGATCTTCTGAACGGAAAACTATATGCCAAACTACATAAAAATAAATAATACATTAAAAATAAATAATACAAACAAGGTTAAGTTAGGTTAGGTTAGAAAGGCTGGTGTGGACCATATTGCCGCCTTAGTTAGCTGCGCAGCCAGGTTATTCCCACTACCCAGCCATCTCAGCCTGCTGTGGCACCGAAAGTGCTGAACTGTCTACAACTCCTCTGGGTCCTCTCACAACCTTCATATATCCAAAAAGTCAGATCCCAATCTCAGCGCAATCCTGCCTAACATACGGTGGTCCGTGATAATACCTATATTGGTCCTGACGCATATCCTACGACTTCCTTAGCACCGGGCACAGCACACACAATACCCTGCAGCCCGTGCAGTTTCCCCAGACTCGATTTGTCTCAAAACTTATTCCCGGATACTTCCAAATACAAACAACGACAGAGTACAAAATTTCAAATTCATATTTCCGCTTAATTGAGTTTGTAAAAATGCAATTAAAACGAAAATCGTTTAATTGAGCAAGATGTGCAATAAAGCGAAACATCCATGTTTAGATAGAAAATAAAACTCATTTCTTTATTTATTAAGTTAAAAAATTGTTTAGGTTTATTAAAACAAAATAAAAATCAGGTACGTTCATCGTACAACGTTTAAAAAGAAACAAAAATCTCAAAATTCAATACTATAAAAGGAGATCAAAACTTTAAAGTATATTGTATATGTATAATATACTTTATAATTATGTTCAACTAAATGTGATTAAATATATAATAATTTTAATTAATTTAATTAATATTTTTTTTCGTTTGTGGAGCAAAAACACATTAAGTAGATGGAAACAATTAACCGGAACATTCGGTCCTATTTTTCGCAATGCGGTCTTAATTTGCGAAATAATTAAAAGCGGGTGACGCAATTAAACGGAACGCAACTAAACGAGTATTTTTACATAGACAGTTATACTGAATGATTTCGTTCCATGATTTTTAGTGCAATAAAACGGGAAACTCAATTAAGCGGCTTCACTATTTACAAAAAATGGGACAATTTAAAGGAACTTCGTTGCCGAAATAAAAAGTCGAGAGCTAACTTTTTCATCTGCCTAAAAGTTCTATTAAGTTCTATGAGGTGAAATTGAGCTTCACTAAGATATATGAACGTTTATGGTATGAACAATAAAAAACGTAGATGTACCGGTTGGCTGACGCCATAGCTTTTACTTGATTCCAGGTTTTGCCGAGTGTGTTGGCTTCAATTTTAATTTACCGACGCCAGTAGTGGGATGGTCTGCCTTTTCTACTGTGCGTCTTGTGGATTCCAATAGCATGTCTTGAGATGTCTTCCGGTGGTTAACGAAGACATATTTGTTCTCTTGAAAACACTGATAAAGGCTAGTGAACTGGTATCTTCGGAGGAGAATTGATTCGAATCTTTTGTCAATTCGCCAACATGCGTACAAAAGCGGTAAATTGACCGAAACTTCTCTAGATGAGCTGGTCAGTTTGGTGGAAAAGTTTTTTTGGATATCGAGGCAGCTTTTAATTCCGAGTTTTGCCGAGTGTGTGGGATTTAATTGCAATTTACCGACGCCAGTAGTGGGACGGTCTGCCTTTTCTACTGTGCGTCTTGTGGATTCCAATAGCATGTCTTGAGATGTCTTCCGGTGGTTATCCACCTTCACTTTCTTTTTTGTATTTCGATGCTTGGTTTGGTCTTGATTGGTTTGGACACGATAATCTTTCGTTTAATATAATGACTGACCAGAATATTATCATAAATCAGCGAAGACACAGATTTCTTAAGCCTTACATCGTGTTTATTTTATCTTTACGGGCTGCGTTCCCGGACTTACTACCGTAAACAAGTGAAGATTTATTGCATCCATTAAACAATTTTATTTTGATTTGAATGGAGATCCGTTTAGAATCCCCATATAGGATTCAGGTTGCCAAATTATTGTCTGCCAGCTTTTATGGGGTTTTTTATATCGTCAGAAATGCTTTCGAGATGACAAAATTTTGAAACATCTTGCAGATTTTGCTTATTTACTGTGAGTTTTGCGTTTTTTCTCATTTCTTTTTGTTTTAAATGTTAGTTGAGTGCCTCGGTAGGCTAGCTGGTAGCGAGCTAGTCTATCAGCGCCGAGGTTGCGGGTTCGATTCCCGCCAGAGACTCTGGTTTCTTTCCTGCAGACAAGCATAGAGCTTCGCGGAATTAGCTTACGAAATTAAAAAAAAAAAAAAAGTTAAACGAGTCACTTTTGCACTCGCGTTCTAGAAACAGGCGGAGTAAGTCTTTTAGATGTTCATCTTCAATCTGGTTTTGACAGCTTTCAAGTGCATTTTGCTTATCTTGGCCACCATATTATTGTTACTATGTGACTAAGCAGATGTCGTCGGAAACCCAAAATTATTTCCTGTGTTCGCGTCAGCTGCTTGCCATGATATTGTTCCGAACAATGTTAGAAAGTGGAGGAGATTTTATTGAAACCGATTTGCTAATACTGCCCTCGTGATAAGCGCGACAATTTGCGTTATGGTGCACAAAGCCTTTCCAATATCAATAATCATTTAAGGAGTTCCTGTGGACCCTAATGAGCTCCTAATGAGTGATTTATCATTTTTCAACTTATGTCACTTCTGCAGTGATGGTTGACACATTCGCATAAATTATGTTATACTTCATACTTAATGACATCGATGATATCTTACAAATATGTATTTGCTTTGTTTTGCTTAGCTTTAAATTAAAACATTTAAAGATTGAAAGCGCTTAATGCAAGATCCTTTAGAAAATATACGTATATAAAGAAAAAAATGCTAGATACATGTACATGTGCTACAGGTTGCATACTTGCTGTAGGCATGTTTTATTAAAATTTATAGAGAGAAGTTTTGCTTTAAAAGGTTTAGGGTTTATTGTTTAGTTTAGGAATTTTCCATAGAATTTGTATTAGTGTCTTATTGGGTAGTTGTTGCCTTTGCAAAAACTCCTGGGAAGCTGGCCATAAAGCATTTGCAAAAAAAAAGAAATGAAAAACTAGTTACATATTATCAACATCGTGATCATCAACACAGCAAAAGCAGCAGCAGAAGAAAATATCATGACTACACCTTTTGCTGGTTAAATTATAGGAAGTATTTGCTCGTTGTACTTTACAATACAGACAACGTATATATCGAGTGGAAAAAGAGACACCAAGATCTAGGTCAAGTCATAAAATATAATAATAAACAAAAAAAATAAAAGAAAAGAAAAAACAGAATCTGGGAATTTATTTCTCATGGTGAGTTACATTTATTATATAAATTTTTCATATTATTCGAATGTGTATTCTATGTCAAATACATTCCTCAAAAGCTTTTATACTTTAATAGTCTCATTCCTTCATTATTTCACAGGAATATTTTCTATGCACTATCAGAATTTTTGTTTGTATATTTCTGTTACGAAGCTTACCTTAGCTATCCTTTGGTTAGCAATGAAGTAAATTGTAAAGAAAATTTATACAACTATTAGATACCAGCAGAATGTAATGCATTTTCTGGCCCGCTACGGCCTTCGTCAGCATTCTTTGTATCTTATAACTGGATAGTGCCTATTGTAAATTTTATGTATTTAACTTAATTATTTTATCAAATAGAATCTGGGAATTTATTTCTCATGGTGAGTTACATTTATTATATAAATTTTTCATATTATTCGAATGTGTATTCTATGTCAAATACATTCCTCAAAAGCTTTTATACTTTAATAGTCTCATTCCTTCATTATTTCACAGGAATATTTTCTATGCACTATCAGAATTTTTGTTTGTATATTTCTGTTACGAAGCTTACCTTAGCTATCCTTTGGTTAGCAATGAAGTAAATTGTAAAGAAAATTTATACAACTATTAGATACCAGCAGAATGTAATGCATTTTCTGGCCCGCTACGGCCTTCGTCAGCATTCTTTGTATCTTATAACTGGATAGTGCCTATTGTAAATTTTATGTATTTAACTTAATTATTTTATCAAATAGAATCTGGGAATTTATTTCTCATGAATGAGACTATTAAAGTATAAAAGCTTTTGAGGAATGTATTTGACATAGAATACACATTCGAATAATATGAAAAATTTATATAATAAATGTAACTCACCATGAGAAATAAATTCCCAGATTCTATTTGATAAAATAATTAAGTTAAATACATAAAATTTACAATAGGCACTATCCAGTTATAAGATACAAAGAATGCTGACGAAGGCCGTAGCGGGCCAGAAAATGCATTACATTCTGCTGGTATCTAATAGTTGTATAAATTTTCTTTACAATTTACTTCATTGCTAACCAAAGGATAGCTAAGGTAAGCTTCGTAACAGAAATATACAAACAAAAATTCTGATAGTGCATAGAAAATATTCCTGTGAAATAATGAAGGAATGAGACTATTAAAGTATAAAAGCTTTTGAGGAATGTATTTGACATAGAATACACATTCGAATAATATGAAAAATTTATATAATAAATGTAACTCACCATGAGAAATAAATTCCCAGATTCTATTTGATAAAATAATTAAGTTAAATACATAAAATTTACAATAGGCACTATCCAGTTATAAGATACAAAGAATGCTGACGAAGGCCGTAGCGGGCCAGAAAATGCATTACATTCTGCTGGTATCTAATAGTTGTATAAATTTTCTTTACAATTTACTTCATTGCTAACCAAAGGATAGCTAAGGTAAGCTTCGTAACAGAAATATACAAACAAAAATTCTGATAGTGCATAGAAAATATTCCTGTGAAATAATGAAGGAATGAGACTATTAAAGTATAAAAGCTTTTGAGGAATGTATTTGACATAGAATACACATTCGAATAATATGAAAAATTTAGAAAAGAAAAAACTTTGAACTAAAACTTGACAATAATATAATAAATTCCTAAAGATTATTTCAAACGGTTGGAAAAAAGAAAACTAGTCTAAAGTGTAAATATTCATAAAAAAAACGAAACAAAATAAAACTTTTACTTTTTTCTCCTCTGGAACTGGTAGATGGTAGCCATTAGTTCATTAGCAATTATGATTAAAGAAAAATGAAAAATATATTTAGTTGTTTGTATGTAAAGTATATTAATAAACTTGCTTTATAGCCAGTGGCAAATAAAGTAAAGACTGGAGCAGTTTTTACAGGTACGTATAATGACTTCTGTCAGGTGTAATCTTGGGCATAATTATTCAAAAAAATAAAAAAAAGAGGTAGTTCACTCTTTTCGTTCGTACACTTGAGCACATCTTTGGAATATGTTGAAAATTAAAAAAACTTATTTGTATTTGCAACATCTTTTATCTTTAATCTGTAACTTGCTTAGCTAAAGCTAAATCTCGATCGCTAAAATGCCTTAGAAAATACAAAATTTAATGGCGTTTTCTTTTCTGAGTAAAATTCTGCATTTATTCTGCCTTTTACATTTTGTTATGTTCTTTTCTGAAAAACATGCGTTATTTTAAAAGTGTAAAACGTTCTTTTTCTGATGATGTTCCCTTTAAAATAAAAAAAAATGCTACATGTTCAACACTCATTTTAATTAAAGGGGCTTGAGTGCAGCACTAGATCAAGGCGTTTTTAGTACAAGGTGGTGGCAAGTTTCGAGCCGTTAACACTTACAATGCAATACAAAAAGCATCTATTGTTTCTGTTGGCTTTGTATTGTTTTAGTCTTGCCAACACCTGTAATTAAATTTACCTTGCGCTTATTGTACTTTATTGTTCAATGCCGAAATTTGTAAACGTAAAATATGAAACACTTCATAAAAATTAGCGGTGCATTTAAAAATGTTGCCAAGTCAGATGTAACACTTATGCAACACTTTTTTTTAGAAAAGAAAACGCCATAAATATTCAAACGATGACGTTAAAAGCTAAAATTGCGGTGAGTTAAATTGTTATGGCATTGCAAAATTTAGCAATGCATGTAACAGTATCGCTAAGTTAACCTTATAGATTTTTAGCGATAGATATTTCTTTAGCGAATTACAGAGTACGGCCACTGCCGTAAACATATTCTAAGAGCAACATATTATGATAAGATTCATGATTGTAGTCACCATATTGCGATTATTATTGAATCCCATTATGACCAAATATATATGTTATATTACATCATAATATTTTTCCCTTAATCATATTCTTATCCTGTTAATCATAATAAGTTTATAAGTACAATTTTTCGTAATGTAAATACAATAGCGGGGTACAATATAAGGCTTGCAAAAGAGCAAATGCAAAATATCGTAACGCTTTTATGAAATCTAACGAAATCTCTGTGTGTTTTGTTGTTGGATTTTACAAAAGAGCTATGATATTTTGGATTTGCACTATTGCAAGACTAATACTGAACTCCGCTAATATCCTTATTTTTTTTAATTTCTTTGAAAGTATTTTTTTTATGGGAATTTTTCTTTAAATTTTTTAACCGCCCACTAACAAATAATTCGATAACATACATATTTAAAACAAACGAAACAACTGATTTAAAATTATTTTATTATTTTAATTTCCTGACGATGCTAACCAAAGGTTAGCGAAATATTGAATTAAATAAATAGATTATTTTATAAATAAAAAGACCTCAAGCTTAAATAATTAAAAAGAATTATAAAAGTAATTAAATAACATAATATTATACAGTAAAGATATTTTTATTCCATCTTAAACATATTATGAGTACACCTTTAGAAGGTTATCATGCTATTGGCCATTTTCTCAATAGGCGATTATCTTTTTTCTCAACGAAAAACTGCACATTAAAGAAATTAAGTTTTCTCAATGTCTCATTTGCTTCTATTTGGTCGCAATGCTAACCGGCACTCATCTGCCAATTATTTATTTTCCTTTTATTTGACGTACAGATAAATTCAATCAGCTGACTCCCATCCTTTACATGTATTTTGAGTGGTGTTGCCAACTTAAACCAATGTTTTTTGTCGGTATATTGAGAAACCCAAAATCGTTAACAAACAGTTTATCGCTATAATAAATTTATGTTGACATTAGGTAACAGACAGTTTGTCGATACATTGAGAAAATGGCCATATGACTATTAAATATCATGAATTGGTTGTGAGTAATATAATATGTTTTCAAAGTTATCATTATATTAATTATATATATAAAAATAATTATTTTTCAGTCAACAATACTCAAATTTATAATTGCGATATGTTTACAGAAACTATAATATTGCTTATGGGTAATTCCATGTCAAATCCACCAATAGTGGGACCCGACCCCTTTCGATTTTAATGAAATTTGGTGAAAAGGTTCCTTTTATCCTATAAGGAACATATATATGAACGAAAAAAAATTTTAAAATTTTTTTTTAAAAGTTATGTCATATTAAAAATGTCATAATTTCGCCGAATTAGCCGAATGTGTTGTGATTATTTCTTCAATATCTCGAAAACTGTTATCACTTTTCTAGTGATAACACTTAAATAATCGGAAGATGTAGAATAAAATACAATGAGAAAGGAACATTTTGTAAAGATGTTGAAAAATTTTGAATTTTAGCCCAATGTATTTCTTATGGAAAAATTTCAACATCCTCCCAAATTAATGTTAGATGTTAAATGTTGACAAGTGTGAAAGGCTATTATGGGAAGATGTTAACATCTTTGCAATAAGATGAAAGATGTAAGATGTGTGCAAGTGTAAAAAGCCTATTACTGAGCAATTGATTGATTGTATTCGAGGTTGTGGTCTTATTTTGACCTTTTTCGCGAAATTCAATGTCAAAAATCGCCAAAGCGATTGAAATATATGTGGGGGATATCATGTCAAGTGACCCAACTTTTGAAATCAATGTCTTGGATGAAATTTGCACCAAGGTTGGTCCTATTAGATAGTAGCTTAGATACAGATCGGTCGAAAAGTTTCTGAGTTAGAGGGGGTCAAAATTAGACATTTTGGCCAAACAGGTGTTCTTTCTCATCCATGTAACTTATTACTAGGGATGCGATTTCCATGCAAATGCATGTTTTTTGTCGGTAGTCTAAGATCGATGTCGATCGATGGCATCGATTTGTTTTTGCATATTTTGGTAAAAATGCATATTTTTGCATATTTTGGGTTTAAATGCATATTTTTGCATATTCTAAAATTTTTGAGGGACATATTTTTTAAGTTTCCATATTATCAAAAAAGTTCCTCAAAAAATTTAAAAATTGTATAAAAAAATAAAAATTTCTTAAATCAATAATTAATTTTTTTTGGAGCTCTGCTTAAAATTTCTAGCTCTAGACGAAAGGCTTTTTAGCATATGCACTATTTTGAATTTTTTCCTATTTTTGTTTAAGTGTTTCTAAAACCTTAAAAATGAAACTTATGCTGAGAAACTAGACAAATTAACCTTTCCGACGGTATGTAACATACCCAACTAGCATTTTATACCTTCGATACTGTAACACCCACAATATGTTAATCCCAGGAATAAAATCCCTTTTTTCTAGAGAAATGTTGACAATTTTTTTTTTATTAAGGGCAGATGAGCTTACTAGACTTGGCACTACCTTATGGGTTCCACTGGATCTGGAAGGCGTTGAGGTGGGCCTTTGCTCTCCTGCAAGCTCGAACTTCAGTGATCAACTTTCGACCTAAGTAATAACAAATTGGCCGCGAACGCTGGATACAGGATTGCTAGGCAATTGTGGCACCGCATGGATGAGTGGCGAACAAATTTCTACTACCGATGACAAAGAGGGACGTATTACTAATGGTATCTGTTGTCACGAGACACTGTCTGGGAGCCGGACACTATGATTATTGTTGTAGCTGTGATGACGAAAGTGGGGAGAAGAAACTACTGTGTTACTGTCCTACACTGGCGAAAAGAAGACTGGCCAAAATGGGATCCACCACCTTTGAAGGATTGTTCGATATCTCTGGCGTTCAACTGGAGTGTATTTTAAGCATCGTTAGAAGTTCGGATTGGTTCTACGTGGTGGTGGGAGTTCTGTTTAGTAAAAGGTGGTGCTCTTTTTTAAAAATATGTGTTTTTTAATAAAGCAAAATATTAAGATGAATGATTCTTATAGGAAATCTTTTGATCTTTTAAAATTTTTTTTTTTCATTTACAAGACCGGAAATGCCCAATTTAAAATTTTCTATTCATAACTATTTTTCTTTTATTTTTGAACCAAACAAGGCCAAAGTGTCCTAATTGTACTGTAAGAGTTTGAGAATGGGATCTCCTTCCGGTTAAGAGTTAGGCAAATGTCTTTACACGCTTAACGTGCTTCCAAGTCGGAAGTGGTCACTTTGAATTCCAATTTTTCTAACTAAGACCCAGTTTTTTTCATTTACTTTAATACGAAATAAGGCTAGATTATACTCATAATATTGTGAGCGTCCATGGTTGTCGCACTGCAAAACTGTAAGTGGCCATTTCGATCAAATTTTATAAATTAATGCAAGTTTAAATCTTTTTTTTGGTTTAAAATGTGTTTGAACCAGTGATGCCAACAGTAGGGAATTTTCCCTTTCGTTCATACTATGAAACATTTAATGCGAAACATTTGAGTTTGATGGTGAATGTGGAAAAACGAATGGAAAAGTGTGTGCGAATATTAAAAGCGAATATTTATTGAATTAAATTTGTACATAGAAATTAATTTATAAAAAAAAACAATCACACTTTCTAAACTAAGAGAAATAAAAAAATACAATATCGAATTTTTAAAAAATTTTAAATGAAAACTTTTAAGAATATGGAAGGATATATTTTTTTTAAAGGAAATATTCTTTCCATTTTAATTCAGAGGAACTGAATTAAATATTTTTTGAAAATTCTACAGAACCTTACCATTTAATTTTGTACCGAGTTTGCTAAAAATGATTGGATACTTATATTAAAAAAAATTATTTAAAATATGTATTCTTGGAAAATGTTTAGTTCTTTAAAAAGAACAAAAGATGATGAAATGAAAAATACGATGTTTGACTATGTTTTGTCTCTAGATTAAAGGCTATATAGAGGTGTTTCTGCCAAAAAGAAAAAACTTAAAGTTGTTACACTGTGCTTTTTCGGAAAAAGAATTTTTATATGTGCGTGTATGGAATTTACATATTTATTTGGGTTTTTTTTTTCTATTATTATAATATTTGCAAAATATTAACAAAATATGTACTTGTTTTTAACGTAGCGAAAAGTGTAGGGAATTTTTTTTTTTTTTTTTTGGTTGAAGGAAAAAAAATGGAATTTTTTGTTAGACACGTAGGGATTTTTTGAAATTTCTCCTGGCATCACTGGTATAAACCAGGGATGCTTTAAATCAGTAAACATATCGCTCATTTGCTGCAAGACCGGCATAACTCAAACAAATCCATTTCGAGATAAACGCATTTAAATTTTTTGATTTGCTCTAACTACTTAGAAAAAAAGAAGACACATTCTCTTCAAACTGGGAAAGTATAAAAGATGAATTTAATACACAATATAAAGAAAAACAAAGCGAACAATTCTGCATCTCTAACTCCAAAATTTCGTTTTTTGAGTTATGCCGGTCTTGCAGCAAATAAACGATATGAACCATCTCTAAACGCATAAGAACTGGCGTTTAAACTGCCAATACAGACCATATGAATGTGAAATACAAGGCCTGACTTATACACTCCCTGACCCATCAACGCCCAGCCCAAACGGTATACAGGTACCTCTTCTGATAAGCAGATCCACTAATTTTTTGAAATTCGATCGCTAAAAGGGCGAACACGGCTAAAATATGTAGCCTAATATATCCCAAATTAAGACAGAAAAAAAGCCTATGAATGCCTTAAAAAAGTATGCTATCTATGCTGGAGCCGCAGTTGAGACGAGAGCAAGCTGGCTTCAGACCAAACAAGTTCTGTGTAGACCACATTAATAGCATAAGAGTTATTGTCGTGCAGTTGGTGAAATGGCGCTCGCCATTATACTTGGATTTCGTGGATTTTACATGTGCTTTCGATTCGCTCCATCATAGTGTGATTTGAGAGGCACTTAGATCTAAGGGGGTTCCAGATAAAATTCTACGACTCCTTAAAGACCTGTACAATAACGGTTGTTGCTATAATTCTCATGATGTTGTTATAAGTAACCTTATCAAGAATAGTATATGAGTCCGTAAGGGCTGCGTTCCACCAAAATTCTATTTAACATATTTATCGATTTCAGTTTATGGAATAGTCCTTAGAGCATGTTGAAAGTTTCTGTTAACTAGGCAGTTTGATATGCATAAGCGGAGGCAGCAAAGAAGAGATCAAGATAGACTGTGCAAAGGTATTCAGGCAAATGATATGTTTAAAAAATTCTGGAGACCAAGAAAAATTTCTAGGGGAACAATGACCAGATTCAGGGTTAAAAAACTGTAGTCGAAACAAAAAACGAAAATTTGTTTACAACTTTATGAATCAGAAGTAAAAGCAACAGTTTTTTTTTTTTTTTTTTGCCAATGACAAATGAAGAATGGAAAGAAATAGCAGTTTTTCTACTTTGACGCTGTCTTAGATGCATACTGGAAATATTCTGGCCTGCTACCATCTCCATTAACAATTTGTGGAACCGTTTCTGCCAAACTCCTTTGGAGCGTGATATACGCTTCCGCCCATTTAAATGGTTGGGGCACAAAATTAGAAAACCTGCAAATTATATCAGCAGACTATCCAACGAGTACAACCCACAAGGCGCCAGAAGAGCCGGTAGACCTGCCAACACCTGGATAGCCCACATGAAAGTAAACGTATCGTGGAGCGTAATTAAGAAAATGCCAACTAATAAAATCCTATAGAAAGCATTTGTGTAGAAATTAAAGGACTAATTATATAAATATATATAATTAAATATCTGAGCCAAATTTTATCCTCTTAGCTCATATAGTATATGCGGCGTTGTGCCAAACATTCCAAGTAACATTTTAATTTACTGTGCTGACAGTATTGCTATCCCTCTAGCAATTTTATTTAATGTATCAATCAAGCAAGGACACTTTCCGTATCTATGGAAGAACTCGTTTATTATTCATTTGCTTAAATCGGGAAATAAATCTGATGTTGAAATGCCGTGATATTGCAAAACTGAGTATAAACCTTAACTAATCAAAAAAATTATTACCGAAATCCTTTGTTACCAAGTATCATATATTTCATAATACCTTACCAGCATGGGTTTCAAAAAAGATGCTCTACTACAACAAATATCCTTCATCTTACAACTGGCATGTATTGAGGATTTATAAAACAACAACAAACTGATTTTATGAAGGCAAGATAAAGATAAAGTTAACCATAGACTTTTAAAAGTTAAACTTGGGCCTGTTCGGAAATGCATCACAGTGCTGCATCAGAAAAGCAAACATTTTTTAATGCCGATAAAAAATAATTTAAATTTTTTTTATTGTGTGACTATTATTTTTGTAGAGTATTTTTGGTCCACATTAGAGTTTTTTTTCCCGGACTTTTTCGTTTCCCGGGAAAGCGGGAAATTTTTTTAAATTTCCCGGGATCCCGGGATCCCGCTCCATATAAATAATACAAAGTAAATTTTAAAAGTAAATTTTAAAAGTAAATGAACTTGTTTACAAAGAAACTAAAATAAATGGTTCAATACTAAAAACCCAGAAAAAATTCGCTTACTTTTTCAAAATGAATAGCTCCTTTATCTCATTATTTCTTCTATAAATACATCTAAACCAGCTTTTATAACTACTTTTTTCTGAATGTATTAAAGTTAAAAATAATGACTTGCTTTTGAATGCGTTCATTTTGGGACATCCCTTGTAAAATTCATTGGTTCTTTCAGTAGAATTGTAAGTAGTGCTCTTATGTTTTTCTGATAACTCAACACATTATTTTGTAGGCGAAGTTTTTACTGGGAAATTAATTGAAGATAAAAATAGGAACTAGAACTATTATTATCTCACGCCATTATTCCCTATTATTATGCTTTTATTCAGTATTATTATGCTCTGGATACAAGATAAAAAGATAACATAAACATAACAATTTAATTCGTAAAACAATAAAATAAACAATAAAAAATCAAAAAGTTAATTTATAAAATAGATAAAATATTTTAAAGAAATATATAACATTTTTTAACGGCTTAGGAAATAACTTTCTGACACACTCAAAGCGCTTAGTAAGTCTTCAAAAATGATTTTCCTGATTTTATTTACTAATTATCATGTTTCCGAAAAATTTCGTTCATTTTTTAGGTTGGACAAATAGTTAAAAGTGCTTCGTTGTAGCATGCTTCGGATTCACAATCAGAAGCAATTTTTTCTTTTTTATAAACAACGTCCATATCAGTCAAATGTATGTCAAGGTTTATGCAAAAAAAAGCATCAACCGGACTGCTTCTTATAAACCTTTTCATTTCAATAGGTCCATTTGTAATCTTTAGGACAATGTGTTTTTTAAGTTGTATGTTATAGTATCTTACACGATTTTCTAAAATGTTATTTTATTTCGGTTTCCCCGCACTTCACGGGTATATAAACCAACACAAATTGAAATTGAAAATTTGGGTTTATCACCTAATAAACATATCGCTCCTTCATTGCATCTTAGTCATATCTCAAACTGAACCGAAGTTATAGCAAAATGTATCTTTAAGTCGGTACATTTTAAAAACTTTAATCGCATTTTGCCAAGATCGTTTGTTTTTGTAAATATTACTATGTTGCAATAAAGGAGCGATATGTTTAGGTATCTCCTATTTTTTAGACTTGTTCATGGGCAATGAAACTTTACTGCCTGCATCTTATTTTGAATTAATGTACTTTATTAACTCTTCACTTCACTAAATGTAATAATTATCAACTGTTGCACTGCCCATTCTGCTTTTAGTAGATTTATTGCATCAGGAGACATTGATTTACGTATGTACTCACTTCTTGTAATTGATCTAATACACAACCCATCCACAGATGCTAATTTTTAGAGAATAGAAAACTAAATTTCACAGTATAAATAATTAATTAAAATAAATAATTGAAAAAAAACTCTAGTCCACATCTACTTCACTGGTATATATTTAAGCATTTGAAATCACTGATGCGGCGCAGTGATGCATTTCCGAGCAGGACCCTTTATTTTCTCGGTTTTACTCAAATTAGTATAACATGGATATATGCATACCTAAGCATCAGAACACAAACGAATTGCTTTAATAACACAAGTCTAAAAGCATTGAAGCTCTGTCTGGTGTACCTCAGGGAAACCACCTTGGGCCACTTTTTTTTACATTGCTTATTAATGACCAACCTGAGTTGATTTATTCATCCAATGTTCTAATGTAGTTTTTCTTAGCTATCGTCAAATATCTGAGCAACAACTTCTTCAAAACGACTTGAATTCTTTTTACACGTGGTGCACTTTAAGTCTAATGCAACATAATCTAAATAAAAAGTTAAGACATGCGTTTTGTTAAAAAGAGTCCAATACCTGCATGCTACTTTTTGAAAGTTCTCAATTGGAGTCGGTGGATAATTTCTTAGATCTTGGAATTCTGCTTGACTCGAAACTAAATTTCAGTGCACATATAACAATGACAGCTAATAAAGGTAGAGGTATGATCGATTTTTTAAAACGATGGGCTAAAGAGTTCAAGGATCCATGTTATACTTCCCTTGTTAGACCTATACATATATAAAAAAATATTAATAAAGTCCAAAAACAGTTTTTGACTTTTTTTTTGAGTGGGTTAAACTATAACCAATGAAATCTGCCGCCTTACTCTGCTAGGCTAGCCCTCATCAAGCTGCCAACTCTAAAGAACCCCAGAACTGTGCTGAAGATCCCTTTTATTTTCAACATAATTATTGGCGACGTATGCGCTGGATGCATTTAGGTCCTAATTATATAAAACGCAACGCCAATAAATTTCATAGAAAGCAAAAAGAAAGTCATAAATATTTTGTAATTTTGTTGTTGCTTTTTAAAGAAATTCATGTACCGTTTTAAAATTTTCAACGCCACAAGTTATGAGGCGTTTGAAATTTAAAAAGACAATGCAACAACAAAGTTACAAAATATTTATGACTTTGTTTTTGCTTTTAATGTAATTCTTTGGCGTTGCGTTGCGTTTTACATAATTGGGGCCTTACGTCATTTGGTTCCGTCATCAGTTCTATTTTTAGAGTTAATTATGCTAATGGTAACTGACCCGTTAAGAAGGATATGTAACGAGTTCAACAAGTTTAAAAAATTTACTAGCTGTCCCAGCAAACGTTGTTTTGCCATGTAACTTATTTCTAGTGAAAGAAAAAGGAATAGAGCGCTTTACACCATGTTCGGCAATGAAAAAAAAACAATAGTAATTTATTTCTTTATTGCTGTTCGTTACATTTTCAAAATTTAAACATAAAAAAGTGATGTATTTTTTATCCTGAAGTATAAACATCAAACAGAGATAATCAATTTTCATGACGACGAGCAATTGCGTGTACGATATTTTTTGTGAGTCCGTCCTTAGCCAATACTAATAAGTTTAATGGTTTGCCGACGCGAGAACATGCCTGGTAGCAAAACGTTTTCATCTCGGAACTTACCATTTAAAATGGTGGCTTCGATAACGTTTTTCATCAATTTTTTAACGACCAATCGTGTACCATTGCATGCACAGCCGTGGTGGGTTCAAATTCCGAAGAAAAAAAATTTGTCAACAAAATGCATGAAATTTTCTAGAGAATCGGTTAATTAATTAAAAAGGTATAGGAGGAGGTGCTTTTACCCTTTTTGCTTTATTTTACGTTGTAAATGTTAAAACTTATAGCCTTTAGTTGCTTTAAGACTTGAAACTATCATCGGATAATTAATTAAGAAGATTTGGGAAGAGGGAGCTTTTACCCGTTTTGCCCTATTTTATGTTGGAATTTGCAAAAAAATTATACCTTAAAGTTTCTTTAGATGTTAAAGTGTCTGCATGCCAAATTTGAAGAAAATCGGTTGATTAGTTAAGAAGATATAGGAAGGGGGAGCTTTTACCCGTTTTACTTTACGACCTATTCCAAATGTCATTGTACACATTAGACATTACGATACATGCTTTAATAACTTTTCATTTGACAATAAAAATGCATAATAAGGAAAATGGAGGACATTTTGTTGGTATTTGTATGGGAATATATGGGAAAATCTAAATGCCTTATCTCCGTAACCACTGGGCCGGTTTCGTGCAAACTTCACATAAACTATCTACAGACTATCCCCAACGATCTAACCTATCTAACGCAGTTAGTGGTGACATCAAAGTGTACACTTCTTTTTATATAATATACATATATTATATAAAATGATTGACTATTCTTCTAGTCCTACTGATATTAAAACTAATTTATTTATCTATTTCAACCCATAATTTTTGTAATTTTTGGTTTCACATTTGTATGCATATATTTTGAAAAATTTATTTATATTTCATAAGGAAGTCTCTAAGGATCATATTCCATAGACAAATAAATAAAAAATAAATTAATTAAATGACAACTTAAAAAGGATACGTTTTATGGGTAATATGAAAGGCAGCCGGGGATTTTGCTCATATCTTAAGCATTTGAGGAAAAATTTAGGTTAATTTCAACTGACGGACAGGCGGACATCGTTAAATCGACTCCACTACTCATAAGGATTCAAAATATACCTATATACTATATAGGGTCTGTGATTAATATTGTTGAAATACAAACGTTATGACAACCTTATATAAAAAATGAATATACCTTTTTCACCAGTAGTAAAGTGTATAAAGAGAAAAATCTCTAAAATTAAAAAAATATCCCCAACAAAATTGCCAAATCGATTTTTTGTACACCTGTTGCTAAAAAAAATTCAAAGTTTGGGAATAAATCCCTTATCTGACAACGCTAACGTTAACGTGAAACGGCGAGCGGTATAGAGTCATTAATCAATTACATAAATATTTGCGGCCTCAATAAAAAAGGATGCCCAGAACTAATTTGCTAAACTATTTTGGGATCTTGTTATTACTAGAAACTGCTGAATTATCCACCAAGATGTTGTTATTAAAATGCTTTTTGGCTAAAATCTACCTTCTTTAATGTAAAACACATTTTGAATATGAAGTAGCGCACGGCACGAATAAAACTCGGCATCAGTCTTCGACTACCAAAGAAAAAATATTATTTATTAAAAAAAATAAATTAAAACAAAGAAAACAAAGCATAAAGTTTTAAAACAACATTTAGTAAACGAACAAGGCCAGTCAAAATAAACAAAAATAATTTTAAAAAAATATAAATATGTATTTATTTAGGAAATAAACAAAGCAATTAAACAAACATCGAATTTAAACACACACACACACACACACAAATTATACAAACAAAATTGTATTAATATACATATCGCACTTGATCAACAAGAGGGTATTAACTCGAAATTTAAAAATTTTCAGTAGCAAAACAGTTTTTAATTTAATCACCCCTATTCTGCATTTCGATTACGTCTCCGCATTCAGTTCCGTTACGATCGAAAATTGGTATTCTGCAGAAAAACGGAATCGAAAGAATAAAAAGAAGATAACAATGTTTACAAAATCAATTGTATCAATGTGGAATGTGGAAATGAAACAGCAGAATAAGCAAGTCTGTTATCATTTTCATAAACAAATGTCAAATTTAATAAAACAAGTTCTGTGTATAATAAAGTAAATTGTTTATAAATTTAATAAAAGAAAAATATTGAAATAAAATAAAAAAAGAAAAAGGTAAAAATAAGTTTTGCATAAATATATAAGTGTGTATAATCTAGTGAAGCTGAAATTAACTAAAAAAAGTAGAAAAAAAAGTGTTGTGGTTAAATATGTAAAGACAAAATGTTAATAAAAACTGTTTGTAAAGAAATAATTTAGTGAGTTGCATTTTTATTTAAAATTTAAGGACAAATGGAGTCTATTGCAGCTGCATTATTGTTGCTCGTATTGCTCCGGTGTTGTTGTTTTTGACCTACATACATACATAACAAAACACTCATATTCCAGTACAAAAAAAAACAATTTAAAACAAAAAAATTATATAATAATTTGTATTTAAATCGTTTTTGAATTTTTTAGTTTTGTACTTACATTTTTTCACTTTTTTACTTAAAAAAACAAAAATAGAAAAAACCTCCGTTAACAAAAAAACAACTGAGAGAAACGCAGCTCCGATCGTAATGCAGAATATATACAATCGAATGAAACTAAGCGGAATCGA
Organism: Pollenia griseotomentosa; assembly: GCA_963931875.1. NCBI lineage: Eukaryota > Metazoa > Arthropoda > Insecta > Diptera > Polleniidae > Pollenia > Pollenia griseotomentosa. The sequence goes on along the minus strand of OZ007562.1, from coordinate 172,070,378 downwards.
AACGCAGAATACCAAAATTGCCAGACGGAGAAAATTTCGATTCGAATCGAAACGCAGAATAGGGGTGAATAATAAAAGCATTTAAAAAATCATTTTTAAACCAAACGTTTCATTAACAAAAAGTAGACAAAATAGCACGATATTTATAGATATGAATGATACGCGTTGTATTTTTTTTAAAGGTAAAAAATAATATATTTTGAGTTAATACTCTCTTCTTGATCTAGCACTTGATACTTTTTTTTTTGTTTAAATTTTGCACACCTTCTGCTTTCTTTACACTAAAAAAGTATAAAAACATATTAAAATCCTTGAATACACTATTAACTGATGGACAACACCGCTGTTGTACCCTAAATTTGTTAAATTTCGGTTAACAAATTAACTTTAGAAGCTTATATCGGTACATTGTCGAATTAAAGTATTGCTACGTTTATACTTTAATAAACGCGTTTGAGTTCTTTTAATTGCAAATCCAAATAAAAACACACACTTATTCAACTTAACAAGCTTTATTAAAATTAATTATTATCCCTGCTGGAAATATGTGTCAATTGGTCTAACAGACTGGTCCTGGGATTTGTGAAAATAGAACAAGTACAAAATGAAAGAACTCATGACCAGTGAAAGAAGAACCAATCCCTTAACTGGTTTATGAAGAACAAAAAGGTAAAAAAAGTAATGAATTACAGTACAGTCTTCAGCGGTGCTGTGACACATTTTTTGGTACTCTCTTAAATTTTGTTCTTAAATATAATTCTAGGACTTGTTTTAATTCATTTTAGTAACTGACACTAAGCACGTTCGTTGAGAATAGTTCTGTGACTGGTAAAATGGTGTCAATTGACCCCCTCCAATGACAACCACATGTAAAAGTGATATTTCTTATTCATATAAAGTGTTAAAACTAGAACCGGTTTCTACCACCACAGACCTTTCACGGGACTTCTTTGGAGCCAGTTCGCTTCCCTCTAGGGATGTTCACAAAATTTATCCAATATTGTTAGTTACGAACTGAACCGTTTAATGTCTCGAAACAAACTAAACTAAAACAATTATGAGTTAGCCTGTATTTTTAGTTCACAACCAAAAGTAGTCGATTCTAGAACATTCTGTTCGAATTAATTAAAATTCTACAATTAAATGCAAAATCTACAATACAATGGAGCAAATTACAATTTAAGCTAATGCGACATAAATTATAATTTGCAAGATAACTAAAACTATAAATCACTCTAATGGTGTTACCTTTTCTACAAAAAAATGGGACATTTTATTTTAAAAAAAATGCAATTTGGTGTCTGAGTTTTTTAGAAAAAAACAAGCCACCCTTTTCGGGAGCAAAATTTTTAGAAGCAGACACCAAATTACATTTTTTTTAAATAAAATGTTACATTTTTTTTTAGAAAAGAAAACACCATAAGATAAATCTATTTTTTTTTTTTAATTTCCTAAGCGAATTCCGCGAAGCTCTATGCTTGTCTGCAGGAAAGAAACCAGAGTCTCTTGCGGAAATCGAACCCGCAACCCCGGCGCTGATAGACTAGCTCACTACCAGCTAGTCTACCGGGGCACTTTCGTAACAGTATTAATGTTTAATGCATCAGTTTGTGCAAACTAAACACTAAATGACCAAATAAACCATACAAACGCTTACTCAAACCTGTGAAAAAAGAGTGGAGCATGTTTGTATAAATATTAAAAATTTTTTATATTCACACAAATAGTTGAATGATTGAATGATTTGAAAGACACAAGTGTGGGAATCTTTACTGATATACTTTTTTTAAGTATTTTTTTTTTATTTAAAATAACCTTTTTTTATTATGAGTATCATTTCGAATAAACCGTGTCAGGTTGAATAAAATAATATATTAAATAAATATTAAGAGAAACGAAAAAATTAAAATAATTTTTCTACTATTACATTTTGATTAGCTTAATAGTTTTTACTTCTTTATTGCTGTAGCTCACTCAAACTGTAAATAATAACTAAAATGATAAGATCACTATTAAACATATTAACACGTAAAAGAGTTTTTAAAAGTATAAATACGATAGTTTTTTTAGCACCTTCAATTTAACTTTTAAAGTTTAGTAAAGAAGATGTTCATCTCGCTTAAGCAAGTCTTTCTTATTTGCTTTGTATTGCTTAATACAGTGTTAAGCGAACCAGTAGAAATAAAAGGACCAGATGGCCACATATATGTTGTCGACAAAGAGCCTAAGGTAATTAACCCTTTTAATTCCAATAGATAATAAAACTTTTAATTTGCAAAACAAAAATTATAGTACAACTGGATAAATGGCCTTCATGAGTGTGGCCGCAGGAACAAAGAACTTCTAACCATCGATTCGGAGGAAAAACGCGAAAAGATTTTAGCAATTTCATTGGAATATTTTAAGGATATCAACGGTTCATGGTTGGGTGGCCATGATGCATATAGCGCTTCAAATAGTATTGATAAAACATTCTACTGGTCGTCCACCGGGAAACCAATGAAGTATAAGTATTTTAAACCAACCACTCCCGATAATAGAGACAATAATGAACATTGTGTACAAATGCTGCCTCATATAAATTCTTGGGAATGGGATGACACAGATTGCAAAAGAAAATTGAGTTTAATATGTGAATAATATTTAGAATGTTAGTTATGGATTCTCCTGCAAAAGACTGTGAAACGTTTTCAATTCACTTTCTTTTAATTTAATTGTAGAGCAAAACTTTATTCCACTTATGCAAATAAATGATACGAGTAACCATATAAAATGATTTGTTTTTTTATTATTTGTGTATGGAATTGTACTCTCTACAGACAATTTAGGACTTGTATTCACGATATTCAAGTTTTTAAAAAGGGCTATTACCATTGAATTCAGAATTCTCGAATTAGCTTTACCCGCTACAGTGTATTTAATAGAGTTAAGAAAATGAAATGAAAATGAAAAGTAACGAAAATTTATTTTAATTGATCAATGATCTCAAAAATAAAAAAAAATATCTTTGTATGGTGCATTAGTATTAAAATTTTGAATCACGAATACAAGCGCTCCCTTCGAAAAATGACTAGCAGCATTGAATTCAGCGATCTCGAATTAGCTTTACAAGTAGGGTGCCCAGCTTGTTTAAAAATAGTCCGGGATGTACGTTGAGGAGTGTTCAAAGAAATTTTATAAATCAAAAATCCACAGCAGATATCACCATTTACGTCATATCGTAATCCACGAAGACAAAACAACAGTACTTATTTAGGCCGACTCAATTGTATTATAATTGGTTATTATCGATCCATCTTAAAGAATTGGACGAGCTAGTGCCATAATTACCTAATGTTTTAACAATAAAACCCAGTGCACCCCTTGCCCTACTTACCGGTTATATATACAGCAAAACTCAATATGGGGCCAAGCACTGTACCAAGATCTTCAAAGCTGTCTGTTTATGCCACTTTACAACCACACCGAAAATAATTAGCAGCAATTGGGTTGTTTCTTGCAAAGCGCATTAATTTACATTTCTTTAGATTCAGCTCTATAAAGTTAATGTTGCACCATTCATAAAATGAGTCTAAAGGCTCTGTTAGCCTTGAGTAACAGTAACGTTGCAAATCAGCTGCTTCATTTTGTTGTATGTAAACCAAAAAACTGAACTGGCAAATTTGTTTTTTTTTTTGCTTTCTTACGAAAACAATAAAATGAAGCAATTGGTTTTTTAATTTTGTTTTTTCTTCTTACCCACTTACAACTATAATTCGAGTCGGAAAAAAGCCAACCAATTGAAGGGGAATGTAGGAAAGGACAAACAACTCACTGTTTATTGTTGGTGTTTTGTTTAAGTTTTGATATAGTTACAAGTGAGACTTTGAGTGTTTATAATTCTTATTCGCTTTAAGGTTTTATTTGTATAATATTTTAAGCTTTTCCAAAATCTTTGGAAAAGGTTTCCTGACGATCTGGCCTAAGCAACCAGTGAAATGCGCATGGAAGCTAGCTTTTCCTCAACAATAAATTTCAGTGTATTTATCAAATATGAAAAATTGGGAATTTAGCAAAAAATAACTTTGGTATGTAAAGCAATTAGAACGATTATAGTTAGCAGTAAGATGTAACGTCTCAATCTGTAAGAAAAAGAGTGGTCTTATTTTTTTATGGTAAGGTTAAGTTACTGTTACTCCCGGCTAACTGACCCTTAAAGCTATGTACAGACGGTTGTCAAATCTTTCAATATTGTAAGCATTGGCGTTGTGCTGCCGAAGAAAAATTGCCTCCAAAAGTAGATTGTCAGCTGGGAAAGAAAATCTACAATTTCATTGGCAGACAACTGTCAGATAATAAATTCATGTGCCAACAAAAGTTGTCAGTTTACACGGTTGCCACATAATCACATGGATGGGATGGCCAAATCTGTTGTTAGACATGATCAGAGAATAAAAATTACGTGCATGTTTTTTTATAAATTTACTCATAATATTATTACAGTAACGGAATGTAGTTTATTAAAGAAGTATTCCCTTCAGTAATTTTTTAAAAAATAAACATTTAAAATTTCAAGAAAATTTATTTTTAACTTATTCAAACATTTATTCAAAAAACTAAGTGCACATTAATACGGATTTTCCGTTGCAGTTAAGATTGGGTTAAAATCTTCTTTATGTAAAATTAAATAAAAATGTAATTTAATATAACGAAAAGTTTATTTAATTTTCACTGTAAAAAATTTACACATGAATTTTCAGCTATTTTATATAATTTAACTTCCAAAAACCAAAATTTTTAGCTATCTAAAAAAAATAGATTTGCTTGTTTTGTGTAAAAAAATTCCCATATTCTATTTGTTAAAATTATTAAGTTAAATACATCAAATTTTTAAAGTAAAATAATTTTATAAATTATATAAAATAACTGAAAATTCATTTGTTTTTACGGAACACGTAAAAATTAAGGCCCTTATTCTGTAGAACGCAACGCAACGCACAAAAATTTCATTGAAAGAAAAATCAAATTCAAAAATATTTTATAATTTTGTTGTTGCTTTCTATAGAAATTCATATTTTGTTTCAAAATTGTAGTATGTATTCATAAAAATATTTTTAATATAATAAAGGGTTACAAAACAAATTGTCTATGAAAATTGTACTTAATAAACATTTGTTAAATTTAAAAATCGGGTTAGAATATCGGGGTAAGTATTTAAAATTTAAAATTTCAATATGAATCAACAACAAAATTTTAAAATACTTTTGAATTGGTTTTTACTTTCAATGAAATTTTAGGCGTTGCGTTGTGTTTTACGGAATAAGGTCCTAAATGAACTTTTCGTTAAAAATATCTAAATGAAAAATAAGTAGAACGGTTTTTAACAAAATTTTCATTTCATTTTTTTTTCGCTTAAACATATCAGGGATGGAAACTATGGTACAATTGCACTTTGTTGGATACATAGAACATTTTGGTCGCCGTCATCGATATGTGTAACTGGCGTTCCCAACGTCTGCAATTTCCAATCGGCTTCGAGTGGAATATTATGACAGGTATAACGTAACGACGTAATCTCTTTTGATAGTTTTCGACATGAATTACAGACACACTTTTTTCTTAGTTTTTGAGAGACATTGGAACATTTTGATTTACATCTTTTCGATAGGAGAAGTTCTTACCAGTGTTACAGAGCATGGGTACTGCCAAGGCGAATTCACTTGAAGGTAAGGTCAACTCTACAACAACACCGCTTTTGTGGTCGGATTGTCGAAAATAGTCCTAGTAAAAAATGGTTTGTTTACATAAAAAAACTAGTTTGTATACAAACTTTGACAAGTCGACCAGCAAAAAAAAACATATCGTCAGCTCATTATTGGTTTGACCTACCGACCATTTAAAAAAAAAACTGAGTTGGGTATGAGGTATATATATTTTAAGTACCCCCTTTCTGAATTGAAAACCGATTTCAAAAAATTTTTTGTGGTTTCTGAGATAATAAGTTTTAATTTTGGTCCACATAAACTTTTTTAAAGTTTATAAAGCATTGTTTTGCTCTAAACGCCACTGTTTGTCAAATGCAGAAAATTCCTCATACAAAAACGTAAAAAATAAATTTAACTCTTGCTTTGCTTTATTGCCGTTAGAAAAAAAGTAGTTAAGGAAAAAGCAAAATCAATACACATCAGTAAGTATACGTATGCAGCACAAAAAGCTACTTTTTTTTAAATAAATTTAGAAAAGTGACGTATGGTGCATAAAACAATAATTTTCACCTTAAATAAAATGCTATTATCTTCTATGTTCGCTAATGAACGTTCAAAAATATGTTAATTTTTCTTCTAAGCATATGTCAGAAGCAGTAGTGAAAATACAAAAAAATTCTATCGGGTATATTTTCAGAAAACTTCATGCAAACTTTTATTGTTGTTTTTCTCCACTACGACAATGTAAATACGCCAAACCAATAATGAGCTGACGATATGTTGACTTCACTCCACCTTCTAGTGAATTCGCCTTGGGAACTTGTATATTATATACACAAAAATAGTATAGCTGTTTTTTTTAAAGCAGTTGTTCTGCAAAGAATAAGTGAAGAACTGAAAGAATGGAACAACTGAATAAAAAGAATAAGTTAATAAAAAGGAGAAGGTAACGAAAATAACAAAAAAAAAAACAAATAGTCTGAACACCAACATTGTTAATCTGAGTGAATAGTTCAATTGAACTAGGTCATTCATGAACGACACAACTCTAGTCAGGTGTGTTATGTGTTAAGAGTTGGTATGTGTATCACTTTCGCTTTTTCTTTTTTTTTGCAATATTTTTTAATGTAACACTGTGTAAGTTTATATTAGTTTTTAATACTAACTCATTTTATTTATTCATTTTAACTCATAAATGCACTTTCCAATGCGCCATGACTTAATGGCATACTTTTTCCTTCAACTTGGTTTTTTTTTATTAAAAATATTTTATTTATTCACCGGTTTTTAAAGTGGCTGGCTTGTTTCTTCTGGTGGTGGTAAAAAAATCAGCATTTTCGCACTGTTACTTTCATTAAAAACGTTTATGAATTTGTTTTCCTATCTTGCACAGTGGATTAGAAGTTTGACATATTAGGTAAAAAAGTCAAATTTCGAAAATGGAGGAGTTGCACAACATATGTTCGCATAACTCAAAAACGCTTTAGCTTATTGAAAATTCTGCAATAAAATTTCCTTTAAGAAAAGTAAATTTTTTTCTAATATACGCAGTCGTTTTGGAAACATATTTTTTTTTTTTTGGAAAAAAAATAATTTTTTTATTAAAATTTCTTTCTTAAAGGAAATTTTATTGCGGCGTTTCGGTTTTTTCAATTTTTTCAATAAGCTTAAGCGTTTTTGAGTTATGCGAACATATGTTGTGCAACTCCTTCATTTTCGAAATTTGTGTATGGGGACCACCCTAATGATTAAAGATGAAAAAATGCTCGGGTAGCAAAAATATTGGGGGTCCGTCATATAATTGACTCCTTTAGGGCCACTCTGGGGCTAGTTAGGGCGGTGGCGGGTAATTTTATAAAAAATAATATTTAGTATGGGAGCCCCCTTAAGGAGCATAGATAGGGGCTTAGTATGTTAATAAAAAATTTAGGGGGGGGGGGGGGGGAAATATTAGTGTGAGTCAGTCTTACATTTTACCCCTCTAGGAGCGAAAACTTGCTGCTAAGGATTTCCATATTACACTATTTCACCCCTACTGTGCATGGTGATATTACAACATTAGATATGCTAGAATCCTTTTGCCACTCAGACGTTGTATTTGGAAAAACATAGTTCACTTTGATAACCTATGAATTCCCGCGAATGCAATACAGATATGGAGGGTTCGGAGCTGAACCGAACACAGTCATAAAATAAAATACTTATATGTATTTCAAAACTGGTGCAAAGTCTCCGCAAAACTTAACTCTATCTAGTTTTGTAACGGACTAAATCAAAAAGTGCTTCTTTCCTAAGGTAACGGCAATACAATTTAATGACTCCAGAAATTAATGGCAGTTGAATTACTCAAGTTCAAAATAATTTCGATTTTTTTTTTTTTTTTGACTTGGTCCGTTTCAGCTCTGAGCCCTCCATATACCCTGACGAGTATAAAACACAGTATGCTATCGGTTCTAACATTTACTACAAGCAGTTTGAGTGGAGCGTTCCACGGTCAACGCCAGCCGATGAATTGAATGCATGCTTGGAGTCAACGTTTTTATGGAAACACGTCAAAAAACTCAAACTAAGTAAGTACCAACAAGCGTGGTGCGTTGCAGAACGACCATACTGCAGAACTATTTTCAAAACAATTACAAGACATTGGTAATGGCAAAATCCCCGTTGATATTGCGACCGGCTACATTAGATAACTTATCAAAATGATGTCATCAACTATCCAACCGAGTTTTTGAACTCGCTGGAATTACCCGGTTTGCCACCACACAATCTCCAACTGAAAGTCGGATCAGTTATAATAATGTTGAGAAATATCAACCAACCACGTCTTTGTAATGGCACCCGGCTCGTCGTGAAAAAACTCATGAGCAAAGTCATCGAGGCAACAATTCCAAAGGGAAAGTACAGAGCAGAAAACGTTTTGATACCACGCATTCCAATGGCTCCGATCGACATGCCGTTTGAATTTAAACGCATGCAATTTCCGATGAGGCTTGCATTTGTAATGTCAATAAGCAAATCAAGGACAGTCATTCAGTGTTTGCGGCATTAACTTGGAAAATCCATGCTTTTTCCCGTGGTCAATTGTATGTCGCCTGTGCCCGTGTTGGAAAACCATCAGCTTTGTTTGTTTACGCGCCAGACAACCAAACAAAAAATGCCGTGTATCATAAAGCATTGGAATGAACGAAATGGCGAAAGTGGACCAAACGGAACAAAGCATTTTTTTGCTTTGTTACTCGAACGTCGTTCTTGCAGTCGAAGTGTAAATAAAGCACGCTGTGATTAGGGATTCCAACACCGGTATTACCGATACCGAATCAAATACCGAAATACCGCATTGAGAATACCGGGATTTTTTTTTAGTTTTTCGTGATTTTATAGCTCGAGAACCACTCAACCGATTTTTAAACGAGTGCATGCGTTGGAAAGGTATACTTTCACTGATGGTTTATCAAAAAAAAAACCCGATAGGTGGCGCTGTTGTCGTGTTATTCAAATTTTTTTTATTGATGGTAGATAGCGCTGGGGTCAAGTTATTAACAAAATTCTCCAGTATTGCATTTTTTATTTAGAAAATCCCGAGCAGCGCCGGGACCAAACAGCTAGTTTTATATATAAATAGATATGTATATACCTAGAGCCAACTTCAATTTGAAAAGTGTGAGAATTACAAAAAGAATAGCCGAGTACATGAAACTGAGTACCCCTCCAAAATCTTCTCGCCTCTCTCACGATTAAACTGAACAATTGCTGCAACAAAAATTGCAACTCTGGACAAACATTTGACGAAAAAAACCAACAGCACTCGTAAAACTGCTCTGGACGGGGAAGCAGCTCGCGCTCGTTGTCATTAATTTTAAGGACAATCAGGTCGTTCTTGTTTGTCTGTCTTTCTTGCGTTTTGCGTTTCACAGCATTGGTTGATGGCGTGGCGTCGTGTAACTGTAATAATTTACAGTTTTTCGTGTTTTCGGCATTAATCACATGCATTCGTTTTAACCTTATTTTGCTTGGCGGTGACCATGTGGAAATAAGTGGCCAACGATTTTTAACTTAAATTGATAGATATTGGTGGAGGACCATTTAAAACTCTTTAACTAACTGGTAGAGTTCCAGCCAAAACTCTTAAAATAAAAAAAAAAAAAACTAGCTACTGGTAGAAGACCATTCAAAATTCAATTGGAGAGAATCCGTGGAGTGGACTTCAGGATTTCCATCTTCCTATACGACGGTATAGGTCGTTCTGTGAAATCCTCGTAGCACCTCCCTTTTATAGTATGCAACTGTATGTGAAGGAATAGCATACAAATCTTCTAGTCCTGGCATATAAACCTAAGGTTTTGCCATTGCAAGCATATGATTTTTAACATATCTTGCACCCAAATCCAAAAAAAAAAAAAAAAAAAAAAAACCAACAGACAAACTAAGTTTATTTTCTTTAATGCTAATAAATATATTTTGTTTAAATATGTATTCACATTGATATAAAATTGATATAAAAGTAGCCTTTTACAGCATTATTAATCTGTAATTTGTAATATAGAATACAAGATAAATTACACTAATAATGAGCAAACGTAGTGGTTTCGTCTTTTTCGTCAAATGTTTGCCATAAGTGACCGTACCTTTAGTATCAGAGGTGAGCTGGAAATCGAAAACGTAAAACGCAACAATTTTATTTTTTTTATTTTAACTTTAAATCTAATTTTTGTTATAAAATTCTCTTTAATTGAGATATATTTGTAAAATATTTGTCATAAAATTCTTTTATTACAGAAATCTTATTAAAAAACGACTTTTAAAATTCTGGCGTTTTACGTTTACGATTTCCAGCACAACTAGGGATGCAAACGATACATCGATGTTTAGAAAACATCGATGTATCATTCATAAACATCGATGTTAACATCGATGTTTTGATTTACGATACATCGGCGATACATCGTCGTAAAAACTTAAAAACATCGACATCGTCCATTTAATATTTTTATTAATTTAATATTTTTTATAATATTTTTACCAATTTTAATTTTTATTTTTCAAATTAACCTTTTATTTAAAAACATAAAAAAGTGTTTTTAAAGCATACAGGGGTGTCCTGGAAATCGAAAACGTAAAACGCAAGAATTTTAAATGTCGGTTTTTAATAAGATTTCTGTAATATAAGAATTTTATGACAAATATTATACAAATATTTCTCTATTAAACAGAATTAAAAAATTTTTATTAAGTGTATTAAAAACGACTTCCAAATTCTTCCGTTTTACGTTTTCCAGTACACCCCTGACAAAGTACGTACATATGTATGTTCATGCGTGCATACTGTGCATTGCATAACTATCAGAGGTGTGCAGGAAATCGAAAACGTAAAACGCAAGAATTTTAGAAGTCGTTTTTTAATAAGACTTCTGTAATAAACGAATTTTATAACAAGTATCATACAAATATATCTCTATTAAACAGAATTTTACAACAAAAATTAGATTAAAGGTGTATTAAAAACTACTTCCAAATTCTTGCGTTTTACAATTTCGATTTCCAACATACTCCTGTATATGTATGTATTAGAGGAAACCCCTTTTATACACTAAAGAAATGTTGAAATAATTTTGAAGACTGCGAAAGTTGTAAGGCCCAACTTTAATATGATTAAGTTGGCTTGAGCAACTGTGCGAATACATGAAAATATTATTTGTGAAACCATATTGTACTTAAGGAAACTTTTTGTTAAATTTTATGAATGCCATTTGCTTCAGCAAAGTGCGAAACTGATCGCACTTTCTTTTTTTTTGTTTTTAAATGCATTTGAGAGAGAAGCTTATATTTATTATAGTTGGGCCTTAAGATTTTCAGTAGCAAAGAAGAATTTAAGCAGTCCGTAAGTATAATTGCAAAGTAGTTTTAAACATCGATGTTAAACATCGATATATCGTGTTTTTTACCGATGTTTTTCAACACCGATGCTTATCGTGGAAACATCGATATCTTTAATCATCGATGTTTTTCGGAACGATGTTGCATCCCTAAGCACAACCCTGTATAAGTGAAATTCAATGTCATACAGTCATAGTAGCTAGCAGGGTTGTCAGATCTATTTTGAAAAAAGTTTTTGTTGTTAGTTTTAATCAAAGAATAAAAATAATATTATTTTTCAGTATTGACTTATGACCGCTCGTCCTACAAGTGTAGATTCTAAGCGTGCGTTTTCCGCAGCAGGATTAATCTGCACGAAAATAAGATCACGCCTTTCGGATGAAAGCATCGACAATTTATGTTTTCTTCGAACATATTTTAATTCACAAAAACAAATTAAAAAAACGTTGGGTACTTTACCTCTGAATTAATTACTATGTGTAAATTATATTTAATTTTGAATTGTTTTGCTTTGTTTTTAATATCGAGCTGTTTTGTCTTTTTTTAATAACTACAAATCGATGGCGTAATATAAAAAAGGCCCAACTCGTTTTTTTGTTCGTTTACAGGGGAAGAAAAAAAACTTTATAAAATTCGTAAAATTTTAGATAAAACAATTTATAAAGCAATTTTTAACAAAAATATTCAACAAATGTTGTACTACATACAGTCCCTTAAAAATTTTTAATCAAGATACATGTGACATTAGCTACCAGAATAAACAAAAAAGCTATTTTTTTTAAAAAAATCGAGTTAGGTCTTTTTAATATTAAGCCATCGATATGTAACGGGTCCGCCATCTAACGTTTTTTCAACTAGTGCTTGTTTCGTGAATGGTAACTCTTAGCTCATGTCTGATTTGACAGATAATTAGTTTTATGCTTCCGCTGAACGAATATGGTTGTGTATATGCTTGAACAACGCTGGGAAATATTGCGACATTACTTTGAAAATCATGGTAATGTTGCAGAATGTGTGCGAAAATTGCGTACGGATTTTGGAAGAAGAGAACCACCGTCAGCTCCGTATGTTCGTTATCTTGTGAAAAAAGTAAGAGAAACTGGCATCCTCATCGATAAACCAAAGCGTGAAAAGCCAAAAAAATGCGTACACCCGAGAATATTGCTGCTGTGGCAGAAAGTGTGCGTGAAGCCCCATCAACATCAATTCACCGTCGTTCTCAACAATTGAACATTTCGGAGACATCATTGAGACGAATTTTGCATAATGACCTTGGTATGACGCCATACAAAGTCCAATTGGTTCAGGAGTTGAAGCCAACTGACCATCCAATGAGTTTTCGCTTCACTAAGTGGGCCTGCGATCGACTTACAGAAAATGCAGATTTTGCCAAAAAAATCATCTTTTCAGGTGAAGTATGTAAACAAGCAAAATTGTGGTATTTGGGGCACAGAAAACCCACACGCATACATTGAAAGGCCGCTGCACCCAAAACGAGTCACTGTTTGGTGCGGATTTTGGTCCAGTCGCATAATTGGGCCATTTTTCTTCGAAAATGAGCAAGGAGTGGCCGCTAAAGTCAATGGCGATCGTTATCGGGCCATGTTGAACGAATTTTTGTTCACAAAAATTGAAGAGGAGGATATTGGCAACATTTGGTTTCAATAGGACGGCGCTACGTGCTACACAGCCGAAGCTACACTCGATGTTTTGCGCCCTGTTTTTGAAGATCGCATTATCAGCCGCAGAGCTGATGTTGTTTATAGGCTTTTTACACTGATCGACATCTAACATCTATTATCAAAGATGTAGAAAATTTGAAACACTCGTTTACATTGCTCACATCTAACATCTACCATCAAACAAAAATGTCACCAGTTTTGAAAAAAAAAATTTTTTTATAATTAAAAATGTTTTTTTCTCACAAAAGTGCCAAAATTCAAAAAGAAAACACAAACATGTATTTGCAGTTCAATTTGTTTAAAAATATAAAAAATACTCAACAAAAAAACATTGCAATAAAAGATAAAACTTGACAAATGGTAACGCTGCTTTCAAAACAAACTTCTTTTTGTCAGTGATGCCACAATAATAATAGAACTTATTGCCACATTTCTAGTGATGACACTGAAATAATCGAAAGATGTAGAATGGAATAAAATGAGATAGGAACATCTTTTAAAGATGTTGAAAGATGTTGGTTTTTAGCCCTATGTATTTCTTATGGAAAGATGGTAACATCTTCGAAAATTGTGGCAAATTGATGGTAGATGTTAGATGTTGATCAGTGTAAAAAGGCTATTACATTGCTCACATCTAACATCTACCATCAAACAAAAATGTCACCATATTTGCAAAAAAAGTTTTTAAAATAAAAAATTGTTTTTTTTTCTACAAAACTGCTAAAATTTAAGAAGAAAACACAAAAATGTTTTTGAAGTTTAATTTGTTTAACAATATAAAAAATACTTAACAAAAAAACATCGCAATAAAAGAGAAAACTTGACAAATGGTAACGCTGCTTTTAAACCAATTTTTTTTTTGTCAGTGATGCCACAATAATAATAGAACTTATTGCCACTTTCTAGTGATGACACTAAAATAATCGAAAGATGTAGAATGGAATAGAATGAGATAGGAACATCTTTTAAAGATGTTGAAAGATGTTGGTTTTAAGCCCTATGTATTTCTTATGGAAAGATGTTAACATCTTCGCAAATTGATGGTAGATGTTAGATGTTGTTCAGTGTAAAAAGGCTATTAGCCACCTCGGAGCTGCGATTTGACACCGTTGGACTATTATTTGTGGGGTTCCGTCAAAGATAAGTGTTACGCCGACAAGCCAGAGACAATTGACGCTTTAAAGGACAATATTCGTGAAGCCATTGGTGAAATACAGCTGCACACAATCGATAATGTGCTTAAAATTGGACCGATCGTGTAGGCTACTGCATAGCCAGCCGAGGCAGCCATTTGAATGAAATTATTTTCCATTATTAACCGGAAGGATTGTACTTTCAAATAAAAAAAGAAATTTGAAAAAATATTCAGTAGTTTTTTTTATAGCATTTTCTTCATAAAAAAAAGTAATTTGGCAGACCCTTTATAAATAAATAATTATCTTTTTTTTTTCAATAAATCTTTAAATATATCGTTACTTTAATATATAAAAGCCCTAACTAACGTTTTCCTTATTTAACAGGGAAGGAAACAACTTAATAAAAATTATAGTCTTGTAGTCGCGATTTTCTTAAAATGCAGTTTTTTATTTAATTCTCTAAGCAATTTAATAAAAAATTGCGTTTAACAAAAATCGCGACTACTAGACTATAATTTTTATTAAGTTTTTTCCTTCTCCTGTAAAGTAAGGAAAACGTTAGTTAGGGCTTTTATATATTAAAGTAACGATATGTAATTGGAAAATTGTTTTATTCTTGGTGCTTTGTATTTAGATATTTTTATTCCATAAATTATACCGAAAATACGGGTATCGAGATTTCCTCAATACCGAAACACCGAAGGACCTTCGGTATTAGAAATAATAAAATAAAACATGTTCAAAATCTTGTAAAAATAAAAATTCTGAAAACAATCCTCAATCAGAAATGTCTTTTTTTTCGCAATTTTTAATTTGCTTACACATTTCTAATGGATTTTTACAAAATTATCACAAACAAATTTGTTTAAACTTAGACAGGACAGGCCGGTCAGCTAGTTATAAATATTATTAAAATTTGGTTACAAATTTAATTTTTTTGGTGGTGTTAAAAAGTTTTCAAGGGCTTGTTGAAATATGTAGTTTAAAATATGCTTTCTGTACCAACAAGAAAAGCTTGATTTAGCGATGTTTAACGAAGATCTTAGATTTGATAGATATATTCCGAAATTGATTGCGATTAAAATTCAGCCAGATTGGTCCACAAAAAGCTGAGATAAGCGCGAAAACCACGACATAAATTCTTTGTTTGTGTTTAATTATTATTTTTTATGTATATCTAGGCCCTGTTTCTCAAAACTACAAGTTACAAATCTACAAGCAAAACACATTTGAAACAAAAATTTTTGCCTTTTCAAATATATTTTACTTGTAGTTTTGAGAAACACGGCCCTGGAAAAAGGCAAAAGTAAAAGTTTTCAAATTAGTTGCAAGCATCTTGGCTATCAATAGACAGCATCCGACAAGATGTGGGCCGTATATATATCTTAATATCTTAAGTACGGTATTTGTATAACTTTCTGTTCTTATCGCACCATGGTGAAGTGTATATAAGATTCGGCATAGCCGAATAAAGAACTGCATTTTGTTTATCTTGTTCGTTTTTTTACGTTAGCCTTTTTATAAACTTTTGCATGCAGAGATGTTCTAGACCTCAAAGTACAAATACAATTTGCTTTAATAATATTACAAAAATGGATTTAATTAAATAAAAAAATGTATGCATATTATTATTCTTTTGGCACAATATTATTTTGTTTTTAAGGATCTTTTTAAGGATTTTTGAGGATAAAAAACAAGCTATAGCAAATGTGGGATAAAGTAAAAAATAAAACTGGGAACCCTTGTTGTAATTTACTTAGGGTGCCCCTGTAGGCTAGTGTAAAGGATACGGGTTCATTTCAGAGACTCTGGTCTGTTTTAACGGGCTGAAGATCTGTCAACGTTACTGTTTCTCGCAGTGTTCGAAAATAAACAATAAATATCGTTCGGTTCGGTAGATTTGTTGGAAACACAAACGCTAATAGTGTTTGTTTAGAAATTCATTAAAAAAATAATGTTTGTCATCTTTAGAACACAAAAATAGTACTGTTTTTATCAAACTCAACAAGAGATAAGAACATTTAGTTCCGTTCGGTTTTTTTTTTTAAATCACAAACTTCATCAGGGTTGTCAGATTTTTTTGAGCTCCATTGCCAAACCGGATGTCAGAAGTCGCCAAAAATTGCCAAACGTAAATTTTGTTCAGTTTTCGTGAATTTTTTTTTTTTTTTTTTTTTTTGTTAAATTACATTAAATTAAAAAAATCAAAAAAGTCGCCTGCCATGCCTGTGTGAACGCAAATGGTTGTAGGTGTACAACATTTTTTTGATGCCTGCAACAATTTTACTGTGAATAATTTTTTGAAGTATGGAAATATTTTGTAAGTGCTCTAGGTACTTAAGCTACGGTCACACTTATTAAATAGTTGATGAAAAAAGCGTAACCCCTACGTTTGTTAATAGTTAGCGAGATTTAAAATGGTCTTAATATTACAAAATAAACTAATTTTACTACTAGGCATAGCAAAAAACAGTTTTTTGTAAGATGTGGTATTTTAATCAAAAAAATATTGATATTAAGCGAAATGATTTTTTAGTTTATTTGTTGGTCCCGTTTTTTTCGTCAAATATTTGATAAGTCTGACCGTAGCTTAAGATCGTATACTTCAACCTTCATTAGTTTCATTTCATTACTGCTGTTTTGACCTGCTTACATACTATTAGAATTTAAAAGTGACTGCATATAAAATTCTCTTAAAATGATAACAAAACAAAAATCATGTGAAAAAAGTTGCCAGATTTTTTTTTTTTAACTAAGTAATAATAACAAAAAATCACAAACTGTTAAAAAAAATCGCTGAAATAATATAAATGATAAAAAAAAGCCAAGTTAATCGCCAGTTATATCAAAAAACGCCACAAAAAAAAATCGACAGTCGCCAAATGAAAAATCCCACCGCCAAACACGTTTCAAAGTCGCCACGTTTGGTGAGAAATCACCATATCTGACAGCCATGAACTTCATTGTGTTCGGATCGGCACATTAATGTTCGTCCCTTTTGGCTGGTAAAAAAAACCAAACAAAATAATTTTACACAAACAAATACACACACAAGCTGTTCGGGCTGCGGTCGTTGCTAAAATTTTTTGTTTGTCATTTCTTTATCAATGTAAAAAAAGAAACGCTATAGAACCTTAAAAAATAATGATTGTCTACAGTATCACTACAATTCTTCTGTTGTTTAACGAAGAATAGAACACTATTTAATGTTCGGCTCTTTCTTGAAAGTAGTTACGAACGGTATTAAGGGTTGTGTTCGTCTACTGAATCACTAAAACAAAATATATATCGTTCTTGGTTGTGTGAGCCGAACGCTAAATAATGTTCTGTTTATTTTCGAACACTGATTTCTCGGTTAATTTTACAATTAAGTAATTTACTTTATTGTCATATAAAATAATTTTCTGTTTTCGTAAATATTTGTTAAAAAGTTTTTTGCGTCATACTAAGATTTTTGCATAATATCTTATTTTAAAATATTAAGTAGAAATTTGTAAGCCGATTATGGCCAATAGGCTAGGCTACTGAAATTTAATAAATAAATTAAATTAAATTAAATTAAAATAAGGCTTTTATAAATTTGGATCCATTCAAAATAGAGTTTCGATAATTATATATCCTTTTCTAGTTTAGCCCTGAACTGTATGAAAAATCAAAGATTTCTTTCCAAATTTTCCCTTTCTAGCCCACTGTGTTTTGGCATGTAAAAAAATTTTTTTTTTTTAATACTTTAGATATTTAAATCAAAATACTGGTTTATTTATAGAACCTGAACGTTGAATATAAAAAGTTTTTCTTTTTCAAGAAAATATATTTAAATTGTCATTAAACCGACACCTTTAGTAGCTTTTAAAGCAAATAAGAAAGTAGTCTAACATAGACTTAATAAAAGTATTTTAATAGGGTTACAGGTCATGAGAATGCTTTTTCCAAAAAAAAAAAAAAAAAAAAATACAGTAAAAAACACCTGTTAATCATTATAGGAAAATCATAACAAGTAACTGCCAATTAAACTTTATTTTTCTTCTTTCTAATATTCCCCATCCTAACATTCTACAAGATTTTAATCACTTGAAACCTTAAAACTAAATTAAATTTAACCAAAAACTAAACATTTAATTACCCCCAAAAACATTTTAGAGAATAGATAAAAAAAACCCCTTAACTCAAGTTACTAGAAATTGAACAGAAAACTAGCCAGCATTATCATTTCTTCAACCAAGAAGTCCTGCATCTTTAACATTTTCTAAAACTTTAATTTAATTTGATTTTTCTGTGACTCCCAGCAAACTTTTTTTCGCTTCTATTTTTCCCAAATATTTTTTTTAAAGTGAAAGGTTCCTTCTAAAAAAATTTAACTTTATTTTATTTTTCTATTGCTACTTTTTAATGATTGTGTTTAAAAATAGCAACAAAAAAACTTTTCACATTTCCAAAATGACTGCAAAAATGTATGACTTTTTCTTGGGTATTGTTGTCGTATTGTCTACTCGTATTCTATATGAACATGTTGGCTGTCTGGTGAAAGCCATTCACGCAAAAGATTTTTTACTGTTTTAAATGAGGTTTCATAAACTGAAAACACAAAAAATGCTATTTAAAAACTAAAAAGAAACTAATCTATTGTCCAGGAAAAGAAAAGAAAAAAACCTTTCCAAAAATAAGAAGAAAAAAATAGTTTTCGAAATTAAAAATTAGGCAAGAAAATATTAACTTTCAGTTGAAAAGACATTCTAAAGAAACAGTGTGCAGATAACAAAAAGTTTTACTGTTACATTAAAATTGGATACCAATAAATATTTGATTTACATCGTCTCTGACCAAAATAAATGTTTGTATGTATAAATTTAAATAGATAAAAAGCGCTTTTTTAAACGCCTGTAAATGTTATTGGCATTCTTTACAAATCATTTCATAGAACAAAAATAAAAAAGCTTTAACTAACTCCCCGAATAGCTGCAGATCAAATTCATTGTCATGGGCTATTAGACAGATGAGGAAATGCTTTAGATGAGCACATTAAACCATTAAAGGCTGTTTTACAATATCCCAAAAGGTTTGCGTATTTTGACGAAAATGCATCTCTGATTAAATAATTGTTTAAAAATGCCCAAAAAACAATAACAACTTATCATGACAGGGCTGTATATTCCTTAAAATACATAGGACTTGTGTGATAGTGTAAAGTATCTATAAGTGACAAGCAATACGCTTACCAACCGCGCCTGAGTGTGAGAGCAACAAGCACACACAGGTAGCATTTTGAGCGCATAATCCGGCAAGATTATACACTCGCTCTTTGTTAAGGAGCTGGATTTAGCTAGCCTCCGCTGCTTGGAGGTCACACAATCAAGTTTTGCCTTTCAATTCCTTTGAATTTGCAATGCACTCTCACTTTTTTACTAACACACTCACACTTTTTAAATTGACCACGATATTGCTTACAATTTTACCTTTCCATTTGCTTGGCAATTTTACTTTCAATTTACCCGCTGATTACAAGTTTGTCTTTATAAATTGTTTTCTTGATGACATCTTGAAAGTAAATTGCTTACAAATTGAGTGCAGTCTACGTCACAGCTTTCAATTTATGTAAATTTTGACAAGCAGTATATGTAAAAGACGATCAAGCAAAACTTGATCGTGTGGCCGCAGTATTAGGTAATATGCCAGCAGCATCTATTGAGTAGCAACATCACTTAGGAAAGATCCATCCCTCAAGCCCAACTCTCCCACAAGCGGTGAAAAATTAGCTCTTGAGTAGGTTTTTCCGGATCTCCCATTCCGGGACCTCGGGCTTAAACCACAACCACCACCTGATCTCTGATGGTATCTTTTTATATAAATAAAATAAAAAAACGTAAAAGTAAACCTCACTGCAAATACAATCTTTTTGAAAGACAGAAAGCATTTCCCCCAAGAAGTATACTTCCTCAACCTAAAACCATAGTCAGTCGGGTGCCGTGCTACCGGGGGCTACTGGCTCTCGTATAGATCTCTTGAGATTTGTCAATTTTAAATTTGTAGGTTTCTAGGTATTAATTGCACCTGATTTCCCTACACGATGTAGCACTAGAAGGTTGGCTGGGGAGGGGGTGTATTAGGTAGGAGTATCCCTTTACTTGCACACAATAAACCGGCCATAAGATCCCTTGAGAACATGTACACAACTTCGAATGTTGCTGTGGAATGCCGGGCGTCTCTTGAAGATATAACGAGACGTAACTGGGGTAAGCAACCACTTGTCGTGCTTGCTAGATCCTCCATCGAGCCCCTTCCATTGGCGAATTGAGGAAGCTCACCATATTATAAAAAATTGGAGGGTACTGGGAAAGTAAAATACCTAGGGGTGACTAACATATTGTCTAAAGAATGGCAGCTGGTTTTAGTATTACAGGTAGCCAGATGTTGAGTCAACTGATGTGGTGTTGCTTTTGAATAGCACACGGCTTATTGGTAGCCACGCCATCGGAATGTGCTCAGCGAAATGCAGTCGTTTAGCTCATTACTCATTGACCAAGTTTAAACGATGTTAAACATACATAAGCTTAACGCAAGTAAACGAAAAACATTCTCCTGGAACTTCCGAGAAATCCCCCTGCCGGCACAACAAATCCGGAGTTACCAAGCTTATGTTCAAACATTACGATAAATTAAACCTTTACTTTATCTCAACGAAGAACGTATCATAAACCTGATGTTGGCATAAAAAACATACAATTTGCTACATGAAATGTAAGAACCTGAAGCGGAGCTAGCAAACAACAACAGCTTAGGTACAAGATGCTTTAAAATAGAGGCCTAATGCTCTAGTGTCTGACCAGGATGACAAAAGAAGCAATAAAAAATGGAAGAAAGTTCCAATTAGCAAGGTGACCAAGATGATTTGGACTACCATAGACATAGACAGGAGTCGATGTACCCTAAACGTGCCTAAGTCTCACTGGGCAGTTGACGAACACGTTAGAAAATTGAAACTTCACTACAATGACCTTTTGTAGAGCTGTAACGATTAAAATGAAGTTGAGACGAATGAACATCTTTATGCCATTTCCCTACTTTTGATTAATTAAAAACGGGAACGGTTTGGTCGCCAGAAATTTATAGGCAAAGACGAGTGAAGGGTGAAGTGGAGTGTTGAACATACAGCGGACCTTAAGGCCCAATTATTATATACATAATTCGGCTTAAGCATCTCTGCGAGTACATGTTATTCATATGTGTAAACTAGGGATGCCAAACGGGAAATCCCGAATCCCGAAATCCCGGGATTTTTCGGGACTGACAAATCCCGAATCCCGGGATTAATTTTTATGAATCCCGGGATTTCTCAATTTAACAACTTTTGTGTATCAAAAATTTGTATATGTATAAAAATATTCGTTTAATTGAATTTTTATACTTTCTAATTATTCATTGTTTTATGGCCGTTTTCTCATTACGCGATTATCCTTTTCCCAACGAAAAACTGCACATTAAAGAAATTCGCTTTTCTCAATGTCTCATTTGTTTTCTATTCTGTCGCAAAGCTAACCAGCACTCATCTGCCAATTACACTATGCCACAAAAAAAAAATGACCCTCAGAAATGAGATATTTTCTAAGCTAAATTGGTGCTGCTGAACACGAATATGCCATTTAATTATTTTTCCCAATAACCGTATTCGAGATATACGCGAAAATCGTGTTTTTCTACAGTTGTTTAAGGTATTTCGAAAAATCTTGAGAACTGTTTAACTGAATTGTACAAGATTTAACATTTTGCATAGATATCTCGTTCAGCACATATCTATACCGTGTGGGTCGGATAAAGATTTACTGAGCTACAGGTCGCACAAAAAATTAAAGCTGAAGGTCCACACCATGCGTTTATGCGTTTGTCCTTTTTATGCATTTGACAAAAAAGTTGAATTAGTGTAATTGCATATGACAAGTTAAACACCAAAATGCATAGAATGCATAGACGTATGAACGCATCAAAGTAGGTTTACTTTCTACTTTTGTATCCGTCGCATGTGTGGTGAATAAAAGTCAGCTGTTATTGATGGCCATGGATGACAAATCATATTTTATTTTCAATGTTATCGATAAATATGTTTGTGTGGTGGATTACTTTTTACTATTTTTTTGCATTAAAAAAGGTTTTTAATAAAAGAAAATGTTTTCGTAATAAAGATTGCATAAACTTTAAAGAAGAAAAAACATTAAAATGAATTTTTAGCACAATTTTACCACGAACAAAATTTGCCATTCTAGTTATCGATTACTTTTATGTTCTGAGTGTCATCTTTGTTGTGTTAATTTTTTTTTTAACAAATGCCATAAACTGGAAAGTTATTGATACCGTGGAAAATCACGAATATTTGTATAATAAAAGCTTTCTCCTCTTTGAATTCTTTTAAAGAAATTCTATTAAAATATCAATAACACTCTCCATTTTTGCCAAAATTGTTTTTATTTAATAAAAATGTTCTCACAACAGCTGATAAAAAAAACAATATGGTGCATAAAACGCATTGCATGTAACTTGCATTTAGAAACGCATCAAATGCACCAAAAGTATCATACGCATCTACGCATGAACGCATGGTGTGGACCTTCAGCTTAAGAAATAACGAAATAATAAAATTTGTATATAAAATGAATTGTTTTGTTAAGTTTTCTCTCTTAAAAATAAAAAAATATATATATTTTAACATTTGTTTATAAGAAAAAGTTGTAAAAGAATTGTTCTGTTAATTTTTCTTTTATAAAAATTCAAAAATAAATAAAATTTAGTTAATTTAAAAAAAGTTGCTTATAATTGTTTTGTTAAGTTTTCATTTTTAAAAATTCAGACATAAATAAATAAAGTGTTATTGTTTTTTTAAAAAAAAGTTGTATATTAAAGAAACAAATTAATCCCGAAAAATCCCGAAATCCCGGAAAATCCCGGGATCCCGAAAATCCCGAATCCCGGGATTTGTTAAAATCGATCCCGTTTGGCATCCCTAGTGTAAACCCATATTTAATTTTGAGAGGCTTTTTATTAATTTTAGACAGAAGCGTAAGCCAGCTCAACGTATTATAGTTGGGCCTTTACGTTGGACCCAATTGAGCGGCTGCCATATTTACCTAGCCTTAACTAACCGAACTTCCATAAAAGGCCAGTCTGTCGAAACACGTTTTCATATCAGACTCACTTCTGGAAATTACACTTGCGGTAATAATAATCCTATAGAGCAGGGTAAACAATTTCCTTAAATGTTTAAGCTTTACAAAAAAATTTTTATGGTAAGTACTCGTATAAAGTATAATCTTGGAAATACTACTACTGGCATACTTTTTTTATTTATATTGGTGTAGCTCAAACATCCCAGCGGGAAAAAGAAGGAGTAGGAAGGCCTTCTAGAAGGCCTCTGTACCCCTTCTTTTGGATGTACAAGGCCTTCTTGCTCCATTCCATACTCATATCTTTTTTACACACGTTATCATTGCGTAGGAGGCCTTCCGCTCTCGCTTCTTCAGCAGGTACATAAGAAGGGTAACGGGACCAAAAAAAATTGATTTTGCTTTTGCTTGTGCAAAAAAACAATACAAAAAATGTTACTCCCTTCTCATAGAAGAGAGTGTGGAAGGTGTATCTTATCTTTTATACGTAAGAGCCGAGGCCTTCTATGAGGCCTTCTTTAGCAGTTAGATAAGAACAGTAATTGAATCAAAAAATCTTTTAAGCAGGCCTTTAAAAAGGCCTGAAGTAAGAAGGTCTTCTGAGTTTTCCCGCTGGGATGTCGCTATAAAAATTTGTCGCAGTGGATCGTTAGTAACACAGGAATCTCATATACGGCTGTTTCTAAGTGGATTCTATTGAACTCTTTGTGCACGCAATTCGGGTGTGTACGGCTATTTTTTGTTACTCTCTCTCTCTTTTCTGGGTACCTTTTTGTATATATTTGGCCACCAGACGTAAAAAATTTTCCTTACGTCAGTATAAAATGATCGATTTTACATTGAGTTGAAGATAAGTAATTGAAGGGACCTTTAGATTTTCCAATGCTATGAGAAAGCTTTGTATATTATACTATAGAATCTTCACCATAACGAAATAACCGCGTTTACGTCATAGTTGTTTGCATCAATTTTCAACGTTTTTGCTTTTGCAGAGTTAATCTTTAAGCCAATACTGTTAGATTCGGTGATAAGGTCGTCGATTATTAGCATGCCTTAACGATATCAGGCATATGTCATCTGCATATGCGAAATCTTCCAATTCCAATTGGAGGTTCCAAGTGATACGACGGGGTCGTGAGGCAGCCCTGTCGAATACCGAAGACTTGTATCCATCGTTTTGTAGCTTTATCAGTCAAAATATACAAACATCTAAACGCTTACCAAAAAAGTAAGATTTTTTACTTTCCAAAAAAAAAAAATTGTACAAGAAGATTTTTTTTGCAAAGAGTTTAATGTTGTAAAAAAAACCTTTAAGCCTTTAAATAAAACTGTTTATATATATATTTATTTATTACAGAAAATACTATTATTACAAAAAAAGCTTTTACGAAAATTATCCTTTGCAAAAGGTACTATTATACAAAAATTAGCTTTTTAAAAAGTACTATTTTACAAAAAGTACCTCTTTTTAAAAAGTACTATTTTACAAAAAGTACCTTTTAAGAAAATGTATTTAGAAAACCCCCTTTTTAACAAAAAAGCGTTTTTAGAAAAGCACATTTTTACAAAAAGGCCAACTGTAAAACAGTACTTTTTACTAAAATAAAAATAAATTTGTATAAAAAATACTTTTTCACAAAACATTTTTGCAGAAAATTTCTTTTTACAAAAAAGTTTCTTCTTTCCAAATTTTTGATAAAATAAAACCCATTTTTGCGGGAAAGAGCAAATCATTCTGCAGAGCTACTTGGTACTTTTAAAAAAGTACCAATTTAATAATAAATATATATGTATTTACTTTAAACAATTTCTTCATTCAAGAACTTAAAATCTAATTATGTTCTTCAAAAACCATGTCTAAATAGCATGTTTCGAATTCTCCATGGGCTGGCAATAAAACTTATTTTCCCAACTCTTGCTAAGGCTGCTGTGAATAAAAACATCAAATAAACAAACATCTGCATCTGAAAACATGCAGCTTAATTGCATTGTTTACAGAAAAACTAGAAATAGAAAATAAAAGAAATTAAGCAAAAACCAACTACAATGTGAGCCGCACTCATTCAATGCCAGTGCTTTTTATCAAACTCTTGAAATCTTTGACTCCTTTCTTCTGTTTTCTTTTACATGTGAGAACAGTCACAAACAACTAATTATCATGGTAATTGGTTAATTTCCAAGAAAGAATTCATTTAAAAGAAAAAATAAAAACGATGAGTGAAAAAACGTCAACTCTGCATAAAATTGTTGTTTTTCTGTATTTTTTTTTTAACAGGTTCTCAAAACAAACAATTGCCTAAAGGCAACAACAACTTCATAGCCGCCATCTTCATCTTAATAAACCGCAGCAAAACTTAATCACCATTATCATTATCATAATTATCTTCATACCTAAAGTATCTCGGAATCTATATCAATGAACACTTTTCTTAATCACACCTTTAACAAACAATCCGCCTGTCTGGCTACCTGATCTCTGATGATGGCTTCTTTTATTTCATTTTTTTTGAATATTTTATTTTCATCTTCTGT
This sequence comes from Pollenia griseotomentosa, assembly GCA_963931875.1. Taxonomy (NCBI): domain Eukaryota; kingdom Metazoa; phylum Arthropoda; class Insecta; order Diptera; family Polleniidae; genus Pollenia; species Pollenia griseotomentosa. The sequence goes on along the minus strand of OZ007562.1, from coordinate 172,044,318 downwards.
GATTGAGTGAAAGAGCGGATGATTGAACTAATGAACGATTGAATAAACGAATCAATAAAGTTTCGTGTCTCGTTTATGAAAAACACAAAATGTGGCGGCTTTTATAGGAAATTTTCGTTTAAAGTGAACAAAATGTGGGGGGGGGGGGGGCACCAACAAACTGACTTGACAGGTGAAGCTGGCTGCGTTTTACTTGATATCTATCCAGCTGGGGCGTTTCAACATGTTCAAGTGAGCATTCAAACGCCCTGTTACAATTTGGCGCCATTCAAACACGTTAATCACTTAAACAAACAATCCATCAATTTTATTGATATAATTCTGTTCAGTGTTTTGTTTTGACTTAATTCAGTAGTGGATATATAATTTGACAAGTTTGTTGGTAATTATGGGGTTTCGGAGTAACAATTTCAATAGAGGGGCAGTTTTTGAATGTTAATTAAATTTGTCTTTAAAAAAAAAAAACTAATAAACTATTTTCCACTCATGCAATACGGTCATTTGTCTTTTCTGAGCTACATCAACACAAAAGTCTAGAATAAGGACTAAAAATGCTTCTAAGACCTTTTAAATTTGTTCTCTTTTAAGATATTTCAAAACAAAAATATTATGATTTTTCCCTTAATTCCATTCAATTGTCAATTTTATTCAAATTTTTTTATTTCACTTAAATTTAAAGCGTTTTAATTAAACAATTTTGTTTAGCAGCATCAATTACAGCATCAAAAAATTCAAACTGTTTTATAACAAATAAATTAAAAATTATGTGCTAAAAATGTTTTTTAAATCAACTGGATTTCAACTTCTTAATTGCATTATCAATTTCATCTTCAACATCATCATTATCATCTTTCTCATTTTTACTCAACTTTTTTTTAGTTGTATTTTTTAGTAAACTCTGCGTACTTACGTCCAAGACATGTGTGCTTACGGAATTGTAGAAAACCTTCCACACAACGGCAGGCACCATCCAGACAACTGCTATTGGCCACTTTCATGGTACACTGTTCGTTCAGTGTGCAATCACCACCCAGAAGTTGAGCTAGAAGATGGAAAATGTTCATTCATTAATTATGCGAAAGAAATATTCAAGGATCTCAACACTCGTACACACACACAGAGAGAGAGAGAAAAATAAACACGAAAACCTGTCATAAAAGTGTTAAAAAATTATATTTCATGTTTATCTTTTTCTCCACATGAGACTGTGTTTATTTATGGAGATCTTTACGATTTTTTCTTTAAAAGATATTTAACTAAATTTTTTAACATTTATTACATTTTGCATACAAATTTTGTATGTGTGTGTAAGTAAGTGTTAGAAAACTTGCTATAGATATAAAAAGAAAAAAAATAAAACTACTTACAAGACAAGCAGGTTGTTGTATTGTATTGCACATAATACGGTGCACATTCACAGTAACCCTGTGCTGAACATGACGAGCCCTTTATGAAATCAGTACAGTCCATATCATGTTGACACTTTGAACCAAGTGGTGAACCTAACACATCTCTGCTGCTTAATGTTATAATTAACACTATCTGTATCTGTAAATAGGAAAGTTAACTTCGGTTTATTATCATAGAAGGTTAATACAAATTTAGCGAAAAATTCTTATGAAAAAGTGTGAAAATTGATTAAAATGTTGTTGTGAAGAGCTTTTAACTTTAATCAAATTTACATACATAATTTATTCTTCATTTTATTAAAATTCTAAGAAGTTTTTTTTTTGTTATTTTCTGCATGTGACACTTTGAAGCTATTCATTAGTTTGCTGCTTAAGTCTTTTGATAATTCATATGGTTTGTTGTTGTTGTTGTGACTTGAATGTTTCTTTCTTAAGTCTTTTTTGATTTATTGTGCAAAAAATACCTTTTAAAGTACTTTTAATTGAAAGCAAAAAATAGCAGTAAAAAGTAACAAATTATTAAATCAGAAAATTTTTTTTAAGTACCTGTTCAATAAAAGGAACTTTTTAAGCCAAAGCTATTTTTTTAACAAAAAGTACTTTTAAATAAAAAGTATGTACCTTAAAAAACAAAAACTCAATTTTAACACAAAAAATACTTTTTAATTAACAACCATTTTAAAAAAAGGTACTTTTTAAGTCAAAAGTACCTTTTCAAACATAAAGTACATTGTCAATTAAAAAAAACACGTCTTTTGAACATACAAACATAATTCGAACAACAAAGCAAAAGACCCCTTTTTTAAATGAAAGATACTTCTTTAGCGGACAAGCAGTTATTTTGATCAAAGCTAATAAAAAAGAAATCTATTAAGCAAAATAAATTCTTTTTTACAAAAATTAGTTGATTTAATCAATAAAAAAAAAAATTCCTTGTTTTAAACATTTCTCTAATGGCATTTTACTTTAAGTATGTATGTCATATAATTCTAATTTGAATTTTATTAACTTTTTAAGCACAATAACTTTCAATCAATTGGAAACTTTTTGAAATTTTCAAGAAAAAAAAAACACCTTGGTCTTCTAAAGAATCTTAATGACCAAAAGCACCTCAATCCATAAGTTGTATTTCTCGATATGAGACAAATACAAAAACTCTTTCTAAATTTTGTTGTCAACACTGAAAGATTTTGTTTTATTTTTTTAATTTTTATATTCAAAAGAAATAAAAAGCTAAGAAATAAATAATTAAAACCGGCACTTGCAATTGCTTTCTAAACTTAAACCTAATTTCAGTATTTACGATTAAAAAAAAAAAATAAAAGAAAACCAATAAAAAAATACAGCAAATCTTAAGATAAAAAAAAAACAAGAAAATATAAAAAAGTAACAGCCAACACACAAGAGCAATTAAGGCGAATTAAACGGCAACTAATGAGAAAGACACCAAAGTTTAAATTTACAAACAGCCAATCGATTCGATACGATACGATACATTTCAATAGACAGATGGATAGACGGATAGATACTCAACACACAAAGCCAAACAGCAGCAAACAACAACAACAACAACATTTATAATGATCACAAATGGCGACGGACAGATGGATGTTCGGCTGGCTGACTACTGGCCGGTTGACAGACCAGCTGGCTAGCATCACAGATGAATTGTTCTTAGAACTAGAGAATAAGGAATTGGAAAAAAAAGACTTATGGAATGTTTTGAAATATTGACCACTGCTTATTCTCTCTCTTTAAAAAATATCTTGATTTCTAACACCCTAAAAACTTTTTATTTCAACTTTAATTTGTCGGTTTTTAATACAAAAAAAGTAATAAAATGTCTTTAAAAAACGAACTGACGTACTGGAATTGTATTTAAAAAAAAAATTTATTAAAGATAAATTAACCAGTACAAAACCGCGATAAAAAGTAGCCAACACAAACGGCAACAACCTACAGAATGTCTTAAAACTACTCTAACTTTAACTTTGATTTTGTTTTTCGTGCTTGTTGTTTCTAATTTACTGGGTTAAGGTGGCACATAGAGTTGTCCATCCGGTTTTCGATTTATTCGAAAAACCGTTTTTTTTAAAGGATGATCTTTAAACTTAATTTTTTTTTCTCGAATCATGCATCCCTAGCGGAAAAGGTTCTAACACTTCATATGAAGGGGACTTATCACTTTAACATGGTGATGTCCTAGGAAGGGGTTAATTGGCTCCTTTTTGACACTTTGTGACAGGTCACTGAAATAACCTAAAGGGGCACATTCAATTTCGGCTAAAATAATGCCTGTCCCGAGTGAATCAAATTAGTATTATAGATCTCCTTTATATAAAGAAATATTGACAGATAGCAACAGCCCGCACAAAATCCAGTCTATGTCAATTACCTTTCCTCAGAAATAAATACACCTTAAACATTTAATCGCCAGTTAAGATATGACTTGTTTTCACCTATTACAATTCGTTCCATTTTATTAAAATAGTGTGTTCACTGGTCACAGGATAAGTGCTTTAAGAACAATTGACACAAATTTCTCGCAGGGATGTATTACCGAAGGTACGTAATACTGAAAATATATGTTGTTTTTAAATTAATCTAACATAATAAAAAATAAATAAATAACAATTCGGTCATTCCACCCAGTTTTTAGTAAGAAACTAAGAGAACCGTTATCAAGCATTATGATTTTTTAAACAATTCGAAAACCGATTATTTAAAGAAGTAAAGTAATAAATAACTCTAGTGGCAAGACAAGAACATTTAATAAAAAAAAAGTGTCACAAAATCTTTCTAATACTTCTTAAATAAAGCCACTTTTCTTAAAAAGAAATCCGCACCCGACTATTTCTATAAAAACGCGCTATTTAATTTTTTTTTTTTTATTTTTTGTGGCCAGACTAGATCAGTTTAGTTTCCCATTTAGGTAAGTAATATTTGAATCATTATACCTTTTTTTAAATCTTTTTTTTTAACAACACTATTACTATTTCTTTCGCTTTTTTTTTGTCTGGTCTTTGGGAAAGTAGTTTAAAGAAGGCTAATAGTACTTGACACTCGTCAAATTGTTCGTTCAGTTCTGTTCATGACATGAATCTCGTTTTGCTTTTTATTTATTCGCTTGTTTGGTTTTTATGATTTTTTTTTAGATTATTTCGGGTTTTAAGACTTTTACGTCAATTTGTAGGTTTATTTTGACTATTTCTTGAAAGTCTTTTATGATTTTGCAATTAAAAACTTTTTGTGTAAACTAGGTACATGTGTTCAAAACATTTTTAGCTGACTTTATTTCGCGGCTTAGTAAAGAAAATCTTTTAATGATAAAAAAAATAGTTTGTTGTGTAAATTTGGGTCATTAAGAATGGAATTTGTAAGGAAAATATTCAAACAGACATGTCTTCAATTTATAAATAAATAATTTATATGTGTTTTTTTAAGTACGGTTGCCTTAAAGACTATTTTTATTAAAAGTGTACTTTTAGTTTTTTAAGGAATTTTTGTTTAAGATAAGTGCTTTCCGTTAACTTTATTTTCATTAAGTTCTGCTAATAATTTATCAAAAAAAAAAAAAAAAAACAACAATTTTTTTTTAAAAAATTTATTTTTCACAAAAACTATATAAATTTTTTTTTAAAAAATCTCTTTTATTAAAAGGTACTTTTTGGTGTCAAGGGTACTTTTATTTTGTTTAAAAGTTACTTTTATGTTTAAAAGGTACTTTTATGTTTAAAAGGTACTTTTATGTTTAAAAGGTACTTTTATGTTTAAAAGGTAATTTTATGTTTAAAAGGTACTTTTATGTTTAAAAGGTACTTTTATGTTTAAAAGGTACTTTTATGTTTAAAAGGTACTTTTATGTTTAAAAGGTACTTTTATGTTTAAAAGGTACTTTTATGTTTAAAAGGTACTTTTATGTTTAAAAGGTACTTTTATGTTTAAAAGGTACTTTTATGTTTAAAAGGTACTTTTATGTTTAAAAGGTACTTTTATGTTTAAAAGGTACTTTTATGTTTAAAAGGTACTTTTATGTTCAACATTTTTGATTTTTCGAATTTATTCTATGAGTTACATTTCAGTTATGTATTTTATAAAGTTTTTTTGTAATAGATCTATTCGTTAAATTTTAAGGAATTACTTTTATACACTACCAGACTATTATACATATTGTATTTTCTTGTTACATTTTACCTTAGCTATCAAAAATGTTGAATATAATATAAAGTAACCTACGAAAGGAGATAATTCCCAGGTACTTTTATGTTTAAAAGGTACTTTTATGTTTAAAATGTACTTTTATGTTTAAAAGGTACTTTTATGTTTAAAAGGTACTTTTATGTTTAAAAGGTACTTTTATGTTTAAAAGGTACTTTTATGTTTAAAAGGTACTTTTATGTTTAAAAGGAACTTTTATGTTTAAAAGGTCTTTTTATGTTTAAAAGGTACTTTTATGTTTAAAAGGTACTTTTATGTTTAAAAGGTACTTTTATGTTTAAAAGGTACTTTTATGTTTAAAAGGTACTTTTATGTTTAAAAGGTACTTTTATGTTTAAAAGGTACTTTTATGTTTAAAAGGTACTTTTATGTTTAAAAGGTACTTTTATGTTTAAAAGATACTTTTATGTTTAAAAGGTACTTTTATGTTTAAAAGGTACTTTTATGTTTAAAAGGTACTTTTATGTTTAAAAGGTACTTTTATGTTTAAAAGGTACTTTTATGTTTAAAAGGTACTTTTATGTTTAAAAGGTACTTTTATGTTTAAAAGGTACTTTTATGTTTAAAAGGTACTTTTATGTTTAAAAGGTACTTTTATGTTTAAAAGGTACTTTTATGTTTAAAAGGTACCTTTATGTTTAAAACTCTTAACGCTAATAGTGTTTGTGTAGTAAATACCTTAAAAAATGTTTCTCTGTTTGTGATCTTTGACACAATTAAAATACAGTACAAATCCAAGGCAACAAAAAGATGAGAAGATTTCATTGCGTTTTCGTAAAAAACCACAAACTTTGTTGAGTTTGGTTCATTCATGCGTAATTAACGAAAAACAAAAAGCCAGCAACATTTTTTTAAGAAAACCGAATATGCACACAATAAAAATATATACACAGTCTCTTCGTGCTGTGGTCGTGCAAATTGCCAAGCAACAACAACAATACTGTATAGAAAAGTTGCTTACATTTTTTGTTTGCTCATTAATTTGTCAATGTGAAAAAAAAACTACAAAACATTAAAATATAATGTATGTATGTATAGAACCACTACAATTGTGTTGTTTTAAACCGAAAAATGTGCTTTCGAGATAAATGTTATTAACGGTATTAAACACTAAAAAATAGTTATAAATTCTAGGTGTGTGTGCGGCACGCTAAATAATGTTCGGTTTATTTTCGAACACTGGTTTAAAGGTAATATTTAAATGAGAAAAAAGAGTTTTGTATTAACTTTATAATGGACTATTATATTGAAAATTAACTTATTTTTACCAAATAAAAGTAGTTTTGGCCAAAACCGTACTTTCTAACTTATAAAATATTTTTTTTGTAAAAAAATTATACATATAAGAATTTTTTCTTTTATAACTTTTTTTTAGAAAAGGTACTTTGTGTTTAAAGGTTAGATTTTGAAAAGTTACCCATTAAAAAATTGTTCATTAATTTTATTGGGCAGTAAAAAATTGTTAGCAATTAAATTAAATAAAATCGCGCAATTAATAATGGAGAAAAAATCGTTAGAACCAATTAAAAACTCTGCTGGAATTTATGCTAAAAAACCAAAGACTTAAACAACAAACACATCTTAACTTACAATAAATAACTTTTCAAAGATTCAAGAAAATTCCAACTCCCCTTAAAATATCTAAATATTTATGTGTTAAATGACCTAAAAACTAGCCATAAAAAATATTTATTATTAAATCTTTTAATTGATTAAGACTTGCAAAATAAAACGAAAAAACTGACATACATGTGAGAAAAGTTTGGTTACTATGCAACAAATTTAGAAGTGTTAATAATTTTCATAAAAAACTTTGAAAACAAATGTTAAGCTAATTAATAAAACTATAACAAATTATGTGTGTGAAAAACGGTTTCTGGAGCTTTTGTTATAAATTCAATGAATTGCTGTTTTTTTTTTATGAAAACATTCCTTTTTTTACTTCAAACTTATCAAATCAATTATTAATTACAACGCTTTTTTAATAAAAAAAAACAAATTATTTTAAAATTATATCATTAAAACATGCACGAAGAAGCAAAATGCTTAAACTTTTTTATTTGTAAAAATACTCTGAGGTTCATTAAACTCCAGAGTCTAAACACTAACAAAACCACGTAATCATTCAAATATGTATTTAAATTTTAAGAAAAGCTCTAATAAATAAGAATATAGACAATTAAAACGTATAGACCATTTTTATTTTTTTGTTAAAAATTTTAATTATAGAGTACCTGCTCACCGACCATCCCAATAATTGGTACCAACTTGGTCGTCATTTTAAACGTAAAATTAAGATTTTTTTTTCTTTTGTTTTGGGCGGTTGACTTTTTTCTATGCATCAGAAGTTTAAATATTTATTTACTATCTGAAAACTTTTATACAGATTGTTGCTATAGACATTGTAATTAAAAGTAACCGGATAAGAGAATGGTAAGAAAGAAAATCAAATAACTAAAGCATGGAACATGAGTTAGGAATTACAATTAACCGACAGCAATGTGTTAACACAAGCTAAGAATCTGACAAGAAATGGTGTGTAGTTTCGCCAAGATTTATTAGTTTAATCTAGGAAGAAAGTGTTGAAAACAAAATCGCCAAAAAAAAAAATATTAAGATCAGGGGAACATTTTTCAAGCTTTTTGCTTAAAAAAAAAACAAATGTGTTTGTATATGCTAAAAGAAACTCTATAAGAAGTCTATTTTTGGATGCATATTATGCAAACAATTTTTTAACTTGGGCTTGGAGCAAAACGAATAATGTTCTGCCAAGGTTTGCTCTAAATAAAACAGTACAAAAGTCTTTTTCATAAAAATTGATAAAGAAAAAATAACAATAATAAAGGTAAATTCCCAGGTACTGCACAATAAGATCCAGGTGCAATAACTCCCAATGCAATAAATTAAATTAGACCCAGAAAAAAACTAAATACATAATTCCCAAATCAAATGTGATACTCCCAAAATAATAAATTAATTTAATTTCTAATGAAATGCAGTCATGGACCGACCATGTCATTGTTACAAAACAGTTTGTAGTTAAACGAAATGTTTTCGTTTATAAACGATTTTAAAACTTATCCTCTGGAGTGTACCGTGGAGTAGTTTCAAAACTAATCCACTAAAAGTGTGTATGAACATGGGGTTGCTTAAGACTACTCCGTTGTAATGCAAAGCTGGTTTACACAGAAAAAAAATGTTGCACCAGTAAAAGCATTAATTAAAAATAAAATCTCTTTTAATTAAAAATTTAATCAAGTGAATTAAATGTTTAATCAAGTGAATAAAACTTTTAATCAAGTGTATTAAACATTTAATTGACAATATTAATTTGCACCAGTAAACAAATTAATAATATCAATTAAACGTTTAATTCACTTGATTAAATTTTTAATTAAAACTGATTTTAGTTTTGCTTAATGCTTTTACTAGTGCAAAACTTTTTTCTGTGTATATGTATGTGTATGATCGTAATGTCAAATAGAACATTTTTTTTAATACTAGTGCTAGTCCCTTTTTTACATATGGACTAGTCGTACTATTGTGAACTACTGTTATCACTGTTTTGCTCTTGTTCAAAAATTTTTCCACCCAACGATATCAGACATCAATGCCAATATAAACTTGAAAAAGATGTCACCAGTGGCCGTCTTCTGTAATTCGCTAAAGCTAAATCTCTATCGCTTAAAATCTATAAAGTTGATTTAGCGATTTTTGACTACGAATGTAATGCTGTGACGTGCATTGCTAAAGGCAGAGTTAGCCGAACGTCCACGTCCCCTAACGGAACGTCTGGTTCGTTTTGTTATTTGCAAACAATGTAAATGCTTACTGAATTTAAATGTCACGTTGACGGAACGTCTTGATCTGTATAAAATAGATTTATATGCCGTTCTTACGTGACAGTTGTAAAGCAGGACTGCTTGTATGTTAAATTGAATGAGGGTATTTTTGCCGCATTGGAATTGAGACAAAACAACTTAAAATACAACATATTTCCATATAAACAAATAAATTTATGTTTAGATGTAAAAAATAAACAAATTTTCGGAAGGGTTTCAAAAAGGGGATTTTTCAGAAAAAGGGGTAAAAAACGGTATTTCAATCAAAAAAGGGTCAAGTTTTTAATAAGCAGTATTTTCCATTTTAAAGAAAATAATAAGACCAAGTTTTTTATAAACAAAAAAAAAATATTTGTTTCAGGTAGGAAGTGCATAAAAAACTTTACCTTTTTTTTGGAATGCGCTTTCCTGCTTTTAACACCTGACAAAAAGTTTGTTCTTCATTATTATAGCTCCTTTTTTAAATGCTTTTTTTTGTTATATTTTCTTTTTTTACCGCTTTCAAATAAATTTTATCGCTTGCTTCCAACTTTGCAATTGTTCCCAAAGCAAAACATTTTTAAGAAACGGACACCAAGTTGTATTTTTTAAATAAAATTTCACATTTTTTGATGACAAGAAAAACCATACATTATTCAATAAATACAAAAAATATATATAAAATAACAAATATATATGTATGAGTTATGTTTGCTATTAGAGAAATTGTACATTAATTTGTACTTTTGTATAGAAAATCTAATTAACCCTAGAAAGATAATCTGCGCACGCACTTTCGAAATATTGCTATATCTTTTTATTTAGCTTGAATAAGTTGCTGTGCACTTCAGACATTTCATATATAAACATGTTTTAAATTTTGTATTTGTATTTTTAAAAATGTAAAAATAAAATTCATATAAGTTTTTTCTAAATTAATCAATTAATACAACCATATAGCAGGTTAAAATAATGCGTTTTTTTACGTATGATTATCTTTAACGTTTGTCATGATATGATTATCTTTTTAGGGTTAAGAAGTCTTAAAAACTGTTTTAACACACACTTTTTACGACAACTAACTACTTTTAGGAATGTGCATTCTATATTTTGTTATTAAATCTTCACTTGAAGTCCATTTCTCCAACTCCGCTTTAAACAAATTGTAAGAAGAAAGCATGGAAGTGTAAGTTTCTACATTGAGTCTGTAACAAAGTTTAGTTTTAATTCAAAAACACTTGTTTAGCTGAAGCACTACTGTTCAGCAGTGTTGACGAAAAACAAAATGTGAGTGCTTTTGCAAAAAGGGTCAAAAAGTGTAACAAAAGGGTAACTTAAAAAAAGGGTCATAAAGGATATGAAGACCGTCGAAAAAGGGTCAAATTGATACTTTAGTATCACAACGGTAACGCTGCAATGGAAATGTGAAACAAATAAAAGGCTTTAAATGGTATCAAAACCTTGTTTGTTGCATACACCACAGTACAATATATCTGTGGCATTTTGACAAAACATCTTAAGTCTAATTTAAAAATTTGAAAAAAACGTTGTTAATCATACGAATTTTCATTCAAAAACCATTTTTGTTGACGTTTTTAAAATTTTGTATTATAAACTTAATTTTTCTTTAATTTTGGTTTATTTTATTATTTAATAAAAAGGATTTCTTCACCGAGCTATTTTTAAAAACTTTTTTGCTATCTTATCTCGACTTTAGATGTTTTGTCAAAATGCCACAGATATGTATGCAAAAATACAAATTTGTTTATTGTAAATCTATAATATAAATATTCAATTATTAACGTTTTTTACATAAACAAAATACTGTTTTAATACCATTTAAATCACTTGGTCCTTTTTTTGCACAGCGGTCACCATTTAAACATTTTTGATTCCCATCACTGTGTGTATTGTTTTATGCATTATTGCTTTTTGTTTATGTATGTGAAATACTTATGGGCAAATCCCAGAAACCGTCCACCAACCAAACATTTTTCAAATTATTTTTTTTTAAAACAATATAAGACTAGATGTATAATTTTATTTTTATATTAAAAAATATGTATTTCAATGATCATTAATACAATAATTTTTACCAAATCCTACCCCACACCTGGGGCCAAATTACGGCATTCGATATCGATCGAAATTACAATACAATTTGAATGGGAATTTCGATCGATATCGAATGCCGTAATTTGGCCCCTGATCTATTAATGTTATACATGAATTTAACAATATTTTAGGTGCTTTATGTGCTTAAAATCTCATCAAAACATAAATTTCGTTAAAACAAAAAAAAAAAGAGATTCATTCATACATTCATTAATAATCACAAAATTAGTTTATATATATAATTTCTTTTGTTGAAATAAATAAGTACTGGAAAAACTGTAGCATGCGTTGTAAGGCGTGCATCGCAAAGGGTTCACGGCTTTTGTCAAAAAATTACAACAGTTTTTGCCTGCGAATAAGTGATTTTGGAATTCTCTTACATTCATGTTTTGTTAGGAATTAGATTCTGTATACCTTATGATGCAAAATTCGCTAAAAATTAGGAAAACACTCTTCAACTTTTAAAGTTTCTTCCACTTTTTGTGGCGTGCTTCACAAAACTTTGTGATCAATTATTTCGCAACAAGTACCCGCTAAGAAATTATGATATATACCATTCGTAAGTACATATTAATGTCACTAAATACTTTATATAAGTTGAAGCTATCTCTTTTGAAAAAAAAAAATTTTATATATCAATCAGAAAACGCGAGCAACGTTCGCCTAACTGGGCCTTAAGTTTGGCAATCACATAACAATTTTAATCGCCGCGATTTAAGCTTTTAATGTCATTGCCAAAATGTTTAAATTTTGTATTCTCTAAGGCATTTTAGCGATCAAGATTTAGCTTTAGCTGAGCGAATTACGGAAAACGGGTGCAAAAAACTTTTTAAAATGAAAACTTGAAACATGTCAGAAAACCATACATTGATAAATCGTCCATGGAATTCTTCAAACAATTTTCAAAGAAAACAATTTCATTATATTTTGTTCGAAAATAAAAATGTGTAATTATGTCGTTTTGCATTTAACACACTTGTAGTAACGTCATTTTTGATGACATTCATAATATTTAATCAAAAAATCAATTTTGAATTTATTGTTAGTTACTCTGCCCAATAAAACATTTTAGCATTTTGCGAAGCACTAATGGTACATTTATAAAATTAAGCGGACAATTATGCGCTGCGCAATAAGACATACAGAGATGCAGTAAAGTAAGTGAAGCAACTCTTAACAAGTTTAATAAAAGAAAAAATAATATTTCAAGTTCTACGGCATTCCCTTACTACGAAGCACCCAGCAAAAACTTTGCTTACAAAGTAAGCAAAAAAATAATGAGAATTTGACGAGCCGTCTACTTAATTTTCTACTAGAAAAAGTACTTATTTTTGTTCGAGATGTCCCAAAAGTAATCCTTTATAATTTAGCCTATTATAATCTAAAAAATAATATGTTTTTTTTTATACTTAAAATTTTTATAAAAATATATAGTTTTTTTTTTAATTATTTTATTTTTATTTTTTCTTATTCTATTTTACTTTATTTTATTTTTTATTTTTTTTCTGTCTCTGGCGGGATTTGATCCCGCAACCTCGGTGCTGATAGACTAGCTCTCTACCAGCTAGTCTACCGGGGCAGTGTAGTTTTTGCACTAAAAAACTATGTTTTATGACTATAATGACATTTTTATTGTCATAATGAAAATATAAATTTTTCTGTATATTTAAGATATAATAATAAAGTTATTATTTAATATAAATATAACTAATAATCCAAAAAGTGGCGAATAAAGCTACAAAGTAATGAATTCTTGAAGTCATTAAAAGTAGGATTGTAAGTAAAGTTTTTGCTGGGCAGGTTTGTAAGGGAGAATAATAAAAAAAAACCATAGAAAACATTCAGTGTGTAAAGCTGAAGGCTACGTTCACCAGTTTTTAAATGCGTTGAATAAAGCGCTTTTTGTGTCAAAAATTTATTGCTTCAAAGTGGCAACTCACCTTCCGTAAGCGATATGGTAGGCGAAACTTTTACATTTCTCCCGCATTTTCCGCGAAAAGTCTACTGTTTTTAATGTAACGCCAGAATGCAAATAAGGTTGTATTTTAGAACCGTGTTGTTCAACCGTTATCCCTTTTTTTATACCCTCCACCACAATTAGTTGTGAAGAGGGTATACTAAGTTTGTCATTCCGTGTGAAACTTTTTTATTATTCATCTCAGACCCCATAAAGTATATATATTCTGGCTGCTTGTGTAATTCTAAGTCGATTTAGCCATGTCCGTCTGTCTGTCTGTCTGTCCGTCTGTTGAAAACACGCTCACTTTCGAAAAACTCAAAAGAAATAAACAAACTAGGTGTCAAATTGCTTGTAGTTATCCTAAGCAGTTTGGGATTGAATTTCAGCAAAATCGGTTCAGTAGGACCAGAGCTATGAATCAAAATGTGGAACCACCACCTTCAAAAACTTGATAATTTTGTTACAAAAACTAACATAAATGATGCAAACATTTTTTTTTTTTTTTTTTAATTTCCTAAGCTAATCCCTCGAAGCTCTATGCTTTTCTGCTGGAAAGAAACCAGAGTCTCTGGCGGGAATCGAACCCGCAACCTCGGCGCTGATAGACTAGCTCGCTACCAGCTAGCCTACCGAGGCACTCAATGCACGGAATGACATAAGATTTTGCACAAGTCCGTTTTATTCGACTAGAAATGACACTGTAAAATTTCGCGAAGGTCGGTCCATAATTTACCCTAAGCCCCATATAAACACTACTCCCGGAAAACAGTTTAGTACGCCTAAAACCGTAAAAAATAGTGCAATCATAACAAATTTTGGCTCGTCACAATTTTATAGGACTATAAATGATACTGTGAAATTTCGTGAAGATCGGTACATAATTTACCCTAGGCCCCATATATGCCCTACTCCCGGAAAACAGTTTAGTCTCCTAAAACCATAATTAATAGCAAATCGTCACAGTTTAGGATAATAATAATAAAAAGACATCATACAGATATTACTCCTTAAACATTCGAACTGTCGGTGGAGGGTATCAAAGATTCGGCACAGCCGAATATAGCACTCTAACTTGTTACTAAATGTAAAGCTAGTTGCGCTTTACACCAAACTATAAAAAAGTAAACTATACACTTAAAATTTTTTGAGAAACAATTTAAAATACTTCTGGCCTTACGTTACAAAAAGTAGACTTTTCGCTGGAAATGCCCACATATAATTTCAAATTAATTATTTTTAAGGATTTTCGTGCTTTTTTATTTGGCTTCCTTTAATGTAATTATAACTTTATTTTAAATTTTTAATATCTCCAATCTTTTTTTATTTAAAAAAAAAGTTCTACACATTGGCTTTAAAAAAACACTTTCTTAATATACATATTAATATTCAATTACATATTTAATTTCTGCATTATCATGTGCAAAAAACAAACACTTTTTCTTTGCTTAACAAAAAAGTACATACATACTAATTTTTTGAAAAAATTTTAAATTGCAAGTCATAATTTATTTAGCAATTACATACAAACAGCCAAAAAAAAAAAAAAAAGAGAGAAAAAACAGCAACAAACTACCATGAAATTGTAACAATTTTCGCTTGTCACATCCCACAATTCATACTTTTATGTGAATAAAAATAAAAATAAATTTAAACAAGAAACAAATTCTTAATAATAAAAAAAGAAAAGGAAAGACAGACAGACAGACAGACACTTACCGCTAAGTAGACTTTAACCGTTAAACAGTGATGTGTAGGTTGATGATGCCTTTGTCGCATGTGCTTTAATATATTGTACTCCATGATGATAATGATGTTAAATTAATGTTGCTTTGTTTATTTAGATTTGGGGAAAAGAAACCGAAAAAAAATTATGCGCACTCACACACGCATAAAAAAAATTACACATTAACACACATACACTTAACAAGCAACTGAAAAGAAAATAATAAAATAAAAAACAATTATTTAACAAAAGAATAACAAGAATTTAAAGTTGCGAGTAGTAGTATTTATTTAAAAAACAAAATTTGAATAAAACACATTTATTTTTAAGCAGAACAACAAAAATTGTTGCAAAATAATGTTAAGTAGCTTGAACAAGAATAAGAAACTGTTCAAAGAAAATTAAAGATTTATGACACAAAGTTTTTTTTTTATTATTTGTTTTGCTCTGGTCTAAAGCTGCCGGAAACAAAAGATTTAAGACACATACTTGATTTATTACCAAACCAAAAAGAAATAAAGTGTTACATTTTATTCTTAAATTTTATGTGACATGAGTGCGTAAATATTCAATTCAAAGAATTATTTTTGGCACAACAAATCTATGTCAGCTTTTTTAAGTGTTTGAAATTATTGAAATTACGGGAAAGAAGCGAGTGTTAACTTTTTAATTATTTAAGTGGAATAAATTTAGCAAATTACTGTGTCATATTACAATAAATATTTTATCAATTCTACAACACATAAATCCTTTAACAGCAACTGAGGACAGTTTTTTTTATTTTTTTTTTTTTTTTTTTTTTTATTTTAATTCCCTAAGCTAATCCCGCGAAGCTCGTCGCTTGTCTGCAGGAAACCAGAGTCGCTGGCGGGAATCGAACCCGCAACCCCAGCGCTGATAGACTAGCTCACTACCAGCTAGCCTACTGGGGTACTCCTATTCTGACAAATACCTTGTTTATTCAAGTTCGGCAAGTTGTAAATTCAACTAAATCACTTACTCGCTACTAAAAACTGCTTCAGATAGTTTGTCTCCTAAAAAAATTTATTCAATTTTATGATGGTTTATTTTATTTCTACAGGGAAGTTATTCTAATCGTAAGTAAATCAACATCCAGTGGTCCGCCTTGGAATACAAGAAGACTTACTTGTTTTAAAATCCTAAAGAAATAAGTACTTTAAAATAAATGTATAAAAAGTTATATCTAATGATAGACTATACTAGACATGCAGTAACAAGATCAGCTTACATACAATTTATTTTTCCAAAGTAAAGGGAAAGAAACCGGATAACCGGAAGAATAACCGAATATCTGGTTGTTCCAAAAGTCAATACCATATCTTTTTTAGATTATATAAATAACACCTGTGCATATGTTCTGTAACTCACCAGTCGAGAAACTTTTCGATTAAAATGTGAGAAATAAAACAAAAAGTTAAAGCTGTCACGTAAAGAAAATTACTCGCCAAATTACAGAAATAGTGTGTCTGTAAAATTTTTGTGAAAAAATTCTCGCTTTTAGCTGTCAAACAAACTCACGAATAAAAATGGGGAGAGAAAAATTTGAACACTAAAAACATATTAAAAATGCAATGAATAACATAGTGCAACACGAAAAAAATAACCATATACGGAAAACTCTACGTGATAAAATACCAAAAAAAAAAAAAAAAAAAAACACCAGTTTTGCCCAAAAGTCATGCACTTTTATTTTATTTATAGGGCCTCGGTGACATTTTTGCAAAAAAGTGATAATTTTCTCAGGCTCATATCTTGCAAACATTTCGGAATTTTGACTTACCCTCTGAGACAAAGTTGTAGCTCTTGCCATAAAGAACAAAACTTGTGAAAATATAAAATCAAAAAACCTTCATCTTCAAGATCAAAATCGCAAAAAACTGTAAAAAATTCGATTTATTTTTACCTTTTTTCCCATGCTCAGGTCTATAGGTAGCAAACCGTTTAAAATTCAAGGAAACAATCTACTACAAAAATGTACCTAAGATCTCAGTGAACTAATTTTTAGAACATAAGAAATTACTAGGAATGATTCTTAACACCGTTTAGGTAGCCGCAAAAGTGCTTAACTTTTGGCAAAACTGGGATAGACAGGTCTTTTTTTGTGGTCTTTTATTACATAGAGTTGTCCATTTATGGTTATTTTTCCATGACACAGATGATGTAAGTATTTTGTTCTTGGCTGATTTTTTTCATTGTTAAACTATTTTTCTCTTAACATTTTTTACTGTCCGTCTATACCAGTGAAAAATATTGCGACATATGTTGCAGTAAATGTCAAAGTTATGTTATCTTTAATGTAGACAGCACTTTTTTTTACATATTAATTGCCGGCAATTGATGTTGCAATAATTGTTAGTCCATTTTTGTTGACTATTATTGCTAACATAAAATGTCAAATTTAGTTGTCAATTCAAAAAAAAAAGCAAAAAAAGCTACAAAAAAAAATAGAAGCAAATTGTGTGGGAAAGAAATTAAGTTTGTGAAATTGTAGCAAAATATAATTGTACTAAAATAATTAAATTGAAAAATTAAATAAACACTAAAATAACAGCCTGTTCAACGATTTCGAACGTTAACGTTCGCATAGAAAATTACATTTAAAACAAAAACAATATTCGACAATTTGTTTTTGTTTTAAATGTATTTTTCTATGCGAACGTTAACGTTCGAAATCGTTGAACACGCTGTAAAATTGCAAAAATTATATTTATTAATATAATTTTTTCCTCATTCGATCTTTATTATTTAAAATTTATATTAATTTGTTTTAGCTTGAGTTCTTTTTTATATAAAATTATTAATGTTATCTTAACAAAAAAAAAAAAAAAATAAATAAATTTAATAAAAATTTTATTTATTTAACAAATTAATATTCTTTTAAAAAATATAGTCGAATAAGAAAGAATTTATGTATATTAATAAAAATATTTTTTGCAAGATAGCGCTAGTTTTTACACTGCACCTTTTACCTTGATTTTTTTTCAAATTATAAGTTAACATAAATACGTTTTCCCATGTCTTTATGATAAGCTAAATTCTAGATTACACTATCTCACAAGTCTTACGTATTCCATAATACTTTGTGAGATAGAAATCTAATGAGTTTTGTTGCGACTGTCAAAAAATCTAATTTAACATGGCAGTTTGTGTTCACACTATCACACAATGTATAAACACTCACACATGAAATAAAATGCAACCCTGATCCAATAAAAAGTATTATTGTTTAGAAATTTTCAAAAAACGATGAAGTCGTATGGGATGTCAAACTTTTTTCATAATACTTGTCATATTCGTGACACATTGCATTCACACTATCACACTTTGTCATATTACTTGAGTTTTTGACATATATTAATACAAAGTATAATAGTGTAATCTAGCCTTAAGCAATAAGAAATATTGCTATGTTATTCTGGCGACGTTATTGCCAACTTGCTGAGATACTTATCTTTAGTGTAGACCTGGGGTATTTATAAACATCAAAATATCAATTTAATTTACATTGTCAATTCACTTTGAGTAAACTTTTTAGGAAGATTAACAAATTTCCTTTAACCAAATAATAAAAAATATGAAGAATAAAACTAAAACAAAAACAAATTATTTAATTTGAGTTATAATTGTTTACTTCACTATTGGGTTTTATTCATATTTTCTTCTTTTTTTCGGATATGCCACTCACATTGGTTGATACCATGAAATTAAACCAGGCATGGGAGTTTTAATTTAAGCTGATATGGTAATATATATTAATTGTTAAGCAATTTTTAATAAAAAAGTTAAACAAAAAATAAATTGAAATGAATCAAACATATATTAATCATTCAGTAGAATTAAATTTGTGGTGTAAGCTATTACATTCTAAAAAGATTTTTACAAATTCAAGCCAATCGAACATTACCAGGCCTGGTATAAATAAAACATTTTTCAATGCACATACATATGTAGTCATAAAGTCATATGTCTTAAAATAATTACAAGAAATATATATGACTGCTGTGGGCTACCGCTTACAATTAAGACTTCTACTGTACAGTGATGATAAATCAATGAACACAGCATTAAAATTTTTATTTTGTTTGAAACACAACAACATTTATTTCAAACTATTGTAAAATATTATTTATGATATTATGACGATTGACTTGATAGCCAACCTTGTAAATCCCCCCATTAATAATCAATCGTATTACGAGACAACAATTTTGTATAAAAATTAACAAAAACAAATGAACAAAACTGTATAATCAGATTATTATACAACCAATACGACGATACTACGAGCTTGTGAATTGTACAAATATAACATTTATGAGAGAAAATCTGTTGGCTTTGAAAATTGATTTCTATAACAGACCTGATTATTTGTGATTTCAATGGGTGAAAGTTCAATCTTTAATCAATATTTGAATGATTTACGACCGTTATGTTGATGTGCATTAAAAACTAGCATATTAATGAAATTTGTTTTTAATTCACAGATTCTTTGAAGCGAATTATATATAAGTTAAATCCTATAAGTTTTCTAATTCAAAAAAAAAAAAAATATGGAAAAAGTAATCTAACAAATTCATAAAAGAAAGAAATTTCTAAGAATTTTGACAGTTTTTTAAATAGAAATTATTTAAAAATTCTGTAAAATATTGAAAATCTTTTCCAATTTAACATTTCCACTAGGTATAAATCATTTTTCTACGACTTAAATTCCTTTTAATTAAACTCAACATAAAGTCGTCTTGAAAAAACAAGTAAACTCATCCAACAAATTTCGAACATAAAATTTAATATCTTAAGAAGAACAAAAAGAAAAGAACAGCGCAGGTGCATTTAATTTTTATTTTTAATGATTTTTTTTTTCTTTTCTAACAACAACCGTTAGACTAAAAAATGTTCGAATTTTATGGGTTTAAAATAATTAAAACTACCACAACAGCAGTAAGAAAAAGCAAAGAAAAGTTTATAGTAGAATTCAACATAATAATAGTTTGTTCAAACTTAAAAAAAGAAGCAGCCTTCGGGCATTTCTATTTTAATAAATTAAATTAAATGTTTACAAGTTTACAGTTTTTTAATTGTGGTCAATTGTTATTACAAATTAATTAATGATCATAACGCTTTAAATTGATTAAAATTATCATATTAAATGAACAAAATCATTGAAACAAAGATGCGCTTATCAATTTATGATAATTAATAAAATGCACAGTGTTTAGAAGGGGGAAAATTGGCTTGAAATAAAAATTATATAAATAACTCGTACAAAAATTAATTTTCTTTATTCAATTTTTATTAAAAAACTTTGAAGTCCAACAAATATTTTTAATTTACAAAAAATTGTCTCTCAAGTTAAAAAATTTCTTTTTAGGAATAAGATATACGAGGGCGGGTCAATAAGTCAGTGACTTTTTGAATAACGTAGTCTCCTCTGAGCTTTTTACACTTTGTCCAACGTTTTTCCAATTTGTTGGGGGCATGTGAATTCCAAGCTAGTGGATCATTGTCATCATACACTATCAAAATTATTCACGAAGCGCTATGCAAGTATTAGTGAAAATATGTTTGTATGCGCCATCGATCACGCTTGATGAAAAATCAAAACAATTTAGAAATCGCGTCCAGCACACGTACACGAGTAAATCCGCCTTGATGTCAAGCATTTCGGCAGTGTATGATGGAGGCTATGTGGGCTACCGGGTGTCTGCAACATCACCGGTAATAAACTGGCCAATGAGTTGGCAATACTGCGCTCGAAAATGGAGGATCGTGACTGTATGAAAACATTCCGAGGTCCAAAAGGCTCTCTAGGCCTGGAGAGATTGAACGGATTGTGGAGTACCGCGGCTATTATGTGCGGTGCTTAAGAAGACCAACTCTAATTCACTCTAAGGCAAGATCCAGGTTCTGGCCACTGTGTGATAGGTAGGATGGAGGTGGCAATGGGATCTGACTCGTCGGGTTTAAGTAGGTTGTGCGAGGACACAGGGGAGATAGAGACACATTGAGCACATTCCGTGTTGATGTATAAGGCTACGGAACAAAAGGCTGCAACAACTGGGTAGTAGATTCATGGGCGAATCGGGAGATATATCGGAATGTGGGCTCAAAAAGCTGATGAAACTCGCAATAGGTATGATCTGGCTGTATATCAGTCGGCTGGGGACTGGGTATATGTAGGACTATTGTGCTTAGTAGGGTTGTTTTTCATTGTCCGATATAATCTTTCACTATTTCTTATGCTTTCAGTCTTAATTTTCTTCTAAGTCTTTTTTTATTATTCCAGGCGTCACAGTGGACCATTTTAGTCTCTGGGTGAGGGTGTGAAGATTGACTTCGCACCAGCATTTCTAAATAAAAAGAAAAAGATTTGTCAAGTCATCAAAATTATTGTGAAATGATTTTATCGTAAGAGTCGCACTCTGTGCTAAATCCAAAGAACAGGGTGGATGAGAGAGCAATTCGTAGCCTAGCTCATAGATGTTTACCATGGAATAAAATTACGAGGTAATCTGCAATAAATTTCGGTCAAACACAAACTAAATGACACAGCTAAATAAAATGTTTAAAGAAAATACTGGTTACGTATGTGTCGTTAAATATTTGTAAGTTTTGGTTCACGATTACAAAGCACTGATACCATTCCGGAAATTGTGGCCTCCTATCGATGACTAAAAGAGACCTATCACTTTTGATATTTGTTGTCACGGGACATGCCCAGCATCTAGGAGCCAGAAACTGTTATTACTGCCGCAGCTGCAATGACAAATATGAAGAGCAGGACGTAGAATACCTTCTATGTCACTGTCCTGTACTGAAATGGACGCTACCTTTGACGGATTGTCTGATAACTCTGTCGTTGATCTGAAGTGGATTTTTTTTATTAACTCTTAGGATCCCGCGAAGCTCTAAACTTGTCTGCAGGAAGGAAACCAGAGTCTCTGGCGGGAATCGAAACCGGCAACCCAGGCGCTGATAGACTAGCTCACTACCAGCTAGCCTATTGGGGCACTGAAACTCCATTGTGAATCCACCATAGAATCAGGTGGATTCACAATGGATCATTAGGTCTACCTAAGCAAACCATAGTTTTCAAACTAATTTTGCAAAGTCAATCGAATAATTTTTCCAAAAGTTTAGAGTCTTTGCATGTTTTGGTATGACCCTAAAACGCGTCGCAGATAGAAAACAGTAAAACTTAAGTCGCACTACATAAACTGGCATAGATTTCTATATAATCGTTGGAATAAGTTTCATATCAAGTCCATTTAAATCCTCACGATGCGTTAAATTCAATTTGAATTTGTAAAACCCATTAAGCAACAAATGTAACACTCAGAATCAAGCACTAAAAAAAATATTCATATAAATTACAATTCAAACCACTGTTCAATTAAACATCAAAAGAAAATACTAACTATATTCCTAACACGCCGAAAAAGATGAGAATACAAGAATGGAAAAATAATTGAACGTACAGAGGAAGTATTAAATAAACGCACTAATAATACTCGTGTACTCGTAGCCAACCATTAGACTAAAATAAATTACAAAAAAAGCTGTTTGTTACACTTAAATCGATCAGTTAAAGTTGGGAGGAGAAGCACACACTTACAACTCGGACTCATACTCATACGCGTATAGTCTATCATAACTATTTTTAAATTTTATTAAAGAAAAAGAAGAAAAGAAAAGAATAAAGAGCGCCTTTTAACACTGTGCAGAATATTAAATAGCAAAATGAGTGCCGGAATGAATTGGACTGGATGTGAAGCCATGGGACTATAAATAAAGTGAATGAATTAAAGTGAGTTTGTTAAACATTCAAAAAACAACGGTGTTTGTCTTACGCTTTATGCATGTGTAAATATAACACAAACAACTACTCCAGAATTAACCAACAGCCGAACGGCCACAATTCATGTCTATTGAAAAAAAAAGACTTGAAAAGTTATTTTAAGCTTTTTTTTTTTTTATCAATTTCTTTTTTTTTACATCTTCCTTGAGGAAAAAATAAAGCAGAAAATATAGTTTCAGTTTGAGTTTTTTTTTTTTTTGTTGCAGTTGTCTATTTGTTTAAAACTGTTGCTGGGTCTTTCGGTCGGTGGGTCGTCCGTCAGCTTTTTATATTTTATTAAAAAAGACACCTCTTCTTTTTTGTTTTGCTTTTCATAGACGTAAAGAAAACACAAAAAAAGACAAAAAAGAAAAATAAATAGTAAAAATATTTTTTTTATGCGTTTTTGCACATGTTCGTTTTTCTAAAGCATTTTGCGTTGAATTTGTTTTTTTTTTTTTTAATTTTTAAATGATTTTATAAGTTATGACTTGTTATTGTCATAAAAATTTATGTCTATCTGTCAAGGGCCAATGTCTTGGCAAAAATATTAATATATGTATGTATATTAGGGTATTCATTCGGTTAACCGTTAACCGGTTAACCGATTAATTACTACCCGATTAACTGATCGGTTAATTTAAAATTGTCTATTTTCGATTAACGATTAAGCCGGTTAATTTAAGTCGATTAACCGATTAAACGATATAACAAAATTTTAAATTTTTTTTGAAGTATTATACAATATTTTTTGTACTTTTAATTATTTGTTTCGTCTCATATATAAAAGAAATGTGCTTAGAAAATATTTGTTCATACAATATATTTAGATGATGACCTGACAACAAAAGAAACTATTGATAGTAACACAAACAATCTTTTAACAGAATTAGCCAAAACAATTAGAAGAGTTAAAAATTTTAAAAAATAAAACAGGACTCTAATGGCATAATGGAATATTTTATATGTTTAGAGAAATCCTGGCAAAGAACTGAGAAATTAGATATCCTGTAATTTGGGTGCTTTCGATTTCTCCAACATATACGATAAGTGAAAGAATTTTTTCCAAGTCAAGTTTTCTCAAAACTAAAGAAAAGCATTTAAGCCAAACTATTATTCCAAAAGATTTTTTATAAGATCTCCTTTAACCATTGAATTAATTAAAACAATACTAATAAATAAAATCTCAGTCTATTTTTTAATAAATAAAAGATTATCAATAACAATTTTAATTAATTTTCATGTTGTAAAATTCCTTTCTTCATAAAAATAATTTAATGAAAATTAAATTTAATGAACTTAAGCCTAATTAAAATTATTAAAAAATTTGGATTAAAAAATTGCTAAATTTTTAAAAAAACTTTATTAATCGGTTAACAGATCAATAACAAAATTAACCGACTATTAACCGATTAAATCAAAACCTCGGTTAATTAATCGAGCGATTAACCGATTAAAGCAAAAGCCCGATTAAATGAATACCCTAATATATATAAAAAGTTCTGAGTTACAGAAAACAAAAAAAGAACTCAGTTTGAACATTTTATGATTGATTGACATTTATGTGTGTGTCCTTGAAATGTTTCTTTGCGGTAACCATTTGTATACAAAAGAAAAGAGAATGCAGGATATGGGAATTAAATTAATATTTTAATGGATTTTATAATTAAAATATAAATAAACAGGACTCTATTATAGAGGAATTTCAAACAGGGACTGATATTTAAATTAAATATTTAATTTAAATCGAGTTTGAATTTAAAAATAAACCATATCAAATTTACTTTTTTATAAATAGCAAGTTCGGAGGTATAGTCAGTCAAGCCTGACTATATGATACCCTACACCACAGTATTAAAAAACAAATTTTTAAGAGTTTATCATAGACACGCCGGAACAAAATTATTTTATTAGGTAAGATTTATGTAAAAGTTCTGTGTGCCGAATATTATTGAGATATCTTCATCTATATGAGATTTGTTTGCCTTTAAGTGATCTTTGAGAGGCAGTTTATACGGGATCTATGGCTAATTTTGGACCTGTCAGCACAATATTTTTTCATGACATAGGAGCTATCTTAAATGTCACCAAAATTTACGTCAACAACAACATTTAAATTTATGACATTAAAAGCTATTTTCGGTAGTATTATTTGTATAGGAACTATGGTCAAACATAGACTGATTCCAAATAAATTTGTTAAAATGATTAACATTGCAATAAAATAGGTTTAATTGAAATACCAACACACAATAAAATAGTTTATGGGCACAATGAAAGAAATTTGTATGGGTTCTATGTGAAATTATTTATTTATTATAATTTTCAACAGGCTTTGTTCTTATGACAATTGAATCATATGAACCAAACTTCTTCAAATAATATTTAAAATTGCGACCTGTGCTTTGCGAACAAAATTTACACAGACAGACAGCCAGCCTGCGTTAAATCGATTAAAAAAATGATTCTTTATCTATCGGTATACTAAAAAAGTCATAACACCCTCTCTCACAATAGTGGAGTGTGTGTGTAATGAAAAGAAACGGAATTACCGTCAAACTTCCCTATAATGAATCTGCAAGAGAACGGATAATCACTTCATTATACAGTACTTTTCGTTTATAGTCCCTACCGCTTACAGTCACATTAGCGATATAGTCCATTTTATCTGCTTATTTTGCCGCTATAAGTAAATTAAATATAAAGAATTAACGTTAGCGATATAAGCACATTTGCCATATATGCCATCTACCAACAGGCATCAAAGGGAAAAGTAAAGCAAATTAATGGCGTTATAGTCACATTAGCAAAATTTAATAAGTTTTTTTAGTTTTCGAAACCACAATATATCCAAAGGAAGAAAGAGTTTAATCGTTTTATTTTTCTCATCAATTCTTTACTCGTAAAAAATTATTTTTGTGTTCGGTATCAGTTATGCAATATCTTGTTATTATTTTAACTATTTTTTTTTACGCATGCAAGTCTGTTGCAAAACCATAAGCCTGATGTCGGTGTAATTTATATGAATTTTTTATTTTCTATATTCACATAACTTGATTATATTCCAATTCGGCTATATGCCTCATAGTGGCACAATACCGCTTGTGTCCACGCTTTGTCTGCAACGAAAGGATGTGACTATAAGCGAAAAGTACTGTATCGGGGTTTTCAACAAAAACTTTGTTTGTTTTGTTTGGCAACTCCAATTAAATGTTTGTTTTGACATTTAGTTTTTTGACGTGTTCGTAGTAGATGCATTGGCAATTCTTACAATATATTCAATTTCGCTCGAAAATCACATTAAAATTATTAAAATCCACTATGAAAATGGTGGTTCTGTTAAAGTTAAATTCGCACAGCCAATGAAACGATCAATTTATTGCAAACCAAATTTCCCGATTGTATAATTTCACGAACATTAGCTTTTAAGTGGCCAGCCAGATCGTGTGATTTAACACCACTGGATTATTTTTGTGGGGCTATGTTAAAAGGACGAAGTCTATACGGAGCCAATCGAATCGATTGCAGCCTTAAAACTGAAAATCCGTAATTTGATTAACGAAATAGACCCGCCATTTTGCCACGAAGAGATTTAAAACTTTGATGAAATAATCGACATCTGTCAGCGTGCTCGTGGTGGACATTTGCCAGATATCAGCTTTTAAAAAGCTGCAGTAAATGTGGAAAACTGCCATTTTTCCATTTCTTCATTTATCATTGGCCAAACAAAAATTGTTGCTTTTACTTCTTATTCATTAAATGTAAAAAGTCGCTGTCAAACCAAATCAAAAAACGAAAAGTTGTACACAAATCATCACAAATCATTTGTCATTCATAAGTGCCGAACTTTTCTCTTCGTGATACAATAAAAATTTGAATCGTCTTCATTTAAATTTTTTGTTTAAGAAAAAAAGTTCTCGTTGAAAAACCCGATATACAAACTTAGTTATACAAAAATTATATTTCAATCCAATTTTTAAGTTGAGTGCTGCGGCGGTTATTCATTTGAGCATGAGCTTTATCAATATCCCCAAAAAAAAGACAGGCTCAAAGCTTTTGCGTTTAGTGCTTTTCTTCATTTATAGAAGAACTACCTGGTTTTTTTTTATCTTTTAATAAAGTGCTGGGAAGACCACCCCAAACTGTTTATCTATCTATTTTTTTTTTTCGAAGTGATATAGTCGGGCATTGAACCTCTTGGCAACTCCGTATCCGAACATATTTTTTAATATTTAATTATATAAAGACAAAAAGAAGATGAGTCAAAACTATATTTTTAAAAAATTTGTTCATTGTAAAGAATCCAAGCAGTGAGGATATCAAAATACACTTAAATTTGAAAGAAAAAGCTGTGTTGTGGAAATATATTCATTCATTGCGTAAAAATTCACTATTGAGAAGTTTGACTGTATATCGCTCTTTTATTGCAACATAGTCATATGTATATCAAAAAATCTGCTCCTTCATACCTTCTTTATATGTAAAACAGAAATAAGTGTTTTATCTCAAACTTAACCGCAGTTATAGCAAAATATATTTTATTGAATCTGTTTTTAAAGGAACATTATTAAAATTTTTTTCGCATTTTGCTAAGATTGATTATTTTTTTTTTTTGAGATATAACTATGTTGCAATAAAAAAGCGATATGGGCATTTCTCCAATGTCGAATGCGACATTCGTACGCCTTAAAAGTGAAAAAAAAAAAAAACATTCAACAAAACATTTTTTTTTTTTTTGAGAAAAGGCGAAACTTATAGCTCTTGATTAGCACTATAATTGGTGCTAAGGTTGACTTTGAGCAATTGTTCGTTTTCAAGATTTAAAAAAAACCAAGGCATTTGCATGCGACAAAAATAGAAGTCGCCTTTAAAGCAAAC
This sequence comes from Pollenia griseotomentosa, assembly GCA_963931875.1. Taxonomy (NCBI): domain Eukaryota; kingdom Metazoa; phylum Arthropoda; class Insecta; order Diptera; family Polleniidae; genus Pollenia; species Pollenia griseotomentosa. The sequence goes on along the minus strand of OZ007562.1, from coordinate 172,016,339 downwards.
AGTTCAAACACAGATTTCAGCGAAACCTGATTAAATATTTAAATGCGACTAATTTTAAAATGTTATGCATTCTTAATAATCTTATAATGCTTTTTATTTGATTCAAAAATATTGTGTAGTTTATATCACTGGTTTACACTGAAAATGTACATTTGATGAGATGTGATTTTTCTTATGTATTTTCTTCCGCTGAATTCAAAAATCAAGGTTTAATTTTTTTTTATTGAACAGTTTTTGAGATATGGTCATTTTCTCATTTTTTCGACCTTTTTCCACTTGACAAATTATATCTCGAGCTAGATATGTCCTATTGGGTCGTTATTGGTACCAAATGGAAGGTATTAAGATGACGGACAAATATGTATACCTGGATCTTTGATTGGTAAAGCGGTTCAAAATATATTGATAAAAATATGGCACATTTTCAAAAAAATCATATTTTATTTTTTATATATTATATTTATATTTTTTATTTTTTTTGAAACTGTGCCATATTTTTATCAATATGTTTTGAACCGCTTTACCAATCAAAGATCCAGGTATACATATTTGTCCGTCATCTTAATACCTTCCATTTGGTACTAATAACGCCCCAATAGGACATATCTAGCTCGAGATATAATTTGTCAAGTGGAAAAAGGTCAAAAAAATGAGAAAATGACCATATCACAAAAACTGTTCCTTAAAAAAAAATTTAACCTTGATTTTTGAATTCAGCGGAAGAAAATACATAAGAAAAATCATATCTCATCAAATGAACATGAAAAAAATTTCATTTTGTAAACTAGTGTATTTAATTAAATTTTAATCACTGTCGCACGCTACATGTTGCATGCGACATTTTGTTCCATCATAATTTTATGTTTATTTTTTTACTTTTTATGTAATAAAACATGTGTAAGATGATTCTACATTATTTTAAATACATTCAATATATTTATTTTCCGAACAAAAATTATCAACTTAAAAAAATATCTTCAATAAAGAAAAATACAAAATAGAACAAAAACTAACTTAACTGAAAATAGTATTGCTAGTCTCAAATAAAGTATTTTTTTAATAGAATAAGCTGTCCTTGCTGCTTGTAGTTGTTAACAACCGCAAATAAAGATATTTTAGAAAAAAAATTTTTTGAATTTATGCATTTTACACTTACGATGTCGCACGCTACAAATTTAAAATAAGTACCAAGAGAAAAGCACTGATTATTTTCCAGCAACATTTTTTTTATTAAATTTGCAACAAAAATATCTGTTTGTTACTAATATTTGATGCGCATTGTACAAATACCCTCGACGCACTGATAACAAATGTTCTTTTTCAATGTCGCACGCTACATCGAAATATACGGTAAAGTAAAGAAAAAAATTGCTTTAACTGGCAATCGCATCATTCCGTTTACATTTTTCTTTTATTGTTTGAATATAAACCGAGTTTAAAAAGCAATTGTCAATGCATAATGTTTCTCATTGGTTCAAAACAGAACTTTTGCACTTGTTCGAATTTGCATTTGAATATTTTAAAGTGTGTAATGAATAAATGTAAAATTTGTTTACATTATTTTTTTTTTTTTTTTTAATTTCCTAAGCTAATCCCGCGAAGCTCTATGCTTGTCTGCAGGAAAGAAACCAGAGTCTCTGGCGGGAATCGAACGCGCAACCTCGGCGCTGATAGACTAGCTCGCTACCAGCTAGCCTACCGAGGCACTACCAGTTGATAGATTCCCTTTAAAAATATGTTAAAACAAGAAACTTTTATAGGCTTTGAATTTTTTGGCTGCGGTTGACATTTCTGTGGAAATGCCCATATACATATTTTTATGTAAAACCAAAAACTCAAGAAACAAACTTTTATTATGTAATTTAAACTTAAGACACGAACGTGAAGATGGTAACACAGGCTGTTAAATTAAAAGACTTAAGGCACAAACTTTGGCAGTCAAAGAATTTGTTTACGAGACCGGAGTTATCAAATATTCGACACATACGAAAATCGGCTTTGCGAATAATTAAAAAAATCGCAGTTTTTAAAAACCGGTTTTCGGTTTCATTCTACTAAAATCGGTTTTGAATAACCGGTTTTTAGACTGTTTTATTAATTTAAGAAATGTAGAAAAAAACAGGGTTAAATTATTATGTTTTAAATGTGTTTTGTTTATAATGTTCGGCTTGAGGTCTGTTTCATAAAATAGAATAAAAATAAAAACTCTTGTTTTGCTTTAATTTATATTATTTATTAATTTCAACATTTCGACCAACTTTGTTGGTCATCCTCAGGGAAATAGTTATGATTTAATGTTTAAAACAGTGTTGTCTGATGTAATTGTTTTAAGTTTTCTTCACTTATTATGTTTTATTAAAACAAATAAAGAGGAGTACATTTCAGTATTTCAAAAATGGATTTGCGTATTCTACTTTTTTACATACAAATTTGATAAAGTTTCAAATTAAATAAAAGAAGATTTATTAATATTGTACAATATTCATACATAGATGCTATAATTTCATTTTTTTAAATATTATTCCAAGAGAAGCCAGTTTTAATAATTTGAAGACATACGATTTCTTTTTTTTTATTTATTCAAGGCAACGCAAATGGAGCTATTAAATCACTTTTGTTAAATTTACATATGTTAACTACACAGAAAATAATATCTGAAGAAAATTTTTAACAACACAGCTTGTTAAAAATAAAATTTTAGGTCAACAAACTTTTTGTTTGATTCAAAGAAAAAATTTATCAAGTTTACACTTTGCAAAATAGCACTCAATAAAACATATTTAATAATGAAATAATTAAATATTTCTTCAATAAAAAAAATATTTGAATCAAAGTAAAGACAGTATTTTAACAACTCTTGACCATTTTTCAATAGCTCATAATTCTCATTTGTTTTACAGTTTTATTTGAATAATATATTTAGTTTTGCCAAAGTCTTTGGAAAAGGTTTCCTGATGATCTGGCCTAAGCAACCAGTGAAATACGCATAGGAACTTACTTATTCCCGCATAATAAATTTTAGTGTTTTTATAAAAATATAAAAATTTAAAATTTATGACATCATCATTAATAAAAAAAAAATAAAGACTCGATTAACATTTTGTTTGATTCATTCAACATTTTCAACAATTTATTTTAACAAATCAAGTAAACATTTTGTGAAAAAAATTATTTTGGGCAACAACTTTTTTTATTGACTCAATAAACTTGGTTATTGACTAAAAATTTAACAATTATACATACAAACTTTTTTATCAATACCGCAAAAATCGTCATCGCAGAAAATTCAAAAATTTTTGTAATCAAATATGCGATTTTCGTATTCAAATATGAAAATTATTTTTTATTGTGTAGATATGCTTATTAAAATTGTTTTGTAATTTTATATGTAATTTTTTTGTTATCTTATCTTCATAGAAAATTCGTTTCATAAACCATTTATAAACCTGAAATATTTTTTATGATATAGAAGTTATATTATACATATTAGTATTAATTTTCGTTTGATTTTAATTCACAAAATAAAAGTGCTTTTTAGTTTGATAATTACACTGTGCTAGTTGCAAAATTAGACAAGCCGTGCACATGGCGTTTTAGAATAATTCGGATACGCTGAATTCAATGGTGCCAACCGTTTTTTAGGTTATTTCTTGTTTTCGTGGTATACCGTTATTTCGAAAATGGAGGAGGTGGTACAACATATATTCGCGGACCTCAAAAACGGTTTAGTTTATTGAAATTACTAAAAAAAACGAAATTCCGCAATAAAATTGCTTAAAGAAAAGTAATTTTTTTTTTAATATGAGCAGTCGTTTTAAAAACATAATTTTTTTTTTTTAGAAAAAAAAAATAATTTTTTTATCAAAGTTTCGAAATTTTTTTTTTAAAAATTCATAAAAAATTGAAAAATGCCGCTAGGCTTCTAATTTAAACATAATATTTTTTTTTTTTAGAAAAAAAAATAATTTTTTTTATCAAAGTTTCGAAATTTTTGTTTTTTTAAAAATTCATAAAAAATTGGAAAATGCTGCTAGGCTTCTAATTTAATTAAGACATATAAAAAACGAAGCTGCAAACAAAATTCGTTAGTGAATAAGATCAAAAGTTGGTAACAGATTAATCCATTATGGCTTGTTTTGTTTGCAGCTTCGTTTTTTATATGTCTGTAAAAAATTAGAAGCCTAGCTGCATTTTCCAATTTTTTATGAATTTTTAAAAAACAAAAATTTCGAAATTTTGATAAAAAAAATAATTTTTTTTCCAAAAAAAAAAAAAATAAGGTTTCCAAAACGACTGCTCATATTACTTTTCTTAAAGGAAATTTTATTGCGGAATTTCGGTTTTTGAGTAATTTCAATAAACTAAACCGTTTTTGTGTTACGCGAATATATGCTGCGCAACCTCCTCCATTTTCGAAATAACGGTATATCTCGAAGACAAGAGCCAATCTGAAAAAACCGCGGGCACCACTGGATTCAGCGTCCCCGAATTATGTTAAAACGCCATGTGCCCGGCTTGTCACGAAAAAAAGTGTAAATTTCGAGCGCAGTATTTTAGTTTGTTATACTCACTAGCACTATCATTTATAAGATTTATCTTGTTGTGCTAGATCATCAATAAATAAAATAAAATAAATGAAAAAAATATATATATATTTTTTATCAAGGACGAAACAGAGAAAATACGTTCCCTTACAGTTAAAGTGGGAAAAATTTTTAGTAGTGCTTGGGGTAACAGGTTTAATTCGAATTTAATTTTTCGAATCAACTTTATAATATACCAAATAAGCTACACCTTGCTAAAAAAAAAAAATTGTAAATTAACATCCCAACTGCTATGGCACTTGATGGCATTTTTAGATTCAATGATTTGATTAAGGCTCGTGCCATCTTGGACTTTTGCATAGCATTAATTAAAAAAGCATCTTCTGCCATGCACTGGATAAGGCCGAGGCCACGCAATGAGCGGCTAAGCGTCAAGCGTCTGAGCGATGAGCGTCAAAGCGTCAAGTTTGAGCGGCAAGTGGCTTATTACTGAGCGTCATTTCTGAGCGGTTAGTTGTTAAAATGCTATTGTAAAGAGTGGATTGTTTAATGTTATTACGCGAAAATCGTATTCATATGAATTTAATGCGTTTATTAAGAAAAAAAAACAATTTGCGGCCTGTTCGTCGATTTCGAGCAGGGACTTCGTTCGCTTAACTTACATTTAAAACAAAAACAAATTATAATATATATATATATATGTATATATATATTAATCGGAATCGACGAACAGGCCTTGGTGTTCACCATTAACCATATATATACAAATCTACCCAAATGTGAAATCCATTTGCTGTTGCAAGCAGTTAACACTAGATTGACAAAACAAAAAAATAAATTTTCGGTTATAATTTTATTTTTAAAATTTGGTAATCTGTCTTGCCATAATAGCGGTCGGCTTTGTACAGATGAAGTTGTAAGCTCCACATTCACTTTTGCCATGTTTATTTTTTGACGCTCAGAAAACAACTAAAAATTAGAACAAGTTTTATTCCTGAGCGACGCCGCTTAGCCGCTCAAAAATTTCGCTCGCATGCCGCTCATTTCGTGGCCACTTCAATAGTATTTCATATGTTTTAATTTTTTGACGCTCATCGCTCAGCCGCTTGACGCTTAGCCGCTCATTGCGTGGCCTCGGCCTAAGACATAACACAGTGTTTTAAGCTTTAAAAAGCTTTCTATAGAGGGATTTTAGTCACTTGCAGCGCTAGACTTTCGGTTTGAAGGTGCCTCTTTAACTGCAAACCCTATTTTATATTTTTAACATTACTTAAAAGAGTAAATATATTTGGTTTTTTTCGAATTCTTCGAGACAAAAAAGCAGTTTGTCGAATAACTCGAAGCCCGTGCTTTTTGAAAACCTGTTTTAAAAACCCGGAAATTACAAAAATCCCGGTTTTTCGAATAATTCAAAGCCCGGCTAGAGAAGTCTAAACGAGAAGAAAGCAATAATTTGTTTTCTCAAAATATGTAGACATAAGAATTCTTTGTTTTTTCTGAAATTATCTCTATATCTCACAAAAAATTAAAAAAATACTTTTTTATAAAATCTTATGTATTGCATCAAGACAAATGTCTACAAAAAATGCTGGAATCTTTCGACCAACATTCGCGATTTAATTGACAAAAAACAAACGACCCTATCTACAAAAGATAATATGATAAATTCTAAAAGACCTAAATACCAGTTTGTTTAACATGCAACATTGTTAATTGTCAAAACAGCTGGTAGATTTTACAAGAATAATAGAAGAAAAATAAATTATAAACAGCTTATTGCAATTTGTCATATTAAATAGTTATTTCTTCTCCTGTAAAATTTTCAAAATGTTAGATAGGGCATTTTGCGTTTTAGGTGACGATATACATATGGTGCATTCGACGCCAAATCGTGGGTTTTAAAAACAAATTTTTTTGATTTCCCCAATTTTGTGATACATTTCAAAAGGACCTTCCTGGTTTTGACATATTTTTGATTACTCCTTCTTTTTTAGTTTTTTATTCGTTACTTCCTTAATAATAGTCCAAATTGGAATTTTTTGTGTGAATTGTGTAAAACATTAGTTTTTGGATGTTTTTACAAAAAAAAAAAAAATAGAAAAAATATTAAAATTTTTTTTATTAAGATTTTTGGATTGAAATGTAAGGGCAACCTGTCCGTGAAAGCCTGGTTTCGATCCCTGCTGCAGTCAAGAATGAAAAATTATAAATAAATTTTAATTAATTTTATGTTGTAAAATTCCGTTCTTCATAAAAATAATTTAATGAAAATTAAATTTGATGAACTTTAGCCTAATCAATATATCAAAATTTGGATTAAAAGCCTTAAACAGTTCAACAAAATAACCACAATACTAATTATTGAAATTTTAAATCGTATTTTTGATTTCGATTTTTTTTTTTTTTTTGAAAATGTTAAATTTTTATCTCTATCCACCCAATAAATGTTAAGCCCAACCCTGTAGTAGGCTTACCGTTGTAACTATTTTTTTCGATTTTTGAAAATTTGAAAAAAAAATTTTTTTCATTTTAGATACTAAAAAAACTAAAAAAAAATAAAACAAAATATTGGAAAGCCCACTACCAAACCCGGTGCAAGAAAACGATAAACAGTGGTTGGTCATAGCTAACCCCTGTAAAAATCTTAGATTAAGTTCCCTTTGTGATATAAAAGTGCTAATAAAAAAACAGTTTCTTGTCTCTACTAAACATTTATGGAATTTGAGTAAACCCCCTTACGCGGAACCGGTGCGATATGGTTTTATGTTGTACTATTTTTGGAAATGAATTTTGAAAATTGTTCACTTAAGTTGTGGGCATCTCACGAGAAGGTGTTATAAACTTGCCAACTTCGGCGTTATCTTGTGGGGTTTTCTTAAGTCGCAGGTCTAGGCGAATAAGCGCAAGCCACAGCGATCCTGAAATCCAACGTAACACATTATCATCATCAATAATTATTGGTTTGGCGCATATGCCAAAAAGTCGCAGTGGAGAAAAACGACAATGAAGTTTTCTGAAAAATATTAACTTATCAACTTATTTCAAAATCACCATTATGCGATGATTAATAAATAAAAAAAATCTCTAGTTTCCCTCTAGCCAAAACAATTGTGGTTGTTATTAAAAAAAAAAATTTTGGATTTAAAAAAAAATATATTTCGCACTTATTTTGGTATTTACGAGAAGAAATTGTTTTTTTGAAATTTTCACAGAGATCGAGGATATTAATCGAAAAGAACCTTAAAAATGCGGGATTTTTTATAAATTTTTTTTTTGTAATTGTAGAAAAAAACATTTTCTAAAAATTTTGATAAGAAATTGAATAATATCCGAAAAGGTGTTTAAAATTTTTTTTTTTTTCAAATTACAAAAATTAAAAACAATATTTGAGATCTTATTTAAAAAAATGACTAAATACTGCTTTTAATCAACAAGAAAACGGGGCCTTTAAATCGCCAATTAATCTAAAGTCATAAGAAAGACATTCTAACAGGAGATTTGGAACCCAGAAGTGGTCATATATGCTTTTTCCATCTGTAAGGAATTCTAATTCTGACCTTTTTAATAAATAAACCTTTTAAATTTTATTTATTTTTCAAATAATGTTAACCAAGAAAAATGTTTTTTAAATCTTTTACTGCTAAAGTTTTACTTAAATTACAGAATTTTTCTTTAATTTGTATTTTATAGCAAAGTAAAACCTTGAGTTAGAGAAAGTTAATCATAAATTTCTTAGCTAAATAAAATTAATTTGAAATTACTTTATAAAACAGGGGCAAATTATGGCATTCGATATCGATCGAAAATACAATCAAATTTAAATGAAAATTTCGATCGATATCGAATGCCGTAATTTGGCACCAGATTGAAATGAAATGAAAATGTTGATAAAAAAAAAATATAAAGAAAAACAAAAATGAGATTCATACAAATCCTCTTTTAAAGTTCCATTAGAACTTTTAAAACACTTATAAAAATTATTTGTTAGACATTCGTCCTTTTTTTAAACGTTTTCAATAATCCAGTTTATCCTTGTTTTTGTTATTTAAAAAAATAGTTTTAAAATCCACAATTTTGCAACACCTTAATTCAGAATATTTTTAATATGAATTAATAACAACTAATAAATAATAATAATTTTTTATCAAAAAAAATCTTCATTACATTTTTCTTTAGGTTTATTTCTTGTTGACAACTGCAATTGGCCACTTTTTTATTCAAAAAAAAAAACTTTTAATTAAACACTTTTTTCGTTAATTTAAATAACAATTTGTTCAATTTCACTCAACGCACTGAAAATTAAACTAAGTTGTTAAAACCAAAATTCAATTTTAATAAAAACTAAACTTTGTACGTTTTGCGAACGTTTTTCTATATTTTGATTTAATTTTTTTTTTTAAGTGAATTGGTAAGTTTTATTTGCTTCTTTCTTGTACTTATTTTTTACTGAAATTTTTTTTCTTAACCAAAACACGTCTGCACGAAACGATGGTCAGCTACAAACTGAAGAGATGCAGACCCACAACGGACTTAAGAACATCAGTTAAAAGCCACGGTCATGGTTACAAAAAAGCCAAATTGCCACAAAGTCACAGCGGAAATTTCGCAGCAGTGGCGGCGACAGCAGAAGCAGCAACAGCTTCGACTACACAACAAAAAAAAAAAGCAAAAGCAGAAAGCAACAGCAGCTTTAAGTTATTTACTACAATCAAACTAAGACAATAACGATCAAGACGTCGGACCGACGAGACCAAGACAATTTCAAATACAAGCATAAAATGTTGTTAACGAAGTTGTGGCTGCTGCTTTTTGTTTTTAGTCTTCTTCTTTTTTGTTTTTTGCTTTTCTTTTCAAATACAAACAAACAAACAAAATTAAGCATCGGTTACCACAAAAGGCAAAGAGTCAAATACACAGATACTTCCACAATGAGTTAGTTGGTCGGTTAGTACTCACTCTTTAGCTCTGTCTTCTGCAAAGCTCTCACTAACTTAAAACAGGGTTGAAAATTTTTAAAACAATAGTACTTTTGTGGTACAAGATCCAACAAGATGGATGTTTCGCCTAAAGGTAACGAACAAGATCCATTTACACAAGGTAGACTCATTAGCGGACAGACATAAGCCCCAATTGCGAAATTTCTTATATATGAGGAAAAATATGTGCATGTGTAAGTTTATTTGTTTTTGCTTTAAATGGAGACAATTTTAATAAGTCGGGTATTTTTGTAATGCTCCCCCAAAATAACTGTTTTACCACAAATCTCTTTTTAACCAAAAGTGTAGTTTTGCCCTAAAATTGCTCTCTTCTTTTGAATTGATTTGCAAAAAGTATTGGATTTATTATGAAAATCAGGGGGTTACTCTCTATTGCAATGCGAAAGAAAATGTTAGTAAGTCGAGTGATTGGTATTCTTAAAAGCGTTAGTACAGATTCTTTCGCATCTTGTGTTTTTCTTTCGCAAATCATCACTATTTAATTGTCAAACAAAAACACGTTAAGCGTCTTAACTTTCCTTTTTAATTTTTTTGTTATATATATTAATAGCTTAACCCGGTTCGCTTCGTTACACTGCTTTAACCACTTTTGAAGACTTTCCCTTTAATAGTTCTTCAGTTGAAAGCTATTTAATATATGCATCCTATGGGAGATATCCCCCCCCTCCTGCACCTACCCGCTTTATTTTTATTTTCAAAAGTGTAGTATACCGTAAGAGTGACTTCTACAAAGTTTGAACATTCTTACTATAACAGTTCTTAAGAATGCGATATTAAACATTGGCGTTCTATGGGGGGTACCACTTCCCCCGCTGCTATTTTATTTACATTTTGGGGCTCAAAAGCTCCTACTATCAGAAATTCAACAAAATGCGTGCAACGGCTCTTATTAGTATTTCCATCTATGAGGGGTACTGCTCCTCCTCTGTCTTCTCCACCCATTTTTATATTAAAATTTATAGTTTACCGTAATAGTAGCTTTAACCACGTTTGAAGACTCTCCCTTTAATAGTTCTTCAGTTGAGCGATGTTTAATATATGCATCCTCTGGGAGGTATTTCCCCACCCCCCTTCCGCCTACCCGATTTATTTTTATTTTCAAAAGAGTAGTACACCATAAGAGTGACTTCTGCAAAGTTTGAACATTCTTAAGATATGCGATATTTAATATTTGCATTCTATGGGGGGTACCAATTCCTCTTCCCCTATCAAAAAAATAAGAAGCCTATTTTATTTTTATGGCTCACGATGTTCCTGTAAAAATTTCAGGAAAATCGGTAAAGTAGTTTAGGAGTCTATAAGCCAACATACAAACAAACAAACAAACAGACAAACATTTTTAATTTTTATTTATATAGAAGATAGAAGATGACATTTTACTTCTGTCAATATACTATGCCATCTTTAATTTTTATTGGCAGTGTGGATTTTTTTTTAAAAAAATTTTGCGAATGAGTTTACTTAAGCGATAGAGACTGCGAAATTCGTCGCTTATCTCATCAAGCTTTTGTTTCGAACTTGCATTCGCCTCGCAACAGAAAGTTGCCCCAGTTTTTTTCTACTACTTAAACAAAAGTTTTTCCTTAGAGTCTTACTTTTTAGTCCCAATTTACAATGTGGAAATTTCTTGCCAGACAGACGAGGTTTTTTGACGCTGTATGCATGACACACTTTACTTTTTTCCTCTCTTACCTACAAACTTCATCTGTCCGGCAAGAAATGTACCTCTTGTAAATTGGGACTTACTAAGATAAACATCGCTGGATGCCCAAAAAACTTTTTCTGTATTTTGTTTACTTAAATTCTCTAATTTTTAATAACTTTTTCTTTAAAAAAGAAATGTTCACAGAAAAAGACTTTTTTACAAAAAGTAACTTTTTCACAAAAAAGTAAATTTCTTAAAATTTAATTAAAAAATTTCTGATATTTATTAAAAAATTAATTAAATCTGCACCAAAAAACAAATAAATAGTATCAATTAAACGTTTAACTCACTTGAATAAACTTTTAATTCACTCGATTAAACGATTAGTTCACTTAATTAAATTGTAAATTAAAACTGATTTTTTTTTTTGACTAACGCTTAAATTGGTAAAAATTTTTTGGAGAATTTTTCTGTGTAATTTTTTCGCAGAAAAGTCACACAGAAAAAATTAAAAATTGATTTCAATTAAAAAATTTGTAATATTGATTAAAAAATTATTTAACTTTGCACCACTAAAGAAATTAATCAAATTAATAGTATGAGTTAAGAATTTTTTGATATTAACAACATTTTCTGCAGTAACATTGTTGATATAAGTAAACGTTTAATTCCCTTAATTAAATTTTTAATAAAAACTGATTTTATGTTTGATAAATGGTTTAATTGGAAAAAATGGGCAAAAATATTTTCTGTGCACTTTTTCTCTTTTTAATAGTACCATTTTAAATTTCCCTGGTACAATTTCAATGGTGTTTTGCACATTTTGCTCATCTGCCATGCAGTCATCGCGTATTTTTGTTACTAGTGGCCGGCAATAACAAAGTCTGTGCCAAAGCCGAACTTGGAGAAAATCACATACAAATAAAAGGAACATGCTACACATCACTGCTAAATAAGTACTCGTTCTTACATACATAGAGACAAAGTATGAATTTATGGGCAGACATAAAGACGGACAGACAGACAGACAGACAATCATACATTCGCAAAACACACATGCAAACATACACATAAATATGTATGCAAGTACTTAAGTTAGCATAAAGTATGTTTTATTTCTCTCAATAAATTACTTCTTTAAACTTAATAATTACAAAAGCCTCCTCCCAACATCATGATGATTGTTTTATAATGTTAAACAATAACGAAGTTTATGGCTAATGAAGTTCATTAGCAACATCATTTAAACTTGTAGTCGAACTTTTTATTATCTCATTATTAAGTAGGCTACTAGGCAGAGCTGGCTGCAAAGCAGACTTAAGATCACTGTAAAGAGAGTCGGCAGAACTGGCTCTGGCTATTTAAGGTAGCCTCCTCACCAAAGAGCATCATCATGATATTAATTGTCATTATTCTCCGTATCTTAACGATATGTACAATATTATTTGTTTAACAGTTTGGAAAAAATTACATTTATTTCCATTAGATTATTTTAGTTGGTTTTTTTTTCGCACAAGTGTATGTACGCATACTCTCATGTACGTTGTTGAGTAGTTTGAAATTTTCAAAATTTTTTTTTTTTTTTTTTTATTATTATTATTATTTTGTACCAAATATGGAAAAATGTGTATATTGTTGTTGTAATTTTCTTTTAATCTGTGATGAATTGTTGTCAACTGACAGCAAATTTTCTTTTGGTAATCGGTTTTCCGTTTTATTAATTTCCTTAAATTGTTATGGCGTTTGAAACTGATTTTATTTTTTTTTTATTGTTGTTGTTTTTGGACATGAATGCACAATTCATAAACGTTTTTTTTAACTTTGAAAAAAAGTGGCAATGACACAAAATTGGTTCTAATGACAGTTTAAACTTTAAAGTTTTTTGTTTGCTTAACAACTTTCTCTGTAGCTTTTTTTTTAGAAAAGTTAAGAAAAGTCTGAATGGCTTTCAGATTTTTTTCATTTCCTAATTGGTAACAATTTATCTTGTAAAAAAAAAATCCTAGTTTTCTCATAATTAATGCAGCAAAGAGGAAGCTGAAAATTTTATATTATAAAATGCACAATGGGGCTGAATAGTGTTATTAATAGGGAATTCATTTAATCGGGCTTTTGCTTTAATCGGTTAATCGCTCGATTAATTAACCGAGGTTTTGGTTTAATCGGTTAATAATCGGTTAATTTTGTTGTTGATCGGTTAACCGATTAAAAAAGTTTTTTTCATAAATAAAGTAATTTCATTACATAAAAATGCAAAAATTGTTGATTATTTGATAAAACTTGACTTGGGGAAAAATTCTTTCACTTATTGTAGATGTTGGAGAAATCGAAAGCAACCCATACTACAGAATATCTAACTTCTCGGTCCATTTCCTGGCTTTCGCTAAAGATATAAAATCTTACATTATACCATTAGAGTCCTGTTTTAAATTTGTTACACTTCTAATTGTTTCGGTTATTGTGTTAAAAGATTGTTTGTGTTACCATCGAGAGTTTCTTCTGTTGTCAGGTCATCCTCTGACTCATCCTGGCAAAGCTCAGCATCGAACATTTTTCAAAAAAAGTTTATGTCCGAATTCCATAGTTTCTGTTTTTGTACTGTATTTCAAGAATGTATTGCTGTAAGGAAATATATTGTTTAAAAAAATATTTTCATAACACATACCTTTTGTATATGAGACTAAATACATAATTAAAAACACAAAAAAAATGTAGTAATACTACAAAAAAGTAAAAATTTTGTAACATCGGTTAATCGGTTAATCGACTGACATTAGCCGGTTTAATCGCTAATCGAAAATAGCCAATTTTAAATTAACCGATCAGTTAATCGAGTAGTAATTAATCGGTTAACCGATTAACGGTTTGAATTTTTATTTTGTGCCTAAAAATGTGTTTTTCCTGTTCCCGTACTTTTGTGTAATTTTGTCTCTTTATGAGAGAAATTTATGCTTGCTCTCATTTTAACAAAGTTTACCCAAAAAGTAAAGCAAACAGAGCTGTTATAAAATAATATCCATTTCTTGTTCTAAGTTCATTTTGGAAAATAACAGCAAATAAATCGACGGTTACTAAATGAATGCCAAAATTTTGAAAATTTTTCATTTCTATAGCAGATGTGTAATTATACCCACACTAACATAACACAGTGCAACACGAAAAATAACCATATACGGACAACACTACGTGATAAAAGACCAAAAAAAAGACACGAATCTCCCAGTTTTGCCCAAAGTCATGTACTTTTTTTATACGCCCTTAAAGATTTGGGGTCTCGGTGTCATTTTTGCAAAAAAGTGATCATTTTCTCAGGCTCATATCTTGCAAACCGTTCGGAATTTTGATTTACCCTCTGACACAAAGTTGTAGCTCTTGCCATAGAGAATAAAAATTTTGAACATATAAAATCAAAAAAACTTCATCATCAAGATAAAATCGCAAAATAAAACTTTAAAAAGTTCGATTTTTTTACCTTTTTTAACCTGTTCAGGTCCATAGGTAGCAAGCCGTTAAAAAGTTAAGAAAAAAATCAAGTACAAAATGTACCTAAGATCGCAGTAAACAACTTTTAAGAACATATGAACTTCCTAGGAATGAATCTTAGCACCGTTTAGGTAGCCGCAAAGTGAAAAATTGCCCTAAAATTTTTTAATTTCATTTGTTTTTTCTTTACGTCAATGCTACGTGATGACTTAAAAAATTACAAGCAGTGTAAGTGGCGGTGTATTCTCCATTTCTGCTGATATACATATATGTAACCAGACGGACGGAAGGACATTGTTAGATTGGCACAGAAAGCTATTCTGAGTCGATCGGCAAATGTGTTTCTCTAAGTGTATCAATCCACTTGTCGTTTACAAATATTTTTTTAATCAAATATTCTTTGTATTGTGGCATTTTGACAAAACAAAAATTTTAAAAAAAAAATTGGGTGAAAAAATCATTTTTATCAAATACATAAATATTATAATAAACCGAAATTAACGAAAAATTTCGTTAATAATACGAAATTTTAAAATCGTAAACAAAAATGTTTTTTGAAGGAAAATTCGTATAATTACATACCAGCATTTTTTCAACTTTTTAAATTTGACTTAAGATGTTTCGTCGAAAGGCCACATATATAATTTTCTGATTATTCTGGGTTTTGTGTTTTAATAAACTACATTTATTTTTTATAAAATATGTTATTTTGAAACATATTAATAGGTATACTAAAAGGTGAGTCTAATATTTTTTTTGTAACACACATCAATCGCGTAATACCTCTCCTTTATTCTGGTGTAGATCAGAATTGAAAAAATCAGTACTTTGGTACTTTTTTCAGTACTTTTTTATAACAAAAATACCGCACAAACCCCCGCGTTGTTTTCAGTACTTTTTTTTTATTTTCTGAGCTTTTTAACTGTGATGTGATTTATAAAGTAAACGATCGTTTTATTCGACAATTTGCGAAACATTAGGAACTAAATTTTGTTTTGAACATAAAACCTTAAAACAATTTGCGAAACATTAGGAACTAAATTTTGTTTTGAACATAAAACCTTAAAAGTGATAACCAGCTTCACTCCAGAAAATAATGTTTCCGGAAAAACCATTAGCATAATACTAAAGTTATTAATGTTATTTGCAAACGATAAAGAAAACTTAAATAATATCAATTCTCAATTCCGTGTTCTAGCGGATCTTTCAGAAATAAAGCATTTCAGAACTGAATATATTTAAATTTCTTGGAAAAATATAGCCAATACTAAGAACGAAACTAATGTTTGCTGATATTTCACATATTGCTTTTGGTATTTTATCGATACCACGTTTCTGAGCATCAATTGAACGCACAATTTCAAATGCAAAATGATGTAAAAAACAAAGGAAGAAATCGTTTACACGTAGAAACTATTTAGTAGTTGCTACTGAAAAAACGTACCTTTAGCGGCTCATACACTTGCAATATAACTGTTTGTTTGTTTCGAAGGTGACACAATATATTGACATGAATCGAAATCAGAAAAGAAGTGCGATATATGTACTGTGAAATGTGTTGGCAACAATGTACTATGATGTTTTGCTTTAAAGGTTATGTTTTTTTAATAAGAGTTGCGCCATATTTTAATTGAAACGCTTCGGCCACTTATTGAATAATATAGGGCCATATAGAAACAATATGGCGAATAATATATACAATAATATTGTAAATGGATGGGGCGCTTGACGCTTATGTATAACAGAAATATTATTCGCATGTGTACCTCAAATATAAATACTGTTTGCTATTAAATAGTTTGATAAATGAATTCCAATAAAATATTTTTTGTTTCTTTTATTTTCATAAATTATTGTTCCTTTTTTTAACAAAAAGTACCATTTGGTGGGAAAAATACTCTTTATGTTGAAGTTCAGTACCATTTCAAAATCAAAACTGGCATAGGGACTCTTCATTAACTCATCCAAACTGAGTCTGAAAGCAGAGTTGCCACACAATGGAATTCAATTTCTGCCCGTACAATAAGCTCATGCTGGAAATATGAAAGAGACCTTCGCAAACATAAAGTTATTGCTCAGTAGAATTCAGTACGATCGCTTTTGTGGAATGTATGTGCCGATTTAAAAATAGCGCAATAAGAAGGAGGATACACAAAATATTGTTGCTTTTTGTGTGAGCGGGAAAGCAGAGCAAAAGCGTGTCAACAAAATTGGCCCTTCAGATCACATGCGATTCCGGGAAAAAGTTGCAAATGAGCCGTTAGTTGATAGACAAAAAATATATGTTTTCCGTTACTACATATCCAATAAGTCCTAATAAAAAATGTCGTAAAAGCTATGAACAGAGATGGGAAGGCATTTAAACACCTGAAAGGTATATTTCCAAGCGCAAGTGAAGCGAAATTGAAGGAAGGCATATTTTTTGGTCCCCAAATAAAAGAAATATTTAAAAACCAATTGTTTAAATATTCGTTGGTGAATAAAGAAAGAAATATTAGGCATGCAAATTATAAAGAACTACACCTTTTCCAGTTGTAATTCAGAAAGCATCAATTGTAAATCAGAAATTGTCAATTGTCATTCCGAAAGCGTAAATTTTCATTCAGATTAGTCAATTGTAATTCAGAAAGCGTCAATTGTAAATCAGAAATACAAATATATTTAGTTAATAATTGTTTTTGCTTTCTGAATTACAATTGATAATTTCTGATTTACAGTTGACGCTTTCTGAATTACAATTGGAAAAGGTGTAGTGCAAGAACTTCTTTTTACATACCAAAAATTTGGATGCAACATGTTATTAAAAATATTTCAATATCAGCATTTTATTTTAATAAAAAATATCTAAACTAAAACTGATCGAATCAATTTCTTAACAGATTTGAATTCAGCAAACTAAAGTCAATTAAAATCACCTAACAAAATTCTTGCTGCCGACTTTTTTTTAGGCCTGCCATTATTTGTGCCAACTTTTATTGCTTCGTTTTTATAGTCAACAAGTCCTGCTGTCATTTGACCAAAATTTAGAAGAATGTCATAAAGTTTTTAATGCATTTTTTTTTTTTTTCATATTAAATATTATTTCCCACTGACTTGTTTAATTTAATTAACTTATTTACTTTGTTGACGACTTAACCTAAATTATTGTGAAATTTTTTTTATTTTTCATTTCTCAGTCTGGAAAAATGTTTTTATTAACCCATAAAAAACGAAAGAAAATATCAAGTATCAATTAACACCAGCTATTATAATATTTTTTGTTTTTTTTTTACACAACTCTAGCAGTAATTACACCACATGGAATCAAGATTAAACAAATAAACATCTTTTATACAAAATAAAAAATGTTTAATGATTTAAATATTATTTGAACAACATGCTAAAAGTATGTATGGTATGTCCGTTAAACCAAGAATGCCAGCAGGCAGTAAAAAAACAAAACACTTCGATTTCAAATATTTTAAAATTGTTATAAAAAACAAAAAAAAAAAAAAAAAATAAAAAATAAATGAAAAGAAAAATCTTTTAGTGTTAATCAAATATGTAAACAACATTTAATGTGACAATAAATACATGCTGACATAGACACACACACAGAGAGAGACTCAAAAACTGATAAAATAACTAGACAATTATTTACCTACAAGACATTTTACTGAACCCGGTAGTTTTGAATGTGTTATTTAGAATTTATAAACTAGACAAAAGTAGCATTAGGCATACATATAACAAAAATACTTAATACAGTAGTCAACTCTCGATAATACGGACATAATTAGTTTTAATCTGTGGACAATTTGAACAGTTTGCCAGGTCCACTGATGGGATTTGTGGTACAATTGTACCAAATTTGGTACAATCGAAACTTAGTTGGTACACTGGTACAATTCATCTATCTTTGGTACAATTAAAATAAAATACCCACGTAGTTTTATCATTTCTTTTAGGTGGGTTAACTCACTTTTCTTTTCAGTAATAAAACTTTATTAACATATCTCCAGCTCTGACCAGAACTACCAAAAATTGCATTAGAGTTAATTTGTGTTTATGATGTTATACTAAGTATATCCCTGTAGGAAGTCTGGAATCAAGTGTATTCAAATCGCCACTTTTGTTTTTGTTACACTGTCTACAATTTTGTCTGCTTTTGACAAGAAAAGTGAAATTTGTTATTCCTTTTTATTTTGTATTGCCCCACCTCGATAGTGGAGATTTTATTACAGATGCATATGTGCTGGCTTGTGTAACACTAAAAAATATTGGTCTAGGACCAAAAACTGGGAATACAAGAAAACTGTGGATACATAAAAACTAGGAATTTTTACCATTGTGGACCAACCGGAGGACCGGGAATGATGAACCATAGCTTATTTTAAAGACAACTATCCCAGCTAAGTGGTAGATAACTTTATTTTAATAAGATCGGTTGATTTGATGATTTTTTAAAGCACTTTAGGTGGATTTTTGAATGCACTTTTTGGTTGTATGGTGCTTAAGTGTTTTTTTTTACAATTGTGGACCAACCGGAGGACCGGGAATGATGAACCATAGCTTATTTTAAAGACAACTATCCCAGCTAAGTGGTAGATAACTTTATTTTAATAAGATCTGTGCGTCAAGACCCACCTTTAAGTATACCCATCGACTCAATATCACTGTCTGAGTCGATTTAACAATGTCCCTCAGTCCAGGTAGTTGCAGGATGGTTGGGTTTTTGTCCATGTAACCTTCTGCGCAAAGTGCAGGGGCCTAATTTTGGCATTCGTGATCGAGTAATTTCTCGATTCAAAAGCAATTTAAAACCTAATTATTGCATTCAATACTGAACGAATCGGAATTATTTTTTCAGTGTTGTAAAGCATTAATTTGAGTTTCACAATACTGAAAAAATAATTTCGATTCGTTGAGTATCGACTGAAATAAAATTGCTTTCGAATCGAAAAAGTACTCGATCACGAATGCCAAAATTAGGCCCCATCACGACTGCCAGAATTAGGCCCCAGGTTGCAATTTTGAAGGTAATTTGATGAAATTTTGAACATTGCTTTCAATTCAATAGTACTAAACCTACTTAAAGTCGTGAAAAGCGGTTCGTAATTTCACATAGCCGTCATACAAAATTCTTTCCAGAATAGTGTTTGTGTTAATAGGCTCTTATTATGTTGGTATTTAGATTAAATTTGGGCAAAACTTATTTTATTGCAATCTAAATTGTCTTACCAAATTTTATTGGAATCGCTCCATATTTTTTATACTTCTCTCGGAAAGAGTAAATGCTGGTATTAACATAAAAATTGGCTACAATAACTTTTAAGATGGCTGCCATATCATAAATGGTAGGTCCAATATTAAACATAGGTCCCATATAATATATATATATCCTAAAATCACTTAAGAGCAAGAAAATCTCATACAGTTGAAGATATCTAAATAATAGTCAAACAAAGAAATTTCACATTAACCTTTACCTCCTAACATAATTTTGTTCTGGCTGGTCCATTATTGCCCATGGGTTAAAAAAAGAGTCTTTATATTCTGTGGCGTTGGGTATCAAATGGTCGGGCTTGACCGACTAAAGTTCTTTACTTGTTTTGTAAATAATTTTATTGAATAAAAAGTGTTATGAATTACTATGTTTGCTTCTTTATTTTATAGCGAAGGTTTGGTACAATTTATGTCAGTTTGGTACAATTTTGCCATTGAGACGGTACAATTTAAGAATTGTCAGATCCCAACAGTGCCCGGGTCCACTGAAAAACATTCAATAAATTTAAGAAAACCCATATAATTTGCTCCCCTCGATAATATAAAATTACTAAAATGGGAACTTGATTGAATGCTGACACGCTATAATTTTTTCGTCTCCACCCTAAATAATTTATATTATTATTTTGATGTTCTGTGTTCAACGAAAAAATTAGAGATAAACGAAATAATCGTTTGTCTTATGTCATATGAACATATGCATTGCCTTATTTATAGGAATGTAATCTTGCTCGACAACGTCTCATAACTAGAAGTTCGGCTTTTCTACACTCTATTATTTAAAATTTTTATCAAACGTCTGTTATTGTGAATTTTTTCTATCTTTCTCTTAATAACTTAAGCTCTTGGTGTTATCAACTTTTGGTTATTCAAACTTTTTTTCTGTTCCTATGAATTTCAAATTATCGAGAGACGACTGTAGTCTTGTAAGAATATGTAAAGAACGAGGAAACTTTAGCAGCTCCGTAAGACCCTTTTACACTGTAATACTGAGTATTAAAGCATGTCAAGTAAGGAATAGCATCAAAATCCCTAATTTCAAAATCTACAAATTCTAAATCCCAAACTTTTTTATTTCCCGAATTTCAGAATTCCGAATCGTAAAATCTCGAACTTTATAATTACGAATTTTGAAAACCTAAATTTAAAAATCGCGATATAAAATTCCGAATTTAGAATCTTTAGTAAGCGAAAGTTTGTAATACCATAGAGAAGAAAATCCTTTCGCCCGGCGGAAGGCCAAACCATGCGCGAATTTTAAAGTTTGGGATTCCGAAAATTTAGGGTTTTGAAATTCGGGATTATGGAATTCTAGATTTTAAGTTGCTAAGAAAATAAATTCGAAATGTACATATCATTGATTTTTTCATTGTAACTTAACATTAAAAGTTTTTGACCAACTAAAATGTCTGAGCTTTATATGGTACTCCACCAGTCACGTTGAGTTATTTTTGGTGATCCATTAGACAAACACGCTTGAAAAGTGCGCTTAAGACGATTGCATATAGTTAATGTTAAAAACTGTAGCTCGGTACAGTTTTACAACGCAAAGCGAATACGAGATGAAACATAAAAGCACGAAAAGCAGACAAACAAAAAAATAAAACTGCTCAAATGAGTTTTATTTTATGACGGCTAAGTAAAACTTTCTTTTTAAGAGTTTAGATTTTACGCTAAAAAATAACTGTTTAAAATAGATTTTTTTTCCAAAATAAATGTTATAAAAGAACTTTTTTGGTGTCGCTTATAGCTGTTATAGCTATCCCTGGTTTTAAGGCGTATTAAAGTGATTTTCAGGGGTAAGTTTTATTTTGAACATGAAGGAAATTATGGGAGGATTATCGCAAAATAAATTTTACTTAAATTTTATTTGTTACAGTTTTAGGCGTACCAAATTATTTTCTGGGAGTGGACTTTATTTAGAGCTTGTACTATGGGCCGATCTTTACAAACTTTTGTAGCATGATTTCTAATCCATATGAGAATTAATGTCAGCTTATATACCAAAACTATTTTTTTTTTAGGGAGGTCATTCCACATTTGGGTTTTTAACTCTTTTTCTCCTGCACCAATTGTGCTGGATTTCAATACCAAACTGCTAACGAGTGAGCGTTATTGAACTGCTGCACAGACAGGCATGGCTTAACGACTTAGAATTTCCCAAGGACCCAGGAAGAACAAACTTAATATAACCTCATTCAAGTCTAGTGGTGGAAGATATAAAAACTAATTGCACCGGAAATTTGCTAGTGGATTTTATTTTATTGTTCAGTAAGCAGTTTAAAAGTGTATGGGAATAACCAAAAAAAAAAAAAAATATTTTTACTTTCCTGAAAACCTTTGCTTTGTCAATTATGTACATTGATTACTTTACCTTTTTTAACTATTTTCAAAAAAAATAATTCCTTAATTAACTGATATTTTTTTACCCTACTTAAGTCAAGCTTTATTTTTATATATATTTCTGATCTCTCATATCTACTTCGCAAATTCGAAACCGGTCACCAGAACTGCCGGGCATTAATCAATTTTTCTAAATAGAGAGGGAAGAATCTACATAAATACATACAGCTATTTTAAGTGTATGTGTTTTAATCTGTTTTTGTATTAGTTAAATATTAACTGAAAAACTAATGTAGGCGTTTGTTGGGTATGGTATGATCATCGTATTGTCCAAGTCAGTGCATCGGTATCCATCTTCTTCCTCTCTGTGTGTATGCAATCTTGTGTAAAGCTGAGGTCAGAAAACTTTATCTTCTTTTCGTTTTATTATTCTGTTGCTGCTGCTGCTTGTTGTTCTTCTTCAACATTTTTTCACTAAAAAAAAATACTAAAACAACAAAAATGAACTCCAAGAAGGGCTTTAAAAAAAATGCTAAAATTTTATTTGAAAATAATAAAAGTTGGGAGGAAAATAAAAAAAAAATAACAAACACAATTCATAAAAATGATGATGAGTAGTTGCATTGGTTGAGCTTGTGCAAATGCATCATCATGAACTCAAGAACTGAATGCACATGTTAAACAAACCAAATATACAATTCAGAGAAAGAAAATAAGTGTTTTTAAATGAAAAAATTAAGCAACAGAAATAAAAGTGCTATAGTTTGCAAAAACGACTAAATAAGCACCCTATTGTTAGGTTATTAGCACAATTTTAGAATCCTTTTTTATTATTCCATACAATAGCGGAGCTAAGTGTTTAGGGCAAATGCTTTTGCGAAAAAGCAAATGCAAAATATCGTAGTTCATTTCGTCAATTTAATAAAAAAAAAAGAGCTACGATATTTTTATCTTTCTCAATACGATTTGCACCAAACACTGAACCTCGCTAATGTTATATTACAGCAAAGAATATACATCAAGATGTATAGGCTTTGATTACAATTAACACAAACTGATTGTTTTTAAGTTTTAAACTTCCAGCAATTTTATCGTCTTTACTGAAAACTCCATTCCCTAAGGAAAGCCCCTTTAAGATAGCGCGTAGGCATGTTAGAAACAAATGTTGTAGATGAAAAATAAAGTCATACAGTTGACCCGACTAGGGGTATTCTAGAAGCCGTGAGCCATTTTTACAACTTCATAACATTTGAAACTTTGTATGGGAGCCCCCTTGAAGATATAGGAAAAGTATGTTCAGGAAAATGTAACGGAGGTTTGTCCTACACTTAAGCCCTCAAGTTATAACTCTGTGGGAGTAATGGAGTTTTTTTTTTTTTTTTTTTTTTGTCAATTTTTTCCTTTTTCCGCAACTTGGAGCTCGATGGCCGTCTTCTTTCTGACGTGTCGTGTCTTATTAATTGAATATATCACATCGTTTTCAAATGTTATTCTTAAATTAGGAATAAACTTGGCATCACTAAAGCGAAAAATAAATGTAAACATTAAAAATGGCGATTAAAGTTGAATGTGATTTACAATTAAAGAAAAATTCCATACATATAAAGTGAAGTGAATGATCCTTTAGGAAATCTTAGTATCTTACGAAATAAAATATAAATTATCTGTGAGAATGCTGTACTTTTTTAAATCATTTTCAAATTATTTTCAAAAGTTTGTCATTTGGAAAAAGGTTTGATTTCAAATTAAAAAAGCCTTTAAAATCAAACCTTTTTTCGTATTTGTTGTGATGATTGATAGCTCGCTTGTGTTTGTAAATTTGTTAATTTGTTAGTCACTCTCTGTGAAACGCCGTGTATTAGCTTAATAATCCTCAAGACTGGCAATTTTTGTTGCACGAATTCTTGTGGTGAGAGGGATCAGAAGAAAGTTTCGTGTACTCTGCAATTCTGTTTTGTTTTTTTTACA
This sequence comes from Pollenia griseotomentosa, assembly GCA_963931875.1. Taxonomy (NCBI): domain Eukaryota; kingdom Metazoa; phylum Arthropoda; class Insecta; order Diptera; family Polleniidae; genus Pollenia; species Pollenia griseotomentosa. Next base: position 171,992,094 of record OZ007562.1, on the reverse strand, counting down.
CACTTATTAACTTGAAGTTGGCTGTAGGTTTATTTGTATTTATTTATAAAATATAAAAACGAGAAAAGGAAGATGAAGATGAGAATACAAAAATTGAAATACATACTTGATTTTCATAATCTGAACACTAATGCAATATTATAGCAGAATTTTAAAAAATTGCAGCAACAAAAATTGCAAGGCTGGACGATGACCTATTCATGGTTATTTATACATATGCATTCATTAAAATGTTGGTTGTCACCGTGAAAACACAACAATGACTCAAAACAGCAATGAATCATTCACACTCCACAGTTTGCATTCACTGTTAGTTTTTGTTAAACCGCTCTAATATTGATATCAGCGTTACCGCTTTGACTTTGTTTTCCTGAATATGTGCATGTAATTTTGATGTGGGAAATATATTTAATGGTTTTTTACAGTCTAACTTGCAGGTAAAAAAAAAACACAAGAAAACCAATCAGTAATAATTAACAATAGCTCAACTTCTTTTCTAATGGTTTTACAAATTTTAAATAAATTCTAGAAGTTTGTAATGGTTTTTGTAATTTAAAACAAAGTTCTTAAGATCTCTATGTTACACTATTCTATATTTGTATCAATTTCTTTTAAGCTTTTCTCAAAAATGGCAACATTGATCCGTTGCAGCCAATCTGAAAGTTTTTTTGTATCCTAAAGGCATAACCATAATATGCATAGCCTTGCTTAACCTACTGTCAACAATTAACAAAAAGTCTCTCAAATGTATTTAAAAAAAACAAAAACAAAATAAAAAAACATTTGATTCCGTACAGAATGTGCGATTAGATTCGCACTTTGCTTAAACAAATGACAGCTTTATTAAACTCAGCAAAAAGTTTCCTTAAGTTCAATATGGTTTGCCTCATATAGTCAACATGTATTCACTCATTTGCTTAAGCCAGCTTAAGCACATTATGGTTTGGCCTTAATTGTTAAGAGTCTGTACAAGGTCAAAATGCTTGACATCACGGCGAATTCACTTGTGTACGTTTGCGAGTGTATTCGACTGCATGACAAGCATTTGACAGGTGTACTCGGCCCTAAGCCTCCTTTCTTTGGATTTTAAAAATGTCAGTCAAATCGGAGTATAATCCAGAAGTTCATAGTAGTTTTGAAAATCTTAAACAAATTAGATTTTTCTTTATTTTCAATTAAAAAAAAAAAACCTCAAGATGTTCTTGTTGCCAAACACTTCCGATATTTTTATCTTTATACATACACATTTATGTCCAACTACATAGGAAATCTTTGCTTAAACAAAAGAAAGAAAGAAATTTTAACCCATAGTATAATAAGTACCAGGTATGTTCATTAGGGAGAGTTGTCATTATTTACCCATGGAATGTCAAATAAATTTATTTGATTTTTGACGCTTGTTTTAATTTTTTTTCCATATTTTCTTTTGTTTGAAGTTATATGGGTTTTGAAATTGAGAACAAAATTTCTAATGACTATACCTTGTACTTATTCTACCATGATTTTAACCCAAACTAACGACAGATTCGAATTTTTTTTTCTGACATTTTTAGTAAATACAACTAGACGTTAAGTACAACAAACATATTGCTAACGATGACTGACTATGTATCTAACAGAATAAAAAACGATGTACTTTATGTGAGAAGTATCTGTAAGAATGGGTGTGTGTGTTTGAATAGAGGTTTGTTTGATATGTAATTCAGAGCTGTAAAAGATTGCAATCGATTTAATTTAAATCACATGATTTCACATTAATTATTGCTTATTTATTGATTTTAGAGCAATTGAAAGAAATAATACGATTTCAACAAAAAATTGATGGCAATCGAATTCCCGTAGATCATTTTAGGGGCATAGTGCCCCAAGAAAGGTTTTCAATCTGGTTTGTCGTTAGCAACGTTTCTAATTACGCTCGAGCGTACATCAGCCTCCGCTGCTTCTAAGGTCGGTCTGAAAATAAACACTAGAAAAACCAAGCGTTTCAGAATAGACACGGCAAATATCGATCCGCTTTTTATAGACGGGCAGCTCATTTAAGACATCGACAGCTTTTTTACCACGGCAGTAAATAACGAAAGACGGCGGATCAGAGGTGGTTTTCTTACACTGAATAAAATTTGGAAATGCAACAACAACTGAGCGCCAAATCCGTTTTAGTATATGGATGTACAACTTTAAGTTTGACACAAGCATCAACTCGCAAATTCTAAGTTTTTATCTACGCCAATTATTGCGAAATTTTCGGTCAAACTGAATTTCGAATGAAAAACTGCTACTACAAACAAATACTAGTCTTGCGAAGTAGAAGTCCGTAGAAGGAAATGGACCTGGTTAGGCCACATTTACGCCGAACACACAATGGCATCGCTAGAGCTGTATCCGACTGGGACCCCAAAGGGTAACGTATAACACAGTGCAACAAAATTTGGGTCATCGCCGCCAGCCTCAACACTTTCAACGCAAAATGAAAGTACACTACTAGCAGAGCAAATTTGCCAAAGGGTTTTGAAAAGTTAACTGGGGATCCCGAAATATCGGCTCCTAAAGTTTTTGAATTTATTGAAAAGGCGTTTGTTATAAGTCAAAAAAAAAATATACTAAATGTAATTCTTAGCAAAAAAATAATTTCGCATATCTTCAGTAGAATCGTATGGCATTTCTTTTCTTATGATTTATTAACCCTCTAACTCGCATTTTAAGGAATCATTTTTGTCCTTTTTCTGAACTCTTACACAAATTTATACTATTTTCTGCATCAAATTTTACTAGGGGCCTTGAAATTTTTGAATTTCTTGAAAAGGCGTTTGGTACAAGTCAAAAAAATATACTTAATGTACTTCTGAGCTAAAAGACTATTTCAGATTACTTCAGTAGAATTGTATGGCGATTCTTCTCTGAGAATATATTAACCCTCCAACACTAATTTTAAGGGGTAATTTTTTAATTTCCACACAAAAATATACTTAAACGGCACTTTGGAAGGTTTAAATGTCCTATGAATATTTTCAGCATCAAATTTCACTAGAGGTCTTCTAAGACCAAGCTCGGGCTCTCGAAATATGGGCCGTTAAAATTTTTGAAAAGGCGACCAAAAAATCGTGCAATGTATGTAAAACGGATTTTCGAAATTTCGGGCCTTGAAATTTTAGAATTTTTCGAAAGCCCGTTTTACATACAATGCGCGATTTTTTGGTCACCTTTTCAAAAAATTCAAAAATAGAGGCCCATATTTCGGGAACCCGAGCTAGCTTTTCAAAACCCTTTGGCAGATTTGCTCTACTTGTAGTCTACTTTCATTTCACGATGCAAGTGTTGAGGCTGGTTTTTTTTGTTTGCACAGTGTAATAAGACATGCAAAAAACAGCTAGATACGCTGTGCTAAAAGAGAACTAGAATCAGCCTAAATATCCTGCAATCACGCAACAACAGTGGCAAACTATAGAATTAAATGGAGAAAACGTGGCGATGCTCAGATTTTTAATGGATGACCCCTTTTTTTGCTTTCCTTGATGGTGGCCAAACTCAATACCTTGTCTTCATCATCCTTTGATTTGCGTAGGGTGTGTCTTAGCCATGAATCAGTGTCTACCGCGTCCGTTCCCATAACTTATTATTTGTGATGATGTTTGGCCAGAAAATTCGAAGAATTCTACTCGACAACAATTCAAAAATAGCTTGCAATTCGCGGTTGGATGGGTTACACGTTTCCATGCGTAGAGGAGGACTAGCTTTACATTGGAATTGATGATGTTTGTTTTAGTGTCTCTGGGTATGGTTGTGGATTGCTACACCGAAGAAAGCACACCGAAGGCTGCTTTAGCTTTCCAAGAATCTGACTTCGTATCTTTACTGGAACGGCGGTTCCTGGAGAAAATACTCCCTAGAAATATAGAAGGAGGTTATTGATTAAATTTCTGCATCGTACAGAGTAAAAGGCCTATTTGTCGAAGCATTGACGCACATAGGTTTTGTTTAGACAACATAATTTTTTTCGAATTGATTGCAATTAAATTAATTGCATCCAATGAGATTTGAAATATTATTTCAAAATTATTTCAAACACAAAATATTGCAATTTTGACAAGATTTCAATTTAAAATCTGAAATTATTTTGCAATAAGTTCGGTTGAAATCATTTTGATTCCAATGCCAATTGATTGCAGCTTTTTACAGCACTGATATGTTTGTATGTAGGTTTAAAGACAATATGTTTGTGATACTCATACTGGGGAGTTAGAATATTGTATAATGTGGTTAATGCGGTTGACGTTGTTGCTATTATTACAATTATTATTGTTGTTAGTGTTATTGTTTGTATTATTTAAATTGTTGGTGTTGTTGTAGTGGACAAGTGGATATTTAAGAAAAGAACCGTTAGGTATGACCAAGGCAAGAAGATGAATTTTTTTTGCTTCTTGTTGTTTTTATTGTTAAAACAAAGCAAAAATGGTAAAACTAACGAAAATATTTAAAAGAAATTATGTATATGGGAGCAACTAAATAATGAAACATTGTAAAAAATAAATAATGATCATGGATGGGGATTAAGGTATTTAAGATCAAACACAGAAGGAAGGTAAAACATTTTCTACTTCTGGTCGGTTTTAACGATTTTCTTACTAGGCAGGGCCTACACTGAACCAAAAATACAATGATAATTTACGTTAAGCAAACGAATTTACGTTTATTAAAATATTTGCGTTGGCTCAACGAATTATTCGTTAATATAATAAAATAATACCTAAAATGTTCATTATATTAGCGAATAATTCGTTGAGCCAACGAAAATATTTTAATAAATTCATTGGATTTTTGGTTCAGTGTACAGAAAACTTCTTTACACATGTTGTTTATCTCTGACAACTTAAATATCTTAGATAATGCTAACCAAAAAGATTTATTGCGTTATTCCAAGTATGTTTCCTCTAACCTCCACATGAGCATAAGGCGCCTGAGAGATTCGTTATCATTCTTGATTTCAGAAGGGTGGGTTACTTTCCCTCTTTTCCTAGATTGGTGATAGGGCTGTTTTCTGTGTGCCCCGTGTCGCGTTGCAGTCATGCTTCGGATATTTTTTTTAAATCTTGCCTGAGACGTCATGATGTACTTTAATCAATCAGGTTAGTTAGCCTTCTCACTCTAGTTTGCTTTTAGCGGAAGCTGGAATACGATTACCCGGAAACTACTTGGGGTATAACCAGACCAGAGTAATCAGCATGACAATCAGAAACTTTTCACGCTACGTGCAGCTCTGTAGAGAGTGCCAGTTCCCAAAAAAAAAAAAATTGTTGAAAGTTTTCAGCCATTTACTAGTCGCGGTTGCACATGTGAAAACAAGTATGTAATTTCTAATAATTTACAAACTAAAATCTTTATATACTCAAAAAAAGAAAATAAATCCATCCGTACTTAAATTAAGCCGAAGCGGTGTCAATCATATGGTAAGTATGGATTTCCTTAAATTAAATAGAGAGTACATAAAATAACCCGAAAATGGGATAGACTTAAGGAAAAGTGATATAAAAGTAAATATTAAGCTGTGCTTGCTTCAAGAATTTCTAGGTTATAGTTTTGATACCAAATTTGTACTTGAAATAGTTTGAAAGTATGATTTTGATTGTTACCTAAACACTTACTCCAGAGAAACAGAGAGAGAGAGAGAATATTATATTATTTACTTACCCGTTTCACAATTATAAGTCAGCAGCAGCATGCTCGATATGGCTTTTGTAATCATTCTATTTAAAAATTTAATGTTTTTAACCCATTTAAGCCCAAACAAAAAATAAAATATTGTTTATTTTATTATTAAATGTATTACATATAAACAAAAAACAAAAAAAAAGGTTTTTTTTGGAAAGTATACCCAAATTGGCACAACGGTCACTTGAAAAAAAAATATTTGTAAAAAAATTTTTTTTTGATGCAATAGAAATTTCTGAAATTTTAGTTTATCGATAAGTCAAAAACTTTGTCGTAAGTTGCAAAAAATTAAGTGTTCCAAAATTGGCACAGCGGGTGTAAATGGGTTAAGTAAATAATTTTAGCAAATAGAAATCGGGAATTTTTTCAGCTTATTTTACTTTTTAAACATTACCAGTACTCAGGGAATGACCCCTACTAATGCATTGCATTGTGTAGGAACTATTTCCTGAACATTTGACTTGAACTTATTCCTGTTGAAAGTGAGAGGGAATACTTCAGCAGTAAGGTTTTTCCACATTCCAAAAAACGAATTTTCCCTGTACAGCGTTGTACGATGAACCGGTCAATTGATAACAAAAGGATGGGCTCTTGATGAAAAACGTGTATTACGAACCATTGTACGGGTTTCGGATACCAATCCCTAATTTCATTAGGACACATTCATTTGTAGTAACGATAAAACAGGCAAATACAACCTACATTGCGACGGTGCTCAAGAGAGTCAATAGAATTTGATAACCTACTGTCACCAATGAGAACCTTCGTCCTCTCCTGCACGCGGTCGAGAAGCTTCAAAATAGTCGAGAAGTTTCTAAATAGAAGAAATGGCTCACACATGGGGGTTGTATTCCATTCGCGGTCGGATATAAGTGGTATAAATAGTTTGGAGATCAGATGGAGTGATGTATATCTTATACCATTTTAAAAAACCGAGGCACTTGAATGCTTTTTTCGACACCTTGAATACACCGCGCCCTAACCGCGAAACTAACGTAAGCACCAAAAATCAAATTTTACAGGAGAGAGTTTTGTTATTTTATTTCATATACATTTTGTATGAAATTTCTCGCTAAAATTGTTCTTGCTATAAAATCGTAACGGTACCTTATATGACCATGACATTTTAGGAGATAATGAAAGTGTTTCCAATAAAGTCATTTATTAAAAAAAAACGAAAATTTAAAATTATGTCGCTTACGTTATTTATGCGGCTAAGACTCGATATGTTTTGTTCATCAAGAGATTCTGTTTTCTCAATAATATAGAAATTAGGCACCTTCATCTATCGCGCCTTCATCAGATACGCTTGGTCTATAATCCAATTAGTATGAATGGCAAAGGTTGCTTTTTTCAAGTGTTGATGTTTTTGTATGAGCATAAAAATGTTTGACAGATAGAAATCGTTTGTCGAGCTGAAAAAGGTTGGTCATTTAGTGGGGCACTTATGAAAAGATAACGAGTGTTCTGTTGTCGCTTGCTTAAACTGTCGATCGACATTGTCGAAATGCTGTCACATCCTGATGCTAAAAAAGAACGTTTTTAAATATACCATGATTAATAACACAAAAACTGTTAATCACCCAAAAACTGTTAACAAAATCAAAAAAAAAAAAAATAAATTACAAAGAAAAATAATATAAAAATCTTGTAAATTCTTTTTATAATAATTGCAACCATTATTTTTATGTTGACCCATTTGTGAAGCAAAAAAGAATTAAAAAAAAAATGTTTAAAAAAAAAACAAGGAAAAGAGATTTATATTCCATATTATATTACGATCCAACTTACACTCCTCTGAGTGGCTGAACATTAAAAAGGAAAAAATATTGTTGATCATTATCACCAGGAGAAATTGTAACTTTCTCTTAAACGTAATCAAAACCATGCAACAGAATAAGAATTTTTTTAAAAAACACGCAACAAACAAAAATTAAAAGGAAAAAAAAAAACACACAGACACAGTCTTCTACAAACATTTAAAAACGGTGTGGCTCAGGATGCCACAAAATAAATTTTATCAGCACTTAAACACACACACACACACACATAAAACTTTGCACTAACTAAATGTTTCCGCCAGAATCGAAAAAAAACACAAACAGACCAAAACTTAAAAAATAAAAATGTTGAAGCATAAAAAGGTTTTTTTCTTTCTTAAAAAAAAAGGAAAAAAACATTTACTACTCCCATGTACGAGTACCATGTACATATTTATGTTGCATGAATACGCCAAAAGAAATGGCCATATAAAAACACAAGCATGTTCATTGCCCAAGTACTAAATACTGAGACTAAAGGTTTCTTCGTACCTTCCACCAGAAAGCCACCAACTAACTAACCATCCAACCAACCACTAACCAAACAGCCAATTTTGCCTTTCTTTTATGGGAACATGTTTAACCAAAACGAAATATAGTTTATAGATATATTTCGTATTCTCGTATTGGCTTTTTTTTTGTTTTGCTTTTTCAACTTTATTTTTGGTATAGTTGATTGACCTATGGGCAGATCTAACCCAATTTTAAAGAAGGCTGCAAAAGCCGTAAATATATTGGAGCATGTACAAGTGGCGAAAGGCGAAATTAAAAAATGTGTACGAAAAAAAATTAAGCTTTTGAAAAACAGAAACACAAACTTTTTTTGTTTGGCTTTTTGTTTTTGGTAAGATGGAAGATTTTTTTGGGTTTAAGATTCTGTTTTGTTTTTTTTTTTTTTTTTTTTTTTTTTTTTTTTTTTTTTGAAACATGGTCCGGTAAAACATAAAAATTTTAACTTGTGTCGTTTATATTTTCGATAAAATTTTTCATGCATGTTTATTAGGGAGAATGTGGCTTGAAATGAAAAATGTTTATAGTCCTTTGGATATTTCGAAAATTTTCCACAATTACAAAATTATAAATTGTACTCGGAATGCTTAAAACTGTAACGTGTGCCAAACGTTTTGGCCAGGCTAAAAAAAATTAAATATGTACTATTTTTGTGTACATTTTTAGACATTTTTGTGTGGAAAAGATTTATATGGATACTTGAACTAGGGGCTACTCCATGGTAGATCTTAAGTACTGGGTGACAAACAATGCGTTTACCAACTGCCCCCGATTGGTAGAGCAACAAGCACACCCAGGTGGCAATTTGAATGCATAATCCGGCAAGATTATACGCTCGTCCCATTTGTAGGAGCTGGAGCTATCGTACCTTCACTGCTTCTGGAAATATGCTAGCAGAAGCTGCTTAGTACCAATAGCAGCTGGGGATAGTCCTCTCTCAGGCCGAACGCGCCCACAAGTGGTGAAAAGTCAGTAGCTGTTAATGGCCAATTTCACCAATTCTATTTAAATAACAATTCATATTTAAATATAGTTTTTCATATATTTTTTTTATTTCACATGAAAAACGAATTTTAAATATAAATTGATATTTAAATAAATTGGTGAAATCGGCCATAAATATAAATTGCATGAATTGATCTTTCGAATAAAAAAATTAATTTTTTTTTGTTGAAATTTAATTTTTACAATTTTAAGTTCTAACAGTTAAAGTGAAAAACACCCTGTACAAATCGTACTTTTTATTTTAAGGAACCAAAGGGAATGTCTGGAATTGAATTTAAAATTTAAATTTTTACTTTTTTGCTGATATTTATGTGAATTTTAAATTGGGATTTAACCTTCATTGGTTTTTTTATCTATTTTCGTCAAAATTTAGATTTTTATTCGCGTTCGACAATTTTTTTTTTAAATCAAATTAACAATAATAAAGAGTTTAGAACTTTTTTTTTAAAAGCACTTTTTCGTTAGCAGTCTACTAGCCCTGTTCAAAATCTTAATTTGTCATTTCTTGTATGGAGAAATAAGAGCGTGTCGTATAATACCGAATCGAAAGCAATACTTTTCGAAAACAATTTGAAAACATCGCCAATTCTGAAACTTTAGCCCCAATGTATACTAAAGGTTTGTGTCTTTAAGAGAAAACCAATCTGCAGTTTTCGACTAGTTGGTTGGATTTTTAAAAATTAAGTTAAAGTTTTGAATTTATATCTATAAAGAAGGTGAATGGAATTATCGAGGCCTGAAATGGGGAAAGAATTCATAATACATAATTCCATTTCCTTCCAGCAAATACAGAAGCTTAAAGTCAAATTTTGAATGATTTAAAATCAAACTTATCCTGAAACGTCAAATATAAGAAGTTTAGAACACAATAAGAGTTTTTTTAGAAAATGTATGTAAAATTCATCGAAAAACAAAACATTTTTATGGATTATTTTAACTCTCCAACCCTCATATTCTTATCCTTCTTTTTTAATTTTCTAAAAACTGTGCATAACTGTTCCATAACTTCAAAGTGCAACAACACAAAAACGTGTTTTAGAGTACATTTTGCACCAATTCACAATTGTTGCTTAAATTTTGAAGGAAAATCTGCCAGCAGACTCCCGTGATTTCTCACCAATACCCAGTCCAGCTCCTAAATCTCAGGGACTACTGGTTCGCGTGGTATTAGATTGAAACTGAGGTCGGCTGTGGTTGAAGATCTTCGAATTTTAAATTCTTCCGTGCAAAGGGTAAAGTTTGCACCCAGCTTTTCCCAGTAAGTTCTTCGCCAAGATATTCCCCAGGTGGGGAATCAACAGATATACAAAAATATCGCCTGAAAGCAAATCTGGGGGAGTAGAATTTAATCTTATCCCCCAGAATGATCTTTTTACGCCGTGGTTCCCCATACAAAATAAATCTTGATTTTTTTAATATTATTATTAATATTACATCCTTTAAAAAATAAATTGTTCAAGGTATTAAAAAAAAATATCAAATTAAGTCATATTTTTTTAAAAACGTGAAATTAAAATCAGAAAGTTCAAATATGCTTTAATATGTCGAAATGATTTTTTTTTTTTTATTGGATATTTTAAAAACTTATTAGGGAATTAAAAGAATTTTTGGCAACAAGTTTTGAATGTTGAAATACATTTGTATTTGTGAATGAAAAAAAAAAATGGATACTAATGTATAAAGTTTTTTATATTTAAAGCATAGTATTCTGTGCGAACTTGCGAAAAATGTTGAGCAACATTGATTATTTCATCAATCGATATTGTCTATCCTGCGGTTTTTCAAAACTTAACGTTTTTATAAGTTACAAGTATACAACATTATTTTGCGAAGGTATACAAAAACCATAATTCGGGGTAGTGCAATAAATATTGATTTAAGTCAACATTGCACTCGCACTAAATAAAACTGAAAAAGAAATTAGTTTTTACTATTTTTTACCAGCTTTAGTGATGATTGGTATTTTTTTCACTAGCACTAAAAAATTAATTGGTATTGCAAATTTTTTCACTATCACTAACTGTGATTGAATGCATAAAATCTGCAATTAATTCAAATATGTAGTTCAAAATTTGAACGTGCAATCAAAAGCTGTACAAAAACATAATATAACTAAAATTTAAAAAAAAAAATGAAATTTTGTATGTGCATGGTTTTCTTATGATATGCATAAGCAAAGGAAATTTAACTAAATGAAATTCTGTCAATAACGGAATAATTCTTGGATTTTATAATGAAAACACAAGTTTTGTATTTCAAATTGTGTGCAAAATTTGTAGTCAAATAAGTGAAGAAAAAAATATCATCAGTATATGATTGCTTTTTTTTTAATCAGACTATTTTTTCAACAATTCAATCACCCATGTGTAGTGAGATTGCTAATTTTCAATTCATTATTCAACATCAACAAAATTATTGCAATCATTTTGAACTAGTGCACTACCCCCATCTATGACAAAAACCATGTGTTTTGATAGTTGTCATTAAAAAAAGCAAAATAATTTTATTTAAATAATTTTCTAAAGTAAAAAACAAAAAATTTTAATTTTATTATTAATTTTTGCACTTTTCTACATTTTTCTTTTTGAAACCCTTCACAGAAAAAAATTTCCAAAATTGTTCACCAACTAAAGCAATAATCAGAAATAAGATCGGTTTTAATTAAAAATTTTATCAATGGAATTAAACCTTTAATTAAGTCAATTAAGCGTTTAACCAAGTGAATTAAACGTTTAATTGATACTATTAATTTGTTTACTTGTGCAAATTTAATCAATTTTTTAATTAATATCACAAATTTTTTAATTGAAATCCATTTTTATTTTTTTCTGTGTTGTTATAAATATAAACTCCACTTCATAAATGCAAAATAAAAAATTACAAAACATGATTAGCTGTTGCTTAAAATTCCGTGCGAAATAATATGAGCTGCACTTGTTTCGCAAGAAAAATAAAAATGTTGCTAGAAATAGAGTACAACTCTATCAACATTTTTTCGTTTGTATTTCACAGACATTTTCTTTTATTGATTTTTAAAACATTTCGCACGAAATATTGAACAGAGTACCAGGCTTAAGAAAAGATAAACCAAGAAATTTTTCGCTAATTGAATTATTAGATGAAAAGGATTTTTCTATTTTTTAGGAAATTGGTAAAACTTTTTCGCTTGTCTTGAATGATTTTTGAAATAAGAAGTCAAATATTGTATAAACTAACAAATAGAGTGTAAAACATTATTATTATTACTTTTGTCATTTTTATTAATCTTACAACTTCATACCAGTTATTAATTGTATAATGTTGAATTTGAATTATAACCGTCATTTAAATGAATTTCCCAATTGCTAACGAGCTAGTTTTAAAGCCATTGTAATGTAATAATAACTAATGTTATTGAGCGGATAAACTAACATCTATAATTGTCAGTTTTTACCGCCTAATACGATAGCCATTTTTTTTATACTTAACCTTCGTGGTTAGTCATTATTGTATTTTATACTTACTTACTTTTCAAGTGCCACAGAGCCAACATCTAAATTTAACAACTTTTCATCATATCGTATAAATTTAGTTTTAACCAAAATTTGTTTAATAAACTGAAAACTTTGCATTAAAATCTAATCGGCTAAATCTATTTATTTCTGGAACTACTTAGTCTACAGTCCCTGCATCTTCCGTGGTTTCATAGTGATACCTCTTGGAGCAGATCAACCTGGTCAACACTCATTATCATCCTGTTTGTTATCCCACACGCAAGTATAAAATAAAATACAGTCCACTCCCCTTTGTTCTTGGTCACCCTACCAATCTCCTAATTTAACGTCTCAAGTTTCATTATCATCTTATTAATTCCCTTTACCTCAAGATTACCTTTTCTAAGTCAAAGGGAGATTACTCTCATCCATCTACAAACACACATCCGTACGCATATTAATATATGGTAATTCTTTATTCAAATATCCTATACGAAAATTTAATCATCAGTATTTGCTTTTGTTTTAATAAAAAAATAGAGTATAACTCTATCAACATTTTTTCGTTTGTATTTCACAGACATTTTTTTATTGATTTTTAAAACATTTCGCACGAAATACTGAACAGAGTACCAGTACAGAAAAGATAAACCAAGAAATTTTTCGCTAATTGAATTATTAGATGAAAAGGATTTTTCTATTTTTTGGGAAATTGGTAAAACTTTTTCGCTTGTCTTGAATGATTTTTGAAAAATAGAAGTCAAATATCTTATACGAAAATTTCATCATCAGCATTTGCTTTTGTTTTAATAAAAAAACAAAAGTCCCTCCAGCGAGAGCTCGAAAATTTCTGGAGTGGGCTTTATATGTTATCAAACTGAAATTAATTGTTGGTGGGATATGCGCATTTCGCTGATTGCTTAGGGCAGATCATAAGGAAACTTTTTCCAAGGATTTTAGAAAAACTAAAGACATTATTAATAAGAGGGAAAACTAGCTTCTGTCCTAAGCAACCAGTGAAATGCGCATAGAAGCCAGCTTTCCGTCAACAATAAATTCTAGTGTATTTATCAAATATGAAAAATTGGGAATTTAGCACGACATACAGAAATCTTATTAATAATAAATTTTGTATTCCCAGAAAAAAACTTAAGATATAATATTATATGGTTTCTATAAAATATAAGCGACTTACAATTACTCTATGACCAAAAATATACAACACTGATAGAATAAAGCATCTTCATATTGATGATGCCCTAACATCAGAATTGTGACATCAATGTTACTACAACTGGCATCAATGATGCAAAAAGTAACATCAATCCAATGACTAACGTCTTCGTATAATTTTGTCATTTTTTACGTGTCATCTATTTTATGACTATAGTGACATCAATTCGATGCCACATTTTGAATATTATTAACATTATTTTCATGATTACAATGTATTAAAAGAAGCAAAAATTCCTATATTCTATTTTTTTGAGTTATTTAGTTAAATACATGAAATTTTTTAAGTAGAATGATTACGAAAGCCACATGAGGCATGGTGCTGGTGTCTTATTATTGAGAGCTCTGCTGTAAACAAAGGTCGTAATTAAACAACCGTGAAACAAACATATGAAACGGGTAAGTAATAATAATATTCTCTCACTTTGACTTAAGTCAATTCCAATCAGTGTTGCCAACTTAGCCATTAAGTGGCTAGATTTAGCCATTTTTCACCTTGTTTAGCCAATAAAAAATCAATTTAGCCATTAGCCATTTTTTTAGCCATTTTTCAATTTGTTTAGCCATACATTTTTTTTGACGCTATAAAGGATGACGATGACACATCTTCAATATTAAATTTATAAAATGGATAAACACAGCATTTACTATAAAGTTGCTGCCTGTTTGTAGAACGCGAGCACAAAAGTGACTCGTTTAAATGTAAGTTGAACGAGTCACTTTTGCGCTCGCGTTCTACTAACAGGCAGTTGATCTCACTTTCATGGTAAAATGCATCGTTTAAAATAATTTGAGAAATAGATTACATTTAGCAACCGTTAATTCGATTTTATCGATTAGGAAAATTTTTTTACCATAACAATAAATTATTTATACCCACAGTCAGGGTTAAAAAACCTGTAGTCGAAACCAAAAACTGCCGAACAAAAAAACGAAAATTTGTGTACAACACTTCGCTTTTTGAGTTGGTTTGACAGCGACTGTTCACGTTTAATGAATCAGAAGTTTTTTTGTGGCCCATGACAAATGAATAATTGGAAGAACTACTACTTTTTATACTTTGACTGCAGTTTTTTAAACGCTGCCATAACCACAATAGTTGAGAGGGTAACATGCATTTGTGCTGATGTTTGTAATACCTTAAAATAAAGGATACCGATCGACTCAGAATCACTTTCTGAGTCAAATTAACGATGTCCTTCCGGCTAGCTGTCCATGTAAACCTTGTGCGCAAAGTGCAGGTCGCAATTTTGGAGATAATTTGATAAAATTTCTAATGTGGTCCAAAGTATCATATAGTCGGGTTTGACCGAGTATACTTTTTATTTGTTTTTTATTGTAGATTTTGACTCAAAAGGTTTAATAAATATTGTCATGATTATGATTTACCTTCAAAATATGTACAACTAACAGGCACGAGTGATTCCTATGAGATGATCAATAATGGCATTGAATTTATTGATTTTTAAATGCTAAAAATTAAATTTACGTTTATTCTTATGTAAAAAATTGATCTCAACTTACAATTTTATTGTAAAAAATTTTTAGTGAATTATTTCTGTTGTGTTATTGAATTTTAATGTGTTTTTACAAAAAAAAAATTTTAGCCATTTTTTAGCCAATATTTAGCTACTTTTTAGCCATTTTTTCCCGTAAATTTAGCCATTTTTGGTCACCAAGTTTTGGCAACACTGATTCCAATGACTTTGACTAATTGACAAACTGTGCTTAAATGCGGTCAAAGACGAAGACACTTGTCATAATACTGATGTCAAAATAAATCAGCGTTATGACGCCTTTTCTATCAGTGTATATACGTTATGGGGTCTTCGATGAATATTAAAAAGTTTCACACGGATTGACAAACTTAGTCTGGGTTTACACTATGAAAGAATTTTTTCAGAAAGTACGACTATATGGGTAAGAAGGGAAGAGAACAGGCTATTCTTCTCTCCCCTCTCACCAGTAAACTCAGACTTTCTGAAAGAAAACTTTCATAGTGTGAACTTTGACTTAGTATACCCATATTCACCACAAGTCGTAATGCATGGAGCAAGATGCTTCATCTATTTTAATCATTCCTCGGACGTTAAACATTTCCTTAATTTCTTTAATATTTTTTTTTTTAATTGGCAGCCCCATTCTTGCCTCAAATCTTCGATCCTCCCTAATGGCCGTCTTTAATATTTTGTGTTACATTGTCAGCTCTTTTTTTTACTTGGTTAAGTGCCTCTTGCATTTGACTTTGATACAAGGTCAATAACAACAATAACATTAAAAAACAACAACAAAATCAAAAATATTAAGAGGAAAAAAAATATGGCGAAAGTCGCCAGAAATCTGCAGGCATCATCAATTGTGAGGAAATACTCATAAATGAAACGAACGATAATAAAACGATGGGCGATGCAATAATTCCGTTGTCGCTGACTTTAACTTGTTCACTTTAATAAAGATTTCAAAATTTATTACTTTTAATTTTCCAAAAAAAAAAAAAAAAAAACGCCACAAAAATCACAAGAAAACAGATTTTTATCATGAGAATATTTTTATTTTCATTTTTTATCTTCTTAATTCAATTGCAGCTGCATAATTTTTTCAGATGTTTTAAATTTTAGTTGCAAGAATTAATGTGACTCTTTAGATGGATGTTACGGATGATGATGAAATGGGTTGGGTTGCTCGTTTTGGTTTCCTTTTTTTTCTGTTACTTCTTTTAACCATTATTATAATGATAATGATGATGATTGTGTTATTTGAAAATGTTTATTGTTATTGTCATCATTATTATGTATGTATGTGGAGTAATACTTTGTTGAATGTATTTTCTATGTGAAAACGTGTAGAATGCAAATAAAAGTAACATTTGAATTGTTGGACTCGTACACATTTATTATCTATTTGTTTACGAGTACAATATGTAAAGTTTAAACATTCATTTACTTTTTGTTTCTTTTATTTGTTTCATTATTACTTGTTCAAATGTGACTCCATTTCATCTTATTATTTGCACTTTCATTTCGACCAAAACGAAAGAGAAAAAAAAACAATAATGAAATTAACGAAAGTTTGAACTTTGGCTTAAGCAAATGAACGTGTACATGAATGACTGAATAGAGCCACAACTACTTGCTAATGCATAACGAAATCAAAATTTTAAATAGACTCAGTGGCTTTGTTTAAATAAGTAACTTTTTGTGGAAATAAGAATATTTTGTGATCAAACTAACGTTTTATGTAAAACATTACTTTTGGTGGTAAAAGTGGCTTTCGGTGTCAAAAAAATTACTTTTGGTGTCAAAAGTGACGTTCGGTGTCCAAAATTACTTCTGGGGTCAAAAATTGAGTTTTGGTGTCCAAAGTGACTTTTAGTGTTAACAGTGAATTTTGGTCTTTAAAATCTTTTCCGCATAAAACTAGCGAATTGCAACAAAAACAGTGTAAGCTAAAACAAACAAAAAATGGTTTTTCTCAAAAAAGTGTTTATGTATCTTTGCTCTGCGAGAAAAATCTGTCATTTTAATAATATTCCAGCAATTATTGGAAGGATGTGAGAAAAAGCAATATTTTGCGAAAAGTTTCTCACAAAAACTGTCAAAATATGCCACATTGCAAAGTGTTTCAAATAAAAAAGATCTACATATATTTTTTTTTATTCCCAAAAAAGGGTGTACAAAAAAAATCAAAACTGAACAACTTCGTTTCTCCCTTCTTAACCCTAGAAAGATAACATTATGCAACAAATGGAAAGTTTTTTTTTACCTGAATAACCACTATATTTTTTTTTTGATCCGCTGTAGTCTTTTAAAATTCTATGGCAAGGTTTTTTTTAAAAGAATTTTTTTCTAAAATTTGAGATTTTTGAAGAGGCTGCTCCATACATCTTATCGTAACTTTGGAACGACGTACCCGATTTTGTTGTGCAATCCATCAAAACATTTTAAATTACGCCAGATTTAAGTTTATCTAATATCATTTTTTAATTTAGCTATTATTTTTTGAGTTATTGAGGCCGAAGTGGCAAAAAAATATTTTTGTTTGTTTTTTTATAAAATTATTGAATTAAAAAAAAAAAATTATAAAAAATTTAAATCAACAAATACTTACCAGTTTTAGTACTTAAGCTCAAAGGTGCATGTATTAGAAGTAAAATAAATTTTATTTCATGAAAATCCATGGACAAATTCATGTTTTATTCCCGATAAACTGAAAGTAACTAGTTTTGACCTTTTTATCGCAAATTTGTGTAGAGCTAAAAATCACAAAGTTTTACCTTTTTATTACACAATATTTTTTTTTAATCCTTTACTTTAATTATTTTTTCATACAGCTGCATATAATAGAAATAAAATAAATTTTGTTTCATGAAAATCCATGGATAAATTCGTTTTTTATTCACGATAAACTGAAAGTACTTCGTTTTAACATTTTTTATCGCAAATTTGTGTAGAGCAACATGTTTATTTTATGTTTGCAACATGTTGCTTTACACAAATTTTCGATAATGTTTAAAATAATGCGTCAATTTTACGTATGATTATCTTTAACGTGTGTCATGATATGATTATCTTTTAAGGGTTAAAGAAGGGAGAAGCGCATATTTCGGAAGCCAGGATATCATACGAAGCGAATCTTTTTATAAAAGAGTGCAGGGGCATTTAAATAGGCCTTCTACTTTTGGTCCTTTCACTATTTACCGCTGGGGCTGTTTTAAATTTCAAATTTGTTTGTTAACTATTTTGATGAAAATAAATAAAACTCATTTGTTATATTTTGTTATTTAACATTTATTAGCCTCTCTTTGTTTTGGTTTTATAATTTATTTCTTTTGTTGACGTTCCGCATGCATCTGACACCAAAATTCTGGAACTATTCCAGTAAAAGCAGATCATTGTTGTCTGTTTTCGCATTTTTAATCAGAAACCCTTTTTCTTGCTAATCGAGAAACAATGGAATTTTTGTTTCACACTTCATGTGAGAAACTTTACGACGCGAGAAATAGTGCCCATTTACATTAAATGATTTTTGTCGTTGCGATTCTTACCTTATATGCGAGAGGGGAGAGAGGAATTAATAGGGGCAAAAAAGCGAGTGCACTCTTTGATTCGATTTGTTCATTCATTCGTAGTTTAAAACAATTTCAAAATATATGTGTACACAAAAAGTTGTAACGACAAAAATCGCACAATGCAAACATTTTTTTTTTTGTATATAAGATAGAGGAATGTCAAAAGTAGCTTGTGTTTTTGACATTTCGACCAACGAAAGCAACAAATAAAATACAATGTTGTGTTCTTAATGTTGCACACAGAAAGAAAAACACTCGGGATGAATTAAGTTTTTTATACTTACTTTAAGTACGAGTCGTACTATAAAAATCAAGTACGAATAACACTAAAACGTACTTAAAACAATCCTAAATGGGATTACTTTAGAAAATCAATCCCGGAAATTCCTAAAATAAGTATATAATTCTTAAACCAAGTAAAAAAAATATTGAACTTTTCGTTGGTAGTGCCACTCTAAGAGTAAAATTGCAAAGTGAGCGTTTTAATCTCATATAACTTATCAAAGTTTGTTGTAGACACTACAACAACACCACACAAGTAGTTAAAAAACGATTTGCATGTTTTGTGTGTAGAAACAAGAAGAAAAGCAGAGCAAGACGAAAAAACATTATTTTCATGTTTAAAAAGTAAAATTGAAAGCAAGAGTTCTCATTTAGTTTATATTTTTAGTTGTATATACATATATGTACATTAAGTTTGAAAGTAAAAACCATATCGGGAATGAGGCTGGTGTTTTATAATTGAAATTCTGTAAGGTGTAAAACGGGTTAGTAAATCAATCATAATAAGATTATCCTTCTTATTCTACTTTTGGCTTATTTCAACTACGAATTTGGGACTGAATCAACTTTATACTTTTCTCTTCGTAATACAATAAAAATTTTAATTATTTTCATTTAAATTTTTTGTTTTATTTCGTCTTAGAAAACAAAGTTCTTGTTGAAAAACCCGATATTTCTTCTTATTGCAATAATCACTAATTGTATCACAAAGATTTAAAAAAAAAAAAATTGGTTTAATTAAGTCCTCTTAAGTATGTAACTCAACTTCTTAAACAAACTTCACTTGAAAAATTCCAACCGGCCTTAAAATTGTTATCGTTTCATTTGATCTGTGTATGCTTGGCAACAAAATTTCTTATTTTAGAAAAAAGAAAAAAAAAGAAAATTAAAACTCTAAAGAAGTGACTGGGGTAACGCCTTTGCAAAAGACAAAGATAAATGTTTATTATTAACTGTTTCAACATATTTATTGTTATGTGTAGCATGACGATACCAGAGTAACAAACAAAACGTACCGGCACGTGTAGCAAATTCATAATCACTCCTACTTTAAACATGAAACAACAAAACTACCTTCTCCTCCTTCTCAAAATTCAAATACGAACATTAAACTCATTCAATACACTATATATTTTTTTCAAATTGTAACATTTGAATAAATATTTTATTGCTTTCTTTTCTGCATTCCTTAGCCATTGTTTCTCCTTAAACATCTCCAAAAAATATCTCTTGGCCACACTTTGTCGTAAATAAAAAGCTGTAAAGTTTCGTTTTCATTTCAATTAAGAAATAAATCCAATAAAATTTATAGGAAAGTTATAGTTAAATAAATAAGTTTTTGGTTTATTATACAAATTTGAAATCTATCTTAATTAAATTAGACGTGCAATAAAAAATAAAACTTTTACATACTTTACAGTAACATTTTATTAAAAGTTTTTTTTTTTCAGACGCAAATTTGTTTTATTTAATTGAAACGTTTAAGGCCTTTAGACATATTGCTGGCATGTCGGCATTATCTGTATCTTTAGATTAAATCATTTGCAGCGCCATTATCATCACCATTATCTTGCACATCAACCCTGTCAAAACTTTTATTGAATTTAATTAAGAGAATTACTGTTGCTGTTGTTTAAGATTAGAGTTTTTTTTTCCCGGACTTTTTTGATTCCTGGGAAAGCGGGAAATTTTTTCAAATTTCCCGGGATCCCGGGATCCCGCTCCATATAAATAATACAAAGTAAATTTTGTTATTAATTAATGAAAAAAACTTTTATAAAAAAACGTAAAGGAACTCACGCCTTTATTCCCTATTATTATGCTTTTATTCAGTATTATTATGCTCTGGATACAAGATAAAACGATAACATAAACATAACAATTTAATTCATAAAACAATAATAAAAACAAAATAAAAATAAGGGTACTCAAGATATGAAATCAAAAAGTTAATTAATAAAATAGATAAAATACTTTAAAGAAATATATAACATTTTTTAATGGCTTAGGAAATAACTTTCTGACACACTCAAAGCGCTTTGTAAGTCGTCAAAAAGTATATTCTTGATTTTATTTACTAAAACCATGTTTCCGAAAAATTTCGTTCATTTCTTACCGAGGTTGGACAAATAGTTAAAAGTGCACCGTTGTAGCATGCTTCGGATTCACAATCAGAAGCAATTTTTTCTTTTTTATAAACAACGTCTATATCAGTCAAATGTATGTCAAAACTAGCATTAACCGGACTGCTTCTTACAAACCTTTTCATTTCAATAGGTCCATTTGTAATCTTTAAGACAATGTGTTTTTCAAGTTGTATGTTGTAGTACCTTACACGAGTTTCCAAAATGTTATTTTATATCGGTTTCCCCGCATTTCACGGGTATATAAACCAACACAAATTGAAATTGGGAATTTGTGTTTATCACCTAATAAACATATCGCTCCTTCATTGCATCATTAGCAAAGTTTTCCTTCATACCTTCTCGTATTATATCTCAAACTGAACCGAAGTTATAGCAAAATATATCTTTAAATCGGTACATTTTGAAAACTTTAATCGCATTTTGCCAAGATCGTTTGTTTTTGTAGATATGACTTTGTTGCAATAAAGGAGCGATATGTTTAGGTATCTCCTATTTTTAAGACTTCTTCATGGACAATGAAACTTTACTGCCTGCATCTTATTTTGAATTAATGTACTTTATTAACTCTTCACTTCACTAAATGTAATAATTATCAACTGTTGCACTGCCCATTCTGCTTTTAGTAGATTTATTGCATCAGGAGACATTGATTTAAATACATGTACTCACTTCTTGTAATTGATCTAATCCACAACCCATCCACAGATGCTAATTTTTAGAGAATAGAAAACTAAATTTCAAAATATAAATAGCTATCGTGAGGCATTTTTTATTTCCCGGGATCCCGCAAGAAAAATCCCGGGAAAACGGGAAATAAAATAATTGAAGTTCCCGGGAATTCCCGGGACGGGAAATCCCGGGAAAAAACCCTATTTAAGATGTCATAAACAATTGCCAAAAATGAAATCTTTTTCAAAAATATTTAGGCGGGCATTATGAACTTTAAAATGCCGTTTCCTAAACAATTTTTTTCTACTTATTAACCCCCTAAGGGTTTCATTAAGATTTTATATAATTTTCCTAAAAAAATGTGGCATTTTATTTAACTGACGAAATTGGTTTTTTAAGCAGACTTTGGTTTATGCATCAGAGAGAGCTATGCTGGCTTTCCCTTTTTTACGTAGTTCTTTTTTTATGTATTCTGAATGTCAAATCCATTGCTAATCTCTCTGCTGCGGTCTTTTGTATAAATTCGCCTTGGGTCAAGTCACTCACAACACAACAAAGGTGACTGATTTTGACCTTTGTTATCGCAAATTTGTATGAAAACCAGTGATGTTATACATAGGGAAAAATCCCTGTTCGTAGGGATTTTCTTTAAAAAAAATTGGCCGTTATTTTTGTTGTGCCTGTATTGAAGAGTTCTTGAGGTTCGGTTTTTAAAAAGTGCCTTTTCTTAAAGTAACAAACAAAAGGCCATATTTTTTTAAGCGACTGTAGTGGCACTTTGTAGTAAATTAAAAAAAAAAAACCATAAGCTTCATTTATTTAAATTTCATGTTCAAAATTTCACACATTTTTTTCAAGTTTTTAATTTAATTTGTTCAAACCGAAAGAGTTTAACGAAACTTTGATGGGGCAGTTTATTAAACAATTAATATTAAAGATTTAACTTCCTCCGTTTAATAATATAATTTCTCTTGCGAAACACTTTAAATCTGGGCAGTGTCTAGAGAATCAATAAAAACTTTTAAAAGGGGTAAATGACATCTGGCTAAAGAAAATAACATGTGGATGTGAATAAAACTTTGTCTTTGTCGGTAAAATTTGTTTCGTTATTCAAATATTTTTCCCACATTTTGAATTGTTGGCAAAATAAATTCCCTTGCTTAATAAAATTATCATTTTAAGATTGAAATAAGTAGCAATTAGTTTTAACAAATTATTGTCTAAAAATTTACCGGTTTTCTTTTAATTATTAGAAATATTTTTAATTATTAAAATACCGTGTATGAATCAGCCACTAGTTTATTTTTTAATCAATCATACTGGCTACGTAGAAAAAAGTACTTTCTTCACATCGCATCTTAAAGTTGAACAGCTGATTGAAATTCTAATTGTTTTACTTTTCAAAGGCCTTTGCACACATATTAGCTAGCTGCTATAACAATCCAAAAATTACAACAAGACAAACTTCCAGAAAAAAGTGAAAAAAAAACGTTTTTAATTTCAACAAGTGCTAACTATTTCATCAAAATTCATGGTACATTCCGTAGGCTGCCCAACAACAGCCACACCACACGCCTTACAAGCTGCAACAGGCCTGTTTTTTCTTTTATAAAGCTCTTCAACATATTTTTGTCTTTTAACTGTGTGTGAGGAGCGTGTAGCTCTTTCGCCGCATTCGGCTTGAAGTCGTCATTGTTAACTTAAAATAAATAACGTTGTTTCATTCATTATCTTAATGTTTTCATTTCAATTACAGTGTTAACACAGGTACAAAAACAAATAATTACAAAAAGAAGCTTTTAATACACTGGGACAAAACATTAAGCCAAATTGAAATAAAATGGTTTTTATAATTTAGGAATATATCTGTACTGATTAGAGCTGCCAGACGGCCTGGAATGGCTTGGATTGTCCATTTTTTTCTTTTTTTGGGTCTTGTCCAGTTACCAGCTCAAAAACCATTTGTCCAGTTAAAATAGAATTTCTGTAATATCAACAAGTAAGAAAGTATAGTCGGTCAAGCCCGACCATATGATACCCAGCACCACAGTACTTAAAAACACATCATGCTCATGTGTCCATATAAATATGGATTTCTCTATGTTTAAAAACTTCATTAAAATCGGTTTGAAAGTTTGTGAGACGCAGAAATTGCCCCTTACATCCCCTTGTGGTCCTATTTTTGAAAAACTGTATAGCTTATGTGTCCATATAGATATGGATCTATCTATGTTTTAAATTTCATTAAAATCGGTTTGATAGTTTCTGAGAGGAAGAAATTTCCCCCTATCTTCCCTCGTGGTCCTACGATTCGGCCCATTTTCAATAGGCTTGGTCCTTGTGCCAATTAGAACCTATGTCCCAAATTGTATCACATTATCTCCAAAATTGCGACCTGTACTTTACGCACAAGGTAACATGGACAGCCAGCCAGCCAGCCAGCCGGACGGACATCGCTAGTTCGACTCAAAAAGTGATTCTGAGTCGATCGGTATACTTTAAGGTGGGTCTAGGACCAATATTTTAAGGCGTTACACACATCAGCACAAATGCATAATACCCTCTCCACTATTGTGGTGTGGGTATTAAAATTATTTTTTTAATTAATTACATACTTAATATACAGGAAAAATTTATATCTTGCCCAAATGCGATAACAGTAACGTTCAAAATCTTAATACATAAATGGATCTCGTTTGTATTTTCCATACCAATTTGCAAGGCTTTTTCGAAAGTACATTAGGTATTTGAAATAATCTATACTCACAAGAAAGGAAAAGGATGTCCTTTGGAAATTTTAATAAGACTTAATTTTGATGAAAGTTTGAAATATATTTACTTACAACTAAAACAAGAGCTAGTAAATTCCCAGCCAGCAAAATACACCGACATTGTCTGAATCAGACATTTCGTGCAAATGTCTGACTTCATTCATACGGACCTCGTTCAGATTTCTGTCAGACATTGAACATACGTACTGTCTGGCCGATTTCTGATCGATTTCGCATGGATATATCGGGGGGAATTTATGTACAGATATGTCCAATAGAATTCCGACGGAATTCATTCAGATTTGTCTAACGTGACTTATTATTTTTTTAAAATAATGACAATTGTCATTTAGTTAAAAATTATTTTAATTTTATTTTCTTTGTTCAAGATAAAAAGCATAAAAAAAGGTACGTACGTGTAAAATTTATAATTATGAACATATCGGTCATTTGCTGCAAGACCGGCATAACTCAAAAAATTAAATTTTGGAGTTAGAGATGCAGAATTGTTTGCTTTGTTTTTCTTTATATTGTATATTAAATTCATATTTATATTTTTTATACTTTCCCAGTTTAAAAAGAGAATGTGTCTTCTTTTTTTCTTATGGTGTTTTCTTTTCTACAAAAAATGTCACATTTTATTTAAAAAAATGCAATTTGGTGTTCGTTTCTTAAAAATGCTTTGCTCTCAAAGAGGGCAGCGTGTTTTATTCTAAAAAAATTCACCCTTAAATGTCATAAGGCATTGCACTTTACGCCCCGTATAAATCGAGAGTGTTGATAATGCCCTGTAAAAAGATGGCTTCTGTTTATTTATAGGGTTACCAGACGAAGTTGGGAAAAAATCGCCTCTAATCAGGACAGTAAAATTTTTAATAGTAATTTTGTCTATTATTTTATAGTAAAAACAAAAGAAAGCATTACATTATTAATGGTAGGTTGTCAGTGACATAAAATTTAAATGGATTCGTGTTATAAAATTGTTTTTGAAAAAAAAACGTCAAATCAAGTAATCGTAAAAACTTGGTGTTAATAAATTCGCAATCTGGCAAAGGTATTTTCTTGTTTACATATTTTATGAAAAACAAACTAAAGAAATTGGAATTTGGTCATTCATTTTGTTCATTAATTTATTTATTTAATATTAATATATTATCAAATTTGGGTTTATGTGTATTTTTTTTTATATTTTGAAGAACATACTTTTTGATTTATGTACATATTTTTTTATATATTGAAGAACAAACTTTTTGTCAGCTGTTAAAAATGGGGCGATCCAATCTTGTGTTTTGTTCTCGTTAAATAAAAAATTGCATTATTACATGTAAGGCAAGACATTTTATAAATGCACCCTTTAAAATGTGGTATTTTTTTTGTAGAAAAGAAAACACCATTAGTAGTTAGAGCAAATCAAAAGCTTTAAATGCGTTTATCTCGAAATAGATTTTTTTGAGTTATGACGGTCTTGCAGCAAATGAACGATATGTACTTTTACATATTTTACAATAAAATTAATTCTTTCAGCTATCAGTTAGAAAGCAAAAAAAATATCGGCTAACACTTCAGAACTTCCCATGCCTTTTTCATTAGATTTCTGTTAGATATCTATCAGAAATGCCGACAAAAAGCCAGAATTTGCTACCCACTTCATACATTTTTGGGTCAGAAATCTGACAGAATTCGTATACGATTCCGACATTTTTGCCAACGTTTCTCCCAGATATTTGAACGACGTCGGATTATTTTGCTGGCTGGGTTCTGTAAATCGTAAGCGACACACAGTAATAGACTTAAGAACAAAAAAAGGAATTTTTCCAGATACTAATTAAAGACTTGTATGCCGGTTTACGTAAAGAATTAGCAATCCATAGGCATATTAGGAGGGCCACCCGAGGTTCCCCAATTAGGGTACCTTAAGCATTACAAAAATTAAAAACAACCCAGAATTCTTAATTTTAGCCCGATTTAAGAAATCTTATCAGTGGAATGCACTTGTCCATTTCTACGCGTATTAAAGAAAGATCTAAAATCGTGCACAAATAATTTTGGATTTTCGGATAAATATTAAGATATGTAATTAGAAAAAATCTTCTCCAGTAAAATTCGTATTTTCGCGCTTACGATTATTTCGCAAAAAAAAGTAGATTTTGAACTTTTTTGTTACTTATGCCCTTTTTGATATTAGGTGACGATATGTTATATGACGTAAAACGGAATTTTTATTGTTACCCTACTACTTCCAAGTAGTGTATACGTATTATCAACAAAAAATCGAGGAAACAGCCGAACTTGCACTTGCATGTGGAAACGGGGGGTTTCGTTACCTCTTTTTTTATCGCAATTATAAATTGGAGTGTTGTTGACTGAAAAATAATAATTTTTCTAACAACTAAATAATGATAACTTTGAAAACATATTATATTACTCACAACCATTTCATGGTATTTAATAGTCATAACATGATAACTTTCTATACGTGTAGTCATTAGGGTGTTCAGTCGATTAATTCTTGTTCGATTAACGATTAATTGTTCGAATAGTTTCAAATTGCTTATTTCGATTAAAGAATTTATCGAAGAATTTATACCGATTAATCGAATAATAATATATAGTATTTCTGTTAAATGTATAGTTTTTTTAAAGTTTTAAGTCGAATAAACAAACCAAATGTATGTGTCCGTTGGAATTAAAAAAAAGTCATGTTTTATATTTTTTACATTTTTGTTAAATTTGTTCAACACAATTTAATAATTAATTTTACAAAAGAAAAAACGACAAAGGTATGTTAACTCAAAGATTTATATTAATGTGTCGGGCTTGTTCCAGAAATCGAAATGAAGTGAAATTAAAATCGAACGATAATTTAAACTCAATTACTATTTACAAAATGACCGTAGTTTTTCGTGGTTTTAAGAACTTTCATTACAGGGTCGTTTTTAAAATTTGCTCGATTTCAAATCCACTTTATTTCGATTTTTAGAACATGCCCGTATTTTTTTTAACAAAATAGTTCATGCGTTTCTCATTTTAGAATGAGTTTGGTTAAAAAATATTGTACGAAGGATACATCTAATAATGTTAAATGTAACAGGTGTACAAAAATGTATTAACGTAAATGTTCTTCAACAACTTCACTAATTTACCACTTACACAGTGACTAAACATAGTACTTGAAGAAGATGCACCACCAACAAAATCAAAGGGGGCTACAAGTGGTCCAGTGAATAAATATTTCAAACAAGATACTTCGATCGATTCTCTAGAGGAAATTATTTGAAGAAGCATAGCAGAGGATGGAAATTCCGTAAAAAGTTTCAAAAAATCCAAAGTTATATTGAATCTTTTAAAATCTAAGTGCCCGAAACTGAAGCAACAATTTGGAGTTACATTGACAAGTTGTATTTAAAAAAGGATGTTTATTTAGTCAAATACTAATTTTTTCTTAAAATATCGAAATACTCTCGTAATTTGTAAAATTTCTAGATTTACAATTATTAGATAAATCGATTAATTTTAAAATTTTATTGTTTAATCGAATAAGTTAAAAATGCGAAATATCGATTAATCGTTTAATCGAACAAAAATAAAACCCGATTAATTGAACACCCTAGTAGTCATAGTATGCTTAAGAAGCAAACAAAATATGTTTACTCTAATAATGTTATTTTAGCGCCATTTGTAAAATAGTTTTGAATCAGGGGCAGTGTTGCCAATTTAGCAATTTAGTGGCTAGATTTAGCCATTTTTCACCCTGTTTAGCCATTAAAAAATGAGTGTAGCCATTAGCCATTTTCCAACTTGTTTAGACATAAAATTTTTTTTGCCATTTTAATTTTAAAAGAATAATTTTTATATTTTATTATAAAAATTTATAAAAGTAAAATAAATAGTTTCAACAATTAAAATGCCTTTAATTTAAATCAAAACTTTTAAAAATGCTAAAAATCGCTAAAAAAAAAGAGGATGAAAATCAACAGTATTCCAATATTAAATTTATAAAATGGATCAACACAAACATCGGTGTTTCTTTCTGGTTGCAAGTATTTCAATAAAGAGATGCAGGCGGCAACAAATTTGTTTGGAAATTTTAGAATTGACTATTAAGCTGCTCTCACTTCCATGGTCTAATGCTGAAGTAGAGAGGGTATTTAGCCAAGTAAACATCGTTAAAAGTAATTTATGAAATAGGTTAAATTTAGCAACCGTTTATTCGATTTTATCAATTAGGTAAAGATAACAATAAAATATTTAAACCAACACCACAACAGTGGTACCCTCATGCGTTTGTGCTGATCTTTGTAACACCTTTAAATATTGGTCCTAATACCACCTTTACGTATACCGATTGACTCAGAATTACTTTCTGAGTCGAATTAACGATGTTTGTCCGGCTGGCTGGCTGGCTGTCCATGTAAACCTTGTGCGCAAAGTGCAGGTCGCAATTTTGGAGATTATTTGACAAAATTTGGTACATAGGTTCTAATGTGGTGTAGGGTATCATATAGTTGGGTTTGACCGACAATACTTTTTAACTTGTTTTTATTTGTAGATCTGGACTCAAAAGGTTGGGTAATGGTTGTCGTGAATATGATTTATCTTCAAATCATTAAAAACTAATAGGCACGATTGCTTCCTATGAGATGAACAATAACGACATCAAATTTATCGATGATTTAATTTTTAATATCTATCAAAATTTTAATTTACGTTTATTCTTATTAAACAAATTGATCTTAACTTACAATTTCATCGTAAGCAACTTTAAATGAATTATTTCTGTGTTGTTATTGAATTTTAATATGTTTTTATTTAAAAAAAACTTTTAGCCATTTTTTAGCCATTTTTCCCCGTAAATTTAGCCATTTTTGGTCACCAAGTTTTGGCAGCACTGACCAGGGGCCTAATTCTGGCAGTCGTGATCGAGTACATTCTCGATTCGAAAGCAATTTTATTTCAGTCGATACTGAAAGAAACGAAATTGTTTTTTCAGTATTGTGAAACTCAAGTTAATGATTTACAACACTGAAAAAATAATTCCGATTCGTTCAGTATTGACTGAAATAATTAGATATTAAATTGCTTTCGAATCGAGAAATTACTCGATCACGTCTGCCAGAATCAGGCCCCAGTTGTGTCGTTTGTTTTAAATATGCCTATGGAATTATTTGAATTATTTTGAGTGAGTGGCTTAACAATGAAAAATAAATACTCATTAAAAAAGAGGTGTAAAGAAACTAAAAAAATATAGAAATTTTATTTACATTAAAAAAAAAATTGTTAAGTGCCACAAAATAAAAAATCGATGCAAAAAAATTTCAACTTATTTTTTGTTGTGACATCACCACTGTATCATAATATGATTACTTCTTATCTTATTATGATTAACATGATAAAAATGATAAAAAGTCAAGGGAAAAATATTATCATGTAATATTACGAATATATTTGGTCATAATATGATTCAGTAATAATATGTTTCTCTTAGAATATATTTACCACAACCATGTTTTTTCTTTGCGTGTGGCAAAAAACAAAATTATTAAATTTTATCTTTTTTTTGTTCTTTTTAGATTGTCCAGTTATTTTTACAAAATCCAGGTGAATTTTTTTCATTGTCCAGTTACACTAGGCAACAAATGGGAAGTTTTTTTTTACCTGAATAACCACTATATTTTTTTGATCCGCTGTAGTCACCTAACTGCAAAAAACATAATTTTTTTAAATTCTATGGCAAGGTTTTTTTAAAAAAATTTTTTTCTAAAATTTGAGATTTTTGAAGAGGCTGCTCCATACATCTTATCGTAACTTTGGAACGACGTACCCGATTTTGTTGTGCAATCCATCAAAACATTTTAAATTACGCCAGATTTAAGTTTGTTAAATATCATTATTTAATTTAGCCATTATTTTTGGAGTTATTGAGGCCGAAGTGGCAAAAAAAAAATATTTTTTTTGTTTTTTTATAAAATTATTGAAATCAAAAATCAAAAAAAACTTCCCATTTGTTGCATACTGTAACTAATAAGGGGGGTAGCTATACATAATTGGAAAGTTACTTTAATACTAACGGCCAATTTCACCAAGATCAGCTAAACTTAACTATTACCTTAACTTCCAGTAAACAATATTTTTATCAATTCAGTTTTCTCAGCAAATTGTGAACAAAATCAAAAGTTGTGCACCGATTGCAATGAAATATAGCTCATTTCATTCGAAATATGTTTAACTGAATGTTTTTCGACCAAAACTGTGATTTTTCTTGGATTTTTATTTTTATGAATTTTTAAAGAACAAAAAAAAATTTTTTTTTAATTTTTTTTTTTTTTGCCGAAATTTCGACGATTTCTCTGAAACTACAAGGCAAATTTAAAAACAGTGTAAACAGGGCTTAAAGATAATATTTTTACCGATTTCGGATATTTTTAACTGAATGTGGAGAACCGTTTTCAAGTTATTCCAATATATGAAGTGAAAGCGCCCTAATTTTGGACATAACGGTATATCTCGAAAAGATAGACAAAAATGGAGATTTGATTTTAAATCAGCGACCTTAAATTAGTAAAAATTTGTAATAAAGTTCCAGGCCGCAAAATGACTGTTTCCCAGTGAAAATATAATATAAGTAATTAATTGTATTAACAATTGTCGTTATAAACAAATAAATTGCATATGCAGTTTTTCGAAATAGAAAAAACTAAAATTTGATTTCAATGATTTTTGCGTAAAATTGAAACTTTTAAAAAAAATCTATTAAATTGCTCAAATTGTTTATTTTAATGAAAGAAAAATAATACAAAATGATGTTTTTTGATCATATGAGTAATTGAATCACTAACATAGTAAATAAGAACCGGGTTTGATTTCTGATAATAAAAGTTGAATCTATTTTTGATATAAATAATAAATATATATATAATAATTTACTGAAAATTTAAGGGAAAGTCATTATGATTTCATTTATATTCAATTACATAAAAAATGTTATGTAATGGCAATATTCTTTTAAATGATGAAACTCTTATCATTAAGTAAGAGTTAAATATTTTATTATTATTGCTTTTTTAATTTGTTTTAATTAGCTCTTCTTTTAGTAAAAAGAATTAACATAACAAAATAGTTTCATTTTTACGTTTTAAATTATCACGTCGCAAAATTTAAGCAAAAACACACTAACAAAAAATTTTTGGTACAACGAATCGTAAACGTACGAATTAAAAATATAATTAAAGCTGCCAGAAGAAAGACTTTCTTCTTTAAAAGATAAATTACGGTAAAACATTTTCATCAATTAATTTTAAAATTTTGTTGAGGAACTTTTAAGCAAAGAAATGTTTAAACGAATAAAAAATTAAATTCCTCTAAATGGGGTTAAAATGTTTTCCTACATCCCGCGAAGAGACTCACAACCGACAGTGATGCAAAAGATTTACGTAAGTACCTGCCGTGTTGGCCTACTGTCCCAGTGGTCTTGGCACCGGGTAAAAACAAAGCATTTATCAAGCGCTCCTATGTGTCAGCGCAACCAACACACACAAGTACAAATTTGAGAGTATAAATCTGCAGACTAAAACCGAGGTTCCAATGGCTACTGACTGCCAAGGTATCAGGTAGGAGCCTTGGTCAACCACGATCTCAAGAGATTTGTCAATATTAAACTTTGGGATAAATATCCTTAGGATGTATTTTTACATACCCCCGGTGGCACTCACAACTGGCATAAGTAGGATGAGATTAACGTGAGTACCTGCCATGGTGGCCTAACCCTATTAGTGCGCGCAACCACAACAAAGAGACAGCAATTTTGGTGTATACCTCAACAGAATTATAAACCCGAGGAGCTATCTAACCTCCGGTTTTGGAGCAAGCAGCAACTGTCGAATCGCATCAGCACGAAGGGAGATTCGCCAGTAGGATGAACTTCCACAGAAATGTAAAGCCGACTTTTTAAGATCTTTCTTCTCGCAACTTTGGGTTTAAACCACAACACCATATAATCCCCGAAGGGACCTCACCAAAAGTCAAACTAAAACCGAAGTTCCAGGGGCTCCTGACTTCCGTTGTACCAGATAGAACCTCTGATCAGCGAAGATCTTAAAAGATCAGTCAATATTTAAGTCAGCCGAATTCCAGTTATTGACTACATCCGATTTCCCTGGAGGATATACACTAAAAGGTAAAATATTCTAGGATGTAACCTTGAATAACCTCCCGGGGGGACTCACAACTGAGAGATCTGAAAAAGATTTACATGAGCACCTGCCATGTGTCCTGATCACATGGTGGATCTTAATCACTTGGTGACAAACAATGCGCATACCTATCGCTTTTGAGTGTGGGAGCAACCAGCACTCACAGGTAGAACTTTGAGTGCAGAATCCGGCAAGATTATACGTTCCCAACTTGCTTAGGAGCTTAGGAGCTGGAGCTATCTTACCTTTGCTGCTTTCGAAGACATGCTAGAAGTATCTGTTGAGTAGCAACAGCACCTAAGGATGATCCGCAGGCTGAACTCTCCCTCCATCCTTCACCCTTTTCGCGACTTTGAGTAGTTGGCCACAACCACCACGTGATTCCCGTATGTATCAACGGAAAGGCGAAACTCCCACAAAGGCCATCTTCCTGCAGGGCAGAAAGTGTTTCCCGCAACAAGCATACTAAGGGAGGTCTCAACCATAAAGGATCTCTGGTCAGTCGTGATCGCAGAGGATCGTACAGATCTGTTAAAAACTGTCAATTTTGGATTTTTGCCGAATCACAAGTACTGACTGCGCCTGAGTTCCCCGGAGTATGTCACACCAGAAGGTGAAATATCCTTAAGATGATCCCTACGAACTTCCGAAGGAATTCACAAACGACAATATATTTTCGTTTAAAAACATAAGGATTTCTTTTAAATCAAAAAGATTGGATACCACAAAAACTAAATGCAAAAGACATCGAACGCTGATTTTAGATGTCAGAGCTGCTGCTCCACTAATACAAAATGAGAAGCCTGGAAGTGTACAATACGTTTGTGTAGTGTATTGCGGTGTTTTTGCTATTTGCGTAGTGAACTAAGTAAAAATCAAAATGATTTGGACATTTGCTTAAGTTTGCTATTGTTATTGTACGTGGAGTGCAGGTCTTGCTGAGTTGACAATCTTTGGTCGGTGTTTGTTGAACTCCGAGTCGTTCCAGTGCGTAGAACCGATTGTTGTGGGTTTGTTAAACTGGCCAGTGATATTGTGTAGTTTATGTTAAAAATGTTTAGTGTTTTCGCGGTTGTTTAAGAGATGACAGCAAAAAATGAACGCAGATAAAATATTCTGGACATAGTTTCTAGAATTATGCAAATACAAGCAACGCGAAATGAAACAAGACTATTGGTAGAGCAAATCTGCCAAAGGGTTTTGAAAATTTAGCTCGGGATCCCGAAATATCGGCCCCTAAAGTTTTTGAATTTCTTGAAAAGGCGTTTGGTATAAGTCAAAAAAAATATACTAAATGTAATTCTGAGCAAAAAAAATAATTTCACATATCTTCAGTAGAATCGTATGGCGATTCTTTTCTTAGGATTTATTAACCCTCTAACTCGCATTTTAAGGGGTAATTTTTGTCCTTTTTCTGAACTCTTACACAAATTTATACTATTTTCTGCATCAAATTTTACTAGGGGCCTTGAAATTTTTGAATTTCTTGAAAAGGCGTTTGGTACAAGTCAAAAAAATATACTTAATGTACTTCTGAGCTAAATGACTATTTCAGATGTCGTCAGTAGAATTGTATAGCGATTCTTTTCTTAGAATATATTAACCCTCTAACATTTATATAAAGCAGGGACCGAAAATATTAGTTTTATTCGAATTTTAAAACAAAAAAGGCATATAGAAGAAAAATTTCGAAAAACTGATTCAAGTATACCATATTGATCCTCATGAACTTGTCTATGATAAACTATATTGATTTTTATTTTTTCGTTAAAAATCAAGAGTTATTTTTTTATTTTTATTTTTTCGATCAAAAATAACAGTTATTTTTTGATTTTTAATTTTTTGAACAAAAATAACAGTTATTTTATGATTTTTATTTTTTTGAGCAAAAATAAAATTTATTCTTTAAAGAAATGTACGTTTAATAATAATTTAGTTGACTTTAAATGTTTATTTTAATGTGTAATCGTCATTGTTAATTCTTATGCACATTAAAATAAATATTTAAAGTCAACTAAATTATTATTACACGTACATTTCTTTAAAGAATAACTTTTATTTTTATTCAAAAAATAACTGTTATTTTTGTTCAAAAAATTTAAATTCAAAAAATAACTGTTATTTTTGCTCGAAAAAATAAAAATTAAAAAATAACTGTTATTTTTGTTAAAAAAAATATAAAAATCAAAAAATAACTGTTTTCATCTGACTTTTATGAAAAAAGGAATAACTGTTACGGTCCCTGATTTTAAGGGGTAATTTTT
This sequence comes from Pollenia griseotomentosa, assembly GCA_963931875.1. Lineage (NCBI taxonomy): Eukaryota > Metazoa > Arthropoda > Insecta > Diptera > Polleniidae > Pollenia > Pollenia griseotomentosa. The sequence continues at coordinate 171,956,957 of OZ007562.1, read as the reverse complement.
GTCCTTTTTTTAGCTTCCCCACAAAACTATACTAAACGGCAATTTAGAGGGTTAAAATGTTCGACGAATATTTTCTGCATTAAATTTCACTAGAGGTCTTAGGGGCCGATATATCGGCAGACCGAGCAAACTTTTCAAAACCTTTTGGCATATTTGCTCTACCAAAAGTCTACTTTCATTTCGCGTTGCAAGTATTGAGGCTGGCAGTGATGACCCGAATTTTGTGCACTGTGTAATTAAAAACTAAAATATAGCACAGTTTACTTGTATAGTGTGCGCCACAAGTTTGGTTTACGCAGTTTCAGGCTTGAGCACTGAACTGGTGTTGTGTATGTCAGCCTTAGTATTAAAAATGGATCTCTTTAAAATTTCGAATTGCAAACTGCCGTATTTGAAAAAGAAAAATTATCAATGCTTTGAGATAAGAAGGATGTTAGTGTTTTGAGCTGGTTAAACCTGATTAGACTAAAACGAGAGAGATATACATACAGTTAAGAACTGACATTGCAATCATAATAAAATAAACTATTTATTTTTCTCCGTGTACATTCTGTTAAGCGCATTTTTTTATTCGTTGTATCTTTCTATAGCATGCGTTTGCGTATCGTTTAGATCATACAAATTGTACGCATGTTATAGATTTTTGTTGCAGTTGTCTGCCAGTCTTTTTATCGCGTTATTGTTGTTGTGGTTCTTATCGTTGTTTTCACTCGTGGCCTGTTGATTATGACAATTTGTAAAGCATTTCCCGTTTAAATGTTTCTTTTATTTAATTGTTTTGTTTATTCACTTCAACTATTTTGTTAAATTTTCTTGGCATTTTTTGTCGATTTGGTTTGACTCATGTCGTGGAGAGTTGACTGCTGCTGTTGTTGTTGCTTTTGACCCATACGTCTTATGAGTTTGGATGTCTGGTACTTCCAACATACATAGTTGTTGTAGCTATTACGTAAGTTGTTGGAATAGAGTTATACACTTTAATTGTACATAGTAAATTTGTATTAACATGTGCACTTTTGCGCGTTTTCACTTTTTATTAATCCATTAAAGTTTTTTTTTTTTTTTGGTTTTAGTATACTAAGAAAAAAAAAAATTAACTAGTAAACTAATAAATAACGAATCGAGAGTGAAACGCTTTTTTGGAACTTATCCATTAAACTCACACAATTATAATGCACTTGTTGTCGGTATTACTTTACAAGTAATTCGTAAATATTACATCTGTATGTTTGTTCAAAGTAAATTTGGATGATTAAAATTCAAATTGAATTTTTTCTTCAATTGCTGCAATAATTTCTTTATGCCACACAATAATTGGCTTAATCATCATTAAACTGACGGATACGTAGAAAATTTGTTTTGCCTGATTTACATTTTTCAAAAAAAAAAAAAAAAAAAAAAAAAAAAAAAAACTGGATAACGAGTTTGATGGTTTTTATGCTGCTGCAGACCAGTGTGTTGGAATAAATCTATTTTAATTCTCAGGGAGAAATTTACAGGAAAACAAATTAGATTGTTGTGTTTGAAATGTTTTCAAGAACAAGAAATTTCATTGGGAACAACAAAATTATTGTATAGTATCTTTAATAATTAAAATATTGATAATAAATTACTCTTCCGGTACATATAACTAAGATATATAGATTTTCTATTTAAGAAGAAATCATTTTACAACCTGATAAATTCTTTCAAAAAGCATGTTTTGGGTCGCAATTAAAATTTACCCTATTTTTGCAATCGAAGCCGTGAAATTTACGCTCTCAGAAAAAACATCATGCTAAAATCAAAATGAAAAAATATTGCTTTAACAAAAAATAGTGTTTCTAATGAAATAAATTGGTCCAATTTTAAATTTACATTTTTTTGTAGTTGACAACATTGTTCAATGTTGAGGTGTCCTTATGCGGACACTAGTCCTTTCGACGGACACTAGTACCTGGTCCCGGCAGCGTTTCAAAGGAAAGTTCTTAAATCTTTTGAGAAGAAGTCCCTCTTGAACGGTAATTTTTTTAATAATTTCAATAAACTAACCCGTTTTTTAGTTACGCAAACAATTGTTGTGCAACCTCCTCCATTTTCGAAATAACGGTATATCTCAAAAACAAGAGCTAACCCAAAAAAAAAACGGCTAGCACCATTACATGCAGCGTGCCCGAATTAGGTTAAAACGCCAGATGTCCGGCTTGTCTGTTTTTTCAACTAGCACTGTTTACGAATTTGACACTTTTTTAAGGCACCCCTCCAAAAATCAAGTTTATTCTCTTTCTAAAATATCAAAGACAAAATTTGGGACTACCTATTTAAAAACTATTTCCAAAATTATTTGGATTATCTTGAAACGAGAAAATACTAAATTTCTTTAAAAGACTCCGTTATCGACTTCAAATCCCTTCACATTTAAGTATATTAAGCCCAAGTTAACTACATGTAGTCTTAATATACATAGTTTTAACCAACCCATAGTCTGTACAAACATTTTAAAATTTTTCCTACTTAACTAGGAATTGCACTTGCTTACTTTGCCACACAGCTGTAGTGTTGAGTTGGAATACAATGCGGTAGAGAAGTTCACTTAAAGCGGCAGTCAGCATTAGTTAAGCCGGAGATGATTTATAGTGCGTTCTTTTATTTTGACAATAAACAAAGGAAAAGAGGTGAAGTTTATGACCACGCAAGTTGTAAGTAGTAAAATGTTGTAAATTCTTTTTTTGTTCTCTTTTTTTTTTTTTTTTTTTGTTTGAGAGCTGTTGTCGATGCCTTTGCTAAAGTTTGCTGGCAGCAGGCAGTTGCAACATGCCAACAATTCAATGTTGTTCCCAGTTACCAATTGTAACCGCAATTCTTCTTTTTATAACTAATATTTTTCTTTTTTTTTTTTAATGGGCAGCATGAAAAAAATGTTGGGGGTTATGTTGATTTTTTTCTTATGTATGTAACAAATTATTAAAAAAAAAAGAAATGGTGATAATGCATTACTTCTTGCATTACTTTGAAATAAGTGGTTATGATTTAAGATTTTTTTTTTTATTTATTGATTTAAACAGCAATATTTTTCTACTATATCTGTTTAAATCTTTCTAATTATGTTTTGAAAGGCTTCAATGGAATCAGCGATCTATAAAAGTACAAGAAATTAAGTTTAACAGAAACTAGAAGTATAAATTTTAAAATTAGCTAAATTGGCGTATGTTAACGTTTGAACACGAAACTATTTATTTCCAACACGAAAATTGCAAAATTTCATTCTTCTCACGTAAACTTTTGAAAATGTCCACACCACGCGAAACACGCTTTTTCGCTGCCTACGCATCTGTCCAAATGTAAAATCTGTGTAGGTATGTATATGCAACAAGTTACATGCACAAAGCCGTTGGATGCCTTGAGGCGTTCAATGCGAAAATTAGGTTTACTTTCTACTCTTGTAAGCGTCACAAGCAGCGTTCGAAAAAACCAGCTTTTGAATCATAAAATTTGATGTTTACTGTTGGTGTAGGGTATCAAATGGTCAGGCTTGACCGACTACACTTTTTTACTTGTTTCTTGTTTCACTAGTGTTTTTGGTTTAAATTTGAGAAATGCAAAAACTAATAATAACAATAATAATGTTAAAAATGTTCAGGAGAATGAATGAGAAATAGTCAGGAGTAAAAAGAAAAATGTTAAATAGATGCAGATACACACACACACACACACAAATTCAGTGTAAGAAAAACAATTGGCATCAACACGCTAACCAAATTCAGAAACGAAAAAAAAAGCTTCACCAAAGCTAAAATGAAATGAAAAAAAGCCTGCAAAAAAAAGTCAAACATGCAAAGTCCACATTTACCGGATAAAGTTGGTTAAATGACTTGACTGCATTCATGTGACATTAACTGTCATTGAAACAAATGAAGCTAAAGTAGAAAGAGAAAATGCATTCTTTCCATGCATCCCATACATTCATTCATTCATTCATTCATTTATTCGTTCAATATCAATAGTCTAAGAAACACATACCAAACTGCCATACAAGTATTTTTCTCAGCTTTAAGTTTTAACAATAAAAAACGGCACACACAGAATTGTAATTCATCTAGGCCAGGCAGGGAGTTATAGAAATTTGGTAGAATTTTAATTTATTTATTTTTTTTTTTTCTTTTTTTTTTTTTTGTTAAATAAATAATAAATTTGGGCTTTTTTGGAACAACTTTTTTGACGATTCCTACAAATTAAATCAAAGTCGTGGGATCAAAGATTTTTAGTGGGTGTTGTTAATAAAAAATGTTTAAAACCAAAGCACAGAACATAATTAGTAGAAAATTTTTAATTTTAATAATCAAAACAAGTAAGAAAGTACAGTCGGTCAAGCCCGACTATATGATTCCCTACACCACAGTATTTTAAAACACATTAACGCTAGTGCACCCTATTCGGGACCCATGGAGAATCATGCTTATGTGTCCATATAAATATGGATCTATCTATGTTTTTAATTTCATTAAGATCGGTTTGAAAGTTTGTGAGAGGCAGAAATTGCCCTCGTGGTCCTATTTTTTAAAAACTGCATAGCTTATGTAGCCATATAAGTACGGATCTATCTATGTTTTAAATTTCAATAAAATCGAATTGATACACTGATAGCAAAAGCGTCATAACGCTGATGTATTTTGACATCAGTACTATGACAAGTGTCTTCGATACTTTTCATCGTTGTGATATAAACCCTAACATCACTTGGCCAAAGTGTCATCCGGGTCAAAATGAAATTATGTCATCGATGGGATGACACATCGGCATCACAGAAATGACGAACATGTCCTCAGTGCGATGACGCAGTAACATTGCAGAAAGGACACATTAGCATCAATTTAATGACAGTTTGTCATTAAGTCAAAGTCATTGAAATTGACTTAAGTCAAAGTGAGAGAATATTATTATTACTTACCCGTTGCATATGTTTGTTTCACGTTTGTTGCATTACGACCTTTGTTTACAGCAGAACTCTCAACAATAAGACACCAACACCATGCCTCATGTGGTTTGCATAATCATTCTACTTTAAAAATTTCATGTATTTAACTAAATAACTCAAAAAAATAGAATATAGGAATTTTTGCTTCTTATAATATTTACATTGTAATCATGAAAATGTGGCATCGAATTGATGTCACTATAGTCATAAAATAGATGACACGTAAAAAATTACAAAATTGTACGAAGACGTTAGGCATCATCAATTTGAAGATGCATTTTTTTATCAGTGTTGTTTCTGAGAGGGAGAAATTGCCCCTATCTTCCCTCGTGGTCGTACGATTCGGCCCATTTTCCTTGTGCCAGTAAGAACCTATAAGCCAAATTTTATCAAAAAATCTCCAAAATTGCGACCTGCACTTTGCGCACAAGGTTACCTGGAGAGCCAGCCTGCCAGCCAGCCGGACGGACATCGTTAGATCGACTCAGAAAGTGATTCTGCGTCGATCGGTATACTAAAGGTGTTACACACATCAGCACAAATGCATAATACCCTCTCCACTATTGTGGTGTGGGTATAATTATTTCGGATTTTAACCAAAAAAAAAAAAAAAACCGTAGGAACTTAAAGTTAGAAAAGTATCAATAAGCAATAATAAATTTTTCGATAATCTAAAGAAAATATACGCGATCTTCGAACGAAATATTTTAAAATTAATACCCTTAACAAAATAAACAAAAGTTCAATCAGTTTTATTTCGATATTCTGTTTAAAATCTTGTTGAAAACTAAAAATCTCGGTATTTTAATAATTTTTGTATCGGGTTTCCACATGCAAGTGCAAGTTCGTAAAACTCAATACACTCACACTTTTTCACTAACATTCACAAAATTTTTGTACTTTCAGCCAATCGGCCGTTTCCGCGATTTTTCGTTGATAATACGTTTACACTATTTGCAAGCAATTACTTGCATGTGGAAACATAGTGTTACAACAATAACTTTGTTTTTTAATTATGCCAACACCAAGAACATGATAGTTTTGACATTAAGTTTTGTGACGTATTCGTAGTAGATGCATTAGCAATTGTTTAAATGAATTTAATTTCGCTTAAAAATTGCAATAAAATAATTAAAATCCACTATGAAAATGGTGGTTCTGTTAAAGTTACATTTACACAGCCAATGAAACAATCAATTCATTGCAAACCAAATTTCCCGATCGCTCAATTTAACGAACATCAGCTGTTAAGTGGCCAGCCAGATCGTGTGATTTAACACCAAAACGTTTTGAAAAAAATATAATTAATTAATTTTCATGTTGTAAAATTCCTTTCTTCATAAAAATAATTTAATGAAAATTAAATTTAATGAACTTAAGCCTAATTAAAAATATTAAAAATTTGGATTAAAAACCACAAATAGTTCAACAAAATAACCACAATACTAATTATTGTTAAAGCTAAGTCTGCTTTCACACGTTTCATCTTTTGATGCTCAACTCTTATGTTTTTAGGTGAGAGAAGAAAGAAGAAAGGGGGTTAGTACGGAGATGCCTGTACTCGGTCAGTACGCTTTGTGTTTTTATTCGTTGGTATATGCACAACGATGGCTGCATGTAATTTTTTTCCTTTCTTTTTTTCTTTGATTCGCTGTTAATAAAATTGTTCTTGTTTTGAACCGAAAAAAGTTGAAAACGATTGCTGCGTGTGATTATATTGGCATCTTTAAAAGGGAATTGAAAAGAAGTTGAGCATCAAAAGATGAAACGTGTAAATTTAGACTAAGGTACGAGCTCTATGTGTTCATTTGTCCTTCCAGTTGTGCTGAAAAAGGTCAACAAGAAAAAGAAAGACAAACAAGAAAAAACAAAAAATGTACTTTGGACTTCAAGAAGAATTCTTGACAAAAGTACGAAAAAACAGAAGTAAGGAAAAAACATGTAAAATCAATTCAAATGGATAATCATTCAAAAAAGCAAATTTCGATTTACCAAAAGTTAAAATACAATTTGGTTTAATTAAGGATTGATGTTTGACTATTGACGTCAGCAGTCGTCGATGGCTGCGAGTGTAAAACGGCAAATCCATCTGAGGAGATCGAGTGGTTGCGATCGAAACATGTCATGGTAACCTGCCGGCCCGGGTTCGAACCCCGGCCACGGTCAAGAATGAAAGATTATCAATAACAATTTTAATTAATTTTCATCTTGTAAAATTCCTTTCTTCATAAAAATAATTTAATGAAAATTAAATTTAATGAACTTAAGCCTAATTAAAAATATTAAAAAATTTGGAATTTAAAAAATATAGGATTTCAAAAAATAAAACAAATTTCAACTTTTTTTATCTTGAATCAAATGTGGGATCTGAATTAGAAAATTAATATTCTCCAAATGAATTAGCATCCTTCAAGTATGCCTCAACTTCGGTTGAAGTTGAGAGATCATTTTCCATGCACAAAAGCTTTTTAACAGACAAAGGCTTACTTTTGATAATAAAAAAAAAGTATTTATTTGATTATGCAAACAAAAATTTAAATTATGTAGTTATTTAAATTAAGTTTTTAAAAATATTATAACTACCTTTGAATAACTATAGAATAAAAACAACAATAGAATTTTTTATTTTGTTTTAAATAAAATAAAAAAACGCTTTTTTATTGAAAATGTTGAAGTTTTTAGTGCATATTTTTTATTTTTTTAATGCATATTTTGGAGTTTTTAGTGCATATTTTATGCGCATATTTTCAATTTTTTAGTGTAGTTATAACTTAGAGTTTGAAATTGGTTTACGGTATTATTGATTCTAATTTAACGTTACACTCTTAATCAAATGTACAGATGCCACAAGCTTGACTTGGGCTTCACACAAAAAGATCAGAGAAAGATCGCTGTAGTATAAAGGCCAAGCACTGGTTATTTGTAAGAAACCTTGAGGGATTACGTAAAGACTCTGTTTTTGAAACCGAAATTGCGACAAAAAATATGATGAAAATAATGGTAGGTACTCATCTTTATCGCTTAGGAGATCAGACAAGCCCTTGACTTTTGTGTGCGAAGAATGTATAAAGCCAGGCGGGTTAAATAAAAAACTAGCGAGTTAATAACCCATTTAGGCACTGTTATGTAGTGTTTCCCCTCCCCCCGGGGGGTGTAGGAATAGCCATAGGGATATTTCACTTTTTTGGTGGTACATCCTACGGGGCATAATCGGGTGCAGCTAATACCTGGGATTCGGCAAAAATCCAAAATTGAGAGATCTCTTGCGATAGCGGCTGACCAGTAGAGTGGTACAAAAAAAAGTTGAGCCAGTCACCCCCTAGGATTAAAGATTAGTTGAAAATAATTCCAGAAAATTTTTTTAATTTTTTGCCCCGCCTCTGGATACCGCCCTTTTAATTTTTTGTATACTGCTTCGCCATTAAAACTCCGATCATTACATAATGCATATCGTAATTCATGGCTTTTCAGATTGGTGCGACGGTGTTCAGTAGCCCCTTGAATGGACTGGGTATAAGTTCAGGCCTCCGTTAGTATGCATCTTGCTGTATTTCAGGAAGATTTTCTTTGCGGAAATTTCGCCTGTCCGCTGACAAGATACTTTCGCGGATCCCGTGTTAGTTGAGGTTTCCCAATTAAAAATTTTATCATTTTGCGAAGCACTAAAGGTACATTCAAAAAAATAAGCGCACAATTATGCGCTACGCAATAAGACATACAGAAATGCAGTAAAGTAAGTGAAAGAACTCTCAACAGCTTTCATAAAAAAAAAACATTTCAAGTGCCACGGCATTCCCTTACTACAAAGCAGGTTTGTAAGGGAGAATACTAAAAAATAACTGTATCAAAACATTCTGTGTGTAAAGCTGATCGTTACATCCAACAATTTTTATGTGTGCTAAATAATGCGCTTAATGTGTCAAAAATGTATTGCTTCAAAGTGGGAACTCGCCATTTAAAATGCATGTCTTCCGTTAGCGCAATGGTAAGCGAAACTTTTATGTTTCTCCCTTACAAACCTGCTTCGTTGGAAGCTTAATGGGTTAAGTAAAAAACTTTTCGATTTTTTTGTTTTAAAATTAATTTTCAAATTAACTTTTTAAAATTAACTTTCTTCAGACTTGGGCGATCTTTTTTAATCTCATTAGTTTCAAACCAGAATTTTTTTAAACTTGAGGTCCATTTTTTCAATTGAATTTGTCAAAAGTTTTGTAACCCATTAACGTCTTTTCATATTTTACTTAGCAACCCAAAAAGCCAGCTAACAAAGTTTTAAAAGACATTTAGCGCAAATGGTGGCACAGAGTGAGAGAGAGAGAGGGAGACGCACACATTACTAAACTAAGGCCCGTTTTCAAAACATACCGATAGCTTAAAGTAGACTTTAACCGGCCTTATGAAAAGTGTTCCATTATTAAAACTTTACTTTAACCTGAAGTGGGCGATTAAGTACATTAAGGTTCATCATACCTGTAGTGTAATTCTGTAACTTTTTCACGACAAAAATTTGTCGTTAAGTAAGTAGTAAATTTTAAAAGTTTTTACTTCCAATTTTCTACTTAACGACAAATTTTTGTAGTTAAAAAATAACCGAAGTTCCCTACTGGTAGGTTAAAGTAAAGTTGTAATAATTGAACACTTTTTATACGGCCGATAATATCCTACCTTTAGCTATCAGTAAGCTGTCAAAACGGGCCTAAGTAAAAATAGATGGCTTTAACAAGAGATTAGAAAATACAAATATTAAGCCGCTACAACATAACATCGCATATGATGTCAATAGCGATAAGTGGCTCATAAACACAAACAACTATTGTTGTTAGTTGCAATTATAGAAAAAGAATAGAAACGACAGCCTTTGCTTTTGCTTTGCAATTTCTTTAAAAGAAATCGTAAAAAAAGTATCTTAAATTATCTTTGAAAAAAGCATTTAAGACTAAAACATTCAGTTGAATATTTTTAACTGTTAAGCCCTCCTCCCTTCTAGTTTTGTTCTATAACTGCAACACATTCTTTAACAAATACTTTGTTTGTGTTGCCTCAATGTTTGTGTTTGCGCAATATTGTGTATGCGATTAAACTTGTGACTAGAATCTATTTAATTTAGGGAAAATAAAGGAGGAGAAACTTATTAAAATGGGGCTAAATAAATATTTGAAATTTACAAAGTTTTTCTTCAAACGCTTGATGTCACTAATATCTTGTTAAGTTATTATTATGTGTAGGTAATTGTTTATTGAGGTGTTCCTTTTTTTGCAGAAAAAGTTGACTGAATAAACTTGCATTTAGTACAGGGTAATCAATTATGGCCGTTTTGCTACGTTTCCAATGTTCTCTTAAAAAACTTTGTTTTGAATTTAAAAACGGGACACCTTTTATTTTAAAAGGTGAGTTAAAAGTAACCTCAAAAAATATTGTCGTATTTATGCTTCTTAAATATATGATAGATTTTTTTCAAAGATTATTTAAAATATATTTTATAATATGAAGAAAGGAATTTTACAACATGAAAATTAATTAAAATTGTTATTGATAATCTTTCATTCTTGACCGTGGCCGGGGCTCGAACCTGGGCCGGCAGGTTACCATGACACGTTTCGATCGCAACCACTCGATCTCCTCAGATGGATTTGCCGTTTACACTGTAAAACAGGTTCGAGCCCCGGCCACGGTCAAGAATGAAAGATTATCAATAACAATTTTAATTAATTTTCATGTTGTAAAATTCCTTTCTTCATAAAAATAATTTAATGAAAATTAAATTTAATGAACTTGAGCCTAAATTAAATTATTAGAAATTTGGATTAAAAACCATAAATAGTTCAACAAAATAACCACAATACTAATTATATTTTATAATTTAATAATTTTTTTTTACTTGGACTTAAAAACATGTTTCACTTATCTTAAAGCATATATGTTCTTAAAGCATAAGCTCTAAGAAACGTTTAAAAGTTGAATACTGTGTTTCAAAGCATATCGAGGGCTAATATTCAAAAAGTGTTATCTGCAAAATTGTGATTGTGACCTGTTTTTTACGATTTTATTTAAAAAACGTCTAAATAAATAAATATGGGCATTTCCATTGTGAGGGGACGTTACATTTGTACGACAAAATGTTTGCTATGAATAATTTTGACCATATTATTGTTAATTCTGACCATAATAAGGTAACTTTTAATCAAATTATGGATAATTTTTACCATAACATGGTAAATTGTGAACAAATTATGGTTAATTTCTGCAAAAATGTTCATATTTAACCATGAACAAGCATTAAAATTGTCAAAATTCAATCATAGTATGTTGCTCTTAGACTATGGTTACCTCCAACCATATTTTTGTCTGCGTGTACTGACGCCTCTGAGTGTGGTGGACACCAAGCCACAGGTGGAAATTCTCCAAAGCTTAAAAGCTGGATCTATCTAACCTTAACTACAATTAAATTTTCTTAGGCCGATTTTTATTCAAACAAGGGCAAAAGTCAGCCCTAAACTTCGTATTTTAAGATCTCCCTTCCCGTGATTAGGGTTTTTACTACACCGACAAATTGATATCGAAAGGGTGCTCAACCAATCTTGTAACTTTGAGGTCACAAGATTTTTGCCTATTTTAACTCTGGTCATGATCAAGGTATTGGCTTCCCCTTTATACCGCCGAGAGGGCAACGCCTAGAGCTAAGAGTTCTTCAAGACTCATAGCACACCCACAAGAGGGGATTGGCTTATTTATTTGCAAACTAATATGATAATTAATCGAGCCCTTTCCGCTAAATAATCTTAAGCGAAAAAAACACAATTTACAGGAGAAGCGTGTTTTTATTATCTGCCTGTTTTTTGAACGCAAACACAAAAGTGACTCGTTTAACTAACGTTTAAAACAAAATTTCAAAATTTGTTTTTGTTTTAAATGTCCGTTTTGCGCTCGCGTTCTAAAAACAGGCAGTATATTTCATAAAAATTTTGTATGAAGGTTGGCGCTTAAGCTAAAATTGCTTTTGCTATAAAATAATAACGGTACCTTATGTGACCATGACATTTTTTGGAAATGATGCAAGTGTTGCCAATGCGTTCATTTATTACAAAAACGAAAAATAAAAAAGATGTCGCTAAAGCTATTTTTGCGGTAACGGCATGGTATCGTTATTGTCCAAAAAGCGTTTATTAATGTTTTACAAATTAAATGCCACTTCACACTATTACATTTTGTATTAATACATGTCAAAAACTCTAGTAATAGGTGAATGTGTGATAGTGTAAATGCAATGCGTTATAAACATGACAAGTATTACGAAACTTCATCGTTTTTTTAAATTTTTTAAAGAAAGGGTACATTTATAAGACGTAACAGTCTTATGGATGAGCCCAAAAATACTTTTTATTTGCTCAGGGTTGCATTTTCACAAAAGCATATTCATGTGCTATAGTGTTAATACAAAGTCTAATGTTAAATATGATTTTTTGACAGTCGCAACCAAACTCATTAGAATACGTAAGACTTGTGTGATAGTGTAAAGAAATTTTGCTATTACTTTCTTCTGACATCGATCAGGAAATATTTAGTGCATTTAAAAGTCACATAACGTTAGATTAATTTAAAGACCTAAGTAAAAAATAAAAAAATTGCTTATCTTAAAATTTCCAGAAACTTCAAAAATATTCTTTTAAGGAATTCATCGCAATTTTTTTCGAAACGAGCCCTTATTTACACTGATTCTGAAATTCTGGAAATTTTTAAAGTCTTACTTTTTTTTTAAATAATGAGTATTGTGGATAATTTGTTGAACTGCTTATCGTTTTTAATCCAAATTTTGATATTTTAATCATGCTAAAGTCCATTCAATTAAATTTTGAATTTAATCCTTACAGAGCTGGATATGCTAAATCAATGGATAAAAAAAATGGCCTTTGTTTTATTTGACTGACAAATGTACTTTTGAATAATAATAATAAATAAAACTAATATCAAATCTTTCCAATATTTAACTTTTTATTCCTTACAGCAGTTTTCATCAAAATCTTATTCAAACCCTGCTGCTCTATTTAGGCATATTGCTGTAATATTCTGATAATTTTTTTTTTCTCCTCTTTTTGCCAAAAGCAAGTGAAATGATTTTAAAGTATAAAGAAAAAGAAATAAAATCATTTCTATGCACGAGCAAATAAAAATGTACTAAAAAATCGCCTAAGGCATAGATCTTTCATAAATTGAATAAGAAAGACAAACAGCTCACACACAGAATTCAATGTGAACTTTTTTTTGAATGCATTGTCCGTGGAACTGGTAGAACTTTTATTAGAGTTAGAGAAGCAGCAGCGACAGAAGATAAACCCCACAAGATTATAACAATCAGCGAAAAAGACACACAAACAGACAGACATACGGACAAGCAGACATGCATACGTCGTAATTAAGTCGCTATTTGGGGAAAAAGAAAACAGCACAAGTCTAGAAACACATGCCACTTAGTATGGCACAAGTAGTGGTGGTAGTGGCATGTCTGCTATTGAAAAAGTATGTATGTGTGTGTGTGTGTGTGTGGCTGGTATGAATATGAATAGATTTGACTGTTGCATGTGTATCGGTTTTATTTGCTGTTGCATTGTAAAAAATTTTTTTAAGCTTTAGCTTATGCTGGCTTGCTGGCTGTCTGACTAACCTGACTTGACTCACTTTCCACCTTAAGGAACGCCCGAAAAAGTGCACAACATTTCTTTTCAAATCACATTTATTTTTCTCATTAACAATTTGCAGAAGTCGTATTCTTATTTTTATGGCGAAAACATGACTTCACAAAGAACAATTCTTTAACATGTGTCTGATTTTGTGTGTGTGAGTGCCTAACTTTGTTTTGAAAATTATACCTGTATCCATCAACAGTACATAGTTAAAGTTGTTTGCTTGAGAAAGTATTGACTAGACAGACAGATAGGTGGGATAAAAATTGTTTGATTTTTATTATTTTTATCTATTTTAGCGAAGATATATTAAAATTAAGTATTTTACAAAAATCGGTAATATCGACCTGATCCGTATCCAGCGCATTGTGGCCTGGCTATGATTAACAGCGGACATGCTCTCTACTTAGGTCCAAGAGGCAAACAATTAGAACAGTGATGGCAGTGATAACTGAACACTAGCCCTTAAGGACTCAAGCGAGAAGAATGCGTCTGGAATTCAATAACTAATGCAGAAGTTGTCATGATGAGGAGGAAGAGAAACAGTGTTTTATTTTCTGTGTCAGTGTCCTGGAATTCGAACCATTAGGGAGAAATACATGGGGATACCTGTGTTTGAATAACTGAAGCACCCAAGTTAACTGTCTTCTTGATGGCTGCCAAAGAAGGAACCTCACCTAATTAGCGAAAATAAAAATCTAATATCGCGAAAACGCATATATAAACCATATCGCTAATTTTAGTAAAAAAAAGCGCATAAATTGCAGAGGCAAGTTTTGCATAAACCCACTTATTAAAAACTACACAGAAAAAATGTTTGCCAAAAGTTGTTTAATTAAATAATTAATTGGTGTTCATTAATTTTTTCAATTAGTTTTTTTTTTTTTTTTTGTTTGCTTTAATTAGTTTTTTAATTCGAAACACATAAATTTAAATGTTTGTGCATATGTTGTGTATTTTTTAATTTATACAATTAATTTTTTAATTGACTAAATTTATGTGCCATAACTCGAAAATACAAATGCGTTAATTGATATGATCAATTCTTTTGCAGGGGCAAAATTAGTAAGCAATTTAATTGTCCGAACGATGTCGATTTTCTATTTTTTCTGTGTAGAGTTTCCTAAAAATCTCAAAAAATTTATTGAAATTGGAAAATGTATAAAACAATATAAAATCGTTTATTGTAGTATTAAAATTTTAAAAACGCAAAAATTTTAAAAATCGCCAATATTTAGAAAAAGTGGCAACACCACAAATATTTGTGAAAATCAGAAAAAATTATTACATTTGGAATCGGTTTTTGAAAATTCAAAATTTTTGCGAAAAATTTATAAAACAATAAACAAACCGTTCGTTTATTGTATGTAGTATTAAAATAAAATAAGAAACGCCAAAATTTCAAAAATCGCAAATATTTAGAAAAAGTGCCAATACCACAAATAATTGTGCAAATCCGAAAAAATTATTAAATTTATATTGGTTTTTTTAAAATTCAAAAATCGCAAAACTTACAACATGTTAGAGAAGAAAAACCAGCTAATGCTAGAAACACTTCGTACCAGTTGTGTTTCTAGCATTATTCGGAATTATTCGGAACGAATATAAGTCGTCAAAAATAGAAAATATTGCGTAAACCGAAATTCGTCGTGCGTAACGAATTCTGCGATAGGTTTATTTCTATTTCTTACGCAGACGAACGACGAAAAACTTGGGACAGGGACAGCAAAGTCTAATATTTATTAAAAATCGTGAAGCGGAAATTTGCAAAATTTTGCTAACAGCGGCATGATAGCAAAGTCTACTATTTATTCAAAATCGTTAAAGCTGTAAAGAATCAGACAACTTACAGGAACAAATCGCGAACATCGCTGAAATTCGCGAAAAATTGCAAAATTTAAAACAATTCCAAAAACTAATTTGAGATCGCTGAATCGGAATGCAGAACAACAAAAATGCTGAAGTAATCCACTTTCGAGTGGATTCGGATTCGGTTTTATTTTTTTGTTTTTTTTTTTTTTTTTTTTTTGTTGAAATATGGTCAAACTATGATTTGATAAATGTTAACAAACAAATAAATTGCAAAGAAATTTGGATAAAATATATTTAAAAAAGATGAAAATGGATGCAGTAAAATAATTTAAAGAAGTTAATAATTTTATAAAATTCAGCGTCCAAGGTAATTATTTTTATAAATTAAAACAAATTTTAGGTCACACTAATACCTGGAATTCACGCACTTATTGTGTTTCATTTGACGAATTTACGCAAAGAATTCTTGCCGACGAATTCGTCCTACTATGTGAAGTTCGACGTTCGTCCTAGTTGTGTTTATGTCATAAATTAGAATAAAATAAAGATCATTAATTTCACAAGAACTCGTCAATATTAAATATTAAATCGTCACCTAAAACGCAAAAGGCCCTATCTTACAGTTTTAAATTTTTACAGGAGAAGCAAAAACTATTTAAAATGATAAATTGTCTAAAAACGTTTATAATTTATTTTTCTTCCGTTTTTCTTGCAAAATCTACTAGTTTTTTTGACAATTGACAATGTTGCATATTATGCAGACTCTGAGTTTGGCCTTTTAGCGTTTACCTAATAATCTATTGTAGGAAGGGCGTTTTTTTTTTTAAGTTTTGGTCGAAAGATTCCAAAATGTTTCGTAGGCATTTGTGTTGAAGCAATACATCAGACTAAATTAAAAAGTCGATTTTCAATTTTGCGTTTTAGGTAACGATATGCAAATTGACAATGCCAAAAGAATTCACAAATTCAGAACAAATCGCTAAATCTAAAATAGTTGAAAATTATATAATATCAATATTATTTCGAAGTAAAAAGTTTTTGGGGTTTTTTTTTTGCATTTTCAAGCAACATATGTCCAGAAATATGCAAAAATATGCACGCAGGCAGCGCTGCCATTTAACAGCGGAGAATAGTTTAAAATAAAACATGCATTTAAGTTAGAAATTCAACCCGCAAAAAAAATGCAGAAAGTGTAAAGTAACAAAATACTGATTCGTTTTTCTTCAAATACGAATCCGCAAATCGAGCAGATCTGTACGTTGGTAATGCAGTTAGTGAATTGCATAAAATGTATAAATCAATTAATTTTTTTTTTTATTATTGTATACGGTGTTTTTTAAGCCCGATAGAATTTTCAAAAACGTAAATTGTAAAACGAACTGTCATACTACACTCAACTTTTGCCATTTATGTTCGCTTTACTCTGACATATTAACATGAATAGATTGGCGTATTAAATTAACTTTGAAAATCAGTCATCGAGTCGCGCAACCTTCAAATGACTTTGTTTGTTCAGCGATTAGGCTCATTTTAGGCTTAACACTTATTGAGTGAAAGCAATCCACAAGAGACCCTGCAGACTCCATCACATCCAAAAAAATATTATTATAAGAGCTTGTTTTGATTGTTGTTTTTCAAGTCCTTCATTTTGGTCCCACTAGTGTAAGGGGTCTGGAGGTCCACCACGTCATAGCCTCCAGTAACGTAGTAAGGGCGTGGTATATTTGCTGAGGTGCCCAGATATAAACAAAGCTCTGTGATAATACATTTGGAACCCCTGACTGCAAACCACACCGATAGGCACCGTTTGCATGACGCCTCAGGGGACGGCTAACCTTTCGTTGCCAAAATGTTAGCGATGCCTATGGTCAAGACATGAACCACAGCCTAGACTTAAGTCACCACATCGCTTCAAGATCGTTATCCATGATGGTGATAGAAATTTATAGGC
The DNA here is from genome assembly GCA_963931875.1 of Pollenia griseotomentosa. NCBI lineage: Eukaryota > Metazoa > Arthropoda > Insecta > Diptera > Polleniidae > Pollenia > Pollenia griseotomentosa. The sequence goes on along the minus strand of OZ007562.1, from coordinate 171,939,562 downwards.
AGGTTGTTCCACATATGGGTTCATAACTCATTTCCTACTGAACCGATTATGTTTGATTTCCATCCAGAATTGCTAAGGAGAACTCCAAATAATTTGATACTAATATTGTTCTTTTCTATTAAGGCTCTCGAAAGCGAACATTTTTAACAGACGCACAGACAGACGGACATGGCTTCAACGACTTAGAGTTACTCAAGGACCCAGAATACACATATATACTTAATGGGGTCTAAGTTAAATATTAAGAACGTTTCACACGAAATGACAAACTGAGTACATATACCGCTATTCACTACTAGCGGTGGAGATTTTAAAATGAACTCGGAGCTCCAGGAGCCCGAAACCAATTCTAAATTTTAATAAAAAACTAAAATTTTTTGTGTAATTTTTTACAATTTCAAATTTTGTCGGACTTAAAAAACACCCTTTAATTTCTTAAATATTTTACAGTGACTTGTAACAAACACGCCTTCAAAACGAAGTAGTTGTTAAATTTTGAAAGGTTTTTATGACTTTTAATTTCTTGTCTAAATGCTTGTCTGTTCTAAAAGAGGGGTAAGAGGTCTTGAAAGTTTTTGTTTCTTTTTTTCTTCAATTTTAGCTGTCTGTTGGTCTGTCGGAAAATAATTTTTTTTTCTAATATTTTTTGGCTGCTAAAAAACATTTTTTTTTATTTCATTTAAATTTTCTTGCTTTTTTCAGATGTGTAAGACTGGATTTTTACTGTCTCTTTTTTTCGCTAAGAAAATCAGGTATTACCTACTTTAAAGCTTATCTACCTCGCATGCCTGTCTACATCCTTCGCCCACAAAAATGCAAAGTCAGTTCTGTCCCCTCTTGCTTAAAAGTTGTAGTGGAAATCCATCTTAAGGTCACACTTACGAAATATTTGACGCTCCACACGTAACCACTTTTTTGGTATATCCGCATCACAATAGTGGAGAGGAGACTGTATAATGCGTTTGCGCTGATGTGTGCAACACATAAAAATATTGGTCCTAGACCCATTTTACTATATCGATCAACTAAGATCCTCTTTCTAAGTCGATTTAACGATTTCCGTCCATCCGGCTGGCTAGCTGGTTGTCTATCCATGTTAACATTTTGCGCAAAGTACAGGTCGTTATTTTGAACACAATTTGATGGAATTTCGTAGATACGATTCAATTGTCATCAGGACAAAGCCTATTGAAAATGGTGAGAATCGGTCAATTACTTAACATGTCCCCCATACAAACTTCTTTCCCGAATACAATCTTATTATGTTGGTATTTAGTAACTTTGGTCCAAACTTATTTAACTGCAATCTCAATCAGCCTTCAACATTTTATTGGAACCGGTACATATTTGATCATAGCCACCATTCAAATATTACTCCCGAAAATAGCTTTTAATGGCATAAAACTTCCTTATAAATGTTGGTATTGACATACAAATCAGCGACAGTAACTTTTACGATAAATTTTATGTCATGACAAAATGTTGTGCTGGTTAGTCAAAACTAAATCATAGGGCCCATGTAAGTCCCCTTCCAAAAAACCCCAAATAGGCAAACAAATCTCTTGTAGATAAAGATATCTAAACAATATTTGGCAAACAGAACTTTTAAATGGATCTAAATCTCATAACATGATTTTGTTTTGGTGGATCCATGATTGCCCATGGGTACCGAACGAGGTAAATTCTCGAAAATTTGTTTTAAGATACTTTGGTATAGGATATCATATGGCAGTGCTTGACGGACTATACTTTCTTACTTGTTTTGTTAAACATATTGTTTAATTCAATAAATGAATTGGGTTAAACTGATTTGTTTAACCTTTGAATTGGGTTTTATTTACAAGGCTATGAGCCAAGTAACGTTAATAAGATTGTCTAGGCAGTATCACCAAGACAATTGTACAGAGTAACACAAGCACTTGAAACTTGGTTACAGCGGAGTTATAGTAGAGAAACAACTTGTCAAATAAATTGATTTATTATTTCTGATTTTATTAAAATAAAATTGATTCTTATATACTAATTAATTACTAAATACAAATAACAACAAAGCTTATAAAATTGTAAATTAAAGAAATTCCAGAAAAAATGTGAAACCGCCGACGATGCAAAAATAAAATAAACTCAAACAGTAGTTCAAGGTTACTAAATGAAAATATTTAAATGAAATTGGAGTTCCTCAAACTTGGTAAAAAGTAAAAACACAGGCAAATTGCAATTAAACTAGAAGTTCAAGGCACGAGTTAAATTAAAATTGAAACTTTGCAAAAAAAAAAAACAAAAAAATATGAGAATATTAATTTAAGATTGTTCACATAATTTCGGACAGGCACATGTACGTAAGTAAGTTTGTAGATTGGTACAAACGTACTTACAAACGTGTGAAAGAAATTCAAGTTAAATAAAAATAAAAACATTACAAAAAATAAAAGAAAAAACATGAAACTGACAATTTAAGGTTGTTCACATAATTTCGTGCAGGCACATGTACGCAAGTATGTTTGTAGACTTGTACAAACATAGTTACGAATATGTGAAAGAAATTCTTTGTGAAGGTTTGAACATACACCCCGCCGTTGAGCATTGATCAACAAAATTGCAAATGCGACAACCTTACATTGTTTTTATTAGAATTATACGCTTAAGTTATTGATACTTCAAATTCTTGAGTTGGAATATGTTGGCGTACTGCTGGACTTGGGGGTTGTTGAGCTGCTTTAATTCCTTTACAACGTGCCTTTTTCCAGGCAACCTTCACACTGATTATGATTGCGATGACGAGGGCGACATAGGCAATGGTCCCGTGGTGGTATTGTATGCTTTTGATTTGTGATGGAAACTCGGCAGATACCATTCGATGTAATTTGCTCTGTATGTCGGAAATGTTTTTAATTTGGTCAGCATAGGCTTTGGTGTGAATTCTTTCAAATTGTACCTCATCTGGGTAGCTGATGTCAGTGCTATTGCTCATTACAGTGTAAGATGTGTGAAGAGATGTGAAAACAGTTTGATGACCTTTGATGATGATTGAGTTGAATTTGAGTGTGCAGTCTGGTGATATTTTTAGGACACCAGATCCTTTTAAGGTGAGCTGTGATTTTTCTTGCCCACATACGGCGCTTATTCGGGAAGGCTGCTGCATTGTGTATAGCCATTGATTGTTATATTCCAACTGTGTAAGTGACGTATTGTCAGTAACAGGAACAATGTAACAACCTCTTTGCGTGTTGTAGTTGAGAAGTGAAAGTTCGCATAGGCATTTGTCAGCGTTTGCGTTGAATGTTGATTGCATGTGTTGGCACAAAAGTTCATCTTCTCTAATTATTGCACATGTGTCCCGCTGTTTTTCTGTCATGATGAAGTACTGATCCCTGTGGGAATTTATAGCTAGGAAGTTGCCGCATGGCCTTATAGCGAGCATTGTGCCATTTGTCAGAACCGGAATTGGGTGTGGTTTCAGAAGCTCGAATGGTTCAGGATCAGCTAACGGAATAGATATATGAAAGATGACGTGGTCTTTTGTTACGCCTCCTCTTACACTCATAATTTTATACAGTTGTAGAATATTATCTCCGCCTACTGGTAGTTCTAGAGACGTTGGAAGATGGTTCCTCACTTGCATAAGCTCGGCTTGAAGTTGGGACGGTGATAGAAGTGTTGGGCTGATTTTTCCATGGTGTGAATCTGTTAGTGCTGATAAGATTTCTGACTGGATTCGATGTAACCTTGCTGATGTTAGAGAAAGTTGAACAGATCGCGACATAAAAATCCGAAAAAATCTTGCTTGATACTGTTCTTTTTCATTGTTGTGTAGTCTGGATGTAATTTCTGTTAATTGGTTTTCTACGCTGTTGAACCTTTGTTTTATATTCTCTTCATCTTGTTTAAGTACGTTTAGAGTTGCGTCGACAATTGATGTTTGATTGCTGAGGAGTTGTTTCAGATGGTTTTCATTTGCGTTTACTGCGCTGATGGTGTTTGACATTTGTTCAGCATAATCTGAATCTAAAATTCCGAACAGTGAATTAGCAATGTTACCAACAGCGTTTATAGCGCCACGTTTAACTCTTCTTTTTAGCAAAAGATTATTGTTATTAAGACTTGCTATGCTGAAGTCTACTGCTTGGAGAACGCTCGAGCAAGTTGTCCTTTGAACTAGCAGGTCGCATAAGTGGTGCAATGCCGTTGATTCGTTCATGAAGCTGGATATTTCCTGCCAATATGGGCGTAAGTTATAGTAGGAAATAATGTTCCATTCTGATCGCGATACTCGGATGTTGCTGATACCTTCAAAGTACAAGCCGATGTTGGGTTCAAATTGGGTTATTTCAATTTTATCTGTGGACACGAGTGGGAGTAATAGCAAGATTGCGAGTAGTGTAGTCATGATTGAGTTTGCCAAGGTTCGCTGTTTTTTGGCGAGTGGCCTTCCGTCCGATGATGGTTTTGGTGATTGATTTTCTGCTGACAATTCGGATTCTGGGATTTGTGGAGGAGATAGTTGTCCTTCTTCTTCGGGTTCATCGGTGAGTTTAGGGAGTGGAGCTAAATATTGAATCGCTCTTTTAAGGATGCCTGAAGCGGTCTGAACATCTGCTACTCTTACCACACCGTCGTGTCCTTTATATGTTTGTATAACACGCCCCAAGGGCCATTTCATTACTGGAACATTATCTTCTTTAATGAGGACGGTTGCCCCTGGCTTCAGATTTTTTGACTGTTCTCGCCATTTGTTTCGATATTGCAGTTCATTTAGGTAGTCTCGTGACCATCTCTTCCAAAATTCATGCTTGAGATGAGAAACTAATTTCCATCGTGTTTCCAATTTAAGATTTGTGGGCTTCGCTTGAGCATCAATTTGGGCAGTTAGTGGTTCGCCAATCAGAAAATGGCCCGGGGTAATTGCGCCTATGTCGTTTGCGTCATTTGACATTGGTGAAATCGGTCTGGAATTAAGTATTGCTTCAATTTCCACAACTATGGTTTCAAGTTCTTCGTAAGTTAAGGATGCATTCCCCAATGTCCTTACCAGAAGATATTTTGCGGATTTAACAGCTGCTTCCCAAAGGCCGCCAAAGTGTGGTGCTCTTGGTGGAATAAAATTGAATTGAATACCCTTGTTGCTGCAAGCATTCATAATGGTAGCTTGTGCTTCTGAAGAATGTATTATTGTGGAAAGTTCAGGCAATTTGTTTTTCGCGCCGACGAAGTTTGTTGCATTGTCGCAATATAAATTTTGACAATGTCCACGACGAGATATGAACCGTTTGAGTGCACCTATAAATGCCTCAGTCGTGAGGTCGCTCACAAGTTCCAAGTGTACTGCCTTTGTAGCAAAGCAGCAAAAGACAGCAATGTAGGCCTTGTGTGGTCGTTTTCCCCGAAGTTTATAATGAACGGTGATTGGGCCACAGTAATCGACTCCAGTATTAATGAAGGCCCGGGCGGGTGTGACACGTGTTGATGGCAGGTTGCCCATTATTTGTTGGAATAGCTCAGGCTTGGCTCTGCTGCATGTCGTGCATCGATGCACTGTGGCTCTTGCCATAATTTTGCCTTTTATTGGCCAAAATTTTTGTCGAACTATGCCCAGGAGTGTTTGCGCACCACAATGTTTGTTGTCGTTGTGGGTCATTTCAAAGATCAGCTTTGCAATCGGGTCATTATATGGAATCAAGAGCTGGTGTTTGGAGTCGAATTGAAGCGGTGAGGCTTCTAGTCGACCTCCAACACGAATTAAACCATCTGTGTCTAAAAACGGTGACAGATTGCTTAGATTGCTGGTGCCTCTTAACTCCTTGTATTTGGTGAGTTGTTGAATTTCTTGTTGAAATTCTGATGCTTGCATTTGTGCCACGATTGCGACTAGTGCTCGGCTGAGTTCCATTGTTGTTATCACCTTTGATGTCTGTCGCATCTGCTTTTTGCATTTGGTGTGGGTGATGAAGCGCAGAACATATCCAACAATCCGCTGCAGACGGTGGAATGAATTTTTATGGTTAATTTTGTAAATGAAGTCAGGTTCAGTTGTAGTCATTGCTCGTGCCTCAAGCAGTCTTGCCTTTCTTTCGAGGTTTGGTGGACTGTTGGAACTTAAGTTGAACCTTGGTGGCCACACCTTCTCCACGCCATGAAGAAACGTTGGACCATAAAACCAAAGAGTGCATTCCTTAAGGGCTGTTGGAGATATTCCACGAGATAACAGATCTGCTGGGTTGCACTTGGAGTTTACATGACGCCATTGTTCTGCCTTGGTTTCCTCTTGGATTGCTGAAATCCGATTTGCTACGAATGTGTTAAAGGATGCCGACGATGAATTTATCCATGAGAGCACAATTTCAGAGTCAGTCCAGAGCCATACTGGGCTTGTAAATCGTAGATCAGACCTGATTCTGGTGGCTAGTTGGGCTCCAAGTGTAGCTGCACATAGTTCCAATCGTGGTATTGTTTGCCGCTTAAGTGGAGCTATGCGTGATTTAGCACAGAGTAAGTGTACCATAATGGTGCCATCTTTGAAAACTGATCGAATATAAGCTGCAGCTCCATAAGCCTTTTCGGATGCGTCCGTAAAAATATGTAATTGTTGGGATTCTGGAACTTTGCCCTTGAAAATGTGTCTGGATATTTGAAGCGTTTTTAATACGTTCAAATCTGTGCGAAATGTGATCCATTTAGTGTGCAGTGATTCTGGCAAAGATTGATCCCAATCTAATTTTAACTCCCACAATTCTTGAATAAATATTTTCGCCGTTACTATGATGGGAGATAGAATCCCCAAAGGGTCGAATAACTTTGCAAGGTCTGACGTTACTGTTCGCTTGGTGATCCTCTTGATGTTGCCAGGATTTACCTTAATCCCCAGTTTGTCGGATTTCGGTAGCCAAACAAGTCCCAACGTTTTGATAGTGTCGGCTTCTGTGCTTTCAAAATCTAAGTTTACCTCCAAGTCGCTTTGTTGAATATTATGGAGTAATTGTGGGTGGTTTGCACACCATTTGCGTAAAGTGAAGCCACCTTTCTTCATAATCTGAACGAGTTGCTCTTGCAATTGTATTGCGGTTGCTAAGCTATTTGAACCGCCCAAACCATCGTCCACGTAGAAATTTTCTTTAAGAAATTGGGAAGCAAGGGGATAATGTATGTTGTTTTCTTCAGCCAGTTGTTCTAGACATTTCGTTGCTAAATATGGAGCAGCTCTTGTGCCATATGTGACGGTATTGAGTTGGTAGTAGGAAATGGGCCTTGTTGGATCCTTTCTCCAAATGATGAGCTGAAATTGACGATCTTCAGGGGCAATCAATACCTGTCTATACATCTTTTCAACATCAGTGGTAAACACAAATCTTGGCATTCGAAACCTTAGGAGTATAGAGAAAAGCTCGCTTTGTAAAGTTGGTCCCGTGAACATCAGATCATTTAAGGAGTATCCTGATGAGGTTTTGGCCGATGCATCAAATACTACTCTAAGCTTGGTGGTTGAACTTTCGGGCCGCAATACGCAATGATGTGGGATGTAGTAGTTTGGAGAGGTTATGGATATTGGTTCCCATTTTGTCATGTGTCCCATCGATTCATACTCGTCCATGAACTCAGTGTATTTAGTTTTTAATTCCGGACTCTTTTGAAGACGACGTTCCAGAGCAAAAAATCGGTTGAGAGCGATTGCATGTGAATCGCCTAGGGTATTGGGGTTTTCATGAAATGGGATCCTGACTACGAAGCGGTCTTGATGGTTTCTAGTTGTGTTTTGGGCAAAATGTTCTTCGCATTGTCTGTCGGCTATTGACAGTGGCCTTTTATTAGTTTTGACTTCATCTAGTTCCCAGAGTCGAGCGATGGAAGCTTCAAGCGCTTCATCTTCAGTGCATACTCCACAAGATGCATTTGGTGAATGTTCGCTTTTTATTTTTCCAGCTACAACCCAACCAAAAACTGTGTTCTGTAAAGTCGGGAGTTGTGGGGATAGTTTTATTTGCCCAATTGCGAGCAGTTGGTGGTAATGCTCTGCACCTAGCAATATGTCGATTTTATTTGATCGATTGAACGCTGGGTCAGCTAACATCAGGTTTTTTGGTAGCGGCCATTCATTAATGTCGATAAATTGTGATGGTTGTGGTGCGATGATTCGAGGCAAGACGAGTGCCTCCAGGCGCGTTGAAAACCCGTTAATTCGAGACTGCAGGGCAACATTGACTCGGTGTTGTGTTTTGGTGTTGGAATCACCAATTCCGTTGATGTTTACTGATGACGTATGTTTAGCGATGTTTAGTCGTTTTACCAGGCGTTCGGTGATCAAATTTACTTGTGACCCAGAGTCAAGTAAGGCGCGACATTCCATCTCCATTGTCTCAGTTTTGATTTTTACTAGAGCTGTGCTGAGAAGAACGTACGAATTGGATAGTTGACCGTTTGCTGCCGCCAGTGACGATGCTTCTGGAGAGCTGGTTGGTTCTTCACTGATGTTGGGTTTAATTATTTCAGGTGGAGTAGTCACGGCTGATGATGTCGTCTGCGATGTCCTTCCACTAGGTGATTCTTGTTTTGTTGATTGAGTGTTGTTCTCCAGATGAAGTAGCGAGTTGTGCTTTTTCTTGCACGTTAAGCACAGTCCTGATTTGCAAGTTTTTGCTGTGTGTCCTGATTTTAGGCAATTGACGCAAAGGTTCTGGTTCCGAACGAAACTCAGGCGGTTGGGTGTTGATAGTTGTTGAAACTTCTGACACCGATACAGTGGGTGAGAGCCGTTTTTGCAAAGTGGGCACGCGATCTCTGTTTGCTTTGCTGATGTAGCAGAAACGTATACCTTTGATGATTTTTCCTTCTGGGTTATAGCTTCCAAGGACTGGAAGCGGTTTTCCAGAAAGTTTAAAAGGTCTTTGATTTTTTGTAAATCTTTTGGATTACTGATGGTTCTCTCATACAGGACAAGAGTGCCACGATCCAATTTTTTGACCAGTATGTGAAACAACATGGGGTCCCACGATGTTGTGTCGATCCCGATGTTGTTAAGTGCATGTAGACATTCTTGTGTCGTATCATGCAAAGTCTTGATGGCAGCAGCTGACGGGCCAGCATTCGGTTGATCTAAAAGCTGTTGAATTAGCGTGGTTACAAGAACCCGTTGATTATTGTATCGGTCTTGCAATAGATTCCAGGCGGTTCTGTAGTTTTCGGCAGTAGCTGAAAGATGGCTTATTAACCTTTCAGCTTCGCCCCCCAAGTTTGATTTCAGGTACCACATCTTTTGTGCCGCAGGAATATGTTGGTTGTCTACTAGTTGTGTAAACAAGTCGTAAAAGGCCCTCCATTTTAAATAATCCCCATTAAATTTTGGGATTGTGACTTTTGGCAGTGGCAAAACATTGTGTTGCATAGGTCCCAAACCTTGCTCCGGAGTGCGTGAAGATAGCTTGAAATTTTCAATGACCATTTTCTCCAGATCTTCATAGGAATCCATGTCATATCCTTCCTTCAGTGGATCAGTGCTGGATTCCCAAATTAAAAAATGTAGTTCTTGTATTTCGTCCCACAGTTTTTCTTTTAGCTTCATGTTGGTTGCTGTGGGGTCCGTGGCGAGTAGCCGTTTGAGGGACGTCATCATGACATTTTGCCTTCTCATTGTAGAATTTGTTGAGGTGAGAGTAACAGGTTTTTTAATAGGAACTGTGGGCTCCCTATTGGTGTTTTGTTGAAAGGGATCAAGTGTTGGCGTTCTCAATGTTGCATCCATGGCTGATTCAAATACTTCCCGGTATTTGATGACGAGTTCCTCAATTTTTTGGTAGTAATTTTCGGTAAAATATTTATGGTCTAACTGGGGCTTCTCCAGACATCGTATTTTGTTATCAGTGAGCTCGAATTCGGTCCAAGCAGCGTCTAGCCTTTTAATCCTTTCTTCAAAATAGTGGACTGTCTTTCTGGACGCTGAATCCTTTTTAAAATTCCGAATAATGGATTCTATAAGCTCTCCTGCTGCTCGCTGGGAAGTTGTTAGTTGTTCCATTGGGGTGATCTCGCCTGTAGCCATTATGTTGCTTGCCCGTGATAATTGCGCCCTTTGAGGAATTTGCTTCTAGTGAAGCAGCTGATTATTAATCACGTCTTCTGGAGATGTCCTATGGCTTGTTTCCTTGACAGGAGCACGTCTTCTTGAGCTGTCCTGCGGATTTTTTTTTTTTTTTTTTTTTTCTTGACAGGAGCACGTGGTGTTGTATCCTATTGACTTTCAGGACCCTTACCACTGGTGGGGGGAATCTTGAATTTCAAAGGGATCACGTCGGGGTCACCAGATGTTTAATTCAATAAATGAATTGGGTTAAACTGATTTGTTTAACCTTTGAATTGGGTTTTATTTACAAGGCTATGAGCCAAGTAACGTTAATAAGATTGTCTAGGCAGTATCACCAAGACAATTGTACAGAGTAACACAAGCACTTGAAACTTGGTTACAGCGGAGTTATAGTAGAGAAACAACTTGTCAAATAAATTGATTTATTATTTCTGATTTTATTAAAATAAAATTGATTCTTATATACTAATTAATTACTAAATACAAATAACAACAAAGCTTATAAAATTGTAAATTAAAGAAATTCCAGAAAAAATGTGAAACCGCCGACGATGCAAAAATAAAATAAACTCAAACAGTAGTTCAAGGTTACTAAATGAAAATATTTAAATGAAATTGGAGTTCCTCAAACTTGGTAAAAAGTAAAAACACAGGCAAATTGCAATTAAACTAGAAGTTCAAGGCACGAGTTAAATTAAAATTGAAACTTTGCAAAAAAAAAAAACAAAAAAATATGAGAATATTAATTTAAGATTGTTCACATAATTTCGGACAGGCACATGTACGTAAGTAAGTTTGTAGATTGGTACAAACGTACTTACAAACGTGTGAAAGAAATTCAAGTTAAATAAAAATAAAAACATTACAAAAAATAAAAGAAAAAACATGAAACTGACAATTTAAGGTTGTTCACATAATTTCGTGCAGGCACATGTACGCAAGTATGTTTGTAGACTTGTACAAACATAGTTACGAATATGTGAAAGAAATTCTTTGTGAAGGTTTGAACACATATGTTTGACTTACCATAACGTTTGGTAAAACAGAGTTTAACAATTGATTAAAATTAAAGTATTGATCACTTAAAATCCGGCCGCACTTAAGAAACTTGTAAGAAAAATCTGGTGGCAGCACTTAAGTTTTTTTCTACAACAGCTTTTTTAGAAACAAAGTTTAGTAAATCAAAACAAATATTGTTCAAAAGAAAGTTTGAGGCTTTTCAGTTTATTGGTCACGATTTAACGGATTTTTTTTATCCAAATATTTGTTGAGTGTGAACATTTCTTCAAGGCCTTGTTACTCATATGTATGTTAATGTTGCGGACACGTAAACGTTATGACTTTAATACTTGGTAGCAGTGTGCCAAAATACACACTAAATATCGCTCCTTAGTTTTCGGTTCGGTACATTTATTGAAAACACAAACGCTAATAGTGTTTGTGTAGTAAATCATTAAAAAAAATAACGTTTCCCTGTTTGTCATCTTCCGAACTCAAAAATAATACTGTTCTTATCCCACTCAATAAAAAGATGAGAACAATTAATTTCGTTCGGTTTTTTTAAGCCACAAACTTCATTGTGTTCGGTTCAGCGCATTAATGTTCGTTCGTTTCTGTTTTGCGTAGCGCCCTTTTGGCTGGTAAAAAAAACCAAACATTTTTTACAAAAACAAAATACACATACGAAAAAAAACAAAAAACTAGCAAAATAGTTTTACACAAACAAAACATATACACACACAAGCTGTTCGTGCTGCGGTCGTTGCTAAAGTTTTTTGTTTGTTCATTACTTTATCAATGTAAAAAAAGAAACATTATAGAACATTAAAAAATATAATGTTTGTCTACAGTATCACTACAATAATTCTGTTTTTTAACGAAGAACAGAACACTATAAAATGTTCGGCTCATTCTTGAAAATAGTTACAAACGGCATTAAGGGTTGTGTTCGTCTACACAAACACTAAAAAATAGAAATCGTTCCTAGGTGTGTCAGCCGAACGCTAAATAAATATTCTGTTTATTTTCAAGCACTGGTTGGAAGTTACTAAAAATAAGCAAACATGTTGAAATTTGTTAAAAAAAAAAACAAAAAGTTAATTAAAATTATTTAAATTTAAAAATTTTTTTTCTTGTTATTTGTGCGTTTTATATTAAAATATAAAAAAAAACTCCGTTTTCGTCATTAAATTGTCCTCTTGATCAATCATAATCATAAACAAACATAACATTTTTTAAACAGCTCATACATATGTAAAAACGGAGAAAGATTTTAATTTTATCACTTAAAGCTTCGTTCACAATCAGAGAAACAATTTCATTTTTTCTTCTATCTTTTTTCTTCCCAAGATATTTCATATATTTTCCTTTCATTCTTAAATCCGAAAAGCAACGTTAGGTTTACGTAAGAGTTCCTATTTATATATAAACTTGTTAAGAAAATGGAACAACTGATGCGCAACGTTTGCATACGTTTACGAAAGAGTAACGAGGACTTTTACATACATTTTCATTCAAATTCCTTATTGTCGTAAAATAATTATAGTTGTAGAAAACATTTTAGTACAATTAACAATTTTATCAATTCTTTTTAAATTTTCTATGGCCGTTTCAAAATCTTTTAAAGCATTTTCATAAATTTTTTTAATTTTTGTTTTAGTAAATTTCACACAAAACAATACTTTTGACTTATTTCAAGTCTCCATTAGGTCCTGATCTTCTCACCAGTTTAGAAGTATTTCCAACTTACCCAATTCGTATGTCCACCTTGTTTTAATTACTGAAAATTAATTACTGCTCACTTTTTCCGATTTTATTGCTTAAGCCATTTAATTAAAAACACATTTTGCTGATTGATTTTATGGTAGCAATTTATGTTAGTTTTAATTTTTATTTTTCAAGTTACTGCTACCAAAAACGGGTTAAAACTTTAAAGTCATACTACAATCATCGTTATAACATTTCAATCACCTGCACATTCCAAGAACAAAAATTTGCCCCAATATTGCAAAACTATAAAAAAAGGCTATTGGCCTTACCATAAGCTATATAATTATAGCAAATACAAATGTAAATCATGTTCAACTATAGATTTAAGTACCCAGCAGTACGATTAGGCGTGTAAGCGAGATTAAATTCGTTAGCAATAAAGGCCAGCACAATTCCATTTAAACACACATTAATATGAAAATTTATACTGTAATCTGCCTGTCACAAACAAATACTGAAGAGAAGTGTAAACGACCAATTAACGTAGACGTGTGAACGTGTAGCACGAAGCAGAAAACAAATACTCTCAAAAATTAACAAGGGAATAAAAAATACACATATTGGATTCATTTTTGACGTGATATACATCAGTCTTATTTGTTATGCGTTTTTTAGATTTGTTTGAGCATCATCTGCTTTTGTTTTGTATTTTCGAACAGTTGACATTTGCAATGATGCTGCACGCGGTGCACACCATTTCCAAGCAGGCCCTATTTAAATTGTGCGACGTAAAGTAACATCTGGCATTTGTCGTTGTGGTTGTACACAAACGTTTTGTACACACCAGTGATGCCATTAGGATACGAAAGATAAATTTTTCGTATCTTTTGATGGCTTCAGGTACCATGTATAATCCTGACATTTTTCGTATCTTTTGAATCGGTACACAAAATGTACTTAAACTTATTAAGACCGACTCAATACTAATACAACAGCAGCTTTAATAATGGTGAAAGAGAATATTAAGGATGTTTCAACATACGATCCACCTAAATCGAGGATTATTAGTATTTATATTTATATGAACTTTTTGAAATAATCGCCTTCTTTACTCGTATATTAATTTTTACAAAAATGAATTCATTTGGATAACATCCAAAGATAGTTACATATAATTATTTATGACTTAAATAAATATAAATATGAATTTATATGATATCATTTTCTTTACAATATTCATTAAATATGAAATAAAAATGTTATGTTAAAAAATGTTAAACGTTAAAAATTTATCTTTTTGAGAAAAAGTGTATCTTTTTGGAAACTAAAATGTATCTTTCTGGAAATTTCACTGGCAACACTGGTACGCACAATTGATTTTTATTGTGTGTTTGACTTCCAAATGCATTTATGCAGGCCTTAAGTAAGTGCCGGTTCACACACGTCAAATTTGACTCGTCAAGTCTTGATCTTTTAGGAGAGAAGGGAAAAGAGAAGGCCATTTATTTTCCCCTCTCTCCTAAAAACTCAAGACTTGACGAGTCAAAGTTGACGTGTGTGAACCAGCACTAAGCAACTAAGAATAAATCCCAACAAACACGAAGTCAAACCTTTGATTTGAAATGAATTTATCACTTGACATCAAACACAATTCTCATACGTTTTTCAAATGTTTGATTTTAACATTGAAATTAAAATTGATAATTGAAATGTTTTATCAATTTGATGTCAAATTGGTATAAAATGTTAAATTTAAATCAAAATTAAACTTGGCAATACTAAAGCGAAAAATACACATTAAACATTAAAAATGGCGATTAAAGTTAAATTTTTACTTCGTGGTTAAATGTGTTTTACAAGTGAATGATTTATTTCTACGAATACGAATTAAAAAAGAAAAAAAAAAAAGGAAAATTAAAAAAATTATAAGTTTGTTTTATTATCGCGGTGCTACAATTCTCAAAATAAAAGAATGCCAATTATTTCGTCTTTGCAAGAATTCCAGAACGGAAAAAACATTATTTCATGTTTATCTCACAGTGTATTTAAATAAATAATGAATTTAAATACAAAAAATAAAATATTTTTATTTGTGTTTTACATGGTATTAAAATCCACATTTGAAAAACATTTGAGAATTACGTTTGAAAGCAAATTTAGAGTTTAGCAAGTTTTTAGAGTTGAAAAAAGTTTCATCTTTTGGTTAAGATTTTCAAATCATTATCAAAAGTTTCTCGTTTGAGAAAACATTAACAGTTTATCTACATGTTATGTATGAAATTTTAGTATATGTACATATATGTCGCTAGCATTTATTAAGCGAAATCGTGTAGATGATTTTCCCTTTCAACTCCATAAATTCGGTAAAACGTTTTTAACAATATCTTCTTAAAGAACTACATGGCATTTTTTTAATTAAAAAGGCATCCTTAAGATTTAAACAAACTAGGAATTAGAAGTTAATATCTTTTAACGATTTTAAAAATTAAAAAAAGGAAATTAAAAGCCGTTAATTAAACATAACAAACTTTTAAAGAATTTCCGCGTTTTTTTAGAATTTTTTGTTCAACTTAAAATTAACAAAATTTGTTTTTATAATACAAAAAAAAATATTCCAAAACTCATTTGTTTTCCCAAAACCCATTTGGTTTCCCTGCATGGGAATTAATTTAAGAATTTCATAAAACGCAATATTTGTATGGGAGCCCCCTAAGGGAAATTCTTAAATTAATGAAAAATTTGTCGACTTTTGTGAATAAAATCAAAAGTTGCAAACAGATTTTAATCATTTATGGCTTATTTTGTTTGTAGCTTCGTTTTTTATAAGTCTGCAGAAAATTAGAAGCCTAGCTGCATTTTTTAATTTTTTATGAATTTTTAAAAAACAAAAATTTCGAAATTTTGATAAGAAAATTAATTTTTTTTTCAAAAAAAAAATTATGTTTCAATAACGACTACTCAAATTAGATAAAGAGTTTTACTTTTCTGAAATGAAATTTTATTGCGGAATTTCGGTTTTTTTAGTAATTTCAATAAACTAAACCGTTTTTGAGTTACGCGAATATATGTTGAGCAACCTCCTCCATTTTCGAAATAACGGTATATCTCGAAAACCAGAGCCAATCTGAAAAAACCGCGGGCACCACTGGATTCAGCGTCCCCGAATTATGTTAAAACGCCATGTTCCCGGCTTGTCACGAAAAAAAAGTGTCAATTTCATGCACAGTGTTATTTAAATGTTTGTTATAGACTGGATTAACCCAGTAAACATTTTTGAAGGCTGATTACTATGCCACTGGCTCCCGTGTTTTAAGATATGACTCTGGTCATCCGCGGTCTTGGAAAATCTGCCCTACTTTTAAGCCTCCAGACAAGGTTCAAATAATGACTTCACCTTTTTCTCCCCGAAATACAACTCCTATAAAAATTTCTGACGCAAGACCAAGCCAAAATGTCAATATTCGTGATTTTAGGGCTCGCTACTCCTACGCAAACTAATACATTGCGGATCTGCTGTTCCGTTTTTCTCTCCAACTTTATGAATATATATCTACTCTTACGCAAACGTGACGTTGCGTTACGGATGAACCCGAAAAAATTTAAATTTTTTCTCCGTTTTTACATATCAGCTTTTATGTAAATAATTTGCTGCTATGAACGATTTTAGGTTACGTCAGATGAAACCGAAAACAAACGTGTGAAAGCAAAAATTATTAACCGTCTGTATTTGTAAATTTTGACAGACATGTGCAATTACGTATGAATTTTACATCTAACAAACCCACTGCAAACTACAGATCCAGTAAAAGCACCTTAAGTAATTTTAGTAACTACCAACTATTGAAATCGACCGCAATTTTTACGTATCCGCAACCTTAAAGCCCCAGTTAGCTGACAGTAATAGTAACGTTGCAAATCATTTTGTTGTATGTAATTTGAGGGTTACACGATCAAGTTTTGCCTATCAAGTTTTAATACGCTCACACTTCTTTACCAATACACGCATACATTTAAAAATTGAAACGAACTTGCCTTTAAAATTTTCTTTCCAGTGAGTGTTTCAATTTACGTTCAAGAAAACAGCTGATTTCATTGCTTTAGTTAGCAAATTTTTCGTTTGTCTTTATAAATTGTTTTCTTGATGACTTCTTGAAAGTAAATTTTTGGAAATTTTGACAAACAGTATATGTAAAAGACTGTCAAAAAAAACTTGAGCGTGTAAGTGCATCGTAAAGCAATTCTTTTCTTAATTTTGTTGTATGTAAAGCAATAAGAATGATTATCGTTAACAGTAAGAAGTATTTTTTTTTTTACTTTACTTCTACTTTTTTACATTACTGTTACTTTCTGCTAACTGAGGCTTTACGTGTTATGAGGCTTTTACATGGGGTCTTCACCAGACAATTTTTTGTCATACCAAACGTCAAAGTCTATTTAAAAAAAATAAAATTTTTGTCAGCGTTCATTTTTTTTATATGAAGTTTGACGTTTATTATGACAAAAAATTGTCAGGTGAAAACCCAATGTTAAGGCTCTGGCTAAAAGAAGTCTTAAGCTACGGTCACACTTATTAAATATTTGATCAAATAAGCGTAACCCTTACTTTTGTTAATAGTTCGTGAGATTTAAAATGGTCTTAATATTACAAAATAAACTAATTATACTACTAGACATAGCAAAAAACAGTTTTTTGTAAGATGTGGTATTTTAATCAAAATAAATATTGATATTCAGCGAAATGATTTTTTAGTTTGGTTGTTGGTCCCGTTTTTTTCGTAAAATATTTGATAAGTCTGACCGTAGCTTTAATTAAAGCTTTTTTCTAGTCGATGGCCACTTAAAATTGCTCACTTCTTTTTGTTGAATTAATGGCATTTGAAATGATCAGGACTTTCGGATGACAATTTGAATGGTAATCAGGGCTGCCAGATTTGACGATTTATCGTCATTTTGACGATTTTTTTCCGAAATTAGCAAAGTGCCGATTTGCTGATTTTTTCCTAAAAAGTGAAGATTTTTTCCAGTCTCCAAAATCTGAATAAAACATTAAATTTTCTGACAATTTTGTTTTTTAATCTTGGAATGTTAAGCAGCCGTACCTTAACAAGAGCGGAAGGCGGAACGTTTCCTTTCGCTTAGCTTTTACGCTGATATGCCATACCAAAGCAAGAGCGTCAACGCTGTGTCACGAACAGTAGTGATAGCTTTCTTGTTTAATAAAACCCACAAATTATGAATAAAAATAGAGATAAAAACGCTAGATTGACCAAAAATAGCAAAATTGCCATTATTATTTAACAATAGCGGCAAACTTCACTACTTAACGAGCTGTCAAAATCGATTTTTCCAATTGCAAAGCGTTCAGGCCGTTCTATTCAAAAACTAGAAAACGCGTGCCGCTTTTGTTTAGGTACGGCTGTAATATGCAAGTCGTAAGAAAGACAATAATGTTACACTTTGTTTATCTTTCGTCAAACCATCATCGAATAAATCTTTTACGTCTCTCTGTATAAATCATATTTTCAACAATTATACGGCAAACATTTCACGAGTTGTAAGAGAATATCTACATGAGCCCCATACGGTTCTTGACATGAAAGTCTTGTTAGATTATCTTTACCCACGACTTAAACGATTCCCACAACGATTGAAGAAGCGTATTTCGCTGTGCTATGGAAGAATCTCACTCGTGTTACAGTTTTTCCCATGTGAGAAATCTTCTATGATTAAAAAATGCGGTCATCGACGATCAAAGACGCTCTTCATGAGACTCCCAGTAGCTCTTACACGATTGAAAATGCTAGCTGGGTATGAAGTAATTATGTTTTTGTTTAAATGTTTTTTTTTTATAAAAATCGAGCCAAAATTGTTTAAAAAAAAACAAAGTTGTCCGATTTTTTGACGATTTTTCGAAACGATAAAGACGATTTTTTTATTTTTTCTCGGGAAACTGACGATTTTCTCACAAATTTATCTGGCAGCCCTGATGGTACTCGTTTTGAATACACTTATAGAAAACACATTTTTTTGATAGGATCACCTCCTACAGAACTATTTCAATGAAACAGTTTTAGTTATATTTTTGCCACCGGCACACAATACTTTGACGTTGAACAAAATTGTGCAAAAATAAAAGCAGTTTTTCAAAATTTGAAAAAATTCCGTCAAAGGATTCATGTACCTCCCATATATCTTTTTTTTTAATTTAATTCGGCAACACTTTTTATGTTGAATTGTTGAAAACTACCAAATCGATCTAAATATAATGTTAAAATTGATGTAGTTAATTTTTTATAAATTCTAGCAAGGATTTTTGTATTTTAAAATTTCCTTTTGTTAAAAAGATCAAACGAAATTGTGCAAAAATAGAAGCAGTTGACCCAGACTAATAATATTTTGCATGGAGGTTCATACATATGATAATAATAAACAAAATTTATAAAATAAAAAATAAATAAATATACAGAATCACACAGCTCCTAAGATTTTTTGTTGAAAAATAAATAAATATATATGTAAATGTATTGTTACGTTTTTCCTTTAATAAATGCGTTTGAGTTCTTTTAATTGCAAAACCGAATAAAAACACACACTTATTTAACTGAACAAACTTTATTAATTATTTTGTTCACAATTATTAGTTACGAACAGAACCGTTTCTCAAAACAAACTAAACTAATTATTCATGAGTCACCCCTTTTTATATTTCATAACTATTTCTTGAAATTTCCTGAACCTTCCTGTATTAACTACTTATTATGTTCTAAAACCATTTCTAGAAATGACTGGGAAATTCACTTAATAACTATTTTAAAATAACAGTTGTGTTCAAAATTATACATGACAATTTTAAGTAACTACTATAACTTAAAAGATAACTTATTACTATAACTATAAATAATGCTTAGATAATTTTACTTTCGCAACTGTATAAAATAAATTTTTTGTTGAAAAATCGACCCACTCTAATACATTTTTTTGGAAGACTAGTATATATTTTTAGTATAATATATACTTACATACATACATAAATTTTCAATGATATATACCATATCACATAAACTCAAAATGTGGTAAATTTTTTCTTTACATCAATAGTAAATAGTTTTTTGCACAAACAACCTGCATTCTTTTACGGCTATATAATAATGTCTAATAACCGTAGAGATTTTCTTGAAGTTAATTTCTTTTGAACGTAATTTTTAAACACAATACAAAGAAAATAGGATAATTTTATCGTACAGAAAAATATTTATAGCTTTTAATTAGAGTTTTTTTCCCCGGACTTTTTCGATTCCCGGGAAAACGGGAAATTTTTTTAAATTTCCCGGGATCCCGGGATCCCGCTCTATATAAATAATACAAAGTAAATTTTGGTATTAATTAATGAAAAAAAAATTTTATAATAAAAACGTAAGGGAACTTGTTTACAAAGAAAGTAAATGAAATGGTTCAATAATAAAAAATTAATTGAAGATTGAAATAGGAACTTGAATTATTATAACCTCACGCCTTTATTCCCTATTATCATGCTTTTATTCAGCATTATTATGCTCTGGATACAAGATAAAAAGATAACATACACATAACAATTTAATTCATAAAACAATTATAAAAACAAAATAAAAATTTAGGTACTCAAGATATGAGATCAAAAAGTTAATTAATTAATAAAATAGATCAAATACTTTAAAGAAATATATAACATATTTTAATGGCTTATGAAATAACTTTCTGCCACACTCAAAGCGCTTAGTAAGTAGTCAAAAAGTATATTCCTGATTTTATTTACTAATTATCATGTTTCCGAAAAATTTCGTTCATTTTTTACCGAGGTTGGACAAAAAGTTAAAAGTGCACCGTTGTAGCATGCTTCGGATTCACAATCAGAAGCAATTTTTTCTTTTTTATAAACAACGTCTTTATCAGTCAAATGTATGTCAAGGTTGATGCAAAAATAGCATCAACCGGACTGCTTCTTCCAAACCTTTTCATTTCAATAGGTCCATTTGTTATCTTTAGGACAATGTGTTTTTCAAGTTGTATGTTGTAGTATCTTACACGAGTTTCCAAAATGTTATTTTATTTCGGTTTCCCCGCACTTCACGGGTATATAAACCAACACAAATTGAAATTGAAAATCTGTGTTTATCACCTAATGAACATATCGCTCATATCTCAAAATTTTAAGTAACTTTAGCAAAGTTTTCCTTCATACCTTCTCGTATTATATCTTAAACTGAACCGAAGTTATACCAAAATATATCTTTAAATCGGTACATTTTTAAAACTTTAATCGAATTTTGCCAAGATCGTTTGTTTTTGTAGATATGACTATGTTGCAATAAAGGAGCGATATGTTTAGGTATCTCCTATTTTTAAGACTTGTTCATGCACAATGAAACTTCACTGCCTGCATCTTATTTTGAATTTATGTACTTTATTAACTCTTCACTAAATGTAATAATTATCAACTGTTGCACTGCACATTCTGCTTTTAGTAGATTTATTGCATCAGGAGACATTGATTTAAATACATGTACTCACTTCTTGTAATTGATCTAATCCACAACTCATCCACAGGTGCTAATTTTTAGAGAATAGAAAACTTAATTTCAAAAAATAAATAGCTATTTTCTGAAATTGTGAGGAATTTTTTATTTCCCGGGATCCCGCAAAAAAAATCCCCGGAAAACGGGAAATAAAATAATGGAAATTTCCGGGAATTCCCGGGACGGGAATCTTTTAATCTACTTTTAATCTAAAGTACATACTAAATTATAAAAAATAATAAATGCGTTTTGGGCCTCTAAAAATGATCATATATCTCTTAGTGAGGCTCTCTTTTTTAAGATTCATTCAGAGCATTATTAATACATATTTTGAATAAAGTGTGGGCTCATATCAAAAAATAATGTCTTTTTTTACCAAATACTTACTTAAAAATTGTGGTACTTCTTTAAAATAAATGTTTAATAATTTTTTTCCTAGTATGTACCAGAGAATGACAACAAGTACCCATAAGAATAATATACAGAGGTATTTACCCACGCTTTTCGTTATTGTGTATGCACATATTTATAACGCAAAAAGTATGGTTATTACTTATACTTATGCACGGCAATATCTTCACGCAACCATATTCAGTAAACAAAAATACATGAATGTTATGCAGATATTATTCAATAACCATGAATGTGTTTTGGTTATCTGCCATACATTTAAAATATCCATGTTAAAAAAAATACCTTCAGTATTTTTGGCACTTCTGTGTAAAAATGAAAAAATTTTTTTTTAGCAAAATTCTGCTTTGATCACTTGGCAGGTATGGGACTATGTAAATATTTTTTATGATACATAAAATAAATTTGTCATCAGCATTGCCTATGTAAAACTACACATAAGCTCTATATTTTTATAAAAAATAGGACTACGAGGGGTGGAAAGGGGCAATTTCTGCTCTCCGAAGCTATCTAACAGATTTTATTGAAATTTAAAACATTGATAGATTCATATTTATATGGACACATAAGCTTTGTATTTTTTAGAAAATAGGACTAGGAGGGAAGCTCGGGGGTAATTTCTGCCTCTGCAAAACCATCCAACAGATTTTAATTAAATTTAAAACATAGAAAGGGGCCTACTTATATGGACACATAAGCTATATAGTTTTTTTAAAAATAGAACTAGGAGGGAGATATGGGGTATTTTCTGCCTCCCCAAAACTTTCTTAAAAATTTTAATGAAATTAAAAATATAGATACACAGTAGCTATGTATTTTTTTTTTTCAAAACTAAGACCACGAGGAGCAAATTACATGTACGTTTTGGATCGAATATTAAAAAAATTTTGTTAAACAGCAATTTTGACACACATGCAGAATAACATGTGACCTAAAAGGTTGACAAGTCAGATGTAAAAAACATGTCGCAAACGCTATACATGTAAATAAATGTATTGAGTGGTTGTTTCACTCTTTCTTATTAGCACAACATACAAATCCATACTAACAAGCATACATAAAAATCCATGTATGCCTTCTCGTGCCACTTATCTATGCTTTGCGGGTGTGACAGCGACAAGTGCATGTGTATGGTAACTGCGTTTATATTTTAACAACTACAGTGTGTAAAATAAATTATGGTAAAATTAAAAAAAAAATAATCTTATTGGCTTTACGAAACTGTCATAAAAGCATACATGTAGAAGATTTTATTTGAGTTTTCTTTGATTCAATTCTTGCTTTAATTTGCAAAACATTATAGCAGTTCACACTGAATTAAATTATTTTTTTAATTGATTTACCTAAAATGAGGAAATTTTTAATACATATTGTTTTAAAAAAATTTTTAAAGTCAAAGTTTTAAATCAGTTTAAAAAATTAAGTATGAAAATTTAATATGTTTTAAATTTATTTCCAGCCAAAACCATTTATTGTGATTAAATGTTAATAAAAATATTTGCGCTTAGTTTTTTCTAACAAATTTTTTTCTAACAAATAAATTAACTTTAGTTATAAGAAGAATATTGATAACTTTGTTTTTTTTTTTAATTACTTTCATTTTTTATTTTGCAATAAATGTTGTTTAGTTTTAAGAATAATAAATGAATGTATTACTATCTTCACTACACATTATTAAAAACATGATTGAATTAAAATTTAATTTACAAAAATAAAAATAGCCGTTTTTATAAGTATTTTTTCCCTGGTCCATATAATATAATCCATATAAATATGGATCTAGCTTATGTGTCTATATAAATATGGATCTATCTATGTTTTAAATTTCATAAAGATCTGTTAGATAGTTTCCTCGGTAAAAGTACCCTTTTCCGACGCATGTATTGGTTTGTAAATAGGTTGAGTAGTTCTCGAGTTATAAAACAGCTTAGTCAAATCTTAAAATGCTTTAAAATAATCTTGATATTTTTCTGAATAACAACACACAAAAACTTTTGCCTAGTTTCTAAATTTGTAAAATTGCATTTGCCATCTCTGCTCTCTCTCGCGCTCTGTATATTTACGTTATACTTACGGTAATACACATACGTATATGGGTATTGCAGATAGCTAACAGAAATTTTATTTATATCTGCATGTACATTCAAAAAGAAGAATGAATATGCAAATACACATTGGCAGCGTATACCTATACATATTCAACTTTAGCTTGTTATAGGTATTGGTATGTGTGTGTATGGTTTTGATCTTTACTCATGCATGTCCATACATGTTTTTTCACTAATATTGAAAGAGTACTTAAAATGATACTTTTGTCATTCTCTGGTATGTACATGAATTAATGAAAAAACAGAAAATGTTATTATGTATTAGTTTAAATTATGTATTAGTTCCATTGGGGATTAGAGGAATATATATAATTAGGGATGAGATATTCATGCACCGAAGTTGAAGAATACTTGAAGGATGCCAATTCATTTGGAGAATATTAATTTTCTAATTCAGATCCCACATTTGATTCAAGATAAAAAAAAAGCTGAAATTTGTTTTATTTTTTGAAATCCTATATTTTTTCAAAATGTTTTTTTTTTTTTTTTTTTTTTTTTTGTCTTGCTATCCTTCCTTTCATATTGTTAATTTTACTTTCTGCCAATAAAATTACTTGAGTTGACTATTATGTGAACTAAGTCCATCCAATTTAGTTATAGTTTCACCAATATATCCGAAGTTGGAAAATACAAATGCTAATGGGCTTTTGTTGTTATTTAAATTTAATATTTCTTTTACTTATTTAATCGCACAAGCCAGGTTCTCCTTCTTGTTAATACTGGCTCCGGTGGTAAGGGACACATTTGACTAAAAATTGCAACTCACGAAACCAATAAATCAATATTTTCGAATAGGCTTCTAATTTCATTTACAACTCGGTGTAACCCATGTGCTTAGCAAGTAACATGTAACAATTTTAAATTAATTGCTTTAGGCCAATTGACAGTCGTAACTATGTTAGATGCTGCATCGGTTAAAAATTGAAGGATCTTTTGACGAAATCTTGAAAACCTTGTATTTTAAACAGTTTTAATTGATTTTAAACATTTTTTTAATAGGAAGATTTTTTTTTTTTTTTTGTATACAATTTGGACATTTTTTTGAAGAACTTTTTTTTATAATTTGGAAATGTAAAAAAATATATCACTCAAAAATGTTAAAATATGCAAAAATATGCTTTTAAGACCAATTTATGCAAAAATATGCATTTTCACCAAAAAAATGCAACAATAAGCAAAAACAAATCGATCCCATTTTAACGGAAATTTAATGTTTCGGAAAGATAATTGGTCGACATCGATCTTAGACTATCGACAAAAAACATGCATTTGCATGGAAATCGCACCCCTATATATATAATATATATAAATAAATTATTGTTATAATTAAACATAACATGTTCAAAGGCAACCATAATATAGTTATTACTTTTTGATGGAGTCCTCCGAACTTAACCACCATAATATGCTTAAAAAAAATGAAAAATGTGTGTATAGATTTGTATTTATATGTATGAAGGTATATCGTTAGCTAAAATGCAAAAAGGCGTAACTAACAAAAAATTCAAAATCGAGTTTTTATTCATTATTCTGAATTCCATTAAACTACATGTCCTGACAAAATTTTACACTTCTGCGATCAAAAATGACGCTTTTATTAACAACAAGTAAGAGTGCTGGATTCGGCTGTGCCGAATCTTATATACCCTTCACCATTGTGCAAGCAGAATTCAGAGCAACTAGACAAAAACTAAATAGTTTTGACATATACACACATATTAACAATACTAAAAACTTCATTATAAATTTAATTTAAAAAGCGAAAACTGGTAAATATTTTTTAAAATCGTTTTTAGAACATAAAAATTAAAAAAAAAAAATTTTGAAAAACCAAGATTCGAACCAGTTGACTCACAGTTAACAAACCTTAACAAACCCCCTAGACAACTAAACCATGAAGAGACGTTGTTTGAATATCATTAAAATGAAATATGGCCCCTTTTACGGTTCACAACTCAACTCAGTTGAGTTGTTATTATTTAAGTTTTAATAAAATTTTTGATGTTTTCTGTTCGGGAGGTGCCACGCCTACTTTTCCAATCCCGCCTAGTTTTTTAGAGAGGTTGTGTATTGATAACTAAGATGATTAGATCTTATTTGGAAACTTTGGCTCTTGTCGTTCTCCATAAATACAGAAAAAACAAATAAAAAAACAACAGCAACAAGGGATTTTTGGGTAAAATTAGAGGCAGTCGGTGTTTTTTACTCATATGTATCTCCGTAATTTTTGAACCGATCTGGCTGAATTTCAATAGCAAACTTCAACGGAGTATATGTGACATAAATATATGACAACCTAGACTCCATCATTTCTGGGGTCTTCGGAAAACCAATTTAAACATACACACACGGACAGACGGACAACCGGATTTAAACTTCTCTTCTCATTAGGAACCAGAATATATATACTCTTTAGAGTGTAGGATCAATATTGTGGCACTTACAAACGGAATGACAAAGTTATATATACTAGGGTATTCATTTAATCGGGCTTTTGCTTTAATCGGTTAATCGCTCGATTAATTAACCGAGGTTTTGGTTTAATCGGTTAATCGCTCGATAATTTAACCGAGGTTTTGGTTTAATCGGTTAATAATCGGTTAATTTGGTTTTTGATCGGTTAACCGATTAATAAAGTCTTTTTATAAATCAGGTAATTTCAATAATTAAAAATACATAAATTATGTGTTATTTGAAGTTTATTAGTAAAAAAACAAGAATATTTATCTAAAACGAGCAAACAAAAAAAATAATTCACATATATGTGACATGTATTTTTAAATTAATGCATAATCAGAGGTGTTCTGGAAGTCGAAAACGCAAAACGCAAGAACTATTTGAACGTCGTTTTTTATTAAGATTTCTGTAGTAAAAGAATTTTATTGACAAATATACAAATAATTCAATATTTTATAATAAAAATTAGATTAAAAGTTTAATAGAAACAGCCTTCAAATTCTTGCGTTTTCGTTTTCCAGAACACCCCTGAATATTAATTAATTAAAACACAAAAAAATTTTAATAATATTTTAAAAAATTTAAAATTATGTAACATCGGTTAATCGGTTAATCGAATGAAATTAACCGGTTTAATCGTTAATCGAAAATAGACAATTTTAAATTAACCGATCAGAATTCCATGGACGACTTATCAATGCATGTTTTTCTGATATATTTAAAGTTTTTATTTTACAAAGTTAAGCCTTTTAGCATTTTAGCTAACGATATAGACCATCAAACCCTTTTGTAATAATTTGACTACTGGGTAATCTTAATCGCTTAGAAAAAACAGTTAACCCGTAAATGTTGCCAATATCATTTATAATTTTAGAAATGGTTTTTTAAACAATTTCAACTTTTATTTAAAAAATGATTTAGCATTAGTACAAATATTAAAATTATTAACATTTTTGGTTTTCAGTAATTATTTGAAGTGAAGATTAGATTATGGTAGAAAATCTTTTGGAATTTTTTCTGTGTAAATTCTCATTTTTTAAAAAAATAAAAACAATAATCTCAAGAAAAACTTTCACTTTTTGTTTCTTTATTCCTCCGAAAAAAAAATACAAAAACGTTAAAAAATTTATAATTGATTTTGCACATTAATAACTTCTGATTTAAAACTCACACGAGTCGTTACAATTATGTTTTTAATGATTTTATTAAAAATTTACAAATAAATAAAAAAAATCAATTACTTTTCTGCAGACTTTTAAGTTAAAAATTAGTTCTGCCTCGAGGTTAAAACGGTTATGCGGAATGTTATGAAAAAGATTTGATGTCCAACAGTTTTGAGATAAATATAAAAGATTGAAAGATAGTTAAACACCGTTAAATTTTAAACGAGGGTATTTAGCATTTTTATTAGCTTTAAATTATTTTTTTTTTTTTGAAATTTATGATATGAACTAGAGATGTGAGCGTTAGGGATTTTCAACACGCGATAACTCTTACTCAGTTAAGCTAGAGAAATTTAACATAAATTTTGTTATTTCGCACGCCCACTCACGAATTATTTCTTAAGTCTCACAATCAAGCACACTCACGAAAAATTTTACTAAAAAAGTTTTATTTTTTAATGAAATACGAAACTAACAGTCTGGCCCTAGATGTCAACCGCTATCGTTCGTTTGCAATTTCAACGAAAAACAGCTGATTTGGGCCCCACTAACAATTTTCAACACGAAAAGTCGATTGACAATGCAAGTGAATGATATAGTAACATTCTTTTATACAAATTTGCGGCCCACTAAGAAATATTATGCGAACACAAATGTCAAAATCATTGACTTGTATTGTGGCTGTCGACAGCGGCATTTTTTTAAAATATATATTTTTTCTTTTTTTTTAAAGAGCCCCACTAATAACATTATATACAGGGGTGTGCTGGAAATCGAAAACGTAAAACGCAAGAATTTGGAAGTTGTTTTTAATACATTTTTAATCTAATTGTTATAATTTTATTATAAAATTCTGTTAAATAGATAAATATTTACATAATATTTTTCATAAAGTTCTTGTATTACAGAAATCTTAATAAAAAACGACTTTTAAAATACTTGCGTTTTAAGTTTGTCCAATCTTATGTCAAAGTTTTGTTTATGTTTACATAATAATTTTAATTAATAATAAATAATATATTGACCATATATTAAGTTTAGCTAAAAATTTATTTATTTCATCACGTTCAGCGGCACGCTTTGACTTATGTTTTAAATAATTTTTGACGTAAGCTGGGACTAATTTCCATTTTTGTTGTATTTGCTGCCCTAGCGATGCCACCTGCATTATTTCAATATGTTCTATTCTATATGTTTAGTTTACTGCTTTGCTTGTTATCCCTGCCTTTACACATGCAAGTAGTGGCATGCCACTGTTGTATACATATTATCAAAGAAAAATTGTTCGAAATAGTCGAATCTCATGCCATTGGCTTTTGTGTTTACATATGCCACTGCGAGTTCATTTTCAAAATGTCGTTGAAGCATCAACTTAAGATAATTTGTTTACTTCTCAAATTAAAAAGATTAGCTTAGGAAAATTTATAATAATCCAGTTAATTTGCATTAAATTTTGAACAGGGTAACATTGTTCATCGTTTTGTCATTTAGTGGCAAGCAAGTGCCAAATTTCCACTCGCATGCAATTTTTGATGCCACTGGAGCTGCCATTGCGAAAAATGTGAGTGTATTAGTAAAAAAACGTGAGTGTATTGAGTTTTTCGAACTGGCAGTGGCATGTGTAAATGCTAGGTATTTGTTTACTCCTTTGTTTTGTATTCTACTTTGTTTGTAGCACAGATTTGTATATGGGCAGTTCCAGCGAAAAGTCTACTTTTTGTAACGTAACGCCAGAAGTAATTTAAATTGTTTCTTAAAAAATTGTATATGTTTAGTTTACTTTTTTATATTTTCATGTAAAGCGCAACTAGCTCTACATTAAGTAACAAAACCGATAACGGTTGAACAACATGGTCCTGTGTCCATTGCTGTAATTTATTTTCTGAATATAGTGCTACTTTTTTACTTTGTATATACATATAAAACCCCTTTTTACAAATTTGACTTCTTCATTTATTTTTTTTTTACATTTTGTGGTACAAATTTCACGACACGTCAAAATGGAAACGCCCATATAATTCTGACTTTATTTCTTATCTTAAATATGTAGATGTCTACCAAGCTATTTTCCCAAAGTAGTGGACGGACAGAGACCGAGTTGCTGAGAATGGCGTCGGATGTATAAATGCGAGTCCTCTGTTCCACTCACCTCTACAGAGGCGATTGCTTTTTCTGTACGCTCGATTTGGATGAATATTATTCAAAAGAGTAAATGTGGACATGAATCGAATCATATGTGCACCGTAAACTTGATGAGTTGCTCGATAAGTTTGGCAAACAGAGTGTGAATACCGGCAATGAATTTTCTAGGATTTGTGAACATTATTCTGGCGTAAGTATTTGCATGCTAATTTGCCAAGGTATACTTAAAAAAAAGTCCAACACACTTTATTATAGTATGACAACTAGTTTAGCAGTTATTCATATCGGAAGTACAATAAATAAGGTAACCCCAGTAGCCCCGCTGAATATTGTTTACGAGCTTTATATTACGTCACGATTGGTTTACAATTTTGTTTGTTAACAAATAAGCAGCGTTTAAAAAACTGCAGTCAAAGTAGAAAAACTGCCATTTCTTTCACTTCTTTATTTGTCATTGGTTGCATTTACTTCACATTCATTAAATGTGAACAGTCGCTGCAAACGAACTCAAAAAGCAAAAAGTTGTACACAAATATTCGTCTTTTGTTCGACAGTTTTTGGTTTCGACTGCAGTTTTTTAAACCCTG
Organism: Pollenia griseotomentosa; assembly: GCA_963931875.1. Taxonomy (NCBI): domain Eukaryota; kingdom Metazoa; phylum Arthropoda; class Insecta; order Diptera; family Polleniidae; genus Pollenia; species Pollenia griseotomentosa. Next base: position 171,909,364 of record OZ007562.1, on the reverse strand, counting down.
CAAATAAAAATATTAATTTTTGCGAGAAATACACATATTTTTGGACAATCTATCAGATTTTTCTTCCCTGCAAATAAAATTGGACCACCTGCTCCATTTTGATAAAATGGACTACTCCATGGACTGGTCCGATGTAATGCAAGCATGGACCATGTCATTGTTAAAAAGTGTTTGTAGTGAGACGACATGTCTTCGTTTTTTAACGACATGCTTTCGTTTTTAAACAACTTCAAAACTAATCCTCTTGAGTATACCATGGAGTAGTTTTAAAACTACTATAAAAAATAACTCTTATTTTTGATTGTTAAAATAAAAATCAAAAATTTAAATATCATGCAATATGTTGGATGCATTTCGCCTAAAAATCATGATGGTGTAATTAAAAGTTTTCTACGATGTTCATTTATGTATGATTTATTTCTTCAAAAATTGAGAAATAACTCTTATTTCCGGTCCCTGCTTTTATCTTACTGTTATTAACGGTGTAAAGGGTCCCAATTAAGATTACCATTTTTGTTAAGTGTGTAAAAGGTAGTTAATAAACTTATGTTATTTTTCGTGAGCGAGTGTTTTAAAAAGAAGAATTGAAAAAAAGAATCTAAAACCGTGGACAACACATACAATTTTTGATTTTTTAAAGACAATTTCAAACAAATATGTCTTCCCCAAAAATAAGTAAATATGAAAGACAATATAATAAAGTTTAGAAAAGAATGCTGCGCTATTGGTTAGTACCTATGATCCATCGAAGTATTAAATAAATGACGGATATATGTATTTTTAATGTTGATTTTAAGAGTGGCTAAAACCGATTGAACAAGCTCCAAATTTTCTATAAATTGGCTCATTCGTCTTCAAAAACAGCCTATTGTTCTGCTTGTAATTCCTCACTGGAATCTGCATCTGCAAACACCAATCGGCGCTACAAACAAAATAATTTTTTTTTACTAAACATTTTTATTTGGGGATTTTTGTGGATTTCTTGTTAAAATTTTTCTTAATATTTGACCAGAAAAAAATATTAACTTTTTAAGGTTTTGATTTTAATTTGGGGATTTTTTTTAATTTTTTGTGGACAAGCAAAAATGTACCTGGCAGCCCTGTACCGAAATTAGTTATTTGCATAAAATAACGGTATACGTATATCGTTTCTCTTAATACCGGTATTATACCGGTACAATCGTTTCGGTATTAAAAAATAATATAATTTTTTAATTAGAAAAAAATTAAAAGTTTCAAAACTTGTGCTTATGAAAAATATGTTTGTTAACTTGACGCTTAATAGTTGCAACTTTGTTATTGTTTTGTTACTTAGTGCCGGTTCACACAAGTCAAGTTTGACTCGTCAAGTCTTGATCTTTTAGGAGAGAAGGGAAAAGAGAATGCCATTTATTTTCCTCTCTCTCCTAAAAACTCAAGACTTAGTGCCGGTTTACACACGTCGAGTGACTCGTTTTGGGTGCAGCGGCCTTTCAATGTATGCGTGCGGGTTTTCTATGCCCCAAATGCGACAATTTTGCTTGTTTACATACCCGCCAATATCAAAATGAGCTTCATCTGAAAAGATGATTTTTTTTGGCAAAATCGGCATCTTCTGTAAGTCGATCGCATGCCCACTTAGCGAAGCGAAAACGCATTGGATGGTCAGTTGGCTTCAACTCCTGAAGCAATTGGACTTTGTATGGCGTCATACCAAGGTCTTTATGCAAAATTCGTCTCAATGATGTCTCCGAAATGTTCAATTGTTGAGAACGACGGTGAATTGATGTTGATGGCGCTTCACGCACACTTTCTGCCACAGCAGCAATATTCTCGGGTGTACGCACTGTTTTTGGCTTTTCACTCTTTGGTTTATCGATGAGGATGCCAGTTTCTCTCACTTTTTTCACAAGATAACGAACATACGGAGCTGGCGGTGGTTCTCTTCTTCCAAAATCCGTACGCAATTTTCGCACACATTCTGCAACATTACCATGATTTTCAAAGTAATGTCGCAATATTTCCCAGCGTTGTTTAAGCGTATACACAACCATATTCGTTCAGCGGAAGGATAAAACTAATTGTCTGTCAAATCAGACATGAGCTAAGTGTTACCATTCACGAAACAAGCACTAGTTGAAAAAAAAACGTTAGATGGCGAACCCGTTATTTGCACATTTGCGCATGTAAGCTTAAGCACATTATAGTTAGCCCTTTAAAAACATAACCACCTTCGCATAATGCCCTCCCCATTTATAGTAGTGTGGGTATATATATAAACTTTCCTTAATTCCCCTATTTTTACGTGACAGTTTTCAATTAAAGATATTATGAAATTTAATTGTTGTAAATTTTAGAGGCTTGTTATAAAACTTTAAATGTCTTTTTATAAATAAGTCTGAAAATATCTGTACATACATCATTTATAGCATACCTATTGTTGTAAGTCTAATTAATATGAATTATTTTAACCACGAAAATAATAAAATTAAATTGTTAAATACAAGTTTTAAAAACAAATAAAAAATAAGATAATAAACTAATAGTACCAAAATTAACAAGTGAATGGCTTAAATGACGGATACAAATTACAAAATTACACTTTGGTAGCCAGAAACAGGTAGGCCGGTTGGTAGACATCAGGCATTTACTTAACTTGTAAATGTAATTGATTTTGGGCCAAGTTTAACAAAACATCAATGGACAATAAAAAAATTATATTGTATTTAAAAAAAAACACACACACTTTTTTTTTTGTTTCTTTTTCAATAAAACAAAAATTATAAAAGCATAAAAGTTTAACAGAAGAATAACGATAAAAAAAAGAAATGTAATGAAATTTCCAAAATGAAATCAAAAGGTAAATACAAAATACGTAATAAATTATGTATTTTTTAAATAAAATTGTATTCATTCACTAATTCCATTCATATGGAAAAATATTGTATATGAAAAGATGTGTGAAAAGATTTTTGAAAAAAAAAAACCAAAATGTGTGTAAATATTTTCGTTCGATTTCGCAAATCGTTGATAAATTCATCCGACGCGTCGACCAACTCGTGGCCATAAAAAAATCATTAAAATTCCTGGGGTTCAATGTAGAAAAATCAAAATACATAAATTAAAATTAAAAAAAATAAAAAATTTAAACGATAGCAAAATTGCTGTTTAACATTATGATTTTTGTTGTTATTGGAATTGCAATAGAAAAAGAGCAGCCAGATTTCTGGAAGTTGGCATTTATCCCATTCCTTTTGATATGATTTTATTTTGTTTGCTTTCTGTGCGTTTCTATTTCAGTCTGTTTAGCATAACAATAGCTAAAAAAAAGTTTTTGTTGTAAGTTTTTTTGAATTGTAATTTTTGTGTCGATAATAGACAAATACCGACCAAGAAGAAGAAGTAGGCAAAGAATTTGAAAATAGTATTTGTTTTGTTTGACAGAAGTTGTATGAAGCAAACGAAAACGATCTGCCCACAATTTGGCTTTCTCATGTTGACTATACAAAGCAGGAAGTTTCGTATTTAAAAAAAAAAAAAAATCTAGAAACAATGCTTTCTTCAAAATATGTAAATAAATTTCTAAATTGACAAATTTTATACAAATTTACAAAAGTTTTTAATTTAATTTCACGTTTTATTTAAGCTACTCAGATATTTTCACTTATTTAATTGAAAGTAATTTGTCTGTCTTAGCTGTTTATAATACAAAATACGCTAAGTTATATTTTTAACGTTCAATCTGCTTGTCGAAACCGTTATATTTAATCCATTTTTCAACCATTTTTGTGTTCTAAACCCTCAAATCACCCTCAAATAAACTTACGTTAGTTACCCTCGTGTGCGATTTTTCACACATATCGATGCCTTACTTTCTCAACCTTGTATATTAAAAAAATACGACTTTTCAGGAGAGAAAAAAAAACGTTTCATCTTTGTATCCTTCGGTGTTTGGGTTAAAGTTAATATGGAATTATTAAAGAATAGAATACATCTATGTATATTGTATTGAAATAATAAGTTGTTGCAGTATTAGAACACAAAAATAACAGTCGTTTGATAGGAAAAAGTTAAAACCGTATGTTTTAAGTTACGAGGTTGAGGAAGTAAGGCATCGATATGCAATATAACAAAGAAATTGTAAACATGACTTACGATCAAATCGAACACCTTATATATTTGACATTATTAATAATTTGACATTTTATGAATTAGAAAGCATGGATAGGTCCAAACAAGTTTAATTAAAAAATTTTTTTTTTTCCAAATGTCGCTACGATCATTGCGTAAAAAGGGGTCGATATACTCCATTAAATTTTGCTATCTACCCAGATCGATTTATAACCCTGCAAATAATAGGACCAGTCCAAACACGCGTGTAAAGAGTAGCCCACAAGGGACTAGGACTAGTCCAAAAGTAACCCACCCAAACGTATGGAAAAAACATGGTCTATGTAACATTACGATGTCCTAGGGCAAGACCATATAACCCAGCTTTGGACTACAAAGGAGTAGTTTTAAAACCACTCCATGGTATACTCAAGAGGATTAGTTTTGAAGTCGTTTAAAAACGAAAGCACTTCGTTAAGAAACGAAGACATGTCGTCTCACTACAAACACTTTTTAACAATGACATGGTCCATGCTTGCATTAAATCGGACCAGTCCATGGAGTAGTCCATTTTATCAAAATGGATCAGGTGGTCCAATATTATTTGCAGGGAAATGACTGAGATATAAACAGAAAATCACGTTTGCCTTTGATTTTTGTCATAAACTCCCCTGTTTTTTTTTAATGTGCAGACTGTTTTGTTGCTTTTTTTACACATAACACATAAATATGTGCATGATTTGCCGTTTAAATAGAGAAATGTATTTTAAACAAAAGAAATTTACTCAACATTCTTTTTATGTATTGTGCCTTAGTTGGTGAGTGGTATGGTGAAGGGAATTAAAGTTTCCGAATAAAGCACCAAAAACAATACATATTTATAGTCTTTGAAAGCACTCTTAATTGTTTTCAGTTACAAATGATTTTTTTTTATTTCTTTTTCCTAAAAAGGGGCTTTTATCAAAAAAGCGATTTAAAAATATTAAAGTTATATCTTAAGCTGGGATCACACGATTGCCGCAAATGCACCAATATTACACAATTTTTATTGTGCTTTATTGACGCACAATAATGAAATTGCACCAATCAAATATTTTGAAATCACACGATTGCCGTGTTTTAAGCAAATTTAATTGCCGCTAGTTGGTACAAAGCGAAATGGTTACAACAATTGCCGCAGCACAGTCACACGGTTGTTCTTACTTGTGTTAACTGCGAAAACAGCTGTTGCGGTAGCTTTTTTATTTGTTTAAAAGTTCTTGTTGGTTTGTTCATTAAAAAAAATTTATTTTTATCATAACTTAAACTTTTTAAGAAATTTCAAAAATAAGATTTGCATAGAAATATCTTTAATAAAAATATTCACACTGAACAGCTAAATATGCTTGTGAACATACATACATATTTTGTTGATAGCAATAATTAAAAAGAAATTTAAATGCATAATAAATAAATACATACATATTTATTTTCATTACCTACTAAAAAAAAACAAAATAAAGAAAATTTATTAAAAACGGGCAAATATTGGCGCGTATTGTGTTGTTTGATTGCCGCACAAGAACACAATAAATATTGGTGCATTTTTGTAATTTTTATTGACGCGCGGTTTCATAGCAAACAGTCACACGATCAGCGTTGCCGTTTTGGTTACTTTTAACCAAAACTGGTTACTTTTTTTCTCAATGTGTACTTGTGTACTTTTTTCCATTTTGGTTACTTTTTTTCAACACAAAAATAACCAATTATTTGTTTTGGAGCAAGAACTACCCGCTTCGTCAAAAGCCCTTCCGATCCGATCCCGTTTAATATGAGTATATTCCACTGGGCTAAAATCATCTATAAATTAAAGATCTACCGCCAAATTTAGCTCAATTTTGCACTTTAATAATATAACACACAGTAAGAGCTCTTCATATAAAAAGAATGAAAGCTATAACTCATAAAATTTTTAAAAATGACGAAAATAAGTTTAAACTTTGTATATGAAGTGCCACTTCCACTAAAAATTTCGAAAAATTGTATATCCTATTGTTCTTTCCCGAAATCGGTCCAGCGGCTAATGAGCCTACAAAATACAAACAAACACAATTTCTTCTTTAGACATATTTTTAAACTGAAGTGCGAACCAAATAGTACTTTTGATACAAAATAATTTTGGTTACTTTTTTTCGCTTTTGGTTACTTTATTTTTACATTTTGGTTACAAAATTTTTTTGGTCGTGGCAACGCTGCACACGATTGCCGCACCAGGGTTGCATTTGATTGGTAAAAGTAAGCACAGTTGTGCAGTCACACGATTGGGGTATTAAAAAGTGTTAAAATTGGTGCATTGCGGCAATCGTGTGATCCCAGCTTTACAAGTTAAAGTGGTATATTCGGCTGTGCCGAATTTTCGATAACCTCCACAGAGAGTTAGAATATTTAAGAAGTGGGCTTTTTATAGAGCATTGGTCAACTATAGACCAATCTTTACAACATTTTTTTATGTATGTGATTTGTAATCTTATGAAACTATGACAAACAAAATTTTACTACAATAGTTTTATGCGTTACGAGTTCGGGCGTACTAAAATGTTTTTCTGAGAGTCGGTTTTATATAGGGCCTATGGTACAAAATTCGGCAGTGTGATTTGTATTCTTATAAAATTATAACGAAGCAAATTTTACTAAAAAGGCATTATTTATTCATTAAAAGTTATATGTACCTTTACTTAAACAAAAAATTCGAACTCCCCCCATAAAAATAATTCCTACTTAAATCTATCTCATTCCAGTACATTCAATATTTTTTGTGCTTAGATTGCCTATAAACGCATTTCTTTTTAAAATTTTCTGTTCTTGTCATTCTTGCTCTGACTACATTTGGGAAAAAGGTAACATTCAAACAAAGAGCGTGCCAGCAAGCCGGTGAGTGAATCAACCCAACCTACTACCAACCACCAGCTCAACCAGCCAGAAGCACTTTTACCAGTGTGTGTCGGGCCACCTCCAACCAACATCATCATTGTTTTTGTTTTTGATCGTAAATGGCACAATTGCATTATTATGTGCGAAAGCATTTATCATGCGGTAAATAAAATAAAATATTGAGCTTATTGGCAGGTAGTACGAGTACTGTTGTGTGGTTCATTCGTTGGTACTTCTATTCCTCGCATAGGAATAGGCAAAACGACAGACAGACAGACAGACATTCAATGCCATCGAAAATACCACCTACATACTTGTAATGTTTGTTTCAATCGTCCGTCCGTCTGTCGCATTGTTTTGTGCAACTTCAACAAGTATCTTCCTGCTGACATTCATTTGAAAATATTTGATAGAGTCGGTCTAACAACATGTATCCGCATTTTGGATAAAAAAAAAACAAAGCTTAAAAAATAGTAACAATAGCAATAGAAAATAAGAAAAAAATTAATAAAAAGAAATGTGAAAAAATAAAGCATCATGAAAATTATGTGTATGTGCCTGTGTCTATTTGTGCCACCAATAAACACAATTGTTATTTCAATTGAAGTTTAATGAATGTTCGTATAAACGCCCTTTTTATGGCATGTCGATTTCTAAGATCATTTATGATTTAAGATTTTTTTACGCAGAAATTTTGTTTATTTTTTTTTAAAACGAGTGCATAATTTATGATACATTTTTATTGGCCAGAAATCCAAAAACGATAAACCATGGCAATAATATGAATGTTTGTATGTATTTAAATAATTTTGATTCTAATCCAACGGTAAAAAGAATGAGTAAAGAAGCCTAATAGAAGCACTCCTCGCCGTATTCCATACTTATTTATTTTTTACACAGTCGTCATTCACTTTTAATCTAAATAGACGTGTATATTTTTTTCCTCTGCATAAATTAATCGAACTATTCGAATAAATTAAAGTTCTTATTCGATTAATCGAGCAATATTAAAATTTAAAAATCTATTAATTCCTTAAGCGGCTCATACACTTGCAATATAATTGTTCAATTTTTCGTATTGTACAATTATATCGCCAATGTGGATATAATATTCGATGGTGGCACAATATATTGGCAAGGATCAAAATCCTTTGATTTTTATTGCACAACGAAAAGAAGTGCAATATATTGTGAAATGTGTTGGCAACAATCTAAAGTAAAACAAAAAAAAAAAAAAACAACAATCTACGATGTTGTTTTGCTTTAAAGGTTATGTTTTGTTTTTAATAAGTCCCCATTTACATTATACGATTTTTGTCGTTGCGATTCTTACCTTATAGGTGAGAGCGGAGAGAGAAATTAAAAGGGGTACACAAGCGAGTGTACTCTTCGGTCTGTTTTGTTCGCTTATTCGTTTCCTCATTGTTCTCTTATTTGACGAAAAATGTATTTAAGTTCGGCGGCACAGAAAAAGTTGTGACGACAAAAATCGAACAATGTAAATATCAGACCGACTTCAAAAAAGAAACGAAAATAATCGCAACGAAAAAATCACATAATGTAAATTGGGACTCACACTTACGTAGCCCACTGTGCAGAGAAACAACATAAGCCTGATGTAAAAATATTACAGAGAGATTCAAAATACAACTAACGGTATACTTCAGATATAGTAGATATTATTTACGATGATGTATCGCTCATTTGCTGCAACGGCGTCATAAATCCAAAAATTAAATTTTGGAGTAAATGACGCAGAACTGTGTTTAAAATTCACCTTTATATATCCTTTACTTTCCCCGTTTGAAGAGAATGTGTCATTATTTTTCCTAAGTGGTGCAAGCAAATCAAAAACTTTAAACATGTTTATTTCGAAATGTATTTTTTTTGAGTTATGACGACCCTGCAGCAAATGAGCGATATGTAAATCAAAAATTTAGTTTAGTTTTATTAAATTTGTATGTATATCAAAAAGAAAAAAAATTTCTCCTAACTGCAACAAAAATTTAAGGGACTACTTTGCATTTAGAAAACTTGGAAGATTTGAAATTGTACCAAATAGGTTAAGCGTCTATTATTGTGATTTTGAAGTTTAAAAGCACAAATCTCTTTTATATTTACTATGTAGTAGGTTTTCCCCAAATATTTTTCTTTGATCTATATTGACCCAAAAATTCCTTCAAAGACATAATGAATTTCTAAAATTTATTACAGAGAAAATCTCCATAAAATATTTATAAAGCTTAACAAAAAAATCTTAATTCAAATTTTATAATTTTCTATACACTAAAAAAAAATGTTAATAAATAATAAAAATAATCCTAAAATCCCAACATTTGCCACTGAACACAAATAAATGTTTGACCAAATGCCGCAGATGGTCGCAGTTGGTAGAGCCGCTTAATGGCACTTACACCTGATAAGCGGGCTACGAATAAAAAACAAATTAAAGAAATAAACTTAAATCTAACGACTCCACACATGCATATTTTAATAGACCAGACCCGATTGTTCATCCGTCCGTCCGTCCGCCAGTCATTTAAAAAATAAAACAACCGAATGAATGAACTAAAAATAAACATTTTCAAACGTCAAAAACTTTAAATTATGTTTTCTGCCTGCTTGGCAGTTTGACTTCCATATGGTGAGTATGTATGTATATGTATCTTTGTACGTAACTCAACGATAGTTAAACTATTGATATGGATGAGGCGGTCGGTGGTTACTGATGATGCTGATGACGACCAAGATGATATGTAGAACAAATAACGTTTTCTACTTATTTGATTTGATCTTTTTTTTTGGTTAAAAGAAATTATCAACATTTGATTAAATAAAAGAAACATTTTTATAGTATTTAAATTAAAATCCAATAATTTGGTCTGATCATGCACTTATCGCGTTTAGTAGAGACAAAGAATAATAGAAATATTTAAATGTAAATAAATTACCAAATATTTTTTTTAACTTTTGATATGGTAAGTTTATTTTGGTTTTTCTAACACCTTTTTTCAAAATCTGTATTAAAATTATGTACATAGTTCCGTTTTTCAAATGCTTTTAAGATTGAGGCCGTTAATCTTTTATTAAGACACTAATTTATTATTATTTTAAATATTTAATTTGTTGTTATGGTTTTTCTTAATAATCTTTTAATGTATGTAACGTGTGGTGCATAAGTAATGTAATGATCGCCACTAAAGAGCCATAGCTGAACGAGCTGTGTGAGCTGTTCTCTACCTTAAAAATTTTTCTAAAATTGCCCAGTTTTGAAACCCATTCACATTAACCGCAACTTGTTCTGGCTTTTCGAAAAAAATATGGTCCAATCATTCCTTCTGAAGTTATTCCACGCCATACTGTGCATCTAAATGAGTGCAATTGATGCTCAACAATTATTTTTAGAATTTGGGTGCCCAATATTTTTATCAAGGTGAAAATCGGCCCATCGCTCATTATTCGATATGATCTTTCAGCCCAATTATGAATAAAAAATCCCCGGTAGTTTTCTCACTTCTCTCACTTTTCCGATGTAAATTCAATTGTAAAAATGGGAAAAGGTGAAAAACTCCCGGGGAATTTGTATTCATAATTGGGCTGCTTGTGTTTGAATAATCGAGTGCTGATTTTAAAAATAAAATTAAAGAACTTTGGTTTAATGTTCTATGCAGAGTCTTTCTGTCAAAACTTACCCAAGTTTTACAAAGTTAATTCTAAAAATAAACAAAAAAAAAACAAGTCAGAGCCCAATATTCGGCTACGCCGAAGTTAAAATTTTCACTTTAACGAGGTGCGATAATAACAAAAAGTAATATAAATACCGTTCTTTAGAGTGTGCCACGCCCACTTGTCTAATCCTGCAAACATTTTGTCGGATGTTGTGTATTGATAACCAAGACGCTTGTATGTACCTGAGTTGTAAAGATTGGCTCTTGCGTTCTCCAAATCCAACTACATAAAAATAAAAAAAACTAGAGATTTTTGAGTAAAATTAGAGGCAGTCGTGGTTTTTTACTCGTATCTTAGTCATTTGTGAACCGATCTGGCTGAATTTCAATAGCAAACAATTCCGGACTATATATGACATAAATACATAGCTGGACTGAAATCGTAATATAAAGTAAATGAAAACTCAGTTAAAAACCGTTCTACTTATTTTCAACGAAAAGTTCATTTAATTTTTACTGTCAAAAATTCAACCCCATATTCCATAAAAACAAATGATTTCAGTTATTTTATATAATTTAACTATCAAAAAATTAACTACATATTCCGGAATATTATGTAATAAAGTAATTTTATATTTACTTGTTTACTCCACAAAAGATCCGTATTTCTAAAAAATACTAGACAAAACCAGTGTTGAAAAATTCAGTACTTTTTTCAGTACTTTTTCATATTAAAAATACCGCAGTACCCCCGCGATGTCTTTAGTACTTTTTTTATCCTTTGCTCTTTTTAACTTTTAATATGTTAGCAACATTCCCAACTCAGCGCTTAACTAAAACTGTGTGATGTGATCATTTCGATAGCAGATTTTGGTTATCATTTGTTTGTTGTTTATATTGTTGTATTAACCCTTCTTAACGTCGTTAATATTAAAATGAAAAGCGAGGACGCCAGGATTCATATTTTTCTATCCAGTGCCCATGTTCTGTAACTCTCGCGTCGATAAACTTTTCGATTGAAATGTGTGAAATGAAAGAAAAATGCCATTTATTGAAACAAACAGCTGTTTTTCTCACTAAACTGTGTATTTAACAGCCGTACCTAAATAAGAGCGGAAAGCGTTTTCTAGCTGTCAAAAATTCTCATGCCCATACAATTTGTATGAAGCATCCCTAAATAGCGCGGCGTCAACGCTTTGCAATTGGAAAGTACGATTTTGACAGCGCGTTCAATAGTGAAGTTGGCCGCTATTGTTAATAAATAATGGCAATTCAGCTATTTTTGTCAATTTAGCGGGTTTTTCTCTTCTTTTTATTTCTTTTATGTGGGTTCTATTAAACAAGAAAGTTAACAATACTGTTTGTGACACAACGTTGACGCTTTTGTTTAGGTATGGCATATCAGCGTAAAAGCTAAGCGGAAGAAAACGTTCCGCCTTCCGCTCTTATTTAGGTACGGCTGTAACTTTTTTGGCAAGTAATAGCTGTCACGTAAGGAAACTACTCGCCAATTTACAGAAAAAGTGTGTCTGTAAAATGTTTGTGAGAAAAGTTCCCGCTTTGAACTGTCAAATAAACTCACGAAAAAAATGGGGCGAGAAACAAGTTTAACACCAAAAAACGATTAAGAATGCAAAATTCATAGAATAAGAATAGTAATATTTTGTTCTTGTCACATTTTTTCATTGTTTAATTATTTTGCTTTTAACATTTTTATAAAATATACGAATTTTTCCAAAGCTCATTTGCAAACAACAAACATTTAAGTCGCACTTTGCATTATTTGGTATAGCCGACGGTTGTATTTTTTTCGCCGCCGTCGTTGAAAATGCTCCAATTTTAGTAAATTTTGATCACCGTCAACGACATGTGTGACTGGCGCTCTCAACTTCTGCAATTTCACATCGGCTTCGAGTGTAATATTATGACATTTATAACGTAACGACGTAATCTCTCTTGACAGTTTTCGACATGAGTTACAGACACACTTTTTTCTGACTTTTCAAGAAACGATGGAATATTTTGTTTCACATCTTTTCGATGCGAGAAGTTCTCACTAAAGTTACAGAACATGGGTACAGAATAGAATATTTGTTCTTACAAGTGGTAAGAAATTTTATAAAAAGGGCTGCATTGGATAATATCTCAGAGGTTAATATAAATGAAAACCATTTACGTTTAAATGAAATATTTTGTGGAACATGCAAAGTTAGCAAGGAAATTGCTTATTAATTTATAGAAACGGCAAAATCATTTAATCTGTGATTAAGAACTTAATTTTGTTTTGAAAATAAAACCTTTAAAGTTATAAGCAGATTCTCTCCAACAAATATTGTTTCCGGGAAAACCAACAGCATAATACCAATGCTTTTATTGTTATTTCCAAACGAAAAAGAAAAGTGAAAATATAAATTCACAATTCCGTGTAGTAGCGGATCTTCCAGAAATAAAGCACTTCAGAACTGAAAATATTTAAATTGTAAAAAAGAACGAAATGTGTTATTTTTTAACAAAAAGTACCATTTAGTTGGAAAAAGTACCCTTTTCGAGAAGTTCAGTGCCATTTCAAAATTTCAATTTTGCAACACTGAGACAGACACATGTCCGCTTGTTTTTTTAAAGAGAAAGGAATTTTATTACCCTGCAGATAATATATTGGACTACGTGATCCATTTTGATGAAATGGACCACTCCCTGGACTGGTCCAACGTTATGCAAGCATGGACCATGTCATTGTTAAAAAGAGTTTGTAGTGAAACGACATGTCTTCGTTTTTAAACGAAGTTGAAACTAATCCTCTGGAGTATACCATGGAGTAGTTTCAAAACTAGTTCACTAGAGTATGTATGAACATGGAGTAGTTTTAAGACTATACCGTTGTAATGCAAAACTGGGTTATATGGTCCACTCCTAGGACATCGTAATGTTAAATCGACCACCTTTTAACCATATATTTGGAGTAGTTTTGGAGTACTCCGACTCCTTTATGGACTACTGTTTACATGCATGTATGGACTGGTCTCGTTATCTGCAGGGTATTTACTTACCCCGTTACACATGTTTCTTTAACTTTTGTTGTACTGACCCCTTTGTTTACAAAAAAAAATCTGAATTATAAGACACCAGCAGCATGACCGATTAGGTTTACGTAATTATTTTACTTCAAGGCGAATACCACCTGTAGGTGTCGAAACGGCATCTGATTTTGACAGTTCGAGCTTATTTGTTTTGATTTGTTAGTGTTTTGCTAAAAATGGTTGACATTTCGAGCAAATGGCACTAACATTGCAATGTAAAAACCCCAATGTTGTTTCTGTTGTTTTTGGATTGTTGTAGTTCCGACACCACCTGATTTTACTTTAAAAATTTGATGTACATACATATTCAACTTAATAATTTTAACAAATAAGTAGAATATGTGAATTTTTTACACAAAACAAGCAAATCGTTTTTTATAGACAACTTTAAATTTATTTTTTGGTAGTTAAAAATTCATCTACTACGAAATATATAGTTAATTTTTTGATAGTATAAATTTCGTTAATCAACTCATAAACAAGTAGTTATGTATCAGCTTATATGTCAGCTATTACTAAAATACTTCTATGTAATGCAGATGGTATGAAGTAGTCATTGAAAAGTAAGTTGTTCAGTAATTGCAAGTCATAACCAAGTTTTTGCTGGGTATTGCCTGTGTGGTCTGGGGTTTATATTCTCTCTCTCGCTCAATGCATTCATTACAATGTTATCCACAGAGCTGTAAAATATTGCAATCGATTAAATTGTCTTCAAGTGAATTTTGCCTGTAAAGCGACTTGTGACAATTTTATATATGTACATATTTCTTCAAAATAATTGTCTATTTGACAAATAACACTCACATAACTCAAAAGCTTTATGGTATAAACACAACTGGGACGAACGACGAACTTCGCATAGTACAACGAATTCGTCGGCAATAATTCGTTGCGTAAACTCGTCAAATGAGACACAATAAGTGCTCGAATTCCAGGTATTTATGTGACTTGATTTTTTTTAATTTATAAAAATAAATACTTGGACGCTAGATTATGTAAACATTTTCATCCATTTTTCATCTTTTTAACTAACAATAAATTGAATTAAAATTTCTTTGTAATTTATAAAAAACTATTAACTGGGTGTGTTGTAGAATCCGAATCCACTCAAAAGTGGATTACTTAAGCATTTTTGGTGTTCTGCATTTCGATTAAGCAAACTCAAATTAGTTTTTGGGTCGGTTTTAAATTTTGCAAATTTTCGCGAATTGTTACCGAATATTTGCCATTCCTTATAGTATTACAGACTTTTAATCAATTCTATGGCGAATTGTAAATAGTTTATAGAGCAATTCCATATGAAAGCGATCACCTTTTGGACGACCCCTCTCCGATTTTAAAATAAATAGTCTCAATCGATTGCCCAGCAAAAAATAATGTACCTACATTTTTTTTTTTTTTTTATAGTGACTGGTTTAGTGGTGGTGTACACCACTGTCATGTGACAAAATTGAAGAATTCTTCATAAGGGACCTCATTGAAAGTTGTTTTAAAAAAAACTACTAAAGCGATAGCTCGTTGGAAAGGTATTGAATCAGGCTTTAATTGAAAAATAAAATTTTCCTAATTTTTCTTAGAAATTTACCTTTAAATTTTCCCATGAAAATTAAATTTTCCGATTTTCCACAGAAGCTCCTAAATTTTCCGGCTAATTTTTTTTTTTGGATTCCTCATAATTTTTGCTTTAAGAATCAGCAATAAAAAAATGGGCCCCGACTCTTTGTTTGGACAGGAGAAGAGCATTTAATAGACCACCTTGTTAAAAATACATTTTAAAAATTATTTTACAGTTAAAAATACATTTATGAAGAAAAAATCAATTTTTTTTTAAGAGCCCCAAGTTGAGTGTGTAGTGAATATGGTCTGCCTGCCTTCACAAGATCGGCCATAAATCCATGGATAATAGCAGCAGTGGCATGTAATGGCACACCAAACCCGACTGAGGCTACAGGTCATAAAATGTTTTGTAAATTTTTTAAATATTTCGCCTAAAATGACACGTGCAGAAACAAGTCATAAAACACGGATTTTCCATAAATATGGCGAAATATTTATTACCTGGTAATTTAAAAAATTTGCAAAACATTTTATGACCTGTGGTCGGCTTATTGGCAGTAACCAATTAAGTCCCTCTTTAAAAAACATTTTATGACCAGTAGTTCACGCAAATTTTCCTATTAAAGAAAAGCAAATATCGCTTATTTTAGAAAAAGAAAGTTGCGAAGTGAAACATACAGGAAAGAGAAAAAAGGCAAGGTTATGAGTGCAATCGCGACAATATTTGATGAAGGCTCTGATAACGAATGCTGTCAAGCAGATGACGTTGATGACGGCAAACAAATGATTGAGCAGTTGAAAAGAAAATTCAATTTAGCGACCACTTTTCCGGAGAAATATCTCATTTTATCTGTGCTGCCTCAATCATGGTCTATACGCAAGATTTCTGAACAGTTTCAAACATCTTTTTACATCGCGAGAAGAAGCAAAGAATTAGTTCGACAGAAGGGCATATTGGCGACTCCCACCAAGAAATTTGGCTCAAGGACCCTCAGCGAAGCAACGGTGAAATTGATTCAAGATTTTTACTGCAATGATGACAACAGCCGCGCCTGCCCAGGTACACGTGACTATGTTATCACACCTGAAGATGGAGAAAAAGTACACAAGCAGCGCAGATTATTATTATGTAATCTATCCGAAGCAAACCATCAGTTCAATGAGAAATACCCAGCAGAAAAAGTGGGATTTTCTAAGTTTGCCATCCTACGACCAAAAGAATGCGTGCTGGCATTAGACAGGCACGGAACGCATTCAGTCTGCGTTTGCATGTTTCATCAAAACATCAAATTAATTTTCTTTCCATGCAAGAAATTGAAAGTATTTCACGCATACTCCTGTCGAAGTCGTTGTGCGCATACCCCACGGAAAATTGTCATCTGTCCAAATGCGACAATTTTCCGAAGACTGACGAGCTAGAGCAATATTTGGCGGAAAAGTTTGAACAGCTGTTAATTCAGGAGGTGCATTTCAAACAGTGGATAATTAGCAGCGGCAGATGTTCCCTTGAGACCGTGGTAAAGCAGATTCCGGAATTCATCGAGGAATTCGGATTCAAGTTGAATGAACTGAAGGCGCACCATTTCATATCCGAGATGCAATCGAAATTTCTAAAGGAAAGTAAGGAAGATAACGAACTACAGACCGTAAGCCTTGTTGTTGTCGCGGAGAGTTTAGCTCATAATTATGTGTCCGTTTATTTATTTCAAATGAAACTGTTTGAATTCTTAAGATCAAAATTCGATGCAATCGACAAAGTAACGTTTTTCTCAGACGGCGCGGCTTCTCAGTACAAGAATAAAAAAAATTTTTACAATCTTTGCATAATTGAAGAAGAACAAAACCGCAAGGTCGAGTGGCACTTTTTCGCGACGTCCCACGGTAAGGGCCCATGCGATGCGTTAGGGGGAACCCTAAAACGCATGACGACTAAGGCAAGTTTGCAAAGGCCATATACTGACCAGATCTTAAATGTACAACATTTGTTTTCGTGGATTCAAAGCAAGGAAATTGCCATTAACACAGTTTTATGCACTCAAAAAGAACACGATGCCATGGAGCGACGAATTCAAAACAGATATAATAATGTCAAAACTATAACTGGAACGCAAAAGTTTCATTGCTTCATACCAAATATTTCTGATATGCCAATTAATGTAAAGCGGTACTCTTCGTCTGCCGACGTGCTAAATTTAAAGTTACTTTAATTTTATAATGATGCCAAGACAATTGAAATTTTTAATAAATATTGTAACTAAGTATAAGCAGCAAAATAAGAAAGATTTTTTCTTCATAAATGTATTTTTAACTGTAAAATAATTTTTAAAATGTATTTTTAACAAGGTGGTCTCTTAAATGCTCTTCTCCTGTCCAAACAAGGAGTCGGGCCCATTTTTTTATTGCTGATTCTTAAAGCAAAAATTATGAGGAATCCAAAAAAAAAAAATTAGCCTGAAAATTTAGGAGCTTCTGTGGAAAATCGGAAAATTTAATTTTCATGGGAAAATTAAAAGGTAAATTTCTAAGCAAAATTTGGAAAATTTTATTTTTCAATTAAAGCCTGATTCAATACCTTTCCAACGAGCTATCACTCGTTGCGATCGCTTTAGTAGTTTTTTTTAAAACAACTTTCAATGAGGTCCCTTATGAAGAATTCTTCAATTTTGTCACATGACAGTGGTGTACACCACCACTAAACCAGTCACTATAAAAAAAAAAAAATATATAGGTACATTATTTTTTGCTGGGCAATCGATTGAGACTATTTATTTTAAAATCGGAGAGGGGTCGTCCAAAAATTTGCCAATTTTGATCGTTTTCATATGGAATTGCTCTATAATAAATATTTTCTTGTGCTTAAACTTTAATTAAAACCTTTTCTTTAGCTTCACTTCGGAAAATCAAATCTTGTAACGTTAATTTAACCGCCTTATACTCAATGGAAATGGATGAAACTTTGCAGGCATACATATTCCCGATGACAATACACGAATACATAGGCGTAGCCAGGATAAAATCTAGGAAGGTGCCAAATTTTTTTTTTTTTTTTTGTAAAATGCTTTTTTGACCGCCTTTTACTCAATGCAAATGGATGAGACTTTGCAGACATACATATTCCCGATGACAGTACACGAATACATGGGCGTAGCCAGGATAAAATCTAGGGGGTGCAAAATTTTATTTTTTTTTGATAAAATGCTTTTTTGACTGCCTTCTACTCAATGCAAATGGATAAAACTTTGCAGGCATCCATACTCCCGATGGCAACACACGAATACATGGGCGTAGCCAGGATAAAATCAAGGAGGGGGGGCAAAATTTTATTTTTTTTGGAAAATTCCTTTTTTGACTGCCTTCTACTCAATACAAATGGATGAAACTTTGCAGGCATACATATTCCCGATGACAATACACGAATACATGGGCATAGCCAGGATTAAATCTAGGCGGGCCAGAATTTTTTTTTTTTTTTTTTTTTTTGTAAAATGCTTTTCTTTACATTCACTTCGGAGCATCAAATCTTGCATCCATTTGCGTTGAGTAAAAGGCGGCTAAAAAAAGCATTTTACAAAAAAAAAAATTCTGCCCCCCCCACCCTAGATTTCATCCTGGCTAAAAAAAATTTTCTAATGAATTTCTTAGTTACTGCAGTTTTTACCCCTAAATGTTAAAAATATTTTGTTTTAAATTTAAAACTATTTTCGTACGTCAGCGACTTCTTTAAGGAAATATAGTACTCGCCGAGACCTATACAATGATATATCGTTTGTTACGATCGAGCAGCAAATAAAGAAACTACGATAAAAAACAACGATTTCGGCTGTTTTTAACGGGTTCCCATCGTAAAAAAAAAAAAAATTTCATAAATGTCTGAAGGTGATCTTTAATATTTGCGTCAGACTTTGGGACATTTTTTTTGGACATATGCGGTCGACCCAGTTTAATAAACATCCTTCCATTCCGATTTATACGCTTAATCATATTTCCTTCCTACTTTATTAAGGAAAACAATAGACCTGGAATAGAATTTATCCAATTTTAATATTTTTAAGTAGTCTTCGAAAAAATAAAATGCAATTTGAATTGCGCTCTGACGTTTGTTAAGTGTTCATCGTTTTGCAATATAAAAATCAAATTTATAATTGTTGCAAACATTTGAAGTGAAACTTTAATTTTGATCCAAATTTATTGATTGATTATTGAGTTACATCGTGCAGTCGAGAATTCATGCAAAACGGAGTTTTAGAATGGCAGAAAGACGGATGCTACCCTTAGTTCTGTCATGGGCTTCAACTATACACAAAATGCAAGGTTCGACTGTCGATCATGCTGTTAGTGATTTGGGACCAAAAATATTTGCAGAAGGGCAGGCTTACGTTGCATAAAGCCGTGTACGATCATTAGACGGCTTACGAATCGAAGCACTACAATGCGAAAAATTAACAGGGTCTAAACCGTGCAATATTAAAGCATTGGAAGAGATGGAGAGACTGCGAAATTTATCATAACAGTAAATACTAATCCACAATTGTAAAGTTTTATTATATGAACATAAATTTTTTTTTATTATATGAATACAAAATACAAAACATGTACAAAAATTTTCTTATTTACCATGTAAATTGTAATGTATTAATTAAAACTATTCGTTACTAAAAAGTAAAAAATAAATAAAAAAAAAAAATTTTTTAAGAAACGCTTTTTTTACCTTAATATATTGATCAGTTGTGAACACAAAATAAATATGAATACTAAATAAAAAAAATCGACTAAAAGTCAAAAAATAAGAACATTTCAAACAACATAAACTTTTAAATCAAAATGGAAAAAAACTCACACATCTCTTAAAAAAACAAAATGCTCAATTATTGAAAATTGGTAGCTTTAAACATGATTGGTTGTATTTCTTTCGGTGTGAAGTATTAAAATGTACTCACGGCAGTCATGTTTTTTAAATGCTTTTATTTAAGTTCAGGTTGGTATGGTCGCCCCACGCTTTTCTTCAAGGGATGTGTGAGTTGTTTTTCCATTTTGATTTAAAAGTTTATGTTGTTTGAAATGTTCTTATTTTTTGACTTTTAGTCGATTTTTTTTATTTAGTATTCATATTTATTTTGTGTTCACAACTGATCAATATATTAAGGTAAAGAAAAGCGTTTCTTAAAATTTTTTTTTTTATTTATATTTCTTTTTAAGTTATTGGTCAAAATGTTCAAAACATATATACGATCATTATACAAACACACCTCGGCTTAAACCAATTTTTGGTACAAAAAAAATTTTGCCAAACTGAGTCCAACAAAAAATAGATGACTTACCAATAAAACAAGACAAAAACAGTTAAAATAAACGAAGGCATTAACATGTGTATGTATGTTTGTATATTGTTTATTGAGTGAAAGTCCAAAACATTTAAGTTCCTCCATAAAATTGTTTGTTATATTTCTTTTCTTTCATTTGATGTTGTTTTTATTTTCTAATCTCGTATACAAAACTACTCATACATATGTATGTGTGTGTATATGCATAATATGATACATGGATACATTTGTATCTTAAGATTTAAATATATATATATGCACAGCAGGCTGTTTGGTTGCAGGAAAAATCTCAACTTTTGGTAATGCAAAATAGTAAATTACCAGTTAACAAACATATATGTACAGAAATTTTATCATAAAACCTTAAAATAACGGAGCTATATCATTTATAGTACCAACCGAAACTTTTGATTGCATCATTTTACTAAGTGGCACTTTTGGATGCCTGCATTCAAATTTCACGCAAAGTAATTGTTGCCACATGTGTGATTTATTTTGGCGTTATTTCTGTGACGCCGTCATTTTTCCTACTTGGCTTTGAGTTTTATCTTGATTGTTAAGGCAATGGCCGTTCACACACGAGACTTATTACATAAAATTGCAATTTTTAGGCAAGCGAAACACTATTTTTATGGAAGAAAAATTTTATTTAACAGAAAAATGGATTTTTTATCTAAATAAAAATTAAATATTCGATTGATTGGTTTTAAATTATTTTGTTGTTGTGCGTCCGGCAGTATTGCAGATTATTTAAACAATGTAACTCTAAAAACAATTGAGGGCGTGATTTTTGGAAACTCTAATGTTTATGGGGTAAAAAAGGGTAAACATGGGTAAATTCGGAAACCTTATATATCCAAAACTAAAATGTTCTGAGTGATAAAACTCTATTAGAAAATTTTCTTGTTCTTCAACTGGTTCTTTTAGAAATTTCGTTAGCATTGGACCTGGAACATAAAATTAAACATGAAAGTGAATGAGAATCTGTGAGAGGGATCTTCTTAGTACCTTTCCGTTTTTAACTGGTACTTTTTTTTAATATTCGTCAATATTGGACCTAGAAACATTAAATTAAACATGCAATGTTCTGAGCGGACGAGAATCTATAAAAGGGAAATTTTTTTCTTTTTTAACAGGTTCTTTTGCACTTTCGTTAGTAATAGACTTAGAACCATAAAATTAAACATGCAAGATCCTGACTGAATGAGAATCTGTAAGAGGGGCTTTTCGGGACTCTTGTTGTTGTTTAACATGCAAGGTCCTGAGGGGATGATAATCTGCAAGAGGATCTTTTTAGTATATCTTCGTTCTTTCACTGGTACTTTTTTTAATTTTCGTTAGTATTGGACCTAGAAACATAAAATTTAACATGTAATGTCCTGAGTTAATCAGAATCTGCAACTGGGGCTTTTTTGTTCTTTAACTGATACTTTCAGAATTTGCGTTACCATTGGGCTGAGTCTATGAGAATCTATAACAGGGGCTTTTTTGGTACTTTTTTGTTCTTTTACTGGCACCTTTTGAATTTCCGTTAGCATTTGGCTTAGAAATATAAAGTTTAACATGCAAGGCCCTGAGCGCATGAGAATCTGTAAGAAAAATTTTATTGGTACTTATTCGTTTTGTAACTTTTTTTTTTTAATTTTCGTTTAAATTAAAATTTAAATTTAAATGAAAATCTGTAAGAGGGGCTTTTTGGAACTTTTTTGTTCTTTAACTGGTACTTTTTGAATTTCTGTTAGCATTGGACATAGAAACACAAAATTAAACATGCAAGGTTCTAATTTTTTTTTTTTGTTTAATCCTAATCACGCGAAGCTCGACGCTTGTCTGCACGAACCAGAGTCCCTGGCGGGAATCGAACCTGCAACCCACGAACTGATAGACTAGCTCACTACCATCTGTCGGATGATATTTTTTTTTGGTACTTTTCGTTCTTTAACTGGTACTGTTTTTAATTGTCGTAAATATTGGACCTAGAAACATAAAATTAAACATACAATGCCCTGAGCGGATAAGAGTCGATAAGAGGGAATTTATTAGTACTTTTTTTGCTTTTCAACTGGTGCTTTTTGAATTTTCGTTGGTATTGAACCTAGGAGAATAAAATCAAACTTGCAAAGTCCTGAGTGTATAAGAATCTGTAAAATGTAAGAGGGATAATTTTGCTACTTTTTAATTTTCTTACTGGTACTTTTTAAAAATCGTTTATGTTAAACACGCAATGTCCTATGCGCAGAATCTATAAGAGGGAAGTTTTTTGTTCTTTAACTGGTGCTCTAAATTTTCGGTAGTATTGGACCTATAAGCATTTAATTAAACATGCAGTGTCGTGAATGAATGAGAATCTATATGAGGAGATTTTTCAAACTTTTTCGTTCTACAACTCTAACTTTTTTTAATTATTGTTAATATTGGACCTAGAAACAAAAAAATAAACATTCAAGGTCCTGAATTAATGAGAATCTGTCGGGCCCGATTTTTTTTTTTTTTTTTGGCTTTGAGTTTTGTCTTGTTGCTTGGAAATGGCTGTGCACACACGAGACTTATTACATAAAATGTTAGTTTTTAGGAAAGCAGAAAAATTGTTTTCTTATCGAAATAAAAACTAAATATTCGACAGATTTAAAATTATTTTGTTGTTGTGCGTCGCGCAGTTTGGTAGAGTATGTAAATAATGTAACTCTCTCTATATAAAGAAACGTATAAAATAAAGAAAAAAATTTAATTATTGAAATTTCTTATAAGTCCACTAATCATGATTTTGAATAACTAAAAAAAAACAATTGAGGATGTCCCCTTTCGAAGTTTTTTTTATTTAGTTATTAAACTTACCAAATCTCAATAATTATGTTGTTATTCAATAACAAATAAAATGGTTCAGATCTAACACTGCAGTTACACGTTCAAGACTTCTTAATAGTCTTTTACATATACTGTTTGTAAAAATTAACAAAAATTGAAGGCTGTGACGTAGGCTGCACGCAATTTACTTTCAAGATGATAATTTATAAAGACAAACGAAAAATTTGCTCAGTAGAGCAGTATGAGTGAATTGGTAAAAAAGTGTGAGTGTAAAAAAAGGTAAATTCGGAAACCTAAAATATACAAAACTAAATTGTCCTGAGTGATAAATCTCTTTTAGGGAAATTTTTTAGTTCTTTAACTGGTACTTTTTGAGTTTCCTTTAGTATTAAGCAGCCCATACACGATTCAATTCAATTGTCAACTGAGTCGGTTGTTGTCCAAATCAAAGCGTGTATGGCTTTGTCAATTGATTAGTTTGACGGTTGTCGAGTTGGTTGAAGAAAAATCAAAAGTTTTTGATTTTTTCAAGCTGACTACAGTAGTTTTGACTTAACTGCCTTTTATTTACGTGCACTTTTGACTTAACTGCACAAAATTGATCATTTTTGGCATTATTCTTTATAATCCCATACAAATTCCTTTTTTAAGTGCACTTTCTTTACCTGCACATTTAAGATAAGTGCCCAAAATTTTTGGCATTTTAAGATTATTTTCATACAAAAAATCCAAGTTAGCTGCACTTTGACTTAACTGCCCAAATTACATATTTTCTGTAATTATTCTTCAAAATCCTTCTTTACGTGCATTTTGTATACCTGCACATTTTTCATATTTTTTGGCAGCTTTAAAATATTTTCATATAAAACATCAAAGTTAGCTGCACACATGAAAAAATATGGTGGCCACTTTTTCACATAAATATCCAATTTTAGCTGTATATAAAAATAAAAATCGCAATCAAGTCAAGTTGGTATCATTATAATTTATTTATTTTGTTTGCATGTACCTACATTTATGCATATGGGTTGTGGTTACAGCAACTTTACCACGATTATATAAAAGGAATAGCAAATCTTAGGTCTGGAACAGAATAAAGTAGTTGTAGTAGTATTTGAAGCTGACAAATAGCGCAACAAAGTTCAAAATTTCGATTTTTGCGCTTCAACGGCAACGACTACTGCTAGCTTGCAGCCCTATTCTTAACTTTGTACTACAGCGACTTTTCTGTTCCACACTTTATTGATACCAATTTGGCTATCTCGTTCCGTCTAAAAATGCATAAGAAATGACTACAGGTTGTTTGAACGTAATTGTTATTATCAATTTATTAATAAAAACGTTGTTACTCCTCTTTCAAACACTTTACTTTAGCTGCACTTTTATGCAGGTAACCACAATTGCGTACCTGCACATTAAGGCAGCTAAATACATTTAAGATAGCTGCATTTTTGATGTACCTGCACAAAAAATCGTGCAAAGGAGATTGTGCAGCTAAGTCAAAATTACTGTACTAAATCTTTCAATTCGATTGTACTGTGTCTGCTCAAGTCTCTCGATCAGCTGTCAAAATTAATTTTTGTAGTTAAGTATTTTAAAAATTGTCTTTTATTCATTAAATTTTAAAATAAATTTAAAATCTTTCAATTCAGTTGATGAAGTTGACAACTGAGTTGAAAGACTCAGTTGACAACTGAATTGAACCGTGTATGGGGCGCATTAGAACTAGAAACATAAACCTAAATATTAAAAATCCTGAGTGAATGAGAGTTTGTGAGAGGGATATTTTTGGTACTTTTCCGTGCGTTAACTGGTGCTTTTTTTAATATTCGTTAATATTGGACCATGAAACATAAAATTAAACAGGCAGTTTCTTACCGGATGAGAATCCATAAAAGGGAACTTTTTCTTTTTCAGCAGGTACTTTTGAATTTTCGTTAGTAATGGACCTAAAAACATAAAGTTAAACATGCAAAGTCCTGAGTGAATGAGGATTTGTAAGAGGGGCTTTTTGGGACTTTTTTGTTCTTTAACTCTTTATTTTTTGAATTTTCGTTAGTATGGACTAATAAAGATAAAATTTAACATGGAAGGTCCTGAGTGAACAAATATCTGATAGAGGGATCTTCTTAATACCTCTTTATTCTTTATCTGGTACTTTTTTAATTTTCGTTAGTATTGGACCTTGAAACAGAAAATTTAACATGTAAGTTAATGAGAATCAGTAAAATGTGGTTGTTGGTACTTTTTTGTTATTTAACTGTTCTTAAACCTACAATGTCCTGAGTGAATGGTACTTTTTTTAATAATCGTTTATATTGGACCTAGAAACATAAAATTACACATACATTGTCCTGAGCGGATTAGAGTCTATAAGAGGGAACTTGTTGGTTCTTTTTTGCTCTTTCAACTGCAAAGCAAATGATGCGCAAAGAAATATTAAACTTGCATCACAAAATTGGCTGATTCACAAAGTGTCAAAAACGTAAACTGCGTAATAAAAAGCATTAGTATCAGCTAATTTACATGAGCATCACATACTAATCACATATGCGGATCAGATGCAGCGCAGCGATACATTTCCGAACAGGCCCTATATCTGTGGTCACAAGTCACAACAGCCCAAGTCAGTTTTTCAATACAGCGTCTTAAAGTTTGGAATCTTCACTGAAAATAAGGAGACGGTTTTTTTTTTTGGAAAACTTTGCTACAGATTCCAAGGAAACGAATTTCTTTACTTAGTTGTTCGTTTTCGCATGTGTCTTTCGCATCTTTTAATTTTTTTTCTTTTCGTAAATCATCACTTTATTTTATTTAAATTTTCCAATTTCAAATATTTTTACACACTTTGTCATTTCATTACTGTAAATCCGCGCCATCTTTAATTTTTATTGCCACTATCGCTTCATTTTACAGAAAATTTTGCGAATGTGATAGAGAGTACCAATAGAGTAGACCCCCAGAGTCCCAGACAAAATTTTTAAACTAGTGGCTGGGACAGTCAAAAGTTGAAATAATTTCCAACGCTGAGCTGGTACGATCCCTGGGCCAAAAAACGCATTGATGTTATCATTTTTATTAATCAAAACCATTATTTATCAATTAATTAGAAATTCAAATTTCAAAAATTACCCCAAATTTAGGATTTTTTTTTTTTTGATTATGCAATATATCCCAACTTAATTTATTGAAATGTCAGCCCAAAACAATAACAAAATATTCCTCAAAATAAAATATAAGCCCAATTACGAATAAAAATTCCCAGATAGTTATTTTCCTTCTCCCATTTTTCCTATCAAGATTCAATTGTTAAAATGGGAAAAGGAAAAAAAAACTCTTTGAATTTTTGTTGATTCTTCATAAAAAATTACCTTAAATTTCTTTATGAATATTTGCCGCAAAAATTTAAAATTAAAAAGAGATTGTATCAAAATCCCAAATCTCAAACTTTATAAACCCGAATTCTGAAATTCTAAACTCAGAGCTCCCGATACCAAATACCGAGTTTAGAAGCTTTATGGGCATTACGGACAGCAATCAAATTCCAGTAATTTCAAACATCTGAAGTTTGTTTGCTATCCATAATATGCTCATTAGTAGTTAGCGAAGCCGGTGTGTTATATGACAAAGGTTTTACCAAATGCATAACAAATTATAAGAAAAAAAATTTATGTTTACTTACTTATTCTGTAGAACTCTGTAAAACTACTCAAAATAAAACCCCAATTAATTTTTTAACCCACAAAAATTAACCCCGTGTTTTATTTTTTTGTTTTATTTTCTGGAAAATATTTGAAGGAAACAATTTGTTAAAGATTTTTTTATATAATTTAATGCGTACTTTTACATTTATATGTGTAAATACGTTGTGTGTAAGTATAAAATTGTACTGAAAAAAATAAATAATTTTGTACTTTTAATAATTCACATTTGTAAAAAAAAAAAACCCAAAATATTTATAAACGTAAGGGGTGTGATTAAAGTTATATGTCGAAATGATTTAAAACTGGCTTTTATAAATTATTATTTTTGTTATTGAACAACACAGTATTAAAGGTTGAAAACTAATAAAAATATGTACAAGTTTTAAATACTATCGGTCTAAGTTATAAAAAATAAAACAGCTTTAAGGGTTAATCAAACAAATTATCATAGAAAATCCGTTTCATAAACCTTTTATGAACCTGTTTTATTTTTTATAACTTAGGGGGTAATATATACAGTAAGTCAAACAATTTTTTTTACAAAAGAAAAATATTTCAAAATATATATGTATAAGAAACAACTTTTTCATTCTTGCAGATTTGTTTTAATTCTTGCAGATATTTTTTTATTTTTAATTTAAGTAATTTATTAAATTTAACAGTATAATATAAAAGAAAAATAGAAAATTCTTATTACTATTTTAAAATATTTGAATTCCGAAAAGAATTGTTTGACAAACTGTATTTTAATAGTATATTAAGGGCCAATTTCACCAATTTATTTAAATATCAATCCATATTTAATTTTTTTCATATAATTTTGTTTTACATGAAAAAATTATTTGAAACATAAATTGATATTTAAATACAATCTGTGGCATTTTGACAAAACATATTAAATAGAGATAAGATAGCAAAAAAGATTTAAATAAAAACTAGTTGAATAACTCATTTTTATAAAGTAATAAAATAAACCAAAATTAAAGAAAAATTTCGTTTATAATACAAAATTTTAAAAACGTAAACAAAAATGTATTTTGATTGAAAATTCGTATGATTAAAAAAATTTTTTCAATTTTTTAAATTTGACATAAGATGTTTTGTCAAAATGCAACAGATGTATGTAACTAGTTTTGACCATAAATTACACTGTTTGACTAATTTTAAATAAATTTGTACTTTGTTTTAAATAGTTCACGTTTATACAAAAGTAATTTAATAATTTTACATATATTTTAGTTTTGAACGAATATTACTTTGTTTGATAAATTTAAAATAATTTTATACTTTGTTTGTTAATAATTCACATTTAAACAAAAGTACTTTAATAGTTTAACATGCATATATGTAATTAGTTTTGAACATAAATGTTTGAATAATATAAAATAATTTTGTACTTTGTTTTTAATAATTCACGTTTATACAAAAGTACTTTAATAATTTTACATACATATTAGTTTTGAACGTAAATTACATTGTTTGATTAATTAAAAAAATATTGTACTTTGTTTTGAATAGTTCATGTTTATACAAAAGTACTTTAATAGTTTTATAGGCATATAAGTTTTGAACTTTAATTACTTTGTTTGACTAGATTAAAATAATTTGGTACTTTGTTTTGAATAGTTCATGTTTATACAAAAGTACTTTAATAATTTTACATACATATTAGTTTTGAAATTAAATTACATTGTTTGATTAATTTAAATAATTTTGTACTATTTTTTTAACAATTCACATTTATACAAAAGTACTTTAATAGTTTTACATGCATATATGTATGTAATTAGTTTTGAACATAAATTACATTGTTTGAATAATATAAAATAATTTTGTACTTTGTTTTTAATAATTCACATTTATACAAATTTACTTTAATAGTTTTATATACATATTAGTTTTGAACGTAAATTACATTGTTTGATGAATTGTTTGATTAACTTTAATAGTTTTACATTCATATGAGATACTAAGATAAGATATACAGCCATGTCACAGAGTACAATTCCGTTCGGAATGATTCCGTACGGAATTGAAGAAAACATATTTCTTTATTGATAGAAATAAAATTTTGATAATTTTTTGGCCTTTCAGATACAGAAAACTCACATTCCGTTCATGAAAACATAAATGGTTTCATTCCAAAAAGTTTTTTCGTCGTTTTCTGAAGCACCAAAATACTGAATGAATTCCGCTTTCGAACGGAATTGTACTCTGTGACATGGCTGATAATTTTGTTAACTGGTATTATTTGGAAAAGCAAATTTACTTATTTATAGTTTTAACAAAAAATTCCAAATAAAGTTTTGTGGAAAATAATTGCCTGAAAGAAGTAAATTAAGAATTAAGTTGAATTTTTTTATATATGGTAATTTTTTTATATTTGATAAAGAATATCGTTACCTAAAACGCAAATCGCCCTATCTAACATTTTGAAAATTTTACAGGAGAAGCAAATTACTATTCAAAATGTTAATTGATAAATTGCCTAAAACTGCTTGTAATTTATTTTCCTTCTATTTTTCTTGTAAAACCTACCAGTTGTTTTGACAATTGACAATGTTGCATATTATGCAAACTATTAGTAAGGTATTTTAGCGTGTATCCATATAATCTTTTGTAGATAGGGCCGTTTGTTTTTTGTTAATAAAAGCGCTAATTTTGGTTGAAAGATTCCAAAATTTATTGTGGACATTAGTGTTGATGCAATTCATCAGATTTCATGAAAAAGTCGATTTTTTATTTTTTGTTAGTTAGGGCCTTTTGCGTTTTAGGTAACGATATGTATGTATATTTTAATATAAGATCTGTTACCTAGTATATTTTTATTTATATCTCCTCTGATTATCAATCCACGACTTTAATTGGCGTGGAGTTCTATTTTTTAAAGCATCGTTGTTGTTTATTGCATTCAAACATTCAATGCCACTTGGCAGCTTTTCCAGTTTTTTTAAATCTCCAAAGGTTGAAATAATTGCGTTTCGTTCTTCTTGAGTCCATTTATTTCGTTTTGTTTTTCCAAAAGGGGACGCTATTATAAAAAAGGTAATTATTATATGTGTATGTTATGCGATATATTCTTGTAATTTAGATGAAATTTTAGAACTTACTGCTTCGTCTTTTTCGGCTCGTATTTATGTGTGATTCTATTATAAAAAAGGTAATTATTATATGTGTATGTTATGCGATATATTCTTGTAATTTATATGAAATTTTAGAACTTACTGCTTCGTCTTTTTCGGCTCGTATTTATGTGTGAATCTGGTTCTTTTTCGACCTGGTTCTCAAAAACTTCATTAGTATTTGTACATTCTTCGTCCTCTTCGTCTTCTTCGTCCTCACCACCAATTGCTGACAACAAAAGCTTTGATACACATGTTACTTCTGCTACTGGAACAGATACTCTGTATATACTTTTGTGGATATCCTTATGATGTCCCATAAAATTTGCTAGCTTATCTACTGTTGCATCCTCAACGTTTAACAAGGAGATGTACGTTGCTATGTGCTTTCTTAGAGATGTTCCTCTTAGGCTCTCAGGAATGGCAGCTCCACTTTCCATGGCAAATTGTTTCAGTAAAGGGCAAGCTCTGTAATAGGGTTTAGCAAAGTTTGACGTAACTCGTTTAGAAAAAATATATTCGTTGCTTTCTGGTACTCCTGCATTATTCCTATATTTTAAAATCAAATCAATAGACTTTGTACATAACGGACTAAGAAGAACACTTACTGTCCTTCCAAGCTTTCCTCGTAGGTTTAAGCGCACAAATTGTTTTGCAAAAGATAAAGATTCTTTCGATATTGTTTCGAGAATTTCGTCCTCAAAATTTTCTGTTATTATTTCTTTGTTTAAATAACTGTTAATTGTAAGGCGTTCAATCTCTCCTGCTCGTCTTCTATTAAATATTTGAATGAAAATTAATGAAGACTTTACTAGCTCCATCCACGAATGTAAATTAAATTCTTTTTGCAATGTAGAAATTGCATCATACATTTTATTTTTTAAAAACATATATAATATTTTTATGTCAGACTTTGATGGCATCAGGATTTTTTTTGTCCGCTTTTGGTTGCACTGATCATCCAGGGCTTTTTTATTTATTAACACTGGGATCTCCTCTTCCCATAGCGACAAAAAATTTTCAAGTTCTTTATGAGACTTTTCTGAACCGGTTTTAATAAACTCTGATCTTTGCTTTACTGCACATTTCTTTATTAAAGACGCCAATTGATAAGCAACAGCCGGAGTTTTAAACCACATTAACGTATCGTCCCAGTGAGCAACTTTTCGAATAGCCGTTACACAAAGATCATAAAATTTTGGCTTAAAAATATCTTTTAATTGAATAATACGTTTATTACTGAGTTTTATTATCTCAATCAAAAATCTCCCTAACAGCCTTATTTGGGATCTTATCATATCATGTTGGTGAGTTAATGTATACTTTTCTGAGAGTTTATTGGCGAATTTTATTATGAGTTCATCATATCTTATCACTCTCGTCACTTCATCATTTCTCAAAATTGGAAAAATTTTGGATCTCAGTACTAAATTAGCTGCTGGGTGAATGTATTGAGTCAATTTTCGGCCACATATAAAATTGTCTCTTGCGTTAAAATTTTTATTTGAACATTTGCGTAAATGACGGCGTAATGATTTTTTAGAAAAAAAGGCTTTGCAGTTTTTGCAGCAAACATAATCGTCTGCACTGTTTTCACATTTAGATTGCTGTTGTCTACTTACAATAAGAATTCCACTATTATATTCCTGAGAAGTATTATGAATGAAATTTCCTTGTTTTCTTAACTCCGCTAATATTTGTGCCCGCTCTTTTGAATTATTAGGAAAATTTAAGGCTTCTTTAATTTTACTTTCTGACCTATGTTTAAGGTAGAAATGTCTAGACAAAGTAGTTTGTAATGTTTTGCAAAACACACAGAAATGTTTTTTTGTTTGACGATTTCTATGTGGCACTATCACACTTGGCAATTTTAAAGGATGTTCAATTAACTCTACACTTGTATTTTGCTCCATCGATATGTTATCTGTGGATCTAAAATTTTCACTCATAGATTCCGGAAAATATTCAGACGTTGTGTTGTTATATGACGATGTTAAGTCTGTATTTATTGTACTACTAAGTGCAGGTGTCGAAAAGGAAGATGTTGTTATCAAGTGGCTACAGTTACTTTTATCTTGACATTTTAACTTATCGCTTGTAGGTGACACTGCTAAATTTGAACCACGATTATGTGACATTTCAGGTGCAACAGAGCAAACTTTTGATGCAACGGATGTTGAGAGCGAATTTGTATCGTTTAGATTTGTTACAGGAGGTATGTCAAGTGATAAGTATGACAAACTGGAATCAGAACTTTTAGAAAAAGCTTTGCGGTGACGTGATGTATTAGAAGGATGAGAGTTTGATGCAATTGGTGGTCTGGAAAACGGACTGGTATCGTTAAGATTTTTTACTGGAGATATACCAGGTGATGCGGAGGACGAACTGGAACCAGAGCTAGTGGAAAGTGCTCTGCGGTGCCGTGATGTATTATCACGACAAGAGTTTGATGCAATTGGTGGTCTGGAAAACAGACTGGTGTCGTTAAGATTTTTTACAGGAGTTTTGTTCGGTGATGTGGAGGACGAACTGGAACCAGAGCTTATGGAAAGAGCTCTGCGGTGCCGTGATGTATTAGCAGGGCAAGATTTTGATGCAATTGGTGGTCTGGAAAGCGGACTGGTATCGTTAAGATTTTTTACAGGAGTTTTGTTCGGTGATGCGGAGGACGAACTGGAACCAGAGCTTATGGAAAGAGCTCTGCGGTGCCGTGATGTATTATCACGACAAGAGTTTGATGCAATTGGTGGTCTGGAAAACCGAGTGGTACCGTTAAGATTTTTTACAGGAGTTTTGTTCGGTGATGTGGAGGACGAACTGGAACCAGAGCTTATGGAAAGAGCTCTGCGGTGCCGTGATGTATTATCACGACAAGAGTTTGATGCAATTGGTGGTCTGGAAAACCGAGTGGTATCGTTAAGATTTTTTACAGGAGTTTTGTTCGGTGATGTGGAGGACGAACTGGAACCAGAGCTTATGGAAAGAGCTCTGCGGTGCCGTGATGTATTATCACGACAAGAGTTTGATGCAATTGGTGGTCTGGAAAACCGAGTGGTATCGTTAAGATTTTTTACAGGAGTTTTGTTCGGTGATGTGGAGGACGAACTGGAACCAGAGCTTATGGAAAGAGCTCTGCGGTGGCGTGATGTATTATCACGACAAGAGTTTGATGCAATTGGTGGTCTGGAAAACCGAGTGGTACCGTTAAGATTTTTTACAGGAGTTTTGTTCGGTGATGTGGAGGACGAACTGGAACCAGAGCTTATGGAAAGAGCTCTGCGGTGCCGTGATGTATTATCACGACAAGAGTTTGATGCAATTGGTGGTCTGGAAAACCGACTGGTATCGTTAAGATTTTTTACAGGAGTTTTGTTCGGTGATGCGGAAGACGAACTGGAACCAGAGCTAGTGGAAAGAATTTTGAGGTGCCTTGATGTATTAGCAGGACAAGAGCTTGATGCAATTGGTGGTGATGTAATAGAAGAACAAGTGTTTGATGCAATTGGTGGTGATGTAATAGAAGGACAAGAGTTTGACGCAATTGGTGGTCTGGAAAGCGGACTGGTATCGTTAAGATTTTTTACAGGAGTTTTGTCCGGTGATGTAGCTGGGGATGGCCTGGAACTAGAGTCCAAGGAAGAAGAATTGCAGTCTCGCGCTTTTTCTGCAGGACAATGTTTAGATTTTACATAAGGTGTGTCACGTGTAATTGTGGAAGACGACCTGGAACCAAAGCGTTTGCCAGAAAAATCGCCGTTTTGTGGAGTTTCAGCAGAATTACTTTTCAATGTATTTGATATGAAAGGCAAATTAAAATCGGTTTCAGGTTTACCAGAAAAAATTTCAGATACTGCAGTGGCGAACGAATTGGAACTAGATTCTACGGTAGAAGAATCGCTGCTATATTTGTTTTTGCATTCTATAAGATAAGCTTTATTATCTAAGAAAATTAAATGCAAATTTTTCATATTATTGAATTTTGTTGTTATTACCAAACAAGTAAAATCGCTATAGGTATTCGGCTATGCCAAATGTTTGATACCCTCCAGCGAAAGTTAGAATATTATAGGAGGCTTAGTACCCTAATGTACATATATATCGTTACCTAAAACGCAAAAGGCCCTAACTAACAAAAAATTAAAAATCTACTTTTTCAATAAATCTGATGAATTGCATCAACACTAATGTCCACATAAAATTTTATAATTTTTCAACCAAAATTACAGATTTATTAACAAAAAACAAACGGCCCTATCTGCAAAAAATTATATGATACGCGCTGAAAGACCTTACTAACAGTTTGCATAATATGCAACATTGTCAATTGTCGAAACAACTGGTAGGTTTTACAAGAAAAATTGAAGAAAAATAAATTATAAACAATTTAAGGCAATTTATTGATTGACATTTTTAGTAGTAATTTGCTTCTGTAAAATTTAAAAAATGTTAGATAGGGCGTTTTGCGTTTTAGGTAACGATATGTAGGTACTTTATGTGGTTTTAAATGAAAATTAAAAAATCTTCACACAGAATAAAATAAGCCCTCAAAATTAAACGCTCTACATCCTAAAGGTACGGTCACATATGGCAAACATTTGACAAAAAATATCAACTATTTGTTTGCCCTAATCTGACCACAAAATATTTTTGAGGGGCAAACAGAAAAACAGCTGATTTTGGGCAAACAAAATTATTTGCTAGCAAACAAAAATGCTCCTAATGTGACCATTTAACGTCAAATATTTTCCTCGTTTTTAGGCAAATAAATATTTGTTCTTACAAAAATTTTGTAAGACCAAACAGCGGCAAATAAAAAGCTTTAAAATAAAATTTATTGAATAAAATTGAAAAAATTAACAATATTAAATAATTTTTTAATGACGAAAAAACTTATTTTCATATGTATAAAAATGTTCCTGTGTTCTGTTTTTACCAAAGAGTTGCCGCGGTAAATAGGATCCAAGATGTTACAAAATACATTTTTCTTAAGTAAATGGGCAATTTATTTAAAATGGGTATAACATAGGAGCCTATGTTACGAATTATGCATTGCAAGCATGGGCGTATCTATATAAATAGTTCAATTTTCGAGAGTATACCAGTTTGGGGTCAGTGGACAATCATGGACCCGCCAAAATAAAATTATATAATGAATTTAAGATTTATATAAAACTTATTTGTGCCGAATAATTTACCGACATCGAAATCTTTATGAGATTTTTTCGTCTTGAAGTGATTGTAGCAAGTAACCTAGAACCAATTCTTGGCCTACCAAGACAAAATTTTGACCGATATACAAGCTATTATTTTTATGACATTATGACATTAAAAGATATTAACAGAAGTGGTATTTGTATAAGAGCTTTGTTAAAATATGGATCGATTACAATAACGTTTGGTAAGGTGATAATAGATTGTCTATGGGCACAAGGACTCTTCTCTAGAAATAAGTTTTTAGGCTATGTGAAATTTTTGATCGATTCTTTTCACCTCTTATGACAATAAAAACGTAAACACCAAATTTCATTAATATCCGCAATATTCAGAAATTGGTGTTCTGAAATCCGCATGATTTTGTGTATTCGAAGTTCTTGTTCAAAAAAAAGATTTAATGATATTTTCTTTGATAGTGCCCTGTAAAATAGGTGACTACGGTTTTTATATGGGGCTATCTTAATAATGGTGACGATTGCCGAAAAGAGCAACAAATTTGCAAAAATAGCGATCATTTTTAATATTTCAAACAAGCCATAAAATTGATTAAAAGTCCTTAAAACTATAAGGAACGCCAAAAATTCGATAAAAATGGCTAAATTAGCGGATATTGGCAAAAATTTGCCAATGGTAGCATGATAGCAAAGTTTAATATTTATTAAAAATCGTTAAAGCTGCAAAAAAAATAGAGGAAACAATTGTATCTATCGCGAAAATTCATGAAAAATTGCAAACTTGGAAACAAACCCAAAAATTTATTGAGATGGCTAAATAGTTTTAAAAAAACAATATGTCGGAAAAAACGAAAAAAAAAAAAACAAAAATAGCGAAAATTCGCAAAAAATTTTGATATTTCAAACAAGCCATAACATTAATTAAAAGTCCCTATAAGGAATGGCAAAAATTCTGTAAAAATTGTTAAATCAGTGGAAATTTGCAAAAATGTTTGTGTGAAAATACATATTGTTTTCATTAAATTGAATAAAGAACATTTTAAATTAAAAACCAAAATTATGTTTTTGCAAAAAATGTTCTCACATATAAGAATAAAAGTCGATTCGTTTCACTAACTCCTTACTACTCTAATTGAAAACGAATAAAAACATGCAGGGGTTAATTGCAGAACACAAAAAATACTGAAGTAATCCACTTTTGAGTGAATTCGGAATCTAGAACACACCCGATTATCTCAATAATTGCGACATGTACTTTGCGAATAAGGTTAACATGGACAGCAGGCCGGACGGAAAGACATTGTTACATCGATTAAGAAAAGGAGGCTGACGAAAATTAAAATTTAAGTGGCAAGTTCGTTCAAGTTGTTTCAAGCAGTTTGGATTGAAATTCAGAACTTTTGGTTCAGTAGAGAAGAGTTATGGACCGAAATGTGAAACAACCTCCCAAAATAATCGATATTTCTGTTACAAAAACCAACATAATTGGTGGCGGAATGCACCTTTTATCAATTTATATGCCTAGAAATCATATAACTAAATTTCGTGAAGATCGGTCTATAATTTAATATAGATCCACTGTCTAAAAACACTTTATTGCTTGCATCTAAGACCGTATCGAATAATGCTTTAGTTTCATAATTTAGTTTAATTTAGTTGTATAAGAGATTGAAATTACTTCTCCAAATTGCCTGTATCCCTTTATTTGTTATCTTAATCCTTTTTACTTTTAAAACTGCTGTTCTCGCTCTTCTGTACTATAAAACCATAAAAGTTTCAATATTTTGCATCAAAATGTTAATTTTTAGTTTTAACAAAAAGTAATTTTATTGATTTAAAAAATAAAAATATTTTTGACAATTTGTTCAAATATTTATTTTTAGGCAAATATTTTTATATGTGAACACAGGGCAAACATGTTTTCCCATTTTTTATTTGAAGGTATTTAATATCTGTTTGAACAAACAAAAATGGGCAAATAAATGTGCGCAGTGTGACCAGCAAATAATCACCCCTATTATAAAAGTCGTCGTCGACGTCGACATTAATTTTAAATTGTTGTCACATCAAGTCGACGACTACATCACTTCGACGTTAAATTGGTATTTTATAAGAATGTTGTGTCGACGTCGACTAGTTATCGAAAATTTGACTGAAATAAAATTCCATCTCTAATTATTTTTTTATTATTTATGTTATAGCTCACTTTTTAACGCTATTTATGCTATTTTCCGACATTTTTTTTTTTTAACCGACTTAGTTATTTCAAATAAAGTGTAGATAGAGTTTGTTTTCAATTTTTTCGCGAATTTTTGCCATGTTTTCGATAAAAGATATTTTTACTGTAAGTTTTCAGATTCTTTAAAGCTTTAACGTTTATTAATAAATATAAGACTTCTATCAAGCCGCTGTTAGCAAATTTTGGGAATTTCCGTTAATTTAGCAATTTTCACCGAATATTTGCCATTCCTTATAGTTTAAGGGACTTTTAATAAATTTTATGGCTTGTTGGAAATATTAAAAATTTTCGCGAATAGAAGCAATTTTTTCCTATAAGGTTTCTGATTCTTAACAGCTTTAACGATTTTTAATAAATATTAGTTAGACTTTGCTATCATGTCGCTGTTAGCAAATTTTTGCAAATTTTCCAATTTTTACCGAATTTTCACCATTCCTTATAGTTTTAGGGACTTTTAATCAATTTTATGGCTTTTTTTATATATTGAAAATGTTAGCGAATTTTCGCTATTTTTGCAAACTTTTCCGAATTTTCGCAATTTTGGCTCTTTGAGTCAAGTCAATCTTCTTATTAAAAATTTTGGCGAGTTTTCGCTATTTTAGCAAACTTTTCCGAATTTTCGCAATTTTCGCGTTAAATTTACTAATAAAATTTGTGCCCATAACTTCTTTTAAATTTGCATATTTAATTTTAAACGTATTTAATAAATTTGTTTACATTTCATTTAAATTGTCTTTAACTTTCATTTGAGTCGTCGCAAAATTTCCTGTCGACTAAAACAGGGACAATTCTACTCGACGTCGACTTAAAAGCGCCTTAGAAAATATCAATTGACTGTCAATAGTTATCGATTATTGTCAATAACGTCTCAGAAAATACCATTACTGTTCAGGTTCCGTCGTCTTGTGTCGACGTCGACTTTCATAATAGGGGTGAATATTTTTATTTTTTGAAACAAATTTTTTGAAAATGCTGGCAAACAAAATTTGACAATTGTTTGCCATATGTGACCGTACCTTAACTTTATAAGCAATTTAGAAAAAAAAAAAATATAAGATATAAAACTTACCACTTTTTAAAAGCACTTTCACTGCATATCTTGCACCTTTAACTTTTAGGGAAAGTCCATCACTGTTCTGCAGCACATTACGGGAATTTGAAACGCAGTACTCTCCATTATGAAAGGCAACCAAAGAAAACATTTTTTTAACCTGCCCATTAA
The DNA here is from genome assembly GCA_963931875.1 of Pollenia griseotomentosa. Taxonomy (NCBI): domain Eukaryota; kingdom Metazoa; phylum Arthropoda; class Insecta; order Diptera; family Polleniidae; genus Pollenia; species Pollenia griseotomentosa. Next base: position 171,870,482 of record OZ007562.1, on the reverse strand, counting down.
ACCATTAAAAATTATATAATTAATTACAAAAGCTGTATATTAACTGTATTATGCAAGAAAAGTTAAAGTTCACATTAGTTAACCCATATATTAAGCACATAAATTTAAGCTGGGCTTAATGTGTTGGTTGACTAATGTCAACTTTAACTTTGTTCTGCATAAGGGGGTTAAACTGCAGTTGTTGACAAAAAAAAAACCGGCAGCAAGAACTTTGTTATGACATTTTTCAAACCCGACAAATTCAGACGTGTTATTTTAAAAGCACATTTTCAGAACAGACCCGATACTATGTACAGGTAGTTAGGAAAATAATTTTGCAAAACTTTTTTAAACATAACCAATATACATACATACTTATGTTTAATAAGGTTATTTTTACATTATTCGCAATATATCAAAAAAAATATATGTTAATATTTTAGCAACCTGAATTCTTTCGATTTAACAATAAAGTCTAGAGTGCGCAGATTGTGAAAAGCCACGCGCGTCCGACATTATTTTGACGTAATACGAAGCCACTATGACCACGTGCGCATGTGGCTTAAGCCCTTCAAATGTATATATTCTTACCAACCATTCGATTTCTAGAATCTGCCAGAATGTGTGGTTTCCACGTGGTCACAGGTCACCGTATACATACATATGTATAGGTTATTAGAAAAATAATTTTGCAAAACTTTCCATACATACTATGTACAGGTAATTAGGAAAATAATTTTTCAAAACTTTTTTAAACATAACCAATATACATATGTTTAATAAGGTTATTTTTACATTATCCGCAAAATATCAAAAAAAAAATATATGCAAATATTTTAGCAAAATATACATATGTATATATATAACTTTACCTGTATTACACCACACTCAGCGTTTAGCTTGCACCTGTCACCACAACCACGCCACAGACCTTTAGAATAAAATAATTTGTGACCACGCCACAATTGCGCCTCAAAACTGACTGCTTTTTAAGTTTAATGAATTTACCTTGAATGAATTTAAAGCTATTTTCAGCGTACCGTTATAATTTGGGATGCCAGATTTAAAAAAAAAAATAACCTAGCCAAATGAAAAGTATTGTTAACTTGAGGGTTACACGATCAAGTTTTGCCTATCAAGTTTTAATACACTCACACTTTTTTACCAATACACTCATACTTTTAAAAATTGATGCGAACTTGCCTTTAAAATTCTCATGCCAGTGAGTGTTTCAATTTACGTTCAAGAAAACAGCTGATTTGAAGGTTAGTGAGCAAATTTTTCGTTTCTCTTTATAAATTTTTTTCTTGATGGCATCTTGAAAGTAAATTGCTCAAAAATTGAATGCAGCCTACGTCACAACTATCAATTTTTGGAAATTTTGACAAACAGTATATGTAAAAGACTATCAAGAACAACTTGACCGTGTGGCTGCACTGTAACTTGGAGGTTACACCATCAAGTTTTGATTTTCAAGTTTTTAAACACTCAGTGTAAAGACCTGCACAGATGTATCTGTTTATATCTGTTTCTCTGTTTTTTCTAACTTGAGGGTTACACGATCAAGTTTTGCCTATCAAGTTTTAATACACTCACACTTTTTTACCAATACACTCATACTTTTAAAAATTGATGCGAACTTGCCTTTAAAATTCTCATGCCAGTGAGTGTTTCAATTTACGTTCAAGAAAACAGCTGATTTGAAGGTTAGTGAGCAAATTTTTCGTTTCTCTTTAAAAATTTTTTCTTGATGGCATCTTGAAAGTAAATTGCTCAAAAATTGAATGCAGCCTACGTCACAACTATCAATTTTTGGAAATTTTGACAAACAGTATATGTAAAAGACTATCAAGAACAACTTGACCGTGTGGCTGCACTGTAAAGTTGATGCGTATGGATGAGTGCTCTTGTGTTTCTGATATAAGTTGATGTTGATATGATTTGTAAAAGAGTGGAAGTAAGTTGATCAAAAAGCGAAAGAGAGTATCATATCTGCTTATATCTGTTTCGCAAAAGCAGATACTAGTGGATACTGTTGGAATACAATAAGTTACTTATTGTACGATACCGTTATTTTAAATTATTTTTCAACGAAAGAGAGCGAAAAAAGGCAAACAAAAAAATTTACAAAAACAAAACACACAGGCTGCTCGTTTTGTGCCAGACCATGGTCGTACAAATTTCCAAGCAACAACAACAGTACTATTTGCTTATTAGGGTGAAATCCCTAAGTTCGGCATGCACGAATAGTCGGCACTTTTGAATTAAGACTTAAATAAATAAGAATTATGGAAATTTAATATAGGTATATTTCGAATTCAGCTTTAATTCAAAATACAATCATTTCCTATTATGTAATATTTGCATTTGGAAAGAATGAGAACTTAATTCTCTTTCTAGTGCCTATTTTTTAAATAATTTGTTAGTGCCAAGGCAAACTAGAACAAGTGGTAATCGTACTAATATAAAAATGTTATGACACACTCAATCCAAAACCATAAGCATCTGTTTTTGTTTTTAAGATATGGTGAGTGGGCAAAAGCAAAACCATACAATATCAGTTACACTCATTCTCTCATTTATATCAGTAGTAACAGATAAATATCTGGTGTATCTGTTTTAACAATACTTACTGATGCACTCGTGCAGGTCTTTAACTCAGTGCTTTTAAAGGCCGATTTGTCAAAAAAAAATCGTGTATGCTCATAAAGTATGATAGTGTGATATAAAAATGAATTTGAGTGATAGATTTTTTTGTCAGTCTGTCCGATTGCAAATTTTTATGAAAATTTTCATAAAATGATAGATTCTATGCGAAAAGAGTTGCATTTTCTTGTAAATTACATAGCTGAGTCATATTGTTTTGTATCTTTTTGGTATGATAGTGTGGCACTGACAAAAGATTTTGCAGACATTTTTTAATGTCGAATAGAAGTTGTAAAACTAAATTTCAAATGTTTTATGAACATATAAATAATTCAAATTAAATATACGAGTATTTAAATATACATATAAATATATGTTCGTGATAAATTACCTGCTAAGTTTTAAAGTTACCTTGTATTAAATATTGTAAATTAATATTTGTTTTTTTTTTGGTGCATTCTTTTTTCGAAACGCATCTTTGCCTCAATTAAGATCTTTTAAGTAACCCATGTTAGAAAGAAAATATGTTTTATATAGAAAAATTAATGCAATTTGGTATTCAATGTTTACAATTGTTTACAAATGTCAATGATAAAAAAGCATTGTAAAAAATTCAAAACCTACTATGAACTATTTAGATTATTATTAAGATCCAGTGGAAATAATAATGTAGTGCAGCGTTTTTGGTTTAAATAATAGTTTCACTAGAAGTTACGAATTTTCGCTTATAAAATGTCTAATATTCATTATCTGAGAGTAAAAATTGGAGAGGACATGGATGATGTTGATATGCATCATAATAAAAACCAATTTCGCATTTTTTGTTAGTTGCGTGTAACTTGAATTTAGAAACATATAAAATGAACAAAAAGTATCATACCATCTACGCATAAATGCCTTCCCTCTTTATCTTCTTCTGAATAACAAACCCAAAAAAACTGCGTGTACATTAGAGCGGGTCGACTTCCATACAAAAAAAAAGTTGTGTTTGTCACCCCCTAAAATGAAAGATAAGTCAATGAAGTTTCTAAAACAGGAACAATTTTTTTCTTTGTTGTTGTGTCGTGAAAATATGTGTATTTTTACACATATTTTCATCGTTTGCACACTTTATGCGCCCCATACACTTTTCAATTCAATTGTCAACTGAGTCTTTCAACTGAATTGATACTTGGCCACACACTTCTTCAACTGAATTGAAAGATTTTAATTCAACTGTCAAATTTAGATTTTTTTTACAATTTTACAAAAATTTATTTTCTCTCCAAGTATCCATGTTTGCCACCAATGTCATTTTTTTATTTAAAATTTTATTGAAATTAAAGACAATTTTAAAAATATTTCACTTTTTCTTTGCAAAAAAAAAAATTACAAACATAAATTTTGACAGCTGATCAAAAGACTTGAGCACACACAGTACAATCGAATTGAAAGACTTGGAGTCAACTTAAAAAAATCAAAATCTTTTGATTTTTCTTCAACCAACTCGACAACCGTCAAACTAATCAACTGACAAGGCCATACACGATTTGATTTGGACAACAACCGACTCAGTTGACAATTGAATTGAATCGTGTATGGTCTGCTTTATACTCCCAATTACCCTTAAAGTATGGTAGCACTACTAAAAATCAAAACAAATATCATTAAAAAGGTATTTATTTACAAGGTGGTCTCAAAAAACAGCTGACTATTTTTGTTTATGTTGTAAACAAGGTAATTTATTTTTCAGCTGGCGTTGAAAGCACAGCTGTGCTACTTTTTTTTCGTAATAAAAGAGAGAAACGTAAAAGCAACAAATAATATACAATGTTGTGTTCAAGGCGAATTTATGTATACGGTGGTGTTAATACCACAACAAGTACAATAATAACAACACAACATTGTATTTTATTTGTTGCATCTTTTGGCGTTTCTCTCTCTTAATACGAAAAAAAAGTAGCACAGCTGTGCTTTCAACGCCACCTGAAAAATAAATTCGCCTTTTTTGTGTTGTTATTATAGTACTTGTTGTAGTATTAACACCACCGTTTACATAAATTCGCCTTGGTTGTAAACAAACATGAGAGCAAAACAAAATTTGTGTTGAAAAAAAAATTAATTTTTTTGAGCATGGAATTTGCTGGTTCTTTTCAAGGCGAATTTATACAAGGTAAGTGCAACTCTAAAACTACAAAAAGCCCCATGTATTTTGTTTATGAAATTTTCCGACTTGTTGTCAAATTTCAGTATAGAAACAAAACAATATTTTGACGTTTCACCGTTTTATTAATTCGCCGTGGATACAGCTGATGAACGGCTAACGAGATGAGTTTACCTTGTGTAAATTCGCCTTGGTTCTTTTAAATGCACATACACACATACATACATGTGAGTATATAAAAGCACATAATTGACTAAAATTTTTCTTTATTATTTTTACGCTGCAAAAAAAAATCAAATGGAGAGTTGCATAGACCAGTCTTAGTGTTGGATATTTTCAAAAAAAGGGGCACCTCTTTAAAAACAAAAATAAGCACGCAAATTATGTTTTTTCTACGTTTTATTTCTGTTCATAATTAAATAACATTTTATTAATGGTATTAAAACATAACAAAAAACTTTATATAACAATTATACACAGTAAAATTAATTAATCGTATTACCTATAATATATTTATATAAATACTTACAAATGGTTTATTTGTTGTAACAGCGTCATATTTGGTAAACAATTCAAAAATATTTTGTAAATATTTCTTTCGAGAGCCAATTTTTGTAAAATATTTTCTTTAATGTTTTAGTATTACACATTCGTTTTAGTAAATTAAAAACGTTATGCTAGGAACACAATTGGGTCGCGCGTCATAAAAAAGTACGACGTAAGACCGTACATTTTCAAAAACCCGATCTATTTACCCACAATTCCGTCGTAAACGTCTTTTGTTTTCTTTAGAAAATAATATTGGAATAACATTTTTAGCAAAAACTTAATTTATGTTCTTAGTTTGAAATGTTCTTTATTCAATTAAATCAAAACAATATATATGTTCACACAAATATCACGAATTTCCACTAATTTTGTAATTTTTCAGAATTTTTGCCATTCCTTATATTTTTATGGACTTTTAATAAATTTTATGGCTTGTTTGAAATATTAAAAATTGTCACTATTTTTGCAAATTTTTTTTCGGTTTTTTCCCAGAATTTTTTTTTTTTAGCTGATTTAGCGGTTTCAAAAAAATTTTTGGGTTTGTTTCCAGGTTTGCAATTTTTGCAATGCTTGCGATAGAAGCGATTTTTTTCCTGTTATTCTTTACAACTTTAACGATTTTTCATAAATATTAAATTTTGCTATCATGCCGCTATTAGCAAATTTTCGCGAATTTCCGCTAGTTTAGCCATTCCCCCATAATGAATGATTTGAGGGTGTAGAGAATAATGAAAACTATTGTTTATTAAAAAATTCTTCGAATATTTTAAAGACAATCGGCTTCAATCTTAACCAAAAATTATAATAATACATTTTTTTGTGTGCATATATATAGTAGAATTTTAAAGCCAACCGTTTCATTACCAAAAAATATACAAAATAGCATCACATTTTTGCAGCGGGTTGATATGAATATTCGGTGTCGATTTTTTTAAAAAGTGAACAAATCAAAATTTTATGCTAATGACCCCTTTAGATCAAGTGCAATATGATAATTAATCATTTTAAATTGATTTTTTACAAGTTTTTATTTATCAGATTCTATACAAAAAACTTTTCGGTATCAACTATAGAGTTAAAAGTATGTGCCGCTTCATACACGGCAAGTTTGACTCGTTAAGTCTTAAGTTTTTAGGAGAGAATGAAAAATAAATGACATTCAATGTTCCTTGACACATTGTTTAAACAATATTTTTCATTTGGCTTCGTTATTTATTATATTTACAAAAATCTGGCATCACTATTTTAATGCTGAAAATCACACAGCAGCAGTGGATTTTGTGGCGCAATTTGTGGTGCAGGTAATGAATTTAAGTTTTTTATTTTTTAAATTAACTAAATGAATTGTGTTTTATCTCTAGGGTTGTGTAAGCTACTAATTCAGAGCGTTCTAAACTAATTAACAACTTGTTTTTCTAAATTGTGTGCCACATGTGGTAAACTTCTAAGTTTGTTAAGTTACTCGTTTGCTTTGGAGATAATTATGGCGAACTGCAAAGCAATAGGTCTCAGTACATGATCAATTTTACAAGCAGGGATAAATTTACCGATTATATTGAGTTGGACTAATGGAATTAGTGCTTGGAAAGAAAAGTTATTTTAAAACTTGTCCGAGAAGCCATGACGGAGAAAACATGCTGTGGGTTTAATATTGGCACATCAAATATTTCATCGTATGGGTGGTTTTAAGTTGGCTCTAATGACATTGTAAATATAAAAATTAATAAATAGAAATTTTGATCTTAATATACGTCCAGCTTTATCCGTCATCTTTAACTAGACAATAGGCATCAACAAATATTTGACCAAACAGCAACAGCCGCTTTAAATTTAATTATTAAAATATCGTACAAAATATACTTTTTAACAAAAATAAATGTGTGTACATATGTATTTCGCGACCTTAGGATAACAAGGTTCTGTCTTATATTTTGTTTTGGGTCAAATAGAACTTTGTTGTCCTAAGGTCGCGATTTGTTATCAACTTATAGATTTTCATATTAGCTGCAGCTTAATTTTAAATAATTAAACCAGCCAGATTTAATATTAAATATCTATACAAATTGTCCACTAGAATCAAAAACGAAATTTTAAAACTATTAAATGTAAAAATATGAAAAATAGGTAATGATATAAAAGCCCGAGTAATATTTGTAATCAATGTAGAATACAAAAATGTTATCTACTTATTACTATAGATTTAATATATACTTCTATAGATTATATATATGAGTTGAAATTTGGTGTTTAACAACATTATTATTATTTAACCGCCCCAATTACGGATTACAACTCAACCCTAGTTTGGTTGAAAATTTTGCAGTTTTTATTGTTTACAACTTTTGCATTAACAAAACATCAACTAAGTTAAGTTGTACACCGTAATTTGGGGCTTAATCCATATTATTTTCTTTGTCAAATAATTTAGAATCTTTTGTATAAATGTGTATTTTAAAAAAACAATGTACACAATTATTTACATTATTTTTGTTTATATTATATAGTACACATGTAAATAATATTTAATTTTAATTATAATTTTTCTTGTACAAATGTTTGAAAAAAGTTTCATATAAAATAAAAAATGTTAATTTTAGATAAAATAATGTAAAAACACTTTATAAACTACAACCCAAGATTTTAAAATACACATTTAAAAGCGTAAGGCGTGTAGTAAAAATTATATGTCCGTAAAATTTAAAATTGTTTTTTTTATTGTTGTTTTTGCTATTTTATAAATCGGTAAGGTTAAACACGTGCAAGAAAATAATAACCACAGACAATTATACAACTTATTGTCCAGGGTGTATTAAATATTTAAAACTAATCAAAATGTGCTCAAATTTTAAATACTTTTTAAATTTGATTTTTATTTTTAAATTAAATCTTTTTTTAAGTGTCATTTCGTGTTATTTAATTTTTCTTCAGAAGTTTTTAAGAAATTGATTAAAAGTTAAAAACTAAAGCCACATTCGTAATGACAGCAACATTTATACTTGGTGTCTACAATAACAAAAAGTTTTTCGATAAGCACACATATTTTCTTTTAAGAAAAAGAATGCTAATTTTGCCCCGAATAATATTCCGATTTATTATTTTTTAAAACGTCATTTACTAACTCATATAAATGTTTGCTGAAGTAGAAGTAGCCATTATTTAAGTCGCCGCAAAATTTCCTCGACTAAAAATTATTAAATAAATAAAATTAAACATTAATTACAAAGAGTCTATCGCAAATCTTTAATTTATAACATCTTTTTAAATGTTGGGATGACAAATATTGGTTTATTATTTATTATTGTTTCCCCTTTTATAGCAATTAAGCCATTCTTATTTAGTCAAATTTTCTTCAAATTTTTAAAAATGTAATACCAAAACGTTCTGCATTAAGACATAAATATAATATGCATAACTTATGCAGCATAAGCTTGATTAGCTTAAGGTACTGGTATGATTTTATCGGCTATGTAAAAAAGTAACATTATTACAACTTTACTTTAACTTAAAGTGAGCGATAAGTTAAAGAAAGATTCGTCCTACCTGTTAGGTAAAAGTAAAGTTGTAATAATGGAACACTATACGAACGATAGAACCCTACTTTTAGTTATCGGTAAGTTCTGAAAACGAGTAAAATTTTCAGAAACTTAAAGTGCAATTTAGTAGAACATTTTTACACAACATATTTCTATGTAAAGTCAAAAGTATTTTTTAATTTTGTTTTTGTTTTCTATAGAAATTCTTATTGCGTTTTAAAATTTCAAACGCTGCATAGCTTGTGGCGTTGAAAATCTAAAACCACTTCAACATACTGGCAAAACAGTACAAATGCCCATACATATCAAACGATTTTTTATCGTTGCGATTAAAGTCGGTTCTTCTTTGAAAAGGCTCTTATATTTCGATTTTTAATTTTTAGATCGACATTTTTATTTGGATTCTCGAAATCGATTAATCGCACCTCAAAATCGGTTTCAAATTCGTTTAATGTTAACAAACAAAACTTAGTATACAATAAAAATATACACAAAAATAATTTAGAGAATCTCATCTGATGTGTGTACCTTTTCTAATTTAATATTAATGCAAGGCGCACGATGGCGAAAAGAACATTTATTTCGTATACTTATATTGAAAACAATAATAAGAATTTAAAATTTATTTTTGTTTTCAATATTTGTAAATTAGAAAAGGTACACACATACCGTTGGTCTCATCTAAAAAGGCCGTAACTCGAATTTTTCGAAATTAATTTTTTAGTGATCCGAATACATTAGACAAAAATATACCTCTTCAAACCAAATGCAATAGTACCAAAAATAAAGGGTTTACAAGAAATTCAAGTATGTAATGAAAATCGATCGTTTTTAACAAGTGTGATGAATTTCTATTGATTTAAAAATTCATTTCTGAATTTGAATCTTTATTTTTTGTTTATAATACAGTTCAATCAACACATACAATATAAAATTAAAAGAATATGGGCTGGTTGAAAGCAAAAAATTAATTTTTAAGTATGTATACTGAAAATGACGTCTAAGAAAAATTAGAAGCATTGTACCATTTTCCAATTTTTAGAATTTTTTTAAAAACAAATATTTTGCTAAAAAATATATTTTTCTAAAACAACTGCGCAGATTAGAAAAAAGTTGAGCCTTACTCAAAGGTAAATTTATTGCGGAATTTCGGGTTTTTTAGTTTATTCAATAAACTAAACCGTTTTTGAGTTACGCGTATATATGTTGTGTAATTATTCATATTTTTCAAACAGTTAGGTATATTAGCGGTTGTCATATAATCTTTTGTAGATAGGGACTCTTGTTTTTTTGTAAATAGAATCGCTAATTTGGATCGAAAGGTTCCAAAACTGTTTGAGGGCATTTGTGGTGTACAATACATCAGACTCTTAATGAGAAAAGTCGATTTTCAATCTTTGATTAGTTAGGTCCTTTTACATTTTGGGTAACGATATATTACAATGTTACTTAAGCACGTATGTATGTTTACTCCTGAACAAAAATATTAAAAAAAAACAACTAATTAAGTAAAATCCACAATAAGATATGCAATAAAACAAACACAATTTTCTTGTTAACTTGTTTATTTTCTTTTATTAATTCTTCATTTAACAAGCATTTCTCATTTGGATTTACTAAACGCACGCAGTTTTTTTAAGTTTTCAAACACAGCAAAAAACAACGAAAAGCTTTTCAAAATTACACACTCCACTTTCATAGTATAGGATTTTAAATTTATAATTGAACTAGCCGTGCCCGCGGCGTTGCCCGCCCAGAATTATTTTTTGACTAACTATAAAAAAATATAAAGCCTGTGTGTTTTATTGTGTGTATATCATTCTACATATGTAAGTTTTAATTTCATCAAAATCAGTAAAATATTTTCGGATAGGCAGAAACTGCCCGTCTATCCCTAAGCCCAGTGTGTTTATTTGCGCTGATCTATCTTCTAAAATTTCATCTCTTTATGTCCCACTCTTGGTCCTAGTTTTAAAAATAAAAAATCTATATTTCTAATTTCATCAAAAGCCGATAAACTGTAGCAAACGCAAAAGTCACTTTCGCATTCGGTCAGGGGACGGTCGAGTGGAGAAAATTGGCCATAAGATAAGTTTTGAATGTGATCTAACCTGTGTTTTTATGTTTATTACTTTAAAAGATAGATGGGGTACCAGACACCTGTCCGCTTATTTTTTTAAATCTCTGCGGTGTATAGGAGGTTAAGCGCCCCTGAACCCTATCCTAAGCACTTTAATGAAACCTTATGTAGCCTATTTCCGTTTTGAGGTTCCATTCTTCATTTTGTTGAAAAAGTTTTTAAAATGGTACCGGCAGTTCCGGAGATTACCTTTAACAAACATACAAACATTTCAGCTTTCTAATATTAGTATTTGTTTAATAAATAAGCAAAAAGTATACATATAAAGAATATAACAAATATTAAAAAGCGTTTAAGGACAACAATATTATCAATGAATTTTGTGCTTAAATTGAAAAAAAAAATTAAACAATAAAATTTATATAAAAAAGTGGAAGAGAGAAAAAAAATCTAAACTTTTAAAGAGTTTCCGAATTTTTTTTAAGGGCCTGTTTTTAGAAAACGTAAACAAGTGGGTGGGTGAGAAATTATATTGAAAACAAAAACAAATGTTCGTTTTTTATTGTTGTTTTGAATATAATGTCTCACTCACTTACTTGTTTACGTTTTCTAAAAACTGGCCCTAAGTAGAGCAAAATTTGGTTGTTTATTAAATAATGAATGAATTGTTCAGCACAGCCATCACGAAGATGCCTTGACTTTTTAACCCCAATTATAAACACATGCCGGTGGTAGTTATTTGATATCTGAAATAATAAAACAATCAAATAACGAAGTTATATTTTTTTCCAAAAAAACTGACCTTAAAGTCTTGATCGTGTTCCACAGTGTTTAAATTTGGAATAGCAGAAGTTATATTTTGTTTCAACAACACCTCAGCCTTATCTAGGTGATATTCCAATATAACACTGGCCCCAACCACAGACACAAATTTCCACAAAACATCAATCATTTCAAGAGATCTTTGTAAATAGGGTACCTGCAATTTCAATTTATTTTAACGCGCCTCTAAACTATAAGCCATAAATCTCTATTTACTGTATTCTTCATCTAAATGTTGTAAAACTTTTTCACAATTTATATATTATAAACACATGCCGGTGGTAGTTATTTGATATCTGAAATAATAAAACAATCAAATAACGAAGTTATATTTTTTTTCCAAAAAAACTGACCTTAAAGTCTTGATCGTGTTCCACAGTGTTTGAATTTGGAATAGCAGAAGTTATATTTTGTTTCAACAACACCTCAGCTTTATCCAGGTGATATTCCAATATAACACTGGCCCCAACCACAGACACAAATTTCCACAAAACATCAATCATTTCAAGAGATCTTTGTAAATAAATAGGGTACCTGCAATTTCAATTTATTTTAACGCGCCTCTAAACTATAAGCCATAAATCTCTATTTACTGTATTCTTCATCTAAATGTTGTAAAACTTTTTCACAATTTATATATTTATAGTCCTCTGTGTTATTATGGCGGAAAAACAAAACTAAATTCCAAAGCCTTTTACTTGGTTTATTTAAAACGGCGTCTTAACAACCAAAGAGCCAACGGCGTCATATTATTCTCCCGTTTAAAATCGCGAATTAAAAAAAAAGTATGGCAATGCCGAAAACCAAAAAAAAATATTAAAATGCAAAATTAAGGTTTTTAATTTGTATATATAAGGAAATCTATACATAATTTTTATAGAAAAAAAGTATTAAATCGAAAAAACATAAAATTTAAAAATCCAAAAAAAAGCATTCAAACTGCCTTGCAATCAAACTTCACGCAAGGCATACGAAATTTTTGGATGCAGCATTCAAAGAGCTCAAATGCATCCAAAAATTACTATATATCAAATAACTGCATTCAAACAGTCCGCTGTGCATATATATGTTCACATGTTTGTATAGCTGAGTGTTTGTGCAAAAATCGAGTTCACTTTCGTTGAACTTGCAATCGATTCGATCTACGCTGTATGATAATGACGATCTTCTTTATTAACTTAATAATGGTCATATGTTTTTTTTTTTAATTGGTTAAAAATATCTCTTAAGTTTTTTTGTAAAAATATGCTAAGTTTCTTTTTTATTTCTTATTTGATTAAAAATAGGTTAAGTTTTATTGTTTCACGTTTCAGCTCTGATAAGTTGATAAATTAATTTTTATTCATTCAAAATCGATTGTTTTACATTTCATTTTAGTTTTCCATATCTTAAGTCTATAAAATATTAATTACACAATATTTACCATGTTCACACGGACAGCAATATTCGTGTTTCGCTCTCCCATTCCTGGTTCGCGCCCCAAACATGATTAACAGATAGTTTCATTTTGAAACATGCTGCGAAACAGGAAAAATTTACTATCATCTCCAATTTTGATAGCAATTATCGTTAGTTTATCTGTACTAGCTTAAAAAAAAAAATAAAAACAAAATAAAAATTGATGTTAAATAAAATAAAGTGATAATTATAAAATAATAATATTAATAAAATTATTAAATAATATATTTTTAAGTTTTACCTACTTTTTTTTATCTATTTTAAATAAAATCACACTAACAACACAAAAATATGTCAAAATGAAACGTGAATGAATCGTATGAACAGCATGTTTGGCAATCTAGTTTCAGGGAGCAAAACGAGTGCTACATCGCGTTTCGGAAAAACTTTGCCCGTCACTGACTACTATGCTATACAGATTTTCGAGGTGTAATTAAAAATTTTTATCATCTCTAGTTTTCGCGTAATAGCGTTATAGCAAAAATATATGCACTTGCCGGACATATTCATATCAACATAATGCTTTTATTAATATTATTATTTTATAATTATGTATCACTTTATTTTATTTAACATCAATTTTTATTTTGTTTTTCTTTGTTTTGATTTTTCGAGAGCTAGTTCAGGTAAACTAACGATAATTGTTATACAAATTGGAGATGATAGTACATTTTTTCTGTTTCGCAGCATGTTTCAAAATGAAACGACCTGTTTCGCTCTTAAAATTTTGTGTGGCAAAACATGTTGTTTCAATCATGTTTGAGGCGCGAAACAGAATTGGAAGAGCGAAACACACATATTGCTCTCCGTGTGAACATGGTTTACATAAGAAAATCGCTCTATACAGTAAAATATAAAATTAAAAAATTTGTCAACAAAATTGACTCGGCTAAAAGTTAAGCCGTGCCGTGCCAACATTATTTCTAAGTCTGCGCAGTAGTTTCAGCAATATCGTAAAAGTTTGAGCAAAAAAAAAAAATAAAAGTTTTAAGCCTTCATAATAAAATAAAGATACAACAACGGCCCAGTTTTTGTCTAGTAGCATATAGCCAAATACATTCCAAAGAAATAAAGCATTTTTTCATTGAAATTGGTGTACAACTTTTGATTTTATTCACAATATAGGGACCAATGCGAATTCATACAGGCGACATTTTCGGGTCATCTGTTTATTGTTTATTTTTGTGTGTTTACTGAATGTCAAGCTTTGTTGTGGGGAAAGTGCCTTCATTATTTACAAAACGCTACATCACTGATGTTGCTGAAAAAACGGAGTGCAGATTCCCGGTGGCGTATTTAAGCGACATTGTCAGTGTGACATTTTCAGCGATGAATCCTCGTCACATAATCAGTTTCAAGTCGCAATTTGCACAAAACTGTCGTAAATGAAAATTTCATTAATTAATGCACGCGACAATGACACACATAAAGGTAGTTATGCATAAAATCGCAATTGTACCGTCCCCATACTGAAGAAAGTTAAAACTTAGCGACATTGTTTTAAGTCAATAACAAGCTAAACACTGGAGGATTTTGTCTCCTATACGTCTTTGTCAACAAATGAAACATAGAATTCCAATTTTCTAATGATAAACTCACTGTTTATTGTTGGTATTTTGTTTAGGCTTTGATATCGTTGCAAATAAGACTTTTTGTGTCTTTGTAATTCTCATTCACTCTGCAATAAGGACTTGACAATCGCAGAACGTACGTCGCATGAACGGCAGCGATATTTTCGTCTCTTCGACCAACCGTTTTTCTCACTGGCACGGCAGCATCACACATTGAATATGTAGACTAAAATTTTTGCACTAAACTTGTTATTGCATGTCTACTAGGGCGAGCATAACGACCGAATTTCGGTTGTACATTTTTGCATACGTTGTTCGTTTGTGTACTTTACCATGATGAAAATGTTGAGTTTACTGAAAAAAAGGAAAATTACAGTTAGATGATCAGTGAAATAGTGCGTTCACAAATTAAATTCAAAACTGTCAAGTACCTATTGTAAGACCTGAATGTTTCCTGATAATTTGGCCTAAGCAACCAGTGCGCAACCGAATGCGCATAGAAACTAGCTTATTCTCTGACAGTCAATTTTGTTGTATTTATCAAGAAAAAATATTAGGGATTAAGGACAACAAACAAAATCTTATTAACTAAAAATGTTCTAATTAATATCGATTATATTGTCTGTAAGGACTCACAAATAAGCGGACGTTTGCCAGATGAAATCAAAATCAGCATCGGTTATCGACGATATAACATGTGATTCTTTTAAAAGTGTCAAAGTGTCCATGGACACTGTGAAACTGGACGTTATGACATGCCACCATTTGTTAGGGCTTTTTTTTTTGCTTATTTTTGCAATATCGGCTTTTTTTTAGTTATTTTTGCAATATCGTCTTTTTTTAAATTATTTTTGCAATATCGGCTTTTTATACCCTCCACCACAATTAGTTGTGAAGAGGGTATACTAAGTTTGTCATTCCGTGTGAAACTTTTTTATTATTCATCTCAGACCCTATAAAGTACATATATTCTGGCTGCTTGAGTAATTCTAAGTCGATTTAGCCATGTCCGTCTGTCTGTCCGTCTGTTGAAAACACGCTCACTTTCGAAAAACTCAAAAGAAATAAACAAACTAGGTGTCAAATTGCTTGTAGTTATCCTAAGCAGTTTGGGATTGAATTTCAGCAAAATCGGTTCAGTAGGACCAGAGCTATGAATCAAAATGTGGAACCACCACCTTCAAAAACTTGATAATTTTGTTAAAAAACTAACATAAATGATGCAAAAATGCACGGAATGACATAAGATTTTGCACAAGTCCGTTTTATTCGACTAGAAATGACACTGTAAAATTTCGTGAAGATCGGTACATAATTTACCCTAGGCCCCATATATGCCCTACTCCCGGAAAACAGTTTAGTCTCCTTAAACCATAATTAATAACAAATCGTCACAGTTTAAGATAATAATAATAAAAAGACATCATGCAGATATTACTCCTTAAACATTCGAACTGTCGGTTGAGGGTATCAAAGATTCGGCACAGCCGAATATAGCACTCTAACTTGTTTATACTTATTTTGCAATTTTAAGATCATTTTTAATTTTTTCATACGAAAAAACAATATTATATAATAAATTTTTGCAAAAATCGTTAATTTTTTTTTAAAGTGCAACTAAAAAAATCAACCCTTTTTGTGCTGTAACAAATCTGGTTAAAAAAATCGTTCAATATTATGGTAATATTTTGTGTTTCCCTTGTAAAATATCATCCCAACAACCTATATTATATCTGTATGTTTTTATACTCACACCATAAGAGTGGAGAGGGTATTATGCATTTGTGCTGATGTATGTAAAACCTTAAATAACTGGTCCTTAAGTATACCGATCGACTCAGAATCGCTTGCTGAGTCGAATCCAAATGTTGAAATGAAACATAGGTTTTTATTTATTTAAATTTTTATTTATTTCAATATTAACATATGAACATTAGGGGTACAACCCCTCAAATAACACCGAACCATCCCCCTAGAATCGGCAAGAACAACGACCACAAAATACCGATCTACCAAGCCCAACAAACGCAACAAGTAATATATCTTATGCAAATGTAACTAGAAACCCTTTTAGCAATTTTCCACCGGAAATTGCTTTTTATTCACAACAACAAGCTGCAGTGCAAAATGCTCAGCCAATAATACAAACCTCTGCCCCAAATCAAATGACCAAAATGCTAAATATGCTAAATCAATTGATGACACAGATGTCAAGCCTTATAATGAATTTAACATCTAAGTTTATTCAAAATGGATTGCCTTAAAATCGCTTTTTGGAACGCACATGGTCTAGCCCAGCATACGCTAGAGGTAAAATCGTTTCTAATAACAAAACAAATAGATATATTCCTTATATCTGAAACACATTTCACTCAAAAAAGTCACTTTTACATACCCCAATATAAGTTCTACCAAGTATTGCACCCAGATCAAACAGCTCATGGTGGATCAGCCATTTTAACACAAAATACCATCAAACACCATGAAGGTATTCCCTTTGAGTCCAACGAATTCCAAGCTACAAATATAATTGTTGAAGATTGGCATGGACCAGTGACCACCATATCGTCTGTTTACAGCCAACCTAAATACAACATCAACAAGTTAGAGTGCTATATTCGGCTGTGCCGAATCTTTGATACCCTCCACCGACAGTTCGAATGTTTAAGGAGTAATATCTGTATGATGTCTTTTTTATTATTATTATCTTAAACTGTGACGATTTGTTATTAATTATGGTTTTAGGAGACTAAACTGTTTTCCGGGAGTAGGGCATATATGGGGCCTAGGGTAAATTATGTACCGATCTTCACGAAATTTCACAGTATCATTTATAGTCCTATAAAATTGTGACGAGCCAAAATTTGTTATGATTGCACTATTTTTTACGGTTTTAGGCGTACTAAACTGTTTTCCGGGAGTAGTGTTTATATGGGGTTTAGGGTAAATTATGGACCGACCTTCGCGAAATTTTACAGTGTCATTTCTAGTCGAATAAAACGGACTTGTGCAAAATATTATGTCATTCCGTGCATTTTTGCATCATTTATGTTAGTTTTTGTAACAAAATTATCAAGTTTTTGAAGGTGGTGGTTCCACATTTTGATTCATAGCTCTGGTCCTACTGAACCGCTTTTGCTGAAATTCAATCCGAAACTGCTTAGGATAACTACTAGCAATTTGACATCTAGCTTGTTTATTTCTTTTGAGTTTTTCGAAAGTGAGCGTGTTTTCAACAGACGGACAGACGGACAGACAGACGGACATGGCTAAATCGACTTAGAATTACTCAAGCAGCCAGAATATATGTACTTTATGGGGTCTGAGATGAATAATAAAAAAGTTTCACACGGAATGACAAACTTAGTATACCCTCTTCACAACTAATTGTGGTGTAGGGTATAAAAAGGATACTTATAAGGAATTTTTCAAAAAGTTAGGAAACAGGTTCTTAGCATGTGGTGACTACAATGCAAAACATACAATCTGGGGATCTAGATTAATAATAACCAAAGGTAGACAGAAATGCCACCCAAATATCAAACATGCGAATCATGCCTTGACTTATCATCAGATCTTTTTCTGGTATTATTGCATATAAAACATAAAGTTAGCAACATTAAGCAACCATGTAAGCTGCACACCAAAAAAACTGATTGGAGGCGTTACCGTTTCCTTTTAAGTGAAAATTTAGTCACACAACTTCCCCTTAAAAGCTATGAGGACATTACAGATGATGTAGAACATCTTGTTAATACAATACAACAATCAGCTTGGAATTCCACTCCTCAGTATAGCTACGTGAACATTCCCAAGTGTTCGATAGAAATTCGAAATAAAATATCAAAAAAACGTAAAGCTAGAAAGCGGTGCCAAACAACAAAGTCTCCAGGTGATAAAACCATTTTAAATAAACTAACTGCAGAACTAAAAACACTACTAAAAATTGAATTAGACATGCAAAATTTGGATTATACAAAATCTACAGATTTTTCGTTATGGAAAATAACCAATAAAGTAAAACAGCAGCAAGACTGATAATAACTGGACTAAAAGCAAGCCAATCATTTGAAAAACGTATTTACTCCAAACAAGGTAGAAAATAATGATGAGGTTCCCGATCAAATAAAAAAAATTTTTAAATGAAACCCACCAACTTGATTTACCGATTAAAAAATTTACAAAATCTGAAGTTTATAACGTTATCAGCAAATTAAAATTAAATAAAGCTCCAGGATATTTTTTTGGTCACAGCAAAAGCATTAAAAGAACTGCCAGAAAAAGGTATAACGTTATTAACTTATATGTATATACAATGCTTGCATAACTCACTGCTTCGTACCAATCCAATGGAATGTTGCACAAATAACAATTATACAGAAACCTGGAAAGCCAGCCGAGCAACTTACTTCATATCGTCCAATAAGTTTGCTGCCCCTTTTTTCAAAGGTTTTCGAGTCTTTTTTTTAAAACGACTGACACCCATTATTGAATCGAAAAGTCTTATACCAACACACCAATTTGGATTTCGAAAACAACATGGCACCACAGAACAAGTTCATCGTTAAGTTGAAACTATTCATGAAACATTTGAGAAAAAACAGTACTGCACAGCAGTGTTTCTAGACATATCCCAAGCCTTCGATAAAGTGTGGCATGATGGTTTACTATTCAAACTCAAGAAAATCCTCCCTATAAATTTCTTTTTATTTACTAAATCCTACCTACAACACCGCTTATTTTTTGTTAAAGAAGAAGGTGATATAAGCGATTTAAATACAATATCTGCAGGAGTTCCCCAAGGTAGCATTATGGGACCCACACTTTGCCTACTTTACACATTCGACCTTCCCCAGTCTGAAGGTGTCATAATTGGGACTTATACAGATGACACAGCCGATTAGCTGTAGACAAAAATCACGAAAACGCATCATTAGCTCTTCAAAAATACCTAAATGAGATATCTTCATGGCTAAAAATTTGGCGCATAAAAGCAAACGAGTTGAAATCTGTGCAGGTTACATTTACATTAAATCGTCAGACATGCCCTCCTATTAAATTAAATGAGACTGAAATACTCCAAAAGGACGAAGCGAAATATCTTGGTGTACACCTAGATAAAAGGTTAACTTAGAAAAAACATATTCAAACTAAACGTAAAGCTTTAGATATCCAACTAAGAAAATTCGGGTTTCTCATTGATTCCCGACTCTCGATTGAAAACAAGCTAACAATATATAAATGTATTCTGAAACCTATTTGGACCTATGGCATCCAGTTGTGGGGCATCGCCTCCACCTCAAACATTGAAATTCTCCAACGTTTTCAATCAAAAACAATTCGAAGAATTGTTGACGCACCTTGGTATGTACCAAATAATCAACTCCACAGAGATCTCAAAATACCTACAATAAAAGACGAAATAAAAACTCAGCTGGCATCCTACAAAATTAGAATTGAACAACATCCAAACCTGTTTGCATCAAACCTCATGAGAAATAACACAACATTTGTAAGATTAAGGCGCAGGGCTCCTCAAGACTTAATACGATGAAACTATTTCCTTTTAAAATGGAGATACACAACTCTTTAAATAACAACATCAACACCTTCTTTACATTACGGTATGATCATTGGATCATAACCATTTAAAAAAAAGAAAAAGTAATATACATACATATATATATATATATATATATATATATATATATATATATATATATATATATTTAACTCAAATTTTATGTTTAATATCAAAAAAAATTTATTTTAATTTTTAATGTCAAATAACAGGTGGTGAAATAAATCTTTGAATTTAAACAATTTTTTAATTGCACATATAAATAATAAGGAGTACTTACCCTTGAAATACTTGAAAACAGACTCCAGTTGAAACTCTTGAAGAAAGTTTTTTAGCAATGCGTTGTCTAAAAACTCCGATGCAATTTCCTACGGCATGCTGATTACATCATATTGTCCATTGGCCAGCGAAAATAAATCGTCACTCATTGGTATGGTTATAAACCCCATTTCATCTGTGTATGATTTTCCATTTTTAATTGCCTTTAACAATAATTTGATATTACTTTTAAACTTTTTTTTTCTAAATAAGTCTTCTTCGTTCAGCGTCTTACAATTTATTACACAACACGATTTCATTGATGTTTAATTTAGAAAAAATGACAAGAATTAAATCTTAATTTTAAAAATATATTCTTAATTTCAAGAAAACGATCATAAAATTAAGATTACGTTCTTGATTTTTAGAATTCATTCTAAAAATTTGGCATTTATGCTTAAATTTGAGAATTTCAATCTTAATGACCAAATTTCAAGATTGAAATCTGAAGATTTCTGCAATCTTAATTCAAGAGTTTTGTTCTTAAATTTAGATCGTCATTTTTCTCTTAGTGTGCTTGCTTTCTTTATCGTGCTGTCGTAATTAAAGGCAAAGGATTACACTATTATACTTTGTATTAATACATGTCAAAAACTCAAGTAATATGACAAAGTGTGATAGTGTGAATGCAATGTGTCACGAAAATGACAAGTATAATACTTTTCATTGGATCAGGGTTGCATTTATTTCATGTGTAATGGTGTTAACACAAACTGTCATGTTAAATTAGATTTTTTGACAGTCGCAACAAAAGTCATTAGATTTCTATCTCACAAAGTATTATGGAATACGTAATAGTATGTTCACATTTGGCTTCTTAAACGCGTTTAAGCAGTTCGAACGTGATAAAGCTCTAATCACATTAAAATCGAGATAATTAACCCTACATTGAAGTGATTTGATAATCACTTCAGATTGACATGATTACAACTAAATCACTTCATTAATCACATAGAATTCTCTGAACATACCTCAAACTAAGTAAAATGTAGAATCGGCCAACATGAACGTGTACCACTGGCCACGATTTCTGCTTAATGTTTTATTTTTTTTTTTCCTTAAATATTTTATAAATTTTCACAATTTCATCATTAAAATTATTAAAATAATCTTCTGATAACTTTATAAAAGTGTTTTTATTCATTTTTAATACTTTAAAGAACAATTTTGATTTTAGTTGAACTGTTAATTTTTAATTTTTGATATTCTTTAATTAGGCTCGAGTTCATCAAATTTAATTTTCATTAAATTATTTTCACTGAGGGAAGGAATTTTACAACTTTGAATTTTTATTAAAATTTATTGATAATTTTTCTTGGCTGAGCTGGGACTTGAACCCGGGTTGATCTTTACATGTTTCAAGAAACACCACTTTCTATCGTCAGAAGATCTCTGTGTTCTACCCACTGCACCACTGCGGTGCCCGTTAGCCAACAGTCAAACATCAATATTTAACCAGTAGTACTGGTGGTTCGAAATTTGCTGTTATTATCACTTAAATTTCAAATTACATGTTGCCTCCTTTTTCCTCTGTTTTTTTCGTATTCTTTCTGTCAAGACTTTGTCTTGAAAACCTGAATACATTTGTTTATTATGTTTTTTTTTGTCCACTTTCGTCGACATTTTTATTTGTACAAATTAAAGTACAAATGTAAACATTAGAGCTTGTGCCATAGCTATTTCTAAGAACAATTTTGATTTTAGTTGAACTGTTAATTTTTAATTTTTGATATTCTTTAATTAGGCTCAAGTTCATCAAATTTAATTTTCATTAAATTATTTTCACTGAGGGAAGGAATTTTACAACTTTGAATTTTTATTAAAATTTATTGATAATTTTTCTTGGCTGAGCTGGGATTTGAACCCGGGTTGATCTTTACATGTTTCAAGAAACACCACTTTCTATCGTCAGAAGATCTCTGTGTTCTACCCACTGCACCACTGCGGTGCCCGTTAGCCAACGAAAGTGGACAAAAGTGGACGAAAGTGGACAAAATAAAACATAACTCGATGAACTCGAGCCTAATTAAAGAATATCAAAAACTTTAAAGAAATATAAATTTGTTTGTTGTTTTTTTGTGTGTTTGTTGTGTGTTTTTTTTTCTTAATCATCTGTCATCTTAATCATCTCAAATGTAATGTGAACACACAGAAAAAAATCAAGTTAAAAACGTAGAAAACAAGGTTGATTTAAAATTTTTCGGTGGTGATTTTGCTTTATACGTTTTTCATGTTAATTCAACCTGGTTTTACAATAACTGCGAACAACATTTTTTTTTCTTTTAAAATAACTATAATTCATGTTAATTTAACATTGCAGTAAAGTTAGAGCAAAATGTAATTTATATTGAAATAACAATCCGAATCACGTTGAATGAAAGTTATTTCAAGTTGAAACAACGTGAATTTCATGTAGAATCAAATTGGTTTGAGTGTGTTATAACAGTGTGAAGAAGCCTCAGAGACAACATATGCATTTATTTAAGAATAATTCAATACACTTACCCCTGTAACACATGTTTCACTTATTTTGAGTTCTCCTTTGTCAACAGAAGCATCAGCATCGCCCGATATGGATTTCGTCATCAATATACTTTGAAAACTTGATGCACTATTTAAGTAACTAATTTTAATTAAAAGAATACGGGAATTGTCCTCTTTTTATAACATATTTTAAGAATGAAAATAAAAAATGTACATACTTAAGTATGAATGCATGTTAATTTAACAAGATACACTTTTGATTTTAATATAAAACTGGTTTTTATGGATTCAATATTGAATCCATATTTATTTATATTTTAATATTTTTTTTTTTTTTATTTTAACAGTGAATAATATTAAATAAACATGATTTAAGGTTATTTTATTTAAAATTATTATGAAATAATGATAAATTTAAAAAAAGAGCATACTTTTGCAGAAATTTACTATGATTCTCAATCAACATTTTTCCATGTTAATTTTACATTGGTATTTTTTTCTGTGTGAACGGCTTTGATTAGCTAAATCAACATTTTGCTTAAACGCGTTTAAAAACCTAAGTGTGAACTTAGCATAAGACTTGTGAGATGGTGTAATCTAGCCTTTATCAGAAGAGATCTGCGCTTAACGGCTTAGCCGAGCCGCATTAGTTTTTGTAGCCGTCGCCGTTGATGGTAAAGTTTTATCCAGCTAATATCCGAATTTAACCTGCGGCTTCAAATTATATCGGCTTAGGACTCTGATGCTTGGTAAACAAACAAAATAAAATTTATTTGTGATTTGAGTCTAAAAAATGGAAAATAGTCAGATAAGATCTAATTTAACCCTTAAATGTCCAATGTATCTTTAAAGATACAAGCATCAAAAAATTTTCCACGGGCTCATTTTTAGTGAAATTAAAAAAAAAAAGTACACAAGTGTGTTTAGAAATCACTAGAAAATCATCTAATTTTTATGTTTTAATAGCCGTAAACTTTAAAGATTATATTATTGAAAAATTAAATCCAAAGAGTTATTTACAACGAAAAATCTCAGACCTGAGCGGAAATTGAGCTCCGGAAAAAATATAAGGTGGTTCGAATATATGTCCAGACGCTATTAGCAATAACATAAAAAAAATTAGGTTCGTAGACCCGCAATAAAGCTTTGTCCAATGGTTGTATCTTCAAAGATACAATGGGCACTCACCAGCAAATTTAAAATTCGATTTTGTTAACTTATGCACCGCTTTATTGTTTAGTTTTATTCATATGTTGCGCTTTAAAGAAGCTCATACGTGTTGTTATAGATGGGTTCTCATGAGATGAGCTTTCTCTGTTCTTTCTCCTTCACTTTTTCTCAACGACCTCCTGGGTCTAACTTTCAATCTTATCTTTTGTTTCGCAGATGACAACATTCATTTTCCTTAAATCGAAGACCAAGCCTTACTGAGGTTAAGGCTATGAGGCAGAACTGCAGCGTCACACTCAATCATGACCTTACGATGATCTCCGAGTAGGGTCTTACGAATAGGGTCGATTGAAATTCTCGTAAGATCCAATATTGTATGTTGACCCACAGACGGCTTGAGTAGTCAGCGTCATCTGTATCCATGGGTTGTATTGAAGAATCATACACTCTTGATCTGCTAGGGATGAAAATGCAATGTGTTCGTTGGAATTGACATGCTTTTCAAGTTAAGAAAGATGAGTTAAGTGTCCTGGTTTCTGGAAACGGTGCAAGAATTATTTCGTCTGATCCCCTCACTATTACTATTTAACCGACCAAAAATGGAATACAATTGCTTCAAGGTCTATCTTGAAGCTTCTGGAACTGGTGCAAAGGAGTGCATTGATGGTCATCAATGACAGTAAGGTATCCAGCCCTATTGACTCATTTTAGCATCGTCGGAATGTGGGTTGTGCATCATTGTTCTATCGACATTGCCATGGTAAGTCTTCAGCTGAGATGAGCGAACTCATCCCTGAGACGCGAGTGCCTGTCGTAGTACTTGCCTTTCCAGCAGGCCACTTCCGTTCGTTTTCGACAGTCCAGTGTTTTGCACAACGCACTACACAGAATAATTTTTCTTCGGTCGAACTAGCCGTATGTGGAACAAACTCCCGGCAGGAGCCTTCCCAGTCGGCTAAAATTTGAAAAACTTCAAACTTAAAGTCCACAAATACAACTCCGTCTTTCCTCCTCCTCATAACCTATTTTTTTAAAAATAATTTTCTATTATTATTCTGAAATAAAACTTCAAAGATTAGACTTACATTTTTCTACAATAAAGACCTCAATTGTGTCTGCTACAAATTATCAAATTCTTTTTCCTTTGTTAATTTAAATGCACAAAATTTACGTAGCAATACAAAAATAAAATTCACAAAAACTCAAAACGCACATTAAAAAAATTGCTGAAATTAAAAAACATAATAATGATCAAGGCGAATTCAACTACACGTGGTGTCGGAACAACGGAAACAACATTGGGTTTTTTGCATTGCATTGTTAATGCTTTTAGCCCAAAATGTCAACCATTTTTAGCAAAACACTAACAAATCAAAACAAATAAGCTCGAACTGTCACAATCAGATGCCGTTTCGACACCACCTGTAGTTAATTCGGCTTGATAATAATTAAATTAATCAAAGACTGTAATAAAAATTAAGAAATGAATCTATGTCATTGAACATATTAAAAATTTCATTGAAATGCATAAACCTCTTCATTAAAATAATGAAAAATATTTCTTTAAACGTTTGACTCTTTATCATCATGTTAATGAAATGTTTAATTAACACGTTGGCTGCCAAGTCGCACTTTTCCATGCGACACCCAGATGTTACCCTGAGGCCACGTCGCACATTTTCCTGCGACACCCAGATGTTACCCTGAGGCCACGTCGCACATTTTCGTGCGACACCCAAATGTTACCCTGAGGCCACGTAGCTCATTTTCGTACATTTTAATATGGAATTTTACATGGAATTTGGATTCTCTGGCCTGTAGTGAACATTTTGGTGTATTTCCCATGGCAGCTGTGTATTTTTAATGGTATTTTTTTGGATAATAAAAAAGTTGGAAATTTAAATTTGTATCTTTATTAATTCTTTTCAAAATCAATTCATTTATGAGCAAAAAAAAAATATAAAAATAAATATGTATGTAAATTCAAATGGAGATCAGTATAAAAACAATAAACTTCAAATTAGAAATTCAATTTGGAGATCAGTAGAAAAACAATAAACTTAAAATTAAAAATTCAATTTGTTAATGGAGATCAGTGCAAAAATAATGCAATTAAAATGTAAGTTTATCAAAATTAATTCTTCTGGTGTGAATATTTAGGAAAACATTCTACACATAGTTGCGGTTTATTGTGGCGACTTTATTTAAGTCCCTAATTTTGCAGTTATAACGGTTTTTTGTGTCGCACTTTTTTGTGCGACGTGGCCCCACAACATGTTTTATGTTCTCCCAGGCCATGTCGCACAAAAATGTGCGACACAAAAAAACCGTTATAACTGGAAAATTAGGGACCAAAATAAAGTCGCGAGTAGTCAAAACTTATTTTTAGGCACTAAGAAACAAAAATAATTTGTTGGCCTCAGGTGACCAAAATTGTTAAATAACATTGCTACTTAACGATCAAAATTCTAAAAAGGCTTTGCCAGCCAACGTGTTAATGTGATGGCAAATAGTTACATATATATATATACAGTATTGTTCGAAACCTAAGCAACTTTTCGTGACATAATAATAAAAGTCTTACATTTTATTATACCCACACCACAATAGTGGAGAGGGTATTATGCATTTGTGCTGATGTGTGTAACGCCTTAAAATATTGGTCCAAGACCCACCTTAAAGTATACCGATCGACTCAGAATCACTTTCTGAGTCGAGCTAACGATGTCCGTCCGGCTGGCTGGCTGACTGGCTGTCCATGTAACCTTGTGCGCAAAGTACAGGTCGCAATTTTGGAGATAATTTGATAAAATTTGGGACATAGGTTCTTATTGGTACAAGGACCAAGCCTATTGAAAATGGGCCTAATCGTAGAACAACGATAGGGGGAAATTTCTTCCTCTCAGAAACTATCAAATCGATTTTAATGAAATTTAAAACTTAGATAGAACCATATCCATATGGACACACAAGGTATGCATCTTTTTAAAAATAGGACCACAAGGGGAGATAGGGGCAATTTATGCCTCTCAAACCGATTTTAATGAAATTTAAAAAATAGATAGATCTATATCTATATGGACGCATAATCTATACAGTTTTTCAAAAATAGGACCACAAGGGGAAGTAGGGGGCAATTTCTGCCTCTCACAAACTTTCAAACCGATTTTAATAAAGTTTATAAACATAGATAAATCCATATTTATATGGACACATAAGCATGATGTATTTTTAAATAATGTGGTGTAGGGTATCATAGGGTCGGCCTTGACCGACTATACTTTCTTACTTGTTTTTAAGTATATTTAATAAAAATAACACAGTTAATTTTGATTATATTATGCAACAACTATCTAACAGTAACTACAGAAATTTAATTTTATTCCCTTGCAAGAAATAAACAAGTAAAAATTAAATGAACTCTTTAAACAACAGTTCGAAACTTAAGGAACTTTCAGTACTTCGTATAATAAAAAGCCTTTCTTTCTTATGACCTCCACACATCGTTTTGACATGTTAGCCAACTACGTTCTTCAATGGGCCAAATGGGAAATGCCACTTCTATGGGTGTTTCAATATGACAATCACCAAAAACACTAGCAAAAACTAATCGAATATTAATTGTCTGGTAGTAGGATTCGAGTCTTGGATTGGCCAGCTCAATCATCAAACTAAAATCCCATGGAGAACATTTTCGGCATTCTGAAGCGCTGGGAGCTTTTCGTCTCAAAAATAAGCATGAGTTGTTGGATTGCTTAAAATTAGTGTAGGTATCAATGTCATTAACAATTTGAACAAATATAATTGATATAGAATTGATGATTGAGCTGACCAATCCAAGACTCGAATCCTATTGCCAAACAATTAATATTTGATTAGTTTTAACTTGTGTTTTTGGTGATTGTCATATTGAAACACCCATAGAAGTGGCATTTCCCATTTGGCCCATTGAAGAACGTAGTTGGCTAACAAGTTCCTAGAAAGGAAACGGTCCATTTGTGTATGTATTTCAACAAAAGTGCTAACTCCACTCTTAGAAAAACGGGTTCACGCCATTATATTTCCACGTCCATGGTTTTTTGTGCCTTTACAATAAGGTCGATGTTACCATTACATGTTAACCATTCCCTTTGGTTTTTGAGTGGTATACTCCATCCTAATTTAACAAGTTAAATTTAGTCTTTTCTCTAAATAAAATAGTTTTCCATTTTGCCACAGTCCAAATCGAGTAAACTTTTTGAAAATCCAATCTGAAATACCTTCAAAATAATTATAATAATAATATAAAGCTTTAAATACTTTATCAAGACAAGTTGCTTAGGTTTCGAACAATTATGTATATATATACGTTATGGAGTGGGGTCTTTAAATAATACATATTTAAAAAGTTCCACACGGAATGACAAACTACGTATGTATATACCACAGCATTCAGAGCCACGGGCATAAAAAGTAGGATTATTTTTACTTTTAATTATTTAAGCTTGAGGTCTTTTTATTTATAAAAAATATTTTATTTATTTATAACTTCAATATTTCGGTAACCTTTGGTTAGCATCGTCAGGAAATTAACAAATTTGAATAAAAATAACAAAAAAACGATAACAAAATTATGAAAAAATTTTTTTGTCATCAATTAAATTCAAAACCCTATTTAAAAAGATTTTTTTACAAAGAAGTTTTAGATATTTGCAACTTTTTTTTGTTTTATTTTATTTTCTCCTAAAAATATTGTAGAATATTTAAAAATTTAATTCATAGCATAGTTTAAGGGGCTCAAAAAATTCTATGCTTATGAAAACTTTTTGGTTTTTATTTAAGAGTACACCAGTGATGCCGTTTGGTTACATTTGTTACATTTTTCGTAACTTTTGAAAGCCCAACGCACAATGGTTTAAGAGCGGCATTAATTAATTTTTTTCATGTCTTCTGATCAACCAGATT
This sequence comes from Pollenia griseotomentosa, assembly GCA_963931875.1. Classification (NCBI taxonomy): domain Eukaryota; kingdom Metazoa; phylum Arthropoda; class Insecta; order Diptera; family Polleniidae; genus Pollenia; species Pollenia griseotomentosa. The sequence goes on along the minus strand of OZ007562.1, from coordinate 171,841,204 downwards.
TTTTCACAGTTTGTAATAAACAATCTAATTATCATGTACCAAAAATGTTCAGGGGTGTGCTTAAAATCGAAAACGCAAAACGCAAGAATCTTACAAGTCGTTTTTTAACAAGATTTCTGTAATAAAAGAATTTTATGGCGAATATTGTACAAATATTTCTTTATAACATAAAATTCTATAGGTATCTAAAATATTAAAAATTAGATTAAAAGTTTATTAAAATCAACTTCCAAATTCTTGCGTTTTACGTTTTCGATTGCTTTTTTGTTCACAGACTTTCAAAATTGATCTTAGTGAATGTGTTTGCAATTACCGTATTTTATATCCTACATTCTTTCGCTTCATGATTTTATATACATACTCTTCCTTTGACACTAAATTGATTTTTTTTTTAAACAATTGGATTTTGTAAAGGATATATGTATGTATATGCAAATAAAAAAAAATTTATTTTTTTCCAACATCTATGGCTTGTATTTATTGATTTCTAACGACCTGAGACTTATGTATATCAAATTAAAGTTTGAAGTCTCAGCTAACGATTTTCAAAAGCTCAGCTGCCCATTTTTTGCCCCTAAGCAATTCCGGTATAAAATACTAAAAAAAAGTTAGGAAACATTTCCATCACAAGCATGTTATTACGCATGCAATAACAGCTTTTTTTATTTCTTTTTTTTTTTTTTTTTTTTGCCAAAGACAATATCAAAACGCAAGTTTAAAAATATCGATCCCTAACCGCGAAAATAACGTAAGCGACAAAAATCAAATTTTACAGGAGAGAGTTTTTTTATTATATTTCATATCAATTTTGTATGAAATTTGTCGCTTAACATAAAATTGTTCTTGCTATAAAATCGTAACGGCACTTATATTTATGACTATGGCATTTAACATAGCGTCTTTACCTGACAATTTTTTGTCATACCAAACGTCAAACTTCATATTAAAAAAACGCTGACAAAAATTTTCGAGTTTTTTTTATATAGACTTTGACGTTTGGTATGACAAAAAATTGTCAGTTGAAGACGCTATGTAAGGAGAAGATGCAAGTGTTGCCAATTAAGTCATTTAAAAAAAAAAACGAAAATTGAAAATGATGTCGCTTACGTTATTTTGCGGTTACGGCGCGATGTGTACTTTCTAATAAAATAACATAGAAATGATTGCACTTTGTAGCGCTTGCAATAACTTCTTCCCATTATTTTTTATGCTGTTTTTGTTGTTGTTGAAAGTTCAATATTTTTATCAGCTGTAAATATTAGTTGCATTGTTTTTGTAATTACAGCTAACTAGTTTATTGTTTTGAATTTCTTATCACCTGTGATTATTGGTTGTATTTAAATGTTTTTAGCTAATTAGTTTATTGTTAATGAAGTGCCAAACAGAGGAAAATTATTTAAACATGGAAAATCTTTAGTTATCCTTTTAATGAAATTTTTGATCTTTTATTAGATTGTGATAAGAACATTTATGTAGTTTGCGATATTATTTCAACAAATAATAAAAATTTATCAATTATTAACGTTGATCAATTTATAAAAATTTTTAAATAAACAATTTTTACCAAAATTAAAAACAAAGTGGACCAGTGCAAAACGTATGAAAAATAGATTTGTTGAACAAAACAAAGTTTGATTGGAAAATATGTATTGTTTTGGTTAAGATCTTCCAGAATATAAAGAACCAATGTGTTTTCATGAAATCGACCGCCGCCCTTCTAAAGGAAAATATTGCATTTTATGTGGTCATTTTGTATGAGAGGTAGGCGTGGTTGTTAATTTTGTTAATTTTGCTAATTTATTCACCATTGGTTAGTTAATATTATCATAAAATACAAATACAAAAAATTGTGACTCTGAATGAGTGCCTCGGTAGGCTAGCTGGTAGCGAGCTAGTCTATCAGCGCCGAGGTTGCGGGTTCGATTCCCGCCAGAGACTCTGGTTTCTTTCCTGCAGACAAGCATAGAGCTTCGCGGGATTAGCTTAGGAAATTAAAAAAAAAAAAAAACTTTTGTGTTATATGGGAAGTAGGCGTGGTTGTGCTTGGATTTTTTTCATATCTGCAGTATTTTTTTATCACAACTAACCAAAGAGTGGCGTGAGGATGTTCTTTTCCACCAGGAAACATTGGACTCCCGATTTATGGGTAAAAGTTTTAAATATAAGAAACAATGCGAATGAACCATTGTTCAAAAATTTGAAAAGAAATTACTGTGTGGAAATAACATTTAGACAATTGAAACTTCCAAAGACTGACCATATTCATCGATTTAATACCGATACAATAGCTACATTAATAATGACCAGGGAAACCAAAAATATGCTCTTAAAAATGCGTTTTATGCGCATTAAATATGCACTAAAAACTTAATAATATGCCCTAAAAAAACTTAAATCCCATAGAGAACATTTTCGGCATTCTGAGGCGCCGGTGGGAGCTGGTCGTTTAAAAAAAAGGCAGGAGCTGTTGGAAAACGATGTGCGGAGGTCATAAGAAACAAAGGCTATTATACGAAGTACTGAAAGTTGCTTGAGGGTGTTTCCACAGAAAATGACCGCTTATAGCTCAAAAATTAAATTATTATTTTGAATTTATTTTTCCGCTTATATTATACAAAATAAATGTATCTGTCTTTTTCCGAAAGATTAACTTTAATTTTCTTGAATTTAATACAACGTGCGCGTTTTTCCCCGTGAATTGCACGGTCACTTTTTAAACCCTTTGGTAACACTGTTCTAACGGTGGTTTACGAACAAAACAAATAAAAGCTAAAAATTTTCTTCATGCTTAGCTACAATTTTAAAGGCGAAAAGTTAAAATTTAATGTTATTTGAATAGTTCAAAACAACCTCACCAACTGTAACTACCGTTACCCTAAAAGCACAAAAGGGTTTTTTTCTTAATTCATTCAAACGATTTAATATGATAGTAGCGGAAAATAAGACGGTAAAGCGGCCCATACACTTCATTTTTTATCGATAACTTTAGTAATATTTTTGACAGTTTGCCATTTATCTTAATACAGCTTAACTCTATGCACTTGGTAAATATTTGTATTACATTATATTTGTACTGTTCACCAAAACTTGAACAATGCATTAAAAATGTAGTGTCATAAGGGCTTTAACAGGGCACTCTTAACATTGTCGATTAAAAAGGGGCCGAAAAATTCAATGCCTTATGCCACTGTTAAGGATGCAAGAGAGCAAAATTTTTAAGAAACGAAAACATTTTTTTTTTTAAATAAACCACCATAAGTTATTTAATTAATAAAAAAGAAGAAATACGTTGTACTTTAATTTGTACTTTACTATCGAAAATCTAATTTAGAAGACGTAATAAATCTTTTAACACAAGCTTTTAACGAATACTGTTACAAAAAAGCAAAATATTAGTGCTATTTCCAAAAAGGGTCAAAAAGTGGCACAGAATAGGTGAAAATGATACAAAAGGATAATTAAAAAAAAGGGTCATAAAAGATATCAAGACCGTCGAAAAAGGGTCAAATTGATACTTTAGTATCACAACGGTAACTCTGCAAATAAGCATCAAAAGCAGTGTTGCCACTAACGAAATGATAATTTTGACATGGATCATGCCAAAATTACACATGAAAATACAAATTACACATGCTATCTTTTATTTGCAAACTCACGAGTTTTGTTTTGAATTTCATAATATTTATAAACTTTTCATTCAGTTAAAAAAAAAATAACGATTGCGTTTTTTTTTTTCAAAAAATTAACTAGTTATCGTTTTTTATATCATAAAAATAACGGTTCAAAACAAAAAATGCATACTATTTTTTAAAGTAATTTATAATTAAAAAATAAACAAAAAGGGTATTTACGTCACAAGTTGCACCCTTGCAAAAAAGCAAAAACATAACAACAACCACAAAGACAATTATTTACGCACAACTAATTGTCTGTGTGGTTGTTGTTATATTTTTGCTCTTTTGCTTTTTCGCCAGGGTGCAACTTGTGACGTGAATACCCCCAAAGTAAAATACATCACATTTACATTGAGATGAATTTTTTTGATTTTTCCAGATATTTAAAGCTTCCACTTTTTGGTTTATAATGATTGGAACAGGAAAGCTTGGTCCACCATTTTATGTCTTCCTTTCGTCGTACGGTCGTACAATTGTTTAAATTGCTTAATATTCTTTCCGCAGCAGCATTCGAAAAGATTAAAACAAAAATAAAAATTTGAAATAATCTTTCTCCCAAGGAATTTTTTATCTTAAAAACCATTTTCCAATAATATTCTGGCTCCAAATTACTATGAAGCTAAAATTTTTCAAAATGTAAGAGTGCATGTTGTCGCGAAAATATGTATTCTTGAAACTCCTTAAGTGTGCCGAGCATTACTTCTAATAAATCAAGATCTAATATTACGAAGTATTAGGTGGCACGAGCATTTTATGAAAGCAATATGTATCTGGCTTTTCGTCTTTTAACAACTTAACATCTAAATTACACTGTCCAAACATAACTTAAGGTGTATCTGGTGCAAATCCAACTAGATTTTCACAATGAATCCCATTTTCTATAATTGTTTTTTTGAGAGCTCCAACATTTCTTTTGCAGTCAATGATCCACTCTTTTGAAATAAAAAAAGAATAATGTACCCGGGATGTTTTGTCGTTATAGGTAATAAATTGTGACAAAAGCTATCTAAATGTCAAATGGTTAGTAGTTAATGATCCAACCATTTTTAGTTCAGCTCTCTTAACGCTTCCATCTTTTAATTTTTAAGTTTTGCCAAGAATATTAAACCTTTTTACATTTTGTGACAAAATAATAACAAAAATTTTAAATTACACATGGACTACACATGAAAAAAAAATTACACATGATATGTGTAATTACACGTGAGGTGGCAACACTGGTATGTATAAAACTTTGTTTTTGTAAAGGGATCTGAAGTCAAAAAATGTTAGTCCTTCTCTTCTCGCTTATCATAGAAGCGAGTGTGGAAGGTGTATCTTATATTTTATACCAAAGAGCCGAGGCCTTCTATGAGGCATTCTTTAGCAGTTACATAAGAACCAGCGTTGCCACGACCAAAAAAATTTTGTAACCAAAATGTAAAAATAAAGTAACCAAAAGCGAAAAAAAGTAACCAAAATTATTTTGTATCAAAAGTACTATTTTGTTCGCACTTCAGTTTAAAAATATGTCTAAAGAAGAAATTGTGTCTGTTTATATATTTTAGGCTCATTAGCCGCTGGACCGATTTCGGGAAAGAACAATAGGATATACAATTTTTCGAAATTTTTAGTGGAAGTAGCACTTTCTATACAAACTTATTTTCGTCATTTTTAAAAATTTTATGAGCTATAGCTTTCATTCTTTTTATATAAAGAGCTCTTACTGTGTGTTATATTATTAAAGTGCAAAATTGAGCTAAATTTTGAGGTAGATCTTTAATTTATAGATGATTTTAGCCCAGTGGTATATACTCATATTAAACGGGATCGGATCGGAAGGGCCTTTGACCTTTTCATTTATCTAGAAAAGTGTTTCAGTTAGCCATATGAAGCATGAAGAGTAGCAGATAATGGCCATTTACACTTGATAGTCTGTTAAAACTTAAGCTTCTAAAAAAATTATTTTTAACTAGATGAAAAAAGTATTGGTTTAAGATGCACATATACCACACACAATTTTTAAAGGTCAAAAAAGCGGAGCGGGTAGTTCTTGCTCCCAAACAAAAAATTGGTTATTTTTGTGTTGAAAAAAAGTAACCAAAATGGAAAAAAAGTACACAAGTACACATTGAGAAAAAAAGTAACCAGTTTTGGTTAAAAGTAACCAAAACGGCAACACTGATAAGAACAGTAAGTTTGAGTTCATACGGCTCTTTCTTTATTGAAAAGATTGCTACTTTTTAGGCGAGAGGGGCGAGGGGAAAAGAAACGAGTACACACATGCCTGTACTGTCTTTACATTTTGCTTTCTTATAGCCTTTTCACACTTGTCAACATTTAACATCAATTTGCGAAGATGTTGGAATTTTCCCATAAGAAATACATTGGGCTTAAAATCAAAATCTTTCAACATCTTTACAAAATGTTACTATCTTATTTTGTTCCCTTTTACATTTTTCGATTCTTTTAGTGTCATCAATAGAAAAGTGGCAATAAATTCTATTATTATTGTGACATCACTGACAAAATGGTAGTTGCTTTAAAAGCAGCGTTACCATTTCTCAAGTTTTTCCTGTTTTGCAAGCCTTATTTTGCTTAATTTTGCTAAAATTATTAAACAAAATGAATGAGAAATGCATTTTGGTGTTTTCTTTTAAAATGTTGGCACTCTCGTTGAAAAAAAGTATTTAAAAAAAATAAAAGTTTTTTTTTTCAGAAATGGTGACATTTTTATTAATGGTAGATGTTAGATGTTTCAAGTGTGAATGCGTATTTCACATTTTCAACATTTTCCATGCGTTCCTCCGAAATGTATGCAATACAAAGGGTATTATTCGTTGTTTAATTTTGTTTTTGTTTTCATACGCACGACCAAGGCGAATTTATTACAGGTGGTCTTAAAAGCCCTGCTGATATTAACTAAAATCACTGTTGGATGTCAAAATTTTGTTTATTCTCTTTTATTATCTTTGTTTCTGTTTTGTTTTATTTCTGTTTTTGACATTGTACAATGATTTTACAAAAACAAATTGCTTGTGGTTTTTGTACGAGTTGTACTTGTTGTAGTACCGAGATTACCTGGGATGAATTCGCCTTGCGCACGACTATACAAAATAAAAAACATGGCGTCGACATGACATGAATCATTTGAACACCAATTCATAAAGAAAGAGCCGTATGAACTCAGACTAATTGAATCAAAAAAATTTTTAAGCAGGCCTTTTAAAAGGCCTCAAGTAAGAAGGTCTTCTGAGTTTTCCCGCTGGGCTGTTGTGTTTTGTATTGTTGTAGAGTACCGCAAACCCAAGGCATATAAATATACAGTGAAAACTCCGTATAGTGGACACTCTCTTTAGCGGACACCCCCTTTTAATGGACAAAAACTCTGCAACGTAGCACCAAAAAATAATTTTCATGTAAATGAACCTCCGATAGGTGGACACTCCCTTATATGGACATGGACAAGCATTTTGTATATATTTTGGTTGAAAACCCTCCATTATGTGGACATCTTCATAAAATCGCTGAAAATTTTTTAAATATTTTTGTATAATTTTTTTTATCTGGCATCGCTTTTACATATTTTCGTTTTGTTTTCAAATATTATTCATTTGGTGACTCTGAAGCAACTAAATATGTATGTATGTTTTTCTGCTGTGTATGGGGAATTCACGAAATTTAGTTTTTGTTGTTTAATTAACTTATTGGTTTTGTGTCAAAAATGGCTTCACAGCGAAAGTGTTTAACATCAAAAGAAAAAGTGGAAATTATTGAATCCTTAAAAAAGATAAATGTTCGGTTCGGAAATTAGCAGAAAGGTTTGTTATTATAAAATTGTATGTGCTATTTAGGTGTAGATCAAATTAATATTGATCTTCTTTCAGCTTTTACATCGGCTTTCATATAAACAATTTTTTTAAAGCGATTTAAAATTGTAAATTACAAAACATTATAAACTAGTGAACATGTATGTATTAATGAAATTGGAATGATTTCTTTTTGTTTTTGTTTTTGTTATTAAATAAAATAAAAAATATTATGCACTTTTTATAAGACCTCCCCTTAGGTGGACACCTCTCAATAATGGACAAATTTCAGGCGACCGTAGCTGTCCACTATAGAGAGTTTTCACTGTACCTTGCACAAACCTAATCAATGGACCTTCGTCAATCCTCTATGGTTTCGAAGTTCTAATCATTAGAATCTAATGCTATCAAAAATAATACAACAAAAATTATTCCCGAAGATTGTTAGAAAAATGTTAGTTGCGGTCACATATGTAGAAAAAAATACACCAATGACAATGTACCTAGTAGTGGTAAAAAAAAGATAGATATGTAGGTATTAATTAATTGTTGTTATTAGCAAGGTATATTTACACATGTAATAAATTATTTAAGAACGGATATTTTTTCTTGTTATGGAGTCCCTGAAGTTTTAATTTCAGACAATGGACCTCAGTTTAAATGCAATGATTTTAAAACATTTTTAGCAAAATATGGTGTAAAACATATGTTAACAGCTGTTTACAGCCCACAGGCTAATGCAAGTGAACGCGTAAATCGTTGTATTAACGAAGCTTTGCGATGTTATATTAGAAAAGATCAACGGGAGTGGGATTATTATACCGATAAGATAAATTGCTGTTTGAGAAACAGTATTCATCAAACCATTGGTAGGTCTCCATATCAGGTGGTATTCGGACAAACAATGATAACGCATGGGCAGGACTATCTACTATTAAGGAAATTAAATCTATTGGCGGAGGACAATGTGCGAATTGAGCGACAGGATGAATTTTCGATCATTCGGGATAAAATTAGTAAACTAATGCGGAAAGCTTATGACAAAAACGTACGGACATATATGGAGTATGGAGGCCTTCTAGAAGGCCTCTGTACCCCTTCTTTTGGATGTACAAGGCCTTCTTGCTCCATTCCATACTCATATCTTTTTTACACACGTTGTCATTGCGGAGAAGGCCTTCTGCTCTCCCTTCTTCAGCAGGTACATAAGAAGCGTAACGGGACCAAAAAAAAATTGATTTTGCTTTTGCTTGTGCAAAAAAAAGAATACAAAAAATGTTACTCCTTCTCTACTCCCTTCTCATAGAAGCGAGTGTAGAAGGTGTATCTTATCTTCTATATGAAAGAGCCGAGGCCTTCTATGAGGCCTTCTTTAGCAGTAAGATAAAAATAGTAATTGAATCAAAAAATCTTTTAAGCAGGCCTTTAAAGAGGCCTGAAGTAAGAAGGTCTTCTGAGTTTTCCCGCTGGGTTGTTTTTTGTGTTGTTTTATTGTTGTAGAGGTAAGCAGACCTATTGCATAGGCCTTGATTAGATTCTAATGCTATAAAAAATAATACAACAAAAATTATTCCCGAAGATTGTTAGAAAATTGTTAGTTGCGGTCACATACATACATATGTAGAAAAAAATACACCAATGACAATGTACCTAGTAGTGGTAAAAAAAAGGTAGATAGGTATAAATTAATTGTTGTTATTAGTTTATTTATTTAGTTTTGTTGTTATTATAATTTTATGTTTTTGATTTTGCTTATTTTCTTTTACACATTTTTTTCTCCTAACAAGTTCTTGAATAAAAATTTAAAAAAAGTTTTCTCTAAAACCGAACAAGTTGTGTCGTGTCAATCAGTCTTCTATTGTGCTTTGTTGGGAGTGGTTTTATTTAAAAATTTCTGACTTTATTTTACCCAGTGAAAAAGAATTTAATTTGTAATTAAGGTGAGTTGGTTTCTAAAATACAGAATATTTATGCAGTATCACGCTTTTAAATATTAATTAAAAAAAATTCGCTATCAAAAGAATCAAAAACTTGCAAATTTTTGAACAATTTAAATAAAAGAGAAAAGTTACAAACACAAAGAGTAAATTATTGTATCTTTTCCTTTTTTGCATTTTATTTGCCATTTTGTTTTTGTCTTGTTAACATTTTAATATAAAAAAACCTCAATAGTTCCAGTGCTGCCATTTTAGTATAGATACATGCTGCAAAATTTAACAGATTGAGTTAAAAAAATTTCGTGGGTATTACGTAAAATACTTTTTTGCATAGTTCATAGACTTAAAACAGCTTTTAACGCAAATTTTTTGGAAAGATAATGTATTTAATGAATGATTTCTTTTTCATTATAAACCCCCGTATTCATAAACGATTATTTAATTTAACAATCGTTCATTTAGAAAAATTTTCATAGAAAATTTGTTTTGTAAACCTTTATTAAATTTAAAATATATAAATGAATACAGTAATAAATCTTCATATAGGTATGTATTAAATATAAAGTAACAATATTTAATCAAATTTATTCTAATTTGCAAGATTACGTCCTGCCAATGCCGGACGAAAATTTTCTAATCACGGTCAGCGTTGCCACGACCAAAAAAAGTTGTAACCTAACAGCCCAATTATGAATAACAATTCCCCGGGAGTTTTTTCCGTTTTCCCATTTTTACAATTGAATAACATAGGAAAAAGGGAGAAAACTCCCGGGGAATTTTTATTCAAAATTGGGCTGTAAATGTAAAAATAAAGTAACCAAAACAGAAAAATCGTAACCAAAATTATTTTGTATCAAAATTACTATTTTATTCGCACTTCAGTTTAACAATTAGTTTAAAGAAGAAAATGGCTTTGTTTGTATCTGCAGACTCATAAACCGCTAGACTGATTTTTATAAAGTTTTGACGATAGGCTCAGAAGAAGTTTACGAACCAAAACTGTGGTGTTTTAAGCAATTAGAATTTTTAAAATCACATAGGTACTTTCTCCTTCTTTTATTTGGTAAATTATTTGCATTTTCATAGCAGTATAGCAAATTAAAAATTATTTCTATATTTTCAGCATCATCTAGATCTAACACTTAAACAGTTTCAGTTAAATCAACAATCTCTTCAATAATTTCTTCTTTAGAATGATCAGCCATTTTGTTTTTTAAATTTGTTTAATTTTGTTTGTATAATCGCTGAGATAAAACCAAAGAACCAGGACCGACTCTTATTTTATAAATCCCTTGGATTTTTTTCTGTATAGGTTTCTGGAGAACGGAAAGAGCAAAAGTTTCCAAATTAGGTACAAGCAGGGTTTAAAAAACTAGTCAAAAACAAAAAACGAAAATTTGTGTAAAACTTTTCGATTTTTGAGTTGGTTTGACAGCGACGGCTTACATTTACTGCCTATTTCACGATGTCACTCGAACGTTTACGTTCGCACAAATAACATATAAAACAAAAACAAATTTTTGAGTTTTGTTTTTGTTTTATATGTTATTTGTGCGAACGTAAACGTTCGAGTGACATCGTGAAATAGGCAGTTAATGAATCAGAAGTAAAAGCAATAGCTTTTTTTTTGCCAATGACAAATGAAGAAGTGGAAGAAATGGCAGTTTTTCTACTTTGACTGCAGTTTTTTAACCGCTGGGTAATCAAAAAAACACAACATCCGACAAACTGTGGTCTAGATTGGAGAAGCGCGCGTGGCACAAAATAGATTTATTTATATCTAGAGGACGGTAAGGGAAAAACTCCTAATGTTTTACACATAGCTGGGCTTTTAATACATAGTTTTACCTACCATCTAAATAAAATAAATATCAATATATCTTTAAAATCGTGGCAGAAAAAGTTTTCAAGTTAAGTACAAATAGCTCCGACGTCAATGCATGACATCTAGCAAAAAGTGGGCGGGATTGGAGAAGTGGGAATGACACAAAATACATTTCTTTATAGCTGAGGAACGGTAAGAGAAAAATTGTCCAAATTTGGTACACATAGCTATCTCGTCAATACACAAAATCCGTAAAAGTGGGTGTTATTAGATAAATGGGCGTGTCACGTTCTTAAAAAAAATAAATTTTTTTTAATTTAATTGCAGGTTATATAAAAAACCTGATTAGGCCAATACAAAGAAGTATACCTGAACTAATACTAAAAATATCTAAATTTAGAATTATTTAGCAAACTTAGTACCAGTAAAATTTACAAAATTTAGCTTCGGTAGCAATGTAGGACATTTATATACATATTTATGTATTTATTATTATAGCTTTCTGTTATTATCACACCATGGTAAAGGGTATGTAAGATTCAGCATAGACAAATATAGCACTCTTGTTTTAAAAACAAATTGAGTAGATATAAATTTGAAAATGCTTTGGCAACACTGCTGTGACATTACTTAACAGAAACTTCAACAAATGGAAAAAGATACAAAGGTTATGTTAATAAATTAATGTTAATGTGTTTTTCACTCAAATTGTAGCTCAATTATATGCAGAAATGGTACATAGGTACATACGTTTTAAATTAATTTTATTTTTATATAAAATTCAGTAATTTAATTATAAAATTTGCTTTAAAAGGCGAGGTAAAAACCGAAATATTTTTTTAACTCTTACCTACTACCTATGTAGGTACCTAAGTACGTACCTAATACTTTTTTATTTCAATTCATTGTCTAATTAAACGTAAACAAGACACATAACTTTATACCTATAATAAAATTTTAAATACAGTTGTTCAGTTTTCCAAGCTTCACATTAATAATAACAAAGTACACTAATTATTAATTAACATACCTACGCATAAACAACTACAAACAAATTTAATTGGATTGTAATAACCCGGCAAATACAGAAGTACACCCTATGTTTTGCCTGGATGAAAAATATTATTGCGGCAATAATAGATATCGTATTGCCGAAGATACTTCCTTCGGGAAGAAACGTGTCTCGAATACAATATTCTTAAGCAATACGAAAGCGATTCTGCTAGTTAATAATATCGCCAGATAACCACTTATAAGAAAATAGAAAAATATTGCCAAAATATCATTGGGATGATAAAAAGAAGAGTTTGCATTTTGAAAAATATCCATTTATGTAAAATAATTTTTTTAATTACATACAAACATAGATACAAATTATACTTACAAATAATATAATTTATAATTAAAATAAAAAATTTATGTAGTTTCCACCATATGTTCCAATCAACTTTTTTAAAGTTGCATCCATTATGAGGGTTGAGTTACGTACATCTTGATTGAGGAGAAAAGGAAACAGATTAATATTTAACAAATTTATTTAATTTATATGTACCTATCTATCTATACCTATTTACCTTTTGCAAAATATTTGAGATTTATTATTTTTAAAAATAGTAATTTTTGGGAATACAAAATTTTAATTCAAAAGATTTTGTTATTCGTGCTTAATTCCCAGTTTTTATTCTTGATAAAAACACTTGAAATTTATTGCTGATGGGATAAGCTATTCCTATGCGCATTTCACTGGTTGCTTAGGCCAGATCATCAGGAAACTTCATCCATAAAGATTTTGGAAAAACAAAAGATATTAAACCAAATAAAACTGTTAAGCGTATAAGAATCATAAGCAACAGCTCTACTTGTAACAATATCAAAGTTTAAACAAAAACATCAACAATAAATAAACAGTGAGTTTATCTCTTCTTACATTCCCCACTACAATTGATTGGAATTCTTCCAACATTAATTATAGTTGTAAGCAGCGTTGCCAGGACCAAAAAAAATTTGTAACCAAAATCTTAAAATAAAGTAACCAAAAGCAAAAAAAAGTAACCAACACTATTTTGTATCAAAAGTACTATTTTATTCGCACTTCAGTTTAAAAATTTTGTGTATAAAGAAGAAATAGTGTTTGTTTGTAACATGTATGCTCATAAATCGCTGGATTGACTTTTTTTTTAAGTTTTGACAGTATTTTTTGAGCTTAATTATGCGGTTGATCTTTTATATCGTCGCCTAAAACACAAAACAACGTATCATCAAAAAATTCGAAAATAACTTTTTCATTGATTTTTGTTCGTTTTATTTAACTACATGTTCACAAAAAATAGATTCTTTTTCCCGGTGGACATATCCGAATGGCCTTTGACCTTTTCGTTTATCTAGAAAAGTGTTTCAGTGAGACCTATGTAGCATTAAGAGTAGCAGATAATGACCATCTACTCTTCAAAGTATGTGTGGTTAAGTTGATAGTCTGTTAAAAATTAAGCTACTAAAAAAATATTATTCAAGTAGATGAAAAAAGTATTGGCTTTAGATACACAAACACCACACACAATTTTAAGGATCAAGAAATTGGTTATTTTTGTGTTGAAAAAAAGTAACCAAAATGGAAAAAAAGTACACAAGTACACATTTAAAAAAAAAGTAACCCATTTTGGTTAAAAGTAACCAAAACGGCAACGCTGGTTGTAAGTAGGTTAAGAAAAAACAAAATGCAAAAAACAACTTGCAAAAGCATGTTGCCAGGTAGTTTTTTTAGGCCGTGCACTTGCCAGTTTATTATCAAAAATAGTAATTTTTGGGAATACAAAATTTTAATTCAAAAGATTTTGTTATTCGTGCTTAATTCCCAGTTTTTATTCTTGATAAAAACACTTGAAATTATTGCTGATGGGATAAGTTATTCCTATGCGCATTTCACTGGTTGCTTAGGCCAGATCATCATGAAACTTCATCCATAAAGATTTTGGAAAAACTAAAGATATTAAACCAAATAAAACTGTTAAGCGTATAAGAATCATAAGCAACAGCTCTACTTGTAACAATATCAAAGTTTAAACAAAAACATCAACAATAAATAAACAGTGAGTTTATCTCTTCTTACATTCCCCACTACAATTATTTTTTTTTTTTTTTGACGTAGGTACCTACAAATACGTTATAATTTATTTTTTTTCTGTCTAGAAAATAAAAAATTACTTTGATTATTTTCTTTTAAACGACAATTTGGGGATATTGTTAAACTTTTGCTTAGGGGGATTTCCTATATTTGTTTGCAGGGTTGTATATAAGTATATAAATAAAATTTTTTTTCTGTCTATATTTTCTAATTTTTTTAAAAAACTATAAAGCTTCGTTCACAATAGGCATCAACATTTTCACTGGTGTACAAAATACAGCAAAAATTTTTTTACAAACTCACACATTTTGTTTTAAGAAACTATTTGCAAATTTTGCCCACAACAATATTACATACTTATTTATTTTTATAGGGGCTATCTTCCATTTGTTTGCAGGGGAGTATTTTCAAATTAATATTGTAGTAAAATCTCGTCTGTCTTGTTTATTACAATACATACATCTTTTATAAATATGTAATCTTTGTTAATTAAATTCTATATATTGAGCTTAAATATTAATATTATTAAGCATTTTTAATTTGTACACCGTTTCCATTAACTTATATCATTCAGAAACTATGCAGTTCAATGTCCAAAATTGAATGTGAAAATGTTGTATATAAAATTATTATTATATGAGTAGGTGAGTTGCAACACACGTTTGTTTCAAAAATTAAAAAATTGAGATAACTATTGATTTTGACAGATCTTTTAACACTTTATCAGAATAAATAGCATGTCCTTTTCTATGTTTTTATGTGACCTAAAATTGCAGTTCGTAACAAAACTAGTTCGTTTCACTCGCCAGACATTTTTAAAACTATTATAGGTTTGTAGATTCTTGATACATGGTGTACATACAAAGTTCAAATAAAGTAGTCACTTTTTTATTTCTTATATAAATAGAAAAAACAAGAAAATTCCAAATTATAAAAAGATCAAAAGGTAATCAATAAAAAATCTGAATTTTTTTATAACTTTCAGGTTCTATGTTTTTACCTTCAATTGATAAGTTTTAATGTTACTTACTATATACGTATCGCACTTAATCAACAAGAGTGTATTAACTCAAAATTTACAAATTTTCAGGAGAAGCAAAATAATTTTTAATTTTACATTAAAGGCATATGAAAAAGAAACCAACCTTTTCATTACCAAAAAGTAGACAAAATAGCATGATATTCAAGGCGAATTCATTTTTCAGGTGGCGTTGAAGGCACAGCTGCGCTACTTTTTTTCGTATTTAGAGAGAGAGAGAGGAGTGTCGAAAGTTGCTTGTGTTTTTGACATATCGACCAACGAAAGCAACAAATAAAATACAATATTGTGTTTTTGGTGCTGTACTTGTTGTAGTATCGCCACCACCTTTAACATAAATTCCCCTTGATGATGTTTTTACAGCGGATGAATATGATTTCTTCTAAAAAGTGAAAAATAAAAATTTTGAGTTAATAACCTCTTGTTGATCAAGTTGGATATGTACTTTGTTACGTACTTATAAATTTTAAAATAAAATTATATGTCACGTTTGCCTGCTGAAATAATTTGCATTTTGACAATTATAAAAAACTGCGTAAAATCTAGTAAGTTTTATTTGTTTTAAATACTACTACTAGATATGAAGGGCTTATTTAAATATCATCATAGCCCACCCGAATCCAATAAAGGTTTAAACTATCTTGCAATTAGTTTCTGATTTAGACGATAATATACTTAGATACATTTCAGTGTTTTTAATATATTTTTTTTATCAAAGTAATTTTTGGGAATACAAAATTTTTTTAATCGATAAAAATTTTGTTTGTCGTTCTTAATTCCCAATTTTTATTCTTGATAAATACACTGAAATTTATTTTTGAAGGATAAGCTGGATTCTATGAGCATTTCAATGGTCGCTTAGGCCAGATCATCAGGAAACATTCTCCCAAAAAAAATTAGAAAAGCCAAAGATATTAGCAAATAATATAGCAGAGTGAATGAGAATAACATAAGCACGGCTATGCATATTATGGTTGGGCCTTAGTTCTTCGCGCTTCTCCAAAAATTTTCTCATTCTTAGAAAAATGAGAAGTGAAAAAGAGGCAATATATTAAATTTTTAAGGTTCCCCTTAAATTGGTTTATACTTAGAAAACATGATAAGTGCAAAGTTAACATTCTATCTATATATATAAAAATAAGTTGTCCTATGTTCGTGATTTTATAAATCGAGAACCACTCAACCAATTTTCAAACGATTGGAAAGGTTTATTAAAAAAACTCCCGATAGGTGGCGCTGTTGTCGTGATATTTAAATTTTTATTAACAAAATTCCCAAGTATTTCATTTTTTATTTTTATTTAGAAAATCCCAAACAGCGCCGGGACCAAACAGTTAGTATATTATAAACTTACTGCCTGTTTTTCAAAATAAAATAAAAATTTTCGCTTGGAAAATTATATTGAAACAACAATAAAAAAAACTTAAATTTGTTTTTGTTTGCAATATAAATTTCTAAACGAAAATTTTTATTTGACTAAACGTTACCACGTACAATTTTATGTAATGCTTGAAACGCTAGCAATCGGAAATAGGCTTAAAATTTAGCGCGTTATTAACAATTATTTTTTGTTAACTTTGTATTACATTGCAAAAATAAAAAAATTAGAAAGCTATTTTGTCCTATAAAAGCATTTTTTTATTCTGTGGAATATTTTATTTTTGTTTTTTGCTTTTGTGCTTTTTATTAAATTCACCTTCTGGTAACAATGGTTGAGTTAAATAAAAAAAATTGTTACTCAAGAGAGCAATAAACTGTTAATAATTGTAAAGAGAGAGTAAATAAAAAACTCTTAAAAAACTTTTTTTTAACTTTATTTCAAATTGGTTAAGAGAATAAATTAAGAGAAGTGTACGAAAGTGGTAAAAGATACAATAAAAAAATGGACCAGCCCGTACAGTGATGCCAACTTTTTGAGAGCAAAAAGCAGTATAAAATTTAAAAAAAGCACTATTTCGAACAAAAAAAATCGTAAAAAAGCACTAAGCCATTTTTACAATTTAATTAAACACAAAAGTTGCATTCGGCTGTGCCGAATATTATATACCTCCAAAATTCAAAAAGGCGACGGCGTTGATGGGGGACCATTTTTATTTTCATTTACAATTAATAAATATATTTACATTTTTATATAAACGTTTTTAAATGTATTATTCACCCCTATCGTGAATAATTTTTCCCTCGTAATTTTTCCCCTTTTCACAAATTTGCGATCCTGAACAACTCCCATGAAAAAAATGTAATTCAAATGAGAATAACGTGAAAAAATGTTCACGGGAATAAATTCCCCTTATCGCGAAAAGATTTTTCCCTCGTAATATGTTCATATTTCTCTTAGACTTTCTTACTTTATTTTTGCTAGGGAACAGAACATGTATGTAAGTAGTTTCTCCTAAAAACCGAATATTAAAGGCTAGATCCGTAATAAGGCACAAACCGAAATATTGGTTAACAAAATGCAAAACAACAAGACGATTGCCTATGAAGCCTGTGGATTTGTGAAGCTTTCAAAAGACGTGGTGGCAGAATTTTGGAAAATATTTTACTATTTTTTTTAATATTTCTTCTTTTTTACATTCACTGGAACTGATAGCGTGAAAATTTTTTCACATGAGATTCACGATTGCTTTTTTCGCTTCGAGGGGAATGAAAATTTCATTAAAACAAAAATTCCACTTGTTATTCACGATAGGGGTGATTATCTTCAATAAAATAATATCATCGAAATCATTTGGATCATCATCAGCTGACTTTGAATTGGCCATAAAACAGTTTTAAAGTACTACAGTGCGAGCTCGAAAAAATCTGGCCTGTTGCAATTACCGAAAATTTGCAATGACCGACCATTGTTTATAAAACTTAATGACAGCCCATATTTTAATAAAAAACCTTATATTTTATCATTTAAATAAATCTAAATTAAAATCGTGCAAAGTTTAAGAAAACAATTGGCATATTATATTATGTAATTATTTTAACCTATGGACGCTCCTAAATAAAGAAAACACATAAGGTGTAAAATAGAAAAAACCTGTATGTTTGTATTCTGATACTTAGTCAAACCTTTTTGCAATAGCACTAGAGGTAGAAGTGCACAACACGCGGTTATTTGGAAACGAGTGTCGTGCGTTTGAAAACTAAAACGCATGAAAAATGTCAGGTTACACAACGCTCGCTATAAATGCATTTTCTTTCAGCTATTTTTAATTTATTTTACACTTTGCTTGTGCCAAGTTACGACTCTCTTTTTATATTTAAAGTCTTTGCGTTCTTTTGTACGGTTTCCGACTGCATGTTTTTTTTTTTTAACTTTTTAATACGTTTTTTCTACATGAATCAAAGTCGTTTTTTATTTTTCAATTCAGAATTTCTAACATTTCCAAGCCATTTTCTATTTTTGAAACAGTGACTACATTTTTAAAAAAATGCTTACCTAAAATGCTATGCTAAAACGAATGCAACTCTCTTTTGAAATCTTAAAATCTTTACAGGCTTTCTCAAAAATGTACTCCAAATAGCAAAGCTGATCTAAATCATCCGCTATATAATCGAAGTTTTACTGCCTGTTTGTAGAACGCGAGTGCAAAAGTGAGTCGTTCAACTTACATTTAAAACAAAAACAACATTTTTTTTTTGTTTGTTTATATATACTAGCATAATGCTCAATATGATTTTCGTTATCAGCATTCTTTATTATTTCATCTATTTAACGAAATAATTTTAACAAATAGAAACTAGGGATTTTTGTTTCATTTTGCTTCTTAAAAACTCGCCAAAAAAGATAAATCTACGGTATGACACAGTGCCTGTACAAAAAGAAACCAAACAACCACAAATACATGGTACAAACTATTTTGGTGATTATAGGCCACCTATTATGGTTCACAACTCAAATATGTAGCTTATTTATAATTTTGGTATTATGGTTTACAACTTTGCTTTATTGTGGTGAACTAAAACATCAAAAATAATTACAATTCAACTGTGTTGAGTTGTGAACTGTAAACTGATCATATTTACTTTAAATGATATTCATAAAACGTTCCTTCATGGTCCAGTTGTCTAGGGGGTTTGCTTAGGTTAGAAACTGTGAGTCCCTGGTTCGAATCTTGTTTTTTCAAAAAAAAAAATTTTTTTTAATTTTTTTAAGTTCTGAAACGATTTAAAAAAATATTTACCAGTTTTAACTTTTTAAATTTACAGCCTGTTCATCGATTTCGAACGTTAACGCTAGCATAGAAAATTACATTTAAAACAAAAACAAATTGTCGAATTTTGTTTTTGTTTTGAATGTAATTTTCTATGCGAGCGTTAACGTTCGAAATGGTTGAACAGGCTGTTAATTTATAATGAAGTTTTATGTATTGTATATATGTATGTTTATGTAGAAATTATTTAGGTTTTGTCTAGTTGCTCTGTATTCTGCTCACACAATGGTGAAGGGTATATAAGATTCGGCATAGCCGAATATAGCACTCTTACTTGTTATAATTTTAATATTAACACTATTTGAGAGTCTACACGTAAGATAATGCTCTTTGCGATTGAATTTGACGTTTGCTGATATTGAAATCTTATATCTTATCCAAAAGCACTAAGTTGGTATCACTGAGCCCGCATGTTTTTGTCGAGTTTCTTTTGTTTTTTATTTTATTTAGTTTCTCTACTAACCGGTCGTTGTTAAATATTGCCTGGAGGTTCGCTACTAATCTTTGATTTTTAATCAAATGTTTGTTTTTTAATAAATTTATAATATTTTCGTTCGTTTTGTGAAATCTTATCAATAAATATACTGTAATTGTGTTATCAGTTCATGATTTTGTTTTGTTATTTCTAAACCTTGCTACTTTTAGTTGTACGTTGCATAACCATAAATACGGCATAGAAAATCTTTATTGTTAAATATTTTGTGTCTTGAAGTTGTCGTCAGTCTTGTTTCCGTTTTTAAGCCAAAAAGTTTTGTATGCTGGAAATACGAAAAAGTGTGATTGAAAGTAATTTGTATTGTCTGTTTTGAGAGTAAACTACTCGTAAAATGTTTTCGTTACGTTTAGCAACTCGGTGTTTAAATACCGCCGTTGGGCCAACTCTGCTGAGAAATACAATTAATAGAACTATAATTTGTGCCGGGGTAAGCTTGTTTTATTATGTATTTTTAGTAGTTGTGTTCACACCAACACGGTAGTTTCGTAGTTTATTAAACATACCCTACAAGAAGAGAATGAGCGAGTTGTCACTTTTTTCACGTTGGTGTTAAGAAAATTATAGAATGAAATGACCGAAATAAAGTTTTCTGTCATTTCTTTCTATCGTTTTCTTAACACCAACGTGAAAAAAGTCACTACTCTTAACACCAACGTGAAAAAAGTCAAGGCGAATTCAACTACAGATGGTGCCGGAACCACAACAATCCAAAAACAACAGAATCAACATAGGATTTTTTGCATTGCATTGTTAGTGCTTATTCCTCGAAATGTCAACCATTAGTCCGAGTTTAGACAAGCGAACATTTGGAAGGAAAACATCTGGAATTATGCGATACGAACTGTCAAACAGCAAAGGGGTTGATAAGAGACAAAAAAGACAAAAGATAAGGACAAAAAACTTGTTTACTATACAACATTTGACAGTTCGTATCGCAAAACAAGCAAATAAAAAATAAACAGCTGGCTTTCCGAGACTACCTGCTATAAATATAACTTATCAAAAAGCAAAGGAAATGTCAACAAAAAAAATGAGAACAAAGCATGGTGAAATAAACAGGTGGCAGCACTGCGCCAGATGACGATTTCTTGCTCTTGCATTGCTTGTCTAGGTTTATGTCAAAGTTTTGTTTATGTTTACAAAAACTCCACGTCTTGTGCTGTGATTATTGTATTTTATTAAAGTTTTTGATAATTTTAAATTAAAATAAATGAGATATTGACCATAATTAAATAAAAATTGGCTAAAAATGTATTTATTTCATCACGTTCAGCGGCACGCTTTGATTTTTGTTTAATGTATTTTTTGACGTAAACGGTGATGTAATTTCCAATTTTGTTGTATTTGTTGTAACGATGCCACCTGCTTATTCCACCATGGAACAAAACGTGTCGCCGAGTATCGAACACAAAAACCATTCTCTCTTCCCCACCCGTAATTTGCTCCCAAACAAAATGTTTCCCTGTCTAAATAGGCACTTAGCAAAACACCACAGAATACTAACAGAATTCTGTGAAAACACTGAAGGTCATGTCAGATAAAACTTTTGCTTCGCGTTGCGTTAGAGATACATACTTATACGAAGAATGTCACATAAAGTACTTTTAACGCAGAGCGAAGCAAAAAGTTAGGCAACTCTCTTTTTCCGCGCTTTGACAATCTGCTGGGCCTTTTTCA
The DNA here is from genome assembly GCA_963931875.1 of Pollenia griseotomentosa. NCBI lineage: Eukaryota > Metazoa > Arthropoda > Insecta > Diptera > Polleniidae > Pollenia > Pollenia griseotomentosa. Next base: position 171,819,439 of record OZ007562.1, on the reverse strand, counting down.
CACGTCACTTTTTTCAGTTCTGTTAGTATTCTGTGCTTTTGCTTTACGCATTTTTGTCCAAGTAAGAAACGTCACGCAAAGCGAAGAAGTTGTATCTGACACGGCCTTTACAAATCAAAACAAATAAGCTGGAACTTGTCAAAATCAGATGCCGTTTCGACACCACCAGTAGTTAATTCGCCTTGGTTATACACACAATTCGTATTTATATATTTTAGCTATTTATGAATGAAATATCGTCATATGAATTCAAAAAAGTCCTAAGTTACAAAAAATTCAAAATCGACTTTTGATCGATTATGATTTACCGTACCAAAATACGTGCTTCTCGAAAACTTGACACTTTATCGATGAAATTCTAAACGACTTTAGTGCAAGCGCCAATACACATATCGTTTCTATTATGTTTTTGATTTCTCCTGTAAAGTTGCTATTATGTGAGTTAGGGCCTTTTTACATGGGAATAACGATATGTAGGTTTGCTTCTTAAGCTAGAAATAGAAAACAGAAGTTTTTTGTCTACCCTGTGAAATTAATCATGATCATAAAGAGGGTATTAACTAACAATTTTTATTTTTTCAATTTTTGGAATGTTCATATCTACCCGCTGTAAAAATATCGTGCTATTTTGCCTACTTTTTAGTAATAAAACGGCTGGTTTAAAAATTCTTTTTTATATGCCTTTAATCAAGGCGAATTGACTAGAAGGTGAGGTCAACTCTACAACAACACTGCTTCTGTGGTCGGGTTGTCAAAAATATTGTTAATAAAAAAACTAGTTTGTCAAGTCGAGTCGACAACCGAAAAAAACGCCATATGTTGACTTGACCCCACCTTCTAGTCAATTCGCCTTGTCTTTAATGTTAAATTAAAAATTGTTTTGATCCTACTAAAAATTTTTAAATTTTCAGTGCTGGAATTCTATTTTAAAATATGAGTATGTTATGTACCAAGGCAAATTTATACAGGTGACTGCATCAAGAGATAGAGTTATGCTAGCTTCCCTTTTTTAAAAAAAATACTATATATTTTGTTTGTGTAAAAAGTAGGGAGATCGAACAGTTAGTATTTATTTATTTCATTAAATGTAATATAAAAAGTATTCGACCGATTTTAACCGGTTATTTTAGTTTTGCCCAAGTCGAATATATGACCCTCCGTTTCCCCATGCAAGTGCAAGTTCGAACATTCACACAGTTTATGTACTTTCAGCCAATCGGATGTTTCCTCGATTTTTCGTTGATAATACGTATACACTACTTGCAAGTAATTACTACTGGAAACGCCGGCTAAAAATGTCTATTTTTCGAATGTCGAACAAACCGGTTATTTTGGTCAAATAAATCTGTTATTTTAGTTATGTGTAATTTATATACGTTTTCTTTACTCTTGTTATAAAATTCCCGTAATTTAAGTATTTTTTTAATTAAATATTGCGCAAACTTAAACTTTTTATGAAGAATGTCAAAACAAAATGTAACAAAAATCAAAAAAAAACATTATGAGCAATGTACATAAATACAAATCGCTTATATAAGCGTGTGTTTTTGTAACAAAAACCAAAAACAATTCAAAATACTAAAAAAAAGTGTTCAGCTTAAAAACTCATTAGCAATTTGACAGTATTCTAAATATTATACATACGTACATATTTATTTTTATAAAGATGTCATCTCTGGTGATATTTCGAACTTTACTAAAATTTGCTGCCAAAAACGAATGACAAACTCTTAAGTAGTTCTAGCATATCTTCATGGTTAAAACTACAACATACCGGCGGAATCAACGATATGTGAAAATTCTTCAGCTTTATTTATTAACACAGCAAGAACTTTAAACAAAATTGAAGGAATCAAACAATATCGGGGAAGGTTTTATATTGTGAACGATGAATTCACAGAGATTTCATACAAAAGGCATGTTTATATTACTTATCGTTTCTATAATGTTGAAACAAAATAATTTGAAATATATAATCCTGGCTAAGGGGTTTTGTTTGCAACTTTTCTAAAATATGGTTGAAGTCTACTGATTCATATAGACATGCTTAACCACCAACAAATTAAAACTCATTTAAAATAAATTTTTGAGAATATCTCAAATAAAATAGATTTGTTAAATTCCTATAACTTTTTAAAAGCAAAGTTGTACAAAAATTCTAATGCTATGTTGACACCTATTAAATATAAATAATAGTTTTTTCAAATAATTATTTGCTTTTGCAAGAATTTTGGCTGGAACAAACATTATTTAACAGTTTCTTAACTACATTATACAATTATCATCTTAGAAATAAAGCTTAGTAAATATGTAAAAAACAAAAATAAAGCTTAAGTTTGATGAATTTACTGGTCACGCGTTTTTTGGGTTTGCATCGTCAAATATTTGTTAGGTCATACTTTAAGACAAATGAAGCACAGCCGCGAATAACGTTGTAAGTTACAAAATAATTATTTTTCAGGAAAGCAAAAAAACGTTTTTAACAGGGTTATTTATTTTTTAATTTTGGTTTTTTACATTATCAAAACTAACGATAATAAAAACTTTAATACTAAAGGCTTTTAAAACGTTTTTCCACTTTGCAAAAGTATTTCGATTGTATAATTTTGTTAGTAACTTACAACGTTCTTCTACTGGATAACACTTTGTATGCCATTTTGAAGTGGTTAAGGTGCACAATTTTGGCTGGTTCCATGTTTAAACACTGTAAGAGAGTAATGTTAAAGGTTATCTGCAAAAAAACAGTTTTTGCAAAAAGTGGCTTTTACAACGTTATTCGCGGCTGCGCTTCAAATCTATGTATTTTGTTGGTTCCTTACCTTCGTGAATGGTTTTGTTTTTTTATTCAAATTAACGGTTTATTATAAAAACTAATTTAATATTCGCATTTTTATGTATTCGAATTAAAACCGGTTAGCCGGTTTTTTTAAAAATGCTAAGGTTAAGAAGGGTTATGTGCCCAAGGGCACACTTCCACTCGGACACCAATATGGTCCATTGTGAATCCCTTCAACGAAAACCGGTTTTTTTAAAATAGCAGCTATTCGGAATATTCGAAAACCAGTTTTTAAAAAAAGTCGAATAATCGATCTTCCTAGTAAAAAGTTAGAATGATTGTCAAAATTATTTGTTTAAAATATAAAAAAGGAATTTTTTTTGTTTATAAAATATACAGAATTGAAGAAGGTAAATCTTTTTCCTCGCTCCACTTATTACTTAAGGGTCCCATAGAAAAATATTGCTCATGATCATGCAATCAGCATGTGTTTGTAAATTTGAAATTTTTATTTATGTATGCGTCACACAGACAAGCAGTATGAAAAATCAAAATAGGTTTGATTTTTAAATGAACTCATTCATACTGCTGACAGTTGTTCAAATGAACCATAAAATAAATTAATTTTTTGATTTTTCTGTGAAGAAAATAGGGTTTTTCTTGAATTTCACGAAATGAAATTAATTTTAAAATGATGATTCATAGGTGTGTAATAAAATATCAATCACACACGTATACGAAGGGTTCATCGGCAGTAGCTGTCAGCAATATGTGTCTATGGGCCCCTTAACGCATTTTTAAATCCTTGTGTTTATATTTTATATAAACTTTTTTGTTTTATAAAATTTAAATAAGCTTTTTTAAATATTTAAATTTTTATTGATTTTTAATTAAGTTTTTCCCAAAATGTAAACAAAGCTTGACATTCAGTAGGGCAATTCCACGCATAAGTCTACCATCAATGGAAGTAAAAATACTTAAGTATGGTGGCAACATTATGTTACTTTTAGGTTTTTATAGTGGCAGCAATTTTTTGATATTTTTTTTTTTTAAAAATTTGATATTTTTTTAAAAATTTGATATAATTTTTTTTAAAAAATTTTATATTCTTTTAAAAAATTTGATATTTTTTAAAAAATTAAAATTATAAAAAAAAAATTTTTTTGAAACATTTACATATATTTCTTATTTCTAAAAAGGGGTTATTTTGAATTATTTTAGTTTTAATGTTGGTTTCAAACTTACTATTAGTGATTTCGTTTAGTTGGTGTTTTTATTCAAAAATAGCATTTTAAAGAGTTCATTAATTACAATTTTGTATCTTTCAAATAATTTTAGAGCTCCTATTTTATGCGCTGTTATTTTAATTATAATGTTTCATATAAAAATACTGACTTTTATACTACACAAAGTGAGTGTAGTGTCGGTCACGTTTTGAGCTGTAGTGTCAGTGTAGGGGAACGTAAGAAAAGATAAAGTCACTGTTTATTGTTGGTGAAATGCGCATAGGAACTTACGTATTCCCCAACAGTAAATTTAAGTGTATTTATCAAGAATAAAAATTGGGAATTTATCACATCATACATAATTTATGAATAAAAAATTTTTGTATTCCGAAAAATAACTTTGGTAATGATTTTTTTTTTTTGCTAGCTAAATTTTAATTGATTATTTTCACTACTTACTTTCACAATTTTTCAATTTTAGAATTTTAATGAAAGCCACTTGAAAACATAAACAAATTTTGACATTTGGGGTTTGAAAAGCCAATTCGCCTTTGCATAGAGAATGATGAAGTAGGCTAACGAGGCGACCTATGCAGTATTTAATTAGTCTTGGAAAATATCGCTCCGAGTTTATTTTAATATCCCATGCATTTTAGTTATATTTTTCAATTTATTGCCGATAGAATATATGTATACTCTGTACAACCCACCGCAGCGAACGCATTTTAAATTTGTGTAACTGGATTGGAATTATCTTAATATTTAATTGACTCATTCCCGTTGTCGACAGACAATATTCTTACAATAATTAGGCGAAAATTGAGTCATTTTCATAAATTATTTTTGTGGCGGCACAATACTGATAATGTTTGCCTGCTTTTTACTTAACAAAAAGAAGATATTATTTTGCGTTAACAACAGTTTTTTTTAATAAAAATTATTAAAAGTTAATATTTTTGTCTCATTTTATGTACATATTTTTAAACTTTTGTATATTTTTGGAACGTATTCGCAAAATATTCGCTTGAATTTGGCGAATACGAATGTCATAAAATAGACAAATACTCGGCATTACGAATACGAATATTCGTGTCATTACTTACTAGTAACGTTATCGTTTTAAATAATAGTGTATAACATTATAATCACCGTTAAACATAATATCGTTTTCGCTTTCATATCGTTCTATGCATAGTATACAACATCAACCCTCTGTACATAAAATTTCAAATTTTTTTTTATTCTGCTTTTCTAAAAATATTCCTAAAAATTCTATTTATAATAATCCATTTTCAGATGGCAACTAAAATTAAAACTGGTCCCGTTGTTGACATTTTGGGTGATGAAATGACACGAATAATTTGGTCGTCCATTAAGGATAAATTGATTTTACCCTTCTTGGATATTGAATTACACACATACGATTTGGGTATGGAACATCGTGACAAGACCGAAGACCAAGTCACTATTGATTGTGCCGAAGCCATAAAGAAATACAACGTTGGTATTAAGTGTGCCACTATCACTCCCGATGAGAAGCGCGTAGAAGAATTCAAATTGAAAAAGATGTGGAAGAGCCCCAACGGTACTATTCGCAACATCCTTGGCGGTACAGTATTCCGTGAAGCTATTATTTGCAAAAACATTCCTCGTTTGGTCAGTGGCTGGGAAAAACCCATTGTCATTGGTCGTCATGCCCATGCTGATCAATACAAGGCCACCGACTTTGTAGTTCCTGGTGCCGGTACGTTGACTTTAACTTTTGTTCCAGCAGATGGTAGTGCTGAAATCAAACATGTTGTCCACCAATACAAGGGTGCTGGTGTTGCCATGGGTATGTTCAATACTGATGCCTCCATTGTAGACTTTGCCCATGCTTCATTAAAATTTGCACTTTCTCGTAAAATGCCGTTGTACTTGAGTACCAAAAATACTATTCTCAAGAAATACGATGGTCGTTTTAAGGATATCTTCGAAGAAATCTACCAAAAGGAATACAAGAAAGATTACGAGGCCGCTGGGATCTGGTATGAACATCGTTTAATTGACGATATGGTTGCTTATGCCATGAAATCTGAAGGTGGCTTCGTTTGGGCCTGCAAGAACTACGATGGTGATGTGCAATCTGATTCCGTTGCCCAAGGTTATGGCTCTTTGGGTCTTATGACATCCGTCCTGCTCTGCCCCGATGGCAAGACTGTGGAATCCGAAGCAGCTCACGGTACCGTTACCAGACATTATCGCATGTACCAACAAGGCAAGGAAACCTCTACTAACCCTATTGCCTCCATCTTCGCCTGGACTCGGGGTTTGTTGCACCGTGCAAAGCTCGACAACAATGCCGAACTTCAGAAATTCGCCGAAACTTTGGAAAAGGTCTGCGTTGACACTATTGAATCTGGTTTCATGACCAAGGATTTGGCCATCTGCATTAAGGGCATGAGCAATGTACAACGTACCGATTACTTGGAAACCTTTGAATTCATGGATAAATTGGCTGATAACTTAAAGAAGGCTATGGCTTGACTATCTAGCCAAGAGGATAATAAGTCTCATCTGTAGATTTTTTCTAGTGGATTCATATTTTTAATGTATGTTTATTTTAAAAGACACATCTTTTGCATTTTTGTTTTATACATAATAGATAATAATCAACACCATATTGGAGTTAAGGAAACGTTAAAATAATAAAGAAATTAATTTTTGTACTCTCATTATAAAATACAAAATAAATGTGTTGGTTATTTAATACTTGAATCCATATTAACATACATATATATTACGTTAATGCATATATATAAAAATATGTAATGTATTAACTAAGAAGAAGTATATCTGTTGTATTTTCATACAAACAACAGTTCGTGGTCTTGGAAAAATAAATAAAGTTAAACAAAAGACATAGAAAAAATTTCATAGTTTTTTTTTATAATCCTTTAATTATACTTTGAGGAGATATACATCGCACTTGTACAACAATACTGTATTAACTCAAAATTTTAAAATTTTCAGTTAAAGCAAAACAATTTTTAATTTAATATGAAAGGCATATGAAAAAGTGTTTTTAAGCCAACCTTTTCTTTACCAAAAGGTAGACAAAATATCTCGATATTTTTACAGCGGGTAGATATGAAAAATACCTGTCGACTTTTTCTAAAAAGTGACAAACTTAGAATTTTGAGTTAATACAGTATTGTTGAGTAGGTGCGACATATAAGAGTCATGAATAGGTTACAATTTCTACTAAGAACTTGTAAATTATGTATGTGCAGCTATCGCACAATAAGTGGAACACCTGGGGGCTAATTCTGGCAGTCGTGATCGAATACTTTTTCGATCCGAAAGAAATTTTAAATCGGATTCTGTCAGTCGATACTGAACGAATCGAAATTTTTTCAGTGTTTTGAAGCATTTATTTAAGTTTTCATTACACTGAAAAAATAATTTCCATTCGTGCAATATCGATTGAAAGAATTAGAAATAAGATTGCTTTTGAATCGAACAAGTATTCGATCACGACTGCCAGAATTAGCCCGTGATAAAAAGTCTTAGTTTACATACATACCTTATGTTAATTATTAAATGACGATCTGAAATCATGTGAGATGTAATTCATATAAAATAAAGTAAATTAAATGTTTATTTTTAAATTAAACTTAGGCTTTTATTAGGTGGCTCATATAGTACTTTACTAGCATAAAATTGTAAAGAGAGAGTAAATTTAAAATTTACAAAATTATTCTCCCAATTCCTTAAAAAAATAAAAAAATTTAATAAACGCTTTACCAGTAAAAATTAGCAAGTTAGGCACTTTGATAGTATCCACTTTAAATTGTGTTTAATACACGATTATTGTTCCTAAATTTAAGAAAAATATATATCGCACTTGTTCAACAATAGTGTATTAACTCAAAATTATTATTTGTCCACTTTTTGGAAAAAATCGACACTTGATAACACAAGGGAACAAAACTGAAACTGGATTTTTGACGCAAATTTTTACTAATTTGAGGTCGCTGATTTCAAATAATATTGTTGCCGAGTTTCGGATTTTTTTTTTTACCTAAATATGGTCAACCGTTTTCAAGTTATTCCAATATATGTAGTGAAAGTGCCTTAATTTTGGACATAACGGTATACCTCGAAAAGTAGAGCTAATAGAGAAAAATGGAGATTAGATTTGAAATCAGTAAAAATTTGTAATAAAATTCCAGATCGCAAAATTACTTTTTCGCAGTGTAATTCATATCTAACCACTGCACACTGGGTAATTTAAGATACTTTTTAGGCCAAAATTAACTGCAGCAAAAGTTAAATTTAAGAGTTTTTCATGGGCAGGCATAGGCATGCTGGTGTTTTTGATTTTTGTAATATGTAGTTAAAATTTTTAGGGCTGCCATCATATGAAAAAAAGTTAAAAAAAAACTGAATATCTCGAAAAACAACGGCAACTTTTATTTAAATTCAGCACAATGAAAATAAGCAAAGGGGCTAACAATTAACTTTTCCGTAAGCCTTGTGCCACCCTAACAATAAAGATTAAAAAAAGTTTGTACCTTTTGCTTTAACAATGGCAAATCTTGTTTTTAAACATTACAATTTCACTGATAATAAAATTGTAAACAGCTTCAGTTTTTTTTTTCTTTTTATATATTTTACAAATCCATACATAAGAAAGTTCGATATGGGCATTTCCATTTTGACGTGTCGTGATATTTGCACCACTAAATGTAAAAAAAAGTAAATGAAGAAGTCAAATTTGTAAAAAGGGTTTTTATATAAATAAACAAAGTAATGAAGAAGCACTATATTCAGAAAAAGAATTACAGCAATAGACGCAAAGGATTTGCAGATAGATATAAGCAAAAATATACGCTGGTGTAAAGTTAAAAAAACGGAAGTGCATTTTGACTTGCATTACAAAACTGAATAAGACTGCGAATTGAGCAAGACGTTTTGTATTAGACCTTTTTTAGTAAACTTTGGACTTATATAGATTTATTTTTCAAGCTATCAAATTTAAAAATCTTTGCTCGTTTTAAGGTACATATGGGCATTTTCAGCGAAAAGTCTACTTTTTGTAATGTAACGCCAGAATGCAAATAAGTTTATATTTTAGGACTATGTTGTTCAACCGTTATCCCTTTTGTTACTTAATGTAGAGCTAGTTGCGCTTTACACCAAAATATAAAAAAGTAAACTATACGTATGGGCATTTCCAGGGGCCACGAACGTACGTTCTTACGCTTTTGATGTACAAATAATATAGAAAACAAAACGTTTCCAGGCATTTTTTTTGCGATTCGATAGCATTTGGGTAGCTCTATGTTTAGTGCAAAAGGTGGATTTCATCGAGTTTAAGTTTTCATAATGTTAGTATAAACATGTGGTCACGAACGAACGCAAAATAGAAGTCAACTTTGGCTGACAGTAGTGAAATGTAAAAATCTGCGTAATGGAACGGAATATTCAACAGTGATTAATTTATTTTAAAAGTGTATAAATGCAGATCTTCATCCAGTATTTACAAAATAAAATATCTCTCTTGGTTTTTGTTTAATTGGCTTATGTACCGGACGCGAACGTACGGGTCGCGAACTTACGATTTTCCCATATGTTTTTTTATTATTATCACAACGCATTTTCCCTCAAATATCTTCAAATTTCATTAACAAAAAAACTTAATACTCCTTTTCCAATTGATTGTAATGGCAAGATTGTGAAGAAGGAGTGCAAACATAACTTATTTTTTGCATGTAAAATAAGTATATAAAAATGTCTTTAGAAGTAGAAAATGTAAGAAAATAATATAATAATAAACAATAAAAGACGATAATAATCAACATTTTATTTTTTCATCCTGGTAGACCATTCTGGAGAAATGCCCATATATTTGAAGCTGAGGCTGTCTGAAAGAAAATGATATAAATCACAAACCGAAAACAACTGAAACCTAAAATAACAAAAAATAAATTCAGAATTATTTTTTAAAACACTTTTCATCAATAAAAAATTCGGCAGTCCACAGCCAAAATTTTTAAAAGCTTATGCAAAGTTTATATTTATGGAAAAAGTTATTTATTTGAGGTTAAGCTGGAATTAAATGTCTTGTTAACAAAAGCAATAACGTCCACCAAAATATTTTGTTTTTTTTTTTTTAATTACTTACTATCCCCTCTCTTCTCCATATTATGCACGATTTTCTTCTTTTTGTTTATTAAATTTTTATTTATTTTTTTTATTTCATTTATTTTTACATTGCCTATAACCTAGCCTTTAAAGGCCATAATCGGTTACAAGTTTCTCATAACAATTGTAAATAAATTAATAAATGAATGTATGTATATAAAAATTAAAATATGTTAAAGTTAAAGTATAATTACAAAAGGGTTAGCTAGCTTAATTAAAATGTAAGAGTTCCAGCTATGAAAAAAAATTATATTTATGATAAAAAAAAGTGATATGGTTACGGGTTATACTATATATTACAGCAAGGGGGCTTAATTATTATAAAAAATAAGTAAAAATATATTTATTATTTGAAAAAAATACATCAGAAAAAATTTATTTTCGTAAAAACATAACAAAAATTTATTTATTTCATTTATCCATATTCAGGAAAATATTTAATACTAGCATTTAACCTGCTACTTCGTTAGCGTCTGAGTTCAATATTATAGAAAATTTAAAAATTTAGAACACAAAAGCAAATGAAAGAAAGTTTATTTCCCGTGTTATCCTTTTTGCATCTTGAATTTTATATTTCGAGGTCCAATACTTACAGAAATTCAAAAAAGTACCAGTTAAAGAACAAAAAAGTACCAAAAAGTTCCCTCATAGATTCGTATCCACTCAGGACATTGCATGTTGAATTTTATGCTTTAAGGTCCAATACAAACGGAAATTCAAAAAGTACCAGATAAAGAACAAAAAAGTACCAAAAAGTTCCGCAATAGATCTTAGGTTTTAAGGTCCAATATTAACGATAATTAAAAAAATACCAGTTGTAGAACCAAAAAGCGAAAGAAAAATATCAAATTTCACGTATTTCCTTTTTTTGGTACTATTTTTTTCCCCCATTAAAGTATCAAAAATTTCAGTATTGAAGTGGGAGCCCATAATTTAGTACGAATATGTCAATGAATGGAGAAAAATGTTTTGTAAAAAAAGTACCAAAAATAGTTACGATTTTCACCCCTTAAATGTTGGAATTTCGAAAAAGTACCAAATTCATATTCGTATTTTTTTGATAAGTTTCGAATGTGGTATATACCTTGTTTCTATGTTTTTTAGTTCAAAAGATAGATGGGGTGTCAAAAAAGTACTAAAATTCAGATTTTACCCGTTTACTCCCTAATAGGGCCGAATTTCAAAAAAGTACCAGACACCTGTCCGCTTATTTTTCTAAAGAACAACGAAAGGTATTAAATTTTTTTGTATCTCTTTTAGTTTTGAAGATATAAGGTTACCGAATTTTCCCGTTTTTACCCTTTTTTACCCTCTTAACATTCGAATTTCCGAAAATCCCGTCTTAGTGGATCGATTTGTGGAGTGACCAATCTCTGGTCCAAATTTCAAGTGTTTAGCTTCAGGCGTTTAGGCTGTGCGATGATGAATTAGTCAGTCAATCAGTCAGTAACGTTACAATTTTATATATATAGATAAAATAGAATCTTATTTGCTATTAACTCAAGCTATCTTTAAATGATTAATTTTTAGCGCTATCTCCGTTACAAATTGTTTTTAATGCTGAAGGTGCTAAACCATGGTTTCTGTTTACATCAACAGCCTTTTCACCCGACTTGAAACGTTTTATTACGTCCAATTTTGGAACTAAAACTAATGCATTTTCTTTTCTTTGCACTCATTTTTCCAAACAACTTCTTATTAAGAACTACATCACTTCTTACTTACTAACAAGCAACTATGACTAGGATAAGTTACCTAACAGAATTAAATGGGAATTCCCCCTTTAAACGCGCAAATAGAAAAATTCTTAACATGTGATTATAACTTCAGTGAAAAAATCGAATCGTATGTAGCGACACAAATCGAAATCAAAACGACGAAAAGCGAATTTAACCAATTTTAAAAAAGCGACGCAAATCGAAACGAGGCAAATCGGGGTTCTAGTGTATATCTTTTGCAGTATCGATGGCATTCATAGCATTTTAGAATTCGAATTACTAATGAAAGCCACCTGGTTTGTAATAGGGGAAGAATATTTTTTTTGTTTAATTTCCATTAATTCTTGTATTTCGACAAATTTATTGTTACGTTTTGGACTGTTCCCAATATAATTGTAAATATTTCTTATAAGTGTTTAATTGATGCCAGAAAATCGTCATTTTCTCAAAAAAATCGTCAAAAGGACGAAAAATCGTCACATCTAACAACCCTGACTACAGCGAAAAATAGTACTTACGAGATTTCGAGACATACCTAGCTCTTTTAGACAAACTTTTCCATAAAAAACAAAATCTACTTCGTGACTAGATTTTACGAAATCTACTGAAAATCTAGTAGTACACTACGTCGTTCGTAAATTATTGTGTTCAATCATATGTATATGTAAAATATAACCATATAGAACAAAATAATTTACGAACGACGACTAGTCGGCATATAATAATCAAATCATTTTAAGTTTCTATGAAATAATATTTGTTTGCTTTTTTTTTAAGTTTGCATGTGTAAGTTATAAATAAAAAGGAAAAACTAAACAAGAATTTTTAACAAAGCCGTTTAAAAATCAAACGTAAAAATGCACGATTTTTATTTCGTCAAAATACTTATGCCGACTAGTGTACATCTATGTATCTAACGTTTTTTTCCATATACATACAGTACTACAGGGTGGCGCAGGATGAGCTACATATATGGTTTGAATTCTTTATAACTTTTTTAAATATTATTTTTTTTTTTTTTTTTTGTTTTTTTTCAGCATTTTGTGAAGGAGACTTGTGGAGTATTTAGCGGTAATCTTAATAAAATGAGGTAAAAATAATGCTTTTTGCGATTGTTTTTCTACTTATAATTTTAAATTTTTAGATTTTTTTCAAGAAGTAAATCTCAGACGTTTCAAATAGAGCAGTTTTTAAGAAAATTAGACTGGTTAAAGTTGGAGAAATCTGTGTTATTGCGTGGAGTTGATAATAACATTGAACTTTTGCGTAAACTTGTTGACAAAATAGATTCTGGTAATGACGATGATCTAAAGAAATTGGAAAATGAAATTTTAAAGCTACCAAATTATGTTCACCCTCGAGTTTGGGATTATGGAAATGTGAAAGAAATTTACCGATTTGTTCCAGAAGATATCAGCAAGACTACAAAGTCTGAGTTTTCAGAAATTTGTAAATATCTTAATATATTTCGAATGGATCATTTAGGAAACTACACGGGCCATAAAAGCTACTATTTGTTTGGAAAATTGGCGGAGTTAGAACAGTCTCTAATACAATATTCTATTGATATCCTAAAAGAAAACGGATTTAAATTTTTTTCTGTTCCTGATATTCTACCTCAAAATGTAATTCAAGGCTGCGGAATGCAAACTGATGGTGAAAGAACACAAGTATATAAACTTGAATCTGGAAGATGTTTATCAGGAACTGCAGAAATGGCAATAGCTGGATTTTTTTCCAATAAAATATTTAAAGAACATGAGTTACCTATTAAATGCGCAGCGGTAAGTCGCTGTTATAGAGCTGAGACATCTGGATTAAATGAAGAAAAGGGTATTTATAGGGTTCACCAGTTTACAAAAGTCGAAATGTTCTCCGTTTGTACCCAAGAGCAGTCTGAAATGATGTTGGAAAGTATCAAAGATTTAGAAATTAATATATTCAAAAAGCTAGGTTTAAACTTTCGGGTTTTGGATATGCCTCCTACAGAGCTAGGAGTTGCAGCTTATCAAAAATATGACATTGAAACGTGGATGCCTGGAAGAAAATTTTGGGGAGAAATTTCAAGTTGTAGCAATTGTACAGATTATCAATCCAAGCGTTTAAATATAAAATACATTGCAAATACTGGAGATGTTCTTTATACACACACTGTAAACGGTACAGCATCAGCTATTCCTAGATTATTAATTAGTCTTATTGAATCTAAACAGATTGATAAAAATACTGTGAAACTGCCTAATGCTCTTCAAAACTACTTGAGAAAATCTGAAATTGTCAAAGAAAAAACTATTCCCGAAATTAAACTAGTAAAGCATATTAAAACAAATACATAGTCATTTTAGAATGAATTGTTGACTATTTTTAAATAAAACTGGTAACAACTATAAAATTACTTTCACATTGATTTAAAAATTTTTAAATTGGCACAACCGTTAACATTTTATTTAAAAATGTAACTATTTATATAAAGACTTATAATTTTTTATTGGTAACAATAAAGATGAATTTAAAAACAAACAAAAAAAAAATACTTGGAGAAATTAATATACAATTGTACAAAAATAATTACACTCAAAATTTTGCGAACAGTCATGGAAAATATGTTAAAAAGAGCACGTATGTGCGAATCACTTGCAGGATATCATTTTTCAAAGCTTATTGAACGTATTCCCCATTAGAATTGCATTAAAAAAAAAACTAGTTAGTGCTATATTCGGCTGTGCCGAATCTTTGATACCCTCATCCGGCAGAATATTTAAGGAGGGGGCTTTAGTCATATAAAACTGAAACAGACCAAAATTTATTAAAATTGCATTATTTGTTACGGTTTTAAGCTTACTAAAGTGTTTTCCGGATGGGCTTTCTATGGGGCCTATGGTAAATTATGGGCCGATCTTCACGGAACTTGACAGTGTAATTTCTAGTCATAAAACTGTGACAGACCAGTTGCCGTTGAAAATTTAGAAAAAGTGTCATAAAAAGGGTATTTAAGAAAAAAAGGGTCAAGAAAAAGGTTATTTAAAAGTAAAATAGGGTCAAGTTTATTAGTAGGGTAGGGATGGGATTTCCATGCAAATGCATGTTTTTTGTCGATAGACTAAGAACGGTGTCGACCAATTTATTTCCGAATCATAAAATTTGCGTTAATATGGCATCGTTTTGTCAAAAAATTGCAAAAAAAAAAAAATTAAGGATTTCAAAAACTTAAATAAATTTCAAATATTTTTGATCTGATCTGGAATTAAAGTGGGATCTAAAAATAAATTTGTTCAAAATGCTTTGGCAGTCTTCAATTACAAGAAAAAGTTTTACTTTAAATAAAACAAGGCCCAAATCGTCGCACTCGTGTTCGAATAAACTTTCGTATCGAATAAAACTTCGTGACGTGTCAAAAACGGGATTGCGGCATTCGAAATTTGTTTAAAAAATGTAATAGATTTTTATGCTTGTAAACTAATGGCATAAGGCATTGCCATTTTTCGCCCCATATAAATCTATAATGTTGATAGTGCCCTATAAAATAAACTATAAAATTCGGAAAAATTTTACATATTCAGAAAATTTGAAAAAGAGCGAAAATTCGCGAAAGTTTTAAATATATCAAACAAGCCATTAAATTGATTAAAAGTCCCTTAAATTACAAGGAATGGCAAAAATTCGATAAAAAATTTTAAATTAGCGGAAATTTGCAAAAATTTGCTAACAGCGGTATGAAAGCAAAGTCAGTCTAGTATTTATTAAAAATTGTTAAAGCTGTAAAGAATCAGAAAACTAACCGAAAAAATCGCTGCTCTCGCGAACATGGCTAAAATGCGAGAATAATCGCAAACTTGGAAATAAACTCTAAAATTTATTTAAAATCGCTAAATCGGTAAAAAAAAACAAAATGTTCAACAATTAACAAAAAAAAAAATTTCCAAAAAAAGCGAAAATTCGCGAAAATTTTTAATAATTCGAACGAGCCATAAAATTGATTAAAAGTCCACAAAAGTATGCCATGGAAAAAATTTTGTAAAAATTGCTAAATTAGCGGAAATTTGCTTACAGCGGCATGAAAGCAAAGGGTAGTATTTATTAAAAATTGTTAAAGCTTTAAAGAATCAGAAAACTTACAGAAAAAATCGCTGCTCTCGCGAACATGGCTTAAATTCGCGAATAATCGCAAACTTGGAAACAAACCCTAAAATTTATTTAAAATCGCTAAATCGGTAAAAAAAAAAACAAAATGTCAACAATTAACAAAAAAAAATATTTTGCAAAAATAGCGAAAATTCACGAAAATTTTTTATAATTCGAATAAGCCATAAAATTGATTTAAAGTCCACAAAAGTATAAGGAATGGAAAAAATTCTGTAAAAATTGCTTAGTCTGCTTTCACACGTTTCATCTTTTGATGCTCAACTCTTATGTTTTTAGGTGAGGGAAGAAAGAAGAAAGGGGGTTGGTACGGAGATGCCTGTACTCGGTCAGTACGCTTTGTATTTTTATTCGTTGGCATATGCACAAGGATGGCTGCATGTAATTTTTTTCTTTTCTTTTTCTCTTTGATTCGCTGTTAATAAAATTGTTGTTGTTTTGAACCGAAAAAAGTTGAAACCGATTGCTACGTGTGAATATATTGGCATCTTCAAAAGGGAATTGAAACGAAGTTGAGCATCAAAAGATGAAACGTGTAAATTTAGACTTAATTAGGGGAAATTCGCAAAAAATTGCTAACAGCGGCATAATAGCAAAGTCTACTTTTTATTAAAAATCGTTAAAAATGTAAAGAATCAAAAAACAATACAAAAATCGCTCTTATCGCAAACAAGACTAAAATTTGCGACAAATTGCAAAAATGAATGTTATTATTTTTTTGTTCTTATTGCTGAAAAAAGTTTAATACATACTTACATTTTTAGATAACCTATCGAATGACATTTCAAGTGAAGGCATTCTATCGACTACTCGTTATCGAATGACATAATCTCAAATTTCAATTGAATTTTTATGATAACGAATGGGTCGATTTCTTAGGCATATTTTAAGCGCTTATTTCGATTTTTTAGTGCACGAAAATCTCATCCCTAGTAATTGGCATGAAAAATGGACAAAAGTGAAACTTTAGTGTCACAACGTCAACGCTGTGACAAACTAATATCTAATAAAATATCATTATTCGTTATGTTTTGAGGCATACTAAAGTGTTTTCCGAGAGTTGGCTTTATATGGGGCCTTTGGTAAATAATTGCCCGATCTTCACGAAATTTTGGTTTATGATTTTGAGAGGATGACAAACTTTAATAAAAGTTTATCTGAATGAACTTACTAAATATTAATGAACACTTTTCTTTGGCTGTAAATTCTGATAATTTTTTTTTTTTTAATTTTGTAAGCCTTGATTTTTATTTATTTGCCCATTTGTTGTATATTTGTTAGGGTGTTCAATTAATCGGATTTTATTTTTGTTCGATTAAACGATTAATCGATATTTGGCATTTTTAACTTATTCGAATAAACAATATAAATTTAAAAATTAATCGATTAATCGAATAATTCTAAATCTAGAAACTTTTTTAGATACGAGATTTTTTTTTCGGTAATTTAAGAAAAAATTATTACTTGAGTAAATAAATATTCTTTTTTAAATAAAACTTGTCAATGTAGTTCCAAATTGTTGCTTCACTTTCGGGCACTTAGATTTTAAAAGAGTCAATATAACTTTGAATTTTTTTGAAACTTTTCACGGACATTCCATCCTCTTCTATGCTTGTGCAAATAATTTCCTCTAGCGAATCGATCGAAGTATGTATCTTGTTTAAAATATTTATTCATTGGACTACTTATAGCCCCCTTTGATTTTTTGTTGGTGGAGCATCTTCTTCAAGTACTATGTTTAGTCACTGTGTAAGTGGTAAATTAGTGAAGTTGTTGAAGAACATTTACGTTAATACATTTTTGTACACCTGTTACATTTTCCATTATTAGATGTATCCTTCGTACAATATTTTTTAACCAAACTCATTCTAAAGAGAGAAACGCATGAACTATTTTGTTAAAAAATACGGGCATGTTCTAAAAATTGAAATGAAGTGGATTTGAAATCGAGCAAATTTTAAAAACGACCCTGTAATGAAAGTTTTTAAAATTATTCCATTTTATTTACTTCATTCTTTAAGCATCTATTATTTTTGCAAGAACAACACTTAAAACCACGGTCATTTTGTAAATACTTATCGATTTCAATTTCACTTAATTTCGATATCTAGAACATACCCTAAAAACTAATATGTATAAATCTTTGTGTTAACATACTTTTGTCGCTTTTTCTTTTGTGAAATGAATTAATAAATTGTGTTGAAAAAATGTAACAAAACTATAAGCTAAATAACTCACTAAGCATAACTGTTTTTTTTTTTAATTCCAACGGACACATACATTTGGTTTGTTTATTCGATTTAAAACTTTAAACAAATTATACATTTAACAGAAATACTATATATTATTATTATTCGATTAATCGGTATAAATTTTTTGATTAATCCTTCAGTCGAAATAAGCAATTTTAAATTATTCGAACAATTAATAATCTAAAATTGTTCGGTAATTCGAACAAGAATTAATCGACTGAACACCCTAATATTTGTCAAAAGAAATCGGTAATCTTATTGCGTAAGATTTTTTCTGTGATACAGAGAATTGTTTTTAATTAGTGCTAGTTTTCAGGTGATAATTATTGCCTGGACTTAGAAGTTTGCAAGTCTCTCAACTCTATTTAAATTGTTCAAACTTAATTTGCCTGCCACAACAATTAAATTAAGAGTCAGGCTACTGGACTACAGAGGGTCCAGATTTCCGGTATCTATAAACTATCTTTGTATTTAAAATATAGGGTGACCAACTGCCCCAAGAACTTATTCCTTTATCAAAATCAAAAAAAAGGTAGTGTGAAAATCACACCAAATATTGTTTTTAATTAATTAAGGGTGAACACCCATATACTTTAAAATAAGTTAATTTTATTTTCTCAGATTCATAGTTGTGGCCACCTAACAAAATTTTGTTCTACCATTTTATATGTATGTATGTTAATTTACCGTATTTAAAAAATTGCAGCCATATTCATAAAAAGTTCTTATTTTAAGCTTATAGTATGTAATAAAAATTATAAAAATTTGTATTCATAAACGTACATTAACAGCTTTTTAACTATTAACTGTTTGTAGCGATTTTGCAACTTTCTTAATATTTTGCTGCCATTTTATTTTTAGTGATGCATGAAACTTCTATTCGGTTCACATGATGTTCTATATTTAAATTTTTTTATAATTTTATTTAATTATAGACTTTAAAAAATATTCTTATCAAACTACATATTATTTTAGTTTCTGAACAAAATGTTTCCGAAAGGTATCAAAAACTCTTGTTTGAACCTTTTTTAAATATTCGATAAGAAAGTATTCGAATAAAAAGTTTGTTTACTTTTTATTAACATTACTTTTATTATGATTTGTTTATTTTATTTTTTTTTTTTTTAATATTTTTGAACAATAATTTGTTGTTTTAAACAAAAAAAAAAACAACTAGTTGCAATAATTTAATAAATAACTAAAGAGAATATCTGCATTTGCCCCTGAACATATTCATTTAACCTTCATAAGGTCTTCGGGTCAAATCTGGCCCATTTTGAAATAAAAGTTAAATTTTTTCTAAGAGTGAGTGACTTATATTTTTTATACTTTATGACTTTTATTTAATTTTTAATGCAAACAACTACGTAAGGTTTTCAGAAAAAAATATTGGCAAAAAAATATTTATAAAATTTTTTCCACTTATGGTCTTTGGGTCATATTTGACCTGCAGCATAATTTTTGAAATTTCGTTAGAAATGTCCAGTTGTTAGTTATTTTTTTTTTCACCTCCTGTGACATGCGTTATTTTGAGGTTTACTAATAATGCAGGTAAATGTGTATATATTGGTTCTCTAGATTGCTGAATTGTACAAATAAATAATGAAAGTACAGACAGTTTGTGGAATGTTGTGGAAGGAAAACCTATTTTTAAAGCAATCTTGCCGTTAAACAGATTAAAAAACCTTTCGAGAGTACTAAGATTTGACAACAACGATACTCGCAGTGAACGCCAAATTTTAAAGAAGTTTGCGCCGATACATGAGCTAAGAAATCTATGGGTTGATTAGTTCTGCCTGGAATATACAACCATATACAGGCAAATAAATAGGAACTTTGCTTGAAATGAACAAATGTATGCATGCAGTTCTTGATTTGACAGTTGGTTTGAAATGTCACAGTATGACTGCAGACAATTGTTTTACATCGTACTAATTGGGAAAAAATTGCTACAGAATCAAATTACTTTGGTAGGAACTATATGTAAAAACAAGATCGAACTGCCACGAGAGCTTTTGGCAACTAAAGGCTATCATTAACATCAGCTAAACAGGGCTATAATGAAAACTGTTTTACCAAACGTCGATATTTCTTAGAAAATTTAGGTTTTCAACATGCCGCGCCCTCTATTAAGCAGCCAAAAACATTTTCCAAAGACTAATTTTCACAAAAAACTGAAAAAAAGTGCATGTAGTAGCTGAGCAGGAACAGAACCCGTCATCTTCAACCAAAACCTAGGAAAAAATTTTTTACCAGTCAAAAAAAGTCGTTGCCAATTATGTCACAAAACAGATATAACCACTTTATGTTTAACGTAACATTGTATTCGCAATAAATACAGCTTCAATATACAGAATAAATCTAGAAATAAAATATCAACTTTTAAAACATACTTAACTGAAAAAAGTAAGTTTTTATATAAAAATTTCTATTTGGGTCAAATTTGACCCGAAGACCGTTAACGTCAGCAAATTTTAAGACCTTATGAAGGTTAAATCATTTAAAATTTTTTTAAAATAACTATCAATATAACTTTAAATTGGTTGTCTAAAATAAAAAAAAAAAACAAGTAAGAAAGTATAGTCGGTCAAGCCCGTTTAATGATACCCTACACCACAGTATTTTAAAACACATTTCTGAGAGTGCACCCTATTCGGGACCCATGAAGAATTATGCTTATGTGTCCATATAAATATGGATCTATCTATGTTTTAAATTTCATTAAAATCGGGTTGAAAGTTTGTGAGAAGCTGATATTGCCCCCTACCTCCCTTTGTGGTCCTATTTTTTTAAAAACTGCATAGCTTATGTAGCAATATAAATATGGATCTCTCTATGTTTTAAATTTCATTAAAATCGCTTAGAAAGTTTGTGAGAGACTCCCCTTGTGGTCCTATTTTTGAAAAATTGCATAGCTCATGTATGCATATAAATGTGGATCTCGTTTTGTCTTAAATTTTATTGAAATCGGTTGGATGGTTTCTGAGAGGCATAAATTGCCCCTAAATCCTCTCGTGGTCCTACGATTCGGTCCATTTTCAATAGGCTTGGTTCATGTGCCAATAAGAACTTATAAGCCAAATTTTGTACTTTGCGCACAAGGTTACATGGACAGCAACTTTCGCAATTTTTGCTTAAAAACGGTTAATTAATCACAAATAAGTTTTTATGAATCCGGCTGTTGTTCTTTATTCCACGAATTCACGACTTGAAATTTGTTATTTAAACTTTTAACTTTAATTAATTTTTTTTTTATTTTTATTTACAGTTAATATTTATATGGTCACCATTTAATTCATTTTTGTTTATACCTAGGTTGGCAACCGATACCAATACCGTTTAAATTGAATACCGGTATTCATTCCGATAACGAAAATAGTTTTTTGAATAAAATTCCGGTATACGATTAAATACCGGTTTAATAGATCTGGCAAACTATCGATAGTCGCAATTTTGGAAATATGGAATTTTAAAAATGAAAATGCCAGAAAATGTGTTGAATTAAATTAATTCGGATTTTAATGGATTAATTTTCATTAAATATATTGTTACGAAAGTAACAATTAGTTAAGAATTAGTTGAATTTTTTTAGTTATCTTGTATTTATTAGTTAACTTGTATTTATTAGTAATTTTATTAGTTTACATTTTTATTAAAAATTGTTATAATTTAGTACACTTCAATCCCAATGTGCAGAAAGCCCTAGAAATTACCGTTAAAAAAAGCTTCAGTATAAGAGGTAAAATTATGTAAACATAAGTGCTGCCATAAATCAAATTAAGGTGTGGTGAATAGTAAAGCCTCGAACCTTCGAAAAACATTTCGAATGTTCTAGACAACCAAATTGCAGTATAAATACTAGCGGCGACTATCGTAATGAGATCATTCTAAGTTCAGACTTTGTCAATAACGTATAACGCGGGAGAAATTATAGTTGGTAATAAATAAAAGCTATAAATTACGGTTTGTTAGAGTGACTTTGTACTAAATAAAGTTGTGTAAATTGTA
Source organism: Pollenia griseotomentosa (assembly GCA_963931875.1). Lineage (NCBI taxonomy): Eukaryota > Metazoa > Arthropoda > Insecta > Diptera > Polleniidae > Pollenia > Pollenia griseotomentosa. The sequence continues at coordinate 171,797,130 of OZ007562.1, read as the reverse complement.
AACAGTGTTTAAAGTGTTTGTGTTTGTGTTTGTGTTTTATTTATTTTATTTAAGTTGCAATAAAGAACTCGAAACGGTTTATTATAAAGGAAATAAGCCAAAACGTTATTGAAAGGCAGTAACGTAACAGTATTAAGCAATATGTCAAAATTGACTTTTCGCCAAAAAGACCTTTTTTATTGTTGAAGATGGTTCCTTGGGCTCTCGAAAACAATAGTTGTTCTACGACTGTTTCATATTTGGCCTATCGGAAAATGTTCCGTTATTTTTCTATTGTTGAAGAAAATCGCCAATTATACCAGATATTGAAGTTTCAAACCAGAACCAGTTTGTTTTGCATAAAAGCCTTTAGTAATTTTTGTGCCATTTGAAATATAAAGTTATGATTTTTCCATTTTCATATACATAATTCTTTCAGCAATTTTTTTTCAATGTACTGATAAATTTTTTATCTTAAACGAAAGATTACTGTGCTAATAAAGTATCCCAATTGTTATTAAGTTATTAAAAAAAAACTACGGCGTTTAATTTGAATTCCGTTGAAATATTAAAGTCGCAAACATTATCCTAGCCGAATGTGCCCCCAATGAATATAAGTAATTTGGTATAAATATCTTTAAATTGGAAAAATCGTTTTTTTTAGATACATATATATGTATTGCTAAATATATATAATTTTTTTTTTTTTTTTTATTTAGCTGTTAATGGAATTTTCAAATTTAAAGGTAATTTAAACGATTCCATTTCCCCGATTGGACAAAAAATATTAAAGATGCGGTCTTAGGCAAAAAAATTCACATTGAACTTGAAGAGTTCGTTAAAACCGGTTTTCCATATAAATTTTTTGTGTAACGAACACTGTCAATGTCTTTTGGTGTGAACCGGTGGATGGTTAGGATGGCAACGCTTAGGTTTTGATATTTTGCCAGGCTAGGCCGGTAGAGGCGTGAATTCGCCACCTTAACCATCCACAAGCCATTGTCCAAAAAAAAATAATAATGTATTTTAAAAAAATTAAATCAAAAAAAAATTATTAATTAAAGGATACTTGTAACCAAACAAAAAACTATTCTAATCAAAAAGAAATTTTAACAAAAAGAAAAAGGTAAATAAGTAAAAAAAAACTATTTGCAAACAAAAAAAAGGGGAAAACTAACCTCCTAAAATGTCGCCAATTCCCTGCAATAATCTGATTCCCGACCATCTCGACCCATCGCTTCCTCGGCTGGCAGCTGATGTTTCGCTGCCTGGCCTGCCCTCCCACTACCTTGGCAACTCCTTGGCCCATATGTGGATTTGCCCCTTAATAACAAAACTACCTCTACAAATTTAAAACTTAGCCCACTTACCTCGCCCTCAAGGCTCAACTCAGCGCCAAAAAAAAACCAGTCCGAGCTCGGTCGGGTGTACGGAAATTAAGGGTAGGAGTTCCAATAATTTCCCCGGTCGGTTTGGAAACTGTCTCGTCAGTCGGCTGGTCGAGGCTGTTCCAACCGCAAGTGCGTATGCGTGTAGGGTGAGTGCTTGTGAACTAATGTAGGGCTATGTTTTAAGTGCTGCTGGGTGGAGAGTATACGATGATGGTACCCGGATGATGGGGCGTATTTGATGTGGTGTGTATGAATGAAAAGTGTGTGCTGTGATGTTGAGTATACGGTGGAATGAACGTTGGAAGGTTGTAAATGCGGGTGAATGGTTACGTGGTATGGACGGTTAAGGTTGCATGTGTGTGGTGTGTGAAAATATGAATTAAGTTTCTCATGTATGAAAAAAAATCAATTTCAGTTTCATTTTATTATATTTTTTTTTTTTAACTTATTTGAAACTACTTTTATTTTATATTTTTTTTTCTTTTTTTTTTTATTTTAACATTTTTATTTCATATTCTTCTTTCGTCTTAACAATATATTTTTCACTTCCATATGCCAAATAAAAAAAAAAAAAATTCGCCAAACGAACAAGAAAAAAAAACACCGATCCTTCTTGTTCCGCACTTCAGACTCAAAAAAAAAACTCAAAACTTCTTCCTCTTCTTTTTCCTCCTCTTTTTCCATTTTCCCGCCTTTTTTTATCCCCATCGCCATCTTTTTTTTTCCTCTCCGCGAATCTCCTACACCCACCGAACAGCTGTGCAAATTGTCAAAAAGATCATTCCAGCAGTTCGCACGGTTGCATTTTAATGTAAAATCCTCGCCACTCCCATTTACATTAAAATGCAACCTTCAGCCGTTACAGGGGCATGACAACACTTCAAGTTCACATTAATTTTTTTGCATAAAGCCGGTAATGAAATAAGTATATCCAAAATTTAGGAGTCCATAACAACTCGGGATATATTGGTAAAAAATTATTTTTTTTTCTACTCAATTTTTTTAATGGTAAAATTTAGGAGTCCATATCTTAAGTTTGTGTAAACTTAAGGGTGTCTCAGTTAGAGTGAACTTTTAAAATTTAGTGTTTTTTGTGCAAGAGGCAACTCTGAAACTTGGCAGCAGTCACATTTGTTTATTTCGATTATAAAAAATAGAGCTCTTTACGAAAGAAAGTCTGAGTTCATACGGCTCTTTCTTTATAGAAAAGATTCTTCCTTTTTCTTCTTTGAACATGAATTGGTGTTCAAATGATTCATATCATGTCGACGCCATGTTTTTTATTTTGTATAGTCGTGCGTATGAAAACAAAAACAAAATTAAACAACGAATAAGAAAGCAAAACGTAAAGACAGCCCTACAAGAAGTGAATGAGCGAGTAGTCACTTTTTTCACGTTGGTCTTAAGAAAATGATAGAAAGAAATGACAGAAAACTTGATTTCGGTCATTTCATTCTATCATTTTCTTAACACCAACGTGAAAAAAGTGACAACTCGCTCATTCTCTTCTTGTAGGGAGTACAGGCATGTGTGTACTCGTTTCTTTTCCCCTCGCCCCTCTCATCTATAAAGTAGCAATCTTTTCAATAAAGAAAGAGCCGTATGAACTCAGACAAAGGGAATAAAAATAAAAATATAAAAGCAAAAATCACGAGTTTTTAATTTTTATTTGTTTACTTAGACCTGCAGCCAAACAAAAACAACTAATAATTAAAACGTTATAGTTGAGAAAAAATACGTTTAAATGAAGAAGTGCATTCTTACTGAGACACCCTTAAATTTAATTACAAATTAAGAAAAATCAGCTATAGAAAAGAACATAAAATTATTGTTTTATTTTTTTTAAACAAAATAAGTAGGGTTCGGCTTGGTTCACTGAACGAAGGCTTGTTGTTGTGCTTAGATACAGTATAACCCGGTTAATTACCCCACGCTTAAATGCCTTTCACGGTTATTTACCTTGAGTTTTAAATCCCCGTTTTATTTCTTCCATTTTGTAAACAAAAATCCCCGTTTAATTGCCTTACGCTTAATTACCCAATTCGGGTAATTGCCTTAAAAATGTAACTCCCAAAACAAAATTACACCTAAATTTCTTTCGTTTAATTGCCTCAGTACTGTTTGACAACAACACAGCAAGTAATGCAACCAAGTTTACATGTTAATAGAAAAAAAATATACACTACAAATTTTTTAAAAAAATATGCACCAAAAATAAAATAAAATATTAAATTGAGCCCAAAATAAAGTACACGCAGGGAAAAAATATGGTTGGGCATGGTTACGGCAACAACACTATGTTTAATGTAACAATATATTGTTGTCGTACACAAATAATTGTTATTTTTATTTAATATCAACAATATTATAGTTACTGTAAACATATCAATGTTTATCGCAACTATGAATTTGAGTATTGTTGACCGAAAAATAATTATTTTTCTGACAACTTAATTATGATAACTTTCTAAACATATTATATTTCTCACAACCATATCATGATATTTAATAGCCATAACATGATAATTTTCTATACATTTATCAAATTATGTTAAAGATGCAATCAAACTATTTTTACTCTAATCATATTATGTTAGCGCCATTTGTAAAATAATTTTGAAGAAGTTGTGTCGTTTTTTTATTTGTGAGCGGTTAAACAATTAAAAGATAAAATTCCATAAAAAAAAAAGTTTAAAGAAATTAAAAAATTAAAATATTAGCGGAGTTCATTCAAGTATTAGTAATGTAATAGTGCAAATGCAAAATATCATAGTTTTTTGTAAAATCCAACAACAAAACACACAGAGATTTCGGTATATTTTATAAAAGTGCTCCGATATTTCTGTGGTTTTCATGGGCAACCGCGTATGTCTTAAAGCAAATTGTTCAGGAAAGCCGAAAACCCATTCTAGATCAAACTATGGGCTAGGTATTGCACATTTTAAACTTTGACATTACGTTACAAAACGGAATTGATCCATCTTTTTTCAAAAAAAATATAAAAAGCGTTCAAAATTAGGCAATATGGCATCAACATCTTAAAATCAAAAAAATGGACACACGCGGTTGCCCATGACAACCACAGATTTTTCATTTGCTCTTTTGCAAGCCTTATATCGAACTCCGCTATTTGATTAACATTAAAAAAAATTGTAAAAAGCCACAAAATAAAAAATCGATTCAAAAATATTTAAATTTACTTTGTATTTTTATGACAGCTATGAAAGGTGCTGTATCATATGATGATTGCTTCTAAATTTATTATGATTAACATGATGATAATATGATTACTTCTTAGCTTATTATGATTAACATGACAATAATATGATTAATTTCTTAGCTTATTATGATTAACATGACAATAATTTGATTACTTCTTAACTTAGTATGATTAACAGAATAATAATATGATTAAGGGAAAAATATTATGATGACATATTACGAGTATATTGAGTCATAATATGTTTCAATAATAATCTTAATATGGTGACTACAATCATAATTCTTATCATAATATGTTGCTCTTAGAATATGTTTACCACAACCATGTTTTTTCTTTGCGTGTAATGCTATGAGGCTAAAATTCATATAAGAGTTGGATATTATCTAGATACACCAAATATATAAGATATTTTGTCTTGAAGGGATCAAAGGAAAGGTCCCAAAATTTTAAATTATAGTAACATTTAAAGGGATAAAATTGCTTGAATTTTATAGGGATTGGTATTTGAATAGAAGCTGTATGTTTAAATGTGAACCGATTTAACCATATTTTATTTGCAGTAAGATATTTTGGGCCCAATTTCATCTTAATACGAACATGATTAAATGGTTTATGAACATAAAGAAAAAAGTGTGCATGGGGGCTATGTGATATTAAAGACCGATTCTTACAATTTACATAGGATTCGTACTTATGACAATTTAAACGTATTTACCAAATTTTATCAAACTATCTAAAAACTGCTACTTTTACTTTCCGCACAAGGTTTACATGGACAGACAACCAGCCAGATGGACGGACGGACACGAAAAGATCACTTTAAAAAGTGTTTCTGATTCGATCGGCTTACCTTTACAGTTTGGAATAACATTTATCTTTGGCTTAGCTTTGGCTTACAATTGATAGAAAATTAAATGTAGATGAAGCAACAGAAAATGCATCTGTTACCCAAAATTTTAAGCAATTTTTTTATTTGCTGAGCATGTATAAAAATATGCTTCAAAAACGTGAAATATGTGTGCAATAAAAATGCAGCAATAGCTAAAATATGCAAATTATTCACAAATAAATCGATACCAAAATTCATAAAAAGCTCTAAAACGGATAAATATATTGTTTTTGTCTTCATTGGTCGCACAAAAAAAAAAACAATGCAATTGCATATTTACAGTTTTCCTGATCATACGTTTGTATGTATGAGTACGCTTTTGTTAGTAGGATATGACAGGATATCTCAAAAAGCATTACAAATAAAATTTAAGACAACCAATCCCGTTGTTTTTATTGCTATCTCTTTCAATTTAGCTGATACGTGTAAAAATCAAAGTTGAGATAATTGCCCCAATGAGGTAGTTAAACGTATTCTTATAATTACCCCAACGAGGTAGTTAAGCGTATTCGTTTAATTGCCTACCCCGCATAATTACCCAAAAATATTGACATTTTTGGCGAGGTGATTATCCGTGGAATTGTAGAAGCAATAATTTATAAACAATTTCCTAAAAACAAATTTCACCGATAGTATCGCTATCGAAAAGAAACCATCGATAGTCCAATGGAAACAGAACTATCGATAGTATCGATATTACTATCGATTGTATGCCAGGTCTACGATGTAATCGTTTCGGTATTAAAAAATAATATGTAAAGGGTGTTTATGATAGAGTGACACAAGTTTTAATCATAATAAAACAAGGAAATCTATTTTTAATATCAATGAAACGGGCTTTATTGGAAAGAAAATTTTATGAAATAAATGTTTAAATATGATTTCTGCCATGTGGCGGCCAAAGCTGGCGCGTAGAAGGCGCAATCTGAAACACGAATTTTCAACAACTTTTCGCAGCATTTGCGTCCGTATTTCACCGATAACTCTTCGAATGTTGATTTTCAGGTGCTGAATAGCTTGTGGTTTATCGACGTAGACAAGTGACTTATCATAACTCCAAAGAAAATAACCCAACGGGGTTAAATCACACGATCTTCCAACCAATTGAGCCATTACATGAAATTATTTTTTCATCAAAAGTTTTTTTGAGTAAATCAATTGCAGCGCCCCGTTGGAACCACATATCAGCAAGATTAATGCCACGTAATTGAGGTACGAAAAAATTTTGAATCATGTTTCTATACCGTTCGCCATTGACAGTAACATTCTGACCATCATCGTTTTTGAAGACATATGGGCCAATTACTCCGCCAGCCCATAAGTTTCGAGAAAAGCTTGTGGATTCTCCACACTCCAAATGCGAAAATCCTGTTTATTTACGTATCCATTCAACCAGAAATGGGCTTCATCGGAAAATTAAATTTTGAATGGCAATTCAAAATCAATCAGTAACTCAGTGAATTTTTAACCAATCAACACAGTATAAATATGTGCTGAAAGAGGATAAACATATTTATTCAATAGCTTAAATGTTTTACATTTCAGATTTTTTAACTGTGGGTATAACATTTCATTGCTGCCGTAAACAAGTGGATCTGCGTCTTCAGAAATATTAGAAGATCTAAGGTATCTTTCAACTTTTCAACACTTTCTGAATGCAGGACGTATTAGGTAGCTCAATAAGAAATTTGTCGATGTTATTGAAGACGATTGTCTATGAAACATTCGAGCATTCTATCTAGGGTCAAGAATTGGAGATAACCAATAGGTTTCATTATTTTATTAAGCCTCAAATCTTCGGCAAAGTGTCGCCGATACCGATGTATCGGAAAATCTAAGTATCGCCGATATATCGGTATTCGTTACGTCCCTAATTTTTACGCTGTACTAAAGGACCATGTAATGCTTCAAGTTACTAAAAAGCAAGAGCTGTGGTAAAAAGTTAAGAACGCCAAAAAAAAAATGAAATTTAAAATTTTTTTATTATTTACTATGAAAAGTGAAGTAAAGGTATGTGCTTTATTTTGGTTTATTATTGGGCTGACAACAAACGTTAAATTCCTGTCAGCCTGGCTTCAATGTAGCAAACTCCAACTTAAGCTACAATGCAACCATCAATTACGATCTTTTTCTATCCTTGGTATTATTTTATTTAAATCTGTGTTGGTCATTGATATTTTTGGCTACCTAAGGTAAAATCTTTTGTAGCGGGTTCTTTTGATTATTGACATTAGGAAGATGTGGGAACATAATATACCCCCAACGACGAGCACGGCCGGATTAAAGGTGGCCCGTTCCCAAGGAGGATTATTTAAACTTAAAGAATCGTTACAATTTTTAGTTATTAGAACGAATTTTTGCAAAACCTTATATCAATATGTTTATTCCGCCACTATCTATGATTGATTTTTAGGGTGGTTGTTCCAGATTTTGATTCACAACTCTTTTTTTTACTGAGCCGATTTTTCTAGAAACAATTTGACAATAATATTAGAATAATGAGCGTGACTTCAACAGGCTGACATGGCTTAATCGACTTAGAATTACACAAGGTACCAGATTATATATACAGGGGTTAGATGAATATTAAAAATAGTTTAACATGGAATGACAGATTTGGTATACCCTCATTGCAACTAGTTGAAGGTCAAAAACTTAAAGGTCTGAAAATCGGGTTTCTCTAACAACAAAATCCTGTATGTAACTTTTTTGTTAGTCAGTAAAAAAAATTTTATGGTAACTGCAAAAAAGCAACTAGATTGTTGCTAAAAATACAAAGTAATGAACTTGAAAAAAAATCGAGACATAAATATTGAGAACCCAGTATCTAAAAATATGTTAAAATAATTTGATTTTCCAGTTCGACCCTCGTAGCATATTCATTTATTACATAATCTGGTCTAGATTATACAAAAATAAGAACTAGATAAATTATCTAATAAATACTTTTTATTTGTTTGTAGTACCATATGCCCATATGAATTTGAATGTACGGTGCCCATATTATTTCGTGTCTATTATTTTTCACATCACTGTATTAAAGTGTTTAAGCTTCGGCCTCACCCCCTACAAATATGCGAATATCAAAAAAACAAAGATATATACAATTTTTGGATTTATATTTAAGCCAGGGAGCTTAAATATAAAATATAAATCTTTTTGTTATAAAAAACTTTTAACGTTTATTTAAAACCAATATTTTGGCACTTCCTTGAGTGCCTTCTTAAGGGTTTTTTTCTTAATTAAGAAAAAAGGAAGTGCCGAAATATTGGTTTTAAATAAACGTTAAAAGTTTTTTATAACAAAAAGACCTTAAGCTCGCAAATTTAGTAATATTTGAAATAATAAAGGTGGAACAAATTACATATTATATTGTTACGAAAGTAACTTTAGTTAAGAATTAGTTGTAATTATTAGTTAAGAATTAGTTAAATTTATTAGTTATCTTGTATTTATTAGTTAACTTGTATTCATAAGTAATTTTATTAGTTTACATCGTTTTTGTTATAATTTAGTACACTTCAATCCCAATGTGCAGAAAGCCCTAGAAATGACCGTTAAAAAAGCTTCTTCAGTATAAGAGGTACCATAAATCAAATTAAAGTGTGGTGAATAAAAAAAAAAAAGCCTCGAACCTTCGAAAAACATTTCGAATATTCTAGACAACCAAATTGCAGTATAAATACTAGCGGCGAGTAGCAGAACAAGATCATTCTTAGTTCAGACTTTGTCAATAACGCATAACGCTGAGAAAATTATAGTTGGTTGTGAATAAAAGCTATAAATTACGGTTGTTAAAAAGACTTAGTACTAAATAGAGTTGAATAAATTGTAAATAGTGTTTAAAGTGTTTGTGTTTTATTTATTTTATTAAAGTTGCAATAAAGAACTCGAAACGGTTTATTATAAAGGAAATAAACCAAAACGTTATTGAAAGGCAGTAACGTAACAATTGGTGTCAGAAGTGGGATTGCATAAATAAAATAAATAGATTAATAAAAGTAAAAAAAAAAAAAAATTATAAAATAAAAAAAAATAAAAAAAATAACAAGAAGACAGCAATGAAATTTGAAGAGCTAAAAGTAGAACAGCTCAAGAAAGAATTGGGCAAGTTGGATCTGCCAACTGCAGGTAATAAAGCAGAGCTGCAAAAGAGACTAATAGATGAATTCGAGCGACGCAATATGGACATCGTGAGTTACGAATTTGAGGACAAAGAAGAAATAGAGGTATGTACTCGTGCAGTTGCTAGCAGCATCGACTTAAACACAATGTTTGCTGCTATGATGGCAAAAATGGAAGAAAATTCCAAAAGCATTCTATCTGAAACTTCTAGAAAAATTGATGAGAAGTCTAGCACCATCCTGGCTGAAATTCAAGAGAATTCCAGAATCACTAACGATAAACTTCAGGCTACTAATGAAAAACTTGAGAAGCTTCAAGAGACTTCCACAGTCATAAATGAAAGAGTAAATGACATGGAAATTGAATTCAACAAAAAGCTGTCTGATGTAAAAATAGAAGTTGATGAAAAACTCCACAATCTGGAAGCAAAAGTAAATAGTCTACAATGCCAAGAGGGAGCAGTGCGGGTTATTCCAGAAACCTCGAGTAGAATAAAAGCCCCAAGTTTTGACGGTAGTGTGCCATTAAATGTTTTTAAGTTCCAGTTCGATACAGTTGCCAACAAAAATGCATGGAACTGTGAGGAAAAAGCCATCGAGCTAATTCTTGCTTTAAAGGGGACTGCGGCTGAAGTGCTTGAAAGTGTACCAGTAAGTAGCAGAAACAATTATGATGAAATTATGGTAGCACTGCAACGCAAGTATGGTGGTGAACACAAAAAGGAAATCTACAAAATGGAGTTGCGTGGCAGAGTGCAAAAGGCAAACGAAACCTTACAGGACTTCGCACTGGAGATTGAGCGGTTGGTACAGCTAACTTATCCTGGTGAGAATCATCCCTTTTTGGACCATTTTAAAACGGAGGCATTTGTTAACGGTATTCGTGATGCTGATGTTAAACTTGCGGTATGTGCATCACAAAAACCAACCTTTGCAGAAACTGTTTCATTTGCTTTAGCCCAGGAAACCGCAAGAATTATTTCAAGACCACAAGTAGGCAGAGTGCGAAGGCTCGATGTGACCGCCAATGGTGAAAGGGATATTGTGCAGGATATAAAACAGGCAGTTATGGAAGCTTTAAGCGAGAAGAAAACAAAAGCTAAAATAAAATGCTATAACTGCGGTAAGACTGGTCATATACTACGTAACTGTAAGGCACCGAAAAAACGTTCAAGATCTGCTTCACCGCCCAGAAACAACCACCGGGGTAAACACCAGTCTTCACAAGAATCCCCGTTAAACTAAAAAGAGCTAGCACTGCGGGGCATGCGCTAGCTCCCTCATCTAAGGGCCCCACAATCTCCATCTCAGTAATGCAACAGAGTAATAGAAACCTTACTGCTTGTGGTTATATTAACGGTCAAAAACGGGTTTTGACTGTGGACACTGGGGCATCACATTCGATAATTAGGCCTGATTTAATACAACAGCCCATTGAACCACTAAGGGGTGTGAGTCTGCGAACAGCTACGGGTGAGCCTGCCACCGTCTATGGGAAAGTTAAAGTAAAATTAAGTATAGGCAATACAAGCGCTCACCATGTATTTATTGTGGCTGATATTGTAGACGAAGTAATTATTGGCTCAGATTTTATGATTGGCCAAGGTGTTCATCTGGATATGGGACAACAAATTATGACTTGGCGAAATGTTGAAATTCCCCTTGATATTGGATACGAAAACAAGGCTCATGTAAGACAGTTACACGCCTTTACACGTGAAAAATTGCCACCAAAGTCAGAAACAATAGTGTGGGCGCGAATGGAGGGAGATTGTGAGGACAACAATAGTTTATGGGTGGTAGAGCCAGCAGCAGTAACAGGTGATATAGTAACAGCGAATGCCCTCGTTAAAACAGCAACAGCCTAGTTCCTGTAAGAGTTTTAAATTTATCCAACAGCGAAAAGGTCCTTACGCAGAACTTTAAAATTGGACAATGTGCTTCAACAGAGGCAATAATAAGTTGCGAGGAACATCCAGACGCAGCTAAAAAGGGTACCAAGGACCAGGAATTACTAGAGGAACATGTGCGGAAATGGACCGAAAAACTGAGGCCGCCCGAGAGAAATAAGGCTAAGCAATTACTAAAGAAATATGCCTTTATTTTTGCTTCGAAAGGTAAAAACCAGGGCAGGACGTCAATAGTGAAACACGAAATTAACACCGGCGACGCTAAGCCAATAAAACAGGCCCCAAGAAGCATTCCTCTAGCAAAACGTAATGAAGTTAGAGACCTGGTTAATGAAATGGAACAGGACGGCATAATAAAACCATCATAAAGTCCCTGGAGCTCACCTGTGGTTTTGGTAAAGAAGAAAGATGGAAGTACTAGGTTCTGCGTAGACTACAGGAAACTAAATGACGTCACTAAAAAGGACAGTTATCCATTGCCTAGGATTGATGACACCCTGGACACGTTAGCCGGAACTGAATGGTTTTCTACTTTAGATCTGCAGAGCGGCTATTGGCAAGTAGAAATTGCAGACAAGGATAAAGAGAAAACTGCTTTTAGTGCAAGTGATGGCTTATGGCAGTTTAATGTAATGCCATTTGGACTCTGTAATGCTCCGGCTACTTTCGAGCGTTTGATGGAACAGGTGTTGAAAGGTCTCCACCGAAAGACATGTTTGGTGTACCTTGATGACATAATTATCATGGGAAAAACATTTGATGAACACCTGAAAAACCTCGAAGAGGTGTTAAAACGTATATCTACAGCCGGACTCAAGTTAAGTGTCAAGAAATGTTCACTGTTCCAGAAAGAAGTAAAATACCTAGGGCATCGTGTAACATCTGATGGCATTTCAACAGACGAAGAAAAAATACGAGCAGTTATGGATTGGCCTCGCCCTAAAAATCTACATGAGCTACGCAGTTTTCTAGGTTTATGTACATACTACAGGCGTTTTGTACCGAATTTTGCAAATATTGCTGCAAGTCTGCATGAATTGACCAAAAAGGCGCAGGCATATGACTGGGGTGAAGCACAGGAACGGGCATTCCAGAAGTTGAAAGAATTATTGTGCTCAGCACCAATTTTGGCTTATCCAATCGCGGGTGAAAAATTTGTGCTAGATACTGATGCGAGCGGATTTGGAATTGGAGGTGTGCTGTCCCAAGTGGTCAACGGTGTAGAGAAAGTCGTAGGCTATTACAGTCGAATACTTTCGAAGCCTGAGAGAAATTACTGCGTAACTCGGCGAGAGCTTCTGGCTGTACTAGAGTGCATAAAACATTTTCACAAATATTTGTATGGTCAACATTTTCATTTAAGAACAGATCATTCTGCACTCAGGTGGTTGCTGCAATTTAAAAATCCAGAAGGCCAGATAGCTCGTTGGATAGAGCGCCTTCAGAGCTACGATTTTAGCATTGAACACAGAAAAGGTGGAAAACATGGTAATGCGGATGCTCTGTCAAGACGACCCTGTAAGCTGGAATGCAAGCACTGCGTAAGGGCTGAAGGAAAAGAAAACATCTGTTACGTTCGTCTATTGCAGATAGAGTCCAACGAAGATTGGTCAATTGCGCAGAGAAATGACCCCATTTTAGCAAAAATTTTTCAAGCCAAGGAAGATGGCAAAAGACCCACCCGAAACGAAATCTCTCCTGAAAGTCCCCTGATGAAAGCATACTGGGCCCTGTGGAACAGCCTTCAAGTAGTAAATGGCTGCTTATACCGGACGTGGGAAAGTACTGACGGAAAATCTGTTAAAAACCTTATGGTAGTGCCGTCGGCGAAAGTAAAAGAAGTTCTGAGTGAATTTCATAACGGTCCTAGCGGTGGTCATCTGGGTGTGACAAAAACCCTAGAAAAATTAAAACAACGCTTCTACTGGGTTGGCTGCCAACAAGCTGTAGCTGATTGGATAGCAAATTGCGCACAATGCATTGCCGCTAAAGGTCCAGTAAGGAGAAGTCGTGGGCAGCTACAGCAGTATAATTCTGGTGCCCCATTTGAGCGAATTGCAATGGATATAGCTGGGCCATTTCCTGTAAGTAATGCCGGTAACAAATATGTGCTAGTAGTCATCGATTACTTTAGTAAATGGCCGGAGGTATATGCCATCCCAAATCAAGAGGCTAGGACAGTTGTAGACGTCTTCGTGAACAATTGGGTGTGCCGCTATGGTGTTCCATTAGAAGTACATTCTGACCAGGGCAGAAATTTTGAATCTGCTATATTTAAGGAAATGTGTGAATTGTACGGAATAAAGAAAACAAGAACAACCCCATTGCATCCGCAATCTGACGGCATGGTTGAAAGATTTAACCGTACATTAGAGGAACATTTACGAAAAGTAGTCAGCACACAACAAAAAGACTGGGATGAGCACATTTCAAAATTCCTGTTGGCGTATAGGTCAGCTGTTCACGACTCCACCTCTCGTACACCCGCTAAAATTGTGTTTGGAACAGAACTCAGACTACCAGGAGATCTAGAGTTTGGTGTTAAGCCCATACTAACGGGAGAAAACAATGAAGACTCCACCTCACAAGAACAAGAAACTCTTCATGAACTTCATGAATTTGTACGAAACCGTATTAAGTTGTCTAGTGACAAGATGAAAGCCAGATACGATCGAGCGGCAAATTCTGAAGGATTTAAGGAGGGCCAGTTAGTTTTGCTTTTTAATCCCCAACGAAAGAAAGGGTTATCTCCCAAATTACAGACCCATTGGGATGGGCCATATAAGGTGATAAAGAAATTAAATGATGTGGTATACCGAATACAGAAATACAAAAGTCCAAGAGCCAAAATGAAAGTTGTTCATTTAGAACGATTAGCCCCTTATGGAAGAGGTGATTCTGAGCCTATTCGGGACGAACAGGCTTAAGTGGGGGGCAGTGTTACGAAAGTAACTTTAGTTAAGAATTAGTTGTAATTATTAGTTAAGAATTAGTTAAATTTATTAGTTATCTTGTATTTATTAGTTAACTTGTATTCATAAGTAATTTTATTAGTTTACATCGTTTTTGTTATAATTTAGTACACTTCAATCCCAATGTGCAGAAAGCCCTAGAAATGACCGTTAAAAAAGCTTCTTCAGTATAAGAGGTAAAATTATGTAAACATAAGTGCTACCATAAATCAAATTAAAGTGTGGTGAATAAAAAAAAAAAAAGCCTCGAACCTTCGAAAAACATTTCGAATATTCTAGACAACCAAATTGCAGTATAAATACTAGCGGCGAGTAGCAGAACAAGATCATTCTTAGTTCAGACTTTGTCAATAACGCATAACGCTGAGAAAATTATAGTTGGTTTTGAATAAAAGCTATAAATTACGTTTGTTAAAAAGACTTAGTACTAAATAGAGTTGAATAAATTGTAAATAGTGTTTAAAGTGTTTGTGTTTTATTTATTTTATTAAAGTTGCAATAAAGAACTCGAAACGGTTTATTATAAAGGAAATAAACCAAAACGTTATTGAAAGGCAGTAACGTAACAATATATAAAAAGTTTTAAATATATATCCCTATTTACACTTTAGTGAGGCAAAAACTTGTTGCATTTGGTGTCGGTGATAATTTCTCTCGATTTATATCGAGCTTTCTCAGAGATTGCACTATACGAGTTGTTATAAATGAGGTTTCGTCAAACGAGTTCAAGATTCATTCAGGGGTGCCCGCAAGGCTCCGTTCTTTCTCCTACTCTATATCCTAATTTTTTAAATGACGTCCTTTGTCAAACTTCCAACCCTATTTACTTGTTTGCAGATGACAGCAACCTTTGCCATTCGTACTCATTTGATTGCAGACCAAGCATATCCGATGTCAGTGCTATGAGGCAGAATTTGAATGATACGCTTGTCTGAGACCTTGTTTCCAGGCACAGAATACCACAGAACTGTAAAAAGTGACGTGTGAAAAAGGCCCAAATCAGTTGCGAGGGCAGCTTTCGAAGAAAAAGACAGAAAACTTTTTTTGGTAGTGAAGTGGCAATGTGTAAAAACAGGCAGCAACAATCAACACAAATGGCATGATCAAAACAAAAATAACAAAACACAATCCACGTTAAAAAAACGCATTAGTTCAACAAACGTTGTGTTTTGTGCAAAAAAAATGTATTTATTAATATTTTTTTGTTTTATAATGTTATTTATTTACTCAAATATTATTTACTTGTGTTGTGGTAAACTTAAAAGTTAATTTTTACAAAAGCTTTGCAAATAAATCTCAACTAAATAAATTTGTGTTCATTGTATTGCGGCATTAAAGATGATGCAAAGAGAAATGAAAAAGGGCAGCTTTCTTAAAAAGAGACAAAAAAAAACGCAAAATCTTCCGTCTCGTGACAGTTCTGTAATCTGTGTTTCCAGGTAACAAGCAATTGATTACTAGACAATCACAATTTATACAATTTATATGAAAAGTACCCAAAAACAGGGATTTTTATATACATTTTTCTACACAATCAATTGCCTGTCACCTGGAAACAGCACAATAGTCTCGGAATGGAGTCGTTCAAATAGGGTAGATTTAAATGCCCGAAAACCCTAATGTTGCGTACGCAATGTAACTTAAAACTACTTTACAAAAAAAGAAAAAAAATATATAAGTACTTCATAAGTGGCTCCCCAACCACACAAAACTGCAAAAAAATTAATTTAGATAACCATAAAAATTTCCATAAATCCTGTATACCAGAAATCAAATCAGGTAAAAAACTAAGAAAGAATAATCATACAGACCTAATTAAAAGCATTTTTTTAAAAGTGAGGTAGGAGTATGAAAACCGTCGTAGATTAGGTGGTAAATTGTTCCAAACACGACAGACTCTTATCTTAAAAGAATGCTCATAAATTGAAAGATGTATCCGAGGTATCTCAAGTTGTATATTACGCGTTGAGTGAATAAATGTAAATTCATCGACAAGAAAAATAGGCTGTCTTAATTTCATGATTTTGTAAAAATATAGTAAAAGACGTAAATGTAGAAATTCATATTTCATCTATTTAACCAAATAATTTTAACAAATAGAAACTAGGATTTTTGTTTCATATTGCTTCTTAAAAACTCGCCAAAAAAGATAAATCTACGGTATGACAATAGTGCCTATACAAAAAGAAACCAAACAAACACACATACATGGTACAAACTATTTTGGTGATTATAGGCCATCTATTATGGTTCACAACTCAAATTTGTAGTAGTCAACTGTGTTGAGTTGTGAACTGTAAACTGATCATAATTACTTTTAATGATATTCATAAAACGTTCCTTCATGGTCCAGTTGTCTAGGGGGTTTGCTTAGGTTAGAAACTGTGAGTCCCTGGTTCGAATCTTGTTTTTTCAAAAAGACAATTTTTTTTTAATTTTTTTATGTTCTGAAACGATTTAAAAAAATATTCACCAGTTTTAAATTTTTAAATTTAATTTATAATGAAGTTTTATGTATTGTATATATGTATGTTTATGTAGAAATTATTTAGGTTTTGTCTAGTTGCTCTGTATTCTGCTCGCACAATGGTGAAGGGTATATAAGATTCGGCACAGCCGAATATAGCACTCTTACTTGTTTTTCTATCCGATTTAGTTGTAAATATATTATTCGCTTCATATTTCATGAATAACCCTACAAACTTTAAAATATTTTCTGGATTATTAATCTACACAAAAATCACTTTCATTTGAATAGAATCACATTGGTGAGTATATCAGGATGTCCAACTTGTATTGCAAGGATGTTCAAAATTATGTATTTTTTAGATAAGTCCTTAAAACTTTGAATAACTGCACAAACTAG
The DNA here is from genome assembly GCA_963931875.1 of Pollenia griseotomentosa. Taxonomy (NCBI): domain Eukaryota; kingdom Metazoa; phylum Arthropoda; class Insecta; order Diptera; family Polleniidae; genus Pollenia; species Pollenia griseotomentosa. The sequence continues at coordinate 171,779,776 of OZ007562.1, read as the reverse complement.
ACATTCCAACGAACTTATTTTAGTGAAAAATTTTAAGCCCATTAAAAGTGTCCTCAAATATTTAGAAAACCTCTACATTTTATCTAATTTTCTACACTTTTTCTATAATACCCAGTAAAAACTTCGCCTACAAAATAATGTGTTGAGTAATCAGAAAAACATAAGAGCACTACATACAATTCTACAGAAAGAACCAATGAATTTTACAAGGGATGTCCCAAAATGAACGCATTCAAAAGCAAGTCATTATTTTTTTTACTTTAATACATCCAGAAAAAAGTAGTTATAGAAGTTGTTATACATGTAGTTATAGAAGAAAGCTACTTAATAATGAGTTAAAGAAGCTATTCGTTTTGAAAAAGTAAGCGAAGTTTTTACTGGGGTGCTACATAAACACGCGACAGATTAAGGTGCCTCATCTGTATATATGGGTGGTATAATTTTTGAGGAATCAGTCTCTTGAGTTCTTGGCATGAAGATACAATGTGGTGTCCGATGGACAGAACATATATTCAAGGTGTCGAAAGAAGCATTCAAGTGCCTCGGGTTTAAAGACGGTGTAAAATATACTTTACTCCATCTGATCTCGTTACTATTTTTACCACCTACATATATCCGCCGCGTATGGAATAGAACTCTCATGTGTGGGCAGGTGCTTCAAAGCCATAATACTACAGAACTGTCACGAGACGGAAGATTTTGCGTTTTTTTTTTTGTCTCTTTTTAAGAAAGCTGCCCTTTTTGCATTTCTCTTTGCATCATCTTTTACGCCGCAAAACAATGAACACAAATTCATTTGGTTGAGATTTATTTGCAAAGCTTTTGTAAAAATTAACTTTTAAGTTTACCACAACACAAGTAAATAATATTTAAGTAAATAAATAACATTATAAAACAAAAAAATATTAATAAATACAGTTTTTTTGCACAAAACACAACGTTTGTTGAACTAATGCATTTTTTTAACGTGGTATGTGGTAAGTGTTTTGTTATTTTTGTTTTGATCATGCCATTTGTGTTGATTGTTGCTGCCTGTTTTTACACATTGCCACTTCACTACCAAAAAAAGCTTTCTGTCTTTTTCTTCGAAAGCTGCCCTCGCAACTGATTTGGGCCTTTTTCACACGTCACTTTTTACAGTTCTGTGGTATTCTGTGCTTCAAAGTCTATTTTGGAGCTTCTTGGCCGCAGGGTATCCAATTCTATTGACTACCTTGAGCACCGTCGCAATGTGGGTTGTATTTGCCTGTTTTATTGTTACTACAATGGGATGTTTTCTAAAGATATTAGGGATCTGGTTCCCGAAACCCATACGTTTGTTCGTAATACACGGTTTTCCTTTCAAGAGTCCATTCTTTTGTGGTCGATTGGCCGGACTGTTCGTATGTGGAATAACCTTCCTGCTGAAGTCTTCCCTCTCTCTTAAAACATGAATAAATTCAAGTCGAATGATCACAAATACTACTCCCTCTATCCTCCTTCCCATAACCTATTTTCCTAGTTCCAACACAATTCAATGTGTGGAATTTACACTGTACACATACATTTACATTTGAATTACTTATTTTAATATTTTATTAAAACGTTGCATTTTTCACTGAATTGTATAATAAATTACGTATTTTATTAAACTTCAAAGTTGAATAAACTTTGTTAACTAATATAAGTTATTTTTTTTACTGAATTGTGAACTTTGAATTGTAAAACTTATTAAATTATAGTGGTGAGTTCAATGCCTAAATGAAGTTAGCTATAATCAGTGGTAAATTGCATTCAGTGTACTATTTAGTACTCGCCAAAATTAAACGAAAGGAAAAAAGGCCGAGTTAGCATAGGTGTAAAACTGCTATCGGCAAAATCAGGGCGCCGCGTTTTCTCTTTTCTCTATTATTCTCTTTTATTAAGTACGTGTTCACACGCATAGAAGACGAACGAAGAAACGAACGTCTACGTTGTTGCCTGGGCTGTTTATCTCCTATTTGTGTGGCTGCTAGCCTACATTAGTTTTTGATTTGGCGGCTGTTTGACAAAAGCTGTTTGTATCATTCTTTTTCCTACATATTTTTTCATACAACATAAAGTGATTGCCGTCGCTTTTTGAGTTCCTTCAAATAAGAAATTTTTGCAATTGTTTAAAAAGCAAAAGTTAAAAAAAGCCAGTGCCCTTTAAAAAGTTACTTTTCAAAAACAGTGTGCTTATTTTGCTGCTGCTTTCGAATACAGTAGTTTTGACTTAACTGCCTTTTGTTTACGTGCACTTTTGACTTAACTGCACAAAATTGATAATTTTTTGAATTATTCTTTATAATTCCATACAAATTCCTTTTTTAAGTGCAATTTCTATACCTGCACATTTAAGATAAATGCACCAAATTTTTGGCATTTTAAAATTATTTTCATACAAAAAATTTAATTTAGCTGCACTTTGACTTAACTGCCCAAATTACATATTTTCTGGAATTATTCTTCAAAATCCTTGTTTGCGTGCATTTTGTATACCTGCATATTTTTCATATTTTTGGGCAGCTTTAAAATATTTTCATACAAAACATCAAAGTTAGCTGCACACATGAAAAAAATATGATGGCCACTTTTTCACATAATATCGAATTTAAGCTGTTTATAAAAATATAAATCGCGATTATTTTGTTTTTTTTTTTTTTTGTTCATAAATTTTAATGTTCTTTGTGAATTCTCATTGTTTTTGTTAATGTTCCTTTTATATTAAATATACATACATACATGTATAAAATGATCTGTTGATTTAAATAAAATTTAAATAAAATATAACTTTATGTACGTTGTTTTCGGTTAATTAAGCCCCGCTCAATTGAGTTTCCCGTTTTATTGCACTAAAAATCATGGAACGAAATCATTCAGTATAACTGTCAATGAAAAAATACCCGTTTATTGAATTGCGTCACCCGCTTAATTTTTTCGCAAAAAAAGACCGCATTGCGAAAAACAAAAGCAAATGTTTCGGTAAAAAAAATATTTTGCGGCAGAAAGATTGTACGAAACCTAAACGATTTTTCAACTTGATAAATAAAGAAATGAGTTTTATTTATCTAAACATGGGTGTTTCTCTTTATTGCACATCTTGCTCAATTAAGCGATTTTCGTTTTAATTGCGTCGCCGCACAGTGGGAAATTTTACAAGAAGGCGGTCAAAATTCCATAACTTTTGACTGGATCGGTATTTTTTTATGCGATTTTTTTTGCTCGATAGGTGCGATGTTAGGCTTTAATTTGCGCTATAAAACGTAAAATTCGGCTGATGGGACCAAAAGTTATGGGGAGTTCAAAATGCATTTTCATTTTTTTGTTGAGTTTCGGTGTAAAAGTTGAATATTTCAAATATGATTTTTTTATAATTTATCATTATTTCTCTTGTATTTTACAACTGATACTTATTTTTTATTGTCGAACTTAGATCCTGTCAGAAAATGCCAATATTTGGCCCCTATAAATTTTTTAGTCCCAATATTCACAGGGGCCAAAGGTTGGCGTTTTTGGGAAAGACGAGTTGTTATAAGGATAAAACTGAAAAGGAATATTTTGAAAAATGCCCAAATAGCATTCTTGGCTATCGATAACATTTAAGGTAATTCAACTTTTATTTTTGGTTTGAGATGTATGTGTATTTTATTTTATTTTATTGGTTCGCTTTCGCTGTTCTGTATACTGATTTTTTGTCCGTTTTAAATCCAAAAATAGTGCAAATGCTTCTTCTGGAGTAAATTTCATGTCTTCAGTTGTTGTAGGCATACTTTTTTAAAATCTTCTTTGTGCGTTTAGGGCTCGCTTCCACTATTTTTTCAATTATTGCAATTTTTGTTTTCTTATTTTGCGTTGGTTGAATTTGATGCAGAAATGAATCCTTTATCATACTATGAGAAATTTCTTTATTGATATTTGCTAGCTTGCGTCTTCGTGATCTTTCACTGCAATTGTCAATTTGTTTTGCGGGCCGACCCACTTTTCCAGTTTCCTTAGCGGTTATTGACAGCTTCTTAAAAATCAGATCATTTGTTAGCCATTTTTCGTTGCGTAAGTAAAACGTTTTCTTGTTTCTAGAACATTTAAGGTACCGTTTTCTTAATGTTAATGAAAAATTTTTATCTTATGAATCTTATGAAAGAATGGATTATTCATTATGTGTAACACAAAATCTTTTTCATCTTTCTGTTGAAAATATATATCTGCGAGAACTTTATAACTGAACTTAGCCATTGTTTAAACAATAATGAAGGTAAAATTATGAATGCATGCACTTTTATACTCTTGATAGAAGTTTTTTTAAATGATCTTTTGTTACTACTTCTTTAAAACATAAAAACCCTTTTTTAAATACAAATTTAATCTTTTATTAGCATTTCTTTGAAACATAAAAAACCCCTGTTTTCACACTTTTTAAAAGGATAACATACCTGCAATAAATTAACAGGTAACATGTAGGTAATTTTCACGTAAAATATAACTGCGTGCTAGTTTTTTGACCATTTACCTGTTCTTCCATTTTTTTAAATTAATTTGCAATTTTCAGGTACAGTGTAAATTCGATAATCCGGACTCCACTAATCCGGAATATTCGGTAATCCGGACAGTATTTTGCAGCTCATTGCGTATTCTATAATCCGAATTGATTGCAACTTTATAGTCCGGATTTAATAACACCCGTTTTAATATATTTTTTTTTATTCAAATCAAAGCATGCTTTGAAAAATACAGTCATTGCGTATTCTATAATCCGGATTGATTGCAACTCTATAATCCGGATTGAATAACACCCGTTTTTATTTATTTTTTTATTCAAATCACAGCATGCTTTGTAAAATGCAGTTAGATTAGTGTGATATGAGTATGTTTGCACATGCGTTTTTTTGCTATGAATTATTATAATTTTATAATAAATACATACAATCGGTAATCCGGATAATTCGCTACTCCGGATTGGTGTCTGCAATCAATTATCCGGATTATCAAATTTTTACTGTAATTAAACTATGTAGTTTATGTTGCGGCTATTTACTTATGTTTAACCTTTTAACTTACTCAGAAATCTAACGTGGTAGTCTATTTATGTCGCCTATTCGTTTTGCAGCATCCGTTCACCCACAATAAGTTCACAACAATGGCAATACCTTTACCTTCTCCAAATTAATTGATAACCTGACGTGCTAGATAATTTATGTGGCCTGAACTGCTTTATTTGTCGAAAATTCTTTAAGATTCACCTTCTTTAATTTCAGTAATTTTTCCTTGCAGGACTTATTTTTTGAACCGAATATCTTACCTTGGGTCACAGAAATTGCTGTAGTTCGCAAGGCCGTATCCAGATGTGCGTACAATGGGGTATAGAAATGTAGGTTAGATTCTGGACTACAAGTGAGTTTAGGTTTTTTTTGACGCATTTTGACGCTCAGGACTTATGCTCTATAAAGTAGGAAATTTCCGGGAAATTTTGACATTAAAAAAAAAAAAAAAAATTAAATAGTTCTAGAAGTCGCAGAGTTTAATGCTTTAAACCACGTATAGCTTATAAAATAAACTAATACACAAAACTTATTCTGTCAAAAAAACTTAAAAAACAAAAAAGTTATGAGCATTTCAACTTCAAAAATTGACTCAGAAATTCAAAACTATAACCAAATATTGAGAAAGTCCATTTCGGACCACCCTGTTCTCAATGAAGTAGTTGAAATAGGGTTTTAATTTTTTGGCTCCCGAGGTTCACTAGTATTTACTTTCACATGAATAAAAAAAATTTTAAAATCGGAGAACAAAAAAAAAAATAATTTTGGCCGCCTTCTCAAAATATGAACCAGTGTGCGCCGATTCATTGAGTTCCCGTTTAATTGCGTTAAAAGTCGTGCATTATTAGAAAATCAAATAAGCGGGAATAACTGTATTAATAAAAAGATTTTTCATTCCACTTTTAAATCAAAAACTTTACTTTAGCTGCAATTTTGTGCAGGTAACCACAATTGTGTACCTGCACATTAAGGCAGGTAAATGCATTTAAGATAGCTGCATTTTTGATTTACCTGCACAAAAAATCGTGCAAAGGATATTGTGCAGCTAAGTCAAAATTACTGCAGTGTGGACCATTTAAGCAGTGGAACTTGTCGGCTTTTTAATTTTGATTTTTTTTAATTAGGAAAAAGGCAAAATTTGACTGCTTTTGGTAATATTGCGATAGCATTTTAAGCCCTGATTGTTTGTTACCTGGAAACAGCACAAAATAAATAAAATTTTCTAGTTTAAAAATCCAGTAGTTCCAGATTATACTCTTTGAATTGGAGCTAAAGTCAGCTCAAGCAAATTAAACTGTTGAAGCAATGCGAACGGCATTAACGGAAGGCCAAATTAGAAAGAAAATATCTCCGGTTCCTATTGTTTAGAACTGGCCGGATATGCCGAGTGCAATAGGCTTGTAAGCCTCTGGCACTAGGCCAGGATTTCCACTACGTTCCATTACTACTTTGCAAATGGTGCCACAAAGTAAATTTACGCGAAAGTGTTTTGAAAGTTGCCATAGACTTTATGGAAGAATTTATAATAGAGCACAAAATATGAATTTAGAAATGTACAAATAAGTACAGTTCGACAAAAAATTTCCAAAGAGGAGGTAAAGAATGAGAAAGCCGTAAATTGTCGAAACAAAAGGTTAATAAAACAAAGGAAGTCGCTAAGAATAATAGGAAATCTTCAGAAAGCTCCATCGACATCGGCTTCCAAAATAATAAAATCAGAGCAATCTCGAAGCATGCACCGAAATATAGATGTATTTATTGACGTTTATAAAATGAGAAGTGATAAAACTTGGGCAACATATATTCAAGTAATTAGCGTTCCGCAAGAATTATATGTATTCTCAAAATAACAATAACTAATTTAAAACTTTAATTAAAGCATTGTTTTAAAACTTAGTTGCAATATTTTTTTCGATTGAACAGGATGTGTTATACACAAATTTGAAGAAACGTCGAAAAGAGTATTTTTATGTTCAATATTTGCTCAGGTGTGCGAAGGCAATAAAAACGGAATATTTTTTTGGATATAATTTTATACAAAAGTTTTATTTTCATAAGTAATATTTCCTTTTATAAGCTCTTCGTACCTCTGAAAGTTCTGTCGCAAGTTTAAACCGCCAACTTTGGTCGTTTAAACTTGGAAACAAAATGAAATAATCGACTACCCAAAAACGATTTTCAAAGATTAGTTCTAATTTAATCGCTGATCTTTATGTCAAAAACTGGCTCTAATAAAAGCATAGTTTTAAAACTTAAGGCCGTGTCAGATACTTCTTCGCTTTGCGTGAAGTTTCTTACTTGGACAGAAAAGCGTAAAGCAAAAGGTGTGACACAATAAAAACTTTGACAACTCTCACGCATTGTGTGTTAAAAAAAATAAATAAAAAAATAAATAAAAAAATTTATACTAGCACATTGTCAAAGCGCGCAAAAGGATAAGAGTTGCCTAACTTTTCGCTTCGCACTGCGTTTAAAGTACTTTATGTGACATGTTTCGTATAAGTATGTATATTTCATCTTAGATGTCAAAGAAAATCTCTAACGCAACGCGAATCAAAAGTTTTATCTGACATGGCCTTTATTCGCAATACTTTTTTTTCGATTGAACAGGATGTTTTATAAACAAAGCCTGCCTATTTAGTCACTACGCTGAGGACATCGAAAGATTTTTAAAGTATGTATATCTTTAAACATTCTGTATTAAAAAACAAATTAAAATGGCCTTTATGCAAAAGGGCGTATTATTTGGAGCAGGGCCTCTATAAATGCGATTAATAGAGTTTTCAATAAACACAATAAGTTTAAAACTGGCAATATTGTTGTTTTGCAAATATGCAGTGTGCATCTATCATGGTGAAATAATAAAGGTGGCAGCACTACGCCAGATGACGATTTTTTTGCTTTTGCTTTATTTGTCTAGTCTTATGTCAAAGTGTTGTTCATGTTTACAAAAAGTCCACGTTTTGTGCTGTGATTATTGTATTTTATTAAAGTTGTTTGATAATTTTAAATTAAAATAAATAAGATATTAACCATAAATAAATAAAGTTGGCTAAAAATTTATTTATTTCATCACGTTTAGCAGCACGCTTTGATTTTGTTTAAAGTATTTTTTGACGTAAACGGTGATAAAATTTCCATTTTTGTTGTAATGTTGTATTTGTTGCTGTAACGATGCCACCTGCTTATTCCACCATGATTACGACAAAAGCTCTTTTTACAAACATTGCGTAGCAACAAATATATTTTTGCAGTAGAAGAATTTAATTACATATGTAAATATGTATATTACAACCCAATTTTTAAAATCAACAGAAATTCCAAAAAGTCGTGCCATTTTTAGATACGATATACGAGAAGTATTTAATAATTTTAACAACAAATGCCCAATAAATGATAACCGTTGAAATGCAGCTTTTAACAAACTACACATTTATTCTTAATGTTTACATTTTGAAAAGGATGTAGCAGATTTAGAACAACTCTAGTTTTTGAGGACAACGCTATAGAAGCATTTTTATGGCATTCAGTACAAATAGAGCACAAAATATGAATTTAGAAATGTACAAAAAAGATCAGTTCGACAAAAAATTTCCAAAGAGCCGCAAATTGGCGAAACAAAAGGCTTATAAAACAAAGGAAGTCGCTAAAAATAAAAGGAAATCTTCAGAAAGTTCCATCGACATCGGCTTCCAAAATAATAAAATCAGAGCAATCTCGAAGCATGCACCGAAATATAGATGTATTTATTGACGTTTATAAAATGAGAAGTGATAAAACTTGGGCAACATATATTCAAGTAATTAGCGTTCCGCAAGAATTATATGTATTCTCAAAATAACAATAACTAATTTAAAACTTTAATTAAAGCATTGTTTTAAAACTTAGTTGCAATATTTTTTTCGATTGAACAGGATGTTTTATAAACAAATTTGAAGAAACGTCGAAGAGTATTTTTATATTCAATATTTGCTCATGTGTGCGAAGGCAATAAAAATGGAATATTGCTTCCGTTGCAAAAGCCTGCCTATTTAGTCACTACGCTGAGGACATCGAAAGATTTTTAAAGTATGTATGTATATCTTTTAAATCTCTTTTAAAAAAACAAAATAAAATGGTCTTTATGCAAAAGAGCGTATTATTTGGAGCAGGGCCTCTATAAATGCGATTAATAGAGTTTTCAATAAACACAATCAACCGTATTCAAAACGAAAATCTGTGTACTGCGACTATACTCCGCTCATCGAGTGAGCAACTAAAATGTTAATTAAGCTTAATCGCCATTTAGTCATGAGGTTATTCAAAACACTTTTAAATCGCCCGATTAAGAAAAATTTGTACATCTCTGTTTTAGCAAAATTCAATTGATAGAAATAGCAAATTGACAGCAGTTAATCAGGAGTTAAAAAGTCTTTGATCGTTCGATAATCATAGTTTACTTAATAGTGTTTTGAATAAGAAATCCTTAACCAGGGGATATGCAGCAGCAAAATTTTTGTTTTGAATACGGGTGAATAAGTTTAAAACTGAAATTGGCAATATTGTTGTTTTGCAAATATGCTGTGTGCATCTATCATGGTGAAATAATAAAGGTGGCAGCACTACGCCAGATGACGATTTTTTTGCTTTTGCTTTATTTGTCTAGTCTTATGTCAAAGTTTTGTTCATGTTTACAAAAAGTTCACGTTTTGTGCTGTGATTATTGTTTTTTATTAAAGTTTTTTGATAATTTTAAATTAAAATAAATAAGATATTGACCATAAATAAATAAAGTTGGCTAAAAATTTATTTATTTCATCACGTTTAGCAGCACGCTTTGATTTTGTTTAAAGTATTTTTTGACGTAAACGGTGATAAAATTTCCATTTTTGTTGTAATGTTGTATTTGTTGCCGTAACGATGCCACCTGCTTATTCCACCATGATTACGACAAAAGCTCTTTTAACAAACATTGCGTAGCAATAAATATATTTTCAGTAGAAGAATTTAATTACATATGGGCAAGACCACGAAAAATTAAAACAATAGATTTTTTTTTTTGTGTCACAAAGCCCAATTTTTGTTTTACATTTGAAATGTCAAATATCTAGAGAATATGGCAGCACAAAATTTGTGTCTGCTTAGACATTTTACATTATTTTCATAACAGGCACGTGCAAGTCGTAGTTGAAAAATATAGCAATGTCGGCGAAAAAGGTAAATTTTGTTATTTTTTTGTACTTTAGGCAGATGATTACTTTTTTTATCAGAATATAAATCAAACTATTAATTAGAAAGCAAATTTGTGTACAAAGCTTGGCTTTTGGACCAATTAGGGCTTAAAGTAATCAGCCGCAAATAAATGGTGACGTTAATGACAAATTTTTATAAAATGTTTTTTTATGCATTAACTAATTAGAAAAGATGTTGGATAAGCTGATTTTTTTAGAGTATTTTTAAAGTACTTTCATAATCAATGCTTAAATGAAGCATTATTTGCATATAGCAGGACATTTTTGCAAAAAAAAATTGCGTGACGTTACTGACGGTTTTTTTTAAATTTTTTTTTCTACTTTTTTGCTTAATAATTTGGTATTTAATTGCTAGACTCCGATTCCTGGTGCACAAAGAGACAAGCGTTATGTTGAAAATCTAAAAGAAAGCAACAAATACGACGAGTACAAAAAGAAAAAGGCCGAAGCAATGAAAAAATTAAGGGCTAACAGAAAAGAGGAAGAAAAACTAATGCCAATAAGTAAATTGGGAAAGGCGATTTCTATGCGCCGTGCTGCTGGCCGCGAAAGAAGCAAAAAATATCGACAGAAATTAAAACAATCAGCTAAAGAAACCCAAATTGAAACGAATCCAAGCTGCAGTCTTAGCGAAATCGTTCAGAAAAGCTACAGGTGCTCACAAACATTAGGAAACAGCGGTATTGACGCTCATCGTTGCGAATTTAGACGAAGTTGAAAAACAAAATTTAGTCAGTGTTGTAACAAAAGCTTAGCCCAACAACCAACCAGTAACCAGTCAGCTTCCGAAGGAAATTGGAATTTTTTTCGAACGCGACGATATCTCCCAAGTTTCGCCAATAGCTCGACATGTAAAAAAATATAAATGCGCTGAAACAGGGGAAAACATTTTCGCACCAAATCCGTACCATTGGGGACGAAATAGTAGCTTATACTACTTCTCAGCAAGGATACAATTAAAATTTCTTTTTTTTTTTTGTGATATGTGTTATACACAAATTTGAAGAAACGTCGAAAAGAGTATTTTTATGTTCAATATTTGCTCAGGTGTGCGAAGGCAATAAAAACGGAATATTTTTTTGGATATAATTTTATACAAAAGTTTTATTTTCATAAGTAATATTTCCTTTTATAAGCTCTTCGTACCTCTGAAAGTTCTGTCGCAAGTTTAAACCGCCAACTTTGGTCGTTTAAACTTGGAAACAAAATGAAATAATCGACTACCCAAAAACGATTTTCAAAGATTAGTTCTAATTTAATCGCTGATCTTTATGTCAAAAACTGGCTCTAATAAAAGCATAGTTTTAAAACTTAAGGCCGTGTCAGATACTTCTTCGCTTTGCGTGAAGTTTCTTACTTGGACAGAAAAGCGTAAAGCTGTTGCGGGTAAAATTTATTAAAATGACAAATGCCTGTCAAAATTAACAAATACCGAAGGTCAACAAATTTGCCGTAATAAATTTTTAAAAACGCTCTATTTGCGACAATTCCACTGTAGACGTATTTTGTTTTTTTAATAAAAACAAATGGCCAAATATCCAGAATTTGTAAAATTGGTTTTTTTGTGTCTTCTGTCTATTTGTGTTCAAATGATAATTTGAAAACACAAGGTTATTTCAAGGTAAACGTACGACGTAGGTGAACTTTTACGTTTGTACCAATTATTGTGTGCCTAGAATTAAATATACACAATTAATTGGACAACGTATCTACGTCATACGCTACTACCCTAATACGGTGCATTTTTTTTATTCCTACGGTCATGGCTAATTTTTGATTTCATCTGAAATAACCCCAAATTATTCATAACGGCAAAGTATTTTCTGACTTATAGGTATACTCACTTGTAATTATATATATGTATGTATTCCGCAATAAACAAATAATTTGCAAAACAACTGTTGTTGAGTATATACAGGGGTGTGCTGGAAATCGCAAACGCAAAACGCAAGAATTTTAAAAGTCGTTTTTTAGTAAGATTTCTGTAATAAATAAATTTTATGACAAATATTATACAAACATTTCTCTATTAAACAGAATCTTATAACAAAAATTATAAAAATTAGATTAAAAGTGTATTAAAAACAGCCTCCAAATTCTTGCGTTTTGCATTTGCGATTTCCAGCACACCCCCAATAGTCAATTCAAAATGGGAAACGTTTTTATTAAAAATTTTGACACTGCTAATTCGTGCTGACATTAAATGGGGCAAAAGTTTTTTTTTATATGAACACATATATATGCAGCTGGTGGGTTTTTTTTGAGGCACTGCTGGGCAGGCTGAAAAGAAGGAAAAAAGTAAGAAAAAAGCAAGCATTAGTTTCTGTTTGCAAATAAAAATGCGTAAAGGAATGATACATACATTTACTTACATGAATTTTCTTGTCCAGTGTTCATTAATGTATAGATGCAGCCACAAACAAATTGTAAAAAAAAAGTTGTAACAAAATTGTTTAGGTCAAAAGGGAACACGTTATTATTGGCCAAAATTGTACACTTGCAATAGGAGCTGACATCAGTAAAGCAAATTTCCTTTTTGCTTATACAAAATATGCATGCTCTGGTTTTTTTTTTGGTACTGCTGGGCAGGCTGAAAAAAGGAAAATTTAGCATTAGTTTTTGTTTGCAAATGAAAATGTGTAGAGGAACGATACATATCTTTACTTACCTGTAGTTTCCTTTCTAGTATCCATAGAATAGTTTAAAATGCCCCAGGAACCTGAAAAAAATAGAGAAAATGGAAAATAAAATTATTAATTAATACTCACGTGTATTTTTTAGTGATGGCGACAGATAATGATAGAACATATGTGTTTGTGTGGGCGTTGCTCAAGGGTAGTGTAAAAACGTATGTGGGAAAATCAACCGCAAAAACTACACTGAGTTGGCAACGCTGGCAGAAATAGTAAAATAGTGCAGAGCAGGGTATAGTAAAACTTTTTCAGGGCTGTATTTTTCATTCAAAAGTGGAAAAATAATATTTAAAATATAATTTAATAGAATTTATGAATGAATGAAATTAACGTGTGAAAATTTATGAACTCCTGGTAATTGAACTGGTTGAGGTTAAGGAGTTATAGATTTTATGATGTTATGGGTCTATATAGGTAAATTAATATTATGTGTGTTTGGTTTTAAAGCCGCGGTATTTTAAAGAGTTCGGGCATTGCTATGGATTTAAATAAAAATAGAAAATTTTATAAGCGCGGAAAATTTATGTAATTGTTTTGGGTTATATAATATGGTTTTACAGAGTAAAAGGCGCCAAGAGTTTTTTTTTTTGCACGAATATTTTTAAATAATTACACAGAGGCGCGAATACGAGAAAAAGTATATATATACATATATACTTTAGTATTTTTGTAGCAATGGGAGAGGCGCCAAGAGTAAAATTGGGTATATAGGATTGTAGTGAGATTTTGTGTAGTTTGATTTGGAAGGTTAAATGAGAATTTTGGAAAATACCGCCAAAGGGCTAAGACGAGTAGGGTATTTAAATAGACAAAATAAGAGAGCTAATTTTATTAGTAAACTAAGAGTGCAGTGAGACAGACCGTCTAGTAAAAATTATTTAAAGTGCCTGAAAGTGAATATTTGTTTTTTTGTGCGGTATAAAATCAAAATAGCTGCAACAATAAAAAAGGCAAAAGGGAAACAAATCCAAGATTTTAAATTGAGGATTTAAAATAAAAATTTTCTGAACAAAATAAAAAAAAAACGTAAGTTAGTGCCAGTGTTTAAAACTTAGTTAGTGATAAAAAGTTTGGAATTTATTAAGTTTTGAATTTATTACTATAAAGGTATAGTCGTAAGTAAGATTGCAGATTTATTTAAGGTTTAAAAATCAATTTTGTTGTAAACAAATTTGGTAAATAAATGTTAATAAATCTGGTAATTTTAATTATGAAAAGGCCTATAGCAGTAAAGGAAAAGACTTGGTAAATAAAAAATTTTTAAATGAAGTTTAGAGAGTAGTGTAATAATAAAATATTATTACATCCTTTTTGATATAGCTGGCTATTCTCTATTTTCACGGATAATGACGTACGTGGTCTGTCGGAGGAATTTTCCCCAAACAACACAGGAGATATAGCCAGGTAACCAGTTTTATTTTATTTTACTCTATATACGTATATCCAAGCGAGTTTTGTGGCAGGATATTGAAAAATTAAAAAAAAGGCATAATATTAAAAACATACAAACCAGTTTTTTTTACATTCTGGATGGAAGAAAAAGAGCAAGATCAAGTGTATGTAGAATGATTAAGTATTTATTTATACGTATCTTAAGTTAAACATAAAATTGGTGGCTGATGAGAATTTACAAGCAAGATTAGAATTTAGCTCGTGTTTAAAAACAAAAAATATATACATATATAAAAAAAAAAAGGAAAATACATAAGAGAAAAAATATTTGGAAATAAAAAAGTTAAGAAAAAACGTAAAAAAAAAGAACATTAAAAATTAAAAAAAAAAAAAAAAGATTTAAATGAATAACAAAAAAATTGAATTAAATAAAAAAAATACTATAGATATAAGATTATAAAAAAAAAAATATAATAATAATTAAATTCAGTTTAGAGTAGGTGTGTAATTGTGAAAAAATATTGTGTCCTTTGTGAGTGTTTTGTGTTTAGCAATCAGGAAAAAAAACAGCCTAGAAAGAAGAAAAATATAAATTAATTTGTATATAAATTTATATGAGTAAAGGAAAATATAATAACATATATAGTTCCATGATTAGTGCTCAAATTAGGCGCGGAAAGTATTAGAGAAAAGAAATATAAGGATTTAAAAAAATATAGTGAACTTCAGGGAGCTCCTTTAAGTTTTATAAATAATAAGCAGCGTCGAGATTTTGAGAAAATTAAATAGAGTGATAATTTGAGCTCTGAATAGGAATTAATATATGAGTAAAAAAAATGGATTGTTAGATAATATATATAATTTGTTGTTTTGAGCTAAACTCGGATGCGTAAATATATACAAATTAATAAATGAAAAAATAATATTTGAATTTATAATAGAGAAAAATTAAAGAATTAGTAACGGCTGAAAAATAAAAGAAATTAGGGTTAGTTTATTATTATATTATTTTAGTATTATGATTTATTTTAGTAGGTATCATAAAACTTAAAATAGTTATTAAATTTGTTAGTTTATATTTTCTAGTATATAAATATGAATAATAAATTTTGTTTTGATTAAGTAATTTACAGAAAAAATGATGGCTTAATTCATTAAGGTTTGGGCAATGGTAGACCGGTAAGTAAAAGTAGGGTCAGGTGGATTTTGGGGTCGAAAATCAAACGGTTTTGGATGGATTTTTTCGGCTAGGTTGGGAGGGCAAATAATGAGACCAACATCTGTCTCATCGTGATGATTCTTGTGTTTGTGGAATCATGGGTTTTTTGTAGTTTCAGTTTTGATGTGTTTATTTTTGTATTTTTTTTTTCGTGTTCGGGTACGCGTCAGGCGAGAAGGGTTGGAACCACCTGAGAGTCACAATATAAAAAAAAGGAAGCTAGTCGGAAACCTCGCATGTTCAACCGGCCCGTAACAGAAATGGCGCCCAAACGAATGAAATAACTCAGAATACTTTTTTTCAACAATGGGATCAGTATACTGAGCTATTGTGACAAATGATATGTAGTAACATCGATACATACGGAAGGGAATAACACAACTCCAGTAGCTTTAAACTTCCAGTTTTTATATTTTAGATTTTTATTTATATAGCCGCCTAAGGGAATAAAAAGTTAGAGTGTTGTATATAATTAGAATTCGACAAATTGTTAATTGGATAGTACAATATTAAGACTTACGGGATTGAACTGCCTTAGCTTAGAGAAACATTAAAATTCCTAATTGTAGGGTGTTTAGTTGCGAGTCAATATCAATTTTTTTTTGTAGAAATATAATTTATAATGCAGGATCAATGACAGTACAGAAACGGATATCATTCAATAACCTCTCGTGCTCTGTTTGGAAACGAGGTTAGTTGTATTGAATGTTATTCGATGTCAATCGTAGCTCACTTTGTAACCATTACAGGGGAAAGTACGATTGATCATACTTTTAATGATCTTGTACATATTTCCTTTTATTTACGTTTTTCCACAAGCAACAAGAATTCGTCAGCAAAATTAATTACCGCCTTGACATACGAATCCGTCTACCATTGCCAACCTGTAAAAAGAGAAATTTTTTTTTATTAATCAAAACAAAGTTAAAACATATTTAAAGTTTTTTTTTAAATTTTAATATTTTACTTTATTTATTCAGTAATTTATATTGGTTTATTTATTATTTTTTTTTATCAATTTATTTTATTATATTTTATTATTTTTTTTTATCTACAACTATTATTTTTTTTATATTGAATTTTTTTTTATTTATTAGCTTGAATTCTTTTTATTAGCGTGAATTTTTTTTTATTAGTTTGAATTTTTTTGTTAGATTTAATTTTTTTAATTTAGCTTGAATTTTTTTATTACATATATGCATGAATTTTTTTTTTTTTGAATTTTATTGATTAGCTTAAATTTATTTTTTATTACATACATACATAGCTACATACATTATTTTTTTGCTTTGAATTTTATAAGTTTTTTTGATAATTTTTTTTTGTTAATTTAACCCCTTTTTTCTACCACTAAAGTTGTGGGATTTTTTTTGTATCGAGAGTCTAAAACATAAAACCGTAGATCAGTTTTTTTTTATAGTAACTTGCTATTTCAGTATAGTAGGGCATGAACAATAGTCCGCCTGAAACAAGATCGCGGAAAAGAATTAGACAGGTGCAGTTTGACCTAAATAGATCTTCACCTCACGTCTTAGAAAAAATTTGTAAACCTAATACTCCTAAAACTAAAATTAATATAGATATGGCCGAGGGTAACCAAAACAACGAACAAATCAGGGATTTGTCGAAAACTATTATGTCTAGTACACCTAATATGCCACAGGGTGTTAACGTTTTGAGTGATTTATTAGCACAGGGTACAAGTAGGCAGCCTAATCAATCTGTTAGTTTAGAAAGAATAGAAGAGTCTGTAAAACAGCTAGTTGAGCAGAGTATGAATTCACAAGTAGCCGATATCAAGAGCACGATGGCCCAATTGACATCGACTATTAGTAGGCTTAGCATTGTGGTGCAGCAAACGCAAAAAGAAAATTATAGACTAATGTCGAACTTACCAAATGCATCCAGAAGTTCCAACGAAGCACAACAGCCAATGGATATCTCTGGCATGCAACAACAACAACCGTCTCACTCCTCGGGAGCTTCGTCCGTGTGTAGTGATGAACACCGAAGCTACAACCGCCCTCGGATTGATAAGTGGGGACTGGAATTTAATGGCGATAACAACAAACTCGCTGTCGAAGATTTTGTGTTTCGACTAGAACGTCTCCAGAGTCAATACGGTGTGGCATGGAAAGAAGTGCTTGATAACTTCCACCTTTTAGTAAAAGGAGCTGCAGAGAAGTGGTATTGGTTATTTATTCAGACCAACTATGTGTCTGAATGGTCCACTTTAAAATCTGCATTATTGAAACAGTATCAAGCTACGCGATCCAGTTTTGAATTGATGAGAGACATGGTCGAACGGAAACAGCTGCCCGGTGAATCAATATATGATTTCTTCTTTGCCATGACACAGTTTAGGTCACGCCTGACCATTTCAATGCCAGAAGCTGAAATGATCAAAATGTTAAAAAAGAATATTAGAGAGGCAATAGGAAGAATAGTTTACCCAATGACTGTAGCATCTGTAGAGGAACTAAGAATGTGTTGTTTAGATGCAGAAAAAACTTTTCTGAAAAAAGAGGTAAGACCACAACCGGCAGTAAATCGTTATGTGAGGCACGTTAATGAAATTTATAAGGAACCACAAGACATCCAAGAAATTGTGAACGTTGACGGTGAGGAGGTAGCGGCAGTAAGATTACGGAGCTCAAGCAATTTGGCACCGAATACGCCCCTTATCTGCTGGAACTGCCGGCAAAGTGGGCACATGTTCATGGATTGTCCAGCCGATCAGAGTTTGATTTTTTGCTACAGGTGTGGTAAGCCTGATACAATAGCCCCAAATTGCGACAACTGCAGGAGTAGAAATTTTGTCAGGAACGAGGGGAAAGCGGGGGACCGTCGTTCAACACAAAACCCGCAATAGAACCTGAAAATAAACAAATAATTAATATAGAAAAAGCAACAAAAAATTTCAACAAAATTATGCCACAACAAAAACATTTATATACATTAGAAGAAAGACAACAAAATTACGAAATAGTAAAAAACCGGATATTCAATTCAGAAATTTATTTTAGAAGGCCAGCAATAACAAGAAGAATAAAGAAATTAAGGCAAAAATTTGCAGAGAGAAAAAGAAATAGAAAATTTGCAATTGAAGCAATAAAAACAGCAGATAATAAATCAGCTGATCCCAGGCCATATGCTGAGTTTGCTATAGGAAATGTCAAAATAAAAGGTCTACTTGATACTGGTGCTTCTGTTAGTATTCTGGGAAAAGGATGTAGGGAAATAGTAGAAAGTTTAGACTTAGCTATATCACCAATTTTTTCTATTATCACTACCGCTAGTGGACAGGAGCAAAGACTGTTAGGTAAAATAATAACTGAAGTAGAATATAATAATAAAACTAAAAGAATGACGTTCTACTTATGTCCTGATCTAGAGCAACCTGCCTATCTTGGCGTAGATTTTTGGAAAATTTTTCAACTTGCGCCAGAAATAGTAGGGGTTTCAGAAATGAATATAGAAAAGATTACTGAAGAATATAAATCAGAAAACCACAAGTCAGATCCCCACGATTTAACTGAGACACAAAAAGTAGAGCTAGAAAAAGTTGTAAAAATGTTTCCATCTTTTGAGGAACAAGGTCTAGGATGCACATCATTGGAAAGGCACTCTATAAAACTAGTAGAAGGAGCAGAACCGGTAAAGGATAGATATTATCCAATTTCACCAGCGGTGCAAGAAATAGTTTATAGGGAAATTGATAGCATGCTAGAACTTAATGTAATAGAAGAAAGCGAAAGTCCGTGGAGTAATAGGACAACGGTCGTTAGGAAACCGGGTAAAAATAGGTTTTGCCTAGATGCCAGAAAGCTAAATAAAGTTACAATTAAAGACGCCTATCCACTGCAGAATATCGACGGGATATTAAGTAGAATAGATGAAACCTACTATATTAGCAGTGTAGACTTAAAATTCGCGTTTTGGCAAATAGAATTAGATGAAGAAAGTAAACCTTTTACCGCGTTCACTGTAGCAGGCCGTCCACTCTACCAATTTCGCGTAATGCCCTTCGGCCTATGCAATGCGGCTCAAAGACTTTGTAGGCTGATGGACAAAGTTATTCCACAAAGGCTAAAAGAAAATGTTTTTATATACTTAGACGACCTGCTTGTTATCTCAGATAGTTTTGAAAAACACTTAGATCTATTAAAAGATGTAGCTCAGTGTCTTAAAAATGCGAATTTAACAATTGGCTTAAAAAAATCACAATTTTGTTTCAAACAACTTAAGTATTTAGGTTTTATAATTGGAGGTGGAATGCTAAAGACTGACCCTGAAAAAATTAAGGCCATAAGAGAAATTAGAATACCAAAGACTCCAAGGGAAGTCCGAAGTTTTTTAGGAACAGCTGGCTGGTATCGCAGATTTATTAAAGATTTTTCTACGATATCAGCGCCTTTAACTGATACCTTAAAGAAATCCAGCAAGTTTGTAATGACACCTGAATCTATATCGGCCTTTGAAAATCTGAAAAAAGCTTTAACATCAGCTCCGGTTTTGCGGCAATGTGATTTTTCAAAAAGATTTTACATACAGTGCGATGCATGCGATTATGGCATAGGTGCAGTGTTGTACCAATTAAACAACAATAATGAAGAGCATCCAATTGCGTTTTACTCGCAAAAGTTAAATACCTGTCAGAGAAATTACAGCGTGACGGAGAAAGAATGCCTAGCAGCAGTAATGGCTGTAAAAAAATTCCGCCCATATGTAGAGATGATGCCGTTCACGATTGTCACAGACCATGCCAGCCTCAAATGGCTTATGTCCTTAAAAGACTTAACAGGTAGATTAGCTCGTTGGTCATTGCAACTTCAGGCGTTTGATTTCGAAATCATGCATAGAAAAGGATCAGAAAACACTGTAGCTGATATGCTATCACGGCTACCAGAAGAAAGCGTTGAAGAAATAAATCTAGAAGATATTTTTGATTTCGAAACAACCGAGTTTCAAAGTGATGAATACCTGGAGCTAATAAAAGAAATACAAAGCAATGAACAACAACTACCAGACCTGAAAGTGGACAACGGAATGGTTTTCAAAAAAATGTCGTTTGAGCGAGAAGAAAATGATGAAGAATGTAAATGGAAACTGTGGATACCACCAAATATAACGATACCGCTTATAGAGAAAGCACACGCAACCCTAACAACAGCACATGGGGGAATAGCCAAAACTCTTGAAAGGTTGAAAAGGCACTATTACTGGCCCAAGATGGCGTTTCAGGTCAAAATGTTTATAAAAAATTGTCAAATATGCAAAGAAACTAAACCTACCAATCAAAACCTAAGGCCCGAAATAGGTAATCAAGTTGTCACAGAAAGGCCCTTTCAAAAACTTTACATAGACTTTATGGGCAAATACCCTAGATCTAAAAGTGGAAATTGTTATATTTTTGTAGTGGTCGACCACTTTACAAAATTCACATTTCTAAAAGCAATGAAAGAGGCATCAACACAAAATGTAATTGATTTTCTTGTTCAAGAAATTTTCTACAAGTTTGGTGTGCCAGAAATAATTCATAGCGACAATG
Organism: Pollenia griseotomentosa; assembly: GCA_963931875.1. Taxonomy (NCBI): domain Eukaryota; kingdom Metazoa; phylum Arthropoda; class Insecta; order Diptera; family Polleniidae; genus Pollenia; species Pollenia griseotomentosa. The sequence continues at coordinate 171,758,654 of OZ007562.1, read as the reverse complement.
GGGCACAATTCATATCTAAAAACTTTGAAAATCTAATAAAAACTTATAAAATAAATCACATTAAAACTGCAGTGTATTCCCCACAAAGTAACGCAAGCGAAAGGGTAAACCAGTCAGTCTTGTCAGCAATCAGAGCTTATCTAAAAGAAGACCACCGAGATTGGGACCTATACCTATCTGAAATAGAATGCGCCTTACGAACAGCAGTTCACTCAGCTACAGGCTTTACACCGTTTTTTGCCCTATTCGGATACCATATGTATTCAAGCGGAGGTGAATACAAACTAAGCAGAAAGCTACAATCACTTACTGATCATCAAATAACAAATTTAGATCGAAACGATAAACTTGAGATAATTAGGCAACAAATAAAAGATAATATGAGAAAAGCTTACGAGAAAAGTGCCGAAAGGTACAATAACCGAGCTCGTAAAATAACTTTTGTTCCAGGCCAAGAAGTTTATCGCCGAAATAACACGTTAAGTGACTTTGCAAAAAACCGAAACGCAAAATTTTGCAGAAAATTTTTAAAGTGTAGGGTGGTTCGGCCTGTAGGGAACAACATGTATGAGCTGGAAACATTACAGGGCAAATCAGTAGGAATTTATCATGTAAAGGATATAAAGGTATGATAGGACGACTAGAGAATAAAAGAAAATTAGGAAAATGTGCAATACTAGGGAATTAGCTCTACTTGGCAAACAATATAGTGGGGATTTATACTTAGAATTAGAAAAAAATGTTTTGTTTTACATACCATAGCCAGTGCAATATAATTATAATTTTCCTTGACAAAGAAATGTATGTTGTGATGTCCAGTTTTTTTTACAATTTATTTTCGTTTTATACACGATGATTGTAGGGAAAGTGCAATATTTGAAATATTTTCAATGTTGTGCAATCAACATGATCTCTAGTATTTTGACGAATCTAAAAAAGAAAGAAAAAAGATATCACAAAGTACATATTCTTAAAATGATTGAATCACAAAATATACTTCCCGTGAGGTAACCAACGGTTGAGCTGGTTATGCATCCTAAATCATCTCTCAAAGCTTTATCAAAAAAGATTTGTAGAGATGTGTGATGACAACTAGACAATAATTCTTGTAAAGAAAATAATCAATAGAGGCGTGACCCTATCATTTAGACGCAGTTCGTAGAAACGTAGATTTTAATTAAGTTTTTTTTTGCCTCAAAACAAAAGTTTTGCGGGCGTTCGATTTTATATATTTAAGCACAGAATTGTGCACTACTGGATTTAAACCAGTAAAAAGAAATTTAATAATTAAAATTGGGTTGCCTCTACTAATTTTTTCTTACCACAGTAAAAATTTAGGAAGAGAGCTATTGTCTAGTCATCATCAAAGCGGGGATGGGATTAGACTCAATTGTGATCAGTAACTGCGAGGTTTCCTGGGGAAGAAAAATATATTAAAATTTGTCGGCTATGAAAAGAAAACATATTTTATATACTTACATTTTATGTGTATTGCCCGGCTAATTCAAGTAGAGCATGAGACTCTTGATTTCAGGGTCGTGAGAGTTCCCCACGTTGGGCTTCTGTGGTGCGAATGTTTAACCGCACACCGTTCCTTCTGGCCAACAACCAGCAGCACCGGAGTTTTGTTGCGGGTAAAATTTATTAAAATGACAAATGCCTGTCAAAATTAACAAATACCGAAGGTCTACAATTTGCCGTAATAAATTTTTAAAAACGCTCTATTTGCGACAATTCCACTGTAGACGTATTTTGTTTTTTTAATAAAAACAAATGGCCAAATATCCAGAATTTGTAAAATGGGTTTTTTTGTGTCTTCTGTCTATTTGTGTTCAAATGATAATTTGAAAACACAAGGTTATTTCAAGGTAAACGTACGACGTAGGTGAACTTTTACGTTTGTACCAATTATTGTGTGCCTAGAATTAAATATACACAATTAATTGGACAACGTATCTACGTCATACGCTACTACCCTAATACGGTGCATTTTTTTTATTCCTACGGTCATGGCTAATTTTTGATTTCATCTGAAATAACCCCAAATTATTCATAACGGCAAAGTATTTTCTGACTTATAGGTATACTCACTTGTAATTATATATATGTATGTATTCCGCAATAAACAAATAATTTGCAAAACAACTGTTGTTGAGTATATAGTCAATTCAAAATGGGAAACGTTTTTATTAAAAATTTTGACACTGCTAATTCGTGCTGACATTAAATGGGGCAAAAGTTTTTTTTTATATGAACACATATATATGCAGCTGGTGGGTTTTTTTGAGGCACTGCTGGGCAGGCTGAAAAGAAGGAAAAAAGTAAGAAAAAAGCAAGCATTAGTTTCTGTTTGCAAATAAAAATGCGTAAAGGAATGATACATACATTTACTTACATGAATTTTCTTGTCCAGTGTTCATTAATGTATAGATGCAGCCACAAACAAATTGTAAAAAAAAAGTTGTAACAAAATTGTTTAGGTCAAAAGGGAACACGTTATTATTGGCCAAAATTGTACACTTGCAATAGGAGCTGACATCAGTAAAGCAAATTTCCTTTTTGCTTATACAAAATATGCATGCTCTGGTTTTTTTTTGGTACTGCTGGGCAGGCTGAAAAAAGGAAAATTTAGCATTAGTTTTTGTTTGCAAATGAAAATGTGTAGAGGAACGATACATATCTTTACTTACCTGTAGTTTCCTTTCTAGTATCCATAGAATAGTTTAAAATGCCCCAGGAACCTGAAAAAAATAGAGAAAATGGAAAATAAAATTATTAATTAATACTCACGTGTATTTTTTAGTGATGGCGACAGATAATGATAGAACATATGTGTTTGTGTGGGCGTTGCTCAAGGGTAGTGTAAAAACGTATGTGGGAAAATCAACCGCAAAAACTACACTGAGTTGGCAACGCTGGCAGAAATAGTAAAATAGTGCAGAGCAGGGTATAGTAAAACTTTTTCAGGGCTGTATTTTTCATTCAAAAGTGGAAAAATAATATTTAAAATATAATTTAATAGAATTTATGAATGAATGAAATTAACGTGTGAAAATTTATGAACTCCTGGTAATTGAACTGGTTGAGGTTAAGGAGTTATAGATTTTATGATGTTATGGGTCTATATAGGTAAATTAATATTATGTGTGTTTGGTTTTAAAGCCGCGGTATTTTAAAGAGTTCGGACATTGCTATGGATTTAAATAAAAATAGAAAATTTTATAAGCGCGGAAAATTTATGTAATTGTTTTGGGTTATATAATATGGTTTTACAGAGTAAAAGGCGCCAAGAGTTTTTTTTTTGCACGAATATTTTTAAATAATTACACAGAGGCGCGAATACGAGAAAAAGTATATATATACATATATACTTTAGTATTTTTGTAGCAATGGGAGAGGCGCCAAGAGTAAAATTGGGTATATAGGATTGTAGTGAGATTTTGTGTAGTTTGATTTGGAAGGTTAAATGAGAATTTTGGAAAATACCGCCAAAGGGCTAAGACGAGTAGGGTATTTAAATAGACAAAATAAGAGAGCTAATTTTATTAGTAAACTAAGAGTGCAGTGAGACAGACCGTCTAGTAAAAATTATTTAAAGTGCCTGAAAGTGAATATTTGTTTTTTTGTGCGGTATAAAATCAAAATAGCTGCAACAATAAAAAAGGCAAAAGGGAAACAAATCCAAGATTTTAAATTGAGGATTTAAAATAAAAATTTTCTGAACAAAATAAAAAAAAAACGTAAGTTAGTGCCAGTGTTTAAAACTTAGTTAGTGATAAAAAGTTTGGAATTTATTAAGTTTTGAATTTATTACTATAAAGGTATAGTCGTAAGTAAGATTGCAGATTTATTTAAGGTTTAAAAATCAATTTTGTTGTAAACAAATTTGGTAAATAAATGTTAATAAATCTGGTAATTTTAATTATGAAAAGGCCTATAGCAGTAAAGGAAAAGACTTGGTAAATAAAAAATTTTTAAATGAAGTTTAGAGAGTAGTGTAATAATAAAATATTATTACATCCTTTTTGATATAGCTGGCTATTCTCTATTTTCACGGATAATGACGTACGTGGTCTGTCGGAGGAATTTTCCCCAAACAACACAGGAGATATAGCCAGGTAACCAGTTTTATTTTATTTTACTCTATATACGTATATCCAAGCGAGTTTTGTGGCAGGATATTGAAAAATTAGAAAAAAGGCATAATATTAAAAACATACAAACCAGTTTTTTTTACATTCTGGATGGAAGAAAAAGAGCAAGATCAAGTGTATGTAGAATGATTAAGTATTTATTTATACGTATCTTAAGTTAAACATAAAATTGGTGGCTGATGAGAATTTACAAGCAAGATTAGAATTTAGCTCGTGTTTAAAAACAAAAAATATATACATATATAAAAAAAAAAAAGAAAATACATAAGAGAAAAAATATTTGGAAATAAAAAAGTTAAGAAAAAACGTAAAAAAAAAGAACATTAAAAATTAAAAAAAAAAAAAAAAGATTTAAATGAATAACAAAAAAATTGAATTAAATAAAAAAAATACTATAGATATAAGATTATAAAAAAAAAATATAATAATAATTAAATTCAGTTTAGAGTAGGTGTGTAATTGTGAAAAAATATTGTGTCCTTTGTGAGTGTTTTGTGTTTAGCAATCAGGAAAAAAACAGCCTAGAAAGAAGAAAAATATAAATTAATTTGTATATAAATTTATATGAGTAAAGGAAAATATAATAACATATATAGTTCCATGATTAGTGCTCAAATTAGGCGCGGAAAGTATTAGAGAAAAGAAATATAAGGATTTAAAAAAATATAGTGAACTTCAGGGAGCTCCTTTAAGTTTTATAAATAATAAGCAGCGTCGAGATTTTGAGAAAATTAAATAGAGTGATAATTTGAGCTCTGAATAGGAATTAATATATGAGTAAAAAAAAAGGATTGTTAGATAATATATATAATTTGTTGTTTTGAGCTAAACTCGGATGCGTAAATATATACAAATTAATAAATGAAAAAATAATATTTGAATTTATAATAGAGAAAAATTAAAGAATTAGTAACGGCTGAAAAATAAAAGAAATTAGGGTTAGTTTATTATTATATTATTTTAGTATTATGATTTATTTTAGTAGGTATCATAAAACTTAAAATAGTTATTAAATTTGTTAGTTTATATTTTCTAGTATATAAATATGAATAATAAATTTTGTTTTGATTAAGTAATTTACAGAAAAAATGATGGCTTAATTCATTAAGGTTTGGGCAATGGTAGACCGGTAAGTAAAAGTAGGGTCAGGTGGATTTTGGGGTCGAAAATCAAACGGTTTTGGATGGATTTTTTCGGCTAGGTTGGGAGGGCAAATAATGAGACCAACATCTGTCTCATCGTGATGATTCTTGTGTTTGTGGAATCATGGGTTTTTTGTAGTTTCAGTTTTGATGTGTTTATTTTTGTATTTTTTTTTTCGTGTTCGGGTACGCGTCAGGCGAGAAGGGTTGGAACCACCTGAGAGTCACAATATAAAAAAAAAGGAAGCTAGTCGGAAACCTCGCATGTTCAACCGGCCCGTAACAAAGCAAAAGTTGTGACACAATAAAAACTTTGACAACTCTCACGCATTGTGTGTTAAAAAAAATAAATAAAAAAATTTATACTAGCACATTGTCAAAGCGCGCAAAAGGATAAGAGTTGCCTAACTTTTCGCTTCGCACTGCGTTTAAAGTACTTTATGTGACATGTTTCGTATAAGTATGTATATTTCATCTTAGATGTCAAAGAAAATCTCTAACGCAACGCGAATCAAAAGTTTTATCTGACATGGCCTTTATTCGCAATACTTTTTTTTCGATTGAACAGGATGTTTTATAAACAAAGCCTGCCTATTTAGTCACTACGCTGAGGACATCGAAAGATTTTTAAAGTATGTATATCTTTAAACATTCTGTATTAAAAAACAAATTAAAATGGCCTTTATGCAAAAGGGCGTATTATTTGGAGCAGGGCCTCTATAAATGCGATTAATAGAGTTTTCAATAAACACAATAAGTTTAAAACTGGCAATATTGTTGTTTTGCAAATATGCAGTGTGCATCTATCATGGTGAAATAATAAAGGTGGCAGCACTACGCCAGATGACGATTTTTTTGCTTTTGCTTTATTTGTCTAGTCTTATGTCAAAGTTTTGTATATGTTTACAAAAAGTCCACGTTTTGTGCTGTGATTATTGTATTTTATTAAAGTTGTTTGATAATTTTAAATTAAAATAAATAAGATATTAACCATAAATAAATAAAGTTGGCTAAAAATTTATTTATTTCATCACGTTTAGCGGCACGCTTTGATTTTTGTTTAAAGTATTTTTTGACGTAAACGGTGATAAAATTTCCATTTTTGTTGTAATGTTGTATTTGTTGCTGTAACGATGCCACCTGCTTATTCCACCATGATTACGACAAAAGCTCTTTTTACAAACATTGCGTAGCAACAAATATATTTTTGCAGTAGAAGAATTTAATTACATATGTAAATATGTATATTACAACCCAATTTTTAAAATCAACAGAAATTCCAAAAAGTCGTGCCATTTTTAGATACGATATACGAGAAGTATTTAATAATTTTAACAACAAATGCCCAATAAATGATAACCGTTGAAATGCAGCTTTTAACAAACTACACATTTATTCTTAATGTTTACATTTTGAAAAGGATGTAGCAGATTTAGAACAACTCTAGTTTTTGAGGACAATGCTATAGAAGCATTTTTATGGCATTCAGTACAAATAGAGCACAAAATATGAATTTAGAAATGTACAAAAAAGATCAGTTCGACAAAAAATTTCCAAAGAGGAGGTAAAGAATGAGAAAGCCGCAAATTGGCGAAACAAAAGGCTTATAAAACAAAGGAAGTCGCTAAAAATAAAAGGAAATCTTCAGAAAGTTCCATCGACATCGGCTTCCAAAATAATAAAATCAGAGCAATCTCGAAGCATGCACCGAAATATAGATGTATTTATTGACGTTTATAAAATGAGAAGTGATAAAACTTGGGCAACATATATTCAAGTAATTAGCGTTCCGCAAGAATTATATGTATTCTCAAAATAACAATAACTAATTTAAAACTTTAATTAAAGCATTGTTTTAAAACTTAGTTGCAATATTTTTTTCGATTGAACAGGATGTTTTATAAACAAATTTGAAGAAACGTCGAAGAGTATTTTTATATTCAATATTTGCTCATGTGTGCGAAGGCAATAAAAATGGAATATTGCTTCCGTTGCAAAAGCCTGCCTATTTAGTCACTACGCTGAGGACATCGAAAGATTTTTAAAGTATGTATGTATATCTTTTAAATCTCTTTTAAAAAAACAAAATAAAATGGTCTTTATGCAAAAGAGCGTATTATTTGGAGCAGGGCCTCTATAAATGCGATTAATAGAGTTTTCAATAAACACAATCAACCGTATTCAAAACGAAAATTTGTGTACTGCGACTATACTCCGCTCATCGAGTGAGCAACTAAAATGTTAATTAAGCTTAATCGCCATTTAGTCATGAGGTTATTCAAAACACTTTTAAATCGCCCGATTAAGAAAAATTTGTACATCTCTGTTTTAGCAAAATTCAATTGATAGAAATAGCAAATTGACAGCAGTTAATCAGGAGTTAAAAAGTCTTTGATCGTTCGATAATCATAGTTTACTTAATAGTGTTTTGAATAAGAAATCCTTAACCAGGGGATATGCAGCAGCAAAATTTTTGTTTTGAATACGGGTGAATAAGTTTAAAACTGAAATTGGCAATATTGTTGTTTTGCAAATATGCTGTGTGCATCTATCATGGTGAAATAATAAAGGTGGCAGCACTACGCCAGATGACGATTTTTTTGCTTTTGCTTTATTTGTCTAGTCTTATGTCAAAGTGTTGTTCATGTTTACAAAAAGTTCACGTTTTGTGCTGTGATTATTGTTTTTTATTAAAGTTTTTTGATAATTTTAAATTAAAATAAATAAGATATTGACCATAAATAAATAAAGTTGGCTAAAAATTTATTTATTTCATCACGTTTAGCAGCACGCTTTGATTTTGTTTAAAGTATTTTTTGACGTAAACGGTGATAAAATTTCCATTTTTGTTGTAATGTTGTATTTGTTGCCGTAACGATGCCACCTGCTTATTCCACCATGATTACGACAAAAGCTCTTTTAACAAACATTGCGTAGCAATAAATATATTTTCAGTAGAAGAATTTAATTACATATGGGCAAGACCACGAAAAATTAAAACAATAGATTTTTTTTTTGTGTCACAAAGCCCAATTTTTGTTTTACATTTGAAATGTCAAATATCTAGAGAATATGGCAGCACAAAATTTGTGTCTGCTTAGACATTTTACATTATTTTCATAACAGGCACGTGCAAGTCGTAGTTGAAAAATATAGCAATGTCGGCGAAAAAGGTAAATTTTGTTATTTTTTTGTACTTTAGGCAGATGATTACTTTTTTTATCAGAATATAAATCAAACTATTAATTAGAAAGCAAATTTGTGTACAAAGCTTGGCTTTTGGACCAATTAGGGCTTAAAGTAATCAGCCGCAAATAAATGGTGACGTTAATGACAAATTTTTATAAAATGTTTTTTTATGCATTAACTAATTAGAAAAGATGTTGGATAAGCTGATTTTTTTAGAGTATTTTTAAAGTACTTTCATAATCAATGCTTAAATGAAGCATTATTTGCATATAGCAGGACATTTTTGCAAAAAAAAATTGCGTGACGTTACTGACGGTTTTTTTTAAATTTTTTTTCTACTTTTTTGCTTAATAATTTGGTATTTAATTGCTAGACTCCGATTCCTGGTGCACAAAGAGACAAGCGTTATGTTGAAAATCTAAAAGAAAGCAACAAATACGACGAGTACAAAAAGAAAAAGGCCGAAGCAATGAAAAAATTAAGGGCTAACAGAAAAGAGGAAGAAAAACTAATGCCAATAAGTAAATTGGGAAAGGCGATTTCTATGCGCCGTGCTGCTGGCCGCGAAAGAAGCAAAAAATATCGACAGAAATTAAAACAATCAGCTAAAGAAACCCAAATTGAAACGAATCCAAGCTGCAGTCTTAGCGAAATCGTTCAGAAAAGCTACAGGTGCTCACAAACATTAGGAAACAGCGGTATTGACGCTCATCGTTGCGAATTTAGACGAAGTTGAAAAACAAAATTTAGTCAGTGTTGTAACAAAAGCTTAGCCCAACAACCAACCAGTAACCAGTCAGCTTCCGAAGGAAATTGGAATTTTTTTCGAACGCGACGATATCTCCCAAGTTTCGCCAATAGCTCGACATGTAAAAAAATATAAATGCGCTGAAACAGGGGAAAACATTTTCGCACCAAATCCGTACCATTGGGGACGAAATAGTAGCTTATACTACTTCTCAGCAAGGATACAATTAAAATTTCTTTTTTTTTTTGTGATATGTGTTATACACAAATTTGAAGAAACGTCGAAAAGAGTATTTTTATGTTCAATATTTGCTCAGGTGTGCGAAGGCAATAAAAACGGAATATTTTTTTGGATATAATTTTATACAAAAGTTTTATTTTCATAAGTAATATTTCCTTTTATAAGCTCTTCGTACCTCTGAAAGTTCTGTCGCAAGTTTAAACCGCCAACTTTGGTCGTTTAAACTTGGAAACAAAATGAAATAATCGACTACCCAAAAACGATTTTCAAAGATTAGTTCTAATTTAATCGCTGATCTTTATGTCAAAAACTGGCTCTAATAAAAGCATAGTTTTAAAACTTAAGGCCGTGTCAGATACTTCTTCGCTTTGCGTGAAGTTTCTTACTTGGACAGAAAAGCGTAAAGCAAAAGGTGTGACAATAAAAACTTTGACAACTCTCACGCATTGTGTGTTAAAAAAAATAAATAAAAAAATTTATACTAGCACATTGTCAAAGCGCGCAAAAGGATAAGAGTTGCCTAACTTTTCGCTTCGCACTGCGTTTAAAGTACTTTATGTGACATGTTTCGTATAAGTATGTATATTTCATCTTAGATGTCAAAGAAAATCTCTAACGCAACGCGAATCAAAAGTTTTATCTGACATGGCCTTTATTCGCAATACTTTTTTTTCGATTGAACAGGATGTTTTATAAACAAAGCCTGCCTATTTAGTCACTACGCTGAGGACATCGAAAGATTTTTAAAGTATGTATATCTTTAAACATTCTGTATTAAAAAACAAATTAAAATGGCCTTTATGCAAAAGGGCGTATTATTTGGAGCAGGGCCTCTATAAATGCGATTAATAGAGTTTTCAATAAACACAATAAGTTTAAAACTGGCAATATTGTTGTTTTGCAAATATGCAGTGTGCATCTATCATGGTGAAATAATAAAGGTGGCAGCACTACGCCAGATGACGATTTTTTTGCTTTTGCTTTATTTGTCTAGTCTTATGTCAAAGTTTTGTATATGTTTACAAAAAGTCCACGTTTTGTGCTGTGATTATTGTATTTTATTAAAGTTGTTTGATAATTTTAAATTAAAATAAATAAGATATTAACCATAAATAAATAAAGTTGGCTAAAAATTTATTTATTTCATCACGTTTAGCGGCACGCTTTGATTTTTGTTTAAAGTATTTTTTGACGTAAACGGTGATAAAATTTCCATTTTTGTTGTAATGTTGTATTTGTTGCTGTAACGATGCCACCTGCTTATTCCACCATGATTACGACAAAAGCTCTTTTTACAAGCATTGCGTAGCAACAAATATATTTTTGCAGTAGAAGAATTTAATTACATATGTAAATATGTATATTACAACCCAATTTTTAAAATCAACAGAAATTCCAAAAAGTCGTGCCATTTTTAGATACGATATACGAGAAGTATTTAATAATTTTAACAACAAATGCCCAATAAATGATAACCGTTGAAATGCAGCTTTTAACAAACTACACATTTATTCTTAATGTTTACATTTTGAAAAGGATGTAGCAGATTTAGAACAACTCTAGTTTTTGAGGACAACGCTATAGAAGCATTTTTATGGCATTCAGTACAAATAGAGCACAAAATATGAATTTAGAAATGTACAAAAAAGATCAGTTCGACAAAAAATTTCCAAAGAGGAGGTAAAGAATGAGAAAGCCGCAAATTGGCGAAACAAAAGGCTTATAAAACAAAGGAAGTCGCTAAAAATAAAAGGAAATCTTCAGAAAGTTCCATCGACATCGGCTTCCAAAATAATAAAATCAGAGCAATCTCGAAGCATGCACCGAAATATAGATGTATTTATTGACGTTTATAAAATGAGAAGTGATAAAACTTGGGCAACATATATTCAAGTAATTAGCGTTCCGCAAGAATTATATGTATTCTCAAAATAACAATAACTAATTTAAAACTTTAATTAAAGCATTGTTTTAAAACTTAGTTGCAATATTTTTTTCGATTGAACAGGATGTTTTATAAACAAATTTGAAGAAACGTCGAAGAGTATTTTTATATTCAATATTTGCTCATGTGTGCGAAGGCAATAAAAATGGAATATTGCTTCCGTTGCAAAAGCCTGCCTATTTAGTCACTACGCTGAGGACATCGAAAGATTTTTAAAGTATGTATGTATATCTTTTAAATCTCTTTTAAAAAAACAAAATAAAATGGTCTTTATGCAAAAGAGCGTATTATTTGGAGCAGGGCCTCTATAAATGCGATTAATAGAGTTTTCAATAAACACAATCAACCGTATTCAAAACGAAAATTTGTGTACTGCGACTATACTCCGCTCATCGAGTGAGCAACTAAAATGTTAATTAAGCTTAATCGCCATTTAGTCATGAGGTTATTCAAAACACTTTTAAATCGCCCGATTAAGAAAAATTTGTACATCTCTGTTTTAGCAAAATTCAATTGATAGAAATAGCAAATTGACAGCAGTTAATCAGGAGTTAAAAAGTCTTTGATCGTTCGATAATCATAGTTTACTTAATAGTGTTTTGAATAAGAAATCCTTAACCAGGGGATATGCAGCAGCAAAATTTTTGTTTTGAATACGGGTGAATAAGTTTAAAACTGAAATTGGCAATATTGTTGTTTTGCAAATATGCTGTGTGCATCTATCATGGTGAAATAATAAAGGTGGCAGCACTACGCCAGATGACGATTTTTTTGCTTTTGCTTTATTTGTCTAGTCTTATGTCAAAGTGTTGTTCATGTTTACAAAAAGTTCACGTTTTGTGCTGTGATTATTGTTTTTTATTAAAGTTTTTTGATAATTTTAAATTAAAATAAATAAGATATTGACCATAAATAAATAAAGTTGGCTAAAAATTTATTTATTTCATCACGTTTAGCAGCACGCTTTGATTTTGTTTAAAGTATTTTTTGACGTAAACGGTGATAAAATTTCCATTTTTGTTGTAATGTTGTATTTGTTGCCGTAACGATGCCACCTGCTTATTCCACCATGATTACGACAAAAGCTCTTTTAACAAACATTGCGTAGCAATAAATATATTTTCAGTAGAAGAATTTAATTACATATGGGCAAGACCACGAAAAATTAAAACAATAGATTTTTTTTTTGTGTCACAAAGCCCAATTTTTGTTTTACATTTGAAATGTCAAATATCTAGAGAATATGGCAGCACAAAATTTGTGTCTGCTTAGACATTTTACATTATTTTCATAACAGGCACGTGCAAGTCGTAGTTGAAAAATATAGCAATGTCGGCGAAAAAGGTAAATTTTGTTATTTTTTTGTACTTTAGGCAGATGATTACTTTTTTTATCAGAATATAAATCAAACTATTAATTAGAAAGCAAATTTGTGTACAAAGCTTGGCTTTTGGACCAATTAGGGCTTAAAGTAATCAGCCGCAAATAAATGGTGACGTTAATGACAAATTTTTATAAAATGTTTTTTTATGCATTAACTAATTAGAAAAGATGTTGGATAAGCTGATTTTTTTAGAGTATTTTTAAAGTACTTTCATAATCAATGCTTAAATGAAGCATTATTTGCATATAGCAGGACATTTTTGCAAAAAAAAATTGCGTGACGTTACTGACGGTTTTTTTTAAATTTTTTTTCTACTTTTTTGCTTAATAATTTGGTATTTAATTGCTAGACTCCGATTCCTGGTGCACAAAGAGACAAGCGTTATGTTGAAAATCTAAAAGAAAGCAACAAATACGACGAGTACAAAAAGAAAAAGGCCGAAGCAATGAAAAAATTAAGGGCTAACAGAAAAGAGGAAGAAAAACTAATGCCAATAAGTAAATTGGGAAAGGCGATTTCTATGCGCCGTGCTGCTGGCCGCGAAAGAAGCAAAAAATATCGACAGAAATTAAAACAATCAGCTAAAGAAACCCAAATTGAAACGAATCCAAGCTGCAGTCTTAGCGAAATCGTTCAGAAAAGCTACAGGTGCTCACAAACATTAGGAAACAGCGGTATTGACGCTCATCGTTGCGAATTTAGACGAAGTTGAAAAACAAAATTTAGTCAGTGTTGTAACAAAAGCTTAGCCCAACAACCAACCAGTAACCAGTCAGCTTCCGAAGGAAATTGGAATTTTTTTCGAACGCGACGATATCTCCCAAGTTTCGCCAATAGCTCGACATGTAAAAAAATATAAATGCGCTGAAACAGGGGAAAACATTTTCGCACCAAATCCGTACCATTGGGGACGAAATAGTAGCTTATACTACTTCTCAGCAAGGATACAATTAAAATTTCTTTTTTTTTTTGTGATATGTGTTATACACAAATTTGAAGAAACGTCGAAAAGAGTATTTTTATGTTCAATATTTGCTCAGGTGTGCGAAGGCAATAAAAACGGAATATTTTTTTGGATATAATTTTATACAAAAGTTTTATTTTCATAAGTAATATTTCCTTTTATAAGCTCTTCGTACCTCTGAAAGTTCTGTCGCAAGTTTAAACCGCCAACTTTGGTCGTTTAAACTTGGAAACAAAATGAAATAATCGACTACCCAAAAACGATTTTCAAAGATTAGTTCTAATTTAATCGCTGATCTTTATGTCAAAAACTGGCTCTAATAAAAGCATAGTTTTAAAACTTAAGGCCGTGTCAGATACTTCTTCGCTTTGCGTGAAGTTTCTTACTTGGACAGAAAAGCGTAAAGCAAAAGGTGTGACAATAAAAACTTTGACAACTCTCACGCATTGTGTGTTAAAAAAAATAAATAAAAAAATTTATACTAGCACATTGTCAAAGCGCGCAAAAGGATAAGAGTTGCCTAACTTTTCGCTTCGCACTGCGTTTAAAGTACTTTATGTGACATGTTTCGTATAAGTATGTATATTTCATCTTAGATGTCAAAGAAAATCTCTAACGCAACGCGAATCAAAAGTTTTATCTGACATGGCCTTTATTCGCAATACTTTTTTTTCGATTGAACAGGATGTTTTATAAACAAAGCCTGCCTATTTAGTCACTACGCTGAGGACATCGAAAGATTTTTAAAGTATGTATATCTTTAAACATTCTGTATTAAAAAACAAATTAAAATGGCCTTTATGCAAAAGGGCGTATTATTTGGAGCAGGGCCTCTATAAATGCGATTAATAGAGTTTTCAATAAACACAATAAGTTTAAAACTGGCAATATTGTTGTTTTGCAAATATGCAGTGTGCATCTATCATGGTGAAATAATAAAGGTGGCAGCACTACGCCAGATGACGATTTTTTTGCTTTTGCTTTATTTGTCTAGTCTTATGTCAAAGTTTTGTATATGTTTACAAAAAGTCCACGTTTTGTGCTGTGATTATTGTATTTTATTAAAGTTGTTTGATAATTTTAAATTAAAATAAATAAGATATTAACCATAAATAAATAAAGTTGGCTAAAAATTTATTTATTTCATCACGTTTAGCGGCACGCTTTGATTTTTGTTTAAAGTATTTTTTGACGTAAACGGTGATAAAATTTCCATTTTTGTTGTAATGTTGTATTTGTTGCTGTAACGATGCCACCTGCTTATTCCACCATGATTACGACAAAAGCTCTTTTTACAAGCATTGCGTAGCAACAAATATATTTTTGCAGTAGAAGAATTTAATTACATATGTAAATATGTATATTACAACCCAATTTTTAAAATCAACAGAAATTCCAAAAAGTCGTGCCATTTTTAGATACGATATACGAGAAGTATTTAATAATTTTAACAACAAATGCCCAATAAATGATAACCGTTGAAATGCAGCTTTTAACAAACTACACATTTATTCTTAATGTTTACATTTTGAAAAGGATGTAGCAGATTTAGAACAACTCTAGTTTTTGAGGACAACGCTATAGAAGCATTTTTATGGCATTCAGTACAAATAGAGCACAAAATATGAATTTAGAAATGTACAAAAAAGATCAGTTCGACAAAAAATTTCCAAAGAGGAGGTAAAGAATGAGAAAGCCGCAAATTGGCGAAACAAAAGGCTTATAAAACAAAGGAAGTCGCTAAAAATAAAAGGAAATCTTCAGAAAGTTCCATCGACATCGGCTTCCAAAATAATAAAATCAGAGCAATCTCGAAGCATGCACCGAAATATAGATGTATTTATTGACGTTTATAAAATGAGAAGTGATAAAACTTGGGCAACATATATTCAAGTAATTAGCGTTCCGCAAGAATTATATGTATTCTCAAAATAACAATAACTAATTTAAAACTTTAATTAAAGCATTGTTTTAAAACTTAGTTGCAATATTTTTTTCGATTGAACAGGATGTTTTATAAACAAATTTGAAGAAACGTCGAAGAGTATTTTTATATTCAATATTTGCTCATGTGTGCGAAGGCAATAAAAATGGAATATTGCTTCCGTTGCAAAAGCCTGCCTATTTAGTCACTACGCTGAGGACATCGAAAGATTTTTAAAGTATGTATGTATATCTTTTAAATCTCTTTTAAAAAAACAAAATAAAATGGTCTTTATGCAAAAGAGCGTATTATTTGGAGCAGGGCCTCTATAAATGCGATTAATAGAGTTTTCAATAAACACAATCAACCGTATTCAAAACGAAAATTTGTGTACTGCGACTATACTCCGCTCATCGAGTGAGCAACTAAAATGTTAATTAAGCTTAATCGCCATTTAGTCATGAGGTTATTCAAAACACTTTTAAATCGCCCGATTAAGAAAAATTTGTACATCTCTGTTTTAGCAAAATTCAATTGATAGAAATAGCAAATTGACAGCAGTTAATCAGGAGTTAAAAAGTCTTTGATCGTTCGATAATCATAGTTTACTTAATAGTGTTTTGAATAAGAAATCCTTAACCAGGGGATATGCAGCAGCAAAATTTTTGTTTTGAATACGGGTGAATAAGTTTAAAACTGAAATTGGCAATATTGTTGTTTTGCAAATATGCTGTGTGCATCTATCATGGTGAAATAATAAAGGTGGCAGCACTACGCCAGATGACGATTTTTTTGCTTTTGCTTTATTTGTCTAGTCTTATGTCAAAGTTTTGTTCATGTTTACAAAAAGTTCACGTTTTGTGCTGTGATTATTGTTTTTTATTAAAGTTTTTTGATAATTTTAAATTAAAATAAATAAGATATTGACCATAAATAAATAAAGTTGGCTAAAAATTTATTTATTTCATCACGTTTAGCAGCACGCTTGGATTTTGTTTAAAGTATTTTTTGACGTAAACGGTGATAAAATTTCCATTTTTGTTGTAATGTTGTATTTGTTGCCGTAACGATGCCACCTGCTTATTCCACCATGATTACGACAAAAGCTCTTTTAACAAACATTGCGTAGCAATAAATATATTTTCAGTAGAAGAATTTAATTACATATGGGCAAGACCACGAAAAATTAAAACAATAGATTTTTTTTTTTGTGTCACAAAGCCCAATTTTTGTTTTACATTTGAAATGTCAAATATCTAGAGAATATGGCAGCACAAAATTTGTGTCTGCTTAGACATTTTACATTATTTTCATAACAGGCACGTGCAAGTCGTAGTTGAAAAATATAGCAATGTCGGCGAAAAAGGTAAATTTTGTTATTTTTTTGTACTTTAGGCAGATGATTACTTTTTTTATCAGAATATAAATCAAACTATTAATTAGAAAGCAAATTTGTGTACAAAGCTTGGCTTTTGGACCAATTAGGGCTTAAAGTAATCAGCCGCAAATAAATGGTGACGTTAATGACAAATTTTTATAAAATGTTTTTTTATGCATTAACTAATTAGAAAAGATGTTGGATAAGCTGATTTTTTTAGAGTATTTTTAAAGTACTATCATAATCAATGCTTAAATGAAGCATTATTTGCATATAGCAGGACATTTTTGCAAAAAAAAATTGCGTGACGTTACTGACGGTTTTTTTTAAATTTTTTTTTCTACTTTTTTGCTTAATAATTTGGTATTTAATTGCTAGACTCCGATTCCTGGTGCACAAAGAGACAAGCGTTATGTTGAAAATCTAAAAGAAAGCAACAAATACGACGAGTACAAAAAGAAAAAGGCCGAAGCAATGAAAAAATTAAGGGCTAACAGAAAAGAGGAAGAAAAACTAATGCCAATAAGTAAATTGGGAAAGGCGATTTCTATGCGCCGTGCTGCTGGCCGCGAAAGAAGCAAAAAATATCGACAGAAATTAAAACAATCAGCTAAAGAAACCCAAATTGAAACGAATCCAAGCTGCAGTCTTAGCGAAATCGTTCAGAAAAGCTACAGGTGCTCACAAACATTAGGAAACAGCGGTATTGACGCTCATCGTTGCGAATTTAGACGAAGTTGAAAAACAAAATTTAGTCAGTGTTGTAACAAAAGCTTAGCCCAACAACCAACCAGTAACCAGTCAGCTTCCGAAGGAAATTGGAATTTTTTTCGAACGCGACGATATCTCCCAAGTTTCGCCAATAGCTCGACATGTAAAAAAATATAAATGCGCTGAAACAGGGGAAAACATTTTCGCACCAAATCCGTAACATTGGGGACGAAATAGTAGCTTATACTACTTCTCAGCAAGGATACAATTAAAATTTCTTTTTTTTTTTGTGATATGTTACGTTTATTTATGTTAAAAAAAAAAACTACAACTGAAGTGATGCTTTAATTTTGCAACAATTAACAAGACTGAAATTAATAAAGACTTTTTTATTTTCCGATAATAATGTGTTTTTATTTTACAGAGTGTCCTGGCTTTAGTTCAAAATACTGACACAAAATTTTTATCACCATTTAGGAAGAAATTTCACAAATATTTCGCAAAAAAAAAAAAAAAAAATCACTTCGACATTTTCCGTTACTCTATCATTCAAAGATCAGCTCTAAAGGGCAAGCCCGATTTACTACAATTTTTTTTTATGAGATTAGTGCGAAAGTGCTTTTGTCTTAATATCTCCCCCGGGTTGTATCTTAAAACTCCTCTACTATTATTTTTTTGCCGTTTAGGGTCCCTCTATTAACCCAAGAAAAAAACATAAAATATTAAGCCCACCTTTTGGATAAAAATCATCTTTCATCCTTCCTTTTTTACATACTGGGCAATAACAAACATAAACTCTTTTCAATTCGCTTATTTTTACACAAACGTTCAGTAACCTCCAGACACACTTCCAAAATCCGGTGACGTTACTGACGGTTTAAAATGGTCATAATTTCACAACAAAACGAGGTATGAAACAACAGTTATGAAGAGAACTTTCATATGCCGCTCTCAAGTTGGGAGAAATAATTGTATTTTGTAAAGATATTGACCAAAATATGTATACGAGTGTAACGCTACTGACGGTGGCCTTGCCCATATGTACATATGTAAGTATATTAAAACCCAATTTTTAAAATCAACAGAAATTCCAAAAAGTCGTGCCATTTTTAGATACCATATACGAGAAGTATTTAATAATTTTAACAACAAATGCCCAATAAATGATAACCGTTGAAATGCAGCTTTTAACAAACTACACATTTATTCTTAATGTTTACATTTTGAAAAGGATGTAGCAGATTTAGAACAACTAGTTTTTGAGAACAACGCTATAGAAGCATTTTTATGGCATTCAGTACAAATAGAGCACAAAATATGAATTTAGAAATGTACAAAAAAGATCAGTTCGACAAAAAATTTCCAAAGAGGAGGTAAAGAATGAGAAAGCCGCAAATTGGCGAAACAAAAGGCTTATAAAACAAAGGAAGTCGCTAAAAATAAAAGGAAATCTTCAGAAAGTTCCATCGACATCGGCTTCCAAAATAATAAAATCAGAGCAATCTCGAAGCATGCACCGAAATATAGATGTATTTATTGACGTTTATAAAAT
The DNA here is from genome assembly GCA_963931875.1 of Pollenia griseotomentosa. Lineage (NCBI taxonomy): Eukaryota > Metazoa > Arthropoda > Insecta > Diptera > Polleniidae > Pollenia > Pollenia griseotomentosa. The sequence continues at coordinate 171,739,323 of OZ007562.1, read as the reverse complement.
GAGAAGTGATAAAACTTGGGCAACATATATTCAAGTAATTAGCGTTCCGCAAGAATTATATGTATTCTCAAAATAACAATAACTAATTTTAAACTTTAATAAAAGCATAGTTTTAAAACTTAGTTGCAATATTTTTTTCGATTGAACAGGATGTGTTATACACAAATTTGAAGAAACGTCGAAAAGAGTATTTTTATGTTCAATATTTGCTCAGGTGTGCCAAGGCAATAAAAACGGAATATTGCTTCCCGTTACAAAAGCCTGCCTAAGTAGTCACTACGCTGAGGACATCGAAAGATTTTTAATGTACATATGTATATCTCTTAACATTCTGTATTAAAAAACAAAATAAAATGGCCTGTATGCAAAAGAGCGTGTATTAATTGGAGCTGGGCCTTTATAAATGCGATAAAAAGAGTTTTCAATAAACACAATAAGTTTAAAATTTAAATTGGCAATATTGTTATTTTGCAAACACGCAGTGTGCACCTATTACGAATATTTGCAATGAAACAGCAGATTTCTTACACGTCAATTTATTTATGCTATAAACATTTGTTACACAAAAACAGTTAGTACATACAATATTACACGTGATTTAGGAAATGCTCTTAACCCTAGAGTACTAATGATCGACGTTTCGACGAGCATCGCTTCCTTTTAATTAATTTACTTTTAAATGGGTGTGTCTAACACTCTCAAATTTTGTATGCTGTTAGTAGATGATTTACTTTTGCTGTGTGTAATTGTGTTTTTTGAATTGCGTTGCTGAAACATTGCTTTTATTGGTTTTGTACTCGTCGAATCGTCGATGGTTAGTATTAACGTGACTTTTATTTTTCAACTTTGTGAGCAAATATTGCAAATGTTGTTACTTCAAACAATAGTGGCACCAATGTCCAGCTTAGGAGAAAATAAAAAAGAACACAAATGAAGTATGTGTAGATCATGCCCATACGAAAAAATGACGAATGTCAAAATCAAAATGTGATATATGCGAAAAACCCATATGAGGAGAGCACAAAGTTGAACTTTGTCACTCTGGCTCAAAGTGTTATTTAAAAAAAAAATTTTTTTATTTTTTTTTAAAGACAAAAATGTCTTTTTTAAGTTTTGATTCTTTTTTAGTTTTTCAGTTTTCCTAACAATATTTTATAGGTAATTTTTTATGATCCCAAAAATATGTGCAACATAAAATAAAAAAGTTCTAAAATTAAATATTTCGTTTATCTATATGAATTAAAATAAAATTATTTTTTTATATAAACTTATAAGGTGCCATAATGAATAATAACATTTATTGAAAAAGTATATTTGCTTTTAAGCCAAAGTTATAGGCAGTTAAAAAATACATCGTCGAATCGACGATCATTAGTTACAACGTACGTAAAATATGGTTCGTACTCTAGGGTTAAAATGGATGAAGTAACGAACTACATACATTATGAAATTATTTATTTAACAAATAAAGAAAATAGTCCTTGTTATAAGAAAAGCCATTTCATCATCAATAAAAATTTAAAGGATGAAGAAAAAATATTCATAACCGTGAATTGTTTTGCAAAATCCTTTTCACACAAATATTGCGTCCGCTCCACTGTGGCCAAATTAAATGGGGACTTTAGTCGATGCAAAGGGTAGATCCCGTATATCAATTAGCACAGTGAAAGGATATTTTAACATCGAACAAAATTTTGCATTGGAAGGCCGTACGAAAATCTTATGTTTACGTTGTAGCAAAAAAAAAAAAAAAAGAAGGAAAACGAGCACAGAAATTTTGAAAAAATGAAGTGTACAAAACTTATAAAAAAAAAAACAAAAACATGTAACACTTTAAGAGAATGTTTGGTGGAAAACACCAAAGAGTGCAAAAACGGAAATAAACAACAATATTGATTATGGAAAAATATAAGTATCGTAATCGAGACTTCCCAGAAATCTAAAAGATAAAAGGCAGGTATTTTTAACATACAAAAACATTATGAATTAATTGAATTTTACCACCACATTCTTGTCCGAAGTTAATGTAAATAAATTTGCAAGTCTTAATTAATCCTAATAGGCAAAATTTTAATAACATGCTAGAGATATTCATATGTACATATTGTACTCTAATTTTTTGTAAAGTTTTTTTGCTTCTCCTGTAAATTTATAAAAAGTGTTGTTACGTTATTTTGTATTTTAGGTATTTTAATAACGAAATATTGATGTTAAAATGCACGCTCCGTAACAACTTCGGAAGGCGAAAACTTTTTTACAACAAAGATTTCAATATTAAACTTCCCCTTTCCAAATGTAAAAACACTTAATAAAAAGAAAACCCCGACATAAAATTTTTCACAAAAATACCAATTAAATATAGTCTATCTGCAAAACCCCGCGATCTACAAAGTGATTCTTTTAATTGTGGAGTTTTTATATGCCTTTTTGTTGACAATTTACTACAAAATAAAAGTCTTGTAAGCATAGAAGATCCCAACAAATACAGGAAAACATCTCTCTCGAATGCGCAGATGATATATTGTTTCCATTGTTCAGCAAAATTTTTTGAAGCAACGTATATTTGTCAAAAATGCTATAAAGCTTCTTTCGATGGTTGTTTAAAATATTTAGATACAAATAAAAAGCGTTATTTACCTGCACCTTTTGTAACACAGCTTGAATTGATGGTATGTAATTACTTTACTGGTTTTTGATTTGCTTTTATATGTAGTAAGCGTTTCTATTTTTTCAGAAAAACTCCAAAGCTGCAAAAACCAAAAATTAAAACTAAGTACCTGTTTTCCTGCCGTTTGCAAGGTAGCATCAAGAAGTTCGTATGCGCATCAATATTTATTTTTAAAATTCTTATACATACATAGAACTACAATTATAAGTATGGCTGTATGTTAAGAAATTAATGAATATTAGAGTTGGGCAAAATCGTTCCTTTTGTGGAATCGTTCCGACCGATCCGTAAGATCAAAGGAACTAGGTCGTTCCTTTCGTTCATCGTTCCTGTTTTTTACTTTGAACAATGAATGAACGAGGAACGATAAAATTTATTTGTCGTTCGTAAAAACGTCAATAAACAAATATTTGCTATTGTTTGTTGTCATGTCGTGGCGTAACGACTACATTAATAATAATTATATAATTTCTTAAATGTTTGTAAAAAATAATAACTATTAATCCTGTTTTAATCTGCGCGTAATGCCGTTGCTGGAGGTGAACGAGTGGTATATTGCTAAAATATATTGCTTTGAATCACATCAGTAATTGATTTAATTAGAAATTTTTTATGTGTCACGATCTAAATACACAAAAGTCGGCAACACTGATCAACAAACAAAAAATTAACCTACAGAAATACATGTGATGATTCAACGGATTGCAATTGCGGAACGAGGAACGATAAAAAAGGAACTATTGAAAAAGTCCGCACCGTTCCTTTTAGGGAATCGTTCAATGGAACTAGGTCGTTCCGGAACGACACAACTATAATGAATATACTATGTATGTATATGGGGGATTTCAGGTCAAGTGACCCAATTTTTGAATCGATGTCTTCCGATTTCAACAAGATCGGTCAAAAAGTTTCTGAGTTAGAGGGGGTTCAAGTTTGACATTTTGACCATACAGGTATTCTTTCTCAACCATGTAACTTATTACCTATTGGTGTTAGCAAAATTTGTCCCAAGTAGCTTAGACAGCTATCTTGAATCAATATTGATCAATCTTTTGAAAACAAATTTTTTTATATTTAAAACTTTTTTTTATTTTTTCTAAGCGGGAATGTTTTTTTTTTTTTTTGCTCAGAAGAAAGCTAATGTCTTTTCCTTAAAGGTAGTTTGGGTGGCAAGTGGTTTATGTAAATACAAAAAATAGTATCTAACTCAAGACAAGGGTTTTTCAATTTTTGGCATATGCACCATTTTGAATTTGTTTACTATTTTTGTTTATGTGTTTCTAAAACCTTCAAAATAAAACTTATGCTGAGAAACAAGACAAATTAATACCCTTGATACTGTAATACCCACAATATGTTAATCCCAGGAATTAAAACACTTTTTTATAGAAATGTTAACAAATTAAATTCTTTTTATAAATTTGTAATAATAATTCAATTAATATATGATTATAATAATAATATCTAATAATAATAATAAAAATAAATAGATAAATAATTTTATAAAATTTAATCTTCATCCCATTAGATCCTTTTATCATAACTAATTTTACACTTAATTTAGTGTAGCTGATGAAGTGTTTAAGTTTTGCAAATACCCAATCTTTTATATCTCCTATGTATCGCCTTTAATTTCTGTTTTTTGCCAATCCCTTCTTGACATTACTATGTGGGGGAGACTGGGGCAGCTTCGGCACTGGGGTGCACTTGTCAATGACGTTTTCGATATGATGCACTTATTTTATATCACTAACTATTTATTTAAATGTGTCGAAAATCAAAATAAATAACTCCCGCAAAGTTTGTCATCTCTAGCTTACCAACTGAAAAAGCTACACGTGTTTTAGTGTTTTTCCCAAGTGTTTCTGTAATATTTTGATTCTATTTCGTAAGTATTTTGTATTTGAAAATTATCAATATTTAAAATAAAAATTACAAACCAACATTAATAATTTTGCTAGTTTCCTAAAAAATAAATTAAATCTAAATCTTTGTTGAAGAATAAAAGAAAAAAGAAGAAAATAGTGTACATAGTGCTTTTGGGGCAAATTCGGCATTTTCAATCGGGGCACATTCGGCCTAGTCAAACTTGGTCGATATAGTAATAATCCAATTTATCAAGTTACTGACATTACTTAAACTCTGACGACTGCATCTCAACAATAAACTTCCTTCGGATGCTTGATATCTTTTTGATCTCTATTTGTTAAGCCTGAAAATTAAAATATTTCGCTAGTTCTATGGGCCGAAATAAAACTTAAGTTACTAATTCCAAGAAATGTGTTTATTTTTCATTAACTGTATCCATCTAATAAAAAATGCTTAATCCGTTTATAACTGGCATCTAATTTTATTTTTTATTGAGTTTTTATTAAATATAGTCGACGAATGTGCCCCGTCAAATGCCGAAGCTACCCCGGCGTGGGGCACATTCAGTGAAAATGACTTTTTTTTTACTAATTCTCAAAAAAACATAACAAATACTCAGTATTCATAAAATTGTGTACTAATATTTTATTATTCAATATCCAAGGACAACAACAAGCGATACAATTTTTAAATCTGTTGCATACATTCTTAGATTCAGGGCTTCAAAAAAAAAAGCCGAAGCTGCCCCAGTCTCCCCTGCAGGTTTTTGGAAAGGTGCAATGTGAGACAGACCGCCATTAATTTTCCAACGCCAATTTTTTTTGCTAATTCGTTTATCTGCCTTTCAATGCGGCTTTTTTGTCAATCTTTTAAGTAGTTTTGAACGCACGTAAAAAATCGTCTAAGCCACCCCCGATATATCTTAAAGAGCAAAACTCAAATGAGTTAATAAAAAGTTTGATTTCGTTGATAGGTGAAAATTCCTTTTATGTAGTTGAAATAAAGCGAGGTAGTATTAACGAGACTAAAATACAGGTGAATCACGAAGATGATTTGCGAAAAGTAATTACAAGATTTGAAGCTCTTAATAAAAACTTTAATACATATAAACTGAAGAGCAGTAAAGGTCTTCAGGTAGTGATCAAGGGCATGCCTCATGCGTGGAACCAGAAGAAATTAAAACTTTTTTGGAAGAGAAGGGCTTTAAAATAAAAAACGTAGCAAATATTTAAAATTGGGAAAAAAAAATCCCCAACCACTTATTCGAGTGGAGTTATAACCCGGCGACGTTAAGCTTAAAAAAACGAACCGCATCCAATTTATAATTTAAAATATATTCTGTACAGAAGAATAACTATATAGGAGCCGCACAAAAGAAATGGTCCCGTACAATGTCTAAACTGCCAAGAATTCGGCCATACTAAGGCATACTGCCACATACCCCCTGTTTGCGTAGTATTTGGTTAATTACATGGTACAGTTCTTTGCGATAAGTCTAAAAACGACCCCAACGTAAAAAAATGCAGCAGTAATCACACTGCCAATTATATATACTATGTCAAGCAGTCGGTTAGACCAAAAATGTATCCCCCTCAAATGCAGGTAACAAATAAAGTAAACACTAATGACATTCAGGCTCCGCAGCCTAATTAAAACAGAACCTTTTATGCTAACGTCCTAAAATCAAACCATGTGGCAATTGAAAGGTGCTTCGCCAAGTAATGATGAAACTCCAGTTTCTAATTTAAGTCGTCTAAAAAAAACCATGGAAACATTAGTGCAAACAGTAAATAATTTTACGAACACAATGGGTAATATGATGCAGGAAGTTCTTAGAATGCAATCGATGTTATTGCAAGCTGTACCTAACAAGCCATGAACTGTTTAAAAATTTGTTTTTGAAACGCAAACGGCATCCGCCAACATAACAATGAATTAAAATACTTTCTTAAAAATAAACAAATTTATGTCATGATGGTTTCTGAAACTCATTTGACCTCAAGAACTACGTTTAAAATCAATGGTTATATATTATATGATACCAAGGACCCTCGAGATAGAGCGTGTGGAGGTTCTGCCATTTTGATAAAAATCCGAGTCAACCCACTACCTAATGTGTAATCATCGTGAAGATTATCTCCAAGCAACGAACATTTACGTTAAGGAATTAAATAGAAACCTAGTTAATTTCGTCGTTATACTCCCCACCTAGATTTTCAATATCAGAAAGCCAATATTTTAAATCATTAGGACCCTGTTTCCTAGCCGCTGGCGTATATAACGCTAAACATACCTTCTGGGGGTCACGACTTATAACACCAAAGGGTCGTGTTTTATTTAATACAATTTTTAAAATGGATTTAAATGTGGTAGGCCTACTGATCAGCAAAAATTCCATATGTCATCGATTTCGGCGTGGTTAAAAAACATCCACATAGAAACAATTCATGTTTCCTTAGAATTATCTTCCGACCACACACCTACAATTGTTACTATAATGAACCCCAATAGAATTGTAGCTACGACTGGTTACTTAGTGACGTAGGCTACACAAATTAACTGGTTAAAATAAAAAAAAAAATATCTCAGTACCCATTGCACAGAAAATATTCCGCTTAGTACACCGGAGAATGCAGATCGCTCTATTGTTAATTTTTACAGTTTTCTAAAACTAGATGTTCAACATTCCAGTATTGCCCCCCAAAAAAAAACAAAAAATATTAAAATATATTCCACAGATGTCGAGCGTCTCTTGTCTGAAAAAAGAGAGCTCGAAGAGAGTGGCAATTGCACAGATCCCCTCAACATAAGAACTTATTAAGAGTTTACAAAAAGGCTAAGAAAGTTACTGCAGACTCAGAAAACGGCTTCTCTGGAAAAATATCTTAAGGAACTTGATGCAACTCCACAATCAGACTACTCATTATGGCGTGCAGCTAGAAACCTCAAAAGGGCAGTGGTCTCTAAACCACCATTAAGAAACTTGAATAGAAGTTGGGTAAGGAATGATATTGAAAATGCAAATCTGTTTGTTATTCATTTAAAAAACGTTTTTCCCCCAAATATATCTCCCGATACTGCGGTCGCGTTACCACCTGTTGTTACTAGAGCACCTGTTCCCATAAGATTTGAGATAATAGAAATCTAAAAGGCTATTTGTGATTTAAACCCCAGGTTTTGATTGATCAGCAACAAAATGCTTTTGGAGCTACCCAGCATGTTAGACGTAAGGAGTGATAAACCTGGACGACTCAAAGGACAGTACAGAAATCTAAGAATAAAAATAAGAAAAAAAAATTTTTTAAAAGTGTTAAAATAAAAAAAAGAAGTTGTAAATTTAAAGGAAAAATAAATCTTAGAAACTTTGAAGTTTTTACTTGCTGCGGGTAGCCCAGTCCGTTTTTGAGCCAAACGTGCTCAAAGAGTAGGGTTGAGCTCAGGCCTAGAAATCGTCGGGTAGAATAAAAGAAAGAAACCAGAACTAGTGGTTGGAAAATTAAAATTGAATAAAATTAAATAGAAAAAAATACAGAAAAGAATAACGAAAAAAACACAGAAAGAAAAAAAAGAACCCTGAAAAGGAAAAAAAATTAATAAAGAAAATATATGACGGAACGGAAAATTAAATATGCAAAAAAGTATACATAGGCACAACCAAGAATAAATTAAAATCCAGAATGGCTGCACACAAATCAGATCAAAAATTAATCAATACACAAAAAACAGCACTTAGTCTGCTTTCACACGTTTCATCTTTTGATGCTCAACTCTTATGTTTTTAGGTGAGGGAATAAAGAAGAAAGGGGGTTAGTACGGAGATGCCTGTACTCGGTCAGTACGCTTTGTGTTTTTATTCGTTGGCATATGCACAACGATGGCTGCATGTAATTGTTTTCTCTTTTTTTTCTCTTTGATTCGCTGGTATTAAAATTATTGTTGTTTTGAACCTAAAAAAGTTGAAACCGGTTGCTGCGTGTGATTATATTGGCATCTTTAAAAGGGAATTTAAAAGAAGTTGAGCATCAAAAGATGAAACGTGTAAATTCAGACTAAATGATGAAACAGAATTGAGTCTTCAACTTCAAGAAAAAATTCTAAAGCCCATAATTAAAACGTCGGCAGTAACTTCAAATTCTCTCTCATTTCTTTCTTTTTCTTTTGTTCTTATTTTTCTTTGTTTACAAAATGTATGAAATTGAATGAAAGTATGGTAGCATTGTTAAGAGAATAAGTGTCTATATGTGAGAGCATTAGAAAAAACGTCCTCAAAATAAAATTGATTTTATTTCTCGACCGCATTCTCTGGCATAATTTTATGTCAAACTGTATGAAAAACAACGTTCAGCCCCAGTTCTGTTTCATCATTAAGTATTAAAAGTTTTTTCATATGCTGCATTCGAAAGAAAAAAATTGAAATGAAACGCAAACACATGTATACATATTTTGGTACAAACAATTTCCATAGAAATTGAAGACTGTTTTTATTTTTTATAATTTCTTAAAAAGTACAATAGTTCTGTATGTACATGCGTATAATTTTAAATAAACTTAAAATAGTGTTTTTTAGTAATTTTAATTACAATATATTATTTTTATACATAGTTAATTAAGAATATTAAAAAAGAATAAAGGCCGTGTCAGATAAAACTTTTGCTTCGCGTTGCGTTACATATACGCTTTGACATTTGAGTTAAATGTACATGTTTATATGGCACTTGTCACATAAACTGCTTTTAACGCAAAGCGAAGCGAAAAGTTGGGCAACTCTCATCTTTTTGCGCGCTTTGACAATCTTCTAGTATAATTTTTTTTATTTATTTTCTTTTTAACACACAATGTGTGAGTGTTGTCAAAGTTTTTATTGTGACATACACTTTTTGCTTTACGCTTTTCTGTCAAAGTATATGTAACGCAACGCGAAGCAAAAGTTTTATCTGACACGGCCTTAAGATAGATAAAAGAGAGCCGGCCTCAAGTTTAAATAATTAGTTTATTTTACACAAATTAACCCGGTGCGCTTCGCTACACTGGCAAAAAAAAAAATAAGAAAAAAATTACAGTATTTTTTTTTGTGATAAAATTAATTTATTTACATACGTATTGCATTTAAAATTTTTTTCTAAATATACTTTTAAGAAAAAAATTAACTTTATCTATATATATATTAATTTATATTATCAATAGCAACTAACTTAATTAAATTATTCTTATTATGTATGATTATTGTAATGCTTTATGATATACAATATTTTTGGTCTTTTCTTCAGGGGCGTAAACAAATAAATTTTTAGGGGTTCATACACGTGAGCATGCAACGTAAAGTTGTCCATGAGAAAAACATGGGTTTGATAAATTAAGGCCGCATAAATGAAGAGTTTGTCCCTGCGATTTATTTATTGTCATCGCAAATGCTAAACAAACAGGAAACTGTAATCTCTTAAATTGGAAGGGCATTTCAGTTGATAATAGGGGAATTCGAGGTAGCAAGACATCGGTACTTTCCCGTGATAATAGTCGCTTCGATTAAATTGTTCAGCAGCCTTTTCACTTTTAGCCTGGTTCCATTGCAAAGGCGAGGTGGGTCAATGTTTCTTAATAAAATAATAGGAACACCAACTTTCAATAGCAGCTCATGTGGTGGGAAGCCAGCCAGGTGCAAAGAGTTCAAGAATTCGACTGGATAATTAACCACGTCCTCTTCATTTGTCACAGTATCAACAGATTTATATGTTTTTGCATTTCCTTGGATTCTGTTAAGTATATTATGGTTAACAGAGCGTACGTCAATATTTTTGGCAGCAAGTAATGCTCGTTCACATAACCATTGACTGTTATTGAAGTTGTTTTCGATATTTGGAAACACACAGTCGATTAGTTCTTCGATTGATTTAGTTAACCGGCAAAAGTTAGATGGAAATGTAATACATTTCGTGACTGCATCAATTGGCATTTTTCCATTTCCAAGGTCCATAAGTTGTTCAGAAAATTGAGTAGTTGTTCCATCACTTTGAAGTTGTACAAGCATGTTTGTAGTTAATTTCAATGTGCGAACATTGCGCCATAGGAACGATGATTTAAGGCATGCGTTCAACTCGTCTGCTGGTGTTGAACCGGGAATAACCGGAAGTGTTTGTCGAAAATCTCCGGCTAATAAAATCAAAGCTCCTCCAAAAAACCTTGTGCTGTTTCTCAAATCCTGCAAAGTTCGATCGAGAGCTTCCAAAGATTTTTTGTGGGCCATTGTGCACTCATCCCAAACAATAATCTTACATAATTGTAGTACTTTGCCCATAGAAGAATTTTTCTTAATGTTGCAAGTGAAATCTTCTAAAAATGGCGCTTTTACTGGTATTTTAAGTGCAGAATGTGCTGTTCTACCACCATCCAAAAGAATTGCTGCAATTCCGGATGAAGCAACAGCCAAAGCAATATTTCTTTTCGATCGAATTTTTGCCAAGATCAAGGAAATTAAAAACGTTTTTCCTGTTCCTCCAGGTGCATCAATAAAATACAATCCTCCAGTTTGATTTTCAATGGCATCCACTACTGCATTGTATGCTGTTCTCTGTTCTGGCTTTAGTAGCTGCAAATTTTGTGAAAGGTATGTTTCTAATTGTTGTACATCGTAAGTTACTTCTCTTCGCAGATCACGGTCATACACATCTTCGCCCGATCGAAGAGGAGCAATCATACCCACTTGAATAAGTGTCTTGTTTTGGATTTCCAAACATTTATCTTCTAGTCGTACCAAAGCCTCGTTGTAAATTGCATCGGAAAATTCTAGCGTTGCATCATTGGTGATAGTTCTTTCCCGATGCAATATATCTTCTGTCATATTTTCTTTAAATTTGTTCCATAGTTCCTTGGGGTTGGATGGTGAGCATGAAACTAATATAATTGCAAATAATGCCCTTATCTGACGTGGATTATTACCAATCGATGCATCTGCAAGAGTTGTTTCCCAGTGTGAATCATTCTCTGAAGGTTGAACATATTTGCCCATCCACAGTCCTTAAATTTTCGAATGATGTCGGTCCACGGACATTAATTAAAAGCATTCGCAAGTAAAAGCACTCGGCATTTTGTGGGTGAACTGTATAGATTCTACCCAGTGCATCTGTCGAATATATATTTGGCCATCCTTCGACTGGTTTTCATTGCTTTCGTCGTTGAAATTTTTAAGATGATGGGATCCATGTGTAAAACTTGAGCATACAGCAAAGTTTTGGCGAACGAATCAATTCTACATAGATCAAAGAAGGATGTAAGTGCTGTACTTGGAGGCGACACTGATCTTTCTCGTGCATTCGATTCGGTGAAATAAACTCGTTGTCCATTTTCAAGGTGAACTGATAAGTGGAGAACAGCAGGATGACGTTCGTGGATAGGGAATCCTAAAATTCTCCAAACAGCTTCATTGCTACTAATATACCGTGCCATCTGATAATGACTCACTTCGTCATTAGGATTTTGTACCGAAAACACAGCCATATCCGATCCTTTAGTGACGTATTTGCAGATATATTTTATAGACTTTACCGAATTGCAATACTCCACATTGATGTGTGCCTTGAATGTTTTCGAAAGCAGTGGACAGTAAGGTACTATCCAGCGATTGTCTACTTCTACATCGTTATTGCGCACTTTTAATGTAACAGATTGTCCACCATCATTCGTAGATCGACGACGGTAAAGAGGATATCCATCAGTTCCAGTTACTGTATCTTGAAGCAACTGCCGTGGATATTTTTTGGTACACTTTCCATCCACCATGCATGGAGAACTTTGGTTAATTACACCACAGGGGCCAAGAACCATATTCTTTATAACGATTTCATGCAAATTAGGATCCACGCTTGCATTAGGTATTTCCGCCGATATAATATCGATTAAATCAGGCATTACCTATTCAACCAACCATATTAAGATATGCGCATGCGGTAATCCACGCTTCTGCCATTCCACCGAATACATCCAACACCGCGTTTCTCCAAATACACGTTGTTTTACAACAAAATCCATAAGAGATTTCAGCTTTTGTCTAAACACACGTGCTACAATATCGTGCCGATGTACCGATGTCTGACCTTCAGATAATTCAGATGTTATTTCCACCCATTTTGGATTACATGTAAATGTAATGAAAAGATCTGGCCGCCCATATAATCGCACATATGTCATTGCATCCTGTGTGTACTCTTGCATATGTCGCGGACTTCCTGTGAACGTTGCTGGTAATATGACTGCTTGTCCAAGTGCATTTGAGTTGATGTTATTTTGTTGATGCAAGGCATCCCGAAGATGAATGTAATCGTCTGCCCGCAACTTTGATTGATGATGTCGTGTATATAAAAGCCGTTCAGTTTCAATTTTGGCATACATATCCACGATGTACTGATGAAATAACTGGCGGCAATTTAGTATATGGTTTATAGCATTTTGACGAATCATTATACGATGAGCGTAAAAATTCATTGAGCTCACTTTTTTGCTTGTTGAATTATCTGTGACATGAGAAAAATATGAATAGATTAGATTATATTGAATTAATGTTTAGTTAGATAAAATAAAATTGTTAAAAAATCATGAACTTACGCGTTATTGGATTTATTTGCCGTATTTCAAAATGATAACCATCATCTCCGTATGGGAAAATAATAGAATACTGAAGAGCATCATATGAACGATGCGTTTCTGATATTCTGTTTATCCTATCATCACGTAGGCGAACAATAATATCTCTGGGTGCAACAGGATCCCCAACCATTAAAACTGCTACATCATTAGTGGTAGGTGCATTATACCGTCCTTGGTGTTGCCCTGCAGGTGTTTTGTCAGCGTGAATTACAATTTGGTGGTCATCAGAACCAAATTGTGCATCATCTTTTGCTTGTTTAAACAAAACACCCTTACTAATTCGTTGTTTGCATGCATCATTACTTGCAATTCGGCAACAATTCGTTGATTTGTATCCGGATTATATTGCTGACGTTGTTGTACCTGGTTAATATCATCCGCTTGTCCCATGAAATAAATCTGTAGGTACTTATACTCTGCATCTGGAGTGGGCAACAGTGATCCCATTCGATGATATATTTGGCCTTGGATCTGAAAAGTTGGCATAAAATTTTCTCTAACTATTTTAGTGACACCAAAAGATGTCATTTGAAAACAGGAATTGTATTTTCGAATTTAAGTCAGAAAATGTTTTGATTCTCCATTAGTACCTGTAAAAATATTATTATTGTTACATTAATAATTATGTTAAATTTTTAAATTATAATATTTTAACTTACCTGAAACCAATGATAACAAAGGTTCTGGTGGTGGACGTAATCAGGCAAAACTATTTTTCCATTAGCGCAACACATTCCAGGTGATTCATTTTTGTATTTGAAAGCATTGCAATATAAGCACATTTTATTCATTGGACCAATAGAAATTAATTCATCTTCACTGTGATCCATGATTGATGTGTAATTGAATGCAATCCGTTCATATGCATTTTGTCGATTATTAATTCGGTGTCGATTCTGATTTCGGCGAGCATTCCGTTGGTCAATTGTCTCATTTTCTCTTGAAGTTGACGCTCTTGAACGTTGACTGTTAAGACGACTTTCACGTTGATCTTGTGTCTCATTGGCCCTTGAAGACGACGTTCTGAACCGATTACTTCTGAGACGTCTCTCACGTTCATCCGATGTCTCATTAATTCTTGAAGTTGATGTTGTATCACGTTGGCTGCTGAGACGCCTCTCACGTTCATCCGATGTCTCATTAACTCTTGAAGTTGATGTTATAACACGTTGGCTGCTGAGACGCCTCTCACGTTCATCCGATGTCTCATTAATTCTTGAAGTTGTAGTTGACGCACGTTTGCTGCTGAGACGCCTCTCACGTTCATCTGATATCTCATTAATTCTTGAAGTTGATGTTGACGCACGTTGGCTGCTGAGACGCCTTTCACGTTCATCCATGGTCTCATTCATTCTTGAAGTTGATGTTGTAGCACGTTGGCTGCTGAGACGCCTTTCACGTTCATCCAATGTCTCATTCATTCTTGAAGTTGATGTTGTAGCACGTTGGCTGCTCAGACGCATTTCACGTTGATCTTGTGTTTCATTGGCCCTTGAAGATGACGTTCTAGAACGAACACTTCTGAGACGTCTCTCACGTTCATCCAATGTTTCAGCAGCTCTTAAAGTTGAGCATCGAATCCGTTCAGTTATCGATTTTTTAGTGATTTTGGTAAGTGCTGATTTTTTTGCAGGCATTATTATAATATTTAGTTTTCGAATATATTTTACTTGAACAAAATGTGGTGCTTGTTTGAAATTTGCAATTGAACTAAATTTAAAAAATGTTAACCTGGTGCGTCCACCATGTTAAAATAAAAAAATATCGCAGGTAAGTTTTCACCTTAGGGATTTAAAAGTACAGTGTAAATTCGATAATCCGGACTCCACTAATCCGGAATATTCGGTAATCCGGACAAAATTTTCCAGCTCATTGCGTATTCTATAATCCGGATTAATTGCAAATATATAGTCCGGATTGAATAACACCCGTTTTAATTTATTTTTTTATTCAAATCACAGCATGCTTTAAAAAATACAGTCATTGCGTATTCTATAATCCGGATTTATTGCAACTCTATAATCCGGATTGAATAACACCCGTTTTTTATTAATTTTTTTTATTCAAATCACAGCATGCTTTGTTTGAAAAATACAGTTAGAATAGTGTGATATGAGTATGTTTCCACATGCGTTTTTTTTTTGCTATGAATTATTATAATTTTTAATAAATACATACATGCGGTAATCCGGATAATTCGCTAATCCGGATTGGGGTCTGCAATCAATTATCCGGATTATCGAATTTTTACTGTACTAATTTCTGGTAAAAAGTAAGTAACAACAACGTGTTCACCGCAAGATGCATTTAAATTGTATAAGCATAATAAAAGTTATATGGGTCACATATATTCTTTTTTGTTTTTAAAAATGTTTGTTGAAAAAAAACGCAGGTAAGTTTCCACCTTAGGGATTTAAAAGTACTAATTTCTGGTAAAAAGTAAGTAACAACAACAACGTGTTCACCGCAACATGCATTTAAATTGTATAAGCATAATAAAAGTTATATGGGTCACATATATTACTTTTTGTTCTAAAAAATGTTTGTTTAAAAAATAACGCAGGTAAGTTTTCACCTTAGGGATTTAAAAACGAAAAGTTATAATTACGGGGAAAAAAACTTCTGCTCTCATTTTTTTTCAAAGATAAAGATGCTTTTTAAATTTTGTAGGCATAATAAAAGTTATATGGGTCACATATATTCCTTTTTGTTCTAAAAAATGTTTGTTTAAAAAATAACGCAGGTAAGTTTTCACCTTAGGGATTTAAAAACGAAGAGTTATAATTACGGGGAAAAAAACTTCTGCTCTCATTTTTTTTTTCAAAGATAAAGATGCTTTTTAAATTTTGTAGGCATTATAAAAGTTATATGGGTCACATATATTCCTTTTTGTTCTAAAAAATTTTTGTTTAAAAAATAACGTAGGTAAGTTTTCACCATAGGGATTTAAAAACGAAGAGTTATAATTTTGGGGAGAAAAACTTGTTCCCTCATTTTTTTCAAAGATTTAAAATTTTATATTTATATATCTCTATTACCGCCATTGATATATGATTATCGATTTAAACCGTAATAAGCATAAATCCGTTCAAATTTAAATTCTATTAAAATAACTGTAAACGTTATGTGGGATACAATATGTACAGGTTTTAAACTATTTTACTTCCACTTTTTTTGCGTACAGCCTTTAGCAGTTTTGGCTGCACAATGATAAATCAGTCACTTGACTAAATTATAAATTTGATTCAATATTTGTCATATGGCGGTACTGCTTCTCTGCCTGTATCGACAAAAAAAGTGGTTAATTTTATTTTTGGATGCTTTTGTAAAAATGTAAAAATTATATTGAAATTTACAGTTTACTATAATAGTAGCTTTAACACGTTTGAAGACTCTCCCTTTAATAGTTCTTAAGTTAAGCGATATTTAATATATGCATCCTATGGGAGGTGTTTCCCCTATGCACCTACTCGCTTTATTTTTATTTTCAAAAGTGGAGTATACCATAAGAGTGACTTCCACAAAGTTTGAACATTCTCACTATAACAGTTCTTAAGATATGCGATATTAAACATTGGCGTCCTATGGTGGGTACCACTACCCCCGCCGCTATTTTGTTTTAATTTTGGGGCTCAGAAGATCCTACTACCAAAAAATCAACAAAATGCGTGCAGTGGCTCTTATTAATATTTCTATATATGAGGGGTACTGCTCCTCCCCCGTCTACCCCGCCCATTTGTATATTGAAATTTATAGTTTACTATAATAATAGCTTTAACCACTTTTGAAGACTCTCCCTTTAATAATTCTTCAGTTGAGCGATATTTAATATATGCATCCTATGGGAGGTATTTCCCCCCCTGCGCCTACCCGCTTTATTGTTATTTTCAAAAGTGTTGTATACCATAAGAGTGACTTCTAGAAAGTTTGAACATTCTCACTATTACATTCTTTAGATATGCGATGTTAAACATTGGCGTCCTATGGGGGATTCCACTTCCCCCGCTGCTATTTTATTTCAATTTTGGGGCTCAGAAGATCTTACTACCAAAAGTTCTGCATAATGCGTGCAGCGGATCTTAATATATGCGATAATTAATATTGGCATCCTATGGGGGATACCAATTCCCCTGCCCCTATCGAAAAAATAAGTAGCCTATTTTATTTTTAGGGCTCACGTGATGTATCTGTAAAAATTTCAGGAAAATCGGTTTAGTAGTTTAGGAGTCTATAAACCAACAAACAAACAAACAAACAAACACACAAACAAACACACAAACAAACATACAAACATTTTTCATTTTTATATATATAGATATTTTATACATAATATTGTTACGTTACTGCCTTTCAATAACGTTTTGGTTTATTTCCTTTATAATAAACCGTTTCGAGTTCTTTATTGCAACTTTAATAAAATAAATAAAACACAAACACTATTAACAACTGTTTACAATTTACTCAACTCTATTTAGTACTAAGTCTTTTTAACAACAGTAATTTATAGCTTTTATTCACAACCAACTATAATTTTCTCAGCGTTATGCGTTATTGACAAAGTCTGAACTAAGAATGAATTAATTACGCTAGTCGCCGCTAGTATTTATACAGCAATTTGGTTGTCTAGAACATTCGAAATGTTTTTCGTAGGTTCGAGGCTTTACTTATTCACCACACTTTAATTTGATGTATGGCAGCGCTAATGTTTACATAATTTTACCTCTTATACTGAAGCTTTTTTAACGGTCATTTCTTGGTCTTTCTGCACATTGGGATTGAAGTGTACTAAATTATAACAATTTTTAATAACAATGTAAACCAATAAAATTACTAATAAATACAAGTTAACTAATAAATACAAGATAACTAATAAATTCAACTAATTCTTAACTAATAATTACAACTTATTCTTAACTAAAGTTACTTTCGTAACACTGCCCCCCCCCACTTAAGCCTGTTCGTCCCGAATAGGCTCAGAATCATTTCTTTCATAACAGGCTAATCGTTCTAAAAAAAACCTTTCATTTTGGCCCTTGGCCTTTTATATTTCCGTAGTTGGTTTACAACATCATTTAATTTCCTTATCACCTTATATGGCCCATTCCAATGTATTTGTGGCTTGGCAACTAATCCTTCCTTTGGTTGTTGATTCATTGACAAAACCAGCTGGCCCTTCTTAGATCCTTCAGAGTACTCCACACAATCATAACTGGACAACTTTCTATGGCCACGCACGGACTTTCTATGGTCGTACAGATTTCTCCGCTCCAAAGAAGATACCTGCTTATCCTCGGGTATAGGTAGTGCATAACAATTGCACTGTGGAAGCGACGCACAACCTCTGTTTGCTGTGCTCCTGGCTGCCACACGCTTTGGGCAGTTTCCTTTAAAATTTTGACTTCCACCTATACTATTGGCTCTTATAACCTTGGCCGATACGGGCTCTCTTCTTTGCGCCGTTATACAATCTTTACTGGGCGCTACCTTCAACGAGCGACCCTCACTGACGCATTCCCTCCTATCTGCCTCCGTACAGTGCCTGGCTTCCAATCTGCTAAGCTGTCTTACCTGAGCAACCACTTTTTCTCGTTTTTCAACTTTTCTGTGAACTGACGATTCCTGACGAGTACATTCGAGAGGCTGTCCTACACGAGCCTCACTTTCATACCCAACATCCAGGGTATTTCATAATCACACAAATGCATAATTTGCTTTCCAATATTCAGACTTATATTATGACTTATCATAAAATCTGCGCCAATCAGTATTTCGTCTACAATGTCGGCCACAATAAACTCATGAAAAGCGACAATATCGGCAATTCTTAACACCACACGTGTTTTCCCATAGACAGTAGCAGGCTCACCTGTAGCTGTTCGCAAGCTCACTCCGCTTAGTGGTTCGACAGCTCCTTTAACCAAGTCAGGCCTTATTATCGAGAATCCTGCACCAGTGTCGATAGTCAAAATGCGCTTTTTACCATCGATGTAGCCAAATGTCGTAATACTTTTGTTACTCTTTGGCACTACTAAATTTATTATCGAGTCCTCAGATGCGAAAGGTAGCACTCCCTCCATACTTAACGGCGACTCCTGTGATAACTGATGACTAGCCCGTTGGTTGTTTCTCGGCGGCGAAGCAGATCTTGAACTTTCGTGCTTTACAGTCACGCTGTATGTGCCCAACCTTTCCGCAGTTATAGCATTTTAGTTTGTTTCTGCCCAGCTTCTCATTTAATACCCGCAAAACTTCTTCTGTAAGTCGCTTTAATTCATTCATGATGTCTCTATCATCATCTGCTATAACATCAAGCCTTTGCACCTTAAACGACTTCTGCTTTGCAACTATTCCTGCGGTTTCCTGAGCCAGGGCAAATGAAACTGTTTCTGCAAACGTTGACTTCAATGATGCACACACCGCATACTTGACATCAGCATCTCTTATACCGTTAATGAATGCTTCTGTTTTGAAGCTGTCCAACAATGGGTGATTCTCACCAGGGTATGTAAGCTGTACCAACCGCTCAATCTCCAGTGCGAAGTCCTCTAAGGTTTCGTTTGCCTTTTGCACTCTGCCACGCAACTCCATTTTGTAGATTTCCTTTTTGTGTTCACCACCATACTTGCGTTGCAGTGCTACCATAATTTCATCATAATTGTTTCTGCTACTTACTGGTACACTTTCAAGCACTTCAGCCGCAGTCCCCTTTAAAGCAAGAATTAGCTCGATGGCTTTTTCCTCACTGTTCCATGCATTTCTGTTGGCAACTGTATCGAACTGGAACTTAAAAACATTTAATGGCACACTACCGTCAAAGCAAGGGGCCTTTATTCTACTAGAAACTTCTGGAATAACACGCACTGGTCCCTCTTGGCATTGTAGACTATTTACTTTTGCTTCAAGATGATGAAACTTTTCATCCATATCTGTTACCTTTGTTGTTACTTCAGTCAGCTTCTGGTTAAATTCTATGTATTTCCATTTCATTTACTCTTTCGTTCATTTCACTGGAAATCTCTTGAAGTTTCTCGTTTGTTATTTTAGAATTCTCTTGAATTTCGGCTAATATGGTAACTGAATTCTCCTTTACCATTTTTTCCACATTTTCATTCATTATTCTAGAAGTTTCATCAATCTTTCTAGAAGTTTCAGCCAAGATATCGCTCGAATTTTCTTTTATCATCAATACCATGCTTCTGGAATTATCGTCCATTTTTTTAGAATTTTCATCAATTTTTCTAGAAGTTTCAGCTAACATCGCTCTAGAATTTTCGTCAATTTTGGCCATCATAGCAGCAAACATTGTGTTGAAATCCACGCTACTAGCAACTGCACGAGTACATACATACCTCAATTTCGTCTTTATCTTCGAATTCGTAACTCACAATGTCCATATTGCGTCGCTCGAATTCATCTATTAGTCTCTTTTGCAGCTCTGCTTTATTACCTGCAGTTGGCAGATCCAACTTGCCCAATTCTTTCTTGAGCTGTTCTACTTTAAGCTCTTCAAATTTCATTGCTGTCTTCTTGTTATTTATTTTTTTTATTTTATTATTTTTTTTTCACTTTTATTAATTTATTTATTTTATTTATGCAATTTCACTTCTGACCAGAGTACGAAAAAAAACTGTAAAGTACACAATTAAGAGTACCATACCGTATTTTACCATGAACAATACACATTCACATTCGTTACAAGAGTACAAAATAAAAAAAAAAACATTTTTCTGTTTGTGAATGTGTGCACAAACATATACGGTACACAGCGAGAGTGAGCTGACGCACACAAACACTACGATAACGTACATAACATCTTTTAACGTACATGTACAGTATTTTTAACGTACTTATCTGTACTTTTTATTGAACACGTATGTGTATTTAACGTGCGTGTGTGTGTGGTATGTATGTATTTTTAATATCAAAAAAGGCCAAAAATATGATTTGAAATCGAGTTGTATAACAGGAGTGCAGAAATATAAGAAACATGCAAAAGTACTAATATTTTATGGAGCAGAGTAGTAGTATTGGTGCCTATTTCAGTAAACAATTGTTTTTGTTTTTTACGCGAAGAATTAACGTGCGTGTGTGTGTATGTATTTTTTTAAAGCAAAAATTTTTTTTATAACATCAAAAAAGGCCAAAAATATGATTTGAAAGCGAGTTTTATAACAGGAGTGCAGAAATATAAGAAACATGCAAAAGTTCTATGGAGCAGAGTATTGGTGCCTATTTCAGTAAACAATTGTTTTTGTTTTTTACGCGAAGAATGCACATGTGCGCGGCTGTGTTTAACTTTGTTCAATTACAGTGTGTAAGATAAATGGTTATATAAGGAATTAAAAACATATTTTATGATAAACAATGTCTTTGTTAATGTCCACAGTCTTTTATATTATTAAACATTTGAATGGCATAGGGAAAATGTTATTAAGAGGCATTATGATTATTTTTGTAGCTAAATTACTGAGTACACTGATAAGAAAAAAAGCTTTTTATTAGAATTGAAAAGAATTTTTGGCATGGTTAACAGGCGAAGAAAATGATGAAAATAAATCAGATTTTATTTAAAAAAAAAACAAGTTTTACAACCAAAACAATTTTTTGTGATTAAATATTAATAAAAATTTTGGGCTGGATTTTGCCTGTCACTGTACATTCTCTCGCAAAACATTTTTGTGCATCAGAGAAAATAATGTTGTAAGTAATGATCAGCGTTGTCAACTTGTTGCGTTTCGCACCATTTTGGGTGCTTTTTTAAAATTTTTGTTCGAAAAATACTTGGCAACAAAGCAAAGACAAAAATTTGTCGTTAAGCAGTCAAAATTTGTAAATCAACTATAATTGTCTTGAGGAGCTATTCTGTAATGGAATTTTATAAATGTCTATCGGTAACCAATATCGGTAGCTAACAACGCAAAAAAAGTTCTTGTTAAAAAAAACCAATATTATGTGTGAACAAAAAAAAAAAAAACATGGTCAAATCTGGTCCGCTTTGCTACGCTGATTTAGGTTGCACCACAATATGTTTGTACCTTATAAAACCTAAATACCTAAAAACCAAGACAGTTTATGGGCACAAAAACTCTATTCCGGAAAGAAGTTTGTATGTAAGCTATGTAATATTATGAACCAATTCGCACCATTTTGAATAGGATTCAACCTTGTAACAATTAACACATATCCCAAATTAGATTCAATTTTTTCCAAAATTGCGAAAGTATAGACTTGCGCACAAGGTTAACTTTGAAAGACAACAGACCTCGTTAGATCGACTCTAAAATTGATTCTGAGTCAATCGGTATACTAAACTATTTAAATGTATTACACATACATAATAGTACAAACTCATAAAATCCTCTCCACATACAGTAGTGTGGGTATAGAAAGTAAGAGCAGAATGTTGTGCTGGAGTGGCTCGGGTTTATGACAGTTGAATGTGATGCCATTTGGACTTTGCATGCTTGGTGCACTTTGCCGACATTATTGTCATGGGGAAAACACTTGACGAACACTTGAAAAATTTGGAAGAAATGTTGAAACGTATATCCACGGCAGGACTTCCAAAAGGAAGTAAAGTACCTGGGACATCGCGTAACCTCCAAAGCCATTTTAACAGATAAAGATAAAATAATACCTGTAATGGATTGGATAGGCTTAGTGCATACTAGTGATGTTACGAATATTTGTATTCGTATTCGAAATGCCGAATATTCACCTGCTTTACGTTATTCGTACTCTCCAAATACAAGGGAATATTTCGCGAATATTTTGTTAATGCATTCCAAGGAAGAAAAAATACAAAAGTGCAAAAAATACATAAAATTAAACAAAAAGTATTAATTTTTATTAGAAAAGATTTTTGTCATTTTAACACAAAAAAATCTTCTATTAGAAAAGTGAAAAACAAACAAACATTAGAAGTTTGTGCCGGTACAAAACTATTTTATGAAAATTACTCAAGTTTTAACTTCAACTTTTCCAGATTTATTATCATTTTAAGCAATGTGCTAATTATCGTAAGAAAATTATCGACAACCGGATTTCAAATTTAGTCATCGGAGTGAGATAATAAACTTAAATACATTTGGTAGTGTGACAGTTTTTTTACAATTTATTTTTTAAACGAAAATAAAAGATTTATTATATCGAGTGGCGTTTTAGTTCAGATTGGATATTCGCTGAATATTGGCGCAGATATTCGTATTCGCGAATATTAAAAATTGATATTCGTGACATCACTAGTACAAATCAATACAAATAAATTTGTTAGGTTTTTTTATTTTTGTTAAGTTTTATATTTTTTTCCTAAACCCCTGAAATGTAAAAGACTGCTTTATTATAATATTTTTAATACAAAAATATTTTACTTTTTATTTAAAATTACTCAAACAAACATTTTAAATTAAAAAGAAAGTCTAAACTTGGTGCGTTTCTATTTTTAAATGGCGCGTTTTCTTCACCTTTTTGGTGCGTTTTGAAATTTCAAAGTTGACAACGCTGGTAATGATCAGTTGTAGAGAGTATGCGTATATTTAAATATGTATAATTGTTTGTGCACATTTTGAAGTGGTAAACAGGGTTGCCGAACTTGGTATTTTCGTTTGGTCGGATGGTAGGCTAATCCTAATTTTAGTCGGTTTGAGAAAATTTACTTTTTCATTTTATAAATTGACTTTTTAAATGTGGTAGGACATAGTCTGTTAAAGCAACTGACTATATCGCAAAGCAGGCAACAGAAAATGGAATATTTGTTAAAAAAAAAAACAGAAGATCTTCTTGATTGTTGGTGAAACCTCGGATGTGACAATAAAGAAATGAAAATAAAAAATTTTTTACAACAAACAATATTTAAAAAATATTATTGAATTGGCAACAGACGGCGCTAACGCCATGGCGGGTAAAGTAACTGGACTAAAAAACTTACTTAGAAATGAATTTGTTTAATTTACATTAAGTGCGCTCTCTCCACCTGTGTTCAAGTTACGCATGTAAAATGCTGAAGGAAAATATAGAGCTTCTTTGTTGTAATATTAACAGTTTTTTCCCATAGCCCTTAAAGAATTACTGAACTAAACGAATTTCAGGAATAATGTTCGGTACCACCTCATAAGATATAAGCTGCTTCTTATACAAAACGCCTATTTTGGAAGTTGTTATTGCAAGAATTTTTGAACAGTGGAATGCTTTAGTACTATATTTTGTATCCTGTTTTTACGAAGTCAATGGTTTAAGAGCTGTAGAACTCGCCGAACATATGTCTTATAAAGTCAAATGCCATTTTTTATTTGTGTCAGATACAAGTATATTGCGATTCTGACTTGAAATCGAATTATAGGTGCTCTCTAAATCGCAATCGCAAGAAGTTAGCCATCTTCAAAAACCATTTAAGATCGGAAGCAAAACGCATGAGTTTTCGAACAACATGAAATAAATCTAGCGTCTTGCGACTTCAAATTGTGCGATTGTTAGAAAATGGCAGACATACTAGTCATAATTAATAATCTTAATAAAGAATATCAACCAGAAGTATATCGTTTGTCATATTATAATCATGTTTAAAGTCCAATATTTTTACACATTTTTATTAATTTTATAAAAAAGGCGACACTAACATAAGTCAATTTCGATAAAAAAAAAAAATAATCATGTTGATGTCTTAAATATTTTTATTGACACAGAAGCTAAAAAAGAAATATGTACTTAAATTTAAAATTGGGCTTCTATATAAAATAAAATCTACAGGGGTGTGCTCGAAATCAAAAACGTAAAACGTAAGAATTTTAACAGTCGTTTTTTACTTAGATTTCTGTAATAAAAGAATTGTATGAGAAACATTATACAAATATTTGTCTATTAAACAGAATTTAATAACAAACATTATAAAAATTGGATTTAAAGTGTATTAAAAAGAACTCCCAAATTCTTGCGTTTTAAGAAATTAAAATATTACAAATAAGTACTCCTTTTAAGTTATTGTCTAATCAAGATTTGCCTATTTATATAGTCACACATTCTCAAATTTTCCAATCTTGTAGATTGTTAGCTTAACAGAAATTAGCCTTTCAGTAGACTTAGGCAATGATATATTTTCGAATTAAGTGAATTCCATTAAAAATGGATTCAAATAAAAATATTTTACGATCATGCCAACTTTGTCTCTAATTGCATATTGCAAAAAATTAATACCTTTATCAAACAAAAATTGTGCTTTACATCAAAAAAATACATTCATATACATATGTAAATTTTTAAAAATTTGAAAAAATTAGTCGGTTTCAAAGGATTTTGGTAGGTTTTATAAACAATTTTGGTTGGATAAAAACTTTTAAGCGGCAACCCTGGTGGAAAATTGAACGTCGAAAATTGTTGTTGTGCTATACATTATTCGAGTTTATTTGAAGAAAAAAAAAATATTTTAACACTCATAAAATTATTACAGTAACTGATTGTGGGTTATAAAATTCGTTTTTCGTACTATTAAAATTGAATAAATATATAGTTAGTTTTCAAATAACTTTGTTTTTAACATTTATGTTTGTTATTCAAAAAACAACTTAGCAAAAAAAAAAGTTAAAGTTTTAAAAGCAACAACTATTAAATTTTACGTTTAAAAAATAAAAATTTTAAAATTAATGTAAAATTCATTTATTTTAAAGTAAAAATTAATTTTAAATTAAATGTAAAAATTTATTTTAAATTAAATAAATTTTCAGTTCTTTAAAATGAACTTTCTTTTTGAATATACATAGCTACATAATTTTTTGATTGTATGAATATTATACTTTGGGATGAGTGCTCTTGTTTCTTTTTTATAATTTTTTTTTGCAGTAAAAGAGTTTGTGTTTTTTTTTATATATTTTAGGTAAATCCTTTTTTTTACCTAGTTATTTTTGTATGCACTTGCTTAGACATTGGTTTATTTAGCAATACTTATGGCGCCAACTTTAACGCTGTAAAATAATTGTATACAACATTTGAGACAATTGATGTGCATATGTACGCCTACCTAAGTACATATGTACAAATGTGAAGATCCTTTTTATGGGAATTTTTTACTTGTGCCTTGTATATTTGAAGAAAGAAAAAAAAACATTTTTATGACTGATCTTGTTTTTTATAATAAACAATTTTTTTCAGTTAAAGAATTTTTTATACATTTAAGGTAATTTTTTTTTCTTGACTATTTTTATGAGCAATATTTATGGCACCAAACTCTTTCAGATGAAATATCATTTATAAAAAACGTAAAAGCAACAAATTCGCAGAAAATTAAGGAATTTTCGCGCCCTCAAAACAATTGTTTGTGCACATTTGTAAGTGGTAAATCAAAAGTCGAAAATTGTTATTGTGCTTTGCGTTATTCGAGTTTATTTGAAAAAAAAAAATTTAAGAGTCCTCTTGTTTTTTATAATTTAAAATTTTTTTCAGTTATTTTTTATATTCATACATACCTTTTAGGTAAATGTTTTGTATTTAATTTTTTTGTATGCACTTGCGTGGACAATGGCATATTAAACAATAATTATGGCACCAACCTCTTTCGCGAAAAATTTAGGAATTTTCAGTTGACTTCAATCATTATGCATTTTAAGTGATCATTTAACATTTGATTGCAAAGAAAGTAAGATGCCGCGCCCTAAAAATAATTTTTTGCACGATTATTTTAGTTTAATCGATGAAAGTGACGTATTTTGTGATAATGGAAGTTGTGAAAAAAAAAAATTAAATAATCATACCGGAAATCTAGAAAGACATTTAAAACGGTTCCACCCTACTTTATATTCAGATTATGTTGCAATAAAGTGTGCAAATATAAATAAAGTCAATGATTTAAAAACCAAAATAGTTCCAACCTACTTCAATCAAACTAACATTGAATTGGCGATTGTAGAATTATTTACAAGGAATGGACGCCTACTCCGTATGGCGAAAGATAGTGCTTTCAAAATATGAGTTCAACCGGCTTTTGATTCTTAGGGAATAAATGTTAATGAGCATAACGTAGCTGAAAGAATACATTTTTATCATACTTACAAAACGTTAATATTGTTTTATTTTGGCTTGACATTTCTAAATTTTTAAGTTTAAAGAAATTCGCAGAATAGTTATTCGTAAAATAACTATATGTTTATTAAATTAAAAACGAACTAAATAATCCACAATCAATTATCGTAATAATTTTATGAGTGTAAAAATAATTTTTTTTCTGCAAATAAACTCGAATAACGTATAGCACAACAACAATTTTCGACGATTCATTTACCGCTTACAAATGTGCACAAACAATTACCTAGCGGGAAAAGTCAGAACAGCTTCTTATTTAGGCCTTATTTAAGGCCTGATTTGACATTTTTTGATTCAATTACCATTCTGATCAAGGTGAATTGACTAGAAGGTGGGGTCAAGTCAACATATGGTTATTTTTTCTGTGGTGTAGTTGTCAAATATTGTATACAAGCTACAGTTTTTTATGTAAACAAACCTTTTTTTACTAGCAATATTTTTGACAATCGGACCACAGAAGCAGTGTTGTTGTAGTGCTGACTTCACTTTCTAGTGAATTCGCGTTGATTCTGATTTAACTGCTAAATAAGTTCTCTTATAAGGCTTCTGATCTTCCGTAGGTATAAAAGATAAGATCAATATTCCACATTCCCTTCTATGAGAAGGGAAAAGAGAAGGACTAAGATATTTAGTTTTTTTGCGCGTTATAAAATTAAAATTGCATAAAAAAAAGACAAAAACAGAATACAGAACAGTTAAATGAAAAAGAATAAATCATTTTAGTTGAGTTTAATACGTTAAAATTCCTTTTTGTTTTACCTAAAAATAACTGCTAAAAAGTATTAAAAAAAGTTTAAAAATTAAAAAATAAGTGCACAATCAAAACTTAATTGTTTTCTGATTTTTAGTGTAAAAACCATTTTTACCTTAAAACCATCTATTAATTATGTATAATATATAATAAATATCCATTAAAAGTGCACAATTAAATTTCTATAACAAAGGAATTTGGCCCATTTAAATTTTGACATAAAGAGAAAATTTTCATATACCATGAATGGTTTTTAGAGCCAATAACTTGAAGCTCTTTAAAAATACATTTCTAAAAGACTCTTTAAGATTACCTTTATTTTAATGCCTTTTGAAAACCATTCTCATCTCATGACAGCCTTCTAAAAGCCATTAATTTAAATGAATTTCAGAATCTCTGGCGAATGAAGCCAGAGTGGAAGGCCTACCCCTCAATGACAACGTGTGTAAAAAAGCTTTGAGTATGCAATGGAGCTAGCAGGCCTTGTACATCCAAAAGAAAGTACTGAGGCCTTCTAGAAGGCATCTGTATGCCCTCTTTTTCCCGCTGGGTATACATACATATTTACATATACGCATACTCTTAACACTTTACAACTGATCATTACTTGTTCTTTTCTCTACTGCATAAAGAACTTTTGCATGTTTCTTATATTTCTGCACTCCTGTTATAAAACTCGCTTTCAAATCATATTTTTGGCCTTTTTTGATGTTATAAAAAAAATTTTTTTTGCTTAATTAATTAATTAATTCTTCGCGTAAAAAACAAAAACAATTGTTTACTGAAATAGGCACCAATACTACTACTCTGCTCCATAAAATATTAGTACTTTTGCATGTTTCTTATATTTCTGCACTCCTGTTATACAACTCGATTTCAAATCATATTTTTGGCCTTTTTTGATATTAAAAATACATACATACCACACACACACGCACGTTAAATACACATACGTGTTCAATAAAAAGTACAGATAAGTACGTTAAAAATACTGTACATGTACGTTAAAAGATGTTATGTACGTTATCGTAGTGTTTGTGTGCGTCAGCTCACTCTCGCTGTGTACCGTATATGTTTGTGCACACATTCACATACACAAAAAAAAATTTTATAGTTTGTGTGTTAGAAAAATACGTTACGAAAATGTACAGTTTTTTTTCGTACCCTGCTTCTGACACCAATTGTTACGTTACTGCCTTTCAATAACGTTTTGGTTTATTTCCTTTATAATAAACCGTTTCGAGTTCTTTATTGCAACTTTAATAAAATAAATAAAACACAAACACTATTAACAACTGTTTACAATTTACCGTAATTTATAGCTTTTATTCACAACCAACTATAATTTTCTCAGCGTTATATTGACAAAGTCTGAACTAAGAATGAATTAATTACGCTAGTCGCCGCTAGTATTTATACAGCAATTTGGTTGTCTAGAACATTCGAAATGTTTTTCGAAGGTTCGAGGCTTTACTTATTCACCACACTTTAATTTGATGTATGGCAGCGCTAATGTTTACATAATTTTACCTCTTATACTGAAGCTTTTTTAACGGTCATTTCTAGGTCTTTCTGCACATTGGGATTGAAGTGTACTAAATTATAACAATTTTTAATAACAATGTAAACTAATAAAATTACTAATAAATACAAGTTAACTAATAAATACAAGATAACTAATAAATTCAACTAATTCTTAACTAATAATTACAACTTATTCTTAACTAAAGTTACTTTCGTAACAATATTATGCAAGAATTTCACACAACTATTTTATCTCTCGAAAATGATTCTTGCACAATATTAGAGTTGCATGATATAATAACCCGACTTATGAATAGCCTTCACTGTAGAATAAATGACAAATTTTTCGGTAGCAAAGTTAGCAGTATTTTGAAAAAAGCTCTCGTGTAATGAACAAAAAATATTTAAGACTGAAGCCGAAGATTTTTTAAAAACAGTCGTCAGTGGTTAGAAAAACGTTACGATTTTTCAGATGAATCTTTTTATGAAAAAATTTCGCTTTTAAATTAAAGAAAAATATTTTTTCTTGGGAATATTTACAACAGCTTCCACAGAATTTATTTTATTTATTTAATAATTGAATTGCTCCATACACAAGACTAAGAGTCTGATTTTGCAGTATGGAACTGAGAATATGTTAAACTTTAAATCATTAATAACTTAATAACTAACTACAATTTTTATATAAGTAATCAAAAAACAATTTAATTTAAACAATAAAGAAAAAACTTAAGATAATTTAATTTAAATATTTAAAAGCTTAAAATAATATAATAATAATAAATTTTGTAAAGGTCGAATAAAAGTCTATTTATTTAAAATATTAATTTTATTAATCAAAAATTTAGATAATTTTATATATTTTAATCTCAAGTAATTATGTATGTTTCAAAGTGCTATGCTGAAAACAGTTTAAAAATATTTTCCCTGAATTTTCGTGCGTTACTTAAAAGTTGAATGCTATATGGTATAGAATTCCAGAGAGATACTGCGAATATGTAGAAATGCCACTCAGAAATTAAACTTTTATACCCGAACGAACTAATTCTTTTCCCTCTGCTTATGTCAGAAATACAAAGTTTACCATACAATTGCTCAGGTTTGTGGGTATATATAATCTTATGTAAAAAAACTAAAACTCTCATGTTCAGCAGATTATCTAAGGAAAGGCCATAAAGCCGAGATGAAAACAAAGAAACACTAGAACGCCTTTTAAGTCCATACACGTACCGTACAATATTGTTAAACGCAACGTTCAATTTCGCCTTACACAGAAAAAATTATTTTTCCAATTCAAACAAAAAATTTGTAGAATCAAACAATTTTTTTTCTGAAATCGGTCCTACAAACAAATTTGCATATTCAAACAATTTATTTGCATTTTGTTTACTGAAAAAAAACACCAATTTTTTCAAACAAATAATTTAACTGAATCAAACAAAAAGTTTACTGAAATTCAAAATCAAAAAAAAAAAAAAAGTTTTTGCACAAGCAATGACGCGCACACAAGTAAGCACTGTATGAGAAGGTGACGGCAAAGCAGAGCCGCCGACTGGCTTTGAGACACATTTTTTTTGTTGGAATAATTTTTGAACGAAGTCTTATTTATACACACAACACAATGTTTTTCTTTATCACTCTCTGTTGCTGTATCCTGTCCTTTGCTAAAGAAGAAATGTAACCAAAAACGGCAGCAGACCGACTCGATATGTTTTTCGTCATCATTCTATTTTTGTATTTGATGTATTTAACCAAACAGTTTTAAAAAATTGAATACGGGATTTTGTTTCTTATAATGTCGTTTCTGCTATTGTTTTTCATATAGTTGCACTTTTTTAAAGCGTCCAAAAATAGACTGTGTGTGTTTTTTGTTGTTGTTCTTATATTTCACATAAAGAAGTGTTGCTTACGATCAAATAAAAAAATGCAAAAAGACGACAACATTAAAGAGCGTTAAATATTTCATACAAAATTATGAAAACTTGACACCAATAACGCGTTTATTATATTTTTGAAGAGTTGTCCACATTTTTGTTGGTTAAATAAAAATCAAACAAAAATATTGATTGAATCAGTAAAAAAATTTATAGAAATTAAAAAAATTTTCAAACAAGCGTTTGTTTGAAAATAATTCGGCAATAATTTTTTCTGTGTACTAATCGTATCAGATTTAGCAAATAGCTCACAGCCATACAGTAACACTGGCATCAGATAAGTTTTAGCAAGAAGCATTCTTGCAATCTTAAAATATCTGACGAAATAGATAACGGTAAACTGTACATCGACTATTGCTGTCTTCGCGCTGTCTATAACCAGTTACCAAAAGATTTGCCAAATGACAAAATATGGTCGTACGTTTTTACAAAAATTGAAAGTAATGAATTAGAAAATTTACGAAATATTGTATGTTTCGTCCTTTCAATACCAGTAGGTAATGCATTTTGTGAAAGAATTTTTAGTATTTTAAACAATTTATACACAAAAGAAAGAAATAGAATGTATTTCGATCTTATAAGAGCGGAAATATTAATAAGAACAAACTTAGAGGAATCGTGCAAAAATTTTCAAAGTTTTTTGCAAACCTCTAAAGGTTTGGAATTAGTTAAGCCCGTAAGTGCAAATACAAAATATATGTGGCACAAAAAATAAATTTTTTTATTAATTTGCTATAACTTTTTTACTTCAAAGTACAAAAATATCTAGTATACATGTCGCTCATTTGCTGGAAAAAGTCATAATTAAAGTTTTCAATTTGCAAAGAAGTAAGTCAATGGGAAAATGATATTTCTCTCAAGAGCTGAATATGCAAGATTTTTACATCAATTTTTTACTTAAGATAAATATAGGAGCGATAATTATTTCTACATTAAAATAAGAAACTAATTTTTTGAGTTATGACGTTGTTCCAGCAAATGAAAGGTATGTAGATATATAGTACATATGAATGAACTGAAAAAATTTAAGTTTAGTTATATTTTGTTATGTTAGTATTGTAGTAACCCAGCCAGCAAAATACTCCGACTTTGTCTGAATCAGACATTTCTTGCAAATGTCTGACTTCATTCTTAGAGACTTCGTTCAGATTTCTGTCAGACATTGAACATACTTACTTACTGTCTGGACGATTTCTGATCGATTTCGATAATAATAATAATTTTTTCTGTGATACTAATCGTATCAGATTTAGCAAATAGCTCACAGCCATACAGTAACACTGGCATCAGATAAGTTTTAGCAAGAAGCATTCTTGCAATCTTAAAATATCTGACGAAATAGATAACGGTAAACTGTACATCGACTATTGCTGTCTTCGCGCTGTCTATAACCAGTTACCAAAAGATTTGCCAAATGACAAAATATGGTCGTACGTTTTTACAAAAATTGAAAGTAATGAATTAGAAAATTTACGAAATATTGTATGTTTCGTCCTTTCAATACCAGTAGGTAATGCATTTTGTGAAAGAATTTTTAGTATTTTAAACAATTTATACACAAAAGAAAGAAATAGAATGTATTTCGATCTTATAAGAGCGGAAATATTAATAAGAACAAACTTAGAGGAATCGTGCAAAAATTTTCAAAGTTTTTTGCAAACCTCTAAAGGTTTGGAATTAGTTAAGCCCGTAAGTGCAAATACAAAATATATGTGGCACAAAAAATAAATTTTTTTATTAATTTGCTATAACTTTTTTACTTCAAAGTACAAAAATATCTAGTATACATGTCGCTCATTTGCTGGAAAAAGTCATAATTAAAGTTTTCAATTTGCAAAGAAGTAAGTCAATGGGAAAATGATATTTCTCTCAAGAGCTGAATATGCAAGATTTTTACATCAATTTTTTACTTAAGATAAATATAGGAGCGATAATTATTTCTACATTAAAATAAGAAACTAATTTTTTGAGTTATGACGTTGTTCCAGCAAATGAAAGGTATGTAGATATATAGTACATATGAATGAACTGAAAAAATTTAAGTTTAGTTATATTTTGTTATGTTAGTATTGTAGTAACCCAGCCAGCAAAATACTCCGACTTTGTCTGAATCAGACATTTCTTGCAAATGTCTGACTTCATTCTTAGAGACTTCGTTCAGATTTCTGTCAGACATTGAACATACTTACTTACTGTCTGGACGATTTCTGATCGATTTCGATAATAATAATAATTTTTTCTGTGATACTAATCGTATCAGATTTAGCAAATAGCTCACAGCCATACAGTAACACTGGCATCAGATAAGTTTTAGCAAGAAGCATTCTTGCAATCTTAAAATATCTGACGAAATAGATAACGGTAAACTGTACATCGACTATTGCTGTCTTCGCGCTGTCTATAACCAGTTACCAAAAGATTTGCCAAATGACAAAATATGGTCGTACGTTTTTACAAAAATTGAAAGTAATGAATTAGAAAATTTACGAAATATTGTATGTTTCGTCCTTTCAATACCAGTAGGTAATGCATTTTGTGAAAGAATTTTTAGTATTTTAAACAATTTATACACAAAAGAAAGAAATAGAATGTATTTCGATCTTATAAGAGCGGAAATATTAATAAGAACAAACTTAGAGGAATCGTGCAAAAATTTTCAAAGTTTTTTGCAAACCTCTAAAGGTTTGGAATTAGTTAAGCCCGTAAGTGCAAATACAAAATATATGTGGCACAAAAAATAAATTTTTTTATTAATTTGCTATAACTTTTTTACTTCAAAGTACAAAAATATCTAGTATACATGTCGCTCATTTGCTGGAAAAAGTCATAATTAAAGTTTTCAATTTGCAAAGAAGTAAGTCAATGGGAAAATGATATTTCTCTCAAGAGCTGAATATGCAAGATTTTTACATCAATTTTTTACTTAAGATAAATATAGGAGCGATAATTATTTCTACATTAAAATAAGAAACTAATTTTTTGAGTTATGACGTTGTTCCAGCAAATGAAAGGTATGTAGATATATAGTACATATGAATGAACTGAAAAAATTTAAGTTTAGTTATATTTTGTTATGTTAGTATTGTAGTAACCCAGCCAGCAAAATACTCCGACTTTGTCTGAATCAGACATTTCTTGCAAATGTCTGACTTCATTCTTAGAGACTTCGTTCAGATTTCTGTCAGACATTGAACATACTTACTTACTGTCTGGACGATTTCTGATCGATTTCGAATGGATATATCGGGGGAAATTTATGTCTAATAGAATTCCGACGGAATTCTTTGAGATGTGTCTAACGAGACTTATTATTATTATTATTTTTTTTTTTTTTTTTTTTTGTGAAAATAATGACAATTGTCTTTAAGTTGAAAATAGTTTTGATTTTATTTTTTGGTTTCAAAATAAAAAGATTAAAAAAAGGTACGTACGCGTAAAATTTATAATTATATACTTTTAAATATTTTGTAATAAAAGGAATTCTTTCATGTATCAGTTGAAAAACAATAAGAATCTCATCAAAATTTTATACGCCTTTTTCATTAGCTTTCTGTCAGATATCTATCAGAAATGTCGGCAAAAAATCCAGAATTTCCCACGACATGTCTGTCAGAATTCGTGTCAACCTCTTCATACGTTTTTGGGTCAGAAATCTGACAGAATTCTTATAAGATTCCGACTTTTTTATCGACGTTTCTATTAGATATCTGGAAGACGTCGGACTATTTTGCTTGCTGGGAAAGTATTATAAAAAAAAACAATGTAATAATATTAATGTCATACTCGTACATATGGGTATTTTTTAATAAAATTGTTTGTACAATAAACAAGTAACTTTTCGTGAAAATTTAATTTCAAAATGTCCAGCTTTTTTTTTAATATCCAGCTTTTTTAATATACATGTCCAGCTTTTGATAATCTGGATCTGGCAAGCCTACTTGCAAGGTCCAGCCCGGGCGCGTTTTAGATGCTGACCACATTTACCTTCTTTGATTTTTAACGGTACGGCTACCCTCCAATTGTTGATGCCTATAAGGACTATAGGCTTGGCATTTGTGTAAGATTGTATAGGCAAACCTCTTAGGTATCGGCAGTCCTTCACCATTTCATCAAATTTGATTGACTGAATGGGCAAACTGAGATTATTTACCGTGTGCACGTTATAAAGAGTAAACCTGCTACTGCTTTTAGCGCCAGAAACTTTAATGTCAACTTTAATAGAGTTTCGCTCAGAATGTTCAGTTCTAAGGGTTCGTTTTTGCCGCTGATACCTAATTTTTCAAAAAAACTATGGTCCATAAGTGTAACGGATGAACCTTCATCTAAAAATGCAAATGTCTCCATCGGGGCACCATTGCAATGAATAAGGACGGGCAATATCCTGAAATACTGCGAACCTCGACTGCTACCATTATGCGCGTTCACTCTCGCACTACACTCTTGGACCGCTGTTTCAATTGCATTATTTGTCGGTACTGAGTATTTATGCAACAAGGGGTGATGCTTCGCAGACAAATTGCTAATGTCACATACCTTATTTAAGAAACATTTGCGTCGATGAGCATTTAAACACTGACGGCATAAATTACACTAGTTTACAAAATGAAATTTTTTTCATGTACATTTGATGAGATGTGATTTTTCTTATGTATTTTCTTCCGCTGAATTCAAAAATCAAGGTTAAATTTTTTTTCATGGAACAGTTTTTGAGATATGGTCATTTTCTAATTTTTTCGACCTTTTTTCACTTGACAAATTATATATCGAGCTAGATATGTCTTATTGGGTCGTTTTTGGTACCAAATGGAAGGTATTGAGATGACAAACAAATATGTATAACTGGATCTTTGATTGGTAAAGCGGTTTAAAATATATTGATGAAAATATGGTACATTTTCAAAAAAATCATATTTTACAGTGCTTCTGTGCCGATGGAAAAGTACAAATCGTCGAAAAAAACATCTGGTTTCTCTTCATGTACGTCAAGATGATACTTCTACGCAAGAACTAACACCAACCAGAAGAAAATCGACCGAAAAATGACAAAGGTATAAGCTATTGAGTGAAACAATCCAAATCCCATATTTTTCGAAAATTTTATTTTTTTCTACAGTTTATTGGGTTTCAAACGATTTTAATACATTTTTGACTTTTTTGTGTGTTAAAAATAGTTGAGGCTCTTGCTTTGTCTTCGGTGGCTTTTGGGATCCGTTTCTCTAGTGAGAAACCATACATAGTCTCCCAACATGGCTGCATCCCAAAATCCTTGATAGCGCCGCTCAATGGTCTTAATTTGTTGGTGAAATCTCTCGCCGTGTTCGTCACTTACGTCACCAAGATTGTCCGGAAAGAAATCTTAATGCGAATGTGAGAAATGGATTTTGAGAGACATATTTACACCTGTAAGAAATAAATAAAATCGTAAAAACAATACAATAGAAAACAAGCAGGAATGAAATTAAATAATGGCACTACGTACCCATCTTCTTGTAGTTCTTCAGTAAATCCGTAATAATTCCCTCGTAGTTAGAGCTTTTATTGTTCCCAAGAAAATTGGCAACAACCCGCTGAAATGACTTCCAGGCCTCGTTTTCAACGGGAGTTAAATATTTTGGAAAATCTGTGCTTTTTAGCAATTTCTTTATGTGTGGACCATCGAAGACGCCTTCCTTGATTTTTATTAAAGAAAGCTGCGGGAAAAGGGTTTTCAAATAGGAAAATACTTGGCCTTCCTTGTCTAAGGCCTTCACAAAATTTTTAATGAGGCCAAGTTTAATGTGCAACGCTGGAAGGATTATATTTTCTTTTTTGACAAGAGGCACGTATTTAATATTGTCTTTGCCCACTGTTACGTTCTCCCTTTCTGGCCAGTGTTTTCTTCTATAATGATGTTCACGAGCACGACTATTCCACAGGCAAAGAAAGCAGCATTATTTTGTATATCCACCCTGCATTCCACAAAACATGCCGACGACTTTGAGATCGGAACATATTTTCCAGTTGTGATGCTCATATTGAATGTATTTTAGCAAACTGGCCATTGTGGCGTATGATTCTTTAGTGTTGATGGCATGAGCGATGGGGATAGAAGGTTTTTCATTTCCAATATGCAGTAGAACTGCTTTCAAACTCTCCTTACTACCGTCAATGAACAAGCGCCACTCATTTGGATCATAACGCTCTCCGAGTTGCTCAAACAATGCAGGAATATTGTTGCAGTAGCATATGTCGTTTTCCTTCTTAAAATGTTGTGAGTAAGGTTTATCACGGTTTCTGTAACATGTTCCATTTACTCCCGCAGCCAAACAGTTCTTTTGCTTCAGGCGAGATGCAAGTAACTCCGCTTTTTCCTTTGACAGGTCGAGATCTCTCACGAAATCATTCAGTTCAGGCTGCGTTAAATAATGCGATTGCGACTCCTGTTGAAATTCAATTTCACTGCTTGTGTCTGTCTCTTGTGATGATTCCAAAAATTGAATCGTTGAATCGGGGCACTTAGGATGAGGAAATTCATTTGAATGTGGAACTGGAAGCGAAATAGATGCTACTGTCGCATAAACCCATTTGGCACTCTTTCCAAAACCAGTGGATTTGCTCAGGCAAAAGTAACAATCAACAGAATGGCAGAGCGGCTCTCTCCATATCATCGGTACACGGAATTTCATGTATCGTCTAGTTCCGAAAAAAAATTCACTTTATCACTAATTGAATTGTTTATACATATAAATTTAATCTTACTGCGATGAACCAGAAGCCCACGCGGCAAGAGTTATATGGCACGATAAACAAACATTATTTGGTGTCCATTGCTCATGAAAAGTTGCAGGTGCTATTTCAAAATATTGCAGATAATTCTGTTGTAATGAATCGGTGAATCTACGTCTATTTGGTTGGGCGACAAATTTTCCACATACGTAACAAAAATTATTTGGATTGTTTACGCACTCGAATTCCCGATTTCTTTTAGGCATTTTGGTGAACACAAATAAATATAATTTCAATCAAATTTATACTACGTTTTATACAAGCTGTCAAAACAAAATGCATACCAGTGATGCAAGCCGCCGCTCAAAAATGTATTAAAATCGTTTAAACCCAATAAATTGTAGAAAAAAATAAAATTTTTGAAAAATATAGGATTTGGATTGTTTCACTCAATAGCTTATACCTTTGTCATTTTTCTGTCGATTTTCTTCTGGTTGGTGTTAGTTTTTGCGTAGAAGTATCATCTTGACGTACATGAAGAGAAACCAGATGTTTTTTCGACGATTTGTACTTTTTCATCGGCACAGATGCACTGTAAAATATGATTTTTTTGAAAATGTGCCATATTTTCATCAATATATTTTAAACCGCTTTACCAATCAAAGATCCAGTTATACATATTTGTTCGTCATCTCAATACCTTCCATTTGGTACCAAGAACGACCCAATAGGACATATCTAGCTCGATATATAATTTGTCAAGTAAAAAAAGGTCGAAAAAATGAGAAAATGACCATATCTCAAAAACTGTTCCATAAAAAAAAATTTAACCTTGATTTTTGAATTCAGCGGAAGAAAATACATAAGAAAAATCACATCTCATTAAATGTACATTTTCAGTGTAAACCAGTGTTATTTTGCTTTACCACGTTCCACTTTTTCGTCCAAGCTCAGTGCCTGAAATTCACCACAATGTTGTATTTTATGTTGTTTACTTTTGCAGAAGTTGCAACTTAATTTATTTTAATGGGTTGGCTCTGTGTGAGTATGAACTGAAGCACCTATTTTGGCTCCTATGGGGGACACGACTTGACTTGAAGCTCCTGCTATATTGTAAATCCATTCGCTAAACGCTTTTACTACTGGTACCTTATCACTTTTTATGTGCATTGCCCAATTCAATTTATGGCTATCAGGCAATTTATCAAGTAGCGTTTTCACGAGCAACGGATTGTTCAAATGGGCCGTTAAGTTACAGGCCTCCATTGTTGAGCAGATATTTCGTATGGTGAGCGCATATTCGATAATGCTATCGAGCCTGTCCTTAAGTGGTGGAATTTTTGTTGCTTTGGCAATCATGCTGTCAAGTATATGATCTGGACGACCGAAACACATTTCTAATGTTTGAATTATTTCGTTCACCATGGACGGAATAAGCAACTTGCTTTTTACCAATTCTCTCGCACGGCCCCGAAGACACGAATGCAACTATTGCGCTATTTCTGTGCTGTTTTTAAAGTTGCTTATAAATAAGGGCCAGTCTTCTGGGTTGCAATCGAATGTTGGTACCTCTTTTGGAATTATCTGCCTCTCTGCTAATTGCGCTGCATTGGGCTGAAAGCAAGAAATATTTAAGATATAATTTGAACTTTAGCAAACCTCCCCTTGTGTTAGGATACTGTATTTTTTCTCCAAATACTGCCTTTGAAGTTCCTTTTCTTCTTCTAGCATTTGTAATTTTAATTGTGTGTGGGAGTTCATAGAACCGGACGAAGTGCCTGGGCCACAAAGAGAACTACCTTGTTGCTGTACAAATTTGTCACCTGTCGTTGCTGTATTTCGCAAAATGCTTTCTGACATCTTCACGGGATTGCCCTTTTCATCTCCATCATTATTTAGATTAAATGGCTGATAAGCTTTTTCCCCTAACGATGAGATAAGTGCAGGTTCCCTTTGTTTGGATATCAGGTGATGATGAAGCTTGTAAGCCTGCGGTAAACTCAGCTGTGGCATTTACACGCGCTCGTGTTTGTGTGGCTATGTTGGAGGCACTATTCTTACTAGCCACGCAGGAGCAGTTCCATGCTACATTTTCAACGTCACTAGTTACCCCAACGCACTCGAAATGATACCACTTATCACACGAGTCTTTTTCCTGACACTTGTTGCAATTAAAATCTGTTTCTGACATTATTTTGTCTTTTTATTAACGAGATTTTATTTGTGTTTTATTTTTATTATCAAAGTTTTTTGTTTTGTTATTGTCTCAAAGAGTTAAACTGTTTTCAAAGAAACAATTAAGAATTGTTTTAAAGAAATGTTGGTCCTTTCGGTGAACCAAGCACAGTAATAAAAAAACAACTTTTAAAAGCAACTGATTTGTTATTTTATTAAAATTTCTAATATGTAGGTATTTGATCCAAATAAACGGAATTAGATTTATTTAAACAGATTTAAACGGCTTTAAAACAATTTGTTTGACTACTCTGCCTGATCAACTTTCAAGAACTAACTTTTATTTTCTTTTACTTCAAAGCGGTAGTTGATCTGCAGATTATGCCGTTATAAAAGGAAACATATTTATGTATACATATGAATGCACGTACATACTTACATACATACCATTTACATTGAGTGCATGTAAATATTTAAATATGTGTACATATATGCAAGTATGTGCTTGAATTACATACGGTGAACAACTATGTATGTATGTACATATATAAGAATATAAGAAGTAGGAAAATAACAAAATTAAATAATGCAGTGGCGGCGGTAACTGGCGTATTTTCGCGGTACTGTACAAATTTATTTTTAGAATAAAAAAAAATATTTTTAATAATTCTAAAAAGGTCAAAATCAATCTGACAACCCTGAATGTAACTATTTGTAAATTTTTTTGTGTTCGTTTACCAAATACCATATTCTTTATCAGTTTTGTTCATTTTATGCGAGTCCAACAGTAAGAGCAGTTGGAAACGCTCATATTCCTTATGGAACAAAATTCTTTTTTGACCAAATGATTTGCAGCAAAGTTCAGCATGTAAAAAAGTTGGATAAAATTCCGCTGAAGCTAAATTATTTGAAAACAACCATAATTCCGCCGTGGTCACGTTTAACTTAAATTTGATTTTTTAAATTTATACATAAACAAACATTTTTTATTTTAAGTGACAGCTGATAGAAAATGTACAACTGTGAATTGACAAAATCACAATAGTAAAATTTTATCGAATGCGCGCCATAATAGGTGTGATCCCGTACTCAAAATTGGGAGCCCGCGGTATCCCAATCTTACCGAAAACTGTTCCCGTACTCGAAGTTTGGAAAAGTGAGAGGGCTTTTTAGAGAACAATTTTCTTCATCTTCTTGCACGAAGTAGCCGTTCTTTGGGCTGATTGGGAAAACTGTTTAACAATCAGCTGTGTCAAAAATAATCAATAAAAAACTACAAACAAGTATTACCAAAAGAATGAAAATAAGAAATATTATCAAATGAAACAATAGAAAACGTTAACAAATGTTAGTACATTCTTGAATTTTACTTTTATAAATGCTAATGTGTCATTTATGTATTTATTTGTACGTTTTCATTGTAACGTTTTCTTTTGGGTTAAAAATTTGGTTTTTATTGTTCCCGTACTTTTGTACATTTTTGTCTATTAGTGAGAGAAATTTTTGTTTGCTCTCATTTTACCGAACTTTACCCAAAAAGTTCGTTCGATAAGCTAATTCTACTGTTGTCGAAAATCGAATTTAGTTCATAATAGACACCAATGCGTGTCTTTTTGCTGAAACATAAGTATGTGTGCTTGTCTGCAGAAGACCCGAGTCCCAGGCGCGAATAGAAGCCGCAACCCCTGCACTGATAGACTTGCTCACTATCAGCTATCCTACCGGGACAACCTGTAAGTAAATACCTTTCATATGGTTCAAATCGGTTGACAAACAGAGGAGGAAAATGTCCTAAACTGTTTTGCCTTTGCCGGTTTTCAATACATATCACGTTTTCGATTTAATTTAACTTGTTCGCTAAATTAAGTATGTATGTTTGTCTAAATATTAAACAATAATTTTTTCCATGTTCCTTTATTCTTAACACGTGGTGAGTTATGCACTGAGACAACAACAACTTAAATCCAATTCCAAGGTTATTAAATAAACGATTTTAAAACTAAAATAAAAAAGCCGCCATTGATTGAATCGGCCATATAACAGCAACCCCCACATTGTAGTTGCGTATATTTAAAAGGTCTTTAACCCAAGTGTCAATAGAAAATTGTAAATTATTCTTTTACGTCTTTCCATTTCCCAAAGCAAACTTTTAGGGTGTTTGATTTTTTTACATTTTTTCTTGCTTGCCAAGTTTAAAGAACGTATTCA
This sequence comes from Pollenia griseotomentosa, assembly GCA_963931875.1. Taxonomy (NCBI): domain Eukaryota; kingdom Metazoa; phylum Arthropoda; class Insecta; order Diptera; family Polleniidae; genus Pollenia; species Pollenia griseotomentosa. The sequence continues at coordinate 171,696,785 of OZ007562.1, read as the reverse complement.
CATTGCAGTACTATAACTAACTTACATATATAGTGCTAGTCTACTCGCATATTAGTCAAAGAACGAGTGTGGTACGTTACTCGTATTATCCAATACCCGTACACAATAACAGACAGTTTTGAGGTTTCATATGTTTTTATGTTTATTTTTGAATTTGCTGTTTGAAATATTGGCTTTATTTCATTTTATTCCTAAATTGGTCGCAGTCAAAACGTACCTAACGAGGAGACAACATGTTAAATTTTAAAAGTGAAAAATTTAAGAAATTATTTTGAATTACCCCACCGCTACATAGTACATACATACATACAAAAATAAGTGTTTTGTTTCGTGTTTTTTGTTTTTACTTATTATTTCGTTGTAACGGTCGGCAATGTTTTCGCAATCCTTCAAAGGACTCAATATCGTAATCGTTCGTAATTGCGTTATCGTGAAAGTAACGGTAATTTTGTGTTTTTTAAACTCATTCGCAACGGCATATTCCCCTACGACATACAGAGAATTGGATATTTGCAACCATTGGAATGGTCGTCGTCATTTCCTGGAACTGGGTGAACGCGGAGATTTACATGCTCGTAATGTAACCACTTCAGCATTTCGAGTACGAAATGTAAAATTGTATTTTGTTAACCAGAGATTTAAATTAGATTAAAACCTTAAATAAATTATGTTCATACTATTGATTTTATAGACAACACTTTTTGCCCCATCCTCTGCCAGTGGAAATTCGCTGAAAAATCGTTCGACTTTGGATTATTGGTACCAATGTAACCTTGAATTGGTGACGTGTGCAGAATGTGTTATACGCATAACATTTACGTATGCCAATTTCTCAAAAAATTGTGAACGAGTGGGCAATACGGTTCTGGGCAAATCAATAATGTGCCCCTGTGAGCACATGCAATTTTCGGAACCCCCCTACGATAGTACTGTATCAGGACAGGAGTTTTGTGGCGGTGGAAAAGTATTTCGTAGTAAAACACGTACATTGTTGTTAAAATTTTTCTATCGTGCCACCAATAGTCATGTTTTTTCACTGCAGTACTTTTCGGAACGTAAGATATTTTAAGAACATCTAAAAAAAGAATAACACATATAAGATCCTTAGGAATTTTTAGAATATTTTGAAATCATTGAAAAATTTGTAATTGTTAGAATCGTAAACTTATGTACATACATATGAACATATCGTCACCTTAAATGCAAACGGCATAACTACACAAATATCCGAAATCGAATTTTTGATTGATTATGGTTGGTTTTATTAAACAACATATTCACCCAAAATTTTTTAGGAATAAACACTTCTAATAGCGAAAATATGTTGTATTTTTCTCTGCATTAGAACCCTGTAAAATATTATTAATTTATTTTTAGTGTAAGAGCCCGCGCTTTGAACTTCAATTTTGTTAAATTTTGAATATAACAACAATAGCATTGTATTGCAGAAAAGCATATTACTGTATTTTAGCGACTTTTAAGTTCGTGAAAATAGAGTCAGAGGCAGAGAAACTTGAATCAAGACGAGAGATGCCCAGTTTTGAAAGTAAAGAAGACCAAAGTTTTATATTTTTTTTAAATTTATTTCAAAATGTTTTTAGTTTGTAATTAATCATAATTAATAGTAAATAAAATATTAAAGTTTAAAAAAATGAGTTTTTTCAAGTATCCTTAATTCTTAGGAGCTCCTGCGCGGACTCAAGATGTGAATTTTTTTCTCATACATCAGTGACCCACCCTAATGTACATTTATGTATATATTTTCCGATTTTGATAGCTATTTATAAGCCGTTACATTTTAAAATTTATAGGATTTGCATTTATAGTTTTTTGTTTAGGTGTTTAGGTGTATGATAAAAAATTAAAGTTCTCGAATCATATTTTATTTTTATTTTATTTTTTTTTTATTTGTCTTACGTTAAAACAAAAAAATTGCAAACAAAAGTTAAAAAAAATTCACATCTTGAGTCCACGCAGGAGCTCCTAAGATTTAAGTATACTTGAAAAAGTTAATTTTTTATAAATAAAACGTTGGTTCTTATGCAACATAAAACAATAAAATAATTTTGTGGTCACAAAATCTTGTTTACTGTCAAATCTAGGCATCTCTCGCCTTGATTCAAGTTTCTTCTATATTAAACAATAAGGGGAATTCTGAGAAAAAAGGGACAACTTTAAAAATAAGAACATCTTCATATTTATAAGGTTATTTTAACTGAAAACATTATGTATAAATAATACATAATATATGTACATATATAGTTTAACTTCCCTATAATGAGTCTACATGAGACCAAAAAATCCCCTCATCGTACAGAACTCACATTTTTCTCACTTTTGTGCATTAAAACTGATATTTTAGTTAAGATAACACTTCCACGTGCGGCGGTTGTCGATTTAACATTTGCTTCATTAATTTCCTTAAAGGAAAAGTTTGAAGACTTTTGCGTTAAGTGATTAATTGCTTGAGCCTTTATATTAAGAATTACATATGAACTATAAACTGCTAGGCTACAAAACTTTTTTGTGCTGATTCTTTAACTTTTAATAATCAAAATTATTTTAAAAGAAATGCTGCAACATTTTCGTTCAGTGAAAACGAGCGACTGCTGTCAAAATCGTTATCCCAGATACTTTTTTCTTTTAAAGCTATTTTCCTCTTTGGGAATCGCCTAACAGAAAATTTTTTATATGGAGACAAAAATGTATGTGTGTCAAATTTATGTACATATATGTATTTCAAAAATTGCTTCATTCTGAAGAAAACTTAACGGTATCGAAAGTTATGATAAGGAGATTAACGTGTATGAACTGTTGCATCCAAAGTGTTGAACGTGACAGTCGTACGCATCAAATATGCAATAACATTTAAAACAAAAAATATTTTTACGTTCTTTTAACCCTTAAATTATAGCACTAAGAAAGCACTATTATCTATGCTAAAGTTTATGGGGGGCGCGATTCTAGGTCAAAGATAATGGCAAAAGAAGTAGCGGTTAGAACGTGAAAAAAATAGAAGTAGTTTTTGTGGCCATGTATAAAAAGGCGTAATTCAGAGAAACCTGGCACAATGTTTTAGTCAAACTACTTTCAGAATTTTACGTAGCAATGTAACATTAAAATTTCTTTGGTTTGGTTTCAAAATCTTCTGTGTTTTTTTTCCAAAATAATTTAACTGAATAATGATTAGTAGAAAATAAAAATTAACCGTTAATTCGAATATCATATTTCTCTTCGAACTCTTCCTTAGATTACAGATCATGTAAGAAAATTTTTTTGGCATAATTTTTATCAAATATCACCTCTTTTAAGGAAGATAATATTAAAGAAAACTTACAATAAAACATTCTCACAAATAAGAAATTACGTTTGCACAACTTTGCAGTCTGATTGTTCATCTAAGTGAACAAATTTATGGGTAAATTTATAAAATTAGTAAAATCTAAATATTTCTCTATAATAATATCGTAAAATAATCAGATTTTAATAACTTTTAAATTTTCGGTCACGGTGGACCTTTTGACGGAAATGCCCATATAATTTTACCCTTCATCGCAGCTGAAAATACATATATAAGTTCGTTCGTATAAGTTTGTAATTTCATTTTTAATTTTACAACATTGATCTTAGACCCTATATGTATATATATTATATTATTCTTTTTCAAAGACCTCAGAAATGATAGTTATAAATTTATATTACATAGCCTGAAATAGTTTTCGGTTGAAATTCAACAAGATCTGTCCACAAATGGCTGAGATATGAGCAAAAAGATTTTTTACCCATAAACCTGTACTCATTAATGTCTTACTAAATCCTATGAGGACATATTCTGGCAATCGAAATCACGTGAAATTGAAATATATGATGAGTTTCAATTGCATGAGAACTAACGTAGCTTTTCCTGATTTCAAAAGAAGTTAAGGTAGAGGAAAATGGTCCTCAAAGTATGAGGTATACATATAAAAGAAAATATTTTTATAAACTTTGAACATTTTAAAATCTGTTCGAATTCAAATTACCAAAATCGTTTAAGCCCTTATGACACTACATTTTTAATGCATTGTTAAAGTTTTGGTGAACAGTACAAATATAATGTAATACAAAAATTTACCAAGTGCAAAGAGTTAAGCTGTATTTAGATAAATGGCAAACTGTCAAAAATTTTACTAAAGTTATCGATAAAAAATGAAGTTATGTCAAAAAAAATGTAAAATTGTTTAACTTAAAATTGACATTTCAAGCTTGAAATATTAAAAGTGTTGCTGAATCAGCGGTTTATGGGCAAATTCAGCGATTTACCGCTTTTTGTTTTTAGGTTTCTCATAAAAAAAAAGTTGGCAGCATTTAATAAAATAAACAAAACAGGGATGGCTAAGTTGTTTCAATTGTTCTTTTTTGTTGATACTTTTTTAACTAAGATTTATAATACCTTTTTGTGGTGTTTTTTAGGAACATAAATAAAATTAATTTCAACTAAAAAAAAACTTTTAGTACAATTAGGGTAAAAAACTATAATTTTTAAAGGTTGTTGGTACAATATTAAAAATTCTCAACGCCATCCCTGAAACAAAAACATAACATACATATAGTTTGCTCTTTCTTACATTTACTGTTTCTTTCTATCAATTCTATATCAATTAATGAATAAAAAATGTAGTGTCATAAGGGCTTTACTAATCGACCTGGCGCCAGATTCTGGCATTCGTGATCGAGAACTTTCTCGATTCGAAAGCAATTTAATATCTAATTATTTTAGTCAATACGGAACGAATCGCAATTATTTTTTCGTTATTGTAAAGCATTCATTTGAGTTTCACAATACTGAAAAAATAATTTCGATTCGTTCAGTATTGACTGAAATAAAATTGCTTTCGAATCGAGGAAGTACTCGATCACGAATGCCAGAATTAGGCCCCTGGTAATAGACTAGAGTTTTTCTTTTCCCGGGAAAGCGGGATTTATTTTTCAATTTTCCGGGATCCCGAGAATTCCCTCTCAATACAAATTGTTGCAAAATATTAAATAATTTAATTTAATTTATTTGAACAAATAACAATTTCTGAGATCAAGTAAATAAGTTTATAAATGCATTCAACTTTTTTATTTCTGTGGCAAAAAGGAAATAGTGCTTAATTGCATCTTAAGATCTTCATGTTCAAAAGTACACATTAGCATAATTTCAATTATTTTGTAGGATTTTTGAGGAAGTTATAGCAAAATTACTTTATGGTTATCTTTTTTCAATGTGCAATAACGTTTGGAATAATAAAAGCTTCCGATCTGTGTTATTAGGAGCGTTAAGGAATAAAGACTTAAAAAACTATAAGAGCAGAGAACTGATGATTATATTAAATTCGAAGTAAATTTCCAAAAGCCACCTTTAAAGTTTTAAATTGTTCTCCTATAAAAATAAACAAATAGACTTAAACACTTAATGCCACAGAATTAATTCAAAACCAACCGCATTTATATAAAATCAAAAAAGTAAATTATTCAAACAAATTATTACAAAATATTTTTTTTTTATAAGCATTTACAAAATCATTTGAAAGCCTATTTTTAATTTTTATCAAGAAGATTTCAATGAGAAAACACGTTTCCTTTCTACGGATGCTTACATTATATAATCTCTAGGTACTTTCAGTTTTCTTAGCACTTCCTTGACTTATAATTGCTTTTAATAAAATTAATTTGGGTCTTTAAACAAATTTAAGCTCTGTACATTTTTACTCTTATTCTTTTGACTTCAGAGCATTAAACATTGCCTTACTTTTCGGATATGAATTGACATCTTTTTGACGTTTGGCAAAACTGCCGTAAGTCAGAAACTGTAGTTTTTTATTATGTAAAATTGAAAAATATTTATTTGGTGTATTTCATAGACTTTTTTCCTAAGAGCACATGATAACTATTAGAAGCAGTTGTCCCAGAATAAAGCGATTCAAGCCAAACAAAAGAGAGAAAAAATGAATTAAAGCAAAAAAAAAAATCAAATTCGTTTTTTGACCTAACACATAACTTAGTTACTATTATATCAGCAGTAAAGTTGCGATAAATAAATTAAAAAAAAAATTCCTGCACCAATTTTCCCGGATTTTTTACCCGAAAAATGTGCGGGATCCCGGGAAATCCCGTATGAAAAACACTATAATAGACTTATAAAAACCTTATTTTTCCCAAGATAAGGGCTTTGGCACAATAGCTCCTATATCATGAGACCAAGTTTAGATCAGGTATATCTTATTAGGAGAGGCTAGTAGAGGTACGATTTTTATTAATACTATGGTGAAAAGTATATGTATAAGATTCGATACAACGGAAAAAAGCGATATTTTTTGTTTTTATTTAATCAATAATACTACTAAATTCTTGTTAATAGTACAAGCTTAAAAGAAATAGTTTAACATTACTAATAAAAAGAAAAAATAATTAATAAATATGGTTTGACTATTTTAGCAAAAAAAAATATTATTACACAAAAAAAAAAAAACATTAAGGAAAAAGCATATAAAAGTTTTGATTGAACTGAACGTTTAATTTTTAGGAGGAAAATAATAGAAACAGGTCAAGTTATTTATGCATTGCAGTGTTATGTTATTTCATTAGTTGCTATAAATATATATATTTTTTGAAAATATACATCTATTTTTATTAATAAGTTCATAAGTTCTACATGGACTGCCTGGTTTAATTTATGGGACAATTTATTGTTTTATAATGCAATTTAGAAAAAAAAAATCCGTTCAGCGAATGCACTACTACGTGATAAAGTAAAAACATACGAACATATAAAAGCTGGAAGGCTCGGCTCATCTGCGTTCATTGATTGACAATAAAAAAAAATTTAGTTAAAAAGGGGCAAAAGAGGCACGAAATTATACAAAATAATACATAACGGGATTTACAATAAAGGGGCAAAGAAAATGGCAATGCAGTCAAAAAAGGGGCAAAATGCGACTTAAGTCGCATAACGGTAACGCTGAATACAGTAATATGTATGCTTTTTTGCAATACAATGTTGTCGTTGTTACATATGTATATTCAAAATTTAACAAAATTGAAGGTCAAAGCGCGGGCTCTTACACTAAAAATATTTTACAGGGGTCCAATGCAGAGAAAAAAATACAACATATTTTCGCTATTAGAAGTCAATAACAAAAAATATATACACATATTGTTTTTTATTTAATATATCGGGCCCTTAATCAAAAACATTAATAACTGTTACAAATTGTTTTAGCATACGAAATTTCAGGATCTAAATCTGAATTATTTCTGTGACAAAAAGGAAATATGAAGTGTTTAAGTCAACTATAGCCAAATTTAAATCAATGGCGCTTTTGTAATCTTCATGTTTAGAAAATTATAGCTAAATGATTTTCTACTTATCTGAAAATAACCTAGCATTTACACGTGAAAGTAGTATACTGAAAGTCGCAATACACTCAACCTTTTTACCAACAATCACACACAATCACAAGTTCAAGTTTTCGTTAATAATACGTACTTTACTTTCAAGAAAGTACTTTCACGTGTAAATCCCAGGTAACGACTATGATCAATGGAAACAAATATAGAAACAAATTTTTTAAAATCCAGTTTAAGGTTTAAAATAACTTTCTTGCATAGCTAAAAAAATAGACAAGCACTTAATTCCTTATTGTCACGGATGTTATTATTTTATATTTATTTTCTTATATTATTATAATAAAAAAAGCAATCCATAGGTAATGTTCAAATTGTAAGCGGTATACCACATAAAAGTTCTAATAACGATGGCAGCCCACAAATTATATCAACTCCATATTTTCCCATGAACTATCCGCGTGATTATGGCACAGAACAAATTCTGACCTGTGAAGCCGATAACTGTAATGTTAGATTAGATTTTACTGACTTTCAGTTGGGTCTTTCATCAACACTAGAAATCTTCGATTCGAATGGTCAAATGGTTGATTCATATAACGGCGATCATTTTCGCCCTCCGATTATAATTAGTACAGGAAAATCGCTACTATTACAATTCCGTGGCAACGGAGTTACAGGTTGTGGTTTTAGGGCCGAAGTTACTTTTGTATCACCGAAACAAAAGGAAGATCGACTTATGCCTTTTACAGGTAGGGATATATAAAAAAAAATGGTAGAGAAAATTATCGTTAATTCTGTATTAATTTGGGTAAAGATTGCGGTGGCTGGGTTTCTGGTCCTGGTGGTGCCATAACTATGATGAATATGATTGAGAATGCCACTGATGTGCGCTTTTTTGATTGTATTTGGATTATTAAGCCCGGAAATAATTATATGATGATGAAAACTCATATATCGCTTAGAATTGAAGAATTTCGTAGCATGGCTTCTCGTTCGGATCTCACCATTAGACAGGGTACAACATCCGATTCGTTAGAAATTGAAAATGTTGTTTGGCCTAATAATGGTGTGAGCAAAGAGACCCACATTGTACCTATTCTAACTGGTTATTATATCCGTTTGAAAGGTGTCTTTGGTATGTCTTCCAAACTGGCCATCGTCTATAGTGTGTTCAACTATTTAAGTAAGTTAGCTAAAGGTGTGATCAGTTGGTATTTAAAATTAACAAAAATTTTAATATCATTTAGATTGTTATATTGGTTCGGAGTTTTTGTGTGGTAATAATCATTGTATTTCAATACGTTTACACTGTGATGGTTTCGATCATTGTGGTGATGGTAGCGACGAACCGGATTCCTGCGAAGATGACTGGGCCAATTTACAAAATGATCGTAGATGGTATTCCCACAAAGCGAACTATTACTTTCCCAAAATAGAACAATATCCTGACTTAAAAACAGCCACTGGAATTTTCATTATCTCAACTTTGGGGATTTTTGCAGTACTGTCCGGTTGGATGGTCATTCTATATCGAATGGGTGTCAGAGCACGCCACCAAAGAGAATTGCAAAATCATTTACAAACCATAAGTGAATTATTAGGTGAGTTTTTTTACTTTTTACTACTCTTTTAACTTCTATTTATAAACAATTCAATACAGATCGTCAGGAAGAAATTACTACTCCCGATGAACCACCCAGCTATGAGGCTCCTCCCGATTATGAAGAGGTCATAAAAATTGGCATGAACCATGAAATGCGTGAACCGCGTGAAAGACATCGCAAAAATCATAGGCGCCATCGCGATTGCAGTCGTGCCTCTAGTAATGTAACAGTTTCCTCAACCGTGCCAATTCATAATTGCAGCGATATACCTTCAACCTCAGCAGCAGCAGCTTCAACTCTTGCTGCTGAAAGAATTACTACTCCAACAGTTATTTTAAGTGATGCTGAGGGTAGTGTTTGCCAAGAATTGGGTCAGCAAGTCATAAGAGCTACTCAAAATTGTGGTAAGTTTGATGAAGAACTTCAAAATTAGAACTAATGTAAAAGTTTTTAGCACAATTTTGCGTTGGTTCTTTTATGATTTGATAGGTGCTAAGTTACTGTATTCATTATATAAAGTAGTTAACACACATGTATTGGTTTGAACTTCATTAACAAACTTCCAACACAAATAAAGAATACCGTTTGCAGGTATTACAGGCACGTCTCAAACACCAGAGGCAACGCCAGAGAAATTCAAATGTCGCTGCAAATGTAAAGCGGAGGAGAATAAGCGGAAGCTTTTAGAGACATCGCCAATTTTAGAAAATCTTAGTCAAACTATAAACTCGTAAGTTTAGAAAATCAGATTTAATTTTTCTAACCAATTAACAATTTAGGCAAGAAGACTTATCATAATTTTTCATTTATTTCAGTTGCAATACCACAACCCAATTGGAAGAACGAAGCCATGATTTTTGTGATGATACATTAAATATATCGTTTTCTTTGGGTAAACCCCAGCCAAATGAAAGTAATAATAACGAAAATGGTATGAACTAACTATTGAAATTTTACAATAAATAAACCAATATTCAATATAATTCTTTAAACTTTAAAGCATCTGCAAGACCTAAAAGTTCAGTTAATTGTACGGAACAAACCTTTTTGAAGAAATCCTGGATCGTTATGAACAGTGGCGGTCAAACGTATAAGGTACAACGCTTGCGACCCACTTTCTCGTCACCGGAATCATTTCTTCACGATTGGTCATTTTATGGTGATTCGCAAAATTATGGCTCCATTTTGCCACACGAAAGAAGTTTCATTTTAAGTAATAATACAAGCAATTTTATATCGGATCTATCCAGAGATTCCTCAGCTAGTAGTATGGAAATTCAAAATTCTAACACAAGGCTGAAAAGTACTACCCAAAGTGCAAATAGCTGCAACAACAATAATATCACGAATGAAAGCGATATGACATTATATAACGGTAGCCTTTCCACAACTCCATCTACTTCGACCGGTGAACAGAGTTCTGGTCGTGGTACTCAACTCCTGCTGATGTCAGAAATGGAAAGCGATGATGGTGGTGAACAGAATATATCATGTTTTGGTACCGTCAATAATCCGTTCAAAGTAAATGCTAAAATAAAATACACAGCTGTTGGCCGTACTCATGTACGGAGGAGACATGCTCGCAGTAGATCATTTACTAATAGTGGAAATGAACGTTCTAACAATATAATGAGACGCAGTTCATCGGCCGATTTATTATTAAATTTGAGACCAGTTAGTGATATTTTTTACAGTGATAATACCAATGAAAATTTGTATTTAATTTAATCAACAACCTTAATACTTTTACCAATTATGTAATACAATTGTTATTACTATAATGGAATTTTTGTTCAGGCAAAAATAAATTTAAAAAAAAATTAAAGATTTAAAAAGAATTTTATTGAGTTTTGTTGTCGTTTATTTTTTTTCTTATTGCCACAGTACTAAAAAAAACCCAATTTAAGAGTGTGCCCTATTTGGGACCCCTGGGCAATCAAGGACCTGTCACAACAAAGGTATGTTATGAGGTTAAATGTTCTTTGTGCCAAGTATTATTCAGATATCTTTAACTATATGAAGTTTGATTGTCTTTAAATGATTTTAGGATGGGATTTATATGGGACCTATGGTTAGTTTTGGAACTACTAGAACAACACAGTAGTTATCGTATAAGTTATTGGAGCCAAATTTTATGTCAATACTAAAATTTTTAAGGAATTTATGGCATTAAAGGATATTTTTGGGATAATTATTTGTATGGGAGCTATAGTCGAGTATGGACTGATTCCTTAAAATTCTGTAAAATGATTTATATGGAAATTAGATACGTTTGGACCAAATTTAATCTAAATCTATATATATATGTATGCACAGCGGATAGGATGAGGACACAAAAAAATCGAATGTTTTATACCTTTTTTTGATAAATACCTGATTACTTTAACTGTCTATAAGCATAGTTTATAAAATGGCCAATTAAAAAGCCGCAAATATCGAATTAAGTATGTATCGCAACAATTGAGGACATATATATATTCGCAGCGTAATGTGTAAGACCATGCACTCAAAAAACATGCTGCGTATACGAAAATTATTGTTGCCATACTTTGACATTTATTTCAGAAAATTAGCGTTTTAGTTTGTTGGTGTTACCAACACAAAAAATTACTTATTGAAACGCTTACATTGAGCATTACAGTGATTTTTTGCTAGAAAACCCGCTAAAAGAATTCTACATAGTAAAATACTACAACACTTAAATAATATCTTAAAAAAAAGTCGTGATATCAAAAACCTTTAGTTAGAGTGACCAACTATATACTACAACTATAAATCTTAATAAAACGAGTCGTGATATCAAAAACCATTAGTTAGAGTGACAAACTATATACTAGCCTAATTACACATGATTTTAAACAAAAAGAAAAATAAAACAAACAATTTTAGTTTGTTTATTTAAAAATTTAAAATAATAATTTAAATAAACATCAGTAAACAGCATAAGTAATAACACAAGTAAAGCAAATCAATGGGAATGTTGCTGGGCAATAGGTAATTACCTATTTGAAATTCGGCCCTTATAAGAAGTAAACGGGTAAAAAATGAATATATATGTATGCACAGCATGTAGTTTGCATACATTTTTTGTATGTACCTTATATTTTGAGGACATTTATATACTATGAGGACTATCCTCAAAGTTTTATATGTATGTATGCCTTACATGTAATATGAAGACATTGTAGATTGAAGACATTTTTTACAGATTTTTTTTATTTTTAACGCCATTTAAATATTTGTATATATGTGAGTTTGAAGTCAGCCCTATGCTACATGCAAGAGTGAAAGAAACAAATATATAGCACATAAAAATTATTATACATGTCCAGGGCACATTTATATGAGGTGGCAGCGATTTTGACAGTTCAAACAGATTTTTTTTAGCTTTACAATGTTTTATTATAAATGGTTGACATTTCAAACTGTAAGCACTAACAATCCAATACAAAAAACAGTGGTTTTTGTTGTAGTATTTCCCGCCACCATGTACATAAAATCACCTTGCACACGTCGTTTTCAATTTCATAAAATTGTTTCTATGCAAACAATTGGACTTTTATGAAAAGTTATTATCAGAAGCTTAAAGGTGTTGCGTCTTTATACGTTTTTGTTTTATAATATTTCAATAATTTTATTTCAAAAAGGGTGGTTTTTAGCGAATTATAGCTAAATTCACCTATTATTTAAAAACTTTAGCTATTTTTTATTGTTAGTTTTATAATATTTTAATAATTTTATTTCAAAAAGGGTGGTTTTTAGCGATTAATAGCTAAATTCACCTATTATTTAAAAACTTTAGCTATATTTTATTGTTTGTTTTATAATATTTCAATAATTTTATTTCAAAAAGGGTGGTTTTTAGCGATTAATAGCTAAATTCACCTATTATTTAAAAACTTTAGCTATATTTTATTGTTTGTTTTATAATATTTCAATAATTTTATTTCAAAAAGGGTGGTTTTTAGCGATTAATAGCTAAATTCATTTATTATTTAAAAACTTTAGCTATATTTTATTGTTTGTTTTATAATATTTCAATAATTTTATTTCAAAAAGGGTGGTTTTTAGCGATTAATAGCTAAATTCACCTATTATTTAAAAACTTTAGCTATTTTTTATTGTTTGTTTTATAATATTTCAATAATTTTATTTCAAAAAGGGTGGTTTTTACCGATTAATAGCTAAATTCACCTATTATTTAAAAACTTTAGCTATTTTTTATTGTTTGTTTTATAATACTCCAATAATTTTATTTCAAAAAGGGTGGGTTTTAGCGATTAATAGCTAAATTCACCTATTATTTAAAAACTTTAGCTATTTTTTATTGTTTGTTTTATAATATTCCAATAATTTTATTTCAAAAAGGGTGGTTTTTAGCGATTAATAGCTAAATTCACCTATTATTTAAAAACTTTAGCTATTTTTTATTGTTTGTTTTATAATATTTCAATAATTTTATTTCAAAAAGGGTGGTTTTTAGCGATTAATAGCTAAATTCACCTATTATTTAAAAACTTTAGCTATTTTTTATTGTTTGTTTTATAATATTTTAACAATTTCATTTCAAAAAGGGTGGTTTTTAGCGATTAATAGCTAAATTCACCTATTATTTAAAAAATGTAGCTATTTTTTATTGTTTGTTTTATAATATTTCATTAATTTAATATGAAGCAGTTTGGGTTTTTAGCGAGTAATAGCTAAATTCACCTATTATTTAAAAAATGTAGCTATTTTTTATTGTTTGTTTTATAATATTTCATTAATTTAATATGAAGCAGTTTGCGTTTTTAGCGAGTAATAGCTAAATTCACCTATTATTTAAAAAATGTAGCTATTTTTTATTGTTTGTTTTATAATATTTCATTAATTTAATATCAAACAGTGTGGGTTTTTAGCGATTAATAGCTAAATGCACATATTATTTAAAAAATTCAGCTATTTTTTATTGTTTGTTTTATAATATTTCATTAATTTAGTATCAAAAAGTGTGGGTTTTTAGCGATTAATAGCTAAATTCACCTATTATTTAAAAAATGTAGCTATTTTTTATTATTTGTTTTATAATATTTCATTAATTTAATATGAAGCAGTTTGGGTTTTTAGCGAGTAATAGCTAAATTCACCTATTATTTAAAAAATTTAGCTATTTTTTATTGTTTGTTTTATAATATTTCATTAATTTAATATCAAACAGTGTGGGTTTTTAGCGATTTATAGCTAAATTCACCTATTATTTAAAAAATGTAGCTATTTTTTATTGTTTGTTTTATAATATTTCATTAATTTAATATGAAGCAGTTTGCGTTTTTAGCGAGTAATAGCTAAATTCACCTATTATTTAAAAAATTTAGCTATTTTTTATTGTTTGTTTTATAATATTTCATTAATTTAATATCAAACAGTGTGGGTTTTTAGCGATTTATAGCTAAATTCACCTATTATTTATAAAATGTAGCTATTTTTTATTGTTTGTTTTATAATATTTCATTAATTTAATATGAAGCAGTTTGGGTTTTTAGCGAGTAATAGCTAAATTCACCTATTATTTAAAAAATGTAGCTATTTTTTATTGTTTGTTTTATAATATTTCATTAATTTAATATGAAGCAGTTTGCGTTTTTAGCGAGTAATAGCTAAATTCACCTATTATTTAAAAAATGTAGCTATTTTTTATTGTTTGTTTTATAATATTTCATTAATTTAATATCAAACAGTGTGGGTTTTTAGCGAGTAATAGCTAAATTCACTTATTATTTAAAAAATGTAGCTATTTTTTATTGTTTGTTTTATAATATTTCATTAATTTAATATCAAACAGTGTGGGTTTTTAGCGATTTATAGCTAAATTCACCTATTATTTATAAAATGTAGCTATTTTTTATTGTTTGTTTTATAATATTTCATTAATTTAATATGAAGCAGTTTGCGTTTTTAGCGAGTAATAGCTAAATTCACCTATTATTTAAAAAATTTAGCTATTTTTTATTGTTTGTTTTATAATATTTCATTAATTTAATATCAAACAGTGTGGGTTTTTAGCGATTTATAGCTAAATTCACCTATTATTTATAAAATGTAGCTATTTTTTATTGTTTGTTTTATAATATTTCATTAATTTAATATGAAGCAGTTTGGGTTTTTAGCGAGTAATAGCTAAATTCACCTATTATTTAAAAAATGTAGCTATTTTTTATTGTTTGTTTTATAATATTTCATTAATTTAATATGAAGCAGTTTGCGTTTTTAGCGAGTAATAGCTAAATTCACCTATTATTTAAAAAATGTAGCTATTTTTTATTGTTTGTTTTATAATATTTTATTAATTTAATATCAAACAGTGTGGGTTTTTAGCGAGTAATAGCTAAATTCACTTATTATTTAAAAAATGTAGCTATTTTTTATTGTTTGTTTTATAATATTTCATTAATTTAATATCAAACAGTGTGGGTTTTTAGCGATTTATAGCTAAATTCACCTTTTATTTATAAAATGTAGCTATTTTTTATTGTTTGTTTTATAATATTTCATTAATTTAATATGAAGCAGTTTGGGTTTTTAGCGAGTAATAGCTAAATTCACCTATTATTTAAAAAATGTAGCTATTTTTTATTGTTTGTTTTATAATATTTCATTAATTTAATATGAAGCAGTTTGCGTTTTTAGCGAGTAATAGCTAAATTCACCTATTATTTAAAAAATGTAGCTATTTTTTATTGTTTGTTTTATAATATTTCATTAATTTAATATGAAGCAGTTTGCGTTTTTAGCGAGTAATAGCTAAATTCACCTATTATTTAAAAAATGTAGCTATTTTTTATTGTTTGTTTTATAATATTTCATTAATTTAATATGAAGCAGTTTGGGTTTTTAGCGAGTAATAGCTAAATTCACCTATTATTTAAAAAATGTAGCTATTTTTTATTGTTTGTTTTATAATATTTCATTAATTTAATATGAAGCAGTTTGCGTTTTTAGCGAGTAATAGCTAAATTCACCTATTATTTAAAAAATGTAGCTATTTTTTATTGTTTGTTTTATAATATTTCATTAATTTAATATCAAACAATGTGGGTTTTTAGCGATTTATAGCTAAATTCACCTATTATTTAAAAAATGTAGCTATTTTTTATTGTTTGTTTTATAATATTTCATTAATTTAATATGAAGCAGTTTGGGTTTTTAGCGAGTAATAGCTAAATTCACCTATTATTTAAAAAATGTAGCTATTTTTTATTGTTTATTTTATAATATTTCATTAATTTAATATCAAACAGTGTGGGTTTTTAGCGATTTATAGCTAAATTCACCTATTATTTAAAAAATGTAGCTATTTTTTATTGTTTGCTTTATAATATTTCATTAATTTAATATGAAGCAGTTTGGGTTTTTAGCGAGTAATAGCTAAATTCACCTATTATTTAAAAAATGTAGCTATTTTTTATTGTTTATTTTATAATATTTCATTAATTTAATATCAAACAATGTGGGTTTTTAGCGATTTATAGCTAAATTCACCTATTATTTAAAAAATGTAGCTATTTTTTATTGTTTGTTTTATAATATTTCATTAATTTAATATGAAGCAGTTTGGGTTTTTAGCGAGTAATAGCTAAATTCACCTATTATTTAAAAAATGTAGCTATTTTTTATTGTTTATTTTATAATATTTCATTAATTTAATATCAAACAGTGTGGGTTTTTAGCGATTTATAGCTAAATTCACCTATTATTTAAAAAATGTAGCTATTTTTTATTGTTTGTTTTATAATATTTCATTAATTTAATATGAAGCAGTTTGGGTTTTTAGCGAGTAATAGCTAAATTCACCTATTATTTAAAAAATGTAGCTATTTTTTATTGTTTGTTTTATAATATTTCATTAATTTAATATCAAACAGTGTGGGTTTTTAGCGATTTATAGCTAAATTCACCTATTATTTATAAAATGTAGCTATTTTTTATTGTTTGTTTTATAATATTTCATTAATTTAATATGAAGCAGTTTGCGTTTTTAGCGAGTAATAGCTAAATTCACCTATTATTTAAAAAATTTAGCTATTTTTTATTGTTTGTTTTATAATATTTCATTAATTTAATATCAAACAGTGTGGGTTTTTAGCGATTTATAGCTAAATTCACCTATTATTTATAAAATGTAGCTATTTTTTATTGTTTGTTTTATAATATTTCATTAATTTAATATGAAGCAGTTTGGGTTTTTAGCGAGTAATAGCTAAATTCACCTATTATTTAAAAAATGTAGCTATTTTTTATTGTTTGTTTTATAATATTTCATTAATTTAATATGAAGCAGTTTGCGTTTTTAGCGAGTAATAGCTAAATTCACCTATTATTTAAAAAATGTAGCTATTTTTTATTGTTTGTTTTATAATATTTTATTAATTTAATATCAAACAGTGTGGGTTTTTAGCGAGTAATAGCTAAATTCACTTATTATTTAAAAAATGTAGCTATTTTTTATTGTTTGTTTTATAATATTTCATTAATTTAATATCAAACAGTGTGGGTTTTTAGCGATTTATAGCTAAATTCACCTATTATTTATAAAATGTAGCTATTTTTTATTGTTTGTTTTATAATATTTCATTAATTTAATATGAAGCAGTTTGGGTTTTTAGCGAGTAATAGCTAAATTCACCTATTATTTAAAAAATGTAGCTATTTTTTATTGTTTGTTTTATAATATTTCATTAATTTAATATGAAGCAGTTTGCGTTTTTAGCGAGTAATAGCTAAATTCACCTATTATTTAAAAAATGTAGCTATTTTTTATTGTTTGTTTTATAATATTTCATTAATTTAATATGAAGCAGTTTGCGTTTTTAGCGAGTAATAGCTAAATTCACCTATTATTTAAAAAATGTAGCTATTTTTTATTGTTTGTTTTATAATATTTCATTAATTTAATATGAAGCAGTTTGGGTTTTTAGCGAGTAATAGCTAAATTCACCTATTATTTAAAAAATGTAGCTATTTTTTATTGTTTGTTTTATAATATTTCATTAATTTAATATGAAGCAGTTTGCGTTTTTAGCGAGTAATAGCTAAATTCACCTATTATTTAAAAAATGTAGCTATTTTTTATTGTTTGTTTTATAATATTTCATTAATTTAATATCAAACAATGTGGGTTTTTAGCGATTTATAGCTAAATTCACCTATTATTTAAAAAATGTAGCTATTTTTTATTGTTTGTTTTATAATATTTCATTAATTTAATATGAAGCAGTTTGGGTTTTTAGCGAGTAATAGCTAAATTCACCTATTATTTAAAAAATGTAGCTATTTTTTATTGTTTATTTTATAATATTTCATTAATTTAATATCAAACAGTGTGGGTTTTTAGCGATTTATAGCTAAATTCACCTATTATTTAAAAAATGTAGCTATTTTTTATTGTTTGCTTTATAATATTTCATTAATTTAATATGAAGCAGTTTGGGTTTTTAGCGAGTAATAGCTAAATTCACCTATTATTTAAAAAATGTAGCTATTTTTTATTGTTTATTTTATAATATTTCATTAATTTAATATCAAACAATGTGGGTTTTTAGCGATTTATAGCTAAATTCACCTATTATTTAAAAAATGTAGCTATTTTTTATTGTTTGTTTTATAATATTTCATTAATTTAATATGAAGCAGTTTGGGTTTTTAGCGAGTAATAGCTAAATTCACCTATTATTTAAAAAATGTAGCTATTTTTTATTGTTTATTTTATAATATTTCATTAATTTAATATCAAACAGTGTGGGTTTTTAGCGATTTATAGCTAAATTCACCTATTATTTAAAAAATTTTTCTATTTTTTATTGTTTGTTTTATAATATTTCATTAATTTAATATGAAGCAGTTTGGGTTTTTAGCGAGTAATAGCTAAATTCACCTATTATTTAAAAAATGTAGCTATTTTTTATTGTTTATTTTATAATATTTCATTAATTTAATATCAAACAGTGTGGGTTTTTAGCGATTTATAGCTAAATTCACCTATTATTTAAAAAATGTAGCTATTTTTTATTGTTTGTTTTATAATATTTCATTAATTTAATATGAAGCAGTTTGGGTTTTTAGCGAGTAATAGCTAAATTCACCTATTATTTAAAAAATGTAGCTATTTTTTATTGTTTATTTTATAATATTTCATTAATTTAATATCAAACAATGTGGGTTTTTAGCGATTTATAGCTAAATTCACCTATTATTTAAAAAATGTAGCTATTTTTTATTGTTTGTTTTATAATATTTCATTAATTTAATATGAAGCAGTTTGGGTTTTTAGCGAGTAATAGCTAAATTCACCTATTATTTAAAAAATGTAGCTATTTTTTATTGTTTATTTTATAATATTTCATTAATTTAATATCAAACAATGTGGGTTTTTAGCGATTTATAGCTAAATTCACCTATTATTTAAAAAATGTAGCTATTTTTTATTGTTTGTTTTATAATATTTCATTAATTTAATATGAAGCAGTTTGGGTTTTTAGCGAGTAATAGCTAAATTCACCTATTATTTAAAAAATGTAGCTATTTTTTATTGTTTATTTTATAATATTTCATTAATTTAATATCAAACAATGTGGGTTTTTAGCGATTTATAGCTAAATTCACCTATTATTTAAAAAATGTAGCTATTTTTTATTGTTTGTTTTATAATATTTCATTAATTTAATATGAAGCAGTTTGGGTTTTTAGCGAGTAATAGCTAAATTCACCTATTATTTAAAAAATGTAGCTATTTTTTATTGTTTGTTTTATAATATTTCATTAATTTAATATCAAACAATGTGGGTTTTTAGCGATTTATAGCTAAATTCACCTATTATTTAAAAAATGTAGCTATTTTTTATTGTTTGTTTTATAATATTTCATTAATTTAATATGAAGCAGTTTGGGTTTTTAGCGAGTAATAGCTAAATTCACCTATTATTTAAAAAATGTAGCTATTTTTTATTGTTTATTTTATAATATTTCATTAATTTAATATCAAACAGTGTGGGTTTTTAGCGATTTATAGCTAAATTCACCTATTATTTAAAAAATGTAGCTATTTTTTATTGTTTGTTTTATAAAATTTCATTAATTTAATATGAAGCAGTTTGCGTTTTTAGCGAGTAATAGCTAAATTCACCTATTATTTAAAAAATGTAGCTATTTTTTATTGTTTGTTTTATAATATTTCATTAATTTAATATTAAACAATGTGGGTTTTTAGCGATTTATAGCTAAATTCACCTATTATTTAAAAAATGTAGCTATTTTTTATTGTTTGTTTTATAATATTTCATTAATTTAATATGAAGCAGTTTGGGTTTTTAGCGAGTAATAGCTAAATTCACCTATTATTTAAAAAATGTAGCTATTTTTTATTGTTTGTTTTATAATATTTCATTAATTTAATATCAAACAATGTGGGTTTTTAGCGATTTATAGCTAAATTCACCTATTATTTAAAAAATGTAGCTATTTTTTATTGTTTGTTTTATAATATTTCATTAATTTAATATGAAGCAGTTTGGGTTTTTAGCGAGTAATAGCTAAATTCACCTATTATTTAAAAAATGTAGCTATTTTTTATTGTTTATTTTATAATATTTCATTAATTTAATATCAAACAGTGTGGGTTTTTAGCGATTTATAGCTAAATTCACCTATTATTTAAAAAATGTAGCTATTTTTTATTGTTTGTTTTATAATATTTCATTAATTTAATATGAAGCAGTTTGGGTTTTTAGCGAGTAATAGCTAAATTCACCTATTATTTAAAAAATGTAGCTATTTTTTATTGTTTATTTTATAATATTTCATTAATTTAATATCAAACAATGTGGGTTTTTAGCGATTTATAGCTAAATTCACCTATTATTTAAAAAATGTAGCTATTTTTTATTGTTTGTTTTATAATATTTCATTAATTTAATATGAAGCAGTTTGGGTTTTTAGCGAGTAATAGCTAAATTCACCTATTATTTAAAAAATGTAGCTATTTTTTATTGTTTATTTTATAATATTTCATTAATTTAATATCAAACAATGTGGGTTTTTAGCGATTTATAGCTAAATTCACCTATTATTTAAAAAATGTAGCTATTTTTTATTGTTTGTTTTATAATATTTCATTAATTTAATATGAAGCAGTTTGGGTTTTTAGCGAGTAATAGCTAAATTCACCTATTATTTAAAAAATGTAGCTATTTTTTATTGTTTATTTTATAATATTTCATTAATTTAATATCAAACAGTGTGGGTTTTTAGCGATTTATAGCTAAATTCACCTATTATTTAAAAAATGTAGCTATTTTTTATTGTTTGTTTTATAATATTTCATTAATTTAATATGAAGCAGTTTGGGTTTTTAGCGAGTAATAGCTAAATTCACCTATTATTTAAAAAATGTAGCTATTTTTTATTGTTTATTTTATAATATTTCATTAATTTAATATCAAACAATGTGGGTTTTTAGCGATTTATAGCTAAATTCACCTATTATTTAAAAAATGTAGCTATTTTTTATTGTTTGTTTTATAATATTTCATTAATTTAATATGAAGCAGTTTGGGTTTTTAGCGAGTAATAGCTAAATTCACCTATTATTTAAAAAATGTAGCTATTTTTTATTGTTTATTTTATAATATTTCATTAATTTAATATCAAACAATGTGGGTTTTTAGCGATTTATAGCTAAATTCACCTATTATTTAAAAAATGTAGCTATTTTTTATTGTTTGTTTTATAATATTTCATTAATTTAATATGAAGCAGTTTGGGTTTTTAGCGAGTAATAGCTAAATTCACCTATTATTTAAAAAATGTAGCTATTTTTTATTGTTTGTTTTATAATATTTCATTAATTTAATATCAAACAATGTGGGTTTTTAGCGATTTATAGCTAAATTCACCTATTATTTAAAAAATGTAGCTATTTTTTATTGTTTGTTTTATAATATTTCATTAATTTAATATGAAGCAGTTTGGGTTTTTAGCGAGTAATAGCTAAATTCACCTATTATTTAAAAAATGTAGCTATTTTTTATTGTTTGTTTTATAATATTTCATTAATTTAATATGAAGCAGTTTGGGTTTTTAGCGAGTAATAGCTAAATTCACCTATTATTTAAAAAATGTAGCTATTTTTTATTGTTTGTTTTATAATATTTCATTAATTTAATATCAAACAATGTGGGTTTTTAGCGATTTATAGCTAAATTCACCTATTATTTAAAAAATGTAGCTATTTTTTATTGTTTATTTTATAATATTTCATTAATTTAATATCAAACAGTGTGGGTTTTTAGCGATTTATAGCTAAATTCACCTATTATTTAAAAAATGTAGCTATTTTTTATTGTTTGTTTTATAAAATTTCATTAATTTAATATGAAGCAGTTTGCGTTTTTAGCGAGTAATAGCTAAATTCACCTATTATTTAAAAAATGTAGCTATTTTTTATTGTTTGTTTTATAATATTTCATTAATTTAATATCAAACAATGTGGGTTTTTAGCGATTTATAGCTAAATTCACCTATTATTTAAAAAATGTAGCTATTTTTTATTGTTTGTTTTATAATATTTCATTAATTTAATATGAAGCAGTTTGGGTTTTTAGCGAGTAATAGCTAAATTCACCTATTATTTAAAAAATTTAGCTATTTTTTATTGTTTGTTTTATAATATTTCATTAATTTAATATCAAACAGTGTGGGTTTTTAGCGATTAATAGCTAAATGCACATATTATTTAAAAAATGCAGCTATTTTTTATTGTTTGTTTTATAATATTTCATTAATTTAATATGAAGCAGTTTGCGTTTTTAGCGAGTAATAGCTAAATTCACCTATTATTTAAAAAATTTAGCTATTTTTTATTGTTTGTTTTATAATATTTCATTAATTTAATATGAAGCAGTTTGGGTTTTTAGCGAGTAAAAGCTAAATTCACCTATTATTTAAAAAATTTAGCTATTTTTTATTGTTTGTTTTATAATATTTCATTAATTTAATATCATACAGTGTGGGTTTTTAGCGATTAATAGCTAAATGCACATATTATTTAAAAAATGCAGCTATTTTTTATTGTTTGTTTTATAATATTTCATTAATTTAATATGAAGCAGTTTGCGTTTTTAGCGAGTAATAGCTAAATTCACCTATTATTTAAAAAATGTAGCTATTTTTTATTGTTTGTTTTATAATATTTCATTAATTTAATATCAAACAGTGTGGGTTTTTAGCGAGTAATAGCTAAATTCACCTATTATTTAAAAAATGTAGCTATTTTTTATTGTTTGTTTTATAATATTTCATTAATTTAATATCAAACAGTGTGGGTTTTTAGCGATTTATAGCTAAATTCACCTATTATTTAAAAAATGTAGCTATTTTTTATTGTTTATTTTATAATATTTCATTAATTTAATATCAAACAATGTGGGTTTTTAGCGATTTATAGCTAAATTCACCTATTATTTAAAAAATGTAGCTATTTTTTATTGTTTATTTTATAATATTTCATTAATTTAATATCAAACAATGTGGGTTTTTAGCGATTTATAGCTAAATTCACCTATTATTTAAAAAATGTAGCTATTTTTTATTGTTTGTTTTATAATATTTCATTAATTTAATATCAAACAGTGTGGGTTTTTAGCGAGTAATAGCTAAATTCACCTATTATTTAAAAAATGTAGCTATTTTTTATTGTTTGTTTTATAATATTTCATTAATTTAATATCAAACAGTGTGGGTTTTTAGCGATTTATAGCTAAATTCACCTATTATTTAAAAAATGTAGCTATTTTTTATTGTTTATTTTATAATATTTCATTAATTTAATATCAAACAATGTGGGTTTTTAGCGATTTATAGCTAAATTCACCTATTATTTAAAAAATGTAGCTATTTTTTATTGTTTATTTTATAATATTTCATTAATTTAATATCAAACAATGTGGGTTTTTAGCGATTTATAGCTAAATTCACCTATTATTTAAAAAATGTAGCTATTTTTTATTGTTTGTTTTATAATATTTCATTAATTTAATATGAAGCAGTTTGGGTTTTTAGCGAGTAATAGCTAAATTCACCTATTATTTAAAAAATGTAGCTATTTTTTATTGTTTGTTTTATAATATTTCATTAATTTAATATCAAACAATGTGGGTTTTTAGCGATTTATAGCTAAATTCACCTATTATTTAAAAAATGTAGCTATTTTTTATTGTTTATTTTATAATATTTCATTAATTTAATATCAAACAGTGTGGGTTTTTAGCGATTTATAGCTAAATTCACCTATTATTTAAAAAATGTAGCTATTTTTTATTGTTTGTTTTATAAAATTTCATTAATTTAATATGAAGCAGTTTGCGTTTTTAGCGAGTAATAGCTAAATTCACCTATTATTTAAAAAATGTAGCTATTTTTTATTGTTTGTTTTATAATATTTCATTAATTTAATATCAAACAATGTGGGTTTTTAGCGATTTATAGCTAAATTCACCTATTATTTAAAAAATGTAGCTATTTTTTATTGTTTGTTTTATAATATTTCATTAATTTAATATGAAGCAGTTTGGGTTTTTAGCGAGTAATAGCTAAATTCACCTATTATTTAAAAAATTTAGCTATTTTTTATTGTTTGTTTTATAATATTTCATTAATTTAATATCAAACAGTGTGGGTTTTTAGCGATTAATAGCTAAATGCACATATTATTTAAAAAATGCAGCTATTTTTTATTGTTTGTTTTATAATATTTCATTAATTTAATATGAAGCAGTTTGCGTTTTTAGCGAGTAATAGCTAAATTCACCTATTATTTAAAAAATGTAGCTATTTTTTATTGTTTGTTTTATAATATTTCATTAATTTAATATGAAGCAGTTTGGGTTTTTAGCGAGTAAAAGCTAAATTCACCTATTATTTAAAAAATTTAGCTATTTTTTATTGTTTGTTTTATAATATTTCATTAATTTAATATCATACAGTGTGGGTTTTTAGCGATTAATAGCTAAATGCACATATTATTTAAAAAATGCAGCTATTTTTTATTGTTTGTTTTATAATATTTCATTAATTTAATATGAAGCAGTTTGCGTTTTTAGCGAGTAATAGCTAAATTCACCTATTATTTAAAAAATGTAGCTATTTTTTATTGTTTGTTTTATAATATTTCATTAATTTAATATCAAACAGTGTGGGTTTTTAGCGAGTAATAGCTAAATTCACCTATTATTTAAAAAATGTAGCTATTTTTTATTGTTTGTTTTATAATATTTCATTAATTTAATATCAAACAGTGTGGGTTTTTAGCGATTAATAGGTAATTCACCTATTATTTAAAAAATGTAGCTATTTTTTATTGTTTGTTTTATAATATTTCATTAATTTAATATGAAGCAGTTTGGGTTTTTAGCGAGTAATAGCTAAATTCACCTATTATTTAAAAAATTTAGCTATTTTTTATTGTTTGTTTTATAATATTTCATTAATTTAATATCAAACAGTGTGGGTTTTTAGCGATTTATAGCTAAATTCACCTATTATTTAAAAAATGTAGCTATTTTTTATTGTTTGTTTTATAATATTTCATTAATTTAATATCAAACAGTGTGGCTTTTTAGCGAGTAATAGCTAAATTCACTTATTATTTAAAAAATGTAGCTATTTTTTATTGTTTGTTTTATAATATTTCATTAATTTAATATCAAACAGTGTGGGTTTTTAGCGATTAATAGCTAAATTCACCTATTATTTAATAAATGTAGCTATTTTTTATTGTTTGTTTTATAATATTTCATTAATTTAATATGAAGCAGTTTGGGTTTTTAGCGAGTAATAGCTAAATTCACCTATTATTTAAAAAATTTAGCTATTTTTTATTGTTTGTTTTATAATATTTCATTAATTTAATATCAAACAGTGTGGGTTTTTAGCGATTAATAGCTAAATGCACATATTATTTAAAAAATGCAGCTATTTTTTATTGTTTGTTTTATAATATTTCATTAATTTAATATGAAGCAGTTTGCGTTTTTAGCGAGTAATAGCTAAATTCACCTATTATTTAAAAAATGTAGCTATTTTTTATTGTTTGTTTTATAATATTTCATTAATTTAATATGAAGCAGTTTGGGTTTTTAGCGAGTAATAGCTAAATTCACCTATTATTTAAAAAACTTAGCTATTTTTTATTGTTTGTTTTATAATATTTCATTAATTTAATATCAAACAGTGTGGGTTTTTAGCGATTAATAGCTAAATGCACATATTATTTAAAAAATGCAGCTATTTTTTATTGTTTGTTTTATAATATTTCATTAATTTAATATGAAGCAGTTTGCGTTTTTAGCGAGTAATAGCTAAATTCACCTATTATTTAAAAAATGTAGCTATTTTTTATTGTTTATTTTATAATATTTCATTAATTTAATATCAAACAGTGTGGGTTTTTAGCGATTTATAGCTAAATTCACCTATTATTTAAAAAATGTAGCTATTTTTTATTGTTTGTTTTATAATATTTCATTAATTTAATATGAAGCAGTTTGGGTTTTTAGCGAGTAATAGCTAAATTCACCTATTATTTAAAAAATGTAGCTATTTTTTATTGTTTATTTTATAATATTTCATTAATTTAATATCAAACAATGTGGGTTTTTAGCGATTTATAGCTAAATTCACCTATTATTTAAAAAATGTAGCTATTTTTTATTGTTTGTTTTATAATATTTCATTAATTTAATATGAAGCAGTTTGGGTTTTTAGCGAGTAATAGCTAAATTCACCTATTATTTAAAAAATGTAGCTATTTTTTATTGTTTATTTTATAATATTTCATTAATTTAATATCAAACAATGTGGGTTTTTAGCGATTTATAGCTAAATTCACCTATTATTTAAAAAATGTAGCTATTTTTTATTGTTTGTTTTATAATATTTCATTAATTTAATATGAAGCAGTTTGGGTTTTTAGCGAGTAATAGCTAAATTCACCTATTATTTAAAAAATGTAGCTATTTTTTATTGTTTATTTTATAATATTTCATTAATTTAATATCAAACAATGTGGGTTTTTAGCGATTTATAGCTAAATTCACCTATTATTTAAAAAATGTAGCTATTTTTTATTGTTTGTTTTATAATATTTCATTAATTTAATATGAAGCAGTTTGGGTTTTTAGCGAGTAATAGCTAAATTCACCTATTATTTAAAAAATGTAGCTATTTTTTATTGTTTATTTTATAATATTTCATTAATTTAATATCAAACAATGTGGGTTTTTAGCGATTTATAGCTAAATTCACCTATTATTTAAAAAATGTAGCTATTTTTTATTGTTTGTTTTATAATATTTCATTAATTTAATATCAAACAGTGTGGCTTTTTAGCGAGTAATAGCTAAATTCACTTATTATTTAAAAAATGTAGCTATTTTTTATTGTTTGTTTTATAATATTTCATTAATTTAATATCAAACAGTGTGGGTTTTTAGCGATTAATAGCTAAATTCACCTATTATTTAATAAATGTAGCTATTTTTTATTGTTTGTTTTATAATATTTCATTAATTTAATATGAAGCAGTTTGGGTTTTTAGCGAGTAATAGCTAAATTCACCTATTATTTAAAAAATTTAGCTATTTTTTATTGTTTGTTTTATAATATTTCATTAATTTAATATCAAACAGTGTGGGTTTTTAGCGATTAATAGCTAAATGCACATATTATTTAAAAAATGCAGCTATTTTTTATTGTTTGTTTTATAATATTTCATTAATTTAATATGAAGCAGTTTGCGTTTTTAGCGAGTAATAGCTAAATTCACCTATTATTTAAAAAATGTAGCTATTTTTTATTGTTTGTTTTATAATATTTCATTAATTTAATATGAAGCAGTTTGGGTTTTTAGCGAGTAATAGCTAAATTCACCTATTATTTAAAAAACTTAGCTATTTTTTATTGTTTGTTTTATAATATTTCATTAATTTAATATCAAACAGTGTGGGTTTTTAGCGATTAATAGCTAAATGCACATATTATTTAAAAAATGCAGCTATTTTTTATTGTTTGTTTTATAATATTTCATTAATTTAATATGAAGCAGTTTGCGTTTTTAGCGAGTAATAGCTAAATTCACCTATTATTTAAAAAATGTAGCTATTTTTTATTGTTTATTTTATAATATTTCATTAATTTAATATCAAACAGTGTGGGTTTTTAGCGATTTATAGCTAAATTCACCTATTATTTAAAAAATGTAGCTATTTTTTATTGTTTGTTTTATAATATTTCATTAATTTAATATGAAGCAGTTTGGGTTTTTAGCGAGTAATAGCTAAATTCACCTATTATTTAAAAAATGTAGCTATTTTTTATTGTTTATTTTATAATATTTCATTAATTTAATATCAAACAATGTGGGTTTTTAGCGATTTATAGCTAAATTCACCTATTATTTAAAAAATGTAGCTATTTTTTATTGTTTGTTTTATAATATTTCATTAATTTAATATGAAGCAGTTTGGGTTTTTAGCGAGTAATAGCTAAATTCACCTATTATTTAAAAAATGTAGCTATTTTTTATTGTTTATTTTATAATATTTCATTAATTTAATATCAAACAATGTGGGTTTTTAGCGATTTATAGCTAAATTCACCTATTATTTAAAAAATGTAGCTATTTTTTATTGTTTGTTTTATAATATTTCATTAATTTAATATGAAGCAGTTTGGGTTTTTAGCGAGTAATAGCTAAATTCACCTATTATTTAAAAAATGTAGCTATTTTTTATTGTTTGTTTTATAATATTTCATTAATTTAATATCAAACAATGTGGGTTTTTAGCGATTTATAGCTAAATTCACCTATTATTTAAAAAATGTAGCTATTTTTTATTGTTTGTTTTATAATATTTCATTAATTTAATATGAAGCAGTTTGGGTTTTTAGCGAGTAATAGCTAAATTCACCTATTATTTAAAAAATGTAGCTATTTTTTATTGTTTATTTTATAATATTTCATTAATTTAATATCAAACAGTGTGGGTTTTTAGCGATTTATAGCTAAATTCACCTATTATTTAAAAAATGTAGCTATTTTTTATTGTTTGTTTTATAAAATTTCATTAATTTAATATGAAGCAGTTTGCGTTTTTAGCGAGTAATAGCTAAATTCACCTATTATTTAAAAAATGTAGCTATTTTTTATTGTTTGTTTTATAATATTTCATTAATTTAATATCAAACAATGTGGGTTTTTAGCGATTTATAGCTAAATTCACCTATTATTTAAAAAATGTAGCTATTTTTTATTGTTTGTTTTATAATATTTCATTAATTTAATATGAAGCAGTTTGGGTTTTTAGCGAGTAATAGCTAAATTCACCTATTATTTAAAAAATTTAGCTATTTTTTATTGTTTGTTTTATAATATTTCATTAATTTAATATCAAACAGTGTGGGTTTTTAGCGATTAATAGCTAAATGCACATATTATTTAAAAAATGCAGCTATTTTTTATTGTTTGTTTTATAATATTTCATTAATTTAATATGAAGCAGTTTGCGTTTTTAGCGAGTAATAGCTAAATTCACCTATTATTTAAAAAATGTAGCTATTTTTTATTGTTTGTTTTATAATATTTCATTAATTTAATATGAAGCAGTTTGGGTTTTTAGCGAGTAAAAGCTAAATTCACCTATTATTTAAAAAATTTAGCTATTTTTTATTGTTTGTTTTATAATATTTCATTAATTTAATATCATACAGTGTGGGTTTTTAGCGATTAATAGCTAAATGCACATATTATTTAAAAAATGCAGCTATTTTTTATTGTTTGTTTTATAATATTTCATTAATTTAATATGAAGCAGTTTGCGTTTTTAGCGAGTAATAGCTAAATTCACCTATTATTTAAAAAATGTAGCTATTTTTTATTGTTTGTTTTATAATATTTCATTAATTTAATATCAAACAGTGTGGGTTTTTAGCGAGTAATAGCTAAATTCACCTATTATTTAAAAAATGTAGCTATTTTTTATTGTTTGTTTTATAATATTTCATTAATTTAATATCAAACAGTGTGGGTTTTTAGCGATTAATAGGTAATTCACCTATTATTTAAAAAATGTAGCTATTTTTTATTGTTTGTTTTATAATATTTCATTAATTTAATATGAAGCAGTTTGGGTTTTTAGCGAGTAATAGCTAAATTCACCTATTATTTAAAAAATTTAGCTATTTTTTATTGTTTGTTTTATAATATTTCATTAATTTAATATCAAACAGTGTGGGTTTTTAGCGATTTATAGCTAAATTCACCTATTATTTAAAAAATGTAGCTATTTTTTATTGTTTGTTTTATAATATTTCATTAATTTAATATCAAACAGTGTGGCTTTTTAGCGAGTAATAGCTAAATTCACTTATTATTTAAAAAATGTAGCTATTTTTTATTGTTTGTTTTATAATATTTCATTAATTTAATATCAAACAGTGTGGGTTTTTAGCGATTAATAGCTAAATTCACCTATTATTTAATAAATGTAGCTATTTTTTATTGTTTGTTTTATAATATTTCATTAATTTAATATGAAGCAGTTTGGGTTTTTAGCGAGTAATAGCTAAATTCACCTATTATTTAAAAAATTTAGCTATTTTTTATTGTTTGTTTTATAATATTTCATTAATTTAATATCAAACAGTGTGGGTTTTTAGCGATTAATAGCTAAATGCACATATTATTTAAAAAATGCAGCTATTTTTTATTGTTTGTTTTATAATATTTCATTAATTTAATATGAAGCAGTTTGCGTTTTTAGCGAGTAATAGCTAAATTCACCTATTATTTAAAAAATGTAGCTATTTTTTATTGTTTGTTTTATAATATTTCATTAATTTAATATGAAGCAGTTTGGGTTTTTAGCGAGTAATAGCTAAATTCACCTATTATTTAAAAAACTTAGCTATTTTTTATTGTTTGTTTTATAATATTTCATTAATTTAATATCAAACAGTGTGGGTTTTTAGCGATTAATAGCTAAATGCACATATTATTTAAAAAATGCAGCTATTTTTTATTGTTTGTTTTATAATATTTCATTAATTTAATATGAAGCAGTTTGCGTTTTTAGCGAGTAATAGCTAAATTCACCTATTATTTAAAAAATGTAGCTATTTTTTATTGTTTTTTTTATAATATTTCATTAATTTAATATGAAGCAGTTTGGGTTTTTAGCGAGTAATAGCTAAATTCACCTATTATTTAAAAAATTTAGCTATTTTTTATTGTTTGTTTTATAATATTTCATTAATTTAATATCAAACAGTGTGGGTTTTTAGCGATTAATAGCTAAATGCACATATTATTTAAAAAATGCAGCTATTTTTTATTGTTTGTTTTATAATATTTCATTAATTTAATATGAAGCAGTTTGCGTTTTTAGCGAGTAATAGCTAAATTCACCTATTATTTAAAAAATGTAGCTATTTTTTATTGTTTGTTTTATAATATTTCATTAATTTAATATGAAGCAGTTTGCGTTTTTAGCGAGTAATAGCTAAATTCACCTATTATTTAAAAAATGTAGCTATTTTTTATTGTTTGTTTTATAATATTTCATTAATTTAATATCAAACAGTGTGGGTTTTTAGCGATTTATAGCTAAATTCACCTATTATTTATAAAATGTAGCTATTTTTTATTGTTTGTTTTATAATATTTCATTAATTTAATATGAAGCAGTTTGGGTTTTTAGCGAGTAATAGCTAAATTCCTTTCAATTTCCGCATTTGTTGGACCTAGAAACATTAAATTAAACATGCAAGTTCCTGAGTGAATGAAAATCTGTAAAAAGGATATTTTGGTTCTTTTTCGTTCTCTAACTGGTAATTGTTTTAAATAAACTGGTACTTTTATTTAATTTAATATTAATTTTTGTGCATTAATTAAAAAAAGTTAATAGCTGTCTGGTACTTTTACGAAATTCGGCCGTTTTAGGTAGCAAACGGGTAAAAACTGTATTTTGGGTCGTTTTTCTACCATCTAGCTTTTAAATCAATACACATAGAAATAAAAATTATATAACATTTGTAACTTATCTAAAAAATACAAATGCATATTTGGTACTTTATTGAAACTGAACGTTTAAGGGGTCAAAATTGTACCAACATATGTTTGTTACTTTTTACAAAAGATGTTTTCTCCATCTATTTATCTTTCATCGCAGAGCCTAAACGTCTGAAGCTAAAAGGTTGACATTTGGACCGGAGGCTCTCCTCTCGCCCAATTGATACTGCTAACCTCATACCTCCTAAGATATGTTTGTTACTTTTTTCAAAATATTTTTTTCCATATATTTATCTTTCATCGCAGATCCTAAACGTCTAAAGCTAAAAGGTTGACATTAGGACCAGGGTCTGTCCTCTCGCTAAATCGATCCTGCTAGCCTCATACCTCCTAAGCTAAAGGAAAACATTAACATTTATTGTTGTTCATTAGAAAAATTCGCTTACCTCATATCTCCTAAACTAAGAGATACAAAATTAAAAAAATTAACAGACTGGTGTTTGGTGCTTTTTTGAAGTATGGCCTTTTTGTGGAGTAAAATGGTAAATACAAATTATGTTACATTCGTACCTTATCTTAAAAAATACAAAACAGATTTGGATTTTTTTTTGAATTCAAATGTTTAAGGTGTGAAAATCGTTCCAAATTTTGTTATTTTTTCACAAAATTTTTCTTCATCTAAATATCTATATATATATAAAATTGAAACGTTACTGAATGACTGACTCACTAATTCATCATGGCACAACCTAAACTCCTCTAGCTAAAAACTTGACATTTGGAGCAGAGATAGGTGACTACCCAAATCGATCCACTTAGACGGGATTTTTGGAAATTCGAATGTTTAGGGGGTAAAAAAGGGTAAAAACGTTATACTTATACTTATACTTTGGTACTTTTTTATTCTTTGATTGGTACATTTTTAATTTCCGTTAATATTGGACCTAGAAACATAAAATTAAACATGCAAGGTCCTGAGTGGATAAGAACCTGAAAGAGGGCTTTTTTAATTTCCGTTAATATTGGACCTAGAAACATAAAATTCAACATGTAAGGTAATGTGGTCCTTTTTTACAAAATATTTGTCTCCATTCATTGGCATATTCGTACTTAATTATGGGCTCCCACCACAACACTGAAATGTTTCATACATAAATGGGGTGAAACAAGTATCAAAACGGATAATACGGAAAATTAACTTACTTCCATTTGCTTTTGTGTTATACGAGTGGTACTTTTTGAATTTTCTATAATATTGAACTTAGAAACACAAAATAATAGGTGCAAAGTCCTGTGTAAATATCAACCTATGAGATAAAAATTTTGGAACTTTTTTGCTAAAATATAGATATATATTCTTGGGCATATAATAATGTTCATGAAAGAAAAAGCCCGATTAAAAAGTAGCGGGTTAAATGCTTGAATTTAAACAAGTTTAAGCCTAGAAAAGTAAACTTTGGCATAAAAATATGTCCACGAATAAAAGGAGACGCTAACGAAGTAGCGGGTTAAATGCTAGTAAATAAATAAAATACTACAACACTAAAATAATATCTTAAAAGAAAAAGTCGTCATATCAAAAACCATTAGTTAGAGTGACCAACCATATATAAATTTAATTACACGTGCTTTAAATAAAACAAACAATTTTAGTTTGTTTATTTAAAAATTTAAAATAATAATTTAAATAAACATCAGTACACAACATAAGTAATAACACAAGTAAAGCAAATCAATGGGAATGTTGCTGGGCAATAGGTAATTAACTATCTGAAATTCGGCCCTTATAAGAAGTAAACGGGTAAAATCTGAATATATATGCATGAACAGCGTGTAGTTTGCATACATTTTTTTGTATGTTCCTTATATTTTGAGGACAGTTGCATACTATGAGGCCTGTCCTCAAAGTTTAACATGCTTTACGTGTAATATGAAGACATTTTTTACGAATTTTTTGTTTTTAGCGCCATTTAAATATTTGTATATATGTTAGTTTGAAGTCAGCCCTATACTACTTGCTAGAGAGAAAGAAGCAAATATATAGCACATAAAAATTATTATTATTAATACATAAAAGTTCATACAGAAGCTAAAAGGAGTTCCGTCTTAATACAAATTTTTCAATTTGTCCGTATTTTCAAATTTTGAAATTCATTGTTAGACGAATTCTAGGAAAACGGGAGGTGATGGGCGAATGAAATTTGATGTAAATTGTGAACAAATTGGACTTCTATGAACATTTATTACCAGAAGCTTAAAGGTGTTGCGTCTTTATACGAATTTTGCAATTTGTCCTTATTTTCAAATTTTGAAACAATAAAAAATAACTACATTTTTAAAATAAAAAGTGAATTTAGCTATAAATCGCTATAACCGCCCTTTTGAAATAAAATTATTGAAATATTATAAAACAAACAATAAAATATAGCTAAAGTTTTTAAATAATAGGTGAATTTAGCTATTAATCGCTTAAAACCACCCTTTTTGAAATAAAATTATTGAAATATTATAAAACAAACAATAAAAAATAGCTAAAGTTTTTAAATAATAGGTGAATTTAGCTATTAATCGCTAAAAACCACCCTTTTTGAAATAAAATTATTGAAATATTATAAAACAAACAATAAAATATAGCTAAAGTTTTTAAATAATAGGTGAATTTAGCTATTAATCGCTAAAAACCACCCTTTTTGAAATAAAAAAATAGCTAAAGTTTTTAAATAATAGGTGAATTTAGCTATTAATCGCTAAAAACCACCCTTTTTGAAATAAAATTATTGAAATATTATAAAACAAACAATAAAATATAGCTAAAGTTTTTAAATAATAGGTGAATTTAGCTATTAATCGTTTAAAACCACCCTTTTTGAAATAAAAAAATAGCTAAACTTTTTAAATAATAGGTGAATTTAGCTATTAATCGCTAAAAACCACCCTTTTTGAAATAAAATTATTGAAATATTATAAAACAAACAATAAAATATAGCTAAAGTTTTTAAATAATAGGTGAATTTAGCTATTAATCGCTAAAAACCACCCTTTTTGAAATAAAAAAATAGCTAAAGTTTTTAAATAATAGGTGAATTTAGCTATTAATCGCTTAAAACCACCCTTTTTGAAATAAAAAAATAGCTAAAGTTTTTAAATAATAGGTGAATTTAGCTATTAATCGCTAAAAACCACCCTTTTTGAAATAAAATTATTGAAATATTATAAAACAAACAATAAAATATAGCTAAAGTTTTTAAATAATAGGTGAATTTAGCTATTAATCGCTAAAAACCACCCTTTTTGAAATAAAAAAATAGCTAAAGTTTTTAAATAATAGGTGAATTTAGCTATTGATCGCTTAAAACCACCCTTTTTGAAATAAAAAAATAGCTAAAGTTTTTAAATAATAGGTGAATTTAGCTATTAATCGCTAAAAACCACCCTTTTTGAAATAAAAAAATAGCTAAAGTTTTTAAATAATAGGTGAATTTAGCTATTAATCGCTTAAAACCACCCTTTTTGAAATAAAAAAATAGCTAAAGTTTTTAAATAATAGGTGAATTTAGCTATTAATCGCTAAAAACCACCCTTTTTGAAATAAAATTATTGAAATATTATAAAACAAACAATAAAATATAGCTAAAGTTTTTAAATAATAGGTGAATTTAGCTATTAATCGCTAAAAACCACCCTTTTTGAAATAAAAAAATAGCTAAAGTTTTTAAATAATAGGTGAATTTAGCTATTGATCGCTTAAAACCACCCTTTTTGAAATAAAAAAATAGCTAAAGTTTTTAAATAATAGGTGAATTTAGCTATTAATCGCTAAAAACCACCCTTTTTGAAATAAAATTATTGAAATATTATAAAACAAACAATAAAAAATAGCTAAAGTTTTTAAATAATAGGTGAATTTAGCTATTAATCGCTTAAAACCACCCTTTTTGAAATAAAAAAATAGCTAAAGTTTTTAAATAATAGGTGAATTTAGCTATTAATCGCTAAAAACCACCCTTTTTGAAATAAAATTATTGAAATATTATAAAACAAACAATAAAATATAGCTAAAGTTTTTAAATAATAGGTGAATTTAGCTATTAATCGCTAAAAACCACCCTTTTTGAAATAAAAAAATAGCTAAAGTTTTTAAATAATAGGTGAATTTAGCTATTAATCGCTAAAAACCACCCTTTTTGAAATAAAATTATTGAAATATTATAAAACAAACAATAAAATATAGCTTAAGTTTTTAAATAATAGGTAAATTTAGCTATTAATCGCTTAAAACCACCCTTTTTGAAATAAAAAAATAGCTAAAGTTTTTAAATAATAGGTGAATTTAGCTATTAATCGCTAAAAACCACCCTTTTTGAAATAAAATTATTGAAATATTATAAAACAAACAATAAAAAATAGCTAAAGTTTTTAAATAATAGGTGAATTTAGCTATTAATCGCTAAAAACCACCCTTTTTGAAATAAAAAAATAGCTAAAGTTTTTAAATAATAGGTGAATTTAGCTATTAATCGCTAAAAACCACCCTTTTTGAAATAAAATTATTGAAATATTATAAAACAAACAATAAAATATAGCTAAAGTTTTTAAATAATAGGTGAATTTAGCTATTAATCGCTAAAAACCACCCTTTTTGAAATAAAAAAATAGCTAAAGTTTTTAAATAGTAGGTGAATTTAGCTATTAATCGCTAAAAACCACCCTTTTTGAAATAAAATTATTGAAATATTATAAAACAAACAATAAAATATAGCTAAAGTTTTTAAATAATAGGTGAATTTAGCTATTAATCGCTTAAAACCACCCTTTTTGAAATAAAAAAATAGCTAAAGTTTTTAAATAATAGGTGAATTTAGCTATTAATCGCTAAAAACCACCCTTTTTGAAATAAAATTATTGAAATATTATAAAACAAACAATAAAATATAGCTAAAGTTTTTAAATAATAGGTGAAGTTAGCTATTAATCGCTTAAAACCACCCTTTTTGAAATAAAAAAATAGCTAAAGTTTTTAAATAATAGGTGAATTTAGCTATTAATCGCTAAAAACCACCCTTTTTGAAATAAAAAAATAGCTAAAGTTTTTAAATAATAGGTGAATTTAGCTATTAATCGCTAAAAACCACCCTTTTTGAAATAAAATTATTGAAATATTATAAAACAAACAATAAAATATAGCTAAAGTTTTTAAATAATAGGTGAATTTAGCTATTAATCGCTAAAAACCACCCTTTTTGAAATAAAATTATTGAAATATTATAAAACAAACAATAAAATATAGCTAAAGTTTTTAAATAAAAGGTGAATTTAGCTATTAATCGCTAAAAACCACCCTTTTTGAAATAAAAAAATAGCTAAAGTTTTTAAATAATAGGTGAATTTAGCTATTAATCGCTAAAAACCACCCTTTTTGAAATAAAATTATTGAAATATTATAAAACAAACAATAAAATATAGCTAAAGTTTTTAAATAATAGGTGAATTTAGCTATTAATCGCTAAAAACCACCCTTTTTGAAATAAAATTATTGAAATATTATAAAACAAACAATAAAATATAGCTAAAGTTTTTAAATAATAGGTGAATTTAGCTATTAATCGCTTAAAACCACCCTTTTTGAAATAAAAAAATAGCTAAAGTTTTTAAATAATAGGTGAATTTAGCTATTAATCGCTAAAAACCACCCTTTTTGAAATAAAATTATTGAAATATTATAAAACAAACAATAAAATATAGCTAAAGTTTTTAAATAATAGGTGAATTTAGCTATTAATCGCTAAAAACCACCCTTTTCGAAATAAAATTATTGAAATATTATAAAACAAACAATAAAATATAGCTAAAGTTTTTAAATAATAGGTGAATTTAGCTATTAATCGCTTAAAACCACCCTTTTTGAAATAACATTATTGAAATATTATAAAACAAACAATAAAATATAGCTAAAGTTTTTAAATAATAGGTGAATTTAGCTATTAATCGCTTAAAACCACCCTTTTTGAAATAAAAAAATAGCTAAAGTTTTTAAATAATAGGTGAATTTAGCTATTAATCGCTAAAAACCACCCTTTTTGAAATAAAATTATTGAAATATTATAAAACAAACAATAAAATATAGCTAAAGTTTTTAAATAGTAGGTGAATTTAGCTATTAATCGCTAAAAACCACCCTTTTTGAAATAAAATTATTGAAATATTATAAAACAAACAATAAAATATAGCTAAAGTTTTTAAATAAAAGGTGAATTTAGCTATTAATCGCTAAAAACCACCCTTTTTGAAATAAAAAAATAGCTAAAGTTTTTAAATAATAGGTGAATTTAGCTATTAATCGCTAAAAACCACCCTTTTTGAAATAAAATTATTGAAATATTATAAAACAAACAATAAAATATAGCTAAAGTTTTTAAATAATAGGTGAATTTAGCTATTAATCGCTAAAAACCACCCTTTTTGAAATAAAATTATTGAAATATTATAAAACAAACAATAAAATATAGCTAAAGTTTTTAAATAATAGGTGAATTTAGCTATTAATCGCTTAAAACCACCCTTTTTGAAATAAAAAAATAGCTAAAGTTTTTAAATAATAGGTGAATTTAGCTATTAATCGCTAAAAACCACCCTTTTTGAAATAAAATTATTGAAATATTATAAAACAAACAATAAAATATAGCTAAAGTTTTTAAATAATAGGTGAATTTAGCTATTAATCGCTAAAAACCACCCTTTTCGAAATAAAATTATTGAAATATTATAAAACAAACAATAAAATATAGCTAAAGTTTTTAAATAATAGGTGAATTTAGCTATTAATCGCTTAAAACCACCCTTTTTGAAATAAAATTATTGAAATATTATAAAACAAACAATAAAATATAGCTAAACTTTTTAAATAATAGGTGAATTTAGCTATTAATCGCTTAAAACCACCCTTTTTGAAATAAAAAAATAGCTAAAGTTTTTAAATAATAGGTGAATTTAGCTATTAATCGCTAAAAACCACCCTTTTTGAAATAAAATTATTGAAATATTATAAAACAAACAATAAAATATAGCTAAAGTTTTTAAATAATAGGTGAATTTAGCTATTAATCGCTAAAAACCACCCTTTTTGAAATAAAATTATTGAAATATTATAAAACAAACAATAAAATATAGCTAAAGTTTTTAAATAATAGGTGAATTTAGCTATTAATCGCTTAAAACCACCCTTTTTGAAATAAAAAAAATAGCTAAAGTTTTTAAATAATAGGTGAATTTAGCTATTAATCGCTAAAAACCACCCTTTTTGAAATAAAAAAATAGCTAAAGTTTTTAAATAATAGGTGAATTTAGCTATTAATCGCTAAAAACCACCCTTTTTGAAATAAAATTATTGAAATATTATAAAACAAACAATAAAATATAGCTAAAGTTTTTAAATAATAAGTGAATTTAGCTATTAATCGCTTAAAACCACCCTTTTTGAAATAAAAAAATAGCTAAAGTTTTTAAATAATAGGTGAATTTAGCTATTAATCGCTAAAAACCACCCTTTTTGAAATAAAATTATTGAAATATTATAAAACAAACAATAAAATATAGCTAAAGTTTTTAAATAATAGGTGAAGTTAGCTATTAATCGCTTAAAACCACCCTTTTTGAAATAAAAAAATAGCTAAAGTTTTTAAATAATAGGTGAATTTAGCTATTAATCGCTAAAAACCACCCTTTTTGAAATAAAATTATTGAAATATTATAAAACAAACAATAAAAAATAGCTAAAGTTTTTAAATAATAGGTGAATTTAGCTATTAATCGCTAAAAACCACCCTTTTTGAAATAAAAAAATAGCTAAAGTTTTTAAATAATAGGTGAATTTAGCTATTAATCGCTTAAAACCACCCTTTTTGAAATAAAATTATTGAAATATTATAAAACAAACAATAAAATATAGCTAAAGTTTTTAAATAATAGGTGAATTTAGCTATTAATCGCTTAAAACCACCCTTTTTGAAATAAAATTATTGAAATATTATAAAACAAACAATAAAATATAGCTAAAGTTTTTAAATAATAGGTGAATTTAGCTATTAATCGCTAAAAACCACCCTTTTTGAAATAAAAAAATAGCTAAAGTTTTTAAATAATAGGTGAATTTAGCTATTAATCGCTAAAAACCACCCTTTTTGAAATAAAAAAATAGCTAAAGTTTTTAAATAATAGGTGAATTTAGCTATTAATCGCTAAAAACCACCCTTTTTGAAATAAAATTATTGAAATATTATAAAACAAACAATAAAATATAGCTAAAGTTTTTAAATAATAGGTGAATTTAGCTATTAATCGCTAAAAACCACCCTTTTTGAAATAAAAAAATAGCTAAAGTTTTTAAATAATAGGTGAATTTAGCTATTAATCGCTAAAAACCACCCTTTTTGAAATAAAAAAATAGCTAAAGTTTTTAAATAATAGGTGAATTTAGCTATTAATCGCTAAAAACCACCCTTTTTGAAATAAAATTATTGAAATATTATAAAACAAACAATAAAATATAGCTAAAGTTTTTAAATAATAGGTGAATTTAGCTATTAATCGCTTAAAACCACCCTTTTTGAAATAAAATTATTGAAATATTATAAAACAAACAATAAAATATAGCTAAAGTTTTTAAATAATAGGTGAATTTAGCTATTAATCGCTTAAAACCACCCTTTTTGAAATAAAATTATTGAAATATTATAAAACAAACAATAAAATATAGCTAAAGTTTTTAAATAATAGGTGAATTTAGCTATTAATCGCTTAAAACCACCCTTTTTGAAATAAAATTATTGAAATATTATAAAACAAACAATAAAATATAGCTAAAGTTTTTAAATAATAGGTGAATTTAGCTATTAATCGCTAAAAACCACCCTTTTTGAAATAAAATTATTGAAATATTATAAAACAAACAATAAAATATAGCTAAAGTTTTTAAATAATAGGTGAATTTAGCTATTAATCGCTTAAAACCACCCTTTTTGAAATAAAATTATTGAAATATTATAAAACAAACAATAAAAAATAGCTAAAGTTTTTAAATAATAGGTGAATTTAGCTATTAATCGCTAAAAACCACCCTTTTTGAAATAAAATTATTGAAATATTATAAAACAAACAATAAAATATAGCTAAAGTTTTTAAATAATAGGTGAATTTAGCTATTAATCGCTAAAAACCACCCTTTTTGAAATAAAATTATTGAAATATTATAAAACAAACAATAAAATATAGCTAAAGTTTTTAAATAATAGGTGAATTTAGCTATTAATCGCTTAAAACCACCCTTTTTGAAATAAAATTATTGAAATATTATAAAACAAACAATAAAAAATAGCTAAAGTTTTTAAATAATAGGTGAATTTAGCTATTAATCGCTAAAAACCACCCTTTTTGAAATAAAATTATTGAAATATTATAAAACAAACAATAAAATATAGCTAAAGTTTTTAAATAATAGGTGAATTTAGCTATTAATCGCTAAAAACCACCCTTTTTGAAATAAAATTATTGAAATATTATAAAACAAACAATAAAATATAGCTAAAGTTTTTAAATAATAGGTGAATTTAGCTATTAATCGCTTAAAACCACCCTTTTTGAAATAAAATTATTGAAATATTATAAAACAAACAATAAAATATAGCTAAAGTTTTTAAATAATAGGTGAATTTAGCTATTAATCGCTTAAAACCACCCTTTTTGAAATAAAATTATTGAAATATTATAAAACAAACAATAAAATATAGCTAAAGTTTTTAAATAATAGGTGAATTTAGCTATTAATCGCTAAAAACCACCCTTTTTGAAATAAAATTATTGAAATATTATAAAACAAACAATAAAATATAGCTAAAGTTTTTAAATAATAGGTGAATTTAGCTATTGATCGCTAAAAACCACCCTTTTTGAAATAAAAAAATAGCTAAAGTTTTTAAATAATAGGTGAATTTAGCTATTAATCGCTAAAAACCACCCTTTTTGAAATAAAATTATTGAAATATTATAAAACAAACAATAAAATATAGCTAAAGTTTTTAAATAATAGGTGAATTTAGCTATTAATCGCTAAAAACCACCCTTTTTGAAATAAAATTATTGAAATATTATAAAACAAACAATAAAATATAGCTAAAGTTTTTAAATAATAGGTGAATTTAGCTATTAATCGCTAAAAACCACCCTTTTTGAAATAAAAAAATAGCTAAAGTTTTTAAATAATAGGTGAATTTAGCTATTAATCGCTAAAAACCACCCTTTTTGAAATAAAAAAATAGCTAAAGTTTTTAAATAATAGGTGAATTTAGCTATTAATCGCTAAAAACCACCCTTTTTGAAATAAAAAAATAGCTAAAGTTTTTAAATAATAGGTGAATTTAGCTATTAATCGCTAAAAACCACCCTTTTTGAAATAAAAAAATAGCTAAAGTTTTTAAATAATAGGTGAATTTAGCTATTAATCGCTAAAAACCACCCTTTTTGAAATAAAAAAATAGCTAAAGTTTTTAAATAATAGGTGAATTTAGCTATTAATCGCTAAAAACCACCCTTTTTGAAATAAAAAAATAGCTAAAGTTTTTAAATAATAGGTGAATTTAGCTATTAATCGCTAAA
Source organism: Pollenia griseotomentosa (assembly GCA_963931875.1). Lineage (NCBI taxonomy): Eukaryota > Metazoa > Arthropoda > Insecta > Diptera > Polleniidae > Pollenia > Pollenia griseotomentosa. The sequence continues at coordinate 171,654,068 of OZ007562.1, read as the reverse complement.
AACCACCCTTTTTGAAATAAAATTATTGAAATATTATAAAACAAACAATAAAATATAGCTAAAGTTTTTAAATAATAGGTGAATTTAGCTATTAATCGCTTAAAACCACCCTTTTTGAAATAAAAAAATAGCTAAAGTTTTTAAATAATAGGTGAATTTAGCTATTAATCGCTAAAAACCACCCTTTTTGAAATAAAATTATTGAAATATTATAAAACAAACAATAAAATATAGCTAAAGTTTTTAAATAATAGGTGAAGTTAGCTATTAATCGCTTAAAACCACCCTTTTTGAAATAAAAAAATAGCTAAAGTTTTTAAATAATAGGTGAATTTAGCTATTAATCGCTAAAAACCACCCTTTTTGAAATAAAATTATTGAAATATTATAAAACAAACAATAAAAAATAGCTAAAGTTTTTAAATAATAGGTGAATTTAGCTATTAATCGCTAAAAACCACCCTTTTTGAAATAAAAAAATAGCTAAAGTTTTTAAATAATAGGTGAATTTAGCTATTAATCGCTAAAAACCACCCTTTTTGAAATAAAATTATTGAAATATTATAAAACAAACAATAAAATATAGCTAAAGTTTTTAAATAATAGGTGAATTTAGCTATTAATCGCTTAAAACCACCCTTTTTGAAATAAAATTATTGAAATATTATAAAACAAACAATAAAATATAGCTAAAGTTTTTAAATAATAGGTGAATTTAGCTATTAATCGCTAAAAACCACCCTTTTTGAAATAAAAAAATAGCTAAAGTTTTTAAATAATAGGTGAATTTAGCTATTAATCGCTAAAAACCACCCTTTTTGAAATAAAATTATTGAAATATTATAAAACAAACAATAAAATATAGCTAAAGTTTTTAAATAATAGGTGAATTTAGCTATTAATCGCTAAAAACCACCCTTTTTGAAATAAAATTATTGAAATATTATAAAACAAACAATAAAATATAGCTAAAGTTTTTAAATAATAGGTGAATTTAGCTATTAATCGCTAAAAACCACCCTTTTTGAAATAAAAAAATAGCTAAAGTTTTTAAATAATAGGTGAATTTAGCTATTAATCGCTAAAAACCACCCTTTTTGAAATAAAATTATTGAAATATTATAAAACAAACAATAAAATATAGCTAAAGTTTTTAAATAATAGGTGAATTTAGCTATTAATCGCTTAAAACCACCCTTTTTGAAATAAAATTATTGAAATATTATAAAACAAACAATAAAATAGAGCTAAAGTTTTTAAATAATAAATGAATTTAGCTATTAATCGCTAAAAACCACCCTTTTTGAAATAAAATTATTGAAATATTATAAAACAAACAATAAAAAATAGCTAAAGTTTTTAAATAATAGGTGAATTTAGCTATTAATCGCTAAAAACCACCCTTTTTGAAATAAAAAAATAGCTAAAGTTTTTAAATAATAGGTGAATTTAGCTATTAATCGCTAAAAACCACCCTTTTTGAAATAAAATTATTGAAATATTATAAAACAAACAATAAAATATAGCTAAAGTTTTTAAATAATAGGTGAATTTAGCTATTAATCGCTAAAAACCACCCTTTTTGAAATAAAATTATTGAAATATTATAAAACAAACAATAAAAAATAGCTAAAGTTTTTAAATAAAAGGTGAATTTAGCTATTAATCGCTAAAAACCACCCTTTTTGAAATAAAAAAATAGCTAAAGTTTTTAAATAATAGGTGAATTTAGCTATTAATCGCTAAAAACCACCCTTTTTGAAATAAAATTATTGAAATATTATAAAACAAACAATAAAATATAGCTAAAGTTTTTAAATAATAGGTGAATTTAGCTATTAATCGCTAAAAACCACCCTTTTTGAAATAAAATTATTGAAATATTATAAAACAAACAATAAAATATAGCTAAAGTTTTTAAATAATAAATGAATTTAGCTATTAATCGCTAAAAACCACCCTTTTTGAAATAAAATTATTGAAATATTATAAAACAAACAATAAAATATAGCTAAAGTTTTTAAATAATAGGTGAATTTAGCTATTAATCGCTAAAAACCACCCTTTTTGAAATAAAATTATTGAAATATTATAAAACAAACAATAAAAAATAGCTAAAGTTTTTAAATAATAGGTGAATTTAGCTATTAATCGCTAAAAACCACCCTTTTTGAAATAAAAAAATAGCTAAAGTTTTTAAATAATAGGTGAATTTAGCTATTAATCGCTAAAAACCACCCTTTTTGAAATAAAATTATTGAAATATTATAAAACAAACAATAAAAAATAGCTAAAGTTTTTAAATAATAGCTGAATTTAGCTATTAATCGCTAAAAACCACCCTTTTTGAAATAAAATTATTGAAATATTATAAAACAAACAATAAAAAATAGCTAAAGTTTTTAAATAATAGGTGAATTTAGCTATTAATCGCTAAAAACCACCCTTTTTGAAATAAAAAAATAGCTAAAGTTTTTAAATAATAGGTGAATTTAGCTATTAATCGCTAAAAACCACCCTTTTTGAAATAAAATTATTGAAATATTATAAAACAAACAATAAAATATAGCTAAAGTTTTTAAATAATAGGTGAATTTAGCTATTAATCGCTTAAAACCACCCTTTTTGAAATAAAATTATTGAAATATTATAAAACAAACAATAAAATATAGCTAAAGTTTTTAAATAATAAATGAATTTAGCTATTAATCGCTAAAAACCACCCTTTTTGAAATAAAATTATTGAAATATTATAAAACAAACAATAAAAAATAGCTAAAGTTTTTAAATAATAGGTGAATTTAGCTATTAATCGCTAAAAACCACCCTTTTTGAAATAAAAAAATAGCTAAAGTTTTTAAATAATAGGTGAATTTAGCTATTAATCGCTAAAAACCACCCTTTTTGAAATAAAATTATTGAAATATTATAAAACAAACAATAAAATATAGCTAAAGTTTTTAAATAATAGGTGAATTTAGCTATTAATCGCTTAAAACCACCCTTTTTGAAATAAAATTATTGAAATATTATAAAACAAACAATAAAATATAGCTAAAGTTTTTAAATAATAGGTGAATTTAGCTATTAATCGCTAAAAACCACCCTTTTTGAAATAAAAAAATAGCTAAAGTTTTTAAATAATAGGTGAATTTAGCTATTAATCGCTAAAAACCACCCTTTTTGAAATAAAATTATTGAAATATTATAAAACAAACAATAAAATATAGCTAAAGTTTTTAAATAATAGGTGAATTTAGCTATTAATCGCTAAAAACCACCCTTTTTGAAATAAAATTATTGAAATATTATAAAACAAACAATAAAATATAGCTAAAGTTTTTAAATAATAAATGAATTTAGCTATTAATCGCTAAAAACCACCCTTTTTGAAATAAAATTATTGAAATATTATAAAACAAACAATAAAATATAGCTTAAGTTTTTAAATAATAGGTGAATTTAGCTATTAATCGCTAAAAACCACCCTTTTTGAAATAAAATTATTGAAATATTATAAAACAAACAATAAAATATAGCTAAAGTTTTTAAATAATAAATGAATTTAGCTATTAATCGCTAAAAACCACCCTTTTTGAAATAAAATTATTAAAATATTATAAAACAAACAATAAAAAATAGCTAAAGTTTTTAAATAATAGGTGAATTTAGCTATAATTCGCTAAAAACCACCCTTTTTAAAATAAAATTTTTTAAATATAATAAAACAAACACGTATAAAGACGCAACACCTTTAAGCTTCTGGTAAAAAAGTAGCAAATAGCTGACTTCAAACTCACATATATACAAATATGTATTTAAATGGCGTTGTTTCTTTCACCCTTGCAAGTAGCATATGGCTGACTTCAAACTCACATATATACAAATATGTATTTAAATGGCGTTGTTTCTTTCACTCTTGCAAGTAGCATATGGCTGACTTCAAACTCACATATATACAAATATGTATTTAAATGACGTTAAAATTAAAATTTTTGTAGCAAGTATGGCAACTATAAAAATCTAAATTTTTAAAAAAATGTTAAATTAATGCATTTAAAGCGCATATATCGAAAATTTTACAATAATATATCAATATATATACACAGCGGAATAAATTGAACAAAAAAAAAAAAAATCCGTAAAAATTGTCTTCAATCTACAATGTCTTCATATTACACGCAAGGCATATAAAACTTTGAGGACAGACCTCATAGTATGCAAATGTCCTCAAAATATAAGGTACATACAAAAAATGGATTCAAACTACGCGCTGTGCATACATATATATATATATATATATATATATTAGGGTGGCCGTTATTTTTTTTTTTTTTTTGATTTCTTATACTCTCCCCCTCCAAATCGGTTCAGTTATTATTATGTAAAAAAAAATACAAAAAAATTTCGTAGCGATAAGTTGTGTTTTAGGGAGGGCGTCCGCCCCTCAAAGTTTGCCATCAAGCCATTTATTCAAATGTAATTTGTTTGTTATCTTCTAAAAACAACATTTTACAAGAATATGATATATGGCAATATTTTAGCTCTTCTAGTCAACAACATAAGCCTCTAAGAAAGTTTTTTGCTAAAATCAATATTTTAGAAAATAATTAAGAAAATAAAAACAAAATACCAAACATTTTATATACGTTTTATATATATAAAAGGGGGATTTAATGTCAAGTGACCCAATTTTGAAATAGATGTCTTTCGATTTAAATGAAATTTACACCAATTTTAGTACTGTTAGATAGTAGCTTAGACACAAATTTTCAACAAGATCGGTCAAAAAGTTTCTGAGTTAGAGGGGGTCAAAGTTTGACATGTTGGCCATACAGGTGTTCTTTCTCATCCATGTAACTTATTACCTATTGGTGTAAGCAAAATTTGTCCCAAGTAGCTTAGATAGCTTTTTGATCAAACTTTTTAAAAAATTTTTTTTTGTTTTTTTAAAAAATTTTTTAAATTTTTTTTTTTAAATTTAACACTTGGCTAAAAAAAATAAAAAAAAAAAGTTTTAAATTTAAAAAAAAAAAAATTAAATAATTTTTTAAAAAAAAACAAAAAAATATTTTTAAAAAAGATTAAATAGCTATCTAAGCTACTTGGGACAAATTTTGCTAACACCAATAGGTAATAAATTACATGGATGAGAAAGAACACCTGTATGGCAAACTTTGACCCCCTCTACCTCTGAAACATTTTGACCGATCTTGTTGAAAATTTGTGTGTAAACTACTATCTCATAGGACTAACCTTGGTGTAAATTTCATCCAAATCGGAAGACATCGATTTCAAAATTGTGTCACTTGACATTAAATCGCCTTTTTATATATATAAAACGTATATAAAATGTTTGGTATTTTGTTGTTATTTTCTTAATTATTTTCTAAGATATTAGTCTTAGCAAAAAACTTTCTTGGAGGCTTATGTTGTTGACTAGAAGAGCTAAAATATTGCCATATATCATATTCTTGTAAAATGTTGTTTTTAGAAGATAGTCATACGCAAACAAATTACATTTGAATAAATGGCTTGATGGCAAACTTTGAGGGGCGGACGCCCTCCCTAAAACACAACTTATCGCTACGAAATTTTTTTGTATTTTTTTTTACATAAAACTGAACCGATTTGGAGGGGGAGAGTATAAGAAATCAAAAAAAAAAAGTTCTCCATACAACTAACGGCCACGCTAATGTATATGTACTATAAAGAAAAATCTGTCACACACGATATTAAATTATATATTCATACAAAACATTTTTTTTCTTAAATTACGGACTTTGAAGGAAAAATATTTGGTTTAACTTGAGGGTTACACGATCACGTTTTGCTTATCAAGTTTTAATACACTCACACTTTTTTACCAATGCACTCATTCTTTTAAAAATTGAAACGAAATTGCCTTTTAAATTCTTTTTCCAGTGAGTGTTTCAACTTGCGATCAAGAAAACAGCTGATTTCGAGGTTAGTGAGCAAATTTTTCGTTTGTCTTTATAAATTGTTTTCTTAATGACATCTTGAAAGTCAGAACTTTCATTTTTTGGAAATTTTGACAAGTTCCCTTTTACAATGTGACAGACAGAAGGCAGACTGATGAAATTTGTAGGCGAGAGAGGAAAAGAGTAAAAGTGTGTCATGCATAAAGCGTCGCCCCCTTGCCAACAAACTTCGTCTGTCTGCCTTCTGTCTGTCACTTTGTAACAGGGGACCAAACAGTATATGTAAAAGACTATTAAGAAAAACTTGAGCGTGTAACTGCTGTGTAATGTAAGAAATAAAAAAAACTCCTCACACAATTCGCAGATTTTCGTATATCACTCAATTCACATGAGGGCTTTTACGACGTCGTTTTATCTTGATTTCCTTTTAAAGCGACTTTCAAATCTCTTTGCGTTCATACGATGATTTTTGGTTGCATGTCATTCGATTAACCGGTAGCTTCAATTAACTGGAAAATAAAAAATTTTTTGCATTGATTTAAATTACCTCCATTATCCGGCATTACCTCTGTTATCCGAAATAATAAACAAGTGGTCTTTTTTCGTTTACTTTTGAACAATCAAAACAATTTTAATTAAACGAAAAAAGAGAATTTCCCAACGTACTGGAAGCATGTTCTGCCAAAATTACTTTTTTCCCCATGTTTACATAATAATACATTATATATTTACATAAAAAAAGAAACGCACAAAAAAAATAAATAATCAAGAATGCTGCCGGTCCCGTCTTTTATCGATAGTCGAGGTCTTACTGTATTTTTAACCACACACTTCAAAGTAAGAAAAAGAATAAAACGCAAAAAAGAAAAAGTTAAAAGAGAAATGTAAAAAACGACATGAAAAACACAAAACGAGTCGTTTTGTTTACCCCTCTTTCTTCTCTACACCGTTCGCCACCAAACCAAAAGAGACGTCGTAAAAGCCTCCATGTGAGTTGGCTTTCACCTCAAAATCACTTCCGTTATATGTCACTTAAGAATTCACCTATTTGGCTCGATTTTTTGGACAAAGTGATAATTTTTTTTTTCAAATGTAGTACCTTCTAAATACCCTCTAGATAAATTTATCAGGGGTGTCATGGAAATCGAAAACGTAAAACGAAAGAATTTGGAAGTTCTTTTATTAAACTTTTAATCTAATTTTTACAATTTTTGCTAAAAGATTCTATTTAATAGAGCATTATTTGAAAAAAATTTGTCATAAAATTTTTTTATTACAGAAATCTTATTGAAAAACGACTCTTTAAATTCTTTCGTTTTCGATTTCCATGACACCCCTGTATATTTCAGTTACCTCACCAATGCGTACAAATGTTATGTACGTACGATGACATGGAAATGACCATATCGCTCATTTGCTGCAGCGTCATCATAACTCACAAAAAATATATTTCGAAACAAACTTGTTTAAAGTTTTTTATTTGCTTGCTCCCCTTAGAAAAAATTATTTTTATTTTTGAACGGGTGGTTAAATTTTAAGCGTCAAGTTTTTTTTCAGCATTTCATTTGACATTTCTCAATTTCAGACTAACTCTATTTGAACCATGGAAAGATAAACAAGCAAGCAACGCGTTAAAGTTATTCAGGCTTATTATTAAAATGGGCGTTCAAATCAAAATGCATATCGTGCACTTCGTGATTTTTTGGTCAATTTAATCGTCCAAATCTGCGTACAATCGGAAAAATCGTGCAAAAATTTGAGCAAACCGGGTCTGTAGGAGATGTGAAAACACCAGTGCATTTTCGTACAACTCGTACTGCCAGTGTGGCCATATCCAAAAATATTTTACAGCTAAATCGGCTTTAAAATAATGCTAAAAAATCCTAAACTGCCAAAAAATAACGCTAAAATTTAAATCGTATTATTTGTTTGTTATTTTAGTTAATAAACCTTTATACATGGTTTATTTTACATAATTCTTCCCTATAAACTCACATCATATCAATAGAACAAACTGATTAAAAAACAACTAAGAGTGCTATATTCGGCTGTTCCGAATCTTATATACCATTCACCATTGTGCGAGCAGAATACAGAGCAACTTTACAAAAACTAAATAATTTTTACATATACATACATATGTACAATACATACATTAAACTTCATTATAAATTAAATTTAAAAAGCGAAAACTTGTAAATTTTTTTAAAATTGTTTTTAGAACATAAAAAAATCTTTTTGAAAAACCAAGATTCGAACCAGGGGACTCACAGTTTCTAACCTTAACAAACCCCTAGACAACTGAACCATGAAGGAACGTTGTTTAAATATCATTAAAATGAAATATGGCCCGTTTACGGTTCACAACTCAACTCAACATAGTTGAGTTGTAATTATTATACCCTTCACCACAGGTGGAAAAGGGTATACATAAGTTTGTCATTCCGTTTGTAATTTCTACAATATTGCTCTTAGACCCTATAAAGTATATATATTTTGGCTACTTATGAGGAGAGAAGTTGATTTAACGATGTCCGTCTTACGTTTGATATGTGTTTTCCGAAGACTCCAGACATGATAGCCGGATAGGTTTTTTTACATTTCTGTCACATATAGTCCACCACTTCTTGCTATTGAAATTCAGCCAGGGTATATAAAAGGTGTTTTTTTTAAGCTAGATAGAACTTTAAATTGTAAAAAGTAACACAAAAAATTAAATTTTGATGAAATATTTTTTTTATCGTTTCAGTATACTCTGACAAATCATCATGAATCGACTCACGCTTGAACAACGCTACGAAATTATCCAAATTTACTTTGAAAATCAGTCGTCGATTCGCGCAACTTATAGACGACAATTTATCGCAAAATTGTGTTCAGCGATGAGGCGCATTTTTGGCTTAACGGGTTTGTTAATAAGCAAAATTGCCGCATATGGAGCGAGACCAATCCACAAGAGACCCTACAGACTCCATTACATCCAGAAAAATGCACCGTTTGGTGCGGTTTTCACGCTGGTGGCATCATCGGACCTTATTTCTTCAAAAATGAGGCCGGAGCTCGCGTTACGGTCAATGGAGATCGTTACCGCACCATGATCAATGATTTTTTGTTTGAAAATATGGATGACATTGATCCGGAGGAGATGTGGTTTCAACAGGATGGCGCTACGTGCCATACGGCGAACGCAACCATCGACTTATTGAAATCAAAATTTGGCGATAAGTTGATTTCGAGAAATGGACCTGTCAATTGGCCTCCAAGGTCGTGCGATTTGACACCTCTCGATTATTTCCTGTGGGGCTACGTGAAGTCACTGGTTTATGCTGATAAACCAGCAACAATTGACGCCTTGGAGGCCAGCATTGTTCGTGTTATTCGTGACATACGGCCAGCAGTGCTCGAAAAAGTGGCCCAAAATTGGACGTCCAGAATGCGCTTCGTCAAGAACAGCCGCGGTGCCCATATGCCCGAAATCATTTTCAAATGTTAATGTCACGTATTGATCTTTCGAATAAAAAAAAAATTTTGATTACAATATAATTTTTTGTGTTATTTTTTACAATTTCAAGTTCTATCGGGCTTAAAAAAACACCCTTTATAAGTTTGCCATTTTGTTTGTTATTTCTACAATATTGATCTTAGACCCTATAAAGTTTGTATATTTTGGATCCTTATAATGCCCAATACGATATTCGTTATCACCCTTCTTTATTATTTCATCTATTTTACGAAATCATTTTAACAAATAGAAACTAGGAATATTGGTTTCTTTTTTTTACTTTAAAACTCGCCAAAAAAGATAAATCTATGGTATGACAACAGTGCCTACACAAAAAGAAAACAAACAAACACACATACATGATACAAACTATTTTGGTGAATATAGGTGTTGGAAAAAGAGAATGAACTTTAATAATATAACTTGTTTTAATATTTTATAAATGAAATCAATAATGTCTGTTTTTAATTGTAATATTATTTTAAATGTACAAAATAAATTTTTCTAGTCGTTGACAGTTTTTAGAATAAAACACATCAATTACTAACAGGTTATGGGCCCCTTCGCAAAATAAGTGCGTAAATTATTGAAAGTTTTAACGCTCCATATATTTCAAGATTGCAGATGTCTAACCACAATCAAATAGAGAAGCTTCGTGGAAGCGAAAATTATGAAGATTGGAGATTTACAGTTGAGGCGTATTTCCAAATGAAAGGTCTTTGGAATGCCGTCCTTGGTACAGAAACCATAGAGGATAAAAAGGTTCAAGCAAAAGCCGAGTTAATACTTTTAATCGATAAGATGGTTTATCCACACATTCGTAATTGCAATAGTTCTCAAGAAGTTTGGAATACACTAAAAACAATTTTTGAAGATAGCGGACTGGTAAGAAGAGTGGGATTAATTCAAAAATTTTGTTCTACAAAACTACAAAATTGTGTTAGCATTGAAGAATATGTTAATGAAATTATAACGACAGCCCACAAATTAAGAGCTGCTGGTCTCAATGTCGATGAAGAATGGGTTGGTTCAATGTTGTTAGCGGGATTACCAGAAGAATATAACCCAATGATAATGGCCATTCAAAGCTCTGGAATAAAAATTACTGGTGATGCTATCAAATTGAAATTATTACAAGATGTCAAAAAGGAATCAACAGAGATAGCTTTAGCTGGGCAAAAGAAAGTATTTAAAAATAAGGGACCAAAATGCTTCAATTGCAACCAATATGGACACATTGCCACAAAATGTCATAACAAAAGTACGAAATCAAAATTTAAAAAAAATACAAACGCGATGTTGGGGTGTTTTTCTGTACAAGAATTGAATAAAAATGAATGGTTTTTTCATTCAGGAGCAACAGCACATATGTTTCAAATTTAAAATTTTTTAATAATAATTACCAAGAAAAGAGCGCTGAAGTTACCATCGCTAATAACGAAACAATGCAAGTAAAGGGTATAGGCCAAGTTGAAATGACTGCTAAGATCGGAAAATATAAAGAAGAAAAGGTTATGTTTCGTGAAGTTCTCTATATACCGAACTTGTATGTCAATCTTTTGTCCGTTTCAAAAATAGTTCAAAGTGGTTATGAAATCGTATTTAATGAGAAAGGTTGCAAGGTTAAAAACAATATTGGCAACATTATAGCAACGGGCGATATGGTTAATGGTATGTTTAAATTAAATATAGCAAACAATAAAGTGCTTATTTCTGAAGTAAAAACTCAAGAATACAACCTGTGGCATAAGCGTGTTGGGCATGTAAATGATGAAACTTTAAAGACTATGAATTCTGGCGCTGTTGTTGGTGTCAAATGCGAGATAAACAGCCAAAATTGTATTACTTGCTTAAAAGGTAAATTTTCAAGAAATCCTTTTAAGAATGCGGGAACACGATCAAATGAAATTCTAAGCTTAATACATTCAGATCTTTGTGGACCTCTGGAAGTGCCATCAATAAGTGGTTCAAGATATATGTTAACATTTATTGACGACTTTAGTAGAAAAGTTTTTGTCTATTTCATTAAAACTAAAGAAGAGGTTTCATACAAATTTTCGGAGTTTAAAAACTTTGTGGAAAAGCAAACTGGAAAAAGAATAAAAGCTTTCAGGAGTGATAACGGAACTGAATATTGTAATAACAAAATGAGGAACATTTTTCTAAAGTGTGGTATTGAGCATCAAACAACAGTCCCATATACGCCACAACAAAATGGTATGTCGGAAAGAATGAACCGAACAATTGTAGAGAAAACTAGATGTCTAATAATTGATTCTAATTTACCAAAGAAGTTTTGGGCGGAAGCTGCAAATACGGCAGTATATTTAATAAACCGAACTCCTTGTAAATCATTGCAAGATGCCAGTCCTGAAGAGGTATGGTCTGGTAGAAAACCAAATTTAAAACATCTAAAAGTTTTTGGATGTAAAGCTGTGATACACATTCCAAAGGAGAAAAGAAAAAAACTTGATCCTAAGGCAAAAGAGACCATTTTTGTTGGTTATTGCACTCATTCAAGAACTTATCGTTTTTATGATGAAACCCGGAACAAAGTTGAATTTAGTAGAGATGCAAAATTTTTTGAAGACAAATTCTATTGTGAAAAGTCAAGCGATAATTCAAAATTTTATATATAAAATTATATATACCCTTTTCCACCTGTGGTGAAGGGTACAAAAAGAGTAATTTTTGGAGTTTCAGTATTTTGATTATAACTCAGCCATTTTTTAACCGATTTGACAGATTTATATACCGACGTGCTTAAGAAGAAATTTGCCAGTTATTTGGGCTATAAATCTTGGACTCAGGAAAATCTTTATTTCCCGAAAGTGGTTATTTAAAAAAAAAATTATTTTGGTCATTACTTTTTCGTATCTGAACCGATTTTCCGAGTTTTTCAGAAAATATTTTTTATTAAAGATATGACAGTCCAAAAAATCAGGTTTTTAAAAAATGTTCAATATTTTTGTACGGGAGGTACCACGCCCACTTCTCCAATCCCGCCCACATTTTGTGGGATGCTGTGTATTAAAAACCTTAATGTGTGTACCAAATTTGGAAACTTTGGCTCTTGCCGTTCTCCAGATATATAGAAAAAAAATAATAAAAATACAACAACAACAAGGGATTTTTGGGCAAAATTAGAGGAAGTCGCGTTTTTTTGCTCATATCTCAGCCATTTATGTACCGATCTGGCTGAATTTCAATAGCAAGAAATAGTGGACTATATTTGACACAAATGTAAAACAACCTAGCCGCTTTCATGTCTGGAGTGTCCGGAAAACACATATCAAACGTAAGACGGTCAGACGCAAGGACAGACGGACATCGTTAAATCAACTTCTCTCCTTAAAATGACCAAAAATATATACACTTTATAGGGTCTAAGATTAATATTGTAGAAATTACAAACGGAATGACAAACTTTTATATACCCTTTTCCACCTGTGATGAAGGGTATAATAACAATAAAATATTTATTAAACATAAAAAGTCTTAAAACTATACAAGAAATATATTTCAGGCTTTATATACGTACATAAAAATTTTTCAAACAAAAGGTACCATACCATAACAAAAAATCAAAGGAACTTGACCCATAAATGGCTTTTATTTAGTATTTCAATAAAATATATAAATTAAATACGTCATCAAATTAATATTCTTCTTAGTTTCTGAAGAATCGATCGAGATATCATTATAATATATGTTCTTATCGAATTTTTTAATGAGATCGTACATTTTTTTTTAACTATCGAAACATTTTGAACCACACTTAATATAAAGTAGCGAATTCATAGTCTTTAACGTCATTCTATTTCGAATTATCGTTTTTAAGAGATTTATACCACTAAAAACTTATTTTAACTTCCGCGTTGCTAAATGGCAAAACCAAGAACTTCATTGCAAAAGAAGCTAATTCAATGAATGCATTTTTATATCCATATATATTTATCCAGAAATCAACTGTTGAGTTCTTATTTAACAATTCATATGAATTTAGTTTCTGCCACTGATGTTCTAAAGTTGTAATTTCAGCTTAACATGAATTTAATCACACTGACCAAATTTAAAACAATTTGATATGAAAGGTCTTTTAAAAGATTGTAGTTTGTTTCTATGGCAAAAGAGTAGGGATTTGTATGTGCATTCAACAAAAAAGTGTGGTTGATTTTGAAAAAAATTACTTGAATATTCTTAAATTAAATAATGCTAAAAAATGCTCAATATGTAGTTGAAAAATGTTAAAAATGAAAAATTTAGCTAACTGCTAAATGGAAAATTTGCAACTAAACAAGACAAAAAAATGCTAAATTTAGCTGCACAAAATGGCCACGCTGCGTACTGCAGAAAATATTGCTGCTGTTCGCAATAGTGTGGCTGAAAAGCCGTCCACCTCAACTCGTCGTCGTGCCCAACAATTGCACCTCTCACGCTCGTCGTTGATGAATAGTATGCATAAAGACGTGCAATTACACGCTTACAAGGTGCAATTGACTCAAGAACTAAAGGTTCTTGACGATTCCAAACGTCTTCAAAGGTCAGAATGGTGGCAAGAAATGGCAACAGTGGATTATCAATTTTCGAAGAAAATCATTTTCAGTGGTGAGGCACATTTTCACCTCAGTGGATTCGGCAATACGCCGAATTGCCGCATTTGGGCGAATGATAATCCAAGAGTGATTGTCGAAAAACCAATGCACCCACAAAGAGTGGACAGGACCACCGGATGGAGGTGTGCCGCCGAGGTCGCGACAGCTATTTGGCCGATATTTTGTTCCATACATAATTGAACCATACCAATATTATCATAATAAAAATAAATAGTGTGGCTGAAAAGCCGTCCACCTCAACTCGTCGTCGTGCCCAACAATTGCACCTCTCACGCTCGTCGTTGATGAATAGTATGCATAAAGACGTGCAATTACACGCTTACAAGGTGCAATTGACTCAAGAACTAAAGGTTCTTGACGATTCCAAACGTCTTCAAAGGTCAGAATGGTGGCAAGAAATGGCAACAGTGGATTATCAATTTTCGAAGAAAATCATTTTCAGTGGTGAGGCACATTTTCACCTCAGTGGATTCGGCAATACGCCGAATTGCCGCATTTGGGCGAATGATAATCCAAGAGTGATTGTCGAAAAACCAATGCACCCACAAAGAGTGGACAGGACCACCGGATGGAGGTGTGCCGCCGAGGTCGCGACAGCTATTTGGCCGATATTTTGTTCCATACATAATTGAACCATACCAATATTATCATAATAAAAATAAATTACAATAATTTCCTAAATAATTTGTGTTTTATTCTAAATCAACATCGGCCCTTAAAATTTAAACACCCTTTACAATGATAAATAAAAACAACAAATTTTTTTAGACTATATTGTATTTATTTCATTAACTTTATTTTTGCAATTTTTTATATGTATGATTAAATTAACATTTATGTGAGTAAAATTTTGTTTTTTTATTATGGTCATAAGCCATTCAAAATCTTAAAACAAATAAGAACTTTAAATAAAATTATTTTTTATAGCGATACCTTAAACGCAAAAGGTCCTATCTCACATTTTGAAAATTTTATAAAAGAATCAAAAAACTATTTAAAATGATAACTTGATAAATTTCCGTAAACTGTTTAAAATTTATTTTTCTTGCAAAACCTACCAGTAATTTTGACAATTGACAATGTTTCATAGTAGGCACACTGTTGTTTAGGACTTTTATCGTTTATCATATAATCTTTTGTAGATAGGGTCGTTTGTTTAAACGCTAATTTTGGTCGAAAGATTCCAAATTTTTGTGTTGATGCAATACAGCAGAATCAATTAAAAAGTCGGTTTTTAATTTTGCTTAGCTAGGGCCTTTTGCGTTTTATAACGATATATTCAGCCTAAGTACGAGTTTCGTTGTCGTTTTAAACTTTTTTAATACCATTTCAAATTCACGACAATGAAAAACACCCGCTTACGTCAATCATAATACCAATTTTTAAAAACTACTGCTTTTCGACTACGATCTCGACACTCATAATAAGGCTGATTTCTCTGACATAAACTGGAGTATTGGGTGAATTCAGCACCTTTTTGTGTTAAGTCATAAAATTTTAATAAAAATAGGATTCGAAAACACCATTGCACAAATAGAAAGAATTTTTAACTTTTGCACATTACTTTATTACAATTTAACTGCGGAAATATATTTCGATGGCTTAATATAAAAAGGACGTTACTCGATTTTTTGTTTGTTTTACAAATCCATTAAATTAAAAATATAAAAAAAATTTTAATGCAATTTTTAAAACAAAATTCAATAAATTTTTTACTATAGCTTCCTAAAATGTTAAAGCTAGATTTGGCATTTGTCTACCAGAATAAACAAAAAAAAAATTGAGTTACGATATTTTTATATTAAGCCATTGATTTTTATTAAATTTTGGCAATAATTTCTTTTGTGGTGGATTAATATTGAATTTTTTTGTCAATATAAACCATGTTTCCACATGCAAGTAATTATGTACTTGCAAGTAGTGTATACGTATTATCAACAAAAAATCGAGGAAACAGCCGATTGGCTGAAAGTACACAAATGGTGTAAATGGGAGTGAAAAGTGTGAGTGTATTGAATTTTTCGAACTTGCACTTGCATATGAAAACGGGGGGTAAATTTTGAACA
Source organism: Pollenia griseotomentosa (assembly GCA_963931875.1). NCBI lineage: Eukaryota > Metazoa > Arthropoda > Insecta > Diptera > Polleniidae > Pollenia > Pollenia griseotomentosa. The sequence continues at coordinate 171,637,942 of OZ007562.1, read as the reverse complement.
TATTTTAGGTATTTGCTTCGTATTTGCAAAAATGAAATTAGATTAGTCGCTTTCGCATTTGCTAAACAACATTTGCAACACCCCTCATTTAAATAAGAAAGCATTGAGAATGCATTGGTACAGTAAATTGTGACCCTTTAGTGACCGAGAGACAGACATTAAACTTATAATTAACATACAAACTCAAATAATTGTTAGGCAACAAATTAAAACCAATCAAAGCATAATTGATATTACTTAAGCTACCCAAATATTAAAAACGAAACCAACAAGCAAACTAAACAATAATTTCCTGTAATTCCAATATTTATTTTGATTATAACACCACATCTTACAGAGAACAGCTTTTTGCTATAATTAGTTTATTTTGTGATATTAAGACCAGGGGCCTAATTCTGGCATTTGTGATCGAGTACCTTCTCGATTCGAAAGCAATTTTATTTCAGTCAATACTAAACGAATCAAAATTATTTTTTCAGTATTGTGAAACTTGACTGAAATAATTAGATATTAAATTGCTTTCGAATCGAGAAAGCACTCGATCACGAATGCCAGAATCTGGCCCCAGGTTAAATTTCACTAACTATTAACAAAAGTAGTGGTTACGCATATTTGGTCAAATATAAAATTAGTGTGACCGTAGCTTTACAAACTTAATTAAAAAATTAATAAGGGTCTTCAGTTCAGATTTTTATTGATTGAAAAAAAAGAAAATTGCACTCTTGTTGAAGGGGTCTTTATTATAGTTAATTTAAAAGTGTAAAGTTGTGCATATTTGGCGTGTCAAAAAAAAAAGCAATCAAATGTCAAATATTTATGTTTTTTAAGATGCCTTACGAAAGTGTAAAAAAGAATTTGATTAGTTGTCTTATTAATACGTCTGTCGTTATTGGAAATATATGCTATATGTATATGAAATAATAAGGGAAATCACGATGGGTAGTGCAAAGTGAGCAAACGATGCAAATGCGTGCAAAAATACACACATTTGCACAACACAACAACAAAATGTACGTATTTGCAAATTGCTTTATTTTACTTCATTTGCACATATTTGCTCAGTTGCAAACACATGTAAACAATAACATTTGACATATTAAGCGCCATATTGTTTTTTAAGGAAACTTATTAATTGAACATTTTCAGGCTTTAATATAAAATAGAGAATAAAATTTATTTTAAATTGCTTGTGTATAATTGTAAACAAATGCAGATTTTTTAAAGTGCTGCCAAAAGTTTTTTGTGTTGCCAGAATAAATTGTTAGAAAAATAGCACATTTGCACAAAAAAATAAGTAGTATGCTCACGATCAATCATAAAATGTACTGCAAATTTATAAATCGTCAGGTGATTATTGTTTTAGCCTACACGCCATTTTTGAAAATATATTTTGAAATATATATGGCATCATTGTTGTCTTTCATATTCCAAAATCCATTTTTTGATATCTCGTATAGAATCTGAGATAATCACCATCGACTTTGGTCTACATCCACCCTTCTTAGGTTCATTGAACATTATATTGCTACATATGACAATTTTTTGCATATTGAGCAAATTTTGCATACAAACATAATAAAATTTTACTTAACTATTGCTTTGCGCCATTCGAATAATGAACAACGTAGGTCAAACTAAACCTTCACAATAGTTAAAATTTATTAGACACAGTGGGGGTATTCACGCCACAAGTTTCAACAAGATCGGTCAAAATGTTTCAGAGGTAGAGAGGGTCAAAGTTTGCCATACAGGTGTTCTTTCTCATCCATGTAATTTATTACCTATTGGTGTTAGCAAAATTTGTCCGAAGTAGCTTAGATAGCTATTTAATCAATCTTTTTTAAAAATATTTTTTTGTTTTTTTTTAAAAATTTTTTAATTTTTTTTTTTAAATTAAAAACTTTTTTTTTATTTTTTTTAGCCAAGTGTTAAATTAAAAAAAAAAAATTAAAAAATTTTTTAAAAAAACAAAAAAAATTTTTTTTAAAAGTTTGATCAAAAAGCTATCTAAGCTACTTGGGACAAATTTTGCTAACACCAATAGGTAATAAGTTACATGGATGAGGAAGAACACCTGTATGGCCAAAATGTCAAACTTTGACCCCCTCTACCTCAGAATCTTTTTGACCGATCTTGTTGAAAATTTGTGTCTAAGCTACTATCTAACAGTACTAAAATTGGTGTAAATTTCATTTAAATCGAAAGACTTCTATTTCAAAATTAGGTCACTTGACATTAAATCCCCCTTTTATATATATAAAACGTATATAAAATGTTTGGTATTTTGTTTTTATTTTCTTAATTATTTTCTAAAATACTGATTTTAGCAAAAAACTTTCTTAGAGGCTTATGTTGTTGACTAGAAGAGCTCAAATATTGCCATATATCATATTCTTGTAAAATGTTGTTTTTAGAAGATAGTCATACGCAAACAAATTACATTTGAATAAATGGCTTGATGGCAAACTTTGAGGGCAGACGCCCCCCCCCGCCCTAAAACACAACTTATCGCTACGAAATTTTTTTGTATTTTTTGTTACATAAAACTGAACCGATTTAGGGGGGGAGAATATAAGAAATCAAAATAAAAAAATAACGGCAACCCTAATGTATATATAACTATTATAATTTACATTCAACATTTTTCTATTTTTCGAATTTATTCTATGAGCTAAATTTTTCTGTACATACAATATATTTCATTGCTATCCAATGGATAGCTAAGGTAAAATGTAACAAGAAAACACAATATAATAGTATGGAAGTGTATAAAAGTCATTCCTAAAAATTTAAGGAATAGAACTATTACAAAAAAGCTTTATAAAATACATAACTGAAATTTAGCTCAAAGAATAAATTCGAAAAATAAAAAAATGTTGAATATAATATAAAGTAACCTACGAAAGGAAATAATTCCCAGTTTCTATTATTGTTTACTCAAAAAAGGCTGTCGTTTAACACTTAAGTACAAAATCTTTTATTTATATTTATTTTTTTTTTAATCATAACAGTAGAACAGGTTTTGTTTTATATTGCTAATAAAATATACAGGTATGTGATGAACAAAGGTCGATTTCAAGACGAACGTTTTTAAAAGATGTGATGAATTTCGAGGGTTTTTAAAATCCATTTCTGAATTATTTTCTTTCAGAATACACTTCAGTTAATCTATATAATATAAAATTTAAAAGAATAAAGACTGAAAACAAAATGAATATACATATATTTAAAATCTATTTTAAAAGATAATGAAAACAATATTTTCGGTTTCAATTCGTTTCGTTGTTAAAATCGATTTTCATCACATACCTGATAAATATTGCAAAATTTAAAAACCATAATATATTATCTTTCCATATAATGTTGCATCTGCATTTCGGGGCTTATAGGAGAGAGTTTAGCAATTATCACCGTTCTAAAACATACCAACCTGTCCTTATAAATCTCTATTAACTGTCAACTCCATTGTTTTTGCCATAGACTTACTTTGCTTCACGTCAAAGAAAACATCATAATACTAAATAAAATTTGATATATAGCACAAAACGATTTATTGCATGTAAATTCATAAAAATGTATAGTTTTGTTGAAAACATACGTAGAAATCAATTAGGAGCGTTTAAAAAAAAAACCTATCGAGTAGTTTTTGAGAAAATTGATTGTAAACCTATTTTATCGTTTTTCTCAAAACTGACTTGATGGCTATAGGCTAAAACAATAATAACCTGACGAAATTGCAAATTTGCACAATGACCATCATGATTACCCTTAATTGCAATGTTGCAACTTTTAAACCTGATTTTTTTACACTTGGTTCAAGGTTGTTTAAAATTCAACTATTAGTGTAAAACGTTTTCTTTGTGTTTGTTGTAATAAAAAGTTGAATTTTTACATTTTTACAGTAAAAAAAATGTAAGCTGATTACCGTTAGAAAATTATTATATTATAATTTGTTGCATTTATTTTGCTAAATTGAAATTTCCCTTTTAGCAATAAAGAATTTGAAAAAAGTCACAAATTGTCACTTTGGAAAAAAATAGTTGCTGTTTAGACAAAATCACTTTTAGCACAAAAAGTACAATTTTACTCAAAAAGTCTCTTTTTATAAATATAAAAAAAACAAATTTTACACAAAAGTCTCTTTATATATATAAAAAAAACAAATTTTACACAAAAGCCATATTTTACACTTTTTATATAAAAAAGTTACTTTTGCATAAAAAAAGTTACTTTTGCATAAAAAAAAGTTACTTTTTACACAAAATCTGGCATTTTTACACAAAAAGTCACTTTTCGCAAAAAATCCTTTTAATTTTAATAATCTTTTTTATGCGTAGTCAGTTTTTACGCCAAGACATTTTTTAACCAATAGAAAATAGAAATCTCTTTTACAGGAAAAGGGAATTTATTTAAATGGTCACTTTTGCAAGAAAGTCACTCAAATATTCAAATAAATAACATTAAACCTCCAGTTAATGAAGAGAAATTAGTTTAGTTTAATATAAATAATACTTAATAAAAGTTATTAAAAAATTGTCATTGTTTCTTAGTTTTTTTTTTTTTTTTTTTTTTTTTTTTTTTTTTTGAGTTGTTCAATATAAAAGTAAAAATTAAAACATTAACTGAAACTTTAGCTGAGATTTAAAGGATAACATTGTGTTGTATTGTATTTGAAAAGGAATATTAAGCCAAAATAAACAATATATTTTATGCATAATATTTTATAATTTTTTATATGCTTTTATTTATGTTATTAATATGGTGGTTATTGGAGAGAATAGAATTACCTAATCACATTTATTAAACATTGCCCTTAAGTGTTCTTTCTATATATTAATTGTGGAATGTTTATTTTTTAAATTTGACTGTGGTTTTCTTTATTTACTGTTGCTGCTGATGTTGTTTTAAGGTTTCATTTAACAAATTTTTTCCAGAATTTTCCAAAGGAACCACTATATTACGTAAACTATCAATACTACTGCGTAAACGTGCTGTTTGGAATTTGACTGGCATTTTTGGTGAGCTGGTAACTGAAAACGCTTTAAATTCCTGTAAGAAAGTTTTTCAAAAATATTTTGAATGAGAGAGGAAAAAATATAACAAAATCAGAAGTTTTTACTGGTCATGTTTTTTGTTTTCTTTCTTTATTAATAAAATCAAAATATCATTCTTAAACAAAAAAAAAAGATAAATGATTTTTAACTAAAAAGAAAAACCAAACAAAAGAATATATATTTTTATATAAACACATCCTAAAAATAAAAAAGAATCTGAAAAAATATGTAGAGATAAAAATACGTTAAATATTTCAAAAAATGTTTGGATCTTTTAAAGTAAAACACTTTTAAACCCAAGTTTTATACTTTGGTTTTCGTATAAAAACTCAAAAATGTTTCATGCAAATATGCATTAAAAAAACTAAAATTTTCAATATAAATCTAAACACTACTATTCTTTTATAAAATTAGTTTTTTTATATATTAAAAATTCCAGTTTTAGAATTTTTAAAATTTGTAGTTCGGAAACATAATGGAATCTCCATTGCAATTGCCAACGTTATGAAAAAATTCGGTGCCTAAACAGCTGCACTTCTATCTTTTTTAACTTATTGTAAATCGTAATTTTTCAAAAAATCTACGTGTTAATATCAACAAAAAACGAAACCGTTTCCAAACGTTTTTCAAATTAGGTATCAAAAAGTGCCAGGAAATAATAAATAAAATTAAAAGAAAAAAAACTTTTTCAAAGAATGTTTTTTTATGTGTGTGATGATGGACAAAGGGACGGTTGAAAGTTGTAGGAATTCTGAGTATAATTTTGATCCTTAAGATACCTGATGACCGGATGGCGAATTTGATTCACTTCCTGTTGCCGACATGTACGACTGAAATGTGGCTGTTGATTGTGAATCTCGGTTACCTCGCGTTGTGACTTTTTCTTGTAAAGTATTTAAAGTTTTTGAGAACCATGGCTGCCAACTATTTCGATTCGTTTGCATTTCTGTTATAGTTGTACTTAGTTGATGGTTTAAATCTTGATTTTTACATTCAGCCTCAACTTGTGCCAGTTTGGCCTGAGCCAATTCTAATTCGAGCTCGCGTATACGATGGAGGGCTGAGTGTAAAGGATCAAGAGGTCCCAATGGCGCCTCATTAAAATTTTTATTGCTGTTTGTTAGGCAAACATTATCATTGGTAGATGTTGTCAAACTATTTGTCAGATTATTTTGTTCAAGGTGTTGAGAACAATTTTGGCATTTCGCTACAGTGGACTATTTTTAAAAAAATATTTAAAAAAATGTTTATTTTTAAAAGTTCAACAAAGCAACTCACCATCACCGATCCCAACGTCTCATTCAATGTTGTCATATCTTGCTCCAAACGTTGTATAATCTGTTTGTAATCTTGTATAATACCTGTGTGTTTCTTTTCCCTTTCAATGGCACGTTCATTAGCGTCTGCTAATTTTTGCTGTAAATCATTTATTTCTGTCTGTAGTTTGCGCCTCTCGGCCCCAAAGCGATTCTCATAAATTTGAGTCTCTTTCTCCAAACGCTCTTTATCCTGTTTCTTTAACATAAATTCGTCTTCATACTGTTTTAGTTTTTTAATTTTACGTTCGCAGGCCATTTTCATAATACGCCTGGCTTGGCTAGGACTGCGACATTTTTTGGGCAATGTTACTCGAAAATATTTTAAGATTCCTTCAAAATCTAACTGGCGCAAATCATTTTCACATATTGATAGCAAAGTGAGAGCGACCTGAAATAGCAGGGTTATACCATCCAGAAGAAATACGTCAAGTACGTGAAATACAAAACATAAAGGAAAACGTGCTGTGAAGAGAGTTAACAGCCACTGTTGGGCATACATATGAGTTTCAATACCACAATTTTGAAAATGTTCATAGAGTTTTGGTAAATGGTCTTTGATTAATCGTTCTAATTGATAAAGGCGTAAATATAAGACCTCAAACCCTTGTTTATACAAATCACGTAGACCGTAATCGTACATAAGAGAAACTAAAACACAAAAAGCATCCTCTTCGGGCATCTAAAATATAAAAATAAACAATTATTGTTCCGAAAATAATAATCTAATTGAGGGACAGAAAAACAAAGGTGTACAAGTGCCAATATAAAATTTCTGAGTAATTATGCTTTACAGTTTTTTGGTATACTCAAACGTATACTTTAGTTTCGGTCGATTGGGGACCATTTGGGATCTTTATATTAGTCTGAATTTTTATACAATGATAGATATAAGGAGTAAGTGTTGATTGCTGCATCTAAACCATTTTTTTCAGTTTTGGCACTTAGACCCTTTGCTTTTCAGCCTCTCAATTATTAGCAAATCGTACATGGAGTAATAAACTAGCTGCTATATAACTTAAGCCTTGACAGTAACCAACTTCGCTGTCGTATACCGCATATGCTTTAGATACTTTGAAAAGTGCGTCTTGACCTAAAGAAATTAAGAAAAAAAAATTGAAAATGCATAGTTCTTAAGACTTTATAATGCAGGATGTCATTTTACCTGATCCACCACTTTCTTTAAAGCATTTATGTGCTGGAAATGTGCGATGTATGTCCCGCTGTATAACAGTCTCACACTTGGTTTCCTAAAGTTATATAGTTTAATTGTAATTGACTTAATTAAGAATTTATCATTAAACTTGGGCGTTGTCAATTCAATTTTGTTGTTAACTACAAGTCAAATGACATGCACTTGGTAATTAAGATTTGTTAATAGCAAATTACATTTAGGCCCCTATTACGGTTTACATCTCAACTCAGTTGAGTTGTAATTAAGACAACTGGTTGTGATCAGTTGTAATTTTTGTTATGTTTTTGTTCACCGCAATATAGCAAAGTTGTAAACCATAATACAAAATTTAAGAAATTACAACTCAACTTAGTTGAGTTGTCAACCGTAATAGGGGCCCTAATAGGTCAGAGCAGATTGTATAGGGGATTTGATTTTTTCACTGATGGCTCGAAGATGAAGGGCACGAGGGCTTAGGTCTATATTGAGGATCTGGACATCAGAAGGTCATATAGACTTCCTGACGACTACAGTGTGTTTCAGGCGGAGGATCTAGGGAAATTTTTTTTTTAAATCATTTCAAAAAAAAAACCTTTAATTTTTTGCTTTACAAACATTTTTTTCAGTTTTATTGAAAAAGCCGAATTTACCCTACACGCCGTAAAAAGTTTTTTCATATATAAATCCCTACTAACTAATTTTGTATGATCATTTATAGTATTTTTAAGATGATACAACCAGCCATATAAAATTTTTCTGTATGAGATGAGCGTTCTTTATGATGTTTATTATTTGGTAATACATACTTACTTTGGTTATTAAGTTCTTATACATATCAAGCATTTCTGTTTTAGTATCAACTCCGGCCAATTTTTTCCAAATCATTTCTCGTAATGCCTCCGGAACTCCCAGACGAACTAATGTAGCAAGATTTTTAGGTCTTTTTTCACCATCCCATTCCTTTAGAACGGGATCCCATTCATCCAAAGTATCTTGTGAGCAGTCTTTTGAAACTTCGCCAGTACCGCTTAATAAAGGTTCGTCACCATCTGACAGATCTTCGGGATCTGTGGGGCATTCATCCTCAATCGAAGCAATCGAAGCTGAGCGCACAATGCGCGACAAATTATTCATGCCAAATTTAAGTAAATATGAAGAAGATGTAGACTGTTGAGGTGGTTCTGTTATCTCTTCTGAAGGATCAATTGAACTGACTTTCCAACTAAACTCATCTGTAGTGCGTTTTAAATGCAAGTAGAAACGTAAAGTCATTGGACGCTTTGAAATGAAATGATCCATTATTCGTAGTTCACCCGCTGATTGTATAGTAACAGGAGTTTCCATTACAAATCTTACTGGTTCTTGTATACCCCGTATAACAATGTCTACGGCTACGGTTAAGAAAGTCTTTGCAGTTTCTGCATTTAATTGTTCAAATGCTTTTTCACTGGCCTTCCATTCAGCACGAATGTGATAAGGATTTAAGCATAATGGTGTAATGGGAGTTGAGGCATCTCCATTAGCTGAAACCGTTATGGCACTACCATTGCCACTTGAGCTACCAGTAGCCGCAGTAGCAGGTTGTATGTAACCCATAGTTATCATATCGATCAGTTGCATATCAGCTTGTCTTACCAATTTTCCGGGGCTTAATAAAACTCCAAAACAACGTTCGATTAACAAAGGTTGCAAAACAGTCGAGGGAGTTTGCTTAACTGTGATATACACTTCTTTGTCCGTATTTGCTCGTAACTTGAAACAATGACGATCACGTGGTACCGGAGTGTATGAGTTTTTAGCAACCTTCTCTCGTATTTCCAATGAAACTAAAAATTCATAGCCTGCTGTATTAAGCGGGTTTCCACTTATATCCGATGTTACAGAATTTATCATGTTGCTGTCGATGGCCGATGTAAGACTGCATGTCATACTGGGTGGATAAGTTTGAAATGCTTTTTGGAAGCAAGCTGGGAATAAAAGTTAGTTGAATTAGTCTTAATTGGCATATACAGTTTAAATAAAGTATTTACCGCTAACTTGATTAACAGCTTCTGGTATATGGCAACGAAAAACATGACACTGAAATAGAGAATCTCCATGCAACCATGTAAAAGCAAAGCAGCCATGTTCCCCAGTTTCTATAGGTCCGCGAAAATATAAAATTATACTCTGTATTTCGTAGGTGGCAATAATTGTATTACTATCGGCGTCATGTAACACTACCAAACCATCCGAACAATTCGGTATACTTATGGAAATTTTGAGACCATTCGAAGCAGTGCCATTGTTTAATTCACTCATTATGTGATAAACATCCAATTCAGATTTCGGAGCATTTATATTAGCCGCACCCAAATAAGTGACACCAGAAAATATAGTGCATCCTTGATCTATTTCAGAAACTAAAAAAAAAAAAAACATTTAAGTTGTGCTAACTGTTTATTTCCTCAGTTTTATATGTGAAAACAAATACAAAAATTTAAACACTTACTTTCTTCATCGGTATCACTTCTCTCTGGCTTCATGACATCTTGTTTTTCATCTATATCAACACCATCTCCAACTGATCGAACTGTCCTGAGGGGCATGTTTCCTGCATTTGCATCTATACAATCATAAAATACCGATTGGCCAACACGATTTAGTTCTGAATTTGATTCATCACTTTTGGGTGTTGAAGAATTTGTGTCATTTTTTACAGATAAACGTGGTATTGTTTGGGTTTTCATTGTTACTACAGCGGAATTTTCTTGAGGCACCACTAAAGCCGGACTTGTCGTACCCAATAAGGGTAATGTAAGTGATTTGTTTTTTAAAATTATATTATTGGAACAACCACCAGTACCTGCAACCGAAATTAAAATCAATAAAATATCAATTGACTTGTTAAAGGCAAAGAAACACAATGTTTTTGATGACAATTTGCTCGCTTATTCGTTTAATTATTTTGTCTTCGAAACACACAAATTAATTCTTCAGCGTTAGGCAAAAAGGTCTTAAGTCAGAAACTGTAGTTTTTCGTAATGTTAAATTGAAAAATATTTATTTGGTGTATTTCAAAGAGTTTTTTCCTAAAGAGTAGATGATTACAATTTGAAGAAGTTGTGCCAGACTCTAGTTATTGATATCAAACGAAAGAGAAAAAAATTAATAAAAGGCAATCTAAACTCAAATGAGTTTTTAGACTTAAGACCTTTTTGCCTAACGGCAAATAATTAGGGTCGTTTATTTAAGGTATCGTTATTAAATGTTTTATTGTGTTACCATAGCAGTTTATTGTTTATGCCTTTTTTTATAAATTTACTCAGCTGTTTTCCTTTACAAATATTTAAAAGATAAATTACGCTTTAAGGCAAAAATTACTAACTTAAAATAATGTAAGTACATATAAATCATGGATAGGTAAAATCAAAGCCATTTTTAAGAGACATTAGTGCACAACATTCTAAAATTAGTCGCATTAAAATATTACGTCAGCTTTTGCTGAAATGGGCGTTTGAACGATTGGCCGCGATAACAACTTTTGTTTTTTTTACGTGCGAATGAATGCCTTGTTTTTTGCAATTGTCTTGAAAACGAAAACAATTGATAAATATGAACAATAGCACCAATTAAGAGCTTTAAATTAAACTATTGTCAAAATAAAAATCCGTTTTATTTTGACTTTTTTCACTTTAAATGTGTACGACATTTTTTTAAAAGAGTACCGATAATAAAACGAGTTAAATAGTCAAAAAAAATTTCAACACTACATTTATTTGTCATCAGCTGTGCTCTAAATTTTACGAATTTTCACAAATTTTCCGTTCGCTTACTTTTTGGGGCAACAACTTTTTTTGAGAGTAATTTTTTAGTTTCCTTAGTAATTACTCATTTACTGCAGTTTACTATATTAATACTCGAACGCACCTAATGCCTGTTATGAGCCAAGCTAAAAGCTGTAAGGTTTTGTCGTCTCCGTCAAAGAATAAAAAAAAACATAAAATAAAATTTCGCCGATGAATAGGAATGATATTGTCTGTCAAGACTCACTAACACGTGGACGCTTGGCAACAAAATCCATTTCTGTCATCTATGATAGTTTGGACAATGTCTTTAAAAGTTTAAATATGCCAGCAAAGAAAAATCAGCATTGGTCACCGATTTTCAAGATAAATCATTATGACGTTCGCCACCGGGGTATGTCAAGTTGTTTTGCCAAATTCTACCGTTAACAATTCCTTATTATACCCTTCACAAAAGGTAAAAGATTATACATATATAAGTTTGCCATCCCGTTTGTGATTTCTGCAATATTGATCTTTGACCCTATAGAGTAAATATATTCTGGGTCCTTTTGAGTAGCTAAGTTGATTTAACGATGTCCGTCTGTCTGTTGAAATTGGTTTTGAAAAGACCCCAGATAAAGTGGACAATTGGTTGTTAATTACATATTTCTGTCACACCTGCTCCGTTAAAATTTCGCCAGATCGGTCCATAAATATATATGAGCAAAAAACCACAACTACTTCTAATTTTAACCCATAAATTCACTTCTTGAAATTTTAAGTGGGCTTAGCACCTCCCAAACAAACAGAATATAGATATCTACATATCTGGAGAACGGCAAGAGCTAAGGTTTCCCATATAAAATATTATAGATTTCTGTATTCCTGGAGAACGGCTAAAGCCAGTTTCCAATGTTGTACAAGCATATTGGTTATCAACATACAATAACCAACAAAAAGTGAGCGGGATTGGAGAAATGGGCGTGGTAAAAAATATTTATATATGTATATATATATATATTATTACAAAGTAGCTTTCGTTAAGAACTAGTTGTAATTATTAATTAAGAATTAGTTGTATTTATTAGTTATCTTGTATTGATTAGTTGCACTACGTGACAGTTTTTTGACCAAATTAATTTGACACCTAATCTTTATGTAAAATTTTCCGCTGAATCTGAATATGAAGTCAGAATTTTCAAAAGTAAAACCGTTTTTGAGATATTCCATAACCGTTATTTGTGTTTTAAAAAAAAATTATGTGACTGAAATGCAAATATCTTTAAAAATTTTAAACGAATTGTGTATTTTTTCTTTTAAGTGAAAGGTTATAAAATTTCTAAATTAACCATGAATTGCTAGTGAATATTGGCCAAGAAATGGCAGAGTTACAGAGGACAAAAGTTCAAGCTTCATTGAAAATTAGCTGTCAGATTCATTTGGTCACGGCTTTGTTAAAATTTTGTCACGTAGTGTTATTTAGTATTTGTTAGTTATTTTATTAGTTTAAATTGTTATGGTATTAGCTATGCACACTTCTAGTGTAAAAATCAATGTACAGATGTAATGTTAAAATTGTTGTGCATAACTTTTAGTGTACAGTTTCATAGTTATTTAAAAATTTTATATATTTTTTTTATAACTTTTTGAAATTTTAAGTGGGTGTAGCACCTTCCACACAAACAGAATATAGATATCTACATATCTGGAGAAGGCAAGAGCTAAAGTTTCCCATATAAAATATTATAGATTTCTGTATATCTGGAGAACGGCTAAAGCCAGTTTTTCAAATGTTGTACAAGCGTATTGGTTATCAACATACAACAACCAACAAAATGTGGGCGGGATTGGGGAAATGGGCGTGGCACAAAATATTTATATATATATATATATATATATATATATATATACCATATTAAATTGAAGTTTTTTGATTTTTTAATTAGGCTTAATAAGCTCTTTAGATTTAATTTTCATTATATTATTTTTAGTGAAGGAAGGAATTTACAACATGAAATTAATTTAAAATTTTTGATAACTTTATTCTTGACTGAACACGGGATTGAACTCATTTGCACCACTGTGGCGCCTGCCAGCCAATAGTCAAAAATCAATATTTGACCAATGGTAATTAATGGTGGATCGAAACTTGCTGCAATTGATTATCCATTTTATCCATGAATCAAAGAAACAAGATTGCACAGGTCCGTTATTTTTGTGTGTGACGTAGAAATAGACTTTGTGTATGTGCATTTGTGTGTGTCGTACATTTTTTACAACAAACACTCATATTTAGTCTATGATGACGTAGATGCGCAGTAGAAATTTTTTTTGTACGGCTGAGTGCGCAATCTTGTTTTTTTGATTCATGCATTTTATCAATATTTGCCAAGACTTTGTCTTGAAGACTTAAGTAAAGGGTGTTTTTTTAAGCTAGATAGAACTTTAAATTTTAAAAAGTAACACAAAAAAATTAAATTTTGATGAAATATTATTTTTTTATCGTTTCAGTATACTCTGACAAATCATCATGAAAAGACTCACGCTTGAACAACGCTACGAAATTATCCAAATTTACTTTGAATGTAAAAAAAATGTAAAAATTTAATCCAAATTTAAATCGCAAAATTGTGTTCAGCGATGAGGCGCATTTTTGGCTTAACGGGTTTGTTAATAAGCAAAATTGCCGCATATGGAGCGAGACCAATCCACAAGAGACCCTACAGACTCCATTACATCCAGAAAAATGCACCGTTTGGTGCGGTTTTCACGCTGGTGGCATCATCGGACCTTATTTCTTCAAAAATGAGGCCGGAGCTCGCGTTACGGTCAATGGAGATCGTTACCGCACCATGATCAATGATTTTTTGTTTGAAAATATGGATGACATTGATCCGGAGGAGATGTGGTTTCAACAGGATGGCGCTACGTGCCATACGGCGAACGCAACCATCGACTTATTGAAATCAAAATTTGGCGATAAGTTGATTTCGAGAAATGGACCTGTCAATTGGCCTCCAAGGTCGTGCGATTTGACACCTCTCGATTATTTCCTGTGGGGCTACGTGAAGTCACTGGTTTATGCTGATAAACCAGCAACAATTGACGCCTTGGAGGCCAGCATTGTTCGTGTTATTCGTGACATACGGCCAGCAGTGCTCGAAAAAGTGGTCCAAAATTGGACGTCCAGAATGCGCTTCGTCAAGAACAGCCGCGGTGATGTTGATTACAATTTAATTTTTTGTGTTATTTTTTACAATTTCAAGTTCTTTCGGGCTTAAAAAAACACCCTTTACATTTGTTTTTATGGTTTTTTCTTTTTTCGTTGACCTTTCTTTGTACAACTTGAAGATTAAATTAACAACTTGACATTATTTGGTAACATGTTGTATAATTTAACACCTTTGTAAAAAAGTGATAGTTGAAGTGCTGTAGTTGTGTCCCTTTGTAGTCTTAAAGTTTCCGTAGTTCTAAGCATATAGAATCTACATCTCTAACGTATCAAATTGAGCGTGTTTAGTTGTTGTTGTCGTAACAGCTCGACCTGAAAAACAAGTATGCATAAAGCTATTTTTTATTCTTCTTCTTCGCTCTGTCCGTCCAACTCAGCCAGATCAACGCCCAGTAGCTGCGCTACATCAAGCGGGTGGGTCCATGAGGACACTGGTCTGAGCTGGGCTTGCACTGCAGTTGAATAGGTGTCGTACGTCGAGTGGGTATATTCCAAATGCAGTATATTCCACCAGTATGAGGGTAGACGGGTGCACCATCCTGACCTCAGTTGTGCCAATACTACTCTGGTCCGACGTGGTAAGTCCCGTTCTTCGTTTGCAGCGGGTGGAGAACGACCTCCTAAAACAATGTTTTCTTGGTGGCTTTTCATAGAAATCTCCACCGACTCCCTATGCATTTCATTCAGAGCTGGCCTGTATGAGGTGTGGTCTGTCATATAGTCTAGGTGTTGTTGTTGGACTTCACTCTGATACCAGCGAAAATCTTTTCTGACATGCCTCGGGAAATAGGGGTATAATTCCGTTATATGGTAATTCGGATGCCCACTCCGATGGCATCCCGGAAGAAAATGCTTTGTAAAGGCTAGATTACACTATCTCACAAGTCTTACGTATTCCATAATACTTTGTGAGATAGAAATCTAATGAGTTTTGTTGCGACTGTCAAAAAATCTAATTTAACATGACAGTTTGTGTTCACACCATCACACAAAGTACAAACACTCACACATGAAATAAAATGCAACCCTGATCCAATGAAAAGTATTACTGTTTAGAAATTTTTCAAAAAACGATGAAGTCGTATGGGATGTCAAACTTTTTTCATAATACTTGTCATTTTCGTGACACATTGCATTCACACTATCACACTTTGTCATATTACTTGAGTTTTTGACATGTATTAATACAAAGTATAATAGTGTAATGTAGCCTTAAGCATTACGTTGTGTTCCTTGACCGTCATCATCTTCGCTTCGTCATGCAGGTGTTCTATAGATGTCATCTGAACACAGCCCTGAGGACCGGCTCTTTAACAGCTTTGAAGCTTCTTCTACTGAGTATCGCTGACTTTCGGGAACCACGCAGGCCACTGACCGACCAATCGTTTTGTATGTAGCAAACAAGGTTTCGTTTTCCATGCCCCAAGTGCTGCCGGTTAGAGACTTGAGGACCTTTTTTCAACTCCGCATTCTATCGCAGATTGCAATGGCACGCGCCGTTGATATGAACAGGCTGCCAAATGTGACTTCCAATATCTTTGGGTGAATTTTGGCGCCATCGACAATCACATTCAACTGTATCCCCAGTATCTTTGTCCATGCCGTTAAAAGAGCCGCCGAAGATTTAATGGGAGAGATGGTCATATTCATCGTAGGTTAAGAGTTCGCCAGATCATGGGGAGAACTGTTTACGGATCTACATACGTCATCGACATTGTGGCCCGTCGTCATTATAGTACAGTCGTCTGTTTAGACATGTAGACATTAAACAGGATCGGGGATAAAAATTCACCCTGGGCAACTCCCTGTTTTACGACACTTCGACTTCTTGTTTCTAAACTCCATAACAACAACTGTCCACACAAATAATTCACAAGCCATCTCTTCGTGTTGTCTGAGAGACTGAATTTCGCTACGTCTCTGAAGAGGATGGCATGGTTGACCGTATCAAAGGCCCTTGATAGGTCAAAAGCCACTAGAACCGTTCTTTCACATGGTGGGACTTGGTTAAGGCCATGTCTAATTTGTGTGGAAATGGCGGTAACAGCAGTTGTTGTACTATACTGCTTGCGGAATACATGCTAATAATTCGCCAATTGAAGATATTCCTCTAGCCCTGGTAGGAGCAGTGCCCCAAGTATCTTGGCGACTCGTGACAGCAGGTAGATTGGCCGTACACCTTCACTCGATGAAAAGCGAACAAGACTCGAAGACCGTGCATCTTCCTCACGATACTTCTTTTCGCAAAATAATTGATCACCGTTTGGGGTCCGTTGACGCTTTTGCGAATTCGTCAGAGATCTGACTGTCGAACATAGCTTTCTGGCTCCGGAGGTTAGGTTGCACATATTTAAGTGATTTATCCATTTCTCCCGTCTATATTAATTCACCAACTTGCTGATGTCCCTGTTGAGTTGGGTGATTCGGGTTAGATCTGCGAATTTCACCCGCTCATCTACGAGTACCGCTGCTGTCAGCTGGAAATTTTGTCTTGAGCCCGGGATCCTTCCAACAGGGATGAAGCTAGCGGCTGCTGCGAGGACGATTTTACTGAACTTCATTTTTGCGGAGCGCACATCAGAAGGTGTGGTAAATAGCTTAATTTGTTGTTGGTCCAATCTGCCTCTTCCTGGTTTAAACAGGTTCCTCGTTCAGAGATCACAAAGTCTGTCGGTTTGTCAAGCTTAATAATTATGGGGTAATGGTCTGATGTCAGAGAAACTTAAGTTGGCAAGTCGCAAAGTTTATCAGACCTGCACCAGAAATGGTGATGTCCGGCGAACTGGTGCAATTAGCCATAATTTTGGTGGGGCATCATCGTTTACTGTGCAAAATGTGGAGTCGTAAATATGTTCCGCCAATACCGTACCCTTCTGATCATCCCCGAGATTGGAGAGCCAGAGTACGTGGTGAGCATTAAAATCTCCCATCACGATTCGGTTACCACCCTTGAAAAGGTATAAACTGGTCAGGCGAAATAGAGCTGCATTACACAGAGTTGTGGACGATAATCGCAACTGCTTCGTGTGCGATCTACCCCCAGAATATTGTAATTATTACAACTCTGTAGCCGGCAGTTGGATGTTAATTTCGTCTCTTGGATCGCTGCGATCATGACTTTGTGTAGCTTCATAGATCTTGTTACCTCAGTGATCTCTGAAGTGACACCACTGATTAGAAACTGTGCACTTAACTGATGGTCTGTTAGTGTGCAGGATTTGTTGGCAAACAGGGCAATGCCATGGTTTGTCTCTATTCCGACACGGACCAATCAAATATGGAATATACTGCTCCTCTCAAGAAAGAAAGAAAGAAAATATACAAACTTGTGTTGGTGTTGCTGTTGCACCGAGTCGTTCCGGTACGTAGACCCAATTATCGCGGGAACTAGCGTGTTTAGTAGGTACCAGTCTGCTTTACACTCAGCCATTTGAGAACGTCGAGTATTCTTTGTATTCAAGTATATCTGCTACATCTAAAAAATGAGCGCATATCTTTGTTTTGCAGCTTTTGTTATCTCTATTTTTATGTTTACAAGAAGTCCATGTTTTGTGCTGGGATTAGTGTATTTTATTAAAGTTATTGATAATTTTAAATTAAAATAAATTAGATATTGACCACAATTAGAACAAAATTGGCTAACAATTTATTTATTTTATCACGTTTAGCAGCACGCTTTGATTTTTACTTAAAATATTTTTTGACGTAAGCTGGGACCTAATTTCCATTTTTGTTGTAATGTTGTATTTATTGCCGTAGCGATTCCACCCGCTCAAGGCGAATTAACTACAGGTGGTTTCGAAACGGCATCTGATTTTGACAGTTCGAGCTTATTTGTTTTCATTTGTTAGTGTTTTGCTAAGAATGGTTGACATTTCGAGCTATAAGCACTAACAATGCAATGCAAAAAACCCTAGTTGTTTCTGTTGTTTTTGGATTGTTGTAGTTCCGACACCACCTGTAGTTGAATTCGCCTTGTACCTGCTTATTCCACCATGATTAATGAAGGTTAAGTACATACTAACAATTACAACACTGCAACAACAAAATATATTATGTACATTGTTGCCACCAACGAAATGGTAAATTACACATGGATCATGACAAATTTACACATGAAAATACAGATTACAAATGGTATATTCTATTTGCAAACTCACGAGTTTGCGGTTTTTTTCAAAAAATTAACTAGTCATCGTTTTTTTTTCATAAAAATAACGGTTCAAAACAAAAAATTCATACTATAGTAATTTATTACTAAAAAATAAACAAAAAGGGTATTCACGTCACAAGTTGCACCCTTGCAAAAAAGAAAAAGTGCAAAAACATAACAACAACCACAAAGACAATTATTTACGCACAACGATTTGTCTGTGTGGTTGTTGTTATATTTTTGCACTTTTGCTTTTTCGCAAGGGTGCAACTTGTGACGTGAATACCCCCAAAGTAAAATACATCACATTTACATAAAGATACATTTTTTTTGATTTTTTCATATATTTAAAGCTTCGACTTTTTGTTTATAATGATTGGAATAGGTTCAAAGTTTGGTCCACCATTTCTATGTATTCCTTTTTAAATCTGTCGTACAATTGTTTAAATTGCTTAATATTCTTACCGCAGCAGCAATTGAAAAGACTAAAACAAAAATAACTATTTGAAATAATCTGTCTCCCAAGAAATTTTTTAATTCAAAAACCTTTTCCAATAACACGGAGAGAATTGTGTGCAGAAATTATGCGCTATGGGCACAACTTATGCACAAATTGTTCACGAAAAACGACCAAGAACAGTTGTTCATAATCTATGCACACTTGTTCATAACTTAAGTTCAGCACTATGAGCATGTTTTATGAATAACTGGGCGTAGGTTGTGAACATCATTTTCATAGATTGTGAACAACTGGGAAAAGACTATGAACAACTGTGCATAGGTTATGAACAACATTTTCATAGATTGTGAACAACTGGGAAAAGACTATGAACAACTGTGCATAGGTTATAAACAACATTTTCATAGATTGTGAACAACTGGGAAAATACTATGAACAACTGTGCATAGGTTATGAACAACATTTTCATAGATTGTGAACAAGTTGGAAACATTTTACACCTCCTGCAAATATTAAAGAAACAAAATTTCATTTTATTTTCAAATGTCTTTATTTCAAAGTACAAGCGCTTTATAACTAATATTATATATACACATATTAAAATAAAATAAATCTTATACTTCAGTATTAACATGTTTATTTTATATAATTTATAAAGTATTTAATTTTTTTACATTTCTATAAAATTCTTATCATATAACATAGTCTAGTGCTTAATATTGGATGAAGCTCAAAGGGTTTAGGAAATTCAATACAGAAATAACAGCAAATTAAATTAAAATATAAATTAATACCTTCTAAATTTGTAAAAAACATATATTCACTTCTTTGTTGACCTGCGAAGTTTTCCATATTTAGCACTTCAATGGAAGTTTTTCTGCAAAACACAAACAAAAAGTAAACAAAATCAGCTGAAGCAGAACTCCATAAATAGTTCGTCAAGCAACTAACCAGTCAGAAAAACAATTGGCTGTATCAGTTATCTTTGTTCTGTGATAAATATTTGGTAATAACTCAATACTTACCTCTGGTTTTCTTGATTTGCACAATTATATATTTCTTAATAATATTCACTTCAATTCACTTCAACTACTGTCGCTTCTAAATACAACCGGCGCTCTTGACACAAGGAACATAATATTGTTCATAATCTATGCATAAATGCGCACAACTTATGAACAAGATACACACATATCAAAATGTTGGGCAAAATCCATGCACAAGTAGGCATAACTCATGAACAATAAGTGTTAATAGTCGTTCATGCACAATGTTCATATATTATGATCAATTGTGTTTAATTTTCAAATAATTAAGCTATGAACAATGTTCACAAACTGTGCACATTTTTTGTGTATAACTTATGCACAATTTCAATAGATTGTGCAGAATTTATGATTATTAGGCATAATTTATGCGCAAAGTTGTATATTCAAAAATGTACCTAATCATTTTATAGTTATGAACAGCTTGTGCATAAATAATGCACAACAGTTTTCTCCGTGAATATTCTGGCTCCAAATTACTATGATGCTAAAATTTTTCAAAATGTAAGAGTGCATGTTGTTGCGAAAATATTGTTGAAACTCCTTAAGTGTTCCAAGCATAACTTCTAGTAAAACAAGATCTAATATTACGAAGTAAATTTTCCAAATATGTTGGAAGGTTCAGGCAGGCCTTTGACGCTACCAAATTTACTAGGTGGCACAACTTAACATCTGAATTATACTGTCCAAACATAGCATTAGGTGTACCTATCTGGTGCAAATCCAACTAGATTTTCAAAAGGATTCCCTTTTTCTATAAACGGCTTTTGAGAAGCTCCAACATTTCTTTTGCAGTCAATGATCCACTCTTTTGAAATAAAAAAAAAAAAAGTTTATCCGAGATCTTTCGTCGTTATAGGTAATAAATTGTGACAAAAGCTATCTAAATGCCAAATGGTTAGTAGGTAATTTTCCAACCATTTTTAGTTCAGCTCTTTTAACGCTTTCATTATTTTAATTAAATTTTTTAATTTTGCCAAGAATAATAAACCTTTTTACATCTTGTGACAAAATAATAACAAAAATCAGTGCTACAAAACGTTAAAATTTTAAATTACACTTGGAGTCAATTACACATGAAAAAAAATTGCACATGAGGTGACAATTACACATGAAAAAAAATTACACATGAGGTGACAACACTGATTATGTATAATACTATGTTTCCACTATGAGCAAAACAACTTGTTTTGGGCAAAACGTGTCAATGTGTTTCCATTATGTAAAACTGGTTTTGTTTTTCGAATTTTCGAAATCAATTTGACATTTATGCTGTAAACAAACATGAAAGCAAAAAAAATATGTGTTGAAAAATAACGCTGCAAAAAAATAAATCAGCTGGAGAGTTGCATAAACCTATTTAATAAGTCTTGATATTTTGGTAAATACATATGTCACTTTTTTCGAAATTGTATTCATGATTTTCGACATGTTTTGGAGCAAAACTAGTTGTTGTTTGAGTTTTCGAACATGAAAAATGTATGGGAAAACAAGTAGCAAAACTAGTTTTGTAGCCCAAAACATGTAAAGCGGCTCATACACTTGTTCAATTTTACGTATTGTTCAATTATATCGCCAATGTGTATGTGATACACGAAGGTGGTACAATATATTGGCAACAATCAAAATACTTTTTATTTTTATAGCACAACGAAAAGAAACTGAAATGTGTTGGCAACATTGTACAATGCTGTTTATGTTACGCTGGGTCTTCACGTTGCAATATTTATTGCTAAGTACAAGCAAAAACGTCGGCAGAACAATGGAGCAATAATTGCTGAATTTATTGCTGGAGAACACTTGAAATTGCTTTGCCATAAATTTGCAATTTTCACCGCGACTAGTCGTATAAAGTTTTATGGCTGTACATATTTATAACAAATGTTTTATGTTGTGTTTTGAAGTGGTTGTGAAATTTTCTTTTTTAAATTAATAAAATAATTAATTGTAATTGTCGTACTTTTTTGTTTATTTGCGTTAAAAAAAAGTTGAATTGTTCTATTGAAAAAATAAAATTATACAAAAAAATAAATTCGTCGTTTGCTTTTGTTGATCTTGACGTTTATTAAAAAATATAATATATGGGTGTTTCTCTGGTTATGCACGCGACATTTGTACGCGTTTTATTGTGTTTGAATATTAAAAAAATAGAAGTGGATTGGAACTTTAGAATGAATTCTAGAATCGTTACATTGTTTGTGATGAGTTCTTTCTAAAAAAAAGTATATATAATGGTAAATTGAGCACTGGGTACCCAAATGCCATGCAATCAAAGTTGACTTACTCACGTGACAAAAATAGAAGTGCCTTTTAGGACCGTAAGAAAAAGTGCGAAAGTAAGTGAATTGTAGGAGGTTTTTATTTCGGAAAAAATGTTTTTATAAAGGTTAGTAATGGGCCTTTATAATCATGTTTTGTTCAAAAGCAACTATGCATGGGTTGGTGAAGAAAAAAATAAATTGTAAATTAAGCACGTGACATTACGCACGTGACACTTTTTACATATATGTTTTTTTATTATTATCACCATGCAGATTCCCATAAATATCTTCAAATTTGCTTAACAAGCAACTTAATACTCAATTTGCAATTGATTGTAACGGAGAGATAATGAAGAAAGAGTGTACACATAACATATTTTTTGCATGTAAAATAAGTACATAAAAATGTCTTTAGAGGTAGAAAATATAAAATTTTCCAGTTTCCAGCGCAATTTCCTCAAGTAAAACAGCTGAGATATGCTATGAAACCATTCTTTTATAACAACATAGATTTTTTTTATAATAATAAACAATAAAAGACGATGATTATCAACATTTAATTTTTTCATCCTGGTAGACCATTCTGGGGAAATGCCCATATAATAATATATTTATTGATTGCTTTTTTAATAAATAAACACACAAACAAAAAACAACCGTACAGAGAAATGAAATGTCAGATAAATTACAACTGATTTGACAGCATATTGCTAAGCAATAATTGCTCAAGCAATAAGAAGAGCAATCATTGCGCAATGGATTGCCACTCATGGCAATATGCGGTCTATACGTCGCAAATTTTATGGAGCAATGAAATTTGACGTTTGCCGCAATAAATATTGCTACGTGAAGACCCGGGGTTAGTCCCAATTCACATTATACGATTTTTGTCGTTGCGATTATTGTCGTTTCCTCTTTGAAGTCGATCTCATATTTACATTGTACGATTTTTGTCGTAAGAACCTTAACACATTTTTCGTCAAATGAGAGAAAATTGAGAGTATCTACGAATGAATGAATAAAACGAATCGAAGAGTACACTCGCTTCTGTACCCTTTATAATTCCTCTCACCCCTCTTGCCTATAAAGTAAGAATCGTATAATGTGAATGGGCACTTATTCCTATAGGTTACGTTCACATTTTTTTTTTTTTGAATGAATGAAACCATTGTGCGCCTTATTGCATAATATAGGACAAAATGGAAATAATATGGCGAATATCATATACAATACTATTGAAAGTGTATGGGCCGCTTAAGTGGAAACGTACTATTAGACTAAAATTTACTACGCTGTGGTTGAAAAGTCCCACAAAATCTGTAGCGGTCTGCGACTTTTTTATCAACGACTTTTTTAATTTATTCCATATTTTTGTAAAGTTTCTTAGTCCCAATTTACACTAGGGACATTTCTTGCCGGACAGACGAAGTTTGATGGCGAGGGGTCGAAAAGGTGGAGTGTGTAGTACATGACTATCTGTACTGGAATTTTTTTCATTTCTCTTTCTTACTTTTCGTAGTTTACATCTTGTTGCTTCTGTCTGACTTCATATGTAAACACTTCAGGTAAGATTAAAAGAGAATTCAAAAAATGTCCAGCAAGAAATGTCCCTAGTATAAATTGGGACTTAGAAAAAACATTTAATTTGCAGTAAGTTATAAATTTTCTTATTATTTTTATCAAAAAAATCGTCAAAACAACGTCGTCAAAATTTAAAAGCAATTCATAGATTATACTTCCAACAATTTTATTACTTTTTTGCAACCTTGTCATGCAAACTCTATGATGCAAACAATGTAGTATTTAAGAAATTTTTCGCAAAGTTTAGTTTTAACGGGTATGCTCTACAAATCGAAATTAAGTGGAATTGAACCCGAACGAATTTTAATTTTTAATTTCAATTATTTACTAAATTACTGTAGTTTTTTTTTTTTTTTTTTGATTAAAAGAGCTGTTCTTGTAAATATAATTGGTACTTAAAGTATGAAGTATATAAAAAGAAATATTTTTATGAACTTTTTTACAGACTCGTTTTCAAAATTTGTTCGGTTTTAAATCCACTTCATTTCGATTTACAGAACATACCCGAATGTTAATGAAAATTTCGATCGATATCGAATGCCGTAATTCACCCCCTGCTTGTTAAACAAAATTAAAAAAGTGTTGGAAAAAGTATTTATTTTATATATGTATAAAAAATAAAATTTTAAAATATTTTTAGATGTGTTAAATTTATGCAGTATTAATATCCTGATATAGGGAAATACTATTGGGGGATTTAAACGGTAGTCATATGTCTTTAAATAAAAACATGAACTAATATGACTGCTGTGAGCAACCCCTCATAATTTAGATTTCTTCAGTGTATTTATGACAAAACAATAACCACAGCACAAAAAGTCTTATTATTTTCGAACTTTTATGTTTTGATATTGTAAAATATTAAGATTAGGATTTGTATTACTTTAACATGGTTTTTCTTAATCGTGGCTATTCTGATATACGCGACGAATAAGTGAACATTTACATGAAAACAAAACCAAATTGACAAAAATTGTTTCTGTTTATCATACAAAATTTACAGTTTTTAAAAGAGAAAGAAACGCGTTATACCTCTAGCGTTAATTTGTTTTGAGAAGTGTTTAGATAACAAAAACAATTTTCGTAAATTTTGTTTTGTTTTTGTTTTCATGTAAATGTTCACTTATTCGACGCGTATTTCAGAATAGCCACGAATATTGGAGACTAAACCAGAAAAATCAGTACAAAAACAGTACAAAGTGAAAAAAACAGTACATTTGCGTACTGTTTTGGGTGTTGAGCATAAAACAGTACAATTGACAAATATCAGTACATGTACTGCTAAAAACAGTACGTCCGGCACCCCTATGTTTGCAGTGCTTATTTTCAAAATTATTTTAAGCCGCCGAGTCAATTAAAGAAGATAACACTAACATTGCTGCAGGTCCATCCAACAAACGTAATATTTGGTTATACCATTCCACTAAAGGTCAAATGGAAATTTTGCTGTGCGAAATTAATAACTACTACAAAAACATAATATTCAAACCAAAGCCTGTAAGAATTCCATAAGTAAGTTTAACCCAATTAAAAAAATGGAATTTAACCCATTAAGGGCCAATAATTAACCCTTTTTCAGCCATTAAAAAACATGCATACAAAAACATGGTATTCGAACCAAAGTCTAATAATTTCAATTTCAATTTATTGCAGGTAATATAAAAGCCTCACTAGGCCAATAAACTATATTACAAAGAACCATAAGTAAGTTCACCCCTATTTTAAAAAATGGAATTTACGACCAATAATTTACCTTTTTCAACCGTTAAAACAAACATTATACAATAAATTGATTCTTTTTTTATTTTATTATAACATTTAGAAATTGCTTGAATCTAATTCATTTTGTTAATTAAAATCAAAAAGGGCTTCTTCACTTTCATCAATATCATCAATTTCTTCATCTTGGTTGCTAAGCTGTTTTGAAAAATGCATAGCTAATAAGGCTATATGAACAGGGACCTATCTATGTTTTAAATTTCATTAAAATCGGTTTGATAGTTTTCGAGAGGCAAAAATTACCCCTATCTCCCCTCGTGACCCTATTTTTGAAAAATAGCTAGCTCATGTGTCCATATAAATATGGATCTATTTATTTTTTAAGCTGCCTGTATGGGGGCTATATGATATTATGGACTGATCCGCCCCATTTTCAATAGGCTTGGTCATTGTTCCAATTAGAGCCTATTTACTGCATTTCATCAGATTATCTTCAAAATTGCGACCTGTACTTTGCGCTCAAGTTTACATGGACAGCCAGCCAGCCGGGCGGACATCGTTAGATCGGGTGTTCCGGTAGGCTAGCTGGTAGTGAGCTAGTCTATCAGCGCCGGGTTTGCGGGTCCGATTACCGCCAGAGACTCTGGTTTCTTTCCTGCAGACAAGCGTAGAGCTTCGCGGGGATTAGCTTAGGGAATTAAAAAATAAAAAAAAGATTCGGAGTCGATTGGTATACTTTAAGGAGTTACACACATCAGCACTTATGCATAACACCCTCTCAACTATTGTGGTGTGACTATAACTATTGTGAAAAATAATATCAAGACTAATTATATCAATATACGTTGTGAATGCTACAATGCGCACTAGTTTAGACTCATGAAAAGTGCATACCAAATTGTAGTGCATTTTTCCTTTGCATTTTCTGTAAAGAATAGTTTTAATGTTTTTTGTTTTAATATGTTTTTTATTTTGCTTTTTTAAATTTAAATAAAACTTAAGTTTTGAACTAAAAACAGTACTTTTATAAACTACTTGCTGTTTGGTCCTGGCGCTGCTCGGGATTTTCTAAATAAAAATAAAAAATTAAATACTGAAGAATTTTGTTAATAACGACCCCAGCGCTACCTTTTTCATCAGGAACCTTTTTTTTTAATAAATATATTTTGTAAATTTCTGCCAAATCGTACCATGAATAAAAATATGAAAATATCACTACATCAGCGGATTATATTCAGAGAAACCTGGCGCCCGGCTAAAATAAATTATTGTCCAAGTCCAGCGGTTCTTGAGTTTTAGGATCACATACTTTTTTTCTATATATACAAGATACAAATGTAGTCCACTAGTTTGGTAGAGTATACCGCATTAGCAGACCATAGTATACCTACCACATTACCCGCTCATTTTTTTAATGCTATGTTAATGGTATTTTTAAGCTTATTTTATGTATTATTTTTATATCATTGAAAATTGACGATCAAAGTTTTTCACAACTTCCTAGATATTAAGGTAAGACTTGAAGTAATATACAAGCGGAAATCTATCATATTTGAGTAAACACTCTAAAAGTTATAGCCAAAAGTTATAGCCAAATAACAAATAGGTATACCACATTACCCGAACTTACTCTGCCTTGTAAATTTTCTATAATATTGGACTTGGAAACATAAAATTATAGGTGCAGCGTCCTAAGTGAATGAGAACCTATGAGATGAAAAAGGTTGGTACTATTTTGTAAAAATCTATAAACATAAACTTTGGCATAAAAATATATCCACAAAGGAAAAGGACACACTAACAAAGTTTCGGGTTAAATGCTAGTATTATAATAAAATTATTGGCCAGTGTTGCCACTTTGTGGGTAATTTCCCGAATTTGATGTAATTTTTACTCCCTCGGGTAGAGCGTGGGTAATTTCTTTGGGGTGTAGATCAGGCGTAATTTGAAATCCATTCATTTTAAAACAAATAATATAATGATTGGATTTTATTGATAATATTTATAAAATTTACAGTACATATTTAACCAGTCACAAAAAAAAACTCCTGAAGATATGTTTCCAATATTAGACCCCTTTCACACTCGGCAAGTTACTTGCGCAAGTCTCTTCCGCAAGTCTTAGTTTGTAGACGTTAGCGGTAAGGTCGGGGTAAAGAAAAAAAAATTTTGTACAGACTTTGTTGTTGTCGGCAAGTAACTTGCGCAACTAACTTGCCGAGTCTGAAAGGGGTCTAACAAACAGTAATTAATTTTGTGCTTGCTTTAACATTTAAAATGCTTTTGTTAAACTAATTTGAGAAACAGACTGTCATCTGAAACCAAAACAGGAATTTTGTTTATTAAATTAAGTATTCAAAGGAACGGCAATAATCATTACCTAGGTATTTGAAAGTAGAAATTATAATTTTTTTGATTTAAGTTTTATTAATTTATTTGAGGTTTTTAATGTTATTTTGGTTAAATTATTTTGAACTACTATATGAATCTTATTAGTACGACCAATATTTTTCTTATTTAAGTAAATAGGGTACATATTATGAGTCTGTGCTGATGTGTTAAACACATACAAATATTTTTTGTTGTATACCGATCGAGTTAGAATCAGTATCTGAGTCGTCCGTGCTGCTGGCTGGTTGTCTCTCCATGTAGACCTTCTGCTCAAAGTACAGATCGCAATTTTTAAGACAATTTAATGAAATTTTGTGCATACGTGTTTTGAAAATTTTGAGAATCAGTCCATAATTTAACGATTTTTACGAACTTTTTTTCTAATAGAGTCTTTGTGCCCATAAACCATCTTATTATGGTGGCATTTGGACAAAATTTGAACCAAATTTAATTTATTTCAACTTACGTAATTAATTTTGGAATCAGCCCATATATGACCATGGCTCCGATACAAATACTACTCACGAAAATAGCTTGTAATGCCATAACTTTCTTATAAATATTGGTATGACTTGATAAAAAAAATAGCTACTTTGTTATGACAATATTTTTTGCGGGTAGGTAAAGCATTGAACGTAGGTCATATATAAACCCTCTCCTTAAATTACTTTAAGACGAAAAAAATCTCAAATAGATGTAGTTAACTAGATAATAATATTCGGCATAAAGAATTCTTATATTATTAATTTTAATCTAATAACATAATTTTGTTTTAAAAGGTCCATAATTGCATATGGGACCTAACAAAGGAACACTTAAACATTCGTCTGTAAATACTGTGGTGTAGGCAGTGTTGCCACTTTGTGGGTAAATACCCGAATTTGGTATAATTTTTACTGCCGTGGGTTGAGCGTGGGAAATTTTTCTTGGGTGTAATTTGAAATTCATACTTCAAATAAAATTAGGATTCGATATCAGTGATGACATTTATTTCTTTCTTTCTTTTCTGAACCAAAGTCTTGTTGTATTTTAAAGAAAAGTCTTCAATCAATAAATATTATTTTCAAAAGTTTGATAATGAATGTCGCAAGATGGACTCTTAGATTTGGATAAAGATGACTATCATAGTGATTTAGAACCTGAAGTCTATTGAAAAAAGTTATTCAAACTAAATACTAGCCTGGGGGAAGAAATTTCTCCAATATTCCAAAATATAATTCATTTTATTTTTATCTGGCAACTTTTAAATGCTTTAGTTTGAATATTTAAGGCCCTAAACAGTTGTAAAACTGAATTACGAAAAGGACAGTTGTATAAAACCCTGCCGGCTTTTTGTTTACTTATTATAGGAGGGATTGTAGTCAGTGTAGATGATGTCTTTTGTGCTTGCATGTTTTGTGATACATGCAGGTTATTTTTGCGAGTGTAGTTCATGTTTCTTCTTGTTATTTTGTATTTTCTCCATTCTTTCATTACACTAATACATGTCCATATATGTTTTCTGTGAATTATAACTGTTAACTATTTTTTGTCAAATTGTTTATACTTAGTATATGTTTTCGTCTTTGTCTTACACATATGTTAATATTAAGTACGTAGTATAAGTCCTAGTTGCTAAGTTTTAGAATTGTAACGAACTGATTATTAATAAAGTGACTTCGAAACAGAACACAAGTGTCAAATTAATTAACGCTTACAATATCAGAAGTGGGATTCGTGTAAATACAATATTTTTTTTAACAAATTGTGGTTTCGAAAAGGTGTTTAACGAAGAATATCTTATGATGGAGGCAAATAGTGTATGTGGAACGGACTATACGTCTGCACAGCTACGCCTTTGGTTACAGCAGCTAGGTTTGTCATCAACTGGAACAAAAAGTGCCTTGATAGTCCGCCTAAATGACGTGCCTGCAGATAAACGGGGCGAATGTCCAATACCAGCAAGTTCTCAGTCAGATCTTATAATTTTGGAAAATTTTGAAGATAATGTTAGCAATGGTGGTGGTGAAAAGCAAAAAGAGTGTTTCCAAGAAGAAAATGAGTGTCGTCAGTCAAATGATAGTGTATTGAAGAATAATGAGCGTCGTCAAGCAAATGAAGGCACATTGCAAAGAAACAAAGAGCGTTGCCAGGCGAATGAAAGGGATGTACAACAAAGCGATCATGCAGAATCACAAGAAAACGTAACGGAAAGAGTGATTGGCCATGATTTTGCGGAGGTGTTGAGAAAAGAATTGGAGTTAATTAAGAGAGAAAAAGAGTTACTAAGAAAAGAAAACGATTTACTCAAAATGATGGTAGAAATGGAAAAAAGACGTGAAGAGGGAGCTCTTGGTAAAGAGGTGAATTTGGTTACAAATCAAATAGTGGATGAGGCCCAAAACTCCAGTAAAATGAAAGTACCATATAATGTTTTGAAGGATATGGTGCCAGAGTACGAAGGAGAAAACTTTCCTGACGTTTGGACAAGCCAATTCAGGAAAATATGTAATGCCTATAATGTTGATGAATGCACAATGAAGACGCTGCTAATGTGTAAGCTAAAAGGGAAAGCACAAGTGTGGCTACATTCCAAACCAAACTTTATGGAGGTTACTACAGATAATATCCTGAACGAAATGGACGAAGTTTTTTGCAAGAAGGAGAATAAACTAATGATGCGCCGAAACTTTGAGGCCCGCAAGTGGAAATACAGTGAGAATTTCAGTGAATATTATAACGAGAAAATAATGCTATCGAGAAAACTTGGTATCGATGAAGACGAGTTGATCGATCACATCATTGAAGGTATACCTGATACCCAACTTAGAGTACAAGCAAGTCTCCAGTGTTACAGCAGTAAGACGCAGCTTTTTCAAGCATTTTCCAAGATTGATTTAAAGCAAAGTGAGCGTCGTCAAGGAAAAAATGAGCAGACCGAAAAATTAAGCAGTGATGAAAAATTTAGCAAGTTTAGATGTTATAACTGCAATTCTGTTGGTCATTTCGCTGCAGATTGCAAAAAGCAAAGGCGACAAGTTGGATCGTGCTATGGTTGTGGCAGTGTGGAGCACCGAGTTGCTAATTGTCCTGAAAGGAAACCAGCAGTGCAGCTTGTTGAAGATGATGAATTTGTAAGGTATTATAAGTTTTCTTTAGATAATAATTTTAATCATACTTTTCCTTTAGAATGCCTAGTTGATTCGGGTAGTGTGGTCAGTTTTGTGAGGATTTCTGGAATTTCGAAATATGTTAATTTTAGTAAACTTTCTTGTTCGGATAATATTTTTTTTGGAATAAATGGATCAAAATTGGATGTTTATGGGAAATTTGGATGTTTTGTGAATATAGGTAACAGGATCGTTGAGTTGGAAATGCTGGTTGTGTCTGATGGGACCACATCGCGTGAATGTGTGTTGGGAAGGGATTTTTTGAGGAAAGCTGGTTTTAAATTGGAGGCTCGTGATGAGGGTGGGAACCTGGGGTACGATGGGGACTTTGAGAATTCGATTTTGTCTATTGATATTGGAGAGGGTGATAATTTTGATTTTGTTGTGGGAGATAGTATTTCTGATGATGATATTTGTCGACTCAGGTGCATGTATGATGACTATTATTTGCGGCCTGAACGTCCGTCCAAACCTAAGGTGTATAATGAGATAAAGTTGAGATTGAACACTGATGAATCTTTTAGTTGTCGACCTAGAAGATTGTCGTACGCGGAGAGAATTGAATTACAGAAACTTTTGGATGAGTATCTGGAAAAGGGGTACATAAGACCGAGTTAGTCGGAGTATGCTTCACCTATCGTTTTGGTAAGGAAGAAAACGGGGGATTTAAGATTGTGTATAGACTACAGAACTCTGAACAGGATTACTGCCAGGGATAATTATCCGATTCCTCTTATTGATGATTTATTGGATAGGCTTTCAGGGCGAAAATTTTTTACGAAACTGGATTTGAAAAATGGATTTTTTCATGTGTTTGTTCATCCTGATTCGGTTAAATATACGTCATTTGTGACGCCCCTTGGACAATTTGAGTTTTTGAGGATGCCATTTGGTTTGAGGAATGCGCCATCGGTTTTTCAAAGATTTGTGAGTAAAATTTTCTCTGACATGGTTAGGGACGATAAGGTTATAATATATCTGGACGATATTATGATTGCGACGGTTGGTAGGGAGGAACATTTTGAAATTTTAAGGGAGGTATTTACTCGTTTGGTCGACAACAATTTGGAGTTAAGGCACGATAAGTGTGAATTTTTTCAGACTTCGGTTAAGTATTTGGGATTTACGATAGATGGGGATGGCATTAGGGCCGATGATAAGGGATTGAGGGCTATAAGGGACTTTCCAGTACCGGATAAGTGCCATTCTTTGCAGGGGTTTTTGGGATTGTGCTCCTATTTTAGGAGATTTGTTAAAGATTTTTCGACGTTGGCCAAGCCTTTGTACGACCTAATGAAAAAGGATAGAAAATTTGTATTTGGGAAGAATGAGCTTGAATCTTTTGAATTACTCAAGAAAAAACTTATGGAGTCACCGGTGCTGGCACTATATGACCCGAAGGATGAAACTGAACTCCATTGTGATGCAAGTTCTATTGGTTTTGGAGCTGTTCTGTTACAGAAGAAGGGCGATGGCAAGTTACATCCGATTTTTTATTTTTCAAAGAGGACTACGGATACCGAATCGAAATATCATAGCTTCGAACTTGAAACGTTGGCCATAGTTTACGCACTGCGACGTTTTCGGATATACCTACAGGGAAGAAAATTTAAGATTGTCACGGATTGTAATTCTCTGACAATGACGTTGAACAAAAGGGAACTTAACCCAAGGATTGCAAGATGGGCCTTGGAACTCCAGAATTTTGAATACGACCTGGAACATCGGTCAGGCAATAGAATGCAACATGTAGACGCGCTTAGCAGATGTACTAACATACTGGTGGTTGAGTCGAATACACTTGAGGAAAACTTGATTATATGTCAGAATAGGGATCGGGAATTGAAGGGTTTAAAGGACGGACTTCAGAAGTCCGAACACGGTCTTTATGAGATGCGTAATGGGGTTTTATGCAGGAAAAATAACGACGGAAATTTATTGTTTTATGTTCCAAAGGAGATGGAGGACCATGTTTTATATAAATATCACGATGAAATGGGACACGTTGGGATAGATAAAATGACTGACCTTATTCTTAAGAGTTATTGGTTTCCGAGGGTTAGGGCAAAGGCTGCCAATCATGTTAGTAATTGCTTGAACTGTATTGTGTATTCTGCTAAGCACGGTAGGGAAGAGGGATTCTTACATGGCATTTCGAAACCGAATGAACCATTTGACACTATTCACGTCGATCATTTTGGCCCTGTGGACAACGGTAGGAAATTGAAGCATATACTGGTAATAGTCGATGCTTGTACTAAATTCGTTAGACTTTATCCGGCAAGGACAACTGGCTCAGATGAGGCCATGTCGGCGTTAAGGGATTATTTCAGATCTTACAGCCGACCTAGGTGTATTATAAGTGATCGTGGGGCGTGTTTTACTTCGAAGGAATTTGCGAAATTTTTGGTTGAGTCTGGTATCAAACACATTTTGGTAGCTACTGGTTCTCCTCAGGCGAATGGACAGGTAGAGAGGGTCAACAGGTCAATTGGCCCTATGCTGGCAAAGCTAGTGGATCCGGAAAGGGGTATCTATTGGGATACAGTGCTTGAGCGTGTCGAGTACACACTGAATAATACCATTCATAAATCGGTTAATCAACACCCTAGCGTAATGTTGTTTGGGGTAGGGCAACGTGGGAGGGTTTCCGACTTGTTAAGTGAGTGTCTTTTTGATGTGGGTGGAAAGGGAAGGCAGGATCTTGATGTGATAAGGTTGAGGGCGGCTGAGAGACAAAAAAGGTTACAGGACTATAATAAGGGTTATATTGATAAACGGAGGAAGGCTCCGATACAGTATAGGGATGGTGATTACGTAATGGTGAGGAACTTCGACTCAACGGCTGGTGTATCGCGTAAATTAATTCCAAAATATAAAGGTCCTTACAAAATATCGAAAGTATTGAGGAATGATCGTTACCTACTTGAAGACGTGGACGGATTCCAACAGTCACGCACACCTTATAAGGGTGTCTGGGCCGTTTCCAATATACGCCCATGGTTTGGAGGACGTTTAGGGTCAGGTGAATAACATGAGCTCGGGGGATCTCATGGTCAGGATGGCCGAGTTATAGGAGGGATTGTAGTCAGTGTAGATGATGTCTTTTGTGCTTGCATGTTTTGTGATACATGCAGGTTATTTTTGCGAGTGTAGTTCATGTTTCTTCTTGTTATTTTGTATTTTCTCCATTCTTTCATTACACTAATACATGTCCATATATGTTTTCTGTGAATTATAACTGTTAACTATTTTTTGTCAAATTGTTTATACTTAGTATATGTTTTCGTCTTTGTCTTACACATATGTTAATATTAAGTACGTAGTATAAGTCCTAGTTGCTAAGTTTTAGAATTGTAACGAACTGATTATTAATAAAGTGACTTCGAAACAGAACACAAGTGTCAAATTAATTAACGCTTACATTATAAAGGTACAAAGGTTATTTTTTAAGACCATAAAACTAAAACGACGAAATGCATTGCAGACGTCCAATTTTGTTCCTCTTTTTCCAGCATTGTTTGTTAAACGCAGAAAATCATTTTTTTATTGACCAGTGTAATTGAATAAAGTGACTCAACAAATGTGTATACCCACAATTTACCCATGCTTTATAAACAAATAACAATAACAGAATAACAATTTACCTTCTCCTGCTTTGTCACTTTCCAACTCTTTAAGAGCATCAGTCATAGCATTTTGTATATCCGAGATATTCCGATTGTTAGCAATATTCAACGAGGGCTGTATGTCAAGTGGTGTTGTCAAATTACTATCGGAAACTATTTCATATTCTCCACTTGTGGTTATAGAAGATTCCGAGGACTTCGTACTTAAATTATCATCCATGTTTCATATACGTAAATGGTATTAATTGTGAGTCTCAAGATGTTTTGAAGAAGGTTTATTCTTATCGCAAATTGTCGTCTTTTTCACTTTTTTTTAATTATTTAATTGAGAATTTCTCTCATTTTAAACATGTTATTTTGTAAATATTAGTTCACTGTGTGTCAGTGAACCACAATAATATTTATAAATGGGAGGATTTAGCAGGAATTGGAAAATGTATTCCTTTTTCAAACACTTTGTTAAATCGATGACGAATTGTTCGCCTAGCTGTTAAGTTATAAAAAAGTATGTATTTACATTTGTATATAAGTGGGGTATGATGTGACAATCAATTACCTCCTCAGGGGGTATGTAAAATTTTCAATATTACGTATAGAAATTTTCATTTAGGCAAGAACTAATTTTCACTATTATATTTTTTTTATTTTTGCAATATTTAATAAACGATTAAGAAACTTTTAACATACGCCTGCATATTTTTGCTTTTTGTTTATAAATATTATTGTTATTGTTTAAAATTTTTCATACAGACCAATGTATGAATGTAGCTTGATACAGACAGAAATAAACGTATTTTTCGACTCTTTTCTTTGTAATATTTCTAATTATACTACATATCAGGGATGGCAAAATAAGTACAATTGTACGACTACTGTAGTACAATTAATACAGCAGTTACAACTTTTTCTGTGCCACCGAACTTAAATTCATTTTTTGTCAAATGAGGACGAATGAGCAAACAAAACGAACCGAAATGAACACTCGCTTGTATATCCCTTTTAATTCTTCTCGTCCCTCTCGGCAATAAAATAAGAGCCGCAACGACAAAAACCGTATAATGTAAATGGGGAGTCACACGTTCAAGTTTTTATTTGAGTTTTTTACATATACTGCTTGTCAAAATTTACAAAAATTTAAAGTTTTGACGTAGACTGCACGCGGTTTTTAAGACGTATTATTTTAGAAAGATTACCGTTTTAGTTGCTTCATATCGCACTTCATTTCATAAAATTTAACTTTGAAAATTAATCTTGAAATGGTTTAATTAATTTAATTCAGAAAATGTAATCGATGGAAAAATTTTTTATATATTTTTTATATATTTTTATTTATTTATTAAAAAATTCTCGATTACAAAATGTTCTTATGATAATCCCGCGAAGCTTTAAGCTAGTCTTGTATAGTACCACTATTAGTACGAATATTTCTAAAAGAATACTAATATCTTTTTTGATAACATTATTTCGCAATTTAGATCTCTTGCTGGCATTGAAATATTAAAATCTAACAATAATTTAAGTATCAATGATTTCTGGCCTACAGCTTTGATGCAAATGAATTGATGTTTTTAGAACTCTCGAAACCTGTGAGGTGAATATTATTAGTCCCACATTCATCTGCAAATGTGAAAAGAATTTTCTCTTACCGAAAACCAAAGAGAGAAACAGACTAAATTCCGTAACTTTTTGTGGCCTAACAAAAATAAAGTAATTATTGAATTCCCAAAAATGCAATTGTTATGATGTAAATATACCAAATAATTTGTTATCAATTTTGTAATTCTGATTTCGAAAACTAATTGAAAACCAGTACTTAACTTTTTTTGTTATATTAAAGTATATATGTACGAATAAGATTTACAATACATTTTTGTGATGTTTTTAATAAATAAAAATAATTTGAACTAAAATAAACTTTTAGTACAATTTAGGTCAAAAAAAGTACAATTTTTAAAGGCTGTTGACATCCCTGCTACATTTTATAATTTGTTTTTGACACTTGCTTTAAGTAGACGTTCGCCTAGTTTATGGTATTTTTTTAAATGTAAAACGTGTGGCATCTTCATGTTTGTTTACTTGTCAAACACTTGCACGCCGCGTATTTTTTGACAGTTAACCATACAAAAAAAGAAGGTTATATAGTATTTTAGTAAATTTTTTTCCTTAGTGTTTTTATTTTATTCTAACTGTTAAATTGTAATTAATTAATTTAAAAAAGAATGTGGCCCCGATTCGGCGTTAAAGTGGGTAATAGCACCCTTTGCATAGCACATGTTAAACCGTCTGACACAAAACCAGATGTTATAGCCAACAAACAGGGAGATCGTGTATCTCAGGCATGTTTACTGTGGGATGGCTTTGAAGAGATCGAATGTGGCTTAACTGCTAAACAAAAAATGTCCTCCAAGCCGAAACAAGCTGTGGCCAATAGTTTTCAATTTCTAAAGGAGCCAGAAGATATAAACGAAGAATCATTGACAAAGGCCAGAAAAACGATACCTTGTGAATATGATTCAGAGAAGCACAAGTTTTTGTTAAAAGCCATGAAGCCTGCCGATGATGATGAAGACAAAGAGGTTGTTAAAGAGTTTTCACCATTTGAAGTGCAAGTCAAGCTTTTTGAATCAGAATTGGAATTAGCCAGACAATACTACAGTGAAGCTTCACAAAAACCCATCGTTGTACTTTCCATACCCAGTTATTATCCTTCAAAGTCGTGGCCTATACTGGCCCAAGCAGCAGAGAAAGCTGGTTTCAATGTAGCTCAAGTAGTAGACGAACCCACTGCCGCCGTGTTGGCCTATGGTATTGGCGAAGAAGGCTCCAGCGAGGATGCCAAATATGTGTTAACTGTTAAATGTGGAGGTATTTACTCACATTTTGCTTTGTTCGAAGTTAAGCATGGTCTATACACAAAGGTGGAATGCTTTGGCCCATTCCCCATAGGCGGACAACAGTTTACAGAAGAGTTGGTAAAATTCATTTGTGAAGAATTCCAAAGAAAATATAAGTTGGATCCACATGAAAGTCGTCGCTCATTGGCCAAGATCCGTTCTGCTGCTGCTAACTGTAAACATATTCTGTCAACTTTACCTTCTACTCAACTGTATATAGATTCCCTAATGGATGGTGTAGATTTCAACAATCAAATGAGTCGCGCACGTTTTGAAAGTCTTATACAGCCGGTTATTAATTCATTTATGCATATTTTAAATGAATGCGTGGAAAAGGCGCTTAAAGCCCATCCGGAAATTAAAAAATTGGATAATATCGTTTTATTGGGCGCCACGACCCAAATACCCAAGTTACAATCTGCGATTTCAAACAAATATCCAGATGTCGAAATAAATAGTTCCATATCAGCCGATGAGGTTGTAGCAGTGGGCTGCGCTCGCCAAACTCTTTTCTTGGAGGATTGTGAAAAACAAGTTTTGGAACCGTCGGAAGAATGTGAATGTGTGGCCGAAGAAGTGACTATATGGCACGGTTCAGTGGAGGATGATGAAAATGCTCAAAAGCTTTTGAATCCTGGAGATGTTTTACCCAAAACTGTTATTTTAAACATAAAATTAAAAGATTCTTCGCTAGACTCTGAAGTATTTCAATTACGTTATGGTTCAACAATCAATGAGGTACATATCAAGAAGGCTGCCAGCAGTATACCTGAGGAAGGATTTGTTCGTCTGGAGGCAGAAATACAAAAGGCTGAAAATAGTGTGCCCCTTGTACGATTAAGATGTATATGATTGGTAAAAGAAGCATAATTAGAGAAAGGACACAAATATTGTTTAAAAAAATCGCCTTCAAAATGCTTTTTTAGAATTAATTTTTCTTTTATTAAACATCAATTAATAAACTTTCGTAAAATGCAATAGAAAAACTTGTTTTCTGTAAAAAAAAAATAATTAAACGCCTATCTTTATTAATAAATGTATTTTAAAATTCAACTGTTTATTAAAATTCCAATTTTTCTTCATTTATTTGAACAGCCTTTGTCTTAAAACTACTTTCTACTTTACGCAAAAACTCTTCGAACACCACCACCCCCTTAAACATATTAGTTTTCTTATAATCCTTAATACGCAGTTTTTCATCCGTTTCTTCTTTAGTTTTGGTTTTTTGATCGAAAGCGTTAATTTCCTGTAATAATTGAGCAATGTTTGGTACTGTAGAAGGATTAAATTTACCGGCAGCACTTGCATTAAATGGTACACAAACTTTTCCCGTAGCTGGGTGAATGCAAAAGGGTGCCTTCAGTAAATGGTTGAAGCCCTTAGTAACATTTATATCTAAACGGGGATACAAGCACGCTAACTGGATTTCTTCAATAATGTTTTTTAACCTTCTTGACCACACTGAAGCAGTTGCGTTACAACGCATTGAGTTGGCATAACGTTTGAAAGCCTCCCAGACATCACGAGCTTGAGCCCCATCTTGTACATTATTTAGCAAAAATTGTTCAGCATCTTTGCGGGCTGTATCGTCTGTAATAAATTGGCATAATTTTGAAATCCCTTTTGGCAAGCAAAACAGATTTTGATCATTTAAAATTATTTCCTCAAATTTAGGTTCGATTATCTTAAATGCCCTTTTAATACTATGGTGCATTTTCTCTCCGATATTAACTCGGGGAACATTTAATCCCTCAACCATGACATGAGTAACGACTTGAAAGTATTCTGCAACCGCAGATCGACCAGCTGTATCTAAATGTCGAGCATCGAAATCACATACCCAGCAATGAACACCACGTCGACCAGAAAATACCCATAGTATGTGTTCCCATCCAAAATCCTCACGAACGGCTATGTCTAATACACGAGCCGCAATAACCATAAATTTCCAACATTTTTGGCAAACATCCGCACCACTACAGCAAGTACGCACGTCATCATAATCTGTCATATCAATATCAAATACTAGTTCACGTTGAACTGGACTCATTGCTGCGGCTGAAATGCGATTATTTTTGGGTCTAAAAATAAAAAAAGGATAATTTTTTAACTTTTTTAACATTTTTCAATTTCTATAAAATCATTTACTACACTACTCCTTATTATAAATCTTATAAACTATTTTCCAAAGTAAAGCCCTCTTTACTTAACTGTAAATAAAATAAAAAATTTAAATTAAAATTTAATTAAAACTTTTTCCATTTACATAATTTCTTTTTTTGTTTTTAAATAATAATTTTATTTATTGTTTTTTTAAACGTTTTTGAGCTTAAAACGATTTTTTTTGAACTTGTTCGATTTTTTAGATGTTAGTTTAGTGCCCTTAGATAGATAGAAGGGATTACAGGGTGTCTAGGACATTATGGCCCGCTTTGGACGCAGGGGCAACCAGGGTTCTATTGGGAGTGGTCTCAGGGCGCTTATAGGGTTCTTAACGTTTCATTATTTTGTTAGGGTTTTTATGAATAAATGGAAAAATAACATACCGGATTTCTGCAGGTTATGCGAGGATTCTGGGCAGCTAAAGACGATTGCAATGTGCCACTGTCATTGA
This sequence comes from Pollenia griseotomentosa, assembly GCA_963931875.1. Taxonomy (NCBI): domain Eukaryota; kingdom Metazoa; phylum Arthropoda; class Insecta; order Diptera; family Polleniidae; genus Pollenia; species Pollenia griseotomentosa. The sequence goes on along the minus strand of OZ007562.1, from coordinate 171,597,502 downwards.
CTGCAGGGTCTCAGGCAGAAATCGGGTCTATAGCTGGATGTAATCCAGTCGATCTCTTGGGGTTTGTCAGGGAAATAGGTCGGTTGTTTCTGATAAGTGGACTGTAGAGGAAGTTTTTGTTCTATGTGGTATCTATTAACTATCTTTTATTACAAAATGAACTCTTAAATAAATAAATCCATCTGTCATCTCCTTTCTTTTTCATTTTTCTCTTTCTTCTTCCTCTATATTGAAGGGATTCACAATGGACAGCATTGGTCTCCTAGTGGAGGTGTGCCCTTTTGCGCATAACCCTTACTAACCTAACCTAACCTAGTAGCCTTCACCAAACCCTATAAAATGTTGATATTTAGGATTCCTGTAAGTAGAAGAATTATTTTAAAGATGTTCGTTCGTGTTCTTTAAAATGGTAGTTGTCATTAGTGCATGAGAAATCATGCGAAATTTAAAAATTTTTATTAGAAAATTGGTTTAAGTATTTTAAATAAAAATATTTGTCTTTTTCTTTATTTAACACATAACAAAAGATGTTATACTACATAACAAATAATGCATAAACCCAATTTCATTCGCATTTTTGCTAGGAAATGACTACATTGAAGACAAAAAACATTAAAAGTGCTCTCCTCTAAAATTTGTTAAATGTTAGTTAGATCGGTTAGTTAAAACCGCAACGATATATGTAACTCCCCATTTCTTCCTGATATAATAGTTTTAAAACAATTGCGTCCATTTCATTTGAACCGGGGGAACTTAATTTCAACATAAAATTTGAATTTAGCTCTTTTTCTATTATACCCTTCACCGAACGTAAAAGGGTATATATAAGTGTGTCTTTTTAGTTGCTTTGGCGCATAGTGCAATAGTAAATGATTTACATTCCTGCCAGGTCGGCCTCTTTTTCTATTTAGAATTTGTGGATTCTAATAAAAAGCCATTTTACATATATCGTTGTGGGGCTTTCCTTTCTTTTATCTATAGGTTTACCGGTATGTGCTTGCATCTCAATAGTTCTTAATTAGTGATACAATTGCCTGGCCACCATAGTCTTAAGCTACGGTCAGACTTATCAAATATTTGACGAAAAAAACGGGACCAACAACCAAACTAAAAAATCATTTAGCTTAATATCAATATTTATTTTGATTAAAATACCACATCTTACAAAAAACTGTTTCTTGCTGTCTAGTAGTATAATTAGTTTATTTTGTTATATTAAGACCATTTTAAATCTCACTAACTATTAACAAAAGTAGGGGTTACGCTTATTTGATCAAATATTTAATAAGTGTGACCGTAGCTTTACAATGTTCCTCAAGCATCAGTTAATAAAAGATTGGAGTTTTCTGCTTCTATCTTCTGATTCTAGTCTGGTTTCGCAACCGTAGAGCAACACTACTTTTACATTGGAATTAAATATTCGAATCTTCGTCTTTTTAGTGAGTTGTCGTGAATTAATTTTTATTGCCTTGGTTTTATCGACATTAATTTTAAGTCCTACAATATCTGCCTGTTGAGATAGATCATTCAGCTTAGACTGCACTTGCCGTTCTCTTATTGACATGGGCACAATAGCATCTGCATAATCCAGATCGTTCAGATGTTCCATTGTAAGTGTATTCTACGACATTCCCCTTTTAGGGCTAAGGTCAATTGCAGAATTTAACACTTCGTGAATTACTACTAGAAACAATAGTGGAAAGAGTATATATCCCTGCCGTAACCCGGAATGTGTATCAATGGTTGAGATAGATAACTATTATGTAGTACTCTACATTGGAAAGCATTGTATTGCATTTTTATTAAGTTACAAATCTTTTGCGGAAAACCCTTTGCGCAAGAATGCCTGCCATATGCCTTCATATCTAATTCGGCCAAACGCCTTTTCAAAGTCGACAAACACCAGCTCAAATGTGGTCAACAGTTGAAATTTTGGGTCTGAAGTCAATTTGAATGTCAATTCGTCTAATAATAATTTTACACAGTATGTACTTTAAAAACCAAACTCAAAAAGCATTATGTCCCTCAAGTTATTACAATCTTGGACCCTATAGTTAGGTTTGCAAGACGCGCTGTTTTCAGCAGTACGCGTACTTTTTTTTACAATTTGTACTGCTTTCTGCATAAACATTGAAGATGTACGCAATTGTACTGTTTTTAAGCTTTTGTACAAAAAATAAAACACGTTTTATGCATATATGTATATGTATATAAAGAACAACAAACAAATTTTCAACACATTTTCGACATCAACTAAAAAAACTGCAAATCTAAAAAAAATTTTTGAATTTTGCGATTTAGAATGCTGCGTCATGTAACAACTTGATAGCGCCTGCAGTTAAAAGATTTTTAAAAAGCTATCCGCCGTGAATAAAATTAAATTGTTAAATTAGAATAATTAAATTGTTAAATTAAAAAATTTAAATTGTTTAACTTACACTAATTAACAGAGCCTTTTTGTTTTAAACATTTAATTTATAACAGCTGAATAATTTAAAGTTTTCAATTAAATACCTAATATTAAAGATCTCTTAGTTTGTGTTCTTTATGAATTGCTATTCACTGAATTTAATATTTTTTGTTTGTAATTACATTAATTATTAAGTTTATTTACTGAATTTTAAGTTAATAAAATAAAAAAAATTACTTTTTCATATCTGGCAAGCCTACCTATAATGTATACATATATGTATCTGTGGCTTGGGGCTAAAAGGGCCAATTTCAAAATATTAACTTTTGAGAAAATTGATATTAAAGATTTTTTTTATAGAAGAGTTCTTAGTGAAATTGGCTAGCAAAGCCTTTATGAAGCTGTTCTGGGTTAAATTAGAACTTGACTGTTTAAGCAAAATAAAAGCGAGTAATAAGACCCCTTATGCAACGATTACCTCAAAACAACAAAATATTGACATTGGCCCTTTTAGTACTAAGCCACAGATATATTCTCGGAGCTTATGAGTAGCGAAGTAGATCTGACGATGTGTATGTTGAAATGGGTTTTCCGAAGACCCTAGAAATGATGGAGACTAGGTTGTTAGATATTTATGTCACATATACTCCGTTAAAGTTTGCTATTGAAATTCAGCCAGATCAGTTCATAAATGATTGAGATAATGTCTGCCTGTTGTTGATTTTTATTTTTTCTGTACACCTGGAGAACAGCAAGAGCAAAAGTTTCCAAATTAGGTACAAACATTTTGGTTATCAATACACAACCTCTCTAAAATAGGCAGAATTGGAGAAGTGGGCTTGGCCCTTCCCATACAAAGACATTATAAATTTCTGTATATCTGTTTCCAAATTATTTATTTATTCATTTATTTACAAATAGAAACTGGGAATTATTTCCTTTCATAGGTTACTTTATATTATATTCAACATTTTTTATTTTTTGAATTTATTCTATGAGCTAAATTTCAGTTATATATTTTATAAAGCTTTTTTGTAATAGTTATATTCCTTAAATTTTCAGGAATGACTTTTATACACTACCAGACTATTAAAAATTTTACAATTATTAGACACCAGCAGAATGTAATGCATTTTCTGGCCCGCTACGGCCTTCGTCAGCATTCTTTGTGTCACACTGGATAGTGATACTTTATAAATTGAATGTATTTAACTCAACAATTTTTAACAAATAGAAACTGGGAATTATTTCCTTTCGTAGGTTACTTTATATTATACTAGCTGGACCCGGTCCGCTTTGCTGGCCCTTAGTAAAGATTTAAAATTTTATAAAATATGAACGTGTTTAATTGATTTTTAAAACAATTAAAAAAAAAAAATAAATGTTTTACTTACCAGCAAATGCTATTAGATTCTTCATGTTTGTTTAAAATTATTGGATACCCTAACCGCGTATTTGAAAAATATTTATGGAAGTGGAAATAGACTTTTGTAAACTAAAATTAACATAAATGTTTGGAATAAAACTGGCTATTAAACCATATAATTTTTTTTTCATTTTGGTGATTTTAGCGTATTTTAGTGAATTACCGCTGAATTGATAAATGTATATTGATAAAGATTTAGTGACATACCATGCATCTAAATTTTAAAACATTATGTTTAGCGATTACGACGAAAATGACAAAAATATAAAAACGTGGTGCCATCTATCGGATAAATACGAAACTCCACAGAAACACTCCTCATGCCTCATACATCAAAAACACAAATTTTGGTCAAAGTCGGTGCAGTAGTTTTTGAGTTTAGCGATTACAAACAAACACGTCTCTTTTATATATATAGAAGATAGAAGATTCAACATTTTTTATTTTTCGAATTTATTCTATGAGCTAAATTTCTGTTATGTATTTTATAAAGCTTTTTTGTAATAGTTCTATTCCTTTAATTTTTAGGAATGACTTTTATACACATCACACCAAATTTGGGCGGGATTGGAGAAGAGAGCGCGGCAACACATTTTTAATTTATATCTGTCCAACTTTGGTATACATAGCTGGGTTATTAATACACAACAACTCTTAACATATGGGCAGAATTTGAGAAGAGGGCGTGGCACCTCCCGTATAACGACATTATAGATTTATGTATATCCGGAGAACGGCAAGCTGTAAACTTTTCAAATAAGGTACAATAAACTTGTTTATCAATACACAACATCCGCCAAAATGTGGTTGAGTTTGAAAAAGTGGGCGTGACACTTCTAATACAAAGACATTATAGATTTTTGTATATCTGAAGAACGGTACGAGCCAAAGTTTCCAAATAAGGAACAATGTCTTGGTTTTCAATACACAACATCCGACAAAATGTGAGCGGGATTGGAGAAATAGGCGCGGCACAAAATAGATTTATTTCTATATAAAGAACAGTATTTATATAACTTTTTGTTCTTATCGCACCATGGTGAAAGATATATAAGATTCGACTTAGCCGGATATAGCACTCTTACTTGTTTCGGAATTTGTTGAAATCATTGTATTGAGGTGTTACAAAATTTTATAATACGCAACGGTAGACGGTACGAATGTTTTGTATGAAAAATACTGGTTCTTGTTAAGCTTATTGGTACTCAAAAAATGAAATTGATTAAATGGAATATTTTAATGAACTTTCAGTACAGGATCGTTTTTTAAATTTGTTCGATTTCAAATGCATTTCATTTCAATTTCTAGAACATGCCCGATAATGTTAATTTTCGAAAAGAAAAAAATAAAAAGATGCGAAAGGCAAATGCATAAAATCACTAGATTTGTTACCATTTTCTTTCGCATCGCAATAGAGAGCAGTGTTGCCTTAACTTATTGCGGAAAAATGCTAGATTTTGTTAAAAAATTGCTAAATAAAAGCTTTAAAAAAACTTATGTACAAAATATAGAAAGATCTTCACTAAAGTAAGGGCCAAGCACATTTTCCGTCGCTGAAGCTGAAGGACACATATAACACTTTGTATGTACTTATATGCGTCGCTTTTTTCAACTGACAACTAAGTTGATAAACAGGTTTTCTTATGAGCTTTGTCCCATGTCTTACGTTTCCGTTAACACAAAGTACTAAAGTTGGGGAACTTTTAACTAACGTAGAGTTGTTGAAACCTATCAGTATGTTTTTTAATTGGTTTCAATTAAATTTTTTGTGTGGTGTGTCTTCAAAAATAAAATAAAATCTATATATCACACTAGATCATAAAGAGGATATTTACTCGAAGTTTTTATTTTTTCATTTTTCAAAAAAACCGACACGTAAAATTAATATTAACCTGCTGTAAAAATACCGTGCTACTATGTCTAATTTTTGGTAATGAAACAGTTGGTTTACAAATCCTTTTACATATGCCTTCAATGTTAAATTAAAAATTATTTTAAAATTTTCAGTTAACCCCGCTAACAGATTCTATTAAAATTTAAAACAGTGATATATTCTTATTTATACAGACACATGAGCTACGCATTTTTTAAAAAATAGGACCACGAGAGAGGGTAGAAGGCAATTTTTGCCTCTCTGAAACAATCTAACCGATTTTAATGAAACTTTTATATCTTCGAATTAGCTACATATGAATTTTTTCAAAAACGGGACTACGAGAAGGGGGAACGTAGTAGCACACGCCGGGTATCCGCTAGTACCAAATAAAACAAAAAAACTAAAATTAAATAAATAAAATTGTCTCGGTCTTTACAAAATATACGTCATCATAATGTTCATTGTATTTCACTCCTCCGTTTTTACGTTAGTGTCTGTTGAACAAAGCGACGTCTGTATGAAGTACAAAGGATTCTATGTGACTAGGTCTTTGATTTATTAAAAATTTTGCTTCGCATTTAATATTTTTTTCCCTAAATATTACAAGCCTAACTATTAACAATTTTGACCAAAATGTTACAATATGCAATAATTGTTTTTTTATAATCTTGTTAACATATTTTTAAAATTAAAGGTTTTGATATTTTATAACCAACATATTAAAAACCAACAGCTCAATGAAAAATCACAATTGTTATATTTTTAACTAAACTGTGTAAGGATACAAAAATATGTACCTTGTATTCATAACGGCTCCAATATCAATTTTAAAAGGACATCTTGAGCATATTTCTTTTTCCAAATCACTTTGCTTGTCAAAACATAAATAACGTATGTATATATCATCGTGTAAAGTAAAAGAAATTTCACGATTAGCGAAAATGCCTTCTTCGGCTAAAAATAGAAACAATAGAAAGGATATAATTTAATATTTATCTTATTTTTAGGTACACTTCTTTACTAATATTTCAAATAAAAAAAAAACACGTATGTATACTTACATAATCCGTAAGAAAGCCATCTGTAAAATGGTTTATGAGGAAAAAGACGCTTGTAGTAGACAGGTAACATGTCAGGTAGAAAGGCAGGATCATATACCGGGTCGGGTATTGCCAGCTTTTGTTTCTCCTGCTGATCTAAATTTATTTGTTCGGTGGTTACTTCTACTTCCATTTCCTGTATTCTAGTAATAATTTAAACGTGTAGTAGTTTAGCTAGTAATAATTTAAACATGTAGTAGTTTAGCATATGTAAAATTTGAAAACGTAGATACTACTGTAAGTTTATAGAATTTGTACATAATCAGTATTTGTACAATAAACAGTAATTTGTATGTGGCTTTATAACCATTTAACTTAAAACTTCAACACTTTAATACTTGAAAACCTCATTCATACCAATAAAAAGGAATTTTTTTTTCAATAATTTTAGGTTTTTTTTTTATTAAATTATTTTGGTTTTTATGGGTTTTTTTATATGTTAATAAAACATTTAAGAATGACAAAAATATAATATATTTTTAAATATACAATTAAAACAATTCTGATACATGATTTGTTTTAATTTATTTCCATAGGTGTCACCATAGATCTATGGGTATCAGTTTAAATTGTTTTAGCATACTTTAAGAAAAAAGAACATATTTTTTATGTAGTTTTATTTTAAATTTTAGACTTTTTAAGGAGCTTTTATTTGTTTCTCCTTCCCTATTAATATTAATGTTAATAATTACATTAATAAACATGGTCATCATGTTTGCGATAGAATTTGTGTTCGTTTTCATTATACGAAAACAATCCTATTTCGACACAAAATACATATGAACCTTGTGCTTTTTGTGATGATTTACTTTAAACCTATAATTAATGATATACCAGAAACTTCTCACGCAACTGTTAAGCGTATGTCTTGCATTTTATGTTGTTGCCACAAGTCTTCTGACTCTTTGGCGGGACCCGTGCTGTAAAGCGTAACCGAAGCAATATGATTGTTGGGCATTACTTCAAAAATGATATCCTGATAACCGTAGCAGAAAGTAGAACCAAAAGGATTAGCAGTATTGGTGGATGAAGCTCTATGAAGAACGACAGGTCTTTCAGAGGGAACCATGGCAGCGCTTATTTCATTCCACTTGGAATAAGCATTTATTGTAACAGGACTCGTAGGTGTAACTCCGTAGGAAGCACGAGATCCGCCATCGTTTATAGAACGCTCTGGCAGCAATTGGAACTGAAACTCGCACCTATGATACATATTGAAATTAAAGTGGCCTGGATAGTTGGTGTGTAAAATAAATTTCTTGCATTTCTGTGTGCGGGCATCGAATAAAACGTCTATACCCAAAGTGAAGTAATTAAAAAATATATCACTGCGTTTGCTTTGAGCTTGACGATTGACGTTGGAGGAATGTATTTTCATTTTGTCTTCACTTTTGAAAAAAATACGATTTGGTGCTCCCAGCTGAGTAGTAACATCTTGACAACTATCACCAAACAGTATTTCCTTTGTAAAACATTGCCTGCGTGGTTCGAGAGATCGTCCAGAGCCTTCTGTAAAAAGCTTTAATTTCAAGCCCTTGGTGCTGCCTAAGACCGTACGTAATACTGTGACTGATTCCAAGTAGATTTGACGATGATAGCACGACAATGGCAATGGTGGAGTTTTATTCTCAGCTACATTACTTCCCGCATATAAAGACATCTTAGAGACAACTGGCGAAGCTCCACTTAAAAACACCAAAGAACCCAAGCCATGAGCATAACCAGCATGCAGTTTACTATCTACTGGAAAGTAGAAACTGAGACCGCGAAAGTGTAAAGCAAACAATTGTTTTGCAGCATCATATACACCAGGATGTGTAGCACCAAATGAATGCTCGATTTGTTCAATCGATGGTAATATTTCAGGCGAATTGAAATATACACCACAGTACTTTAGCTTAACTAATTTCATGTTACATACTTCAATTATCTTAAGACGTTGGTTTACAGGATCAAATATCAATCTTAAACCATCTTGAGGTAAATTTATTATAATGTCTACACCCAGGGGATTGTTATCGGAGTACAAAACTTGGACGCCTTTTATAATGCCGACTTGAGATTGTATTATTGCAATAGCTTGAGAAAAATGCATTCCCAAAACAAATTCCCATGCATCACATCCCAAAGAAATTTCAGGCACTATTTCCAAATCCAACATAGTAGAAGACTCTTCAATAGCTGAAACAACGCATAACCAATTGCACATTTATTAATATAAATAATGTTTCCTCATTATTAAGTAATAATTACCTTTTTTCTAAAGACAAATGAAACAAAAAAACAACAAACTTAAAAACTGTTGGCAGACAGTGGCAGTGTTTTGATTAGATTTCTTCTTAAATCTTATCAATTTTCCTTTGATTCTGCAAGGTCTTCAAATAATATTTTGTTAATTGACCCTGATATGAGCAAATTTTATATTTTTTTGTTGCTTTTATTTGTATTTTTTTGCTTTTCTTTGTTATGGGTCCTCCTGTTTTTTTTTTTTTTTCTTTTTAACTGAAACGTAATTATAATTTAATGACTTTTCTCACAAACTTATTTTTTTAATAATCACCTTTTGCTTGCAAAACAATTTAATTTTATTGAGTATATTTTCTAGAGTTTAAGCGATTTTCATAACTATTCTTTTAAATTTCGTTATATTTTTATGAAAATTTGTTTATGTCGTCTTATTTTTTTCTGTATTTCGTTTTGAATGAAGAAAAGACACACTAGCAAAAATAAACTCACTCAACTGTAGCACAAATGAAAACAAAGAAAAAACACTCGAAAAGTAAAAATAAATAACAGCTGTTTTATGGTTATTTTAAAAATGGCACCCATTGAAATAAGCAAACTTGGTGGCACCGAGGAAAGGTTGTTTCATTTTTGGCGCAAAAGAAATTTATTAATTTACACTATTTCTACTTACTTTTTTATAGTTAAGTAATGCCGTATTAAAATTAAAAAATTTGTACCCAATTAAATATATTTTTGGTCAAATTTATTCATTTAAACACGGAAAAAGCTTCTTTTTTGACGAATTTAACTTGCACCTTGTGGAAATGCTGAAATAGGCAGTCTCAAACTGGAAGATAACTTGGCAGCACTACTACTTGTGAAGATCAAAATAAATAGAACAGTAATTTAAATAAAGTACCAAAATAGAAAATTCCCCAAAATTGTATAGAGCAATAGTACAAAATATTTATGACAATCGGGTATATTCTAGACAGGGTTACCGTTGGAAATTTTGAAAAAGTCGCACAAAAAGTCGTTTTTAAAACAAAAAGTCGCTATTTTCCAATTTAAGTCTCACAGTTTTTTTTTTACATATTAATTGCGGTTTTATTTCTTTAATAACTCTCTGAAAACCGAAAAAAAATTGTATGATCGCTTATAGACATGCAGTAATACCCGTGTGAGTATTGGTTAACGATTTACATAAAAATCTTTGGTAAGGCGATAGTTAATCAAAAAAACACAAAACAAAAACGAATTAACAATTTAAACAATATAAATAGCTGAGAAACTATACGTTAAAAATGTTTTTAAATACACTTTTGTGTACTAATTTTTACTTCCAACTAGGGTTTGTTCCCGGGATTTCCCGTCCCGGCAATTCCCGGGAATTTCAATTATTTTATTTCCCGTTTTCCCGGGATTTTTCTTGCGGGATCCCGGGAAATAAAAAATTCCTCATAATGTCAGAAAATAGCTATTTATACTTTGAAATTTAGTTTTATATTCTCTAAAAATTAGCATCTGTGGATGGGTTGTGGATTAGATCAATTACAAGAAGTGAGTACATGTATTTAAATCAATGTCTCCTGATGCAATAAATCTACCAAAAGCAGAATGGGCAGTGCAACAGTTGATAATTATTACATTTAGTGAAGTGAAGAGTTAATAAAGTACATTAATTCAAAATAAGATGCGGGCAGTAAAGTTTCATTGTCCATGAACAAGTCTTAAAAATAGGAGATACCTAAACATATCGCTCCTTTATTGCAACATAGTCTATCTACAAAAACAAACGATCTTGGCAAAATGCGATTAAAGTTTTCAAAATGTACCGACTTAAAGATATATTTTGCTATAACTTCAGTTCAGTTTGAGATATGACTATGATCCCTGCGGGAAATTTGTGTCAATTTGTCCAACAGACTGGTCCTGGGATTTGTGAAAACAGAACAAGTAGAAAAAGAAAGGACTCATGACCAATGAAAGAAGAACCAATCCCTTAACTGGTTTATGAAGAACAAAAAGGTAGAAAAAGCAGAGTTCAGAGAAATTCATATGTGATCACTCATATTCAACCATTCTTGAATTTTTTTCATAAATGAAAAATGTAAAATATGTAACTTTTTTCACAGTCATAACTGAATTGTTAATATTTCGCCAAATTCATTTATGTTTTTGAGGAAAAATACATTTTTGCCTTTCTTCAGTCATGAGGAATGAGGAAAAAAAAATTTTTAGAAACGATCCTCACTAGTAATGTTGTTGTTGCTCGACAGTTTGCATGACCACAGCTCGAAATGCCTGTGTGTGTATTTGTTTGTGTAAAATATTTTTGGTAAAGGCAACCAGCCAAAGTGTCTGTTGGATTTTTTGTAGGAAACAATTATTGAAAAAAAATTAAAAGAACTGCACATATCGTCATCTTAAATGCAGAATAATGTAACATCACATTAATAAGTTTACATGCAAGGCATAAAACTTTGTAATATGTTAATTATTTGAAATTTAAAAGAATTTTAAATATTTCAGCTCAAAATGCGATATATCGGTTAATATTTTTGAGGAAAAAATATTATATTTATGGTTATTTTTGAAGTTGTGTGTGTTACGTTAAATTAATTTGTAATTTTCAGAAATAAAAAGACGTATCATCAAAAAATGTATATAAGTATTAAGTGAAACAAACATTTAAAATAATTAAATATTTTTTGTTAAATTACCGGAAAAATAGAATATATATATGATAACCACACGAATATTTATATTATTATAGATATTATGATATACCTATTATGTATAATTTTTTATTGATTTTAATTACTAATAAGTAGTGGTTTAAACTAAAAATTGTACTTCATTAAATTTAGCTATGAATTAATTTAAAAAGCTATCTTTTTCATTCTTATTTAAAAGTATTTTGATCTCCTTAAAATGAATTTTTTTTTTACAACGAACAAATTTAGCAAATAAATATTTGACCTATTTGTCTCCATATAACGAATTATTTTAAATGAACTCTGCATCGCATACTTACAAAGATCCACTTGGAAGAATGCAATCCTTACAAAAAAAAAACAGATTTTTTTAAATAAACTAATAAAAAATATTTCTTTTGTATTATAAACTTTTTATATGATGAAGAAATTTTGTGGTCCAATACAGATTCATTATAGGGAAGTGCGACTGCATTTAAATTTATTAAAAAGGACATACATACATATATTAACTCAAAAATCTAAGGACCTGCAGATGTTGCCATTTATTCTTGGAAATTCTTAGCGTTTGGGAGTGCAATGAGGTATGCTGCAAAATTTCAAAATTACTAACGGTTCGGTTCTTTTAATTTTAAAGCACTTTTTTATTTTTTCTTATGCAATACTGAAAATTATTATTATAAATCATTATCTGTTCACTAATTTCACTAACACCGTAGTGACAGTTATAAAACAGATTACCCAGTTTTGATGTTTAAAAATATTAATGTGCTCTTATAAAAAGAATTAAAAACTCTGCTAATTTTTTTCTTTAGTGTGATTATACATTATGTTGTTAAAAAAATTATATATGTATTTAATGATACGTCATTTTTAATTTTGTAAATAACTTGGTTATTTTTTAAGATAGAAGTTTAAAATGTTATAAAAATATGTAACGTGAATCGTAATCAACAAAAAAAGTCAACTTCAAATGTTCCAATAATATCTACATAGTTTTGCATTTACGCTAACGATATGTGTTTTGTTTGTAAAAAAAATTCGTTGATGCCTTTAAAAGGTCCCTGTTTCTTTCGTCAAAAAGACGTACCTAAAGGCAGCAATTATTAAGAAAAAAAAAATAGCCACAAGAATTTGTTGGTATTTTGTGCTTGTAAAAATATTTTGGTTTCTGTACAAATCGCGCCGGTGGTTTTTTTTTTTTTTTTTTTCTTTGAAAATTAAAAAGGTCTTGTTTTGCTACAATTTGTGTATGTAACCAATATACATAAAAGCAAATGTGACACTAGGTAGAATTTTTGCAAAAGAAGATGTGTTTTATTGATGTATTAATGAAACTTTATTGTTTCGCACTAAATTTATTTCTTACTTTTTTTATGCTACAATTATATAACCGAGCCCAAAGAGTTAACCTTACCATTTAATGGTAATTTATTTAACAAATAGAAACTGGGAATTATTTCCTTCCGAAGGTTACTTTACATTATATTCAACATTTTTCATTTTTTCGAATTTATTCTATGAGCTAAATTTCAGTTATGTATTTTATAAAGCTTTTTTGTAATAGTTCTATTCCTTAAATTTTTCAGAAATGACTTTATGCACTACCAGACTATTATATTGTATTTTCTTGGTACATTTTACCTTAGCTTTCCTTTGGAAAGCAATGAGGTATATTTTATGTACAGAAAAATTTACAATTAGACACCAGCAGAATGTAATGCATTTTCTGGAATAGAACTATTACAAAAAAACCTTTATAAAATACATAACTGAAATTTAGCTCATAGAATAAATTCGAAAAAATGAAAAATGTTGAATGTAATTTATTTAACGTAAATTTGACCTGTTGTAATGACTTTATACATTTTTGCAGGCAAACACAGGTGCGCATTTGGTATTTTGTAAAAAGTTATGATATACCATTAGGTAGAATTAAAATGTATGCACAGATGTTTGAATGAATTGTCCTGTTGCCTTTTCTTATTGTACATTTTTCTAAGTATTGTGGTTACCTTTTTATCATTGTGACAGGCAATAACTGCAAAACATTTTGCACTGGCAATGCAAAATATTTACATATATTCATATAGATAGTTTTTACTGAAAGCAGTTCTTAATAGGTGATTGACGTGGAGTGTGTGTCTAAGTTCAAAAGTTTAACAATGCCAAAAAACATCGGCAGGACATCAAAAGTGATAATGAAAGTGATAGTGATGATGTCCCTGATTGCAAAAAAAAATAAAAAAACAATAAAGTTAAACACTACAATTAACAAAACAGATTTTTTGATACTGTCACATTTGCTTTTATGTATATTGGTTACTTACACATAAATTGTAGCAAAATAAGACCTTTTTAATTTTTTTTTTCAAATATTTTTACTTACTTAAGAAAAGTGTTTTCAAAGAAAAAAAAAACCACCGGCGCGATTTGTACAGAAACCAAAATATTTTTACAAGCACAAAATACCAACAAATTCTTGTGGCTATTTTTTTTTTTTCTTAATAATTGCTGCCTTTAGGTACGTCTTTTTGACGAAAGAAACAGGGACCTTTTAAAGGCATCAACGATTTTTTTTTACAAACAAAACACATATCGTTAGCGTAAATGCAAAACTATGTAGATATTATTGGAACATTTGAAGTTGACTTTTTTTGTTGATTACGATTCACGTTACATATTTTTATAACATTTTAAACTTCTATCTTAAAAAATAACCAAGTTATTTACAAAATTAAAAATGACGTATCATTAAATACATATATAATTTTTTTAACAACATAATGTATAATCACACTAAAGAAAAAAATTAGCAGAGTTTTTAATTCTTTTTATAAGAGCACATTAATATTTTTAAACATCAAAACTGGGTAATCTGTTTTATAACTGTCACTACGGTGTTAGTGAAATTAGTGAACAGATAATGATTTATAATAATAATTTTCAGTATTGCATAAGAAAAAATAAAAAAGTGCTTTAAAATTAAAAGAACCGAACCGTTAGTAATTTTGAAATTTTGCAGCATACCTCATTGCACTCCCAAACGCTAAGAATTTCCAAGAATAAATGGCAACATCTGCAGGTCCTTAGATTTTTGAGTTAATATATGTATGTATGTCCTTTTTAATAAATTTAAATGCAGTCGCACTTCCCTATAATGAATCTGTATTGGACCACAAAATTTCTTCATCATATAAAAAGTTTATAATACAAAAGAAATATTTTTTATTAGTTTATTTAAAAAAATCTGTTTTTTTTTTTTTGTAAGGATTGCATTCTTCCAAGTGGATCTTTGTAAGTATGCGATGCAGAGTTCATTTAAAATAATTCGTTATATGGAGACAAATAGGTCAAATATTTATTTGCTAAATTTGTTCGTTGTAAAAAAAAAATTCATTTTAAGGAGATCAAAATACTTTTAAATAAGAATGAAAAAGATAGCTTTTTAAATTAATTCATAGCTAAATTTAATGAAGTACAATTTTTAGTTTAAACCACTACTTATTAGTAATTAAAATCAATAAAAAATTATACATAATAGGTATATCATAATATCTATAATAATATAAATATTCGTGTGGTTATCATATATATATTCTATTTTTCCGGTAATTTAACAAAAAATATTTAATTATTTTAAATGTTTGTTTCACTTAATACTTATATACATTTTTTGATGATACGTCTTTTTATTTCTGAAAATTACAAATTAATTTAACGTAACACACACAACTTCAAAAATAACCATAAATATAATATTTTTTCCTCAAAAATATTAACCGATATATCGCATTTTGAGCTGAAATATTTAAAATTCTTTTAAATTTCAAATAATTAACATATTACAAAGTTTTATGCCTTGCATGTAAACTTATTAATGTGATGTTACATTATTCTGCATTTAAGATGACGATATGTGCAGTTCTTTTAATTTTTTTTCAATAATTGTTTCCTACAAAAAATCCAACAGACACTTTGGCTGGTTGCCTTTACCAAAAATATTTTACACAAACAAATACACACACATGCTGTCATGTTGTCCAGCGGGAAAAATTGCCAGCGCTTTCACTTTTTAGGCCTTAAAGAAGGTTTACAGCTGTATTTTAATAGACTTTTACTTATTCCACTCTGCCTTATTTTAAAAGTTCTTTTAGAAGGGTTCTTATAAAATATTTTACAAATTTAAATTTTCTATTCTAAGATCGAAATCGTTTTATTAGTAGTTATGTTGGAATATGTACCAAGTTTAATTATTAATTTATTCACTTCGCATTATTAGCAAATACAATTACACTGGAATAAAGCTTTACAGTCTAATTTATAAACGCATCATTGCAGCTTTATAAGTCATTAATAAGCAAAAGTCGAAAAAAGAGTATTTATAAATGTTTAATAGCCTATTAAACGTTTAATAAACATATCATAAATTTGAAATATTTATTGTAGCCTTTACCCTACTTTAAGCGTTTAATAAGTTGACATTTCAATGTTTGTTAAAATAAAATTTTAATAATTGCACGAAAAATTAAACATTTTTGTCTTTTTATTTATTTTAATAAAAAAGTTTAATACGCATAAAATTTTTTTCTCTAGAAAAACGATAACTAGTGTTTGAATTAATTTTAAATATAAACTGCTCGATAGATTTTTTTGCTAAAATAATGTGGGTCGCTAGATATGTTTTCTGTTGAAACTTAAAGTCGTTATAACTTTTTGCATAAAATATAAAAAGCTATTAAGATTTATTTCAAATATTGCAAACCTTTTTTAACCATTCATTACACTTATATTTTAAAATGTCTTTCAAATAGGTAAAGTATTTGTTAAAGCAAACACAAAGTAGAAACCACATAGTGTATCGTCTGTTAGTTACTTGTTTGCCGCACGGAACAAAAATGTTTTGTTCTACATGCTTTGAATGGAACATGCAGCACAGCAATTACAAACAATAATATTTTAAATTTTGCATCAAAAATTTGCTTCATAGCACATAAAGTGACGAAAGAAGCAAAACAATGTTTAGAGAACTGTAAAATTAAAGATATCAGGCAATGCTAGAACTCAAAATCTCTTAATATATTCGAGCTATCAAAAAAGGGATTAAATGTTAAAAAAAGAGGGCGCTATTATTGTTATATAGAATTGATTTAAAACTATTTTTTTGTAAAAATGTGTCCACCAGAAACCTCCCGACGAAATTAAATTTATAACTTTATAAATTTATTTCAGCAATTACCAAAAAAGCGCTTATAACAAATTAAATTGAAGTTAAAAAAACAATTTGTAGATTTACTGCCGTATTTTAAATGAGTCAACTATTAAACTTGAAAGCGGAGAGCTCAAAGGTATTTTGTTGGGAGACTCAGGATATAAGCTGCAGACTTATTTATTCTCCCCACTATCCAAACCACAGAATGAAAAGGAGAACAAATATAATGCTGCACAGATAAGCAATAGAAACTCTGTTAAACGTTGCTTTGGGGCTTGGAAGCAACGATTTCGCTGCTTGTTAGATGGGTTGACGGTTTATCTGGCAAAAGGGAAAACATTGATTATCGCCCTAGCATTACTTCACAACATTGCTATTGAGGAAAATGATATTGTTCCAGGTAAAAACATTTTAACGTAAAATATTTTGGCAGTTATATGTGGCTAAAAATGTTTTGTTAAAACTTAGGAGGTTTTATTTTCAAATCATCTGCGTATAAAAAATGTATAATAAAAATTGGTTAAATTATTCATTAAACATAAAGCTGTATAATCTTTTGTGGAACCAACAGAGTTTGAGCAGTAAAAATTTGATATTGCTAATAAATGATTTACATATTTCGCTTCTATTTCAATATGTACATAGTATGTATTTTATTAACAAAAAAAAAAAAAAAACATAAAATTATTTTAAATATTACGTTTTAAAAAACAGAAATTCATTTTAAATTGAAAACAAAACAGAAATTCACTTAAAATTCGTTCGTTGTATGATCTCGTATTGTTTAATCCCCAGTTGTATGCATCACTATTACAAAAATTACAATTAAAATAACATGTTGTTGCCAACATAAAAATACAAAAGTAATATAAACGTTTAATTGTTAATCCACTCCTATTAAGCGTTTATAAATCTGACTTTTTATTAATGGCTTATAAAACAAAAAGTGTTTGATAACTATTGTAAGCATTAAAGCTGAAACAAGAAATTTTTATAAATTAGACCGTTATTCTTTATTATTTTAAGAAGGCCTTTAAAGTAGATGCAAGAAGTCAGGGTTTTGGTCTCCAATAACACACTGTATAAATTAGAAAACTTTATATCGGCAAAGAGGCCTTCTATAAGGCCTCTTTACTGCTTCATTTTCCTGCTGTTAATGGTTGCGTTTTTTTCATTATGAGGAATTTGATTGTGAATTTTTTTAAATTTTTCATATCTGACAAATTCACTTATGAATTTTTTTGTTTGCTCATTTTTCATGAATGAGGAAATTCAAATTAGTTTTTTTCCTCACCCTCATGAGGATGAAAAAGCAGTAAAATTTTTAATTTTTCACGCTCGCTCATGACTGAAAAATGAGTGAACGTTTCGGTACTCTGAGAAAAAGTAATGAATTACAGTACAGTCTTCACCGGTGCTGTGACACATTTTTTGGTACTTTCTTAAATTTGGTTCTTGAATTAAATTCTAGTACTTGTTTTATTGAAATAATACTACATTTAAGTAATTGACATTAAGCACGTTCATTGAGAATAGATCTGTGACTGGTCAAATGGTGTCAATAAAAGTAAAAGTGATATTTCTTATTCATATAAAGTTGTAGAACTAGAACCGGTCCCTACCACCAAAGACCTATCACGGGACTATTTTGGTGTCAGTTCGCTTCCCTCTAAGGATGCAATGAAGGAGCGATATGTTAATTAGGTGATAAACACAAATTTTCAATTTCAATTTGTGTTGGTTTATATACCCGTGAACTGCGGGGAAACCGAAATAAAATAACATTTTGGAAACTCGTGTAAGATACTACAACATACAACTTGAAAAACACATTGTCCTAAAGATTACAAATGGACCTATTGAAATGAAAAGGTTTGTAAGAAGCAGTCCGTTTGATGCTTTTTTGCATTAACCTGGACATACATTTGACTGATATAGACGTTGCTTATAAAAAAGAAAAAATTGCTTCTGATTGTGAATCCGAAGCATGCTACAACGGTGCACTTTTAACTATTTGTCCAACCTCAGTAAAAAAATGAACGAAATTTTTCGGAAACATGATACTTAGTAAATAAAACCAGGAATATAGTTTTTGACGACTACTTAGCGCTTTGAGTGTGTCAGAAAGTTATTTCCTAAGCCGTTAAAAAATGTTATATACATATTTCTTTAAAATATTTTATCTATTTTATTAACTAACTTTTTGATCTCATATCTTGAGTACCTTAAATTTTATTTTGTTCTTATTATTGTTTTATGAATTAAATTGTTATGTTATCTTTTTATTTTGTATCCAGAACATAATAATTCTGAATAAAAGCATAATAATAGGGAATAAAGGCGTGAGGTAATAATAACTCAAGTTGCTATTTCAATCTTCAATAAATTTTTTAGTATTGAACCATTTCTTTTACTTTCTCTGTAAACAAGTTCCCTTACGTTTTTTTTATAAAAGTTTTTTTCATTAATTAATAACAAAATTTACTTTGTATTATTTATATGGAGCGGGATCCCGGGATCCCGGGAAATTTAAAAAAAATTCCCGCTTTCCAGGGAATCGAAAAAGTCCGGGAAAAAAAAACTCTACTTCCAACCTTCCAACCAACCTATTTCAGTATCTAGAAAACTTAGAGTTAATAGCATGGACTCACAGGTTTCTACTTTTAACCTGTTGGTTAAG
The DNA here is from genome assembly GCA_963931875.1 of Pollenia griseotomentosa. Lineage (NCBI taxonomy): Eukaryota > Metazoa > Arthropoda > Insecta > Diptera > Polleniidae > Pollenia > Pollenia griseotomentosa. The sequence continues at coordinate 171,577,855 of OZ007562.1, read as the reverse complement.
TTATTTTTCATTAATTTTGAAAAAAAAAATTATCAGCACACGCACTGTTTTAAGCTTCCTACTGTATGCCAAAATGGTTAGCATTTGTAATTTTTTTAAAAATGTAATTGTATGATTTATCAATGGATTTACTTTTTAACAACTTAAATTCGTTAATAAAAGCCTGTGTCATTTACAACATTTTTAAATAAAGATATGAGATCAATAGCGGTAAAAAGTTGGTCTTAAAACGCTTTAAATAATAAGGCCGATCATCCTAGATTGGCATGGAAATTCAATGAATACCATACAAAACAAGGCATATTCAATACAGTTTACTAGTTAAAATGGTCTGGATACAAAATAATCACCTGATCAATCAAATGAGGTTACATATCCCGGGGAATGTTTAAAACAAAATTGATATTTTTATAAACTGTAAAAAAAGTATTTCACTTACAAAAAAGGGGCAAAAAGTTGCAAAATTATAAGATTTAAAAAAAGTCGCACAAAAAGTCTCAGAGCGTCAAAAAGGTTGCAAATTGCAACTAAAGTCGCACAACGGTAACGCTGATTCTAGAAATCGAAATGACCGTAGTTTTTAGTGGCTTTAAGTCCCAATTTACATTAGGGACATTTGTTGCCGGACATTTTGTGAATTCTCTTTTAATCTTACCTGAAGCGTTTACATATGAAGTCAGACAGAAAAATAATATAAAGCAACAAGATGTAAACTACGAAAAGTAAGAAAGAGAAATGAAAAAATGTCCAGTACAGATAGTCATGTACTACACACTCTACCTTTTCGACCCCTCGCCATCAAACTTCGTCTGCCAGGCAAGAAATGTCCATAGTGTAAATTGCGACTAAGAGTTGTTCTTGTAAACAGAGCTGGCGTTTTTGGTTATTTCTATCCAAAATTGGTTATATTTTTTTTCAATGTGGAGATGTGAATATTTTTTTCATTTTGGTTAATTTTTTCTAAAACAGTCATAATTACGAACGAATATGTATTTCTTGGTACAATTATTTACGAGCTCGAATAATTTGTACTGTGTACTACGATTTTTTCATTATTTGTTACCAATGAACGGAAGTATTTTAAAATTCCTTTCAAAACAGCAACCAAATGATTTTTTTAATATTTTTGCTAAGAAAATATCGCCATTTGTGATTTTTATATTAAAAACGCCATGATCTGAAATCGTTAATAAATGAAGGTTTTCTTGATTTTAAGAGAAGTAAAGATAATTAGTACTTAAAGTAGGAAGTGCATAAAATCATCCGGAATCAATTTTAGAAAATTACTGAAAAATTACACAAAAGTCGTTTCAATTATTTTTAAAAACTTGAAAATAAGTTTAAGGTTCTGAATTTAGGTTATTTCCAGAAGTATATTTATATACACATTTGAAAATACACGTAGGAATTTTAAAATTACATTGATTTATCAATATTATTTTAGAATTTATGGAATTTTCTGTAAGAAATGGCTGTAAGTTTAAAGAAACTTGAAATTTTACTGTTTATATATATTTAATGTTTTTTAAGGTAATTATTTGGTAAAAAAAAACTTTTGACCGTCAGTCATATACTTTTTCCCCATTGAATGTACGTAATGATATATTAGAACATTTTTGACACATTTTTTATTTAATTTATTTAATTATTAATTCAATGTTACACAAAAACCGAGCCCAGAGGGCCATATATGGTTTAAAAATACAACTTTTTTATAATAAGAATTATAAATTTGTACACAAAACAGAAAAAAGTTTTTATAATATTTTAGATATATGTATGTAAATTAGAAAATATTTACATAAAATGCATTTCGCCAAAATAATCGCCATATCGCCAAACGTAAATTTCCATCGACAAAAGGATTAAGAAATCGCCACATTTGACAGTCCTGCCAATAACAGCTAAATAGCGGAAAACTATTATCCATTTTTGTAATTTATAACTGGGGGGTTATTATGTAATTCGATTCGAAACGAAAATACTTTCGAAAGAAATTTCCGTATCGAAAATGAAATGGTATTTTCTAATCCGTTCGAAAGCCCCACAGATTTGTATTTGCTAAAAAAAGGGAAAAACAAAGTGCTGCCAAATTTATAGCCGATAAATTTGACAGTACCTGTCATTATTGACAGAAATTTTTTGAAAAACAAGCGTTAATAAACAAACGTTAAATTTTCCGCAAAATGTAAATATAAGTGAAAACTTCAAAACAAAATAAAATAACAAATAACACTACGTGACAATTTTTTGACCAAATGAATTTTACACCTAATCTTTATGTAAAATTTTCCGCTGAATCCGAATATGACGTCAGAATTGTCAAAAGTAGAACAGTTTTTGAGATATTCCAAAATAACCGTTATTTGTGTTTTTAAAAAAGATGCTGTGACTGAAATGCAAATATCTTCAAAAATTTTAAACGGATTATGTAATTCTTTCTTTCTAGTAAAAGGTTATAAAATTTCTAAAATAACCATGGATTGCTGACTTCATATTCGCATTCTGCGGAAAATTTTACATAAAGATTAGCTGTCAGATTCATTTGGTCACGACTTTGTTGAAATTTTGTCACGTAGTGTAATTATTTATAAAAATATAACGGTCTAAGAACATAAATTCTGTTCCATTGTGGTTGGAAGATAGCGATTAAGAAAGTGATGCAATTGCAGAAAGAGTTCAACGAAAAATAATACGAGATACATCCGACATTATGAGCCTTGATAATAGTACGTAAGAAAGATTTTTAATTATCAAATTTAATTATAAAAATACTATTTTTAGTTTCGTGAAAAACTTTCGGCTTAATAAAAATTCATTTATGTATGTAAACAATTGTATATACATAAGTAGGGTGATTTAAAGCCACCTGAAAGATCGACAGTCATTGAACCTTTAATGAAATTAGCTTCAACATTAAAATGTTTGGTACAAGGTGGATACCAACATCAGATTGACCAAGATCGTCTTGTAGGACTTTCACACTCATCAATTTCCATATGCTTATCTGAGGTATGCGAAATAATCGAACAAAATATTTGTCCGAAGCATATTATCTTTGAAATGACTGAAGAAAAAAAGATGGAGGCGAAAAGATGGTTTTTTTTTAATAAATGTGGAATACCTGGAGTAATTGGCCAAGTAACGATGAGCATTTATACTTCAACCGAAAACAGACATTTAACTCTTCTCATACCTAGTAACATAGCACATTTGTAAAAATGGTTAATACAAAATCGATTAAATGAAAACTCACTTTTTTCCACTTTTTCAATTCACGATACTGTGGACCAACCGCATCTTAATCCTTTGATAGTCTTTGCCACAAATCCTTCGACTTGCTTTTAGCATTTGCAACATTGAGGTGCCCCTTTGCTCAATATGCATGTGCAATTATAAAATTAACCATCACCATATTCTGTCTTGGTTTTGTAAACATTGCTTTTTTTAAGCTTTCCCTAAACACAACCCAAATTTAAAAAAATTACTATGTATAAAAATTTTCAGACTAAAAACAAGGAGTTGTGACAACAAACACAGTATAAATTGTGATTTCAAGTCACTCACAGTTCTGAATATAGAGGAAATCGTATGTTTTAAATTATATTTTACACTTTTTGTAAAAAGTTTTATTTAATTACTTACATTTTTAAATTTTTTATTGTTTTCGCAAGCACAGCACCTTTCGAATAATTTACGAAAAATTTAAATGAACTGACATTTGCTTTCGTATTATATAGTTGCAATTGTAAAAGGGTAATTTATAATTTACGAAAGGGGGTAAAAAAAATCCCACAAAAAGAAAATATTTCCGAACGTTCGAAAATAAATTTTCGAAAAACGTACTACATAATACAATTTGTACGAATTCGTAAATCTTTTCTTTCGAATCGTATTACATAATAACCCCCCTGGCATATGAAAAAATATTTAATTTATTTTTTTTTATATATTCCTCTAACTCTCATTTTTTTACGAAAAAAGTCTCAAATAAATCAAAACTTTCAATTAAGTTTCACGTTATTTTCTTAATATGTAAAAAAATTAAATTTCTTGTTTTGTTTTCTTGATTTCTAATTATTGTTTTACTGTAAAGTGCAAATAACCTTTGTGTTACAATGTATTACAATGATTTTAATGATTTTCTTAATTAATAAAAAGCATTTTAAATTTGGTTATATTTTTTTACATTTGATAACTTTTTCAAAAATTTTGGTTGTAAAAATTGTATTCGTTGTGGCAGCACTGCTTGTAAAGCTAATTGGTACTCACAAAATGATATTAATAAAATGGAATATTTGTGTGAATTTTTAGTTTGGGGTCGTTTTTAGAATTTGCTCGATTTCAAATCCACTTCATTTCAATTTCTAGAACATGCCCGAATTTTTCCAAAGAATATACCTTCCAAATATTTCCAGAATTAAAACAATAATATTTAATTTAGTTAAAATATTATAACAAGTATTTTAATTATTAACATGGCTTTTGATAAGTATAAAACATTTTGGTTCGAAAAGTTTTTATTAAAACTAGGGAGGTAGCGATACGCCTTTTTGTTGATACGATACCGATACTTAAAAGGAAATATCACCGATACCGATACAAATATTAAATTTAAAAAAGAAATATCACCGATACCGATACAAATATTTAAATTCAATTGGGTTGATGATCACGGAAGGATCGTTATCAGGTTATAGTTATTTAGTTTTATTTGCATATATATTTTGTTGCTGGTAATATAACTACATAACCATATTACCTAATAATCCAAATGTAAAATTAACAAAACTTAAAGTAGAGTAATATATGTATATTATATTAATTATTAATTACATATACAGTAAACAATTTGTAGCAACATTTTTATTCTAACAATAATTATTAAAAATTAGCAGAGAAATCTTAAAACATACAAGACTTATCAATGAGAGAACATTTAACTACTATGGTGCAAAGCAAAATGGCTGTAGCTGCAGGTCCATGCCAGGAGTTCAATGAGTTTATGCATCTGTCCAAAAAAATAGTTGCAAAATTGTATTAACAAGTTACACAGCAAACGTATTGAAAGCATGATATTAGTATGCGTCTGGAAAAAAGGTTCAAAAAGTAACATACACATAGAACGCGTGGTAAGGATCTCCAGCTAAAGAATTAAAAGAAACCAAGGTACATCGGCAAACCTGAAGTATCGCCGATATATCGGTATTCGATTCTACCCTAATTAAAACCTTTAAATTTATTTATTTTTTATTTATTTACAATTTATGTAATATAAGCCTTTAAAGGCCCTAAAAATTAAATTACACATTTAGTCTTTTATTAAACTAAAATCTTTTCATACATAAAAAGTATACAAGAAAAAACAGCAAGGTAATGTATTTTATAACGGTTGGATACCCTCAGTAAAGACAGGGCTATCACACACTGAACAACAAAACCTTGAATCCGTCGATATATTAGCAGTCAAACAGAAATAACAGTAAATATGTTCGCAACCCATATAATGAGGCAGTGTTGGACGGTCACCACAATACACACAGGTAGAATTAGCTAACAATTTTGGTTTCTTATGTGATGTCGATAGCTGAGTTTTAGTTTCATTCAACTTTTTTTTGGAACATAAAAGACTTTTACTTATACGTTGCAACTTTCGAAAATTTATTATAGGAAGCACCAAACCCAAAATTTCCTAAAATATTTTATGCCATTTATTACAATATTTATCCATATTAAACTTAACTCACCATAAAACCTCCCCATAATAGTTCTCTTGTTAAATATTTATAACCAATATCCCTACGTTGATTGTGCTTTAAACTGACGTAGTCTAAGCCTAAAATTAAATCGATTAGAGTAGGTTTTCGTCCAGTCTTTAAAAACCTGAAGAAATTTAATATAGACAGGACAAGAGCCGCATTTTCTCCATACTCAATGGTTTTGTGTAACCATTCAATATTTTTATTAAGTCGACGCTCTTTCAAATTCCTTAAATAGCTGGGAAGGACAGTTAAGCAAAAATGCAAAATTAACCTTGATATTGTTAGGCGTTCTGAGTCGTAAGCTAATACCAATAATTGGTGGCCAAAAGTGGAGCAACGTTTACCGACCGACCCAAACCAAATAGCCGATTGTATTAGTAGGTCCAACTCTGGTTGTATTTTAACAAACAAAACAGGCTAAAAGAAAAATGGAACTATGTAGTTCAAATTTAATTTTTTAATTTTTAAAAGACATACCGATATAGCTTGTAAATTTTCCAAGAGATTATCCTTTATTAGACTTGTGATATCTTTGTTTAAATTTATGGCATCTATCTGCAAAGTGTGTTCACTAAATATTTCTTATTCTTAAGAATTAATTTAATTTTACCTGGTTTACTCTTGGAACATACTGATTTTTTGTGTCTACCTTTGAATGCATTTTAGGACGATTCTTTATTATTAGGCTCATAGATTAAATGTACTATGCCCCGTGCATTGTAGTACCTAATAAAAGAAGAATATGTACATTAAAACTCGTAATCAAAACAAACGACAAATTATTTAACTTGGATGCACCATAAAATATTTATTAAAGAATATCAGGCATGGATAGCTGCTTTTTATATTTCATTAAATAAGTACCTTTTTAAATTAAAAGTACTAACTTAATTTTAAGTTTGTTGTTAAAAAATTAAAACTTTTAACATTTCTGCTTTAGTATAAACATGGTCCAATTAGTAGGTCTCAAGTCGAATTCACTAGAAGGTGGGGTCAAGTCAACATAAGGTGTTTTTTTTTTCGTTGGTCGACTTGTCAAAGTTTTTATACAAACTAGTTTTTTATGTAAACAAACCTATTTATTTTTGTTTTGAGAATTAAACAAAAATGCTTGGGTTTTAAAATAGTTTTTTTATAACTAATCAGAAAGTGGTAGCACTGGATTGAAACGATGCTTAACCCCACTACCAAGGCGAATTGATTAGAAGGTGAGGTCAACTCTACAACTACAATGCTTCTGTAGCCGGGTTGTCAAAAATATTGCTAATAAAAAAAATAGGTTTGTTTACATAAAAAAAATAGTTTGTATACAAACTTTGACAAGTCGACCACAGAAAAAAAACACCATATGTTGCTTGACCCCACCTTCTAGTGAATTCGCCTTGCCCACTACCATACAGACAATTAGTGGTGTCTCAACACAAGCAATAGCGCCGGCGAATAACTGTGTCAAATTGCTTATTTTCTCTTTCAGACACGTCAGGTTAAGCTGAACAGGTTTTCTTTAACTCTCTTTTGAACATGCGTGTACGCTCATATGTAACCAGTTTGTGTCGTTAATTTTCTTGTTCTTTACCTCAGCGTTACCGTTATATTACTAATGTACCAATTTGATCCTTCTTCGACGGTCTTGAAATCTTTTATGACGCTTTTTTAAATTATCATTTTGTATTATTTTCACCTATTTTGTGCAACTTTTTGACCGTTTTTAGAAATAGCACTCACATTTTGTTTTTTTGTCAACACTGCTGAACGTTAGTGCTGGACAAATGTTTTCAAAATAAGCGGAGACGGAGGAATGGACTTCAAGTGAAAATTTAATACCAAAATATAGAACGCACATTGTTAAAATGTACAGTAGTTATCCGGTTTAAAGAACTAGTACTTTGTCAGGCCTGTTTGCTAAACTGGAAAGTTCGTTATATGCCATACTTATGTCTAGTACCCATGTTATGAATAAATAAATTTAGATATGAATTGATATATTAATTGAATTGGTGAAATTGGCCACAAGCAACGAAAACTGAGTCCCGATCCATATGAAACATTTGCTGCCAAACAATTGAGTTTGTTGATGAAAGGAGGAAGACGAATGGAAGAGTGTAATTAAGATTTCTGGAACAAAAGAATTTTATGACTAATATCACACAAATATTTCTAAATTAAACAGAATTTTATAACAAAAATTATATTAAAACTGTATTAAAAACAACTTCCAAATTCTTGCGTTTTCGATTTCTAGAACACCTTTGAAAATTGTTATCCTATTGACACGAATGCAGTTTCAAAAGAGAATTAAAGAAAATTTTTGCAGCAAATCTTTCATAATATGGACGAGGACTAAGGAACTATAGCTCAAATTCGACGTGTCATAACCATACATAACAGCTGTTTAAACCAATCTTAGAACAACACTGTATTTGATTATAGGTGACTTACTATAACGACATAATCATAACCAAAGATACCAGAAATATGCTCTAAAAAACACGTTTTATGCGCATTAAATATGCAGTGAAAACTTGAAAATATGCCATGAAAATTGTTTAAAATATGCCCCAAAAAATTCAAAAATTGCTAGTTTAAAAACAGAATATTCAACAATTTAATAACAGTTCCATTTAATAAAAACAACCCTAAAATTATAACTGGTAAAGCCCGAACACTATAGTACTTACAAACGAATTAGGATTACGAATCTGATGTTAGTTTTTAAAAATTCAAAATGGCGGATCCAATATGGAAAAACTTAAAACGAGAATACCTATAAAAAGCGGAATGAGAACTCGTTTTTAATTTAATATTAAATTGTTTTTAAGCTAGTCATTGAAATTAAATAAGCTAGCATTCGTTTTTAAAATAGTAACTAAATAAAGTAATTGTTTAATATTTTTAATTAGGCTTAAGTTCATTAAATTTAATTTTCATTAAATTATTTTTATGAAGAAAGGAATTTTACAACATGAAAATTAATTAAAATTGTTATTGCTAATCTTTCATTGTTGACCGCGGCCGGGATTCGAACCGCGGCCGGCAGGTTACCATGACATGTTTCGATCGCAACCACTCGATCTCCTCAGATGGATTTGCCGTTTTACACTCGCAGCCATCGACGACTGCTGACGTCAATAGTCAAACATCAATCCTTAAACCAAATTGTATTTTAACTTTGGTAGATCGAAATTTGCTTTTTGGAATGATTATCCATTTTAATTGATTTTACATGTTTTTTCTTTACTTCTGTTTTTTCGTACTTTTGTCAAGAATTCTTCTTGAAGTCAAAAGTACATTTTTTGTTTTTTCTTTTTGTCTTTCTTTTTCATGTTGACCTTTTTCAGCACAACTTGAAGGACAAATAAACACATAGTGCTCGTGCCTTAGCTTTAACAATAATTAGTATTGTGGTTATTTTGTTGAACTATTTATGGTTTTTAATCCAAATTTTTAATATTTTTAATTAGGCTTAAGTAATTTTATTTTATACAATCATAATAGTTATTTCATATGATACAAGCTTAACTAAGTGCGTTTTTCTGCCCTTATTAAAATAAGTACATTTTATTAAATCTCGTGCACTGTTTGTACCAAGTTTGAATACTCTTTCTTTTACCATTCTGCAGTTATACAGAAATCTATGCGGTCTTTGTATTGAAGGTCTAGTTTTTGTAAGATGTTCTCCTCCAATTCCGATCTTTTTTGACAGATAATGGGTATTGTTAACCATTCTATTTGTACTAAGTTTGAACAATTTTATACTAATCGTTATTGAGATAAACAGAATTGTAAATTGTGCCTATTTTATCTAATACCGCCCACTTTTTGACTGATGTTGCGTATTGGTAGCCAAGCTTTTTGTTCCCAGTTTCGAAACTTAAGCTGTTACCCATTGGGCAATTTTAAAACTTTCGTTCCTTTATTATAATAATTCTGTTTTATGCCACGCATACTTTTCTAATCCCGGCCATTTTTGTAAAGAGGTTGTATATTGATAACCCAGCTATATGTACCAAATTTGGACAATTTGTCTCTTACCGTTCATTAGATATAAACAAATTGATTTATTACCACGCCCAATTCTCTAAGTCCACCAACATTTTGTCGGATGTTGTATATTGCTAACCAAGATGCTTGTACCTAATTTCGAAACTGACTCTTGGCATTCTTCGGACATACAAAAATCTATAAGGTATTTGCTTGGGAGGTGCCACGCTCACTTCTATAGTTTCACCCAGATGTTGTGTATTGATTATCAGTATCTTGGTTATCAATTCACGACCACATTTGGAACCTTTAGTTCTTGTCTGCAATGTAGTAAGCCCATGTGAATGGGATGCAGATTTTGATGAGTAAAAACCCTCCAAAAAGGTTGACCTGTAGTTTCTACAAATATATCTTTTTTATATTAAAAAAAAGGTTTATGAAATAAAGAACCTGTTTTGTTCAAAAAAATAAAAAAAATTTTCGGTTGATTTATTTTTTGTAATTAAAATTGTCGTAGTTTATTTTTCAAAAACAAATAATTATAAAAAAATATTTTTTACTACATTTTTTTGTATCAAAATTTAGAGGGGTAAAATTTACCACCCCGTCTGAAGGTATGTCCCAAAATATCACCTTAAGTTTATTTGTTCAAGTATATGCAAGTAAACAGATCACTATTGTTTTCTTGATGACATCTTGAAAGTAAATTGCTTACAAATTGAGTGCAGCCTACGTCAGAGCTTTCAAATTATGTAAATTTTGACAAGCAGTATATGTAAAAGACTATCAAGAAAAACTTAATCGTGTGGCCGCAGAGTAAAAGTTTGTTCGAAGGCAAGTTTGTTTCAATTTTTAAATGTATGAGGGCACTAGTAAAAAAAAGTGTGAGTGTATTAAAACTTGAAAGGCAAAACTTGATCGTTTAACCCCCAAGTAAAAGACAAAATCATATGAAGCAAGAACATTGAAATTTGGAATAGTGGAAAACAGAAACCAATAATGTCTAGTTCAGATCGCGTACTACACACTCTACCTCATTACCCCTCGCAAACAAACTTCGGAACTTAGCAATAAAATTTGACAAGTGCCACGGTAATAATTGCCAAATTGCCCATGTGGGGCCACCATCATAGATGATGTCAAATTTTTAATTCATACTTGGCATCACTTTTTAACAACTGATTATATTGTTTGTAAACGAAGTAAAATAGAAATTTTTTTCGGCAAACAAAAAATTGTTTTAAATCTTTTGCTAAAAATTCAAAACAAAATGAGTTCTCCTTTAATAAAAACAAACGTTGATGCAATGAATAACAAACAACGGAAATCCACAAAAAGCAACTCTACGACAAAATCAACAAACTTGGACACCAGAGCAGAACTGGCAGATTTAATAAAGAAAAAGGCAGAAACTTCTGTAAGTTGAACAAATTAAAATAAAACGCAACGTGAAGTAATTTTATAGATTTAATTTAAACCATTAGGAGCAGTTAGCCAATTTGGAACGGCAAATTTATGCTTTTGAGGGATCATATCTTGAGGACACTCAATTGTGTGGAAATATTATTCGAGGCTGGGAAAGATATTTGACATCAAATAAGGCAACTAATTCTAAAGCAGATAAACGGAATCGGAAGTTTAAGGAGGCTGAAAGGTTATTTTCCAAATCCTCAATTACATCTATGGCAATATGTAATCGTAAGTACATTGTCAAAATTTTTCTTATACAGTAATACATTAAATGACTCCATACATATATATTTAACATAGCCGAAAGAGCAAGTGAATCCGATTCTGTTACAAATGAGGACTCCAGCGACAATCAGATCGCATTAAACCAAAACACAACAACTGCCCATGATGGTGCAACAACTATTAAAAGTTCAGGCAAAGAAGAGAAGCCTGACCGCGCTGTTACACCGCAAAGAGAAGCAAACAAAGAGCCTATCACCCCTATTGTTACAGCCTCAACCAAAAGTAAACTTTCTTCAGCAAGTGTTACCGCCAAAAAAGGGGGTCATATTAATAAAAAGATAAGACATCGATGATTTAGGGGTCGGCCGCGGCATCGTTCGTCATACTAAAAAGATCCGCGACCTTCTTCAAATGATTTAATAGTCACAAAAAAAATTTTGTCTTATAAAATACATTTGTTTATCTCATAAAATACATAAACATTCAATCTTTCTTATTGAAAATCCTGTTTACATCTTAATCGTGTAAAGTTTTGTTCTTTGCTTGTAAACTTGTGTATAGTTCGAAATAAAAAGCCAACAAAATTTTTAATTTGTATAAATGTATTGATACTATAAAACTATAAAGTAAATAACTAAAGCAATAACTAACAAGGTAACAAACATACCACCAAACAAAATATATTTATCCTCAACGAAACGTCTTTCAATTAATTTCATTGTATGATTGGACAACCCTAAAGTACTGCCAATAGTCATTAGACGCTTTTGGGCTCCCTTTAAAGTACTTCGTTGATTAACTAAACTACCGAGTATATTACTGCCTGTAGCTATCATGTCATCAACGCCTCGATGGGCATTACCCAATTGAGTATTGTGTTGTAGAGCATAATCAATATCCAAACATGTTTCGGAGCTGTTGGGTGCAAAGCGATGACTTAAAAGCTGTTCTCGTTCAGACAATTCCAGTTGTTTTCTCTGTCTTTTTTCTCTAAACATATGTAAACTGCTTTGTAAATGTCGCAAATCGTATTTAATCTGATCAACACGCATTTTTGCACTCTGCCTTTGGGATGCCGGAACTTTGTAGAGTAAAACATCCAAACGATCACAATTTCTGAAATAATAAAAAAACGATAATATTATGTTCGCAACAATGATTCATATTTCTACTCACGAATTAACTTGTGTTATTTTCATTTGTATTTCGTTTTCCACATCATAATTGTCAGGTTGTCCTACTGTCTGTACTAATTTTTGAAAACATTGTTCAATCTCCTGTAGTATGCGATTGGTTTGATGGTATAAAGGGTCCATATTTCTTTCTATTTCTAATAATTATTTGTAGTGTTTTTGTGACGTGTGACAACAGGCTAAATTATCTACAAGAGTAGCCAGACTTTCATACAAATACAATTTTGACATAAGGCTGGCTCAGACCCGTCAGGTTTAGCTGAACAGTACGTTCTGTATTTATAGTATCGTAAAATGTTCCGCATAAAACGAGTGAATTGCAACAAAACAGTTTACGAATAAAACAGCACCAAAAAGCTCACTCATAGATTCTCATCCACTTTGGACATTGCATGTTAAATTTTATGTTTCTAGGTACAATATTACCGAAAATTCAAAAACTACTAGCTAAAGAACAAAAAGTACCAAATAGTTCCCTCTTATAGATTCTCATCCACTCAGTACATTTCGTGATTAATTTTATGTTTCTAGCAAGGTATATTTACACAAGGTAGACTCATTTGGGAGTGTAGACATGCTGCTCTATAAAAGGAACAATTTGTCAAAATTGTTTTCATATAAAACAAAAACAATTTAACGCACACATGTACAAATTTTGGCTCATATACACGCAATTTGACGTTGTGGTTCCAACTAGCGGTAAACAGCTTACAAACATATGGGCCAACGAGTTTACCTTGTGTAAATATACCTTGGTTTCTAGGTTCAATTTAACGAAAATAAAAACAAGAACCAATTGTAGAACAAAAAAGTACTAAAAAGCTGCACTTACAGATTCTTATTCACTCAGGACTATGCATGTTTAATTTTATGTTTCTAGGTCCAACATTAACGAAAATCCAAAAAGTGTTAGTTGAAGAACAAAAAAGTATCGAGATTTTTCATCTGATGGTTTCCCATTTACTCAGGGTCCTGCACCTTAATTTTATATTTCTCAGTTTAATAATATAGAATATGTTTCGAATCTGATAATATCTTTATATCTATGTTTATTGGCTTAAAAATGTATTATGTGGCAAAAATGCACCAAATACAGGTTTTACGCGTTTACTCACTAAAAAAGGCCGAATATTAAAAAGTACCAGACACCTGTTCGCTTCCTTTTAGAAAGCACAACGATAAGTATTACATTTTTTGTATCTCTTTTAGTTTTGTAGATATAAATAAACTTTGAAATTTTTTATGATTATTCACAAAATATTTTGGCTTTAGCGATAATCTCCCGTGAGCTTACAGCGTCCAAAAATGATATTTTTTATGAATAAAAAATTCGGTAAAATATTTTTTGTCCAATGAATGACCAATTATAATAGATATTTAGGAATTCTTATATTCTGCATTAAAACATTTTAAAAATCTAACCTCAGACTCGGGACAGTGAGATGTTTATATCAGTTTTTTTATGATTTACAATTTTAATGAAAATTTAAATAACTCAACCATTTTTTGTCCAATTTTTATTTTTAATAAGTCGTTAGAAAGGTTTTTACCACCGGTTGGGATTTTAGACATATATCATTATAAACCCATTTTATAACCACAAAAAGCATATCTTTGTGCAGAAAACACGTTTTATTTGTATATTTATCTACTATTAAATTAACCCGTCAGGGCATCACAGTAAAAATCATTGCTGATGTATGCCAGGCACACTAAGAAGTGTCAGGGCTTAAACTAAACGAAATATGGAAAAATACCAATTAATTTTTTGACGATTACGACTTCTGCTGCGAAAACGACTGTTATAAATATCAAAGACAATTGGTTTAAAGTATTAAATATAAAAACGAGTATAAATATTTAAAGTACAAATCGTTTATTTAACATGAAAAAGAATTTTAAACATAAATTGATATTTAAATAAATTGGTAAAATTGGCTTTTAATATTTTTCAAAATACGAAGAAAAGCCTGATTTTTTACATAAAAACGTATAGCATTATTTAGTTTAAGAAAACTTAAAAAAAATAAGAATCGTTTTATTGTTTTGCTTAACATGTCGATTCAAACAAAAATTTATTGAATCAAACCAAGTTTTCTTAAGCATATTCTGAAAAATTTAAAGAAATCCCTAGCATTTGTTTCTTGATGCAAGAAATTCGATTCTATTTAAAAATCAAAAAAACAGAGTAATATTAAATAAATGCAGCTTGAACTCAAAAAAAGCATTCTTATTTTTTTTAAAAAGAAGCTACTTTTGTATTTCTTGTTTTAAGAAATTTTTGATCATATATTAAAAACGTAAGTTTTTTGATCAAGAGAATATTTTTTGTTTATTTATTCATTAAATTTTAGTAACTTACAGCCTTATTTATAAAAAATAAAACATGTTAATAAAGGGTTTATTAAACGGATTTTGTATGAAAATCCATTTTATTAACCCTTTATTAACCGGTTTTATTTTTTATAAATTAGGCCGTTAGCCTTTTACCATAGTCGGCTATATAATAGTAAACAAATTTAAAAGAAATTAAAAAATTTAAAAATAAATTAGTACATAGTACTTAACAACAAAAAATAATTAAAAAATTTAAATAAGATTATTATTTATTTATTTATATATTTATTGTTCAGTTATTAGTTAATCAGTATTAATATAATTATATTTTAATAATAAATTTTAATTTAAATAAAATTACACAAAAATTAAAAATAAAACCCAACAATTCCAAAATATATAAAATACATAAGGACATTTAAAAAATATCAGGCATAAGAGCCTACTATGTTTCTCTTATTACCCTTGCTTACGGGTCACATCAAGGCCCATCTATCAGGTCTGTTACTTGTACAAAAAAAAAAAAAAAACGACATGTATTTTGTTTGTGTAAACAACTTTTGACAGCTCAAAAGAATAAAAACAATGATAATCAGGCTTATTGCGCAGACCTGTTGAATGGTCCTTGGGCCACATTTATCTGATAGGGCCGATGGTAATTTGAAATTTGTATGCCGCTATGGGATTCACGTTGAATCAGTTATAAAAAAAATGAAAACAATAGGATTTAAAAAAACTTTACTAAATAATGTAACGGCTGATGATGAAAGATTAAATGAATTAAATACCCTTAAAAATGATATAATTGTGGCAAGATTACGCACATAACGAGATCTTTTTCGGGCAAAGAATAACCAAGGATTTAATAATCAGGCACATCTGAGAAAACCTTTACCAAAGGTTGCAGTTAATGCTTATACGATGATATATATATAATCCTTGAAATTCCTATAAGGAACATAGGGCCTTATCGATGCTACATATATAATATGTATTTAAGAGCGTGGCAAACAAAATTAAAAAGTTCTTCAAACTTAAGGAAATCGTTTGTTTTGTATTGGGTTCTAACTGGTTTAATGTAGCACGAGCAAAAAATTGGATAATTGCGGGAAGGATTTGATTTGGCTTAAGCGGCGCTCAGTATTTGATGACGGATTAAAAAGTCACTAAAGGCAAAAATAAAGCCATTGTCAAGCCATGAACAACAATATGTGATATGATGATGAGATCGAACTTTAAACGGCAGCGCCTTATTTGGGGGCATGGTAAAAAACATTTTCCAGTTTTTGAAACTTCGTTGACATATTTTTCATTCTAGGGGGTGACTGGCACAACCTTTTTTGTATGGAGTCCGACCGGCTCTAATATGTACCTTTTTTTTGGAAATTTCCATATTTATGTAAGTACCGGTTCACACACGTCAAGTTTGAATTGTCAAGTCTTGAGTTTTTAGGAGAGCGGGGAAAGGAAATGGCATTCTCTTTCCCTTCTCTCCAAAAGCTCAAGACTTGACGAGTCAAACTTGACGTGTTCACCGGCACTAACTTTTAATTTTTTAACGGCAACACTGGCTGTTAACGGTTGCAAGAAAACTTATAAAAGTAAAAAATTTGATCCGGCAAATATGAATATCGAAGTGAAGGAAAAATATATGGCATCACGAAACTGGAGGCCATTTTTACAATCGTCGTCGTCGGTCGTATGTATCAAGTTAGTTTAGAATTTTCATTAGAAAATTTTTTAATTTTTCATTTATAAATTTCTAAAGCTTTTTTGACAAATTATATTTTTTACAACTCCTTTTATCGGTAAAGGAGCAAACATCATTGTAAAACAATCGCCTATAATTAAAAACAAAGTTGACGTCATAAATTTTTCAGTGTTGAACGACATTTGGTTCGTGAACCACAATAGAAAGTCGCAATTCATAACCTTAACGAAGAACTGAATTACATTTTATTAAATTGTATTGAATTATTAACAAAAAGAAAAATATTTTTCTTTGGGTAAATTTTGTAAACATGGCTCAGTAAAAATGTCTAAATTAAAGAAAAATAAAGTTGCAATAGCTCCATGTGGAGACAAAGTTCGTCGCAATAAATCTTCGAAAACGAAGAAGGGAGGTGGTAGTGAATTTTCCAAGGATTCATTAAAATTTCATCAGTGCCAGTTGGAAACTGTGCAACTTATTTCTTTAACTTCTTATAATCATAATAATATCAAAAATGGACAACAACAAAAAACAAAATTATTCGAGAACTGGAAATACGAAAACATCCAATCAGACAACTGATTCAAGTCGTCAAAAATCGTCATCGTCCTCGGGTAAGACATGCCAATCGCACTTGATTTTTTAAAATCACGGGATATCGGGATCAATCAGCCTTATTACGGTTGTCGTTGTCTATTTTTGAAATAGATTAACATATAACCTGTGTTCTTTACATAGTTGGGGGTAGTGCACTAAATATTGATTTAAATCAGCAGTTCACTATCACTAAATAAAACTGCAAAGAAATTAGTTTGCACCCTTTTTTATCAGCTTTAGTGATGATTGTTATTTTTTAACTACCACTAAAATTTTTTTAGTGATATTACATATTTTTTCACTACCACTAAATCCAGATTGAATGTAAAAATCTGCACTCAATTCAAATAGTGCAAAATTTGGACTAGCAATCAAAAAAGCTGCATACAAATATTGTATCACTAAAATTTAAAAAATTTAACTTTGTATGTGCATGGTTTTTGATTTTTTTGGAGGATATGCATAAGCAAAGAACATGAAACAAAATGAAATTTTGTCAATAACGGTATAATTATTGGCTTTAATCATGAAAAAACAAGTTTTTTATTTTAATTTTAGTGCAACAATTTTAGGTGCACTCAAATGAGTGAAGAAAAAAAAGAAGCAATAAACTGATGATTGCTTTTTTTTTAAATCAAACTATTTTTTTTTGAGTGCAAAATTTTTTAACATCACTATCACTCATGTTTAGTGGTGTTTAGTGAGTTTTTAATTAATCACTCAACATCAACAAAATGATTGCAATATTTTTGCACTATCACTAATTGTGAGTTGAAACTGCACTACCCCCATCTATGGTTCTTTAATATACTACAAAAAACGACAGTCGTTTACACCAACGACAACCGTACTAAGGCTGAATGGGTTTCTTTTTAAAGTTTTAAAGTAAGTAAACAAGACTTATTTATTTATGACTTTTTAAAAGTACCTAGGTATACAGAATATATTTTTTTTAACCCTCTATAACTCATCTTAAAATTACAAATTTTCAATTAATTCACATAAAAAATATACGTATTTTTAAAAATTTGTTTTTAAAAGGAGTAATTGCATAAAAACGGATTGTGTCCTACAGGCAAAAACGAGCAACAAGGGAAAGCAAAAGTAAAAAAGTTATGAAAAAGCTTAACGTAAAAATTTAAAGCATTTTATATACAGTGCCAGCCAAAAAAATAGCACCAATAACCTATTCTATGTTCATTCTAGTGAAAAAAAAATATCTTGTGCTAGTAATTTTAAATTAAGTATGCAGTAATATGTATATTCATTCTGAGCGTCTACATTTTTTCAAAAAATGTTAACGGTTCTTTTCCAGTGGTCGAAATTTAATAGCACCGAATAACAAAAATTCTTTAAAAATATTCATAGTGATTTAATAGTTGAAATAAAAGGATCAAATAGGTACTAAAGGAAAGATATATATATTTTTTTTTTTTAATAAAATAATTCATCGCTTATTACATTATTGATTTTCATAGAAATGGGACGTGGAAAGCGTTGTACACCTGAAACACGTGCTATTTAAAAAAAAAAAAATGTTTTCTGAGCATAAATCATATTCTTAAAAAAGAAACTTGATTGGGTGCTCCAAAAAAATGATTGTAAATGCAATAAAATTTATTCAAATTTATTTGTCACTATTAATGGGTAAGTGTTTGGTCAGGCAATGCAAGAAGACCCCGTTTATGCCAGCTACAGAGCTAAAAATGGAGCTAAGTGTGACCGCAAGTGATGAAACTATTCGTCGAAGATTGCGAGACAGCAACTTGAATGCCTGTAGTCCCCGAAAAAGCCCCTGCTCTTACGTAAGCATGTTGCAAAACTTTTGGAGTTTGCTAGAACTCATTGGGAATAGCCAACTGAAAAGTGGAGCAATGTTCGTTGGACAGATGAATCCAAGGTTGTTTTATTTGGAGGCAAAGGATCGCGTTCTTACGTCAGAAGACCCCCTAACGCTAAATTCAATCCAGAATTCACAACGAAAACCGTTAAACATGGTGGTTCTAGCATTATGGTATCCCTTTCAGACCCTGATGCATCTTTTGTGCAGGAGGGTTTCGGTTTCACTATTTTCGCTTCTATTTAACCAATATCAAATAGACCGGCAAGCATCGATTAAGCTAAATGTTCTTTATGTTTGTTTTTCACATTTTCCGCTGTTCGCTTAACCGTTACTTGAGTTATTGCGAAATTCTTGCGACACATTTCAGTTTTGCCAAAATGTGGCGCAGAAGTAAGTTGTGTTTTCAATTACAAAATTACTAATCGTTAACAAATAGTGAAGTGGGCATATTTTAAATTTAAAAAAATATAAATTTTAGCGTTTCAAGCCAATGAAAGTCATTTGATTCAATAAAACTGCGTTTTAGCTTAAAACTTTAACGAGATGCATTAATTGAATGTTTCCTGAAAATCCTTGAAGGATAACAAAATGGTAAAACCTAAACATTGATTATATTTCAACAAGATATAGAGACCATATAATCCAAATATTTTGAAAAAACTCACAGTAGTTTGGCGTCAGGTCTGAAAGGGGTATGGAGTAGGACCTATATATTTGATCAGAACAATCATGGATAAGACACCATACGTTAATATCCACCAGGAAGTAATGCTACCATATTTTTCTAAGAAAATGCCGCTTGATTGTGTGATTTAGCAAGACAATTACCAGCAAACTTGCTAAAAAGTGGTTTCAGGACAATTAAATAAACGTTATGGAATGACCAGCTCAGTATATACAACCAACAAGTAACGAAGCCCTTTGGGTTGCAGTTCAGCAAATTTGGAATAGAATTTCGAAGGAAAGGCGCCAAAATCTGGTGAAATCGATGCAAAAACGTTGTGCAGAGGTTATTGCCAATAATGGGCACGCAACAAAATATTAATTTCAAAATGAGAAGACATCATAAAAAACAGAATTCAAAATCTTTAATTTATTTTTAGTTTAAGTATTTATTTTTAATAGAATAAGAGCTGTAGTGCTATTTTTTTTTTTTGACTGAGTGTTTTTTGAGTTGTTTTGAAAAAGTTAAAAATTTTATATCAAATAAAACACCAAATCAATTGCTTTTTGTTACATATTCTTTGACAGTCCTGTAAGTATCTTATGACAAGTATTCAATGAAATCAGTTTGACCTATTTACAAATAAATATCTAACGAAGAACTTTTTTATATATCCTGGTGCTATTTTTTTGGACCGCATTTGTGTCTGTTAATTAGATCAGATGAGTGAAAACTCTTGAATTAGTTTTTTTGTTTTCGAGTAGCATAAATCTATGATGCATATCTCACACAGTATGAGTAAAATTTACATATTTTGGATAGTTGCGTCGAATTCTTTTTCGCCCATTGAGTCCACTGATCGACTTGATTCTGGCGGACTACTTGTAAAAGGCAAGTTTTGCGGAGGTTTTCTATTCGTTTTTGCTTGGATTTAACCTTTTAAAAGTCGGCCTGTAAGGGTGGGTTAAGTTCTCATCCTACATAGAGATTCGCTAACTTCTAGGCCAAAGTTTCTCGATAATATAACGGACCATGATTTATTTGTATTTGCTCTTATAAATCAACTAAAAGTTAGACATTGTTACGTCTTAATTGTAATTCTCAACCAAAAAAATATAAATTAGCACTATAATAAATTTGCTGGAGGCTGCAAAAAATAGATTCCCTTTTCGCTCAATGTAGCCCACAAGACACAAACACCAAATTTCGTGTTTAATGCAAATAAGTCTAAAATATTAAAAGTACTTGAGCAATGACTCATATCTGGACACTAAAAAATATATAGTCATTCATAAAATGAGAACGGCTGGGCCGATTTCTGTAAAATTTTTTGTCAGTTGTTCATATTTTCGAGGAGGTTTTTACGGAAGAAAATTTTGGAAAATTCCTCGGGAAAAGTCGGAAAAATCAAAAATAGAGTTTTTGTATAAAATTTTGTGTGAAATTATTCATTAATGGCTTTCTAAATAAAAAAATAAAATTGGGGCGAGGCGAAGTTCGCCGGGTCCGCTAGTTTATTATAAAACATTTTCATTTTTTAAAATTTTTAAAATTATAATGGGTTCGCAATATTTATAACAATAAAAAACAACCAGGTTATGCTTTTTTGCAAAAACGACACAATCGTATGCGACAACCACAATAAGCCTGAATATTCAATAATAAAAAATTATTTTTAAAATATATGTATATGTAAAATAAAATAGAAAAAAAAATGATTTTAATTATTATCAGGAGTGTCATAGAATCCAAGTCGGTTTTGCTCATTGTCGGTTTTGCAAACCAATATTGGTTTCATTTGGTGTCATGAAAACAAGTCGGATTTGTTATTTTCGAATACAAATAAAACCGATATTCGAATCAGCTGTTTAATGTTTTGGCTCATGTGTTTACATCTTTAAATGCAATTTTTGTTTGACAATTTTGTAAATTAGGATTTTTGCGCTAAAATATTGTTAAAACCTGTGTTTTAATTATAGAAAAGAAAATAAGAAGTGGTAATAAAGTAAACATATAAAATAAATGCCATCGTTGTATTACTTGCGTTGCATTTGCTGTTTTAATTTGTGTAATTTTATTGTTTTGTAAAAATATGTATGTATGTAGGTATACAGCGAATTTATTAAAAATAAAAACAAATTTGTTGTTTAACGTTATAAATAATTAAAATGACAACTGCTGTTGTTGCATATTTGCTGTTAGCAGAAAAAGTGAGCCCGCTGCCGGAGACTACCGGGAACATGCAAAAAATATTATTTCACCAATTTATCAATTTTATTTACTTCTATCTGTAGAAAACAACTAACTGTTGTAAAAAATTAAATAAAAAATTAAGCTTTTAACAACTATATTTATTTCCAATAAAAAAACAAGAGCTGTAAGCTGCTTGGTTTATTTTCAATAAAAAACCGATATCATTGGTTTCTGTGACACCTAAAACCGACAATAATTTTAGTTCGAACAAAAAACCGACAACATTGGATTTCATGACACCAACGTATTTTTTTTGTCGGTTTCAAATCCAATACCGATAAGATTGGTTTCTATGACACCCCTGTATAATTAATAATAATTTAAAATTTATAATTAATAATAATTTTTCTGCATAAAAGTTTATACCTATATTAAAAATCCCGAAAAATACCGAGATTTCGGGATTTTTCGTTTGGCATCCCTACTGCATATGTACATACGTACAGTATCGGCCAAAACCTAAGCACCCCCACAGTAAATTTTTTTTTTTAATAATAATTTTTTTAAGAAAACAATTATTAATTTTTTTTTTAATATTTTTATTTATTTATATCTTTATTATTGAAAAACACAAACTTAAGGAATTCCGAATTTAATAAAAAAAAGTTATAATACAAAAAAAAATTTTAAGTCGCAAATATAAGCGGACAAACCTAAAGCCAAGGCCCATCTCAACTGGAGTGTCCAAAAATCGAGGATTGTGCTGTTTTCGGCGAATCTAAGTTTAATTTAAAGGATTCAGATGATTCTTTTGGATTGTCCTTTTAATTAAGGAGTCTTCTTGTCGCGAAGTTTCACGTGGCCTTCCTCCAGAATGAGTAGGAGATGTGCGATCAGTCTGCAAAAATTTTTAATTAGCCTAGAAATAATTGATCTGTTGATTTCTAATTTTAAATTAACTCGATCTTACCCCAATCGAGAACTTGTGGGAGATCGTTATCTTAAAAATCAACCGAGAAAATTGCAAAATCAAAGAAAATTTATTCGAAGCCGCAAAACAGCCTGGAAAGCAATATCACCTAATATAATTAATAATTTAACATCCTCTATGCCTAAAAGATGTGCGTGTTTCATCCAGAATAAAGGATTCGCGACGAAATATTTATTTCAATAATTTTTTTTGTACCTTAAATTGGGGGTGCTTTAGTTTTGTCCGCTTATATTTGTGACTTAAAATATTTTTTGAATTTAAACTTTTTTTTATTAAATTCTGAATTCCTTAAGTTTGTGCTTTTCAATAATAAAGATATAAATAAAAAAAAAAAAAAAAATTAAAAAAAAAATTTTATAATTTTGTTTTCTTAAAAAAATTATTATTTAAAAAAATTTACTGAGGGGGTGCTTAGGTTTTGGCTGATACTGTAGGTAATTTTTTTTTTTTTTTAAAGTTTATGAAGAAACATTTTAATATTTTTTATAATATGAATTTATTCAATGCGTATTTCTTTTCTGTTTTTATAAAGATATACAAACAAAACATTGGCCAAGAAATTCACGTCGTCGTGAAAATACATCAACATCGTCACGTAATAACAATAACAACAATAATAAACAACAACAACTAACAGCAAAGGTACGCCCAAATGTGGACAAAAGGCCACGTGCTCGAGGATTTAACGGTTATAATAATAACAATCACAATGTTAGCAGCGCATATCGTAGCATTAACGATGATTACTTTACTACCAGCACCGGATTAGGGACTGGGGATCCAACGATCTGTGACTCTTCTTTGGTAGGAGTTGTAGGACGTTTTGAGCATACCGATTACGAGCTAAATTCTGTTTATGTTCCTGGAAGCAAGAAACAGAATTTAAATCATTTATTAAATTTTTACTATACACCACGTGATGTAGACTATGCCGATTTTGTTTCTGGTGGCAGCAGTGGGTATATCCAACGTAACGTTCACGCAAAAAAACATAAATACAATAAGGAACAGTTCTTGCAAGCAAAGTAAGTGAAAAATCTTAAGACGCTTTACAATACTTTCCGATTACATATGTATAAAAATTTAAAATTTTTTCCACAAATTATTATTCAGTATTTTTTAGAATTATTAAGTTTCCAAGTTTAAAAAAAAATTCAGTTTATTTTAAAAAATGCTAAAATCTATTTCTGATACCTATTTCTACTTGTATTTTTAAATATTCCTTCTTTCCAATAAATTTACATTTATTTGATGCCATTATTTTCTATTACATTTGATTTCAAGCTTTCAATTCGTTATAAAAGCATCTGCTAAACGTAAAACAGATGATTCTCCAGACACTCTTATCGATTGGTCTTTAATTGAACAGATTAACATTCAGACACCCGATGAACCACAATGTCCTATTTGCTTGTATCCCCCTGTGGCTGCTAAAGTAACACGATGCGGCCATGTCTATTGTTGGCCTTGTGTATTACACTATCTATCTTTGAGTGACAAGACATGGCGTAAATGTCCAATTTGTTATGATGCCATACATGTTGGTGATTTAAAAAGTGCTTATACTGTACAACAACAAGAATTCAATGTTAATTCTCTTATCACTTTTCGGTTAATGCGTCGTAAGAAAGGATCTTTATTTATAGAAACCTATGATGGCAGGAAAAATGATGAAATCATTGAAAAATATCCATTTGTATGCAGTCCTACAGAAGAGAAAATATTTTCCAAATTCATATTAGCTAAACGTTGTGATGTCGCTGATATTTTGGCTCGCGAGCAAAGGGAACTACTTACAAATGTCGATGAATTTTGTCCCGAATATGTATTCATTCAGCAAGCTATCGAATTACTAAAAGAAAGATCAATAATATTGGGTGAAATCGATAATAATGATGACAAATACAAAATTTTAGAAGAAGAAATTACACAACAAGTTGCTAATGACGCTATCCATGTGATTAAGCAAACGAAACAAACATTTTCTAGTAATGACATAAAAGAAACTGATGTAATAGAATTAAATAATGGTATTTCACCAATAACCAATGAAGTAAATATTCTTAAAGAAGACACATCTGAGTCGTCTAGCAATACTGAAATTATTTCTTCTAATCAACCGTTATCTGTTCAAAAATCTTCAGCCAAATTTTATTATTTTTATCAATCTGATGATGGTCAAAACATTTATTTACATCCTTTAAATGTTAAAATGTTACAAGCATGTTATGGTAGTTTAGCGGATGCTCCGGCTGTTATTAGTGCACGAATCATACAAAAGGAGCAGCATTCAATGGATGAAGATCATCGTCGGAAATTTACATGTTTAGGTCATTTACCGTTGACTTGCCAATTTTCTGTAGTGGAAATTGAATTGCAACCGCCTTATATTACTGAAGATGTAATACAAACATTTAAAAGTGATATAATGTTTCGCAAAAAGGAACGTCAACGCCGAGCTAGAGAAGAGCGTGAACGCGAGAAACATATTAATGCTATAAATGAACGTCAAATGGGCAAAATTATAGCAAGTACTGCTAATATAAATATAAAGTCTTCCCACGAATTTCCAACGGTATTTGTTTATTATAAAGTTTACTAATTAAAATAGTTTCTTTTAAAGATAATTCTCGTCTTTTCTGTACTCTTAGTGCGGATTTGAGGAATCCTTGGTACCAACTGGTGGCGATTGTGAAGTTAACGACAATGTCCCTTCAACTTCCAAGGGAAGCCGTACTAAAACTGTTAGCACCAGTAGTGCTGGGAGTTGCAGCTATTCTGCAATTGCTATTCACTGCAAAAAGGAGCATACACCTTGGTCTACTCTAAATGCAGCGCAAATCACAAAA
Organism: Pollenia griseotomentosa; assembly: GCA_963931875.1. Classification (NCBI taxonomy): domain Eukaryota; kingdom Metazoa; phylum Arthropoda; class Insecta; order Diptera; family Polleniidae; genus Pollenia; species Pollenia griseotomentosa. Next base: position 171,552,039 of record OZ007562.1, on the reverse strand, counting down.
CCATTATTAAACGCTACTTTTGGCGACCAACCAACAAGTGTAGATGATGAGACTTCCATTCTAAGTACCATTCATACTAATTTAGGGGACGTGTTGGCACAAGCTTTATCGCAAAAGAATGAAAGAAAATCTTCAAAAGCAAATGAATCCAACCATAAAAATTCTAATGCGAATGGTGGTAAAAAGAAATCGAAAAAATGTAAAAAAATGATTCCTCTTTATTCCACTGGTATGAATTTTAGTGGCAACTGAATCAGAAATATACTTTTTTGCTGTAAGCTATTTTTTTATAATTGAGTCATTTTTGTCTACAGTTTAATTTGTTGACTTAAATACAGTACATGCAGTTGAACCTTGATTATTTGGTTCGCAAGGGACCGGGCTATGCACGGATAATCGACTAACACGGTTAATAGATATAGTATAAAAAGTTTAAATTAACCGAGGTTCAACTGTACTTATAAGTTTATTATTAATCCTGAAATTTCAATTGCTTATTAGAAACTAATAAATTTAAAAAATTTACGGCCCAGTGATTAGCAGTTTTATTTCAATATTAAATGTATTAATGGTGATGTAGTTGGCTGCCATTAGAGGGTTAAATTTTTAACAAAATTTTAAAGCATACTTTTAGGCTTTAATTTTTTTTTAATCTTCGGCGTTAGGCAAAAGATCTTAATTCTGAAACTGGGGCCTAATTCTGGCATTCGTGATCGAGTACTTTCTCGATTCGAAAGCAATTTTATTTCAGTCAATACTGAACGAATCGAAATTATTAGTAAGGGTGATTTTTTTAGAATAAATCAAGCTACCCTCTTTGAGAGCACAACATTAATTAGAAACGAACATCAAATTAGAGATGTTCTTAAAAAAACGATAAACAATCGACATCGTTACATTGCTGTTATGGCATACAAGTTTTGTATCGAATTGATGACGATGTCGATAAAAATTGATTTTGATATTCAATTGATGACGATGACGACGACGTTAAATGGAATAAGGGTGATTAAATTGCTTTCGAATCGAGAAATTACTCGATCACGACTGCCAGAATCTGGCGCCTGTTGTTTTTGGTGTATTTCTTAAGCTACGGTCAGACTTGTCAAATATTTGACGAAAAAAACGGGACCAACAACCAAACTAAAAAATCATTTCACTTAATATTAATATTTATTTTGATTAAAATTCCACATCTTACAAAAAACTGTTGTTTGCTATGTCTAGTAGTATAATTAGTTTATTTTGTAATATTAAGAGCATTTTAAATCTCACTAGCTATTAACAAAAGTAGGGGTTACGCTTATTTGATCAAATATTTAATAAGTGTGACCGTAGCTTTAGACTTTTTCCCAAAAGAGCAGGGGGCAAATTACGGCATTCGATATCGATCGAAATTCTCATTTAAATTGCATTGTAATTTCTATCGATATTAAATGCCGTAATTTTGCCCCAGGTAATTACGATTAGAAGCAGTTGGGCAATCAAAAACTCAAAAGCATTTTTTGACTTTTTTTTAAAGTTTGTATGTATTTGCAAATTTGATTTTCTAACACAACAAGACACAAAATTTATAAATTACAGTTACAGTTACAAAATTTTCGGGAAATATTTCACTTTTGCGGATACATAAGCGCTACCTAAACGGTGTTAACATCCATTCCTAGGAAGTTCATATGTTCTAAGAAGTTGTTTACTGAGATCTAAGGCACATTTTTGAAGTTGATTGTTTCCTTGAATTTTGAACGATTTGCTACATATGGACCTGAAAAGGGGAACAAAGTTAAAAAAATCGAATTTTTAAAATTTTTTTTGCGATTTTGATCTTGAAGATGAAGTTTTTTTGATTTTATATGTTCACAATTTCTGTTCTTTATGGCAAACAACTTTTTCTCAGAGGGTAAATCAAAATTACGAACAGTTTGCAAAATATGAGCCTGAGAAAATTATCACTTTTTTGCAAAAATGACACCGAGGCCCCAAATCCTTGGGGACCTATAAAAAAAGTGCATGACTTTGGGCAAAACTGGGAGACACGGGTCTTTTTTTTGGTCTTTTATCACGTAGTGGTGTCCGTATATGGTTATTTTTTTCATGTTGCACTGTGGTATACAATGATAAAAGTATACATACGGGTGTGTTCTAGAATCCGAATCCACTCTCAACTGGTTTACTTCAGCATTTTTGGTGTTCTGTATTTCACATCCACATGTTTTAATTCGTTTTCAATTAGAGTTGTTGTTGTTGAACTTCGACCAAGGATTGTCACCTCAGCTACACCCCAAACACATGTATGTATATATTATTCAATTAGAGTAGTAAGGGTTGGTGAAAGTAAAACGAATCGACTTTTATTCTAATACTAGAGTAACTCTGCCCGCGTTGCTGGACAATACAAAATAAGTCAAATGACGCGAGCAAGCAGAGCTTTATACCGACAAAATGTAATTCTCATAAGGAAAAAAATACACCATTATAACAGTGCGTGTATAACGCATATTCGTAGAAATTTTTCGATGTTTTAAATGGGTTTGGTTTGTTTCTGTGCAGCTGTCAAACAATGGGTCCGCCACCAACTGAAGAAATACAATTCCTTTTGGTGGTATTAAGTCAAATATGCATACAAAACGTACATTTTAGATTTTTCGACTTTTATTTTTGGCTTTTCTTCTTCCTTTTTTCGCAACCATCACCGTGATAAGACGAAAAAAACAAAAGAATCATTGAAATCGGTCAAGCAATTATCGAGTTTAAGCAGACTAATCCTAATTTTCGCTTTTTTCGACTTTTATTTTTGGCTTTTCTTCTTCCTTTTTTCGCAACCATCGCCGTGACAAGACGAAAAAAACAAAACAAGAATCATTGAAATTGGTCAAGCAATTATCGAGTTTAAGCAGACTAATCCACAGCAATTAATGGTACAATGTAAAATTTTCATACAAAACACAATTTTCGTTTTTTTTCAATTTGTTAACCTTTTTTTTGGGCTTTTCTGAACTTTCTTTTTTTCTAAACCTTCCTCGTGATCGGTCAAGTAGTTCTCGAGTTTTAGCGTGACTAAGACACAGCGTTTGATTTTTATATATCTATATATATAAAATTGGAACGTTACTGACTGACTGACTCACTGATTCATCATCGCACAGCCTAAACGCCTGAAGCTAAACACTTGAAATTTGGACCAGAGATTGTTCACAACCCAAATCGATTCACTAAGACGGGATTTTTGGAAATTCGAATGTTTAGGGGGTAAAAACGGGAAAATTTCGTAATCTTATATCTCCAAAACTAAAAGAGATACAAAAAAAATGTAATACTTATCGGTGTTCTTTAAAAAAATTAGCGGACAGGTGTCTGGTGCTTTTTTGAAATTCGGCCCTTTTAGGGAGTAAACGGGTTAAACCTGAATTTTGGTACTTTTTTCACACCCCATCTATCTTTTGATCCAATAAAAATAGAAACAAAGTTTATACCACATTCGAAACTTATCACAAAAATACGAATATAAATTTGGTACCTTTTCGAAATTCGAACATGTAAGGGGTAAAAATCGTAACTATTTTTGGTACTTTTTTTACAAAACATTTTTCTCCATTCATTGAGATGTTCGTACCAAATTATGGGCTCCCACTACAATACTGAAATTTTTGATACTTTAATGGGGGGAACAAATAGTACCAAAAAAAGGAAATACGGAAAATTTGATATTTTTCTTTAGCTTTTTGGTTCTACAACTGGTATTTTATCAATTATCGTTAATATTGGACCCAAAAACATAAGATTCAACATGCAATGTCCTGAGGGGATAAGAATCTATTGCGGAACTTTTTGGTACTTTTTTGTTCTATTACTAGTACTTTTTGAATTTCCGTTAATATTGGACCTAGAAAAATAAAATTTCAAATGCAATGTCCTGAGTGGCGGCATGAAATAGCCCCCCCACGAAATAAGTCCCCAAAGCGAAAATGAAATAACTCCCCATAAAAGTATATGGGAGGCAACAACAACGTTTTTTGGGGATTTATTTCATTTTTTTGTGGACTTATTTCATTTTTATATTGGGGAGTTATTTCATATGAAATAACTCCCCAAAAATCTGAAATGAAATAAGTCCCTAAAAATATTTTGGGGACTTATTTCATTTTATAATTTATTCCAAAGTCGTCGAAAATGCAAATTATGTCCCGTTATAACATATAAACAAAACTTGTTTTAATGAATGGTCATCAAAAATAATTGTTACTAGGCAGTTATTTTGAGAAATAATTTTGCGGTGTAAGGTGCATTAATAAGAAAAAAAAAAAAAATATTAAAAATGAATTTTGAAAAATGCAAATTATGTCCCGTTGTAATATGTAAACAAAACTTGTTTTGATGAATGGTCAAGACCATTCATTAAAAATAATAGTTACTAGGCATTAAGTTTTGAAATAATTTCGCGGTATAAGGTGCATTAATAAGAAGAAAAAAAATATTAAAAATAAATTTTGAAATAATAAGTGGTTACAGAAAACATAGCAAATTGTTATACGTTGTAGATCAAATAATGATCTATATTAAAAAATCAGTTTTTGGGGACTTATTTCATTTCAAAAATTGGGGATTTTTTTCAAATGAAAAAACTCCCCGATTTTTGGGGATTTCTTTCATTTTGATTTAGGGAGTTACTTCATTCCGTTGGCGTTTTATTTCATTTTAAAATTGGGGGTTTATTTCATATGAAATAAGACCCCAACAATTGGGGAGTTATTTCATTTTCGCTTTGGGGACTTATTTCGTGGGGGGCTATTTCATGCCGCCGTCCTTAGTGAACAGGAATCTGTAAGAGGGAAGTTTTTGTTACTTTTTTGTTCTTTGGCTGGTACTTTTTTAATTTCCATTAATATTGGACCTAGAAACATAAAATTAAACATGCAAGGTACTGAGTGAATGAGAATCTGTAAGAGGGCTTTTCGGTACTTTTTTGTTCATTAACTGGTACTTTTTGAATTTCCGTTAGTATTGGACCTAGAAACATAAAATTAAACATGCAAGGTCTTGAGTAAATGACAATCTGTCAGAGGGAACTTTTTTGTTTTTTAACTGGTACTTTTTTTAAATTTTCGCTAATATTGGTCTTATGAACAAAAAAATTAAGCCTGCAAGGTCCTAAGTGAATGAGAATCTCTAAAGGCGTTTATTGGTACTTTTTAGTTCTTAAACTTGGTATTTTTTCCACCATCTAGCTTTTAAATCAATACACATAGAAATAAAAATTACATGTATAACATTTGTAACTTATCTAAAAAATACAAATGCATTTTTGGTACTTAATTGAAATTCGAACGTTTAAGGGGTCACAATTGTACCAATATGTTTGTTTCTTTTTTCAAAAGATTTTTTTCCATCTATTTATCTTTCATCGCAGAGCCTAAACGTTTGAAGCTAAAAGATTGACATTTGGACCGGAGGCTCTCTTCTCTCCCAATTGATCCTGCTAACCTCATACCTCCTAAGATATGTTTGTTATTTTTTTCAAAATATTTTTCTCCATCAATTTATCTTTCATCGCAGAGCCTAAACGTCTAAAACTAAAAGGTTGACATTAGGACCGGGGTCTGTCCTCTCGCTGAATCGATCCAGCTAGCCTCATACCTCCTAAGCTAAAACAAAACATTAACATATATTGTTGTTCATTAGAAAAATTCGCTAACCTCATATCTCCTAAACTAAAAGAGATACAAAAAATTGAATACTTATTATTGTTCATTAAAAAAATTAAGAGACTGGTGTTTGGTACTTTTTTGAAGTATGACCTTTTTGTGGAGTAAAAGGGTAAATACAAATTATATCACATTCGTACCTTATCTTAAAAAATACAAAACAGATTTGGACCTTTTTGAAATTCAAATGTTTAAGGTGTGAAAATTGTTCCAAATTTTGTTACGTTTTTCACAACATTTTTCTCCATCTATCTATCTATATATATATAAAATTGTAACGTTACTGACTGACTGACTCACTGATTCATCATCGCGCGGCCTAAGCACCTGTAGTTAAAAACTTGAAATTTTAGCCAGAGAAATCCACTAAGCCGGGATTTTTGGAAATTCGAATGCTTAGGGGGTAAAAAAGGGTAAAAACTTAATACTTATCGTTATTCTTTAGAAAAATAAGCGGACAGGTGTCTTGTACTTTTTTAAAATTCGGTCCTATTAGGGAGCAAACGGGTAAAACCTGAATTTTGGTACTTTTTTGGCACCCCATCTATCTTTTGAACCAATCAACATAGAAACAAAGTTTATACCACATCCGAAACTTATCAAAAAAATACGAATATGAATTTGGTACTTCGAAAATTTAAAGGGTAAAAATCGTAACTATTTTTGGTACTTTTTTTACAAAACATTTTTCTCCATTCATTGAGGTATTCGTACTTAATTATGGGGTCTCACTAAAATACTGAAATTTTTGCTAACTAAATGGGGGAACAAAATAGTACCAAAAAGGGGAAATACGGGAAATTTATGTTTTTCTTTAGCTTTTTGTTTCTGCAACTGGTATGTTTTATTGTCGTTAATATTGGACCTTAAAACATAAGATTCAACATGCAATGTCCTGAGTGGATAAGAATCTATGAGGGAACTTTTTGTTACTTTTTTGTTCTTTAACTGGTACTTTTTTAATTTCCGTTAATATTGGACCTAGAAACATAAAAATAAACATGCAAGGTCCTGAGTGGATAAGAACCTGAAAGAGAACTTTTAGGTACTTTTTTTGTTCATTAATTGGTTCTTTTTGAATTTCCATTAGTATTGGACCTAGAAACATAAAATTCAACATGCAAGTTCATGTGGTCCTTTTTTACAAATTTTTTTTTCCAATCATCGACATATTCGTAATAAATTATAGGCTCCCACTTCTTTCATTTGCTTTTGTGTTATACGAGTGGTACTTTTTCAATTTTCTATAATATTGAACTTGGAAACACAAAATAATAGGTACAAACTCCTGTGTGAATATCAACCTATGAGATAAAAATTTTGGAACTTTCTTGCTAAAACATAGATACATATTCTTTGGCATATAAATATGTTCATGAAAGACAAAGTAGCGTTTTAAATGCTTGAATTTAAACAAGTTTAAGCCTCGAAAAATAAACTTTGGCATAAAAATATGTCCACGAATAAAAGGAGACGCTAACGAAGTAGCGGGTTAAATGCTAGTACATATATAGATATATCGTTACCTAAAACGCAAAAGTCCCTAACTAACCAAATATTTTAAATCGACTTTTTCATTGATTTTGCTGTAATTATAGCTGATTTTTGAACAATTTTTATGTTATTTTCCGACAATTTGTTTTTTAAGCGATTCAGCGATCTCAAATTAGTTTTTTGGTTTGTTTCAAATTTTGTAAATTTTTGCGAATTTTAGCCTTGTTCACGATAAAAGTGATTTGTTCATGTAAGTTTTCTGGTTCTTTACAGCTGAAACGACTTATAATAAATAGTAGACTTTGCTATCATGCCGCTGTAAGCAAATTTTTGCGAATTTCCGCTAATTTAGCAATTTTTTACCGAATTTTTTCCTTTTCTTTATAGTTTTAGGAACTTTTAATCAATTTTTTTGGCTTGTTTGAAATATTAAAAATTTTCGCGAATTTTCGATATTTTTGCAATTTTTTTTTGTTATTTTTCGACATTTGGTTTTTTTTTAACCCATTTAGCGATTTCAAATAAATTTTCGGTTTGTTTAAAAGTTTGCAATTTTTCGAGAATTCTAGCCATGTTCACGATAGATGCAATTTTTTCCTATGATTCTTTAAAGCTTTCACGATTTTTAATAAACATTAGTCTTTGCTATCATGCTGCGGTTAGCAAATTAGCGATCTTTAGTTCAACTTAGGTTTGTTCGAACAAAAACTTCGAATACACAAAAACATGTAGATTTTAGAACGCCAATTTATGAATTATGCGTATTCAAAAAATTTGTCGTTTTCAATTCGAGTCGAAACCTAGAACATAGCTGATATATTCTCCAAGAATAAAATAAATTGAAAACTTAAGACGCAAGAATTTGGAAGTTGTTATTAATACACTTTTAATATAATTTTTGTTATTAAATTCTGTTTAATAGAAAAATATTTGTAAATTATTTGTCATAAAATTCTTTGATTACCAAAATTTTATTCAAAAACGACTTTTAAAATTCTTGCGTTTACGTTTTCGATGTATATTTTTAAACCAGGGGGCAACTCTCTATTGCGATGCCAATACAATTTCGATGCGATAGCTAAATGCCAACTTGATACCAAGGTATATTTACACAAGGTAGACTCGTTGGCGCATATGTTTGTCAGCTGTTTACCCCAGTTGAAACCCAAACGTCAAATTTCGTGTATATGAGCCAAAATTTGTACATGTGTCTGTTAAATTGTTTTTGTTTTATATGAAGACAATTTTGACAACTCGGTTCTTTTTATAGAGCAGCATGTCTACACTCCCAAATGAGTCTACCTTGTGTTAATGTACCTTGCTTGATACTCTATCAATTTCCCAAAATATATGTATTGAAAATTAAGAAATATTAGCATTAAAAATTAAAGATGGCGCAGATGGCTACAAAGCCTGTCAGGCCAAGACCATGTGCCGCAGATAAGTAACTAACATTACACTTTTTATATTGGAAAACCAGTCGTACACTTTATTTTGACGCTGACAGTAGGTCATGCCCGACGAAGCACAGTTTGACCATCGGGGTAAAACCCTCTACAAGAAGTACGAAGGTAGCGTACAAGAGACCGCGAAAGAGACACTGCACCTCCGCAGAGTAAGCGGTGCTATTGGGTCTTAGCCGCTGTAGAAAGATAGCGTGGAGGAACAGGAAAAAGAGTGTTGAAATCATGATCACTTTCGAACGAACGCCTTAAACCGTAATGAATAATGCAATTGCAGCTTCGTGAAGAGGCCCTATGTTCCACCTATGAACTACGGGAATTAAATAATAATAATAATTTCATGAAGATCGGTCCATAATTTACCATAGGCCCCATATAAAGCCCACTTTTGAAAAACCATTTAATATGCATAAAATCTTAACGAATAATTATGTTATATACAAATTCGGTCAGTTACGGTTTCATAAGAGAACTATTTTGGCATATAGTTTACGATTTTTAAAGCAATTGAAATAACATAGGAAAAATGGGAGAAGGGAAAAACGGGGAATTTTTATTCATAATTGGGCTGACAGTTTAGCTCGTTTTCATCAGACATATCGCAGTGGTTCCTCTAAAAAGAGATAATTCAAAATTTGCACATTTTCACTTTTTTCTGGAAAACGATTAATATGTAGTGGTCATATCTACAAACATTTAAAATTTCAGGTCAATTATTCTAGTATTTTGCCAAAAAAAAAAAAAAAAAAAAAAAAAGTGCTGTTTTTACAACGTGTGGTAAAATTTGTATGAAAAGCACTCCGTTTTTTGATTGTTTTCCATATAAATTTTACTACACGTTCAATCACTTCTGTTGTGAAAACGGCACAACAGCTTTATCTATCCTTCTTTGTAATATAAGAAATTTTTATTTGCACTCACTTAAAAAAATTGATTGATTAATGTGTAGTTTATAAAACACGAGCGCCTAACTCATCCGTTCAACTTACATTTAAAACAAAAACAAATTTCAATATTTTGTTTTTGTTTTAAATGTAAGTTGAACGGACGAGTAAGGCGCTCGTGTTCTATAAACCACACATAAGGCCATTTTCCTCCAAAACAAAAAACGATTAAAATTTATTCAACTTAGGACTTTGTCCTTTTTTATTTTTATTTTAAAGCAAGTCCAAAATATGTTACAAAATATAATAATATTTCACAAGTTTTTATGATTCAAAAAGGAATTTTGGTTTAATTAAAAACACTCAAACCAATGAGATCGCAATACTACTCATAATTTTTTTTTTATTTAAACTATTTACACGATCTTGCTTGCTATATTTAAAATATAATTTATTAAAGAATCTGAAATATACATATGTATCTGAAAGGCCTGAAAACTATTATAATCAATAAACAAATATGTATGTTTTCTTCGGTTCCGAACGAAATTGTACTCTGTGACATGGCTGATTATGTGATTTACATTGTCGTTCTCGTAAATTTAAAGTGATATTTAAAAAAATTTTAAACGATTTGTTCAAATTATTAAATATAAAATCGAGTATAAATATTTTCGTTTATATCCTACGTCCTACATACAGGTTCAGTGAGTACTTTTCCGTCGGACAATAAATATCGGGTGTTTTTTTTAAGCTGCACGAGTGTTTGTATATCGATATCTATGGTTTAACACAAGGTATATTTATAGCAGGTAGTCTCGGAAAGCCAGCTGTTTATTTTTTATTTGCTTGTTTTGTGGTACGAACTGTCAAATGTTGTATAGTAAACATGTAAACAAGTTTTTTGTCTCTATCTTTTGTCTTTTTTGTCTCTTATCAACCCCTTTGCCTTTTGACAGTTCGTACCACATAACAACAATAAAAAGCCCTGTTGTTTGTTTTATTGTACAATTGTTGTAATCTCGCGGCTACCTGCTATAAATATACCTTGGTTTAACAGTTGAGGATGTCGAACTGTGTTGACATTTCTGTTCAGTTAATTTTTTCAAGTCATCATGAATCGTGTAACGATAGAAAATCAACGCTTCCAAATTACGTAAACTATTGAAGCATTGGAAAAAGTAGTCAAAAATTGGACTGATCGAATAAACCATGTAACTCGCAGCCACGGTGGACATATGCCGGTATTCATATTTAAAAAATAAATAGCATGAAATAATGCATCAGATTATAATCAAAAAAGTTTCATTTCAACAATATTTCTGAATTGTATTATCATTTTAAGTTATCATTCAGCTAGAGTAACTCTAAGTCTGTTAAAAACAAGCTCACTTTCGAAAAACTCAAAAGAAATGAACAAATTTTGTGTGAAATTGCTTGTAGTTATCTTAAGCACTTTGGGATTGAAATCCAGCAAAATCGGTTCAGTAGGATAAGAGAATCTAAATAATTTCTGTGACATCTAAAACCGACAGTAATTTTAGTTCGAACAAAAAACCGACAACATTGGGTTTCATGACAACCCTGATTGTTGTTGTTTTTGTTTAAGCTTTGATATAGTTACAAGTAAAACTGGGGTTTATAATTCTTATTCGCTTAACAGTTTTATTTGTATAATATCTTTAGTTCTTCTAAAAATCTTTGGATGAAGTTCCCTGACGATCTGGCCTAAGCAACCAGTGAAATACGCATAGTAATAGCTTATCCCATCAACAATAAATTTAGGTTTATCAATAGTATGAAATGGGAATTTAGCACATTTAAACGAAACCTAATATAATTGTTGGAGCAATGCACGGAATGATATAAGATTTTGCATTCGTTTTATTTTACTGGAAATGACACTGTGAAATTTCGTGAAGATCGGTCCATAATTTACCCTAGGCCCCATATAAACCCTACTCCCGGAAAAAAGTTTATTACGCCTTAAAACGTAATAAATACTGCAATCAGAATAAAATTTAATACTTCACAGTTTTATAGGTCTAGAAATCACACTAATTAATTTCGTTATGATCGGTCCATAATTTACTATAGGCCCCATATAAAGCCCACTCTTGTAAATTAAATGCGCCTGAAACCGTAGCAGATATAGATATTGCGGTAAAATTTCTTCCAAATTAGCTTTATATGGCCAGAAAAAATGTCATGCAATTTTGTGATAAGATCCCATTTTTAGCAGCCTTCTGAGATTCACAGTAAGCGCTAAAACTAATTTCACCGTTGTATTAAAATATATGTTTTTTAATACCAGAAATCACTCTGCAGAATTTTGGGATGAAAATCATTTCAGATCGGCTTAAACTTTAGCGAATTATGATATTTTACTCAAGCTAGTTAAAATTGCTAAAAAGAAGCATACAACTTTCTGAATGTCGGTCAATTTTATTGCTGATGTCTGTTTTTATAAAGATAAATTACTAATAAATAGATATCATATAGATATCACACTCTAAATTTTTGTGATTTGAATTTTACTCGAATTCGATTTCCAGAACATGGCTGTATATCTGGTTTTAATATGTTTTGTTTTTCTGCTGAATTTTTCATTTAGAGTTAACTTTAAGCTACTTTGGTTGCCCTCGTATATTATTATCGCGTCAACCATTAAATTTTCAAACGCAATAGCTTCTTGTGATGCTTCGCTAGAAGATATACATATATTCAGCTCATGTTGAGGATAAACCAACACATTCTTGCTACATATATATATATATTTTAAAAGAAAACCTCTATTAGATTTGCGATCAATTTGGCACTGTGCACAATCAGCGTCTGCAAATCCATATAAGCTTTTATTATTGTTGCAACTCAACTTCAATTTAAGATGCATTGCCCCATTCTTTACTTTTTTTTACTTACTTTACGGCTCAAAATTTAAACTTCTATCGATATTTTTGGACGTGTATTATGCTTAACCCTTTAACCACTAACACCGTCTACAGACGGTCATCACAAAATTCTATTTTTATAAATACTGTGATTCCCCCACTAAAACAGTCAAAGGCTTTCTTATTAAGCATAAACCCAGCTAGCATTTGGCTGATTATTTTTTGTAAAAATCACCCAAATGATTCTTTTCAGATCAGGGGGGTTACTGCGTATTTCGATTCGAAATAAATAATTTACGAGTTCGAACAATTTATACTGTGTATTACGATTTTCGCAATCGTTCGAAACAATGACAGAGGTTGTATTTTTAAAAAATTTAAAATTTTATGAAAACTTTTTGTTCGTAATAGAGAGTGGCTGTTAAGAAAGGGATTTTTTGTTTTCGACAAAGTATAAAAAACGTCCGTTTATTCGAAACAAATATTACGAAAATCGTAATACACGGTACAAATTGTTCGAATTCGTAAATGATTTCTTTCGAATCGAAATACGCAGTAACCCCCCAGTTTTGATGATTGAAAACTGATTTATCACTTGAGTGATTGAAAAAGGATTCATAAATGATTCATTTATATGTTTGAATAATGGTTTTTAAATATTTAGAATTTTTGTTTTTACCAAATGAACAAATAAAAACAGAAACTTTCATGTTAGCCAAATACATAAATAAGAAGCTTGGCTAAAAAAGAAGCCCAAAAATTATTGACAATTTATGAACATAAAAGTTAGTCCAAACTGTTTCTTCTCTTCTATGCGAAAAACCGATCACTTTTGTTTGGTTTGAAATAAAGCTGGATCGAATAATCAAAAGTCATAATTATCGGAGAAAAAATAAAAAACATGACAATTAAAAAACGATATGAAATATAATCAAAAACTTTATAGTTTACGATTGAAAAATGAGACGAAAACGAATCAATAATGATTATAAAAACTACCATTAAATTGATCAAAAAGGAATCAGAAAATTGTATCACAAATGATTCTTTCAGGTGATTCATCGGTAGGGCACCATTTTCTCACAACGAGAGTATCATTTATGATTGAAAAATGAGCTCATATACGGATATTTTGCTATTGAAGCTGATTCCTAAATGATTAGATTATGAATTAGAAAATGATTAGAAAATAAAAATTAAAAAAAAATATATTTCTAGCAACTAAATCAAATTGGGAATTTTTCTGGTAAGTATATTTATATTGATATTTTTTAATTAGTTTGATTTATGAGAATTTATCTCGTTTATATTTAGTTGTTGGTGAACACCGTCTGTAGACGGTGTTAGTGGCTAAGGCGAAAATAGTTTTGTGTAACGTGACGTAAATAATTTTGTGTAACGGCTCAATGCCGAAAACAAAGAAAACTCTGATAGCAACCGAAAAGGAAAAGAACTAACTATGTACGAGTTTCGCTTACAAATTGCTAAGGAACTGTGTATTTCTACTGGAAATCGAAATATCGGTCGTCCTTCTTCTGGCGAAGAGCCAGCTATAAGCAGCTCTGTTAGAAAGAGTGAAATTCATCCTCCTGTGAGCTTGAGATATGATAAAATAAACCATTTTCCTGAATGGGGTTCAAAAAAGTCATGTTAACATTCCAAAGAGTCAGATACACATACGTTTTGTACAAAATGCAAGATTTATTTATGTTTTTCAAAAGCAAAAAACTGCATTACAAAATACCATATTGATGCGTAATTAACTTTATGTTAGTTTTAAGTGTTTTTTTTTTGGATTTATTTAAATAAAAACCACTAAGACCGTCTACAGACGGTTTTACGTTTTTCTCACCTGCTGCGTTTAAAAAGCATTTTTTCAGCAAACGGACTTCAAATTCGTGTTTTTCAACCTAAATGCACCCTAAAATCAAAATTATTGAAAACAAATAATTCGTATTTGATTTTTAGTGGTTAAAGGGTTAATTATGGCCCCTATTATGGTTTACAACTCAACTCAGTTGAGTTGTAATTAAAACAACTGGTTGTGATCAGTTGTAATTTTTGTTATGTTTTTGTTCACCGCAATATAGCAAAGTTGTAAACCATAATACAAAAATTAAGAAATTACAACTCAACTGAGTTGAGTTGTAAACCGTAATAGGGGCCTATAAAAAGCTACCAACTAACTTACTTTCGGTAATATATTTTAAATATCCGATGTCCACTTATATTTGTAAAAATTTTCCATTTATAACTCCCTCCCTCATCTTCAGCGATTTTATTAAATAAATATAATCGACTAAAATTAAAATAATTACATTGTGCTCGAATTTTAGATCGTTTTTTTGCCGAGAAACGGGGCACCCGGCGGGTAAACCTGATTCAACTACGCTGAAGCCAATGGTGCTAACCGTTTTTTATGTTAGCTTTTGTTTTCCAGATATACCGTTGTTTCGAGAATGGAGGAGAATGCACATTATATAACAGTTTAGATTATTAAATAACCTAAAAAAAATTCGGTAATAAAATTAAAAGGCTAAATTTTTTATAATCTTCGGATTTTTTTAAGAAATAAAAAATTTTTTTGTTGGCAAAAAACTAATTTTTAGCAAAATTCGAAATTTCTTAAAACGACGTTAAAAATTTTAGAATGCAGCTATGCTACGAAAACAGATCAATGAAAACTAACTACCTGGCCCACGATGTCGACAGGAACATTTCTTTGGTATATTTAAATTGAAAACAAAAACAAATTTAAGTTTTTTATTATTGTTTTCAATATAAATATGCGAAAGAAATGTTCTTGTCGACATTTTATTAACAATTTATCATTTTTAGCCTTTTCAAACTAAATTTTAATTCCACGACTTATTGTCAGCGCTGTGGAGTCGTCAAGAGATAGTTCTAATTCCGACTTCTACTCCATCGGCTGACATTTTTTAAGCACGACTCCAACTCCGACTTCTAATCTAACCTTGATGCTAAATGTTTATGAGACTGGTCCTTATTTGACTTTAAACTCAAATCGATATTTTATATTTAACACGTGCCGCATTGAGCTTTAATATAGTTATTAACATATGAGTAGGTGAGATGCAAAACTCGTTCGTTACACTTTATTCGAATTTTGGGAAAATGCAAAAAACATAAAGCGTCCGATTAAATGGACCAAATTAGTTAACCTTTGATTCTGAAGTGTTATGCCGTTCTTGAAAAAAAACTCAACAGTTGAAAACTGAAACCAACTGAAATATATTAAAATAATAAATTTAATTTTGGAAAGAACGAGTTTTGCAACGAATTTTCGAAAGAAACGAGTTTTGCTACAATCCATATGGGATCAAAATAGTTTTACAACTCATTATAGCCAACCAGGAAAATTAATTGATTAAAATTGAACTTTAGTATATTTTAAAGGTTATATTAATTTATTAAAATTATGCAAACAGTGTTAAAAAATTTAACAATAGTTCTGAAGAGGAGAGATAAGCTACAACCAATTCACATCTTTTTCAAAATACGTTTTTCAGAATTTTTCGATGTGTGAATTCCCATAAGTCCTAACTTATGTAGTTGTCGATGTAGAAAATAGAAAACAAAACCAAGTCCAACATGCTTAGAAGTAACCCTACGTTTCCACACACAAGCAATTACTTGCAAGCAGTGTATACGTATTATCAACGAAAAATTGATGAAACAGCCGATTGGCTAACGTACAAAAATTGTGTGATAGTTGTCCGTTTTTTCTTTTATCATTCGCTTTGAAGGTTGGAATTTAAAATGAAGTTTACTAAGTGCTTTCACCATAGGAGCTACAGCATATTTCCAGTCATATATGAACATCGATACAAAAATAATTTTCAATATACGATTTATAAAAAACAAATATGTCAAAGCAAATTTCTTTACAAATTTGCCCCGATAGGCTAGCTGATAGTGAGCTAGTCTATCAGTGCCGGGTCGCGGGTTCGATTCCCGCCAGAGACTCTGGTCTCCTTCGCGGGATTTGTTTAGGTAAAAAAAAATTTTAATTCCCTAATTTGATTTTATTTCATCAACGATATCTTGGCGTACTTCAAACAGAAAGGTTAAAACAGTGAACCAGCAAGTTTTGTTACAGAAAATGCAGATAGTTTTGAAAATGTCTAGTGAGTGGAACGAAAAAGTTTTGTTACCACCTGCAATTTTAGGTCACATAAAAACATAGAAAAGGATATGTTTCGATACAATCTACATATATATTCTCATAGTGATAAAAGATCTTTCAAAATCAATTGTAATCTCAATTTTGGAAAAGAACGAGTTTTGCAATTCACCTACTGATATGTAAAGTAGACTGGTTCTTATTTTCTGACTTCAAAATTTTAAAATTCTTTTATTTTGAAAAATATTAAAAAAAAATTTTGGAGTCAGAGTCGCGAGTTTTTGTAGGTACTTCGACTCCAGTACAAAAACCTCAACTCCGACTCCACAGCCATGGGGGCTAATTCTGGCAGTAGTGATCGAACGTTTTTTCGATTCGAAAGCAATTTTATTTGTATTTATTTTAGTCGATACTAAACGAATCGAAATTATATTTTAAGTGTTGTAAAGCATTTAATTTAGTTTTCACAACACTGAAAAAATAATATCGATTCATTCAGTATCGACAGAAAGATTTACAGCCTGTTTATCGATTTCGAACGTTAACGTTTGCATAGAAAATTACATTTAAAACACAAACAAATTGTCGAACGTTGACGTTCGAAATCGTTAAACAGGCAGTTAAAAATAAAATTGCTTTCGAATCGAAAAAGTATTCGATCACGAATGCCAGAATTAGATCCCTGCTTATTGTAATCTTATTTCTATTTTTATCCAAGATTAGTAAGCCCTTTGACTGCTCAGAATAACCAACAAAAAGAAAACATTTTGTCTTTTCATCTAACTTCATTCTTTTCTCTTTAGGAATGTGTACTTAAGATAAATGTCCAAATATTTCTAACTTAAACGGTTCCATTTGCTTACCTTCCCAAACATCAATTGGTAATTTTTTTGTTGATCTCGTTAAAAATACATTCAAAATAATTGAAGTTAGGATTGCCCAACTAGCCTGGTAGCGAGCTTTTCTATAGGCACTGCTGCACGTTCAATATATATTGTCCGCGAACCAGAATCGCAACATTTTTTTAAACGTGTAGCATGCAGTATTGATGGATCCATATCGCAGAATAGCTTTATTTTATCATTTAAAATAAGGATATTGGACGATACTACAAATATTATATTTGCTGTTGTGACTTCTGTGTGATTTCAGGATTGTTTTTTTAGTTGAGTTTGAGATCGCTAGTTTGCTAACAGCGGCATGAAAGCAAAGTCTAATATTTATTAAAAATCGTAAAAGGTGTAAAGAATCACAGGAAAAAATCGCTTCTATCGCAAACATGGCAAAGATTCGCGAAACATTGCAAACTTTTAAACAAACTCAAATTTATTTGAAATCGCTAAAAGTGTTAAAAAAAAACAAAATGTCGGATAATAACAAGAAAAAAAAAATTTGCAAAATAGCGAAAATGCGTAAAAATTTTTAATATTTCAAACTAGCCACAAAATTTATTTAAAGTCCCTAAAACTAAAGGGAATTGCAAAAATTCAGTAAAAATTGCTAAATTAGCGGAAATTCGCTAAAATTGGCAACAGTAGGCTCTAATAGGAGAGTCTACTATTTATTATAAATCGGTAAAGCCGTAAAGAAACAGAAAACTTACAGGAAAAAAATGAAAAATAGCAACAAAGCTTCGGGAAAATTGCAAAAATTTGCAAAAATAGCGAAAATTCTCGAAAATTTTATATATTCCAAACAAGCAAAAAAATTGATTAAAAGTCCCTAGTCCATGAAAATGGCTAAATTACCGGAAATTCGCGAATTTTAGCCATGTTCGCGATAGAAGCAATTTTTCCTGTAAGCTTTCTGATTCTTTACAGATTTAACGATTTTTAATAAATATTAAACTTTACTTATTATCAATTTTTTGCGAATTTCCGCTAATTTTGCCATTTTTATCGAATTTTTACCATTTCTTATAGTCTTAGAAACTTGTAATAAATTTTATGGCTTGTTTGAAATATTAAAACTTTTCATGAATTTTTGCAAATTATTTGTTTTTTTTTTTACATTTTGTTGTTAACCGATTTAGCGAGCATAAATAAATATATGGATTTGTTTCGATGTTTGCAATTTTTTGCGAATTTTAGCCATGTTCGCGATAGAAGCGATTTTTTCATGTGATTCTTCACAGCTTTGACGATTTTTAATAAATATTAAACTTGGCTTTCACAACATAATAATTTGTTCATATTAAAATAATCTAACGTCGCATGCAATAAAACATTAGGATTTTTAAATGATTGGTTTAAAAAAAATAAATTGAAAAGAGCAAAATTGAACAAAATTTTCAATGAGGCTTGAAATTTTGTCCCCTGTAACTCTGTCATTTCTTGACCAATCTTCACAAGCAATCCATGGTTATTTTAAAAATTTTATAACCTTTTACTAAAAAGAAAGAAATACATAATTCGTTTAAAATTTTTTAAAATATTTGCATTTCAGTCACATCATCTTTTTTAAAAACACAAATAACGGTTATTTTGGCATATCTGAAAACCTGTTCTACTTTTGACAATTCTGAGTTCATATTCGGATTCAGCGGAAAATTTTACATAAAGAATTAGCTGTCAGATTCATTTGGTCACGACTTAGTTGAAATTTTGTCACGTAGTGTAATAAAATAAATAAAGTACGCAATTATAATAAATTAAAATGTGTATTTAAAAATAAATCTGTAATAAAAAGAGGAGCAGAGAAATAAAGATTTACAATACACAATTGAATAAAGTTTCTTTGCTAATATAATTAAAAAATAACAATCATTATTAAATATACAAAATAAAAAGAAAGTTCATACAAGTAAAAAAATAGGAGGCTACTCTCTATTGCAATTCGAAAGAAAATGTTAGTAAATCTAGTGATTGGTACTCTTTAATACGTTTGCGCATTTGTCTTTCGCATCTTTTTATTTTTTCTTTTCACAAATCATCACTATTTATTTCCTATAAATTTTCCAATTTCAATTTTTTTTACATATTTTGACATTTCATTACTGTCATCTTTAGTTTTAATTGTCAGTATTGCTTCTTTTCAAAAAATTTTGGGAAAGTATAGAGAGTTGCCCCCAAGCTAAATAAATTAATTATAGCTATAGAAATTAATAGATTAATATAGCCTTATTACAGTTGTCGTAAACGATTAATGTGCACTCATTTTTTTTTTTTTTGATTATTTTTCATATAAATTCTACTAAACGTTCAATCACTTGTGTTGTTGTAGATTAAAGAACATTGGCTGTGTGTTACTCTTATCTATAACAAAAAATGACACAGTCGTTTAGGACAACTACAACCGTAATAAGGCTGATTATTTGGCGGTTTTCCTCTGTTTGAAGTTGAAAAGTAATTTAATTTCTAGTAAACTTAAAAATTAATACGATCTGGTTTCGTTTTTACTAATGCTTATTTTATACAATACATACAATGTGTACGTACACCAAATTTGTATCATTCTATCTATCATTCACATTCAATGTGCTCAATTTAAATAAATAATTTAATTAAGTTGTATGAGTAGTGTTTATGTAAATATTTCGTTTTGTAAATATATAACGATAAATTATTAAAAAAAAAAAAAAAAATTTCAAATATTTTTAAAAGATTTTAGATTTGTATACTCTTATTCAAAAGGTAGGTTTTCTTTCTTTACCATTAATATAACTTTTTTCTATAAATTTTGTTTGGTTGTTTTTATACCCGATACAATACACACATAACCTTAAGGTTTCTGATTTAACGGTAATTTAAAGAAATTAATTACTTCTACGCTCAAACTCATCATCGTCGTCTTCGTCCGGCGAATACTGATCATTTCTGCGTAACGTGGGACTATCCATTACACGTCGATGATAAGTACGTCTACCACGAGGTGAATGTTCCATGTGAATATTTCCTTCAGGACCATTATCACTTGATCCCCTAGATGCCACACCATCATCGTCGAGAACATCGTCATCCTCGTCAAAGTCGATATAATCACCATTTACTGAACCACTTGGACTGCCAGGTGGGCTCAGCGCTTGTATTAGTTTTCCCTTTGATTCGTTCCACAAATGATGAAGACGTTCACGTCCGAAAAGTAACAGGAAGGCGTCAATAAATTCACGTGATTTTTCTTCCCATTTCGTTATGATGTCGCCCTTGACTTTGGTCAATTCACGACGACCACGATCTTTAAGTTCGTCCATTTTGTTTTGCAAGCGAAATTTCTTTTCCGACAAAAACGAAACGTTCAAGTCCTTAGCTGAGTAACCACGAGCCAAATTACGACGTACATACAAATCGTAATCTTTTACAATGCGAGCAACAATATCTGAGGTAGAGACTCCTGCAAGTATAAAAGAAAAAAAAGGTTTAAAAACATGTACATAAAAGTTTTTTTTTAAATTTATTTATTTTTTAGGAATTTAAAAAGAGTGCACCTATTACAGTTTACAACTAAACTCTAATTCAGTTGAATTATTGCAGTTTTACATTATTGTTTACAACTCAACACTAGCAGTTGCTTAAGTATCAACTTAACTGAGTTGAGTTTTAAACCGTAATAGGGGCAGCTTTTTAAAGCAAATTGTATCTGACATGTTTACCATCATCGTAGTTGGCGAATTTAAAATACGCCAGCGTCTGTTTGGTAATAGTTTAAAAGAAATAAGTTCATGTTCTCAACCTGCAACTGGCGTATTTTTAATTCGCCAACTAAGATAAGAGTGATTATAGTTTCGGGGTTTCAACTTCTAATACTGATTGCTGAATTCTTCGAAAAATTAGAAGATTCGAAAAAGTTTGATAAAATTTTATATATTGCAAAGTGTAACGTTGATTGAAAGTCCACAAAAATTTTGCAAATCCAAACACTTGGGAAAAATCAGATATCGTTAGCTTATTATTGGTTTGACCTACCGACCATTCTTAAAAAAATTTAGTTAGGTACGGGGTATATATATTTTAAATACCCCCTCTGAATCCAAAACCGGGTTCACAAAATTTTGTATGGAAACTGAGATATTAAGCATTAATTTTGCTCCACATCAAATATTTTAAAGTTTATTAAGTATTTTTTTTGCTCTACACGCCACTGTTTGGCGAATGCTACAAATTCCTAATACAAAAACGTACAAAATAAATTGCACTCTTTAACTCACAGCAAAATAAAATTCATTTCTCGTAGAATTAAGTAAATTTGTATTAGAAAAGAATGAAGTGAATGCTTGGGAATTAAAAAATTTTATATAAAAAATAAATTTTAGAATATTTCATCGGTTTGACGTTTTTTTATTTTTTTAAATTTATTTATTTTTATTGAGCGCCATCCCAGCTAGTATTTGGGTAATAATTTTTTTTTAATATTACCTAAATGAGTCTTCTTAGATCCCATTTGATGATTAAAAACTGATTTATCACTTGAGCGATTGAAAAAAAGGCCCTTACTAACCAAAAATTAAAAATCGTGTTTATCATTGATACTGATGTATTGCATTAACACAAATGTACGCAAAATTTGGAAATTTTGGAATCTTCCGACAAAAATTGGCGATTTTATAAACAAAAAACAATCAACCAAATCTACAAACGATTAAAGGCCTTATTCATAAACATTATTCCATGCTTATAACATGTTTATAAGACAAATTTTATATGAAAATTTCTTTAATTAACCTTTAATAAAACTGAAATACCTTTAATGAATAAGGGGGTAAATGATTAACGCTAAAAACCCAAACTAACCGTGTGCATAATATGATATCGTCAATATATTAAAATAATGATTTCTTAATATTTTTAAATATCTTGTATTTTTGTTCATTCGTCAAATTAAAAGATAAAAATATACATTTTCGTGTCAGCCAAACATATTAAAAGTTTGGCTAAACAAATCCCAATCATTACTGTCAATTAATGAAAATAAATATGTGCGGTGCGAATGGTTTCTTATTTCATTTACGAGAACCCGATAACTTTTTTTGGTTTTAAAATAAAATATTTTTATATAATCAATGAGAACTTTTATCAGAGAAAAACAATTTAAAATATATAATTAAAAGCTACATGTGTATAAATTTACGATTAAGTACTTAGACGAAAAATACTAACTAATGATTATAAAAACTACCATTAAAATGCTCAAAAAAGAATCAGAAAATTGCATTACGAATAATTCTTTGAGGTGATAAATCGGTAGTGTAGCATTTTCTCACAACAAGAGTATAATTCATGATCGAAAAATGCGGTTATGTGATGCTGATTCCTAACAGATTCGATTGTGAAATAAAATGCTTGCTGGGACTAAACACTATCAGCTGTTTTCAATCTTTTTAACTTGGTAGCACTGAATTTAGTACAACTAAAACATGGTTGTTTCATAAAATCTACTACCAAATAAAAAAAAGGTTTTAAGATGGTTTTAACAAAATTATTTTGTATGGTAAAACCAGGTTTTAATGATTGGTTTTATCGTTAAAACCAAATTTTGTGTTAAAAACCTTAAGTGTGAAAACACTATGAGATATTAAGCATTAATTTTGCTTCATATCAACTATTTTGAAGTTTATTAAGTATTGGTTTACTCTACACGCCACTGTTTGGCGATTGCTGCAAATTCCTTATACAATAACGTACAAAATAAACTTCATTATTGCTTTGCTTCATTTTCATAGGAAAAAGGTAGTAAAAGCGAAAGAAAAATGAAATAAAAAGAAAATAAATTTCACTCTTGCTGCTATTTATTGCCGTAAGCAAAAAAAGTATTTAAAGCAAAATAAAATAACGAAAAATCGTTACATAAGCCATAAGTATACGTATGCAGCACTAAAAGCTACTGCTGCACAAAACAATAATTTTTACTTTCAATAAAATACTATTAACTTCTAACTTCATTTATGAAAGGTCACAAAAATTTATAATTTTCTTCAAAACGTATGACGGAAGCAGTGGTGAAAATACAAAAAAAATGTATCGGGTATATTTTCAAAAAACTTTATGTACTTTATGCATATGGGCCAAACCTATGATCGGATATACATATATTGTATATGTATATACTATATGAGGAGCCGCAGAACAAAACGTACTTTTTCACACATTTAAAATTTTTGGGAAATTGAGGTTTATTTATTTCGAACCCTTAAAAAGCTGTATGAACCTGGAAATAGAAACAAGTTTTTTGCTCACCAAAAGATGAATCAGACTGCCGTAAGTCAACACATTAAATGTCAAGGATGTTTAATATTTAACCAATTTTATTTCGAAAAAAGTTCGTTTTGTTAAAAAAAAAAAATTAAAAAACTACGTTTTGTTTAAAAAAATATTTAAATTTTCTACAGATTCTTGTAATTCTTCCATGTTTTAATTAAACTATTGTATTAACTATTTTTTTTATAACACTTATTCACCAAACAATAGTTAAATTATTGGTGGCTATTCTCGAAAACTCGTCGAACAAATACAAATTTACATTAAAACAAAAGTATAGTTTAAAAAATAGTTTTTGTTTATCATAAATTTCTAAAATTAAATAAACGTGAGAATTTTGACGCATTTCTCTCTCTAAAAAACGGTATATTGTATGAAAAACACAAAAACAATTTCTTAAACTTTGTTTTTGTTTTAATGAAAATATTAACTTTTTCGACGCGTTTTCAAGAATAGTCACCATTATTTAGAAGTTAATTTTAACGCAAATGAAATGACATAAATAAACGTCCATTAAATTAAGAATATTAAGAAATGTCATGTTATTAAAACAACTACACGAAGAAATGGCAAAAACAATGAAAAAAGCACGTTTCAGGGGGGGAAAAAAATTAAAAAAGTACATTTTGTTATGCACCAATTTTTTTTAACCCATTTTTTTTTGGTAAAAAAAAGAAAAAAATATGCTAACTAGATTTTTTCTTAAAGATTTTAACCCAAATATTATAAAAATATCAAAAAACCAATTTGTCACAAAATGCGAAAAAGTACGTTTTGTTCTGCGGCTCCTCATATATGTATATATTTTGATATATATTTTTTTAATTGTGAGTGGTGCAATTTAATAGTTAATTTCTTACCTTCAGTACGTTCTGTAGCAACAAACATGCCTTTAGCCTTTAACCAACCATAAATATCATCAACTCCTTCACCAGTATATGGAATGTCATCATGGGCAACAAAATCTATTTTATTGGCAGTAATGAAGTCATCATTTAAAGTCCAAGGAGCATTTGCTACAATCTGTACATTTAATAAATTATTTTTAAAATTTACATAAAAAACAAAAAAAAATTTATGTTTTATTTACCTCATCAACATAACGACAATGACGGACACCTTCATAACGTTCAAAATCGTTCATTACTGTGCGGCCCTTCATCTCATGAGTTAGCTCATCATTGCAAATACCCACAATCAAATATACATTAGGGAAAATGTTTTTAGCCTGTAAATTAAAGAAATATTATTTTGAAAAAATCTTGAAATCAGAAAAACATCACGTTAATTTTCAAATGTTAGGGTACAATGATTTAACCTGCATTAATTGTCTAGCGTGACCTTGATGGAACAAATCATAGATACCATCGGCATAAACGCGCACTCTTCTGGATGCTTGACCGCTGCGAGCCATTTGGTAGGTTATCTTATAGTTATAATCACAGCGATCACGTTCACATATAGCTTCTTCGTCGGTGGAAAATGGGGCTGGTTTACAAATTGTCTAAAATAAAAAAAATAATTATAATAAAAATGTTAGTTTTCCTTTTGTATGTTAAAGAATAACTAAAACAATAATTAGTTATGTATGTATGTATGTAGTTTGAAGCTAAATACATAAATAATAAAATTAAAAAAAAAATTTAGATTCTAATTACGAATTTTTTAAAATCCATGTGTAGCGGCAACATTTTTACAATCGCTATTTTGATTTGACTTTCAATTTATTTTTAAATTAAAAAAATGTGTTTATGAAAAATAATTGTAATATGAACTGCAAAATTCTTTAACAAATAAATTCTTTATTATTTTTTCAATTTTTATTTGACAACTTTTTTCTTTATTACTAATTTTGTTTTATTATTAAATCTCAAAAGCAACTACAGTGATATTCGTTAAAGTTCTTTTGGATAAGTGACTACATTTTGTATTTTGCTTATTTATTTCAAATTTTTTATTCATAAAGCGTCGTCATTGTAGTTACTAGTGTTGTCATTCGAAAAAGAATTATTCGAACAATTTTTCATTAAATTTTCTTCGAACGAACCAAATTTTTTAATTAAGAATAAACAAGTAAGAGTGCAATATTCGGATATGCCAAATCTTAAATACCCTTAACCAAGGTGCGGCAAGAACCGTTCTTAAGATATAAATAAATCTTTTTTGTGCCAGGCCCACTTCCCCAATTCCGCCCATATTTTGTCGGATGTTGTGTATTAATAATCCAGCTACGTGTACCTAATTTGGACATTTTTCCTATTACCAATCTTTTTTTATGTATAAATAAATCTATTTTCTGCCACGGTCACTTCTTCGCTTCCGCCTACATTTTGTAAGATGTTGTCTTTTTATACCCAAGATGCATGTAGTTTATTTGGAAACTTTAGTTCTTTCCTTTCTCCAGATATACAGAAATCTATAATGCCTTTGTATGGAAAGTGCCACGCCCACTTCTCTAATCCCGCCCACATTTTTTCGGATGTTCTTTATTGATAACCAAGAGGCTTGTTCCTTATTTGGAAACTTTGGATCTTGCCATTTTCCAGATGTACATACATACATTAAAAAAAAAAATTTTTAAAAATAAAAAAACAAGTCAGAAAGTATAGTTGGTCAAGCCCGACATTATAATACCCTACACCATAGTATTTAAAAACACATCATGCTTATGTGTCCATATGAATATGGATTTATCTATGTTTATAAACTATTTTTGAAAAACTGTATAGCTTATGTGTCCATATAGATATGGATTTATCTATGTTTTAAATTTCATTAAAATCGGTTTGAGACATAAATTACCCCTATCTTCCCCTTGTGGTCCTATTTTTTAAAAAATGCATACCTTTTGTGTCCATATGGATATGGTTCTATTTAAGTTTTAAATTTCATTAAAATCGGTTTGATAGTTTCTGAGAGGATGAAATTTCCCCCTATCTTCTATCGTGGCCCTTCGATTAGGCCCATTTTCAATAGGCTTGGTCCTTGTGCCAATAAGAACCTATGTCCAAAATTTTATCAAATTATCTCCAAAATTGCGACCTGTACTTTGCGCACAAGGTTACATGGACAGCCAGCTAGCCGGACGGACATCGTTAGTTCGACTCAGAAAGTGATTCTTTCTGAGTCGAAGCCCATAATTTAATACGAATATGTCAATGAATGGAGGAAAATGTTTTGTAAAAAAAAGTACCAAAAATAGTTACGATTTTCACCCCTTAAATGTTCGAATTTCGAAAAAGTACCAAATTTGTATACGTATTTTTTTGATAAGTTTCGAATGTGGTATTAACTTTGTTTCTATGTTTATTGGTTCAAAAGATAGATGGGGTGGCAAAAAAGTACTAAAATTCAGATTTTACCCCTTTACTCCCTACTAGGGTCGAATTTCAAAAAGTACCAGACACCTGTCCGCTTATTTTTCTAAAGAACAACGATAAGTATTACATTTATTTTGCATTTCTTTTAGTTTTGGAGATATAAGGCTACCGAGTTTTCCCGTTTTTACATTTTTTTTACCCCCTAAACATTCGAATGTCGAAAAATCCCGTCTTGGTGGATCGATTTGGGAAGTGACCAATCGCAAGTCCAAATTTCAAGTTTCTAGGGTCAGCTGTTTGGGCTGGGTGATGATGAATCAGTCAGTCACTCACGCAACTCTTTTATATACACATATATATATATATATATATAGAGATGTACCTGGTTCCCATCATATCTGGGGTCTTTATAAAACCCATTTCAACGGACAGACAGACCTCGTTAAATCATCTTCGCTCTTTACAATTTTTGAGCAATTTACTTTCAAGATGTCATCAAGAAAACAATTTATAAAGACAAACAAAAAATTTGCTAACTTTGAAATCAGCTGTTTTCTTGAACGTAAATCGAAACACTCACTGGAAAGAGAATTTTAAAGGCAAGTTCGTTTCATATTTTAAAAGTATGAGTGTATTGGTAAAGTGTATTCCCAACAAACACGAAGGTTTGATTTCAAATTGAAAATGATTTGAAATTAAACGTTTTCTTAAACGACAAACGTTTGATAATGATTTGAAAATCATTTAAAAATCATAGCATTCTCAATAAAAAGGGGAAATTATTTTCAAATTGAAAAATGCTTTCAACTTGCTTTCAAACGTAATTCTCAAATGTTTTTCAAATGTGGAATTTAATACAATGTGGAACATAAAAATATTTTATTTTTTTAATTTTAATTCATTATTTAGTTAAATAAACTGTGAGATAAACATTCGGCAACATAGCTAAAAGATGAAGTAATATTCTTTTCGTCATCTAATTTTTGCAAAGACGAAATTGGCTTCCTTTTATTTTGAAGATTGTAGCACCTCGATCGTTCAACAAACTTTCTTCACTGTCGCGTTTTATTTTCTTTTTTTGTATTCTTAATAATTGTAATTACTCACAAATAATTTTCATTTTTCACAAGAAATAAACTGTTCACTTTATATTAAATTTTATTTTTAATAGTAAAACAAATGTAGCCACAAAGTAAAAAATTTTTAATGTTTACATTTATTTTTCGCTTAAGTATTGCCAAGTTTATTTTTGATTTGAATTTAACATTTAATACCAATTTGACATCAAATTGATAAAACATTTGATGTCAAATGTTTATTTTCAAATCATTATCAATTTGAGTTTAAATGTTAAAATCAAGCAATTGAAAAACGTTTGAGAATTGTGTTTGATGTCAAATGATAAAGTCATTTCATATCAAAGGTTTGACTTTGTGTTTGTTGGGTTAAAACTTGATAGGCAAAACTTGATCGTGTAACCCTCAAGTAACGATTATTTTTCCAATTTATGTGTAGTTTATAAAAAAAAACAAACTAAAAGAGACAATTTATTTCTAGAGTTTTATTTATTCCTCAGTAAAGCTTCGTTCACAATCAAAAAAAACATTTTCACTTGGTGTTCATAATAGAGCAACAATTTCTTTTGCAACCACACAAATTTTGCATTAAGAAACCGTTTGCAAATTTTAGCCACAACAATATTATGCATTTATTTTTATTTTTTTACAACATTTTGTTAAAATTTACTTCGTGCTTTTGTGTTGCCTCTCCTTAATCCTTATAAATAAAAAGACTTTATTATATTTCCTTGATCTATATATTTCGAACTAGCAGTTCATCATTTTGTTAAAACTTTCTCTGATTTTGAACGAAGCTTAATTAAAATTATTTTTTGAGTTTTTATTTTTTGATAATAAAATAAATATTAATTTTTTGTATATTTATTTCTCAAAAAAAAAAAAAAAAAAAAATATAAATTTTTTTGCTTAGAAAAAGTAATTTTTGAATCGAATAAATGCTAAAAAAAATTAATTAAATCTTAGCAAGTAAGAGTTTTTCACGGACTCTGGGGACAAATTCGCCCTTAAATCGGTTAATGCTAATTTTAGCGCCAAAAATTAAGTTTAAGTTTAATATGCAAACCTGCTAACTCCCTTTCAGCACATTTTACAGGAGAGACCAAAAAAAAACTTTTTATATTTCATATTTGCAGCTTGAGAGGAAAGCCAAGACTCAAATTAAAGAAAAACTACATGCTGGTCGACGAGGCGTATCTTTCTCTACCAAACGGCATCAAAATCTCAATTTACTTAAAAAGTGGATTTAGCAGGTTTGCATATAAAGCCTACGAAAAATAATTTTTTTTTCTAAGTAATAAATAAAAATCAAGAACTAAATTTAATAT
This sequence comes from Pollenia griseotomentosa, assembly GCA_963931875.1. NCBI lineage: Eukaryota > Metazoa > Arthropoda > Insecta > Diptera > Polleniidae > Pollenia > Pollenia griseotomentosa. The sequence continues at coordinate 171,522,547 of OZ007562.1, read as the reverse complement.
GCTGTTTTCACAACACAAGTGATTGAGCCTGTAGTGAAATTATAAAAAAAACTGAGTGCTTTTCATATAAACTACTGAGGAATAATACATAAATGTATATATTTTGCGAATATGATCTCGATATTACAACATTCATAAATTTGTTTTGAAATTTTTAAAGCCCAACCAGAATGTGCATAGCCAAACTTAAGCTACTGTCAAAAAGAAAACTTAAAGCCTCTCAAATGCATTTAAAATAACAAAAAGAAAATAAAAAACATTGATTCCGTATGGAATGAGCGATGAGTTTCGCACCTTGCTTAAGCAAATGACAGTTTTATAAAACTTAACATAAAGTTTCCTTAAGTTCAATATGGTTTTACACATATGATTTACATGTATTTGCTCCGTTGCTTAAGTCACGTTATTCACATTCTGGTTGGGCCTTTAGTTTTTCTCTGCGGTGGATTGTTTTCTTATTGTTAATAAAAAAGTTAAAACTAATTTGTATGTCGTTTTTTATTTAATTTTTTTCAAAGTTATTCGAATTAAATTTTTTATTCTTTATTCTTTCAAATAAAAGTTTAAAATTTTTCGGCTGTTCGAACAAGAAAAAAATTCTGAAATTTTATTTGAACGGTTATAAAACCCGAATAGTTGATAACACTAGATAAAACTACTACTATGATTTTTTTGTAATTGAGTCTTCCTTTATGTTTGTTTCAATTAGAAGAAATAAGTCTTTATGTAACAAAATTTTCTGTTTATATACATAAGCCTGCACCACGACTTCAAGAATTAGGCGACAAAAAACACAATGATAAGTACATATTGAAGTCCATACATTTTTTACTGAAAAGACATAAACAAAATTTAGCAGCATCAACGTATTTTGCTTAAGAGATAACAAAAGTTTTCTTTAAGATTTAATTTTTTTTAAAGTCCATTAGAATCGCAAAAAAGCCAACCAAAATGTTTCAAGGGTAATTAACAGGGAAACCGAAAATATGCAATGAAAAAAGTAAACTTGAAATTATGCCTTAAGGCTAGTTTAAACTATCATACAAGTCTTACGTATTCCAAAATACTTTGTGAGATAGAAATCTAATGAGTTTTGTTGCGACTGTCAAAAAATCTAATTTAATATTACAGTCTCTGTTCACACTATCACTCAGGAACATGCTTTTGTTAAAATGCAACCCTGATTAAAAGAAGCAATTCCAACGAAATCTTGTTAATTAATTTTTGACTCCCAAGATAAACATTGAAAAGTATTATTGTTTTGAAAAATTTTAAAAAACGATGTATGTAGTCGTATGGGAAGTCAAATTGTTTTTCGTAAAACTTGTCCCGGGAATTCCCGGGAATTTCAATTATTTTATTTCCCGTTTTCCCGGGATTTTTCTTGCGGGATCCCGGGAAATAAAAAATGCCTCATAATAGCTATTTATACTTTGAAATTTAGTTTTCTATTCTCTAAAAATTAGCATCTGTGGATGGGTTGTGGATTAGATCAATTACAAGAAGTGAGTACATGTATTTAAATCAATGTCTCCTGATGCAATAAATCTACTAAAAGCAGAATGGGCAGTGCAACAGTTGATAATTATTACATTTAGTGAAGTGAAGAGTTAATAAAGTACATTAATTCAAAATAAGATGCAGGCAGTAAAGTTTCATTGTCCATAAACAAGTCTTAAAAAAAGGAGATACCTAAACATATCGCTTCTTTATTGCAACAAAGACATATCTACAAAAACAAACGATCTTTTTTGCTATAACTTCGGTTCAGTTTGAGATATAATACGAGAAGGTATGAAGGAAAACTTTGCTAAAGTTACTTCAAATTTTGATATATGACTATGATGCAATGAAGGAGCGATATGTTTATTAGGTGATAAATACAAATTTTCAATTTCAATTTCAATTTGTGCTGGTTTATATACCCGTGAAATGCGGGGAAACCGAAATAAAATAACATTTTGGAAACTCGTGTAAGATACTACAACATACAACTTGAAAAACACATTGTCCTAAAGATTACAAATGGACCTATTGAAATGAAAAGGTTTGGAAGAAGCAGTCCGGTTGATGCTATTTTTTCATCAACCTTGACATACATTTGACTGATATAGACTTTGTTTATAAAAAAGAAAAAATTGCTTCTGATTGTGAATCCGAAGCATGCTACAACGGTGCACTTTTAACTATTTGTCCAACCTCGGTAAAAAATGAACGAAATTTTTTGGAAACATGATAATTAGTAAATAAAATCAGGAATATACTTTTTGACGACATACTAAGCGCTTTGAGTGTGTCAGAAAGTTATTTCCTAAAAATATTTTATCTATTTTATTAATTAACTTTTTGATCCTATATCTTGAGTACCTTAATTTTATTTTGTTTTTATTATTGTTTTATGAGTTAAATTGTTGTTTATGTTATCTTTTTATCTTGTATCCAGAGCATAATAATACTGAATAAAAGCATAATAATAGGGAATAAAGGCGTGAGTTCCCTTGCGTTTTTTTATAAAAGTTTTTTTCATTAATTAATAACAAAATTTACTTTGTATTATTTATATGGAGCGGGATCCCGGGATCCCGGGAAATTTGAAAAAATTTCCCGCTTTCCCGGGAATCGAAAAAGTCCGGGAAAAAAAAACTCTAATGGGCAGTCATGGGCTCAACAAAACAAAAGTATATAAGGAGGTTAAAATTCATAAAAGACTTATTTATGCCGAATATTATACACCATCTATATGGGATTTTTTTTCAAAGGCTTTTTATTGATTGTCGCTAATTTATTTACTATTAAAAAATTACAAACAAAACAAGCCATAAATGATTAAAATCTGTTAGCAATTTTTGATTACATTCAAAAAAGTCAACCAATTTTAATTAATTTAAGAATTTCATAAAACGAAATATTTGTATGGGAGCTCCCCTAAGAAGTGGATATAAGGGGCAAGTATGTCTCGAGAAAATGTTAAGGACAAAAAACTAATTGAGGTCGGTCATACTTTTTCTTCAATATATTTCTAGTCTACATTGAACATTTTGTATGGGAGTCCCCTTAAGGTATGGAGATAGCGGGTAGGTATGTTAGAAATAAATGATTGGGATGCAAAATAAAGTGGGGTTGGTCCGACTGCGCATATTTGAAAAAAGAAAATTTTATTGCAGAATTTCGGTTTTTTTAGTTTTTTCAGTAAGCTAAAGCGTTTTTGAGTTATGTTCTGCAACTCCTCTATTTTCGAAATTTTTGTATGGGGACCACCTTAATGATTAAAGATGGAGACTAGTTATGTTGTGAAAAAATGCTCGGGTAGCAAAAATATTGGGGGTCCGTCATATATTTGACTCCTCTAGGGGCACTCTGGGGCTAGTTAGGGCGGTGGCGGGTAATTTTATAAAAAATATTTAGTATGGGAGCCCCCTTTTGTATCGTTTTTGCCTAGCTTTGACCCCGATGAGGAGCCATTTACCCCCATCCCACCCCCCTAATTTTTTGGCTCGTTTTTTTACAAACTTCACAAAATTGGCGGTTCTAGCGTATCGAAATCTTGCTGCTAAGGATTTCCAAATAACACTATTCCACCCCTAATGTACTTATATGTTAATGAATGAAAAAAATATAGTACAAAAATTTTAAAACGTATTTTAATTTTTTTTCGCTTTATATATTGGCTGTAAACATTTACTCTCAAGTCTATTATTCCCGGTGATTCTGCGGCTTACAGCAACCGATTTTATTTTTTTGCGTAAGTAAATTTTTTTTTTTTGTCATACAAATATGGGACCGGGACCAATTGACGCAGTATTTTTTTCTGATAAAAATGGTGGAAAAAAACGTATTTTCGATTTTTTTGTCAGTTACAGCGTTCTTAATTCTTGCGACGATATGTATATATTTTCAAGTTTTTTTTTTAAAGTTGTGTGCAAGGCGAATTCATAGAAGGTGGTCTTGGCTTGCTACGTAAGCAACAGCTGATTACTAACCTTATGTCAAAATGATATGCCGTTACTTTTTTTGGTATTTATATTTAAATGGTTTTCTGTTATTGGAATTCAAATTAAAGTGCAAGATTTTTTTTTTTTATAAATTATAAATTAAAAAGCTTAAGTCAATTTAAGTTATATACAGGGGTGTCATGGAAATCGAAAACGTAAAACGAAAGAATTTGGCAGTTCTTTTTATTAAACTTTTAATCTAATTTTTACAATTTTTGTTAAAAAATTCTGTTTAATAGAGCTTAATTTGTATAATAATTGTCATACAATTTTTTTATTACAGAAATCTTATTGAAAAACGACTCTTAAAATTCTTTCGTTTTACGTTTTCGATTTCCATGACACCCCTGATAGTTATATAATGCATCCATAGGAATATATAAAAACAAGTAAGAAAGGATAGTCGGTCAAGCTCGACCATATGATACCCAACATCACAGTATGTTAAAACAATTTTTGCTACTATACTATATTTTGGACCCATGGGCAATTATGGACCCGTCTAAACAAAATTATGTAATGATGTTAAGATTCATGTAAGAGTTCTTTGTGCCGATTATTCAGATATCTTCATATATATGAGATTTTAGGATGTGGGCTTAAATGGGACCTATGATTAATTTTGGACCCACCAGCACAACATTTTTTCATGACATATAAGCTATCGAAAAACTCATTGTCGACAATTTTTATGTAAATAATAATATTTACAAGGAATTATGGCATTAAAAATTTTAGGGAGTAGTATTTGTATGGAAGCTATGGTAAAATATGGACCGATTCCAATAAAATTTGGTAAAATGATTTAAACTGTAATCCAATAAGTTTGGACCAAATTTTATCTAAATACCAATATAATAAGATCGGTCAATTGCACAAAGACCTTTATTTTCCACAAATCAGCTTGTATGAGGGCAATGTGAAATTATGGAACGATTCGCCCCATAGTCTTGGTCGTTATGCCAGTTATAACCTTGTACTTTGCGCACAAGATTTATGTGGATAGCAATCAGCCTGTCAGCCAGCCGGACGGACATCGTTAATTCGACTCAGAAACTGACTATGAGCCGAACGGTATACTTATATATTTTCTAGTGTTACAAACATCAGCACAAATGCATTCTCCTTTCCGCTATTGTGGTGTGGGTATATATACTATGTATATTGTTGCAGATGGAAGTTTCACGGGTATAATCTTGGCAGCGGCTTTTAAATCTTGATTTGTATTTTTACTTTGGCCACACCCATAAGCAAACAGTTAAAAAAAGAACTTAGAAATACCAATAAAACCAAAAATTTATTATTATTATTTACAAGGAACATCAAATAAGACAAAAAGATTTTTTTCCTCTTCAAAGTGCTGGCAAAGTTTTAACCGTTTAGTAATAAAACTTCATTATTCCTATACTTCCCAGGGTTTTTCTGGTGGTCGTTATGGCACTGGTGGTTCGTTTGATAATTTTCACTTAGAATTATGAAACTTTTAAACGTTTTTAAATTATAACACATAATTTATAATTAAAAACAAAATAATATGTGACAGCAAATATTTTTGACACACAGCTAATTTGTTTACTACAGTGTTGTATAATTTTGACACAACGTTAAAGTATTTTACAGAGTTGTATCGGTTTTTAAAATAAGACCACCTTGTATGAATTTGCCTTGGTTGTGTGTGTACGTCCAAGGTATATTTACACAAGGTAGACTCATTTGGGAGTGTAGACATGCTGCTCTATAAAAGGAACCATGTTGTCAAAATTGTTTTCATATAAAACAAAAACAATTTAACGCACACATGTACAAATTTTGGCTCATATACACGCAATTTGACGTTGGGGTTCCAACTATGGGTAAACAGCTGACAAACATATGGGCCAACGAGTTTACCTTGTGTAAATATACCTTGTGTACGTCTACTTCAGCAACAATTTGTATGAAATTATAAATGACGTTTACAATAGTTTTATTTAGTTTTGAATGAAAATTTTAACAAAACGTTTTCAAACAATAAAAAAAAACGTAATATTGGCTGTGAGCATAATTTGTTAACGGTTTCATAATTGAAAATGTGCGTGGTGGCGAAAAAATATTTTTGCTTTATTATAAATACTAAGTTAAAAAAGTCGCTGACATTGAGAACAAAAAAGTTTCAAAATACAGGTTTTAACCGTTTATTTTCCAAAAGAACCGAATTTCAAAACGTACCAGACATCTGTCCTCTTATTTTTTTTTTAATGAACAACGATAAGAATTACCTTTTTTTATCTCTTTTAGTTTAGGAGAGATGAACGAATTTACCCGTTTTTACCCTTTTTTACCCCCTAAACATTCGAATTTTCAAAAATCACGTATTTTTGAATCGATTTGGCGAGATACCAATCTTCGGTCCAAATTTCCACTTAAAGGCTTCAGGCGTTTAGGCTGTGCGATGATGAATCAGTCAGTCAGTAACGTATCAATTTTACATATATACATAGAAAAGCCCCTTTATGCAAAAAAGTTAAAGTTCACATTAGTTAACCAATACATTAAGTCCAGCAAAAGTTTATGAGCTTTGGATGATACCTATGGGTAAATGTGAACCGATTCCAAAAACATTTAAATTTTCAGTAAAATATTTTTAGGGCGAATTTAGGCCCCCATTAAGAGTTAAATTCGACAAACGGTTTTTGATAGCTTTCGAACATCGACTATCCAATGGAAAATTTTATTGTGTAACGATTTTTTCAACAAAAACAAATTTCCTTTCGACGGTGCTAATAAGTTTAAAAAACTTGTTGCAAATATTATAAATATTTATAATTTTTTTTCTTTTCTTATACCAAATACCACATTCTTAATAAGTTTTGTTAATTTTATGCAAGTATAAGTATAAGGTCGTAACAGCTTTGGGAAAGGCTCGTTTTTCTTTTGGAACAATATTCATTTTTGACAAAAAGGATTTGCATAAAAGTTCAGCATGTACAAAAGTGGGATGAAACCCTACAGAAGCTCAATTGTTTGGGAATAGGCACAGTTCAGGCATGGTCATTTGTAACTTTATTTTTATTTTTTAAATTTGCAAAAAAAAATTTTGTCATAGCTGATAGAAAATTTACTACTATGAAAAAAATAAATCACAATTGTACTTTTCTTTAATCGAAAGTGCGCCATAATATCAAATGAATATTCGTTCGATCAGCTAATTCGACTGCTGTCGAAAATAAAATTTTATTCGTAATAGGCACCATAACTAGATGAACACAAAGAGTCTATTTCGGAAAGAAGTTTGTAGGGGACTATGTGAAATCATAAACCAATTCTGACCATTTAAATAGGCTTCTTTAGTACAATTTAAACGTATTTACCAAATTTTGAACTAAATTGCCACTTGTACTTTGCGCACAAGTTGAACAGATAACAAGCAAAATGGACGAAAGGATGTAGTTAGATCACTTTAAAAAGTAATTCTGAGTCGATCGGTATACAAAAAGATGGATCTTGATCAGGGATCGTAACAGTTATTCCTTTTTTCATAAAAGTCAGCTGATAACAGTTATTTTTTTTTACAAAATAACAGTTATTTTTTATTTTTATTTTTCCAGAAAAAAATAAATATTCTCGAAAGAAATGTACGTGGTGCATTAATTTAGTTGACTTTTATTATTTATTTTAATGTGCATAAAAAATCCCAATAATGATCACACATTAATATTACCATTTAAAGCAGAGACCGTAACAGTTACGACTTTTTTAAAAAAAGTCAAAATATAATAGTTATTTTTTGACTTTTATTCTTTCGGTCAGAAATAAAAGTTAAAATTTGACTTTTATTTTTTCGGTCAAAAATAAAAGTTTAAATCTGACTTTTATTTTTTAAGTCAAAAATAAAAGTTTAAATCTGACTTTTATTTTTTAAGTCAGAAATAAAAGTTAAAATTTAAATTTTTTTTTATTAAGTCAGAAAAAAAAAATTTACTATGCCATAATAATAACAATGTAATGGAAATATAAGAAAAATAAGATCGATGACAATCAGTGTTGTTGTTTTGGTTATTTCTAACCAAAAGAGTTACATGGTTTCATTTTGGTTACATTTTTCTCCAAAGAAAAAATAAAGATATTTCTTTCATTGGAATTCTAATAATAGATCTAAAAGCTTTTCAACAACATTTTGATATATAAGGCGTAGCCATAGGTAATTTTAAAGTCAAAAAATTCAGGTTTTTATACAATTTTTGATATTTTTTGTATGGGAGGTACCACGGCCACTTCTTCAATTCCGCCCACATTTTGTGGGATGGTGTGCACTTATAACTTTAATGTTTGTACCTAATTTGGAAACTTTGGCTCTTGCCGTTCTCCAGATATACAGAAAAAAGTAATAAAATTACAACAACAACAATGGATTTTTGGACAAAATTAAAGGCAGTCGTGGTTTTTTGGTCATATCTCAGCCATTTTTGTGGACCGATCTTGCTAAATTTCAATAGCAAGAAATGGTGGACTATATGTAACATAAATGTAAAACAACCTAGCCGCTATCATGTCTGAAGTCTCCGGAAAACACATATCAAACGTAAGACGGACAGACGGACGGACGGACGGTTATCGTTAAATCAACTTCTCTCCTCATAAGAACGCAGAATATATATACTTCATAGGGTCTAAGATCAATATTGTAGAAATTACAAACGGAATGACAAACTTATATATACCCTTTTCCACCTGTGGTGAAGGGTATGATTAAAATTTTATTTAACTTTTTTAACATCTGCTTTCAATAGGAACAAAAGTCCAATTTTAACTTTTATTTCTGACTTAAAAAATAAAAGTCAAATTTTAACTTTAATTTTTTACTTAAAAAATAAAAGTCAAATTTTAACTTATATTTTTTACCTAAAAAATAAAAGTCAAATTTTAACTTTTATTTTTGACTTAAAAAATAAAAGTCAAATTTTAACTTTTATTTTTGACCGAAAAAATAAAAGTCAGATTTTAACTTTTATTTTTGACTTAAAAAATAAAAGTCAGATTTTAACTTTTATTTTTGACTTAAAAAATAAAAGCCAAATTTTAACTTTTATTTTTGACCGAAAAAATAAAAGTCAAAAAATAACTGTTATATATTGACTTTTTTTAAAAAAGTCAAAAAATAAAAGTCTTTTAAGTTTATTATTCCTTAGCATAACAGCATCAATATGCTGTATTCAAGTATCTGATAGACAAATTATATCCACCTGACTTTTTGATTTTAAATTTTAAAAATAACTGTTATTTTCGGTCCCTGATTTAAAGTCAACTAAATTATTATTTAGAGAATAACTTTTAGCTTTGTGCAAAAAAATCAAAATCAAAAAATAACTGGGGTCTGATTCTGGCAGTCGTGATCGAGTACTTTCTCGATTCGAAAGCAATTTTATATCTGATTATTTCAGTCAATACTAGAGTTGTCTACTGATTTATAATAATTCGATTAATCGATCAAACAAACCCTAACTCTTGTTCGAATAATTTAAAAATGGCGATTTTCGAATAACGAATAAATCCATTAATTAATGTCGGTTATTCGAACAATTTTATAACAGCTTAGAATTTGATTTATTCTCATACGTTTTTAGTGATTTTAAACAAAATGTAGGAAGGTTAAAGATATTGTACCCATAGCCCCTGACTGTAATTAATCCTAATGTTTATTAAGCTAAACCCCTGTTGAGTACTCATAGTATTTCAAAAATGTACATATTTTATGTTCTTATTGAACAAATCTTTGACAAACAATTGTATCAACTGTTTTCTTTTTAAATCAAACGTTAAAAAAATTCAAGAAAAGGGGTTTTTCAATTTATGGGCATTTCCATTTTGACGTGACGTGTTATTTGTACGACAAAATGTAAAAAAAATAAATGAAGATGTCAAATTTGTAAAAAGGTATTATATATGCAAAGTAATGAAGTAGCACCCCAGTCAAAAATGTTTAGCTTTCTGAAAGCACGAAAGCTACGTGAGCGCTGATATATGCGCTGACTATTACCCACTACTAAGAAGCACCAGAGAAGCGAATACCATTTAAGTGAATTTTTAATTTAATGGTTGTATAACTTCGCATTATCCCTTATAAGTAAGCAGGTTGAAAGTGAATAATTAAAATCATTATTTTAAAGAAAAGATTTACGAACAATGTTCTATGTGCTTCTGTTATTCCCTTACATGGAAGCAAGTTGTATTGCAGTGATTTAAAAATGTGTTTACGATCATTTCCGAAATATTACCGAACATAGAAATTACATTTTTTTTATAACACAATCAGTCATCAAATTTTTTTTAGTAGAAAGGAAAAAAATAGTGCTTCCAAGTGGGAATTCGCCATATAAAAATTATGCCTCTTGTAAGCAGGCTTGTAAGGGGGTATTGTGCTTTCTCCCTTACAAAACTGCTTACCAGTAACCTCCATTTTTTACTGGGACTATATTTAGAAAAAAAAAATACAACAATCGACGCTAAGGATTTGCAGATATGTATAAGCAAAAATATGCGCTGGCGTGACGTTAAAAAAGCCGAAGTGGATTTTGATTTGCATTGCAAAACTGAATAATACTGCGAATTGAGCAAGACGTATTGTATAAAACCTTTTTTAGTGAGCTTTGGACTTATATAGATTTATTTTTCAAGCTTTCCGATTTAAAAATCTTTGCTCGTTTAAAGGTACATATGGGCATATTCAGCGAAAAGTCTACTTTTTAATGTAACGCCAGAATGCAAATAAGGTTGTATTTTAGAACCGTGTTGTTCAACCGTTATCCCTTTTGTTACTAAATGTAAAGCTAGTTGCGCTTTACACCAAAATATAAAATAGTAAACTATACATATAAATTTTTTTGAGAAACAATTTGAATAACATCCGGCGTTACGTTACAAAAAGTAGACTTTTCACTGGAACTGCCCATATAAATCATATCATGAAAGTAGAAAATGTTGTTATTGTATTATCCTTTTTTTAATTATATGTATATATTTTACCATTTGCGTAAGTGTCACAATATTACCTTTGGAAACAAAAGATAGTCCAACGACATCAAAAAATGTCGAATTTGGTCCAATGGAAAAATACATAAAGAGAGACAGCGTTTGCTCTATAGAAGAAATTGTATGCAGAAGTTTAGCTGAAGATGGCAGACATGCCAACGCCAAAGTAATATCGGATTATTAAGGAATTAAGGGTTTTAAAATGCCTTTAAGTAATACATACAACGATATGGAGTTAAGATGAAAAGCTTAACGTTAAAAAAAAAAATTCATAACAGATTTGAGAAAAAATGCAGAAGAAAATGGAAGATTTTCCATAGTTGTAGATGAATGGACGAATGTAACTTATTAAAAATACGTTATTTGTTTGTAAAAATAATTTTTTTATTTGTTATTCTCATCGATTAATCGAACAATTTAATAGATTTAATCATTTAAACAAAGTTGAAAGGCGAATAATTGACAACTCTAGTATTTAGTCATATTAATGCTTTACAAACAAGTTTAATTAATTAAAATTTATTCACTTTTTGTTTTGGTTTAACTTTTATTTCAAATTTTCTTTTATTAAACAATTTTTTCACAATTTGTATGCTTTTGTTTGTTTACCTTTTGAAACATATGTTTTTTTGTTTTACTGCAGTAAAAGTTTCTAAGTGCACAGTCAAAAACTGTAAATTTACGCTCTCAATTTTGTTTTCTCATTTACTGCATTTTATATACGCGAACGCAATTTAGTGAAATGCAGTAAAGTTCAGTAAAAAATAGTTACAACTTTTATGTTCTCGAACGCAGCGTAACGAACGCTACATTCGCTCGCGTTTTCTAATTGATATCTAAACATTTTTTGGTCTTTAAAAAGAGATAGCTTCAACTTATACATATATAGTATTAAGTGACATTAATATGTACTTACGAATGGCATACATCATAATTGGTCACAAAGTTTTGTGACGCACGCCACAAAAAGTGGAATTCCTAAAAGAAATATTAATATAAGAGAGTTCTAAAATCACTTATTCGCAGTCAAACAATGTTGTGATTTTTTGACAAAAGCCGTGAACCCTTTGTGACATGGTGGAATAAGCAGGTGGCATCGTTACGACAACAAATACAACATTACAGCAAAAATGGAAAATATGTACATCACCGTTTACGTCAAAAAATACATTAAACAAATATCAAAGCGTGCCGTTAAATGTGATGAAATAAATAAATTTTTAGCCAATTTTTATTTAATTATGATCAATATCTTATTTATTTTAATTTAAAATTATCAAAAACTTTAAAAAAAATACAATAATCACAGCACAAAACGTGGACTTTTTGTAAACATAAACAAAACTTTGACATAAACCTAGACAAACAATGCAAGAGCAAAAAATCGTTATCTGGCGTAGTGCTGCCACTAGTTTATTTCACCATGCTTTGCGACGCACGCCTCACAACGGTATATAATAAACCCAATTTAAAAAAAAAAAAAAAAAATTATATTTTTATGAATAGCAATTCTTAAACTAATTTTGTGATTATTAATGAATATATGAATGAATATCAATTTTTTTTTTAAGGAAATTTATATTTTGATGAGTCTGCTGTAAGTGCTATTTTAAGCAAATAAAGCACATAAAATAATTTTAAATTCATGTATAACATTAAGAGATCAGGAGTGGGGTAGGATTTGGTAAGAATTATTGTATTAATGATCATCGAAATACATATTTATACCCACACCACAATAGTGGAGAGGGTATTATGCATTTGTGCTGATGTGTGTAACGCCTTGAAATATTGGTCCTAGACCCACCTTAAAGTATACCGATCGACTCAGAATCACTTTCTGATTCGAACTAGCGATGTCCGTCCGGCTGGCTGGCTTGCTGTCCATGTAACCTTGTGCGCAAAGTACAGGTCGCAATTTTGGAGATAATTTGATAAAATTTGGGACATAGGTTCTTATTGGCACAAGCCTATTGAAAATGGGCCGAATCGTAGGACCACGAGGGAAGATAGGGGGAAATTTCTTCCTCTCAGAAACTATCAAACCGATTTTAATGAAATTTAAAACATAGATAGATCCATATCTATATGGACACATTAGCTATACAGTTTTAAAAAAATAGGACCACAAGGGGAGATAGGGGCAATTTTTGCATCTCAAACCGATTTTAATGAAATTTAAAACATAGATAGATCCATATCTATATGGACACATTAGCTATACAGTTAAAAAAAAAGTAGGACCACAATGTGAGAAAGGGGCAATTTATTTAATGAAGTTTATAAACATAGATAAATCCATATTTATATGGACACATAAGCATGATGTGTTTTTAAATACTGTGGTGTAGGGTATCATATGGTCGGGCTTGACCGACTATACTTTCTTACTTGTTTTTAATATAAAAATGAAATTATACATCTAGTTTTATATTCATAGAAAGAAAAACACTCGGGATAAATCAAGTTTTTTATGATTACTTTAAGTACGAGTCATACTCAAAAATTCAAGTACGAATAACACTAAAACGTACTCAAAACAATCTTAAATGGGATTACTTTCGAAAATCAATCCCGGAATTTCTTGAAATAAGTATAAAATTCCTAAATCAAGTAAAAAAAGATTAAACTTTTCGTTGTGTTTAACCCTCCGGCTTCCGCATGTTTTAATTTTCTATACACATTGAAAAAGGTCTGGCCAGACTCATGTGTACCACAAATGGTTAAAAAGTAAATTTGAACACTTGCTTCTCATTTAGTTTATATTTTTGGTTCAATATGTATAGAAGATTTCGAAAGTAAAAACCATATCGGTCATGATGTTGGTGTTTTATCATTTTGTAAGGTTTAATACGGGTAAGTTAATCAATCATAATCATTTTTTCTTTCTAATTTTCTTTGGTGTTTTTTAAGCACGAATTCATGATAAAAATCAACTTTATAAAACTTAAGTCAATCTCATTTTCAGATTATTTTAAGTACGAAATCGGATTAAAAAAATTTTATAATTCTTGAATCTAGCGCATTTTGAGATTGATTCAATCCTAGTTTTACTTAAATCAATCTCATTTTCGGATTATTTCAAGTACGAAATCGGGATTGAATATGGATAATTTAATTGTTTTGCGATTGAAAATCCGTACTTGAATCAATCATTCTGTACTTGATTCAAGAAAATTCGTACTCACCGTACTATTAATACCGCATCGGATTGATTTGAGTACGGATGGATTGACTTTAATTTTGAGTGTTCCATTAAAAAAAAAAATAATTTGAAAAAATGTTGGTTCATGGACTGTTTCTGGGATTTGCCCATATCAGGGGTGTTCTGGAAATCCAAAACACAAGAATTTTAAACGTCGTTTTTTAATTAGATTTCTGTAATAAAAGATTTTTATGACAAATATAATACAAATATTTCTTTATTAAACAGTATTTTATAACAAAAATTATAAAAATTGCATTTAAAGTGTATTAAAAAAAACTTCCAAATTCTTGCGTTTTCGATTTCCAGAACACCCTTGTATAACTTAGGAAGTGAAAAAAAATGGTTATCTTAAGTTTGTCTGAAATCTGACCTTTTATGTATAAAATTTGTGAATAGGTATTTTGAGTGTAATGAGTTACTCCAACTATATAACATGTTAAATGTTGCATCATATGATGTTTCACAAATTGATCGATTATATCTCATTTTCTAAATATTGTGCTGCAGTAGAGGGCTAAAAGTAGGTCCCAATTTTTTTTTCGTTTTTTTTCCCACGTATCTGAGAATTGAATGCAACATATAAGTGCTATTTGAAATTAAATTTCGCAAAAAAATTATGACGCTCCACCCCAATGAATTTGAGTGAAATTTAAAACGAAAAAAAAAACCATCTTTATCTCATTTTAAACTTTCTGGTTCTTTTACTATTTAGAATGGCGTGATAATGTACAGTGTACAAATATACATATTGGCAATTTATTATAATTTCGCAGCTATAAACGAAGATACATTTTCTGTTGATCGGCAGACTGTTTTATTTATACACGAGTAGTAATTAATTCAAATTGTGTAGTTACCCAATACAGAATAATACTATACGATTTTATTAAATTTATAGGCAAAGTCTCGTATATAAATGTATGCTATGTACATACATATATGTTTGCATACACTTTGTACGTACTAAAACTGTATGAGTACAAACAAGTTTAAAAGAAAGTAAATTGTTGAGGTCACGTGAAATAAATTGCATCATATACCTAGTAAATGACTTTTTTATTCTGTATTTATTTATAAAGTTGTTATTATAAAAAATATTGTTGAACTAATTAAAGGGGGTTTTTAATGAAATGAATATGAAAATAACAATTAAAAGAAAAAAGTGTTATAGGAACAACTCTTAAGAACATTATAATAAAAAAAAATTAATGGCTTTGCCTCATCAAGCTATAGTTTTTGATGCACTTGTAGAGCCTTCTTGATTAAAAACTTAAATGACAATTACAGTAGACTCGCGATAACAAAAACACCGCCTTACGTGAACACCGGCTAGCATGAACATAATTTTTTTTACACTGACAACTCTGTAGCGTGAACACAGTAAGAAAGCCCTATAACGTGAAC
This sequence comes from Pollenia griseotomentosa, assembly GCA_963931875.1. Lineage (NCBI taxonomy): Eukaryota > Metazoa > Arthropoda > Insecta > Diptera > Polleniidae > Pollenia > Pollenia griseotomentosa. Next base: position 171,506,935 of record OZ007562.1, on the reverse strand, counting down.
AAATGTAAAATTCATGGAACATAGAAAAAGTTGTTTTCTTTTGAACATATTTAAGCAATCACTACTTCTTTAAAAACTGGGAATCCCCGTAAATGATTGCTTATGAATATATTCTGGCATTTTGTGTAACGCGAGCTGTTGATTTGCTTAGTTTGTTTTTAGTTTGATATAAAGTGTGTCGTGAAAAATGTCGCAAAAACTAAAAAATTTTTTAACTTTAAAGGAAAAAGTGGATGTAATAGAAAAAATAAAAAAAAGATCAAGCGTGACTAGCGGTGTTCAGCTTTTTGCAAAAAAGAAAATCCAAAAAAAGATAACCCATTTTTTTAAATAATTTTAATGTAAATTGTTTTTCTTAACAAAACAAATACGAATATGAATTAATGAATATGAATTAATAAAAAAAATATATGAATTTAAGTTAAATATATGTCTATTTTATTTTTAAGATGTAGAAAATTACACCTTCGTAAACATGAACAACTTCGCAAACGTGAACACGCTTAGGTTTTAATAGTTCACGTTACCGCGAGTCTACTGTATTACCCTATTTCTAATTTTACTTTTGATTATTCTTTTTCAGTATATAAAAGCTATGTATAACATTAAATTTTTTTCCTATGTTGTTTTTCTCTTAAAATAATATTTTAAAACCTAGGTAGCGGACGAACTCGCGAGAGAGGGTTCCAATCTGGACTAAGAGCTAAGGGACGGGGGGTAAAACCCCCCTTTTGTCTTTACTATGAGGATTCCGCGATATTGTTAACAGGTTCTGGAGTGATAGAACGGATTGCAGGGTGCAGGGTCTCAGGTAGAAATGGCTAGGAAATAGATTTCACGACGAGCTATCTTAAATCTATCTGTCAATTCTTTTCTTCTCTTTTTCTTCTTCCTCTATATTAAGTTAACCTAGCACCTAGGTTTTATTTTCCTCCCTATTATATACAAACATAGGCCCAACATTTTTCATATTTGAGTACGTTGTACATACAAGTAAAAATTGTATTTTGCCGGTCAAAACTTAAGCAAAATATGTCCATAATGCAATAATGTCGACGTGTTTCTTTTTTTCTTTTCTCTTTGTTATTCTCACCACTAACAAAAAGCAAAAAAAAAAAAAAATAATAAAAAAATAAACATTTATGTATGTATGTATGTATAGCCGTATGAAAATATAAACATATATTTTATGATTAAACGATGTTGTGTGTATTAAGCAATAAATTGCGATTTTCGGCTATAATAAAACGTTTAAGTTTTGTTTATGAAAATGTTTTACTATTATACATATGGGCATTTTCATGAGAATTAATTTCCAGTCACACTAATTTTCCAAATAGCTACCTCCCTAACCCTACGGCCACACGTGCAATTTGTGATGTCTTAACACAAGCAATAACGCCGGCAGAATAACTTCGTCAAATTGTCAATGTGTTTTAGGTGGAGAACACGTAAATATCTTACAACATAAGTTTAAAAACAAGCTAAAGACAGGTTGTGTGTTATATTCATAGCGAAGAAAAAGTTTAGCGCTTAAACATAGTATACATCGCTAAAAATAACAATATTACATAATTTTAATTATTTAATTTTAATAATTTTATTTAATTTTAATTATTTATCAGCCACGCGCGTATTATTGACAAGTTGTATAAAAAAGTTAATAAAAAGCAACAAAAAAAGCTGTCTGTCAAACTTAAACGTCAAGTTATGTTATAAAATAGCTTTCAAGACAGATTGCTTAACAACGCTGTTAAAACACAAACAAAACACTAACATGAGGAGGCTATACCTAACACTAACATGATGTTAGTGTTAATGTTAACCATTTGATGTCAGTTGTAGCCTGGGTGTAAAGACGTACAATGACATGTCACGAACGATGACATGAAAATGCCCATATGCATGTAGATACATATTACAGTTATTAAATCATTAGCGGAGTTCAGCATTAGGCTTGCAAAAGAGTAAATGTAAAATATCGTTGCAATTTAATGAAATCTAACGGAAACTCTGTGTATTTTTGTTGTTGGATTTAACAGAAGAGCGACGATATTTTGCATTTGCATTTTTGCAAGACTAATACTGAACTCCGCTATTGACTTAGGTTAAATTCATTACAAAGAGTGTGTGTGAAACGGTAGCAAAGTACTCATGGAAGTAAAATTTTGACACTATTGAGGTGAATAAAATTTCACTAGCCCTGGGGGCTAGTATAAATTTTGACATTAGTGCGGAAATTTTTGACAACCATAAAATTATTTTTTTTCTTCAAAATTGTTTTAACAAAAGCAAACCATTCTTTTAGAAAACTAGTGGTTACTTGTAGGACATCAGATATTTAATAGGTGTGAACAGTGTTGCCAGAAGGAGGGGAAAATCCCAACATGAATCGGACAAATTTTTTATAATCACCAAAATGTAGGGATTTTTTGTCATATCGTTATTATTTATTAAATAAATTCAGAAAAACGTTTTGTAAGTGATATTATCTTGTCCAAAGCGGTTGAAATTTTTTTCTTTTCACTAAAATCGCTTCAAAATATATGTACAGAGTTGTTTGTGGTTTAAAAAGTTGGCGACACTAATATGTACGTATGCTTTTTCTAACATATCATTTAACTAAATTTGTATAAGTACATATATCTGTGGCCACAAGGAATAACAGCTAAAGTCGAGTTAGGACAAAGTAGAGTTATTACTACTGTTGTATTCACTGTATTTAAATGCACTACCACACAAAATTTTATCATCGTAGCTCAAAAAATTAGTATTTTATACCTAAAACACTAAACAGCTAAAGTCGAAATTTTGCTCGTATGATTTTGAAATAACAGCCTATTGCAATTTGCTTCAATATTTTTTTAAAAAAAGTTTCTTAAGTAGAATTAGGATTTTATTCCAAACAGTGCCGTGCGTGTATTCAGACGTAAAATGTATGCTTAACTCGAGTTTAGTCATTATTCCGTATGTTAAATTGATAATTCTTCAAATTAGGAATAACAACCAAACTCGAGTTTAGTCATTATTGAGTTTTTTTCGAGTTTCCAGTAAAAGCCAAAGTCGAATTTGGTCGTTATTCCAAATGTGAAGAATAATTTGTTTAAGGCCTAACTCCACTTAAGTTGTTTTTCCGTAATAGGTTTTCAGTTGAAGCATTACTTAAGTAAAGTTAAGTTCATTTTCCAAATTTTGTGTGCAGTTCAATAAAATCTTAAATCGAATTTGGTTGTTAAGTGTAAGAGTTCATACAGAAAAGTATATCAGGATGTCTAACCGTGTAAAAAAAATGTTAGAGTTAGCAGTAAAAAAAAATTCAGAAGTGTCATCGAGCGTTCAAGGTAAGTTTTAAATAATATATTTCCTTATGATGAAACGTTAAAATTAATTTTTAAACTTAAACTTTATAGTGGAAACAACCTCGAATAATTCTTTTCTTATTCAAAATGTTGAAAGGCAGTATCAAATTGATAGATATTCAAAGTAAGTTTAACTTTTTAAAGTATGGTACCTACGTAGAGTAGAGTCAGGATCATCTTAACAAAAAAGAGTTTTAAATTTGTTATAGACGACATGAGGAATAAGGAATTCAGTTTGAAGCAATGGCCTAATATTTCTCTAACACATCAACCTGATCCCACAACAGTGTTTTTTTTTGCAGACTTTTTATGAACCCGTAGTTCAAAATGAAACCAAATCCTCAATCAAAGGATTTGATTTTGACTTAAATAATATATTAAAAGGTATAGTTATATGTTAACATCTGTCTTGTCTCCTATCGAAACTATGTGCAACAAATTATGAAAGCATCTTTTGCAGGTTCAAATTCTGGAAACAAAAAAGAGTTGTTTATATCTGAAATTTTTGAGTCAATTAACAATGATTCATCATTATCTGAAAATTGTGATGACTCCGTCAAAGATCCAGACTATTGTGGTACATCGAGTAATGATAACGCCGTAGTTAAAGAGTTTCAGCTTTCTTCAAGTGACACTGAAGGAAGTGCGTTGAATCAGACTTTGAAATGAGGTTAATGGGGCAACGAATGGAAAATGAGTTACAAGCTGAATCCGGTAAAAATAAGAATATCATTCGCCAAAAATGTCGTAATAGTGGTAATAGTGGTTTATGTTCCTTAATTTATTCTAATCACAGCAACTGAAGTACAAATATACATATAACAATTTTATAATCCTTATAAAAAAAAAAATTTAAAAAAAACTTGCTATATCTAACACTCAATTTACATGATGAATTTTATGACGTCCAATTTTGGACGTCATTTTTTGTTTGGTAGCAAGCGGTGTAGAGAAGAAAGAGGAAGAGAAAACAGAAATCATGTCTATTTTTCTACCCCTCTTTCTTCTCTACACCGCTTGCTACCAAACAAAAAAATGACGTCCAAAATTGGACGTCATAAAATTCATCATGTAAATTGAGTGTATCTAATAACTTTTTATTCAGCAAAAGTAACAAAATGAAAGTGCATAATAGCTAAAGTCAATTCATTAAGTTTGGTATAACAGCTAAAGTCGAGATAAGACTTAGAAATTTTTAGAAACGAAAAAGGAAAAGAAGCTTAACAATTTGTTTTGCTTATTTCTCTTAAGTTAGCTGCTTTTTCATTATGAATTGAATTGCAAATTAAAATATAATAAAATTGCTAACATCGAACTTTCAAATATTAGCTTAATCTTAATTCCCTGATTTCAGGCACCAATTTCAAACTTAAAAATGCTCTGCTGAAAACTTCTCAAAATAGAGTTTAGTTGTTATTCCTTGTGGCCACAGATATATCGTACCTATTTAACAATATTGTATTAACTAAAAATTTTTAGTTTTTCACTTTTTGGAAAAAATCGAGAGGTATTATTCCTATCTACCCGCTGTAAAAATATCGAGCTATTTTGCTTTGGTAAAGAAACGGTTGGTTAAAAAATACTTTTTTATATGCCTTTCATATTAAATGAAAAATTGTTTTGCTTCTAATGAAAATTTTGAAATTTTGAGTTAATACAGTTTTGTTGAACAAGTGTGATATGTATTACTTTTTTTTTAAGTTTTGTACTTATTTTTTGTCAAAGCTTTAATATACATATTCAAGGTATATTTACACAAGGTAAACTCGTTGGCCCATATGTTTGTCAGCTGTTTACCCATAGTTGGAACCACAACGTCAAATTGCGTGTATATGAGCCAAAATTTGTACATGTGTGCGTTAAATTGTTTTTGTTTTATATGAAGACAATTTTGACAACATGGTTCCTTTTATAGAGCAGCATGTCTACACTCCCAAATGAGTCTACCTTGTGTAAATATACCTTGATACATATTCAAACGAAATTTATTTTTTATTATTATAAGTGTTGATCGACCTTTTTTGATTACTCTAAATAGTTTATATAGTTTCCTATATGCAGGCTTTCAAGGTCATTTATTTTTTATAACTAATGTGTTTTCTTCTATTTCTATGACAATAATGCGTAGTTATTTTTGTAGGGGAAATTTTATCAACGTGTAGGGAAAAATCGGATTTTTTTTTTGCATGTGTAGGTTGTGAACATAGCTGTACAAATTTTAAAAAACTTTGGTTTTAAAAAATTATAGGAATTTAAGAAATTTGTTATTTGAGATATTCTCCCAAATTTATTTTAAATGAGTTTTAATTTTTTGGTGGTTAATAGCCTTTTCACACTTGTCAACATTTAACATCAATTTGTGAAGATGTTGGAAATTTCCCATAAGAAATACATAGGGCTAAAAATCAAAATTTTTCAACATATTTACAGAATGTTACTATCTTATTTTGTTCCCTTTTACATTTTTCGATTCATTTAATGTCATCACTAGAAAAGTGGCAATAAATTCTGTAATTATTGTGGCATCACTGACAAAATGGAAGTTGCTTTGAAAGCAGCGTTACCATTTCTCAAGTTGTTCCTTTTTTGCATGCCTTATTTTGCTTGATTTTGCTAAAATTATTAAACAAAATGAATTATAAATACATTTTGGTGTTATCTTTTAAAATGTTGGCACTTTTGTAGAAAAAAACTATTTTAAAAAAGTAAAAGTTTTTTTTTCAGAAATGGTGACATTTTTTATTGATAGTGCGTTCCTCCGAAATGTATGCAAGTGTACAAAGGGTATAAGCATGTCTATATGAATCAGTAGACTTCAACAAATTTTTTTTTTGTTTCAGCATTATAGAAACGAATAGTAACATGAACGTGCTTTTTGTATGAAATATCTGTCAATTCGTTGATCACAATTTAAGTCCTTCCATGACATTGTTTGATTCCTTCGATTTTGATTTAAGTTCTTGGTGTTTTAGTAAATAAAACTGATGAATTTTCCCATTTCGTTGATTTCGCCGGTATGTTGTAGTTTTAAGCGGACAAACCGTCCTCGGTAACACGACAGGCTAATATTTCACCCAATCATTTTTGGCAGCATATTTTAGGTAGGTATTATTTGCAGACTAATATTTCACCCAATCATTTTTGGCAGCATATTTTAGGTAGGTATTATTTGCAGTCTATTAAGAACTACTTGGAACAGAGTAAGATTTTACTTGGCGTATATTTATGTCACGCTTTTAGACTAATTAAAGGTGATTAATAAGTCGTGACGTTAAATAGCCTTTGCAACTTATCATTTTATGCCCCTTTAAGCTCCTTTGTCTTTTAAATCAGTACGAAATATCACCAGAGATGACATCATTATACAAATATATGTACTATATAATATTTAGAATACTGTCAAATTGCTAATTACTTTCTAAGCTAAACTTTTTTTGTATGTAGTATTTTGAAATGATTAGTATTGTGATTATTTTGTTGAACTATTTTATGGTTTTTAATCCAAATTTTTTTTTTTTTTTAATAATTTTAATTAGGCTTAAGTTCATTAAATTTAATTTTCATTAAATTATTTCTATGAAGAAAGGAATTTTACAACATGAAAATTAATTAAAATTGTTATTGATAATCTTTCATTTTTGACCGTGGCCGGGGCTCGAAATGTTTTTGGTTTTTGTTACAAGAATACACGCTTATATAAGCGATTTGTATTTACATTGCTCATAATGTTTTTTGACTTTTGTTACATTTTGTTTTGACGTTCTTCATAAAAAGTTTAAGTTTGCCCAATATTCAATTAAAAAATACTTCAATTACGGGTACATTTATAACAAAAGTAAGGAAAACGTATATAAATTACACATTACAAAAATAACCGGTTTATTTGATATTCGAAAAATGGACATTTTAAGATATTCGACATGGGCAAAACTAAAATAACCGGTGGAAACCGGTCGAACGCTATTCGATCGATCTCCCTAATAACTAAGTAATGATGGTAGGGTAGATAAATATATTTTAAATAAGGCCTTAGGTAAAAAAATTAATTACATACATGTATAAATGATATATATGTATAAAGGTTAGAAATCAACTTAAATAACACTTACCATTATATCTGAACTGCCACTGCTAACACTTGGGCCTGAAGATAATGTTGTTAGTGGAGAAAATTTTTTTTTAACTGGACTAGTAGTAGCTACTGTATCTACAGTTAAAGTTGCAACCGCTTGCTCTCCATCATCTGGTTCACTTTGGGAAATTGTGCGTGTAAAGTCTTTAGGGACGGTGGAATGATCCACTTTTATCGACGTCAAGTCATCGGTTACAGAAGCTGGTGACGCAGGAGGCAACATAGATTTGGATTGTTCTTTGGCAATTTCAAAATTTGATGTCTGTGACAAGTTCGTGTTAGGTAACGGCGTTGAAGTTAAAGTTGATTCGTATGTTCTTTTTCGTGATGAAGTAGTTGTTGTTGCTGTTGTAGCAGATTTAGAACCGTTAATTAACGTTGGTGTTGTATGTGTTGTAATTGGATTGTTGGTGAGTATGGAGGATGATGCCATTGCGGCGTTTTAATAGAGATTTTTTTTAAATAATAATTAAATAACGAAATGTAGAATAAGAAATAAAAACTTTTTTAAGATCTTTGAATTCCTTAAAATAAAGTTTAAGTTGTTTTCAAATTTTTTTTGTATTAATTCAATTGAAATGATAATTCCAACTTTAACATGTGGATGGTTAATATTTGTGTTTTTTTTATTAAATTACTCTAGTACGTAGAGATTCGTTAGTCATACAATTTATTTATTTTATTATGATGTATGTTTGCAATTTATTTATGCCTCGATTAGAATGACCTGCAACAATAAGAAAAAAAATGGTTAGTTTAAGAATTGTTTTGTATTCAAAATAAACAATTTCAGTAATAAAAAAAGCCTCAATAGGCCAATTAACAAAATAATAGAAAGCCAAAATCCTAAATAAAGATTATATAAATATGCAAGTTTTTCTAATGCAAATAATTATTCTAGCTCCTTACTTTAAAAAATTAGTTCCCCAGTTGAGCATGAAAAAAGCAGAAAGAAAATAAGTTATAGTTATAATCTTAATGCAAGTAAGTATGTAGTTTTTAGTATATAATTCCTAAAAAATTTTTTTAGTGTTGTAGGTCAATTAGAAGACAAAAGAATTTAGATTATAAGCGTCCTTGTTAATTTGTTGTAAAAAAAAAACTAAACGACGAGAGCATGGACCCATTGATATACAACATACACTTAAAGAATCCATGAAACATTTAACGAAAGAAACTTTCGTAGCTATTTTTTTGTACTACATATTTACAAAAGTTTCGCATATAATCCGAATAAGTTTAGCCTAGCATTATTTTAACGTAAGTACCGAAATCTTTCGTAGTCCTATTTTTAGTAAATATTACAGAATTTGAATTTACAAAATAACTTTCGTAAAATATCGCATATGTGCTCCTATATTTAACGAAAGTAAAGAAAATATTTTGTAGCAAATTTATTTTGTAAAATATAAGAAAATTGGTTGTATTTTACGGAATAATTTTGTAAGGAATTTTTATTTTTGTAAAATAACGCATGATTTTGAATTTAACTATTTATTAATAAAATATACGACCATGTTCTGGAAATCGAGTAAAATTGAAATCGAAGAAAATTTTTAGTTAAATTTTTCTAAAAATTACCTCATTTTTTATGATTTTTAAAGAAATTGTAATAAATATGTATACATAAGTGGGTCTTAAAGCAGGATCGTTTTAAAAGTTTGTTCCGGTACAATTTTATACTAAATATTTAACTTAATTTTTGCAAATAGAAAATATTTGAAGCGATTTATAAAAATATTTCGTAATGTGCGAAAAAATTTTTTTTCGTTAATTATAAAGTTATTTTGTATTTTACTAAATCATTTCGTACTTACGTACATTGTCGCAAGATTTTTTTTGAGTGTATATACAAGCAAGTATAAAACAAAATTCATTGACGTAGATAGGGGGGCTGGGGTGGTCAAAACCCACCTAGAACCCCTTCTGACAACCAAAGACGTTTTTCCCTTTATATAATTGTTTTTTTCGTTTAGCATTTTTTGTTTTCCTTAATTCCTTATTCCTTAATACATTTCTTTTACATAAGATAAAATCCAAAATTTACAAGAATATATCGTCAGCTCATGATTGGTTTGACCTTCCGACTAATAAGCTCCATATCAACTATTTTAATGTTTATTGTATTGAGTATTGTTTTGCTCTACACGCCACTGTCGGCGAATGCTGCAAATTCCTCATCCAAAACGTACAAAATAAATTTCACTCTTGCTTTGTTTCATTTTCGTAAGAAAAATAAGTAGTTAAAACGAAAACAAAATAAAATGACAACAAGAAAATACATTTTACTCTTGCTTCGCTTCATTGCCGTAAGAAAAAAAGTAGTAAAAGCAAAATAAAATGACAACAACTCAATACCCAGCAGTAGGTATACGTTTGCAGCACAAAAAGCTACATTTAGAAATAAATTTAGAAAAGTAGCGTATGCGGCACATAATAATAATATTCCCTTTCAATAAAATACTATTAACTTCGAAGTTCGTTCATGAATTTCCATTTTTCTTCAAAACATATGCCAAAAGCAGTAGTAAAAATACAAAAAATTCTATCGAGTATATTTTTAGGAAACTTAATGTAAACCTTCATTGTCATTTTTCTCTGCTACGACCTTTTGGTATATGCGCCAAACCAATACTAAGCTGACGATACGTATGTATGTCTATCCAAACTTTAAGAAGCGGCAATAAGCCTTTATATTCGTTTTAATAGTGGCAAAAAAAAGTTTCACAATGCAATGCTTCAGGAACGAATTTAGCACTTGTACATACATATTGAAAATGAAGTAGACAAATACAAAATCACTTCAAAAGAGGTATTAAACATAAAAAATAACGTAGAATAACTTCTTCAATAATAAATTGACTTTAATAAAAAATTTTAAATTTATTTTTATATTACTATTTAAATCTGTGTCAAAAAGGAAAAATTACTTAATTTAAATTTGAGTTAATGGCTTTCACGCTTAAAAGTATACAAGGGCAAAGTTTCAGTCATTTTGTTTTAGGAAGTATGTATAAGCAAAATGAATTTTTCCTTATCTTTCTTTAATGTGCAATAACATTTGGAATAAGAACTTAAGTCTATTTTCGATTTGTGACATTTGTAATACTTAGGTCTTAAAACATTAAAAACGTATAGCCGCAGATAAGTGGTGATTATGTTAGAATACAAAACATATTACCTTATTGCCACGGATATATTTTTAACTTGCAACCACTAGTTGCCTTTAATTTTTAAATGCTTTGTTTTTCTTTATATTTAGTGCAAACTGAATTTTTGTGATATATTATTTTAGTTTTGTTTTACTGAAAAATTATTTTGTTTTAATAACAAAAAAAAAGTATTTGTTTTTTCCTTTGGCACTTGCCCACCCTAGATTTAAAGTCTAACTACGCTTATGGCAAAATCTGAACATAAATATTATTATTATTTCTGTATGTGCGTAATTTAAAAAAAAAAAAAAAATAAAAAAGATTCGCTCTAAGTAAAAATTTACCATATAAATATAGGTCTTAATTAGGGTTTTTTCCCGGGATTTCCCGGGAATTTCAATTATTTTATTTCCCGTTTTCCCGGGATTTTTCTTGCGGGATCCCGGGAAATAAAAAATTCCTCATAATTTCAGAAAATAGCTATTTATACCTTGAAATTTAGTGCTCTATTTTCTAAAAATTAGCATCTGTGGATGGGTTGTGGATTAGATCAATTACAAGAAGTGAGTACATACGTAAATCAATGTCTCCTGATGCAATAAATCTACTAAAAGCAGAATGGGCAGTGCAACAGTTGATAATTATTACATTTAGTGAAGTGAAGAGTTAATAAAGTACATTAATTCAAAATAAGATGCAGGCAGTAAAGTTTCATTGTCCATGAACAAGTCTTAAAAATAGGAGATACCTAAACATATCGCTCCTTTATTGCAACATAGTAATATCTACAAAAACAAGCGATCTTGGCAAAATGCGATTAAAGTTTTCAAAATGTACCGACTTAAAGATATATTTTGCTATTACTTCGATTCAGTTTGAGATATAATACGAGAAGGTATGAAGGAAAACTTTGTAAAGTTACTTAAAATTTTGAGATATGACTATTATGCAATGAAGGAGCGATATGTTAATTAGGTGATAAACACAAATTTTCAATTTCAATTTGTGTTGGTTTATATACCCGTGAAGTGCGGGGAAACGATTACAAATGGACCTATTGAAATGAAAAGGTTTGGAAGAAGCAGTCCGGTTGATGCTATTTTTGCATCAACCTTGACATACATTTGACTGATATAGACGTTGTTTATAAAAAAGAAAAAATTGCTTCTGGTTGTGAATCCGAAGCATGCTACAACGGTGCACTTTTAACTATTTGTCCAAACTCGGTAAAAAATGAACGAAATTTTTCGGAAACATGATAATTAGTAAATAAAGTCAGGAATATACTTTTTGACGACTTACAAAGCGCTTTGAGTATGTCAGAAAGTTATTTCCTAAGCCATTAAAAAATGCTATATATTTCTTTAAAGTATTTTATCTATTTTATTAATTAACTTTTTGATTTCATATCTTGAGTACCTTAATTTTTATTTTGTTTTTATTATTGTTTTATGAATTATCCAGAGCATAATAATACTGAATAAAAGCATAATAATAGGGAATAAAGGCGTGAGGTAATAATAATTAAAGTTCCTATTTCAATCTTCAATTCATTTTTTAGTATTGAACCTTTTCATTTACTTTCTTTGTTTTTTTTTCATTAATTAATACCAAAATTAACTTTGTAGTATTTATATGGAGCGGGATCCCGGGATCCCGGGAAATTTAAAAAAATTTCCCGCTTTCCCGGGAAACGAAAAAGTCCGGGGAAAAAAAAACTCTAGTCTTAATAGATACACATACAGCATTAAATTTTCTATTGAAATTGAGTCAGATCGGTCCAAAACTGATAAGATTTAAGCAAAAAAACCACGACTCCCTCTAATTTTACCCATAAATACCTTGTTGCTGTTGTTTTTGTTTTTTTTTTTTTGTATATCTGAAAAACGGCAAGAGCCAAAGTTGCCAAATTAAGTACAAGCATCTTAGAGAAGAGAAGACATTATAGATTTTTGTATATCAGGAGAACGGCAAGAGCCAAAATTTTCAAATTAGGTACCAAGCATCTTGGTTATCAATACATAATATCAGACCAAATGTGGACGGGCTTGGATAAGTGGGCGTGGCACATAATAAATTTATTTATATGTATCTAAAGAACGGTACTTGTTTAACTTTTTTAACGCTCCATGGTAAAGGGCATATAAGATTCATAAAATCCAAATACAGCCCTCTTAATTGCTTTTAATAAAGTATGTGTATTATATTAATCTGCAGGTTATAAAATTTGTTCAAATACCATGAATCAATTTAGTTTCTTTACTAGAACGTTTGTATTTACGTTTGTATGTTGACAAATTAGAAAAACTGCCATATCTAGCGTTACAAAGGATTCCTGGCAAACAAATTTTGGACATATTTTATATAATTTATTTTTTCAACCGCACATTTTATAACTACCATCACTATTTTTCGTATTACAGATGGAATTGTTTTATGTATACACATATGTATATTTTTTTAAGTTTGTATACCTAGTTTACTGTTTTATTTTGAAAAGGTACTCTTTTTAATATTGTTACTTAACATTTTAAAGTGTGATAAACATACTTTTTTATAATTTTATTTATGTATGTAGGTATATAAAAACACAATTTTTTCTTAAACAAGCAAACAAATTTTCAAAACATATTTTTAATTAAAAACAAATAAAAAAAATACGTTTAAACCGTACAGCAATACTCAAACGAATGATGAATAATAAAAAAAAATTATTTTTGCTTTCATGCACATGAGAGACGTAGAGGTTCGTCGGTATGACGCGATCAAGACACAAGTGTACCCTATGCGCGATTAAGTAAAATAAAATATAGGTATGCATGTATACAATTCTAAAGTTATTTACAATAAAAAGAGAAAATAATGCTATTTAGGTATAATGAGCAGAAATCTCATCGGTATAGTGATGAAAAGTGCATACCCCCAGAAGAAACTGGTTAAATTTTGTTAGAATGTTTGCTCTCTTTTAATTGAACTAAAAATTCTCAATTGCAATTTTACTTTTTTTTTAAAGCTAGAGATAAAAAATTAAGTACTATTGTACTTGTAAAATTACGTAGTACCCCCATGGCATATATTACATTTTTCAATACATTTTTCAACAGCAAACTTTTCAACAAGATTAGCTTAATTTATCTTGAATCAAGGAAAATACTTTGAGTCCAATTTAATGTTTGTCAAATGATGTACCTAAATACTTAAATGCAAAAAGTTAAAAGACTATATCAAAAATTTTCGAACGAAATTTAGCTTTATTGAATTTATTTTTATTACAGTCATGGTCTGAGAATAAAGAGGGTGAGTTTTTTGGAGTAAATATTTTTCGTGAAAGGTATGGCTCGGAAATGTTGTTATTTTTTCCCCCACGAAATAACGTAATCTGTTAATAGAGATTCAGTACAATTTTACATCCCTGGTGTAAATTTCAGATTTATTCGCCACTGTATTACTCACGTGAGTATATTAGAAAAAAATATTTTATGTGTTTTTGTACAAAAGTCTGCACAAAAAAAATTTAAAATATTTTATAAATAAATTTTATATAAAACGAGAGGATAACCGGCGTTTGCTACTATAAAAAAAAAATTCTTTATTAATGGAGGGGTTTAATTTAAATTCGTAAAATAGTTTTGAAGAGGTAGAAATTGCCCCCTATCCCCCTTTGGTCCTTATTTTGGAAACACGCAAAGCTTATGTGCCCTATCTATGTTTTAAATGAAATTACCCTATTTTTGTTTAGCTTTATCTATGTTTTAAATGAAATTACCCTATTTTTGTTTTAGCTTTGATATAGTTACAAGTAAGACTTCGAGTGTTTATAATTCTTATTCGCTTTAAGGTTTTATTTCTATAATATTTTTAGCTTTTCTAAAATCTTTGGAAAAGGTTTCCTAACGATCTGGCCTAAGCAACCAGTGAAATGCGCATAGAAGCTAGCTTTCCCTCAACAATAAATTTCAGTGTATTTATCAAATAAGAACAATTGGGAATTTAGCACGTCATACAGAAATCTTATTAATAATAAATTTTGTATTCCCAAAAAATAACTTTGATTAATTACCCTATGTTTCCTATTGTGTTCTTATTTTTTAAAAATACATTGCTAATGTATTCGTCTGAATAGGGAAATATCAATGTTTAGATTTTAATTAAAATCTGGTTGTCCTATTTTTGAAAATATGCATTTCTTACATATCCATCTAAATAAGGAAATTTCTATGTTCTAAGTTTCATTAAAATTGGCAGAAACTGCCCGCCACCTTCCCTCATGGACCTATTAAAAAAAATTCATTGCTTATGTGTTCATCTTAATAAGGATGTATCTATATTTTAAGTTTCATTAAAAAAGTTTTAATAGTTTAAATAGTGTCCTATTTTAGAAAAAAAAAATGCATTTCTTATATGTTCATCTAAATATCGATTTATCTATGTTTCAATTTTTATTAACATCTGTTTGATAGTTTCGGAGAGTGGGTGGTGGGTTTGACCCCACCATTATGGGCTTTAATATGTACACTCTTAACACTTTGTCAATTTGGAAAAATTATCTATTGTCGTTCTTTAGATATACATTGTTATATTTTGTGCCACACCCACTTCTTCAATAGCGCCCATATTTTGTCAGATGGTGTGTATTGATAACCAAAATATGTGTTTATTTATTCATATATAGATAAATAAAAAATATAATAATTGGGTCGGAGGGAAAAACTAAAAAAAAAAGAATTAAAAAACACACACACAATAACAATACATACATATCTTAAATATTTTAAATTTTTGCAATATTTCAAAATACATGGATATTTTGCATATTTTTTACTTTTCGCAATATATGTATACAAATATTTCTTAACAAAACGGGAAAATCTGAATACCCCAATACTGACATGTTTGATATATGGGCACTTCCACAGAAAAGCTCTCTTTTTGTCACGGTACGAAGCAATTAAGCTTGTTTTCTGAAAATATACCCGATAGGATTTTTTGTATATTCACCACTGCTTCTGGCATATGTTTTGAAGAAAAATAGATATTTTTGAACGAACTTAGAATTTAATAGTATTTTATTAAAAGGGAAAATTGTTGTTTTGTGCCTCATACGCCACTTTTCTAAATTGATTTCTTAAAAGTAGCTTTTTGTGCTGCATACGTTTACTTACTGCTGTGTATTCAGTTGTTGACATTTTATTTGTCTTTTTTTTTACTACTTTTTTCTTACGGCTATGAAGCAAAGCAAAAGTAAAATTTATTTTCTTGTTGTCATTTTATTTTGCTTTCGCAAAACATGTAGGTAAACTACATGTTTTTTTTACGGCAATGAAGCATAGCAAGAGTGAAATTTATTTTGTTCGTTTTTGTAAAAGGAATTTGCAGCTTTCGCCAAACAGTGGCGTGTAGAGCAAAACAATACCTAATAAACTTTAAAATCGTTGATATGGAGCAAAATTAATGCTTAATATCTCAGATACCATAAAAAACTTTGTCAAACAGGTTTTGGATTCAAAAAAGGGGTCATTTAAAATATATAGTATACCTACGGTTACCATTCGTCCCTTTTTTAAGAGGACAGTCCTTTTTTTTGTTACGATGTCCTTTATGATTTTTTTTCAAAATAAAGGACAGTAGATTGTCCTTTTTTTAGTGAATTGTCCTTTTGTTAAATTATGACTTCTTCTTTAAACTCAAAAACTAAAAGTTTTATTTTCCCAAAACCCCATAATTTCAAAATTAATACAGCAAAACACACTGGTTAACACTTATGCCATCATTAGATCGAATTCTAAAATTGTTCGTTCCATTGAAAGAATATTTTCTCTCTCAAGAAAAGAGCCCTATGATATTGCAAAAATTATTTTGATGATCCATGTGCTGGATTGTGGTTACTTAAGAATCACTTTTAATAACAAAGTGCAAATTTCAAATGGACTGTGCGGAATTTAAATTAGTTATATGTATAAACAAGCATATTAAAAAAAATTACTTCTACAGAAATATATCAATTATTTTTAATTATTAAATTTTTTTGTTTTAAAGACTTTCTAGGTAATTTTATTGATTTTTCATAGATAATAAAATAAGTATATGTATTAATAGTTGTTCTACTTGCTAATATCATATTCTTTGAATTAATTTATTACCTATCCAATAACCTTGATACTATTGATCATTTTTACTACATTTCCAAATGTCCTTTTTTTTGTTTGAAAAATATGGTCACCGTCAGTATACCTTACCATACTCAATTTTTTTTTTTAATTGTCGTTAGGTCAAACTAATAATGAGCTGACGGTATGTTGTTAAAATTGTTCCTCTTTTTTTCCTTTTTAAGCATATATACTTATGTTTGTGTTTTTTAAACTTTTTTTGTTTGCATATTTTGAATTTTTTGGGCTTATAAACAATTATTCTAACAATCCAACCATAATAAGCATAAGGTAGCTTAAGCTACTCTCAAAATAACGAAATCAAATGCATTGAAAAAACAAAGTCAAAAACATCTGCCTCCAGAAGGAATGTGCGATCAGTTTCGCACTACGCTTAAGAAAAGAACAGTTTAATAAAACTTAATGGCAAGTTTCCTTAAGTTCAATATGGTTTGGTACATACATACAGATGATTTACATGAACTCACACTGTTTAAGAGGGTTGTTTCTATAAATGATTCCTACTTAGGCCATTGCAACAATAAAATTACCTTTAGTACATATATCTATCTATATATATAAAAGAGACGTGTTTGTTTGTAATCGCAAAACTCAAAAACTACTGCACCGACTTTGACCAAAATTTGTGTGTTTGATGTATGAGGCATGAGGAGTGTTTCTGTGGAGTTTCGTATTTATCCGATAGATGGCACTACGTTTTTATATTTTTGTCATTTTCGTCGTAATCGCTAAACATAATGTTTTAAAATTTAGATGCATGGTATGTCACTAAATCTTTATCAATATACATTTATCAATTCAGCGGTAATTCACTAAAATACACTGAAATCACCACAATGAAAAAAAAATTTATATGGTTTAATAGCCAGTTTTATTCCAAACATTTATGTTAATTTTAGTTTACAAAAGTCTATTTCCACTTCCATAAATATTTTTCAAATACGCGGTTAGGGTATCCAATAATTTTAAACAAACATGAAGAATCTAATAGAATTTGCTGGTAAGTAAAACATTTATTATTTTATTTTTTTTTTATTGTTTTGAAAATCAATAAAACACGTTGATATTTTATAAAATTTTAAATCTTTACTAAGGGCCAGCAAAGCGGACCGGGTTCAGCTAGTTAAATATATATTAACTAACCCTGTTTCATGTTCACTCTTTTGTGATTTCCAATGTAAGACCTATACAGTGTGAAGCACAAATTAAGGTACAACGCTCGTACAGCACGCAAAAAAGCGCTATATAAGCGAAGTCAACAAAAAAAAGCGAATTTATTTTACAAATGAATATAAAACAAAGCCAACTGAGTTTTGGGATAAGATTATTTTCTCGGATAAGTCAAGGTACAAAATTTTTGGCTCAAACGGACGTGCTTTAGTATGAAGGAAGCAAAATGAAGAGCTAAGCCCGAAGAATACGCTTATATAGGGCTTTTTGCGTGCTGTACGAGCGTTGTACCCAGCTCTTTTGATTGATATGTGTACTGTGTCCGCGTACACACTTTTGTCCATGGACACTTTCAACTCGGCAGCAATCTTTGGTGCACTTTTAAACGGGCCATTCCTAATTAAAGACACTATTTTTTTTTCTTCTCGGATACTAAGCTTGCGAGGACACCCAGACCTGGTCCTATTTTCAACTCGTTTTTCTTTTTGAAAGCGATTTATTACCTTTTGCGTTGTTGACTTACTTCTATTAGTTATTTGAGCAATTTCAGAATATGATTTTCCAATCTATGATTATTAATAATAATATTGCGCTCCTCAATCATTAGCTCCTTGCGAGTCATTTTATTAAACAGTTTTTTCAATAAAAACCCAGTTATTGCTACTGATATCAACAAGAAATAACTCTGAATACATTCTAAATGTACCCTTATTACCATAGAAAGAAAAAAACATTTAAAATAATAGAAATGCCAATACTTAAACATAGATCTTTTTAGAGGGTACCAAGACTTTTGCTGTGCAAAATTATGGAGTTGACAGGTACTCAAGGATATTTTATGGTTGTTTCTTAGAATAAGAGTGCATAATTTTGCTGGACTGTAGTATATGAATAATTTTACAAAATAGGAATAAATAACACAAACTTTCTTACTTGTTTTTAAAAAAAATTTTAGAAATTGTTTTATTTCAAAAGAGGTACCTTGATTTATGCTTCACACTGTATATGTTAAAAAATTAAGTGCTCAATAAAATTTTGTCTAACGCGTCTAATAAATGTTTTCTCTCTTGAAGATCAGCTGTTGTGTTTATATTATACAAACAGTTGAAAAAATACAAACAGAAATGTTAATACATATATTGTATATTTCTTCTATATATGTACATTAGGGTGGCCGTTATTTTATTTATTTTGATTTCTTATATTCTCCCCCCCTAAATCGGTTCAGTTTTATGTAAAAAAAAATACAAAAAAATTTCGTAGCTATAAGTTGTGTTTTAGGGGGGGCGTCCGTCCCTCAAAGTTTGCCATCAAACCATTTATTCAAATGTAATTTGTTTGCATATGACTATCTTCTAAAAACAACATTTTACAAGAATATGATATATGGCAATATTTTAGCTCTTCTAGTCAACAACATAAGCCTTTAAGAAAGTTTTTTGCTAAAATCAATATTTTAGAAAATAATTAAGAAAATAAAAACAAAATACCAAACATTTTATATACGTTTTATATATATAAAAGGGGGATTTAATGTCAAGTGACCCAATTTTGAAATAGATGTCTTTCGATTTTAATCAAATTTACACCAATTTTAGTACTGTTAGATAGTAGCTTAGACACAAATTTTCAACAAGATCGGTCAAAAAGTTTCTGAGTTAGAGGGGGTCAAAGTTTGACATTTTGGCCATACAGGTGTTCTTTCTCATCCATGTAACTTATTACCTATTGGTGTAAGCAAAATTTGTCCCAAGTAGTTTAGATAGCTTTTTGATTAAACTTTTAAAAAAAATTGTTTTTGTTTTTTTAAAAAATTTTTAAAATTTTTTTTTTTAAATTTAACACTTGGCTAAAAAAAATAAAAATAAAAGTTTTAAATTTAAAAAAAAAAAATTAAAAAATTTTTTAAAAAAAACAAAAAAATATTTTTAAAAAAGATTGATTAAATAGCTATCCAAGCTACTTGGGACAAATTTTGCTAACACCAATAGGTAATAAATTACATGGATGAGAAAGAACAAATGTATGGCAAACTTTGACCCCCTCTACCTCTGAAAAATTTTGACCGATCTTGTTGAAAACTTGTGTGTAAACTACTATCTAATAGGACTAACCTTGGTGTAAATTTCATCCAAATCGGAAGACATCGATTGTGTCACTTGACATTAAATCGCCTTTTTATATGTATAAAACGTATATAAAATGTTTGGTATTTTGTTGTTATTTTCTTAATTATTTTCTAAGATATTAGTCTTAGCAAAAAACTTTATTGGAGGCTTATGTTGTTGACTAGAAGAGCTAAAATATTGCCATATATCATATTCTTGTAAAATGTTGTTTTTAGAAGATAGTCATACGCAAACAAATTACATTTGAATAAATGGCTTGATGGCAAACTTTGAGGGGCGGACGCCCTCCCTAAAACACAACTTATCGCTACGAAATTTTTTTGTATTTTTTTTTACATAAAACTGAACTGATTTGGAGGGGGAGAGTATAAGAAATCAAAAAAAAAAAGTTCTCCATACAACTAACGGCCACGCTAATGTACATATGTATATATTTAAAATGGCAAATTAAATATTACAAATTTGGTGCGTCATATGATTTGCAAGATATATGTACGTATGTAGATTAAAGAAACAATTATTAAGATATGCATGTGTGTATGTATGTACATGTACATGCAGATAAGAAACAATTATTTGTTGTTATAATAAATATGCATATGCTAAAGTCCAAATTCGCCGAAAAAGTTAATTTGCCTAGTGACGATTATATTAAAAAAAACATGTAAAAAAACATATAATAAACTCATTGGATAACTTTATATTAAATTAAAAACTTTTACATAACACACTTGTTTAACAATACTGTATTAACTCAAAATTTAAAAATGTTCAGTGGAAGCAAAACAAGTTTTAATTTTATATTAAAGGCATATGAAAAAGAGTTTTTAACGATATGTTTTCAGCGGTTAGAGATAAATATGTATTGTCCAGTCCAAAAAGTGAAAAAATTAAAATTTTGAGTTAATACACTATTGTTGAACAAGTGCAATTTAATTTTTTTTTTTTAATTTTGATAACTAATGTACTGATTTTTTTGATACCACGAGTAAAAAGAGTCTGTGACTTTTTAAATGAAAATCAGGTTTTTGGATAAAAAAAAACAGTTTATTTACAACTTATGGCGTTTTCTCTTCTGAGTAAAATTCTGCATTTATTCTGCCTTTTACATTTTTTTATGTTCTTTTCTGAAAAACATGTGTTATTTTAAAAGTGTAAAGCGTTCTTTTCTGATGAGGTTCCCTTTAAAATTAAAAAAAAAATGCTACATGTTCAACACTCAATTTAATTAAAGAAGTATGAATGCAGCACTAGATCAAGGCGAATTCAGTACAAGGTGGTGGCAAGTTTCGAGCCGTAAACACTAACAATGCAATACAAAAAACATCTGTTGTTTCTGTTGGCTTTGGATTGTTTTAGTCTTGCCACCACCTGTAATTGAAATTACCTTGCGCACATTAAAAGTGTGATATTTTGAGAAATATTGCATTTATTCGCCGGATACTGAACACTACTTAAGTGCAAATATAATAAAGGTATTCACGTAAATTTTTTTTACCCTTGCATTTGTGCAAAATAGCATAGTTGCACTTATTTGACATGAGCAACACATTTCGGTTGCACCTTCAATTTTCAGCATTTTTGAAATCTTTTTTAAACAACGCACCTTCCATTTGACAATATTCAAAGATACATGTTGCGATTATTTTAAAACATTTTTTTAATAAAATTCAATCGTAAGTTTTTTGAAAATTACACAAAATTAAATAATTTTATTAATTTACAAATCGAATTAATAATTTATCCACCTAAAAAAAATTTTTGAGATAAGTATACTATACATTTGAAGCATTTTTTTCAATTTGGCAATGCCATAAAAAGTTGCAAAAATGTTATGCTTTTACTCTGAGTATCTTCAATTACTTAGTCCGAGTTTAGACGAGCGAACATTTGGAAGGAAAACATCTGGAATTCTCTTTTGTTTTTTCATTCGCGGTCACACAGACGAACATGTTGCCGGAAACATTCTGTTAATATTGTTGTTTTTTGTCTCAAAAAGTTAAGTAAACACAAAAACCATTCTCACTTCCCACCCGTAATTTGCTACCAAACAAAATGTTTCCGTGTCTAAATGGGCACTTACCCCTGACAATTTTGCATCGTTTGTGCAAAATAATTGTCTATGTGGTTGTTGTTATGTTTTTGCACTTTTGCTTTTTCGCAAGGTCGCAACTTTTTACGTGAATACCTTTAATATTAGAGTATTTTATATAAACTCAATTTCGTCTTCCCAATAAGGGTTGTAGCAATTATGTTAAAAAAATTTCGTTGTTTTGCTTAGGTCTTGAGTAGAAATGTTAATATTCCTTGTGAACCCAAAAGAGTTACCTTATCATTTCACAACTTTTTTACAGCAATTTCCAAAAGCTTTAATGTCGACCGCTTTGCGCGACAGAGTACATGGAATGTGAAAATTCACATCACCATGAATGTGGTTTTGCCGTAATTTTGACGTCATCACACAACACACAATGGCAACTGTGGCATTGTCGACATACATAAACTATTATGGTGTAATGATTCATCATTCAAGTTTATAACTAAAATTCAGGTTGATTGTATTTTTTCATAGAACTATCAAAATATCCATGCAGTAGTTCAAATGAAACTAAATGTTCTGAAAATTAGCGATGCTGATCCATTGAAGAAAGTTTCCTTGTTTTCATACTTGCAGGTTTCTAAGAAGAAAAGAAAAATTGGCGTACAAATATAATTTTTTTCGAACTGGAAATCTCAATTTAAATATGTACCCTTCTTTTTCAAAACCCATTTTATATAAAAAGTATGTTTTTACATACACGTAAATCAAACCTTTCTAATTAGCCAAAGTTCATGATTATAGATATTTCACACACAGAGAAAGATTGTTAAAGTGTTCGTAAAATAGGCATTATTTTTTTGATTTATGCTATTGTAATAAATTTTGTCCAGTCATAGTTTTATAAGACTAGTAGAAAACACATTGTCAAATTTCGTAAAGATCGGTAAATAAATTACCATAGGCCCCATGTAAAGCACATTCTTAAACAATACTTTAGTACGCCTAAAACTGTAACTGTAACGAATAATGCTATTGCAATAAATTTTGGTCTGTCAAAGTTTTATACGATTAGAAGTCATACTGCCAGTTTTCGTAAAGATCATCATTTATAGGTCATTTTTAGTTTTATAGGCCCCATGTAAAGCCCACTCTGGAAATATTCTAACTGTCGGTGGAGGGTATCAAAGATTCGGCACAGCCGAATATAGCACTCTTACTTGTTTTTTTTTTAATTTATATGTTTATAGTCCCAGCGTTACGACCTTTTAAAATTTTGCAGGCTAGTGTAATTATTAAATTTAGTTCTTTTTAAAGATTTTTGAAAAAAATTTTTAATCCTGGGACCAAATTACCGCATTCGATATTGATCGAAATTAAAATACAATTAAATGGAAATTTCGATCGATATCGAATGCCGTAATTTGGCCCCTGACTGCAAACTAACACAATTTGGGTTTAACAAAAAATTTGAAGCGGATCCGTCCGTTTTTTTCTTGCGGTACTATAGTTTAGTGAAGAAAAGACATACATTAATCTCTATTTTTGTTGTTTGGCCAATGTAATTGTTCATTAAATTTTTAGGTTTATTTTTCCCTTATAGTTAATGTTGCTCCAACTTTTTTTATATGTGGTTTGAGGGGAACGAACATTTATTTGGCTTAAAGACAACACATACATAACTGTGATTTGTTTTTAGTTTTAACACAAGTATTAACAAAACAAAAGACAAATTAGCAAAATAACAAAAAAAAAAATAGTGATAGTTTAATTGTTTTTTTAGTACATATGTACATTCATATATAAAAATGCATAAACAAATGAGTAACTTTGATTGTTTAAATTGTTTGCTATTATGTTTACTATTTACGTAGTTGTGCAAAAATAAATTGACATAAATAAATTACTAGATAATTTTAGTGCATCACGCCACTTTTTTTAAATTACCCTTTTTATTATCGTTTTTCTTTTTCCGATTAGATTGAAACTTTGTGCATTAAAAAGAAATGATAACAATTAAAGAGTGTACAAAGCGTAAGAGTGCTATCGAGTCAAGAAAAATAACACTGTGCTCGAATTGACTTTTTTTTTACCGGTAAAGCTAATTTGAGTACGCTGGATTCAATGGTGCTAGTCATTTTTCGAAGAAAGCTCTCGTATTCGCGATTATAATTTTCAATACCTAAGTAACATTAAACTATAGTTTTTAAAGTTTTGCGATCACTGTTGAATTTAAATCAATCCAACTCTGTAATATTAATAAGATTTCTGTATGACGTGCCAAATTCCCAATTTTTCATATTTGATAAATACACTGAAATTCATTGTTGAGGGAAAGCTAGCTTCTATGCTATATATTGTTTTTCATTATATTATTTTTTTGCGAAAAAATTTTTTCGCCATTTTTATTTTTTTTTTTTTTTTTTTTTTTTTTAAACATTTTTTTAAACTCTATTGAGGAGCTTAAACTTTTCTTTTTCATGAAACCTTAAGTTTCACAATATTTAATTTGCAATTAAATTGCCATTTTATTGAGTTAAAGAAATCATTATTTTTATTTCTATTTATTTCGAGCTTATGTTTAATTTTTTTTTGTTATTTTTGTAAAATTATTTCAATATCGACCCCTTTGCGCGAAATTATCGTATATGCCAATTTTTTGAAATTGAGTTTTTGATGCAATCTTGTTCTAAAGGGTGTTTTTTTAAGCTAGATAGAACTTTAAATTGTAAAAAGTAACACAAAAAATTAAATTTTGATGAAATATTTTTTTTTATCTTTTCAGTATACTCTGACAAATCATCATGAATAGACTCACGCTTGAACAACGCTACGAAATTATCCAAATTTACTTTGAAAATCAGTCGTCGATTCGCGCAACTTATATCGCAAAATTGTGTTCAGCGATGAGGCGCATTTTTGGCTTAACGGGTTTGTTAATAAGCAAAATTGCCGCATATGGAGCGAGACTAATCCACAAGAGACCCTACAGACTCCATTACATCCAGAAAAATGCACCGTTTGGTGCGGTTTTCACGCTGGTGGCATCATCGGACCTTATTTCTTTAAAAATGAGGCCGGAGCTCGCGTTACGGTCAATGGAGATCGTTACCGCACCATGATCAATGATTTTTTGTTTGAAAATATGGATGACATTGATCCGGAGGAGATGTGGTTTCAACAGGATGGCGCTACGTGCCATACGGCGAACGCAACCATCGACTTATTGAAATCAAAATTTGGCGATAAGTTGATTTCGAGAAATGGACCTGTCAATTGGCCTCCAAGGTCGTGCGATTTGACACCTCTCGATTATTTCCTGTGGGGCTACGTGAAGTCACTGGTTTATGCTGATAAACCAGCAACAATTGACGCCTTGGAGGCCAGCATTGTTCGTGTTATTCGTGACATACGGCCAGCAGTGCTCGAAAAAGTGGCCCAAAATTTTGATTACAATTTAATTTTTTGTGTTATTTTTTACAATTTCAAGTTCTATCGGGCTTAAAAAAACACCCTTTACATTCAAATTCCACTTCGTTGCTCCAAAAAGCACATGTATATTTTCATTTTGATATTGCAAGCGAAAGCAGAGAAAAGTATAAAAATGGCTGCCCTGTAAAATTTGGTTTTTGTAACATACGATAATTTCACGCAAAGGGGTCGATATCCTGCAGAAGTTACACAAATTAATAAAGACAATTTGATAATATGTACAAATTAATATTTATTTTTTTAAAAAATAATTGACCATAAGTTTTATTTAAATTTAAAAAAATAATGGTCCTAGTCGGGCGCAAATCTACATAAATAAATAAAATTCATATAAAATTTCAAGTAAAATTTAAACGTATGTACTACATACATACGTATACACAAATTTCTTTTTTACATAAATCGTAGTGATAACCTTGTGATTTTTTGAGATTTTACGTATAAAAAATTATCTGTTTTTTTAGTTCATTTGCAAATGTTTGTATTGTTATAACTAAAAAACTATTTTTAAGAAAATTTAGTTTAATAGCAAAATGTTAATGTTAATGTAAATATTTTAAGCTTGTTTGGGTTTTAAACAAGAAATTTAAAAAAATATATAAAATTGTCCCACTAAAACGTTAATTTTTATTCATAATGCTGGGCAACGACAGTGCAATCTACATGCAATCTGTTTCAATGCAACCTCAAAATATTAAAGCGTTTTGATGTTGATGCAATCTGGAATGAATGAAAAATGAACGAAAATGAACTTAATTTGCTAGATTGCGTAAATGCATTGCATTGTGTGTACCCAGCATAAAGTTTTTCTAAAACGAGATTGTTTTTGTTTGCTTGAATAACAGCTTTAAAAGTAACTATTATTGTTCAGACAGTTACTTAATAAAAACAAATCTTTCTATACAAATACAGCGGTGAAAAAGGTGCGATTTATTAGAATTTAAACTATGGCATGATAATGATTAAATCAAATCACAACAATTAAAAGTTTTTAAAAACACCATTTATTTATTAATTTTTTCTTTTAATGTGTGTGGTTACAGTAATTTGTACACACAATTATTTGTTTGTATTTTTAATACCTACAAGCGTTAAACATATGTTCGTTTAAATTAGAATAAGAGTTTTAATAAACCATAAACCATAGAAGATTCACTAGAACGGAAAGAGAGAGATAAACCTTGACTAAACAGCCAAACAAATTTAATTTATGGTTGTGTTAGTAAGAAATGTGTTAACTTTATTTATGTAACTTCACACGTACGGAATTTTGAGAGATAATTTTTTATTATGTTTCCGTTGTAGCCAATTCTTCAATACTATCATTATATGGCATAGAAGATTAACAAGTTCAAGTAAAAAAAAATAAAACGTAAAAGAAATTCAAGTTGATCAGTACTTATGCTAAGGTATTAAGATAAAACATTCCAATAATTTCTTGTCTTCATTTACTCTTAAAAATGTACATAGGTAAAGGGTGGTTAAATTGTAAGGGACGATGTTGAATGTGAACCACACCTAAACGCCAAGTTTTTTTCCGAATTTTATTCGACATTTTTCAATTTCAGACTAACTCAATTTGAATCATGGAAAGATACACAATCGAGCTACGCGTTAAAGTTATTAAGGCTTATTATGAAAATAGGAAATCAAATCAAAATGCATATCGTGCAATTTTCGAAGAAAATCATCTTCAGTGGATTCGTCAATAAGCAGAATTGCCGCATATGGGCGAATGATAATCCAAGAGTGATTGTCGAAAAACCAATGCACCCACAAAAAGTGACCGTTTTGTGCGGTTTATTGGCTGGCGGCATCATCGGGCCGAATTTTTTCCCAAATGAGGCCGGTCAGGCAGTTACTGTGAATGGTGTTCGCTATCGTGAGATGATAACGAACTTTTTATGGCCCGAATTGGAAGATATGGATGTGGACGATATGTGGTTTCAACAGGACGTTGCCACTTGCCACACAGCTAACGAAACAATGGCTCTTTTGCGCAACAAATTCAATGGCCGTGTTATCTCACGTAATGGCGATGTCAATTGGCCGCCAAGATCATGTGATTTGACACCGTTGGACTTTTTTCTTTGGGGTTATTTGAAAGAAAAGGTGTACGTCGATAAGCCAGCAACAATTCAAGAGCTAAAGGATGAGATAATTCGGCACATTAACGGCATAGAACCTCCATTATGCCTCAGGGTCATCGAAAATTTGGACCATCGGATGGAGGTGTGCCGCCGTGGTCGCGGCGCCCATTTGGCCGATATTTTGTTCCATACATAATTGAGTAGTATCAATATATCATAATAAAATAAAATTACAATAATTTCCTAAATAGTTTGTGTTTTATTCAAAATCAACATCGTGCCTTGAAATTTTAACCACCCTTTATATGGTACAATTTATGAATTGTAATAATGTAACATACACATGTCCACACTTCAATCTGTTATTCTTTTTTTATGAATGGAAATATTTAAAAATTATTTCAATACCAACTTTCACCTACGACTTCGTTAACCTAAAAATTAGAGCAAGATTTAAACAAAAGGGGTTTTCAAAAAAAAAAAAATTCAGAAATTTAATGTATTTTTTTACATATACATATCGTCACCTAAAATGTAAAAAAGCCCTAACTAACAAAAAATTAAAAATTGACTTTTAATTATTAAATCTGATGTATTTCATCAACACAAATGTCCACAAAAAATTTTGGAATCTTACGACCAACATTAGCGATTTTATTGACAAAAAAAAAAAAAACCGCCCTATCTACAAAATATTATATAATATACGCAAAATACCTAACTAACAGCTTCATATAATATGCAACATTGTTAATTGTCAAAAAATTAATTATAAACAGTTTAATACAATTTATCACATTAAATAGGTTTTTTCTTCTCCTGTAGAATTTTCAAAATGCTGGATAGACCCTTTGCGTTTAAGGCAACGATATACATATGTATTTACTTACTTTCTATTAAAATATTTCTATAAACAACATTATAGGAATTATTATTCTTCGACAACACATATGTACACACATATAAGTTTTGAGCACTCGATACTCTTGAGCAACCGATATTCAAAATGTACACCAAATTTGTCAAAAAGAGAAAACGTACCAAAGTACCAGTTTTTTGCGTTTTTATAATAATAAAAAGAGTTTTATACATATTTTAGTCTAGGCTATATGCTACCTCTATACTAAAATTCTCAAAAAGAAAAAAAGTACTAAAGGTAAAAGAACAGCAAGAGTACCAGCTTTTCATCGTTTTAGGCCCCCAGAAAGTAATATGTATGTTAATGCAGGCTATAATCTGCATGTATGCTAGAAAACGGCTTTGTGCGATTGCAAAAAATTAGCATTAAATCAACAACATCAAATACACTCATTTGTGTTCATGCAATCTAACTTTCTCAGCCACACACATCGGTGTTATTTTAAAATTCATTCAAGTCATGCACAGCGTATTGGCTTTGCCATTCATACTATGTTTAGCTTTGTTCGCCAATTATTGCCCTACAAGAAATGCATAGCCAAAATTAAAAAAAAAATTTTTTACTAACACACTTGCAACAATTTTACATTAGTGTTTCTACTCTAACATGTGTATTAAGCGGCCCATACACTTGCAATATTATTGTATATGATATTCGCCGTATTATTTCCATTTTGTCCTATAATATGCAATAAGTCGCAAAATGATTTCATTCATTCAATAAAAAGGTGAACATAACCTATAGGAATAACATAAAGAGCATTGTACAATGTTGGCAGCACACTTCACTTTCTTTTCATTGTACAATAAAAATCAAAAGTCTTTTGATTGTTGCCAATATGTTGTGCCACCTTCGATTATCACATACACATTAGCGATATAATTGTTCAATACGTAAAATTAAACAATTTTATTGCAAGTGTATGAGCCGCTTTAGCTCTTTACACGCGTGTTTGGACTGGTCCTAATATTTGCAGGGTATTCAGCAGCTGAAACAATTTCCATAGAAACAGAAGACGTTTTTATTTTTTATAATTTCTTAAGAAGTACAGTAGTTCTGTATGTACAATGTATTGTTGTTAATGTTGCTTGTTACACTTTTAAAAAAATACCCTGCAAATAATAGGACTATTCCAAACACGCGTGTAAAATCTAGCCCACAAGGGACTAGGACTAGTCCAAAAGTAACCCAAACGTATGGAAAAAACATGGTCTATTTAACATTACGATGTCCTAGGGCAGGACCATTTAACCCAGCTTTGAATTTCAAAGGAGTATTATTAAAACTACTCCATGGTATACTCAAGAGGATTAATTTTGAAGTCGTTTAAAAACGAACACATTTCGTTAAAAAACGAAGTCAAGTCGTCTCACTACAAACACTTTTAAACAATGACATGGTCCATGCATGCACTACATCGGACTAGGCCAATGAGTAGTCCATTTGATCAAAATCAGGTGGTCCAGTATTATTTGCAGGGTAAACACAAAAACAAATTGGACAATACAACTAGTTTATTTGAACTTATGCCTACAACAATCATACCAACAAAGCGACTCGTACTCATACCAATTTACATTCGCCGTTGTGTCATCGAGTGGACAATGACTACTTAAATGCAAAAGCAAAAGAATAAATGCCGTTTGACTTTAAGAAATTGTGTTATTGCGTGCGAAAACAATAAATGCAAACAAAGTACTTTCAATAAAAAACTCACACATGCACAAATCAAATGTGTACAAAACGATGTTAAAATTACCAAAGTTGAATTTTGTTTTGCAGGCAAAGAGTTAATGTAAATTTAAGCGTATGAGTAAATCAACAAAAATAGTTGATTTTGCAGTTCTCTGATGTATGCCAACTTTTTTGAATAGAGAAAAAGTACCAATTGTATCCCGTTTTTACTCCTAAAAACTACTAATTTTATCCCTTAAAAAGTAACCTATATTTTGATCAGGACCTTATGCAAAACATATAAAAAATAAAAAAAAAAAAAATTGCGAAAATACCATAAAAAGTGAAAACCTGGATTTTGAAAATTTCAAGTTAAAATATCTCCGAGAAGGAACAAGATGTTACAAAAAAAACTGCACATTAGGGTGTGGCAAACAAAATATGTATTATTAATTATTTTTAGAGTGCGCCACTAATGAATAAAATTTATTTAATATAGTGACTCTCATTAATATTTTGCATATTTTTTTCTTAAATAAAGATTAAATACATTCCTCAAAATGAAGTACATGTTGTTTAATTTTTAAGAAAATAGTCCATTTATTACGTAGGTGGTATGTGTTACAACTTAAATATAATAATAAAATTATAAAAACTTGTAATTTCATGACGTTTTCTGATATTAAAACTATTTTGACCCTATAATTATTACTCACAAAAGTATTTTGCTTTTTAAAAAAAATCATCTTATCCTTGCAAATATTGTTATAAATTTTTACGTTTTATAAGGGCTTGCTTCGTTTATACGTTTCAATAATATTTTCGTTGGAATAAGATAATATTTTCAAGGTAATTTGCTATTATTTATCTAATTAAAATGTCGAAAGAAAAGGAACTATGTTTTGCCGAGAGGAAAATCATCTTGCACCTTCATGACCAAGGTAAAACCGTTTTTTATATCGCTAATGTTTGAGAGGTTTCGTCAAACAATAGAAAATATAGTTAAGCGTGCAAAAGAACGTAGAAATTTTGAGCATATGGCACGACACGGCCGTCTAAAATTGTTATCAGCCAGAAATGAAAGAAAAATACTTAAAGAAATTCGTGAAAACCCGCATTTATCTGCTCCAAAACTGAATGATAAGCTGAGAGGAACTCTATGCAACAAAGTTAGCAACGCAACACTTCGTAGAGTACTACCATCAAACAACTTTAATGCTCGAGTACCAAGAAAAAAAACCGATAATTTCAGAAATAAATAGAAATAAGCGATTATCCTTCGCTAATCAACATACAACCAAAGGTTTTGACTTTTGGAAATCCGTAATATTAAGCGATTAAAGCAAATATAATATTTTTGGGTCTGATGGACGACGCATGGTTTGGATAAAGCCGAATGAGTCCCTTAATATTTTAAATATCAAGCCGACAGTAAAACATGGATGAGGTTCTGTTATGGTTTGGGGCTGTATGAAAAAAACCGCTCAGGAGTGCCTCAGGAGTTGGAAATCTAGTCTTTATAGATGGAATTATGGACAGACATGTGTATCTGTCAATTCTTAAAGAAAACCTTAAACTGAGTGCTGATAAAATGGGACTTCCAGCTAAACTGTGGATTCTTTATTATACCGAACATTTGCCAACGCCTCCTCAAAGCCCGGGCATGAACCCAAAAAAAAAAAATTATGGGCGTATTTGGATGGAAAGGTTCGTCATCGCCACATATCTTCGAAAACTACGTTGAAACAAGTTTTGCTACAAGAATGTGGAAAAATACCTCAAGAAAAGTGTCAAAATTTGGTGGAATATATACCACGACGATTAGCTGCAGTTGCTAAAAACAACGGATATGCCACAAAGTATTAACTGTGGCATATCCATTGTTATACGGTAAAAATACGTGATATTTTTTAAAAGCAAAATACTTTTGTGACCTTAAAAATGCCCTATGTTCTTCTAAAATCTCGTATAAAGAGTATAATATTTAAGATGTTCTAATTTTTTTTTAATAATTTAATTCTTTGTCTTTCTCCTAACACGGTAATACAACGAAATTCCTGTTTAATATAATAAATAAATGGATGTCAATCAAGTTTTTTCTAAAAAGTAAATTTTTCTTATATGCAAAATAATTATGAGACTCACTGTACATACTTTAACGAACAGTTTATATTTATGCAGGATAAACAAATAAAAATGGCTATAATTACTATAAAAACAAAGTCATGCGTGATTCAAAGTTTCGTAAAATTTCGAAAACTTTGAGTCACATGCGTGGTTTAAAGATATGACTTTAGTTTATCTTAATTGGCCAATCTATCAATCAATTTATAGGTATGATTTGTTTTAATTTTAATTTTTTATCTATTAAAAAATCCTACATAAAAATTTTGCGAAACTAAACTTTATTTTATAAAATGAGTTATGTATATCTGTTTTGTTATATTATTTCTTATGCATAACTTATAAGAGTTACTTATAAATATTAGAGAGCTGCGCAAAATGTTTTAAAAGTTATGTGTTTTATTTCAATCCCTGTAATTATAAAAAAATAACAAAACAAACACAAAACATGACTTTCATTAAAAAAAAACTAAGCATCATTCGAAAATTTTTTTTGTACAGTTTTGTTAGTGCTTGTTGAAGTTTAAAAACAAGTAGAATATTAACAAAAAAAAAACGACAATGAAATAAAGAAACTGTTAATAAAAGGAAACCCAACAGACCAACCCAGAGCAAAATTTAAATGAGTTTTAGAATAAGCTTATCATAAGAGATTTCCTACAACATGACAAACAATATGATTGCTAATGACTTATTCTCGCTATAGTTTTGTAAATGTTTTTGAGAATGATGTGCCGTTTTGTGTTATTAGCAGAGCTGACGTTTTTGGTTATTTCTAACCAAAATTGTTTATATTTTTTTTCAATGTGGAGATGTGAATATTTTTTTCATTTTGGTTACTTTTTTCTAAAACAATAATAATTACGAACGAATATGTTTTTCTTGGTACAATTATTTACGAGCTCGAATAATTTGTACTGTGTACTACGATTTTTTCATTATTTGTTACCAATGAACGGAAGTTTTTTATAATCCCTTTCAAAACAGCAACCAAATAATTTTTTTAAGATTTTTGCTAAGAAAATATTGCCATTTGTGATTTTTATATTAAACACGCCATGATCTGAAATCATTAACAAATGAAGTTTTAATCAATGGAGATTTTCAATTATTTTTTTTTTTAAATGAGCGTAGTTTTTCTTGATTTTAGAGAAGTAAAAATAATTAGTACTTATAGTAGGAAGTGCATAAAATCATCCGGAATCGATTTTAGAAAATTACTGAAAAATTACACAAAAGTCGTTTTAGTGTTTTTAAAAACTTGAAAATAAGTTTAAGGTTCTGAATTTAGGTTATTTCCAGAAGTATATTTATATACACATTTGAAAATACACGTTGCAATTTTAAAGATTTTTTTAAAATTACATTGATTTATGGAATTTTCTGTAATGGCTGTAAGTTTAAAGAAATTTGAAATTTTACTGTTTATAACTTGTCGGTATGTATATTTATTTAATGTTTTTTAAGATAATTATTTGGTAAAAAAAACTTTTGACTGTCAGTCATATACTTATACCCCATTGAATGTACGTTACGAAAGGCGAAAGCCAGTAATATTTTACAATGATTTACAAAATATTTGATATATTAGAACAATTTTGAAACATTTTTTATAATAAGAATTATAAATTTGAAAAAAAATTTACACAAAAGAGAAAAAAGTTTTTATAATGACCCCTATTCTGCGTTTCGATTCGGATCGAAATTTTCTCCGTTTTTTGGCAACTTTGGTATTCTGTGCCCATATTCTGTAACTCCCGCGTTGAAAAACTTTTCGATTGAAATGTGAGAAATGAAACAAAAATACCATAAATTGAAACAAACATGTTTTTCTCACTAAACTGTTACTGTATCATTTTTGGTGTGTAATAGCTGTAACGTAAGGAAATTACTCGCCAAAAATGTTTCAGTAACAGTTAAGTGAGAAAAACATGTTTGTTTCAACTTATGGTATTTTTGTTTCATTTCTCACATTTCAATCGAAAAGTTTCTCAACGCGGGAGTTACAGAACATTGGCACAAAACACCAAAGTTGCCAAAAACGGAGAAAATTTCGATCCGAATCGAAACGCAGAATAGGGGTGATTATTTTAGATATATGTAAATTAGAAAATATTTACATAAAATGCATATCGCCAATCGTTTTAAATTTCGCCAAAATAATCGCCATATCGCCAAACGTAAATTTCCATCGACAAAAGGATTAAGAAATCGCCACATTTGACAGTCTTGCCAATAACAGCTAAAAAGCGGAAAACGATTATCCATTTTTGTTATTTATAACTGGCATATTAAAAAATATTCATTTTTTTTTATATATATTCCTCTAACTCCCACTGAAGCATAGGGCGCCAAAAAATAAAAAAATTTTTTTTACGAAAAAAGTCTCAAATAAATATTTAAAAACTTTTAATTAAGTTTCACGTTATATCTTTAATATGTAAAAGAATTACATTTCTTGTTTTGTTTTCTTGATTTATAACACTAGGTCACAAATAACAAACTTTTGTCTGTTATTTGTTTCTAGCATACTTTTTCTCATGGATTTGGACCTACTGAACACGAAAATGAATTTTAAAAATTTTTCTGTCGATTGGTTTGCGAGATACAAATTTTTTAATTTTTTTTTTTTAATTTTTGGAGGTACACTTACTATTTTGAGCATATCTTTAGTCTTCTTTGACCTATTTTATCCTACTACTACTCAAATTAAAGACAATTGAGCCGTCTACAACTTATTTTCAGAAAATTTTCAAATCGGGTTAGTAGTTTTGATGTTGGCGGCTTAAAAAGGTTAAAAAACTGGGTTTTTTTAGTAAAAATGTGGCTGAAAAATTCATATAAAAATTCATATAAAATATAAAACGCGATGTTAACAGCGATTTTAATTTTTTTACGTATAGCTGACACTTTTCCAAAGAAAATAAGCCCTTACTTAACAAAATCTGATGACAAATGGCCGACTTATTATTTTTTTGGTAAACGACCGAAATTCCTCTATTTCACGATTTTTTGATTTTCATTATTTGCACAGCTTACCTACCCAACGCAAACGAATAAATACATTTGAACTTAATTTAAAATAAACAAATTAGTCTTCGTATATTATTTTTTAATTTATTTACAGCACTACATGCTCAATGTATCGCACAATTAGCTAAACTAACGAAATTAAACTAACTAATTAAATTAAGCAAATCAACGCACAAAAAAAATTAGTAAAAACAAAGATATAAGTGTACATTTTATGCCATGTGGAAAAACTGCTGACTTCTTCTTTGTTTTTTGTATTCGCTGCAATCGGTCTCACGTATTAGGGTCCAAATATAGTCACCCATCATAGCCGTGTCATACATGCCCTGATAGCGTCGTTCCATAGCCTTCAATTACTCCTTGTGACGGTTTCTGTACGTTGATACTTTCACTTCTGAAGCCGCAAATCCACACTCTATCATCCGAGACGCAAAAAGTTCGGATTTCTCCTTAGTGAGACCAAAATCGCGCACCCAATCGTTTAGTTCGGCCTGTGACAGTAATTTTCGCTTTGCACCCGGCTCAAATTCGCTTGCATTTGACTCGGACTCTTCTTCTGACGATTCTGCTTTTTGAAGAGATGCACCAGGGCACACTGGATATGGCACATCATGCGAATGTGGTACTGGAAGCGCAAACGATCCCACTTGAGCGTAGTTCCATTTAAAAAATCTTCCTACCCCACTGTTTGTGGTGAGGCAAAAATAACAGTCTGTGGAATGGCATAGCGGCTTTTTCCACATCATTGGTGTATCGAATTTCATATGGCGGCTAAAATTAAAATAAATTACTATATTCGCTATGTATAATGTGTTTAAATAAAAATTCTTACCTTCCGCCAGCTGCCCAGTTGGTTAAGATTATATAGCAAAGATCACACAGCGACTTAGGTGTCCATGGTTCTGTGATATTTGGTGAAATACCAAAATAATTCAAATAGTGCAATTGTACTGCTGGAGTAAACTTGTGTGCGTGATTTTTTTTTATAAACTGGCCACAAACATTGCAGAAATTGTCTGGATCGTTCAAACACTCGAACACACGTAGTCTTTTACTCATTGTCTTCCTTGCGTTTTCTAAATATTAACTTCTTTACACTTTCACAAACAGTTTTGAAATGCAATTGATAACCGTGTCTCCTTATGTTTAAATATGTATGAGCATGTAGTGCTGTAAATAAATTAAAAAATAATATACGAAGACTAATTTGTTTATTTTAAATTAAGTTCAAATGTATTTATTCGTTTGCGTTGGGTAGGTAAGCTGTGCAAATAATGAAAATCAAAAAATCGTGAAATAGAGGAATTTCGGTCGTTTACCAAAAAAATAATAAGTCGGCCATTTGTCATCAGATTTTGTTAAGTAAGGGCTTATTTTCTTTGGAAAAGTGTCAGCTATACGTAAAAAAATTAAAATCGCTGTTAACATCGCGTTTTATATTTTATATGAATTTTTATATGAATTTTTCAGCCACATTTTTACTAAAAAAACCCAGTTTTTTAACCTTTTTAAGCCGCCAACATCAAAACTACTAACCCGATTTGAAAATTTTCTGAAAATAAGTTGTAGACGGCTCAATTGTCTTTAATTTGAGTAGTAGTAGGATAAAATAGGTCAAAGAAGACTAAAGATATGCTCAAAATAGTAAGTGTACCTCCAAAAATTAAAAAAAAAAAATTAAAAAATTTGTATCTCGCAAACCAATCGACAGAAAAATTTTTAAAATTCATTTTCGTGTTCAGTAGGTCCAAATCCATGAGAAAAAGTATGCTAGAACCAAATAACAAAATGGCTGTTGCCTAGTGTAATTATTGTTTTACTTTAAAGTGCAAATAACTTTTGTGTTACAATGTATTACAATGATTTTAATGATTTTCTCAATTAAGAAAAAGCACTTTAAATTGGTTATATTTTTTTACATTTGTTAACTTTTTCAAAAAATTTGGTTGTAAAAATTGTATTCGTTGTGGCAGCACTGGTTATTAGTTAAAGTTTTCAGTCTTTGTCTTTTGTTTGAAGAGTGAAGTGTTTTGAAGTGTTGTAAACAGTGCACAATTTAAAAAAAAGTGATTAAATATTATATGTATAACTAAAATTTTTTTGTAAATATGCCATAGGTATAAATTTAAATAGAGTGTTCTCAACGAATCGAAAAAGAGCTGCTTTCGGTAACAAAAATCCCAAATTATACCAAAAACTGTTGGCACAAATAATTAACAGATGAGCTGAAAGAGCATTTATGATGGAAGGGAACGTCTAGAGCTATAAAAAGTAAAGTATGTTTTTCATATATTGTCTGCATTAACATATTTATTTTCTTTTTACAGATTCTGCAATTTATATTGGAGTGGAAGAGGACGAATTTGTGAAAACCACAAAATCTTTTTTTCAGTTCGTCAAAAACATACAAGACAAGAGTCTCGCAGGAAATACATATGTGGGTTAACAAAAAAAAAAAAAAAATTATAAATATATACATATAGGGATTTTTGCGTGCTGTACGAGCGTTGTACCCAGCTCTTATGATTGATCTGCGTACTGTATCCGCGGAAACACTTTTGCCCATGGACTCTTTCAACTCGGCTGCAATCTTTGGTGCACTTTTGAAGGAGTCATTCCTAATTAAAAACACTATTTTTCTTTCTTCTCGGATACTACGCATGCGAGGACGCCCAGACCTGGTCTTATTTTCAATTCGTTTTTCTTTTTGAAAGCGATTTATTACCTTTTGTAATGTTGACTTACTTCCATTAATTATTTGAGCAATTTCAGAATATGATTTTCCCAATCTATGATTATTAATAATAATATTGCGCTCCTTAAACGATAGCTCCTTGCGAGTCATTTAATTTAACACTTTTTTCAATAAAAAACCAATTATTGCTTATGATATCAATAAGAAATAACTCTGAATACATTCTAAATGTACCCTTATTAATGTAGAAAGAAAAAAACTTTTAAAATAATTGAGATGCCAATACTTAAACATAGATCACTTAAGAGGGTACCAAGACTTTTGCTGTGCAAAATTATGGAGTTGCCAGGAACTTAAGGATATTTTATGGCTGTTTCTTAGAATAAGA
The DNA here is from genome assembly GCA_963931875.1 of Pollenia griseotomentosa. NCBI lineage: Eukaryota > Metazoa > Arthropoda > Insecta > Diptera > Polleniidae > Pollenia > Pollenia griseotomentosa. The sequence continues at coordinate 171,468,373 of OZ007562.1, read as the reverse complement.
GTGCATAATTTTGCTGGACTGTAGCATACGAATACTTTTACAAAATAGGAATAAATAGCACAAACTTTCTTACTTGTTTTTAAAAAAATTTTAAACATTTTTTATTTCAAAAGAGGTACCTTGATTTATGCTTCACACTGTATATCGTTGTGGCTTGTTGGGAAAGCATCGAGTACAATAGAACACATACAAAAAACGTAAAAATATAAAACAGCAGTGTAATTATGTACATATATAATTGCATTTAAGGCTGTTCTGATAAGCATAAATCTTTGGCGGCAAGAAATAACCCCCCACGAAAAAAGTCCCAAAAAAATTATGAATAATTCCCCAATTTTCGGAGTCTTATTTCATATGAAATAAACCCCCAATTTCAAAATGAAATGAAACCCCAACGAAATGAAATAACTCCCCAAATCAAAATGAAATAAGTCCCATAAAAATTGGGGAAAAACTATTTCTCAAACTAACTGCCTAGTAACTATTATTTTTAATGAATGGTCTTGACACCTGGATCCAAAAAAAATCCAAAATCCGCCCCGCCCACTTAGTGGAATGTGTGGGTACTAAAATTAAAGGTAATTGTACAAGAAAAACGAAAATAATATAAATTAAGGCGAGTGGGACTTTTGGGGCGCTCTGGGTCAAAAAAAGTGCCCCCATCCACTCATATCTATGTGTAGGTACTCAAATTAAAGGTAATTGGCTCACGATTGTAAATATTTTGTTTTATTTAGCATTTTTTAATGTTTTATGCCCAATTTTTTAAAAAAGCATCTCTGTTAATTTTGTATACTTTACGACGAACTGGGGGGTACATCGCTGGATGTAATCCTGCTGATCAACTGGGGTTTGTCAGGGAAATAGTGCGGCTTTTTCTGGGTACTGTAGAGTGGGCAATGGTTCTACGCGATGCCTACTAACTTTCTAGCTTTCTTGATTCTATCCATCTCATACTTCTTTTCTTTACTTTTCACTTTCTCTACTTTTTCTTTTCATTGAAGGAATTCACACTGGACCGTATTGGTCTCCGAGTGGAGGTGTGCCCTTGGGCACATACCCCTTCTTAACCTAACCTTAACCTATACGATCGCGAAAAAGTAATACATAATTTCATAAAATTTTTTCATGGTCTATACGGCTATGCGAAGAAGAATTTGATATTCGCAAAAATTGCAAAAAGTTATTATTCTAATACACATACTATTTTAAATTTGATTATATTGCTTGAAGCCATTTTTCTTGTACATACTTGTGCAGCACGTAATAAATGTATCTATGTAATGTATCTATTAGTAATGGTTATTCTTAAGGAATAGTCATCATCAATTTTTTAAAAATTTAATTAATTTTTCATTAAAAAATTTAATATAACAACTTTAATGGGCATTATTACAACTTGCAGTTAGTTAAAGGTAAGATTTTGTCGGACGTAAAACAAGTTATTCATTAAGATTTAGTTTTAATGTGCTAAATTCCCAATTCTTACTATTGATAAACTGAAATTAATTGTTGGTAGGATAAGTTATTCCTATGCGCGTTTCACTGGTTGCTTTAGCCAGACCACCAGGAAACTTCATCCGAAGATTTTAGAAAAGCTTAAGATATTATTTAAATAAAACTGTTAAGCGAACAGGAATACAGGAATATCAAATCTTAAACAAAACACCAACAACAAACAGTGAGTTTAACTTTTCTTACAATCCCGACTACAATTGGTTGATTTTTTGTCAACTCTAATTGTAGTTGTAAGGGGAAAACAAAAACTTTACTTTAACCTGCCCGATAGGATGAACTTGCCTTTAACATATTGCTCGCTTTAGTTGAAAGCAATCATGTTATAGTTAAAATCTTTTTATACGTGGAACAAAATACTTCCTTTCGCCAAGTTGTAATAATGGCCCTTAATCTTTTTATACCTATTGCAGCGAGTTATAAAATGGTGTTAAGAAATTATATTATAAAGAAGCTTTCCAGACCGATTGCTAAACAACGCTGTTGAAACACTAACATCAATCAGCACTCAACACCTAACACGATTTTAGAGTAAATATTATGCCTAGAGTACGCGGAATGTGAAAAGCCACAGGCACATGTGGTTCTGGCGTAATTTTGACATCATTACAAAGCCACATTGGTGTAATTGTGTGTTCTGTTTGGACGTCAAAACTACGTCTAGGTTTAAACAAATTTATGTCTCGTAAAGATGGTACAACAGATTATTTTTTCATCAAAAGTCAATTTAAAAAAAATTGCACGATTATGTATGACAGTAAATACCAGCTTTTACAATTCTACACGGTTGCATTGCAGAATGCATATTAAAAATCGATTTACTTTTTAACTGACGTTTTAGAACTGAGCCTGTTTTATAAATATGCATGTTTTTTATACACTTCACCAAAGGTAAAATGGTATAAATTAGACCGGGACGAACTCCATACAAAAAAATGTGCCAGTCACCCCTAGAATGAAGTTTCTAAAACAGGAAAATTTTTTTTACCTAGGCCCAAACTACAGCCCTTTTGGTATTTTATATGTAGCGCTGCCATTTAAAGTCCGATCTCATCATATCGCATATCATTGTTCATGGCTTGATTTATTTTTGCTTTTTAAATTTGACTACTCTCATATGTGCTACGTATTTCTGTGCCGTTTTATATTTAAAACTGAATTAATTTATCAACACACGGTAAGATTTTGCAGTACATCCGACAATTTCTGCCTTCAACATAGCTCGAGTTTGGTTGCATTGTACCATTGTAAGCGTTTTTCCACTTCCGAAAATAAAAAATTTATTGATTTGGATTTCAGAAAATTACTTAAAATTTCATATTTCTTTTATGAGGACTATTTTCACAAAATTTACAAATCAACTTGTGACGTTTTAATTTGTTCAATATTTTTTCTACTTATCAATTTATTGAACTGATCTGTTGCCAAATAATTATGAGGACAGTATTTCATATTACTTTTTATCATATTTTGTTTTTATAAATATGTAGGTATATTTCTTTTTTCACAGATGGGTGAAAATCAGTTCATATATCATTCTGCATACGTTAGCTTTATATGAAACAATTAGAAAAATAATAACTCTGTTAGTTTCTAAGACAAAAATAATAAACAAAACCTAAAAAACCATCCACGTACCCATTAATATGTCACGTCATCTTTTTAAAAGAAAAACAACAATATACAGAAAATTGCAAATAGAGGTGAACGAGACTGCAGGTAAAAGGGAATATAAAAGAAATGTTTGCTTTTAATTTTTTTCTTTATTGTTTTATTAATTAATTCAGTCGTTGTATAAACTTTAGCACATTTTGTGTTATACAATCATTTAAATATACATATTTATATTTTAATTATTCTAAAATTCAACTTGCCTTATTTCTGGATTCTTTAACTTTCTTCATTAATCTCAAGTTGGTATCCAATCTTTTTTCTGCAAAAATCGATTTTCTTCAAAACTATTCCAATGATTAATTAACACTTGTATGTAGATTTAATAGATCCAGGTGTTTTTTAATTATATTATAAGGTTTAAAAATGTTTGGAGTTTTTCACTTATATTTTTTATTTTAATAATTCTACTTTTTTATGCACTTTTTATAAAAAAATAATACAAATATCTTTCACATTTCTTTATAAGTGCACTCTTTTTTTATAACTGAGAGAAACATATTTTTAGTTCTAGAGATGCCAACTTTCCTAGGTTTTGTGTCAAGTAATTGGTATTTAAATAGTAGTCATTTAGTTTGACACATGTCACCAAACCAAAATTTGAACATCAACCGCAACCACAATATTTTTTCGAAGAACTTTTTTCTACCGCAATAAAAAACATAATTTTTGTCTATGTAAATCAGCCGCAAAAATAACATAATTGCTGAGCTCGTGTATTCAAGGTATATTTATAGCTATAAATATACCTTGCGTGTATTGTTAAACCAAATGTTATTAGAAATAAAATTAAACAGAAAAATTATGAAAGTGTTTCATATACGTTCTTTTTAATAACGAATTCAAAATAAAAAAAACGATCTATTTCACAAAATTTTAAATATTTTTTATTATTAAGAGAGGTACTCCATATACTTATATGTAAACAATATTTTACAAATTACGAATGTAGTTTGTTACGTGAAAAAATATATATAAATTTACCGGTTTATAAAATTTGATAATTGAATTGGAAACACACAGCAAGTACTATTTAGACCCACAGATTTCATTTTTGAAAAATTAAAAGTTAAGGGGTAATTCCATATTAAAGAAAAAATTCAAACATTTTGCAAAATGTTATACATATTAAAAAATTATACAAATTTACGGTTTATAAAATTTGATAACTGAATTCGATAGCACGCAACCAAGGCCCACAGATGTCACTTTTGACAAATAAAAAGTTAAGGGGATACTCCATATTAAAGGAAAAAAATTAAAAATATTGTTATATACATAAATAAAATCTATGTATAAATATGCCTGTTTATAAAATCTGAAAACGAAGACGGTGTTTGTTATACTATGGAGGAATAAATCCTTGTTCCCGGCTTAAGGCCGGCTATGCTGATAAGCTTAAGTTAGTAATTCAGAATTATAAATTTCGGGATTTAGAGATTCCGATTTCTAAAATTCGGGATTTAAAAATAATCTTGATTTTGACATTTCGGGATTCTAACATTAGAAATGTTGATACATACAGTCCCTTTTATGTATGGTAGGTAAACGTATGCAGTAAATATAACATGCAGGGGTGTGCTGGAAATCGCAAACGCAAATCGCAAGAATTTTAGAAGTCGTTTTTTAGTAAGATTTTTGTAATAAAAGAATTTTATGGCAAATATTATACAAACATTTCTCTATTAAACAGAATTTTATAACAAAAATTATTAAAATTAGATTAAAAGTGTATTAAAAACAGCCTCCAAATTCTTGCGTTTTGCGTTTGCGATTTCCAGCACACCCCCCATGATATAATTTGCATTGTTTACAATTTTTGTATAAATTGAAAAATGAATAAGGTCCCAAAAATTTTTTTGGGTTTACATATTACACTAGACTTTTGGGGTGTCATATCTTATGAAATAAGTCCTTAATACCAAAATGAGCGTTGAAAAAACTCAAAAAAATCAAAGTAAAAAAACTGCAATTTCTTCCACTTCTTCAGTCATTGGCCAAAAGACACTGTTGCTTTTACTTCTGATTCTTTAAACAGTCACTGTCAAACCGGTCAAACCAACACAAAAAGCGAAAAGTGCACGAATTTTAGTTTTTTGTTTCGACTGCAGTTTTTTAAAACCTGCTTATTTCATTGTGACGCGATTTACAAAATAACCCTTTAAAATTTATAATATTAAAATATGTATTGTTAATGAACTACTAGTACCTATTTTCCTTTTACATAACTTTTGTTAAAACTATGTATATTAGAGCGTACCACCTTACAAGCAAAAAAAGTACGCCGTACACCCCCTTATATGAATTTTGATACGTTATATTTAAGTTGAACTATAAATGCCAACAATTTAAAAAAGCATCCCCTACATTCCGCAAAAAATTTTTAGAAACCACCTTGCAAAATACTTTATTTAAAGGGGGGGTATGGGGATTTTTTTTTTTGAGGTAAGGGCTAATGTTTATAAATGGTCTGGAACTATAATAATTTATATAAAGTCCAAAATTTTTCAAATGTATACAAATTAAATACACAAGCATTTTTTATTTTAACATAAAACATTTTTATTTTGTAATGAATTTCTTCTTTAAAATGAATTTTCCATAGGTGTATTGTATTGCATTGTATGTATATGTATGTATATATTATAAACTCGTTTTAATTGTATCTGAAGATTGATTTAACATAAAATATATAAAATAGGAAAACAATAATTTTCTTAGTAATTGACATAATTTGTTTAAAAGAAATCTTAAAAAATGAATAAAATCTTAAAATGTATTAAATTAAAGAGAAAAAAATTAAGAAACTGAAATCTTTGGTTAAAAATTACACTTAAAATAAAGCTACCTTGGCAAATATGAAGTACATTATATGTGTTTAGGTATAATTAGATTTTTATTATATATGTATTTTATGAAATTGTACTAGTACTGTACTAGTTAGTAAATTTCTAATATATGTATTTATGCTTGTAGTACCTCATTAGTTTGTAACTATAAAAATTAAAATAATATGAAGAACTGAAAAAATTTGTATGACTTTGTTCATTAGTTGCCGTTCTACTTAAGTAATTGCACACAACAAAATCGTTTTTTTAAGATTTTGTTTTTATTTGAATATGTAAGTATGTATGTATATGCGTTATAATTTAAAATTACTTTGGTTTTTCTTTGTTTTTTAAAAAATTAAAATTGTGTTGCACTGCTTTGGTTTTGGAGATTTTTGTTTTTAAATGTCTTTTTTTGTTTCTTGTTTTTTTTTTCTTTACGAACTATAAATAGGGGGCAAGAATTTTAAGTTAATTTTCTTGGAGGGCAAGTATGTATCTTAAGGTTTTATTATTTTTAAATTTTAAATATTAGCTTATGAATTATGCTGGAAAAATGAGTATTTCATAACGAGATTCTAAGGATTTGTTGGTAATTGTTTACATTTCTTTTCAACATTGAGACGAAATGCCTTGTGTTATAGAATTTTCCAAAACAATATGACATTCGTCCAATGGTTCTAAGATTTGTATAAGAAATGTTAGCAGGTTTTTACGTCTAAGAAAACTTTCTTCTTCATACATTTCCTGTGTAACTTTGCACATGGCCATGGGACGTATCATACGTGTAAGCAAGTGTTCTCTGTAAAAATATTTTGCTTTAGTTTAATAACAACTTTAGTGAAACCATTTTTTTAATATTACCTTAGACTTAGGCATATAAGCAACTGAAATTTTCCATCTTTACCTAAAGTGCTGCCAACTTTAGTGATTTCCTCCATTAGATGTACATAATAACGCCATATTGCACATAGTTCTCTTCTATGCAGACTATTCGAACAGTTAGAATTTATTGAAGAATCAAGACTAGAACCGGAGTCATCTAATTGTTGCTGCTCTTGTATTAAATATTGCTCAAAAGCTTCTTTTATTTTAGCTGTTTAAATGTATCAATACACCAATTGTTAACTGATTTCTGTTTAATTTCTATAATAACTTACTAAAATAGTCCCATATATAAAGATTTCGACCAAAAAAACGAGAAGAGCGGAAGCCACAAAGGAATACGTTTTCCAAACATTTCACTAAACCATCATCGCCACATAGAAGATTCGTAAAGGTACCAACATCACGATCACGACTTGGTTTATAATGCCATTTGACTATTATATTCACACAATTTCCCAACTTGTGTTGAATTTCCGAAGGTGGTGGTAAATCTTGACCACGCTGAACACTGGGACTACGAGTACGCGGTGGAGTGTGACAGTCTTGAACCAATTCAGCATTTTTAATATTTGTAGAAACACGTTGTCCCACCAACAAACGTTCCGTAGAATCATCATCCACTCCCTTGCCTAACCAACGGCCACAGGGGAATCTTTAAAAAGAAACACCTTATTTTATTTTGAAATACACACAAGCAAAAAAAGAAAGTATTACTTGTAAGTATGACCAGTAACTTCATTACGCATTACTATGTGTTCCACTAGCCATTTGTTAGAGGGTCCACTGTTATCGTGCCCAACACGCATCGTGGTTAATAAACCCAAATTTTTATACTAAAAAATATTTAAAAATGTTAAATTCTTTTCAAAACAAACTTTCCATCTCTCTTTAGCAAATATGTGTTTACCCAAAAGGAAGAAATTTACAATTAATACTTTTTTATTCTCCCTCTTCAATAAATACAAATGCGCAAGAGTGCTTTGTATTAATTTTAAATATTAAAAAACTTACATGAAATATAAATTCCAGTAAACCCTTAGGAACCGGTACCCTTTGGGTTTCATTTGAAGTTCCCGAAACTATAATCCACACATTGCTGGAAGTGCGATAGGCGCCATATTTTCGTGATGGAAATATAACCACACGGTAAGGAAGTTCTAAAAAAAATATTTGAAAAATTAAGTGAATATTTTTTTATTTTATTTTATTATTTTTTAAACTTACTTGTTGTTGGATAAATATTTGTAAATGAATAATAATCGACCGTATTTAATGTTAATAAATGATATAAAAATTGCTCTTTTTCCTCTTCACACCTTAAAAAAGCTGAACGTTTATAAAGCGAACGCAATAATGAGTCGTCAGACAAAAGGGTACGAAAATGTCTTGAAAGTAATTTCTTTTCGAGCGACAAACGCACCCAAGCTCTAGTGTAACCAATGTGTGTTTTAATATCGGCCATAGCCATCACATTTCTAAAAGAAAATAGTTTATTGTAAACATTTTAATTAAAATATATTCCACTATAGAGTACTTTTAAAACGTATTTAAAGTGTTAACTTAACCTAGCTTTATATGAATTTTTAAATAAAGCTACATTAAGTAATTTTGGAAATTTTACAGTAGACTGCAAAAACATGTTGGAAATCACAAATGCTTCTATCTCCGTACTTAAAATTTGCCTTAGCCTAAATATTTTATATAACTCTAATGTTACTATTTTATGTCGATGATATCCTTAATACAAAATCGCCATATAATGTTATTAAAATGGACTTGGTGTTCTTTACCTCCCATGATGCTACAAGAACAAAAGGTTTGCCTTTAATTAGTCGAAAAAAATAGCCCAGCTGTGCTAAAAACACCACCTGATTCAAATCATTTTGATTATTTAATTTCAGAGAAACAATTCAAGTAATGATTTTACTTTGGCAATAGTGTTTAAGTGCGAATTGAAAAGCAAATAATAATAAAAAAAACATACATACTGACTTACACGAAAGCAACAACAAAAGTAACACATTTGATGCCAAAAATCAGATTGCAACATGACCAATAGGACTTCTGGTATTAGACTGTGGACTTGGTGCCAAGGCTTAAACTACTTACTTATATTCTATAACTTAACTGACTTGCTGAGAGGTAAAAAAATACTAAGTACACTTGATGTTGTTTACCTCTTAGCACTTTCTTCTTATTGTCTACAAATTCAGTTTTAAACAATTCTAATTAGACTTGTTGTTCTTTTTTTCTAAACAAGTTGGACTTGGTGTTGTTTTCATGTTTTCTATCTCGAATACTACATAAAAGAGGACTTAGAGGAATTCACCTATCGATAGTGTATGAAAACGTATTCTGAAAAAATCCGACTTGGTGTAGTTTACCTCTCACATACGTACAGAAACTAAACTTTATTTGAAAGAAGATTGTTATATGTACAATGTAATTTAGAAACTGTTAAATGATGTTTGATCTAGCCAAACGTTTTGCAAGAGCAAATAATAAACATGTAGGGCGTCAAATATTTAATGGGTGTGAACTAGGGATGCCAAACGGGAAATCCCGAATACCGAAATCCCGGGATTTTTCGGGACTGACAAATCATAAAAATAAATCCCGGGAGTTTTCAACTTAACAACTTTTGTGTATCAAAAATTGTTATATGTATAAAAATATTCGTTTAATTGAATTTTTATATATTCTAATTATTCATTGTTTTATGGCCGTTTTCTCATTACGCGATTATCTTTTTTCCCAACGTAAAACTGAAGATTAAAGAAATTTGGTTTTCTCAATGCCTCATTTGTTTTCTATTCTGTCGAAAAGCTAACCAGCACTCATCTGCCAATTACACTATGCCACAAAAAATTAACCTCAAAAATGAGATATTTTCTAAGCTAAATTGGTGCTGCTGAACACGAATATACACGAATCATTTATTTTTCCCAAGAAGCGTTTTCGAGATATACGCGAAACTCGTGTTTTTCTGCAGTTGTTTTAGGTATTTCAAAAAATCTCCAGAACTGTTTAACTGAATTGTACAAGATTTAATATTTTGCATAGATATCTCTCTCAGCACATATCTATACCGTGTCGTTCGGATAAAGATTTATGAGCTACAGGACTTTAAACTTGAAAAAATGTATAAAATCCCGGAAAATCCCAGGATCGGGATTTCCAAAATCCCGAATCCCGGGATTTGTTAAAATCGATTCCGTTTGGCTTCCCTAGTGTGAACATAGCTTTAAACAGGTAAAATTACGTTTTTGTTATTAACAAAAACTTTAGTAAAACTTAGTTAAAAAAAAATACTTGCTTGACATCAAATTCTAACGATTCTGGGAGAGGACATAGTTGTTCCAGTCCCACAAATTTATTACGGTCTCGGGAGCGACTACGATTTGGACTTGGTGGATTGTCAAAATCAGTTTGAAATGTAGATAAATCTTGAAAAAATATTTTAAGCAAAAATTTATTTTCAACATATTAATTTTATGCAGGATTCAAGATTTTAAACTTACAATCCATACGTTTACGCATAACATTCCAAGCCAAAGCAGGTGCTGCTACCGCATAACTACTTGTCACACCCACTTTATTTCCCGACTTTGGCGACCCACCAGTGGCATTTAAATTCGGACTATTAGTTGTACTGGAATTGGATGAACGGGCGTCTTGTAATTCAACATATACCTGCAAATGAGACCATAAAGCCGATTTGCCCTGTTTCGTTTGCAAACCGTGAGACCAAATTTTCTCCAATAAATCACATAAAGAAGCAATTAAGGTATTTTCTTCGATACCATCAGTTTTATTTAATCCTAAAGCAACAGCTTCGGTACCCATTTTTTCCAACAACATACGTTTTGTTTTACTTTTTATATCCTAAATGATAAAAGTATACAATATTTTAAATATGTTTGATTATAATAAATAAATTTGTCAATGTACATTTATACATATTAATAATACATATTACATACATACATATTAACTTACCTTTAACAATCTTTCAACAAATGTCCAATTAGCTTGTGCGATCAACGCCGGACTTAATTCTGTATTTGTTAGATTGGCCGATAATCTGTTTAGTGCAATGTTCGTTGTAGGTATCTGATCAAAATTTATCTCTTTAGCTCTCCATTTATTGCCGTTTTTAACACGTCTCAAACTATTTCCTCTGTTAAAAAAATCAAATGGAAGAGAAAAAAACAGAAAAAATTTTGTTGTGTGGCACCTTGCATATATGCTAATTTGTTTCATGATGTCAAATAATTATAACTGTTACAAACTAAAATCTTTTTTGATTTTACATACATTTTTTTTATATACTTTTTAAAATTAATGATGGCCTTACTTATTGTTTTTTATTTAAAGAACTGAACTTATTGAATAAAAACCAAATTTTCAAATTTGTCAGGATTGTCTTTTATTTATTAATTTTTTTATTTCTGAAATTCATCATAAGTTACTTTTCGCACAAAAAGTCACTTTTACACAAACATTCAAGTTTTACACAAACAATTACTTTTTACACAGAAAATCAATTTTCATACAAAAATTCGCTTTTTACACAGAAAATCACTTTTCATACAAAAAGTCACTTTTTACGCAAAAAAAAAACACTTTTCATAGAAAAATGCACTTTTTACACAAAAAATCACTCTTCATACAAAAATTCACTTTTTACACAAAAATACACTTTTTTCACATAAAGTCGTTTTTTACACAAAAATTCGCTTTTCATAAAAGTTTAATTTTTACACAAAAGTTCACTTTTTACACAAAGATACACTTTTTACACAAAACATCACTTTTTTCAAAAATTCGTTTTTACACAAAAAATGGGTTTATTTTCACTCGACACATCCAATTTTATCACATTACCATATCTTATGAATCTAGTTCAGAGCAAAATCCATTAATCTGATTACATACATATTAAAAACTAAAGCATGCTTTAATCGAATTTTTTAAAATTTTAATTAAACATTAATCTAACATTAAATTATTTACTATTATACTATTAGAAAAATAATATAACAAATAAAACTTTATTTCTTTTATTTAAAAGTGCTTTAAAAATTTATTTTATGATTTTTCTTTAACAGTGTGGAAGACAAAAAATTTAAATAAATATTAAAAACAATAGTCAACATTTATATTTCGTCTAAATATAAATAAAAAAAATATCAATTCAATAATAATAGTATGTAAATATGTATACATATAAATATAGTGTAAATAAAATAAAAATAATATCAATACGCATTTATGTATGTAGAGTAAAAAGCTAAATATTAAAATAAACACATACATACGGGTAAATAAATACTAAACTAAATAATATTCGATACAATAATTATTGTTTTTAATGCATTTAGTAGTTTCGATTTTCGTTTTTTTTTTTTTTTTTTTTTTTAAACAACATTTCGTTAAAAATTCTATTATCAACAACAAATTTTAACTAATAAAACAATATACAATCTATTTACTTTATATAAGAAAACATTAGTATTTTCTAATTTGAGTAAAAAGCTTTGTGAAATACATGAGAAAGACAAAAAAATTATAATCTACCTCGAAGCACATTCTTGATTCAACACGGCTTTTTCAAGAACTGGAAAGCTGCGAAAGTAAGCTGCACGATTGGATAAAATTTCACTAGGTGGCGTTACTTCAATATCCACACAGCTTAAGCGTTTTTCGAAAACTTGCTGAGCTTCTTGACTAACGACGCACGGTTCGTAACTGGTGGCACAAATCATATTTTCGCCGTGACGTTTCCTTAAATAGAATATAAAACAAAATATATGTTCAAAACTCGTTAAAATTTATATATAATTATTTTAAGGCAATATCAAACTACTTTTGGCAAAAATTTTAATTAATTCAATTCGGGAATTTTTCTTTCTTTTTATAAAGTATTTTATCATTTATTTATTTATTATGATAACATGTAATATAAGCCTTCGTGGCCATTATAAAAATATTACATGCCATTAAAAAATAACTAAGATTAAAAACATTTTTAACATTTTTTTTTAATTCAAAATAAAACAAAAAAAAATTTTAAATTGAATTCTTAAGATTTTTTACCAAAGTCTTATTTAGTTTTAAAATTCTTTAGTACTCCAATTACCTTAAAAGTTTAACTCTTTGATCGAAAAGCTTTAAATTCGATTCTGGTTCCTTGTCCCATACGGAGAGAATTTTATTGTCTACTAAAGTAGCAAACATTTGAGATTCTAAAAATTGTGATAAAAATGGTCGATGATGCTCTGGTTGATCGGACAGAAATGATGATTTGTCAAAATTCTGTATTGTTTCGCGATTACTTAGCCATTCCTCCCTATCTTGATTTGGATAAATAACGAAAAATTCATAGACGTAAAACATGTGAACAAAACGATTTAAGAAAATCTCTCGTAAAGCATTATTTATGCGTAGATCTTGATAATATTGTTCTTCAGGTGTAAACTTTGGCGTTGATTTAATCTCCCTACCCCGAGTCCTGGTGGGTGACATACTTGCTGTCGATACGGCGGCGGTAGCATCGACACAATCTCCTCCCGCTACAGGTGAGGAAGTGCGTACACCTTTTCGTCTTAGAAAATCAGCAATACGGGGTACATGATCAATTTTTGTAGGATGAGCCACTAAAGGCTGATAATGCAAATTACTATGGGAACTGCCATCCGGCGATGAACCCAAGGTGTACACAGTTTCTTGTAATTGCTGAAAACGCTCTTTGCTGCGACGAGCTGCTTGCAAACCACTTGGCAATGTGCAGCTACTTATCATAACATCATGATCTCGCGAAGTATAGCCATTTCTGAGATTTGGTTCATGCAACCGATCACGTTCAATTTCAAATTTATCTAAAATTGATATAATTTCAGCCATAAAATCGATTTTATGAGGAAAAACTGGAAGTTCTTCAGGTAATTGTAGGATTTTCTTGTCAATGTCGACAAAACACAAAGTAGCTTCTGAGCCAATTTTATTGGCTGCCTCACAATCAGCATGCAAACCCATAACAAAAGGAACAGGAGCATCTAAGAAGTGATGTAAAGCTGCTGGCAAAATAGGTGCATACACATGGGGCCACACAAAAGGGAATAGTATAGAAGTAACACATTCACCCACTATCATTAATTTTTGGTAATCTTTTAAGAAAAGTATTTAAAATTTATTAATGACAATTCTCTTTTCTAATAAAATACAAATTTCGTACCATTTGAACGTAAAAGTACTTGATTTTCTAATAAAACACATGTAAGCAACTGTATTACACATTCTACTCCCAAATATGTGAACAGTAAACGCAATGGAAAATCTAACAAAGGTAATTCATAACGCGTATCCGGCCTCTGTAACGTTAACGCTAAAGCTGGCAAATGTGCTTCTGTTGGCGGCAAGTAAATTCGTATAGATTTTCCGGGCTGAGGTAACATTACTTCATAGAGTATATTATAAACATAAGATTCGAGACTAATGCCTGGACCAGGCTGACGAGGAAGACATCTGAAAATGTTTAGAAAGTTATTTTAAATTGAAGCTTTATTAAAACGTTTGTTCTTACCTAAATAAATTTGTTAGAAATATTTCAGCTGCATATGAATATGGTATTTGACATATCAATGTAATACTTTTGGCAACATAGAGTTTATCCTTGGTGATTTCATAGTAACTTTGTGCTGATTGTGGTGCTTGACCGGCCACTTTAAAATGCCGCGGTAAAGAACGACTAACTGGACTATCCTTAATGCGTGTTAATGAATGTGTTTGTTGACCGTTAGAAAGTTCTGTTATAAACATAGACTATAAATAAAGTGTAAATATTTGATTATTTAATTGATTAACGTGTGAGCGTAGTTCTTACTTGTAATGTGTGCATGGCACTGCATATATTACGATTGCGTATTTCTTCATAAAACACTAAACTAAATCCGTAACAACGTTTGCCATCTTCTCTAGTAGTAGCAAATGAATGAAATCTTGGTTCAATATTATGTTTTTGTGTGCGAAACCTTAAACCTTGTGGCAAAGATAACTAAAAAAAAAGTTGGAGAAAAATTTAGTTTTTAATATTTTGTGTTGGTATGTTTATTTGTATGTAGTTTAAGTTGCTCTGCTAACAGAAGAACACAATTTCAATAAACAATTTTGCTGGAATTCAAGTATAAATCAAGTGTAAATCCAGACCTATTTTCCATTTTCAAGCCTAGAATTATACTTAAATTACACTAGATATCAATAGCAAAATGGATACTGGAAATTCAATCGAGCGTAAGAATGTAAATAGTGTGAAATTCAAGCTTTGAATTTTAATAAAATTCCAGTCCCAAACACGTCATAATTAAACTTCAATTCAAGTCTTGTATCTTGCTTCGAAGCAAGTATAAATCAAACCTATAATACCAATATAAATCAAGTCTACAATTTCAATGGAAATCAAGTAAAAAAAAATATTAAATACGGTATAAAGAAACAAGTAAGAGGGCTTTATTCGGCTGTGCCAAGTTTTTAATATCCTCCACCGAGAGTGGAGTGGGATTTATATGGTATCTATAAAAGCCAATCCTTATAAAAGCTGACCTCATAGAATCATACATCGTCGCCTAATTTAAATAAGATACCATGATTTGTTTTAGAAATATTATTAATCGTACTAAAGGGATTTACAGGAAGGGATTTTATTTTCAAGCCTCTGTAAATAATAGATCGCTCATCGCGAAATTCAGTAGAGTGATTTCTAGTATTACAAAAACCTTAATTACACCAAATTTCAATACAATAATCCATTTTTTAAAATAAAATGCTTCTTAAATTGATTTTCAAACGGCCGTTTTATATTGTTACGTTACTGCCTTTCAATAACGTTTTGGTTTATTTCCTTTATAATAAACCGTTTCGAGTTCTTTATTGCAACTTTAATAAAATAAATAAAACACAAACACTTTAAACACTATTTACAATTTACTCAACTCTATTTAGTACTAAGTCTTTTTAACAACCGTAATTTATAGCTTTTATTCACAACCAACTATAATTTTCTCAGCGTTATGCGTTATTGACAAAGTCTGAACTAAGAATGATCTAATTACGCTAGTGGCCGCTAGTATTTATACCGCAATTTGGTTGTCTAGAACATTCGAAATGTTTTTCGAAGGTTCGAGGCTTTACTATTTCACCACACTTTAATTTGATTTATGGCACCACTTTACATAATTTTTACCTCTTATACTGAAGCTTTTTTAACGGTCATTTCTAGGTCTTTCTGCACATTGGGATTGAAGTGTACTAAATTATAACAATTTTTAATAACAATGTAAACTAATAAAATTACTAATAAATACAAGTTAACTAATAAATACAAGATAACTAATAAATTCAACTAATTCTTGACTAATAATTACAACTTATTCTTAACTAAAGTTACTTTCGTAACACTGCCCCCCACTTAAGCCTGTTCGTCCCGAATAGGCTCAGAATCACTTCTTCCATAAGGGGCTAATCGTTCTAAAAAAAAACCTTTCATTTTGGCCCTTGGCCTTTTATATTTCCGTATTTTCTATACAACATCATTTAATTTCCTTATCACCTTATATGGCCCATTCCAGTGTATATGTGGCTTGGCAACTAATCCCTCCTCTGGTTGTTGATTCATTGGCAAAACCAACTGGCCTTTCTTAGATCCTTCGGAATTCACCGGCCGATCATATCTGCACAACTTACTACGGCCACGCACGGACTTTCTATGGTCGTACAGATTTCTCCGCTCCATTGAAGATACCTGCTTATCCTCGGGTATAGGTAGTGCATTACAACTGCACTGTGGAAGCGACGCGCATCCTCTATTTGCTGTGCTCCTGGCTGCCACACGCTTTGGGTAGTTTCCTTTAAAATTTTGACTTCCACCTATACTATTGGCCCTTATAACCTTGGCCGATACGGGCTCTCTTCTTTGCGCCGTTATCCAATCTTTACTGGGCGCTACCTTCAACGAGCGACCCTCACTGACGCATTCCCTCCTATCTGCCTCCGTACAGTGCCTGGCTTCCAATCTGCTAAGCTGTCTTACCTGAGCAACCACTTTTTCTCGCTTTTCAACTTTTCTGTGAACTGACGATTCCTGACGAGTACATTCGAGAGGCTGTCCCACACGAGCCTCACTTTCATACCCAACATCCAGGGGTATTTCATAATCACACAAATACATTATTTTGCTTTCCCATATTCAGACTTATATTATGACTTATCATAAAATCTGCGCCAATCAGTACTTCGTCTACAATGTCGGCCACAATAAACTCATGAAAAGCGACAATATCGGCAATTCTTAACACCACACGTGTTTTCCCATAGACAGTAGCAGGCTCACCTGTAGCTGTTCGCAAGCTCACTCCGCTTAGTGGTTCGACAGCTCCTTTAACCAAGTCAGGCCTTATTATCGAGAATCCTGCACCAGTGTCGATAGTCAAAATGCGCTTTTTACCATCGATGTAGCCAAATGTCGTAATACTTTTGTTACTCTTTGGCACTACTAAATTTATTATCGAGTCCTCAGATGCGAAAGGTAGCACTCCCTCCATACTTAACGGCGACTCCTGTGATAACTGATGACTAGCCCGTTGGTTGTTTCTCGGCGGCGAAGCAGATCTTGAACTTTTTCTTCGTGCTTTACAGTCACGCTGTATGTGCCCAACCTTTCCGCAGTTATAGCATTTCAGTTTGTTTCTGCCTAGCTTCTCATTTAATACCCGCAAAACTTCTTCTGTAAGTCGCTTTAATTCATTCATGATGTCTCTATCATCATCTGCTATAACAACGAGCCTTTGCACCTTAAACGACTTCTGCTTTGCAACTATTCTCGCGGTTTCCTGAGCCAGGGCAAATGAAACAGTTTCTGCAAATGTTGACTTTAATGCTGCACATACCGCATACTTTACATCAGCATCTCTTATACCGTTAATGAATGCTTCTGTTTTGAAGCTGTCCAGCAATGGATGATTCTCACCAGGATAAGTTAGCTGTACCAACCGCTCAATCTCCAGTGCGAATTCCTGTAAGGTTTCGTTTGCCTTTTGCACTCTGCCACGCAACTCCATTTTGTAGATCTCTTTCTTGTGTTCCCCACCATATTTACGCTGCAGTGCAACCATTATGTCATCATAATTGTTTCTACAGCTTATTGGTACACTTTCAAGCACTTCAGCCGCAGTCCCCTTTAAAGCAAGAATTAGCTCGATTGCTTTTTCCTCACTGTTCCATGCATTTCGGTTGGCAACTGTATCGAACTGGAACTTAAAAACATTTAATGGCACACTACCGTCAAAGCAAGGGGCCTTTATTCTACTAGAAACGTCTGGAATAACACGCACTGGTCCCTCTTCGCATTGTAGACTTTTTACTTTTGCTTCCAGATTGTGTAGTTTTTCATCAAAAACCGTTTTCACATCTGTGACTTGAGTTTTTACATCAGACAGCTTCCGGTTAAATTCTATTTCCATTTCGTTTACTCTTTCGTTCATTTCACTGGAAATCTCCTGAAGTTTCTCGTTCGTTATTCTAGAATGCTCTTGAATTTCAGCCAGGATAATGCTCGTCTTCTCTTCCATTTTTCTAGAATTTTCATTCATTATTCTAGAAGTCTCATCAACTTTTCTAGAAGTTTCAGCTAGAATATCACTCGAATTTTCTTTGATCATCTGTACCATGCTTTTGGAATTATCGTCCATTTTTCTAGAATTTTCATCAATTTTTCTAGAAGTTTCAGCTAACATCGCTCTAGAATTTTCGTCAATTTTTCTAGAATTTTCTTCTGACATTTTTTCCATTTTTGCCATCATAGCAGCAAACATTGCGTTTAAATCCATACTGTTAGCAACTGCACGAGTACATACCTCTATTTTTTCTTTGTCCTCAAATTCGTAACTCACAATGTCCATATTGCGTCGCTCGAATTCATCTAATAGTCTCTTCTGCAGCTGTGCTTTATTACCTGCAGTTGGCAGATCCAACTTGCCCAATTCTTTCTTGAGCTGTTCCACTTTAAGTTCTTCAAATTTCATTGTTGTCTATTTTTTTATTTTTTATTAATTAATTAATTTTTATTTTTTTTTTTTTTTTTTAATTTATTTATTTTATTTATGCAATTTCACTTCTGACACCAATTGTTACGTTACTACCTTTCAATAACGTTTTGGTTTATTTCCTTTATAATAAACCGTTTCGAGTTCTTTATTGCAACTTTAATAAAATAAATAAAACACAAACACTTTAAACACTATTTACAATTTACTCAACTCTATTTAGTACTAGGTCTTTTTAACAACCGTAATTTATAGCTTTTATTCACAACCAACTATAATTTTCTCAGCGTTATGCGTTATTGACAAAGTCTGAACTAAGAATGATCTAATTACGCTAGTGGCCGCTAGTATTTATACCGCAATTTGGTTGTCTAGAACATTCGAAATGTTTTTCGAAGGTTCGAGGCTTTACTATTTCACCACACTTTAATTTGATTTATGGCACCACTTTACATAATTTTTACCTCTTATACTGAAGCTTTTTTAACGGTCATTTCTAGGTCTTTCTGCACATTGGGATTGAAGTGTATTAAATTATAACAATTTTTAATAACAATGTAAACTAATAAAATTACTAATAAATACAAGTTAACTAATAAATTCAAGATAACTAATAAATTCAACTAATTCTTGACTAATAATTACAACTTATTCTTAACTAAAGTTACTTTCGTAACAATATATTTGAACAAATTTGGCGGAGTGGTTGCTAATCTTACAAAACTATGTCAGATTAAATTTTTCTCCAATACCATTATTCGTTGTACCACATTGCGGTTCATAGCTCCTTCCCTAATAAACCGATTTTGCGGATTTCAATCCTAAACTGCTTACAGTGTTGGGCAAAATACATGGTTTACGGTATTTAAAATACAAACTACTTGCTGGTCATGTATTTAAAATACAAAATACTTTCAGGTTATGTATTTGAAATACAAAATACTTCTATTTATTGTGTGTATTTAAAATACAAAATAATTCCATTTATTGTACGAATTTCAAATACAAAATACTTCCACGTCTCGTACATGTATGTATTTAAAATACGAAATACACCATTTTCATTAAAAAAAAAATGCATTAGATAAAACTAATTAACAAAACAATTGTTTCCTTTCATAAATATTAGATTTTTGAATGTAGCGTCAGACAAACAGTTTCTTGTTGGATAATAAATAAAACCTGCTGAAGAAAATAATCTTTCTACAGGTCCTGATGAGCATAAACTTTTATTAAATTCTATGAATACTCTATTTATATTTGGAAAGCTGTCAAGAGTGATAATGTCTTTGCTCTTGTCACTGACGAAACTGACAAATTCCAACCCCAAATTTGATGTTCTATATTCTGACTATGAAAACAACAAAATTATCGTTTTCTTTACTGGTGCTTCTACTTCTGATATTTCCAGGTGTCATTTTAAGATTTTTGTAATTTTCCTCCAGAGTATAAATTGCAAGATTTTGGATTCTTTGTCTTTATTTAAAATACAAAATACTTACACATCTGTATGCATTTAAAATAAAAAATACTTCTTTTTATTGTATGTATTTAAAATACAAAATACAAACTACTTTTATTTATTGTATGTATTTTAAATACAAAATACTTGCTGGATATGTATTTAAAATACAAAATACTTACACGTCATGTATTTAAAATACAAATACAAAATACGTATTTGTATATTAAAAACGTATTTCAAATACATGTATTTCAAATTCTGCCCAGCCCTGACTGCTTATGAGAACTAAAGGGTGATTTTTTATGAATTAAGTTTTTCAGGCTGGCAGCACTGGTTGGTAATTGTGTCCAAACTACATCTGTGAAAGTGAAAAGTGTTCAGAATACTCTGCCATTACATCATGGAGAAACTCACAAACGTGCAACGACAGCAAATCGTTGAAATTTATTACGAACTTTACGAACTTTTTATGGTCGCCATAATCGACCTATCGAATCAACAATTCGTGCTATTATCACCAAATTTCACACCAAATTTACTTTAGAGGACATTAAACCACCGACTCGCATTCGTAGAGTGCGTACCGAAGAGAATATTGCAGCCGTAGCGACCAGTGTTAATGAGGATAGTGAAATGTCGGTTCCTCGCCGTTCTCAGGTATTGGGCATGTGTTATTCAACCACGTGCCATGATAAGCAACTTTTTTTTTGCCCCAATTGGCTGAGTTGGACTTGGTTGATATGTGGTTTCAACAAGACGGTGCCACACAGCACATGAAACAATGGACATATTGAAGGATGAATTTGGTGAGCAGTTTATCGCTCGAAATGGCCCTGTGAGTTGGCCGCCAAGATCATGTGATTTGACACCTCCTGACTATTTCTTGTGGGGTTATGTGAAGTCGTTGGTCTATGTGAAAAGCACAGAGCAGACAAAGGCGTCACGAGACAGAAAATATTGTGTTTTTTTCTGTCTTTTTCTTCGAAAGCTGCCCTTTTTGCGTTTTTGTTTTGATCACGCAATTTGTGTTGATTGCGACGGCCTGTTTTTACACATTGCCACTTCACTACCAAAAAACGTTTTCTTTCTCTTTCTTCGAAAGCTGCCCTCACAAATGATTTGGGCATTTTTCATACGTCACTTTTATCATCTCTGTATGCTCTGTGGTGAAAAGCCAAACACTGAAGCCTTAGAGTATAACATAACACGTGTTATTCATGGAATACAGGCCGTAATGCTCGAAAAAGTGGTGCCGCGGGCAACATTTACATGAAGTTTTTTTTTTAAGTAAATGGCAAAGACCAATTTATCGATTCCAATAAAAATTTTGAATATATGATGCAAATTAGAGTGTTTTATTAGATTATTAAAAAAACTACGCTTAAAAAATCACCCATTAGTTAGACATTAATAAAGACTGTCAATATTTACAATTAAGAAGCAATAGTTTTAGTTATATTCTAAAATTTAAAGCATACATGTAACTAACAGAAACAGCAGTAGAGAGAGAGAGAGAGAGAAAGCAAAATATGCAGCAATAAAGTAGCATGTGAGGTAGCATTAACAGTCGTAATAAAGCTGCATATGATGTAGTATATGGCAACCGTACTCATGTTAAAATGGCTTTCTTTTGAATACGAAAGCTATTGTTTAAATAGATCTCTTCTAAAACGATACTTAATATTTTCTGAATATAGGAGGTTTAGTGGCCCTAAGTTAGTACTAGTTAGAGAAATACAAAGTACCAAGAAAAATTTCTCTTACAGATTCTCATTCACTCAGGACATTGTATGTTTAATTTTATGTTTCTAGGTCCAATACTAATGATTAGGCCAACCAAAAAAAGCAAATGGTTATTTTTTGTTTTACAAGATAGAATGTTTTCGACTGAAAACAAATTCCGATCATAAAAAAAATGAGATATTGGTTAGGGCTTTTTTGCTTATTTTGGCAATATCAGCATTTTTAGTTATTTTTGCAATATCGCCTTTTTTTCTTATTTTGCCAGTTTAAGACAATTTTTGATTTTTTCATACGAAAAAAAAATTATTCAATAAATTTCCAACAACCTATATTTAATTAAAGGTGTTTTTAATTTACATTGAAAAATTTAGGCCCAATTAGCCAATTTCACCTCTTAAACGTTCGAATTTCTACAAAGTACTGAATTTGTATTTGTATTTTTTAAGATAGGTTTCGAACGAGATATAATGTATATTTTTACGTTTATTGGTTTAAAAGATAGACTTGTTGACAAAAAAAATACCAAAATTCAGGTTTAACGCGTTTACTCCCTAAAAGGGCCGAATTTCGAAAAAAGACACCAGACACCTCCGCTTATTTTTCTAAAAAACAACAATAAGTATTACATTTTATTTTTGTTTCTTTTAGTTTTGGAGATATGAGTGAGGTTGGAATAGGAAACCTATCCTAAGCACTTTAGTGGAACCTAATATAGCATATGTCCGTTAGGAGTTTCCATTCTTTATTATTTTTTTTTTTTTTGTTTGTTGACCCATTAGTTTATAGATGCAAAAATTAAATTGAAATTATGCAATTGAATTAATAGTTTTTTTTCCTGATTTTTTTTTTTTAATTTGTACATAGTATATAAACAAGATACATATGTATTTAAAAATTTTAAAATATTATATATTTAATTTATATTTGTAAGTTTAAGTGGTACCGCCAGTCATGCAAATAATTTATTTATAAATGTTTACAATTTGAAATACTTTAACAATAAACTTGTAAAATATTTGCACATAGACATATTCATAAGTAATTGTGTGTGCCACGACAGTTATGAGCAATAAAATAGATTTAACAAAAATTATTATTTCAACTGAGAATATTGATGTCAGACTTTATACAGTATGTACATTAGAGCGTACTACCTTACAAGTAAAAAAAAAGATTCCTCGTATTTACAGTCCGATCTTAAAGTAAGATATACCAATGTGTTTGTCTCGAGAAGACCAATGTTTTACCTTAGGGGCCAAGTAAACCGTTCTAGTATTTATCCACCAGATCTCTGTTCGTACCACCCTAATGTCAGAAAATTGAAGCTCGCAAGAAACTATTAAGCTTATGCTAAGGAAGTAATTCGATAATTCCAGCAGAAACATTTTAAAATTTAATTAAAATTAGCATTATTTGCAAAATTTATTATGAAATGGTTTTTTTTTAACCCAAACTGCATAAAAATATATTAATGTCTTTAAAAATTATTTAAAAAATAAATTGTCATGGACAAAAGTTTAAAAAAACCTTGATTATTATCGGGTTTCCCGCGTTTTGTTACCTGTAAGCAACACACACGTAGAAAAACATAAAAGAAATAAAGAGCACAAGAATGGAGAAAGTAGTGAAAGATAAAAATCGAAAAAAAAACAACCCAAATAAACAAAAACTGCCGTACATATCCCCAGTCTCCTGTTACGCAGCCAGTTTATTCCCATTACGAATTCCGTCAGATTCTCGAGCTACAGCCCTAGACATCTCCCAATTCGCCTAAGAATCAACTACCTAGCCTTTCAGCCTGCTATTCTGCAGACTGGGACAGTGACACAGAATGTGCTTAACTGTCTACAACTCCTCTGGGTCCTCACACAACCATCAGATTTCACTCTCACCGCCATCTTGCCTATCATATAGTGGCACGTGACTCCTGCCCACCAGCGAATTCGAATCGGGCTTGCTTAGCACCGGCCCCAATGCACGCAATATTCTGCCGTCCGTTCTGTTCAACAATACCCTTATCCAAACTAGAAGCCCATTAGCGGCCTGACCGCCTACAAACAGTGAGGGTCGTCCACTTCCGAGCCCAGTCTCGCCAACTCATCAGCCATCTCGGTGCCATTAATGTTACAGCCTCACCAAAAACTAACCTAAGATTTTCCCTAGATTGCTATTTAAATTCCGCCAGATCTATCAATAAATATTTATTACAGCTATCGCAACAAACCTAAAAATGTTGTTGTTTCCTAGTCTGGGTAAGTGTGGTATGTGGAAATTTTTAAAAATGTCTGGTTTAATTGACTGTAAAGATTGACCTACAATTTGGAAGTTGATGACATTAATGATTATTTTGTTAATGTTGTTGGTAGTGTTGATGACGATACTTTTGATTTTAACTCTTTAAATGATGGGTCTTTTTCCTTTAGATGTGTGAATCATGTTTATTCGATTCTGAGATTTTCTGATTTCCCATCGACATGAAGAACTGCTCGCGTTGTACCAATTCCTAAATCGAAATATGTTTGTAGACTGCTTTATCCAAAGCAGTTGAATATATATTGAAAGAACAAATACTTTCGCTAATTCTAATTACTGCTTTTAATTTTTTATAATGATAACAAAAACTAAGTAAGCAATTTCACTTTTCAAGGACTGCATTAAAAATTATTTTTTCTTATTTGTCTAATAGGTTGCAATGTCTACTGGTATACCCCTAAGGCTCTGTTTTGGGTCCTCTTCTTTTCATTTTTTATGTTAATGACTAGGGCGTGCGTGGAATTTCACGCAAATGCACAATTTTTCTCGAAGGTTTAAATAGAAAGTGAAGAAGGACGGGTTTTTGAGATGTGGATTAGGTTTAAACTTAGTTTAAGGTAGTCTAAAGCTCGGATTTTTCCGCTGAAATGTGATTTTGTCATTTCATTAAAGACCAACATATTAAGCAAAACTAAGCTGTTCCATCAAAATTGTGTATACAAACTTGATAATGTAGCGGCACACATATTTTTTTTCAGATTAACTAAGCCTAGTTTAACTGTGATCTCAAAAACCCAGAACTTCCTTTGTATCTTGCCATTTACAAAACATAGTACCGTTGTTGCTAAATTTAAAAATACAGTCACCTCTTTCTTATCAAGATTTGATAAGAATTTTGTATTTGTCATAATAGTTCCAACTAAACCAAAGTTCAAGCTAGAAGCTAAATTGATAGTATAGAAACTGTCGCAACAAACAACGGCAGAAGGATTTGAGACGTGGAACACAGTTTTCTTACAACCCGTTCCCCAAGAGTACCATCGCGCACAACTATTTCTCTTCCACAGTATATGTCAAAATCGTTAGTGTATCCTGTTGTAGAATCACATCGTTCCCAAATCTTTATGCCTCGTTTTATGGGTAACATCGGGTTATATTGCTTCAAAGAAGACCTGCCTTTGAATTTTGCCATAGCTTCATCAATTGACTGGTAAACGCTATCGGTTCGACACTTTTTGAATGTGTACTTTAGGCATGAAACCATTTCACCAACGTAATACGTTATTGAGCTATCTGTAGGTTTTTCTGGGTAATTCATATAAAATTTTGATGATAAAAATAGAACCGGTCTCGACGGCTGTTCGAAGGATGGAATTGTTTTTCGAGGCAAAAAAAATTATTAACACTGTTATTCCATACCACTCTACTCTGGGGAAATATTGTTTTGGACAACAGAGTTCTCTTCAGATGAGCTATCACTTTCACTTGAATAACATGGATCAAGAATGCTATCGTCATCAAAGGCACTGCCACTTCCGGAGTCGGTGTTTTCCAACGGGACACATATGTCCCGTCAGTATTGAGAGGGTTAATAAAATACTATAACCCTCTAACTTAATTCATGAAAATTCACAAAAATTTACATTTTTCTTTAAAACATATGCCGAAAGCAGTGTAGAAAATACAAAAAATTCTATGGAGTATATTTTTAGGAAACTTCATGTAAACCTTAATTGTCATTTTTCCACTACGACTTTTTGGCATATGCGCCATATCAATAATGAGCTGACGATATGTTAACTTTGTTTTTTATTAAAAATAAGACAATTCTAACAATTATTTTACCTAGCCCTCATACAAATGTCCTTTCTGAAATAAGAGTGTTTGACAAATACGATAAGAAAAGAAGAGCTAATTTGTTTAAATTACAATGGCACTAAAAGGTCCATTATTTTACCAAGCCCCCATACAAATGTCCTCCTAAAATACCATTTTTTTTTTTTTCTTAAAATCGACGTTCAGAAATTTCTCTATAATTAATTTTGTTTTCCATTGAATAGAAATTGATTTTTTTCCAAAATTTTACAATTTGTTTTTAGAAGAGCTTGAATTGTGAAGGCAAAGTCGAATATAGCACTTTCATTTGATTGTAATACGTTTTACAAGTTTTTAGCCAACAATAACAACATCCGAAAAAAAAATTTTAAAATTCAAATCATCTACAGAATTTAGTTTTTTGATATTAAAATTTAGAAATTCTTTATTAAATCTTAACTTATTACATTTTTTATTCGAACGTATTTTAAAATTTTAGATATAATTTTGCTAATAAAGTGAAAAATAATCTAGCCACAAATGACAACATTGACTTTAAACTGCGGTTCAAACTACATTTCTAAGCTCTTCTGTATGTGGACTTAAAAGCATTAAAATTAAATTTCACGTTCTATATGTACAAGTGTGTCCAAATACTCAATAGTGTAAATAAATGCAAGGTTACTAACGAACCAATTTATAACAGACAGGCATATGGAAGAAAAAATTCATTGTTATTATTGTTGTTTTAGCATTTTTTTTTAATTGAACTCAATTGATCATCTTAAAGTTGTAAATAAAATTTAATGGTACATACTCATGACGATACACAGTTACAATGGACATTAGGGCGGACTTGTATTAAAAAAAGCACAAACGTGTGGAAGGGTAGTATTCTCATGAATGATTTCTTAACAACGACGTTATAAATAATATACATACATAGGAGACCAGTGTTCGAAAATAAACATTATACATATATACGGTGACTGTTAACGCTACTCCCAAAACGCCATGATTTACTTTAATTTTAATCTTGCAACACTATTTTAACTCCAAAAAAATGTATAATAAGCAGGGCTGCCAGAATTGACGATTTATCGTCATTTTGACGATTTTTTGTTCCGGAATTAGCGAAGTGCCGATTTGCTGATTTTTTTCTTAAAAGTGACGATTTTTTTCAGTCTCCAGTATGAATAAAACATTAAATTTTCTGACAAGTTCGTTTTTAAATCTTGGAATGTTTAACAGCCGTACCTTAACAAGAGCGGAAGCCGGAACGTTTTCTTTCTCTTAGCTTTTACGCTGATATGCCATACCTAAGCAAGAGCGTCAACGTTGTGTAAAAAACAGTAGTGATAGCATTCTTGTGTAATAAAACCCACAAATTATAAATAATAATAGAGATAAAAACGCTAGATTGATCAAAAAATAGCTAAATTGCCTTTTTTCCAATTGCAAAGCGTTGAGACCGCTCTATTCAAAAACTAGAAAACGCGTGGCGCTTTTGTTTAGGTACGGCCGTAATATGCAAGTCTTAAGAAAATCTTTAAATGATTATTTTCAGAGTACAAAAACAACAATGTTACACTTTGTTTATTTTTCGTCAAACCATCAGCGAATGAATCTTTTACGACTCTCTGTATAAATCATATTTTCAACAATTATACGGCGAACATTTCACGAGTTGTGAGATAATATCTACAAGAGTCTCATCCCAGTAAAAAATGTTTATGTTTCGGGAAGCACGAAAACTACATGAGCGCTGATATATGCGCTGGCTATTACACACTACTAAGAAGCAGCAGATAAGCGAATACCATTAAAGTGAATTTTTAATTTAATGATTGAATAACTTCGCATTATCCCTTATACGAACAATGTTTTATGTGCTTTTGTTATTCCCTTACATCGCAGCAGGTTGCATTGCAATGATTTTAAAATGTGTTTACGATCATTTTTGAAATATTACCGAACATAGAAATTTAATTTGTTTCATAACGCAATCAGTTATCAAAGTGCTTCCAAGTGCTTGTAAGCAGGTTTTGTAAGGGGGTATTGTGCTTCTCTCCCTTACAAAACTGCTGTAAGCTCCATTTTTTACTGGGAAACGATTCTTGACATGAAAGACTCGTTAGATAATCTTTACCCACATCTTAAACGATTCCCACAACGGTTGAAGAAGCGTCTTTCACTGTGCTATGGATTAATCTCAGTCGTGTTGCAGTTTTCCAATGTGAGGAATCTTCCACGATTAAAAAATGCGGCATCGACGATCAAAGACGCTTTGTATGAGACTCCCAATATCTCTTACACAATTGAAAATGCTAGCTGGATATGAAGTAATTATTTTTTTGTTTGAATGCTTTTTTATAAAAAAAATCAAACAAAAACTGTTTAAAAAAACTAAATTTTAAGTTGTGCGATTTTTTGACGATTTTTCGAAACGTGAAAGACGATTTTTCTATTTTTTCTCAGGAAATTGACGATTTCCTCACAAATTTATCTGGCAGCCCTGAAAATAAGTAAGCCTAATGTCATTTATATTTTTTAACGAAAGTTAATTGTCAAGAACCGTCTTGGCGCCTTCGCCATTCATTTTCTTTTGTAAAAAATTTAATTGCGAGGTGGCCTAGACGTGATACTAAAAGCCAAGGAGATTTCTTTTTTTGTCCAGTAATTTTCATGCCAAAAAGTATGTAAAAATAAGTTAAATCTACTATGTATGTTTGAAAATATTTAATAATTGTTTTTTTAAGGAATTTTAATATAAATACAATTGCATGATACATCAAGTCTTTATTGAGCCTTTGTATTTTATTCAAAATCCCGTGGAAATTGCTGGCTCGGCTGATAGCCTTCTCAACAGTGACCATATTGTTAAAACAAAAATGCAGAACATCGGAGTCAAACACGAGTTTATTTTTTAAATTTAGCCCGTTTTAAGACCAAAATTATTTTTAAAAAATTTCGAAAATAGCAATTTAATTTCTTGTTTTTAAAAATTTTGGACTTCAAAAAAAAAAACCATATAACGTAAGGCCATGTCCTGGCAAGCGCACGATTTGAAATCGCAAAAAGCCAGATTTATTTATGATGTATGGCAGTGTTCGAAAATAAACAGTACATTATTTAGCGTTCGGCTCACTCACCCAAGAACGATATCTATTTATTTAGTGATTGTGTACACGAACACAACCCTTAATACCTTTCGTAACTATTTTCAAAAAAGAGCCGAACATTTTTTATTTTTTTGTTCTTCGTTAAAAAACAGAACAATTGTAGTGATACTGTAGGCAAACTTTATAAAGGGTGTTTTTTTAAGCTAGATAGAAATTTAAATTGTAAAAAGTAACACAAAAAAATTAAATTTTGATGAAATATTTTTTTTTATCGTTTCAGTATACTCTGACAAATCATCATGAATAGACTCACGCTTGAACAACGCTACGAAATTATCCAAATTTACTTTGAAAAATTTAAAAATTTAATCCAAATTTAAATCGCAAAATTGTGTTCAGCGATGAGGCGCATTTTTGGCTTAACGGGTTTGTTAATAAGCAAAATTGCCGCATATGGAGCGAGACCAATCCACAAGAGACCCTACAGACTCCATTACATCCAGAAAAATGCACCGTTTGGTGCGGTTTTCACGCTGGTGGCATCATCGGACCTTATTTCTTCAAAAATGAGGCCGGAGCTCGCGTTACGGTCAATGGAGATCGTTACCGCACCATGATCAATGATTTTTTGTTTGAAAATATGGATGACATTGATCCGGAGGAGATGTGGTTTCAACAGGATGGCGCTACGTGCCATACGGCGAACGCAACCATCGACTTATTGAAATCAAAATTTGGCGATAAGTTGATTTCGAGAAATGGATCTGTCAATTGGCCTCCAAGGTCGTGCGCTTTGACACCTCTCCATTATTTCCTGTGGGGTTACGTGAAGTCACTGGTTTATGCTGATAAACCAGCAACAATTGACGCTTTGGAGGCCAGCATTGTTCGTGTTATTCGTGACATACGGCCAGCAGTGCTCGAAAAAGTGGCCCAAAATTGGACGTCCAGAATGCGCTTCGTCAAGAACAGCCGCGGTGCCCATATGCCCGAAATCATTTTCAAATGTTAATGTCACGTATTGATCTTTCGAATAAAAAAAAATTTTTGATTACAATTTAATTTTTTGTGTTATTTTTTACAATTTCAAGTTCTTTCGGGCTTAAAAAAACACCCTTTATTTTAATGATTTATAATGTTTCTTTTTTTAATATTGATAAATAAATGAACAAACAAAAAATTTTAGCAACGACCGCACACCACGGGCAGCGTGTGTGTGTATTGTGTATATGTTTTGTTTGTGTAAAATTATTTTGCTGGCTTTTTGTATTTTTTTTTCGTATGTGTATTTCGTTTTTGTAAAAAATGTTTAGCTTTTTTTTACCAGCCAAAAGGGACGAAAATTAATGAGCCGAAGCGAACACAATGAAGTTAGTGGAGTAAAAAAAAAAAACAGAACAGAATTAAATGTTCTCATCTTTTGTTGAGTTTGATGAAAACAGTGTTATTTTTGTGTTCGAAAGATCGAACAGGGAAACGTTATTTTTTTTTAATGATTTTCTACACAAACACTATTAGTGTTTGTGTTTTCCACAAATCTACCGAACCGATAACTAAGGAGCGATATTGATTTATGGTGTTCTGAAACTCGTGATTTTTGCTTGCGAACTTCCATAGTTTCTTAAAATATTCTAGTTCCGTTGAACATACTTTTGCAATTTAAGTCGTCATACTTCTTGCGATTGCCATTTCAGAACACTTTTTTGAGACTTCAAGTCAGAATCGCAAATGTTAAGCGTTTTGCGATTTTCAGATCATGCCTGTTAAAGTTAAAAAAGAATCACGAATAGATTTGTCGATAATCGAAAAATAAAATCAACGATCTTAAAACGACAAAGGTATTGAGAAATTAATACCCAGAAATAAATTTATATAATGTTCAATGGGTATTATTTCAAAATTATGTATAAAACTTTCTTGAAAACTGAAAATCTCAGTTCATATATTTTTTTTTTAATTTTAAAATTAATTAATTTCGTTGGAGTACTTATAAGCCTAAAGTGTATCGAAGAATAAATTAGACATAAAGTAAGATTTTTTATACGTTTTAAAGTTATTAGGTTTTTCACTAGAAAATATTTCACACAGCACAAAGTTTTAAAAAACAGGATTGTTCTGTATAATACAGAACGGATGGTCACCGTTAATACTTTGAAAAAACGTATCTCTGTTTGTGATCTTCGTACACAATCAAAAATACTGTACTAATCCCACCAACATAAAGAATAGAACATTTTATGCGTTAGGTTTTTCGTAAAAAACCACAAACTTTGTTGTGTTCGGCTCAGCATATTAGTGTTCGTTCGTTTCAGTTCAGCTCAGCGCCATTTTGGCTGGTAAAACATATCGCACTGGTTCCTCTAACTAGGTCCAAAATAGGTACACTTGAAAAAATTTGTTTTTATGTACTGTGGTGTAGGATATCATATGGTCGGGCTTGACCGCCTATACTTTCTTACTTGTTTATTATTTTTATTTTTCTAAAATCGATAGTACGAGTACATCAATAATTTTGAATACTTAATTTGAAAATAGGTTTTTGCATATTTAAAAATTTAATCTCAGAAGTTATAACGATCCATCTTTTCTTTACCGACAACTTTAAATAGTGCCAACCTAATGTAAAGGGTGTTTTTTTAAGCTAGATAGAACTTTAAATTGTAAAAAGTAACACAAAAAATTAAATTTTGATGAAATATTTTTTTTTATCGTTTCAGTATACTCTGACAAATCATCATGAATAGACTCACGCTTGAACAACGCTACGAAATTATCCAAATTTACTTTGAAAATCAGTCGTCGATTCGCGCAACTTATAGACGACAATTTATCGCAAAATTGTGTTCAGCGATGAGACGCATTTTTGGCTTAACGGGTTTGTTAATAAGCAAAATTGCCGCATATGGAGCGAGACCAATCCACAAGAGACCCTACAGACTCCATTACATCCAGAAAAATGCACCGTTTGGTGCAGTTTTCACGCTGGTGGCATCATCGGACCTTATTTCTTCAAAATTGAGGCCGGAGCTCGCGTTACGGTCAATGGAGATCGTTACCGCACCATGATCAATGATTTTTTGTTTGAAAATATGGATGACATTGATCCGGAGGAGATGTGGTTTCAACAGGATGGCGCTACGTGCCATACGGCGAACGCAACCATCGACTTATTGAAATCAAAATTTGGCGATAAGTTGATTTCGAGAAATGGACCTGTCAATTGGCCTCCAAGGTCGTGCGATTTGACACCTCTCGATTATTTCCTGTGGGGCTACGTGAAGTCACTGGTTTATGCTGATAAACCAGCAACAATTGACGCCTTGGAGGCCAGCATTGTTCGTGTTATTCGTGACATACGGCCAGCAGTGCTCGAAAAAGTGGCCCAAAATTGGACGTCCAGAATGCGCTTCGTCAAGAACAGCCGCGGTGCCCATATGCCCGAAATCATTTTCAAATGTTAATGTCACGTATTGATCTTTCGAATTACAATTTAATTTTTTGTGTTATTTTTTACAATTTCAAGTTCTATCGGGCTTAAAAAAACACCCTTTATTTAAATATTTTATGTTTGTGCAAGTTATTATACATTATAATTTCTTAATAGAATAAAAACAATGGTTGTCTTTATATTTTCAATTTTTTTTTTGTGTGTTGTTAATTTTCAATTAAATTTACTATAGTTACATATAGAAATAAGTGTGTCTGAGTATGTTACAATATTAAATTCATATGCCTGAACATTTCTATTATTAAAACAATTATTATAAAATTACTCACCATACATATACCATGTGAATCGAATGGATTCCATGGTACATTTTCCGGATAATGCGCCAATGGCTTACTTTTATAAGCACGATCCAAAGGGGAACAATGTAAATTATCGCCTGGAAAGGTATTTTTTAAAATTTAGTTATTTTTTATTATGCAACAGAAATTGTAAGATGTTTAATAAAAAAGAAAAATTTTTGTTATAAAAACTTAAATACATTTGTAGGCTTTATTTTTCAAACCAGTGTACTTCAATAGTAACGTGCAAAAATGTTCACGAAAAAAATTCCCCTTATCGTGAAAAGTTTTTTCCTTAGTAATTTGTCCGCTTTTCCCTTTGATGTTCTTCTTATAATTCGAATATTAAGGGCAAGATCCGTTAATAAGGCACAAACTGATATATTACTCAATTACAAAATGCAAAACAACAGGTCGATTGCCTGCGGATTTGTAAGGCTTTCGAAAGACGTGGTGGCAGAATTTTGGAAAATATTTTACTCATTAAATTTAAAAAGTGCAATAAACTAACGTTGTAATCAAACTATCCCTCCAATACTAAGTATTTTGCTTTGTTTTTTTAACATTTCTTTAAAAATATACAGGTGTATTTTTAGAACAAAAAAATTCATTGATTTTGAACAGTCTTTCTTCTTTTTTTTACAACTATCTTGCGAGTTTGTACAATTTAACGTTTTTATTCCTGCTAAGTATGCGACATTGTTTTGCGTATGTAAACAAACCCCACATGTATTTTACTAAAAATGATATTTTTTAATAAAAAATTTAATAAAATAGAAAGTAAATATGGATAAAAAACTGTTACCGGTTCTGTTATTTTAATTTTATATTCCTTTTTTGCTTTTTTTAAAATTCCACGTGAAATAAGTGCAGCTTACATTGCTTCGCAGTTTTGAAAAAATGTTGCCAGAAACACTTCGGAACTTTTTCACAAAATGAACAGAGTACAACTCTATCAACATTAGCTGCGTTCGAGAACACAAAAGTTTTTACGATTTTTTACTGAACTTTACTGCATTTTACGAAATTGCGTTCGAGTACACAAAATGCAGTAAATGAGAACACAAATTGAGAGCGAAAAGTGACAGTTCTTCTCTGAGTATTTACAAATTTTTACTGCAGAAATTTTTGCAGTAAAATTTTGTAAAACAAAAAAACATATGTTTGAAAAGGTAAACAAACAAAAGTAACAAACAAAATGCTTATAAATTGTGAAAAAATTGTTAAATAAACGTAAAGTTGAAATAAAAATTAAATAAAAACAAAATGTGAATAAATAATTGTTAAACTTGTTTGTGAATCATTTACTGGGCTAAATACCAACATTTAAAACTTTTTTTGTTATGTTAAGTTTTTAGAGTTGTAAAAGTGCTAAGTACTTGGGTACTTAAGTAATCAATAGCAAAAAACTATTCATGTTTTTTTGAATAAATTAACCCGCCACAAATTAGTAACATCAAATAAAATAGAAAACAAACAAATATGAAAGATTACATAAAATAATTTGTTTGTATTTTCCAAAAATGTTTGTGTTATAAAAAGTATTTAATCGAGTACCGATAAGAAAACGAGTTAAGTATTCAAAAGTGTTAACATTTTTCAACACTTCAACTATTTGTCATCAGCTGTTGCCTTTATTTTACGAATTTTTACAAAATTTGCGTTCGCGTACTTTTTTGGACAACAGCTTTTTGTGAGAGCAAATTTTACAATTTTCTCATTTACTGCATTTTACTGTAGAAGTACTCAAACGCACCTATTATTTCATAGATACTCCACACAAGTTTTTTTTCATATGCGTTTCGACAACATTTCAAGTGAAATGTTGAACAGAGTACCAGGCTTTAGAGGCCAAAATAACAATATTACATGTTCATATATCCTGAGAAATTTTACAACAAATTATAATGGGCATTTCCTGGGGTCACGAACGTACGTTCGTACGCTTTTGATGTACAAATAATATAGAAAACAAAACTTTTCCTAGCATTTTTTTGCGATTCGATAGCATTTGGGTAGCTGCATGTTTAGTGCAAAAGATGGATTTCATCGAGTTTAAGTTTTCATAATGATAGTTGTAAATATGTGGTCACGAACGTACGCAAAATAGAAGTCAACTTTGCCTGACAGCAGTTAAATGTAAAAATCTGAGTAATGGAACGGAATATTCAAAAGTGATTAATTTATTTTAAAAGTGTATTAATGTAGGTCTCCATGCAGTATTTACCAAAAAAAAATATCTCTTTTGGTTTTTGTTTAATTGGCTTAAGTACCGGTCGCGAACGTACGGGTCGCGAACGTACGATATTTCCATATGTTTTTTTTTATTATTATTATCACCATGCAGTTTCCCATTAATGTCTTCAAATTTCCTTAATAAACAACTAAATACTCAATGTACAATTGATTGTAATGAAAATATTATGAAGAAAGAGTTTAAACATAACATATTTTTGCATGTAAAATAAGCATATAAAAAAATGTTCCAGTTTCCAGTGCAATTTCCTCAAGTAAAACAGCTGAGACATGCTATGAAAACATTCTTTTAAAACAACATAGACTTTTTTATAATAATAAACAATAAAAGACGATGATTATCAACATTTTATTTTTTCATCCTGGTAGACCATTCTGGGGAAATGCCCATATACTATGTACACTAGTGTGTCCCAAAAAATTTTTTTTGTGGCTCATGCATAATTTAAAAGCTTATAGGGTAAAGTATTTTTGAGATTTTTTTCAGATTTTTCAGAAGAGGTTTAGAGGTCGCTCGAGTCGAATTTTTGCCAAAAATCGGGTCTACCGGCCTTTTTTTAAGTTTTCTTCATAACTTTGTCAAAAACCACGATTTTTTCCACTTTTAAGGAAATAATTCAAAAGAAAATGTCCAAGCTTTATTTTGGTGTACAAAGACTATAAGTTTTTGCAATGCATTTGCTCATTTATGCATCCTACATTAAAATTTTTCGTAATTATACCCTTAACCACAGGTGGTGAATAGGGTATATATAAGTTTGTCATTCCGTTTGTAATTTCTATAATATTGATGTTAGAACCTATAAAGTATATATATTCTGGGTCCTTATGAGGAGCGAAGTTGATTTAACGATGCCCATCTGTCCGTTGAGATGGATTTTCCGAAGACTCCATATATGATGGGGGCCAGGTTATTATACATTTATGTCACATATGGTCCGGAATTGTTTGCTATTGAAATTTAGCAAGATCGGTCCACAAATGGCTGAGATATGAGTAAAAAAACCACGACTACCTCAAATTGTTTCCTTTAAAGGTCCAATTAGACGTGACATTACCATACCAACACTGTATTACCAAAACGATATAAACATACCATATACAAACCAATTCAATTTTGGTTTCTACTGTCATACAGTGGCTATGGTAGTACAGTGTTGGTAATGTGGTTTTTTGTTGTTTTTTTATACCCTTCACTACAAGTGGTGGATTTTATTTGTAATGTGTTTAATTTTACGCATACACATACACATTAATGCATGTATATGATATGCCGCTCAAATAAAGAAACAAACTCATAGACTCAATATATTTTAATTTAACGCTTCTTCACCAAAAGCATTCGTAGCAGAGTTGTTAAGTTCTCTTCTGAGACTGATGATATTGCCAGTTCGAATCCCAAAAAGAATTTTTTTTTCATTTTTTTTATTTAATTTTTTATGTTCTAAAAAACGATTTTAAGATGTTAAAACGAATTTCAAACATCAACTTTGGCAAAAGAGGAAACGGGCTTAGGTACATATATAAATTTTTTGTTTTTTTTATATTCTTCGGCATGGCGAAATGGAAAGTTGGAGTGGCTCAATTAATATTTATTTATACCTATCTTAAGAACGTTATTTATGTATATAACTTTTTGTTCTTATCTCATCATGGTGAAGGGTATATAAGATTTGGCATAGCCGAATATAGCACTCTTACTTGTTTTTCCATAAATTTTGGTAAATAACGCTTTATAACTTTTAAAATCTTTATGAAAATGAATCAAACCAACAATGCAGTTTGAAAGATCAATTTATTCTTAATAACTTAGAAACAAATATTTTTGAATTCACTCTTACCGTTCCTGAGTTATACCGGTTTTCAGCTTTGAACATATTTTATGATATTATTACTCATACCAAATAAACAATTAAATATCAAACTTTTGCGTTTGATTCGCTTAAAATTCATTTATTGCGGTTCATACAATAAATTCGGAAAATCAGTTTCAGAAGTTGTGACATTGATGTAAGCGCTCTCCATTTACAATACGTGAAGGTTTGAGCAATTTTATTAAAGGCCAGCTTGAAGTCATGCAACCGAGAGAAGACTATAAAGAATTGCTTTATCTATAAAAAATTACTTCATCTGACTGTTGGATAGATCTAAGCCCTTACCAAAAGTAAAAGCTTCAGGGGCTATTAATCAGGCTTGCTGGAAGAAGAAAATGATATATTCTTTGAAAATATGCATTTTTCGAAACCATCTGCAATCTTACAGGGACAATTAAAAATTAATGAATTCCTAGAATTTAGTTCATTTGTTTTAAGAAATGAACTAAATACACTCTCCTCAATGATCTTACTGCCTGTTTTTCAAAATATGTAAAATAAAAATTTTTGATAGGGAATTTATATTGAAACAACAATAAAAAAAACTATAAAAGCGGTTGGATATTTACAAAATTATTAATGTAGCATTGACTACTTTAAGGTAAAACCAGAGTATGCATAAGCAAGCTTAAGCTACTCTCAAATGCATTTAAAAGAACAAAAACCAAATAAAAAAACATTTGGTTACGTACGGAATATGCGATTAGTTTCGCACTTCACTTAAGCAGATGACAGTTTTGTAAAATTTAACAATAAGTTTCTTTAAGTTCAATATGGTTTGGCACATAAGATTTACATGTATTCGCATGTTAAGCACATTCTGGTTGGGCCTTTAGCCTTTTTCGATGAACATATCGACACCAAATCATTGAGTTGAATGGCAAAAAATCTACATACGAACGATATAGTAAGTTTTAATAGAAGACAACCGTAAAAATAAAGAAATTCAAGGATTAATTTCTAAAACGAATCATAATTTGTTTTGAAGTATACAACACTTCAACTGAGTTTTTAAGAACAGATCCGGAAAATTGGGAAGCCAACAAGTCATTTTAAGATGCAAGCAAAGAACAAAGCTCAAAATTTACAAGTAGTAAATCATGTAGCAGAACGAGGTGTGGCTTTGTAAGAACCCCAATAAATGATTTTTAAACAAAGCAAAATAAAACGTTTGATTTTAGTTAGTTTGTTGGGTAATAATTTCATAAACTGGGTACAAAGCTGAAAA
Organism: Pollenia griseotomentosa; assembly: GCA_963931875.1. NCBI lineage: Eukaryota > Metazoa > Arthropoda > Insecta > Diptera > Polleniidae > Pollenia > Pollenia griseotomentosa. Next base: position 171,429,828 of record OZ007562.1, on the reverse strand, counting down.
CCGGTATAACTCAGGCACGGTAAGAGCAAATTTAGAAATATTTGTTTTTAAATTATTTGGAATAAATTGATCTTTCAAACTTCATTGTTAGTTTGTTTCATTTTTATAAAGATTTTAAAAGTTATAATGAGTTATTTTCAACATTTATGAAAATATTACGAAAAATTTTAATGTAGGGTGCATAAATGAGCAAATGCATTGCATAAACTTATAGTCTTTGTACACCAAAATAAAGCTTGGACATTTTTCTTTTTAATTATTTCCTTAAAAGTGAAAGAATCATGGTTTTTAACAAAGTTATGAAGAAAACTTAAAAAGAGGCCGGCAGACACGATTTTTGGCAAAAATCCGACTTGAGCGACCTCTAAACCTCTTCAGAAAAATCACAAAAATACTTTACCCTATAAGCTTTTAAATTATGCTTGAACAACCATGAAAATCCAAAAATACACTAATAATAATACAAAATTAAACTGTAATAAAAAATGGGGGGGGCAATGGGGTGGTGTTCTTCTTCTCCCTTAAGAATGGTTAAAAACCGCTAAAAAAAAAACTAAATTTAAAAGGTAGATAAAAGGAACCAATGTTAACTGTTGGAAAATAAAATAAAATAAAAAGATAGAAAAGAATGATAACCCGTTCTGAATTTAGTCCATACTGCTCTCGGCCCTATATTTTGGGAGACCATCGCTACCTATTCTTCCGACCGTGCCACAATTCTCTAAGCTATAAATTCTGGATTTCAAATTGATACCGAAAAGTTTGAGGAATATGCTGTAGAGACAGCAAGAAAACTTGTGAAGGAGTATCCCTGGTACAACCTCCCTCCATCGGTACACAAAATTCTTATCCATGGAGCTGAGGTAATCAAGCATGCATTAGTGTCAATAGGTGAATTATCGGAGGAAGCAGCTGAAGCGAAAAATAAGGATATAATACAGTTTAGATTGCAACTTATACACGAAAAATATCGCGCATAGCTACAAATACAGATCTTTTAAATCGCCTCTTTTTAAGTTCAGATCCATTTATTTCTGGAGCCCGAAACTTACCAACAAAGAAAAGAAGTAGTTTAAGTCAAGGAGTTTTAAATTTGCTTAATATTTGATATATATTACTACTATTTTACTTTACCTTATATTACTTAATAACACCCTATATTGCATTATTTAACTTTGTTTAACTTTTTAATTAGTTTTTTTCAGTGTATATTTCGAATGAATTAAAATGAAATAAAAATTTACAAAACTTGTTTAAAACATCCAAATTTTCACATTAAAATACTTTATTTCAAACATTTTTAAAACAGATCTATAAGCCAATTAACCCTTAAAAGATCAAATGGTTACTGTGGCTACAGTTGTTAATATTTTTTCCTAAACTTTAAGTTCTTCGGGCATGAAATGAGCTGAAAAATTTTGAAGACCCTAGCTTTTTTAGTTTTGGAGATATTGATTTTTGACCGCTTTTCCATATAAGGGAAACCACTGTGCGCAGCCGCAACAAAAAAATAGCAAAGAGAAAAATAGAAAAAAATATCCGAAAAAAGTTCAGACAGTAATAAACTAAGAGGAATATAGCACAACCAAATAAGCTAAAATCGAAATACAATTTACGAAATATTTAAATGTATTTAGTTAATATATAGAAAATCATTAGAAAGTAGAATTAGCGAAGAATTCAAGTAGTTTTAAACGAAATACATCATTTGACTGCGAAAAAATCCGTAATGAATATGGTAAAAAATTCCAAACCCTTGCAATCCTTACTATAAAAGACCTATTAAAAAAAGATGAGGAAATTCTTGGAATGCTAATCTGGGATTTTCTAACAGATCTTAAAAATGCAAAAGATCTATAAAGGTCAATAGGTCTGACGTGTCGAATTACTCCATGTAACAAAATTCCCAATCGATATTTCAAAAAATGTTCAAACGTACACCCAAGAAAACATCGGACCGAAATAGATATATGCTTACGAAGCTTAATGTTGTAGACAAATCTTACAATACAATTACCTATACGCTTAACTCTGCTTAAGCGAGTGGAGCATGTACCGGAATAAACGTCGAGACCATATAATACAGATGATTAAGGAGATTAATATGGGGGTCAAAGGAAAGTTAATTATCTAAAAGCACACCATGACATTTAATATGATCAACTAACTGTATACGCACATTGTCTAGAATAATATCCAAACTAAGAAAAAAATTATTTATATGCCCAAACATGATACCCTTGGACTTATAAGAGTTAAGAGCTAAGGAGTTTAGTGAAGTCCAATCATGAATTTGATTCAGGCAATAGTAAATATTGTATTGCAAAACATCATGTGCATTCAAATTACATACTATTAAAGAGAAAAAAATGTCATCCGCATAGATAAATAACTCACATAATGATAAATCAATGTATGAAGAAAGGTCATTTATATATAATATAAATAAAAGAGAAATACGGGTATATTTAAGGTGAAAATAAGCTTTAATTTAAATATTTTTTAAAATATTTTAATTTTGTTCCTGCATTTCATGTTCAAGTAGCCAGAGACTCGTTAATGGCCTGGGAAAATTTTAATAACTTTAAAATTTTTTAACAAATAGAAACTGGGAATTATCTCCTTTCGTAGGTTACTTTATATTATATTCAACATTTTTTATTTTTTCGAATTTATTCTATGAGCTAAATTTCAGCTATGTATTTTATAAAGCTTTTTTGTAATAGTTCTATTCCTTAAATTTTTAGGAATGACTTTTTATACACTACCAGACTATTATATTGAGTTAAATTTAAGGAAAAGGAAATAGGCAAAAAACGGTTAAAATCAGTAACCATATATCTCGTGATCTAAATATATGTATAAAATATCACTATTAAATCAAAAATTAAATTGACGTGCTGAATAGATTTTTGAAATTTCTACATTTTGGGGACGAAAGAGGGCAAAAATATAATTCTGGTACTTATTTTGGTAACCCTTTCTAAAGTAATAAAAACAGAAATAAAATGAAAATTGTGATCTCCTCTCCTTAAGAAGCTCTCAAACACATTTTGGTACTTTTCGGAAATTCGAATTTTTGATACTTTATAAACAGCGATTTATGTATTGCATACAAAAATAAAATTCAAAAAGATTTTAACAAAACAATAATTTTATGTGACGCCACGCAACCAAGATATTTATTGAATAGTTTAGTTGTGGATACAGGAGAAAGTAAATTTGATATTCAAAACCATCCCTGCCCCACAAAACCAAAATAATCTTCCATTTCTATTGAGTTTATAAAAGAAATTTCGAAAAATTATATGTTTCAATTAAAGGCTCGTAAGTTTATTTTGGAGCACTCTACTGTCCAGAGTGACACAAACAATGCTGGCGAAAATTGATTTTGCACCTATCACCAAAATAATTACATATCAAGCCCTATTTGCGATTATATCGTAAGCGACAAAAGGCAAATTTTACAGGAGAACGTGTTTATTTTTTTTAAGTAGTGCAGCGCTTTATTTGGTTTCATTATTACGCATTTATTTATTTTAAAAATTTTAATGGCGATTTCAATAGTTTTCAAGAGCATGCTAAGATTTAATTGATCATATTATCTGTCGTTTACGATAGTTTAAATAATCGCGTACGATATAATCGCATATTAAATAAATTTTATTTTCATTTTTTATTAACTTGTTGTATAATTTATTGAACTTGAGGTTTCCCAACAAACCAAAACGATTTAGAGGGAACTTGTAACAATCTTACTAACAAGAGCCTTAAGCTTAAAAAAGTGTTGTGATTACTATTATAAAAGGCTTATTAAAAATTGCTTAATAATGAAAACTGGTCTTTTGTGGTAATATTAATTGTCTATAATATAATGTAAGCTAAGAAGTCTAGTTATAAAATAAGCTTACAAAAATATTTTTCAATCTAAAGGCAATAAAATTACATTCTTTACGAACATTCTGTTTAAATTTATATGAAATATTTACAAAAAGTTTTTACTTATATAATATTTAATTACTTTTTTTAATTGTGCACTTGTTTAAAACGCTACACTCTTCGAAAATCCATTATGGTATTTATTTGTATGGTTGGGCACCTAAATCTTCTCTGCAAAAGGTCAAAACGGTTATTAATTCTTCCCTAAGAATTTCTCTCCACGCGTTTTGGACCACACCAGTCCACAAAATGCTTTTTGAAGCAGGTTTCATACTACTTGAAACAAGTAGAGATATTTACACCTTTAAACTCTTACGTAATGTACTCAACAGTTCAGACTCACCTATTCACAAAATAACACAACAAATTGCAAAAACAAACTAACTCAAACAAAATCCAGTCTACTCTTAGCAGAATTTTTAACTTTGGAAGAGTTAATAACTTGCCAATAATACCAAAAAACAAAACTATAACTATACTACTCCGCCAAATATTTATAGAAAATGCTTTCAGGAAATTATCAACGGGTATACCAACTACAAGTTGTTATATACAGACGGCTCGAAAAACGAGCAAAACCTCTCATATAGCAAAACTTTAACTAATAATACAAAATTAAGGCACGCGTGAAATAACATCATTCTCAAGACTTTTACAAAGCGAGAATAAGTCATTTGCTATCATATTTGTTGTCATATTGTTTTGCTATGTTGTGGAGTTTCCTTTTTAATAAAAAAATGTTTGAAAATTAATTTTATTAATCCAATATTTCGATACAGCAATGTGTATCATCATCAGGAAAACAATTAAACTAACGTTTTTTTAACTCAAGTTCGATAAATTATACAACGATTATATTGATTGTTAAAATTATGATTGTTTGCTGAATTCATGATTAATGTTTTTTAATATATAAAAAATAACATAAAAAAAAGTTAATTAATACATTGCCGACTTAATATGCAAACCTGCTAACTCCCTTTCAGTAAATTTTACAGGAGAGGCAAAAAAAAACTTTTAATATTTCATGTGTGCAACTTGAGAGAAAAACCAAAAATATAATTGGTTTAACACACTGAAGACTCAAATTGAAGAAAATACACGCTGGTCGACGAGGCATATCTTTCTCTACCACACGGCATAAAAAGCTCAATTTAAAGTGGATTTAGCAGGTTTGCATATTAAGCCGATGGAACATAATTAATTGAGAATCTTACAAATAAATCAATTACTAGTTGTATTGATTAACTTGTTAGACATAACTAAAATTCTAATTAAAAGAATTAAGATGAACAATTGAAATTGTAATTCAACATTTTAAACGAAAACACATTTTTAAGTGGTAGAAAATATGTATAAATTAATGCTTAATGTTAGGAAATCGGTTCATAATTTTTCGTATGTCCCTATCTACTTTTGGAGAAAAGTCAAGATGAATTTGTTTTATAAAAAAAAATAAAACAGAATTATTCGTTATTCGAAAATGGCTATTTTAATTAATCAAATAACGGCCGAAAAGTTCCTTGTTTAATAAAACAATGATTGATCAAGTGGATACTCTAGTATATACATATAGGTAGTGTTTCTTTTTATTAAACTGAACATACCGGCAAAACGATCAGGTTCTAAACCAGTATCCAAATCTAAACCACATATTACAAAATAATCGGCAAAACGGGAAAATTGAGGATCACAATCGCGTTTTAGTTGGCGCAATTCTGCTGATCCAGGATCCCCGCCAGGCGGCGAAGTGGGTGAAGACGATGACAAGGAACTTGGTGATGTTGGATTTCCAGAATCGTTAGTAAAACTTTGACTGTTTATTGAAGTATTGGCCATATCTATAGAATGTTGCTGTAACGATTTCTGTCCATTATTACAGCTACTACTATTACTGGTACTCTTGAGTTTTCGCATTACAACAAAAGGTCTATTGCTGCAAACGGAGACACTGTTTTTGTTAACTACACCATCACAACTGTTTCTATCACTAGAGTTATTCGTTTGTGTTTCTGTTGTTTTTTCATGTTGATGTTGTTGTATTTGTTTTTTAGGTAACGTCGCTTGATTATCAGTTGTTGACGTGGATGCTGGTGTTGTTGGCGTTGTTGTTAAAGTGTTAATGGTATCATTTAATGTTAAACATTTTGCCATTCGCTTGCCTACATGATCCGTAGACATGTTTTTTATAAAAATAATTTCTTGGGTTTAATTTCAATTAAGACCCACAGTGAGATTACAAATTGTTAACGTGTAGTAAATATGTATTTTTCTTTTGGTAATGGGGTTGAAATCTCTTCAAGGACACAAAACTTTTTTTTTCTTTTTTTATTAGACAATCAAAAATTTATTTTCAATACTTTTTAATTGGAATTAAAATATTTAATTTTAGCACATAAAAGTTCATGAATATTAAAATTTCTCTTTTTTAGTATAAAATTTTTATTAAAATTGTGTATATTATTTTGTTGTTGGCTATTAGTTTTTTCTTTCACTTCACATAATTTCTTTTATATTTGCGAAATCAGTGCACAAATTTTTTTTACGAAAAAAATTTATCTATTCATGATTTATAAACTTTATATGTTTTATTCACAATTTAAATAAATTCCGTAATAAGCTTAGTTGTAACGCAATTTTTTTATTAATATTCTTTAAATAGATTATATTTTTATTAATGATTTTAATTAATTCAAACTTATTTCTTAAACAAAAAACTCTTCACATCAATTTTCCCATTTTGATTAAAACAACAACGTTGTATTACCACAGACAGGTATTACTGAGGAGTAAAAAAATTGTATATTTTAATTCAGCGTTGCCCATAAATGTATTAAAAATTAAAATACTTATTGACCGTTATCAACAGCCTGTTTTTGTTAAACAAAAGTCTTCTCACTCACAGTTAGCTGTAAATAAAAGAAATATATAAAGAAGATCTTCTGATGCGCATCCACATATAGATATGTAAAAGCTATTTGCGTTATAGCACTAGTTTTTTGGATCTTTCTGAAGAACGGTGTGATTATACACTGTATGTGCATTAAGACGGGTCGAAAAAAAGTTGTACCGGTAAGATTTGTCAATGAAGTTCCTAAAACAGGAAATTTTTTTTCTTGTCACGCCCCCAAATACAGCCTTTTTTGTTTTTTAATATAGAGCGCTGCCATTTAAAATCCGATCTAATCATATTGCATATTGTTGTTCATGGCTTGACAGTGGCTTAATTTTTGCCTTTGATGACTTTTAATCCGACATCAAATTCAGGGCGCCAATTATGCCATTTTTAAATCCCTCCCCAAATGTCCAATTTTTTCACGTGCCAAGAAAGTCCTTTTTAAACTTAGTATGTATTGCATACTCACTTTTATGGCACGCCTGAAAATTAAGCCCCTTTATACATTTTCATATACATCTTACATTAAACCAATAAAAAAATCAACCAGTGCCGCCCTTTAATAAAAAAGGTATATTTATTAAATTTCAGGAACTTTAAAACTCAAGCCATGAACAACGATATGCGATATGATGAGATCGGACTAATAATGGCAGCGCTATATAAAAAAACAAAGGGCTGGGGCGTGGCAAAAAAAATGTAACTGTTTTAGAAACTTCATTGACATGCCTTTAAATCAAGGGGGTGACTGGCACAACCTTTTTTTTTTGTATGGGGGTCGAACCACTAGTACTTCCATTGTTATTAGAACTTTTTGAACCTGTAAATAGGTACTATATAATAATAAGTAAGCCTTTATAGAATATTTTTAATAGTATCAGTTTTTTAGGCTTTTTTCTTTAAAATATCCCAGTTATTTTCTATTTTTTGTGATTTCTTTTTTTTAACGTATGGGTTTTACTTATCGTCTTCTTTTCACTTTTGTTTTCATTTATTACGAAGACGTTCATTTTATAAGATCTAAAAAATATGTAGAAAAAATATTAAAACTTTTTTGTCACTCACCAGAAATGTTTTTTAATTTTATGAGAACCAAAATCAGATTTTGTTCGTTTTTTTACGAACGAACAAATATTTTCATTTTCTAAAAACAGGCTGCAAATCTACTTTTTTCATGTATTTAAAAAAAATAAATTTGAAAATCGTAAACTCCAAGAAAATCCGTGTAATATAAAACATAAAATGGTTTTTCAGTGTTTCCGTATCTTTACCTTGCGAACAGGTTTTGCTTCAAATTTCCTTTTAAGTTTCAATTTTCCTGCAATTTTTGGTTTACTGCTAAAGCGTTAAAGTAAAATCATATTCCCGCCCAATATTATTAATGTATTAAATGTTATTTTTGATGCAAATAGGATCAGAGAATAAAGTACACGTATAAAAATAATTAAATTCAGAGCTCATTCTGCGAGTATTGAAATCTTAGGGGAAAATAATATCAGCTAAGGCAAATAAGAACTGAAAACTCAACATTACAAAGTCTGAATTCTAAAACAATTTCGCCGCTTTACAAATTCAGCATGATGAAGGGATTTAATTTACCGTATTTTATTACATTTTTATACCCTTACCCTGCCTTTACACATGCAAGTAATTACTTGCAAGTAGTGTATACGTATTATCAGCGAAAATGTCGAAGAAAGAGCCGAAAGTCTTGTAAGTAGCTTGAGTGTTTACACAGTCAGTTGTAAGTTAATTTTTCAAATGTTCTCGAAGCGAAAACATCTTATGAAAAAAGCTTTGTTTTTCAGTTTAAAAAATTGTCATGTTTAAAACATTACCATATTGTAACAAAATAAATTTAATAATTTCTTTATTTAATTTTCGGTCCATCTTGATGAAAAAAATTATGTTTATTTTATAAAATATGTGACTCCAGTATTGCCGTAGCGGCGATAATATAATATAACTGAGAAAATATTTTAATCAACAATATTTTTTTCAAAATGCTGGAAACTTAAGATTCGTAAAAACGATTGACAGATCTTACAATATTGGTAAGCAGCGTTGCTTAAATTGCATTAAAATTGGCTAAAATGTCTTACAACTGTGTGAACATTGTAAGCTCATTTGTATTTGCAGAAGTGCAAAATTAATGCATCTGACAATCGCACCATTGTCAGAAAAGTATTGCTGTTGGCAACGCCTGCTTACAATATTGTAGGATCTGACCATCGTCTATACGAAGCTTTATGATTAAGATTACAACTAAGATGCGTTGTGGTATAGTTGTGCTCTTTTTTATTTTTTATAAATACACAGAAAACCCGCTACAAACACAACTTTTATGTTACTACGTATGCACAGTTAATTGATACAAAACTCATCCACGGTAGCACTGTTTTTCCATTTGTCATCCCCTACAGATAATATTGGACTACGTGGTCCATTGTGGCTAGGGTTTTTCCCGGGATTTCCCATCCCGGGAATTCCCGGGAATTTCCATTATTTTATTTCCCGTTTTCCCGGGATTTTTCTTGCGGGATCCCGGGAAATAAAAAATTCCTCATAATTTCAGAAAATAGCTATTTATACTTTGAAATTTAGTTTTCTATTCTCTAAAAATTAGCATCTGTGGATGGCTTGTGGATTAGATCAATAACAAGAAGTGAGTACATGTATTTAAATCAATGTCTCCTGATGAAATAAATCTACTAAAAGCAGAATGGGCAGTGCAACAGTTGATAATTATTACATTTAGTGAAGTGAAGAGTTAATAAAGTACATTAATTCAAAATAAGATGCAGGCAGTAAAGTTCCATTGTCCATGAACAAGTCTTAAAAATAGAAGATACCTAAACATATCGCACCTTTATTGCAACATAGTCATATCTAAAAAGCAAACGATCTTGGCAAAATGCGATTAAAGTTTTCAAAATGTACCGATTTAAAGATGTATTTTGCTATAACTTCGGTTCAGTTTGAGATATAATACAAGAAGGTATAAAGGAAAACTTTGCTAAAGTAACTTAAAATTTTGAGATATGACTTTAATGCAATGAAGGAGCGATATGTTTATTAGGTGGTAAACACAAATTTTCAATTTCAATTTGTGTTGGTTTATATACCCTTGAAGTGCGGGGAAACCGAAATAAAATAACATTTTGGAAACTCGTGTAAGATACTACAACATACAACTTGAAAAACACATTGTCCTAAAGATTACAAATGGATCTATTGAAATGAAAAGGTTTGTCAGAAGCAGTCCGGTTGATGCTTTTTTGCACAAACCTTGACATACATTTGACTGATATAGACGTTGTTTATAAAAAAGAAAAAATTGCTTCTGATTGTGAATCCGAAGCATGCTACAATGGTGCACTTTTAACTATTTGTCCAACCTCGGTAAAAAAAAGAACGAAATTTTTCGGAAACATGATAATTAGTAAATAAAATCAGGAATATACTTTTTGACGCAGAGATGCCAACTATTCAATGGCAATAAGTGCCGACCGAGCAGTCAAAAAGAGCTAAAAAGTGCTAAATTTTAAAATCAAAGATTGTTCTGTTTTAAATCCATTAATTATTCATTTTTGTACTTTAAACTCGTTTACATATATTAAAAAAAATAAATGTACAGTGGGGAGCAAAGGTGAGTACATGTTTGAATATCTTGCACTTCTAAGGGAATAAGAAAAACAATAATAAAGCTATTTAAAAAATTTTTTTTGTATTTTATTTCTTTTTTAATTCTTAGCGAAATTCAATTTAAAACAAAATAAGAAAACAACAAGTTCATAGGTAAACATAAACAAAACTTTAATAACACTCATGTACTCAATTTTGCACCTTCCTACTACAATTAATATTGATTACATTTTTAGTATTTAGTACATAGTCCTTTATTATTTAAAACACTTATTATGCGTTTAGATATACTTTCTACCAAGTTCTGAATAATTTCATCAGGAATGCGCTGCCACTCCAGCTGCACACGGGGCCATAGCTCGTTTAAGTTCGATGAAGCTGATTGATACTGTCCCAACCGTCTTTTCACGATTGACCACAAATTTTCAATTGGATTGAATTCGGGACTTTGCGGTGGCCACTGCATTAACTGAAAATTTTGCCCAGTCAATCATTCCTTAACGATTTTGGAGGTGTGCTTTGGGTCGCCATCCTGTTGAAATATGACTTCTTCCTCAGGATATGCGCTCATATCCACAAAACCTGGAAGATGGGTCTCTAAAATTTTCAAATAATCCTCTTTTCACATGATACCATCAATTTTTTGCAGTGGTCCAATATGCCACCAAGTAAAGCAGCCCCATACCATAACGCTTCCTCCACCATGTTTAACATGGTGTCTTTGTATGGTCTTCCCAGGGCGGCGCCAGCAATACTGCTTACCATCTGACTGAAATCGGTTGAATTTGGATTCATCTGTCCAGAATACTCGTTTCCAACCATCGGCAGTCCAATTCTTGTGTTCCAATGCGAACTTTAATCGTGCTGCAACATTTTTCTTTCATGTAGCCAATGTTGTGCAGCGCTCTTCTTGCTGTCCATCGGCTTACAATTTTATTTATTGCTAGGGAAGCTTCCTTTTGCGTTAAAGATTGATTTGCTTTCATCTTTCTCATCATTAAACGTGCGTCGCCATCCGTTAAAAGTCTTCGGAGACCCAGAACTTGCGCTTGGGAAGTAATATTTCGCCTTTTCCGGACTCTTATCACCACTGACTGACTCACTTGAATTTCTTTGGCTATTACTCTCGATGAGAAGCCATTTTCTGTCATGGTTAAAATACTATTTTCCACGGTTCGCGATAGCTTTCTCATAATTTTAAATATTTTGGAATTTGTATTTTATATTTGAAATGCACCTTTTATTTACATTACGCAGTTTATCAAACACGACGTTAAACTTAAATTTATATTAACAGAAACATTAATAACACCAATCAAATCATAAACCAAATCAAAATTAACGGTAAATTTTGAATGTTTCTAAGAATATGGTTGAAAACACGCGGGTGCAAAATTGAGTACATGAGAGTTATTTAAGTTTTGTTTATTTTTACCTATGAACTTGTTGTTTTCTTATTTTGTTTTAAATTGAATTTTGCTAAGAATTAAAAAAGAAATAAAATACAAAAAAAAAATGTTTAAATAGCTTTATTATTGTTTTTCTTATTCCCTTAGAAGTGCAAGATATACAAACATGTACTCACCTCTGCTCCCCACTGTACATATTAATGTTTAATAAAATTACTACTTAAAAATTGTACACAAATATTAACATTACAATATGTAGCATTTCAATTAATAAAATGAAAAATATGAACAGTCATTTTCAAAAAGTGTTAAATTTTCTTCTTCTTCTGGCCATATGTTTGTTTTAATGTAATATTTTGACTTTTTATACGTTTCAATTGAATTTATTTTTACAAACACGCTTGCTGGCATATCGTAGCTTGAACAGCATGCGCTACTGCTTCGTAAGCCATATTTTATATGAATTAAAGGTTTACAGTATTCAAAGCCATACGGTTTCTAATTTTATTCTTAAAAAATTTCATAGCACTGAATGCTCATTCCACCTCAGCATTAGAGTATGGTACACATACATAAATGAACCAAAGCCGAAACAAGAAGGTAAAAACGGGAGTATTAACAGATGTATGCAAAAAGTGTCAAACGTACCAATATCACGTTTGAAAAGAGCCGGTGTTAGCTCTTTTTTAAAAAAAGAGCTATCGAGAAAAATTACGTGTCAGAAGTAATTGAAAAGAGCCAAATTTAGCCCCAAAATAGCTAAGTTGGCATCCCTGTTTTGACGACTTACTAAGCGATTTGAGTGTGTCAGAAAGTTATTTCCTAAGCCATTAAAAAATGTTATATATTTCTTTAAAGTATTTTATCTATTTTATTAATTAACTTTTTGATTTCATATCTTGAGTACCTCAATTTTTATTTTGTTTTTATTATTGTTTTATGAATTATCCAGAGCATAATAATACTGAATAAAAGCAAAATAATAGGAAATAAAGGCGTGAGGTGATAATAATTCAAGTTCCTATTTCAATCTTCAATTCATTTTTTAGTATTGAACCATTTCTTTTACTTCATTTGTAAACAAGTTCCCTTAGGTTTTTTTATAAAAGTTTTTTTTCATTAATTAATAATAAAATTTACTTTGTATTATTTATATGGAGCGGGATCCCGGGAAATTTAAAAAAATTTCCCGCTTTCCCGGGAATCGAAAAAGTCCGGGAAAAAAACTCTAATTGTGGCTTAAATGGACTACTTACAACATGGTCGAATCTACTGGTATATGGACCATGTTATAAGAAATTAATGTGCAGTGCTGCCACCAACTGTATGATGTACACTTTTCTATAGTTTACAGTATTACACATTGGTAGCCCTGATGGTGTCCATTATTAATTGTTTATTTAAAAGTGAAAGTTTGTGAAATTGGTGAAAAAATGGTAAACAAATACAAAATACCAAGTAAATATATTTAATAATAGCAATAATAGACATAAAAGGCGATTAGTAAAAAATTAAAAATGCTTAAACTACCGCTTTGGTGTACTCCATACTGTAGTGACATGGAGTACTTTTAAATCGTAGATTTCCGACTGCCTTCGCCTTCTGAATTGCGCTGGTGTCAGCATTATCATCAACCGTAGTTAATCGTAGCTTGTCGACTGCCTTCGCCTTCCGAATTGCGCTGGTGTCAGCATTATTATAAACCGTAGTTAAACGCAGACTGCCTTTCCTGAATCAACTTCCCCGGCTCCTTCGCAGGGTACCGTTCTAACCAGCAACCACCTGCCGTTTCCGTTCCCGCCTGCAGCTACGCCAACTCACCAGAAAGCTGTCATAGATCTAAGTATTTAGCGTAGATTAAGATTTCATAAATAAAAGCTTTGTTCATTTATTATTACCACCTACAAACGTATACCGTGTTTTCATTTCAAAGGAAGCAGACCTTCGACCCTGGACAGGCTGAGTCATACCTCAGCTGAAAAAATAAACTAAATGAGAATTATGAGTGATAAACGGTTATTTTAGTAAACAGTAAGGGTATTCACAGTGGTAAGAACATCGTGATTAGTGAAGTGATTTAAAAATCACTGTTCCTTAAAACTGTGATTGTGATCACGGATTGTCAGTTTTCAGTTTAGTCCATATGCATAATATGTGAGCTTTCACAAAAGAGGTTTAGTAAGTACTTTGCATAGAAACAACAATAAATTTAAGCTTTGATATTGTTACAAGTAAGACTTTGACGACCTTATTAAAAAAAAAAAATAAAACAGGTTAATAAAAGGTTTATTAAACAAATTTTCAAACAAAATCTGTTTCATAAACCCTTTATTAACCTGTTTAATTTTTTATTAACAAGGCTGTGAGTGTTTATAATTCTTATTCGCTTTAAGTTTTTGTTTGTATAATATTTTAAGCTTTTCTTAAATCTTTGGAAAAGGTTTCCTGATGATCTGGCCTTAGCAACCAGTGAAATGCGAATAGGAGCTAGCTTACCCTCAACAGTAAATTTCAGTGTATTTATCAAATATGAAAAATAGGGAATTAAAAAACTTAGCGTCGAATTTAGGAATTTAAAAAGGGGAATAATCCAACAATAGAAAAAACAACACGCATTTTGTTTATGTAAAAAATGATAAGGATGTCAAGAACAAAAGCAATTGTTTGTGTAAAAAATGGTAGAAATGTCAAAAACAATTGCACGTAAAAAACACACCCCTACATAAAATCAGCTGGCGTTTCAAGCAGACCTACTAATTGAACCATGAGGGGAAGTATAAATATTTCATATTTTTAACAAAAATACAAAAAATAGTTAAGACAAATAAAAAAATATACTTTTTGGAACAAAATGAACGTTGCGTGCAAAAAATCCTTTGGTCTGTTCCCGAGATAAATGGGTTCATCCATAAAATGTGATTATGTTCCCCAAATTTGTAAAAATTTTATATTTAATTGTAATCCAAATTTTACTATTTTAATTAGGCTAAAGATCATCAAATTTAATTTTCATTAAATTATTTTTATGCAGAAAAGAATTTTACAACATGAAAATTAATTAAAATTTATTGATAATTTTTCATTCTTGACTGCCGCTGGGCTCGAACCCAGGCTTTAACGATAAATAGTTCGACAAAATAACCACAATACTAATTATTGTTAAAAAGCTAAGGCACGATCTCTATGCTTACATTTGTCCTTCAAGTTGTGCTGAAAAAGGTCAACAAGAAAAAGAAAAAAAAAATGAAAAAACAAAAAAATATACTTTGGGCTTCAAGAAAAATTCTTGACAAAAGTACGAAAAAACAGAAGTAAGAAAGAACATGTAAAATCAAATAAATAAATAATCATTCAAAGCAAATTTCGATCTACCAAAGGTTAAATACAACTTTGTTTAAAGATTGATGTTTGACTATTGATTGCCTGCAGTCGTCGATAACTGTGAGTGTTATACGGCAAAACCCTCTGAAGAGATTGAGTGGTTGCAATTGAAACATGTAAGGGTAACCTGTCCGTAAAAGCCTGGGTTCGAGCTCAGCGGCAGTCAAGAATAAAAATGATCAATAAATTTTAATTAATTTTCATGTTGTAAAATTCCTTTCTTCATAAAAATAATTTAATGAAAATTAAATTTGATGAACTTTAGCATAATTAAAATTTGGATTAAAAACCATAAATAGTGCGACAAAATAACCACAATACTAATTATTGTTTAATTATAATTGTTTTTCAATTCTCATAATTTGCAATTATTGCCATTTTCCGATTTCTTTCTTCATATTTTTTGTATGCGAGAGTTGCAAAAGCACTGCACTCAACAACTGTTCTCAACAAAATGAGAAAGAAAAAACAGTCAACATCGCCACACACGATGAAACATTGTGTTTGGAAACATAAAATATCAAGAAATTTTGGTATTTGAAAAGCCAAAAATGTAACACGAATTTCAACCAGAAACATTACCACACACGGAGCAACATTTATTGAAACATCTCATGTTTCGACAAATGTTGGCTCGTCTGTGGCTTACTTTAGAGCTGGTTCACACACGTCAAGTTTGACTCGTCAAGTTTTGAGTTTTTTGGAGAGAGGGGGAAAAGAAATGGCATTCTGTTTTCCCTTCTCGATAGTAAATTTAAAAACAGGACGGAAATATTATATGGGAAAAGCCTCAGAAACGCATAATTTTCGAGTTATGTACCTCAGAAGTTTTTATTTATTATGTTTATTTACTGAAAATCGCTAAAACTTACACTCAGCTAAACACTTTCTCGTGTTAAAATATTTTTAAAATCGCCAAATTATCAACAGTGGCATATCATGCCGAAAAAGCACATTAAAAATGGCGTTTTTTGCGAGAGTGAAAAAATCGAGCAAAAATTAAATTTTATCATATTTAGTGTATAGAAATTAATTAAAATATTTATTATAGTGAAAGTTATTTAAAAACAACACGTAACTATTAAAATATTTGTAATTTAATTTATCAGTTAAGTTGAAAGTGCTCCTAGGAAAAAAGATAATCCAATTTTACCCCACCAATAGAATTTAGGTTTGTGAAATCTCGAGAAAGAGCCGCTGAACGAGAAAAAAGCTGCAACCATGGCTGGCGGCAATGCGCCACGCGTGATTCAAGTAACCAATATTGCACCGCAAGCCACAAAAGATCAAATGCAGGCGTTGTTTGGTAACATTGGTAAAATTGAAGAAATTCGATTGTACCCAACCGTGCGAGATGTTTCTTGCCCAGTGCAGTCTCGCATATGTTATGTGAAATATGTTGATAGTACTTGCGTGCCGGTGGCACAACATTTAACGAATACGGTGTTCATTGACAGAGCGTTAATTGTTATACCGGTCTTGGCAATACCTGAAGAGTACCGTGCATTGGAAATGTCTAAGAATGGAACCATAGTACCGGGTTTGCAAAAACCGGATTCAAAATTACCTCCGGAGGTAATAAATCGCATTGAAGGCCAATCGCCACAACAGGTGAGTGAATATATGTAAATATATACATCGCCTAATAGCTGAAACTTATATCTTATTAATTTTTAAGGTTATAAAAACGTACGATCCCAAATTAATGGAATACAATTTACCGGAGTATCCAGCATTGCCATCATTTTATGATGCCCGTAAAATTGAGGAAATAAGACGTACAATAATTGTATGTGATGTTAAGAACGAATGGCGTTTGGATGACCTTATGGAGTGCTTTCAACGTGCTGGTGAGGTTAAATATGCACGCTGGGCTGAGAAGGATAACAAAACTTATTGCATGATTGAATTTTGCGATCAACCCAGCATTATTAATGCTTTAAAAATGCATGGTCACGATTTTAAAGGTGGATATTTAAGTGTTTATCATTCAACGGATGCTATAATAAAACCTGAAGCAAAATCAAATGAGGCCGCTCAAAAAGAAATTGAGGAGGCCATGACTATTGTTAAAGAGGCGCAAAATATGATATCTGCTGCTATAGATCCTGTTATAGGCATGTTGGCTAAGGATAAAAGACGTCGTTCTCGCTCTAGATCACGTTCAAGAGACCGACGCACTAGTCGTTCACGTTCACATCGTTCACGGTCTCGAAAACGCTCTCGTTCTCGCACACGCAGGCGCACTCGCAGCAAGTCCAAGCGGCGCTCACGTTCTCGCTCTCGTAGCACAAGATCACGAAAACGTTCTCGTTCGCGTAAACGTTCCCGCTCTCGACGTAAAAGTCGTTCCCGTTCCAGATCTAAGAGACGCTCCCGTTCACGTGAACGTCGTAGTAAACGTTCCCGCTCCCGTCATCGTCGTAGTTCCTCTAGAGCGCGTCGTTCACGCTCCCGCACAAAGCGTTCTCGGTCTCGTGATCGTAAACGTTCTCACCGCACACGTGAAGAAAAACGTCCGATTCGATCATCACGTTCACACAGTAAACGTCGTTCCATATCGCCCTCACCAGCATCTGTACGTTCTCGTTCAAGTCGCAGCAAAGATATTGGACCACCCATTATAAAATCATCTAATAACTCTTCTTCCTCCAAAAATCGTTCACGTACACCTGCTGATCGTAAACTTAAAACCATCTCTGAAGATATAGACATCAAAAGCACAAGATCTAGTGTCGATTCAAAGTCTCGCAAATCTGTCAGTGTTGAAAAATCGGACAACATGGATATTTCCAACTCACCATGATTTTAAATAGCTAACAAACAAAAAGTTTATATGAACATAATTATTTGTATTTTTTATTTTTATTGCTTTACTTTTAAATAATTATTTTTAAAGCTTTTGAAATTGTAGTCCATAGTATATTTCTCTTTCTAACTAAAATTTACATTCTAAGTGTAGGTATTTCTTAAATTCCCAAATAATTTTTGTGTATTTTTTGCAGCATAAGCATTTTTAATTTTTGTCTTATTCTATCTTAAGTAAAGATAACTTACAGTTTAATTCATATGTATTCGTAATTACAAAAAACAAGAAGAGAAGTAACTTTTAATTGTATTCCTTTAAGAAATTGCAGTGTTTTACTGTTAAATTTTGGGTGGGTATGTGTTGGGAATCAAAGGCAGAAAATGTTCAATCCAATATTTTAAATTTTATGAATGCTACAACTAAAGTATAATTAAAGGCTAGAAATATATATTTATACAGATATGTGACGGAAATCACTTTAAAAAACGAAACGATTTGAAACCGAAAATATCGTTTTCAGTATCTTTTGAAAATGGATTTTAAATACATATTCCATTTATTTTCAGTCTTTATTCTTTTAAATTTTATATTCGTCCATGTTCTGGAAAACGCAGCGTTTTCAAATCGCATACGATTTGAAAAACGCAAAACGCATTTCAGCATGTTCTGAAAACCAGGCGATTTGCTAGCGTTTTGCTTTTTTTCGAAGTTGTGTTTGAGCAAAGAAAACATATGTTTTATTATAAAAAAACGTAAACAAACAAATAATTTACAAATTAGTTCTGTGAAATAAATTTATAATTAAAATACCTACAGCGTTCTTACATGTTCATAAGTAAACTACTGCGACAAACAATTGACAAACTAAAGCAAATTTTTATATTGCATTTTTTTAATTAAAATCGTGAAAAAATGTTACAAGTTTTTCCTTAAATAAAAAGAAAACATATTAAATTGAAATTGTGAGCCATTTCCTTTCCTCTTTAAAGTGCAGTTTTATTAAAATAGACCAGATCGCTTAAGTATACACTAGCGGTTTGAAAACGCCAAATTTCTAGCGTTTTCGTTTTTCAGAACACCTGTTTGGCGTTTTCAAATTGAAAACGCAAATTTTAAGCGTTTTGCACTTTTCAGAACATGGGCGATTATATACGTTAACTAAAGTGTATTCTGAACGAAAATTTCAGACTATCAGCCATGTCACAGAGTACAATTCCGTTTCCGATTTTCGTAATATTTGTTTCGAATGATTAAAATGAACTACCTATTAACTTCTACCTCTCCACCCACTTTATGAAGTCAGGTATCAATAAATAAACTGAAATTTTGGAGAATGGCCAAAAAATATTTCCACCAGATTCAAAAACTTGTCTCTGGGGCCCTCAAAACTACCCAGGCGCGGATCCAGCTTGAGCCTTAGGGGGGGAATTTTTTATGATAAAAAACAAACTGTTTAAAAGTTTATTAAAAACAATTATGTGTATATTATATTAAAAAATAAACAACATTAAGGTAAATAAAATATAAGATTAATTCAATATAAAATAAATTAATCTTTTTAAATAAGCCATTTATGATGTCCTTGTGAGGCAAATTTAGATAGAACAATCTACCTTTTGTCATTGTTGATCTGAGCCATGTCTTATTTGACGAAGGGAAGGAAATGACCTCCCGATCTTAGCATTACTGACGAGCAGTAAAACGAAAATTTGAAATATGTTTCTTAGATTTGGGAAGATATCTTCATCACAGTTTATTAAAGCATCTACAACGTTATCTGATAGATTTTCAGATATTTTCCATGTTTGTTGCCAATAGAACAGTTCAGGCTCAAGTTTAGATGTTAGTATGTATTTGTTTATCTCTTTTATCAAACATAATCAGCTCATCAGCTAGTTGTGGTTTTAAAAGTTTTGTATCTGTATATGACATGATTGCACTTTGAGGTAGAAGTTTAGGTATGTTCAATAGATTTAGGATATCTATTGGGAAAGCTGCTTTGAGGTCTAAAATAAATTCAATAAGAGGAATGTAATCTACAACTCGGTAGTAATCTTCAACATTTTGAATGTGATTATTTCGTTCAAATCTTGTCTTTTCGACTGGAACCTCGATTTGAACGCAAACAACTTTACTTTTTCAAAATCGCTTAAAATTGCTCCTCCCTCGGCTTTTTTCTTTTCTAAGCTGTCTTACAATAAGTATCACACTTAATATGTATATTCCGCAAATAAATTCAAAAGTACTAAGTGAGTTCCTTAATATAAGGCTTTTGATGAAGTATCTCTACCTTTCCACTCAGATACTTTTTCCAAAGCTTTTACTATATGATGTACACTTGTTGCAAAGTGTAAAATTGAGTCGTGACGGTCCCACCCATCTTGTCTCGCATAATGTAGAGAGTTTGGCTCCCAAATACTTTGCTAAAACTGCGTTTCGCTTGGGATGATTATATTAAAAAAAATTTTGTCGTTTATCAAAGTAATTTATAAGAATACAAAATTTTAATTTAAAAGATTTTGTTATTCGTGTTTAATTCCCAATTTTATTTGGTTTAAAATCTTTTATTTTTCTAAAATCTTTTTGTATGAAGTTTCCTGACGATCTGGCCTAAGCAACCAGTGAAATGCGCATAGGAATAGCTTATCCCATCAACAATAAATTTCAGTGTTTTTATCAAGAATAAAAATAGAGAATAAAGCACGAATAACAAAATCTTATATATTCAGGGGTGTCATGGAAATCGAATAATAAAAAACGATAGTTTTATAAATTGTAAAAATTAGATTAAAAGTTTAATAAAAAGAACTGCCAAATTCTTTCGTTTTACGTTTTCGATTTCCATGACACCCCTGATTATAATTTTGTCGTTTCTTTAACAAATGATACACCTTTTTGTATTAATGGCACTTTATTGCCTTTACAAATGGAGTTGTTTGATTTATGAGAAAAGCAAGGCGTTTGTTTTGCATTTGTCGCGGTTTTCCAGAATTTTTTATTAGGTTCATTTTATGCTGACATCAGAGGACACCCATCTGTTCCAACTCCTACACAATTTTTTAGGTCAAGACCAAAATTTGTCAAAGCTTTAAGAACTATTGATCATAGTACCTTCGCATCAGTTGACACATCAACGTTATTATCAATATCCTTTGAAGCCTCTTCAAATGCGCCTACAATAAAGCCAATAAATTCTTCCCTAACAACTTTTTGTTGTATGTTAAAAGATCTTAAAGTTAAGAAAATCTGGCTTTCCCCGACAAATCCGTGCTTTCGTCAAAAATTATCGAATAGAATTTTGATTCATATAACGCATATATACATAAATATTGCATATACTAAGGCTTATTAATAATTCAACCGCACGCATTTTCAAGTCAAATGTTTACTCTTTGGATATATGTAGATGGCACCTGCTGGGATTGAATGTAGAATAATAAGTATTTGAATACAGTAAACAAGATGGAAATATCTAATAAACAACTATTAGAATTAATATTTGGATACTTATTGAAAATTTCGTTAGAGATTCAATATAAAAAAAAAAACTTGCTGGGATTTCCAAAAATTTTGTACATTTAAAAAAATATTATTATTGGGAATTCTTGTATTATCGAAATAAACAAAACATATTTTTATAATTTAGGGGGGAAATATCCTTATTTCCGCCCCCCTGAATCCGCGCCTGAAACTACCTATAGGATTGACAAAAAAATTCGCAATGAAAGGCAGACAAAAGGCTCAAAAAATATGTTGGGAGTAGAAAATTAATGGTGGTCGATCTCATGGTGAAATAAACAGGTGGCAGCACTACGCCAGATGACGATTTTTTTGCTCTTGCATTGTTTGTCTAGGTCAAGGCCTATGCAATAGGTCTGCTTACCTCTACAACAATAAAACAACATGCATTTTGTTTGTGTAAAATTCCTCACCGTTGTCAAAATCTTACTACCAAGGTATATTTACACAAGGTAAACCCGTTGGCCCATATGTTTGTCAGCTGTTTACCCAAGTTGGAACCTAAACGTCAAATTGCGTGTATATGAGCCAAAATTTGTATATGTGTGCGTTAAATTAGTATTGTTTTATATGAAGACAATGTTGACAACTCGGTTCCTGTTATAGAGCAGCATGTCTACACTCCCAAGTGAGTCTACCTTGTGTAAATATACCTTGCTTACTACTACATAGAGGAAACAAAAGGAAAAATGTGTTTTGTGGGCATGCATGTGTGGCAAAAAAACAAAAATATACATGTATAACAGTGTTGCCAGTGAAATTTCGAGAAAGATACATTTTAGTTTCCAAAAAGATACACTTTTTCCCAAAAAGATACGTTTAAAAAAATTTGAAAGTCCATTTTTAACGTTTAATATTTATTAACATAACATTTTTAAAAATAATTAGTATTGTGGTTATTTTGTTGAACTATTTATGGTTTTTAATCCAAATTATTTTAATATTTTTAATTAGGCTTAAGTTCATTAAATTTAATTTCCACTAAACTATTTTTATGAAGAAAGGAATTTCACCACATGAAAATTAATTAAAATTGTTATTGATAATCTTTCATTCTTGACCGTGGCCGGGATTCGAACATTTTTATTTCATATTTAAATGCATATTGTAAAGAAAATAAATTCGTATAAATTCATTTTTATATTTATTTTAGTCATAAATATTAGGTACACATGTAATTTTTAAAAATACAGTAAGCAAACTTAAAAATTAATTATATGTAGTTATCTTTGAATGTTATCAAAACAAATTCATTTTTGTAAAAATTAATATACGAGTTAAGGCGTTTATACTAAGGCGATTTTATCAACGTTCATATAAATTTCCTGAAAATAAAAAAGATTTTCATATTTCCTCATCGATTTAGGTGGATCGTATGTTGCAACCCCTTAATGTTTTCTTTAACCATTATTAAAGCTGCTATCAAGGCGAATTCACTAGAAGGTGGGGTCAAGTCAACATATGGTGTTTTTTTTTTTCGGTGGTTGACTTATCAAAATGTGTATGCAAACTAATTTTTTATGTAAACTAAAGCTTCGTACAGACGATGGTCAAATCTTACAATGTTGTCATTTTTCTGACAATGATGCCATTAACAGATGCACTAATTTAGCACATCTGCCAAATGAAAATAGCGTACAATATTTACACAGTTGCAAGACATTTTTAGTCAATTTTAATGACAACATTGAAAGATCTTACCAACGTCTGTACAAAACTTAACCTTTTTTTACTAGCAATATTTTTGACAATCCGACCACAGAAGCAGTGTTGTTGTATAGTTAACCTCACCTTTTAGTCAATGTGCCTTGGCTGCCATTGTATTAGTATTGAGTCGGTTACGATGATCAGTCTTACAGCCTGTTTGTCGATTTCGAACGTTAACGTTCGCATAGAAAATTATATTTAAAACAAAAACAAAGTTTCGAATTTTGTTTTTTTTTTTAAACATAATTTTCTATGCGAACGTTAACGTTCGAAATCGACGAACAGGCTGTTTATAAGTTTTAGTTGGCTAAAAATTTTCGAATGTTTTGTTTTGAGTGCAGATTCAAAAGATACGAAAAATGTCAGGATTATACATGATACCTGAAGTAGTCAAAAGATACGAAAAATGTATCTTTCGTATCCTAACGGCAACACTGATGTATAAGGAAAAAGTAAACAACTTTTGACATCGTTGAGGAATAAACAAATCAAACATCTGGCTTCTTAAGCAGACCTATTGGATAGGCCTTGGTCTAGGTTTATGTCAAAGTTTTGTTTATGTTTACAAAAAGTCCACGTTTTTTGCTGTGATTATTGTATTTTATTAAAGTTTTTGATAATTTTAAATTTAAATAAATAAGATATTGATCATAATTAAATAAAAATTGGCTAAAAATTTATTTATTTCATCACGTTCAGTGGCACGCTTTGATTTTTCTTAAATGTATTTTTTGGCGTAAACGGTGATGTAATTTCCATTTTTGTTGTAATGTTGTATTTGTTGCCGTAACGATGCCACCTGCCTATTCCACCATGGTCGATCTCACATTTCTATAGAAAAAAAGTGATTTAATACCTGGGGGGTTACTGCGTATTTCGATTCGAAAGAAATAATTTACCAGTTCGAACAATTTGTGCTGTGTATTACGATTTTCGCAATCGTTCGAAACGATGACAGCATGGTGAAATAAACAGGTGACAGCACTACGCCAGATGACGCTTTTTTGCTCTTGCATTGTTTGTCTAGGTTTATGTCAAAGTTTTGTTTATGTTTACAAAAAGTCCACGTTTTGTGCAGTGATTATTGTATTTTATTAAAGTTTTTGATAATTTTAAATTGAAATAAATAAGATATAACGAAACTGACATTTTAATTGGTATTATGTACGGCAACCATGCTTTGTTGCCAAAAAGTTATCGATAATGCTATTTTGACAGTTTAGCAACTTGAAATAAATATAACAAATTGAAAAAAAACGAACAAAAAGTGAATAGAAAGTTTAATAAAATTCAAAAATATGATTTTCGACCTATTTTTCGCAGACTTGGCATCTATTAGACGCTATTTAAGATATACATATATCAAAGCCTCAGCCGTTTGTTGTTGCCACTCGTTAGTATTTTGGAGCTCATTCTCTTGTTCCAAAGCTTCAGCTAAGTTTGTCCAAAAGACATGTCCTTTAAGATTTACTGCCAGCTCCATCTGTTAAAGCTAGACTGCAGCCTGTTCAATCGGGACCGAAATTATTTCTTTATTATTGTGCGCCATCTTTTTTTCTTTAATTTCGCCTTTTAATGTACTCACACTTGTGGCCAAAACTGTTAAATTTTTCTGTGATACGCTTTCATGTAGCTTTAGTTTCCCCAAAGAAACAAACACCACGAGCAATTTGACTATTATTTTCCATTTAATGGATTAAAAGTTTAAACTGTTTTTGAGTTGTGATTTTTATTATTTTAAACAAAAGACATTTTATCAAAGCATACTTGCCCCTTATCCCCACTTCTTAGGGGGGCTGCCATACAAATACATATTGCGTTTTATGAAATTCTTAAATTAATAAAAAAATTTCGACTTTTGCGAATAAAATCAAAAGTTGCTAACAGATTTTAATCATTTATGGCTTGTTTTGTTTGCAAAATCTGGAAAAAATTAGAAGTCTAGCTGCATTTTTTATGAATTTTTAAAAAACAAAAATTTCGAAATTTTGATAAAAATATTATTTTTTTTCCAAAAAAAATTATGTTTCTAAAACGACTGCGCATGTTAGAAAAAAGCTTTACCTTAAAGGAAATTTTATTGCGGAATTTCGGTTTATTTAGTAATTTTATTAAATTAAGCCGTTTTTAAATTACGCGAATATATGTTGAGCAACCTCCTCCATTTTCGAAATAACGGTATATCTCGAAAACAAGAGCTAACCTAAAAAACGGTTAGCACCAGGGCTGTGGAGTCGGAGTCGGAATTGAGGAGTCGGAGTTGAGGTTTTTGTACCGGAGTCGGAGTCGAAGTACCCACAAAAACTAGCGACTCCGACTTTTTTGCATTACAATTTTTCTAATATTTTTCAAAATATATTAAAGTTGTTTTTTATTTGACCTTTCCAATTGAATAATAAAAATAAAATAGTTGAGCTCGAGGCCTGGGTTGTTCTTTAAAATTCTTCTTTATTTTTTCCAATATTTCGCTACTCTTCGAGTAGCATCCTCAGGGAGTATAATGGATTTAAAATAAACAAACAAAATTCTAAAAAATTGTTTCTCCTTTCCTTATCGTTGTTTTTAACTCGTCATCATAACTACTACTCCAAATAAAAAATGTTAATGACCAATTTCTCCAATTCTTTTTAAATATCAATTCATATTTAAATATAATTTTTCTTATAATTTTATTTTTATTTGACATAAGAAAACAAATTTAAAACATAAATTGATATATTAATAAATTAGTGGAATTGGCCATAAGAGGGTCTGTTTTTTGAAATTGTGAAGTCAGAAAATAAGGACCAGTATACTTTTCATATGAGTAGGTGAGTTTCAAAAATTAAAAAATTGAGATAACATCTTATTTTGACAATTTATAAGAATAGTTATATAGATTGTATCGAAGCATGTCCTTTTCTATGTTTTAATGTGACCTCAAATTTTTGTAACAAAAACCAGCGGGTTCACTATTTGAATTTCGCCAAGATATCGTTAATGAAATAGAGCCGAATTAAGGAATTTAAAAATTAAGTTTGTAAAGATATTGTTTTTTATTTTTTAGCCATGTTCATGAATATGACTTCAAATCAGCTGTAGCTCCTGTGGTGAAAGCATTAAGTGAACTACATTTGAAGTTCCAACCTTCAAGGTGGATTATAATAGAATAAAAGGAAAAGGAACTCGGAAATATACATGACATTGTTCCAGATATAATTCCCATCAATGTGGGGGTTAACCCGAAAAATGATTTGAGAATACTTTTATCTGCTCACTTTAAGGAAAATTGGAGAGATAATAAAGACTTGCAATTTCAAATTTCGGTCTTGGACAATAATAATATTGAATTAGGAACGGAAAAATGCAATGGCGAGTACACTGAAGAAAAAGATTTAAATTTAGTTGTTTAAAAATTCACATAAAACTACATCAAGCCACATTTTGAAAACTTTACAGCAGACCGCGCAAACATGTGCATTTGTACGAATATTTTATATGATCCTAACATATTTTTTTTATGTCGATGATATACTTAAAAAATTACGTCATAAAAGGTTCGTTACCTTCTATGGTACTGTTCCGTGCCTTGAGACAAACAGCACAAGTCCAACAACAAAAGGGGTACTATTTCCCAAAAATAATAGAAGGCTAACAACATTTTTTTACGTTACATTTCTCTTCAAAATGTGTTATATAAATTGTAGAACTAACAACTGAAGGCGCATCTGCATGTTTTAATAAACTATATTAAATTTTCCTGAGAAAGATTTGACTTAATAAATAAAACAAGACCAAAATGGCAGTATCTGAATTTATGTATGTATATAAAAAACAAAAGACCTCACTTCACAATTTACAAAAAAGGACTGTCCTTTGCCTCTATTAATATTGTGGTAAACAACACTAAGTACACTTGATGCCTTAACGTCTAAGCCAATTGGACTTGGTGTTGTTTTCAACTTTTCTATCTCGAAAGCTACATTAGATAGGACTTATGGAAATTCACCCATCTATAAATTCCAACAGTATAAAAAACGTTATTTGAAAAAGATGTGAATTGGTGTAGTTTATCTCTCCCCTACAGAACTATTTTTACATTTTTTAGCACTGTTTGCATAATATTAATAAATTAATATAACCTTTAAAATATACTAAAATTCATTGATCTAATACGGATTGAAGCAAAACTCATTTCTTTCGAAAGTTCGTAACAAAACTCGTTCGTTCCAAAATTAAATCCATTATTTTTCTATATTTCAGTTGGTTTAAATTTCTAAACTGTTGAGTTATAAGTCAAGAATGTCATAACACTTTAGAATTAAAAAGTTCAAATCATTTGGTCTACTTAATCGGGCGCTATATGTTTTTTGCATTTTTTTCCAAAATCCAAATAAAATATTTTGCAGCTTTCCTACTCATATGTTAGTAACTAGTAGGTTAAAGCTCAATGCGCGGCACGTTAGAATTAAAATATCGATTTGAAATTTTTACAGAATCATTTTGTTGCTATATTTAACCATTTAACAGGTACTAAATTAAAAAAAGAGTTTAAAGTCAAATAAAAACTAGTCTCTTAAATAATGCTAGGTTTAGAGTAGGAGTCGGAGTTGGAGTCGAAGTCGGAGTCGTACTTAAAAAATTTCACCAAAAGGAGTCGGAGTCGGAGTTATAACTTTTTCTTAACGACTCCACAGCCCTGGTTAGCACCATTGGATTCCCCGAATTATGTTAAAACGACAAGTGCCCAGCTTGTCTAATAAAAAAGTGGCAATTTCTAGCACAGTGCAAACTAGCAAACTAAATTCATTTTCATTCATTCCAGATTGCATCAACATCAAAACGTATTGATATTTTGAGATTGCATTGGTGTAGATTGCATGTAGATTGCACTGTGTGTACCCAGCATAATTGTAATTTTAATTTCGTAATACCGCGTCCAAAAAATAAATTGTTGCAAAGAGTGTATTCCATAAGCGATAATAATGAAATTATATGCAATTATAATAATTGCGAAAATAAAGTGTTAAATTCCCACAGCGGTTATTTGAAAAGGCATCTAAAAGTGATGCACAGTAAATGTGAAGGACATTATAATAAAGTTTGGGAAAAAGAATGCTGGGCCATTAGTAAGTTATTATGGTGCATCGAAGAATGAAATAAATGACGGATACATATATGTATTTTTATTGTTGATTTTAAGGATGGCTAAAACCGATGGAACAAGCTCCAAATTCTTACAAATTGTCTCATTCGTCTTTAAAAACAGCATATTTTTCTGCTTGCAATTCCTCACTAAAATCGCATAAAAGTATTTTAAAAAAAATGGCAAAACCAGTCGCTACAAACAAAATAAAATAATTTTTTTTACCAAACATTTTTGTTTAGGGATTTCTTATTATAATTTTTCTTATTATATTTAAAAAAAATTTTTAAATTTGGTCAGAAAAAAAAATATGAACTTTTTTTTTTTTTTAATTTAAATTTTTTTTTTGGCTAACTCTCTTGAGTTATATTGCCAGGGTATCACACAATTTTTGGAGCTTCAACCACAAGTACTCGTTCGACCTAAACCTTCGTATAGGAAGGCGAGAGCTTCCAGAATCCGCTCCAGAGTATTTTGGTCTCCATAAGATACATAAGTTGCATTTATATCCTTTTTTACTTTTTGTTAAACTTCTCTAATTTTTAATAAACGTACTCAATGAATTTAATACTTAAAAAAATAATTTTGTTTCACTTTTACTTTAAACTGCTTAATATGTATGTATAAACATTTTTATTTGCTTTTTTTAACACTAATAATTATTTTTAATTTAAATATAATTTAAATTTAAATTATTTTTAAATTAAAAATAATTTAAAGTAGAGTAACATATTTTATTTTATCTATTTGTCCCGCGAGATATTCAAATATCTTGTGTTTTTAATGACTTTTAAAATAAATAAATCTGGCAACCCAAACTTGTATGTACTTTTAATTAAAAAAAAACACTAAAAAAACACTAAAGAACATAAGGATATAATGTATGTCTACAGAACCTCTACAATTGTTCTGTTTTTTTTAACGAAGAACAGAATTTTATATATAATGTTTGGTTCTTTCTTGAAAATAGTTACGAACGGTATTTAGGGTTGGGTATGTCTACACAAACACTAAAAAAATAGATATCGTTCCTGGGTGTAGGAGCCGGACGCTAAATAATGTACTGTTTATTTTCGAACACTGGTTTATAGTTCTTATTCGCTTGACAGTTTTATTTGAATATCTTGAGTTTTCTGTGGGATGAAAATAGCAAATTTTGGAATCTTTCGACCAAAATTAGCTATGTATTTTATTAACCAAAAAATAAAGGCCCTATCTACAAAAGATTTTGCGAATAACGCTTAAGTTTGCATAATATACAACATTGGCAATAGGCAAAACAACTTGTAGGTATTACAAGAAAAATAAATTATCAACAGTTTAAGAAAATTTATCATTTTAAATTGCTTTTGCTTCTGTAAAATTTTCAAAATATTAGATAGGGCCTTTTGCGTTTTAGGTTACGATATATTTTGTTAGCTTGTTAACAGTGCTGCCACAACGAATTCAATTTTTACAACCAAAATTTTTGAAAAAGTTACCAAATGTAAAAAAATATAACCAAATTTAAGAAGCTTTTTATTAATTGAGAAAATCATTAACATCATTGTAATACATTGTAACACAAAGGTTATTTGCACTTTATAGTAAAACAATAATTATAAATCAAGAAAACAAAACAAGAAATGTAATTCTTTTACATATTAAAAAAATAACGTAAAAAACTTAATTAAAAGTTTTTATTCGTAAAAAATTTTTTTTTACATGTATCTAAAATATTATAAAAACTTTTTTCTCTTTTGTGTAAATTTTATTCAAATTTATAATTCTTATTATAAAAATATTTTTCAAAATTGTTCTAATATATCAAATATTTTGTAAATAATTGTAAAATATTACTGCCTTTCGCCTTTCGCAACGTACATTCAATTAGGCAAAAGTATATGACTGACAGTCAAAAGTTTTTTTTACCAAATAATTATCTTTAAAAACATTAAATAAATATCCATTCCGACAAGTTATAAACAGTAAAATTCAAATTTCTTTAAACCTACAGCCATTTCATAAAGAAAATTCCATACATTTTAAAATTATATTGATAAATCAATGTAATTTTAAAAAATCTTTAAAATTCCTATATGTATTTTCAAATATGTATATAAATATACTTCTGGAAATTACCTTAATTCAGAACCTTAAACTTATTTTCAAGTTTTTAAAAACACTAAAACGACTTTTGTGTAATTTTTCAGTAATTTTCTAAAATCGATTCCGGATGATTTTATACACTTCCTACTTTAAGTATTAATTATCTTACTTCTCTTAAAATCAAGAAAAACTACGCTCATTTAAAAAAAAAATAATTGAAAATCTCCATTAAACTTCATTTGTTTACGATTTCAGATCATGGCGTTTTTAATATAAAAATCACAAATGGCAATATTTTCTTAGCAAAAATCTTAAAAAAATTATTTGGTTGTTAAAACTTCATTTGTTTACGATTTCAGATCATGGCGTTTTTAATATAAAAATCACAAATGGCAATATTTTCTTAGCAAAAATCTTAAAAAAATTATTTGGTTGCTGTTTTGAAAGGGATTATAAAAAACTTCCGTTCATTGGTAACAAATAATGAAAAAATCGTAGTACACAGTACAAATTATTCGAGCTCGTAAATAATTGTACCAAGAAAAACATATTCGTTCGTAATTATTATTGTTTTAGAAAAAAGTAACCAAAATGAAAAAATTTTCACATCTCCACATTGAAAAAAAATATAACCAATTTTGGTAAGAAATAACCAAAAACGGCAGCTCTGCTTGTTAAGAGCCCTACAAGAAATTAATGAGCGAATAGTCAAATTTTTCACGTTTGCTCATTCATTTCTTGTAGGGAGCTTTTTTGTGATTTGTCGCTATCGCTGCAATTCTGATTATATTAAAATGAACCTGCGTGCGAGTGACGAAAATTATTGTCAGAATTTAATGAATTTTCTTTGTTCATTCTCTTCATTTTCTCTGAATGGGAAAGACGTGGTGAACGGCAAAAATACATTTTTCGTTTAATTTCAATGCCAATTAAAATCCTAAAAAGTGAATTAGATTATTGTATAAAATAAATTCTTTGAAAAATTAGTTTGGTTTATTATCAAATAAATTGATTTCGCAAGATTTGGACAATTTTTAATAACGTTGTTGGAAAGAAACCTTTTTTTAATATTTTTTCTTGCTGTGGAAAATAAAAAAAATCTAGTAAGACAAAAATTCAAGGAAAAATCGATTAAGAATAACGTCGTAAAAAGACAGCGTAGAAAAATAAGAGAAGAAAAATAGGAATAAAACAAAAACAATCAAAACAAAACAAAAAATTTGTTACGTATTCTGGGTGAGGTGATAAATAATAAAAAAAAAAAAATTGGTTGGAGATTCATTTGTTTGTTGACAATTTCGGATTTAATTGTGAAATTTCGAAATTTAAAAAATAAAATAAAAATATGGCTGATGTAGAATCTTCAAGTGCTGTTCAACAGCCACCTTCATCCACTACGAGTGGTCATATTATACCCTTATTAGCGGCAGCAGAAATTTTAAGTGATAACAATGCCGTTTTACAGCAACAACAAACTGTAGCTCAATCGGCTACTATATCCTTAGCTACTGGCACGTCATCTGGCGTAGCCTCTGCTTTAATAAGGGCTTCTTCAGCCTCCACATCAGCCAGTTTGACGCAATCGAACCAATCATCAAACGACAATAATGGTTCTGGTAATAATTCCTCTAATAACACAACAACAACTACCACCACCCCAACAACAACTGCTGATGCTAATGAACCACTAGCAAAAAAGCAAAAGCTTGATCATCCGTCAACATCGTCATCTTTGACGGTGCAATCAGCTGTTTATGAAAAACTTGAAAGTCGTTTGGGTGGTATATTGTGTTGTGCGGTGTGTTTGGATTTGCCCAAGACTGCTATGTATCAGGTGAGTTAAGTTGTTTAGTTAAAATTCGACTACATAGGTAGTTTAAAATTATTTTTCAACTTGTTTTTTTTTTGTTAAAATTTCTGCTCAGGAACAAACTGAAATAAGATACGTAGTTATTTCAAATAGGAATCGCAAAAAAGAAAACTATTAAAATAAGTTTTATACACTTCCAATAAAAAAGTGTATGTGCATGCATACATAAGTACATATGTACAAATGCATAATCCTACTGAGTAAAAAACACTTTTTTTGTATATGTACCTATGTGGGGGTAAAAATTTGTTTGTTTATTTTTTATATTTCTTTGATTGGGTACCAGCGTTGTTTGGTGTCTCTATTCTTATGCGACGTAGTATGTTTGTATGTAGTTTCAGCGATAGTGTCTAGTTTTTGTCTATATACATATGTAAGTGCCAACAAACCAGATTATTTGTAGTCTTTTTATATTACGTTTTATTTTTGTTTATTGTTGAGTACATAAATGCCTGAGAGAAAGAAAAGTATATTTTGTTTAAAACTTACAACCCCTAAATAGCCCTTGCTTAGCAAAAAAAAAATTAAATGCGCAGTTTTTTAGAAAAATTACTTATTATTAATCTATTTAAATATGGGTTGTAGAAATTAGAAATTTTTCTATTTTTACATTTTAAACTTTTTTTAAAAACCATGGTAGGTATGTACCTTTTATTGACATATTTTTTTGCTCAAACAAATAATGACGACTTTAGTATTTTTTTTAATTGAAATCAATCTATAAATATATATTAAGATAATAAGCAAAGTTAGTAGTACTTAGAACGTCATTAGTAGATTTACTGATATGGTAAATACAACTATAGGTAGGTATTGACCAGCTAATTTAACGTTGAACAAAATTTACATAACTATGATATTTGCAGTGAAATTGTTTTAACATACCTTCATAGGTATGTAGGATTTAACTAAATTTTATTAAAATTACATTTAAACTATAACAAAGTGGAAAAATTAAAATAGATGCATACCTACCTATACCTACGTTGTTATTTCTAAAAGCATTTTAAAACTTGATTTTGATAAATGCTTTTATTTAGTGAATTTATTAATGTGTGATTGTTCTTACATTGTGCCTTATTATAGCAACATTTTTGTGCAAAGAACTCTGGGTTGGTTGTTTTATTTCCACTCTTTTTGAAATTTAGTTCTCAGGTTTTTGTCTTATTGACAACCTGAAGATACATTCAAATTATCATTAAAATTGTCTCCTGACTTTAATTTCGTTAGTAGTACTTACATTAATTTAATTTATTTATTTTTGTTGTTTTGTTAATTATAAATTTTTTTTACTAAAACAAATGCAAAATGTACATATTTATTATTAATCAGGGGTGCGCTGGAAATCGGAAACGTAAAACGCAAGAATTTGGAAGTTCTTTTTTATAAATTTTTAATCTAACTATCTAAATTTATAATTTTTGTTAAAAATTCTATCTAATAGAGAAGTATTTGTTATAAAATTATTTTATTACAAAAATCTTATTAAAAATTACTTTTAAAATTCTTGCTTTTTACAGCAAACCCTTGTATTATTAAAATGTTTATATACCTAGGTATATTTTTTGTATTGAGAAATTGTTTAACAATCAGACGAGCATTCATAGACAAAAATAGAGGATTAGCTATTAGAGATAGAAATATTTGAATAATTTTTAAAATTTGATAGGTATTCTTTTCACTTAGTAAATACGCAATAAAATTATTTTTCTATTTACCTTTATTTCAAACGTATACATACATATATATTACTATTGTAAAACAGAAAACTTATGGTTTTACAAATTTTTATGGAGAGGAAGTTACTTCTTTTTTGAAACCTGTTCTATTCTTATTGCAATAAATTTGTATGCGGACACATAAATACAAATGTATGAACATATATAAATACATAGTTGTAAACCTACCCAGCAGTAGAAAGAATGAATAAAGAGGCCTAATAGAAGGCCTTGTGTAGCAGACACAAGCTCTCCTCGCTCCATTTCATACTTATGTATTTATTTTGTACACAAACTGTCATTGGGAGTAATCCCTTCCACACTCCTTTTTCTTTACAGGCATACTTGGTGGCTCAGACGTAGAACCTTAAAAAAGGAAATATTAAAAATGTCTTAAAACTTTTGTTGTATGTTCGTTTTGTATAAAATATAAAAAACATAAACATAACATAAACAAATACGAAACACTTTAACGTTAAAACGGAGAAAAATATTAATTTTATCGGGTTCATCCGCAACGCAGCGTCAATTTTACGTAAGAGTGCCTTTTGGTAAGGAAAACGCAACAGCTGAACCGCAAAGTACACGTTTAAACGTGATCAAATATAAAATTTGTAAATTGCACAACTTCTTTTTCTTTCCAAAGATGGGAGTAATTAATTTCGTTAAAAAAAAATTAAAACTTAACAGCTTCGTTTATCTCTTTTTAAAGAAGGGAGCAGCGAAGGTGTAATGAATTTTTTGGAAGGGTTTTCTAACAAATGTATAGTTTCTAGAAAGCATATTTCTAAAGGAAGAAAATTATAAAAAACTTTTTTTTTGAAAGGAGTATAGAGGCCTTCAAAAAGGCCTGCCACTTAAAATTATTTCAATATTTATCGCTGGGTAGTTATACTTTGTTTATATGTATACATATACACTTACATAAACAAATCTAAATATGTATGCATGTATATACATATATTATATTTACTAATACTTTAGTATGAAATATTATTCTAGCGAAAAAAGAATATATCAAACTCAGCTGTTTATTAGAAATTCTGTGTTTTGTTTCCAAGGCAAATAACAAAAGGTTAACAAAAATATTACATCGGTAGCACTAAGCAATTGCCAGTCTCTTAGCAATTGTCAGGTACAAACAAACATATGATTTCTGTTTTATTTACTTTTTTATCATATGTCTGCATATTGGACTTATTTTTATTTATAAGTTTTGTTTTTCTCTATCATTCTACACATTGAACAAAATTTTGTTTATATTTACACAAGGTACATTCATTTAAACATATGTACATATGTATGTATTTATAGATAAATTTATATTCGCATTTGCACACATGCAATTGTATACTTATTTTACCTAAACAATTTTCAAAAAGTATAGAAATTAAACTGATTCTTTAAAGTCAAACATTAGAAAATAGTTGGATAACCGCTTAAGAACAAGCATTTTTAACAACAAAAAGTTTTTTTGTTCTGAAGTTAAAACTATTATGTATTATAGCAAAAAATACCAACTAGACTACAGAGAACTAACTTGATTAATTTTATTTAAAATATTTAGCCCTTTTCGAAGATATTCTTCTTATTTATGTAGTATAATATATGTAGCATGTACATAAGCGTGGCAGTTAGTTGTATGGTGAATTTTTTTTTGATTTCTTAAATTCACCCCACCCCCAAATCGGTTCAGTTTTATGTAAAAAAAATACAAAAAAATTTCTTAACGATGAGTTGTGTTTTAGGGGGTGTCCGCCCCTCAAAGTTTGCCTTCAAGTCCATTTATTCAAATGAAATTTGCTTGCATATGACTATCTCTTTAAAAAACATTTTACAAGAATATGATATATGGCAATATTTTAGCCCTTCTAGTCAACAACATTAGCCTCATTTGCTAAAATTAATATTTTAGAAAATAATGAAGATAATAACATACAAAATACCAAACATTTTATATACGTTTTATACGTATGTATATAATTGAAAGGGGAATTTCAAGTCAAGTGACCCAATTTTTAAATCGATGTCTTCCGATTTGGATGAACGGTTAGTCCTATTGGATAGTAGTTTAGACACAAATTTTCAACAAGATCGGTCAAAAAGTTTCTGAGTTAGATGGGGTCAAAGTTTGACATTTTGGTGTTCTTTCTCATCCATGTAACATATTTATTACCTGTTGGTGTTAGCAAAATTTGTCCCAAGTAGCTCAGATAGCAATTTGATCAATCTTTTTTGCAAACATTTTTTTGTTTTTTTTTTTTAAAGATTGATCAAATAGCTATCTAAGCTACTTATGATAGATTTTGCTAACACCAATAGGTAATAAGTTACATGTATGGCCAAAATGTCAAACTTTGACCCCCTCTAACTCAGAAACTTTTTGACCGATGTTGTTGTTGACTAGAAGGGCTAAAATATTGCCATATATCATATTCTTGTAAAATGTTTTTTAAAGAGATAGTCATATGCAAGCAAATTACATTTGAATGACGGCATACTTTGAGGGGCGGCCGCTCCCCCTAAAACAGAACTTATCGCTAAGAATTTTTTTGTTATTTTTTTTACATAAAACTGAACCGATTTGGGGGGGGGGGGAGGAGAACATAAGAAATCAAAAAAAAATTAACGGCCACGCTAATGTACATATAGTTAAAACACTTGGGTTAATTAAAAAATTAAAATTTTCTTAATGAATACCTATTTGTATCTTATAATTTTTTCCTTTAATCAATTTCCGTCCAGTGTGAACCAAGTTTATGTCATTGAAAACAAATAAGATTGAAAAAGAGAGATTAGCTCAGCTGTATCGTTTCCCTATGCTTACTTGTTTTGAGTGTGTGTGTGAGCAATTGTATATTTGTTTATATTTTATTCTGTATATTCTTCTTTGTAAAGTTTTGTTTTGAAAAACTTATGCTTTGTGCTCTATATTCATCATACATTTTGTTATAACTTTATTTTCTAGAGTTGTTGCTACACTCATACTTGTGTATATGCATGTATCTATGTAAGTGGACAAATATGTATGTATATATACACTACATTTATAAATTTAATAATAAAAGTTTTCTGGCAGTAGGCACTATGTTTTTGTAATTTTAGCAAATACATATGTGTATGTATAGGGTGGTATTTTATTATCAGCACATGCGTATTGACTTCTTTATTTATTTCGCTTAAAACAAAACAATCTCATAAATTGAGAATAAAATGAAAACAAATTACGAGTATCTAAAAGTCTATATCATAATATTATTATTACAATTGTCGTCGTCATACAGTGTGACTGCAGTTTTTCTTATTGTATTGTCATTATTGGGTTGGGTTTATATAAAACATACACACAGAGATACAAATCCATCTGATTTATTCATACATACATGTACATAGTATGTATGTATCTGAAAATATGTACATACATATGTAGGTATCTTTATCAACTGCGTGCAGGGGGGATTTATATTGATGATGACAACTGCTGGAAAGAAGGGTCAGCTGTTTTTTTAAAAATCCTTACGTGGACGTGGCTGTTGAAAACTTCCAATTAATAGGTGCATACCATAGGTATATATTAAAGAATAAATACAATTTATTGATGTTGCCTTTAAATATAAACACCAAATATGTAGAGGTAAAGATTTAGAACTAACAGATGTTTAATATCAATTATGTACTTTTAATCACAATTAATTCTTTGTTTAAAATTTTTAATTGAAATATATATAGAAATTTTTGAAATTGTTACATTAAATAGGTACAAAAAGAAATTTTCCAAAATTTACTGGAATGCTTTAAAATACATATAAAGCAATATGTTGTACGTATTTCTAAATTAATGAGAGTACAATAAAATGTCGGCGTTCCTATTGTAAGTTAAGATTTAAGTTATCAGACGCACATACATACATACATTTGTTTGATCGTGTCGTCTTTTTAACGGAATACCTATGCGTCATTTCCGAAAACTCTAACAACCGTATTCCAAACAAAAATTTGTGAACTCCGACTATACTCCGCTCATCGAGTGAGCAACTAAAATGTTAATTAAGCTTAATCACCATTTAGTCATGAATTTATTCAAAACACTTTTAAATCGACCGATTAAGAAAAATGTGTATACCTCTGCTTTAGTTAAATTCAATTGACATCAGTTATTTAGGAGTTAAAAAGTCTTTGATCATTCGATAATCATAGTTTATTAAAAATTAAAAGAAATCCTTAATCAGGGGATGTTCAGTAACTAAATTTTTGTTTTGAATACGGGTTTAAGTTTATAGCTTTAATTTGAAGAAATCTGCAGCTGAGAATGGTTTTTTGCAAAAACAAAATAATAGGTATTGAATGTCTTAATTATTTAAAATGGCAAAACTATTTGCCATTAGAAATTTTTATAGTATAATTGAAAATTTCTAAAATCACATTGAAAAATTACAATTTGAAATACAACTGGAAAATAAAGAGTACAGAAAGAATTTGTTCTGAGTTGTGATATTTGCATATTTGTGGCAATAAGGAAAAAGTGCTTAAGTCTATTTTCTTAGTTTTTTAGGAGAGCAGTTTTAAATTTTAAAGGCGATTTTTGAAAATTTTGTCCTATTTTTTACCCTTCTCTGCTGGTTTGGTTTGTTAAGTTTTTATTCCTTAATACATATTAATAATATCACAGATCGCAAGTAAGCTAAAGTTTTATTGCAAATGTTATTGGACATTCAAAAAAATGAGCAAAGTTATTTTGCTAGAACTTCCTGGAAAGTCGTACAAAATAACTCAAACTTTGCCTATGAGCACTTTAGATCGTTAAGATCTCAAAGGTGTCATTAAGTCAAATTTAGCTTAAGTCAACTTAAGCACTTTTTCCTTTTTGCTACAGATTTATTACCTATATCTTAAATTTTTAACTGAAAAACAAGTGTGAAGTTGTAAAATAATTTCAAAGTTTTGATATACATACATGAATGCAAATCTAGTATTTTTGATCTTTTAATTTTTATGATTTAGTATAGAGTTTTTTTCTTCTTGTTTATAGTTATTTTTTTATAATGAAAGTTTCTTACTCTACTAGACTTTTCTTTTGTTATGAATTTTCTAAATAGAGAGACAGGTTCTTTTTACTTGTTTTTCGTTTTTTTCTTCTTTAAAACGTAGATAAATCTTGAAACTTGTTTTTCTTGTTCAGTTGTAGATATTTCAAAATATTTGTTTACCTTTTTTTAAAGTATCTACATCTTTACTTCTATTAGTATCTTTTGTATATCAGCTGTGTTTATATACTCACAAAATTTGTTAGGTTGTTTTTTTTAATGTTTGCCATGTCATAAACAGTTTTTTATTGTATACATACAATTGAATTTACTTACAAATGTACATATTACATATGTATGTAGCTAATAAATACATATGTATGAATGTATGTTGAATGTATTCTTGTTTTTTCTATATAAAAACATACATTTGATTTCTTTTATTAATACATCTCTTCTAAATTATTTTTATTTATTTCCTTCACTTAAAGTTCAATAAACTTTAAACTTTTTTAAAAAACACAACTCAATTTTCTTTGCATTCAAAAAAAATTGTCGATTCCATCCTTAAAATCATTCTTATTAAGAAAGTTTTCTAAAATAATTCTTTCTTTGTAATACATATGTACATATATTGAGAAATATGTACTTCGCTTAATTTCTTAAAGATTCAAATAAAAATCTCGTAATAATTTTAAAATATTCGAATATTTGCTAATTAGATTTATTTTTTTAACGTTTTTATTGAAATTTCAAATGTTTTATTGTAATATTACTTGTTATAAATAAATAAATATCTGATAAAATAGAAAAGTTACTGTCTGTTTTTAGAACGAAAACGCAAAAGTGACTCGTTTAACTAACACTTAAAACAAATTTTGAAATTTAGTTTTTGTTTAAAATGTTAATTAAACGAGTCATTTGTGCGACTTAGATATTTTTATACATATATAACAAAAATATAATTTAACTATAGCGGAAAATAAAAGAAGTATATCCTTGATTCCTATTTCAAATTATAATATAAAAAAAATGTATGTGCTGTTTTCACAACACAAGTGATTAAACGTGTAATAAAATTTGTATGAAAAATACTTGAAAAACTGAGTGTAATAAAAATAGTACATTTTACACACACGTTCATGGCCATATTTATAAATAACGAGCAAGAGTTCTATATTCGGCCGAATCTTATATACCCTTCACCGTGGAGCAAAAAGA
Organism: Pollenia griseotomentosa; assembly: GCA_963931875.1. Lineage (NCBI taxonomy): Eukaryota > Metazoa > Arthropoda > Insecta > Diptera > Polleniidae > Pollenia > Pollenia griseotomentosa. The sequence goes on along the minus strand of OZ007562.1, from coordinate 171,389,477 downwards.
ACAAGAAGTTTATAAAAATTCCTTTAATAAGATATACTGCCATGTTCCGACAATTGAAATTGCAAAACGCCAGATTTATTTGATGGTGTTTTGAAACACGTGCGTTTTACTTGAGCATTTTTTATGGAAATTGCAAACGGAATGACCAATCTATATATACCCATTTACCTTCGGTAAAGGGTATATAAAAAAAATCTACAATTGCGTGTGATCGTCACGGTCATTTAGTCGCTTTGCAGAAAATATAATTTACCCTGAACATAAATAGCAAAAGAACACGTATTAGTTTAACATTCATGCTTTTCATTTAAAATATGTTCTAAATCCTCCACAAGTATTCAAAATAATATTGAAAACTTAAACATTAACCCCCGTATTCATAAACGATTATAAAATTTAACAAACGTTGATTAAGTAAACTTTTCGTAGAAAATTTGTTTTGTAAAACTTTATTAAATAAAGGGTGGTTTTTATAGAGTGACACGAGTTTAAATCATAATAAAACGAGTTTAAATCATAATAATGAAACGGGCTTTATTGGAAAGAAAATTTGATGAAATTAATGTTTAAATATGATTTCTGCCATGTGCACGCCACGGCTGGAGCGTAGAAGGCGCAATCTGAAACACCAATTTTCAACAACTTTTCGTTTTTTAAGATATATGGGCCAATGACTCCGTCAACCCATTAAGCGCACCAAACAGTTATTTTCTGTGGGTGTAATGGTGTTTCGACAAAAGCTTGTGGATTCTCCTCACTCCAAATGCGACAATTCTGCTTATTTACGTACCCATTCAACCAGAAATGAATGGAAATTCCAAATCAATATCAATTTGTGCTCGCCGAATTATTTTGATTAAAAATTTTAACAATTTGCACGCGGTGCTCTGGTGTAATTCGATTTATAATTAAATTTCAAAGCAAACTTAATAAAAAGTAACTATCAGCTGTTAAATGGGTGCTCAAATAAAGCAGTGATGCCAACTCAAAGTTGTGACACTCTGAAAAAAACACCCTTTATAAAATATTTCTATGAATACGACAGTAAAGCAAGCAACCTAACCTAACCTATCTTGTACGGAAACAGCAATATATTTTTCACTATATTCTCCGCAGTGAAGGTCTGGATATTAACAGCCGAGTGGCGCGCTTATGAGTCGATGTTTCAGGGTACTCATTGATGCTCTCCCGAACTCGTTCGAAATTATCTTGGCCTTGTGCTTCAACTGGTTTTCCACCCCAAGATAAATCAAAAACAGGTCCCGCTGATTGAAAACGAGCGACTAGATTGCGTACTTGATTTCGTGATGGTGCATTTCTGGTGTAAAAAAAGTTTCAAAGTATTCTTTGGGTTGAAATTATTGAATTTTGAATAGCTAAAAAAACTCAACAATTTTTGCTCGTTTTTTAATCGTATACATGGCTACTGAATCTTACAAACGTTGTTTCGAATACTGAAAAAGAAACAAATACAAAATAAAAAAAAAATATCAAAAATATAATATGATCAGTGACTTAGGCCCACCCTAACCTGTATGTAAATAAGGCACATTATTTAACTTTCTTAAAACATTAACCCGCGGCATATTCATAAACAATTATTAAATTTAACAATCTTTTATAAAGAATAATTTTCATTTGTTCTTTACTTTATTAAGAATAATTTTCATTTGTTCTTTACTTTATTAAATTTAAACAATTTTTATGAATACAGGCATAAATATGAAGTTTTAAATAAAAAGAGTTCCATTGTTGCTATATAAATTTTAAAAAGGTGATTTTTAAGAAAAAAATTTTCTTTTTTTCTTGTACTTAGTTTTATTTAGTTTTTTTTTTTTTTTAACATACATGCATGTATTAAATCTGTGGCATTTTGACAAAACATCTTAAGTCGATATAAGATAGCGAACAAGTTTTTAAAAAAAATCTCAATGAAAAAATCATTTTTTTTTTTAAATTATAAAATAAACCTAAATTAAAGAAACTTTCGTTAATAATACAAAAGTTTAAAAACGTAAACAAAAATGCTTTTTGAATAACAATTCGTATGATTTAGAACATTTTTTTCAACTTTTTAAATATGACCTAAGATGTTTTGTCAAAATGCCACAGAAATGTTCCTTTAGCTTTTGAGTAATACTTAAATTGTGTTCACCTTAAAACAATCTGCAGATGTCAATTACAATGAAAAGAAAAAACCTTGAAAAATCAGAATTAAAACTCATTTAAATTTTGCGCTTATAAGACGAACTGATAATACATATATCGCACTTGATCATAAAGAGGGTATTAACTCAAGTTTTTTATTTATTCACTTTTTGGAAATTATTCATATCTACCCGCTATTTTGTCTACTTTTTGATAATTAAACGTTTGGTTTAAAAAATTTTTTCGTATGCCTTTAATATTTAATTAAAAATTGTTTTGTTATTACCTTCTTTATGATCAAGTGCTATATGTATTTTTCCATTGTTAACAAATATTTTACCTATTTCTGACTTTAGATCGAGTGCTTGGTATTTTATTAGAGGCCATTTCTTGAAAATCTGTAACAAATTTTTTACAGCCTTATAAGATTTTTTCATTAGTGAGAGCATTTCTGTGGCTTGGAGCTAAAACGGTAAATGTTAATATTTTGCTGTTTTGAGTAAATCATATGGGTAATTCCATGTTAATGAGAAATAAACTCAACACATTCGGCTTATTCGACGAAATTACGACATTTTGAATATGACATAACTTTTGAAAAAAAATTCTTAATATTTTTTCGTTTATATATGAGGAGGTTTATAACAACACGCAATAATTAAATTTTTCAAGTTTTTTGATTGAATCCTATTCTACACATTGAAATCTCAATAACTCAATAACTGCACTGAAATTCAATATCAAATATAAGGGTTCAGAGGAAAATGCAATAATTACACATAAAAAAGTGTTTTCAATATCAAATATAATGGTTCAGAGCAAAATGCAATAATTCCACAAAAAAAAGTGCTTTAATTTTTCTACAAGTGGTTGCAATTTAAATCAAAATGATATAATACAAATCTATTCAAAGCAAATAGCAGAAATTCCAGCCCTAGTTCAGATCAAAACGCAATATTTTCATACAGTTCAAACCAAAATGAAATAAATACTACGATTCGGAACAAAACGCAATAATTTAAAATTTGCTATCTAAATAACTTTAAAAAAAACTGTCAAATAAAATAATTAATTTGTAATTAATATTATTTTTTGTAGACAATAATACCTCAATAATTGTTCTTTAAAAAAATTATGTGCTACTTACTTAAATTACATTTTGTCGTTTATCCAAAAAAATGTTATGGTGTAATTATATTAAGGATAAAAGGAACCAAATTTCATTAAAATCGAAAGGGGTCAGGTCCCACTCTTGGTCGATTTGACATGGAATTACCCATACGCCTTTTATACTAAATTTAAAAGTGCTTTGGTTCTACTGAAAATTTTTAGTTTATACCCTCTTTATGATCAAGTGGGATATATAACTTAGTTTTTTATATCTTAGACCGTAAAAATATATATAATCTGGATATATATATTTTAGATATCAGATTTTAAGATATATCGGTATCGGCGATATTTTGCTGTCGATACTACAATACTTTTAATATTTTTTGGAGTATTTTTGAAAAAACTATTTATTTTCTTATATTTTGCATATCAACATTAAAAACAGAGCATAAAATTAAAACAGAATAATGAAATTGTTTTATAAAAATAATAAAGTAATTAACGGAAATGGAAAATATGTAGTCCCAAAATTTTGCAACTGACAGTATTAGCTATAAGTAAACGATTTGAGGCTTAAGAAAATAATGAAAGCTATTCTTTATCTATAATTCTTGACCCTCGATACAACTCTCGAACATTTCAAAGGCAATCGACTTTAATTTAATCGAAAAAACGTCTTATTGAGCTATTTACAATTCTCTCTCCATACTGAGTGTTGAAAATAAGGTCATCCCTACAGGTTGTATAAGTTCCGTCAAGTCTAAAAGAAATGGCCTTTGGAGCGTTTGTGAAAAAGTTATAAGCGAATCCGAGTAGGATTAGCCTTTTTCCATTCTAGATTGTCAAACTGATAAAGAAGAAGTCGGAAGATACCTTAGATATTTCAATATTTCCAGAGACGCAGATCCGCTTGTTTACGGCCGCAATGACATGTTTTATCCAAATATAAAAAATAGGGCAGAAATTCTTAAGTTTTCAATTTAGTTCTGTCGCACTTGAGAGAATATTTTCTACTGCATCTCTGGTTCAAACGGACTTACGAAATCGTCTATATCCGCTAAAGCTGAGAATACTTTGTTCTTTAAACAATAATCTTATTAATGGCAATTTTTAATATTAATAACTTAATTCTTACGCTGTTATTTTTGTTAAAAAATTTTTATATTTTGTTAATTTTATCATGCATTAAAATTTTATTCTTTGTTTTTTTAATCTTGTAAAATTTTAAATATTAAAAATCACTTACACTGTAAATTTTTTATAATAAAACAAATTGTACTCTTTTTGAGTTTTCTTAATTTTAACGTGATTTCAAATTCAATATGCGTTTCGGCATCGGTATCGATATCGGCGATAGTTTATTTTCAGTATCGATATCGTTGCATCCCTACTTTAAACATTCTTAGGAATTTGAGTATAAAAAAATAAAGGAAAATGATATGAAAATGAAATATGACAAAAAAAAACTAATACAAATCTGAAAATAAAAAAAATATTTTTGCCAAAAAAAAAAAAAAAAAAAATCGGAAGCCATAAAAAGCATATAATTTTATGAAAATAAATGACTATCAGGCCTGTTCTGAAAATCACTTTAACTAAAATAACTTGATTTCAAATCACATGTCCCTTAAAAATTACTCGTGTAATATTTTGAGGTTCCGTTTTTGTGTGTTTCGGTGTGATTTTCAATTGCCGAAAGAACACCGAGAAACAATAAAACGGTATGACTTTCAGAACACGAAAACTATAAAAATTGTGTCCTTAACTTCGCTCTCATATATTTTTAGTTGTTGCTTTTTTTTTTTTTGAAAATTCAAAAATAATTATTGTTTAAGTTAGAGATCAATCACCATATATGCACTAGGAAGTTTTTGCAATATAAAGCCGGTATTGTAAAATCGGTATATCGATTTTGAATAATTAAAATAACGAAATTTTGAATATTTTTTATTCATTCAAATACATGTTGTTTATGTTAAAGGTATTCACGTTTCGCACAATTAATTGTCTATGTGGTTGTTGTTATGTTTTTGCAACTAGGCTTTTGACGTAAATACCTTTATATGTAAAATATTTTATTTTTATCTAAACAAATGACTTTAAATGTACATTGAAATATTTTTGTTTATGAAAATGTTTTTTCATTAAAATATTGGTTTAAACAAGTCAAATCCTGTAAATGATTTTCTTTAACTGCAGTGTATCTCAGAATGAATGATTTCAGTTAAACATATGCTTTATAAAAAAAGGAATCAGATATATCGTCACCTAAAATGCAAAAGGGCGTAACAACAAAAAAAATCAAAATCGAGTTTTTGATTGATGATGATGATGCACTGGACTATAAATTACATGTCCCTATAAAATTAAAAAAAAAGTGTTGTTATGCCCTTTTGCATTTTAGGTGACGATATGTATGTTTATCTAAGTTGTTTAAAAATTAAGAACGCAAATAGAGGCGCATGATAGTTCTCTCCAAACCTAATTATTCGGCTAAGTCGAATTAAAAAAATTTTTTTTTTTTACTTTTTACTTTTTACAATTTCAAATTCAAATTTTTTACAAATTACATTAAATTAGTAAAATCTTTATGAAAACTATCGGCCATGTTCTAGAAATCAAAATCGAGTGGTGGATTGAAATCGAGCCAGATTTTTGGGTTGATTATTTAAAACATTACGTTAGTTTTCCCTGGTTTTAAGGGTAGTTCTGTTAGAGGTAATTACATATTACTCAAAGTGTAAAATAATTTTAGGAACTTTTAAAACCGAGTAATTCTTAAAATTTGTTCGGTTTTAATTTCACTCGAACCCGATTTCTACAGCATAGCCGTATAATAAAACTTAAATCGAAATTTTACATTAATTTTCGAATATATTAAAACTTTCATATTTGGAAAAAGTACATATTTTGTTTTTAGAATTTATTCATTTTAAAATTTTTACAAATTATACAAGAAATGCAAGATTTAAAATGTTGTTTTTAGGTTTATAATTAAAAAAAAAAATAATAAAAAACATGAAAATGAAACAACAATCAAATATAAAAAAGCAGAATGTATTACTACTGAAAAAAAAATAATACGCAAAAATATTTTATTTAATAACTGTAATTTTTATACTTTATAAAGAAATAAATTGGTAATAAATTAAATTATTTTATACACAGCCAAAATGTAGAAGATTAATATATTTCCAAATATGTAGACTTGATTTGCAAAACCGAATGAAATACCATTTAAAAAACTAAATTGTTTGTAGTCTTAAGATTTTATACAATAAATAATAGATATTAAAAGTTTTTTATCTAATAAAACAAATCACAATAACGAATAGTTTATTAGTAACATTAGCTATATACAATATTTTAAATGTATTTTTATCGAGTATTTAAAATAACTTTGTTTAAAATAAAATTAAAAAAAAACGCCAAGTAATTTTTCAATAAAGTTTGATTAAAAAATGAAATAAAACTTAAAATCTGCGTCTGTTTTTTATTTTCACTTACAAATTGGTTACAAACACATATGCAAACAAAAAAACATTACTGCAAAATTCATTCCTCCTAAATTCTATATCTGACTTCCATACAATTCCTCAATAAAAACTATATCCTTAAAAAAGCAACAAAAGTATCCGTTTGTCCTAGTCACCCACACTATTTCGCAGTTAAACAAATTTGTTAATTCATATCAAACTAATTTTGTTTTTTTTCTTCTTTTTCATTTACAGGTTTTAAACAAAAAAAAAATTTCATATTATATTTATAAATTAATATTTCTATGTTTTTCTTAATTCATATTAAAGTTTTTTTTTTTTATTTCTTTTATTTGTTTGTAGTGTCAAATGGGTCATTTAATGTGTGCCGCTTGTTTTACACATTTATTAGCTGATGGCCGGTAAGAATAATTAACTAATAATCCAAAAAATATAACAATATATATTAATGTTTTAATTTTTCTTTGTGTATTTCTTGTTTTGTTTTTAGTTTACGCGATCAAATTGCTACTTGTCCTAATTGTCGCGTGGAAATTTCCAAAAGTACTGCTTCTCGCAATTTAGCTGTTGAAAAGGCTGCTTCAGAACTTCCTAGTGAATGTCAGGTATAGAAAAATTCAATCTCTATCATTATACCCACACCACAATAGATTATAGGGTATTATGCATTTGTGCTGAAGTTTTAAGCATCTTGTAGACCCACCTTACAGTATACCGATAGACTCAGATTCACTTTCTGAATCGATCGAACAATTTCCGGCTAGCTAGATGTCTTTGTAAACCTTGTGCGAAAAGTACAGGTTGCAATTTTGGAGGCAATTTAATAAAATTTTGACCAAGCCTACTGCAAATGGTGAGAATCGTTCCATAATTTCACATAGCCCCCTTAGAAGCTTATTTTCGGAATAAAATCTGTTTACAGATTAACTAAACAGCCTAAAAGGCAAGCAAACATCATATGGATGAAGATATCTTAAACATATTCGGCACAAAGAACTTTAAAATGAATCTTAATTAACCTTATAACATAATTTTGTTCTGACGGGTCTATGATTGGCCATGGGTTCAATAAAGGATATACTCTCGGAAATTAGTTCTTAAATACTGTGGTGTAGGGTATCATATGTTCGGATAGATCGACTTTGCTTTCTTACTTGTTTCTTTCTTTAAAGAAATATTAATAAAATTACTTAATTGTTGTTTTTGTTTTTTAGTACTGCAACAAAGAGTTTCCATATAAATCTTTAGATCGTCATGAACAACATGATTGTTCAGATCGACCCACTAAATGCAAATATTCCAGAATTGGTTGTCAATGGCGTGGACCAAATCATGAAAGTAAGTTGTATACAATGTCATTACTAAAACTGTAAGTTTTAATAACAGCATTAAAGTGAAATTTATTTAAAAAATTGTCTAGTTAGAAATCCTCTTTTTCGCCAGAATTATACGCAATTAATTGTTTACTATGTATGTATGTTTTTTCATTACTTTCCAGCAACTGAACATGAACGTAGTTGTTTGCATCCCACGAAATCTGGCTATGAAGTAATGGCTGCTTTAGAGGCCCACGATGCTAAAATCAAGGACGAAAAGAAAATGTTCAATACCCTAATTGATCTCTTGAGTTATGAAAAAATAATTTTTAATGGTTTGTTGTTTCTTCGTATATCAAATTTACACAAAAAAATAATTTTATTCCTAAATTTTGATTAAAGATTTACAAATGAAACCCTATCGAACCGATGAGTATGTTCATAAACTATTTTATGAAACAGCCAGATTTTCAGCATTTAACCATCAATGGGTTGTTAAGGCTAGAATAAATAATAGTCAAAGAGATCCCCACCAATCTAACGATAGAACTATTACTTATCAGGTAATATTTCTATAAAATATTTTCTTTTTGTTATAAAAATTTGTTAATGAATTGAATATTTCTCAGCTTATATTAAAAACAAAAACTAGTACACCTATGAGTATACATTTCTTCGCTTTGAAAGGACCTTTCTCGGACATGAAAGTTGGTACTCAAATTTATAAACATGATTTTACAGAGCAAGTAAGTATATATATGTACATACTTTTTATAACGATAAATTTTTTATTTACTACTTTGCTTGCGTTCCAGAGTACAGAAAGTGATTATTATACTTTACCCTTACCCGATAGCAACGAATGCAATCGTTTGTTGTCAAATAAAGGCATAAATTTCCGGTAAGTTTGTTTAGTTATTTTTTTTTTTTAGTCTATGAAAACTGTTTAACTGAGCTACCTAAACAAGTGCGGCAAGCGTTTTTTGATGTCAACCCTTTCCTTTTTATACATTTTCATTCACTTTAAAACGCAACACAACCCGTCTGGAAAATCTAATTTGACAGATCATTAGGTCGCAAAGTGTTGCCGCATACCGTTCTAGCTGGTAAAAGTCATAACTTTTCTTCAAAAGCAGCTAGAAGCATGGAATTTAAGAATATTGTATTTCAACCGTTATAATTCCACTAGGTGTAAATAATGATGGCGTGTGCCTATTCCTTGCTTTCCAATTCAATAATCAATTAATTATAATGCTCTCTTTCTCTCTGAGTTATGGGTATGTTAAATATATAAGCATTTAAAACGCAGTGTAGAGCGGGAATCCCATATGAATTTTTGCACACATTTGCATCGTTTGCACACTTTGCACTACCCATCGCGATTACCCTTATATACAATGCTTCCTCATATACAATGCTCCTTCATATTTCAATCAGCATAACAATGCAAATAATGAATAACTGAAGAAGTCTGATACATGTACAGTTATCAGTTATGAACTGTATATAGTTCTTAACCAATTACGAAACATATTCTCATTTTCCAGTTAGATTGGTCTGGGGCAACACTGTGAATCAGTTTGTTTTATTAAAAATTTATTGGCAATAAAATTTTCATTACAACAAAAAAACGCCTGCCGATAAGGTAGGATAAGTTTTTTGAAAGTAAAAGTTTATTAAAAAAAAGGATTTTTTTTCGTAAAAATTTGATTTTTTTGTAAAAAATTACTTAATAAAAAAAATTTCTTTTGTTATGAAGTTTATTTTTCTGGAAAAAAAATTACTTTTTATAAAATCGTCAGCTCATTATTGTTTTGACCTACCGACCATTTAAAAAAAAATTTGAATACCTCTTTCTGAATCCAAAAACTGTTTCACGAAATTTGTTATGGTTACTGAGATATTAAGCCAAATAATTTTGCTCAATATCAAATATTTTAAATTTTATTTAACGAATGCTGCAAATTCCTCATACAAAAACGTACAAAATAAATTTCACTCTTGCTTCATTTTCATAAGAAATATAAGTAGTTAAAGCGAAAACAAAATAAAATGACAACAAGAATATACATTTTACTCTTGCTTCGCTTCATTACCGTAAGAAAAAAGTAGTAAAAGCAAAAGCAAAATAAAATGTCCACAACTCAATACCCAGCAGTAGGTATTTTCAATAAAATACTATTAAATTGTAAGTTCGATTATGAATTCTGTCAGGTATACTTTCAGAAAACATCATGTAAACCTTCATTGTCGTTTTTCCCCACTATGACTTTTTGGAATATGCGCCAAACCAATACTGAGGTGAGAAAATACTTTTTAATAAAAAGTATTTTTATACCTTTCACCACAGTTGCAAGGGGGTGTACAGTGGGCCTAGATTATCCGTGATTCGATTAACCGGCAACATAAATTATCCGAGAAATAAATTAAAGTTATTTATTTATCGTTACCTTAAACATTTTGAAAATTTTATAGGAGAATCAAACTATTTAGAATGATAAATTGATCAACTGCCTCAAACTGTTTATAATTTAATTTTCTTCTATTTTTCTTGTAAAACCTACCAGTTGTTTTGACAATTGGCAATGTTGCATATTATGCAAACTTATAGTTAGTCCTTTAAGCGTTTTTCGCTTAATCTTTTGTAGATAGGGCCTTTTGTTTTTGGTAAATAAAATAGCTAATTTTGGTCGAAAGATTCCAAAATAATTTGTGGACATTTCTGATGATGCAATAGATCAGAATCAATGAAAAATTCGATTTTTAATTTTATGTATATGTATAATGAATTCTTACAAGCAGATGATTTCGTTAAACGGCATCGGCCTGCCCGTCAGTTTGTCTATCCGTGCTGATGTTGAAATGTGTTTTCCGTTGTTGTTATATATTTATATCACAAAAGGCTGAAATATGAGCTAAAATCCACGACTGCCTCTAATTTATATCGATAAATCTCTTATTTTTCATACAAACCTTTACTTGTTGACGTCTACTTATAATCCAATGAATTTATTTCTTCACTTTCGCATTAAATAAACTTAGAAGAGTGCTTATAGTGAAAATTAACTAAACCGGTTTATAAAAATGACTGAGTTATAGACAAATAACAACTTTTTTCTTTCTAAAATAATGGTTTTGGCCCAATACCTTACGAGCTAGGAATACCGAAATTTGGCTCAAATATTTTTTATATAAAAGGAGTATCGAATATTGAAAATAAGAGAAATTTGTCTATTATTTCAGCTGGCGAACATTTTTTTCAACGACTTTAATTATAATGGTGAAGGGTATAAAAGAATTGGCATCGTTGAATAAAACAGTGGCGGATTTTACGGTATACTTTTGTAGATTTTGTACATCTTGTAAATCTTGATTTAAAATATAACAAGAAAAAGCTTACATTTTAAAGTTAAGTATTGTAGATGGCGTAACTATAGTAAATTTCAAATGGATGCATTATGTTGTTGTCGTGTTTTAAGTCAAGATTTACAATACCTACAAGGTCTACAATAGCAAACCGTGAATTCCGCTACTTTTACTTGTGTTTTTGTTTATAAAACGGTCAGATTTTTATTAAAACAAAACCCTTTTTTTTAATATTTTCTGCATAAATATGAAACGAATACTATTTTAATAAAACATTTTTATATTTATTAATATGATAAATAAATATTTTTTGTTTAATTACAGTCTCTTGATGTTTTTGCTTAATAAATAAATTTATTTGCTATTAATACTAGATAAGTTAATTTTACTAAATATAAGCTTTCCTTTTTAATTTTATTAAAATTTTGTTGTCTTCTAATGTTAAGTATAACACAAAAATTTATGAACTCTTTTTTAAACACTGAATACTAATTATACAGAGAAATACTTATAATATTAATAATTAAATTAAGAGATTTTAAGCATTATTACAAAAGGAAACAATAAGATGGCTCCAGTAAAAATCTTTAAAAAAATCTATAATTTAAAGGCTAAGTTCCATGAAAAAATCGGTCTAAAGCTGCGATCGGCAACCTATATTATGACATTTTGCGATTGTATGCGTTGTATGAATTTTACATATGTTGTTGTTAATGTTGTAATATTCTCTTCTATGTGTGTGCACACGTATGTAATAAAAGAGTATAAAAGAGAATAATATAGAAAAGAGAAAACGCGGCTCCCTGATTTTGCCGATAGCAGGTCTAAAGTGACTAGTAAGTAGCCGCCGCGGAGCACCGTTGAATTATTTTCGAAATGAATTTTTTGTTATAAATTTAAAGTTATTTAACTACCATACTTACAGACATCTTTCAAAACAATTTTTTTACATAAATTTATGTGTATGTATTCTAAACTAATTACATATTTACAATTCATAAGTGTTTATAATCAAGTTAAAATACATAAAAAAAAATTGAAAACATACAAATCTAATATACTATGTAGTATGTATAATTTATTATTTTTTTTTTTTTCTTGTAAATTTTAGTACTTTTGTTGCAATAAATATCCTTAAACACTATTTTTTAACAAAATTTTATTTACTTCAATTCTTTAATGAGAAATTGATTTTTTAATTAAATCAATCTATTGCTAATAAAGAACTTTATTTATTCTCAACAAATCATAAAGAACGATATTAGAAAACGTTTGAGATTTACTTGTAATTTATGTAAAACTTATTAACATAACATAAACAAAAACAAATACATAATGTAATAAATTTTAACAACAAACAAGTATATTCATCGATCTCAAAAAACAAACATTAATAAGCTCTTACCAAATATTTTAAATAATTTTAAAACTATATAATAAAATAAAAATAACATTTAATCTATATCACTGTAAGAATTATCTTAACACCAAAATATGTTTTTAATTTTAAATAAATCAAAAAGGCATTTCAATATCCCTTTTTTCGAAGCAGAATATAAAAAAGAACAAACACTGTAAGACACAACACCAATCTGTTATATTTTAAGCCACAACAAATTAATAAATACAACATAAAGAATTCTTAACCTAAATCTAAAATCATACATAAGATTGTCTAGCGAGAAAAGTTACTTAACTACAAATATGTAAAAAACTAAATTTTTTTTAAATGGTTTAGAAAAAAAGAATATAGTTTATTCAGGGTGACGCAAAATGAGTTATATGATATGAATTTAATATGAATAACTACTAGGGTATTCAATTAATCCCTTTTTTTATTAATCGATTAATCGCGCGAATAATTATTCGAGGTAAAAATTTAATAGAACAATTTAAAATTATTCGATTATCCGAAAAATATAAGTTTAAAAAAAGACCAAGAAATATATGGGTAATTCCAAAGTGTTGAACTTGACAGTCGTACGCATCAAAAATGCAATAACATTTTAAACAAATATTTTTAAGTTCTTTTAACCCTTAAATTATAGCACTAAGAAAGCACTATTATCTATGCTAAACTTAATGGGGGACGCGATTCTAGGTCAAAGATAATGGCTAAAGAAGTAGCGGCTCGAACGTAAAAAAAATGAAGTAGTTTTTGTGGCCATGTATAAAAAGGCGTAATTCAGCGAAACCTGGCACAATTTTTTAGTCAAACTACTTTCAGAATTTTACGTAGCAATATAACATTAAAATGTCTTTGGTTTGGTTTCAAAATCTTCTGTATTTTTTTTTTTTTTTTTTTTTTTTTTTGCTTAAGCCAAAATCTGGTTCGATACGTGACATTTCGAACGTGAATTTTTTTCCATAACAATTTAACTGAATAATGATTTATACAAAATAAAAATTTGCCGTTAATTCGAATAACATATTTCTCTTCGAACTCTTCCAGATTACAGACCATGTAAGAAAATTTTTTTGGAATAATTTTCATCAAATATCACCTCTTTTAAGGAAGATAATATTAAAGAAAACTTACAATAAAACATTCTCTCATTTACCCATAAATTTATAAAATTAGTAAAATCTAAATATTTGTCTATAACAATATCGTAAAAAAATCAGATTTTAATAACTTTTAAATATTCGGTCACGGTGGACCATTTGACCGAAATACGATATGGGTATATGGTAACATAAAAATTTAATTAAAAAAGTAATTTAACAAAAGATAGTACTTCATGTAATAAAAGAGGAAAACGTTTTAAATAGTATAATAATAGTATAATAAATAATCTTTCAAAAAGAGTATACAGTTTAAATGTCTATGTTTCAAACTATTTCTTTATTTTGTTTTTATGAAACTTGATTTAGAAAAGATTTTTTTTCTTATTGTTGATGTTGGAGAGATTGAAACTTTAGCAAAAACATTTTATACGAACTAAATGCACACACAGGCATTTCGCGCTGTGGTCATGCAAACTGTCGAGCAACAACAACATTACTAGTTAGGAGCGTTACTTAAACTTTTTTCCCCATTCTTCATGACTAAAGAAAGGCAAAAATTTATTTTTCCTCAACAACATGAATGAATTGGCGAAATTTTAACAATTCATTTATGACTGTGAAAAAAGTTACATATTTTACATTTTTCATTTATGAAAAAATTCAAGAATGTTTAAATATGAGCGATCACATAAGAATTTCTTTGAACTCTGATTGAAAGTAAAGCGTTATAAAGCACATCCAATTTCTCGGTTCTTTTTCTTGTCTTTTCTAAAAATTGGTAGTCTTCCATTATGAATCTCTTTTTTTTAACAGTTTTAATAGTCTTGTTAAGGTCTGGAAGAAGGTTGTTTTTATTCGTCTTAGAAAAATCACCTTCTTCATCTGAATCATTGTGGTAAAAGTCTGTACAAAACATTCTTAAAAATAAATTATTTCCAAACTCTTTGGTTTCAATCTTTGTACTCGTACTATATTTTAAAAAATTGTTACTCGAAGAAATGTTTCGAGTTAGGAAACAATAAAAGGGTATTTTAAACGTACCGGCTTGTTTTTTTACATAAAAGAAAAAAAACTAATACTGTGAAAAACCAAATTTTCGATTAATCGAATAATCGACATAAATTATTCGAATTATTCGTTTAACGAAAATAAGCAATTTTAAATTATTCGAACAGTTAATCGCCCAAAATTAATCGATTAATCGAACAACGGTTAATCGTCGGAATACAGTAATAACTACACCAAACAATTGAATTAATCCATTGTGTTAACAATTTGATAATAAACGACGCAGCTACGTCAATAGGCAAAACTGAAGGATATGCGCTATGTAGAATCCAATTAGTTCATCTGCGACAATTTGAACGACTATACCGTTTACTAGGGTGTATCGTCCGAAAGGATAAATTTCTGATACTTTTTTTTTAAATTACATTAATGTTTCAATTTGTGTAAACGGTGGTGCTTATCGGAAAATGCCTAACAACATGTGAAAACCTTGTTGTTCCAAGAAGATGCAGATAACTCAATGGCTTTGGTAAGAGACATATTCGACGAACGCATTATTTAACGTACCGAATTTAAGAGCTCCTGACAGTTTTATTTTAGTATATTTGAATGAAAGACTGTACGTTAGGTAGCAAAGAACCATCCTTCAACTAAAAACCAACATTCAAGACATTCAAAGTCAATAAAAAAAATTTCCAATGTACTGCATTTAAAAAAAAAAAATAATGATCGGGCATGTTCTACAAATCGAAATGAAGCGGATTTAAAATCGCACAAATTTTGAAAATGAGCCTGTAAAGAAAGTTTATAATAATATTCCCTTTTATATACTTTATTCTTTAAGTACCAGTTATCTTTACAAGAACTACTAGTTCGATTTCAATTCCACTTCATTTCGATTTCTAGAACATGCCCGAATAATCGATTAAATAAAAAAGTTATAAAAAAATTAAACCATATAACCCATTCTTCGCCACCCTGTATCTTATTTATACCAAGCACTTTTTATTTACATGTAATTATAATTTATAAAAGAGATGCAGGAAATAAAGAAATACATACATACTTGCTGAATAAAACTTGCTGTGTGTAAATAAGCTGTAAATAATATTTTCACCCCTTTTTCGCAACTTTTTTGTAACTTCTCTTATTTTGACAATCAGAAATTCTTATATATAATATTATACATCTATATAGCTAGTTCGCATTTTAATACATACAAAAATGAGAAAAATAATTGCAACTATAATTAATTTTAAAAATAGCAAAACTATTAAAAAAAATTTTAATGTGTATGTTTAAAACCGTAAAAAATCTATAAGTAAAACAAAATAAATATATTTACAAAGTTTATATATAAATAAACTAATTTTATAGTTTATTTATTCATAATTTTATTAATACAATAACATCTCATTAATAGAATATATAACAAAAATTATTATAAAATGTTAATTATCTGTATTCATACTCCCTTATTTTATATAAAAAATAAAAAACCAAACTTTTACCTAACCTTAAGGATGTGTCTGTCATACATAAAATATCTATAAAAAAATTACAATTACTTTTTGTAATTATTTTTTCAACGTTAGGTAAACTGTTATTTCAAAGTAAATTTAAGTTCTTTATTAGCAATACTTTTTATTTATATTATTGAGCAATTTTTTTATTATTATTATTAACTTTCAATATCAAAAACTTTAATTTTAAGGTTTTTCTAATAAGAAAATATATTAGTAACATTTGATGATAATATAAATAAAATTTGTATAATAAATATGTCATGTTCTGGAAATCGAATTCGAGTGAAATTGAGCAAAATTTATCCATAAAAATGACTGCAGTTTTTTCTGACGCAAGGACTTATTTTGGTCGAAATAAGTAGTACCAAAAGTATAGAGTAAAAATATTGGTTTTCATTTTACTTGAACTCGATATCTAAACATGGCCGAAAGTGTTTTATTTTTTGAATATATTAAACCCACACCACAATAGTGGAGAGGGTATTATGAATTTGTGCTGATGTGTGCAACACCTTAAAATATTGATCCTACTGCCCGATGTTCGTCCGGCTAGCTGGCTGTCCATGTAACCTTGTGCGCAAATTACAGGTCGCAATTTTGATGATAATGATGAAAATGTGGTACATATGTTCTGATTGACACAAGCACCAAGCATATTGAAAAAGGGGCGAATCGGTCAATAATTTCATATATCCCCTATAAAAGCTGCTTTTCGGAATAGGTCTTTGTGTCCACTCTCAAATCAACTTTAATGGTTTTTAAAACGTAGATATATCCAACTTAATTAAAATAATGCGGTGTTAGGTATCATATGCCGGGTATGACCGACTATACTTTCTTACTTGTCGAGGAATTGCAACAAAAAAAGCTTAAGCGACATCATTTTCAATTTTCGTTCTTTTTTTTTAATAAATGACTATTGGCAACACTTGCATCGTCTCCTAACCCCACGTTTCCACATGCAAGTGCAAGTTCGTAAACTCAATACACTCACACTTTGTCACTAACATTCGCACAATTTTTGTACATTCGGCCAATCGGCTGTTTCTGACAAGTAATTACTTGCTTGTGGAAACGTAGAGTAAAATGTCATGGTCACATAAGGTACCGTTATGATTTTATAGCAAAAACAATTTTATGTAACTTTCATACAAAATTTATCTATATATAAAAAACTGTAACGTTACTCACTGATTCAAAAAACTCCCTGAAGCTAAAAACTTTAAATTTGAACCATAGATTGGTCACTCCCCAAATCGATCCACTAAGACGGGAATTTTGGAAATTCGAATGTTTAGGGGGTAAAAAAGAGTAAAAACGGGAAAATTCGGTAACCTTATATCTCCAAAACTAAAAGAGATACAAAAAAAAAAAATGTAATACTTATCATTGTTCTTTAGAAAAATAAGCGGAGAGGTGTCTGGTACTTTTTTGAAATTCGGCTCTATTAGGGAGTAAATGGGTAAAAACCTGAATTTTGGTCCTTTTTTGACATCCCATCTATCTTTTGAACCAATTAACATAGAAACAAAGTTAATATTAATCGCACATTCGAAACCTATCAAAAAACGAATACGAATTCGGTACTTTTTCGAAATTCGAACATTTAAGGGGTGAAAATCGTAACTATTTTTGGTACTTTTTTTACAAAACATTTTTATGGCCTGCCACTACAATACTAAAAATTTTTGATACTTAAATGGGGGAAACAAATAGTACCCAAAAAAGGAAATACGGGAAATTTGATATTTTTCTTTAGCTTTTTGGTTCTAAAACTGGAATTTTTTTAATTATAGTTAATATTGGACCTTAAAACATAAGATTCAATATGCAATGTCCTGAGTGGATAAAAATCTATTGCGGAACTGTTTGGTACTTTTTTGTTCTTTAACTGGTACATTTTGAATTTCCGTTAGTATTGAACCTAGAAACATAAATTCAAGATGCAATGTCCTCCTGGGTGGATGAGAATCTATAAGAGTGAACTTTTTGGTACTTTTTTATTCTTTGACTGGTACTTTTTGAATTTCCGTTTGTATTGGACATAGAAAGATAAAATTAAACATGCAAGTTCCTGAATGAATGAGAAAATAAACTTTGCCTTACAGATATGTCCACCAAGAAAAAGGAGACACTAACGAATCAGCGGGTTAAATGCTAGTATGAAACAAAATAAAAAACCTTCTGTTAAATTCCGTTTTTGTCGCTTAAGCTTTTTTCGCGGTTATGACTCGTTGGTTTTGAATATATTTTTTTAAATATGAAATATGCTTTAAAAAATTTCAAAATAAAATTTTTTGTTAATTTGGGATTTGTATTTTTATAATTAGGTGTATATACTTGAATAAATACATTTTTTAATATATATTGTATCCATTAATAATATTCAGGATTTTGCTTTTGTAATATATTTTATATTGGCCTTGATAGGCTTTTATATATTACTTATATTAAAATAAATAAATACATATCTGTGGCATTTTGACAAAACATCTTAAGTCGAGATAAGATAGCAAAAAAGTTTTTAAATAAAACTCGGTGAAATAATCATTTTATAATACAAAATTTTAAAACCGTAAACAAACATGTTTTTTGATTGAAAATTCGTATGATTAACAGCATTTTTTCAACTTTTTTAATATTCTGTATTTAGATTAGATGGAAACTACTCCTAAATTTAATAATTGAATAATTTGAACGTGTTTTTGTTTGACTCAAATTTGGAAGTTTATCGATTTTGTTTTAAAAAAATTCGCACTCAAAACATTTTTACATAAATAGTTATGTAAAGCATTTATTTAAGTTTTCGCAACACTGAAAAAATAATTTCGATTCGTTCAGTATCGATTGACAAAGTTAGAAATAATATTGCTTTCGAATCGAATCTGCCAGAATTAGCCCCCTGATCAAATGAAAAGTATTATTGGTAAGAAACAAATCATTTGTAATACTTGTCATTTTCCTAACACATTGCATTTACACCTTCACATATTACTCGAATTTTTAACATGTATAACCTTTAACTGTGGAGGTGAAATTTTTGGGCATACCTTAGGACGTGGTGGTAAATTTTACCTCTCTAAATTTTACTAAAAAAAATTAGTTAAAAATATTTTAAATTAAATTTTATTTCTTCCACCTTTTTTAAATTATTAAAATAAAAAGTTTTTTCCGAAAAATATTTTTTGATAATTATGTATTTGTTTTTGAAAATTAAACTACTACATTTTTAATTACAAAAAATAAAGAAACCAAAAATTATTTTTATTTGTTTAAACAAAGCAGGTACTTAACTTCACATACCTTTTTTTTAATATAAAAAAAACGATACATCAAAAACTTATCAAAAAAATTTGAATATAAAAAAAACAAAAACTTAAAGGGCATTTTTGCACAGCCAAACATAAACATTTAAAGTTATAAAAGAGATCATGAAAAAAAATAATTATGTGTAGAAACTACAGGTCAAAAATTTTGGAGGTTTCTAACTCATCAAAACCTGCATACCATACACTTTGGCCTACTACATTGCAGACAAATCGGCAAGAACTAAAGTTTCCAACTTTGGTCGATATATCTTGGTTATCAATACACAACATCTGGGCGAGACTGGAGAATGGGCGTGGCTCCTCCCAAACAGAGACCTTATAGATATTTGTGTATCTGAAGAATGCCAAGAGTCAAAGGTTCGAAATAAGGTACAAGCATCTTGGTTAGCAATACATATCCCACCAAATGTGGGTGGGATTTGAGAATTGGGCGTGTCAAAAAATACATACATATTTAATATCTAATGAACGGTAAGAGATTTGTTCAAATTTGGTACACATAGCTAGGTTATCAATGCACAACCTCTCTACAAAAATGGCCGGGATTGGAGAAGTGGACGTGGCACAAAGCACATTAGTTTATATCTAAAGAACGGCAAGAGAAAGTTATAAAGCGGTAACAGATTAAGTTTTGGAACAAATAGCTTTGCTACCAATATGCAACATCAGTCAAAAATTGGGCGGGATTAGATAAGTGGGCATGGCACAAAATACAATTCTTTATATCTAAATAATGATAAGTGTAAAATTTTCCAAATTTGGTACAAATAGAATGGTTAATAATACCCATCATCTGTCAAAAAGAACAAGAAAACGGACGAGTGGTAAAAATAATTCCATGAAAATATTACGTTTACTTTGATGTGGGGTAAATTTTTTTCTACTTAAAGCTTACGCTACCGCTGACGTGGTGGTTAAATATTTTCAAAGAAAAAATTACGTAAATGACGAGTGGTAATTTTTACAGCAGCATGTGCGTAGCTCCGCTCGTGCTAAGTCGAGCTCAGCCAAAACACAAGTGAATAACAAGAATTACGATATAAGAAGATACCTACTAAGAGAATTAAATCGATTGAGCGCAACGGAAGAGATTACGCTAGAAAAATATAAAGAGAGGGTAAAATTTACCACCACCTCCACAGTTAAAGGATAAATACAACGTACAATAATGTAAAGTAATCATTAGGGTTAGTTTTGTTTCGACTGTATATACTTTATCGAAAACCAAAAAATCCCTTTGAAATCAGCAACTCTTTTACGAATCATAACATTTCACCATATTTGCCAACTGTTTATAAATACAACTCTGCCATGGTTTGACACGATAAACCTTAATTTCATTTGTTCCCAAACATTACAAAAGAAAGCAGTTAAGAAAGTGTAATAAGGTTTAGCTCTTGATCCAAAAAAATAGGTAAGAGCTGACATAGTTTCAGGCGAAAAGCATTATTCGCATTAAAAAAAAAGACAAAGTTATAAAGCCAAATACATAGTTTCAGTTTTGGGCTATTCTTACAATAAAATGATTTTTCAAATACTGTAGTATCGGGTTTTTCAACAAGAACATTTAGTTTCTTTTTGGACGTATTCGTATTATTTAGAAGCATTGGTAATTGTTACAATGAATTCAATTTCGCTCGAAAATTTCATAAAAATTATTAAAATCCACTATGAAAATGGTGGTTCTGTTAAAGTTACATTTCGTAAAATTCGTGATATTTTCGGACAACAGTCGTCCTTCTGAGACCGCTATTAAGAATTTGGTCGTTAAATTTGAGTCGAAAGGCTCGATACAAAATTTGCCAATGAAACGATCAATTTATTGCAAACCAAATTAACCGATCGCATAATTTCACAAACATCAGCTGTTAAGTGGCCAGCCAGATCATGTGATTTAACAGCACTGTATTATTTTTTAAGAGACAGAGTCTATACGGTGCCAATCGAATCGATTGAAGCCTTAAAACTCAAAATCCGTGATGTTATTGACGAAATAGACCCGCCATTTTACCAAAAAGTGTTAATCATAAAAGAATCCGACATCTGTCAGCCTGCTCGTGATAGACATTTGCCAGACATCATTTTTCATTTATAATTGCCGAACTTTTCTCTTTGTAATGCAATAAAAGTTTGAATCATCTTCATCTAAATTTTTTGTTTTAGAAAACAAAGTTCTTGTTGGAAAACCCGATATTTATCCTTGGCATTAAAAGTTGAGAGTTGCTAGAGGTATGAGAAAAATTGAATTTAGAACAAAGTTGTGTAGGAAACCTCCTTTTAATAACCTTGTTTGTAGAACGCGAGCGCAAAAGTGACTCTTTCAACTTACATTTAAAACAAAAACAAAATTTCAAAAGTTGTTTTTGTTTTAAATTTAATTTAAACGAGTCACTTTTGTGCTCGCGTTCTACAAACAGGCAGTAAGATTCGATTAATCGTGAAAAAATAACTTATGAAGCGTTTAACAAATACAAAAACATGATCAAGTCTATGAACATTGTAGACGTACATATCTAGAACTTATATTGATCATAGCATCGGAAAAAACTTCAATACAGCTATTTCCGCTTACGGGTATGTTCTGAAATCACGTGATTTCAAATCACGTGCTTCAAAATGACATGTCTGATTTTGTTGTATTTTGAAAGTCATAAAGTTTTTGTGTTTATCGGTGTGCTTTCGCCAATTGAAAATCACACCGGAACACACAAAAACGGAACACCAAAATATCACACGTGTGATTTTAAAAGGCACATGTGATTTGAACAGGCCTGTTAATTGAGTTTTTAGAAAATGCACAACTTTTGACGCAATTAAACGAGAACTCAATTAAGCAGTACTCGGATAATTGAATCGCCGACGCAATTAAAACGAAAATCGCTTAATTGAGCATGATGGCGAAACACCAATGTGTAGATAGAAAATAAAACTCATTTCTTTATTTATTTTATATAACATTTTTTTATATAACAGAAACCTGAAACATGACTTTCTTGCCGCAAAATAATTTGTTTAAGTTTGTGGAGCAAAAACACAATTAACCGAAACATTTGCTCTTGTTTTTTGCAATGCGGGCTTATTTTGCGAAATAATTAAGCGGGTGACGCAAGTAAACGGAGCTCAACTAAATGGGTATTTTTACATAGACAGTTATACTGAATGATTTCGTTCCATGATTTTTAGTGAAATAAAACGGGAAACGCTATTAAGCGGGGCTTAATTAACCGAAACATTTATATTGTTAAGATTAAATGAACTAAAGTCATTCGTTTCAAACACAAGGGCTTTTGTCTTACCAAAATTAACTAATAAATAAATATCGGAAGACCAAAATCATGGTTCCTTAAAAAGTCCATGCGTCCCCATAAGTTTGCAATTAAATTTTTTGGTACAAATTCGTCTTATCCAATATATTTCAAACGATTCCAAATTATTTGTAAACTATACATACTTACAATACAATATAAATACAAGAAGTTGGTTTTCATAAATTACCAAAAACATGTCCATATAGAAAAAGTATTGTTGTTCCGAGAATATGTATTCAAAACTCAAGTTCCCAGTAAAAAATAGGATCATCCAAAAAGTAATCTTGAAGCGCTCCTTTGCGAGTAATGGATTACTCGATAAAACTCCGGACCTCATTGAATTTTTAACACAGCATGTCCGCAGACACGAGTACTCCTCTTTAGCTCCTTATGGAGTACTCCTTTTGATCTTGAAAATGACGACAGAGGGAGAAATCGTTTTTGTCTCCTAAAATAGCATACAGGGAGTAATCGTTTTTGTCTCCTAAAAGAGCATAAAGGGAGTAATCGTTTTTGTCTTGTTAATATTAATATTATCTTGTTAATAGTTTATATACTTATGTATGTACGTATGTACATTAGGGATTTTTTAATAAGACACTTGTTTAAATTGTTTTTATCTGAATTTATTTTTCTATTAAACCATGTGTATATTGTATGTGATATCTAATAGCTTCCCTTGGATTTTTCTTAAATTCAGGGTCTTTCAAAATCGTCTGAAACGTTTTAACCTGTTTTAGAAATTTTTCCTTTTTCTTCTTAATCTTTTGTTTTGCACTTAGATGTTGTTCTTCTTCAGTTGCATTTGCATCAAATTCTTTGACACCAGTTTTCAATTGATTTTTTTCTTTGGATAATTTCAAAATATCATCCAAGGAAGGTAGAGCATCCTTCAGTGGTTTCAAATCACCAATAACTGCAGTTTTTTCACGATTCTTTCGGGACCTTTCTTCTTTTTGTTGTTTTCTTATAAGAGTAAATTTATTCATCAAATTTTTATGTTTTTGACGATGCTTTTCCTTTTTACTCGTGATTTTTTTGGGTGTAATCGTTTTATTCAACAAGTGTTTACTCTTATCCTTTGTTATCGCCTCCACAAAGGAAGGAGCAACAGTCTTTGATTTTCCTTTTGTGACAACTTTATGTTTTGGGGATTTACTATCAATTAGTTTTGTTTTGACGTTATTTTTATTAATTCTACCCATAATTGTATGAGGAAAACTTGAAATAAAAAAATTTTAATAATAGAAAAGAAATTCAACGCACGCGAGTGAATTAGTTAATATTTGAAAATAAGCCGCAAAAACAACATGTTTTTGTGTTGAACACGTGCTATTAATTATTATTGCTTTGAAAACAACCACACGTGCGTGACAAACCATAACAATACAAGCAAAAATAGTATATCAGAAAACATTGAGCGGCTCATACACTTGCAATTAAATTGTTTAATTTTACCCAACAAACACGGAGGTTTGATTTCAAATTGAAAATTATTTGAAATCAAAAGTTTTCTCAAATGACAAACGCTTGATAATGATTTGAAAATCATAGCATTCTCAACAAAACGGGGATATTATTTTCAAATTGAAAAATGCTTTTTTTCAACTTGCTTTCAAACGTAATTCTCAAACGTTTTTCAAATGTGGATTATAACACAATGTGGAACATAAATAAAATTATTTAATTTTTTTAATTTAAATTTATTATTAATTTCAATAAACTGTGAGATAAACTTTCGGCACCATAGCTAAAATATGAAATAATGTTCTTTCCGTCCTCTAATTCTTGGAAAGACGACAAATAATTTTTCACTTGTAAAGCTTCGTACAGACGATGGTCAGATCTTACAATATTGTAAGCAGGCGTTGCCAACAGCAATCTTTTTCTGACAATGGTGCGATTGTCAGATGCATTAATTTTGCACTTCTGCAAATACAAATGAGCTTACAATGTTCACACAGTTGTAAGACATTTTAGCCAATTTTAATGCAATTTAAGCAACGCTGCTTAAGGCTAGATTACACTATCTCACAAGTCTTACGTTTTCCATAATACTTTGTTAGATAGAAATCTAATGAGTTTTGTTGCGACTGTCAAAAAATCTAATTTAACATGATAGTTTGTGTTCACACCATCACACAAAGTATAAACACTCACACATGAAATAAAATGCAACGCTGATCCAATGAAAAGTATTATTGTTTAGAAATTTTACAACAAACGATGAAGTCGTATGGGATGTCAAACTTTTTTCGTAATATGTGATGTGCACGAGGGAAAAAATTTTGTTTTGAGAAATTTTTGAAATAAATCAAAATCCCAACTTCGCTTCGCGATGGACAATGGCACGCTGGTGTTTGGGCTGAAGCTCGCCGGAAATGGGGGGTTCGTGTCCATCTACTCTGTTCACCGCCTTTGCTATAAAGACTTTTTTCTCGATTTTGTGTATACCCACGCTGAATTGACAAATCCCATGATCAAGGCGAATTGGCTAGAGTCGTATTCCGTTCGTATGTGTTAGGGTTGTATTTTCTCGCACTTGAAAAGTGATGCCACTCAGAGATGGATACACTTAATTTTTTTGCAACGTAAAAAAAACCGCTGAATTAAAATCAGCCCCACGTTGGGCGCCATTCTGTGTGATGTGCACGAGGGAAAAAATTTTGTTTTGAGAAATTTTTGAAATAAATCAAAATCCCAACTTCGCTTCGCGATGGACAATGGCACGCTGGTGTTTGGGCTGAAGCTCGCCGGAAATGGGGGGTTCGTGTCCATCTACTCACACATACACAATTTAATTCGTGCCAAGGAAAGATGAAAAAAAAGCTGTTCAATAAAAATCGAAGCGATGAAAAACATAAAACATTAACAAAAAACGACCGTCGATTGATGATAAAAAAATTTTCGCTGATTTTGACATGACTGAACTCGAGTCTTCAGGACCAGATGTTTACGTCCTGGACAGGCAGCCCACCCCATATGACAACGTATTGTCAACCGTGGCACTACTCAATGCCTGAAAGAAGAAAGTATGGGAGTAATGCCCCAAAATCGTTACTTACCATTTCGTCATACGCCTGTTACCTTTCAACCAATTTTAGATTAATTAAAACATTATTGTTTGTTTTCTATCATTTCAAAAGAATGCATACAATAAAGGTTTATTAACTTATCTCTTATACTTAAGTTCAACAATTATTACATTGTAATTATAATTAGTAACCTATAAAAAGAATAACTTTATAAATACATGTTCATGGGCCTGAATTCTCAAATACTTGACTTTTCGAATTAGAAGTTTTTTAATTTTTTTTGATTAATACATTTTTTCCAAAAATAAAAAAAACATTGCTAGTACCAGATTGTAAACTTGGTTCGTTTTTGCAGTTAATAAATGTTCTTTTTTTTTTTTTTTTTTTTTTTTTAATTGTTAAATTTGAAAAATCAAGTTTTGTTTTTTTTTTTTTTTTTTTTTTTTGGGTTTAATTATTATTTTATATAAATAATTTTCAAGTTTTTTTTTTCTATACAAGGAATGGCAACTCTGGACACCAAAAAAAATTCAAAAAAAAAGTTTAACCGGTAACTTTGAACAACAAAAAAAAAGTTCGAGAAAAAAGCTAACTGGCAACTTTGAACCACAAAAAAAAATATTCCAGACAAAGTTAACTGGCAACTTTGACCAGAATTTCAATAAATTTTAGTTGATATATTTAAAGTTGGTTTGAATCCTTAAATTCCGTTTAAATATTTAAATTTAGTTTAAATATTTAAATTTCTTTTTAGGATTTAAATTCCGTTTAAATATTCGGCTTCAACTTTTGGTTTACGTATGGCAATCTCAATTTGGTGAATGTTTAGGTTACGCCCCTTAAGTAAGGTCTAGTACTCTAAATAGCAATTCAGATCATACACTCAAAATCAAACTTGGACCCAAGTACGAAAATTTACCACGTTTTAAGTTCAAAGATTTAAACTTTTAGGTAAATATTTAGTTGGCGAGTTCAAATTTATTTAATGTGTCAAAATCCGATTTAATTATTTTTATATTCAAATTTAGCAGTTAAATTCCAATTTTGTCTCGGTATGTTGTTCGACATTTACTTTAAGTATTCGCCTTTAATTCACGTTAAGGCACTTAGATTTAGTTTGATTTAAAGTATCTGAATTCGAATGCAACTTAAATTTTTGAATTGGGATTTAAATTTCGCGTTTTGGCCATAATTGAAGTCCTAATCGATCAGCTATAACCCATACTATGGCCAGTAATGACCCTTTATTTAGTCAGTAATGACCATTTATTTAGTCAGTAATGACTATTTATTTAGTCAGTAATGACTATTTATTTAGTCAGTAATGACTATTTATTTAGTCAGTAATGACTATATTTTTAGTGCTTTATTTATTAAATGAGTTATTCTATCTATCAACTTATTCAGGTATTAAATTATTAATTAACTTATTTATTTATTTAGGTACCTATCAAACAGTAGACAATAGGCTTAAATCATGCTTAATATAAAATTCAAAAGTATGATGATTAAAGTTAATTGTAGTTGGTAGTAAGTATAATAGTATTAATATTATAAATATACGTAGTATGTATCTATTTTAGTATTAATGATGTTAGTGGTAATCTACGGTGTAAGAGTTATTCTAATTAAGCAGATATAATTTTAGAGGTAGCTTACGATATATGCATAATATTAATCTTAGTATCATTAGTTTCAGTTGTAATTTAAGATCTAATTCTATTTAATTAATATATATTAATTTAAGGTTAATAGTTCTAGGGCTAGATTAAGATATAAGTCTACTAATAATTTTAGTGGTAATTCAATATATATGCATAATATTAACTTAAGTATGTCTAGTTTGAGGGGTTGTTTCAGATCTCAATATAATTGTACCCTTAGCTGTAGATTCAAAAATAAGTCTAGCAATAAATTGAGTATGAATTAAAGTAAACAGTTTGATTTTTTTTTCCTCCCCCAGTTGCCATTAGAAAAAAAATAGTTTCACTATAAAAAGTAAGAGGGTATCGAAACGTATACTATGTTGTTTTTATACAACCTTATCCCAAATAAAAGCGGTTAAATTAAAACTTAGAATTTAGGTTCACATTTAAGTTTCATTGACCCGGTTATTATAGCTTTACTTAGTCCAATCTAGGTTTTTTTAAAAGAGTAACTAAATGCAGCCAATCAGCCCATTTACTTTGCTGACCATTTAATTTAATAACGTTTACTAAATAATTTGATTACTTAACTCAAAATTCGACTACTATCAAATGTTTAGGCTTATACTAATATACGTAGAGGTAAATGTATTATAAGTTCTTAGTAAGATCAACATTATACCCGCCTAATTATAAAAAAAAAATGGATTTTAAATTACCATTGTTCTTAAATTACCCGGTAAAAGAAATTACGTAAATACGGGGGATACAAGCGTTGATTTTATCCTCAAGAGTCGAACGATTTCATTACAATAAGAGATTACCTGTTGTCTTTCCAGGGGTATAAAGTTGTAAAGTTATTTCAGGTAGATCTGAATTGGTAAAGTTGCTTCCGGTAAGTGTAAAGTTGTAGAGTGACTTCAGGTAAGTATAATGTTGCAAAATTATTTCGGGTAGATATTAATAGGTAAAGTTGATTCAGGCAGGAATAAATTGTAAGATTGCTTCATGGTAAGCGTAAAGTTGTAAAATTTTCTCCGGTTGATGTTCGGTTGCAAAGGCTATTTCCGGTAGATGTAAAGTGGTTTCTTCAGGTAAGTATAAGGTGTTTCTTCAGGTAAGTATAAAGATGTTTCTTCCGGTAAGTATAAAGATGTTTCGGCAGGTAAGTATAAAGAGGACAAAGTGATTCTAGGTAGGTGTTATGTTATGAAGTAGACTCAGGTAGGTATAAATTGTAATTTCATCAGGTAGTTAATTTCTTTAGGTGGTTATAAAGTTGTAAATTTCTTTAGGTGGTTATTAGGTTGGACAAGTTACTCAAGCAGGTATAAAATTGACAATGTACTCGGCTAAGTATAACGTTGGCAGTTATTTCCGGTAGATCTAAGGTTGGCCAATTTCCTCCAGGTAGATATAACGTTGGCAAAATTATTCAGGTAACTAAAAAGGTTATTTCCTTTAGAGGACTAGCAGCTCAATGCTGCTGGTGTTATTTGGCTTATATATTCCTATCACCGCTCCAATGTTTTAGCCAAGTTGTCTTCAATTTCTTCCGTAATTTATTGTAGATGAGCAGTGGTTAGCCCTACTTGTCCGTCTTTTACTTATCCTCCTCTAATGATAACAAAATTATCAGAAATTTTTAAATCCTTTAAGTTTCAACACTATTACTCACCTCGTTGTGCACCTAAAATCCACGTTTTTTAATTTCCTTCGTAATAATTTTCCCGACTAATATTATTCCCATCTGCTCTGTTCACCGCCTTTGCTATAAAGACTTTTTTCTCGATTTTGTGTATACCCACGCTGAATTGACAAATCCCATGATCAAGGCGAATTGGCTAGAGTCGTATTCCGTTCGTATGTGTTAGGGTTGTATTTTCTCGCACTTGAAAAGTGATGCCACTCAGAGATGGATACACTTAATTTTTTTGCAACGTAAAAAAAACCGCTGAATTAAAATCAACCCCAGTGGGCGTCACAAAGCCAGCTCTTTTCCCATAACCTGTGGCGCGAAAAGAGTTGGGAACCCGAATGATCTGGTATTTTCCTTACCATTTTTCCTATTCCATAAAAAAACAATATTTCCTCCTATGCCTTACATACCCTATTGCTTCAAATGTTGAGCATGTATCACCCCAATAAACTGTCCTCTGAGATTTTCAATCTCGTATTGGCTGTTTCCTACTGCCCTTCTGATCCTGCACCTTAGCCAAGGTCGGCAAAGTTTTGCGTTGATTCCTTTTGAAAACTTACTCTGAATAAAGTTTTTCCTGTATACCTCTTGGCCGGGCATATATTTCACAATCCTGCTTTTAAGATTGTAGGATCTAACATTTCGCAAATAGGCGTTATGTAACTTTTCGCTCACCTTTTGGTGGATCAGTTGCATTTGTGATGACTTAGGTAATATTAACATTTCCCCTTCTTCAGCAGATTTCAGTTTTTTTAGAATTATGTAGGCGTCGGCGTGAGTAATCATGTTGTAGCCGGTCAAAGAAAAATAGGGAGTAACTCCTGTGGAAGAGTGAACAGTCGATCTTAGGGAACATTCAATTTTAGACAAGTTTTCGTCCCATTTAGTTTGATCATGGTCCAGAAAACTTCTAATCGAGCTGAGTATGGTCTGGTTGACCCTCTCACTAGCGTTCGACTGCGGCGAGTATATAGGAGTCCGAATATGTTTTACGCCAAATATTTCTAAAAAATCTTTAAATGCTTCAGAGGTGAATTGTTTGCCGTTATCTGAGTGTAAGAACTCTGGCACTCCAAATTTGTAAAACACCTCGTCTCTTAAAAATTTTATCACTGCTTTGGTTGTGGCTTTCGATAGGGCTTTTAATAAAACGAATTTGGTTTTATGATCCAATACAATGAAAATAAATGTGTTGCCGGATTTTGTTCGGGTATAAGGTCCTAAGAAGTCAATGTATATCTTCTGGAACGGCCTCTGAGTCCTGACTTCATATCCCATGGGTGGCCGTAAAATTTGTTTTGGGTGTTTTATCTCCTTACAAGTACTGCAATCCCTAACAAAATCCCTAATCTGCTTCACCATAGAAGGCCAATAAAAATACTCACGAATATTATACAACGTTTTCGCTATGCCTCCATGCGAGGTGTTATCATTGTGCGATCTCTTAATTAAACTCTCAGTTAGATCTATCGGTACCCATATTTTCCAGCATTCGGCCTCATTATCTAGGTCGTTTCTGTTAAATTTTACTTTTTTGTATACCACACCATCTTCCACTTTCAAATCGGGTAATCGGTCTTTATTTTGCTCTATAGTATCTATCAAAGCTAGATAATCTTTATTTTTGAACGCTTCAGAATTAAAATCAATCAACGGGCCACTATTTAAAACCACTTCCTCCATGTCTTGACGCGAAAGCATATCGGGGACAACGTTTTTTGTTCCTTTCCTGTGCTCGATATTGAATTTAAAGCCTTGGAGCTTTAAACTCCATCGAGCAAGTCTCCCGTTCAAGTCTTGCTGACGCATCAGCCACTTCAGACTGGAATGGTCCGTGATGACCGTGAAGTCCATTAACTCTATATACTGGCGGAATTTTTCTATGGCCAGAACTACTGCGAGGCATTCCTTTTCGGTCGTCGAATAGTTCTTCTGGGCCTGGTTCAGTTTCTTCGAAAAATATTCGATAGGGTGTTCACCCTCCTCATCGTCCTTTTGAAATAGAACCGCCCCTATTCCTACGTTTGACGCGTCACATTGGACGAAGAATGGCCTTTCGAAATCTGGGCTGGACAAAATTGGGCTGGTAACTAACCGACGCTTGAGCTCTTCGAAAGATTTTGTTGCTTCCGGGGGCAAAATAAATTTAGAAGCTTTTTTGAGGGTATCCGTTAATGGTGCCGTGAGAGTGGAAAAATCGTTGATAAAGCGGCGGTACCACCCTACTGTGCCTAAAAATCTTCTAACCTCTTTTTGGGTTTTTGGAGGATTAATGTCTAAAATAGCCCTAACTTTTTCTTCGTCTGGTTTCAGTTTTCCGCCGCCAACTATATATCCCAAGTATTTTAATTCGCGGTAGCAAAATTTTGACTTCTGCATGTTAATTGTTAGTCCAGCGCTCGTTAGTTTCTGTCCCACAACACGAAGCATTTCCATATGATCTTCGAAGTTTGATGACACAACCAACAAATCGTCCAAGTAAATGAAAACCCTATCCTTTAGCTCAGATGGCACCACTTTATCCATCAACCGACAAAGCCTCTGCGCAGCGTTGCACAGTCCAAAAGGCATCATTTTGAATTGATACTGAGGCCTGCCAGGAACTGTGAACGCTGTCTTTGGTCTGCTTGCCTCATCCAGAGGGATTTGCCAGAAGGCGTCCTTGAGGTCGATTGATGAGATAAAGTGGGTATCTCCTAACCTTGCCAGTAATCCATCTATATTGGGCAGGGGGTACGCATCCTTTCTCGTGACCTTGTTGAGCTCCCGGGCGTCGAGGCAAAGCCTGTTTTTGTTGGGCTTAATGACCAAGGTCATACGGTTGTTCCACTCTGCTCCAGTGGCTACTTCGATTACGTCCAGTTCAATCATCCTGTCAAGTTCAGCATAGATTAGTTTTTGCACTGCTGGGCTTACGGGGTAGTGTCTCATCTTTTTGGCCGGTGCATCTCCAGTGTCTATTGTGTGTTTTTCGAGCTCTGTTCTTCCTAAGCCATATTGTGTATAACACCGAAACGAAGATTTTACATTTTCTAAAATTTTTCGTTGACGTGAAGCTAACTGATGCATTTTGGACTCTTCCGAATTTGTGAGAGAAATTTCGTCGATTATATTATTTTCAAACGAAACTTTCAAACCTATTTTTTTCCAAAAATCATACCCTAAAATCAGTTCCTGACTTAAGTTCGGTACTAGATATAACACCATTTCCACAAATTTATTCCCATATTCAATTTTTACTAAAATTTTGCCAATAATTAAATGTTGTTTCCCATCCGCTGTACGCACAGAAGATTTAAAGTCAAGTATTTTCGCATTCATTTGTTTAACGTTTTCCATACAATTACGGCCAAGGCAGCTTACCGAAGCTCCACTATCTAACAGGCCTTGATATTGAGAATCGTTAATCTCGACTGCCATATAGGGTCTAATATCGCCCTCGCTACCTATAACTGTGGATGCTATTACTTTCCTTTCTTTTTTTCTTGAGGCGTATCTTTCCCTGGTTTTTCTTATTCTATTGCTAACTATGGGTACATAATCTGTAAAAATTTCGGAACGAATTTGGTTATAATTTTCTAAACGCTGTTCATACGATAGGCCTGGATTGAGACCGTGTGGCCTTGAATTATGGACGGTTGGTAAACATACCTTTGTACATTTAGTTTCGGTCGTGGCATTTTCTTTATCTGGTTGTTGGACTTTGTCTGGGTTTACGTTAAGCATTTCGTTGGGTTGGTCTTGTTGAGTAAGCATGAAATTTAAAAAATTATCTTTTACTGGGAGGTGGTTTGGTTTGAACACGTCGGCCCAGTCTTCCGCATGTTCGATTTGCTGTTTCCCGCGCATCTGGGGCAATTTGGGCTAGTTACGTCCTCGAACCCACATTTGTAGCAGAAGACATTGCGTTGTACTACGGGACATTCAATAAAAGAGTGGCCAGGTGCTTTACAGTTCCAACATGTGAGCTGTTTTGCTGGCAAACTATCTCTTTGAAGTGCCTCAACCTGCTTTGCCTGCTCATCTATCTGCTCGTGGTCAAACAAGTCCATCTCGTACACTCGTCGAGAATGACCTAAAGGCATACGGGTCGAAGATCGCTTGGCAATATTCCTTTCTGCCCTTTTGCACTCCTCCAGTAGCTGATCCAGACTGTCAATCCTAATTGGGAAAACCAGTTGAGCCAATCCATCTTTCAGGTTATCTTTAACAATTTTAACCAGTTCGCTCTCTAATACGCTTACCCTCATTTGGTTTTTAAGCTTGACGATTTCTGTAATGAACGCATCAGCAGACTCATTTGGCGCTTGCCTACGCTCCATAATTTTCCTTTGAATTTCAAAATCGCTTTCGAAATTTCTGAATTTTTTTATTAGGTGGTGTTTAAAAGTCTGCCAGTCGCATATCGGATGCTTCATTCTAAAGGACCAGAACCAGTTACTTGCCTCCCCCGTTACTAAGTGATGAAAACCTTTCATTAAAACTTCCCACGAACAGTTATAATCATGTTTCAATGCCTCTACCCGAAATACAAAATCTTCAACCGTTAACGATTTATTAGTACCATCGTACCTTATTCCCCATTTTTCCAATTGGTTTGGAGTTATTGGTTTAAAACCATGAAACGAAGGTGAGTTTCCAAAACCTGGGTATTGTTCGTCAAAATTCGGAGGAATGTTATTAAATACTGGTTGGGCTAAGTTGGGATGACGCGGGCGTTGTTGTTGGAACACTTGAGGGTCATTATGTGAAAAATGTGGTGCTTGCGGTGGTCTGCTATTATTGTTATTATAAAAAGGAGTTCGATAGGCATGCTGTGGGTCAGAAGGTCCATTATTTCGGAAAGTCTGGTTCTCCGAAGAAATGCCACGTTCGGAACGCAAGGACTCCCTGATCAATTGAGGTAGCATAAGTTGCATGTTTTGAACTTCATTCATAATTGCAGCCTGTGCAGCTCCCACCGAAGCACTGACATAGTCCCTCAGCGTCAATCCTTCCTCGGTAATAACCATTTCAGGGTCGACCTCCTCGCCAACAGGGGCTAAATTATTTCTATTCATGTTTCCTAAAACAAAGTCACGAGTACCCTGGTTACCTGTCTGACCACTTATTTCCCTGGCAGTTATGCTGCTGTAGGTCGGTGTACGAATTGTACTAAAACTATCAGGAGAAGAATGGGTTTGTGGTCCAAATCCGGGTGGGAATCTAATCGACATTAACGGAGTTACCGCGTTTGTAGAAACAATGGGTGCTGTATTTGGATTGGTGACCGTGGTTGTCGTAGTGGTTAGAATGTCGTCGCTATTGCTTGCCTGGTTTCTACTGGATGATCGGAGTCGCCTAGTATTCATCCTTAGCCAAAACCGTTTGCAGATTCAAAAAAACTCAACTTTAACAATCTAGCACCGAAAAAACTACTGAACAAATTACCCGTGGATAAAACTATACCCTGCAGTCAGAAAACCAATGGACTTCAAATATTAAAATTCAATAAAAAATATTCAAATGTAGATGTGTTCAGAAATTAACATGTAATTTCCCAATCCCAATATCCCGAAACAATTAAAATTTAAGAAAATATTATTCCCTTAAATTAAAATTTATTATTAAGATCCCCAGAAATTGTAATTCCAATAAAAAGTAATAATCACGAAATAAGTGACAAAAGATCTTCACAAATTTATTTGTGTACAAAGCATCAATTGTACTTAGAGAAAAATCCGAGTGTAAGTGAGATTGTAATTATTTACAACCTTACAATCTCAATATCGAGAAACCAAAAAAGATTAAAAAGAAATATTACCGCCTGAATTCAAAAAAAAATGTTTCAAATTTAACAACAGTTTACGAAACAAAATTTTTGCACGTAAAGTTTCTTCAATAAACGTTTGTTAAATTCAACATTCCCCATGAATACGGAGTTAATCTTTAAATTTAAATGTCTTAGGTAAACGTCAAAAAAATCGAAAATCTATATAAAAACTTTTATAATAATAATCGTTGATTATTATCATATATCGCAAATGTAAGAGCCAAGATATTCGTAAATGTATTCATAAAATTATGATTTTACAACCCAAATATTGAGAAAAGAATAAGCCTTAGGAAATCTTCAAATTCAAAGTAATCAAAAATGTCAAAAATGGAGTTTCAAAAATAAATATCATTGAAATAATCATTGATTCTTGTCCTATAAATTTATTCACCAAAGAAATGTCAATCGTAATTATATAAAAAAAATCAAATGTATGTAAAATTGTGATTGTTATCTAATTTAACAATTTAAATGTCGAAAAAGAATTAAGCTGTAAGAAAAGGTTATATCTTCAAATTCGAAGTTATCAAAAAAAATTCAAAAAAATGTAAATGTAAAAATATTATAGAAATAATCTTTGATTATTAACCTATGTTAAAAAGTATTTGCAAAGATAAATGAATTTCTAAATAAATTTATTTAAATTGTAATAGTATTAAGGAAAAAGATACGTTTTAATGTATATAATAATGTATAAGATTAATGGAAAAACTATTTTCTAGTTGCAAATAAGTTTAAGTAATGTTAGTAGATTATAAGTCTAGTATAAGAGTTCAAATATGACCAAAAAATATTATTCTAAATTATCAACTACAAATGATAAATGTTAATTAGTTTTCAAATATTTAATTTAATATATACAAAATATGTTTTGGTTGAAATTTGGTAACAGACGTGTAGTGGCGAAATGTGTGTGATTTATTTTTACTCGAGTTTAAAATCATTGGGTATTTTGTTCTCAGAATCGAGAACTTCAAATCTCATACGATGTTTAAGTATGATAAAAGTTTATGAAAATCGATCACGTCAAACAAATTTTTTCTTACGTATAAGCGTTAAGTGTTGTTGCCAACAAGTTTTCTATCATCAATCAACTGCAAACGAAAACACAAGACAAAACGACATAGAGTGAATCTCCTGGATTTTCCTCTCCTCTCATCCAACAATGAAAACATACGATCACCTAGCTATATAGCCGCCGTATCAAGTTTTTCATTATGGACTCGAGTCGATTCGATCCATTCGACTCCCTCAGTCTCGTCTCTTATGTCGGAAGCCATTGCAACTCAGGCTTGGTGTTTACTTGACACCCTCCAGGACATAGGTCGTCAGTCATAAGGTCAGAAAACCGAGATCCCAATACCTAACTTCCCCATACGATGCCGTCGCAACGCAGGAATGGTGTGTATTTAACACCTTCCGGGACAATCGTCAAAAATATGAAAAGAAAAAAAGTTATTGGATTAAACATTTTATCCGGAAATGTTCAAAGGTGTGGAAGCCAGACAAAGATGAATTAAAACACCTTTAGGCTAAATTACTTTAACCCAAAGGGTTAACTAACTTTCGAGGTGGCCCCACGTTGGGCGCCATTTTGTGTGATGCACGTGAGGGAAAAAATTTTGTTTTGGGAAATTTTTTTGAAATAAATCAAAATCCCAACTTCGCTTCGCGATGGACAATGGCACGCTGGTGTTTGGGCTGAAGCTCGCCGGAAATGGGGGGTTCGTGTCCATCTACTCACACATACACAATTTAATTCGTGCCAAGGAAAGATGAAAAAAAAAAGCTGTTCAATAAAAATCGAAGCGATGAAAAACATAAAACATTAACAAAAAACGACCGTCGATTGATGATAAAAAAATTTTCGCTGATTTTGACATGACTGAACTCGAGTCTTCAGGACCAGATGTTTACGTCCTGGACAGGCAGCCCACCCCATATGACAACGTATTGTCAACCGTGGCACTACTCAATGCCTGAAAGAAGAAAGTATGGGAGTAATGCCCCAAAATCGTTACTTACCATTTCGTCATACGCCTGTTACCTTTCAACCAATTTTAGATTAATTAAAACATTATTGTTTGTTTTCTATCATTTCAAAAGAATGCATACAATAAAGGTTTATTAACTTATCTCTTATACTTAAGTTCAACAATTATTACATTGTAATTATAATTAGTAACCTATAAAAAGAATAACTTTATAAATACATGTTCATGGGCCTGAATTCTCAAATACTTGACTTTTCGAATTAGAAGTTTTTTAATTTTTTTTGATTAATACATTTTTTCCAAAAATAAAAAAAACATTGCTAGTACCAGATTGTAAACTTGGTTCGTTTTTGCAGTTAATAAATGTTCTTTTTTTTTTTTTTTTTTTTTTTTTTAATTGTTAAATTTGAAAAATCAAGTTTTGTTTTTTTTTTTTTTTTTTTTTTTTGGGTTTAATTATTATTTTATATAAATAATTTTCAAGTTTTTTTTTTCTATACAAGGAATGGCAACTCTGGACACCAAAAAAAATTCAAAAAAAAAGTTTAACCGGTAACTTTGAACAACAAAAAAAAAGTTCGAGAAAAAAGCTAACTGGCAACTTTGAACCACAAAAAAAAATATTCCAGACAAAGTTAACTGGCAACTTTGACCAGAATTTCAATAAATTTTAGTTGATATATTTAAAGTTGGTTTGAATCCTTAAATTCCGTTTAAATATTTAAATTTAGTTTAAATATTTAAATTTCTTTTTAGGATTTAAATTCCGTTTAAATATTCGGCTTCAACTTTTGGTTTACGTATGGCAATCTCAATTTGGTGAATGTTTAGGTTACGCCCCTTAAGTAAGGTCTAGTACTCTAAATAGCAATTCAGATCATACACTCAAAATCAAACTTGGACCCAAGTACGAAAATTTACCACGTTTTAAGTTCAAAGATTTAAACTTTTAGGTAAATATTTAGTTGGCGAGTTCAAATTTATTTAATGTGTCAAAATCCGATTTAATTATTTTTATATTCAAATTTAGCAGTTAAATTCCAATTTTGTCTCGGTATGTTGTTCGACATTTACTTTAAGTATTCGCCTTTAATTCACGTTAAGGCACTTAGATTTAGTTTGATTTAAAGTATCTGAATTCGAATGCAACTTAAATTTTTGAATTGGGATTTAAATTTCGCGTTTTGGCCATAATTGAAGTCCTAATCGATCAGCTATAACCCATACTATGGCCAGTAATGACCCTTTATTTAGTCAGTAATGACCATTTATTTAGTCAGTAATGACTATTTATTTAGTCAGTAATGACTATTTATTTAGTCAGTAATGACTATTTATTTAGTCAGTAATGACTATATTTTTAGTGCTTTATTTATTAAATGAGTTATTCTATCTATCAACTTATTCAGGTATTAAATTATTAATTAACTTATTTATTTATTTAGGTACCTATCAAACAGTAGACAATAGGCTTAAATCATGCTTAATATAAAATTCAAAAGTATGATGATTAAAGTTAATTGTAGTTGGTAGTAAGTATAATAGTATTAATATTATAAATATACGTAGTATGTATCTATTTTAGTATTAATGATGTTAGTGGTAATCTACGGTGTAAGAGTTATTCTAATTAAGCAGATATAATTTTAGAGGTAGCTTACGATATATGCATAATATTAATCTTAGTATCATTAGTTTCAGTTGTAATTTAAGATCTAATTCTATTTAATTAATATATATTAATTTAAGGTTAATAGTTCTAGGGCTAGATTAAGATATAAGTCTACTAATAATTTTAGTGGTAATTCAATATATATGCATAATATTAACTTAAGTATGTCTAGTTTGAGGGGTTGTTTCAGATCTCAATATAATTGTACCCTTAGCTGTAGATTCAAAAATAAGTCTAGCAATAAATTGAGTATGAATTAAAGTAAACAGTTTGATTTTTTTTTCCTCCCCCAGTTGCCATTAGAAAAAAAATAGTTTCACTATAAAAAGTAAGAGGGTATCGAAACGTATACTATGTTGTTTTTATACAACCTTATCCCAAATAAAAGCGGTTAAATTAAAACTTAGAATTTAGGTTCACATTTAAGTTTCATTGACCCGGTTATTATAGCTTTACTTAGTCCAATCTAGGTTTTTTAAAAGAGTAACTAAATGCAGCCAATAAGCCCATTTACTTTGCTGACCATTTAATTTAATAACGTTTACTAAATAATTTGATTACTTAACTCAAAATTCGACTACTATCAAATGTTTAGGTTTATACTAATATACGTAGAGGTAAATGTATTATAAGTTCTTAGTAAGATTAACATTATACCCGCCTAATTATAAAAAAAACATGGATTTTAAATTACCATTGTTCTTAAATTACCCGGTAAAAGAAATTACGTAAATACGGGGGATACAAGCGTTGATTTTATCCTCAAGAGTCGAACGATTTCATTACAATAAGAGATTACCTGTTGTCTTTCCAGGGGTATAAAGTTGTAACGTTATTTCAGGTAGATCTGAATTGGTAAAGTTGCTTCCGGTAGGTGTAAAGTTGTAGAGTGACTTCAGGTAAGTATAATGTTGCAAAATTATTTCGGGTAGATATTAATAGGTAAAGTTGATTCAGGCAGGTATAAATTGTAAGATTGCTTCATGGTAAGCGTAAAGTTGTAAAATTTTCTCCGGTTGATGTTCGGTTGCAAAGGCTATTTCCGGTAGATGTAAAGTGGTTTCTTCAGGTAAGTATAAGGTGTTTCTTCAGGTAAGTATAAAGATGTTTCGGCAGGTAAGTATAAAGAGGACAAAGTGATTCTAGGTAGGTGTTATGTTATGAAGTAGACTCAGGTAGGTATAAATTGTAATTTCATCAGGTAGTTATAAGGTTGTAAATTTCTTTAGGTGGTTATAAAGTTGTAAATTTCTTTAGGTGGTTATTAGGTTGGACAAGTTACTCAAGCAGGTATAAAATTGACAATGTACTCGGCTAAGTATAACGTTGGCAGTTATTTCCGGTAGATCTAAGGTTGGCTAATTTCCTCCAGGTAGATATAACGTTGGCAAAATTATTCAGGTAACTAAAAAGGTTATTTCCTTTAGAGGACTAGCAGCTCAATGCTGCTGGCGTTATTTGGCTTATATATTCCGGTCACCGCTCCAATGTTTTAGCCAAGTTGTCTTCAATTTCTTCCGTAATTTATTGTAGATGAGCAGTGGTTAGCCCTACTTGTCCGTCTTTTACTTATCCTCCTCTAATGATAACAAAATTATCAGAAATTTTTAAATCCTTTAAGTTTCAACACTATTACTCACCTCGTTGTGCACCTAAAATCCACGTTTTTTAATTTCCTTCGTAATAATTTTCCCGACTAATATTATTCCCATCTGCTCTGTTCACCGCCTTTGCTATAAAGACTTTTTTCTCGATTTTGTGTATACCCACGCTGAATTGACAAATCCCATGATCAAGGCGAATTGGCTAGAGTCGTATTCCGTTCGTATGTGTTAGGGTTGTATTTTCTCGCACTTGAAAAGTGATGCCACTCAGAGATGGATACACTTAATTTTTTTGCAACGTAAAAAAAACCGCTGAATTAAAATCAACCCCAGTGGGCGTCACAAAATTCTGTGTGATGTGCACGAGGGAAAAAATTTTGTTTTGAGAAATTTTTGAAATAAATCAAAATCCCAACTTCGCTTCGCGATGGACAATGGCACGCTGGTGTTTGGGCTGAAGCTCGCCGGAAATGGGGGGTTCGTGTCCATCTACTCACACATACACAATTTAATTCGTGCCAAGGAAAGATGAAAAAAAAGCTGTTCAATAAAAATCGAAGCGATGAAAAACATAAAACATTAACAAAAAACGACCGTCGATTGATGATAAAAAAATTTTCGCTGATTTTGACATGACTGAACTCGAGTCTTCAGGACCAGATGTTTACGTCCTGGACAGGCAGCCCACCCCATATGACAACGTATTGTCAACCGTGGCACTACTCAATGCCTGAAAGAAGAAAGTATGGGAGTAATGCCCCAAAATCGTTACTTACCATTTCGTCATACGCCTGTTACCTTTCAACCAATTTTAGATTAATTAAAACATTATTGTTTGTTTTCTATCATTTCAAAAGAATGCATACAATAAAGGTTTATTAACTTATCTCTTATACTTAAGTTCAACAATTATTACATTGTAATTATAATTAGTAACCTATAAAAAGAATAACTTTATAAATACATGTTCATGGGCCTGAATTCTCAAATACTTGACTTTTCGAATTAGAAGTTTTTTAATTTTTTTTGATTAATACATTTTTTCCAAAAATAAAAAAAACATTGCTAGTACCAGATTGTAAACTTGGTTCGTTTTTGCAGTTAATAAATGTTCTTTTTTTTTTTTTTTTTTTTTTTTTAATTGTTAAATTTGAAAAATCAAGTTTTGTTTTTTTTTTTTTTTTTTTTTTTTGGGTTTAATTATTATTTTATATAAATAATTTTCAAGTTTTTTTTTTCTATACAAGGAATGGCAACTCTGGACACCAAAAAAAATTCAAAAAAAAAGTTTAACCGGTAACTTTGAACAACAAAAAAAAAGTTCGAGAAAAAAGCTAACTGGCAACTTTGAACCACAAAAAAAAATATTCCAGACAAAGTTAACTGGCAACTTTGACCAGAATTTCAATAAATTTTAGTTGATATATTTAAAGTTGGTTTGAATCCTTAAATTCCGTTTAAATATTTAAATTTAGTTTAAATATTTAAATTTCTTTTTAGGATTTAAATTCCGTTTAAATATTCGGCTTCAACTTTTGGTTTACGTATGGCAATCTCAATTTGGTGAATGTTTAGGTTACGCCCCTTAAGTAAGGTCTAGTACTCTAAATAGCAATTCAGATCATACACTCAAAATCAAACTTGGACCCAAGTACGAAAATTTACCACGTTTTAAGTTCAAAGATTTAAACTTTTAGGTAAATATTTAGTTGGCGAGTTCAAATTTATTTAATGTGTCAAAATCCGATTTAATTATTTTTATATTCAAATTTAGCAGTTAAATTCCAATTTTGTCTCGGTATGTTGTTCGACATTTACTTTAAGTATTCGCCTTTAATTCACGTTAAGGCACTTAGATTTAGTTTGATTTAAAGTATCTGAATTCGAATGCAACTTAAATTTTTGAATTGGGATTTAAATTTCGCGTTTTGGCCATAATTGAAGTCCTAATCGATCAGCTATAACCCATACTATGGCCAGTAATGACCCTTTATTTAGTCAGTAATGACCATTTATTTAGTCAGTAATGACTATTTATTTAGTCAGTAATGACTATTTATTTAGTCAGTAATGACTATTTATTTAGTCAGTAATGACTATATTTTTAGTGCTTTATTTATTAAATGAGTTATTCTATCTATCAACTTATTCAGGTATTAAATTATTAATTAACTTATTTATTTATTTAGGTACCTATCAAACAGTAGACAATAGGCTTAAATCATGCTTAATATAAAATTCAAAAGTATGATGATTAAAGTTAATTGTAGTTGGTAGTAAGTATAATAGTATTAATATTATAAATATACGTAGTATGTATCTATTTTAGTATTAATGATGTTAGTGGTAATCTACGGTGTAAGAGTTATTCTAATTAAGCAGATATAATTTTAGAGGTAGCTTACGATATATGCATAATATTAATCTTAGTATCATTAGTTTCAGTTGTAATTTAAGATCTAATTCTATTTAATTAATATATATTAATTTAAGGTTAATAGTTCTAGGGCTAGATTAAGATATAAGTCTACTAATAATTTTAGTGGTAATTCAATATATATGCATAATATTAACTTAAGTATGTCTAGTTTGAGGGGTTGTTTCAGATCTCAATATAATTGTACCCTTAGCTGTAGATTCAAAAATAAGTCTAGCAATAAATTGAGTATGAATTAAAGTAAACAGTTTGATTTTTTTTTCCTCCCCCAGTTGCCATTAGAAAAAAAATAGTTTCACTATAAAAAGTAAGAGGGTATCGAAACGTATACTATGTTGTTTTTATACAACCTTATCCCAAATAAAAGCGGTTAAATTAAAACTTAGAATTTAGGTTCACATTTAAGTTTCATTGACCCGGTTATTATAGCTTTACTTAGTCCAATCTAGGTTTTTTAAAAGAGTAACTAAATGCAGCCAATAAGCCCATTTACTTTGCTGACCATTTAATTTAATAACGTTTACTAAATAATTTGATTACTTAACTCAAAATTCGACTACTATCAAATGTTTAGGTTTATACTAATATACGTAGAGGTAAATGTATTATAAGTTCTTAGTAAGATTAACATTATACCCGCCTAATTATAAAAAAAACATGGATTTTAAATTACCATTGTTCTTAAATTACCCGGTAAAAGAAATTACGTAAATACGGGGGATACAAGCGTTGATTTTATCCTCAAGAGTCGAACGATTTCATTACAATAAGAGATTACCTGTTGTCTTTCCAGGGGTATAAAGTTGTAACGTTATTTCAGGTAGATCTGAATTGGTAAAGTTGCTTCCGGTAGGTGTAAAGTTGTAGAGTGACTTCAGGTAAGTATAATGTTGCAAAATTATTTCGGGTAGATATTAATAGGTAAAGTTGATTCAGGCAGGTATAAATTGTAAGATTGCTTCATGGTAAGCGTAAAGTTGTAAAATTTTCTCCGGTTGATGTTCGGTTGCAAAGGCTATTTCCGGTAGATGTAAAGTGGTTTCTTCAGGTAAGTATAAGGTGTTTCTTCAGGTAAGTATAAAGATGTTTCGGCAGGTAAGTATAAAGAGGACAAAGTGATTCTAGGTAGGTGTTATGTTATGAAGTAGACTCAGGTAGGTATAAATTGTAATTTCATCAGGTAGTTATAAGGTTGTAAATTTCTTTAGGTGGTTATAAAGTTGTAAATTTCTTTAGGTGGTTATTAGGTTGGACAAGTTACTCAAGCAGGTATAAAATTGACAATGTACTCGGCTAAGTATAACGTTGGCAGTTATTTCCGGTAGATCTAAGGTTGGCTAATTTCCTCCAGGTAGATATAACGTTGGCAAAATTATTCAGGTAACTAAAAAGGTTATTTCCTTTAGAGGACTAGCAGCTCAATGCTGCTGGCGTTATTTGGCTTATATATTCCGGTCACCG
Source organism: Pollenia griseotomentosa (assembly GCA_963931875.1). NCBI lineage: Eukaryota > Metazoa > Arthropoda > Insecta > Diptera > Polleniidae > Pollenia > Pollenia griseotomentosa. The sequence continues at coordinate 171,344,995 of OZ007562.1, read as the reverse complement.
CTCCAATGTTTTAGCCAAGTTGTCTTCAATTTCTTCCGTAATTTATTGTAGATGAGCAGTGGTTAGCCCTACTTGTCCGTCTTTTACTTATCCTCCTCTAATGATAACAAAATTATCAGAAATTTTTAAATCCTTTAAGTTTCAACACTATTACTCACCTCGTTGTGCACCTAAAATCCACGTTTTTTAATTTCCTTCGTAATAATTTTCCCGACTAATATTATTCCCATCTGCTCTGTTCACCGCCTTTGCTATAAAGACTTTTTTCTCGATTTTGTGTATACCCACGCTGAATTGACAAATCCCATGATCAAGGCGAATTGGCTAGAGTCGTATTCCGTTCGTATGTGTTAGGGTTGTATTTTCTCGCACTTGAAAAGTGATGCCACTCAGAGATGGATACACTTAATTTTTTTGCAACGTAAAAAAAACCGCTGAATTAAAATCAACCCCAGTGGGCGTCACAAAGCCAGCTCTTTTCCCATAACCTGTGGCGCGAAAAGAGTTGGGAACCCGAATGATCTGGTATTTTCCTTACCATTTTTCCTATTCCATAAAAAAACAATATTTCCTCCTATGCCTTACATACCCTATTGCTTCAAATGTTGAGCATGTATCACCCCAATAAACTGTCCTCTGAGATTTTCAATCTCGTATTGGCTGTTTCCTACTGCCCTTCTGATCCTGCACCTTAGCCAAGGTCGGCAAAGTTTTGCGTTGATTCCTTTTGAAAACTTACTCTGAATAAAGTTTTTCCTGTATACCTCTTGGCCGGGCATATATTTCACAATCCTGCTTTTAAGATTGTAGGATCTAACATTTCGCAAATAGGCGTTATGTAACTTTTCGCTCACCTTTTGGTGGATCAGTTGCATTTGTGATGACTTAGGTAATATTAACATTTCCCCTTCTTCAGCAGATTTCAGTTTTTTTAGAATTATGTAGGCGTCGGCGTGAGTAATCATGTTGTAGCCGGTCAAAGAAAAATAGGGAGTAACTCCTGTGGAAGAGTGAACAGTCGATCTTAGGGAACATTCAATTTTAGACAAGTTTTCGTCCCATTTAGTTTGATCATGGTCCAGAAAACTTCTAATCGAGCTGAGTATGGTCTGGTTGACCCTCTCACTAGCGTTCGACTGCGGCGAGTATATAGGAGTCCGAATATGTTTTACGCCAAATATTTCTAAAAAATCTTTAAATGCTTCAGAGGTGAATTGTTTGCCGTTATCTGAGTGTAAGAACTCTGGCACTCCAAATTTGTAAAACACCTCGTCTCTTAAAAATTTTATCACTGCTTTGGTTGTGGCTTTCGATAGGGCTTTTAATAAAACGAATTTGGTTTTATGATCCAATACAATGAAAATAAATGTGTTGCCGGATTTTGTTCGGGTATAAGGTCCTAAGAAGTCAATGTATATCTTCTGGAACGGCCTCTGAGTCCTGACTTCATATCCCATGGGTGGCCGTAAAATTTGTTTTGGGTGTTTTATCTCCTTACAAGTACTGCAATCCCTAACAAAATCCCTAATCTGCTTCACCATAGAAGGCCAATAAAAATACTCACGAATATTATACAACGTTTTCGCTATGCCTCCATGCGAGGTGTTATCATTGTGCGATCTCTTAATTAAACTCTCAGTTAGATCTATCGGTACCCATATTTTCCAGCATTCGGCCTCATTATCTAGGTCGTTTCTGTTAAATTTTACTTTTTTGTATACCACACCATCTTCCACTTTCAAATCGGGTAATCGGTCTTTATTTTGCTCTATAGTATCTATCAAAGCTAGATAATCTTTATTTTTGAACGCTTCAGAATTAAAATCAATCAACGGGCCACTATTTAAAACCACTTCCTCCATGTCTTGACGCGAAAGCATATCGGGGACAACGTTTTTTGTTCCTTTCCTGTGCTCGATATTGAATTTAAAGCCTTGGAGCTTTAAACTCCATCGAGCAAGTCTCCCGTTCAAGTCTTGCTGACGCATCAGCCACTTCAGACTGGAATGGTCCGTGATGACCGTGAAGTCCATTAACTCTATATACTGGCGGAATTTTTCTATGGCCAGAACTACTGCGAGGCATTCCTTTTCGGTCGTCGAATAGTTCTTCTGGGCCTGGTTCAGTTTCTTCGAAAAATATTCGATAGGGTGTTCACCCTCCTCATCGTCCTTTTGAAATAGAACCGCCCCTATTCCTACGTTTGACGCGTCACATTGGACGAAGAATGGCCTTTCGAAATCTGGGCTGGACAAAATTGGGCTGGTAACTAACCGACGCTTGAGCTCTTCGAAAGATTTTGTTGCTTCCGGGGGCAAAATAAATTTAGAAGCTTTTTTGAGGGTATCCGTTAATGGTGCCGTGAGAGTGGAAAAATCGTTGATAAAGCGGCGGTACCACCCTACTGTGCCTAAAAATCTTCTAACCTCTTTTTGGGTTTTTGGAGGATTAATGTCTAAAATAGCCCTAACTTTTTCTTCGTCTGGTTTCAGTTTTCCGCCGCCAACTATATATCCCAAGTATTTTAATTCGCGGTAGCAAAATTTTGACTTCTGCATGTTAATTGTTAGTCCAGCGCTCGTTAGTTTCTGTCCCACAACACGAAGCATTTCCATATGATCTTCGAAGTTTGATGACACAACCAACAAATCGTCCAAGTAAATGAAAACCCTATCCTTTAGCTCAGATGGCACCACTTTATCCATCAACCGACAAAGCCTCTGCGCAGCGTTGCACAGTCCAAAAGGCATCATTTTGAATTGATACTGAGGCCTGCCAGGAACTGTGAACGCTGTCTTTGGTCTGCTTGCCTCATCCAGAGGGATTTGCCAGAAGGCGTCCTTGAGGTCGATTGATGAGATAAAGTGGGTATCTCCTAACCTTGCCAGTAATCCATCTATATTGGGCAGGGGGTACGCATCCTTTCTCGTGACCTTGTTGAGCTCCCGGGCGTCGAGGCAAAGCCTGTTTTTGTTGGGCTTAATGACCAAGGTCATACGGTTGTTCCACTCTGCTCCAGTGGCTACTTCGATTACGTCCAGTTCAATCATCCTGTCAAGTTCAGCATAGATTAGTTTTTGCACTGCTGGGCTTACGGGGTAGTGTCTCATCTTTTTGGCCGGTGCATCTCCAGTGTCTATTGTGTGTTTTTCGAGCTCTGTTAATCCTAAGCCATATTGTGTATAACACCGAAACGAAGATTTTACATTTTCTAAAATTTTTCGTTGACGTGAAGCTAACTGATGCATTTTGGACTCTTCCGAATTTGTGAGAGAAATTTCGTCGATTATATTATTTTCAAACGAAACTTTCAAACCTATTTTTTTCCAAAAATCATACCCTAAAATCAGTTCCTGACTTAAGTTCGGTACTAGATATAACACCATTTCCACAAATTTATTCCCATATTCAATTTTTACTAAAATTTTGCCAATAATTAAATGTTGTTTCCCATCCGCTGTACGCACAGAAGATTTAAAGTCAAGTATTTTCGCATTCATTTGTTTAACGTTTTCCATACAATTACGGCCAAGGCAGCTTACCGAAGCTCCACTATCTAACAGGCCTTGATATTGAGAATCGTTAATCTCGACTGCCATATAGGGTCTAATATCGCCCTCGCTACCTATAACTGTGGATGCTATTACTTTCCTTTCTTTTTTTCTTGAGGCGTATCTTTCCCTGGTTTTTCTTATTCTATTGCTAACTATGGGTACATAATCTGTAAAAATTTCGGAACGAATTTGGTTATAATTTTCTAAACGCTGTTCATACGATAGGCCTGGATTGAGACCGTGTGGCCTTGAGTTATTGACGGTTTGCAAACATACATTTGTCCATTTAGTTTTGGTCATGGCATTTTCTTTAACTGGTTGTTGGACTTTGTCTGGGTTTACGTTAAGCATTTCGTTGGGTTGGTCCTGTTGAGTAAGCATGAAATTTAAAAAATTATCTTTTACTGGGAGGGAGTTTGATTTGAACACGTCGGCCCAGTTTTCCGCATGTTCGATTTGCTGTTTCCCGCACATCTGGGGCAATTCGGGCTGGTTACATCCTCGAACCCACATTTGTAGCAGAAGACATTGCGTTGAACTACGGGACATTCAATAAAAGAGTGGCCAGGTGCTTTACAGTTCCAACATGTGAGCTGTTTTGCTGGCAAACTATCCCTTAGAAGTGCCTCAACCTGCTGTGCCTGCTCGTCTACCTGCTCGTGGTCAAACAAGTTCATCTCATACACTCGTCGAGAATGACCTAAAGGCATACGGGTCGAAGATCGCTTGGCAATATTCCTTTCTGCCCTTTTGCACTCCTCCAGTAGCTGATCCAGACTGTCAATCCTAATTGGGAAAACCAGTTGAGCCAATCCATCTTTCAGGTTATCTTTAACAATTTTAACCAGTTCGCTCTCTAATACGCTTACCCTCATTTGGTTTTTAAGCTTGACGATTTCTGTAATGAACGCATCAGCAGACTCATTTGGCGCTTGCCTACGCTCCATAATTTTCCTTTGAATTTCAAAATCGCTTTCGAAATTTCTGAATTTTTTTATTAGGTGGTGTTTAAAAGTCTGCCAGTCGCATATCGGATGCTTCATTCTAAAGGACCAGAACCAGTTACTTGCCTCCCCCGTTACTAAGTGATGAAAACCTTTCATTAAAACTTCCCACGAACAGTTATAATCATGTTTCAATGCCTCTACCCGAAATACAAAATCTTCAACCGTTAACGATTTATTAGTACCATCGTACCTTATTCCCCATTTTTCCAATTGGTTTGGAGTTATTGGTTTAAAACCATGAAACGAAGGTGAGTTTCCAAAACCTGGGTATTGTTCGTCAAAATTCGGAGGAATGTTATTAAATACTGGTTGGGCTAAGTTGGGATGACGCGGGCGTTGTTGTTGGAACACTTGAGGGTCATTATGTGAAAAATGTGGTGCTTGCGGTGGTCTGCTATTATTGTTATTATAAAAAGGAGTTCGATAGGCATGCTGTGGGTCAGAAGGTCCATTATTTCGGAAAGTCTGGTTCTCCGAAGAAATGCCACGTTCGGAACGCAAGGACTCCCTGATCAATTGAGGTAGCATAAGTTGCATGTTTTGAACTTCATTCATAATTGCAGCCTGTGCAGCTCCCACCGAAGCACTGACATAGTCCCTCAGCGTCAATCCTTCCTCGGTAATAACCATTTCAGGGTCGACCTCCTCGCCAACAGGGGCTAAATTATTTCTATTCATGTTTCCTAAAACAAAGTCACGAGTACCCTGGTTACCTGTCTGACCACTTATTTCCCTGGCAGTTATGCTGCTGTAGGTCGGTGTACGAATTGTACTAAAACTATCAGGAGAAGAATGGGTTTGTGGTCCAAATCCGGGTGGGAATCTAATCGACATTAACGGAGTTACCGCGTTTGTAGAAACAATGGGTGCTGTATTTGGATTGGTGACCGTGGTTGTCGTAGTGGTTAGAATGTCGTCGCTATTGCTTGCCTGGTTTCTACTGGATGATCGGAGTCGCCTAGTATTCATCCTTAGCCAAAACCGTTTGCAGATTCAAAAAAACTCAACTTTAACAATCTAGCACCGAAAAAACTACTGAACAAATTACCCGTGGATAAAACTATACCCTGCAGTCAGAAAACCAATGGACTTCAAATATTAAAATTCAATAAAAAATATTCAAATGTAGATGTGTTCAGAAATTAACATGTAATTTCCCAATCCCAATATCCCGAAACAATTAAAATTTAAGAAAATATTATTCCCTTAAATTAAAATTTATTATTAAGATCCCAAGAAATTGTAATTCCAATAAAAAGTAATAATCACGAAATAAGTGACAAAAGATCTTCACAAATTTATTTGTGTACAAAGCATCAATTGTACTTAGAGAAAAATCCGAGTGTAAGTGAGATTGTAATTATTTACAACCTTACAATCTCAATATCGAGAAACCAAAAAAGATTAAAAAGAAATATTACCGCCTGAATTCAAAAAAAAATGTTTCAAATTTAACAACAGTTTACGAAACAAAATTTTTGCACGTAAAGTTTCTTCAATAAACGTTTGTTAAATTCAACATTCCCCATGAATACGGAGTTAATCTTTAAATTTAAATGTCTTAGGTAAACGTCAAAAAAATCGAAAATCTATATAAAAACTTTTATAATAATAATCGTTGATTATTATCATATATCGCAAATGTAAGAGCCAAGATATTCGTAAATGTATTCATAAAATTATGATTTTACAACCCAAATATTGAGAAAAGAATAAGCCTTAGGAAATCTTCAAATTCAAAGTAATCAAAAATGTCAAAAATGGAGTTTCAAAAATAAATATCATTGAAATAATCATTGATTCTTGTCCTATAAATTTATTCACCAAAGAAATGTCAATCGTAATTATATAAAAAAAATCAAATGTATGTAAAATTGTGATTGTTATCTAATTTAACAATTTAAATGTCGAAAAAGAATTAAGCTGTAAGAAAAGGTTATATCTTCAAATTCGAAGTTATCAAAAAAAATTCAAAAAAATGTAAATGTAAAAATATTATAGAAATAATCTTTGATTATTAACCTATGTTAAAAAGTATTTGCAAAGATAAATGAATTTCTAAATAAATTTATTTAAATTGTAATAGTATTAAGGAAAAAGATACGTTTTAATGTATATAATAATGTATAAGATTAATGGAAAAACTATTTTCTAGTTGCAAATAAGTTTAAGTAATGTTAGTAGATTATAAGTCTAGTATAAGAGTTCAAATATGACCAAAAAATATTATTCTAAATTATCAACTACAAATGATAAATGTTAATTAGTTTTCAAATATTTAATTTAATATATACAAAATATGTTTTGGTTGAAATTTGGTAACAGACGTGTAGTGGCGAAATGTGTGTGATTTATTTTTACTCGAGTTTAAAATCATTGGGTATTTTGTTCTCAGAATCGAGAACTTCAAATCTCATACGATGTTTAAGTATGATAAAAGTTTATGAAAATCGATCACGTCAAACAAATTTTTTCTTACGTATAAGCGTTAAGTGTTGTTGCCAACAAGTTTTCTATCATCAATCAACTGCAAACGAAAACACAAGACAAAACGACATAGAGTGAATCTCCTGGATTTTCCTCTCCTCTCATCCAACAATGAAAACATACGATCACCTAGCTATATAGCCGCCGTATCAAGTTTTTCATTATGGACTCGAGTCGATTCGATCCATTCGACTCCCTCAGTCTCGTCTCTTATGTCGGAAGCCATTGCAACTCAGGCTTGGTGTTTACTTGACACCCTCCAGGACATAGGTCGTCAGTCATAAGGTCAGAAAACCGAGATCCCAATACCTAACTTCCCCATACGATGCCGTCGCAACGCAGGAATGGTGTGTATTTAACACCTTCCGGGACAATCGTCAAAAATATGAAAAGAAAAAAAGTTATTGGATTAAACATTTTATCCGGAAATGTTCAAAGGTGTGGAAGCCAGACAAAGATGAATTAAAACACCTTTAGGCTAAATTACTTTAACCCAAAGGGTTAACTAACTTTCGAGGTGGCCCCACGTTGGGCGCCATTTTGTGTGATGCACGTGAGGGAAAAAATTTTGTTTTGGGAAATTTTTTTGAAATAAATCAAAATCCCAACTTCGCTTCGCGATGGACAATGGCACGCTGGTGTTTGGGCTGAAGCTCGCCGGAAATGGGGGGTTCGTGTCCATCTACTCACACATACACAATTTAATTCGTGCCAAGGAAAGATGAAAAAAAAAAGCTGTTCAATAAAAATCGAAGCGATGAAAAACATAAAACATTAACAAAAAACGACCGTCGATTGATGATAAAAAAATTTTCGCTGATTTTGACATGACTGAACTCGAGTCTTCAGGACCAGATGTTTACGTCCTGGACAGGCAGCCCACCCCATATGACAACGTATTGTCAACCGTGGCACTACTCAATGCCTGAAAGAAGAAAGTATGGGAGTAATGCCCCAAAATCGTTACTTACCATTTCGTCATACGCCTGTTACCTTTCAACCAATTTTAGATTAATTAAAACATTATTGTTTGTTTTCTATCATTTCAAAAGAATGCATACAATAAAGGTTTATTAACTTATCTCTTATACTTAAGTTCAACAATTATTACATTGTAATTATAATTAGTAACCTATAAAAAGAATAACTTTATAAATACATGTTCATGGGCCTGAATTCTCAAATACTTGACTTTTCGAATTAGAAGTTTTTTAATTTTTTTTGATTAATACATTTTTTCCAAAAATAAAAAAAACATTGCTAGTACCAGATTGTAAACTTGGTTCGTTTTTGCAGTTAATAAATGTTCTTTTTTTTTTTTTTTTTTTTTTTTTAATTGTTAAATTTGAAAAATCAAGTTTTGTTTTTTTTTTTTTTTTTTTTTTTTTGGGTTTAATTATTATTTTATATAAATAATTTTCAAGTTTTTTTTTTCTATACAAGGAATGGCAACTCTGGACACCAAAAAAAATTCAAAAAAAAAGTTTAACCGGTAACTTTGAACAACAAAAAAAAAGTTCGAGAAAAAAGCTAACTGGCAACTTTGAACCACAAAAAAAAATATTCCAGACAAAGTTAACTGGCAACTTTGAACCACAAAAAAAAATATTCCAGACAAAGTTAACTGGCAACTTTGACCAGAATTTCAATAAATTTTAGTTGATATATTTAAAGTTGGTTTGAATCCTTAAATTCCGTTTAAATATTTAAATTTAGTTTAAATATTTAAATTTCTTTTTAGGATTTAAATTCCGTTTAAATATTCGGCTTCAACTTTTGGTTTACGTATGGCAATCTCAATTTGGTGAATGTTTAGGTTACGCCCCTTAAGTAAGGTCTAGTACTCTAAATAGCAATTCAGATCATACACTCAAAATCAAACTTGGACCCAAGTACGAAAATTTACCACGTTTTAAGTTCAAAGATTTAAACTTTTAGGTAAATATTTAGTTGGCGAGTTCAAATTTATTTAATGTGTCAAAATCCGATTTAATTATTTTTATATTCAAATTTAGCAGTTAAATTCCAATTTTGTCTCGGTATGTTGTTCGACATTTACTTTAAGTATTCGCCTTTAATTCACGTTAAGGCACTTAGATTTAGTTTGATTTAAAGTATCTGAATTCGAATGCAACTTAAATTTTTGAATTGGGATTTAAATTTCGCGTTTTGGCCATAATTGAAGTCCTAATCGATCAGCTATAACCCATACTATGGCCAGTAATGACCCTTTATTTAGTCAGTAATGACCATTTATTTAGTCAGTAATGACTATTTATTTAGTCAGTAATGACTATTTATTTAGTCAGTAATGACTATTTATTTAGTCAGTAATGACTATATTTTTAGTGCTTTATTTATTAAATGAGTTATTCTATCTATCAACTTATTCAGGTATTAAATTATTAATTAACTTATTTATTTATTTAGGTACCTATCAAACAGTAGACAATAGGCTTAAATCATGCTTAATATAAAATTCAAAAGTATGATGATTAAAGTTAATTGTAGTTGGTAGTAAGTATAATAGTATTAATATTATAAATATACGTAGTATGTATCTATTTTAGTATTAATGATGTTAGTGGTAATCTACGGTGTAAGAGTTATTCTAATTAAGCAGATATAATTTTAGAGGTAGCTTACGATATATGCATAATATTAATCTTAGTATCATTAGTTTCAGTTGTAATTTAAGATCTAATTCTATTTAATTAATATATATTAATTTAAGGTTAATAGTTCTAGGGCTAGATTAAGATATAAGTCTACTAATAATTTTAGTGGTAATTCAATATATATGCATAATATTAACTTAAGTATGTCTAGTTTGAGGGGTTGTTTCAGATCTCAATATAATTGTACCCTTAGCTGTAGATTCAAAAATAAGTCTAGCAATAAATTGAGTATGAATTAAAGTAAACAGTTTGATTTTTTTTTCCTCCCCCAGTTGCCATTAGAAAAAAAATAGTTTCACTATAAAAAGTAAGAGGGTATCGAAACGTATACTATGTTGTTTTTATACAACCTTATCCCAAATAAAAGCGGTTAAATTAAAACTTAGAATTTAGGTTCACATTTAAGTTTCATTGACCCGGTTATTATAGCTTTACTTAGTCCAATCTAGGTTTTTTAAAAGAGTAACTAAATGCAGCCAATAAGCCCATTTACTTTGCTGACCATTTAATTTAATAACGTTTACTAAATAATTTGATTACTTAACTCAAAATTCGACTACTATCAAATGTTTAGGTTTATACTAATATACGTAGAGGTAAATGTATTATAAGTTCTTAGTAAGATTAACATTATACCCGCCTAATTATAAAAAAAACATGGATTTTAAATTACCATTGTTCTTAAATTACCCGGTAAAAGAAATTACGTAAATACGGGGGATACAAGCGTTGATTTTATCCTCAAGAGTCGAACGATTTCATTACAATAAGAGATTACCTGTTGTCTTTCCAGGGGTATAAAGTTGTAACGTTATTTCAGGTAGATCTGAATTGGTAAAGTTGCTTCCGGTAGGTGTAAAGTTGTAGAGTGACTTCAGGTAAGTATAATGTTGCAAAATTATTTCGGGTAGATATTAATAGGTAAAGTTGATTCAGGCAGGTATAAATTGTAAGATTGCTTCATGGTAAGCGTAAAGTTGTAAAATTTTCTCCGGTTGATGTTCGGTTGCAAAGGCTATTTCCGGTAGATGTAAAGTGGTTTCTTCAGGTAAGTATAAGGTGTTTCTTCAGGTAAGTATAAAGATGTTTCGGCAGGTAAGTATAAAGAGGACAAAGTGATTCTAGGTAGGTGTTATGTTATGAAGTAGACTCAGGTAGGTATAAATTGTAATTTCATCAGGTAGTTATAAGGTTGTAAATTTCTTTAGGTGGTTATAAAGTTGTAAATTTCTTTAGGTGGTTATTAGGTTGGACAAGTTACTCAAGCAGGTATAAAATTGACAATGTACTCGGCTAAGTATAACGTTGGCAGTTATTTCCGGTAGATCTAAGGTTGGCTAATTTCCTCCAGGTAGATATAACGTTGGCAAAATTATTCAGGTAACTAAAAAGGTTATTTCCTTTAGAGGACTAGCAGCTCAATGCTGCTGGCGTTATTTGGCTTATATATTCCGGTCACCGCTCCAATGTTTTAGCCAAGTTGTCTTCAATTTCTTCCGTAATTTATTGTAGATGAGCAGTGGTTAGCCCTACTTGTCCGTCTTTTACTTATCCTCCTCTAATGATAACAAAATTATCAGAAATTTTTAAATCCTTTAAGTTTCAACACTATTACTCACCTCGTTGTGCACCTAAAATCCACGTTTTTTAATTTCCTTCGTAATAATTTTCCCGACTAATATTATTCCCATCTGCTCTGTTCACCGCCTTTGCTATAAAGACTTTTTTCTCGATTTTGTGTATACCCACGCTGAATTGACAAATCCCATGATCAAGGCGAATTGGCTAGAGTCGTATTCCGTTCGTATGTGTTAGGGTTGTATTTTCTCGCACTTGAAAAGTGATGCCACTCAGAGATGGATACACTTAATTTTTTTGCAACGTAAAAAAAACCGCTGAATTAAAATCAACCCCAGTGGGCGTCACAAAGCCAGCTCTTTTCCCATAACCTGTGGCGCGAAAAGAGTTGGGAACCCGAATGATCTGGTATTTTCCTTACCATTTTTCCTATTCCATAAAAAAACAATATTTCCTCCTATGCCTTACATACCCTATTGCTTCAAATGTTGAGCATGTATCACCCCAATAAACTGTCCTCTGAGATTTTCAATCTCGTATTGGCTGTTTCCTACTGCCCTTCTGATCCTGCACCTTAGCCAAGGTCGGCAAAGTTTTGCGTTGATTCCTTTTGAAAACTTACTCTGAATAAAGTTTTTCCTGTATACCTCTTGGCCGGGCATATATTTCACAATCCTGCTTTTAAGATTGTAGGATCTAACATTTCGCAAATAGGCGTTATGTAACTTTTCGCTCACCTTTTGGTGGATCAGTTGCATTTGTGATGACTTAGGTAATATTAACATTTCCCCTTCTTCAGCAGATTTCAGTTTTTTTAGAATTATGTAGGCGTCGGCGTGAGTAATCATGTTGTAGCCGGTCAAAGAAAAATAGGGAGTAACTCCTGTGGAAGAGTGAACAGTCGATCTTAGGGAACATTCAATTTTAGACAAGTTTTCGTCCCATTTAGTTTGATCATGGTCCAGAAAACTTCTAATCGAGCTGAGTATGGTCTGGTTGACCCTCTCACTAGCGTTCGACTGCGGCGAGTATATAGGAGTCCGAATATGTTTTACGCCAAATATTTCTAAAAAATCTTTAAATGCTTCAGAGGTGAATTGTTTGCCGTTATCTGAGTGTAAGAACTCTGGCACTCCAAATTTGTAAAACACCTCGTCTCTTAAAAATTTTATCACTGCTTTGGTTGTGGCTTTCGATAGGGCTTTTAATAAAACGAATTTGGTTTTATGATCCAATACAATGAAAATAAATGTGTTGCCGGATTTTGTTCGGGTATAAGGTCCTAAGAAGTCAATGTATATCTTCTGGAACGGCCTCTGAGTCCTGACTTCATATCCCATGGGTGGCCGTAAAATTTGTTTTGGGTGTTTTATCTCCTTACAAGTACTGCAATCCCTAACAAAATCCCTAATCTGCTTCACCATAGAAGGCCAATAAAAATACTCACGAATATTATACAACGTTTTCGCTATGCCTCCATGCGAGGTGTTATCATTGTGCGATCTCTTAATTAAACTCTCAGTTAGATCTATCGGTACCCATATTTTCCAGCATTCGGCCTCATTATCTAGGTCGTTTCTGTTAAATTTTACTTTTTTGTATACCACACCATCTTCCACTTTCAAATCGGGTAATCGGTCTTTATTTTGCTCTATAGTATCTATCAAAGCTAGATAATCTTTATTTTTGAACGCTTCAGAATTAAAATCAATCAACGGGCCACTATTTAAAACCACTTCCTCCATGTCTTGACGCGAAAGCATATCGGGGACAACGTTTTTTGTTCCTTTCCTGTGCTCGATATTGAATTTAAAGCCTTGGAGCTTTAAACTCCATCGAGCAAGTCTCCCGTTCAAGTCTTGCTGACGCATCAGCCACTTCAGACTGGAATGGTCCGTGATGACCGTGAAGTCCATTAACTCTATATACTGGCGGAATTTTTCTATGGCCAGAACTACTGCGAGGCATTCCTTTTCGGTCGTCGAATAGTTCTTCTGGGCCTGGTTCAGTTTCTTCGAAAAATATTCGATAGGGTGTTCACCCTCCTCATCGTCCTTTTGAAATAGAACCGCCCCTATTCCTACGTTTGACGCGTCACATTGGACGAAGAATGGCCTTTCGAAATCTGGGCTGGACAAAATTGGGCTGGTAACTAACCGACGCTTGAGCTCTTCGAAAGATTTTGTTGCTTCCGGGGGCAAAATAAATTTAGAAGCTTTTTTGAGGGTATCCGTTAATGGTGCCGTGAGAGTGGAAAAATCGTTGATAAAGCGGCGGTACCACCCTACTGTGCCTAAAAATCTTCTAACCTCTTTTTGGGTTTTTGGAGGATTAATGTCTAAAATAGCCCTAACTTTTTCTTCGTCTGGTTTCAGTTTTCCGCCGCCAACTATATATCCCAAGTATTTTAATTCGCGGTAGCAAAATTTTGACTTCTGCATGTTAATTGTTAGTCCAGCGCTCGTTAGTTTCTGTCCCACAACACGAAGCATTTCCATATGATCTTCGAAGTTTGATGACACAACCAACAAATCGTCCAAGTAAATGAAAACCCTATCCTTTAGCTCAGATGGCACCACTTTATCCATCAACCGACAAAGCCTCTGCGCAGCGTTGCACAGTCCAAAAGGCATCATTTTGAATTGATACTGAGGCCTGCCAGGAACTGTGAACGCTGTCTTTGGTCTGCTTGCCTCATCCAGAGGGATTTGCCAGAAGGCGTCCTTGAGGTCGATTGATGAGATAAAGTGGGTATCTCCTAACCTTGCCAGTAATCCATCTATATTGGGCAGGGGGTACGCATCCTTTCTCGTGACCTTGTTGAGCTCCCGGGCGTCGAGGCAAAGCCTGTTTTTGTTGGGCTTAATGACCAAGGTCATACGGTTGTTCCACTCTGCTCCAGTGGCTACTTCGATTACGTCCAGTTCAATCATCCTGTCAAGTTCAGCATAGATTAGTTTTTGCACTGCTGGGCTTACGGGGTAGTGTCTCATCTTTTTGGCCGGTGCATCTCCAGTGTCTATTGTGTGTTTTTCGAGCTCTGTTCTTCCTAAGCCATATTGTGTATAACACCGAAACGAAGATTTTACATTTTCTAAAATTTTTCGTTGACGTGAAGCTAACTGATGCATTTTGGACTCTTCCGAATTTGTGAGAGAAATTTCGTCGATTATATTATTTTCAAACGAAACTTTCAAACCTATTTTTTTCCAAAAATCATACCCTAAAATCAGTTCCTGACTTAAGTTCGGTACTAGATATAACACCATTTCCACAAATTTATTCCCATATTCAATTTTTACTAAAATTTTGCCAATAATTAAATGTTGTTTCCCATCCGCTGTACGCACAGAAGATTTAAAGTCAAGTATTTTCGCATTCATTTGTTTAACGTTTTCCATACAATTACGGCCAAGGCAGCTTACCGAAGCTCCACTATCTAACAGGCCTTGATATTGAGAATCGTTAATCTCGACTGCCATATAGGGTCTAATATCGCCCTCGCTACCTATAACTGTGGATGCTATTACTTTCCTTTCTTTTTTTCTTGAGGCGTATCTTTCCCTGGTTTTTCTTATTCTATTGCTAACTATGGGTACATAATCTGTAAAAATTTCGGAACGAATTTGGTTATAATTTTCTAAACGCTGTTCATACGATAGGCCTGGATTGAGACCGTGTGGCCTTGAATTATGGACGGTTGGTAAACATACCTTTGTACATTTAGTTTCGGTCGTGGCATTTTCTTTATCTGGTTGTTGGACTTTGTCTGGGTTTACGTTAAGCATTTCGTTGGGTTGGTCTTGTTGAGTAAGCATGAAATTTAAAAAATTATCTTTTACTGGGAGGTGGTTTGGTTTGAACACGTCGGTCCAGTCTTCCGCATGTTCGATTTGCTGTTTCCCGCGCATCTGGGGCAATTTGGGCTAGTTACGTCCTCGAACCCACATTTGTAGCAGAAGACATTGCGTTGTACTACGGGACATTCAATAAAAGA
The DNA here is from genome assembly GCA_963931875.1 of Pollenia griseotomentosa. NCBI lineage: Eukaryota > Metazoa > Arthropoda > Insecta > Diptera > Polleniidae > Pollenia > Pollenia griseotomentosa. The sequence continues at coordinate 171,329,694 of OZ007562.1, read as the reverse complement.
GTGGCCAGGTGCTTTACAGTTCCAACATGTGAGCTGTTTTGCTGGCAAACTATCTCTTTGAAGTGCCTCAACCTGCTTTGCCTGCTCATCTATCTGCTCGTGGTCAAACAAGTCCATCTCGTACACTCGTCGAGAATGACCTAAAGGCATACGGGTCGAAGATCGCTTGGCAATATTCCTTTCTGCCCTTTTGCACTCCTCCAGTAGCTGATCCAGACTGTCAATCCTAATTGGGAAAACCAGTTGAGCCAATCCATCTTTCAGGTTATCTTTAACAATTTTAACCAGTTCGCTCTCTAATACGCTTACCCTCATTTGGTTTTTAAGCTTGACGATTTCTGTAATGAACGCATCAGCAGACTCATTTGGCGCTTGCCTACGCTCCATAATTTTCCTTTGAATTTCAAAATCGCTTTCGAAATTTCTGAATTTTTTTATTAGGTGGTGTTTAAAAGTCTGCCAGTCGCATATCGGATGCTTCATTCTAAAGGACCAGAACCAGTTACTTGCCTCCCCCGTTACTAAGTGATGAAAACCTTTCATTAAAACTTCCCACGAACAGTTATAATCATGTTTCAATGCCTCTACCCGAAATACAAAATCTTCAACCGTTAACGATTTATTAGTACCATCGTACCTTATTCCCCATTTTTCCAATTGGTTTGGAGTTATTGGTTTAAAACCATGAAACGAAGGTGAGTTTCCAAAACCTGGGTATTGTTCGTCAAAATTCGGAGGAATGTTATTAAATACTGGTTGGGCTAAGTTGGGATGACGCGGGCGTTGTTGTTGGAACACTTGAGGGTCATTATGTGAAAAATGTGGTGCTTGCGGTGGTCTGCTATTATTGTTATTATAAAAAGGAGTTCGATAGGCATGCTGTGGGTCAGAAGGTCCATTATTTCGGAAAGTCTGGTTCTCCGAAGAAATGCCACGTTCGGAACGCAAGGACTCCCTGATCAATTGAGGTAGCATAAGTTGCATGTTTTGAACTTCATTCATAATTGCAGCCTGTGCAGCTCCCACCGAAGCACTGACATAGTCCCTCAGCGTCAATCCTTCCTCGGTAATAACCATTTCAGGGTCGACCTCCTCGCCAACAGGGGCTAAATTATTTCTATTCATGTTTCCTAAAACAAAGTCACGAGTACCCTGGTTACCTGTCTGACCACTTATTTCCCTGGCAGTTATGCTGCTGTAGGTCGGTGTACGAATTGTACTAAAACTATCAGGAGAAGAATGGGTTTGTGGTCCAAATCCGGGTGGGAATCTAATCGACATTAACGGAGTTACCGCGTTTGTAGAAACAATGGGTGCTGTATTTGGATTGGTGACCGTGGTTGTCGTAGTGGTTAGAATGTCGTCGCTATTGCTTGCCTGGTTTCTACTGGATGATCGGAGTCGCCTAGTATTCATCCTTAGCCAAAACCGTTTGCAGATTCAAAAAAACTCAACTTTAACAATCTAGCACCGAAAAAACTACTGAACAAATTACCCGTGGATAAAACTATACCCTGCAGTCAGAAAACCAATGGACTTCAAATATTAAAATTCAATAAAAAATATTCAAATGTAGATGTGTTCAGAAATTAACATGTAATTTCCCAATCCCAATATCCCGAAACAATTAAAATTTAAGAAAATATTATTCCCTTAAATTAAAATTTATTATTAAGATCCCAAGAAATTGTAATTCCAATAAAAAGTAATAATCACGAAATAAGTGACAAAAGATCTTCACAAATTTATTTGTGTACAAAGCATCAATTGTACTTAGAGAAAAATCCGAGTGTAAGTGAGATTGTAATTATTTACAACCTTACAATCTCAATATCGAGAAACCAAAAAAGATTAAAAAGAAATATTACCGCCTGAATTCAAAAAAAAATGTTTCAAATTTAACAACAGTTTACGAAACAAAATTTTTGCACGTAAAGTTTCTTCAATAAACGTTTGTTAAATTCAACATTCCCCATGAATACGGAGTTAATCTTTAAATTTAAATGTCTTAGGTAAACGTCAAAAAAATCGAAAATCTATATAAAAACTTTTATAATAATAATCGTTGATTATTATCATATATCGCAAATGTAAGAGCCAAGATATTCGTAAATGTATTCATAAAATTATGATTTTACAACCCAAATATTGAGAAAAGAATAAGCCTTAGGAAATCTTCAAATTCAAAGTAATCAAAAATGTCAAAAATGGAGTTTCAAAAATAAATATCATTGAAATAATCATTGATTCTTGTCCTATAAATTTATTCACCAAAGAAATGTCAATCGTAATTATATAAAAAAAATCAAATGTATGTAAAATTGTGATTGTTATCTAATTTAACAATTTAAATGTCGAAAAAGAATTAAGCTGTAAGAAAAGGTTATATCTTCAAATTCGAAGTTATCAAAAAAAATTCAAAAAAATGTAAATGTAAAAATATTATAGAAATAATCTTTGATTATTAACCTATGTTAAAAAGTATTTGCAAAGATAAATGAATTTCTAAATAAATTTATTTAAATTGTAATAGTATTAAGGAAAAAGATACGTTTTAATGTATATAATAATGTATAAGATTAATGGAAAAACTATTTTCTAGTTGCAAATAAGTTTAAGTAATGTTAGTAGATTATAAGTCTAGTATAAGAGTTCAAATATGACCAAAAAATATTATTCTAAATTATCAACTACAAATGATAAATGTTAATTAGTTTTCAAATATTTAATTTAATATATACAAAATATGTTTTGGTTGAAATTTGGTAACAGACGTGTAGTGGCGAAATGTGTGTGATTTATTTTTACTCGAGTTTAAAATCATTGGGTATTTTGTTCTCAGAATCGAGAACTTCAAATCTCATACGATGTTTAAGTATGATAAAAGTTTATGAAAATCGATCACGTCAAACAAATTTTTTCTTACGTATAAGCGTTAAGTGTTGTTGCCAACAAGTTTTCTATCATCAATCAACTGCAAACGAAAACACAAGACAAAACGACATAGAGTGAATCTCCTGGATTTTCCTCTCCTCTCATCCAACAATGAAAACATACGATCACCTAGCTATATAGCCGCCGTATCAAGTTTTTCATTATGGACTCGAGTCGATTCGATCCATTCGACTCCCTCAGTCTCGTCTCTTATGTCGGAAGCCATTGCAACTCAGGCTTGGTGTTTACTTGACACCCTCCAGGACATAGGTCGTCAGTCATAAGGTCAGAAAACCGAGATCCCAATACCTAACTTCCCCATACGATGCCGTCGCAACGCAGGAATGGTGTGTATTTAACACCTTCCGGGACAATCGTCAAAAATATGAAAAGAAAAAAAGTTATTGGATTAAACATTTTATCCGGAAATGTTCAAAGGTGTGGAAGCCAGACAAAGATGAATTAAAACACCTTTAGGCTAAATTACTTTAACCCAAAGGGTTAACTAACTTTCGAGGTGGCCCCACGTTGGGCGCCATTCTGTGTGATGTGCACGAGGGAAAAAATTTTGTTTTGAGAAATTTTTGAAATAAATCAAAATCCCAACTTCGCTTCGCGATGGACAATGGCACGCTGGTGTTTGGGCTGAAGCTCGCCGGAAATGGGGGGTTCGTGTCCATCTACTCACACATACACAATTTAATTCGTGCCAAGGAAAGATGAAAAAAAAGCTGTTCAATAAAAATCGAAGCGATGAAAAACATAAAACATTAACAAAAAACGACCGTCGATTGATGATAAAAAAATTTTCGCTGATTTTGACATGACTGAACTCGAGTCTTCAGGACCAGATGTTTACGTCCTGGACAGGCAGCCCACCCCATATGACAACGTATTGTCAACCGTGGCACTACTCAATGCCTGAAAGAAGAAAGTATGGGAGTAATGCCCCAAAATCGTTACTTACCATTTCGTCATACGCCTGTTACCTTTCAACCAATTTTAGATTAATTAAAACATTATTGTTTGTTTTCTATCATTTCAAAAGAATGCATACAATAAAGGTTTATTAACTTATCTCTTATACTTAAGTTCAACAATTATTACATTGTAATTATAATTAGTAACCTATAAAAAGAATAACTTTATAAATACATGTTCATGGGCCTGAATTCTCAAATACTTGACTTTTCGAATTAGAAGTTTTTTAATTTTTTTTGATTAATACATTTTTTCCAAAAATAAAAAAAACATTGCTAGTACCAGATTGTAAACTTGGTTCGTTTTTGCAGTTAATAAATGTTCTTTTTTTTTTTTTTTTTTTTTTTTTAATTGTTAAATTTGAAAAATCAAGTTTTGTTTTTTTTTTTTTTTTTTTTTTTTGGGTTTAATTATTATTTTATATAAATAATTTTCAAGTTTTTTTTTTCTATACAAGGAATGGCAACTCTGGACACCAAAAAAAATTCAAAAAAAAAGTTTAACCGGTAACTTTGAACAACAAAAAAAAAGTTCGAGAAAAAAGCTAACTGGCAACTTTGAACCACAAAAAAAAATATTCCAGACAAAGTTAACTGGCAACTTTGACCAGAATTTCAATAAATTTTAGTTGATATATTTAAAGTTGGTTTGAATCCTTAAATTCCGTTTAAATATTTAAATTTAGTTTAAATATTTAAATTTCTTTTTAGGATTTAAATTCCGTTTAAATATTCGGCTTCAACTTTTGGTTTACGTATGGCAATCTCAATTTGGTGAATGTTTAGGTTACGCCCCTTAAGTAAGGTCTAGTACTCTAAATAGCAATTCAGATCATACACTCAAAATCAAACTTGGACCCAAGTACGAAAATTTACCACGTTTTAAGTTCAAAGATTTAAACTTTTAGGTAAATATTTAGTTGGCGAGTTCAAATTTATTTAATGTGTCAAAATCCGATTTAATTATTTTTATATTCAAATTTAGCAGTTAAATTCCAATTTTGTCTCGGTATGTTGTTCGACATTTACTTTAAGTATTCGCCTTTAATTCACGTTAAGGCACTTAGATTTAGTTTGATTTAAAGTATCTGAATTCGAATGCAACTTAAATTTTTGAATTGGGATTTAAATTTCGCGTTTTGGCCATAATTGAAGTCCTAATCGATCAGCTATAACCCATACTATGGCCAGTAATGACCCTTTATTTAGTCAGTAATGACCATTTATTTAGTCAGTAATGACTATTTATTTAGTCAGTAATGACTATTTATTTAGTCAGTAATGACTATTTATTTAGTCAGTAATGACTATATTTTTAGTGCTTTATTTATTAAATGAGTTATTCTATCTATCAACTTATTCAGGTATTAAATTATTAATTAACTTATTTATTTATTTAGGTACCTATCAAACAGTAGACAATAGGCTTAAATCATGCTTAATATAAAATTCAAAAGTATGATGATTAAAGTTAATTGTAGTTGGTAGTAAGTATAATAGTATTAATATTATAAATATACGTAGTATGTATCTATTTTAGTATTAATGATGTTAGTGGTAATCTACGGTGTAAGAGTTATTCTAATTAAGCAGATATAATTTTAGAGGTAGCTTACGATATATGCATAATATTAATCTTAGTATCATTAGTTTCAGTTGTAATTTAAGATCTAATTCTATTTAATTAATATATATTAATTTAAGGTTAATAGTTCTAGGGCTAGATTAAGATATAAGTCTACTAATAATTTTAGTGGTAATTCAATATATATGCATAATATTAACTTAAGTATGTCTAGTTTGAGGGGTTGTTTCAGATCTCAATATAATTGTACCCTTAGCTGTAGATTCAAAAATAAGTCTAGCAATAAATTGAGTATGAATTAAAGTAAACAGTTTGATTTTTTTTTCCTCCCCCAGTTGCCATTAGAAAAAAAATAGTTTCACTATAAAAAGTAAGAGGGTATCGAAACGTATACTATGTTGTTTTTATACAACCTTATCCCAAATAAAAGCGGTTAAATTAAAACTTAGAATTTAGGTTCACATTTAAGTTTCATTGACCCGGTTATTATAGCTTTACTTAGTCCAATCTAGGTTTTTTAAAAGAGTAACTAAATGCAGCCAATAAGCCCATTTACTTTGCTGACCATTTAATTTAATAACGTTTACTAAATAATTTGATTACTTAACTCAAAATTCGACTACTATCAAATGTTTAGGTTTATACTAATATACGTAGAGGTAAATGTATTATAAGTTCTTAGTAAGATTAACATTATACCCGCCTAATTATAAAAAAAACATGGATTTTAAATTACCATTGTTCTTAAATTACCCGGTAAAAGAAATTACGTAAATACGGGGGATACAAGCGTTGATTTTATCCTCAAGAGTCGAACGATTTCATTACAATAAGAGATTACCTGTTGTCTTTCCAGGGGTATAAAGTTGTAACGTTATTTCAGGTAGATCTGAATTGGTAAAGTTGCTTCCGGTAGGTGTAAAGTTGTAGAGTGACTTCAGGTAAGTATAATGTTGCAAAATTATTTCGGGTAGATATTAATAGGTAAAGTTGATTCAGGCAGGTATAAATTGTAAGATTGCTTCATGGTAAGCGTAAAGTTGTAAAATTTTCTCCGGTTGATGTTCGGTTGCAAAGGCTATTTCCGGTAGATGTAAAGTGGTTTCTTCAGGTAAGTATAAGGTGTTTCTTCAGGTAAGTATAAAGATGTTTCGGCAGGTAAGTATAAAGAGGACAAAGTGATTCTAGGTAGGTGTTATGTTATGAAGTAGACTCAGGTAGGTATAAATTGTAATTTCATCAGGTAGTTATAAGGTTGTAAATTTCTTTAGGTGGTTATAAAGTTGTAAATTTCTTTAGGTGGTTATTAGGTTGGACAAGTTACTCAAGCAGGTATAAAATTGACAATGTACTCGGCTAAGTATAACGTTGGCAGTTATTTCCGGTAGATCTAAGGTTGGCTAATTTCCTCCAGGTAGATATAACGTTGGCAAAATTATTCAGGTAACTAAAAAGGTTATTTCCTTTAGAGGACTAGCAGCTCAATGCTGCTGGCGTTATTTGGCTTATATATTCCGGTCACCGCTCCAATGTTTTAGCCAAGTTGTCTTCAATTTCTTCCGTAATTTATTGTAGATGAGCAGTGGTTAGCCCTACTTGTCCGTCTTTTACTTATCCTCCTCTAATGATAACAAAATTATCAGAAATTTTTAAATCCTTTAAGTTTCAACACTATTACTCACCTCGTTGTGCACCTAAAATCCACGTTTTTTAATTTCCTTCGTAATAATTTTCCCGACTAATATTATTCCCATCTGCTCTGTTCACCGCCTTTGCTATAAAGACTTTTTTCTCGATTTTGTGTATACCCACGCTGAATTGACAAATCCCATGATCAAGGCGAATTGGCTAGAGTCGTATTCCGTTCGTATGTGTTAGGGTTGTATTTTCTCGCACTTGAAAAGTGATGCCACTCAGAGATGGATACACTTAATTTTTTTGCAACGTAAAAAAAACCGCTGAATTAAAATCAACCCCAGTGGGCGTCACAAAGCCAGCTCTTTTCCCATAACCTGTGGCGCGAAAAGAGTTGGGAACCCGAATGATCTGGTATTTTCCTTACCATTTTTCCTATTCCATAAAAAAACAATATTTCCTCCTATGCCTTACATACCCTATTGCTTCAAATGTTGAGCATGTATCACCCCAATAAACTGTCCTCTGAGATTTTCAATCTCGTATTGGCTGTTTCCTACTGCCCTTCTGATCCTGCACCTTAGCCAAGGTCGGCAAAGTTTTGCGTTGATTCCTTTTGAAAACTTACTCTGAATAAAGTTTTTCCTGTATACCTCTTGGCCGGGCATATATTTCACAATCCTGCTTTTAAGATTGTAGGATCTAACATTTCGCAAATAGGCGTTATGTAACTTTTCGCTCACCTTTTGGTGGATCAGTTGCATTTGTGATGACTTAGGTAATATTAACATTTCCCCTTCTTCAGCAGATTTCAGTTTTTTTAGAATTATGTAGGCGTCGGCGTGAGTAATCATGTTGTAGCCGGTCAAAGAAAAATAGGGAGTAACTCCTGTGGAAGAGTGAACAGTCGATCTTAGGGAACATTCAATTTTAGACAAGTTTTCGTCCCATTTAGTTTGATCATGGTCCAGAAAACTTCTAATCGAGCTGAGTATGGTCTGGTTGACCCTCTCACTAGCGTTCGACTGCGGCGAGTATATAGGAGTCCGAATATGTTTTACGCCAAATATTTCTAAAAAATCTTTAAATGCTTCAGAGGTGAATTGTTTGCCGTTATCTGAGTGTAAGAACTCTGGCACTCCAAATTTGTAAAACACCTCGTCTCTTAAAAATTTTATCACTGCTTTGGTTGTGGCTTTCGATAGGGCTTTTAATAAAACGAATTTGGTTTTATGATCCAATACAATGAAAATAAATGTGTTGCCGGATTTTGTTCGGGTATAAGGTCCTAAGAAGTCAATGTATATCTTCTGGAACGGCCTCTGAGTCCTGACTTCATATCCCATGGGTGGCCGTAAAATTTGTTTTGGGTGTTTTATCTCCTTACAAGTACTGCAATCCCTAACAAAATCCCTAATCTGCTTCACCATAGAAGGCCAATAAAAATACTCACGAATATTATACAACGTTTTCGCTATGCCTCCATGCGAGGTGTTATCATTGTGCGATCTCTTAATTAAACTCTCAGTTAGATCTATCGGTACCCATATTTTCCAGCATTCGGCCTCATTATCTAGGTCGTTTCTGTTAAATTTTACTTTTTTGTATACCACACCATCTTCCACTTTCAAATCGGGTAATCGGTCTTTATTTTGCTCTATAGTATCTATCAAAGCTAGATAATCTTTATTTTTGAACGCTTCAGAATTAAAATCAATCAACGGGCCACTATTTAAAACCACTTCCTCCATGTCTTGACGCGAAAGCATATCGGGGACAACGTTTTTTGTTCCTTTCCTGTGCTCGATATTGAATTTAAAGCCTTGGAGCTTTAAACTCCATCGAGCAAGTCTCCCGTTCAAGTCTTGCTGACGCATCAGCCACTTCAGACTGGAATGGTCCGTGATGACCGTGAAGTCCATTAACTCTATATACTGGCGGAATTTTTCTATGGCCAGAACTACTGCGAGGCATTCCTTTTCGGTCGTCGAATAGTTCTTCTGGGCCTGGTTCAGTTTCTTCGAAAAATATTCGATAGGGTGTTCACCCTCCTCATCGTCCTTTTGAAATAGAACCGCCCCTATTCCTACGTTTGACGCGTCACATTGGACGAAGAATGGCCTTTCGAAATCTGGGCTGGACAAAATTGGGCTGGTAACTAACCGACGCTTGAGCTCTTCGAAAGATTTTGTTGCTTCCGGGGGCAAAATAAATTTAGAAGCTTTTTTGAGGGTATCCGTTAATGGTGCCGTGAGAGTGGAAAAATCGTTGATAAAGCGGCGGTACCACCCTACTGTGCCTAAAAATCTTCTAACCTCTTTTTGGGTTTTTGGAGGATTAATGTCTAAAATAGCCCTAACTTTTTCTTCGTCTGGTTTCAGTTTTCCGCCGCCAACTATATATCCCAAGTATTTTAATTCGCGGTAGCAAAATTTTGACTTCTGCATGTTAATTGTTAGTCCAGCGCTCGTTAGTTTCTGTCCCACAACACGAAGCATTTCCATATGATCTTCGAAGTTTGATGACACAACCAACAAATCGTCCAAGTAAATGAAAACCCTATCCTTTAGCTCAGATGGCACCACTTTATCCATCAACCGACAAAGCCTCTGCGCAGCGTTGCACAGTCCAAAAGGCATCATTTTGAATTGATACTGAGGCCTGCCAGGAACTGTGAACGCTGTCTTTGGTCTGCTTGCCTCATCCAGAGGGATTTGCCAGAAGGCGTCCTTGAGGTCGATTGATGAGATAAAGTGGGTATCTCCTAACCTTGCCAGTAATCCATCTATATTGGGCAGGGGGTACGCATCCTTTCTCGTGACCTTGTTGAGCTCCCGGGCGTCGAGGCAAAGCCTGTTTTTGTTGGGCTTAATGACCAAGGTCATACGGTTGTTCCACTCTGCTCCAGTGGCTACTTCGATTACGTCCAGTTCAATCATCCTGTCAAGTTCAGCATAGATTAGTTTTTGCACTGCTGGGCTTACGGGGTAGTGTCTCATCTTTTTGGCCGGTGCATCTCCAGTGTCTATTGTGTGTTTTTCGAGCTCTGTTCTTCCTAAGCCATATTGTGTATAACACCGAAACGAAGATTTTACATTTTCTAAAATTTTTCGTTGACGTGAAGCTAACTGATGCATTTTGGACTCTTCCGAATTTGTGAGAGAAATTTCGTCGATTATATTATTTTCAAACGAAACTTTCAAACCTATTTTTTTCCAAAAATCATACCCTAAAATCAGTTCCTGACTTAAGTTCGGTACTAGATATAACACCATTTCCACAAATTTATTCCCATATTCAATTTTTACTAAAATTTTGCCAATAATTAAATGTTGTTTCCCATCCGCTGTACGCACAGAAGATTTAAAGTCAAGTATTTTCGCATTCATTTGTTTAACGTTTTCCATACAATTACGGCCAAGGCAGCTTACCGAAGCTCCACTATCTAACAGGCCTTGATATTGAGAATCGTTAATCTCGACTGCCATATAGGGTCTAATATCGCCCTCGCTACCTATAACTGTGGATGCTATTACTTTCCTTTCTTTTTTTCTTGAGGCGTATCTTTCCCTGGTTTTTCTTATTCTATTGCTAACTATGGGTACATAATCTGTAAAAATTTCGGAACGAATTTGGTTATAATTTTCTAAACGCTGTTCATACGATAGGCCTGGATTGAGACCGTGTGGCCTTGAGTTATTGACGGTTTGCAAACATACATTTGTCCATTTAGTTTTGGTCATGGCATTTTCTTTAACTGGTTGTTGGACTTTGTCTGGGTTTACGTTAAGCATTTCGTTGGGTTGGTCCTGTTGAGTAAGCATGAAATTTAAAAAATTATCTTTTACTGGGAGGGAGTTTGATTTGAACACGTCGGCCCAGTTTTCCGCATGTTCGATTTGCTGTTTCCCGCACATCTGGGGCAATTCGGGCTGGTTACATCCTCGAACCCACATTTGTAGCAGAAGACATTGCGTTGAACTACGGGACATTCAATAAAAGAGTGGCCAGGTGCTTTACAGTTCCAACATGTGAGCTGTTTTGCTGGCAAACTATCCCTTAGAAGTGCCTCAACCTGCTGTGCCTGCTCGTCTACCTGCTCGTGGTCAAACAAGTTCATCTCATACACTCGTCGAGAATGACCTAAAGGCATACGGGTCGAAGATCGCTTGGCAATATTCCTTTCTGCCCTTTTGCACTCCTCCAGTAGCTGATCCAGACTGTCAATCCTAATTGGGAAAACCAGTTGAGCCAATCCATCTTTCAGGTTATCTTTAACAATTTTAACCAGTTCGCTCTCTAATACGCTTACCCTCATTTGGTTTTTAAGCTTGACGATTTCTGTAATGAACGCATCAGCAGACTCATTTGGCGCTTGCCTACGCTCCATAATTTTCCTTTGAATTTCAAAATCGCTTTCGAAATTTCTGAATTTTTTTATTAGGTGGTGTTTAAAAGTCTGCCAGTCGCATATCGGATGCTTCATTCTAAAGGACCAGAACCAGTTACTTGCCTCCCCCGTTACTAAGTGATGAAAACCTTTCATTAAAACTTCCCACGAACAGTTATAATCATGTTTCAATGCCTCTACCCGAAATACAAAATCTTCAACCGTTAACGATTTATTAGTACCATCGTACCTTATTCCCCATTTTTCCAATTGGTTTGGAGTTATTGGTTTAAAACCATGAAACGAAGGTGAGTTTCCAAAACCTGGGTATTGTTCGTCAAAATTCGGAGGAATGTTATTAAATACTGGTTGGGCTAAGTTGGGATGACGCGGGCGTTGTTGTTGGAACACTTGAGGGTCATTATGTGAAAAATGTGGTGCTTGCGGTGGTCTGCTATTATTGTTATTATAAAAAGGAGTTCGATAGGCATGCTGTGGGTCAGAAGGTCCATTATTTCGGAAAGTCTGGTTCTCCGAAGAAATGCCACGTTCGGAACGCAAGGACTCCCTGATCAATTGAGGTAGCATAAGTTGCATGTTTTGAACTTCATTCATAATTGCAGCCTGTGCAGCTCCCACCGAAGCACTGACATAGTCCCTCAGCGTCAATCCTTCCTCGGTAATAACCATTTCAGGGTCGACCTCCTCGCCAACAGGGGCTAAATTATTTCTATTCATGTTTCCTAAAACAAAGTCACGAGTACCCTGGTTACCTGTCTGACCACTTATTTCCCTGGCAGTTATGCTGCTGTAGGTCGGTGTACGAATTGTACTAAAACTATCAGGAGAAGAATGGGTTTGTGGTCCAAATCCGGGTGGGAATCTAATCGACATTAACGGAGTTACCGCGTTTGTAGAAACAATGGGTGCTGTATTTGGATTGGTGACCGTGGTTGTCGTAGTGGTTAGAATGTCGTCGCTATTGCTTGCCTGGTTTCTACTGGATGATCGGAGTCGCCTAGTATTCATCCTTAGCCAAAACCGTTTGCAGATTCAAAAAAACTCAACTTTAACAATCTAGCACCGAAAAAACTACTGAACAAATTACCCGTGGATAAAACTATACCCTGCAGTCAGAAAACCAATGGACTTCAAATATTAAAATTCAATAAAAAATATTCAAATGTAGATGTGTTCAGAAATTAACATGTAATTTCCCAATCCCAATATCCCGAAACAATTAAAATTTAAGAAAATATTATTCCCTTAAATTAAAATTTATTATTAAGATCCCAAGAAATTGTAATTCCAATAAAAAGTAATAATCACGAAATAAGTGACAAAAGATCTTCACAAATTTATTTGTGTACAAAGCATCAATTGTACTTAGAGAAAAATCCGAGTGTAAGTGAGATTGTAATTATTTACGACCTTACAATCTCAATATCGAGAAACCAAAAAAGATTAAAAAGAAATATTACCGCCTGAATTCAAAAAAAAATGTTTCAAATTTAACAACAGTTTACGAAACAAAATTTTTGCACGTAAAGTTTCTTCAATAAACGTTTGTTAAATTCAACATTCCCCATGAATACGGAGTTAATCTTTAAATTTAAATGTCTTAGGTAAACGTCAAAAAAATCGAAAATCTATATAAAAACTTTTATAATAATAATCGTTGATTATTATCATATATCGCAAATGTAAGAGCCAAGATATTCGTAAATGTATTCATAAAATTATGATTTTACAACCCAAATATTGAGAAAAGAATAAGCCTTAGGAAATCTTCAAATTCAAAGTAATCAAAAATGTCAAAAATGGAGTTTCAAAAATAAATATCATTGAAATAATCATTGATTCTTGTCCTATAAATTTATTCACCAAAGAAATGTCAATCGTAATTATATAAAAAAAATCAAATGTATGTAAAATTGTGATTGTTATCTAATTTAACAATTTAAATGTCGAAAAAGAATTAAGCTGTAAGAAAAGGTTATATCTTCAAATTCGAAGTTATCAAAAAAAATTCAAAAAAATGTAAATGTAAAAATATTATAGAAATAATCTTTGATTATTAACCTATGTTAAAAAGTATTTGCAAAGATAAATGAATTTCTAAATAAATTTATTTAAATTGTAATAGTATTAAGGAAAAAGATACGTTTTAATGTATATAATAATGTATAAGATTAATGGAAAAACTATTTTCTAGTTGCAAATAAGTTTAAGTAATGTTAGTAGATTATAAGTCTAGTATAAGAGTTCAAATATGACCAAAAAATATTATTCTAAATTATCAACTACAAATGATAAATGTTAATTAGTTTTCAAATATTTAATTTAATATATACAAAATATGTTTTGGTTGAAATTTGGTAACAGACGTGTAGTGGCGAAATGTGTGTGATTTATTTTTACTCGAGTTTAAAATCATTGGGTATTTTGTTCTCAGAATCGAGAACTTCAAATCTCATACGATGTTTAAGTATGATAAAAGTTTATGAAAATCGATCACGTCAAACAAATTTTTTCTTACGTATAAGCGTTAAGTGTTGTTGCCAACAAGTTTTCTATCATCAATCAACTGCAAACGAAAACACAAGACAAAACGACATAGAGTGAATCTCCTGGATTTTCCTCTCCTCTCATCCAACAATGAAAACATACGATCACCTAGCTATATAGCCGCCGTATCAAGTTTTTCATTATGGACTCGAGTCGATTCGATCCATTCGACTCCCTCAGTCTCGTCTCTTATGTCGGAAGCCATTGCAACTCAGGCTTGGTGTTTACTTGACACCCTCCAGGACATAGGTCGTCAGTCATAAGGTCAGAAAACCGAGATCCCAATACCTAACTTCCCCATACGATGCCGTCGCAACGCAGGAATGGTGTGTATTTAACACCTTCCGGGACAATCGTCAAAAATATGAAAAGAAAAAAAGTTATTGGATTAAACATTTTATCCGGAAATGTTCAAAGGTGTGGAAGCCAGACAAAGATGAATTAAAACACCTTTAGGCTAAATTACTTTAACCCAAAGGGTTAACTAACTTTCGAGGTGGCCCCACGTTGGGCGCCATTCTGTGTGATGTGCACGAGGGAAAAAATTTTGTTTTGAGAAATTTTTGAAATAAATCAAAATCCCAACTTCGCTTCGCGATGGACAATGGCACGCTGGTGTTTGGGCTGAAGCTCGCCGGAAATGGGGGGTTCGTGTCCATCTACTCACACATACACAATTTAATTCGTGCCAAGGAAAGATGAAAAAAAAGCTGTTCAATAAAAATCGAAGCGATGAAAAACATAAAACATTAACAAAAAACGACCGTCGATTGATGATAAAAAAATTTTCGCTGATTTTGACATGACTGAACTCGAGTCTTCAGGACCAGATGTTTACGTCCTGGACAGGCAGCCCACCCCATATGACAACGTATTGTCAACCGTGGCACTACTCAATGCCTGAAAGAAGAAAGTATGGGAGTAATGCCCCAAAATCGTTACTTACCATTTCGTCATACGCCTGTTACCTTTCAACCAATTTTAGATTAATTAAAACATTATTGTTTGTTTTCTATCATTTCAAAAGAATGCATACAATAAAGGTTTATTAACTTATCTCTTATACTTAAGTTCAACAATTATTACATTGTAATTATAATTAGTAACCTATAAAAAGAACAACTTTATAAATACATGTTCATGGGCCTGAATTCTCAAATACTTGACTTTTCGAATTAGAAGTTTAATTTTTGATTAATACATTTTTTCCAAAAATAAAAAAAAACATTGCTAGTATCAGATTGTAAACTTGGTTCGTTTTTTTGCAGTTAATAAATGTTCTTTTTTTTTTTTTTTTTTAATTGTTAAATTTGAAAAATCAAGTTTTGTTTTTTTTTTTTTTAGTTATTATTTTATATAAATAATTTTCAAGTTTTTTTTTTCTTTACAAGGAATGGCAACTCTGGACACCAAAAAAAATTCAAAAAAAAAGTTTAACCGGCAACTTTGAACAACAAAAAAAAAGTTCGAGAAAAAAGCTAACTGGCAACTTTGAACCACAAAAAAAAAATATTCCAGACAAAGTTAACTGGCAACTTTGACCAGAATTTCAATAAATTTTAGTTGATATATTTAAAGTTGGTTTGAATCCTTAAATTCCGTTTAAATATTCAAATTTAGTTTAAATATTTAAATTTCTTTTCAGGATTTAAATTCCGTTTAAATATTCGGCTTCAACTTTTGGTTTACGAATGGCAATCTCAATTTGGTGAATGTTTAGGTTACGCCCCTTAAGTAAGGTCTAGTACTCTAAATAGCAATTCAGATCATACACTCAAAATCAAACTTGGACCAAAGTACGAAAATTTACCACGTTTTAAGTTCAAAGATTTAAACTTTTAGGTAAATATTTAGTTGGCGAGTTCAAATTTATTTAATGTGTCAAAATCCGATTTAATTATTTTTATATTCAAATTTAGCAGTTAAATTCCAATTTTGTCTCGGTATGTTGTTCGACATTTACTTTAAGTATTCGCCTTTAATTCACGTTAAGGCACTTAGATTTAGTTTGATTTAAAGTATCTGAATTCGGATGCAACTTAAATTTTTGAATTGGGATTTAAATTTCGCGTTTTGGCCATAATTGAAGTCCTAATCGATCAGCTATAACCCATACTATAGTCAGTAATGACCATTTATTTAGTCAGTAATGACTATTTATTTAGTCAGTAATGACTATTTATTTAGTCAGTAATGACTATTTATTTAGTCAGTAATGACTATATTTTTAGTGCTTTATTTATTAAATGAGTTATTCTATCTATCAACTTATTCAGGTATTAAATTATTAATTAACTTATTTATTTATTTAGGTACCTATCAAACAGTAGACAATAGGCTTAAATCATGCTTAATATAAAATTCATAAGTATGATGATTAAAGTTAATTGTAGTTGGTAGTAAGTATAATAGTATTAATATTATAAATATACGTAGTATGTATCTATTTTAGTATTAATGATGTTAGTGGTAATCTACGGTGTAAGAGTTATTCTAATTAAGCAGATATAATTTTAGAGGTAGCTTACGATATATGCATAATATTAATCTTAGTATCATTAGTTTCAGTTGTAATTTAAGATCTAATTCTATTTAATTCATATATATTAATTTAAGGTTAATAGTTCTAGGGCTAGATTAAGATATAAGTCTACTAATAATTTTAGTGGTAATTCAATATATATGCATAATATTAACTTAAGTATGTCTAGTTTGAGGGGTTGTTTCAGATCTCAATATAATTGTACCCTTAGCTGTAGATTCAAAAATAAGTCTAGCAATAATATGAGTAAGAATTACAGTTTGATTTTTTTTTCCTCCCCCAGTTGCCATTAGAAAAAAAATAGTTTCACTATAAAAAGTAAGAGGATATCGAAACGTATACTATGTTGTTTTTATACAACCTTATCCAAATAAAAGCGGTTAAATTAAAACTTAGAATTTAAGTTCACATTTAAGTTTCATTGACTCGGTTATTTTAAATTCACTTAGTCCAATCTAGTTATTTTAAATGACTAACTAAATGCAGCCAATAAGCCCATTTACTTTTCTGAACATTTAATTGGAAATAACGTTTATTAAATAATTTGATTACTTAATTCAAAATTCGAATACTATTAAGTGTTTGGGTTTATACTAATATACGTAGAGGTAAATGTATTATACGTTTTTATACCCGTCTAATTATAAAAAAAACATGGATTTTAAATTACCATTGTTCTTAAATTACCCGTAAAAAAAATTACGCAAATACGGGGGATACAAGCGTTGAAGAATATCTGATTTTATCCTCAAGAGTCGAACGATTTCATTACAATAAGAGATTACCTGTTGTCTTTCCAGGGGTATGAAGTTGTAAAGTTATTTCAGGTAGATATAAATTGGTAAAGTTGCTTCCGGTAAGTGTAAAGTTGAAGAGTGACTTCAGGTAAGTATAATGTTGCAAAATTATTTCGGGTAGATATAAATTGATAAAGTTGATTCAGGCAGGTATAAATTTTAAGATTGCTTCATGGTAGGTGTAGAGTTGTAAAATTACCTCCGGTTGATGTTAGGTTGCAAAGGTTACTTCCGGTAGATGTAAAATTTTTTTTCAGGTAAGCATAAAGTTGTTTCTTCAGGTAAGTATAAAGATGTTTCTTCAGGTAAGTATAAAGATGTTTCTTCAGGTAAGTATAAAGATGGCAAAGTGATTTCAGGTAGGTGTAATGTTATGAAGCAGACTCAGGTAGGTATAAATTGTGATTTCATCAGGTAGTTATAAGGTTGTAAATTTCCTTAGGTGGTTATAAGGTTGTAAATGTTTTTAGGTGGTTATAAAGTTGTAAATTTCTTTAGGTGGTTATTAGGTTGGACACGTTACTCAAGCAGGTATAAAATTGACAATGTACTCGGCTAAGTATAACGTTGGCAGTTATTTCCGGTAGATCTAGGTTGGCCAATTTCCTCCAGGTAGATATAACGTTGGCAAAATTATTCAGGTAACTAAAAAGGTTATTTCCTTTAGAGGACTAGCAGCTCAATGCTGCGGGCGTTATTTGGCTTATATGTTCCGGTCACCGCTCCAATGTTTTAGCCAAGTTGTCTAAAATTTCTTCCGTAATTTATTGTAGATGAGCAGTGGTTAGCCCTACTTGTCAGTCTTTTACTTATCCTCCTCTAATGATAACAAAATTATCAGAAATTTTTAAATCCTTTAAGTTTCAACACTATTACTCACCTAGTTGTGCACCTAAAATCCACGTTTTTTAATTTCCTTCGTAATAATTTTCCCGACTAATATTATTCCCATCTGCTCTGTTCACCGCCTTTGCTATAAAGACTTTTTTCTCGATTTTGTGTATACCCACGCTGAATTGACAAATCCCATGATCAAGGCGAATTGGCTAGAGTCGTATTCCGTTCGTATGTGTTAGGGTTGTATTTTCTCGCACTTGAAAAGTGATGCCACTCAGAGATGGATACACTTAATTTTGTTTGCAACGTAAAAAAAAACCGCTGAATTAAAATCAACCCCAGTGGGCGTCACAAAGCCAGCTCTTTTCCCATAACCTGTGGCGCGAAAAGAGTTGGGAACCCGAATGATCTGGTATTTTCCTTACCATTTTTCCTATTCCATAAAAAAACAATATTTCCTCCTATGCCTTACATACCCTATTGCTTCAAATGTTGAGCATGTATCACCCCAATAAACTGTCCTCTGAGATTTTCAATCTCGTATTGGCTGTTTCCTACTGCCCTTCTGATCCTGCACCTTAGCCAAGGTCGGCAAAGTTTTGCGTTGATTCCTTTTGAAAACTTACTCTGAATAAAGTTTTTCCTGTATACCTCTTGGCCGGGCATATATTTCACAATCCTGCTTTTAAGATTGTAGGATCTAACATTTCGCAAATAGGCGTTATGTAACTTTTCGCTCACCTTTTGGTGGATCAGTTGCATTTGTGATGACTTAGGTAATATTAACATTTCCCCTTCTTCAGCAGATTTCAGTTTTTTTAGAATTATGTAGGCGTCGGCGTGAGTAATCATGTTGTAGCCGGTCAAAGAAAAATAGGGAGTAACTCCTGTGGAAGAGTGAACAGTCGATCTTAGGGAACATTCAATTTTAGACAAGTTTTCGTCCCATTTAGTTTGATCATGGTCCAGA
Organism: Pollenia griseotomentosa; assembly: GCA_963931875.1. NCBI lineage: Eukaryota > Metazoa > Arthropoda > Insecta > Diptera > Polleniidae > Pollenia > Pollenia griseotomentosa. The sequence goes on along the minus strand of OZ007562.1, from coordinate 171,310,456 downwards.
AAACTTCTAATCGAGCTGAGTATGGTCTGGTTGACCCTCTCACTAGCGTTTGATTGCGGCGAGTATATGGGAGTCCGAATATGTTTTACGCCAAATATTTCTAAAAAATCTTTAAATGCTTCAGAGGTGAATTGTTTGCCGTTATCTGAGTGTAAGAACTCTGGCACTCCAAATTTGTAAAACACCTCGTCTCTTAAAAATTTTATCACTGCTTTGGTTGTGGCTTTCGATAGGGCTTTTAATAAAACGAATTTGGTTTTATGATCCAATACAATGAAAATAAATGTGTTGCCGGATTTTGTTCGGGTATAAGGTCCTAAGAAGTCAATGTATATCTTCTGGAACGGCCTCTGAGTCCTGACTTCATATCCCATGGGTGGCCGTAAAATTTGTTTTGGGTGTTTTATCTCCTTACAAGTACTGCAATCCCTAACAAAATCCCTAATCTGCTTCACCATAGAAGGCCAATAAAAATACTCACGAATATTATACAACGTTTTCGCTATGCCTCCATGCGAGGTGTTATCATTGTGCGATCTCTTAATTAAACTCTCAGTTAGATCTATCGGTACCCATATTTTCCAGCATTCGGCCTCATTATCTAGGTCGTTTCTGTTAAATTTTACTTTTTTGTATACCACACCATCTTCCACTTTCAAATCGGGTAATCGGTCTTTATTTTGCTCTATAGTATCTATCAAAGCTAGATAATCTTTATTTTTGAACGCTTCAGAATTAAAATCAATCAACGGGCCACTATTTAAAACCACTTCCTCCCTGTCTTGACGCGAAAGCATATCGGGGACAACGTTTTTCGTTCCTTTTCTGTGCTCGATATTAAATTTAAAGCCTTGCAGCTTTAAACTCCATCGAGCAAGTCTCCCGTTCAAATCCTGCTGACGCATCAGCCACTTCAGGCTGGAATGGTCTGTGATGACCGTAAAGTCCATTAACTCTATATACTGGCGGAATTTTTCTATGGCCAGAACTACTGCGAGGCATTCTTTTTCGGTCGTTGAATAGTTTTTCTGTGCCTGGTTCAGTTTTTTTGAAAAATATTCAATAGGGTGTTCGCCGTCTTCATCGTCTTTTTGAAACAGAACTGCCCCTATTCCTACGTTTGATGCATCGCATTGGACAAAGAATGGCCTTTCGAAATCTGGGCTAGACAAAACTGGACTGGTCACTAACCGGCGCTTGAGCTCTTCAAAAGATTTTGTTGCCTCAGGGGTAAAATGAAATTTTGGAGATTTTTTTAGGGTATCTGTTAAAGGTGCCGTAAGAGTGGAAAAATCGTTGATGAAACGGCGATACCACCCTACTGTGCCTAAAAATCTTCTAACCTCTTTCTGGTTTTTAGGTGGACTTATATCCAAAATTGCCTTAACTTTTTCTTCATCCGGTTTCAGTTTTCCGCCTCCAACTATATATCCTAAGTATTTTAACTCCCGGTAACAAAACCTAGATTTCTGCATGTTTATTGTAAGTCCAGCGTTCGTTAACCTCTGTCCAACGACACGAAGCATGTCCATATGATCGTCAAAGTTTGATGACACTACCAGTAAATCGTCCAAGTATATAAAGACTCTATCCTTTAGCTCAGCTGGCACCACTTTATCCATCAATCGACAAAGCCTCTGGGCAGCGTTGCACAGTCCAAAAGGCATCATTTTGAATTGATACTGAGGCCTGCCAGGAACTGTGAACGCTGTCTTTGGTCTGCTTGCCTCATCCAGAGGAATTTGCCAGAAGGCGTCCTTGAGGTCGATTGATGAGATAAAGTGGGTATCTCCCAACCTCGCCAGTAAACCATCTATATTGGGCAGAGGATACGCATCCTTCCTCGTAACCTTGTTGAGCTCCCGGGCATCGAGGCAAAGCCTGTTCTTGTTGGGCTTAATGACCAAGGTCATACGATTATTCCACTCTGCTCCAGTGGCTACTTCGATTACGTCCAGTTCAATCATCCTGTCAAGTTCAGCGTAGATTAGTTTCTGCACTGCTGGACTTACGGGGTAGTGTCTCATCTTCTTGGCCGGTGCATCTCCAGTGTCTATTACGTGTTTTTCGATCTCTGTCCTTCCCAGGCCAAACAGTGTGTAACACCGAAACGATTGTTTTACATTTTCTAAAATTTTTCGTTGACGTGACGTCAATTGGTGCATCTTGGACTCTTCCGAATCTGTGAGAGAAATCTCATCGACTATACTATTTTCAAATGAAACCTTTAGACCTACTTTTTCCCAAAAATCATACCCTAAAATCAGTTCTTGACTTAAGTTCGGTACTAGATATAACATCATTTCCACAAATTTATTCCCATATTTAATTTTTACTAAAATTTTGCCAATAATTAAATGCTGTTTCCCATCCGCTGTACGCACAGAAGATTTAAAATCGATTATTTTCGCATCCATTTGCTTTGCGTTCTCAATACAGTTTCGGCCAAGACAACTCACAGAGGCTCCACTATCTAACAGGCCTTGATATTGAGAATCGTTAATCTCGACTGTCATATAGGGTCTAATGTCATTTTCGCTGCCTATAACCGTGGATGCTATTACTTTCCTTTCCTTTTTCCTTGAGGCGTATCTTTCCCTGGTTTTTCTTATTCTATTGCTAACTATGGGTACATAATCTGTAAAAATTTCGGAACGGATTTTGTTATAGTTTTCTAAACGCTGTTCATACGATAGGCCTGGATTGAGACCGTGTGGCCTTGAGTTATTGACGGTTTGCAAACATACATTTGTCCATTTAGTTTTGGTCATGGCATTTTCTTTAACTGGTTGTTGGACTTTGTCTGGGTTTACGTTAAGCATTTCGTTGGGTTGGTCCTGTTGAGTAAGCATGAAATTTAAAAAATTATCTTTTACTGGGAGGGAGTTTGATTTGAACACGTCGGCCCAGTTTTCCGCATGTTCGATTTGCTGTTTCCCGCACATCTGGGGCAATTCGGGCTGGTTACATCCTCGAACCCACATTTGTAGCAGAAGACATTGCGTTGAACTACGGGACATTCAATAAAAGAGTGGCCAGGTGCTTTACAGTTCCAACATGTGAGCTGTTTTGCTGGCAAACTATCCCTTAGAAGTGCCTCAACCTGCTGTGCCTGCTCGTCTACCTGCTCGTGGTCAAACAAGTTCATCTCATACACTCGTCGAGAATGACCTAAAGGCATACGGGTCGAAGATCGCTTGGCAATATTTCTTTCTGCCCTTTTGCACTCCTCCAGTAGCTGATCCAGACTGTCAATCCTAATAGGGAAAACCAGTTGAGCCAATCCGTCTTTTAAATTGTCTTTAACAATTTTTACCAGTTCGCTCTCAAGTACGCTTACCCTCATTTGGTTTTTGAGCTTGACGATTTCTGTAATGAACGCATCCGCAGACTCATTTGGCGCTTGCCTACGCTCCATAATTTTTCTTTGAATTTCAAAGTCGCTTTCGAAATTCCTGAATTTTTTTATTAGGTGGTGTTTAAAAGTCTGCCAGTCACATATCGGATGCTTCATTCTAAAATACCAGAACCAGTTGCTTGCCTCCCCCGTTACTAAGTGATGAAAACCTTTCATTAAAACTTCCCATGAACAATTATAATCGTATTTCAATGCCTCTACCCGAAATACAAAATCCTCAACCGTTAACGATTTATTAGTACCATCGTACCTTATTCCCCATTTTTCCAATTGGTTTGGAGTTATTGGTTTAAAACCATGAAACGAAGGTGAGTTTCCAAAACCTGGGTATTGTTCGTCAAAATTCTGAGGAATGTTATTGAATACTGGTTGGGCTAAGTTGGGTTGACGCGGGCGTTGTTGTCTGAACATTTGAGGGTCATTATGTGCAAAATGTGGTGCTTGCGGTGGTCTGTTATTATTGTTATTATAAAAAGGAGTTCGATAGGCATGCTGTGGGTCAGAAGGTCCATTGCCACGGATAGTCTGGTTCTCCGAAGAAATGCCACGTTCGGAACGCAAAGACTCCCTTATCAACTGAGGTAGCATAAGTTGCATGTTGTGAACTTCCCCCATAATCGCAGCCTGCGCAGCTCCCACCGAAGCACTGACATAATCTCTCAGCGTCAAGCCCTCCTCAGTAACAACCATTTCAGGGTCGACCTCCTCACCAACAGGGGCTAAATTATTCCGATTCATGTTGCCTAACTCAAAATCACGAGTACCCTGATTACCTGTCTGACCACTTATTTCCCTGGCAGTTATGCTGCTGTAGGTCGGTGTACGAATTGTACTAAAACTATCAGGAGATGAATGGGTTTGTGGTCCAAATCCGGGTGGGAATCTAATTGACATTAACGGAGTTACCGCGTTTGTAGAAACAATGGGTGCTGTATTTGGATTGGTAACTGTGGTTGTCGTAGTGGTTAGAATGTCGTCGCTATTGCTTGCCTGATTCCTACTAGATGATCGGAGTTGCCTAGTATTCATCCTTGGCCAAAACAGTTCGCAGATAAAAAAAACTTTCAACTATAATAGTCTAGCAACGAAGGCAAAAACAATTACTACCAATATTACCCGTGGATAAACTACAACCTTAAGTCAAGAAACCAATGGACTCTAATTATAAAAAAAATCGATAAAAAAAATATTCAAATGTAAATGTTTAAGAAATTAGCACGTAATTTCTCAATCCCAGTATCCCGAAACAAATAAATTTAAGAAAATATTATTCCCTTAAATCTTAATTTATTATTAAGATCCCAAGAAATTGTAATTCCAATAAAAAGTAATAATCAAGATATAAGTGACAAAAGATCTTCACAAATTTATTTGTATACCAAGCATCAATTGTCCTTAGAGAAAAATCCGAGTGTAAATGAGATTGTAATTATTATACAACCTTACAATCTCAATATCGAGAAACCGAAAAATATTTAAAAAAAAATATCACTGCCTGAATTCATAAACGAAATATTTAAATTTAACAACAGTTTACGAAGCAAAATTTTTGCACGTAAATTTTCCTCAATAAACACCTGTTAAATTCAATAATCCTTCATGAATACGGAGTTAATCTTTAAATTTAAATATATTGAGTCAATGCCAAAAAAAGAAAATCAATATAAATACTTTTATAATAATAATCGTTGATTATTATCATATATAAAAATGTAAAAGTTAAGATATCCTTATAAATTTATTCACAAAAGAAATTCAATTGTAATTAAAAAAATTCAAATGTCTTTAAAATTATTGTTATCATATAACTTTACAATTCAAATATTGAGTAAAGAATAAGCTTTAAAGAAAATCTTATATCTTCACATTCGAAGTAATCAAAAAAATGTCAAAAATGGAGTTTCAAAAAAAAAGTATGCTAGAAATACTCATTGACTATTATCCGATGTCAAAGTTGTAAAGGACAATATCTCTAATGAATTTATTCCCAAAAGAAACACCAATTGTAATTGTGAAAAAAAATTCAAATGTCTGTAAGATTGTGATTCTTACATAATACAATCTAAATATCAAAAAAAAAAAAAAGGATTAAACTGAAAAAAAAATGTAGTATCTTCAAATTCGAAGTAAATAAAAAAAATTTCAAAAAAAATGTGAACGTGAAAATATCATAGAAATAATCATTGATCATTAATCTATGTCAAAAAGTATTTGCAAAGAAAAATTTATATAATTATTTGTAATGTATATAGTAAAAATAAAAAAAAAATTAGTGTTAATGTAGATAATAAGATAAATAACTACTTTACAAACTATTTTCTATTTGTAAATTAGTCTAAGTTATGGATGTTAATAGATTATAAGTTTAGTATCAGTATTCAAGTAAGATCAAAAATATTGTTCATCTACTAAATTATTAACTACGACTAATCAAAGTTAATTTGTTTTCAAATATTTAATTCAATATATATAAAATATGTTTTGGTTGAAATTTGGTAACAAACGTGTAGTGGCGAAATGTGTGTGATGTTTTTACTCGAGTTTAGAGTTATTGAATATTTTGTCCCCAGAATTGAGAACTTCAAAACTCATACGATGTTTAATTATGAAAAAAAAGAGTTTATGAATATCAATCATGTCAAAAAAAAAATTTATTTTACGTATAGTGCGTTAATTGTTGTTACCAACAAGTTTTCTATCATCAATCAACTATAAACGAAAATACAAGACAAAAACGACATAGAGTGAATCTCCTGAATTTTCCTCTCCTCTCCTCCAATAATGAAAACATACGATCACCTAGCTATATAGCCGCCGTATCAAGTTTTTCATTATGGACTCGAGTTGATTCAATCCATTCGACTCCCTCAGTCTCGTCTCTTATGTCGGAAGCCATTGCAACTCAGGCTTGGTGTTTACCTAACACCTTCCAGGACATAGGTCGTCAGTCATAAGGTCAGAAAACCGAAATCCCAATACCTAACTTCTCCATACGATGCCGTCGCAACGCAGGAATGGTGTGTACTTAACACCTTCCGGGACAATCGTCAAAAATATGAAAAGAAAAAAAGTAATTGGATTAAACATTTTATCCGGAAATGTTCAAAGGTGTGGAAGCCAGACAAAGATGATTTAAAACACCTTCAGGCTAAATAACTTTAACCTAAAGGGTTAAGTCACTTTCGGGCCCCACGTTGGGCGCCATTTTGTGTGATGTGCACGAGGGAAAAAATTTTGTTTTGAGAAATTTTTGAAATAAATCAAAATCCCAACTTCGCTTCGCGATGGACAATGGCACGCTGGTGTTTGGGCTGAAGCTCGCCGGAAATGGGGGGTTCGTGTCCATCTACTCTGTTCACCGCCTTTGCTATAAAGACTTTTTTCTCGATTTTGTGTATACCCACGCTGAATTGACAAATCCCATGATCAAGGCGAATTGGCTAGAGTCGTATTCCGTTCGTATGTGTTAGGGTTGTATTTTCTCGCACTTGAAAAGTGATGCCACTCAGAGATGGATACACTTAATTTTTTTGCAACGTAAAAAAAACCGCTGAATTAAAATCAACCCCAGTGGGCGTCACAAAGCCAGCTCTTTTCCCATAACCTGTGGCGCGAAAAGAGTTGGGAACCCGAATGATCTGGTATTTTCCTTACCATTTTTCCTATTCCATAAAAAAACAATATTTCCTCCTATGCCTTACATACCCTATTGCTTCAAATGTTGAGCATGTATCACCCCAATAAACTGTCCTCTGAGATTTTCAATCTCGTATTGGCTGTTTCCTACTGCCCTTCTGATCCTGCACCTTAGCCAAGGTCGGCAAAGTTTTGCGTTGATTCCTTTTGAAAACTTACTCTGAATAAAGTTTTTCCTGTATACCTCTTGGCCGGGCATATATTTCACAATCCTGCTTTTAAGATTGTAGGATCTAACATTTCGCAAATAGGCGTTATGTAACTTTTCGCTCACCTTTTGGTGGATCAGTTGCATTTGTGATGACTTAGGTAATATTAACATTTCCCCTTCTTCAGCAGATTTCAGTTTTTTTAGAATTATGTAGGCGTCGGCGTGAGTAATCATGTTGTAGCCGGTCAAAGAAAAATAGGGAGTAACTCCTGTGGAAGAGTGAACAGTCGATCTTAGGGAACATTCAATTTTAGACAAGTTTTCGTCCCATTTAGTTTGATCATGGTCCAGAAAACTTCTAATCGAGCTGAGTATGGTCTGGTTGACCCTCTCACTAGCGTTCGACTGCGGCGAGTATATAGGAGTCCGAATATGTTTTACGCCAAATATTTCTAAAAAATCTTTAAATGCTTCAGAGGTGAATTGTTTGCCGTTATCTGAGTGTAAGAACTCTGGCACTCCAAATTTGTAAAACACCTCGTCTCTTAAAAATTTTATCACTGCTTTGGTTGTGGCTTTCGATAGGGCTTTTAATAAAACGAATTTGGTTTTATGATCCAATACAATGAAAATAAATGTGTTGCCGGATTTTGTTCGGGTATAAGGTCCTAAGAAGTCAATGTATATCTTCTGGAACGGCCTCTGAGTCCTGACTTCATATCCCATGGGTGGCCGTAAAATTTGTTTTGGGTGTTTTATCTCCTTACAAGTACTGCAATCCCTAACAAAATCCCTAATCTGCTTCACCATAGAAGGCCAATAAAAATACTCACGAATATTATACAACGTTTTCGCTATGCCTCCATGCGAGGTGTTATCATTGTGCGATCTCTTAATTAAACTCTCAGTTAGATCTATCGGTACCCATATTTTCCAGCATTCGGCCTCATTATCTAGGTCGTTTCTGTTAAATTTTACTTTTTTGTATACCACACCATCTTCCACTTTCAAATCGGGTAATCGGTCTTTATTTTGCTCTATAGTATCTATCAAAGCTAGATAATCTTTATTTTTGAACGCTTCAGAATTAAAATCAATCAACGGGCCACTATTTAAAACCACTTCCTCCATGTCTTGACGCGAAAGCATATCGGGGACAACGTTTTTTGTTCCTTTCCTGTGCTCGATATTGAATTTAAAGCCTTGGAGCTTTAAACTCCATCGAGCAAGTCTCCCGTTCAAGTCTTGCTGACGCATCAGCCACTTCAGACTGGAATGGTCCGTGATGACCGTGAAGTCCATTAACTCTATATACTGGCGGAATTTTTCTATGGCCAGAACTACTGCGAGGCATTCCTTTTCGGTCGTCGAATAGTTCTTCTGGGCCTGGTTCAGTTTCTTCGAAAAATATTCGATAGGGTGTTCACCCTCCTCATCGTCCTTTTGAAATAGAACCGCCCCTATTCCTACGTTTGACGCGTCACATTGGACGAAGAATGGCCTTTCGAAATCTGGGCTGGACAAAATTGGGCTGGTAACTAACCGACGCTTGAGCTCTTCGAAAGATTTTGTTGCTTCCGGGGGCAAAATAAATTTAGAAGCTTTTTTGAGGGTATCCGTTAATGGTGCCGTGAGAGTGGAAAAATCGTTGATAAAGCGGCGGTACCACCCTACTGTGCCTAAAAATCTTCTAACCTCTTTTTGGGTTTTTGGAGGATTAATGTCTAAAATAGCCCTAACTTTTTCTTCGTCTGGTTTCAGTTTTCCGCCGCCAACTATATATCCCAAGTATTTTAATTCGCGGTAGCAAAATTTTGACTTCTGCATGTTAATTGTTAGTCCAGCGCTCGTTAGTTTCTGTCCCACAACACGAAGCATTTCCATATGATCTTCGAAGTTTGATGACACAACCAACAAATCGTCCAAGTAAATGAAAACCCTATCCTTTAGCTCAGATGGCACCACTTTATCCATCAACCGACAAAGCCTCTGCGCAGCGTTGCACAGTCCAAAAGGCATCATTTTGAATTGATACTGAGGCCTGCCAGGAACTGTGAACGCTGTCTTTGGTCTGCTTGCCTCATCCAGAGGGATTTGCCAGAAGGCGTCCTTGAGGTCGATTGATGAGATAAAGTGGGTATCTCCTAACCTTGCCAGTAATCCATCTATATTGGGCAGGGGGTACGCATCCTTTCTCGTGACCTTGTTGAGCTCCCGGGCGTCGAGGCAAAGCCTGTTTTTGTTGGGCTTAATGACCAAGGTCATACGGTTGTTCCACTCTGCTCCAGTGGCTACTTCGATTACGTCCAGTTCAATCATCCTGTCAAGTTCAGCATAGATTAGTTTTTGCACTGCTGGGCTTACGGGGTAGTGTCTCATCTTTTTGGCCGGTGCATCTCCAGTGTCTATTGTGTGTTTTTCGAGCTCTGTTCTTCCTAAGCCATATTGTGTATAACACCGAAACGAAGATTTTACATTTTCTAAAATTTTTCGTTGACGTGAAGCTAACTGATGCATTTTGGACTCTTCCGAATTTGTGAGAGAAATTTCGTCGATTATATTATTTTCAAACGAAACTTTCAAACCTATTTTTTTCCAAAAATCATACCCTAAAATCAGTTCCTGACTTAAGTTCGGTACTAGATATAACACCATTTCCACAAATTTATTCCCATATTCAATTTTTACTAAAATTTTGCCAATAATTAAATGTTGTTTCCCATCCGCTGTACGCACAGAAGATTTAAAGTCAAGTATTTTCGCATTCATTTGTTTAACGTTTTCCATACAATTACGGCCAAGGCAGCTTACCGAAGCTCCACTATCTAACAGGCCTTGATATTGAGAATCGTTAATCTCGACTGCCATATAGGGTCTAATATCGCCCTCGCTACCTATAACTGTGGATGCTATTACTTTCCTTTCTTTTTTTCTTGAGGCGTATCTTTCCCTGGTTTTTCTTATTCTATTGCTAACTATGGGTACATAATCTGTAAAAATTTCGGAACGAATTTGGTTATAATTTTCTAAACGCTGTTCATACGATAGGCCTGGATTGAGACCGTGTGGCCTTGAATTATGGACGGTTGGTAAACATACCTTTGTACATTTAGTTTCGGTCGTGGCATTTTCTTTATCTGGTTGTTGGACTTTGTCTGGGTTTACGTTAAGCATTTCGTTGGGTTGGTCTTGTTGAGTAAGCATGAAATTTAAAAAATTATCTTTTACTGGGAGGTGGTTTGGTTTGAACACGTCGGCCCAGTCTTCCGCATGTTCGATTTGCTGTTTCCCGCGCATCTGGGGCAATTTGGGCTAGTTACGTCCTCGAACCCACATTTGTAGCAGAAGACATTGCGTTGTACTACGGGACATTCAATAAAAGAGTGGCCAGGTGCTTTACAGTTCCAACATGTGAGCTGTTTTGCTGGCAAACTATCTCTTTGAAGTGCCTCAACCTGCTTTGCCTGCTCATCTATCTGCTCGTGGTCAAACAAGTCCATCTCGTACACTCGTCGAGAATGACCTAAAGGCATACGGGTCGAAGATCGCTTGGCAATATTCCTTTCTGCCCTTTTGCACTCCTCCAGTAGCTGATCCAGACTGTCAATCCTAATTGGGAAAACCAGTTGAGCCAATCCATCTTTCAGGTTATCTTTAACAATTTTAACCAGTTCGCTCTCTAATACGCTTACCCTCATTTGGTTTTTAAGCTTGACGATTTCTGTAATGAACGCATCAGCAGACTCATTTGGCGCTTGCCTACGCTCCATAATTTTCCTTTGAATTTCAAAATCGCTTTCGAAATTTCTGAATTTTTTTATTAGGTGGTGTTTAAAAGTCTGCCAGTCGCATATCGGATGCTTCATTCTAAAGGACCAGAACCAGTTACTTGCCTCCCCCGTTACTAAGTGATGAAAACCTTTCATTAAAACTTCCCACGAACAGTTATAATCATGTTTCAATGCCTCTACCCGAAATACAAAATCTTCAACCGTTAACGATTTATTAGTACCATCGTACCTTATTCCCCATTTTTCCAATTGGTTTGGAGTTATTGGTTTAAAACCATGAAACGAAGGTGAGTTTCCAAAACCTGGGTATTGTTCGTCAAAATTCGGAGGAATGTTATTAAATACTGGTTGGGCTAAGTTGGGATGACGCGGGCGTTGTTGTTGGAACACTTGAGGGTCATTATGTGAAAAATGTGGTGCTTGCGGTGGTCTGCTATTATTGTTATTATAAAAAGGAGTTCGATAGGCATGCTGTGGGTCAGAAGGTCCATTATTTCGGAAAGTCTGGTTCTCCGAAGAAATGCCACGTTCGGAACGCAAGGACTCCCTGATCAATTGAGGTAGCATAAGTTGCATGTTTTGAACTTCATTCATAATTGCAGCCTGTGCAGCTCCCACCGAAGCACTGACATAGTCCCTCAGCGTCAATCCTTCCTCGGTAATAACCATTTCAGGGTCGACCTCCTCGCCAACAGGGGCTAAATTATTTCTATTCATGTTTCCTAAAACAAAGTCACGAGTACCCTGGTTACCTGTCTGACCACTTATTTCCCTGGCAGTTATGCTGCTGTAGGTCGGTGTACGAATTGTACTAAAACTATCAGGAGATGAATGGGTTTGTGGTCCAAATCCGGGTGGGAATCTAATTGACATTAACGGAGTTACCGCGTTTGTAGAAACAATGGGTGCTGTATTTGGATTGGTAACTGTGGTTGTCGTAGTGGTTAGAATGTCGTCGCTATTGCTTGCCTGATTCCTACTAGATGATCGGAGTTGCCTAGTATTCATCCTTGGCCAAAACAGTTCGCAGATAAAAAAAACTTTCAACTATAATAGTCTAGCAACGAAGGCAAAAACAATTACTACCAATATTACCCGTGGATAAACTACAACCTTAAGTCAAGAAACCAATGGACTCTAATTATAAAAAAAATCGATAAAAAAAATATTCAAATGTAAATGTTTAAGAAATTAGCACGTAATTTCTCAATCCCAGTATCCCGAAACAAATAAATTTAAGAAAATATTATTCCCTTAAATCTTAATTTATTATTAAGATCCCAAGAAATTGTAATTCCAATAAAAAGTAATAATCAAGATATAAGTGACAAAAGATCTTCACAAATTTATTTGTATACCAAGCATCAATTGTCCTTAGAGAAAAATCCGAGTGTAAATGAGATTGTAATTATTATACAACCTTACAATCTCAATATCGAGAAACCGAAAAATATTTAAAAAAAAATATCACTGCCTGAATTCATAAACGAAATATTTAAATTTAACAACAGTTTACGAAGCAAAATTTTTGCACGTAAATTTTCCTCAATAAACACCTGTTAAATTCAATAATCCTTCATGAATACGGAGTTAATCTTTAAATTTAAATATATTGAGTCAATGCCAAAAAAAGAAAATCAATATAAATACTTTTATAATAATAATCGTTGATTATTATCATATATAAAAATGTAAAAGTTAAGATATCCTTATAAATTTATTCACAAAAGAAATTCAGTTGTAATTAAAAAAATTCAAATGTCTTTAAAATTATTGTTATCATATAACTTTACAATTCAAATATTGAGTAAAGAATAAGCTTTAAAGAAAATCTTATATCTTCACATTCGAAGTAATCAAAAAAATGTCAAAAATGGAGTTTCAAAAAAAAAGTATGCTAGAAATACTCATTGACTATTATCCGATGTCAAAGTTGTAAAGGACAATATCTCTAATGAATTTATTCCCAAAAGAAACACCAATTGTAATTGTGAAAAAAAATTCAAATGTCTGTAAGATTGTGATTCTTACATAATACAATCTAAATATCAAAAAAAAAAAAAAAGGATTAAACTGAAAAAAAAATGTAGTATCTTCAAATTCGAAGTAAATAAAAAAAATTTCAAAAAAAATGTGAACGTGAAAATATCATAGAAATAATCATTGATCATTAATCTATGTCAAAAAGTATTTGCAAAGAAAAATTTATATAATTATTTGTAATGTATATAGTAAAAATAAAAAAAAAATTAGTGTTAATGTAGATAATAAGATAAATAACTACTTTACAAACTATTTTCTATTTGTAAATTAGTCTAAGTTATGGATGTTAATAGATTATAAGTTTAGTATCAGTATTCAAGTAAGATCAAAAATATTGTTCATCTACTAAATTATTAACTACGACTAATCAAAGTTAATTTGTTTTCAAATATTTAATTCAATATATATAAAATATGTTTTGGTTGAAATTTGGTAACAAACGTGTAGTGGCGAAATGTGTGTGATGTTTTTACTCGAGTTTAGAGTTATTGAATATTTTGTCCCCAGAATTGAGAACTTCAAAACTCATACGATGTTTAATTATGAAAAAAAAGAGTTTATGAATATCAATCATGTCAAAAAAAAAATTTATTTTACGTATAGTGCGTTAATTGTTGTTACCAACAAGTTTTCTATCATCAATCAACTATAAACGAAAATACAAGACAAAAACGACATAGAGTGAATCTCCTGAATTTTCCTCTCCTCTCCTCCAATAATGAAAACATACGATCACCTAGCTATATAGCCGCCGTATCAAGTTTTTCATTATGGACTCGAGTTGATTCAATCCATTCGACTCCCTCAGTCTCGTCTCTTATGTCGGAAGCCATTGCAACTCAGGCTTGGTGTTTACCTAACACCTTCCAGGACATAGGTCGTCAGTCATAAGGTCAGAAAACCGAAATCCCAATACCTAACTTCTCCATACGATGCCGTCGCAACGCAGGAATGGTGTGTACTTAACACCTTCCGGGACAATCGTCAAAAATATGAAAAGAAAAAAAGTAATTGGATTAAACATTTTATCCGGAAATGTTCAAAGGTGTGGAAGCCAGACAAAGATGATTTAAAACACCTTCAGGCTAAATAACTTTAACCTAAAGGGTTAAGTCACTTTCGGGCCCCACGTTGGGCGCCATTCTGTGTGATGTGCACGAGGGAAAAAATTTTGTTTTGAGAAATTTTTGAAATAAATCAAAATCCCAACTTCGCTTCGCGATGGACAATGGCACGCTGGTGTTTGGGCTGAAGCTCGCCGGAAATGGGGGGTTCGTGTCCATCTACTCTGTTCACCGCCTTTGCTATAAAGACTTTTTTCTCGATTTTGTGTATACCCACGCTGAATTGACAAATCCCATGATCAAGGCGAATTGGCTAGAGTCGTATTCCGTTCGTATGTGTTAGGGTTGTATTTTCTCGCACTTGAAAAGTGATGCCACTCAGAGATGGATACACTTAATTTTTTTGCAACGTAAAAAAAACCGCTGAATTAAAATCAACCCCAGTGGGCGTCACAAATACTTGTCATTTTCGTGACACATTGCATTCACACTATCACACTTTGTCATATTACTTGAGTTTTTGACATGTATTAATACAAAATATAATAGTGTAATCTAGCCTTTACCAATATTGTAAGATCTGACCATCGTCTGTACGAAGCTTAACTTGAGGGTTACACCAAGGTATATTTACACAAGGTAAACTCGTTGGCCCATATGTTTGTCAGCTGTTTACCCCTAGTTGGAACCCCAACGTCAAATTGCGGGTATATGAGCCAAAATTTGTACATGTGTGCGTTAAATTGTTTTTGTTTTATATGAAGAAAATTTTGACAACTCGGTTCCTTTTTTAGAGCAGCATGTCTACACTCCCAAATGAGTCTACCTTGTGTAAATATACCTTGGGTTACACGATCAAGTTTTGCCTATCAAGTTTTAATACTCTCACACTTTTCTACCATACACTCATACTTTTAAAAATTGAAACGAACTTGCCTTTAAAATTCTCTTTCCAGAGAGTGCTTAAATTTACGTTCAAGAAAACAGCTGATTTCAAGGTTAGTGAGCAAATTTTTCGTTTGCCTTTATAAATTGTTTTCTTGATGACATCTTGAATGTAAATTGCTCAAAAATTGAATGCAGCCTACGTCACAACTTTCAATTTTTGTTAATTTTGACAAATAGTATATGTAAAAGACTATCAAGAAAATCTTGATCGTGTGGCTGCACTGTAAAACACATTTAACCACGAAGTAAAAATTTAACTTTAATCGCCCTGCCTTTACACATGCAAGTAATTACTTGCATGTAGTGTATACGTATTATTAGCGAAAATGTCGAAGAAAAAGCCGAAAGTCTTGCAAGTAGCTTGAGTGTTTACACAGTCAGTTTTAAGTTAATTTTTCAAATGAAAAAAGCTTTGTTTTTCAGCTTAAAAACATTGTCATGTTTAAAACATTACCATATTATAACAAAATAAATTTAATAATTTCTTCTTTATTTAATTTTCGGTCCATCTTGACATAGGGTCTCCACCTGAGATAAGATATACGATTTTTATATCAGCAAACGTCAAATTCAATCGCAGAGAGTATTATCTTACGTGTGGACTCTCAAATAGTGTTAATATTAATATTATAATAAATATTATGAGACAGTTGTTATGAGAAATCTTACAACAACCATCTTATAAGATGAGCTGTCAAAAATACACATTCATACACACATATAAAACAAAAATAAGACGCATTCATTAAATTGTTTAATTTTTTTATGAAAATAGTTAAAATCTTGTGATAAGTGTTTAAAAAAACAATATTTTTAAATAAAAAAAAAGAAAAAACTAAAAAATAGAATAAAAACAACATAAGTTTACTGTGCGAAAATCATTCCATTATGAAATCTTATAAGATACGTGTTCCCCTTGTTTAAGATTAAGATTAACATGTAAAAATGTGTTCTCTCATTCTGCCGACGTTCTCTCACATATTATATCAGATATTATCTCAGGTGAAGACTCAGTGCAAGGCCCATCTATTAGGTCTGCTTACTTGTACAAAAACAAAAAAAGATTCTTTTTAGTTGTCAAAAATTTACTACCACATATACAAAGCAAAAGGAAAAAACGTGTATGTGTGGCATACCACAAACGCATACATGCACATGTTAACAACTAAAAAGAACATAAACAATGAACATCAGGGGCCTTACCGCGTAATTCGATTCGAAAGAAAAACTGATCGAATTCGATAGATTTGTACTGTGTAGTACGATTTTCGATAATCAACTATCGAAAGTAAGGAAATTTTTGTCGCTGATCGAAAATAAAAATTTCCCTTTCGTAAATGCAACCGTGTAATACGAAAACGATTGTCAAAAAGCTTGAAAACATTCGTAAATTATTCGCAAGCAATTTTGGCAGTGAAAATTTCAAAAAATTATTAAAATGTAATTACATATGTATTATATTAATTTTAAACAAAAAATTTAATGGTTTAAAATAAAAAATGAAGAGTAATTTTTATATAAAAAATTGCTTGACATGTCGTCTATAATATGATTGTGCACATACATAAATGAATACTTGTTAAGTCTAAAGTTTTTCACAAAACTAAAAGAAAACACAACACATTACAGTAATCTTGGCAATAAAACATTTTTCTTACTTACTTTTTTTCGCTAAGATTCATGATATTGGATGCTAATCTCATCATTTTCTTCCATCCATAAAAAAACAGAATCCATATTTTTTTCAAAAATCACTGACTTGTATATTTAAATAACTTATTTTTGGTTTAGGCGTTTGCTTTATGAAATTTATGGTTTTTCCCATTTTTTGTGTATATTTTGACAGAAAATTAAAGTGATGCCAAGGTTGGCTTTAATTTGATCCCATTATTAAGAGATACAACTCTGTAAACGAGTCGAAAGTTTTACACAGTACGAAATACTTTTCGATTCGTAAGTTCTATTCGAAACGATTTTCGATACGAACAAAATTACGCGGTAAGGCCCCAGGCTTCTTGCGCAGACCTTTTCAATGGGCCTTGACTCAGTGTGATGAAAAATATGTTTTTTTTATAAAATATGTGACTACAGTATTGCCGTAGCAGCGATAATATAATATTATGTACTGAGAAAGTATTTTAATCAACAATTTTTTTTTTCAAAATGCTTGAAACTTATGATTAAGATTACAACTAAGATGCGTTGTTGTAAAGTTGTGCTCTTTTTTATTTGTTATTTTTTATAAATACACAAAAAAACCCGCTATAAACACAACTTTTATGTTACTACGTTCTAGTTAATTGATACAAAACTCATTCACGGTAACACTGTTCTTCCATTTGTCATCTTAAGCAGACCATACACGATTCAATTCAATTGTCAACTGAGTCGGTTGTTCTCCAAATCAAAGCGTGTATGGCCTTGTCAGTTGATTAGTTTGACGGTTGTCGAGTTGGTTGAAGAAAAATCAAAAGATTTTGATTTTTTCAAGTTGACTACTAAGTCTTTCAATTCGATTGTACTGTGTGTACTCGAGTCTCTTGATTTGCTGTCAAAATTAATTTTTGTAGTTAAGTATTTTAAAAATTGTCTTTTATTTCATTAAATTTTAAAATTAATTTAAAATCTTTCAATTCAGTTGATGAAGTTGTCAACTGAGTTGAAAGACTCAGTTGACAACTGAATTGATAATCTCGGTACTACAACAAATACAACTCGTACAAAAACCACAAGCAATTTGTTTTTGTAAAATCATTGTACAATGTCAAAAACCGAAATAAAACAAAACAGAAACAAAGAGAATAAACAAAATTTTGACATCCTACAGTGATTTTAGCTAATATCAGCAGGGCTTTTAAGACCACCTGTAATAAATTCGCCTTGCAAGTTGGGCTGCAAGTAAGAAAAATGTGATGGTGTAAGTAAAAATGTGTGAGTGTATTGAGTTTTTCGAACTTGCACTTGCAAGTGTAAACCCTAGGTTAAGATGTCATCAAAAAACAAAACAAAGTCCCAATTTACATTATACGTTTCTTTTTTTAAGTCGGTCTGATATTTACATTGTTTGATTTTTGTCGTTACAACTTTTTCTGTGCCACCGAACTTAAACACAGCGTTACCATTGTGCGACTTTAGTTGCAATTTGCAACCTTTTTGACGTCTAATTTTACAACTTTTTGCCCTTTTTTTGTAAGTGAAATACTTTTTTTACAGTTTATAAAAATATCAATTTTGTTTTAAACATTCCCCGGGATATGTAACCTCATTTGATTGATCAGGTGATTATTTTGTATCCAGCCCATTTTAACTAGTGAACTGTATTGTATATGCCTCGTGTTCATTGAATTTCCATGCCAATCTAGGATGATCGGCATTATTATTTAAGGCTTTTTAAGACCAACTTTTTACCGCTATTCTCATATCTTTATTTAAAAATGTTGTAAATGACAGGCTTTTATTAACTAATTTAAGTTGTTAAAAAGTAAATCCATTGATAAATCATACAATTACAATATTAAAAAAATATTACAAATGCTAACCATTTCTGGCATACAGTAGGAAGCTTAAAACAGTGCGTGTGCTGATAATTTTTTTTTTCAAAATTAATGAAAAATAACTTAACCAACAGGTTAAAAGTAGAAACCTGTGAGTCCATGCTATCAACTCTAAATTTTCTAGATACTGAAACAGGTTGGTTGGAAGTAATGAACTTGTGCGAAAAAACAAAAAAAAATTAAAAAACATAAAACGTTTAGTTTATACATATATTAAAGTATATACAAACATATTATTTAAAATTAATCAAATGTAAAATTAATAATTTCGGTTTGAAGAGTTATTAAAGAAATAAAACCGAAATTAATATGTTAAAAAAAGTGTGAGACTTATTATAAATTTGAAAAAACGACTTTTTGTGCGACTTTTTTAAAATTCTTAACGGTAACCCTGCTTAAACACATTTTTCGTCAAATAAGAGAAGAATGTGAGAACGAATGAGCGAACCAAGGTATATTTATAGCTTATTATAAATTTGAAAAAACGACTTTTTGTGCGACTTTTTTAAAATTCTTAACGGTAACCCTGCTTAAACACATTTTTCGTCAAATAAGAGAAGAATGTGAGAACGAATGAGCGAACCAAGGTATATTTATAGCAGGTAGCCGCGAGATTACAACAATTGTACAATAAAACAAACAACAGGGCTTTTTATTGTTGTTATGTGGTACGAACTGTCAAAAGGCAAAGGGGTTGATAAGAGACAAAAAAGACAAAAGATAGAGACAAAAAACTTGTTTACATGTTTACTATACAACATTTGACAGTTCGTACCACAAAACAAGCAAATAAAAAATAAACAGCTGGCTTTCCGAGACTACCTGCTATAAATATACCTTGGAGCGAACAAAACGAATCAAAGAGTACACTCCCTTGTGTACCCCTTTTAATTCCTCTTCTCTCGCCTATAAGGTAAGAATCGCAACGACAAAAATCGTAAAATGTAAATGGGGACAAAGACAAACTTGTAATCATCTGTTAAATGAAAGTAAAGTTTCCAAGCAAATGGAAAGGTGAAATTGAAAGCAATGTCGTGGGTAATTTAAAAAGTGTGAGTTTGTTAGTAAAAAAGTGAGAGTGGAATGCAAATTGAAAAAGAATTGAAAAGCAAAACTTGATCGTGTGGCCAGCAGAGACCTGCGCCGACAGATTTTATCGGCGGCGGCGGCTCGTATGAAAATTATCGGCGGCGGCTCAAAATCGGCTGTCAGCCGGCTTACACTTTGTTGTATTCAAAACAATATCAAAGATTTTTTTCATATTTATATACATATGTATACAAATATGTACATATCATACTTGTTTAACAATACTTGTACTGACTCAAATTTTTCTGTAGAACCAAAACACTTTTTAATTTAATATTAAAGGCATATGAAAAAGAATTTTTAAATCAACCGTTTCATTGCCAAAAAGTAGAAAAATGGCACAATATTTTTTCAGCGGGTAGATATCAATTTTTTCCAAAAAGTGAAAAAATTAAAAGTTTAAGTTAATACACCATTGTTCAACAAGTACGATATGTATGTTTAAATAACTTAAAACCTTAAATAAAAAATTACACTTTAAGGGTATTTTAATTTAAAAAAAAACAAAAATACATTTTTTACTTGAATTCAGAGTTTATTTTTTATATGTATATGTATGTATAAACATTAATAAAGCCTTCCACACTAAATTTGTTTAAAAAAAATGTGTAATATACACACAATACTAAAAAAGCATTATCGAATCTACTATGTGTATACCATTATTTAGTTCTGTGTGTGGGCATTATGAATTCAAGAGTTAAAAATTAAAAAAAATTACATTGATAATTTAAATATATATATAAAATTAAATTAAAAAAAAATCAAAACGGCGGCTGATTTTAAGCCGACATAAGCCGAAAATTTTTCGGCGGCGGCGGCTATTCAAAATTTTCGGCGGCTCGGCTCAGCCGGCTTTCAGCCGATCGGCGCAGGTCTCTGGTGGCCAGCAAGTTAATCATAAAAAATTAAGAAATTAATAAAAAATATTAAAAAAATCTTTAAATTTAGCGGCTTAAAATGTTTGAAAAATTATGCAAAAATGTTGTTATAAGAATAAAATCTGGGCAAAAGTGCACTTTACGGGGCGTACGAAAAAAAAAAAAAAAAAAATTGCACCCCCTCTGGAATAAAAAAAGCAAAAAACCAAAATTAAAATTTAAGGGGGCCGAGGCCCCTGGGACCCCATGGATCAAAAAAAGCGGCCCGCCTACTTAGTGGTATGTGTGGGTACTCAAATTAAAGGTAATTGTGTAAAAAATACGAAATTAATAAAATTTAGGTCGAGCGGGACTTCTGGGTCCCTCTGGGGGGTAAAAAAATTGTCCCTCCCACCCTTATAACTATGTGTGGGTACTCGAATGAAAGGTATTTTGCTAACGATTGTAAATATTTTGTTTTTATTTGGCTTTTTTAATGTTGTATAAAAATCGCGGGATTTTTTTATTTTTTTGTAACTAAAGCTTTTCTGTATAGCCGGCCTTCGGCCGGGCGCAAGGATTTTCTCCTCTATGGTATAACAAAGACCGGCTTCGCTAACTAAAGCTTTTCTGTATAGCCGGCCTTCGGCCGGGCGCAAGGATTTTCTCCTCTATGGTATAACAAAGACCGGCTTCGCTAACTAAAGCTTTTCTGTATAGCCGGCCTTCGGCCGGGCGCAAGGATTTTCTCCTCTATGGTGTAACAAAGACCGGCTTCGCTAACTAAAGCTTTTCTGTATAGCCGGCCTTCGGCCGGGCGCAAGGATTTTCTCCTCTATGGTATAACAGAGACCGGCTTCGCTAACTAAAGCTTCTCTGTATAGCCGGACTTCGGCCGGACGCAAGGATTTTCTCCTCTATGGTATAACAAAGACCGGCTTCGCTTACTAAAGCTTCTCTGCATAGCCGGCCTTCGGCCGGGCAAAAGGATTTTCTCCTCTATGGTATAACAAAGACCGGCTTCGCTTACTAAAACTTCTCTGCATACCTAGAAAAGATACATAAATTAACCTAGAGTGGAAAATATTAAACGAATACAAAAACAAAATACATATTGGCAATCGTGAGCAAATTACCTTTAATTTGAGTACCCACACAGATATACATAAGTGTTATGGGGGGGAAACTTTTTTTGCCCCAGAGGGCCCTTGAAGTGCCGCCCACCCAAAATTTTATTATTTTCGTTTTTGTTGCACAATTACCTTTAATTTGAGTACCCACACATACTATTCATTGGGCGGGGCGGTTTTTTGGACCCAGGGGTCCCCACGGGCCTCAGCCCCCTTAAATATTAATTTTGGTATTTTTTTTTTTAATTCTGGATCGGGTGGCATATTTTTTATATTTTTTTTTCGTACGCCCCGTAAAGTGCACTTCAGCCAAAATCTGTAAATTTGCATGTTTATAAAATCTGAGAGCTGATTTCGATAGCCTACAACCAGGGCTATTAAGGTCACCAGCTGTCACTTTCGTCAAATTAAAAGTTTAGGGGGCATTCCATATTTGCAAAACGTTGTTATATGAAGCAAATCTGTAAATTTGACTGTTTATAAAATCTTATAACTGATTTCGGTAGCCCACAGAGCTATTATTTTTGTCGAAAGTGAAAGTTGGTGGTCTTTTAACCCTTTCAGGGTCAAAAATAATTTGTGGCGAGATAAAAATCTGAGAATTTGTATTTAGGGTAATGTCATGGCGCTGAAGTCAGGAAAAATATATAGTATTCTGTGATATAACCTTTTTACAAATTTCCTGACTAGTGTACGACAATGGTCTCAATAATAAGAAAAGAAAGTCAATGCCTACTATAATAACAATTTAAAATAGCAAAAGTGTCTCTTTTTCAGACAAAACAAAAAAAAATATAATTAACTGTACATTTTTATACCCTCCACCACAATTAGTTGTGAAGAGGGTATACTAAGTTTGTCATTCCGTGTGAAACTTTTTTTATTATTCATCTCAGACCCCATAAAGTATATATATTCTGGCTGCTTGAGTAATTCTAAGTCGATTTAGCCATGTCCGTCTGTCTGTCCGTCTGTTGAAAACACGCTCACTTTCGAAAAACTCAAAAGAAATAAACAAACTAGGTGTCAAATTGCTTGTAGTTATCCTAAGCAGTTTTCAGCAAAATCGGTTCAGTAGGACCAGAGCTATGAATCAAAATGTGGAACCACCACCTTCAAAAACTTGATAATTTTGTTACAAAAACTAGCATAAATGATGCAAAAATGCACGGAATGACATAAGATTTTGCACAAGTCCGTTTTATTCGACAAGAAATTACACTGTAAAATTTCGCGAAGGTCGGTCCATAATTTACCCTAAGCCCCATATAAACACTACTCCCGGAAAACAGTTTAGTACGCCTAAAACCGTAAAAAATAATGCAATCATAACATTTTGGCTCGTCACAATTTTATAGGACTATAAATATTACTGTGAAATTTCGTGAAGATCGGTACATAATTTACCCTAGGCCCCATATATGCCCTACTCCCGGAAAACAGTTTAGTCTCCTAAAACCATAATTAATAACAAATCGTCACAGTTTAAGATAATAATAATAAAAAGACATCATACAGATATTACTCCTTAAACATTCGAACTGTCGGTGGAGGGTATCAAAGATTCGGCACAGCCGAATATAGCACTCTAACTTGTTTATAAACCTTTTGTTCACTGACGGATCTAAGTCAAATGATTGTACCACCTTTGCAACAGTGGATCGTTATGGTAAACTAATCAACATTGCCTACATCGACAACTACTGTCCCCTCTTCACAGCTGAAGCTTCGGCCTTATTCACCGCTATTAAATTCGCCTCTACAAACGACTCAAATCATATCTTCTATATATATAAAAGAAAGTGGCGTTAGTTACTACTTTTATAATTAAAGAACGGCTGGACCGATTCCGATGATTCGTACCAATTCGGAATGGTCTCTGACCAAGTAAGAAGAATAGCAAAAATAAAACTCCCGATAGGTGGCGCTGTTGTGATATTTAAAATTTTTTTTATTGATGGTAGATAGCGCTGGGGTCAAGTTATTAACGAAATTCTCCAGTATTCAATTTTTTATTTTTATTTAGAAAACCCCGAGCAGCGCCGGGACCAAACAGCTAGTATATCGTCGGTCACAGGTTGACAACTCTTCACTCGCAAAAAAATCGAATCGGGTTTTTGATGCCAAAAGACTGTGTCTGTCCTTCTGCATGTTAGTACGTTTCATTTATATTTTTACACCATCTTACAATAAATATCTCCTACTAATTTTGGTTTTTTTATTTACTTCCAACACGGTTTAGTAACGGAGTAATAACGTTTTTTTTTGTCTCCTGAAAAGTACAAAAAAACATGTTAAGAGTTGTCAACCTGTGACCGACGATATTATATATGTAACTGCTTATAGGTAGCCAAAATTAATTTAAGCAAAAACCAAACAAAACTTTTGAATTATTATAAGTACATTTAAAATAAAATTATACGAACGTTTTCAGTTTTAAGAACCACTTTAATTTAATGTTTTTTAAAAAAATTGTATGTACCTACATAAATTAATACCAATGGCCAAAACGTTCTATTGCTTTTAACCAAAAACTCATACGTTCACGTATAACATTAAAATTGGCCATATTTGGTTCAAAAACCCTTTCGATGTCACGAAATTTTCTGACGTCATCAAAAGACTTCCATAATCCAAAATTGATTCCAGCTGCATAAGTTGCGCCCATTATACTGCTTTCTGGATTGCGAGCTCTTTCCACGTGTATGCCACTAGCATCTGCCAAAAATTGGCAAACAAAATTGTTGCGGGTAACTCCTCCATCAACTCTGTAATAAAAAAATATGTTAAAATATATCCCGACTACAAAATTATTCTTTTATTTTAATATACTTACTTAATTAAATTTAAAACATTAACTGCCTGTTGGACAATTTCGAATGTAAACGTTGGTATAGAATTTAATATGGAAAACAATTTTAAAACTGAGTGCTTCTCATAGAAATCTACTATGCGAACGGGAACGTTCGAAATTGTTGAGCAAGTTGTTAAAATTTTTTACGTACCTAAGAATTTTAAGCTTTTGATTAGTTTCCTGTTCTGCTGTTTCGCTCAACTGCACAAGCCGAAATACAATGCTTTCCAATAAAGCTCTTATTAAATGAGCTTTTCTGGTAGATGGTGTTACGCCTATAAAACCACTTGCAGCTTTATGATCATTTATTGGTGCCTTAGAAACAAAAAATTATAACAATTAATTACGCTATAAATAAATATTTTAAATAAATTACCCCTAAGCCACTAAATGCTGGTACAAAATAAACTCCATTTGTATCCGTTATAGATTCTGCAATACTTGAAGTTTCTGCTGGATCCGTAAAAAGGCCACAATTTTGGCCCCAAACTATAACCGTTCCCATATCATGGGCGGCACCTTCGACGCAAAAAGTCGGCTTATCAAATTGCCAAGCTACCAAGGGGTACATGCCTTTTAAAGAGGCATGACATTTGTTGCCAGTTATTAAATCCAAAAAAGCTCCTGTTCCAATTGTGATTTTAACATCACCTTTTGATAAACATTGCGAACCAAATAAAGCCGCCGCTTGATCACTTACCGAAGAAGTTATTGGTATACGGCAATTTTGCCATTCAGGCCCAAACTCGGCGGGATTTATGTAACCGTAATGTTTGTAGGCATTATTAACAATTTTAGGCAGTAATGATTTCTGAAATAAAAATAAAAGAGTAACAGCAAGGCGACTTAAAGATAACATACACAGATATGTATAGGTATTATTTTTATTTTTACATATAATGAATTCACTTTGTGTAGGAGTTATAGGTACCTTGGGGGCAAAATGCGGCATTCGATATCGATCTAAATTACAGTACAGTTAAAATGGAAATTCGGATATCGAATGCCGTAATATGCGACCGCTTTTTTACTTTAATTGAAATCTTTTAAGCGAAATAAATTTTTTTTCGAACTTACATCAATACCAAAAACAAATTGCATAATTGGCGACCAATCCAACAGAAACGGATCAAATAAACCCGTGGCCGTACACGATGTTATATCAGTGATATGTTCCACTTTCGGATCGTTTCCATTGCCTGATCTTAGTTTATACAATAACCATGAATCCAATAGCTCAATTCTAGCAGATTTTGTTTTTAAGGCTTCTTTTAGTCTTAAATTATTTTGAATTTCATACAACAATCTCAAAGTTACTTGACCATTCATCATTTTCAACACACTGCCAGCTAAGAAACGGTTGCTACGTGTTAAAAGATACAATACATAGGCCAAGCTATTGATGGACTTTAAAGTTATACTATCATTCCATTTATCAACCAATGAGTCAGCCCGTAAATCTTTCCAGGTTATAAAATTATGAAAGTATTCTTTGGTTAAATGATTCCAAGAGAGGAACGTGCAGCGTTGGGAACTGATTCCCAAACAGGAGATTTGAGCAGGTATTATTTGAGCGTCTGAAAATAAAAAATGTACATATATGGATATGTAAGTATGTACATGCATACATGGTTAAAAATTTATTAGATTTTTTTGTTTTTACTTTTAACAGCTTCCTGTATTACAGTTACGACTTTTCGCCATAATCCTTCTGGTTCAATTTCAAAAAAACCGGGTCTTGGATTTAACAATTCCACCTGCCTCAAAACAACAAATACATACATATGAAAAAATATTCATTCATAAAGTTTATGTTCTCTTAAGAAAAACTTAACTAGAATTCTCTTACCGCGTCTACAGCTGAACCCTTAATTTCACATTTTTCATTGAGCACAAAACCACGTACTGTTGTTGTTCCCACGTCTAATGCGACTATATAATGCATTTTTTGTTGAGTCTATATGCAACGTTTAATTTCCTTTACAAAAAATAGCAAAAACCGCATTTATGTAGTTTATAAATCCACTTCAATTCCCACACAAAACAAAAATGAACACAATATTTCATAGAAATAATTTTTATATTTAATCAAATCGAAAAGCTTAAAATTTAACTAATCGTAAAACTGATATCAGGTCAATTTAAAAAAAAACTAGATTACAACTGCTTTTACTAAATACAAAACAAGAAATAAATTATAGTCGGTCAATCTCGACTATATGATACCCTAAACAAATTTTGGGACCCATGGGAAATTATGCAGCGGCCAGAACAAAATTATGTTATGAGATTTATCTAAAAGTTCTTTGTGCAGAATAATGTTTAGATATCTTTATATCGTCGTATGGTTTCTGGTATGCCGCATAGCACATTTTACAAAAGTTGAGTTATAAATTAATTCTATATAATAAGTGTGCCCTTTCTTGAAATTTTGAATCCATTTTTTAATATGTCGAATATACTAAAGGCTTGATTACACTATCTCACAAGCCTTACGTATTCCATAATACTTTGTGAGATAGAAATCTAATGAGTTTTGTTGCGACTGCAAAAAATCTAATTTAACATAACAGTTTGTGTTCACACCATCACACAAAGTATAAAGACACACATGAAATAAAATGCAACCCTGATCCAATGAAAAGTATTATTGTTTAGAAATTTTTCAAAAAACGATGAAGTCGTATGGGATGTCAAACTTTTTTTCATAATACTTGTCATTTTCATCACACATGCATTCACACTATCAGACTTTTACATATTTATTAATACAGAATATAATAGTGTAAACTAGCCTTTATTAAGTCGTCAAAAAGTATATTTCTGAATTTATTTACTAATTACCATGTTTCCGAAAAATTTCGTTCACTTTTTTACCGATGTTGGACAAATATGTAGTTAAAAGTGCACCGTTGTAGAATGCTTCCGATTCACAATAAGAAGCAATTTTTTTTTATAAACAACTTTTATATCAGTCAAATGTATGTCAAGGCTCATGCAAAAAATAGCATAAATCTACAAACCTTTTCATTTCATTAGGTCTATCTGTAGTCTTTCGAAAATGTGTTTTTCAAATTGTATGTTGTAGTATCTTACACGAGTTTCCATAATTTTTTTTGTTTCGGGTTTCCCGCACTTCACGGGTATATAAGCCAACACAAATTGAACAAAATTTGTGTTTATCACCTAATAAACATATCGCTCCTTCATTGCAACATAGTCATATCTCAAAAAATCAAAAATTTTAAGTTACTTGAGCAAAGTGTTCCTTCATACCTTCTCGTATTATATCTCAAACTGAACCGAAGTTATAGCAAAATATATCTTTAATTAGGTACATTTTGAAAACTTTAATTGCATCTTGCCAAGTTCTTTTTTTTTTTTTTTTTGTAGATATGACCATGTTGCAATAAAGGAGCGATATGTTTAGGTATCTCCTATTCTTAAGACTTGTCCATGGACAATAAAACTTTACTGCCTGCATCTTATTTTGTATTAATGTTCTTTATTAACTCTTTACTTCACTTAATTTACTAATTATTATTTGATGCACTGGCCATTCTACTTTTAGTAGATTTATTGCATCAGGAGACATTGATTTACGTATGTACTCACTTCTTGTAATTGATCTAATCGACAACCCATCCACAGATGCTAATTTTAAGAGAATAGAAAACTAAATTTTAAAGTTTAAATAGCTGTTTTCTTAAACTATAAGGAATTTTTTATTTTCCGGGAGCCTGAAAGAAAAATCCCGGGAAAGCGGAATATATAATAATTGAAATTACCGGGAAAAACCCTTAGATACACGTTGTATTCAATGAATGAAGATCAAAACATTTTTGTTCCGTACTGCAGACCAATACACTATGAGCACAAAGAATGCTTGCGAATGCATTTGTTTTTGACATCTTTAACATGTTTTACAGAAACAAAATGCGTGTTATTTTTTCTATTGTTGCATTGTTGTAGTCTCGCGTAGACCTACTAATTGGACCATGAACCGAATAAATCACTATTTTTTCAAATTTGAAAATAAATCTGTTTATTTCGTGTATGTACTTGAACTTGCAGTGCTCCAAATTTGGCATAAATTAAAATCTGTAACACTTTTCCAACCTTTTACTTTAAGAAGTTTTGGGGAAAAAAATATTTTACATGTTTTCAGTAATCAGAAAAGTCAGATAAATATTTAATAAGCTAATATTATAAATACCGTACAAAATCAGAATATTCCAGGTTTTTACCTAAAAAAATAATTCACACAGAACAAAGTTCTAAAATAAATTACCTGGGAAGCTACTCTCTATTCAGTACTCCTTAATTTGTGTGCGCACTTGTCTTTCGCAGCTTTTTAATTTTTCTTTTCGCATATCCTCACTATTTATTTTATTTAAATTTTCAAATTTATCTTACACATTTTAACATTTAATTACCGGTAATTAGCGCCATCTTTAGTTTTTATTACCAGCGATGCTTTATTTTCAAAACATTTTGCGAAAGCGATAGAGAGTACCAAATTGGCGTTTAGCCCCCAGTTCTTTATAATACAGAACGGATGGTCACCGTAGTTTTAATCAGTTGAAAAAACACATAAGCCCAGTTTTTCAATTCAGGTGGCTTATGATGTTATGAAGGGCTTATTGAATCTTCATTTATAAAAAAGTTATGGCAGTTAAATTTATTTGCAATTATGGACAGATTCGCTTCACCATTTTTAATAGGCTTTGTCCTTGTGACAATTAACAAAATTATTGTAAAAGTTATATTCGCTAAATTTTATGTCAATTCCAATATATATATATAAGAAAGTGATAGCACTAAAAACTATTTTCAAGAATAGTACTTGTACGTCTTGACCAAATATGGGGGATATGGGAAATTATAGACCGACTCTTAGAACCTATGCACCAAATTTCATCAAATTATCTCCAAACTTGCGACCTGGACTTTGCGCACAAGGTTAAGATGGACATGCAGCCGGACGGATGGACATCTTTAAATCGACTAAACAAGTTATTCCGAGTAAATCGGTAAACCAAAAGGTGGGTCTAACTAGGACCAATATTTTAAGGTGTTACAAACATCATCAAAAACAAATAATACCGTTTCTACTATTGTGCGGGTATAAAAACAAAAAAATATTTTCTGTTTCTTTGGACTGGTTAAGTGGTTTTTTTAATGATTGTTGTGATATGTTCACATGTGTTTTATTATTGTTTTGTAGACGCTACATTTATCCCAATTGTATGAAAAAAGCTTGCCCTCTTTTTTTTATTTATCAATTAAAATAAAAATATTACTCATTCAAAGATACACGAGAAATTCTCTTTGGTTGAGAGCATGTGCCATAGACAGCGTTGCCGTTGTATCCGTAAAGTGGCAAATTTTACCTTTTAAGGCCTTTTCACCTTTCATGCACCTTTTTTAGAGTACCCTTTTGTAAATATAAATTTAAAAATTGTTATAGATGGGTAAAGGGTAAACATCCAGTTGGTAAATAACCGTTAAATAGGGAAAAATGGTTAAGAATGGGTAAATACCCTGGTATTAACCCAAAGGGTGGGTATAAACGTTTTGTACCAAATTTGATAAAAGCTTATTGTTTAATTAAATCAATATTACCTTCACTAATTATTTATTTATTTCAATTTAAATAACGCATACCTTCTTGAAAATTTTAAATCAATATACTCCGGTTTATTTTATGGTGTTTTCTTTTCTACAAAAAATGTGACATTTTATTTGAAAAAAATTGCAATATGGTGTCTGTTTCTTAAAAATTTTGCTCCCAAAAAGGGTGGCTTGTTTTATTCTAAAAAACTCATCCTTTTCGGGAGCAAAATTTTTAGGAAACAGACACCAAATTGCATTTTTTTAAAATAAAATGTCACATTTTTTGTAGAAAAGAAAACACCATTAGTTTTAAAAAAGAAAAGTAATTTAAAATGAATTATGTTTATTGACAGTTAATGATTGCCGTATTCACTTGTTTTATAAATATACAAATAAATTCCCAAAAAAAGGAATATACCCGGTATTTACCCAGACAGCAGGTAAATACCTGGTAGAATCCCGTCTATATTTAAGATGTGTTTATTTTGTACATGTTTTTTAATTTAATTACACTTAATTTATACTTCGGACATGCCAACAAACAATTACACACAAACTTCAACATTTGCGGATGACACAGCCTTTCTAAGCGTGCACGAAAATCGTCATGAAGCATCACGTTAATTACAGGATCATATATTTCAACTAGAAATTTGGTTAAAACAATGGAGGATAAAGGTCAATGAACAAAAATGCGTACATATAACATTCACCTTGCGTCGGGAATCATGCCCCCTATTAAAATCAATAATCAAATAATACCTCAACATTCGCATGTAAAATATCTCGGTATACATTTAGATCGCCGTTTAACGTGAAAAGCCATATAGAGGCAAAATTAATTCAAATGAAACTAAAAGCCATCCAAATTCATTGGCATATTGGAAGAAACTCTGTCCTTAGTCTCGACTGCAAACTTCTACTTTACAACTCCATCTTAAAGCCAATCTGGTGCTATGGTATTCAGTTAAGGGGCACTGCTTCGGCCTCTAATATCGAAAAAATTCAAAGGCTCCAAAATAAACTACTTCGAATAATTACAGCTGCCCCATGGTATGCTAAAAACTCAAATATTCACAAGGATCTCAATGTTCCATTAGTTAAAACTATGATTACCTAATATGCAGTAAACTACTTAAAAAGGCTCGAATTGCATCCGAACCCACTTGCTCGAAATATTTTAAATGATAGCGGTCACTCTCGCTTAAGAAGAAGAGACACTGCAGCACTTATCCAATTAGATGAGCGATAAACACCTATATAAGTGAACAGAACCCGTGATGAGAAAATTTTTGTCTGGCACTGGCAGAACACGAAATAAAGTATTAGGCTAAGATTTGATTAATTATTGTTAGTTCATATTAAATATATGAAGATTCAATAAATAAATAATGAAAAAAAAAAATGTTTTTTAATTTTGTTTCTAGTTAAAAATAACCTTCGAAAATACATCAATATTGATTTTTGATGAATAATATGCAGAAAGATTTATTCATATAAACATTCAGGGGTGTCATAGAAACCAATTTTATTGGATCCAGTTCCGATTTTTGGATTAAAACCGACAAAAAAAAAATACGGTGGTATCATGAAATCCAATGTTGTCGGTTTTTTGTTCGAACTAAAATTAGTGTCGGTTTTTGGTGTCACAGAAACCAATATTATCGGTTTTTTATTGAAAACAAACCAAGCAGCTTACAGCTCTTGTTTTTTTTATTGGAAATACATATGGTTGGTTAAAGCTTAATTTGCAACAACAGCAATTTATTATTATGTATATAAATTATATGGCTTGTTTAAAATGTTATTTATTGTTATTTGACCTTTATTTTTATAATTATTTTTAATTATTTAAGCTTGAGGTCTTTTTATTTATAAAATAATCTAAAACTTTAAAGTTTTATAATAATTTTTTTATCATTTTTTGTATTAAAATTTGTAAATTTAATTTCCTGACGATGGTTAGCGAAATATTGAGTTTAATAAATAGATTATTTTATAAATAAAAATACCTCAAGCTTGTTTAAAATATTAACTGCCGTATTTATAAAAAATAAAACAAGTTTGAAATGTGTCATACAAATTTTTCTTAAAATACATTTCAAATCTATTTTAGTTTTGTATGAATACGGCAGTAAAAATTTTCGCGATTTTTGCAAACTTTTTTATGCTATTTTCCGACATTTGCTTTTTGTTAAACCCATTTAGCGATTTCAAATAAATTTTAGGGTTTGTTTTCAATTTTTCAATTTTTTGCGAATTTTAGCCATGTTCGTGATAGAAGCGTTTTTTCCCTCTTATATTTCTGGTTATTTACAGCTTTAACGATTTTAATAAATATTAAACGTTGCTATTATGCCGATGTTAGCAAATTTTCGCTAATTTAGCAATTTTCACCGAATTTTAAGAAATGTAAACAACAAATGCAAATAACATAACGATGACACTTATTTCATATATTTACTGTATTACCATTTTTATTATCTTTCTACATATAATTTTCTTTTTATTAAAAACAAACAAAAATTTCTTTTAAAGCTGTAGGTCCCTATTACGGTTTACAACTCAACTCAGTTGAGTTGTAATTTTTTAATTTTCGTATTATGGTTTACAACTTTGCTATATTGCGATAAACAAAAACATAACAAAAATTACAACTGATCACACCAAGTTGCCTTATTTACAACTCAACTGAGTTGAGTTGTAAACCGAAATAGGGGCCTTAAACACATGCTCCAAAACATAAATAAATAACATAACGATGGCACTTATTTCATATATTTACTGTATTACCATTTTTATTACCTTTCTACATATAATTTTCTTTTTATTAAAAACAAACAAAAATTTCTTTTAAAGCTGTAAACACATGCTCCAAAACATAAAACAGATTATTCGAACATCGGTTTTAATTGTATTCGAAAATAACAAAACCGACTTGTTTTCATGACACCAAATGAAACCAATATTGGTTTCCAAAACCAACAAACAGCAAAACCGACTTGGATTCTATGACACCCCTGATTAGCTTTACATCTCTAAAATATTTAAGTAAATAGAAACTCAAATTTTACCATGGATGAAAAAAAAACATAATATTGTATGCTCTTAATAATTATTTTTAGTTTTTGCTTCACATTTAATTCAGCTTATGTTCTTTTAAATTAAGCCTTTAATGAGCCTTATCGCTGAAAACAATTTTGCGGTAAATGCGAAAATCAATGACTGATTTTCTAAGTAAAGTTGCATACTCTAGTTGAGTTGTTTAAACTTGAATCTATTTATGATAATTTGCCAGAGTATACTGCTATTAATGTCAAAATGTCGGCGCAGTA
Source organism: Pollenia griseotomentosa (assembly GCA_963931875.1). NCBI lineage: Eukaryota > Metazoa > Arthropoda > Insecta > Diptera > Polleniidae > Pollenia > Pollenia griseotomentosa. The sequence goes on along the minus strand of OZ007562.1, from coordinate 171,276,907 downwards.
TGACAATTCGTTTGACATAACTTCTATCGGCCTTATAAAACCACCCTTTATTAATTGAGATAATCTGTCATACAGTTAGAGAAAAATCTATTATGCCATCTGTGATGAAACCCGCATGTTTACGTTACATACCAAATAAAAAAATTTTCAATTTCTAACTTAACTACAGAGTGCTAATAGCATCAACAAATCCCAGTCACAATTTTCCGATTTTAAGAATACTTGCCTGTAATAAAAATACAAAAACAGAAAACTGATTTGATTTGAATTTATTTTATATGTATTTTTTAAATTTAAAATATTGTAGTTATTTTTTAATTACATACACATCGTGGTGAGAGAAATTAAATGTTTGTTTAATTAAATCTTTAATTATATCTATTAAAGGGAATATTTTTATTACTATGTATGTTTTTGTTTTTAGATAATGGTAATTGTATAGAAGAGAAAAATAGATATAATGTATTTTATACAAAGTATATGACAGCTAATAATAGTGATAATTTTATTTAATATATTTTTTTTTGTATCTGTAAGACCAAAAAGTAATTGTACTTAAATTTAATATATTACACATCATCACTATTGATATTTTATATCAAACTCAAATAATTTTCGGATTTTTTGTTTTATTACGTACATTATTTTTTGTTACGTACCAAAACATTTTTTTCTTCTTAAATGTGAAATATGAGAGAAGTTGACACAATTTTATTTTAAATTACTTTTATATTTTTGTGTTAAATATTTAACTTGTATTATGTGTATATAAGTATGTATGTGTGTATTTATGTGTGCATGGTTTTAATTATTATTGGGTATTGAACATAACAAAAGGATAAGGTGTATGCAGATATTTATTAATAATTTGTTAATAGCTTCATTATGAAATAAAACAGATTATAAATAAATCAACGGAAAACTTTTAACAAATATTATTTAAGAGTTACAAAAAAATTGAGTTTTTTTATTGTTTAACAAACAAAGAAAAAAATTAAAATGAAATAAAAAAAAATTTCCTATTTGTGTATTTTATAGTTAATTGTATTATTTGAGTTAGTTATATTTTCTTTTCGATAAATTTTTTTACGAAAATAGTGTTTTTTCTCTGTTATTTGTTAATTTTTTATTACTATTATCTTAAGTTTAAATAATCACCCGAGAGATAAACGCGAACGCGACCAGATTCCGCGGTGAATCTGGTTTAGGTACTTACGAAATCACGATTAATTTATTATGCTAATTTTATTTTATATTATATACAAATGTGCGACGATTTTTTTATTTCTGTTTTTATTAATTTTTATAAGAATAAATTGAGTTTGGGATCTGGGGGCGGAGATCCATTCATTACCTTTTTTTACTTATTATTATGACACGCGACGCGAAACCGAAATATTAATTTTTATATCACACGTTTTTTTATTTTGGTAAACTAATCCCCCCTTATGGTAAACATTTGTTAAAACACAAAAAATTGTTTATAGTTATTTTGTTTTATTTTAATTTACAATTGCTATTTTATGTTTTTTTTTTTTTATTATCAATAAAAAAATAAGTCTTTTGTTTTCTTTTTTTGTTAAAAATCAGATCAAAAATATTAATCCTAAAAGGATTAGATTTTTATTATGATGAAACATCACATAAATATCCTTAATTATAGTTAGTTTATGTTGCTGTAGTTTTTGTTTTTAATTACAACATCAAAAAATTTTATTTGAATTAACGACCGCTTAATAAATTATCCTTAAAGCTGAACTAAAAGGAACTTTTTAATATGGCGTCTGTATAAGGACTTACATATCTTAAGGGCATGGCTGTATAAATCATGTTCTGGAAATCAAATTCGATTAAAATAGAAATTTAACTTATTTACAACACGATCCCGTGGGTGGCGAATTTAAAATACGCCTGCGACTGTTTGGTAATAGATTTAAAGAAATATGTTCACGTTCACTTTAATCTACTACCAAAAAGTCGCAGGCGTATTTTAAATACGCCAACTACGATAAGGGTAATTAATTCCCTATAATTCTGGGAGTCGTGATCGAGTACTTTCTCGATTCGAAAGCAATTTTATTTCTAATTCTTTCAGTCAATACTGAACGAATCGAAACTTTTTTTTCAGTTTTGTGAAACTCAAATCAATGCTTTACAACACGGAAAAATAATTTCGATTCGTTCAGTATTGACTGAAATAATTAGATATTAAATTGCTTTCGAATCGAGAAAGTACTCGATCACGACTGCCAGAATCAGACCCCTGGTTATCTTTATCAGAACTAATCTCAAACCCAGGAAAAGCTACGGTGATTTAACAAAAAAAAAAATTACTGAAAATCTGTGTCGATTTCAATTTCACTCGATTTCGATGGCAAGTAGCTAGGCAGAATTTTGTCGCAATTTAGAGTTTTAAATCCATAGTTTTCAATTTATTTGTTTAGTATTTCCAAAACGAGAAGAAGACCCCTATCACGGTTTACCATTCAAACTCAGTTTTTTTTTTTAACTTCACTCACACAAGGTTGTAAACAATTATACAAACCTCCGAAATTTCAACGGAACTAGAATTGAGTTGAAAACTGTAATAGGCTCATAAAATATGGAAATGCATTTTTAAAATCTATTTACTTTTTACGATAACTGGGGATTAAAAATCAACACATCAAAGAGTGAAGCAATTAACATCCGAAACGCTTCTGGGAAATGCAGAGGTTTTGTAGTTCCGGAGAGCAAGATGCTTCACCTTCAGCTTGAAGGGGTAGATATCCCAATAAGAGACAAAATAAAATACCTTGGTGTTTATTTTCAAATACCAAATAATGGGAATTTTTTCAAAAATTTTAAAAAATAACAATTTCAAATGAAAACCAAACTTCTTCTCTATAAAAGAAGTATTAGACCCGTCTTTTTATATGCTTTTCCAATTTGGTTTAGCATTTCTCCTACTCTATTAAAGGAATTTGAAATTTTCGAAAGAAAGGTGTTGTATCGGAAAATACTACCAATCTCTAAATAAAAGGTATTCAAATGTATTTGTTTATTCAAAATCGAAAGTTATGGGGGGTGTGCTGGAAATCGCAAACGCAAAACGCAAGAATTTGGAGGCTGTTTTTAATACACTTTTAATCTAATTTTTATAATTTTTGTTATAAAATTCTGTTTAATAGAGAAATGTTTGTATAATATTTGTCATAAAATTCTTTTATTACAGAAATCTTACTAAAAAACGATTTTTAAAATTCTTGCGTTTTGCGTTTGCGATTTCCAGCACACCCCTGTATTCCTGTCGGGTTATACGTTTGTGACTTGATAAATCGATGTGTGCTTAGGGTTTTGGACCATGATAATGTTTTGTTAAAAGAATATATGACAGTCAAAAACTTTTTAATTGGTCTAACGCTAATTACTTATCGGCTATTAGTTATATTAATGAGCATCCTCCAACTTTTGATATAAACATTTCACTTCGTTGTGAATTTTATGAAAGGACTATTCCTGCTACTCATAGGAGATAACAATGTTAATTTTGTTTTAGTTTTTAGTTTAGTTTTGAGTTATTTTCAAGATTATTTTGGAGTGAATATAAAACTTCCTCCAAATATGAAAGCTCCGTGAGCAATAGCGTGCATTATTTTCTATGTCTGATTTTATCATTTAATTAATTTATTTTGTCTTGCAAGCTTGGTGCTGAATCCCTTTTATTGTAAATTAAGATATTACATTATAGTCTTAAATATTTTCCTTCTAATATTATAACAATTTTAAGTTTTTTTTTTTTTAAAAAAGAATTTTAAAAAGTCTCAATAAAATAAAACTTAAAACTATCAATAATATTACTACATTTTTTATTTCATCTCTATTATCTCCGCCCATAAAATTTTAAATTTTCTATTTAAAGTTCGAAGAAACAGTTTTCTCCAAATAAAAATTTTAATGTTGTAACCACATGAGACTCTGTTAAAATAAAAATAATAGTAAAAAATGTTTTGTTAAAATATTCTATAGGATTTTTTTGTTAAAAAAAGGTTAGCAATATTTTTTATAAATTTCAAATAAAAATTTTATATTTTTAATACTATTGTTCTCCTGGTTTGCTAGTTGTTAATTTTAAACTATAACTTTATTTTAAATGTTATAAACATTTTTTGTTGCTGTTTATATTTGTAAAAAAAAAAAAACGCGAACCCTAATGCTAATTTTACTTTGTACCAAAACGAACGACGACGATGACCGAGCAGTACTTAAATCAAACGAACTTACGAGCGACGAAATAGATAAAACGCGAACGCGAAACCGATAAAACCCGAAACGCGACGATTTTGTTTTAATAATAAAAAGTATTAAAATATTTGCAAGTGAAATGAAATGCTACTTGTAAGATTTTTTTTCAGTTTTACAAGAATTTGGAAACATAAATGAAAAAAAAGAAAAGTTTTGCAAATTGCTTAATGAAATATCTGTTTATAAAAATTTTACATTAGAAAGCGATATTTTGCTCTTTTTATGCGATCTAATTGAAACATTCAATTTTAGAACAGCTTTACGCAAATTACATTTTTTCAGGATTTTCAACAAAGACATTTCTATTAGTTTTGAAGAATTCAAATAAAATTTATCTTGGGTGAATTTTAAAAATTATGCTGTTATAACAGTTAATTAAAACATTAAGCTAATTTTTATACCTTCTCAAAATCAATCATATTTTCTAAAATAAAAAAAAAATTATTTTTGATTATAGCTATGTTCACACATAACAAATAGTTTTATTTAAAACTTTTTTTGGTTTTGAAAACGTTTGCTTAATCAAACATCATATAACAGTTTCAAAATTACATTATACAATTATCTTCGTACAAATAAAGTTTTGTAAATCAATAAAAATTGTTAGAAAAAACGCTAAAGTTTTTTCGTCAAATATTTCTTATGTCTGAACATACCTTTAGTATTATTAATACATTAAGCTTCGTTCACAATGATAGCAACAATTTCGTTTTCCTTCCATCTTATTTTTTCCAAAGTTATTCATATATCTGTGGCCTTTTGACAAAACATCTTAAGTCAAATTTAAAAAGTTGATCAAAATGCTGTTAATTATACGAATTTTCCCTGAAAAAACATTTTTGTTTACGATTTTAAAATTTTGTATTATAAACGAAATTTTTCTTTAATTTCGGTTTATTTTATATTTGATACAAATGATTTTTTCACCGAGTTTTTTTTTAACTTTTTTTGCTATCTTATCTCGACTTAAGATGTTTTGTCAAAATGCTACAGATATAATTTTTCGAACAAATATGTAACTAAGTTATTATTCTTGGCAAAATTTGCAACGTTTCTCTAATCTCTCTAACTAAAGTTTTATAAAAAAATTTACCCCTGTATTCATAAACGATTATTAAATTTAAGAAGTTTTTTAGGCAAAGTTTTCATACAAAATTTGTTTTGTAAATCTTTATTTATTTTCTACTTCAGCAACAATTTGTCTGAAACTGTAAATGACGTTTATAATTTTTTTTTTAGTTTTAAATGAAAATTTTTTTATATTTAAAAAAAAAAAAAATAATAAATACCTGATATTATTCTTGGCAAAATTTGCAACGTTTCTTTGATTAAAAATGTGTGTGCTTGTGAAAAAATTGTTTCTCTATTGTGAACACCAAGTGAATATGTTGCTATCATTGTGAATTTGGTGGTAGAATTTAAAATGGAACATTTTCCTAGATTAAAAAAAATAATGTACAAATGTATTTGAATATTTAGTAAAGTGATTAAAATGAGTTGCATTTCCTTTAAGAAGCAAATATTTTAATACAATTTAATTTTTAGAAATGTATAAAACACATTTCTTTTTATTTATAAATTATAAGATTCAATACTTATTTTTTAGTTTTTAATAAATTACGCGGCGAAAGCGACCCGACCCGAACGATTTTATTTTATTAATACACTTTAGTTTATTCTAAAAAAATTAAAAAAAACATTAATGTGTTATTTCACATAAAGAAAATTATTCATAAAATTATTTGTAGTTGGTTTAATTATGTAGTAAATTATTTTTTTAAATTAAACAAAATTATGATAGTAAAATGTTAAGTACACGTGATTTTGAAAATCTTTGAATGAGTTTTGCTTGTGTGTGTGTGTGTAAGAAAAAAAAAACTGTTTAAAAAAAAGTTACTGCATACACATACAAATGTTTAAATAATAATAAAAAAAAGTTTTTAGTAATTGTTAATTTACTGGCCTTTGAAAAAGAATTTTGAGAAAGTTTAAAGCATAAATAAATCTAATTACATTGTAATTTTAATGCGTTATAATGCATCTTACTCACCAATTGATGCTGCTGTTTCTTGCTTTTAGTTATATTTCAATTATAAAATAAGTAGATGGAGGTTAATATGTTGGATAAACTATGATGTTATGGTTTTTTAGGATGATTTACTATTTAGTTTGAGTTTTTATAATTATATATGCATATTAGTTGATAAATATCATTAATTTAGTAGTATTTATATTTGTATTTATAATTTTTATTATATTTATGAAAAAAAAAAATGTATGTATGTCTTTAAGGTTAGACCTTTCTGTTTGTTCCTTTTTTTTCTTTTTGATACCTTTACTTTAAATAACTTGTTTTACAAAAAATTACAATCAGTAAAATTTTATAAAAGTTATTGTGTATTTCTTTAACCGTTTGAAGAAAAACAATATGTATATATAGTTCCAAAGACTGTCTAATACATCTTGAAAGCTGTCTACGATTTTATGATTTTGTTTTAGTTTTTAGGTTTTTTCCTACTTTTATGACCTACAATTTCACTGTATAATATTATAAAATGAAAATCCCTAACAAAAATTATTATTTTTTCTTGTAATGTAAAACATATTCCCTTCATTTGTTTTACAAAGACTGACTCCTATAGTTTTTGCGTATCCTGGTTGTCGTCATATATTATACCTAACCACACAAAAAAATTTCATATTTTGCATTTTCAACTCTAGACAAACACAAAACGGTTTAAATGTTATACATGTGGACTAAACGTTCTGATAATACCGAAGGAAATTGATCAACAAAACGGCGCCAATTCTCATCGCCAACTTGGGTTTTAAAACCAAGTAATATCTAGAAAAATAACAACAAATATTTTTAATTTTTTTTTTAATACACATGAAATTTAATTAAATTTCTTTAAATTGTATTGTATGCGACTTACCTTTTGTATCATTTGATGCAAGTCTTGCGGAGGATTCACCCATGATGCTATTGCATCGCAAAAGAATATAAAATCAGGTACAACACCAGCTGGATTTACAGTTATCATGTGACACATTCCGCGAAAAGCCGAGTCTTTTTCATCGTTATCTCTGATATGACGTAAAGACGAACACCTGTACAAAGAAAAGGGTAGAAAAAGAAATTGGAATACATTAATAAATAAATTATTTGTACCTTTGTATATTATATAATTTTTGTTATTTGTTTTTTTTTTTCAATCTTAACAACAACAGAAGATGAAAACCAAAATAACAAAATTATAAAAGAACTTAAAACAAAAACATTTAACAATTGATATACACAAAATAATCAATAAGAAGCTATTTTCCAAACATAAAAGTTGTTAAAAAAGAAAGAGAGAAATTATATAAATATAAACAAAATGTGTTACACACCACTGTCGTACAAACTCTGGCAAATAAGGAGCCACTTCAACTGGGCACACATAACCTAGACGACCAATAGTTATTGCTATAAAGGAACGAAAAACAAAAATTAAAAATATAAATAAATAAAAAAATCATAAATTATGATTTTATACAAATACATAATAATTAAATACAAATATTTTTATACAGGAACCTTAACATTGGTTTATTTCCTTTCAGGTGCTACTTTCTTTAATAATGTTAAAGGTCCTTTAAATAATTTTTGTGACATAAATTTAATACAGAAATAAACTAAAAATATAATTAGTTAGTATTACTAGATGTATGTAAAGCACACGCATATGTATACATATATTAGTTATACATATTCTTATTATTAAACATTGACTGAATTTTTTTAACAAAAACTTAAAAAATAAAAAAAGAGTTACGGGAATTTTAAATATTGAAAATTGTGCACCTCTTTTAAAAAACGCGATACTAGTTAGAGATTTATCGAATTGTTTATAAAATACACTTAATATGTTTTGACGTTTTAATTAATATATATTATAAAAGATTTCTATATTCTAGAAGACTTTAATCTCAACATTGAAAGAATATACCAGTTTTTTCTTTTTCCTAACTAACTATTATTAATGAAAATAAAACGAATTGAACATAAACTCTCAATGTGTATCGTATATATAAAGAATCTTTGTTTTACTTTATTTCATAAAAAATATTTAAGGACTATAAAGGAGTTATAAAACGAATTTCCTATGAAAATTAGTTTTGAAAATAAGGAGGAAAATATTTTCAATATATTTTTAAACAAAAAGTTATTGAATAGTAAAATTTTGTGTTTTTAATAAAAGAATTTCAATAGCAGATTTTATTCTCTGCAAAAGCATGAAAAGCAATCTTTTAAATGCTTGCAAGACTTTTCTTACAAAGACAACTACTATAACAACAAAAATATGTTATAAAAGCTAAAAATTACGAAAAAATTAAAAATAATGGAATTTGTTATTCTTTGTGCTTGAAACATATTTTGTTTGTTTTGATTTTGTAAGAAAATATACACACACAAAGTAATAAAAATATCTTCACAAACAATTTGTATAAGTCTTATTAGAATTATGTAGTTGTTTATGCATTGGAGAAAATTACTTACCTGTATTTTCCAAAAGTGTTTTTGGTGTATTAGGTCGATTAATGATAACAATCAATTCTTTAAGTACTAGATGTATATACTGACAAGTTTCTTCACCTGTTTTGCCAAGCAGAAATTTTTTTAGTTAAAACAGCTTCAATTTATGTGTGTGTTGACATTTAAACTTACCCAATTTCATACAAATCTCACCAATTGCCCAAGTAGCGTTGTTGCAAACAGAAATATAGTCAGGATTTAAATTTTGTCCTAAGATGGGGAAAAACTCTGCCATATAACGATGAACATGCTGGAAACAGGCTTTAGTTAAATCACCTAACAAAGCAAAAGACGATTGACGCACCTAAATTAAAGGATTGGGATATAAAATTATTAAAAGAATAAATTTAAGTTAAAATATAATCATACCTCGGGCAAAATATCTTGCATACATTGATATAACAATTGCATTATAGTGCTATTTGCAACCAAAGATTCAATATGGCCATCTAAACCTTCAGCCAAGCCAGATAGTAAATCTAAAGCCACTATCATTCGTTCTTTATCTGGATGATCAATGCCAGGATTTTGTTTGCACGCCTTAAAAAATAGCATGTCATAGAATTGTAAATAAGCTTAAACATTTATCATAATTAACAGATAACCTTACCATTTCCTGATTAATAGTTTGTTCAATTAGGGATATACATCTTCTATAGACTGGGTCGCAGTAGGGAAGGAAACCCGATTGCAAAGCAGTTGCTATACTCGATAAACATTCCAAAAGTGGAAACAGATCTTTGTCATCATCTTTCAAGAGATTCCATTTGTCAATGAGTGGTGGCATTAAAATTTCAATGTATTGTTGTTTGTTCAAGTGATGACCCACTGAATCGGCCAATGTCCCAACAGCATCGTAAAGAATTAATAAATTTTTGTGTTGATATTTTGAAAAAGCAAACACTAATGTTTGCAAAATATACTCCAAATATGGCACAAGCTCTGTGCATGCTTCTTCTTCTAGTGTAGCAAAAGCTGAGCAGGCTGCTTCTTGAACTCTTTTGTTGGAGTCCAATATACGTTTAAGCAATTCTTCCATTAAAGGCTTTAAGTATTGATCGTGCGGTTGGCTAACTACCCAGTTGGCATACCGTGACAATGTCCAACAAGTTATTGAACGAACCAAGGCTTTTTTGTCGGACAAACAGCTAATCAAGTACGGTATTAATTCAGGCAAATGTGGTATGATGCCTTGCATACAACCCTCAGCAATAGCTCCCAAAGCCAAAACACCACTTTCCTTTATAACCCAATCCTGGTGAAACAGAGTATCCTTGAGTATTGGCAAGAGAATTGGTAAGCATTCCTGACGAAAAACATTTGCCAATACATCCAAGGCAGCTGCACTGCATTTGCGCAAATTCCATTCTGACAATGAACTGTCGTCATCGAGCCCATCGTCGAAATCATCGTCATCATCATCTCCTGCGCCAGCCTCATTTGATTTTATGGTATGTGTTCGAGATTTATGGAAACGTGGTCTAATATCTTCTTCTCGATCTGGTACCATGTCATCTTCTTCCACATTACCCTTGAGCAGTATAATATCAATATCCGAATAACGCATACCCTTTACAAGTATGGGTGCCAATTGTGGCAAATATGGTGTAAGAACATCTTTACAAATGCTTTGTTCGGCCAACGAAAGCCAAAATTCAGAAGCTTCCAAGGCCACACCTTCATCAGAATCTTGAGTTCTCATTAGCATATATTCAATAATTTGAGACATATGGGGCAGTAGACGATCCATACGTACTTCCAACAGCATGACTAAGCCATGACAAACATTTTTACGAACCTCATGATCATCATCCGAGGACAAATTGAAAAGGCTTTCGATAAAGGTGTCTATGTGCAACATCAAAGCTTGCGAACGTATTATAATGAAGTGATTTATGCAAGCAATAGCATGCGAACGAATCTTAGGACTGTTATGACTAAAATATTGCAAAAATTTGGGAATCATAACGTTAAGTGGTCTGTTTAAAGAGGCAGAGTCCAAGGTCTCGGCATGATCTTCACAGATTTTCTGTAGGGCACTGAATGCCCCTTCGCATACGTTGTAATCTTGGGAATCTAACATATCACAAAGTGATGGCAAAAGCTGCGGCCAATTATGCAGTCCTCCGTTACAGGCAATGGTTGTTATTAAAATACCCACTGTGGCTCTAATTAAAGGCGATGGATCGCCAATGGCCTGCAAACATTCATGTTTGATGTATTCTACAATTTCAGGACGCAAATTGTTGCCATGCGCGCGTACATTATTCTTTAGTATCAAGCCACTTAAAGAGCGTGTAGGTTCATCTTCTGACTTAAGTTGGGTCAACACATAAATCAAATAATTATTGAAATCCGGATATTGATTTAATTCTTCAAGTTTCTATTTTATTTTTTAATTTTATAAGAGAAAAGAAAGAATAGAATAAGTGTTAATATTGTAGACAATTAGGGAAATTAAGAAATGTAATTATTTTTTTTACCATATGCACAGCCAATTGAGTGGCTGTATCGGGAGATTGCGATTCCTTTAGAATGCTTATTATTTGCTGTAAGCCATCTGCTTGCGGTTCCCACGTCATTTTTAACTATTATTATTTTTATATAGTTATTTCTTGAGAATTTATTTCGCCTTGGTTGATGGTGCTCTTTTGTGTAAAATATATTTTAAGTTATGAAAAAATATACATGCATATGTGTAAAAATTGTTTTATTTATCAATAGAAAATATATTGTCAAAGAAAATTAATAAATTTGTAAACAAACTATTTTAAAAATAGATACCTATTTGTTGTATTAAGGGATGTGTGATTAATCGGTAAATCAAAATTTTGATTTATCAATTATTCGATAAATAGACAGTTCTGTTAAATCAGATTTATTAATAATTTTAAATTTGAATAATCAAGTTTGAATAACTTTATTCACAATGTTCAACATTTTTTTATTTTTCGAATATAATATAAAGTAACCTACGAAAGGAAATAATTCCCAGTTTCTATTTATTCACAATGTTTTAAATGGAAAATAATGAAAATCCTGCAATATTGCACACTTTAAAAATCATGTAAACTAGGGATGCCACGGAACTAGTTTTCGCAAGCACCGGGATTCGGTATGTCAAAAAATCATTAAGCTTCGTTCACAATCCCAGAAACATTTTCACTTAGTGTTCATAATAGAGCAACAATTTTTTCGCAACCACACACATTTTGCATTAAGAAACCGTTTGCAAATTTTACAACGTTTTGTTAAAATGTTCCTTCAAAACTAAATAAAATTATTATAAACGTCATTTTCAATTTTATAAAAATTGTTGCTGAAGTAGAAGTAGACTCAACTTTTTAAAAAAAAATTTTGTTACATTTTTGTTCGAAAAATATATGAAATAATTTGGGATGAAATAAGATAAAAGCAAAAGGAAATTGTTGCGCTGATTGTGAACAAAGCTTTAACCATAAAAATCTTATTTTAACAAAAACACATTTTTATACCCACCACCACTAGTGGTAGGAATAATGTAGTGTATGAAATATATTACTTAATTTCGTAAAATCGCTTCGTAAATTACTGTAGGTCCTATGCCCACTCTCGGAAAACACTTTAACAATCCTAGATCTGTAAAGAGTAAAGTTTAAATTTTGAGTTCGGTGCACCAGTGGAATGTTTTATGCATTGCAAAAGATATTTTTTTCTTTAATTAATGTTCTTTAATTATTTTCAGCACTTTTCCAGTTAAAACTTCTTTATAATTGTTATACACGCTTAAAAATTGCTTTTTGTTAAGTTTGCTTTGGAGTTTTATTATTAATCGACTAAAGCCAGGACAACGTGTGCAAATTGTTGAAATTTTTAAACAAAATAATTATTCACTTCAAAATTTTATTTTCCGATGAAGACCATTTTTGGTTGAATGGGTACGTAAATAAGCAGAATTGTCGCATTTGGAGTGAGGAGAATCCACAAGCTGTTGTCGAAACACCTTTACATCCACAGAAAACTACTGTTTGGTGCGCTTTATGGGATGGTGGAGTCATTGGCCCATATGTCTTCAAAAACGATGATGGTCAGAATGTTACTGTCAATGGTAAACAGTATAGGAACATGATTGTATTGGATCATTGGATTATTTTCTTTGGGGTTATGATAAGCCTATTGTCTAGGTCGATAAACCACAAACAATTGAACATCTGGAAATCAACATTCGAAGAGTTATCGGCGAAATACGACCGCAAATGCTGCGAAAAGTTGTTTAAAATTGGTGTTCCAGACGACGCGACAGCAGTGGCGGCCACACGGCAGAAATCATATTTTAATATTAATTTCATAAAATTTTCTATCCAATAAAGCCCGTTTCATTCCTCACAACAATTTTCTAAGCTTAAGGCTTATGTTAGTAAGCTTGCTACAAGTTCTTTCTAAATCGTTTTGGTTTGTTGGGAATTCATAATCACGAAATACACTTGCACGCAAAATTTGTTTTGTCCGAGAAAGCGGAAAGTTTTCCCCCAATTGCGAGGGTACCGCGAGCAAGTTAGGTCTATTGTACCCACTTCCCATTAGTTGGCGAAAAAACCCTCCGCTTCCCAAAGAAACTTCACCAGGTCTTTTGCTGATATTGCACCAATTTGGGACGCACATATTGTGCCGTGCCTCAAGTGTCTCCTTCTGGCCCATGCCAGCACCGGGTAGTCACACAGTATATGTTTCTTGGACGCAAAATTACTCACTGCTTTTTTCAAGATGCCAAAAGAACGCTCCTCACACACACGGAGGTTTGATTTCAAATTGAAAATTTTTTGAAATCAAACATTTTCTTAAACGACAAACGTGTGATTAATGATTTGAAAATTATAGCATTCTCTACAACAACGGGAAATTATTTTCAAACTGTATAATGCATTTTTTCAACTTGCTTTCAGACGTTGGGTGTGTATGAAACGGTAGCAAAGCACTCATGGAAGTAAAATTTTGACACTGTTGAGGTGAATAAAATTTCACTAGCCCTGGGGGCTAATATAAATTTTGACATTAGCGTAGAAATTTTTGACAATTTTAATTCACCATAGAACTTTGCTACCGTTTCACACACACCTGTTATTCTCAAATATGGATTGCAATACAATATGGAACATACCTAAATGAAAAATGTATTTTTTTATTTAAATTCATAACAAATTTACTTAAATAAACTGACAGCTTAACATTCGGCTCCATTGCTGCTGATAAAAGTATAAATATCGGTAATTTCGTCCTATAATTCTTGGAAAATCGTATAACAAACTTATAATTCTTTCACTTTCCAGTTTTATTTCTATTCGCTTTCTTACTCACTTCACTTAATATGTAAAAGTTTATTTAGTAAAAAATTAATTAAAATAAAAATTAAAAGAAATATGGCTTTACAAAACACAAAAATTATTTTTCATTTATGTTCCACAAAGTGTGTGTGTGAAACGGTAGCAAACTATTCATGCAAGTACAATTTTGACACTGTTAAGGTGAATAAAATTTCACTAGCCCTGGGGGTTAGTATAAATTTTGACATTAGCGTAGAAATTCTTGGCAATTTTCATCCACCATAGAACTTTGCTACCGTTTCACACACACCCAAAGTAATTCATTCCCATTTAAAAACATTATTCCCAAAAATTTCTTTTGATAACATTAGAGAATTAAGCTTGATAACAAGTTGAAAAAAAATAAATTCAGAAATCTGAAAATAATTATCCTGCTTTGTTGAGAATACTATGTTTGTCATTTGAGAAAAGGTTTGATATCAAATAATTTTCGATTTGAAATCAAACCATCGTATTTGTTGGGAAAGCAATCAAAATGATTTTATAATAATAATGTGCTAATTGCACCAGCTACGCTGTAAAAAATTAATTTGTGTAACCAAATACATAACACACTTTAAACGGTATTGCTACTTTCAAACTATTCTGCACTTTGCAATATACATGCCTACCTACAAAAAACACATCGAAAGACACTTAACAAAATTTATAATTGATAACCCTTAAACGGAAGTAAGTTTTCATTACTTTTTACCCTTATTTGCAAATACAATACAAAATAAAATGTATACAAAACCCTATTACACACAATCACAAAACCGAAGTCTGATGATATGGAGTATCTCATTCCCGAAGATGTCTACCTAGCTCACATACACGTTTACACATGCATATGTACACGACAAAATGCCAAGCGAAACAATAGGAAACATTCCCGGTATGAGTTAAAATAGACAAAGCGACCATGATTTTTGTTGTTGGCGTGGGCAATGGTGGTTTCCTATGAAATTATGGGGCATATGTCTAAAAAAAAACCACCACTTTTTTCGCCAGACAGTTTAATGAAAAATCATAGCAAAAATTGTAAAATGCATCTTAATATTAAACTTTTTGTTAAATATAGAAAAAAAAAGCTAGAATCGTTGTAATGTGGTTAGAAAAAGAAAACCACAAAAATTTTTTCTCCGCCTAGCTTTTATTTTTGCAAAAAGCGTACATTCACCTTGAATAAATCGAAATCTTTTTTCTAAAAGTGAGTAATTTCGTTTGACACTTTAAAACTTACCCCAAAAACACTGCTACGTAATAAAATATATATTAAATATTTTAATTATAGCACTAAAAAATAATGAATCCACTTTTTTCAATGTAATTTTTTGTTAGCTTTTAATATTTTACGAATTCCTCCTTGTACAATTTTTTCTATGTGCAGCAAAAAAAACTGCAGAAAGTGATTATACCTAGCGTGTGTACACTACATCGGCGTTTTTACATCAAATATGCTCCAACTCACCATTTTAGGGTTGTATTGTATTCATAGCTACATGGTTGCAATTAAATAATCCATTTCTGACTTATGCTGCCCACAGACGAGGGCAGATTACTGTAGAAACATGTGCTTCCACTACTGTTTAGTTTTTAAACACATACGTTGAACCAAAACCCTCAGAAAATTTCCTTTCTCCGCGAACTATAAAAGCACCGCACACAAACAACAACTGTTTTCTCAAGGAAATGAGACAGAAGAATAGCAAGTAAATAAATTTCATATAGACAGACGATGGAGATTGTGTTTGTAGAGATAAAATGCAGTAGAATCGAGTTTAGAACTACTCTTTAACTATAAATTATAATAATAATAATTAGTATTTTGGTTATTTTGTTGAACTATTTATGGTTTTTAATCCAAATTTTTAATATTTTTAATTAGGCTTAAGTATTTAATTTTCATTAAATTATTTTTATGAAGAAAGGAAATTTACAACATGAAAATTAATTAAAATTGTTATTGATAATCATTAAAATAAAAAGTTTTTTCGAGCTCGAGGCCAAAACTCAAAAAAACTTTTTATTTTAATAATTTAAAATAGGTCGAAAAAATAAAATTTAATTTAAGTTATTGATAATCTTTCATTCTTGACCGTGGCCGGGATTCGAACCGCGGCCGGCAGGTTACCATGACATGTTTCGATCGCAACCACTCGATCTACTCAGATGGGCTTGCCGTTTTACACTCTCAGCCATCGACGACTGCTGACGTCAATAGTCAAACATCAATCCTTAAACCAAATTGTATTTTAACCTTTTGGTAGATCGAAATTTGCTTTTTTGAATGATTATCCATTTTAATTGATTTTACATGTTTTTTCCTTACTTCTGATTTTTCGTACTTTTTGTCAAGAATTCTTCTTGAAGTCCAAAGTACATTTTTTGTTTTTTCCTCTTTGTCTTTCCTATTCTTATTGACCTTTTTCAGCACAACTTGAATGACAAATGAACACATAGAGATCGTGCCTTAGCTTTCACAATAATTAGTATTGTGGTTATTTTGTTGAACTATTTATGGTTTTTAATCCAAATTTTAAAATAATAATTTTATTTAATCACTCATGTATTTATGAATTCGCCTTGGAATAGTCATTAGAAAATTTGTTCTCAATTTCAAAACCCATATAACGTTAAACAAAAGAAAATGTGGAAAAAATAAAAACAAGCGTCAAAAATAAAACAAATTATTTTGACATTACATGAGTTAATAATGAAAACTCTCCCTAATGAACATACCTGGTACTTATTATACTATGAACTGAACTAGAATTAAGTTGTAAACCGTAACTCCCCGAGAGCAACAACAGTTTGTGATGTCTTTACACACGCAATAACGCCTGAAGAATAACTGCGTCAAATTGCCCATAGTATAATAAATACCAGGCAAGGTATATTTACACAAGGTAGACTCATTTGGGAGTGCAGACATGCTGCTCTATAAAAGGAAGCGAGTTGTCAAAATTGTCTTCATATTAAACAAAAACAATTTAACGCACACATGTACAAATTTTGGCTCATATACACGAAATTTGACGTTTGGGTTCCAACTAGGGGTAAACAGCTGACAAACATATGGGCCAACGAGTTTACCTTGTGTAAATATACCTTGGTACCAGGCAAGGTATATTTACACAAGGTAAACTCGTTGGCCCATATGTTTGTCAGCTGTTTACCTCTAGTTGGAGCCAAAACGTCAAATTGCGTGTATATGAGCCAAAATTTGTACATGTGTGCGTTAAATTGTTTTTGTTTTATATGAAGACAATTTTGACAAAATGGCTCCATTTATAGAGCAGCATGTCTACACTCCCAAATGAGTTTACCTTGTGTAAATATACCTTGGTACCAGGTATGTTCATTAGGGAGAGTTTTAATTATTTAACGCCCGGGAGACTATCAAATAAATACATCAATCGCATAGTTGTGTGCGTGCAGTCGTTCTTTTTCGGGTACACATACGCGTTGTCGGCAATGCTTGATGAAAATCAAAAAGTTTTTATTTTTTTATTTGATGGCTGATTATTTGATAGTCTCCAGTTGTGATTGACAAACAAATTTTATTTGCTTTGTGTATGTTGTCATGTACGGAAAAAAAAAATATAAATAAATATAAATATTATTTGAAACGAACCCTATGAAATCAAAATTACAAATGTTGATTGACGGGGTTATTTGTACGTCTCCAAAAAAGCCTCAAATAAACGATACTAAGACATATGCACTGATTGACGGGTTTATTTGAAAGTCTCCAGAGCCCTTAAACTCATGTAATCAGGGCTGCCAGTTTTGGGGTGTTTTGACCCAAAACTAGGGGTTTTCTTGTTGCCAAAAGTTTCAATAAATGTGATTTGGGGTTTGGGGTTTACACTGGGGATATTAAAAAAAAAAATTTTTTTTTTGGGGAAATACACGGAAAGAATTATTTACTAAAGCAACAGAATATATGGCTTGAACGAAGAAAATTTTGCACCATTTTCGTCCAAGCCAAAAATGTTTTATTGTTAACATATGTATGTATGTTTATATGTGTGGCTTGGTTTAAGCAAAAAATTATGACTCAAAGTGAAGTAACATTTAATTAAACATTTACAGCTAAAAAAAAAACAGGTTTTTTCTATATTTCATTAAGGTTTTGTTGCTTATAGCCAATTTCACCAATTCAATTTAAATATCAAATTATATTTTAATATACATTCGTGTTCTGGAAATCGAAAACGCATAACGCAAGAATTTGGAAGTGGTTTTTAATACACTTTTAATGTAATTTTTATAATTTTTGCTATAAAATTCTGTTTAAAAGAGAAATATTTGTATAATATTTGTCATAAAATTCTTTTATTACAGAAATCTTATTAAAAACGACTTTAAAAATTCTTGCGTTTTTGATTTCCAGAAAATTCAAATAAAAATTAATTGAATCAAGTTTTCTTGAACATTTTCTGAAAAATTAACAAACATTTTTGATCATATACCAAAAACGTGAATTTTTTGATCATGAGAAAATGTTTCTTTATTGAAGAATTTTACTAAATACGAACAAAATTAGTTAAAGTTATAAAACTTTTATTGGATTTTCTGTTTAAAGAAACGAAATTACTTTAGAAAATAAACTTATTTCCATGTAAAGAATATGAGTTAAATTTTTCTATAGGAGACAACTAAGTTTCATGCACACATATAAATTAGGATGGCCATTTTTGCAATATCACTTAATATCAATGAGCATCGGGTAAAAAAGTTTTTTTTTTATCTAAAAAATAACTGAAAATTTGAAGCGAATTTGTCAATAATATGATTATGTATTATAATTAGTTCAAAATTTGTATTTTCCTAGAGAAGTTCATGTTTGTACATACACTTATTAGAGGTGTTAAAAAAAAATAAAGTGAACTCGTAGGTCAATGAATGGGCTAATTTTGTTTCTTTGTATGTGTATAAAAACATATATGACATAGACTATGCCGATGACATATGCCTAATGGGCCATCGTTTCTCGGATATAGAAGCTTTACTTACAAGTCTGTCTGAAAACGCCATAAAAGTTGGTTTACAAATTAACATAAGTAAAACAAAACTTATGCGCATAGGTACAGATATCGTTACCCCATTAATAAATAATGACCAACGTATTGAAGATGTGGATGTTTTTTGTTATCTTGGTAGCAAGATAACTAAGGATGGTGGTTCTAATGCTGACGTTACTGATCGCATTAATAAAGCTCGAGTAGCCTTATTTTCCTTATCTAAAATTTGGCGAAGAAATAATATTTCTCGGAAAACCAAAATCCGCATTTTTAACTGCAGTGTGAAGTCAGTATTACTTTACGGCTGCACCACATGGAGCTTAACGCAAGCTACCACTAGAAAAATTCAAACTTTCATCAACAAATGTAAAATACAGATTTTTAACATCAACTGGCCAGATCGTATTTCAAATGAAGCTCTGCTCCAAAGAGCAAACTCCTTGCCAGTACACATTGATATTCGTAAACGGAAGTGGACGTGGATAGGCCACATATTGCGAAGACCACAAACAGAAATTGCAAGAACAGCCCTCGACTGGAACCCCCAAGGACAACGCCGCCAAGGTAGGCCCCGTAACACCTGGGTTCGTTGCCTTAAACAAGAATGTTTACTTGCTCGAGTACCCTGGAATCAAACAAAAACAATTGCCAGAGATAGAATCAGATGGAGAGAATTTGTTGACGCCCTATGTTCCCACTGAACTTTATTTAAGTATTTATGGTGTTCAGAAATGTAATTCTACTTATATTTAGATAAATAAAGAACATATATATATATAAAAACATTAATTATTAAATTCGGTGACAATTGGGCAAAGAAAAGTCGATTGAAAAGTTGAAATTACTTATTTTAGTTTTTGTCAATTTTTTAAAAGTCGTTAAAGTATTTATTCTTGACGATAAATTAATCAAAATCTAGATACAACTATGTTTTCAAAAAGGTATAAAAGCCCAAAATCAGCTTAAAACTATCCCAGTAAAAAATAATGCCCAGACCACTAATGTTCCAATTATCACTTGACCGAGAAATGCAATTTTCAAATTGATTTGTGCAATATCATGTTTTATTCACGACTTAAAGTTTTGAGATATAACCAATAACAAAAACTACAATACGTTATATTATATTGCATTATATTTACGGACGGCTAAAGCAACCTGAATTTTTAAGATGTTGAACGTTAGCAATTTAGCACTAAACGCAAAAGGCTTCAAACCTGTATTCTTAGGGAAATTAATAAGGCAATGTTTAAATGGATAACAGCTGCACGTGGGAGTCTAATCCAAACTAGAACTGCCTGATTTTTTTTTAACAAAAGTGGAAATAAAATAATTCTGTATAATGAAGTTTTTACAAAATTACGTGATTTTATGGTCCCATGCAGATTCATTATAGGGAAGTTCGACTGTATATACATATATATACATATATAATATAATACATATATATAATATATATGTTTTTAATACAACCACGTATTTCCTTATGTTATAAAATTCCTTTTTTCATAAAAATAATTTTATAAAAATTAAATTTGATGAACTTTAGCCTAATTAAAATATCAAAATTTAGATTAAAAACCATAAACAGTTGTTTTCTAATGTTGTATTTTTTTCTTTTTGCACAATAATAAAAAAAATCTGAAGCAGCGCTCTGTTTTGGCTACTTTTAGCCAAAATTGGTAACTTTATTTTAATGTGTACTTTTTTTATTTTGGTTAGTTTTTTTTTTAACAAAAATAACCAATTTTCTGTATTTTTTAGCTGGTTAAACTCCTTAATTCTGCATATGTTAGTGCAACTAAACGCTTAAGCTGCCCTCTTCTATGTCCCAAGCGTTCTTTTTCGTTATTGCCCATCCGACAGAGCAGTCCGATTAATCGAGGAATTATTCCGCCATTATTTGATCGAATAATTTTAATAGCCAATTTTGAGTAACGATTAACTTGAACAATTTATGGTTATTAATCGACTAAAACTATTTTTTTTAAAAGTCCAATTTTTTTTTAAATTATAAGTGTGTAAAATATTATGTAAGTATTCCATACGTAAGAAATTTCGTACTAAAATTACAAATATTTCATATTTATTTTGACGTCTATTTTTTGGCACGCTACTGTATATATATAAGTTATAAGTCATGTTCTGAAAAATGAATAAATATATAGGAGTGAAATTAGAATCAAACAAATTTTAAAGACGATTCTGTATTAAAAGTTTACAAAAAATCCCTTTTATATAGTACATACTTAGAGCTCTTATCTTTACCAGAACTTCTCTTTAAATCAAGAAAAACTACGGTGATTTAATAAAAAATTAGACCGAGAATCTCCATCGATTTCAATTTCACTCGATTTGCAGGAATTCTAAATTGGTTTAAAAAAGTTTTTCATAACTGGCTGGCACCTCTCATAAAAAGTGCAGTGACTAAAAAGTCAAATGTGCATTAAAAAATAAAAAATAATTAAAAAAACTAGCAAAAGCTGTGTTAAATACCCGCATTTAGTCTGGGTTTACACTATGAAAGTTTTCTTTCAGAAAGTCTGACTTTATAGGTGAGAGGGGAAGACAACAGACTATTCTTCTCTCCCCTCTCACCCATAAACTCAAGCTTTCTGAAAGAAAACTTTCATAGTATGAGCCCGGACTTAGATAAGCATGAATCGAACAAATTAATGCCCGCCTGCTAGTAAAGATAATGCTTGTATTTAACTTTGGATTTCAGATCATTTTATAGTTCGCTTATATATATGTATATTATTTAATTGTTTTTCCTTAAACTTGTTTCAGCAGAGTTATTGATATCTTTAATTGTTAAAAGTTCTTTGTTTTTATCAAATTCGTTGTTTTTATTGTAGAATTAAATTTGAAATATGTGTTTGTGTGTGTCACACCAACGATGCTGAATGGAAAATCAAAACATTTAGATATATTAATATATTAATATTACGTCCAGCACACGTACACGAGTGAATTCGTCTGCTGGACAAGCATGCTTGACGTGTTTATACCCCTTAAGGGGAATGGAATGGAATTACATGTAATATGTTTGCACATCAATATGTGTGAACATAAAGGCTAATTTACACTATTATACTTTGTATTAATACATGTCAAAAACTTAAGTAATATGACAAAGTGTGAGTGCAATGTGTCACGAAAATTACATACGACTTCATCGATTTTTGAAAAATTTTCTGAACAATAATACTTTTCTTTGGATCATGGTTACATTTTATTTCATGTGTGAGTGTTTATACTTTGTGTGATGGTGTAAACATTAATTTTTTTCGTTTCATGAAATATTCTATGTTAATTTTTTTATAAAGTACTTTATATGACTCATATAATAATAACATGAAGAGCAGTTCAGAAGTTGTAAAATAATCTCTGCATGAGCCCCAGACGATTCTTCATGTTCTTAATAAAAGATTTGTAAGATAATCTGTAAATAAATCTTCAATGATTCTATCTACGATTAATACAAGAGTCTTTCGCTGCGTCGTGGAAGACTCTCGCAGACGAATCATCTACATGTAACAGTTTCTCCCGTACGCTGTATCTTCCAGCTAGCCTTTTCAATCGCTGAAAAGTCTACTGCGCATCTTATGCAGAGCGTTTTTAATCGTCGACGAGCGCATTTTTTAATCGTGGAAGATACAGCGTACGGGAGAAACTGAACTTGTACTTGCATGTGGAAACGGGAGGTTAGGTAAGTTTTTAAATTTTTTAATAATTTCAGCTCAATACGTTCCATATATCACAATATAGATATTTTTTAAATTAAATATCGATACGATATATATCGATATATTTTTTCACACTAAAAAGAAAATTTCAACGCAACCTATAACCACCTCCCTTAACAACACATTATATATTTTTGTCCGTTTTGCATGTGGTGAAATTTCACCATGGTTTCGGGTATTTTATTTCTGACAAATAGATGGAGGCACGAAATAAACGATTTTAAATACAACACTGTTTTACTCCTATTGCCTTTCATTCGGTAGTTCTTTTATAACTTCGTCTGTTCGGGATTTTTTCACTTTGATTAATTTTTCTTAAAACCTCTTTTTAAAATGCTTAAATCATAAGTGTATTTATAAACAAATCAAACTTGGGTTACTTATTTCTCAAATTTATATAAAGTTTTTATTAAAAATCATTATAAAATAAGTATTTTTCACAATTGAAAAAAATATTTGCACAATTGACACGAATAAGTGACGAAATTGATATTAAAAATTTTTTCACATAAAAAAGCATAAAAGAAAGAGCAAAAAAAATACGAAAAAAAGTTTACGTCAGTGTTTAAAACTAGAAATCGCACAAAATTGGCGTCTGTTTAAAAGTTAATATTTGCTTAGGTTTTAAATAATAAATTAAAAAATTTTGCAAAGTATCAAAAAGAAAAAAAGGTAAGTAAAATTATTGTAAATAACGTTAATTTTCATGCCAAAGAATGCATTTTAATGAGACAGCTGTTTATTGAAGGTTTATTATATTTATCTATTATGAATTTTTAAACCTCCTTTTGCAATAGTGTGTGTGAGTGTGTATAAATTTGTATGTATGCATGTGAGTTTTTCCATGAGAGTACTGCAATTTTTCACTTGTTTTTCTTTTCAACTGAGGTTTTTTGTATACAAAAAAATACTTATTTTTGTTTAATGTTTGTTTTTCCTTATTCGAAATAGTTTTTTAGTTTTTCTATTAATGCTCAAGTGGTTTTCTTCCTCCATCTTTTTAAAACACCGTCTGTTAAGTTTTTTAAATTTTCAAACAATATTTTGAAGAAATAAAATTTGTTTAAATATGTAAGTACATATGTACATAAATAAGTAGGTACATACCTATTTTGTTTTTTTATTGCTTCTGTAAAAAATTTATGCTTTGTGGTTGATAACTGTATTTTTTTTTATATATTTTGGTATAGGATTTGGTTAACTTTTACGAATTTTACATTTTTTTTTTTAATTTAGCAGATATTTTATTTCTTTGGGAAATTTTACTCCAAAATAGGGCTGGTGTTTACAGAAAAAAATTTGACCTAGACCCACTTAAAGATGTTGCTAGACATGCATTTGATTATTATAACAAATTAAAATTTATATTGTAAATAAAAAACCTTGTTATTGTATGTAACTTTCATTCCGAGAAGTAGTGCGCGGAATATCATGCAAATTCATGTTTTGGCTTAAATCTAGTTTAGGCACGCACACCCAAATAAAAAAAAAAGTACCTAGGCTGATAGAAAATTGAAAAATAAGAAGAAAAAATAAATAAAAATATTGGCGCAAACGCTTAGTTTTCGAGTTATGAACGTTTTAAGTTTTCATATACATATATGTGCGATTTTCCATTACATTTCTAAAGCTGTATGGGTAATATTGTTGGTTTATTACCGTATTTCTTGCTATTCAGAAAAGTTTTAGTTAGCGAAGCCGGTGTTTGTTATACCATAGAGGAGAAAATCCTTGCGCCCGGCCGAAGGCCGGCTATGCAGAGAAGCTTTAGTTAGCGAAGCCGGTGTTTGTTATACCAAAGAGCAGAAAATCCTTGCGCCCGGCCGAAGGACGGCTATGCAGAGAAGCTTTAGTTAGCGAAGCCGGTGTTTGTTATACCATAGAAGAGAAAATCCTTGCGCCCGGCCGAAGGCCGTCTATGCAGAGAAGCTTTAGTTAGCGAAGCCGGTGTTTGTTATACCATAGAAGAGAAAATCCTTGCGCCTGGCCGAAGGCCGGCTATGCATAGAAGCTTTAGTTAGCATGAAGTTCTTGTTTGCGACATTGGTGTTTATTTTATAAATTTTGTATTACACTTTTTTTTAAATAAATTATACACTTAGTACACAAAAACTGTAATGTGAGCTTAAGAGTAATTTTTTTTAATTAATTCTATATATCCAGAAAGATCTTGTCAAAACCTTAAAAATGAGACCAATATTACCCATACAGCTTTAGAAATGTAATGGAAAATCGCACATATATATGAAAACTTAAAACGTTCATAACTCGAAAACTAAGCGTTTGCGCCAATATTTTTATTTTATTTTTTCTTCTTATTTTTAAATTTTCTATCACCCTAGGTACTTTTTTTTTTTATTTGGGTGTGCGTGCCTAAACTAGATTTGTTCCCATGTTTTTCCTCAAATGTTTAAATATAAAATGCAAAGAAATTATTGTGGACTTGAACGGTGCGTTAAACAAACATTTTTATGGAAAACCGGTTTTAGCGAACACTTCAAGTTCACATTATTTGTTTTGTTTAAGGCCGTAAGTGAATAAGTTATTTATCCAAATCACAGTTTTTTCAGAAAATTGGCATCGACTTTTTCGAGCGCTTAGCGCGAAAATAACGTAAGCGCCAAAAATCAAATTTTACAGGAGAGAGTTTTTTTATTTTATTTCATAGGTATACATTTTGTATGAAATTTGTCGCTTACGATAAAATTGTTCCTGCTATAAAATCGTAACGGTACCTTATGTGACCATGATATTTTAGGAGATGATGCAAGTGTTGCCAATAAAGTCATTTATTAAAAAAAAAACCAAAATTTAAAATTATGTCTTACGTTATTTTCGCGCTTAGGGCTCGTTTTGTTAGTTCATATTTTATCGTCAATGCATTTTTATCATATTTTAATGAGCATATTTAAATTCGCATAGGTAAATGTTAATTTTTGCATTTTTTTTTTTATTTTTCATTTAAAGCAACCAAAAATTTAACATATTCACCCTTATCGTGGTTGGCGAATTTAAAATACGCCTGCGACTGTTTGGTAATAGACTAAAGAGAACTTTTACTAATTTACTTTAATCTATTACCAAACAGTCGCAGGCGTATTTTAAATTCGCCAACCACGATAAGGGTGATTATTTAAAAAAAATAGAGAAAATAAATACTTTTTTAAATTAAGCTTGAGGTTTCTTTTTTTTATTTTATTTATTTTTTATTTTTATTTATTCATTTATAATACATACAAATAGCCTTAGGCTAATTTAATTCGTTTATAAAAAATATTAAATTCATTTAGTCCAATATTTTGGCACTCAGTTGTGTGCCTTCTTCAGGGTTTTTTTCTTAAATATTTTATAAAATTAACAATTTTTAACAAAATTAACAAAATGTCATATAAAAATTTGCAATTAAATAGGTACAAAAAGGTTTTCCAATTCAAACCTAATCTATTGCCGTATAAATAAATTTTTAGCTTCCGTTTCTATTTTTATAAATTAAATGTCTATAACTTTGTGCTAAACTTTCAGTATCTGACTTAAAATTAATTCTCGATATTGTTGGAACATTTATAATTTGCAACATTTCTACCATTAATTTACGTTTATAATTATTTTCCGTATTTTTAACTGTTGTACATATTTTCAAAATCAGGATAATGGTTTAGATTAGCACAATGTTTTTTGTGATGAAATATTTCTATATTTTTGATCTGAATTATGTTCTGCTAACCTAGTTTTCAGTTTATTTTTTGTTGTACCAACATACACTTTACCGCATTGTCCATTTACAAGGTATTTTATAAACTACTTTCAACATTTCCAACTTATTTATTTTATCTTTTATATTAGTGATTAATCTACCTATTGTATTAAAAGATTTATGTGCAATTTTATATATCTTTGCGTCATAAATATTAGATTTTTCTTATCTTTCTGAAAATTTTGGTACATATGTTAGCGATTTCTTTCGACATTTCTGAAAAATGTCGAATAATCGACCAGCCTATTTTCTTATTCTTTGATAATTGAGAAAACAAATTTTTTATTTATAGGTATGTTCTGCATTTGTGTTAGTAGCAAATATGAATGCTTATAACTCTGAAATTATTGAACAGATTTTGATAAAATATACAGTGGTATTCCTTAAAATAGAGCCACCTTCCGCTTAAAATTTTAAATAAAAAAATTACATACTAAATCTTTAGATTTTTATTTTTATGTAACTGAACAACATAAGAATTAAATAACACTATTTATCTTTTGATAAAAACCTAAAAAAATAAAATTATATGTAAAAAAATTTGTAAGTTCTTATTTTAGGTGTGAAAAAAAATAGAGCCATCGACTTCAAATACCTTAAAGACAACAAAATTGCAACAGATGAGCAAAGTAATAAACTTCAATCATTTCTTAATTCTCTTAGTAGCTTAACATCTTCACCCCATTGTTTTCAAACCAATATTTTGCCCGCTTTGATGTGTGTTTCGGGTCATTGTCTTGCTGAAACACACAACCCATTCCGCGTAGGGCTTCATAAAACCGTTAAGCAGATTTGTATAAAAAACAGCATCCATTCTTTCTTCAATCTTTACTATAGGTCCAATTTCACTGTAAGAGAAACATACCCACACCATTATATTTCCCCCACCGTGCTTGTTTTTATGGTGTATTGGGGAAGATGTTCGGTGTTCGGTGCTCTTCGTACACACTGATTGCTTCTATCAGAGTTAAATAAATTTGTTTTTGTCTCATCGGACCACAAAATATTTCGCCCTTTGCTGGCAGGCCAGTTCACATGTTCTTCAGCAAACTGCAACCTATTTTTTAAATGAATTTTTTTAAGGAATGGAACTTTTCTTGCACTTTTTGCTTTTAAATCTCTTTTTATTAACAGTTTTCGTATAGTTGAAGTTGCTAAGTCAAGATTATATTCTATTTTTAAGGCGGTAGAAGTCACAAGCGGATCCTTCCTTACGTGGCGTGAAATTTTTCTTTTTAAAGCCTCTGTCATTTTTGGTTTTCTTCCTCTTGTTTCTTCTTTATATTCAAATTTTATTGCATTTTCCGCCATTTTCTTTGAGCACCCAACAATATCTGCAATTTTTCTATGACTTTTACCTTGTTTATAAAAATTTTTTATAATTTCCCTACGTTCATGGGTACAATGTTTAGATCTACCCTTTCTGGATTTTTTTAAATTCAAATGAGATGAATTAACATTCAATTCTAATTAAAAGGACATAAACTTACGTTTATACGTTTCAACTTTTACAAAATATGTTTTTGTAATGCCTCTATTTTAAGGAACACTTAATATCGCAGACTAAAGAAGAATAACATAATTTTTTAAAATATTGATGCAAAAATTTTAATAAAAATAACGGTTTCATAAAGAAAACAAATCAAAAACAAATTTACAGTTACACTTTTGCATATCACAGTTTCCTCAAGCAAAATAAGTACAGGAAAATACAAAAAGATAGGGTGGCTATATTTTAAGGAACAACACTGTATATTGTGCACTTCTGTGACATTTCAAATGGTGTATATTTTGTTCAAATCGGTTGACATACAGAGCAGGAAAGTGTACAATTTATTTTATTATTTGATAAACATGATTTTTTCACCGCGTTTTAAGATGTTCTGTCAAAAAATGTTGTTAATCTTACGAATTTTCATTCAAAAACATTTTTGTTTATGTTTGTAAAATTTTGTATTATAAACGAAATTTTTCTTTAATTTTGGTTTATTTTATTATTTGATAAAAATTATTTTTCCACTGATACTTTTTTAAAACTTTTTTGCTATCTTATCTCGCCTTAGGAATTTTTGTCAAAACGCCACAGATATGTACAAGGTATATTTACACAAGGTAGACTCATTTGGGAGTGTAGACATGCTGCTCTATAAAAGGAACCGAGTTGTCAAAATTGTCTTCATATAAAACAAAAACAATTTAACGTACACATGTACAAATTTTGGCTCATATACACGCAATTTGACGTTGGGGTTCCAACTAGGGGTAAACAGCTGACAAACATATGGGCCAACGAGTTTACCTTGTGTAAATATACCTTGGATATGTATAACTTCGTATTGTCAATTTGTCATTTAGAAAAAATATAAAACTACGAACCAAGGTATATTTACACAAGGTAGACTCATTTGGGAGTGTAGACATGCTGCTCTATAAAAGGAACCGAGTTGTCAAAATTGTCTTCATATAAAACAAAAACAATTTAACGCACACATGTACAAATTTTGGCTCATATACACACAATTTGACGTTGGGGTTCCAACTAGGGGTAAACAGCTGACAAACATATGGGCCAACGAGTTTACCTTGTGTAAATATACCTTGCTACGAACAAAAAAGGGACAGTCAGCAAATGCTTTAGTACATACATATACCTTGTCAAATTTGAAAATTACTAGCGGTTTTCACCCTTGATAGTAGACCTTGTAAATCTTATTAATTTAGTTCTACTACGCTGTTCACTAAATAGAAGTTTGACCGTATTTGAATTTATAAAAAAATGATACACATTTTCACACATTTTTATTATTTTTACAGCATTTTTTTATTTTCAGTTTAATCACTAATTCCACTAACACCGTGGTAACAGTTAACCACAGAATATAAAACAGAATATCCAATTTTGACATTTAAAAAAATCATTGGTAGCTGTGTTCAAAAAAAAAATACCCTGCTAGTTATTTCTTTGGCAAGTGTGATGATACGTTATTTTGTTTAAGATAATTTTTTTTTAAATTTATTTAATTTAATATATTTTAGGTCTATGGATAAATCCTTTCAGCCTAATACAAATGAGTATTTAACTTAAGCATAATATTACGTTTCACAATATTTACATCTAGAGAAAAATCAATAAATTCAAACATTTCATTAAAGCAACAACACAGTTTTCTAAATGGGTCTGCCATAGCATAGTTAGTTAGAAGAGTTTTTATAAATAAGGGATTATAGTACCGTACCGTACGTCGTGGAATGTTAAATGATAATCTACTTAATAAAAAATTGTAGCATACTTTTCCGTTTATTAAGTTTATTACAAATGAGACATTTAGCATAACTCTGCGACTTTTCAGTGTTGGCAAACGTATTAAGGATAATCTTGTAGAATATGTATCGATATGTATCTCTCAGGCAAAAAAGCAAGAATTGTTTTTGAATGAATTCAATATAATAATTGTGAACCATATAATGTGGATCCCATACAATCGAACCGTATTCCATGATTGGTCTAACGAGAGATGTGTAAAGTTGTTTAGTGACGAAAGGATCATTGAATTCTTTCGCCCAACGTTTAGTAAAAGCCAGAGTACAACGAGTCCTGTTTGCTGTCATTGTTATGTGTTGAATAAAATCCAATTTTACATCCAGTAAAATGCCAAGATCCATAATTGTGTCCACGATCTCGATAATGATGCGTCATTTTGAATTTTGTTTAAAACTTTGTTCTTTTTTTTGGTAAAAGTTTACAATTTTGCAAACAAATGTAATGTGACATAGTGAATCGTAATGAATAAAAAGTCAATTTCGAATTTGTTGATGATATCTATGTTGTTTTGCCATTTAGGTAAGGATATTAAGATGCCGTTCGCATTGTAGTCGTTTTCGTTGTATTATCGTCAAATAATACAATGTTGTATTTTTGTTGTTGGTTGTTTTCAAACAAAAGTGTTGTCTAATTATACGATTGATGTTAATATGTTTTGAAAAATAATTTATTTATTCCAGGCCTGGAAATCTTCGATTTGCAGGCATGAATTTTTAAAAATCTTTTTAGAACGTGATACCAAATTTAATTTTACTTAATGCTAATATCGAGTCATATTTGCAATTATATCGTATTTTTTTCTTAAGCAATGCAATACTTTATTTGGATTTTTTTTTTTTTTTTTTTTTTATATATTGCTTGTAATACAAAAAGCCTTCAAGGCCAAAGCGCATTACTGGAATATTTCATACATTAAGTCTTAAAAATAGTATACCAACGTTCGTATAGATTTAGATGGGCTTTTTCTCCGCAACGTTATAAATTCATTGAATAAATTCTATGAATTTGTCCGTTATAACAAGTAATGGGTGATATTTTAAGAGTATTTTTTTAAAAATCTAATAAAACACTCAAATTTGCATCATATATTCTAAATTTTTATTGGAATTGATAAATTGGTCGTTGCCATTTACTTTTTAAAAATAACTTCATGCAAATGTTGCCCGCGGCTGCGGTTCAAATGTTCCATTCGTAATGAACACTTTTTCGAGCATTTCGGCCTGTATTCCATGAATAACACGTGTTATGTTATACTCTAAGGCTTCAATCGTGTTTGGCTTGTCAACATAGACCAACGACTTCACATAACCCCACAAGAAATAGTCAAGAGGCATCAAATCACATGCAGGGGTGTTCTAGAAATAGAAAACGCAAAACGAAAGAATTTTAAACGTCGTTTTTTAATAAGATTTCTGTAATAAAAGAATTTTATGACAAATATTATACAAATATTTCTCTATTAAACAGAATTTTATAGCAAAAATTAAAATTAAAATAGTATTAAAAACAATTTCCAAATTCTTGCGTTTTGCGTTTTCGATTTTCAGAACACGCCTGATGATCTTGGCGGCCAACGCACAGGTCCATTTCGAGAGATAAACTGCTCACCAAATTCATCCTTCAATATGTCCATTGTTTCACGAGCTGTGTGGCATGTGCCACCGTCTTGTTCAAATTACATATCAACCAAGTCCAACTCAGCCAATTGGGGCAAAAAAAAGTCGCGTATCATGTCACGTGGTTGAATAACACAGGCTCCATACCTGAGAACAGCGACAAACTGACATTTCACTATCCTCATTAACACTGGTCGCTACGGCTGCAATATTCTCTTCGGTACGCACTCTACGAACGCGAGTGATAATAGCACGAATTGTTGATTCGATAGGTCGATTATGACGACCATAAAAAGTTCGTAACAAACGATGGACATTTCTCACAGAGCATAATAAATTTCAACGATTTGCCGTCGTTGCTCGTTTGTGAGTTTCTCCATGATGAAAAGTAAAGTAAAGTAAATCTTTATTGAGTCTTTTGAAACACATGTTTAGATACAAAGCGACAGTATCACAAAAGTTTATGCTCTTAGAACTATATTTGTATTGTTCTAATATACAATGAAAGATATAAGCTACGCTAAACAGGAATAGGTTGTGTATAAAAGTATATCATATTGTTAAAGTATTTAACAGTAATGTTTGCTCGCGACATTAACAGTGACTGACAGAGTCAAATCTGTTAAAAATAAATAAAACACTTAAAAACTAATTAACAATTATACTAACTAACAAGACACTATCTGATAGTGTGTTACTATGAGAACATCACAGATTAAGCGAGTATGTCGACATGTATTAAAAAATACAAGTAAACATTTACAAATATAGAATACATATAATTATAAAATATATAAATTTAAATAACATGTAAATAAATACAATAACAATTAAAAACAGGTTCAAAATATCACATGCGTATTTTCAGCCTCTATGTGAGCCAGGAGTGGACTCGGTGAAAAATTCAGGTAGTTGTATTGCGGTTGTGGGAGCCTCGTGTAGGATACCAATAGGAGACAAATAACCAGAAGAAGTCCAATTAACATTCTTTTCATACTCAAATATATCGTTTAAGAGGTTGTTGTCATGAGATTCAAGATTATCCACAAATCGCCTTTGTAAAGAAAGCGCATATGAACAAAATGGGACCAATGAACCCTTGCTGTAGATTGTAGCATTTGAATGTCGTTTGTTATATGATGAGAAATTCATATTGATACATTTCCTTATTATCGTCCTCTCAAAAATTTCAAATTCCCTAGCCACAGTAGGAGAAATGGTCAACCATATTGGGAAAGCATACGTCAAAATTGATCTGATGGCTAACTTGTACAGTAGTAATTTTGTATTTTTTGGAAGGTGTCTGCTTTTTAATAAACTGGAAAGCATACCCGCAATTTGTTTCGCCTTGGTTAGGAGCATCCTGCCATGGTTGTTAAATTTAAATAACTTGTCAAAGGTGATTCCCAAATATTTGATGTTGTTTTTAAATGGAATAGTAATACCGTCAAGGGCTAGAAGAAGGCGCTTGCTTTCTGGTACCACAAACCTCGGACATTTCCCCGAGGAATTCCTAATGCATATTGCCTCCGATTTAGCAGCATTGATTTTGATGCCCCAGGTTTCGTAATACGTATTAATAATTTGAAGATGATGGGCTGACTTTTGTAAGGCACTTGTAGGCGATTTATCGTGGGAAAATATTAGACAATCATCAGCGTATAAAATTGCCGTCGAATCAGTCATTTCGTGTGGAAAATCGTTTAAGAAAAGGTTGAATAAGATTGGAGCTAAAACGCTGCCTTGTGGGACCCCACTTTTTACGGATCCAAAATCAGAAAAGGAGTTGTTGATTTGTATACCAAATTCACGTTGGCAGAAGTAGCTATTCAGTAATTTTAGAAGAAATGGATCAATACCAAGATCCACTAGTTTGTATAGAATACCTTTATGCCAAGCATTGTCAAACGCTTTTTGGATATCCAATGAAATTGCTACGGTAGATGTTTGATTTCTTAGGTTTCTTGTGATGTCGTTGTGGAATTTTAATAAGGCATGTACTGTAGAATGGCATTGCCTGAAACCAAATTGATATGAAGATAAAGTCTCCACCGTAAATCCTGCATCGAGTTTTTGTTTAACAATATGTTCTAATATTTTACCCAAATTAGAGAGTAAAGAAATAGGGCGAAATTCTTCAAGTAATTTGCTATCCCTCTTTTTCTTAATTGGGAGTATTTTTGCTTTTTTCCAATCAGAAGGAAAATAACCATTGTTTATGCAGTTATTGTAAATTATTGTCAAGAATTTCAGGACTATGCGTGGAAACTTTTTTATTATGTAATTTGAAATTCCATCTAAGCCAGATGATTTTTTGTTATTAATTTAAGCTATAATTTCTTTAAGTGTATCAATCTTTACAAAGTGATAAGTGTCACTGTTCTCAAGCGAGCTGAAATTGTTATCAAAAGAGTATATAGCATTGGACGTATTAGTTATGGCGCTGCTGATGCGTTCATTAAGATTTTCAACTGGGGTTGAAGGGAGTTTCTCTTCATAGATGGATGTGAAATTGTTTCTAAATAATTCACATTTCTGGACATCGTCTGTGATTTCAATATTATCTTTAACTATTTTGTCGCAGAAAGGTGAGTTTTTCTTACCTACAATTTCATATATTTTTTTGAATGCAGTAGGACCAGGTTTAATCTTTTCTAGGCGATGGTTAAGATTAAGATTCCATGATGAAATGGCAGAGTATACTGAACACTTTCACAGATGTAGTTTGGACACAATTACCAACCAGTGCTGCCAGCCCGAAAAACTTAATTCATAAAAAATCACCCAAAAACTTCGATTGATTGTCGCTTACGATTTAATCGCATATAGGGCTCGATTTAAATAATTTCAATAGATTTTTTGAAACTATTTTAATTAAAATTTCTTATCGATTTATATTTATTGCCATTTCACCCCAAATTAAAACTTCCAAACCTGGTTTAATTTCATGGTATTTTTTATATTTTTTTTTTATTATTTTGTAAAAAAAAATTTCACGTGTTTTTTGGTAGACCGTATTTAAAAATTCAAAACTTTAAAACTAAAATTCAATTTTTCTTTTTTCTTTCTAATTATACATATCGTTAGCGAGAAAAACGACAACGAAGGTTTACATGAAGTTTTATGAAAATATACCCGATAGAATGTTTTTGTAGTTTCGCCAATGCTTCCGGCATATGTTTTGAAGAAAAATTAATGTTTTTCATTTCATGACTGAAATTAGAAGTTAATATAATTTTATTGAAAGTAAAACTTATTTTTATGTGCCGCATACACCACTTTTCTAAATGTAATGCTAAAAAGAAGCTTTTTGTGCTGCATACGTATACTAAATGCTGTGTAAGCGAAGTAATAGTAAAATGTATTGCCTTGCTGTCATTTTATTTTGATTTCGCTTTTACTATTTGGTTTTCTAACGGCAATGAAGCAAGACAAGATTAAAATTTATTTGTACGTTTTTGTATGAGGAGTTTGCAGCATTCGCCAAACACTGGCGTGTTGAGCAAAACAATACTTAATAAACTTAATAAAATAGTTGATATGGAACAAAAATAATGCTTTATATCTCAGAATACATACAAAATTTCGTAAAACTGGTTTAGGATTCACAAAGGGGATATTCAAAAAATGTATACTCCATACATAATTCATTTTTTTTAAATTGGCAGGTAGGTCAAACCAATAATGAGCTGACGATATCTTAATGAAAAAGTTAAAGATTCTATATGATTTTTTTAATGCTAAGATAACATTTTTGTGAATATGTACAAAATTTGAAATTTTGTTAAAACAAGAAAAACAAAAACAAGTTGTTACCGTATCAATGTTGTCAATGCCAAATTTAAACATATGTATTACCAAAAACAGGGATTGTTTTAATATTTATAAACTTGATTAAATACTTAATAAAAATATGTATATACACATTTACATACATATATGTATTTATTATTTTCTTTGGAAAAATAAAAGTCAACAACAATCCGGTTTCAAATAATTGCAGTTTTATGTTTTATCGTTTGAGGTATTTTTTTATTTAACCATAACTTTTATTAAGATTAATACTATTGTTACATTTTGTTTAACTTTCTAATAATACGATTTTTTTTTTTATTTTATTTACTTTTAGAAATATTCTTTTTATTCCTTTTCTTATTTCTATTATTTTTGCCATTCGCGGTTTTCTAGTCTTGATGTTTTTCTCATAATTTAACCACATTCAAGTTTCTTGTTCGTCTTC
Source organism: Pollenia griseotomentosa (assembly GCA_963931875.1). NCBI lineage: Eukaryota > Metazoa > Arthropoda > Insecta > Diptera > Polleniidae > Pollenia > Pollenia griseotomentosa. Next base: position 171,240,991 of record OZ007562.1, on the reverse strand, counting down.
TGTTTTCATCATCGTTATTATCAACATCATTTTATTTACCAAAAGTCAACTCATACTCCAGTTAAATAGATAGATATAAGTGCTGTAAGAAGCTGCAATCATTGAGTGCAATTTTTTTTAATTCATTAAATCAGAATAAAATTGCTACAGCACCTCTATGGGCATTAAAGGGGCGAGTTGGCAAAAATATTTGTACAAGAAAGTTTTATGAAAAAAAAAATGTATTATTTACTAAAAAGTAAAATATATACATATACAAAAATAATAATAAAAATATAAAAGAAAAACAAGTAAGAAAGTAAAGCCCGACCATATGATACCCTACACCAATTTTTCCAATTTTTTTAAAAATTAATAGCTTATGTGTCCATATAAATATGGGTCGATCTATGTTTTAAATTTCATTAAAATTTGTTTTATTGGATACACAAACCCTATTTCGGAAAGCAGTTTGAATTAAATTATGGATCGATTCGCCCCATTTTCAATAGGCTTGGTCAATTGTGCCAATTAGAACCTGTATACCAAATTTTTATTTATTTATTAAATATCAATACATCAAATTATCTTCAAAATTGGGACCTGTGCTTTGCGCACAAAGTTACATGGACAGCCAGCCGGATGGACAACGTTAGATAGGCTCAGAAAGTGATTTTGAGTCGATCGGTATACTTTGAAGGCCTCTATACTCCTTTTTAAAAGATTCGCTTCGTATGATATCTTGCCTTCAGAAGAATGCGTTCTAGAAGGTATAAATTTCTTTTTAAAAGACCTTCCAAAATATTCACTACACTTTCGCTACTCCCTTCTTTTAAAATTTTTATTTTTTTATTTGTTTAGAGACCTTTCTTACTCCATTCTTTGGGAAGGGAAACAAGTTATTATTAAAGGAATTGTGGAAGGGCTTACCTGTGTAAAAAATAAATAAGTATGGAATGCGGCGAGAAGAGCTTGTGTCTGCCTTCTATTAGGCTTCTTTACTCATTCTAGTTACCGCTGGGACGATCTCCACTATTGTAGTGTGGGTATAATGAAAGGATGTTAAAGATTAGATAAGATACTGCTGTTTATAGAATTTTACATGGTTTGTATTGGTATTTAAAATTTAAGAAAGCATTCCTACATCTTGAAGTAAGTAGTGTTTCAAAGCAAGTTTAAACAAACATATTTTTCAATCAAAATCCCTGAAACCACAAGTATATAGAAAGTCCAACGAAATAATATACACTTGGAATCTAAATTAGAAAAGTTTGTAAACCAAAATTTACATTGTTGGCAATTCAAAACTATCAGAGTCAGCTTAAGTTTTGGAAGAAGGAGTTTTATTCGAAGGGAACGGAGATTTTTATTTTGATTTGATTTTGACTACAATTACAGGATTAGATTGCCATTAAAGTACATAATTGCAATCAATTAATTTATGAATTTATTTAAAAAAAATTGATTTAATTCTTTCAAATTAAAATCATAAAATCAAATTAAGTTTTTAAATCGCAACTCTTATCCGGAAACCATGTTATTGCAATTTATTCGAATGCAATCTTTTAGAGTTCTGATGAATATACATACATTTAAATATTAAATTTTTATTTTTTTTTTTCAATATTTGGCTGTTTGTAGTTTATTGAACTGTCATTTTTTTGCAAATAAAAAAATTACAGTAGCACTTATTTTCAAACAACAAACAGGTGCATATTTGTTGTTTAAAAATAAATTCAATAAATTATTAAATAACTTTGTTACATTAGTTTATAAGTATAAAAGCTCTTTACTCTTCTCATTCTTCTTCAAATATGAGTATAATTATTTAATTTTCCTTTTTCTGTTTAAGAAAAAAATTTAAAAACACTATTGATTTTTATATAATTAATTAATTACTGTCATAAAACTTCATACTCCACCCCTCATTTCTAATGGCCATGACCAATTTTCTGTGTAAGGAAACTATTTCGTTTCTTTTTTATATTTTATTTGGTAGTTTGTCTTTTTTAAACATGCTTAATTTTTTTCTTTACCACCTTTTGTGCTGTCTATATATATAAAAATGAAACTGTTCATGTATGTAATCGCAGCACGTGAGAATGGCTGGGGCGATTTGGCTGATTTTTTTTCGACTCAAAGTTTTCAGGAGATTGTTTGTTAAAAAAAAGGAAAAAAATTCCTGGTTAAACTCGGAAAAATCAAGTTTTTAATATATTGCCTACTGTGCACTTCTCATTTTTCCAATTTAAGGGGGCACGTAAAAAATGTAATATTTTGCCTCCTTTTCACTTCTCATTTTTCTAAGTATGACAAAATTTTGAGAAACTCGAAGAACTAAATTTGACTGTCTCCTTTTACTTCTCATCTTTCTTAAAAAGTGCTAGTTCACACTCTTCAAGTTTTTGCGTCAAGTATTGAATTTTTAGGAGAGGGAGGAATATGTGAACCAGCACTAAGAGAAACGCGAAGACATACACACACTGCCTACTTTTAACTTTTCATTTTTCAAAGTATAAAAAAAATTGAATAAGAAACATGCACAACTGAATTTGTAACACACTGCCTCTTATTCATTTATTTCTTATCATTAGTAAATAGCTTCCGAGCGATGCTGGGCGGTCAGCTAGTTTGTTATAGAACGTTGAAACAGAAACAAACAAATCTTTTTGTTTATATTGTCATTACCAGGAAAAACGTGTATGTAAGAGAAATTACTTACATTTCAACTATACTGCTTACTTTTCAACTAAACTGATTATTTGTCAACTAAACTGATAATTTTTACAAGGGAAGTCCCCATTTGAAGGATTTTTTCTACATATCAGTATTATTTAATTTACAGTTAATAAATAATTTTGACACACCTAAAAGCATAACATATAACCCATCACAACTTGTGTAAAGATAAATATAAAAAGGTAAAATTATTTTTAAAAAATATCGCATGCGATAAAAAAAATATCGCATGCATATTATAAAGAAAATACGACTATTTACACGAAATTTTACAGTTTTTATGAAAAATCAATAATTTTTATTTAATACTAGCTGTCCCGGCAAACGTTGTTTTGCCACATAACTTATTTCTAGTGAAAGAAAGAGGAAAGCGCTTTATACCATGATTGGCGATGAAAAAAAAACAATAGCTATTTATTTCTTTATTTCTGTTCGTTACATATTCAAAAGTTAACATAAAAAAGTGATGTGTTTTTTATCCATTACGAAGGTCAATTGCGTTAACGATATTTTCTGTCAGTCCGTCTTAAGCAAACACAAATAAGCTCGATGGCTTGCCGACGCGAGAACATGCCACGTATAATTGTCCGTGAGAAAAACATGGTGTGCCCAAATCTAAGCCGCAAACAGACATCATTTGGCCTTGCGACTTATTGATTGTCATTGCAAATGCCAATCTAATAGCAAATCAAAAGCGTTTGAATTTAATTGGGATGTCTGTGGCAATCATCGGAGTTCGTGCCAGCAAAACATTTTCGTCTCGGAATTTACCATTCAAAATGGTAGTTTCGATAACGTTTTTCATCAATTGTTTAACGACCAATCGTTTACCATTGCATAACCGAAGTATAATTACCTGAGAATCAAATTTATCAAAAAAATACATAAACTTTTCAAAAGAATCGGTTAATTAATTAAGAAGGTTTAGGATGGGGTGCTTTTACCTTTTTTGCCTTATTTTACGCCGTAAATTTTAAAGTTATAGCCTTTAGTTCCTTTAAGACTTAATACTATCATTGGATAATTAATTAAGAAGACATGGGTAGAGGTAGGATTTACCCCTTTTGCCCTATTTTACGCCCTAATTGTGGGAATTTCCTTTGGATATTACAGTGTCTGCATGCCAAATGTTAAAAAAACCGGTTGATTAGTTAAGCAGATATAGGGAGTGAAAGCGTTTACCCCTCTTGCCCTATTTTACGCCCTAAATAATAAAAATTATAGATGTTACACTACTTGCCTGCCAAATTTCAAGAAAATCGGTTGATTAGTTATGAAGATATTGGGAGGGGGAGCTTTTACCCGTTTTGCCCTATTTTATGCCCTCTAGCGATATGAAATCTACATTAAGATCTATTCCGAATGTCATTGTACACATAGGACATTACGATACATGGTTTGGTTACTTTTCAAATGACAAAAAAAATTATAATATGGAAAATGAAAGGCAATTGTTGATATCTGTATGGGAAAAATATATAGGAAAATCTAAATGTCATATCTCCGGAAACACTGGGCCGATTTCGTGCAAACCTCACATAAACCATCTACAGACTATCCCCAATGTACCCTTTACTTTTGGTTTAAATCGGTCGACCCGTTTTCGCAGTTAGTGGTGACATCAAAGTGTACACTTCTTTTTATATATATAGATTAAAAACTAATTTGATATTTTATTAGTCTTTTTATATTAAAATTTATGATTTTTGAAAAACTATGACTTAGACGGAAGTTCTTATAAATGAGTTCCGTGAGGGATATGGCCACTGTGTCCAAATCCTTCGATCTCAGGGAATCAAACCTAATGGATGAAGACTATGGACACGGCTACAATAATCTATAAGCACTATAGCCAAGTTGTATTTGTGAAAATGTTTATATATTTTACAAAATTTGACTTAGAGTGAAATTCTCCTGAAAGTACTGGGTGAGGGATATGGCAACTTTGTCCAAATCCAAATTGTATTTGTGAAAATGTTTATACATTCTTGAAAATTTGACTTAAAGTGAAACTTCTTCAGGAAACTTCATCCAAAGATTTTAGAAAAACTAAAGATATTATACAAATAAAACTGTTAAGCGAATAAGAATTATAAACCCAAGTTTTACTTGTAACAATATCAAAGCTTAAATAAAAACGCCTAACAGTTTTATTTGTATAAGATAGTTTTTCTTTAATCTTTGGATGAAGTTTCCTGACGATCTGGCCTAAGCAACCAGTGAAATGCGCATAAGAATAACTTATCCCATCAACAATAAATTTCAGTTTATGAATAGTATGAAATGGGAATTAAGCACATTTAAACGAAATAATGAAAATTGTTTGCATCCGGAATTAAAAGAATTTTAATTTTTTCCAAACGAACCGTATTTTAAGACAACATTTCTGAATATTGTTATTATATTATTAAAGTGTTCACAGTTAACACGTATCTGAATAAACAATAAATGATGGGTCTCAAGACTTTAATGTGGAGAGAAAAAAAATATCGGCCGTTTTGCTTATATTTTATCTAAAATAAATAAAACACAAACTAGAAAAAAGCTTTGTCTTATCAAATTTGTGAACGTGTACAATTTAGTTGTATAAGTGAGATAATTTATTTTTTCATTGCTTCAATATAAATGCTTTAAATGTTGTGTGCGGAATTGGTAAAAATGTTAATTGCTGAAGCAAAATAAAGTAGATATTGAAATTTATTAACACATCAGTAACATTGGACACTATTGATTTCATTTACTTTTGTAGTTAACTACTAATCACGTTTGGTTTTAATAAAAAAATCAAGAAATACAATTTGTTTTTATACAATTGTAGAAAAATTTTGTCTACTTTTTTTTTGGTTTTTATTAACTTTTCATCTGACTTCTTTATATTTTTCCTTTGCAGAAATATTCTCTTGGAGAATCAAATAAAGTATGAGCACATCGATAAGTAGCAGTAATTTAACTGACACGACGTTAAATGTCATTACAACCGCTACTACAACAACTGCTTTGGTAAATGCTACAACAATCACCACCACATCATCGTCGTCAGTTAAATTGAATTTTATGCCACAAATGTCCGCTGCTGCCACACCCATTGATCCTTTAAGTCATGTGGGTGATGGCATATTCCTACAGACAAAAACCGCTCAAGGCTTAGCTGGAATTTTCGTTTGGGCAGCTTTGTTCATCACTTGCCAACAGGTAGGTGTTTAATTGATTTTTTTTTGCTTCTTTTTGCCAAAGTTTTTTTGTTTTGTTTTCTTGTCTCCTTTTTATTTTTGTTTGTATATGATTTCCAGATTTATCAACATTTACGTTGGTACACAAATCCCCAAGAGCAACGTTGGATTGTACGAATTTTGTTTATTGTACCCATATATGCAACATATTCCTGGATAAGTTTATTATTCTTTAATTCTGACAATGTATATGTGTACTTCTTCACCGTCAGAGATTGTTATGAAGGTAAGTTGAAATAGTTTCATTTGAAAGATATATAAATACTTTTGTGTTTGTTTTTATATGTACCTTACATTACCAAAGTTGGTGGCATATAATGCCATTATTATTTTCTTAATCGATCTAATTACGTCCGTCTGTTATTCCATGCAAAACAAATTTAAGAAAATTTGGCATATCAACTTTTTCGATCTAATAAAAGAAAAATTTGTCTTAAAGTTTTCAAATACTAAGGGAAATCACGATGGGTAGTGCAAAGTGTGCAAACGATGCAAATGCGTGCAAAAATACACACGTTTGCACAATAAAACAACAAAATGTACGTATTTGCAATTTGCTCTATTTTACTTCGTTTGCACTAAAAAAACCATGAGCAAGATTAGTAGTGCATATTTGCTCCGTTGCAAACAAATGTAAACAACAACATTTGACATATTAAGCATCATATTGTTTTTAAGGAAACTTATAAATTGAACATTTTCGTGGGTTTTAATATTAAATAGAGAATTAAATTTAAATTAATTAAAAAGAAAATATTTATTTTGATTTGCTTGTGTATAATTGTAAACAAATGCAGATTTTTACAGTGCTGCCAGAAGTTTTTAGTGCTGCCAGAATAAATTTTTAGAAAAAGAGCACATTTGCACAAAAAATAAAAGTGGTATGCTCACGATCAATCATAATATGCACTGCAAATTTACACATTGCAAATTTGCACAATGACCATCGTGATTACCCTTATTCATTCTTAATTTGGCATAAATAATTTATAGGCTGAATATTTTTGAACACTTTTTTAAATGCTCTCAAGTTCCCAAAGTTAGGTAGGTAGAAAGGTAAGTTTGAAGGCTATCTTCATACCCTCAGCCAAGAACAATATGGTCCATTGTGACTCTTTGAAAAGTAAAAGAAATTGGAAGAAGGAAAGGTAAAATACAAGAAATAGTGGGAACTACCATCAGACGACCATTAAAAACCACAAATACTCAGCCCTCTAGCCCTATAAAAGCTCAGTTCCTAGCGGCCTCTTATAGCCAGGTCATGACCACAGCGAATCCTTTCATCCACCACCAAGGCTAATCTCATCCAAGATCCGTGAGTGGCCTATCGTGAAATTTTCAGTTCCCGCTCCCTCAGTCTAAGAAGACTGGCTGCCATTCCCACTTAAGTTTCCACAAATTTAATAAAAATTTTAAAATTCTAATAAAAATTGCAACGAAAAACTTTCATTTACATAATCCATCAAATCATTTTTGGATGTCCCTATTTAAGAACTAATCCCGAAAGTGGCATTAAAATCGATCCATAAGTTACCAAAGGTCCCATAATCCCCCAAAAATTGCTCTTTAATCTATGAAGCAGCTTTTTAGATACTGGGATAGTGAAACAAATTCGGTATAAGTTATATATTTACAAAAGTGGTAGGGAATCATTTGTTCGTGCCAAACTGACTATACATTCTAAAAATATACTTTAGATTGAAGGTAGTCTTTAAAAAATCATAAATACTTTAATTTTTCTTTCTTTTTCAGCGTTTGTCATATACAATTTCCTCTCACTGTGTTACGAATATTTGGGAGGTGAAGGAAACATAATGTCTGAAATTCGTGGAAAACCCATTAAGACGTCCTGTCTGTATGGTACATGTTGTTTAAAGGGTAAAACTTATACAATAGGCTTTTTACGTTTCTGTAAACAAGCAACTTTGCAGTTTTGTTTGGTCAAACCGTTGGTGGCATTTATAATAATTTTTTTGCAAATATTTGGCCATTATCATGATGGTGATTGGAGGTAAATTGTTTTTAGCTTTATATACAATTAAATCTAGTGGTTTTTATTTATTAATTACTTTCGTTGTTTTCTTTTTCGCCCGAATAGATCTGATGGCGGTTATATTTATATTACTATCATTTATAACATTTCGGTTTCATTAGCGTTGTATGGTTTATATTTGTTTTATTTTGCCACTCGTGATTTACTAACACCTTTCGAACCTGTGTTGAAATTCTGTACCATCAAATCGGTGATTTTCTTATCATTTTGGCAAGGTAAAACTGTGACTCATTCTTAAGCAAAGGAAATATTTAATATGAAATATATTTTTTTTTGTTTTAACTTGTGCAACAGGTGTTGGTTTGGCTATTTTAGAAAAGGCTAAAGTTATTTCACCAATTGTTGACAATGCTGGCACTGTTACTTCAGCTGGTACTGTATCGGCTGGTTATCAAAACTTTTTTATTTGTATTGAAATGCTATTTGCTGCAATTGCTTTGCGTTATGCCTTCCCTTATCAGGTAAGAAAGAATTTTTAATTTTATGTATATTTTTTTGTTATTACTTTTTACTTTACAAGTTTTTTATTTTGAATTTTTCTCTTTAAAGTTTGCTTTTTTAAATTATCTGCAAAAAGTGTTTTGCTATATTAATGATAAATATTTTTGTTTTGTTTTATTTTAACGTAAATTTCAAAAAGTATACAGTTTTTAAAAGCTCAATATGCACATTACTAAATTAATGACTTTTTTTTACTTTATCTTTAAAAATTTACATTAGGCGCTTGTACGTTAGTATAATATAGTATTTAAATAATTATATCTACTGCTTGAGCCCACTAAGACATTTTAAAAACTCAAGTAAATTAACCAAAACACCTCTTTTTTCACTCTAGTTTTTTTTTAATATACACACAACTTTTTGCAACACTTTTAAATAAAAATATAGTTTTTTTTTAAATTAAATTTCTATAGAAATTGACTTTTTTCATTAAGAGTGTTTAAATTAACGGCCGGTTTCAGAATTTTTGAATGTTAACGTTCGCATAGAACGTTTTTCATACGTTTGTATGAAAAACAATTTTTTAAATTGTGCAACAGGCAGTTACAATTCTTTACTAAAAATGTTTATTTTTTTTTTAAAAATCTTATTTTATTTATAATATAAATTTTATTTGAAGGTCAATAATTTTTTTATAAAAATTTTGCAAATATATATAAGAAAATTTAATTTTTTTAGGTGTACGCTCGCAGTTGTATTGGCGATGGACATGGTCGCTCTGTAACAATGCAATCAATTTCCAGCAGTCTCAAAGTATATGATATTCACTTTGAATTGACTTATATTTCATATGTATGCCTTTAACTTTCTTTGTTTTTTGTTTATAGGAAACCATGAATCCTAAAGATATTATGACAGATGCTATACACAATTTCCATCCACAATATCAACAATACACTCAATACAGTTCCGGTAAGTAAATTTTTTTATTATCAGATTTTATTTTGGTACGTTTTTACGTGTTCGTTCTATTCAATATGGCTTTAACTACTGTAATTATTTTTATATATGTACATATAACGCTTGTTTGGGTAGTTGTTTGCTTAAAATATTTCTTAATGTATTTTTGTTTTTTTAAGAATTTTAAAATATGTATTTTTATTTTAATTTACAATCAAGGCGAATTCATACAAGGTGGTCTTATTTTAAAAACGGATACAACACTGTAAAATACTTTAACGTTGTGTCAAAATTATACAACACTGTAGTAAACACAATAGCTGTGTACAAAAATATATGCTGTCATTTTTCATTTTGTTTTTAATTTTAAATCGTGTTTTGTGGAATGCAATAATTAAAAAATTTGTGCTTAGAAAACCTCATTTGCAAGAAGTTTTGCTTTTTTCTAATTTAAGAAAAGTGCAGATAAAGCAGGCCGTTTGCTCATGGAATCTTTTTTTAAAAGCTTTCATTGTATGCACGAGCAAAAGTTTTAAATTTCATAGTTATAAGAACTCAATGGAAAAAAGAGTTATGTTTATACCCACATCACAAAAGTGGAGAGGGTATTTTCCCAGCCAGCATTTTTAATTATCTAAGAGTCTACTGGGAATCTCATGAAGAGCGTTTTTCATCTTCGACGAGCTCATTTTTTAATCGTAAAAGATTCCTCGCACGGGAGAAACTGTTACACAAGCTGATTCCTCTGTGAAATACTTATACAACACAGCGAAAGACGCTTATATGAGGCATTTGAGATGTGTGTAAAGATTATCTCAAGAGTCTTTCAGAAAGCATGGCATGAGACTCATGCAGTGATTATTTTACAACTCGTGAAATGCTCAGCCGTACAACTGAACTATTTTAACAATAGCATTAAATGTCTTTTTCATGTCAAAACTTTTTATGTTCATACAACAAATAAGAAACAAATCTTTAGATCGGTAATTCAACACCACCCGGTTAGAAAATCTTATTTGAAAGATCCTTAAGGTGGTTTGTTTTATTGAAATTGTTTTGACAATAGAATTTGCACGTTTAAAAAAAAAACGCTCTTATTTAGGAAGCTCAGTAATTGTTATATATTGGGAGTCGCAAAAGATTAATTCGATGATGGTTTGACGAAAGATGAACAAAGTGTAGCATAACAGTTTTTGTACTCTTGAAATAATTATTAAATGATTGTTTTAGGACTTGGTTAGCATTCCACAGATAATCATCTGAAGACTCTTTTAGGAGTTGTATATTAAATACAATCGCCTACCAAACAGCCTATGCTAGCTGGGATTCGTTTGTGTTGATGTTTGTAACACCTTCAATATTGGTCTTAGACAATCCTTAAGTATACTCTCAGAACCACTTTCTGAGTCGATGTAACGATGTTCGTCAAGCTGGAAGTACTCCACTTCCTTTTTTCTAGCTTGTTAGTTTTGCGTGCATTTGTGTGCTTCATTTTTAGTTTATTTTAGTTTATTATAAAAAATAAATCTTGAAATTTAATTTGAATTTAAATAGAAATGTCAAAAAAGTAACGGCCTATCATTTTGACATATAATTAGTTATCAGCTGTTGCTTACGTAGCAAGCCAAGGTCACCTTGTATGAATTCGCCTTGTTTACAATTTTTGAAAATTTTGTGATTATTATTTTTTTTTCTGTTTACTAAAATTGGTTTTTATTTCTGTGGATTAGTGCACCAAAGGGCCAATGTCAAAATATTAATTTTTTAAAAAATAATTTAAATTAAAGTTTTTTTTATAGAAGAGTTCTTAGTGAAATTTGCTAGCAAAATCCATATGAAGCTGTTCTGGGTTAAATTTGACATTGGCTGTTTCAGCAAAATAAAAGACACGATTAACTCAAAACAGCAAAATATTGACATTTGACCTTTTAGCACAAAGCCACAGATTTGATTTAGTATTTTGTATTTGTTTTATTTTGCTCTTGCTGTTTCAGCAAAATAAAAGACACGATTAACTCAAAACAGCAAAATATTGACATTTGACCTTTTAGCACAAAGCCACAGATTTGATTTAGTATTTTGTATTTGTTTTATTTTGCTCAGGCACCACAGTCTTTGAAGCAATGTTCTTTTTTAATTTTGTATATACATTTGTACATATTAATATTTACCTTCTTAATTATTTAACACCTTATCTAAAATTTATATGCGGTTTATTCAACATTTTTTTTTGTAGAAAATTCGTTTAGTAACCCTCTTATAAATCTGCCAATAACAAATTTTGTTTATTATATTTATTTAATATTTAAACAAGACAAATTTATCAACAGAGTTTTTTGTTGTTATAAATAATTTATGTATCTACTTTCTGTTTGAAATCATTTATTTTAAGATTTACTTTTATTTTTGTTTTATAATTTATCGTTATTATTGGTATTCTTACGACCCCTTTCACCTTGTTGTCATCTTTTAAAATTCACATTAAACCACTTAATATTTCTGCAGTTTCTATTGAAGCCAAAATACACATTTAAGCATTTAAAACATTTCCACTCTCACATTTGTAAAAGTAACTCATCTAATGGCTTATGGCATTATATTTAGTAAAACAAAAAAGAAATCCAAAATTTGTTAACAAATAATTGACAGTATTATTGTTTTTTTTTTTCTCAAACTTTACAGAAGTGACTTCATCACAACGTTATGAAAAACTTTAAAATTAATTTTAATAATTTAATTTAATTGAAAAGGAAAATGCTTTCAAAATTAAACATTTTGCTTAAATTTAAACAAAAAAAGACAATTATAATTTTTTTAAGATAATTATAAACTTTTAAACTAAATCTAGTTTAAAATAAACATACATTTAAATAAGATTTATTGCAAATAACTTATTATATAAAAAAACAAACACTACCATAGTTGCCTTTACAAAAAACAAAAAAAAAAGCCCAAAATATCGTTAAATGTTAAATAAATTTAAATTACAAAAGTGAAACAGTCTTAATAAAAAAAATGAATTTTCTAAAGGTCTTACAACTACAATCTCTTAAAAAGAAAAGAAAAAATACATAATTATATAGCCGGGCTTTTTACCTAATAAACCTTTTCAATTGGTCGTACAGGACTGTTTAAAACCTGCTTCTTTTTGTTCTTACAACGGTTTAAAGGGTTAAGAAATGTTATTAAACTTTTATTTTAATAATGTCTTTTACTTCATGCATTTGATTTGTATTTATTTTTCTATATGTAAATTTTTTAACGACCAACACTCTTTTTAAGTTTATTATTTCTTATACAGAATATATTTTTTGCTCCAACTATGTACTTAAATTACGTGATATCTTTAAAATAATTTACGTTTTTTTTATTATTATTTATCTAATATTTTCTGTTTTTTTTTTTTTAATTTCAAAATATGTACCTTTTAAAAATAAACTGTAAAATATAATTTTTCTTTCCGTTAAAAATTATTTTAGGTTCTATAATAACTTTTCTTTGGATTTTGTTTATAATTTACACATGCATACAAGTAGATAAATATTTTTTTATGTTCCCAGTCAGCAAAATAGTCCTACGTCTTCCAGATATCTAAGAGAAACTTTGACAAAAAAGTCGGAATCGTTTACGAATTCTAGCAGATTTCTGACCCAAAAATGTATGAAGAAAAAAATGTATTTGCAAGAAATGTCTGAATCGGACAACGTCGGAGTATTTTGCTGCTTGAGTATGTAATAAAAACAAACCAATTTTACAATAATTACTTTACAAATTATTGTCTTAATTTAATTTTAACTGATATTGAAATAAATATTATTTGTATTTTTATAATTTTAAGTTGTATACTTTAAAATCGATCTACAATCGAAACACACACAAATAATGCTAAATGAATTAACACTGAATCTGCGCTTATGAGAAAGTAAATTTTGAATGAAATTAAATAAAAATCTTTTAAACGTTGATGCAGTGTTAATTCTAATTTTATTTATTTTTTTTTTTTTAATTTTAATTGTCAGGTTTAAAGTTTTCTTTTCATTTTTTATATTGTTATTGATGTTTTTCTCTATTCTTTTTTTTATTGGCATGTAAACGAAAAAGTTGCATTTTGTGTCTAACCAAAAAGCATGACGGTCCTACTTAATTTTTTAAGAAACACACATACTTTTTTAGAGGAAATATTTAAAGATGTAAGGATGTTGAATTAAAGTCATAATTACCCGATTTAAATTTTCAAAGAAATATATACATGTACATATGTGAAAAAATAAAAGTTCTCGAATCGTATTCTAATAGCAATACTTTTTTTGTCTTACGTTAAAACATATAAAAATAGCTAAAAAAAAGTAAACAAATCACATCTTGCGCCCGTGCCGGAGCTCCTAAGAATTAACTGCCTGTTTTTCAAACTAAAATAAAAATTTTCGTTTAGAAATTTACTGCCTACTTCACAATGTCACTCGAACGCTTTCGTTCGCACACATTACATGTTAAACAAAAACAAATTTTAAGAAATTTAAGAATTTGTTTTTGTTTTACATGTTATTTGTGCGAACGAAAGCGTTCGAGTGACATCGTGAAATAAATAGGCAGTTATATTGAAAACATAAAAAAATTTGAGTTTTTTTTTGTTGTTTCAATATTATATTCCAAAGCTAAAATTTTTATTTAATTTTGAAAAACAGGCATTAAGTATTTTTGAAAAAAGCCATTTTTTTAAATTTTAATATTTTATTTATTATTATTATTAATTCAAACTGAAAACATTTTAAATAAACTTAAAAAAATAAAACTTTGATTTTTATACAACTTAAAACAATAAAATAATTTTTTAGTAACAAAATCTTGTTTACTGTTAAATTTGGGCATCTCTTGTCTGGATTAAGGTTTCGTCTATATTAGACCTTCTCTAGATTTTTTATCGCAAAGAGTCATGGACATATGACAATAATGTATTTTCACGAACTTAAAAGTCGTAAGAATACAGTAATATGCTTTTCTGACATACATACAATGCTATTGTTGTTATATTCAAAATTTAATAAAATTGAAGGTGAAGCCGCCGGCTCTTACACTAAAAATAAATAAATAATATTTTACAGGGGTCTAATGCAGACAAAAATGCAACATATTTACGCTATTAGAAGTCGATACGAGAAAACAAATTTTTTTGACCCACCCTAATATACAGGCATGTTTTGAAATTCGAATTCGAGCGAAACTAAAATTGAACAAATTTTATAACGATTTCTTTCAAAAATATCATAAAACTATTCCTTCTTATACACAAAATGAATATTTTCAGTACCAATTTTCTTTACCATAACTACTCTTTAAATCAGGGGGACAAAATCAGTTCAATGGAAAATATCTATTGATTTAAATTTCACTCGATTTGAGATCATGGCTAATATTCAAATATATCATATATCGAAATAGCTACTTTAGCGCTGCAAACAAAACACGTTTTGGAGGGATTTTATCTCATTCAGCAAATTTTGCCTCTACTGATAATGCAAAATAATATGTTTTTGTTTTCCTGGATATAAAAGATCAACCAATATATATATGTACTTCTTGTTGTGTTTTCTTCGTGTACTCCCTGATATCTGCTGAGCAAGTCCTAAATGGATACCGTATATCTACGTACAAACATTCTACTGAGATTATTCAGTATTTAGAGCTGATATAAAAACTTTTTTCACTTCAGCGGTTTGAAGATTGAATGTACTTTATAAGCAACAAAACTATAACGCAAACGGAACCTTTATCGACTACTCGAAACAATTGCAGTTTATTTCCTGAAATTTTTAATTTTTTATGTTCTCTAATTGGCAGCGTTTGCAATGTCACATCGGCTTCGAGTGCAATGTTATGACAAGGGCAAGTTTAAAATGGCACGAAAAATTATTAAAAATCAGCCTGATTACGGTTGGCGTATACGCCCGAGTCGTTTTTGTAGTAGATTAAAGAACAAAGGCTGTGTGTTACTTTAATCTATAATAAAAAACGACGCAGGCGTTTACGCCAACGCCAACTACCGTAATCAGGCTGAATGGCTGGCAAAATGGCATGAAAAAGTATAAAAATTGGCACGAAAAATGGCAAAAAAAAAAACATGTTGTTATTAAGAAACATTTATTTTATTAAGTTTTTTATTAAGTTGTGTAGTACAATAGCATGGTTATTAAAACTTTCAAAAATAAATAATCTTCTGTTATCGCATAAAACAGTTAAATAAATGGAAAACACTCTTTCAACATTGCAAGATGTAACTGGAGCATATTTGAACGCTAATAGTTCAGATGAAGAAAGGTTGTCAATAAATTCATCCGTCTCAATTTCATTAAAATATGAGTAGCTCACTTGCAAACATCGTTAAGTTAAAAAAGATCTGAGAAAATCCCTTAAAACTGTTTTTTTAAATTGAAATGCCAAGCCATATAGAGAGTTTTGAAAGAGTATTGAATAATTAACCAGAAATTGCGCGCAACTTAAGGAGTTTTGTACGAGGCTGATAATGGCTTAGGAAGGCATTTTAAAAAATAAAAACATTGGCCAATTTTACAGAATTTTTTGGACAACTCACATATACTATTTCTTATTTTAAATAATCTTGTAATCCGGTATTACGATCTAACCCTTTTTTAAACTTTTCAACAAAATCTTTTTTTCTGACATCTTTAAAACTTAGCGCTGTCAATTAAGTCTAAGCTTTCATTTATATAAAGCTCTTTTGTTTGTAATTTCAAGAGACTTGAGCAGATGCATTGAAAGTGCTCTTTTATGTACACTTATTCACTTTTTACGCCCGATTTTTGCCACATTCTTTTAGCACTACGAATAGATTCTGCCTCATATTCGCTAAGCTTATTTTAAAATTTCTTATAGGTTGCAAAAAAAGGCATTTTTTGGCAAGCTGAACCAAAATTGGCTTTTTCACGAAATAATTAAAAAAATGGCAAAAAGTGGCATATGCCATAAAAAACTTGCACTGGTTATGACATTTATAACGTTACGACGTAATCTCTTTTGATAGTTTTCGAGATAAGTTACAGACACACTTTTTTCTCACTTTTCGAGAAACGATGGAATATTTTGTTTCACATCTTTTCGATGCGAGAAGTTCTCACTTAAGTTACAGAACATGGGTACAGTATATCGATTTGACAAGAGACCAACCTGCGGTACAAATTTCAACTTTTTAGCATCAGACGTTTCGACTGTGCGATGGTGTAACGTTACAAATTAAATTTATTATTTTTCAGGTTGAAAAAAAAATCACATATCAACGTGGTTACCATTGTTTTTGACAGGTTTTAAATAAAAAATAAAAAATGGAATAATAACAATTTTGATTTTAAGTTGAACTGTTAATTTTTAATTTTTGATATTCTTTTAATTAGGCTCGAGTTCATCAAATTTAATTTTCATTAAATTATTTTCAGTGAGGGAAGGAATTTTACAACTTTGAATTTTTATTAAAATTTATTGATAATTTTTCTTGGCTGAGCTGGGATTTGAACCCGGGTTGATCTTTACATGTTTCAAGAAACACCACTTTCTATCGTCAGAAGATCTCTGTGTTCTACCCACTGCACCACTGCGGTGCCCGTTAGCCAACAGTCAAACATCAATCTTTAACCAGTAGTACTGGTGGTTCGAAATTTGCTGTTATTATCACTTAAATTTCAAATTACATGTTGCCTCCTTTTTCCTCTGTTTTTTTCCGTATTCTTTCTGTCAAGACTTTGTCTTGAAAACCTGAATACATTTGTTTATTATGTTTTTTTTGTCCACTTTCGTCGACATTTTTATTTGTACAAATTAAAGTACAAATGTAAACATTAGAGCTTGTGCCATAGCTATTTCTAAGAACAATTTTGATTTTTAGTTGAACTGTTAATTTTTAATTTTTGATATTCTTTTAATTAGGCTCGAGTTCATCAAATTTAATTTTCATTAAATTAACAAAAAAAACATAATAAACAAATGTATTCAGGTTTTCAAGACAAAGTCTTGATAGAAAGAATACGGAAAAAAACAGAGGAAAAAGGAGGCAACATGTAATTTGAAATTTAAGTGATAATAACAGCAAATTTCGAACCACCAGTACTACTGGTTAAAGATTGATGTTTGACTGTTGGCTAACGGGCACCGCAGTGGTGCAGTGGGTAGAACACAGAGATCTTCTGACGATAGAAAGTGGTGTTTCTTGAAACATGTAAAGATCAACCCGGGTTCAAATCCCAGCTCAGCCAAGAAAAATTATCAATAAATTTTAATAAAAATTCAAAGTTGTAAAATTCCTTCCCTCACTGAAAATAATTTAATGAAAATTAAATTTGATGAACTCGAGCCTAATTAAAAGAATATCAAAAATTAAAAATTAACAGTTCAACTAAAAATCAAAATTGTTCTTAGAAATAGCTATGGCACAAGCTCTAATGTTTACATTTGTACTTTAATTTGTACAAATAAAAATGTCGACGAAAGTGGACAAAAAAAAAAAAAAAAAAAACATAATAAACAAATGTATTCAGGTTTTCAAGACAAAGTCTTGACAGAAAGAATACGGAAAAAAACAGAGGAAAAAGGAGGCAACATGTAATTTGAAATTTAAGTGATAATAACAGCAAATTTCGAACCACCAGTACTACTGGTTAAAGATTGATGTTTGACTGTTGGCTAACGGGCACCGCAGTGGTGCAGTGGGTAGAACACAGAGATCTTCTGACGATAGAAAGTGGTGTTTCTTGAAACATGTAAAGATCAACCCGGGTTCAAATCCCAGCTCAGCCAAGAAAAATTATCAATAAATTTTAATAAAAATTCAAAGTTGTAAAATTCCTTCCCTCACTGAAAATAATTTAATGAAAATTAAATTTGATGAACTCGAGCCTAATTAAAAGAATATCAAAAATTAAAAATTAACAGTTCAACTAAAAATCAAAATTGTTCTTAGAAATAGCTATGGCACAAGCTCTAATGTTTACATTTGTACTTTAATTTGTACAAATAAAAATGTCGACGAAAGTGGACAAAAAAAACATAATAAACAAATGTATTCAGGTTTTCAAGACAAAGTCTTGACAGAAAGAATACGGAAAAAAACAGAGGAAAAAGGAGGCAACATGTAATTTGAAATTTAAGTGATAATAACAGCAAATTTCGAACCACCAGTACTACTGGTTAAAGATTGATGTTTGACTGTTGGCTAACGGGCACCGCAGTGGTGCAGTGGGTAGAACACAGAGATCTTCTGACGATAGAAAGTGGTGTTTCTTGAAACATGTAAAGATCAACCCGGGTTCAAATCCCAGCTCAGCCAAGAAAAATTATCAATAAATTTTAATAAAAATTCAAAGTTGTAAAATTCCTTCCCTCACTGAAAATAATTTAATGAAAATTAAATTTGATGAACTCGAGCCTAATTAAAAGAATATCAAAAATTAAAAATTAACAGTTCAACTAAAAATCAAAATTGTTCTTAGAAATAGCTATGGCACAAGCTCTAATGTTTACATTTGTACTTTAATTTGTACAAATAAAAATGTCGACGAAAGTGGACAAAAAAAACATAATAAACAAATGTATTCAGGTTTTCAAGACAAAGTCTTGACAGAAAGAATACGGAAAAAAACAGAGGAAAAAGGAGGCAACATGTAATTTGAAATTTAAGT
Source organism: Pollenia griseotomentosa (assembly GCA_963931875.1). Lineage (NCBI taxonomy): Eukaryota > Metazoa > Arthropoda > Insecta > Diptera > Polleniidae > Pollenia > Pollenia griseotomentosa. The sequence goes on along the minus strand of OZ007562.1, from coordinate 171,221,906 downwards.
GATAATAACAGCAAATTTCGAACCACCAGTACTACTGGTTAAAGATTGATGTTTGACTGTTGGCTAACGGGCACCGCAGTGGTGCAGTGGGTAGAACACAGAGATCTTCTGACGATAGAAAGTGGTGTTTCTTGAAACATGTAAAGATCAACCCGGGTTCAAATCCCAGCTCAGCCAAGAAAAATTATCAATAAATTTTAATAAAAATTCAAAGTTGTAAAATTCCTTCCCTCACTGAAAATAATTTAATGAAAATTAAATTTGATGAACTCGAGCCTAATTAAAAGAATATCAAAAATTAAAAATTAACAGTTCAACTAAAAATCAAAATTGTTCTTAGAAATAGCTATGGCACAAGCTCTAATGTTTACATTTGTACTTTAATTTGTACAAATAAAAATGTCGACGAAAGTGGACAAAAAAAACATAATAAACAAATGTATTCAGGTTTTCAAGACAAAGTCTTGACAGAAAGAATACGGAAAAAAACAGAGGAAAAAGGAGGCAACATGTAATTTGAAATTTAAGTGATAATAACAGCAAATTTCGAACCACCAGTACTACTGGTTAAAGATTGATGTTTGACTGTTGGCTAACGGGCACCGCAGTGGTGCAGTGGGTAGAACACAGAGATCTTCTGACGATAGAAAGTGGTGTTTCTTGAAACATGTAAAGATCAACCCGGGTTCAAATCCCAGCTCAGCCAAGAAAAATTATCAATAAATTTTAATAAAAATTCAAAGTTGTAAAATTCCTTCCCTCACTGAAAATAATTTAATGAAAATTAAATTTGATGAACTCGAGCCTAATTAAAAGAATATCAAAAATTTAAAATGGAATAATAATTATAGGACATTTGCGAATCTATACTTCTAAAATGTGTTTTTTTAAGCTTGATATAACTTAAAATCTTAAAAATAACACAAAAAAAATTAGTTTTAATCATCGCATTAACTTTTAAAAATAATTTCGGGCAAGGCTTTGCGGATGCGAACATTTTATTTAAGATTTAAAAAAAAAAAACTCTTAAATGTCGCCAATTTCGGCATTCTTCATTTCAGTAAACCTCCGAAAAAAATTGAACACTGAAGTAGCGAATTGATTTTGTTTTTAATTTTTATTCTTAATATTCAGGTATGTTATTAGTTCGACTTTAAAAATCCGAAAATGTCGTATTTAGTATCTTTGAAAATTCATTTTTTTTCAATATATATTGTTTAAAAATGGATTTCAATCCCGTTCAAAATTTATTACAGCTTTTATTAATTAACTGCCTGGGCCACAATATCGACAAGAAAATTGTTCGTGTATTTATATTGAAAACAATAATAAAAAAAACTAAAATTTGTTTTTGTTTTCAATGCAAATATATCTACTAAAGAAATTTTCCTTTCGACATTGTGGGCCAGGCAGCAATAAGTAATACAGTAAGCGCCTTTTTAAAAAAACAATATTTTTTGAAATGGATTTACCTGACTATTTTTAGGCTTTTTGTTAAATTTTAAAGTATAAAATTTAATAAATTTTTCATTTAATCAATAATTTCCAAAATCTTCATTTCAAATTAAACAGAAATTTAATTTTTACTTCTCCTTAAAGTATACTATATATATTATCAAAACCTAAACTTTATATTTTCTGATTTAAATGAAATGTTGTTATTTCTCTACAAAGTTTGAGCATGTTTGATATATTTTTTCCTTTAAAATGTTTCAGTTCAATGTTTTGTGCTTATTATTTGCTGAATGTTTTTTTTATCTCTTTTCAAATTAAATTATCAAAATATGTAAAATATCTATGTATGTGTAACATAAATATCAAAACCATTCCCAACATAAAACCTTTTGTAAATAGGTAAAAATTCCCGAGGCATACGTGTATCATCCTACGATCCGGATGATGTTAGTAACACCAACCAGGGTGGTATTAATGCCAGTTTAACACAGGGTAGTCAAAATTCATCATTAGGTTGTATGGCATCAAAAACCTTGGGGAATCAGCGCAAATTCATGCCCGGCGGCCAGAGGGTGGCAACAATAAGTCAAAATTACAATGAAAAATCCATGTTGTTAAGCAGTGATGATGAGTATCAGTAAGATTTCTTTTTTTTTCTTAGTTTAAGTTTGTTTTATTTATGAAAAATTATATATTATATATGTATTAAAAAAATATTAACTAAAATAAAGCGGAAACAAACATCGTAAAAATAATTTGTTATTATAAAATATATTTATATGTATTGTATAACTAAATAAATATGTTGTTTTTAAGGTTAAGTTAATTTTTAAATTGAATATTTATTTTTTTCTCTTTAGATTATTTTTATTAAGGCTTTTGCTATAAATATCACATTTTTACGTCATTAAATCTTTTTTTTTAAATAAAATCAAACAATTTTTTATAGACAATAGCTCTCTTTATAACAATTTTACTTATAATTAGCATTTTTTACTTAACTTAAGATTAAATAAAAAAAAAAAACAATCTGAAAAAAATAGATATAAATTCACAAATAAAAAAGGTCGGTTGACTTTGGCAGTACATACTTTGAGATAGAAATAAATTATAAATATTTTGAAATAAGTACAAAGAAGTAAAGAATAAATTACAACTAAAAATCTTTAAAATACAATTTATTTAGTATATAGAATAAAAAAATAAAGATCTATCTTTAAAATCCGGCCATATTTGCAAATACATATAAACTTTTCAAACTTTCTGTAAAAATTATAATTTTGGAATGAAACTAAAACAATAAATACTAAAATTTAAATTTGTTTGGTTAATAGGAAAGAAAATTCATTAGACTGGGTTCACATTTAACAAGCTTTCAGTAGGTTTTGCACAATTTCTTTAGAGTACGTATATCGTCACCTTAAATGCTCTATTGATTTTACAAAATCAATAATATTAAAGTATTTTTGGCATTAAAATTTCTTTAACAAAATCGCCATTTTCGATCGCAGGAGTTTAAAAATGTAGCTTGATAAAAAACCATAATCAATCAAAACCTCAATTTCAAATTTTTGTTGTAGCAAGGGATCCGAAATGTTGAGAGTGGTGTTGCTGAGTTGACAATCACTCGTTGTTGTTCGTTAAAATCTGAATCGTTCCAGTGGGTAGAACTGTTTGCCGTTGGAACGCCTTAGTTTGCATTTAAGGTGACGATATTTACTATGAATTTCGGAATTAATAACTAGCAAGTTTTCTTGTCAAGTATTGAGTTAAAAGTAGAGATCGGAAAAGACAATAGATAATCGGATCTCAGAAATTGACACTCCATTATCTATTTTTTTATCGTCATTCTTTTTACTCAATACCTGAAAAAAGACGTGCTGTGTGTAAATTTGGTATATACAGGCCTGTCAAAGAAATCAATTCTAATCGATATTGGGAGTAATTCCGTATTTTACTCAAAAAATTCGGTCGGAATTGCAACTACAGAAGTAAAACTACATATTTTGATTGAAATGTGTGATAGTCCTGAAAATTGAAATAATTCCCCAAAATTTTGTAAAAAAGCAATCAGAGAGGAATACAATCGCCCTTCTATGAGTGTCGCAGTCGAAACCCAGTCGTATTTAAACATTGGTATTAGGAATTATTTTTCTTAATTTTAAACATAACTTTTTTAATTCCATGTTTACATAAAATTTCTAATACGTATTTTAATTCTCTTTTTTTATTTAAAAAAAATTGTTAATCTGTTAAAAAAAAAGAAAGAAAGAGAAAACCCGTTTTCGTGGTCGAAATTGCAGTCGTTTGAAATTTTTGTCGATATCAATGGAAATTTACCACAATGACAACGGAAAACAGAATGTTTGTCGTATTTTTGTCGTTTACGAAAATCGTAATACCAATTATAAAACTACTTTTTCTCAACAAGAGCAACGTCACTCATAAAAAGGCTAATCTATTAGTGTGATGGGTTGCGGGTTCGTTTCTCGCCAGAGACTGATCTGTTTCACTACAACGGTCTAAAGGTCAACGTTAATACATATATCTGGGAAAAATGAAGTTAGAATCAAGGCGAATTCATACAAGGTGGTCTTATTTTGAAAAAGGATACAACACTGTAAAATGCTTCAACGTTGTGTCAAAATAAAACAACACTAGTAAACAATTCAAAAAAACATTTCATTTTGTTTTTAACGTAAAATTGTGTGTTTTTAAATGTATTAATAATAATGAAAATAATAGAATTTACAAGATTTCCCAGAACCACCAGAACGGTATACCATTGGTACCATGGTTAGTTACCAGATGTTGCTTACGTAGCAAGCTAAGGTCACCTGGTGTGAATTCGCCTTGGTTAGAAAATAATTTATTATTGTATTTCCAACATACATAGATACATATATTAAATAAATAAACCAGGACATACCAATTGGAACTATCATCTGATGATATTTTCTTTATACAAAACACGTGTATACCAATCAAATCACAACAAACCGTAACCAACTGCCGTCAAAAAGACCTATTTTGCTGGCTTAATTAAAAAAAATAATGCACAAAATATAACAATTTTAACCGAGCAATTTTTTGTTGCAACAAAACATACTCGTATTTTAGTTTTACTTTTTACAAAAAAAAAAAAAAAAAAAAAAAATTTTAACGATATTTAGTTTTAAATGTAGATCTATAAATATTTTTTAAATTAAAGTCTTATGTGTTGTTTCCAGGTGACAAGCAATTGATGTGTAGAAAAATTTATATGAAAAGCACTCAAAAAAAACTGAGTGAATCACTCAAAAACAATGATTTTCATATAAATTTTTCTACACGATCAATTGTTTGTCACCTGGAAACAGCACATTAATTTTTGGTTTGCAAGTTTACAAAATCACAATAAAATAAAAAAATCATATAGGTAATATAATTTAAAATCAAATTTAATAATTAAAAAATTAATGCCTTATTACTCATACGTAAATGTTACAAACACGTAAACGTTGCATTCGACTTAATTATGGTGTTGAAATGTGTTAAAAAAAAACAAAAAAGTTCTCAGCATTTAAAGCTATAATTAAAAAAAAGACTTCATAAATTGTAGTTTTTGTTATTTGTGCGTTTTGTATAAAAATATTTAAAAAAAACGTCGTGTTCGTCGATGGTCTGTCAATAAACAAAAAATCTTTAATAGCTGAATATTCGTAAAAACAGAAGAAGAAGAATTTTAATTTTATCAGGCTCATCTGCAACGCAATGTCACGTTCACGCAAGTCTATCTATTATTGCTTAAGGCTAGTTTACACTATTATACTTTATATTAATACATGTTAAAAACTCAAGTAATATGTTAAAGTCTGATAGTGTGAATGCATGTTTGATGAAAATTAAAAGTATTATGAAACAAGTTTGACATCCCATACGACTTCATCGTTTTTTGAAAAATTTCTAAACAATACTTTTCATTGGATCAGGGTTGGATTTTATTCCATGTATGAGTGTTTATACTTTGTGTGATGGTGTGAACACAAACTGTCATGTTAAATTAGATTTTTTGACAGTCGCAACAAAACTAATTAGATTTCTATCTCACAAAGTATTATGGAATACGTAAGACTTGTGAGATAGTCTAAACTAACTAGGAAAACGAAACAGCTGATCCACAACTTAAACGTTTAGGTAAGAGTAACGAGGCCAATTTAAACGAATTTGTCTTATTGAAAAATAATTTTAAAATTGAAAGCAAGAGTACTTGAGAAAAAAAAAACTGAAGCATATTGTTATTTTATAATTTTATATGTATGTTTAGATATGGTGTACTAATGTATATGCGTCTGTATATATCTGTGCATTGAAATCTAAAAAGTTATAGTCACATTAAAAAAAATGTAACAGTAATTGAAGTCAACTATTAAAAAATTATAAATTAAAAAAAAAATTAAAAGAATTTAATAAAAAAAGAAAACCACATACATATATGAATGTAAACTATTGTAAATTAATTATAAAAAATTAAAGAACAAAAAAAAAAAAAAAAAATAATAATTCCTGTGTAAAATTAAAAAATAAATAAGAGAAAAATAATTTAAACAATTTTACTTTAAAATAAAAGAAACAATAATAAATAAAGATTATAAACCTACAATACATTTCTTTGTAAAATATTAAAATTAAAGAAACTAACGTATGGCGAATAAAATACTGAAACTGTTGTTAAAAAGAAAGAATACAGTAAATTTATCTGTATAACATATATGGGGGAGTTCATGTCAAGTGACCCAACTTTTGAAACCGATGTTTACCGATCGGGATGAATTTTGCACCCAGGCTTAAGAAACGTCATTGACATATCTTTCATTCTAGGCACAACTTTTTTTCAAACCACCTTAATGAACATACATATTTCAAATTAACTGCCTGTTTTTCAAATAAAAATAAAAGTTTTCGTAATTTGTTCGTATGATAAAAACTAGGGATGTGCGATTGATGGGTTAGTTAAAATTTTGACTTATCAAAAATAAGATAAAGAAATACCACTTCCAGTGTATAAAAAGTCGTTTAATAAAACAGATACTTCCAGCTCCATTTTACGTTTTACTCAAATCTTACTTGAATGATCGTAGTTTTTATGTCAATGTCAACGATGAAAACTCAGAAATCGGCTCAGTAAAATCAGGTGTTCCACAAGGAAGTGTACTAGGTCCAATCCTCTTTACTATTTACACTGCAGACTTACCAACAAGAAGTGATGTCATGACAGCCACATATGCTGATGACACTGCAATAATTGCAACTTATGAATCGGCATCTGAAGCTTCATCACTTGTTCAATCACAGCTAGACTTAATAAACAATTGGCTAAAAAAATGGAACATAAAAGTCAATGCTGATAAGTCAACGCATGTTGCTTATACACAGGGTGATTGCCCTCCAGTTTATCTAGATGGCGTCCTGATTCCCAAATCAAATCATGTAAAATATCTAGGTCTAAATATTGATAGACGTTTAAATTGGAAAAAGCATTTGCAGCTGAAAAGAAAACAGCTTGATATAAAAACAAAAAAGATGTATTGGATATTAGGTCCAAACTCAGAATTGAGTTTAAATAACAAATTAATAATATATAAAACGGTTCTGAAGCATATCTGGACGTATGGGATTCAGTTATGGGGAACTGCGTCATACTCTAATATTGACATTATCCAAAAATATCAGTCTAAAACTTTAAGACTCATAACAAAAGCACCTTGGTTCGTCAGAAATAACAACATTCATAGCGACCTAGACATTCCCAAAGTCAAAGAAGAAATTAAAAGATATAGCAGCAATTATATGAACAGACTCAGTTACCACGAAAATATCCTTGCCATAACTCACCTTGACGATACTAACGAAGTTAGACGGTTAAAAAGGCGACATATATTAGATCTTCCTTTTCTACCCTAATCAAAATTTGTAAAGTCATTTTATATGCAATATTTATCTAGAATCTCACAAATTCGAACCGTCACAAATTCGAACCGTCCAGATATTAGAACCGGCCATTTCAATGTATTGGACGCTCTAAAATTAGAACCTGTGGTTCTAATTTCTGGAAGTGTTTTTTTTTTTTGTTTTTATTTCTACTAGGAAATTTTTTTTTATGATTTTGAACTTAATAGGCGAAAAACCATATCAAACGCTCTAAAATTAGAACAAGTGGAAGTGCTTTTTTTTGCATTTTCACTACAATTTTTTTTTTCGCTCCACCGAGTTATTGGTGGTGTGTACAACTCGGTCATATGCGTACGAAATTGGATATGCTTGTACAAATTTGGGTCAGTTGATAACTGAAGGCCAAAGTGAAGTGTTAATACGTGTGAAAGATAAAAAAAAGACAAACAAACGTAAAATATACCTTATCTTTAGATACTAAGGTTAAAATATTAAAAAGACTTAGGCCCGTTTTCACAACTTACCGATAGCTAAAGGTAGGATTTTATCGGCTGTATAAAAAGTGTTCCATTAATTCAACTTTACTTTAACCTACCAGGTAAGATGAACGTTAATTTTCTTTATCGCTCACTTTAGGTGAAAGTAAAGATTTAATAATGAAACACTTTTTATAAGGCCGGTTAAAGTCTACTTTTAGCTATCGTTAAGTTGTGAAAACGGGCCTTAATGAAGGCGTGAGTGGAAATCGTTTAGTTTAAAGAAACAAAAAAATAAAGACCAATTACAAAGTACCTAATAATTAAAAAAGTTTTTCTATTAATTTAATATGTTCAATTAATTAAATGTTATTAAATAAAAACTATTTTGAGTTTAAATAAAGCTTACACAACTATTCATTATCTATCACTATTTCATTAAAATTTTATCATTTTCTGTAAAAAAAATGTCCAGAAATTCGAACTTTTCAGAAATTTGAACTGCCCGGTGCACAAAGTGGTTCTAATTAGTGAGATTTTACTGTAATTGCAACCTTATTCTAATCATTGAAATAGAACAACTTAAGTAGCTAGATACGTAATATTTAATACTGGTTTAGTTCAATGGAACTTAACACTTACATATGTAATTTTAAATCTTTATGAAATTTGCCTATTATTTAATTGATTTTAAATAGATTGCAAATAAATAAATGAAAAAAAAAAAAAAAAAATTAATGTTAGATCCTGAATTATTGCACACTATGAGGAACATGCAAAGCTCACATATGTACTTTACATAAAAAAAATTTATAAAACAAAGAAAAAAATTAAAATTATTCAAAAATTAAATTATTAAAATTTCTGATTAATCAATTAATTATGATTTTGATTATTTTATAATTAAGTACGTACATATTACTTTATTATTTTAGCATGAATTTTTATTTTGTTTTGATTTTCTTGTGAGAACCAAAATCCCATTTTCCATCCCTGATACGTATGTATTTGAAGCGTTGCCAATAAAAAAATCTCTGACAATGATGCCATTGTCAAGCTTTGTACAGAAGGTACCCACAGACCAGGCAACATTTGTCGAAACATGTGTGCCTAATTATGTTGAAGTTTTTCCCACAGACAATGACACCAAAAACGAAACATCAGTATTGCGTGGTTTTTGTTTAAACTACAAAAAAAAAAAAAAAATTATATATTTTGCTTTTATACCTTTAGATGCAAAAACTTCGCACATCTGACAATAAAAAATAAGCATCCAACGTCTGACAATAATGTTCCACTGGCAACGAAGAGAGTTCACGCGATTGTCAGATATCTACCAATATTGTAGTTTTACAATGGACTGACAATGATTTTTCTGACAACGTTTTCAAACAAAAATTTCTAGTTCACACGATTGCAAGATATTTTTAAAACATTTTACTAACAATTTGGTTAGATCTGATCTCCGTTTAATCGAAGCTTTAGAGACGCACAATTGTAAATGTTCTTTGATGTGGGGAAAAAGTATGGCATGACATTCCATATAAAGAGCAACAATAACAATCAAGATGGCATATAATAACATGGCAATACTGCAAACAATTGTTTTAGCAACGCTGTTTTAATAAGCACAAAACATCGCTAACAGAAATTTTCACTATCAAAATTCATGTGTGCATACAAAATTGACCGTTCAGTTAAAAACTATAAAGTTGAAACGTGTAGACCCTGATTTAAAATGGTATAATGGCATCACTGAAAAAAAATTAATATTTAGCCTGGCATCACAATTTACTAGGGATGGGCAAATTGAAAAAATATATCGATATATATATTTATTATTTCAAAAATATCGATATATCGAACGTATTTTGCTCAAACTATTAACAAAATAAAAAACTCCGCTTTTTTCTTAATTCTTCTTTTTATAAATTCCAATCATTTTAGATCTTCATGTTAGTTTAAAAAAACATATGATGCATGCAGTGATTCCAATTCTTAAAAAAAATATTGTTTGAAAAACGTCTAAAATTTTGAGTTTTTAATGAAGACTGACTTTAAAAAATATCGAATTCGATAGTCGTATTTCACTATCGATACATCGATGTATCGGTATTATAAATGTAGGCGATATATATCGATTATTTTTTTAAATATCTATATTTTGATATATCGATATTTTTTGCCCATTCCTACAATTTACATGCAAAAATATATTTTTATTTCTGGAGGATTGTGCAAATTTCTATTATTAAAAGTACTTTTATTTAAAATATTTTTAAAGCTTTTACAAAAAATTTCAAGTCAACATAACAAACAGTAAATAAACGATGGTGGAATAAGTACTTTTGTGCTGAAAGTTATTTTTTGTGCTCCTAATGTTGGCTATTTTTTGCCTCCACTAGTTCAAGAAGACTTGCATAAACTTTACAATCAATATACGTTTAAAATGTATAATGGGATAGGATTAACCACCCCACGCGGTTCTGGTACAAATGGCCATGTGCAACGAAATTGGGCTTCTGTACGTCCTGGCAAAAAAGACAATTCCAATTATCGTGCTGAGGAGGATATTAAAAAATTAGATGCTTCTTTAAATCGTCCACCCAACAAAGAGATTTTAGACCATGATCGCAAACGAAAAATTGAGGTAAAATGTTTGGAATTTGAAGAAGTTCTGGAAAAGCAAGGGTGAGTAAACATGTGCCTATAAGCAGTTTTAACTTTATACTGGTAAAATATGACGATTTATGGAAGTTAATTACAATATTTGGCTGAAGTGCACTTTACGGGGCGTACGAAAAAAAAATATAAAAAATATGCCACCCGATCCAGAATTAAAAAAAAAAATACCAAAATTAATATTTAAGGGGGCTGAGGCCCGTGGGGACCCCTGGGTCCAAAAAACCGCCCCGCCCACTGAATGGTATGTGTGGGTACTCAAATTAAAGGTAATTGTGCAACAAAAACGAAAAAATTAAAATTTTGGGTGGGCGGCACTTCAAGGGCCCTCTGGGGCAAAAAAAGTTTCCCCCCCATAACACTTATGTATATCTGTGTGGGTACTCAAATTAAAGGTAATTTGCTCACGATTGCCAATATGTATTTTGTTTTTGTATTTGTTTAATATTTTCCTCTCTAGGTTAATTTATGTATCTTTTATAGGTATGCAGAGAAGTTTTAGTTAGCGAAAGCGGTCTTTGTTATACCATAGACGAGAAAATCCTTTTGCCCGGCCGAAGGCCGGCTATGCAGAGAAGCTTTAGTAAGCGAAGCCGTTCTTTGTTATACCATAGAGGAGAAAATCCTTGCGTCCGGCCGAAGGGCGGCTATACAGAGAAGCTTTAGTTAGCGAAGCCGGTCTTTGTTATACCATAGAGGAGAAAATACTTGCGCCCGGCCGAAGGCCGGCTATACAGAAAAGCTTTAGTAAGCGAAGCCGGTCTTTGTTTTACCATAAAGGAGAAAATCCTTGCGCCCGGCCGAAGGCCGGCTATACAGAAAAGCTTTAGTTACAAAAAAATAAAAGAATCCCGCGGTTTTTAAACAACATTAAAAAAGCCACAAAATATTTACAATCGTAAGCAAAATACCTTTCATTCGAGTACCCACACATAGTTATAAGGGTGGGAGGGGCAATTTTTTTACCCCCCAGAGGGACCCACAAGTCCCGCTCGACCTAAATTTTATTGATTTCGTATTTTTTACACAATTACCTTTAATTTGAGTACCCACACATACCACTAAGTGGGCGGGCCGCTTTTTTTGATCCATGGGGTCCCAGGCGCCTCAGCCCCCTTAAATTTTAATTTTGGTTTTTCCTTTTTTTATTCCAGAGGGGGTCCAACTTTTTTTTTTTTTTTTTTCGTACGCCCCGTAAAGTGCACTTTTGCCCAATATTTTATTAAGTTATATGAGGGCACGGCTGAAGTGCACTTTACGGGGCGTACAAAAAAAATATAAAAAATATGCCACCCGATCCAGAATTAAAAAAAAAAATACCAAAATTAATATTTAAGGGGGCTGAGGCCCGTGGGGACCCCTGGGTCCAAAAAACCGCCCCGCCCACTGAATGGTATGTGTGGGTACTCAAATTAAAGGTAATTGTGCAACAAAAACGAAAATAATAACATTTTGGGTGGGCGGCACTTCATGGGCCCTCTGGGGCAAAAAAAGTTTCCCCCCCATAACACTTATGGATATCTGTGTGGGTACTCAAATTAAAGGTAATTTGCTCACGATTGCCAATATGTATTTTGTTTTTGTATTCGTTTAATATTTTCCTCTCTGGGTTAATTTATGTATCTTTTATAGGTATGCAGAGAAGTTTAAGTTAGCGAAGCCGGTCTTGGTTATACCATAGAGGAGAAAATCCTTTTGACCGGCCGAAGGCCGGCTATGCAGAGAAGCTTTAGTAAGCGAAGCCGGTCTTTGTTATACCATAGAGGAGAAAATCCTTGCGTCCGGACGAAGGCCGGCTATACAGAGAAGCTTTAGTTAGCGAAGCCAATCTTTGTTATACCATAGAGGAGAAAATCCTTGCGCCCGGCCGAAGGCCGGCTATACAGAAAAGCTTTAGTTAGCGAAGCCGGTCTTTGTTATACCATAGAGGAGAAAATCCTTGCGCCCGGCCGAAGGCCGGCTATACAGAAAAGCTTTAGTTAGCGAAGCCGGTCTTTGTTATACCATAGAGGAGAAGATTCTTGCGCCCGGCCGAAGGCCGGCTATTCAGAAAATCTTTAGTTAGCGAAGCCGGTCTTTGTTATACCATAGAGGAGAAAATCCTTGCGCCCGGCCGAAGGCCGGCTATACAGAAAAGCTTTAGTTAGCGAAGCCGGTCTTTGTTATACCATAGAGGAGAAAATCCTTGCGTCCGGCCGAAGGGCGGCTATACAGAGAAGCTTTAGTTAGCGAAGCCGGTCTTTGTTATACCATAGAGGAGAAAATCCTTGCGCCCGGCCGAAGGCCGGCTATACAGAAAAGCTTTAGTAAGCGAAGCCGGTCTTTGTTTTACCATAAAGGAGAAAATCCTTGCGCCCGGCCGAAGGCCGGCTATACAGAAAAGCTTTAGTTACAAAAAAATAAAAAAATCCCGCGGTTTTTAAACAACATTAAAAAAGCCACAAAATATTTACAATCGTAAGCAAAATACCTTTCATTCGAGTACCCACACATAGTTATAAGGGTGGGAGGGGCAATTTTTTTACCCCCCAGAGGGACCCAGAAGTCCCGCTCGACCTAAATTTTATTAATTTCGTATTTTTTACACAATTACCTTTAATTTGAGTACCCACACATACCACTAAGTGGGCGGGCCGCTTTTTTTGATCCATGGGGTCCCAGGGGCCTCAGCCCCCTTAAATTTTAATTTTGGTTTTTTTCTTTTTTTTATTCCAGAGGGGGTCCAATTTTTTTTTTTTTTTTTTCGTAAAGTGCACTTTTGCCGAGGGCACTAGTAAATGTATATTTCAAGTTTTTTCGCAAAATGTACGACCAGCTAATAAATTTAAATATTACTTATGAAAGTAGATATATACATATGCAAGCAAAAACTATTGTAGAAAATTAAGAAAATTAACTTTTTTTTAAACATGTAAATAAAACTGAAAATGAATAATCAATTACAGCAAATTTCGATCTATCATTACCATTAGTAAAAGATTGATGTTTGACTATAGACTGCCAGGAGCCGCAGTGGTGCAAATGGTAGAACGGCAAAGAATTCTGATGATGAGAATGTGGTTGTTCTCGAAACTAGTAAATTCGACCCAAGTTCAATTCCGTGTTCAGTTGAGAATAAAATTATTAAAATATTTTTAAATCATTTCATGTTGTAAATTCCTTCCGTCACTAAAAGTAATTTAATAAAAATTAAATTTAATGAACTTAAGCCTAATTAAAATATCAAAAAAAAAAAAGCCAATTATTAGTAAACCAAGGGAAATAAGAACAGGTCCAAATCTTTTGATTTTTTTAAGACATCTTTGTTGAAAAAAATCAGTTGACCAAACATTCAATTTGTGAAGATGGGTCCATAATTTATTATAGGCTCCATATAAAGCGGCCTTCTGGAAATCATTTTTAGAAGCATTAAATTCTAAAAAAAATTAATTTCTATATTGAAATTTGGTCTAATAAAATGGTCGATTACGGATGGCAACACAAATTCAGTTGCGTTAAATCGGTATTAGGTACGGAAACAAAAGTGATTCAAAGTAAATAAAAGTAAAATAAAATAAGTTGAAAACATGATTACATCTTTGGGCCTATTTTTCGCTGGGTTGCAGCCTTTTCAATCGGGTTCAAACCTTTTTACTCTGACGATCCTCCGCCAGTACAAAATTTCTTTTTTTTTAATTTGCTTTTAAATGTACCTACTAGGGAATGGTAAATGGATTCCAAAAATTAATCGAACCTCAGAATCGATTTTAAAATCGATTTCAAAATCGTTTAAGATTCATTTGAAAACTTATTCCTTATATCACAAAGGGGGATACACCCAGTGTTGGGCAAAATACATGGCTTGCGGTATTTAAAATACAAAATACAAAATACTTGCTGGTCATGTATTTAAAATACAAAATACAAAATACTTACACATCCTGTATGTATTTAAAATACAAAATACAAAATACTTACACATCCTGTATGTATTTAAAATACAAAATACAAAATACTTCCATTTATTGTACGTATTTCAAATACAAAATACTTCCACGTCATGTACATTAAGGTTATAACTTTTTTTTTGAGTGCAAAATACCACTCCAGCGCCATGTGGGGAATTTTGTTCTGATAATAAAAAACTGTTTTTTAAGCTGATTCGGTGAAAAAAGTTTCCGCACCGTAAGCGATTCCTAAAACTCCATATTATGTGTAAATTCTATTTTTGGAAATTGAAACCCTTTTGATTTTGCATTAGACTTATGAAAAATGGTTTAATGTTGAAGATTATATATGAATTTAAACAAAAACGAACTTATTTAAGACAAGAGCCACTGATTTAATGATGAAAATAAAAAATAAAAACCAAACTTCAACGCTTTCGGTGCGGAAACTTTTTTCACGAAAGATGAAAAGTGACATCATATTTTTTTTATATTTTGGTAGATTAAAATGCAATCAACCATCAATAAACTGACAGAATATATTTTGTAAACTATGTTTTTAAAATACAAAATACTCCCATTTTTTTATGTATTTAAAATACAAAATACAAACTACTTATATTTATTGTATGTATTTAAAATACAAAATACAAAATACTTGCTGGATATGTATTTAAAATACAAAATACAAAATACTTGCGCGTCATGTATTTAAAATACAAATACAAAATACGTATTTGTATTTTAAATACGTATTTCAAATACATGTATTTAAAATACTGCCCAGCCCTGGATACACCAGCATTTTTTTTTGGCAAACTACTAGAGAAATTGAACTAAGATTTTTTACTGTGGGTAGATATGACTTCTGTTCATAATTTTCCTGCAAAAAGTGAAAATGTCTAAATTTTGAGGTGGCCTTTAGAGGAACAAGTGCGATATGTATGCACATTTCACATATTAAAATTGTGTTCTTGTGTAGCCAGTCAGGCCTGTCACATAAGTCAATTCCGATCGAAAGTGATTTCGTCTCTTGCTTCACATAAAACGAAATCACTTTTGATCGAAATTGATTTCTGTGACAATGTATGGATAGTATTTCAAAGGATTATGACAATAGTTCCTGATTGGTGGCGACTGTTTCTTTGCTAAGTTGCTATAAGCTAGTTTTAGACAAACGTTTGCATATCATTAATGTCGGAATGATGCAGATTTATTTCCTTGTAATATCGTATTTGTTAGGATAAATTACCTACTTTTTGTTTTTCAGTATGCTTAAAGCTAGCTTAAATATCGCCAACACACTGGTCTGTTTGAATATTAGCGTATTTCCACAGGAATGCCATGGTTTAATTCACCTGTTGTGTTTCTACATAGTTTGTTGATTTTCACAAAGCTGACTTTCTGTGTTTGGTTCGGTACGATATGTTTGGACTGTTTTTTTCACTGTCCATTGATGACTTTAATTTCTGAAGAACAAGAGCCCCTATATTAAAGTTGAAAGTATACCAAAGGTACTAATAGGTAAATACGTAAAACTAAAACTTTAAGCTTGGAAAACTGCGTAAACATACCACCTACACACGTATAGGGAATGGTAAATGGATTTAAAATCGATTTTTCGATCGACCTTTTTAGTTCGATTTTCAAAACCGATTTATCGCACCTATAAATCGATTTCAAAATCGTTAAAGATAAATTTGCAAACTTATATCACAAAGGGGGATACAGCCGTTTGTCGTTTTTCTCCAAAAAGTTAAAATATGTAAATTTTGAGTTGACCCTCTTTAGAGGAACCAATGCGATATGTATGTACATTTCACATATTTTTTATAATAAATTAAATAAATACCTACATTTGAATATATTGCAAATTAATCAATGTATGGATAGTATTTCGAAGGATCGTGATAATAGTTTCTTTGCTAAGTTGCTATTAAATTAGTTTTAGAAAACAAACGATTGCAGGTAGGGATGCAACATCGCTGTGGAAAACATCGATGTTTGAACACAACGATGTTTTCACGATAAGCATCGATGTTAAAAAACATCGGTAAAAAAACACGATACATCGATGTTTAACATCGATGTTGAAACCTACTTTGCAATTATACTTACGGACTGTTTTAATATATACATATGCTTGCATACGCTTTTGTCAAAAATTAACAAAAATCGTGTCAAATGCATTCAAAAACACCAAAACAAAGTGCAATCAGATTCGATTTTTGCTTAAGCAAATGACAGATTCATAAAATTAATCAAAAAGTTTCCATAAGTGCAATATGGTTTGACAAATATGATTATTATGTATTCGCACAGTTGCTCGAGCCAACTTAAGCAACTTAATACATACATATAGTTATGCAATGCATTTACATACATACATACGTACTTTGTATGGCTATCAGGGGTGTGCTGGAAAACGGAAACGTAAAACGCAAGAATTTGGGAGGTCGTTTTTAATACACTTTTTATAAAATATTTTTAATTTTTGTTTTAAAATTCTGTTTAATAGAGAAATATTTATATAATATTTGTCATAAAATTCTTATATTACAGAAATTTTATTAAAAACCGACATTTCAAATTCTTGCGTTTAACGTATGCTTTGAAAAAAACTTTTTTATATTTTTAAATAAAAGGTTTAATTGAAAAATAAAAATTAAAATTGGTAAAAATATTAAATTAATGAAAATAATAAATGAACGATGTCGATGTTTTTTAGTTTTGACGACGATGTATCGCCGATGTATCGTAAATCAAAACATCGATATTAACATCGATGTTTATGAACGATATATCGATGTTTTCTAAACATCGATGTATCGTTTGCATCCCTAATTGCAGGTCATTGATGTCGGAAGGATGCAGAGATATTCCGTTGTAGTTTTGTATTTTTTAGGATATATTACTTTGTTTTTTCCACTCTGCTAAAAAATAGATTTAAATATCACTCATACACTGGTCTTATTAAATGTTAGCGCAATTCCACAGGAATGCCTTGGTTTGATTAACCTGTTGTGTTTCTGTAATATTATGTTGATTTTCACAAAGCTCACTTTCAGTGTTTACTTCGGTACGTTTACGTTTAGGACTCTTTTGTTCACTGTCCATAAAGGACTTTAATTTCTGCAGAACGAGATGACCTACATAAAAGTTGGAAGTATATTAAGGGTACTAATAAGTAAATATGTAAAACTACAACTGGTTATTTTACTTCAAACTTGGCCTACTGCAGGGAATGTTACACGTATATAACCTCAAAAAAAAAAAAAAAAAAAAAAATTCAAGTTGCATTGTGCACGCACATATTTGATTGGTTTAATATACATTAAAATTGCCAAAATGTTGATAAAAAATGAAAAAATCGATTTGAAAAGACCAATAATCGATTTCAGTATAAAATCGCATAAGTAAATTCGATTGCAAAAAATCGATTTTTTTAATACAAAATCGATGTTCGATTGGAATCGAAATCGATTTACCATTCCCTAGTGGATAGGGAATTATGCATTTGTACTGATGTGTGTAACACCTTAAAATATTGGTCCTAGACCCACCTTAAAGTATACCGATCGACTCAGAATCACTTTCTTTCATAACTTTCACAATTTGGCACATATGTTCTTATTGGCACAAGGACCAAGCCTATTGAAAATGGGCCGATTTTAATAAAAGTTAAAACATAGATAGATCCATGTTTATATGGACACATAAGCTATGCATTTTTTAAAAAATAGGACCACCAGGGTAGATAGGGGCAATTTCTGCCGCCCAGAAACTATCAAACCGATTGTAATAAAATTTAAAACATAGATAGATCCCTATTCATATTGCCATACACTCTCGAAATTTAGTTTTTAAATACTGTGCTGTAGGGTATCATATGGTCGGGGTTGGCTGACTATACTTTCTTACTTGTTTTTATTGAATTATTTTACTGAAGGAAGGAATTTTACAACATGAAATTAATTAAAATTTATTGGTAATATTTATTCTTGGCTGAGCTGGGGATCAGACTATTTTAAACAGGTAGTAGAAACATGTGACATTTTAAAGAATGGCAGTTGAACATAAAACCCTTCGAGATAATGAGTATACATTTATGATAAATAATGAACAAACATATGTAAATACCGTATACATATAACGAAATTTCAGTATTTCTTAATCATTGTTATGACTCCACGCATTTGTGACCCTTTCTAAAAACAAGTTTCCGAATTCCTTAAAAAAAAGCTTAGTTGCCGCAAAGTAAGGTAAAATCTTGTGCTTTGATCCATTTGTCTTCTTTTTTGACTTGTTATTCGTAAACCAACTCTTCTGGTTAAAAATATTTAAAGCACTTTTTCTCCCCTCCTTTACATACGAAGACAATATAGATCTAAAAAAATTTTTTTTTTAATACGAACGAAGTTCAGTTTGTATACTATACTTTAAAATATGATAAAAATTCGTTTCTTAAAATTTTAAACAAATCACTCTTTTTTATTTTACAGTATATCTTCCGATGAAATCAAGACCAAAGTTGATTCTTACAGGAAAAAATTAACGGGACAAGGAAAATCAGATTTGCCAAAAGATGAATTTGGAAGAATTTTGTAAGTATAAATATATAAAATATTTATTAAAGTTAAGAATTTTTTTTTTTGGCTATTTCTCAATAAGTTTTTTTTGTGATAAGCAGGCCTGTTCTGAAAATCACATTTTATCAAAGTGATTTGAAATCACAAGAAATGTTTTCTGGGCATATTGTTTTGTGATTTCAAAACGTTCAGCTACGCAAATAACTTTTTGAAATTTGTTATTTTTGCTACTTTTCTAAGATGGTCGTCATAATTAATAAATTTAATAAAATATTCAATGTGTTGTTTATTAATTTTGTATGCAATAAGCTGTTTTATTTACAACAAATCAGTTAAAATTAAGAAAATTCGACGACACTACAAAAATGATATTTGTTTTTGTGACTTCTGTTTCGATATCAGGGTTGTATTTTTAGTTGATTCTCAAATTAACAAAACGTGCAAAAATAGACCCTTTTCCAGCTCACGAGAGGTCAAAGCTGGAGCCGAAATATTTAAAATGTCATCTTAAAAAAGTCCAAGGTTAATTTTTAGGAGGGTACATCAAGCACTAATTTTGCTTTCATACAACTTGAGTCGCTCTAAAATACATTAGGTATTCGTTAACTGTATGGAGAATATTTGTTTTCCATTTTTCCATGATCTCACTCAGTGGGTATTGATAAAAAACGACGCCAAAGTCTAAGCCGTCCCTCACGCCCGCCAAAGTTTGAGAAAAATCGTAAAGTCCGACTTTTATGCCTCATAACTTTGAAAATATTATTGGTAAATTACCACCAAATTGGCGAGAGAGACCTTAAACTTTTGATTTTAACGGTCACCCCTTAAATTTAAAAATATTTTGTTTTTCTATTATCGAACTGTTTTGAAACTTAAACATTTTGTTTTGTTTATTTTTATGGTAAATAAGGAATCTAACTAAGAGTTCATGATTTTTTGGGAGAAAGCCATAATATTCAAAGACGAGACGATAGCAAAAATCTTTTTTTTTTTTTTTTTGGAGACCCTAATATTCATATCTGTAGCATTTTGATAAAACATCTTAAGTCAGTGGTAATGCACTAAATTTTGATTTAAATTAGCAGTGCACTATCACTAAATAAAACTGTAAAAAATTAGTTTGCACTCGTTTTTACCAGCTTTAGTGATGATTGTTATTTTTTTAACTACCACTAAAAAAATTTAGTGATAGTGCAAATTGTTTCACTATCACTAAACGCAGATTGAATGCATAAATCTTCACTCAATTCAAAAAGTGCAAAATTTGGACATGCAATCAAAAAATCTGCATACAAATATTGTCTCACTAAAATTTAAAAAATTTAACTTTGTATGTGCATGGTTTTTGATTTCTTTTGAGGATATGCATAAGTACAGAACATTAACGAGGCGAATTCATGTAAACGGTGGTGTCGATACTACAACAAGTAACAACACCAAAAAACACGACAACGTATTTTTTTGATGCTTTCGTTACTCCATATGTCAAAATCACAAGGAGCTTTTGACATTTCTCTCTCTAATTAAGAAAAAAAAGTAGCACAGCTGTGCTTTCAACGCCACCTGAAAAATGAATTCGCCTTGGAATATTAAACAAAATGAAATTTTGTCAATAAAGGTATAATTATTGGCTTTTGTCATGCATAAACAAGTTTTTCATTTTAAAATTAGTGCAACAATTTAAGTTGCACTCAAATGAGTGAAGAAACAAAAAAAAAAAAAAAATTGCAATAAGCTGTTGATTGCTTTTATTTAAATTAAACTACATACATAGTTTTTTTGAGTGCAAAATTTTTTAACATCACCTATCACTAATGTTAAGTGAAGTTGCAAATTTTCAATTAATTACTCAACATCAACAAAATGATTGCAATATTTTTGCACTATCACTAAACTTAAGATGTTTTGTCAAAATGCCACAGATACTATATATGTACCAATGCAAATTCATTACAGGTGATCTGCAAAGCCCTGCTGATAAATTTTTTTCTTTAGCTTTATATTGTTAGATGTGCAAAGTTTGTTTATTATCTTTGTTTCTGTTTTGTTTTGGTTTTTGACATTGTACAGTGAATTTACAAAAACAAAATGCTCGGGGTTTTTGTACGCGTTGTACTTGTTGTAGTACCGAGATTACCTATAATGAATTCGGTTTGATATGTACATATAAATTATAAAATTTTTTATTACTCTGATTGTAAAAATTTAAAATAGTGACTTAAGTTGTATATTATAATCTATTAAGAAAATAGTATTGTGTTATTAAAAATTAACTTTTTAATTTAATTAAAAACTGATTTTAATATATATGTATGTATAAATTGTTTTGGCAGAGTGCGCGATACCCATCAAATAGCCGAAGCTCAGCAAGAAAAAAATGCAAAATTACGTGAAGCATTTAGTATTTCCGAATACTTTGTTGAAGGATCCAGTTTCGATTCAGATCGAAAAGCTAAGGAAGATCTGGCGAAAAGTTTGGCATTACAAAAAGAACTGGACACCCAACGTGACCACGAAGCCGCTACGGCGGCAAAAGAAAAAAAATCATTGAAACGTTATACGTTGGTACGTACACCGTCCACGGAGCGTAATGTCTCACCAGGTGGCATAGGTGGTAGGGCAACCGATAATGGTGATCGCTCCATTAAAAAGAAGAAAAAGAAAAGAACCCGTGAGAGGTAATGTATAATTAATACAAACAAATTTATATGTCTCATTAAAATGGGTTTTATTTTAGCTCAGCAAGTCCTGAACGTAAAAGGTCCAAAAAAAAGAAATCGAAAAAGCACAAAAAAGAAAGGCGAGGCAAGTCCTAAGAAAGAAACACCTTCCACACATCTCGTAATCTTAGTCAGTTAAAATTTTTAGCAATATAATTTTTGTACTTAGTCGTGTTTGTTTTTAGTTATTGGGGGTATTCACGTCACAAGTTGCACCCTTGCGAAAAAGCAAAAGTGCAAAAATATAACAACAACCACACAGACAATTAGTTGTGAGTAAATAATTGTCTTCGTGGTTGTTGTTATGTTTTTGCACTTTTGCTTTTTTGCAAGGGTGTTACTTGTGACGTGAATACCCTTATTGATTTTTGTAATTTATTTCTTTAATTGATTCTGTATTTTTTTTTTTTTTGTTTAAAAATCTTGAACTTTTTACTACTATGCATTTTTTTCAATTAACAAAATGAAATATACGCCCATGTCTGACAATCGCACGATTTTAAATCGCAAAACGCCAGATTTATTCTATGGTGTTTTGAAACTCGTGCGTTTTACATGTCTGTCACGGTTTTTTAAAAATATTCTAGTTCCCTTAAGCATACTTTGCAATCTACATCTATTATGCGATTTCAAGTCAGAATAGCAAATGTTAAGCGTTTTTCGATTGCCAGAACATTTCCGATAGCGAAATATCTTTGAATTTCGGCAAAAAGGTCTTAAGTAAAAAAAAAATTGCATTTGAGTTTAACTCAATTTTTTTTCTTTCGTTGGGTATCAATAACTTCAGTCTAGCACAATTGCTTACAATCGTAATAATTTGTCATTTAGGCAAAAAGTCAATTTAATAATTTAATTACATAATTTTTAATTTAGCATTACGAAAAACTTTAGTTTCTGACTGTTTCTGAGACCACAGGAATTCTTACGGAAAACAAAGAAATAATTAATAAATTTTTATTTTTTAACTATTAAAAATACTTTATAATAAGCTTATAATAAGCTATTACGCAAGTGTCATTAATCTAAAAAATGTACAAAAAATTTAAAAACGACAGTTTTTTTTACATAAAATAGTAAAAAAAAAAAATAATAAAACTAACAAGAATCAACTTAGTTTTAACTAAATATAACAAACCAAATAAAAACAAAATTAAAAAAAAAAAAAACAATATACATATTTATTAATTCAATATTATCCATGGTGAAATTGATTAATTAGTAATAGTCGAAGGCCGGCTATTTAGGGAAGCTTTAGTAAAGCAAAGCCAGTGTT
Source organism: Pollenia griseotomentosa (assembly GCA_963931875.1). Classification (NCBI taxonomy): domain Eukaryota; kingdom Metazoa; phylum Arthropoda; class Insecta; order Diptera; family Polleniidae; genus Pollenia; species Pollenia griseotomentosa. The sequence goes on along the minus strand of OZ007562.1, from coordinate 171,198,854 downwards.
CGTTATATCATAGAGGAAAAAATCCATGCGCATGGCCGAAAACTATGTATTTTTTAAAAAATAGGACCACGAGGGGAGATAGGGGGGCAATTTCTGCTTTTCAGAAACTATCAAACCGATTTTAATGAAATTTAAAATATAGATAGATCCATAGGGGGATGTAAGAAAAGATAAACTCACTGTTTATTGTTGGTGTTTTGTTTAAGCTTTGATATTGTTACAAGTAGTACTTTGAGTGTTTAAAATTCTTATTCGCTTTAGGGTTTTATTGGTATACTATTTTTAGCTTTTCTAAAATCTTAGGAAAAGGTTTCCTGATGAGCTGGCCTAAGCAACCAGTGAAATGCGCATAGAAGCTAGCTTTCCCTCAACAATAAATTTCAGTGTATTTATCAAATATGAAAAATTGGGAATTTAGCACGTCATACAGAAATCTTATTAATGATAAATTTTGTATTCCCGTAAATAACTTTGATAGATCCATATTTATATGGACACATAAGCATGATTCTCCATGGGTCCCTAATAGGGTGCACTCTCGTAAATGTGTTTTTAAATACTGTGGTGTAGAGTATCATATGGTCGGGCTTGACTGACTATACTTTCTTACTTGTTTTTGAATGTTTTTGTTCAACGCAATCTAGCAAAGTTGTAAACCATAATACAAAAATTAAAAAATTACCGTATAGGGGCCTAAATAAAACTATCTGACCCGTCAAACTTTCTGGCATACAAATGATTTCTAGTGAATATTTTTGTTGCTTAGTTAAAAATAACGAATGCAGGTATTCCAAGTGTGTTGGGGTGGTATCTATGACAGCCAGAGTAACGTACCGCTGAAGACGATGACTGCCGATAAAAAAAACACAACGCTAAAAACACTAACAATAACTAAGATGATTTCTTTAATACGAACAAAAAATGTTGGGAAAAAAAGAAAGATTTTTTTTTTTCTGAATAGTGACATCCTAATGATCAGGGAAACAGGATATTTGCTCTAAAAAGTGTTTTATTTGAATGTTTGTTAGTTTGGGTCTTCATCACGCGAAAACCGTTTTGCGATGGGATATTATAATTTAATTCCTGATTTGGTTTACGCCATACACACGACTTGCCATCTGATCCAGGCTTTTGTCAGCGAAAAAAACCTTTATGTAACGAAATCTTTCAATAGAATTATAATTTAATATGATTTACTATCAATTTACCTTAGTCTGTGTTCATACGGCTCTTTTCTTATTGAAAAGATTGCTACTTTATAGGCGAGAGGGGCGAGGGGAAAAGAAACGAGTACACAAATGCCTGTACTGTCTTTACGTTTTGCTTTTTCATTCGTTGTTTAATTTTGTTATTGTTTTCAATATCAAAAAAGCACACATGCAAACGCACGACTATACAAAATAAAAAACATGGCGTAAACATGACATGAATAATTTGAACGCCAATTCATGTTCAAAGAAGAAAAAGGAAGAATCTTTTCAATAAGAAAAGAGCCGTATGAACTCAGACTTAGTTTAAAAATCGAAGCTTTTAAATAAATAATCCCTAGCAAAGTTGATTCTATTGCATTTATTTGTAAAGCTTATAAATGGCTTCTTTCTTGCAAACCTTCCGTAATAATCGTATTTATTTAATGTATTGCGAATAGTGTTGAGGCAAAAATCTTTTCAAGTCCGAGCTTTTAAAGATATTTTCAGTTTCTTTGCCGTTTTAAAAGGATCCTACTTGATTTCTTTTAACATAGAGCGCTTTTTATTTTCATTTAATATCTTACGTTGACCTTCTCCGCTTTTCTTGGTTTAACTCATCGCCAAATCTTATAATATTGTCGTGGACTGTAGACTTACATTTTCCAACCAATTTTGGAATTTCTCACAGTTTTATCCTTGACTTTAATATTTAGTCTTATTACGGTTTTCGTTCACGTAAACGACTAAGTCGTTCTTTTAGTAGATAAACGAACACATGTTGTGTGTTACTTTAATCTATTACAAAATATCGACTTAGTCGTTTTCGAAATCGAGAACCTTAATAAAGCTAATTACTATTAAGTGCCAAACTTCAACAGAGATTGCTTTCCATTTGGGGCCATTTTTCTTGACTAATAATAAAAGTGAAAAACAATTGATACATTTCTTTTTTTAAAGTTTGCACCACATTTTGGTCTTGCAAACTCTTTTTCGATTAAGACACTATATAACTAAAGTTTTGCTCACAAGGTTGTGAGTTGGTTCTACGTATTAGTAATAATTTCTAACGCCTATACTCCTGTCTTGATAGCTTTCAAGACTTAAAACACAATATTTTATATTTTCATTTAACAAAAAAACTTTATTCAACTTCAACAAAAGAAAAACTTAACAAATAAACTTAAGGACGACGATAATTTGTCACAGTATTTAAAACAAAAAATTAAATAAAAAAAGTTAAGAAAAAATGAGATCTATTAAGTTCAACGAATACATACATACATATTATGTAGTTCACAAATTAAATTATAAAAAATTAAGTTAAGTATTACTTATGTAAGGCAAAAAAAAAAAAAAAATATAACGCTTATAAGGAGCCACAAAAAAGCCATATTGTCAATAAAACTATTTAGATTCCTCAACATCCGCCTCTCCAAAATAAGTAACCCCAAATACTGTGTCTTGGAGTAGAAGACCGCCTGGCTTGCCTACCGCTGGACCAATTAGGATACGACTAGTGACATCGGATCCCAAAATCATAAAATATGGAAGACTTTTGTTCCAATGCCGGTTGGCAGACCCATCATTTTGTTCACTGCAACAGTCCCGACGTACGTTTGTGAGTGGGCTACGACCATACAATTTATCTTCTACAGCTAATTCAACATCGAAATGTCGTTTTGTCTGTTCATGGAATATGGTGAGCTTCGTTAGTCCACTTGCCATCGTACACTGCAGCTCTTCCGCCTCGCGTAAAGTTATAGATGATCGTGAGGCCCAGGGATCTATTAACGCTCGCGTTTTTATCGGTTTTTGATCTGTCTTTCCAACCACTCGAAGGTTGGCCGTCATCTGAACCCAAATTTTGCCCTTTGGCACTGGGTGCAACCAACTATTATGGTTCCGCAAGCACTGACGACATCGGTCTAGGCTTTTGCATTGAACGCTTGTGTGTGACTGGGCTAAACAGTTGTAGCACAGAGCATATTTGGCGACGATCCGGAGCTTTTGTTCTACAGGCAGAACGACAAACTTGGTACATTGTCTTATAGCGTGAAATTTGTCATCCAGTGGGCATTTGTAATTTCGGTTAAACATAACTGCAGCCATGACGATCTGAAATCAATTGAACATTAAAATATTAGAGAACTTGGTATGGCGGTAAAAATCTACAATCGTTTTGTTGGAGCTCGCTATGTAGAACAGCAAATTTGTGGATCGGTCGAGTTTTTGTTTGATTTTTTTTTTGGAATAAATATTCTTAGTATATATGTATGATGTGTTTTCAGATCGGTGACTCGCACCTTTTTGCCTCGATAAACCTTTATAATACGCCCTTAACGCCGTTTTCTTTCAAATCTAGCAGTGGATGTTGCCATTTATCAAGTTTCAAGTACTTTTGATTCCACAAACGACAAATTTTAAAGTGTAGCGCTTTTTATCAGCGCGAGCGAACAGCAATGCTAAGGGAAGAAACCAATTATTCGGGCTCTGCTAGTGAAAGTTTAGACAATCTTATCAAAAAGTGTCCCGGAGTAAAGGAAGAAAAATCCTCTACATTTTCAGACATACAGGCCTGTCACAGAAATCAATTCCGATCGAAAGTGGAAGTGATTTCGTATCTTGCTGCACATAAAACGAAATCACTTTCGATCGGAATTGATTTCTGTGACAGGCCCGATAGGCTCAAAGGGGCGTGAGTTGTCACACGCTTCAATCGTCGCCAGAAATGTGGAAAACTTTTTTAAGGTAGTGCATTTTTAAACTTTTTACACCTACGTACAGCAGAAATAAAACTCAATTATAAGTGCGAAAGAAATCGCCAGAAATATCCGACCATAATCGGAGTACATGCAGCTCCGGCAACTACGGCGAGAAATAAAACGTGCTAAGTCAGCTAAAAAGCAGGGGTTAACAAATTACTAATAACTTCAAGGTGAATCTTAGAGAATCAAATGAAAATACACAAGCACTCCTTAGTGATTCGGCAATAACGACCAGTAAAACTATTTATTGCGAATTACCCGCAAAGTCGACACCTGTGGCCATGTTCTGTATCTCCCGCGTCGAGAAACCGTTCGGTCGAAATGTGAGAAATGAAAAAAAAAAATGCCAAATACAATGAATAATAACACGGAAGAGATAATAATTTTGTTGTTGGCTGACTTTTTCATTGTTTAATTATTTTGCCATTAGCATTTTTGAAAAATATATATGTAAATTAACATTGTTTGGTAAGCCGACGGTTGTATTTTCGCCGCCGTCGTTTTAAATTTTTTAATTTTATTAAATTTGGTTCGCCGCCAACGATGTGTGATTGACGTTCCCAACGTCTGCAATTTCCCATCGGCTTCGAGTGGAATATTATGACGACGTTATCTCTTTTAATAGTTTTCGACATGTACACATGTGTTAGACACATTTTTTGCTTGCTTCGAGAAACGAAGGAATATTTTGATTCACATATTTTCGATGCGAGAACTTCTCACCAAAGATACAGAACATGGGTACTTCATTGCTTAATGGGCGATTTAGTGAACTTGCTAGATCGGCAGGATTATTACTGGATGACACCAGTTCTTATTCCCTAACTTTTACAGAATAGTAGCCACTCTAATATCAACGAAAGTTTTCTAGCTACAAGGTGGTTTTCTTATCTAAGCTAGGACTATTTTGGAATTGGACCACAAATAAAGAGGAGTCGACCAAATTGGCAATAAGAACATCTCCACATAGCTTCAAATGAAGTAAATCAGGGGGGTTCTGGAAATCGAAAACGCAAGAATTTGGAAGTAATTTTTAATACACTTCTAATCTAATTTTTGTTATAATATGCTGTTTAAAGCCGTAACACACTATCCCACAAAGTCTTACGTATTTTTCAAAAATGCTTCCCTGAGCTAATCATTCTTTGAACATTTTTAAAAAACAATAACAACTTATCATGACAGGGTTGCATTTTCGCAAATTAATAAAGACCAAGGTATATTTACACAAGGTAAACTCGTTGCTACAACAAGTACAGCAAGACAAAAACAACAGGCCAAATTGTTTTTGTATTTGGAACCAAGGCGCCAAAAAAAGCCTCCGAAATAAAAACACAAGTTGAAAAAAAAAACAACACGTGCAGTTGAAAATAATAAGCTGAAACAATTTTTAATAGATTGTGCATTCTCAAGATGAACTATCACTTCAAATATAAATTTTTCCACAAGTTTGCTTAATAGTCACAAGAATTTTCATTCATAATAAAATTTTTCACAAATAAAATGTTTTTTACCATTTTTTTAAATTCAAAATGGCGCGCACTAACCATAAGTATGTAAACAAACACAAGAAACCACAAGGAACAAACAAACAACTTTTTTATCACGGAAATCTTATTGAAAAACGATGTTTAAAATTCTAGCGTTTTGCGTTTTCGACTTCCAGAACACCCCTGAATATGGCTTTTTTATTGTGGCCACTTACATATGTCTTAAATGTGAGCAGAGCAGAGAGCAGCCCAAACTTTATTTTCGAGCTTTATCCTTACATATGTATGTGTGGCAATAAGGAAAGTGTTTAGGTCTATTTTTTTTTGTTTTACAGGAAGGTCATTTTAAACCTTTAATGTTAATAATGAAAATATATTTTTATCCTAATGAGGTCATATCCTATCTTCGGTTATAGTTTTTTAAGTTTTTATTCCAAAATACTCCTAACGGGACCGATCGTAGATAACCTTAAGCTGTTATTGCACATTAAAAAAATAAGCAAAAAGTCATTTTGCAATAACTTCCTAAAAAATCGTACAAAATAATTGAAACGTCGTCTTTGGGTAAAACATAGAGATTACAAGGGTGCTAAAGCTCCAACTTTGCTTTAGTCGACTTAATTTATACAGCCTGGTGAATATTGAACCCAACGTGGAAACTTAATTGTTACAATGCCGAGTAATTGAGAACATAATTCTTCTATTTCTGCTGAGCTACTAGTTTGATAGCTTCATACCACAACTAGGCAACTAGCGGTTTTACCTCCATTTACCTTAAAATAGCTTTATCGCCATTATTTAACTTTACTATTAAACGCGTTGTCAAAATCGGATTTTCGAATTGTAAAGCGTTGCCGCCGCGCTTTTTCGGTATGCTACGTACGTGGGCATGAGCATTTTTGACACCTAGAAAACGAATTTCGCTTTTATTTAGGTATGGCTGTAAATCAACACCATAAAATAAATTATTTTGCTTTCATACAATCAAAGCTGTTCAGCCACACATATTCGCTGTTGGTAGTAGATCTGTCAAATAATGGGCAACTATTTGGCTCTGTAATTTTAATCATTGTTAAGTTTCGTGACTCAATTTAAAGGTTTATGCATTTGGTTATATGTACAACGATTAATTAAAAAACTGTTCGTTAAACATGTTTAACAAAAAAAAAAAAAAAACTGATCTATTAAAACATGTAAATACAGCACGTTTAATCATGCAACCCACTCAACGTTGAACGTTTGTTGCATAATTAGAATTTAAGCGTATGATTAAATCAAGCAAAGCAGAGAATTTTGTACTCTTTGCACCTGAGTTAACCAACCTGCAGGATCGTACAACCTGGCGATATTAAAAAGAACCACTCTTTTTCGTATAAGAGTTCAGTGCGATTTTCTCATACATATGTAAAGAAAAACACATTCTGCCGCATTCTAGGGTATCCCCAACGTTTTCGTACTGATCTTATCATTGAGCGACAAAAATGAAGAATTTAATAAGTAGTCATTATAAAATTTGTTCAGAATTGGAGGCCAATTTTCTTTGGTCAAAACCTTCCAAATATAAAATAGTTCTTCACCGCCAAAGCATCGGCAATTTAATTTTTATTATTTTGTCTTTTTTCTGGTAATTTTTTTACTTTTTATTTTTTTGAGTCGTAATAATATTTTAGAAACTTTATGGAAAACTAATAAACTTTTATTTCTGAAAAAAAAATAACGCTCCACAAAATTAAACGACAGAGTTACTTATGAATGAGCTGAAACACTTTTTCAAAAATCCGGAAATAGCCGATAAAAAAGGGCCAAGTGTAAAAAGCGAATAACGTTGCTAAAGAGAAACAGTAGCAAAAGGAATCTTTGTAATATTTTTCAATGTCAAATTAAAGAAGAAAAAAACTTGAGTAACGGTCTGTCGACAGTGACACTTTTTCATAAAAACTGCGTTTTAAAACTATATGCAGCACAATTAAATACAATATAAATTGATTTTTACCTTTTTTAACTCCAAATTCTCGGAAGAAGGACTAAATGTTTACCCAGAGAGCTTTCAAGATTGGTTCAGGTTGGTGGCGGGCTACTTGTGTTTTACCCGTTGGAAAATTAAGACACTTGTTTATGTCAGGTGGCAGACGAAGTAAAAAGCACCAAATAAAAAAAAACTTTATTAAACTTTTCAGTTTTAATAACTTTTTCAAATTGTTGGCGCACTGAGTATTATTGGTAATGGGTATGACGAAAGGAAAACAACAAGTGAAGAATTTTTACCAAACGCATAAAAACAAAAAAAAAAAAAAAAAATTTGGCCGATTTTACATCTTTAAACTAAGCTACCAGCAGTGTTGCCACGACCAAAAAAAAAAAATTGTAACCAAAATGTAAAAATGAAGTAACCAAATGCAATAAGAACCCTACATGTAATGAATGAGCGAATCTTCATATTTTACGTCAGCGTTAAGAAAATGATGGGAGAAATGATAGAAAACTTGATTGCTTTTAAGTATTTTTTACACATACTGCTTGTCGAAATTCACAAAAATTTAAAGCAATTTATTTTCAAGATGTTATTAAGAAAACAAATTATAAAGACATTCAAAAATGGTGCTCAATAAAATTGTAACTAGCTGTTTTCTTGAGCGTAAATTAAAACACGCAACTTGAAATAGAAACTGAAAGCAAATTCGTTAAAAATTTTAAAATATGAGTGAATTGGTAAATTTTTTTGGGGTATTAAAACTTGAAGTGCAAAACTTGATCGTCTAACATTCAAGTAAAACAAAAAATTGTGTTTATTGAGAAAAAAAAAACCGATTTTGGTTTAAAGTAACCAAAGCGGCAACGCTGTTTATCACTCTCATTAGTGCAGAGATGTATACACTCCTGCGCATATTAAGGTCCAACTTTAATATGCGTTAAAACACATTGGGGATATTTTGGGAGGCAAGCGAAATTGTAAGTCCAATAGATATACTTCAGAGCAAGGTATATTTATAAATATACCTTGCTTCAGAGCAAATATTAAATTTTAAATATGCTCCCTTAACATCTGTAGACGTAGAAAGAACTTTTTCTATGTACAAGAACTTGCCTACTCCAAATAGATAGAGTTTTCTTTTCGAAAATTTATAGCATCAATTTATTATTTACTGTAACAACGTATTAAACGAATAAAGTGGAAAATAAACAATAAATTTAAATGGCTTTTTTTTAAATTTTAACAGCATATTTTAAAACGCTTTTACTTACGTTTAAAACTGTTTTTAGAGCTTTTTTTTTGGATGCCATATATGTTATCAAAGAAAAATACAGTGCACTCGGGAAAACGTCAACGCTCGTTTACGTCAACATCCCAAAACGTCAACCCTTTCTTTTTTACATTGCCTACTCTAAAACGTCAACCCAACCACAAAGCTCTAAAACGTCAACTCTGAATAAAACAAAATTTTGAATTTAGCAGCAGTTAAAATACACACATTTGTACACATACACACTTATTTTGTAAAATAATATCAGAAATTGGGGATTCCCCTTATAAAGATAGTAGAAAAGAACTTGCAACTGTATGTACCATTGTCTTTTTATTTATGTTCAGTTGCTTTTTTGTTCTCGTAAGTATCACATTAACAAAATGAGCTCAAAACAACCGAAATTGCTTAATCTACAAGAAAAGGCAAATATTTTGGACTTATTAGAAAAGGGTACAAGTGCGGTAACTTTAGCGAAGCAATATGGTGTAACAAAGTCACCCATTAGCAAGATAAGTTTTTTTAAAATTCATATGTGTGCATGTAAAATTAAAAATATGATCTCATTTAAAATGTATTCTTTTGGTTCCAATTGTCTTTTATGGTTCTAGTCAGGTTGAATGACTTTTTTGTTTCCTTTTTGATTTTGTTTAAGTTTGGTTTTAGTTTACAATCAATAAAAACCTTTAAAAGCACATTATCGATATATTTTTTATTTAAAAATTTTACATTCGTAAACGTCAACAATTTGTTAAACGTCAACACCCGCGGTTTTAATTAGTTGACGTTTTCCCAAGTGCACTGTAGTTGAGATTCATGCCATTTGCTTTTCTGTTTACACATGCCACTGCGATTTCATTTTCAATTTACTGTTGAAGCGTTTACTTGGGAAAATTTCTCCTCAAATTAAAAAAGTACCAGAAAACAAAATATGTAGAGTTACCGAGTTCATCATATAGGCACATTTTTGGGGACATGACTCACATTTATTTATATTACCATTATTTTAACAATATTATTGCTCTTTAATTAACAAACTTGCTTTTATAATACGCGTTTTAAAAAATTTTATTTTATTTTTTTTATTTTATTCATTTATTTACGTAATATTAAGCCATTTAGACCAAAAATCAATATTACAAGTGATAAATATTAATCATAATAAAATAAGTTAAAACTTTAGCTACAATTTGACAGCACTCTAGTCTATTTCATTACAATTTTAACAGGGTAACATTGTTTATCGTTTTGATATTAACTGCCGATTTCACGATGACGAAAGAACGCTTTCTTTCGCACAAATACATTTGAAAGTATGTATAACAAATTTTTGAGAATTTGTTTCTGTTTTACATGTAGTTGTGCGAAAGAAGAGTTCTTTCGCATTTTGTGAAATAGGCAGTTAATGGCATGCGAGTGCCAAACTTTCACTTGCATGCAAATTTTGCTTCCACAGGAGCTGCGATTGCGAAAAATGTCAGGTATTAGTAAAACATCCTGAGTGTATTGAGTTTTTCGAAGTAGCAGTGGCATGTGTAAATGCAAGTTTTGCGCGACGCAAATAACTCCTAGGCCCTAAATTTGTAAAACGCAACGCAATGCCAAAAATAACATTGAAAGCAAAAACAATGTCAAAAATGTGTCAAAATTTTGTTGTTACTTTCTACAGAAATACATATTGCGTTTTAAAATTATCAACGCCACAAGATATGCAGCGTTTAAAATTTAAAAATTCAATATACATTTCTATAGCAAACAACAACAAAATAATGAAATTTTTTCTATTTTTTGTTTTTGCTTTCAATATAATTTTTGGCGTTGCGTTTGCGTTTTACAAATTTAGGGCCCTAAAGTACTGAACCGATTTAAATGAAATGTATATTGTGCACTTTTGCGAAAAATATCGTTCGAATGATTTTATTTGTTAAAATTTAAAGTATTCTGTAGACGTAAAAGGAATCTATAGTAAACGCCTTGCCTATTAAAATAATATTGATTACTTGTTTTAAAGTAAACATGCATATTTAAATTTATATGTAAAAAGTTCTACATATTAAAACAAATCCATGTAAGTACATCAGATACATCAATATCTGTTTGAAGTAAATACTTTTTACATCGCTCAATGTCCATGTTTGTATGTGTTAAAGTACCATATAACGTGTTTATTTATTGAAATGTGATTTACAGATTAATTAAATACACTAACAACAAATAACACAAATGCATACACAAAAATAAATAGGGAGATACCTACATATGTATGCAGATATATATACAAATGCCATAAAATTAATTTCTATCATACAATCAACCTTTTTCACACTTTTAAACTTCTCATTCTCACCCCCAATGTTTGTAAGTAGATTTGTGTGTTTTATTTGTTTATACTTTTTGCACTATTCAAATACAATAAACAAATTATAAGTAGATAACAAACATATAATTTTTTCATTAGTTCACCTATTAAAATAATGTTGGCTCAGAGTGGAGTAGAAGAGGTCAGCAGATTGAGTGCTATTGGAAAATATATGACCACTGTAATGGTGTTAAAACGTACATGTGTTAGGGTTGCCCGTAACTAGTGATAGCCTATTGTCGGGACCATATATGTGACCTTCTCCGAGAAAAGGGGTCTAGTGTGTCAAAAAACGGGTTTGGACTTAAGAATGGATTCTGGTACCTAAAAGGCTGTAGAATAAGATAAAATGAGTTAGATTTCTGATAAAAATTTATTTACCCCATAAAAACGTACAAAACAAACTTGGGAAAATCGATAAAAATGAGAAAAACATTAAAATTTCATATTATGAAAGAAACAGAAACACCATTTTAAAAAACAAACGGTAATTGATGATGGTGGTGGTTTGATCATAGTGTGGGGGGTGTAAGGGCGCCAATGGTGTAGGAAATTTGAATAAAACAGGTTACCCCAATATTTAAAAAGATAACTTGGCACAGAGCACCAAAGAATTGGGCTTGGATCGAACTTGGATCTTTCGGCAAGACAAAGATGGACCGGCAAATAAGAAAAAGGGAAATGGCCAGCAAGAATTCTCTTAAATCGGCGATAAAGGTGGAATGCCAAAAATTTCGCCGGAAGTAACTAGTAAGCTAGTGCAATCGATGCCCAGAAGACTGCAAGCTGTAATAAAATCAAATGGCAATTTTAGAAACGACGAAACAAAAATTGTAGATATGAGTACTGCAGTCTTGCATCCTTACGACTAAAGTGAAAAATTCAGGGGCCAAATTACGGCATTCGATATCGATCAAAATTTCCATTTAAATTGTATTGGCAATTTGGCCCCAGTACTTTAGTACATTTTGCAGTACTTTTCATATTAAAAATGCCGCAGTACACCCTCGTTGTTCTTAGTACTTTTTTTTATCCTTTGCGCTTTTTAACTTTTTGCCTGTGATGTGATCATTTCGATAGCAGAGATTGGTAACCATGTGTTTGTTGCAAAATTTATGTTTATGTTTATATTTAATTTAATTTATATATAAAATAATTAACAACACACAATGTGGCAAATTTAAAAATAGCGGTCAAAAGTCTATAACTTTTGACAGAGGCGGAATTTTTTTAATGCGTTTTTTTGTTTGACTGCAGAATACAGTTATGATGTATTGAAAATTGATAGTTATTTTCTTAAGAATAATCAGCCTTACCCAGGAAAAACTTTTTGATTTTTAGTAATAGGTGGTAGTTATTTCATACGTTACCTGGTAAGTAGTTGTCATTACAATTGTCATTATTTTTAAAACTTTAATAAGTACTTACTAGTAATGACCACAACAACTACTTATTACTTCTATTATTTTCACTACTGAATATTTGCTTACTAATAATCAGCTAAATAACTACTTATTACTTGTGTTATTTTCAGTACTGAATATTTAGTTACTGGTAACGCACTTAATAATTACTTATTAGGTCTATTAACTAGTGATTTTTTGGCTTCTGGTAAGTATATTGTAAGTACTTACAATTCAACTTACTAGTAGTTAAATAATAACTAGATATTTTTTGACTTCTAGTAAGTGTTTTGTAAGTACTGAATTCTGTGGACACCTCGAACAAAAATAAGTAGTTTTTCAGCCGAAAAATAAGTAGTGTTTATTTTCTCCAACATTATTTGCTAACTTACCTGGTAAGTAAAGTTTTTGCTGGGATCTTATAGTAAACTACACCTTTCAAAATAAAAATTAAGCGGGTAGGCGCAGGTGGAGCAATACCCCCATAGGATGCATATATTAAATATCGCGTAACTGAAGAACTATTATAGCTAGAGTCTTCAAGCGTGCCTACAGCCAATATTATGATAAATTATAAAATTTAAAATTAAAAGGAGGAAGAGCAGTCCCCCCCATAGAACGAAAATATTTCATACCGAATATCTGGAGACAAAAGTCTTCAAGCTTTGTAGGACACACTCTTATTTAAAAAAGTAAGGGGGTATATAAATGAAAAAGCGTATGGTTGTTTATTTCCTATAGGCTCTTTAACTACTGAAACGATTCATAAGCTATTAATATTTTTTAATTTTTAGGTGGGCGTGGCAGAAAAAAACTGAGTACCTGGAGCCCAGCCTTGGTTTTTTTAAATATTATTTTTGTTAATAATTTTAAAATTATCGATAAAAACGACATTGTGGACTAAACAATTTTTAGTTTAGTAAAACAAAAGATGTCAAGCAATTATTATTTGCAAAAATTTTAGTTATTATGTCAACAGAAGTATTCGAAAATGGCAACAGAACACACTACTTTCGACTTTAAAGATTTGGGGAGATAAAATTATACCATATTCAAGGGCGCATTTTTAATATTAAATGTTATTTGTTTTAATTTTGTTATAACTTGTTGGAAAGGGTATATTGTCCAGATTTCTGTTTTGAGTTTTGTATATGTATATTGTTAGCAGATTTGAAATTTATTCATCTGATCTTGTTTTAACATAAAAAAATTCAAGTTTAACTTACATATTATCTGAAACTAGCTGCCTTTTAGTGCTTTTAAACAAATTGCATGCAAAAATGTTGAGCAACTCAGAAATTAAAAAACAAGTGAAATGCGCATAGAAGCTAGCTTTCCCTCAACAATGAATTTCAGTGTATTTATCAAATATGAAAAATTGGGAATTTAGCACGTCATACAGAAATCGTATTAATGATAAATTTTGTATTCCCGTAAATAACTTTGATAATATACTCGCATGTGCCCGTGCAGAAGACTGAATTGGCAAATTGTGTTTTTTTTGTTGTTTTCTTACGAAGACAATAGAATGAAACAATTTGTTTTTTAATTTTGTTTTTTCTTTTTACCCACTTACAACTACAATTCGAGTCGGAAAGAACCCAACCAATTGTAGGGGGATGTAAGAATAGATAAACTCACTGTTTATTGTTGGTGTTTTGTTTAAGCTTTGATATTGTTACTTACGAGTAAGACTTTGAGTGTTTAAGATTCTTATTCGCTTTGGGGTTTTATTCGTATAATATTTTTAGCTTTTCTAAAATCTTAGGAAAAGGTTTCCTGATGAGCTGGCCTAAGCAACCAGTGAAATCCGCATAGAAGCTTGCTTTTCCTCAACAATGAATTTCAGTGTATTTATCAAATATGAAAAATTGGGAGTTTAGCACGTCATACAGAAATCGTATTAATGATAAAATTTTAAATTTAATTAGCTTTTTTAACTTGGCAGTTTTGCGTTTCTTATTAAACAAGAATATAATTTACTTGATTTGTTAAACAAAATCTCTTTAAAATCACAAAATAACGGATGTAGAAATCAATAATTTTTTGTGCTCAATGCGTACATTAATGCTTGCCTAAATTGAAAGTGGTAAGAACCTGTTAAGTCTTACTAAGTTTTTATGGAAAAACTACCAGTTTTCAGAAGAATAAGTACAACTAATATTAAAAAAATTTAAAAAATCGGTATAGCCAGAGCTTAAAATTCGTTGGCTGAAGGCGAACAGAATTATTAACCTGTCTTTACACATGCAAGTTATAACTTGCAAGTAGGCTATACATATTAACATCGAAAATGGCGACGAAATAGTCGAATGTCATACAAGTTGCATGAATGTTTACACAGTCAAGTGAAAGTTCCTTATAAATCAGAGTTACCAAGTGCGAAACAGAGCTTCATTTATAAATAAACATTTGTTATTAATAATTATTATTACTATTTCAAATAAGATTGATGGTTAAAAATTAAATTAATCGTTTTTTATGTATATATGCAAAAAAATCAAGAAATATTTTGAAATATACTTTAAAAAGGTTAAATCTATAATTATTATTTCCGCAATCAAGTAAATTTGGTAACACTGTTTATGTTTTTGACATTAAGTTGCTGCAAGTGGCAAAATATCACTGTCTTCAGAAATTTCTTGCAAGTTGAGCTGCAAGTTGTCTGAAAGTACGAAAAATGTGATGGTGTAAGTAAAAAAGTGTGAGTGTATTGAGTTTTTCGAACTTCCCTGCCCTGTCGGACATTCAGTTAACTTTAAATTAACTGAAAGCTAACTATTTTTCAACTAGTGGTGGTTGACACTTGGATTTATTTTATATGTAATTTACTAACTATTTTAACATTGCGATGTCCTAGGAAGTAGTCAATTGTCCGACTCTGCATTACTTTTAATTAACTTTAAGTTAACTTTTTGTAGCTAGCTATAAACTTACTACTTTAAGTTAGCTTTAAGTTAAGTTAGTTTAAGTTAAGGCCGATCTATGAATGTTATTCATTGGATGAATACTTTCAAAAAAATAAAAAAATTTTATTTTTTTATGTTATTTTCTTTTATTTCTTTGATTTTATTTTATTAATCAAAGTTGTTTTTATTCAACTTTTTTTAACCAGAGTCGCTGGCGGGAATCGATCCCGCAACCTCGGCGCTGATAGACTTGCTCACTACCAGCTAGCCTACTGGGGCAGTCTAGGTTTTGAATAAAAAAACTATGTTTTTTGCCATTACTCAATTAAGAGCGTAAATATGAGATTAAATTGTCATAACATAACAACAATAACAACGTTGATTTTTTTTGCTAACGACTTGGCTCTCACTACTTAAAATATACAACACAGTGTTTGTATACACTTTGGTTAATGTAAACTTTGCATTGCGTAGTAGTTGGCTTTAAGTTAGTCTATACAAGCTAACTTAAAGTTGGGTTTTTTTGTAGTTAGCTACTCATTTGACGGCATTTGAGTATATTTTAAGTAGAGAGAGCCAAGTCGTTAGTAAAAAAATCAACGTTGTTATTGTTGTTATGTTATGACAATTTAATCTCATTTTACGCTCTTAATTGAGTAATGGCAAAAAACATAGTTTTTTTTATTCAAAAACTAGACTGCCCCAGTAGGCTAGCTGGTAGTGAGCAAGTCTATCAGCGCCGAGGTTGCGGGATCGATTCCCGCCAGCGACTCTTGTTAAAAAAAAAAGTTGAATAAAAACAACTTTGATTAATAAAATAAAGTAAAAGAAATAAAAGAAAATAAAATAAAAAAATAAAATTTTTTTATTTTTTTGAAAGTATTCATCCAATGAATAACATTCATAGATCGGCCTTAACTTAAACTAACTTAACTTAAAGCTAACTTAAAGTATTGAGTTTATAGCTAGCTTCAAAAAGTTAACTTAAAGTTAATTGAAAGTAATGCAGAGTCGGACAATCGACTACTTCCTAGGACATCGCAATGTTAAAATAGTTAGTTAATTCCATATAAAATAAATCCAAGTGTCAACCACCACTAGTTGAGAAATAGTTAGCTTTCAGTTAGTTTAAAGTTAACTGAATGTCCGACAGGGTTGTAATTGCATGTGTAAAGGCCAGGTAAAGTGTTTCTTGAAAGAAATGAAGATTGTTTGAATACAAAATGTTTTGTTACTTTGCTAGCAACAGTAAAGGCCATGTCAGATAAAACTTTTGCTTCGTGTTGCGTTAGAGATTCGCTTTGACATCCAAGATGAATTATTCATACTCATACGAAACATGTCACATAAAGTACTTTTAACGCAGAGCGAAGCGAAAAGTTAGGCAACTCTCATCTTTTTGCGCGCTTTGACTGTCTGCTAGTATAATTTTTTTTTATTTATTTTTAATAAACAATTTGTGTGTGTTGTCAAAGTGTTTATTGTGACATACACCTTTTGCGTTACGCTTCTTTGTCAAAGTTAGAAACGTCACGCAAAGCGATGAAGTTTTATCTGACATGGCCTTAAGTCCTTAAACTCTTTACAAAAACGAGGAAGACCAAGCAGCTCTTATCAGACAACGTCGGAAACAACAACAAAACGTAAAAATACTTCCTTATGTAAGGCTAATGGAGTATATCATTTTTAAGGACTGCGGTCAATTGGCGAAGTGGATGAAGCAAAAATTATTGAACTTTCGAGACCTTTTTCAAAAGCCAAAAAGAAGGAGTTTCTAAAAACTCCGGGGGAATCGGAAATCACTCAAGCATTTGATAAATTGATTTAAATTAACAATAGCTCAATACATGTATTTAAGAAATCTTTTTTTGGAAAAAAAATTTCCTGTATTTCCACCATATACATAAAAAATTCAGCATGCAAAACAAAGTTACTTTCCACCCCCAGCAGAAATAGAAATTACAAATACGTATGCTAAAGTAAAAGCTTTACAAGATTTTCTTGATCACACAACAGCAATAATTGTTAAGATAGAGTCTGTGGAATTTAAAAAAATCTTCAGAGATTAACTCTGTACTATAAACGGGGGTGTGATGGTTTGTCAGGCCAAAGTGAATATAAACAACAATTTCCCAATGAATCTAACATAAGTTCTATTAAACCTGTAGATGAAGATACAGGCTATACAGTTTGGCAAAATCCAGCATAATTAATTTAGTTCATTGTAAATAATAAGTATCAAACTATTCTATTCAAACTATTCTAAGCTTTAAACTTCATAGGCATTTTTCTCAATGAAATTTTATTGCAACTCTACTGCAGCTGAACATGTTTTTAAAAAAATGCAACTCTTGGCTATTGTAAATATTGGGGCTTAAAAGTCTACGGGCCGAAGGTTGCCAATTTCTAAAAAAATCTAATCTAAAAAGCTGTTAAAAAATGTCAGTTGTTATTACAATTAAGACTTATGAAAAAAAATACATAAAACACCTTTTTTTTACTTGTCTTAACATATTAATTTTATACAAAAACTCAAAACAAAATAAAAAAATTTGTGTTTTTTTTACCGTTTATAATTTTTTTTTTTATTCGATTTTCAAGACTGAAAATACAAATTAAAGCCGAATTCATAAACATTTTAAACATCATTTCAAACCTGTTTTAAGCCAAAATGGTTTAAATTGTATTCATAAGCAAATATTACCTTAAAAATCCTATTTTAAACCTTGTGTAAATAAACGAATTTAAAAATTGGTTCGACCCTTGTTTAAGCCTATTTTAAAGTGACATTTTTGCTTTTTTCTGTGTGTTTATGGTCATTTTGAACATTTTTGCGAGAAATTTTTATTCAATATTTATATATACATTAATAATAAAATGAGAAATTTTTATTCAATATTTATATATACATTAATAATAAAATGAAATTCAAAAATATGTAAGTTTGTATGTATATTATTAATATATTTTTCAATTTCACAAATTAAAGCTCAAAAAATTATTAATTGTACAGAATGAACTAGTGATGTGTAAATGATCAAAACAAATAAAATAAAACTCGTTATTTAAATACTTTTCTTGCAGCAATTAAATCATCATCCAAATTGCACTTTTACTAAAAACTTTTTGAACTCTTTTTATTTTGTTTAATAAAAGAGAAACTATCGTACTACTATTCTTTTATAAAAAGCAATTTTTTTTCTCACACAAGACAAAAAAATATGTAGATACGAGTACGAGTATGAATTAATAACCACTGTTTTGCATCATTATGATTCAAGTGACCAAAAAAAGAGATAGTGTTGCCACCTTGCAATCAAAAAATAGGGTAAAACGTTTATTAGTTAAAATGCTGATTATGAATATAAATTTTTAAAAAAGCTTTTTTAGGCTTAAAATGGTTTTTAACTAAAATGTATCAAAAACCTGAATTGAGATTTTTTTATGAATACGGCTGTAAGAATCTTACAAAAATACTCATCGATTCAAAAGTTACAGATTTTTCATCCGAAAATGACCAACATTTTCCACTGTGCGATGTGTAAGGCTTAAACGGTGTTCTATAGAGGAGTAGATGGACTTTTTAAGTTCATATAATTCATTTTAGATTGAGCAAAATTTTTCTGCCATCACTTTGTTTGAAACCCAACTTTTTTTTTAATTTTCTAAAAAAGTGTTAAATTTATATAATTCTTGATGTAAGAAATTAGATATTTTTCGATTTAAGCAATTTAAATAATTGGTTTTTTATAATAGTTATAGACATTTTCGATTGTTAGCGATTAGCATTTTTTTTTGCGATAAATTTTTTTTCGCAAGTTTTTTCTCTCGGTTCAATATTTTTTTTTAGTTTAATTTTTTACAACTTACATAATTAAGACCCAGATTTATATTATTTTTTATATTTAGATATCGATCCAAATTAACATTGTATTATAATTTCGATCGAAATCGAATTTCTTAATTTGCCATCTATAAATGTTAATGTTTTTCCCTTGGGAAAATTTTTTATAGGCTAATTTACCACATATCGCTCATTTGCTGCAAAGTCGTCATAAGTCAAAAATATACATTTCGAAAAATATAAACGTATTTAAAGTTTTTGATTTGCCTGCACCACTTAGAAATAAATAACGACACATTCTCCTCAAATGTGGAAAGTATAAAATATCAAAAGATGCATTTTATACACAATATAAAGAAAAATATAGCGAACAATTCTGCATCACTAACACCAAAATTTCACTTTTTTAAGTTATGTCGACATTGCAGCAAATGAACGACATGACTTGAATATCGCCTAAAAAACTACAAAGTCATGCCTGTTTCCACTAAAACTAGATTTTATATATGACTCTTTTACTTGAACCTAAAATGTTGTTGGCGAATAATTAAATTAATTTGTTCTAAAAAAACATTTCAATAAATTTACTTACGTTATTTTCAGTAATGCATAAATAAGTATATGCCTATTTGTGAAATGTTCGTATGTATATATATCCTTAGCCTTACTTCAACATACATACATTGTGATTTTATTGTTTTTTAACATGTTTCATTATTGTTGCTGTTGATAATAAACACTTACGGAAACCAAACGACAAGCACGCATTTCCAATAATTATAATTCAATGTATCACAATGGTCGGTCTGAAATGAATGTGGAACACAAATTCACGCACGTATTTACTCGTTCAACTCATTCCGTTACACATAAATGGACAGAAAGCACTTGTATGGGAATAATTTTGTCCGTATGTAGTAATTACTTACCATATCAGCATGTATGTGTTTGAATTTCTCGTTTGTTTAAATGTATGAAATATTCGTATTCACATTTAATGCTGTTGTCTGGTTTCCGTTTCCGCTTCAGTACTAATACGTACAAACATACATAACAATATCGACAAGAACATATTTGGTACTTTTTGAAAGATGTTTTCCTTAAATGCAATTTCTTTAAAAGGGGCTATTTTTAGATAAAATTTTTTAAAAGATCCTTTTTTAAATAATACTTTTTTAAAAGGTTCTTTTTTTAATGGCTATCGTTTTAAAATGTACTTTTTTGAAAGGTACTTTTTTAAAGCTACATCCTTTCTTTAAAAAGTCCTGTTTTAAGAGGCAATTTTTAAAAAGATACTTTTTAAATGGTCCTTGCTTAAATGTTTTTTGTTAATGGGTACCATTCTAAAATGTACTTTTTTTTTTATTTATTTATTTTTTTTTTTTTTTATTTCTTTTTTTTAATATACATATAATTTTTTGAACTTTAAAAGGGAATTTTTTAATATGTACCTTTTTTTAGTATTTTTTTTAAAATTCTCTCTTTGTGAAATGTCCTTTTTTCAAAGTTAATTTTTTTTAAATTTCCTTTTCAAGGTTTGTGCTTGTTTCAAAATGTATGTGTATGTTTCAAAGGGTACTGTTTTTAAAAGATACATACTTTTTTAAATTATAATTTTTGCACATCCCAAATTTAAATCAAACGCAGACACATAAATACATAGATATATTTTAACATCATCCGGATGATGATAATGATGCCTATAATACATTCAATACTTTATTGTTAGTAATACTACATTGTTACGATTGTGTTAAATATGACAAAAACAGCAAACAAACATACCCATGCATTGCCATAAATACATAAACATATTCATGTGCACATACAGGGATCCATAAATATTTACAAACTCCATCATCAACTGGTTGATATTTATTTTTCACATGAGTTTGTATGGATGTTAATGGATCCGTAACTCAATCTATCCGCCTTTTATTGATTACCCAGCTAACTTTTGCAACATAATATTTTTAAAACCACTGACACGGGTCTTCTTCAAGTAACTTTTTTGACTAAATAATGATTAATTATCCTGCGCTTTTTTATAAAAAAATGCCTAAAATTATTCGCGCTAACGCATAAAAACTGATAAAAGTTAAAATAACAAAATGTCTTGCAGTTATCTAATTGTCAAAGATCTATCAGTCGCTATCGGTGCCATTATAAACAACTTGACTTAAAGTGACAGTTCCAGTGTAAGAACGCCTAGTTTAAGGCGCCAAGACGAATAGAGAGAAAACCAGCGACTAGTCATCGACATCTCCAACGTAAAGCACAAAGTGAAGTTCAACAGCGTACAAAATTACAACAACAAAGCCATACGATTTTACAGATTGAATAAATTAAAACTAACAAAAATTCTTATTCGTGCTTTATTCCCAATTTTTATTCTTGATAAAAACACTGAAATTTATTGTTAATGGGATAAGCTATCCCTACGCGCATTTCACTGGTTGCTTAGGCCAGATCATCAGGAAACTTCATCCATAAAGATTTTAGAAAAACTAAAGATATTTAACCAAATAAAACTGTTAAGCGTATAAGAATCATAAGCAACAGCTCTACTTGTAATAATATCAAAGTTTAAACAAAAACATGAACAATAAACAGTGAGTTTATCTCTCCTTACATTCCCCACTACAATTGATTGTAATTCTTCCAACATTAATTGAAGTTGTAAGTAGGTTAAGAAAAAACAGAATGCAAAGAACAACTTGCAAAAGCATGTTGCCCGTTAAGTTTTTTTAGGCTGTGCACTTGCCAGTTTATTATCAAAACTTCATTAAACCAAAAAGCACTTTCAGTGCACCAACAAAATTAAAAACAAAAATATAAACCACTATTGATTTAAATTGAATAGTGATCCCAAAACATATTGTTTTATGGTATTTTATTATTGACATTTTTAATCGCGAATTCGAGCGCTAACTTCTAAAAATTAGTAGCACCATTGAATTTAGCGTATTCAAATTAGCTTTACCTGTAGAGTAGTGGTCTGAAACTGTTGACAGTCGTCACTATTTAAAGAACGCGATAGTTTTTTCTGAAACATTTCTTACACAATAAAAACATTTTTAACAAAATCGGTAAGAGACTTTTAACAAATAAAACTTTGTACTAAAAGATACGTAGAGTCCCAAATAAATCGTCAGTAACCAAAGATTTGTCAATAAAATTATATGTTTTTTTATTTGGTTGTCATTGATGTCTTGCCGACCGAGAGTTGGGAATTAACATAATGATTAACTACGTAGTCTATGCTTTTTGAAAATGGTGGTACCAGGCGAATTTACTAGAAGATGAGCTCTACTTAGAGTTTTCAATTTCCCGGACCTTTTCTGTTCCCGGGAAACGAAACAAGAAATCTTATTCCCGGGAATCCCGGGATTCTTTAAATAAAACAATGATTTTATTAAATGAGTTCAAGACAAAAGTTTTTACTTTTTTAAAAGAATATACATACACATATACAACAGTCTAACAAAATAAGCTTTAATAATTCCACAGAAAACCAAAACAAAACCAAATAAATTGTTACATTCATATGTACATGCATATTATATATGTATTTATGGTAGCGTGGCCGTTCAGTTTTATGTAAAAAAATACAAAAAAATTTCGTAGCGATAAGTTGTGTAGAGGGGGTGGGGTCAAAGTTTGCCATGTAATTTATTACTTATTGGTTTTCACTGTCATCGAGTGCAAACTACTTCTCGTGTGGGACGACTTAAAGAATTTTCGAAACTAACAAAACCCCATTTAGGTTTTGCTAGTCTAGCAAAAATTGCAAAAATTCGGAAATTCTGCAAAAATAGCAAAAATTTTTAATATTTCAAACAAGCCATAAAATTGATTAAAAGTCGCTAAAACTATAAGGAATTGCAAAAATTCGGTAAAAACTGTTAAATTAGCGGAAATTCGCAAAAATTTGCAAACAGCGGCTATTTTTTAAAAATCGTGAAAGCTCTAAAGAGCCACAGGAAAAATCGCATATATCTCGAACATTGCTAAAATACGCGAAAAATTGCAAACTTGGAAAAAATCGACAAATTTTTTTTGAAATCGCTAAATTGCTTAAAAAAACAAGTTGTCGGAATATATAAATTTTTTTTTTTTGCAAAAATAGCGAAAATTCGCGTAATTTTTTAATATTTCGAACAAACCATAAAATTGATTTCAAGTCACTAAAATTATAAGGAATGGCAAAAATTCGGTAAAAAATTGCTAAATTAGGGGAAATTCGCCAAAATTTGCTAACAGCGGCATGATTGGAAAGTCTACCACTAATTTTTGTGTAGAAACGAAAACACTATTAGTGATTTCCATAAACCGCATCTAAAATGTAATATTTTAAATGATTTTTATAAATTTCCAAAAAACAAATTTTTTAATATTATTTTTACAAAATGTATGTAAATAACGTGAACTTTAAAAATGTTAATGTGGCTTTTATTTGCCAAATTTTTTTTTTTTTTTTTTTTTTTTTTTTTTTTTTGAAAAATAACTACGAATTTCAAAATAAGCAATAAAAATATTTTGTCGTTAAGATAACTTAAATACCTGACGCAGAACATAGCAGTAAACGTTATTGTTAAAAAAGCAACTGAATAAAATTTACGTTAACTTTGCTGTTAAATATTTTTAACAATTTAAATTATGTTAAAATTGAATAGAGAATCGCACTACTGGTTTCATATAAATTAAAATATGTATGTAATTTTCGTTTCAATATTATAAATAGTTCTAATTTTATAACGTTTTTTTCCTCTCCTGTAAACTTCTGAAAACTCCAGATAGGTTATTTCGTCTTTAAGGTGACGATATAATTGATTTTAAAGTTTTCTTACTGTATCTTAAAAAAATTACGTGCTTAAAATTTATGACTTAAATAAATATAAAAATTAATTTATATGATATTATTTTCTTTACAATACAATTGAAAATTAAATAAAAATGTAACGTTAATTAATGTTAAACGCTAAAAATGGATTTTAAAATGTATCTTTTTGGGAAAAAGTGGATCTTTTTGGAAACTAAAATGTATCTTTCTCGAAATTTCACTGGCAACACTGGATGACACTTTATCAGCTTCGTCGAAAGTGCAAGATTGGTTGTGTCAATCGCAAACACAATCATGGTCGAACAACTCGGGTGCAGCTGTAGTAAAAGTATTTTCTAGTCCCCCAATAAACTTATATGCAAATAATAATGGTAAAGTATCGTAGCTTATGAAAAGTATTCCATTAAATATGGACATCCAATGAATTTTTTTACTTATTTTAGCACATAAAAAATAAGTTGTATTAATTTTGTAAATATTTTAACATAAAAAATAATAATAAAATAATTATTTTTAGTTGTTTAATAGCCTTTTCACACTTGTCAACATTTAACATCAATTTGCGAAGATGTTGGAATTTTCCCATAAGAAATATGTGCATAGGGCTAAAAATCAAAATTTTTCAACATCTTTACAGAATGTTACTATCTCATTTTGTTCCCTTTTACATTTTTCGATTCTTTTAGTGTCATCACTAGAAAAGTGGCAATAAATTCTATTATTATTGTGGCATCACTGACAAAACGGAAGTTGCTTTGAAAGCAGCGTTGCCATTTCTCAAGTTTTTCCTTTTTTGCAAGCCTTATTTTGCTTAATTTTGCTAAAATTTTTAAACAAAATGAATAAGAAATACATTTTGGGGTTTTTTTTTAAATGTTGGCACTTTTGTAGAAAAAAAAGTATTTAAAAAAAATAATTTTTTTTTTCAGAAATAATGAAATTTTTTATTGATAGCAGATGTTAGATGTTTCAAGTGTAAACGCGTATTTCACATTTTCAACATCTTCCATGCGTTTCTCCGAAATGTATGCAAGTGTACAATGGGTATAAGCTTGAGATCTTTTAATTTATAAACTATTATATTTATTTATTTCTATCGATATTTCGATACAAATTTTTGTTATACATACTTTAATTATATCTTATTTTTGTTATAATGGCTTTTTGAAATTATTTTATGATAAATACGGGTTTGAATTTAAATTGTGAAAAAATTCATATTAAAATTTTGTAAATTTAATTTACTAACGATGCTAACCAAAGATTATCGAAATATCAATAGAAATAAATAGATATAATATTTTATAAATAAAAAGACCTCAAGCTTAAACATTTAAAAATAATTATAAAAAGAAAGGTCAAATAAGACTAAATAACATTTAAGTTCTATTAAGCTGTACATTTTTATACTGTAATAAACATTTATCTTTTACATTTTACCTTTTTAGTTGATATATTTACTTATTGTCTGGTTAAAGGTAAGTATTAAGCAACGTACCTTCAAAATTAGCTACTTTTAGTTTAAAATTACACATTTTTAATTTAAAATATTACATTCTTGATTTAAAAGTGCTATATTCTTGTTTTAAAAACTATAATATTTAATAAAAAAATGATCAATTTGCTATTAAAATTGATTATCATTATCAAAATAAAAATTGTTGATTTAAAATTTGTTTTATAAACATTGCAGTTTTTAAAATAAAAGCGAAATTTTTAAAACAAAAAAAAAAAAAAACCAGCTTGGCTCGATTTCATAGCTGTTTTTTTTTAATACGATTGTTTCTTTTTGATGTAAAAGTTTTTTTTTCTGTGTAGTCATTCAAATAAGTTAAAAAACAATTCATATTACATAGATAATTAATTTCATAAAATGCTGACTGGGAATCCTGATATGCTAATGCATACATAGATGTGAGTCCATACACATACTCATTTATGTATGTAAGTGTAAGTGTACGTATCTTTTTCATTGTTCTGATTTCCATCATTATTATCATCATCATGTTTATTTTTTTATTGTACGTATGTGGCCGTATGTGTCCACATAACAAAATGCTTATTATCTCTTTAACAGTTTTAACCTCTTACTCCTTCAAAACCACATCCACTTATTTACATTAACTTTCAGCCATTCGTACACATACATAAGCAATAAAACTTCTCATACAGTTGCAAATGTACATTTTATAGCAACGTGAATTTTTATTTGCTTTTTTTATATTTAAATTTAATAGTTTAAAAGTGCCGTGTCAGTCAGTCACTTGTAGTTTCATAAGATTTTTAGTTTTATTATTTGTTTTATGCGGCTTATGGTAAATTATGGACCGATCGTCACGTAATTCGACAGTGTGATTTCTAGTCATATAAAACGATATTGTGCAAAGTCTTATATCAATCCGTGCATTTATTAATTGTTTTAAAAAAAGTTATTAATTTTTTATGGTGGTGATTCCATATTTGGATTCATGACATTTTTCCTACTAAACCAATTAGGCTGGATTTCAATCGCAAGCTGCTTAGGATAACTAGAAGCAATTTGACATCAATACTGATCTTTTCTTTTGGGTTGTTCAAAAGTGAGCGTGATTTCAATAGACGGACGGACGCATGGACGGGCAGACAGGCGGACAGGCGGACATGTCTAAATCTTTATACTTTATGGTAGGGATTGCTGTTCGGTTTTAACCGAAATCGAAACCGTGGTTTTAATGCCTAAAAATCGAAACCGACCAAAATACCTCGGTTTTAGCTTTTACTTTAAATAAATATTTATGCTAAAAGAAATTGCAAATTATACATAATACTCGTACTTCACATAAAAAACTTTATATTTACATAACAGCCTGGCAAGGTATTTAAAAATTCTTTTAATTTCAAATAAGTACTACGAAGAAAAAATGTTTCTTTTTTAATAAAAATACCTGAATTAAAACAAATAAAAAAATTTTATTACATCCACAAAAATATATATGTATGTAGTTTTACTTGGACATGTTCAAAACCGAAAACCGAACCGAAACCGACCGGTTTTAATCATTTTAAAATCGAAACCGCGGTTTCACATTTTTACGGTTTTTAGCAAACTCTACTTTATGGGGTTTGAGATGAATAATAAAAAAGATTCACAAGGAAAGACAAGCTACGTATAATCTTATTTACCACTTGTGGTGGAGTGTTTAACATTAAATCTTAAAAATAATGAAAAACAGAAATTTTTTTATGCAAAACTTTCAACTTTTAGGAATTGGGCCTAGTGCGTATGAGTAATATTTGCTTTGAAAACTACTCATACGTTAAGAATAGTTTTATTAAATGGAAAAACAAATTTAGTTGATCTTCGAATTTGAATATAAAAAAACTCTATTAGTCATAGAGAAAAGACTAGAGTAGAAATTCAAAAAATAATTGTTCTTAAAATTCTGCAAGGATAAAGTTCTGGAAACGAAATAAACACATTTCTTACATCAATACCTAAACAAGAACTGAAAGTGGAACGTTTTCTTCCGCTTATACCCTTTGTACACTTGCATACATTTCGGAGGAACGCATGGAAGATGTTGGAAATGTGAAATACGCGTTCACACTTGAAACATCTAACATCTACCATTAATAAAAAATGTCACCATTTCTGAAAAAAAAACTTTTATTTTCTTTAAATACTTTTTTTCTACAAAAGTCCCAACATTTTAAAAGATAACAAAATGTATTTCTCATTCATTTTGTTTAATAATTTTAGCAAAATTAAGCGAAATAAGGCTTGCAAAAAAGGAAAAACTTGAGAAATGGTAACGCTGCTTTCAAATCAACTTCCATTTTGTCAGTGATGCCACAATAATAATATAATTTATTGCCACTTTTCTAGTGATAAAAGAATCGAAAAATGTAAAAGGGAACAAAATGAGATAGTAACATTCTGTAAAGATGTTGAAAAATTTGGATTTTTAGCCCTATGTACATATTTCTTATGGGAAAATTCCAACACCGTCGCAAGTTGATGTTAAATGTTAATTGTTGACAAGTGTGAAAAGGCTATTAGTTTTAACGCTGAAATGCCATACCTAAACAAGAGTGGCATCGCTACGTCAAAACGATAAGAACAGGATTACCAAAAAAATAAATATGTACAACAACCCTGATTATTTAAAGCATAAAGTACCAAGGCGAATTCAGGTTTCAGGTGGCGTTGAAAGCACAGCTGTGCTACTTTTTTTTCTTAATTAGAGAGAGAAATGTGAAAAGTTTCTTGTGATTTTGACATATGGATCAACGAAAGCAACAAAAAAATACATTGTTGTGTTTTTGGTGTTGTTACTTGTTGTAGTATCGACACCACCGTTTACATGAATTCGCCTTGATAAAGTACATTACAATAATGGTGTTTGGGATTTTTGTTTTGTGATTTGTAAATTTAAATTTTATAAAAATCACGACATATTAAAAATTAAAAATATATTTCTTTCCGTATTTATTTTTTTAAAACTGTTTCGTTAAATACATCAAATACAAAAATTGAATGATGATGACAAACATATCGAGTCGGTCTGCTGCCGTTTTTGGTTACATTTCTTCTTCTTTAGCCAAGGAATAACAGCAACAGTGAGTGATGAAGTAAAACATTGTGTGTATAAACAAGACTTGGTTCAAAAATTATACCAACAAAAAAATGTGTCTCAAAGTCAGCCGCCGCTCTGCTCTGCCTTCATCTTCTCCTACAGTGCTTGCTTGTGTGCGCGTCATTGCTTGTTCAAAACTTTTTTGTTTGATTCAGAAAAATTATTTGTTAGAAATTTAAATGAATTTCAGTAAACTTTTTGTTTGATTCAGTAAAATATTTGTTTGAAGAAATCAGTGTTTTTTTCAATAAACGAAATGCAAATAATTTTTTTAATATATGAGAATTTGTTTGTAGGACCGATTTCAGACAAAAAATGTTTTGATTCTCCAAATTTTTTGTTTGAATTGGGAAAAATAATTTTTTCTGTGTATCGAGCCCTAACCGCGAAAATAACGTAAGCGACATTATTTTTAGTTTTCGTTTTTTTTAGTAAATGACTTTATTGGCAATACTTGCATCATCTCATAAAATGTCATGGTCATCACATAAGGTACAGTTACGATTTTAAAAAAAGAACAATTTTATCGTAAGCGACAAATTTAATAAAAATTTTATATGAAATAAACTTAAAAAAACTCTCTTCTGTAAAATTTGATTTTTGACACTATTTTCGCGGTTAGGGCTCGATATGTGTTTGCTTTTATTTTTTTGGTACTGGTTATTTGTGTCCAGCTAAAATTTTTCAAAAGTTCATGAATATTTTATTTTACTATTGATTACTTAAAAAATAAATACAGCACTAAGTACACAAAATGCAAAAAAAAACGACATAATTAAAGAGCGTTAAATAACAAAGGTCTGAAAACTTTAAACCAATAACGCGTATAGGTATTATATTTTTAAATAATTGTCAACATTTTTGTTGGTTAAATAAAAATCAAACAAAAATTTTAATTACATTAGTAAAAAAATTTGTAGAAATTAATAAAATTTTCAAACAAGCGTTTGTTTGAAAATTATTCAGCAATAATTTTTTCTGTGTAGGTTAGGTTAGGTTCCATTGGCAGCCGTGATCAAGCACAGCTCACGTGGGTCCATTAATTAGTTCCCGTTGTGTTACCATGTCACACCGTCTCCCATGGGTCCTATGTTGTCTGGCTGCTAGTGTTCCCACGCAGCCATCCGGTCGATTCAGTAAAGGAGTGGATCCTGTTTACATCAACATCAGAGAGACAAGTTTTGTCCCCAAGGGCTCTTCGACCAAACATTTCGAGTCTTAGATCTCCGAAAGCCGGGCAATTACAGAGAAGATGTTCCGTTGACTCTTCCTCCTCCTCGTCGCCGCAACTTCTACAAAAGTCATTGTAAGGGAGCCCCAGCCTCTGGGCGTGCCTCCCAATGGGCCAGTGGCCAGTTATAACCGCAATCAGGTTTCTTAGATGATGTCTGGACAGCTGTAGTGCCCGCCGTGTCCTTTTTTCATCTATGACGGGCCAGATTTTCCTGGTTTCCCCACAGGTAGTTTCATCGTGCCACCTCCGACTGGCGATAATATGAAACTTGTGTGCTATAAGTTGCTTGCTCCTTGGGAGTGAAGCACCTACATTATATGTTGAACCGTCTCGATTCAAGGTGGTGCCTGCATGCGCCAACGAATCCGCCATGCAGTTCCCCAGTATGTCCCCGTGTCCGGGGACCCAATTAAGGGTGACCAGTGAATGTCTCGCTATCTCATCCAGAGACATCCGGCATTCTCGGACAATTCTCGATGTGATGAACACATTCTCCAGGGATCTTATGGCCGCCTTGCTATCGGTAATAATGTGAATATCCCTTCCAGATATTTCACCGTATCGGATGCGTCTCGCGGCTGTGTGGATGGCCATTATCTCGGCCTGGATGACACTGCAGTGGTCCGGCAGCCTCATAGGAATGCACCAGTTTAGCTGCTCGGAGTATATGCCAGAACCGACACCATACAGTGTTTTAGACCCGTCCGTGAAGATTTGAATCGCATTCGCGGGAATTTGTAGGTCATCATAGTGGACCACGTTATCCAAAATGCTTACCGGGAAGCCAGGATCAAAGATCGGCTCGGGTGTGACATAATCAACATCCATGTGCCAATTAATTTCGTTCAGAATATTAGCATGTCCGATATTGAAATCCCTCCATGCTCCGGTGGCCCTTAGTCTTACCGCCGCGTTCGCAGCCAGCCTTTTAGCCAAAATGTCTGGTGGTAACCAGTTTAAAATCGTAAACAATGCCTTAGAGGGGGTTGTTCTAATGGCACCTGTTACCGCTATCGCCACCATTCTCATTGTACGTTCAAACCCAGTTTGATGACTCTTCACCTTGAGCGCCGGCCACCAAACAGCTGCCCCGTAGAATAGAATGGGTTTAATGACACATTCGTATAGCCAGTATACATTCCTCGGGTTAATTCCCCAGTTAAGACCAATGGCCCTCTTGCAGCAATACAATGCAGTTGCCGCCTTATTAGTCCTGGAAATGGTGTTCATCCTCCAGTTCAGTTTGCTGTCCAATATTAGCCCAAGATACTTGGCGCTGTCAGACATTTTCAGTGAGACCCCCTTTATCCTCGGGGTATCAAATTTGGGAATTTTGTATCTCCTTGAGAAAAGTACCAGTTCCGTTTTGGCAGGATTTACATCCAGTCCACATCCCTGGCACCATTTTGTTAGGACGTCCAATGCGGACTCCATTAGTTCAGACAATAGTCTGGGATCTTTACCCAGAGCCACAACTGCAACGTCATCCGCATATGCAACCGTTCTGCAGCACGTCCTTTCCATGGCCCTGAGTAGGGTATTCATATTCAGATTCCAAAGTAATGGTGAGAGTACACCACCTTGCGGGGTGCCCCTAGTCGCAACCTTGGAGATGTTCGAGGCGCCTAAGTTGGATTCGATACGCCTGAAGTGCAAGATGCTGCTGACAAATTGAATAATCGCCGGGTCGATTTCCAAATGTCTCATTGCGTTAATAACCGATTCAGGTCTAACGTTGTTGAAAGCGCCCTCAATATCCAGGAATGCAACTAAAGCAAATTCCTTGTAGCGCAGTTTCAGTGGACCTTCCCTTCGTGTAGGCGTGCTGAGCCAGTGACAAGGAATTGTGTCCCAATGATGATCTAATATGAATATCCAAAATCCTCTCCAGTGTTTTCAGTAGAAAGGAGGATAGACTAATTGGTCTAAAGTCTTTAGCCATAGTGTGAGATGTCTTCCCACTCTTGGGGATGAAGACGATCTTATATGTTGTCCAAGTTGATGGGACATGTGAGAGGCTCAGGCAGGCTCTAAATATTGCCAGGAGCCATGGCATCAATATTCCCAGGTTCTTTTGCAGGTCCGCTGGGATAATGCCATCCGGGCCTGGAGATTTAAAGGGATGGAAGCTTTTGACCGCCCATTCCACACGATGGCGAGTTATCGGAATATTAGAGATATCCCGAGTGCCACTAAAAGTTCCTTCCCTAGGCACATCATCAGTGCAACCTGGGAAGTGTGTATTCATCAGGACCTCAAGGGTGTCCCGACTGTTTGTGGTCCAGGATCCGTCCATCTTCCGTATATACGATGGAATAGCTGGTTTGGAGGATAGAATCTTACGTAGCCGACTAGTCTCCGAGGAGTTTTCCACATCGCTGCAGAATTTCCTTCATGACTGTCTCTTGGCCTTCCTGATAAGATTTTTAAATCCATTTACTGAGGACTTGTAATTGTTCCAAACACCATTACGTTTTGCCTCATTAAAGAGTTTCCTGCTTTCTTTGCGTTTTTCAGCAATCTCCGCATTCCACCATATGGGCTTAGCTTTGCCCTTCCTGTCGATTCTTTTACAGGATTCGTTTGTTGCCTCAATTAAGACACCAGTCAGTGACTCCACTGCGGAGTCGAGCATGGACACACTGTCTATGAGAACCTGGCACATAGGCAGCTTGTCCCCGAGTACACTCGCATAGATAGACCAATTGGTCCTTCTTCTATTCGTGTAGGGTTTAGCTGAATCAGCTCCAAAAGAAAAATTGAAATCAATATACATGTGATCAGAGAAGGAACAGTCCTTTGACACGTTCCAATCGCTAACCAAATCCGAGTAATATCAAGAACCTCCCTTCTGTTAGTCACAAAAAAGGTGGGCTCACTACCCCTATTAACTACTGTTAGTTCATTTTCTACTATGAAGTCCAAAAGCGACTCACCTCGTGGATTGACATCCGAGCTTCCCCAGACGGTATGATGTGCATTAGCATCAGCACATATTATTAGAGGGATGTTGCGCCTGTTGGCATGCGACATCGCCTTCCTGGTTGTGGAGTTTGGGGGATTAGCACCCTGGTCATGTACCATGTAGCAGCTCATAAACCAAACTGTTCTGGTTTTGCCTTCTATTGCGACAGTGCAGGTGTCCTTATCGCTAAAATCAGAAAGAATGAAAGCTTTAAGGATGTTTTTGACCATTACACAAGCCCTGGTCTTACCTTGATCGGCTGCGTACAGAGTACTATAGCCGTCTAAACTGAGTCCGCAAACCCTGTCTTTATACAACAATGGTTCTTGGATACATACAAGCTCCTCCGTGCCTGAAGCCAATCGGAGGAGAAGGGCAGCTGACGCCGCTTTAGAGTGATGAAGGTTGATTTGTGTAACCTTCATCATAGCTCATCGCTATGGACGACTGTGGCGTTGGCATCCTCTGGGTCGTCGTCCGATTCCAGTAGGATGTCCTCATGGTCCGCCACTTCCATCTTGCCAAAGAAGTCACCCACAAGCCCACTGACCGATTGAGTGTCTTCATTGGCCGATGACATAGCGGAATCGTCTTCCATATGCTCCGTTGATGTGGTGGTAGTCACCGGAGCTTGAGGCTTCCCTTTGTCATCACCTTTGTAGACTCGGAGGAAGATAGTTCCAAATCCATAGAATATCTTCCCCTGTGTCTTCCGAAGTGACGGCAGAGAGTCACTGTTTATTATAACAGTGACCTTCCTGGACTCTTCAACAGATTCAGAAACCCTCACTACTTTCCAGTCCTGTGTGGGTAGCTGGGGGTTACTGATCTGTATAATTTCCAGGATCTCCTTGGGGTCGGATGGCTCAGCGGGGATCTTGGCAATAGATAGACCTTGATACCAGCCGGCATCTTCACATTGTGGTGGTGGTCCAGGGTTACCCCTTAAGACATTCAGGAACGCCCTACTAAGTGCGACGACAACCAGCTTCCAGTTCTTGGATGAAATGGTGCCGTCACTGGCGTTGCGGTCAATGATCGCCCAAATGAGGTGGTCTTTAGCCACATCTTTGTACGACCTGTTTTGCGGCCGTTGAGGCGTATATTTGGACCGTTTAGTCCCAGGAAGTGTGTCCTCCCCTGACCGTTGCCGTTTAGGCGCTGCTTCGGTTGGCTTCCGTTCAGGATTACCTTCCTCTGCAGAAAGAGATCCACGTTTTAAACCCTCAATATGGGTTTTTGCCCACTGGAGAGGGGTTTTCTCCTGCTCAGTGAGTTCACCAACCGGTTTTCCACCAAGTCGGCTAATGATTTTGTAGGTGGAGCGCCTAGTTGTAAAGGCCCGTTTGGATGCATTTATGTGCCTTTGGGGTTTATTGATAAGTGCCGTTGAGGCTGAGGGAGGTGCATCAGAGGGCATCGAATCTTTCTTCGTGTGCTCTCTTTGCACAGGTTTCGGCACATGGGAAACTGGATTTCTGGCAGACTGAGTCTGTACCGTCAAGCCAGCACCCGAGGAAGGGGTTTTGACGGGTTTTTCTCTCGTCCGGACCTGGGAAGCCTTAGAGGTACCTGGTTTCGAAGAACCCTGTACCAAACTTGGTTTACGACCGCCTGAAGGCTTAGTCTAGCAGAGCCTGGCGCAACCACCTTGCTAGACGAGGTCTCAGTAGCATTCAACTTACTACAGCCTGATACCGACGCTGTAGTAGTAGGGTCTCCGGGGATTATGAAGCCCTTTTCCGGATACTTAGGGCATGAATTTTCGGACATTTCGGGGGGGGGGGGGGGTGAATTGGGGTTGCATTTTATGCCTACCTGCCAGGCGAAAGGAAACCTGCCGCTCCTCTGGAGACAGACGCAGACCATCAGCCGCTCAATATGAGGACAGACGCTGATGGATTTTATTGCGGACCGACGGCCTTCAGAAGGCCCAAACATTTGACCGTAAAAGGCCAGCGGACGCATAGTCATTAGCCGCTCCAACTAGGAGAAACAGACGCTAATAGACAGGGGGGGGTAGTTCTTGGTTTGTACTCGGTTTAGACCCTTCTGGCATGGGAGGCCCTACCGGTCTTGACTGACGTCACTACCGCCAGCATGACTCTAAACGTCCTTGTACTTAAGCCCTCGCATCGCGGCAAGATGACTACCCATTCGCGAGGGTTTTTTCTGTGTAAGATAATATCAAAGCGAATTCATTTTTCAGGTGGCGTTGAAATTAGAGAGAGGAATGTCAAAAGTTACTTATGTTTTTGACATATCGACCAACGAAAGCAACAAATAAAATACAATGTTGTGTTTTTGGTGTTGTTACTTGTTGTAGTATCGCCACCACCCTATACATTAATTCGCCTTGGATAATATGTTCATAAAATAATTTGTTTGTTTTTCCTAAAATGTTCGTGTTATAAAAAGAAATAAATCGAGTACCGATAAGAAAAGGAGTTAAGTTAAGAGCTTATTTGTCATTCATTTTAGGAATTTTTCCGTTCGCGTACTTTTTTGGGTAACGGCTTTTTTTGAGAGTAATTTCTCGGTTTAATCAGTTAATACTCATTTACTGCATTTACTGTAAAAGTATTCGAACGCACCTATTGTAAGCGCATGAGAATTTTTTGACAGCTTGAAAACGCTCTCCGCTCTTCTTCTTTTCATTTTACTTTATTAATGTTTTTATTGTCGTTTGGCTTCACAATATTAATTAAAATGCCCAATATAAAAAAAATATATATGACGAAGACGTTGATGGGTATTTAAGATTCGGCACAGCCGAATAAAGTAATTTTACTTGTTCTCTCTCTCTTTATTCTAGTAATTTCCCAGCGGGAAAGAAAGAATAATTCATTATTTTCGAAACAATATTAATGCTTGCATTGGTATCGAGAAGGTAATTTTATCTGACACAGTAATCATGCATTAATTACCACGTATATTTTCACATTTGCAAAACAAGGAATGTATTGTTTCTGTTTGTGACATTTATTCGTGTGTTTTTTAAACATATCTGTGGCGTTTTGACAAAACATTTTAAGTCGAGATAAGATAGCCAAAAAGTTTTGAAAAAAAAACTCGGTGAAAAAATCATTTTTATAATACAAAATTTAAAAAACGTAAACAAAAATATTTTTTTAATGAAAATTCGTATGATTAACAACATTTTTTCCAACTTTTTAAATTTGACTTAAGATGTTTTGTCAAAATGCCACAGAGTATTTTCTTAAAAATTAGTGGTTGCAATTAAAACATGTAAGGGTAACCTGTCCGTGAAAGCCTGGGTTCGATTCCCGCGGCAAACAAGAATGAAAAATTATCAATTAAATTTTAGTTAATTTCATGTTGTAAAATTCCTTTTTTCATAAAAATTATTTAACGAAAATTAATTTTGATGAACTTTAGCCTAATTTGGATTAAAAACCATAAACGGTTCAACAAAATAACCACAATACTAATTATTTATATAAATATGCTTTCATTTCAAGAGATATATTGCTCAACCTAATAAACTTTACATTAAATTTCCATTGTAATTATTATGTCAAATGAAAAGAGACAAAAAACTCAAAAACACAGTTCGAATGAGTCGTTACATTTAAATTTATATAATTTTGAAAGTAACGAATAAATATATAGTCACTCGGATCAACAGATTGAAACATGAGCTTAATTTCAGTTTGCTCAAGCAGGTGTGGATTGGGCGTTTCCATAAATAAGTGTATGTGTGTGTGTGTGTATTTAGCAGAGTGTATTTGAACTAATGTATATTATCTCTTAAAAAAGTAGTTATATCCCTCTGTAAAACTTAAAAACCTTATACCAGCAAACACAGAAGTTTAATATGAAATTTAGAATAACGTTAACCCTTCTTTGCATGGTGATGGAAATTTCCATCATAACATTTATTGAAGAAGAAAACGCACACAAACTGGTGTACTGTAAATTGGTTGCTGTTGACATCATTCCTCATGACCATCCTATACATTAGATCATAGCGGTAAAAAAAGAAGAAGCATAACATTGAAATTTATTGGTTATGTCTCGTTACTCCGCTGTTTGTTAAGTTAGAGGAAATTTGCATAGGTATTTTTTTAAAAGCTGATTTTAAATAAAAGTGTGTATGAGTGGAAAAAGGATTGTTTTGAGTGTCTAATACTATGTTTCCACTATGAGCAAAACAACTTGTTTTGGGCAAAACTTGTCAAAGTGTTTCCATTATGTAAAACTGGTTTTGGTTTTCGAATTTTCGAAATCAATTTGACATTTATGTTGTAAACAAACATGGAAGCAAAAAAAATATGTGTTAAAAAAAAAAATATTTATCTTTAACATGAAATTTCCTTTTTTGTTTTTTAATACACAGATGTACATATATGTACTTATATAAAAGCACATAGTTTACTACCTTTTTATTCTATTATTTTATTATTTTTACGCTGCAAACAAATAAATCAGCTGGAGAGTTGCATAAACCTATTTAATAAGAAGGAAAAAAACAAAAAAAAAATGTACTCTGGACTTCAAGAAGAATTCTTGACAAAAGTACGAAAAAACAGAAGTAAAGAAAAAAACATGTAAAATCAATTAAAATAGATAATCATTCAAAGAAGCAAACTTCGATCTACCAAAGGTTAAAATACAATTTGGTTTAAGGATTGATGTTTGACTATTGACGTCAGCAGCCGTCGATGGCTGCGAGTGTAAAACGGCAAATCCATCTGAGGAGATCGAGTGGTTGCGATCGAAACATGTCATGGTAACCTGCCGGCCTGGGTTCGAGCCCCGGCCACGGTCAAGAATGAAAGATTATCAAGAACAATTTTAATTGATTTTCATGTTGTAAAATTCCTTTCTTCATAAAAATAATTTAATGAAAATTAAATTTAATGAACTTAAGCCTAATTAAAAATATTAAAAATTTGGATTAAAAACCATAAATAGTTCAACAAAATAACCACAATACTAATTATTCCTATTTAATAAGTCTTAATAGTTTGGTAAATATGTCACTTTTTTCGAAATTGTCAATCACCAATAATGGATAACCCAGAGTTGTATTCATGATTTTCGAGATGTTTTGGAGAAAAACTAGTTTTTGTTTGAGTTTTTCGAACATGAAAAATGTATGGGAAAACAAGTAGCAAAACACTTGTTTTGCTGCAAAACTAGTTTTGTGGCCCAAAACATGTAAGTGGAAACGTACTATAAGGTTTAATCTGCGCATTTATTTTGATTTTCATTTATTAAGTAATGGGCTTGACAGGCGAATTTGAAATTTTATACTATTTATTTCTAAAAAATTTTTTTTTATATTTTTTCCTAAATCTAGAGCTTGAATTACATCTCTGTGATTAATTTCACAAAAAAAAGGAAGAAATCATGCAAAGAAGGGTTAAAAATCCCTTCAGAATAACAATATTTAAAACAAAAACCAACTTCTTAGGGCCATTATTACAACCTAATGATAAAGTTGCTGATAGTTAACGTGAACAATAGCTATCTTGAACGATAAAGTGACCAATAAGTTTTTTCCATTATTACAACTGTCCGATAAAATAAAAAGTGTAATTTATATACTGTGGCAACATTGCAGTATATACCGACTACTTTTGGTTGTTTAAAATACGTAGTGGCAACGACTTAGTTTTGTTTTATTTATTAATTAAAAACAAATGTAAATTTTTGTGCTTTATTTTTGGTTTTAATGGTAAATTGTTTTGTTTTTTGTGTTAAATTGTGTTTTTTGAAAAAGTTGAGTAATTTAAGACTATCATTGAAGTTCTTAAAGTTCACTTGTAAAGTTACCATGAGGACAAACCTGATGTTAGCTTATCAGACACTTTTTAGGTTAATGTTAACTTGTAATAACCAAAAACTATTTATCTGTCAGATAGCATCCTAAAAATAACTATTTGTAAGTTGTAATAATGGCCCTTAATGAGAGTTTTAACATTTCAGTTGGCATCAAATGAAAAAGACGTAATTTTTCAAATGTTTTATTTGTGTTTGTTGGGATTCTATCTACAACTTCTATTCTTAAGATGTGAAATTATTATATGTGTTAAAAACATGTCCTTAAAAACATGTGAACATGAAAGTGCTTGAGTGTATATTTTTTTCTCCGTTATGCCATTTTGATTTAAATACATTAAATTAAAATGCAAATGTCGAATACATTAAGAATTAACAAGTGAAAGTAGTTTCGGTCAATTAGTTGGTATTACGGATTGGACTATGTATAGGACTTTTAATTTTATAATAAGAGTAGCGAATTAAAAAAAATAAGTTATTAATTTCATTAAAAACTCAAACAAAATCTGGGTTTTCTTTGAAAAATTTAAAACTAAAAAAACAATTAAGGATGCCGTATTCGGCTATGCCGAATCATATATACCCTTCACTATGGTGCGATAAGAACAGAAGGTTATACAAGTACCGTTATTTAGATATAAATAAATCTATTTTGTGCCACGCCCACATTTTTTCGGATGTTGATTACATAACCAAGATGCTTGTAACTAATTTTGATATTTTGTCTTTCGCCGTTTTCTAGATATTCAGAAATCTATAATGTCTTTATACGGAAGGTGCAAGCCCACTTCTTTAATAATTTATAGAAAGGTTGAGTTTTAATAACCCAGCTATGTAAACCAAATTGGTTCGAATTTTTTTAGCTCTATATAAGATATAAAAAAACAAGATTTTGTTAGTCGTGCTTAATTCCCAATTTTTTTTCTTGATAAAAACACTGAAATTTATTGTTGAAGGGATAAGCTATTCCTATGCGCATTTCATTGGTTGTAAATTAAAAATTTTGTATTCGCAAAAATTACTTTGATAATAAACTGGCAAGTGCACGTCTTAAAAAACTTTACTCTAGCAGCATGCTTTATTTTTGCGAGAGCAATAAAGCAAGTTGTTTTTGTTGTCATTTTGTGTTTTCTTAACCTACTTACAACTACAATTAATGTTGGAAGAATTCCAACCAATTGTAGTGGGAAATGTAAAAAAGATAAACTCACTGTTTATTGTTGTTGTTTTTGTTAAGGCTTTGATATGGTTACAAGTAAGACTTTTGCTTATAATTCCTATTCGCTTAACAGTTTTACTAGTTTAAATTCTTTAGTTTTTCTAATATCTTTGGATGAAGTTTCCAGACGATCTTGCCTAAGCAAACAGTAAAATGCGCATAGGAATAGCTTAAGCACGACTAACAAAATCTTTTAAATTAAAAATTTTGTATTCCCAAAAATTACTTTGATTATAAAAAACAATTTTGTGCCACAACCACTTATCCAATCCCAGCTACATTTTGTAGGAGGATGTGCATTGATAACCAAGATATTTGTTTCTAATTTAAAAACTTTACCTCTTTTCGTTTTCCAGATATGGGTAATTCCAAAGTGTTGAACGTGACAGTCGTATGCATCAAAAATGCAATAACATTTTAAACAACAAATATTTTAACGTTCTTTTAACACTTAAATTATAGCACTAAGAAATAAATATTATCTATGCTAAAGTGTATGGGGGCGCGATTCTAGGTCAAAGATAATGGCAAAAGAAGTATCGGTTCGAACGTTAAAAAAATAGAAGTAGTTTTTGTGGCCGTGTATAAAAAGGCGTAATTCAGCGAAACCTGGCACAATTCTTTAGTCAAGCTACTTTCGGAATTTTACGTAGCCCTGTAACATTAAAATGTCTTTGGCTGATTCCAAAATTTCTGTATTTTTTTTGTTTAAGCCAGAATCTGGTTCGATACGTGACATTTCGAACGCGAAATTTTTTCCATAATAGTTTAACTGAATAATGATTAAAACAAAATAAAAATTTACCGTTAATCCGAATAACATATTTCTCTTCGAACTCTTCCTCAGATTACAGACCATGTAAGAAAATTTTTTTGGAATAATTTTCATCAAATATCACCTCTTTTAAGGAAGATAATTTTAAAGAAAACTTACAATAAAACATTCTCACAAATAAGAAATGACGTTTGCACAACTTTGCAGTCTGATTGTTCATCTAAGTGAACAAATTTATGGGTAAAGTTATAAAATTAGTAAGATCTAAATATTTCTCTATAACAATATCGTAAAATAATAAGATTTTAATAACTTCAAAATTTTCGCTCAAGGTGGACATTTTGACGGAAATGCTAATATAAGGAAATTTATAATGACTTTGCATTATATGCCACGCCCATTTCCCCACTTCCGCCCAATTTTTTTAGAAAGGTTGTGAATTGATAACCAAGATGCTTAAACCTAATTTCGAAACTGCACGCAGAAAAAAAATATGGTTGGGCATGATTACCGCAACTACACTATGTTTATTGTAACAATATATTGTTGTCGTACACAAATAATTGTTATTTTTTATTTAATATCAGCAATATTATAGTTACTGTAAACATATCTATCTATTTATCGCAATTATAAATTTGAGTATTGCTGACCGAAAAATAATTATTTTTCTAACAACTAAAAAATGATAACTTTCAAAACATATTATATTACTCACAACCATATCATGATATTTACTAGACATAACATGATAACTTTCTATACATTTATCATAATAAGTTTAAGATGCAATCAAATTATCTTTACTCTAATAATATTTTGTTATCTCCATTTGTAAAATAATTTTCAATCAGTTGTGTCGTTTGTTTTAAATATTCCTATCGAATTATTTGTTATTGAATGGTTCAACAATTAAAAAAAAATCCATTTAAAATAAAACAATTTAAAAAAATTCAAAAAATAAAGAAATTGTATTAACATTAAAAAAA
The DNA here is from genome assembly GCA_963931875.1 of Pollenia griseotomentosa. Classification (NCBI taxonomy): domain Eukaryota; kingdom Metazoa; phylum Arthropoda; class Insecta; order Diptera; family Polleniidae; genus Pollenia; species Pollenia griseotomentosa. Next base: position 171,157,203 of record OZ007562.1, on the reverse strand, counting down.
ATTGTAAAGTGCCACAAAATAAAAAATCGATGCAAAAAATTAAAATTTTTTTTATTGTTGTGACAGCACCACTGTATCATAAAATGATAACTTCTAAATTTGACAATAATATCATTACTTCTTAACTTATTATGATTATTATGATTACATGATAAGAATATGATTAACGGAAATATATAATATTACGAATATATTTGGTCATAATATGATTCAATAATAATCGTAATATGGTGACTACAAGCATGAATCTTATCATAATATGTTGCTCTTAGAATATGTTTACCACCACCATGTTTTTTCTTTGCGTGTGGTGCTCTTGCCGATATGCAGAAATGCCAGATATGCAGAAAAAAAAAACAATAAAAAAACAACAACAAGGGATTTGTGGGACAAATTAGAGGCAGTCGTGGTTTTTTGCTCATATCTCAGTCATTTATGGACCAATCTGGCTGAATTTGAATAGAAAATTTTATGGAATTATATGTGACATGAATGTATAACAACCAAGTCCCCAGCGATTTTGGGATCTGCGGAAAACCTTTTCTAACATACCGTCACCTAAAACGCAAAAGGCCCTATCTAACATTTTGAAAATTTTACAGGAGAAACAAAAACCATTTAAAATGATAAATTGATTAATCGCTTTAAACTGTTTATAATTTATTTTTCTTGTAAAATCTACCAGTTGTTTTGATAATTGAGTGTTGCATATGATGCAAACTGTTAGTTATTCCTTTTACCGTTCACCATATAATCTTTTGTAGATAGGGCCTTTTGTTTTTTGCCAATAAACTCGCTAATGCAATACATCAGATTTAATGAAAAAGTCGAATTTGATTTTCGATTCGAAAGCAATTTAATTTCTTAAGGCCCAACTATAATATGCTTATGTTGGCTTGAGCAATTGTGCGAATACATGTGATTCATATGTGTCGAACCATACGAACTTAAGAAAACTTTTTGGTTAGTTTTTTGAAACTGGCATTTGCTTAAGCAAAGTGCTTAACAGATCGCACTTTCCGGACGGAATAAAATATTTTTTGATTTTATTTTTGTTTTTTTTTTTTTAAATGCTTTTGAGAGACTTTTTGTTACAATAGCTTAAGCCAGCTTATGTATATTATAGTTGGGCCTTAATTCCTTCAGTCGATTAAAAAAATAGTTTCTATTCGTTTAGTTTCGACTGAAAGAATTAGAAATAAAATTACTTTCGAATCAAAAATGTATTCGACTACGACTGCCAGAATTAACCGCCTGATAGTTACTGATGCCTTTCTTCAATATGAAAACAAACCGATGTACAATTTTAAATTGCGCACCTCTTTTATGTAGGTGTCTTTATGTCCTTTCGACTTTCTCTATTCTACTTATAAACAAAAGGATAATGATATTTATGCATGTGGAGAAGACGCTGGGAGTTGTTGAGTTGACACAACAAATGTCACAAAAAAAATTTAACCACTGTATTGCAGCTGCAGTGACCAGTAATCTTGTGGTCAACCAGATTGAACAAGTAGATTTTAGTGAATTTGTATTGAAATTCCATGCAAACAGGTCCATAAAATGTTGTTGATTTCTTAAATTATTTTAAATTAAACTAAATTAGTTTGTAGGAGTGTATGTGTGTGTGTGTATGTAATTGTGGCTAAATTTTAAAATAAATTGCAAATAATTTATTGTAGATAAGGGGAGTAAATAAATAGTTGTAAGTTTTTTTTTTCGTATAAATTGTAAACTTTATAATTGTATAAAGTAAACTGAAAATAATGTTGTTGATATAAGAACTATTTATACAAAATATTGCAGAGACATAAATAGAGATTTTTATTTGGGAATTTTATACAATATAAAAAAGAATAATCGTTGAGTATTATTGTTACACAAAATTAAGAGTTTGGAAACATTTTAATGGCTTAAATTAAAATTAATATATCCCTTGTCGCCCCAGAATACTTCAGTATGGAAATTTAAAACATTTGACATATATTTTTACGTTAAGAGATTTAAAGCAGTGTATTAGTAAACTTATGCGAAAGATGACAATATAACTGTGGCAAAATGAAAAAAAACGTTTAAGTCGACTTAAGCTAAATTTGAGTTAAAGGCTACTTTGAGGTCTTCACGTTCAAAAGTACACATGGGCAAAGTAATAATTATCTTGGAAGATTTTTCAGGAAGTTATAGCAAAATGACTTTTTGCTTATCTTTTTTCCAATGTGCATTAACATTTGGACAACAAATTTAAATTTGCTTCCCATATGTGAAAAACTATAACCACAGAGAAGTGATGATTATATTAAAAAGGAGTAAATTTTCAAAAATCACCTTCAAAGTTTAAAATTGCTCTTTTACAAAACTAAATAAATAGACTGCGAAAAATATGTTCAATTAGTATCAAAAGTGAATCACAATATAAAAATGTAAAAACGCTATCAAGTGCAATTTTTTTCATTTGGGAGGTGGAGTAACAGTTCAGCATATTTTTTTTAGATGCATAATCTTGAGGTCGAATTTTCACACACCATTCACAGTAAATCAGACAGTATTTCGTTAAAAACGCATTAAATATTCGCTTTCCAATACTTAATCGTTTCTGGTGCAACTTTAAAGACCTGGGACGTTTCATACAGCTTTTAAAAAACTGCAGTCAAAGTAGAAAAAAAAACTGCAGTCAAACTAGAAAAATTGAATTTATAACAAAATTCTCTAACTTGAAGTTTCTGTAAGTCGAACTTTTTTGTCGGGATAATGGAGTTCCGAGTTATAGAAACTGTATTTAAATTATTTGAACAAAGTTAAAAGGCGAATAATTGACAACTCTTTCAAACAGTCACTTTCATTCCAACTCAAAAAGCGAAAAGTTGTACACAAATTTTCGTTTTTTGTTTGACAGCTTTTGGTTTCGACTGCAGTTTTTTAAACCCTGGTTGCATATACCCAGAGAAAATTATTGATGGCATGAACGAAAATATTCGTTCGCCAAATATTTCTCTCAGTAAATTGAGTGCGAAACGAAATGTGTGCAATACTAATTCCTTACCATTGAGGTACGAAAAAGTTAATAGGAATGTCTCTACACAGAAAGAAAAAACTTGTGCTAAATTAAAGTTTTTTCTACTTACTTTGAGTATAAATAACACTAAAAAGTAATTAAAACGATAAACAATGAGATCACAAACTTTAAAAGTTTGTAGTAGAAACAATAACAATAACAATAACACTAAAAAAAGTAACGATAAGCTTGTTTGTGTAGAAAAAACCACAACACTACTAGAAGAAAAACATAGATTGTTTTTATGTTTAAAAAATAAACATTATATACTGCTCTTTAGTGTTCTGTTCAGTATATATGTGTAAAACACAAACGCTAATAGTGTTCCAACACAAAAATAATACTGTATTTATCCAACTCAACAAAAACAAAAAAAAAAAAAAAAAAATGAGAACATTTTATTGCGTTCTGTTTTTTTAAAATAATCACAAGCTTCGTTGTGTTTGGTTCAGCAAATTAATATTTGTACGTTTCAATTGTACTAAGCGCCCTTTTGACTGGTAGGTTGGTTAGGTTAGGAAGGGTTTTGTGAATTCCTTCAATATAGAGGAAGAAGAAAGAGAGAAGTAAAGAAGAAAAGAATTGGCAGATAGATTTAAGACAGATTAGACAAAAGAAAGAACAAAACTACCCCTACAGTCCCCTCATCAGAAATAACCGTTCTATATCCCTGACTGGATTGCATTCACCCATACACCCCAGTTCGTCGTGAAATCTATATCCTAGTCATTTCTGCTTGAGACCCTGCATCCTAGAACAATGGCACAGTACTTGCTCAATCGCCTCCAGCTCCTTAGTGACCTCGCATAATTTGCAGAAGTTCGGTATGGCATTGAACCCTATAAGATTTCTAAAACCACTCCTATCCAATTCTAATAGAACCCTGGTAGTGCCCTAGATAATCTGCAGTCCGTTATATTCCTCCAGGACTGGTTAACGGTATTGCGGAATCTTTTCCGTATGGTTCTGACGTAAGGAGTTTTACCCCCTGTCCCTTACCACTAAGTCAAGATTCGCCAGTCTGCCAGCTAGCCGGACGGACATCGTTGGATCGACTCAGTGATTTTGACTCGATCGGCATAATTCCCTCTTCATTATTTTAGTGTGGGTATAAAAACTCCCAATACATAAGTTAAGAGATTTGTTAATATTTCGACGGGATATTTCAGCGAAATATAAAAAGTTCCCATTTTCTATTTGTTAAAATTATTTAGTTAAATACATCAAGTTTTAAAGTTAAATAAATGCAAAACCATATCGGTCATGCTGCTCGCGTATTATAATTGAGAGTTCTTCTGTAAACAACGGGGTCAGTAAAAGAAAAGTAAAGCAAACACGTGTAACAGGGTAAGTAAATAATAGGCGCGTTTGAGTACATTTACAGTAAAATGCAGTAAATGAGAAAATTGTAAAATTTGCTCTCACAAAAAGCTGTTGTCCAAAATAGTACGCGAACGCAAATTTTGCAAAAATTCGTAAAATAAAGACAACAGCTGATGGCAAATAATTGAAGTGTTGAAAAATGTTAACACTTTTGACTACTTAACACGTTTTCTTATCGGTACTCTATTAAATATTTTATATAACACGAACATTTTTGAAAAATATAAACACATTTTTTTATGTAATCTTTCCATATTTGTTTGTTCTTTATTTTATTTGATGTTACTAATTTGTGGCGGGTTAATTTTTACAAAAGAACATGATTAGTTTTTTGCTATTGATTACTTAAGTACCCAAGTAATTAACACTTTTACAACTCTAAAAAATTAACATAACAAAAAAAGTTTCATATGTTAGTATTTAGCCAAATAAATGCTTCACAAACAAGTTTAATTAATTAATATTTATTCACTTTTCGTTTTTGTTTTAATTTTATTTAAATTTTTTTTTATTTACCAATTTTTTCACAATTTGTAAGCATATTTTTTGTTACTTTTGTTTGTTTACCTTTTGAAACATACATATGTTTTTTTGTTTTACTAAATTTTACTGCAAACATTTCTGCAGAAAAAATTTGTAAGTACTCAGACAAGAACTGTCACTTTTCGCTCTCAATTTGTGTTCTCATTTACTGTATTTTGTGTACGCGAACGCAATTTAGTAAAATGCAGTAAAGTTCAGTAAAATGTAGTAAAAACTTTTGTGTTCTCGAACGCAGCTAATAATATTCTCTCTCTCTCTCTCATTAGAAAAACAAGCACACAGGCGTCTGTCGGGTATGTTTTAGCAACTCTTTTGTAGATTAAACGAGTAAAAAATACTGAATTACATAAAAAAACTGAATATTCCTTTGTTTTTACGGAATATGTAATTAATTTTTTGATAGTTAAATTATATAAAATTACTGAAAATTCATTTGTTTTTCCGGAATATGGGATTGAATTTTTGACACTAAAAATTAAAAGAACTTTTCGTTAAAAATAAATGAAAAATGAGTAGACTGGTTATTAACTAAGTTTTCATTTATTTTATATAACAATTACAGTTAATTTTACGTACAGAATATTGTGAGTGTAATTCTTAACATTATCCAGTCAGTCTATTTTTGCATGTTATTTTATTCAAGTTATTTTGCAAAATAAGCTTTTAAAATTTAATTGTTTTAGATTTTTTCTAAAATTGATTTTGGAAAAATTTTTAAGTATTTATTTTTTAAAAGAATTTTATAAAACTCAGAAATAATTAAAAATTAATTATAATCTAAATGTGTAAAAAATTCTTTTAATCCTTTTGGTTGCCAACATTTAAACAAGTAAAAATTAATATATTTTGCAATAATTTAATAATTTTTTTTATATTTATCTGAAAAAAAAAAATAAAAATTAAATAAAAATATTTATATTATATAATTCATAATTAAATAAACACAAATAGACAATCAATGAAAGACATAAAAAGATAAATGCAATAAAATGTATAAATAAATAAATAAATATATAAATAAACACACAAACAAAAATATTTCCAAAAAAATTGTAACAATAATAACAAAAAGTAACATAACGAATGCAAAATAATAATTAAATCGTTATAGATATACACACCTATTTACTTACCTACATACACATTAACATAAGTAAATACAAACACATATACTTACATACACGTGTATGCATATAATGCCTAATGAATAATGCAGTAAATATTTAAAATACTCATGAATATTTCATAAAGCTGTCAATTATACGAGCTAAAATTTAATCGAATAGTAGTCAACATTTAGCCCAAATAGTAAGTGATCACAAATTCAGACAATTTTGCATGCTCTGGAAATCGAAATCGTGTAAAATTTAAATGGAAGGCAATTTTCTGTTCAATTTTTAAAAATGACCGTAGTTTTTCAAGATTTTAGAGTAAGTCTAAATAATTTACAAATGTATGACATAAGTAAATAAAACGGAATATTTGTATAAGCCTTTTTGATTTCAATTTTAATTTCACTCAAATTCGATTTCCAGAACTTGCCTGAGTATTCCCAATTAAAGGCGGCTTCTCTTCAAAATTATGCGTGATTAACTACACTGGCCAACACCTTTCCATTGTTTTAGTTAAATTGAGAGTGCTGATTACGATGACATCATCATTTTTTTTTCTATCAGATTTAGTCTAAATTTAAGTGACATTTTTTTATTATTCGCTTAATATTTCACGAATAACCCTACAAGCTTTAAAATATTTTCTGGATTATTAATCTACACAAAAATCACTTTCATTTGAATAGAATCACATTGGTGAGTATATCAGGATGTCCAACTTGTATTGCAAGGATGTTGAAAATTATGTATTTTTTAAATAAGTCCTTAAAACTTTGAATAACTGCACAAACTAGACATTCCAACGAACTTATTTTAGTAAAAAAATTTAAGCCCTTTAAAAGTGTTCTGAAATATTCAGAAAACCTCTTTACATTTTATTTAATTTTCTACACTTTTTCTTAAATACCCAGTAAAAACTTCGCCTACAAAATAATGTGTTAGGTAATCAGAAAAACTTTAAAGCACTACGTACAATTCTACTGAAAGAATCAATGAATTTTACAAGGGATGTCCCAAAATTAACGCATTCAAGAGTAAGTCATTACTTTTTATCCTACATACATCCAGAAATAAGTAGTTATAGAAGTTTTTATAGAAGCAGTTATAGAAGAAAGCTACTAAATAATGAGTGAGAGAAGCTATTCATTTTGAAAAAGTGAGCAAAGTTTTTACTGGGTAGTACAAAAAAAAAAAAAAAAAAAAAAATGCTTCAAGATGATTACGGGGCTCCCGCCAGATCATTATATATATATATATATTTAATCCTAGGGTTCCATGGAGGAACATAGGGCCACAACAAACTTCTTCCATTCTGATCTGTCTTCTGCCAAATTTTTTATTTCACGCCAGCTTTTTCGAGTTGATTGTATTTCACTTTCAAGCATCCTTCTCCAAGTATGAGATGGCCTTCCTGGTCGCCTACTGCCTTGTGGATTCCAGTCAATTGCCATTCGTGCAATATCTTCTTGTGGTCTTCTTAAGATATGACCCAACCAATTCCATTTTCTCTTGAGGATTTCACTTTGAACAGGTATCTGGTTTGTCCTTCTCCACAGCTCAGTGTTTGATATTGTTGCTGGCCAAAAAATGTGAAGGATTCTTCTTAGGGATTTATTGACAAAAACCTGCAGGCTGTTAATCTGGCGTTGAGAAGTGTTCCAGGATTCACAACCATATAGAAGGGTGGATGTTACATTTGAGGAAAAAAGCCGTAATTTTGTTTTTATTGAGTACTGAGAGGATCTCCATACGGGTTGTAGAGCTCCAAATGCCTGCTTAGCCTTATTTATACGACTTTTGATATCGTCATCAGATCCTCCAGAGGTAGAAATTATGCTTCCTAAGTAACAAAAGCTGCTTACATCTTCTAATTCATTTTCATTTATTTTGAGCTTTGTTGCATTGCTGGTGTTAATTCGCATTACTTTTGTTTTTGCAAAGTTGATCTTTCGACATATCCTCAAAGTTATGTGAGAGTAAGCATATGTCGTCTGCAAAGTCCAAATCCTCTAATCTACCCTGTAAGCCCCACGTAATACCTCTTCTCATAGTCGTTACCTGCCGCATCACTGTGTCTAGAACGATATTAAATAGGAGTGGTGATAAAATGCAGCCTTGTCGTACACCAACGTTTATGGGAAGATTTTCACCCAGTTGACCTTCGTGCAAGACTCGACAACAGGCAGTATCATAAAGCTCTTTGATGAGTTCAATTATCTTTTCCGGCACACCTCTACACTTAAGTATTTTCCATATAGCATGATGGTTAAGGGTGTCAAAGGCTCTTTCAAAATCTATGAAGGCTAAGTATAGTGGTGAGCGCCATTCAACAGATTGCTCTACGATTACCCGGAGACTATTTAGTTGGTCCACACAGGAGCGGCCAGGTCTAAAGCCAGCTTGTTCACATCTTAGGTCGTTCATAAATGTAGGTGACAACCTCGTGTAGATGATGCGTGTTATGGTTTTGTTGATCAGACTTAAAAGCGTTATTCCTCTCCAGTTTCTGCATTTTGAAAGGTCCCCTTTTTTGGGAAGTTTGATAATAACACCTTCTTTAAGCTCGGATGGCAAACACTTTAGGTTCCAAAAGTCATCAACGATCGGTTTAATGATAAGTGCACTAGTGGAAGGGTCGACTTTTAGAAGTTCTGGAGATATAGAGTCAATACCAGCTGCTTTATTGTTCTTGAGGGACTTTATTGCATTTTCAACTTCTGTAATGTTGGGACAACTCACATCTATATAAGTGCTTTCTTCATGATTTTCGCATTGGCAGTTCCATTCAGAAGCTGTAGGTGTTGTTGAGAGCATATTGTTATAGTAATCAGTCCAAATTTTCAGTTGCTCTTCCTTAGACGTAACCGGTACGCCATTATTGTCTTTTAAAAGGTGACCAGCGATATATGATCGGCTAGTAAGCTGTTTTGTTATTCTATAAAGATCCCTTGATCTATGTGTTTCAGCTGCAGATTGAGCTTCAGTGGCTAAGTTTTCCGCCCATTTTCGTTTATCCTGTCGAGCACTTTTCTTTACTTGTCGATCTATAGTACTATACTGGCTTTGCAAATTTTGTTTTGCAGATCGAGTTTTAGCGTTGTTTAATTTTGATTTTAGTTCTTTTCTTTCCTCAATTATACTCCAAGTTCGATCAGACATCCAAACTTTTCTATCTCTGTTTTTGTAACCTACATGTTGCCTAGCAGCGCTTAGAAATACTTCCTTTATTTCCTTCCAATCTCTTGAGTTGTGTGCGTTAAGGTTTTGATAAGCACTTCGTAATGAGTTTGTATAGTCATCCCTTACATTTTCTAAATGAAGCGTCTCAATTGCAAATTTTCTCTGTGATGTGCGATTTCGATCTCTTGTTATGGCAGCAACCTTGAGTCTTATCTCACCAGTCAAAAGATGGTGGTCTGTAGAGCCATCGGCTCCTCTTCTATTTCGTACATCGGTAAGGGAACCTCTCCATTTCCTACTAATTGAAATGTGGTCAATTTGGTTTTCTGTACGATGGTCTGGCGAGACCCAAGATATCTTATGCACCCTTTTGTGTGGAAAAAGTGTTTCCCCAATAACGAGGTTGTTTTTACAGCACAACTCTGTAAACAATTCGCCATTTATGTTCATGGTGCCAACGCCGTGTTTTCCCATAACCTTCTCCAAATTGGTATTATCACTGCCAACCTGCGCGTTCATATCTCCCATCAATATGACTATATCACCTCTTTTTGTGGCTGCTACAACCTTTTCCAACAAACTATAAAAGGCTTCTTTATCTGATATATCGGCCATCTCTGTTGGTGCATAACATTGAATGCAGGTTATGTTTCTGGCCCTTGAGCGCAATCGAATAGAAATTATCCTATCTGAATAAGGCTGCCATTCAATTAGAGCTTTCTTCGCATCTTCAGATAATAAGAACCCAACACCACTCGCCCTTGGTAATCCGCTTTGTCTTCCAGAGTATATAAATGTGTAGCCATCATCTGTTCTTACTTCACCATAATCTGGCCATCTTGTTTCACAAAGACCAGTAAATAAGAGATTATATTCTTTGCAAACTTTTGAAATCTGTTCTAATCGTGATGCTTCTAATAACGTTCTAATATTCCAAGTTCCAAATCGAGTCCGGGTTTTAAAGCTGAAAGTCGTCAACGGTGTGTTATCATTTTGGTTTTCATTTTCTGTGGTTTTCTGTGGCCAGATCATTGGTGTCTAAAATTTAATAGTGGGTCATTTCCCAATTTACCATCGCCGTAAAAACACTGCGCAGTTTTATCAAACAGTATTTAGCACCTTTTGTTTATCCTGATTGGAAATATTAATTATAAAATATTTGATATATGCAGCTTTCCTCAAGTCTTAAGGTTCACGATACTGTGCCAGAATATATTGACACAAATGAAAATTCAAATTATTTTTTTAAATGTAATGCACAATATCTCTAAAGCAATAGATGGATGGTAGGCAGTGTTATATTCGTAGAGAGCGGATACATAAGGATCCGTTATTTTTATTTCAGAAAATTTACATAAAAAAAGTTTTAAGCACTATCCTTATACATATGTATATTAAATAATGTGACTCTACTCAACTACTTTTGTGTAGATTAATAATCCAGAAAGTATTTATAGGTTTGAAGAATCGTCTGCCAAAAACTGACCGAATAAAACAGAAAATGGTGTAAATTGTTCAAATCATATTTGTCAGTATATCTTTAAAACTAGAGCTGTTAGGGAAAAACTAATGACATTATCGTTATCAGCAGATAAAACTACATAAGAATCGCCAATTTTTTTAAGAAACTTTTAAAAAGCTCCATTTGTTATGCGGTGTTATTATATAATATTATCATGGTAGAATAAGTACCAGGTTTGTTGATTAGGGAGAGTTGTCATTATTTACCCCTGTAATGTCAAATAAATTTATTTGATTTTTGACGCTTGTTTTATTTTTTTTTCTATTTTCTTTTGTTTAACGGCTTATGGGTTTTAAAATTGAGCACAAAATTTCTTATGACTATACCTTTAACTTATTCTACCATAAAGCCATGAATATTATTAAAAAAAAAAAAGAAATTAGACAAGTTTTTCAATTATACTCTTATTTATTTAATGACAATTGTTATACTAATGGCCATTTTCTGAATGTATCGACAAACTGTCTGTTACTTAATGTCAACATAAATTTATTAGACCGATAAACTGTCCGTTAACGATTTTGGGTTTCTCAATATACCGACAAGCTACATTGTTTTCAGCTGGCAACACATCTCAAAATACATGTAAAAGTTGGGAGTCAGCTGATTGAATTTATCTGTACGGCAAATAAAAGGAAAATAAATAATTGGCAGATGAGTGCTGGTTAGCTTTGCGACCGAATAGAAGCAAATGAGACATTGAGAAAATCAAATTTCTTATATGTGCAGTTTTTCGTTAGGAAAAAGATAATCGTGTAATGAGAAAACGGCCATACTAGTGTTTCAAAATTAACCATAGGTCCCATCTTAACACCTCCCTAAATCCTCTTAAAGACAAAAAATCTCATATTCACTTAAGTATCTAAATAATATTCGGCACAAAGAAATTTTGCATGAATCTTAACCCCATAGCGTAATTTTGTTTTGGTACGTCCATGATGCCCATGGGACCCAAATAGGGTACAACCTCGAAATAAAATCACAATTTTTACTTTGGGACTATTTTTCGTTTACAAATTTTAAGAAATAAAAAATCACCCCAAAAATTTTTAAACATATTTTATGTAAAAGTTTCTAGGGATAGTATAAAAACCCGAATTCTTAAGGAAATTAAAATCCTTGCGGCGGCCAAAGGCCGGCTATGTAGTGAAGCTTTAGTGAGCGAAGCCAAGGTTCGTTATACTATAGAGAAGAAAATCTTTGCACCCGTCCAAAGGCCGGCTATATAGAGAAGCTTTAGTTAGCGAAGCGATTGTTCGTTATACCATATAGAAGAAAATCCTTGCGCCCGGCCGAAAGCCGGCTATAACGTGAAGCTTTAGTTAGCAAAGCCAGTGTTCGTTATACCATAGAGGAAAAAATCCTTGCGCATGGCCGAAAATCCAACCATGCTATCTATCAATTGTAAGATTTTTAAAACCAAAACTATATAACTATTCGGATTTTGAAATCGGGATTCTAAATTTGGGATTTTTAGTTCGGGCATATGAACTTCACCCAAAATTTTAATTATAACTTTCTTTGTGTTCTTTTTTGGGGTTAAAATTCATTCTACATTTTCAGGTGATTTTTCATAATGAAGAATTACCCCAAATTGAGGGTCATATTTCATTTTATTTTTAGGGTTATTTTTCATTTTTTTTGGGTAATTTTTCATTAGGCCCAAATTTGGGGTAAATTTTCATTTATTTTTTGGGGCCATATTTCGCAGCGCCGTTCGAATTATAACCGATTGGTTGAGAAGGCTAGATGGCTTACGAATACTTTTATGTATATATCTGATTTTACAAGTTGCTGCTGATGTGGAAATCAATTACTGGACTTTTACCAGACATTACATTAAGTTCCCGTTATTCATCTCATAACATACAGCATTTATTTCGTCAAACTGTTAAAAATAAAGCTAAAGTTTAATCAACGCTTTTTGTATTTTTTCATCAAATATTTGTTACGTCTGGACAAACCTTTAGACTTTTTCTTGTGGGGTTTTCTTAAGTGGCAGGTCCATGCGAATAAGCGACAAATTACATGAGCTCAAATTAAGTTTTTTTACTTAATTATTTAAGCAACAGTAGCGTCAACCCTCAGCCTGTTGTTCTGATACAGGCCAGAGTCTTTATCGGGAAATGAACCCGCAACCCTCGCACTGATAGACTAGCTTACTACTTACTAATTATTTAGAAAGTATTAACGTATTTATTTTATTATAGTTTTATTCGATTAACAACCTTCATACTTTACATACACTGCAAAAAAAAAATAATTAAATAATAATTTCTTTATATATATATATATATATACATATACATATATGTACAAATGTATTATAAATAAAGTATGGAAGTAAAAAATGTTATTTACATGACATCGCAATCATAAAATTTGTAAATGTTTAGATGTGTTTACATACCCTGCAAATAATATTGGACTACCTGATTCATTTTGATAAAATGGTCTACTCCATGGATTGGTCCAATCTAATGCAAGCATGGACCATGCCATTGTTAAAAAGTGTTTGTAGTGAGACGACATGTCTTCGTTTTTAACAACATGTTTTCGTTTTTAAACGACTTCAAAACTAATCCTCTTGAGTATACCATGGAGTAGTTTTAAGACTACTCCTTTGTTGTCCAAAGTTGGACTATATGGTCCTGCCCTAGGACATCGTAATGTTAAAAAGACCATGTTTTTTCCATACGTTTGGGTTACTTTTGGACTTGTCCTAGTCCCTTGTGGACTACATTTTACACGCGTGTTTGCCCTAGTACTATTATTTGCAGGGTATGTACATATTTGCAATTGTGTATGTATGTACCTTTTTAAACACACAGTGATATATAAGTATGTATATATTTATGTATAATTTTAACACTCCCCCAACCATGAACATTAAAATTTACTCCATAAATAAATTTAGCACTGACTGAACTAAAATATTATGTCAATAAACGGTAAAATGCTTTTAAATTCATTTACATTACACAGACCCAAACACACGCTTGCACACATACACATGATGCAAACATAAAATTATACTTCACCTACACTAACAAACACTTTAGCACATAAAATTTAATGTTATTTAGGTACGTATGTATGTATGTATGTCGGGAATGCCAGGGTTGTTACAAAAGTACGATTTTTGGAGCGATTCAAAATGGAAATTTAGGACCTAATTGTGTAATACGCAGCGCAATGCCAATAATTACATTAAAAGCAAAAATAATATTAAAAACATTTTATGATTTCGCTGTTTCTTTTAAAGAAATTCATATTGAATTTTTAAATTTCAAACGCTTCATATCTTGCGGCGTTGTAAAATTTTAAAACGCAATATGAATTTCTGTAGAAAGCAACAACAAAATTATAACATATTTTTGACTTTGTTTTTGCTTTGAATGCAACTTTTGGCGTTGCGTTGCGTTTTACATAATTAAGTCCTTTATTTCAAAACAAAAGGGTTAAATTCGACAAACGTAACAAATCGTTCCCAGGCAGATCTGGACATTTGGAAATATAAATTTCTAATTTAAGAAAAAAGAATAAAAAAAGTTTTGTAGATACTGCCCATTGGGCATTTTAATACAATGTGGCCAGAAAATATAATAACGTATGTTAATTTTCAATAACTATCTATATTTTCAGACTAAAGAATGAAATTTTGCCTTACTGTTCTTCAACGAATTAAATAAATAAAATAATAGCAGTCTGGCCCACGATGTCGATCGAAAACTTAAGTGAGCGAAAACAAGTCACTTATTATCGTTCTCATAAGCGCACCACAAGCTATCGCCTTTTCAGTCGACAGGGGCCTGATAACGCCATTCGATATAGATCGAAATTCCCATTAAAATTTTATTGTAATTGCGTTCGACAGCGAATGACGTAATTTTGTCAAACGTTTCTCGTTTCTCACGTAATCCATTTCTTTATTGCCAAAGTGCTATATTGTCAACTATTCCACAAAATTTAAGGCTAGTTTGAAAATAAAAACCGGCAAAACATGTAAATTAAACAAAAAAAAAATACAGCTCTGTGCTGCTCGATTTCCTACACTAAGAGAAATATGACAATCTAAATTTAAGAAAAAAATTCTTAAATGTAGATTTTAAAAATCTTATGGGTCGATTACGGATGGTAATGCCGCTCATATTAATATGTATATCAAATTAAACAAAATTGGATATTTTAAGATGAGCAGCGTTGCCTGATTTCGCCATCCGTAATTTTAACATCTGTAGCTTTTATAGTCCGTACTTCCACGGAGTACCACGGCCACCATGTGTAGTTTTTAATGAATCTTAACTTTGATTCAATATTTTTATCAGGACTTGCCCGCGAACACTGGATGCAAGACTGCGAGGCAATTGCGACCCGGTATAGATGACGGGCGAACCATGTCTCTGCTATCGATGATTAGGAGAGACGTATAACTTTTAGTATCTGTTGTCACTGGACAATGTCTTATATGCAGGCACGCACAGGGTCTGGCAGCCGGACACTATGAACACTGCCGCAGCTGTGATGACGAGGAGGATAACGTATAACCCCTTTTCTGTCACTGTGTTGCACTGACGAGAAGACTACTGGCCGAAATAGAATCCGCCACCTTTGACGGATTGTAAGACGCCTCTGGCATTGAACTGGAGCTCATTTTAAACTTCGTCAGAAGTCAGAAGGGTTGGTTCTGTTTAGTACTCCATTGTATCACAGTCGATCATTGGATCTAAGTGTGTCAGATAGATACTCACTGCCATTACTCAACCTTCATCATGACTGATTAGAATTTTTTTGAAAGAAAAGCATCCCTTGCCATTTCTATGCGACATATAATTTTCTTCGAGCCGTCACATTGTTAATTTTGTAGAACCCAAGATATTGAAAACTCTTCACTCTTTTAGTACAAGAGTTTTAGTATTTTTAAGACAGTCGCGTTGTGTGTATTATTTCTACTTATAATTTTATATTCAGTTTTGTAAATATTAATATTCAGTCCATATGAGTCACTACGTGCAGTGAGCCTTCTGACTAAATTCTGAGGACCAGATATGCTGTTGAAGTGTCTTCAGCGTACCGGATAGTGTTTATATTATGTATATAAAATGATAACGATAAGTATTCAAATATTTCCAAATTTGTAACATAAAATTATTTTGCTATTTTTCTTTTAAACTGGAATGCCAGGATTCGAGTAAATTTAAAATTATTTCCCTTGTCCTGGGAATTGAAAAATTCCATAAAAACTCTAATTTACATTCATACACATAAACAATTATTTACATTCGAAAAAGTACATTTGCAGTACATAAATGCATTTGTTTATTTGCTTGTATGAATATAATCATATATGAATATAATGATACATGTATGTTTATACAGGGTGGCGCATAATGAGCTTCTTTTGCATATGGCTTGGCTTCCTATTTATTTATTTTTTCTATGGTTTCTTTCTAGCATTTTGTGAAAAAGTCTTGGGGAATTTAACCCTCTATAACTCAACATCTTAAAATTAAAAATTTTCAATTGATTCACATAGAGGTTAACATTAAAAAAATAAATATTTTTTAAAATTTAAAAATGTTTTTTTTAAAAGGAGTGATTTCATAAAAACGGAGTGTGTCCTACAGGCAACAACGAGGAACAAGGGAAAGCAAAAGAAAAAAGTTATGAAAAAGCTTAACGTAAAAATTTAAAGCATTTCATATTTATGTTAATTAGATCTGATAAGACGAGTGAAAACTCTTGAAACAGTTTTTTGTTTTCGAGTAGCATAAATATACGATGCATATCTCACACAGAATGAGTAAATTTTACATATTTTGGATGGTTGCGTCGAATTATTTTTCGCCCATTGAGGCCAGTGATCGACTTGATTCTGGCGGACTACTTGCGAAGGCAAGTGTTGGGGAGGTTTTCTATTCGTTTTTGCTTGGATTTAACCATATAAAAGTCGGCGCGTAAGGGTGGGTTAAGTTCTCATCCTATATAGAGATTCGCTAACTTCTAGGCGAAAGTTTCTCGATAACATAATGGACTTTGATTTATTTGCATTCGCTCTTATTAATCAACTAAAATTTAGACATTGTTACGTCTAAATAGTAATTCTCAACCAAAAAATAAAAAATAGCACTATAATAAATTTGCTGGAGGCTGTTAAAAATAGATTCCCTTTTCGCTCAATGTAGCCCACAAGACACCAGCACTAAATTTCGTGTTTTACGCATATAAGTCAAAAATATTTAAAGTACTAGAGTAATGACTCATATTTGGACACTAACCTTACAGACTCTCACAAAAAAAACGAAGCAGCGGATATACAATTTTTTTTTTAATTATTTATTATAAAGCATTTTCACTTTTTTAAATTTTAAAAATTATAATGGGATCGCAATATTTATAACAATAAGAAACAACCAGATTATGCTTTTTTGCACTTGAGGTAAGGAACAGAGTGTATACTAAAGGTTACATTACTTGATAGGTCACAATAACTATTACTATGCATATTACTGCAGTATACTATATGTTACAGAGGGTTAATATGAATAATAATATAAGGTGACCGCAGTGGCGAATTCATAAAAAAGCGACTTAACATTTCCAAAAACCAGCACAAAATGTTTAAAAATTAACAAAACCGCCGTTAGTTTTTTTAACATTTTGTACTGGTTTTGGACAGTGTCAAATTTGTCTTTATTTATGAATTCGCCGCCCGCGGTCAACTTATATAAATTCGCTTTGACTTAGACTCTGCTTTTAAATGTGATATTTCTCTTAATTATTATGCAAAAAATAAGCACTGAAAGTAAAATTTATTGTTCAAAAAACCTCTAATAATGTTAAAGAAGTATCGTTGTATCGACAGTTAAATATCACCGAAACCTGAAGTGAGGAGATCCATGACAAAAGGCAATAATTACACCATAACATTTTTTTTGGATAAACGACAAAATGTAATTTAAGTAAGTAGCACATAATTTGTTTGAAAAACAATTATTGAGGTATTATTGTCTACAAAAAATAATATTAATCACAAATTTATTATTTTATCTGACAGTTTGTTTTAAAGTTATTTAGATAGCAAATTTGGAATTATTGCGTTTTGGTCCGAATCGTAGTATTCATTCATGTAATTATTACGTTTTGTTATGGACCTCCTCAATTAACCTAACAAAACCGAAAGGTATTAAATAAACAAAAATTCCTTACGTTTTACAGTTATCTAAGAGTTACAACCAGAGCATAATTTATTTATAAAGTTGACTTTTTTAAAATTTCTTGTAGCGATTTATTGCAAAAATGTGTAATTATTGCATTTTGCTCTGAATCATTTATATTTGATATTGAATTGCAGTGTAGTTTTTGAGTTTTGGAATACTTTATAATAAAGGTAATATAGATTTCAATGTATAGCATAGGACTCAATTAAAAAATCAAAAAACCTCAAAAATGTAATTATTGCGTTTTGTTACGGACCTCCTCCAGTGTCACCGATATGTCAGCATCGGTTACATCCCTGGTTTTAACCATATCGAGCCCTTAACGCAATTTTCGTTTTTTTTTAATAAATGACTTAACTGGCAACACTTGCATCTTCTCCTAAAATATTATGGTCACATAAAGTACCGTTACGATTTTATAGCAAAAATAATTTTATCTCAAGCGACAATTTTCATACAAAATTTTAATGAAATAAGATAAAAAAACCTTCTCCTGTAAAATTTTGCTTTTGTCGCTTTAGCTTTTTTGCGGTTATGGCTCGATAATTGCCGCTAATTCTGCGCCACCCTGTATCTAGGTTTTATTTTGGATTAAATACATAAGTTTGTTTCTATGTATGTACAAAAGTATTCATTTATAACAATATGCTTAAATTTAACAAATTTTTTATTTTGTCGTGCAGATTTTTTTTTGTTGATGTTGTTAATTTTTTTTCTGCCGTAAATTTGTTCACACTCTGACATACAAGTGCATTTGTATTTCGATTGTTTTTTTTTTAAATATTTTAATTTTGTTGTCATACATTATCCTGCCGTGTTAAACTACAAAATACACTCGCTACACTCACTCATGTGCATACACTTACAACTTGCACACACACACACACACTTACAAACAACACACATTTTCATACTTATACACTCAGTTAGTGCTCGTTTGCCGCCAACCCGTGGTGAGTGCGGTCAAAATGGTTAAAATGTTGCATAACAATTTACTACAGTTTCAATATTACATATACATGCAAACATACAAACACTTAAATATTAACACAAACATACTTATAAATGTACATACATTTTGCAGGATTACTGGTATATCGTAAATGGAAATTTTTAAAGGCTTTAAGTGATGTTTTAAGGATTATTAAAATGCGAAAGTTAATTTTTTTTGCAAAATTTTATTATTCTTCCCCTTCGTTAATATTGTGAAAGTAACCAAAATTTTGCTTTCCTCATACATGTTTTAGGTAAAAGGTAGCAAATTTCGAGGGAAATTTTGTTCACATGAAAAATCAAAAAAATTATACTTAAGTCTTTTTGACTTTCAGTGTTCTATATGTAAATTACATAAAAATCAACTACTGCTCGTGTCACCTGCTGTTTATTTTGTTGTCGCTATGTCTATTTGTGTGGGGTAGTGGTAGTAGTAGTATTAGTGAGTCCTTGTGTAGTTATGTGTGTTAGCAGGATTGTTATTTTTATTATACATATTATAACTAATGTCAGATACATATGTAAATAGCAATACATATTTAATATTTGTAAGTATGTACATATGTGTAATTTCATTTTGTTTATATGTTTGTAAATTATGTTTTTAATGTGTTTAAAAATTTAACCTTTTTTCTAGTAAATATTTGTCAGCTTTAAAGCTACGTATTTCGTAAAAAAGTTTTTTCCACCGGACAATGTTTAGACTTTTCAGTTCTATTTGCATAAAAGATTTGAGAAGTTTAAAAAAATCCTTTTAAAAGAACAATTTTTAAGGTGAAATTTTGATATTTATTAAAAAATCTGCTAAAATCTGTGGGGTTTTTTTTTAAACTGATTTTCTGTTTTTTTTGTCGATTTTAAGATTGTAAAGATTAAGCTGAAACATATAATTTTAATAGTTGTTTGTTTAACTTTGCTTTAAACTTTTGTGAAATAACATGGAACAATTTTGATTTTAGTGAAGAAAACCACTTAATTTTTATATTTTTTTAAAATATTTTAAGTACTTAAAGTAAGTAATTACGTTGTTTTAAAAAAAGAAACAGTTTTAACTCTCCACTTTTTTTTTAGCTACTTAAACTTGTGATCCTTAAACAGAAAACCAATATTTGATTATTTTTTTTTTGCATTCAAAAACTATCTAGTAACATAGGTTGTTTCGTCTTCAGGGACTTTAGGACAAATATATAAAGGGTGGTTAAATTTTAAGGGCCGATGTTGATTTTGAATAAAACACAAATTATTATATAATTATTGTAATTTCTTTTTAATATGATAATATTGGTATGGTTCAATTATGTGTGGAACAAAATATTGGCCAAATGGCCGCCGCGGCAATGTGCCGAATTATCTCATCCTTTAGCTCTTGAATTGTTGATGGCTTATCGACGTACACCTTTTCTTTCAAATAACCCCAAAGAAATAAGTCCAACGGTTTCATATCACATGATCTTGGCGGCCAATTGACATCGCCACCACGTGAGATAACACGGCCATTGAATTTGTTGCGCAAAAGAACCATTGTTTCGTCGTTAGCTGTGTGGCAAGTGGCACCGTCCTGTTGAAACCACATATCGTCCACATCCATATCTTTCAATTCGGGCCATAAAAAGTTCGTTATCATCCCACGATAGCGAACACCATTCACAGTAACTGCTTGACCGGCCTCATTTTGGTAAAAATACGGCCCGATGATGCCGCCAGCCTATAAACCGCAACAGTCACTCTTTGTGGCTGCATTGGTTTTTCGACAACCATCACTGAAGATGATTTTCTTCAAAAATTGATCATCCACTGTTGCCATTTCTTGCCACCATTCTAACCATTAATGACATTTGGAATGGTCAAGAGGCTTTAGTTCTTGAGTAAATTGTATCTTGTAAGCGTGTAAATGCAAGTCTTTATGCATAATATTCATCAACGACGAGCGTGAGAGGTGCTGCTGTTCGCGATAATGTGGCTCTTCAGCCACACTATCGCAAACAGCAGCAATATTTTCTGCAGTAAGACCTGTACGAGCATGCACTGGTGTTTTCACGTCACCTACAGACCCGGTTTGCTCAAATTTTTGCACGATTTTTTCGATTGTACGCACATTTGGACGATTAAATTGACCGAAAAAATCACGAAGTGCACGATGTGCATTTTGATTTGAACGCCCATTTTCATAATAAGCCTGAATAACTTTAACGCGTTGCTCGATTGTGTATTTTTCCATGGTTCAAATTGAGTTTGTCTGAAATTGAGAAATGACAAATTAAATGCGGAAAGAAACTTGACGTTTTGGTGTGGTTCACATTCAACAATTTAACCACCCGTTATTTTACTCCTCTAGGGAGCCGCATAGGGACTTTGGTTTTGGGGTATATTCCTTTGTCTTGCTTATGTAACACATTTAAATAATAATTAGAAATCACTTACCTGTCTAAAAATTTGTTGGAATAACAATGGCGTCAGTGACCGGGCACCAAAGAACCATCAAAATTTGTCCGTATAAGAGGAATGTACTCTCCAAAGATAAGGACGCTGCTGGACCCGGGTAACAGTGTCTATCGAGAGAGGTTGGTCTCTTAAAGAAGGTGTCCGGTAAGGGACTCCTCAAGGATCGTGAATGCTCAGACGACATCGGTCTCCTCTCCCCTAATTTTTAAATCTAAATAGACTAAGCAAGACAGTTGCAATGCGAGTCAAAAAATTCAATGACATATTCAATCGCTGGCCAGACAATTCAATTTGTGGACAACTTTTTTTATCTAGGCTGCATAATGTCAATTAAGGGTAGACTTGATGCTGATTTCACCGACAGAATAACAAAAGCAAGTCTCGCATTTGGACAATTAAGTTGTGGATGGAGTTCTATCCAGGTGTTCATAAAAAAATGCCTACGTATACATATATTGTGGCCTAGATATGTCAGCAACGAAAAGTAAAGTTTATGGGCTATACTCTCCGACTCGATTAATAGGATAGCTTTGAACGGGAATCACCTAGGCAACAGACGGCCAGGATGCTCAAAGGTGACGTGGAGAAAAGGACCACATAGAGATAAATAAAAACTCATTGTAGATAACAGAGTAAGTTACAAATGTATTGTTGATGCCTATTAGTAATGTCACGAATATTCGTATTCGAAATACCAAATATTCTCCTATTTTTTGACATTCGTATTCGCCAAATGCAAGCGAATATTTCACGAATATTTTGTAAGTAAATTTCAAAAGAAAAAAAAAAATACAAAAGTTTAACAAAACAAAAAATTAAACCAAAAAATATTAATTTTTATTTAAAAAAACCTATTGTCTTTAACGCAAAATAAAATCTTCTTTTATTAAAGTAAAAAACAAACAATTATTAGTAAGTATTTTGCCGCCACAAAAGGAATTTATGAAAATTTCAAGTTGATTTTTAGCATTCCTATAGTTCCTAAAGTTCTTCATTTGCAGCCATTGTCTAATTGTCTTACGAAAATTAACGACAACTGGAAAGGGTCAATGAAACGTCAAGATAATTCCGATCCCATTACACAAATTAGAAATGCGATCACTGCCGTGGATTGACATTTAAAAAAACTCGGAAAGATCTTTTCGTTCTACTTATTATACAATAATTAGGAGTGGGAAGATAAACAGTTTGGTTTCGATTACTAAACATTGGGAAAAACAAAGTTAAGCAAAATAAATTAAAACAAAAAAAAAAAATAAAAAAAAAACTCTAAATTAAACTCTAACTCTAAAGGTTCGTGAGTTACTAAGTAAAAGCGCAAAAAGAGTGAAAAAACCGAAATCTTAAAGTATTTAAGTAAAAGTATCAGTGTGACCATTTTCACATTTTTTGCAGTTAAATTTAGAATTCAAAATTTTGTTTTACCCGCAAAACTTTCTTTTAGTTTTTCGGCATTTTATTTAAGCTTTTTATAAACTGTTTTCAGCTTTTTCTTTAGCTTTAGTTTAGGTTGATTAACTGAACTTTTTTTATAAACTATTATAAGTTTTGAATACAAATAGTTTTATCTTAAGAAAAGTCTTAGCTGTTTCGTAAAAAAATTTAACATTTGGGGAATCTTAGAAATGCCATAATAAAGTTGATTATGAAAATTATTTTCCATTTTTTATTACGTATAAGGAAATTAAACATTGTAATGTAAGAATTGAATAAAATGATGCCAAAATAAAATTTCTATAGTGTAAATGTTTGGGCATTTCATGTTAATACAACGAAATATTTAAAACAAATTTTTGCTGTAGTGGCTGAAAAAATAATAATTTGGAAATTTTAGCTTTTCTTAAACTCGTTTAAATATTACCAATTTTTTAAATTTTGCTTAAAATGAGTTCCAAATGTTAACAAGTTGTAAGCAAAAATCTTGAAAAAATTTAAGCATTTTTTAAAATCATTTTTAACATTTTCTGGCCTTGTCTCATGCAAGATTTATCTGTAAACAATTTTAAGATCTGGTCACGCTGATACGAATGCAAACAGAATGAAGATCCTTACGCTGGGTCTCCACGTATCAATATTTATTGCTAAGTACAAGCAAAAATGTCGGCAGAACAATGTAGCAATAATTGCTGATTATATTGCTGGAGAACACTTGAAATTGCTTTGCCATAAATTTGCAATTTTCACCGCGAGTAGTTGTCCAAAGTTTTGTGGCTGTATTTATAACAAATGTTTTATGTTGTGTCTTCAAGTGGTTGTTAAATTTTCTTTTTTCAATTAATAAATTAACTTAATAAAATAATTAATTGTAATTATCGAAGCTGTGTTTTGTATTACTTTTGTTTATTTGCATTTGAAAAAAATGCTATTTTAATAAATAAACAACCGTACAGAGAAATACAATGTCAGATAAATTACAACTGATTTGACAGCAGATTGCTAAGCAATAATTGCTAAAGCAATCAGAAGAGCAATCATTGCGCAAAAGATTGACACTCATGCCAATATGCGCTCTATACGTCGCAAATTTAATGGAGCAATCAAATTTGACGTTTGCCGCAATAAATATTGCTACGTGGAGACCCGGGGTTAAAGTTATCATAATGACTTTAGGTGAAGCATACAATCTCTTACCGCGGTAAAAATTATAAATGAGGATTCGCAATTCACTTTCTTTAATTTTTTCCTTAAATCACAAGATAGTCAGCTATTAATGACTGTCAAACCCAAACTTAATGACGCAGTTTGTTAAAGTTTTGACATGAGTCAACTGAGAGATGCCTGTTGAAAGAAGCAGTGTTGCCCTTTCAGTTAAGAGGCGGGAAATTCAAAAAGTCACGGACTTATACATATACATATATACAATTTCATATTATTTTTTTTAAGAAAAGGAAAATTAGAAACTCTAGCTAACTTTCAAAGTCAATATTACTAACTCTACCACATAAACTTAATTAACAACTTTTTCTATAATAACGACTATATTTGCCATTAAAAGAAATTTTAATCTGTTAAAATAACTTAAACTACACAAAAGTATTTCTCATTTGATTAATATCTTAAGTAAATCATTCGTCTGATTCATGCTTCAATTAATTTTATAAACTATTTGTTTCTCCATCCGTCACCAACGTAACCAATATTGTCATTGTCGTCGTCATCATTGATATGCATCACATAAACTGTAATTAAAACAATTTAAATCAATTTCTTGCATTAATAAAACCAAATTCAATTTGAAAAAAATCCCAGCCAACCTGCCATCTAACAGAATGAATAATGACAACTTGTAGAACAAGCAGCGATTACAATCTTTTACGCAAAAAAGAACACAAACACACACAAATTAAAAAAAAAGAAGTGCAACTGAAAAAACAAACTACAAACTGACAAGAACAACGCTTCTGCGCACACGTTCCGTTCTACACATGACAACTATGTTGTTGAAAGTACGCGAACATTATTAAGTACATGCTTAAGTAGCAGCAAAAACAACAGCAGCAACATCTGCAACTTAAGCAAGATGCAACAGGAACAACATATAAATAACACCATACAAACATAAAACATCTGCACCTGAGACAAAGAGAGAGAGAGAGAGAAAGAGAGAGAAAGAGAGAAACTAATTGATGGCAAAATGTGGACTCGTACGCGACCATCATGTTTGCTAATTAGTAAAATCAATTAATTAAATTGTGCGTAGAGCTGATGAAAAAGGAAAATAAATCGCTTGTGAATTAATCAAACGAAGAGTCAGTGTATGAGTTTTTCGATTTTATAGGAATTGTAAGGAATATTTAAAGTGAATATTGGAATATTTTTGTTTTTAATTTTTTTTCTTTCAATGACAATCAACACGAATTCAAACAGGTGACCCCATCATGAGGTAGAATTATGATAGAATTGATTAAAAAGTATTATTGGGGGAATCACAAGGTGTGCTATCAAGTCATATCGTCATAATGTCCTAAATAATATTTTACAATTGTTTAAAAACATATTGTTGTGTTTTAAATAAAAATGTAAATGCCGCGTTCATTGATTCGTCATAACTGTACAGAATAAATCTAAATTATAAGCGGTTGCCCACAGCAGTCATATATATTTCTTGTAATTATTTTAAGACAACTTTATGACTACCTTGTGAATCCCCCATATGTATTTTGTTTGTGTAAAAAGTCAGAATGAATGTCAAAATTATTTGCTGAAAATATAAATAAGAGAAGTTTTTTGTTCATAAAATATACACAATTGCTTAAGAAGGTAAATCCTTTTCCTGTATTGCAATTTATTGTGGCTCCAATTATTTCTTACGCCTTTTAAAATTCTTGTGTTTATATTTTATGTTCACTTTTTCGTTTTATAAAATTTAAATAAGTTTTTTTTCAAGTATTTAAATTTTTATTAAATTTTAAATTATTTTTTCACAAAATGTAAACAAAGCTTGACATTCAGTATACAAACAGAAAAAAAAACAATAAACAGATGACTCGAAAGTGTCACCTGTATGAATTCGCCTTGATGACAATTGATGATTTTTGCTGACATTTTTCTCACTTTTTGAAATTTTAATTAGTATTGTGGTTATTCTGTCGAACTATTTATGGTTTCAATCCAAGTTTTAATATTTTTAATCAGGCTTAAGTTCATCAAATTTAATTTTTCATTAAATTATTTTTATGAAGAAAGGAATTTTACAACATGAAAATTAATTAAAATTGTTATTGATAATTTTTCTGTCTTGACTGACCTGAGATTCCAACCCAGGCGGATGGCCTGAGATTCGAACCCAGGCGGCAGGTTACCATGACATGTTTCGATCACAACCACTTGATCTCCTCAGAGGGATTTGCCGTCTTACACTCGCAGCCATCGATGACTGCTGACGTCAATAGTCAAACATCAATCCTTAAACCAAATTGTATTTTAACCTTTGGTAGATCGAAATTTGCTTTTTTCGAAAGATTATCCATTTTTAATTGATTTTACGGCGGCATGAAATAACCCCCCAAAAAAATAATGAAATAACCCCCCAAAGTGTGGGACCTTATTTCATATGCAATAAGCCCCCAATTTTGAAAATGAAATAACACCCCAAACAAAAAGAAATAAACCCCCAAAAATCTTTGTTGTTGTGCTCTGTACAAACTTTTGGGGGGTTATTTCATTATTTTTTTGGGGGGTTATTTCATGCCGCCGTTTTTCCTTACTTCTGTTTTTTTTCGTACTTTTTGTCAAGAAATCTTCTTGAAGTCCAAAGTACATTTTTGTTTTTCCATGTTTGTCTTTTTTTTTCTTGTTGACCTTTTTCAGCACAACTTGAAGGACAAATGTACACATAGAGCTCGTGCCTTAGCTTTAACAACAATTAGTATTGTGGTTATTTTGTCGAACTATTTATGGTTTCAATCCAAATTTTAATATTTATAATCAGGCTTAAGTTCATTAAATTTAATTTTTCATTAAATTATACCTATTTTAAATTTTATTATTTTGAAATCTTATATTGTGTTTAATTCGACCTTTATAATGTTTTAATAAAATAACTATTTTTCACCTTTGAGCTTTATTTTTATTATTTTATTATTTTTTTGTGAAATTTCTTTTTTTTATTAATAAGATTTCTCTAAAACGTGCTAAGTTTCCAATTTTTATTTTTGATAAATACACTGAAATTTATTGTTGAGGAAAAAGCTAGTTCCTTTGCGCATTTCACTGGTTGCTTAAGGCTAGTTTACACTATAATACTTTATATTAATACATTTCAAAAACTCATGTAAAAGTGTGATAGTGTGAATGCAATTTGTCATGAAAATGTCAAGTATTACGAAACACAATTTAACATCTCATACGAATTCATAATTTTTTTAAATTTTTTAAAGCAATAATACTTTTCATTTGATCAGGTTGCATTTTAGCAAAAGCATGTTCATGTGTTTGTGTGTGAACAGAAACTGTAATGTTACATTATATTTTTTGACAGGCGCAAAAAAACTCGTAAGATTTCCATTTCGCAAAGTATTATGGAATACATAAGACTAGTGGGATAGTGTAAACTAGCCTTAACTTTTGGGCCAGATCATCAGGAAACCTGTTTCAAAAAACTTTAAAAAAGCTAAAGAATGAGTATTATAAACATTTAAGCCTTACTTGCAAACGATAACAAAACTAAGACAAAACACCAATAATAAACAGTGAGCCGCGTTGCCGTTGTGACACGAGGTATCACTTTTGAACCTTTTTCATGTCAATGACACTTTTTGTGACCCTTTTTTTCATTTATCCCTTTGTACAATTTTGACAAAATTTATGACACTTTTTGAACCTTTTTGAAAATAAGTACAAGTTTTCATATTCCTTACGAAAGTTCTCATAAGTTTTGTGAACATACATATACAAATTGGTAGCATGTGATAACGTCCAGTGTCATAGTGTCCACGGACACTATTTACAAACAAACTTAAAATAGAAACTTGTGAATCCATGCTTTCCTCTCTCAATTTGCTCGAATCGGAGCTGGAAGAATGGACTACAAATGAAGAATTAATTACAAAATAGAGAATAATTATTTCTAAAAAGTGATAAACATTATCAAAGGTTTTTGTAAAAGTAACTTCTTTTTTTGATAATGTGACTAATATCGAGACGTACCTGTGAATTGTTTCTTAGTTTAAACATTGATTTATAATTCAAGTATGTATAAATTATTTTATTTTAGTCTTATGTATTTAATTAATACAAACTTTTAAGCTTGACCCTATTTTACTTTTCAATACCCTTTTTTCACCATTATTTTTTCTTGAATACCCTTTCTATGACACTTTTTCGAAATTTTCAACGGCAGCCCTGACAGTGAGTTTCTTTTTTCTTAGATCCCCCTACTTTTTCCGATTCAACTGTAGTTGTTTTTTTATTTAAGTTTTATTTTGAGTTTTTGTGATTAAGGCGTTTTAAAAATGTCAACATTTTGATTTAAAAAGTTTTTGGTTTACATTTTGGTAAAATAGGAAACTTTAGCTTGATTTTTGATTAATTTTTTAATTTTACCTTCATTTTCGAATCCAATAAAATAACGGAATGTCGAAATAATACACATATTACAATTTTCTAATATGTTTTGTATTTTTGAGGTTTCACTTAAGGTTTTTGCGTTTTTTTTTTGTTTTGGCGATTTTTAGTGCCTTTAAAATTTTATATTTATTTTGTAAAATTGTTAATGCTTTGCAATTTTACTATTTTCTTTTTAATTTAAGATTTATTTCAAGTTTTTGGGATTTAGGCGATTTTAAAAATAGTAAAAAGATTATCAGAGGTGTTCTTGATATCGAAAACGAAAAACGCTAGAATTTGGAAGTTGTTTTTAATACAGTTTTAATCTAATTTAATCTAAAATTTTATTTAATAGAGAAATATTTGTATAATATTTGTCATAAAAATCTTTTATTACAGAAATCTTATTAAAAAACGATGTAAAAATTCTTCCGTTTTGCGTTTTCGATTTCCAGAACAAACACCCCTGTATGGTTTACATTTTTTTAAAATAATTTTCTTCTTTCCGATTTTTTTAGTTAATGGGATTTCCTGCTTGTGATAAATTTTTCTGTTTGAAAAATTGCTTCTTTTATTAAAGCTTATTGCGTTTTTTTATCGCAATTTTTATCAAAGTTTTTGAAAAATGTTTGACTTACATTTTTTATGAAATAGGCTTTTTTGAGTTTATGGGATTTTTTAAAGTTCTTCTTGTTAAATGTTTGATGAACGACTTTTTTATATACATACATAAGATTTGTGCGGGTTTTTATTGCGATTTTAAGTTCCTTTTATTATTTTGTTGTAAAATGTTTATTTTTATTTCTAGGGCCTTTTTAAGATTTTATTACATTTATGTAAATCTTTTAGCGTTTTTTAAATTTCACTATCTTTTTTTGGAATTTCATTTTTAATTAATTTTTTATTTCGAGTTTTTGTGATTTAGGCGAATTAAAAATTGAAATATTTTGTTCTTAAAAGATTTGATCAACATTTTTGTAAAATGATGTTTTTTTCTGGCATTTTATTAGTTTAGTTTTCTAATTTTTATTGGTTATTTAAGTTTTTTTTTAATGTTTTTTGTTTTGGCGATTTTAAGTAGGTTTTTGGGAAATTAAATTTAAAAAAAAACCTTTACGACGGAATCGTGGGTGACTGAGCTACCTAAATAAAAGCGCCATTTGTTGTTTTTATATCTAGACTTCTTATTTTCATACAATTTATACGAAAAAAACCTCTAGAAGTCAAACTCAACACCAACCGGCTGGTAAATCTTATTTGACAGATCGCCAGTTCAGTTTGTTTTACTTAAAATGTGTTTTAAGAATTTTCATGTTAAAAAAAATGACTGCTTTTAGAAATATCGCTAAATTCTCATCATATCATTTTTAATAAATGCCTTAATTGGTACCTTATGTGACCTTAAATTTCATGGTCACATAGCGTACCGCTACGATTTTTTAGCTTAAGTAATTTTATCTTAAGCGACAACCTTTATACAAAATTTTTATGAAATAAAATAAAAAATCTTCTCCTGCAAAATTTTGTTTTTGTCGCTTAAGGGTATAATAAACTTCACAAATGGCTTGCCAAACATGTCAAAATTTTACGGTGGTACAAATATTTTGTGTTGTTAATTGGGGCGTTTGCTGTTTAATATTTGGTTGACATGTTGGATATTTTTCAATTTTTTTGTGGCGTCCAATGCTAAATGTATTCGTTTCAGCAAAAACTTTGCAGAGTGAAGACGTTGAAAAAGAAGCATTCAATTAATTTTAAATAGTTTATCAAATTTTTTTTGGTAGTATTGCTTGCCACAAAATAAATAGCTCGTTGCTTAAATCACTTTTTACTTTAAATTTTTTGCCTTTATTTTATAATTTCTTCTCCGTTTTAAGCAAAAAGCAACAGATTGTCGCAGCACTATCGGCGTCTGCATTCATTGAAAACAAAACCAAAATGAAAACTAATGTTTGTAAGGAGAATGTTTGTGTTGTTTAATGGCAAGCCTCAAACGGAAACACAGTGTATGCTTGCCAAGCATTTTGTGTGGTTTATTATGCCCTGTAAACTTTTTTTGCGGCAATGACTCGAAATCAAAAATAATAATTCTAGAAATAACAAAGAAATGACAGAAGAATTCTCTAAAACAATATCCCTCGTTTTAAAATTAATCATTAATATATGCCTCTTAGCATAATTAATTTAAGCTGGCCTCGATGCGCCAGCAGTTTATTTTTTGCTTGTATGTGTTTATGTATAAAGAGTTTGTAAGGTGGTATATTATGCACGTCACTGTGGTATATTATAATTGTCAAACAGTATATACAAAATTTTTGTTGTAATACAAAAGGTGTCCTCGGTATTATTGATTTGCCTTTTTTGAAAAGTTTTCCCATCGTGGCCTTCAAAGGTACGTTTCTGTTGTTTTTGCGACTAATAATTGCTTTAGTTTCAAATTCTAATGTCATAAATCTAAACAAGAAACTAACCGTCAATTATCTAAGATAAAATGACAAAAAGCTACTTCTGATGTGCTTCCTTTCAAACATCAATTGCGTTGCCAAACTAAACTTGTGAAAATGTCAACAACATCGAGGATTATTTATGATTTAAATGTGTTTGGCTAAACGAGTAGACTTGTACACGCAGTAATCACAAAACCTTTGAAACTTGGTATAGTCTTCGATATTTTGTTAAAGTTTTTTTATTATTTTGTCGATATCTCGCAACTTGAAGCTAAAATTTTTCAAACACACGCTTTATTTTCGAAGCTTAACTCTCTGGCTGATAGATGTGAGTAAAGAGAAAAAATATGTGTGTGTGTTTCTGACTTGAGATTATGTTGTTGTTGCTGCTGTTAAATGCAACTTGCTGTGGCAATAGCAACTGCTGCTGTTGTTGGTTTTGTTAATAATTTATCGCTTTTAAACTGGTTTCTATTCTTTGGAAAAAAGCAACAAAATACGAAACATAATGTGTAGTTACCAATTTAGCTTAGTAACTTGTATCTCGGTCCCTCTGTCAGTCTGTCTGTCTCTGTATACATCTTTCTGTTTTGGTTGCTTGCTGCCTGCATGTCAATATTGTTGCATTTCCAGCAGCAGTTGCAGTAGCTGTTGACGACTACTCTGACTACAATTTAATACAGAACAGCACCTTTATACATATTAGGTCGTGTATATATATGTATATTTATTGTATATAAATGATTGATTGTTTTCCAATATATACATATATATTTGATGCTGTGTTAAATAGTAATAATCACATATCTGTGTACATTTAAGTTTAAATCAACTTAAGTGCAAATGTAAGTGTGTACAGTTTAAAATCTGTTTGTGAATGCATGAATATGTAACGAATAAATATTGTTAAAAAGTGTTTTTTTTTGCCTTTTTTTATCGAACTACTTTTATACGCTGTTTGGATTTTGTTAAAACATTAAGCAGGGAAGCTAAGGAGTTAAATCCTTCTACCGATTTAATATTTTTTGTATAATCTTGCAAGTATTTTGCATTTAAGGCTCAGTTAGCTGAGAATAACAGTAACTTAACTTTACTGTAAAGAAAATTGAGACTTAACATTGCTTACTATGATCGTTCTCATTGCTTTACACACAACAAAATGAAGCAGCTGATTTGCAACGTTACTGTTACTCTCAGCTAACTGAGCTTTAAAGCTTTTGGAGGTATTTGTGCTAAGGTTTTGTGGAATTTTCAGTGACTTGCGAACTATTGGCGGCGTATGCAAAAAAAGTTAAATTTCACTTCAATTAACCAACACATTTAGCCCACCAAAAGTGTATGGGCTTAACGTGTTGGTTAACTAATGTGAACTTTTACTTTTTTTTGCATTAGGGGGTTACACTTTACTAACGAGCTAGTGAATTGGTTGTTTGTCAGAGAGCCCACTAATAATGATTCTAATTGCATGTTTTTATAACACGAGCTCAAAACTGTTCGTTTAACTTATGGCTAAATCTTTTCTGCTTATAAATCAGTGAATTTTAAACGCTGGATTAGTTGAACTGAGCTTAAAATCATATGTATTTTACGGCGTTTAAATAACAGCAGTCAAAGTAGAAAACTGTAATTTCTTCCACTTCTTCATTTGCCGTTGGCAAAACAAAACTGTTAATTCTACTTAAGCTTCGTACAGACGGTGTTCAATGGGCCAGATTCTGGCAGTCGTGATCTAGTACTTTCTCGATTTGAAAGCAATTAAATATCATATTATTATTTCAGTCAATACTGAACGAATCGGAATTATTTTTTCGTTATTGTAAAGCATTTATTTGAATTTTACAATAATGAAAAAATAATTTTGATTCGTTCAGTATCGGCTTTCCAATCGAGAAAGTACTCGATCACGAATGCCAGAATTAGGCCCCAGATCTTACAATGTTGTCATTAAAATTGACTAAAAATGTCTTGCAACTGTGTGAACATTGTACCCTATTTTCATTTGGCAGATGTGTTAAATTAATG
This sequence comes from Pollenia griseotomentosa, assembly GCA_963931875.1. Taxonomy (NCBI): domain Eukaryota; kingdom Metazoa; phylum Arthropoda; class Insecta; order Diptera; family Polleniidae; genus Pollenia; species Pollenia griseotomentosa. Next base: position 171,124,240 of record OZ007562.1, on the reverse strand, counting down.
CATCTGACAATGGCACCATTGTCAGAACAATGACAACATTGTAAGATCTGATCTAGAGTTGTGTCGGTCATGAACGAACTAGTTCAATTGAACGGGTCAGTCAGATGAACGATGAACGGCCGTTCAGTTTCATCGTTCAATTCCGTTCAATCGCTCACTTGGGTCTTTTTTGTCAGTCGGTCACTTGCTTACCGAACAACTGGTTGAAAAGAAACAACAATACTATTGTGGTGTATATGTGATGATAGAAAAATATACTTATTTCATTTACTCATTGCCACTTTGCTTTACACATTTTCATAATGCGATTAGGGTTGTCAAGTTTCTTGGCGAGCTAATTTTCTATTCGGCGATATGGCGATTTTTTTGGCGGCTTTTAAAATATATGGCGATTAAGCAAAATGTTATTACATTTGAGATGATTAAGATGACTGATGATTAAAAAAAAACCCCCAACAATCAAATTTATATTTCTTTAAAGTATTAAAAATGGATAAAAGTACTTTAATTAAGTTATCAAAAGTTTATTTTAAACATATTAATGTTGAAATTGTGAAAATTTATAAAATATTTAAAGAAAAAAAATAAAACATTAGGCAGATATCGTGGCCCGTGGTACACGTTCATGTTGGCCGATTCTACATTATACTTAGTTTGAGGTATGTTCAGAGAATTCTATGTGATTAATGAAGTGATTTAGTTGTAATCATGTCAATCTGAAGTGAATAACAAATCACTTTAATGTATGGTTAATTATCTCGATTTTAATGTGATTAGAGCTTTATCACGTTCGAGTTGCCTTAACGTTCGTTATTTGGAAAGACTATTTCAATGATGGTATTCCATCTAATTTAAATCAGTTTTTGCAAAAAGTTTATAGCTATAAGAATACGTCCGGTACGTACCATTTTAAAGAATATGCTTTTACTGTCTTTATGTGCACATAATAATTCAAACTGCTAATGTCTGTGTTGAAAGAGTTCTATTACGAGTTATAAATTATTTATACTATATGTAAATATCACTTTTGTACCTTCACAGGATATGTTGAATAAACTGAATCATAAATATTGTTAAAAAAAAAAAACAGTTAGAATTGCCTTTCCGGTGAAGTGTATAGCGTTTAAGATATATATCCAATATTTCTTTAATACTAACCACAAAAAAAAGTTTTGCTGCCTTAATTAGACTATTGTAAACTATTGTACCTTTTTTGTTTTCACCAATCATTTTACTTTAATTAAACAGAATATATATCCCATGTTTGGCATATTTTAGCAATCATGAAGACATTTAGTTTTTAGAATTAATAGAAAGTATTTTTAAAAATTTTTTTAATATATTTTATGTTGTCAAAAACGCAAAAAAGGCTTTGGCGATTTTGGACAATCAATTTGGCAAAAAAAGATCAAAATAAATCCGACAACCCTGGCTGCTGTTCACAATTTTTCTACAATTTACATGAGCGTTGCCAGTTGTTCTTAATCAGCCTGATTACGGTTGGCGTTGGCGTATACGCCTGAGTCGTTTTTTGTAAATGATTAAAGTAACATACAACTTGTGTTCTTTAATCTACTACAAAAAACGACTCAGGCGTATACGCCAACGCCAACCGTAATTAGGCTGAATATAAAACCCGCCAAATGAAAATTTTTTCATTTGCGAAGAAAATTTTATACATTTCATTTATTTTTCAAATAAGACCTTTAAATAAATAACCAAATTCAATATTCGACAGCTCTATTTATTTAGGCTTAGTCAAGTTTTAGAGCACGAAATTAGAATGGAAAACCTATTTTTAATGTATATATTACTTAAGCATTCGTTTTTGAATAAGACTGTTAAAATATAAAAAAATAGTTTATAAGAAATAACTTATGAATTTTAAAAGCTTTTATTTAACTTGCAATGTACATATAATTATGGGTGAAATGTTGCAACTCAATTTTAAAGCAGATACCTCGAACCGATTAAGATGACTTTTGTAAACACGTTCAGTTTGGATGACAATGCATGGTTAACTGTGTAAAGTTATTTTAAATCCAACATGGTAAAACACCCAAGATGGTGGACTTATTATTTTTAATGCGTTCCTACAATATGAGTATCAAATAGGAGGGCTGAGAATAAGTCTAAAAATTAAGTGACTCTAAATCTCTAAATCCAATATGACGGAATAAGTTTTTAATGCTTGCCTTCAATATGGGTATTAACTGAAAGGACTTACTGAGAATAGGAATGCGAGTTTTGGAATAAATTAAAAGTAAAAAATATTTAAAAAACTATCTTTTATTTAAATGCTCTAAAAATAAAAAAATATAATTTTACTTGAAAACTTTTACTATCATCTTATAACGTCGTTACGCAATTTATATGATTTAAAGCTTGTCGCGAGATTTAGTTGTGTAGAAAAACAAGTAAATTAAATAACTTGCGCCCAATTTCACCAAGTTCAGTTACAACTAACTTTTACTTTAACTACCAGTTAACAATATGTTTTTGACAGTTATAGCTGATAGTTAATTATAACTGAACTTGGTGGAATTGACAGTTGATGTGATTGATTTTAACTATTAAAATTCTCAAACGAAGTAAGTACGGGTACTTAAATCTCGCGACAAGCTTTCATATTTCAAATGTATTGACAAGCAACATGCTTTTATATCATATAAATTGATTAATGACATTATCAGGCCTGTCACAGAAATCAATTCTGATCGAAAGTCGAAGTGATTTCGTATTTTGCTTCATATAAAACGAAATCACTTTCGATCGAAATTGATTTCTGTGACAGACCTGTATAAGTTCTAAAAACAGGCAGTAAAAGTTTTTAAGTAATTTTTTTAAAGGTTTTTTACTTCTAATTTTTATAAAATAAAAACAAAAATTTAAATTCATATTATCATATCTTTTGAAAAAATAACTCATATGAATATTAATAATCACATCTGCTATTTGTTCATTGTTTTTGTAATATTCTTTGGTAGCTAAAGGTTTGTGCAATCGCTGTTATTTTTTGTTTATTTTTAAAAGTCTTCTGTACTTAAAACACCACATAAATTTAAAATTTTTAATTATTTTCTTACATTATTTTTGTTTAAATTTTTGAAAACTTGCGCTCAACATTTGCTGTAGTTAGGTAACGACATATATGAAAAAACTTCGGACTTATTACAACGTCTTACTTTGAATAAGCCCTCGCAAAAAATGTTGTTTTTTCTCTTTAACCTAGCATTTACACAAAGTAAATTTCTTGAAAGTTGCAATACACTCACACTTTTTTACTAACACACACATAATTTTTGTACTTTCAGCCAATCGGCTGTTTCTTAAATTTTTCGTTGATAATACCTATAGTCTACTTGCACGAAAGTACATTCACGTGTAAACCCCAGGTAAATAAAGTTACCTAAGCAAATAGAAATTAAGAACACCAAAAAAGTATTGAAATCGCCACGTTTAGCGAGAAATCACTACATATGGCAGCCCAGATTGTACTATGAAATTTTTAAAACAATGTGGCAGATTGCCACTGGCAATGTGTTAAAAGAAACAAGTATAGTATATTGGTATAACATAAACACTATAAAAGTATTGTTTCTTTTTAATCTGTTGTTTAGTAAACGAAAAACAACTGCGAATTTGATTTGCGTTTATTGTTTTCTATTCTTGGGTACACTCAAAAATTTGTACAGTAACTGAGTGTAATTTACTAAAATCATTTTACGTAAAGCTTAAAATAATGAAAATTTTGTTATTTTATAATTAAACTAATTCTTTAACTGTTTCTACATGTTGTTCCAAAAACAAATATGTTCAGTTATTTTTTATGCATAAAATTAAACTGAAATGCTTAACTGCAGTTATTTTAAATTATTTTATTATTTATGCTGGGTACACACAGTGCAATCTACATCAATGCAATCTCAAAATATCAATACGTTTTGATGTTGATGCAATCTGGAATGAATGAAAAATGAATGCAAATGAATTTAATTTGCTAGATTGCGTAAATGCATTGCATTGTGTGTACCCAGTATTACATACGCACATACATGTGCACATAAATAAAAAACAAAAATGTTTCGCTGATTTGGTAGGTAATTAATAATGACAGATAAAAATACTGTTTTAGCTTTCTTACGGCCATTTTCACCAAATTCGGTTATAATTAACTATCGGTTATAGCTGTCAAAACATATGGGTAACCAGAACTTTAAGTAATGGTTAGTTATAACCGAACTTGGTGAAAATGGCCGTTAGTATGTAATTTAAATTAACTGAAAAAAACTTTGAATGTATTTTTTGTAGTTTGTTTATTTTAAATATAAAATAACAGAAAAATTAATTCATTTTTAAAGAATTTCTCCGTTTTAAAATAAACATTAAAAAATATCCCTAAAATTCCTTTATTTTCTTATTAAATTTTCAGTTATTCAAACTTAATATTCTTTTGAATTTACCTACATAATATTTTGAGTGTACATCATACAAGTATGCTATACTTGTTTCTTTTAACACATTATCGTTGTGAATGACTGAACGAAAGACACAAAAGACCAAGTGACACAAAAGACCGGCTGACACAAAAGACCGGGTGAACGAAAAGAACGAACTAGTTCATTTTTTTTAACTGAACGATAATGACCGGTCACCTAAATGAACGATTAAGCCCAAGACTAATCTGATCGTCTGTACGAAGCTTTATAATTCATTAAATGTAAACACTGTACAATAATTTTAGTTTTTTGTTCGACAGTTTTTGGTTTCGACTGCAGTATCCCCTGGTGTTTTATACCTAACAGCTATAATTCAGTGTCCCATATAGTATACGCAGTTACAAAAAAATAGTGGCAACACTGCGATAAATGTTGTCAAATTCATGTGGTCTGTATTGGAATTTTTAACGCCTATCTTTATGGAGATGGTTTATTTGTTTACTGATTTATAGATTTGGTCTGTATAGAGCTCGATTCACCATGCGTTCCAAACAAAATTTTTTTATATTGAGTTTGACGTCTTAGACCACTTTCACACTCGGCAAGTTACTTGCGCAAGTCTCTTTGTTGTTGTCGGCAAGTAACTTTTGCAACTAACTTGCCGAGTCTGAAAGGGGTCTTACTTCTGAGAGAGAGAGAGAGAGAGAGAAATTATTTTGTTCGGCAAGTTTTTTCTTGAACAAGTTTAATTTTTGTTCAGAACAAAATGAACTGAGTTTCCACTTTTTCAATTTGTACAAAAAATTTAAATTATTGTTTTTTTTGTGAATAATTAAAAAAAAATCACTTTTCTTTTTACTTCCATTTTGTTGAACACACTTTTAGAAAGCAATTCAAAATATGCATGTGGTTTGCTAGTTGTGCTGCCATATTGTATAATTGTTCACACATGTATACCATATGGTAGCTTTGTTTTTCCGGACAAATTTTCTGAAATTGTTGAATCATTCACTCTCAGTAAAAAAATTATTCTCCGGACGAAAATATTAACGGAGTTCAGTGTTTGGTGCAAATGGTCTTGCGAAATAAAAAATGCTAAATTTCGTAGCTTTTTTATGAAATTTAACGGAAGGTGTATTTTGTTTTTGGATTTAACAAAACAGGTATGGCATTTGCATTTGCTCTTTTGCAAGAGCATTTGCAACAAACACTGAACTCCGCTATTATGAATCCACCTTTAGAAGGTTAAAAGCCCAATTTTATGGAGATGATTTTATATTTGCTGATTTATTAAGTTGTTGGTTTAAACATATTTTAAACCAAAAAACACTTTAAATTGCACTGATTTAGTCGCCCTTAGTATCTATTTCAATTTAAAATTGGGTTCTTACTGAACCATAAATAACATAAGAGGGATCTACATATTTTTTTTTATCAAGATAACTGATAATTTCCGCATTACCTTTTAAAAAACTCACTTCTTCAAATATCTGACGTTAGCACTATAAATGCAATAGTTGTAGTTATTGCTGTTGTTACTTTTTTTTTAATATTCATTGTATGACTCTGTCATGTTGGTTGACTGGCTGGCTGGCTGGCTGGCTGGTGTTGGCTAAAGTGACTGTTGACATAATTGTGGGTTTAGTGTTAATTACTATTAACATTTTGTATTGACATTTTCATGAATACAATGGCAGGCAGTAGTGATGAATGGTGGAGGAGAATTCATCTTCATCAATTCACCTTTTGTTTAAATATTTTTCATATTATTTATTTATTTTTTTGTTTTATAAATTGAATGCATTTATTTTGTCTTTCTCTAACACGAATATGTATGAATTTATAATTAATTATGATTATAGGTTATAATTGGGTATATTGATATATGTATGTATGTATTTATGTATGTACGCATGTATGTACGTGTAAATAAATGAGTAGGTAAATAAATATTATATACCAGTGGACTTGATGTTAACGATGGTTTCTACTGAGTAATCTTTTTTTCATTCAAATGTCTCTTTTCTAAACTTCGGTAATTTAGAATGTAAACAATTTACCAAATGTTTTCTATAATTTATTAAAAGTAATTTTAATTTTACATTTGCCCTAGAAAAATCATGAAGCTAAAGTAAAAGACTTTATTTTGGTCCCAGAAAATGATCTCATGAAGTTTATATTACTTGATATTTTAAAATTCATGCTTAGGTCCATCAAATTAAATTTTCATTAAATAACACTATGTGGCAATTTTTTGACCAAATGAATCTGACACCTAATCTTTATCTAAAATTGTCCGCTGAATCCAAATATGAAGTCAGAATTGTCAAAAGTAGAACAGTAGATATTCCAAAATAATCGTTATTTGTGTTTTAAAAAAGATAATGTGACTGAAATGCAAATGTCTTAAAAATTTTAAAACGGACTATATTTCTCTTTCTTTTTAGTGAAAGGTTATACAATTTCTAAAATAACCATGGGTCGTTTATGAAGATGAGTTAATAAATGGCAGAGTTATAGTGACAAAATTTCAAACTTCATTATAAATTTAGTGATTTTTTGCAATTTTGCACTTTGCAAGTTATTTTTTTTTTAACCAAACAATAATTTTTTTTTAAGTTTTATCACTTACGACATTAGCCTTTTTCAATACGAACACTTTTCGATTTGTATCAATTCAATAAAAAACACAACAAATAAATATACAAAGCTAAGTTTTTAGTAACAATAAATATTAAAAAAAGCTTAAAACTATTGAAGCTTTGTCATTTTTGTACTAACCAATCTATGCCTTGTTTGGCGCATAATGTTCATATTAAAATATTCTAATGTCGCATGCAATAAAACATTAACCCCCGTATTTATAAACGATTATTAAATTTAACAAACGTTTATTAAGCCAAATTTTCATACAAAATTTGTTTTGTAAACCTTTATTAAATTTAAAAATTTTTTATAAATACAGGCATAAGACTTTTAAATCATTGGCTTAAAAAAACAATAACTTGAAAAAAGCTAAATTGAACAAAATCATCAAATTTTTTTATAAAGTTTGAACTTTTGTCTACTGTAACTCTGTTTGTTGACTAATCTTCAGAAAAGTGCAAATGCATGTTTTTTGTCGATAGTCTAAGAACGATGTCGACCAATTATCATTCCGAATCATTAAATTTGCGTTAAAATAGCATCAATTTTTTGCATATTTTGGTAAAAATGCATATTTTTGCATATTTCGGTTTTAAATGCATATTTTTGCATATTTTGACATTTTTGATTGATTTTTTTTGTTAATTTTCATATTATAAAAAAAGTTCTTAAAAAAAATTTAAATACACAAAAAAATTAATTAATAAATAAATTCTTTTGGAGCTTTGCTTTAAATGCAATATTTTCAAGATTTCGACAAAAGATGCTTCTTTTTTCAACCGATGCCGAACTTTACATGGTTAAGGCTTCCAATGGGGTTGAAATATTTTATCCAAAACTGTTCACAAGTTACTTGCTTGGCACATTGGTTATACCAAGTTGCAGAGAAAATTAGAGACCAATTCGATAATATTGCAATTTTTAATGTATCCCTTGATTCGCCTTCCACCGCCGTCAGAAGTAACAATATTGGGGTCTGGCTAGATGCTTCAGAAATCAATTCAAAAACTTTGATTAATTTAACAATGTTAGAAGAGCTTGGTGATACCAATGATTATGCAATTTGAAAAGTAAAATAAATATTAAATCTAAATAACATCAGCAGTCAATTAGCATTTGTATTTTCCAATTACGGATATTTTGGTGAAACAATAACTAATAAGGCAGGATTTAGTTCACTTAATACTCAAGTCAAAGTAATTGACATATGATTGATAGCCCGACAAATTAAAAAAAATCAAAACGTTTTGCAAAAAAAAATTAAGGATTCCAAAAAATAAAATATATTTCCAAAATTTTTGATCTGATCAAAGTCGGATCGGAAAATAAATTTTTTCAAAATGCATTGGCATTCTTCAAGTACAAGACAAAGTTTTACTTTTAATACACCAAATTTACATGTTTTGAGAACAAACACATTCTCATCATCAGAATTCTTTGCATTTTAACCCTTTCAGCCACTGCAAAGGCTGGCAGTATAGTTTATAGTTTATAAAGCTTAAATATGATTTCTGCCATGTGGTCGCGACTGCTGACGCGTAGAAGACGTAATCTGGAACACCAATTTTTAACAACTTTTCGCATTCTGATCATCATCGTTTTTGAAGACATATGGGCCAATGATTCCGCCAGCCCATAAAGTGCACCAAACAGTAATTTTCTCCTCACTCCAAATGCGACGATTCTGCTTATGTACGTACACATTCAACAAAAATGGGTTTAATCGGAAAATAAAATTTTGAATGGAAATTCAAAATTAATATCAATTTGTGCTTCAGCCCATTCGCCGAATTATTTTCATTAAAAATTTTAACAATTTGCAATGCTTTGCTCTGGTGTTAGTCGATTCAAAATGAAATTTCAAAGCAAACTTAACAAGAAGCAACTATATATCAGCTGTTAAATGAGTTCTCAAATAAAGCAGTGATGCTAACTCAAAATTGCGATCCAAAGGATAGCTAAGGTAAAATGTAACAAGAAAATACAATAATAGGATTATAACTATTACAAAAAAGCTTTATAAAATACATAACTGAAATTTAGCTAATAAAATAAATTCGAAAAATAAAAAATGTTGATTATAAAAAATACTTAACAAAAAACATTTCAATAAAAGAAAAAACTTGACAAATGGTAACGCTGCTTTCAAAACAAAACTTCTTTTTGTCAGTAATGCCACAATAATAATATAACTTATTGCCACTTTTCTAGTGATGACACCAAAATAATCGAAAGATTTAAAATGGAATAAAATGAGATAGGAACATCTTTCAAAGATGTGGTTTTTAGCCCTATATATATATATATCAGGGGTGGAGAAAAGGTTTGGGACGAAAAACTAATGGAGGTCGATCATAAATTTTATTCCGCTAGGGACGACTCCTAGGCAATTATGGGACTTATTTTTCAAATATTTCTAGTCTGTATTGAAAATTTTGTATGGGAACCCCCTTAACAAATGGTGATAGCGGGTAGGTATGTTAAAAATAAATTATGGAAATGAACAATAAAGTGAGGTTTGTCATACATTTGACCCGTCTAGGCGCATCCGACGCGCTACAGGGGCCAAATCTAAGAATTTTATTGAACCGCAATATTTGTACGGTTAAAATTCCTTATTATGACTAGAGTGGTAACATTTCCTCCAGAACTGTAGGGTGTAGGTGCATTTGTGTGCGTATTTATGCATTTATTACATATCAATTGAATGTGTTGAAAGTAAAAAATGAAGGATTAAATAAATTATTAACATAATTACACGATTTAAACCACTCGACATGTTTGCGGTGATTGAGCATCGAGTGTTGTTGTTGTTTATGAAGATTTTCGATGTTGAAACTGTGGGGAAAACAAAGCTTTACATTAAATTTATGATATTTTTTCACAGTTATAGCGAAAATTTTTTGTAAAAAAATTATATGTAAATTATTTTTGAGTAACAAAAAAAAAAAAAATTTATAACAGAGTTGCCAAAACAATTGATATTTAATATGTTTTTTATCTGATTTCTTTGAAATTTAGAATATGAATGGAAAAGTTTTGGATTTAGGAATATTATTGAGGGAATTGTGTTGTTTAGTATACGTAAAATTACAGTAGAGCAAGACATTTAAGTGTCAAAAGTATTTTGGGGCTTAAAGCTTCTAGAAATAAGAATCGATGTGAAATCTTTTTTTGTTTTTAAGGTTAGGTAAAAAAGGCTGGTGTGAAGTGAACTTTACTCCCTAAACCAGACATCACTATGGTCCATTGTGATTGTTAAAATTTTTGCTAATATATTTTCTTTTATTCTTCTAAATAATGTAATAATTATTAACTTAATTACAAAAAAACCTTCAACACCTGCTGTAAACGTAACTCATCATCTGTCTCTCATAAGCATCCAACAAAAGTTTCATTTACCATTAAAACTCTAAAGCAAACTAAAAAAACCTCGCCTAAGTTTTCAAGAAAAATATTTATTTTCCGGTTTTTTTCAACTTCCTTAAGAAAAAATGCTGCTGCTTCTCTTAACTTTTTACAGCTCATTATGCAATTTGTTTTAAATAACACTTGCCAATACATTTTATGCTTGAAGAATTTTTTTTGTTTAGTTGTTGCCCGTAATTGTCTTATCTTAATGTAAACATTAATGTTGCCTGGCTCTTACACCGATCGCTTACTGCACTTTTAGGCGATGCGGACGTTAATCTACCACAATTTAAAACGTTATAAAAAGTAATTAACAGCGTTTGCATGCATGGTTATACTTGTTTGGGCTTGCATGAGCATGAGAATGAGACACGTGAATAAAATATCATTTACTAATTGAGGATCACATACTTTTAACCCCAACTTAAAAATGGTTTTTGGTCTTATAAGTTTTTTTTTTGAATTTATCAAAAAAAAAAGATGTTTTAAAGGTGACAAAAATTATGTTTTAATACCTTTTTTTGGGGGTTTTAGATGAATAAACCGTTTTAAAGTTGGAAAATTAAATGTTACTTAATCAATTATTGTCGGTGAAATCCTACATCACGGTATTTACAGACAAATTTGAAAGCAAAATGTTTCTTTTCTGTTAAGTCTTTCGAAAGTGAACGTTTTTTCAACAGACGGACAGCCAGACAGACAGATAAACATGGCTTAATCGGCTATAAATCCTTCAAAGGGTCTTATATGAATATTAGAGTATTCAATTAATCGAGGTTTTGTATTAATCGATTAATCGCGCTAATAATTATTCGAGGTAAAAGTTTAATCTAATTATAATCGAACCATTTAATATTATTCGGTTAATCGAACAATTTTGTCTAGTTTAGAATTTTAAAAATAAAACCAAAAATTTTATTTTTTAACATAAGAATTTTATTAAAAATTAACAACAATTAAACAAACGGTACTCTGTGTAATAAAAGAGGAAAACTTTTTTAATTAAAAATAGCATCAAAATTTAAACAAATCTTCTAAAATAATCATTCAAAAAGAGTATACAGTTTAACAGCCGTATTCATAAAAACTTATTGATGATTAATTGACCGTTTTTAAGCAAAAAGTGCTAAAGTTGTATTCATAAACGAAAAATAGTCTATTGAACCTTTAATAAACCATTCATAAAGTAAGAAAATTTATTGTTGGATTTGCCCTTCTTTAAACCAAAAATAAAATGATATTTTAAAAGGTGTTTGCATTTTATGATATTATTTTTGTGAAATATGTAGAAAAATAATGACAAAAATGTTTTATTTATTACAATGGACATGTTAAATACATATTACAAATTTTTTTTTTATTTTAGACAGCCAATTTAAAGTTATATTGAAAATTATTTAAAAAAAAATTTATATGATTTAAATGAATATGTTCAGGGGCGAATGCAGATGTTCTTTTTAATTATTTATTAAATTATTACAACTAGTTGTTTTGTTTTTGTTTAAAACAACAAATTATTGTTAAAAATATAAAAAAAATAAAATAAACAAATCATAATAATAGTGATGTTAATAAAAAGTAAACAAACTTTTTATTCGATTACTTTCTTATCGTATATATAAAAAAGGTTCAAACAAAAGTTGTTATGATACATTTCGGAAACATTTTGTTCAGAAACTAAAATAATATGGAGTTTTATTAGATAAGAATAATTTTAAATTAAAAAAAATTATAAAAAAAATTTTAATATAGAATATCATGTAAACCGAATAGAAGTCTCGTGCATCATTAACAATAAAATTGCAGCCAAATATAAAGAAAGTTGCCACACTTAAACAGAAAAGCGCTGCAAACAGTTAATAGTAAAAAAGCTGTTATTGTACGTTTATGAATACAAATTTTTATAGGAGGCTTATAAGACAAAAAACGTTTATTAGTTATTACATACTATAAGCTTAAAATAAGAACTTTTTATGAATATGGCTGTAAATGTTTATGTTTCAAACGATTTTTTTCTTTTGTTGTGATGAAACTTGATTTGGAAAAGATTATTTCACTTATTTTTGACGTTGCAGAGATTGAAAGTAAAGCTTTATAAAGCATATCAAATATCCCTTTTCTTTTTCTTGTCTTTTCTAAAAATACGTAGTTTTCTATTATACCACTTGAATCTCGTTTTGATTATTTGACAGTTTTATTACTTTTAGTAGACTTGTTAAGGTCTGGTTGAAGGTTGTTTTCATTCGTCTCAAAAAAATCATCTTCTTCATCTGAATCATTATGGTAAATGTCTTCTAAACATTCTTAAAAATAAATTATTTCCAAGATTTTTGATTTCAGTCTTTGTACAATATTTTAAAAAATTGTTACTCGAAGGAAATGTTCCTGAGTTAAGAAACAATAAAAGAGTATTTACAACGTACCGGCTTGTTTTTTTTCATAAAAGAAAAAAAAACTAATTCTGTGAAAAACCAAATTTTCGATTAATCGACATAAGTTGTTCGAATTATTTGTTTAACGAAAATAAGCAATTTTAAATTATTTAAGCCGTTAATCGGTTAAATACTCTAATGAATATGAAAAAAGTTTCACACGGAATGATAAACTTAGTATACCGACATACACAATTTGTGGTCGAGGTTATAGAAATGTTTTTTTAGGCAGGTAGCCAAATTTAAACTGAATTGAATAAAACTTTCTTTTGATTTGAAATAACATAATATTTCCCGTTCCGGGAATTCCCGGGAATTTCCATTATTTTATTTCCCGTTTTCCCGTGATTTTTCTTGCGGGATCCCGGGAAATAAAAAATTCCTCATAATTTCAGAAAATAGCTATTTATGCTTTGAAATTTAGTTTTCTATTCTCTAAAAATTAGCATCTGTGGATGGGTTGTGGATTAGATCAATTGCAAGAAGTGAGTACATGTATTTAAATCAATGTCTCCAGATGCAATAAATCTACTCAAAGCAGAATGGGCAGTGCAACAGTTGATAATTATTACATTTAGTGAAGTGAAGAGTTAATGAAGTACATTAATTCAAAATAAGATGCAGGCAGTAAAGTTTCATTGTTCATGAACAAATCTTAAAAATAGGAGATACCTTATCGCTCCTTTATTGCAACATAGTCATATCTACAAAAACAAACGATCTTGGCAAAATGCGATTAAAGTTTTCAAAATGTACCGATTTAAAGATATATTTTGCTATAACTTCGGTTCAGTTGGAGATATAATACGAGAAGGTATGAAGGAAAACTTTGCTAAAGTTACTTAAAATTTTAAGATATGACTATGATGCAATGAAGGAGCGATATGTTTATTAGGTGATAAACACAAATTTTCAATGTCAATTTGTGTTGGTTTATATACCCGTGAATTGCGGGGAAACCGAGATAAAATACCATTTTGGAAACTCGTGTAAGATACTACAGCATACAACTTGAAAAACACATTGTCCTAAAGATGACAAATGGACCTATTGAAATGAAAAGTTTTGGAAGAAGCAGTCCGGTTGATGCTATTTTTGTATCAACCTTGACAAACATTTGACTGATATAGACGTTGTTTATAAAAAAGAAAAAATTGCTTCTGATTGTGAGTCCGAAGCATGCTACAACGGTGCACTTTTAACTATTTGTCCAACCTCGGTAAAAATTTAACAAAATTTTTCGGAAACATGATTATTAGTAAATAAAAGCAGGAATATGCTTTTTGACGACTTACAAAGCGCTTTGAGTGTGTCAGAAAGTTATTTCCTAAGCCAGTAAAAATTTTATATATTTCTTTAAAGTATTTTATCTTTTTTATTAATTAACTTTTTGATTTCATATCTTGAGTACCTCAATTTTTATTTTGTTTTTATTATTGTTTTATGAATTATCCAGAGCATAATAATATTGAATAAAAGCATAATAATAGGGAATAAAGGCGTGAGGTAATAATAATTCAAGTTCCTATTTCAATCTTCAATTAAGTTCCCTTACGTTTTTTTTATAAAAGTTTTTTTTTTTCATTAATTAATACCAAAATTTACTTTGTATTATTTATATGGAGCGGGATCCCGGGAAAGCGGAAAATTGTTTTAAATTTCCCGGGATCGAAAAAGTCCGGGGGAAAAAAACTCTAGTTATTAGGGACTGGTTCGTTTGATGCCACAATCTGTGGTTTTTGATATATACTAACACTCATTTTAAGAGGTTATTTTGTCCTTTTTTTAACTTCTACACTAAGACGGCACTTTAGAGGGTTTAAATGTTTTTCGAATAAGTTCTGCATCAAATTTCACTATGGGTCTTCTAAGAACAAAAGTTCGTACAATGTATGTAAAACGGATTTTCGAAATCCCGGCCCTTGAAATTTTTAATTCAAATTTTTAATTAGGCTTAAGTTCATTAAATTTAATTTTCATTAAATTATTTCTATGAAGAAAGGAATTTTACAACATGAAAATTAATTAAAATTGTTATTTATAATCTTTCATTTTTGACCGTGGCCGGGATTCAAACCGCGGCCGGCAGGTTACCATGACATGTTTCGATCGCAACCACTCGATCTCCTCAGATGGATTTGCCGTTTTACACTCGCAGCCATCGACGACTGCTGACGTCAATAGTCAAACATCAATCCTTAAACTAAATTGTATTTTAACCTTTGGTAGATCGAAGTTTATTTTTTTTTTTTTGAATGATTATTCATTTTAATTGATTTTACATTAATTTAATTTGGATTAAAAACCATAAATAGTTCAACAAAATAACCACAATACTAATTATTTTTAAATTTTTTCGAAAAACCGTTTTACATACATTGCACGAACTTTTGGTCTTAGAAGACCCCTAGTGAAATTTGATACAGAAAATATTCGTAGAACATTTTAACCCTCTAAAGTTCCGCCTTAGTGTGGAGGTTAAAAAAAGAGAAAAAATTACCCCTTAAAATGAGTGTTAGAGGGTTAATATATTCTAAGAAAAAAATCGCCATACAGTTCTACTGAAGACATCTGAAATAGTCTTTTAGCTCAGAAGTACATTAAGTATATTTTTTTTGGCTTGTACCAAACGCAGTTTCAAGAAATTCAAAAATTTCAATGCCCGAAATTTCGGAAATCCGTTTTACACACAGTGCACGTTGTTTTGGTCTTAGAAGATCCCTAGTAAAATGTGATGCAGAAAATATTTGTGAAACATTTTAACCCTCTAAAGTGCTGTTTTAGTATACTTTTGTGGGGAAGTTAAAAATAGGGGGCAAAAGTGACTCCTTAAAATGAGTGTTAGTGGGTTAATATATTATAAAAAAGGAATCGCCATACGATTCTACTGAAGACATCTGGAATTAGTTTTTAGCTCAGAAGTGCATTTAGTACATTTTTTTTTACTTACACCAAACGCCTTTTCAAAAATTAAAAAACTTTAGGGACCCATATTTCGGAAACCCGAGCTAACTTTATAAAAACCTTTTACCAGATTTGCTCTACTAGTAGTTAACTTTCATTTCGCGTAGCAAGTATTGAGGCTGGTTTTTTTGTTGCACAGTGTTACTGGCTTTAAAAAATAAGTCAAAATATTTTAACTCTTAAAAAAAAAATTTTAATAAACAAACATTTTAATAGTTTTTTTTCAGTTTCTAGTTGATCTTTTTATTTGATTGCCCTTACAGAATTATATGAATGACTCCAGGTGATATAATGTTTTAAAAAGTTCAAAAAAGTGTAATTATACACCTTGTACATATATATAAAATTATAGTTATAGTATAGAAATTTATACAAGAATATCCATTAGGGAGCATCTAAGATAAAAGTTCTGAAATTTCTATAACTAGCCAATATTTAAAGAAAAACGACTTTTGTAATCTCTAAAACATCTAACTCAAACACATACGCTTTTATTAAAAAAAAAATACAAAAATGGTTTTCGGCAAAAAAAGAGACGGGAATTCTCAGTCAACGTAAAATATTGAACAACGAGCCAGCCTAATGCAGCATCGAGTGTAAATTTGTTTTGACTTACTTGTTTACAATTTATATAAATAACAAAAATAAATATCAATTTTATATATACATATCTACAACAAGTATACATACAAATGTATTTAATACATTACTATTAAAAGGGATTCATGTATTTGTGTATAAAAATACACCTATAAAAGTTATTAAGCCTTCGAAATGCAAAAATACCTTTTGGCAAACGATATTCAGATATGCCATATAATAACATATGGGGGATTTCATGTCAAGTGACCCAATTTTGAAATCGATGTCTTCCGATTTGGATGAAATTTGCACCAAGGTTAGTCCTATTGGATAGTAGTTTAGACACAAATTTTCAACAAGATCGGTCTAAAAGTTTCTGAGTTAGTGGCGGTCAAAATTTGACATTTTGGCCATACAGGTGTTCTTTCTTATCCATGTAACTTATTACCTATTGGTGTTAGCAAAATTTGTCCCAAGTAGCTTCGATAGCTATTTGATCCATCTTTTGAAAAAAAATTTTTTTGTTTTTTTAAAAAATTTTTTTTATTTTTTTTTTTAAATTTAAAACTTTTTTTTATTTTTTTTTTTAGCGGGAATGTTTTTTTTTTTTTTTTTTTTGTTCAAAAGAAAGCTTATGTCTTTTCCTTTAAGGTAGTTTTGGTCCCTTTTTGGGATGCGAGCGGCTTATGTATAAAAAAAAATAATTTCTAACTCTAGACAAGGGTTTTTCAATTTTTAGCATATGCAGTGTTCTTTCTCATCCATTTAACTTATTACCTATTAGTGTTAGCAGAATTTGTCCCAAGTAGCTTCGATAGATATTTGATCAATATTCTGAAAAATTTTTTTTTTTGTTTTTTTAAAACTTTTTTTTTTAATTTAAAATTTTTTTTTTAAATGTAAAATTTTTTTTTATATTTTTTTTTATCCGGAATGTTTTTTTTTTTTTTTTTTTTTTGTTCAAAAGAAAGCTTATGTCATTTCCTTTAAGGTAGTTTTGGTCCCTTTTTGGGATGCGAGCGTCTTATGTATAAAAAAAAAAATAATTTCTAACTCTAGACAAGGGTTTTTCAATTTTTAGCATATGCAGTGTTCTTTCTCATCCATTTAACTTATTACCTATTAGTGTTAGCAGAATTTGTCCCAAGTAGCTTCGATAGATATTTGATCAATATTCTGAAAAATTTTTTTTTTGTTTTTTTAAAACTTTTTTTTTTAATTTTAAATTTTTTTTTTAAATGTAAAATTTTTTTTTATATTTTTTTTTATCCGGAATGTTTTTTTTTTTTTTTTTTTTGTTCAAAAGAAAGCTTATGTCTTTTCCTTTAAGGTAGTTTTGGTCCCTTTTTGGGATGCGAGCGGCTTATGTATAAAAAAAAAAAATAATTTCTAACTCTAGACAAGGGTTTTTCAATTTTTAGCATATGCAGTGTTCTTTCTCATCCATTTAACTTATTACCTATTAGTGTTAGCAGAATTTGTCCCAAGTAGCTTCGATAGCTATTTGATCAATATTCTGAAAATTTTTTTTTTGTTTTTTTAAAACTTTTTTTTTTAAATTTAAAATTTTTTTTTTAAATGTTAATTTTTTTTTTTTATATTTTTTTTTATCCGGAATGTTTTTTTTTTTTTTTTTTTTGTTCAAAAGAAAGCTTATGTCTTACCCTTTAAGGTAGTTTTGGTCCCTTTTTGGGATGCGAGCGGCTTATGTATAAAAAAAAATAATTTCTAACTCTAGACAAGGGTTTTTCAATTTTTAGCATATGCAGTGTTCTTTCTCATCCATTTAACTTATTACCTATTAGTGTTAGCAGAATTTGTCCCAAGTAGCTTCGATAGCTATTTGATCAATATTCTGAAAATTTTTTTTTTGTTTTTTTAAAACTTTTTTTTTTAAATTTAAAATTTTTTTTTTAAATGTAAATTTTTTTTTTTATATTTTTTTTTATCCGGAATGTTTTTTTTTTTTTTTTTTTTTTGTTCAAAAGAAAGCTTATGTCTTACCCTTTAAGGTAGTTTTGGTCGCTTTTTGGGATGCGAGTGGCTTATGTATAAAAAAAATTATTTCTAACTCTAGACGAGGGTTTTTAAATTTTTAGCATATGCACTATTTTGAATTTTTTCCTATTTGTTTTTAAGTGTTTCTAAAGCCTTAAAAATAAAACGTTTGCAAAGAAACTAGACAAATTAATTTTTCCGACGGTATGTTACAAACCCAATTATTATTTTATACCTTCGATACTATAATGCCCACAATATGTTAATCCCAGGAATAAAATCACTTTTTTCTGTAGAAATGTTGACAAATAATTCTTTTTTTAATTTTTTCTACATAAATTTTATTAAATTATTTATCTTTATCTTTTTATAATTATTATTAGAAATTATTATTACTATAATTATATATTAATTTAATTATTATTACAAATTAATAAAAAGAATTTAATTTGTCAACATTTCTACAGAAAAAAAGTGATTTTATTCCTGGGATTAACATATTGTGGGCATTATAGTATCGAAGGTATAAAATAATAATTGGGTTTGTAACATACCGTCGGAAAGGTTAATTTGTCTAGTTTCTTTGCAAACGTTTTATTTTTAAGGCTTTAGAAACACTTAAACACAAATAGGAAAAAATTCAAAATAGTGCATATGCTAAAAATGTAAAAACCCTCGTCTAGAGTTAGAAATAATTTTTTTTATACATAAGCCACTCGCATCCCAAAAAGCGACCAAAACTACCTTAAAGGGTAAGACATAAGCTTTCTTTTGAACAAAAAAAAAAAAAAAAAACATTCCAGATAAAAAAAAATATAAAAAAAAAAAATTTACATTTAAAAAAAAATTTTAAATTTAAAAAAAAAAGTTTTAAAAAAACAAAAAAAAAAAATTTCAGAATATTGATCAAATAGCTATCGAAGCTACTTGGGACAAATTCTGCTAACACTAATAGGTAATAAGTTAAATGGATGAGAAAGAACACTGCATATGCTAAAAATTGAAAAACCCTTGTCTAGAGTTAGAAATTATTTTTTTTTATACATAAGCCGCTCGCATCCCAAAAAGGGACCAAAACTACCTTAAAGGAAAAGACATAAGCTTTCTTTTGAACAAAAAAAAAAAAAAAAAAAACATTCCCGCTAAAAAAAAAATAAAAAAAAGTTTTAAATTTAAAAAAAAAAAATAAAAAAAATTTTTAAAAAAAACAAAAAAAATTTTTTTCAAAAGATGGATCAAATAGCTATCGAAGCTACTTGGGACAAATTTTGCTAACACCAATAGGTAATAAGTTACATGGATAAGAAAGAACACCTGTATGGCCAAAATGTCAAATTTTGACCCCCACTAACTCAGAAACTTTTAGACCGATCTTGTTGAAAATTTGTGTCTAAACTACTATCCAATAGGACTAACCTTGGTGCAAATTTCATCCAAATCGGAAGACATCGATTTCAAAATTGGGTCACTTGACATGAAATCCCCCATATGTATGTATGTAAATACTATATGCACATGTGTATGTACTAAACATGTTGATATAAATATATAAATGTTTTACAAATACTTCTGAGGAAAAAAAACCGTAACTCAAAAATGCATCAGTTTGATACACATATTGATACACACACATATGTTGTTTTTACACAGAGAGGAAAAGTCTGTTAACAGCAGCAACAATAACAACAACAATATTATACTCATATTTACTGACTTTGTTTTAAATATTTTTTTTATTTATTTCAGTTAAATTTTTCGTTGTTGTTTTTTAAACATTTTTTGATACAAAATTTATATAACAGAGGACTAACTTTATTCAAATTGGTGTTAAATTTTTCAATTGTATACTTCTAAATTTTTTACTTGAATATTGTTTTTCATTTTACTTTTTAAATGCAATAAAAAAAATTTTATGGCGGTTAAACGGCAGAGTGTTAAACGGCAACCCCCTCTTAAGAGATTGTGTGGCTACAATCGAAACGTCAGGGAAACCTGTCCGTGAAAACCTGGGTTCGATCCTCGGTTTAGTCAAGAATGAAAAATTATCAATAAATTTTAATTAATTTCATGTTGTAAAATTCCTTTATCAATCCATCCGTACTCAAATCAAATTTTAATAGTACGGTGAGTACGGATTTTCTTGAATCAAGTACAGAAAGGGTGATTCAAGTACGGATTTTCAATCGCAAAATAATTTAATTATCTTTAATTATCCATATTCAATCCCGATTTCGTACTTGAAATAATCCGAAAATGTGCTTGATTCAAGAATTATAAACTTTTTTTTAATCCGATTTCGTACTTAAAATAATCTGAAAATGAGATTGACTTAAGTATTATAAAGTTGATTTTAGCATGAATTCGTGCTTGAAAAACCACAAAAGAAACTAGAAAGAAAAATTTATTATGATTGATTAACTGACTCGTATTACAGAACGATAAAACACCAACATCATGGCCGACAAACAGGTCGTTCTTGTTTGTCTGCTTTTCGTGCGCTTTGCGTTGTCACCCCGCATTGGTAGTGGTTCGGCGTCGTATAACTGTACCGAGTTACAGTTTTTGCGGTTTCTACATTAACTATATGCAATCGTTTTTAACCTCAATGTTTTAATGTGTTGTCTGGTGGAGAACCGAAATTAACAGCCAGGCCCACGATGTCACACGTTAACGTTTGCATAGAAAATTACATTTTAAACAAAAACAATTTCTAAAATTTGTTTTTGTTTTAAATGTAATTTTCTATGCGACGCGTTAACGTGTGACATCGTGGGCCTGGCTGTTACTCAACGTGACTGGTGGAGGACCATATATAACTCAGACGTAGACGTTTACTGGTGGAGACCAAAATACTTTGGAGCGGATTCTGGAAGCTCTCGCCTTCCTATACGAAGGTTTAGGTCGAACGAGGTTTTGTGGTTAAAGCTCCAAAAATTGTGTGATACCCTGACATTATAACTCAAATAGTTCGCCAAAAACTTTTATTTTTAAGCAAAATAAAACAAAAAACAAAAAAAAAATAATATCAGTGGGACTAGAAGAATAGTCAATCAATTTATAAAACTTGTTTAACTCAATACACATCCTTCTTAAAGGGTACTATTAGCATAAGTAGCTCTTAAAAATTGAACTGATAACAGAACCAAATGACGTGATGGTCGTTGAGGAACATTGTTGATTAGGTATCCAGAGCATACGTCGCCAACAATTATGTTAAAAATAAACGAATGTTTAGCACAGTTTTACGGCTCTTAAGAGTTGGCAGCTTCATGAGGGCTAGTCTTGCAGAATAAGACGGCATATTCTATTGTTTAAAGTTCAACCTTCGCGGACAAAGAGTCAGAAGCTGTTTTTGAACTGATTCAATTTGGTCGGAATATCCTTAAACTATTAAGCCCATCTGCCTTTTTAGCTGTCATTGTTATATGTGCGATGAAATTTAGTTTCGAGCCAAGCAGAATTCCAAGGTCTAAGAAATTATCCACCGACTCTAACTGATACCTTTCAAAAAAGTAGCATGCAGGTATTGGACTCTTTAAAAACCATAAGCACAAAAAATCCCAAAAATATAATACAAAAAATAAACAAAATTTAGTAAAATTAGAAAGTTAACATTAAAGCTGTGCGCGCAAATGGTTTTTTACACGCGAATGCACACTCTCACAAATGAAAGAATGGCAATCACTTACGCTTTTGAAATTCTCACTGTCACGCATGCATAAAACACAATTTTTGTTATCACGCTCGCACGCTCGCTTACTCACGAATTGTTTTATTTTCAAAGTCTTACATTCACGAACACTAACCAAATATCAACATGAAGCATAAATTAGTTTGATAAAATAGTGTTATTCGACCCGCTACTTTCTCTCTTTCTTTCGTGAACACATTTTGCGCGACAAATTCAATGGCCGTGTTATCTCACATGGTGGTGATGTCAATTGGCCGGCAAAATCGTGTGATTTGACACCGTTGGACTTTTTTCTTTGGGGTTATTTGAAAGAAAAAATGTACGTCGATAAGCCATCAACAATTCAAGAGCTAAAGGATGAGATAATTCGGCACATTAACGGCAAAGATCCTCAATTATGCCTCAGCGTCGTCGAAAATTTGGACCATCGGATGGAAGTGTGCGCCGAGGTCGCGGCGGTCATTTGACCGATATTTTGTTCCATACATAATTAAACCATACCAATTTTATGACAATAAAAAGAAAGTACAATAATTTCCTAAATAATTTGTGTTTTATTCAAAATCAGCATCGGCTCTTAAAATTTAACCAAAAATATACCAAAGTTAATGTTTCTAACAGTGTTCGAAAATAAACAGAACTTTATTTAGCGTACGGCTCACACACCTAGAAACCATTTTATTTTTTAGTGTTTGTGTATTACAACACAATCCTTACTACGTTGCCACAAGCAAGTAATTACTTGCAAGTAGTGTATACGTATTATCAACGAAAAATCAAGGAAATAGCCGATTGGCTGAACCCTGTCGGAGATTCAGTTAACTTTAAATTAACTTAAAGCTAACTATTTCTCAAGTAGTGGTGGTTGACACTTGCACTACTTTATATGGAATTAACTAACTATTTTAACATTGCGATGTCCTAGGAAGTAGTCAATTGTCCGACTCTGCATTACTTTCAATTAACTTTAAAGTTAGCTACCTATCCGTTAACTTAAAGTTAACTTTTGTAGCTAGCTATAAACTTACTACTTTAATTTAACTTTAAGTTAAGTTAATTTAAGTTAAGGCCGATTATTACAAACTTAATATTTTTAAAAATAATGGAACTTGCACTTGCATGTGGCAACGGGGGGTTAATACTGTTCGTAGCTATTTTTTAGAAAGTAACGAGCATTATATAGTGTTCTGTTCTTCGTTATAAAACAGAACACTTGTAGTTATTTAATTATTTTAATGTTCTTTAGTGTATCTTTTTTTACATTGATAAGGCAATAAGCAAATAAAAATTTAAGCAACGACGACAGCACGAATAGCTTGTGTGTGTACATGTTTTGTTTGTGTAAAATGTTTTGGCTGGCTTTTTTTCGTATGTGTATTTTATATTTGTAAAATATTTTTTGCTTTCTATACCAGCCAAAAGGGTGCTTAGCACAACTGAAACGAACGAATATTAATGTGTAGAACTGGACGTTTATGGTTAAAAAAAAAAAAATAGAACGCATTCAAGATCACAAACAGAAAAACGTTTTTTTAATGGTTTACTACACAAACACACATATGTCTATTGTGTTTGTTTTCCAACATACATATAACAAATTTGAGAATCTTGGATGAAAAATTTGTTGAAGAAACTAAGGCCCTTATTATGTTAAACGCAACTCAACGCCAAAGAATTACATTGAAAGCAAAAACAAAGTCATAAATGTTTTGTGATCTTGTTGTTGCTTTCTACAGAAATTCATGTACCGTTTTAACATTTTCAACCAGCGTTGCCACGACCAAATAAAATTTGTAACCAAAATGTTTAAATAAAGTAACCAAAAGCGAAAAAAGTAACCAAAATTTTTTTGTATTAAACACGGAAAGAATTATTTACTAAATCACCAGAAAATATGGCTTGAACCAAAAAAATTTTGCACCATTCTCGTCCAAGCCAAACATTTTTTTTCGTAAACATATATGTGGCTTGGTTTAAGCAAGAGGTTATGACTCAAAATGAACTAAAATTTACTCAAGTACAGCTAAAAAAATTAATTTTAATTCTATAGTTACTTAAATCAAGTTTTCGTTGCTTATGGCCAATTTTACCAATTTTTTTTATATATCAATTCATATTAAAATATACTTTTCATATAATTTTATTTTTTTATTTGACATGAAAAACGAATTTTAATTGTAAATTGATATATAAATAAATAGGTAAATTAGGCCATGAATATTTTACAAAATACAAGTAAAAGCCTAAATATTTTACATTAAAACGTGAAGCATATAAAAATAAGAAATTTTTATTGATATGCTTAACATATCGATTCAAATAAAAATTAATTGAATATAACCAAGTTTACTTGAGCTTTTTCTGAAAAATTTAAAGAAATCCCTAGCACTTATTTCTTGTTGCAAGAAATTCGATTCTATTTAAAAATCAAGAAAACCAGACTAATACTAAGTAAATGCAGCTTGATTTCAGAAATATCTTTCTTATTTTTATTAAAAACTAGCTACTTTTGTATTTTTTGTTTTAAGAAATTTTTGATCATATACCAAAATCGTGAATTTTTTGATCATGAGAAAATGTTTCTTTATTTAAAAAAATTTTACTAAATACGAATAAAATAAGTTAGAATCATGAAATTATTTTTGGATTTTGTATTATCTTGTTTTAAGAAACGAAATTGATTTCTTTGGAAAATAAACTTCTTTCGTGAAAGTCCTATTTTATTCGCACTTCAGTTTAAAAATATGTCTACAGAAGAAATTGTGTTTGTTTGTATCTTGTAGGCTAATAAACCGCTAGATCGATTTTTTAAAAGTTTTGACAGTATATTACGATGGTCTGGAAAGAACAATAGGCAATTCAAAACTTACACTTATTTTCGTCAATTTTAAAATTTTTATGAGCTTGAGCATTTAACCTTTTTATATAAAGAGATCCTAAAAGTCAAACTTTTTAAGTCTTGCTGCAGTTATGGTATCAAAGTGTAAAATTGAGCTTAATTATGCAGTAGATCTTTTATATAAAGATGCTTTTTGCCCGGTGGAAATATAATCATATTACACGGGATGGGATCGGAGGGACCTTTGACCTTATCGTTTATCTAGAAAAGTGTTTCAGTTAGACCTATGAACCATTAGGAGTAGCAGATATTGACCAACTACACCTAAAAGTATATAACTTATATGGTTAAGTTGATAGTCTGTTGAAGCTTAAGCTTCAAAAAAATAATTTTTAAGTAAATGAAAAAAATAAAATATATAAAAAAGGGTCAAAAAAGCGGAGCGGGTAGCTTTTGTTCCAAAACAAAAAAAAAATGCTTATTTTTGTGTTGATAAAAAGTAACCAAAATGGAAAAAAGTACACAAGTACACATTGGAAAAAAAAGTAACCAATTTTGGTTAAAAGTAACCAAAACGGCAACGCTGTTTTTAACGCCACAAGTTATGAGGTGCTTGAAAATTGGAAAGGCAATGTGAATTTCTGTAGAAAGCAACAACAAAATTACAAAAATTTTTATGACATTGTTTTTGCTTTCAATGTAATTCTTTGGCGTTGCATTGCGTTTTACATAATTAGAGCCTAAAAAACACATGGAATTTTTTTCTCACGGCAAATAATTTTCTCGAGAAAAAATTCTCCAATTATAAGATCTAAAGCGGCCCATACACTTGTAATATTATTGTATATGGTATTCGCCATATTATTTCCATTTTGTCTTATATTATGCAATAAGTCGCACAATGGTTTCATTCATTCAATAAAATGGTGAACATAACCTATATACAATGTTGCCAACATATTACACTTTCTTTTCGTTGTGCAATAAAAATCAAAAGTCTTTTGATTGTTGCCAATATATTGTGCCACCTTTGAATATCACATACACATTAGAGATATAATTGTATAATATGTAAATTTGAACAATTTTATTGCAAGTGTATGAGCCGCTTAAGTGACATCACCGAAGTGGTTTTTCTTATTGACATTGAAGTTTTTTTTTTTTGTTGTGGCTGTGCAAAATGTAATTTAATTTCAAAATAAAAAAATAAAAGGAATATCATAGCCTTGCATGTTCTTAATTAAAAAATTCATTTTTACCGGCACATACTGGATGTATGATTTTGTTTCTTCTGTAACCTTTTGTAGTTTTGTGCAGCCTTTTGCTGTACGTACTTTTTTTGCTTGATCAATTGCTTTTAAGAATATTGACAAAAAAACAACAAATTTTTTTCCACTCAGTAACACAATTATTTAGAGGCCCCATTTAGTTAAGAACGTTTTCAGCATCCCTCCAAAAAACTTACTTACAGTTTTTTATAAACTCCGTTCTATTTGGCATGGGAATTTTTTTCGGGAAAAGTGAGAAATTTCATGTGGAATTATTATTTGTAATAGTAGGAAATTTTTTAGGGAATTTTTATGCGTGATTGGGCTTATAGTGTTTTAAAAAAGGGGAGGAAAGGATAACAAAAACAAAATCCATTGTTTAATGTATAAATGAGTTAACAAATAAGAAACAGCTGACAGAAAAGCCTTTTCTAACTCGCGCTATGTAACTTGCCATTTTCATGCGCTCAAGTCTTTAAGGGCAAGATACTTGCCAACGAATTAACGTGCGCTATGTACTTTTACCTTAAGACGTTTGTTTTTGTTGCACCGAGTCACATCTAACGCTTATCAAACTTGGAATGAAATTGTATTATTTATTTATGACTTAAAACCCCATCGCGAAATATTTTGCTCTCCCAATATCCCTTAAACTATTGGTCCGATCAAACAAATTTTTTGCAATATATAGAAGCCATAGATTAGAACTTAAGCTTTAGAAACATTAATTCACATTAACACTTTGTTGCTGGATTAGAAGATTAAAATTCCCACATTATAATTCCGCCGATTGTAAAGATTCCATTGTGCACTAGTTCGCCTTAGCTCTATCCTCACCAACTCCATGTATGTATGAGTGCGCACTTGCCTATGAATGTATTGTATGTGAAATGCATTTGTATAAAGTTTTTTTTTTTTATAAATTTGTATATCGTTCTTTAACTCGAACTGTATAAATTTTTTGTGCGTTTTTTTTTTTTAATTTTTGTTGCCTTTTATTTTATCTCAAAAATATTATATGAAAAAAAGAAGAAACAAATTTAAATTGCGACAAAATGCTTTTGTTTGATGGAAAGTTTCGTATGTACGGCCAATACAGAAGTGCAAATAATAAAAAAAAATTAAACCGAAGCATAATTTTTTTTCCTGACTACCCAGCATGTTTTTGTTTTAGTTTTTGTATACAGAGATTTTCAGTTAAAGGTTTTTGTTTTTATTTATTTATCTTTTGCACCAATTTTATGGCATAAAAACAAAATCTGGTAAATACTGATATATCATTTTTTTTTCGCAAATCGAAAAAGTCACAGTGGGATTCAAGATAAAAATGGGGTAGAGAAATCAGAGGTTTTTTTTTTGGCATAACAGCGTATAATCTCTTTTGTTGAGTTTTAAATATTGTTGGGTTCTTAAACGCTGTTTCTATGGGCCTAAACTTCTTTGACTTAACATGGTTTAAGTTCACTTAATTTTTTTAACGTAACTTCAACGTAAAAATAAGGGTGCCAATAGATGACGAATATTTTACACGGTGTTTGAGTCTTAAATTTTTTGGAGGACCAACATCTATCTGTTCATTTATTTTCACAAATTGTGCAGTTTTTTATTTTAAATTTATAAGCGAAGAAGACAAAATGTGTAAATAAAAAAATTTTTTTAGAGTCCATTTCTGCTTTAAATGCGCTATAATTCAGGTGATTCTTTGCAAACATATATGTACTAAGAACTTTGTCCAGGTCATTTTTTGTTGCCAACTGCTTAAATCCGCGAACTTAACGTTTTCAACATACACTAAAATTGTTCACTGTTCCATTTTACAAACTTGAGAAAATATCAAACATGTTCCGATTTATACTCAGTTCACTGCGTAAACAACAAACCCACTGCCGTAGACTACACAAACGCACTGTACAGTGCACGACTTGAATACTGAAGATTACAAAGGAACTGTTTCAAACTCAAATTTATTTTCATATTGATTTACTGATTCTTTATAAAGGGTGGTTAAATTTTAAGATGTTGAATGTGAACCACATCTTAATGTCAAGTTTTATTCTGCGTTTCATTTGACATTTCTCAATTTCAGACTAACTCAATTTGAACCATAGAAAAATACACAATCGAGCAACGCGTTAAAGTTATTCAGGCTTATTATGAAAATGGGCGTTCAAATAAAAATGCATTTTGTGCACTTCGGGATTTTTTCGGTCAATTTAATCATCCAAATGTGCGTACAATCGAAAAAATCGTGCAAAAGTTTGAGCAAACCGGGTCTCTAAGAGACGTGAAAACACCAGTGCATGCTTGTACCGCTCGTACTGATCAATTTTCGAAGAAAATTATCTTAAGTGATGATTGTCGAAAAAGCAATGCACCCACAGAGAGTGACTGTTTGGTGCGGTTTATGGGCTGGTGGCATCATCGGGCCGTATTTTTTTTTAAAATGAGGCCGGTCAGGCAGTTACTGTGAATGGGGTTCGCTACCGTGAGATGATAACGAACTTTTTATGGCCCGAATTGGAAGATATGGATGTGGACGATATGTGGTTTAAACAGGACGGCGCCACTTGCCGCACAGCTAACGACGAAACAATGGCTCTTTTGCGCGACAAATTCAATGGCCGTGTTATTTCACGTAGTGGCGATGTCAATTGGCCGCCAAGATCATGTGATTTGACACCGTTGGACTTCTTTCTTTGGGGTTTTTGAAAGAAAAGGTTGAAAGACATGTTGAAAGCCCAGCTTAAAACTATTTAAAAAAAATACTATGTAGAAAGATAGCCTTGAATCGGGACGGTTCATTGGTGTTTCGCTTTTGAAGAGTTAGCAACTTATCGCACATAAATTTTATCTTATTTCTAGTCAAAGATGGTTCGATGAAACTACCTGTGTGTTAAACATAAGAAGAAAAATTGACTCAGCAGGCTTAAAAGCTGTCCTTAACACAACACAAACTAATTGCTGGACTTACGTGAGCTGTGCTGGAATGCGGCTGCCAATGAAATTTAACCTGCCATTTTTTTCTATCACTGCAGAACGCTTTCCTTGGAATATGCTGCACTTTAGAACAGGGTATCTCAAATAGCTTTATCCGTTAATGGTCTCAAAAAGAGTTATGAAAAGGTCTTAGCTAATGCAGAATATGTTTATATTGCACTAATGTTTGACAATAAACCTCCAAAGTTTAGTTAAAAAAAAAGAATTTTTTAGGTTACATTTTTGAATCTTTCAATTATAAAAAGTCTTTCTTTCTAGCAAATTGTTGTCATTTTAAATAAGAGCACATACCATGGTGGAATAAGCAGGTGGCATCGTTACGGCAACAAATACAACATTACAACAAAAATGGAAATTAGATCACCGTTTACGTTAAAAAAATTCATTAAATAAAAATCAAAGCGTGCCGCTGAACGTGATGAAATAAATAAACTTTAAGACAATTTTTATTTTATTATGGTCAATATCTTATTTATTTTAATTTAAAATTATCAAAAACTTTAATAAAATAAATACAATAATCACAGCACAAAACGTGGACTTTTTGTAAACATAAACAAAACTTTGACATAAACCTAGACAAACAATGCAAGAGCAAAAAATCGTCATCTGGCGTAGTGCTGCCACCTGTTTATTTCACCATGGCACATACTACGGTGTTCAGTCGAATAATTCTTGTTCGAACAATTTTAGACGAATAATTGTTCGAATAATTAAAAATGCTAATTTCGATTATGGAATTAATCGAAGAATTTAATATATAGTATCAGTCTAATTTATAAACGCATCATTGCAGCTTTATAAGTCATTAATAAGCAAAAGTCGAAAAAAGAGTATTTATAAATGTTTAATAGCCTATTAAACGCTTAATAAACATATCATAAATTTGAAATATTTATTGTAGCCTTTACCCTACTTTAAGAGTTTAATAAGTTGACATTTCAATGTTTGTTAAAATAAAATTTTAATAATTGCACGAAAAATTAAACATTTTTGTCTTTTTATTTATTTTAATAAAAAAGTTTAATACGCATAAAATTTTTTTCTCTAGAAAAACGATAACTAGTGTTTGAATTAATTTTAAATATAAACTGCTCGATAGATTTTTTTGCTAAAATAATGTGGGTCGCTAGATATGTTTTCTGTTGAAACTTAAAGTCGTTATAACTTTTTGCATAAAATATAAAAAGCTATTAAGATTTATTTCAAATATTGCAAACCTTTTTTAACCATTCATTACACTTATATTTTAAAATGTCTTTCAAATAGGTAAAGTATTTCTTAAAGCAAACACAAAGTAGAAACCACATAGTGTATCGTCTGTTAGTTACTTGTTTGCCGAACGGAACAAAAATGTTTTGTTCTACATGCTTTGAATGGAACATGCAGCACAGCAATTACAAACAAAAAGTGACGAAAGAAGCAAAACAATGTTTAGAGAACTGTAAAATTAAAGATATCAGGCAATGCTAGAACTCAAAATCTCTTAATATATTCGAGCTATCAAAAAAGGGATTAAATGTTAAAAAAAGATTTAAAACTAATTTTTTGTAAAAATGTGTCCACCAGAAACCTCCCGACGAAATTAAATTTATAACCAAAAAAGCGCTTATAACAAATTAAATTGAAGTTAAAAAAACAATTTGTAGATTTACTGCCGTATTTTAAATGAGTCAACTATTAAACTTGAAAGCGGAGAGTTCCAAGGTATTTTGTTGGGAGACTCAGGATATAAGCTGCAGACTTATTTATTCTCCCCACTATCCAAACCACAGAATGAAAAGGAGAACAAATATAATGCTGCACAGATAAGCACTAGAAACTCTGTTAAACGTTGCTTTGGGGCTTGGAAGCAACGATTTCGCTGCTTGTTAGATGGCTTGACGGTTTATCTGGCAAAAGGGAAAACATTGATTATCGCCCTAGCAAAACTTCACAACATTGCTATTGAGGAAAATGATATTGTTACAGGTAAAAACATTTTAACCTAAAATTATATGTGTTATATGTGGCTAAAAATGTTTTGTTAAAACTTGGGAGGTTTTAATTTCAAATCATCTGCGTATAAAAAATGTATAATAAAAATTGGTTAAATTATTCATTAAACATAAAGCTGTATAATCTTTTGTGGAACCAACAGAGTTTGAGCAGTAAAAATTTGATATTGCTAATAAATGATTTACATATTTCGCTTCTATTTCAATATGTAGTATGTATTTTATTAACAAAAAAAAAAAAAAAAAACATAAAATTATTTTAAATATTACGTTTTAAAAAACAGAAATTCATTTTAAATTGAAAACAAAACAGAAATTCACTTAAAATTCGTT
Source organism: Pollenia griseotomentosa (assembly GCA_963931875.1). Taxonomy (NCBI): domain Eukaryota; kingdom Metazoa; phylum Arthropoda; class Insecta; order Diptera; family Polleniidae; genus Pollenia; species Pollenia griseotomentosa. Next base: position 171,092,643 of record OZ007562.1, on the reverse strand, counting down.
CGTTGTATGATCTCGTATTGTTTAATCCCCAGTTGTATGCATCACTATTACAAAAATTACAATTAAAATAACATGTTGTTGCCAACATAAAAATACAAAAGTAATATAAACGTTTAATTGTTAATCCACTCCTATTAAGCGTTTATAAATCTGACTTTTTATTAATGGCTTATAAAACAAAAAGTGTTTGATAACTATTGTAAGCATTAAAGCTGAAACAAGAAATTTTTATAAATTAGACCGTATGTATTCCTGTTAAATGTATAATTTTTTTAAAGTTTTAAGTCGAATAAACAAACATATATTTTTGTTACAACACAATTTAATAATTCATTTCACAAAAGAAAAAACGACAAAAGTATGTTAACTCGAAGATTTATATAAATTAATCGGTATGTTCTAAAAATCGACATGAAGTGAAATTGAAATCGAACGATAATTTAAATTCAATTATTTACAAAATGACCGTAGTTTTTCGTGGTTTTAAGTGTTGTTCTTGCAAAAATAATAGACACTTACAGAATGGAGTAGATAAAATGGAATATTTTTATGAACAATAATAAGTATTGTGGTTATTTGTATGAACTTTCATTACAGGCTCGTTTTTAAAATATGCTCGATCTTAAATCCACTTCATTTCGATTTCTAAAACACGCCCGTAATTTTTAACAAAATAGCTCATACGTTTCTCTCTTTAGAATGAGTTTGGTTTAAAAATATTATACGAAGAATAAATCTAATAATGCTTAATGTAACACTTATACAGTGACTATAAGATAGTACTTGAAGAAGATGCTACACCAACAAAATCAAAGGGGGCTACAAGTGGTCCATTGAATAAATATTTTAAACAAGATACTTTGATCGATTTTTTAGAGAAAATTATATGCAGAAGCATAGGAGGATGGAATGCCCTTGAAAAGTTTCTAATTTTTTTCTAAAATTATCAAAATAACATCTTGTAATATCTCTGAATTTAGAATTATTCGATTAAACGATAAATTTAAAAATTTTATTCGTTTAATCGAATAAGTTAAAAATGCCAAATATTGATTAATCGTTTAATCGAACAAAAATAAAACCCGATTAATTGAACACCCTAGCACATAAGTCGTTAATTAGACTTGAGAAAAGTATGTACCACGTATCGTTATTTCTGTGGCTGCTTTATGATGTTCCACTTCTTGCATGGTTCTGGAAATGGAGGTAAACGTAAGTGTCACCAATTAATTGTGACCAAAAAATTAACTACATACTTGAAAAGTTATCAGGGTTTTTAATAACATTATTTGTTCCCTTATTACCACCGGCAAATCCCCAACGATTATCCTGGTCAAATCCACCATCCGCATTGCGGCTACCTGTTGGACGACCACTCCTTTCAATGACCTATGTTCTTTCCTTAGAATCCACCACCACGTTCTATGAAGCCACCATCAGTACGCCCTCCTTTACCACTAGCATTCTGATTACAGCTATTTGGCGGTGCCACTTTTTTATAGAAATTTTTTATCTCACTACTTAAGTTGAATTATAAATAAATATTTAATGGATTTTTTTCTTTAATACGTAATGCGCCACATACACGGTTCAATTCAGTTGTCAACTGAGTCTTTCAACTCAGTTGACAACTTCATCAACTGAATTGAAAGATTTTAAATTTATTTTAAAATTTAATGAAATAAAAGACAATTTTTAAAATACTTAACAACAAAAATTAATTTTGACAGCTGATCAAGAGACTTGAGCACACACAGTACAATCGAATTGAAAGACTTAGTAGTCAACTTGAAAAAATCAAAATCTTTTGATTTTTCTTCAACCAACTCGACAACCGTCAAACTAATCAACTGACAAGGCCATACACGCTTTGATTTGGACAACAACCGACTCAGTTGACAATTGAATTGAATCGTGTATGGTCTGCTTAAGGCAAATATTAAATTTAAGAAATTCACAAATTTTTACACACGTATGACAAAAATATATTAAAATATTGGCATTATTTGGAAAATGTTAATTGTACCATTCTTCCATATATGTTAGAGTGGAACAACTAATGTAAAATTGTTGCAAGTGTGTTAGTAATTTTTTTAGTTTTGGTTATGCATTTCTTGTAGGGAAGCTTTTTGAATCTTTCGCATTTGTTGACATACATGCGTTGTTTTGTCCAAACACACAAACAACATTTAATTTTTACTAGATTTAAGTCTGGAATTTTTTCAAGTTTTTTTTTCAATGATTTATGATTTGCTTTTTTTTTTTGCCCACTGTGTCACATATTCTTATACACATGTGTATATGTACATATTTTTTATTTCGTAAATTTTAAAAGAAACTTTTTGGTTTCATGCGTTCGTTTCTTTATATTTTTCCTATAAAAATTATTGTGCATTTTTGTTTGGTTTAAAGGAATTTTAATTAAAACAAGTTTGAAGTGTTTTTTTTAATATTTTTTTGAGAATATAAAGTGAGTGAGAATAAAAAGGTATCGCAAGGCTTGTAAATATTGTCAGAATACTTAAGAAATGGATCAAAAAATTTTCAAAATTAAAGTTGAAACACAACTTTTGTGGTTTTTTATTCAGGATATTGATATTTATGTAAAATTTACATAAATGGATTTAAACTTTTTTGTTTAAAGACATAATTTTCTAAACATTAATCCCATTGAAAAACAGAAATGAACTAAAATAAGCCCTCATAATAATTTGACCGCTTTTAAAATTTTAATAAGTGTTCCCAATTTGAAGTTCTCTAGAAATTTCTCTATTAATAAAAAATTTTTGGTCGATTTAAATAGGAAGTTGAAAATATAAGAAAAATATATTTGTATCTTGTTTTCAGAAATCTTAACCATTTTTAAAAACAAATTTAGATTTGATTTTAAACTTTTTGTTAAACTTTCTTCAAAAGAAACTTAGGAATAAATTCAAATCCAAATTATGTAATTTAAGCACAAATAAAGGGTGTTTTAAACATAATGCATGATGTTAATTGTGTGTCACACTTTAACGTCAAGTTTTTTGCCGAACTTAATTTGAAATTAAATTAAATTTGTATTTCTTCGACCTTTTTTATATTATTAAAATAAAAAGTTTTTTCGAGCTCGAGGCCAATTATTTGTAAAAAATATATGTATATTATTTATTAAATTATTTGTTCCAATATTTCGATATCCTTCGGATATCATTATCAAGGAATGAGTTACAAATATATTTGTAAGAGACGTATTACTATCTCCACATTTAATATTGCACTATTAAATGTGGAGATAGTAATACGTCTCTTACAAATATATTTGTAACTCATTCCTTGATAATGATATCCGAAGGATATCGAAATATTGGAACAAATAATTTAATAAATAATATACATATATTTTTTACAAATAATTGGCCTCGAGCTCGAAAAAACTTTTTATTTTATTAATTTGAAATTTCTTTATTTCAGTGTTTGACAAACTCAACCATGGAGAAGTACACAATTGAGCAGTGCCTTAAGATGGTTGAAGCCTCTTACGAAAATGGCAGTTCAAATCAAAATGCATTTCGTGAACTTCGTGATTTTTTTGGTTAGCATAATCGACGAAATGTGTCCACAATCGAGAGAATTGTGCGCAAATTTCAGCAAACTGGGTCTATAGGAAAGGTGAAAACATCTGTGCAAGCATGTTGGGTGCGGTTTATGGGCCGTACTTCTTTGAAAATAAGGTCCGCCAAGCAGTTACCGTGAATGGTGTTCGCTATTGCGAGAAGATAACGGAGTTCTTATGGCCAGAAATTGAAGATATGAACCTGAACGATATGTGGTTCTAATAGGATGGTGCTTCACAACCAACGAAACAATGACTCTTTTGCGCGAGAAGCCCAATAGCCGTTTGATCTCTCATCGTGGCGATGTTAATTTCACACCGTTGGACTTCTTTCTTTAACGATATTTAAAAGTATACGTCAATAAGCCAAGAACAATTCAAGAGCAAAAGTATGAGATAATTCGGCACTATAACGACATTTAACCTTTATTATGTATCAGAGTCATAATAAATATGAACCATTGGATAGTGGTATGGAACCGAAGCCGTGGCGAGCATTAGGCCGATATTTTGTTTCACACGTAATTTTCATAGAGCCTTCTATAATAATAAAAAAATATTAAGGTAATTCTCTGCAAACTTTTTAACATCGTGCATTTTGGTTGGGCCCCCCTTTAGAAAAAAATAGATCCATCATATTTTATTGTTCTCAAGAACAGAGAAAAAAAACTATAGCAACAGCTATCATAATATTAATAGTTAATATGTATATTTCCGTACATCTTAGCCAATTGAGTAGACTTGCTCAGAAATAAAAGAACAAATTCTACATGTATAGCACTGAAAGGCACTTATAAGTACCAGGATCCATGATTATCGGCTGCTTACACTAATAAATGGTATCCATAAAACTCAGGAGTTTAGGGTAATCGGTGTTTTTTAAACCCACACAAAACGAACGTCAACAAAACTCCTAACTAAAGGCGTTCCTGTCGCCTCGCTTTTAAAGAACGGATTTTAAAGACATCTCTCTTTGTGCCATTAACTGCTAAGAAAACATTGGATTTGGAAATACTCAACAATAAAGACAGATCTAACAAAATGGGGGGAAAAATATCCAAGACATTTTTAGTAGTGATCATTACAAGTTACGGTTGTGTGGACGAAAGTATAAAATTGGTTTGGTAGACTAAATGCAAGTGTACAAAACACACACACACGTCAAGAGGCAGCAACAGTTAAAGCGAGAAGCATAGCATCCAAAACAACAGCAACAAAATCACGTTAATACATACAATAAACACACATGCAACATTGCCAGGCAGTAAAAGTAGAGAAGGGGTCAATACAACGATTGGAATTCGATACTTTGCATTTATCTAACTCGAAAATAAAAAAACATCAGAAAAAAAGTAGAAAAAACCCCAAAAGTGAAATAAAAAATATATCTAAGCAGTAGCAATGCCCGTTCCGCGTTGCTTTAATAAAAAAATTTCCAATAATTGTATTTAAACCAGTGTTCGAAAATAAACAGTACATTATTAAGCGTTCGGCTCACATACCCAAGAACGATATCTATTTTTTTAGTGATTGTGTAGACGAACACAACCCTTAATAACGTTCGTAATTATTTTCAAGAAAGAATCGAACATTATATAATGTTCTGTTCTTCGTTAAAAAACCGAACAATTGTAAAAGTTTTTTTTTTACATTGATAAAAAAATGAACAAACAAAAAATTTTAGCAACGACCGCACCACGAACAGCTTGTGTGTGTATTGTGTATGTGTTTTGTTTATGTAAAATTATTTTGCTGGCTTTTTGTTTTTTTTCGTTTGGTTTTCTCACCAGCCAAAAGGGACGAACATTAATGAGCCTAACCGAACCGAACACAATGAAGTTTGTGGATGTAAAAAAAACCGAACGGAATTAAATGTTCTCATCTTTTCTTGAGTTTAATAAAAACAGTATTATTTTTGTGTTCGAAAGATGACTAACAAGGAAACGTTATTTCTTTAATGATTTTCTACACAAACATTATTAGCGTTTGTGTTTTCCACAAATCTACCGAACCGAACACTGATTTAAACTTTAACAAAATTTAAAATAGCTGAAAAGTTGTTTATAAAATGAAGCAAAACTATAACAAATTTTGAAGTTTTTTAAATAACGTTCTAATCGAATAAAAGACGTTAATATGTGACCAACTTTATTTTCCATTAAAAAAGTGATTTTTCAAACCAAAATAAAAAAGAAAAACTAAAAATAGCCAGATTTTCTTAAAAAAAGCTTTTATCGAGAAAAAGACGCTAATCTGGGATCACCTTAATTTTCCTTAAAAATTGTTTGTTTTTAAATCAAAATGTGAAAAACGAAATCTTGCTAAAGTACATGTGAAAAAAAAACTTGAAAAGCTGTTGTCTCTAAAAATAAAGCTCAAATCGAAAAAGTATCACCTTGCAGTAGGGGGGCGGGGGTAAGGGTGTTTTTCAAAACAAAAGTGCAATCTTAAAAGTAGGTGTAGTTTATTAAATATCGGTAAAATTAGGAAAATAATGTTAAACTGTGATCAATTCTCTGTTTGATCAAAAATTCTATGAAAAAATACCAAAATGTGAAAACACTAAAAACGATTTGATTAACAAAAAACCGACTTCAATCTGTGATAGTCTTAACTTCTCATAGCAAAACTGACTATGGTATCCTCCACAATGTTTAAATAAATTGAAAAACTAAAAATTTCTGCAGCTTAATAAACATCTTCTTCTCGTTGCTTCTTAAATAGCGAGAAATAGAAATATTTTCATATTAAAATGTGAAAAAACTAAAAATCTCTTTAATTTCTTTAATCTGTGATCACCTTAATCATCAATTTATATTTCAAATCCAAATAAAAAACTAACTCTTCCACTTCAGCCAAATATCCTAACCCCCGGTCTTCACCAAACATAAATATCTCAGAAATTTGGCAATAACGTTGGCAGAATAACAGAAATAACAGAACAATATTTCTTATCGCTCAACTCATGTTAAAGATAAGGCAAACTTATTTATGTTTACTAATATTTTTTAATCCAAATTAGATTTTGTTTTAAATCAGGCGTAACTTCATGAAATTTTATTTTCATTAAATTATTTGAATAAAGGAAAGAGTTTACAACATAAAATAGATTGAAATTTATTGAAAATTGTTATTCTTGACTGAAAATGGGGAAACTACAACGCTGTTTCGTGAACGTATCTCATCATCTTAACCTTATATCGTGTTCAGATATACCTTTTTTATCGAGTCAATATTCGGTTTATTGCGATAATTATCTTTCTGTTCACATATACACAATTTAGCTAACTCAATTTATATTACTACTACCCTGCAGATAACGAGGCTAGTCCATACATGCATGTAAAGAGTAGTCCATAAAGGAGTAGGAGTACTCCAAAACTACTCCAAATATATTGGTAAAAGGTGGTCCATTTAACATTACGATGTCCTAGGAGGGGACCATATAACCCACCGAAGTAGTCCCTAAACTACTCCATGGAGTACTAAAGTGGGTTAGTTTTAAAAGTACTCCATGTCATTACAGTATGGAGTACACTAAAGCGGTAGTTTAAGCATTTTTAGTTTTTTACTAATCGCCTTTTATGGCATGCCTTGTAGTCTATTATTGCTATTATTAAATATATTTACTTGGTATTTTTAATTTGTTTACCTTTTTTTTACAAATTTCACAAACTTTCACTTTTAAATAAACAATTAATAATGGACACCATCAGGGCTACCAATGTGTAATACTGTAAACTATAGAAAAGTATACATCATGCAGTTGTTGGCAGCACTGCATGTTAATTTCTTTTAACATGGTCCATATTACAGTAGATTGGACCATGTTGTAAGAAGTCCATTTAAGCCACAATGGACCACGTAACCCAATATTATCTGTAGGGTACATACAACGTGCAACGTAAACAAAAATGTACATGTTTAAGCAAAATGTAGACAACTTTTGACATATTTAAGGAATAAACATCTGGGTTTTACGCAGACGTAATGGATGGGCATTTGTTTTGTTGTAATTTCAGTTGCCAAGTGTCAAAACACTTTGTTTAGTAAGTTTTATTTGCTTACTAAACACACTTGTGACAGGGTCGCATTTTAATTTTACTCAATATTTATAACAATTTCGTATTAATTGAGCAATAACCAAATTGCAATTTTATATGGATAATTGAACTCAATAATGTCATTTATTGCGTAGAACTCAATTAAGGTGCATATCTGAACACGGTATAACCCGACGGCTGTCAATATCTATTTTTTACATTTTTACATGCTTCTTCCTTACTTTTGTTTTTTCGTACTTTTGTTAAGGCAAAACTTGAAGGACAAATAAAGGCACATTAAGCTTATAATTAAAAAAAGGAAATAAAGAAAGAAGGAGCAGTGTAAAATGTGACGCCATCTTGAGGGCATACACATATTTAAAAAAAAATAATTTTTGCAAAATTTAAATTTAAAATATTTATTTTTCAAAAAGATTTCCAGGAATTCACAAAGAATGTTTTGGGTTTTCAAATTCATATTTGGCACTTTTGGACCTTTGTTTAAATGTCAAACTCAATCGACAACCAAATTTGAAGTTTTATATGAGCAATAACTGTCAAGGAAAATTTAGTAACAATAATTGCAACATATATTGCTGGCAATAAATATGTATGTACAAAAAAGTGCTGTCTATATTAAAGAAAACATAATTTTGACATTAGGCAACTCTCATCATTTTGCGCGCTTTGACAGTCTGCTAGTATAATTTTTTTTATTTATTTATTTTTAACAAGCAATCCGTGCGTGTTGTCAAAGTGTTTATAGTGACATACACCTTTTGTGTAACGCTTGTCTGTCAAAGTTAGAAACGTCACGCAAAGCGATGAAGTTTTATCTGACATGGCCTTAACTTTTCGCTTTGCTCTGCGTTATTTCATCTTAGATGGCAAAGTGTCGGTTTTTAGGAGGGAAGGGAAAAGAGAATGCCGTTTCTTTTCCCCTCTCTGCTAAAAATTCAAGACTTGAAGAGTCAAACTTGACATGTGTGAACCAGCACAAAGCGAATCTCTAACGCAACGCGAAGCAAACGTTTTATCTGAGATGGCCTTAAGTGTCTTTATGTGAGAGCATAAGAAAAAATTTTCAAAATAAACAGATTTTTTTTCACGACGGCCTTTTACGGTAAATCTTAAAGCTCAACTATAATATGCATGACCTTGCTTAAGCTTCTGTCAAAACTTAACAAGAAGCCTCCCAAACGGAATGTGCGACTAGTTTCGCACTTTGCTTAATCAAATGACAACTTCATAAAAATTTACCTTAAGGTCAATATTTTTTGACACATATGATTACCATGTACTCGAAAAGTTGCTTAAGCCAGCTTATGCATATAGTTGGACCTTTAATGGCAATTTGTATGGAAAATGTAAGGTCGATACAGTTCTGTTTATACACTAAAAATTATAGTCATTTTTCTAATAAACTTATTTTAAAGCAGAACGTTTTCTTAAGCGAATGTTCAGCTCAATCGTATTTATGTTTAAATTTTCGTTCGAATCGGCAGAGTGATTTGCGTCACAAGCAAATCGATAAACAAACATAGACTTGATTAAATAATATTTAATATGGTTGTGGATAAAAAGGTTAGACATAAAACATAGAAAGTAAGAAAGAAGCATTAAGTTTAGAGACAAACAAAACTTAAAATTAAACGAAAAATGCAACAACATCAAACAACAACTACTGCAAAAATTAAAAGAAGAAAACAATCACAACAACAACACTTAAAATAAAATACGATGCAAAAACTTCCACGACGCTGTTAAATCGACGACGGGAAAAATGTTCTGTTTAAAGCGATTTGTCCTTAAGCTAAATCTGCAGTTAACCAACTCATCGTTATAAAGAACAATAACAAACATTGACTACAGCAACGGCTGCTTAAAACTTCAAAAATACACAACTTGCAAAAGCTTCGACATAGACACAAACGTTCTAAAATGTAGAAAAAAGCCAAGAAAAACAGTCAAATAAGTATCTAAAAGTGTTTAGACCTTTGATTTTTCTTATTAAACCTTTGGGGTGTATTATGGGGAGGAGATTAAATAGCATTTATTCCAAAATCTGACCTTTAAATGTCAGAGAATTCATATCCCTTATGTTGTTTTATTTGGTTGCCAAATAATTTAAGTCGAATAACTGTTTGCAGAAAGTTTTAAATAAATTTTTTAGATCATCACGGAGAAACGTTCTGTAGGCGTGCCTTTTTTGGGGGAATATGTGTATGTGCAGCCGGGAGTTTGTCTATTGCTTTGACTTGGCAGATCGCTGAAGTATCGCGGTTGTGCGGCATATCACCTTGAGGGTATGTAGGGAGACATTCTATTGATATTTCACCTTTTGGTGTTATATCCTCCGAGGAATCAGGTGCAGTCAATATCTGGAATTCGGCACAGTTTAAAATTAAAAGATTTCTTGAAATAGCAGCTGAGTATAGATCCTATCTGGTACAATGGGAGCTAGATATTGGTTAAGGCGCTTTTGGGGATCACGTGGTCGTTAAAAGGTCTGCTTCATGGGCTGGTTTTCGACCATTTCTGGGGAAGTTCCGACTTGTGGCGCCCCATGGCGGCTTTACCTAAATTCTGAAGGATTGTTCATTTAAATTGCTACCTGTGTTGGTTGGTAACAGTATTGTTTGTCACCCAGTTGTTTAGGCCACTATAAGATTAAGACCACACTGCAGGTGCCCATGTAAATATTTCCTACACTGAAAAAACAAACGAATCCATCCGTACTGAAATCAAGCTGAAGCGGTGTCAATCCGATACGTACGGATTTTCTTAAATCAAGCATAGAACGCTTGATTCAAGTGCGGATTATTTAAATGCGAAATGCTTAACTTCTTCATATTTAATCATGAATTCGTACTTAAAATAATCCGAAAACAGGATTGACTTAATTAAAAGTGAGATAAAATTAATCTCAAACTTTGCTTTATTCAACAATTTCTAAGACGGTTTAATCTTGATTCGTACTTGAAATAATTTTCATTAAATTATTTTTTTTATTTGAATAAGTTCTTACACCTAGAGCATATTATGGTTTCTCGTCGTGCAGTTATCCTTTAAAACTGTATATTGGTGGACTTGTTATTGGCGAAGTATTTCGAGATTAATGAGTAATTCGAGATTAAACTGAAGTTGCGTAGATTCATATCTTAATGATGTCAGGATAGGTGATCATTATTCTTCAAGCCCTTGTAATAAATCTGGGAGAGACCGTTGTAGGATCCAAGAGAGCCGTCCTCTTGTCATGACGGCTGTCCGTTCAACCTAACCGGCCTTTTTAAGCTTTCTGTGCTAACAATTTAAAAGATCTTAGGTTTTCTATTATTAATTTTCGAGATTTCTCATAATTAAATTCGTTCTTTTTTATTTTTTTATCTACTAAAAAAATTTATTTTCTTATTTTTTTTTTTTTTGCAAAAATTTATGGCAGATATTTTTTTAAAGGTCATTTTTGGTATATTTTATAAGTAAGTTAGATTTTTACTCCATACGTCTTTACATAATTCATTTCAATAAACCTCTTTTAATGGGTTAATTTCCGTGTAGTCAATTTTACCATGCTATAACTGGGCATTCTTGTATGTTTTGCAAACATGTGCAAGTCTATTTTGAAATCTTTTATTTGTTGGATATTTTAGTTAAGAAAAATCTTTGAAAGTATCATCGTCTTAGCACAAACACACGCTTCAACATATACATACGAGTACATACATACACATCCATATTCTTATATGATTTCCTTTACAAAAAATATATCGATATGCCCGCAACACTCTCATATAAAAAGTGTTGAAAAAAGAGCTTAAAGATTTAGTTACTCTTGCAAATGTTGTTGTTGTATCTATTGCTATTTTTTCGATATTTTATTTTATTTTTTTTGTACATTTGGTCGTCAGTTAGTTGTTTAAAAACGAAAAAAGAAAATACCACTAATCTACTGGTTTTAGAATCAGTCGTATTTGTTAAAGCTCAAGATGTTGGTAAGTTGGATGCTCCTTTCCTTTAAATCATGTGTGTGTAAGTTTTTTATATAAATATTTTTAGCCATGTGTGTGCTTGTTTTATTTTGTTGTAATAGAAAAATATCTTAAAACTATTTTTTTTTTGCAAGTTTTATGGATTTCGGTTTATGTGCGCCTGCCATACCCTACAAATGAAATTGAGATGCCATGTTAAGTTAAGATGGTTGAAATTTGAGGCGAATTAAGTTATCTAAGTGAAAGCGAAGAAAAATTAGATGTTGCTGTAACAGGTTTGCTGTCATCGAAAGTTCTTGTTTGGGGAAAAGAAAACTTTCGGTTGTTACAGCTGTTTATGAGCTGTCCAGCTTTGTCTAAGTGAATCTCGGGCTTGATTAAAGGGGAATTTTGAGTGCAAAAAAGTAATTTTTCGACTATTAGTTTTCAAAAATCTAAAGATGCAGTTCTATAGAGAACAATTTCACTAAGAAAAATCCATTATTGGTTTTTGTACAAAGCCAAGTTTTATACTAGAAAAAAATCAACTGAAGTTACTCAAATATTTTACCACGAAAACTGATGAATATTTTTATGCAACTCAGTAGCTATTGGCGTGTAAGGTATTTCCCCTGCTAACCTTTTAATGCCGTTTTTGTTGAAATACAGCACCTTTTTTAATTGAAAAACAAATACTTAGATTGCTTTTGTAGTTTAGAAGATATGAGCGAATTAAAAAGACCTTATAAAATACAGCGTTTGCACATTTCCTTGAAATAAAAAAGAATTTAGCTCCGTCTACGTCTGTCTTCTTACTGGAACCAAATAAATATGAGAGTTTATTCTTTAAATTGACCTAAAAAAATTCACCGACTTCCGACGATCGCTGAACAAACTTATAAATACAATTTCTGAGAAAGCCACGAATATTGCAGTGAATGTTTGTAATAAAATCTGTTGCATACATCTAGGCTTAAACTTTTTAATGATATTACAGTCAGAGCTGCCGTTTTTGGTTATTTCTAACCATGTTCTGAAATCGAAAACAAAAGTTTTAATCGATGCCGATTTTCAATTATTATTTTTAAATGAGCGTAGTTTTTCTTGATTTTAAGTGTAGTAAGGATAAGTAGTACTTAAAGTAGGAAGTGCATAAAATCATGCGAAATCGATTTCAGAAATTACTGAAAAATTACACAAAAGTCGTTTTAGTGTTTCTTAAAACTTGAAAATAAGTTTAATGTTCTAGATTTATGTTATTTTCAGAAGTATATTTAAATACATTTTTGAAAATACACAAAGGAATTTTAAAGACTTTTCAAAAATACATTGATTTATTAATTTAATTTGAAAATTTATGGAATTTTTTTTAAGAAATGCCTGTAAGTTGAAGATATTTGAAATTTTACTGTTTATAACTGGTCGGTATGAACGTATATGTATTAAATGTTTTTTAAGATAATTATTTGGTAAAAAAAAAAACTTTTTCCCCATTGAATGTACGTTACGAAGGGCGAATTTGTTTATATTTTACAATGATTCACAAAATACATCAAATAGAACAATTTTGAAACAGTTATTTATAATAAGAATTATAAATTTGAAATAAAATTTACAAACAAAAGAAAAAAGTTTTTATAATATTTGAGATAAATGGGGGATTTCATGTCAAGTGACCCAACTTTTAAATCGATGTCTTCCGATTTCCACCAAGGTTAGTCGTATTGGATAGTAGTTTAGACACCAATTTTCAACAAGATCGGTCAAAAAGTTTCTGAGTGAGAGGGGCTAAAAGTTTGAAATGTTGGCCAAACAGCAGCAGTATTCTGTAATTCGCTTAGCCAAAGCTAAATATCGATCGCTAAAATGCCTTAGAGAATACAAAATTTAAAAATATTAGCGATGACATTCAAAGCTAGAATTGTGGCGAATTAATTTTTTATGGAATTGCTAAATTTAGCAATGCACGTTACAGAGTTGAATTCGTAGCCAAAAATCGCTAATCCAACTTTAGAGATATTTAGTGATAGAGACTTAGCTTTAGCGAATTACAGAATACGGCTGCAGGTATTCTTTCTCATCCATTTAACTTATTACCTGTTGATGTTAGCAAAATTTTTTTGTCTTTTTTAAAAATTTTTTAAATGATATTTTTTTCTTTTAACTTAAAAGAAAGCTTATGGGTCTTCCTTTAAGGTAGTTTTGGCCGCTTAGTGGAATGCGAGTGGCTTATGAATAAAAAAAAAATAGTTTATAAGTCTAGACGAGGGTTTTTCAATTTTTAGCATATGCAGTGTTCTGCAAATAACCTTTGTATTACAAATAACCTGTGCAAATAACCTTTGTATTACAATGCAACTTAGAATAGCTTTTAATGATTTTCTCAATTAAAAAGAGGCATTTTAAATTTACTTATATTTTTTTTACATTTGGTAACTTTTTAAAAAATTTTGGTTGTAAAAATTGCATTGGTTGTGGTAGCACTAATTGAAGTTACCAATTGGAGGGTTCAAGGCTGAAACGAACCAAGTCAAGAAAGAAAAAAAGAAATTTCTGGAGCCTTTGACTTGGATTTATTACCGTTACCTTTAAAATGAAACAGGAAGTATGAATTAATCAGCTTTATTCCGATTGTCGTTGTCGTTATCGATCAAGTCGTTTTTGGTAAGAGATTAAAGTAACACACAACCAGTTTTCTTTAATCTCTTACAAAAAACGACTTGAAAGATTACGACAACGACAACTGGAATAAGGCTGATTGTTTTTCAGAAAGTACAATAGAATTTCCACAAAGACTGATGTTTTGCATTGTTTGCTTGCATCATCTGAGCAGTATATAATGAGTTTTAGACGTTAACCTCATACACATATTAGAACTAGATGATGTAGTTAATTAGAGAAATGATTGTTGATGAATGAAATATTTTATTATTTTGGCCTAATTTGGTTTTTTCCTAATGCATATGGGCGGTGGGCATAGTTAACGTTGATGAGATTCGGCATGAACTTTTTGTTTGTTTTAGAGTTTGAAGTTTGAAGATTTTTGCTTGAAAATGAAAATTTGTATGCGAAATTTATTGGATATGAAAAATTTTATGTGAAAAAATTGATTTATACTGTATGGGAGGTGGGCGGTAGGCATGGCTGATGTTGATGAAACTTTACATGCATCTTTGGTTTATTCTATAAAGTGTAAATACAAATTGTTTGACTTTTGCTTGGATAGGAACAATTTTGTTCAAAAAAATCGTATAGAATTTTCCCATAGTAAAAATCTCGTCGAGACTGACTCCATACCCCATTTATTATTTTGAAAATATCAGTGCTCGAATAGCACAGGAAGGTCATGACCCCCTTTGATAAGTGCTTGCCCTAGATATGTAAAAGGTCGTATAGTGCTTTTTTACTTTTCACTTTTTTACCTGTAGTCATCCTTATCAGCCTGTGTTACCCCATTTTCCTAAAAACGTCTTTAAAACTTAAGAAGCTTTGTTGCTTTTGTTTTTTGTTTTTAATATCAAATGCGGTTTTTAGTTAAGATTTTTTTTTTTTTCATTTAAGAAAAACTTTTTTTATTCCCTGTTTTTTAAGTGGACGAAGATGCAGTGATTGCTGCCGATGGTGTTGGTGTTGAACCATTAACTAGTGGGTTTTTTCACTTAAATAAAATAAATCATAGACGATTTTTTTTAGGTCTGCATGGAGTTATTTTATTTTCCATCTCTCTCCTTTTCTTTGCAAAGCAATAAAAAACGTCGTGGAAAAGTTAAAAATGGTTGCAAAAAAAAAAAAAAAAAAAACTAAATGCATTTATACGCATTTCGAGTTTAGTTCTGATGATGTTGATGATGATGGCTTTAGGCTTGATTTGGTGCGGAAATTCCAACAAATTACTCGCATACAAATAGTAAATGATGAAATCCTTGTTTTTTCTCCATCTGATGTAGTTTTTTATTGTATTTTTGTTCTGTGAAGTTAGAAATAAATATGTGAGATTAAATGGAAGGTGTTCAAGTTTTTCAAAGGGTTTTGTTTCTTTCTTATAATTAAAGTTGTAGAATTAGGTTTAATTTATTAGGGTTTTTAGAAAAGAAGTCGTAAATAAATTGAAAATTTTGTAAAATATTGAAGGTATGATTAAATTAAAGAAAGATTTGAGAGAATAAAAGAAATATTTACTAACTGGACTTTTCATTATTCCTTTTCTGTCTAAATCAAAATTGGTATTCTTTTGTTATTCCTTTGATTTTGAAAATACAACAGTTTTAAATAGGGACAATAATTATAAACGCAGATTTATGTTAGAAATGTTGCAAATTATAAATGTACCGACAATATCGCGAATTAATTTTAAGACAGATAAAAACCCACAACGGAGTGCCGAAATATTGGATTAAATAAAATTAATATTTTTTATGTAAAAAAAAGAGACCTAAAGCTTAATTAAATAATAATACTAATCAAATATATGTAAAACTTTTTGAATTTGCAAAAATTTGTTTACACGTGAGCTAAAGTGTTTCAGCAAATCCGAAGAAATATTTCTAAATTTAAAAAAATATGTCCGATGTGACTCAATAAATTTTTTCAAATATGCTTTAGTGAGCCATATACGAGTCATTGGACAGGGAAAATGTAAAAAATAAGGCCAAAATGTTTCTATTTAACAGTTGAAGACAAAAAAACATATTCATAAAAAATATTTTTGATTTATTTAAAGGTTTATTAAACAAATTTTCATAGAAAATTTAATTCACCGCTTCCTTAAGCGGATACCCCTTTTCTACAGACACTGTTGCCTAGTCCCGGCAGCATTCCATAAGCAAACCAATCAGTTATTTGAATTACTCCTCCTTTAATGGGGTGAAAAAGCAGACTTACAGCCGTGCCTTAACAAGAGCGTAAGGTGGAACGTTTTCTTCCGCTTAGCTTTTACGATGATATGCCATACCTAAACACGAGCGTCAACGTTGTCACAGACATTATTGTTAACTTTTTGTTTAAAAAAAGCCCACATAATAGAAATAAAAACAGGAGAAAAAACCGCAGGATTGACAAAAAATAGCTAAATTGTCATTATTTATTAACAATGGCCGCCAACTTCACTTTTAAACGCTCTGTCAAAATCGGATTTTTCGATTGCAAAGCATTGATGCCGCACTATTTAGTGATGCTACATACAAATTGTATGGGCATGAGAATATTTTACAGCTAGAAAACGCTTTCCGTTATTGTTTAGGTACTTCTGTTAGGGAAAATTTAATCTCTTTCTTTTACTTTTCTGTTCTACCTGTGGTATTGAACTTAGCAACATAAAGTTGTAGGAGCAGGTCCCTGAGTGCTTGCTGACTTTATCGTAAATAACATAAGATTAAATATTTTAAGCAGTCAAATAAAATATAATTTATGAAAAAGAAATAATTCCCACATTCTATTTGTTAAAATTGTTGAGTTAAATACATGAATAGAAAAACTCCGGGGAAAAAAACTCTAGTAAAGAGTCTTTGCTAATCATATGTACATATCCATAGCTTTAATATTAACTAGAGTTGTTAACCGATTAAGAATAATTCGATTGATCGATCAAACAAAACCAGACTCTTGTTCGAATAATTTTAAAATGGTGATTTTCGAATAACGACTAAATCGATTAGTTAATGCCAATTAACCGAACAATTGTTTTTTATTAAATAAGAAATTTAATAAAAACTTAGAATTTGATTTATTCTGATACGTTTTCAATGATTTCATAAAGGGTGGTCCAACTAAAACGCACGATGTTAATTGTAAATAAAACTTAAAGTTTTCAGAGAATAATCACAATTCTTCCGATTGTGGACAGATTTGGTCGATTATGCTGGCCAATAAAACCACGAAGTGTACGGAATGCGTTTTGATTCAAACGCTTTTTTTCGTAAAAGGCGTTAACAATCTTAACGCGCTGCTCAATTAAGTACCTTTCCATGGTTGAATTTTTCAAATACTGAAACAAAGAAATGTCAAATTAAGTTGGGCAAAAAACTTGACGTTAAGGTGTGACTCACAATTAACATCGTGCATTATGGTTGGCCACCATTTACAAAATGTGGGAAAATTAAAAAAAAATATTATAGCCATAGCCCTGTTTGTAATTAATCTCAATTTTAAGTAAGTAAAAGCTGTGTTAAGTACTCATTCAAAAATGTATTTTACGTTCTTATTTAACAAATATTTAACAAGCAATTGTACCAGCTGTTTTTCTTCTTAAATCAAACGTTAAATAAATGTCAACTTAGAAATTAAAATAATTATTAAAAAATAAAAAATCGATGTATATAAATCATATTAAGAAAGTAGAAAATGTTATTTTATCATATTTTTTAAAATTGTATGTATATTTGTCGTTTGCGTAAGACCCCTTTCAGACTCGGCAAGTAAGTTGCGCAAGTTACTTGCCGAGTACAACAAAGTTCGTACTAATTTTTTTTCCTTACCCCGACCTTACCGCTAACGTCTACAAACCAACAGTTGCGCAAGAGACTTGCGCAAGTAACTTGACGAGTGTGAAAGGGGTCTAGGTGTCACAATATTACCATTGAAAACAATGCTTTCACTGATAATCCAACGACATCAAAAAAAGCCGAACTTGGTCCAATGGAAAAATACATAAAGAGAGACAGCGATTGTTCTATAGAAGAACTTGTATTCAGAAGTTTGGCTGAAGATGGTAGGTTTGCAAGCGCTTTTCGAAAATCCAAAGTAATATCGAACGATATGGAGTTAAGATGAAAAGTTTTACACAACAAAAAATGAAGAAGTTGAGAAAAAATAAAGAAGAAAATGGAAGATTTTCCATGGTTGTAGATGAATGGACGGGTGTATCTTTTTAAAATACATAATTTTTTTGTAAAAATAATGTTTTTTACTCGTTATTCTCATCGATTAATCGAATAATTTTTAAGATTAAATCGTTTGATCGATCGAACAAAAACAATTTTTTGAATTATTCAAACAAAGTTGAAAGGCGAATAATTGGCAACGCTAATATTAACCAAAGGTTGGCTTAAGCAAAAATAATTTGAAATATTGAGTGAATAGGACTATTGTAAAAAGCTTTCAAAATTTAAATTTGACTAATAGAATCACATACAGTGCCGCACATATTTATTGGTACAACGAGCTTTTTTCATTTCACGGTCATTTAAGGAGCATTCTTAATATCATATTGTTGGAAAAATGTTTAATATTAATAGTTTATATTATTATTTAAACATTCAAAAAAATTTCATTCAAAAATCTGCAAAAAATAAATTTTAAGAAGGAATTTACCAAAAAATGCACAACTATGCAGCACAAAACTATTGGCACACTCAAACTGTTATTTGATTTATTCCTTATTTTGTTTATGGTTTGCCAACTTAGTTTAGAAAATATCTGTTAAATTAAGCCAGTAACCGTAATCTAGCAGCTTTTGTGACAGTTAATGTGACAGTTTGCTAAGAAAATTTTATAAATTAGTCTACAAAACTATTAAATGAGTCCAAAACAAAAAGAAACTAGCACATCTCAGTGCAAAATAATACTGCACCTGCATAATCAAGGCAAATCGTACGATGAAATTGGTAAAATAATGGACAGAAGCCGTTTTACAACTCGAAGTATTGTAAGTCGTTTTAAAGGGCAGCCAAACTTGGAAAATGTTAAAAGTGTTCTAGAATATTAAGTGATCGCGAGCGTAACCAAATATTGCGGAAAATTAAAATAAACCCCAAAAAGATATCCACAGAGATTGCCGCTGAAGTTAGGGAAGACTTTGGGAAAGACATTCACCCCATGACGGTCAGAAGAGTGATATAGGAGGCAAATTACAATGCTCGAGTTGCAAGACGTAAGCCACTTATTTCTGATATTAACCAAACAAAGCGTTAAGCCTACGCAAAACGATACATAAGCAAGCCTAAAAGCTACTGGGATTAAGTACTCTTCTCAGATGAGAGTAAATTTAATAATTTCCGCTCTGATGGTCGAACTACCGTATGGAGAAAACCTAATACGGCATATAGAAAATCAAATCTTGCGCCAACTGTAAAACATGGTGGAGGAGGAGTTATGGTGTGGTTTTTATAGATGGCGTTATGGACAAAATGGTTTATTTAAATATTTTAAAGGAAAATGTTAAAAAAAAGCGCTTAGAAGTAAAAACTACCAAGCAGTTTTACATTTCAACAAGATAACGAACCGAAGAATTCAGCCAATGACGTTCGTATGTGGCTTATATATAACATCGCACATGTCCTACCCCATCCCCCACAATCTCCAGACCTCAATCCGATAGAGCATTTGTGGGAAAAACCTGATAGACGTATGAAAAAGAGGCCAATTTCTAATAAATCTGACCTAAAGAAGGCATTGATAAAAGAATGGCGAAAAATTGGCGAGGAAACAACGAGAAAGTTGGTGCATTCCATGCCAAAACGTTAAGATGCAGTTTGCAAATAAAGTATTAAGTGTGGTATACCATATAATAGTTAAATATTTGCATTACTTAATAAACCGAAAAATATTTATGGGAGACTAATTTTTCACTTGTACAATGTTCCAATTCGCCGTGCAGCGGGCATACACATAAAAATTCTTGTTGTGCCAATAAATATGTGCGGCACTGTATATACGAACAAATTTTCAATATTTAAAAAAAAAATTTTAAACTTTGGTTCGCCACTATTTTGGAATTTTAAAAATTGAATGCTTTATTCGAAATTAAGCTGTCAGTTAGGTATATTTTCCCCCATTTGAGAATTTGATCATTAAAACTTACCATAAAAAGAATGCCTGCCTGGCTTGGAGGATTTATGCCCGTAACCTGAGGCGAAGTTCGGACTGCTGCAGAATGCCTCTTTGTGTTGTTGATTTTAATAGAAACTGCTATACAGGGCTTAGACAATAAAATAATAAAAAAAGTTGCTAACTGTAAGCAGAACATTTCTATCCCCTAAAAGTGTAATTTTAATCCACTTTTCACATTACGTGAAAATAAAACAAGAAAAATTGCGTAAAATTACAAAAATTAAACAAAGTTAAGACAGATCAGACATTAACCAATGTTCGGTACTGTCTTGAATCGAGAGCCGCTAATACCGCTTACGTGCACCCAGTGTAGGAGGTGGCCATATTTAAAAATGTTTTTTCTGTGTTTTCTGTGCGTGTGCTGTCGTTTTTCATAAAAAACAATCAGAAGGACCAACGCCGAGGTGCCAAGCAAAAACTTGGTAATGACTTGCCATTACTGAACAACTTACTTTTCAATGACTACTTCATACCATCTGCATTACATAGAAGTAGTTTAGTAATGGCTGACATATAATCTGATACCTAAGTACTTGTGTATGAGTTGATTAGCGCTCTTAATTGAGTAAAAAACATAGTTTTTTATACAAAAACTACACTGCCTCAGTAGACAAGCTGGTAGTGAGCTAGTCTATCAGCACCGAGGTTGCGCGATCGAATCCTGCCAGAGACAGAAAAAAAAATAAAAAATAAAATAAGTAAAATAAAATAAGAAAAAATAGAAAAAAAAAATAAAATAAGAAAAAATAGAAAAAAAATAATTAAAAAATATAATAAAAAAAAAATTTTTTTTTTTACTTTATTGAAAGTATTCATCCAATGAATAACACTACATGTTAGTTGTAATTTTGGTGACATCGGAGAAATAAGTTATTTAAGTCCGTATTTGTAAGCGAATGTGGTAATGACTTATTTAACTCCCTATTTGTAAGCGAGGGTGGTAAGTACTTGCCTCCAATGACATCACCGTGTTAAAATAATGAGTTAAAATGCCATTGTATAAGTAGTGAAGAGTCGTTATATTAGCTTTTTAACTCATTACTTTGCAATGTAAGTTTTTGCTGGGTGAGACTAAATTTGACACGATTGACTTTTTAGTTCTGGGAATTTTAAAGTCTTATTCAGATATTTTTAGTCTTTTAGCAAAACTATTTCCGACCTTTGGCAAAAATAAGGCCAAATACCGATTACTGACTAAAGTTCAATTTCCAAGACCAAAACCGTGTTCTACTTTACCTTCATTCTTCTCCTTGAAAATAAAAAAAAGTTGTTTAAACCAAAGGCAGATTTAAAATTTCAGAAGTTTTAAATCATTAAATTTAATATTAAAAATTTCTCTTTATTTAAATTTGTGTTAAGCTGCCAATTTAAATCCAAAAATCTTTTTTACTAAAAATTTTTCCTTAAAGCCACATATAGTCCTACCAAAATTATTAAATTATCCTTAAGGAAAAAAAAGTATTAAATTACCGTTAAATTTTCAAAAATTTGCCAACATCAATCCCGCTATTGTTATACATAATGATCGCAAAACGTCTTTAAAAAAATATTTTAAAGAAATTGATATTTTCACAGCAAATTCAACTTAATTATGATTTTACCAAAAAAAAAAAAAAAACAAAGATATTGATCAGGGAAAGTTTTTCGAGATTTGCGCTTTGGAAAAAAAGTTTTAACATATTTTGAAAAATAGTGTTTTCTTATTTTAAGAAAATAATGATGCATTGCCGTTAACGACTTCTTGGAGTTTGGAAAGAAATCTTTAATAATAAATAACAATTGGCAAATTGGGTTTCACCTTCTTACTGAAATTAAGTGAATCAATTTTTATTTATGAAATGTTACAAAAGCAATTACAAATTATATTCTAACTTAAACTGCAGAATGATTATAACTTAGACCTTCAGCCCATTGTAGTGAATCAGGCCAGAATCTTTGGCGGGAATCGAAACCTCAACCCTGGCCCTATCAGACTAGCTTAATACTATCGGGGTCTTAAAACTAAATAAAAATCAAAACAATTCATCAAATATATTGGAAAAAGAAAAATTCAAATCATTCGATTCATTGTGTTCGCAAATTGAAATGATTTGTAAGTAGTCTTGTTGAGGGACTTTATGGCGTTTTTAAGTGGCATGTTGTTGAGGTTAGCTTTTAGTTGTTTGTTGGGTTATATTATTTTTTGAAAGTGAAGGGTTGTTTTTACATAATATTTTAAGTATTTAGTCTTGAGTTCTTTGAAGTGTACTACTAACTTCAGATTTGCCCAAGCTGCTATGTCGATTGTTTGGCTCAGCTAGTGAGTGAACTAATGATATTTTCCTATCTTTCGGGCAACAGATGGGCTTTGCAACAAAAGGACTGTTTATTATTAGAGATCAAGAATTTATTTAGCCAATTTCGGATTCCCTGTTCTGCAGTGCAGCGTATTCTAAGAAAGGCGTGTTAGATTGACCGAAGCGAATGTAAGTCGGAATGGGCAAGGTCTGGACTATGAGCTGTATGAGGCAAAACTTTCTTAACATTAATAAGATTTAGTTTAAATGTTTTAAGTTCCCATTTCATATTATTGATAAACTGAAATTTATTGTTGTTGGGATAAGCTATTCCTTTTTGCATTTCACTGGTTGCTCAGGCAAGATCGTCAGGAAACTTCATCCAAAGATTTTAGAAAAGCTAAAAATATAATTCAAATAAAACTGTTAAGCGAATAAGAATTATAAACACTCAAAAGTCTTACCCGTAATAGTATCAAAGCTAAAACAAAACACCAACAACAAACAGTGAGTTTATCTTTTCTTGCAATCCCGACTACAATTGGTCGATTTTTCTTAACATTGTTTTTTTCTAGATTCTATTTCAACTTATTAATTGTGTTTGATAGAGTACTTTTTTCAGGTCTTTTAAGCAGCAATTCCGATTTGCAAAATCGACTTTCAACGGCGCTCGATTTCAACTCGTGTGTCACATAATTTCCTTGCTTTTGGACAAATTCTGCTTGCTAAAATTTAGAAAATTCTGCTCCCAAAGATCATGTAGCTCCCAAGGATCATGCAGTAACGACAGTAATTGATAATCTTCAAAATTTTTTGGCTGACTTATGCGGTCCTTGTTTTTAACATTTCTAAAAAAAAACCTTTTTCACACGTTGAAAACATTGAAAAAGATTCAGGATATGCTTCGATGACCAGGCGATGTACTTTAGCTACACTTTGATGGCAAAATTTCCACTATTGTGTTTAACGATTAAGTAAAGAGTTAAATAAACCACACAAATGGCTTGGCAAACAATGAAAAATTTTACGTTTGTGCAAATGCTTTGTGTTGTTAGTTAGGGTGCTTGCACAAATATTTGTAAAAATATTAAAAATGTTTAATATGTATTTGGCAGACATGTCGGATATTTGTCAAACTTTTTGTGGTGTCTGGGCTAAATAGAATCATTTTAGTGCACATTTTGCACAGTGATGAATTTCAGCTGTAAATTCTAATTTTTTAAACAGCATTGCTTGCTTCATTGTTTAAACCACTCTTTACTCCAATTTTTTTTCCTTTTTTAAGCATTTCTCTTCCGCCTTAAGCCTGGTACTCTGTTCAACATTTCACGCGAAATGCTGTCAAAACGCATATGAATAAAACTTGTGCGGAATATCTATGAAATAATGTTGATAGAGTTGTACTCTGTTCATTTTGTGAAAAAGTTCCGAAATGTTTCTGGCAACATTTTTTCAAAACTGCGAAACAATGTAAGCTGCACTTATTTCACGTGGAATTTTTGAAAAAAGCAAAAAAGTATGAACTGATTTTTAAATAAGAAATAAAAAATTAAAACAACAAAACCGGTTACAGTTTTTTATACATATTTACTTTCTATTTTATTAAATTTTTTATTAAAAAAAAATCATTTTTAGTAAAATAGATGTGGGGTTTGTTTACATACGCAAAACAATGTCGCATACTTTGCAGGAATAAAAACGTCAAATTGTACAAACTCGCAAGCAATGATACATGTCAAAATTTTCGTGTGAAATTATCAATGTTGCTCAACATTTTTCACAAATTTGAACAGAGTACTTACTAGGCCTTAAACAAAAAGCCAGCCAAATTGCTGCAGCCCTAAAGTCATATGCATTCATTCAAAAGAAAACAAAAATAAAAAACTAATGTTTGTACGGAATATGTTTGTGCTGTTTATTTGAAAACAGAAACAAAGTCTTTGATGCCAAGCAATTTGTGCGGTTTATTTTTCCCTTAAGAATAAATGACAGATATTTACCTTTCAGAATGCCATAAAAGCTATTGAGCCATGTGTAAAACGTCATCTGAGGTAAATTCCTTTTTTATTTAAATTATACATCCAATATATAAAGGGTGGTTAAATTTCAAGGGCCGATGTTGATTTTGAATAAAACACAAACTATTTAGGAAATTGTTGTAATTTTATTTTATTATGATATATTGGTATTACTCAATTATGTATGGAACAAAATATCGGCCAAATTGGCGCCGCGACCACGGCGGCACACCTCCATCCGATGGTCCAAATTTTCGATGACCCTGAGGCATAATGGAGGTTCTATGCCGTTAATGTGCCGAATTATCTCATCCTTTAGCTCTTGAATTGTTGCTGGCTTATCGACGTACACCTTTTCTTTCAAATAACCCCAAAGAAAAAAGTCCAACGGTGTCAAATCACATGATCTTGGCGGCCAATTGACATCGCCATTACGTGAGATAACACGGCCATTGAATTTGTTGCGCAAAAGAGCCATTGTTTCGTTAGCTGTGTGGCAAGTGGCACCGTCCTGCTGAAACCACATATCGTCCACATCCATATCTTCCAATTCGGGCCATAAAAAGTTCGTTATCATCTCACGATAGCGAACACCATTCACAGTAACTGCCTGACCGGCCTCATTTTGGAAAAAATACGGCCCGATGATGCCGCCAGCCCATAAACCGCACCAAACAGTCACTCTTTGTGGGTGCATTGGTTTTTCGACAATCACTCTTGGATTATTATTCGCCCAAATGCGGAAATTCTGCTTATCGACAAATCCACTGAGGTGAAAATGTGCCTCATCACTGTAGATGATTTTCTTCGAAATTTATCATCCATTTTCATAATAAGTCTGGATAACTTTAACACGTTGTTGGATTGTGTATCTCTCCATGGTTCAAATTGAGTAAGTCTGAAATAGAGAAATGTCAAATAAAATTCGGGAAAAAACTTGGCGTTTAGGTGTGGTTCACATTCAACATCGGCCCTTACAATTTAACCACCCTTTATTAATGAAACTTTTTTATTAAGGATTTTGTTAGACATATTCATCGCTTTTGTTTTTTTTTTTGGGAATATTTTGAAGAACATTTCTTCGTTTTATCTTTTTTGCTTGTCTTTTTAAAAAATGTTTGTGTATGCAACAACTTGCCCTGATAATGACATAAAATTGCACACATTTGCCAGAATTTTATAATAATTTATGTTAAAAAAAAATTCTGTTTTTTTGTGTGCAAAGACCCCCAAAATAAATAAAATATAGGAAAAAAAAAAAATTAAGGAATAAATGAAGACAAAAAAGCGATGACGACGAACAAGAAAAAATAAAAAATAAAAAAACAAAAACGTATAATGAAATGTTCAAAAGTTGCGCTGACAAAATGATCGTAAATAATTTTTATTTGGCCTTTAATTTTTGTTGTTAAAGGCTTTTTTGTTTTTTCAACAACTTGAAAGGTTTCTTTGCAAAATATTCTGATGTTGATGTTGTTGCAGCTTTTGTGGCAGCACCAACGTTTGTGCAACATCACAAAAAATGTATGGAGGATTGTTTGTTATTTAAGTTAGTCTAAATTTACACGTTTCATCTTTTGATGCTCAACTTCTTTTCAATTCCCTTTTGAAGATGCCAATATATTCACACGTAGTAATCGGTTTCAACTTTTTTCGGTTCAAAACAACAACAATTTTATTAACAGCGAATCAAAGAGAAAAAGAAAATAAAAAAATTACATACAGCCATCCTTGTGCATATGCCAACGAATAAAAACACAAAGCGTACTGACCGAGTACAGGCATCTCCGTACTAACCCCCTTTCTTCTTTCTTCCCTCACCTAAAAACATAGGAGTTGAGCATCAAAAGATGAAACGTGTGAAAGCAGACTTACCAACTTTATTGATCAATGTTGCTGCTGCTGCTGCTGTTGTTCTTGTTGTTGTGTAGCGCTGGTGTTATTGCAGCTGATATTTTTTGCGTTTTTTTTCTTCCTCAATTTCTGTATTTAACTTCATTTATACATCTTTAGACGATGGATGATGAGAAAATCGCTTTTGTGTATGAACTTCAACGTTTTTTGTTTTATTTGTGTTGATTTTGTTTGGTACACATTCGTTCGGTCGTCATTATTGGAGTTTATCAAAAATAAGACGACGCTTTAGTTTTTTTTCTCAGTCTTAAAGGGAAAAAAATTTAAGAAAAAATTACTAATGATACCCTTTTTTGAGTTAAAAAGACTTTGTTGTACGCATTAAGTTAATTTTTTTAACTGTCTATATGTCTCCATGCCCAGTAGATGTTTAATAAAGAAAAACAAGTAGGTGTTTGATTAAAGTGCGGTTAGGTCGAATATTGGGACCGCTTTTTTAGTTATTTTACAACCAATTGCTTGGCATTTTAATTTCAAAAGTGGTTAATTGACCCTTTGTGGCATAAAAAGTGGTAAGTTGACATTAGTTTTTGTGTTTTATTTTTTTCTTCTGTAAATTATTAAGAAATCTTTTATTTGCCTTTATAAAGGGTGTTTTTTTAGACGTATATAACTTCCGATATGGATAGCTGTAAAACTGGCAATTGAGAGTGTTTGACTTTTTTTCAGCTGGCAAATCACCATGCAAAGACTTACACCAGAAAAACGTTTACAAATCGTTTAAATTTATTCCCGAAATTCGCGCTTTGTTCGCCACACTTATGGAGCACTTCGTTAAGTTTACCGTACGCATAAATAATTGTGCATCTCAGCAGCAAATACACAGTTCTATAGATCGATTCATGAACACATTTACTAAATTAGATAATATTCATCCAATCGAGCCCGTACCGAGCGTACAGAAACACCCATCGCCGCTATATAGGTACACTTACGTCAGAAAACTCGAATTTATCGATCCAACACCGTTCTCAGCAACTCTATGGTTCTTTCCATAATATATTTTCCTAGTTCCAACACAATGCAATGCATTAGTAGGGGTCATCCCATGAGTGCTGGTCCTAGCACAAAAAGAACTCGATTTCTGTCCGTCCTTTACTTGGATAATTTTGATGCAAGATCGTGGCCTACATCCATATAAGATCTAAATGGTGCAAGAATTTTATACAGTGGACTACCAATTGCTTTGTGTTTTCGGTGAATGGGCTGGGAATCAACTGGAAGTTCAACCAGATTTTTATCGTCAAGTCATCTTCTGCGATAAAGCTCACTTCTTACGGGTACGTAAAAAACAGACTTTTAGTTTTGAAGAGAGTAAAATTTTTAGGAGACTCTTTAGACTTCATCACATCTTGCAAAAACCACTGTTTGGTGAGGTTTACATGCCGAAGGCTTCATTGGGTCATTTATTTTTAAATCCGAAACCAGTGCCAACATAACAGTGGATGGCGAACGCTTCAGGCTTATGATTCGTGATTTCTTTTCCTCATGTCATTGCAAATCATTTGGAGAAGAAATTGTTTTAACAAGATGGCGCAATAAACAATATTGCACGTGAAACCATCATTTTTTTCTGCTTCTATAGCGTTGATAAAGCGCAGTCAGGGAGGCCATATTGGAGATTTTTAAACATTAAATGCTTTGGAATTAGTTTATCGAGGATGTTGGTTTCGGAGCAAATAGGTGAAACCGTCTTTAGAACTAGATTTTTATTTTCCCACTGTAGACTTAATTAATCCCAAGGTGTCTTTTCGTGAGACACATGACACCGTATGAAAAGAGATAAGTATAGAGAGAGAGAGGGAGAGAAAAAAAGATATAAAGCCAAGCTCACAGTTTTTTTTTTATTTTTATTGAAATATCTAACTCTAAATTATCGTTAAAGTAGCCAGTAGTCTTAAATCTACTACAATTAATTTTTATTCAATTGTAGCTCCTTAAAAAAATTAACTATATCCTCAAATTTTTATTTGGTATTTAAATTTATATGCGTAAAGTTAAGCCGGTGTTATAAGTTTTTTATCCTCCCCACTTTGGCCCTAGAGGTTTGGGGGTATCTCGCTTTAGGTCTGTATGTTATTTGCACAATTGAAAGATGATCAGGAAAAATTTATCATACAAAACGCGCGCAAACAGCATATTCGGCAAAAAAAAAATTATACCAATACTAGAATATCGGTAGTAGTTGTTGTTTATTATTGGCCTTTAAAAGAAATACTATACTGCACAGTTGTTCGTAAAATGCACGCATTACGATAAGTGCTTGACGTCTGTTCTTCTTATGCTTTTTTTTGCTTAAATTTCATGCAAAAAAAGTAGTAGCAGGGCTCAGTTTTATAACACAGAAAATAATTTGACAAATAACTCAACAGTATTTTTTTTGTTAAAATTTCCTTAAAAGGCCCTTTTTCAAAAAAAAAAACTTTTTTTAATTGAAATCAATTTTTATTTTTTTTCTGTGTTAGCTTGGAGTCATAAATTGGAGAAGAGGCTTATACGCTAAGTGACGTAGATGCGCAGAAACAATTAAGTTGTTAAAGCTGAATGCGTTATCTTTGTTTATTTGTATCATGGCATCGACTTGCCTGGAATAGATTTCACCTTTCGGCTAAAGGGACAAACGTTCCATATTAGCCGCTTAATTAAGCCAGTACTTTTTTAAAAATGTACTTTTCTTAAATACATCATTTTTTGTGCAAAATGACCTTTTTTGGTTAAGAAAAACCTTTTTACAAAAAAAAAAGAAATAAATAAAAGTGATATTGTAGTTTTTGCTACTAAATATCTTGTTGGGCTCAAAAGATTTTTAAAAAGTATTTTGGGATTCAAATAATTGTTTTTGTTAAATATGTAAACTTTTGTGCAGCAATTATATTTATTGGTTAATTGTACTTATTTTTAATCTTAAAGGTATTTTTTGTCAAAAGATAGTCTTAATTTGTTTACTTGTTAAAATTATTATTATTTGTTGAAATGCATTTTTTGTGAAATAGTACGTTTAAGGTTATTTTTCTTAAAAGGTATTATTTTAAATCCAAATTTTAATATTTTAATTAGGCTAAGGTTCATCAAATTTAATTTTCATGAAATAATTTTTATGAAGAAAGGTATTATTTTAAGCTAACGTAATTGCTTAAAGGTACTTATTTAAGAAAAATACTTATTTAAAATGGTACTTTTTATTGAAAGGTACTTTTTGTTGAAAGGTACTTTTTGTTGAAAGGTACTTTTTTTGAAAGATCCTTTTCCTTGAAAGGTGTTTTTAAAAGTTACGGGTTTTAAAATGTGCTTTTGAACAAGGTACTTTTTTCTTAATGGTTACTTTTTTAAAACTTACTTTTTCGTAAGAGGTACTTTTTTTAAAACTTACTTTTTCGTAAAAGGTACTTTTTTTAAAACTTACTTTTTCGTAAAAGGTACTTTTTTTTACAGAAATGTTTTCTTAAAACTTTATTTTTTCTTAAAAGATATTTTTAAAAGGTTCTTTTTTAGCTTGGAGGTATTTTTCTTAAAAGTCGTTTTTTTTTAAAAGGTACTTTTTTCTTAAAAAATTCCTGTAATAAGGTAATTTTTTTTATAAAAGTATTCTTTTTTGTTAAAGATGCTATACTATAGTTACATTGTTTTTAATAGTAATTGTTTGCTTAAAAGGTACCATTTTGTTAAAAAGTACTGGTTTTGCTAAAACAAAATTATTTGAATTAAACATTTTTTTGCTTAAGAAAGAAATAGTTTTCGTAATAAGGTCGTTTTTTTTTTAAATGTCATATTGTTTTTCTGCAATTTTTGAGCCTTCCTATTGTGCAACGTGAAGTGTGTGTGTGGTGTGATTGTGTTTGAGACTTAACTTATTTTAAATTGTTGATCATAAGGACAAACACCTGTAGAAAAGATTGCAGATCAAAATGTTCACAAAGCACAACTTAGTAAGACAACAACAGCAATGCAAAAGAGACATTTCGTATCTGGCCGAGACTTGGGTGTGCGTGTGTGTGCGTGCGCATACAGAAGTAATAAGATAAACAATAAAAAACGACGACAAAAATAATAACAATAATAATGATGATGATAATGTTGCACTATGGGTTAATGTATTAATTTTAAAATATTTAATAAAGATTAAGATATTAAAAAAAAAAGTCATAGTTTTACTAAAACCAATTAAAAATTTTATTAAACATTTTAAATATAACTTTTAAGCTTGAGAACGGCTTTTAAATTATTTTTTAAATATTTCCTGCTGATATTTTTTAAAGAAAGTTTTAGCGTATGAACTGATGACTGATATTCCTTAATTTTTTCTGTCCCAAACACTCAGGTTTGATCTCAAACTAGATTTAATTATAAATCAAACCTTCGTAAACGATTTGAAAATTACTTGAAAACAATAGTTTCCTCAATGCTGGTTCACAATCTTTAAGTTTTAGTCGGCAAGTCTTGCCTTTAGGAAAGAGAGGAAAAGAAAGACATTCTATTTTTTTACTTCTCTCCTAAAAGATCAAGACTAGACAAAAAATAATTGTAATTAAATTTTCTATATTTCATAATTCAAAAAGTGGCTTGTCAGGTTTGAAAATAACTTTTGAATTAAGGTCATGTCAGATAAAACTTTTGCTTCGCGTTACGTTACTGATTCGCTTTGACATCTAAGATGAAATATACATACTTATACGAAACATGTCACATAAAGTCCTTTGGACGCAGATCAACTCTCATCTTTTTGCGCGCTTTAACAATCTGCAAGTATATTTTTTATATATATATTTTTTTTTTCAAACAATGCATTAGTGTTGTCAAAGTTTTTATTGTATCATACACCTTTTGCTTTACGCTTTTTTGTCAAAGTTAGAAAAGTCACGCAACGCGACTAAGTTGTATCTGAAACGGCCTTTACTTTTGGTATTAAATCTAGAGAATGAAATTTGTCAAGTATTTTCTGTTATATTTAAATCTCATATGAAACCATAGTGCAATGTTGTTGCTGTAGGCGGTGAATGGTAAATATACATTTATGTGGAGGTTGATGACGTTCATAGGGATGAATGATGATCATCATAATGATGATGAAGATGATCAAATGTGAGGATCAGTATAAAGATGATGACAACATGGGTATGTTTAAGAATGTAAATCAACAGTGGAAGAAAAAAAAGGAAAAAAGGCCGAGCACATACGTACGACATGCATTTGCGCGCCTTTTGAAAACAACAGATTTACCAACAACATGACGCATGGGAAGAGGCTTGGAAAACAAAATGGATTTTGATACAAATATATGTAAAAAAGCATAACTTTTTTTTATTTATTTTAGTTTTATTCCATAAACTACATATAAAGCATATTTTGTTGTTTTTGCTTGAGTTGGCGACGAGTCGTTTTTGGTTGTCCAATGCCAATGCCGTTGTTACCACCGGTGTCTTGTGCAGTTGTTAATCATTTTTAAAACGCTAAAGTCAGAGACGAAGAAGACGGCGCGTCGTTCACATTGATGATGATGATCTTAACAACGATAATTATAATGATCATCATGAGTTGAGCTCAAGCTAATTCCTGCTGTTTGTTGTTTTTGCTGTTAATATGGTTTTGTTTTATGCTTCTAAAGGAATGACCTGTGTCAATGGCCGCTAATATTTATTTACATGAGCTCTCTATATAAAATTCAAAGACATAATCTTAGCACCCAACTAAAAAAGAAATGCAGTCGGTATTTGTTGGTGCTTCTGGGCTAAGAAATCTTTTTACCAAACGAAAGAAAAGAGAACAGAAATATCTAGATACTTAAATAAGAAAATAAGATCCATTCGATGATCGACTTGCAAATTTTATATCCTGGAGGGAAGGTATCACTCAAAAAATGCTGGTAAATTTGTTTGCCGCTTTATTAAAAAGTACATTTGCAGAAAAGTACCTTTAAACACAGACTTATTTGTTTACAAACAAAATATTAATTTTTCAAAATATTATTATTTTAAAAGTACTTTAAAAAACAAAGTATTTTACTAATATCTCTAAAAGTACATTTTTTATAAAAGTACAAAAGTACTTTTAAATACAAAAGCACATTTTTAGTGTTAAAAAACAGTCTGTTTTTAAAACCGCTCCTTTCGAAGGTTTTTCTTTAACTAATATATTTTTTAGAAATTTCTGTCCCAAAAAAAATACTTTTTACAAAAATGTCCTTTTTAACAAAAAAGTACCTTTAAACAAAAAAAGTAGCTTTTAACAAAAAAATTACCTTTTAACTAAAAAAGTACTTTTGAATAAAAAGTACATTTTCGCAAAAAAAAAATTCATTTAAAAAATACTTTTTAACAGAAATTACCCGTTATCAAAAAATTTTCACTTAGAAAAAAGGACCTTTTACCAAAAGAGTAGCTATTGCTGGAAAATTTCTTTCTAACAAAAATAGTATCTTTTGAAAAAAGGTACTTACTTCTTTACAAAAAGTACCTTCAAAAACAAATATTTTAACCATTTAATACAGGGCCTGCTAGGAAATTCATCACTGCGCTGCATCTGATGCGCAGCGCGTTCCTCAAGGCATCACTTAAAACGTCTGCTGTTCAAAAATACAAAATAAAAGCTGATGATACGCAAAAAAATCTAAAACACGCATCACAAAAATGGGTGATGCATATTGTGTTCAAAAATGTAACCAAACAGGCACTGGCATTAGCAAATTTGAGCATCACAGACTAATCAAAAATGCAGCAAAGTTATGCATTTCCGAACAGGCCCGCAGTTTAACAAAAACATACATTTTAATCTAAACGTACCGTTTTACAAAACTTACTTTTTAACAAAAAGTACTTCTTAGCAAAAAAAGTACATTTTTGCAGTAACTTTTATCAAAAAAATTACCCTTCATTGGAACCCATATTCTTATCTTAGCAATCCTTCCCCTTATTAGTTCTGTTTTATTTTAAATGTTTTGTTGTTGTTGTTGGTTTGGCCATACTAAACTATTGAAATAAAATGAAAATATTTGCAAATTGGTCACACAGGCTCAACAAGTCGGTATCATGCAACCAACATTCAATTCTTAAACCAAACTGCTAGCAAGCAAATTTTCCTACACATATAGAGAACGACTGTGTGTTTGATTGTTGTTGTTGCTGTAGTAGTTGGACGTTTTTGTTATTGCTATTCCCGGCCTATATGTTAAGTAACTATAACGTATGATTATAAACATTACGTTGTTAGTGCAATGTTAAGGTCTTCTTAAGACACTAAATTTGAATGTTTGTCGGCTTTTATGTTTTGGCAATGAAAATTACGAATACACACACACATTTACACACGCACATGTGCTCACAAGCATTCGCACTAATACTATTACAATTATTTAAAAATTTCAGACTTCTTTGTTTTCTTTCAGCAACAACAACTACAATTAAGGCATTGCCTGCTTACTGTCACAGTCGCCAAACAGTCAAAGTCATTCAGTTAGTTAACCAGGCATCCGACCATCCAGCAACAGGCAACAAGACAGGCGGGATGGCTCACTAGTCAACACGTCAAGCAACTGGCCAAGAATCGCGCAATAGTGGTTTTATTAACTGACGAACTTAGTGTTTATGGTTTGTGTGTGTTTCGAGTGTTCTCTTGGCCTGGAGTTGGTGTTGATCTTCACATGCTTCTGCACACAACTTGTTTTGTGACCAACAATCGACCATTGTAATTCTTTCTTTGTCTTTGGATGTTTGTTTGGGTATGAGCAGTAAGCGTCATATTGAGGATAAGGAGTTGACTTGATGCTGAAGTTGTTGTTGTTACTGGTGACGATGATGAAGTTGATGATGACGACTATGCCGCTGATGAAGTTACTTACATGTGAAATGTTTTCATTTTCAGGCGACCATGTCGATTTATTTGAATTTAATCTGTTTTACGTTTGTCTTTTATTTGGTTTTTATTTATTCATTTATTTTTTTTTTGGTGGTTGGATTGTTTGTATATCATACCCTACGATTTGTTTTAATTCTATAACATTTTTTGAAAATATCAATTCAAAGTTTTAACTGTATATAGTAGGGTATTCATTCGGTTAACCGTTGATCGGCTAACCGATTAATTACTACCCGATTAACTGATCGGTTAATTTTAAATTGGCTTTTTTCGATGAACGATTAAACCGGTTAATTTCAGTCGATTAACCGATTAGCCGATGTAACAAAATTGCTGATTTTTTGTGGTATTAAACCATATTTTTTGTGTTTTAAATTATGGTTGAGTTCCAAAACGTCAATTGCAAAGCTATTCGCTTTTTTAAATGCATTCTATAATGCAAACGTGTAGAATTTTACCAAAAAAGTTGTGCAAAGAAATATTTTTCATACAATATATTTCCTTCTAGCAATACATTCTTAAAATGCAGTACAAAAACAGAAATAAGGAAATTCGAAAATGAACTTTTTTGCAGAATGTTCGGTGCTGAGCTTTTCCAGGATGAGTCAGAGGATGACCTGACAACAGAAGAAACTCTCGATAGAAGTGTTGAAAATTATAAAAATTAAAATAGGACTCTAATGGCATAATGGAAGATTTTATGTGTTTAGAGAAATCCAGGAAAAGAACTGAGAAATAAGATATTCTGTATAATGGGTTGCTTTCGATTTCTCCAACATCTACGATTAGTGACAGTTTTTTTTGTTCAAGTCAAGTTTTATCAAAACTAAAATAAAGAGTCGCTTTAATCCTAAACATTTAAACGAAATTATTTTTCTAAAGATCATTTTATAAAATCTCCTTAAACTATTGATAATAAATAGTCTGAGCGTTTATTTTTTAATAAATATATGTTATGTATTTATTAAAAAATACATGTTACATTGTTATGAATTATTTTTTTTTGCTCCTTTTAGTATAATAATTGTTATGTTTGGTATGTAATTGTTGTTTTTCATTAACTTATGCATTTTTATTTATTGAAATTACTTAGTTTATTTAAAAAACTTTATTAATCGGTTAACCGATCGAAACCAAAATTAGCCGATTATTACCCGATTAAACCAAACCTCGGTTAATTAGTCGAGCGATTAGCCGATTAATGCAAAAACCCGATTAAATGAATACCCTGGTATATAGCCGTATCCGATAAAGTTTTATGGAGAAAAGGGAGAAAACCGGGAATTTTCTCCCGGGGGAGTTTT
Source organism: Pollenia griseotomentosa (assembly GCA_963931875.1). Classification (NCBI taxonomy): domain Eukaryota; kingdom Metazoa; phylum Arthropoda; class Insecta; order Diptera; family Polleniidae; genus Pollenia; species Pollenia griseotomentosa. The sequence goes on along the minus strand of OZ007562.1, from coordinate 171,056,851 downwards.
TATTTCTTCTGTTTAAGCTCGAACTTTAAAGCAACTAGACTTTTATGTATATATACTGCATGGTAAAGAATACGACAATTTCGAATTGGCAGATTAGTTAAGTCTCTCCGGTCGGCATGCATGAACGTCAACACAATACGCTGATGTCATGCAGAAGAAACGGCTTCGGCGAATACTCATAAGAAGCTTAAGTTCAATATTTAAAATATTTCTAGATCACTGTAGCCTTTTCCAGTTGAAGACACTTGCGAAAAAGATATTGTGGCTGAGGCTGAGATCAGCTGTTTTTTTGACAACTGCCTTTTCACAGATATCTCTTCGACCGTTATTACCATAAATTCCATGTTACTGAAAACTTAAACAGCAAAAGACTGTTGTTTATATCAAAACCATATCAGGGTCATTTGGGTTCCAGATCACAGGAACAAACAACTAAAAATAAGAGCCTATAAAAAAATATATTATTATATATAAATATTATTAAAGTTTTTTAATAATTTTTTTTAATTAAAATTAATAATATGATAATATATATTTTTTATATAAAAACTTTTTTTATAAATTTATTGGTTTAAATAAATTTATAAAAAAAGTTTTGTATATAAAAAAAAAGACCTTAAGCTCGAATATTTAATTGATATATTATAATATTATTAATTTAAATTAAAAAAAAATGCTTAAAAACTTCGCCGTTTCAAACAATGTGTTAATTGATTTAATTAAATATAGCTCAGGTTTTGACAATTCCCAACAAAAATTCTACAAGTTCAAATTATTTTATTTTAAGCGAAAAAATCAATTAGGAATTTTTGTTATTTAATTAATTAAAAATTTATTTCATTACAACTAAAATGTTAATAAAATCAAAATTATGCATTTAATTTTCTTTCAACAAAAAAAAAAAAAAAAAAAAAAATAATTGATTCAATTATCACATTAATTAAATTGAAATACTTTTTTAACAATTTTTTTAGTTGATAAAAAACTGTTGATCATTTTCCTGTGTAATTTATACTTTAGCAGGAAATTGAGAGTAACTTAACGATATTTCACCTTCTGGTATTGCATCCTCTAGGGAAATCAAGTGAAGCTAAAACTTGGAACTTGAAAGTAATCTAAATTTTAAAGATCTCTTGAGATCGCGTTTCTGGTCAAATCCTATCTGGTATCACAGAAGGCAGTAGTTTCTGGTGGCACAGCACAAGACTGACTATTGGCTGAGGCCCTTTGGGGATCACGTGGTGGTTGTGGCTGGGACTCAAAGTTACGGGAAAAGAGATTTCAAAAGCCTACTTCGAGGGCAATTTGTGGAGAGTTTGGTTCTGCCTTGCTCCCTTGCTATTCAACAGATGCTGCTTGCTTTAAAACCAAAGGTCCATCTCCATAAAAAGGGAGTATAATACTGCCTAATTTAACACTCAAATTGCTTCCTCTGTGTGTGGGTTGCTCTCACATACTGGAGCAGTTGGGAAATGCATTGTTTTTAAAAAAATATTTGATAACTTTGTATTCGTTACCATTCCTTTTCTTCTTCTATCAGCATCTTTTTGTATCACCTGAACTCCTGCCTATCGCATATAAAAAAAATCAACAAGATCGGTGAACTCTTTTTTTAACTTTTGGCAACCTAAAAGTACTAAAAATCGTACAAACTCATTGCTTTGCACCCGAGTGTTTAAGACCATCTTTAGATGAAGCCAAGGCGAATTCAACTACAGGTGGTGTCGGTACTACAACAATCCAAAAACAACAGAAACAACATAGGGTTTTTTGCATTGCATTGTTAGTGCCATTAGCTCGAAATGTCAACCATTATTAGCAAAACACTAACAAATCAAAACAAATAAGCTCGAACTGTCAAAATCAGATGCCGTTTCGACACCACCTGTAGTTAATTCGCCTTGGATGAAGCCAATACGTTAAGAGCTCAAGAAAGTTTTTTCTACTTATTCCCTATTTTTGATGACCAGTGGCCGTATTCTATAATTCGCTGATTAAGCGATTTTTACTGTACCATACATAAATAATTTGACAATGCCATAACCATTTAGTTCGCCGCAATTCTAGCTTTAAATATCATTATTGGTGGTTTTTGTTTGGCTGCAGGTCTAAAATAAACAAATAAAAATTAAAAACTCGTGATTTTTGTTTTTATATTTTTATTTTTATTCCCAATAGTTCGGTTAGCGTCGCTAACCATCCATCGTCGCTAAAATGTTTAAATTTTTATTCTCAAAGACATTTTAGCGATCGCAATTTAGCTTTAGCTAAGCGAATTACGGAATATGGGTGCAGGAAGAATACGTTTTTACAAGTATAAAGAATAACTGGCTTCTGTCTTATTGAATGACACACAGAGCATCAAATAGGTAGATACTGCACATTATTCGCTGATGAATATGAGGTGAAATGATCATAACACACTTTCTTTGTTACTGTTTCGTACTAGCGAGAAAGCGACTAGCCATAAAGGAGTATGCTGCTCTCTAGAAGTTGTCTGCTATTTTTATGTTGAATTGAATTGGTTTTTCGTGGGTATTATCTTTGGACTTATAATGGATCAGTTAATTCAAGTATGTATGTCAGTTGAAAAAGACCGATGTTAAACTGTTAGGCTTAAATGCAACAACATTTGTGTTGTTCATCACTGTTTAAAAGAAACTTCTTAGGTCATTATTACAACTTGGCGTTAGCTGCTATCCGTCAGATAACAGATGCTTTTTGACAGATAACACATTACTATCTGTCAACTTAAGCCTAACTTTAGCTAACTTCAAGTTGTAATAATGGCCCTTAGAGTAACTTTTTTATGATCCAGTCTGAAACTGAGTTTGCTTTTTAAATCTAAAAATTGTTCTCTTTCCTATGAATGAACAAAGTCAGGACTATTCTCCCAAGCACAAAAGGCATAATCTAGTAAAACAAAGTTTTAAAAACTTTTTTGGAAATTTGTAATTTTTTCTTCTATGTTTTAGGAGATCCCACAATTCTCCCTCAACCATTCAATAGTTTTGTTCTTTAGCAATTGTTTATTTCGAATTTATTGTGTTAAAAGATCTTGTTGTTGTTGTTGTTGTTGTTGCTGTTGTAGCAGATCTTGTTGTTCCCTATGGTTTCGGTGCAAGTAAGTACCAGTACGACTGTGTCCATGATTATACACTTGAGATTTTTTTTATGATTTAGTTTTATATTAAACTTTAAGTTTTTTTTTTTGATGCACTCCTTTAAGGTTTCCTAATCATTTGTTTTATTTAAAGTGTTTGTTTTTGATTTATTTGTAAGATTTTAAGTCTTATAATTTGACCTTCATTAATTTTTAAAAATTTTCCGGAATTTGTTTTTCTATTTGTAGCGAAGAACTGAAGAATTAGTGAATTAATTAAGGTAAATGAAATTTTTTGAACTTAAGTTTTTTTTTAAATAATAATAAAATAATGGAATAATTAATTAAAATTACAAAAAATTCCGTTGACAGATCGAGTCACAAATAATGAAGTATAATGCAGAATGCATGTTAAAAGACTGTTGCTCAAAACAATAAAAAATCGACATCTAACAGAAAACGTTTTCTAGCTGTCAAAATTTCTCATGCCCATACAATTTGCATGCCGAAATAACGCTGCGGAAACGCTTTGCAATTGGAAAATCCGATTTTGACAGCGAGTTGGCCGCTATTGTTGATAAATAATGGCAATTAAACTTTATTAAGGTTAATCTAGCGGTTTTATCTCCGTTTTTTATTTCGTTATGTGGGTTTTATTAAATAGGAAAGTTAGCATTGCTCATAGGCCAGCCCGATAAAAAAATAAAAAAAAAAATAAACACTACTAACCCATACCAATATCTTCACCTTTCGTAACCATATTCAGTCAAAAACTTAAAAATTCATGTTAACAAATGTAACAATATAATTCAATTTTATTTAACAAATAATGTAGAATACTGAATTTGAATTATTATTATTAAAACAAAAAAAAAAAAAAAATAAAAAAAACGAACAATTAAATTAAAATTAGCCACCATTAATTAAGATATTCTAGTAAGGTAATTAGTAAAGAAATGTAAAAAGAAATTAAGAAAATCAGGTGACGTTGAGCTTATACTAAAACTGGTGTCAAGTGTATTAAGTGTAGGGTATTTATAAGTAACGCAACATGAATGATTTTAGAATAACAAAATATGATCAATTCTTGGTATATAGTGTAGTTTTACAGATATATAAATAAGACTTAATTATTCATGCTACGTTAAATAAGTATAAAAAAAAAATTTGAGTTGGCTCTTTTAAAATTGGCTATCGAAATCAATGCATTTACACTTACGATTTTTAGATGGTCCAACGATGTCAGCAGGCGCCCGATGACAGTGGTTTCATGCGTTTTCAGATTAATTTTATTTCAGCATTCGATAGTCAAAATAAATAAAATGGTTAAATTTTAGTGTGGATTAAGTTATTTATTGGTACTTAAACATACTTACATAACTGAATCCACATTATGGTATATCTTTTGTTTGAGTGAAAGAAGTCGAAACTTCTAGGTGCTACTTTCTTTGTTTTCCCTTTTGTGTTGGTATTTAATGTATTATGAATATAACAACAACAATTTAGGTGGAAAAATTCAATTTAAATAATGGGCCTGTTCGGAAATGCATCACTGCGCTGCATCAGTGATTTCAATTGCTTAAATATATATCAGTGAAGTAAATGTGGACCAAAAAATTGTCAAATACTCCACAAAAATAATAGTCACACAATAAAAAAAAATTTAAATTATTTTTTATCGGCATTAAAAAAATTTTGCTTTTCTGATGCAGCGCAGTGATGCATTTCCGAACAGGCCCAATAATTTAGAAGTCAATAAAAAAAAGGTATAAAAAAAATACGAAAAAGGAACCAAAATTTTGATATTAAATTTAGAATTTAGGATTAAAAGTTATGATAATATTTAAAGAAAAATATAGGTTTAACACTACAAATGGTTTCAAATATTCTTGATTTGGTCCTTTATAGGGATTATTTTTCCCAGGAATTGGTTTACTTACTTATCACCTTTTGTTACATGCACAATTAATAACGGCTTAGTCACCTCAGCAATAACATAAAATTGATTAGTATCTTTTCGTGAGATACTTTCAATACCAACGAATCTTATCTGCTTTTTGTAACTTAAAAAAACTAAGCCAGACAGTTGTGGTTTATCCAAAAAGCAAATAAATATTCAGTTATCTTGCCGTTTCCAAAGACCTTAAGCTAATTGTTTTCCAGCATCCACAAACCTCAATTGGAGTAAATATAACCAATAGACCAATTTCCGAAAAATATTGTAACTCCTCTAGTGCTATCTTTCCTTCCAAAGAAAAAACAACAACACAACATTTTTCAAACACTTATCGATCTATGTAAAACACCGTCTTGCTTTCAGACTTTTTTTTTTAATTATCAAAATTTTCCTCAAGTTTTAGACATTTAAAAATAATGAAAATCATGGCTAATCCGATAAAAATAAAAACTATATTAAAAAAAACAAATTCTTTTACAAAGTAAATTTAGCTACAGCCAAACAAAAAATTTAGTAAAACATATTACCAAATTATATGAAACTAACCCATGCGAAAGAGGTCGACATCACACATCCCATACGACTTCATCGTTTTTTGAAAAATTTCTAAGCAATAATACTTTTCATTGGATCAGGGTTGCATTTTATTTCATGTGTGAGTGTTTAAACTTTGTGTGATGGTGTGAACACAAACTGTCATGTTAAATTAGATTTTTTTGCAGTCGCAACAAAACTCATTAGATTTCTATCTCACAAAGTATTATGGAATACGTAAGACTTGTGAGATAGTGTAATCTAGCCTTAAGCGGAAGAAAACGTTCCGCTTTTTGCTCTTGTTTAGTAGGTATGGCTGTAATGAGAAATAACAAATATAAATTTCTCTAAACTATAATCAAAGGGAAAGTTGAAGTTGAGACAGAAAAGACATTTCATGGCGGAAAAGCATACAAAGCAAATATGATGTTAGTGTTAAGTAGACTCTTCAGTACCCATGTTCTGTAACTATAGTGAGAACTACTCGCATCGAAAAGATGTGAAGCAAAATAATCCATCTTTTCTCGAAAAGTAAGAAAAAAGTGTGTCTGTAACTTATGTGAAAACTGTAAGTTTTTCAACGACGGCGGCGAAAATACAACCGTCGGCTATACCAAATAATGTAAACTGCTACTTTAATGTTTGTTGTTTGCAAACGAGCTTTGAAAAAATTCGTATATTTCATAAAGATGTTAAACGCAAAAGAATTAAACAATAAAAAAATGTGCCAAGAACAAAAAATTATTATTCTTTGTATTTTGCATTTTTAATAGTTTTTTAGTGTTAAAATTTTTTTTCTCGCACCACTTTTATTCGGGAGTTTATTTGACAGTTGAAAGCGGGAAGTTTTCTCACAAAAATGTTACAGACACACTTTTCTGTAAATTGGCGATTAATTTCCTTACGTGACAGCTAGTACTCGCCAAAAATGAAAAAAAAAGAAATTATCTGTATAAAAGTTTTGTATATAAACAATAAAATTTATTAACTTTTTTTAATTTGCAAAAAAAAAAAATTATCCTGCCAAAAAGTCGTGCATCATTTTTTTTCTTTCTTTAGTCCTATTTTTATCCATTGATCATTGATCCAGATTGATCAAATAGCTATCGAAGCTACTTGGGACAAATTTTGCTAACACCATTAGGTAATAAGTTACATGGATGAGAATGAAAACCTGTATGGCCAAAATGTCAAACTTTGAACCCCTCTAAATCAGAAACTTTTTGACCGATCTTGCTGAAAATTTGTGTCTAAGCTAACATCCAATAGGACTAACCTTGGTGCGGATTTCATCCAAATCGAAAGACATCGATTTAAAAATTGGGTTACTTGACATGAAATCCCCCACATGTATATTAAATTCCATTATAGTTTCACCCCGGGCTACGCCGGGTTTTAACAACTGGTTGACAATAAAAGGGTATCCTTCTATTTTTAATTTCTTAAATTTATTTTACAGCATAAAACTCATATTTTAACAATGAAGTTGAAACCATTTTAACCCCCTTTCTTATGGAGGATTTTGGGTTTTATTTTTAAGAGTTTACCAAACACCCAACTTTTTTTTTTTTAATTTTATAAAAATGCCTAAAAAACCTAACTTTATGATTGTGTTAGAAAGAAATATTCCAGCGAGAAAACTCAGAACCCTTCTTACATCATGGCCTTTTTAAAGGCCTGCTTTAAATTTTTTTCTTCTTTTTCCCGCTGGGATGTTTATTTTGTTGTTGGAAGTTCACACGTACTAATTTTGAGAAATTTTTTTTATATTTTTTTTTCATAGATTTTCTTCTCTAGTAGTTCTTCTGTGTTTAAGGCGTGCAACAATTTTGGCACGTGTAATCACTACCACAACTTCAGAATACGTCAGAGCATTTAGTCACTCTAACTTTCATTGCTTCATTGGGTTTTATCATGTCACATTTAATACTTCTCAATCCATGTGTGGGCTGGTTGACATTTGCGTTTAAAATAGTTGGAAAGAGCCTGAGAAATTTTCTATTAAATAACTTTAACACAAATACATTCACAGTCTTTATGGAGAAAACATTTGCATTATTGTTAATGAAAGGATTATGGCGAAATGACGTCATAATAATAGTCACTGTGAATCTTAAGACATTACTTTTAAGCTACTATCGTATATTTGTTTATTATAGATTATTATAAGCAAAAATTTATTAAAAAAGAAGAGAATTTGTTTATTTTTCTTGCTACACACTTTATCCTGCATAAGACACCCACATATTTAGAGGGAATTTTTCCTTTATTAAGAATAATGTTTTCACTGTAAAAAGTCTTCTTACATGACATTCGATTTGCGTAAAAAGAATTTAGTTTATTGATGATTTTTCATAAAACAAAGCAAACAAAAAATAGACTTAACTTACGAAGGTTAAATAATAAATTTACTCAACTTTTTAAACATAATGTTTCAAAATATTTCAACGAATCCCTAATTCGTACTGTTATTATTTATTCATTCGCGAAAGGAAGAATGAGAGACTGAAGAGCCAAAACAATATTAACAAAAAATTTAAATTCAACATTTTTTATTTTTCGAATTTATTCTATGAGTTACATTACATTACATTCTGCTGGTGTCTAATAATTGTAAATTTTTCTGTACATACAATATACTTCATTGCTATCCAAAGGATAGCTAAGGTAAAATGTAACAAGAAAATATAATATAATAGTCTGGTAGTGTATAAAAGTCATTCCTAAAAATTTAAGGAATAGAACTATTACAAAAAACTTTATAAAATACATAACCGAAATGTAACTCATAGAATGAACTCGAAAAATAAAAAATGTTGAATTTAAATCAATAAATAATTTTTTTTGGAGCTCTGCTTATAATACAAGATTTCGACAACAGATCCTTCAATTTTTAACCGATGCACATGGTTAAGGCTGCCAATTGGCCTAACATAATTTATCCAAAACTGTTACATGTTAATTGCTAGGCCGATGGGTTACATCGAGTTGCAGAGGAAATTAGAAGCCAATTCGATAATATTGATGTCTTGATTTCATACGGGAAACAATGTGGAAGGACAATTAAAAAAAAAAATCCAAAACGTTTTGCAAAAAAATATGGGATTCCAAACAAATTTCAACTATTTTTGATCTAGATGTGGTATCTGAATTAGAAAATTAAAATTCTCTAAATGAATTGGCATCCTTCAGGTATGCTTCAACTTCGGTTGACTTTGAGAGATCATTTTCCATGTACAAAAGCTTTTTAACAGACAAAGGTTTACTTTTGATGATATAAAAAAGTATTTATTTGATTTTGCAAACCAAAATTTAAATTATGTAGTTGTTTATATTAAAAAAATATTATATTTATGAATAACAATGGAATAAAAACAACAACAATATAATTTTTTATTTTATTTTTGTTTGTTTTAAATTGCTTTAAGTGCATATTTTTTATTCTTTTAATGCATATTTTTTAGTTTTTAGTGCATATTTTCGATTTTTTAGTGCATGAAAATCACATCCCTAAACTTACTAATTAATTTGTTCGCGACTGAAAGATTTGCGTTCCTTTTAAATCCTATTATTGTATATAATTCTACTGTCTTATTCTTATCAATCAGCAAAAAAACTTTGCAATCGAAAATATTTTTGTTTTCTTTATTAAAACGTTCGCAAAAGAATTAGTTCATTGACATGCCAATTCCTCTCTCCTCATTTGCACTATCATCGATAACATTTTTGTTTACACTTAATTTACATGCATTATTAACCGATTGCTTTTTTATTTTGTATTACATTTCGCTACTTAATTAAATACACGACTATTAAATAATTAAGTTTTTTGTTGTTGCAGCCGATAATGCTTATACATAAATAACTTCTCATGTACACAAAGTTGTGTTTATATATTCGAGTTAACCACCTTTTTACTCATATTTAGCTTATTTAATATTTATATATTTATTATTTATATATGTATTTACATATATGTTAATGTAAGTATGTAAAAGCGTTATTACCCAGCGGAAAAAGAAATAGTAAAGAGGCCCAGCCGCATTTCAATTTTATTTCTAACTTAGACAGCATCTATAGGAGACCATTCTACTAGAAGGCCTTTTAAAAGTAAGTAAGAGTTAAGCTTTATCTTAAGGCGACCGACAAAAACATGTCGTCTATATGCGCCTTTAGCAAATTTGTTGTTGCTAATAATGCAAAGTAAGCAAATTATTAACTGTTGATATTGATTTTTTTAGAAACTTTAAAAGTTATTCCTAAACATTCCCATATGGCTTCTAAGAGAAGATTCGTAAAAACCGAAATTTGAATAAGTGGAAAATAAAAAAAAACATATTTTTCAGAGAAAGCAGCGGGGTATGAGTAAAAGTTTATTATAAATAATGCGTTCGTAGACCTTCTTAAAGGCCTGAGAGGTGGAAGTGCTTGAACATTTTCCCGTTTGGTACAGAAAATTTTATATAAATGCACAAACTCTTACACATTTATTTGACTACCCGATTTAACCTTAATTAGTTTTTTTTTATATATATATATATTTTTATGTTTATATAAGAAATAAAAAAATTCGAGTATGTATAACAAAATATGTTAAATATTATTAATATGCACTGAGAGCCGAATTGTAGATTCCAGTGTTCGAAAATAAAAAGAACATTATTTAGCGTACGGCTTACACACCCAGGAACGATATCTATTCTTTTAATTGTTTGTGTAGACGAACACAAAAACTTAATACCGTTCGTAAATATTTTCAAGAAAGAGCCGAACATTATTAAGTGTTCTGTTCTTCGTTAAAAAAAAAAAAAAAACAGAACAATTGTAGTGATACTGTAGACAAACATTATATTATAATGTTCTTTAGTGTCTCTTTTTTTAAATTGATAAAAAAATGAACAAACGAAAAATTTTAGCAACGACATCATCACAAACAGCTAATGTGTGTATTGTGTATATGTTTTGTTTGTATAAATCTATTTTGCTGGCTTTTTGTTTTTTTTCTTCGTATGTGTATGTGTTTTTGTAGGAAATGTTTGGTTTTTTTTTAGCAGCCAAAAGGGCGCTACGCACATCAGCTGAATTGAACACAATAAAGTTTGTGGTTAAAAAAAAACCCGAACGGAATTAAATCTTCTTATCTTTTTGTTGAGTTGGATAAGAACAGCATTATTTTTGTTTTCGAAAGATGACAAACTGGGAAACGTTATTTTTTTAAAGTTTCACTACACAAACACTATTAGCGTTTGTGTTTTCCACAAATCTACCGAGCCGAACACTGAGTGCTTTAGCTTTAGTGTTTATTTTCGAACACTGGCAACTTATATTGGGACTTTTTATATGAGATAACTACCAGCTATACAATAAGAGAATATCTCTAAATAAATTAGCGAATTTTCGTTATTTTACTCTTTTTTCCAAATAGTGTAATATATTCTTATAATTATTTTATTCCCGTAGTTCCTAGGTGGAACAAAGGGCCTCAACAAACAAGTTAAAATTTGGATTGTCCAATGCCAAAGCTTTTATTTCACGCCAAGTATGCCCTGCTGCTAGTCCCTCAGATTCAACCAGTCTTCTCCATGTTTTAGCAGGTCTTCCCATTCATCAGCTTCTCTGTGGTTTCCAGTCAAGCGCAGTTCGAGTGATATTGTCTGGGGCTTCCTTAACGTATTCCCGATCCAATTCCATTTACGTCGTCGAATTTCGGTTGTTATTGGTTTCGAGCAGAATATGCGTAGTATTTGCCATAGACACCGATTAATAAATACTTGGAGAGCATGTACTTGCCTTGTGGCAGCGTGCCATGTTTCGCACCCTTAGAAAACAACAAATTTTACGCCAAAGATTTTGAGTTTGGTGCGCTAAGAGATCGCCAGACTTTATTCAGCCTTTCAAACGATATTCTATCCTTTGTGGTTCAGGACATAATATCATCAGAATGATACTTTCCAAGAACAGGAAGAGACACAACTTTCATAATTTCCCGTCTAAAAATAGAGGTGGAGTTTTAGTCGATATAAATGCCCATTAGCTTAGTTTTCGTAATCCTTAGGCTTGGTTTAGCTGCACATTCGCTCAAGGTCTGAAGTTTTGTCGCGATATGGGAGTGTTTGTGTGCCGGAATACATATATCATCTGAATAATCTAGGTCTCCAAGTGTGCCTTGGATGCACCATGTAATACCGATGTTGTTGTTTGTCGCCCGGCTTATTATTCAGTCAAGCGTTAGGTTGGACAGTTGAGGCGGGAGAACACAGCCCTGACGGGCACCAGTTGAGATATTTATAATAATATTTAATTCAAATAAACTTTGTGCCCGTTCTACTTTTGAACAACTTTTGGGGGAGAAATTCAAGCAATTGGTTAAAAGGGAAAACATTTTAATAATTATTTAAGCAATTTTCGAAGCAAATAACAGGAAAAAGTTCATTAAAAAGCTTCCAAATATTATTTGTGATACAAAAAAGGGGACGATGTAAACAGTAACTATAAATTAAAGCTGTTAAAAATTAAAGTAATTTACGTCTTATTTCACCCAGTTCAGTTAAAACTTACTATTACTTTAACTTCCAGTTAACAGTACGTTTTGACAGTTATAACTGGTGGTTAATTATAACTGAACTTGGTGAAATTGGCCGTTAATGACAAAATTATTGAAATTCTTTAAAATTAAAAATCTTAGGAAAAGGTTTGGCCTAAGCAACCAGTGAAATGCGCATAGAAGCTAGCTTTCCCTCAACAATAAATTTCAGTGTATTTATCAAGTATGAAAAATTGGGAATTTAGCACGTCATACAGAAATCGTATTAATAAAAATTCTTTTCTTTTTATGCAAAATAAGTCTGGTTGTTGTGAGTTCTGTTTTCGTAAAACTTCATCAAGTGTGTTTCTTTGGGCTGTACACAACGAAAAAGGTTGAAATATTCACAATCTATGAATCAATTTTCTAATGGAATATAATGAAATATCCCAATAAAAAATTGAACTTCAACCGAAGCAGACTTGTAAGGGAAAAATGTCAGAGTTTCGCTTACCATCTCGCTTACAAGGGCATACATTTTATATGGTGAGTTCCCACTTTGAAGCAGTAGATTTTTTACACAAAAAGAGCATATAAAAACTTGTGAGTGTAGCTTCAGATTTACACACTGAATTTTTTGTTACAGTTATTTGTTAGTATTTTCCCTTACAAACCTGCTGAAGTAAGGGAACGCCGTGGCACTTGAAATGTTATTTTTAATTTATAAAACTTGTAAAGAGTTCGTTCATTTACTTTACTACATCACTATAAATATAATATTATACCTTTAGTGCTTCGCAAAATTATACAATTTTTTATTTGGATTCGACAATATTTTAATATATTTTTTCTAATTGCCTGATAAAAAAGCTTTATCCAAAAATAAATAAGTTTTACTGGGCACTTTCCCAGTAAAAACTTTGCTTACTTTTTCAAAATGAATAGCTTCTATAACTCATTATTTAGTAGCTTTCTTCTATAACTACATCTATCTATAACAACTTCTATAACTTTTTTTTATACCCACACCACAATAGTGGAGAGGGTATTATGCATTTGTGCTGATGTGTGTAACGCCTTAAAATAGTGGTCCTAGACCCACCTTAAAGTATACCGATCTACTCAGAATCACTTTCTGAGTCGAACTAACGATGTCCGTCCGGCTGGCTGGCTGGCTGTCCATGTAACCTTGCGCGCAAAGTACAGGTCGCAACTTTGGAGATAACTTGATAAAATTTGGGTCACAGGTTCTTATTGGCACAAGGACCAAGCTTATTGAAAATGGGCCAAATCGTAGGACCACGAGGGAAGATAGGGGGAAATTTCTTCCTCTTAGAAACTATCAAACCGATTTTAATGAAATTTAAAACATGGATAGATCCATATCTATATGGACACATAAGCTATACAGTTTAAAAAAAAAGGACCACAAACCAATTTTAATGAAATTTAAAACATATCTATTTGGACACATAAGCATGATGTGTTTTTAAGTACTGTGGTGCTGGGTATCATATGGTCGGGCTTGACCGACTATACTTTCTTACTTGTTTACTTATAAAACTTGTAAAGAGTTCGTTCATTTACTTTACTGCATCACTGTATATATAATATAATACCATTAGTGGATTGGCAATATTTTCATATATTTTTTTTAATTGCCTGATAAAAAAGCTTTTTCCAAAAATAAACAAGTTTTACTGGGCACTTTCCCAGTAAAAACTTCGCTTACTTTTTCAAAATGAATAGCTTCTTTAACTCATTATTTAGTAGCTTTCTTCTATAACTACATCTATAACAACTTCTATAACTACTTTTTTCTGAATGTATTAAAGTAAAAAAAATAATGACTTGCTTTTGAATGCGTTCATTTTGGGACATCCCTTGTAAAATTCATTGGTTCTTTCAGTAGAATTGTAAGTAGTGCTCTTTTGTTTTTCTGATTACTCAACACATTATTTTGTAGGCGAAGTTTTTACTGGATTATTTTTTTAAAATTAATTTTTGATTTTGTTTTGATTTTTTGTGAGAGCTAATTCAGATTAACTAACGATAATTGTTATCAAAATTGGAGATGATAGTACCTTTTTCCTGTTTCGCAGCATGTTTCATTATGAAACGACCTGTTTTGCTATTAAAATTTTGTATGACAAAACATATTGTTTCGATCATGTTTGGGGCGCAAAACAGGAATGGGAGAGGGAAACGCTGTCCGTGTGAACATGGTATTAATGATCTTTATTGCACCACTCTGATAACATAACGCATCATAATTAATCGGTTAAGTGGAGTAAGCCGCGTTACTTGGTATTCATCGATTTGATACCCTTTTTCACTCAGCAATATGGAGCCCACTGGCGTGCAAGGGTACTCCAACAAAGATAATTGATATAATGTTTGTATGTATGGTTTCGATACGCCTTTTGAATTTTAAGCGATATTTAAGCAATAACGGTATTAATAACGGTAAAGAAGTAGACTAATTTTTCAATTAAACTTCAAAGGTTGTTTCCTGGGCTTACAAATATTTATTTTAAGGACTTTAGAAAATATAAAATTTATTCTCCTTCAGGATATGGTTAAAATTATAGGACTCTGTATTTTTTTAATGATTTAATACGAATTTTCGCAAAAATATTTTGAGTAGTAAAAGAAGAACAAAAAAATTTGGTTTGTCACTACAAAAAAAAAAAAAAAAAAAAACAAATTTGCTGTCTATCCTTTTCTTTTAATATTTGCAATTTAATTTTTAGTCGTGCTGCCGTTTTATGAAAAAGGAAAAGAAAATTAAAAGTGTGTTTATTTATTTAGCAAAGTGTATATATGTATGTATATGTGAGTGGATGTGAATACCAACATTTGTAGGTGTAAATAACGTACATAAGACTAAGAGTCTATTTGTGTATGTGTGTCGTTTTATAGCACAGCACGTTTATGTTATTATTATATATGTACAATATAATGTCATAATGTCACCTTTTTTACGTTATATACATTAACATACACAAACACACTCATCGCCCGTACACACATATATATATTTCTATATGCTAAAAATCAAATTACAAAAAATAGTAATACATTCATTGTTTTTAGGTTGGTAGGTGGATATGCGTGGCTGTAAGTGTGTGTGTGTGTGTTAAAGTGTGTGTTTAAGCATTAAACAATAAATTCCATGTGTATATTTGAACATACATAGCTTTAATGTAATATACATATGTTTACTTATATTTGTTTGTTGGTACTCAGCAGGGAAAATAAGTATTAAAGAGGCCTTCTAAAAAGCTTTCTTTTGCAGACGGACAGCCTCACAGTGTGTCATTAAATACTAGCGGCTTGTCCTCTCGCATTTAGTTTTAAGGCTTGTAAAAGCCCTTATCTTGGCAAAATTGGTGTTTCTTAGTAATAATGTGAAGTTAGTTAATCAATAACCTTGGATGCTATGCAATTTTTTTTAAATTGGAAAGGTAATTGCACATATCCTTTAAGATGGCGATTTTGAAAGGCCTTATGTAAGATTTGAAGTTTGAATTTGTAAATTATGTTAAAAGAAATTTTATAAAAATTCTTACAAAAAACAAGTAAGTAGCAAAATAAGCACAAAGAAATTTGTTCTGTAACTACAAAGAAAATACATTTTCAAAGAAAAAAGAGTTAAGTGAGTAACAAGTCGTTAAAAATGGTTTTCTTAAAGGCCAACAAAGTGAAAACGCTTGTAAATTTCCCCGCTGGGTAAGTTACACCACAGACTTACACACGCTCACTTATTATTCTCTATATAATTAATAATGTTGGCCTTTTTTTATTTGGCTGTTTGTATCATAAATACAAACAAACACGCAGTCATATACTCACGCATATACAAACATACATACAAACATACCTATTTACCGTGACTACATGGTAAGTTGTAAAATTGTAAACTATGCAAATATTTTATTGAGAAAATGTACTTTTTTTATTTGCAAAAAGTACCAGAATATCTAGTTATAAATTTTAAAATTTTTACTTATTTAATATATGTTTATTACAACTACAGAAGATAACGGATTTAAGATCAACTTAACATCGCTGTTAAGAAAGTTATTTAAATGTTTGAGTATTTCGATTATTTTTGTTTAATAAATTATTAAATTGACAGATAAAAATAAGGAATAGAATTGATAATGCAAAGAAGTAGATACATTTTTTATGGAAGATTAAAAAATTGTGTGACTCGAAAAGTCTTAAGCTAAGATCCCACTATCGGCGCAATGTACCAATTTTTGTCGTATTTCATGTGCCGATAGTGTGAACGGTCAAAATTTTTTAATTTTGCTGACTGTGGACATTCAAAATTAACCTTGATGCGCCTAAAATGTGAACACTCTTTTGCACAATGTGGAGCAATCAAATTGTCACTTGTGCGCCGCACACTGGTTCATATTTTGAGAAGGCGGCCAAAATTATTTTTTTTTTTGTTCTCCGATTTTAAAATTTTTTTATTCATGTGAAAGTAAATACTAGTGAACCTCGGGAGCCAAAAAATTAAAACCCTATTTCAACTATTTCATTGAGAACAGGGTGGTCCGAAATGGACTTTCTCAATATTTGGTTATAGTTTTGAATTTCTGAGTCAATTTTTGAAGTTGAAATGCTCATAACTTTTTTGTTTTTTAAGATTTTTTGACAGAATAAGTTTTGTGTATTAGTTTATTTTATTAGCTATACGTGGTTTAAAGCATTAAACTCTGCGACCTCTAGAACTTTTTAATTTTTTTTTTTTTTTTATGTCAAAATTTCCCGGAAATTTCCTACTTTATAGAGCATAAGTCCTGAGCGTCAAAATGCGTCAAAAAAAAACCTATACTCTCTTGTAGTCCAGAATCTAACCTACATTTCTATACCCCATTGTACGCACGTCTGGATACGACCTTGCGAACTACAGCAATTTCTGTGACCCAAGGTAAGATATTCGGTTCAAAAAATAAGTCCTGCAAGGAAAAATTACTGAAATTAAAGAAGGTGAATCTTAAAGAATTTTCGACAAATAAAGCAGTTCAGGCCACATAAATTATCTAGCACGTCAGGTTATCAATTAATTTGGAGATGGTAAAGGTATTGCCATTGTTATGAACTTATTGTGGGTGAACGGATGCTGCAAAACGAATAGGCGACATAAATAGACTAACACGTTAGATTTCTGAGTAAGTTAAAAGGTTACACATAAGTAAATAGCCGCAACATAAACTACATAGTTTAATTACCTGAAAATTGCAAATTAATTTAAAAAAATGGAAGAACAGGTAAATGGTAAAAAAACTAGCACGCAGTTATATTTTACGTGAAAATTACCTACATGTTACCAGTTAATTTATTGCCGGTATGTTATCCTTTTAAAAAGTGTGAAAACAGGGGTTTTTTATGTTTCAAAGAAATGCTAATAAAAGATTAAATTTGTATTTAAAAAAGGGTTTTTATGTTTTAAAGAAGCAGTAACAAAAGATCATTTAAAAAAACTTCTATCAAGAGTATAAAAGTGCATGCATTCATAATTTTACCTTCATTATTGTTTAAACAATGGCTAAGTTCAGTTATAAAGTTCTCGCAGATATATATTTTCAACAGAAAGATGAAAAAGATTTTGTGTTACACATAATGAATAATCCATTTTTTAAATTATGCAACGAACAAGAAATCAAAATTCATAAGATAAAAATTAAAAATTTTTCATTAACATTAAGAAAACGGTACCTGAAATGTTCTAGAAACAAGAAAAAGTTTTATTTACACAACGAAAAATGGCTAACAAATGATCTGATTTTTAAGAAGCTGTCAATAACCGCTAAGGAAACTGGAAAAGTGGGTCGGCCCGCAAAACAAATTGACAATTGCAGTGAAAGATCACGAAGACGCAAGCTAGCAAATATCAATGAAGAAATTTCTCATAGTATGATAAAGGATTCATTTCTGCATCAAATTCAACCAACGCAAAATAAGAAAACAAAAATTGCAATAATTGAAAAAATAGTGGAAGCGAGCCCTAAACGCACAAAGAGGATTTTAAAAAGTATGCCTACACCAACTGAAGAAATGAAATTTACTCCAGAAGAAGCATTTGCACTATTTTTGGATTTAAAACTGACAAAAAATCAGTATACAGAACTGCGAAAGCGAACCAATGAAAAAAACTGTGGAATCTTTCCAGCATATCGAGATTTAGTTTCTGTCAAAAAAGAGTGCTTACCTTCACAAACGGCTATTAGTGTAACTTCAAGTTCAGCAGAAGTAAAATTGCAGGCTCTTCTCGAACACACTGCAGAACGATTATTAAATACACTTGATGCTGACTGTTTAAAAAAACTTAAAAATTGCAGCATCACTTTATTTTCTAAATGGGGATGTGATGGAAGCTCTGGTCAGAAACAATACAAGCAATGTAATTCAGAAAACTCATCTGATGCCAACTTATTCATGGTATCTTTAGTTCCATTACGTTTAAGAAAAACTTATATTGGCTTAGAGCCGTCAACCAGTAGAGTTACAGAAATGGATGTATGGAAAAATGAAATTCCCTCTTCAACAAAGTATTGCAGACCAATAAAGTTTGTTTACAAAAAGGAAACTAAAGATGTCATAACTGAAGAAGTTCGAAAAATAAAAGATCAAATTAAAGAACTTCAACCGGCAATATTTAAATTTGATGACCAATGCATTGAAATTAATTTTCAAATGTTCCTTACAATGATCGATGGAAAAGTTGCTCAAGCATTAACCGAAACAAAGTCTTCGTCAAGCTGTACCATATGCCAAAAGACATCAAGTCAATTAAGCCAACCCCCATCACAAGACAATAGTTTCAATGAAGCATACGAATTTGGAATGTCCCCTCTTCATACCAGAATTCGTTTTATGGAGCATATTCTTAAATTGGGTTATGATTTGGAATTTGGCCCGTTAGGCGAAACAGTGAGAAAAAACAAAGAAAATGTGGAAAAAAGGAAACAAACAAAAAAACAAATTCAAGAAAAATACCTTCACCTAGGCCTTATAATTGATCAGCCAAAACAAGGAGAAGGAAATTCAAATGATGGAAACACTGCAAGGAGATTCTTTTCCGATCCAGAAACTGCAGCATCTATCACAGGAGTACATTTTGAATTAATAAGACGATTCCAGATCATTTTACAAGTTATATCATGTAGCAGAAAGATAAATGCAAAAAAATTTGGGCAGTATGCAAATGAAACAGCAATTCTTTATAACAAAAAATACTCTTGGAGACATATGCCAACCACAGTTCATAAAATTTTATATCATGGGGAACAAATAGTTCAACACAATATGCTACCAATTGGAGATCTATCTGAAGAAGCGCAAGAAAAAAGGAACAAAGACTACAGATTCTTCCGCGAGCATAACACAAGAAAAATGTCCAGATGTTGTACTAATGAAGATCTTATTACTATTTTGTTGTGCACATCAGATCCATATATGTCCAGTATTCGACAAAAATGGAAATCAACCTCAATCGAATTAGAGGAAGAAGCTAAACAACTTCTCGAAAATGAAACCCAAAGCTATTTAGAAGAAATTTTTACTAATATTGTTTAATTTAAAATTGTTTATAGATTATAATTTGTTTTTGTTTTAAGTATATATTTGTATTAATGTATAAAAATAAAATACACATACATCTCTAACCAAAAATAAAAGTTGAATTACCTAAAATGTTATCGATAGCCAATAATGCTATTTGGGAATTTTTTAAAATATTCCTTTTCAGTTTTATCCTTATAACAACTCGTCTTTCCTAAAAACGCCAACCTTTGGCCCCTGTGAATATTGGGACTAAAAAATTTACAGGGGCCAAATATTGGCATTTTCTGACAGGATCTAAGTTCGACAATAAAAAATAAGTATCAGTTGTAAAATACAAGAGAAATAATCATAAATTATAAAAAAATCATATTTGAAATATTCAACTTTTACACCGAAATTCAACAAAAAAATGAAAATGCATTTTGAACTCCCCATAACTTTTGCTCCTATCAGTCGAATTTTACGTTTTATAGCGCAAATTAAAGCCTAACATCGCACCTATCGAGCAAAAAAAATCGCATAAAAAAATACCGATCCAGTCAAAAGTTATGGAATTTTGACCGCCTTCTCGTAAAATTTCCCACTGTGCGCCGGTCAAAGTCGCCGATACAAGGGATGGCAAAACGAAATTTTAAATTGCACCAACTGGCTACTAAAGTTTTCTTTTTTGAGCTTAATTGTATCAAAATTACATTTGTTTTATAAATTATTTATGTATTAAAACTTTAAATAGTACATTTGTAGTGCTGAATGAAAGAAAACAATTCGCTTTAACCAAAACATTGCAGTGGTATCGTTGTTACCATCCCTGGTTTGTAAACATCTATTTACAAAACAACAATTACAAAAAAAAAGAACAAGTGCAGTAAGTTTGAATAAAATTGAACACATTTTTTATTTTATATTAATATATTATTTAAAATTGTTAGGAAACATAATGGAATACTCAGACGGAGAATTTTGCGAATTTATAAAGTAAATTTATGTCTGCCAACAAGCAAATAAACAAAAACGTATGATTTAATTTGCCCAAATAGCGCGATAGTGTGACCGCATTGTAGCGATTATTGTCGCAATCGAGTTTTGGCCGATATGAACCGAAAAAAATGTCACAATGTGCGACGATAATGGGACCACCCAAGAATCAATAGTGAAATGTTTTTAAATGTGTGCCGATATATTACGATAAAAATCGTCACAGATTGTGCTATTTGTGCCAATAGTGGGATCTTAGCCTTCCAACAATATTTAACAATTAGTGTTCAAACAGAACTGTTACGAGACCGCATTTTTCATACATTTTGACATAAAAATTTTTCGTAGTAAGCCGTCGTGAAATAAAATCTATACTAATTCTCATAACAATGCTAATTCTAATTCTTCTAAAATTTCATAAATTTTGTAAACAATGAAAATAAAAAACAAAATTAAAAGAAAGAAATGAAAGAAAATTTAAAGTTTCTGCCGATGCGCACTTGGACCAAAAGATTGAATTTAAAATGCTACGTTTTCTTGCTTTTTATGTTTCTTTTTTTTTTGTAAAATAAAATTTTGTAAAACAAACAAAATTTTATTTTTTCTTCTAGTTAAGTGCATTTTCATATTTTTCAAAATCCGGGTGAATATTTTTTTGTTGTCCAATTATTTGACTTTTAGTATCTGGCAGCCCTACTTGAACCCCTTGTGCTTTTAGCCCCTCATATTTGAATGTAAAATATGTTGAGGTCAAAAAAATTTTTCTTGACAATCAAAAACTACCAAAAATTATCTTTAACGAAAATTGCATAATTGTTAAAATCAGGTAAAGCGAAAAAACACAAGCAAATGAACCCACTAATGGCATTAAAAATATCTGTATGCTTTTGTTTTGAGTCAACTGTTTAACGGCTTTAATTATAAAAGTTGAGTTTATAGGGAAATTATACATACAAGTATTGATACGGTTTTCTATTTCAAATCAGCATCTCAGTGTTGTCAAATTTTATGTGTTGAATAACCGCAACGAAGTTTTGATATATTTTTAAACAAATACACCTCAAAACGATGAAATATTTATTTGCTTTTCACACAGCTTTGTTTAAGATAAACTACCAATTGAAAGAAAAAATAACGTGTCTTTTGTTGGGCTTTAAAAAATCTAGAAAAAAATCTGAAAATCTTGTTAATCAAGAAAAAAGGTGGATTCATCCATGCCTTCCGAACAATATTTTTGTCCGGAGGATAATTTTTTTATTGAGAGTATCCAGCAGAACGATTCACCCATTTCGGAAAATTTGTCCGGAAAAACAAAGCTACCATACGGTTTACAGATGTTAACAATTATACGAAATGGCAGCACAACTAGCAAGCCACTTATTTTGAATTATTTTTTAAAAGTGTTTTAAAGAAAATTGACGAAAAAAAGAAAGGGATTTCATTATTTTTAATAAAACCATAAACAGTTCAACAAAAATAGCCAAAATACTAATTATTTCTTTTTTTTATTTTATTATTCAGCAAAAAACAATCATTTCAACATTTTGTCAGCTCATTATTGGTTTGGCGCATATCATGGTGAAATTACCAACGCTCTTGAATCTAGTTTGGATTGATTGGTATCGTCCTAATTTTCACAAAAAAACGCTTAAAGAATTCATGTCGGCTGAAATACTGGGATATTTCCAGATTTACCTTCCATCTTCTTTTACTCTGTTTAGTACTTTAGTTGCATAAAGAGTACCATACTTAATAGCATTTTTTTGAAATTCCTATTAAATTGTTTTTGCATAGGTGACATTAAATAATATTTTTTCTCATATCTTTATTGTTGTTGTTGCTTTCATATATTAAATATTTGTTGTCTGTATTCATTTTAACAAAAAAAGTACTATTTGCGTGTAATGGTATGTTATTGTTGTTGCTTTTGTTTCAGTTAATATTAAAGTTTTTGCTTTTAAGATTTTAAAGAATTACTGTGTTATATATTCGTAAATATGGCTCTTTAAATTTAATATACAAGCAGTAATTTAAAAGAATTTTCACTATTCGGGAACTTTTGGGAAGCAAAGTTAACCTTAATATTTTCAATAGTTATCAGGCCAGTTAATTCTGTTCCAAAGTGGAAGTAGTTCCGTACTTTGCTTCTTTAGAAAACAAAAATATGATCTAGATTTTTGTTTAATAAATCAAAAAGCTTTGGCCAATTTTAGTGGTAATCGCAGAAAAACTGCTTGAACTGCAAAATTTAGCTGTACAACGATTTAATTCCTTTCTATTTCTGTCCTTAGATTATTGTGTTGCTGATAAGGACTCGACAACGTTGACGCCGCTGATGATGATAATGTTAACAATTTTGTGCTTATTGTTTGTAACTTGTACGAGTTCTCCTCATGACAATTGTTGTTGGCATTTTGTTGTTTGGTGTTAGCGCTATTGTTGTTGTTGTTTTGTCATTTAAGTAATAATTTTCAATGTTGTGAAGCGGAAATATTGTTATAGAATTAAATATCCTGGTTTTTTTGACGCTTTCACAATTATTATACGCTTGCAAAATGAAGACGGTGGCATAATAATGTGGCACGGTGAAGAACAACGTGTAAGTGTGTGCTTTAATTTCATTTATATTTTAGCGTGTGTACTCAGGCGAAAGAAGGTTTTGGTAGTTTTAGTGTTTGCTTGTATGGTGACAAAATATGAAACAATATGGAACATACAATTTTAATGAGTTTCCATCAAATGTGGCCTCCAAACATCTGAACTGGTGGGTGAATGTAATTTCTTATTCTTAGCTTTTGCATTGTAATTAATATTATTAACAGGAAACGAAATATTTAACATTTTTTTTAGGATTTTTTTTATTGTTATAATTAGCAAAAGGTACTTTTGGCTGAAAAAAATATTTCAATTTAAAAGGTTACTTTTTTTCATAAATGTTTTTTTACAGACACTTTTGTAAAAGGTGTTATTTCAAAATATTCTGTTAAAAACTCTTTTTCGAAGGTCTTTTCAAAATGTACATTTTAAAAAAGGAATTATTTTTTTAAAAATTGTTTTCAGAGGTAGTTTTAGAAAAATGTACCAAAAGACCGCATTTTTGAAAGGGTACTTTTTAAAAGCTACTATTTGGTACTTTTTCAAGATCTATTTATTAAAAAGATATCTCCATTTGAAAGGTATTTTTAAAGAAGACACTTTCAAAATGTTCATTTTAGAACAGTTATTTTTTTTTTAGAAGTACTTCTGCAAAAGGTTCTTTTTCAAATAATACTTTTGTTTTACTGGTGCATACTATTTAAAAGGGAAGAGCCTGTATCGCACACTTAATCATAAACAGGCATAGCTCAAAATTCAAAAATTTTTAAGCAGAAGCAGAAACGATTTTGATTGAGTGTGCCGTACATAAAATAGTGTTTGGCTTTTCTTAACTTCTCTTAAAATTTACATAATTGATCCTTGATTCCCAAAATATCTTCTTAAATAATATAGAACTACAGTAAAAACTCGATTCTTGCACACATTCGCTACTTGTACATACTCGCTACTAAAATTATGGTATCTTTTTATGCGGTGGCTTGTAATTTGCTTGACTTTGCAAAAACTGTAGTGAACTAAAAACAAACCAAAAATATCTCTGCACTCAAAAGAAAAATCAATCCATCCGTATTCAAATCAATCCGAAGCAGTATTATTAGTACAGACAAATTGAATAAAGTACGGATTTTCAATTGCGAAATACTTAACTTATTGATTTAAGTAAAACTAAGATTGAATCAATCTTCAAATGCGCTTGATTCAAGTTGATTTAATACCGAAACCGTGATTGAAATAAACCAAAAGTGAAATAAGAAGGATAACTTTATTATGATTGATTTACTTACCCGTTTAACACCACACAGAATTTCATTTATAAAACAGCAGCATCATTCCCGATATGGTTTTTACTTAAAAAACTTAATGTACTCATACATATAACTGAAAATATAAACTAAATGAGAAGCAAGAGTTCTCAATTTTACTTTTTAACCATGAAAATCATGTGTTTTTGTCTTGTTCTGTTGTTTTTGTAGATTCTACACACAACCAGCAAATCGTTTGTTAACTACTTGTACGGTGTTGTTGTGGTGTCTGCAACAAACTTTAATAAGTTAAATAAGATTAAAACGCACACTTTGTAATTTTACTCTCAGATTGGCACTTCCAGCGACAAGTTGGTACTTTTTTACTTGGTTTAAGAATTTTGTACTTATTTTAAGAAATTCCGGGATTGAGTTTCGAAAGAATTCCCATTTAGGATTGTCTTAAGTTCGTTTTAGTGTTATTTGTACATGAATTTACATGAGAACGACTCGTACTTAAAGTTAGTATAAAAAACTTAAGCTATGTTCACATTATGTGTATTTCACATCGTCTGAACCCCTCCAAACAATATCATGTGTTATTTCTCTGTGTACAGTACATATGACATTTTTGATTAAGAACGAGTTCTTTTTGCAAGTGACAATCTGACATCTGTCATCAGCTGATTTATTAATTAAAACTTTAATAAATAAAAATTATAATAGTAAATAAATAATACAAAAGATAAAAAATACACAAATTTATTATTTAAAATGTATTTTTTTATATTTTTAATAGGTTATGTCAAATGTGCTTTACATACCAACATGTGAACATGTAAATTATAAACCTTATGTAAAACTAAAATTTTGACACACACATAAAATCGCATGTGGGTAGAAAAGCGACATTCCAAATGACAAATACACATAATGTGAACATAGCTTTAATTTATCCCGAGTGGTTTTATTACCGTGTATGAGATATCTCAAGCTGTATCAACTGGTTCTTGTAGTTCGGAGCCCGCGAAACGGCAACCTGGCAATATGGCGCACTGGGGATGTCTGACTTTTGATAGTAGTATCCTCAGACTTTACGTGAGCAGCCGTAATCCTTCAGAAATTTTACATTTGCTTATCAACTACGTGGGTAAATTGTATGCTCCGATTAGGTTCATAATCGAGCAGAAAGCGTCTTTTAAGGAAGAACCCAAATATATTTTTCAACTGATTATATTTGTGGGTTCTGTTCAGTGTTGCCAATTTAGCATTTTTTATGCAAGATCTAGCATTTTTTAAAGTCATTTGGCATGAAAAACCCCGATTTAGCATCTAGCATATTTTCTAGCATTATTTTAAAATTTTTAGCATTTTTAGTTCTTGTGGTAATCAATATGCTCCGGTTTATTGTAGTTTAAGTGCAATTTAACCAGCTTTTAAATATTTAACGACATTTTTAAAAAACAAAAAGTAATTTAAAATTAATTTAATTTTATTGACAGTGAATGATAGCCACATTAATTTGTATTTTTTAAATACAATGTTCATCGATTTCGAACGTCATCGTTCGCATAGAAAATTACATTTAAAACAAAAACAAAATTCGAACATTGTACGAACTGACGTTCGAAATCGTTAAACAGGCAGTTATTCATTTATTGTGACAAACATTAATTTTTTTCATATTTTGTTTTTACAAATCTCATTTTTAATTTCTACTTCCATTCTCTTTTTTACGGAAATTATTTTTACCATGGTAGATTAAGTAGTGATTAGAAATTTTGTTGTCAATTTTAAAACCCATATAACGTCAAACAAAGGAAAATAAGAAAAAAAAAACTTAAAACAAGCGTCAAAAACAAAAAAATTTATTTGACATTACATGGGTAAAGCGACAAATCTTCCTAATGAACATACGTGCTACTTATTATACTATGATTTTTACCAAATATTTTGTGGCCTTTCTAAAGTTTCGTAAAAATTGTTTAGCTTCTAAATTAAATGAAATTATCCTTGATTTTTAAAAACGGCAGCAACAAAAACAACGACAATAATAATTTGAACTTAATAATGATACGCATGCAAAACTGTAGAATGTATTTGTGCAAAGTACTACAATGTTTATGTGCATGTGTGTGTGTTTGTATTTGAGTGTACTCAACTTTCTGCTGCTTTTGCTCTATTCAACTTTCTCAGTGACATATTGACAAGGCCATTTTTTATACGTATGAGTTGAGTATTTATGTATGTGTGTCTATGAGTACATGAACGAGGGGACTAACTTGACTTTTGAGAGGGTAGTCATTTTTTGCTTACGATTTTTGCTGTTGTTTCTATTTTGCCAAATAAAAGTATGTTTGTGTATTTGTGTACGGCATGTTTTGCTCTGGGTGTTGGGCAGGATTTTTAAAGGTTTTTGCTTTTTCTTCTCTTGCTCCTCAACAAATTCTCTTTTCATATTTTCTGCTCTCAAGTATAAACTGATGTTTGTGTGTGTAGGTGTTTTTTTTCTGTACGTAGTTGTAACATTTGATAAAAACCTTTAAAACAAGGTTATATTTGTTGTTGTTTTTGTTGTTGCTGTGGTATTAGTTGCTGTTGTTGCTGTTCTTATTATGAGTATTTTGTATATAAATAATTTATACATTTCTAAATGGGTCGAGGTTTCTTAAGTGACTTTGTTACAATAACATTTTCAAAAATAATTCAAACAGATTTTATTTTAAGTGATATGTATAAAAAAAAGTTTGTGAAACGGAAATTCTTTACGGGGAAAGAGCGAAAATCATTTAAATGAATGTATTTAATTGTTTTGAAGAATAATTATTATAATTTTTTTTAGGAAATTCTTGTAAATAATTAAATACTGATGGTTTGAAGTAAATTGGATATTTGAAAATTTAAACGAATTGTACATACATACAACCATACATATTTCCATAGGAACATGATAACACCGTATGAATTGTCAATTTAAAACGTATGTTATTTAAAAAAAACATACAATATAGTGCGCAAACGTAAAAGTGTATCTACTGAGTTCGCCGACTTAAAGGCGAATAACTGGTTTTTTTATCTTTCCAACTTTTGGATATCATAATTTTCTTAATCATACCATTTACCGAAGGTAAAGCAAGGGAATTGTAGAAGTGGACGTAGAACCTCACGTACAAAGACTCTATAGATTTCTATATATCTGGAGAGCTGCAAGAGCCATAGTTTCTCAATTAGGTAGATGCATCTTGGTTTTGAATATCAACAGAGCAGGAATCGAACCCGGAACCCCGGCACTGACAGACTAGCTCACTACCAGCTAACCTACTGGGGCACTCTATTTTATTTTATTTTATTTATCTTTATACGAGCAGGTCCATAACAAAACGCAATAATTACACCATAACATTTTTTTGGATAAACGACAAAATTTAATTTAAGTAAGAAGCACATAATTTTTTTTTTAAAACAATTATTGAGGTATTATTGTCTACAAAAAATAATATTAATCACAAATTTATTATTTTTTTCTGACAGTTAGTTTTAAAGCTATTTAGATAGCAAATTTGGAATTATTGCGTTTTGGTCCGAATCATAGTATTTATTCATGTAATTATGGCGTTTTGTTATGGACCTCCACAATTAACTTAACAAAAATTCCTTACGTTTAACAGTTATCTAAGAGTTACCACCAGAGCATAATTTATTTATAAAGTTGACTTTTTTAAACTTTCTTGTAGCGATTTATTGCCAAAATGTGTAATTATTGCATTTTGCTCTGAATCATTTATTTTGATAATGAATTGCAGTGTAGTTATTGAGTTTTTGAATACTTTATAATAAAGGTAATATAGATTTCAATGTGTAGAAAAGGATTTAATCAAAAAATCAAAAAAACTTCAAAAATGTAATTATTGCGTTTTGTTATGGACCTCCTCATATATAAAATTGTAACGTTTCTGACTGATTCATCATCGCACAGCCTAAACGCCTGAAGCTAAAGACTTGAAATTTGTATCAGAGATTGGTCACTCCCCAAATCAATCCACTTAGACGAGATTTTTGGAAATTTAAATGTTTAGGGGGTAAAAACGGGAAAATTCGGTAACCTTATATCTCCGAAACTAAAAGAGATACATTAAAGATTTAATACTTATCGTTGTTCTTTAGAAAAATAAGCGGACAGGTGTCTGGTCCTTTTTTAAATTCGGCCTTATAAGGGAGTAAACGGGTAAAACCTGAATTCTGGTACTTTTTTGACACCTCATCTATCTTTTGAATCAATAAACATAGAAACACAGTTTGTACCACATTCGAAACTTATCAAAAAATACGAATACAAATTTGGTCCTTTTTCAAAGTTCGAACATTTAAGGGGTGAAAATCGTAACTATTTTTGGTACTTTTTTTACAAAACATTTTTCTCCATTCATTGACATATTCGTACTAAGCTATGGGCTTCCACTACAATACTGAAATTTTTTTTTCACTTTAATGAAGAAAAAAATAGTACCAAAAAGGGGAAATACGGGTGAACAAAGTTGCTTCTGTAGCTTATTTTAATAGGAGTTAGGGAGTTCAATGTGGATGTGTGGAGATTAAGTGGACGGTAGGCAATAGCCACAACAGGTAACTGTAAGCCGAGGATAGGGTGCTCGCTGAACCAACTTTGCTACTCAATACTTTATAACTTTTAAGCTTTCGCTTGGAAATATTATAAAGGAATCAGCGTGATGTTGAGACAAAGAGAAACAAAAGAATAAGTGCTTGTTTAAATTCAGTATACAATTTTATTTCAGCTCACCGTAGGAGTTTTATGTAAATTTTATAATGAGTTAGAGAGTTTAAGTTTAGGTTGGTTTACTTTGAAAGCTAGCTTGTTAGTAAAATATAAAAAAGATTCTCGCTAACAGGAAACTTGGCCTCTACAAAAAAAAAGATTAATGGTTTCGAATTTTAGGCATTTTAGCCATTATAAATAATTCACAATAGTTTTATGTAACGATTAACAAAATAGTTATTACTCTAACTAATGTCTTAACAATCAGCAATCATTATTCAAATCAATTGTAAGATACATTTTAGTTAAGATACGTTTGACTTCAAATAAATAAAAATAATGGACCCCTAAAAGAGTAAAATAACAGATTGTTTAAATATTTTGATTTTAAAATTTGATATTTTAAATA
Source organism: Pollenia griseotomentosa (assembly GCA_963931875.1). Taxonomy (NCBI): domain Eukaryota; kingdom Metazoa; phylum Arthropoda; class Insecta; order Diptera; family Polleniidae; genus Pollenia; species Pollenia griseotomentosa. The sequence continues at coordinate 171,027,156 of OZ007562.1, read as the reverse complement.
GCTTTTTGGTTCTACAACTGGTATTTTTTAATTATCGTTAATGTTGGACCTTAAAATATAAGATTCAACATGAAATATCCTGAGTGGATAAGAATCTATGACGGAATTTTTTTGTTCTTTAACTGATATTTTTTGAATATCCGTTAGTATTAGTCCTAGAAACATAAAATTCAAGATGCAATGTCCTGAGTGAACGAGAATATTTAAGAGGGCTTTTTGGCACTTTTTTGTTCATTTACTGGTACTTTTTGAATTTTCGTTAGTATGTCCACGAAGAAAAAGGAGACGCTAACGAAGTAGCGGGTTAAATGCTAGTGTATTATATAATAACAATTGTGATTTTTCATTGAACTGTTGGCTTTTAATTGAAGTTTTTGATATTTTAATTAGGCTTAAGTTCATTAAATTTAATTTTCATAAAATTATTTTTAGTGAAGAAAGGAATTTTCAACATGAAATGAGCTAAAAAGTTTTGATAATACTATTCTTGACTGAACACGGGATTGAACTCGGGCCGAATTTACTAGTTACGAGAACAACCACATTAATTTCATGTTGAAAATTCTTTCCTTTACTGAAAATGATTTAATGAAAATTAATTTTTAAATATATGTATTATATAATTTTTATTTGACATGAAAAACGAATTTTAAACATAAATTGATATTTAAATAAATAAGTGAAATCGGCCATTGCTTGTTATCTTTGCTTCTGTTTTTGACATTGTAAAATGATTTTACAAAAACAAATTACTTGTGGTTTTTATAAGAGTTGTACATGTTGAAGTACCGAGATAACCTATTAAAAATTCGCCTTGGTCGACTTAGATCTAATTCTATTTCATACGCCGCACAGAGTGGCCAAGTCCATCAAAAGTGGCGATTAATTCAAGGAAGTCGTCATATTAAGATGTTGTTATTTTTTATTGATGGATATAAGGAGTGTTCTTATTTTAACATGTCGTATTTTTATTAACCGCCGGCCCATAATCTACAGAATTCAGAATTTTTTGATTATTGGTCCATAATTTACCATGAATACAATATAAATTTTAATCTCGAAATTATTTGTTCCAATTAACTTTTATATGACTTGAAATAAAAGCATAAAGATTTCTGATTGTGATTAATACTAACGTCCGTTTTTATAAAGATCATTTAATCATTTATAGATCTCATACAGGACCCACGTCTGAAATATTCTAACTGAAGGTGGAGGGTATCAAAGATTCGGCACAGGCGAATATAGCATTCTTAATTGTTTTTTTTTCATATCGATTTTATGCTTTTTACCGAACTCATTCCCACTGTACATATAAGCATTTCTTTCTATTGCAAAGAAAACATTGCGTATACTTACAGTAGTCTGAAATGTTGTCGGATCTTGGTGGCGTATGATTAATATTTTTGTGGTGCTTTATTAGAATAAACAAATACGTATACGTAGCTTCGTATTTTATTCAGCTTTTCCATTTTTACTATGCTTTTATTAACTCACAAATAGTTTGAATAGATCAAATTTAAATTAAGTTGAATTGAGGAAGTTCTAATTAAAAATTCAAACTCTTGCAGTTTAATTAACAAACATTAACGCCTGAGTTTTTTATTCATCAAACTTTCAAACTGCATTAGCAAATAATATATGTATGTACATGTATGTATGTTGTTGTGTGTATAATACTAATAAACTTAACTAAAGGATGTAATTTAAACATTAAAGCAGATGTTGGTTTGGTTTTGAAACCAAATACTATTTTTCTTTTTTTTAATTATTTAAATATTTAATTTAACTTTAAATAAAAAAAATTCCATTACTTTATGATTTAGTGTAAATAATAGAAAATATTTTTTTATATGTATTTAAATTCTTGCCTTTAACCTCTTTTCTCTCTTTGGCATTTTACACTTTTTATAAGCTTCAAAAAAAAAAAAAAAAAAAACGAGAAAATTATTTAAAAAAGAATTCAAACATTTCAGAAAAATAAATAAAATGTAAAAAATCAACATCATTATGATAAAAATATTGTGACAGAAATAAGCGTTAACAGTAAAACGAATGCACACACATACAAACAAAAACACATTAACATGGAGAAAAAAAATCTCTAACATGCATATAAATGAAGACAGCTTACTTACATATACATACATACATATGTTGATATATATGTATGTACATATATGTTTGTATATGAACATCAAAGTATGTAGTAATGTGTGAAGATTTGTATATACACACACTTACACAAAAATATACATTTGTAATTTTGTGTGTTTTTTCTTTTTATTACATTTTTATTAAAATGTGTTTAACTTTTATGAACAAAAAACAACGAAAAATAAAAGAGATAAAAAACCCCAACCTTCTGCTGCACATCCTTTCCCAAAGGTTTAACGCTTTTTTCTTTTTGTTTTTATACATTTTTTTTCACCCGTTTTAAGCCAAACAAAATTAAAACTGTGCAAAATAAAAAAACAAGAAACGAAAAAATTGTTTTATATATTTGCACAAAAAGAAAGAAATAGAAAGATAAAAAAAAACATTCCTTTACATCCACACACAAATATACAAACATACTTTTAACATAACTTTTTACACATCTATTCACATACACTAAAACATTTAAATTTATACTGGTATATCCCATAGATACAAACACTACATAATTTATACAAGGCATACACACAAAAATATACATACACACTTACGCCCACACACTCACTAACTTGTATTTTTTTTAATACATACATACAAATTTATACTTGTAAATTAAACGTCCTTGTGCTGTGTGACCTGACTGCAACATCACACTTTCTTAAATTCCTTTGTTTGCCACTGTAGTTAGTTCGACTGTCCGTCCTGAGTGTCTGTCTGCCTATCTGTCTGTTTGGCAGTCGTTTTATCTACTTGTTCATTTATTTGTTTTTTATTTAATTTTTTTTGTTATGTCTATATGTGTATCTGTTGTATGTATGTTTGTGTAAGTGTTCAGATAAATACTAGAATATAACAGTTGTTGTTATTGTTATAATACTTAAATACATCAACTACTTGTTAAGTGCACAGTGACATACAAAAGTGTAAGAAATTATCGTAAAGTAGTACTTAAAAAAAAAAAAAAATGTTTTTTAAAGTTTCTTTTTTTATAAAATTACTGCAAACTCATTTGGAAAAAAACCACTTTTTTTGAAAAGCAACTTTCTCTAAATTACCAATTTATACATGATACACTATAAACTAGTGGTGTCACAAATACAAGTATTCGTATTCCTATCGCTACATATTCGCCCATGTTACGACGTTCGTCTTCGCCAAATTCAGGCGAATATTTCGAGAATATTTTTCAAAAAAAAAAAAAAAAAAAAAAAAAAAAACAAAATTGCAAAATATACAAAAAATATTAAAAAACTGCAGTCGGAACCAAAAACATAAAACAAAAATGTGTGTACAACTTTTCGCTTTTTGAGTTGGTTAAACAGCGACTGTTTACATTTAATGAATCAGAAGTAAAAGCAACAGTTTTTTTTTTTTTTGGCCGAAGACCAATACAGAAGTGAAAGAAATAGCAGTTTTTCTACTTTGACTGCAGTTTTTTAAACGCTGTTTTGAAAAGTTGGGTTGTTTACAGAAGGCTGATACTTAGGCTATGTAGTTTTATTAACATTAACGAAATACGTTAAAAAAAAAAATATAAGTAAAAGTATTTTGTTTCTGGTTATTTAATCATAGTTTTTACTAATGGCACATTGAGATCCTTATGAATCTTTGAGTTTTTAACATATAAAGGAGCGGCTGTGATGAGTCGAAATAGTTTATTTTGGCGCCTTTGAATTTTTTCGATATTCGAGGTAGAGGTAGTGCCCAATAGTTGAATACCGTAGCACCATATAGGCTTTAATATAGAGTTGCAAAGTAGAAGCTTGCAATCGAGTCTAAAGACAGAGTTTCTACCAATAAGCCAATGAATTTGAATGGCTTTTAGTTTCATTTGAGTTAATTTTGGCTCTATATGGCATTTCCACGTTAATCGACGATCTAGATGTCTACCGAGATATTTTACATGCGAATGGCGCAGGGTTAATGTTATATGAACGCATTGTTTCTCATTGACCATTATCCTCCATTGTCTTAACCATATTTCTAAAGGGTCCGCCAAATAACTTCTTTTTTTTTTTGAAAATGCTATAAAAAAAAACTACTGAATATTTTCTCAAATTTCTTTTTTTATTTGAAAGAACAATCTTTCCGGTTAATAATGGAAAATAATTTCATTCAAATGGCTGCCTCGGCTGGCCATGCAGTAGCCTACACGATCGGTCCAATTTGTAAGCACATTATCGATTGTGTGCAGCTGTATTTCACCAATGGCTTCACGAGCATTGTCCTTTAAAGCGTCAATTGTCACTGGCTTGTCGGCGTAACACTTATCTTTGACGGCATCCCACAAATAATAGTCCAACGGTGTCAAATCGCAGCTCCGAGGTGGCCAAACGACATCAGCTCTGCGGCTGATAATGCGATCTTCAAAAACAGGGCGCAAAACATCGAGTGTAGCTTCGGCTGTGTGGCACGTAGCGCCGTCCTGTTGAAACCAAATGTTGCCAATATCCTCCCCTTCAATTTTTGCGAACAAAAATTCGTTCAACATAGCCCGATAACGATCGCCATTGACTGCAACGGCCACCCCTTGCTCATTTTCGAAGAAAAATGGCCCAAATATGCCTCTGGACCAAAATCCGCACCAAACTGTGACCCGGTTTGGGTGCATCGGCTTTTCAATGTATGCGTGCGGGTTTTCTGTGCCCCAAATGCCCCAACCCGCCAAGATCAAAATGAGCTTCATCTTAAAAGATGATTTTTTTGGCAAAATCGGCATCTTCTGTTAGTCGATCGCAGGCCCACTTAGCGAAGCGAAAACGCATTAGATGGTCAGTTGGCTTCAACTCCTGAACCAATTGGACTTTGTATGGCGTCATACCAAGGTCTTTATGCAAAATTCGTCTCAATGATATCTCCGAAATGTTCAATTGTTGAGAACGACGGTGAATTGATGTTGATGGCGCTTCACGCACAATTTCTGCTACAGCAGCAATATTCTCGGGTGTACGCACTGTTTTTTGGCTTTTCACGCTTTGGTTTATCGATGAGTATGCTAGTTTCTTTCACTTTTTTCTCAAGATAACGAACATACGAAGCTGACGGTGCTTTTCTTCTTCCAAAATTCGTACGCAATTTTCGCACACATTCTGCAACATTACCATGATTTTCAAAGTAATGTCTCAATATTTCCCAGCGTTTTTCAAGCGTATACACAACCATATTTGTTCAGCGGAAGGATAAAACTAATTATCTGTCAAATCAGACATGAGCTAAGTGTTGAAAAAAAAACGTTAGATGACGGACCCGTTAGTTGAAATATCTGATCCTGTAAGTAACGAGATGCTTCATGACGGGTTTCGTGCACGCTTAGAAATGCTGTATCGTCCGCAAATGCTGAAGTTTGGGTGAAGTTGTTTGTTGGCATGGCCGAAGTATAAATTAGGGGTAATAGAGGGACCAGAATGCCGCCTTGTGGGACTCCAGCGCCAATTGGTTGAGTGACACTTAAGAAATTTCCTTCTTTAATAATAAATTGACGACCGAATATGTAGCTTTCTAACAGCTTTCAAATCCACAATTTTAATAATGGCGGCCACATTCGCTTAATAAGAAGAGGCACTGCAGCACTCACCCAATCAGAAGAGCGATAAACACCTACATATGTGAACAGAAACCGTGATGATGAAATTTGTTGTCTGGCACTTGCAGGACACAACACAAAGTATTAGGATAAGATTTGATTAATTTTAGTTAGGTCATATTTATAAGTATGTATATGAAGATTCAATAAATAAATACTGAAAAAAAAAAAATATATAACTAACTAACCAAATAACCTGATAATCAGCCTTGCGTGAACGACGCGTATTTTATTTAAAAAACAACTATGAATGCTATATTCGGCTATGTCGAGTCTTATATACCCTTCACCATGGTGAGATAAGAACGGAAAGGTATATATGTAGATAAATCGTTCTTTAGATATAAATTAACTATTTTGTGCCTGCATATTTCCTATATAAACTATTGAGAGTAATCAAAAAAGGTCGATCAACACTTATAATTGGAAAAATTTAATTTTTGTTACAACAACCACAAGAAAAGAAATTCCACCAAAAGTTAAATTTGTATCAAACTATAACCAAGTGTAAAAAAATCAGGATAAAAAGATGTAATATTCCGCTGTAAACGTCAGACGAAATGATGTTGCCATTCATAAAAAATTTTTCATTTTGAATACAAAGTACGAAAAATTACATCTCTTTTTATAAACTCTTGAATTGTACAACTCTGATTTTAATATTTTTTTATAGTTACAACATTTTAGAGATAACTTCTTTCTCATTTAATCTTTCAAAAAGAATAAATACATATTAGAAAGGTGTTCAATGAAAAAAGTTATTAAAAAAGAAATGTGTTAAAAAAATTGACAACAGCTGAAGTTAATAAAATACTCGTCTTTATGGCAGACAATCGCCATTTTGAGGGAACTTTTTTAAATTCGTTTTAACTTCGTTTTAAATTAAATAATCAATTAATTTACTTTTAACACTTTTATTCAGCATCTTGAAAGATATCAATAAAGCTTCGTACAGACGATAGAAGTGCAAAATTAATGCATCTGACAACCGCACCATTGTCAGAAAAATATTGCTGTTGGCAACGCCTGCTTACAATATTGTAAGATCTGCCCATCGTCTGTACTAAGCTTTACTTCTACAAATTATTTGACAGATTTTTTTTTTTGACAGTTTGTACTTTTTACAAAAAAAAACCCCGTTCACGTCAATAAGAGTGTAATTTTTCTTTTTTCCAACCAAAAAAAATTTTAAATGAATACCCTTATTATAAAAAAAAAAAACAACAACAACAAGGCATTTATGACAGTCGGGGTTTTGCCATGTGTTACATAAATATATAAACTGGTCCCCATCATATCTGGGGCCTTCGGACAGGCAGATATCGTGCTTTGAACTTTCTTTCTCAAAGGGTTCCAGAATGTATATACTTTATAGGGACTAGGTTCAATATTATAGAAATAACAAACGGAATAACAAAAATATATATTCTCTTTTACCTTCGGTCAAGGGTATAACAATAATTTGTCTTTAACGCAAAATAGAATCTTCTTTTAATAATGTAAAAAAACAAACAAACATTAGCCCGTCATAGGGAAATCTTCTTAAACATTAGAATTATTATGCCACCACAAAAAGAATTTCTGAACTTTTTAATTCCCTAAGCTAATCCCCGCGAAGCTCTACGCTTGTCTGCAGGAAAGAAACTAGAGTCTCTGTCAGGAATCGAGCCCGCAACCCCGGCGCTGATAGACTAGCTCACTACCAGCTAGCCTACCGGGGCACTCATTTTACGCTTTCCTAGATATACCATCATTTGAAGCAGTTGTCTTATTATCGTAGGAAAATTAGGGACAACTGGATTGACTCAACTTAGCCCTTAAATATATAAGTTCAGCACCATGAATTACAATCAGGCAAGCTGAAACAGTAGATTAAAATACAGTTACACTGTCTCCTTTATTTTGAAGCATTATTTTATGTTTATATTTTATTAAATTCAATAATAAACGAAATAAGTGATGTGCCATAATGGTACGATATGCATTTAAGGGTTAATATCCAGATAACTCAAATCCCATTACACAAATTGAAATGCGTTTGCTGTTGTGGATTGAATAACGTATATCCTCTATCGGCAATAAATTAGAAAATATATCTGAAATGCATGAGACATTTATAGAAACTCGGAGAGATCTTTGCGGTTTGCTTATTATATAATAATTAAGGGTGGGAGGCTAAACAGTTTGATCATACTGTGAGAAACAAAGTTAAACAAAACAAAGTTATGAAACATAAAGAAAAAACCTTAAATGAAATATGTGGAAAACCAACGACACAGGTGGCTGCAGCCTCTGCAAAAGTTTTTTCTCTCAAACATTATTGAATTAAAAAGAGCGAGAAAAACGTAATCGGAAAGTATTTAAGTGTGTACAGGTATCAGTTTGGACATTGTAGCATTTTTGCAACTGGATTTAGCATTAAAAATTTTGGTTTAGGCGCAAAATTTTCATTAAGAATTTTGCATTTTTTTCCGCATTTTTATTAAATGTTTTTAGCCTTTTTTTTAGCAATATTTAAAAAATTTTTTTTTTTTGAAGCAACTTTTTATAAAAATAAAAAAAGTTTTTAAAAAAAAAAATTTTTTTTTATTTAATTATGCCTGTATTCATAAAAATTGTTTAAATTTAATAAAGGCTTAAAGAACAAATTTACTATGAAAATTCTCCTTAATAAACGTTTGTTAAATTAAATAATCGTTTATGGATACGGGGGTAAGTATGTATTTTAATGTATTTTATGTAAAAAGTTGACTTTTTTTTAGAAAGCCAAGAAAAGTTAAGTTTTGTAGGACAGGTATTGGTTTTTAGTACTTAGCAAAAATTAAATAAGATTTTTAAATAATGTATTTTATTTAGAAAACAGTACTGTTTTGTTAAATAGCACCTTGTGAAAACAGGTAAAAGGGTTGTTTTTAAAGGAGTCTGTTTTTATTTTATTATACTTTAATAAATTATTCAAGCTTAAGATCACTTTTTAATAAAATTAATTAAAATATTTTTATTTCGATATGGGCATTTCCATTATGACGTGACGTGGTATTTGTACGACAAAATGTAAAAAAATTAAATAAAGAAGTCAAATTTGTAAAAAGGGTTTTTATATATGCAAAGAAATGAATAATTGAATATAGTGCTATATTCAGAAAAAATATTTCAACAATCGACGCTAATGATTTGCCAATATAAGCAAAAATATGCGTTGGCGTGACGCTATAAAAACAGAAGTGGATATTGACTTGCATTACAAGAATGAATAAGACTGAGAATTGAGCCAGACGTTTTGTATAAAACCATTTTTAGTAAGCTTTGGACTTATATATATATATTTTTCAAGCTATCAAATTTAAAAATCTTTGCTCGTTCAAAGGTACATATGGGCATTTTCACCGAAAAGTCTACTTTTTTTTATTGTAACGACAGAATGCAAGTAAGCTTGTATTTTAGAACCATGTTTTCCAAAGAGACAACCTTTTGTTACTATATGTAGAACTAGTCGCGCTTTACAACAAAATATAAAAAAGGAAACTATACATATAAACAATTTAAATTACTTCTGGCGTTACGTTACAAAAAGTAGACTTTTCGCTGGAACTGCTCATATTAAGATTTCCGTTGGATTATAATTTTTTATTTTATTTATTTTTTTTTTATTTAATTTATTTTTCAAATACTTAAACTTAACTTTTTCTAAAGGTTCTTCTTTATATTAAGTTTTTAAAAGGTACTAATTTAAAGTACTTTTTTTAAGTACTTTTAATATATACATATTTCTTTTTCAAAAAGTATTTTTTTAAATATATATTTAAAAAACTTATTTTTTTATAGGTACTTTTATATAAATAAGTTTTTTAAGTATCATTTTAAAAAGGTACTTTTATTAACAAGGTGCTTTCAACAATACAATTTTTGAACTTTTTTTAAAAGGTACATTTTGTAAATAAATAAATTTTTAAAGGAATTATTTTTGGAAAAAAACTTATAAAGGCATATTTTTAAAATTACTGTTTTTCAACGACAGAAAATTCAACACCTTGATGGATTATAATGTATTTTGGCTAATTAAACATAATAAATAAAAACCGAGTTATTGAATTGTTTGTCACTTACGGCCTGTCGAATTAAATGTGATGACATGGGCCTTTTTCAAAAAGGTATATTTTTAAAAAAATATTTTTTTATGGTAAATGAGTTTTTGTTTTAGCAAAGTTTTATAATAAACTGTTTCTTCAAAAATAAGTCCTCAACCATATTATGAAACTTATGCTGCAAAAACTTTCTTCATTCAATTCTCTTTTGAAACTGCATTCGTGTCCATAGAATGAAATATTTGTTTTGCAGCACTTAAGTATTTTGTATGCCTTATCTCTTTCTTTTCTTCCTCTCTATAACAAACTCACAAAAACTGCTTGTACACTAAACAAAGTACACTTTTCCATTCTTCTCAAACAACAAGCATTAACAAACTCAAATGTTTCGCAGCAAATGTTTTATAATATGGATTGGAACTAATGGTTTTCAACAAAATATACATACTACGGTGGGTCGACATAAAGTTGTGCCAGTCAGCCCCTAGAATAAAAGTACTTTTGGTTTTCTATATATGTACATACCACCGCCATTAAAAGTCCGATCTTATCACATCGGATATCGTTGTTAATGTCTTGACTATGGCTTCATTTTTGTTGTAAGTGAAATTTTAACATCCCATTCTATGCGCCACTTATGGCATCATGCTAGTACGCAGAAAAAAAATCTCAAGAGAGTTTTTAGCAACACAGTTTGCTAAAAATAAAATTTTAGGTTCACAAACTATTTATTTGATTCAATGAAAAAATTTATCAAAATTACATTTTGCAAAATAGCACTCAGTAAAACATATTTAATAATGAAATAATTGAATATTTCTTCATATTTAATAAAAAAAAAAGATTTGAATTCAAGTAAAGACAGTATTTTTACAACTTTTGTCCATTTTTGATCTCATAATTCTCATTCGCTTTACAGTTTTAGTTCGATGATATCTTTAGTTTTTCCAAAGTAACCAGCGAAATGCGAATAGAAACTAGCATCTTCCCCCACAAAAAATATTAGTGTATTTATCAAGAATAAAAGTTAGGAATTTAGCACACCATAATTAAACATTTTATTTGATTTATTCAACATTTCAAACAATTTATTTTAACAAATCACGTAAACATTTTGTTGAAAGAAATTATTTTGGGCAACAACTTTTTTTATTGAATCAATAAACTTGGTTGTTGACTAAAAAGTCAATAATTATACCTACAAACTTTTTTTTATCAATCGTCATCGCAGAAAATTCAAAAATTTTTGTAATCAAATATGCGATTTTCGTATTCAAATATGAAAATTACAATGAGATCGGACTTTAAATTGCGGCGCTTTATATAAAAAACAAAAAGTGTGGTTTTAAAGGGTGTTGCAAAAAAAAAAAAATAATCTTCTTTAGGCCCGTTTTCACAACTTACTTACTTACTCACTTTACCGCTGACTTTAGGTTAAAGTAAAGTTTTAATAATGGAACACTTTTTATAAGGCCAGTTAAAGTCTACTTTATGCTATCGATAAGTTGTGAAAACGGGCCTTAGAAACTTACACATATTTTTCTTAAGAAATTTACTTCTTCCTCAAAATGTTTACCACTGTACTCTTTACAATAACAATTTTGACAGAAAACAAAAAAAAGATGTTTTTGTTAAAGTAGACTCCCAAAGAGTCAGTTTAAAAAAATAATTTGTAAACAATTGAGAGAAATCCACCTACTATTTCAATGGGAGCTCATACAATATAAAAAGTCGTAGTTGTGGTAGTAGAAAGTAGCTGGCATCATCACAAAAACTTTTATCCACGCACACACACATACTTTAATAAATGACTAGGATTGATTATGCCCCGCACACACCTCTACGAACCATACTCGTAAAAGTTGGTAAAACGTAGAAATAATGTTTATGTTGTTGTTGTGTTTGTTGTTTTTTTGTTTAAGCACGTTTATACAAAATTTATGAAGAGAAGTTTGTCAGTAACTTTTTCTACAGCGTTTTTTATTTTCTTTTGAATTTTGAGTTTTTTTTTTGTCGGTTTTTGTTTGGCGTTTTTTAAGCTTGTTGCTATTTTTTTCTCTTTTTTTTTTTGTTGCACAACACACAGTGTGTGTACTTTGCACATGCAACACAATAACTTTTCGTTAATTTTTTTCTAGATGTTCAAGTGGTTGTTCAAGGGTTTTACGGTAAAAATTTAAGCAACAAAATAAACTGCGCTGCAGAACAAAGGGGTGGGGAAAGTGAACAAAAATATTCTCTGAAAATGGAAAAGCTTATCTATTTTCTGTTGCTGTTTTGCGGTTAAAGCTAAGACGAACTTATAGCGAACTTTCTTTGTATTTTAGACGTTTTTATTTCAATTCATAAAATTTAATAGAAAAAATAGTCGATTATAAATCACTAAAATTTTAAAAATAAGAAAATTTACTTAAAATTTCTTTTTTATTTTAGACACAAATCCATAAAGAAACCTATTTTACCTCTTTTTTCTGTGTAATTCTGTAAAAAAATCGTATAAAAAATGGAGCGAAGTGCGATTGTGTGTGTGTGTTTAAACTTTTCTTGTTTGTTTGCTTTTGTTTCTTTTTTCTGTTTTTTTGCTTTTGTAACTGAAAAATTATACAAATTTCTGTTGTTGCTTTATCTGTCTATAAAATTGTTGCAAAGTTTTTAGTGTATTCTTTTTCCTCATAGATTCAAAAATGTTGAAAGCCAACATTGTAGATTTTATACATTTTCCTTCAGTTGGATTTTCATAGAAATTTAAAGACAATGTTTTAACGAAAAGTCAACAGAAATTTTATAAGAATTTTCAATTTCCGCTCATATTTTTTACCAAAAAAATTACTTATGGTGTTTTCTTTTCTACAAAAAATGTGACATTTTATTTAAAAAAAAATGCAATTTTGGGTCTGTTTCCTAAAAATTTTGCTCCCGAAAAGGATGAGTTTTTTAGAATAAAACAAGTCACCCTTTTTGGGAGCAAAATTTTTAAGAAACAGACACCATATTGCAATTTTTTTAAAATAAAATGTCACATTTTTTGTAGAAAAGAAAACACCATTAGATTTTTTATGAAGAGTCCAAATATTGAAGTTTTGATATAAATTTATTCTTAATTTTTACCGACTTATAAACGCAATGATCTATTAATTTATCCAGTCCCAATGCAAATTTTCTCCTAGAAAACATCTCCAACACTCATAAAATTCTACACATGAAAGTCTTATAGAAACATAAATATTTAAACGATCGGTCTCCTACTAAAAATCTCAACTTCAGTGAAAAATTGATAACACACCGTCCAGACTAGCCATCGCATTGTTCAAACAACAAACAATTTAATATGCACCCATGAACTTGGAGCGTGAAGGCTGCTGTTGTCGATGTTTTGTTCTGGTTTAAACATCATTTCTTAAGCAGTATTGCCATTTAAATTAAAGTCATCTTGATTGTTATTGTTGATTTTAATATGAGTTGTCGTGCCATTAAATCAAAGAACATGAACAATTGTATTGCCAAGACGTCAACTATAGCTTGCTTAACAGCATCAACCAGTGACTTTACGTACACTGATAGAAAAAGCGTCAAAACGCTGATGTATTTTGACATTAATACTATAACAAGCGTCTTCATTTTTGACCCCATGAAATTATTCATTATTGCGATGTCAGCCTTAATATACATCAATTGGTAATCAGGCATAACAGAACTGACGAATCGGAGTCAGTTTAATAAAAAAAATATCATCCGTGCGATGACTTTCTAACATCAGAGAAAGGAGTCATTGGGCCTAATTTAATGACAAACTGTTTTAAGTCAAAGTGAGAGAATATTATTATTTACTTACCCGTTAAACATATTTGTTTTAACTTTTGTTGTACTCCGCCCTTTTGTTTACAAAAGAACTCACAATTACAAGAAACCAGCAGCATGCCCGATATGGTTTTCGTATTCATTCTACTTTGAAAATTTGAAGTATTTAACTAAATAATACACAAAATGTTACATGGCATTGATGTCATTGTAGTCGTTTCATAGATTTTTTTAATTTTTTTTTTTTTGTTATTTTTTAATTCCCTGAGCTAATCCCGCAAAGCGGCGCTGATAGACTAGCTCACTACCAGCTAGCCTACCGGGGCACGCATAGAATATGATAAATTTATACAATGACATTGATGTCACTTTTTGTCACCTTGATGCCATTTGTAATAACACTTATGTCACAATTCTGATGCTAGGGCATCATCAGTATGAATATGCATTTTTCTATGAGTGCAGGACCAGAGAAAAAAATCGAACGGTATCGAATTGTACGACTTTGTTGACCATTTCACGAAATCAACTTTTTGCCAAATTTTAATTGCACGTAGCGAATCCTGTTGAAACCACATTAACGGTCTTTATTGATGGTAACGAGAGCTGCGGCTTGATATTTGCTAAAAAAAAAAGTTCCGATGATGCCACCAGCGTGTAATCCGCACAAACGGTGCATTTTTCTAAATGAAATGGAGTCTGTAGGATCTGCTGTGCACTGATCTCAATCCATATGCGCCAATTTTGTCCATATCACTGAACACAATTTTGTGTTCAAAAGTTACGCGAATCGACGACTGATTTCACAGTGCAACAAAATTCGGGTCATCGCCGCCAGCCTCAACACTTGCAACGCGAAATGAAAGTAGACTACTAATAGAGAAAATCTGCCAAAGGGTTTTGAAAAGTTAGCTCGGGTTCCCGAAATATGTGCCCCTAAAGTTTTTTTTTATTAGAACAATTTTGATTTTTAGTTGAACTGTTAATTTTTGATATTCTACAATTAGGCTTGAGTTCATCAAATTTAATTTTCATTAAATTATTTTCACTGAGGGAAGGAATTTTACAACTTGGAATTTTTATTAAAATTTATTGATGACGATAGAAAGTGGTGTTTCTTGAAACATGTAAAGATCAACCCGGGTTCAAATCCCAGCTCAGCCAAGAAAAATTATCAATAAATTTTAATAAAAATTCCAAGTTGTAAAATTCCTTCCCTCAGTGAAAATAATTTAATGAAAATTAAATTTGATGAACTCAAGCCTAATTGAAGAATATCAAAAATTAAAAATTAACAGTTCAACTAAAAATCAAAATTGTTCTTAGAAATAGCTATGGCACAAGCTCTAATGTTTACATTTCTACTTTAATTTGTACAAATAAAAATGTCGACGAAAGTGGACAAAAAATCATAATAAACAAATGTATTCAGGTTTTCAAGACAAAGTCTTGACAGAAAGAATACGAAAAAACAGAGGAAAAAGGAGGCAACAGGTAATTTGAAATTTAAGTGATACAGCAAATTTCGAACCACCAGTACTACTGGTTAAAGATTGATGTTTGACTGTTGGCTAACGGCCACCGCAGTGGTGCAGTGGGTAGAACACAAAGATCTTCTGACGATAGAAAGTGGTGTTACTTGAAACATGTAAAGATCAACCCGGGTTCAAATCCCAGCTCAGCCAAGAAAAATTATTAATAAATTTTAATAAAAATTCCAAGTTGTAAAATTCCTTCCCTCAGTGAAAATAATTTAATGAAAATTAAATTTGATGAACTCAAGCCTAATTGAAGAATATCAAAAATTAAAAATTAACAGTTCAACTAAAAATCAAAATTGTTCTTAGAAATAGCTATGGCACAAGCTCTAATGTTTACATTTCTACTTTAATTTGTACAAATAAAAATGTCGACGAAAGTGGACAAAAAATCATAATAAACAAATGTATTCAGGTTTTCAAGACAAAGTCTTGACAGAAAGAATACGAAAAAACAGAGGAAAAAGGAGGCAACAGGTAATTTGAAATTTAAGTGATACAGCAAATTTCGAACCACCAGTACTACTGGTTAAAGATTGATGTTTGACTGTTGGCTAACGGCCACCGCAGTGGTGCAGTGGGTAGAACACAAAGATCTTCTGACGATAGAAAGTGGTGTTACTTGAAACATGTAAAGATCAACCCGGGTTCAAATCCCAGCTCGGCCAAGAAAAATTATTAATAAATTTTAATAAAAATTCCAAGTTGTAAAATTCCTTCCCTCAGTGAAAATAATTTAATGAAAATTAAATTTGATGAACTCAAGCCTAATTAGAGAATATCAAAAGTTTTTTTTTTATTTTTTAAAAAGGCGTTTAGTATAAGTCAAAAAAAATATACTAAATGTACTTCTGAGCTTAAAAATAATTTCATATGTCTTCAGTAGAAATGTATGGCGATTCTTTTCTTAGAATATATTAACCCTCAAACACTCATTTTAAGGGTTAGCTTACAAGTACATTTAGTATATTTTTTTTGACTTATACCAAACGCCTAAAAAACTTTAGGAGCCCATATTTCGCGAACTCGATCTAACTTTTCAAAACCCTTTGGCAGATTTGCTCTACCAATATTCTAGTTTCATTTGGTGTTACAAGTATTGAGGCTAGTTTTTTTTTTGTTGCACAGTGTTTTTTAAAGTAAATTTGGATAATTTGGTCGCATAGTTCAAGAGTGGATCTATTCAAGATAAATTATCAAAGTAATTGGATCAAGAATGGCACAAAGTGAGCGCAGTATGACAATTCGTAAGACAGCTAACACTTTCGTAAGTTCTATCAAGGTAAAAAAACACCCTTTATAAATTTTTAATTTTGATAGGGAGAAACCAGGGGCCTAGTTCTGGCCCCTTTCAGTCGATACTGAACGAATCAAATTTATTTTTTCAGTATTATGAAACCCAAATTAATGCTTTACAACAAAGAATTCCAAATCGTTCAGTATTGACTGAATTAATTAGATATTAAATTGCTTTCGAATCGAGAAACTACTTGATCGCGACTGCCAGAAAATGGCCCCAGTTCCTCGTTTGAAATCGCTTCGACTATTTTTTCATTTAAATATTTCCACTTCTGGCAAAAATACAGCGTATTTTAATGAAAATACTACAACACAGTCTTTTTTTTTATTAAATTGAAGATGATAAAATTTTAATTAAATGCATGCATTTTAAAAATTATAATTCTAAATTATATTAAAAACAAATTGAAGCTACCAAGTCAGTTTTGCTTTCATCAAAAAACTTTGTTTAATGCCAAGAAAACCAAAAAAAAAAATACATTTTTTACATTTTCTTACCATTCAGTCAGTCATAACTCTGGACTTTATTGGCATATTTATCCATTTAGAGAAGGATATGAAAGTAGAGACGTGCGTGTATTTTTTTATATCTACACTCAAAGTATCTAGATATTTCTCTGCTTTTTGGCACAGGAGCTCATACAAAAATGTACGATGGCATTTCTACTTAAACAGTTAACAGTTGAAAATTTTTTTCAAGGAAGAAGCACTCTTTCTCTAAAAGTTGAAAAAAAAAAAAATGGAATGCAAACAGTTTTTTTATATATAAAGAAAATTTTATAAAATCTGTATTATTTTTTAGAATTTCTTGTGATGATAAAAAAATTTGTACTTTTTAAGGAGTCCTCGTTCATAGTTATAATGAAACATTTGAAGCAAAAACTTTCTTCAATTCTCTTTTGAAACTGCATTCGTGTCCATAGAATAAAACATTTGTTTGGCAGCACTTAAGTATATTGTAGCCTTTTCTCTTACTTCTTCTTCCTCTCAAAAACAAACTCACAAAACCTGCTTGTACACGAAATAAAGTACACTTTTCCATTATCTGTCCCTTTTCGTCCTCAAACTCAAATGCTTTGCAGCAAATATTTCAAAATATTTCTAGGACTTGCAAAACCCTAACTGAATCACAAAAGAAATTCATCAATTTGGTAATGCTGCACAGTGTTCGATTTTAGGATGACAGAAAAATCCTTAAAAAAAATTTATCAAAAAGTAAAATTGGCCACCCCATTTGAAAACTTAATGTCAAATTAACAGGAATTTCTCTGATTTTTGTATAACGCTAACGTTGTATGATTATAACGGTACCATGAATGACATATTAAACGAAAGCAAAGAAAAAAAAAAATTTTGCCTGAAATTAATTCGAATTTAAGCATCTGTAAAAAGTGTGCTAATTAAAATATTTTAGAGACTCTTTTTTCATTAAAATTGTTAAAGTGTTGTAAATCAACACGCATAATAACATTGTTTTCTCATAAAAGCAGCGTTTAAAAAACTGCAGTCAAATTAGAAAACCTGCCATTTCCTCCACTTCTTCATTTGTCATTGGCCAAAAAAAACAGCTGCTTTAACTTCTGACTTATTAATCCTTAAATGCCTGAAGTTTAAAATTAGATACCGGACTTTAAATCGAATTGTATCAAAATTGATACTTGCCTTATTTTTGCAATTAAATATATAAAAAATGAATTGTATTATTTTATTGTTTTTTCCTTTATCTGGTGAATAAAATTAACACTTTGATATTTTTTTTTAAATTAAATTTCGAAAATCAGGCATTTAAGGGTTAAATGTAAACAGTCGCTGTCAAACCAACTTAAAAAGCGAAAAGCTGTACACAAATTTTCGTTTTTTTTTTGTTCGACAGATTTTGGTTTCGACTGGAGTTTTTAAAAACCTGAAAAATAACTTTATCAAAACATTCAGCGTGTAAAGCTGAGTTATGCGCTGAATAATGCGCTTTATGTGTCAAAAATGTATTGCTTCAAAGTGGGAACTCGCCATATAAAACTCATGTCTTCCGTAAGCGCAATGGTAAGCGAAACTCTTATGTTTCTCCCTTACAAACCTGCTTCGTCATTGGAAGCTCTATTTTTTATTGGGGAGTTGGTTAACTAGTGTTAACTTTACTTTATGGACTCATAAAATTAAAGCAAATACACTAGGGTATTCAATTAATTGATGTTTTGTATTAATCGATTAAGCGCGCGAATAATTATTCGAGGTAAAAATTTCATCGAATAATAATCGAACAATTTAATATTATTCGGTTAATCGAATAATTTTAATTTTGTTTGGTTTAGAAATTTCAAAAAATAAGACCAAAATTTATATTTTTTAACAGAAACATTTTATAAAAAAATTATCAACAATTTAACAAAAGGCACTTCATGCAATAAAAGAGGAAAACTTTTTAAATAAAAAATTGCATCAAAATTTTTGCCGTTAAAATGTGAATGTCTCAAACGATTTTTTGGTTTTGTTTTGATGAATCTTGATTTAGAAAAGATTATTTCACTTATTTTTGACGTTGCATAGATTGAAAGTAAAGCGTTATAAAGCATATCAAATATCCCCGTTCTTCTTTTTGTTTCTTCTAAAAGTTAGTAGTCTTCCATTATACCACTTGAATCTATTTTTGATTTTTTTTAAGAATTTTAATACTTTTAATAGTCTTGTTAAGGTCTGGTAGAAGGTTGTTTTTATTCGTGTCAAAAAAACATCTGCATCTGAATCATTGTGGTAAAAATCTTCTAAACATTATTTATTGTGGTTATTTTGTTGAACTATTTATGGTTTTTAATCAAAATTTTTAATATTTTTAATTAGGCTTAAGTTCATTAAATTTAATTTTCATTAAATTATTTCCATGAAGAAAGGAATTTTACAACATGAAAATTAATTAAAATTGTTATTGATAATCTTTCATTTTTGACCGTGGCCGGGATTCGAACCGCGGCCGGCAGGTTACCATGACATGTTTCGATCGCAACCACTCGATCTCCTCAGATGGATTTGCCGTTTTACACTCGCAGCCATCGACGACTGCTGACGTCAATAGTCAAACATCAATCCTTAAACCAAATTGTATTTTAACCTTTGGTAGATTGAAGTTTGCTTTTTTTTTTTTTTTTTTTTTTTTTGAATCCATTTTAATTGATTTTACATGTTTTTCCTTACTTCTGTTTTTACGTACTTTTGTCAAGAATTTTTCTTGAAGTCCAAAGTACATTTTTTTTCATTTTTGTCTTTCTTTTTCTTAAAAATAAATATAGGAAGTTGTTTTTCGACCTTTTTATTAATATAAATAACAAATAAATCTTTAAGCTCGAGCTCCTTTTTGTATAAAATATTCTTTATTTTATTTCTCCAATATCTCATTATTCTTTGAATAACATCATCAGGGGCTGTCAAATTATTATTTGCGCACAAAAATTCTAGTAAGCTAGTGTTTTGCTATTACCGTCGTCATTATCGTACCTTAAAATAAATTATTCCCAAACTCTTTGGTTTCAGTTTTTGTATAATATTTTAAAAAATTGTTACTCGAAAGTAACTTTCCTGAGTTAAGAAACACTAAAAGGGTATTTTAAACGTACCGGCTTGTTTTTTTTTACATAAAAGAATAAAACGAATACTGTGAAAAAACTAATTTGCGATTAATCGATTAATCGACATAAATTTTTCGAATTATTCGTTAATCGAAGATAAGCAATTTTTCATTATTCGAACAGTCAATCGCCAAAATTAATCGATTAATAAAATACACCCAATATGATACCAAAGAACGCTTTGTGACTAGGGACTTTTTATAATGATTATAAAAATTCCATTTTAAATAACACTGTAGATACAACAATTTAGAACTTTCTCGAAAATAATAGGGTTCTGACGATGGATTGTGATAGAGGAAAGAGAAAAATATTCATGTGTAGGCGTTTTAAAGATTATATAGGGATTTTATTTTACGGGGGGTTCAATTGTCCCTCTACCCTCTTTAAAAACGGGAAAGACGGTGCTTAATTGATTTACAAAAATGTTGGCCACAAAAAACTTTACTATATGGGTAATTCCATGTCAAAACGACCAAGAGTGGGACACGACCCCTTCCGATTTTAATAAAATTTGGTGAAAAGGTTTCTTTTATCTTATAAGGAACATATATGAACGAAAAAAAATTTAATTTTTTTTTCGAGAGTTACGTCATATTCAAAGTGTCATAATTTCGCCGAATGTGTTGAGCTTATTTCTTCAATATCTCGAAAACTACTTTACATACAAAGATATTTTTTATGTCATTTTAAAGAGAATACTTAGGGCTTCAAACCATGTATTGAAAAATATAATGGAATATCTGCAAAATATTAAATTTTAAAAACGGACTAAGTCAAAGACCTATTTTTTTATTTGGCTGATTTTTTTTCATATAATACCTGTAACTTTGAAGGAGGTGTTTTTTTTTTCTTTTTTTAGATATGATTTTTTCCTTTCGCAACCTTTAAAATAATAATCTTAAAAAAGATTTTTAATATTGTAATTTTGAGCAATAAGTACACTGTGCTAGTTGCAAAAAACAGACAAGCCGGGCACCTGGCATTTTAACCTAATTGGGGCACGCTGAATCAAGTGGTGCTAACCGTTTTTTTTTTAGGTTAGCTCTTGTTTTCAAGATATACCGTTATTTCGAAAATGGAGGAGGTTGCCCAACATATATTTGCGTAACTCAAAAACGGTTTAGTTTATTGATAATACTACAAAAAAAAACCGAAATTCCGCAATTAAAAATAAAGTGGGGTTGGTCATACATTTGACCCATCTGGGAGCATTCTACGTACATGAAGATTTGAGCATTTAATTAAAGGCCAGCTTAAAGACATGCAACCAAGAGAAGATTATAAATAATTGCTTCATCTGATTTTTATTTTTTGGGTGATAGATCTAAGCCCTATCCAACAGTAAAAACTTCAGAAGCTATTAATCGGGCCCGCTGGATGAAGAAATTTATTTATTCCTTAAACACTAACAGTTCGATGCCTTGCTAGAATTTAGGTAATTTATTTTAGGAATAAATATTAAAAACTAGTACCACTGTCAAAGACCTCGGTACACTCCTCTCATTGATCATATTTTACTAAAGCGGTTAACTACAAAATTGTTAATGAAGTAGTTCGACAAGTCACGTTAACAACTTTTCTACATCATCAATGTTACTTTGCCCCAAAATTGCCTACCTTAGTGTTTTTTGATAAACAAATCGACACCAAACTTGGAGTTGAATGGCAAAAAAATCTACATGCGCCAAGTAGCGAAAACGAAGTAGTAAATTTTAACAGCAGACAGTCAACATAAAAAAAAAATTAAAGGATTAATTTCCAAAAGCAGTCTTATTTGTTTTTGCAGCTTGCAATACTTCAATTGATTTTTGAAAAACAGATCCAGCAAATAGGGAAGCACACAAGAACAAAGTTCAAAATTTACAAGTAGTAAATGATGTGGCAGAACGAGGAGTTTCTTTGGCTAACACTTACTTTAATGTCACAACTTCTGAAACTGATTTTTAGAATTTATTGCAGGACATAGACTACGTCGTAAGAACCCCAATAAATGGTTTTTAAACAAAGCAAAAAATTAAATTTTATTTTTTCGACCTTTTTTTTATTATTAAAATAAAAAGTTTTTTCGAGCTCGAGGCCAATTATTTGTAAAAAATATGTATATTATTTATTAAATTATTTGTTCCAATATTTCGATATCCTTCGGATATCATTATCAAGGCTGTAACACTATAAGAAAACAACAATGTACGAAAAATATTAACAAAGACTGTGCTTAAATAAAAATAATATACATAATTACAACAAAAAAGAAAACAAAATGTTTAGAATAAATTGATCTTTCAAGCTGCATTGTTGGTTTGTTTCATTTTCATAAAGATTTTAAAAGTTATAAAGCGCTATTTACAAAATGTATGGATAAATAACGAAAAATATTAATGTAGGGTGCATAAATGAGCAAAACTTAATGTCTTTGTACACCAAAATAAAGCTTGGACATTTTTCTTTAAAATTATATCCTTAAAAATTAAGAAAAGCGTGGTTTTTGACAAAGTTATGAAGAAAACTTAAAAAAGGCCTCTTCCGTAAAAATCTTAAAAAAATCTCAAAAATACTTTACCCTATAAGCTCTTAAGTTAGGGTGCTCAACACCCTTGAAAATCCAAAAAAAATTTTTTGGGACACACTAATATACATATGTATGTTAGAAGTTCTTTAAGCTTTGTTGTGTTCTAACTTAGAACACAACAAAGCTTAAAACTTAACACAAACAGCGAATAACGGCCAAACTCAATTAAATACGCCAATCGGCTGTTTTGTACTGTATGCTTATTTCATTCATTAAGCCTATGACGCACAGTGGGGAGGTAGATATATTATATATCACAGTTTAGGGAATTGTGTAAAGATTTCAAAATATAATATAATTTTAAACACCTGTAAAATTTTTCAAAAATTTTGGGATTTTCGGAAGTTTTTTGCGATGCCTTTTAAAATTTTAAAGAAATTTTTGTTGGCTTTTATTAAATATAAAATAGTTGTAAAATTTCATTAATTACTTTTAAGGCTGGTTTTTTGAGATCTCATTTAAACCATGGTAGAATAAGTACAAGGTATAGTCATTAGAAATTTTGTTCTCAATTTCAAAACCCATATAACGTCAGACAAAAGAAAATATGGAAAAAATTAAAACAAGCGTCAAAAATCAAATAAATTATTTTGACATTACATGGGTAAATAATGAAAACTCTCCCTAAAGCCCTTATGACACTACATTTTTAATGCATTGTTCAAGTTTTGGTGAAAAGTGCAAATATAATGTAATAGAAAAATTAACCAAGTGCACAGAGTTCAGCTGTTTTAAGATAAATGGCAAACTGTCAACAATTTTAAAAAAGTTATTGATAAAAACTGAAGTTATGTATGTCAAAAAAAATGTAAAATTGTTTAACTTAAAATTTACATTTCAAGCTTGAAATATTAAAAGTGTTGCTGAATCAGCGGTTTATGGGAAAATTCAGCGATTTACCGTTTTTTGTTTTTAGGTTTCTCATAAACAAAAAGTTGGCAACATTTAATAAAATAAACAAAACAGGGATGGCTAAGTTGTTTCAATTGTACTTTTTTGTTGATACTTTTTAAACTAAGACTTATAATACCTTTTTGTGGTGTTTTTTATGAATATAAATAAAATTAATTTCAACTAAAAAACATCTTTTAGTACAATTAGGGTAAAAAAGTAAAATTTTTAAAGGTTGTTGGTACAATTTTAAAAATTCTCAACGACATCCCTGAAACAAAACCATAACAAGAGAAAAAAAACTAAAAACTTTGTTTACATTTTTTATAGTTCGCTCTTTCTAACATTTACTATTTCTTTCTATCAATTCTATATCAATTAATGAATAAAAAATGTAGTGTCATAAGGGCTTAACAAACATACCTGGTACATATTTCACTATGTGTTAAACTAGGTTTAGTTGATCTGAAAACAGATTTGTGGGTCATTACCAAGTTTGTATATAAAATTTTGACGGAACAGCTTTTTTATTTTAATGAAATAAAAAAAAAACTCACATTTTGTTGGAAAATCCGAGTTTCAGACAGCGTTAAACTAAGTTTAAACTTAATCCACATCTCAAAAACCCAGCCTTAGTTGTAAAGTTTTTTTTTCATAAATAAAGAAATAAAATAAAAGAGAGGAAAAGAAGAGAAAGGAAAAGATAGGAAAAGAAAACAAAAGAAAAGGAAAGGAAAGAAAAGAAAAGAAGAGAAAACGAAGGCTAGGTTTTTTGGTTCTTCTGTTCCAAACTTAGATATTGATATTCATGGTACGAAAATTGAATTTGTAGACCAAATGTACTGTTTGGGCCTGTGGTTAGATAATAAATTAAAGTTTGAAAGAAATATTTGTTTCGTTACTTCTAGAGTTAATTATTCATTACGTAGACTTTATAACGTTAACTTATGGTTACCAATGCATATCAAAGTTAAAATTATTCATACACTGGTTATGCCTTTATTTTTGTATGGTATTGAAGTTTTTACTGGCACACTTGGGTGTCATATGAAGAAACTTTTGGTGCTATTTAATAGAGTTATACGATATATCTATTGCTTAAAACTTCGAAATCATGTATCTATGTATGTTTCGAAGTCTCTGGGCTGTTCTTTTTATAATTATGTAAAAATAAGGCTGTTGCTTTGCTTTTACAATTGGGCTATTCACAAGGTAGTCATAAAGTTGTAAAGTCATATATCTTAAAATCATTAAAAGAAATATATATGACTGCTGTGGGCAAGCGCTTATAATTTAGATTTCTAATGTACAGTATCGACGAAATAATGAAAACAGCATTAAAATTTTTATTTTGTTTCAAACACAACAATATTTTTTTTAAACCATTGTAAAATATTATTAAGGACATTATGACGATATGACTTGATAGCACACCTTGTGAATAGCTCATATATGTTTAAAAGGGAAACTGTTGAATATATGATTGCATTGTTTTCATTTAGTCGATCTAGACGCAATTGTCAAATTTTGATTCCTAAGCTAACTTCCCTAGTGGAGAGAACATTTCGTGTAAGGGTTGCGCGAATTTTCAATCAATTACCAAGAACTCTAAAGTCCTTTGAGTTTTCTAGTTCCACTTATAAACGTAAATTGTTGAGGCACATTCAGTAGAATGAAATGGAGGCCTGTTTTTATTATGGCTTGGCCACTAATGTTATTGAGATTGTTTATATTTTCTCTACGGTACCATAATTTAACTTTAAATATTAGCTTGATCTTATATTAAGATTGTTTCAATTGATAACTTAATTTCTTTTTTACTAATCGAGTATGTGATGGAAATGATTTTAAAACAAAATGATTGAATTCCATAATGTCGTTTTCAGTTGATTTCTAATACATTTGCCTATTAGTTCTGTCAATATTCTGTTCTTTTGAAATTTATCGCTTTTCATCACATCATGAATAAAGAAAAGAAAAAATAAAAAGTTATATTTATAAGTTATTTTTTATGTTCTTATTGTTTATTGAGAAGTATGTTATGAGTTGTATTTTTAGACCATATATGGCCCTCTGGGCTCGGTTTTTGTGTAACATTGAATTAGTAATAAATAAATAAATAAATAAATGAAATAAAATAAAATAAAATAAAATAAAATAAAATAAAATAAAATAAAATAAAATAAAATAAAATAAAATAAAAATATTATAAAATAAATTTTATTTTATTTAACCTTTATTTATTAAATTGCAATATAATTTATTAAGCTTGAGGTACGACAAAGAACAAACTGAAAACAAGAATTTCGGGTCACAAATCAAATCAAAAGTTTAGGGATATTTCATCACAAAAAACAGCATTAACAGCCCACTGTGCCAGTTTAAATCACTCTCCGGACTTTGAGAATGTATCAGTTTTAAACACAGAAAAAAAAATTATAAACGACGTTTAATGCTAGAAATGTTGCAAATCATTAAAGTACCAGAATTGTTAAGAATTAATTTTAAATCGGACACGGAAAATGTAGCACAAAATTATAGACATTTACAGTCTAATTTATAAAAAATAAAAGAGGTTAATAAAGCGTTAATAAAACCGATTTTCATACAAAATCTGTTTCATAAACCCTTTATTAAGCTGTTTTATTTTTTATAAATAAGGGTTATAGTGTATAAAAACAAAACAGGAAATTAAAATTAAAATTTTTTAGAATGTAATAGATTATTTGTTTAAAAAATTTTTTCTAATTGTAAATAATTTTTTCTATGTGACAATTGTTATTATTTTTTCATTATTTTGTGAACGTGAATTGTGAATTGTTTAATTATTTCCCTGACGATGATACACATTGCTGTATCAAAATATTGGAACTAATAAATAAATGTTATTTAATTTTTTATATAAAACAAAAAAAACCTCAAGCTTAATAAATTATATTGCTATTATAAAATAAAATAAAATAAAATAAACGAAAAGAAAAGAAAGATGATAGATGATAGATGAAAGAAAAACGTTGATAACAAATATGCAAGTGGCAGGGCAATAAAACTGAACTGGCAAATCACTTTAATTTGATTTTCTTGCGAAAACAATAAAATAAAGTAATTTGTTCTTATTTTTGTTGTTGGAAAGGAAAACCAACCAATTGTAGTCGGGTATGTAGGAAAAGGTTGACTCACTGTTTATTGTTGTTGTTTTGTTTAAGCTTTAATAACGTTGCAGGTAAAACCTCAGTGCTTGTAATTCTCATTCGTATAATAGCTGTAGCTTTTCTAAAATCTTTGGAAAAAGGTTTCCAAATGATCTGGCGAAAGCAACCAGTTAAATGCGATTCATCCCATCAACAATAAATTTCAGTGTGTTTATCAAGAGTACAAATTGAGAATTTAGCATATTAAAAAATTATATTATTGACAAAAACTACAAAAAAAATTTGTATCACTTTTTTGCAAAGTTTTTTCATTGAATTTAATAATTGTTAAATAAATATTAAATATTTTTTAAAAAATTTATACACAATTCCCTGCACTGTGATAAATAATATGTCTACCTCTTGTGAAATGTTTATTCTTTGTGAAAGAACGATTTTGTGAAATATTTATATACATATTTATTATTTTTATATAAAAATATCCTTGATGTGAGAAAAGTACTTTTTTGAAAGAAAAGCTTTTAAGGGAAAAAGTATAAATTTTTTTTTTATGAAAAACTATCTCTTTATTTTTATGGTATTTCAAACAACCCTGTATGTTTTCCTTAAAATTTAATTTAAATTAAAAAATCTTTTTTTTTTATTTGTTGCAGTTTTTTCGTACCTTAACAACCCCTTAACAGTATTTTAAACAAATATTTCGTAACACCTAAAAATAAAAAAAGAATTTTCTTTTTAATACAAAAAAAAAAAAAAAACTAAAAACATAAACTGAAATAAAAATAAAAATAAAAATAAAATGAATAAACATTTATGTTTTCTAATATTTCCTAAAAGCAAAGACGCACATAAACAAATACTGTACTAATGCAATGAGGAAGAGAATGCACAGATGTACAAACTCCTGTGTAGATATAATTTATATTTTAGGTGTACAAACAAGTTTACGGCTTTTGATAAAAAAAGGGCTTAACAGTAGGTTAAAGGATTAAATTCTCAGACACAAAATGTTTAATTTTAGGTTTTCATTGGATTTAAATTCATTCTTCTGCATTAATGTTGTTCTATTTTAACATTTTAAATGCGAAGTCTTATTTGTACACCCAATATTTATATAGAAATGTGTCTTTGTTGTAAACCATCTACTAACTACATTTAACTGAAAACAAAAACAACTTCTAAAAACTTTTCTGTAAAATTTTTCAATGCAAGTGGAAAATGTGTTTTTTTTTTGTATGTTTTTCGATCCTGGCCTGCGTGAGAGTGTGTGAAATATATATTTTTTTTTATTCCCATGACAGTAAATGCGATGGCTGGTTACATTCAACTTAAAACTCATACAAACTATTTCACATCTACTCACGATGTGTAAGTGTTTGTGCATATGTGCATATGTGCAGGTTTTTGTTGTTAAAATTTTTCTTGTTGGTTTTTAAATTCTTTTTCTCTTCCTGTTTTTATTTCACTACTCTTCACGTAATATACACACACTCACACACACCACACAGTTCTTTAAATTTTTTACTTTTCTTACTTCTTCTTTCGAAATCCTTTTTGCATTGCCCTCGTTTATTTATGTATTCATATTTACATAATGGTTTAAAACTAACAACACACTTTTATGGGATTTCACATGAGTTGTTTTTTACATTTTTTCTTTATTTTTTTATATAAAAAAAGATTTTTTGTTAAAAAGAGAAAAAAAAAAATACTTAAAAAATATAAATATAACAACTTTTTCTATAAACAAATACCAACAAACTTTAAGAACAACATCCACAGACACTTTAAAGGAAGAAAAATTTATGTATTTCATTGCAAAGTAATTCCTCGAAATAAAAACTACCAACACATGTTTCATTTTCCAGGATCTGATAAAGTCAATACTTTGTTTGCACAAAAAAATTTTTATTTCCCGGTCTAATTTGTTTTCTACAGAGATCCATAAAAGCTCTTCTCAAAAAAAAAATCATGTAGTTAGTAGGAATATTACAACAATTTAA
The DNA here is from genome assembly GCA_963931875.1 of Pollenia griseotomentosa. Classification (NCBI taxonomy): domain Eukaryota; kingdom Metazoa; phylum Arthropoda; class Insecta; order Diptera; family Polleniidae; genus Pollenia; species Pollenia griseotomentosa. The sequence goes on along the minus strand of OZ007562.1, from coordinate 170,998,461 downwards.
AGTTGCTTAAAAAAGTAACAAACTACACCAACCAACTTTTAACAGATCCTTTTTACTCCTTCCTACCATTTGGAGTTCTGATAACTGGTGTAACAGCAATGCAAGCTGAGAACAAAGTTGAAAACTTTCTGCCAAAAAAAAAAAAAAAAAAATTTTTTCTCTTTAACTGAAATGAATTTTTAATTTTCTTCTCGATGTTTTAAACCGCGTATAAAGTTTTATGTGTAGTAGTTTTTCATAGTTGTTGCACGTGTATATTGTTTGAATGCTGTTGCGCTATAAGCAGCAAGCGACGGAAAGGAATTAAATGATTGACTAAGAGAACATAAAGTTATTATTGTCGAAAAATTGTTAGAGATTAAATTTGAAATATTATTTAAAGCGCTTAATTTTTAACAAACCATATTCAGTTTCAATCACTTTTGCAAAATTCAGAGTTCAACTTGTTGGTAAGTAGATGTTATTTTTTGAGCACCGATGGAACTTGCAAATGGTAAAAAAAACACAAACAATTTAATTTCAATCAAAATCATTTTTTTATTCGAATCATTTGATAATGATTTCGGGCTGTTCTTGGCGAAGCACATGCTGGGCGTCTAATTATCTGCGTTGGTGTAACAAGAGTACACAGGGATATTTTGCCAATCTTGCTGGTCATGTAAAGCATGTTGCATATAATTAGCACTAGATTCAGACGGTAATTTTTCCCATGATTTTTTAGACATGATTTTCGGTGTTTGTTAAGAAGCAAGCGGGGCAGAGAAAAAAAATCCAATTTTCTGTTCTCTGTGTCTTTTTTTATACATATTTTCTTTGCACTCAATCGTATTTTTGTTATGCTGCTTCATTTTATTATTTATTTTAATGTGGCAACGTCTCTTTACAATACAAAACACGGAGCGCATTTAAATTGTTTGTTTTTTACAAATAAGCAAGTCAAGAAAAATTACCGATAACGGGAAAAAATCAACTCTAAAATCATGGGGAAAACTCATTTTTTTAACTGGTGTAGGTGAGTTGCACAGCACGTTCTTTTGGCGCTTTATGCGAAGAAATTGATTGTATCAATGCATGTCCTTGGAAAAAATGGTATTCATACTACCTTTTTTCACAACTGAGGCACTTACTACTTTGTTCGTACAACCAAGATTTTATTTTGTTCGTCAAGTTTTTCTAGAGGGTTTAAATATTAACTTCCAATATCACGATATCGAAAGAACGTTTTCTTTCGCATAAATACATTTCAAACAACAACAAAGTTGTGCAAAAGAAAGAATTTTTTCCTTATATAAAGGTAGTTTAAGGAAAATTCAACCCTGTCATGATAAGTTTTTGTTGTTTTTTTTGAAAATGTTCAAATATTAATTAGATCAGTGAAGCATTTTCCTCGAAAAACTTAGGTACATGCATAAGATTTGTATTACCGTCTTAGCCCCCCCCTTTGGCAGTACTTGAAGAAGTTCCGATTCACAATTTTCTCTGAAAAATGGCATCGATTTGGACACACAGAAAAAATTCTCCAAAATTTTTCACCAATTAAAGCTATAATCAAAAATAAAATCAGTTTTATTTAAAAATTTAATTAAGTGAATTAAACATTTAATCAGGTGAATTAAATCTTTAATTAATACTATTAACTGGTTTAATTGATACTATTAATTTGTTTACTGGTGCAAATTTAATTAATTATTTAATTAATATCACAAATTTTTTAATTGAAATCCATTTTTTTTTCTGTGCGTATTTTTGCATATTTTATCATTAATGCATTTCTATGCATTTCACTGAAGGTTAAATGGTATAAACAGTCACAGACTAAAGTTTAAATACACACCTAAAATTTGGAGTTTTTGCAAAACTAAAGTTTTTCCGAAAATTTGTGGTATGCAGTTTTGACTAAATTGAATACATAACGGTAATTTTAATAAAAAAAAAAATAACGAGGACAAAAGTTTAAATACACATTGAAGTTTATCGAATTAATTACCACTTCGTCCTTTTATGTTCCAGTTATTATTACTTTTTTTGATGTCAAATTTATTGTTCATCGTCCAATTGTTGCTGTTAGTTATTTTTTTGACACATAATTGTGAAATTTAACGCAGGCTATGGGTAAAGGAAAAGAGATAGATTTCGGCGTAAGATCTTTTTTAATTAAACATTTTTAAGAGGGAAAATCCTACCGAGAAATAGGAAAATTGTTGCATTCACTATTTCCCAGCGTCCAGAACATCGTTAGAAATTATTAACAAACAGCTTTTATTGAAAAAATGGTTAGAAGCGGCCAACAAAAAAACACTTTCTAATTGAGATTCTTGCCATGACCCACGATAAGTGAAGAAAAACCCAGGGTAAGTGCAACCAAAATAGCGAATGATGATATCGCAGGAGATAAAGAGTCAATTGTCAAAATGCCACTAGTACAATTACTAAAACAAGAGGTACTTGGGCTAAAGGGGTTAGAAATTTTATACAAAAATACTAGTGCACATGAGTACCAGTACTTGATGTATTACAAGGGCACCACTTGTAAACTGATAGAACTTTTTGCAACAAAACTAAAATTGGAGAATATATTTGTATTGTAATACTGCTTCTTAAATTTGATTTTAAATCGTTTGTCTATGCCATTTTTATTATAAAAAAAATGCTAAAATGTAAATACTAATTTTTTCTATGCACAAAAACTAGAAACATTCTGGTTTTTTAGCATCCAATGTGATCCAAGTGTAGAAACAATAATTCCAAGCACACTCAATGAAAATTTGAGCATTAAGATGGCACAGAAAAGCTAACAGTTAAGAACTAGTACTGGATATCTTTATATTAGTTTGGTACTAGTAGTTAAGAACCAGTTCAATCTCCGGCAGGGAGTTTACAAGTAGTGCCCTTGCACTTCATCAAGTTCTGGTACTCGTAAGGAGTAGCATTTTTATAAAAAACTCTAACTCCGTTAGCTCTAGTTCCTCATTTTCTAGTAATTGTACTAGTGGCATTTTGACATTAAACTCTTAATCTCCTGCAGGGATGCTTGTTTACTAATACACATATATGAATAAGATTTTCCAATTGCAAGGCGGTAACGCCGAGCTTTTTGGGTTTGCTTTAGAATTATTTTTTAATAGCTAAAGAATTTTTAATGATTATTTGGGATCTTCCTTTTTTAGATGTTCTTATTTTATGACAGAGAATTTTTCGAGTTTGTTTTAAATGCTTATATGTATAGATTTATGATCTTTCAGCTTGGAGTTGAATTTTGATATTGTTTAATTTTGCGATTCAAATGATTTTATACCGTTTTAAAGAGTTTAGTTTGTTTTACCCTTTTAACTTAGCATTTTTTTACTGCTCCTTCCTTCAACACTTCCCCTATTCCTTCACACATAAACACTAATTATGCTTTCTATTTGTGTGTGTTTGAAACTCCGTTAAGTGTTAAAGAAAATCTGTAAATGTGTCTGTATGTTTAACTTTGAGTGTCTGCGTTTTTTTTTAAATATTTTATTCTTTTGGTTCCATGCAATAATGTGTATGAGTGTGTGTGTGTGTATCTGATTATACTTTATTTATATTATATTATAGTTTTTTTTTTCTTATTTCTTTATCCTCTCAACTTTTGCTAGATTTTTACAGAATTTTATACGTATGAATTATGGCTTTAACTCTGAGAGTAAGCGAATAGAATAGAGGAAGAAAAATAAGCATAAAATAACTTGCTAAAATGTTCTGATGGCCTGTTCATTTTGGCCACAGTTACTGTTTTTACTGCTACGACGAACAAAACTAACAATCTGCTCATGATGTTGTGGGGCCAATTTACCAAAAATGATATTACACTCACGCATACTTTAAATGCCAACACCAACACCAACATTTGTGAAATGTGTTCCTTTTTTTCTCGTTAGATTTGGCGCAGTTGTTCCAATTGCAGTGGAAAAATGTTTTTGTTTCATATGAATGTTGTTTCTGGGAAGCATTGATGCCACTTCAAATTTAAAAATTTTTTGTTGTTATGTGAGTGCAATAATATTTTGTTTTTTTTTTCTGGGAAATATTTTTAGAAATTAATTAAAAAAAAAAAACGGAAATATTTGATGTATTGAAAAGATGTTTATGAAATTAATTATCTTTATTTTTAGTTTACATATTTTTGATAAAAACTGAAAACTTTTTGTTTCAGCAGTTGGAGTTTTATTATTATTTTAATTCATCACGTTCAGTTATAACTAACTATCAGTTACATCTGTCAAAAACATATTGCTAACTGGAAGTTAAAGTTATATCTAGGGGCCAATTCTGGCAGTCGTGATCGAATACTTTTTCGTTTCGAAAGCAATTTTATTTCTAACTGCCTGTTTTTAGGAAATTAAACAAGTGAGTGAGTGAGTGAAGGTATTGAAAACAACAATAAAAACAAAAATTTGTTTTGGTTTTTAATAAAATTTCTCACTCACTTACTTGTTGTAATTTTCTAAAAACAGGCATTAATTCTTTTTGTTGAAACTGAACGAATCGAAATTATTTTTTAGTGCTATAAGGTATTTGATTTGAGTTTTTACAACATTGAAAAAATAATTTCGATCCGTTTAGTATTGACTTAAATAAAATTGCTTTCGAATCGAAAAAATATTCGATCACAACTGGCAGAATTAGCCTCCTGAACTTGGTGAAATTGACCGTAAATGACATAAAATAACCCAAAATGCAAAGTTTCAAGTCAAGACTACTTTTCACATCCAAGTCGGTGTCGATGTCAACGTCAATTTAAAAATGTCGTCACATCAAGTCAAAAATATTGTTTGTTGACTGGATAAATGAAAGCCAATTCGACAGATGTAGATTCCACAATTGGGCCACTATCAATTGTCAAAATTCGAAAGTTCACATTGGAAAACTCTTTAGGAATTCATCTTAGAGTTCATACTGCACGCTATTCTTAAATTCTTTGCCGTTAGGCAAAAAGTTCTTATGTTAGAAACTGTAGTTTTTCGTTTTTCGTAATGTTAAATTGAAAAATTAGTTAGTGTAATTCATAGACTAATGATTAGAAGCAGATGTATATAAATTAATTTTTAAGTGTGGATGGTCCATCTTAACTGAGCAATAAAAGCCTTTTTATATTTGATTGAAGTTATATTTTAGTTTATTAAAGTTCCTTTTAAATTCTTATCATACTAATTTAAATTGAATTTAGTGAATCTAATTTTTAGCTCTTTCGTATTTTTTATCCTTCTACTATGTAGAATTTTAAAAGTATTCTTATTAAATTTAGTTTTTAATTTTAAAGGTATTCTTATTAAATTTAGTTTTTATTAGTCTAATTTAAATTGTTTTAAGTAGTTCTAATTTTAAGTCTTTATATTTTTACCTTTCTACTATGTAGATTTCTATGGCCTTTTATTAAATTTAATTTTAACTTTCTTTTGACATTAACATTTACATTTCATAGTTTTAAATTTTATTTTACTTTAAGTTTATCCTTTCTATAATTTTATTTTACTTAAGTTTATCCTTTCTAATTTAATTTTAATATTTTTCTTCATTAGTTAAATTTTAATTTTAAATTTTTTCATTCACTTAAATTTTACACTTTGCATTTCCTTTTTAAATTTAATTAGTTTCCTTTAATAATTACTACGATAGTTAGAAACTTTGTGTTTGCTTTAACGAGATCGAGATCTGACTGACTTTTATTTTCAATGAATAAAAACAATGAATAATTTCTTTTACTATTGCCAAAGCAATAACGGATCGTAAAATAATAATGAAAGAGAAGATCAATGAAAATGTTTGCGTAGTAACAAGAGTATGAATTAAAAAGTGAATAACTTATTTTACTATTGCTAAAGCAATAACGGATCATAAAATATCAATGAAAGAGAAGATCAATGAAAATGTTTGCGTAGTAACAAGAGTATGAATTAAAAAGTGAATAACTTATTTTACTATTGCTAAAGCAATAACGTATCATAAAATATCAATGAAAGAGAAGATCAATGAAAATGTTTGCGTAGTAACAAGAGTAAGATTTGTATTTGCATTTTACTATCATCACATTAGACCGTTCCTTAACTTATATGTCCTTTATTTACTTAAATATACGTAGTAAAAAAAAAAAAAAAAATTTTACATGATACAGTGTAAATTCGATAATCCGGACTCCACTAATCCGGAATATTCGGTAATCCGGACAGAATTTTGCAGCTCATTGCGTATTCTATAATCCGGATTGATTGCAACTATGTAGTCCGGATTGAATAACACCCGTTTTAATTTATTTTTTTTTTTTTCAAATCACAGCATGCTTTGTAAAATGCAGTTAGATTAGTGCGATATGAGTATGTTTGCACATGCGTTTTTTTGCTATGAATTATTATAATTTTTAATAAATAGATACATGCGGTAATTCGGATAATTCGCTACTCCGGATTGGGGTCTGCAATCAATTATCCGGATTATCGAATTTTTACTGTACTTAAATAAAAAGTTCACGAAGAACATAGGGCGTCAACGAAGAAGAAGAAGCTATTGTGCTAGACTTAGAATTAAGGCCAATCAAGAACTCAAAATGCTTTTTTTTACTTAAGATCTTCCTGCTTAACGGCAAATAATTGACAGTTAAATTAAACTATATTTTCCAGCCTGCAAGAACCTTTATCATTATTCTTTCGGCTTAACAGGCTTGTGATACTATGTAAATTTCATTTGTTTAATTCACCAATTAAAAAAAAAAGCATGTGAGAATTTTAAGCAAACCAAGCAATTGATTAAAAAGCATTTAACCACTGCAGAGAACAAAACACTTGTTAGTTTCAAGCATATTATTTTTTTAAACTTAACATTCCTGTTATTAGAACAATTGTGATTTTTTGGTTGAACTATCGATTTTTAATTTGAAATTTGGATATTTCGCTAGGCTTGAGCTTATCAAATTTAATTTCATTAAATTATTTTACGGAAAGAAGGAATGTTACAACATGAACTTACTGCCTATTTCACGATGTCACTCGAATGTTTACGTTCGCACAAATAACATACAAGACAAAAACAAAATTCAAAAAATTGTTTTTGTTTTATATGTTAATTGTGCGAACGTAAGCGTTCGAGTGACATCGTGAAATAGGCAGTTAATTAAAATTTATTGATAATTTTTATTCTTGGCTGAGCTGGGAAGGCTAGAACTTAGAGTTTTTCTTTTCCCGGACTTTTTCATTTCCCGGGAAAACGGGATTTATTTTTGAATTTCCCGGGATCCCGGGAATTCCCGCTCAATACAAATCGATGCAAAATATTATTTAATTTAATTTATTTGAACAAATAACATTTCCTGAGATCAATTAAATAAGTATATGAATGCATTCAACTTTTTAATTTCTGTGGCAAAAAGGAAAACGTGTTAAATGGTGCCTTAAATCTTCAAGTACAAAAGTACACATGGGCAAAATTTCAATCATTTTGTTTGATTTTTGTGGAAGTTAAAGCATAATTACTTTTTGGTTTTGGTGAAAATAAGAACTTAAAAAACTATAACCGCAGAGAGCTGATGATTATATTAAATTCAGAGTAAATTTCCAAAAGTCACCTTTAAAGTTTTAAATAAAACTAAACAAATAGACTTAAGCACTTAATGCCACAGAATTAATTTAAAGCCAACAACTTTTATATAAAACCAATAAGTTAAATTATTACAAAATATTTCTTTTCAAATAAGATTTTAGTTCAGAATAAGCATTAACAGAATCGTTTGAAAGCCTATTTCTAATTTTTTCAAGAAGATTACAAGTTTTCTTTATAACTTTTGTCATCATCACCTACAGAATCTTATCCGAAAAATCTTTTATGCAGCTGCTCTGCACCAGAGAAACCCAATGGGTATAAAAAAAATTAAAGTACTCTAGCACATATCGTAAATTTTCAGTACCTGTGCGTACTCGTATTTATTTATTCTCATACTTGTGTATATCCCTGCGCATTTGATTTCATTAATGTATGTTATCAAACTTATTGTATTTCATACTCGCACATAACCACATACACTCATAGGTATATCATTGACTTCAAACATTTTTTATTTATTAATTTTTTTTCATTAGTGTTGCCAGAATTTTTTTGTTATTGCTGAATCACTAATAAATCCTTTTTTTCAAAATCGTTTGAGTAAAATTCAACAAAATTTTATTGAAAAAGAATTGTTGACTTTACAAAAATCTTCCGAATATAAAGATCTGCGTTCTTATATAAATAGAAAAAACTATTTTTAAGAAAATCTGAAAAAATTACTTGAAAATGATTTGAATCGTTTTTAATAAAAACACAAAAAGTTGCCGAATACCAAACAAATATATATATCTAATATTCGGAATTAAGAAATGAGATATCACAGGTAAATTCATTCATACATAGTATGACTTTGAGATGTTTATCTGTTGGCAGTTGCAGTTTTAAGACGTCTAAAATTTAAAGGCTGAAGCCGATCAGTATGCCAATGAAAATGTGAGCCTTACAGAAGACTACAACATCACGCCATGGTGGAAAAACACCTCCACAAGATATCCACGGTTATCTAACTATATAAAAATCAAGAATCATATAAATTCCTGCAGCGCAGCATTTAAACGAGTTTTCTCTTTAGCTAGAAACATGAAAAAAGAAACAGAATAGATTCCGTAATTGTTGAAAGTCTTCTCTTTTTAAATTCTTTTTATAAAAGACCCCTTTCGTAGAAAAGATTATATTTTATTATTGTTAATAGAAGCGTAATTTTATAATATTAGAAAATATTTATGTTTTAATGTAGCTTTTACATTAATTAATTAATTCTTATTTAATCAGTGCTATATTTGTTTTGCTGGTTTTGGAAAATACTTAAAATATAATTAACTTTTCTGCATCCAACATTTTTAGGTCCTGGCTACACTGCTTGCTTTGCAATAACCATAGTCTGCTTTCACACGTTTCATCTTTTGATGCTCAACTCTTATGTTTTTAGGTGAGAGAAGAAAGAAGAAAGGGGGTTAGTACGGAGGTGCCTGTACTCGTTCAGTACGCTCTGTGTTTTTATTCGTTGGTATATGCACAACGATGGCTGCATGTAATTTTTTTCTTTTCTTTTTCTCTTTGATTCGCTGGTAATAAAATTGTTCTTGTTTTGAACCGAAAAAAGTTGAAAACGATTGCTGCGTGTGATTATATTGGCATTTTTAAAAGGGAATTGAAAAGAAGTTGAGCATCAAAAGATGAAACGTGTAAATTTAGACATACAAGTTGTTGAAGTTACTTGTCGATACTCATCGATACATGCCTATACTCATACGCATTCATACTAATATCCATACGCATGCCTGTTTGTTCATACCCATACCGGTTGCTATACAAACTTATTTATGTTCATACTTATTGGTATGCATACCTGTCTGTACTCGTGCTCGGTGGAGTATGAATAGGTTATAAGTATTAAAAATATAACTTTTTGGCTTTCTCTGCTCTGCACATAAAATCATTAAATTTTTTGAAGCAAGTGGGAACAACTTTTTTCATTTTTATAAAACTAATCTGGGTCTTTAAACAAATTAAATATTTGTCCATTTTTACTCTTCTTCTTTCGAAATTTCAGAGCATTAAGCATTAGATATTGCCTTATCGGCTAAGAATTGACACCACTTTGGCGCTTGGCAAAACTGTCTTAAGTCAAAAACTGTAGTTTTTCGTTATGTTAAATTGAAAAATATTTATTTGTTGTATTTCATAGACTTTTCTCCTAAGAGCAGATGATAACGATTAAAAGCAGTTGTGCTAGATTTAAACCAAACCAAACAAAAGAAAAACAATTTAAATAAAGATAATCAAAAACTCAAAATGCTTTTTTTTGAGTTAAGACCTTTTTGTCTAACGGCTAATATCTATTTCATGACACAACATATTTACAATTATATCAGCAGTAAAGTTGCCATAATTAAATTAAAAAAATCCCGGGAATTCCCGCACAAATTTCCCGAGATTTATTTCCCGAAAAATGTGCGGGATCCCGGAATTTTTGTCCCGGGAAATCCCGTATGAAAAACACTAGTAGAACTGCAAAGAATTCTATTGATAAGAATTTGCTTATTCTCGAAACGTAAATTAAACCGGAGTTTGATTCCCTGCTCAGCCAAGAATAAAAATAATCAATAAATTTTAATTAATTTCATGTTGTAGGATTCCTTCTTTCAGTAAAATAATTTAATGAACTCAAGCCAAACTAAATATAAAAATTTCAAATCAAATCTATTGTGTTTAAAAATATTAACAGCCTGTTTTTGTAAAACATAAGTCTTCTCACTTGAAGTTTTCGTATTAATACGTTTATGTTCAAAATTTGGTTTTTATAAAACATTTAAAAGCTTTCGTCTATTTATAGTTGACAAAAATAAAGCTTTTTTCTTTCGTGAATCAACATTATTGCCAATGCATTAATATTCGTATATTTATTTTATTTTTTCATATTAAGGTTTTGTGTTTGTGGATAACCCTGGCTTTTGTTTACAAAAATTAAAATTAAATTTCAAAAACCAAATATTTTATAAAAAGTGTTACTAAATTAGTAAAAATAAAAGTGTTGAATGAAAATGTTAGCAATAATGGCAATAAATAAAAGAAATACATAAAGAAGATCTTTTGCTGCACATCAACATATAGATATGTAGAAGATATTTGCGAAGATATAATTTTTTGGAACATTCGGAAGAACCGTGGTATTTTACACTACACTGTATGAACAGTCACACAGATAATAGAACGCACGCCTTAACAATTCCTTTACTTCCCAAAAATTAGAGATATTTAAAATAATAAATAAATCAAAAATTTTTAAATGAAAGCACATATCTTCTTAATTATTTAAATTTAAGACTACTGTTTTGTCCGCATATGCGAAGTCGAATCGCTTTTATCTGTTTATTTCCCCAATTAATGTTTGTTTTTTCTTGGTACGCGGCTATGTAATCCGCTTTTTCGCAGAACACTTCGCACTGTTTCTGTATGCACATTAATATTGTGGTAATTTTCCAAAGTGTTTCGAATTTGCACGGCTGTTATTTTGGGATTTTCACTAACACTTTGGGTGGACTTCCAGTTTTTGGCTTGCTTAATATAAATTGAGACTCAGACAAGTGCTTTATTACAGTCTGCACAATTTTAAAATTTGAACTAAAGGAATTCCCATCGTTCCTTTTTTTAAAAAAATATATGCACGCATTTCATTACAAATGTCCTTTGTTTTCTTGTCTATTTTAACAAAACAGTAATATTTTTTTTCTAAAATTACTACAGTCCTTAAGAATTTGCTTGCAAGTTTAGCTTGGGCCACTTTCCGTATATTATTTCTCCTTTAAATCTTCTTAATTTAAAAAGGTCAGTTTTCTATTTGGCATCGTACGTATAATTATCTGTGCTGTCAGATTAACTTAAAAGTGTAAAAGTATAATTAGCGGAAATTGACCCAAACTTTTTGGAGATTGATTTTGACAGTGTGTCGATGCCTTGCAAATGCCAAAAAATATCGATCAGAAATCCAGAGTTATTCATAAGCTCCAATTTTAGAGGGAGTACGTACTATGCCATAAACAACGGTACGGAACATGATGTGATCGGACTTTAAATGGCAGCGCTATATTTAAAAAACTTAATGGGCTGCATATGGAGGCGTGGCTATAAAATTTAACCGTTTTAGAAACATCATTGACATAACTTTCATTCAAGGGGGTGAGTGGCACAAACCTTTTTTTGTAAGGATGTCGACCCGCTGTAATGTACATACATATGTTCATATTTTTGAGCGTATGTACATAGTTCCATTGTTTCTAGAATTTTTTGAACCTGTAAATACATATTTATGCAATTATAAGTGAACCTTTAAAGAATATTTTACAATAGTAAATTGTAAAATATCGTAGTTATTTTCCATTTTGCGGTGATTTGTTTTTTAAACGAATGCCTTTTACTTATCGTCTACTTTTCACTTTTGTTTTCATTTATTACGAAGATGTTCATTTTATAAGAACCAAAAATATGTAGAAAAAAATTAAAGCTTTTTTTGTCACTCACATGAAATGTTTTTTAATTTTATGAAAACCTAAATCTGATTTCGTTCGTTTTTTTTACGAACGAACAAATATTTTCATTTTCTAAAAACAGGCTGTTAATTAAATTAACGGTGACAATCAGGGTTGTCAGATTTTTTGGAGCTCCATCGCCAAGCCGGATGTCACAAATCGCCAAACGTCAATTTTGTTCAGTGTTCGTAACATTTTTTTATTGATTAACTTTTGCATACAAAAAAAGGTAGTATAATATTTCAGTCAAAAATCGCCAAAAACTGAGAAAAAACACAAAAAAGTCGCCGAAAGTAAATTTTGCTTAGTTTCTGTTATTTTTTTTTTTTAAATAACATAAAACGAAGAACATATATTCAGTTAAAAAAACTGAAATTATGTACACAAGTCTACAAGATCGTACACTTTAGCCTCATCGATTTCATTACTGGCGTTTTGATTTGCATACATTCTATTAGAATTGAATAGTGACTGAATATAAAATTCACTTAAAATGATAACAAAACAAAAATCGTGTGAAAAAAAGTTGCAAGTATTTTTTAAATTAGTAATGATAACAAAAAAGGGCAAACTGTAAAAAAAATCGCTAAAATAATAAAAATGGCAAAAAATAGCCAAGTAAACCGCCAGTTATATCAAAAATCGCCAAAAAAAAAGTCGCCAAACGGAAAATCCCACCGCCAAACACGTTTCAAAATCGCCACGCTTAGCGAAATATCGCTATATCTGACAGCCCTGGTGCCAATAGTATTATTATTAAAAACTACAATAGTTTGTTTGGGTCCATTTCGGGTACTATAATATGATTTTTTAACCATACTTTAATCATGTTGCAATTTGATTTTTATCAGTATTGTTATTATTATTATTAATTTTAAAATATCTTAGTTTCCTTTTTAATACATTCTTAAGCGGCTCATACACTTGCAATAAAATTGTTTATTTTTACGTTTTGTACAATTATATCGCCAAACTGTATATGATATTCGAAGGTGACACATTATATTGGCAACAATCAAAAGGCTTTCGATTTTTATTGCACAGCGAAAAGAAAGGGAAATGTGTTGGCAACATTGTATTTACAATCCTGTTTATGTTATTCCTATAGCCTCTACAGACCATGGGTACACATATGTGTACCTTAACTTATTACTAGTTTTAAAGACTAGCGACATCGTGTGACCAATAGAAAGAGTTTTATAACTTGTTTTAAGCTACTGCGCTACAAAAAATATCAAAAAATGGCAGGGCTTAGAAGTTTTAGCCATTATTTTTACATTTGAATTTAACAGTTTGAAAAAACCAAACTGCTTGGACATTTTTCCTCAATAACTAATCGTTAAGACCTAAAGTACACATATGTGCACCTCTTTTTCTACCACTTTAAATAAAAAATATAAAAACCGAAATTTAAATTGCACCTCATAAGATAAAAAAATTGTTAATAAGCCCCTTACTCAATCGGTTCAGTTCAAATATTAAGAAATCAAGGATTTAGGTTGAAATTATTCATATTTTAAAACCTGAGGTACAAAAAAATATACAGTGCTCCCCAAAAGGAATAAAAAATATATAAGAAATGTAAAAACACAGTGGGTTAATGTTCGGATCTTAAGAGGATAGGTTATGTTCACCTTTTTATTGAATGAATGAAACCATTGTGCGACTTATTGCATAATATAAGACAAAATGGAAATTATATGGCGTATACCATATACAATAATATTACAAGTGTATGGGCCGCTTTAAACTAATTATACTAATAAAATGTACGTATAAGTCTTATTGAACATTTTTCAAAATATTACTCATACGCATTTGCCTTCTTTTATTTTTTTTAAAACCATTGGCCAATATTAAAATACTTAATACAATGAATCAAACAAACAAGATTAAGCATTGCGTAGGTTAGGGATGGGCAAATTGAAAAAATATATCGATATACATATATCGAATCGATATTTTTTAAGAGTATCGATATTTATTATATCGATTAATCGATATATCGAATGTATTTTGCTGAAACTATTACCAAATAAAAAAAAAATTTAATATACCTTTGTACAAAAATATTATATGTAATTACATTGTTACTTTTTATTGGTTCATTTTATTTCAAAAAATGAATAAGAACAAAAAATTCAATTATAACAACAAAAAGGAATAATACAAAAAAACCATATGAAATCTAAAAAAAAGTAAATTACGAAGTAAACATGGAAGTACCAAATTACCTTAAAATTTTAATTGCACCCCAAAAGTACCAACTTTAACTAAAAATGTTTTTGATTGTTTTAGTCAAACCAGTAATCATGAGATATGACCATCAGGAGCACTCTGTTTTATGTGCTCTCCTGTCAATCTGCTTCTTGTATCCGGCACTGCTTCTTATAAATGCCAATCTTTTAAGATCTTCATATTAGTTTAAAAAGCATATGATATGATGCAGTGATGCCAATTCTTAAAAAAATATATTGTTTGAAAAACGGCTAAATTTGAGTTTTTAATGAAGAAGATACCGAATTCGATAGTCGTATTTCAATATCGATAAATCGGTATTTTAAATATCGGCGATATATATCGATTATGTTGTTTTTAAATATCGATGTTTTGATATATCGATATTTTTTGTCCATTCCTAGCGTAGGTCCGTTATTTTGTTGTGTAACGTTGACATAGAATTTGTGTTAACAAAGTACTCTCTTGTGTAAGTACTTTCTATTAAATTATTTTCAACAATCACTCATTTGCATTCTATGATGACGTAGATGCGCAGAAGAAATAGTTTTTTGTACGGCTGAATGCGCAATTTTTTTTTATTCATATCTTAATACATATATGTACTTAATGGATGTAACGAATACCGATATATCGTTGATATTTTAGGTTTGCTAATATATCGATATCGGCGATACTTTAAAATGTTTATACCCTCTACCACAATAAGTTATGATAAGTGGGTATACTAGGTTTGTTATTCCGTGTGAAACGTTTTCATTATTCATCTCAGACCCCATAAAGTATATTTATTCTGGCTCCTTGAGTAATTCTTAGTAGATTTAGCCATGTCCGTCTGTCTGTCTGTTCATCTGCCGCCTGTTGAAAACATGCTCACTTTCGAAAAACTAAAAAAAAACGAACAAACTTGGTGTCAAATTGCTTGTAGTTATCCTAAGCAGTTTGGGATTGAAATCCAGCAAAATCGGTTCAGTATGATCAGAGCTATGAATCAAAATGTGGAACCACCACCTTAAAAAATTGATAATTTTGTTATAAAAACTAACATAAAAGTTGGAACAATGCACAGAATGATATAAGATCGTTTTATTCGACTGAAAATCACAATGTAAGATTTCATGAAGATCCGTCCATAACTTACCCT
Source organism: Pollenia griseotomentosa (assembly GCA_963931875.1). NCBI lineage: Eukaryota > Metazoa > Arthropoda > Insecta > Diptera > Polleniidae > Pollenia > Pollenia griseotomentosa. Next base: position 170,982,990 of record OZ007562.1, on the reverse strand, counting down.
AGGCCCCATATAAGCACTACTCCCGGAAAATAGTATAGTACGCCTAAAACCGTAATTAATATTGCTGTCATAACAACTTTTGGCACGTCACAGTTTTATTGGACTAGAAATGACACTGTGAAATTTCGTGAGAATTGCTTCATAATTTACCCTAGGCCCCATATAAACCCTACTCCTGGAAAACAGTTTAGTACGCCTAAAACTGTAATTAAAAGTGCTATCATAATCAAAATTTAATACTTCACAGCTTTATATGACTAGAAATCACACTAATAAATTTCTTGATGATCGGTCCATAATTTACTATAGGCCCCATATAAAGCCCACTCTGGTAAATTAATTAAATATGCCGACAACCGTAGCTGATATAGAAATTATGGTTAAATTTCTTCCAACTAAGCTACATATAGTTAGAAAAGATGTCATGCAATTTTGTGATATACGGTCCATAATTTACATGTGATCCCATATTTAGCAGCCTTCTTAAATTCACTGTATTCAAATTTATTGTTACGAATCATGATATTTAACTCAAGATTTTCAGTCAATAATTTAATATAGGTCTAAACCGCAGCCAATTTTAATGCTGATGTCTGTTTTTATAAAGATAAATTAATACCAAATAGATATCACTCCTGAAATATTCGAATTGTCGGTGGAAAGTATCAAAGATTCGGCACAGCCGAATTTAGCACTCTAACTTGTTTGTTTTAAGAACAACAAAATTGCATTAATCGTGACAAAAGTAATATCAAACACAACATTAGTTTGTTTGGGTTTATTTCGGGTACTGTAATATGATCTTTTATAACCATACTTTAACCATGTGGTTATATTTTTATATCCGTATAACTATTTCATATTTATTTTAAATTTTCCTTTTTAATACACTGTTAAACTAATTTTACTAAACATAATAAATGTAGTATGTACGTATAAGTTTTATTTAATGAACATTTTTCAAAATATTATTCATACGCATACATTTATTCAAGGGGTGTAACGATATTTTGGTGATCTTTACGGTTTGCTGATTTTTCGGCGATACTTTACACTCGATACGGCAATTTTTTAAAAACAATTTTTTAGAGTTTTTTGAAAAAAAAAAAAAAATTTAATTTGCAATGCCTATTTTTTTGCTTAACAACTTACTGAGCTATTTAAACAGCTGAGCTATTTAAACTTACTGAGCTATTTACAGCGGCAAGCGTTTTTTCAAAGATGAAAATTCTCTTTCCAATGCATTTTCAATAAAACAAATCGACAAAACCGTCATGTCAAATAAGATATTCCTGTTGAACTCACGTTCTAAAGGCTTGTTTCGTATAAACTATTACCGTCATCGTGAATTAAATGTCCCTCGAAATCAGTTCCCTTTTCCCAAAAAATATATGGGGAAAAGATAAATTTCGAAGGAAAAAAACTATTCACTTTTTAATGGGAATTTTTGGCAGAAAAACGCTTGCCGCTCTTATTAAGGTAGCTCGGTTGGAAAAATGAGACATTTAAAGCAGAGCAAAAAATTAAAACAGAATAATGAAGTTCTTTCTTTTAATTCTTAGACGTTTTTATTTGCAACATATCACAGAAGTAATTCCAATATTTAGAAACTCATATTGATGCAAAATCAAAAAAATGAACCCCCCAAAAAATTATGAAATAAATTTCCAAAAGTTAGTACAGGGAACAACAACAACGATTTTTTGGAGTATTTCTTATGTTTGGGCTGTTATTTAATTTTTTTAATTAGAGGTTATTCCAAATGAAATAAGCCCCCAAAAATTAGGGTATTTTCTTTATTGATAAAAGGCCCCACACTTTGGCGGATTTTTTTTTTTTTTTTGGGTTATATTTGGAGTTTATTTGATGCCGGCCAATATTAGAGCTAACCGTTCAAAACATATTAACGTCGATGTTTGGTTGGACGATACATCGGCGTCAAAACAAAAAAACATCGATTTTTTTCATTTATTTAAATTTTTTTATAGTATTTTTACCATTTTTAATTACATTTTTCCAATTATACACTTTATTTAAAAATATAAAAAAGTGTATTTCAAATCGTAGCCGATCAAAGTATGTGCATATGTACATTAGGGTGGGCCGATTTGTAAGGATAACAATTTGTCGATATTGTGCCATCGGTAGCTTTTGGGCTTTAAGGCACTCCTACGATTTTTTGTCGAAAAAACGTTGTTTTACTCTTTTTTGTTATGTTAAAGCCCCCAAACAATTATTATGTATTTTCTCCAGTATCAAATAGCTCATTTCTAAAGAAAGTTTTCGAAAAAAATAATTTTGAACAAGTTTTGGTAGCCATCGTTTTAAGCGTACAATTTTACCATTGATATTGTTTAACATCGATGTTTTTCTGAACTATGTTGCATGCCAAATGTGTAGGAGTGCCTAAAGGTTTGCATTTTTCTGAATTAGTTTTCAAAACAATTATTTCGATTTATCGAAAACAAATCCGGGTAGCAGGGCTTCCAGATAAATTTGTAAGAAAATCGTCTTTATCGTTTCGAAAAATCGTCAAAAAATCGGACAACTTAAAATTTTGTTTTTTAATTCACAAGATTTTGTTTGTCGTGCTAAATTCCCAATTTTTATTCTTGATAAAAACACTGAAATTTATTGTTGATGGGATAAGCTGTTCTTATACGCATTTCTCTGGTTGCTTAGGACAGATCATCAGGAAACTTCATCCAAAGATTTAAGAAAAACTAAAGATATTATACAACTAAAATTGTTAAGCGTATAAGAATTATAAGCAACAGTTTTGCTTGTAACAATATCAAAGCTTAAACAAAAACAACAACAATAAACAATGAGTTTATCTTTTCTTACATTCCCCACTACAATTAGTTGGAATTCTTCCAACATTAATTGTAGTTGTAAGAAGATTAAGAAAAAATAAAATAACAACAAAAACAACTTACTTTATTGTTTTCGCAAAAAAAAAAGCATGCTGCCAGAGTTTAGTTTTCTTAAGCGGTGCACTTGCCAGTTTATTATCAAAGTCATTTTTGGGAATACAAAATCTTTGTGAATTAAAAATTTTGTATTCTTAAAAATTACTTTGATAATTTAGTTTTTTTAAACAATTTTTGTTCGATTTATATTAAAAAAAAAAACATCTCTATATATAAATCGGAAAAGGCAAAACTGTTAAGAACACTTTCCTCCTTTGTATGTCAACTGATTTGAACAAAATATACACCATTTGAAAGGTATTTCCTACCAGAAGTGCACAATATATATTTTATTAAAATCTGTTCAATAATTTCAGAGTTATAAGCTTTCAAATTTGCTACTAACACAAATACAAAAAATTTGTTTTTTTTTTCAAATATCAAATAATAAAAAAATAGGGTGGTCGATTATACGACATTTTTCAGAAACCGGTTTTCGATTATTTTGTCTATATAAATCTTATGTAAAAACTACACAGGCAAAACAGCTAAGAACGCTTTCTTCCTTTGTTTGTCAATCGAACCTCTATGGGAAAAAAGTTTCAAAAAGGGGAAATACCGGAAATTAAATTTCTTTCTTTTACTTTTCCGTGCTTCATGTGATAATTTTAAAATTCTCTTTAATATTCAACTTAGAAACATCATATTATAGGTGCAGGTTAAAGCCGTTACACACTATCCCACAAAGTCTTACGTATTTTTCAAAAAAGCTTCCCTGAGCTAATCATTCTTTGAACATTTTTAAAAAACAATAACAACTTATCATGACAGTGTTGCATTTTCGTAAATTACTAAAGACTTTGTGGGATAGTGTATAGCGGCCTTTGCTGAGAAAATGCGAAGCTTTAAGACGAAAAATGTTGGTACTTTTTGTTTTTCATCTGGTACATTTTAGTTTTTGTAATATTCGACCTACAGATATAAAAATAAGCATGCATGGTCCTGAGGGAATAAGAATGTCTAAGAGGGAGCTTTTTGGTACTTTTTCGTTTTACATCTGGTACTTTAATTAATTTTTGGTAATATTTGACACAGAAACATAAAATTAAACATGCAGTGTCCTGAGTGGATGGCAATCTATAAAGGAGTCTTCTTGATACTTTTTGTTTTTCAATTGATATTTTCTGATATTTTTTATATTGAACTTACAAAATTAAATTAACTCACGTAGAAGATAAAATATGAACCGGAGGTTGGTCCCTCGCCAAATCGATCGACTAAGACGAAAAAATAAATGCTAGAAACATGTACATTCATATATACTTAGATGAACTATGTTTTCTTCATATTTACATAAAATTTTATGGTCGAATTTTTACCATTAGGCGAACACTAGTTCAAACAAAAACATAATTATTTCATACCCAGCTATCATTTCAATCGTGTAGGAGCTACTGGGAGTCTTATAAAAAGCGTCTTTGATCGTCGATGACCGCATTTTTTAATCGTAAAAGTTTCCTCACATGGAAAAAACTGCAACACGAGTGAAATTCTTCAGTAGCACAGCGAAAGACGCTTCTTCAATCGTTGTGGGTATCGTTTAAGACTTGGGTAAAGATAATCTAACTCATGTAGATATTCTCGTGAAATTGCGAGAAGATAAACAAAGTGTAACATTGCTGTTTTTTTACTCTGAAAATAATTAAAGATTTTCTTAAGACTTGCATATTACAGCCGTACCCAAGCAAAAGCTGCACGCGTTTTCTAGTTTCTGAATAGAGCGGCCTGAACGCTTTGCAATTGGAAAACCCGATTTTAACAGCTCGTTTAGTAGTCAAGTTTGCCGCTATTTTTAGTTAAAAATTGCAATTTAGCTATTTTTCGGTCAATCTAGCGTTTTAATCTCTATTTTTATTTATAATTTGTGAGATTTACTAAACAAGAAAGCTATCACTACTGTTCGTGAAAAAATGTTGACGATCTTGCTTAGATATGACATATCAGCGTAAAAGCTAAGCGAAAGAAAACGTTCCGCCTTCCGCTCTTGTCAAGGTTCGGCTGTTAAACATTCCAAGATTAAAAAACGGAATAGTCAGAAAATGTAATGTTTTATTCAGACTTTGGAGACTGAAAAAAATCGTCACTTTTTAGAGAAAAAAATCAGCAAATCGACACTTTGCTAATTTCGTAACAAAAAATCGTCAAATCTGGCAGCCCTGCCGGGTAGCCTAATTTTATATACTTGTCATATAAATTAAATTTTTGCATTGGTCCTTTAAAACTTTCATTCTTTTCAGTCAATAAAATTATTTTTGATCATTTTAACCGCATCGTTCATATAACATTTTTGGTATAAAAATTAAAAAAAAAATATATAACAATGAAAAAGTACACAGTTTGGTAAGCTGCGGAGAAGTTAAAAGCTCACAAGTATGCTTGAGGGGTCTATGAAATAACTCCCACGAAATAAGTCCCACTTTTGAAAGCGAAATAAATCCCACCAAAATGAAATGATTTAAAAATTTACTTGAAATGAAATAACTCCCACTCAAAATGAAAAAACTCCCCCTTGAATAATATAATAAGGGATATGAAATAACTCCCACTTTACAAAACGAATTTATTCCCACTCAAAACGAAATAAGTCCCACTTAAAATAAAAACGCGTAACGAAATAAGTCCCATCAATTGACGAAATAAGTCCCACTTTTAAAAACGAAATAACTCCTACTTTCAAAACAGCCATTTTTTGTGGGACTTATTTCGTTTTTAAAAGTGGGACTTATTTCGTGGGAGTTATTTCATAGACCCATGCTTGAGTGCTATGAGTTTTACAAACAAGCCAGATCAAATTTTTTAATTTTTTCCTTTTAAGTGATTTATATTATTACAAATTTAAAACTTTTTAATGTGTGGAAGCACATGAAAATAAAAAAGTTATGACAAAGTAACAATTATTGAAAGCATCGAGCAAATCTCGTTAAAAAAAATGTTGTTGTTTGCTTTAAAAAACAAAATAACAAAGTTATAGGGTTTTTGGCTGAAATCTCCCACTCTGCCTTATAGTGAAATATTCTCTTATTGCTAAATCTTCTATGTACTGAAACGTTTCAAAATTTTTCCGCTTATTTTAATTAATTTTTATTTAACGAAGATTTCTAGTGGCACCTTAACTGCCTGTTTTTAGAAAACGTAAACAAGTGAGTGAGTGAGAAGTTATATTGAAAACAACAATAAAAACGAAAAATTGTTTTTGTTTTCAATATAATTTCTCACTCACTCACTTGTTTACGTTTTCTAAAAACAGGCCCTAGATCTCCTTGTTTTCGGACGCAACGACATGTTATATCAAACCTGAAGAAAATGGTGCAGATATACTTAAGTTTTCAAATTATAGTCTCTCATTTTGCGAAATCGTCTATCTCCGAAAAATTTTTTAAACATAAATCTTATTAATGTCAATTTTATATATCTGTTGTGCCGTTTTTTTCTTCTTCTTTTTATTACTAAAATAAATTTTTTTTTATTTTATTTTTTTTATTTTAAATAATATTAACCTTATATAAATATAAGACTAATATGTGTACAAAAGTATAGCACTAGCTGCTTGGGCTATCGGCTAAAAATAAATTTATTTTTTGCAATAAATTGAAATTAGTTGCTGTGTTTTTTAAATCTTATTAAAATATCAATTTAAAATAATACTAATATCTTACGCTGTTGTTTTGCATAATAAAAATTATTAAACTTGAATTCAAATTTACCACCTGCTTCCACATGCAAGTGCAAGCTCGAAAAACTCAATACACCAACACTTTTTCACTAACATTCACACAATTTTTGTACTTTCAGCCAATCGGATGTTTACTCGATATTTCGTTGATAATACGTATACACTACTTGCAAGTAATTACTTGCATGTGGAAACGTAGGGTTAGACTTCTCAGCCAGCAAAATACCTCGACGTTGTCATATGACACAGAAACTTAGATAAATGCCATTGTTCCAACCTGGTCCTGGGATTTGTGAAAATAGAACAAGTACAAAAATAAAGAACTCATGACCATGGAAATGAGAAACAATCACTTAACTGGTATATCAAGAACAAAAAGCTAGAAAAAGTAATGAATTAAAGTACCTACAGTCTTCACCGTTGGTGTGACACATTTTATTAAGACTTTCTAAAATTTGGTTCTTAAATTTAGTTCCGTCATAGGCCCTTGTCTGTTTCACCAAAAGGGGCTGAAGGTTGCTTGTATTTTGTTCGGCAAATTAAATTTAACTATAATTCATAATTGTGTTTAATGAAAGCTAGATGCTTTTGGTGCTGCCATCTTCACATGGGTAGTAGCGTGTTGTATTTTGCCGGCCGTTTTTGGTGCTGCCAAGTTCTGGTGGGTTTTCTCAGCACTAGTTTGTGTTATTTGTTTTGCTGTCTTTGTATGAGAGGTGCCACGCTCACTTTAAAATTTCAAAATTTTCTATAGCCCATATAAAGTGCCGGAAAATTACTGTAAAAATTACTTTGAACTCTTTAAGGAACAAACAAACGCATTTAAATTTTTAATATATACATACATAGATACAGTAATTTATCTTTTTTTTTCAATATTTTAATCAGGCTAAAGTTCATTGAATGTAATTTTCATTTAATTATTTTTATAAAGAAAGGATTTTACATGATTAAAAATTTATTGATAAGTTTTTATTCTTGACTGAGCTAGGAATCAAACCCAGGTTTTCACGGACAGGTTGCCTTAACATGTTTCAGTTGTAACCTCACAATCTCTACAGAGGGGTTTGCTGTTTAACACCAACAAAATTATCAATAAATTGTAATTCATTTCATGTTCTAAAATTCCGTTCTTAATAAAAATAATTTAATGAAAATGAAATTCAATGAACTTTAGCCTGATAAAAATATTAAAATTTGGATTAAAAACCATTTAGCTCAATAAAATAGCCACAGTACTAATTATTGTAATTTACCTTTTGTAATTTTTTTTTTTAATATGACCCATTGTGCACCCTTGTTTTATTTAACTATTTTAATGCCTTTGATAAACCGCAAAATATTTTAACAAAAAACTTTCCTTCAAACAAAAATAAAATAAAGTAAAAAACTATTTCTTCTCTTCTCTTTAAAAAAAAAAAAAAAAATTTGCTTAAGAAATAAAACTTCAAAAGTATTTTCTACTTTTCTATTTCTTCTTTTCTGTTTGAACTTTTTCCTTTTCAGAATAAACTTAAAGAAAAAAAGAGCAAAAGACACAACCATAAACACAAATGTAAAGAAATCAAGCATGATTTTATTGAAATGAAACGTAAGAAAACATTTTAAATACATATTAAAAAAAACCCGAGTCGCTTTTCTTGCACTTTTACTTACAAAGACTACTTGGGCTCACACTCCTCCACCTCCTACCCCTCCACCAAAGTCTGCCTGTCTTGTCATTTTATGCTAAAGAGTTGAGTCTACAAATTGTTGGCTACAAAACTTTTTGCTTTCCAAGTTCTTTTTTGCAAAAAAAAAAGTGCAAAAAAAAAACCAAATACAAACAATTTCATAAACAACTAAAATGTCTGGCATTAAAAAGCAGACCATAAAAAGAAAATGCTGCATAAAAAAGGTTGAACTAAATAATGCAAAAAGAAATTTTCTAAAAAAATGGAATAAAAATAATAATAACAACAAGAAAATGAGGTCTATGTATATGCCGTAATTGTTTTTGTAGTTGTTGGTAAAATGCTTATAAATAGTTATATACTTGTACTTAAAATAATACATATTTTCAGCCAAGTCCTTGTACATAAAACACCCTCTCTCCACAAATGAGTGGTAGTAAGATAATCCTGGGCTTGTAAGTGAGAAGAAGAACATAAAACAAATGTTAATGTAGTGGTTTTTAAAGCAAGAACTTAAGTGTACCTTCTTTTTAAGATGACAAGAGAAAGGTTATGGTAAAATGGATCTAAACTTACTGTTTAGGGTGTTGGCTAGTGGTTTTTACCCGGACTTTTTTACTTGCTGTAAAAACGGGAACAATCTTAAATTTACCAGGAATGTGCGATTTAAAGAAAAATAGCGAGGAAATTTAATAATGTTTGATAACACAAGGCAACGAAATCGAAAAAATTTTAAAGGCTTGAATAACCACTACATTTTTTTTTGATCCGCTTTAGTCACCTAACTGCAAAAATCATCATTTTTTAAAATTCTATGGTAAGCTTTTTTTTTAAATCTTTTTCTCTAAAATTTGAGATTTTTGAAGAGGCTGCTCCATACCTCTTATCTTAAGGCTCAGTTAGCCGGGAGTAACAGTAACCTTACCGTAAAAAAGTAAGACCAATCTATTTCTTACAGATTGAGACGTAACATCTTTCTGCTAACTGTAATCGTTCTAATTGCTTTACCTAGCATTTACACATGCCACTGCCAGTTCGAAAAACTCAATACACTCACACTTTTTTACTAAAAATTGCAGCAAAAATTGCATGCGAGTGAAAATTTGGCACTTGCATGCCATTAAATGACAAAACGATAAAAAATGTTACCCAGTTTAAAATTTAATGCAAACTAACTGGATTATTGTCAAATTTTAATTTAAGTTTTGACTTGATAAATGTATTATTATGATTAATTTATTTGAAACGCGCATTACTAAAAGCAAGTTTGTCAATTATAGAACATTAATATTGTTAAAATAATGCTTATAAAAATAAATGTTAACCATTCCCCCAAAAATGTGCTTATGATTAGCTCGGTAACTCTATTTGGTTTTTTGGTTCTTTTTTTTTAATTTGAGAAGTAAACAAATTATCTCAAGTTTGCGCTTCGACGACATTTTGAAAATGTCCTCGTAGTGGCATGTGTAAACACAAAAGCAAATAGCATGAGATTCTACAATTTCGAACAATTTTTCTTTGATAATATGTATTCAACAGTGGCATGCCACTACTTGCATGTGTAAAGGCAGGGTTACATACAACAAAATGAAGCAGCTGATTTGCAACGTTACTGTTACTCCAGGCTAACTGAGCCTTTAACTTTGGAACGACGTACCCGATTTTGTTACGCAATCCGTCAAAACATTTTAAATTACGCCAGATTTAAGTTTCTCTAAACTCATTTTTTAATTAAGCCATTATTTTTGGAGTTATTTTAAAAAAATTATAATTTTTGCAGTAAGGTGACAATAGCGGATCAAAAAAATATCGTGGTTATTCAAGTTTTTTTTTTTTGCTGCTGACCTGTGTAATAATGTTAAAGACCCTGAATGTACAATTAAATCCAAAGTTTTTTCAAATGATTTTTAATAGATTAATGGCCATTTTAAATAAATAATAATAATTAAACAATGTTTAAATAATTAAATAATGTTAAAATCTTCTTCTTCTTCTTTATTTGCCAATCCGTATTCCGATATTTGCGATCATACAATAATTATAAAGTAGCAATTTTTTTTTTAAAGGTTATAGAGTTCTTGGCTGCCCTCAGAAGACTTCTTTCGTCTTGGTGACCTGTCCAATCTTGAATGTTATGTTATTTCTTTTCTTCCTCTTTTAAGTACTTCTTAAGTTCCATGATGTATTTTCTGGACAAGTTCGCCTCAGTATGTCATCGTCCAGACTTGCAATTTTGGTGTTGCATTTTCTTTTTTAATTCTGCTTTGAAATTGCAATAGTTTCCAGATTATGAAATTATAGTTTTGTGATTTAGTTTTTTATCTTTTCTTTCCTCTTCTCCTTTTTGTATTCAAGTTCAAAAGTGTGAGTATAATAAAACAAAATATAATTGCAGAGTACACGAAACTGAGTACCCGAAACTGAGTACCCCTAACTAATCTTCTCACCAATAAATTCAAGAATTGCTGCAACAAAAATTGCAAGTCTGGACGATGACTATTATTGCTATACAAAAAACAATGGGCAATGAAAACTCAAGCAGCTGTTAAATCGAGGCCACCTTAAAAATAAACAAACTTTACAAGTTTCTTTGTTTTTGTTAAACAGTTGTTTTACGTCAAATTTTTTATGTTTAGTAGTGCTACCTAATTAAATACGATTAATCAAGTAGCACTATAAAACTAAACCGTATTAAAATATAAATTAATTTGTAATAAAATAATTCCAAATATGAATTTTAATACAAAGACTGGTCATAGCAACAACTTTATACAACTGCTAAAATTAAAAGGTATTACCAAGGCGAATTCATTTTTCAGGTGGCATTGAAAGCACAGCTGTGCTGCTTTTTTTTTTTTTGTTATTTAAAAAGAGAAGTCTGAAAAGTTGCTTGCGTTTTTGACATATCGGCCAACGAAAGCAACAAATAAAATACAACGTTGCATTTTTGGTGTTGGTCCTGATACAAAAGGCGAATTAATTTTAGGTGAACTTAAAAGCCTTGCTGATAACTTTTTTTAGCTTTGTAATTGTTGGATGTCAAAATTTTGCTTGTTATCTTTGTTTCTATTTTGTTTAAGACATTGTACAATGATTTTACAAAAACGAACTGCTTGTAGTCTTTGTAGGAATTATAATTATTGTTGTACCGAAATTACCTGTAATGAATTCCCGTATCGGATTTTTCAAAAAAAACTTTGTTTTTTAATTGTAGCAACACCAACAACATAAAAGTTTTTAAATTTCGTTTTTTGAATTATTCGTAGTAGATGCATTGGAAATTGTTACAATGGATTAAATTTCGCTCGAAAATCGCATTAAAATACTTAAAATCCATTTTCATAGTGGATTTTAATAAAGTTACATTTTTTTTTTGTAAGTTACATTTCTTAAAATTTTCTAAAAAAAATTATTTTTTCAGACGAAGCCCATTTTCACTTGCCAGGGTAAGTCAACAAGCAAAATTGCCGCATTTGGGTTTCTGAAAATCCTAAAGCGATTATTGAGAAGCCTTTGCATGCTCGACGTATGGTGCGCTATGTGGTCTGCAGGCGTGATTAGGCTGTTTTTTTTCGACGACGAGGCCGGAAATGCGGTAACAGCCAATAGATCACGCTATCACGAGATGTTAACAACTCAATTTTGGCCTATTATTGATGACGTGGATATCACTGACATGTGGCTTCAACAGGACGGTTCCACATATCACACAGCCTATGAAACGATCAATTTATTTCAAACCAAATTTCCCGATCGCATCATTTCACGAACATCAGCTGCTAAGGGTTCAGCCAGATCGTTTGATTTAACACCACTGAATTATATTTTGGGGGCTATGTTTATTTTTTCTAAACTGCGCAGTAGTTTTAGAAAAAATTATCGGTTAGCACCACTGCAGTCAGCTTAGCCGAATTAGTTAAACCCGCAAGGTGCTTCGCTTGATAAAAAAAGTGTAAAATTCCAGCACAGTAAAATTAATCAATTCTTATTCTAGTTGTTTATTTTATGTACTGCCAGTGCGGTACGAAAAGTTTCCCTATCACGTTTTCTGTTCTATCTTCTAATCGGATGAGGCCTTTAGTATCTCTTTTTCTTAGGCGGATATGGCAACCACCCCTAAAAATATTTCGAGCTAGAGGAATTCGGTGGAGTTCAAGCATTTTTTGGTTTTTTATATTTCAGTAAGTTGGTGGTTGTACGATGGCACGTAGTGTCTTTTTATTAAAACCACATCTCGCGTAATCAATGTCATCAATTTTTCAAACAAAATTCATAGATCACAGTGCGGTGACGAACTTTAGTGACGTTAACGAAAGCTCCGACTTCACTAGCGTGTAAACCGCACCAAATGCTGTATTTTTCTGGAAGTAATGAACTACATGTGCGGTAATTTTGTTAAGCCAAAAATGAGCCTTATCGCTTAACACAATTTTACGATAAAATCTCGATGACTAATTTCAAAATAGATCGTCTTTAAAGCTAGATTTAAGCTTTTATTGCAATTTTAAAAAACTTAATCGCTTATATTTTTCGCAGCATATTTCAGACTCAGCTGGCCTTTTGTTTCAAAATTCTTCGCATTACAAAAATCATTCATGCTGCTACCATGCAGCATCTGACTGAAATCAGAAGATTAGACATTTCAGTTTTATAATGTAATACATTCTGTCAGATTCTGTCAGACGATAACGACGAACCTCTAAATTTTTTTTTGATGGAAACATTTTGGAATTGGAAACCGGCTTTATTTTCAAAACTTAAGAACCAAAAATACACTATAATAACGAAAACGCTAACAATTTCTCTGCAAAAAAACTCCATGCGCAAAAAAGGACAGAATTATTTCCAACGACTTGTGCAGTAATTGCGTATAAAACTGGCAATAAAGAAGTCATCATTGCAAAGTAGTCGAAATGAAGTTGAAACTATTGCAAAACCAAATTCACTACTTTACGAACTAAAGTGGAAAGACCGCCACAAGTCATGAACATAATTTGAGCATTAAAACAGATGGAAAAAATCGACACTTTTTTTACTACAAATAGCCATAAAGTTATTTATTCGTATATGGGATTGCTAACACATACTTATAAGCAAATAAACACTAACACATACAGCCGCAATAGTTATAAACCAAATTATCCAACAATAACAAAAAAACAGAAAATACAAATGAACATTTGCACTTGTTGTAAATGAACGAAAGGCGATGAGCACGACGACATACTTCTACAGCAACAACAACAACAAGCAAACGTTAAATTTTATTTCCGATTTCCTTTTCATTTCTTTGTGTATAGAAATAAAGTGAATGTTTGTTTCAGTATTTTGCTTTTTATTTGCACCAAAAAAAAAAAAAAAAAAAAAAACACTTTAGACTTCTAGAACATCGAGGACAATAAGAACTGCCACTTTTACACAGGCAAAAATAGCATTTAGCCTAGTATTTGTTAAGCTGTGTGGGATGTTCAAACTTTCTCTGTGTGTTTGTGTGCAGTGTGTGCAGTGTGTATGTTTCTGTATGTGTCTGTTTGAGTTAGTGTGCATTTCATTTGTGGTAAGGTTGCAAAAGGGACAAATTTACAAATGAGTTTTTACTTATTTTCCTTTGATTTGTGTTGAAATGTATTGACGCCAATTAGGGTTTCTAATGTACTGCACTTTTTTTTCAATGCCCGAAAGTCCCAATGTTAGATGTTGACGCATAAACGCGCGACGAATCAAGATGTCTAATCTGTATATATGGGTGGTATAATTATTGAGGAATCAGAATCTCTTGATGTTCTAAGCATGAGAATACAATGTGATGTCAGAAGGACAAAACATATATTCAAGGTGTAGAAAGAAGCGTTTAAGTGACTCGTTTTTTAAAACGTTGAAAAGGGTGGATTTTTGGAGTGTCATAACTCTGATAGTTGCTTTTTGTTAAGTTTGCTTTGAGATTTCTAATGAATCGACTAACACCAGAGCAACGCGTGCAAATTGTTGAAATTTTTAATCAAAATAATTCAGCGAATGGCTGAAGCACAAATTGATTTTGATTTTGAATTTTCATTTAAAATTTTATTTTTCGATGAAGCCCATTTCTGGTTGAATGGGTACGTAAATAACCACATCGTTACATCCACAGAAAATTACGGTTTGGTGCGCTTTATGTATTTTTTTAAAAAACGATGATGGTCAGAATGCGAAAAGTTGTTGAAATTTGGTGCGCCAGATTTCGCTTTCTACGCGCCAGACGTGGCGGCCACATGGCAGAATTCGTATTTAAACATTGATTTCATAAAATTTTCATAAATTTTTAAAATATATTTCCTTGTTTGATTATGATTTAAACTTGTGTCACTCTATAAAAACCACCCTTTGAAGATACTTCATTCTATCTGATCTCCCTACTATTTACACTATCTTTATCCGACAGCGGATGGAATACAAATCTAATGTGGAGCTTCAAAGTCTATTTTGGAGCTTCTAGACGACGTGCAGGATAGAGCAAAGGTTCTCATTCGTGACCGCCAATTCTATTGATTGCTTTGAGCACCGTCGCAATGTGGGCTGTATTTGTCTGTTTTATCGTTGCTCCAATGGGATGTGTTCTGATGAAATTAAGGATCTGGTTCCCGAAACTCGTACGTTTGTTCGTAATTCAAGTTTTTCCTCAAGAGTCCATCCTTTTTTGGCCGATTGGCCAGTGCATTGTACAATACATTACAGGGAAAAAAATTTTTGGCCGGACTGTTCGAATGTGGAATAAAATTCCTGCTGAAGTCTTCGCTTTTACTTTCAACAAGTCGAATGTCCACAGGTACGACTCCCACTATCCTTCTTCCCATAACCTATTTTCCTAGTTTCAACACAGTGTCCCTGAGAGCTGGTCCTAATAAAAAAAATATTCTTCTAATCTCCAAAAGTTTTTTTTTTTGATATCCTTTAAACCTTGGCTATTAACACTCAAGCAACAATTTCATCCATAACCCATGAAATTGAAGCCAAAGTACATTGAACAACTATTTAGCATGTCCGAAAAAGCCGCATTTCGCCTTAAAATGAGTCTTGGTTGCAACTAAACAGGATTTTAAAAAATTGATTTATCACAATAACTCGAAACACAAGAAATCGTATGTAAGTCCTCATCCATATTATGAAACATTTGCTGCAAAAACTTTCTTCATTTCTCTTTTGAAACTGCATTCGTGTCCATAGAATAAAAATTTTGTTTAACAGCATTGAGTCATTTTCTGTGACTTCTCTCTTTCTTTCACTAACAAATTTCCAAAAACTGCTTGCTCATGAAACAAATTACACTTTTCCATTCGACTTTCCCCTTTCATCGACCAACTCAAATGTAACGCAGCAAATGTTTCATAATATGGGTTGGGACTAAAGCCTGGCCAACCATTCGAACGCATGCCATAGTTGAGTTTCTAAAGATTAAAGGTAATGCTTTTTGTTTGGTAAACAAGAAGGGTTCCATCAATAATTTGGCCAGACAATCATACCGAATACAATCGGTTCCTTGAAAGCGATAATTAGCCGAAAAATGGCTGAAATATGCGATCAGACATGAAGCAGTAATATTCTATAATGACAACGCTCCGACTCATGTTGCAAGACTATTGAAAAACAATTTATAAAATAAAAAATGTTGTTTTCAAGCAGGTGTCATTCTTAATGCTAGGAACACAACTGGGATGAACGGCGAATTTTTGGCCGCGAATATTCGTCGACAAAAATAAAACATATTTGTGTATATGAAAATACACACAATCATGGCGTCGGCCAAAATTCGTCATACGCGGCGCGGCGACTTTGCAATAGATTTATTTCTATTTTATACGCCGGCGAACGACGAACAAATCAGTACCAGGTGACCATGTTTGATTTTAGTATTGTGGTATATAAAGTTACTTTTTCAGTTAAATAATTGTTTATTATTATTTTATCACATTTATCTTATCTTCTTCTTCTTTTTATTATTTTATATTTTTTATATATATATATAAAAGAAAGAGGCGTTAGTTACTACGTTTGTAACTAAAGAACGGCTGGACCGATTTCGATTATTCGTACCAATTCGAAATGGTCTCTGACCAAGTAAAGACCCAAATACATTGATCAAAATACTCATCAAGCATTGTGGTAGTATTAGTGAAAATGTGTTGGTATGTGTGACACCGACAACGCTTGATGAAAAATCAAAAAATTTAGATATGACGGCGAATATTACGTCCAGCACACGTACACGTTGAATTCGCCGGCTGGACAAGCATTTGACAAGTGTATTTGGGCCTTAAGAAGAATAGAAAAACAAATCTTAAATAGGTGGCGCCATTGAAAATTACTCAGTATGAATTAAATCGTAAACTCTGCATTTGACGATGCTTTGATCTTTAGCAAAGTTGTTGAGCATGAGCCGGCAAAGGTTTATAAGTTGATATGACCAATTCCAGACAGGTGGCGCCAGTGAAAATGACTCGAAGTGAGTTAAATCATAAACTGTGCATTTGATCATGCTATGATCTTTAGCACAGCTTAACTCAAGAACGCCTGAACCGATTTCGATGATTCGTACCAACTCGGAATGGTCTCTGGCCACATCAGAGGAATAGCAAAAAAATGTCTAAAATATTCCAGAAAAAAGAAATTATATTTAATGGGGGAAAAATATATGTAGTACCCAAAAAAGGAATTACGGGAAATTTGATATTTTTCTTTAGCTTTTTGGTTCTACTAAAGTAGCGGGTTAAATGCTAAAATTTAAACAAGTTTAAACCTAGAAAAATAAACTTTGGCATAAATATATGTCCACGAAGAAAAAGGAGACGCTAACGAAGTAGCGGATATATGCTAGTTTAATATAAATATACAATGTAGATATCTATAAGAATGGTTTTTAATTGTGTTTTTGTTAATGTTTGTGTTTTTTAAGTAATTTTTTTTTATATGGTCACACTATTTCTCTCATTTTGCACACACAGCAATCAATTTTCTCAATTAGAAAAGCTGTTATATACTGGGACGAACGACGAATTTCGCCCTACACGACGTAATTTTAGTAAAAATTCGCTGAGTAAATTCGTCGTATGAAACACAATAACGACGAATTTACTCAGCGAATTTTTACTAAATTCGTCGTTCGTCCCAGTAGTGTTCCTAGCATAAATACTTTACTTTAAAATGGTGTATTCGAAAGAAGCAGCAATGTCGAAGCCAACACTTTGAATAAATTTACATTGTACTCATTCTTTAAAATTATCGCTTAAAATTTTACGGTATTTCCGCTTTTTGCCTTAGTGCTTTAATACTTCGTCTTCACGAGCCATCGCTATATTCGAAGAACAAACAAGGGAGCAAATTTTGTTCGGTGTTCCTTCTAAGTATTAGTTACAAAAAAGCAAAAATTTAAAACTAAATTATTTCAATCGATGCTTAACTTTTAAAGTTTTTCTTTATTTTTTATACCTTTTTTTTTCTTCCATGTTTTTTGACTTTATTTCACAATTTCGAAAATTACATACAAATATTGAACACTATTGCTACTAAAAAGCAAATTTTGTTTCGTTATTACAAATGCAACATTTCTAATGTTGCATAAAATAAAATAAATAAAGTACACGTTGTAGCATGTCCTGCAGTTTTTTTTTTTTTTTGCTTTTAGTTTTTCTTCTTTAAAACCCTGCAACAAAAGTTTCGCATGCTCCATTTGTTATATTGTGTGAATGTCTTATATTTTACTTGTCTGGCAATAGTTTTGTATGTTTGTTTATACTTTTTCCTTTTTTTATGAAAAAAAACGTTTCTTTTCTGAAACTTTTTTCCCTTTAAGTTTTGTCAGCCAACAAACAACATGAAATGTTAAAAACAAATAAAAATGAAAACTATTTTCTTTAGTTTTTCTTTTTTCGAATTCAACTTTTATTTTTTTTTAAAGAATCCAATAGTTTGTATGTATATCTTCTTTTTTTGATAAACAAGAAGAAAAGTAATGAAACGAATTTTGGGTGGGGGTTATAACTTTGTCCAAAAACAAACCATGTTAAATTCAAAAAATCCTAACCCCTGCACATTGGCTTAAATTTAAGGTTTTCAATTTTTTAATAAAATACATGGTTTTAAATGCAAGTTTTAAAAAATTATGTTTATATTTCACAGAAAGCTTCTTTTAATGCAACTTATTTTTAAAACAGGTCATGGTTGTGCAAAATATTGAAAACGCTTCGAGTCAAGATAATTATCTGTACAATCCTCTGGGTTTCTTTAAAAGTAGGATCTTCAGGCTCTAAAAATAGAACCTTAATATCCTAAAAACAGATTGTCAAAAGTAGACAAGTATGTGTTGAAAATCGATACATTTCAAAATGATAGTCTTGTAAATATGCAAAAATATTCATTTAATATCAAAATACGCACAAATATTTATTTTCATCAAAATATGCAACAATATGCAAAACCAAATCGATGCCATTTATCGCAAATTTAATGATTCGGAAAGACAAGTGGTCGACATCGATCTTAGACTATCGACAAAAAACATGCATTTGCATGGAAATCGCATCCCTAATTTTGTGAAAAGCACCTCTAACTTTTTCAAGGTACCTTTCTCTTCAAAGCGTACTTTTCACAACACAAAAATGCTACTTCGTTGGACATATTTACATACATTTTGTATTCTCCAATGAATAATTTTCTATCTTAGCTAAGAAATTTCATGAGATTAAAAAAAATTCTATTGTTTAACTTATATCGGGTGATTTTTTAGCTATTATCTTTTTGGCAACACTGGTTTAAACAGCTGACGCACGTTTCGTGTTTTGTTTCACTGTCAAACATATTCAGTTTGGTCTATAATTATGAATCGTATTACAAATGAACAACGCTTGCAAATCATTGAATTTTATTATCAAAATGCGATCAACTTTTTTATCGAAAAATTGTGTTCAGCAACGAAGCTCATTTTTGGCTCAATGGGTACGTTAATAAGCAGAATGGTCGATTTTGGAGTGAAGATCCGCCAGAAGCATTGCAAGAGCTACCAATGCATCCAGAAAAAGTCACAGTTTGGTGCGGTTTATGGGCTGGTGGCATCATTGGACCGTACTTCTTCAAAGATGATGCGAATCGTAACGTAACTGTGAATGGTGAGCGCTACCGTGAGATGATATCCAACTTTTTTTTGCCCAAAATGCAAGAGCTTGACTTGCATGACACAGCACGCTTAACAATGGACTTGTTGAGAGGCGAGTTCGGTGAACATTTTATTTCACGTTCGGGACCGGTCAATTGGCCGCCTAGATCGTGCGATTTAACGCCTTTAGACTATTTGTTGTGGGGCTATGTTAAAGCTCATGTCTATACATACATGCCCGCTTCAATTGACGCATTGGAAGACAACATTGAAGCATTTATTCATGAGATATGGGCCGAAATGTTGGAAAGAGTATGCCAAAATAGGACTAAGCGGATGGAACATTTGAGGCGCAGTCACGGTCAACATTTGCATGAAATAATCTTCAAACATTAAATTATATGGACCGTACTATCGATTCAAATAAAGATTTCATGCATTTTTCTGAATTTTATTGTTTTTTTTTTTAACTTTCCTATAGCTCTTAAAAAATTACCCATTAATTTATATACCCATACATACATACATATGTGTACCATACATAAGTGTACACTGTATATACACTGTACACATTTATTTGTGCGTGTGTGAAAATGTACATCAGATTTTAACAGGCGCGGATAAAATCCCGAAAGTGGACAAATAGCAAAAGGAATGAAACAAAGTCGCAATCACAATAACTTCTGCATGTGAAAATTTCAGCGCGTGTGTTAGTACTTATGGATATGTACATACATATGTATGTACATGTGTGTGTGTTTGAGTATTTTATTACAGAAATCTTAAAATGTTTAAACGTACACAAAACAAAGAAAAAACATATTTTTTGTTCTCTTTTCTGTCCTGTTAACAAACTGATGCTGCACACTTTTCGTACATGCTGGAACCCCAATGAAAAAACGTATAGAATGATAATGATGTGGCAAAATTTTTTTTTACCTCAAGAGGAAATTCCTCACTCACACCCTGACGATTCCTTTAGTTTATTAATAATGTTCATTATCGTAGTTTAATTTTTTTATTTTTAAGGGATGAGAATTTTTTGTATTTTGTAGCAGGAATTCTGAAAGATTTTTTTCAATCGAAACAAAAATTTTTATAAGTATATCTATACTAATACATATGTATGTATTATAAAGCTAATGAAAAGTTTGTATGTTTCTATGTTTGTAAGAGGTAATCTCCGGAGCTGCCGGTCCGATTTTAAAAATGGCTATTTAAGGTTCCAGGGGCGCTAAACCTCCTATTCTAACCTCACTCATATCTCCAAAACGAAAACAGACAGAAAAAAAATTAATACTTAAAAATAAGCGGGCAGGGGTCTGGTACTTTTCTTAATTCGCTCCTTTTAGAGTGTAAACGGGTAAAACCTGAATTTTTGTCCTTTTTTCAACCCGTCTATTTTTTAAACTAATAAAATTAAAAATAAACATTATATCACGTTCGAAACTTATATAAAAAATACAAATTTGGTACTTTTTAGAAATTCTAACGTTTGAGAGGTGAAATTTGTAATTATTGTTGTTAATTTTTTACAAAGTATTTTCTTTTCATTCTTTGGCATATTCGCATTAAATGGGCTCCCACTTTAATATTGAAAATTTTGATGCTTCAATGGGTAGAAAAAAAGTACCAAAATAGGGAAATACGGCAAATTAAATTTCTTTCTTTAGCTTTTTTGTTTTGCGACTGGTAATTTTTTTAATAACCGTTAAAATTGGACCTAGAAGCATAAAATTCAACATGAAATACCCTAAGTGATAAAACTCTATGAGGGAATTTTTTGGTACTCTTTTGGTCTTTAAACTGGTACTTTTTGAATTTCCGTTAGTGTTGGACTTAAAACATATAATTAAACATGCCAGGGCCTGAGTAAATGAGAATCTTTAAAGGGATTTATTTTGTACTTTTTCGCTGTTTATCTGGTTCTTTTTTATTTTCTTTAATATTGGGCAAGGTCCTGAGTTGATGAGAATCTGTTACAGGGAATTTTGTTCGTTATTTGTTCTTTTACTGGTACTTTTTTAATTTTGATTAGTATTGGACCTAGAAACATAAAATTAAACATGCAATGTCCTGAGTGAATGAGAATCTATAAGAGATCTTTTTGGTACTTTTTTGTTTTTTAACTGGTACTTTTTGAATTTCCATTATTAAACACGCAAGGTCTTGAGTGAATAAGAATCTGTAAGAAGTATTTTTTGTACTTTGTATTTTTCTAACTGGCACTAACTTAGAATAGGTTTCAGGGCCACTAAACCTCCTACATTTAATCAATAGTTTCCGTACTTAAAAGAAAAAGAGAGCTATCTAAAGTATATCTCTCCGCCCGACTGTCCCCTGACCGAATGCGAAAGCGACCAATTTTGATAAAATTTGAATAGATAGATCAGCGTAATTATAACACACAGGGTTTATTTGTTTTTCAAAGCTAGAAATATGAAGAGATAGATGGGCAATTTCGATTTTGATAAAATTTAAAACTTATGTTCTACACACAATAAAATACACAGGCTTTTAATTTCTTTATAGTTAATAAAACTTTGGGTGGGCAACGCCGCGGGAACAGCTAATTATTAATAAATCAATAAAAGTTTATTATTTTCATAATTATGTATTTACTTAAAACTTAGTTGAAAAAGAAATTTGCTAGGAAAATATGAAATTTTTTTTATTACAAATTTAACAATAATTACAGTATATTAACTTTATTTGCTTTAAATACAGTTTGGAAAAAAAACTTTAATTACATTTTTATAGTTGAGGCGCACTTACGTTATCAGGCCTATCACAGGAATCAAGTCCGATCAAAAGTGGAATTATTTCTGTATTTTGCCTCTCCAAAAAACGAAAATTTTATTTTAAGAAGCTAAAACAAATTCGATCGGAATCGCAGTTACGATCGCAATGTATGACAGGTCTGTATAGTTAAAATTTTATAAAACTCTGTTTGCTTGAGTTAGAGCTTAAGCAATTTAAAAAGATTGCTTTTGTCTAAATATTTTTAAAATTTTTACTTTAAAACAGGGCTGTGGAGTCGTCAAAAAATAGTTCTTATTCCGACTTAACCGCTGAAATTTTTAATTGCGACTCCAACTCTGACTCCGCCTCCCTTACACTGATGCTAAATGTATATGAGGCTGGTGCTCATTTGACTTTAAACTCTTTTTACTGCAGTACCTTTTAAAAAGTTAAATATAGTAAGAAAATTATTCTGTAAAAATTTCAAATCAATGTTTTAAATATTGTATCGGCAATTTCAAAGAATTTTTATTTTGGATAATATTAGAAAATTTTCGAGTCGGAGTCGCAAGTTTTTGTGGGTACTACTTTGACTCCGACTCCTGTACTCCACAGCCCTGCTTTAAAGTGCCTTATGTTTTCATCTTTCCCAAGCATTTTTTGTTTAAAATTAGCAACAAAAAAAAAAAAACCGTCTAAATGTCAACGTTATTTACTCTGATGTAAAAATAGTTAAAACTTTTGCTGCTAATTGAGGCACTGCTAAATGTGTGTAGGTGTGACAAAATTGTTAAAAACCCCCAACGGGAAAGCTGATGGACATTTTAAGGATATAAAAAAAACAAAATAAAACTTTTTTAAATTTTATTAAGCAAAATTTTTTTTAAATTAAAAGTTGCGGTTGCATTTTTTAAGGTACATACTTTAAAAAAATTGTACTTTTTCCAAAAAAGTACTTCAAAAAAACAATTTAGAAAAATTAAATATTTTTTAACTAAAGAGCAGAAATTTATTTTTTTAGATACTTATTTTAAGAAAACAAATTCTTTGAAAAAGTATGTTCTAAAAGGTTTTTTTCAAAGAGAGGTTTCCAGAATTGTGGTTCCAACAAGATGGAGCCACAGCTCGTCCAACTATGGTTCTTTTTATGGATATCATAACATGCGCCACCCTAAATGTATACGGTCTTTAAATACAAAACATATTTTGTCTCAAAGAATAGCCCCTACAATAAAATTTTTGTTTGTTTTAAATAGAAAACTAAATTATACAAAACGTACCAAAAATGTACCTTTTTCTCTAAAAAAAAGGACTTTTTTAAAAATAACAATATTTTCTACAACTTAATTAAAAAAAATTCTTAATGATTCTATTAAAGGACACATAAAAACCACGAATCATTCACATAAAAGAACTTTTAATAACGTTTTAATTTGAAAAGTCTAACCTAACAACTTAATTATCCGACGAGCTTTCAGCTTGATCATTTTCGGGTGCTATAGGATCGGAAATCTTAATTGTTGATTTTTTTCTTGTCTGAACATATGCCGCCCAATCAATGTCCTCAGTAGATGAAGCTTTACGTTTTCTACCCCTGGCTCCATACAAGAAACGAGAAGAAACCCGTTTTGGTTTTTTAGCCAGTGTTTGTTTCTGGGATTCGCGTAATTTTTGTAATAACGCAATGACCCCCGATTGGAAATGCAATACATGATCCTCATCCAAACCATTTAAGGAGGGTAGAATCCCTTTGAAGAAATTCCAATGGCGATTTTCATTTAAACTAGTATCCATTATGAGAGAATCGTCAGTTAAAGAGCGAGGAAGCGATGCAGGTGCCAACATTGCAGGTATAACTTTTGTCCTTTCATCGGTACTGGGTTCATTACCTAGAATACAGTTTCGTGTCTTTCTAACTGGTGCAGATTTTTTATAATTTTGCTCTTCCATTATGTGCGTTATTTCCGTATCTTCTAAATGCCAATCATCTTCATCATTTTCATCTCCAATATTCTCTGCTTCATTTTCAACTGCAATTTTTTCGACATCATTAGTGTCGACATTTGGTTCTTGCTTAAATTTTTTTGCCGCGTATTCATTATCGTCTTCGTGATTCTCCACCTCATTGGAGGTTCCATTACTGTTTTGTGTTTCATTTTTCTCTCGATAGAATTCCTCAAAATTTAAATTGCTAAACTGGCTGATATTGAGATTGTAACGCGGTGGTGTACATTTCAATATTTTTTGCAAAAACTCCAATTCGTTGTGATAGACGTAGGGCTTTGGCGGTTTCATGGTGATTTCGTCGTAACCGTATTTCATTGATTTAACCCATGCGTCACGTATATGTGTCCATTTCTTCATAATCATACGAGCTGAAATAGGAGATGAAATAAAAATTTATTGGTTAAAATAGTTTTTACAAATTTGAATTGTTTAATGTACTTTGGTTACAAATAAAGCACAACTTTGAAACAATTTTAATGTGTTTAATTAACAAAAATTAAAAAACATAAAATGCGAAATCAATGTTTTGATATGAGGAGCCGCAGAACAAAACGTACTTTTTCGCATTTTCTGACAAATTGGTTTCTTGATATTTTTATAATATTTGGGTTAAAATCTTAAAAAAAATATCTTGTTAGCATGTTTTTTTTCTTTTTTTTACCCAGAAAATGGGTTCTAAAAAAATTGGTGCATAACAAAACGTACTTTTTTCATTTTTTTTTTTTCAAAACGTGCTTTTTTCATTGTTTTTGCCATTTCTTCGTGAAGTTATTTTAATAACAAATCATTTCTTAATTTTCTTAATTTGTTTGACGTTTATTTATGTCGTTACATTTTCGTTAAAATTAACTGTTAAATAATGGTGACTATTCTTGAAAACGCGTCGAAAAAGTAAAAATTTTCAGTAAAACAAAAACAAAGTTAAAGAACTTGTTTTTGGTTTGTCATACAATTTACCGTTTTTTAAAGAGAGAGAAACGAGTCAAAATTCTCACGTTAATTTAATTTTAGAAATGTATGATTAACAAAAACTATTTTTTAAACTTTACTTTTGTTTTAATGTACATTTGTATTTGTTCGACGAGTTTTCAAGAATAGCCTCCAATAATTGCAATAATTTAACTATTGTTTGGTAAATGAGTGTTATGAAAACAATAATTAATACAATAGTATAATTAAACGTGGAATAATTACAAGAATCTGTAGAAAATTTAAATATTTTTTTAAACAAATCGTACTTTTTTCATTTTTTTTTTAGCAAAACGTACTTTTTTCGATATTAAATTGGTTTGATATTAAATATCCTTGACATTTAATGTGTTGACTTACGGCAGTTTGATTCATCTTTTGGTAATCAAAAAACTTGTTTCCATTTCCAGGTTCATACAGTTTTTTAAGGGGTCGAAAAAAATAAACCTCAATTTCCCAAAAATTTTAAATATGTGAAAAAGTACGTTTTGTTCTGCGGCTCCTCATATGATGCATTTCAGCATCATCCTTGT
The DNA here is from genome assembly GCA_963931875.1 of Pollenia griseotomentosa. Classification (NCBI taxonomy): domain Eukaryota; kingdom Metazoa; phylum Arthropoda; class Insecta; order Diptera; family Polleniidae; genus Pollenia; species Pollenia griseotomentosa. The sequence goes on along the minus strand of OZ007562.1, from coordinate 170,957,296 downwards.
CCTCTTAAATTTTTACTCTCAAATAACAAAAAAAATTTTATCTCTATTTAAAAAAAATAGGAAAATATTTCTGGATTTTGTAAATGTCCCATTGGAATAAAACACAGGTGGCAAATAAAATTCAGATATGATCTTTCAAAACACCGAAAAAAGTCTAATTTTTTATCACCTCTGCCAGAATCCATTGTCAGAACTCTGTATTTTGGAAAAGTTCGAAATTGTACAGAGTTATTTAAGTATTACATTTTTTTTTTATTTTTTTTTTTTAATTGTTCAAAAGAGACTCTTTATTAGAGATGATTTTATATGAAACTTAATTCTTTAAATAGGGATATAATTTGAAAGGGTCTTGTCTTCAATACAGATAAAACTTTATTTAATCGCATCTAATGTTTGACATACCATAGAGTTGACAACCTCTCTGCCCGTCTGAAGGCCACCAATTCTGAAAAACTTACTCTAGCGAAGGCGGCGTTCGACACACAATAGAGTTAAATGATATACATATGTATGTACATTAAGGTGGGTCAAATTGTAGGGGGTCAAAAAAATGTACCAAGGCACATTGCGATGCTTGTTCTATGGGTCATTTTAAGAAGATTTGGCAAAATATGTTTTCTTCCAAAATATTCAAGAATAGTGGCAAAAATATTATATTTGCTCTAGCCAAACTTGTATGCTGCGGTTATTTGGGTAGAGAAATCCATTTATTTTTGATTGCCGCCAGAGGGCGAATTCGCAAATTTTTTGGATTTTATTGCCTTTTTTGTAAAAAATACGGAATTGTTGTGAAACTTACGAAAATATCGAAGGAATAAGACTATTGAATTATAAAAGCTTTTAAAATTGTAATTTGACTTAGAATACATACATATTCGAATTAATATAAAAGTTTATATAAAATTTTATTTATAACAAATAGAAACTGGGAATTATCTCCTTTCGTAGGTTACTTTATATTATATTCAACATTTTTGATTTTTCGAATTTATTCTATGAGTTACATTTCAGTTATGTATTTTATAAAGCTTTTTTTATTTAAAAGAAATTTTGTTCAATATTTAATAACAGGGCCCTGTTTCTCAAAACTTCAAGTAACAAATCTACAAGTAAAATACATTAAAAAAAGCAACAATTTTACAATTTTTGCTAAAGGTAGGATTTTATCGGCCGTATAAAAAGTGTTCCATTATTACAACTTTACTTTAACCTACCAGGTAGAATGAACTTTAATTTACTTTATCGCTGACTTTAGGTTAAAGAAAAGTTTTAATAATGGAAACCTTTTTATAAGGCCAGTTAAAGTCTACTTTTAGCTATCGGTAAGTTGTGAAAATGGGCCCAAAAGTGCTATATTCGGATATGCCGAATCATATATACTCTTCAACATGGTGCAAAAATTACAGAAATTTATATGAATGTCGTTCTTTAAATATAATAATTCAACTAAGTGCCACGCCCACTTGTCCAATCCAAGATGATTGAACCTAATTTGGACATTTTAGCTCTTGCCGTTCTCCAGATATACAAAAACCTTTAATGTCTTTGTATGGGAAGTGCCACGCCCACTTTTCCAATCTCGCCCGCATTTTGTCGGATGTTGTAAATTGATAACCAAGATGTTTGTACCTACAGTAGACTCGCGATAACAAAAACACCGCCTTACGTGAACACCGGCTAGCATGAACATAATTTTTTTTACACTGACTACTCTGTAGCGTGAACACAGTAAGAAAGCCCTATAACGTGAACAAATGTAAAATTCATGGAACATAGAAAAAGTTGTTTTCTTTTGAACATTTTTAAGCAATCACTACTTCTTTAAAAACTGGGAATCCCCGTAAATGATTGCTTATGAATATATTCTGGCATTTTGTGTAACGCGAGCTGTTGATTTGCTTAGTTTGTTTTTAGTTTGATATAAAGTCTGTCGTGAAAAATGTCGCAAAAACTAAAAAATTTTTTAACTTTAAAGGAAAAAGTGGATGTAATAGAAAAAATAAAAAAAAGATCAAGCGTGACTAGCGGTGTTCAGCTTTTTGCAAAAAAAGAAAATCCAAAAAAAGATAACCCATTTTTTTAAATAATTTTAATGTAAATTGTTTTTCTTAACAAATCAAATACGAATATGAATTAATGAATATGAATTAATAAAAAAAATATATGAATTTGAGTTAAATATATGTCTATTTTATTTTTAAGATGTAAAAAATTACACCTTCGTAAACATGAACAACTTCGCAAACGTGAACACGCTTAGGTTTTAATAGTTCACGTTACCGCGAGTCTACTGTATTTCGGAAACTTTGGCTCTTGCCGTTCTCCAGAAATACAGAAATTTTTAATGAGTTTGTATGGGAAGTGCCACACCTACTTCTTCCATCCCGCCCAAATTGTGTCGGATGTTGTATTTTGATAACCAAGATACTGTATCTAATTTGAAAACTTTGGCTCCTGTCGTTCTTCAGATGTACATGAAAATAAAATAAGAAAACAACAAGGGATTTTTGGGTAAATTGAGAGGCAGTCGTGGTTTTTTTTTCATACCTCAGCCTTTTGTGGACCGATCAGGCTGAATTTTAATAGCAAGCAATTCCGAACTATATGCGATATAAATGTATAACAACCTAGCCCCCATCATAACTGGTCTATTCGGAAAACCCATTTCAACGGCCAGATAGACAGACGGACATCGTTAAATCATTTCCGCTACTTATAAGGATCCAAAATATATATACTTTATAGGGTCTAACATCAATTTTGTAGAAATTACAAACGGAATGACAATTTTATTTACCTATTCCCATTTCCACCACCAGTGGTGAAGGGTATAAAAAACATTTTAACCATTTTTCGAATATGCTTCTAGTCATGAGCCAAATTAAAAATCTATTTGGTAAAAAAACATTAACTTAACTTATCTTAAAATTTTAATATTCTTATTTGCATTTCTCTGCAAAATTTTTTCAAATTCCCTTTAAATAATTAATTATTCCTTTTTAACTCATACTTTTACAACCATCTGGCAGCCTCTTTTTTCAAACATAGCCAACGTTTGTAAATAAAAAACAAAAAAAAAAGAATAATGCAAAAACCAAACATGCTCAAAGAAAATAAAAACAACAAACTTACTAAATTTTTCTTTTGTCTGCGACGGCATATCATCATAACCATCATTGATAAACAAGCAAATTTCCCGCCATGAATTATCTTTCAAAAAGCGATCTCTATATTCCTGAACAGTCTTATCCCACAAAGCAGGACGTTCACCTACCAAACGTATTAAAACTTTTACACTTATATTAGTATCCTTGGCCATAATGAGACAACCACCCTAAAGAAATTTCCTTTGGAAACTTTTTGATAACGTTTTTCAAACAAACCGTTCACGTTAAGAGTAAAAAACGAACTGAAACTGAAAACGCAAAGAGAGAATTTAACGAGAGTCCCAAAAGCAACAAATTTTATTAAATAACAAATACAAATGTACATACATCCATACATAAACGAAATGACAGAGCACAAAAACGGCAACGTAACAGAACGGAATTGAAAAAAACCAGTCACAGATAACAAATCGCAAAAAACAGAAAGCGTAACTGAAACTGAACGAAGTGCAGGTACACGAAAAGAAAAAAAATTAAAATAAAACTGAATTTTATTATTGTTTATGTGGTTACAAGCGGTTGTTGTACACGAAACGTTTTTTTTTATCAAGCAGTTATAGGTACCTATACCTATTAATAGAAACGCTACGCGAGTTGTTTTTGTTAAGTCGTAGGTACCATAGTATAATAAGTACTAGGTGTGTTCATTAGTGAGAGTTTTCATTATTTACCCATGTAATGTCAAAATAATTTATTTGATTTTTGACGCTTGTTTTAATTTTTTTCCATATTTTCTCTTGTTTGACGTTATATGGGTTTTGAAATTGAGAACAAAATTTCTAATGACTATACCTTGTACTTATTCTACCATGGTAGGTACCTTCTCTTGTTTATATGTACTTTTTTGTTGCAGTCAGGGTTACCGTTGGAAATTTTACAAAAGTGTCACGACCTTGTGTTTTATAAAAATAATGTCGAACAAAAAATCGTTTAAAAAAACCGAAGTGGTAAACCGTTTTTAGAGATTTTTATTTATAAAACGAATCAAAAAAAAAAAAAAAAAAACAAGAAAAATATAGCGTTGTCATTTACCCATTTAAAAGATTAGTTCAAGAAGAATTTATTACAGGTGGTCTGAAAAGCCCTGCTGAAAACTATTTTTAGCTTTACCGTTGTTGGATGTCAAAATTTTATTTATTATCTTTGTTTCTGTCTTGTTTTATTTCTGTTTATGACATTGTACCTACAATGATTTTACAAATACAAATTGCTGTAACTATTTGTTGTAGTACCGAGATTACCTGGAATGAATTCGCCTTGGTTTAAGCTTCGTACAGACGGTGGTCAGATCTTACAATGTTGTCTTTTTTCTGACAATTGTGCCATTGTCAGATGCATTAATTTTACACATCTGCCAAATGAAAATGAGCTTACAAAAAACTTTAATGATAACATTGTAAGATCTGGGGTCTAATTACCGCATATGATATCGAGCAAAATTGATCGAAATATTTTATTTTGGTATCATGACTCTCGATATCGAATGAAATGTATCGTAATTTGAGATGATAGCGTTCGATATCGAGTAACCAAAGACATTACATCTTTCGAGTTTTCATTCGATACATTAGTGTCTATTGTATGCAGAAAAATACGATAGTTTACTCGATACGATAGCTTACTCGATATCGAATGCGGTAATTAGGCCTCAGAAGCCACAGTCTATACGAAGGTTTAGTTGCTTAAATTGTTGATGCTTTTAAATCACTTTTTTGCAGAAATCTTAATAATTTTAACGTGTTTATTTCTGTAGAAATTCGTAAGTCATCGTCCAGACTTGCAATGTTTGTTACAGCATTCTTGAGTTTGTGGGTGAGCGGGGTGAAAAGATTGAGGAGGGGTACTCAGTTTCATGTACTCTGCCAAGGCGAATTGACAAGAAGGTGGGGTCAAGCCAACATATGGTGTTTTTTTTCGGTGGTCGACTTGTCAACGTTTGTATACAAACTAGTTTTTTATGTAAACAAACCTTTTTTTTACTAGCAATATTTTTGACAACCCGAGCACAGAAGCAGTGTTGTTGTATAGGTGACCTCATTTGACAAGCATTTGACAAGTGTATTTGGCCCTTAAAGCCCAAATACATTGATCAAAATACTCATCAAGCATTGTGGTAGTATAAGTGAAAATGTGTATGTATGTGTGACACCGACAACGCTTGATGAAAAATCAAAAAATTTAGATATGACGGTGAATATTACGTCCAGCACACGTACACGTTGAATTCGCTGGCTGGACAAGCATTTGACAAGTGTATTTGGCCCTTTATACACTTTTTGACTTGAAGTTGACTGCAGGTGTATTTGTCTTTATATATAAAATATACCAAAACAGAAGAAGAGGAAAGCAAGATTTGGACCATGACTAAAAAGCTTTCTAATATGTTGTCCGTCAATAAGTCAAAAACAGTGTTGCCAATTAGAAATTCGGAAATTACACATGACTGTGTCCCAAATTACACATTTGGTGCAAAATTACACACACATACCTTTTGAATTCCTTGTTTGCAATAAAATTATTATGTTTATAAAAAAGGAAAAGCTTACCGATTGCTGATGTAAAAAACCAGCGGATGAAAACTTTTTTTAAAGTTTTTTGAAACTCTCATTTGTTAGATGTTTTTTGGTTTTGTTGTTATACCCTCCAACATTTGCCATTCCGTGAAAGACTTTTTTAATATTCATCTCGGACCCCATAAAGTATGTACATATGTATGTATACATACATATGTATATATTCTGTGTCCTTGATTAATTCTAAGTCGATTTAGTCATGTCCGTCAGTCTCTCCGTCTGTTGAAAACAAGCTAATTTTCTAACAGCTCAAAAGAAATTTTAGTGTCAAATAACATCTAGTTACCCTAAGCAGTTTGGGATTGAAATCCAGCAAAATCGGTTCAGTAGGATAAGAGTTATTATTCCAAATGTGGATCCACCACCTAAAAATATCATGATGAAATTACCACGATATGCGCCAAACCAATAATGAGCTGACGATATGTAAATAGTTTACAGCTCGTGAAGCAGTTTTGTTAATTCAAAATTTCTTTTCCTACCAAGATTTTTGGTTTATTGCCCGTTTTTGCGCCTTTTCAGAGATTAATGCAGTTTTGGTTCTACCAAATCTTTTTCATTGGCTACCAAATTACTTACATACATGTATTTCCTCGAAGACTGATTGCTTCGAACTTATAACATTTTCAATAAAGAATCTGAGCACCAACCCAATGAAAAAAAAACTGAACTGGCAAATTTTTTTTTTTTGAAGCAATTTGTTTTTTAATTTTGTTTTTTCTTTTTACCAACTTACGACTACAAATCGAGTCGGAAAAAAGCCAACCAATTGTGGGGGAATTTAAGAAAAGATAAACTCACTGTTTATTGTTGGTGATATAGTTACAAGTAAGACTTTTAGTGTTTATAATTCTTATTCGCTTTAAGGTTTTATTTGTATAATATTTTTAGCTTTTCTTAAATCTTTGGAAAAGGTTTCCTGACGATCTGGCCTTAGCAACCAGTGAAATTCGCAAAGAAGCTAGCTTTAGCACGTCATATGGAAATCTTACTAAAAAATTCTCTTATTTCGGGAAGCACTTACGGTACCATTCAAAAAGTATGCGCACATTTATGCGCTACGCAGTAAGGCAAAGGAAATGAAGTGAACGAATTCTAAACAAATTTTATAAAGAAAAATATAACATTTGAACTACGAAGCAGGCAGTGTGAACTCGCCATATAAAATGTATTTATATCTTCCGTGACAGAGATGGTAAGCGAAACTTTTACCTTTCGGCCTTACAAACATGCTACGTTTTTATTGTAATGGTTCTTTTCGCAATTAAAATCGTGTTAAAACTTTTGAACAATATAAAACTTAATAAGTTGATTAATTATTATTTTTTAAGTTCCAAGTAGATTTTCTTAAAGTAACATACTTACAGTGTTTTCGGGCCCGTTTTCACAACTTACCGATAGCTAAAGGTAGGATTTTAACGGCCGTATAAGAAGTGTTTTATTATTATTATAATTTCATTTATTTATTATTACAACTTTAAGCAAAATTTGTTTAATCCAGGGCTTAAGCCACCATGACAAAAACTGTCGAGCAAAAAACTAAAATTTGCTGTTTGAGTTGGTTTGACCGCCACTGTTTACATTTAATGAATCAGAAGTAAAAGCAACAGTTTTTTTTTTTTGGCCAATGACAAATGAAGAAGTGGAAGAAATGGCAGTTTTTCAACTTTGACTGCAGCTATTTTGTCTATGCTTTTGTCGCACATTGAAACAATCAAACACAGTATGTATATTAGTTTTAGGTCAATGTGGAATTCCTAAGTTATGTTCACAATTAACACAATTAACTTTTTTTCAATTTTTTTTTTGATTTACTGAGCTTTATTTTTAAACAATATCGATTATGTTGCAAAAAATAAGCTGTTACATATTGTTTAATCTAGCGAACGTTATGTAAAATCAAACAAATATTTAAGAAAAATAGTGATTACGTGTTAAGTGTGAACAAATCTTTCGAAGATATAGCAATGTTCATCTGCCGGTTCAAATCAAAATGCATATTGTGCACTTCGGAATTTTTTCGGTCAATTTAATCGTCCAAACGTGCGCACATTCGAAAAAATCGTCAACAAATTTGAGCAAACCAGGTCTGTAGGAGATGTGAAAACACAAGTGCGTGCTCGTACAGCTAGTACTGCAGAAAATATTGCTGCTGTTCGCGATAGTGTGGCTGAAGACCTGTCCACCTCAACTCGTCATCGTGCCCAACAATTTCACCTCTCACGTTCGACGTTGATGAACATTATGCATAAACACTTGCATTAACACGCGTACAAGGTGCGACTGACTCAAGAACTAAAGCCTCTTGACCATTCCAAACGTCGTTAATGGTCAGAATGGTGGCAAGAAATGGCAACAGTGGATGATTAATTTTCAAAGAAAGTCATCTTCAGTGATGAGGCACATTTTCACCTCAGTGGATTCGTAAATAAGAAGAATTGCCGCATTTGGGCGAATGATAATCCAAGAGTGATTGTCGAAAAAGCAATGCACCCATAAAGAGTGACTTTTTGGTGCGGTTTATGGGCTGGCGGCATCATCGGGCGGTTTTTTTCCGAAATGAGGCCGGTCAGGCAGTTACTGTGAATGGTGTTCGCTATCGTGAGATGACAACGAACTTTTTATGGCCCGAATTGGAAGATATGGATGTGGACGATATGTGGTTTCAACTGGACGGTGCCACTTGCCCCACAGCTAACGAAACAATGGCTCTTTTGCGCGACAAATTCAATGACCGTGTTATCTCACGTGGTGGCGATGTCAATTGGCCGCCAAGATCATGTGATTTGACACCGTTGGAATTCTTTCTTTGGGGTTATTTGAAAGGAAAGGTGTACGTCGATAAACAAGCAAAAATTCAAGAGCTAAAGAATGAGATAATTCGGCACATTAACCGCATAGAACCTCAATTATGCCTCAGCGTCATCGAAAATTTGGACCATTGGATTGACGTATGCCGCCGAAGTCGCGGCGGCCATTTGGCCGATATTTTATTCCATACATAATTGCACCATACCAATATTATCATAATAAAAAGAAATTACAGTTATTTCCTTTTTGTTTTTTGTGTTTTATTCAAAATCAACATCGGCCCTTAAAATTTAACCACCCTTTATTTGATTATTTCTTTCAAAAAATGTTCCGACAGAGTAGAACATTTTGTACTGTAGCGGACACATGGAACGAGCTTTTGCAGCGAGATTAGGATTGGTATTTATTGTTTAAAATAGACCATATCGGACCATTATTTCGCCTGTCTCCCATTCATATCGCACTTGATCAACAAGAGGGTATTAACTCAAACAGGGGTTGCTGGAAACCGAAAACGTAAAACGCAAGAATATTAAAAGTCGATTATTAATAAGATTTCTGTAATAAAAGAATTTAATGACAAATATTATTCAAATATTTCTCTATTTAACAGAAATTTTTTAAACATTTTATTAAAATTGTATTAAAAACAACTTCCAAATTCTTGCGTTTTACGTTTTCGATTTCCAGCACACCCCTGAAAATTGTTATTTTTTCACTTTTTGAAAGAAATCGACACGTAATATTCATATCTACCCGCTGTAAAAATATCATGCTTTTTTGTCTTCTTTTGGTAATGAAAATGTTGGCTTAAAAAATCTTTTTCATAAAATTGTAAATTTGTTTTTCTTCTACTGAAAATTTTTAAATTTTGAGTTAATACCCTCTTGTCGATTAAGTAAGATATGGCCTGCCGAAATAGGCCGTTTTAAACATTAGAGGCCATAACGGATGTGCGAAGGCAAGCAATAATCTTTCGTATTGTAAATAAGCCAAGTCGATCGTATTATTTTTTTTATTACTCCGAGAACATAAAGCTTATCTTTTAAGCATTGACTTTTTTTAAATTTATTTTTATAGTGAATTTATGGTATCTTAAATAAAATACTTAAATATTATTAAAAAAAAAGGAAATGTATTTAAAAATTTTTTGCTTTCTTGCTGATTCTATCTTTGGCATGAAGAAAGTGTTGTTGGCATACTTTATTAATATCGGCAATGGCAACTTCGTCAAACTTTCTACGGCAGGTTTCTGTTTAATTAAAATTTAAAATAATATTATAAAATTGCCATAAAGATGAAAAGTTTGTTTTTTATAATTTTACCTCTTATAATGAGAAAAATTGTAAAATCTTGAATACTGGGCTTTTCCTTCGTACCACGCCAGGTCAATTCTATGGCCACTGTATCTGTGATGAGAGCTCTAAAGGCTGCTCGCAAAAATGCAGCGTAGTCCTTACCATCAATGTGATTAATATGTTTTTTCTAAAAAAATTTTGATTTAATTTACTAATAACGAAATATATACAACATAAATTGATTTACCAGAGCCACTTTTGATTTGACATCTTGCTGCAATTTCTCATCGAATTCTTCCAAAGCCTGTAAGGTTTTTAAGGGCAATACAGGTAAAATCAATGAGGTACGCAGTGGTGGTGGAGGCGTTAATGCACGACGTTTTACTGGAGGAGGCGATGAGGGTGGAGATGAATCGTATTTAACCATAACAGGTGAAATTGCCATCGGAGCGGGGCCATTTGTTCTCAATTTTTTATTAACTCTATCTTTGGCATGTAAGAAATGCTGTTGACAAATTCTGTTAATTTCAATATGATTGGCATTATGGTATTTAGTATGACAAATGTCTGCAATAAAACGAAAAGCCATTAGAATTTGAAATAAGAATAGATAAGTTTTTATCTTTAAAACTTACCTCTTAAAATCACAAAAACATTAAAACTTTGTACGCTCGGTTTTTCAGCCGTTCCGCGCCAAGTCAAATTTACCGCCAACTCATCCGTTACTAGGGCCCTCAAAGCTGTTCTCAGGAATGAAGTAAAATCCTTGCCAGAAAGTCTTTGTAAGAAAATATTCTAAAAATTTTAATTTAAAAAAAACTTTTAACGAATTCAATTTTATGTTCACCCACCAGTTCGACTCTCAGCTCATCATTTACTGGCAACATTTCATCAAATTTTCTCAAATCATCCATATGATCGAATGGCATGTTAGTAGGTAAAATTTTAAACTCGGGCTCAGCATACCTTTGCACCAGCCGTCTTACAGTCTTAAGCTCTTCCTTCAGTTCATGCATTAGTTTTTTGTTTTCACTATCGCTTTTTTCGAATTTCTCCCTTAGCGATCGCATCTCATCCAAGAGATGTACTAACGTTTCGCCAACGTCGAGTTGTTGTCCTATTTTTAGATTTTTGGAAATTTGGAAAGTTTAGTTCAGAATAATAGCGATAAAATGTTATATAAAAATAAATTTATATGTACATATGTACAAGAGTATAATATGTACATAAACAAGGCGAATTCACGTAAACGGTGGTGGCGATACTACAAGTAGGTACAACATCAAAAACACAACATTGTATTTTATTTGTTGATTTCGTAGATTCGAAATTCCTGTCTCTAAGCCATTTTTTGTAGCAATTTTTGAGTTTATTGGTGGGAGGCGTGAGAAGATGGTTTTGTTTTGTTATGGTCACACTTTTTGACATGAAGTTGGCTGCAGGCGTTTTTGCATTTATATACAATATATAAAAAGAAAAAGAAAAAAAAAATACAAAAATTACAATTCTAGAATTTTATAATCTGGACAGTAGTGCAATTTTAAAGCAGCAAATTAAAAAAAAAATTGCAGCAACAAAAGTTGCTAGTCTGGACGATGACTAAGTAAGAAAAAATGTAGCTCATCCGTGCCCGTGTCCGCCACCTGAAAAATTAATTCGCCTTGTTCATAAATATTTAACCCTGTTCATAAAAAACAAGTTTTTAAAAGGTTTCTATGGAAATTTGTTTCATTAACCTTTTATAAACCTGTGCTATTTTTTAAAACTCTTTTTTTCGGTTCTTACCTGAATCAAAATCGAGTGGATTGCAATCCATATTTAAAGTTGAATTTGATTCTGTGAATTCTGCTAACTTTTAGAGGCTTGTCAAGCCGTCGTTTGACCCAAGGTTTGTTTTAAATTGTCTAAAAATGCAATTTTTTTTTATTTTTAATTATCTTTTAATAATTTTTTTTGGACATTTTTAACTTTTAATAATTCTATTTTTCTAGTTTAGACATTTTGAGTTTAAATTGAGGCTGCCATATTGAAATGATTGTCAGGCTATTCAAGGTGGCTTTTGAGTAACAAAATAAATAGGCATTTCCAAGGTTTTGAAAATCGTTTTTAAAAATGCTAGGCATCGAGAAATTCTTTTCTCCATAGTAATTATTATGCTTACTAAAAACTCTTGTATTTTCACACACTCATCTCCGCTTCCTAATGGGTTAAGAACTTTTAAATAAATTTTGTATATTCAGAAAGAACTTGAATGCTTTCAAATAATTCCAATATTGGCCCTATACGATCAGAAATGTAGTGGAAAATCGCTTATGTATTTATACCTATGAAAACTTTAGAGGTTGATAACTCGAAAACTATGCGTTAGCGTCACCTTTTTCACTTTATCTTTTCTTCTTAACTTTTCAATTTACTATCACCCTATGTATATTTTATTTTATTTGGAGCTGCGTCGGTAAACTAGATTTGTTCCATTTTTTTCCGAACAACTTTTTTATGTACCCAGCAAGAAAAGAAACACTACTTATTTTTCCGCTGAATAACTACTTATTTTTGTTCGAAGTGTCCACAGAATTCAGCACTTACTAGAAGTAAGAAAATATCTAGTTATTAATTAACTAGATTAACTACCTACTAGAAGCCAAAAAATCACTAGCTTATAGTCCTAATAAGTAGTTATTGAGTACGTTACCAGTAAGTAAGTATTCAGTACTAAAAACAACATAACTAATAAGTAGTTATTGAGCTGATCATAAGTAAGCAAATATTCAGTAGTAAAAATAATAGAAGTAAATAAGTAGTTGCTGAGGTCATTACTAGTAAGTACTTATTGAAGTTTTCAGAATAATGACAATTGTACTGACAACAAATTACCAGGTAACGTATGAAACATGTAACTAGGTACCACCTATTACTAAAAATCTAAAAGTTTTACTTAATAAGAGAGACGTAGAACTACATAGGTACATACTTATTAAGAACATTGTTTGGAAACAATGGGTGAACCTAGCTTAATGGTATTTTTACTCGGAAAAGTTTTTTTTTCTAAAATATAAAAAATCATTAGTCTATTTTGCCCACTGTTGCATACAATTGAATCTGTTCTAAACAAAACTTTTTTAAAATATAACTTACTTCCCAATTTTCCCGCCACAATTTAAAACACATTTGTTAAGCTGGCAACCCCATAAACATATAGCAAAATTTTCGTGCTCTCTTCCAATTCTCTCTTTCGCTGACAGTTTAATCAATTTTAGCGTCGTTTTCCATGATTTTTTCGAGTATTCTTGTAAATTTGCAAACATTTTAAACAACTTACAGTAAAATATGTATATTTAATTGGGGCGGAAAAAATATATAAAAATAAAAAAGACTCACCAGGTATTTGAAAAACCCTCTTTTTACCACAAATTTGTTGCAAACTAAAAGAATTATGGATATCTCCTCCCGCTTTTTTCGGGGCGAGTCTCTAACGTAACGTCTTTGGCGATTAACGATGAGTAACACAACTAAATGGTTGTGAGCAAAATATTTTCATTTAACGTTGAAATTTTATTTTTTTCATTCTTTTACACATGTTTAATGCATTTTTTTTATTTTTTCAATTGTTGTTGGGTTGTGTTCGAGCTGCGTTGGTATTAGTGAGAGGTGGTGGTGTTTTTAGTAAATGAGAGCAGCTGTCATTGCGTTAAAAAGAAATAAACAAAAGAATGTGTGATGTTCATTTTTAATAGGTCGTTGGCTGAGGCTAAACAACTCATACTTTCACACCCAACATTTATGTTAGGCTTGTATGATAGACATGCTCAGCAGCGTTTAAGTATGAAAACGACTTGTGCGTTGCAGCTTGTTTGTTAACAGCATGCTTTAAGCGAACTTGTGTTGTGTATAAATGGAGCATGTTTGACAACGCACTTGTTGTTTGCAGCATTATCGCTGTTGCTGCGTTTGTATGTACAATTTTTATTTTATTTAACTATCAGCTGTTTGTTTGTTTTAATTCGTTGTCATGCTTGCTTGATTGGGTGCATGCTTGAGTGTGTGTGCTTGTTTTCGTTTTATCTTTGTCGTAGTTGTTTTTCTGTTTTTCTTTTGGCACGTTTTAAATTAAATGATTAAATAAAAAATCATAATATTTACTCTTCAATAAGTAATTTACTCTCAATGAGCCAATTTACACTAGAATAATTGTTCTGGCAGAAAACGACAGTTTGTAGGCGAAAGAGGTGAAGAGAGTCGTTTTAGGTTGGCATAATTTTTAATCCAGCTTCAACCCCGCATTAGCAGAACAAAACCAATACATACACACTTATGAAAAAACAGGTTCAGTGTTTTCTTTTTTGCAGAGCGATTTTAATCGTTAGTTGTTCACCGTCTTGTAAACATGAATATAAAAACAGAGGGTGTTACATAGGGTCTCCACCTGAGATAAGATATAAGATTTTTATATTAGCAAATGTCAAATTCAATCGCAGAGAGTATTATCTTACGTGTAGACTCTCAAATAGTGTTAATATTAATATTATAATAAATCTTATAAGACAGTTGTTATAAGAAATCTTATAACAACTATCTTATATGATGAGCTGTCAACAATACACATACATGCATACATAAAAAACAATAATAAGACGCATTCATTAAAATGTTAAATTTTTTTGTACAAATAGTGAAAATCTTGTGATAAGTGTTTAAAAAAACAATATTTTTAACTAAAAACAAGAAAAAACTAAAAAAAAAGAATAAAAACGACACAAGTTTACTGTGCGAGAATCCAAGGTATATTTATAGCAGGTAGTCTCGGAAAGCCAGCTGTTTATTTTTTATTTGCTTGTTTTGTGGTACGAACTGTCAAATGTTGTATAGAAAACAAGTAAACAAGTTTTTTGTCTCTTATCAACCCCTTTGCTGTTTGACAGTTCGTACCACATAACAACAATAAAAAGCCCTGTTGTTTGTTTTATTGTACAATTGTTGTAATCTCGCGGCTACCTGCTATAAATATACCTTGCGAGAATCATTCGATTATGAAATATTATAAGATACGTGTTCCCCTTGTTTAAGATTAAGATTAACATGAAGAAATTTGTTCTCTCATTCTGCCGACGTTCTCTCACATATTATATCAGATATTATCTCAGGTGAAGACTCAGTGTTAGGCGCCCGAAATGTTTTTATGTTTACAGCGAACGAACACCAAACGTCAAAAAAAAACAAAAAAATACCAACACTTACAAAGCCGCGTGTACGTATACAATTTTATGCCAGAATAATTAATCCAGTGTAGTTTGGAAAGAACAAAAGTTAATCCGACTAAAAATTAGTCTAGTCTAAATTGGCTCAATTAAATTAACGCTTCTGTTTCTTGTTTTTTTTTTCATAAATCTTTTTCTCTTTAAAAATTCTCTGTGAACAATTTTTTTTATTCAACTTTGTTTTTATCACAACTGGAGCTCTCTTAGCATTTTTCTGGCCTTTTAGTGAGAGAGAGTACCTATAACATTTTTCTTTGTAATAAATATGTACTCTTGAAACGAGTTTTTTTTCATTTCGTTTGGATTTCCCTTACATCACGTAAAATCATCGGAAGTCAAAGACATTTTCTACACTTGCATTCCTGGCTTATGGTTGAGCGGTCCTACCCTCTGTAACTCCCTTCAGTTCATAATACCTAGTCCCTTTTTTTATACCAAGAGAAAAATTGTGTAGGTATGTAGGTATAAATATCATCTCAATTTTGTTACTTTGTGATGTTTGTAATTTTTTTCTGTAAAATATTTTTGTTGTGTTTTATTTTTGCTCTCGTTGTTGTTTAAATATTAAGAGTTTACGTGGCTTGTTCACCCAAAAACAGCAAATAAAATTTGTGCTGTTGTTTTTGTTGATAATATGTTAAGGATTTACATTGTGTCATGCTTCTGTGTGTTTGTATAGTTTACTATTAAATTTTTGTTGTTGTTGCTTTTTTGTTTATTTATGTTTTTTCTTGGTGTTGTTGTTTAAATATCCCATAATATTTTTTTAATGGTGAGTAGGTATGAGAGAATGGAAATGCATGTGCGTTTGTAGCTATGAGTTTTTTTAAAGTATTTTGTAGGTGGTGTTAGGAGGGGGAGTCCTGCCTGTCATCGTTTCATTGTTGTTACTGTCTGTTAAAATGTAGGATTGCGTGTATCCATTGGATTTTTTTGTTATTTTATACCTACCTAGGCACTGAACTAAAAAGTTAAAGTGAGAAATTTGTTATGGATTTTTGATGTTGTTGCTTTTATAATTTTTTTTTTCACTAGGTATGTACGTAGTAGGTACATACCTATATGTATATAGGTACTCCATAGCTAAATAAGAACTGTTTTTGTTTAATAAATTTTTAAAACTTAAAATGTATAGGTACCTAGTACCTATGTACTAGGGATGCAACGAGTATCGTTACCGATATATCGGCAGTACACCAGATTTTTCGATACATCGGTGTCGGCGTTACTTTGATGCCGATACAACGAAACTTTTTATAGGTATTTTTTGTGGAGTATTTTTAAACAAACAATTTAATTTTCTATGCTTACTTTTTGCTTAGCAACCAAGAGAAAATAACACATTAAAAAGCAGAGGATAAAATCAAAACAGAATAATTAAATTGTTTCATAGGTATAGAACTTATGAACCTAAGAAAATAGAGAATAGTCCAAAAACGTAAGAAAAACGTAAGCAATTACAAAATAGGTACCTATAATAATTTAGCTATTTTCAGAAAATTTAGCGGAAATCTGGCGATTTTTGCTCGACCAAAAATAAACTGTAAAATATACCCAGTAGGTAGGTACAACTTGGTTATTGTTATGTACATGCAAGCAAACAGCGAAACACCCTACAAACCAACTAAATTTATATGTATGCCCCCTCAATTTTTCCCATAAGAATTTGTACCCTCGTAAATGCAAAAACTCCCAAAATGTACCTTAAAATTTCATGTTGTTTTGTTACATATGTACCTATACAATTGTGGGGCCATTCCTCATTAAGTACTTTGAAGTCATAGTTATTTTCTGCTGTCACATTTCGCAGCGTCCCATAAATCATCTTTTGCTTAAAATCAAATCTCTAAAATATGTACATAGGTATTTTAAGATTGTGGTCTCACATTGTAACTTTTTTATTAGAATTCATAATGTAATCAGCGTTGCCATTTGTTAATTTTTTTTTTTAAATTCTTGAAATGCAAAAGGTCTTAAATTTATATAAAGCTTTCTCAAATTTTTCTGAAAATAGGCATATAAATTAAAATTTGCAGTATATTAACTGAAAATATTAAGTGATGCTGTTGTGCGATTAAACGATCTTATGACTATTTTCTCTGTGCTTTGCTATTACTACAGTGTTTAATTGTGTTTACTCCTGCGTACCTTTAAAGTCCCAAATATATTTTTGTAGATGCTGAAGTATCTTTAGCACTAGATTCATATAAGTTATCGGAATATGATGAAATGGACTTAATGTAGAACTTTGTAATGGTCTGCTAAAAATTTCCATTTTAATAGCGACCTTTTTGTTTAATAAAAGGTTATCAGTTGAGTATTACTCAATTATGTGCCATGTTGTCAACAAATTTAGAAGATTTAACTGATATTTAAGAAGTTTGGAAAATAATTTATAGAAAGAGCAAAATATTAAAAATTTAACAAGTAACAAGTTGTGATGAGTCCGAATTTTTTTATAATTCAAAAAATTGATATTTTGCCGTTACGTAATCTACAGAAAATGTAGAACGTATTTTTGTCAAAAATTAATTTTAACAAAAATAATGTAAAAATCAAAAAAAAAAAAAAATTATGTAGGTACCTAGTAGGTATTTTAAGAACAACAGACTTTTTTAAAAAAAACCTCGATTGTACAAACTTTAATCAATCAAAAGAAATGGCTTTAAATTTTATTCTGCTTTATTTTCTTGTAATCTAATTTGTTGTTAAAAAAGAAAAAAATTTTTTTTTTTTTTAATTTTTAGGCACTTTGTAGAAGAATGTATTATTTTGGAAAAAAAGCTTTTTTCAGAAATATATTTTTGAAAACAAGTTTATGGTAACGCTGAATGTAATGCATTTACACAAACACTTTCCGAAACAAATCCCAGCGGGAATATCTGTTTTTTTAAATCCAATATCCTCTTAAATATAATGAAATAAACACCTTAATTCCCTACAAATAGGTACAACACAACACGTTCATTTGAAAAATTCATTCTATTTTATAAGTTGTATTTGTCTCTTCAAAAAATGCAACCTTGTAATTGTGTGTGTGTGTAAATATGTAATAAATTATTCCATTATAAATTAGCATTACAATCCATTTAATATAATTTTAATCAGATGTTTCTAAGCAAAAATGTAAAACGAGCAAAAGAAAATGAAACAAAATTAATTGACAACAATAAAAATAATAGACCACAGACAACTAAAAAACTATCTGGAAGTGAAATGTCCCACCACACAAAAATGAAGTAATCAGTGGCCCCATTCAGACAGCAGTATTTTTATACAGTGAAACAAACTAATAAAATGTAAATTTTATATACGACTTGGGCACAAAGTCGTCTATATAAACAAAAATATCAGACATATAAAATAATTATTCATTAAAATTATAATTAACTGCCAAGTTTACAAAAATTAAAGACTGTGTGGCAATAAATACAAAATATTAACCCATAAAAGGTTTTTATGTCGTATATATTTGCGAAAAAAAAAAATTTAACAGAAATTGCTCATTTTCTATTTTAATAGTGGGTTCATATAAAACAAATGCTCTTAAATAAATTTATTTATGCGCGTACGCAGAAAATTTAAAATTTCCTTGACGTTTCGTCGTTTAAGCTTGTAAAAACAATAACACAAGGAAACAAAGTTTTTGTTAATTAAGAACTGAATGTTGTTTTTAAGTTTATTTGGGACGCTGAATTCAAATCTGCACTCAGTTCTATCAGCTCGACTTTTCGAGACATACCGTTATTTCCAAAATTAAGACACTTCCACTACATATATTGCAATAAAAAAATTCATTTAAACTAAAATTTCGCCAAAAATCACAGTTTTGGTATAAAAATTGTTAGCTTAACATATTTCGAATGAAACGAGCTTTATTTCATTGTAATCGGTACACAAATGTTATTCACAATTTACTGAGACAATTAAATTGATAAAAATCGCGATTTCCATACAAAAATAACATTTTTTAATATGTGTGTGGATGCTCCTGTTCTATTTATGGACGTTTTTTCCTTCACTTGAAAAATTTGGTACCTTCACTTAATTGTGAATAAAATTTATTTTTATGATCTATGTCTCATTTTGTTCATAGGTTATGTGGCTTTACATGAAAGTAATAAGACTTTGACTTTTTTATGTTTTGGATTTTTCATGATTTTTAAAAATAAAAAATTGTAAATATTTGTATAATATTTGTCATAAAGTTCTTTTATTACAGAAATCTTATAAAAAAACAACTTTAAAACTCTTACGTTTCCGATTTTCAGCACACCCCTGTAAATTTTAAATAAGCAACCTCAAATTAGTTAAAAATTGCATCAAAATTCCAATTTACACACAAAAAGTTCAATTTTGTTTCGCTGTGTAATTTATGGATTATTTCTTAACCCTTTAACCACTGAAAATCAAATACGAATTATTTGTTTTCAATAATTTTGATTTTAGGGTGCATTTAGGTTGAAAAACACGAATTTGAAGTCCGTTTGCTAAAAAAAATGCTTTTTAAACGCAGCAGGTGAGAAAAACGTAAGACCGTCTGTAGACGGTCTTAGTGGTTTTTATTTAAATAAATACGAAAAAAAGACTTAAAACTAACATAAAATTAATTACGCATCAATATGGTATTTTATAATGCAGTTTTTTGCTTTTGAAAAACATAAATAAATCCTGCATTTTGTACAAAACGTATGTGCATCTGACTTTTTGAAATGTTTACATGACTTTTTTGAACCCCATTCAGGAAAATGGTTTATTTTATCATATCTCAAGCTCACAGGAGGATGAGTTGCACTCTTTCCAACAGAGCTGCTTATAGCTGGATCTTCGCCAGAAGAAGGACGACCGATATTTCGATTTCCAGTAGAAATACACAGTTCCTTAGCAATTTGTAAGCGAAACTCGTACATAGTTAGTTCTTTTCCTTTTCGGTTGCTATCAGAGTTTTCTTTGTTTTCGGCATTGAGCCGGTTCACAAAATTATTTACGTTACGTTACACAAAACTATTTGCGCCTCAGTCACTAACACGTTCTACAGACGGTGTTCACCAGTGTTGCCAAAACTTGGTGACCAAAAATGGCTAAATTTACGGAAAAAAATGGCTAAAAATGGGCTAAAAAATGGCTAAAAGCTTTTTTAAATAAAACACATTAAAATTCAATAACAAAACAGAAATAATTCATTTAAAGTTGTTTACGATGAAATTGTAAGTTAAGATCAACTTGATAAATAAGAATAAACGTATTTAAGTTAATATTTTGATAGATATTTAAAAAATTAAATCATCGATAAATTCGTTATTGTTCATCTCATAGGAATTAAATAATTTAAACGTAAATCATAATCACGACAATATTTACCCTACCTTTTGAGTCCAGATCTACATTAAAATACAAGTAAGAAAGTATAGTCGGTCAACCCCACCTATAAGTAGGGTATCATATTCAAATTAGAACCTTTGTACCAAATTTTATCAAATAATCTCCAAAATTGGACAAACATCGTTAATTCGACTCAGAAAGTGATTCTGAGTCAATCGGTATGCGAAAAGGTGGGCTTAGGACCAATATTTTAAGGTGTTGCAAACATCAACACAAGCGCATAGTACCATCTCTACTATTGTGGTGTTGCTATAAATATTTTATTGTTATGGTAAAAATATTTACCTAATTGATAAAATCGAATTAATGGTTGGTAAATGTAAGCTATGTATTTCTCAAGTTACTTTTAACAATATTTACTTGGCTAAATACCCTCTCTACTTCAGCATTAGACCATGGAAGTGAGAGCAACTTTATAGGCAATTCTGAAATTTTTAAAAAATTTTTGTTGCCGCCTGCATCTCTTTATTGAAATCCTTGCAACCAGAAAGAAACACCGACGTTTGTGTTGATCCATTTTATAAATTTAATATTGGAATAGTATTCCTTTTTTTTGAAAGATTTTTCATAATCATAGTTTATAGCGATTTTCAACATAGTAAAAGTTGTGATTTAATTCAAAGGCGTTTTAATTGTTAAAAATTTTTATTTTACTTTTATAAATTTTTATAATAAAATAAAAATTATTCTTTTAAAAGAAAAACGGCAAAAAATAATTTTATGGCTAAACAAGTTGAAAAATGGCTAAAAAAATGGCTAATGGCTAAACTCATTTTTTAATGGCTAAACAGGGTGAAAAATGGCTAAATCTAGCCACTAAATGGCTAAATTGGCAACACTGGTGTTCACCAACAACTAAATATAAACGAGATTTATTGCTCATAAATCAAACTTATTAAAAAATATCAATATAAATATATATAATACTTACCAGAAAAATTCCCAATTTGATTTAGTTGCTTGAAATATATATTTTTTAAATTTTTATTTTCACTAATATTGCACCGAATTTTTTTTTGGCAGTTCTCACCAAAATCTAATTGAAAATTAATATTTCTCTTCAACTAACACAGTGACGATGTTCAAATTAACACTGCTGGCTAAATAATTTTATGCTTTATAAGAAAGCCTTTAACTGTTTTAGTGGGGGAATCACAGGATTTATAAAAACTAGAATTTTGTGATGACCGTGTGTAGACGGTGTTAGTGGTTAAAGGGTTAATGGAGTAAAAAAGCAAAAATAAAAAGGGAAAATTAAATATTTTTATTATTATTTTAGGTGCCGAACAGAAACAATTTTTGCCAAAACCTTTTACAATTGTGAATGAAATTAATATCATAGTTTGTCCGTTTATGCAAAAAGTTTGTGACAGTTGTGACCAAAAATTTGCTACTCACTACGCCGACATATCACTAATGATGAAATTAATTAAATTACTAAAAAAGGGTATTTCAAAATTAGTGCAAGGATTGAAATAAAAAAGCTTTAAGAATGTTATTTATGTATCCTTTACCACAGGTGGAAAGGGTACACCTGTAATTTCTACAATATTGATCTTGGACCATTTAAAGAAAAACATACCGTCGCGTTTCTTCTTAAACCACATAAGCGCCATTTTCTTGAAATTGCCTTTTTGAGGGTTTTATGATAAAATGTTATTTGCCACCTGATTGCATTCTCATCTTATCAACTTTGTATGAGAAAAAAAATATTAAAGCCATTTCGAAAACCTCGTAAGCGCCATACAAAATTACACTTGCATGCAAAATAGAATGGTTTTTTTTATTTTAAGTTAGAAGTCTTAAAGCCTAGCCCATTCATTTTTTTTAGTTTTTGAGATGAAAAATAAAATGTGAAAACTTTCAGGCCAATAGGAGCATTTTTGATGAGGCGTCAGGCTCTCAAATTCGGTAACTTCGGTAAGAACGACACTTAATATATTCTATACGTTTCATTAGCATCCATAATTTTATTAAAATGGAACTTTTTTCTATATGCCAAAGCTCTATATAAGAATTCGATATACATACATATAAAAATAGCTTTCGTACAAAAAGCCGTTCTGAGCTGAAAATTGCTTTCGAATCCCAAGTCGTTAACGCGTGCCCATAAGGGGTTTATTTCTAAGACCGATCCCTACTATTTTTACATAAGCAACATTATTTTCAAAGAATTCAAAGTTCTATCTCTGCTCCAAAGCGAATTCATTACGGGTAATCACGGTACTACAACAAGTATAACTCGTACAAAAACCACAAGAAATTTGTTTTTGTAAAATCATTGTACCTACACACAAAAGAGAAACAAAGATAATATACAAAATGTTAACATCTAACAGTTATAAAGCTACAAAAAGTTATCAGCAGGGCTTTAAAGACCACCTGTAATAAATGGCAGTTAAATTTTTGACATTTCATCATTTGGCAGCCTATTTACCTCCTAGCTTAACGTTCTTACGTCGTACGACCCAATTGTGTTCTCAGCCCTACAGCAGTGATAATAAAATAATTTTCAAAAACACTCGAGAAAAAGACATACACTTAAAAAAAAAAAAAATAATAATTAATTTGTCGTTGCATATTTACGAGTATTTAAACATGACATTACACAAGTTGATTTTGTGTTCAATTTAAGCTTAACAAAAATAGCAATAATAACAAATATGTACATAAAAACAACGGCAGCGATTTTCTTTAACAAATTGCAGAAGTAATGTTAAACAATTACTTAGTAACAACTTTTTGATTCTCTTAATTTCAAAACAAAAGTTATCAGCAAGTTTTAAAGAATTAAAAAAACTTCGGTTCTATTTTATTCTGTACACCGTCAAGCATTTCTCATCAAGCGCTATGGTAGTATAAGTGAAAATGTGTTTGCATGTGTGACACCGACGATGCTTGATTTTTCAGTATTTTACTTTGTCCCAATTTACATTATACGATTTTTGTCCTTGCGATTTTTGTCGTTTTTTCTTTGAAGTCCGTCTGATATTTACATTGTTCGATTTTTGTCGTTAGTGCCCATTCACATTATACGATTTTTGTCGTTGCGATTCTTACTTTATAGGCATGAGGGGTGATAGGAATTATAAGGGGTACAGAAGCGAGTGTACTCTTCGATTCGTTTTGTTCATTCATTCGTTCTCTCAATTTTCTCTCATTTGACGAAAAATGTATTAAGGTTGTTACGACAAAAATTGTATAATGTAAACATGAGACCGACTTCAAAGAGGAAACGACAATAATCGCAACGACAAAAATCGTATAATGTGAATTGGGACTTACAACTTTTTCTGTGCAACTGAACTTCAATACATTTTTCGACAAATAAGAGAACAATGAGAGAACGAATGAGCGAACAAAATGAATCAAAGAGTACACTCGCTTGTGTACCCCTTTTAATTCCTCTCTCCCCTCTCGCCAATAAGGTAAGAATCGCAACGACAAAAATCGTATAATGTAAGTGCAGACCAGTGTTGCCGTTAGGATACGAAAGATACATTTGTCGTATCTTTTGACTACTTTAGGTATCATGTATAATCCTGACATTTTTCGTATCTTTTGAATCTGTACGCAAAATGTACAGAAACAAAACATTCGAAAATATTTAGCCAACTAAAACTTATTAAGATTGATCATCGTAACCGACTCAATACTAATACAATAGCAGCCAAGGTGCATTGACTAGAAGGTGAGGTCAACTCTACAACAACACTGCTTCTGTGGTCGGATTGTCAAAAATATTGCTAGTAAAAAAAGGGTAGTTTACATAAAAAATTAGTTTGCATACATACTTTGACAAGTCGACCACCGAAAAAAACACCATATGTGACAGCGCATAGAGAAAGGGACCAGTTAGGTAAAGGGAACAGTAAAAACCAACTACATAAGACAAGAGGTAGGGACGACCTACGCGCGTTTTCAAGGTTGACCAACACGTCATGAGATGTGACGCTTTCAAATGAAACCAATACCAACACGCTCAGTGATGGTACACCAAAGATACACGTATTTAAATCTTTAAAATGGCTCTCCTGAACAAAACCCTTAGGTCCCTTTCTATTTTGCGCCTCACATATGTTGACTTGACCCTCCTTGAATTCGCGTTGATAGCAACTTTAATAATGGTGAAAGAAAACATTAAGGGGTTGCAACATACGATCCACCTAAATCGATGATTACTAGTAGTGCGAAGTTGTTCTGAGGAAACATGAACATCTATTTAATTTTTAGGAAATTTATATGAACTTTTTAATATAATCAATCGCCTTAGTATAAACGCCTTAACTCGTGTATTAATTTTTACAAACATGAATTTGTTTTGATAACATCCAAAGAGAGTTACATATAATTAATTTAAAAGTTTGCTTACTGTATTTTTTAAAAATTACATATGTACCTAATATTTATGACTTAAATAAATATAAAAATGAATTTATACGAAATTTTTTCTTTTCAATATTCATTTAAATATGAAATAAAAATGTTATGTTAATTAATGTTAAACGTTAAAAATGGATTTTCAAATTTTTTTCAAAACGTATCTTTTTGGGAACAAATGTATCTTTTTGGAAACTAAAATGTATCTTTCTCGAAATTTTACTGGCAACACTGGTGCAGACTTTCCTATTAAGATTAAACTGATTTTTAGAACTATTTAAAACGTTTGTCCAAGTCGATTTCAATTTAAGGACGGCGTTTAAAACACAGGAGTGCTTCTTCTTTTTTTTTAACTTAGTGCCCGTTAACATTTTTTTTCGCTGCGAATCTTACTTAATGCTCGAGAAGGGAGAGAGGAATTAAAAGGGGTACACAAACGAGTATACCCTTCGATTAGTTTTGTTCGCTCATTTGCTCTCGTTGTTCTCTTATTTGGCGAATATTTTATTAAGGTTTAGTCGCATGAAAAAGTTGCTGTGATAAAAATTGCACGATATACACAAAAAACCAATTTCAAAGAAGAAGCGACAAAAGTTGCAGCGCCAAAAATCGTTTTATGTAAAAAGACAATTAGAGACGTATCGACCAACTAAAGTAACAATAAATATACAATGTCATATTTTTATTTTTGTGCTTGTTCTAATATTGCCACCACCGTTTACATGAATTCGCCTTGCGCTTGTCTTTCACATTCTAAATTGATACATACATTCACTAGAACAGAATGTGGCTTGCAGCCGGTCGGCCCAGTTGTAATCAAATTCTTAATTAGATTAAGACAAGAGGAGCAAGAAAAATTCATTCATTCATTCCAACATACGTTCACTCATTCCATAACATTCTAAATCGTTCGTTCTTCTATAAACAAATGTTTTTGCCAGTAATTGTAAGAAGGAAACACTCTTCACCGCTAGACAGTCATCCCGTCTGAAATTTCTACTATTAAGTACTACTCATCTTTGTTGAAGCTAAATGGGTCGATTGTCTGACATTGTAGAACATGTATTTAAATTCATGAATTCATAAATATGTGTGAACATATGTTTGTGTATATGTGATAGAATACCATCTGTTCCCTGCACATTATTTTAAGAACAATCAACGTATGACATGTAGCAAAATACTGGTTGACAACTTAACGTTAAATATAACGCAAATTAATGTCATTTTAAATAATGTTTAGTTTTCAAATAAATTGCTGTTTTTTTTATTATTTTTGCTTAACGGAGAGCTAAAATTTGAAACTTAAGAAAATTTTAATGAATTAACAACAAATTGTTTCTAATAAGTGCATTTATCAAGGTTTGATCTTGAATGTCGTATGTTTGATTAATCCATGTTTTGAAAGAAACGCTTTTTTATATACTGATTTCTTATCCTCTTCGTAAAAATAAGTCCTGCTGTACGATCATACATATACCTGGCACAGAGCTCTGTGAAAGAGTCTTCAAGAAAGGGAAAACCCCTTTTGTTCTCTAGATGTTTAGCGTATCTTTATTAAACCTGGAAAACTTGCTGCCTCCTTTAGAAGCATGCAGCTCCTTTAGGAGCATTCGAAAACAATCAGGATATAAAGATAACATAGACTGAAATTTTACCCTTTTATCATGGAGGAACAGGCGTGACTTTAAATTTTGTAGGTGAAAGCACCAGACATGCTTACCGACCTCGCATGTATTTTTACATTTGTTACCTACAAACATTTTACGCCAGGCCTAAGACTAGTTTACACTATCACACAAGTCTTACATATTCCATAATACTTTGTGAGGAAGTTATCTAATGAGTTTTGCTGCGACTGTCAAAAAATCGAATGTAACATTACAGTTTGTAGTCACGCTATCATATATGAATATGCTTTGATTAAAATGCAACCCTAATCAAATGAAAAGTAATATTGTTTAGAAAAATTGCAAAAAAAACAGGTTTTGCAATAGGTACTTGACAACTTTGAATTTAATTTGTAAACGCACTATTTTACTGAGCTTTCCTTTTTTTCAGTAAACTCAACATTCTCATCATGGTAAAGTACACGAACGAACAACGTATAAAAATTATAAAAATGTACTACTGAAATTCGGAGTCGGTGACCGCAACTTTAAGAGCGTTAACTCGACTTTTCGGTCGTTATTCTCGCCCTAGTTGACAAGCAATAACAAGTTTAGTTCAAAAATTTAAGTCTACACAAGGTATATCTACACAAGGTAGACTCATTTGGGATTGTAGACATGCTGCTCTATAAAATGAACCGACCTGTCAAAATTGTCTTCATATAAAACAAAAACAATTTAACAGACACATGTACAAATTTTGGCTCAATTACACGAAATTTGACGTTTGGGTTCCAACTAGGGGTAAACAGCTGACAAACATATGGGCCAACGAGTTTACCTTGTGAATATATAACTTGAGTCTACATATTCATTGTGTTGCGCTGCCGTGCCAGTGAGACAAAGGGTGGGTCGAAATGACAGAAATATCGCTGTCGTTCAGGCATCCATAGCAAACGATCCAAATCAGTCGATTTCGCGGCGTTCTCAAGAACTGGGCATCGCCAAGACCACTTTATAGCGAATTTTGCGTAAAGATCTTTGTTAAAACCTATACAAGATCAAGTTGACTCAAGAATTGAAGCCGATGGACCATTTGACGCGATGTACGTTCTCCGATTGGGCTCTGGAGAAGATGATGAATTTCATCGCAAAATCATCTTCAGTGACGAAGCTCATTTTTGGCTCAACGGGTCCGTCAATAACCTAAATATGCGTTATTGGTTTGCTGAAAATTCACATGTGTTTCATGAATCACCACCTCATCCACACAAAATAACTGTGCGGCTTGCATGCCGGCGGCATCATTGGGCCATATTTTTTTGTCGACAATAACGATAGTCACGTTACTGTGAATGGCGATTATTTTCGCGCTATGATTACCGACTATTTTTGGCCCGCATTGGAAAACATGGACTTGGACGACATATGCTTTCAACAAGATGGTGCCACAAGCCACACAGCATACGTTACAATCGCTTTATTGAAGAGTAAGTTTGGTGAGCTTGTTATCTCAAGAAATGGACCATTCAATTGGCCGCCTCGTTTGTGCGATTTAACGCCTCTAGAAATTTTTCTTTGGAGCTACGTCATCTTGGTCTATGCCAACGAGCCGACAACGTTGGAAGAACTCAGAGCCACCATTTAACGCGAAATAGCGGCCGTTACGGCCGAATCTACCACTGCCGACGTGCATTCATAAATGTTTTGATTGTATTTCTAATCGATCATAAAGTTTTGGAAATAACTCAAATGGCTTGCGTTTTATTTAAAAAAAAAAAAATAGATTTATCTTGTGAGTGTGATACATGCTTTGTTTTTGCAATTTAATGTTTAAAAAATAAATTTAATTTTTTTTATTATTTTTCCTTTTATCTGGTGAATTATTTAAGGGTTAATTCTTGTCTTATCTATCCGCGCATCGGATTGTGATGACAATACTTTAGCTCATAGTCTCTTCTATATTTTCCCAATCGACTTTTCTATTTAGATGCTTTTAATCCTTTATTTGCTTTTATTAATCAATTGTTTCGCCCAAAAAACTCTCGCATTTTAGATATTTAACGCAAGTCTACTAATTTACTTAAAATTCTTAAAATATCTATTATTTATTTACTACACTGACATAATTTTCTTTTTTTTTAAGACTTCACACTTTTATCGGCAATTTACTGCCTCAGCTGCTTTAATTACTACCAGTCATTAAGTAATTTACCACATTTAATAAATTGTTCACTAAAATAACTCAGAGTTTATGAAAACGAAAAGAAAACAAAATCCATAAATTATTGAATGTTGCAATTAAGTTGTCAATCATTATTAAATGAATATTTTGTTAACTTTTAATCTTAACTGAAATTAATATAAAAAGAAATACCACAAACTATCACTATCATATTTCATGTTGTTTAATTAATTTCCTTTTAATTGAGTGTTAATCAGACAACAGTAAAATTGATAATTTTATACACGAATATTTTTAAACCCTGCTCCCATTGTGCAGTTAAGGTTTAAGTGTAAGCTGGGGGCTGGGAAAAAGCTTAAGATAAATAAATATTTTTAATTTTAAAAATTAGTTTCTAACAGACATGTTAAATGTGAATAAAGTTAGCACTAAATTAACATGAAATTTTAAATTTTGTATTTGCTACAGGGCTGCTATAACAGCAACACAGCTTAAGCGGCAGCAATTAACTGTTCAGCTAAAGCAGCTGTTTTAGTTGTTTGTTGGAACAGTCTACAAGTGGAAACGATTAGATTTGTCACACGTATTTTACGCACAAGTTTTATTTTTTATTTTTTTTTTGGTTTTGAAAAACTTTGGCAATTGTGTAAAAATTAGTTCAAACCGACTTTTTTTTTAACTACAAATTATACTGTGCTAGTTGAAAAAACCGACAGGCTGGGCACCCGATGTTTTAACCCTATTCGGGTACGCTGAATACAGTGGTGCTAACCATTTTTTAGGTAAGCTATTGTTTTCGAGATATAGATAGAAGAGACTGCACAACATATATCCGCGTAACTACGGAACAGTTATTGAGTTTTTAGCCTTCCATCATCCTTTTAAAGTTTACCTACAATTGCCTTTCCCGTTAAGAAGTCTTCCCAAGCAACTACAATTTTGTCTTCTGCCTTTTATATTCTTAGTTTAGTGCTACGATTCTCTTTATTTCTCATGAAATGTTCTTAGGAGTTGCGATTTTCTTTCGGTTGCTTCAAAACAAAGATTGCCTCTAGCTCTTGGAAAATTTTACTGCCTTCTTTAAGGAGCTCATTAACTCCTAACGCGTTTTAATAAACTTCAATTTCTTTAGAACTTCTTAAGAAAATATGATTGGGTTGTATTCTTTTTCTTTGGTTTCTTCCTTCTCTTCTTTAATCTTCTTAGTTAAGATTAGGTAGAAAAGGTCAACGCTATTGTATGGATATTAGACTTGGAATGCTGCTGCTCGCGACATAACCTCACTTCAAGTTTTTACCAACAGAAGAGGATTTTGAAAATATTTTGGCCAAATGTGATATCCAACTTCGACCTGTGGACAGTCACAAATCAAGTTCCAAAGCGCACCGAAATACTAAGACGTAAAAGGAATTGGCTGGGTCACACACTACGTTAACCAGCAGATGCCTTAAGACGGGCAGCCATTGATTGAAATCCACAGGGTTCTAGAAGAAGAGAAACCCCCGCCCACACGTGAAGAAGGCATGTGGATTCTGAAGTAGCAACTTCAAGAAAATTCTGGATCGAAATAAAACGTATAGCTTGCCACAGATCCCAATGGAATACATTTGTAATGGCCCTGTGCTCCAACTTGGAACGGCGGGAATAAATGAATAAATATAAAAAGATTGTTAAGGAACTGAGATTGTTTCCACTTCTTTAAAGAGTTGGAATTATTATACATTTACTTCCCCTCAAAATAAGACTTTTCGAAAAGCAACGATTATATATTCCTAAAACATGACTCCTACTTAATAAACTTCTCTTTACAAAATTGGAAATGCCTTAATCTTTTGATGTAACATACTTATCGATATACTTTTAATACTCTCCCATATAAAAAAGTGCACCAAAAACTTCTTTTAATAAAGTCTTACCAATACCAAGCTGAGATATATTACATGCGAAAATATTCGCCACATGTTTGCTAGTATTTTTTCTGTTCCAATTTAAAAAGTAATAAAACTTTCGGATTGAAAGAAATAAGAAAAATAGCATTTAAGCATGCGCAATAGAAATAGTGACGATATAGACTATTTAAAACTAATAAAACAGCATTTTCACACATTCGTAACTTTAACTCCTTTAAGAAACGATACATAATTTAGTGCTTGCTGATGACAAAATGCTGGTGCCGATGACACTATTGTTGGTTTCTATTTGTGTAGTAAGAAGAAAAAAAACTAAACTTGTTGTCTGTGGTGGAAAGAAGTAAGTTTCATTCCTTTTATATTTCAAAAATCAACTACATACAAGACACTCACTACCTGCCATAACAAGAGCGTCACAGTTAATTAATTGGCTACAAACTGGCAAATACAAAAGCACTAAAACTAAAAGAAACTAATCTATAATTTGTCATTTATGACAGTTTTCATCATAATTATCATCATCGCCAGCCAGCAGCCGCAGCAACACCAACCGCAGCGTCATCGTTGCTACGCGCACGATCTTTTTCTTAAACAATGAATGAGAATGGAAAAGTGCGTGTTTGTTGGCTGGCTGACTGGTTGGATGGATGGTTCTTTTTTTGGCATAAGTGAATGAATTGTGTTGAGTATGTGTAATAAAAACATACTTGTGTACAAATTTTTGTCACAGGGCGTCTATCAGCTGTGTTGTTTTTAGCATGTTTTACAAACTGGATATCAAGACTCTCAACTAAACTTTTTGCATTCGTCAAAGCCATCTGACTGGTTTTAACTCTTTTTTTTATTTTATTTTTTCCATTGCACGCGATCAGTTATTTTGGTTAAATACTCTTGCACTACATCCATCTATTCATCGAATATTCACAGATTTAAAAATATATATTTATTACAGGTAAACAAAACAAACGTAACCAAACATGATTGTCAACTTTAGTTGGATTTCGTACACTGGGAAAATGCAGAAGAAGAGTACATTGGGGTTTTCAAAATATTTAAAAATTATGTTTTTATTTCTCCCTAAAAATTACTTGTTTGTATTTGTTTCTTTTTAACGGGTGTATTTTTCTAAAGGTATAGAATTTCCGATAGCGATAAGTGTAAACTATATAGCTGTTATAGTTATAAAGAGTATACTTTGGCAAATCACCATACAAAAACCTACAGTAGAACACCGTTTACAAGTCGTGAAATATTATTTCCAAAATTCGCGCTCTGTTCACCAAGTTAAAAGAGCACTTCGTTAAGTTTATGGTGCACATCATCGTCCATCTGAGCATTTTTTACACAATAATATGGATCGATTTATAACAATATTTGCTCCTTTGTATAATATTCTACCAAATCAAACCCACACCCTGCGTACAAAAGAAGTCATCGCCAAACTTAAAGAGCACTTCGTCAAGTTTGCGGTGCGCATAATCGTCCATATGACCATCTAATACGATACACTTTGGATCAATTCATGACCACATTTGCTCTTTGTGATAATATTCTTCCAAATCGAGACCGTGCCCTGCAAACAGAAGAAGCAATCACCGCTGTAGACGTGAGTGTGACAGAGGACTTGAGTTGATCGATCCGACGCCGTTTTCAGCATTGGAAAATTTTGAGAAAAGATCTTAGCCTGCATCCATATAAGATCCAACTGGTGCAAGAATGAAAGCCACTGGACCACCAATTGCTTCGCGTGTTCGGTGAATGTGCTGAGAATAAACTGAAAGTTGAATCAGATTTTTTCGTCAAGTCATCTTAAGCGATAAGGCTTATTTCCGGCTTAACGAGTGTGTTAACAAGCAGAATTGTCGTTTTTTGGAGAGAGCACAATCATTATAAGACTCCATTAAATCCCAAAAAAAATCACTGCTTGATGTAATTTTGATGCCAAAAGCGTCATCGGCCTATTTTTCTTTAAGTCCGAATCCAGTGCCAACATTACCGGAAACGTGTTTTATAATTAACTTTTGAAAAAAAATAAAGCAGCCTTGAAGACGTTATTTTTTTAATCATCATGCCATTGCAAATCATTGCATGTTGGAAGAGAAAATGCCATATAGCGCCAAAACCATCACTTTGTTCAGCCAAGCGTTTGATAACCCAATTTTCTTAAGAAATCGATTTGGCCACCTCCTTCGTGTGATTTGACAACTTTGGGCTACTTTTTGTAGGTTACTCAAGTCTATGGTCTATGCGGATAAACCAGAAAAGCTCTTTGGACGAAATAAGACCGGGAATGCTCGAAAAAGTGGTGTGAAATAGGACCGATAAGATGGCGTTCATAGCGCGCAGTCACTTTGTTCCATTGAATTTGTTCTGTTTTTTAAAAAAAAATAAATAAAAATAAAATTAAGGCCTATAAAAACAACACCTTTTATTAGAAACTTATAACTTTCTTTTCTTGTTTAAAGCAATTCAATTGCATTTTCTGCAACAGCCTTTTCGTTTTATAATTAAGTCTTTGCAAAAAAGTGTTCCTGGGATACTTTAAATGCTTCCTGAAATTTGGTTTCCTAATGCACTACAAGCTGCGTTCCCCTTCAATTAAATACGGTTTTTTTGCGGAACTAGGATAATGTTTTTAAAAGCATTTGCAACAGTATTTATTAGTTACTGAAATCGAGAACGGCAATTACACTGCACTGATTACAGTTAAATCAGTTGAAGCAAGCATTGGCCGAACAATGCCAATACGAACAATGGAGTATGCGATGAGATAACAATAACAATGCTAGATTACGTGTTGCAAGAAATAGTGGTTAATAAGTTTTACCATACCTGCTTAACCGACTAATCGAAGCAGAACGATCTCACTGAATAATGCTTGAGTGTTTGCAATTCTCATTCACTCTGCAGTTTTATTTGCTAATATCTTTGGCTTTTAGAATTTTTTTTTTTGGGAGAATGTTTCCTTTCAGTGTTTTTATCGAGAATAAAAATTGGGAATTAAGCACGACATACGAAATCTTATTAATTAAAAACCATTACAGTTTAAGAACATCGGGTGGCAACTCCTTTAAATTGGTTACACAATAAACCCTTGAAAACTTTTCAATATTTAATTTTAGTGGAAGTTTTTTGATTATAACTGTAACGATATCAACTACTACAATGAGATCCAAACGCAACAAGAGCATGAGATAAAGAGAGCATTATTATGTTTGGTTCTTCTTTGACATACATATCTGAATTAAACAGATGATGAATAGGAAATGGAGCGAAATACTTCTCAAGACCGTGTAATAATTGTTTCGCAGTAATTTCCGGGTCGCCTATTCTCTTATTTTGCTGATTTTAACTGGCTGGCAAGATTTAACCGTTGTC
Source organism: Pollenia griseotomentosa (assembly GCA_963931875.1). Classification (NCBI taxonomy): domain Eukaryota; kingdom Metazoa; phylum Arthropoda; class Insecta; order Diptera; family Polleniidae; genus Pollenia; species Pollenia griseotomentosa. The sequence goes on along the minus strand of OZ007562.1, from coordinate 170,923,347 downwards.
ACGACATAAAATAAACACAATTCAAAAGCAAAATTAAAGCTTTTATTCTCGATAGAAGCACTGAAATTTATTGTTGGGGGATAATATAGTTTCCATTCGCATTCCACTGGTTGCTTAGGGCAGATAGAAAAGCCAAAGATATTAGAAAATAAAACTGCAGAGTGAATGAGAATTGCAAACATTAAAAAAGTCTTATATTAAGCACGACAAACAAAATCTTATTAATTAAAACTTTGTATTCACGGAAATCACTTTAATAATAAACTGGCAAGTGCACGTCATTAAAAAAACTGAACTGGCAATTTGCTAAATTTTTATTTTCTTGCGAAAACAATAAAACAAGTTGTTTTGTTTTTTCTTAACCTACTTACAACTACAATTAATGTTGGGAGAACTCCAACTAATTGTAGTGGGAAATGTAAGAAAATATAAACTCACTGCTTATTGTTGCTATTTTGTTTAAGCTTTGATATCGTTGCGAATAAAGGCCCAACCAGAATGTGAATAACGTGGCTTAAGCAATTGAGCAAATACATGTAAATCATATTTGAAAAACCATATTGAACTTAAGGAAACTTTATGTTAAGTTTTATAAAACTGTCATTTGCTTAAGCAAGGTGCGCAACTAATCGCTCATTCCGTACGGAATCAATGTTTTCTTTAATTTCTTTTTGTTATTTTAAATGCATTTGAGAGGCTTTTTGTTTTCTTTTTGACAGTAGCTTAAGTTTGTTTATGCACATTCTGGTTGGGTCTTAAGACTTCTTGACTGTTTGCAATTCTCATTCACTCTGCAGTTTTATTTGCTAATATCTTTGGCTTTTCCAAATTTGTTTGGGAGAATGTTTCCTAATGATCTGGCCTAAGCAATCAGTGGAATGCGCATGGAAATTAGCTTTCCCCCAACAATAAATTTTAGTGTTTTTATCTAGAATAAAAATTGGGAATAAAGCACGACATACGAAATCTTATTAATTAAAAATTTTGTATTCCTGGAAATTACTTTGATATTAAAGTTTTTCATTTGTTAAAAAAATTACAGTTAAAGAACATCGGGTGACAACTCCTTAAAATTGGTTCAACAATAAACCCTTAAAGATTTGCAACTATTTCTTTTAGTGTAAATTTTCTGATTATCACTGTAACGATATCAATTACAAGCTATTTTTCGGTTTTTAACTTAAACAAGAGATTCAAACGCAACAAGAGCATGGAATTAAAAGAGCATTATTTTACTTACTAGTTATACATATGTCTCACTCTCTTTTTCTCTCCTCATTTATTATGGCCGGTAATTTATGAAACCAGTTTTGTAGCGTATTTTTTTTCCTTCTTTAGGGAAATAAATTTATAATTGTGGCTAAAAGTTAATTTATGGCAGCGACTAAATAGTTTTTTATTTATAAATACATATATATATATATATTTAATTAATTTTCACTTGTTTAATCTTTTAATTAGCGATTAATAGGTATGTTTATCATCTAAATTAAGTTACACTCACACGTACTCGCTTGCATGCATATTAACACGTTGTAAACGTGTATTATGATATTGTTATGATATGCGTTAATGCGTTACGATACGTTGTGATATGATATTGTGTTATCGTAATTTATGTGTTTCAAAGCCTCCTAATACGATTATAAACAGCCTATTAAATGGAAAAATATTTATTACAATTAAAACAAGATTAATTATTGTATTTTACGATATAGAAAATAACGACAAATCAGTCTTAATTTAATATGAAATCATGAACAATTTCCAATCGTGAGCTGGATTTGATTTTTGGCGTGTGGGAAAATGTTTGTGAAATGTGAAATGTTTGTTGGCTTAAAATAACTATGTTTTCTTTTCTTTTTTTTTATAGTTTCAAGAAATCTTTATTTGACATGTGCTATAGACATTAAAAAGCATGTTGTTTTTAGGAGTATTTGGAGTTTGGGTGCTCAACCAGCTGTTACTTTAAGGAGCTAATTACGTTTTTAGTAGCAGTTTAGATTGTTTGGTGTTTTTTTCTTAGAAACGAGTGAGTTTGGGTATGTTTATGATGGGGTTATTTGTTTATAATTAATTTAATTATTACCCAGGACCAAATTAGATATTATGCAAAATAAACTAGTTGCAGTTTAAAAATGTTGCTAGGAAATTTCCGTTTTCTTTTAATTGAGTGAATTTTGAGAAAAAAATTTCAAGAAATTCGGAAGCTCGGCGACGATGTTGAGAAGGTTTTTTATTTTGTCATTGTTTTTGGAATTATTGTTTAATCAGCCTTATTGTGGTTGTCGTTGTCGCAAACGAACGTGTCGTACTTTAAATTTTTTTTTTTTTTTTGAAAAACCAAGATTCGAACCAGGGGACTCACAGTTTTTAACTTTAACAAACCCCCTAGACAAATGAACCATGAAGGAACGTTGTTTGAATATAATTAAAATGAAACATGGCCCGTTTTATGGTTCACAACTCAACTCTGTTGAGAGAGACATCGTAAAAACAACTTCGCTTTTCATAAGGTTATATATACTTTATGGGGTGTAGGATCAACATTGTGGAACTTACAAACGGAATGACAGAGTTAAAGGGCAATTCCACACAAAAGTCTACCTACCATCAATGGAAAAAATTAATTTCTGATTTTGGTAGTAAAAATACTTAAGTATGGTGGCAACATTATGTTACTTTTATGTTTTTATAGTGGCAACAATTTTTTGATATTTTTTTTAAGAAATTTGATATTTTTTTTTAAAAATTAGAATTAAAAAACAAATAAATTTTTCAAGTTTTTGAAACATTTATATTTCTTATTTCCAAAAAGTTGTGGTTTTGAATTATTTTAGTTTCAATGTTGGTTTTTAACTTATTAATAGTTAGTGATTTCGTTTAGGTGGTGTTTATATTTAAAAATAGCATTTTAACGAGTTTATTAATTTTGATTTTGTATCTTTCAAATAATTTTAGAGTTCCTATTTTATGCGCTGTGATTTAATTCTAACGTTTCATGTAAATATACTGACTTTTATACTACACAAAGTGAGTGTAGTGTCGGTCACGTTTTGAGCTGTAGTGTCAGTCACAATTTATTTTACTAATACATTTTTTTTTTAAATAGCTTACCGAATCTTGAACTTTCGATAAAAACACATATTAAAGTTATTACGAAAGTGCAGAGGAAGTTTAAAAACACTCTTGAAAACGACTTCCTTTTGCATGTAGTGTCAGTCACGTTTATATTTTACTAAATAAACGATATTTTAAAATATCAGTGGTTGCCATTTTGTTCTCTATCGGATAATTGTTGAAACTGCTACATTGCCATGTTTAAATTGATACTAAAAAAAAATATTCACCACTATCGTGAATAACAAGTGGAATTTTTGTTCCCATGAAATTTTCATTCCCCTCGAAGGGAAAAAAGCAATCGTGAATCTCATGTGGAAAATTTTTCACGCTATCAGTTCCAGTGAATGTAAAAAAAGAAGAAAAATTAGAAAATTAAAAATCAATGAAATTTTTGTTTAAAAATATACACGTATATATTTTAAAGAAAAGTTAAAATAATAAATCTAAATAATTAGTATTGGAGGGATAGGTTGATTACAACGTTAGTTTTTTGCACTTTTTAAATTTTTTTAGTAAAATATTTTCCAAAATTCTGCCACCTGTTGTTTTGCATTTTGTTGACCAATTTATCGGTTTTTGCCTTATTAACGGAGTATTCGATTTATAGAAGGAACTACTAACATACATGTGCTATTCCCTAGCAAAAATAAAGTGAGAAAATCTAAGGGAAACGTGAACAAATTACGAGGGAAAAACTTTTCACGATAAGGGGAATTTATTCCCGTGAACACTTTTTCACGTTATTATTCTCCTTTGAATTACATTTTTTTCATGGGAGTTGTTCATGATCGAAAATATGTGAAAAGGGGAAAAATTACGAGAGAAAAATTATTCACGATAGGGGTGGTTACTAATCGTAATATATGACAAAACAAAACGCAAATTGTGTCGGTGAAGGGTATACAAAAAAACTTTGGAAAATTCTGAAAATTTTTTTTTTAAAGTTTCAGTTCCCTTATGAGCAGGAAACCCGTAAATATGCAATTTTTTCCTAAGGCAACTAAAGAAAGCAGAAACAATTTATTTATCCGCTTTAGAGCTTTTTGTAAATTTTGGCGTCGATTTATTAGTGCATACTTTTGCATATTTTGCTCTTAACAGCATTTTTTTGTTGCATATTTTAGTAAAAAGAAAATATATGCAGCATAAGATTGAATTTTTTTAATTAGTATTGTGGTTATTTTGTTGAACTATTTATGGTTTTTAATCCAAATTTTTTATAATCTTTAATCAGGCTTAAGTTCATTAAATTTAATTTTCATTAAATTATTTTAATGAAGAAAGGAATTTTACAACATGAAAATTAATTAAAATTGTTATTGATAATCCTTCATTCTTGACCGTGGCCGGGGCTCGAACCCGGGCCGGCAGGTCACCATGACATGTTTCGATCGCAACCACTCGATCTCCTCAGATGGATTTGCCGTTTTACACTCGCAGCCATCGACGACTGCTGACGTCAATAGTCAAACATCAATCCAAATTGTATTTTAACCTTTGGTAGATCGAAGTTTTGCTTTTTTGAATGATTATCTATTTTAATTGATTTTACATGTTCTTCCTTACTTCTGTTTTTTCGTACTTTTTGTCAAGAATTTTTCTTGAAGTCCAAAGTACATTTTTTGTTTTTTCATTTTTTGTCTTTCTTTTTCTTGTTGACCTTTTTCAGTACAAATTGAAGGACAAATGAATACATAGAGCTAGATTTTTTTTTTAAATTTTTATCAGTGTGGAACAAAAAAAAAATGGATTTGAATTAACAGGATATTTTTAAGTTTAGAGTGCATATTTTACCTTTTTGAAACATATTTTGATATACCCCTTATTTTGGTATACCCTTTATAGTATTTTAATTTGTTCGTTAATTCTTTCTTATTTAATTTAACGTTTTAAAATCTTGTCAATTAATTGTTGGTTTATTTTTGAAACATTGTATAAAACTATTTCTAAATAGGAGATAGTAAATTAAAACAAACTTATTGATTTTTTGTAAGCACTCGAGAACTACCCAATAAATATTTTATCATTTTGCGAAGCACTAATGGTACATTTAAAAATATAAGGGCAAAACGATGCGCTACGCAATACGACATACAGAGATGCAGTTAAGTAACGGAAGGAACTCTTGACAAGTTTTAAAATAACATTTTAAGTGCTACGGCACTCCCTTATACTAAGAAGCAGGTTTTAAAGGGAGTATACTAAACAATAACTGTAAAAAAAAACATTCAGTGTGTAAAGTTAAACGCAACTTTCACTAGTTTTTATATGGGTTAAATAAAGCGCTGTTTGTGTCAAAAATGTATTGCTTCACAGTAGGAACTCCCCACACAAAATTTATGCCTTCCGTAAGCAAGATGATAAGCGATAAAGAACTAGTTCGAAAACCATGTCAAGAATGAATATATTTTAAAGTTTTCACAAATCTTTGTATATCTAATCAATAAATCTCATTAAAAACCAGTACCACGACACAAAAATGAACGTCCTACACTGCAATAAACCAGTTAACCATTAAACAAAATAATTGTTGCTATAGTGTCTTCGATTGCGGGAAAATGCCTTTGTTTCCAATGGAGAATTCATGAAGATTTGAAAGACCTGAATTGGGCCAATGATCTTGTACTATTAGAAAAAAAAAAAGAAATGCAGAGAAAAACAAGTTAGAGTGCTATATTCGGCTGTGCCGAATCTTTGATACCCTCTACCGACAGTTCGAATGTTTAAGGAGTAATATCTGTATGATGTCTTTTTATTATTATTATCTTAAACTGTGACGATTTGTTATTAATTATGGTTTTAGGAGACTAAACTGTTTTCCGGGAGTAGGGCATATATGGGGCCTAGGGTAAATTATGTACCGATCTTCACGAATAAAACGGACTTGTGCAAAATCTTATGTCTTTCCGTGCATTTTTGCATCATTTATGTTAGTTTTTGTAACAAAATTATCAAGTTTTTGAAGGTGGTGGTTCCACATTTTGATTCATAGCTCTGGTCCTACTTAACCGATTTTGCTTAAATTCAATTCCAAACTGCTTAGGATAACTACAAGCAATTTGACACCTAGTTTGTTTATTTCTTTTGAGTTTTTCGAAAGTGAGCGTGTTTTCAACAGACGGACAGACAGACGGACATGGCTAAATCGACTTAGAATTACTCAAGCAGCCAGAATATATATACTTTATGTGGTCTGAGATGAATAATAAAAAAGTTTCACACGGAATGACAAACTTAGTATACCCTCTTCACAATTAATTGTGGTGGAGGGTATAAAAATGAGGCCGTAAAATATGGTTTAAAAAAATGCGGACAAAACAAAATGTTTGAACGTCAAACCACAGCAAATGTCAACCGTTAAATTAAAAAACACACCCATAGAAAACGTGGACCATTTCTGCTACTTAAGACCACACTTTACATCCCATACGATTTCATTGTTTTTTGAATATTTCTAAACAATAATACTTTTCATTTGAGCAGGGTTGCATTTTAACAAAAGCATGTTTATGTGCGATAGTGTGAATACAAACTGTTATGTTAAAGTAGATTTTTATCTTACCAAGTGTTATGAAATACATATGACTTGTGTGACAGTGTAAAGTACGCTTTAAGGGTAGTTTACACGATCCCACAACTCAACTCAATCGTATGTATTTTAAGAAAAATACAACCCTGTCATCATAAGTTGTTATTGTTTTTTGAAAATTTTCAAACAATTATAAGAGCCAAAATGCATTTTCGTCAAAATACGCAAGACTTGTATTACCGCCTAAAACCCCCCTTAGATAGCATTATAACTCCCAAAAACGCACATAAGGCGTAGAACTTTTTTTTTAAATAAAACACAACAAATTTGATGGAATAACCAAAATTTTGGGTTTTGAGCTCACAAATTTCATGACATTTAATGTTTAAAAATAATTTCTGGCATGTTGGCTTTGCGAGTGCTTCTTATGAATACCTTCCTCTTGGTCCAATTTTGCACCACTTTTTCGAGCACACCCAGCGAATATTGGCTTCTAAATTTAAAATCGTTGCTGGTTTATCAGAACAGACCAGATATTTGGTGGACCTCCACAAAAAGTAGCCCAAAGGTGGAAGATCATACGAGCGAGGAGCCCAATTTGCAGGTCCATTTCTCAAGATAATTCGGTTACCAAACGTTTGGCTCAACAAAGAGATGGTTTCACCAGCTGAACGCCATGTTGCGCCGTCTTGTTGGTATAATTTCTACTCAAAATTTTTTGCAATAACATGATGAATAAAAAAAAAACAACGAATCATTTGCCTGTGGCGTTCGTAATTCACGGTAATATTGGCACCGGTTTCGGACTTAAAGACAAAGGGGCCGATGACGCATTCGGCATGTAAACCGCACCAAACTGTTATTTTTTCGGGATGTAATGGGGTCTCAAGGGTCTCAGAGGGATTGTCTTCTCTCCAAAATCGAAAATTATGCTTGTTTGTGTTAAGCCAGGAATAAGCCTCATCGCTGAAGATGATTGGATGATCAAAATCTGTTTCAATTCCCATTGGATTCTCAGCCCATTCACCGAACACACGATTATATTGATGGTCCGCTTGCTATTGTTCTTGTACCAGTTAGATCTTATATGAATGAAGGCCAAGATCTTTCCTCAAAAGTTTGCCAGTAGTAGATGGACAGAGACTTGGTTGCTGAGAACGGCGTCGGGTCGATAAAGTCAAGTCCTTTGTCGCACTCACGTCTACAGCGTCGATTGCTTCTTCTAACTACGCACGGTACGGTTTCGATTTGGATTCATATTATCCAAAAGAATAAATGTGGTCATAAATCGATCCATATTATTGCGTATGCAGATGGAGGATTATGTGCACCGTAAACTTGACGAAGTGCTCTAAAAGTTTGGCGAACAGCGTCAACGCAGGGTCATGAATAGTAATGTGAACTTGTCTTGTTTAATGAAACCCACAAAAAAGAAATAAAAATGGAGATAAAACCGCTAGATTGAAAAAAAATAGCTTAATTGCCATTACTTTTAAGCAATCGCAGCCAACTTCACTACTTAACGCCCTGTCAAAAAATCAGGTTTGGCAATTGCAAAGCATAGAAAACGCTTTATGCGCTGATTTAGGCCTGTTTTTGATTCATGGTGTAATGGCAAACCCTACTGAGCAGTATTGGCATTGCTACATGTCACGAATCTTTTTTATACTGAACAAATTTACAGTGAAAAACGAAATAGCAAAAAAAAATCACCCTTTACTTATAAGCACATTAGAACTACTTTTGTAATTGATTCCACAACGTTTAACTCGAAAGCTGTTACATCAGCGGGAGTTGTTGTTAATCGTCGTGTCAGGAATTTAAATTGTGGATTATCTATTTATCTAAAATTTTATTACACGTGTAATATGTATAATTTCAATTAAAATACGTTTCTAGTTTTAAGTCCGTTTATTTGTTATATGATTATGTTAAGAAGTGTTTTCGTTTTTCATTAAGAATACATTTTTAAGATTTGTTTTGTAAAAAAAAGATTTGTTTCTTAGCGCACAGTAGTTTGTCATTTCGATTAATTGAAACTGTCGTCTGGTGTTTTGACGTGTATAAAAAAATTGTATAAATAAAATTAAAAAAAAAGAAAATAAAAATTAAAATATAAAATGAAAAAAGCTAAAACTTCATTAGCATTAAAATCACATCATTTATAACAATCGTTAAATATTGTTTTCTGTATTTATAAGATTATTTTTTTTCAAATCTTTATCTAAACTAGTAAAACGATTGTAGTTCTATGCGATTTGCTTTTTGTGCGATTTTGTTAAAGTCTATTGTGTGTTGAGCTGTTTGATAACTATGAAGTCGCGTAAAATATTTTTGTTGAATTTGTTTTGCTGGATTTAGAAAATCAAAAGTCAGTTATTTTATTATTTCAAATAAACAAGTCAAAAACGTTGGCTATTTGTTTTTTGTTATTTTTATGTTCTGCGGTCTGTGTTTAGCTTTTGTATTGAAAAATTAATAAAACTAATTTAAAACACGCAAAGTTTTTAATTTGTTTATTGTTGTAGTTTTTTTTTTTTTTTTGCTTAATTTTCGATTATTAATGTCTGTCTATTAAAAAAAAAGATACCTAAACAGACGTAATTTTTATTTTATTTTATTGTTCTTGTTCTGAGACTATAAATATTCATACAATTCCCACACTATTTCATTTCTATTTTTGAAGTATTTATTAAAACAAATTAAAGCCTTAGATTATTAAATTTATTTGTTTTCTGCTCCTTCTTTCGTTACCGCGAATTCACTCATTTCTCCTGAACAAAATTTTTCTACGAAGAAAATTTTTTTCTCTCTTTCTTACAGCGAGAAATGTCAAACTACTTATAAAAATAATTTTTGTGAGAAATTGTTTTTTTCAAACAAATGTATGAATTCGCCTTAAAATACATGACTCTTTTTAAATAATTTTAAAGCATAATACAACGTTTTATTAAAATACAACTTAGTTTTTTAGTTCCCTTACCACCTGATCAGGTGGTTAAGAAAATTTAAAAAAAAAACCTAAGAACTTCTGACTTACTGCCTGTTTTTAGAAAACGTAAACTAGTGAGTGAGTGAGAAATTATATAGAAAACAAAAACAAATTTTCGTTTTTTATTGTTGTTTTCAATGTAATTTCTCACTCACTCACTTGTTTACGTTTTCTAAAAACAGGCAGTTAATGTATGAAATGTGGTAGATAGATACCAACAATGTTTTATTTATGGATACAAATACATTTAAATAACTTTTAATTGTAAAAAATAACAAACAATTAAATTTTTAACAAACAAATTTTTTCGACCAGCATGTAGTTTTTCTTCAATTTGAGTCTTAAAGTGCGTTAAACCAACAATATTTTTGGTTTTCCTCTCAAGGTGCAAATATTTAATGAAATAAGTTTTTTTGTCTCTCCTGTAAATGTACTGAAAGTGATTTAGCAGGTTTGCAAGTTTAGCCGACGATATGGCACAAACATATGACAATTATTTCGGACATACATATATAGCAACGCGGCTGTTCTTGACGAAACGCGTTTTGGGCGTCCTATTTTTGGCCACATTTTCGAGCATTATAGCCGTATGTCACGAGTAGAGTTTTTTTCCGGAGTTTTTCGATAAACAAACGTAGTTCCCTTACGTTTGTTTATCGATGTTTACAAAGTAAGTAAAATAAATGCTTTAATATGCGCTGCAAAATATGGCCCCAAAAAATAAATGAAAATTGACCCCGAATTTGGGTATGACCCTAAATTTGGGGTAAATCTTCATTATGAAAATTTGCCTTAAAATTTAAAATGAATTTTAGCCCCAAAAAATTAACAAAAAGAAAGTTATATTAAAAATTTTGGGTGGAGTTCATATGCCCGAAACTAGAAATCCCAAATTTAGAATACAGATTTCAAATCCGAATAATTATACAGTTTTGGTTTTAAAAATCGTACGATTGATAGCATTGTTGGACTTTCGGCCATGCGCAAAGATTTTTTCCTCTATACCATAGAACACTGGCTTTGCTTACTGAAGCTTCACGTTATAGCCGGCCTTTGGCCGGGCGCAAAAATGTTCTTCTCTATGATATAACGAACCCTGGCTTTGCTAACTAAAGCTTCTCTATATAGCCGGCCTTCGGCCGGGCGCAAGGATTTTCTTTTCTATGATATAACGAACACTGGCTTCGCTAACTAATTCTTTTCTATAGAGCCGGCCTTTGGCCGGGCGCAAGGATGTTTTCATCTATTGTATTATAACAAGCACCTGCTTCGCTTACTAAATCATCTCTGCATAACCGGCAAGGATTTTCTTCACTTTGGTATAAGAAGTCGGGTTTTTTATACTATCCCTAAAAACTTTTACATAAAATTTTATATAATTTGTGTAAAAATGTTTGGGGTGATTTTTCATTTCTTAAATTTTGCATTTTTTATTAGTTAACGAAAAATATCCCCAAAGTAAAAATTGTGGTTTTATTTGGGGCCATTTTTCATTCCTTGATAATTGGGGTAATTTTTCATTCCACTTAAAATGCAAAAACACCCTAACGAAAAAATTGAAAATAACCCCAAAAAAAAAACAAAAAAAATTCCACAAAATTGCGTGTTGTTGTGTCTCATGTAAAATTTTGGGGTCGTGCTTCACTTTCCTTTTGGGGCCATATTTCCTGGGGTCATTTTGCGCATCGCCGCTTAAATACTACAAAAATTAATTGAAGTTTTGAAACTGAAAAATGGATATAATTTATAAGCAAAGTATGACTTAATAAGATTATTTATATCTTAGAAGACGACTAAAAAGGACAGCGATAGAGAGAGAAAAAATAAATAAAAATTTTTTTTTTCATTAATAAGATTTTATTAAATTTTTAATTATAAATATGTACACTGGAATTTATTGTTGCAAGATAAGCTATTTTCTAAGCGCATTTCACTGCCTTCTTAGACCAGATCATCAGGAAACATTTTCCCAAAAAATTTTAGAAAATCTAAAGATATTAGCATATAAGACTGCATAGTGAATGAGAATTATAAGCACTCAAAAAGTCTTATTTGCAACGTTATCAAAGCTTAAACAAAATACTAAAAATAAACAGTGATTTTATCTACTACAATTGATTGGAATTCTCCCAACATTAATTTGTCATATAAATGAAAAATTATGTACTCCCAAGAATAAATTTGATAATACATTTTTTTTTTCAAAATTAAGTACGGCGAAGATACAAAAATAAAAATTTGCCAAAACTATCATATAGTGAGGTTTTCTTTCTGACAGCTGAGTTGGGTTTTCTTTATCGCTGTTTCTTCTATCATTTTCTCTTACTCTTCAATCCATCTTATAACTAAAATTCTAAAGTCCCCTCCCTAACATTTTGCTCCGTATACATCCATAAATCGTTACCTAAAACGTAAAAGGCCCTATCTTAAATTTTGAAAATTTTGCAGTAGTAGTAAAAAATTATAAATCGATAAATCGCCTTACTCTGTTAATAATTTATTTTTTTGTAAAACCTAACAGTCGTGTTGACCATTGACAATGTTGCATATTATGCAAACTGTTCGTAAGGTCTTTTAGTGTTTATACAATAATCTTTTGTAGAAACATACAGAAAAAAATCAAGTTAAAAACGTAGAAAACAAGGTTGATTTAAAATTTTTCGGTGGTGATTTTGCTTTATACGTTTTTCATGTTAATTCAACCTGATTTTACAATAACTTCGAACAACATTTTTTTTTTTTTTCAATAACTTAAATTTATGTTAATTTAACATTGCAGTAAAGTTAGAGCAAAATGTAATTTATATTGAAATGAATGAAAGTTATTTCAAGTTTAAACAACGTGAATTTCATTTAGAATCAAATTGGTTTGAGTGTGTTATAACAGTGTGAAGAAGCTTCAGAGACAACATATGCATTTATTTAAGAATAATTCAAAACACTTACCCCTGTAACACACGTTTCACTTATTTTGTATTCTCCTTTGATAACAGAAGCATCAGCAGAATCGCCCAATATGGTTTTCGTCATCATTCTACTTTGAAAACTTGATGTACTATTAAACTAAATAATTTTAATTAAAAGAATATGGGAATTGTCTTCTTTTTATAACATATTTTAAAAATGAAAATAAAAAATGTACATACTTAAGTATGTATGCATGTTAATTTAACAAGATAAACTTTTGATTTTAATATAAAACAGGTTTTTATGGATTCCATATTTATTTATATTTTAATAAATTTTTTTTTATTTGAACAGTAAATAATATTAAATAAACGTGATTTAAGGTTAATATGAAATAATGAATATGAAATAATGATAAATTTAAAAAAGGGCATACTTTTTCAGAAAATTACTATGATTCTCAATCAACATTTTTCCATGTTAATTTTACATTGGTATTTTTTTCTGTGTGAAGGGCCGTTTGCTTTTTATTAATAAAATCGATAATTTTAAACGTTTGTGCTGATGCAAATAATACATCAAACTCAATGAAAAAGTCAATTTGTAATTTTTGGTTAGTTAGGGCCTTTTGCGTTTTATGTAACGAAATTTTTATTCCAAGCAATTTGTCAAAATATTTTTTTTTTTTTTGTTAATTTTTTAAACAAATCATTTGTTAATTATGAACTTAAATTAGTCATTTATTTATTTCAAAAATATTTTAAATATTTATCAAATAGTTTTTTTAATGCTTAATTTAATTTACTGCGTAAAAAACAACATTATTTTTTTCAAAAAGCAAAAAAAAAAAAAAACGTGAGGCCGAAAAAACAACAAAAATTAAAAAAAAAACATCTAAATATTTGCCATTAAAAAAAAGAGAGAAAGATTTATTTGGGTCAAAACAGAATCCAATTAAAAAAAAAAAAACAAAAAATATGAACATCTAAATAAAAAAGCCAAGTATTTTAAATAAAAAAAAAATCTACAAAATTTTAAATAAAATAAAACTTCAATCATATTTTTCTATTCGTTCTAAACGAAATGAAATCTTTTAGATGAAGAGAATCACCACCAGCAGCAGCAGAAGCAGCCACACACAGCAGTGAAATAATGACATGATGTGAAATGATGACATTATTAATTATATGTACATTAACAATTTCACAGATTCTTAAACAAATTGTTGAAATGTCTTTTTTGTTATTGTTGTTATCTTGTGTTTGTTTTTCGATGTTTTTTTATATATATATATATCTTTTTTTTTTTTGCTTTATGATCGTTTATGCTGTCAAAATGTAAGATTTTTAGGATTTTGCGGTTTTTATATGTTCATGTTCAAAAATAATTGTGTTGTTGTTGTTGTTTAAAGCTACTACAATAATATAAATAAAAAAATGGATATAAATAACAAAGAAATACTAAAATGTATGTTGTGACAACACAGCATGATGTTTGTCTGTCCGTCTGTTCGCCTATACGCTGCTTAAGGCCGTTTTACACTATAACCCAAGTCTTCAGAATTTTGACGAAAAAGATTCCTTGATCTAATTATTGTTTGAAAATTTTCAAAAAATATAACAACTTATCATGGCAGGGTTGTGTTTTTCTTAAAATACTTCAGACTTGTATTTTACACCCATGTGCTGAAAAACGCGCGATTGTAAAATCACTTGTAAGTTTAAAATCGCCAATTTCATTTCGCCAATTTCACTTTGAACGAAGTAGAAGCTTATTCAAAGGTAAGCAAAACCAACGCAGTAGTGAAAAAAAAAGCAAGTTTTTTAATTAATTCAATTGAATTTTATTATAACGTTTGTTACTTCTGCTGCAGTTGAAATAATAAAATAAAAAAACACAGCAATTTAGAGATTTCAAATCGTAATTTCATGTTTTTCTGAAATATGTTTCTCAGTAAATGTGGGATAGTGTGAAACTGCCTTTAACAGCAGCAACAGCGTCCGAATTTTTAATAAGATAAAGCTAAAAATTACGCGGGTTTTTTCTATTTTCGTTTTGTCAAATCATTTTTGTCTATTTCTTATGAAACTGTGCTATTTTTACCCCATGATTATAAAAAGACGAGAGGGCGATGATTAAACGCTATAAACTTACCAGATTTAAATCTCTTAAAAATTAATCTTGAAAAATATTTTTAGAAATAACTATTTCTTATGCCCAATTTCTAGGAAAGTAATTAAGTCTAAATTAAGTTAATTTTCATATAAACTTAAAACGTGTTTAAATACATATTGATTTTTTGAGTTTTATTTTAAAAGTCTTATTTAAACAAGATAGAAATATGGTAGCACTACTTAGTCTGGGTTCACACTATGAAAGTTTTCTTTCAGAAAGTCTTAGCTTATAGGTGGGAGGGGAGGACAACATGCTATTATTCTCTCCCCTCTCATCAATAAACTTAGACTTTCTGAAAGAAAACTTTCACAGTGTGAACCGATACTTAATACAAAAAAATATCATAAAAAAGTATAATTATTTACAAGGTGGTCTCAAGAAACAGCTGATTGTTATTGTTGTTGTTGTATTGTCGTGATATTGAGGCCACCTTGTTAAAATATTACAATAGAAACTTAAGTTGAAATTAAGTGTACCACATCGGTGAATTAAGTTTGATTTAAGTATTTAGTGAAGAAGAGAATAAATGTGTTTTAATATCAATCCTGAAAATTGGCCATTAATTTTTTTTTAAATCTTTACTATATACAATATTTTGGCGTTTTTTGATCAGTTTTGTTTTTTGTAAATAAATCTTTTTAGCGATTTTAAGCTTCTTTAGAGTATAATTTTTGATTCGTTTTCTAACATTGGCACTTATTTACGATTATTTGGCCTTTATAAAATTTTGTATTTTTTATATTAAGACTTGTTCTGACAATCGAAAAACGCTAAAATTTTGCGATTCTGTTTTGAAATAAAAGTTCTTCTGTAAATCACAATCGCTAAAATCCAGGCAGCTTCAGATCGCAAAAGTGAACTCGAGGAAACTAACATATTTTTAATAAACTATGGCAGATCGCAAGAGAAACGCACAAGTTTGAGAAAATCATTAAATAAATTTAGCGTTTTGCGATTTTAAATCGTGCGATTGTAGAACGTGGCCGATTGCTATTGTGAAAGTTTTTTTTATTATTAGCAATTTTACAATTTCTTTTAAGTTTTAAGATATCTTCTACGATTTTTTTTTTTAAATATTGGCAAAAATTAACGATGTTTCGGCTTTTTTTATAATTTTTGTTATCTAATTTGTGATTCTATTTTTTTCATGTTAAAAAATTTGATAACGATTTTTTTTGTTTAATCTTAGACAATTTTCGCGATTTTAAGCACTTTGATATATTTTCTAAGTTTTTTTTCATCTCTTTGGCGATTTTTCCTTTTCTTAGCCGTTTTTTTTTTTTTATCATAAGGCTTTCAAAATGTATAACGTTTTTTTAATTTTTTTCTGGTTGTTTTTTAATTTTAGTTTAAAATTTTTTATTTTATATTTTGTGATATTTTGTTTTAGCAGTTTCAAAGTTAAATTATTTTTCTATATAAGCGATTTTTTTTTGAGATTTTCACGATTTTTTATTGAAATTATTTATTGCGGTTTTTTGCTTTAAAACATTTTGTTCTGCTTTTATTTTTCATTTCAGTTAATTTATCAATTTTATTTCTGTGTATTTAAAATACTTTGTGCTATAGTGTCATGATTGATGTGACAATTTTATTTTCAATCGAATGAATAATTGTGTTTGTTTTTGAAGTGTTCAAAATAAATGATTTAAAATATTTCATAGTGGCATCATAGGTGTTATTAATATAGTATTCAAAACAAGTTACAATATCAAAATAAATTAAATAATTGGTAAAGACCAGAATGTACTAATAAAGTGACCTCACAAGCGCAGCTGTTTTCAGTGATTTTCATCGTGTGTGATGTTTGGTGTCATTTTTTTGTTTGTTTACCTTTTTTAACAAGGCATTTTGACATTTGCCGTCTCAATTCTAGCAACAAAATGCCTGTTGTTTTTTCTATTGTTTCATTGTTGTAGTACTGAGGTCACTTTGTTCAAACATTTTGGAAAAGACTTTGAAAACCTTAAAAAACGTTTTCTAGAAACGCCTTACAAAATAATTAAATTAGACAATCACAAAGTTTTATAAAATCACAGAACTCTTTCAAGGTATATTCACACAAGATAGACTCACTTGGGAGTGTAGACATGCTGCTCTATAACAGGAACCGAGTTGTCAACATTGTCTTCATATAAAACAATAATAATTTAACGCACACATATACAAATTTTGGCTCATATACACGAAATTTGACGTTTGGGTTCCAACTTGGGTAAACAGTTGACAAACATATGGGCCAACGAGTTTACCTTGGGTAAATATACCTTGAACTCTTTGAAACTATTTTTAAAAACTATAACAAAAAACTCAATATAAAGCAATACAACCCTTTCTAAAAAAACGCCGCAAAATACCACCAAATAACAGCATTTTTTTAAGCTGGCGGCGTCATCGGTCAATACTTCGTTGAAAACGACGTTGGCCAGGCAACCACCATCAAGGGCGAGCGGTATGGGTCGATGATTATCAACTTCTTTTGGCCTATTTTTCAGAATGTAGACACCAACGAGATGTGAGTTCAACTCATGCCTCTCTCGACATTCACGTGCGAGTTTTGTAAACAGGCCACCGTGATCGTGGACCTAACCCCGTTAAAGTTTTGCTTGGTGGTTTTTCTTAAGTCGGTTTTCTATACGAATAAGTCAGAAGAATATTACAGCGGCCCTCAATGCCAACAATGCTCATGCCTTCATTAAAAATATGCCTGATTTATGCGACAAGGCCATGGAAAATTAACGATTTCGAATACGAGCCAGACAGCTGTATACATCATACATAATGGCATCGATAGGCCTTTCGAACGAATAAAAATACTTCGATGATATCTAACACATATTTTGTTTCATTCAAACTTAAAGATATAACGCTCTTAGTGGATGACCCTTTATAAGCGCAAGTGTCCTCTAAAATATAAATAACATATCGAGCCCTAATACCGAAAACGATGTAACAAACAGCATTTTAGATTTTTGTGTTTTGATGAAAATCGATAATTTTTGATCATTTGCATCATCTCTAAAAATCTCATGTTTCTGGGAAATACCGTTACGAAATAAGAGCAAAAGCAATTTCAAACGAAACCCTAGACTTGAAGCAAAGATACATATTTAATAAACAACCTTCTCCCGTAAAATTTTATTTTTGTTGGTTACATAATTTTTGCTATAAGGGCTCGATATATTGTCTAAAAAATTATGACTGATTAAATTGTATTATAATAGCGTTATTCTTTACGTTTTTACGCGTACTAAAGTTTTTTCCGAGATTTTGCTTTATTTGGGGCCTATGACAAATTATGGACCCAACTGCGCGAATGTTGACACTGCGATTTCTTGTCATATAAAAATGTAACAGTTCAAAATTTATTACAATCGCATTATTTGTTTCGGTTTTAGACGTATTAAATTGTTTTTTGAGAGTGTACTTTATATGGGGCCTATGGTAAATTATGAACTGATCTTCACGAAATTTGTGGTATAATTTCTAGTCATATGGAACGAATTTGTGCAAAATCTTATATCAATATGTGCATTCCGCCACTATTTACACAGAAAATTTTTTCACCAATTAAAGCATTAATTAAAAATTAACTCAGTTTTAATTAAAAAATTTTATTTAATTGATACTATTAATTTGTACCAGTTAACAAATTCACTTGATTAAACGTTTAATTCCCTTGATGAAACGTTTAATTCATTTGATTACATTTTTTATTAAAACATACTTTATTTTCGATTAATGCTTTAATTGGTGAAAACATTTTTTCTTTCTGTGTATGCTTGTTTTTGTAACAAAAATATCAATGTTTTTGGGTGGTTGTACCACATTTTGATTCTTAACTCCTTTTCTAATGAGCTTATTTTGCTAGATTTAAATACCAAACTGATTAGAAGAACTAGAAACAATTTGACTCCAATATTGTTTTTTTCTTTTGAGTCGTTCGAAAGTGAGCGTGAGAAGTGACGGAGATGGCTAAATCGACTTAGAATTACTCAAGGAACCTGCATATATAAACCATTAAAAGAGTTTCACATGAAATTGCAAACTTAGAATACACTTATCACAACTAGTTGTGGTGGAGGGTATAAAATAAATTTAAACTTTAATACCATTTCAGAACAAATATTCGCTAATCAAAGTACATGAATTATTTTTAAAATAATTTTGAAAGGTGGTAAAATAAAACGAAATAATATAGAAAATTTACGACAAATGCAAACTAAAGCTAAATTTAAAATTAAAACCAAAAAGTAAAATAAATGAATTTCTTAACACAAAAAATTTTTTCAACGACAAAGTTTTTATAATAATCAAATATGTTCGTACGTTATGTATTTATATATAAGGTGACCATACGTACTCTTTTTTAGAGCACAATTATCCATTTTAACTGGCTGTCATCTATAATTTTTGTGTCCTATTTTTGCCATCTTTTTTCATGACTTGTCATCTTAATTTTTAAAGCATGATCAATATCTGGTTTTGCCCGAATTAGATTAAAACGCCAGGTGCCCGGCTTGTCTGTTTTTTCGACTAGCACAGTGTATTTATTGCTCAAAATTACAATATTAAAATTTTATTTTAAGATTATTTGTTAAAGGTTGCAAAAGAAAAAAAATTATATCTTTAAAAAGAAAAAAAAAAACACCCCCTTCAAAGTTTCAGGATTTTTAAAGAACAGTTTGAGGTATTATAAAAAAAAAAATCAGACAAATAAAAAAAAAGATTTTGACTAAGTCCATTTTTAAAATTTTATATTTTGAAGATGGGCATTTCCACGCAAAACGACCATTCGCAGTAAAAACAAAATTTATATATTTTTAATATAAAACGGTAAATTTATGTCAAGGAGAAAATGACTATTATGAACATATAAGTAAATTTTTTTTATTTTTTATCAATTTTACAACACCTTGAAATGAGCCTTAACTGAATTCTCTTTTCTATCTCTTTGAACATTTTTCGTTTCGTTTGGTTTTTTTTAATCCCTTTCTGCGAATTATTAAAAACCGTTATCTCTGAAAATATTTGTTATACTCTCGCTTACTTTTTGTTGAAGTTTGGATTAATATGTATATTAAAATTTTCGGTCACATCTGTCACAATAAAAGTTGAAAAAGTTTAATAAAATTGTAACTTTACATAAAAAATAGATGACACTTTCCAACACTAACAAAGTTAGTGCAATTAATAATAAAATTATATTTTGTGAAGCACCTTTTTTAATATTCGAGAATTTGGTTATAGGATATATTTGGACACGCCAGTCACACTAAGAATAACTCATATTTTTTCAATGGATGTCAAAAATAGAAAACGGTTGAAAAGGAAGAAACTGAGAGTAAATAAAGAAATTATGAACTGCATTTGGCTTTAGAAAGAGAAAGAGAAAGGGACAGGAAAGAAGAGGTGCTAAGAAGAATATGATGGATTAGAAATCACAGTGTTTAGGTTTTCTTAAAAATTATTATTAACGACCTCAAAACAAAGCTTGATTTGAAAGTTGTGCAAATATTTTCGGATAGTTTTGCATCCTAATTCAAAAATCGGTACAATATTTTTTAACATATATCATGCGCCGCTCGCTTCTAAAGATAAAGTAGTAAAGATTACCCATTTTTTATACGAGAGGTAAGAGACGTCAAAAAATAACCAATATTAAAAAAAATGCATAGCTTTAAAAGAGCAGATGTAGCGTCTGTGTACATTAGGGTGGCCGTTATTTTTTTTATTTTGATTTCTTATGTTCTCCCCCCCTAAATCGGTTCAGTTTTATGTAAAAAAAAATACAAAAAAATTTCGTAGCGATAAGTTGTGTTTTAGGGGGGGCGTCCGTCCCTCAAAGTTTGCCATCAAGCCATTTATTCAAATGTAATTTGTTTGCGTATGACTATCTTCTAAAAACAACATTTTACAAGAACATAATATATAGGGAATATTTTAGCTCTTCTAGTCAACAACATAAGCCTCTAAGAAAGTTTTTTGCTAAAATCAATATTTTAGAAAATAATTAAGAAAATAAAAACAAAATACCAAACATTTTATATACGTTTTATATATATAAAAGGGGGATTTAATGTCAAGTGACCCAATTTTGAAATAGATGTCTTTCGATTTAAATGAAATTTACACCAATTTTAGTACTGTTAGATAGTAGCTTAGACACTTGGGACAAATTTTGCTTACACCATTAGATAATAAGTTACATGGATGAGAAAGAACACCTGTATGGCCAAAATGTCAAACTTCGACCCCCTCTAACTTTTTGACCGATCTTGTTGAAAATTTGTGTCTAAGCTACTATCTAACAGTACTAAAATTTTGATTTTAGCAAAAAACTTTCTTTCAGGCTTATGTTGTTGACTAGAAGAGCTAAAATATTGCCATATATCATATTCTTGTAAAATGTTGTTTTTAGAAGATAGTCATACGCAAACAAATTACATTTGAATAAATGGCTTGCTGGCAAACTTTGAGGGGCGGACGCCCTCCCTAAAACACAACTTATCGCTACGAAATTTTTTTGTATTTTTTTTACATAAAACTGAACCGATTTGGAGGGGGAGAGTATAAGAAATCAAAAAAAAAAAAGTTCTCCATACAACTAACGGCCACGCTAGTGTATGTATATGTTTGCTGTACATATTTATCTGAATTTAAAAAAATTTACTTAAACAACTACAAATAATAAACTAACAATAAATTTGTCATATTATTTTCTTATGAGTTTATTTTTACGTTTGTAACATTAATGAATACAATGAAATGTGTTTTTTTTTTCTTTAATTTTGTTCGAGTTTTTTTATTAGGGCACACCCGTCACATAAGAAAGTCACACCCGTCACAATTTAAAAGAAGTTTTTTTTATTAAAATTTTTTTTTCAGGCAAACCAATCCAAAAAACTTTGAACGCGATCTGCGGAAATATTACAGAGTTTGTCCTTAAAGTCATAATTCTCTAAAAACTAAGATTTGTAAGGTCACACCGGTCACAGCCTTCTGATTGCCATTTTGAGCAGATATCCTGTTCTCTCAATGTGTACCTGTTGTTTACAGTTTTAATGCTCAACATTCTTGTGAAACACATCCTTTTTTTAAATTATCAATTTTATATTTTTGAATTATATAAAAAAAATATGAGTATCGTGGTCACACCCGTAACTATTGAATTGCGCAGATATGTACATATTACATTTTTCGAAAAAAAAATAAAAAATTCATTTCAATATATGTATTGTTTGAATCCTCAAGAATTCTCTTTAAAATGACATAAAAGTCATCTTCGTATGTAAAGTAGTTATCGAGATATTGAAGAAATAAACTCAGCACATTAGGCGAAATAATGACATTTTGAATATGACATAACTTTGGAAAAAAAAATTTTAGTTTTTCGTTCAAACATGCTCTTTATAGGATAAAAGGAACCTTCTCACCAAATTTCATTCAAATCGAAAGGGGTCGTGTCCCACTCTTGGTCGATTTGACATGGTTTTACCCATATGTATTTTTTAATAACTTTGCATATATAAATATGTCAATGTAAATTTGTCTGTAAAATATGTAAAAACTCTTTTTGATTTTTTTCTTTATGCCCTCTTTTTTTTTTCAAAATCTGGTCGCCTTAGTATAATAAACTTACGTATATAATTATTTAGATACATACACATATATGTGTGTATGTATGTATGAACGCATCTATGAATCTACAATATTTATATGGGTAAAAATTTACTATATGGTGTGGATATGGATAAAGCTACTTTACAAAAAAAAAAAAAAAAAAAAAAAATAAAAATCGACAACCAAGAAATAAGTCAGACATTAAAGTCGGTCGAACCCTACTGTATGATACCCTACCCCAGAGTTTTTAAAAACAAATTTTCGAGATTTTACCCTACTTGGTATTTTAGGGGCAATCATGGACCCGCGAGAACCAAATTAAATTTGAGATTTATGAACAAGTTTTTAATCAAATCAGTTTTGTATCAGAATTTATCTTAATAACAACCTTTTAAGATGGCTTATTGGAACAAAGACTTTTCCGGGAAGAAGCTTGTATGACGGCTATGTGAAATCGGTCTATAGGCTTAGTCCTTAAGCCAATTAGAACGTATGTTTTAAATTTCATCAAATTATCTCCAATTATACGACCGGTTCTTTTGCGCAAAAGATTTACATGGACAGACGGCCAAACAGACGGAGAATATATGATCGACTCAAAAAGTGATTCAGAGGCGATCGGTATACTAAAAGTTAGGTGTAGGATCAATATCATTAAAGGCTAGATTACACTATTATACTTTGTATTAATACATGTCAAAATCTCAAGTAATATGACAAAGTGTGATAGTGTGAATACAATGTGTCACGAAAATGACAAGTATTATAAAAAAAGTTTGACATCCCATACGACTTCATCGTTTTTTGAAAAATTTCTAAGCAATAATACTTTTCATTGGATCAGGGTTGCATTTTATTTCATGTGTGAGTGTTTATACTTTGTGTGATGGTGTGAACACAAACTGTCATGTTAAATTAGATTTTTTGACAGTGGCAACAAAACTCATTAGATTTCTATCTCACAAAGTATTATGGAATACGTAAGACTTGTGAGATAGTGTAATCTAGCCTTAAGTGTTACAAACCTCAGCACAAACGCATAATACCCTCTCTACTATTGTGTGTGGCTATAACAAGTACGAAATACAATAATACATACAAAGATACAATATGTAGATACGATACTTATAATATACTGTATGTACAATGAACATACGTCAATAACGTTGAATATTATAGTCGTACAAAAGTACAAAATTTTTGATGGTCACACAAGAACAAAAAAAAAAAAAACCACAGCAATTCATATCGTCAGTCAGTCTTTATTCCCACACCACTTGCGTTTGTGCTGATCTGTTTAACACAAAAAAATATTGACCCTAGACCCACTCTTTTAATATACCGATCGACTGAGAATCGGTCCATAATTTTACATATGCCATCTTTTTATATTAGCATTTTTATCATGTTACCAAATTTGATTGGACTTGGTTCATTAACCGAAGCTCTCATACAAATCCACTACCGAAAACAGCCTTACATTTCATTACGTGCTTTTAAATGTTGGAATAACATCAAATGTGGTGACGATTACTTTTATAACAGCTACTTTGTCATGTCAAAATTTTCTTGGATACGTCCAAAATTGACTATAGGTCCCGTATAAACCCCCTTCCTCAAATAACTGTAAAATGAAAAAATCTCATAGGTAGAAATCTAGATAAAATTCGGCATGGAGAACTCTTGTAGAGAATCTTAAACTTATAACATAATTTTGTTTTGACGAGTCCACAATTGCCCATGGCGCCCTATTAGTCCACACTCTCGAAAACTTATCTGTAAAGAATGTGGTGTGGGGGGTTTCATACGGTCTGACTTGACCGACTATACTTTTCTACTTGTTTTGGCTTGTCATGTGGACGAACAGCTATTAATACAACCCTCTTTTCTTCAACCAACAAACTGACCGACCCATGCATCCATCCATCTAGCATGTATAAGAAACGAAGGCGCTTGATTGGTCTATAAATTAATTTTGAATAAATTGATTTTGAATAAAAATAAACACTAATTAAACGAACTAAAATAATTAAATTTATTTTGAAAACCGATGATAAGTTTTTCTAACGCTACGAGCATACTTAATATTCTGTGATGGGGGATCTCATTTTTTACTTTATCGCAAAATAAGTTGCAATTTTACTTTTTTAAGTTTTCAGTTTAGTTTGGAATGTCATCCAAATCCGTGAACAATTTTTCTCGCTATCACTTCTCAGTGAATGTAAAAAAATTCAAAATCAGAGAAATGGTTGTTCAAAAATATACATGTCTATACGAATAAGTTAAAAAAAAACAAAGCCAACTATCGAGCCCTAACCGCGAAAATAACGTAAGCGTCAAAAATCCAATTTTGCAGGAGACGAGGTTTTTTTTCTTTATTTCATATAAATTTTGTATGCAATTGGTCGCTTACGATTAAATTGTTCTTGCTATAAAATCGTAACGGTACCTTATGTGACCGTGACATTTAAAGAGATGATGCAAGTGTTGCCAATAAACTCATTTATTAAAACAAAACGAAAATTGAATATGATGGCGCTTATGTTTTTTCGCGGTTAGGGCTCGATTTATAGTATTGGAGAGATAGTTTGATTGCGTCGTTAGTTTTTTGCACTTTTTTTATTTTCTGTAGTAAAATAATTTCCAAAATTCCGCCACCCCGTCTTTTGAAAGCTTAGCAAGTCCGCTGGCAATCGACCTGTTACTTTGCCTTTTTTTGAGCTGTATATCAGTTTGTACCTTTTAAATGGATGTTGCCCTTTATATGCGAATTATAAGAACAACTACTTACATACAATATGCTCTGTTCCCCACCAAAAATAAAGTGAGAAAATCAAAGGGGAAAGTGAAATTATTACCAGGGGCCTAATTCTGGCAGTCGTGATCGAGTACTTTCTCGATTCGAAAGCAATTTTATTTCAGTCGATACTGAACGAATTGAAATTATTTTTTCAGTATTGTGAAACTCAAATTATTCTTTTTTAACACTGAAAAAATAGTTCTGATTCGTTCAGTATTAACTGAAATAATTAGACATTAAATTGCTTTCGAATCAAGAAAGTACTTGATCACGACTGCAAGCAAGACTCAGGCCCCAGGGAAAAAACTATTCACGATAACCGAAATTTTTGCAGTGAATATTTTTTCACGTTATAATTCTCCTTTGATGTTATGGTATATTTTCGCTAAATGCATTATTTCAAGAGATAGCGATCGAAATATTTTACCGCACCCGATTTTTTTTACCGTTTGCATGCCTCAACTTAAACTAATATTAAAGAATAATTTTAAGAGATAACTCCGGTAATTATGAAAAGCTTAGAACTAATAAGAGCTGCAAGCGTCTTTTTTATGTCAAAACGTTTAATTTTCACACAGTTTATACGAAACAAACCTTTAGAACGCGAATTCAATACCGCCAGGCTGAAAAATCTTATTTGATAGACCCGCTTGGTCGTCTTATTTTATTAAAAATGTATTGGCAATACAATTTTCGTGTTTAAAAAAACGCTTGCCGCTCTTGTTTAGGTAGCTCAGATACGTGGTGTTATTTTTTTTAGATCTAAATTAACTAAATCTCCGTTTCTTTATTAAATTAACTTGATAAATGCAGACTATTTAACTCCTACGTTTCTTTTGCACCACCCTTTATTGACACCACCTTCGTCAACTTGATTTATTCTAAATAAATGTATTCGAATGAATTGTGTTTAACTGAATTTGAGTACAAATATTGAATAATATAATAAAAAAAAAAAAAATTAAGAATAAGAAATCAAACAAAATTATCAAAATACATAAAAAAAATTATATATCAACACAAAAATATTATTTTTGTTTATTTCATTTTATATTTGCTTGAATTTGCGTAGATCATTTAAACATTTCAAAACCAGTGTGTATTTCGTTTATTCCATTCTATTTAAATTTTGGTTTGCTACTCTTTTCTATTTTTGCTGTTGTGATTATGAAGAGCTCTTGTTTTACGGATAAACTCCTATTAATACGAAGGTTGAACGAAAATAAATCAGGATAATAGAACTACACAATACAAATACAATTACAAATTAAATTGTATGATTAAAAAAAATGATCCGGTAGTTGAATTGCTCGTAGTAAATGCCAGAACGGATACCATGCAGTGTTTTAGACCCGTCCGAGAATGTCCGTATCGCATCAGCGGGAATCTGTAGGCTAACGTAGTAAGCCATGGTATCCAAAATGCTAACGGTGAAGCCTGGATCAAAGATTGGGTCCGGTGTGACATAATCAACGTCCGTTTGCCAATTCATATTATACAGGATCTTTGAATATCCGATGTTATGATCTATCCATGCTCCAGTGGCCCTTAGTCTTACCGCTGCGTTTGCAGCTAACCTTTTTGCAAAAATTTCTGGTGGTAACCAGCCCAAGGTCATATAGAGTGCTATAATATATATATAGGGAAAGCTATAATAGCACATGTTACCGTTATTGCCACCCTTTTCATTATACGTTGTTCTCCCCCCTGAGCACCGACCAATAGCTGCACCGTAAAACAGAATAGGTTTGATGACACATTCGTATATCCAGTATACATTCTTCGGGTTGAATCCCCAATTTAGGCCAATGGCAATATAGAGCAGTTGCCGCCTTAGTAGTCCTGGAACTCTTCCAGTTCAGTTTGCTGTCCAATATTAGTCTAAGGTATTTGGCACTATCGGACAGTTTCATAGAGACCGTATTTATTCTCGGGATAACGAAATGAGAAATTTTGTACTTCCTTGTAAAAGGAACCAGTTCTGTTTGGGCAGTATAAGTATACAGTCCTCAGTCCTGGCACCATTTCAGAACTCCAAAAGCTCCGACAGTTCTTACGGATCCTTAACCAAATTCCAAAATAATGGTGATGGTACCCCTTCTTTTGTAGTGTCTCTAGTCGCTTCGATACACTTATATAATAATAATATATATATATATAAATATATATGGGGGATTTCATGTCAAGTGACCTGATTTGGATACTATGAGTGCTGCATATGCTTAAAATTTAAAAACCCTCGTCTAGAGTTAAAAACTATTTTTTTTTTATACATAAGCCACTCGCATCGCAAAAAGCGACCAAAACTACCTTAAAGGAAAAGACATAAGCTTTCTTTCGAGCAAAAAAAAAAACATTCCTGATAAAAAAAATAAATAAAAAAAAGCTTGGTGCAAATTTCATCCATTGGGTCACTTGACATGAAATCCCCCATATATATCATGGCGTGTAGTTCCTTCTAGGAACCTAAAGCCTCAACGAACTCTCTTCATTCGATTCGGTTGGATGAGATATGTTATTATGCATTTGTTTTCAGCTTTGACCGCTTCAATTGACTTTGTTTTTGAGTTGACGACGCCAAGTGTGTGTTGCAGTGATGGAAAATTGAAAAATTTAGATGGTACTGACCACCAAGCAAACGAGTACTTTTTTCAAAATTTCGGTACTTTTTCAAACAAACTTTTTTTATTGCAAAATAAACTTTAAAAAAAAACTAAAATACTTAATTTTTTTTGCTCATATCTCAGCCATTTATGAACCGAGCTGGCTAAACTTCAACAGCAATATTCTGAAGAGGATATCTGACATTAAAATATACCAACAAGCATATATACTTTTGATAAGAATAAATTTTGTGTAGGCAATGTTGCCAAGAGGGCTGTGGAGTCGGAGTTGTATAGGCAAAGTTGAAGTCCTTGTACCGGAGTTGGACTTGAAGTACCCACAAAAAATTTGCGACTCCAAAATTTTTCGGCATAACAAAATTTAAAAAAAAATATTTTAATACATAATTTCCAAAATAAAAATAATTTGAAATGGGCGATGCAATATTTAAAATAGGATTCGAATATTTTACTGATACCTTTTCTTCCTATATTTAATCATTTAAGAGGTACTGCATTAAAAAAGAGTTTAAAGTCAAATAAGGACCAGTCTTATATCTGTGGTTTTCACGAATAATCGCGTAAGTTATAAAACCAAACTTTTCAGGAGAGCAAAAACAATTATTTTTTTCAATTGCGGTTTCTGTAGATGCTTTTTTAAACTTTTTTCTTTACTATCCCCTTAACAGTGACTTTCTACGTATTATACATAGTTTTTATGAAAAAATCCTCACAGGATCACAATCTGTAAAAGGATTAAAAATGCATATGTTTGATTGACTCATTAAGTGTGTGCAATAAAACATCATATCTCCACATAAGTTCTTTTTTGTGAAAATAAATGTTATCATTTTAATCACACATGACGACTTACGTTGTTATTTTTAGCACACAAGTTGGCGACATATTCAGAGTTTTTGATACTTATAGCACAACGCATGGACTTAAAATTACAAACAACCGCTCATCTGCTGTTGTTGCAACTAAAGAAGTCAACAATAAACGCACATGTACATATAAGTTGTTATTAATAGAAAAATTTTCAAAAATACTTTCATATTTTTTGCACGAATAACAACATAACATCACATATGCTTTTAATTTGGAAACATATTCAGCAATTTTACAATTTTTGGCGATGTATGTCGACATAAATCGTTATAATAGCAAAATATTTTATTAAACAGTTAACTTAAGTTGTTTTTAGCAGAAAAAAAATAATAATACTACATTATATTCTAAAAAGCTTAATACTTATAAAAACCTAATGCAAAATGTAGCACTTTGACATCATTATCTCAATTTTGGTAAAAACCGACTTACGCGATTATTCGTGAAAACCACAGATATACACTTAGCATTACGGTTAAATTAGGACTCGGAGTTGATATTTCAGCGGTTGGAGTCGGAGTTAGTACTTTTTGTTGACGACTCCACAGCCCTGGTTGTCAATGTTAAAAAATATCAACGCTTAATTTCTAAAGCATAACAAGAAAATAGTACTAAAACGGAAGTGGGGGTACCGTGGTATTTTTGAAAGGAAAAAGTACTGAAAATAGTACCATTGTACTGAATTTTCCATCACTGGTGTGTTGGACGGGCAATTCTTCGGGTGTTTGATTGATCTTTAGTCTATTTGTCGCCAAAGTTACATGTTGCTTATGATGTTTGACCGAAATATCTTTAGGATCCCTCGTAGGCATCGGTTGATGGATTCTGGGATAACGTTTATGTCGTGTGGTGAACATTTATTATAAATATTTAAATAAATTTTGTATAGTATTTTGAGTTATCCGATAGAATATTCGGTAGTGAGCTATTCATTCAGTGTGAGGGTTGTGGGTTCGATTCTCGTTATTGAGTTTTTTTTATAATTGTTGTTAATTTTCACATAAACACAAACATTTTTTTCATTTTATTTTAAAATATTTTCTTAAGTTTTAAATATCTAAAAATTTTTATAAAAATTATTCTCCTCTATTTATTTACATTTTTTTATGTTTATTATTAATTCACGTCATTAATTAATGAGCCACTGTCTGTCAGTCAATGAAAGAACATTAAACAAATAAGGAAATTATTACTATTAAATTATTTTGAGATTTTTAGTTATAAAAAAAATAATAACAAATTCAATATTTAAAATATTGAAAGCGGAAAAAATTAAGAAAAAATAATAATATTTATTAATGAAAATACAATTCAATAATTTATTTTGTCTTAATAAATTATTATAATAAACAAATTTGTTGTTAAATTCAAAGTAGATATTTTGAAATTGAGTAGATTAAAAAGAAAAAAATAAATAAATAAATAAAACGTAATTTATGGTTGCAAACACTATTCTTCTTTCTATATTTGGGTGATGAGATTTTAGTATTCAGAAAACAAAATGTAGGTAACACCTTGAAATATTTCTTTATTGAAAATATGTGAAATTATTTATATTACACCCCAAGTTATAGTTAAAAATTTCTAAACACATATTTTTAATTTTTAAAGCTTAGACATTCTTTGTGAAAGTTTTTAGTCTCTCTTTTCTTTCTTTTAAGATTCATTCACGTTTGATAAATAAATCTGAAAAATTTGCCACGAAAAAATTATCTCAAGAATAACAAAAGTTTCAAATTAACACAATTTTAATAAAGTCTCATAAATAATATTCGCATTTATTTAATGAAGAACTTTAGCTTCAAGCGAGAATAAAATGCGAAGACAATATTTCACGTTTTTCTATTAAAAAATTTCAATACGATTTTGTTGTTGTTTTTGTGGTTATTTTAAGTGACGAATATGACAACATTTGTGGAGAAAAAGACAAATTGTTTTTGCTCAAATTTAAGCAAAACATCAAAATTGTATGCAAATTATTTTCAAAATAAAAAATTAGTGACAAAATCGTCAAACACAAAATAAACTTTTTGGTAAAGATTAGGGAGGGTCACAGATGAATGTATTATTTAAAAAAATTGATTTTAAGCAACTAAGAGAAAAAAATCAAACATACACGATCGTTTAATATTAAAGATTGCTTTGGTTTTATACCTGAATTTTGAACTTCAAAATTTTGTAGACAGAAGACAATTTTTTTTGTGCATAATTTTGAATAAAACTCAATTTTTTTCCTTATTTATGGACGAATTTCTCTCAAACCCTATATTGAAATTAGCCCTGTCGGCGAATTTCCCTGTCCTTTGCAAAAAAATGGTGCCATCCCATTAGTGCGAAGACTTAAGATTTTGAATTGTCAAGTGATCCACTTAAAAAAAATTAAACATTATACAGTGTTATGTAAAAGGATAAATCTTCTGAAGAAGACATCGATTTCAAAATTGGGTCACTTGACATGAAATCCCCCATATATTAAAATGGAACCATCAACTTTAGGTAATCGAAAACCTAATTAAATAATTTTTGTTTTGATAAATGTTTTGATTCAGGTTTTGTAAAAGAACTCCAGCTGCTAAAACAATGTGCCGAAAACGGCGGTATAAACTTATAAGAAAAAAGTGCTGTATTTAACCTTCATTGATGTACCTTTCATTCTAGGGCGTGACTGCTACATTTTTATTTTTTTTTGTCGGATTAAAAAGTCACCAAAGGCATAAATGAAGGGATAGACAAGCTATGAATGTTAATGCTACAAAATGTTATAATCGGACTACAAATGGCGTCGCAGTGTACAGAAAACTAAAAGGGCAGTAAAAATATTTTTGGAATTGTTTTTAACTAGAATGGGTGACTAGTTAATTTCCATTTTTAAAACCACCCTTAATTACTTTTTAGAAAGTACCAATTAAAAAGGACTTTTTTTAACAGTACCTTATAAATATTTTAAAAGTACCTTATAAAAACTATTTTTTTTTTAATTTCTCTTTAAGAAGCACTTTAAAAAAACACTTTTAAAAAAACCTTAAAGGACAGGTTTTTTATTTTTTTGAAAAAATCCCTTTTCGAAAAGGGTCTTTTTAAAAATAACCTTAAAAAAAATTTATTTCATTTGTAAAAAATGTACTTTTTAACTTGTATCTTCATTCTGAGCAGCCTTTCTTTGAACACAAAACTCAGAAAAAGAACTTGTATGTTAAAATTAGAATTGAACTTTTTTTTGGTTTTTTTCTTTTGTATTGTAGAAAAGAACGACATGTTAAACTTCTTTGGCTTCTATTCCTGTTTCATTCTTATTAAAGAAATCATGACAACCTCAAATTAATTCATCAAAGTCATGTCAGCAATGAAATCGCAGAGACATAAGCACTGACTCAAAATATTGACCAAAAATTTGTAGAGACATTCGTTTTCTTCAAACAGTTTATAGATGAAACTTTTGTTACGATGGTTGGCAGTTAGTGTTAGTGAAGTGTGTGTGTGAAGTATTGTAGACATACCCAGCGGGAAAAATAAGGAGTATGGAGGCCTTCTAGAAGGCCTCTGTACCCCTTCGTTTGGATGTACAAGGCCTTCTTGCTCCATTCCATACTCATATCTTTTTTACACACGTTGTCATTGCGGAGAAGGCCTTCCGCTCTCCCTTCTTCAGCAGGTACATAAGAAGGGTAACGGGACCAAAAAAAATTGATTTTGCTTTTTGTGCAAAAAAAAACAATACAAAAAATGTTACTTCTTCTCTACTCCCTTCTCATAGAAGCGAGTGTGGAAGGTGTATCTTATCTTTTATACGAAAGAGCCGAGGCCTTCTATGAGGCCTTCTTTAGCAGTAAGATAAGAATAGTAATTGAATCAAAAAATCTTTTAAGCAGGCCTTTAAAAAGGCCTGAAGTAAGAAGGTCTTCTGAGTTTTCCCGCTGGGTAGTATCGTACGTATGGAGTATTTCAAAAAGTTGTATTAATGATATTCCGAAGTTTTCTATTGTAGTCAAAGTCGTAATGTGTTGTTGATGTTTATGGTTTGTTGTCGGGTAGCTGATGTTTTATAGCCTTTTATTGTTGTTGCTGTCTTCAAGCTTTTTTTGTTGTTTTAAGCAAATAGGTGTCAGTTTAGAATAGAATCGCCGATATTTAGATGGATTTTGTGGTGCTGTTTTGAGAATTATTTATAGTTTAGCTTGCTACTCTTTGTTTTTTTTCTTACTCCTAGTGTATTGATAACTTTAGTTTTGATATTTTTAATAGGTTTTTGTTGGAATTTTTTTTTCTCTTAAATATCGATTGATCTTCATTTTTATTTTTGTTAATTTTTTTAAATGCTTTAGAAAAAATCGATTTTTTTCTGACCGGTCTGAAAAGTTGTACTTGTTCTTTATTTAATTTTTTTATTTGTTGGATACTCCATGTTGCCATGTTTTAGGTCATCGATCTTAAATATTGTATCTTTTTTATTCCGTTGGATTCTAATGTGAATCTTTTTAAATTTTGTTCCTCTTAATTTTATTTAATATTTACGCTCTTTGGTCATTGATCTATGAAAACTACTGTGAATATAAATGATGATGGCAAATTAGACAACATTTATTGTTTTCTTAATTAATAGAAAATAAACCTTTTATCAAAATATATGTATATTAGTTTGTGACTTTAAGTCTTATAAAACTATGACAGACCAACTTTGACTACAAGATTACGATTTTAGACGTTCTAAAATGTTTTTAAAGAGAGGGCTTTATATGCGGCCTTTGGTAAATTTTAAAAGGAATTTGTTTAAAAAGGACATTTTAGAGAAGTCCCTTTTAAAAAAGTACATTTAAATAAAGTAACTTTTAAATAAGTATGTTTTAGAATATCAGCTTTTAAAAAAAACCTTTTAAAAAAGTAGCTTTTAAAAAACACCTTTTAAAAAAGTAGGTTTAAAAAAAGTAGCTTTTAAAAAAAGTGCCTTTTAAAAAAGTACCTTATAAAAAAGTTCCTTTTAAAAAAGTACCTTTTAAAAAAGTACCTTTTAAAAAAGTACCTTTTAAAAAAGTACCTTTTAAAAAAGTACCTTTTAAAAAAGTACCTTTTAAAAAAGTACCTTTTAAAAAGTACCTTATAAAAAAGTAGCTTTTAAAAAAGTAGCTTTTAAAAAAGTAGCTTTTAAAAAAGTATCATTAAAAAAAGTACCTTTTAAAAGAGTACTTTTTAAAAAAGTACCTTTATAAAGTTACCTTTTAAAAAAGTGCCTTAAAAAAAGCACCTTTCAAAAAAGTACCTTTTAAAAAGAACCTTTTAAAGAAGCACCTTTTTAAAAAAGTACCTTCTTAATAGGTACCTTTGTAAAATATTTCTTTAAAAAGAGTTTAGTTTAGAATAGCTGCTTTAAAAAATTTAATTCAAAATAATAAATTTCTATTTTGAAATAAATACTTTTAAAAAAGTACCTTTTTTAAAAAAAAAAATCACTTCCTTGTTACAAACTCTTTCCCTAATAAACTCTATTGGCAGTTTCATTTTATTTATTGAACGTTTTAAGTACTTTTTTCTAATTTGCAACAATCTCTACCAAACATGTGTTCAATTAATTAACCAACCGCCTTTTTGCAATATCTTTTCCTCATTTGGAAGCATCTTTGTAATATAATACAACGTAAAAAAATAAAATAATAATCTTTTCAAATCTACAAGTTAAAGTTTATACGGTCATAAATCAAACAATTTTTAATCACCTGTAACAAGAAATAATATTGAAAAGAAGTCAGAGAAAATCACGTTTATATGTCTGAAAGCATTAGAACACTGTCGGCATTTCTTTTTTTATGTTTCTTTTGCTAAATAAATAATGAAAGATTAAAAAAAAGTATTTTATGTGAAACGATAAAAATAAATAAGTTCCATATTTAGACAGAAAACTTCAAAAAAGTGGTTTTTAACAATAATAGACCGATTTGAAAATGGTTTTTAAAAAACAAAGTATAAGAATCAAAGTAAATGGGGATGAGAATGGAAAGTTGGGAAAGGTTTTGGTTGCTTAAAATAAAAAAGAAATAGAAAAATAGCAGAATTATACTATTTTTATGTTAAGATTAAGATTGGGTTTAAAAAATTAAAAAAAACGCTAAAGTTTGCTGCATTTATAAAAAACGGCCAGCAAAAATCTTCTGAATCCATAATTATAATAAATAAAAACAATTCAAGCAGAAAATCTTTAATATTTCAAAAAAAAGAAATTCCAGAAAACACTAATTTGTTTCACATAAAACCCTAAAAAATTACTTAATAAAAAATAAATCGATACTTGTTTCGAAAACACCAGTGAAATCAATATTGTTTTGAAAAAACTCCTATTTAATCGAAATATCTTATAATTTTTAAAAAAGCACCAAATTAGAAATTTTATTAAAAAGCACCAAATTGGAAATTTTACAAAAAAGCACTAGATAAAATAGTTTTTAAAATAGCATATAAAAAGCAAGAAATTAATAATTTTATAAAAATAAGCACCAAATAAGAAATTACATAAAAAAGTACCAAATAAAAAACTTTTTAAACAAGCACCAAATTAAAAATTTACTATAAAAGCACCAAACTAGAAATTTACTATAAAAGCGCCAGCAGAAGAGCTGGCCAAGCGATATGGTCGAATGTATGACACATTAATTCATCAATTTGTCGGCCTTCTAATGGCTCACTGTAAGTCACTAATCAAGCGCGAGTACTAAAGAAATGCGCAGATGAAATGGACCTGTGAGTCCACCTGCTCCATATCCAGGGCACTATGGCCTGGATATGATCAACTCTCTACTTGGATTTAAAAGGGACAAAATTAGATATGTGGCGGGCTCATGTTAGGAAAATGGGCCAAGAATTCATTGACTACTGTAGAAGTTGTCATAATGGAAGAGAGAGCAAACTGTGGTTCACCTTCTTTGTCAATATCCTGAGAAAAATACCAGGGAGAACCGGTGTTTGCCTGCTTGGAGGATCTATCTAGGATAGAACTTAGATCGCTTCTTCTCTTCATCAGGAAGACGAACTGGTTGAAATTTGCAGTGACGCCATCTGAGTGACTGCTCTATAGGATGGGCATTGGGTGAATGACCCAAGTGAGCTGCCTTTTGATGGCTGCCCATGGAACCTAACCTATAAAAGCACCAAATTAAAAATTTAATAAAAAAGAACGAATTTAAAAAAAATCCAAACTAGAAATTTTATGAAGAAGCAACAAATAGAAATTTTATAAAAAAGCACTAAATTAGAAATTTAATACAAAAAAATCAAATTAGAAATAAAATAAAACAGCAGCAAATTGGAAATTTTTATAAAAAACACCAAATTAAAAACTTATAAAAAAGCAACAAGCTAGCAATTTTGTAAAAATAAACACCAAATTAGTAATTTCATAAAAAAGTACTTAACTAGATATTTTATAAATTAGCACCAAATTAAAATCTCATTAAAAAGCAACGAATTAGAAATTTTATAAAAAAAAAGCATCAAATAAGAAATGTTATAAAAAAGCATAAAAAAATATTTTATAAAACAGCACCAAAATAAAATTTTTTATAAAAAAGCATATATTCGGACTTTTTATAAAAAACCACCAAATTAAAAATGTCGGAGTACAACAAGTCTGATATTTGCGATTGTCTTAGAGGAGGTTATGGTGGACATCGCGAAAAAGTTAAGAGAGATCCTTTGGGCTCATCTCTGACACCTTGAAGACCTAGATTTCGCTGATGATATCTGTCTTATATCTCATAAACATGGATACATGCAGAATACAATAAAGCAGTGTTCCCAGTTTTGGGGATTTATCCCCAAATTGGGGATTTTTTTTTTGTAATTGGGGATAAAAATTTCATGAAAATCCCCAGGGGATTTTTTGGGGAAAAGCACTTTTTTCGCTGGGGATTTTTGGGGATAATATATTATTCTAAATATCATTTTTCCAATGGCAAGAACGATTTGGTCAATATGTGGGTACAAATTTTAGTCTTTTCCCGGTTTTAAACTATTTTAAGAACTTGTTGAAATAGGTTTAAATATGCTTTTTGTACCAACAAGCGTTTCTTCTGTTGAACTAGCTTTTTTCTGTAATGAATACAACCAAAATCAATATTTGCAACAGAATACAAAATGAGTTATTAGGAGCTCTTCTTAGAATAGAAGTTTGTACACTTTAAAATAATGCAGCTTGCTGTGACAAATTTATTCAACAATCTTAAATGCACTTTTTAAACAAACAACATGTAAAACAAAATTGCATTGGCTTATGACTTAGAAGATTATGGATTCCCTAGTTTTGGAAATGATAAATATGTATTGACGCATATGGTGTTTTCTTTTCTAGAAAAAATGTGACATTTTATTTTAAAAAAATGCAATTTGGAGTCTGTTTCCTAAAAATTTTGCTCCCGGAAAGGATGAGTTTTTTGGAATAAAACAAGCCACCCTTTTCGGGAGCAAAATTTTTATGAAACAGACACCAAATTTCCTTTTTTTTAAAATAAAATGTCACATTTTTTTGTAGAAAAGAAAACACCAATAATTATTTTTCTTTTGCGTTTTTACGTTACCTTTGTTACATTCAATACATGTGTACACATAGATACGTAGAACTCAAAGAATAAAAACCATTAGTTTTAATTATATTACACAAATGGATTTATTTATATAAATCGATGTTTGCATATTTTTCCATTGACATAATAATATGTATTTTATTTTTAAGAAAATGTGGGGATTTTTGGGGATAAGAAAATGGCTATTTTGGGGATTTTTGGGGATGAAAAATCACAAATTGGGGATATGGCTAAAAATAAAACTGGGAACTCTGCAATAAAGGAACTGATCATATTTGCAAAAACAATTAGTTTAGAATTTAACATCCAAACGACAAAGGCCATTTGCACCGCAATACCAACATAAACCACCCTTTTGTGGAGAATACCTGAATCGAATGGATAGACAAATTTTGCTACTTAGGATGTATGATGTCTTACAAAAGGCAGGAATAAGGAAGATTTTCAGTATAAGCTGGGTAAAGGCAGTACTACGTTCGCTCTTCTAAGTAAAATATTCAAGGTATGAGTGGAAACAACATTGATATACGGTAGCGAGACCTGCCACATCTCTAAAGCACTTACAGATAAAGTCCAAACACAAATAAAAAATTTCTCCGCATAATGTGGAACACTTTTGGCCAAATGCAATAACAAATGAGAAACTGCAATCAAAAAAACTCAATATGAGAAAATGGAATAGGGTTGATCAAACTCTCCGTAAACCAACCAAGAGCACTACAAGAAGCGCCTTCAAAAGGAAAACCGCAGGAAAGGCGAAGGAGCTTAAATATAGAACTAGAAGAAGTGAATATATCATTCAATGAAATAGTACCTCGATGTAACGTTTGAATAAGATTGAAAGATATTGTATAGCTCCATGTTCCCAAGAGGAATAATAAAGGAAAACAATGTATTGCACCGGCACCTTTGGTTCTTTAAAGGGTGGTTTCGTGTTCCATTTCTTAAAAATTTTCAAAGGACGGCACCTGAAACTATCCATTCATAAGGATCAATCTTCAATGGCGCTTTCAAATTTACTCTATTAAATTTGACATTGTTACGTTTAATATAAATTAAAGTAATTGAAATATTTGGTAAATGATTTCTAAAACCCAAAACCACAACAACGATTTCATCTTTCAAATAAATTTAAATGATAAAAACAAAATAATTTATAACAAATTTCATACTTTGTATTTTGTCTGTTTTTTTTTTTTTTTGATTTATTGAAACAAGCTAGAGTGGTATGTTCGGTTTTGCCGAATCTACGATACCCTTCCTTATGGTGCGATAAGAACAGAAAGTTAAGTAAATCTATCGTGTACCACGCCCACTTCTACAATCCCGCTAACATTTTATTGTATTTGAGGAAAATACGAACCTTAAATTTTAAGTTGCTATTGTTTTTGGTAAAATTTCAAACAATAATTAGATCATGAAAGCATGTTCGTCAAATTACTTGAGGCTTATATTATAGTGTAAAACAGCCTTAACCAAGATATAAATAAATCACGCCCACTTCTCTGACCTCGCCCACATTTTGTCGGATACTGTAAATTGATAGCCGATATGAGTAGACCTTTTTTGGAAACTTTGGCTCTTGCCGTTCACCGGATATACAGAAAGCTATATTTTGTTGTATGAGTGGTACCACGCCCACTTTTCTTATAACGCCTATTTTTTGGAGAGGTTGTGTATTGATAACCAACCTATGTGTACAAAATGGGCAGTTTTTCTATTACGGTTCTTTTGACATACATAAATCTATTTAATGACACGCCTACTTCTTCAATCCCGCCCAGACTTTGTCGGATGTTGTATATTGCTTACCAAGATGCTTGTACATAATTTGTAAGCTTTGGCTCTTGCTTTTCTCCAGATAGATAACTTAATAGTGTTGGAGAGGTGCCACGCCAACTTCTACAATCCCTCTTATATTTTTTAGAGAGGTTATGTATTAATAACCCAGCTTTGTGAACCAAATTTGGGCACTTCCGCCCACAGTTAATCTGATGTTATACATATCGACCCCTTTGCGCGAAATTATCGTATGTTACAAAAAACCAAATTTTACAGGACAGCCCTTTTTCTACTTTTCTCTGCTATCGCTTGCAATATCAAAATGAAAATATACAATCAATTTTTGGAGCAACGAAGTGGAATTCGCATTCAATATTTTGTCAGGTGACGTCTCTTTGAATGTAGAACAAGATTGCATCAAAAACTCAATTTCAAAACAATTGGCATATACGATAATTTCGCGCAAAGGGGTCGATATATACAGAAAGGAAAAAAACTAAAACAACAACAAGTGATTTGTGAGTAAAATTAGAAGCGGTCGTTTTTATACCCTCCACCACAATTAGTTGTGAAGAGGGTATACTAAGTTTGTCATTTCGTGTGAAACTTTTTTATTATTCATCTCAGACCCCATAAAGTATATATATTCTGGCTGCTTGAGTAATTCTAAGTCGATTTAGCCATGTCCGTCTGTCTGTCCGTCTGTTGAAAACACGCTCACTTTCGAAAAACTCAAAAGAAATAAACAAACTAGGTGTCAAATTGCGTGTAGTTATCCTAAGCAGTTTGGGATTGAATTTCAGCAAAATCGGTTCAGTAGGACCAGAGCAATGAATCAAAATGTGGAACCACCACCTTCAAAAACTTGATAATTCCGTGCAAAAATGCACGGAATGACATAAGATTTTGCACAAGTCCGTTTTATTCGACTAGAAATGACACTGTAAAATTTCGCGAAGGTCGGTCCATAATTTACCCTAAGCCCCATATAAACACTACTCCCGGAAAACAGTTTAGTACGCCTAAAACCGTAAAAAATAATGCAATCATAACAAATTTTGGCTCGTCACAATTTTATAGGACTATAAATGATACTGTGAAATTTCGTGAAGATCGGTACATAACTTACCCTAGGCCCCATATATGCCCTACTCCCGGAAAACAGTTTAGTCTCCTAAAACCATAATTAATAACAAATCGTCACAGTTTAAGATAATAATAATAATAAGACATCATACAGATATTACTCCTTAAACATTCGAACTGTCGGTGGAGGGTATCAAAGATTCGGCACAGCCGAATATAGCACTCTAACTTGTTTTTTATTCATATCCTAGCCAATTATAGACCGATCTGGCTGAATTTCAATAGCAAATTTTTTGGGACTATACGTGATCTAAATATAAAACAACGTTGTTCCCATAATATCTCGGGTTTTCGGAAAACCCATTTCAACAGACACATAAACAGACAGACAGATGGACATAGTTTAATCAACTTTGTAACTTAAAAGGACCCACAATATGTACTATATTTTTTACTTTATAGGATAAAATATTAATACTGTGGAAATTACAAACGGAATGACAAACTTAAATGAATCCATTCCAGCTGTGGTGAAGGGTGCTAAAAACAATAATTCATATTTCTAAATTCAAGCTTCCTGATATTTTTTCTTTTTCTTTATTTTTTTCTCTTAAATTATCTATAAATTTTGCGTTAAATTGAAATTAAAGAATTGAATTCTGAAAGAGATTCAAATTAATTAATTTGTTAATTTGTTCTTTGTCATCATTCTTTATATTTTCGACTTAAGCGGCTTGAATGTTTGTTTTTTTCTACTTTTAACCGCCTGTTTGATATTTTTGTAGTATTTTTTTGTTTGTTTTCAACTTTTGTTGTTGTTGTTTTGAAACAAAGTATTTGAAATTTATGAGTGCCTCTTGCTAACGCTTGGGTATTTGTTCGTTTGTACGTTTATTCGATTAAATTTTGTTTTGGCCTGAAACTAAATGATTTTCTTGTTCAAGTTTGTTTGTGCTTGCTGGGT
The DNA here is from genome assembly GCA_963931875.1 of Pollenia griseotomentosa. Lineage (NCBI taxonomy): Eukaryota > Metazoa > Arthropoda > Insecta > Diptera > Polleniidae > Pollenia > Pollenia griseotomentosa. Next base: position 170,882,308 of record OZ007562.1, on the reverse strand, counting down.
TTGGTTTTTTTTTCGTTTTTATTTTGCAAATGCTAAAAGGCTTCTGAAAGATCTTGTGTGTTCTGTGTTGACTTTAATTCGTTGGTTGGGCGTTAAAAAAAAGATCTTAAATCGTAGCGTGTGTCACATTAAGCGTGTAAATGAGTATAAAATATGAATTAGCATTTGTATATAAGTAAAATTAATACTTTTAGTATTTTGTTTTTTCGTTTTGCCTTGTTTAATTATTATAATAATGAAAATTAGTAAATCGGGAATTATAATTAAACGTTTTGTTAAATGAAAGTGCAGATTTAAGACAAATTATAAGTTATTTATGGCTTTTTAGCAATTTTATAGATTTACATAAGTAACTCTTAGTATATGAAACTATTTAGAAATACTTCTTAAATTTATGTTTATAAAATTAATAAAAAAATTATTAAAATTTCGAAATTAACTTCTTAAAGTGGCTTGGTTTTCAAAAATATTCGCAAAGATTCCCTTAAATTTGTTCGTGAACAAATGAATACTTTTTATCTTGCGTTCAAATCATTAAAAGAAATTTTATTCCTGAGTGGAACAAAAAGTTTTACATAGTTTAATTAATCCTTTGGTTTCGGCTAAGTGAGAGTTTACCACTTGCATATAAAGTTCTCCACTTAAACCTTTCAGCCAGACATCTTTAATGTTTTCACAAGCCCGGTATACAACTGCCTCAAAAGGCCTGGGCTCGTGTGTCTTCTTAGTTTGTTGCAAGAGCAAGGACTGATTCTGGACTTTACCAAGCTAAGATACCTTGCATGTCCAACTCTAACTTTCGTATTGTTTTTGTAAACAATTTTCGTTCGCGAACGAATTATGTATTAGTTTTTTGCACTTTTGTTAATTCTTATATTTGTGATTAAATGACCAGTTTAGGAAGAAAATATCATTAAGGAACAAATCATATTTTTGAGTGCATTTGATTACATTCGTTCGCGAACCACTACGGATATATTATTGTTTCTTATTGAACCTTGAGGTCATATTTTTACACATTCTTTGCAGTAAATTAGGCTGTATTCCGGCAACAACGCTTCAAATATTCGCTTCCAAGTTCTTAGTTAGCTTCTGGGTTGTCTGCATAATCCTGGGACTCTAATTACATGAACGAGGCGACTAGTGAATAAATTCTTCTAGTGTAATTGTTCGTTAGCTCAAAGTTTCTCTTAGTAAAATTATTGCAATGCTAAAGCCTTTCGATAAAGGCGCAAACAAGTTATTAAGCTTGTCTCTCTACCGCTGACTGCGACCTTCTTGCCATCATTATTTGTAAAGCTGTATCAGCCAATAATTCCACCGACCAAAAAAGCTTACTAAACACTAAGCTTTTCTGGATATTATAATATTTCGACAATGGTTTGAGGATTATCATCCCTTCAAATTCCGTTTTTTGGCACAGTCATTTAACCAAAAGTGAACTTTATCACTAAACTAAACTTTCAAATGAAATTGAAAAATGATTTTTAAAATAAATTTTAGCAATTTGCAAACGTTGATCTAGCGGTAGTCTATTCATGACGATTTGCCAAACCGAACAAATATTAAAGTAACCGAGAAGTTCGAATAAGCTGTTAAAGACGATAGTGCGGCCAATTTTAGATTAGTAGGTTAAAAAGATGGGGATGATGCTTCACCCAAACTCATTTGGGTATACATCTACGCCAATTTGGCATGATGTGCGCTCTATAATGAAGGGGTTTCCCTATCCATTAGCTTAAAACATATTCAATACTAGTATAAGAACAAAGACTTAAGTTTCAATTCCAATTGTGTCTTTAAATCTTGTCGTTCCTAATGCGATTAAATGCAGGGCACTCGCAAATGCCAGTTACTAATAAACATTATCAGGTTTTCAAAGTAGTGTCCTCTACAGTACGATAATCTCCTTCTTCTTATTAGGATTTGAGTATCCCCTTAAGGCCGTTACACACTATCCCACAAAGTCTTACGTATTTTTCAAAAATGCTTCCCTGATCTAATTATTCTTTGAGCATTTTCAAAAAACAATAACAACTTATCATGACAGCGTTGAATTTTCGTAAATTACTAAAGACTTTGTGGGATAGTGTATAACGGCCTTTATTAATATTTCGCCTCCAATTTTAAGTTCTCTGCTTCTAAGAAAATACCCGATAATTGTTTGAAGACCTAAAGGTCGCATGTATGCGTTCCTTAGCGAACAAAATTGTTAGCAAAACATATTTTTTGCGAACGGAAAACTCCCTTAAATGCTGTTTGACCACTTAAGTTCTTAGAGAATTTCAACTAATTGTAGTGGGGAATGTAAGATGAGATAAACCCACTGTTTATTGTTGATGTGTTTTGTTTAAACTTTGATATTATTACAAGTAGAACTGTTGCTATAAGTCTTATACGCTTAACAGTTTTATTTGGTTTAATATCTTTAGTTTTTCTAAAATCTTTATGGATGAAGTTTCCTGATGATCTGGCCTAAGCAACCAGTGAAATGCGCATAGGAATAGCTTATCCCATCAACAATAAATTTCAAGTGTTTTTATCAATAATAAAAACTGGGAATTAAGCACGAATAACAAAATTTTTTGAAATTAATTTTTTAAATTTTTTAAAACAACAAAAATATTTTTTTTAAAAAGATTGATCAAATAGCTACTTGGGACAAATTTGTCTAACACCAATAGGTAATATGTTACATGGATGAGAAAGAACACCTGTATGGCCAAAATGTCAATCTTTGACCCCCTCTGTAATATCTTCGAGCGTACAATAAAAGACGTGTTGTATGTCCGATAGTCTAAACAGTACTTTTATAAAAAAAGGAAGATGTCACATGTATAAATTTTTTTTTTTTTTTTTTTTTTGTTTTTTTTTCTTAGTAAAAATTTCTTATAAATATGTACATATCCACATAGTTATATTTGGATCATTTATGAAAGCAAAAAAAATAAAATTAATATATAGAAAAATAAAATCAATATTTGGAACTATCAAATCTTTCCACTTGTTTCACAATACGACCACTGCGGGTTATTACATTTCCAGTGTTCATTCTATCAGTTGCCATTTGCTCATTCGATGTACTGGGTTCTGTGGCAAGTGTTTTCTCTTCGGCCGAATTATCACTGGTATAAGGGACCTCAATATGTTCTAAATTTACGTTTGTTGCGTGTGATTTACGCAAGTGGTAACTGTTACGCCTAAAGGTTTTTCCGCTGTCTGTTTCTACCATTACTGACCGGGGACTTCCGGTATCTTTTGTTACTTTTGCTGATCGCCACTCTTGATGTCCCACCTTCATAAGCACGTTGTCACCCACTTTAAATGGAGATCTTTTCCGTGTGTTTCTGTCTGCATAGGACTTTTGTCGTTCTCGTAATTCCGCTAGCCTCTCTGTAACACCCCGTATAACATTCGGTTGAAGCTCTGCTGGGTTTATTGGCAGAGTTGTTCTGGTGTTTCGACTAAATAATCTTTGCGCTGGTGATTTCAATACACTGTCTCTGTCGGTATTTCTCCACATTAGTAATGCTTTATAAATGTCCGTTCCATCTAAGTAGCACTTTTTTAATAAATTTTTCGCAATTTGCACATTACGTTCTGCAAACCCATTTGATTTTGGGTAATATGGGGACGAAATCTGATGTTTGAAACCCCAATCAGCAGCGAATTTTTGAAATTTTTCTGAAGAAAACTGTGGTCCACCATCACTTTCTAAAATTTCTGGAATACCATGGACTGAAAACCACATTTTTAAAAACAAAATTGTTTCAGAAACTTTTTGACCGATCTTGTTGAAAATTTGTGTCTAAACTACAATTTAATAGGACTAAGCTTAGTGCAAATTTCACCCAAATATATCGATTTAAAAATTGGGTCACTTGACATGAAATCCCCCATATATGCATATGAATACGTATATGAGTTAGTTTTCGGAGGTTTTTATGTATTCGTTCGCGAATCAATCTGAAGAAAAGTGATCAATATAAAAGAAATGAAAAATTTGCGTGCAAAAACCCTCTTTTTAGTGAATTTTTAACATTTTTAAATAAAAAATATTTCCGTATTGCTTAAAGAAAGAGATAAATAGTTCACAACTTTGTAAATCTCCTGACATAAATACTTTTTGGGACAGTTTAAGTTTTGAGCTTTCTATCTCATATGACTGCTTGTTAAAAAATCCTTTAGTTGCTCTAAATTTATTTAAACATATCTTACTTTCTAATTTATTTTAATATACATATATCACCTGTCCCGATCATAACAGAAAATAAATTTTTCATTACCTCCTCCATTCCATGTAATCAATGGGCTGGTCTACTTAATGTAGTAAAAGTAACTCAATACGACCATTAATAATTTATTTATGTATATGAATAAACAAATATAAATATTATATACCTATTAGACTAAATGAAAACTCCTCTAGACCACAATTAATTTATTAAGTTTTTTTTCCTGTAATTAATTACACATTGAATAGATTAAAATCAAAGCAGTAGCAGCTCATGGTATACACACACACACACACACACACACACACGAAAAAAGTCAGCACTATCGTTAAATTTATTAAATTTAGTCGTCTTATAAACAACATAAAATGGTCATAACTGACAAAATTAATTTCCAACTAGTTTTACAAAGTTGTTCTCAAACGCGCCATAATTCATATGGAATTATTCAAAAAATAAAGATCAAAAATGCAGTCATTTCAAAACCCCCCCAACAACACAATTTCTATTGGAGTTGTGGCAGAACAACAAAAAAAATCTTTAAATGTAAATCATATAAAATGTTTTTGTACACATACGTTGATTTGATAAGTGTTTTACAGTTACGCCCTCTTTTTTTTTTTTGGTCGTGATAGTTGCTGGTTGCTGGATGCTGTTGTTTCTCGCTGGTTATTGTTTTGTTGTTTTTTTTTTCTGTTATAAATGCGCATATTAATTACCGTTAATGCGACACAAACTTGGCACCTCCTTGTGTATGTTGGCCTTAGAGTTTGCAAGTGAGCAACTGCTTAGCATGCGCCTGCCTGCCTGTTGTTAAGCATTAGAGATCTTAATAGTTTCTTTATTGTTGATAGCGATGTTGGGGTTCTGGGTGTTATGAGAAGCGAGGAAATTTGATAAACTTGTACCTTTTTGGGAACAAGTTGCGAAAAAAGTACTCGTTTATATAAATTGACTATATAAGTGCTTTATTTAAATATAAAAAAGTAACCTCTTCACAAAAACTCTTTCATAAATTTCATTATAAGCAAAAAGCAACATTAAATAGAGAAATGGGCTAAAAATTGGGCTATAATTTTATTAAACGCATAAGTTTTAAATACAAATCAAACTTATCGAGAAACAGGAACACTTTTTGTGCCGGGCCCCCAAATGTCTGGAGGTAGGCGGAATAAGCTCCGAATCTGAGTATTGTAGAAAAGTATAACCACAATGAACAATTTTAATAGAAAGTCACTTTCACAAAAATACTTTATTTTTACTAGAGTCCCTTCAACTACTTTTTCGAATATCCTAACAGGTTATGTACACCCTATTCATAGAAATTTCTAACCCGAAATATTATTGATAACTACTTATGAGAAACGGTGAGTCTATGGATTTATAACTACCACTAGCTAAAGCTACGGTCGCACGGTTGCCAAATATTTGGTGAAAGAAACGTGACTAACAGGAAAACTAATAATAATTAAAACTTTTATTAAATCACACTTACTATTAACAAAAGTAGTTGTAAAAGTTTTTTGGTTAACTATTTAATTAGGCCTGTTACAAACAATTAATTCCGATCGAAAGTGGAAGTGATTTCGTATCTTGCTTTACATAAAACGAAATTCTTTATATGAAGGAGATATATCATATTTATTAATATGGTTTACTGGGGAAAATATCTGCAACAGGCATTACTTTAACCGAGAATAAATTATTTAAGTGGTCTTTAAAAAGTGTCGACAAGAAGCCAATTAACCCCCCCCTAGGACATTACCAAGTTAAAGTGACAAGTCACTTTCATTAAAAGTGTTAAAACTAAAACCGATCCCTAACACTTTAGAACTGTCACACGTAGAGAAAAAACATGAATAATGGGTGGTCACTACGACCATTTTTGTTCATATTTGCCTAATATGTTTACCCCAAAAAATTTATTATAGTCCTAATATAACTACAAAACATAATTTTTGTCCTTAACATTTTTTAATTCGCTATAATAATATTACATAGTGTTTTACACTTTAAAAGTCACTCTGGTCTAGCTAAACATTTTAAATTATGTGAAATGTTTGCTACTATAATACATATATTTTTTTTCAACTAACCAGTGCAATAATAATTTTTCGTCCGCGAGCGTCAGTTCATCGGGTCGCATGAATGAGAACGAAATAATTAAAATGTTTTTCGGGGAGAAAAAGGCCATTCTGCCTTCCAAAAGATGTAAGTTATTATACGCTGTTAAATGCACGGAATTAAATATATTAAAAAGTGTGATTGCGTTCCGAATTAAAGCATCAAAGAATTTTTGATTTTATTAAATATATTTGTACCACAAAATCGTAATATAAAATTTTTAAATTAAAACACACACACATGTAGATATATATATATACTTATATATCATTGTATGGATTTAATTTTTTTTTATTTAATTTTAGATATAATACCAAGAAAATGTACATAAATTTATTAATAAAAAATACCTTTTTTGAAATAAAATTTTATTTGGTTTTATTGGGAAAACCATATAACATGTTGAAAAAGACATGTTGCATGATGCTAGAAAATATAGAAACATGGTTTAAAAGATCGTTTGCGTTTTTCTTCTAAACATAATGATATCTCTGAGACAATAAAAAAATATTTACATTATGTCTGAACATATATTGTTACGTAAGACGTGTTTGACGCAAACATAACCACAAACATTAATGATAGTTTGCGATTGTTGTTGCATCAACCATGTTTTTTCTTTGCGTGCACGTTCAAAATTTGGTGATAATTCCCTTTCCTCTAGGGCTATTACAGGCAGAACTTTACTGAAATAACATTATTTGTTACGGTTTTAGTCATACTAAAAGATTTTCCTAGATTGAGCTTTCATTATATGGGGCCTATGGTAAATAATGGGCTGATCTTCTCAAACGTGGTAGTATGACTTTCAATAAAAAAAAAAAAACGAATTAGTGCAAAATTCAATTTGAATCGGTGTATTTTGTCAGCAATTTGTGTTGGTTCTTCAAACAAAAATATCAATTTTAAGCCGATTATGCCGAATTTCAATCCCAAACTGCTAAGGAAAAAGAATTTCATACCAACATTGTTATTTTCAATAGATGGGCCAATAGACAGACGGACATGGCTTAATTTGGTCTAGGTTATAACAAATTTAGTATACCCTCATTCACCGCTATAGGTTAAGGGTTAAAAAACAACATGGGTTTTTATTCCTGTTACGTGATGATATCTGTCAAATAAAAGCCAAGTGTAATGAAAGAAAAATTTAGAGCTAACAATTACAAGTAAGAGTGCTATATTCGGCTATGCCGAATCTTATATACCCTTCACCATGATGAGATAAGAACAAAAATTAAATATTAATTGAGCCACGCCAACTTTAAATTTCGTCATGCCGAAGAATATAAAAAAAAACAAAAAATTTATACATGTACCTAAGCCCGTTTCCTCTTTTACCAAAGTTGATGTTTGAAATTCGTTTTATAATCTTAAAATCGTTTTTTAGAACATAAAAAAATTAAATAAAAACAAGTTAGAGTGCTATATTCGGCTGTGCCGAATCTTTGATACCCTCCACCGACAGTTCGAATGTTTAAGGAGTAATATCTGTATGATGTCTTTTTATTATTATTATCTTAAACTGTGACGATTTGTTATTAATTATGGTTTTAGGAGACTAAACTGTTTTCCGGGAGTAGGGCATATATGGAGCCTAGGGTAAATTATGTTCCGATCTTCACGAAATTTCACAGTATCATTTATAGTCCTATAAAATTGTGACGAGCCAAAATTTGTTATGATTGCATTATTTTTTACGGTTTTAGGCGTACTAAACTGTTTTCCGGGAGTAGTGTTTATATGGGGCTTAGGGTAAATTATGGACCGACCTTCGACAGTGTCATTTCTAGTCGAACAAAACGGACTTGTGCAAAATCTTATGTCATTCCGTGCATTTTTGCATCATTTATGTTAGTTTTTGTAACAAAATTATCAAGTTTTTGAAGGTGGTGGTTCCACATTTCGATTCATAGCTCTGGTCCTACTGAACCGATTTTGCTGAAATTCAATCCCAAACTGCTTAGGATAACTACAAGCAATTTGACACCTAGTTTGTTTATTTCTTTTGAGTTTTTCGAAAGTGAGCGTTTTTTCAACAGAGGGACAGACGGACAGGCGGACAGACAGACAGACGGACATGGCTAAATCGACTTAGAATTACTCAAGCAGCCAGAATATATATACTTTATGGGGTCTGAGATGAATAATAAAAAAGTTTCACACGGAATGACAAACTTAGTATACCCTCTTCACAACTTATTGTGGTGGAGGGTATAAATATGAAAAAAAAACTCTTTTTGGGATTCGAACTGGCAATATCATCAGTGTCAGCAGAGAACTTAACAACTCGGCTACGAATGCTTTAACTGAAGAAACGTTAAATTAAAATATATTGAGTCTATGAGTTTGTTTCTTTATTTGAGCGGCATATCATATACATGCATTAATGTGTATGTGTATGCGAAAAATTAAACACATTACAAATAAAATCCACCACTTGTAGTGAAGGGTATAAAAAAACAACAACAGAAACCACATTACCAACACTGTATTACCGTAGCCACTGTATGACCGTAGAAACCAAAATTGAATTTGTTTGTATGGTATGTTTATGTCGTTTTAGTAAGACAGTGTTGGTATGGTAATGTCACGTCTAATTGGCCCTTCAAAGAAAAAAATGTGAGGCAGTCGTGGTTTTTTACTCATATCTCAGCCATTTGTGGACCGATCTTGCTGAATTTCAATAGCAAACAATTCCGGACCATATGTGACATAAATGTATAATAACCTGGCCCCCATCATATATGGGGTCTTCGGAAAATCCATTTCAATGGACGAACGGACATCGTTAAATCAACTTCGCTCCTCATAAGGACCCAGAATATATATACTTTATAGGGTCTAACATCAATATTATAGAAATTACAAACGGAATGACAAACTTATATATATCCTATTCACCACCTGTGGTGAAGTGTATAAAAACCACAAGGTATTTATTTAATACAGTGTTTGCGTGATAGTAAAACATAAACAATATTTGACAGTTTATACAACAAAACAGGCAAAAAAATCAGCTGCATACTTTCTTTTATTGTACCATAAGTGAAATATTTGGAATACAGTATGAATCGAATTTATTAAAACGATTTGAAAACATTTTTATTAGAAGATATTTTTTTGGGGCTTTGAGCATTGATTGAGAAAATACGTAAAAAGTTTTGAAAGTATTCGGGCTCCATTTCTTTTTCCGGAAAGACTGGGGCAAAGATTTGTTTTTACAATGTGACAAAGATTGCCTTAAATCTAAAAGTTTCATCTTTGTTGGTACATTTTCCATCCTGTCACTTCTCATCCCTGTTACACAGAGATCCGTGTAACATTTTTTCAAATTTTATTTATTCATATGTGTACCTACACTTCCATATAAAATTCTATGGATACTCGCTTGTTTGCATGTGTCTGTGAGTTGGCGTTTTAATTGTCCAATGAGGCGTATCATGTTGATAGAGTAGGGGTTTTAATTTCTTTGACTCATGTAGTTTTTTCTATGGCTGATTTCAGTTTCAGAGCATGTTTTTGTTTGTGTGTTTTTATTGTTGAGATTTTTTTTTTTATGAACTTTTGTGAAACCGAAAAGGATTATAAATGTTAATTTTCTTAGAAACGGGCGTAATGTTGTGACTTTGTTGTTTATTTTTTGTTTGTGTATTTATGATTATGGTCAAATTAAGTGTTTAATTGAAATTTTTATGGTTTGATAGGAAGTTTTAAGAAATTGGGGAGTTTCTTTTAAATGTTTTGAAAGAAGATATAAATTAATTATAAATAATTGTATGTATGTAAGTGCTGAAAAGGTTTTAAGTTTTAAACGAAGATTAAATCCTAATCAAAGTAAATTATTAGAAGATATTGTCAGTAATCCAATTATATAAGAGTTTGTTAATCTTATAATTATATAATGCAAACAAGCACGGGAGCTGGTTGCCACTGCTGAAATCAGTAAATAATAGAATAATTTCGACCCGTGTTAATTCATTTTTTTAAGGGAATAGTAAACATTTTGTAATCAAGCCTTTTCCGTTCCTAGTTATACCCGCATCACAATAGTGGAGAGGGTATTATGCGTTGGCGCTGATGTTTGTAACACCTTGAAATATTAGTCCCAGTCCTTAAATTTTACCGATCGACTCAGAACTCATTCATTTCAATTCTGGATAAATTTCATTAATGGAATGGGTTATAGGTATTAACTTCAAAGATCGCTGTGGCTTGTGGCATATTTTTAAAAACCTGCTACTTAGGAAAACCACACAAGAAAGAGTCAACTCGCACGATATCGGTATCCAGTTTACATTATGAGATGATCATGCGTGATGTGGCATATTGCCGTCCAGTTAAAACCTCATGTCATTGGTATACATATCATCCAGTTTAGGACAAACAATGGATTTTAGAGCCGGTGACGGTGAATTGCTGGTGAACGTCGATCTCATAGTAATATGGACTGCAATTTGAATTTCTGTAGAAAGCAACAACAAAGTTACAAAATATTTTTGACTTTGTTTTTGCTTATGTAATTTTTGGCATTGCGTTGCGTTTTAGACAATTAGGGCCTTAATGTTTATTTTTGAAAACTGCTTTGGACTGAATATTGGTGAGGAATATGCGGGGATCTCATGGTGGGTGGATATATTAAAAAGTCGGTTTCAAAGGCTGGTTTTTCTCCTCTTATGGGGAAGTTCAGTTTGCTGGCGAATCTCCCTAGCTGCTGTTGCTATTCGACAGACCCTGCTAGCATGCCAAAAAGCAGTGCAGCTTTTTTTTTTTATAAATTTTAGCAATGATATTAAAAGTTAAAATTGCGGCGAATTAAATGTTTATGACATTGCCAAATTTAGCAATGCACGTTACAGAATTGCATTCGTAACTAAAATTGCTAAATCGACTTTATAGATTTTTAGCGATAGAGATTTAGCTTTAGCGAATTACAGAATGCGCCTGCAGATTCTCCCAAGTTTTTTTCTTGGAAAATTCTGGGACTTGCATAAGAACAAATCCTTTCCTTTCTTTTGTATATATTTATTGAAACTTCATATCTTAAGGCCCAAGCAGAATGTGAATAACGTGGCTTAAGCAACTGAGCAAATACATGTAAATCATATGTGTAAAACCATATTGAACTTAAGGAAACTTTATGTTAAGTTTTATAAAACTGTCATTTGCTTAAGCAAGGTGCGAAACTAATCGCTCATTCCGTACGGAATCAATGTTTTCTTATTTTCTTTTTGTTATTTTAAATGCATTTGAGAGGCATTTTGTTTTCTTTTTGACAGTAGCTTTAGTTTGTTTATGCATATATGGAGTATCTCTTCTCCTTAAGCCAAAGTGGCCGCCATCATTAAAAATATTTCGCACTAGTAGATTTGGGTGCGATAAAAGCCGTTATGAATATTTAATTGATGATGATGGTATATTGAGGTCTTTGTGAATTCGAGTTTTTTTTCATATCAGGGAGCGAATATGATGATTTGAAGAATTTTGTTTTGGCGCCTTTTAATGCTCTCTATGTTTGGGGCAGAAACAAATTTTGAAATACTTTTCAATTAATTTATTTCATAAGAAAATTTCTTAATTACTATGTCTTTTTTTTATTCAAAACTATTTAGAATACAAATTTTACAATACAACAAAGAATTTTAAATAAAATTAAATTAAAATAGTTTTAAAATGATATTGTATTTTAATTTTGTTACAAAAAACCTCCAAGTAAATCACTCATTATAAAAAAAAAACAATAAAATATACGACCTATCACAATAAAACTGTCAGAAGTTTAATGAACTTCATTTATTTCAAATGAAATTTCTACTTCATTTTGTAAATATTTTACGGATCAGTAAAAAAATTTAACAATTACAATGTCCATTATTTTGTTAAAAAATTAAAAAGAAAAAAAAAAGAAAAAAATTATTGAAATAAAAGTCAGTTGTTAAAGAATTCATAGACAAGTGTGAATGCCCTCATAACTATCAAATTTAAACACTCATTTTTGAACTTCTTTTGCTACAAGATTTCAAAATCCAGATAAACAAGTGGCAGAAAACAAGATTTGTTTTTTTTTTTTAATAAATAAATATTAAATATTCTGCAAATCTGGCAAAAAGTTAAGTAATAAAAGATTTCTTTGTTTATTTGGTTAAGAATAGAAAAACAGAAAAAGAAAAAACACATAAAAAGGTATTAAGTATTTATTTAGTTAGTTTTTTATCTTTTTTTTTGCTATCTTGTTTAAAACAACAAAAAGGTATTAAACGAGAAATTGCATCATACTGATCATAAAACACACAAAATATACAATTAAAATGAATAGTAGTAATTTAGTTAGACAGGGAGAGAGATAATTTAAGAAACAGCATTTCGAAAACTTATGCAAATAAACAAAATTGAAATGTAGAGCAAATTGCTAAAAGAGAAGGTTTGTATAGGACAGGCCGATGAAAATATCAAACTTTTAATAAAAATGCGTATCAAACTTTTAATAAAAATGCGTGTAGCAGTTACAATTTTTACTTTACATTATTCTAGAATTTAAAGATATACATTTTTTAGCTTAAGAAGGTATGTTCACTAGGCCGGGTCGATTTGTATGGATGAAAAAAAATTAAAAATCGTATAGCAAAAACGTAATCTACATCAAATTCTAAGAGAACTCTCCGAAGAAACCATGGGTCTAAAATAAAATCCTAATCCGCGCCTCTCGACTTTAAAATTTATTTGCCCGCCTTTGCCAAAAAAAAAAAAATTTGTTTTTTAAAAAATAGCCAAAAAGAAATCGAATTTTCTGAATAAAATTTGCATTTTATATTTTTCTAAACTCAAAATTTTTTTACAAGTAAAAAAGTTTGTATATAATTTTATCTATATATATAAAATTGTAACTTTACTGACGCCTGAAGCTAAAAACTTGAAATTTGGACCGGAGGTGGGTTTCTCCCCCAAATCGGTCCACTAAGACGGGATTTTTGGAAATTCGAATGTTTTGGGGGGAAAAAGGGTAAAAACAGGTAAATTCGATAACCTTATATCTCCAAAACTAAAAGAGACAAAAAAAAAACTGTAATACTTATCGTTATTCTTTAGAAAAATAAGCGCACAGGTGTCTGGTACTATTTTGAAATCCGGCTCTTATAGGAAAAAAGGGGTAAAACCTAAATTTTGATACTTTTTTGTCAACCCATCTATCTTTTCAACCAATAACGAATAAACTTAGAAATAAAGTTTATACCACGTTCGAAACTTATCAAAATAATACGAGTATGAATTTGGTACTTTTTCGAAATTCGAACGTTTAAGGGGTAAAAATCGTAACTTTTTTTGTTCCTTTTTTTCAAAAATATTTTTCTTTATTCATTGCCATATTCGTACTAAATTATAGGCCCCCACTACAATACTGCAATTTTTGATACTTTAATGGGGGGAAAAAATAGTACCAAAATGAGAAATATGGGAAGCTTTTTGGTTCTACAAGTGGTATTTTTTTTTGATTATCGTTAATATTGGACCTTAAAACATAAAATTCAACATGAAATTTCCTGAGTGGATACGAATCTATGAGGGAACTTTTTGGTACTTTTTTGTTTTTTAACTGGTGCTTTTTGTATTTCCGTAAGTATTGGACCTAGAAACAAAAAATTTAAGATGCAATGTCCTGAGTGAATAAGAATCTATAAGAGGAAAGTTTTTGGTACTTTTTTGTAAATTAACTGGTATTTTTTAAATTTCCGGAATTTAAACAAGTTAAAACCTAGAATAATAAACGTTGGCATACAGATATGTCCACGAAGAAAAAGGAGACGCTAACGAAGTAGCAGTTTAAATTCTTGTATTTGATATTTTTATAAGGAACATAGATACAAAAATTTTCTTTTTTAATTTAAAAAAAAGGTTGAAAATACAAAAAAAAAAAAAAAATTACACCCAAAAAATTGTTTTCAGTATTTTATTTTATAATGCAAAAAATAACAAAAAAAAAGTGTTTTCACTCAAACAATATTTTAGTAATGTTTTTGCAATTATAGAAAACTAAGAAAACTTCACTTATTGGTTACATGTTAATTTTTTTTAGTCTTATTTACTCTCCATTCTAAGTACTTTGGCAAGACTTTCTATAGTTACTGCCAGAACATCATCTGTATTCTTTTCTGTGACACGTCGGGACACATAAGTTAACAAAATAACGTTATTTTATAAATACTGAAACCAATTTTGTGAGTGCAATATTTTTTTTTTATTGTATTTTCAATCTTTTTATTAAATTATGAAAGAATATTTTTTTATCTATGTTCCTTATAAAAATATTAAATACAAAATTATTTACAAACTTTTTTACTTGGGAAAATATTTTTTTTAATGTAAAAAAATTTTGAGTGTAGAAACATATAAAGAGCAAAAGATCTACCTTACTAAACAATTTTATTCAGAAAATTCAATTTCTTTTGGGAAAAACCTTTTTTTTTCAAAAAACTTTTTTTTTGCCAAAGGCGGGGATATAAATTTTCAAGACGAGAGGCGCGGATTAGGGTTTTATTTTAGACCCATGGTTTCTTCAAAGAATTTTCTTAGAACTTGATGTAGATTACGTTTTTATATACGATTTAAAAAAAATCGACCCGCCCTAATGTGTACACTTAACAGATATTTGACGAAAAATTTGAAATAAAACTGGACCACTAAGCTGATTGACCATTTATTTGTTGGCTTATTTTACAATTTGTTTTGATCTACTAATCTTTATTCCTATTTAATATCGATAAGACATCAGTTAAGCCCTTATGACACTACATTTTTTATTCATTAATTGATATAAAATTGATAGTAAGAATCGGTAAATGTTAGAAAGAGCAAACTATAAAAAATGTAAACAAAGTTTTTTAGTTTTTTTTTTCTCTTGTTATGGTTTTGTTTCAGGGATGGCGTTAAGAATTTTTAATTGTACTAAAAGATTTTTTTAGTTGAAATTAATTGTATTTATGTTCATAAAAAACACCACAAAAAGGTATTATAAATCTTAGTTTAAAAAGTATCAACGAAAAAGTACAATTGAAACAACTTAGCCATCCCTGTTTTGTTTATTTTATTAAATGTTGCCAACTTTTTGTTTATGAGAAACCTAAAAACAAAAAGCGGTAAATCGCTGAATTTGCCCATAAACCGCTGATTCAACACTTTTAAAATTCCAAGCTTGAAATGTCAATTTTAAGTTATACCATGTTCACACGGACAGCAATATTCGTGTTTGGCTCTCTTATTCCTGTTTCGCGCCCCAAACATGATTGAAACGACTTGTTTCCCCATACAAAATTTTGAGAGCGAAACAGGTCGTTTCATTTTGAAACAGGCTGCGAAACAGGAAAAATGTACTATCATCTCCAATTTTGATAACATTTATCGTTAGTTTATCTGAACTAGCTCTCAAAAAAAATCAAAAAAAAGAAAAAAATTGATGATTAATAAAATAAAGTGATAATTATAACCTAATAATATTAATCAAAGTATAAAATATTATATTTTCAAGTTTTTTTTACTTTTTTATCTACTTTAAAAAAAAATCACCTAACAACACAAAAAAAAATGTCAAAATGAAACAAGAATGAATCGTATGAACAGCATGTTTGGCAAACTAGTTTCAGACAGCGAAACGAGTGGTTTATATCGTCGTATGAACATAGCATTAAACAATTTTACATATTTTTTGACATAACTTAATTTTTTATCGATAACTTTAGTCAAATTTTTGACAGTTTGCTATTTATCTTAATACAGTTTAACTCTTTGCACTTGGTAAATTTTTGTATTACATTATATTTGTACTGTTCACCAAAACTTGAACAATGCATTAAAATGTAGTGTCATAAGGGCTTTAATAAGCTGTTAAATATTGTTTACTTAAGCAAATGTTTTTTAAATTAAAGAAAACAAACTAATACATAATAGTGGTTACGTGTGGGACGTAAAATATTTGTTAAGTGTGACCATAGCTTTAGTTTAGTTTCCAACAAAAACCCTTCCCTTCTACCTACTTAAAGCTGTACCTAAACAAGTGGGGAAGGCGGAAAATTTTCTTCCGCTTAGCTTTTATGCTGATATGCCATATCTAAACAAGAGCGTCAACGTTATGTCACGAACACTAGTTTTAACTCTCTTGTTTAACAAGACCCAGATAATAAAAATAAAAAAAGGAGATAAAACCGCTAGTTTGACCAAAAAATATCTAAATTGCCACTGTTTATTACCAATAGCGGCCAATTTCACCATTAAACGCGCTGTCAAAATCGGATTTTCCAATTGCAAAGCGATGACGCCGCACTATTTAGTGATGCTTTATACAAATTGTATGAGCATGACAAAAACATGTCGCTTTTGTTGGGGTACGGCCGTTAGTCTAAATTTACCTAGCGTTCGATTACATTTTCCCTGTATGTTCCTTTTATTTTTGACTACACTTTAACATTTTTTTTTACCTCAGTCTGAATACATTTTGCAGACAATTAAAACCATAGAAAAATCTAAAAATTTTGCAACAAAAATTAAATAAATTTAATAAAAACTGATTGACACATTGAGGTTTTGAGGAAACTAATTTTATTGGTTAAGGTCGTTATTGTTCTAAGACCTGCTATTGTTTTTTGTTGTAGGGGTTTATTTAATAAAATACAACAAGTTTAAAGAATATTTACAGAGAGTTCAAAAGTGCTTAAATAACTAAATAATAGTCATTGTTGTTTATTTTTTTTAATAAAAAAACCTTTATTTTTTTTATAAATCGATTTTTGTCTTAATTTTCTGTAATTACTTTTGACTATTAAGGCCTATTTCACCAATTCTACAAATTTTAAATATCAATTTTTGTTAAAATTAGTTTTTCGTGTTAAATAAAAATAAAATTATATGAAAATCTGTATTAAAATATTAATTGATTTTTAAATAGAATTGGTGAAATAGGCGCTTAGACTAATAAAAATCACTTACTTTATATATTTTTTCCAAATTGTGTAAATTTTTTTTAAAGTTTCCAAAAATTTGTGCGATTTTCTTTTATTTCCCTTTCAAATCGTGAATTGGTTTTTTAAATCTATTTTTAATTTTGGTGCTTTTAAAATCGTCAGTTTTATAGGGCGTTACAAGTTTATAATTTTAAGACATATAAAAACCTATTAAACTAAAAATAAGCATGGAAACAAATTTCAGAAAAAACCCGCCCATTTATTTGGTTAAAATAGGCGTTTGGGTTTTTATATAGAATTGAAGGAGGACCTCAAGCTTGATAACATAGTTATATTATAAAAAGATTTCTTAAATTATTTTAAAAGTTACAATTGTGCCCCGTAGTCGAGTCGTTAGTGAACTAGTCTATTATTGCAATGGTTGCGGGTTCGATTCCCGCCATAGAATGGTCTGTTTTACAACAACAGGCTGAAGGTCTTCGTTAATATTGCTTGGTAAATTATGTTAGAATAAAATTTTTTGTTGTATTTTTTACATTTAATAAAAAAATAAATACAAGAAAATTTAATATTAATGAAATTACACAAAAGCTTTTTAAATTTGGAAAAATCAAAAATGACTAAAAAAACGATAAGTAAAAAAATACATACATATGTATATTACCACCTACATATCCCTCATTTGCTGCAAGACCGGCATAAATCAAATAACACAATTTTGGAGTTAGTGATGCAGAATTTTTCGCTATGTTTTTCTTTATATTGTGTATAAAATTCATCTTTATATCTTTTATACTTTCCCCTTTTGAAGAGAATGTATTGTTATTTTTTCTAAGTGATAAGAGCAAATCAAAAACTTTAAACGCGTTTATCTCGAAATTGATTTTTTTGAGTTATGCCGGTCTTGCAGCAAATGAGCGATATGTATTAAATAAAAAAATAAATATTTAAGTTAAACAAAAAGTCGCTAAATTAAAATAAAATCCTACAAAAAGTAAATAAAACTAAAATAATTAAAAAAATCATAGAAAAAAACGCTTATTTCACAAAACCTTTTAAAATTCGTAAAGTCATTTTAAATGAAAAAAAACCCAAAACTTAAAAATATTTTATCAAAGTTAAAAAAAATTTAAAATATTGTTTCAAATTAAAAAAGTCTTTTAAGACAAATCGTAAAAAACGCTTGTTTCTGAAATCTTATAAAAATAGACAACATATTTCTTAATTTATAAAAAAAGATGAAAAATTTACGTTTAAAATTCTCAAAAATAAAAAAAAAAAAACAATTAAGAAAGTATTCACCATAAAACTTATTAAGCAAAAAATAACTTTTAAGAGAATTTCAAACTATTCCTTAAACAACCAAAAAAATCGCAAATCAAAAACATAAAATTTATTTTATAGGCCATTTACATTACAACGAAATCTAGTAGATTTCATTTGAAATCTTCCTCAAAATCTAGTGCGTTTACATTATACCGTTTTGACATTAGCGAGATTTTGTTTTTATAACAAATCAATGACTAAAATATTTTTGTGTAACACATACAAACACAAAAAGAAATAGACATTAAAAAATTTGCATTATCTTTAGTTTATAATCAACATCACTTTTTTACCAATTATTTGTCCTTTTTTTATTTTTTACAAATTCTCAATTTTTTTATTTTTTTCAACAGTTTTTGTTTTGTTTTTAATTAAAATGTCATATTTTTGTTATGCAGGGAAGTATTTTTTAGTGCTATATGGAAAAAACCATAGTTGCAAAACTAAGTACTACTAGATTTTGAGTAGATTTCGTCGAAATCTAGTCACAAAGTAGATTTTGTTTTGTATGGGAAATCTAGTCAAAAACCACTAGATTTGGCTCGAAATCTCGTAAGTACTAGATTTCGTTGTAGTGTAAATTGGATATTACCTAAAAGTAAAAATTTTTAAGATAAAATTGTCAAAAAACGCAAAATGTTTTTAGAATAAAAAAACCTTAGAAATTTGGTTATTAAATTGAAGAAAAATAACTAAAATTGGCAATATCACTAAAAATTGCATTCATATTAAAAAAAAACCGAGAAAATTGTTTATTTTTGAAAATGTTTGAATTTTACAATATTGAAACACAATCGCTTAAATTACAAAACATTGACTCTGTTAAAAAATATTCTTAAATTTGCGATATATAGGAAATACTAGAGTGTTTAATTAATCGGGTTTTATTTTTGTTCGATTAACGATTAATCGATATTTGGCATTTTAAGATTATTCGATTAGATGAATAAAATTTTAAAATTAATCGATTAATCGAATAATTAAAATCCAGGAATTTTATATATTACGAGATTTTTTCCGATGATTTTAGAAAAAATTAGTACTTGAGCAAATAAACATTCTAAACGACCTTAAATAAAAGTTCACAATTCACAACGGACACATGTGGTTATTTCCACAGAAAAGTTTAGTTTTTGTCACGTTACGACACCAAGCTATTAGTTTTGTATTTTAGAACCATGTTGTTAAATTTTTTCCTTATTTCCACTAAATGTAAACCTAGTTGCGCTTTACACCAAAATGAAAAAAAGGAAATTATATTTTCAGTGATCTTTTAGAAAAAATTAAAAATTGTTGGTGTCGTAACGTGACAAAAAGTAGACTTTTCTGTGGAAATACCCATATACAATTGTTTTGTTTATTCGACTCAAAACTTGAAAAAAAATATACATTTAACAGAAATACTACATATTATTATCATTCGATTAATCGGTTTAAATTCTTCGATTAATCCTTTAATCGAAATTAGCAATTTTAAATTATTCGAATAATTAATTGTCTAAAATTGTTCGATTAATCGAGCAAGAATTAATCGGCTGAACCCCCTAGCAAATACTAAGACGAATTTCTTAAAAAAAATATTAAATCTAGAAACAAAATCGATAAAAATGAAAAAAATAGCTTGGTTTTCACAATATTCAAAAAAAAAATATCTTTTTAAACACAAACTCTTAAAAAACGAAGCGAAACTAAGTAAAAATACAAAATAAAAAGAATTAAATAAAGTTCATTGTTACAAAATTTTTAAAAGTTTAAATATAAATATCACGAAAATATAAATTTTTGTAAACAAGAAATTTCGGAAAAAAATTATTCTATTACACAGTGCGACAGGAAAAATACCTGGGTTGCGATACCTTTTTTCAAGTAGGTTTTGTCGAGTACAATAATACTCTGTTCTTGAAATATGCGAAACACCTCCAAAATCTCGAGTTACAGGTAAAAAACCGGGTTTTCGTACCTTTTGCACTTATATGCCAGTAACTTTATTAAATGTCAACCGATTTTGAAGTTCTCAGCGGATTTAAAAAGAAAAGGCCTTTTAAAGATGTGAACATGATATTTAAGTAATATTGAGGTAAATATGCGTAATTATCCAGCAAACTCAATTTTTAAAATAAATCTCTATTTTTTAATTTTGGAGATGTTTTTGCACATTTGTTTATTTAGGAACCGTACTATTTATGAATTTTGTATGAAAGAATGTTTTATAAAAATAGTCAGAGAATTCTTTTATTTTTATGTAAGTTTTTATAAAAAAAAAAAGTATTTAATGAGGTAAATTTAATTTTTTTTATGAGAAATAACTTATAAAAATAAAAGAATTCTCAGACTATTTTTATTAAAAATTTAAAAACTCGGAAAATGTTTAAAGGATATTTTTAACCCTGAAAGGTTACTCTTGTTACTGTCGAATCGACAAACTTTTTAAAAAAAATTTCTAGCAGAACGATTATTAAAGTATAAAATCAACAAAAACTTTTCAATTCAGCATTTTATTAAAAAATAAATTAAATAAAACATAAAAAACAAAAGTGCTTCATCTATTTCAAAATTTGATACGAATTTTAGCACTTTTTTGTGTTTTTAAATACATTATTTTTTTAAAGCTTTCGTCATCAGCTAACGTTGTTGAAAAAGAGCGTAATTTGAATACACATTAAAAATTTATATGATAATATGTAAATGAGCTTCGTCGATTCGACGAACAGTAACCATTCAGGGTTAAACAAGGCAGCATTTTGTTAATAAATAATTATACTTTCATACAAAATTCATAAATAATACGGTTCCTAAATAAAAAAAATGTGCAAAAACATCTCCAAAGTTAAAAAATAGAAAAAATTTTTTAAAACGAAAAACCGGTTTTCTGCCCGTAACTCGAGATTTTTGAGGTGTTTTGCAAATTTAAAGGACAGATCTTATAATGTACTCGACAACGCCTACAAGAAAAAAACTATCGCATCCCAGGTATTTCTGTTTCATTCTTTTTTGTAACCTTGTGTTAATATATGACAAAATAAATCAATTTTTTTTTAAAAAATTGTTAAGTTTTTAAAAAAAAATTGATTATTATTATTTTAAAAATTATTCAAATTATAAATAAATTTTAAAAGTTTCCAAAAATCGCCAAATAAAAAAAATATTAAGGACATAAATCTAAGAAAAAACTATTTTTTTTTTTTAAATAAGATTTAAAACGAAGCTCCTAAAATTTTAATAAATTTTCAAATTCCAAAAACAAAATTTAATTTTATTTTAATTTCATTTCAATTAAAATTTCCATATTTATTACATTTTCAACACAATGATTTACAAAATTATTATATTTTTCTTGTTCGTTTATTTTGATGTTAAATATTTTGAAATTGATAAATCTGCCGTAACATTTGCAAATTATTTATACTTGCAAATGTTTCAAGCACACACACACTCACACATGCACACCAACACTTTGGGGCAACATTAAAAATATGTATTTACTTTTTGCCACAAACAACGAACGAGAGTACACAACACGGCAAAAGTATTTATACGGCAGTTTTTTTGTTTTTTTTTTTTTTTGTTTCGTTGTTTAACATTTGTTGACAGTTTTGTCAACAATGCGTTGAAAATTAGCTTAAATACATACATTAACAACAATTGCCTGCTTGCACCAAACACACGAACACACACACGCAAAATCATACAGATGTATCTGTTGTTGCACTATCGGCCTGTTTGTTGGGTTGGTTGGCTGTTGCTGGCTTGACTGACTACATGTTGCCACCACAATTTAAATTTTTCTTGTCTCTCGGTTTTCAAGTATTTAAAACAATTTGAGGGGAATTATGGGGTTCATGTTTTAACTAGTGATAGTACAAGTACTCTGACTAAAATTATTACATACCTACTAAATCACTGCAAACACTGGCAGAAAAATAAAAGATAAACGAACAGACAGACAAGCTGACAGGCAGCAGGCAGCCAGCAGAGAAATATTTGGACAGACACACTCGTGCTTAGAGATGGATAGACAAAGAATTATTTTGTATACAAAACTCTGCAACATCATTATTATAATCGCAATATAAAATAGAAGAATAAAGAATATTTATTTATATAGATATGAATACACTCAGAGAAATTAGAAACAAATTTAATATTTTCGAAGGATTTTCAAAAACCAGCCTTTTTAAAGTTCTTGAAGCAGAAAAGGGTTGTACACTTACATGACTACAAGCAGCTAGCTTATGTTTTTTGTTCTCCAAGCTAATCTAGCGAAGCTCTTTGCTTGTCTGCAGAAGACCAGAGGCTTTGGCGGAAATTAAACCGGCAACCCCCGGCCTGATAGACTAACAGCTAGCTTACCGGGGCACTCGACTTTTAAAAGGACAATCATCTGTCAATTATTCCCACTACGTCATTGAATTGTGCAAATAACAAAAGCCTAAAGTACACCGAATTTGAAAATCCACATGCGCATATGACGTAATTTAGACGTCATAATATAACACTTAAAACATAATTACGTCGAATTTAGTGCCAACAAAGCATAAGTTGCGGGAAGTTTTACTTAACTTCTTCAATTTAAAAATAAATTGCAGCTAAAGCACAAATATGTATTGATCAACCTTAGCACATGCCATATGATCTAATCTTTTAGCTACAGGGTGACAAACTATGCGATATCCAAACGCCCTCTTGCTTGCCCGGCCAATACACACACAGGTAGCAATTTAATGTATAAACCGGTAATAATTATAGACTCACTCCTTGTTTAGGAGCCGGAGCCATCTAACTTCCGCTGCTAAAGGAATAGCCAGTTTCGTCTGTTAAATAGCAACAGCTAATAGATGCGAACCACTCTCACAAATCGAACCCCCCATAAGTAGAAAGCTCTCATCTCACGCTCTTTGTCCTCCAGGATCTCGACTCTACAGCACTAATCGAAGTCTCACTACCATCCAATCCAACTCGCACCATCAACGCAACTTCACCATCCACGCCACTTACACCCAGCAGCAACTCTTTCTCGATCCCTCATTCTTCACTCTTTATAAAATCCAGGCCGTGACCGATTCATCATTTGGCCATCATAACTGGTCTTAATCATCCACACACTCCAACAACTCAT
Source organism: Pollenia griseotomentosa (assembly GCA_963931875.1). Taxonomy (NCBI): domain Eukaryota; kingdom Metazoa; phylum Arthropoda; class Insecta; order Diptera; family Polleniidae; genus Pollenia; species Pollenia griseotomentosa. Next base: position 170,858,558 of record OZ007562.1, on the reverse strand, counting down.
CTGATACCTCAACCTTTCATCCGCTTTTCGATACTTAGTGCCAAAAGTCGTGGCCACGACCCTTATCCCTACTAAGACAGACACAGAATATAATTATTACAGAATTTATCTAAAAGCGGTAGACATTTTTTCCCCCCGTAAAAGCAATATTTTTGTAGCAAAAAGTATTATTATACAAAAGAGATAATGCCCTTGGAGGCCTCAACAAATAGTCAGTTTGGTGACCTGATTAGAAGGTACTCTAGTGGGCCTTCGGTCTCAAGAAATCAAGAAGACTTCAGGAGGACTGGCATAATAAATTTTTGGTTCGGTGAAAAGGGAACCATTATGAGCTTCTGAATTCAGGCCAGGAAACTTATAACAATTGATTCGTTAAAAGCGAGCATTCGCTGAAGAACGCCCGAAATATGCGACCAGACATAAAGCCATCGTATTTAACCATGACAGCGCTCGGTTACATGTTGCAAGAGCAGTTAAAAACTGTTTAGTGGCTGGTTTGTCCTAATTAGGGTTGCCAGACGGGCATGATTGTTAAGCTTTTTCAATTAGTGTCAAGAATCAAGAAAAAATATAATTTGCCAAGATAAACCGGAATTTTAAAAATTGTTCCGTTTAATTGTTAAGAAAATCAAGAAACAATAACAATTATTTATCTATTTTGTATTTTTGGGCTGCAGTTATAATGTCTTTTGTTGGAAAGAGCTGTGGGAATTTGTATCCCAAGGAATTTTGAAAGAAGAATGTATAGCAGGACTATCAGACTCAATTTTGTTTTTCATTTATACCATAATTCATTCAATTGAAGCATCAATATTGTCTTTAGAAAGCAATTCTGGATTTATTAATTTATTTTTTTAATCAATGGACATTATCCTTACTGACTAATAACAATATTGACTTAAAATTATTGAATAACATTATAAATTTTAAAATACGTACATAAAAAATTACGAGTTCAGAAAAACAATAATTTTATGCTTTATGGAATTTAAACATAAAGAAAATCAACAAATTGTGACAAAGAATTAAATTGTCTACATAACCTTGAAAAAGGATCAGCAATAGCGTAATTTACTCTATAAAATTTAACAAAAAGCAGATTATAATGACGAGTATTGCGACCAGGTATTTAAAATTTAATAGAATTTAACAGAAAATTACTATTGTTTAGATTAACCTTAAAAGATACATTTAGCATTGTACGACGACTTTTGAGCGATGGTAGTTTTATTAATGCCAGTCTACTAGCATAGGAAGGAAAGTTTGTCGAGTAACTCCAATGAAGATCACGTAAAGCCCTTATGACACTACATTTTTAATGCATTGTTCAAGTTTTGGTGAACAGTACAAATATAATGTAATACAAAAATTTACCAAGTGCAAAGAGTTAAGCTGTATTAAGATAAATGGCAAACTGTCAAAAATTTTATCAAAGTTATCGATAAAAAATGAAGTTATGTCAAAAAAAATGTAAAATTGTTTAACTTAAAATTGACATTTCAAGCTTGAAATATGAAAAGTGTTGCTGAATCAGCGGTTTATGGGCAAATTCAGCGATTTACCGCTTTTTGTTTTTAGGTTTCTCATAAACAAAAAGATGGCATCATTTAATAAAATAAACAAAACAGGGATGGCTAAGTTGTTTCAATTGTACTTTTTTGGTGATACTTTTTAAACAAAGATTTATAATACCTTTTTGTGGTGTTTTTTATGAACATAAATAAAATTAATTTCAACTAAAAAAATCTTTTAGTACAATTAGGGTAAAAAAGTACAATTTTTAAAGGTTGTTGGTACAATTTTAAAAATAATCAACGCCATCCCTGAAACAAAACAATAACAAGAGAAAAGAAACTAAAAAACTTTGCTTACATTTTTTTATAGTTTGCTCTTTTTAACATTTACTGTTTCTTTCTATCAGTTTTATATCAATTAATGAATAAAAAATGTAGTGTCATAAGGGCTTAAACAGAATAATAAAAATTGTTTTTGGACAGATTCAATACGAGAATTATGAATGTTGTAATATGAATCCCAAATGATTGACCCATATTCTAAGATAGGTCTAACGAGTGACACGTACAGTTGCTTAACAGATATTATCCGAAGTATCGGAGTAAATTTTATTTAAAGTTTTTTTTTTGCAGAAGCTAAAAAAAAGTTCATAATGTATAACAAAGCTTTTAAAAGTTAAGTTTTATGGGTAAAAATTAGAAACAGTCGTAATTTGTTGCGGATGTCTCAGACATTTGTTTACCGATCCCATTTCCATTTCAACGTTTACACGGACAGAAAAACCGACGAACGAATAGACGGGGATCGTTAAATCAACTCCGCATTTATTAGATCAATATTGTTAAAATTATAAACTTATATAAAAAACGTACTAACGTATGTATGTGTTGGAGGGTATAAATAAAATAAATTTTTTTTTAATTTAACCGAAATATTCTTTTCAATGTCAAGCTTTTTGCCGATTTCGATCTGGCAAGCCTAATCCTAATAGTCCAGACTTGGCTTCGTCCGACTATTTCCCTAAAATACGATTTACTTATGAAGAGAGTATCCGACACTGGCTTAATTCGTTCTTGGCCTGGAAGAATGAACAGTATTTTTGTCCCAAAGCCCATATGTCTCGAGACAAAACGCTTTAAATTTACTTAAAATCCCTTAGTTTTTGGTTTATACATTCTAAAATCTGAATAAAAACTTCTTAAGACAATTTGCGGTTCTCTTTACATTTCGCATGACGAGGGAAGTGTTCCAGACTAACATAAGTACCATTAAATTAGCGATGCTATCAACATCGAGTGGCCTCAGTGCGACTTTTAAATATTTGAAAACGTATAATGGATGAGCTGATTCTTAGAAACTTTTTACACATCCAAAAAATCTTTAAGTGTAAAATTACATTTAAGCATTTAAGTTGAAATAAAACAATCAGTGCAAAATGCAATTGGTATGAAGAATAACATCAGGCCTATAAGTTTCATAAATAACTGAAACTGCAACTAAACAGATACTTAATTTTTTTTAGTTTTTACATACAACTACAAATTATTTACATGTTAAATCTTTTGTATGTATTTTACATTTATTTTACAATGTACATACGTCTATACGACTTTTTAAAAAGTTATTTATAATGCCATATATCGAAACAGTTTTCAAAAAAAAAAGAAGCAAACTCTTGCAACAAAATTTACACAAAATATTTAATGTGGATGCAACATCAGTTGGAAAAGGAAAGCAAAATATCATGAAGAAGTATCATCTTCTTCATTATAACTTCTAAAGTAGAATTTTCTTTATACTTTTAGATCATTTATGTGAATGTTGATTTCTTGACTCTTTTGTTTTTGTTGTTATATTTATTATTGTTTTAGTTGCTGTTGTAGCCGTTTAATATGTATGGCAATTTGCTTTGGCATCAGGCAAACAGCATGAATTTGTAAATATTTTTTATGTTAAGTATCTGGCAAAGTGCAAAATAGTTTGCAGTATGGGATATTGCATCTCTTTATCGTCATCGTCAGCATCAGCATCATCTTCATCTTGTGCTTCTTTAAATTTAACTCACACACAAACAGACAGACGGACGGATGAGCAGACAGACAGCCATGTGAGTGCATGTATGATTTGGTTTAGTTGCATAGATAAATAGAAAAGGAAAAACTTAATTTTTTTGTTTGCCATACAACTGCTGTCTATAAGTTTGTTAAAGTATGTGTGTCTTTTTCTATTTGCAAGTTATTGAAATTAGCAGAGAATAAAAAGGATGAAATGTTTTATTTACATTTTTATACCCTTCACCACAGGTGGAAAAGGGTATATATAAGTTGGTCATTCCGTTTGTAATTTCTACAATATTGATCTTAGACCCTATAAAATATATATATATATTGGGTCCTTATGAGGAGAGAAGTTGATTTAACAATGTCCGTCTGTCCGTCTTACGTTTGATATGTGTTTTCCGGAGACTCCAGACATGATAGCGGCAATGTTGTTTTACATTTATGTCACATATAGTCCACCATTTCTTGCTATTGAAATTCAGCCAGATCGGTCCATAAATGGCTGAGATATGATATCTAATTTTTTCCAAAAATCCCTTGTTGTTGTAGTTGTATTTTTATTATTTTTTTCGGTATATCTGGAGAACGGCAAGAGCCAAAGTTTCCAAATTTGGTTCACACATTAAGGTAGTTTTTGTCTAGTTGCTCTGTATTCTGCTCGCACAATGGTGAAGGGTATGTAAGATTCGGAACAGCCGAATAAAGCACTCCTACTTATTTTTATTAAATTAATTTCCGCTGGAGTAAATTTAATAAAATTACTTTGCAAATATTTTAAGTACTTTGACTGATATTAATACTTTAATGACCACTAACTTAGCATTTTTAGTACTTGAGGCATTTAAGAGTTTTAAGAGCTTTTAGTATTTTTCGTATAAAAATTTTTCATTTACTTAGAAATTTCTTTTTGTCATCTGTTCAACCGGGTTGAAAAGGCAAAACCATATTATAGAAGGAAATAAATTTGTAATTAAATCCAAGTACAGAAAAGAAAATCACTCAATCCAATTCGAAAAATAAAACTGAGTTAATTGGCTGCTGTTGCACTTGTTGCTTGTTCTATAAAACGGTAATGGTAATGGTTCATAGTGCCATCACAATAGTAAAACTTATATTTTAAGTATGTACCTAAAGCTTCAAAGGTACTTTAATAGCTTAACTTCTTCTTATGTTTATTGTTCTTTAATAATTTGATTACATAATTTTCTAATCTAATTATTGCATTTTAGTACATTTGGAACTTTAGGTACCTTTTTTTATTTTCATAACTTTTGTTGATTTTTAGTACTTTTGCTATTTTCAGTACAATATATGTATTTTTAAGTATAGGTTGTTTTTTAGCTGCATGAGAACATAAAATGATAGCACAAGATAATTTCATGTCATTCCCTTTTCAAATACGATTTCCACCACAAGTCCCCCGCGGCGGCATGAAATAACTCCCCACGAAATAACTCCCAAAAAAAAATGAAATTACTCCCCAAAAAAATATACAGGAAACAACAACAACGTTTTTTGGGGACTTATTTCATTTTTTTAGGGACTTATTTCATTATTTATTTTAGGGAGTTATATCATATGAAATAACTCCCCAAAAATCTGAAATGAAATAAGTCCCTAAAAATATATTGGGGACTTATTTCATTTTATAATTTATTCCAAAGTCGTCAAAAATGCAAATAATGTCCCGTTATAATATATAAACAAAACTTGTTTTAATGAATGGTCATTAAAAATAATTGTTACTAGGCAGTTAGTTTTAGAAATAATTTTGCTGTATAAGGTGCATTAATAAGAAGAAAAAAAATATTAAAAATAAATTTTGAAAAAATAAGTGGTTACAGAAAACATAGCAAATTGTTATACGTTGTAGATCAAAAAATGATCTATATTAAAAAATCAGTTTTTGGGGATTTATTTCATTTCAAGAATTGGGGACTTATTTCAAATGAAATAACTCCCCGGTTTTTGGGGATTTCTTTCATTTTGATTTAGGGAGTTACTTCATTTCGTTGGGGTTTTATTTCATTTTAAAATTGGGGGTTTATTTCATATGAAATAAGACCCCAAAAATTGGGGACTTATTTCATTTTATTTTTGGGGAGTTATTTCGTGGGGAGTTATTTAATGCCGCCGGCCCCCGTGGCTTTTTTTCCAAAAAATATGACCGTATGGCGTCAGAAATGGCTTGAATATTGGCTTCCAATGCTTTTAGAGCCACTTTTTGGGCTTGAAATTAAAGTTAATTTAATTCTATAAATAGCTAATCTGAGAATAAGGTTAATCTCGTATCAATTTTGATATTTTTGGGTGGTGGCTTAAGCCATGTCGCGTTAATACTGAACACAAATAAATGACACCATTTTTTGCAAATGTCAGCTTTTTATCACAGCCATATGGATGTTTTCAAAGAAGAAGAAGAAAATTCGCGAATTTGATATTGTTTACAAGGTAGAAATTTTTTGCGTTTAAAGAAAAAATATAGAGAGGAAAAATTATAGAGCAATTCCATATGAAAACGATCAAAATTGGCAAATATTTGGACGACCCCTCTCCGATTTTAAAATAAATAGTCTCAATCGATTGCCCAGCAAAAAATAATGTACCTACATATTTTTTTTTTTTTTATGGTGACTGGTTTAGTGGTGGTGTACACCACTGTCATGTGACAAAATTGAAGAATTCTTCATAAGGGACCTCATTGAAAGTTGTTTAAAAAATTTTTTAATTTTTTATGAATTTTGAAAAAACAAAAATTGCGAAATTTTGATAAAAAAATTAATTTTTTTTTCAAAAAAAAAATGTTTCATATTAGAAAAAGAGTTTTACTTTTCTGAAATGAAATTTTATTGCGGAATTAAGGTTTTTTTAGTAATTTCAATAAACTAAACCGTTTTTGAGTTACGCGAATATATGTTGAGCAACCTCCTCCATTTTCGAAATAACGGTATATCTCGAAAACCAGAGCCAATCTGAAAAAACCGCGGGCACCACTGGATTCAGCGTCCCCGAATTATGTTAAAACGCCATGTGCCCGGCTTGTCACGAAAAAAAAGTGTCAATTTCATGCACAGTGTAATTTTTAAAATGTATTTTTAACAAGGTGGTCTCTTAAATGCTCTTCTCCTGGCCAAACAAGGAGTCGGGGCCCATTTTTTATTGCTGATTCTTAAAGCAAAAATTATGAGGAATCCAAAAAAAAAAAAATTTGCCGGAAAATTTAGGAGCTTCTGTGGAAAATCGGAAAATTTAATTTTCATGGGAAAATTTAAAGGTAAATTTCTAAGAAAAATTAGGAAAATTTTATTTTTCAATTAAAGCCTGATTCAATACCTTTCCAACGAGCTATCACTCGTTGCGATCGCTTTAGTAGTGGTCCCAATGAGGTCCCTTATGAAGAATTCTTCAATTTTGTCACATGACAGTGGTGTACACCACCACTAAACCAGTCACTATAAAAAAAAAAAAAAAATGTAGGTACATTATTTTTTGCTGGGCAATCGATTGAGACTATTTATTTTAAAATCGGAGAGGGGTCGTCCAAAAGGTGATCGCTTTCATATGGAATTGCTCATTATAAAAGAGCTAGGCAATATATCATGTTTTAAAATGTATTTTTTGTTTATATGTTTGCAAAACTTGTTTATGTTAAACATGTGTATGTTGACAGTTTATGTTTAGGTTTAACCACCACCTTAAGCTAGCAAAAAAAGTTAAAAAAAAAAACTCAAAAAGCAAATACGGAGATTAAGGTTAATTTAATCGCTATTCTCTAACCTAAAAAGTGGCTCTTAGAGTTGTTGCACAGAAAAAATAAAAATTGATTTCAATTAAAAAAATTTGTGATATTAATTAAAAAAATAATTAAATTTGCACCAGTAAACAAATCAATAGTATCACTTAAACATTAAATTCACTTGATTAAATTTTTAATTAAAACTGATTTTATTTTTGATTAATTAATTGTTTCTATTATTTAATAAGAGTTACAAATACAATTACAAATTATGTATGTTCTAACTTAACTAACCGAGAAATAGACCAGATACTCTGGCTGGAACCGAATCCGTAACCATCGCACTGATAGACTAGCTTACTTCCAACTAGTTTGTCGGAATAAGCCAATGACTTAACAAAGTTCCATAAAAAGTAAGCCAGAGGCGTTTAGTCGCACAAACGAGGGGACCAGAGAATTGGACCACTTATGGAAATAAAGTTGTCACCAAATTGGTTTTGCAATAAAACAATTGTTTTAAGCGCTGTTGTGAAAGTTGCGCCATCTTGCTGAAATAAACCAAAAGTGAAATTAGAAGAAGCATTTTATTATTATTATTTTATTACTACGTTTTAAACCTTCCAGAATTTCAATTATAAAACACCAGCATCATTCCCGATATGGTTTTTACTTTAAAAACTTCATGTACATATAAAGGGTGGTTAAATTTAAAGGGCCGATGTTGATTTTGAATAAAACACAAATTATTTAGGAAATTATTGTTTTTTCTTTTTATTATGATAATATTGGTACAGTACAATTATGTGTGGAACAAAGTATTGGCATAATGGCCACCATCCATCCAATGTCCAAATTTTCGATGACGCTGAGGCATAATAGAGGTTCTATGCCGTTAATGTGGCGAATTATCTCATCCTTTAGCTCTTGAATTGTTGCTGGCTTATCGACGTACACCTTTTCTTTCAAATAACCCTAAAGAAAGAAGTCAAATCACATGATCATGGCGTGAGATAACACGGCCATTGAATTGTTCGCGCAAAAGAGCCATTGTTTCGTTAGCTGTGGGACAAGTGGCACCGTCCTGTTGAAACCACATATCGTCCACATCCATATCTTCCAATTCGGGCCATAAAAAGTTCGTTATCATCTCACGATAGCGAACTCTCATTTTGGAAAAAGTGTGGCCTGATGTTGCCGCCAGCCCATAAACCGCACCAACCAGTCACTCTTTTTGGGTGCATTGGTTTTTCCACAATCACTCTTGGATTATCATTCGTCCAAATGCGGCAATTCTGCTTATTGACGAATCCACTAGGGTGAAAATGTGCCTCGTCACTGAAGATGATTTTCTCGACAATTGATCATCCACTGTTGCCACTTCTTGCCACCATTCTGACGATTGACGACGTTTGGAATGGTCAAGAGGCTTTAGTTCTTGAGTCAATTACACCTTGTAAGCGTGTAAATGTAAGTCTTTATACATAATGTTTATCAACGACGAGCGTGAGAGGTGCAATTGTTGGGCACGACGACGAGTTGAGGTGGACGGCTCTTCAGCCACACTATCGCGAACAGCATCAATATTTTCATAATACGCCTGGATAACTTTAACGCGTTGCTCGATTGTGTATTTTTCCATGGTGCAAATTGAGTTAGTCTGATACCGTGTTCAGATATGCACCTTAATTGAGTTTTACGCAATAAATGACATTATTGAGCTCAATAATCCATATAAAATTGCAATTAAGTTATTGCTCAATTAACAATAAATTGTTATAAATATTGATAATTAAAATGTCACAAGTGTGTTTAATAAGCAAAACACAACTTACTCAACAAAGTGTTTTGACATTTGGCAAATGAAATTACAACAAAACAAAGGGGTATACGTTGAATGTTGTATGTAGTAGTAATATAAATTGAGTTAGCTAAATTGTGTATATGTGAACAGAAAGAAAATTATGTCAATAAACCGAATATTGACTCAATTAAAAAGGTATATCTGAACACGGTATGAAATTAAGAAACGTCAAATGAAATCCAGCAACCATCTTGACGTTTAGGTGTGGTTTACATTCAACATCGGCCGTTAATATTTTAACACCCGCAACCAAATGAGAAGCAAGAGTTCATAATTTTACTTTTTAAACATGAAAATAATGTTTTTTCGTCATGTTATTTTTGTTGTTTCTACATACAACAAGGAAATCGTCTTTTAACTATTTGTGTGTTGTTATTGTAGAGTCTACATTAAACTTTCAGAAGTTAAATGAGATTAACGATCACTTTGTAATTTTACTCTCAGATTGGCACTACCAACGAAAAGTTTAATCTTTTTTTTACTTGCTTTACATACAACAAAATGAATCAGCTGATTTGCAACGTTACTGTTACTCCCGACTAACTGAGCCTTTAGGATTGTTTGTAGTACGTTTAAGTGCTATTCGTCCTTGAATGTTTGAGTACGACTTAATTCATACCGAGTGTTTTTCTTTCTGTGTGTATCTTTAAAAATTACCAAAACAAAAAAGAAACCTCCCTACAAGCAGACTACCGGTCATTTTACTAGTTATATAACCGGTAGTGTTGACCAATATATTGGTTAAAGTTTCTATTAGTTTATTAAGAGCAAAATGAAAAAACTAACCGAAACTCTTGTGTACATGTGATTTTGCCTCTCTTTCTAACTAATGAATTCCACTCGACTACGGAACATATATCTGTACTGCTTACTCTGCTGCTTTTTATGAGTCAATGATAACCAAAACAGTGGTTAATGCTAACTAGTTAGTCATAACGTAAATATTGGTTAGCACTAACTAGTTATTCATAACGTAAAAATTGGTTAGTACTAACCTTTATAAAAAATATATTATTTTATTTTTCATTTTAAATAAAAATTTTTTTATTGAACAATTTATAATCCAATTAATAGTCAGGAAATTAGTCTTCAGAAAAGTAAGTACCACGTATCGCTATTTCTGTGGCTGCTTGGTAACGTTTCACTTCTTGCGTGGGTCTGGAAATGGAGGTAAACGTACGTGTGACCATTTAATTTATTGTAGATTTTGTTAACAGATTGAGACCAAAAAATCAAATACATATTTGAAAAGTCATCAGGACAAATCTTAAGCGATTGTCCTGGCCAAAGCCACCACCTTTCAAAACGACCGCTTCGAACATGACCACTGTTGTTTCCAGAGAATCCACCACCGCATCCTCTGAAGCCACCATCAATCAGTACGTCCTCCTTATTCACTAGCATTCTGATTACCGCTGTTTGGTGGTGCTACTTTTTCTTCATAGTTACAATCTAGTTACAAATATAATTTTTTTTCTTTAACACCAATGGTAAATATTAAATTAAAGCAATTCACAAGTTTTATCAAGCGTATGACAAAAATATATTAAAAAATTGGCATTTTTAGAAAGTGTTAGAGTAGAAACACTAATGTAAAATTGTTGCAAGTGTGTTGGTAAATAAATTTTTTTTTTTAGTTTTGGTTATGCATTTCTTGTAGGGCTCTTATACAAAAAACTCGCTTAAGCTACTTCTTAATTTTAATAGCTTGGCAATTCTAACCATAACATGTTTGCTATTTCGTTATACAAAGTCGAATTAAAACATATTCGTTCTTTAGGATCAAACAATTTCAACTAAAACCAAACAAGAACTCTGAAAGATTCATTCCTTCGGTTCTCTGCTTAAGGCATATTTTCATGTAGAAAATCATGTTGAATTCATTTTCGTACTCTACATTTAAGTACAATAAGTTTATGCATTTTTGTTCAGCTTACTAAATGCAAAATTATCCGTGAGCCCATAATGAACTGGGTACGCACACATTCGTTCAGGCGTTGCATGATGTATGACAAGATTCTACCAACTTGTATTTAAATAATACAAATTTTCCTCTACTCTACGTCTACTACAAAATGTATTCTTCAGATAAGTATTTAAATGTAGATTTATATTTATCGGTATAAATAATTTTCTGTTTTACAAGATGGTTTTTTTTGTTGTTGTTTGAAATGAAAGTCGTAAGCAAAAAAAGGAAGGCAGTAGAGATTTGCTGAAAAGTTAGTAGCAGATACTAGGTATAGTCCTTCAAAGTTGGTAAGAAAAACTTTAGAAGGTCCTTCCTTTCAAGTGAAAACAAAAAAATTAATGCAAGTAAAGTGTAGAATCTCGTTAAAATTGCAACATGTTTTTTTTAATACATTCTTTACTAAAATTATTGAAAAATGCCATAGAGTTTTCGGAAAAATTTTATATAGCGCACTTTCTAAGTCATTGAGGCTTTTAGTATCATCTTTTTTTCTGTTTTACTTATTTCAATATTCTCAGTAGTTGTAATTTTTTTCTCTATTTTACTTCTGTGTCATTATTAAGCAGAGGGTGTGGTATTTTTATTATTGTGTTGATAGTGCTAGACAATTTGTTGTTGTTGCTGCCATTTAAATGAAATTATTTTTTTTTATTTTTAGCAAATATTTTTTTCGTATTTTATTTTTACTTTTAATTACAACTAATGAATTATAGGTACGTTTTCTTCATTCTATAAATTACTATAGACATTGAGTAAAACATTTGATGAAATATTTATTTTTAAATATGTAGTCTGAAAAAAATGCGAATAAAATTTAATTATTTTGTCGACTGACTATTTGGGGTGAGTTTTTAAATAGAGCATTTGTGAAAGGAAACATTTAGATTTCTTTTAAGAGTTTTATTGAAGGGATTTAAAATATTGGAGGGTTTTAAAGGAAACATTTTAAGCTGTTTAAGTATATTGAAACTTTTAAGACTGACTTTTCTATGTTTAGCAATTTCTGTTTTCAAAATCTAAACAGAAACGTTAATTTTCAATTCATATATTGAATTATAATTTGCTGACACTTAAAAATCTTACTCTATTCCCGCGAAGCCATTCGGCTTGTAGTTTTAAATGAACTAGAATTTGCCCAGTGATCGAAATTCGACCATAATTATTTATGCAAATATGAAGAAAGCATTACTATAAGTAAATTTATATAATAAATTTACATGCTTTGAGCGTTTTTTTTTCTAACTGGATCAGTTTTGCGAGGGACAACTTCCTGTAAATATATTATCTTCCACTCAAGTTTAATAATATATAAAAATATTCAGAAAGTACAAATTTAAAAACAAAAAAGTACCAAAAAGTATCCTCTGATATTATTCTGGAATCTGCATGTTAAATTGTATGTTTCTAGGGTCATATTAATACAAATTCAAAAAGTATCAGTTAAAAAACGAAAAAGTACCAAAATATCCCTCTCACTGATTCTCCAGGGACCCTGCATGTTTAATTTTATGTTTAAAGGTTTATTACTAACGGAAATTCAAAAAGTTCCAGTTGAAGAAAGAAAAAGTACCAAAAAGTTCACTCTTATAGGTTCTCATCCACTCAGGACGCAGCATTTATAGCTTAATGTTTTTAATGTAAATACTGGTTTTTATTGCTATTAGGAAACTTATTTTTGGTTTAATTTAAGCCAAATCGTAACATAAATTAAAAAAAAATTAAAATATCACGACAACGTAAATTCTTTTTTACCGCCTCAGATTTTAGTAAAATTTATATAGTGCACTTTTTATACCCTCCACCACAATTAGTTGTGAAGAGGGTATACTAAGTTTGTCATTCCGTGTGAAACTTTTTTATTATTCATCTCAGACCCCATTAAGTATATATATTCTGGCTGCTTGAGTAATTCTAAGTCGATTTAGCCATGTCCGTCTGTCCGTCTGTTGAAAACACGCTCACTTTCGAAAAACTCAAAAGAAATAAACAAACTAGGTGTCAAATTGCTTGTAGTTATCCTAAGCAGTTTGGGATTGAATTTCAGCAAAATCGGTTCAGTAGGACCAGAGCTATGAATCAAAATGTGGAACCACCACCTTCAAAAACTTGATAATTTTGTTACAAAAACTAACATAAATGATGCAAAAATGCACGGAATGACATAAGATTTTGCACAAGTCCGTTTTATTTGACAAGAAATGACACTGTAAAATTTCGTGAAGATCGGTACATAATTTACCCTAGGCCCCATATATGCCCTACTCCCGGAAAACAGTTTAGTCTCCTAAAACCGTAATTAATAACAAATCGTCACAGTTTAAGATAATAATAATAAAAAGACATCATACAGATATTACTCCTTAAACATTCGAACTGTCGGTGGAGGGTATCAAAGATTCGGCATAGCCGAATATAGCACTCTAACTTGTTTTAGTAAATATCGTTCAAATGGTGTTTTTTTTTTTTTTTTTTTTTTTTTGTTCAAATCGATTGATAAACAAAAGGGGAAAGTGTTCTTAACTGTTTCCCATTTGCCGATTTTTATATGAGATAAGATTGGAATATATTTTATGCCTGTTTCGCTTCAGGCAACAGTCATGACTTTGATATGTTGTAGAGCATAAGAAAGGCATACAGCCTAAATAAATAGAAAAAAATTTCTGTTCACTCAAAAATGAAAAAATCATAATCAGGGAAACCGTAAATATGCAATTATAAGTTTTTCATTGTGCCAACAATGGAAGCAAAAACAATATACATATTTATCTTTTTTTAAAACTTTTTATGAATTTTGTTAACGATTGTTTAGTGCACATTTTGACCCTTTGGGCATTTTTTACTCATATTTGGACAAAAGAGCATTTTTTTAGTTTAAGTGTGTATTCCACCTATTTGAACCACATTTTGAAGCTTTTAAATTTTTTTTAATCCAAAAATAAAATTTAACTTCCTAAAATTATTTTATTCCTGATTTTATTTCTGGTTGGCCCATTACATCTGTGGTGTAGGCTTAACCGACCCTTCTTTTTTAATTGTTTATTTATACAAATATTGTAAAGTGGTTTTTAAGTGCATATTTCCGGTTTCCCTGGTCATTATGAAAATCAATTTTTTTACAAGTCAAATCGACAATTTTCTTTGTGAAAAGTGATTATCAAGGTACATTAACACGAGGTAGACTCATTTGGGTGTAAAAAGAACCGACTTGTCAAAATTGTCTTCATATAAAACAAAAACAATTTAACGCACACATGTACAAATTTTGGCTCATATACACGAAATTTGACGTTTGGGTTCCAACTGGGGTAAACAGCTGACAAACATATGGGCCAACGAGTCTACCTTGTGTAGTTGTACCATGGTACCATGGATTATAAATGAATTTTGGTCATTTTTTTTAATGTTCTTACAAATTTTGTATCAATGTCATGCCGAGGTTGCCAGATCTTAAACTACCTTAATAAAAAATGCAAAATTTTTTCTCATTATTAAAATCTGGGTACTTTAAAAATACGGTACATTTAAAAAAACCAGTAGGAAAGCAAATTTAATACCCTACACCACTGTATAGGAAGAAAAATTTTCGTGAATATACCCAATTAGGGACTAAAAAACTCGATTTAATAGTAGAAATCAGGGGCCAAATTTTAGCTTTCGGTACCGATCAATATAACAAGAAATTACGATCAATATCGAATGCCGTCATTTACCCCCAGATGTACATTAAAGTATTAGAAACAAGTTCAAATTTGCCAAAAAAAAAAACATCCATATTTTAAACAAAAATTCTGATTTTTTTTTTTTTTTTTTGGAAACCTGGCAAGTAAAATTGTAATGATTTACAAAAAAGACTTAATTCTCTGTAAATTATCCCCTCTAAATTATTTTCTTGAATAAATCAACGCCAAATTGCAACACAATTTGCTAAGGAACAAAAAAATCCATTAAGCAATCCAAAATATTTTTTGCAAGATTTTATCAAACAGTTTTAAGACAATTTTTTTGTTGTGTGTGGCACAATTATGTATTTTCAATCGATCAAATATGATACCAAACATAAAACACAACACGAAAAAAAAGAGAAACAATTCAATGTAATTTTTAAGTATCTCTATACAAAATTACATCACCAGACACATACGGCAGCAGTAACAACAACAGATTTGATATTTTTATATTAAATAAAAAAATCATATATGTTGCATATAGCAACATTAAAAAAAAATCATGCCACCTCTCTACTTAAATCAGTTGCAAACCAAATGATTGAAATGTTTATAAATAAAAAAACAAATGCATGTACTTCTGTATGTACATATAAAATCCATGTATATAAACAGACAGACTGACAGCCACACTTATAATCACAGTTTATAGATACAGATAGACATTTAAAACCAACAGATACATTCGCATTTATGTTGCATTTTTACGTATACAAACATACGTATTTATTTGTGGCATTCCTTAAAGATCTAATTGAAATCATGATTAAAAATGATAAATTTCATTTTTATTTTGTAAAATGCGCCAAATTGTTTTGGCACTTGCCACCGTTACCACCATCGCCAACGTCGTCACCACGACGCTGCTGCTAAATGGCAACAACTACTCTGCACACAACTGTACGTAACTACCCAACAAACCAAAACGATATACCTAGAAAGAATTTGCAGCAAGATTACTAGCATAAGCCTTAAGCTTAGAAAAGTGCTGTGATTACTATTATAAAAGGCTTATTAATAATTGTTTAATAATGAAAACTGATCCCTTGCGATAATATTGTACTTGTCTTTAATATAATAAAAGCTTAGAAGTCTAATCATAGAATAAGCTTACAGAAAAATACTTTTCTAATCTATAATAAGATTAAATTCTGTACGAACACTCTGTTTTAATTTATATGGCATATTTACAAAAAGTTTTTTACTTATATAATATTTAATTACTTTTTTTTGAATTGTGCACTGTTTAAAACTCTTTAAAACACTTCACTCTTTGAACAAAACACAAATGCTGAAACTAATAATACCTACAAACTTCAAATAACGGGACATCAATCTCAAAAGCACTTACAAAACTATTGCGAGAATAAGTCATTTGCAATCATATTGGTTGTCATGTTGTAGGAAATCTCTTATGATAAGCTTATTTTACAACTTATTTACATTTTGCTCTGTTTGGTCTGTTGGGTAAGCACATACACACACCCTAACACTTACGGACAGCAGATTGCAGGCGGCAAATAGTGCCACTAAATGCAGCAACAAAAACAATATTTAAAAAAAACTATAATAAAAACAAAACCACCATCATCAACAGCAAATAATAATATTATTACAACAACAAGAACCAAAACCAAAAAAAAGACAGCAACAACAAACAGCATTTACCCCAAACCAAATTAAATTACCGAAAAAATATATAAAATGCAATAAAAAAGTATCAACCATTTTAAAATAATATTTAACACATTTTAACAACAACAGCAGTCTTTGGCAGCTTTAAACAAACACATGTACCTTCGTGAGCCAATGTGCTGCTACAGTGGATAGCAAATTACAAATATGTTATTGCAAAGCAACAGCAACAGCTTTATTGACTACTTGTCCTTGGATATTTAAAACACAACCTTCGTGGAAGAAGATACGTTTTAAAAATATATACCATTAAAAAAGTACCTTTTAACCCTAGAGTACTAATGATCGACGTTTCGACGAGCATCGCTTCCTTTTAATTAATTTACTTTTAAATGGGTGTGTCTAACACTCTCAAATTTTGTATGCTGTTAGTAGATGATTTACTTTTGCTGTGTGTAATTGTGTTTTTTGAATTGCGTTGCTGGAACATTGCTTTTATTGGTTTTGTACTCGTCGAATCGTCGATGGTTAGTATTAACGTGACTTTTATTTTTCAACTTTGTGAGCAAATATTGCAAATCTTGTTACTTCAAACAATAGTGGCACCAATGTCCAGCTTAGGAGAAAATAAAAACGAACACAAATGAAGTATGTGTAGATCATGCCCATACGAAAAAATGACGAATGTCAAAATCAAAAAGTGATATATGCGAAAAACCCATATGCGGAGAGCACAAAGTTTAACTTTGTGACTCTGGCTCAAAGTGTTATTTAAAAAAAAAATTTTTTTATTTTTTTTAAAGACAAAAATGTCTTTTTTAAGTTTTGATTCTTTTTTAGTTTTTCAGTTTTCCTAACAATATTTTATAGGTAATTTTTTATGATTCCAAAAATATGTGCAACATAAAATAAAAAAGTTCTAAAATTAAATATTTCGTTTATCTATATGAATTAAAATAAAATTATTTTCTTATATAAACTTATTAGGTGCCATAATGAATAATAACATTTATTGAAAAAGTATATTTGCTTTTAAGCCACAGTTATAGGCAGTTAAAAAATACATCGTCGAATCGACGATCATTAGTTACAACGTACGTAAAATATGGTTCGTACTCTAGGGTTAAGAAAAAGTACCTTGAATCTTTAACTGTGGAGGTGAAATTTTGGGACAAACCTTATGACGTGGTGGTAAATTTTACTCCTCTAAATTTTACTAAAACAAAATTAGTAAAAAATATTTTTTGATAATTATTTGTTTTTGAAAAATATACTAGTACATTTTTAATTACAAAAAATAAAGAAACCAAAAATTATTTTTATTTGTTTAAACAAAAAAGGTACTTTAGTTCACACACCTTTTTTTTAATATAAAAAAAACGTACATCAAAAACTTATTAAAAAAAATATGAATACAAAAAAACAAAAACTTCAAGGGCATTTTTGCACAGCCAAATATATACATTTAAAGAAATAAAAGAGATCATGAAAAAAAATAATTATGTGTAGAAACTGCAGGTCAACCATTTTGGAGGTTTCTTACTCATCAAAATCTGCATCCCATACACATTGGCCTACTACATTGTAGACAAATTGGCAAGAACTAAAGTTTCCGAATTTGGTCAATATATCTTGGTTATCAATACACAACATCTGGGCAGGACTGGAAAAATGGGCGTGGCTCCTCCCAAACAGAGACCTTATATATATTTGTGTATCTGAAGAATACCAAGAGTCAAAGTTTCGAAATAGGGTACAAGCATCTTGGTTAGCAGTACACATCCCACCAAATGTGGGTGGGATTAGAGAATTGGGAGTGGCACAAAAAAACGTTTTTAATATCTATTGAACGGTAAGTGAATATTTTTTCAAATTTGGTACACATAGCATACACAACCTCTCTACAAAAATGGCCGGGATTGGAGAAGTGGGCGTGGCATAAAGCACATTAGTTTATATCTAAACAACGTTAAGAGAAAGTTATAAATATGGTCAAGCGGTAACAGCTTAAGTTTGGGAACAAATAGCTTTGCTACCAATATGCAACATCAGTCAAAAAGTGGGCGGGATTAAATATGTGGGCATGGCACAAAATACAATTCTGTATATCTAAATAATGATAAGTGTACAATTTTCCAAATTTCGTACCAATAGAATGGTTAATAATACCCATCATCTGTCAAAAAGAACAAGAAAACGGACGAGTGGTAAAAATAGTTCTATGAAAAAATTACGTTCATTTTGATGTGGGGTAAACTTTTTTCTACTAAAAACTTAAGCTAACGCTGACGTGGTGGTAAAATATTTTCAAAGAAAAAATTACGTAAATGATCACCCAGAGAAAAAACATGTTTAAATATGGTCACCTCCAACAATATTATGTTTAAAGAAAATTTTAACCATATTATGTTTAATTTAACCATATTATTGTCAACGACAACCATATTATGGTAAAAATAGTCCTCCATCAAGAAGCCACAACCATATTATGGTTGCCTCCAAACATATTATGGTTAATAATAACTAAAATATGTTTAATGCTTATAATAGCATGGTTGGTTTTCAACCATAGCATGTTGCTCTTGAAAAAGAGGAAAATACTATTGTTAATTTAAAAACAAATTATTGTCATATTCAACCATAAAATGTTTAGAGGCAACCATAATATGGTTGTGGCTTCTTGATGTGGGACTAATTTAACCATTATATGGTTGTCGGTGACAAAAATATGGTTAAATTAAAAATAATATGGTTAAAATTTTCTTTAAACATAGTATTGTTGGAGGTGACCATATTTAAACATGTTTTTTCTCTGCGTGATGACGAGTGGTAATTTTTACACAAGCATGTGCGTAGCTCCACTCGTGCTAAGTCGAGCTCAGCCAAAACACAAGTGAATAGTAAGGATCACGATATAAGAAGATATTAGGTGAATTAAATTGATTGAGCGCAACGGAAGAGAGTATTTTAGAAAAATATAAAGAGAGGGTAAAATTTACCACCACCTTTACAGTTAAAGGCTGAGAAAAGAAAAAACCAATAAGAATGCTATATTCGCCTATATAACAACAATAATAACATAAAGTTACTTTAAGTACGAGTCGCACTTAAACATTCATGTACAAATAGCACCTAAACGTACTCAAAATAATCCTTAATGGGATAACTTTCGAAAATCAATCCCTGAATTTCTTAAAATAGTACAAAATTCTTAAACCAAGTAACAAAACATTAAACTTTTCGTAAGTAGTGCCTCTCTGAGAGTAAAATTACAAAGTTACCGTGTTAATCTCATTTAACTAATCAAAGCTTGTTGAAGACTACTAAAACAACACATCACAAGAAGTTAAAAAACGATTTGCTTGTCTTGTGTAAAAACAACAAAAACAACAGAACAAGACGAAAAACTATTATTTTCATGTTTAAAAAGTAAAGTTGAGAACTCTTGCTTCTTATTTAGTTTATATTTTCAGTTAAATATGTACATTTAATTTTTTAAGTAAAAACCATATCGGGAATGATGCTGGTGTTTTATAATTGATCAATCATAATAAAATTCTCCTTCTAATTTTACTTTTGGTTTATTTCAAGTACGAATTCGCAATTAAATCAACTTTTTAGTACTTGAATCAAGCGCTTTTTGAGATATATACAATCTTAGTTTTACTTAAATAAATTAAATTTTCGGATTTTTTCAAGTACAAATTGGGGATTGAATATGGATAAGTTAAGTATTTCGCGGTTTCTTGATTCAAGATAGTCCGTACTTACCGTACTATTAATAACGCTTCGGATTGATTTGAGTACGGATGGATTGATTTTTCTTTTGAGGAACGACCATTAAATGATTTTTCCTTCCTAGCGATATATATGTATAATTAAAGTAAACAAAGTCGGCCCTCTTTAACGGGCGTTAGATCACAAACAGTTATGACTTCAAGCATTTGCGTAAAATCGGTATAAAAAGGATTTATATAGGTTTTATATCACTAAAAAAAATTAAATTTTAATCGACTTTTTGTCCCACTTCAAAAATGCGAAAACACTTTATGGGCATTATGACAAATTGCGTTATTATAGTGAATTCAATTAGAAACTGTTTGGTTTTATAGTATAAATACTAATACGACTAGAAATTTTGATATTCCAGGTCCCACATAAAGTCAGTTCCCTTAAACTATTTGCAAACAAATAATATTACTCTACATTTTGGAGAAGTTCTTTTTTTAAAATTCCCTTTCAAAATATTTATAATTAAAAAGTACTTTTTTTAAAACTGTGGCAATAAAGAAATCTTTTGTGTTCCTTAAATTTTGTTTGCCACTGTTTTACAGTTTAATACCAATAATTCATATACACCTTGTATGGGTTAGTGAATATCCACTGTGAGTCTGTCTGTGTGTGTACTTTGCACACGTTGTTGCACTTTTATTGCTTGAAAATATTATTTATTTATTTAATTCATATGATCGTTTTTTTTTTGTTGTTGGTGTATTCATGTTGTTGCTTTTGTTTTATTGTTGGCAATTTGTTATTTTGACCAACTTAAAATATCGTTTGTCTGGTTGAGTTTTCTGATTTTCAGTGTTCTTTTTTTTGTTCTTCTCAATGTTTTTGTGGATCGTTTTGAGTGTGTAAATTTATATGCATTTATATGCTTTTATTATTGTACATACTAAGATCTGTAGCGCAGTTTATTTGAGGTAAATTGTTAATAATTTTATATAATTACAATAATTTTTATATTCACATGTTTGTAAATATGATTCTGCAGTGTTTTTTTTTTTTGCTTCATGATTTCTGGCAAGATTAAGATCTTAATTTCGTTGTTTTCTGATTTGTTGTTTTTTTTTTGTTCATTACAGAATCCGTTTATATGTTTGCGGTCATTTACGAGTAAATGCCTGTGTAAAGGGGATTTAATGGTTTTTTTGTTTCAGTTTGAGTTTATTTTTAATTTATTTTATTTATTATTATTATTGTTTTCGTTTGTTGTGTTGTAAATTATGGGTTTCACATGACGTATGATTAATTTTAAATTTTGATTGTTTGTTGATAATTTAAAAACTACTGCTATTTTTATTTTAATGGCCAAAGACTTGGTGTAAAATGTTGTTTAAAAATATTGATAACTATATTCAGGGGCCCGATTCTGGCAGTCGTGATGGAGTACTTTCTCGTTTAAAAAGCAATTTCATATCTAATTATTTTTTCAAATTTCAAATAAAAACTACTTTTTTAAGGAATTTTTAAAAGGTGCTTTTTAATAAAAAAGAAAACTATTTTTTACGTATTTTGTTTAAAAAGGAACTTTAATTTTTTTTAAAAAAGTCTTTTTTAAAGGCACTTAAATTGCTTTTTAGTGTTTGTGTAGACGAACACAATCCGTTCGTAACTATTTTCAAAAAAGGGCCGATTATTATTAGTGTTATGTTCTTCGTTAAAAAACAGAACATTTGTAGTGGTACTGTAGAACACATTATTTTTGAATTTTCTATAATGTTCCTTTTTTTACATTGATAAAGAAATGAACAAACAAAAAATGTTAGCAACGACCGCAGCACGCACAGCTTGTGTGTGATTTGTGTATATGTTTTGTTTGCGTAAAATTATTTTGTAAAAAATGTTTGGTTTTTATCCAGCCAAAATGGCGCTACGCACAACAGAAACGAACGAACATTAATGAGATGAACCGAACACAATGAAGTTTGTGGTTAAAAAAAAAACGAATGGAATTAAATGTTCTCATCTTTTGTTGAGTTGGATAAGAATGACAAACAGGGAAACGTTATTTTTTTAATGATTTTCTACACAAACACTAAAGGGTGTTTTTTTAAGCCCGATAGAACTTGAAATTGTAAAAAATAACACAAAAAATTAAATTGTAATCAAAATTTTTTTTTTATTCGAAAGACCCATACGTGACATTAACATTTGAAAATGATTTCGGGCATATGGGCACCGCGGCTGTTCTTGACGAAGCGCATTCTGGACGTCCAATTTTGGGCCACTTTTTCGAGCACTGCTGGCCGTATGTCACGAATAACACGAACAATGCTGGCCTCCAAGGCGTCAATTGTTGCTGGTTTATCAGCATAAACCAGTGACTTCACGTAGCCCCACAGGAAGTAATCGAGAGGTGTCAAATCGCACGACCTTGGAGGCCAATTGACAGGTCCATTTCTCGAAATCAACTTATCGCCAAATTTTGATTTCAATAAGTCGATGGTTGCGTTCGCCGTATGGCACGTAGCGCCATCCTGTTGAAACCACATCTCCTCCGGATCAATGTCATCCATATTTTCAAACAAAAAATTATTGATCATTGTGCGGTAACGATCTCCATTGACCGTAACGCGAGCTCCGGCCTCATTTTTGAAGAAATAAGGTCCGATGATGCCACCAGCGTGAAAACCGCACCAAACGGTGCATTTTTCTGGATGTAATGGAGTCTGTAGGGTCTCTTGTGGATTGGTCTCGCTCCATATGCGGCAATTTTGCTTATTAACAAACCCGTTAAGCCAAAAATGCGCCTCATCGCTGAACACAATTTTGCGATAAAACAACGGGTCAGTTGCCAACTGCTCTAGAGCGAATCGACGACTGATTTTCAAAGTAAATTTGGATAATTTCGTAGCGTTGTTCAAGCGTGAGTCTATTCATGATGATTTGTCAGAGTATACTGAAACGATAAAAAAAAATATTTCATCAAAATTAAATTTTTTGTGTTACTTTTTACAATTTTAAGTTCTATCTAGCTTAAAAAACACCCTTTATTAGCGTTTGTGTTTTCCACAAATCTACCGAACACTTAGAAGAAATATTTAGTGTTTATTTTCGAACACTGTTTTAAATGAACTTTTAAATTGTTGTAAAAGTTATTTTTAGAAAAAAGTAGCAAAGTGCCTTTTCAAGGTACTTTTTTTAAAAAAAGTACAATTTCCCTTTATATAAAAGTTTCTTTAAAGATTTTAATTTGATTTAAAAGGTATGTTCTTGAAATGAGTCTTGGAATTTTATTTTAACAGGTGCTCTTAATTGGTTTAAAAAGACTTTTGAATTTTTTTAAAAATGCTTTTAAATTAAATTTATTTTCTTAAACTTTTCTTAAGGTAGGTTTTGTGAGTTTTAAAAGGTACATTTTAAAAAGTACTTTTTTAAAGATACTTCTTGAGATAATATATAAAATAAATTTTTTTCTAATTACTCAGATAACATTTCTTAGAATGGTTATTTTGGTTTTCTCAAGACCTTTTAACCCTTTAAGAGGTGTTAATTATTTAAAGGTACCTTTTTAAAAATAATTTGTTTAAGGAAACTTTTTGAAGTACCAGTTTTGAAATAAGGTATTTGTTACATAAAGATATAAATTTTAAAAGATTTTTTTTAAAAGGATGTCTTAATCCTTTAAGGTCCAATTAGACGTAACATAACCATAGCAAAACTGTATTACCATCAGCACTGTGTTACCAAAACGACATAAACATACCATACAAACCAATCCAATTTTGGGTTCTAAATTAAGGCAGGTTAATGCATTTAAGATAGCTGCATTTTTGATTTACCTGCACAAAAAATCGTTCAAAGAAGATTGTGCAGCTAAGTCAAAATTACTGTATACCATGAAAAAGTTCCTAAAATCGTTCATTCGCAAATTTTTCATAAAATATTCATAAAAACTATGAACTATTTTTTTGTGTGTACGATTTGTTAAATAAATTTTTGAACGGTTCTATATTACGTCAGTTCATTATTGGTTTGGCGCATATGCCAAAAAGTCGTAGTGGAGAAAAACAACAATGAAGGTTAAGATGGAATTTTTCTGAAAATATACCTGCTAGAATTTTTTTGTATTTTCACCACTGCTTCTGGCATATATTTTGAAAAAAATTGTTAATTTTTGTTAACGTTCATGAAGGATCTTGGAAGTTAATAGTATTTTATTAAAAGTGAAAATTATTGTTTTGTGCCACATACGCCACTTTCCTTAATTTTTTTTAAAAAGTGGATTATTGTGCTGTATATGTATATTTACTGCTGTGCGTAGTTGTTATTTCTTTAACTAACACTAAAAGAATTTTGTGATATAGCAAATTTTTTCACTATCACTAAACGCAGATCGAATGCAAAAATGTGCACTCTTTTTGAATAGTGCAAAATTTGAACTTGCAATCAAAAAAATTTGAAAAATGTTACTTTGTGTGTGCATGGTTTTTTTTTTTTTTTTTATTTATTTTTTTTTTTTTTTTTGGGAGAATATGCATAAGAAAAGAACTTAAACAAAATGAAATTTTGTCAATAACGCTATAATTATGGGCTTAAATCATGAAAAAACAAGTTTTTGATTTAGAATTTAGTGCAGCATTTTTAGTTGCGCTCAAATGAGTGAAAAAAAGTTGCAATAAACTGATGATTGCTTTTTTTAAATCAAACTATTTTCTTTGAGTGCAAAATTTTTTAACATCACTATCACTCATCATTGGTGAAACGGCAAATTTTCAATTCATTACTCAACATCAACAAAATGATTGCAATATTTTTGCACGATCACTAATTGTGAGTTGAAACTGCAACTTAGATGCACTTCCCCCATCTAAGCTGCTGTGTATTGAGTTTATAACATTTTATTTTGGTTTTGCTTTTAAAACTTTAATTCTTACGGCAATTTTATCATTTATTATTATAATTAGTTTACATTTAAAAGATCTTAAAGCAAAGCATGAGTGAAATTTATTTTGTACGTTTTTGTGTGAGAAATTTGCAGCATTCGCCAAACAGTGGGGTGTGAAGCAAAACAATACTTAATAAACTTTTAAATAGTTGATGTAAAGCAGGTTTGGGATTCAGAAAGGGGGTTTTCAAAATATACCCCAAATATAACGCATTTCTAATTTTTTTTTTTTTTTTAATGGTCGGTAAGTCAAATCAATACTGAGCTGAAGATTAGGTAACTTTTTTTAAAACCAATATTTTTAGAAAATTTTTTACATCCCTAAATGGAATAAATACTTCCATTTAAAGAATGATACAACAAAGATTCTTTAGATTTGAAGTTTGTTTGCCAGTTTTTCTTAAATAAGTCACTTTCCCTTTTATCAAGCTTATTTTCGAATTACAAAATTTTATTGATATAAAACAATCCTACTTTTAGAAAATAAACCCACTGTGCATAGTGCCATTAACAATCTAACGATTAAACAAATTTAAAATCAACTTTCAAAAACAAATTTTTATTACTTTTTCTTTTAGATTGTTATTATCCATAACAAAATTTCAACAAAGGTGAGATGTGATTTCAGCTCAATTTCCAATAACTACTTCAGTTTTTATGTTGTTTTAAAACTGATGCCTGGCATTAATCTGTAATTTATACCTCATCTCATATTTTAAGGCAATAATATTGATGATATTGGTTTTGCATTACGTTAACACAAAAAAGGCGTAATAAAATTTTTTTAATTTGCTTAAAGTAAATACTAAAAATTAATCTCAAACAAACATATTTGTTTATGACGACATGGAGTACAATAAGTCATCAATTTCCAAACAAACATAAAAACGTACCTACAAAAAAAAATTACCACCACCAGAGTTGAGGTGGAGATCATAAAAAAAAAATCGTTTTAAAATCAATAAAAAAGTAATCCACACTAAATGACAGTAAAGAGCAAATTGTGGTCTACTGAAATAGTAAACGATGCTTACTTTCAATATTACATGGTAATAAATGAGAATCTCTTTAAGTTTTGCACGCTTTAACCAAACTTTCCTAATGTTCTTAGAATTATACTACATCTAGCTTTGACTTTTTACTTATATTGTCGACTACTTACTTTACTTTTGCCTCTCACTGTACCTGTTTTAACACTGAAATAAGTGGCTGGTTGACACTTTTTATCCATATTTTTCGTTATTTTACTATCTATCCAAGAAAATTAAAACAACTATTAAAAAAAGATTTAGACAAAAAATAACCATTTAAATGAACATTATTTTACAAATAAGTCAGTTAACACGTTCATAATTATGAAATTATAAAATTGTTGTTAAGTTATTTTGAAAGCAAAATAAAAAAAAAATCTGAAAATAAAGCTAAAAATAAAAAAATGCAAAAAACAAAAACTGTTTAATTAATTTAAACAAATATTTTCACAGGGTTTGTTTTTAGTTGATTTTGTAGTCAATTATGAATTTATTACCGCATTCCATTCTTCTTCATCATTGTGAACTAGTCTGAAAAGCAGTGCTGGCATCAAATTATTCGTTTTTATTTGTTTTTAAACACAAAACCATATTTTTTTTTTTTGATTTCTAAATAAAATTGGAATATTTAGGTAAATGTTGCTAAAAATAAATTCAATATTTGTACTCGTATCGTTATATTCAATTAAACACACACACATACACACAAACTCATATTTGTATAGAATAAGTAGTATTTTGAAAACAAAATATCTGTTTAATGTTCCACTTATTTCGCTAAATATATTTTATTTCGTTTTCATGTATTTAGCCACAATTTGTGATTTCCAACACAACGTTGACCACTGCCACCTGCTCCGCCGCCACCACAATTGGCCTCATCACTATCATCAGTACTTATTAGGCACCCAATTTCACATGATCAACAAAATTTTCAAAAATTGTTGATCACCATCATTTCGCCTTTCGCAAATTCGTTCATTCAATTTTAAAATTGTTTAAGGAAAATGCAAAATAAGTGAAAAATATTTTGATTAGCTTGTAAATGCTACAATTTCGTATTGGATTCTTATTGAAATAATTTTTTTTCTAATCTACTTCAATATTTTCCCTTGGCACTGTTTTTCTTTTTAGCAATTTCGTGTAATATTTTTTTTTTGCATGGGAGATTTGAAATAATGAACTGGAGTTAAAATAGGAAATGTCTTACAACCGAACAAGGAGCGAAGATTAGAACTAAAGAACAATTTATCAAGATCTAAAATAGAACTAAACTAGAACTGAACTAGAACTGAATTAAAACTGAACTAGAACTGAACTAGACCTGAGCTAAAACTGAACTAGAACGGAACTAGAACTGAGCTAGAACTGAACTAGAGCTGAACTAGAACTGAACTAGAACTGAACTAGAACTGAACTAGAACTGAACTAGAACTGAACTAGAACTGAACTAGAACTGAACTAGAACTGAACTAGAACTGAACTAGAACTGAACTAGAACTGAACTAGAACTGAACTAGAACTGAACTAAAACGGAACTAGAACTCAACTAGAACTAGAACTGAACTAGAACTGAACTAGAACTGAACTAGAGCTAAACTAGAACTGAACTAGAACTGAACTAGATCTGATCTAGAACGGAACTAGAACTGAACTAGAACTGAACTAGAACTGAACTAGAACTGAACTAGAACTGAACTAGAACTGAACTAGAACTGAACTAGAACTGAACTAGAACTGAACTAGAACTGAACTAGAACTGAACTAGAACTGAACTAGAACTGAACTAGAACTGAACTAGATCTGATCTAGAACGGAACTAGAACTGAACTAGAACTGAACTAGAACTGAACTAGAACTGAACTAGAACTGAACTAGAACTGAACCAGAACTGAACTAAAACTGAACTAGAACTGAACTAGAACTGAACTAGAACGGAACTAGAACTAAACTAGAACTGACCTAGAACTGAACTAGAACTGAACTAGAACTAAACTAGAACTAAACTTGAACTGAACTTGAACTGAATTAGAGCTGAACTAAAACTGAACTAGAACTTTTTTAAATTAAAAAACTTCAGGATTAAAACGGAACCAGTTTAAAATTGGACGCTACGAACTAATTCCCCAGTTAACTAAGTCCTGAAAGTAAAAATAAATAATTCGCCAATTTTTTAAAGATAGAATAACAACGACGATTTTAAAGAAGTTTGCTCATTTTTTAAGTGATTTTTAATTTTGTGAATAATTGTGTGGGATGGTTTCGTATGAAATCAGTCCCCAAATTTCGTAAATTAAATAAAGCCCAATTAAAGTTTTTAGGAACTTATTTTATAAAGGGTGTCCAAAAAATTGACGCAAAAGACTAATAACTGTGTTTTCTATTTAATTCAAATCTAGCGTTAATTATGGGATACCCCTTATATCATTGCAATTGCACTAAACATTTCAATATGTGTAACGTTTTAGTGATTACCCCAATAACCCGAAACTTAAAATCCCGAATCCTAAAATCACGTATCGCTAAGTTAAGCTTCTCTGCAAGGCCGGCTATCGACCAAGGATTTCCTTCTCTATGGTATAACAAACACCAGCTTCGCCAACTGAAGCCTCTAAATTTTCGATTTGATATCGGGACTTGTGACTTATATATGTATATCATTGTGAAATAAGTTGCCATTTATGGGACTTAAGCTAATTTTTGTTTTGGGGGTTATTTCATAATTTTGGGGATTTCTTTCATTTTAAAATTTGGCTGCTTTAATTCATAATGAACTAATTCCATAATTTTAAAGCTGAGCTATTTTTTGTTTACGGGACTTAGTTCATTAGAGACTTTGTTCGTAGCACCTAAAAATTTCAGCTATTATACTAAACATTTTTCTTACTTATTCTCTCTAAGCATTTCTTTCTTTTTATCAAAATCTCAAGTATTTAAAATTTGTCTGCTTATTTTTGAATTTAAATAAAAAGATGCCTTTAAAAATATTTTCCTTCTAAACGAAGGTACATATTTTCAATTTAAACAATCATCGTCTAAACATACTTGGCTCTTTTAACCGTGTAAGTGAGCATGTGTTTATGTGTTTGGGCAGTTTTTTAGATAAATGCATCTAAATCTAAATTCAAGCAAATTATTTAGCGAGTAATTTTGCATTTGAAAAATTGACGCATTTTAATTTTTGAAATTTTCTTGATGATCATCATCAACATTGTAATCACAAGATATAATGTAAAAAGGAGGTAGACAGCGTTGCCGTTGCGATCACTGCGGCAACAGTGGCAGTGGCAAAATCTATTGGATTTTGAATTATGAATAAACAACAACCACAAAAAATTTGAATTCAACATCTAAATATGTATGTAGTTAGTTGCCTTCTACGGAGGCTAAGCGTGTTTGTCGATTGGTCATATAAAACGTCTGTCTGGCCAACCGACCACCAGATGAGCGTCTATTTTGATTTGATTTGGGGTGTATAAATCGTTGTAAAAAAAAATAAAATAAATAAAAATGCACACAGCGCAATAAAATTGTTTTGGCATCTTAAATAATAATAAATTTATTTTCGAGGAGGTTTTCATTTTTAAATTGTTTTGCTTTTTGTCTGCTCATTTTGTTTTTATTTTTTGCTGTGTGGAAGCAACATATGAAAATGTTTCTATTATTTGCAACATTATATTTAATAGAGACCTAAATAGTCGAACAATTTTCTACACACTTTCGTTTACACACTGACACATTCTCAGTTTGTGGATGAAAGAAAAAATTAAAAATTTATTTAATTATTATGTAGTAAATTAAATTACGTGCGTCCTTTTCTTTGCGAAATTGTTTTAATTTAATTAGAAAGCAGAAAATAGTTTAAGGAATTCATAAAAAGTTTATTTTTAATCGTTTTGTTCAGCTTTGATGCTAAAATAGTTCAAATTTATGAAAATTTGTTAAAGTTTTAAATGGGATGTCGCAAGAATCAACGTGCTAAACTGAATTTAATGTTTTTGTGCATTAAAATTCGTTTTCACTTCCTAAAATACATATATTCCCAATTAAATCTTCTTTATTTATTTTTCTCAATTATTTTCTTGATATTAATTTATAAATTTATCGTCAAACACCCACTCATTACGACATAAATACGACGATTAGCAAAGTGAAGGAAAATACAAAAAGATCAGTGACATTCCAACATACAAACACGTTTTAAGTACTCGTACAAGTACATTCAGATCCAGTGGATATGAATTCAAAAAGCGACATAAAAAACCAGTGAACACAAATGTAACAACAAAACAAAAAAAAAAAAAGACAGTAACATTAACGATAAAAGCGAATTCCATTCAATGATGCATAATTTACAATTATTTCAAGGACACTTTTGAGCCCAACATATTCTTACTGTCATTGCCGCTGTGCGTCGTCCCAAACGAACTTTTTGTCTTGTATGTTCATATGTACATATATGCGATTATACGCTGCACTTATGAGTACATACGAGCATCAGAAATTTAAAAGACTTAAATAATTACTTTAGTAATTTCGTGGTTAAGATCAAGTTTTAGTCTAGTTCAGTTGGAGTACCGTTCTAATTTAGTTCAAGTACAGCTCTAATTCAGCTCAAGTTCAGTTCTGGTTCAGTTCTAGTTCAGTTCTAGTTCAGTTTTAGTTCAGTTTTAGTTCAGTTCTAATTCAGTTCTAGTTCAGTTCTAGTGAAGTTCTTGTTCAGTACTAGTTCAGTTCTAGTTCAGTTCTAGTTCTGTTCTAGTTCAGTTCTAGTTCAGTTTTAATTCAGTTCTAGTTCAGTTCTAGTTCAGTTCTACTTCAGTTCTAGTTTAGTTCTAGTTCTGTTCTAGTTCAGTTCTAGTTCAGTTCTAGTATAGTTCAAGTTCAGTTCTAGTTCAGTTCTATGTCAGTTCTAGTTCAGTTCTAGTTCAGTTCTAGTTCAGTTCTAGTCCAGTTCTAGTTCAGTTCTAGTACAGTTCTAGTTAAGTTCTAGTTCAGTTCTAGTTCGGTTCTAGTTCAGTTCTAGTTCAGTTCTAGTTCAGTTCTAGTTCAGTTTTCACTCAGTTCTAGTGCAGTTCTAGTTCTAGTTCAGTTCAAGTTTAGTTTTAGTTTAGGCTTGTTCTAATTGAGTTTTAGGTAAGTTCTATTTAAATTTAAGTTCAATTGTATTTCATTTGTACTTCAGTTCTTGTTCAGTTATACTTCTTGAACAACTTTGAAGATTAATGCCCAATTTTCAGGATAGTATTTAAATCTATATTAAGTTAATTGTCATTTAAACTTAAATCGTATTTAAATTCAGATTGATTTTTTGAGTTTTATTTGAAAAGTCCTATTTAATTAAGATTAAAGTATGGTAGCACTACTAAATACAAAAAAATATCATAAAAAAGTTTATTTATTGGCAAGGTGGTCTCAAAAAACAGCTGGGTGTTATTGCTTTGCCTGTTTTTGTTGTATTGTTGTCATATTGAGGCCACCTTGCTAAGTAATTCCAATGGAAACTTAAGTTTAATTTAAATGTACCACATCGGTGAATTAAGTTACATTTAAGTGCTTAGTGAAGAATAGAATTTTGTAATTAAAACGATTTTATATATAAATGTGATATAATATAACCTAAAAATTGGCCGTAAGTGCAATTTCATCCTTTACTTATCTGCCTGCCAGTGGATTTATGTCACAATATTTGTAAATTTTTACTTAAACTCTTTGTGTAATAAAAAATATTAATAAAGAATTGAATAAACCAATGTACGTGCAAGAAATTTTTAATTCTCGGTGTACTTTAATACTTGAATTTTGGGTGTCTGTCCAGAAAGTGCTGTAAGACCTTTTATAGGATTTGCAAAACGAATAAGCATTCTGGCTAAATACGAATTGATATTCTTTTATTTATACTTTTGTGCTTTTGTCATTTAAAATATTGTCAGCGGATCTTTTTCGTTTACTTGTTTATTTAATATTTATCATTTTATTTTTCGCAAATTATTGAGTGAAAAATTGAAATTTTAACGCCCGCGTTAATTTACGTAAATAATTGTGATTGTCATAGTGAACGTGCAGCAGTGATTCTGGTTGACTTTTTTACGCGAGAGTGCCAGACAGAAGTTTTCCTGAATAAACCAGAAAGCAACTTATAATCCACTAAAGAAACAAAAAGATCGCTTCATTTGTACGTATTCTTTGTAGCGTAGATTGGAAAGAAAAAGGGTTTATTTTAAATTTTGATAAAGTTGTCATTTACTATAAACTTTTTTAAGAGATGTTTTTAATTTGAAGTCTTGGGGAAAGCTTTTTAAATATGGTGTTGAGATTTTTATTGCGAAATAGATCTGATGCTATAAAAGGACTTCATTTACGTTATTACTTTTTTAGCTTTGTCTTTTTCATTTCACTAAACGTCATTATTTGATCCTGTTGAAATAAGACAAAACTAGATTTTGTTTTGGAGACAACTGGAAGAAAAACAAAAACAGAAAAAAAAAATTAAATGATAAAAATAAAAAATGACCGTGATGAAGGTAAACTGCTCTTAACATACTTGTAGGGCAGATACACTTAAGACAAAAGTTAAAAAATGCGAACATCGTAACCAGTTTTTATACAATCACATTCAAAAATTTTTTTGTTAACTTTTTATAAATAGCTTTCTATGCAATATTTCTACACCTTAGATTAAAAAAAATGTAAAAATCAAATCAAATTTTTTAATAGGCGCTTTTGTAAAACTTCACAAGTATTTTCTTCAAAAAAATTTTGATCGTATGCGATCAAATAAGTAGTAGACAAGTTTTTTAATCTTAACCGTTGAAGCATTGTCTTTTGTGAAACCGCGAATATTCGACTTAAGGCCCAACCAGAATGTGAAATATACGTCAAACCATATTGAACTTAAGGAAACTTTTTGTTAGGTCTTATGAAACAGTCATTTGCTTTAGCAAAGTGCGAAACTGCTCGCTCATTCCGTTTTTTTAATACAGAGACTTTTACATTCGTGGCTATTAATGGCATACATGAAAACAAAAACAAAATTGACAAAAATTGTTTTTGTTTATCATACAAAATTTACAGTTTTTAAAAGAGAAAGAAACGCGTTATACCTCTAGCGTTAATTTGATTTTACTGCCATACCTAAACAAGAGCGGAAGGCGGAACGTTTTCTTCCGCTAAGCTCTTACGCTGATATGCCATACCTAAACAAAAGCGTAAACGTTGTGTCACAAACAGTAGCGTTAACTTTCTTGTTTAATAGAACCCACATAATAGAAATAAAAAGAGGAGAAAAAACCGCTAGATTGATAAAAAAAATTGCTAAATTGCCATTATTTATTAACAATAGCGGCCAACTTCAATATTAAACGCGCTGTCAAAATCGGATTTTCCAATTGGAAAGCGTTGACCCCGCGCTATTTTGGGATGCTTCATACAAATTGTATGGGCATGAGAATTTTTGACAGATAGAAAACGATTTCCGCTCTTGTTTAGGTACGGCTGTTAGAAGCTATCTATACGCTTCTAACAGCCGTACAAAAACAATTTTCACTTATTTGACGCGTATTTCAGAAAAGACAAGATTATTTTTGACAGTAGCTTAAGTTTGTTTGTGCACATTCAGGTTGGGCTTTTAATCTAAGAAACGCTATTGGGCCAGAGTTGTCAATTTTTAAAATTTTAAACTCACCTAAATCGAAACAAAAACGGCTATTTTCGCAAAAACGCACTAAATTAAAAATTTTTAGATTTATTTGAAATTTTCAGAAATTTTATTTTATTAGCTAGTAAATTTTTTTTAAGCAGTACCCATGTTCTATAACTTTGGTGAGATCTTCTCACATCGAAAATATGTATAACAAAATATTCCTTTGTTTCTCGAAAAGTGAGAAAAAAATGTCCTAAACTATCAAAAAAAAATTAAGTCATTACGTTATAAATGTCATAATATTTCACTCAAAGCAGATGTGAAATTGCCAATCAAACATATTGTTGACGGCGACCAAAATATATTAAAATTTAAACATTTTCAACGACGGTTTCGAAAATACAACCGTCGGCTATACCAAATAATGTAAAGTACGATTATAATGTTTGTTGTTACAAAATAGCTTTGAAAACATTCGTATATTTTTCAAATATAATTGAACAATGAAAAAACCTGCAAGAGCAAAATACATACTTACTTACCTCTTCCGTGTTATTGTTCGTTGCATTTTCATTATATTTTTTAGTGTTGAAATTTTTTCTTACCCCGTTTTTATTCGTGAGCTTATTTGACAAACCAAAGCGGGAACTTTCTCACAAAAGTTTTACAGATACACTTTTCCTGTTAATTGGCGAGTAATTTCCTTACGTGACAGCTGTTACTCGCTATAAATGTTGCAGACACAGTTTAGTGAGAAAAACAGTTGTTTGTTTCAATTTATTGCATTTTTGTTTCATTTCTCACATTTCCATCGAAAAGTTGTTTGACGCGGGAGTTACAGAACATCTGTGCCCATGTCTTTAGTATTGATAACAAAGCAGTTTGTACCAAATTTCGATACTTTACTGTTATCGTTCTCTAGATATTCAAAAGCCTTATTGTGTTTATATCGAAGGCGAATTCACCACTCCTCCAGTACAGAGCAATTTTTTTCAAATTTTAAAACTTGTACTGTAACCGTTCTTAAGATTTTTTTAGTCTCTTTGTATGGGATATGCCAAGCACACTTTTACATTTGAGCCTACTTTTTGACAGATGTTGTATATTATTATCCAAACTATTTTTACGAAATTTAAAAAAATTTCCTGTTACCATTCTCCAAGTAAACATAAATCTATATTGCCTTTATATGGGAAATACCACGCCCACTTCTCTAATCTAGCTTGCTTTTTGTATTCAAGATTTAAAGCTTTTAATGTTGTGTACCGCTCCTTAGATGTACAGAAATTTTTAGTGTCTTTGTATCAGAGGTGTCACGTCCATTTTTCTAACCCAGACCACTTTTGAGAGATTCAAGCAGAGTTTAGCAGAGTTAGTTTCTTAAAAACAACTCTTTATTGGGAAACACGAAATCAAATTGCAAATAAGGAGATAGATAGATAGAATATAGGAGCATGAAGAAGTAAAAAATAACCCACCCGCCCTGATGGAATGCTGACGCATTGCCGGGGTGGATGTGGTAGGGTCACTAGATGATAGTTTTTGTTACTACGTCCATAAAAAAAAATTGATAGATAGATAGAGATCAAGCTTAAGTAAAAACAAGTAAGAGTGCTATATTCGGCTATGCCGAATCTTATATACCCTTTACCATGATGAGATAATAACAAAAAGTTATATACATAAATAACGTTCTTTAGATAGGTATTAATAAATATTAATTGAGCCACGCCAACTTTTCATTTCGCCGTGACGAAGAATATAAAAAAAACAAAAAATGTATATATGTACCTAAGCCCGTTTCCTCTTTTGCCAAAGTTGATGTTTGAAATTCGTTTCATATCTTAAATCGTTTTTTAGAACATAACAAAATTAAATAAAAAAAATGAAAAAAAATTCTTTTTGGGATTTGAACTGGCAATATCATCAGTCTCAGGAGAGAACTTAACAACTCGGCTACGAATGCTTTTACTGAAGAAGCGTTAAATTAAAACATATTGAGTCTATGAGTTTGTTTCTTTATTTGAGCGGCATATCATATACATGCATTAATGTGTATGTGGATGCGTAAAATTAAACACATTACAAATAAAATCCACCACTTGTAGTGAAGGGTATAAAAAACAACAAAAAAACCACATTACCAACACTGTATTACCATAGCCACTGTATGACCGTAGAAACCAAAATTGAATTGGTTTGTATTTTATGTTTATGTCGTTTTGATAATACAGTGTTGGTATGGTAATGCCACGTCTAATTGGACCTTTAAAGGAAAAAATTTGAAGCAGTCGTGGTTTTTTACTCATTTCTCAGCCATTTGTGGACCGATCTTGCTGAATTTCAATAGCAACCAATTCCGGACCATATGTGACATAAATGTATAATAACCTGGCCCCCATCATATATGGGGTCTTCGGAAAATCCATTTCAACGGACAGACGGACATCGTTAAATCAACTTCGCTCCTCATAAGGACCCAGAATATATATACTTTGTAGGGTCTAACAAAAAAACTGCAGTCAAATTAGCAAAACTGCCATTTTTTCTACTTCTTCATTTGTCATTGCAAAAAAAAAAAAGTTTGCTTTTACTTCTGATTCATTAAATGTAGACAGTCGCTGTCAAACCCACTCAAAAAGCGAATTGTTGTACACAAATTTGCGCATATAAGCTAGCTTTCCCTCAACAATAAATTTCAGTGTATTTATCGAATATGAAAAATTGAGATTTAGCACGTCATACAGAAATCGTATTAATGACAAATTTTATTTTTTGTTCGACAGTTT
Source organism: Pollenia griseotomentosa (assembly GCA_963931875.1). Taxonomy (NCBI): domain Eukaryota; kingdom Metazoa; phylum Arthropoda; class Insecta; order Diptera; family Polleniidae; genus Pollenia; species Pollenia griseotomentosa. Next base: position 170,821,924 of record OZ007562.1, on the reverse strand, counting down.
TTAGTTTCGACTGCAGTTTTTTAAACCCTGGATATTACAATAAGAAAAGGCGTAAAATCGTAAATATATACTATTTCTTAAACATTTACTTTTAATGCCTGTTTTTAGAAAATGAATCCAAAATTTCGGGTGAAAAATAATATTGAAAACGACAATAAAATACGAAAATTTGTTTTTGATTTCAATATAATTTCTCACAATAAATTTTGTTTTCTATTCTAAAAACAGTCAGTTAGCCTCGTTTAAAGCAAAAATTTCCTTGAATAAAACTTCAACAAAACGGAGGATATTTGCAAACTACAATATTCCAGATATGATACTTTTCCATATTGGAACAGACATTTATTTACATAAAAAAATAATTTGGTTGCGAAAGAAAAAATTATGAAGGTAAACATAGAAAGTATTATTTCTGGAATTATTTTCAACCGGTATTTAATTGTAAAAGGTGACTGGCTCAACTTTTTTTTTTGTATGGGAACCAAGCCACTCTACACAGAAAAAAATTAAAATTGATTTCAATTAAAAAATTTGTGATATTGATTAAAAAATTAGCTAAATTTGCAACAGCTAACAATTTAATGGTATCAATTAAAAATGTTTTGATATTGACAACATTTTCTGCAGTAATGTTGTTAATATAAGTAAACGTTAAATTCACTTGATAAAATTTTTAATTAAGGCTGATTTTATTTTTGATCAATGGTTTAATTGAAAAAAAATTGGCGAAAAATTTTTTTTGTGTTGTTGGTACTCAGTTCGACTTTTGCTGAAAAAATAAAAAACTTAAATAAATTTTCTTAAGGCAAAAATTCATCGGAAGGCAATTCAAAAAAAAGTTGTTCCGATAAAATCATTTCTGTCTTTTACTGAGAGAGAAAGAGAGAGACGTTAAACTACAACCATATAAAAAAATAGGAATCCATAATAGTATAACACTAGTTTTAGACGGTTATCTTTTCCTTGATTTTTTAAAACAAGATTCTTGGTGTTTCTACGCGATCGGTGTAGAGAAGCAAGTGGGGTAGAGAAAACAATCAAATTTTCTGTTCTCTGTGTCTTTATTTAAATTTTCCTTTGCACACATTTGTATTTTTATTACACAGAAAGAAAAACACTCGGGATAAATCAAGTTTTTTATGATCACTTTAAGTACGAGTCGTACTCAAAAATTCAAGTACGAATAACACTTAAACGTACTCAAAATAATCCTTAATGTGATTACTTTCGAAAATCAATCCCGGAATTTCTTGAAATAAGAATTCTTAAATCAAGTAAAAAAAAGATTAAACTTTTTGTTTTGTTTAACCCTCCGGCCTACGCATGTTTTAATTTTCTATACACATTGAAAAAAGATTTGGCCAGACTCATGTGCACCACGAAGGGTTAAAAAGTAAATTTGAACTCTTTAGTTTATATTTTTTGTTAAATATGTACATAAGATTTCTAAAATAAAAACCATATCGGGCATGATGTTGGTGTTTTATCATTCTCTAAGGTGTAATACGGGTAAGTAAATCAATTATTATAACTTTTTCTTTTTAATTTCTTGATAAAATCAACTTTATAATACATACTTGAATCAATCGCATTTTGTAAAACTACGAATTCGGACTAAAACAATTTTATAATTTTGAGATTTATTCAATCTTAGTTTTACTTAACTCAATCTCATTTTCGGATTATTTCAAGTACGAATTCGGGATTAAATATGGATAAGTTAAGTATTTCGCGATTGAAAATCCGTACTTGAATTAATCTTTCTGTACTTGATGGCCCTATGTTCCAACTGGGAATTTTAAAGGACTAAATATATACTTGATTCAAGAAAATCCACACTATTAATACCGCTTCGGATTGATTTGAGTACGAATGGATCGATTTTTCTTTTGAGTGTATGTTGTTTTATTTTTTTTTTTCAATGTGGCAAAATATCTTTATAATACAAAACACGGAGCGGATTAAAATGGTTTGTATTTAAAAATAAGCAAGTAAAGAAAAGAAAAACCGACAACTTGGGAAAAATAACCCGTAAAATCATGGGGCAAAAATCATCGTTTGAATCTGTTGTGTTTGTTGAAGCAACTTTTATGCGTAGATGCGTTTATGCCTCTGTCAAAAAAAGTAAAATCAGTGTATAATTGTATTGACGTATCATACGTTTGTATAAAGTATGAGTCTTAAAAAATAATCAAGTATCAAACGCAAAGAAGGGTTGGTGAGTACCTCAAGCTTTACAGTTTTAGTTTAAGCGCTACTTAATAAGCATTTACTCTTTCTTAAGTTACCTTGTCGATTTTCCAAATTATTATTAACTTTATACTGAATCCGTAAAAAAATAAGCTAAAACTATGCTGAAAAGCATTACCATTATAAAATAAATTTGGCAATTTGCCAAGCCGTTCGGCTTAATTTAGTAGAAAAACCTCTAAAATAGCAACACTGATGGCTAAGTAAATAGCTCCGATTCTACATTGATGTCGAAGTTCAGGACTGAATGTAAAATTCAATGACGATTTAGATTCGGCGTGCTAAAAACAGTGAATAAAAAACACGTTACTTTGGATCTCAGAGTAATTTGCATATAAAGAAAATCAAGCCTTAATAAAGGTCCGGATAGGACCTATTTTTCATGTTAAAGAACTTTCAGGGAGATTTTGCGTCCGTACGAAAAAATTAAATATGTTCCTGCCTACATTTTAAAATAAAAGTCATTATATTTGGCTAAATCAAATTTAATAGTAAATCTAGTTTACTATCACAATCACTAGGCCCGATATATGGTAAAATATACATCAGCGCAAGAGAAGTCATCTAAATCTTGCTTATCGCCTACCTCCACATGACTCCAATATTCACCCTCCAAAGCAGTGGAAGCCATATCGAAAGTCTGGTCAGTAACAGCGTCTAAAGAAAATATTTGCTAAAAAAAAATAAATTTATTAAAAAAAACCAAAACAATGCTTAAATTCCATGTTAACATATACCCCCTTTACAAGTGGACATTTATGCTGTTCCGCCGGCAATTTATTGACCAAACCCTGCCAAGGTTCCGCGGGATCAAATACACTTACACAAAAATCATCACGTTTTATGGTATAAATAGTTTTTTGCCAACTGCCACGTTCGCGTTTGAGAACTTCAACTGCAACCTGATGAATTTTAAAACATTTAAACATTTTTCTTTCAATAAATAATTTAAAAACATTATGCCATTTACTGGGTATTTTTTTAATGGCGGAAAATCGTGTATAAGCAAAATATCGCCCGAAATATAGTAATTGTCATCTGGTAGTAGTGTGAAATTTTCGGGCCATTTCATAAATTTGTCCACAAAATTATCCGGATATTGGGGACAGGGTATAAAAACCTCTACATCACGGAATTGTACTTGATATTTAACAGCAAATGTGATGGCCTAAGGATGGAAGAACAAGTATTAAAATATTTACTTAAAAAAAATTTTTTTCTCTTTTTTAAAAAAAAAAACTTTACCACACTGGCTAATATAGCAAACAGTATTGACTTGTTAAACATTAAATTACAATTACTGTTTCCTCTTACTAATGAATTGAAGTACTGTTATTGAATGTTGTATGATTTGTTCTATTTTATACTGCTGATTAAATCTTATTACTACAATTGTGCATGGCTTGTTAACATGGCTTTAGTATCAGGCATTGTTTAAAGTTTTGCGATGACAATTTCTTTTTTGCGATAGCAAACATTTTTAACTAGGCAGGTGGAGAGATATAGGAGGTAGTGAGCACTGCGAGACATTTGCTCAGCCACGATATTTACCATAAGCTAAGCTATGTATGAAGCTGGATCGATAATGGGAAAGCCGAGAAACTAACTCTCTATTAATCCATCTCTCAGAATCTGCAATGTTTAAAAATGACATTCATTACCTTATGAAAATAGATGGTATCTGAGTCCACAGTGCCTAGTGAATATGGCAGTAAGTGGTCTTAGTTCACTTTTTAAACAGCGGCATTTTAAGGGTTTTTTCCCGCAGAAGAAGAAATAAATTCTTGTTCGGACCATGGTTTTATAATTCCCCTAATGTAAGCAGTAGGAATAGCGAAAAAGATCTGAAAACCAATAAATCATGTTCAGGAACACAATTGAGTCGCACGTCGTAAGAACCTAAAGCCGTCAAATTTTTTAAACACGCTCAATGTTCAAATAATTAATTTGAAAACACAAAATTAATTTAAGTATACCCTCCACAACTAGTGGTGACTGAGGGTATACAAATTTTGAAACTTTTTAAATGTTCATCTAAGAGTATACAGTTACATATTCTGAGTCCTGAAGTAATTCTAAGTCGATTTATCCATGCAGGACAAGAGTTATGAATCCAAATGTGAAGCCACCACCACTTTTAAAAAATTGGTAATTTTGTTACAGAAACTAACATTAATAGAGGCATAATGCGCAGATTGATATAATATTTTGCACAGATTCGTTCTTTATGGCTAGAAATCATACTACTAAATTTCGGGAAGATCGGTGCACATCTCACCATATGCGCCATATAAACATTACTCCCTTCACCGATCACCAGTAAACACAGAGTTTCTGATGGAAAACTTTCATAGTGTGAAACCAGACAAAGAAATGAACAGTTGTTTTGTTTCGTTCTCTTTGCCTCACTACAAATAACTCAGACTTTCTGAAAGAAAACTTTCATAATGTTAACCTTAAGACTTAAAGCCTGTTCGCGAGTGTAACGGATTCCAGTGGGAACGTTCTGCATCAATCAAAATATGTGGTACTTGGATAAGGCAATGTGTGGCCTATAAGGGGGTAAAGAAAAAACTTCTCAACTAATATTTGGTTAATAATTTTTTACTGGTCTTGCAAACATGAAGCAATATTAAACCTTCATGCTCGGTCACAAAGACCGGGCGTTTTTTCGGCTTTCGCTTGCTTTAAACGAATCAAATGTGTTCGGCACGGTTTTCCTGTGATCGTCTGTTGTTCAAAAGATACGTCAACCGTTGTTAATCTCATTTTTGAATAATAGACCTAATCATGGCCCAATTAGTAGGCCTACGTGCAACTACAACAATCCAGCAATAGAAAAAACAAAACGCCTTTTTTTTGTGTAAAAAATGATAAAGATGTCAAGAACTAAACCATTTTTGTTTCAGCAGGCGTTTCGAGCAGACCTACTAATAAGACCATGGACCTAATAGAGTTAAAATCGCTTTTGAATTATAAATTTAAAGAGTAACATTATTATCAAATGTGATAATTAGCAATTGTATTGTAATTATAATTAATAAAAATTGTAAACCCAATTACCGACATGTATCTTGTGACAATTAAAAAAACTCCCTACAAAGCAGACTTAGTAATATGAAGTCTGCTTTGTATTATAATAGAATTTATTATGAAACTTAACTGAGTTCTACAAAAATTATAATATTCAAAAACGCAATCAAGCATTACAATAATCAGAACAATCTAAAACAAATTTTGTAAAGACAAAACAATTTAAGGTTGAAATATAAAATAAAGCTTGAAATCAGCTGATCGCATAATTAATGTGAAAGGAAAATGGATTGAGTTTGTACGACTTGTTTCTATAAATTCAAACGGTATTCTTTTGAATCGTCACCAGATTCTTTTCACTTAAGACAAAATGTTTAATGTAAATATTAACTCTCACATCTGTCATAACAAAGGAATGAAATGGAAGCTGAACATTAAAATTAAAAAATTATTGAAAACAAATAGAAAAACTGAGAAAAGAGAAATATAAAAAAAAAACGTTACAAGAAACGATATGGAATTTAATAAAACACTTTATTGAAAAATCTTTTAAATATGTCAAAATACATATCGCACATTTAGTTCAAAAGTGACTCAACTTAAAATTTTAATTTGTTTATGCACAATGCACTAGTTATATATAAACAAAAATCAGTGTATTTTTTTGTTGTTAACTGCTGCTAAAAAATAGTTATGTCTTTCTTTATGTTTCAATTGGTATAAAGTTGCGATTCCTAAAAATGACTTATTTTTAGTTGTGTCAGAAAATATAATGGTAGTAGATCCCTAGTGAAACTTTTGATAAAATAAATCTTTGTTGGAGTTTATATTAATTAGACTTGTGTCGGTTTAGAATTTAGCAAAAGAGTCAAAACTTGAAAAGAATTCAGCTTAAGTGACATAACTTAAAATAATTCGGTAACTTGTGCAAAAAATACACCATTAAAAATGAGACAACTAAAATTTGTTATCCAGTGTAAAAATAGTTTAAAAAAACCTTTTTAGATTATAACCCTTAAACACCTAAGACCGTCTACAGACGGTCATCAGAAAAAAAATGTATTGAACAAAACCTATTTACTTCACGCTGTTACGATGCAAAAATTTTAAATGAGTATAAAATTCTCAGTATAACGGTACCAATTAAATTGAATGATTATGCTAGTGTGGAAGAAAAAATCATTTTAGTCAGAAATTTGATGCGAAAAGACAAATTAATTGCAAATTACACATTTAAATGTCAGGTATTTAAGGGATAATTATAGTTTTTTTCCCCGGAGTTTTTCGATTCCCGGGAAAGCGGGAAATTTTTTTTTAATTTCCCGGGATCCCGCTCCATATAAATAATACAAAGAAAATTTGTTTTTATTTAATGAAAAAACTTTTTTTAAAAAAGCGTAAGGGAACTTGTTTACAAACTAAGTAAAAGAAGTGCTTAAATACTACAAAAATTAATGGCAGATTGAAAGAGGAACTTGATTTATTATTACCTTACGCTTTAGATACAAGATAAAAAGATAACAAACATAACAATTTAATTCATAAAACAATAATAAAAACAAACAAAAATTGTGGTACTCAAGTTATGAGATCAAAAAGTTAATTCATAAAATAGATAAAATATTTTAAATAAATATGTTTTATATGTGTATATATTTTATTAACCTTAAGTTCATTAAATTTAATTTTCATTAAATTATTGACGTCAGCAGTCGTCGATGGCTGCGAGTGTAAAACAGCAAATCCATTTGAGACGATCGAGTGGTTGCGATCGAAACATGTCATGGTAACCTGCCGGCCGCGGTTCGAATCCCGGCCACGGTCAAGAATGAAAGATTATCAATAACAATTTTGATTAATTTTCATGTTGTAAAATTCCTTTCTTCATAAAAATAACACAGCCCGACAAAATTAAAAAAATTTTTTGCTTCTTTGAATTTATCAACTGATTCTAGTTAATTTGGGTGCGCTGAATTCAAATCTGTAATCAGTTTGTCTCTTTCAGCTTTTTTATACCCTCCACTTATGACCTCCATTTATGACCGTCTGTTAGTTTTTTCATAAAATTTTTTTCATCAAAATTTCTTATTTACAGTTATGGTAGTTGCCAAAAAAAACATTTTTTCCGTAAAAAAATTTTTTGTGTAATTGCTAGCTGATTAACGGGAATTTTATATGTACAATATAATTGAGAACGTTATTTTTTCTTGTTGCACTCCAATTGAATATCGGAAGTTAGTTGCTTGTAAGAAGTGGTTTATTGCAGTTGGCAAAGTTTATTAAAAAAGTGTTGATCTATGGCAACTACCATAACTGTAAATAAGAAATTTTGATGAAAAAAATTTTTTGAAAAAACTAACAGACGGTCATAAATGGAGGTCATAAGTGGAGGGTATAAAAAAGCTATATCATGAAAACTAGAGCTGATAGAGACAAACTGATTACAGATTTGAATTCAGCGCACCCAAATTAACTAGAATCAGTTGATAAATTCAAAGAAGCAAATTGAGTGTTGGCCTGTGTAATTTAATGAAAATTAAATTTAATGAACTTAAGCCTAATTAAAATTATTAAAAATTTGGATTAAAAGTCATAAATAGTTCAACAAAATAACCTCAATACTAATATATTAACATTTTTTAACAGCTAAGGAAATAATATTCAGACACACTCAATGCGTTTAGGAAGTCGATAAAGGGTATATTTCTGATTTTATTTACTAATTACCATGTTTACGAAAAATTTCGTTCACTTTTTTACCGAGATTGGACAATTAGTTTTAAGTGCAAAAGTTTAAAGTTGTTGCATGCTTCTAATTCACAATCAGAAGCAATTTTTTCTTTTTTGTAAACTACGTCTATATGAGTCAAATGAAGGTCAAGTTTAATGCAAAAAATAGCATTAACCGGACTTCTTCTTACAAGATCCATAGTCATATCTCAAAAAATTAAAAATGTTAAGTTTATTAAGCAAAGTGTTCCTTCATACGTTCACATTTTGAAAACTTTAATCGCATTTTGCCAAGCTCGATTTTTTTTGTAGATATGACTTTGTTGCAATAAGGGAGCGATAGGTTCAGGTATCTCCTATTCCCGGGATTTCCCGTCCCGGGGAACCCTAATTATAATCTGTATGGATTTTGTTTCTAAATGGTCCAAACATCCTTTTCAAATTCAGAAAAATTAGGTTTTTTGAGTTGAATCACTTTTCAATTATATGTGCGATATGTAACTTTTAAAATTTTTAACTTAAAATTTAAATGATATAAAACAGTTTATGCGAACAACGTGGAATTCAGTGAAAAATACAGAAATCTTTTCGAGTAAAGAAATTGCAAAAATGTCATTAAAATTCGTACAATATTTACAGCAGAGCAACAAAATGAAATATTTTGAACTACGGAAAATAAAAATTCCTAAAAATTCCTTCAACAAAGAGATTATTAAAAATAAATATAAAACAAGAAATTAATAATAAGAAATAAATAATAAATAAATTAAGAAAACCTTTACAAAAACTGTTAAAATTATACAAAACTTTTAATTGTATTGAAAGGAACGAAATTGGATATAATGGAAAACTTGAAAAAATTCTACAATCTCCTCTAATAAAGGACCTAAAAATATAAGAATTTTTTATTAATAAAAGCAAAAAAAAATTAAATATCTTTGAGACAGGAACGAGATGGAATTTAAGAAACACAAACCAATACTATAACAAATGATTTACAAACTTTAGGAATTTTAAAACTTCAAAAAACTAAGAAAAAATGACATCTTTAGGACTGGAACGACATGGAATTTTATGAAAGAAACGAAAATTACATATTGCAAATTTTTTTAAACTGCGCAAATGACGAATTTATTAAAAAAAAAAGTTAGAGTGCTATATTCGGCTGTGCCGAATCTTTGATACCCTCCACCGACAGTTCGAATGTTTAAGGAGTAATATCTGTATGATGTCTTTTTATTATTATTATCTTAAACTGTGACGATTTGTTATTAATTATGGTTTTAGGAGACTAAACTGTTTCCGGGAGTAGGGCATATATGGGGCCTAGGGTAAATTATGTACCGATCTTCACGAAATTTCACAGTATCATTTATAGTCCTATAAAATTGTGACGAGCCAAAATTTGTTATGATTGCATTATTTTTTACGGTTTTAGGCGTACTAAACTGTTTTCCGGGAGTAGTGTTTATATGGGGCTTAGGGTAAATTATGGACCGACCTTCGCGAAATTTTACAGTGTAATTTCTAGTCGAATAAAACGGACTTGTGCAAAATCTTATGTCATTCCGTGCATTTTTGCATCATTTATGTTAGTTTTTGTAACAAAATTATCAAGTTTTTGAAGGTGGTGGTTCCACATTTTGATTCATAGCTCTGGTCCTACTGAACCGATTTTGCTGAAATTCAATCCCAAACTGCTTAGGATAACTACAAGCAATTTGACACCTAGTTTGTTTATTTCTTTTGAGTTTTTCGAAAGTGAGCGTGTTTTCAACAGACGGACAGACGGACAGACAGACGGACATGGCTAAATCGACTTAGAATTACTCAAGCAGCCAGAATATATACTTTATGGGGTCTGAGATGAATAATAAAAAAGTTTCACACGGAATGACAAACTTAGTATACCCTCTTCACAACTAATTGTGGTGGAGGGTATAAAAAAAAGATGCAAGACAGCAATGATATGAAACTTTATCTAAATGTTCAAGATTATTAAAAAATTTTACTCTTAAATTTAATTAGAATGTAAAAAATACGAAAAAACGAAAAATTCAAATGGGAACGATTTGGAATTCAACGAAATTCTTACAAACTATAGTAAAATTCAAATTTTTACTTAAACTTGTTCGATTTTATTTTAAAAGATTGGAATATAGGGAAACAAATTGCAACTTTCAACAACATTAAAAAAAAAAAAATTGAAATTTTTTATTAACTATTTGAAAGGTTTTTAAGTTTTGGTTCGCACTTGAAAAGTTTTCTTTTACAAAGTCTGAGTTATTAATGAGATAGTATAGAAAAATAGCATGTTCTCTCCCTCTCTCACCAATAAGCTCAAACTTTCTGAAAGGAAATTTTCATTGTGCAAACCCAGACTTGCATAATAAAAAAGTACTTTCATGTTTAAAAAGTACTTTTTTATTGAGAATGATTAAAATATAATTCATTTAATAAAAGAAAATTCATACTCTTGCCGACATGTCAGGCAGTGATCATTTAAGTTACTCAAACAATTTACAAACAAAAAATCACGTCCTGTCTTCAACATGTCAGGGTAAATCATAACAAAAATATAACAAATTTGTTTAACAAATAACTATTAATAACATTAATGACATGTCAGTGCTTATTAGGCAGATGAAAAAGTAAACAAATCTCTTTAAATTCATTTAAATGAACATTTTAAAATGTCTGCCACATTCTTTTGCAACTCTTCTGGCAAATAAAACAAAAATACAGCTGCTCACAATCCAGACAAAAAAAAAAAAACAGCAAAAAACTGATCCCCCCATTGACAACAAAATGAGGAAGAAGACACACCAATACTGAGACCAGAAAAAAAAACCTAAAAATGAGTTGGGGCAAAAAATTTATAAAAGGAACGAACGAACGTTCATCAAAAATTCACTTTAACTTCATTATCATTATTATTGTTTTATTTATTCCACCTTCTGTTTCGCCTCAAGACACTTGATCGCTCAATTGATTTTTTGCCTTGTTGTTATCATGTTCTGCGTTTTTTCGCCTTGTTGTTCTTGTTTCTTTTTGTGCGTTTTGGTTGTGGTGGCAGAGATCTTTTTATTCGCTTTCCAAAAACAACAAGAAGAGTTAAGCGGAGCAGTGAGGATAAAGTAACAAATCCGTAAAGGATGAATGGGGGGCAGGGATGAAATAGCAGTTGTTAAACGATACTCAAAAATATAATGATGGCGCAAAAAATGACTACAACCGAGACGATAGCGATGACGGCGACAACTCAGAAGACAATGATGATGAAGTTGACGGCAATGAAATTTTTTTATGAACTCATAATAAACATATCGTGTTGTTTAAACTAAGTTGCTTCTGTCTAATAAAACATACATAAATATAAAACGTTTCGGAAAATTATTGCAAAAAATACTCGTACACGTCTTTAAAAATCTTTTAAATATCGCTTACACTGAACCCTAGTATATACGAAACCCATCTACCTATGAGCTGAATTTCAATTGAAAACGCACTTAAGTGTTTTCATTTCCCTACTAAAAGCACCTACACAAGAGATTTCTTCTAAGAAAATTTTCTTTGAAGCGGTTTTAGAGCTCATTTCTATATTGCAGTTCTTTTTCTACAGCAAAAAAACTCGTCAAAGAATTCAGTTTTTTTTAGTAAACTTTCTTATCAAAGCTCTTTTACATGATGATTTTAAAAGCTTTCATTTTCTATAAAGAACACATTTTTAACTAAGAGCTTAGCAAAAGGCTCATTTTTCTTAGAAAGCTCATTAGAAAGTTAATTTTTTTGTAGAAAACTTTTCAAAAAATTTATTTACTATAGGAAACTTTGTGAACAAAAAAATGTTTAAAAAACTTAATAGAAAATTAATCGAAGAGTTATTTTTTTAGTAAAAAAAATCCGAAGAGTTAATTTTTCGTCAATGTTTTTAGTTTCAGTGGAAAAGTCTTTCAGGAGTAGTCCATTAAGCGCAAATTAGACGTGACATAACCATAATGCCACAGCCGTAACGGCGAACTTAGAAACCAAAATTGAATTGGTTTGTATGGTATGTTTATGTCGTTTTGGTAATACAGTGGTTATGGTAATACAGTTTTGCTATGGTTATGTCACGTCTAATTGGACCTTTATCAATAAACAAAATACAGTTGATTTTAAATTGAAAATTCTTCGAAGATTTTTTATAAAAAACTATACAAAATTAATCGAAGTCAGTTGTTTGTCTATAGATTATTAAGTTTTCTTTCAGAAAGTCTGTTTTTATAGGTAAGAGAGGAGGAGAACAGGCTATTCTTCTCTGACCTCGCACCAACAAACTCAGACTTTCTGAAAGAAAACTTTAATAGTTTGAACCCAGACTAAAGAGTTAATTTTCTAAAAAAAAAAACTTAGCGCTTACATTATTTTTATAATATTTAGCAATTTAATCATTTTCTTTGTCTGGGTTCACACTATGAAATTTTTATAGTGTAAACCCCATAGTGTATACGCAGACTTATCAGGGTTGTCAGACTGATTTTGACCATTTTCGCCAAATTCAATGTCAAAAGTCGCCAAAATCGCCAAAGTCTTTGCTTTTCAGTTTTTGACAATAAAATACATAATTTTAGAATTATTAAAAATATTTTTTATAAATTCTAAAAAATAAATTTGTTCAGTATCGCGAAAATACGCCAAAAATTTAAAAAAGTCGCCATAATATATGTTTTGTTTAATATTTATTCAGAACACAGTAAAAATAGTTAGTGAACACAAAAGAGGTACGTACAATGTATACTTTAAAATAGTTTATAGTAGTCTAGTTTAAGCAACATAAAAATAATTTTTGCAGTTACATAGTATTAAACAAATTTTGGTAATACATTTGTATATAAGTTGCAGTTATCTAAAACGTTACAAAAGAAGTGCAACATGTACTTTTCACATTCATATAATTTAAACCTCGTAATAACGCGTCTAGAAGTTCGTAATGCATTCTACTTCGAAGGCGAGTGTTTGTGGAGTTCATAATTTCAACACAGGCAATACTTGTTTGAATACCAGCATATAAAGTACAGCCAAAGCAAGTTCCTTTATGGTACGTACCTGCCGTATACATGTAGCTTTAAAATTTTGGGCTAAAACTATATAAATTAGATGAAATATCATTATTAAAACCCTCTTTACAATTAACAAACGCTAGTTTTTTCGAGTGTGTTTCGTAAACATCAAAGAGTACGTTAGGATTAATAAAAATCTTTGACAAAAACGATTTTATAATGAAAAAATTTTCATAGACTTTAAATATATTCATGTTTTAAGGAATTATATTTATTGATTCTTTCAAGAGCACTGTTAAAAACGAAAAACCATTTTCCGAAGATTTTTATTATCTATATCAGCCATTTGAACATAGGTACATACTTTCAAATACTGACCATACATATGAATGCCTCAAATTTCAAACATAAAAATACTAGAATAAAAGTAATATTTTTTTCTTATTGAATATAACAAATTTCAAAACAAATTCATGGCTCATCAAAAATAGCCAACAAAATCGCCAACTAGTTCTTAAATCGCCAAAAACTTGCCATGTCGCCAAATCAATAACTAGGCCGCCAAACAATTTTGAAAATCGCCACGTTTGGCGAGAAATCGCCACATCTGACAACCCTGAGACTTATTATAAATTCACCAAAGAGCTAATTTTTTTTTAAACTTTCCAAAGAGTTAATTCTTCATCGATGCTTTTATTTCCAGTGGAAAAGTCTTTAAGGAGCAGTGTGACCCTTTTAGCATTTTCACTGCTAAATTTAGCATTATTTATTTTGATTTAGCAGCGAATTTTTCAAATAGCATTTAGCATTATTTTCAGCATTTTTGTAATATTTTTTTTTATCATTATTTAGCATTTTTTAATCTTATAAATTTTATATATTGCTATTTCACACTAAACAAAAAAAAGAAATGGTAGATTTTACTACAGAAGAAATAACGGTTTTGAAACAACAATGGCAAAGGCTGAATGCATACGAATGGATGAACCCCAGTTCAACTATTGAATTCTGGATAGGTGTTTATGAGTACAGAAACGCTTTAAAAGAAAATGCTTTCAACGAGTTAGCTTCTTTTGTTATAAAGTTTTTGATTTTTCCATTTAGTAACGCGGAAGTTGAAAGAATTTTTAGCGGTATAAACCTTATAAAAACCAAGATTAGAAATAGGATGGTACTGAACTCATCGATTTACGTTAGATGTGGACTAAAAAGGCTAAATAAGTGTTGCAGTGATTTTATCATTACTGTTGATCTTATAAAAATGTGTGATGAAAACAGATCATATTCTAATGGTATTTTTACCAAGACTTTGGCAGCTAAGGAATATTATTCATATAATAATGTGTAATTAAGTTTATTGAAAATGCTGTTGAATAGCCTATTATGTTTTCAATGACAATTTTTGTTTTTAATTATGTTTGTATTTATTTATCGCTACCTAAAACGCAAAAAGCCTATCTAACATTTTAAAAATTTTACTGAAGAAGCAAAAAACTATTTAAAATGATACATTTATTAATCGCCTTTAACGGCCAATTTCACCAAGTTCGGTTAAAACTAACCTTGGATTAAAGTTCCGGTTACCAATATGTTTTGACAGCTATAACCGACAGTTAATTATAACCGAACTTGGTGAAATTGGCCGTAACGGTTTATAATTTATTTTTCTTCTTCTTTTCTTGTAAAACCTACCAGTTGTTTTGACAGTTGACAATGTTGCATATTTTGCAAACTGTAGGTTAGAGCTTTAAGCGTTTATCATGTAATATCTTGTAGATAGGGAATTTTTTTTTTTTTGTTAAAAAATCGCTAACTTTTGTCAAACTATTCCAAAATATTTTGTGAACATTTGAGTTGATGCAATACATTAGAATCAATGAAAAAGTCGATTTTTTATTTTTGGTAATTTTTTTTACATATTTCATGTACCATACATTTTCATATTAATTCGGATGTGTATTCTAAGTCAAATTACAATTTATAAAGCTTCTATACTTTTATAGTCTTGTTCCTTCAATATTTTCAGGAACATTTTGTATGCACTATCAGAATTATCTTATGTACCTATGCATTTGTATAAGACTGAAAGAAATATTTGATTATTTTATGCAAATACATAAATTTACATGTATGTAAATATGTATTTAATTTACTTTGTTTATGTTCCTGAATTGTTTTTATTAAATAAATCTATGATATAAATTTGTTATATCAACTTCGTTATGTTTAAAAGAAATAAAATACTTTCAGGTAAATTAATATATAATTCATTTATTGTGATGATACAATTACATATTTAAGAAAATTTAGCATTTTTTTAGCATTTACAAAAATTGTTTTTAGCATTTTTAGCATTGTTTTAAGCCCCATTTAGCATCCAATTTTTTTTTAGTTGTGGTCACACTGTTAAGGAGTCTATTATAAATAAAATAAAGACTCATCAAAGGAGTGGATATTAAATTAAAAACTACTCGAAGACTTTTTTATAGAAAACTCATCGATGTGATCATTTTCTATAGAAAACCCATCGGGGGGTTTCTTTTCCATACAAAGTTAATAGAAAAGTTAATTGTCTATAGATTATTGAAGAGTTAATTTTCAAAAAATTAAAACTTCTTAGAGATTATTTTATTGTTGGATACTCATTGAAGAGTTTATTTTCAATAAGTAAAAGTGTTAATTTTCCTCATAAAACTGATATGTTTAAAAATTAATTTTTTTTTATAGAAAACTTTTCGAAGAGTTAGTTTTCCATAAAAAAACTGTTCGAAAACTTGACTTTTCAAAAAAAAGAGCTTATTTGTTATTAAAGACTAAGCAGTGTTTATATATCGCTAATTTGCTGCAATACCGACATAACTCAAAAAAATCAATTTCGAGATAAACGCATTTAAAGTTTTTGATTTGCTCTAACTACTTAGAAAAAAAGATGACACATTCTCTTCAAACTGGGAAAGTATAAAAGATATAAAGATGAATTTAATACACAATATAAAGAAAAACAAAGTTAACAAATCTCGACATCTACAAAGGATGTTCCTATCTAATTTTATTCCACTCAACATCTTTCGATTATTTTAGTGTCATCACTAGAAAAGTGGCAATAAGTTCTATTATTATTGTGGCATCACTGACAAAAAGAAGTTTGTTTTGAAAATAGCGTTACCATTTGTCAAGTTTTCTCCTTTATTGTTTTTTGTTATGTATTTTTTATATTTTTAAACATTGAACTTTAAATACATTTTTGTGTTTTCGTTTTAAATTTTGGCACTTCTTTAGAAAAAAAAACATTTCTTATTTTAAAAACATTTTTTCTAAAATGGTGACATTTTTGTTTGATGGTAGATGATTGATGTGAGCAATGTAATACCTTTTGTACATTTGCATACAGTTCGGAGGAACGCATGGAAGATGTTGAAAATGTGGAATAAGCGTTCACCCTTGAAACATCTACTATCAATAAAAAATGTCACCATTTCTGAAAAAAAAAACTTTTATTTTTTTTAAATACTTTTTTTCTACAAAACTGCCAACATTTCAAGAGATAACACCAAAATGTATTTCTAATTCATTTTGTTTAATAATTTTAGCAAAATAAGGCTTGCAAAAAAGGAAAAACTTAAGAAATGATAACGCTGCTTTCAAAGCAACTTCCATTTTGTCAGTGATGCCACAATAATATTAGAATTTATTGCCACTTTTCTAGTGATGACACTTAAAGAATCGAAAAATGTAAGAGGGAACCAAATGTTAAGATGTTGAACAATTTTGATTTTTAGCCCTATGTATATCTTATAGGAAAATTCCAACATCTTCGAAAACTGATGTTAAATGTTGACAAGTGTGAAAAGGCTATAGAAGAGTGTTTCACATTTTCTACATCTTTGATGGTAGATGTTTGATGTTGATCAGTGTAAAATGCCTATTACGTTATCGGTCGCTTGCATTGTCGATCGACTTGTCGTGCTGAAAAGTTTTAGTGGGCTGCAAATCAGCTGTTTCACAACACAAGTGATTGAAATTGTAGTAAAGTTTATATGAAAAGCACTCAGTTTTTTTGATTGTTTTTCATATAAATTTTACTAGACTCAAAACACTGAGTGCTTTTCATATAAATTTTACAACACGTTCAATCTCTGAAAACAGCACATTTATTTTAAATGTATATGTAAATAACTCAAAGAGTTTACATTGTATACAAAATATATGTTTTGACAGAACAACTCTCGGATACATTTTTTTTTTTTGGACAGAAAACTTTTCAAAAAAGTTTGTTTAATAAAAAATCGTAAAGTATTTTTTTCTCTAGAATAAGTACTATGCAAGAGTTTTAGCCGGTCCAAGGTCAAGCTGCGTACTGAAATTGGACAGAACAATGAGAAAGTGTTCTCCTGAATATCACTGGGACCCATAAGAAAAGTTAGCTTAAAAGATAGTGCGAATGTAAAGAGGGATTATAAGGATAATGACTAAGATGATCATGACGATGTGATAATGATGATCAGCGTTTTTTGTTGATTTAATATTGAAACTTTTTATGGGGTTTTTCTTGTTTTAGTCTGTTTTAAATGGTTTCATTTTAATTTGTTATTCAGCAATAATTTTTCGCTGTTTTTGTTGTTGTGGTTTTGACTGAAAATGTCTTTGTTGTTGGTGCGTTCTTTTTTTTGGCAGAGTTTATCGCTTTATTGTTGTCGTCACTTTATTGACTGTTTTACGGTTTGGTTGCTGAGTTCATGCTTCCTTAAAAATGTTTTATAAACTTGTCCCCTCTTGGCTCTTCTTCTTCTTGATATCTTTTTCTGGACATCAGCGTGAATACAGTGTTAAACGTTTAAGACAAAAAGTTATGAACTGAGTTTAAGTGAACACATGTGTGTATGGATGTAAGTTAATAAGTATGTATGTATGTTGTCCAGCCATCC
The DNA here is from genome assembly GCA_963931875.1 of Pollenia griseotomentosa. Taxonomy (NCBI): domain Eukaryota; kingdom Metazoa; phylum Arthropoda; class Insecta; order Diptera; family Polleniidae; genus Pollenia; species Pollenia griseotomentosa. The sequence continues at coordinate 170,803,944 of OZ007562.1, read as the reverse complement.
ATCTATCCATCTGTCTGTCTGTCTGGCTGTATGTTTTATTGTCTGTCCCTGCTTTCTGTGTGTATTTGTGCCCCTGTGTCTAGTTGGTTGGCTGCTTCTTGGTGTTGTTGCTTTGCTGTGTCTGTCCCAACCACCCGACCGACTCTGGCTGGGCTGCTTCAGTTTGTTTTTGTAAGTGTCTGTTTGTTGTCTATTTTGTGTTAAAGGTTTGTTGCTTAAAATGTCTCTTTAAATGGTTGCAACAATATTCAGTTTTGGTTGGTTTCCATTATTGTTGCTGCGTTTCATTTAATGTCAGCGTCAGTGGCAGCAGAAGGTGCAGCAAGCAGCATTTGTATTCCTTCTTTATAATGCGTTGAGTTTTTGCAATATTGTGTTTGTTGTTGCTATATTTTTCATGGGCGGTCGTGCTTAACTTTTGCTTGTATTTTAATTCTTTTTGCGCACTTTTTACTGTATCTTCTCGTTGTTTTTGTAGTTGTTTGTTTGGGTTTTTGTGGTCACATTCATGACAACCATCAAGTCGTCGTTGTCGAGTTTAGTCAATTGCTCATTTTGTTTTTTTAGATACTTCTTACGAGTAAAATCAGCAACAACAAATAAAAAAAACTTAATTTTTTAAGCAGAGTTTTTTTGTTTGAATGTTGTCAGGGTGTTGTTTTGTTTATCTGTACAACTCTTCATTTTGGTACAGTGGGCCAGAATAAGTGTAAAGCATAAAACGTTTATAATTAAAAAGAAGTCTGATATTGAGTGTTTTTTTTCTACCAAATCGTGTTGGTACCAAATTTGTTTTTGTTTTAAATGTAAGTTGAACGGACGAGTTTTGCGCTCTTGTTCTATAAACCACACATAAAAGTCCTCTCAGCTTCAGCGTACGAAAATACCGATATACCTACCTATTTATAACAAAACTAATGGGTGATTTTTTAGCGTAGTTTTTTTAAAAATCGATAAATTGGTCTATGCCATTTACTTTTTAAAAATAACTTCATGTAAATGTTGCCCGCGGCTCCGGTTCTAATGGTCCATTCGTAAGGTCCAATTTTGCAGCACTTTCTCGAGCATTTCGGCCTGTATTCCATAAATAACACGTGTTATGTTATACTCTAACTGCCGTATTCATAAAAAATTAAAATGGATTTGAAATGCATTTTAAGAAAAATTTGTATGAAAATTTTGCCTTAAAACACATTTCAAACTTATTTTATTTTTTATGAATACGGCTGTAAGGCTTCAATCGTGTTTGGTTTGTCCACATAGACCAACATAGACTCACCAAATACATCCTTCAATATGTCCATTGTTTCACGAGCTGTGTGGCATGTGGCACCGTCTTGTTGAAACCACATATCAACCAAGTCCAACTTAGCCAATTGGGGCAAAAAAAAAAGTCGCGTATCATGGCAGGTGGTTGAATAACACATGCCCAATACCTGAGAACGGCGACGAACTGACATTTCACTATCCTCATTAACACTGGTCGCTACGGCTGCAATATTCTCTTCGGTTCGCACTCTACGAACGCGAGTCGGTGGTTTAGTGTCCACCAAAGTAAATTTGATGCGAAATTTGGTGATAATAGCACGAATTGTTGACTCTCTATAAAAAGTTCGTAACAAACGATGGACATTTCTCACAGAGCACGAATTTTGATAATAAATTTCAACGATTTGCAGTCTTTGGTCGTTTGTAAGTTTCTCCATGATGAAATGGCAGAGTATACTGAGCACTTTCACAGATGTAGTTTGGACACAATTACCAACCAGTGCTGCCAGCCCAAAAAACTTAATTCATAAAAAATCACTTCATATCAACTGGACATTTATCAACTATACAGCTCGATCCAAAACTTAACTGAACTTTCAGTGTTTTTCCATTCGAACGTTTTAAAATTTTTAGGACAGATTTCACAATTCAATATTGCCAGAAAACAAAATATACCTATAATCACACCAAACTAAAATTAAAAACGGGCTTTAAGAACTAGATGAGTTTCAGGTACCTATGCAAAAGGGTACTAAATCTAGACTGAAAAGGGATACGTTGGCATCGCTGTATTTAAAAAAATTATTTTTACAATTGTTTTTAATAAGATAACAAAATTGGCTACAAGTACCCTTTCCGAGACCACTGTTCCTCAGTAACTTTTTTGAGTGTCCGTCTGTCCCAGTCTCCTCATATTTTACCGCCAGACACAAAGACACATTGATTTAGCACTAGTTTGGTTGTTGTTGTTTTATTTTTTTTTCTTCTGCTTTTATTTATTCCTGGGCTGTAAATATGAGTTGCATGCACTTTTGCTGTTGCCATCACTGCTGCTGGCTGGCTGAAGATGTTGTTGCGTTGCTGTTGTCGTTGTTAAGGTGTCGTCCTCGCTTAAATTAGCTCACAATAAATTGTTTTTTTTTTCTTTAATTTTTTATAACAGAAAAAAAGAACAAAAAATAATATTCCTTGATTTGTTTTTGTGGGTTTTTAAACTTCAATTTTGAATTGTTGGATGGATGGATGGATATTCACATTCGGTTACTACTTATTCATTTATTTTAGGATGTAGGTATGTATGTATGTATGTATGTATTTTTGCTTAATTTTTCTTCGATTTTGTTTTAATACTTCGTAGGTACATAATTTATTTGTTGTTCGCCTGTTAAATTTTTTTTTTTTTGTTTTTCTGCATTAAACTTATTTCTTTGTAGTTGTCCGTCTGTCTGTCTGTTCGCCCTTTTGACAGTCGTTGTCTTTAAAGGTTTTATTTGTATCTCTGTCTTAATATTATTTTCATTAAATTTTTTTATTTTATTTTTAAATAATTATGTGGAATTTTCCAAGAATCATCGTTTTGTTTTTTTAGAAATTTAAAGCAACAAATACAAGTAGGTACCTATGTATGGTATATATTTGATCACACAAATTTACTGCATGCAAAACTACAATTTGATCATAAAAAAATTAAAAAAAAAAGTATAAACGCACCAAATTCCTTTTGTTTAATTTAGTTTAAAATTCCCAAAATCGAAAATACAACACCGAATTTCATGAAAACATTGTTGCAATCGTTTATGATTTATCGACGACAATATTTCCAAGATTGATAAGATTTTGAAATATTGTTTGTTGTACAAAAATGAGTTGAACATATTAAATCGGAGAATTTGAATGAACAAAATTGTAAAGTTCAATTTTCAATATTTAAAACAATAATTAAGAAATAATTTCTCCAATTCGAATGTTAGATTTCTAAGGGCCAATTTTTGTCTTCGCATCTAAATATTATTTATCTCTAAGTTCTATGTATTTAAATAGAGTTTTTCAAAATATTTAATGAGGTACACATTGGGTTGCCAGACGGCCTGGAATGGCCTGGATTGTCCAGTTGTTTTGGGTCTTGTCCAGGTACCTGCTAAAACACGATTTCTCCAGTTAAAATGTTATTTAATATTGAAAAATTACTTTTTTATTAATTAAAATTTTTTTGCTAATTATATTTTAAAATAATTTAATTTAATGTTATTCATGCCAATTAGCAATACTTTTTGTAAAAGTACTTTAGGTATTTCTAATAATCTTAACTCACAAAAATACATTCCTTTGACCGACTACTACAATTTTAATATGACTTAATTTTGAAGAAAGTTGCAAAATTTTTCAAACTATAAAATTCTGCAAATACCAAAACAAAATATGTAAAGGCAGAATTAGTCTTTACTTTCTGTTCTGTTACGCTGTCACTTACAATTACTTAACAAGTTTTTGATATTAACAGATTGGACCGTAACAGAACGGAAAAACTAATCAATTTCACATGTTTTTTAATAACAAAAACAAATCAGCTGATTCGTAACAGAACAGAAAGTAAAGACTAATTCTGCCTTAAAGTTTATGTACCTATGTGGCCAAACAAAGAGGCTGATAGCCATGTTCTGGAAATCGAATTCGAGCGAAATTTATACCTATCGATCCAACTTTTTAATTCATACTATAAGTGCAGCTTATATTCATCAGAACTTATCTTAAAATCAGTAAAAAACTACGGTAATTTTCAAACAAATTTAACTAGAAATCTCCATCGATTTTGATTATAATTTTACTTTTGTACTTTTTAATGTGATTTTAATAAATTTATACCAAGGCGAATTTATGCATACGGTGGCAGCAATACTACAACAATACAAAAACAAAAGAAGCAACAGAAATTTTTTGCATTACATTGTTAGTGTTTGTGGCTCAAAATGTCAACCATTTCTAAACAAAACATTGTGAAACCAAAACAAATTAGTTTGAACTGTCAAAGTCAGCAGGCTTTTCGCTGCCACCTGTTGTGAATTCGCCTTTTTGTATATATAATTTTGTAATATTACATAAGCTTAAATTTAAAATGTTACGTTTCCTTGCTTTTTAATTTTTTTTTTTTTATTGTAAAAAAAATTTGAATTAAAATTTTACTTTTTCTTATAGTGAAGGGCATTTTAAAACAGTCCAGTTATTTTTTCAAAATGCTGGCGAATTTCTTCTATTGTCCAGTTATTTGACTTTTGGTATCTGGCAACCGGAGAACGGCTTTTGGATGATTGCATAACTCAAGGCAAATTTACTACAGGTGGCGGCGATACTACATACAACAATTCATAAAAAGGAAAGGTTTTTTTGCATTGCATTGTAAGTGTTTACTGTTCGCAATACGTGCGTTCGTTTACTTTTCCAGTAAAATCCAGTAGGTGAGTAATATGAAAATTTTACAAATTTTTGTGTACGCGAACGCATTTCAGTAAATTCCAGTACAAATTTGTACAAATTTTAGGGTAAACGAACGCAGCTAATGTCAACCATTTCTACACAAAACAAAATGGTTCGAACTGTCAAAGACAGCAGGCGTTTTGCCGACACCTGTAGTGAATTCGCCTTAAGCTTACTTTAGCAAATGTGCGAACATACATACATATTTAAATGTGCAACTATAACTATAATAAACTTACACAGAAGGAAAAACAATCCGTACTAAATTTAAGTTTATGTACGAAGGTTTGTAATTTAAACAATTTAAAATGGGATTACTTTCAAAATCCAATCCCTTAAATAAAAAAAGTATGAAATTCTTAAATCAAGTAAATACACTGAAAGAATTTTCTTCAGAATACCAATGAATTTTGACATTAATCCCATGAAAAATTGCATTAAAAAGAAGCCTATGCAGCGCTTCGTTGGATTAATGAAACCTGTTTCATTAAAATGTATTAAAATGTATTTAATGAAACATTACATTAGATCTAAGAATGTTATTCATTGGGTGAATACTTTCAAAAAAGTAAAAAAAAATGTTTTTTTTTATTTTATTTTTTATGAATTTTTTTGATTTTTTTTTAATCAAAGTTGTTGACAAAGTTTAAAATAAGGGTGTGTTTGTTTTTAAAGGAGAACATTCATTACTTATTACGTACTATATGTAGGTAGTTATGTGCATATTAAAGAAAACTAAAAACATACGTATTTATGGATTGAAAGTTTTTGTTTCATTACTATAAAGACATTTTTCATTGTCATAATGAAAATTTAAATTGATGAAGGCATGCTTTTTCGAAATATTTTTATACTTTTAATTATTGAGACTATAAAGTTATTTGAATGTTAAAAATAATTTTTTTTTTCAATTATTGAAATATGTTGCTTTTATAAAAAAATTTTTGATTTCATAAATTTAATGGCATATTACATTAGATGCATGAAATAATTAAATCTTACATTTTTTAATTAACAATTGAACATATTTTTAAGGAAACTATAATTTTGTATTAATTTATGAATATAGTTATGTTTGTATATTGTTTTTTATGTTCCCAATTAAAATTTTTTGTTTAACTTGGACAAACTTTAGTTTTCATATATCCAATGAAAATTTTTAACATAATTACGAAATCCAATGAATCGATTTTAACGAAAATACTTCATTATAACTACGAAATTCCATTTGGACAATGAAAATTTTCATTTAACCAGTGAAATTTTTTTATGAAAACGATTCATTAAATATATGAAGCATTTTTCTTTCAGTCTAAAAGCTTGAACTTTTTTAAGATTATTGTAGACACTACAAGAAACATACATTATTTTCATATTTAAAAGTAAATAAGAAGCAAAAATTCCATAATTCTATTTGTTAAATACAACAAATTTTCAATGTAGTTTGTTAAGGGAACTGTAGAGAGGGTAATAGTTCTACGTGGTACCTACTAACTTTCTTAATTCTATCCACCTCTTACTTCTTTTCTTTACTTTTCTCTTTCTCTACCTTTTTTTTCATTGAAGGTATTCACAATGGACCGCATTGGTCTCCGAGTGGAAGTGTGCCCTTGGGCACATAACCCTTCTTAACCTAACCTAACCTAACCTTGTCAGATATAAAGTCCATATGAAATTGCACATGTCTATCAAAATTGACAAACACAAATGATTTATAAGTTTTGCTATCACACGTTTTCGTTTTTGGCTTCATCTGACTTACTGCCTGCTTTTAGAAAACGTAAACAAGTGAGTGAGTGAAAAATTATATTGAAAACAGCAACAAAAAACGAAAATTTATTTTCAATATAATTTCTCACTCACTCACTTGTTTACATTTTCTAAAAACAGGCAGATAACCTAAAGACATTCTCAATTTATACATACTTATTGTTGTACATGAATTATATACATTTTCCTCCACAAGCAAATCACTTGCAAAACAGCTGATGTCAGATGCTTTGTCAGTTTAAAATGGAATATGCTCTAACGGAAAAATCCTACACTTCTAATTCGACCATAATTACAGAAGAAGGCAACTAACTCTACGCAACAAACTGAGACAGAGACACGAATCTGCAATATAAGGCTATTTTAACAGTCTAGATTTTAGAGTATCCAATTTTTCAGCCATTATTTGATCGAATAATCAAAATAGCCAATTTCGAATAACGAATAACTCGAACAATTTATGTCAATTAATCGATTAAGATGAATATCTTTAAAAAATTTACTTTTTTTAAATATTTGTTTTTAGATTTCTAACTGTTTAATATTATTTAAAACTAAATAACATGTTCTTAACTTATTTCAGACCCTTTTGTTGTGTGAGAGACAAATTGTGTATATCATTATAAACGTCAAATTCCATACGTTAGAAATTTAGCACTTTAATAGCACATTTTCATATTGTCGGTCGTAAATTATTGTGTTCTATATGGTTATATTTTACATACACACAGAAAACAAATTGGTTGGGAAACGGTTGCAGTAATAAAATATTGATCAAGTAGAATAATTTATTATTGCAACTATTAAAAATGTATAGTTCTAACTGATTTTTAATTCTCTTGATTATTAAAACGTTGTTCTAACTGAAATATGATTCCTTCAATTCTTTTATTAGTTATGATAACTAATTTAATTTAGTTCTAAAAATTAGCACAAATGGTTAGAATCTCAACCGAATTTAATACAGGGCAATAATGAATATTGGTTATTGCAATCAACAATTTGCTTTCGTCAATAAATTTTGTAATATAAATGTTAATACATTTATTGCAGCTAATTATTGATTGTTGGAATAGTATCGGGTGATTTTTTAGCTATTATCTTTTTGGCAACACTGGCTTAAACAGCTGACGCACGTTTTGTGTTTTGTTTCACTGTCAAACATCTTCAGTTTGGTCTATAATTTAACCATGAATCGTCTTACAAACGAACAACGCTTGCAAATTATTGAATTTTATTATCAAAATGCGATCCACTTTTTTATCGAAAAATTGTGTTCAGTGACGAGGCTCATTTTTGGCTCAATGGGTACGTTAATAAGCAGAATTGTCGATTTTGGAGTGAAGATCAGCCAGAAGCATTGCAAGAGCTAACAATGCATCCAGAAAAAGTCACAGTTTGGTGCGGTTTATGGGCTGGTGGCATCATTGGACCGTACTTCTTCAAAGATGATGCGAATCGTAACGTAACTGTGAATGGTGAGCGCTACCGTGAGATGATATCCAACTTTTTTTGCCCAAAATGCAAGAGCTTGACTTGCATGACATGTGGTTTCAACAAGACGGTGCCACATGCCACACAGCACGCTTAACAATGGACTTATTGAGAGGCGAGTTCGGTAAACATTTTATTTCACGTTCGGGACCGGTCAATTAGCCGCCTAGATCGTGCGATTTAACGCCTTTAGACTATTTTTTGTAGGGCTATGTTAAAACTCATGTCTATACACACATGCCCGCTTCAATTGACGCATTGGAACACAACATTGAAGCATTTATTCATGAGATACCGGCCGAAATGTTGGAAAGAGTATGCCAAAATTGGACTAAGCGGATGGACCATTTGAGGCGCAGTCACGGTCAACATTTGCATGAAATAATCTTCAAACATTAAATTATATGGACCGTACTATCGATTCAAATAAAGATTTCATGCATTTTTCTGAATTTTATGTGCTTTTTTTTTAAACTTTCCTATAGCTCTTAAGAAATCACCCATTATCAATTCGAGTACAACAAATGAAAATATAATTATTCGGAATTCACAACCAAAAAATAGTTAAAAGCCCCAATTGCTTGCTAAATTTTCTGTCAAAACATTTGATAGATTAAAATAATTTTTTATTTTATATTTAAAAAATATTTTTGCAGGCAAAAATGGAAAATGCGCCAAAACTTATTAAATAGGGGTAAGTAATTTACGTATTCTTATAGGTATGAACATATACACGTAAATATGTATGTATGTATAATTTTTTTAATACCCTGCAAATTATATTGGACTACTTGATTGAATTTTAGCTAAGAATGTCCATCGACTTTAATTTCACTCGATTTGTAGAAACAATAAATTGATTTTAAATTTTTTTTTATTAACTGGCACCTTTCACAAAATATGCCGGTACTAAAAAGACAAAAACCCAACAAACACGAAGTCAAACCTTTGATATGAAATGAATTTATTATTTGACTTCAAACACAATTCTCAAACGTTTTTCAAATGTTTGAATTCAACATTTAAATTAAAATTGATAATGAATTGAAAATAAACATCTGACATCAAATGTTTTATCAATTTGATGTCAAATTGATATCAAATGTTAAATTCAAATCAAAACTAAACTTTGCAATACTTAAGCGAAAAATAAATGTAAACATTAAAAATGGCGATTAGTAAAATTTTTACTTCGTGGTCAAATGTGTTTTACAAGTGAACGATTTATTTCTTGTGAAAAATACAAATTATTTGTGAGTATGTAGTTACAATGATTAAGAACACGAATTAAAAAATAAATAAAACGGGAAAGTGAAGAATATAGATGAATTAATATTAATAGAATTAATTGAGTTAAAATTTAATTGAAATATTATTTATTTAAAATTAAAGTTAACAGCAAAATCCAATAGTAAAATCTATTTTTATAAAATTCAAATCTTAAAGAAAATAATTGAAAACTCAAATGATTAGAAAAACTTATTACATAAAAAATTGAACTTAAAATTTTGTATAATATAACAAAGTATTTTCATACTCCTACAAAGAAATTATTAGTTTGTTGTATGATCGCGGTGATACAATCCTCAAAATAAAAGGGAGCCATTTATTTCGTCTGTCCAAGAATTAGAGGACGGAAAAAACATTATTTCATCTTTTAGCTATGGTGCAAAATGTTTATCTCACAGTTTATTTAAATAAATTATAAATTTAAATTAAAAAAATAAAATATTTTTATTTGTGTTCCACATTGTATTACAATCCACATTTGAAAAACATTTGAGAATTACGTTTGAAAGCAAGTTAAAAATAAAGGCATTTTTCAATTTGAAAATAATTTTCCCTTTTTGTTGAGAATGCTATGATTTTCAAATCATTATCAAACGTTTGTCGTTTGAGAAAACGTTTGATTTCCAATCATTTTCAATTTGAAATCAAACCTTCGTGTTTGTTGGGAATATAAGAAGTAAATAAAAAATTGTCTTAAAAAATATGAGCTCAAGCCTAAATTTAATACCCGCATTAAGTTAAGCAGGCGGGACACAATTGCAAATTATAAACCGAAAAAAATTATTGGTTCCCATGCTAATAAATAACTGTACTAAACTTTGGCTTTCAGATCATTTTATAGTCTGTTAATGGCCAAATACACATTTCAAATGTGTGGTGCACGTAATATTCGCTGTCATATATAAATTTTTTGATTTTTCATCCAGCATCATCGGTGTGACACATACAAACACATGTTTACTAATACTACCATAGAGCTTGATAAGAAATACTTGACGTGCCCAGACCTTTTTAAACCGAATTAGTGTAAATTTAATTTTGTTTTCCTTAATCTTGTTTCATAAAAACTGTATTTTTTGCAGCCGGACTTATTGATTTTTTTTAATTATTTATTTAATTTAAAAGTCTTAAAACTATCTAAATAGTACATATCGCTCCTTTACTGCAACAAAGTCATATCTAAAAAAAAAAAAATGAATCTTGGCAAAATGCGATTAAAGTATTCAAAATGAAGATACAAGTTAAATGATAATCTCTATTTTTATTTTTAATTAGCATTTAACCCGCTACTTCGTTAGCATCTCCTTTTATTCGTGGACATATTTTTATGCCAAAGTTTATTTTTCTAGGCTTAAACTTGTTTAAATTCAAGCATTTAACCCGCTACTTTTTAATCGGGCTTTTTCTTTTATGAACATATTTATATGCCAAAGAATATGTATCTATGTTTTAGCAAAAAAGTTCCAAAATTTTTATCTCATAGGTTGATATTTTAGGAATTTGCACCTATTATTTTGTGTTTCTAAGTTCAATATTATAGAAAATTCAAAAAGTACCACTCGTATAACACAAAAGCAAATGAAATTAAGTTAATTTCCCGTATTATCCGTTTTGATACTTGTTTCACCCCATTTATGTATGAAACATTTCAGTGTTGTGGTGGGAGCCCATAATTAAGTACGAATATGCCAATGAATGGAGACAAATATTTTGTAAAAAAGGACCACATGACCTTGCATGTTGAATTTTATGTTTCTAGGTCCAATACTAACGGAAATTCAATAAGTACCGATTAATGAACAGAAAAGTACCTTAAAGCCCTCTTACAGGTTCTTATCCACTCAGGACCTTGCATGTTTAATTTTATGTTTCTGGGTCCAATATTCAAAAAGTACGAGTCAAAAAATAAAAAAGTACCAAAACGATCCCTCTTTCAGATTCTCGTTCACTCAGGACATTGCATTTAAATTTAATGTTTCTAGGTCCAATATTAACGGAAATTCAAAAAGTACCAGTTATAGAACAAAAAAGTACCAAAAAGTTCCGCAATAGATTCTTATCCCCTCAGGACATTGCATGTTGAATCTTATGTTTTTGGGTCCAGTATTAACGATACTTAAAATGAAGGATATAAAAATATCAGTTGTAGAACCAAAAAGCTAAAGAAAAATAACAAATTTCCCGTATTTCCTTTTTTTGGTACTATTTGTTCCCCCCATTAAAGTTTAAAAAATTTCAGTATGGTAGTGGGAGCCCATAATTTCGTACGAATATCTCAATGAATGTAGAAAAATGTTTTGTAAAAAAAGTACCAAAAATAGTTACGATTTTCACCCAACTTTGTACAAACAAACTTTGTTTCTATGTTTATTGGATCAAAAGATAGATGGGGTGTCAAAAAAGTACCAAAATTCAGGTTTTACCCGTTTACTCCCTAAAAGGGCCGATTTTCAAAAAAGTACCAGACACCTGCCCGCTAATTTTTTTAAAGAACACCGATAAGTATTACATTTTTTTGTATCTCTTTTATTTTTGGAGATATAAGATTACCGATTTCCCGTTTTTACCCTTTTTTACCCCCTAAGCATTCGAATTTCCAAAAATTCCGTCTTAGTGGATCGATTTGGGGTGTGACCAATCTCTGGTCCAAATTTCAAGTGTTTAGCTTCAGGCGTTTAGGCTGTGCGATGATGAATCAGTGAGTCAGTCAGATAGTCAGTACCGTTACAATTTTATATATAGGTTTATGGGTTTTATTAAACAAGAAAGCTATCACTACTGTTCGTGAAAAAACGTTGACGCTCTTAAGTAGATATGGCATATCAGCGTAAAAGCTAAGCGAAAGAAAATGTTCCGGCGTGAAAGGCATTTAAGCGTGGGAAAACTAACCGGGTTATACTGTACTACAGTGTTGCAGTGAAAAAAATTTCTTATAAGCAATTTTTGTAAGCATTCTTTTATTGGTGCATGGTAAAATATTTCTTATTGGTATCAGTTTTTTCTTATAAAAAGTGTTCTCATAATACTTTTTAAATTGACACATATGGAAAAAGACACGGGTGGTTTTGAAAAACTTTCTTCAATGTGTTTTTTTTTGTTATATTCATTATCTGCTGTATTTGCATTGATGAAGGAATGAGCAAACAAAAAATTTAAGCAGCGCTTTTCACTGGTATTATTGTTGTGGCTTGACAAGTTACATGACCACAGTACGAAATCGTTTTTGAAGGTATTTACTACAAAAGACTATTAGCGTTTGTGTTTTCCATATTTCTACCGTACGGAACACTAAAGAACAGTATATAATGATTATTTTTGAATGCTGGCTGTTTGTGCATTTGGTTTGACAATGATGGCTTTGGAGAAGAATAAATATAAAACCATAGATGGGGGTAGTGCATTCATTTTGCAGTTTCAACTCACACTTAGTGATAGTGCAAAAATATTGCAATCATTTTGTTGATGTTGAGTGATGAATTGAAAATTTGCAGCCTCACTAAACATGAGTGATTGTGATGTTAAAAAATTTTGCACTCAAAAAAAAGTAGTTTGATTTAAAATAAAGCAATCATCAGCTTATTGCAGCTTTTTTTTTCTTCACTCATTTGAGTGCAACTTAAATTGGTGCACTAATTTTTAAATTAAAAACTTGTTTTTTCATGACTAAAGCCAATAATTATACCGTTATTGACAAAATATCATTTTGTTTAATGTTTTTACTTATGTATATCCTCAAAAGAAATCAAAAAAACATGCACATACAAAGTTACATTTTTTAAATTTTAGTGAGACAATATTTGTATGCAGCTTTTTTGATTGCATGTCCGAATTTTGCACTATTTGTTTTGAGTGCAGATTTTTGCACTTCGCGGACCCAGAACACTTTATTGGGTATAGGACCTTCGGTGAAGGGTATAAAAAACAAACTTAATTATAAAAAGAGTAATTTTTGGGATTTCAGTATTTTGGTCATAACTCTGCTATTTCTTAACCGATTTGACAGATTTATATACCGACGTGTTAAAGAAGAAATTTGTCAGGTTTTTTGGTTATAAAACTTGGACTCGGGAAGATCTATGGTTCCCGAAAATGGGTATTTTTCAAAAAAAAATTAATATTTTGGTCATAACTTTTTCGTATCTGAACCGATTTTCCCGAGTTTTTCAGAAAATATTTTCAATTAAAATTTCTTTTCTTTTGATATATAAGGCGTAACCATAGGTCATATGACAGTCCAAAAAATCAGGTTTTTATACAATTTTTGATATTTTTTGTACGGGAGGTACCACGCCCACTTCTCCAATCCCGCCCACATTTTGTGGAATGGTGTTTATTTATAACCTTAATGTTTGTACCAAATTTGAAAACTTTGGCTCTTGCCGTTCTCCAGATATACAGAAAAAAGTAATGACCCCTATTCTGCGTTTCGATTCGGATCGAAATTTTCTCCGTTTTTGGCAACTTTGGTGTTTTGTGCCAATGTTCTGTAACTCCCGCGTTGAAAAACTTTTCGATTGAAATGTGAGAACTGAAACAAAAATACCATAAGTTGAAACAAACATGTTTTTCTCACTAAACTGTTACTGAAACATTTTTGGCGAGTAATTTCCTTACGTTACAGCTATTACACACCAAAAATGATACAGTAAAAGTTTAGTGAGAAAAACATGTTTGTTTCAACTTATGGTATTTTTGTTTCAGTTCTCACATTTCAATCGAAAAGTTTTTCAACGCGGGAGCTACAGAACATTGGCACAAAACACCAAAGTTGCCAAAAACGGAGAAAATTTCGATCCGAATCGAAACGCAGAATAGGGGTGAATAAAAATACAACAACCACAAGGGATTTTTTGGAAAAATTAGAGGCAGTCGTGGTTTTTTGGTCATATCTCAGCCATTGTTGGACCAATATGGCTGAATTTCAATAGCAAGAAATGGTGGACTATATGTGACATAAATGTAAAACAACCTAGCCGCTATCATGTCTGGAGTCTCCGGAAAACACATATCAAACGTAAGACGGACGGACAGACGGACGGATATCGTTAAATCAACTTCTCTCCTCATAAGGACCCAAAATATATATACTTTTCAGGGCCTAAGATCAATATTGTAGAAATTACAAACGGAATGACAAACTTATATATACCCTTTTCCACCCTTTACCTTTAACCCGGCGCCGGGGGGGTGGATTTTAGCTACAAGGACATGGGGGTTGGGTCATAATGACCCACTTATTAAACTCGAGGTTTTTTGCTATATTTACGAAAAAATATATACAATTTAGATTGAATCTAACCTTATTAAGGAAATAAAACATGACTTTGTTAAAAAATAACATATTTACTTTTATTTTTAAACAAAAAACATTTCATATTAAAAAAGTTAACAAAGGAGGCTTCTTCTAGCTTAAATATAATAAACACTTATTATATATACGCGGGGATGGGTCATATTTACCTTTTTTAACTTTGAGCACGTGTCACTCGAAGTACAATCGTCATGCAACTGATTTGAAATTTATAACATTCAGAGAGATTCAATATCACCAGCTACTGAGAGGAGCGTAGAGAAGAGAAGTACATTTTTAAAACCACAATCCATTCGAAAAGTGACGGGTAATTTTGACCCATCCCCCCCGGCGCCGGGTTAAATTTGAATTGCATCCCAAAAGTACCAACTTGAACTATAAATGTTTTTGATTGTTTAAGTCAAAGTAATCATCAGATATGGACATCAGGAGCACTCTCTGTTTTATATGCTTTCCTGTCAATCTGCTTCTTGTATCTGGCACTGCTTGTTATTAATGCCAATAATTTTAGATCTTCATATTAGTTTAAAAAACCATGTTTTTTGAAAAACGGACAACATTTCGAGTTTTTAATGAAGACTGACTTAAAAAAATATCGCATTCGATAGTCGTATATCAATATATCGGTATTTTAAATATCGGCGATATATATCGATTATTTTTCTAAATATCGATATTTTGATACATATATCGATATTTTTTGCCCATTCCTAGATTCAAGGGTAAAAATACAGTGATGCCAACTTAGCTATTATGGGGTTAGATTTAGCTATTTTTAATTACTCCTGGCTCGTACTTTTTCTCGTTAGCGCTTTTTTTTAAATAGCTAACAAAAGCTCTTTTTAAACGTGATATTGGAACGTATGACACTTTAAACATCTATCAGTAAATACTTCCGTTTTTACCCTTTTCATTTAGTACACCATTCGGAGACTCAAAAACATAAAAAAGTATGGCGTCATTTAATGATGTACTATCCCAACCAGATATAGCTTTTTTGCCAGATGTTCCGACAGAAACGTATTGCACACGCAAATCTTGCATTATACCTATCCACCATTTATTGCAATGAATAACCTTTACGAATCAAGGGTGTTTGTAAAAATAAATTCAATTGAAACATACATATACATAAAAAGTCAAAATTTTATATAAAAACAAACATATGGCTTTTCATATTTTTAATTCTATTTACTGAAATGTAAATATTTGTATATAGTTTTTAAATATGTAGTAATTTTATTAAACATTAATATTTATATACATATAATATATGTATTTTACTTATTAATATTTATATTAAACTAGCGGACCCGAACTTCGCCTCGCCCCAATTTTAATTTTTTCATTTGGAAAGCCATTAAGGAATAATTTCACACAAAATTTCAACAAAAACTCGATTTTTGAATTTTCCAATTTTCCGGAGGGATTTTCCAAAATTCTTCTTCTTCCGTAAAAACCTTCTCCTCGAAAATACGAACAACTGACAAAAAATTCAACAGAAATCGGCCCAGCCGTTCTCATTTTATGGATAACTATACATTTTTTACACCATTTTTATATACATATGTATGTATATACACTGAATCAATTAAGTCTCCGTACTGACATAATCATAATAAAAACTATCATTTTATGGTCACTTTTAATTATTTATATTATAACTTTTTTAATTCACTTTATAAAAAAACTTATAAACTACAAAACAACATAAAAAAATTCATAATATTTTGATTAAAAACATAAAATTTTACAAAAATTCATTAATTTCACCAAAAAAGTCTCCGTACAGTTAACCATTTTAAGGCACAAAATCCCAATATTTAATAGAAATGAATCTTATATGTGGTAGGTCCTCCTTTCTGAGCAATTACAGCATTTAAGAACCAGAACCAAAAACATTAAATTTACTTTCATCACTGAAAATAACTCGATCCCAAAATAAAAAATCTTTATCAATATGCTCGATACCGTAATCCAATCTCTTTTTCATATTCACTTTTCGAACAAGGGGCTTCTTACGGCTTACCCGGCCATTGTATCCATTTCGTTTAAGAGCGTTTCTTATAGTTTGGGGGTTAACTGTTATTCCATCGCTAGTTTTTAAGTTTCCTGCAATTACACAAGGGCTGATTTTTGGATTACATTCTACAGTTCGTACAATTCTTCTTTCTAGGTGGTGGTTTATTTTTCTTGGTCGGCCAGTTCTTGGTTTGTTTGCGATTGTACCGGTTTTTGTGAATTGTTGAATAACATATTGAATGGAAGAACGTGGTCTTTTCACAATATCACTGATTTCGCTTAGACTTTTTCCTTCATTTTTCAGATTTATAATAATTTTCTTTGTATCCATTGAAATTTGCTTATTTTTGCACTCCATAATTATAAAAATTTTTTTATTTTCACTTTAGTCTAGATAAAACAATATGGAATTTAGGTACCAATGGCTTTAAACTTACACAAATCCGTTATCAGCCAATTACGATGTAAAGCAGAAGTGGGCACAATTAAAACTGTGCTTGTATTGATGTTTATTAGTATTAGTGAGATGGCAGAATTACCCACCAAACACAACGCCAAGCGTTTGAAGTATAATGGTGCATTATATTTCTTTATTCAATATTTTACGCATTTGAAGTAAAATAAAACATTTTTTTAATAGTTCAAAAAATTAAAAACCATATTCATTTATGTAAAACAAAGGTTCAATTAAAAATGAATTAGTTAAAAAAAAATAAAAAAATACTAAATGAAAATAAAAGAATGTATGCTTGATGGAGCTTTGATAACATAAAGGGCATTGTATGTTATCAAACGCATTATTAACAGTATAATATTTTTCGCTTAACATTATTTATTTGATATGAAACACGTGTGTAAATTCTATTGAAAAAAAATATAAGAAAATATGTAAGCATCCGCTTCATGTGCATTCGTTGCTGTCTCATTCAAAATGAACTTGTTTAAAAAAACACGTGTGTTTGCTGGGTAAATTCTCTTGAAAAAAAATACAAAAAATATAAGAAAATTTGTCTCATCAAAAACAAAACTAAAGAAGCTAAAGCTACGGTCAGACTAATCAAATATTTGACGAAAAAAACGGGACCAACAACCAAACTAAAAAATCATTTCGCTTAATATCAATATTTATTTTGTTTAAAATACCACATCTTAAAAAAAAAGGTTTTTTGCTATGTCTAGTAGTATAATTAAATTTTTTTGTAATATTAAGACCATTTCAAATCTCACTAACTATTAACAAAAGTAGGGGTTACGCTTATTTGATCAAATATTTTATAAGTGTGACCGTAGCTTAAGAATACGTGTGAAATCTCTCAGCACAATTGTGCTATGGAGCGCCCACCATTGATGTAAAGTCAAAAATTGTACGGAAACTTTTTTGAATTAAAAAATAGTGTTGCCACATATAAGCGATTTTTTCTTGGCCATCTTTGCAATTTGGCTTGTGAAAATGACGCATTCTTTTCCTCTTTTTTCCCTAGATTAAGTTAAAAAGTTTATATTGGCCATATTTTAGGTTTTTAGGGAAATATGTTTGATTAATTAAAAATTAAGTTACTGTACGGAGACTTAATTGATTCAGTGTAGGTAGATTTTTTAAAATAAATGAGTTTGAAGTACAAAAGTTAATAGTAAATGGATTTTAAAAAGAACAATCTTTGATTTTTAAATTTACCACTTTTTGACTGCTCGGTCGGGTCGGCACGTTTTGTCATTGAATAGTTGGCATCTCTGTATTTAAAATGAAACGCAAACACACATTTAAATAAACGATTTCCATAGAAATAGAAGATCATATTTTTATTATTTCAACATTTCTTTAAAAGTACATTAGTATATACCTGTATTGTATGTATACCTTAAGATCTACAGAATTTGTACATAGTTTTTGAATTGATATCGATTATTTGTCCAATTTATATTTATAAAGTTGACTAAGAAGATATATCGAAAAATAATGAAATATGCACATAAAATAAAGCTTAAATAATTAGTCAGTATTAAAGCATTTAATTTTCAAACTTTTTGTAATATGAATGTAGGAATAGTAGGCTGTCTATAGACTTTGGACCTAGCCCATTTCTCTTATCTGATATAACGTTACCTGCTAACGAAAAAGCTCGTTCAGAAGCCGTATTACTGGCAGGGATCGAATGAACTTGCATTGCAAATTCAGATAAGAACGGATACAACTTTTCGTTTAATTTCCACCAATAAAGCACATCAAAATCTTCTGTAATTTCAATACTTTCTCTACAATATCTTTCGATCTCTTCTTTGGGTGAATTTGTTGTACTGGGTGTTGGTTTTTTTAGTAAGTCGGAAAAAAAGAACTCTACGTCTTTCTTGAGCTGCGATTGTTTTGAAGTTTCTGCATTCGGTTCGATTGTACATTTACTTTCAATAGGTGATAGTTGCGAATCAGAGTCAGAGTATGATGTAGATGGACTATTTGGCATGCGATGAAGTGTTGAGGACATTTTTTTGTTAATTTGTGAAATGCAAAAATTTTTAATTTCGGTTAGATCGGTTTGTGATACACTTAAAGCTGGTGGATATAAAAAGAAAGCTGTTTTTTCCCATAAGCTGAGATTTTTGGTCCAAATTTTATCAACGTTTTTTTTAATATTTGTTTTCAAAGACAGTATTGCCGCTACATCCGTTTTTTTAGGTAAACACAGTATCTTGACTTTTTGAATTGATGGTATAACGAAACATAAGGAGCAAGAGCTAAATAATTCTAGTTTCTGGAATATAATTTCAAAGCTACTCCATAAGTCAACTAATTCTGCAAGCGCTGATATATTTATTTGTAACAGTCCTTGGTTTTCTTCATTTTCTTTGAGTATCTTTTTAACTTGGAGCCAATTGTCTACTATTGACTTGAACATAGTAAAGTCCGAATTCCATCGAATGGGACATTCGCTTTTGAGGGAACTTGGTAACATGTGCTGCAAGTTAGCCTTTTTAAAATATTTTACAATTTTCTTACACGATAGTACGAGTTCTTTAATTTCTAAGGTTTCATTAAAAGAAAGTTCTAAGACATTTGCAAATAAATGGCTGTTACAGTTCAAGCGAATATTATCTTCTAACGCTTTCACAACCTTTGATCCCTTTTCTGTAACGAACTTAATTTCCTGCGTATTGTTTATTCCAAATTCACCAAATAATGCATTCAACTTACATAAAATGTCAACACCGGTCGAATGGTCAAAATCCATGGATTTAATTCCCAAGACGATGTCATATAATTTCATATTTTTTTGGTAGTGAAATGTAACTCCCAAAAAGTTTCTTTGCACATAATTGTCAGTCCATAAATTGATGGTAGCGTTCGCCTCACCGCTTTGTGCGATTTCTGCTATTTCGTCTTTGATTTCGTTTTTTTTGTCAGCTGCTATCTTCTGCGTTTCAAGGGAAAGTGTGGTGGCATCAGGAAGCATGTCTAAAATGTCAACATTTTCTCCATACTTGGCTCCAATTTTTGCAAAAAACTTTACAAGCTTAGAAAAACCAGAACCGGTGATGGCTGAATATGGTTTGCAATCCTCAGTAATCCATGCTACACTCATATCGATGGCGGATATTTTGTCTTCCTCTGTAACACTTTTTAGACAATTTGATTCCCTAAGCAATTGACAGCACTTATGTCGAGTTAAATTGGATGTTTGTGTAGGATTATATTTGAGAAGCTTGTAACATTTGCGGCAATGTAAAAGTCCTTCCACAAAACTTCCATCGTCCTTTATTATATCTGCCAATATGCTCCACATTAAACTTCTTCCTTTGCGTCTTGGTGATAAGGTGTAAACATGCTTACGAATTTGTTCAGCCACAAAATTTTCATCAATAGACATTTTGCTGATCAAAAACTCAACGATTATTTCTTACGCTTTAAAACAAACCTTGTGCTTTGAACAAATTCAATACAAAAACTGAATCATTCGAACCTCTATTGCATGATAACAACGCTCAACGTTGAGTACAGTCAACTTCGTTCACTAACCATTTTATTTGTGTATTTATAAGTAGGATGACTAAACATGCTTTAGCCACATGTTGGAATATATCAGTTGGTATGAGTGCGAGTCGTATGAACATGTTTTAGCTGTAAGTTCGATTCAATCACTTTTGTGTTGTATTTGTTCAAAGCACACAATGATTTTTCTATGGAAATCGTTTGCTTGCATGTGTTTTTGCGTTTCATTTCAATTTTTTCTTTCGAATCCCGCATATGAAAAAACTCTATTACGAAGTACAAATAAGAGAACTGCGAAAATCATTTTTCTTGCTTTACTCATACGCTCAAATTTACATTTACTCTATGCCTGCAGAACAAAGTTCAACGTTGGTAATTTTGACATCGTTTCGTAAACATTTGATTTGTGCATGTGTGAGTTTTTTATTGAAAGTGCTTTGTTTGCATTTATTGTTGCGCACGCAACAACACAATTGCTCAAAGTCAAAAGGCAGACATTCTTTTGCATTCACTCGATGCAGGGTTGTTAGATGTGACTATTTTTCGTCATTTTGACGATTTTGTTTGAGAAAATACAGTAAAATGACGATTGACGATTTTTTACTAAAAGTAATAGTGTTTTGAAATATTTACAATTATTTTGGGAACAGTCCAAAACGTAAAAATCAATTTTTCGAAATATAAAAATTATTGGAAATAAAAAAAAAATTCTTTCCCCATCACAAACCAGGTGGCGTTCATGAGAAGCATTAGTAATTCGAATTCTGCAATTATATGAATGCCATCGATACAGCCAAAAATATACACTAGAGCCCCGATTTGCGTCGGTTGTATTTTAAATATGTATATTTCAGCCCACTTGCTGAAATAAATAGAATCAAACTTAACCATATCTCTTTCTTAACCATAAATAGAATTTCTTGCTAAAAATTTATATTTTTGAACCAATCAATGCAAAAAATTGTCTCTGATTTGTAAAATTTAAATATTTGACGATTTGTTGACGATTATTTAAAATGTTTGTGACGAATTTTGTTAAAACTTTTGACGATTTTTGAAGAAAAAAGCCTAACAACCCTGACTCGATGAGACAACGACGAACTAAATTGGTATGACTACGAGTCGTTTTGTTACATTCATAAAAAGTATCAAGACGGTCGAAAAAGGGTCAAATTGATACTTAAGTATCACAACGGTAACGATGGTTACGCTAAAATTAACAGCAATAACAACAATACATTTAAGAAATGATAAAAAAATAAAAACAGTCTTCTATTTTTATGGAAACTGTTTGTACCTTACCTATGCTTGTGCGTTTGCGTTTCATTTCAATTTTTTTTCTTGTACTACATGCAACTGCTGAATGCCTACATGATTAATGATTTTGCTTGTATATTGTTTTCTTTACCAAAACAATCATTGTCAGATAGAGCTGGCAAACAATCGATAGTACTATCGATAGATTTGTTTCCATTAGACTATCGATGGTTGCTTTTCGATAGCGATACTATTTCTTAAAAGCAAATTTCACCGATTGAAATTTGCTTTTAAGAAATTTTCCCCGAATGTTTTTTAATAAAATGTCCCAAAATTTTTCTTATATTTAAAAACAACATGTCTTCGTTTAGTGAACGAAACCGAACCCTATTTATTATATTTAAAAAAATAAAAACAATAACTTTATGTTCCTTACTATACCTGATTTTTCAAAACACTTCTTCATTTCACCGTATTTTTTCACAATTATAACTTGTTCTTTCGTAAAGACCCCAATTTTTCATAATCGGAATAAGCAAATGTAACTGCTGTCAAGTTTAAGAGTTGCCACTTGCAGGAAAAAAAATTACACTTAGTTTAAAGAGCGCACTCTTACTGAGATACCCTTTAGTTTACCCAAACTTAAGATATTGACTCCAAAAATTTTACCATTAAAAAAACTATGAGTTCGAAATGAAAACAATTTTTTTTGGCGCTGACCAATATTTCCCGAGCTTTGGACTCCTAAATTTTGTAGATACAGTATAACCCGGTTAATAACTCCTCGCTTAAATGCCTTTCACGCTTATTTACCTTGAGTTTCAAATCCCCGTTTTTTCGTCCATTTTTCAAACAAAAATCCACGTTTAGTTGCCATACGCTTAATTACCCAATTCGGGTAATTGCCTTACAAATTAAACTCCCAAAACAAAATTACACCTAAATTTCATTCGTTTAACCTTCCTATACCCGCGCTAATTTTTGTAACACATATATCCGCGCACGGTCTCACAGACCGAGAGTTTGAACTAGATGAAATACTAGTTTTTTGAAGCAAAACTAATAACAAAAGATTCTATTAAATAATCTCGATGATTTAATAAAAAAATAAAACCACGCACAGTGTTGGGCAAAATACAAGGTTTGCGGTATTTAAAATACAAAATACTTGCTGGTCATGTATTTAAAATACAAAATACAAAATACTTTCAGGTTATGTATTTAAAATACAAAATACTTACACATCCTGTATGTATTTAAAATACAAAATACAAAATACTTACACATCCTGTATGTATTTAAAATACAAAATACAAAATACTTCCATTTATTGAACGTATTTCAAATACAAAATACAAAATACTTCCACGTCATGTACATTAAGGTTATAACATTTTTTTGAGTGCAAAATACCACTCCAGCGCCATGTGGGGAATTTTGTTCTGATAATAAAAACTGTTTTTTAAGCTGATTCGGTGAAAAAAGTTTCCGCACCGTAAGCGATTCCTAAAACTCCATATTATGTGTAAATTTTATTTTTGGAAATTGAAACCCTTTTGATTTTGCATTAGACTTATGAAAAATGGTTTAATGTTGAAGATTATATATGAATTTAAACAAAAACGAACTTATTTAAGACAAGAGCCACTGATTTAATGATGAAAATAAAAAATAAAAACAAAACTTCAACGCTTTCGGTGCGGAAACATTTTTCACGAAAGATGAAAAGTGACACCATATTTTTTATATTTTGGTAGATTAAAATGCAATCAACCATCAATAAACTGACAGAATATATTTTGTAAACTATGTTTTTAAAATACAAAATACTCCCATTTTTTTAAGTATTTAAAATACAAAATACAAACTACTTATATTTATTGTATGTATTTAAAATACAAAATACAAAATACTTGCTGGATATGTATTTAAAATACAAAATACTTGCACGTCATGTATTTTAAATACAAATACAAAATACGTATTTGTATTTTAAATACGTATTTCAAATACATGTATTTCAAATACTGCCCAGCCCTGACCACGCATTCAATTTGTATTCATTTATTTTATTGATTTTTAGTCCTTAACAAATAAGCCATCAAAACCGATAGTTTTTTCTTAGATACTACAAAAACAAGACAAAAACATATTTTTTTCTTCAAATAAATAAAAATAACTTATATCAACTTAAAAGGACTTCTTGCACAATACATAAATCATAGGTTGACTTAGTTTTCTGCCTTTAATAAAAATCAGGACATATTGCACTGCATGTTCCAAACAAAACTACTGTTTGAATGCAGCACACGAGTACCCGCGTCGGTCTCGCAGACCAATTGTTATGAAATACACAAACACACTTGTCTGGTGCAAATACCAAACCAACACTAAAACGGAGCTTGTAAAAAAAGCGGAAGCTAACAAAAAATTCAGCTTTGTAGAGTTTCTGGGAAAATAGATTTTTACGTAAAATCATTTTGTCGGTCTCACAGACCAACGCGCGGGTATAGGAAGGTTAATTGCCTCAGTTCTATTTGACAATTGACAGCAACAGAGCAAGTAAAGCTTTGTTCACAATCAGAGCAACAATTTCGTTTTTTTCCATCTTAATTCTTCCTCAAGTATTTCATATATTTTATTTCTCAAACCAAAAAAGTAACTAAAGTTTTAAAAAAGTTGAGTTAACTTCTACTTCAGCAACAATTTGTATGAAATTGTTTCAGACGTTTAACCTAATTTTATTAAGTTTTGAATGAAAATTTTAACAAAATGTTCCAACAAATAATAATTAATACGTTATTGTTTTAGACAAAATTTGGAAACGGTTTCTTTATTTAAAATGTGTGAGGTCGCGAAAAAAAAGTGTTGCTCTATTATAAACACAAGTAAAATGTTGCTGCTTATTGTAAACAAAGCGTAATGCAACCAAGTTTACATGTTAATAATTAAAAAAATATGTCCTACAAATTTTTTAAAAAAAATATGCCCAAAAATCAAAGTATGGCTTATTCGAAAGCAAAATATTCCACAATTTAAAATTTGCTTTAAAATAAACTTTATTCTGGGCTGACCTGAATAAAATCATGTTATGAGGTTAAGATTCATATAATATATGAAATAATTTGTCTTAAAGGGATTAAAGGAAAGGTCTAAGTATCAGCACAAATTTTTATTTGCTCTATATTGCTTCTATATATGTATGTATATTTAATTAAAAATATTTTATGGCATAATTTCAAAAGATTTTGTTATTCGTGCTTATTTCCCAGTTTTTATTATTGATAAAAACACTTGAAATTTATTGTTGATGGGATAAGCTATTCCTATGCGCATTTCACTGGTTGCTTAGGCCAGATCATCAGGAAACTTCATCCATAAAGATTTTTGAAAAACTAAAGATATTAAACCAAATAAAACTGTTAAGCGTATAAGACTTATAGCAACAGTTCTACTTGTAACAATATCAAAGCTTAAACAAAACACATCAACAATAAACAGTGGGTTTATCTCATCTTACATTCCCCACTACAATTAGTTGAAATTCTCTCAACGTTAATTGTAGCTGTAAGTAGGTTAAGAAAAACAAAATAAAAACAAACAACAACTTACAAAAGATGTTGTCAATTAAGTGTTTTTTTAGGCCGTGCACTTGCCTGTTTATTATCAAAAAGTAATTTCAATTTTTGGGAATACAAAATTTTAATTTCAAAAGATTTTGTTATTCGTGCTGGGAATTTCAAGTGTTTTTATCAATAATAAAAACTGGGAATTAAGCACGAATAACAAAATCTTTTGAAATTAAAATTTTGTATTCCCAAAAATTGAAATTACTTTTTGATAATAAACTGGCAAGTGCACCGCCTAAAAAACACTTAATTGACAACATCTTTTGTAAGTTGTTGTTTGTTTTTATTTTGTTTTTCTTAACCTACTTACAGCTACAATTAACGTTGAGAGAATTTCAACTAATTGTAGTGGGGAATGTAAGATGAGATAAACCCACTGTTTATTGTTGATGTGTTTTGTTTAAGCTTTGATATTGTTACAAGTAGAACTGTTGCTATAAGTCTTATACGCTTAACAGTTTTATTTGGTTTAATATCTTTAGTTTTTCCAAAATCTTTATGGATGAAGTTTCCTGATAATCTGGCCTAAGCAACCAGTGAAATGCGCATAGGAATAGCTTATCCCATCAACAATAAATTTCAAGTGTTTTTATCAATAATAAAAACTGGGAATTAAGCACGAATAACAAAATCTTTTGAAATTAAAATTTTGTATTCCCAAAAATTGAAATTACTTTTTGATATTTTATGGCATTTTAATTTTAAAAATTGTCAACTTCCATATTGCAGATTGAATTTTTATGATGGCTACTTGAGTACTAAGAAATTAAATTTTACAGTTCCACAAAGAATTCGATACTATCGATAGTTTGTCAACAAAATATCGAAAATATAAAATGTTGCGACTATCGATAGTTTGCTAGCTCTATTGTCGGACCAAACACACAAACATCTGAATTGACAAACGAAGCTAAACAATGGTATATAAATAACATAGCGTCTTTACCTGACAATTAGTTGTCATATTAAGCGTCAAACTTCATATTAAAAAAACGCTGATAAAAATTTTCGATTTTTTTTTTATATAGATTTTGACGTTTGGGTTAAACCAGTAATCATCAGATATGGACATCAGGAGCACTCTCTGTTTTATGTGCTCTGCTGTCAATCTGCTTATTGTACCTGGCACTTCTTCTTATAAACCAATCATTTTAGATCTTCATATTAGCTTAAATAACATATGATGCATGCAGTGATGCCAATTCTCAAAAAAACATATTATTTGAAAAAAACGGCTAAAATTTAAAGTTTTAACTGACTTTAAAAAATATTGAATTCGATAGTCGTATTTCAATATCGATATATCGGTATTTTAAATATCGGCAATATATATCGATTATTTTTTATTTAAATATCGATATTTTGAATGTGTGCGGTTGCGAAAGTTTGATTGTATGACCGCAAGCAAGTGTTTTTGTTAGTGTTCATTAAATGCAAGGCGAAATGACTAGAAGGTGAGGTCAACTCTACAACTACAATGCTTCTGTGGTCGGGTTGTCATAAAAATTGCTAGTAAAAAAAATAGGTTTGTTTACATAAAAAACTAGTTTGTATACAAACTTTGACAAATCGACCAAAAACACCATATGTATGTTGACTTGACCCCACCTTCTAGTCAATTCGCCTTGATTAAATGCGATTTTTTTGCAATCACACAAAGCCGTACAAGTAAAGTTTTTTAATATGTACGCAGGGTTTCCAGTTTTAGCCTTATCCCCAAAATAGCTATTTTTTAACCCCAAAAATCCCCACATTTTCTTAAAAATAAAATACATACTACCTATTATGTCAATGGAAAAATTTGCACAATCGATTTATTTAAATTAATCCATTTGTGTAATATTATTAAAACTAATGTTTTTCATTCTTTGAGTTCTACGTATCTATGTACACATGTATGGTATGTAACAAGGGTAAAGTAAAAACGCAAAAGAAAATTAATAATGCGTCAATATTTATCATTTCAAAAACTAGGGAATCAAAATCGTCTGATTCATCAACCAGTGCAATTTTGTTTTACATGTTGTTTGTTAAAAAAGTGTGTATTTATTCTTATTAATTCTAATAACTTATACCTTTTGCATTCTGTTGCTAATATTGATTTTGGTTGTATTCATTACAGAAAAAGACTAGTGCAACAGAAGTAGCGCTGGTTGGTACAAAAAGCATAGTTAAAACTATTTCAACAAGTTCTTGAAAAGTTTTAAGCCGCAAAAAGATTCAAATTTGTACCAACATCTTGACCAAATCGGTCTTGCCATTACAAAAATGGAATATATAATTATATATTATCCCCAAAAATCCACAGCGAAAAAAGTGCTTTTTCCAAAAATCCCCTGGGGATTTTCACGAAATTTTTATCCCCAGTTACAAAAAAATCACCAATTTGGGGATACATCCCAAAAACGGGGAACACTGTATGTACGAACTACTTAGCAAAAAGAGAATAAATTGCATTAATTTCTTGCTTCATGTGAACCAAATGCACAAACATCTAAGCGAAGCACGCAGATTAACGATGACTTTTACGATGATTTATAATCCACAGCGAATTTGTGTTGCTTAAAGGCCCAAATACATTGATCAAAATACTCATCAAGCATTGTGGTAGTATTAGTGAAAATGTGTTTGTATGTGTGACACCGACAACGCTTGATGAAAAATCAAAAAATTTAGATATAACGGCGAATATTACGTACAGTACACGTACACGTTGAATTCGCCGGCTGGACAAGCATTTGACAAGTGTATTTGGGCCTTAAAAGGTTTGATTATCAGCCTGTTTTTTGATGACGGGGGCAAAACGTGAGCACAAAAAATTTATTTTATTCAGTTGATTGAGTGTGATTTTTTGTTTTTTTGTAATCATCAGTGTTGCCACTTGCCAAGTTTTCCGCTTTTTGCATGTTGTTTTTTATCAAGTTTTTTATAAATACGTAATTAAAAGTGGCAGCAGGTACTTTCATATATTGAATAAAAATATTAAGTGATGGTTTTATGCAAATTAACAATCTTGTATGTATGTATTTATTCTTTTTTGAATTTGTAATGTTATGTTAAAATAGTGCGATTTTAATAACGACTTTTTTTTAATTTTGGCTGCAACTACAATACTGAAAATTTTGATACTTTAATGGGACGAAAAATATAGTACCCAAAAAAGGAAATACGGGTAATTTGATATTTTTCTTTAGCTTTTTGGTTCTACTAAAGTAGCGGGTTAAATGCTAGAATTTTAACAAGTTTAAACCTAAATAAATAAAATTTGGCATAAAAATATGTCCACGAAGAAAAAGGAGACGCTAACGAAGTAGCGGGTATATGCTATATACAATAAAAAGTTCTACTACTGAACATTTTTAAATTTTGAGTTAAAACCCTCTTTATGTAAGTATAACTATTATGAGTTTTTTTTAATAAGGCTTTTAAATTATTTGTTTTAATTATAAAATAGCTACATCGATAAAATTATAACGAACTCAAACAACGCTTTAAAAGGGCGTTGAATTAGCTCAATTCCTTGTACTAACTGCCTGTTTTTAAAATAAAAGCTATAAAAGAAACAGTAAAAAAACTCAAATGCGTTTTTGCTTCAATATAAATTTCCAAACGAAAATTTTTATTTTACACTTAATAAAGCGTACTTTACACTATCACACAAGTCTTACGTTTTCCATAATACTTTGTAAGATCGAACTCGAATGAGTTTTTTTGCAACTGTCAAAAAATTTAATTTAACATAACAGTTTGTATTCACACTATCGCACATAGACATGCTTTTACAAACCTTTTTATACTAGAAATATTTTTGACAATCCGAAAATAACTGGTTTTGACCTAAAAAAAATAGTTACAAATCTTTAAACCATTTAGTAGAACATCCATACAGACTATGATCTAAAAAATTTTATTTTAATGAACAATTTTTATTTTTGTCATAAATTTGTGGCAGATATTACCGAATTATTTTAAGTTATGTTACTTTGGCGGAATTCTTTTCCAGTTTCGGCACATTGTAAACTGACACAAGTCTAATTAATATAAAATTCAAAAAAGATTTATTTTATCAAAAGTTTCACAATTCAAATTAAGACTATTTAGCACTTAGCAGTAGGGATCTACTACCGAGTCTACTATTATCAAAAATAAGTCACTTTTATGAATTGCAACTTTTTAGCAACAGTTAACAACAACAAAATACACTGATATTTTTTTTATAGATAAACAAGTGTATTGCGCATAGTTTAAGCAGATAAACCCGAAAAACTAAAATTTGTTAGTGCAAACGGGAAATAATACAAAAATGGTTTTATTGGTAAATGAGTGAACGGGGACTGACTGCATTTAACATAATGCTTTACCAGAACATGCCAAAAAAAAATCTGCTAAATCGAAAAATAAAGAAAATATGCCAAGAATCTTTTAAGATTTAAACCTGAAATTTGTAATACTTTACATTTGCTAAAAATATGCCTAATTTTTACAAAAAACATATCGCACTGGTTCCTCTAAAGAGCATCAACTCAAAATTTACAAATTTTCAGTACAGGCAAACATTTGTTTTTTCCATGCAAGTTGAAAACAGTTATAGCGTTGTAAAGAAATGCGAGTAAGAATTATATAGCGGTAGCTGTTTTTGTAATTTTTTTAGGGATTATTGAAAAATAACAAGTTTTTTGAGTTGTTTCCCATTAATTATGTGAAATTTGTTCATTAATATAGTGATGTCATTTCATAACTATAGAAGCAAAACGAAATATAACAGCACAATAAACTTACCTGTAACCACTTAAATAGAACAACATTTAAAGTAAACCGTTGTGACATAAACATTAGTACAACTTAAAATAGTTCTCTTTAGTTGAAACAAAACTGATATTTATTCAGCTTAAATTTGGGGTAACTCAAAAAAGCTCTCCTCTCGACTCTGGAGCTACTATTTTTATGGCAAGAAGAGGGATGCAACTGCAATTGTTTGACGAAAGAGTAGAGAAAATAATGTAAAATTTAAAAATATCGAGTTGACTCCCTTTAGAGCAGTGAAGAGCACACACATACAATCACATTTATTCTTGTGTGGGAAGCAGCAGAAAACGAACTCAACGAGAAATGACAACAAAGCAAAAGCCGAACGTACATTGTCACAGACCACACGAAGAAGTTTATAGTGTACATGTGTCGACGTCACACAAGCATCGCTTTTATTCCTATGTACGCGTACATAGGATTTGCAAAAGTGCCCTACATCGCTTTAGAGGAACATGTGCAATATGCTTAAAATCTGCAGAATTTTTATAAGAAAAATATGCTAAAAAATTTAGTAAATAAAAAGGAATTTTAATATAAATTTCATAAAATCTTTTATCTTTTAAAAAAATGCCTATGCTAAAAATTTGCTTTTCTAAAAAGTAAAAATACGTTAAAAAATCTGCCTTTGGACAAGGATACATATATGCAAAAAGTAGTCAGCATATTTTTTTTTTTTTTTAAATATTCAATTTTCCAACTCAAATATAAATATAAATATGCTAAAATGGTAACACTGTGCTCTACAAAAAAATGCTCTCTTTATTTTGTTACTATTTTTTAATAAATTTTAAGCTCAATTTGTCGTGCTTTGCTTGTGTAGAATAAATAACACTGCGGAACAGACATTTTGCGGTGGGGAATTTGATTGCAAATTTTTACTAATTTCACTGATTTCAAATCTAATCTCCATTTTTCTCTATCAGCTCTACTTTTCGAGATATACCGTTATGTTCAAAATTAAGGCACTTTCACTACATATATTGGAATAAATTGAAAACGGTGAAATATATTCAGTTAACAAAAAAATCCGAAACATTTTGAAAAAAAAAACAAATTTTTTGTTCTTTAAAAATTCATAAAAAATAAAATTGGGACAGAAATCACAGTTTAGGTCTACAAACATTTATCTTAACATAATTTAGAGTGAAATGAGGTTTATTTCATTGTAATCGGTGCACAACTTTGGATTTTTTTCCATACAAAAAGATACAACGTTCATGACACACACATATGTATTTAAAATTTTATTTTTGTATGGAAATCGATATTCAATTTTCTCAGTAAATTGTGCATAAAATCAAAAGTTGTGCACCGATTACAATAAATTAAACCTCATATCATTCAAAATTATGTTGAGCTAAATGTTTTTAGACCAAAACTGTAATTTTTATCGCAATTTTATTTTTTTATGAATTTTTAAAGAACACACAATTAATTGTTTTTTTTTTTTCAAAATTTTCCTTTTTGCTTTGAAAAATTCTAAGATATCTCTGTAACTACAGGGCAAATTTAAAAACAATGTAAGCACGGATTAAAGATAATACTGTTGCCGAGTTTCGGATTTTTTTGTTAACTGAATAGGGTCCACTGTTTTCAATTTATTCCAATATATGTAGTGAAAGTGCCTTAATAACGGTATATCTCGAAAAGTAGAGCTGAAAAAGAAAAATGGAGATTAGATTTAAAATCAGTGCCCTCAAATTTTCCAGGCCGCACAAAAAAAGCTTAAATTTGTTCCCTTGTGCAATTTTTAAAACATATACATATGGCGGAATTCATGTCAAGTAACATTCCTGCTAATGCCCGTAATTTCTACAAATAGATATCTAGCTGTGCATAGATATTTTTAAACGTATTTCTTACCTACGGGTTAAAGTGTAGTGCATTTTACGCCATCGATAGTTAATTCCCGAAGGCAAAATTAACGTTAAAATTACCAAAATAGAGTTACCGGATAGGTAAAAACCACTGTTAGCTGCGAACACGACTAGATATCTGTTTGTAGAAATTACGGACATAAAAAGAAAATAAAAAAGTTTTAATTTTAAAATAAAATTTTTTAAAAAAACAAAAAAAAAATTTTTTTTCAAAAGATTGATCAAAAAGCTATCTAAGCTACTTGGAACAAATTTTGCTAAACAACAATAGGTAATAAGTTACATGGATGAGAAAGAACACCTGTATGGGCAAAATATCAAACTTTGACCCCCTCTAACTCAAAAACTTTTTGACCGATCTTATTGAACATTTGTGTCTAAGCTTCATCCAAATCGGAAGACATCGAGTTAAACTTTGGGTCACCTGACATGAAATCCCCCTTATGTATGGTTTTTGCTCAATTGTTACCTCCAATCATGGTAGAATAAGTACAATGTATAGTCATTAGAAATTTTGTTCTCAATTTCAAAACCCATATAACGTCAAACAAAAGAAAATATGGAAAAAATTAAAACAAGCGTCAAAAATCAAATAAATTATTTTGACATTACATGGGTAAATAATGAAAGCTCTCCCTAATGAACACACCTGGTACTTATTATACTATGACCTCCAATAACAATTTTTTTGATATAAATTGAGATTGATTTACGAGTGCAAGGTATAATGGGCTTTGAAAATACTGTCAAGAGCAGTTAAATCCAGTGAACGTGGAAGCCAGTTGAAAACGAAATTACGCGAAGTAATGCGTTCGCCGAATATGTATGTATGTTCCTTTCCAAAGCCCATTGGACACATGCAGTAAGAAAACGGTAACGCTGAAACAAAGTACATTTTATTAAATCAGAGGTTGCTAAAAAAGGGCAATAACTGTTAATGTGTTGCCAGGGGAGGAATAAAAAAAAAATGTGACAGATCAAAATGTGTTACAATAGCATTGTTCGTTACGGTTTAAAGCGTTCTAAACTGTTTTCCGAGAGTAGAACTTATATGGGGCCTATAATAAATTGTGGACCGATCTTCAAGAAATTTATTTGTTATAGGTTTTTATTGTATTTTAATTGGGCAAAATATTATATCCATCCGCGGATTGTGCATCCATTGGCTAGTTTTTATTACAAAATTATTAATTTTTTAGGTATGGATTTCACATCTGGATTTAAAATTCTTATCCTACTAAACGGATTTGGCTGGATTTCTATACCAAACTGCTTAGGATAACTAGAAACAACTTTTTAATTCCCTAAAGCTCGTATGTCAACTGTGACAGGGTTTTGTTGCGTTTTTTGCCATAGATCGTTGTTTGATATAGTGTCTGGCCAGAAGATATGTAATATTCTACGTAAACATCGGTTGACAAAGACTTGAAGAGAATACGAATCTCTTTCAGTGATATTCAACTTCGTGCGAAGCGTAATACGGGATGAACTCCAAACTTTGTTTAAAGCACCAAATGCTTGGTTTGATTTTGATATTCTGTATGCAATATCTTCTTTTCTACCACCAGATGACGTAATTATGCTACCAAGGTAACAGAAATGATCGACATTATCAAGGGAATGGTTCCGAATTTTTAAAGATTCGTTGTTGTTTGCATTAATACGCAATGACTTCGTTTTGGAAATGTTGATATTGAGACCAGCTTTTGCTGCACACTCCACAAGAAGATTGAGTTTGGACTGAAGGTCGTTGTAGCTATGCGACAAAAGACATATGTCATCAGCATAGTCAAGGTCATCCAATCTACCTTGTAACCCAAAGGTTATGCCACGATCACCTCTCATTGATTGCAACATTACAACATCCAAAACGATATTTAAAAGAAGCGGGGAGAGCACACATCCTTGTCTCACTCCTTTACCGACCGGAAATTTGGTACTTACAAGCCCCTCGTGTAAAACACGGCAAGATGCGTCATCATACAAACACTTAATAAGTTCTATCAGAGTGTCTGGAACTCCTTTGCATTTAAGAGCGCCCCATATAGCCTGTTGTTGCAACGTGTCGAACGCTCGTTCAAAATCAATGATCTCCATTCAACCGATTGCTCTACTATAACTCTCAGGCTGCTAACCTGATCGATACAGGATTTACCTTTCCTAAACCCTGCCTGTTCTTTACGCAGCAGTGGTTCGATGATAGTAGCGAGCCTTTTATTGAGGATGTAAGCAATAATTTTGTTTGTCATATTCAAAAGTGTAAGGCTCCTCCAGTTCTTTAGTTCTGACAGATTACCCTTTTTCGGGATCTTTATTATAATTCCTTCTTTAAGTAAATATTATTACTTCAGTATAATTATAAATTGCTGGAAGTTCTAGGTCCATAGATGGCTATACATTGTATCAGTAAGCAGGGACCGAAAATAACAGCTGTTGTGTAATTTAAAACAAAAAAAGCAGGTAGGAGAAAATGTCGGAAAACTGATTCAAGTACTTGTCTATGATAAAATATATTGATTTTTATTTTTTTAATCAAAAATAACTGTAATTTTTTGATTTTTATTTTTTCGAGCAAAAAAAAAAAAAAAAAAACAGTTATTATGGGCAGTTCTTTGTTAATGAATCAAGTAACTTTAAAAAAAAATTCTTCCTTCTAACCCATGTAACGAAAAGTTAGTGTCGGCTTACATACGTCAAGTTTAACTCGTCAAGTCCTGAGGTTTTTGGAGAGAAGGGAAAAGAGAATGCCATTTCTTTTCCCCTCTCTTATAAAAACTCATGACTTGAAGAGTCAAACTTAACGTGTGTGAACATGCACTAACGAAAATTTGTAAAATTTAAAACAAAACTATACATGTTGCGTCAGGCCTTAACCCTTAAATGCCTGATTTTCCAAATTTAATTTTAAAAAAATATCAGCATAATAAAAATATAAAAATAATTATCAAAGTAATTTTTGGGAATGCAAAATTTTTAATTAACAAGATTTTGTTTATTCTTGATAAAAACACTGAAATTTATTGTTGATGGGCCAGATCATCAGGAAACTTCATCCAAAGATTTTAGAAAAGTTAAAGATATTAAACAAATAAAACTGTTAAGCGAGTAATGTTGGAAGAATTCCAATCAATTGTAGCAAGTATCAATTTTGATACGATTAATATTTTTTAATTTTGAAAATATTTAAAAATTTAATTACTGCAAGTGCACAAATCGACTTAAATCGACTTCAGGGTTAAAAATTTACGAAAAATTTAACAAATGTAACCAAACGGCATCACTGCTCAGGGCTTCCAGTTTTATTTTATACCGTATCCCCAATTTACGATTTTTCATCCCCAAAAATCCTTAAAATAGCAGTTTTCTTATCCCTAAAATCCCCACAGATCCTAAAAAAATAATAATATGTGAAAGAAAAATGCGCATACACAAAATATTTGACCAAATAAGCGTAACCACTTACTTCTTTTGTGAATAGTTAGTGAGATTTAATATGGTTCTAATTCACAGAATAAACTAATTATACTACTAGACATAGCAAAATAAAGCTTTTTGTAAGATGTGGTATTGTTATTATTGAAGGAAATGCTTATTTTGTTTGCTTGTTAGTCCCGCTTTTTCATCAAATTTTTGACAAGTGTGACCGTAGCTTTAGCATTTGAATTATTATACTGCACTATGGTGCGAATTGTGGTTTTAATTCAATTTAGCATAGAAAAGACTCGTTCAATACAAGCGTTAAATATTGGTACAGAAAGCATATTTAAAACTATTTCAGCAAGCTCTTGAAAATGTTTTGAACCACTATCATCTTGGTATGACAAAAAACCTTGCACCCACTTCTTAGCCAAACCGGTCTTGCGATTGTACAAATGGCATATTCCGTTCGGAAACGGAATTCATTCCGTATTTTGGTGCTTCAGAAAATGACGAAAAACTTTTTCGAAATTAAACCATTTTTGTTTTCATGAACGGAATGGGAGTTTTCTGTACCAGAAAGGAATTCATTCTGAACGGAATTGTACTCTGTGACATGGCTGATAATAATATATTTTCCCTAAAAACTCCCAGCGAAAAAAGTGTTTTCCCCTTGGGGATAAGTCCCCAAAACTGAGAACGCTGTCACTGCTCTGTAATCAATATTATTGTTAGTGTTTTATAAGAATACAGCATGAACCAAATACACAAGATTACGCATTGCGCAGGTCCGTTATTTTTTACGAAAACTCTGAGAATCAAGACAAAATCAAAGACAAAAATATTTTTATGTTTCATTTGTTCGTAATAAATTGCACGTGCAATTGGCAACAACACTAGGAAATTTAAATTTTG
This sequence comes from Pollenia griseotomentosa, assembly GCA_963931875.1. Taxonomy (NCBI): domain Eukaryota; kingdom Metazoa; phylum Arthropoda; class Insecta; order Diptera; family Polleniidae; genus Pollenia; species Pollenia griseotomentosa. The sequence goes on along the minus strand of OZ007562.1, from coordinate 170,767,431 downwards.
TGTATTTAAAAATGTTTGTTTGAATAGATAAATCAAGAGCCCCAAGATAAGCGACGAAAAAATCATATTTAAAAGGGATTAATCGATTGACCAAAAATATTGATTAATCAAAATTGTAATTAATCAATTATTTGATCAAAACTTTTAATAATCAAATTCTTGATTAGTCGAATAAATTTTATTTTGATAAAGTCATTATTAATCAATAGCACTATGCCACAAAAAAAATGAACCTCAAAAATTAGATATTTTCTAAGATAAATCGGGGCTTCTGATCACGAATATGGCATTCATTCATTTATTTTTCCCAAGAAAAATTTCGAGAACTTTTCAACTGAATTGTACAAGATTTTACATTTCTCTTTCAGAACATATCCAAACTGTGTTAATCGGAAAAAGATTTACCCTGTTACAGGACTTTATACTTGAAAAAAGTGATTTTTTATGTTTTTTCAAAATTCGCATTTTTAATTCGCTCCATTACGACAATAAAAGGAACAGTAAGTTTGCGGTCTGGAATTTGATTGAAAATTTTTACTAATTTGAGGTCGCTGATTTTAAATCAAATCTCTATTTTTCTCTATCAGCTCTACTTTTCGAGATATACCGTTATGCCCAAAATTAAGGCACTTTCACTACATATATTTGAATAACTTAAAAACGGTTGACCATATTCAGTAAAAAAAAAATCCGAAACTCGGCAACAATATTATCTTTAAGCCGTGCTTACATTGTTTTTAAATTTGCCATGTAGTTTCAGAGATATCGTAGATTTTTTGAAGAAACAATTCACAAAATTTACTGAGAAAACTCAATATTGATTTCCATACAAAAATAGGGGTTTTTCGAAATCGATATTCAGTTATTTCAGTAAATTGTGAATAAAAAGTTGTTCACCGATTTCAATGAGTGTGTGATTTTTGTCCCGTTTTTATTTTTTATGAATTTTTAAAAAACAAAAATTGTTTTTTTTTTTAAATTTCCCTATTGTTTCTTCAAATATTCTACGATATCTCTGAAACTACAGGGCATAACGGTATATCTCGAAAAGTAGAGCTGATAGAGAAAAATGGAGATTAGATTTAAGATCAGCGACTTCAAATAAGTAAAAATTTCTAATCAAATTCCAGACCGAAAACTTACTGTTCCGAAGTGTAATAGTAGCATTCTTAAAAAAAATTTTTATGAAAATTCAAATTCGGATGTTTTCACTAAATATGCCGTTATTCCTTAATTCTTTGTCCGACGATAACAATTTTACGCTTACTTCGTTTGAAACAAAATATTATTTAAGATACATGTTAAAAAAAAATTAAAAATTTTTTTTATTGCCTTAATGGAGCGAATTAAAATTGTGAATTTTGAAAAAACATAAAAAGTTTAAGGCCCTGTAACTCAGTAAATCTTTATCTGATCGACGCACTTTGGATATGTTCTGAAAGAGAAAAGAGATATCTATGTAAAATGTAAAATCTTGTACAATTCAGTTGAAAAGTTCTCGAGATTTTAAGAAATACCTAAAACGACTGCAGAAAAACAAGATTTTCGCGTATATCTCGAAAACGCTTCTTGAGAAAAATAAATGAATGCCATATTCGTAATCAGTAGCCCCGATTTATCTTAGAAAACATCTAATTTTTTAGGTTATGGCAAATAGTTAAAAATTTGTGAACCAGTGTAATCAGAAATATAATTAATTTAAATTTTGAATAATTGATTAGATTGAAAGTTTCTCCCTTATTTCTTTGAATTATGCACTTAAATAACATAGTTATAGTGTTCCATTTGTAATGGGTTTTAATTCACTTTATGTGGTAAACCATTATTTTATTCCCTATAATAGTTTAAGTTTGTTTAATTTTTGTTATTTTTTTAGTTTAAGAATTTTTGAATAAAATTATTAAATTTTCTGTTAAAGATAAGTATTCAATGTTTACTAGAGTATCCAATTATTCGACTTTGGGTTTTGTTCGAGTAAGGAATTAATCGATTTTGGAATTTTAAAATTGCTCGATGAATCGAATAAAGGTTTTAAATTGTTTGAATTACTCGAATAACTCGAAGAATTCAAATAATTTTATCCAATGGGAAAAACCAAACATCTCTATTTGAACTCATACTTTTATTTATTAATAAACAGAAAAAGACAGGTGAGAGGTGCCAGCCAGTTATGAAAAACTTTTATTTCTTAAAATCTAGTGAAATTAAAATCGATTATAATCCTCTTTCAAGTTTTTTTAAAAATCACCTTTTTTTTTTGATTTTAAGAGAAGTTCTCGTAAGGATAAGAATTCAATGTATACTCTATATAAAAGGAATATTTTATAAACTTTTAAAACAGGACCTTTTTTATACCCTCCACCACAATAAGCTGTGAGGAGGGTATACTAAGTTTGTCCGTGTGAAACTTTTTTATTATTCACCTCAGACCGCATTAAGTATATATATTCTGGCTCCTTGAGTAAATCTATGTTGATTCAGTCTGTTGAAAATACGCTCACTTTCGAAAAACTCAAAAGAAATAAAAAAACTGGGTGTAAAATTGCTTGTAGTTATCCCAAGCAGTTTGCGATTGAAATCCAACAAAATTGGTTCAGGAGGATCATAGCTATGAATCAAAATGTGGAACCACCACTTTGGAAAATTGATAATTTTGTTACAAAAACTAACATAAATGATTGAACAATGCACGAAATGATATGAAATTTTGCAAATGTTCGTTTTATTCAACTAGAAATCATACTGTGAAATTTCATGAAGATCGCTCCATAACCCCCCAAAAAAATAATGATATAACCCCCCAAAGTATGGGGTCTTATTTCATTTGCAATAAAGCCCCGATTTTAAAAGAAATAACCCCCATCGAAATGACATAACACCCCAAACAAAATGAAATAAAAAAATGAAAAGATATTGGGGATATTTTGTGAGGCAAGCAAATTCAGAGCAAATACTCAAATTGAAATATGCTCCCTTAACATCTGTAGACGTAGAAAGAACTTTTTCTATGTAAAAGAACGTGCTGACTCCCTATAGACAGAGTTTTCTTTTCGAAAATTTATTGCATCAATCAATTTACTGTAACAACGTATCAAACGAATAAAGTGAAAAATAAACAATAAATTTAATTTTTTTTTTAAATTTTAACAGCTTATTTTCATGTTTTTAAATGCTTTTTTAAGAGCTTAAAACTGTTTTTTGTGCTTTTGCTTGGTTTCCCTGTGTAATTACATTATTATGGGCCAATTTTACCAACTGTATTTAAATATCAATTCATATTTAAATATAGATTTTCATATAATTTTTTGTTCGTTTTGACATGAAAAACAAAAATTGATATTTAAATACAATTGGTGAAATAGGCACTAAGAATAAAGTTTAGATTTAAAGAATACTACTTTGAAAAATAATTTAATCATTTCTAGAGCTAAAAAAAATACGTATAAATTAGTTAAAAAAAAACATAAGGATAAAAGTATTTATTTGGGATATAAAATTTATATATACATTATACTTATATACATTTATTGGGCGGCAGTAGTGAGTTTCAAAGGCGGATTGAATTTATCTAAAAACAAGTTAGAGTGCTATATTCGGGTGTGCCGAATCTTTGATACTCTCCACCGGCAGTTCGAATATTTCAGGAGAGGGCTCCATATAATATCCATATATTATTAATTTATCCTTATAAAAACGGACGTCAGCATTAAAATTGGTTGCGGTTTAGACCTATATTAAATTATTGACCGACATTCAGTGATTTTCTTTTTAGAAATTTAAACTAGCTTGAGTAAAATATAAATGATTTTCCGGAGGGGAATTTATAATGGACCTATGGTAAATTATGAACCAATCATCATAAAATTCTGTAGAGTGATTTCTGGATTAAAAAAAAAACATAAATTTCAACACAGCAGTGAAATTAGTGTAAGCGTTTACAGTGAATTCCAGAAGGTGGCTTAATATGGGATCTAAGGTAAGTTATGGACCGTATATCACAAAAATGCATGACATTTTTTTTTGCAAGAAATTTTACTGCAATATCTATATCTGCTACGGGCTTAGGCGTATTTAATTAATTTACCAGAGTGGGTTTTATATGGGGCCTATAGTAAATTATTGACCAATCTTCACGAAATTTGACAGTGTGACTTCTAGTCTTATAAAACTGTGACGTAGCAAATTTTGTTATTATAGGATTGTTAATTACGGTTCAAGGCTACTAAACGGTTTTCCGAGAAAAGGGTTTTTATGGGGCCCGGGGTAAATTATGGACCGATCCTCACGAAATCTGTGTGATTTTCAGTCTAATCAAACGAACTTGTGCAAAATCCTGCTTCATTCCGTGCATTATGCCAACATTTATGTTAGTTTTTGAAACAAAAATTATTAATTTTTTAGGGTGGTAGTTCCAAAATGTGCTCTCTGATCGTACTAAACCGATTTTGATGGATTTCAATCCAAAACTGTTTAGGATAACTACAAGCAATTTGACACCAAGTTTGGTAATTTCTATTGAGTTTTTCGAAAGTGAGCGTGTTTTCAACAGCCGGGCAATGCTAAATCGATTATAAAGGAGCCAGAATATATATGGACATTTCCTGGGGTCACGAACGTACGTTCGTACGCTTTTGATGTACAAATAATATAGAAAACAAAACTTTTCCTAGCATTTTTTTGCGATTCGATAGCATTTGGGTAGCTCTATGTTAAGTGCAAAGGATGGATTTCATCGAGTTTAAGTTTTTATAATGATAGTTATAAACATGTGGTCTCGAACGTACGCAAAATAGAAGTCAACTTTGGCTGACAGTAGTGAAATGTAAAAATCTGTGTAATGGAACGGTACATTCAAAAGTGATTAATTTATTTTTAAAGTGTACACTCACAATATTATTACAGTAACGGACTGTAGTTTATTTAAGAAATATTCCGTTCAGTCATTTTTAAATGAATAAACATTTAAAATTCCAAGCAAATTTATTTTTAACTGATTCTAACAGTTATTCAAAAAACTAAGTGCATATTAAAACGGATTTTCAGTTGCAGTTAATATTGTCCGTTGATTGAGTTAAATTCTTCTTTATGTTAAATTAAATAAAAATGTAATTTAAAGCAACGAAAAGTTCATTTAATTTTTACTGTCAAAAATTCAACCGCGAATTCTGTAAAAACAAATCATTATTCAGTTATCTTATATAAATTAATTGTCAAAAAATTAACTACATATTACGTAAAAACAAATAAATATGCAGTTATTTTATAAAATTTTACTGTCAAAAATTCAACACCATATTCAGTAAAAACAATTAAATATTCAGTTATTTTATATAAAATTTACTACCAAAAATTAATTTTTACTTATCTATAAAAAACGAATTGCTTGTTTTGTGTAAGCAATTCCCATTTTCTATTTGTTAAAATAATTTAGTTAAATACATCAAATTTTAAAAGTAAAATAATTGCGAAGTAATATCGGTCATGCTGCTCTGGTGTCTTATAATTGAGAGTTCTTCTGTAAACAACGTGGTCAGTACCAGTGTTGCAAAATTGAAATTTTGATATGGTACTGAACTTCAACTAAACGAGTATTTTTCCCACCAAATGGTACTTTTTGGTAAAAAAAAACAATAATTTATGCAAATAAAAGAAGCAAAAAAATTTTTATTGGAATTCATGTATCTAAGTAATTAATAGCAAACAGTATTTGAGGTGCACATGTAAAGGCTAGTTTACACTATCTCACAAGTCTTACGTATTCCATAATACTTTGTGAGATAGAAATCTAATGAGTTTTGTTGCGACTGTCAAAAAATCTAATTTAACATAACAGCTTGTGTTCACACCATCACACAAAGTATAAACACATGATATAAAATGCAACCCTGATCTAATGAAAAATATTATTGTTTAGAAATTTTTCAAAAAACGATGAAGTCGTATGGGATGTCAAACTAGTTTCATAATACTTGTCATTTTCATCACACATGCATTCACACTATCAGACTTTTACATATTACTTGAGTTTTGGAAAGTAAAATAGTGTAAACTAGCCTTAAATAATATTTTTGTTATACAAAAGCGGCACAATAGTTTTAATTTAAATATGGCGCATATCTTATTAAAAAAACATAACCTTTAAAGCAAAACAACATAGTACATTTTTGTCAACACATTTCACAGGATATTGCACTTCTTTTCTGATTTCGATTCTTGCCAATATATTGTGTCACCTTCGAATGTCACATACACTTTGACGATGAAATTGAACAGTTATATTGCAAGTGTATGAGCCGCTTAAGGTACGTTTTTCAGTAACTTTTAAAGCAAATTATTTTAAATGGTTCATATATTTATGAATAAGTAAATTAATTAAAAATTTTATTTTTGTCAATATAAATTTATACTGGTATTTATATTTATATTTTAACTTTTGCGTTCAATTGATGCTCAGAAATGTGGTATCGATAAAATACCAAAAGCAATATGTGAAATGACAGCAAACATTAGTTGTGTTTCTTATATTAGCTATATTTTTCCAAGAAATTTAAATATATTCAGTTCTGAAATGCTTTCTTTCTGAAAGATCCGCTAGAACACGGAATTGAAAATTAATATTAATTTAGTTTTCTTTATCGTTTGTAAATAACATTAATTACAACAGTATTATGCTATTAGTTTTTCCGGAATCAATATTTTCTGGAGTGAAGCTGATTATCACTCTTAAGGATTTATTTTCAAAACAAAATTTAGTTCTTTATATTTCGCAAATTTTCGAATAAAATGATTTCGCAGTTTCTTTGACTTTATAAACCATTTCCTTAACAATGCATGTTTCTATAAATATGGGTTTCATTTATATTTTCCACTAACATATTATCCAATGCATCCCTTTTTATAAATTTTCTTGCCACTTCTAAGAACAAATATCCCATTCTGGAAAGCAAAATATGAATCCTGGCGTCTACGCTTTGCATTTCAATATTAACGTCGTTAATTATTTTTAAAATACAACAACATAGATTTTTCAACAAACACATGATGACCAAAGCCTGCTATCGAATTGATCGTATCACAGTTAAAAAGTTAAGAGTTAAAAAGCTCAAAGGATAAAAAAGTACTGAAAACAACGCGGGGGTACTGCGGTATTTTTAATATAAAAAAGTACTGAAAAAAGTACCAAAGTACTGAATTTTTCAACACTGGTCAGTACAACAAAAGTAAAACAAACGTGTGTAACTGGGTAAGTAAATAAAAATATTCTCCCTCTCTCGCTTATAAGAAAAACAAGCGGACAAGTGTCTGTCTGGTATTTTTTAGAAATTCGGCTCTTTTGTGGAGTAAACGAAAATTTAATAAAATAACTGAATATTTAAGGCCTTATTCATAAAAAATATTTCAGGTATATAACAGGCTTATTAAACGAATTTCCTATGGAAATCTGTTTAATAAACCTCTTATAAATCAATAATATTTTTTATGAATTTGGGGGTTAATTGTTTTTACTGTAAAATTTTAATAAATAACTGAATATTTATTTGATTTTACGGAATATGGTGTTGAATTTTTGACAGTAAAAATTAAATGAACTTTTTGTAAAAAATAAATGAAAAATAGGTAGACCGATTTTTAATTGAACTTTCATTTATTTTATATTACAATTTCAGTTAATTTTACGTACAGAATATTGTGAGTGTATTAATGTAGGCCTGCATCTAGTATTTACAAAATAAAATATCTCTCTAGATTTTTGTTTAATTGGTTTATGTACCGGTCGCGAACGTACAATTTTTCCATATGTTTTTTTATTATTATCACCATGCATTTTCCCATAAATATCTTAAAATTTTCTTAACAAAAAAACTTGATACTTCTTTTACAATTGATTGTAATGAAGAGATTATGAAGAAAGAGTGTAAAAATAACATATTTTTTGCATTAAAAATAAGTATATACAAATGTTTTTGAAAGTAGAAAATATAAGAAAATATAAAATTTTCCAGTTTTTAGCCCAATTTCCTCAAGTAAAATAGCTAAGATATACTATGAAACCATTCTTTTATAAAAACATAGACTTTTTTATAATAATAAACAATAAAAGACGATGATTATCAACATTTTGTATTTTCATCCTGGTAGACCATTCTGGGGAAATGCCCATATACTTTATGGGGTCTTCGATGTATATTAAAAAAAGTTTCAAGCGGAATGACAAACTTAGTATACCCTCATTTACCACTAGTGGTGTTGGAGGGTATAATGATGTTCAGGAACCTGACTCATATATATAGTAACAATAATATAATTTAATCTTCTTAAAAGCTTAAAGGATATTCTGGCAAAGAGATACACTGGTCCATGTTGGAATATATATTATTTTGTGTAATAGCATTAGAGTTTAAATTTTTAGCTGATTACACAGAGAAACGCCATAAAGTTTATTTGTAAATAGGGAAATATGATCATGCTTTCTTAAAAACGAATCTCAAAACTGCATTAAAAGTTTTATCAAGTTTTCCCAGGATTGTTGAGCCACAACTTGCAAACAGTTTGCATCCATATAGTAAAATTGGCATGATATACGTTTTTGCAAGTAACATTCGAATATTAAGCAGTGTTATATGATCAGACCATGTGAAGGTGTTATTAAAAATAATGACAAGATTTTTACCTTTTTGTACAATTGCGATTCGTTGGTTGTTCGGAATTAATATTGATTTGAATATAAACATTTGACATACAATGTTTTTCAATTTGATATCACATTGTTATCACATGTTATCCTCAAATCAAAAATAAGCTTGGCAGAACTAAAGCGAAAAACAAATATAAGCACCCAACAAACACAGAGGCTTAATTTCAAATTGAAAATGATTTGAAATCAAAAGTTTTCTCAAACGACAAACATTTGATAATGATAGCATTTTCAAAAAAAGGGGAAATTGAAAAATGCCTTTATTTTCAACTTCCTTTTAAACGTAATTCTCAAATGTTTTTCAATTGTGGACTATAATAAAATGTGAAACAAAAATAAAAATATTTTATTTTTTAAACTTAAATTCATTACTTATTTAAATAAATTGTGAGATAGCAAAAAAATGAAATAATGTTCTCTCCGTCCTCTAATTTTTGGAAAGACGAAATACTTGGCTACCTTTTTTTATTTTTAGCTATGGCGCCGAATATTTAGCTGACAGTTTTAAATAGATAATGAATTAAAACTTTAAAAAATATTTTTCACTTATGTTCCACATTGTTATGGAATTCATTTTTGAGATTAAGGTTTGAAAGCAAGTGGAAAATAAATGCATTTCTCAATTTTAAAAAAATTTCCGCTTTTTGTTGAAAGTGCAATGATTTTCAAATCATTATCAAACGTTTATCGTTTGAAAAATGTTTAATTTAATTTAAATTAAACCTCCGTGTTTGTTGCGCTTATGTGCAAGTTACAGCTCGCAATTTTGGAGATAATTTTGTGAAATTTGATAGGTATAGGTATGTGTTTTAATTGTCGCCCAAAAATTTTCGATACGAATGTGGGTAATTTTGCATAAGAAATAAAACCATTTTTTTTTTGGGATTTTTCGTAATTTTTTGGTAAAATTCACTTTTACAGTAGTTTAGAAATATTTTTGGGTGATTTTTCGTTTTCTTATTTTGATTTATTCTTCACTAAGATAGTAAAAATTAACGGCTGTTAAATGCAGTAAACCCACTTTTGTTTTTAGAAATTGATATATATTATTCATTGAAATGCTGAATTCAAAATTCTGAATTCGGAAATCTCGAATCGCTAACTAAAGACTCTGTGTAAAACCGGCCCTCTGCCGGGCGTAGTAGGCCACTTTTCATCCCGCTATGCCAGCAAGCTCGTTCAATAATTTTTTTAGTTTTCAAAAATATCATAGATACATCTCATTAGATCTCATAAGTGTCAAAAGGCTGCTGATGATAACACGAAGTTTTAATTTCCATAAGAAAAATTATTTTATTGCGAAAATATTAATTAACTCATATTATGTCTTATTTGCTCACTGCTACTTAAAATTTCATGAGGAAGAAGTCTCCTGAGCAAACTATTAACTTTAATTTGTTTTAAATTGGTATCAACTTAAATTCTAAACACACTTAAATCCATGTTGTTTAAATAAATATTGCAACTTGCAAACTAACTTCACAGGAGTACAAACATCCAAAGTTATCTACACAGAAAGAAAAATCTTGTTCCAAAATTAAGTTTTTTCTACTTACTTTAGTACGAGTAGTACTCAAACATTTAATTGCGAATAACACTTATGCCCAATTTTCAGGATAATATTTAAATCTATATTAAGTTAATTTTCATATAAACTTTAATCGTATTTAAATACAGATTGATTTTTTAAGTTTTGTTTTAAATGTCTTATTTAATTAAGATAAAAGTATGGTAGCACTACTAAATACAAAAAAATATCATAACAAAGTGTATTTATTTACAAAGTGGCCTCAAAAAACAGTTGTCTGCTATTGATTTGCCTGTTGTTGTTGCATTGGTTTAATATTGAGACCACCTTGCTAAGTTTTTCCAATGGAAACTTAAAATGAATTTAAATGTACCACATCGGTGAATTAAGTTACATTTAATTTTGTATTTAAAACGATTTTAAACATATCAATCCTAAAAATTGTGCATTAAAAGTACTTAAAACAATCAAAAATGGGATAACTTTCGAAAACCAACTTAAGCATATTATGGTTGGGCCTTTATAATTGAGAATTCTTCTGTAAAAATGAGCGGAATACAACAAAAGTAAAATAAACTTGTGTACAAGTAAGTGAAATAATAGTATTGTCTCTGGTACTGTGGGGTAAGTGTTTGGGTTAGAATCACTTTCGGATTATTTCAACTACGAATCGAGATTAAACCATCTTAGAAATTCTTAGATCCGAATTAAGATTAAATCAACTTTATAATACTTAAATCAAGCGCATGTTAAGATTGACTCAATCTTAGGTTTACTTAAATCAATCGGATTATTTCAACTACGAATTCGGAATTAAATATGGATAAGTTAAGTATTTCGCATTTGAATATCCGTATCAACTTGTATCAAGCATTTTGTAGTTGATTTAAGGAAATCCGTACTTACCGTAGGGATGGGCAAATTGGAAAATTATATCGATATATATTGAATCGATATTTTTTAAGAGTATCGATAGTTATTATTTAAAAAATATCGATATATCGAACGTTTTTTGCTGAAACTATTACCAAATTAAAAAATTTAGTATACCTTTGTACATACATACATATTTATGAACAAGCATAATATATCGCTCATTTGCTGCAAGACCGGCATAACTCAAAAAAATTCATTTCGAGATAAACACATTTAAAGTTTTTGATTTGCTCTAACTACTTAGAAAAAAAGAAGACACATTCTCTTCAAACTGGGAAAGTATAAAAGATATAAAGATGAATTTAATACGCAATATAAAGAAAAACAAAGCGAACAAAAATATCTAAATCCAAAATTTAATTTTTTCAGTTATGCAATTACATTGTTACTTTTTATTTCAAAAAATTAATAACAACAAAAAATTCAATCAAAACAAAAAATTCAATTATAACAAAAACAAAAGGGAAGAATACAAAAAAAACCATATGAAATCTAAAAAAAAGTATAATACGAAAATTTTAAATAGAAGCAAATAAGTCATGAAAATACCAACTTACCATAAAATTTGAATTGCACCCTAAAAGTACCAACTTTAACTAGAAATGTTTTTGATTGTTTTAGTAAAACCAGTAATCATCAGATATGGACATCAGGTGCAATGATGTTAACTTTTATTTTTTCATTACCCTACGGACCTCTAAAAATTACCGTTTTTGAGACGAAATTACCGTACGCAAATGCTTTTAATAAAAGCATTAATGTGCTGTTGACAGGCTATTGAATGTGTAGTAAAATTTATATGAAAAGCACTCTGTCCATCGCCTTTCATTTGGAAACAACATATTAGAGCAGTCATAAACAATTTATTTAAAATTTAAATGTGTTTTATGAAATATTTAAATGGAAACTGTTGTTTTAAAATACAATTTTAACCAAAATTATTATATATTTTATGAATACGGCACTAAAATAATTCTTAATAAAATAGGTACATTAGACTGCCACTTAAAAAAAAAAATCTTTCAGCACTCCACAGATCGGTTCCTTTTCTCAAAAAAGTAATTGCTGCAAAATTTTATTTAATTCGGTTGGGGGGAAATGGCGCCTCAAAGCCCCCAAAGTTTACTAAAATAACACAAAATTTAACGTTTTGCAAATTAAGTTATTGAAGGCGCAAATCTTGTTTGGGGGGGGTATAAATCGAAAACGGTTGGAGATAATCAAAAACTTTCTTTGGCAAAATTATTCAGCGTTTCCTTCATTTCAGTAATATGTCATTTTTATGAGTAATGGTTAATAGCTGAGTTATTCAAGCCCAAAGTTAACTTTTGTGCAAAAATGCTGATTTTAGTAAACTTTGGGGGCTTTGAGGCGCCATTTCCCCTCAACCGAATTGAATAAAATTTTGCAACAATTACTTTTTTGGGAAAAGGAACCGATCTGTGGAGTGCTGAAAGATAAATTCACAAAAACAAAAAATCCCATATGCGCTAATGGCAGTCTAAGGTACATACATATATTCATTCAACTCAAAATATTCAAATCAAAATATTTTTATTTAATAGGCTTAGCGTACATATGCATGTGAAGAACATTAAAAAAATAATGATTTGTTTTATTCATTTAAACTTATACATTAAAAAAATAATTTTTAAATTGTTATACGGCCATGTTCTGACAATCGCAAAACCCTTAACATTGGCGATTCTGACTTAAAATTGCAAATTTGGTGCTTTGTAAATCGCAAAAGCAAGAAGTATGGCGAGTTCAAATTGCAAAAAAGAACTAGAATATTTGTAAAAAACTATGGCCGATCGCAAGCTAAACGCTCGAGTTTAAGAACACCATATAATAAATCTGGCGTTTTGCGATTTCAAATCGTGCGATTGTCAGAACATGGCCGATAGTCACAAAAAAAAAAATCAATCCATACGTACCTAAACCAAGGAAAATTTTTAAACTGAAAATCACCTCTCAAAAGCTAAAATTATAAAAACCTACATATTTATGTAAGTATGTATATTAGGTGCATAACCAATTTTTTGGCATAGTACCATGAGGCCAACAATGTCCTAGTAACCACGAAAATTAAAACCTTTTGTAATTTTTCTCAAAAAAGTTCACGCACCAATTGGTTTTTCTAAACCAATGTAATATTAAATATGAATAATTTTATACGGTGTTTTTTATTAATTTTTAAAGTTTTTTTCGTTAAAAAAGGTTAAAGATACGTTTTGGTTTGCGGAAAAATCTCTTACCATCTCTAAATATTAATGAAATTTCATACTTGAGCTATTTTTTGTTTTAAAAACACATATTATTAATTTTTCTTAACCAAAAATAAAATTAAAAATTTTCAAAACTTCATCGCGGTTGGTGTGTCAACTTTTTTGAACTTAGCGAACAAATAGATATACGTTCTCTTATAGTTTTTTATGCTCTATCGGACTGTGCTACCTACGCCAATTTTGATATTTTAAAAATTTTTTAAAAAGTTATATCCCTAATGTATATGTATTTAAAAAATCCAAATTTCTTTCAATTACCGTTTTTTGAATAAAATTACCTTGCTACCTTTTGCGGCCCAAAATTACCGTAAAAAAGGGTAATTACCGTACGGTTAACATCACTGATCAGGAGCACTCTCTGTTTTATGTGCTCTCCTGTCAATCTGCTTCTTATAAATGCCAATCATTTAAGATCTTCATATTAGTTTAAAAAACATACATATGATGCATGCAGTGTTGCCAATTCTTAAAAAAAACATATTGTTTGAAAAACGGCTAAAATTTTGAGTTTTTAATGAAGACTGACTTTAAAAAATATCGAATTCGATAGTCGTATTTCAATATCGATATATCGGTATTTTAAATATCGGCGATATATATCGATTATTTTTTATTTAAATATCGATATTTTGATATATCGATATTTTTTGCCCATTCCTAACTTACCGTACTATTGGCACCGCTTCGGCTGGGTTTAAGTTCGGATGGATTGATTTGTTTTTTTTTTCTCAGTGTATGAACGTAGATACGTACGTAAATATACAAGTTACTTACAACATTTTGTAATTTACCAATATTGTGGTAAATCAAATACGTACCCAAATAACTAAGGATATTCCTCTTCTTCTTCTTTTTGCCATTTTTTTTTTTGTTTGAGGCAGACTTAATAACAATTTCCATCTAAACATACAATCTAAAATCTCTTAAAATATGTGGATATAAAAAGGTGGCTGGTCGGTCGGATGGTTGTTTGTTTGGTCGGTGGTTCTCATGTGTTTGTTGCATCCAGAGCAGATTTTATACAAAGTGCACACTGTGCTTTTATTGTAAATGTATTTTGATGCTTGTTTAGTTGAAGAAAAAACAATAAAAACGAAAATCCGAAAAAAGAGGAATGTGCAACAATTTATAAAAGTGCAACCAGTAAAAAGACATAAACTCAAAACAACACCCAAAATGAACAAAAAAAAAAAAAATTGAAATGGAAAAAGAAATATTGACTCAAAACATACAAGAATGACTGTGACTGTGTGTGTGTATGTTTGTTTTTGTGTGAATGTTTATTAAAGCAGTTTACAGGTTGTGTCAAGGATACGCATTTCATACTCAATATACTTAGTAACTGGGTGGAGGTTGGCGTTGCATGTTTGTACATATTGAAATCGTATTTTTCCGCATTTTATACTTTGTAAAGTACCAAGCAGACATCACTGGGGCACAAAGCAAAAGAGTCAATTCATGTTTTTAATTACACTGTTCACGAATTTGACACTTTTTTTTAACAAGCTGGGCATCTTACCAGTAAATCAAATTTGAGTGCGCTGAATTCAATGATGTTAGTTATATTTCGAAGTCAGCGCTTTTTGTTTATTTTTTTCGCGGGAAAAAAATTATTTTTTCTATGGTTATTTGAGGCACAGAATTTAAATTGTTTGTCAAGGGTTGTAATCAATTCGCACACCAAGTTCAAAAGTGACTCAACTCAAAAAACTTTATATGTATGTCAAAATTCGAAAAAAATATTTTTGACCTAAAAAAAAAAAAAATAGTTAAAAACAAATCTTTGGAACATTTAGTAGAAAATCCATACAGTTATGATCTAAAAGTTTTTTTAAAAATATTTATAAACTAGATACTGAACAATTTTAAGTTGTGTCATTTTTGAATTGAATTATTTTAAGTTATGTCTCTTTAGCTTAATTCTTTTTAAGTGTTGACACTTTTGCCAAATTCTAAACTGACACAAATCAAACTAATATAAAATCCAACAATAATTTATTTTATTAAAAGTGTCAAAATTCGATTTAAGACTATTTAGCACTTTGCAGTAGGGATCAATTACCTTTATATTTTGTGACACATCTAAAACTAAGTCACTTTTATGAATTGCAACTTTATACCAATTGAAACTAAAGAAAGCCATAACAATTTTTTAACAACAGTTAACCACAACAAAATACAGTGATTTTTTTTTAATTGATAAACAAGTTTATTGTGCAAAGTTTAAGCAGATAAACCCGAAAAATTTAAATTTTGAGTTGAGTCACTTTTGAACTATGTAGGTGAGAGAATTATCAATTTAATTTAAGTTGGTAGTCTGTCCTAACTGACAAATTCGTCCCTATTTTATCATTATGATATCGCAGGATATCAAAGATCCCACCGTAGAAGCAATGGGAACTCCGTTGGAATATTCCTAGTCAGCGCAGGACAGTTGCAAAACTGATATTCTTCACTTTTCTTTCCACTTTAATATACAAAAGTTATATGCCCTGAAACATATCAGCAGGGATATATAGTAATTAAATTCAGACCCGAAAAGAAAATGCTTTAAAACTGTAAGCAGGACTTCTTAATTCAAAAAAAAAATAAAATAATTTGAAGAAAATTGTAATCGAGATTTGAAAAAAATCGAAACAAATGTTTTGAAAACTATGAATTAAATTTTAAGCCAAATTCGAAAGGAATTACTAATTTAAACCAATTAAGATTTTTGTTCCTGATAAAACGATTTCAATTCGCTAGAATTTCGAAATTTGTTAAGCAGAATATGTTCCTTCCACTCACGACTTCTACTTACACTAGGCTTAGAAGGTGAATTGAGGTTAATTTTTTAGTACTAATATAAAGAAAAATGCATTTTAAAGTTTATGTGTAACCACGTTCTGTATCTTTGGTGAGAACTTCTCGAATCGAAAAGATCTGAAACAAAATATTCCATCGTTTCTCGAAAAGTGAGAAAAAGCATGTCAGTAACTCATGTCGAAAACTATCAAAAGAGATTACTTCGTAACGTTATAACTGTGGTTTTTACGAATAATCGCGTAAGTCGTTTTTTACCGAAATTGAGATAATGATGTCAAAGAGGTTTTTATAAGTATTAAGTGTTTTAGAAAATAATGTAGTACTATTAATTTTCTTCTGCTAAAAACAACTTAAGTTAACTGTTTAATAAAATATTTTGCTATTATAACGATTTATGTCGACATACATCGCCAAAAATTGTAAAATTGCTGAATATGTTTCCAAATAAAAAGCATATGTGATGTTATGTTGTTATTCGTGCAAAAAATATGAAAGTATTTTTTGAAAATTTTTCTATTAATAACAACTTATATGTTCATGTGCGTTTATTGTTGACTTCTTTAGTTGCAACAACAGCAGATGAGTGGTTGTTTGTAATTTTAAGTCCATACGTTGTGCTATAAGTATTAAAAACTCTGAATATGTCGCCAACTTGTGTGCTAAAAATAACAACGTAAGTCGTCATGTGTGATTAAAATGATAACATTTATTTTCTCAAAAAAGAACTTATGTGGAGATATGATGTTTATTGCACACACTTAATGAGTCAATCAAACATATGCATTTTTAATCCTTTTACAGATTGTGATCCTGTGAGATTTTTTCATGAAAACTATGTATAATACGGAGAAAGTCACTGTTAAGAGGATAGTAAAGAAAAAAGTTTAAAAAAGCATCTACAGAAGCCGCAATTGAAAAAATCATTGTTTTTGCTCTCCTGAAAAGTTTGGTTTTATAACTTACGCGATTATTCGTGAAAACCACAGATAAATGAAAAAATATTCTACTCGAAGCTGATGTGAAATTGCAGACACATATCGTTTACGGCGGCCAAAATTTGGTGAAATTGAAAATGTTCTACGACAGCGGCAAAAAACAACCGTAGACTATACCAAATAATGTAAAGTGCGACTTTAATGTTTGTTGTTTAGAAAATGGGTTTGAAAACATTCGTTTATTTTTGAAAGATGTTAACGCTGTGTCTCCACGTAGCAATTTTTTTTTTTTTTTTTTTGCTAAGCACAAGCAAAACCCTCGGCAGAACAATGGCGTAGTAATTTCTGATTATATTGCTAGAGAGCACGTGATATTGCTTTGCCGTAAACAAATGTACAGAGAAATAAACTGTCAGATAAATGACAACTGATTTTACAGCAGAATGATAACCAATAACTGCTCAAGCAATCAGAAGAGCAATAGTTGCGCCATTTATGACAATATGCGGTTCCCATGTCGTAAACTTAATAGAGCAATCAAATTTGACGCTTGCCGCAATAAATATGGCTAAGTGGAGAGCCGGGGTAAAAGCAAAGTAATTAAACAATGAAAAAATACAACCAAGAAAAAAATACTTATCTCTTGTGTTATTATTCATTGCAATTTGCAATTTTAATATATTTTTTTGTGTTAAAATTTTTTCTCAAACCATTTTTATTCGTGAGATTAATTGACAGTTCAAAGCGGGAACAAAAATTAATTTTACAGACACACATTTTCTGTAAATTGGCGAGTAATTTCCCTACGTGACAGTTATTACTCGCCAAAAATGTGCTAGACGCAGTTAAGTAAGAAAAACTGTTTTTTTTTAAATTATGGCATTTTTCAAGGTATATTTATAGCAGGTAGTCTCGGAAAGCCAGCTGTTTATTTTTTATTTGCTTGTTTTGTGGTACGAACTGTCAAATGTTGTATAGTAAACATGAAAACAAGTTTTTTGTCTCTATCTTTTGTCTTTTTTGTCTCTTATCAAGCCCTTTGCCTTTTGACAGTTCGTACAACATAACAACAATAAAAAGCCCTGTTGTTTGTTTTATTGTACAATTGTTGTAATCTCGCGGCTACCTGCTATAAATATACCTTGGCATTTTTGTTTCATTTCTCATGTTTCAATCGAACAGCTTCCCGTAGGAATGGGCAAAAAATATCGATATATCAAAATATCGATATTTAAATATAAAATAATCGATATATATCCACGATATATATAATACCGATATATCGATATTGAAATCCGACTATCGAATTCGATATTTTTTAAAGTCAGTCTTCATTAAAAACTCTAAATTTTAGCCGTTTTTCAAACAATATGTTTTTTTAAGAATTGGCATCACTGTATGCATCATATGTTTTTTAAGCTAATATGAAGGTCTAAAATGATTGGCATTTATAATAAGCAGTGCCGGATACAAGAAGCAGATTGACGGGAGAGCACATAAAACAGAGAATGCTCCTGATGTTCATATCTGATGATTACTGGTTTAACTAAAAGAAACAAAAACATTTCTAGTTAAAGTTGGTACTTTTGGGGTGCATTTCAAATTTTAAGGTAAGTTGGTACTTCCATGACTTATTTGCTCCTATTTAAAATTTTTGTAATATACTTTTTTTTAGATTTCATGTGGTTTTCTTGTATTCTTTCGTTTTGTTTTTGTTATAATTGAATTTTTTGTTTTGATTGAATTTTTTGTTCTTATTAATTTTTTGAAATTTTTTGAAAGTAAAAGCTTCGTACAGACGCTGGTCAGATCTTACAATGTTGTCATTAAAATTGACTAAAAATGTCTTGCATTAATGCATCTGACAATGGCACCATTGTCAGAAAAATTACAACATTGTAGTATCTGACCATCGTCTGTACGAAACTTAACAATTATGTTTGTTCACAAACATGTATGTATGTACAAAGGTATATTAAATTTTTTAATTTGGTAATAGCTTCAGCAAAAAACGTTCGATATATCGATATTTTGTAAATAATATATATCGATACTCTTAAAAAATATCGATTCGATATATATCGATATAATTTTTCAATTTGCCCATCACTAGTTTTCCGACACGGGAGTTACAGAACATGGGCACTGGAATAAATATTTTACAGTTGAGTCGGCCAAAATGAGTTATTCACCCCTATCGTGAACAACAAGTGGAATTTTTGTTCACGTGAAATTTTTATTTCACTCGAAGGGAAAAATGGTATCGTGAATCTCCCGTGAAAAATTATTCCCGCTATCAATTCTCAGTGAATGTAAAAAAGGGAAGAAGCTGAAAATAACATAAAAAATCAGAGTGTTAAAATAATTTAAAATAAAGATTAAAAACAAAAGTGTTCATAATGTTCGGAATTGGAGCAGCATTATTATTGCAAGAGGAGGAAAGCAAGTACCAGCGAATTGCTCGTCGACGTTTACGGGATGCATCTGACCCCCTGGAGGTTCCAGATACATTGTAAGTGGCCAAATTCAATAAATATTCCTTTTAAATTAATTTTCTATACCTCTGTAGATTTATCCAACATTACAGGTTAAACAAGCCTGCGTTTTTATATGTTCTGGACATACTGAATAATTCTTTGCCTTCCACAAAGAAATTATTCGGGATTCCTCCAATTTTAAAGCTTAGTGCCTGCTTAAGATTTTTTGCAGAGGGAGGTTATCAAAAAGGTGTAGCTAGAGATTATGAAATCGGAATGGCACAGTCAACTTTCTCTGAAATTCTCTCAAACGTATTGGATGCTCTAGAGCAAAATCTTTGTGGGCAGTGGATAACCTATCCGTCTGAAGCGGAAAATAAAATTACAGCTCAAGAATTTTATCGGAAGTTTGGGATTCCTGGTGTGGTGGGATGTATTGATGGGACACACGTCAATATTATAACGCCAAAAGATAATAACCATCTATACTACAACAGGAAAGGAAACCACAGTTTAAATGTTACACTTGTAAGTTTTCTTTTTGTAAATAAATACATTAATTGTTATTTATGAATATAATTTTTTTAAAGATATGTGATAGTAAACTGAGCATACGATATGTTGATGCCACACACCCTGGAGCCTGTCACGACTCCTTTGTTTGGAATAGCAGTTCTTACAGAAGTATAATGGAACGAAACTATTTGCAAAGAGGACTGCGAGTATGGCTGTTAGGTATGGATACAAAATATTCAGGGGTGTCCTGGAAATCGAAAACGCAAGAATTTGGAAGTTGTTTTAAGTACACTTTTAATCTAATTTTTATTATTAAATTCTATTTAATAGAAACACATTTGTATATTTGTCATAAAATTCTTTTGTTACAGAAATCTTATTAAAAAACGACGTTTAAAATTCTTGCGTTTTCGATTTCCAGAACACCCCTAAATATTTTGTATGTTTTTATACTCATGTATGTATGTACATATGTTGTAACAAATTTTTATAGGTGATGGCGGATACCCATTAGAACCTTGGTTGTTAACACCATATAGAACTCCAATATCCGGCTCAAATGAACAAAAGTTTAATGACGTTCATTCAAGGTGCAGAAATATAATAGAACGGACAAATGGAGTTCTAAAAGGTAGATGGAGGTGCTTGCTAGGGGCCAGGGAGCTTCACTATGAGCCAAAAAAAGCTGTTAAAATTATTAATGTCTGCGTAGCATTGCACAACATATGCATTTCGTATAAGTGCGAACATAGCAATGACACAACTGATATGGAACAAATTAATCTCCCCCATCTAGAAAGCGAAAGTACAACTGAACGCAATAGGTTTCTTGCTGCTGCTAATCGTATTCGTGATAACATAGCAAATTCAATGTGAAAACTTTTTAATTTTTTATTTTATTTACATACATTAAAAAAAAAACAATTCATAGAACAAAATAAATGAAAAATAAAATTCAATTTTTTTAATAAAAAATCTATATAACTAAAAACTATATATCAAATATCACAAATTAATTCATTCTTCGTTTTTATATGTATAGGTACTTTGTAGGCATCTAAAAAATAACATTCGGTTTAAAACCAGCAGACTATTTACTTGCGAGTGTTTTCTTTTAAGATCTGAAGTTTGATTTCCTCAATTTCCAATAGCCTTTTGTTCTTCTCTATCTTACTTTCTACTTCTTTAACTCGTAACTCTTCACAAACTGTATGATGCCGATCCAACATTTTTAATTCTTTGGATTTTAAATCATTGCTCTTTTCTAAAGAACGGTACACTCTTCGGAAAATTGTCTCCATTTCCTTATTGTGAGTTTGAGTGGAGGCAGCTATTTCAGCAATTTTTAAGTACATGTTCTCTTGTGTCTTCACCTCTTTGGCGATGAGTCCTGCAGTACTTAATTTTCCATGCGGCTCAGTTTTTTTTCGTTTTAAGAAATGTGGTGTTTTTTCTGCAGAATCTTCGGTTAGGTTCAACTGTTGTCTAGGTGGTGTCATCTGTTCCGGGAAGCCGGTTTCGTTACTACTCACCATAACTTCTTCATCGTGAACCACTTTTTTCTGTGCCTGTAGATCATTTTGCTTTTCACTGAGAGGACTCTCGTAAACCAAAAATTACGGAATTATCCAGACCCTCTACGGACTCCTTCATTCCTACTAGTTCGTATATGAACTGCTCACTTGCTGAAAGGCATTTGCTTTGATTTGGGCCACCTCCTGTCGCTTTTATATTTTTCATGTTCGTTGCAGCTTTTGAGCGAACATATCGCTTTTGATCTGTCCACACCTCAAATGCAAAATATAAAAACAAATGTAAAAATATACAATTGGTATACAAAGTAAAATACTACCTTCTTCCAATCAGTGACGTTTTTGATGGGAGGGCCAGCACTATTCAAGTCTTCTGTTAGGCATTTCCAAAATTCTGTCACCACGTCTTTGGAAAGCTTCACAAAGCCGCAGGCAATCGATCTGTTGCTTTGCATTTTGTTCAGCAAAATATCGGTTTGGGCCTTATTAACAGATCTTGCCCTTAAAATAAAATTTGCAAACTTTAATATTCAAGTTATAATAAAACTACTTACATTTTTTGTTCTGTTCCCCACCAAAAACAAAGCGAATAAATTAAAGGGAAAAGTGAAAAAACTCGCGGGAAAAAAATCATTCACGATAAGGGGAATTTAATGTTTGCATGAAATCATTCACGGGGAATGTCTTCACGATTGCAAATTTAGGGAAAAGGGAAAAATTTCGAGGGAAAAAGTATTCATGATAGGGGTGATTAAGTATTTGCTCCTCTAATAATCTGCTTTTAATTTCGCATAAAATTAATTCAATTAGTAGACGTACTTTATCGAATCTATCAGAAACTACAATTTTGTTGTTCATTGTGTGAAAAACGCTTTTTATTTTATTTAACCGTTATTAAAGAGCAAAAAAAATATTTTCGTTTAAAGATTTATTAAGTCGTTTTTGAAAAGCATTATTTGAATTGAATTTAAAGCTTCTTTGCCTTAATGAAACAAAGGAGTTATATTAGTTTTAAAGTCAGATCGGAATAGTAAAACCCCTAAACTAAATAATACAAATCGGAGTGTAAAAACCAGTTTCATTATCAGGTATTTGATGAAAATCTATGGATTTCAAAAAGAAAATTTTCAAAATCCATTTCTGAATTATAATCTTAAATTTTTGTTCAGAATACACTTCAGTTAACGTATGTTATATAAAATTTAAAAGAATAAATACTGAAAATAAAAGGAATATGTATTTAAAATTCGGCTTAAAAGGTACTGAAACCGATATTTTCGGTTTCAAATCGTTTCGTTTTTAAAATCGATTTCCATCACATACCTGTATGCATTCAAAGCTGGTTTTGAGAAAACGCAATGGCGGTACAAAATGGGTTGAACGGATTCGTGTGGAGAAAAGTCTCTTTGGAAACGCTAAAAGCACTTTTTTTAGAAAAATGTTTCTTTTAAAGATTGCATTTGTTTAGTTCTCTGTTATACAGTTCTAGAAAAATTATTCTTTCTTTATAGTGAATGTTTCGTTGTTGTTGTTGTTGTTGCAGCGTGTGCTGTGTTCTAGTTAAAGGTAGAAAGGTAAAATAGATTTTTGTTGCTGTTTTCATTGTGTTGCATTATTATTGTTGCTGTTGTTGTTGTTGCTGCTGCTTTTATAAACATCATGCCACTAATGTCTAGCTTTGGAACTGTAGATATAGCTTTTTAAAACATTACATTGCAATATTTTGTAGCTTGTTGTTTTTGCTGCTGCCTTTTTGTCCTCCACTTCTATAAAGTTATTTTTTTTATTCCTTTTGCTTCCATTTGTTTTTTGTTTTTTTGATTGCCTTTACATAGTGGTGGATTATATTTGTCCTTGTTGGATAGATTTTTTTGCACTTTGGTTTTAGATTTTTGTTAAAAAAAAGGTTCTTTTTTGTTGGTTCCTGAGTTGCTTCCTTTTTCTCCAGCTCCAATTCTAAAATGTCTACAGTTGTCTACTTTGTTTAGAGTTATTGTTGTTGTTGTTGCTTTTTTTTTTTTTTTTTTTTTTTGCATGTGCAAATATGTATGTGTGTCTATGTGTGTCTGATTTAGAAATGTTTTTGCTGTGGAGTTCTTTCATGGATTTTCGTTAAAAATTCTGGTAAAATGCATTTCAATATACATATTTTGCCCTGAAGTTGTCATTATTATTCCCGCACTTTTATTTTTTCCTTTCGTTTCGTTCCGTTAAGAGCCACTAAATTTTTGTTTACTTAGTTGCTTGTCAATTGTGTATTTCGTTGTTGCTGTTGTTGTGGCTCCTTCTTCTAGTTGTATCTTTAATTTTTGCTCCATGTTAGATTTCATGGCTGTCAGTTTTGTTTATTGCCTGACAGTTGTGGTCAACGTAATTCTAAAGGAATATTCTTCTCTTTTTTTGTTGAGTTTTTGTTACTTTTATTTTGATTTCTTTTTTGGACACTTTATCTCGAATATTTATTATTGATATTTGGTGGCTTAAGCAGAGAATTAGAATGAAAGTAATAGAAAAAAAATTAAAATTTTGAAGACTTTGTTTTAAAGTGATAGAGTTTGAAAGCCTCTGGAATTTTAGTTCAAGTACCTTTAAATAAAGAAAGTAACACCCCAGCAGTTCCCTTTAAAAGTCGACTATAAATATTTATTTATAACATGTAATAGGTATAAAATTGAAAATGATAATTACAGCAAATTTCGAACCACCGGCTAAAGATTGATGTTTGACTGTTGGCTGGCAGGCACCGCAGTGGTGCAGAGGTTAGAACTCAAAGAATTCTGATGAAAGAATGTGGTGATTCTTGAAACAAGTAAATTCAACCCAGGTTCGAGCCCCAGCTCAGCCAAGAAAATTATCAATAAATTTTAATACAAAATTTCATGTTGTAAAATTCCTTCCTTCAGTAAAAATAATTTAATGAAAATCTAATTTAATGAACTCAAGCCTAACTAAAAAATATCAAAATTAAAAATTACCAGTTCAACTAAAAACCACAATTGTTCTTATTTATTTAATTTTTATCCATCGTTTAAAACAAAAATTTTGGTTTGTCTGATTTTTTTTATACACTTCACTTTTACCTTGGAAGGGTATTAAAGGATATATATAAATATTTATATAAGCTTGTCATAACATTTGTAATCTCTACAATATTAACCCCCTATAACATTTATTATAACCTGGGTCCTTATGAAAAGAGACATAAATTTTACAATGTCCGCCTGTCTGTTGAAATGGGTTTTCCGAAGACCCCAGATTGATGCGGACTAGGTTGTTATATATTTATGACAAATAAGATTCGCTAAAATTTGCTATTTAAATTCAGCCAGATCGGTTCATAAATGACAAATATACGAGCAAAATACCACAACTGCCTCTAAATTTTACGCATAAATTTCAAATTTCCTACCCATAAACTTCAACTTTTTGAAGCCCTCTTAAAATTTATGAACTTGGTTTTTTTCACTGACTAGAATATTGGTAGTGAAAATTATCAAAATTGGTTTATTAATAACTAGGGATGTGATTTTCTTGCACTAAAAAATCGAAAATATGCGCTTAAAATATGCACTTAAAATTCCAAAATATACCCAAAAAAAGTAAAAAATATGCACTTAAAATTAAAAAAATTTCCACAAAAAATCGTTTTTTAATTTTGCTAAAAATAAAAAAAATTCATTCTATTGTTAATCAAATCAAATATCTTAAAAAAACTTTAATAACTTATTTAAATTTTTGTTTGTTTAAATAAATAAGTACTGTTTTATTAAAACTAAAACTTTGTCGTGTACTTGAAGAATGCCAATGCATTTCGAAAAAATTTATTTTCAGATCAGATCACAAATATTTTAAATTTATTTTATTTTTTTAAATCCCTAATTTTTTTTGCAAGCCGTTTTGGAATTTTTACCTAATTTGTCAGGCTATTCTTTCATCCACATTGTTAATTTTACTTTCTGCAATATCAATTAATTTGATTTGAGTATTTAGTGAACTAAATCCCTCCTTATTAGTTATTGTTTCACCAATGTATCCGTAATTGGAAAATACATATGCTAATTGACTTTTAAGGAGCTTTTAATATTTAAGACCAACCAAATTGGTCTATTATTTCAACTGGCCTCCTTACAAGTATCTTACCAAGTTAAGGGTCTTAGTGCGATAGGATTCACACAAAACTAGCTACGTCGATAAAGTTAAGCTCAAATATACCGTTCTGCTCTTTTCTAAACATGGTGAATAGTATCTAAGATTCGGCACTGCCGACTATAGCACTCTTACACGTTTTGGTTCACTTTGTTCTTTTTTTGTATTTCTAGAAAAAATATTTGCATGTGAAAATGAATTACAAATGACATTTAATATTTTTAAAAGACACGCAATCTAATGACTGTACCAATTTCGAACGCGAATAAAACCATTTAAATTTATTGTTAAATGCTAGAATGAAATAAAAATATTTTGCTAAATAAAAAAAGATTAAGTTTTTCCAATTAGAGTTTTTTGAATATATCAAAGTTTTTGGATTAATGCCCAATGAATTCGAATTTGAAGGTGTAAAAGGCATTATCTTAACTCATAACTTAGAAGTAGTTCACGGAATTAAATTGTGGATAAACCAAACTTAAGCTCTTACTATTTTTTTGTTATCGATGGCTCTATGAACAAATGGTTTCAAAATTAACCTTGGTCTAACCTCTTTTTTGAGGTAACAGCAAACATTACATCGCAAGGGCCAGCTTCGTCACCTATGTAATTTTATTAAGATCTTTTTCTCTATAATTTGGGATTTAACAACAATTACCGCGTGGTCCTCGTCTGACATCAATAACTAGTCCAGAACACTTAGATCCTGGGATAATATTGCTTCCACGATACCACCTTGTAATCCGGCTAGCAGTGAATTTTTAGCGATTTTAAGCTCCAAGCAACCTTCAGTTATAGTCTAGATCTACTTTTCCCGAAGGTATAAAAAAACTTTCTTTATCCTCTATCGATAGTCGTCACATTCAGTATTTTCGAAAGGTTGTGATTAGGGTATTCATTTAATCGGGCTTTTGATTTAATCGGCTAATCGCTCGATTAATTAACCGAGGTTTTGATTTAATCGGTGAATAATCGGTTAATTTTGTTATTGATGGGTTAACGGATTAATAAAGTTTTTTTTTATAAATTATAAATTATTTATTAGTAAAAATAAAACAATAACATACACATGTATAACAATTACTGCAAACAAAAAAATAATTCATAAATATGTAATATGTACTTTTAAATTAATACATTATATCTGTGCCATTTTGACAAAACATCTTAAGTCAAATTTAAAAAGTTGAAAAACATGTTGTAAATCATACGAATTTTCATTCAAGAAACATTTTTGTTTACGTTTTTAAAATTTTGTATAAGAAACGAAATTTTTCTTTAATTTTGGTTTATTTTATTATTTAATAAAAATGATTTTTTTCACCGAGCTATTTTTTTAAACATACTTAACATCTTAAATCGAGATAATATAGCAATTATCTCGACTTAAGATGTTTTCAAAATTTTTCTTGGGATTCAAAAATTTATTTTTTAATTAAAAAGGTTTCGTTTAAATGTGCTACATTCCGATTTCATACTATTGATAAACTGAAATTTATTGTTGAAGGGATAAGCTATTCCTATGCGCATTTCACTGGTTGCTTAGGCCAGATCGTCAGGAAACTTCATCCAAAGATTTTAGAAAAACTAAAGATATTACACATATAAAACTGTTAAGCGAATAAGAATTATAAGCCACAGTTTTACTTGTAACAATATCAAAGCTTAAACAGTCCCGGCTACAATTGGTCGATTTTTTGTCAACTCTAAATGTAGTTGTAAGTGGGTTTGTGGGATCGTTTTATTAGTTATTTCAATTTAAGAAGACCTTATAAAATAATCTTTTAGAAAAATAATTTGGTTTAAATGCTAGCCATTTATGCGAACCTTTTCTTTAGTTTTGATAAAACTTGACCCATAATACGGAATATCTAATTTCTCAGTTCTTTTCTTGGATTTCTCTAAACATATCAAATCTTCCATTCTGCCATTTCCATTTTGTTTTGAACTGTATTTTAAGATTGTATTGCTTGAAGGATGTATATTGTATAAAAAAATTTTCTAAGCACATATGAGACGAAACAAATAATTAAAAACACTTAAAATATGTTATAATACTGCAAAAAGCTAAAAATTTTGTTACATCGGTTGATCGGTTAATTGACTGAAATTAACCGGTTTAATCGTTAATCGAAAATAGCCAATTTTAAATTAACCGATCAGTTAATCGGTAGTAATTAATCGGTTAACCGATTAACGGTTAACCGAATGAATACCTTAGTTGTGATATAATTTTTAATAGCATCGAATAATTTAAAGAATTTAAAGACAAATTTTAATTAATTTAAGAATTTCATAAATCGCAATATTTGTATGGGAGCCCCCTAAGGGAAATTCTTAAATTAATGAAAAATTTGTCGACTTTTGTGAATAAAATCAAAAGTTGCAAACAGATTTTAATCATTTATGGCTTGTTTTGTTTGTAGCTTCGTTTTTTATAAGTCTGCAAAAAAATAGAAGCCTACTTGCTCTCGCGGACCCCTGTAAAGAGACTTTTGGCGAAGGAGGTCCACCGGTCACCATTTAAGAACGTTTGCTTTAAACGTATAATAAATAAAACTAACATTTTAAACGATTGACAGGCATTATTATTTTTTCAAAATGTATTTTTGACAATAGCAGGGTTTAAAAAACTGTAGTCGAAACCAAAACTGTCAAACAAAAAACTAAAATTTGTATTCAACTATTCGCTTTTTTAGTTGGTTTGACTGCGACTGTTAACATTAAATAAACCAGAAGTAAAAACAATAGTTTTTTTTTGGCCAATGACAAATGAAGAATGACAGTTTTTCTTCTTTGACTGCAGTTTTTTAAACGCTGGACAATAGTATTACTATCGGAAAAAAACTATCGATATTTCAGCTCTAATGGAAATGAAATTCAGATATTTTGCTTATTTTAACAAGATGTTTTTAGATAACTGTTTTTCGAAAACTGTGTTTCAGTAATCTAAAATCTTTCTTCAGTAATCTAAAATCGTCGCAAACCCTGATGTAAGCCATTTTCAAATGCCTCTCATGAGGGGACGCGGGAACTACTGTCAGTTAGTCTTGTAAAGATGGAAACTTAAATTCGTAAACTATTAAACATTTAATCAAATAGTGTAAAAGGAATTTTAAAAACATAACATATTTTAAAAATGTCGATGTTTTACACACTCTCTGCTCTCAAAATTGTTTAGTTTCGCCGTAATTCCAATTTTATGAAAATTTATTCCTCCTTCACACAAAGAAAAAAAAGAAAAAGAAAATAAAAAATTTTATTTTAATATTTAAACTTTCTTCAATTCCTTTGTACTATTACATGCATTTACTTACATTCATACACACACAATTACAATTTCCTTCTTTCGTATCTGTGTGTGCATGTGTACTTAGATGTAGTCGTACTGTAAGTTAGACGACCTGACATGAATGCCTTTAAATAAGAGTTTTCAGAACCTTTTTCTTTCTTTTTTCATTTTTTGTTTTTGTAGTTGTTGTTGTTTTATGTGTCTTGTTTTTGGCTTTTGTTGCTTTGGCACTACTAGACTTGAATTTACTGTAGTAGAAGAGTATTGTACTCGTTGACACAGACTAACAGTCAGGTTGTGCTCTGATAGGACAGTGGGTGGTAAAAATATTATTATTTTAGTTTTGGTAATTATTACCATTATGTGCTTATTTGTTGAAATCTATCTTATATCTTCGATTTAAAAAAATTTTACTTAAGCTAGTTTTCATTCTATAAACTGATTTATAAAGCAAATTCAATAGATATCAAAATCTCAAAATTATTTTATTTATTAAAAAAAAAACAATTTTTCATAAAACACAAAAGCTACATATTTTATAAAATCTCATCATAAAAAATCTATTTTATTTTACAGCTTGATTGTTACGATTATTAATATAGTATGCTTTAACTTTTACCACCCACTGTTTCAACATACTAATACATTCACTTAGTTCTTTTTGGTTTTAAAGGTACGTATGTTGGTATATATTCATAGTGGCATAAAATCCCCATAATATTGTGATTTCTTTCTTTATGTTTTTTTATATTTTTTTTTAACACAAAACTAAAAAAATAAACTAAAAAATGGAGAAAAAAACAGAACCATAGCAAAAATGCATTCCCATAAGACCATAACTACTGCACATTTTGATAAAACATAGAATACCTACCAACCTATTGCAACGTTATATACACATACATAACTTTAGACATACAAATGTGTATGTATGTATTTACACACCTTCATACAGATATAACCCAATCCTCTCTAGTTAAACCATTATCCATGTCATGTTGAAAAAAAGAAATGGTTCTGGTAAAATTGTAACCCCAGTAGGATATTTTTTAATAAAGAATCTAAAAGTTTTTATTGCGTACTAAATCGCACAGGGCACAATTTTAAAGAGATACAAAATGTGAACAAAACGTTTGTATAGCTGAAGATCTAAGATCAAGTTGTTTTAAGATCTTTCTATGTTATTACAGGTTTGCAAAACTACTTCATAAGGTCCAGGGCATGAAGAAATTTGGGGTAACAAGCTTTGAAGAGAAGAAGCCTAGAACTAGGGAATGGATACTTTGGAGGCTCCACTACTTTAAAGGAAATGTCTTAACCTTTTTGGTCCTTCTCTACGACGAATATAAATTCAATTAGGCTTGCAAGAGACGTTCTACTTGAACTCTATCTGATTGGACTTTTGTCTTAAAGTAACAGTTACTTGAAAAAAGTGGAATTATCTCAGCACACTTTTTGTGTTTTCCTACATTAGGTTATGCACAATGGGCAGTCGACAGGAAGGCAGCTCATTTGGGTCCTTATAGTGGTTCCTTTGTGATACCTTGAACCAGTGACCAATATCAGCCAGTATGCAAAAGGTTATACCCATACATCACTGCAGCCTCGAACCATTTCGACTTCCTGCAAAGAAAAAAAAGAGATCGACCTTAGTCCCAAATTATCTATAGCATTCAAGCACAACTATTTAGATCTCCTTAAATGCCTCATCCTAATAGCCCCGAGACATTGGCAGAAAAAGTGAAACACCATTTCCTCCTTCTTATTATGGCAACCTCTTCAGTAGTTATTATGACTTTGGCCTGTCCTCATCGCTTGGGTCCCTATCAACCAGTGACTCGTACAGGACGCCATCACTATTTGTATCTGGTCTCTTATACAACCAAGTAGCACGCGGGTTTTCCTGCGTCAAAGCCAGGCCATGATGTCCTGGTCATTGAGCAGGTATTTCTGCCCTGCCATCTCTACTGAGCTCTTCTATACGAATCACGTTTGCTGAAAGTTCAACAGCGAGGCCGTCGACGAACATGTCGTCCAAAAAACAGCCCTATTTTGGCAGGACGTCTGGAGTTTGGTTTCCAAGAAACCCACTGTGCCCTGGCTCCCATGCTTGTGTAACCATAAAATATTGCGCAAGCTCATTTAGAAACATCCAGAATTGCACAGTTAGCCTTGATATCGTAAAGACACCAGCCAGAACTGCAATGGCAGACTAGTTGTCCACAAATAAGCATATATCTCTCGCCGTCGCAGCCAATTCGCCGCTCGCATTATAGCGGAGATTTCCACTTACAAGACATTGCTGTCATCCGGCAGCCTTAAAGGGAACTTTATGCCAATTCCTCGATAAAGAAACCTCCAGATAAATAGAAACAAATTGCAATTGATTTCATTTAAAAAAAATTTGTAACATTTATTAAAAAAATAATCAAGTTTGCACCAGTAAACAAAACAATAGTATTAATAAAATATTTTTTGATATTATCAACATTTTCTGCAGTAATGTTGTTAATATAAGTAAACGTTTAAGTCACTTGATTAAATTTTTAATTAAAACTGATTTTTTATTTATGGTTAAAATGAAAAAAAAAAAATTGGCGTACCCTACTGCCCCTATTAGAACCATCAGTGTAGACCCTTAGAACCGCTTCCAGAGATCTTGTACCCCATCCCATCACTAATGCCATGATTGCAATTGTCCAGTGCCACCAGGTCACTTGATGAATGAAGCGTGATTCTGGCATGACAATAGTTCCGCGTAAACCAAAGGCCTATTGCCACCAGCCTGATCGCGAACCTCAGAGCCAACTGTTCAGCCATTGCTGTGTTTTCTTAAAGTTGCAGAGAGGAAGAGTCACTTATGGATTTTGTTGATTGGATTTAACTTTTGCACAGAAATTTCACTCTCTATTGCAACTTATAGATAAATGCACGCAAATTAAAAATCCTTTAGAAAAAGCAAAATATTTTTTTATGATGATCTGTGAATCGTTTCTAACTGAAATTTAAAAATGATTTTGGGCATATGTGCACCGCGGTTGTACTTGGCGAAGTGCATTTTGTATGTCCAATTTTGGGGCACTTTTTCGAACATTGCTGTCCGTATGTCAAGAATAACACAAACCATGTTGGCCTTTAAGTCTTAAGCTTATGCTGGCTTATCAGCATAGCCAAGAAACTGAACAAACAACGGTTCCTCTCATGGACATTTTTAAGCCTCCTCTGCTGCGTGCCCCTTGTACGTTCCATTTAGTGTTTTTCATACGGGATTTCCCGGGACGAAAATCCCTGGATCCTGCACATTTTTCGGGACAAAAAATCCCTTGAAACTTGTGCGGGAATTCCCGGGATTTTTATTATTAAATTATGGCAATTTTACTGCTTGTAAATACTGATTGTAATTAAGTTCTGTCATGAAAAAGGCAAAAAGGTCTTAAGTCAAAAAAAAAAAAAAAACTCATTTTAAGTTTTGGATAAGATAAATGGCAAACTGTCAAAAATTTTACCAAAGTTATCGATAAAAAATGAAGTTATGTCAAAAAAAATGTAAAATTGTTTAACTAAATTTGATATTTCAAGCTTGAAATATGAAAAGTGTTGCTGAATCAGCGGTTTATGGGCAAATTCAGCGATTTACCGCTTTTTGTTTTTAGGTTTCTCATAAACAAAAAGTTGGCATCATTTAATAAAATAAACAAAACAGGGATGGCTAAGTTGTTTCAATTGTACTTTTTTGTTGATACTTTTTAAACTAAGATTTATACTACCTTTTTGTGGCGTTTTTTATGAACATACAAATAAAATTAATTTCAACTAAAAAAAATCTTTTAGTACAATTAGCGTAAAAAAGTACAATTTTTAAAGGTTGGTGGAACAATTTTAAAAATTCTCAACGCCATCCCTGAACCAAAACCATAACAAGAGAAAAAAAAACTAAAAAACTTTGTTTACATTTTTTATAGTTTGCTCTTTCTAACATTTACTGTTTCTTTCTATCAATTCTATATCAATTAATGAATAAAAAATGTGGTGTCATAAGGGCTTAAGACTCCGTAAGAGATGATGACAAAAGTTATTCATAAAGAGAACGCTAATTCGATTCGAAGAAAATTATTTTTTTTAAAAAGGAATAACACGTGTTTTCTCATTGAAATCTTCTTGATAAAAATTAGAAATAGGCTTTCAAACGATAATGTAAATGCTAGGGTATTCATTTAATCGGGCTTTTGCTTTAATCGGTTAATCGCTCGATTAATTAATCGAGGTTTTGGTTTGATCGGTTAATAATCGGTTAATTTTGTTATTGATCGGTTAACCGGTTAATAAGGTTGTTTTCTAAATTAAGTAATTTCAAGAAATAAAAATTAAATTTTTTTATTATTTTGAGTTTATTAGTAAAAAAAAAAATTAACATAACAATTCTTGAACTAAAACTAGCAAACTAAAAAATAATTAATAACTATGTAATACATATTTTTTAATTAAAATATATTATGTATTACTTAAAAAAATAAACCGTGAGATCATTTTATTAATAATTTCAATAGTTTAAGGAGATCTTATAAAATAATATTTTAGAAAAATAAATTGGTTTAAATGTTAAGGATTTTAGCGATTTTTTAGTTTTGATAAACTTGACTTGGAAAAAATTCTTTCACTTATCGAAGATGGTGGATAAATCGAAAACAACCCATTATACAGGTTATCAAATTTCTCAATCATTTTCCTTTAATCATTTTAATCTTCCATTATGCTATTAGAGTCCTGTTATAATTTTTTTCTCTTTTTGTGTTACTATCGAGAGTTTCTTCTGTTATCAGGTCATCATCTAACTCATCCTGAGAAAGCTCAGCACCGAGCATTCTGCAAAAAAGTTTATTTCCGAATTCCTTAATTTCTGTTTTTGTACTGTATTTTAGGAATGTATTTCTAGAAGAAAATATATTGTATCAAAAAATATTTCTAAACACAACTTTTTTCGTGTACTTTGGTAACTTTTTTGGAGAACTTTGGTACTAATAACATTGTAAAATTCTACATGGTTGTATCGTAGAATGCATTTAAAAAAGGGAGTTGCTTTGCAACTGACGTTTTGGAACTAACCCATAGCTAAAAACACAAAAAAATATGGTTTAATACTACAAAAAATTCCAAACTTTGTTATATCGGTTAATCGGTTAATCGACTGAAATTAACCGGTTTAATCGTTAATCGAAAAAAGCCAATTTTAAATTAACCGATCAGTTAATCGGGTAGTAATTAATCCGTTAACCGCTTAACGGTTAACCGAATGAATACCCTAGTAAATACTGAACTGAACTGAACTAAAACCCTAATTTAAAAGAAATATTTTTTAATAATTTGTTTAAATAATTTAGCTTTTTTGGTTTTATATAAATGCTGTTGGCTTTGAATTAATTTGTGGCAATAAGTGCTTAAGTCTATTTGTTTAGTTTTATAGAAGAACAATTTAAAACTTTAATGGTGGCATTTGAAAATTTACTCCGAATTTAATATAATCATCAGTTCTCTGCAGTTATATATTTTTAAGTTTTTATTCCTTAACACTCCTAAGTCACAGATATGAAGTTTTTAATATTCCAAAAGAACGTTAAAAAAAGATAACCAAAAAGTCATTTACTATAACTTCCTCAAAAATCCTACAAAATAATGTGTACTTTTGAACATGAAGATCTTAAGATTCCATTAAGCACTTTTTCCTTTTTGCCACGGGATTGAGCGGGAATTCCCGGGATCCCGTGTTCCATGTCGTATATCATTGAATGGCTTACGAATTAAATTATTCGGAATACATTAAAACAAATAATTATCTAATTGGTCTTGGTTTGGACTCAAAAGTCCAAGGTGAGGCAAAACTCTCTAACTTAATTTTTCCTTTTTTTAAATTAAGGAGGTAAAGCCAACCTTTTCGCAAATGAAACCTGCATGTCACAGTATTCCACATTTTTAAAGCTAATTTACACAATTTCGTTAAAGTGAGAAGAAATGACACTCGACACATAAAGCCCTAATTTTGATGAAATTGTAATTTATATTATTGCTTGGATTTGCGATATTTTCAGAAAGGCCCACATTGCGATGATGCACAGGTCTGACAACATCTGAAACGCTTCCAGTTTCTACATATTTCCTTATAATCTTGCCAATTTCATGCACAGAAGGGCGATTATGACGCTCATAATCATCCAGTAATCTTCGAAAAGTGGTGCCCACGCTGATGCTGGGTTTTTGAGATCTTAGTTAAACTAGGTTAAGTTAATCTGAAAATAGATTTGTGCCGCCATTACCAACTTTGCAAACAAACTTTTGATGGAACAGCTTAGTTTTCTTCAAATCTTGGTCTTTAATGAAATAACAAAAAAAAAAAAAAATAACATTTCGCCGTTAAACTAATTTTAGACTTAATCCACATCCGAAAAACCTCGTCTTAATTCACCACTTTTTTTAGTAGGTTAACAATAATTCGCGTTGTTCGATTGGTAAACGATGTATATTTGTGAATGGCGAATGTTTCTCTTAGTAAATGACATTTAAGATGACAGATATTAAAGCTGACAGCCTTGCCAGACTAACCCGCTATTGCATATTTTTAAACCTGATTGCAGCATTACCTGGTATAAATGTAAAAACATACGCATACTTCCCCGATGGCCGTTTAGTAATCCAAGCAGTACAAACTACTTTTAATTCTACAATTGTGCTACTCCTATTTTTCCTACTGACCCAAACTATTATTCTTACAGTAGTGCACACTAACAATCGAACCTACTATATGATATTGTATTGGATTCTAGGAGCATTGGTATGTTTGTCTGGCTGTCTGTCTGTCTAAAAACTTAGTTGGTTGAATGAATGTGCTTTTATGTGTGTATATTTGTTTAGTTTATCCGACTGAATGTCATTCCCTCGGTATGACGGACTGTGTGCTGAGTTTAAAATGTTTAAGGTAATGTTATACTATTTTAGCCATAATGTACATTTTACAAACATTTGTCACAAAGCAAGAGCAAAAAAAAAAAACACAAAAATGAACGTTAACGAAACTTTAAAAAAAATATATATTTGCAATGAAACTTGTGTGATGAGCCTGGTAAAATGCGCGCCAAAAAGGAAACAATAAAAGCGCCATCTATATGTATAAGGAAAATATATTTACTTATAATGATGTGTGCACACTCAAACACACACATACGCAACACTATTATTTTTCGTGTGAGTATTTGTAATTATTAAAGGCCCAGAAGTTTTAAAGGTGGCAATATATTTCATCAATTTAAAAATAATTGCTACCTGCTTTTGCTCCCTTTTAAAGGGGGAAATAGGTGATTTAACTGCAGCATAGATTACAAGGTAATGGGTAAAGTAAGGAGCTCTTTACTTTGTATTGGATTTTATAAAACTTTTTATCATCTAAAAAGTTTATAATAATTTTTCTCCTAAGATACTTCTAAAGGGTAATTTACACTCCCGCCCAAGATTTTGAGAAAACAAACAACCCTGTCACGATAAATTGTTATTGCTTTGAACAATTTTAAACAATAATTAGATCAGGCAAGCGTTTTCGTCAAAATACTTAAGGCTTGTGTGATAGTGTAAAACGGCCTTAAGTAAAATATCTTGACCTGAAACCATCACCTGAACTACTGGGCAGTACGAGTTTTTACTGGCTGTATAAATTCTGAAAATGTGGTATGAAATGGTTGCATTAGTTTAATGGCATGATGATGATGGTGATGCATATGAGTACTAGTGACTCCACTACTCCTTCCAACTGCTAAACATGATACGTGTGGCATAAATACTCGTACTTGTATGCTTTAGTTGTTGTTGTTATTATTCGGATTGTGTGTGTGTGTGTCTGTATGTTGTTGCTGCTGACACCGACTGCAACAACAGCACCAATTGATGTAGTTACTTGTTGTTGCAGTTATTTTTTGATGATGACGACGGCGACGACGACAATGTTTATGATCAGCGTATTTATCATCATCGTCATGATGAGGATGATAATGATGATAGTGAGGAGGACAATCATTTCCAATATAAACACTCGCACAGTGATGGTGTTGATGTTGTTGTTGCTGTTGGTGGTGTGGCAGTTTGTTTTGAAAAAATGAAAAACAAGTTTATTTAAGTTTTTTTTTTTCTTTTCTTTATTTTAATGTCGTTTACAGGCCTTAACCCTTTTACGGTCATAGCGATCGGAAAAGGATAAATAAAATCTGGTTTTGATTTAGGGTTACTATTGATGACTAAAAATATAAAATAAAAAAAAATTGAAACTGGGAATTATTTCCTTTCGCAGGTTACTTTATATTATATTCAACATTTTTTTTTTTTTTATATTTTTCGAATTTATTCTATGAGTTAAATTTCAGTTATGTATTTTATAAAGCTTTTTTGTAATAGTTCTATTCCTTAAATTTTTAGGAATGACTTTTATACACTACCAGACTATTATATTGTATTTTCTTGTTACATTTTACCTTAGCTATCCTTTGGATAGCAATGAAGTATATTGTATGTACAGAAAAATTTACAATTATTAGACACCAGCAGAATGTAATGCATTTTCTGGCCCGCTACGGCCTTCGTCAGCATTCTTTGTGTCACACTGGATAGTGATACTTTATAAATTGAATGTATTTAACTCAACTATTTTAACAAATAGAAACTGGGAATTATTTCCTTTCGCAGGTTACTTTATATTATATTCAACATTTTTTTTTTATATTTTTCGAATTTATTCTATGAGTTAAATTTCAGTTATGTATTTTATAAAGCTTTTTTGTAATAGTTCTATTCCTTAAATTTTTAGGAATGACTTTTATACACTACCAGACTATTATATTGTATTTTCTTGTTACATTTTACCTTAGCTATCCTTTGGATAGCAATGAAGTATATTGTATGTACAGAAAAATTTACAATTATTAGACACCAGCAGAATGTAATGCATTTTCTGGCCCAAAGAATGCTGACGAAGGCTGTAGCGGGCCAGAAAATGCATTACATTCTGCTGGTGTCTAATAATTGTAAATTTTTCTGTACATACAATATACTTCATTGCTATCCAAAGGATAGCTAAGGTAAAATGTAACAAGAAAATACAATATAATAGTCTGGTAGTGTATAAAAGTCATTCCTAAAAATTTAAGGAATAGAACTATTACAAAAAAGCTTTATAAAATACATAACTGAAATTTAACTCATAGAATAAATTCGAAAAATATAAAAAAAAAAAAATGTTGAATATAATATAAAGTAACCTGCGAAAGGAAATAATTCCCAGTTTCTATTTGTTAAAATAGTTGAGTTAAATACATTCAATTTATAAAGTATCACTATCCAGTGTGACACAAAGAATGCTGACGAAGGCCGTAGCGGGCCAGAAAATGCATTACATTCTGCTGGTGTCTAATAATTGTAAATTTTTCTGTACATACAATATACTTCATTGCTATCCAAAGGATAGCTAAGGTAAAATGTAACAAGAAAATACAATATAATAGTCTGGTAGTGTATAAAAGTCATTCCTAAAAATTTAAGGAATAGAACTATTACAAAAAAGCTTTATAAAATACATAACTGAA
This sequence comes from Pollenia griseotomentosa, assembly GCA_963931875.1. Taxonomy (NCBI): domain Eukaryota; kingdom Metazoa; phylum Arthropoda; class Insecta; order Diptera; family Polleniidae; genus Pollenia; species Pollenia griseotomentosa. The sequence goes on along the minus strand of OZ007562.1, from coordinate 170,728,667 downwards.
ATTTAACTCATAGAATAAATTCGAAAAATATAAAAAAAAAAAAAAAAATGTTGAATATAATAAAAAAAAATTATTTTTTTTTTAGTTTTTGATTGGTGGTAAATATATTCCCTCTGCCTCCGCCGGGTAAAGTAATACCATGTCCACTTTTTATATATTGTTCAATTTCTTCCTCGTCCGATTCCTTATCGTCTTCGGACTGCTCTGGATCTGATGGTAAACCGTATAACTCATTTAGCACCAACTCTATTTCATATTCTTTTAGTACTTTCTTGCTCATTTTCAGACAACCTTTAGTATAAAAAAAAAACAAACATGGTTAGAGGGAATATTCTTCCCACCAAAAAAAATCCCACAAGGAAAGCAATGTAGAAAAAAAGTAAAAGATATGTCTCTTTTCTAAGATATTAAATATAAATCTATAAAACGTAGAAGAACTTACCATATATCACCACGAGATTTCGAAGATATATACCGATTTCGTTCGCAGTTGCAAAAACACCTGTTTTCAATTTACAGAAGACCCGTCTCGAAAAAAATATTTATAATCTGTCACATACAATGTTAAGAAAACATACTTTATTTCTTTCAATTAATGTTGCCAAATCAAAAAAAAAACAACTGCGACTGATCAGTTACCTTACCAATGAAGAAAAGTTGGTGGGAAAATTATTCCCTCTACATGTAAAAGGGTTAAACCATGCAATGTGAGTTTTACCTCTCATTTTTGCATTTTCTCTTTGCTTTCGAAGCTTTTATTTAAATATGTTGGATTTAATTTTTTCATTTAGTTTTTATATATTTTTAAGTTTTCATTTTAATGTCGGTTGCCAGTTATTTGCAGTTGCCATTCATTTCTGTGCTCCTTTTCTTGCATTTAGTTAAAGTGTCAGTTGGCAAATGTTGTTTGTTATAAATATGTTTATAGAGCTGCTGTTGCATGTAAATACATGCAATTTTTCATGCGCCACTTTTTGTTTAAGTTTATGATTTTTTTTTTCTTTTCTGGAAATCAAAGTGTTGAAAAAAGTCCGTATCACTTTGTATTGTTGTATTATTTTCGTGTTTAAAAATGTAAATTGTTTTTTTATACATTGTATTTTTGTGTTTGGTTTTGCATTATTTAAAATATATACTAGATATGTATATGGTTTAAAAGAGTTTTATAGATTTTGGAAATACAGGGTTGCCCTTATAGGATCTATTGAAGTCGTTGTTGCTTTTCTTGCCGTCGCAGTGCTGACGATTTTAAGATCCAACTTTAAAATTATCTGCAGCGTTGTTTTGAAAATGCGCATTTAGTCAGAACGACAACGAGTTATGATAGATGGATAATTTTCAACGCCCTGCTTTAGAGCTTCCTTGTTGGCTTCAGTGCAAATATTGCGATGAGCAACTCTCCTAGGACGGTCGATGACTGAATCCTATTTCTTAAAACGACTGACAAATTTCCTAATCAAGAAGACTTTGACAGTCTGATCTTAAATTAAAATAATTTTGTATACTGCATTCAATTAAAATTTTCAAGAATTCAGTTATAACCTGCAAAAACAAAAAAAGCAAATATATTACAAGATATACTTGTTTAATAATTGTGAGTCTTTTTTGGGCTATCCTGTAATATAAGACCAAATTTTCTTGAGGGACCTGGCAAGACTGTTGAGTCTTGGCTGTCGTAGGGTAAAGAAGGATGTATTCACTCGTCTGTCGTTCTACAGTCTTGATCTAATAAAATTCAAAGTCAAGACTGTCCTCCAAACAATTAAGTCATATCTATAAATATCTATATATTTATAAAAGTTTTGTTGAACAATATTCCTATGCAAATTTATTCAATAAGCCTTTTATAAATCTAAAATATTTTTTATGAATATGGGCGTTAGACTATAGATATACGGCCTAATTTATAAAAAAAAAAACAGGTTCATAAAGGGTTTATGAAACGGATTTTCATACAAAATTTTCCAACAAAATTCGTTTTATAAACCCTTTTTACCTGTTTTGTTTTTTATAATCCAAGAAATTTAAAAATAAAAAATCTTATATATATGTACATATAAAAATAAGTTGTCCTATGTTCGTCATTTTATAACTCGAGAACCACTCAACCGATTTTCAAACGAGCACATGCGTTGGAAAGGTCTACTTTCACTGATGGTTTATAAAAAAACTTCCGATAGGTGGCGCTGTTGTCGTGATATTAAATTTTTTGTTATTGATGGTAGATAGCGCTGGGGTCAAGTTATTAACAAAATTCTCCACTATTTCATTTTTTATTTTTATTTAGAAAATCCCGAGCAGCGCCGTACCAATAAATTTTTGTTTTGAATTGTGGTTAAACTGGCGATTCTTTATTTTAATATCTATACCACAATAGTCAAGAGGTGCGTTTGTGCTGATTTTTGTAAAAATATTGATCCTATACCCATCTTTGAGTATACCGATCGACTTAGAATCACTTTTTGTATCGATCTAACAATGTCCTTCCGGCTGGCTGGCAAGCTTACTTGCTGTCCGTGTAAATCTTGGGGGCAAAAAACAGGTCGCAATTTTTGAGAAAATTTTATGAAATTTGGTACCTTAAATTTTCGTTTCGTGCTTCGCATGTGTTTGCAAATCTAAAAACAACAATAACACTATAAAAGTAGGTAAAAATCTACGTGCTTGTTTTGTGTAGAAACAACAACAATACTACAAGAAAAAAAACAAACATTATTTTCATGTTAAAAAATTAAAATAAGAAGCAAAAATTCCCGAATTCTTTTGGTTAATTTTGCTGGTGTCTTTTCTGAGTTTTTTTTTTAATTTCCTAAGCTAATCCCGCGAAGCTCTATGCTTGTCTGCAGGAAAGAAACCAGAGTCTCTGGCGGGAATCGAACCCGCAACCTCAGCGCTGATAGACTAGCTCGCTACCAGCTAGCCTACCGAGGCACTCTGTAGACAATGGGGCGAATACAACAAATATTAAACAAACATATTTTTAAAAGCTAAGTAAATTATAATATTCTCTCTCTCTCTCTCTGGTTCTCTGAAGTAAGTTTTCAGTTATGTTAGAATCAAAATCTCACCTTCGGATTACTTCAAGTATGAATTGGGGATTAAAACCAACTAAGGAATTCCTTGAATCAAGCTCAGCTTGAGATTAATTTGTAGTTCACTTTTACTTAAGTCGATATGGGGTACTTGAATAATAATTTAAGTAAAGCCGTATTTTGTCCTCGTCCATATTAAGCAACATTTGCTCCGAAAAATTTCAGTTTGTTAATGAAAGGGGAAAGACGAATGGAAAATTGTATTTTCTTTCATGTACAAACAGTTTTTGTAAGTTTTTTATTAATAGAAAAAGAAGAAAGAGAGAAGGCATACAAAATACTTAAATGCTGAAAAACAAATGTTTCATTTTATAAACACGAATACAGTTTCAAAAGAGAAGGAAGAAAGTTTTTGTAGCAAATGTTTGATAATATGTATGGACGAGGACTTGCCGTACAATGCTACGGCTTTATTTAAGTACGGATCGATTGATTTTTTCTTTTCCGTGCATACAAGCTTCTTCCTAAAGTAGAAAAAATCTCATAAAGATGTAAACATGTACTGAGATAAGATTTGGTACCAAGAACTCATATCTGCTTCTTAACCTCATAATATACTTTTTTGTTGAAGGGTCCATGATCTCCATGGGTCACAAATTAGGTATTCTATCGAAATGTTGTCTATAAATTCTGTGGTGTAGGATATCACACGGTCGTGCTTGACCAACTGACTATTCTTTTCTTTTTGCGTTTTTGTGAAATAATCGATTTTTGTGGTTTGTTATCTTCATTTTCTAATTAATGCTTTTTTGGGCGGTTTTTAAAATTTTGACTTAATTATCGCTTATTCCGTAAATTATTTGATTCGATTAATTACATTTTACAATATTTTTAGTTTACAACAATTATTTGTTGTATTCAATAAGTCACCTTAAGTTTACGACTACATGCACTCTAAAAAATACCCAACTGCCAATACTCACATAGTAGGTACTATTTAGTATCTGTATTTTAAACCAATAAAAAGAAATTAAAAAAAAAAAACGAATTTATTAAATGAATACACAAAACAAATAAAAATCATTTAAGTAAACATTTTTAAAATCAACAACAAAAAAGAAAAAATTTCAAATGGTCTATTAAAACATTTACACAAAATAAAATAAACCTCAAAATTAGCAACAAACGTGCAACAAAAAATGCAAAAAACACACAAGCAAAACAAACAAATAAATTAAACAAAAATTCCCTTTTTAGTTTAGATTTTTATAAAGTGAAAACCAAAAAAAAAAAAAAAAAAAAGAAATTCAAATTAAACAAAATAAATGTTAAATAAAACAGAGGAACTGTGTAAAAGAGTAATAATATTAGCAATATTTTAGTTACAACAACAGTAACGGCAGTAGCAACAACAACAACAACATTAGTAACGGCAGCAGGAGTAGCTACAACAGCAACATATTGTCTATGTGTCTAGACATAAAAAATCATAAAAATAAATTTTCAGTTTATAAAGCCAACGAAAACGCACAAACTAACAAATACATCATCAATAAACAAACACATGCATGCAAACATACGTAAATACAATCACATACACATGTACAGAAGAAACTGATACTGTTACAAGTGCCTGTTGTTGTATTACAAATTCGATTATGAGATAAAAATGGAAAAAACAAATTTTACAAAAAAAAAAAAGAAAAAAAAAATATTAGTGGTTAGGTCTGATAAACGTTTTATAACAAATTCAATAATATTTATAATAAAAACATATTTCTACATACATACGTCTTTGTTTGTATGAGTGTTGTTGTATACACAGAGAAAAATACCAAAGTTCACACCACATTTGTGCTAAATTTGACATCGGATGATACAAAAATCAATACTTCTTGTTAACGTTTTGTCCACAGTTGTGTTTATTTTGACAACACAACGTTTTCGTTACCTACCGTTGTTGTATTGACAACATTTTGTTGCTATTTTAACAAAATAGCGTTTTCATTTAGACAACAGCTATTATCGCCTCGCAAAACTTTAATGAAAGTTGGGCAAGAAATGATGTTGAGAAATTAAGCTTTTTTTGTTAAACACTTGAAAAACTTAATTACCCCTAATATACCAAACAAACGAGTTGCCACCTGTAGTTGGCAGAACAACTGTAACTAAAATTTGATATATTGGAAATTGAAAAAGCCGTTGCTGATTTAAACCCAAATATAGCATCATCCGGACTACTTCTTACAAACCTTTTCTTTTCATTATGCCCATCTGCAATCTTTAGGACAATGTGTTTTTGTAGATATGACTATGTTGCAATGAAGGAGTGATATGTTTAGGTATCTCCTATTTTAAAGACTTGTCCATGGACAATGATAATTTACTGCCTGCATCTTATTTTGAATTTATGTTCTTTATCAACTCTTCACTTCACTTCACTTAATTTATTAATTATCAACTGTTGCACTCACTGCCCATTCTGCTTTTAATAGATTTATTGCAGCAGGAGAAATTGATTTACGTATGTACTCACTTCTTGTAATTGATCTAATCGACAACCCATCCACAGATTCTAATTTTTAAAGAAAAGAAAACTAAATTTCAGAGTAAAAATAGCTGTTTTCTAAATCTATGAGCAATTTGTTATTTCCCGGGATCCCGCAAAAAAATCCCGGGAAGACGGGATTTCCCGATAAAAAACCCTACTCTTCATTGATGTTTCTCAAGCTTTTGATAAAGTCTAGCTTGAAAGCTTTATGAAAGTTACTTAGTCGGTCTAAAATTTATGGCTAAAGAAGGAAGTTTTTTAAGTTCTCTTTAGCAAATTGACGCTGGGGTCCCACAAGGAAGAATCTTGGACCCTCTATTATACTTAATATACTTTGGACATGTCAACCAATAACTACACAAAAACTTCGGCACCACGATAGCAGTACTGGGTCCCAGTGCAATCAATCCCAATGAAATAAGTTCTAAAACAAATTAAATGAGTCCCAAACTAACAAAAAGAAATAATTCCCAAAAATATGAAGTAATTCCCAAATCAAAAAAGAAACAAATCCTAACTTTTAAGCGATGTTTATTAATGAAATAAGTCCCAAAGAAATTAATGAAATAACACCTAAAAACAAATAAAACTGAAAGAACTCCCAGCCAGAATGTATATTATATTTAAAAATGTTGAAAAATATCCGAAGAAATGGCATTATCTATTCCCTTCTTCAAGACTGGATGAGTCAAACTTGACGTGTGTGAACCGGCCCTAAAAAAATGTTTTTTTTTCAATATTTTATTTTATAATTCTTACAAAGTAGATTGAAACATACATACATACTAACGGATAAATGTATTGTTTCTGCCTTTATTGGTCGCACAAGGAAAAACTTGCAATTGCATATTTCTGTGGTTTTCACGAATAATCGCGTAAGTCGGTTTTTACCGAAATTGAGATAATGATGTCAAAGTGCTACATTTTGCATTAGGTTTTTATAAGTATTAAGCTTTTTAGAATATAATGTAGTATTATTAATTTTTTTCTGCTAAAAACAACTTAAGTTAACTGTTTAATAAAATATTTTGCTATTATAACGATTTATGTCGACATACATCGCCAAAAATTGTAAAATTGCTGAATATGTTTCCAAATAAAAAGCATATGTGATGTTATGTTGTTATTCGTGCAAAAAATATGAAAGTATTTTTTGAAAACTTTTCTATTAATAACAACTTATATGTACATGTGCGTTTATTGTTGACTTCTTTAGTTGCAACAACAGCAGATAAGCGGTTGTTTGTAATTTTAAGTCCATACGTTGTGCTATAAGTATCAAAAACTCTGAATATGTCGCCAACTTGTGTGCTAAAAATAACAACGTAAGTCGTCATGTGTGATTAAAATGATAACATTTATTTTCAGAAAAAAGAACTTATGTGGAGATATGATGTTATATTGCACACACTTAAGGAGTCAATCAAACATATGCATTTTTAATCCTTTTACAGATTGTGATCCTGTGAGGATTTTTTAATGAAAACTATGTATAATACGTAGAAAGTCACTGTTAAGAGGATAGTAAAGAAAAAAGTTTAAAAAAGCATCTACAGAAGCCGCAATTGAAAATAATAATTGTTTTTGCTCTCCTGAAAAGTTTGGTTTTATAACTTACGCGATTATTCGTGAAAACCACAGATTTATGGTTTTCCTGGTTATAACTTTAAAAACGAATTCTATTTAAAATTCTTTGTCTTTTTATTACTTTCTGTTAACAATGTCAAACGACTTTTTTCGCTCTGTGTATCTAGTAGTCAGTTTTGGTTGAAACATTAAAGCTTTAGGGTTATTCAAAAAAAAAATCACAAAAAAAAACTAATCGAAACTATTCGCGCATGAATAAAAGTAACCCAAAAATTAACAAAATAAAACTAAAAATAACAACAAAAAAAAATATTGAAAATGAAATAGTGGTAAGTTTTTATAAACCACAACAACATATTGCATTTGTGAACATATTGTTGAAATTTTTTTTACCATTGAGGGGAGTGAATAATAATTCATTTATATAATGGAATAGAAAGCGGGGGCCAATATTCAAACAAATATAGAGAATGTTTTACTGATTGCATTAATGGAGGACTAAAGAACTCACCCTAAACAAGAAACAGGTATTTGCTGAGATCTTGAGATTATGCTGTTATTAAAACCTTGAATTGCTTATAATTCGATAAAATAAATTTTTAATCAATAAATTGATTTCATTTTTTTAATTTAATTTCATTAGTTGTTTATATGAATTATTCGTTTGGTCCATTTAGTATCTTTTCGTAAAATTTTGGCGTTACTTTTTTATAAAACACCGATTTTAGTTTATTTTGAATTTGCACTCCGATGTCTAAAAAATTTTTTTTTATGCTTAGCTACGCTTGTCTGCAGAAAACTAGAGTCTCTGGCGGAAATCGAACCCACAACCCCCGCCTAGCCTGCTGGGGCATCCAAACGATTTCTAGAGATTTAAATTTAAAGAGATTTGTTGTACAAATTTTTAATGGTTGAAAATTTACAAAAATCTTAAATTCTGTATGATTCTAATATTTTCGAAAGAGGTTTGATTTTACATCCTTATTCGGGCAAATGGCCGCTCATCGAGATCAAAGTTGAAGGAAAAGGTGAAAATATCCGCAATTTTCTCATTACTGCCGCGGAGTCACCCCTAAAAGATAAAATGTCATATCGACACCATTAAATTTGTGTACCCAACATTTGTTCCTCTTCTTAAGGCGGCTCCCATACAAACTTGAAAATTTTTTACTTTGGACTTCAAGAAGAATTCTTGACAAAAAGTAAGGAAGAACATGTAAATCAATTAAAAATAGATAAACATTCAAAAACAAATTTCGATCTACCCAAAGTTAAATACCATTTAGTTTAAAGATTGATGTTTGACTGCCAGCCGTCGTCAATGGCGGTGGGTGTTAAACGGCAAGCCCCTCTGATGAGATTGAGTGGTTATAATCGAAACATGTAAGGGTAACCTGTCCGTGAAAACCTGGGTTCGGTTCCCAGCGCAGTCAGGAATGAAAAATTATCAAAAAAATTTTAATTCATTTCATGTCTTAAAATTCCTTTCGTCATAAAAATAATTTAATGAAAATTAAATTTAATAACTTTCAGCCTGATTAAAATATCAAAAATTTCATGAAATTTAAAAAAAAAAATTGGCCTCCACAGCTCCTAGAATGTCTTTAGACGGTTCACATGTATGACCGACCCCATTTTATTTCTTACATTCGTACCCACTTCATCCATTCCTTAAAAGGGCTCTCCTACAAAATGTCTAGTTTTTATCCTAAAATGCAAAATGACCTTGAATAGAAAAATGTTGGCGAATCTGCAAGGTGGCTTCCTGTTATAATTACCTTTGATGGTAAGGAGCAACTCTTGGGAATGCCAAAACTACCATAAGGTAAATGATAAGGCAAACAAATTGCGAAGGCCGTTTACGGGCTTTTGTTATCACCATTATCGCTTTCGTTATCATCATCGTCTTCATCAGTATCCTTTAAGGAGCTCTCTTTTTCGCTACCCTCTTCGGAAGATATTTTGTTTTTTCTTAACCTACTTACAACTAGAATTGATATTGGAAGAATTCCAACCAATTGTAGTGGGGAATGTAAGAAAAGATAAGCTCACTGTTTATTGTTGTTGTTTTTGTTAAAGCTTTGATATGGTTACAAGCAGCGCTGCCAGAAGTAAGATTTTACCTTATTTTTTAAGATTTTTTAACCGAAAAAAGATTTTAAGATTTTTTCCCCAAAAACAAGATTTTTTTGTTTCTTTGTTCCCATTTGAAAATTTTTAAACTTAATAATGCAACCTTGCGGTTTACTGGACAAAAAAATACTTAAGGCCCAACCATAATGTGCTTAAGTTGGCTTAAGCAAATGTACGAATACATGTTAATCATATGAGGCCAGCCATATTGAACTTAAGGAAACTTTTTGTTAAATTTTATGAAACTGTCATTTGCTTAAGCAAGGTGCGAAACTGATCGCACATTCCGTACGGAATCAAATGTTGGTTGATTTTATTTTTGTTTTTTTTTTTTAATACATTTGAGAGACTTTTTGTTAATTTTTGACAGTAGGTTAAGCAACGCTATGCATATTATGGTTGGGCCTTAAAAAAGCCACCTCTGTTTGGCGTTCAAGGGTGATTAATCAGGTGTACGTTTTGCGCGCTTTTTATTTTGCAAAAACAGAAAATATTGCACGTCAGACTAATGTTCGCAAAAATTAAATAATGGCAAAAACATTTAATTGAAAAATGTTTAATCCGAAAAGGTAATTTTAAGTGCATCGAAATACCTTTGAAAAAGCAGGTTATCAGGGGTGTCATGGAAATCGAAAACGTAAAACGAAAGAATTTGGCAGTTCTTTTTATTAAACTTTAAAGCTACGGTCACACTTATAAAATATTTGATCAAATAAGCGTAACCCCTACTTTTGTTAATAGTTAGTGAGATTTAAAATGGTCTTAAAATTACAAAACAAACTAATTATACTTCTAGACATATCCAAAACCAGTTTTTTGTAAGATGTGGTATTTTATTCAAAATAAATATTGATATTAAGCGAAATGATTTCTTAGTTTGGTTGTTGGTCCCGTTTTTTTCGTCAAATATTTGATAAGTCTGACCGTAGCTTAAATCTAATTTTTACAATTTTTGTAAAAAAATTCTGTTCAATAGAGCATTATTTGTATAATAATTGTCATAACATTTTTGTATTACAGAAATCTTATTGAAAAACAACTCTTAAAATTCTTTCGTTTTACGTTTTCGATTTCCATGACACCCCTGTATATCTAGATTTATATAAATAAACTTTTAAAAATGTTTAGATTTGGGAGGTATTTTTAAGAAAAATCACGCTAAATTTAATATTTAGCGGTTTCTAGCGGTTTTGAAGTCCGATTTGGCGGGAAATCTTCAAAAAAAGTTGGCAACTGTGGAAATACATATTGATATGTTTTAAAGTTAATATTAATAAAATAAAACACTTTTTTCCAAAAAAAAAACATTTTTTCCAAAAAAAAAAAGATTTTTTTTCCAAAATAAGATTTTTTTTTGGTGAAATTAAGATTTTTTGCTGAAAATTTCTGGCAGCCCTGGTTACAAGTAAGACTTTTGCTTATATGTAATTCTTATTCACTTAACAGTTTTATTTGGTTTAATATCTTTAGTTTTTCTAAAATCTTTGGATGAAGTTTCCTGATGATCTGGCCTAAGCAACCAGTGAAATGCACATAGGAATAGCTTATCCCTTCAACAATAAATTTCAGTGTTTTTATCAATAATAAGAAATTGGGAATAAAGCACGACTAACAAAATCTTGTAAAACTTTGTATTCCCAAAAATTACGTTGATAATTTCATAGAATTTTAAACTTTGGGCTCCCACCTTTTAGGAGAGGCGATAGAGGTACAATTGGAAAAAATGTTTGGGACGAAAATTTAAAATGGGGCCGGTCTAACATTTCGGCGCTGCGAAATATGGCCCTAGGAAATATGGACCCAAAAAATAAATGAAAATTTACCCTAAATTTGGGGCTATTTTTCATAATGCAATATGCCCCCATTTTTTTTAATGAAAAATTACCCCAAAAAAATGAAAAATAACCCTAAAAATAAAATGAAATATGATCCTAAACTTGAGGTAACTCTTCATTATAAAACATCACTTAAACATTTATAATGAATTTTAACCCCAAAAAAGAACACAAAGAAAGTTATACATATTAAAAATTTTGTGTGGAGTTCATATGGCCAAAACAAAAAATCCCAAATTTAGAATCCCGATTTTAAAATCCGAATAATTATACAGTTTTGGTTTTTAAAATCGTACGATACGATTGATAGCATGGTTGGACTTTCGGCCATGCGCAAGGATTTTTTACCTCTATGGTATAAGGAACTAAAGCTTCACGTTAAAGACAGCCTTCGGCCGGGCGCAAGGCTTTTCTTCTCTATGATATAACAAACACTGGCTTCGCTCAGTCTGGCTTTTGTAAATAGCCGGCTTCGGCCGGGCCCAAAATTATTTTCCTCTATGGTATAACAAACACCGGCTTCGCTAACTAAAGCATCTCTGCATAACCGGCAAGGATTTTCTCCACTTTGGTATAAGAATTCGGGTTTTTTATACTATGCCTAGAAACTTTTACATACAATTTTATATAATTGGTGTAAAAATGTTTCGGGTGATTTTTAATTTCTTAAAATTTGCATTTTTTATTATTAAACGAAAAATAGCCCCAAAGTAAAAATTGTGATTTTATTTCGAGCCATTTTTCATTCCTTGATATTGGGGGTAATTTTTCATTCCACTTAAAAAAACACCCTAACGAAAAAATGAAAAATAACCCCAAAAAAAACAAAAAAATTGCCCCAAAATTGAGTGTTGTTTTGTTTGATGTAAAATTTTGGGGCCGTTCTTCATTTTCCTTTTTGGGCCATTTTGCGCACCGCCTAACATTTCATCTCTCTAGAGGTGGCTCCGCGGCAGTTATAGGACAGTTTCTGATTTTTTTTTCACTTTTTCCTTCAACGTCACCCTGGATAAGCGGCCATTTGCCACCACCCCAGCTTGCCCTATTTTTGCCTTAGGTTTTATTCTAAACCTTACAAAATAAGAGGTTGTAGCATTTCGAAATCTTGTTGCTAAGAATCTCAATATATCACTACGTGACAGCTGATGTCAATACAAACCTACATTTTCATATTCATACTCATTCAGATGCACACGCTCATAAAGTTTATTAAACTTTCTTGATGAGCTTTTGTTTTTTATTTGTTGGTTTATCTTTAATAAACATGCACACGTATGAATTTTTAAATAGATGTGAATGTATGTCTATGGGCGTTTCCACAGAAAAGTTAACTTTTTGTCTCGTTACGTCAGCAAGCAATTAAAATTGTTTTAAAAAAAAAATTATTAATTAATTCCTTTTTTGTATTTGATTGTAGAAAGCATCTTGCTCTTCGTTTAGTGAAAGAGGAGAAACGTAAGATAAAGTAATCTCTTGTATGGAACTGCCCATATGTAGATCTGTTTACGTCTTGTTAGTCTGTATATGCAAATTATGGTCTGCATTTTAGTAATAAGTCTTGGTTTACATTAAGTAAATTTTATTTCGGTCTTACAAATTTAACTTTCTGTTTGCAAATTAAAAATTTGTGCAGTCAATGACTGATTGGATTTGTTTTATTTTCTTTCCATTAGTTCTATAAAAATTGCTTAGTGTAAGCCCTGCCTTTAATTCGCACATTTACTCCCTGTATATAATTTTTTTTTAAATAATAATTATTGTGTAGGTGTGTGGTTTGTCATAAATATTAAACTGTTTCTTTGTAGCTATTTTCGTTTTTTTTTTTTAATGATAACGTGACAATCGGTTTGAATGACGTAAAAAGGAAGTTCACACTGAGACCAACAGACAAACGGCGGTTAAATGATTAAATTATTAGGTTTATGTGTGTGTTCTTAAGCTAACATCCTCATTAAATGTGTTTAAGAATAAAAAAAAAAGAAAAAAAATAATAAAATAGATTTTAAAAAGGAATGAAAAAAAGTTCGACCAAAATAAACAGACACTGAATTAAAACAATTAAACTTAATATCAGTGTTCGGAAATAAACAGTACATTATTAAGCGTTCTGCTCACACACCCAGGAACGATATCTATTTTTTAGCGTTTGTGTTGACGAACACAACCTTTAATACCGTTCGTAACTATTTTCAAGAAAGAGCCGCACATTATATAGTGTTCTGTTCTTTGTTAAAAAACAGAACAATTGTAGTGATACTGTAGGCAAATATTATATTTTAATGGTCTATAATGTTTCTTTTTTTACATTGATGAAGAAATTAACAAACAAAATATTTTAGCAACGACTCCAGCACGAATAGCTTGTGTGTGTATTGTGTAAATGTTTTGTTTGTGTAAAATTATTTTGCTGGCTTTTTGTTTTTTATTTTTATGTATTTTTTTTTTTTTTTTGTAAAAAATTAATAACAATCGAATAAGTTTGGACCAAATTCTAATCTAAAAACCAAAATAATCAGAAGGCTTATGGGCACAAAGACTCTTTTCCGGAAAGAAGCTTGTGTTCACCACGTTCAATAGGCTTGATTTCATCAAACTATCTCCAAAATTGCGACCTGAACTTTGGGCACAGCCGGACTGATGGACATCGCTAGAATGACTGATAAAGTGATTCTGAGTCGATCGGTATACTAAAAGGTGGATCTGCGATCAATATTTTACAAACATCAACCCAACAACTTAATACCCCCTCCACTATTGTTGTGTGGGTATAAAAAGTGAGCGCAGTATGACAGTTCGTTTGACAGTTAACCCTTTCGTACAATCAAATGATCTAAAAAACAGCCTTTATATCCTTATAATCCTGTAGCCCGTTTCTGTATATCTCACATCGTAAAACTCTTCGCATGAAACGTGTGAATTGCAACAAAAATAGTGTGAAATGAAACAAAAAATGGTTTTTCTCACACAAGTGTTGCTGTATCTTTTTTTTGCGAGAATTATCTGCCATTTTAATAATTTTCCAGCAATTATTGGAAGGATTAGAGAAAAAGTGTTTCTATAACAATATTTTGCGAAAAGTTTCTTTCAAGAACTGTCAAAATAAGTCACATTTGAAATTGGTGGCGAGAAAAACAAAATGTAGATATTTTGAATTTAAAATATGTTTATATACTATTTTTTTTAAATAAATAAAAAAATAGAAAGAATATAAATGATAAATGCATAATTTATATGATGAAAATAAACAAAAAACAATTGTTATATTTTGTTAGTTTAAATTTTTGTTAGCCTTTTCTTGTTTTGGTTTTAATCAGTGCTGCCAGATAAATTTGTGTCAAAATCGTCAATTTCCTGAGAAAAAAATAAAAAAGATCGTCTTTTTTGTTTTAAAAATCGTGCAGTTTAAAATCAATTTTAAGCAAATTTGTTTCGACTTTTATTAAAAAATAATCAAACAAAAACATAGTTAAAGTTCATTGGTATTTAATAATTATTATTTAATAATTGAGATATAAATCTTTAATTTACCTATTCCTATAATCTTTTTCTTTTTTACCTGAAATAGACTTAGTAGAATACCTTGTAGTTAAAATTAAAAAAATCGGTTCGTAAATAAACGGGTTAAAGACCCAGTAAAATCTTCGCCTACAAAATAATATGTTAAGGTATCAGAAACACATAAAAGCACTACATACAATTCTACTGAAAAACTAATGAATTTTACAAGGGTTGTGCCAAAAAGAACAATTTCAAAAAGAAGTAATTTTTTTTATCTTAATACATCCAGAAAAAAGTAGTTATCGAAGTTCTTATGGAAGAAAGCTACTTAATAACGAGTGAAAGAAGCTATCCATTTTGAAAAAGTTTTTACTGGGAGACAAACAAATTTCTTTCTTGCCGGAATAATGGTTTTGGAACAAAAGTGTACATATAAGATAAGAATATCAAATATCAATCATATTTTGTATATGTATATAAGAAGTTTTAAATGTTCAAAATAAGCCAAGTCGGTCTATTACTTTCCCTCGAAATTTTGCTTTTGCCGATACATTTTTTAGGGAAGAAACAAACAATTTCGAGGATAATTTTCACAATAGGGATAAATATAAAAATTTAAGCAGCCTTGTTTCTAAAGATATCTTTTTTTCTAACAAACAAACATATAAAAATATTTACAATTATCTTATTTCGAAGACTAAGGTGCTTATAGTGTAAAACGCAACGCCAACAATTTCTTTAAAAGCAAAAATTAAATCAAAAATATTATATAAATTTGTTGTTGCTTTCTACAGACACTTATTTTTTTTTCAATTTTCAACGCCACAAAATAGAAGTGTTTGATATTTAAAAATTCAAGAGGAATTTCTATAGAAAGTAACAACAAAATTATAAAATATTTTTGATTTTGTTTTTGCTTTCGTCACTTTTTTAGAAAAAATCATCAAAACGTCACTTTGTTAATATCGGAACAAAAAATCGTCAAGATGACGATAACTCGTCAAATCTGGCAGCCCTGTTTTTATTATATTTATTTCTTTTGTTGACGTTTCGCTTTTATTTGACACTTAAGTACTGGAAATATTCCAGTATAAACAGAATTTGTTGTGTCTGTTTTCGCATTCAAATACAGAAACACTTTTATCTCATAAATCGAGAAACGATGGAATTTTTTGTTTCACACTTCATGTAAGAAATTTTACGATGCGAGAAATACAGAAACGAGCTACTGAAAGCGTTAGAGATTTATTTCTGGTTTTCAAAGTGATTTTAAGCGGAATCATTTCGCGTATGTATGATAAAGTTTGTCGGGACAATCACGTTATATCCGGTGGAAAACTGAAGTTTTTTCGGATAGCATATAAAAGTTTTATTTTTTTTTAATTTTTAATTAAATTTATCGTTGAACATTTGACAAAGGGCAGTAATCAATATCAACGATGTTTAAATATGCGATAAGCTGCTGCTTTTAAATATTTGAATTTCTTTTTAAACCACTGCCGCTAAATTTGTGGTCAGTGAAGTGAACGAATAAGTACACATATTTTTTATATGTATGTTTTTTTTTTCGTTTATGTTGTACTATTTTTATGAGCTTCAGCTAACTTAACGCTTATTACTTTCACCAAACAAACATAAGTTATATTAATAACAAAAAGCTACAAAAAATATGAAAAACAAAAAAAGAAACAAGGCATCATAAAATCATCTCAAATAAAAAAAAAAAAAAACACAAAAATACAAATTTTGTATAACAACAGCAGCAACAACAACTTGGTCATTAAAACCTACCAACGAACGTATAAAACAAATAGAAAAAAAAAAAAATAAATAAAAAAATCAAAACCAATAGCAATAATAAAGTGCTACTCAAACTAAAAACTGCTGGAAAAGTAGCAACAGATATAATGAGGACAACATATTTTGAACTTGGCTAAAAACTTATAAAGAGGGCAAGTTTTTTCGGATTTCTGCTTGAAAAATAAGTTTTTTCTCTTTTCGCAAAATGCTTAATATCCCTAGAAGTGCTTAATTTGAACTTGATCAATTAGTTGCCTGACTTGGAGGCCACACGATCAAGTTTTGCCTTTCAATTCTATTCAATTTGCAATACTTTCTCACTTTTATACTAACGCACTCACACTTTTTAAATTGACCACGAGATTGCATTCAATTTCACCTTTCCATTAGCTTAGCAATTTTACGTTTAATTTAACAGCTGATTGCAAGTTTTTCTTTAGAAATTGTTTTCTTGATGACATCTTGAAAGTAAATTGCTTCAAAATTGCGTGCAGCCTACGTCACAGCTTTCAATTTTTAGAAATTTTGACAAGCAGTATGTGTATAAGATTATCAAGAAAGACTTGATCTTGTGGCTGCAGGGTAAGAGATATATGATTTTTCTGTCATCAACCGCTATATTAGGATCTTGCCGCGAACCTGTGGATATTTGTCGTTGATCATTTTGTTATATATTTCTGATCTATGCGATTCGTTGTCATCTATATATGAGCATTGCAAAGCTAAATCCAGTTATGTAATCAGAGTTTAACTGGCACTTCTAGTTTGAATTCTTTCATCAGAATTGTTTACATTTCGATACTGACAGCGGTATATGTGAATAAAAAAACCTAGGCCGCGATTTGGATATTTTGAAATCTTAGGCCAAGCTTTTAAGTTCCAGATTAAAATAGAGGTGTCTGTTTGTCGTGCTTAGTTCCCAATATTTATTCTTGATAAATACACTAAAATTTATTGTTTAAGGATGAGCTAGTTTCTATGTGCATTTCACTGGTTGCTTAGGCCAAATCGTCAGGAAACATGCTCCCAAACAAATTTTAGAAAAGCCAAAGATATGGGCAAATAAAACTGCAGAGTGAACGAGAATTGCAAACATTCAAAAAGTCTTATGTGCATATTTTTATGCATATATTTTTTTTAAATATTTCATTGCTTACTTTTGTGTAAATGTTTTCTTCCATATTTCAAAATTTGTTTGTGTGTAAAAACTTGTCCTGCTTATAAATCCAACAGCGGTTGGCAAATTTTTGTGGGCGACTATAAAACAATCAACAGTGGAAATCTAACTAACTTTTTCACCTTCAAAGTACTTAATACTTCATTTTGATAATTGCACGTTGTTTTCTGAGTTTAAAATTAATTAGTTTTGGTGCCTATTTTAAAACATTTCTTCACGAAATATGTTATGTTCTGTCCCACTGTGTTAATACGGTTACATTAATTAACACTGATTTTCTTGTAAAGTATTTTAAGGCTTTTTCCTTTTGGGTCCAAAAGCACTTGTTTTTCCAACAATTTCTGTATGTGTGTTTTTTTTTTAGTTCAGTAAAAGTCCAAATGACCTTAAAGCAGCACCGTCATCATCTCTGTATATAGAAAAATACTATAAACACAGAAAACTTTTATAATAAAAAAAAAAATGATCGATGCTTTTAGGTTTAAGGCAACTTTGTATTTTAACAGTTTTCTTTTACATTTCTATTTGCTAGTGAAAAAAAGGAACAACAGCATACAGTGGGATCGATTGAGGCAAATCAATAAATTAAATATGTGTACGACGTGTACGAAAATGCTTTAGAAAAAATCATAGTAAAATAAATATACTTTCAGGAAATTTATAATTAAGCCCATATGAATCAGACTTAAGCTCTAATTGGACGTGAGATACACAGAACCATACAAAACAGCTGTTTTAACTAACCTTATTGGCAGCACTGTATTTGATTAAAGGTGACTTTACGATTACGCCATTACCGTAGCCATGCAAACCAATTGAATTTTGGTTTCTATTGTCTTGTCATTGTCATTGGCTACGGCAATGGCATTATGGTTATGTCACATCTAATTGGACCTTTACTTTCAGTATAAAACTTTATACAGAGCATCGCAAAAAATTATCTATATATGTATGTATTTATTTATTCAAATTCAGCGAATGATCTATTTTTTTTTCTAAGTAGAAAAAAAGAAGGTGTAAATAGATTTTCTGTACCACTGTATGTATCATCCAACAAACAAGTGCATTTGAAAAATTATAACAGTTACTGCTCATATAAATTATATCTAACTTAATTTACCAAGCAAAAGCAACGAAGACGTTTAGCCCGTTATATTAAAACAGTTCAGAGTCTTTGACAGGATTCGAACCCATAACAATCACACTGATAGGTTAGCTCTCTGTTAACTACCCTACTTAAGCACTGAAAAGAAAATTATAGTAAAAATCTGTTTAAAAGAACAGTTTGTAGTAGACAAGTTCTGTTCGTAAGAAAAAAATGAGAAGAGGTTTAATTCGCAGCCTCTTCAAATTTCGCGTTCACCGAAAATTGGCCATGCCAGCTTCACTATTTGGCTTGCTGTATGCGCTGTGGTTCAAGCTTGTTAAAATTACATTTTTTGATGGTTCTCCACAGTTGGCCTAAATAATTTTTTCAGCGTTTAAAAAACTGCAGTTGAAGTGCAAAAACTGCCATTTCTTCTACTTTTTTATTTGTCGGTGGCAAAAAAAAAAATAACTTTTGCTTTTACTTTTGATTCATTAAAAGTAACAGTCGTTGTAAAACCAACTCAAAAAACGAAAAGTTGTTCACAAATGTTAGTTTTTTGCTCGACAGTTATTGGTTTCTACTGCAGTTTTTTAAAACCTGATTTTTTCAACCTGTTTTAAGCAGCACAGACTGTTACTGCACTACCGACTTTTTTTGTAAATAATTGTTGACCAATACCTTTTTAAGATGATTTTCCATACCAAACTATGTATATAGTGAAGGTGGTGGAATTTTATACAGATATACAAAGAAAAAACAACAACAACAACAACAAGGTATTTATTAGAGAAATTAGAGTCAGTTGTGGTTTTTTGCTTTTATGTATCTCAGCCAATTGTGGACCGACCAGGCAGAATTTCTATAGCAGCATATGGGACATAGATATATACCAACCAAGTCTCCATAATTTCTGAGGTCTTCGGAAAGCCCATTTCAACAGACAGATAGACATGGTTAGATCAACTTCGCTCCTCATTAGGAGCCAGAATAAATATTATACATTATAGGGACTAAGATCAGTGTTATAGAAATTATTACGGAACGACAAGCCTTTTTTTTCTTTCCTTATTCCTGTAATATACATATTTCGCGCAACTAGGGCTAGTTTTAAGTAATTAAAAGTAAATGTATCTACTTGTAGAAATACCATGTAATCCATTCGGCCTTTTAGGCTTCCGGGATTACTATATGAATTTAATAAAATCTAAAATCTAAGCCTATATATACCCTTTCGCCTGCGGTGAAGTGTATAAAAAGCACAAAATTCAATTGACTTAACTTAAAATTGGTATTTTACACGGGTCGAAATACGAACAAAGCTTGTCTAGTGTTGAGAAAATTTGCGGATTTTATAAATCTTTGCATTAAGAATCTGCTCAACTATTTGTTGATATTTTTTTACAAATTTTTACATTGTATATTAGGGTTGGTCGATTTAGCAATCGATATTGTGCCATCGATTTTTCGATAGCTTTTGGCATGAGGAAAATATCACATATCAACCAAATCATTTTCAAAGCGTCTTTTCTCAACTTTTATTTTTAAGGTTTATTTTAGTGGGTAATACAAAAATCGGCCTTTCCAAGGTGAAATTGTACGCTAAAAACTATTTCGGCATAGTTTTTCCAAAAAATATTTTTCTTGAGTTTTTGTCGAAAAAAATTTTTTGTCGTGTTAATTGTTAAGGTTTTTTACTCGATTAAGAGTTGTTCGAGTGATTTAAAAATTCAAAAATCGATTAATTCCTTACTCAAACAAAACCAAAAGTCTACGATTTTAAATTTTTTAAATATTATATTCAACATTTTTTATTTTTCGAATTTATTCTATGAGTTAAATTTCAGTTATGTATTTTATAAAGCTTTTTTGTAATAGTCTTATTCCTTCAATTTTTCAGGAATGACTTTATACACTACCAGACTATTATATTGTATCTTCTTGTTACATTTTACCTAACTGAAATTTAACTCATAGAATAAATTCGAAAAATAAAAAATGTTGAATATAATATAAAGTTACCTACGAAAGGAAATAATTCCCTGTTTCTATTTGTTAAAATAGTTGAGTTAAATACATTCAATTTATAAAGTATCACTATCCAGTGTGACACAAAGAATGCTGACGAAGGCCGTAGCGGGCCAGAAAATGCATTACATTCTGCTGGTGTCTAATAATTGTAAATTTTTCTGTGCATACAATATACTTCATTGCTATCCAAAGGATAGCCTAGGTAAAATGTAACAAGAAGATACAATATAATAGTCTGGTAGTGTATAAAGTCATTCCTGAAAAATTTAAGGAATAAGACTATTACAAAAAAGCTTTATAAAATACATAACTGAAATTTAACTCATAGGATAAATTCGGAAAATAAAAAATGTTGAATATAATATAAAGTTACCTACGAAAGGAAATAATTCCCAGTTTCTATTTTTTAAATATTTTTAAATTAAATTTTTTAAAATTCGAGAGATTTTTTTGATATGTCGTAGTGGATTATTTTTTCTTCATGCCAAACGACAAATATCGACAAATTTTTGTCCTTACAAATCGGCCCACCCTAATGTATGTAATAAAATCAAAATAACAATTTACAAAAACACACAATCTTTTATACACCACTGTAAATTGCATATTAGAAAAAAAGTTTAAAATTAATAGCGTAAAAATATTTTATTTTCTTATTATAAATAGCCATTATTAATATTTTATGTAGAGTTGGAAAAGTTTACTTTGGTTTCGTCGCTGTTAACTGCTGCTCAAACTGTCCGACTGTCTGTCTGTCTGTCTGTCTTCTTTAAATGTTTTAATCTTAACGAGGTGTTGAGTTTCAGACGTTTTTCATTCAAAATCTGTTGTTTTCTTTTCAATCAGACGTGCAACAATAAATGTGAAAATTACATTTCACCACCCTGAGCGCAAAATTAAGATTGAAAAGTTTGTGTTTTCTATTTTCGAAATTTATTATAATTTTCATTGTGGAAAGTTTAAGCAAAGTGTTCGTATTTATTAGATATTGTTTTGTGTTAAATCTGTAACAAAATTTGTAGTTGTATATATAACAAGTAATTTTGTTATATAAAGCAAACAATTTTAGGATCAATTGTTAGTAGTTAAAGAAAATAATCTCAATTTTAATAGAAATATTTAATCTCTTTAAACTCCAAAAATAGTTTAAACGGTAAATTGAGACCAATTTGTTATCAGAGACAATTTAAACAAAAATTCAGCAATTACTTGTAAAACAGTATATATGCAACCGCATGTTTTTCCTAAAGAGACTCACGCAGGCAGAAACAATATTCTTATCCGTTTTAGAGCTTTTTACGCAGCGTTTTCCACCCTCTTAAACTCACACTATAACATAGTGGAGTGAGTATTATGCGTTTGCTGATTTTTGTAACATCTTAAAAATATTGGTCCTAGACCTTTTATTATACTGATCAACTTAGAAACACTTCTTGAATCATCTAACGATGTCCGTCCTTCCAACAGGCTGTGCATGTAAATCTTGTGCGCAAAGTACAGGTCGCGATGTTGGAGGTAATTTGAAGAAATTTTAGTTCATAGGTTCTAACTGTAACAAGAACCAATCCTGTTGAAA
Organism: Pollenia griseotomentosa; assembly: GCA_963931875.1. Lineage (NCBI taxonomy): Eukaryota > Metazoa > Arthropoda > Insecta > Diptera > Polleniidae > Pollenia > Pollenia griseotomentosa. The sequence goes on along the minus strand of OZ007562.1, from coordinate 170,706,360 downwards.
ATGGTGAAAATCGGTACACAATTTAACATAACTAGCCCTAAATCAAGATTTATATCGGAACAGAGTAGAGTGTATGCTCATAAGTCATCTTATTATGTTAGTGTTTAGATTAAACTTGGTCCCAACTTTTTGATTGCAATTTAATTTCTCTTACCGAATAATATTGGAGTCGGTCCTTATTTTACCAAGGATGCCATAGAAATACTACTCCCAAAAAAGATTTTAGTACCATACACAGAGGTAAAAATCTGGTGTCAAGAGTGAGTGAGTTTGGGTTCAATTTGATAACGGATCGTGTCAAGATTTTTAAACCATTTTGTCACCATTTGGTATAAACTTGGGAAAAAACTGTTAACATATTTACACCATAATGGTCTCATTTCGACAACATGTTGTTAATATTATGATAACGCGGTGTTAGTTTATGTGCAACATTTAGTTATTTATCTATTCATTAATTTATTATTCACTTATTAATAACACTGTACTAGTTGAAAATATAGAAAAGCCGGGCGGGCGTTAACATAATTCGGTTACGCTGAATCCAGTGGTGTTGCCGTTTTTTTATATTGGCTCTGGTTTTGGAGATGTACCGTTATTTCGAAAATGGAGGAGGTTGCACAACATACGTATATTTGAGTTACTTAAAAACGGTTTAGTTTATTGAAATTACTAAAAAAATAATCCGAAAGTTAAGAAAAGTAAAACTTTTTTCTAAGATGAGCAGTCGTTTTTGAAACATAATTTTTTTATTAAAATTTCGAAATTTTTGTTTTTTAAAAATTTATAAAAAATTGGAAATTGCATCTAGGCTTCTAATTTAAACAAGCCATTAATGATTAAAATCTGGTACCAACTTTTGATTTTATTCACAAAAGTCGAAAAATTTTTATTAATTTAAGAATTTCATAAAACGCAATATTTGTTTGGGAGCCCCCCTCAAAAGTGGTGATAAGGGGCAAGTATGTCTCGAGAAAATGTTAAGGACAAAAAACCAATTGAGGTCGGTCATACATTTAATCTTACTAGGGGCGACTGATGGGCATTTATGGGACTTTTTTTCAATATATTTCTAGTCCAAATTGAACATTTTGTATGGAAGCCCCCTTAAAGAATGATGATAGCGGGTAGGTATGTTAGAAATAAATGATTGAGATGAAAAATAAAGTAGGGGTGGTGATACATTTGAGCCATCTAGGGGCATCCTAGGCGCTGCAGGGGCCAAATTTAAGAATTTCATTATCTGGAAAGTATGTTTTAAGGAACTGTTAAGAACAAAAAACAAATGGTCGGTCTTACATTTTGTCCCCTAGGGGCGATTCCTTGGCAGTTATGGGGCTTTTTCTTCAATATATTTCTAATCTGTGTTGACTATTTTGTATGGGAATGGAGATAGCGGGTAGATATGATAGAAATAAATGATTGAAATGAAAAATAAAGTGGGGTTGGTCATACATTTGACCCATCTAGGGGCAGCCTTGGCACTACATCAGCCAAATTTAAGAATTTCAACCAAACATATATGACGATTTAATAAAATTCTTAGATTTGGCCCCTGCAGTGCCTAGGATGCTCCTATTGACCTATGGGTCAAATGTATGACCAATGGCTTGTTTTATTTGCAGCTTCGTTTTTTATATGTCTGCAAAAAATTAGAAGCCTAGCTGCATAATTCCCAATTTTTATTCTTGATAAAAACACTGAAATTTATTGTTGATGGTATAAGCTGTTCCTAAACTCACGGTTTATTGTTGATGTTTTTATTTAAACTTTGATATTGTTACAAGTAGAACTGTTGCTTATAATTATTATACGCTTAACAGTTTTATTTGGCTTAATATCTTTAGTTTTTCTAAAATCTTTTTGGATGAAGTTTCCTGACGATCTGGTCTAAACAACCAGTGAAATGCGCATAGGAACTAGAGGTCTGCTTTGATCACTCGTTTGCCTTTACTCAAAGTGCACAACATTTATTCAAATAAAAAACATTCAAAAAGACAAGAAGAGAGTAAACCGTATATGTACAAAAATAAGAGTGAATAAATTGAATAATAAACTTGTTTACTGTAAATGAATTTGAGAGTCATTCATAAATAACAAAACATTGGAATGACCCGTTAGAGAGAGCAAGTTTACAAAAACATTCGAATAATTTTTGAATTATTGAATGTGCATACATTTATTTGAATACATTGACATAATATGTGTGTAAGCTTGTGGCTTCTTTTGTTTATAAGAGTTAAGCTTTCACATACATACATAATGTGTAGGTACAGATATTTTATATTCAAATTATATTTGAATATTTAACTCATTTGACTTGAGTTGACTGAATTGAATGAGTTTTTATTGGTTTTGTGTTTGTTTATTCTTTCATTTGTTTCGTTGTGATTGTGTGCTTGACTCATTGCAGTTAAAAAACAAATGAGTGTGTTGAAATTGCTTTTTATTTATTCTTGCAGACCTCTATTAGGAACAGCTTATCCCATCAACAACAAATTTCAATGTTTTTATCAAGAATAAAAATTGGGAATTAAGCACGAATAACAAAATCTTGTAAATTAAAATTTTGTATTCCCAAAAATTATTTGTAAACTCCCTTTCTCAAATCACTTCAAGGCAAACAAATCTCATATAAATGAAGATATCTAAATAATATTTGAAGTTTTGGAAAACCAGTCCGGATTGGCATTCCTATTCTAAAGGTAATGGGTGACAAGCGTGTATCCATGGGGCCATGACCCCATCATAAAATCATAAATTGCGTTTGGAGGCTGTCCCGGCCGAATTTCGCTAAGACTCCACCCTCTTACCTGTAAACTAGATTTGCCTTGTTGGATGCTCTTATTTCCCCGGAGGGTACAACGCCAAATGGTAGGTGCTCCTCAACACACATAACGCAAAACTCTCGGAGAGAATTGATAAAAAGTATAATATAAATTTTTATTAAACATACGTAGTTTTATAATTATATTCGTCACTGTTTTCCATCAATTTTTCAGTTTCTTCTTGAAACCGCCAACAATGTTGCTTTGTCTTAAAATTAAATTAATTTTTTTTAGTAACAAACAAATTTTGAAATGTTTTTTATTAAACTGAAAAACTTTCCAATTTTTGTTTTTATCTTCTGGTAGATTTGAGTAGAGTAAAAAAGTTAAAAATAAATGAATTAAAAAGTAAAACGCAAAAAAAATTAAAACTATAAAAACATTGAACCCAAACAAAATGAATTTCAAACAAAACTGTCAGCCCTGACTGACGGTTTTTACACGTGAATCGCAACAACATCGACGTAAAAAACATAAACAAATACAACAAAAAAAAAAACAACATGAACTTTGTTTGCCAATTTCTTTTGTAGTTATTGTTGTTGCTACTGTTGTTTGTAGCAGGTTTGTTGCTGGCATTTTGTTGTTGTCATATTGATCTTCTTTTAAAGCGTGTTTTAATGAATAGAAGTAGCACAACAATAATGTCTGAAGATCATAAATAAAGTTCATAAAATTTGATCTTATTTGTTTTTTATTTTAGAAATAATTTTTTATAAAGTGTGTGAAAGCTACTAGATGGATTAGAAAAGCATTAGTTTCGGTACCTACATGGTGGCTTAAGAAAAAGCAAGAAGGTTGACTATTAAACAATACATTAAACAGGTAAAAACTAGACCATTACAGACAATTATAAATCATTTGTATAAACTTTGTCGATAACAAGACGTTGTTAGTGAACTTATCCAAACTGCAAGGCTACAGACAGCTCTCAATACAGGTAATGTTCAAAATGTGGAGAAAGGTACACCCTCTTAAGTGCACATTTTGCTGTACAGTTACTATCGATGTTGCTCAAAGCCTATGTACGTGGATATCTGCATTAACAGTCAAATCCCCAAGGTGCTCAAAATTACTTGTAGACAAAGTGCGTCTATCAACACCCCTCGTGTGAGCACAGACCTCACCACACAAAAAGGTGCTACTTTGAGTGTATCATCCGGCAGAGCCATACGCGTGCCACTTGTTCATTAGCTAGACCTATCTAAAATTCACTACTCAAATGTAGCAGATTCTGTTTATTAGCAACAGTTCAAAGGGAGAACCGCCAACCAGTCGAACTTTCCTACAAAGGAAAGATGCCCCTTTCACCATTTGGGTATAAAGAAAACTCACCAGTAACAAGTGCTGTTCCTAAGTTCTCGGGGCTACTTCATCCCGTGGCACAATAAAAGGCACACGATAAGGTCATCCACGATTTACAAGATATATACCAACCTAACCTCTGCCTAGTTACGGGTTAATCGCGTACGCGGTTAGTACCCCGGAGCGGTATTCTCCTTCGGGGTATATAAGAAAACAAACATAAACAAAGCCAAACAATGGCCCAGATTTAACAAAAGCCTATTGCTATAAAGCAGCTTTATCTTATGAGAACGTAACCTTGAGGGAAACATCCGAAAAAAATTAATATGCGCTTAAATCAATTCGGCATGTTAAAGTGCAATATATTTGTTTAACTAAATCTTAGAAAATTTGATTATTTTTGATCATTAGCCCTCACCGTTTATAGCCGTACCAATGTCGTTTCGTGTTCTCCTACACATGTCATCTGTACTGTAGAAATTTTCTTGATTAATTTGGAGCGCTTTTGGCTGACAAATGTGAAAAAATTTTCGTCGTTACGGTGTATCTTATCTACTTGGGAAGCAAAATATGCCTTTAACTTAACCCCCTGAGTGTGAGAACAACCAACACACACAGGTAGCAATTTGAGTGTTTGATCCGCCAGAATTAGAATCTCGCATCTTGTTTAGAACCTGGACCTATCTAGCCTCCGATACATTAAATAGTCGGCAGCATCGGTTGAAAAGCAACAGCACCAAGGGATGATCCATCCTCACAATTCGAGCTTTCACAAGTGCAAGCTCTCATGTAGTTCAGAAATTTCCTTCACTCATTTCGAGGTTTGTGAAAAGCACTCTCTGATAAAGGGCATCGTTCTTGAAACACAAATTACATGAGACAGCAAACCTGTTAAAATCACAGACTTTTGATTCTTGATCCACTTAAAATCCACGCCTCACCACATCCATCAGAAACTTCATTCCACTTCAACAAACCCATCACAACTTTCCGATCATTTTCAAACGATCCTTTATCACTTCATTTGATCTCCAACTACTACATTTTCACCCCGAAAACCACTCTGCATCAGCGATACTTTAAATTTTAGCAACTTTACAAACTCCGCAACTTTAGCGATCATTTTCGAATGGTCCTTAAGTTAGATAAACAACTTCTTCATCTACACTTACAAAATGCCACTCTCCCACTGAGAGCCTCTTACCTTTACAACTCAAGCTTCCTATTCAAGAAGGAGCGTTTCCCTACAAGATTGGCCCATTAAATGCAACCAGATTCATCACCAATTTTCTTCAATGCCGCATAAAATGTTTACCCCACAAAATGTATCTAGAGGTCTCAATCGAGAATCAGTCTGATATTAAAGTACCAGGGGCTGCTGACTCCTGTGGCATTAAATAGTATCTCTGGTCAGACGAATTCCAGAGAACATATGATCTCAAGAAACCTGAAAATTTTAAACTAATACCGAATTTCAGGTATTGGCACTAGTTTTTCCCGTTCAATGAAAGTCCACTATTTTCTTTAACTTGGATGTGCTTCTTAGTCATATAGTTTTAAAACCCATGGACCCTAAGTCCCATATGGGCCGTCATATTTATTCGAATATTGTTGCCTCGAAAGATTTTGAGAAATATAATTTGTAAGGGGTGTTTTTTAAGAGTGTCACAACTTTGCTTTATTTGAGCACCCCTTTAACAGCTGATAGTTGCTTTTTGTTTAGTTTGCTTTGAAATTTCATTATGAATCGACTTACACCAGAGCAACGCGTGCAAATTGTTGAAATTTTTAATCAAAATAATTCGGCGAATGAATGAATTTGAATTTCCATTAAAAATTTTATTTTCCGATGAAGCCCATTTTTTGCCAGAATGGCGCATTTGAATCCACAAGCTTTTGTTGAAACACAGAAAATTACTGCTTGATGCGCTTTATGGGCTGGCGGAGTCATTGGCCCATATGTCTTCAAAAATGATGATGGCCAGAGTGTGAAAAGTTTTTGAAAATTGGTGTTCAGCTTGCGCCTTTTACGCGACAGCCGTGGCGGCCACATGGCAGAAATCATATTTAAACATTAATTTCATAAAATTTTCTTTCCAATAAAGCCCGTTTCATTGATATTAAGAATATATCTTCTTGTTTTATTATGATTTAAGCTTGTGTCACTCTATAAAAAAACACCCTTTAAGTGATTAATACTTCAAAGAAGCCTTTCAACCCAATTATGAATAAAAACTCCTCGGGAGTTTTCTCCCTTCTCCTCTTCTTCTTACTGAAATTCAATGGTAAAAATGGGAGAAGGGAGAAAACTCCCAGAAAATTTTTATTCACAATTTGGTTGTATAAGTGTCCGCTCTTAAAATCGAATTTTTATATTAAGCGTCAATTTCAAAATATGGCTTTATTATCGATTGCAACTCTTAAAAGCTCATATCATTTGCCCGCTTCATAATTTCAATTGTTTCTAACAATTTGTAACAGTAATCTTTTAATTATTAATTCATCATTATTACACTCTTTAATGGTTAATCACGCTTTAAAAGAAAAGATAAGAGCAAATACCTTTGAAAGACACTACAAGTTGAGTAGAAAGCAGCTCCCCATTTTTTCAGTTGATTTCTCAATATCTTTGCGTCTTATTAAAAATAATGATCATCAGCCATATTATTCACTTTTATTATCTAGATACATACGTATACAATTGTAAATCTATCTTTAACTTTATTTATGTTTGTTGTTGTTATAGTTATAAAAAGTTTGTTTTTATATTGTTTTGGCATTAAATGCGGCCACCAACTTCATTAAATGTCGGCAAAAGTGTTATGAAGTGTGAGAGTATGTAAGTTTATGTTGGTTTGTATTTATTAAAAAAAAAACTTGAAGCCATCAGTAAGTACCCAGCAGTACAACAAAATAGTAACGCATTAGCGAATTCATTAAATGCTAAGTAAAATCCACTTATTGCTTAGAACTAACTCGTCTGTTGGTATAGAATAAATTAAAATGGCAAAATTGTTGTTTAATAGAGAACAATTCATTAAAGAATTCATAAGTGAGTAGTAGTAGTGTCTAAAACTGCTGGGTATTCACAATAACACTAACTAAAGTTAAATAAATAATAAACAAACAAAAATTCAAAATAACAAACAACTTTGGCAAAACTCCATGATCAGTGTTTAAGCGATATGGCGATATGAGTACGAGTGCAACTAAATTTCAAACTTGAAGATACTTTCGAGTACGTTTTATTATTTAGTTACATTTTCTTTTTTCTTAAGTTATTATTTATTTTTTGTTTCATTTCATAACTGAATATGAAATTAATTTTTTTGTTGCGTTTAAGATATTTTTTTTTAACGTAGCGGAAAATAAAAAAATATACACTTAACGCTAAAACTTCTTGGTAAATCTTTTTAATGTGAAAATGAATCAAGTATCCTTTAGTATCTTTAATAACCAAATGAAAAAGCAATAATGGATTTAATTAACGTTTGAGTAAAAATTTGGCAGAATGAGAAAAAAAATCCTGGTTCCATTTTTAAAAGCATCTTAAGAACACCCTTTGTGTAAAGTACTTTTACAATTGGAACTGTTGAAAAACCCCAATTGAAAGATATACTGAAGTTGGTATCATTTGTTGCAACTTAAAATTCGGTGGTCTTTGAACAACTCTCTTACCTCACAACAAAATCAGTTTAAGCACCTCTTCATCTTAACTTTTTGTAAAGGAGTATAGTTTGACCATAAATAGGCCGATTTCCTAAACGCAATATTGCGAAGCATCACTAAAAACAAATGCAACCGCTATGCAGTAAAAACGATAATCATGCTATAATGAAGTCAAGCCATTGTCCTAAGAAACGAAGTAGAGTTTTCGAAGCTATTCCAGTCTGTGTTGAATTGCAACATTGCGTTTAGAAAATCAGCAATACTCATACAAGTGAGCGCAAAAGTAATCACCCTGTCGGAAGATGGTAAAATTTTTGCAAATGATGATTAATGTCAGTTCTGCTTTGACATTTGTTAGATAAACAAAAACAAAATACAAGTCAATGAGAAACAGGGGCGCTATACTTCTTAAAAACAAGGAATAATTTTTCGATTTTCTGAGGGCTGCATTTCCGGGTCACCTAATCTCTCGTTTTCATGATTTGCATTTTTGCCATCCAGACTTCTTGTTTAAGGGTTTTCTATGTCAACAGGCCTCTTAACGTTCTCAAAGAGAATATATGTCAGCAATGCGGCAAACCATGGCCGGAATTTCTGGAAAAAATAAAAAAAATTCACATCAAATAAAAGCAAGCCAAAAGTAAAGCTAAAGTTTTTTATGATAAGAAATTAGAGCCAAAAAACTTTGTTGACAATTTTTGCGCTACCTTGCAGTTTTGATAGCAGTGACCATATCGAAAAACGAGTTTTGTCTTGGCTAACACAATTAAACATATGGATCTATTGCGCCACCCCCTAACCAAAACCAACGTTAGGTTAGGTAAAGTAGATATGGCAGTCAGTATCCATCTGACATACTTATGGCCGTTTTCTCATTACATGATTATCTTTTTTCCCAACGAAAAACTGCACATTAAAGAAATTTGGTTTTCTCAATGTCTCATTTGCTTCTATTCTGTCGCAAAACTAACCAGCACTCATCTGCCAATTATATATTTTCCTTTTATTTGCCGTACAGATAAATTCAATCAGCTGACTCCCAACTTTTACATGTATTTTGAGAGGTGTTGCCAACTGAAAACAATGTTTTTTGCCGGCATATTGAGAAATCCAAAATTGTTAACAGCCAGTTTAGCGGTCTAATAAATTTATGTTGACATTAAGGAACAGACAGTTTGTCGGTACATTGAGAAAATGGCGATTAGACCCATGAACATTGTGATACCATGGAGTTCCACTTAACATAACCCATACCGTAGAAGCAACCCAAACTTTAACGAAGTTTCAAATGCGCAAATTTTTAACGCCAGAGACAAATTCCATTTTGGCCAGTCGTATTCTCGCAGTGAAGGAAAGCGGCAGAGAAAGTGTTATACGTTTCGTCCTCATCTTCGTCATCACAACTGCGGCAGTAATCATTGAGTCCGGCTTTCAGACGCTGTGCAACATATACCAAAATTGGCCATCGATAGTAGAGACAAAGTTCACCCGTTATCCTTGCGGGTCAACCATCACATGGAATCCTGCATCCAATATTCGCGGACCATCTGCTATTTGCAATATCGATAGATGCACCCCAATATCCTTAAAATCCAGTGGAACCCGTAAGGTAGTGCCCAGTATATCCTCGTGCTCTAGGACACCTATGATCCTGATATCAAACTTCTCAGCTATCTCACTCAGAGATGAGGTACTCCAAGGCCATAATGGCGGAAAGGCTATCAGGGTTAATAAACAAAGCAGTCGTCGACATAGCAAATAGTCTAAGCCATTCTACAGCTTCTGGTGACTAAGAGCCATTAGTGTAGGCTCGGTTTCAGCGCTCTGTAGCGACGATCGTGAACCAAAACTTCAGTCTGGGATTTTCGTATTCATAACCCTACAGTGTCCGCAACTTTTTTCACTCCACTGTTGTGTACATTTGAGGCAAATTGCTAATTACTTTCCAGGAGTGGTAGATGAAGGATAGTATCCATCATACATCAGCCCTGAAATACATAGAAAGGCCATTGTCTGCACCTTCCTCATTCTTCCCAAGTAGGTCCTTCTACTCAAGATTGTGCCTTTATTGGGGTTAATCCGCCCATATTGCCATTAGGAATTTTGAAGAAGTACAGAGCAACGTTTCCCTGCGACTCGCTCCGTAACATTCTGTCTAAAGCTCAGCTTGTCGTTCAGTATGAGCCCCAGATACTTCACGTTCTTCGACAATTTTTTTTTCGGAATTCTAGATAAGAGAGAACCAAATTTAATGCAGTTTGAAACCATTTGCAATTCAATGCTAGAAACTCAAATTATCGGAGGAAATATTATAAACAGCAGTTGTTGAATCAACGGCTGAATTCTTCTAGTAAACTTTTCAGCTGCCCGAATATAGAGCTGTCTAGAGTATTATTCTCGTGCCTGAAGTATCACTGCTCTCTTCCTACCGACATGGCTTAAGAGTATTAAATTGACGATCATTCATGACTACTAGAGAAATGTGAAAAACTCTTCAGTAATACATTGTCGTATCCATAATATTGCTGTAGCCACTCCACTGTTATATAAGAATTGAGCAGATTGCCGAAGTAAGTTTAGGGGAATACCATAAGCATCCGCCTTGTAACATACATCGAAACATTCTTAGTATCCTTTTTAGTCTTTCTATTTTAAAAACAAAATAAAAGTTTAATATTTCGTCCATTTTTCCATTCGTGTAGATCATTTGAGTGATTTTTTTTTGGTTTACCCTCAGTTTTGGCCATTGTTGCCTTCCTTAAATACCCAATGGCATTTTGCTTAAAGGTAAACTAGATATCTTTTCTTTTAAACATGAGAAATAATCTGGATGTTCTTTAGGAAAGTGAATTATCGGCAAATCATCTTTCTTAGGCCGATCCGGCCAAGTGTAAAGACTTTTTTGTAAAAGATTCCATATTCTTGGAAAACATTTTTCCAACCCACAACCACAACCATGCAATCATTAAACTTCAGTAATACTCGTACTAATAATGAACTTAATGATTGGTGGATAGATAGATGGCCCGTGTATCTCCCCATGCCAGATCCATGCTACGTATGCCAGGTGAAAGATCGTAAATTCCAGTCGGTCTCATCCGTTTTCTTCGAACAATTTCCGCCTGTTAGTCACCAAGACGGGACAGCAAATATTTCCACGTTTTGTCCAGTAGGTCTGATTCCACCTTTTTAAGCAGAAGTAGTTTATCTGCCTTGTCACGGTACAGGGTAACAAAGCTGTTGGACTGTCTCAACCTGGAAGTAGTCCTTCATGTGTGAAAAAATTCACGTCCGGACCATATTTTATATCATTCATTCCCTTAATCAGACCGATATCGACGCCGAAGAAAGCCTCAGGGCCTATAAATGGACGGCGAGGACTCCTGTTTGCTAAGCAGTCAGCCTTTTCTTTGTTCACATGTTAAGATAATTATATTTTCCAAAATTGTTCAGAGATGTTTAACATTACACTTGCACTTAGAGCCGCCTGGCTATCCGACATTATAAATAATCTCTAGTTTGTGGGTGGTAAGAGAACCTTTTCTTGTCTAGCTTTTATTTTTACGTTGAGTATGACTAATTAGAGATAAAATTCACCGTAGTGCAGATTCGTAATCGGTACACAAAGTTCAATTAAACACTTGATAATGTCGGTTGTTGTTGTAAATTAAGTAGGGAATTTCCGGGCAATCTTCTGTGTTTATCTGAAAATGCGATAAAGGGAGTATTCATTGAAATTTTTCAAGCGAGTCGTAAATTAAAGCGAATCGTTCCTGCTTTTAATAAAAAAAAAAAACAAAATTTTTGTTTGTTAGTGTTCAAATCGCTGTAGCGGTCTGCTATTCTTACAGACTGTATGCTGTCGCAGTTACTTGTGTCACGTTTATAGTTTTCTTATTATCTTCCTTCACCTGGTTTTTCTTTCAAGTTGGTAGGTATCATTTTTGGCGCAGCCGTTGATGTTGTTGTTGGTGGAGATGGTGGGTTCAAATATTTTTGTTACATGTCAGTTTGATTGCTGTTATTTTGTTGTTGGTTAAAACTGTAAGGCATGTCAAATAAGTACGCGTTTTACTTTTGTTGTTTTTCTTTTTTTTTTTGTTGTTGATTGTCTTAAAACATCTTTAAACTTTTACCATTCAAACATAATTTTACACACATACCAACAAGCACAAAGTTTCACATACATACACACATTGAAAAAGCTTTTTTTATTTCACTTACCCGCAATCTCAGCTGTCATTTTTTTTATTCATTCAATTTAATTTTACATCAATCCCGCTTTTTATTGTTTAGAAAAAAAATTTGTTTGTCTGTTGTGTTTTTGTTTTAATGAAAACAACCAACTTAATTTTTTATTTATTTGTTAATAATTTCGTTACTTTTATTTAAAACTTTTTTTTTAAATTTTTTTTTCACTTCATTTTTGTAGTGAAATTGTTTTAAATGTTTTTGTTGTTGTTTATTTTTATAACTTGGCCGTTTTGTGTTAAAAAAAAAAGAAAAAAAAAAAAATAAGAAAAGAAACGAAAACACTAATAGAAAGTTTTTATTATTTCATAAGGTGTTAGATTTATGGTACATACTACTTGCCACCACCACGATCGTCATGTTGTTGGGTTTTCTTTTGTAACCCGTGTATTTTTTTTTTTGTTGTTGGTGTAATGAAGGCGGAAATAACTCGATTGTCATGAAATAGTTGTGTTTTTTTTTTGTTCATTTGTTTGTTTAAATTTGCTTCACTTTTTTCACATTTTTTATTATTGTTTGAGTTGTTTGGCTAAAATATTATTAAATTGTTTTCAACTATTGTTTTTTTTTTTATTTAAAATATATTTGGTTACGAAATAACTTCCGAATTGAGATTGTGTTATATTTGTCTAAACAATTTTTTTTTAAATTTAAATTTTATACAGCAAATTTTATATAGCAATACCTGTAAATACCTTTTAAAAATTAAAAAGTACAAACAGTATGTTTGAAAAAGAAAACCGTTTGATATTTATGGAGTTTTCTTTTCTGAATCATATCCTGCATTTATTCTGCCTTTAACATTTCTTTTTGTTCTTTTCTGAAAAATATGTGAAAACTGTTTTGAAGTGTAACGCAATTTTTTCTCATGATGTTGCCCTCAATAAGAAAAAAATGCTACATGTTCAACACTCATTTTAAAAGGGCATGAATGCAGCTCTGGATTAACAGCAGGAGGCAAATTACGACTTTCGATATCGATCGAAATTTCTATTTAAATTATATTGTAATTTCGATCGATATCGGAAGCCGTAATTTGCCGTCTGGCTTTGTTATTATTTCCGATTAATTAAATAATCTTTTAAGTTCGTCCCTCGTATTTTTTTCTACTTAGAAATAGGCTTTTAATTTAAAACGCTTATTGTACTTTATTGGTTTATGGCGAAACTTGGGTTTTTTTTAATGTAAAATATGTGCATTTAAAAATGTTGCCATATCACATGTAACACTTATGCTACACTTTTTTTAGAAAAGAAAACGACATTAAAAATAGTACATTTAAAGAAGATCACAGTTAAAAGAATGTTTTACATTAAAAAGTTTCCACTTTATGCAACATTTTCTTCAACCGCAGAGCCAGAGTCAAAAATTTTAGTCAATGCTTGTATGGTCTAATATATTTAAATTAATTGTGTAATGCAATTCCTGAGATCCGTTCTTGGTAGGGAAAGCATTCTGAAAAAAACTTATTTTTAGGGATATACCGAAAAATTTTTTTTTTGGGAATTGTTGGATTTTTTTTTTTTTAATTTAAAAAAAAAAATTCCAAAAAGGTGTCCCACTTTAAAAACAGAAAAAAAATAATTGATATAAATATATAATAAATAAAATTTTATTTTATTTAACCTTTATTTATTAAATGGCTGTATAAAATTTATTGAGCTTGAGGTTTTTTTTGTATAAAAAGGAAAAACCTCAAGCTCAATAAATTATAGGTACAGTGCATCGGTAGGCTAGCTGGTAGCGAGCTAGTCTATCAGCGCCGAGGTTGCGGGTTCGATTCCCGCCAGAGACTCTGGTTTCTTTCCTGCAGACAAGCATAGAGCTTCGCGGGATTAGCTTAGGAAATTAAAAAAAAAAAAAAATAAATAAATTTGAACCTATAAACAAATTAATAGTATCAATTAAATATTTTTACTAACAACATTTTCTGCAGTAATGTTGTTGATATAAGTAAACGTTTAATTTACATGGTTAAATTTTTAATTAAAACTGATTTTATTTTTGATTAATGATTTAAATGCAAAACAAAAAGCCAGAATTTTTTTCTGGGTATATACCCCCAATTCAAAACTTGAACTCACCTGAAATTTTATTCCGATCATACTCACCGTTTCTTTTCTTTTTAAATCAGCACTCACTAATGCTTTGCATTGCGTTGGATCTAGAAAAATAGGTTATGGGAAGGAGGATAGAGGGAGGAGTGCTTGTGTACATTCGACTTGAACTTGAGTTTTTCAGCAGGAAAGTTATTCCACATACGAACAGCAAACCAAAAAATAAATTTTACTCGTACACAGAAAAAATTTTTTAGGCCAGTAAAAGAATTAATCAAAAATAAAATCGGTTTTAGTAAAATATTTAATAAGGTGAATTAAACTTTTTAATCAAGTGTATAAAATGTTTAATTGACAATATTTCAATTAAAAGTTTAATTCACTTGATTAAAAGTTTAATTCACCTGATTAAATATTTTATAAAAACTGATTTTATTTTTGATAAATTCTTTTACTGGCCTAAAAAATTTTTTCTGTGTAATGCGTTGTGTGATGCACCGACCAATCGACCATAAAAGTCTATGCTCTTGAGGAAAAACGTGTATTACGAACAAAAGTACGAGTTTCGGAAACCAGATCCCTAATTTCATCATCCCATTACAGTAACGATAAAACAGGCAAATACAGCCCACATTGCGACGGTGTTCAAAGCAGTCAACAGAATTGGAAATCATACTGTCACCAATGAGCACCTTAGCCCTGTTCTGCAAACGGTCGCAGACTTTAAAGTAGCGGCCCACACATATGAGCGTTGTATTCCATTCGCAATCGGCTACAGGTGGTATAGATAGAAAAAACCGAGGCACTTGAGTGCCGAAATGTCGAAAGAACACCTTAGCTACATTGTATTTGCATGCCCAGAACATCAAGAGAATCTGATTTCTCAATAATTATAACACTCATAATACAGATGAGGCACCTCCATCCGTCGCTTGTACATGCGTTAGCATGCAGCATTTTGTCGTTCGGGAATTTTAATCGACCCATAGCACGGAAATGGGATGCGCTTGGTCTTTGATGCGTTTGCGCGTTTTTTTTTTCTTTCGCAAATCATCCCTTTTTATTTTATTTACATATTTCAATAAAAACACATTAAAATTCTTTTAATTAGGGTGCGAACAGAGGGGCCGCTTGTTCCCGAGCCGAGCCGACTGACGCTTATTGCTAGAACCTGCTACTATACAAATAAGCGCGAACAGAACATAGTGGGCGCCGAGCTGGTCAGAGCGCAAAGCTGATTGAATGCGAGCAAAAAGGTCCAAAGCGTATTTCAGCGCCGAAAACATTGTTTATGTTATGTTGTTATTAGAGTTTTTTTCCCGGACTTTTTCGATTCCCGGGAAAGCGGGAAATTTTTTTAAATTTCCCGCGATCCCGCTCCACATAAATAATACAAAGTAAATTTTGGTATTAATTAATGAAAAAAAACTTTTATAAAAAAAACGTAAGGGAACTTGTTTACAAAGAAAGTAAATGAAATGGCTCAATACTAAAAAATGAATTGAAGATTGAAATAGGAACTTGAATTATTATTACCTCACGCCTTTATTCCCTATTATTATGCTTTTATTCAGTATTATTATGCTCTGGATAATTCATAAAACAATAATAAAAACAAAATAAAAATTGAGGTACTCAAGATATGAAATCAAAAAGTTAATTAATACAAAAGATAAAATACGTTAAAGAAATATATAACATTTTTTAATGGCTTAGGAAATAACTTTCGGACACACTCAAAGCGCTTTGTAAGTCGTCAAAAAGTATATTCTTGATTTTATTTACTAATTATCATGTTTCCGAAAAATGTCGTTCATTTTTTACCGAGGTTGGACAAATAGTTAAAAGTGCATCGTGGTAGCATGCCTCGGATTCACAATCAGAAGCAATTTTTTTTTTTATAAACAACGTCTATGTCAGTCAAATGTATGTCAAGGTTGATAAAAAAATAACATCGACCGGACTGCTTCTTCCAAACCTTTTCATTTCAATAGGTCCATTTGTAATCTTTAGGACAATATGTTTTTCAGGTTGTATGTTGTAGTATCTTACACGAGTTTCCAAAATGTTATTTTATTTCGGTTTCCCCGCACTTCACGGGTATATAAGCCAACCAGGGCTGTGGAGTCGTTAAGAAAAAGTTATAACTCCGACTCCGACTCCTTTTGGTGAAATTTTTTAAGCACGACTTCGACTCCGACTTCGACTCCTACTCTAACCTAGCATTATTTAAGAGACTAGTTTTTTTTTTTGACTTTAAACTCTTTTTTAATTTAGTACCTGTTAAATGGTTAAATATAGCAAGAAAATGATTCTGTAAAAATTTCAAATCGATATTTTAATTCTAACGTGCCGCGCATTGAGCTTTAACATACTAGTTACTAACATATGAGTAGGAAAGCTGCAAAATATTTTATTTGGATTTTGGAAAAAATGCAAAAAACATATAGTGCCCGATTAAATAGACCAAATGAGTTGAACCTTTTTTCAATTCTAAAGTGTTATGACATTCTTGACTTATAACTTAACAGTTGAGAAATTTAAACCAACTGAAATATAAAAAAATAATAGATTTAATTTTAGAACGAACGAGTTTTGTTACGAACTTTCGAAAGAAACGAGTTTTGCTTCAATCTGTATGGGATCATTGAATTTTAGTATATTTTAAAGGTTATATTAATTTATTAATATTATGCAAACAGTGCTAAAAAATGTAAAAATAGTTCTGTAGGGGAGAGATAAACTACACCAATTCACATCTTTTTCAAATAACGTTTTTTATACTGTTGGAATTTCTGGATGTGTGAATTTCCATAAGTCCTATCTAATGTAGCTTTCGAGATAGAAAAGTTGAAAACAACACCAAGTCCAATTGGCTTATACGTTAAAGGCATCAAGTGTACTTAGTGTTGTTTACCACAATATTAATAGAGGCAAAGGACAGTCCTTTTTTGTAAATTGTGAAGTGGGGTCTTTTGTTTTTAATATACATTTTATTTATTAAGTCAAATCATTCTCAGGAAAATTTTATAAAGTTTATTAAAACATGCATATGCGCCTTCAGTTGTTAGTTCTACAATTTATATAACACATTTTGAAGAGAAATGTAACGAAAAAAAATGTTGTTAGCCTTCTATTATTTTTGGGAAATAGTACCCCTTTTGTTGTTGGACTTGGTGCTGTTTGTCTCAAGGCATGGAACAGTACCATAGAAGGTAACGAACCTTTTAGGACGTAATTTTTTAAGTATATCATCGACATAAAAAAAATATGTTAGGATCATATAAAATATTCGTACAAATGCACATTTTTATAACATAAACATCATTTGCGATTATCAACATGTTTGCGCGGTCTGCTGTAAAGTTTTCAAAATGTGGCTTGATGTAGTTTATCTCCCACCTGCAAAGTTAAAAAAAATGTGAATTTTTAAACTGCTAAATTTAAATCTTTTTCTTCAGTGTACTCGCCATTGCATTTTTCCGTTCCTAATTCAATATTATTATTGTCCAAGACCGAAATTTTAAATTGCAAGTCTTTATTATATCTCCAATTTTCCCTAAAGTGAGTAGATAAAAGTATTCTCAAATCATTTTTCCCACATTGATGGGAATTATATCTGGAACAATGTCATGTATTTTTCCGAGTTCCTTTTCCTTTTACTCTATTATAATTCACCTTGAAGGTTGGAACTTCAAATGTAGTTCACTTAATGCTTTCACCACAGGAGCTACAGCAGATTTCAAGTCATATTTATGAACATGGCTATTTTTGGCTATATGGCTATATATTTGTTAATATACGATAAATAAAAAACAACATCTTTACAAATTTAATTTTTAAATTCCTTAATTCGGCTCTATTTCATTAACGATATCTTGGCGAAATTCAAATAGTGAACCCGCTGGTTTTTGTTACAGAAATTTGAGGTCACATTAAAACATAGAAAAGGACATGCTTCGATACAATCTATATAACTATTCTTATAAATTGTCAAAATAAGATGTTATCTCAATTTTTTAATTTTTGAAACTCACCTACTCATATGAAAAGTATACTGGTCCTTATTTTCAGACTTCACAATTTCAAAAAGCAGATGGCCAATTCCACTAATTTATCTAAATATCAATTTATGTTTAAAATTTGTTTTTTTTATGTCAAATAAAAATAAAATTATTAGAAAAATTATATTTAAATATGAATTGATATTTAAAAAGAATTGGAGAAATTGGTCATTAAAATTTTTTATTTTAAAAAATATTAGAAAAATTGTAATACAAAAAAGTCGGAGTCGGAGTCGCTAGTTTTTGTGGGTACTTCGACTCCGACTCCGACTCCGGTACAAAAACCTCAACTCCGACTCCTCAACTCCGACTCCGACTCCACAGCCCTGAAGCCAACACAAATTGAAATTGAAAATTTGTGTTTATCACCTAACAAACATATCGCTCCTTCATTGCATCATAGTCATATCTCAAAATTTTAAGTAACTTTAGCAAAGTTTTCCTTCATACCTTCTCGTATTATATCTCAAACTGAACCGAAGTTATAGCAAAATATATCTTTAAATCGGTACATTTTTAAAACTTTCATCGCATTTTGCCAAGATAGTTTGTTTTTGTAGATATGACTATGTTGCAATAAAGGAGCGATATGTTGAGGTATCTCCTATTTTTAAGACTTGTTCATGGACAATGAAACTTTGCTGCCTGCATCTTATTTTGAATTAATGTACTTTATTAACTCTTCACTTCACTAAATGTAATAATTATCCACTGTTGCACTGTCCATTCTGCTTTTAGAGACATTGATTTAAATACATGTACTCACTTCTTGTAATTGATCTAATCCCCAACCTATCCACATAGAAAACTAAATTTACAAGTATAAATAGCTATTTTATGAAATTATAAGGAATTTTTTATTTCCCGGGATCCCGCAAGAAAAATCCCGGGAAAACGGGAAATAAAATAATGGGAATTCCCGGGAAAAATCCCTAGTTGTTATGATTTCAACTTGTTTGGAAAACATTTAAAAAAGTTAAAAACAAACATTTAAGAAAAAGTTAAAAAACATGCAATCAAAAAATTTAAAAAATAAAAAAAAATTAAAAAGAAAATAAAAATAAAACAAAAAAATAAAAATTAAATAAAATTATAAAAAAACTTAAAAACTAAATTTAAAAAAAAAATGTATTAAAAATTTCAAGAATAATTGAAGAAATTATTATTAATGTGTGGTTTATAGAACACGAGCGCCTTACTCGTCCGTTCAACTTACATTAAAAACAAAAACAAAATTTCGAAATTTGTTTTTGTTTTAAATGTAAGTTGAACGGACGAGTAACGCGCTCGAGTTCTAAAAACTACACATAAGCAAAATTTTAAGACTCAGTGTCAGTTTTTTTCTCAACAAAACAAAACTCAAGTCATAATTAGAGTAGACGCTCGTACATTAGAACCACTTTGTTGCTGGGGTAGTTCTAACTTTCGAAAAATTCTAATTTCCAAAGGTTTTTTTCGAAAGTTTAAATACTCATTCAAGTATATTCTTTAAACTTGGCAGGATATTTTCTTAAATCACTATATAAGTGATGAAATTCTCCAAATTCACTTCGTTTATCATTTATTGGCTGTTTTCCAAATGATTTTTTATTGATAAAGTCTTTAAAACAGTAGCCGAAGCTAAATACTCATCATCTGACGAATCCATATTGTTTCACTTCAATTTCACAAACACGAATGAACAACAAGCCGAAATCCATACAAACATACATAAAAAACAAATATGTAATTCATATTCCTTCGATCATAGGCCGAGCCTTGTTGAGGTTGGGGGCAAAAGGCAGAATATGAATGACACTCTTTATCAGGACCTAGCTGCAATCTCTGAGTGGGGTCAAGCGAATAGGGTCGAATTTAATGCACGCAAGACCCAATGTTGTATGTTGACCCACAGACGGGCCGTGGGACCAACTATGTCATCTGTATTAATGGGTGGCATTGATATTGAAGAATCGGATACTCTTGATGTTCTGGGCATGAGAATACAGTGCGATGTCCGTTGGAATAAACACGTTTTTAAAGTGTCGAAAGAGGCATTCAAGTGTTTAGGTTTTTTAAAACGGTGCAGGACTTACTTCACTTCATCCGATCTCCTTACTATCTATACCACCTATATCCGACCGAAGATGGAATACAACTCCCATATATGGGCAGGGGCTTCAAAGTCTATTTTGAACCTTCTGGACCGTGTACAAAGGAGGGCGGTGAAGCTCATCAATGACAGTAGGGTATCCAACTCTATTGACTCATTGGAGCATCGTCGGAATGTGGGTTGTGTGGCACTTTTCTATCGATATTACCATGGGAGGTGTTCTACTGAGATGAGTGAACTTATTCCACCCGCCAGAGTATTTCTTCGTAATACTCGCTCATCCAGTGGATCACATCCGTTTGTAGTCGATTGTCCTGTGTTTCGCACAACGCATTATAGAGAGAATTCGTTTTTCAGTTGAACTATCCGTATGTGGAATAAGCTTCCCGGTCTTCCCCGGGACTTATAATTTATTAAGATTCAAGTCAAATGTCCACAAACACTATTCCCTCTTTCCTCCTTCCCAAACCTTATTTTCCTGATCAACACAATGCACTGCATATATAGGGGCATCCCCTGAGTGTTGGTTTATCGTTAAAAAAAAAAGATAAAATAGCACCGCTGATTCTCGCATCCACTATACACACTCAAACTTGTTTCTCGCATGAACAAGTTCTCGCAATAAGCGTCAGTCGGCTCGGCTCGGCAACAAGCGGCCACTCTGTTCGCACCCTTAGTATTGTGGTTATTTTTGTTGAACTGTTTATGGTTTTTAATCAAAATTTTGATACTTTAATAAGGCTAAGGCACGAGCTCTATATCTACATTTGTCCTTCCAGTTGTGCTGAAAAAGGTCAACAAGAAAAAAAAAGACTAAACCATGAAAAACAGAAAATTGTACTGTGGCATTCAAGCAGAATTCTTGACAAAGAAAGAAAAACATGTAAATCAATTAAAATAGATCATTCAAAGCAAATTTCGATCTACCAAGTGTTGAATACAATTTGGTTTAAAGATTGATGTTTGACTATTGACTATGAGAGTTAAACGGCAAAACCCTCTGAAGAGATTGAGTGGTTACAATTGAAACATGTCAGCGCTATCTGTCTGTGAAAGCCTGGGTTCGCGCCCCGCGGCAGTCAAGAATGAAAAATTATCAATAAATTTTAATTAATTTCATGTTGTAAAATTCCTTTGTTCATAAAAAATAATTTAATGAAAATTAAATTTGATGATCTTTAGCCTAATTAAAATATCAAAATTTTAATTAAAATTCTTTTTCTAACTTTCCCTTTTTAGTTTTTTTTTTGCATATTTTGACATTTCATTACTTTCAATCTGCGCCATCTTTCCCAGTGATTCTAAGTTTTCAAAAAATTTTGTTAATGCGCTAAAGAGTTCTAAATTGGATTCTTATCGCCTTTAGGTTGCATTGCTACGAGGATGCCTCGGGATTAGAGGAAAAAATAGAAAAAAGCGAATTTCATGCTAAAAATCCATATATAATTCTACCTGTATAAAATACTCCGTCATATGCTCTTTACTTTCCGGATTTAGGCCCTCTTGATTATTTCTTGTTACCAAACCTCAAGGTGAAATCCTTCCACAAACAAAATTCGCTTTTGGTAGGAATAAAAAAAATTAGAGATACATTGAACAAAGTGTATTGAGCTCAAAGAAGACTACGTTGAAAACAAAAATGATTTTTAATCAAAAAAAATATGTATATAATTTAAAACGTCACGGACTTATTAACCCGCCCTCGTATTAAAGAAGTACATTGTAAAAAGTCATAGTAAAAAAATACCTTTTCTAAGAAGTTTCTTTAAAAAATAACCAAAAAAATAGAAACTGGGAATTATCTCCTTTCGTAGGTTACTTTATTTATAAAAGTCATTCCTAAACATTTAAGGAATATAACTATTACAAAAAAGCTTTATAAACTACATAACTGAAATGTAACTCATAGAATAAATTCGAAAAATAAAAAAAAATGTTGAATATAACTAAAAAAAAGTAAAATTAAAAAAAAAATGCCTTAAAAACAAATTGTTAAAAATTTACCATCAAAAAAAAGGACCTTTTCAAAACTTTCCTAAATAAAAAAATTTATCCATTCAAAAGAAAATCAATTAATATTTATTTTCCTTAAAGCAAAAACTTAAATAATAACGATCAATAAATCTAAAAGAAAACTTTTTTAACAACTATTGGAAAAATTACATGGAAATACACATACATACATTTTCATGTGTACGGAAAATAAAATAAAACATAACAAAAATAAAATAATAATAAAATAAGCAAACTTTAGCGAAACGAGGTCAATGGAGGTCAACTGATTTTATGTTTAACGCGCAACTACTTCATTTTATACTCTACTAAATACAAACAGATTTTCAACGTCGTCATCGTCATCATCATCATCATCATCAGTTTGGCTGTTAATGACGATGATGACTGCTACAGCTACAACATAAGCGACAACGACAATAGAGGTGCACATAGGGACGCATTAGTTACTGTTTTTAGATCATTTAGACCATTTGAAAATATTTGGAACCAAAAAGTACTTGAGAAATATTTAAAGAAAATTTGTGGTTAGAATCTGCCGAGATTAATAAAAAAAAATTAAAGTTTTTGAAGGAGTATTTCGTTGGTCTCAAGGAAAAAGGTCTTAACTCACATAATTGAAGCTTTAGAGGAGAAGGCAATTGCTTGTAAAACTGATATTGGATATGTATTTGAATCACTTAAAAACTCAATTTCGAAAAAAAATCGAGTTAGGGTCTTTTTACATAACACCAACGATTTGCAGGTCTCAAAATGAAAGTTTTCTTTCAGAAGGTCTGAGTTTATTGGTGAGAGGGGAGAGCAGAATATAAATTTCTCTACCCCTCCCACTAATAAACTTAGGCCCGTTTTCACGACTTAACGATAGCTAAATGTAGGAAGTTATCGAACAGATAATGAGTTTTTAATTATCACAAGTTCTCTTTAACCTTAAAGTGAAGAATAAGCTAAAGAGAGGAATGTTCTACCTTTAACTTTTGTCGTAAGGTTTAGATTTGAGATTGCCACATTATATTCACATATTTTTTATATATGGCAACTCCAATTATACGTATATTTTGTAAATGTAAAAAAAGTACTTAGTTGCCAGCTTGTATTTTTATTTTGGCAAAAATAATCGGTATTTTCTTTAGTATTGCCACTTTTTTAAAAATGTTAAGTTTATTTTATACAGAAGTTGTGAAAACGAAAAAGAGTTAAAGGTAACTTTATTCCTCACTAGTGCTAAAGGTAGCGTTAACTATATCGAACTTTAAAGGTAAGTCGTGAAAATGGGCCTTAGTCTTTCTGAAAGAAAACTTTTATAAAAATAAAGTTTTTGTTGCAATATTTCTACACAGAAAAAATTATCAGTAGTTTTTTTAACAATTAAAAAAAAGTTCTTTTATTGATTAAAAAAAATTGTTTAAAAAGTATTTCAATTTAATAACTGTCATAATTAAATCAATTATTTTTTTTTTTTGTTGAAAGAAAATTAAAAATATTATTTTATTTTAGTTGTTTTGAAATAAATTTTTAATTAAAATATTAATTAAGGGTGTGTGTGAAACGGTAGCAAAGTACTCATGGAAGTAAAATTTTGACACTATTGAGGTGAATAAAATTTCACTAGCATAAATTTTGACATTAGTGTAGAAATTTTTGACAACCACAAAATTATTTTTTTTTCATCAAATTTGATTAAACAAAATAAAAAATAATATGAAAGCAGGACCAGCGGCAAAAAATTAAAAAGAATTATACAACATGTAAGTATTTACATATGTATAAGCTTTTTTGCCCACACTTTTTGTAAAAATTTTTAATATATCAGAACGAATTCATAAAATAGTTGGGACGATCTCATTTCCAACAAAATTGAAATGATTATTGGTAAAAACTTGATTAATTTATTCATTTTCACAAAACTACTAGTATGTAATTGTTTTTTTTCTTTATGTCAAAATTTTACGTTGTCAAAAATATTACAATTTCAAACAGCACAAACATGAAAATGTTCTACCACAAACAAATTTCATTTCACCATAGAACTTTGCTACCGTTTCACACACACCCTAAATAACAAAGAGTCGTAATTGATTTTTTCGTTTAAAATAAAATAATTTAAACTTGTAGAATTGTTGTTGGCAATTGTCAAAACCTGAGCTATATTTAATTAAATCAATTAACTCATTGTTTCAAACAGCAAAGTTTTTGATCCTTTTTTGATTGAAAATTAAAAATATCATTTATTGAAAAAAAAAAATATTCACAATTATAAATTTTTTACTATTTTTAGTAATCCATGTAATCATTTTGGTAACAGTTGCAAAATCAGCAAATTGTTTGATTGGTTCTATAAAATTGGTATGAATTTGGTGATTGGAGACAATTTTTAATTTTTTCTGTGTATTATTATTTTTTAATATTCCTTATATAACATAATTTGAGCTTGAACCTATTTTTAATAACCCTTATCAAATATGTCCCATTGTGCACTCTGTTGTTAACTTAATTTTTTTACTATTCGCTATTTTTTTTTGTCGTTGTTGTTGGTTGAATTGTGAATGTAGCATGTTGCTGATTTTATTGTGTGTATAGGAACTACAGCAGCAAAAAAATATTTAGCGTCGTATATGTGGCACAGTGGAAATACAGAAAAAATTGCACTGTCGTTGATGTTGTTGTTGTTGCAGTCGTCGTCAACAAAATTGATTTTGGTTTTTGTTGTATTTTGTCGTTATTATTTTAGTTTTTCTAAACTTTATTTTATTTGAAAAAAAAAAAATTAAAAAATAGAAAAAAAAATTGTAAAATAAAACAAATAAACATAACCGACATCATGTTACTTACTGCGCCCCTTTATGTGTGCAATAGATGTGCAAATAACTTGTGCATTAGCACATAAAAAAAATACAATAACAAAATGACAAAAAGAGTTAAAAATTAAAAAAATACACTAACGAAAATTTCTTAAGTAATTTTTTTTTATTAAAAATTTAAATATTTTAGTGCTTTTTCAAAAATTCCATTCATTTTCATATTTTCTTTTTAATAGATGGTATTTTTTTAATGAACTTTTAACAAAAGGTGCTTTTTTATATGATACTATTATTTATGTACTTTGTGTTTAAGGTACTTTTTTTAATGAACTTTTTCAAAAAATACTTTTTTAATGTACTCTAATCAATATACTTTTTCAAAAAGTATTATTTATAATGTTCTTATTAAAAAAATATTATTTGTAATGTACTTTTTCAAAGGCCCTTTTTTTAAAATGTACTTTTTTCAAATAGTAGTTAAATTCGTATTTTTTCCAAAGGTAATTTTAAGCAATATGTATTTTTTTCAAAAGTACTTTACAATAAAGAACTTTTTAAAGAAACTTAAAAATAAATCTAATACTACATTTACACCTACGCAAAATCTAGTACTTACGAGATTTCGAGCCAAATCTAGTTGTTTTTGAAAAGATTTCCCATACAAAACAAAATCTACTTCGTGACTAGATTTCGATCTAATCTACTCAAAATCTAGTATTACTTAATGATGCAACTATGGTTTTTTCAATATAGCACTAACAAATACTTCCCTGCACAAGAAAAAATGACATTAAAAAAAAAAAAAAACAAAACAAAAATTTATAAACAAAAATTATTAAATTTTATAAAAATTGTAAAAAAATAAAAAAGACTAATAATATTGATAAAATAAATATCGCTGATTATAAATAAAAGGTGATGCGAATTTTTTAATGTATATATCTTTTTGTGTTTATATGTGTAACGAAAAAACTTTTAAGTTGTAAGTTGTTTTGTTATAAAAACAAAATCTCGCTAATGTCAAAATAGTATAATGTAAACGCACTAGATTTCGAAGAAGATTATAAATCAAATCTACAAGATTTCGGCTTAATGTAAATGTAGTATTAGAAAAAAACGAAACTTTTTTAAAAGCTACATTTTTGAATGTTTAATTTTTAAACTTTATATTTTTAAAGGTGCTATTAAAACATGGACTTTTTTTTAATAACTTTGACCTATGGAGGGAATATTTTTTTTCTAAGATTAATTTTTGATTTACCTTTAACAAGTGTTCGAAAATAAACAGAACATTAGTCAGGAACGATATCTATTTTTTAGTGCTTGTGTAGACAAACATAACCCTTAATACCGTTCGTAACTATTTTCAAGAAAGAGCCGAACATTATAATATGTTCTGTTCTTCGTTAAAAAACCGAACTATTGTAGTGATACTGAAGACATAAATTATATTTTAATTTTCTATAATTATTCTTTTTTTGCATTGATAAAGAAATAAACAAACAAAAAATTTTAGCAACGACCGCAGCACGAACAGCTTGTGTGTGTATTGTGTATATGTTTTGTTTGAGTAAAATTATTTTACTGGATTTTTGTTGTATGTGTATTTTTTTTTGTAAAAAATGTTTGGTTTTATTTTACTAGTCAAAAGGGTGCTATGCACAACAGTAATGAACGCACATTAATGTGCTGAACCGAACACAATGAAGTTTGTGGTTAAAAAAAAAAAAACGAACGGAACGGAATTAAATGTTCTCATCTTTTGTTGAGTGGGATAAAAACAGTAATTTTTTTGTTTTCGAAAGATGACGAACAGGAAAACGACTTTTTTTTAATGATTTGGTACACAAACACTATTAGTGTTTGTATTTTCCACAAATCTACCGAACCAAACACTGAGAAGCGATATTTAATGTTTATTTTCGAACACTGACCTTAACTTTGTTAATGGTACTTATTTCTGGAGGTAATAGTTTTTAATATTAAGTTATATTTTCATTAAAATCACAATGATAATTCACATTGTACTTTTTAATAATATTTTTTTTTAGCATTAGTGAAAATATTTTTTTAAAAGGTTCATCTAAAAAAGTTCTTCGTTAATGTTGTTATTTTTGTTAGGGGTATTTTTAAAGAAATAGCAGAATTTTAAATAAAAACTTGATTTTAAATATTGTTCTAACTTTGAAAAACATTTTCTTTGAGTGTATTAAAGCAAATAAAAATTCATATTTAAGTCATTAAGTGGGGCGTGTATTGCGTTACTTTTTGCAGTGTGATGCGTATAGCATTAGACGTTATAGTTCTTTTTTATTTCTCTGTTCATTGTGCTTTTTAACTACTTCACATCAGAGGAATGTAACGAACAAGAAGATGAAGAGAAGAAAAAAGAAGTCAATAGTCGAGAAAAAAAGAAACAATAAAATAATAAAACTGTATTTAAATCTGACTTTAAATCATGGTCGTTGTATAATTCTCTTTATTCTATTACTATTGCACATAAGCAAATAAAGTTGCACAAACACAGAGCAAAATACTTTGGCAACCAATACAAGTAAAAATTACACTGGGGAAAATTATTAAGTGATAATACAAATGTGGTAAATTGGGAATTGAACACGTCATATAGAAATCTTATTAATAATAAATTTAGGTTTATTGAGAAATTGATCAGAATTCTTTGTGAATTTTAAAGAATAAAAGTTCTCTATTTAAAATAACTTATAATTAAAAGCTATAATATGTTTAAGTTGTCAGATCGGACCTTAAATTAAGATATCTTCGTTGTGATCTTTATGTGATCCATATTGATACATTTAAAGCCAATATATCGAGTCATTTCCGCAAAAAAAGCTTAAGCGACATTATTTTCAATTATTGTTTTTTTAATAAATGACTTTATTGGCAACACTTGCATCATCTGATCTTAAGCGACCACCTTCATACAAAATTTTTATGAAATGAAATAAAATAAAATTTTGTTTTTGTCGCTTAAGCATTTTTTGCGGACCATAACATAGTAATTGTTATGGTAATAACTTTCATTTTTGCTAATTTTCATATTTTTCTCTGAGTGCAGTATGTATCTGATACATTTCGCAGCCAACAATCCTAATGCTAGTTAAATGTATCTATAAGTTTATTACTTTAAACTGAAATTGTGTTTGAAGCGTTAAGTTGTTACAACGATATTTAAAGCTGTTGTTGTAGTTATCATAAAGTTTGCGCGCAGACTCAAACCAACAATCGTCAGCCATTTCTTTGTTTGGCCGGTCATATTGCCACTTTACACTCCAAAACTACACAGAAAAGCAAAAAAAAAAAAAAGAAACTAAGGAAAAGGATAAAAAATATCCGAAAAAATAGACACTCGAATGCACATTAAAACAAATCAGCTCTCAGAGTTTACAACGACATTATTACGATGCTTAGCTCTCTGTAAAAGTCAAACGAACGTACTACTTAAAACTTCAATTCAACGGATTTAAGTTGAATTGAGCTGAGCTTGCGTCCCTGATTTTAATGTTTAAAAGTTGCATTATGTGTTGTGCTGCGTTCTGCGTATTTTTTCAGGTTTTTGTTTTGCTGGTTGGTTAGTTAAAACTATGTGGTCGAATGATTTTGAGACGTACGAAATGTTTGTTATGATGATCTTCATCATCGTTATACTGATTATGAGAATTAGTCGTTGACTTTTATGTGGTTTTTTTTCAGTTATTGTGTGTTGAAAGTAGCTTAAATTGCTGTTGTTTAGGCGGGGGACTACTTCGATGCAAGTGCTAAAGTAACTTTATGGCATTTGCACTTCCTTAGTTGACTTTGGGACACCTTTAGATGGTTAAAGTATGTGTCTGTGTGTATGATTGAATGTTGGTAATGTATCAAATATTAAACTTCTTAAGCTACATGATTTAATATTCCTTGAAGATATTATATATGAGTTGTTTCGGGGGTGCGAAATTCTTGGCCCTGATGTTAGAAAACTATTTTCATAATTCGACATAATTTCCTTTATGAAAAAATCGTAAAATTATTTTTTTATTTTGCTTAAAACGAAAGGTTTTGGACAACTATTCAATTTATATTGCCGGGGAATCATACGATTTAAGTTTTCGGAGCCTCAACCACAAGTACTTGTTCGACAAAAACCTTCGTGTAGGAAGGCGGGAGCTTCCAGAATCCGCTCCACCAGTAAACGGCTGAGTTTTATATGGTCCTCCACCAGTCACGTTGAGTTGTTATTGGTTCTCCACCAGCCAAACTAATTGCAATATTGAGGTTACAAACGATTTCATTAAGTTAACGGTGAACAACCGCAAGAACTATTACTCGGTACGATGCCAAGCCATTAGCCAATGAGAGGTGACCACGCAAAACGCACGAAAGGTAGCCAAGACCAGTGGTGCCAACTCTTCACTGAGAAGGTAAATCGGCTTCCAATTTAATTAACCAAACCAAATAAGAATGTTAAAAAAGCGAAGTTTAGATCCCTAAACAACTTAGATGAAACATTTTTGACATGGTGGCAATTTATCAAACAACACACACAGGTATCAATTTTGTGTATGCAATCAGGAAGAATAATATACTCGCCCCTTATTTAGAAGCTTGAGCTATCTTACCTTCGCTGCTTTTGTTAACACGACAGCAACATCTGTTGAATAGAAAGAGCACCTAGGAGATCCGCCCTTAGGCTGAACTTTTTCGGTGCTTCAAAGTCTATTTTGGAGCTTCTCGATTGTGGGCAAGAAAGGGCGAAAGCTCTCATGGCGGACTGTAGGGTGTCTAATTCCATTGACTTCTTTGAGCAACGTCGCAATGTTGGTGGTATTCGCCTGTTTTATTGTTACTACAATGGGATGTGTTCTGATGAAATTAGGGATCTGGTTCCCGAAACATGTACGTTTGTTCGTAACACACGTTTAACCTCCAGAGCCCATCATTTTGTCGTCGCTTGGCCGGTGCATCGTAAAACGCATTAATGTTAAAATTCGTTTTTCGACCGGACTGTTCGCATATGAAATAATCTTCCTGCTGAAATGTTCTCTTTTAACATAAATAAATTCAAGTCGAATGTCCTAAAGCACTACTCCCTCTATCCTCCTTCCCATGATCTATTTTCCTAGTTCCAACACAATGGAAAAAAAACGAAGAATTAAAAAATCAGACCCTCGACCTTGGGTTCAAACCACAACCACCACGTTATCTCCGAAAGTATATTTTCGTCAGAAAAGTATAACTTTTTGCAGAAACAATCTTTCTCGTAAGCAAAACCATTTTTTTGCTAAAAGACTACTTCCGGAGCACTTAACCAATAGTCATTCTGGTGCCGGGGGAGTTTCTTTTTTTTATTATTCTTAACGGCCACCTGGGTCTTACTTCCAATCCTATCTATTCTTTCTCAGATGACAGCAGCATTTGTCATTCATTCTCCTCTTATTATAGACCAACCCTCACTGAGGTTGAATCTATAAGGCAAAATATGAACGACTCACTAAATCATGACCTAACGACAATCTCCGAGTAGGGTTTTGCGAATAGTATCCATTTAAATGCTCGTAAGATACAATATTGTATGTGGACCCACAGGCGTCTTTTGGAGTCAGCAACATCTGTGTCTATGGAAGGTCAAGCTGTTGAGGTATCAGTCACTATTGATGTTCTAGACAAGAAAATTCAATGTGATGTTCGTTGGAACCAACATGTTTTTCAAGTGTAGAAAGAAGCATTCAAGTGTTTTGGTTTCGTAAAACGATTCAAGAACTACTTCACTCCGTTTGATCTCCTCACTATTTATACCACCTATACCTGACCGAAAATGGAATACAACTCCCATATCTGGGCAGGTGTAAAAAATAAAATTAAATGTCCACAAACACTTCTCCCTATTTTCTTCTCCTCATAACATACTTTCCTAATACCAACACAATGCATTCCATTAGTAGAAGGCATCCTCTGAGTGTTGGCACACAGTAAAAAAAACAAAAAATATTATATGGAGTGCTTAGAGCTAAAGCGAACCAGGTAAAAAAAAACCATTTCGAAATTTTTTTGAGGTTGAGTAAATAAACTGCTGTTAAATTCTGAAGCCATTCACTTGGGTTTATTACCGTTACCTTAGAAATGAAAGACTTTTTGATTAAGCAGTCATAAATTTTGCGGAGAATTTGGAATCAGTTTGAAGTTATATCCCCATAAAAAATTTTAACATTTTGCGAAGCACTAATAGCACATTATAAAAAATTAGCGCACAATTACGCGCTTCGCAATAAGACATTCAGAGATGCAGTAAAGTAAGTGAAGGAACTTTTAACAAATTTTATAAAAGAAAAAATAAAATTTCAAGTGCTTCGGCATTCCTTTACTACGAAGCAGGTTTGTAAGGAAGAATACTTAAAAGTAACTGCAAAAAAACATTCATCTAAAGCTGATCGCTAAGTTCACCAGATTTTATATGCGTTGAATAAAGCGCTTTTTGTGGCAAAAATGTGTTGCTTCAAAGTGGGAACTCACTATATAAAATTCATGCCTTCCGTAAGCGAGATGGTAAGCGAAACTATTACATTTCTCCCTTAAAAACCTGCTTCGCTTGAAGCTCAATTTTTTATTGGGATCTTACTAGCCGTTCCCGCGTGTTTTATTGTATGTAGAACGAACCGCATAAGTTAAATGTCATCAAAATCGAAATTGCGAATCTGCCCCTTCTTATTCCTTGCTTTGAAAAACATATAAATCCTGTGTGTTTTAATTACGATGATCTATCTTTTTAAATTTCTTCGATATTTTCGGAGTCTTTATGTCTTAAGGAGCATATAGACGACATGTTTTTGTCATCTGACATGTCAAATTTTCAAGTCACATGTAATTGTGCATGTCTGTCAAAATCGCTGTTTTACATAAGCTTTATAATATTCGGTCACAAATGTACATGTAATTTGCTTCTGACATTGTCTCCGTTTTTTTTTCGCATTGTTATTGCAGAAACCAAAGTAGTGCTCGGTTTCAAAATAACTTGCTGCCGCCATGAAAATTTTTATTTGCGCCGTAAAATAGTTCAGCCATCTTAACATTTTTTTATTTTAATTCAAAGATACCAATTTAGGATTTTGTAATAAAACTGTTTTTATATATATATTCACATAAATTCTATTCAATTGTAAGATGATCAAACATATCTCGGTATTGTAAAAAATTAACTTCAGCCGGCTAATGATTCCGTCAATAGTGGACGCCGCTGCCGGTTTCTTCCCGGCATAGCTTTCTGATGTCAGATGGTTTATCAGAAGAAAATAGAGCACGCTCTAATTGAAATTTTGTCAGATGACTTTGCGTCTGACTTTTACAGAAGCAATGTTAAAAAGGTAACACACGACATGTATGTATTTTGCAGTGGGAAATTTGACGGGACGGTCGAGCTGAGAGATAGACTGGCGACGGAATTGAGGGTCAACTCATGTTAAATAACTTTCCTTTTCTTTGTAGTACGGAAAGTATTGCTTTAATAGATCTTTTCTAAATGGATGATTAATATTTTCTAAATAAAGGAGGTTTAGCGGCTCTGAAACCTATCTAAGCTTAGAGAAATACGAAATACCAAAAAAACCCCTCTTAAAGATTCTTATTTACTCAGGACGTTGCATGTTTAATTGGATGTTCCTAGGTGCAAAACTAATGAAAATTAAAAAAAAGTACCAGTTAAAGAACAATCTGTTACAGATTCTCATCCACTCAGTACCTCGCATGTTTAATTTTATGTTCCTAGTTCCAATATGTTATGTTCCTAGTTCCAATATAAGCGTAAATAAACAAAGTACCATTTTAAGAACGAAAAAGTACCAGATCTCTTTAAAGATTCATATTAACTTAGGACCTTGCATGTTTCATTTTAAGTTTCAAGTCCAATACGAACGAAAATTCAAAAAGTACCACCAGTTGTAGAACCAAAAACCTAAAGAAAAAAATTAATTTTCCGTATTTCCCCTTTTGGGCACTTTTTTCTCTCCATTAAAGTATCAAAAATTTGATTATTGCTGGAGCCTATTTAAACGTTTATGCCAAAGAATGGAGAAAAATACTATTTAAAAAAAAAAAATACCATCAATGGTTACGAATTTTACCCCTTTAACGTTCGAATTTCTAAAAAGTACCAAATTCATATTTGTATTTTTTAGATAAGTTTCGACCGTGACATATTGTTTATTCTAACGTTTATTGGTTTACAAGATAGACGGGGTGACAAAAAAGTACCAGTTTCTGGTTTTACCCGTTTAGTCCCTAAAAGGAGCCGAATTTCAAAGAATTACCAGACACCTGTCCGCTTTCTTTTCTAAAGAACTACGATAAGTATTACATTTGTTTCTGTCTCTAATAGTTAGAATATGAGGTTTATCGCCCCTGGACCCTATCCTAAGTATTTTAGTGGAACTTTATAAAGACTATATCCGTTAGAAGGTTCCTTTCTTCATTTTGTTAAAGACATTTTTAAAATCGGAGTTTACCTCAAACAAACATACAAACATAGAAACTTTTTATATTTACATACATCAATTTTAATATTTTAAGTTTTGTGTTGTGCTGGCCACCTTTACAAAATACTGTGATATAATTTATAAATGATGTAAACTGACGAAAAAGATTATTGTAAGTTAATTTGTCAAAAATTAAGATTATAATTATTGTTATTATTGGCTACTTTTAACTTTGTATTTTTACAATGTTGCCAGATTTTAATAAAAACTCAATCCCTGAAGAAGTTGGAAAGAATACCAACGAAACGTCGGATATTATTGAGAATGAAATAAATAATCTTTTATTTACATTAAATTAATGACCTTGAAAGCCTGCATATAGGAAACTATATAAACTATTTAGAGAAACTTTTTAGCTATATAATATTAGTAAATAGAATATAGGAATTTTTATTTCTCATGGTGAGTAACATTTATTATAAATTTTCAAATCCTCAAAAGCTTTTATACTTTAATAGTCTTATTCCTTCAATATTTTTCAGGAATATTTTCTATGCACTATCAGAATTTTTTGAGGATTGTAGTTTGACTTAGAATACACATTCGAATAATATGAAAATTTTATAAAATTAGTATAGATATGTTATATATAATAACTTGGTAAGCTTCAGCGCTGTGCCCTACACATGTACCCATGCTAGGGATGCAATGGCATCCTTGCTATTAATATATATACATATATCCCTCGATATACGATAAGACCTTAGCTAATTAGCCGCCCGTCTTATAGCGGAGATTTTCGACAGACGAAACAGAACATTCAGGCACATGTTTTCTACGTAGATATCCCGGCCTACTCTACTACGTTTCTTCGCACAGTCAATCCTAATACGCGTACATTATAAATGATTATAAACGTAATGTTCCTGCCTTTTTAAAATTATTCGATCAGTCATTTAATATTCTTTAAGCCATTAGCAACTTTTCATTACCTTGATACTCTCCCACAGCTTCTGTAGCCCCAAAACTTCTTTCTTCCATAATGAAACAAAACGTGCAGTCATTATGATTGTATCAGCTTTAACCTCTTTATTTCTTTTTACGGTTTTTGACCGAGTTGAAATTGGTATTAAAAATTTAAACACAACTATTTATTTAAAATTTTTTATCTCATCGTAACTCATATAAAGAATATCTTTTGTATATTATGAAAATATAAAAAAATTTAATTAGAAGACGTTTTTGTTTTGTACTTTTTGGTTGGTAAAATCGTTAATAGGAATTTTATTTACCCACGAATATTTGGGGCGTATTTGAAATAAAAATAAAAAAAAACAAAAACAAATGAAGAAAAAAAGTTGGTAATTTGTTGTAAATTTGTTATTGTACTCGTACTTCATTTCATGTTCATTTTATTATCTCGAATTTTTTTCTTTTTTTTATCTGCTTTTTCAGTACATTTTTTTTCTATTTTACTGTTTCGTTTTGTCGGTGTCTCCATTAATTTCAAGTTGAAATTAATGAAAAAAACCTTGACGCTACTTTTGAAATATTTTTTTTTTTTTTTCGTTTTATTCACATCCGCCTGTATTGAAATTGAAGAAGAAAAAGATAAATAAACACACAAGAAATTATGAAATTCAAAACAATTAGATAACAGTAAATAACTCTTTTGAACTCTTCTTTAAGAAAATCTTTTCATTTAACTAAAAAAAACACAAGTCATTTTCCATAAAAACTGTTAACTGATCTAGTTTTACTTAACGAGACGGACGATATTTAGATTAATACAATTTTTCTTTTGATTTTTTTTTTCCAAATAATTAATCAAAGTGTCGTTTATTTTTGTGGTGAAACAATTTTTGTCAGTTTGATTTGCATATTTTGACACTTGTTAATTAATGTTTGTTAATCTTTTGTAATGTTAATCATTTATCTTATTTTTTTATTTTGTTTAATACGAATTGTATAGTATTTTGTATAACGAGTAGTACTCGCTGTCAGATTTTTTTAATGTGGATATGAATTCTTACTACGAACTCTGATTCTACAAGTGAATATGAATGAATTTTATATAAAAAAAATAAATAAATTCAATACAGATGCAAATTTTTATATAAAAAAATAAGCAAGTCAGCAGTTAAAAAAAGCAACAAAAAAAAAATCAATCAGTTGTGTCTATATATTGTATTACTTAAGTAAGTCAGAGCGTAAAAGAGTGCACTGAAGTGTTTAATTAAATAAAATTAGGTTGCACTCCAGCTCTATATAGAACTACAAAACTCTTGTTCCACTTGATTTTTTTTTTTCATAAGTAGAAAATTGTTATACCCAATATTGTCAAAGTACACGCAGAAATTACCATCCAGCCTAAAGCTGGTTTTAGACGGCATGTATTTTTCAGTGGCTATGTCAGATGTAAAATCCATATTGCCGCGTTTCTTTTTTAACCACGTAAACAGGAAAGCGGAAAATAAAAATCATAATCCTGGGATACGCGCTCAAAATAAAACTCAATTAATGTATTAAATAATAATAATATGTACAATTATTTACAGTGTTATACCCTTCTTTACACTTAAAGAAAATATTTGTCAAAAGCCGAAGGTATCGCGAAAATCTGATGTGATGGAGAAATTCTGAGTACAGGTTCGAATTCAGCGCAACTTAAACCTTTAGAAAAATATGTGCACGTTACTCCCAGAGTTTCGAATTTTTTCTAATTTTGCAGGGCTGTGAAACTTTAATTTAAGATACAACAGGTTGTGAATTGAAGAAATAAAGGGTCCGCCAAATAACTTTTTTTTTTGAAAATGCTATAAAAAAAACTACTGAATATTTTCTCAAATTTCTTTTTTTATTTGAAAGTACAATCCTTCCGGTTAATAATGGAAAATAATTTCATTCAAATGACTGCCTCGGCTGGCCGTGCAGTAGCCTACACGATCGGTCCAATTTTTAAGCACATTATCGATTGGGTGCAGCTGTATTCCACCAATGGCTTCACGAATATTGTCATTTAAAGCGTCCATTGTCTCTGGCTTCTCGGCGTAACACTTATCTTTGACGGCACCCCACAAAGAATGGTCCAACGGTGTCAAATCGCAGCTCCGAGGTGGCCAAACGACATCAGCTCTGCGGCTGATAATGCGATCTTCAAAAACAGGGCGCAAAACATCGAGTGTAGCTTCGGCTGTGTGGCACGTAGCGCCGTCCTGTTGAAACCAAATGTTGCCAATATCCTCCCCTTCAATTTTTGTGAACAAAAATTCGTTCAACATGGCCTGACAACAATCGCCATTGACTGTAACGGCCACTCCTTGCTCATTTTCGAAGAAAAATGGCCTAATTATGCCTCTGGACCAAAATCCGCACCAAACTGTGACCCGGTTCGGGTGCATCGGCTTTTCAATGTATGCGTGCGGGTTTTCTGTGCCCCAAATGAGACAATTTTGCTTGTTTACATACCCGACAAGATCAAAATGAGCTTCATCTAAAAAGATGATTATTTTGGCAAAATCGGCATCTTCTGTAAGTCGATCGCAGGCCCACTTAGCGAAGCGAAAACGCATTGGATGGTCAGTTGGCTTCAACTCCTGAACCAATTGGACTTTGAATGGCGTCATACCAAGGTCTTTATGCTAAATTCGTCTCAATGATGTCTCCGAAATGTTCAATTGTTGATAACGAAGGTGAATTGATGTTGATGGCGCTTCACGCACACTTCCTGCCACAGCAGCAATATTCTCGGGTGTACGCACTGTTTTTGGCTTTTCACGCTTTGGTTTATCGATGAGGATGCCAGTTTCCTTCACTTTTTCACAAGATAACGAACATACGGAGCTGAGGGTGCTGACGGGGCTTCTCTTCTTCCAAAATCCGTACGCAATTTTCGCACACATTCTGCAACATTACCATGATTTTCAAAGTAATGTCGCAATATGTCCCAGCGTTGTTCAAGCGTATACACAACCATATTCGTTCAGCGGAAGGATAAAACTAATTATCTGTCAAATCAGACATGAGCTAAGTGTTACCATTCACGAAATAAGCACTAGTTGAAAAAAAAAAACGTTAGATGGCGGACCCGTTATGAAAACTTACCATTTTCAATAGGCTTGATGGTTGTGAAAATAGTTAGTTATTATCAGTATACTAAAAGGTGCGTCCACACACAGAAAAAAATCAAGGTGAAGTCGTCGAAAACAATGTTGATTTTACCGTTTTCGGTGGTGTTTTTGCTTCATAGTTACTTCATGTTAATTTAACATGATTTTACAATAACTTGCGAACAACATTTTTTTCTTTTAAAATAACTATAATTCATGTTAATTTAACATTGCAGTAAAGTTAGAGCAAAATGTCATTTATATTGAAATAACAATCCGAATCTCGTTGAATGAAAGTTATTTCAAGTTAAAACAATGTGAATTTCATGTAGAATCAAACTGATATAACAGTCTGAAGAAGCTTCAGATACAACATATGCATTAAATTAAGAATAATTCAAAACACTTACCCCTGTAATACATGTTTCACTTATTTTGTATTCTCCTTTGTTAGCAGAAGCATCAGCAGAATGGCCCGATATGGTTTTCGTCATCATTCTACTTTGAAAACTTGATGTACTATTTAACTAAATAATTTTAACTAAAAAAATACGGGAATGGTATTTTAAACATGAAAATAAATTTATTTGTATGGGAAATTTCGGTTAGATTACTTTTTTATAGGACATTTTGATAACATTAACTTTTTATAGGCAATATTGTTTAAATCTGGTATTTTTTAAAATTTTGCTTAAATTCACTTTTTATAGGATATTGTGCAAAAATTTATTTGTATGGGAAATTTCGGTTAGATTAACTTTTTATAGGAAATTTTGATAACATTAACTTTTTATTGAAATTTTTGTCAAAAAATTTGCTATTTTTTAATATTTTGCTTAAATTTACTTTTTATAGGATATATTGCTACAATTTAATTGTATGAAAAATTTCATTTAGATTAACTTTTTATTGGAAATTTTGCTAAAATTAACGTTGTATAGGAAATATTGTTATAATTTTCTGTTTCTAAAGATTTGGCTGAAATTTACTTTTTTTAGAGTTTGCTAAAATTTATTTGTATGGGAAATTTTAGTTAGATTAACTTTTTAAAGGATATTTTGCTAAATTAACTTTTTATAGGAAATGTAATTGAAATTTGCTTTTTTTAAATTTTGCTTAAATTTCCTTTTTGTAGGATATTTTGCTAAAATTTATTTGTATGTGAAATTTTGGTTAGATTTACTTTCTAT
This sequence comes from Pollenia griseotomentosa, assembly GCA_963931875.1. Classification (NCBI taxonomy): domain Eukaryota; kingdom Metazoa; phylum Arthropoda; class Insecta; order Diptera; family Polleniidae; genus Pollenia; species Pollenia griseotomentosa. The sequence continues at coordinate 170,667,513 of OZ007562.1, read as the reverse complement.
AGGAAATTTGGCTTAAATTAACTTTTTATAGGAAATATTGTTAAAATTTTCTATTTTTAAAATTTGGCTAAAATTAACTTTTTATAGAATAGTTTGCTTAATTTTTGCTTATATAGGAAATTTTGCTAAAATTAACTTTTTATAGAAAATATTTTAAGATATGATATATTTTAAAATTTGGCTAAAATTTACTTTTATAGGATATTTTGTAAAAATGAATTTGTATGTGAAATTTTAGTTAGATTTACTCTTTTTTAGGATATATTGTTAAAATTTTCTATTTCTTAAAACTTTGCTTACATTTACTTTTTAAAGGATATTTTGCTAAAGTTTATTTGCATGGAAAATTTTAGTTAGATTAACTTTTTAAAAGATATTTTGCTAAAATTAAGTTTTTATAGGAAATATTGTTAAAATTTGCTATTTTTCAGACTTAAGTTAAAATTAACTTTTTATAGGATATTTTGCTAAAATTTTTTTTTATGGGAAATTTTGGTTAGATTTACTTATTATAGAAAATTTTGCTAAAATTAAGTTTTTATAGGAAATATTGTTAAAATTTGCTATTTTTTAGACTTTGGCTAAAATTTAATTTTTTATACGATATTTTGCTATAATTTATTTATATGGGAAATTTTGATTTTGGTGGATAACTTATTACAGGAAATTTTGCTAAATTAACCTTTTATTGGCAATATTGTTAAAATTCGCATTTTTTAAATAAATAGAAAATATTAAAATTATGTCTGCTTAAACAAAATAAACAAAAATAAGGCATGACAGTGTGACCATATTGCACCGATTATTGCTTTGTTTTTGTTTTGAAATGGCGGCTCGAAAATTAATCGTGCAATATGTAGAAATGTATGCCGATGAGGCACTATAAAAATGTTCGTAGATTGTGCTATTTGCGCCGATAGTGTAATCTCAGCCTAACAATAAGGATGCTTTAGTCTGAATGTGCATCTTGAGATTAAGTCCTCTGTCGGCTTTTAAAGTTTTCAATTAAATTAATATTTTTCTATTCTTGAATCCGAAGTACTTCAATATTGCAGCTTTTTATTTATCTAAAATAAAATTTATTTTTATTTTTACTAGTTTTTCAAATACGGACGCTTTCTGCTATAAGTAAATATCCATCATTGTTACATTTGTCTCTTGATTTCTTTATAGAATCCTTTTCATAGCACCATTAAAGTTAAACAACGCATTCCTTTACACTTCTCTCAAAACATAGATACCCAAAATATCTTTCTTAAATCTTGTTTTTTTTTATCATGAAGCAGCTAAAAAATATTCCTCTGAGTATCTGAGTGCGAGAATTGTTGCTGCCAAAGTCATAGTTGTAGTTGCTTTTGTCATATTGTTGTAATTGTTGCTGCTGTGCTCGCTGTCATTGTAGTTGTGAATTTTAATGTTGGCGCTTGCAGAACAAATGCACATTTAAGTATTGCTGACAGTATCTCGGAAAGATCTGGCAATCTGTGAAGCACTTGAAATTTGTTTTTTGTTTACAGTTCTTTTTGCTTTTTTTATGGCTGTTGTGTTGGATTTTTTCTCTTTATTTTTTATTATTGTTTATTTGTTTTGATCTTTGAGTTAAGATCTTGTTTTTTTTATGTACATTTTATTTTTTATTTTATTCAGTCATTTTCTGCATAATCATTGTTTTATAATTTGTAATTAAAATAATAATGCAAAGAGATCTTAAGTGTTTTAAAAAGATTGAAAGTGAGATTTTTATTTTTGAAAAATACATAATTAAATGTGTTAAGGTTTTTTAGAATTAGTATGATTTTAATAAGGATTTAAAGGAATTTAATAATTTATGGCATACTTATAGAATTTTCAGTTTTTAAAATTTTGTTTTGTAGGTATTCAAATTATAAAAAATAAATGTCTTAAACTCTAGCGCATAGAAAAATGATATCATAAATTAGGTATTTCTTTTTAATCGAAATTTTAATATTTTTAATCAGGCTCAAGTTCAACAAATTGAATTTTTTTTTAATAGTCAAACATCAATCTTTAAGCCAAATGGTATTTTAACCGTGGTAGATCGAAATTAGTTTTTTGAAGGATTATCTCTTTTAATTGATTCACATGTTCTTGCTTATACTCTGTTTTTCCTATTGTTATCTGCCAATTTTTAACATTTTATTTTTATTGTCATTTCGATTTTCCCCAAAACTCTTATTTTCGTACATCTTTTACACAGTTCAGTTGCTTCCGACAATTTCGTATGTGTCAGTTTGAAAGTAACTTTCAACGTTCTTCCTCTGCCTGACTCTTTGTATTTAACTGCATTTTGACGGCGTTAAGGTGCAAAATTCTGGTTGATTGGATTGATCTTTGCTTCAAGTGCTTTTCTTTAAGGCTATGCTTCAAGTGTAGAACCTTTAAATCGGGCGATCTTAACAGCCAGGGCAATAGAATTTTGGTTATGGGCCGTGCACCTCTGGAGGGTGTATGAATCATACTAGGGATATCTTACCTTATGGTGTAACATTCTCCGGGTCATATTTAGGTGCAACCAATATCCTAGGTATTGGCAACAATCCAAAATATGCAGATTACAACAGATCTTGACGATGTGTGTACTGGTTTCTCTCTCATTAGAGGGGGTTAAAATCCACCAGTGAATAGGCCATAAGGGGATACCTGCCATATGACCCACTCCATGGTGTAAATCTTTTCCACAGCTGTAGGGCATGCTGATTTCGCCGTTCATCCATCCTGTTGGAACTATATGTTCTTCGGTCCCAATTCGTGCAGTTCAGGTAGAAGAAAGTCCTTGAGCATGGCTCTAGAGGTCTTGCTGTTCACAGCATTCGTTTGTAAAAAATATTTCTATAACTCATCGCCTTAATACTGTGGCTAAAAATTTCAAAATATCAACAACTTTCTTATGATTTTTGAAGTTTTTAATAAAAACTTTTTTATACATTTTTTATATTTATTATTTTTCTTTTCAAAATAATCCTTAAATGGTAAGTACATGCACAACGACAATTTTAATTACCAGTCCAAGTTTTAATATCGCAAAAATAATAGGAAAACATGGTTGCAAAAAAGCTCCAAAAATATACTCAAAAATATGTAATAAAAAGTTTGAATATGCCTTCCAAAAACTGTAATAAAAATCTTTTAATTGTAACTTTTATTTTTTTCTTCTTTAAATTGGTGGCAATTATTATGTATTTTATCATAACATACATTAATTATTGGCCTCGAGCTCGAAAAAACTTTTTTTTTTATTAAAAAAAGGTCGAAGGAATAAAATTTAATTTAATCTATATATAAATCGGCTAAGGGAAAGAAGTTAAGAACACTTTCCTCCTCTGTATGTCAACCGATTTGAACACACACCATTTGAAAGATATTTACTTACGGAAGTGCACAATATATATTTTATTAAAATCTGTTCAATATTTTCGGCGTAATAACCCTGCAAATAATAGGACCAGTCCAAACACGCATGTAAAGAGTAGCCCACAAGGGACCAGGACTAGTCCAAAAGTAACCCAAACGTATGGAAAAAACATGGTCTATTTAACATTGCGATGTCCTAGGGGAGGACCATATAACCCACCTTTGGACTACTATGGAGTAGTTTTAAAACTACTCCATGGCATACTCAAGAGGATTAGTTTTGAAATCGTTTAAAAACGAAAGCACGTCGTTAAAAAACGAAGACATGTCGTCTCACTACAAACACTTTTTAACAATGACATGGTCCATGCTTGCATTACATCGGACCAGTCCATGGAGTAGTCCATTTTATGAAAATGGATCAGGTGGTCCAATTTTATTTGCAGGGAAGCGTTCAAATTAACTACTAACACATATGTACAAAATACAAAATTGGTTTTTTTCAATTATCAAATAATAAAAAAATAGGGTGCTTGATTATTCGACATTTTTAAGAAACCGGTTTTAGATTATATCGACTATATAATACGGGAAATTAAATTTCTTTATTTTAGTTTTCCGTGCTGCATGTGGTGATTTATTTAGCTTAGAAACATAATATTATAGGTGCAGGGTCCTCAGTGAATTAAAACCTATAAGATGAAAAATGAATAAGAACATGTAAGGGGAGCTTTTTGGTACTTTTTCGTTCAACATCTGGTTTTTTGAATTATTTACGTTAATATTAGACAATGAAAAAATAATTAAAATGCAATGTCCTGAGTGGAGTACAATTTACAAAGGAGATTTTATGGTAGTTTTTTGTTTTTCAATTGATATTTTTTGATATTTTTTATAGTAGAAGATAGAATATGAAAAAGAGGTTAGTCCCTTGCCAAATCGATACACTAATTTGGAAAAAATTAATGATCAAAACATGTAAACTCACATATATTTAAATGTAGTGTCTTCATATGAACCTAAAAATATATGGTAGAATTTTGATCATTAGGCGAACACTCTAATTAATTATTGTTCAAATCAAATAAAATTACTAAAATTCACTTAATTTAAGAAGTGAGATGAATTAAAGCAATTGTATTTCGGTTATTTTTTATTGTTTGAGTATTTTGTAGCGACTAATCTGTACTAAAAAATAAGACGCCTCTGGTATTTGTGGGACAATTTGGCTCAATGTAGAAAGTTCATACAACATTTGTTAATTCTTTTTCATTTAATTTACATAATTTGTTTTAAATGCTGTACCTTTGCCATAGTTGGGGGTAGTGCACTCAATATTGATTTAAATCAGCAGTACACTATCACTAAATAAATCTGCAAAAAATTTGTTTGAACACTTTTTCACCAGCTTTAGTGATGATTGTTTTTTTTAACTACAAATAAAAAAATTTTGTGATATTGCAAATATTTTTACCTTCAGATTGAGTGCAACAAATCTGCACTCAATTCAAATAGTGCAAAATTTGAACTTGCAATATAAACATAATCTCACTTATTGGTCATAATATTTTTGAAGACAAATACGGATAATAAAAATTTAAGATACCAAATGATATTAATCAAAAAAGTTAAAATTATTTTTTTTGGATGAAATAAAAATAATGTTTTAAAAATATTAAAAAAAACTTATATCGCCCATATAATTTAACCAGTGTTCAAAAATAAACATTAAATATCGCTCCTTAGTGTTCGGTTCGCTAATAGTGTTTGTGTCGTAAATCATTAAAAAAATAGCGCTTCCCTGTTTGTTATTTTCGAGCACAAAAAAATACTGTTCTTATCCAACTCAACAAAACGTTGAGAACATTTAATTCCGTTCGGATTTTTCTTTAAGCCACAAAATTCATTCGGTTCGGTTCAGCTCATTAGTGTTCAGTCGTTACTGTTGTGCTTGGCGCCTTTTTGGCTGGTAAAAAAAACCAAAATTTTTTTATAAAAACGAAAAAAAAAACAAAGAGCCAGCAAAATAATTTTACACAAACAAAACATAAACACAATGCATACACAAGCTGTTCGTGCTGCGGTCCTGGCTAAAATGTTTTGTTTGTTCATTTCTTTATCAATGTAAAAAAGAAACATTAAAATATAATGTTTGTCTACAGTATCACTACAATTGTTTTGTTTTTAAACGAAGAACAGAACCTATTATAATGTTCTAATGTTTCTTGAGAATAGTTACGAACGGTATTAGGTTTTGTGTTCGTCTACATAAACACTAAAAAAATAAATATCGTTCCTGGGTGTGTGAGCCGAACGCTAAATAATATTCCATTTGTTTTCGAACACTGAATTAAACATTTTCTGCAGAAACTTTCTCCAATTCTCTTTGAAACTGCATTTGTGTCCATACAATGAAACTTTGTTTTGCATCATTTACATTTAATATGTCTGCACTACTGCACACATTTGGTCTTCTTAAACAGAAAACATCTGTCATTATTGGCGTGACTTCCACCAGCTGGAAATCAAAAAAATCGCGGAAATTGTTATCCACATCCACACAGAACAAAAACATTGACTAGTTTTGAAAATAAGAAGCAATTAAACTTGTTTGGCCCATGGTGACCCATGAATACAGGACAAGGGTTAAATATTTTTCCGAATATTTCGTGTATAGTTTTTAGTAATGCACATTGAGATTCTTACATAAATATGCACTAGCAAATCGATGCTTAAATTCATAAAAAGCTTAAAAACAGATAAATACATATATGATTTCATTGGTCGCACAAGAAAAAAACATGCAATTGCCTTTCCCTGCTAACAAGTTTGCTGAAAATTATAATGAACAAATAAAAAAAAGTTTTAATTCGCATTTAATATTCTTTAAAACTTTAATCTTTATTCTAACAAAAATTTGTTAGTTGTCCTTTTCTTTTCTTTTTCCGATTTCTGTTAATTTCTTTTTAAAACTTTAATTTCTTAAACTTAAGTTGTAAAATTTTTTTTTACATTTTGTGTAACTTGGCATTTGTTTTCATATTATTTCTGTGAATTTTTTTTTTTTTTTTGATTATTTTTTTTGATTTTATTCAGATTTTTTTTTTGTCTGCACTTCTGTGGAAGCTTTGCCGTTTTCCCTCCTCTGCAAAACAAACAAAAAACCCAAAAAAGGAAAAAAAATGGATTTTAAAAGACTAAATTTTTTCTTTTCCGACTGATGTGCTCTCATACTCCGGTACTGGTGGGTTCATACATAATTTTAGTTTAATTTCGCAATATTTTTTTTCTCTTTTATTTTACAAAATATTATGGAAATGTGAAAAAATTCAACAAAAATTAAAATTCTGTTATAACTTTTCCACTTTGTTGTATTTTTTTCTTTGCATTTTTTTTATTTCTACTCTGTAAAATTCTTATTAAATTTACAAAACTGAAGAGGAAAAAAATTTGTTCTGCTTTTATAATTTATCTTTAATTTTTTTTCTACTGTGTGTCTTTTTTTTTAATAATAATTCTTTTTTTTGTAATTTCTTATTTTTTCTTTCTTAATTTAATTTTTTTACTTTACATACAACATTTATTCGTATAGAATGAAGAAAAAAAAAATGAATTTTTGTTAAAGTTTGTTCTTTTTCCAGTTCTACGAAATTAAATGTCTGTTCGTCTGCCTCTTTGTCCGAACATTTGTTTACTTTTTCTCTTTCTCTGTCCAACCGTACCAATTCGTAAACTTTTAAGAAGAAACTATGTGAATGACAGTGGGTTGGTTTGGGGGTCAAAGAGATATATAAATATTTTAAGAAATCTAAATTGTTTATATCTTTCTATTATTTTTCTAGACTTTGTGTTCATGCTAGTTTTAAGCATATTTTTTGTTTTTGGCCCACTGTACCTATGAAATAACAATCACGAAATTTTTATAATTATTGATGAATTAAAAGTCTACTTTCTTTCAAAATGAATCAAATAAATTGCTCTTAACCTTGTAAAATTAGAAAAATATCCAGAAATAATTAATTCAAACTTTAAAGTTTTAATTTATTGGAAAAGTTCAAAGGTGATTGCAATCGAAGTTGTGATGCGATGCTAAATATACGAATTATATGTGTATGTGTATGTGTATATGTCATGTTTGTTAAGCTAAATACCGTTTAACTTTAAAAAACCGCCGAATAAAATTGAATCGAGTTTTTGCCGTATTTTTATTCTGTTTTTCACTGTCGCAAAAAAAGAACCCTTAAAATAATGATAAACTGGGTTTAAACAACTACAGTCGAAATCAAAAACGGTCGAACAAAAAACGAAAATTTGTGTATAACTTTTCGCTTTTTGAGTTGGTATGAAAGCGACTGTTTACATTATATGAATCAAAAGTAAAAGCAACAGTTTATTTTGGGCCAATGACAAATGAAGAAGTGGATCATATAGTACACAGAAAAAATTCGCCAAAATTGTTCACCAATTAAAGCATTAATCAAAAATATAATCCGTTTTAATTAAAAATATAATCAAGTGAATTTAACTTAATTTAACTTAATCAAGTGAATTAAACGTTTAATTAATACTATTAACTGATTTAATTGATACCATTAATTTGTTTACTGTTGCAAATTTAATTCATTTTTTAATTAATATCACAAATTTTTTAATTGAAATCAATTTTTATTTTTTTCTACTTTGACTGCAGTTTTTTAAACGCTGATGATAAATATCGTCAGATCCATCTATTAATGTTCCAAAAATATCTCTAAGCCCCTTTCATAAGATTTATATAAAGAAAAAGGTCAAAGATATATGACATCGGATTTTGGTTGCAATTTTTAAAGTATCCGGGTACAGAATTTGATTCCCTTCTATTTAAATATTTTATTCGAAACCATTATTAAATTTGACCTAGTGGCATGAGAGATCTTTGGAAAATTTTTAAAATGTCACTGAAATAAAAAAATAAAAGGTCAATGAAATCGGGTTTTACCCTGCCTTTACACATGCAAGTAATTACTTGCAAGCAGTGTATACCTATTATCAAAGAAAATGTCGAAGAAAAAGCCGAAAGTCTTGCAAGTAGCTGAGTGTTTACACAGTCACTTATAAGTTTTCATTTTTCAAATGTTCTCGAAGACAAAACATCCTAAAAAAGGTTTGTTTTCGGTTTAAAAACATTACCATGTTGAGAACATTAGCATGTTATAGCAAAATAAATTTAATAATTTTTTCTTTATTTAATTTTCGGTGCATCTTGATGAAAAAATTATGTTTATTTTATAAAATATGTGACTACAGTATTAACGTAGTGGCGATATCATAATGTTACTGAGAAAATATTTTGATTACCATATTTTTTTTTTTCAAAATGCTTAAAATGCATGATTAAAATTGCCATTAAGATGCGTTGTTGTATAGTTGTGCGCTTTTTTATTAGTTATATTTTATAAATACAAATAATAAACAAACCTTTTATTTTACTAAGTACTAGTAGATTGATACAAAAGTCATCCACGGCAACACTGTTTCTTCATTTGTCATTTTACTTGCAGTAAGTGTCAAAAATTTACTTGCAAGCAAATTCTCTTGCAAGTTGAGCTGCAAGTACGAAAAATTTGATGGTATTACCCCCCGTTTCCACATGCAAGTGCAAGTTCGAAAAACTCAATACCCTCAAGCATTTTCACTATTATTCACACAATTTTTGTACTTTCAACCAATCGGCTGTTTCCTCGATTTTTCGTTGATAATACGTATACACTATTTGCAAGTAATTACTTGCATATGGAAACGTAGGGTAGGCAATTTTTAAGGTGTCAGGGTACCGAATTAAAATGATTTTTTCGGGACTATTTTTATATACAATTGTTTTATTTGATGCACTGAAAAACATGATAGAATTTTAGAAAAGGATAAAAACGCAACTGAAATTAGTTTTTGGGAAGTTTTGTTTTTATAAAAATATTTTTGCTCAAAAAATTTCATTTTAAAAGAAGTAGTATTTTTGTAACTTTTGCATCGAGAAATTTTTCGATTGAAATGCGTGAAATGAAACAAAAATGCCATATATTGAAACAAACACCTGTTTTTCTCACTGAACTGTGCCTGTTACTTTTTTTGGCGAGTACTAGCTGTCACGTAAGGAAATTACTCGCCAATTTACAGAAAAAGTGTGTCTGAAACATTTTTGTGAGAAAAGTTCCCGCTTTGAACTGCCAAATAAACTCACGAATAACAATGGGCGAGAAAATAATTTAACACTAAAAAACAATTAAAAATGCAAAATGCCAAGAATAATAATCTACAGTGAGCGTCAAAATAAAGTGTACAGCTTGTTTTCCAATGTAAAAAGTGTTGTAAGTTGTAAAAAAAGTAAAATTTCTACTTTGTCAAATTTGATCAGACTTCAAGCTTGCTGTCATCTGTGAAAAATACGTTGCTGCAAAAATTGACGAAAGCAAGTTGGACAAAAAAACAAACGTGATAAAAGGTAGAAATAAGATATTCAACGGGAAAAAATACAGTATCTATAACTTAACATCGGGTGGAATCGATGCCAAAGAAACTAGAAGCCGTCCTAAAAGCAAAAAGAAATCAAACAAAGTATTAGCCACTTCACTTTTCTTTTTTTTTTTTTAACTGTACACTTTTTTTAACGCGTTAAAAACGGAGTAAATTTGTTTGTTTTTTATTGTACTGTTTTTGTTGTTTTTGAAGTATTTCAAATTTTTAATTTGTAATAACATTGTCCAAAGTTTTGTAAATGATAAAAAACTTCTAAAAATTTTAATTCTTTTTTACTAAAATAACACATTTTATATTGGAAAACCAGTTGTACACTTTATTTTGACGCTGACAGTATATATAATTCGGCAAAGGAAAAAAAGTTAAGAACACTTTTCTCATCTGTATGTCAACCGATTTGATCAAAATATACACCATTTGAAAGGTATTTACTAACAGAAGTGAACAATATATATTTTATTAAAATCTGTTCAATAAATTCAGAGTTATAAGCGTTCAAATTAGCTACTAACACAAACACAAAAAATTTGTTGTTTTTCAATTATCAAATAATAAAAAAATAGGGTGGTCGATTATTCGACATTTTTCAGAAACCGGTTTTCGAATATTTCGACTATATAAATCTTATGTATAAATCGGCACAGGCAAAACAGTTAAAAACGTTTTATTTCTTTGTTGGTCAACGGAACCTTAATGGGAAGAAAAAATTGTCAAAAAGGGGAAATATGGAAAATTAAATTTCTTTCTTTTACTTTTCCGTGCAATAATTTTCAAAATTTCTATAATATTGAACTTAAAAACATAATATTATAGGTGCAGGTTACTGAGTGAATTAGAACCTTTAAGATGAAAAATGTTGGTACTATTTCGTTCTACATCTGTTACTTTGATTAATAGTTCGTTAATATTAGACATAGAAACATAAAATTAAACATGCAATATCCTGAGTGGATGACAATCTATAAAGGTGGCTTTTTTAAACTTTTTTGTTTTTCAATTGAAATTTTCTAATATTTTTTATATTGAACTTACGAAATTAAATTAACTCACGTTGAAGATAATTATGAACCGGAGGTTGGCTTCTCGCCAAATCGATCCACTAAGACGGAAAAATAAACGCTCGAAACATGTAAACTCATATATATAGATAGATGAACCATGTTTAACATGTAACGGCAGCCGGAGTCTTACCACTTCAGAGTTCTACTACCTTCTAATACCAGCCGTGCTCATGGAAAATGGGGGTGTTCTTTTCTCTTTATAGGCAGACCAAAACAGTTACAAAATAAATTATAATAAGGTAGTATATAATTATTTAGATTGGGGTCGAATTTAACCAAAAGCAAAGGAAAAAAGGGTAAATATGTAGATACGACTTTTAAGGTAAAAACCATATCTGGCATGATGTTGGTGTTCTATCATTCTGTAAGGTGTTAAACGGCGAGGTAAATCAGTCATAATAATATCCTCTTTCTTATTTCTTATTTGTTTTTTCAAGCACGAATTCGGATTAAATCAATTTTATAATTCTTGAATAAAGCACACTTTGAGATTGATTCAATCTTTATTTTAGTTTAATCAGTCTCATTTTCGGATAACTTCAAGTACGAATTCGAGATTGAATGTGGACAAGTTAAGTATTTCGCGATTGAAAATCCGTACTTGAATTAATCTTTCTGTACTTGATTCAAGAAATCCGTTCTCACCGTACTATTAATAACGCTTCGGATTGATTTGAGTGTAACGATTTTTCTTTTGAGAGTAACGATAATCGTATCGTTAAAATAAATATAACGAAATTTATCGCATTCGCTATTCAGTAATATTTTTACCGATATTCGCCGTCGGTTGAAGTCAGCTGTTAAGCAGTATTTTTCTCTATTTAAGCGACAATAATTTACGTGGTGCTTATTAAATCGATAACATTTATTTTAAAATAAACAATTTGGTTTAAATTGGCCTACGAGTATTTGGCATTCGCGTATTTTAGCGTTTTGTAGACAGAAATGTTACATGACCTTAGGCTAAGATATCTCAGAGACGGAACAAGATATTACAAAGGTTAAACATTAATTTTGTGGCATTTTGACAAAACATCTTAAGTCAAATTTAAAAATTTGTAAAAAATGTTGTTAAACATACGTATTTTTAGTCAAAAAAGATATTGGTTTACATTTTTAAAATGTTGTATTATAAAGGACTTGTTTTTTTTTTAATTTTGGTTTATTTTATTATTTGATAAAAATGATTTTTTCACCGAGTTTTTTTCAAAAACTTTTTTGCTACCTTAACTAGACTTAATCAGCCCAATTATGAATGAAAGTTCCCCGGGAGTTTTCTCCCTTCTCCCATTTTTCATATGTAAATTCAATTGTACAAACGGGAAAAGGGAAAAAACTCCCGGGGAATTCGTATTCATAATTGGGATGAATATGTTTTGTCAAAATGCCACAGAATTTTAAATGTAACTGGTAGAATTTTCAGACGACATAGCAGTTTTTATAAATAAAGATTAATTCGCGTAATTATAATGTGTCGAATATGGCAAAAAACATGTGTTTTACAATTTAAGCAAAGATATCGCGATAACCTGATAACCTGTGATGTAGATTCTGCGTACATATTTGGATTTAGGGCTACTCAAGTCTTTTAAAAACTCTGATGGTTTAAAATTTTGTTGCCCTGTGTAGTTAAAATAAAGTTTGTAACCGAATAATTTTTATGAGGTGTACCACTTATAGTATGACGAGCTGTAAATTGTTTAAATATAATATAATATAATAACATTTACCAATTTTTGAAATTCCTACTACATTTAAACAAAAAAAGAATTAAGGTAAACGATCATTAACTTTAAAAACGAACAAATAAAGGTCAAAGGTCACAACAGTTAAAACTTCTAGAAATCAAGCAACTTTTTCTTTAGGAAATTTTTCGGCACTTACAACTTTGACTTAGTTAGCCTACCTTTTACGAAAGTTATTTAATATCTCTTGGCCCACCGTATATTCGGTTATTTAGTTAGTTGTCCGTCCAATTGTCTGTCCGTCTTTCTGTTTATTTGTTTGCTTGCTTGACTTGACGTTTAGTGTGGATTTTTCTTATAGTATTTAGTATTAAATGTATCTTTTGTTTGCCGCAATATTATTGCTGTTGTTTTTGTCTGCTTACTATCCAATGTTGTTGTTATTATTGTTAACCCCAAAAGAATTCAATTAAAGTCTCAATCTGTATCTTTCGTTTACACATTCTCACACAGCAATAATTCGTTTTGTTGTTAGTTAGCCAGCATGAAATCAACAACCAAATAAAACTAAAAAAAAACTTGAGCAACAACAGCAAGCAGCAGCGACAGCAGCAGAAGCCAACAGCAACAATAACACTAAAGCAACAACATCAGCAAACAAACAAATATGTATGTATGTACTGTGAAAAAAGCACTGAATTCAAGAAGAAAGAACTCATAAGACCATGGGTTATGTCTTTTTGGTTTTGGTGGCGCACTTGTTATTTAAGATGCATTTAAGTAGTTTAGAAGCAGAAATCACCAGAACAAGAAGAATAATAAGAAGAAGAGGCAGCAACAGAAGACTAAGACCAAGAATCAGCATTGCTTGATGACGAGCAGCAACAGAGTGTGGTGTGACTTATAGTTGCTCTTGTATACTGTTTAGTAACCATTTGAATGTGTGTGTTTGTAATTTTGAGTGTATGTATATTTTACCATATAAATCCGGTGGATAATTCATTCTTTCTTTTTTTATACTTATTTTATATATATATATATATATTTTTTTTTTGTTTTTTTCCAGATTTTTTAGTTGATGTTGTTGTTAAGGAAAGTTCATCAACTTTTAAAAAATTTTTATTGTATGTATCTTTCTCTTCGCCAGTTTTTTTTTTTCATCTAAATAAACGTTGTCCGTCTCCGAAGTATTTGGTATGTTTGTTGGATTGTATGTAGAGTATTGAAAATCATCATTATGATTTCATCATTGTGCCACTAAAATGAAGTCAAGTCTTCTTTCTTTTTTTTAATTTAATTTTTTCTAACACAAAATTTTATTAGTAATAATGAGGATGCTTATTGTAAATGTTACGGTACTTCTTATTTTGATTAAAAAGACCAAAAAAAAAAAAAAAAAAAAATATAATGGCTTAAGTCATTTAAATATTCCAAAATTGAATACATATGGGCAACAGCTAGAATATGAAACTGATTTAATGTCGACCAAAGCCCATTTATTGGGAAACAAATGTGAAAGGGAAGCGAATGCAAATGCCTCAGTTGTATACACAGCCAATCCTCAAGCTCACCCTCTGCCCAACACGTAGCATGGACTTGGTGTTTCCCGTTAGAGAACAAGCAATGCTCTGACAACCGATCACGGGCGAAATAACCCTTTATATTGCTTTGATTAAATCCCTGCGTTATCACAGCACGCATAGAGGCTGTGTATGATAATAATCGGAAGCAATTGGTTAATCAGCCGTTCGTCTTAAACCCCTTAGATTACTGAAATTAAACCAAACAAATAAAGAAATTTAGTCATCGTCCAAACTTGCAATTTTCATTACTGCAATTTTCAAAAATTCTGCTTTAAATTGCATTAGTGTCCAGATAGTTTTGCAACTTTTGTATTTTTATCTTGGCTTTCCTCTTCCCATTTTTATATTTTATATATATTAATACAAAAAACACCTACAGCCATACAAAACAGAGCTACAGAGTTAATGAAACTGAGTACCCCTCCCCAAACTTATCATTCCTCACACCAATAAACTCAATAACTGGTGCAACAAAAATTGCAAGTCTGGACGATGACTTATAAGCCCGATCATAAGCATGAAAACAAAAACTGCCGCAATTGTGTAACGGTTTTAACACTTTAAAACTTGCAGTGCTTTGTCTCTGTGAAACTCGATGGTGTGATTCTTAAGGGTGCACAACGTATAACGGTCTTGCCCTTTTGTACTACGGCAAGCCAATTTACACTCCACGAAGCAATGGTGTTGGGATTTGGCTATCAAAACCTACGACGAAAGCTCTTACAGACTGAAACCCGAATTTTGCTTGGATTATGAAAGCAAGACTTCGTACCAGGGCTCGAAACCTTACAATGATTCAATGCTACGCACCAACACAAACATCTGTTATCGCCTTTGCTCCTTGCAGGAGTTGTGATTTAGATTTACATACGAGCCTGCAGTATGACCTTATCTCATGGTGAATCTAACCACTTGGTAATTTATATATATATGCCTTCATCAAGTGCCTTCATCAAGTGCGAGAATCATTTTTCATACAAATGTTGCAATTTATAACCTAAGACCTACAAATCACACCCGCCCGCTTGTTTAGAAGCTGTGTAACCAACACTGATAATCTGATTCAAGGCAGTATCCGTACTGATAGCAACATAACCTTAGGAAGATTTATACATCCAAGCAGGTGCCAACTCCACATGGGCTCTCCTATGAATAATGACACCCCTTATTTACCCATGATATAACCACAGCCACCTCGAGCTCTCCGAAAGTATTTTTTAAAGAAGGACAACCCCTTGGAAAAGCATACTAAAGGAGACCTCACTAATAGTCCCACCAGCTTGCTAAGATGGGGGCTACTGGCTTCCGAGTCCCCATCAGTTCGGTACTGAGGTACAACTTCGGACTTCTTGAAATCATAAGACCCCAAGGAGTACTGTTATTTCGGATGTTTGCCGCATCCATGATGGCCCATGTCCGAGGAAAGAATATTGACACAACAATAAACTGTTATGCTCCTCCAGCCTTCCCCCATATATCTGTTCCGCGAAACTCCATGGAAGAACGACTATAAAGCAGAAAAGATAAATCTTCCGATACCTTTCGATTCTTGGGATTCGAAAAATTAATTAAAAAGGTTTCGTTTAAATGTGCTAAATTCCCATTTCTTACTATTGTTAAACTGAAATTTATTGTTGATAAAATATAAACTATTTCTATGCGCATTTCACTGGTTGCCAGATCGGCAGGAAACTTCATCCAAAGCTTCCAAAGTTTTATTTATTGATCAAATTGAATTCTTACGGATCCCAGGAATGACTTTAACCTGATTTTTCCCAGAGGCTGTAACACCATAAAACTGAAAACTCCTTTAGATGATCGCTTCAACCCCTTGGAGGTCTCCTTGCAGGAGTAAAAGTAAAAAAAAAAATAAATATACAAAGGAAATGTATGAGACCTAATTTCTGCCAAGCATTTATCATTGGAAATTAACCGCATTTAATATTTTTCCAAGAAATTTAAATATGCCGAAGATCTGTGTTATAAGCAGGGCTGTGGAGTAAGAGTTGATGTTTTTGCACTGGAGTCGGAGTCAAAGTACTCAAAAAAAAAAAAAAATTTGCGGCATAAAAAATTTAAAAATATTTTCTAATATCTTGCAAAACAATAATTCTTCGAAATATTTAAAATATTGGTTTTAAATTTAAACAGAATAATTTCCTTGCTATATTTAACTATTTAAAGGCTTGCAGCATGTGGCCGAGCGTTGTAAAAACTGAATAGTACGGTTTTATCCAATTCTGGCTTCAAGAGAATCTCTGTGTTCAGTGGAGGTCCTCTACGATTGTCCGGTCCGATTTCCGAAGCTTATAAATTATAAGGCCAGAAACAAATGCAAAGCATTACCTCGGCGATGATTTGCTGGTTGGCCGAGCTTTACAAACGTGATGGATTCTTTAGCGCTCATTTTTATCTTATTTGGCGTTCAACATAATGTCAAATATGCAAAATCATCCTTAAAAGTCAACTCGTGTTGTATGCAATTTCCTTACTTTTGTATAAAGCCTGAAGGGCAACTTCAACAGGAAAGCTAAAGGCGATAAGAGGCTAATTTGGTGCTCTCTATCGCTTTCACATTTTTTTCTTTTCAACGGAAGCAACACTGGCAATAAAAATTAAAGTTGGCGCAGAGTGACACTTATAAAATGTCAAAATATGTAAAAAAAAAAAATTAATCAAATAAAAAGTGAAAATTTGCGAAAGGAAAACAAAAGAGTAGAAAAAAGAGAGACAAAAGTGCAAACGCTTAAAGGAGCACCGACTTGATTTTTTATTTGCATCGCAATAGAGAATAGCCTCATCGGCCTTGTTAAAAATGACTTTTTAAGTTCTGCTTGAGTTTGACAAAAATCTTTGTAAAGTAATGCCTTCATGTCAATATCTTCGAACTTTTTTGGGTAACCTGATCGGTCTTTGTCTTCTTAGTCGAAAGAACTGCTTGTACTATGCACAAATCATCTTTCGCACGTTGAAATCCATTAACCATATTCATTAGCGAACATTTGATTCGCAGACATTTGATGTGATTAAGCTGCATTCAAGTTATAAACACAGAAACCATGTGTAAAAGATACGCCATCAAGTATGAATCCCTAATATTAGGGGAACACAGCCGCAATATATCGAGCCCTTTTTCGATTATATCGTAAGCGACACTATTAAAACTGCCGTAAACGACAGGTACTATAACCAATTAAAATATAATTGTAAAAATAAATTAATGCATAACATGAAACCAAATAAGATGCTGCTCTACTTAAGAAAAAAATTATAGCAACTCTCTCCTGTAAAATTTGCCTTTTCTCGCTTACGATATAATTGCAAATTGGGCCCGATATCATAAATTAAAAAATGTTAGAAAATTGTAATTGGTATTAAATACAGACAAATGCCTTGAAACACAGCAGAAGCGAGAATAATAACATTTTCTATATTGTTGATTTCTTTCTTCCCTAAAAAAAAAAAGTTGCTTAAGCAAATCGAGAAAAGTTCAATAATCTGCGATCATTTTAATTTTTTTTACAAAAACCTAAAGGTTTTTTTATTTTGAAATTCTCAATTGAAAGAAAAACAAATAAATTTTATTTCTCACCACAAAATCTTCTTGTGCATTTTCCATTACATCATGAATTATACATTTAAATAGTTTCTAAAACAATTGTTGTAAAATAAATGTTTTTTGGCTGGCATTACAACACATTAACATGCTGCCCTCCCCACTTCACACTCCCTCTCATTTATTTCTTCATAAATAACTTTATTTCTTTTGTCTTTCAACTCTAATAGTCGTCGTTATAAATGGCCTCTTCATATACAACTTTTATCCAGAATTTCTCAATTGAACAATAGATGGGAAATTTTCACAATATTAATTAGAGCTCGACAGTGGATTGGATTTTTCAAGTCTGACTCTAACCCAACGAACATTAAAGCAAATTCTTAAAAAGTTTTTAGTTTTGTTTAAATTTTTATATTACATCGAATATGTATTCTATGTCAAATAACAATTTCTAACGATTTCATACTTTAATAGTCTTAGGCCCGTTTTCACAACTTACCGATAGCTAAAGGTAGGATTTTATCGGTCATATAAAAAGTGTTCCATTATTACAACTTTACTTTTACCTACCATTTATGATGAACCTTAGTTTACTTAATCTCTCTCTTTAGGTTAAAGTAAAGTTTTAATAATGGAACATTTTCTATAAGGCCGGTTAACGTCTACTTTAAGCTATTTATATATAGTTGTGAAAACGGGCCTTATTCCTTCCATATTTTGCAGTAATATTTTCTATGCACTATCAGAATTGATAAAACTATAGAACAATATCGAACTTTTTCCAAAATAACAATAGATTCTAGTCAAGGAGACAAAAGAGAAATATATGTGAGTTGGCGTTTCGAAATTTCTCATCGAAATTTTATTTTAGGAGGGGGGAGGGGTTAAAATTTTACACTTTTGGCCTGTTTGCGTGTTATATCGGTATATGAAACTATGTGTTCTTTACGTCTGAGGTGTAAGGAATCCTCAGTAACTTTGTAGAAAATATTACGGCAAATATTTTTATGGAACATATTAACCCTTTAAACCCCCTTTTTAACGGTAATTTTTGGCTCTAATCTAATAAATCGAAAAAAACACTTCTAAAAATGGGAAGGGCGGGAATGAAATGTGTTTCAAAAATGTTAAAAACCATTCACTGAATAAAAAAAATCGGTCTAAATTAAGAATTCTGAATCGTTTATAATTTTTGTAATATTCGATCTGCCCTAAATTGGGAACACATGGCATGGCGTACCTTCTGATATGTCTATAGACTCCAAATCCAAAATTTAAACTCGAATAAAAGTTCTTAATTGCAATTTGAAAATTTATTGCAATTAAGCCGTTTACAAAATCTACAATTCTTTCCATTTTTTTTCTAAAACATCCCACTGTTCAATGTCATTTTAATATACAGGGGTGTTTTTAAAGATTTGTTAGAATAAAGCCCAAAATTACTATCATAAAGGGAAGTTAAGGTAGACATTAAGGATGCCAAATGGGACTAGGTTTTTTGAAACCCGGGATTCGGGACTTTTAATTCAAAAAAATGGGTGATTTTTTAAGCCTCGTTTTTTTAAAAATCTAATAAATCACTCAAATTTGCATCATATATTCAAAATTTTTATTGGAATCGATAAATTGGTCTTTGCCATTTACTTTTTAAAAATAACTTCATATAAATGTTGCCCGCGACTCCGGTTCAAATGGGCCATTCGTAAGGTCCAATTTTGCACCACTTTTTCGAGCATTAACGCCTGTATTCCATGAATAACACGTGTTATGTTGTACTCTAAAGCTACGGTCACACTTATTAAATATTTGATCAAATAAGCGTAACCCCTACTTTTGTTAATAGTTAGTGAGATTTAAAATGGTCTTAATATTACAAAATAAACTTATTATACTACTAGACATAGCAAAAAACAGTTTTTTGTAAGATGTGGTATTTTAATCAAAATAAATATTGATATAAGGTGAAATGATTGTTTAGTTTGGTTGTTGGTCCCGTTTTTTTCGTCAAATATTTAATAAGTCTGTCGGTAGCTTAAGGATTCAATCGTGTTTGGATTGTCCACATAGACCAACGACTTCACATTATCCCACAAGAACTAGTCAAGAGGCGTCAAATCACCAAATGATCTTGGCAGCCAACTCACAGGGCCATTTCGAGAGATAAACTGCTCACCAAATTCATCCTTCAATATGTCCATTGTTTCACGAGCTGTGTGGCATCGTCTTGTTGAAACCACTTATCAACCAAGTCCAACTCAGCCAATTGGGGCAAAAAAAGTGGCGTATCATGGCTCGCCGTTGACGGTAACGTTTTTTCCACGGCCGTCTTTGAAGAAAAATGGACCGATGATGCCACCAGCCCATAAACCATACCAAACTGTCGTTTTTTCGGGATATATTGGTAGCTCTTGTACGGCATGTGGCTGTTCTTCACCCCAGATGCAACAATTTTGCTTGTTTACGTATCCATTTAGCCAGAAATGAGCCTTATCGCTGAACACAATTTTTCGATGTAACAAACGATGGGCATTTCTCACAGAGCACGAATTTTGATAATAAATTTCAACGATTTGCAGTCGTTGCTCGCTTGTGAGTTTCTCCATGATAAAATGGCAGAGTATACTGAACACTTTTCGCTTTCACAGATGTAGTTTGGACACAATTACCAACCAGTGCTGCCCGCCCGAAAAACTTAATTCATAAAAAATCGCCCTTTATTAAATTAATTCATGAAGAAAATTAAACTCATTACAAAATAAAACCGTGTAATGTAATCTTTTAAAATAATATGGATGAATTATGTATTAAAACTTATATTTTAAAAAGCTTATTAAAAAAAAAATGACGTGTGATAATCGATGCCTTATTTTATTGCAAACATACGCTGTCGACGAAACCAATGCTCGCATTCAACACTTCTGGGTGGCATCGTAAATAAATAGCTACATATATGCTATATGACAATATTAAATTTATTTTATCTCAAGTATATATATCCAATTATTACCCCCGATTTCACCAAGTACAATTAAAACTATTATTACTTTAACATCCAGTTAACAATATGTTTTGACAGCTATAACTGATAGTTAATTATAACTGAACTTGGGGAAATTGGGGGTTAATCTAATAAAAAAAAAACTTAAACAAATATGTGTCAAAAGACCTTTAATAGAACCCCCTAAAGTTTTTAACACCTTGTTGCACATTTTTTTTTTTTTTTCTGTGGTACAAAATGCTTTGCATGTAATATTTATTCACTTGCGACTTCTTTTTGTAACCAGTTAAAAATTGGATTCATTGCCCAGTATGATTTAATATTTAATATTATTTTTTACACGGTGACTTTCGTTTACTTAAATATAGTTGTAATTGAAAAAAAAAATTATCACGTTTCTACTAAACCCAAAATAAAAATCCCGGGATTCGGGACTTAAATTTTTAGAAAATTTTTTAATTTTTAATTTAAATTTGTTTTAATTTTGAACTTTTAATTTTTTATTGCTTTAATTTTGTACTTTTTAATTTTTTTCTTGTACGTTTTATGCCCGTTTTCACAACTTACCGATAGCTAAAGGTAGGACTTTATCGGCCGTATAAAAAGTGTTTCATAATGACAATTTTACTTTAACCTACCAGGTAGGATGAACCTTAATCTACTTTATCGCTCACTTCAGGTTAAAGTGAAGTTTTTATAATGGAACACGCTTTATAAGGCTTGTTAAAGTCTACTTTTAGCTATTGGTGAGTTGTGAAAACGGGCCTTAATTTTGTTTAATTTTGTACTTTTTAATTTTAATTTTTTTCTTTATTAAATTGTTGTGGCTTTTTTTTATTAACATTAATACTCTTGCTCTATAATTATAAAATATAATCTTGTTGAGCAGGATTTCAATAAATAAATAAATAAAAATAAATAATCCCGGGATTTCGGTATTCGGGATTGGCATCCCTAGTAGCCATACATTTGCAGCTGTTGCTGTTATCGATTTGCTTCACATTCTTCAATAAGTTAGGCAATATAAAAAACAAATATTGGATAAAAGTAAACCAAACCTACTCACACATGTGCGTAATGTACAATGTTGTCAAAACATTAAAAAATATTTCTTCTATATAATTCAAAACAATCCAGAGTGCCTCGGTAGGCTAGCTGGTAGTGAGCTTGTCAATCAGTGCCGGGGTTACGAGTTCGATTCCCACCAGATACTCTGGTTTCTTTCCTGCAGACAAGCGTAGAGCTTCGCGGGATTAGCTTAGGGAATTAAAAATAAAAAAATTCGTGGTTTCTACAAAATTGAGCCACAGCTCGTCTAACTGTCAGCCAAACCTAAATTACAGCGAAAAGCGTTTTTCAAAAGTTCTCATGGCCATACAAATTGTATGTAGCATACGAAAATAGCGCGGAGACAACACTTTAAAATTGGAAAATCCGATTTTGACAGCGAGTTTTATAGTGAGGTTAGACGCTATTGCTAATAAATAATACCAAATTTAGCTGTACATATTAAGATAAATTTGGCGCTTTTATCCAATTTTTTTATTATTTGACCCTTTTTTAAGGTATAACGTTTGCCCATAAGAGCTAAACGGCAAAAAACGTTTCGTTTTCTGCTTTTAGTTAGGTATGGCTGTATGGCTCGCCTGCGCTAAATTTTTTGCAATCGATAAATATCGCGTTTTTCTGATTTTCAGTCGCCATCGCGTTCGCCTGATTAACCGGCTCCCAGTTTTTTCTTTGGAGTTACCTTTAAGCCAAGATATATGTCAAGAAGCCAAGAAAATACCAACAGCTTAAGGCGAGAAGAAGAAAGGGCGATGGGACCTGAAGTTCTAAGAAAAGTTATGGGAAATGCTCTGGAATGCACTTTGTTGCCAACGTTAAATAAAAATAGAAAGAAAAAGTTTATTCATTAAATAAATCATAGAACTGAACAATACAAAACTGTATCGTTTCGCGAAGCACTAATGATACATTAAAAAAAAAAAAAAATAAGCGCACAATTATGCGCTTCGCAATAAGAGATTCAGTAAGGTAAGTGAAGGAACTCTTAACAAGTTTTATAACAGAAAAAATAACATATCAAATGGTATTCCCTTACTACAAAGGTTTGTAAGGGAGAATACTAAAAAAAAACTGTAAAAAACCTTCAGTGTGTAAAGCTCAACGCTACATTTACCAGTTTTTATATGCGTTGAAAAAAGAACATTTTTGTCTAAGAAGTGTATTGCTTCGGAGTGGGAACTCTCCATACAAATTGTATGTCTTTCGTAAGCGAGATGGTAAGCGAAACTCTTACATTTCTCCCTTACAAACCTGCTTAGTTAAAAGCTCAATTTTTAATTGGTACTTATGCGCACACCCGTTATTTGTAACATAAAGTAATTTAAAAAAATAACAAATTTGAGAATAATTAAAGATTAACCCCCGTATTCATAAACAATTATTAAATTTAACAAACGTTTATTAGTGTAATTTTTATACTAAATTTGTTCTTTAAACCTTTTTTAAATTTAGAAATTTTTTATGAATACAGGCATAAATTTCTTAGTTAAAAAAAAAATTATCAAATATAAATTAAAAATATTTTATAAACAAAATTAATTATTTCAAAAATATGTTTGCTGGGTAATTGAAACTATTTAAATAAAAACTTGTTGTGTACAGAAGATGATGTTTGAAAACTTTAAATGCTGTTAAAAATTAGTTCAACTTTCAAAAAGATTAACAATACAAACCGACTTGTTTTAGATTTGAAATGAAAAAAATCATATTCAAGAAAAAGTTAAAAAGAATTATACATGAGTACTTGTGGAATGTTTACACGTATTATGTAGCTAAAGGTAAAAGATTATTCATATCTACAACAAACAAACACAGCAACGCAAAAAGAGAAAAATAAAACAGAAAAAGAAACTACAAAATACATTTTAAAATTTTTAAGTAGCTGCAAATGACTTTTTTTATTTTAGTAATCCACCATAAAGAGGGAAAAATTTCACATTAAATGTCATGTTTTGAAAAAAATAATAATTTTTATATTACGTTTAAATAAATTTTGTAGATACACTAGTATCTGTATCCGTATCTGTTAGTATGTGTGGTCGGTGGAATTCGGTGGAAGCATTGTGTGTTACACTTTATATTATTTACGCTTGGCTTGAAACTAAACTGAACTTGGCCTTAAGTTTTCTATAGACTTTGCGAGCCAAAAACATCAACACAACTTAAATAAATATTAAAAACAACCACACAATAAATAGAAACAAGTGAATACACTCGAGTATATTCTTGTTCATTCATGCCCAGTAGCTGGCTGTTGGGACTGAGACTGAGACTGAACTGAGACTGGGGCTGGGTTAAGGGAAATTTTCGTAAGATTTTAAATGTTAAAACCAGTGCCAAGTGCTTTTGTTTAATAAATTTTTCCATAATTTGAAAAAAAAAAATAAAATAATAATCATTTCATACATGTTTAAAACATTTTTTATTGTTATTGTTGTTGGTGTTGATTATTGTTTTTTGTCTGTGACCAGAGGCAAGGTTGCTTGCTGAAATATACTTGTACTCACACTTTGTTTTATGGAAAGAATGAAAATCTTCATTTTATTTGTTTGACTTAAATGTGGTTGCGGTTGAAATTCACTTTGTTTTCCGTTTGAAATTAAAGTTTTTTTTTCTCTTTTTTTTTTTTTTGATGACTTGTAAACCTGTGAATACAAATTTTATAGTTTGTGAAAAATTAGCTGCTTTGTATCTCATGGATCTTTAATGCGAAAATTACAAAAAAAAAATTCATTCAACATGTCATTTCAAAGAAAACAGGGCTTGACATTTGTTCGGTTAATATATACACTGCTCAAAATTAAAAAAAGATGTTTAAGATTACACTGTTCAAAACTAAAGAGGGTCAAGAAAGACCCTCTGTATATAAATTACATATTACATATTAACATTTTGTTTTTTGTATATATGTACATATTGACAAGTGCTATGAGCTTAGACCATTTACTAATCCCGTAATCTGTCTACACTCAGAGAAATAATATGTTTTCATATGGACAAGAATAATGACATTTTTTTGGTGAAAAATTTCTTATACATATTTTTTTTCTTATTCTAAATTTTAATATTTTTAATCAGGCTAAAATTCATCAAGTTTAATTTTCATTAAATAATTTTTATGAAGAAAGGAATTTAAGAACTAGAAATTAATTAAAATTTATTGATAATTTTAATTTCAAAAGATTTATTTATTTATTATTGATAATTTTTCATTCTTGTCTGAACTGGGAATCGAACCCAGGTTGCCTGACATGTTTCGATTGTTACCACACAATCTCTTCAGAGGGGTTTGCCTGATTAAAAATTAAAAAAATTTAAAATTAAAATTTGGATTAAAAACTATAAAAAGTTTAATAAAATAACAACAATATAATTATTATTATTCTTGACAAAAGTACGAAAAACAGAATATAAGGAAGAACATGTAAATCATTTGAAATTAATAATCATTTAAAAAACAAATTTCGATCTACCAGGGTTAAAATACCATTTGGTTAAAAGATTGATGTTTGACTATTGACTGACAGCCGTCGTTAATGGCGGTGAGTGTTAAACGGTAAATCCCTCTGAAGAGATTGTGTGGTTACAATGGAAACATGTCCGGGCAACCTGTCCGTGAAAACCTGGGTTCGTTTCCTAGATCAGTCAGAATGAAAAATTATCAATAAATTTTAATTGATTTCAGATTTTCAAATTCCTTTCTTTATAAAAACAATTTAATGAAAATTTAGTTTGATGAACTTTAGCCTGATTAATTATAGTAAAACCTTAAGGCCATCGTTGCCATAGCTCTCCATTCATTATACTAATAATTTACTGATAAGTATAATTTGTAAATAAATACCTATAGATAAATAAATAATCATGTTAAAATTTGGATTAAAAAAAAACCATTAACAGTTCAATAAAAACCCCACAATACTGATTTTTTTTATACATATAAAATTTACTTTAAACATACATATCATCTTTTATTGTCTCCGCTATTATATTATGGTTGGATTGTTTCTTCACTAGGCAATTACTACAATTACAATTACTGCACACCACCTAAAACAGTAGAGCTGGCAAACTATCGAAAGTCGTAATATTCGATATTTTCGATAGTTTGTTGACAAACTATCGATACTATCGATAGTATCGAATTCTTTGTAGAATTCCTTAATTTAATTTTTAAGTAATTACCATTCGTTTTAATGTCGAAATTTAAAAAAATAAAATTTTCCAAACTTGGAATAAAGTTTAATCTTTGTTAGATTTTCAGCCATTTTCTTTATCACAAGCTTTAATTTTTTCAAATATTTATTAAAATATACATACAGTATGCAATAATTCGCTTTAATATAATTTTTATAACAATCTTCGGGTCTTCACTAAAAAAGTTGTAACTTTATAATTTATTTTCGATATATTTCGAATAATAATGTGCACTGGGTAGTATGAAAAAAAATTAATGTGTATTGAAAGTATATCACTTTTTCGAAACTTTTCAAAATAAAATAAAAATTTTCGTTTGGTAAAACAACAAAAAAACAATAAAACAACTCAACTTTGTTTTGGCTTTCAATATAAATATAGAAAACTCTTATAAAGGTAAAATATCTTTAGTATACTTTTTTTATATAAACTGGTATTTGGCGAAACAAAAAATTATTGAAAATTTTCTTAAAAAAGATTTCAACGATTGTATCGCTATCGAAAATAAACTATCGATAGTCCAATGGAAAGAAAACTATCGATAGTATCGATCGGGCGGTCTGTCTACTCTCAGTTGGAATGGCTGGCCACATTCCATTAATTGTGGCAAAATATACTTTGATAAATATCATCATATATATACTAAGAATATTTCTTCTTTTCTTCCTATCGATTGTTTTCCAGCTCTATAAAACAGTACGCAAATGTACTGTTTTTTACACTTTGTACCATACTTTTTGCTTCAGTCCACAAAAAAAAAGATATTATGAAAACCCATGTCAAAGTAGTACACATTTGGGGATTTCAAACGGTATACTATCATGTGATATTTTCATAATATCCTAATATTTTACAGTACATAGTTAAACAAATTTTTGTTGTGTTTCAAACAAAAAAGTTCTAAAATAATAAGACTTTTTACGCTGTGTTCATTGTTTTGTCATAAACACAAAGTATTATAAATTTAAATTATAAGGGGTGGCTCAAAGCAGTTGTATATTTCCATGTTATTATTTTAAAGCTTATCCCCCGTATTTATAACAAACGTTTATTGAGGAGAATTTTCATACAAAATTTGTTTTGTAAACCTTTATTAGATTTAAAATTTTTTATAAATACAGGCATATAACTTTATGACTACTTTTTAAATCCCCCAACAGTATTTCCCTATACACATCTGAGAAAGATAAAAACAAAATCAAAAGTTTTTTTTTAAATTTTATTTTTTTAAATATATACAAATATGCACTGTGCTCGAAATTGACACTTTTTTTTTAGACAAGCTAAGCACATGGCGTCTTAGCATAATTCGGGTACGCATTTTCGTTATTTCGAAAATGGAGGAGGTTGCACAACATATATTCGCGTGACTCAAAAACCGTTCAGTTAATGAAATTACTAAAAAAAAGAAATTGCTCATTTAGCTTTTTGTCTTTAAAATTTTCTCGAGACATACTTTCCCCTTATCAGCACTTCTTAGGGGCGGCTCCCATACAAATATTGCGTTTTATGAAATTCTTAAATTAATTAAAAATTGTCAACATTTGTGAATAAATGCGGATTTTAATCATTTATGGCTTGTTTTGTTTGCAGCTTCGGTTTTCATATGTTCATATGTCTGCAAAAAATTAGAAGCCTAGCTGCATTTTCCAATTTTTTATGAATTTGTAAAAAACAAAAATTTCGAAATTTTGATAATAAAATTATTTTTTTTCCCAAAAAAAAGGTATGTTTCTAAAACGACTGCTCATATTAAAAAAAAAGTTTTTCTTTTCTTAAAGGAAATTTTATTGCGGGATTTCGGTTTTTAGCAATTTCAATAAACTGAACGGTTTTTGAGTTACGCGAATATATGTTGTGCAACCTCCTCCATTTTCGAAATAACGGTATATGTCGAAAACAAGAGCTAATCTAAAACAACGGTGGAAACCATTGGATTCAGCGTACCCGAATTATGCTTAAACGCCATGTGCCCGGCTTGTCTAATTTTGCAACTAGCACAGTGTTATTTTTTCCAACACAATTATCCATTATTGGTAAACAAAACATCTTAAGTCAAATTTAAAAAGAGGAAAAAATGTTGTAAA
The DNA here is from genome assembly GCA_963931875.1 of Pollenia griseotomentosa. Lineage (NCBI taxonomy): Eukaryota > Metazoa > Arthropoda > Insecta > Diptera > Polleniidae > Pollenia > Pollenia griseotomentosa. The sequence continues at coordinate 170,639,390 of OZ007562.1, read as the reverse complement.
TTTTTTTTTTGTTTACGTTTTTAAAATTTTGTATAATTAACGAAATTTTTCTTTAATATTGGTTTATTTTATTTTATGATTTAAAGGATTTTTTCGGTGGCATGTCATAACGTCCAGTGTCATAGTGTCCGTGGATTTTATGACACTTTTAAAAGTGTCATAATGTCCATCAGAGCAGTGTTATAACGTCCAAGGACTTTGTAGAGTGTCATAATGTCTACAACATGATTACAAACTTGAAAGCATAGCCAGCCTTCAGCCGGGTGTGAAATGACTTCCTCCTCTATGTTATAACAAATATCAGCTTCACTAACTAAAGCTTCTCTTCACAGCCGGCCTTCGGTCGGGCGCAAGGATTTTCTTTTCTAGGGTATAACACATACCGGCTTCGCTAGCTAAAGAGTACCGGCATAGCCGGCCTTCGGCACAAGGAAAATAATCTTCGGGTAGATAGAAGAAAGGGCATGGCCGTTGAGATATAAACGGTGGCGCTGTCAAGTGAAAAGGATGAGTTTTTTACAATAAAACAAGCCACCCTTTTCGGAAGCAACATTTTTAAGAAACAGACATCAAATTGCATTATTTTTAAATAAAATATCACATTTTTTTGTAGAAAAGAAAACACCTTTAGATGAACAATCAGACTGCAAAGTTGTGCAAACGTAATTTCTTTTTTGTGAGAATGTTTTATTGTATGTTTTCTTTAATATTATCTTCCTTAAAAGAGCTGATATTTGATGAAAATTATTCCAAAAAAATTTTCTTACATGGTCTGTTATCTAAGGAAGAGTTCGACGAGAAATATGTTATTCGGATTAACGGTAAATTTTTATTTTGTTTTAATGTTAATTATGGAAAAAATTTCACGTTTGAAATATCACGTATCGAACCAGATTTTGGCTTAAACAAAAAAAAAAAAAAAAAATAAATACAGAAGATTTTGGAATCAAACCAAACCATTTTAATGTTACATTGCTACGATAAATTCTGAAGGTAGTTTGACTAAAAAATTGTGCCAGGTTTCGCTGAATTACGCCTTTTTATACATGGCCACAAAAACTACTTCTATTTTTTTCACGTTCGAACCGCTACTTCTTTTGCCATTATCTTTGACCTAAAATCGCGCCACCCATAAACTTTAGCATAGATAATAGTGCTTTCTTAGTGCTATAATTTAAGAGTTAAAAGAACGTAAAAATATTTGTTGTTTAATATGTTATTGAATTTTTGATGCGTACGACTGTCACGTTCAACACTTTGGAATTACCCATATGGGAAAATTCATCAGTTTTATTTATTAAAACACCAAGAACTGAAAACAAAGTTGAAGGAATCAAACAATGTCTTGGAAGGTTTTAAATTGTGATCGACGAATTGACAGATATTTCATACAAAAAACATGTTTATTAGGGCAATAACTTTTTCACACTTTTTGCGAATATCAAAAACGGCAAAAGTTATTAATAAAAATATGATAATTTTTTCCGACTGTTAAAAAAGTTCACGCAGGGATCGGGTTGAAGTTTGAAAACAACAATTTTATCTTACGGAAATTTTAAAAAATATACACCTGATATTTTAATATATTGCTATACGTATCACTTAAATGCTATTTTGGAATTTATCCACTGCTTTATATTTAAAAATTTTCCTTCGGTTTACAATTAATCGCGCTTCAAAATTTCTTGGAAAGTTTTAGAAATTTGCTTCCCTGCGTGAGATTTTTTTTCGCAAAACGACGGGAGACTGGTGTTTTCATTACTAAAACATTCTCGGCCACTCCGTGGTACTTGGTTATAGCTCTGATGTTCATATTACTTTTCGTTTCTATAATGCTGAAACAATATCATTTGAAATATATTATACTGGCTAAGAGGTTTAATTTGCAACTTTTCAAAAATATGGTTGAAGTCTACTGATTTATATAGACATGTTTAAACACCACCAACTTAAAATTCATTTAAAATAAATTTGGGGAACATCTCAAATAATAAATATACTAAATTCCTGTATATTTTTAAAACGAAAGTTTTTCAAAAATTCTAAAGCTTTGTTCACTTAAATATTTGACTCTTACACGTGACCACTAGTTTTCTTAAAGAATTGTTTGCTTTTGCAGAACGTTTGGCTAGAGCAAACATTATTTAACAGTTTCTAAATTGCATTATACAATTATCATCTTAGAAATAAAGTTTAGTAAATAAATAGAAATTATAAAAAATAAAGCTTAAGTTTGATCAATTTACTGGTCATGCTTTTTTGGATTTTATCGTCAAATATTTGTTAGGTCTGAACATACCTTAAGTCATATTTATGTATTATGTTGGTTCCTTACCGGCGCTACACAGAAAAAATTATGCAAAATTTTTCACCAATTAAAGCATTAATTAAAAATATAATCAGTTTTAATTAAAAATTTAATCAAGTGAATTAAACGTTTAATCAAGTGAATTAAACATTTAATTAATACTATTAATTTGTTTACTGGTGCAAATTTAATTAATTTTTTAATTAATATCACAAATTTTTTAATTGAAATCAATTTTTATTTTTTTCTGTGTAGTGGTTTTGTTTTTATTCAAATTTACTTACAAAAACTAATTTGATTTTTGTATTTTTATGTATTCGAATTAAAAATTAACCTGAAATATTCGAAAACCGGTTTTTAAAAAAAGTCGAATAATCGATCTCCCTTCTTATGACATGTTTAAAAATGACATTATGTCCATTTGCAACGTGTCTTAATGCCCACGGACAATATGGCATTTTCAAAAGTGTCACAGTGTCCATGGACACTATGACACTGGACGTTATGACATGCCACCTATTTTTTCCAACACAATTATCTTTCATTTGAACACAAAACATCTTAAGTCAAATTTAAAAAGAGGAAAAAATGTTGTTAATCATACAAATTTTCATTAAAAAAACATTTTTGTTTACATTTTTAAAATTTTGTATAGTAAACGAAACTTTTCTTTAATATTGCTTTATTTTATTATATGATTTTAAGGATTTTTTTAAGAACTTTTTGCTATCTTATCTTGACTTAAGATGTTTTGTCAAAATGCCACATATTCTGTTGTTCGAAATTTATAGATTAATGGTCAATTTCACCAAGTTCAGTTATAATTAAGTATCACTATAACTGTCAAAAAACTATTGACAACTGGCAGTTATAGTTTCAACCAAAAATATTTAATAATTTGAATATGTATATAGTTTTGTTTTCATCAAAAAAATAACTGTTTTCCTGATTGTATTTTTTTTATTTATATACTGTTTTTCCGAATTTAAAATGTGGCTATCTCAGTTAAAGCCAAGATTTTATACCCACACCATAATAGTGGAGTAGGGACTATGCATTTGTACTGATGTTTGTAACACCTTAAGGGCTAATAAATCAGAGCAAGTTAAACTCTCTTTGTGGTTTAAAATGTGTTTAAACCAACACATCTATAAATCACCAAACATATAAACCATCTTTAAACGCATAAAATTGGTCGTTTAAACTACCAATGCAGACAATATGAATTTGTTAAGATTTATCATAGTGCTGCCACATGTTATTTTTTTAACAACATATAATACATGCGACACTTATTTATAGTTGTTGAGTTTAAACGACTTATAAATTCAAGTTTAGTTCAACTAAACCAGCGTTTAAGCCATCAGTGATTTATTAGCCATAAGTTTTAGAGTCTAAGACGATCTAGCGATGTCCGTACGGCTTTTTGCTCGGAAAAAACTTTCGTGACTTTAAATTTTTGTAAAAAAAGCTTTCAAAAAATAACTAAAGCCTCTCTTTGCGCTTTAAAATCAAAGTAATGCCTATTCCCCTAGCAAGAAACGTCATCATAAACTAAATCCAGTCTTATCTTATGTGTTCCCGTCTGTCTATTTGTCTGTCTTTACGACTTTGAAATCCATAAAGCATGCAATTTCTCGTAATGCGTTTTCTTAAACTATATGAGAGCTACAAGGCGTAACAATGAAATAGTTCATTTTTTTTTTTTTGTAGTATTTCTCGCCGTTCGCCCTTTTAACAAATTACTGTTGATAGAAATCTTAATAAACTACCCAGTAATTCATATGATGTATGAACATTTATGTTCGAGTAAGTATGTGTGAACATATACATACAATATTGATGAACTTCTCTATTCGTTCGTTCACTTGCATGTGTTTGTGTTTTCGTTTCTATTTGTCTAAATAAATCTATTAATGCAATTACTTTACGACTGACCTCATTAGCATAAAATTGTTTTTATAAAACGAAAACAGTGGTGCACAAAAAAAATTAAGTCAGTAAAATATGTAGCGTAAATTTATATTTTATTTAGGTTAAAAAATATTTAAAAAAAATATTTGTTGGCAGTTCAAAAGTTTTCATTACAACGAAATCTAGTAGATTTTATTTAGTTCCATAGTGGAACAAAGGGTCACAACGAATTTTGTTCCATTCTGATCTCTCTTTTGCCAAACTTTTTATTGCACTCCAACTTTTCCTGTGGGTTTTGCTTCAATTTCAACTATTTTTCTCTACGTATGGGCTGGCCTTCCTGGTCGTCTACAGTCTAGTAGGATCCAGTCTATTACATTTCGTACAATATCTTCTGGTGGTCTTCGTAGAATATGAGTCAGCCAATTTCATTTTCTCTAGAGAATTTCAAATTTCAAAGGCTTGTCTTTCTCCAGAGCTCAATACTCAATGTTGCTGTTGGCCAGAAAAACGAAGAACTCGTCCTAAGGATTTGTTTACACAAACCTGTAGGTTGTTTATCTAGCCTTGAGATGTGTTTCAGGATTCACATTCATACAATAGGGAAGAAGTTACAAATGAAGAGAACAGTCTTAGTTTGGTGTTGATTGAGTAGTCTGAAGATATCCATACAGGGGTAAGGGCACCAAACGCCTGTTTTGCTCGATTAATGCGGGTTTTTATATCCTCGTCAGCTCCACCTGGAAATGAAATGATGCTACTCATATAGCAAAAGCTATTTACTTCCTCCAGTTCACATCCATTTACTTGGAACTTTGACGTTTTGCTGGTGTTCATTCGCATAACTTTGGTTTTGCTGGTTTTCCCAATTCTTGAATCATATTAAGTTTCATCGATTTTTGGGAGAGTAAGCAAAATCCAAGTCCTCTTAACTACCATGTAGACCCATGTTCTAACGGTAGCCGTTGCACGTAGCATCACAGTATCTAGCACCATGTTGAATTGGAGTGAGGATAAAATGCAGCCTGTTGGTAAGCCGAAAACAAATATACAACATTGTGTAATTAGGCGATTATACAACGAATACGACGAAATTGCGAGCTTGTGAATTGGACAATTGTAGCTCTGGGGGGTGCGCTGGAAATCGCAAACGCAAAACGCAAGAATTTGGAGGCTGTTTTTAATACACTTTTAATCTAATTTTTATAATTTTTGCTATAAAATTCTGTTTAATAGAGAAATGTTTGTATAATATTTGTCTTAAAATTTTTTTATTACAGAAATCTTACTAAAAAACGACTTTTAAAATTCTTGCGTTTTGCGTTTGCGATTTCCAGCACACCCCTGTCTATTTACAAGCATCAGTGACGATTATTTGTTAGCACACACAAAAACTAGTTACTTACCTTTTTGCACTGCATAACACTTGCAATCAATCTCGCAACTCATTCCATCATTTACTTAAATATATCTTATTTTAATTGTATTTATTAAGCTATGGTCACACTTAGCAAACATTTGACGAACCACACGTAACCTTTTTCTATACTAAACAGCATTTAACAATTTTTTTATTCTACTGCTATTCCTTTTTCAGAACTATTTCTTAAGGTGGATTATAAACTTTCCCTGCGGGAAATTTTTGTCAATTATTTTTAAAGCACTTATCTTGTGACCAGTAAACACAAAATAAAATAAAAAGCAACGCATTGTAATAGGTGAAAACAAGACATAGCACTAGGGATGAGATTTCATGCACTAAAAATCGAAAATATGCGCTTAAAATATGCTCTTAAAAATCCAAAATATGCTTAAAAAAAATAAAAAATCGAAAATGCATTACATTCTGCTGGTATCTAATAGTTGTATAAATTTTCTGTACAATTTACTTCATTGCTAGCCAAAGGATAGCTAAAGTAAGCCTCGCAACAGGAATATACAAACGAAAATTCTGATAGTGCATAGAGAATATTTCTGGAAAATATTGAAGGAATAAGACTTTTAAAGTATAAAAGCTTTTAAAATTGTAATTTGACTTAGAATACACATTCGAATAATATGAAAATATATAATAAATGTTACTCACCATAAGAAATAAATTCCTAGATTCTAGTTTTTCAAATATCTTTAAAAAACTTAAATAACTAATTTAAATTTTTGTTTCTTTAAAAAGTACTGTTTTATTAAAAGTAAAACTTTGTCTTGTACTTGAAGAATGTCAAAGCATTTTGAAAAAATTTCATTTCAGATCCCAATTTGATTCCAGATCAGACCAAAAATATTTTATTCTTTGAAATCCTGAAATTTTTTTTGCAAAACGTTTTGGATTTTTTTTTTACTTGTTTTTTTAACATTGTAAATTTTACTTTCTGCATTATCAATTAATTTGACTTGAGCATTAAGTGAACTAAATCGCTCCTAATTAGTTATTGTTTCACCAACATTCCCATAATTAGAATATAAAAATACTAATTGTGATGTAACATAGTTAAATTTAATTTTTTAATTGCATAACTATCGGTATCAACGAGCTCTTCAAACATTCTTAAATTACTAATTTACAAGATTTTGTTTGTCGTGCTTAATTCCTAAATTTTGTTCTTAATAAAAACACTGAAATTTATTGTTGAGGGGATAAGCTTTGCGCATTTCACTGGTTGCTTAGGCCAGATCGTCAGGAAACTTCATCTAAAGATTTTAGAAAAACTTAAGATATTAAACAAATAAAACTGTTAAGCGAATAAGAATTATAAGCAACATTTTACCTGTAAAAATATCAAAACTTACACAAAAACAACAGCAATAAACAGTGAGTTTATCTTTTCATACATTCCCCACTACAATTAATTGGAATTCTAAATTACTCAAAGTTTTTTTAATAGAATTCTGAAGCCTCTAGCCAGGCCCCTATCTTGTTACTACTTGCTGCGGTGGAATACATTTCATTAAAAATTCCAATATTATCGAATTGGCTTCTTATTTCCTCTGCAACGCAGTATAACCCATGTGCCAAGCAAGTAACTTGTAATTGTTTTGGATAAAATATTTTAAGCCTTAACCATATAAGGTGCTGAAACGTTTTTAAATAGAAGGATCTTTTGTCGAAATCTTTAAAATCTTATATTTAAAGCAAAGCTCCAAAAGAATTCATTTATTGATTTTAAAATTTTATTGACGGTTTTTTGTGTACTACAAAATTTGTTTAGGACCTTTTTTTATAATATGGAAATTAAAAAAAAAATCATTCAAAAATTTCAAAATATGCAAAAATATAAATTTAAAACCTAAATATGGATATTTTCACAGAATAGTCTAGTTTTTGTCACGTTACGACACCAACAATTTTCTATTGTTTCTCAAAGAATAATGAAAATATTATTTACTTTTTTGCATTTTGGTGTAAAGCGCAACTAGATTTACATTTAGTGAAACAGAGGAAAAATTTGAACAGCATGGTTCTAAAATACAAGACTAATTGCTTGGTGTCGTAACGTGACAAAAAGTAGACTTTACTGTGGAAATATGCATTTTCACTAAAACATGCAACAATATGCTAGAACCAATCGATGCCATTTTAACGCAAATTTAATGATTCGAAAAGGTAATTGGTCAACATCGTTCTTAAGCGACGGTCACACTTATTAAATATTTGATCAAATAAGCGTAACCCCTACTTTTGTTAATAGTTAGTGATATTTAAAGTGGTCTTAATATTACAAAATAAACTAATTATACTACTAGACATAGCAAAAAACACTTTTTTTGTAAGATGTGGTATTTTAATCAAAATAAATATTGATATTAAGCGAAATGATTTTTTTGTTTGGTTGTTGGTCCCGTTTTTTTCGTTAAATATTTGATAAGTCTGACCGTAGCTTTAGACTATCGACAAAAAACATGCATTTGCATGGAAATCGCATCCCTACATATCACTTAGCTGGTGACTAAATGATTTAAGTGTAGTTACTCCAAAGGAAAGGTAATCGACACAAAACTAGCCATGTGAGAGGTAGTGGCTACTTATATTTATATGGTTCTATTACTCTATATAAAGGTGATCTATCACAATAATATGGTTTAGTCGGGACAATATCTGCGATAGGCATTATTTTAACTGAAATTGAAAGTGTCCATTTAGATTATTTCAGTGACCTGTTACAAAGTGTCAAAAAGGTGCCAATTAACCCCCTCCAAAGACATCACCATGTTAAAGTAACAAGTCTCCTGCGTATAATGTGTGAAAACTACACCCGGTTCCTACACCCGGTTCCTACCACCCTAAAGGGTTTATTAACATTTTATACTGAACATTTTTTTCAGAAAAAAATTTTGAAAGGCAGTTTCAGTTAAAAGGGACCGGACCTATGGATGAAAAAATCGATTTTTACTTTTTTGGTGATTCTTAAAGTAGACAATACGCTCTTTCTAATGCAGCAAGCCGCAGTTTTCTAACTGCATTACTTTTGTCATAACTAAGCTTTAAAATACACCTTTGATAAGAAAATAAAAAGAAAAGAGACCGATGTAACAAAATTTTTTGTAATTGATCTAATCGTCGGGATCGACGATTACGAATCTGGTATTAGATTTTGAAAATTCAAAATCCAATATGGCGGACTTTTTTTGTAACGTTAACAAGTCGATTTTGATACATCTGATCGCTTTTATGGCTTGAAACTAGTTATCCGGGGGTTTTTTGATTGTAGAATACTAATCTGTTCTTAGTTTCTAAAAATTCATAATAGCGAATCCAATATGGCTGACTTTTTTCTGTATCATTATGGGATTTGCTTGAAACTCAGAGCCTTAAACTCCGACATTTTGAATTTGAAAAGTCTGTCTTTAGATTCATAACCAGCTACGCCGAAAAACCCTGAGTGACGAGTTTCAAACAAATTCAATAGATGTTGCAAAAAAAATAGTCCGCATTTAGATCCGTCATTTTGAATTTTCAAAATCAAATACCAGATTCGTAATCAGTGACCCAGAGAGCGTTTTGAATGTCTAACTGCAAGCAATTCCAATAACGTTATAAAAAATAATCCGTCATATTGGATCCGCCATTTTGAATTTTCAAAATCTAATACCAGATTCGTAATCTTCAACCTCAAAAACCCCCGGATGATAAGTTTCAGGTGTATCTTTAAACTTACAAAAAAAGTCCATCACATTGAATCCGCCATTTTGAATTTTCAAAATCTTATACCAGATTCGTAATCTTCGACCCCAAAAACAACCTGGTAATGAGTTTCAATCCATAAAAACATTCAGGCGTATCAAAATCCACTTGTTTTAAGCAAATCCAATTTCGAGCAAATCCAATTTCGGCTTTTAAAAATTAACGGTTTAACTTCAAAATCGTTTTTACCCAAAACTCATTTTTTGCCCATAGGTCCCTTTAAACTGAAACTGCCACATATACATAGTTAAAAGTATATCAAATTAGTGGTTACGTTTTCTTTCGGGTTTTTTCGTTACAAATATTTGTTTAGTGTGAACATACCTTTAGATGTTCGAGTGTGCAATTGTAAATATAAATTTTGATGGAGGTTTCTTAAATTCATGTATTTTTATTTTTTTTCTTAATATAGGAATACATAAAGATTTGCGTGTATATAATTTTTTTTTTTAAATTTTACTTCTACTACTATGTAGTACTAAAAAAACAAATGCTTCCCAATTGGAAATTCTATAATAAAATTTATATATAGCAAGTAAAAGTGCTTTATTTAGTTAAGCCGAATCTTCAATACCCTCCACCGAAAGTTTAAGAATATTTCAGGAGTTGGCTTTATATATTAGATTAATAAGTTATGAACCAATCCTCTTAAAAACTAATTGCACAGTATTATAGCTCGTTGCGGATTTAGGTGTAAAAAAGTCTATTCAAGAAAGCCATGACACTAAATTTTACTTGATTTAAATTAAATATCATGATTTGTTTCAAATTGAGGCGTAAGTGATTTTCAGAAGGGGATATTATATTGCCCCTATTGTTTTTTTTTTTTCAAATGGTTTTATTTGCAATCTATTTTACAATCAAAATAATAAGCAAATTTCATAACTTTTAAATAACATACATTGAGTTTTCCTTAAAACTCAAAAAAAAAAAAAAAAAATCAAATTTTTATTTTGTAATTTAAATAGGATTTGACAAATTAAAACTTTCTATTTTCGGAAGGGAAGGTCAAGCACGTGATGCCTTTTAAGTCTCTGGATTTCATTGCTATCATCTAACAGGTTTATTGCTAACACATTGGAAAGATTACTTAGTCTATTAAGGTATCTTTCACTGAAGTTATTGATCTCATCTTTTACCATTAAAATTCTAAGATCTCTGTGTATGTTTTTGTTGCTGATAAACCATGGCGCATTTGTTAAAAGTCTGAGTGTTTTTGCCTGGTATCTCTGTAATATCTCAACGTTCGAATTACTTGCAGTTCCCCAAAGTTGGATGCCGTATTGTTTTGTATAACATAACCTTATTTTCCAAGCTTAAGCTTGATCTTGGGCCCAATAACCAAAACATTTTTCTTGTTTTTAATTTAAGTTGCTCACGTTTCTTTTTGATATGCTCTTTCCAAGTAAGTCTTCGATCAAGATGTAGGAGTGGAATTAAATGTTCTCATCTTTTGTTGAGTTGAATAAAAACCGTATTATTTTTGTGTTCGAAAGATGACAAACAGGGAAACATTATTTTTTTTAAATGATTTTCTACACAAACACTATTAGCGTTTGTGTTTTCAACAAATCCACCGAACCGAACACTAAGGAGCGATATTTGGTGTTTATTTTCGAACACTGGTTTAACCTACCCATACAGACCAAGGTATATTTACACAAGGTAAACTCGTTGGCCCATATGTTTGTCAGCTGTTTACCCATAGTTGGAACCACAACGTCAAATTGCGTGTATATGAGCCAAAATTTGTACATGTGTGCGTTAAATTGTTTTTGTTTTATATGAAGACAATTTTGACAACATGGTTCCTTTTATAGAGCAGCATGTCTACACTCCCAAATGAGTCTACCTTGTGTAAATATACCTTGATACAGACCATATTAATTTGACAACATTTATAGTAGTGTTGCCACATGTTATTTTTTAAGCTACATATAAAACATGGGATACTGGTTTACAGCTGTTGAGCTTAAACTTCGCTTAAATTTAAGTTTAGTTCAACTTAACCAGCGTTTAACCAACTTTCCCTAATTTATTTGCCATAAAGAGAACTAAAAGGAATTCGAAACTTTTAAAAATAATAAACCTAATTTTTGGGTCGATTATAGATAGCAACACAACTAAAGTTGAGTTGCCAGCAGCTTATGGCAAAATATATCTGAGTTGACACTATGAAAGCTTTCTTTCAGAAGGTGTGAGTTTATTGGCGAGAGGGGACATACTAATAGCATGTACTCGTTCTCTCTCACCAATTAACTCCGACTTTCAGATAGAAACCTTTTATAGTGTGAACCCAGACTATAGATTTTTAAATTATTTTATATTTTAACATATGCGGTGTTGCCTGATAACGCTGCAGGCAACTCCACTTCAGTTCGGGCGTCATCCGTAATCGACCTATTAGTCTGTTTTCTTGGTGTTACACACGCCATGATAAACTTAGTATACCATCATTTACTACTTATCCGATGGTGCAGAGTATACAAAAAAAAAGCAAACAAATGCAAATACTTAAAAGCAACAATTATTGGCGCATGACTTCATGACCGCATAACGTTTCTAAAGTTTTTAAAGCATAATTTTCATGTCAAACTGACAAATGTTGAATATGAAAATCTATTTTGTCGTTACTCACAAACAAATAAAGCGACATAATAATGAAATTAAATAAAAAAAAAAAAAAATAATTCAACATCAAACACAATGCATTATAACAAATATCTATGTAAATATGATAATTGAATAACATTAGAAGTGTATTGTAGAAGTAGGCTAAAATACAATAACAAAAAAAAAAAAACATAATATAATAATGAAATTACAATTGGCCTCGATCACTTGAAATAATGACGTACTTGAAATGTGGGCTAAAGTAGACATGAATTTTTCTTTATTTAAAATAGAAACGATTTTAGAATATGATTTTTAAGGAAATGGGTTAAAATTAATGTGCTTGGATGAGAAATGCTGAAAATTATGGTTATTTTGGAGGTTTTTTTCTATATGTTATTAATCGACAATTCATATGTACATATATTAAAATATGAACTTACAATAAATTCTTATTTAATTCATAATTTAATGTTTTGCCATTGCAGGACGAAAATTCTTCTGACCACGATTCCCGTTCACAATTTCCCAGCAAAAAATGCCGCTTACCTAGAATTTTGTAAAGGAGAGTTTCTTACGGAATCACTTAAGCTCTTATGACACTACATTTTTAATGCATTGTTCAAGTTTTGGTGAACAGTACAAAAATAATGTAATAGAAAAATTTACCAAGTGCAAAGAGTTAAGCTGTATTAAGATAAATGGCTAACTGTCAAAAATTTAACTAAAGTTATCGATAAAAAATTAAGTTATGTCAAAAAAAATGTAAAATTGCTTAACTTAAAATTGACATATCAAGCTTGAAATATTAAAAGTGTTGCTGAATCAGCGGTTTATGGGCAAATTCAGCGATTTACCGCTTTTTGTTTTTAGGTTTCTCATAAATAAAAAGTTGGCAACATTTAATAAAATAAACAAAACAGGGATGGCTAAGTTGTTGCAATTGTACTTTTTTGTTGATATTTTTTAAACTAAGATTTATAATACCTTTTCGTGGTGTTTTTTATGAACATAAATAAAATTTATTTCAACTAAAAAAATCTTTTAGTACAATTAGCGTAAAAAAGTACAATTTTTAAAGGTTGTTGGTACAATTTTAAAAAATTTTCAACGCCATCCCTGAAAGAAAACCATAACAAGAGAAAAAAAAACTTATAAACTTTGTTTACATTTTGTATAGTTTGCTCTTTCTAACATTTACTGTTTCTTTCTATCAATTCTATATCAATTAATGAATAAAAAATGTAGTGTCATAAGGGCTTTACCAATGCGAATTTATAAGACATGATTTCGAGATGAGATGAGGCAGTAAGTGTTTCCTTTTTTTACATTAAAACAAATGGGGAAGCAGTTCGAGCGTCATTGTCGTTTTTATTTAAGGACAATCAGGTCTTCTTTGTTCGTCTGCGTTTTGCGTTTCGTACGCCTTGGTAACGGTGAAAGAAGTAGCGGGTTAATCTCTGCAAGTAATGCACCACTATGACGGTTGGTTAGTGTATCAAAAATGATGACGATTGCCCAATTGATTTTTTCTCTAAAGTACCCGTCTTCGAAACATCGGTCTTGTCATTTTGAAATTTTTAGGTTTAAAGTGGATATTTGTGAGAGCCAATTACTCACAAGCGATTGCAAATTTCGTTATATTGTTTTGGCTGATATGTAGTTTGTGAATCGTAGAAAAATCGTGCTACTATTACAAAGCGAAAAATATTTGGGGTATTCACAAGGTGTGCTATGATGTTATATTGTCATAATGTTTTAACATCTTACAATGAGTTAAAAATATTGTTTTTGCTTTGTTAACAAATAGTGTCTTAAAATAATAGAACTTTGCTTGCTATGTTTATTGTGCTGTCGTAACTAATCAGAAGAGACCTGCGCTGAGCGGCTGAGCCGAGCCGCATTAGTTTCTGTAGCCGTCGCCGTTGATGGTACAGTTTTATCCGGCTAATATCCGAATTTAACCTGCGGCTAGCAATTTGTGCAACAAAACACAAAAAAAAAATAAAATTTTTTTTGTGATTTGCGTCTAAAAAATGGAAAATAGTCAGATACGATCTAATTTAATTTATTAATTCATGGATTAGAATTAAAAAATATTTTAATGTTAGGTAAATATTTATTTTTTATATTTGTTTTAAATCAGCTGATTTAAATTCAAAATAGCACACTAAATTATGAGGGGTTGTGCGCAACAGTCGAATTTTTTCATGTTATTATTTGAAGACTTCAACACCTTGTGAATCCCCTAATTGTGTTTTGCCGAATTTTTAGGCAAAATTTTGAAACAAGACAATTTTCAGTACGGTGGATTACCACTTGAAAGGAATTTGAACGGCACTGGCGGAAATCGGCGATGACGTTATGTATTAATTTACAAGGCAAATGATCCTTAAACTTAATGAAATCAAATCAAAAATAAATAAAATTATAGAGTTTGTTTTTAAAAAACTTAAGGAAAAAAACTAAAAAGTAAAGTGAATATCCTGACGGCTTTAGTTAAACAAGTGAGCAAGTATTTTATGTATTTTAAACACAGGCGTTCAGTAAACTTTTGGACAAACATTAAATTTTAACAATTATTAATAAAAATTTGTGTTCAAAACTTCACTTTAATTGCATTTATTTATTTTAAACTTATTTAATAGATATTATCACTTTTTGTCATAATATATATATATAATCCTTGAAATTCCTATAAGGAACATAGGGCCTCAATAATTGATCTCCATCGATTCCTATCTTGTGCTGCACTTTTGGCTTCATTCCACGTTATACCAGCGGTTTGGAGTTCGGCTTGAACTTGGCGCCTCCATGTATTTTTAGGGCGACCCCTTCTTCTTGCTCCCTGTGGGTTATAGTCAAGGAATTTCTTACTGATGTCATCGGCTGGCTTACGCAAGGTATGACCCAACCACCTGTATTTACGAATTTTGATCTCATGATCAATTGGGGGTTGTTGTGTTTTAAGCCATAGATCTGAATTTGTTATAGTTTGGGGCCAGAATATTTTTAGTATGCGGCGAAGGCATTTATTTACGAAGACCTGAAGTTTATGTACATCAAGGCTCGTTAAAATCTAGGTCTCCGAGCCATAGAGCAATACGGACTTCACATTGCTATTAAACACTTTAATTTTTGTGGATACTGCGATGTTAGCTGACCTCCAGAACTTATTCAAGATTCCAAATGCTTGTTTAGCCTTAGTCAGTCTGTTTTGGATATCTTCGCTGCAGCCACCGGAAATGGCAATAATGCTGCCCAGGTAACAAAAAGTTGTGACATCTTCAATTTGTTTCCCCATTAGTGAAAAACGATAGTTACTTGTAACATTAAAACGGATTGATTTCGTTTTTGAAATGTTAATTATCAGACCTGCGTTCAATGCTTTAGCTGTAATGTTATTTAAGATTTGTTGCATGCCTTGATGATTGTGTGACAATAAGCAGATGTCATCAGCATAATCCAGGTCTGTCAGTCTTCCAGTCATGCCAAAAGTGATATTATGTATGGCATTCACAGATTGGCTCATGATAACATCAAGCACGATATTGAAAAGTAAGGGGGATAAAACGCATCCCTGTCTTACACCTACTTTAACGTTTACGTTGTCGCTAACTTGAACTTCGTGTAGCACAGAGCAAGTTGCATTTGCATACAGGCATTTTACAAGCCTGATAATTTTATCTGGGATCCCTTTACATTGCATGGCTTTCCATATGGCAGAATGATGAAGCGAGTCAAAAGCACGTTGAAAGTCAATAAAAATTAAATACAAATTCGATTGCCACTCTGCTGTCTGCTCAGTTATTATGCGTAGACAGTTGATGTGGTCAATACACGATCTATTTGGCCTGAATCCTGCCTGTTCTTTTCTTAATTCAGGCTCTGACGCTGCAGACATGCGATTAAATAAGATGCGGGATATAATCTTGTTGAGCATATTTAAGAGGGTAATGCCCCTCCAGTTCTTGCAATCCATTTGGTTTCCTTTTTTGGGATATTGATAATTAACCCTTCTTTTAGGGCGCTGGGGAGTGATTCAGTCTGCCAGAAATGTTCAACTAATGGTTGAATTATACTTGTTGAAAGGGATTTATCAGCTTTGAATAATTCAGGGGGAATATTATCAGGCCCGGCAGCCTTGTGGTCTTTTAGCGAAATTATTGCTTCATTTATTTCAACGTAACTAGGTGGTTGGGTGTTTATGTCATTTCTTTGAGTGTGTTGGGTGTGCTGACAGAATTCATTTAATTCATTTTCGTTTGCGCTATCGAGTATGTTTCGATAGTGATCTACCCATACTCGCAGTTGCCCCTTCTTCGTATATTCCAATTCACCAATTACGTTTCGCAGGGGCCTCATGTTGGCGTGATTATGACCAGCGAGTAACTTCGTGATTCTATACATATCTTGACCTGTGCGTTTCATTGGCCTTTTGCGCCTCAGCAGCCAGATTTTCTGCCCATTTTCTCTTATCATTCCTAGCACTTCGTTTGACCTTTCGATTTGCGATGTTATACTGCTGCTGAAGGTCCAATTTGGCTTGTCGGGTTTTGGTGTTGTTGATACATAGTTTAACCTCCCGTCTATTTTCAATGAGATTCCAGGTTTGATCTGATATCCACGGTTTCACTTTTTTAACTGAATTGCCAAGACAATTTTTGGCGGATTCAAGAAAGGCATTTCCAACCTGCTTCCAGTACGTGTCAAGACTTGACATATTATTTTTCAACGGTTCAGTTTTTAATTTGAGGGTGTTTGAGAAATGGAGTAGTGTTTCTCTGTTCTTCAGACTCTCTAGGTTAAATTTTTCTCTTCTCTTTGGTTTATTGCATTTGTTCGCGCATATCTTTAACTGTAACTCCCCCACAACAAGGTGGTGGTCGCTGCCAATATCAGCACCCCTTCGATTTCGCACATCGAGCAGTGAGTGCCTCCACATTTTACTAATTGCGATATGGTCAATTTGGTTTTCTGTATCCTTGTCGTTTGATACCCAGGTAACCTTATGTATCTTTTTATGGGGAAATATGGTACCACCAATCACCATTTTGTAGTTGGCGCAAGTTTCGCAAAATAATTCGCCGTTTTCCGTCATGCAACCGATGCCATGTTTGCCAATGACAGTTTCTCTACCACGATTGTCGGCACCTATCTGTGCATTAAAATCACCCATCAGAATCTTTATGTCACCCTCATTGATGGCCGTCATTACAGAGTTAAGCCTGCAGTAAAATTCATCCTTAATCTGCCTATCCGAAGTGTCGGTTGGGGCATAACATTGTATACACGAAAGGTTCCTCACTTTAGTTTTTAGCTTTATCACAATTATTCTGTCGCCATGCGGTTTGTCAAATTTTATTTATGTCGTATTTAAGCAAAATACAAAAAAAATCGAAAAACTAAAAAAACCTTTTTTAAAAATGGTCCAGCTCACGGATGGTCAACGCTAGAACCAAAATATTTTGGGAATCATCATTAAACATATTGTTACGTTACTGCCTTTCAATAACGTTTTGGTTTATTTCCTTTATAATAAACCGTTTCGAGTTCTTTATTGCAACTTTAATAAAATAAATAAAACACAAACACTTTTAACACTATTGACAATTTACTCAACTCTATTTAGTACTAAGTCTTTTTAACAACCGTAATTTATAGCTTTTATTCACAACCAACTATATTGACAAAGTCTGAACTTAGAATGATCTCATAACGCTAGTCGCCGCTAGTATTTAAACTGCAATTTGGTTGTCTAGAATATTCGAAATGTTTTTCGAAGGTTCGAGGATTTACTATTCACCACACTTTAATTTGATTTATGGCAGCACTTATGTTTACATAATTTTACCTCTTATACTGAAGCTTTTTAACGGTCATTTCTAGGGCTTTCTGCACATTGGGATTGAAGTGTACTAAATTATAACCATTTTTAATAACAATGTAAACTAATAAAATTACTAATTAATACAAGTTAACTAATAAATACAAGATAACTAATAAATTCAACTAATTCTTAACTAAAGTTACTTTCGTAACAATATTAAGCTTTATTTTCAGAGGGGTAACAAAAACACTTTTTTCAGCTACATACAAGTTGAGTCGGTCTATTGTACATACTATAATCCTTATTGTCATTGTTTTAACGAATTTTTTTTTTTTGTTTTTTTTGTTTGTTCATTTATCCAAAAATTGTAAAAGTGGAATTGTTTCGATTTGCTATGGAGCTCCTCACATATAGTTCCATTGCCGTCGACTTGTGTTGACGTCGATATTCATAATAGGGATGATTATTTAATATGAATATGCACACACGTTTATTTAAATATGTCGAAAGAAAAAACATTGGTAGCGTCAAAATCCTGCTATTTCAATGGGTACTTCTTGAAATTTCGTTTGTGATCTTCCATTTTGAGGAAGGCCACCGAATGCGCATTTTTGTTAAAAACGAGCATTCAGACGATTTAACGGTTGCTTTTGACGGTCCAGTTCTAACATGAAAAAGCGACAATAAGCTCCTAAGTGCAATTATCATTGTTGAATATTGTTTCTTTTCAATTCTTAAAGTTTTCTTTACAACAATCTCAAACAAAAAATAATTAACAAAATCTTATCTCTACACAAAGAACAAATTTCATGCAATAACCTCTATTCGATTTTACATCATGTGTAAACTGTTTGACCTCACTTTAAATATCCCTTTTACTAAAAGCTCTAGTAAAAAAAAAAAAACTATAGCAATTGTCATTTGAGGTTTATTCAATAGAAAATGTCTTTGACAATCTTTAACCAAATTTAAATAAATAAAAATGAGTCAGACTTTTGGTTTTTGGCGTTTAATGTTTAATAAAATTATAAATTTGTTCAACATTGAAAAGAGTAAAAAATTAAACAACAACAAATAAATAAATAAGTGAACAAGAAAACATAAAAAAACTGCTAAACACCAGCCTCAAGGGGGTTATAACATGACATTATCATGGATACTACCGTGGTAGCACCAAAATAGAGATACGCTAAATTACGTGGCACCAAAAAAAAAAAAAAAAACAACAAACTTTTAGTAAAAACAAAACGAGAAAAATATATATTTTGATTTGTTTAAGAAAATTTACAAAAAAAAAAAAAAAAGCAAACAACAATAACAGATTACAAACCAGCGAACATTCACAATAGATTGCTTATGTCGAAATTCGGCTTAAATGCAGCAGCCAAAAGCTGAAACAAAAACTGCATAAGTATTTTTGTATTTAACGTGTGACATAATCTAAGTAGCAGTAGCAGTTAACTGCAACAGCATTTTTACAGCAGTAGCTACGAAAAAAAAAACACTTAAAACCAAAAATAGCTGGTTTGCCAGCAAAAATCAAAATAAAATCACTTTTCAAAAATTATTTTAAATTACATTAAAAACCAAACAAAAAAACTTGTCTTGTAATCAACACATTTAAACAACTAAACTAAAGATAAATAAAAGCTAACTTATAAATACACTTATGGATTAAATTTTTTATAATTTTTACAAAATAAATGTAGCCCGAAAAACAAAAACAGTGCAAAATGATTTATATGCAAACCTTTTTTGTATATCAATGGAAATGTAACCTGGAGATAGATTACTTATCACGCCAAGAGCTTCTTTTTTCATATTTCCCCTCTATTTAGGTTTACTTTTTGTACTAGACACTTTACTAACCCCAACTTATCTATGTTAGAGTTATTTAAGGTTTGTCTATGACGTAGTAAGAAAAAATGGGGGTTAAAATCGAGCAAAAAATTACCGTTACAACACATAGTTTCATATACGGATATGTCACACGAACAGTTTTACCAAACGGGTAAAACTTTAAAACCCTGTAAAATAAAATTACGATTTGAATTTTTTAAGCGTGTATTTCTTTTTTGTCTCCTCTACTAGAATCAATTGTCAGAATCCCGTTATTTCGGAAAAAGTTCGAAATTGTTGCACAGTGAAATTAATTTAATAACTTTTGTTCCGGACCAATTAAGATGTAAAAATTTAATTCCTCGCATAGCAAAGAAAATTATACTTTTTATCTTTAATGCTATATTACGTCTGGAATACCATCCTCAAAAGTGGAAGGTTTCCTTAGTTACCATGATACCAAAGCCAGGTAAAGATCATACAAAAGTTGAGTCATATAGGCCTATTAGCTTCTTATCAAATATATCAAAGCTATTTGAGAAATTACAAGTGTCAAAATTAACACTGATTTTAAATGAAAATAGTTGTATTCCAAACCATCAATTCGGATTTAGAAGAAAATACAGCATAATTGAACAAACTCATCGAATAGTAAATTTCATAAGAAAAACATTTGAAGAAAAAAATATTGACCCCTATTCTGCGTTTCGATTCGGATCGAAATTTTCTCCGTTTTTGGCAACTTTGGTATTCTGTGCCCATATTCTGTAACTCACACGTTGAAAAACTTTTCGATTGAAATGTGAGAACTGAAACAAAAATACCATAAGTTGAAACAAACATGTTTTTCTCACTAAACTGTTACTATATAATTTTTGGTGTGTAATAGCTGTAACGTAAGGAAATTACTCGCCAAAAATGTTTCAGTAACAGTTAAGTGAGAAAAACATGTTTGTTTCAACTTATGGTATTTTTGTTTCATTTCTCACATTTCAATCGAAAAGTTTCTCAACGCGGGAGTTACAGAGCATTGGCACAAAACACCAAAGTTGCCAAAAACGGAGAAAATTTCGATCCGAATCGAAACGCAGAATAGGGGTGATTGCTCAGCACTCTTCGTGTTTTGCAAGCTTTTGATAAAGTCTGGCATGAAGCAAACCAGCAAACACAAACAAGCTGATAGAAAGCTACTCGGTCGTTAATTTATTATTAAAGAAGGAAATTTCTTAAGTTCACCTCAGCCAATTGGCGCTGCAGTTCCACAAGGCAGCATCCTGGGCCCTCTTTTATACTTAATTTATACTTCGGACATGCCAACAAACAACTTCACCCTAACCTGAACATTTGCGGACGAAACAGCTTTTCTAAGCATCCACAAAAACCGTTATGAAGCTTCTCGTTACTTACAGCATCATATATTTCAACTGGAAATATGGTTGAGACAATGGAGGATAATAATCAATAAGCAAAAATGCGTACATATAACATTCACATTGCGCCGGGAATCTTGCGCCCCTATTACAATCAATAATCAAATAATTCCTCAACATTCGCATGTAAAATATCTCGGTATACAGCTGGATCGGCGATTAACGTGGAAATGCCACATAGAGGCAAAATTAATTCAAATGAAACTAAAAGCCATTCAAATTCACGGGCTTATGGGAAGAAATTCTGTCCTTAGTCTCGATGGAAAGCTTCTACTTTACAACTCTATGCTAAAGCCTATCTGGCGCTATGGCATTCAACTATGGGGCACTGCCTCTGCCTCTAATATCGAAAAAGTTCAAAGATAACAAAACAAACTTTTTCAAATTATCACAGCCACTCCCCGGTATGTAAAAAACTCAGACATTCATAAGGATCTCAATGTGCCATGAGTAAAAACTATTTTTTTTTTTTTTTTTTTTTTTTTTTTTTTTTCATATTTTATTTATTGAATCTTTTCTTAACTGAAATTGACAATAAGTTTTTCAAATCTTAAAATTCTAAATTATTCTATGAGGTAACGTGCCAATGCGAGTTACCAATTAGATGTGGGAGGAGGTAATGCGTTGTTTATTATAGTGTTGCCAGATCTAGCGTGTCTTTTCTTTTTAGACGCCTGTGTCCATCGCTAGAAAGTAAGTTTTGAGCTAAGGTATTAGGATGCACTAACAGCTTATTAACATATTTAATACAGCTCTCCCGAGCTACTGTGATGACGGTAGAAATGCTTAAGTCCTTGTGAAGGTTAGCATTCCTTACGTACCAGGGAGCTCCAGTAATTATTCTCAAAATCTTCGATTGTCTTCTTTGAAGTTTTTCAATATTTGTAGCGCATGCTGTTCCCCAGAGTTGGATTCCATAGGACCAAATTGGTTTTATTATCGTGTTGTATATAAGAACTTTATATTCCAAACTAAGGGTGGATCTAGAGTTTAAGAGCCACATTAGTTGAACTGTCTTCAATTTGATTTGAGTTATTTTTGCCTCAATGTGTCTGCTCCACGAGAGTCGCCGATCTAGGTGTATTCCTAGGTATTTAACATGATTCTGTTGAGGAATTTGTACGTTATTAATTTTAATTGGGGTGCAGTCATGTTTTCTGAGGGTAAATGTAATGTGGGCACATTTAACGGGATTAACATTAATTTTCCATTTGTTAAGCCAGATTTGAAGTTCGTTAATGTGATTTTGCAATAGCTTTGATGCTTCTACTGGGCAAGAATGGGTACTTATGATGACAGTATCATCGGCAAATGTGAATGTTTGGGTTTTTACGTGAGTTGGCATATCAGCAGTATACAAGACATATAAGAAAGGACCAAGAATACTGCCTTGGGGTACACCAGCTTTTACAGAACAGGATCTGGATATAGTATCTTTTACTTTGATTGTAAATGACCGATTTGTCAAGTAATTTTTAAGAAGTAAGTGTGTACTAGGTGGTAAAATGCAAGAGATTTTAGATATGAGCCCTTCGTGCCACACTTTGTCGAAGGCTTGAGCTATGTCGATGAATAGAGCCGAACAATATTGCTTTGCTTCGAAAGTTTGTCTTATTAGTGTGACAATTCGGTGCACTTGTTCTATTGTGTTGTGACTTTTGCGGAATCCAAACTGGTGCTGAGGAATAATACGATGTTCGTTGGCATAAACAATAATAATGCTTAGAAGTAGTTTTTCAAATAATTTTGATAATATTGACAGCAAGCTAATTGGTCTATATGATGTCGTTTGTGTTAAGTCTTTGCCAGGTTTCGGAATCATAATTATTTGTGATTTTTTCCAGCTTGTGGGGAAATGCCCTGTTCGATTTATACCGTTGAATATGTACATAAGTACTTTTAACGCACATTCGGGCAGTTCTTGGATCATTTTGGCAGTAATTTTGTCATGGCCGGCAGATTTTTTGACATTTAGCTCTTTAATGGTTAGTTTTAATTCTGGGAGTCTAAAATGAATTGGGTTAAGTGGATAATGGCATAATGATTGTAACTCACAATCAGTGCTAGAAGAAACATTGGGCGTGAAAACTTTTTCGAGATGGTTTGCAAATGCATCGGCTTTTTGTGGGTTACTTCTGGCCCATTTACCGTTTGGTAGTCGAATTGGTGATTCTAATGTTGTGGGGCATTTTAATTGTTTTGTTGTTCGCCACAGGCTATAATTTGTTCTATCGGTTGGGTCCAAATTTGATAGTTGCATATTAAGAAATGCTTCTCGTGACTCTTTTAATGCCGCACGAAGAGCTTTTGTACAGGTTGCCAGTTGTTGCTTTAAAGAGGGAGATCTGTAGGTTTGCCACTGCCTCCGGATGTCTCTTTTTTGTTTTAGTAGGTCATCGATGTTTCTCGAATAATAACTTGATGAAGTCTTGTTTCGCGTCACTTTAACAGGTGTAGCAATTTTGGCGGCAGACTGCAAGATTTCAGTAAACTGATTTACAGCTGAGTCGATCTCATCATTATTTTTTAATGGAATATTTTGAGGTAAATGTGAGCTAACATACTTTTTATATTTAAGCCAATTTGTGTTTTTATTTGGGAAATAAAATTTCGGATTGGGAAGTTGATTAATGTTGTTGATGTTTATTATAACCGGGGAGTGATCAGAAGATAATTCGAAAGACGGAATAGCTGTTATTTGCTCACGTTTTATGTTTTTAGTGACTCCAAAGTCTATTAAGTCTGGGATTTTTTGCAAATCTGTAGGCCAGTAGGTAGTGTGGCAAGAGGATATTGTATCCAGTTTTGCGGTAAAGACTGCCTTTAATAATTGTCTACCCTTAGGAGAGATAAGTCTGGAACCCCAGTGGGTATGTTTAGCATTAAAATCGCCTGCTACAATAAATCTAGCACCTAGTGTAGAGAAGAAATCAAGAAATTGTTCTTCTGAGACCGAAAATCTTGGCGGGCAATAAATAGACGAGATGTTTATTTTGTATGAAGGACTATCAAAACATATTGAGGTAGCTTGTATATATTCTTTTGAGTGACATTGGAGAGGATAATGTTTAATGCTTGATCTGACGATAACAGCTGTGCCCCCAAAGCCTCTACCGCTCGGGTGTTTGGTGTCATAAACTTTGTATCCTTTGATTCTAAAACAATTTTTTGAAGTGAAGTGTGTTTCTGAGACTAGCATTATATCTATTGAGTTCAGATGTAGAAAAGTTTCTAACTCGTTTTTATGTTGGCTTAAGCCGTTAGCGTTCCAATGACATATTGATATGGAATTCATTTTTTTGATAGGGTTTCAATAAGAATAGACTGATTTCTCATCATTTCTTGCAACATGCCAGTCATTCTGTCCATGAAAGTATACATTGACTGCACTAAGTTTTTTAAAGAATCCTCTAGGGATGAATGTTGTTGTTGATGGGGTTCAGGGTTTTGTTGTTGTTGAGTTTCTGGGTTTTGTACGACTTGGGAATATGATCGCATATTTGTAAAATTTTGAGGAGTATAATTATTATTACTGGCAGTAGCATTTAAGTTACTACGTCTGTTTAAGTCTACGTTTGCACTCTGAGAAGTTCTCTGTCTCAATTGGATAAAGATTGGACAACCTCTATAATTTGCAGTATGATTATTTCCACAGTTACTGCATTTTTTTACATTGGGGTCATTTTTTGGATTTGTGCACTCTTTGGTACTGTGGAGGCAACCGCATATTACGCAGACGGTGGGTAGCTTACAATAAGTTTTTGTGTGTCCGTACTCCTGACAATTTTGACATTGTACGGGGTCTTTTCTTTTGTGTGGGGCTTCTACTGTTATTCTGTGATGCAAAAGATAACGCAATGAATAGATAGGATGAGGTTCATTCTTATTATACATATGCCTGTCAAATGCAATTTCCACTCTGAAAAGTGGTTGAGGGATTTTGTTTCTGTTTTTTATATTTTGAACGGACTTGACTTCGTAGCCAGCAGATATGATAGCTTCTTTAACTTCGTTAATAGACACGGAACTTTCTATGCCTTTTATGACAACAATCAGTCCTTTGGCACTTTTTAGTTTGTAAGTATAATAGTTTTTATTATTTTTATCGAAATCATCAATGACTATTCTGAAATTTTTTTCTGTGTAAACTTGCACTTTGGTTTCCTGAATGTTACCCCTGCGCATAGACACAACATGGAAAGTATTAGAACCGATTAATGTTGAAAGGCCATTTATCAATAGATTATTACATTGCTCACGAACATAGATCGGTGGTGGCTTATATTCCTTCGAAGGTAAATCAGTGGTATCACCATTTTCTTCATTGTCGAGTATAGAAAATCGATTTGACGATGTTTCTACCTGCGTTTTTGTTTGTTTTGATGCTGGTACATTTTTCTTAGACGCGGGACTGCGTTTTCTTTTCAAGATTTCAAAGTAGCGATCAATCCCGGTTTGAACGGGACTTTTCGGAGGGATTTTATCATTCCCAGTTTTTTGTGTTGAAGGGGAAGATGGCATCCCTTCACACAAAATTAAGAGCTTTCAGATTGAGAGAAACTTCAATCGAAAGCTCAGAGTATTAAGAGGTGCTTTTGTATAAAAGCTTTTTGTTTACTAAACGATGTGGTGTGTTTAGTGTATGACCAAAACAGAATATTCTGATCATAAGCAGAGCAAAAGTTTTTTGTTGTTATTTTCCTTTATTAAAAACTATGATTACAAAATATGCACTAAAATATTTAAAAAGGCTTGAACAACACCCTTGCACGAAATATTTTAAATCATGGCGGCCACACTCGCTTAAGAAGAAGAGACACTGCAGCACTCACCCAATCAGAAGAGCGATGAACACCTACATATGTGAACAGAAACCGTGATGACGAAATTTGTTGTCTGGCACTAGCAGGACACAAAACAAAGTATTAGGATAAGATTTGATTAATTATTGTTAGGTCATATTAATGCCCAATTTTTAGGATTGATATTAAAACACATTTATGTTTAAAATCGTTTTAAATACAAAATTCTTTTCTTTAGTAAACACTTAAAAGTAACTTAATTCACCGATGTGGTACATTTAAATTCATTTTAGGTTTCCATTGAAAAAACTTAGCAAGGTGGTCTCAATATTAAACCAATACAACAAAAACAGGAAAAGCAATATCAGACAACTGTTTTTTGAGGCCACCTTGTAAATAAATACAATTTGTTATGATATTTCTTTGTAGTTAGTCGTGCTACCATAATTTTATCTTAATTAAAAAAGACATTTTAAACAAAACTCAAAATATCAATCTGTATTTAAATACGATTTAAGTTTTTATGAAAATTAACTTAATATAGATTTAAATATTATCCTGAAAATTAGGCATAAGTATATGTAGATTCAATAAATAAATATTGAAAAAAAAAGTTATCAAAAAACTTAATTTTGACTTAATTCAAGACAAGTCTTAACAGTTAAAAATGCTTATGATTACGTGTTACTTAAAGAAGCTTACCATTCTAGGGTTAACAAAAGTTTGAGATCTACATTCGAATTTTATATCCAGAAAGCTTCAGAAAAAACTTTTTTCAAATTTATACTTTAATTCATTTTTAAATCTGGTAATAAAGTTAGGCTGTTCAAGGAAATCTGATTATAATCAGATAATTATCTAGTTATATTGTCATGTAGTTATAAAGGGTGTTTTTTAAAGTGCCACAACTTTGAGTTGGCATCACTGCTTTATTTGAGCACCCATATAACAGCTGATATTTGCTTTTTGCTTAGTTTGCTTTAAAATTTCATTATGAATCGACTAACACCAGAGCAACGCGTGCAAATTGTTGAAATTTTTAAACAAAATAATTCGGCGAATTGGCTGAAGCACAATTTGATATTGATTTTAAATTTCCATTCAAAATTTTATTTTCCGATGAAGCCCATTTCTCGTTGAATGGGTGCGTAAATAAGCAGAATTGTCGCATTTGGAGTGAGGAGAATCCACAAGCTTTTGTTGAAACACCGCTACATCCACAAAAAATTACATCATGGGGCGCTTAATGGGCTGGCGGAGTCATTAGCCCATATGTCTTCAAAAACAATGATGGTCAGAATGCGAAAAGCTGTTGAAAATTGATGTTCCAGATTGCGTCATCTACGCGCCAGACGTGGCGGCCACATGGTAGAAATCATATTTACACATTAATTTCATAAAATTTTCTTTCCAATAAACCCAGTTTCATTGATATCGAAATATAGTTCCTTATTTTATTATGATTTAAACTTATGTCACTCTATAAAAACCCCCTTTTCTGACAGCAACGAAATACATTTACTGCCTTTCTTCGATGTGCGAAAGAATTCTTTCTTTCGTACAACAGCCCTAGTTAGTTTCCCGATTTGCAAAAAAAAAAAAAATTCTCGAGTCTTTTTCAAACCTAAAAGAGAAATTTGGTGGAGTATTTTTTTTAACTCATTTGTTTTTGAATTGCACTTAAGAGTTTTATATATTATTAGCCGTTCCCGCGGCGTTGCCCGCCCAGAAAAAATTTTTGACTAACTATAGCGAAATATAAAGACTGTGTGTTATAATGTGTGTAGATCGAACTAAGTAAGTTTTAAATTTCATCAAAATTTCCGATCTTTTCCTTGCTTTGAAAAACATATAAGCCCTGTGTGTTTTAATTACGCTGATCTATCTTTTTAAATTTTATCAAAATTGGTTAGATATTTTCGGAGTGGCAGTAATTCTAGGTATGTCCCCTCTTGGTCGTTTTCGCATTCGGTCAGGGAATGGTCGAGAGGAGAGACATACTGAAGGCGGAATGAAGGGTGAACAGCGTAATCATGTTAAAATGGTTTTTTTTTTTGTTTTGAGTAGGGAAACTATTTTTTTAATAGATTTCTTCTAAAACGATAGTTAATATTTTCTCAATATAGGAGGATTAGCGGCCCTGAACCCTATCCTAAGATAGTACCAGTTGGAGAAATACAAAGTACCAAAAAAATCCTTACAGATATTCATTCACTCAGGAGCTTGAACGTTTAATTAAATGCTCTTATATTAACGAAACTTCAATAAGTACCAGTTAAAAAACGATAAAGTACCAAAGAGCCCCTCTAACAGATTCGCATACACTCAGAAACTTGCATGTTTAATTTTATGTTCATAGGTCCAATATTAACGAAAATAAAAAAGTACCAGTAAAAGAACGAACAAGTACCAAAGAGATCCCTTGCATGTTTAATTTGATGTTTTAAGTCCAATACTAACGGTAATTCAAAAAGTACCAGTTAAAGACCAAAAAGTACCAAAATTTTCCCACCTAGAGTCTTATTACTCAGGATATTGCACGTTGAATTTTATGTTTCTAGGTCCAATCTAACGGTAATTAAAAAAAGTACCAGTTGTTGAACTAAAAAGATAAAGAAAGAAATGTAATTTTCCGTATTTCCCCTTTTAGTGGGAGCCCATTCAATACGAATAAGTTAAAGAATGGAGAAACATACTTTGTAAAAACAGTACCAACAATAGTACTGAATTTTACCTCTTAAACGTTCGAAATTCTAAAAAGTACGGAATTCGTATTTGTTTTTTTTAGTAAGTTTCGATCGTGATATATTGTTTATGTTTACGGATATTGGTTTAAAGTTAGACAAAATTACGGATTTACCCGTTTACTTCCTAAAAAGGCCGAATTTCAAAAAAGTACCAGACACCTTTCTGCTTATGTTTCTAAAGAACAACGATAGGTATTACATTTTTTGTTGTCTCTTTTACTTTTGGAGATATAGATGAGGTTAGAATTGGATGTTTAGCTCCGCTGGACTCTATCCTAAGCACTTTAGTGGAACCTTATATAGTCTATGTCCGTTAGGAGGTTCCATTCTTCATTATGTTAAAGGCAGTACCTCCTAAAAAACCTAAAGGCTTAAGTTATTTTTCTAAATGACTGTTTCGGCATAACCGTCTAAGTCAATTCAGGAATTTTCATTATTGTCTAAATCAACTTATGTCCTTATTCTTAAAACTTTTTGAATTGTTATATAGAAATAACAACCTAACTCAACATGAGAGATCAAATCTGAAAAATTTTGGCATAGAATAATAATTTTTAAGAAGTGTTTTATATTTTACGTTTACAAAAGAACACAAATTTCGGCATTAAACAATAAAGTACAATTAGCGCAAGGTAAATTTAATAACAGGTGGTGGCAATACTAAAACAATTCAAAGCCAACAGAAACAACAGATGTTTTTTGTATTGAATTGTTAGTGTTAACAGCTCGAAACTTGCCACCACCTTGTACTGAATTCGCCTTGATCTAGTGCTGCACTCATACCCCTTAAATAAAAATGAGTGTTGAACATGTATCATTTTTTTAATTTTAAAGGGAACATCATCAGAAAAGAACGCTTTACACTTTTATAATAACACATGTTTTTCAGAAAAGAACATAAAAAAATGTAAAAGGCAGAATAAATGCAGAATTTTACTCAGAAAAGAAAACGCCATAAGTGTTTTCTCTGGTAATATTTTATGACTACGAGAATAAACAACAATATTTTTTAACAACTAAAAGCTAGTTTACACTATTGTACTTTGTATTAATACATGTTAAAAAATCAAGTAATATGTTGTGTGATAGTGTGAATGCAATGTGTTATGAAAATTACAAGTATTACGAAAAAAATATTTGACTTCATAGTTTTTTGAAATTTTTCTCAACAATAATACTTTTATAATTATAAGTGTTGATCGACCTTTTTTTTTTTTTTTTTTGAAGAAGTTGGAAAGAATACCAACGAAACGTCGGATTTTATTGAGAATGAAATAAATAATCTTTTATTTACATTAAATTAATCACCTTGAAAGCCTGCATATAGGAATACTTTTCATTTGATCAGGATTGCATTTTGACAAAAGCATGTTCATGTGGGATAGTGTGACTACAAACTGTTATATTACATTAGATTTTTGACAGTCGCAGCAAAACTCATTAGACTTCTTTCTCACAAAGTATTATGGGACACGGAAGACTTGTGGGATAGTGTAAACTAGCCTAAAGTAAAGAAATTCGTTGCTTTGAAATCTGTAGCAAAGTTTTCCAATAAAAGCCGTCTCCTGATTTTCGGTGAAGATTCCAAACTTTAAACTGCTGTACTGAAAATATTGAAAAACAGACTTAGGCTGTTATGACTTGTGACCACAGATATTAGTATAGATTTAAATAATTTTTATACATATTTTAAAACTAATAAAGTTAAGGCTCCTCCAACATTTGAAAATAAAAATTTTAATTTAAAAGAAAAAAATGACAACTCTTTGCAATATATTTAAAAATTTAATTTAATTATCACTTCACCAACATTGAAGTACATATATTAAAATTTTTAGTTTACCAGTAGGGTGTTTAAAAACACAACTTATATGTATTTAAACCCTCCTTTTTTAACTTGTTTGTTATAAGAGTCACTATTTTCGTATAAAAAAAACTGACAACTTTTGCTGCCTGATTTGGTAAAAATCGTATTCACATTTAAAGAGTGGGGGAGGCAACAACGTGATCATCGTCATCATTATCATCGGCAGTAGCAGCAGTAACAGCAACATCATAATGAGCAACTGCTTATTACAAGCATCAAATAAACGAGTACGAGTCTAAAAGTTCAATGTACCAACAATACATTTTTAAATATTGTAGACATTGCGACAAAAGAAACAAAATACAAAAAACACATAAAAATACAAAAAATCAAACTGAAATCTAATTTAGATATTTTGGTGGCTAAAAATAATTTTTTTTTTTTTTTTTTTTTTTGAAAATTTTCATTGAACAAAATGTTGTTTGGAAGTGTGACACTACTTTTTTTTGTATCTACAAAAGTATGAGTATAGATGGAAATTTATATTGTGTGTGTTGTGTGTTTAAAGTTGTTATATGACTATTTGATAGATGACTGACTGAATGACTGACTGACTGTTCGAGGTTTTATTAATGCGTAATACTACTAAATTTTACAAAAGCTATAGATACAGCAACAACAGCTTTAACAATTACAGTTGTATATAATTTGTTGTGTTGCACTGTTAAATAGCAAGAGAGTGCGAAAGAGGGAGGGAGATAATTTCGATTTAGTGACTTATCGATTTATTATACTAATTTAATTTAAATTCATTAAAATACACACAATTGTGGCTTTTGAGGGTAAGAATTTTAAACTCTACTAAAAACGGTTAAAATGTATACAAATTTACAGTGAAAATAAAAATGAATACCAAGAAAATAATTTAATAATGATATAATCCTTAAAATTTGTAGTAAAAAAAAGTTCTTCAAAACTTTAATAAGAAAATATTTTTTTTCCTGGTATGGACGTGTTGGCAGACCGCCCATACAAGGAGGAGCCACCACGATTTCTAATTTAGAACTTCAGGACACAGTTGGAGTGAAATAAGGTGAATGGCAAATGAAAGAGACGATTAGAACAACTTTGTTGTGGTTCTATGTGCGTTATAGGACTTATCGGAAACAATATACATATATGAACTCGTTTTATCTATTGGGCATTTCAATCAGTTTCGAAAATAAACAGAACATTATTAAGCGTTCGGCTCACACACCCAAAAACGATTTTAGTGATTGTGTAGACGAACACAACCCTAAATACCGTTTGTACCTATTTTCAAGAAAGAGCCGAACATTATATAGTGTTCTGTTCTTCGTTAAATAACAGAACCATTGTAGACAAACATTATATTTTAATGCTCTATGATGTTCCTTTTTTTACATTGATAAAGAAATGAACAAACAAAAAATTTAAGCAATGACCACAGCACGAAAAGCTTCTGTGTATTATGTATATGTGTTTTGTTTGTGTAAAGTTATTTTGCTGGCTTTTTGTTTTTTTCGTATGTGTATTTTGTTTTATTAAAAAATTTTTGGTTTTTTTTACCAGCCAAAAGGCACGAACAGCAATGAGGTGAACCGAACACAATGAAATTTTTGGTTAAAAAAAAAATGAACGGAATTAAATGTTCTCATCTATTGCTGAGTTGGATAAGAACAGTACTATTTTTGGGTTCGAAAGATGATAAAAGGGAAACGTTATTTTGTTAATGATTTTCTACACAAACACTATTAGCGTTTGTGTTTTCCACAAATCTACCGAACCGAACATTAAAGGGCGATATTTAATGTTTATTTTCGAACACTGATTGATTGTATGAATGAAGTTTTTGGTTAAAAAAAAAACCGAACGGAATTAAATGTTCTCATCTTTTTGGTGAGTTGGATAAGAACAGTATTATTTTTGTGTTCGAAAGATGAGTAACAGGGAAACGTTATTTTTTCTAATGACTTTCTACACAAACACTATTAGCGTTTGTGTTTTTCACGAATCTACCGAACTGAACACTTTAATGTTTATTTTCGAACACTGCTTTGAACAAAATTTATTTAACCCACTGTTCTCTCTCACAAAATCTATAAAATTTAAATGACTGATAATTTGTTTAATTTTAAAATAGTTTGCATTTTTTGCCAGTCATATTGTGTATTTTTGCATGCATATTTTCATGCTGCAATATGTGGCATATGTATGTCAATTGACGAACAACATGGCACTATGTACCAACATTAACAACAATTTCTGCAACAAAATGTTGCAGTTAGAAATTTGCCAAATAAAAAACTCAAAATAAATTCAATTTTGAAATCTTGTTTAATTAAAATTTTATAAATAAAAGTTAACTAGCGAAATTATAAATGTTTTGTTAAAAGCTTTAATTTTCGTTTGCTACAGTAATGGGAACAGGTTAAAAAAAAATTATTATTTTTTTTCTTTTGCTTCAGAAAAACAATACAAAAATTTAACTCCTTCTCTACTTCCTTCTCATAGAAGCTAATATGAAATGTGTATCTTATCTTTTATACGAAAGACCAGAGGCCTTCTTTAATAGTTAGACAAGAATAGTAATTGAATTAAAAAAATATTTTAAGCAGGCCTTTAAAAAGGCCTGAAGTAAAAAGGTCTCTTTTGCTGCGGTATTATAATGGTGAGATGGGGTGTTATGCTTTTTTGGCAAAGTTAAGTAAACCTATCGAATCGGAATAACTTTTAAAGTCTACTTAGCAATGTCTTTGTTTTTATCAAATTTACTGCGATTATGGAAAACCCCCTTAAAAATAAACAAAATTTATGCCCAGTTCTAAACAATTCTAAATTATATTTATAACTCAACTTCTTGCGGTTTTATTTAGAAAAATTTATTTTCAAGAAGAAAAAAATTGAACATTCCATTATCGTTGATTTTAGCTTAAAAATAAATTGATGACACATCACTCACGGCTCGAGTACAAAATTATTTTTCACCTCAAGACTCGTATTGAAAAATGCATCTGTTCAGTGTGAAATATTTAAGAGAAATAAATAATTGTTGTATTAATAATTTATTTATAGCTTCAATGTAATTTTAATTTGTGGCAATTTTTGTTTTACATATTTACATACGTTTTAAACAAATGCAATAATTTATTTATTTTCAATTTTTTTATTATTTTTCTTATTGTTTATTTTGCTATTTTCTGCATGCGATAATGAATTGTGGTGGCTGGGCTGAGTCAAACGAATAAATTATTTAGGTGCAATGGATCAAATAAATGATTTTAGAATCTCACGACTTTTAATAATTTCTCAAGTTTTAATTGTGTCTTTGTTCAAAAAAAAAAAAAAAAACAAACCAAACAAATAATATTAAGAAATTATTTGTGCAATTTATATCAATATATAAGAGGAAAATGACCTTGAATTGCACGATACTGAAGGCCATCAGATTGTGGATAAATTTTAAGTTGCTCTAAATTAGTTAATTAGTAGTAACTAAAGTTTGTATAAAATATTTCTTTAGTTAAAGACTGCAGGTGTGACAATAAAAGTTTGTACAGTCAATCCTTAACCTTAAAAAAAGTTAAGTTTAATTTTATAATTTGAAAGTCAAGTAAATTTA
This sequence comes from Pollenia griseotomentosa, assembly GCA_963931875.1. Classification (NCBI taxonomy): domain Eukaryota; kingdom Metazoa; phylum Arthropoda; class Insecta; order Diptera; family Polleniidae; genus Pollenia; species Pollenia griseotomentosa. The sequence goes on along the minus strand of OZ007562.1, from coordinate 170,605,278 downwards.
AGTCTGAAATATTTGGACAATTATTAAGAAAGTTATAACCAAAAAACCTAAAAAAGTCCTTTGAATGAGTAATCGAAAAAATTTCAAAATTTCCCAGGAAAGCCCTTCTAAAGCGCCCAAAAATTATCACCAAATTGGGAAAATAAAAAGTACATTACTTTCTTCCGCAAATTGTGATTAATTAAAACTGTTTGTTCATTTAAACGAATTTTTGTTTACATATTTTATTTGAACTAAATTTAAGAAGAAAAAACCAACATTTAAGCTCTAAAAGCATAAACTTAATATTTTTTAAATAAAAAAAGGAAAAAATTTTAAAAATTAGTGGACAAAATATTAAGTACATTAAATCATTCTTATTTAATCAATAGTTATAGCTCAATATAATCAAGCAAATTTTTATAATTTGTAATTAGCTGTAATTTATTATACCAATTAATGGAGATTACTTTTCTGAGAAATATGTTGCATGAATGTTACATGTTCTACATTTTTGTGTTCGTTTGTACAAAAAAAAAAAACAACTGTGGGAAAAACTTTCAAGTTCTTTTGTAATGTGTGTGGATGAAAAACCTGCAAAACATGTTCCCCTTACTTTTACTTAAGGTGTACATACTGCCCTAATTTACAACTTTGGTTCTTACTTCTTTGTTTGTACAACCAATTATTATAATTATGATTTTTGAAATTATGATTTTTGAAAAAATATAACAATATTTACAAGGTATATTTACACAAGGTAAACTCGCTGGCCCATATGTTTGTCAGCTGTTTACCCTAGTTGGAACCCAAACATCAAATTTCGTGTATATGAGACAAAATTTGTACATGTGTGCGTTAAATTGTTTTTGTTTTATATGAAGACAATTTTGACAACTCGGTTCTTTTTATAGAGCAACATGTATACACTCCCAAATGAGTCTACCTTGTGTAAATATACCTTGAATATTTACACATTAAAATCCAAAAAAAAGTCTATTTATTTATAATCGTTTTAATTTTTCCAAGCCATTAGTGATGTCAATATTTGTTTCCACACCGCAATAGCGTGCAAAAACCGATCAAATAGCTCATGAAGTACATTAATGATGAAAGTGTAATAGTTGTAAAAAAAGCATTAATTGTGTTCTATTGAAATTGAACAACATGTAACACTTCGGGTGGTTATTAGAAAATGTTACATGTATAAACTGTAACATATTTTTCTCAGAAAAGAAATCGCCATAAAATTCTGTGCAACCTCCATTATTTTTAAAAATTTTGTGGGATACCCTTGTCGTTTTTAGAGCATATTTCTGGTTTCTCAGACGCGTTTTATACGCATTAAATATGCAGTAAAATCTTGAAAATATGCACTAAAAATTGTTAAAATGATGCCTCAAAAAATTCAAAAATTGGTGATTTGAAAACAAAATATTCAACAATTTAATAATATTTCCAATTATTAAAAACAATTCTAAAGTTATAATCGGTAAATCCCAAACTCCATAGTATATACAGACGAATTTTCGAGATTTAATCCTATTTGGAAACGATGGGCAGTCAGTCATGGGCTCACAAAAACAAAGTTATGTTAAGAGGTTAAGATTAATATTAGAGTCATTTGTGGCGAATATTTTCCAGATATTAACATCCATATGATATATTTTGTCTTAATGAGATTTTAGGGACGGTCGCTTATTTTTTGTTATTAATGTTTACATTTTTAAGGAAGTTAAAGCTATTTATAGATGGGAACTTTGGGCAAATGTGAACCGATTCGAAAAGAACTAAATTTGCAGTAAAATATTTTTGGGCCGAATTTAATCTAAATACCAATATAACTGATAGTTTACGGACACAAAGAGTTTAATTTGGAAAGAATTTTATACAGAGAATATGAGAAATTATAGATCGATTCTCACTATAGGCAGACTTCGTTCTTAGTACAATTAAAATGTATTTACCAAATTTGATCAAATTGCATTTGTACTTTGCGAACAAGTTTAACATGGACAAACAACCAGCCAGACGGACGGATGGCCATCGTTAGATCACTTTAAAAAGTGATTCTGAGTCTATCGGTCTACTAAAAGATTGGTCAAGATTTCTGTGAACTGCACAAATCGCCAAAAACCTATATAATTGCTTTTACCTAAATATAAAATAAAAGTTCAAAATAATAATTATCTTTAATGAAAACCTGCTTTGTTTTACAATTTTTTTTTTTAACAAAAAAGCCAGAAGTTTACCAAAAAAAAAATTTTTTTTATTTGCATCGAAAGCTCTTGTAGGCATCTAAAAAAAATTTAACATGTATAAAAATATACCTTAAAAAGGAAAAATATGCGCTATAAACTTAAAACATGCTGTTAAGCTCTTTTAACTGAATTATGCAAAAAAAAGATGCTGCAAACGGTAAAATATGCAAAAATATGCACTAACAAATCGATGTCAAAATTCATAATAAGCTCTAAAACGGATAAATATATTATTCCTGCCTTTATTGCTGGCTCAAGGAAAAACATGCAATTGCATATTTATGGTTTTCCTGCTAATTAGTTAACTGACCTGCTGACTTTGACTGTTCGAACCAATTTATTTTGGTTTTACAATGTTTTGTTTGGAAATCGTTGACATTTCCAGCCGTAAACACTAACTAACACTGTTTTTGTATTTTTGTAGCATTGCTGCCACCGTATACATACATTGGTATTGGTATATATTAATTGAAATCACATAAAAAGTACATAAACAGCCGTGCTATGGAAATAGAAATCGAGTGAAATTGAAATCAATGGAGATTTCCCGTTAAATTTTTTTGAAAATTACCGTATTTTTCCTGTTTTTAATTAGTTATAATGAAGATATGCTGTACTCATAATATAAGGTAAAGGGTTATCCATTTCGTGGTTTCAAATGTATAGGGCTGAAATTCGACATCGGTCAAACTAAGTTGTTAAACCAATTTTTTTTCTTTTCAGCTGGAAGTCTGACATTTTCGATTAATCGATCAAACAAAAACAAACTTTTGTTCAAATAATTTTAAAATGGCGATTTTTGAATAATTTAAATTTAAATTATGTCGATTAATCGAACGCTTTTGTTTATTAAAAACTAAATAATTAATAAAAGACAAGAAAGTAATAAAAGCTTAGAATTTGATTTATTCTCATACTTTTTTAGCGATTTTATACAAAATGTAGGAAAGGTAAAAAATATTCTAGCTATAGCCCTGATTATAATTAATCTCAATGTTAAGTACGCAAAAACCGGGTTGAGAATTCATAGTACATATTTCAAAAATGTATTTTATATTCTTATTAAACAAATCTTTGACAAATAATTGTAGCAGCTGTTTTCTTTTTAAATCAAACGTTAAACAACTTTCAAGAAATGGGATCTTTCACTCTCGGGTGAAAAACTTAGAAATAAACAAAAAGCGTAAAAAATAAAGAAAGTAGAAAATATTGGTATTATATTATATATATATATATATATTTTTTTTATATTATATATATCTTTGCTATTTCCGTAATGCTATGTTCACACCTGGGTTTTTAAGCGCGTTTAAGCAAAGTATTGATTAAGTTAATCAGAGCTGTTCACATTACATTTGAGATGATTAAGATGACAGTTGATTAAGAAAAAAACACAACAAACAAATTTATATTTCTTTAAAGTATTAAAAATGGATAAAAAAAAATACTTTAATAAAGTTATCAAAAGAATATTTTAAACATATTAATGATGGAATTGTGAAAATTTATGAATTATTTAAGGAAAAATAAAAAAATCGTGGTCGGTTTTATACGTGAGGGGTACGTTCATAGTGACCGATTCTATATTATACTCAGTTTGAAGTATGTTCAGAGGATTCGATGTGATTTATGAAGAGATTTAGTTGTAATCATGTCAATTTGCAGTAATTAACAAATCACTTAAATACTTGATTAATCATCTCGGTTTTGATGGGACTAGAGCTTAATCACATTCAAGTTGCTTAAGCGCGTTTAAGAACCCAAGTGTAAACATAGTATAAGTGCCACAATATTACCATTGAAAACGATGTAGTAGAAGATAATCCAACGATATCAAAAAATTCCGAACTTGCTCCAATGGAAAAATACATAAAGAGAGACAGAGACAGTTCTATAGAAGAAATTGTACGCAGAAGTTTGGCTGGAGATGGAAGGCCTGCAAACGCCTTTCGAAAATTCAAAGTTGTATCGGATTATTTAAGAATTCCTTTAAGTAATAAATACAACGAAATGGAGTTGAGATGAAAAGTTGTACGCATCAAAAAAAGAAGAAGTCATAGTGGATTTGAGAAAAAATAAAGAAGAAAATGGAAGATTTTCCATAGTTGTAAATTAGTGGACGGATGTTATTAAAAATTTGTAATTTTTTTTAAAAATAATTTTTCTATTCGTTATTCTCGTCGATTTATGGAATAATTTTTCAGATTTAATCGTTTGATCGAACGAACAAAAACAATTACTTGAATTATTCGAACAAAGCTGAAAGGCAAATAATGGACAACTCTACTGAATACTGTATCTTTGTTGAGGCCACATTTCGTCCAAGTCCATATCCTCAATATCTGGCCAAAAGAACTCCGTTATCATTTCGCGATAGCGAAAACCATTTACGGTTACTGCTTGGCCGAGATCATTTTCGAAGAAGTACGGCCCGATGACGCCGCTAGCCCATAAACAGCACCAAACAGTCACTTTTTGTTAAAACATTATCTTACTTTTGCCAGTCAACGTTAGGAGAAACTCAACCACAAATGTAAACTTTTCTGACATTAAATCTGCTATTTTATCCCTAAAGCTTTTGTTAAATACAAATGTATTATTCCCCAAACTTTTTCAAAATCTTTTTTTTAATTAATTATCTAAAAATTCCGCACCCTACAGATGTTTTCTATTTATAGCTAAATTTATTTCAATCTTAAATAAAACTTTCAAATTAATTTCTTTAAAACAAAGATAAATACATAATACATACATATTACCAAAACCCCAAAATCTACTTATAAAACTTAAATTTTATATTTGTTGAAAACAATATAAAAATCCCCTTTTCATCATTAAATTAACACAGACATTTATAAAGTTATTTATATCAATCCACTATTTACACAAATGTTTGACATGCATAATAATGAATGTACAACCCCTCCCCTCCCCCAAAAAATGTTTAAACAACCACCCCATTCTCACTTGGCACCAACCTCAATCAATCAATTAACTTTATTTTCTTACTCTACTTTCTCCAGCATTTGTCAATACTCAAAATATATCTTCAACAAAATATATAAATAAAATCTTTGACAAAATTAAAACATTTCAAAGATACAAGTACTTTTTTAAACAGCAGATTCTTATTGGTCGTCGTATTTGAAAGAACACTTACACTCCTACTTCGAAGCAACCCCATTGTGCACGCTGAACAATTGAAACATGTGTGCAACAGTTGTTATTTTAAACATGTAAAATAATTTTACTTTTCCCCAAATTTTTAAGAAATCTTAAAACTATTAATTCTTGTCCCCCTAAATATTGATTTTTCTTTTTTTTTTTTAATACATAAAATTATATTTTTGGCTTAAGTTTTCATATGAAGTTAGTTAAGCCACTAGAACTTAAATAAAAACTTAAAACATATTGATTTTTTTATTTTGTTACTATGGAAAAATCTTAGTTTTGCTTTTATATAATAAACAGTGGGTGGGACCATTTAAAAAAAAAATGATATTAAAATATCAAAATATCAGAAATTGCCCCCTACATCCCCTTGTGGTCCTATTTTTGAAAAACTGTATAGCTTATGTGTCCATATAGATATGGATCTACCTATGTTTTAAATTTCATTAAAATCAGTTTGAGAGGCAAAAATTGCCCCTTTCTCCCCTTGTGGTCCTATATTTTTTAAAACTGTATAGCTTATGTGTCCATATAGATATGGATCTATCTATGTTTTAAATTTCATTAAAATCGGTTTGAGAGACAAAAATTGCCCTTATCACCCCTTGTGGTCCTATTTTTTTAAAACTGTATAGCTTATGTGTCCATATAGATATGGATCTATCCATGTTTTAAATTTCATTAAAATCGGTTTGATAGTTTCTGAGAGGCAGAAATTTCCCCCTATCTTCCCTCGTGGTCCTACGATTTGGCCCATTTTCAATAGGCTTGGTCCTTGTGCCAATAAGAACCTATGACCCAAATTTTATCAAGCTATCTCACAAGTTGCGACCTGTACTTTGCGCACAAGGTTACATGGACAGCCAGCCAGCCAGCCTGCCAGCCAGCGGACGGACATCGTTAGTTCGACTCAGAAAGTGATTCTGAGTAGATCGGTATACTTTAAGGTGGGTCTTGGACCACTTTTTTAAGGCGTTACACACATCAGCACAAATGCATAATACCCTCTCCATTATTGTGGTGTTGGTATAATAAATCTGAATAACTTTTAAAAATTATTTTGTTCTTAAATGATAAAAATATGTATGAATTAAACAAATATGTAATATGTCTCTTTTGGGTGAAAGAGTGGCATTTTATATCTAAAGTGACATTTTATTGTCAAAAGTGACATTTTGCAGTCAAAAGTGGCATTTTTTTTTGTCAAACGTGACTTTTGGTGTAACAATTTAGTTTTAGAGACAAAATCTACCTTTAATCTTATGTAGCTGTCAAAAAGTAAGATCAGTATAAAATTATATTGACAAGTTTGAAAGTACACGCGGAGAATGTTATACACTCAAAAGAAAAATCGGATGGATTCCGTACTAAAATCAATCGGAAGCGGTATCAATAATACGGTAAGTATTTTTTATAGTATATTGAATCAAGTACAGAAAGATTGATTCAAGTACGGATTATTCAAGTGCGAAATACTTAACTTATCCACACAGAAAAAAAATATCTCAAGAAAATTTTTAACGACACAGTTTGTTAAAAATTTAGATTTTAAGTCAACAAACTTTTTGTTTGATTCAAAGAAAAAATTTATCAAATTTACACTTTGCAAAATAGCACTCAATAAAACATATTTAATAATGAAATAATTAAATATTTCTTCATATTCAATAAAAAAAATATTTAAATCAAAGTAAAGACAGTATTTTAACAACTATTCTCCATTTTTAAACAGCTCATAATTCTCATTTGTTTTACAGTTTTTATTGAATAATATATTTAGTTTTGCCAAAGTCTTTGGAAAAGGTTTCCTGATGATCTGGCCTAAGCAACCAGAGAAATGCGCATAGGAACTTACTTATCCCCTCATAATAAATTTTAGTGTTTTTATAAAAATATAAAAATTGAAAATTTATGACATCATCATTAATAAATAAAAAAATAAAGATTCGATTAACATTTTGTTTGATTTATTCAACATTTTCAACAGTTTATTTTAACAAATCAAGTAAACATTTTGTTGAAAAAAATTATTTTGAGCCACAACTTTTTTATTGACTCAATAAACTTGGTTGTAGACTAAAAATTTAACAATTATGCATACAAACTTTTTTATCAATACCGCAAAAATCGTCATCGCAGAAAATTCAAAAATTTTTGTAATCAAATATGCGATTTTCGTATTCAAATATGAAAATTATTTTTTTTCTGTGCATATTTAATCCCGAATTCGTACTGGAAATAAACCTAAAGTGTAATAGGAAGGAGGATTTTAGTATGATTGATTTACTTATCCGATTAAAACCTTATGGAATTTTAATTATAAAACACCAGCATCATGTCTGACATGGTTTCTACTTTAAAGATTTGATGTACATATTTAACTAAATATAAACTTAATGGGAACTTTTGCTTCTTATTTTACTTTTTAAACAAGAAAATAATGTATGTTTTTCTTCTTGTTCTATTGTTTCTAAACGAATTAAGCAAATCGTTTTTTACCGACTTGTGTGGCGTTGTTGTAGTTTCTACAACAAACTTTGACAAACACACGCGTATGAACGCATGAGACTAATAAGTTATGTTAGATTAAGGCCCGTTGTCACAACTTACCGATAGCTAAAAGTAAGATTTTATCGGCCGTATAAAAAGTGTTCCATTATTACAACTTGACCTTAACCTACCAGGTAGGATGAACCTTAATATACCTTATCGCTCACTTTTTATAAAGCCGGTTAAAATCTACTTTTAGCTGTCGGTAAGTTGTGAAAACGAGTCTAAAACGCCCACTTTGTAATTTTACTCTCAGAGTGGCACTACCAACGAAAAATTCAATATTTTTTTTTACTTGGTTAAAGAATTTTGTACTTATTTAAAAGAAATTCCAGGATTGATTTTAAAAAGTTATCTCATTAAGGAAATTCCAGGATTGTTCTAGTGTTATTCGTACTTGAATTTTTTAGTACGACTCGTACTGAAAGTTAGTATAAAAAACTTAATTTATCTCGAGTGTTTTTCTGTCTGTGTATGCACTAGGGTATTCATTCGGTTAACCGATTAATTACTACCCGATTAACTGATCGGTTAATTTCAAATTGGCTTTTTTCGATTAACGATTAAACCGGTTAATTTCACTCGATTAACCGATTAACCGATGTAATTAAAATTATAATTTTTTGTAGTATTATAACATCGTTTTTTGTGATTTTAATTATTTGTTTCGTCTCATATACAAAAGGTATGTGTTTAGAAAATATTTTCTTACAAACAAAGGTGTTCTGTGATCTTCATTTCAACCCATTTTCCGCCGACCGATTTCAATGTTCAATCAACAGGAATGTGGCGAAAAATGAGTTAAATGTTTGATTGCCAACACCTTTTTCTTGTTTCACGTACTGTTTATATGTATGTGTTTAGTTATTCGTTTCTTCTCATACCTTCTCATATCAGTCTTTTAACAAAATTAACCGAAACAATTAAATTAAATTAAATTCAATTAAAAATTTATTGAGCCTTTTTTAGAACCGAAACAATTAGAAGTGTTAAACATTTTTAAAAATTAATACAGGGCTCTAAGGGTATATGTTTAGAGAAATCCTTAAAAAGGACTGAGAAATTAGATATTCATTTACGATAAGTTAAAGAATTTTTTCTAAGTCAAGTTTTGTCAAAACAAATGAAGAGAATAGCTTTACTCCTAAACCAAACAACTTTTTTAAAAGATCTCCTTTAACTATTGAAATAACTAATAAAATTATCTCAGTCTATTTTTTTAAAAATACATATTTGTGGGATTCACAAAGTAGTCATAAATTTGTAAAGTCTTATGTCTTTAAATAATTACTAGAAATATATATCGTAGGATTAATATGCAAACCGGCTAAATACACTTTTTATGTAAATTGAGATTTTGATGCCGTGTGGTAGAGAAAGATACGCCTCGTCGACCAGTGTGTAGTTTTTCTTCTATTTAAGTCTTGAAGTGTGTAAAACTACTTGTATTTTTAATTTTCTATCAAGCTGCAAATAGAAAAAATAAAAAGTTTTTTGTCTCTCCTGTAAAATGTGCTGAAAGGAAGTACCGCTTATAATTTATATTTCTACTGTGCAGTTATGACGAATCAATGAGCACAGCATTAAAATTTTTATTTTGTTTGAAACACAACAATATTTATTTTAAGCAATTGTTAAATATTATTTAGGACATTATGACGATATGACTTGATAGCACACCTTGTGAATGCATATTACATTTTTATGAATTATTTTTTTGGTTGCTCGTTTTAGTTCAAGAATTTTATTGTTTGATATGTTATTTTTTTTTTACTAATAAACTCCAAATAATAAATAATTAATGCATTTCTACATATTGAAATTACTTAATTTTATGAAAAAAACTTTATTAATCGGTTAACCGATTAAAAAACAAAATTAACCGATTATTGACCGATTAAACCAAAACCTCGGTTAATTAATCGAGCGATTAACCGATTAAAGCAAAAGGTCGATTAAATGAGTATGCACACATCGAACGCATGTAGTTAGGCTCCTTCTGATGCGTCTTGCAAAAAGGTCAAGTTTTAAACGCATAAAACGCGTAGTGTGGACCTCTGGCTTTAGTGTTCAAAGTGACTTTCGGAACTAGAAGTTGTATCAAAAGTGACTTTTTTTTATTTAAGAAAATAATTTTGTTGTTGGAAGTATTTTTTTTTTTAAGTATCTTTTTATGAAGAAAGTAAATTCTTGTGAAATTTTTTTTGGTGTTAAGAGTGAGTAAATTTTGCTGTCGACAGTGATTTTTTTATTGTTTGTTTTGGTTTGACTGCAGGTCGAAGGAAATAAATAAAATTGAAAACTCGTGATTTTTGTTTTTATAGTTTTATTTTTATTCCCTTTTTTTAGTCACTGTGAATTTCATGTTATTTCTTTTAGTATAAAGTTTCTTAACAAATTTGATAAATTTGAGTTGGTGGTGGATTTCATTTGTAAAGGGTGTTTTTTATAGAGTGATACAAGTTTAAATCATAATAAAACATAGAAATATATTTTTAATATCAATGAAATGGTCTTTATTGGATAGAAAATTTTATGACATTAATGCTTAAATATGACTTCGGCCATGTGGCCGCCACAGCTGGCGCGTAGAAAGCGCAATCTGAACACCAATTTTCAAAAACTTTTCGCATTCTGACCATCATCGTTTTTGAAGACATATGGGCCAATGACTCCGCCAGCCTATAAAGCGCACCAAGCAGTAATTTTCTGTGTTGCGACAAAAGCTTGTGAATTCTTCTCACTCCAAATGCGACAATTCTGCTTATTTACGTACCCATTCAACCAGAAATGGGCTTCATCGGAAAATAAAATTTTGAATGGAAATTCAAAATCAATATCAATTTGTGCTTCATCCCATTTGTCGAATTATTTTGATTAAAAATTTAAACAATTTGCACACGTTGCTCTGGCGTAAGTCGATTTACAATGAAATGTCAAAGCAAACTAAACAAAAAACAACTATCAGCTGTTAAATGGGTGGTCAAATAAAACAGTGATGCCAACTCAAAGTTGTATCACTCCAAAAAAAAACACCATTTATTTACAAATAATAATTTTAAATATTTTTAATTTCATTCCAAAAAATCCATTAAATTGTAAAAGTGAAATACAATTTTCTGTACGTATTTCAAATGCTGCTGAAAAGGGGGCAGCAAGTCAGAAAGTTGTTTGTCTATCGAAGATCGAGTCATTATCTTGACTCTGTTTTTAAGTTAAATTTTATGACCTAAATTTAATTTTCGGCATTTTGTTATTAGAACATGATAATAAATTGGTTAATGTCACATTAATTCATTTTCAAAACTGTTTCAAGGAAATGACAGAGGCTTCGCTTACTTTTTCAAAATGAATAGCTTCTTTCACTCATTATTTAGTAGTTTTCTTTTATAACCACATCAATAACAACTTTTACAACTACTTTTTTCTGCAATTGTGTAGGTAAAAAAATAATGACTTAATTTTGAATTGGGACATACCATGCAAAATTCATTGGTTCCTTCAGTAGAATTGTAAGAAGTGCTCTTATGTTTTTCTGATTACTCAACACATTATTTTGTAGGCGAAGTTTTAACTGGGAGGGCTTATGATTTCGAAAATAAAAATGAAATTTCTTACAGCATATTTTAGAAATTTCAAATAAAATCCTCATTTTTGGTTTCAATAGAAACTTTTTGAATTTGTAATAAAGTTTTCGAAAACAGTTACATTCCTTTAATCTAGCAAAATGTTTATGTTTTTATCAATCATACGCCTTTAGTTATTTAAATTCCTTATTAAAATGTTTGCTGGGTTTATCTTTTATATATTAATTGATTAATATGTAACAATATAGTTTTTACAATTTTCTTATTACATTTTGTCTTATTTTGCTTTATTTGTTTAGTTTCGTTTTTTTTTTTTATTTCATTTAAATTTTGTTTTATGAACTTACCAAACCATCGCTAATTTATGCACTTTGTCTTGTAATTAAAGTTCTTTTCTCTTTGTTGGCTGTTCAAATTATTCTTAGTAAAATGTATTTTAAGACTTTTAATGTGTGTTCTGCATGTTTTTCGTCTCAAAAATTCAAAAAAAAAAAAAAAATGGAAAATAAAAGTCACAATATAAAATGAATTTGTGTTACGAGTAAAAAGTAAAAGAGTTTTTTTTTGTTTGTAATAAAAAAGTTTAAGGCACTTCAAGTGCACTATTAACCCTTTGAGGGGTTAATAATACATACAAGAGAAAAGGATGGGCTTCTCCAGTGCATATACCTTGTTAAATGTGTCTGAAATATTATTTTACAAAATTATTATTAATACCTACTCGTCAAATGCAAAAAATTCTCAACAGAAGTTTGCAGAAATAAAAACAAACAAAAATTGCTTGAAAATTAAAAATACACATAAAGAAAACAAATTTTTGGATATTATTACAAACTAATAAAAATGTTCAAACATATTACGGTTACTTTAACCTTAAAGCTGTCACCGGCAAATAAAAAAGTTATAATAAGATAATTAAAGTAAAAAAAGAGATAAATAATATGATAATCCAGTCTTAAAAAAAAATTATGACTTAGTTGACAAATTTTCTCAAAAATATAACCAAAATCATCTAAATTGAAATCATAAGAAATTCTCTTAAGAACATAAAAAAAATCGCTGAGTATGACTAATTATCGGTAAAGCGATGATATCATAAAAAATCGTTTAAATAATATTTAAAGTAAAAAGTCGATTATTTTACAACAAATCCACTGAAACAAAACCTCTTTTTTTCAACAAAAATTAAAAAAATTTAATAAATTCGACTAAATATAAAAAATCGCCCATATAAAAATCGCCTAAAAAAATTGTATAAATTTTGAAATTTTTTAAAATATAGAAGGGTATCTTATAAAAAAAACATAACCACCCAAATCGCAAAAAATATTCAAATTGGTAAAATTCGGTAGTATCACAAAAAATCGCTAATTCAACAAATTACACAATTAAGTTCCCCAGGCAAAAAAGTGATAAAATAATAATTTAGTTTTTATGGAAAAAACAATTTTTGACTTTATTAACAAATTTCTTTCAAAATATATTGGGAACTATTACCAAAATCCTGTGAATTAAAATTCTACGCGATTTCCTTTAGAACACAAAAAATTAGGCAGTAAAAAATTTAAATTATAAAAAACATCAATATATTTTGTGAAATTAAAAGTCAATTTTTTCTTAACAAACCAGGTCAATCAAACTTTTTTATTTCTACAAATTACTTAAACAAAATGGAAAAAAGTCGCCTTAATAAAAAATCGTCGTCCAAAATAAATTCTTTAAATTTTTAAATTTTCTAAAATAAGAACAATTTTGATTTTTAGTTGAACTGTTAATTTTTAATTTTTAATATTCTTTAATTAGGCTTGAGTTCATAAAATTTTATTTTCATTAAATTATTTTCACTGAGGAAGGAATTTTACAACATGGAATTTTTTTTATTAAAATTTATTGATAATTTTTCTTTGGCTGAGCTGGGATTTAAATCCGGGTTGATGTTTACATGTTTCAAGAATCACCACATTCTATCTTCGGAAAATCTTTGAGTTCTAACCACTGCACCACTGCGGTGCCCGCCAGCCAACAGACAAACATCAATCTTTTAACCAGTGGTGGTTCGAAATTTGCTGTTATTATTATCATTTTTAAATTTCAAATTACATGTTGCCTCCTTTCCTCTGGTTTTTCGTATTTCTAAAATAGTAAACAAATATTTAACAAAAAACTAAAGTTTTCAAAATCGCCAAAAAATTGTGAAATTTATTACTGAAAAAAAATGTTTGTAAAGCTTCGTTCACAATGGTAGCAACAATATTGTTTTTTCTTCTATCCTATTTCTTCCCAACGTATTTCATATATTTAACTTTCTTTTTTTACACAAAAATGTAACTAAAGTTTTTTTTTTTAAAGTTCCCAATTAAAAATTGAGCTTCAAGGGAGAAATGTAAAACTTTCGTATACCATCTCGCTCAGGGAAGGCATGAATTTTATATGGTGAGTTCATAATTTGAAGCAATACATTTTTGACACAAAAACTGCTTAATTCAACGCATATAAAAACTGGTGAACATAGCGTCCAGCTTTACACACTCAATGTTTTTTTGCAGTTATTTTTTAGTATTCTCCCTTACAAACCTGCTTCGTAGTAAGGGAATGTCGTCGCAGTTGGAATGTTATTTTTTCTTTTATAAACTTTTTAAGAGTTCCTTCATTTACTTTACTGCATTTATGTATGCCTTTTTGGTAGCGTTTAATTGTGCGCTTATTTTTTTAAATGTACTTAACGACTTCCAAAAATGATAAAACTTTACATTGAGTTAAGTCTTCTTCAGCAACCATTTGTTTGAAATTGTAAATGGCGTTTATAATGATTTTATTTAGTTTTGAAAGGAAACTTAAACTTAAGAAATATGAAATAGTGTGCTGGGCAAAATTTGCAAACTGTTTCTTAATTGAAAACAATGTTTGAAAATAAAAAGAACATTATTTAGCGTTTGGCTCACACTCCTAAGAACGCTATCTATTTTTAGAGTTTGCGTAGACGAACACAACCCTTAATACCGTTAGGATCTATTTTCAAGAAAGAGCCGAGCATAATATAATGTTCTGTTAAAAAAAAAAAAAACAACAATTGTAGTGATACTGTAGACAAACATTATATTTTAATGTTACTTTTTTACATTGATGAAGAAATGAACAAGCAAACAATTTTAGCAACGACCGCAGCCCGAACAGCTTATGTGTGTGTATTGTGTAAAATTATTTTGCTAGCTTTTTTTTTTTTTTTTCGTATAAACCGAAAACAATGAAATTTGTGTTTTTTTTTTTAATAAACCAAACGGAATTAAGGCCCTCATCATGTAAAACGCAACGCAACGCCAAAGAATTGAATTGAATTGAAGAATGTGAATTTTTTCTACAGAAATTTCTACAGAACAACAAAATTAAAAAATATTTATGACTTTGTTTTTGCTTTCAATGTTATTCTTTGGCGTTGCGTTGCGTTTTACATGATTAGGGCCTAAATGTTCTCATCTTTTGTTAAGTTGGATAAAAACAGTATTATTTTTGTGTTCGAAAGATGACTAACAGGGAAACGTTATTTTTTTTTTTTTTTTGGGTTTACTACACAAACACTATTAGCGTTTGTGTTTTCCACATTTCTCCCGAACCGAACACTAAGAAGCGATATTTAGTGTTTATTTTCGAACACTGGTTAAAAATGTTTGTGGTTGTGATAAATTTTTGCTTTATTGTGAATACCAGTTAAAATGTTGCTGCCATTGAGAACGAAGCTTTAAACAGACTTTGTTAGAAGTAAATTGCTCTATAACATTTTTTAGTTCTGATAAAATTTTCTCTGTATTTTGTCTTTTATTTAAAATTTTTTTTTATTCAATCAAATCTTATGGTAACATCCTCTTAATTATCCTCCCCTTAAGAGGTTAACAAATAATTTGTACATTTATCTCATCTATTTCTTATTTACGTTTACATTAAGTACAAATATTTAACAGGTTAACAAAGAGTTTGTTGCTGTAATCATATTTTATTTACACAGTTTATTATAATTTTTTTTTAATTTATTTATACCTTCATTCATTACTTCTTTTTCATATCTGCACAATATGAATTTTTCAAAGGCTTTTGATGTATCTTTTTTGTTGTTTAACCTGTTCAAGTCCAAAAAAAAAAAGAGAAAACACATCTACTTGCACTTCTGTAGGTGTTTCGTTCAAGTGCCTGGAGTGTAGACGAATTTGTGTTTTACAGAAGCAAAAAAAAACCATAGGCAACAAGAACAAATAAACGTTCGTTCTTGAGCTAAAAGACCCTTAATTTTCCCCTAAATGACTTTATAATGCCAAAGAATTTATTCCATATTCTTAAAACGCATTCGTGCATTCAATAAGTATAATTTTCTTTGGTCTTTTTAATTTTTTCTTTTTTTGCAATTAAATTCTTTTTATTTTAGCCATATTTTTCTATTCGGTTTTGTTTGAATGCCTGTTTTTGTTTTATTTTTTCTTTTTTGTTAGATTATTTGTTGAAGGCTTTTTGCAGAGAGGTGCAAGAAAGAAAGAAATAAAAAAATGCAAGAAATCTTTATTTAAAAGATATAAAGTAAAGTGAAGTGTTACTTTGGTATTTCATTTGGAGCATAATTAATTTAAACGTCTTTTTTATTCACCGAGTTTAATATTGCTACTCTTTTTTCACCCCTTTTGTTGTTGTTATTTATGTAAAATGGTAATTAGCACATTTGTGTTCTAGTGAATGAGGTCGTCATACCATTTTATCGCTTTGGTAAGTTTGAGGTTATTGATCCTGTATTTTAAAGAATCTGTTTAAAAATATTTCTTTAATATTATTGAATTATAGTAATATACAAAATTATAGTAAAATTGTTTTTGGAAAATGTTTCATAAATAACTTACACCATCTTGAAAATCGATTGATTAAAAAATCCTGTCTTAGCTTAAGAGTTTTTTCCCAGGAGTTGTTCCCTTTCCGGCAGAGCTGAAAAACTTTTTGAATATCCAGTGATTCTGATAGTATTTGATGGAAAGAAAAATAACAAATAAATTTTATAATTTTAGAGATAATTAAAAAGATTTTAAAGGTTTTTGATAATCGAAAATATATGTATATATGTATAGATATTAAAAAATACTTTATTTATATCATACCCTTCGGCTGCCAGCAAAATTCCCCTTAGCAAAATCGCACAAAGCAATACTGAAATGTATTATTATTCTTATATAATTAATTAAATAAATTAAAGATTAATTAAAAACTACAAGTACAAAGATATGAGATAAAAAATAATATAGAATGTCAGAATAAAGGCGACCGTACACGACATGTTTTTGTCATCTGACATGTCAAATTTTCCACTGCAAAACACATACATGTCGTGTGTTACCTTTTTAACTTTGCTTCTGTAAAAGTCAGACGCAAAGTCATCTGACAAAATTTCAATTAGAGCGTGCTCTATTTTCTTCTGACAAACCATCTGACATCAGAAAGCTATGCCGGCAAGAAACCGGCAGCGGCGTCCACTATTGACGGAATCATTAGCCGGCTGAAGTTAATTTTTTACAATACCGAGATATGTTTGATAATTTTACCATTGAATAGAATTTATGTGAATATATATATAAAAACCGTTTTATTATAAAATCCTAAATTGGTATCTTTGAATTAAAAGAAAAAAATGTTAAGGTGGCTGAACTATTTTACGGCGCAAATAAAACTTTTCATGGCTGCAGCAAGTTATTTTGAAACCGAGCACTACTTTGGTTTCTGCAATAACAATGCGAAAAAAACAGAGACAATGTCAGAAGCAAATTACATGTACGTTTGTGACCGAATATTATAAAGCTTATGTAAAACAGCGATTTTGACAGACATGCACAATTACATGTGACTTGAAAATTTGACATGTCAGATGACAAAAACATGTCGTCTATATGCGCCTTAAGCAAAATGTCAAATATTCTTTATCTATAAAGGTACGGTCACATATGGCAAACATTTGACGAAAAATAACAAGTATTTGTTTGCCCTAATCTGACCACAAAATATTTTTGAGGGGCAACCAGAAAAACAGCTGATTTTAAGCAAACAAAATTCTTTGCTAGCAAACAAAAATGCTCCTAATGTGACCATTTAACGTCAAATATTTTCCTCGTTTTTAGGCAAATAAATATTTGTTCTTACAAAAAATTTTGTAAGATCAAACAGCGGCAAATAAAAAGTTTTAAAATAAAAATTATTGAATAAAATTGAAAAAATTAACGAAATCAAATAATTTTTTAATGACGAAAAAACTTATTTATGTAAACAATTTTTCCTGTGTTCTCTTTTTAGCAAAGAGTTGCGCGGTAAGTAGGATTCAAATTGTTCAAAATACATTTTTCTTAAGTAAATAGGTAATTTATTTAATATGGGTATAATATATAAGCCTATGTTTAGGGATGCAAACGATACATCGATGTTTAGAAAACATCGATATATCGTTCATAAACATCGATGTTAATATCGATGTTTTGATTTACGATACATCGGCGATACATCGTCGTCAAAACTAAAAAACATCGACATCGTTCATTTAATATTTTCATTAATTTAATATTTTTTATAATATTTTTACCAATTTTAATTTTTATTTTTCAATTAAACCTTTTATTTAAAAATATAAAAAAGTGTTTTTCAAAGCATACGTTAAACGCAAGAATTTTAAAAGTCGGGTTTTAATAAAATTTCTGTAATATAAGAATTTTATGACAAATATTATATAAATATTTATCTATTAAACAGAATTTTAAAACAAAAATTAAAAATATTTTATTAAAAGTGTATTAAAAACGAACTCCCAAATTCTTGCGTTTTACGTTTCCGTTTTCCAGCACACCCCTGATAGCCATACCAAGTACGTATGTATGTATGTATTACATAACTATATGTATGTAAAGTTGTTTAAGTTGGCTCGAGCAACTGTGCGAATACATTAAATTCATATGTGTCAAACCATATTGCACTTATGGAAACTTTTTGATTAATTTTATGAATCTGTTATTTGCTTAAGCAAAAATCGAATCTGATTGCACTTTGTTTTGGTGTTTTTGAATGCATTTGACAGGCTTTTTGTTAATTTTTGACAAAAGCTTATGCAAGCATATGTATATTATAGTTGGGCATTAGGATTTTCAGTAGCAAAGAAGAATTAAAACAGTCCGTAAGTATAATTGCAAAGTAGGTTTCAACATCGATGTTAAACATCGATGTATCGTGTTTTTTACCGATGTTTTTCAACATCGATGCTTATCGTGAACACATCGATGTCTTCAAACATCGATGTTTTTCACAGCGATGTTGCATCCCTACCTATGTTACGAATTATGCATTGCAAGCATGGCGTATCTACATATATAAATAGATCAATTTTCGAGAGTGTACCAGTTTGGGGTCAGTGGACAATCATGGACCCGCCAAAATAAATTTATATAATGAATTTAAGATTTATATAAAACTTATTTGTGCCGAATAATTTACCGATATCGAAATCTTTATAAGATTTTTTCGTCTTGAAGTGATTGTAGCAAGTAACCTGGAACCAATTCTTGGCCTACCAAGAAAAATTTTGACCGACATACAAGCTATTATATAAATTATTGCCAAAACCAACATTTTTAAGATTATTATGACATTAAAAGTTATTGACAGAAGTGGCATTTGTATAAGAGCTTTGGTAAAATATGGATCAATTACAATAACATTTGGTAAGGTGAAAATATATTGTCTATGGGCACAAGGACTCTTCTCCAGAAATAAGTTTTTATGGGGGCTACGTGATATTATCGAACGATTCTTTCCACCTCTTATGACAATAAAAACGTAAACACCAAATTGCATTACTGTCAGGTGTGTTAAAGGTATCGACTCGTATTGAAAACGAAAAATTTTTTGAATCCGCATAATTCAGAAGTTGATGTTCTGAAATCCGCATGTCTTAGTGTATTCGAAGTTCTTGTTAAAAAAAAATATGAATGATGTTTTCTTTGATAGTGCCCTGTAAAAAAGGTTTCTACGGTTTATATATGGGGCTATCTTAATAATGGTGACGGTTGCCGAAAAGAGCAACAAAGATACGCGAAAATTGCAAAAAAATTGTAAAAACAGCGATCATTTTTAATATTTCAAACAAGCCATAAAATTGATTAACATTACCTAAAACTATAAATAATGTCAAAAATTCGATAAAAATGGCGAAATAAGCGGTAATTCGCAAAAATTTGCTAATGGCGGCATGATAGCATAGTTTAATATTTATTAAAAATGGTTAAAGCTGTAAAGAATCAGAGGAAACAATTGCATCTTTCGCGAACATTCACGAAAAAAAAATTTACGAAAAATTTCAAACTTGGAAGAAAACCCAAAAATTTATTTGAGATGGCTAAATCGGTTAAAAAAAAAAAAAAAAAATTATAAAAATAGCGAAAACTCGCGAAAATTTTTTATACTTTAATCAAGCCATAAAATTGTTTAAAAGCCCTAAAACTATAAGGAATGGCAAAAATTAAACTAAAAACCAAAATTATGTTTTTGCTAAAAATGTTCTCACTTATAAGTATGTATGGGCAAATGCAAAATGAAAATGCAAAAAGAGCGAACGATGTGTATACATACCAGTGTTGCCACCAACGAAATGGTAAATTACACATAGATCATGCCAAAATTACACATGAAAATACGAATTACACATGCTATCTTTTTTTTGCAATCTCACCAGTTTTGTTTTGAATTGCATAATATGTATAATATTATAGCTTTTCATTTAGTTAAAAAAAATAATGATTGTGTTTTTTTCCAAAAAATTAACCATTCATCGTTTTTTATTTCATAAAAATAACGGTTCAAAACAAAAAATTCATACTATTTTTTATAGTAATTTATAACTTAAAAATAATCAATGTAAATTACATCACATTTACATTGATATAAATTTTTTTTTGATTTTTATTTTTAATCATTGGAATAGGTTCAAAGTTTGGTCCACTATTTCTATGTATTCCTTTTTAAATCTGTCGTGCAATTGCTTAAATTGCTCAGTATTCTTTTCGCAGGAGCATTTGAAAAGATTTAAATAAAAATAAATAATTGAAATAATCTCTTCTTAAAGGGACTTTTTATTTCAAAAACCTTTTTCCAATACAAAATATTCTGGCTCCAAATTACTATGAAGTTAAAAATTTTCAAAATGTTAGAGTGCATGTTGTATTAGGTGGCACGACCATTTTATCAAGTCAATATCTGGCTTTTCGTTTTTAACAACTTAACATCTGAATTATACTGTCCAAGCATAACATTAGGTGTATCTGGTGCAAATCCAACTAGATTTTCAAAACGAATACCTTTTTCTATAATTGTGCATTTGAGAACCTCCAACATTTTTTTTGCAGTCAATGATCCACATATTTGAAATAAAAAAAAAGAATAATGTACCCGGGATGTTTCGTCGTTACAGGCAATAAATTGTGACAATAGCTACCTAAATGCCAAATGGTTAGTAGTTAATGATCCAACCATATTTAGTTCAGCTCTCTTAACGCTTAAATTCTTTTAATTAAGTTTTTAAGTTTTGCCAAGAATATTAACCCTTTTACATCTTGTGACAAAATAATAACAAAAATCAGTGCTACAAAACGTTGAAATTTTAAATTACACATTAATTACACATGGGCTACACATGAAAAACAAAATTACACATGATATGTGTAATTACACATAAGGTGGCAACACTGATACATACACAAAAAACAAAGAGCAAAGAGCATAAAACCAACAAAAGCAAACGTTAACAAACCAATACAATGGCACACATGCAAAGCTTTCAATGTAGTGGTGCCCATACCTGCTTATAAGAATAAAAGTAGATTCGTTTTACTTTCACTAACCCTGCTGCTGTTCTCGCTCTTCTGTACAATAAAACCATAAAAGTTTCAATATTTTTCATCAAAATGTTAATTTTGAGTTTTAATAAGAAGTAATTTTATTTTTTTATCGTTAAATTTTGCTCAAACTCAATTTATATGCCTAGAAATCATATATCTAAATTTCGTGAAGATGGGTCTATAATTTACATTAGATCCACTGTGTAAAAACACTTTATTGCTAGCGTCAAAAACTACATAACGAATTATGCTTAAGTTTCATAATTTAGTTTAATTTAGTTGTATAAGACCGGAGATTATTTCGCCAAATTGCATTTATCCCTTTATTTGTTATCTTAATCCTCTTTTACTTTTAAAACTGCTGTTCTCGCTCTTCTGTACAATAAAACCATAAAAGTTTCAATATTTTGCATCAAAATGTAAATTTTGAGTTTTAATAAAAAGTAATTTTATTTATTTAATTTTTATTTTTGACAATTTGTTCAAATATTTATTTTTAGGCAAATATTTTTATATGCGAACACAGGGCAAACATGTTTTCCCATTTTTTCTTTGAAGCTATTTAATATCTGTTTGAACAAACAAAAATGAGCAAATAAATTTGCGTAGTGTAGCCAGCAAATAAAATTTTTATTTTTTTTTAACAAATTTTTTAAAAATGCCGGCAAACAAAATTTGACAATTGTTTGCCATATGTGACCGTACCTTAAGAGTTGCCTTCCGACAAAATTAAAAATGTCCCAAAAAATAAAAATGGAAATTAAGACCAAAAATTCTGAAAAAGGCCCCAAAAATAATGAAAAATTACCCAATTTTTGTTTTCAAATTTGTATTTATTACAAAATAGCTTTAAGCCTCCATATTTATTTGGGTTGGGGTCACATGCCCGAAACTTAAAATCACTAATTGAAATTCTCGAATTTCAAAATCCTGACTCACTAACTAAAGCCTTCCTGATTTCTGCTTTCTCCTTTCTTTTCTCTTCTATATGGAATAACAAACACCGGCTCCGCTAACTGAAGCTACTCAGCATAGGCGACCTTCGGCCAGGCGCAAGGCCGAATTAAAAAGCTTTTGTTAGAGAAACCGTTGTTTGTTATACCATAGAGGAGAAAATAAGTTCACCCCGCTGAAAATGCTGATAAGCTTTAGTTAGCGATTCGGGATTTTAAATGAATAATAAAATATCAATTATTGAAAAAGAAAGCTTACTATCTCATTGAAGAATTGGTAAAAATAAAAAAAAGAAAATTCGCCCAAAAATATTTCTCAACTATGTTAAAAATTAAATATTACCCAATAACTTACGGCCCTATGCTACTTGCAGGACGTAAAAGCAACAAATATACCCAATAACTAAGAAAAATCTAAAAAAAAAAAAATTTTAATATTTCTTATGCTTAATCCGCCGAATTTGTATAGAAAATTTTTAGGCGATTATCGTCACCTTAAATACAAACGGACGTAACTACACAAAACTTCAAAATGACATTTAAATTGATTGTGGTTCGTTTTATTATACTGCATGCTGACGCATACTTTTAGACCCCTGCGATAAAAAATGGCGACTTTTTTTTAAAGAAATTCAAATTCAAATTACTGATTTTGTAATGGTTGTTACTTCTTCTTTTAAAAAAATTAAAGGTTAATTACGTCCGTTTATATTTAAGTTGACGATATATTGCTTAAGGCTATTTTGCTTAGGGCTGAATATGCTGACAGCCAAACCCTTCGCCTCGGTGTTTAACAAGACTAGATGGACACAATGCGTCCATCGGTGCCTCCATATGTGAGTTCAATGGCAACAACGACAAGCATAGTGAAAATTTAAGTGCATGGTTCGGCAAAAACCAGTGCAGTCTCCCTTGCTAAAAAGCTAGAGCTATCAAACATTCACTGCTCAAAAATAGCAGCTTCTGTTGATCAGTCACTTGGGTAGATCCCCCAGCAGGCCGAACCTCCCCACAATGCCATAGAGCCGACTTTGAAGCGAACTTTGCAGCTTTAAATTCTGAAATTAACTTTTGTCTTTGTCTAAATCGTTTTTAAAGTATAGAAACACATTTTTCATTTTGAATCACAGTGCACCATAACAAGTAAACGTAAAGTAAAAAAACATGTTTATGTTTTTACTGCAAGGAAACGAATATATTAAAAATGACCTTATTATAAATCAGCATTTAACATTTCGTCGGCTTAGAGTGTAAACCTGCTAAATCCACTTTTTAAGTAAATTGAGATTTTAATGCCGTATGGTCTAGAAAGATATGCCTCGTCGACCAGCATGTAGTTTTTCTTCAATTTAAGTCCTGAAGTAAGTAAAATCAACAATATTTTTGGTTTGCCTCTCAAGCAGCCAATAGGAAAAATAAAAAGTTGTTTGTGTCTCCTGTAAAATTTGTTAAAAGGGAGTTAGCAGGCTTACACTCTAAGCCGACGATTTAATTACTTAAAATTTATTATAGGCTGAGCTCCAAAACATCATAATCCTTTGCAGTCAAAGTAAAAAAAAACCAGCACAGTTTGCGTATTGCAACAGTTGTGAAAAGGATTTACATGAACACCTGCCAGCTGACCTAATTTATTGGTAGATCCAATCCACATTGCCACATTTACTAACTTCCTCTGAGTGTGAGAAACACCATTACACCCAGGTAGAAATTTGAGTGCATAATTCTACACTCGCCCCTTATTTATCCACTGCTTTCGAAAAAGCCAGCCAGCATAGTCCTTCCTCCACACGAACTCTCCCCCGAGTGGTGAAAAATCAGACCTTAAGTGGGCTTAAGCCAACATCACGGGAAGGAATACTAGTAAAACCCCTTCCCGTGATGTTGGGCTTAAGCCACAACCACCACGTGATCACCAAAAGTATCCTGACACACAAACTCCCTGAAAGACAGGAAGCATTTCTTGTAAGAAGCATGCTAGCAAAGGCCTCAGCCAATAGTCAGACCGGTGGCATATGACCGTGGGCTACTGACTCCCGTTGTACAAGATGGGATCACTGATCAGCCACGATCTCAAAAGATCTTGCAATTTTGGCCGAATCCCAGGTTTTGGCTGCACCTGATTTGTCCCGGAGGACGTAAAAGCAATTAGTAAAATATTCTGGAGTTGATCCCTACAAACCCTGGGCGGATGCTTGTTGGGACAGTTGTGATTTTAATTTAAGTGAGCACCTGCCATAAAGCTTTATCACACGGTGTATCTCAATATATGGGTTAATATATGCACTTACCAAACGTGGTAAGAAAGCTCTTCATTCCGACTGATGCAATTTTCCTGTTTTTGTATGTTGATCTACCTGGTTTAATAAAATTTTTGTGTGCAAAAGAAAAAATGGGGCGTACTTTTGTGGCGTGGCATAAAAGTGAGTACATTAAATGCTAGAAAGGGCTTGAGAAGGGCTTTCCTGCCACGTGAAACAAATTGGACATAAGGGTGGTACGTTCCGAGATGGCATAAGTGGCGCGCAGAATTTGATGTCGGATTAAAATGCCACCAAAGGCTAAAATGAAGCCATATACGAGCCATGAATAACGATATGCAACATGTTATGATCGGACTTTAAATGGCGACGCAGTATACAATTTTTTTTGAAATCCTTTTCAACTAATCTTTGATCCTAGAGTGCATGCACCTTACACGTTCACAGATTTTCAATGTCAGAGAAAATTATATCTATACCACAAAAAACATTCATGCACCTCTATATATCTTTATTCCAAAAGAACTCCATGGAAGAACGACTATAAAACGGAAAAGATAATTCTTCCGGTACCTCTCGAAGGCTTCTATTTGATACTGTTGCCAGCAAGCCATCTTTTGTCAAATTGAATCCTTTCGGATCCCAGGAAATATCTAATCCTGGTTTATCCTTGAGGATGTAACACCAAACGGTGAAATATCCTTAAGATGATTCTTACACCTCCCCCCATCCCCGGGGGATCTTTTTGGGAAAGATAACATTATAAAATTCTACACGTTTGCCCTGCAGAATGCTTTTAAAAAAGCGAGTAGCTTTGCAACTCACGTTTTGGAACTCAGTCATAGTAAAATTTGTTCTAACGGAAAACAAATTGTGATCTACCTATCTTAATGAAAGTTTATCTTTTACCTTATTTCAAAAGAATAAAGCCATTCAAGCCTCCAACCAAGTTCAAAAGATCATCATAATAACTTGAATAGACGTTCTCTTTTAAAACTTACTGTATTTCCTAAAAATTTGAGTTATTTATAGCAACGAAATCGAATCACTTTTATAAAAACGGTTTATTAAATAAATAAAATGCTCTCAGCTTAAAAATAAAACAAACATGATACCTACTCCACTCCATATAAAAAAAGATCATTAAATTCTTTTAAAATTACAAAACAACAACTTTACCAGGAGCAGCAAACAAACAAAAAAATTGTTCGCTAACACATGCCGTTGTTGCATCTTTTTTGTTTTGTTTGCACAGATTTTTCTAATCAAACACACGATCAATGTTTTTGATCTTGATCATTTAGGTTTTTTTATTCCTGATTTCGTTACGTTTTTTAGTTGGTTCTTTTTTTCGTTTTTATTTATTTATTGCAGTTTATTTGTTTGTCTGTTTGCTGGTTTCGTTGGATGGTTGTTATTGTTGTGCAGCCGTGTGTTGTAATCGATCTCATTGCGCCGCCAATAAACATGTGAACAAACATGATTTTCTACACGATCTCCAAGTATTTGCTGTTAAATGTTTTTTTTCTTTACAATATTTGCCGTTTTTTTTCTCGCTTTATAGGTAGTTTAGTTTTTTTTTTAGAATGAATTGTTGTTGCCAGTGTGAATGTGTGTGCAAGAATGTCTTGAAAGTGGCAAGCAAGTGCAATTTTGTTGCCATGTGTATTTTTAAAAGGCCTGTTATTTGCTTGTTGGCTGTTTGTTTATTTGCCAAAAAATAAAAAAAATAGAAATCCGAAAAAACGGTTCACTAATAAAACGGAAGCATGTTGTTTAGTTAAATACAAGTTCAGTTTACATTGAAGAAGTAATTAATTTTCCAAGTTTAGTGTGGTTTTTCCAAACGTTTTTTCTATCAACGGTTTTTATATTTAGTCGTTAAATTTAACAATTTTTACATTTGTGACTTAAGCTTTTTGTGAAAACGTTAACAACGGCTTAAAAAATTTGCCTTTAAACAACACACATGGCTTAGAAAACCAGCTAACTCGTTAAAGTTGGGTGGTGCTATTGACAACTGCAACAAAATATCGCAAAAATCGTGTCTTTGAAATGAACTTACATACACATTTTTTAGAAAAACGTCTACAAAAAAAAAAAAAAAAAATAAGCAAGAAAAAATATTTAGAACGTGTTGTAAGAGTTAAAAGATTGCTAAGACACCAAATAATGTTGCACTAAGAACTGTGTGGCAAGTTAAATTGGCAATCAAATATTGAAATGTTTCTGTTAAACAAAACGGGACTACATTTAAAGCGACAAGCGATAGTGATTAAATTTATCTGAGAAAAAATAATTAAATAACATTAAAAAAATTTGTTTAAGGAATTTATATGCAAATTATCTATTTGTTAAGCCTGCCCTGGCAGGCAGGAAGAAGAACTACTTTAAGGCAAGCCCCAACGTCAGTGCTATATGCTTGGCAATACTTAGCTTCATTGGACTTTAGGTGGCTTCACAATTAGCTCTTTTGCTCTCAGTTCTTCATCTTTAGTCCAAATATCTTAGATCCGACTACTTCAGGCTATGCTTCATTGCTAGGACTATATCCTATGTCATTAAGTTTTTAATATCAGTTAAAATGGGGAAACAAAGTTTTGGCCCGCCTCTTTTTCCTGTTGATTCTCTGCCCACAGGCTTAAAATGAAAAATTCGGCTACGTTACCATTTGGACTAATTGTCAGCTTTCTAGCCCATCAGTGGACTTCAAAAAACTTTGGATAGACAAACAAAGAGAAACTCACAAATATGGAATTTATCTTTATACATACTAGGGTATTCAAACGATTTACCGTTGTTCGATTAACCGATTAATTTTGGGCGATTAGCTGTTCGAATGATTTAAAATTTCTTATTTTCGATTAACAAATAATTCAAATAATAAATGTCGATTATTCGAAATTATTTTTTTCACAGTTTTAGTTTTTTCTTTTAAGCCGGTACGTTTTTAATACCCTTTATTGTTTCTTAACTTTGGAACATCTCCTTCGAGTAACAATTTCAATGATTCAGAGAAAGAAGATGACTTTTTGAAACGAATAAAAACAACCTTCTACCGGACCTTAACAAGTGTATTTAAAGTATTAAAATTGTTGTAAAAAATCAAAAATAGATACAAGTGGTCTAATGGAAGACTACAAATTTTTAGAAAAGAAAAGAAAAAGAACATAGAAATTTGATATACTCTATAACGCTTTTCTTTCAATCTCTCCAACGTCAACAATAAGTAAAAGCATTTTTTCGAAATCAAGTCTCATCAAAGCAAAAGAAACAATTCATTTAAATTTTAAAACATAAACTTTATACTCTTTGTCTAAATTTGCACGTTTCATCTTTTGATGCTCAACTTTTTTTCAATTCCCTTTTAAAGATGCCAATATAATCACACGCAGCAATCGGTTTCAACTTTTTTCTGTTGAAAACAACAAATATTTTATTAACAGAGAATCAAAGAGAAAAAGAAAAGAAAAAAATTGCAAGCAGCCATCGTTGTGCATATACCTACGAATAAAAACACAAAGCGAACTGACCAAGTACAGGCATCTCTGTACCAACCCCCTTTCTTCTCTCTTATTCCTGTTTCGCGCCCCAAACATGATTGAAACGACTTGTTTCCCCATACAAAATTTTGAGAGCGAAACAGGTCGTTTCATTTTGAAACAGGCTGCGAAACAGGAAAAATGTACTATCATCTCCAATTTTGATAACATTTATCGTTAGTTTATCTGAACTAGCTCTCAAAAAAAATCAAAACAAAGAAAAAAATTGATGTTTAATAAAATAAAGTGATAATTATAACCTAATAATATTAATAAAAGTATTAAATATTATATTTTCAAGTTTTTTTTACTTTTTTATCTACTTTAAAAAAAAATCACAAGAATGAATAATATGAACAGCATGTTTGGCAAAGTAGTTTCAGAGAGCGAAACGAGTGGTTTATATCGTCGTATGAACATAGCGTAAGAGTTAAGCATCAAAAGATGAAACGTGTGAAAGCAGACTTTTTCAAAGCTTATTTAAAAATATTAGCTTAAATTATGATGCTATTTTTTATTTAAAAAGTTTTCCTCTTTTATTACATGATTATAATGTTAAAAAAATTATTCGGTTAACCGAATAGTATGATATTTTTTACCTGCAATAATTATTCGCGCGATTAATCGATTGATACATAAACATCGATTAATTGAATACCCTAATACATACATACATATATTAAAACGTTGTGCGGGGTATGTGTTCCTTAATCTCAATAACTGATGGACCGATTGACACTAAACTTGGACAATAAATTAGTTTAGTCTGGAACTAGGTTTGTTCTGAAAATCACGTGATTTCAAATCACATGTGCTTTTAAAATCACACGTGTGATTTTGTGGTGTTCTGTAAATCACATCGTTTTTGTGTTTTTCGGTGTGATTTTCAACAGTCGAAAGCACAAGCAAACACAATAAGTTTGTTGTTTGAAATTATAACTCATTTTTTAACATTTTTTATGTTATATTTTGACAATTAGTTTTTTTTTACCATATTAGCGAACTCAAATTAGTTGAAAGGTTTGTTGAAAGTTTTGCAATTTTTTGCTAATTTTAGCCATGCTCGCGATAGAAGCGATTTGTTCGCGATATAAGCGATGATTCTTTACAGATTTAACGATTTTGTAATAAATAGTAGACTTTTCTATCATGCCGCTATTGGCAAATTTTTGCGAATTTCCGCTAATTTAGCAATTTTTACCGAATTTTTGCCATTCCTTATAGTTTTAGAGACTTGTAATCAATTGTATGGCTTGTTTGAAATATTAAAAATTTTCGCAAATTTTCGCTATTTTGCAAATTTTTTTTCTTGTTATTATCCGACATTTTGTTTTTTTAACCCATTTAGCGATTTCAAATAAATTTGAGGGTTTGTTTACAAGTTTGCAATTTTTCGCGAATTTTAGGGATGTTCGCGATAGAAGCGATTTTTTTCTGTGATTCTTTCCAGCTTTTACGATTTTTAATAAATATTGGCTTTGCTTTCATGTTAGAAAATTAGCGATCTTAACTCAACTTAAAAAAACAAACCTGAAATCACAACAGAAGTCACAAAAGCAAATATCATTTTTGTAGTGTCGTCGAATTTTCTTAATTTTAAATGATTTTTTGTACATAAAATAGCTTATTGCATAAAAAATTAATAACCAACACATTAAAAATTTTATTTAAGTAATTTATAATGACGGTCATCTTACAATAGTCGCAAAAATAACAAAGTGATTTTAAAAAGTTGTTTACGTAGCTGAACGTTTTGAAATCACATAATAATATGCCCAGAACACCTTTCTTGTGATTTCAAATCACTTTCATAAAATGTGATTTTTAGAACAGGCCTGATATATTCAAAATTTTTTATTGGAATCGATAAATTGGTCTTTGCCATTTACTTTTTAAAAATTACTTCATGTAAATGTTGCCCGCGGCTCCGGTTCAAATGGTCCATTCGTAAGGTCCAATTTTACACCACTTTTTCGAGCATTTCGGCCTGTATTCCATGAATAACACGTGTTATGTTATACTCTAAGACTTCAATCGTGTTTGGCTGGCCCACATAGACCAACGACTCCACATAACCCCACAAGAAATAGTCAAGAGGGGTCAAGTTACATGATCTTGGCGGCCAACTCACAGGGTCATTTCGAGAGATAAACTGCTCACACGAGCTGTTTGGCATCGTCTTGTTGAAACCACTTATCAACCAAGTCCAACTCAGCCAACTGAGGCAAAAAAAATTCGCGTATCATGGCTCGATATCGTTCGCCGTTGACGGTAACGTTTCTTCCACGGTCATCTTTGAAGAAAAATGGACCGATGATGTCACCAGACCATAAACCACACCAAACTGTCGTTTTTTCGGGCTGCATCAGTAACTCTTGTACGACATGTGGCTGTTTTTCACCACAAGTGCGGCAGTTTTGCTAGTTTACGTATCCATTTAGCCAGAAATGAGCCTCATCGCTGAACACAATTTTTCGATAAAACATTTCTTACAGAGCACGAATTTTGATAATAAATTTCAACGATATCAGTCGTTGATCGTTTGTGAGTTTCTCCATGACGAAATGACAGAGTATACTGAGCACCAACCAGTGCTGCCAGCCCGAAAAACTAAATCCATAAAAAAATCTCCCTTTATATATAGATAATTAAAAGTGATATTTTATTACAAAGCGTTAGTTACGAAAAGTTTTTTAAGAAAGTTAGAATTTAAAAAAACAGAGAAGACCATTTAAATAAAATTAAGGATATTGAGTTAGGGGTTTCCAACTCTCAGGGTTTTTTTTTTTTGCATAACAGAACTTTAAACTAAAATAAAGCAAAGTTAAATATTTTTTATATCAACTATATTGACATAAAGCATTTGTTTAAACAAAGCCGTATAGATGTGAAAAAGAACTCAAATTATTATAAAAAATTCCTGAAATTACGAGTTAGCATATGAAATTACTAAGTATAACAGCGAAAACTCCTTAATTTAGTACAAAAAAGTACAATTTTGACAACCCTCTACCAATATTCTGTAAATTTGGTAAGAACTTCTCGCATCGAAAAGATGTGAAACAAACTATTTCATCGTTTCTCGAAAAGTGAGAAGAAAGTGTGTCTGTATGTAACTCATGTCGAAAAAATGTCATAATATTGCACTCGAAGCCGATGTTACATTGTAGACGTTGAGAACGCCAGTCACACATATCGACCAAAATTTACTTAAATTCAAGAAAAATTTTCAACGACGGCGGCGAAAATACAACAGTCGGCTATACCAAATTATGTATATTGTGACTTTAATGTTTGTTGTTTGCAAATGAGCTTTTAAAACGTTCGTTTATTTTATAAACATTTTAAAAGGAAAATTATTTAACAAAATATTATTATTCTTTGCATTTTTAATATGTTTTTAAGTGTTAACACTTTTTCTCGCCCCGTTTTTATTCGTGAGTTTATTGGACAGTTCAAAGCGGGAACTTTCTCACAGAACTTTTACAGACACACTTTTTCTGCAAATTGGCGAGTAATTTCCTTACGTGACAGCTAATACTCGCCAAAAATAATACAGACGCTGTTAAGTGAGAAAAGCAGTTGTTTGTTTCAATTTATGGCATTTTTGTTTCATTTCTTAAGCTTCGTACAGACGGTGGTCAGATCTTACAATGTTGTCATTAAAATTGACTAAAAATGTATTGCAACTGTGTGAACATTGTACGCTATTTTCATTTGGCAGATGTGTTAAATTAATGCATCTGACAATGGCACCATTGTCAGAAAAATGAAACGAAGGTTTACATTTCAATCAAAAATTTTCTCGACGCGAGAGAACATGGGCACAGATCTAGAATGATCTCACTGGGCGTTGTTTTATTTACCTTGCATCTTGGTTAACAATTACTTAAGTACAACGTAAAGTTTTCAAAAAGGTCTTGACAAAAAGTACAAGAAAACAGAAGTAAGGAAGAAACATGTGAATAAACTGAAAATAGAAAATCAATCACAGCAAATTTCGATCCACCAATACCATTGGTTAAAAGATTGATTTTTGAATATAGACTGCTAGCCGCCGCAGTGACGCTGACGGTAGAACTGCAAAGAATTCTGACGATGAGAGTGGGAAGATTCTCAAAACATGTAAATATCAGCCAAGAATTAGAATAGTCAAAAAATTTCATTTCATGTTGTTAAATTCCTTCCTTCATTAAAATATTTTAATTATTTAAAATTTTATAATAAATTAATTATTTAAAATTTTATAATTCAAACTGAAAATGTCAAACTCAAATCTGTGTCTAGAAAAAAGTTAAAAAAATAATATTTTTTTAATTAACTACAATTTATTTGTTAAACGTTTATTTTATTTGATTTTGTTGTTCTGCTTTGTTATTGCACAAAAAAATTCTCCAAAATTGTTTACCAGTTAAAGCATTAATCAAAAATAAAATCATTTAAAATTTTAATCAAGTGAATAAACGTTTAATTGATACTATTTATTTGTTTACTAGCACAAATTTTATTAATTTTTTAATTAATATCACAAATTTTTTAATTGAAATCAATTTTTTTCTGTGTGTATTGAATAAAGTTAATTTTAGTTGCCGAATTTTTTGTTGAAAATATGCCGATTTCTTATCCAAATCATCTGGCAACCCTAGTAGCAAAACAAACACAAAAGTGAAATCACACAACATATCTACAGCTTTATTTTTTGAACTTATGAAAAGCTTTATCAGTCAGTCAACCCAAAAACTGACCAGCTTTGTAGTGTACAGTAGTTCTGACTTAACTGCCTTTTTTAAAGTTCCCTTTTTACTTAACTGCACAAAATGAATACATAATTTGTGTCATTATTCATTAAAATCCCATACAAATTTCTTTTTTTAGCGCACTTTCTATACCTTCACATTTGAGATAAATGCCCAAAATTTTTGTCATTTTAAAATTATTTTCATGCAAAAAATCAAAGTTAGCTGCACTTTGACTTACCCAGCAAAAACTTTACTTACAATCCTACTTTTAATGACTTCAATAATTCATTACTTTGTAGCTTTATTCGCCACTTTTTGGATTATTAGTTATATATTAAATAATAACTTTATTATTATATCTTAAATATACAGAACAATTTATATTTTCATTATGACAATAAAAATGTCATTATAGTCATAAAACATAGTTTTTTAATGCAAAAACTACACTGCCCCGGTAGACTAGCTGGTAGAGAGCTAGTCTATGAGCATCGAGGTTGCGGGATCAAATCCCGCCAGAGACAGAAAAAAAAAAATAAAAAATAAAATAAAGTAAAATAGAATAAGAAAAAATAAAAATAAAATAATTAAAAAAAAATAAAATTAAAAAAAAATAAAAAAATTTTTACTTTATTGACTTTGTGTAACTATATATTTTTATAAAAATTTTAAGTATAAAAAAAACATATTATTTTTTAGATTATAATAGGCTAAATTATAAGGGATTACTTTTGGGACATCTCGAACAAAAATAAGTACTTCTTCTAGTAGAAAAATAAGTAGTCTGTTCGTCAAGTTCTCATTATTTTTCTGCTTATTTTGTAAGCAAAGTTTTTGCTGGGTATGTAACTGCCCAAAATAGTACATATTTTCTGTAATTATTCTTTATAATGCCTTTTGTATACCTGCATATTTACCATATTTTTGGGCAGCTTTAAAATATTTTCATACCTTCATATCAAAGTTAGCTGCACACATAAAAAAGTATGGTGGCCCCTTTTTCATATAAATATGGGTAATTCCAAAGTGTTGAACGTGACAGTCGTACGCATCAAAAATGCAACAACATTTTAAACAACAAATATTTTTACGTTCTTTTAACCCTTAAATTATAGCACTAAGGAAGCACTATTATCTATGCTAAAGTTTATGGGTCAAAGATAATGGCAAAAGAAGTAGCGGTTCGAACGTGAAAAAAATAGAAGTAGTTTTTGTGGCCATGTATAAAAAGTTGTAATTCAGCGAAACCTGGCACAATTTTTTAGTCAAACTACTTTCAGAATTTTACATAGCAATGTAACATTAAAATGTCTTTGGTTTGGTTCCAAAATCGTCTGTACTATTTTTTGTTAAAGCCAAAATCTGGTTCGATACGTGACAATTCGAACGTGAAATTTTTTCCACAATAATTTAACTGAATAATGATTAATATAAAATAAAAATTTACCGTTAATTCGAATAATATATTTCTCTTCGAACTCTTCCTTAGATTACACCCCATGTAAGAAATTTTTTTTGGAATAATTTTCATCAAATATCACCTCTTTTAAGGAAGATAATATTAAAGAAAATATACAATAAAACATACACACAAATAAGAAATTACGTTTGCACAACTTTGCAGTCTGATTGTTCATCTAAGTGAACAAATTTATGGGTAAATTTATAAAATTAGTAAAATCTAAATATTTCTCCATAACAATATCGTAAAATAATCAGATTTTAATAATTTTTAAATTTTCGGTCACGGTGGACCATTTGGCGGAAATGCCCATATCCAATTTTATAAAATTTTAATTAAGTAAAATTTTAAAAAGTAGGTACTACTTTTAAATTTATTAATAAAAACGTTTTTTTTATTCTTCTTTTAAACACTTTACACTTTTATTATATTGTGCAGCAAAGTCAAAATTACTGTATAACTTTTGGTTTTTTGTTTGCTACTGTTTTCTTTCCCTGGCAACACCAACTTCTAGTTCTGTTTCTTGAAATGCAAGCAAACACAGTCAAAGCAGTCCACATGTTCGAACAGTTTTTGGTTTGACTGACTGAAGCTTTTAATAAGTTCCGAAGTTAAAGCAGCAGAGATGTTGTGTGTTTTTATTTTCTTTTGCTTTTGCAGTTTGAACTGCCTGTTCGTATTATTTACTCGTTTGCTGGAAGAAATGAAAAAATATTGTTTTTTGTTTATTCCTATTTTTGTACATATCGTAAATTTTTTTGTAGTATGTATGTTTATGCCTAGTGCCCGATTACATTGTGCGATTTTTGTTGCTGTGATTCTTATATTATTTTCCAGCGTGGTGAGAGGAATTAAAAGGGGTTCACAAGCGA
The DNA here is from genome assembly GCA_963931875.1 of Pollenia griseotomentosa. NCBI lineage: Eukaryota > Metazoa > Arthropoda > Insecta > Diptera > Polleniidae > Pollenia > Pollenia griseotomentosa. The sequence continues at coordinate 170,570,008 of OZ007562.1, read as the reverse complement.
GTTTAATCTTCGATTTGTTTTGTTTCGTTCTCTATGACGAAAATATTATTTAAATTAGGTCGCACCAGCGTTACCATTTGTCAAGTTTTCCCTTTTTTGCAATTTTTTTGAGATGCCAAAAAGTTTTTCAGTATATTGGATACAAATATTAAGTAATGTTTTTATACAATTACACGATTTACATAATTTTTTGGGAGGAAGTAGGTATTTTAAGTAAGACGTTGTGAAGAGTGCGAAGTTTTTCCATATTTTCAAAAATTAGTTTATTAAATTTTGTCGTTACCAATATCTATAGCAAATGTAGAGCGTATTTTGCAAAAATTAGTTTAAACAAAAATAGTGTTAAAAACAAATTCGAAATACCTAGGTACATACCAACTTTATGTGGAATTTTACGAACAAAAGACTTCTTGACAAAAAACAAACAGCGATTGTAGAAACTTTAAGCAATTAAAACAATGTACATATGTAGGTACATACATACATAAGTATGTGTTAACATGAGATATTTTAAAAAGATCTTCTAATATGAATTTTATTTTATGTATTGTTTGTTATTTTAAACCTATAATGATTTTTTTTAAACAGTAGTCCCTTAAAAAAATTTTAATTTAATTTTTTTGCACAGAAGTTGCTGCGTTAAAAGTTGTACAATGTAAATAGGTACAAAAGCAATATTGAAGAAGCGACAAAAGTTGCTGCGACAAAAATCGCATAATGTAAATGCACACCTGCTGGATGAAAGTAAATAAAGTCTATGGCTAATTTTTGACTTCGAAAGTAAATGAATGAATTTAGTTAATTTTTATTAAAAATTAAATTATATTTAAATACAGTTTTATTTAAATAGTCTTATACATATATTTAAGTTTAAGGTATAGTAGCAACGTTATAAAAAATATTTCCTTTACTTTCTCGATTCGAAAGCAATTTAATATCTAATTATTTCAGTCAATACTGAACGAATTGGAATTATATTTTCGTAATTGTAAAGCATTCATTAAAGTTTCACAATACTGAAAAAACAATTTCGATTCGTTCAGTATTGACTGAAATAATTAGATATTAAATTGCTTTCAAATCGAGAAAGTACTCGATCACGAATGCCAGAATTAGGGCCCAGTTTGGTAATGAAATGAAAATAACACTATTTTGTATTTTCTTCTTGGAAAAGAGGCAAATTTTCTATAGCAGCATCGAGGTACCTTGGATTCAGCTTTGCTAGCAATATGTTTTCAAGAGTTTCCACACTTAAACGGTTCCTGTACTCCGTTAGTACCGTTTTTAGCGCAGAAAATGCTCCTTCAATAGTTACCTGTAATTATTTAAATTTATAAAGTAAGCAATAATAGTTTTTTTTTATTATTTTGAATCAAGGTATATTTAAATATACCTTGTTTTGAATTGAATAAAAATTTTTTTTTATTTTATAATTTTAAAATTAAATGCCATCAGCGCAAATTTGAATAAAAATTCCCCATGTGTTTTTTTCTTTTTTCTATTTTTTACAATGGAATTAAAGCAGGAAATATGGGAGAAGGGTAAAAACTTCCGGGTAATTTGTATTCATAACTGGGCTGAATATGTCAAAACCGTTACGTTATTCAGTTATAAGGAAAATAAAAAAAAAATTCAAACATACCTGAGTGGGTGGTATTGCAAAACAAACGCTGCTTAATCTATAAAGCTCTGGATCAGTAAACTGCTTCTCCTTCCAAAATGAAAGAACGTTTGTATCACTTCTTAGAAATGGAAGCTGAAGATTGTGAATTTTTGTGTATACATCGGTTGTATCACCAACATTGGCTTTGACTCCTCGCGAGATATATTCATTTAATAATTCTTCTTCAGGGTCGGAAAATTGGTTGACAGGTTGATGTGCACTTAAGTTTGGTGTTGAACTCACAGGTTCTTTCGGGTAAATTTCATTTGTTTTATCCCATATGGATTTTAAATAGTTTGTTGCGTCATGTTTCTGCTTTGCTGTCAAGGAATGGTGAAAACGAGGGTCTAGATACAAACACGCTTTTAAACTGTCATTGCGCATTAAAGTCTGCGTTCTTTTCTCGATAGACTGCAGAATCAGTTCACCAATGGTTTTTACTAATGCTTGGTTTACATTTTCAACGATTTTTTCTGTACATATTTTGCATTTTAGCCATTGTGCGTAAAAGCTACCGTAATTTAATTCCTCCGCTTGAAATATTTTTATTGTTTTTTGTAAGGGATTGAATACAAGACAATAGGCATCAATGAATTTCCAGAAAGTGTCATCTATTTCGAAATATTCGTCTTCGGTGTTGTTTTCAAAAGGTTCAATTTTCGCCAGTGCGTCTTTTGCTGCTTTCAAATTTTCTACCATTGTGTAGGTCGACCCCCATCTAGTTGGACAATCTAATTGCGGTATCTTTAAATGTTTCGAGTCAAAAATATCTCGATACCCATTTGATGGTTTTCGAATAAATTTGGTCAAGTTACGGCATGTAAATAGGTATTTTGCTAAAGCTGAAGATTTTATCAAGTCGAGAGCACAAAGCTGCGCAGTATAACCAGCATAGCGATAAGCTTGAATGTTGCCCAACAATATATCCGGCATTTCCTCTACAAGTTCTACCTTTTTTAGATATTCTTCATATGTGCTATCTGCTTCATTTTCATCAAAATCTTCTTCTGATACAATGGGTAGTTTTTTGGTTGCTTTAAGCATATTTAAGCCGTTATCTGACGTAACTGACACTACTTGCTTTAAAGAAATTTTATATTTTTTCAACATTTTTAGCACTTCGAAGGCTAGATTTTTGTTTGTGCTTGATGCAATTCCCTTCAATTCTACCAACCCTAAGATGTGTGATTTTATCTGGCTCCCACTCATAAATTGAGCACTAATAACGAATATGTGTCTGCATATCCACGGAGCACTGTCGATTTTTAATGATACCAATTTATATTTTAATTCTGTTGTTATATCGGTTCTTATATTATTGGCAACTAATTTCAAAGCTTTTATACAGTTATGCGCATTTAAGTATATTTGTTTTCCGTTTGTATCTCTAAGACCTTCACAAATAGGCAGCAAAATATTTCGCATATTAGGCGAATTTAAAACGTTGAATGAAATAGAGTCCTCAGTGACGAGCCCAATATATGATCTCATTAATTGCTTCTTATTTATTTCTATTTTTATTTTTCTTTTGTGTATCACTTTTGAAAAACTTACGAAAGAACTTGTAGACGTTTCGATATTACTCTCAATTTTTATATTATGCAGTCTCTCTAAATGGTTTTTTAGGTTTGATACTCTATTGTTTTTCATTTTAGTTCCGCATGTTCTACATATAGCAATACCCTCATCGTCATTATTGTCAAAATAATTCCAAACTTCATGTTGCTTATTTCGCGGCATTGTTTTTCGTTTACAAGTATTTATAAAACTAAAGAAAACTGAGTGATTTGTGAATTCATATAGCAAAATTAAAAACACAAAAAAACACTCAACATTTCTGTTTTTATAACTTCGGATTCAGTCAAACCAAAAACTGTCGAACATGTCGACTGCTAAAGTGCTTCGTTGTGTATAAGTTTTTGTTTTTATTTTTGCTTGTGCTGTGACTGTATCTGTTTGTATTTCAAGAAGAAGAAGTATAAGCAGCGTTGCCAGAAGCTTTGGAAAAAAATCATAATTTGGGGATAGAAAACATTAATTTTTTTTTAATTCAATAATTTTATTACAAACTCTTAATAACATTAATTAATCAATTTATGCTTTTGCGTTTTGCTACATGTTTCATTAATATCTCGAATTTTTGATGTAAAATACCAGTCCTTAAAAAACTGCAGTCAAAATAGTAAAAGTCAAGTAGCAAAGAACGGAATTAAACAATCAAAGCAGGGATGGCAAAATTGGTACAATATAAACTCGAAAATTACAATGGTACACCAATGGCAAATTTAGTACAATTAAGGAATCTTCCCAGTTGTAGTTGTTTCATATTTTAGTAATTTTCGCTTATAGGTTCACTATTGTAGGTGCACAACTTTTTGGACTATAAGCGAATTTGGACTATAACCGATTTTTTTATAAGCTTTTTTATGGATAATTTTTTTTTTGCCGAAAGAGGGATCGTTTTTTTAATTTTTTGCTATATCTAAGGCATATACAGTCCGATCGTAAAGCATAATATATCAATGATTTTGTCTCCAGAAGACAAATCGCCCTTAGGGCGATTTCAGTATTTATCCACCAGATCTCCGTTCGTACGACCCTAATGCCAAACAATTAAAAAAATACGGAAGTAATTCGATAATTCACGCAGAACGATTTTTAATTTTAATTAGAAAATTAAAGCTCGTACAAAATCATTATATCAGTGCAATTGAATTTTAAACTTTTAAACCATTGCGCATAACATTTATTTGAAATTGGAAAATCTAATAGAACCAGGTTCGCCCGGTGTCCCAAATTCGACCAGTGCGTTATACAACAAAAGCATACACATTTTAAGCGAACAACAAAATGCAGTCTTGGTATTTTCAACCACCGTTAATACATGTGTGTACGTGAGTTTGCAAGATAAATTAAACGCTTTTTAACACTTTAATTCTTAAAATTTATCAGTTTCACATTAATCTGCAAATGTGGAAAGAATCTTTTCTTGCCAAATATTATCAGCACCAAAGAGAGAAGCATACTAAAAACAGCAACTCTTTGCCGCTTAATCAAAACAACGGACTTATTGAACTCTCATAATTCTTATGATGTAAAATTTCTTGAAAATATACCAAATGTGTAAAAAAAGATAATTTAAACTAAAAAATCTTTTAGTACAATTAAGGTAAAAAAAAGAAAAATTTTTAAAGGGGGTTGGTTAAATTTCAAAATTCTCAATTCCAATCCTGAACCAAAGAACTTCGGCAGTCGACTGTTGCAGAGGAAATATTGTGCGTGTGTTTTTTTTATTGATGTTTTAAAAATTCATACATACATATATGTATGCATCAGTGTTGCCAGTGAAATTTCGAGAAAGATACATTTTAGTTTCCAAAAACATACACTTTTTCCCAAAAAGATACGTTTTGAAAAAAATTTGAAAATGCATTTTTAACGTTTAACATTTATTAACATAACATTTTTGTTTCATATTTAAATGAATATTGTAAAGAAAATGATTTCGTATAAATTCATTTTTATATTTATTTAAGTCATTAATATTAGGTACATAGGTATGTAATTTTTAAAAAATACAGTACAGCAAACTTTTAAATTAATTATATGTAACTATCTTTGGATGTTATCAAAACAAATTTATTTTTGTAAAATTTAATATACGAGTTAAGTCGTTTATACTAAGGCGATTATATTAAAAAGTTCATAGAAATTTCCTGATAATTACAGTCAAACCTCGATTATCCGGCTCTCGTGGGACCGGCACCAGCACGGATAATCGAAATACACGGTTAATAGAGGTTATATTAAAATATACAGAAATTTATTATTTTTTATTTATTTTTATTTAGACATTCGATTTATGTAACTACAGATTCCAATATACCACATATTTTTATACAAAACATACAAATCGTCATAGAGAATGCAAAATCAAATTTGTATGTATCATCAAAAATATTAAAATTGGGATTTTTACTGATTACGCTTTGGTTAATCAAACTACATGTCTGCACAAGATTTGTACATTTTACAACGTTTTTTTTTTGCTTTTCCTGTAAACTTACAAGGAGTGATATTTGTTTTTGCATTTCTTCTGAAGGAATATTTGTTTATTTAAAATATTCTTTTATAGTACTTTGCCTCTTTGCTTTTAATTTTTCTCTCAATAATTGGTTTTGAATACGATGCATCTGGATTTTATCTGCTTCTGATATAACTGGAGAATTTTCTACAAACTTTAACAGAACATTACAGGCCTCTATCGCCTGTGTCAACGTTGGAGTTTCTATTTCAGTCTCTTCATCCTCGGAACTTGTGCTGTTATCGTTTTTCTCAGCTTGATTGACCATGCTAACGATTTCATTATCAGATAAAATTGCAAACAGTACGGCACCTGTATCACATTCAATCCACTCTGATATATCATCAGGGGAACAACCAAAGGGTATTTCTATATCTGATTGTATTATAGGATGATCACTCACTGCATCTTCAAAAGATAGTAAATTAGACCAAACGTTATGCAAGACCTGCCCGGATACAGCATCCCAAGAAACAGCTGCTACCCATATCGCTATTTTTATATTTATTGATTTAACGAATTCATGTCTGTTGCCTGCACATAAAAGTTTTTGCACAATCGACTTGCGATAATTGCATTTAAAACTTCGAATCGCTCCCTGGTCCATGGGCTGAATCAAAGATGTGCAGTTTGGCGGAATATATTTTACTACCACATTTTCTGACATCATTTCGCTTACATCTGGGTGAGCTGGGCAGTTGTCCAATAATAACAGAATTTTACAATTTCTTTCTAAACCATTTCGTTCCACATGTTCTCTAACTTCAGGTACGAAATGGTTATTAAACCACTCAAGAAAAACTTGTTGCGTTACCCAATAACTAATCGGATTCTAATGCTGTAATTTATAAGATACTTTATCTTGTTGTATTAGAAAGGCACCAAATAAATACAAATACAAATACAAATTGGATTTATAAATTACAGGAAGGTTTTGAACGTTTTTTAGAGCTCTTGGCTTCGCACTTTTTCCAATAATCATCAATTTGCACTTATGAGTCCCAGCGGCATTGGCACATAATAAGGCTGTGAGTCTTTCTTTCGACTCTTTGTATCCCTCCATGGAATGTTCACTTCCACTGGCTAAAGAATATTGAGGCAAACATTTCCAAAATAGACTAGTTTCGTCTGCATTATAAATTTGTTCGTTTGTAAGTTTTTCCTTCTGAATATATTCTTTCAAATCCTCCACAAACATTGTAGCAGACACATAGTCAGCACACTCTTTCTCTCCCGTTGACTTCAGTCTACGAATTCCGAGTCTCTTTTTAAATTTTTCCAGCCAACCAGATGAATACCGACACTCGGAATCAATGTTCAATTTAGCATGAAAAAATTTTGCTTTTTCAGTAATCATCTGTCCTGAAATTTTGAAGAAATTTGCTGCCGATTCCGTACTATGTATGTATAGCTTGTCTTAAAGTTGCCTTACCTGAAATTGGTGTTCCCTTGAATCTTTCTTGCCGAAACCATTCGTTTAGTGCAAAATCTACTTTCGGATTTTCGGAATTTTTGAGTGTATATCTATTTTTTAAACCGTCGATTGAATCACTTTTAGAACCATATAGCAAAATTTGTTCTTTATTTTTCACCAAATCGCGTACAGTTTGCGTACCAACTCCATATTTTTCAGACAACAGCTTAACAGATATGTTTTTGTCGTAGTCATGAATCAAAGTAATTTTGTCTCTAATTGAAAGAACTTTTCTTGCTCTTTTTGGTAATTTACTATTTGAAGGAGCCATCATTCCACAACAGTTGTTAGCAGATCAAATTTCACTTACTAAATGAATAAAAATGCAAATACATATGTTCTTATGTGTGGGCACATGAACTTAAAAAGGGGAAACACCGGATTTAGATTTACATAATAAAAAACATATGAATGCTGCACGGATAATAGATGTAAAACACGGTTAATAGAGGTATAAATCTAAAGCACGGATAATAGAGGTTAATAACGGATAATAGAGGGAAAAAATAAAAAGAACCGCATGCCGGTTAATAGATGTAACCGATTAATAGAGGCCCGGTTAATCGAGGTTTAACTGTATATTAAATTTTCTGATAATTAAAAAGATGTTCATATTTTCTCAGAACAACTTTGCACTTCTAGTAATCATAAATTAAGGTGGATCGTATGATGCAACACCTTAATGTTTTCTTTCACCATTATTAAAGCTGCTATCAAGGCGAATTCAAGGACGGGTCAAGTCAACTTATGTAGTTTTTTTTCGTTGGTCGACTTGTCAAAGTGTGTATGCAAACTAATTTTTTATGTAAACTAACCTTTTTTACGAGTCAGCGAGTCTTGGCTGCTATTGTATTAGTATTGAATCGGTTACGTTGATCGGTCTTAATAAGTGTTAGTTGGCTTAAAATTCTCGAATGTTTTGCTTTTGTACATTTTGCGTACAGATTCAAAAGATACGAAAAATGTCAGGATTATACATGATACCTGAAGTAGTCAAAAGATACGAAAAATGTATCTTTCGTATTCTAACGGCAACACTGGTATGCATGTATTTACAAGCCCAGCAAACACAGAAATACACCCTATGTATTGCCAAACGTATTGCCTGGATGAAAAATATTATTGCGGCAATAATCGATTTCGTATTGCGGAAGATACTTCCTTCGGGAAGAAACGTGTCTCGATAGCAATACTCCTTAGCAATACGAAAGCGATTCTGCTAGATGATAAACTAGCAATATCGCCAGATAATCACATATAAGAAAATAAGAATATATTTCCAAAATACCATTGGGATGATAAAAAGAAGATTTTGCATTTTGAAAAATATTTATTTATGTTAAAGTAAGACCAGCTTTTTGTTTAAAATAAAATTTTTAATTACATACACTGAAAGAATTTTCTTCAGAATACAAATGAATTTTGACATTAATCCCATGAAAAATTGCATTAAAAAGGAACCTATGCAGCGCTTCGTTGGATCAATGAAACCTGTTTCATTAAAATGTATTTAATGAAACATTACATTAGATCTATGAGTGTTATTCATTTGATGAATACTTTCAAAAAAGTAAAAAATTTTTTTTTTATTTTATTTTTTTTTAATTTGTTTGAATTTTTTTTTTTTAATCAAAGTTGTTCTTATTCAAGTTTTTTTTTAACCAGAGTCGGTGGCGGGAATCGATCCCGCAACCTCGGCGCTGTTAGACTAGCTCACTACCAACTAGCCTACTGGGGCAGTGTAGTTTTTGAATAAAAAAAACTATGTTTTTTGCCATTACTCAATTAAGAGCGTAAATATGAGATTAAATTGTCATAACATAACAACAATAACAACGTTGATTTTTTTTTCTAACGCATAATAAAAAAGACCACATAAAGAGAGAACAAGCTTTTTCGTATACATCAACAGTTTAAAATAAAGGAGTTTTTTTTAAGGAGAACATTTGCTTGTTCATTACTTATTACATGCTATATGTAGGTGGGTATGTACATATAAAAGAAAACTAAAAACATACATATTTATGGATTGAAAGTTTTTGTTTCATTACTATAATGCCATTTTTCACTGTCATAATGAAAATTTAAATTTATGAAAGCATACTTTTTCGAAATATTTTTATACTTTTAATTATTGAGACTATAAAGTTATTTGAATGTTAAAAATAATTTTTTTTTTCAATTATTGAAATATGTTGCTTTTATAAAAAATTTTTGATTTCATAAATTTAATGGCATATTACATTAGTTGTATAAAATAATAAAATCGTACATTTTTTAATTAACAATTAAACACATTTTTAAGGAAACTATAATTTTGTATTAATTTATGAATAAAGCTATGTTTGTATATTGTTTTTTATGTTCCCAATTAAAATTTTTTGTTTAACTTGGACGAACTTTAGTTTTCATATATCCAATGAAAATTTTTAACGTAATTACGAAATCCAATGAATCGATTTTAACGAGAATACTTCATTATAATTACGAAATTCCATTTGGACAATGAAAATTTTCATTTAACCAGTGAAATTTTTTTTATGAAAACGATTCATTTAATATATGAAACATATTTCTTTCAGTGTACATACATCTAAGTAAATTATACTAACAAATAATATAAAGTTAAGTAAAATAATTATGCAGTTTTCACCATGTGTTCCAACAAACTCCTTTAAAATTGGATCCATAATGAGGGTTGAGTAATATCTGGATTAAGTTGAAAAGGAAACAGATTAATATATTACAGATTTATTTAATTTATATATCGATGGTTTTCTTCCGCAACCACGTAACTCGATTTTTTCCGATTTTCTGTTTTAACCGGAAAAGTAATCAGTTAATACCGCCTTACAATTTTGCAATTTTTTTGTTTGGCGGAATATCGGAAATTTTCCTAATTCTTGGATTATAAAAGAATATATAGCAAAAAGTTTCAAATATTTGGTAAAAAAAAGTATTTTGTCTCTCCTGAAAAGTAGTTGTTTTTGAGTTACGAGGTTGCGGAAGAAAACCATCGATATTTACCATTTGCAGAATATTTTAGATTTAATATTTCTTATTTTTTTATTTATGACGTACAAATACATATGTTATAATATTTTTTCTGTCTAGAAAATAAAAAATTACTTTGATTATTTCCTTTTAGATGACAATAAACTATTGCATAAGGGGATATCTTCCATTTCGTTGCAGGGAACGTACACATCTCTCCTGCCTTAACCAGGGTTGTTAGATGTGACGATTTTTCGTCATTTTGACGATTTTTTTGAGAAAATACAGTAAAATGACGATTGACGATTTTTTACTAAAAGTAATAGTGTTATGATGATTTTCTGGCATCAATTAAACACTTACAAGATATATTTACAATTATATTATTTCTAAAGCACTTTTTTTGCCGGTTGCAAATATCTCCCATACCACCGCATCAAATTTAATTAATGATATCTCATTTTAAAGCTTATTTCTAACACTAATGACGAAAAATAATTAGAAATTGAAAAATTAATATTTTCATTGATAAAAATTATATTTTATATAGAACTGCATGATAATACTGTTGTCATTATGATTATATGTTTTTGTTTAAATGTGGTAATACAGGGTCGCTTAATAGTAATGCAGTTCTACATAATATAGTATGTATTAAAATCCATTCTGGCAATCCCGCTATTTACTATAAATTTTTATACTTTTACTAAAATGTATTGAAGTTACTAAAATTTCTATTAATTATTTTCATTTTATGTTACAAAAATGACAACTAACGGTGCGAAATATTCGCACGGGTCATCTAGTTTACAATTATATTGAGAACAGTCCAAAACGTAAAAATCATTCATATTCACTAGAGCCCCGATTTGCGTCGGTCCTATTTGCGCCGCTCTTTAAAAATTGGTTAAATCCGCTTTGCGTTTTTATGATTTCGATTCGCGTCGCTACAAACGACTGGATTTTTTCACTGAAGTCTTATTAGCATGTAAGGATATTTTCTATTTGCGTGTAAAAAGGCGAATTACCATTTAATTTGGTTAGGTAAGTTATTCTAAGTATAGTTGCATGTTAGGAAGTACGAAGTTAGTTCTTAATAAGAATTTGGTAGAAAAGTGAGTGCAATTTTAGTTTGGAACTAAAATTGGACGTAATAAAACGTTTCAAGTCAGGTGAAAAGTCTGTTGATATAGACAGAACCCTTGGTTTAGCACCTTCAACAGTAAAAACCATTTGCAATAGTGATAGCACTAAAAATTAATCATTTAAAGATAGCTCGAGTTAATAGCAAATGAGATGTTATTATTCAATGTTTTTGTGAATATAGATAAATGAAATAAATAAATTTTTATTATGTTTTTATGAAAATATATTTTTTCTTATGTATTTCATTTTAAATAATAAAAATATTTCAGCTCACTTGCTGAAATAAATGGAATATAACTTAACTATATAACTTTTTTTTATCATAAATAGAATTTCTTACTAAAAATTTATATTTTTGAACAAATCAATGCAATAAATTGTCTCTGATTTGTAAATTTAAAATATTTGACGACTTTGTTAAATGCTAGTGACGATTTTGACGAAATTTTGTTAAAACTTTTGACGATTTTTCTAGAAAAAAGCCTTACAACCCTGGCCTTAACAAGCCAAAACTACCGAGCGAGCATGTCGACTGCTTTGTTGTGTAAAACTTTTCGTTTTTTGGTTATAAATCAGAAGTAAAAGCAACATTGTGTTTTTGTCCAATTAAAAATTCGAAGAAAAAGCTATTTTTTTTATTTTGACTGCAGTTTTTAAAATACTGTTAAATACCGCTGGAAAGCGAAGGCCTAACCATTATATGCATAACCTTGCATAACCTACTGTCAAAAATTAACAAAAAGTCTATCAAATGTAGGTATTCAAAAAAAAAAAAAAAAAAAACAAAATAAAAAACCATTTGATTCCGTAGGGAATGTGCGATTTGATTCATACATTGCTTAAGCAAATTAAAGTTTTATTAAACTTAGAAAAAATTTCCTTAAGTTGAATATGGTTTGCCTCATATAATTAACTTGTATTCGAACGTTTGCTTAAGCCAACTTAAGCACATTATAATTGGGCCTTAAGGAATATTTTTCTTAAGATAATTTTATAGCCTTTTCACACTTGTCAATATTAAACATCTACAATCAGTTTTCGAAGATGTTGAAATCAGGGCCCAAGTCGTCGCAGTCCTGATCGAGCGACTTTGATCGAAATTTTACTTTTTGAGATTATGCCATTTGATAACGAGTAGTCGATCGAATGACTTTACTCGAAATGTCATTCGTTAGGTTAAGAGCTTTCGTAAAAACATTTAATTGTTTTTTTACAAACATTTTACACACTTTTTGGGAATAATTATTAGATTTCTTTAACAAATAGCTAAAAATTTAGGTATTAAACTTTTTTCAGCAATAAGAAATAAAATAACAACATTCAGTTTTGCAATTTTTCGCAAATTATAGTCATAGATAGAAGCGATTTTTGTATTGAAAGTTTTTAGATTCTTTACAGCTTTAACGATTTTTAATAAATAGTAGACTTTGCTATTATGCCGCTGTTAGCAATTTTTTGCGAATTTCCCCTAATTTAGCAATTTTTTCAATTCCTTATATTTTTATGGACTTTTAATCAATTTTATGGCTTGTTCGAATTATTAAAAACTTTCGCGAATTTTCGCTATTTTTGCAAAAAAATTTTTTTTGTTAATTGTTGACGTTTTGTTTTTTTTTAACCGATTTCAAATAAATTATAGGGTTTGTTTCCAAGTTTGCGATTATTTGCGACTTTGCTTTCATGCCGCTGTTTGCAAATTTCCGCTAATTTAAAATTTTTAATCGAATTTTTGCCATTCCTTGTAATTTTAGGGACTTTTAATCAATTTAATGGCTTGTTTGATATGTTAAAAATTTTTGCGAATTTTCGCTATTTTTGCAAATTTTCTGAATTTGTAAAATGTTTTCCGAATTTTTGCAATTTTTGCGTTGCTTTGTTGCTCTTTTTGGCAAGCGCCGCCGTTATTAAAAAAAGCCACACAAATAAACCGAAGTCACCTATTTTATAGGGCACTATCAACATTGTTGTTTTATATGCGGCGAAAAGTGCAATGCCTTATGCCATTAGTATACAAGCATAAAAATCTATTACATTTTTTAAAAAATTTTCGATATGAAAGCTTTCGAATGCCGCAATCTCGTATTTGATACGTCACGAAGTTTTATTCGATACGAAAGTTCATTCGATCACGTGTGCGACGATTTGGGCCCAGTGTTCGAAAATAAACACTAAATTTCGCTCCTTAGTGTTCGGTTCGGTTGATTTGTGAAAAACACAAACGCTAATAGTGTTTGTGTAGTAAATCATTAAAAACGTTTCCCTGTTTGTCATCTTTCGAACACAAAATTAATATTGTTCTTATCCAACTCAACAAAAGATGAGCTGTTCATGTTACCTTGTGCGCCCTATGACTGCAAACGTATAACGTATAAATATCATACAAAAAATATATGTCACTCACAATCATATCTACCAGAGGTATGGTTATGTCAAATATAAAGGAATTTCGGTAAAATATTTGTATACCCTTCGCCGAAGGTAAAAGGCTATACAATTATGTATATATGGGTGCTGCTCAGTAGCGAAGCTGATTTAACGTTGTCTGTCTGTCCGTGTGTATGTTGAAATGCGTTTTCCGAAGACCCCAGCAATGATGGGGATTAGGTTTTTATACATTTATGTTACATATACTTCGTTATCATTTTCTATAAAAATTCAGCCAGATCAGTCCAAAAATGAGATTGGAGCCACGAATGGCTGTCACTTTTCTCAGCAAATCCCATGTTGTTGTTGTTTTTTTATGCCCTGCACCGAAAGTAAAAATATAAGTTGATTTGTCTGCCTTTTTTTCGATTTTTGACATATAAAAAATGTTAAATATGTCCGTCAGTCTGTTGAAATAAGGTATCCGGGAACCCAGGTATGATGGGGACTTGGTTGCTATATATTAATATCATATATAATCCGGAATTGTTTGCTTTTAAAATTCAGCCAGATTTGTGCATAAATGCCTGAGATATGAGTAGGGGTTTTTCCCGGGAATTCCCGGGAATTTCAATTATTTTATTTCCCGTTTTCCCGGGATTTTTCTTGCGGGATCCCGGGAAATAAAAAATTCCTCATAGTTTCAGAAAATAGCTATTTATACTTTGAAATTTAGTTTTCTATTCTCTAAAAATTAGCATCTGGGGATGAGTTGTGTATTAGATCAATTGCAAGAAGTGAGTACATGTATTTAAATCAATGTCTCTAAAAGCAGAATGGGCAGTGCAACAGTTGATAATTATTACATTTAGTGAAGTGAAGAGTTAATAAAGTACATTAATTCAAAATAAGATGCAGGCAGTAAAGTTTCATTGTTCATGAACAAGTCTTAAAAATAGGAGATACCTAAACATATCGCTTCTTTATTGCAACATAGTCATATCTACAAAAACAACCGATCTTGGCAAAATGCGATTAAAGTTTTCAAAATGTACCGACTTTCAGATATGACTAAGATGCAATGAAGGAGCGATATGTTTATTAGGTGATAAACACAAATTTTCAATGTCAATTTGTGTTGGTTTATATACCCGTGAAGTGCGGGGAAACCGAAATAAAATAACATTTATACAACATACAACTTGAAAAACACATTGTCCTAAAGAATGGACCTATTGAAATTAAAAGGAAGCAGTCCGGTTGATTCTTTTTTTGCATAAACCTTGACATACATTTGACTGACATATGTAGACGTTGTTTATAAAAAAGAAAAAATTGCTTCTGATTGTGAATCCGAAGCATGCTACAACGGTGCACTTTTAACTATTTGTCCAACCTGGGTAAAAAATGAACGAAATTTTTCGGAAACATGATAATTAGTAAATAAAATCAGGAATATATTTTTTGAAGACTTACTAAGCGCTTTGAGTGTGTCAGAAAGTTATTTCCTAAGCCGTTAAAAAATATTTTATATTTCTTTAAAATATTTTATCTATTTTGTTAATTAGCTTTTTGATCTCATATCTTGAGTACCTTAATTTTTATTTTGTTTTTATTTTTGTCTTATAAATTAAATTGTTATGTTTATCTTTTAATCTTGTATCCAGAGCATAGTAATACTGATTAAAAGCATAATAATAGGGAATAAAGGCGTGAGATAATAATAATTCAAGTTCCTATTTCAATCTTCAATTAAATTCCCAGTAAAAACTTCGCCTACAAAATAATGTGTTGAGTAATCAGAAAAACATAAGAGCACTACTTACAATTATACTGAAAGAACCAATGAATTTTACAAGGAATGTCCCAAAATGAACGTATTGAAAAGCAAGTCATTATTTTTTTACTTTAATACATTCAGAAAAAAGTAGTTATAGAAGCTGTTATAGATGTAGTTATAGAAGCTGCTAAATAATGAGTTAAAGAAGCTATTCATTTTGAAAAAGTAAGCGAATTTTTTCTGGGTTTTTAGTATTGAACCCTTTATTTTAGTTTCTTTGTAAACAAGTTCCCAAGGTATATTTACACAAGGTAGACTCATTTGGGAGTGTAGACATGCTGCTCTATAAAAGGAACCGAGTTGTCAAAATTGTCTTCATATAAAACAAAAACAATTTAACGCACACATGTACAAGTTTTGGCTCATATACACGAAATTTGACGTCTGGGTTCCAACTAGGAGTAAACAGCTGACAAACATATGGGCCAACGAGTTTACCTTGTGTAAATATACCTTGCAAGTTCCCTTACGTTTTTTTATAAAAGTTTTTTATTTATTAATAACAAAATTTACTTTGTATTATTTATATGGAGCGGGATCCCGGGATCCCGGGAAACTTAAAAAAATTTCCCGCTTTCCCGGGAAACGAAAAAGTCCGGGAAAAAACTCTAGATATGAGCAAAAAGCCCCGAATTCTTCTAATTTTGCCCATCAATTTGTTGTTGTTGTTTTTTTTTGTGTATCTGGAGTACAAATTTTGTCGGGTGTGGGCGGGAGTGTAGAAGGGAGCACGACACAGAACAGATATAATTATCCAAATTTAGTACACATCCCCTCAATATACAACCACTCTAATAAACGGTCGGGATTAAAAAAGTGGACGCTGCACCTCCCGTAAAAATACATTATAGATTTCAGTATACCTGGAGAATGGCAAGAGCCAAAGTTTTCAAATAAGGTACAATCATCTTGGTTATCAATACACAACATCCGACAAATTGTAGGCGTGGCACAAAAAAGATTTATTTACATCTAAACAATGGTATTTATATAACGTTCTGTTCTTATCGCACCATGGTGAAAGGTATATTTTAGCACCCTTGCTTGTTATTGGTGTGTTAATTTAGTCCATAGTAGGGTACACTGGAAGATTTGTTGAATGCAAGTCTTTCTGTGCGGAAGTTTCTGGTTCGATTCTCGCCAGATGACGAAGGTTTACCGTTTCATTGCTTGTTTAATTAAGTTATACTATAATTTGAAATTGTTTTTGTAAATAAGTCCATAGGATTTATTTTTGTATGCTTTTTTTTAAATTTAATTGCATTCGTAACAAAACCAATAATATTTTTATTAAACAACTTTATTTAAAATTCGAAAAAAATTTAAATCTTTTGTCTAATATAAGTTTTATTATTTATTTTTATTAGGTGTTAATTTTATTAACTGAATATTAAAATTTAAATCAATAAATAAAACACCAGCAGTCTTTAAAACACTGTTTGAAGTTGAAATTTATGCAACAATACAATTAATAAAGACATAAATATTAATTTATTGTTTAAACCTGGTTTTGAAAATTCATTTAAAATGTCATTATTTTGAAAACAAAACCAGCGTGTCTTACAAATAATAAAAATAAATTTTAATTGTTTATTTTTTTTGTTAAAAAAATTTTTTTTTGTTAAAAGAAAAAATTAACAATTTATGGCAAAAAATTTAAAATGGTTTACTGTTGATTTTGGAAGCATGAAATTGAGAAATATTTAAATTAGCATAAAATCTTTGGTTCTTTTAATATTGAACTGAATATTAATCTAAGACCCTATAAAATATAAATGTTCATTAGACCGACTCACCTTGTATGGGCAAAAAAAAAAATTAAAGTTATACCCCCTGAAAATAAACTTTGACATTTTTTTATGGTGATTCCAAAAATACTTTGGCTCATTTTTCATTTTCATTTCCAATACGTCGTTAGGAAAGTTTTGACCACCGTTTGGGATTTAATAAAAAAAACTAACCCTTAACTGCACTATCTTACTTTTTATAACATTAATTTAGACATCATTAAAATCTTATTTTATAACTACAAAAAGCATATCCATGTGCAGGAAACACGTTTTATTAATATATTTAGCTACTATTTAATTAACCCGTTCATGACCAACATTTTTAAGAGGACGTTAAAAAAATGTGGAAGAAATTCAAGTCTAGTTGCATACTTAAAAAAATAATAAAATTGCTTACCAGACATTGCCCTCACGTATGAACTGGTTCCTTCATAAACTGCCTAGTTGCTAAGCTGCTTCTAGTATTTTTGTATGACACTACATTTCTTATTCATTGAATTGATATAGAATTGATAGAAAGAAACAGTAAATGTTGGAAAGAGCAAACTATAAACATCAATAAATTTCAGTTTATCAATAGTAAGAATTGGAAATTTAGCACATTAAATCTCAATCTTATTGATGAAATTTTTTGTCTCCCAAGAAAACCTTTGATAAAAAATGTAAATAAAACAAACAAAAAGTGTTAAATCGCTGAATTTGCCAATAAACCGCTGATTCAGCAACACTTTTCATATTTAAAGCTTGAAATGTCAATTTTAAGTTGAACAATTTTACTTTTTTTTGACGTAACTTAATTTTTTATCGATAAGTTTTTTAAATTTTTTGACAGTTTCCTATTTATCTTAATATGTACAACTCTTTGGACTTGGTAAATTTTTGAATTACATTACATTTACCAAAACTTGAACAATGCATTAAAAATGTGGTGTCATAAGGCCTTAAAATGCTCCTTTATACTAAAAAGTTTGTCATTCCATGTGAAACTTTTTTATTATTCATCTCAGACCCCATAAAGTATACATATTCTGACTCCTTGGGTAATTTTCTAAGTCGATTTAGCCATATCCGTCTGTCCGTTTGTTCAAAACACACTCACTTTCGAAAAACTCAAAAGAGCTGAACTTGGTGTCAAATTGCTTGTAGTAATCCTAAGCAGTTTGGGATTTAAATCCAGCAAAATCGGTTGAGTAGGATGAGAGCTATGAATCAAAATGTGGAAATTGATAATTTTGTTACAAGAACTAACATAAATGGTGGAACAATGGACAGAATGATATAAGATTTTACAAAAAATTGTTTTATTTGACAGGAAATCACACTGTGAAGATCGGTCCATTATAAACGCTAGGTCCCATATAAACCCTACTCCCGGAAAACAGTTTAGTACGCCTAAAACCGTAATAAATAGCGCTATCATAACAGAATTTGGTACGTCACAGTTTTTTAGAAGTAGAAATGACAATGTAAAATTTCATGAAGATCGGTCCATAATTTACCCTAGAACCTATATAAACCCTACTCCCGGAAAACAGTTTAGTACCCCTTAAGCTGTAATTAATAATGCTATCATAACATTGATAAATGACACAGTGAAATTTCGTGAAGATCGGTCCACAATTTATCCTAGGCTCCATATAAACCGTCCTCCCGAAAACAGTTTAGTACGCCTAAAACCGTAATTTATAACGGTCTAAAATTTACCCTAGGCCCCATAGAAGCATTACTCCCGGAAAACAGTTTCGTTAACCTAAAACCATAATTATTAATGCTATCATAACAAATTTTGGCAGGTTAATGTTTAATAGGACTAGATATGATATTGTGAAATTTCGGGAAGATCGGACCATAATTTACCGTAGTCACCATATAAACCCTACTCCCGGAAAACAGTTAAGTACGCATAAAACCATAATTTATAATGCTATCTTAACCAATTTTGGCTCGCCACAGTTTTATAGGACTATAAATGACACTGTGAAATTTCCCGGAAAACAGTTAAGTACGCATAAAACCATAATTAATAATGCTATCATAACAACTTTTCACATGTCACAGTTTTATAGGACTAGAAATGATAATTCACTGTAAACGCTAAAACTAATTTCACCGCTATTTTGAAATATATTGAAATTCATGTTTTTAAGACCAGAAATCATTTTGCAAAATTTTTGGATGATTGGGTCATTACTTACCATGGCTCCAATATAAATTTCCCTCCTGAAAATAATTTAAGATCGGCTTAAACTATTATGAATCATTATATTTTACTCAAGCTAGCTAAAATTGCTAAAAAAAAAGCATAAAACTTTCTGATTGTCAGTCAATAATTTAATATATGTATGTCTTAACCGCAACCAATTTTAGTACTGATGTCTGTTTTTATAAAGATAAGTTAATAATAAATAGATATCGTATAGATTCTGTAGTTAGGTCATATAGATATAGATCGGTGGAGTGTATCAAAGATTCGGCACAGCCGAATATAGCACTCTAACTTGTTTTATTTATTTTTTTTGAATCGGTTCTTTTCTAAAACAATTTTTTTATGAACAAGTTCTCTGTTTACATATTGAATTTTTATGTTCTAATTTTTAAATAAATTTTTTGTTTAATGGACTAGTCTTCTGTTTTTATAAGCCGTTTGTGAAAGAACTAGTTCTTGAAAGAGTTAGTTTATAAAATAACTCGTTAATGAAAGAACTTAAGCCTACAGAACACGGAATGTAAAAAGCCTCATGCGCATGTGGTTCTGACGTAATTCTGACGTCACTACAAAGCCACAATGGCTAGTTCGTGATGTGAGATTACGACAAAATTACGTCAGAAGAGGAGTCATAGGCTTAAGTTGTCATGATTCTTCATGTAGTAATATTTTTTTTAGCAATTCATGAAAGAACTGATTCAGGAAAGAGATATTATTATTGCATTAAAGAAAAACCTAGCTTATGCCATAATTTAAGTTTTGCTTTTCAAAATGGAACCTCCAAAAACATCACCTATTACCTACATACATAAAGCCATCAAACTGAAAATTGAAACCTTTCAAAAATATTTATGACACGAGCTGCTTTTGTCAATAATTTGCGTCACCTTGTAGCTTTTGGGTAACCAAAATTTAAATATATGCATAAATTGTTTTTTCAAAAATATTTGTTATTACAGCACAACAACAATTACAAACACAAAAATGTTGTCGCAAATCTACGTACAATGCGTTATCGACAAAAAAGTATCTGTTGTTGTTGTTGTTGTTTATAGTGCTGTTGGTGTTGCTGCTGTCATGAATGCAATTGTCGCCAAAACTGCATTTTTTTACTGTTGCTGTGTTGTTGTTGTCAACAATCTTGTAGTTGTTTTAACGCTGTTGGCCGGCCGTTGTCGCATTTCGTTAAAGTTCGTTACTCATATGCAAAAATATTTTCTTATATTAAATATTCTTTTAATAATTCTTGTTGTATTTTGCTGGCTTATTGCGACGTGTATTTACAATATTTAGCATTATTGGGTGTAATTTTTTCCTTTTCATTTTGTTTTGATGTTAAAAAAAAAAATTTATTTTATATTTATTTCAGAGGCCAAAATTAATTATAAAACTGAAGAAAAAAAAATAATTAAAAATACATGTATTTATTTACCAACAGTATTAATTCATAAACGAAAATGTCAACGCCACTTAAAAGGGCAAAATTTTTAATATTTCTTTTAAATATACATATTTTACAAAATTAAAAATTAATTAATATTTCTTATATTCATATGTATTTGTTATTGCTTTTAAATTTGTTTATGAAATTATTAAACAAATATCGTTAAATGCCAGTTGTTAAAATGTTTAAATAATTATGAAATTGAAAATCTTTTAAAGACTCGATGTATTTTTCAGTTGAATTCTTTGATGTTTTGAATAACGCTTAAACGAATTTCATTTGTCAATTTTTGTACTTACTTAAATAAAAATATCACACATAATACGATGTTTACAGTTAAAGGGAAGTTTAGACGATTACACAAATCGTACTCAAGTGGAGGAAAATACAACCCTGTCATGATAAATTGTTACATATTGGTTTTTGAAAATTTTCAACAATTATTAGATCAGAGATTCATTTTTGGCAAATTAGGTATGGCTTGTGTGATCGTTTTAATAACCCTTGAACAGCATATGCGCAAGACGAATGTTGTTACTTAAGTGCTAGAACAAAATTCAAACTTAACCTATTCTTTCTGATTTTTTATCCAAATTTTGATATTTTCATTAGGCTAAAGTTCATTGAATTTAATTTTCATTAAATTTATTTTTATGAAGAAAGGAATTTTACAACATGAAATTAATTAAAATTTATTGACATTTTTCATTCCTGGATGCCGCGGGAATCTAACCCAGGCTTTCACGGACTGGTTACCCTTAAATATTCCTATTGCAACCACTTAATCCCTTTGAAGGGGTTTGCCGTTTAACACTCATAGCCATTGACGACTGCTGGCAGTCAATAGTCAAACATCAGTCTTTAAGCCAAATTGTATTTAACTTTTGGCAGATCGAAATTTGCTTTGAATGATTATCTACTTAATTGATTTACATGTTCCTCCTTACTTCTGTTTTTTTCTTCTTGAAGTCCAAAGTACATTTTTCTGTTTTTAACGCTTTTTCATTAAAACAAAAAAATTTTTTTATGTTTGAGAAAAAAATTAATTCGGCAAAAATTAACACATTTTCCCAATTTTCTGTATTTACAAATTTTTATTAACCTTAAATAAAACGCAAAAATAAACTTAATTATTTTCCATATATATAAATATATACATATTTGGCCGGATTTTGTTTTGAAAAAAACCTCTAAAAATTTCAAAAGTTTGTTCTATTAAAATTTTATTGGGAGTTTTGGAATTTTCATTTACTTTTGCAAAAAGTCGCGAATATTAAATTTTTGTGTTCTTTTATAAAAATTCTTTTAAAACTTTTATATTTAAGTATATCATCAAGTTTTTCCATTAACTACTTCATCTAGAAACTTTTTGTTTAACAGTAGTTAGTTCCCCTGCAAATAATAGGACCAGTCCAAACACGCGTGTAAAGAGTAGCCCACAAGGGACTGGGACTAGTCAAAAGTAACCCAAACGTATGGAAAAAACATGGTCTATTTAACATAACGATGTCCTAGGGTAGGACCATATAACCCAGCCTTGGACTACAAAGGAGTAGTTTTAAAACTACTCCATGGTATACTCAAGAGGATTAGTTTTGAAGTCGTTTAAAAACGAAAGCACGTCTTAAAAAAACGAAGACATGTCGTCTCACTACAAGCACTTTTTAACAATGACATGGTCCATGCTTGCATTACATTGGACCAGTCCATGGAGTAGTCCATTTTATCAAAATGGATCAGGTGGTCCAATAATACTCCTTTGAAATCCAAAACTGGGTTATATAATCCTGCCCTAGGACATCGTAATGTTAAATATACCATGTTTTTTTCATACGTTTGGGTTACTTTTGGACTAGTCCTAGTCCCTTGTGGGCTACATTTTACACGCGTGTTTGGACTATTCCTATTATTTGCAGGGGCGGTCACTTTTTGGCATTTATAATCGGTATACCTACTTTGGAAAATCATTATGAATAGATTTACGCATAAACAACGCTACTAAATAATCTATATTTACTTAAAAAATGAGTCATCGATTAGCGCAACTTATGTATGACTTCGTGATTTTTATGACGCATTTTTCATTCACCAAAAGTAAAAGAATATATATATACCTATATAAGTTTGTCGTTCCGTTTGTAATTTATACAATATTGATCTCAGACTCTAAAAAGTACAGGTATATGTATATTCTGGGTCCTTATGAGTACCGAAGTTAATTTCACGACGTCCGTATGTTCGTTGTAACGGGGTTTCCGAAGATCCCAGATCTAGAGGAAACTATTTGCATACACATAGCAGCTAGATTGTCCTTGAAACGTTTCAAAAAACCTAAAATTATATCGACTCTTTCAAAATCTAAGTGCCCGAAAGTGAAGCAACAATTTGAAGCTGCATTGACAAGTTTTATTTAAAAAAGAATGTTTATTTACTCAAGTACTAATTTTTTCTAAAATTATTGAAAAAAATCTCGTAATTTTTAAAATTTCTGGATTTAAAATTATTTGATTAATTGATTAATTTTAAAATTTTATTCGTTTAATCGAATAAGTTAAAAATGCCAAATATCGATAAATCATTCATTCAAACAAAAATAAACCCCGATTAACTGAACACCCTAGTTCTGAACAGCCGTGCTGTCGACATGACCGAAATCATTTTCAAATGTTAATAACATGGATTGATCTTAAGAATAAAAACATTTTTTTGGTTAAAATCTAGTTTTTTGTATTATTTTTTACAATTTCAAAATCTTTCAAACTTAAAAAATTTCGGCATTAAACAATAAAGTACAAGGTAAATTCAATTACAGGTGGTGGCAAGACTAAAACAATCCGAAGCCAACAGAAACAACAGATGTTTTTTGTATTACGTGTTTACGGCTCGAAACTTGCCACCACCTTTTACTGAATTCGCCTTGATCTAGTGCTGCACTCATGCCCCTTTATTTAAAATGAGCATTTTTTTTAATTTTAAAGGGAACATCATCAGAAAAGAACGCTTTACACTTTTAAAATAACACATGTTTTTCAGAAAAGAACATAAAAAAATGTAAAAGGCAGAATAAATGCAGAATTTTACTCAGGAAAGAAAACGCCGTTAATGTCGACATAAATTTGTAAAAAAAAAGTAACTGTCCGTTTACTATTTCGGTTTTCAATAATTTTTATTAAAGAATAAAATCTTTTTCGATGTCACAGTTGGTTAATAAAGCAAATATGTAACTAGGTACAATTACATACAAAGTAACAGTCTCTGGCCTCCATATTGATAGACCTTCCGTGGCCCTCGAAATTAAAAATAACAAAGTTTTACTAATATTTAAGACCAAAATAACTTTTTTACAACAATAAATTTGTTTAAATCAAATAGGTAAATTTAATAAGAGAAAATCATTTGTTTTCCTATTTTATTTACAAAAAAAAAAGTATTTTATGATGCAATTCGCGTGAAATAATAAGTAAATCAAAAAATAGTAGACCCAACTGCAGCAATAACAACAATTGCATGTAACTTAAAATACACTACAACAAAGCGACAACAACAGCACAATTTAACCACAATTTGTGTTGTGCACTTTTGTTGTAAACACATTTACACGCACACACGCGCACATATTCGAACAACAGTCAAACACATGCAAAACAAATTCAAACAAAATGAAATGAACTGCTGAAACGGCAGCAGCAACAGCAACTACTGCTGTTCGTACAACAAAATAATTGCTCATGTTAAAAAAAAAGTTGGAAAAACTAAAAAAGCAAATAAAAATCAACAAACTAACTTACTAAATGCAATGAAATAATAATCTTATACAAACTAATAATGAGGAGGAGAAGAAAAAACTAAAATAAAATAAAAACGAAAATACCAACAGCAACAACAAATCTACAGCAACCCCCACCACCATCTATAATCACAGCAACAACAATTTAAACTAAAATAATAACATCACACGGACACAAAATAACAAACAAAAAAAAAAATTAAATCCAGGGTGTTAAAGGAAATGCATCTTAAACAGAAAATGTAAGCATATGGGGTATTCACAAGGTGCTATATTGTCATAATGTTCTACCATTTTATAATGGTTCAAAAATATTGTTGTTGCTTTGTTAACAAAAAGTGTCTTAAGTTAATAAAACTTTGCTTGCTATGTTTATTGTGCAGTCGTAATTAATCAGAAGAGACCTGCGCTGAGCAGCTGAGCCGATCCGCATTAGTTTTTGTAGCCGTCGCCGTTGATGGTATAGTTTTATCCGGCTAATATCCGAATTTAACCTGCGGCTAGCAATTTTTGCGACAAAACACTTGCGGCGTCAAATTATATCGGCCTAAGACTTTGACGTTTGTTTAACAAACAAAATAAAATGTATTTGTTATTTGCGTCTAGAAAATGGAAAATAGTCAGATACGATCTAGTTTAATTTATTAATTCATGGATTAGAATTAAAAAATATTTTGATGTTAGGTAAATATTTATTTTTTATATTTGTTTTAAATCAGCTGATTTAAATTCAAAATAGCACTCTTAATTATGAGGAGTTGTTCACAACAGTCGAATTTTTTCATGTTATTATTTTAAGACTTATGACTTTATGTTACACCTTGTGAATCCCCTAATAGTATTTTTTGAATAGCATTGTTAGTGTTTACGGTTCGAAATGTCAACCATTCCTAACATGGGGTCTTCACCTGACAATTTTTTTTATCATACTAAACGTCAAAGTATATACATATAAAAAAACTTTAATATTTTCTTCAGCGCTATTTTATATGAAGTTTGACGTTTATTATGACAAAACACTAATAAATCAATGGCGGTTCGGCACCACCTATAGTTGAATTCGCCATGATTCAAAATATATTATTCAAAATATACCATATTATGCAGAGATTTAGTAAGTTAAAGATTTAGGAGGTAATGACATTAAGAGATAACTTAAATTTTGGAACAAAATAAAAAATTGAGTTGTGGCCACCACATTTAGTAGCCACCATAGTTGGGGGTAGTGCACTAAATATTGATTTAAATCAGCAGTGCACTATCACTAAAAAAAAGCTTTTGTTATGATTGCTATTTTTTAAATACCACTAAAAAATTTTTTAGTGATATTGCAAATGTTCCACTATCACTAAACGCAGATTGCAGAATGCAAAATCTGCACTCAATTCAAATAGTGCAAAATTTGGACTTGCAATCAAAAAAGCTGCATACAAATATTGTATCACTTAAATTTAAAAAATTTTACTTTGTATGTTCATGGTTTTTGATTTCTTTTGAGGATATGCATAAGTAAAGAACATTAAACAAAATGAATTTTTTGTTTGAAAAAAACAAGTTTTTAATTTTAAAATTAGTGCAACAATTTAAGTTGCACTCAAATGAGTGAAGAAAAAATAGTTGCAATAAGCTGATGATTTCTTTTTTTTTAAATAAAACTACATATTTTTTTTTTTTGAGTGCAAAATTTTTTAACATCACTATCACTCATGTTTAGTGAGGCTGCAAATTTTCAATTCATCACTCAACATCAACAAAATGATTGCAATATTTTATCGGTGAGAGGGGAGCGAAGAAAAGCATGTTTCCTCTCCTCTCACCAATAAAGTAAGACTTTCTGAAAGAAAACTTTTATAGTGAAAACCTTCCCTTTGGAAATTTAAGTTGCTTGTACGACATTTGTTTTTTTTTAACTAAAATACATTTGGATTGTTGCATTTTAATCAATTCATTCTTTAAGTTCTTTGTTTTTCCAGTCATAAATTTGTAAGAGTTTAATTTTTGTTTTAATCAAATGCAAATTGTAGGCTTTCATGCATTGCCAACATTGACTAGTTTAATTTTTATTTAAATGTTGTTGTTGTTGGCTATAAATTACCCAGCAAACTAACAGGGTTTAGCTCAAACTCAAATTGTGAATGATTTAAAATTAAACTTTTCCAAATAGTGATATAAAACAACTTTAATTTAATTCCACATTATTGCATGTTTTGAAAACGAAATGGAAAATAGAACCGGTTTTGTTTATCTCAAGTCAACATTAAATTTAGGGAAAGTGTTTAATATTAAGGCTCATTAATGGCCTAATAAATAAAATTGACCCATATGTCGTAAGACAAATCGACAACGGACCATGAAGACTCCATCTGATGCTGTTTACACGCTCGCGGCATTCTGGGACCTTCTTTCTTAAAAAATTAAGCAGATGCTCTCTCGTTACGGTCAATGGAGATGGTGTATGACATTGATCCTGGCGGAGGGGCTTTTATACAGGATAGCTCAACCATCGACTTATTGAAATCAAAATTTGGCGATAGATGACTTTGAGAAATGGATTTGTCAATTGGCCTCCAAGGTCGTTGTGCAATTGGACGGATGCATCTCGATTATTTTGAAGGACAACATTGTTTGTCTTACTCACAATGCTCGCAAAAGCTTTAAAATTGCACGTCCAGAATGCAATAGCTATTTCATTGGTTTTTATACCCTTCACCACAGGTGGAAAAGGATATATATAAGTTTGTTTAATTTATATTTTTGCATATTTTTGAATTCTATCGAGCTTTAAAAACTCTTTATATAAAGCATTAAAAACCCTTTATATAAAAAAAAAATTTTGTAAGATCAAAAAAAAAAAAAAAAAAATTGAAGTAACACAAAAATATTTAAAACGTTCCCAATTTTCAACTGAATTAGTTTTTAAAACAACCTCCTTTGATATACATTGTAAACTAAAACTTGATTACACAACGGTCAAGGTTTTCCGCACTTCCGCTACATATATTGAAATAACTTGAAAAGGGTTCCACATATTCAGTAAAAAAAATTCAAAATTCGTCAACAATATTATCTTTAAGCCGTGCTTTCATTGATTTTTAATTTGGCAAGTAGTTTCAGAGATTTCGGTGAAGAACAAGAAAAATTTGTGTGTTTGCTGCTGCGGTTTTATTTGTGGACATTATTTCCATCACTTAAAAGTGAAGTAGTTTAATGGCTATTCTTTAAGCTCAAATTAGACGTGACATAACCATAATGCCACAGCCGTAACGGCGAACTTACAAACCAAAATTGAATTGGTTTGTATGGTATGCTTAAGTCATTTTGGTAGTACAGTGGTTATGGTAATACAGTTTACCTATGGTTATGTCACGTCTAATTGGACCTTAAATCCGGTGGGCAACCATATTTTAAATACATGTTATATTTACACTTGAGACATTATACAAAAACTAAAGGTGAAATCATTATTGCGTTCTGAATAATATTTTTATCCAGAGAATAATTATTTTACTGAGAGTGCTCTGCAGAACGATTCACAAATTTCGGAAAATTTGACCAGATAAACAAAGCTTCCATATGGAAAGTAATTTTAATGTTTTTAATTATGTATATTTATTTTTGTCTAATTATTCAGCAAAACAACAATTGTTGTAATATAAATGCAAAAACACTATGTGCTGTGACAGCTCAATTGAACTTTTATATACAAATTGTTAAAAGCGGCACCTCAGTTGATTTTGTTCTAAACAAGAATTAAAATTAAACCAATTCAAGGAAAAACTTGCCGAACAAAATAACTTCTCTCTCTCTCAAAAGACGTCAAATAAAATATCAGCGTTGCCATTTTGGTGCCTTTCGGGTATTTTTTGCTTATGCAATACCCGAAATTTTGTTAAACACCCGTTTTTGAAAAGCGGGTATTTATAGTGCTTTTAACAATTTCTCACAGTGCTTTTAAGTGCCTTTTAAGTAATCTACATACATTTTTGGCACTGAACCATTTTGCTACTATTCTGTAAACACAGCGAATACTTTTTTAACCAACTGCGTATTATTTGCATTTATGTTTTGAGTAGTGTTCGCAAACTCTGCTAGGCTTTTCTCAAGCATTTTTTGATGCCTCAAAACGCCAAAATTGTATCCTTAGTGCCAAACTAAGAAAAAGCACTAACTTGGTGCTTTTTCAATTTTTCGTTAGTGCCTTTAATGCTTTTTAAAATGTTTATTTTTCTTACCATTTTTTAAAACTTCGGTTATATAGAGGATGATTTAGATGAGATTAGCTATTTGGAGTACAATTTTGAGAAATCCTGTAAAGATTTTAAGATTTCAAATGATAAAAAAGTGATAAAATAAAGTTGCATTCGTTTTACCAAAAACTTTATTTACGAGGTTTGCGCTAGGCTTCCTAGCAATTTGGAAATTTTACAAAACGTTGCACTTTTAAGCGTTGACAATATATTTAGTAATTCGTAATAAAAACGATGTATTTGTTTTCGGTAAACATTTTTTTTAAAGATGTAGACACTGTTTCAAAAATAGAAAATGGCTTGAAAAATATTAAGAATTGTAAATGGAAAAATAAACAACGATTTTGAGTCATGTAGAAAAAACGTATTAAAAAGTTTAAAACATGCAGCCGGAAACCGTATTTTTTCGAGCTACGAAAATCGAGCTCGCACTGTATTACTTTTAAACTATTTTATGCCCACTTCAAACTCCAAACGATTTAGATAATATTATTTTTATTGAAGATAATAATAATACATTTAAAAATTTTAATATACAAATGTAAATATATGTATTATTTAATTTTAAATTAAAATGGTCCCCCATCTACGCCGTCGCCTTTTTTAAAATTTTGGAGGTATTTAATATTCGGCACAGCCGAAGGCAACTTGTTTTGTATTTAATTAAATTGTAAAAATGGATTAGTGCTTTTTTACGCTTTTTTTTGTTCAAAATAGTGCTTTTTAGTGCTTTTTTTAAATTTTAAAGTGCTTTTTGCTCTCAAAAAGTTGGCATCACTGTAAAATATAAAAAAAATTTCTCCGGACAAAAATATTGTTCGTAACGTATGGGTGAATCGAGCTTAACGAACTGCCAACTTCACGATGTCGAAAGAACGCTTTCTTTCGCTCAAATACATTTGAAACCAAAACAAAGTTTTTGGAATTAGGTTAAAATGCAGTTGTGCGGGCGATGGAAAGAGTTTTTTTTTCGCATGCAGTGAAATAAAAAGTAAGACTATTTTCGAAACATTGAACGGTAAAAAATGGATTTAGCTTAAAATCATTTTCAACCAGAGATTAAATCAACGTGTTTGCTGGGCTTATAGTATAGATATATGTTTATATGTACCCACTTACTATTACATGTGTAATAAATAGATTTCATGACAATTACGTTTACGAGTAAACAAAAAATATTTATACGCTTGAATTTTGTTTTTTTTTTACAATCTGTTCATTTGAAATTTTAACTTACAATTAGTTTACTTCTGATTTATTTAGCTGTGCTTTCCAAAAGTACAACAACAACGAATTCTTCAGTTACAAAACCCAGTAGTTCTTAAACCGTATTCTGTACACTAGTTACTTTACTAGCAACAAAAGAAAGGTAATGCGATTATTCACCTTAAAATATAGCAGAATTTTTAATAATCCTTTCGACCAACTATTCGAATTCAACAAAATTTTGACTTCATTAGCATTTAGTAATGAATAAATTTAAAATAGTCGTTATAGATTGTTTTTAAAACTTAAGGCTTGGCACAAGAGCATAATGAAAATTTTTCGAAATAAAATTTTGAAAGTTTGCAAGTCCGATTTTTGAATATACTTATATGATCCCATTTTAGCAAAAATTCTGAAAGCTAAGGAAGAAGGCAGAATTTTTTCGCCCTTAAGTGAAGTTAGGAAGGGGGTTTATATGGGGCCTATGGTTAACTCTCGATAAGAGGATAGAGGATGTCCAATCTTTCTGTTACCTTGTCTGCACAGTTACAACGAAAAGTGGTGCAAACGAAGGGTTTCAAAAAGGCCCGTCATGTCGTGCATTATTTAAAAAAAGTATGGGTATCATCCGACATATCAACACAACTGAAGACTAAAGTATTTAACACATGTGTGAAACCTATACTCCTATACGGATGTGGAACATGTGGCCTATCCAAAAGCAAAGTTCGACGACTGTAAGTTTTTACTAACCGTTGCTTACGAAGGATTATACAATGTTTTTGGCCCAACACAATAACTAACGCTGAGCTGTTTCGAAGCACGAATTTGGATGGATTGGTTATACACTGAGATCCGATAACGAGTTAGCAAAGGCAGCACTGTAGTACAACCCCCAAGGCTCTCGGCGTCGTGGACGTCCAAAAACCACTTGGCGCTTTGCAACCAAACGTGAGCTGACAATTGCAGGGTTTTCATGGAACGAGGCATTAAGAACAGCCCACAACAGAGTCCTTTAAAAATCATTAATTGAGACCGTTTGCTGCCTAGCTGGAGAATAGCAGAACATCGTGGTAAATTTTGGACCTACCACTACAATATTTTGATATGCAGTAAAAGCTGTAGTAAATGGTTTTTTCAATACCAACATTTATAAGAAAGTTTTGTCATTTATATGGGAACTATGGTCAAATATGGGTCGATTCCAATTAAATCCGGTAATATTTGCTTTAAAATTAGTTTTGCTCAAATTTAATCGAATTATGAATATAAACAGATGGTTTATGACAACAAAAATTATTTTCAGGAAAGGATCTTGTATAGAGGCTATGTGAAATTATAGACCGATTCTCATTGCTTGCAATAGCTTGGGCCTTGTAACAATTAGATCTTAATTAACGAACTTTATAAAATTATCCCCAAAATTGCGTCCTTAATTTTGCATACAATTGTTATATGGACAGCCAGCCAGTTAGCATTTTTGTATTTTTTTTAACTTAACTAATCCCGCGAAGCTCTACGCTTGTCTGCAGGAGATCAGAGTCTCTGGTGGAAATCGAACCGGCAACCCCGGCACTGATATACTAGATTACTACCAGCTAACCTACTGGGGCACTCCAATCAATCGGTCAACTACAATATGGATCTAGGACCAATATTTTAAGGTGTTACACACATCAGAACAATCTCATAAAATCCTCTCCACTATTGTGGATTGGGCATAAATAGGTAATTTTGTATAAAGGTGAAATGTCGCATTAATTGGTACGAATAGTGAAACCTCGCAAAATTTCTAATCAGTAGTGAAATAAAAAAATAAATCCTATTTATTGTAACAATGGGAAACGTTTTGCAAATTTTCTTATTGTTAAATTTTGTGTTAATTTCCTTAAAATTGAGAAATTTGCAACAAATGGTAAAATTTCCCATTAAATTAAATAGTTAAAAAAAATTCAATATATATATACATATATAAATCCAATTTTGTTTGAGGCTAAACTTTTGAATAAAACTGGTGATTTCTAAAGTCCGTGGTCACCATATGTTGAAATAAGTTCTCCAAAGATATAGGTATTTAGGGTTATACTACAACCTGTTTAAAAAAAATAAATTAAAACATATCAACAAAAAAAAAAAAAAAATTAATTAAAATTTTAAAATAGTTCCCAAAAAAAACTCTTTCGAATTTTTTCCCTTCTTTTTTTTTGAGTACTAAATGAACTATCGGGAAAACTATAAGCCACACACACACGTACACTCTCACATTTGAATTTGCACTTACCCTCTTAAACACACACGAACGGTTTAGACGTTTTAGAGGTGAATGGAATCGCAAAATGCAACAGAAAATGCAAATATATGACAAACAATTCAGTGGCGCCAAATTATAAATTGTGTTTTTGTTATTTTTTTTTAACTTAAAGTTATGACACAAATAAAACAAAAATAATCATTATTTTGCAAAAATACTTAATTTTTTTAAAATATAATATGTACAATATATATTTTTTTTTGCCATAATTTAGAAGGTAAAGTAGACGATAATGAGGACGAGACAGACAGACCTACACTTGAGCTTTTAATTGTTAATTGTAATTTCGGCATACTATTTTTAGATATATTCACTTTTTGTATTTTAATTTGTGCTGTAGGCAGCATTGATCTTTTTTTTGTTATTTAAGTTATGAGTTTTCGAAAAATGCATTGTTTTAAAAATTCGTCAAACTGCTAGATGGAAACAAGATGATTAAATCAAAAGCCGACAAGCGTATTTATAAGAAAATTGTATGAAAAATTTGAAAAACTGCTTCAAGAAAAAAAAAAAAAAAAATCGCCTAAATTTTAAAAATCACCAAAATTAAAAAAATTTATAAAACAAATTTAACTAAGAACAACAATTAAATAAAAGGTAGCTAAAACTAGAAGCATTTATAAAAACCAAATTTGCAAATTAATCAATTTGTTTATTAAAAATCGCTTAAATAATAATAAAAAAACAATATATAAATTAAACAAAATAAAAAGAAGCCTAATTCAAATATTAAGAACTTAAATTAAATTGAAAAAAATTAAGAAATATTCAGTTAAACCAGAAAAAAATCACAATGACTAAATAAATCAAAAGAAAAAAAATTAATGGAAATGCTTGCAAAAAAATCGCTAAAATTATAGTAAACTGCAATATCGTAAAAAAAAGAAATTAAAATTATAAAAATTGTTATTTTAGTTGATATATTAAGTTTTTTTATAAAAAAAAAAAAAATTAGGAAAAAATACGAAATTTTAACAAACCTCTGGTTTGTAGTTCGTCCGGCAAAAAGGTCTTAAGTCAAAAGAATTAATATTAAATTTTTAATTGGGTTTGATTGTGTTTTCCTCTTTTGTATGGTGTCAATGACTTTAGTCTAACAATCTTCTAATCGTAAACATTTGCTTTTAAGAAATAAGGCAAATCAATAATTTAAATTTATTATTACGAAAAACTACAGTCTTTGACTTAAGACCTTTTTGCTAATCTTCAAAGTAATAGTATTTAATTTAATAAAATCGATAACAAATTATCAAAAACGAAAAAAAATTTTATCAAAAAAATTCGCTAGTATAGAAAATTATGCAAAAATGTCCAAAAAAAATTTGTTAAATCTCATACACTAAACAAAAATGCTAAATGCGCCTGTGTGGAAAAATATCTCTGCAATAGAAATCAAAGCTTTATCTGGAAATTCTTTAAGATAATAAAAGCTGCACAAAGTAAAACAAACTGTCTAATAAAAAGTCTAATGGCGTTTTCTTTTCTGAATAATATTCTGCACTTATTCTGCCTTTTACATTTCTTTGTGTTTTTTCCTTAAAAATATGTGTAATTTTAAAAGTGTAGCGAGTTTTTTTCTCATGATGTTGCCCTCAAAAAAGAAAAAATGCTACCTGTTCAACACTCATTTTAATAAAAGGGGCATACATAAATCGTAAACAACTCTTGGTGAAAGAAAAAAGACGTTGCAAAATGTGGCCCCTTAAAATTTAGCAAGAAAAAAAAAAATGCAAATTGACCCAAAATTTAGGGCTACTTTTCATGGCTGCCAACAAAATTGCTCAAAGCAATATGTGAAAAATTGCCTAAACGAAAAATGGCCCAACGTAAACGAAAAATGGCCCTAAAAAATGGAAATTATATCCAAAAACGGCAAAAAAATTAAAAATCACCTAATTATTATTTTTAATTTTTTTTTTCTTAAACATTCTTACAAAGTCGTTTTAAGCCTACATATTTATTTGGGTTGGGGTAATACGCCCGAAACTTAAAGTCACGAATCCTAATTTCCAAATCCGGACTCGCCAACTTGAGTTTTTCTGCATAGTCGAATAATTCTAGGTTTGTTTTTAATAATTGCGCGATAGATAGCATCGATGGGCCTTCGGCCAAGTTCAAGGATTTTAATTTTTATAGTATAACAAATACTGGCTTTACTAACTGAAGGTCCTCTGCATAGTCAGCCTTCAACCGAGCGAAAGGATTTGCTCCTTTTTGTATAACAAACATCGGCTTTGCTTACTTAAGCTTCAATATAAGTAAATGAAAAATAGTAAAAATTGCGATTTTACTTGGGGCTACTTTTTCATTCCCTGGTATTGGGGTTACTTATTTCTGTTCAACTGCAAAAACACCCCAACGAAAGAATGCGAAAAAATAAAAAAAAAAAAACAAGTAAGAGTGCTATATTCGGCTGTGCCGAATCTTATATACCCTTCATCTTTGTGCGAGCAGAATACAGAGCAACTAGACAAAACCTAAATAATTTCTACATAAACATACATATATACAATACATAAAACTTCATTATAAATTAAACTTAAAAAGTTAAAACTGGTTAATATTTTTTTAAATCGTTTCAGAACATAAAAAAATTAAAAAAATCAGGTTTTTATACAATTTTTGATATTTTTTGTACGGGAGGTACCACGCCCACTTGTTCAATCCCGCCCACATTTTGTGGGATGCTGTGTATTGATAACGTTAATGTGTGTACCTAATTTGGAAACTTTGGCTCTTGCCGTTCTCAAGATATACAGAAATAAAAAATACAACAACAACAAGGGATTTTTGGGCAAAATCAGAGGCAGTCGTAGTTTTTTGGTCATATCTCAGCCATTTGTGGACCGATCTTGCTGAATTTCAATAGCAATAAATGGCAGACTATATGTGACATAAATGTAAAACAACCTAGTCGCTATCATGTCTGGAGTATCCGGAAAACACATATCAAACGTAAGACGGACAGACGGACGGACGGACATCGTTAAATCAACATCTCTCCTCATAAGGACCCAGAATATATATACTTTATAGGGTCTAAGATCAATATTATAGAAATTACACACGGAATGACAAACTTATATATACCCTTTTCCACCTGTGGTGAAGGGTATAAAAAAGAACAAAAAATACCCATAACTTGCATGATTTTGCATTTCATATAAAGTGTTGGGGCCATTTTTCATTTAGTACTATAGGTTCATATTTCCTGGGGTGACATTTCGCGGCGCTAATAAAAAAATCTAAAGGAAAATTCCTTTAAAGTGGAATTGAAAAAAAAAAAAATTTACAAAAATAACTAATAAAATCGCCAAAATTAAAAATAATCGCTTAAATGGGAAACAAATTAAATATGTCGACCAAACTGTAAAAAACGTTATATCTTCAATTTTACTAACAAAAACATAGTAACAATTTCTTAAATAACAAAAACTTAAAAAAACCGTCTAATAAATCAAATAAAAAATGAAAGATGGTTGAAAAAATTTGAAAAAAGTATAATTTTAATTTTTTTAATTAGATAAAAACAATTAAACTAAAAAAAACCGTCTGTTTATTGATAAAAGTCGAACGTAATTATTATCTTTCTCTAAGTTTTTTTTTATGACGAGTGAATTTATTTTTCATTTATTTTGTTTAGCAGATTGTAAAATAGTACAATAAATTGCTGGTTATTTAAAATTTTGAAATTTATTTCAAAGTGCTGTTACACCCACCCCCTTTTTGCCACTTTCCTACAAAATTTTGAAATATAAATAAAAAAAAACATTCGAAATTAATAGAGTATAATGATAGAGTAAAATTTTTAAATGTTTATTGTCTATTTATAAAATCATTTAAAAACAAACTTTTAATTTATTTACGCATTTTACATTTGTGCAACACATACACACATACAAATACCCGTATTCGTTTGTTTTGTTACTTTTTTGTTGTTGTTATTGTATCTTTTGTTTGTTACATTTTTGAAGTGCATCTCATAAAAGTGAGTTGAGTTGTTGCTTCAAAGCATAAATAATCATTCTAATGGAAAAATACAATATCATTTTGCTCTGTTGCATAGTCTCTGTTGGCTGAAAAAAAATGATGGTGGTGGCAACATCAAAACAGCCGGAGAAACGGAGCGACTCGACTGTCAGACAAATGGACTGAAAATTATGGTGAAAAAAAAACATTAGCATCATAAAACCAAGTACACTTGACTGACATTTTAAGTTGAGATTTTGCTTTTTTAGCCTTTTTTCGTCTAGTATTAGATTTGAGACAATACATTAAAATTACCAGATACATTTTTACATACATACATAGATACATCGATACAGTAACATAAATTTGTTTGTGTGTGCTTAAGTATCTTTTTTTTTGTATTGTTTTTATTTGTTGATTTTCTTTGTTTTTTTGTTGATTTTCTTTGTCTTTTTTTGTTGTAATTTTTAAAGCTTTTCATAAGTTTAACTTATCAAATCATTATGAATGTTACTGCCTTTAATGTTGGCTGCATTGGCAGCGGCTGCCCCTGCTGCTTGCGTTTGCTGTTCATTTAGCTGCTGACATACAGTGAAAAGCAAAAGTTTCTAAGCATTTCGAGCCCTAACCGCGAAAATAACTTAAGCGACATTGTTTTCAATTTTTGTTTTGTTTTTTTTTTAATAAATGAGTTTAATAGCAACAGTTGCATCATCTCCTAAACTGTCATGGTCACATAAGGTATCGTTACGATTTTGTAGCAATTTTATAGCAATTTTATGGTAAGCGACAAATTTTATATAAAATTTCTATGAATAAAATAAAAAAACTCTCCTGTAAAATTTGATGCTTGGCGCTTACTTTATTTTCACGGTCAGGGCTCGATTAAGTTATTTTTAAAACATAAACCTGCACACTGAGTAATTTGTGCTACTTTTTAAGGCAAATTTTATTTCAAACACGCTGGGGTTTTTTATTTTCGTAATAGCTTACATTTTTAGGGTTGCCATCATATGAAAAACCTAAAAAAATAATATCTTGAAAACTAGCGGATACAGTTTTTGAAAAGCAAGGGGGCTAAGCATAATGGCGTTTTGGGTTTCCTAAAAAAAGTCGTTAATTTTTCCGTGAGTCTTGTTGCACCTTAACGATAAAATTTTACAAAAAGTTTGTATTTTTTGCTTAAACGAAGCCGAATCTTGTTTTAAAACATTTTTTTTAAACATTTTCACTGATAATAAAATTGTTTCAGTTCTTTCAGTTTTTGTCTTAATATTTATTTCGCAAATCCAAATATTAAAAAGTTCGCTATATTTTAAGCTGGGGCTGTGTAAAAGAAAATGATATAAATCAAAAACCGAAACGTTAAATAAAAAAAAAAAGTTCAGAATTCTTTTTTTTTAAATTTTTTCATCAATGAAAGGCACGGCCAATCTTATCAAAAGCTTATTTGGGGTTAGAATTACACGTTTTGTTAAAGAAAGCAATAACGTACACCAAAATATTTGGTAATTTTTTTGATTACTTACCAACTCCCCTCGGGTTTTCAAAAAAAAAAAAAAAAATTATGTTTTTAAAATGACTGCTCATATAAATTTTTTTTTTTTTTTTTAAGGAATTTCGGTTTTTTATAGTAATTTGAATAAACAAAATCGTTTTTGAGTTACGCGAATATATGTTGTGCAACCTCCTCCATTTTCGAAATAACGGTATAACTCGCAAACAAGAGCTAACCTAAAAAAAAGTGGCACCATTGGATTCAGCGTTCCCGAATTATGCTAAAACAACATGTGCCCGGCTTGTCTAAAAAAAGTGTCAATTTCAAGCACAGTGTTAATATTGTAAAAGCCAAAAATTATTTTTGGCCAAGATTTCGGGTCGAAATACCTACTGACCAAAGCACAGTGGTTGATATAATTAAAAAAAAAAAAGAAATATGTAAGTAATCCGCAGTTTCTAAACGGGTGTAACAATTGTTACAAAATTTAACACATCGATGGAAACAGTTAAAGTTTTGAATTCCGAACCACTAAACACTGAATTCCAACAGTCTTCAATTTCTAAAGGCCTTATGACACTACATTTTCATTGCATTGTTCAAGTTTTGGTGCACAGTGCAAATATAATGTAATAGGAAAATTTATCAAGTGCAAAGAGTTCGGCTGTATTAAGATAAATAGCAAACTGTCAAAAATTTTAAGAAAAGTTATCGATGAAAAATTAAGTTATGTCAAAAAAAAAAAAAATGTAAAATTGTTCAACTTAAAATTGGCATTTCAAGCTTGAAATGTTAAAAGTGTTGCCGAATCAGCGACTTATGAGCAAATTCAGCGATGTACCGCTTTTTGTTTGTTTTGTTTTTATGTTTCTCACAAACAAAAAGTTAACAACATTTAATAAAATAAACAAAATCATAACAAAAGAATATACATAGTTTGCTCTTTGCAATATTTACTTTTTCTT
Organism: Pollenia griseotomentosa; assembly: GCA_963931875.1. Taxonomy (NCBI): domain Eukaryota; kingdom Metazoa; phylum Arthropoda; class Insecta; order Diptera; family Polleniidae; genus Pollenia; species Pollenia griseotomentosa. Next base: position 170,531,020 of record OZ007562.1, on the reverse strand, counting down.
TATCTGAATTCTTTGTCAAATCAATGAATAAAAAATGTAGTGTCATAAGGGCTTTAGCCAGGCAAAACGCCAAAAGTTTTGACATCCACTGCAGCTCTAAACTTTTGTTTGTATTAATAACAATAATGATAATAATGTTGTTGTTATTGTTTTTTCTTTTTAATTTTATATTTGTTGTATTAGCGCTCAAGTATTAGCTAGTGTTTTGGAAAATTTGGAACAAGGTTGCTACAGATAAACAGCAATAACTACAACTACAACAGCAACAAGCAGCAATTGCATCTAAGAAACTACGAAGAATTGTTTAATGCTGCTATTTTCAATATTTTTTTTATTATTTGTATTAGATACATTTACAACTATTCCAACGAATTATCTGTTGTTAGTTGCAATCTGATTTTTTTTCTTTTTTGACCATTAGTCCGTCCATCTGTAGGTCTGTCCACTTGTAGTCTATAGGAGTTATTTTTTTTTTTGTGAAACTTAAAAGCATAAATGCCGCCAAATTTTTAAAAACAAGAATAAGTTGTATGTCCGTATGGTTTTATTGTTCTCAAGTGAACAAATAGTCGTATGTATAAAAGTACAATAGTGTCGTTGGTTATTTGTTTTATTAAATTTACCACATAGCGAAAATTTAACATTTCATTTATTTGTAAAATTCTTGTTAAATACACTTTAAGTATTTCAACAATTTTCCAAAACGCCCAATAATTTGTTGTTAATTTGGGAAATAATATTATTTTAATTTACCAAGTTCAGTTAAAACTTACTTTTACTTTAACTTTTAGTCAACAGTTAGCTTTTGACATTTATAACTAGTAGTTAATTATAACTGAACTTGTTGAAATTGGCCGAAAATATGTTTTTCTTTATGTCGTTTATGCCAAATTATAAACACCCTATACCTTAGTTTAAGGCTTTGTATGGCAACTCAACAAGCCGGGTACTGCATGAACGCGTGTTAGGCAACCCGATTGGTGTAACTACTGGTGTACGACAGGGATGTATCCTTTCCCCGCTGTTATTCAATATTGTATTGGACTCAATAATGCAGCAATCATCTCGCACTAGAAGAGGCATCACATGGGGTATGAATAGTCGATTAGAGGATCTGGACTATGCTGATGATGTCTGCTTACTCGCGCATAACTTTACCGACATATCAGCCAAATTGGAACAGATACACCAGCTGGCATCGGGTGCAGGTCTTCATATTGACATCGACAAAACAAAGGTTATACGAATCAACACAACTAATCTCTCTAAGCTCAGGGTCAACAACATAGAGCTCGAGGATGTGCAGTCGTTTTGCTACTTAGGAAGCATAATTTCCTCCACGGGCGGCTCCAGTGAAGATATTGCATATCGCATAAAAAAGGCAAAGCAGTCATTCGTAGCATTACAAAGAATATGGAAATCACCACAAATACATACAGGTACTAAGCTGCGCCTTTTCTTCTCAAATGTTCGCTCTACCCTGCTATATCGATGTGAATCCTGAAACTCTACGGCAAACGACATACAACATCTGCAGGTATTCATTAACTGTTGCTTGCGGAAAATATTGAGAATCTTTTGGCCGAACGTAGTTTCTAATAGAGATCTGTGGCAAAGAACAGGCGAAACACCAATCCGTATAGAAATTGCATAAAGGAGGTAGAGCTGGGTTGGCCATATCCTAAGAAGACCTCATGATGATATATCGAAAATGGCAATTGACTGCAATCCTCAAGGCAGCAGGAGAAGAGGTAGACCCGCTAACACCAGGAGAAAGCTACTCGAATCCGAGAGAAGCAAACAGGAAAAACATGGTCTGAAATAAGACTAATGGCACAGGATAGATCCGGATGGAAGGATTTCGTTACGGCCCTTTGTTCCAACTTGGAAACATAGGAATCAATATATATACACACCTTAGTTTAATAAATTTAAACACTTGATATTTAAATTTTTTACTCGAACTTAAAATTTTTTTATATTATACCACATCGCAATAATGGTATAAGATCCCACATATGTTCCAATCAGATTGTAAGGTAAGCCATTAAAAACAAATATTAGAATTGCAATATGTTTTAAATAATCTCTTTACATAAGATAAAGTAGTCCTTAAGAAAAGATCAGCAAGATGGCCTTGTAGAGTTTTAATTTTTTAGCTTATATTTAGTATTAAATTTTAACAGTGGAGAGTTTGCCGGGAAACAACCAATTAAATGATTAATAACTTGAAAATACAAAAGTATATACATACTACACAGAAAGAAAAAACTCGCACTAACTTTTAAAAGTACTTAAAACAATTTTTTGATATTCTTTAATTAGGCTTGAGTTCATCAAATTTAATTTTTATTAAATTATTTTCACTGAGGAACGAATTTTTACAACTTAGAATTTTGAAATTTAAAACAATGATAATAACAGCAAATTTCGAACCACCAGTACTACTGGTTAAAAGATTGATGTTAGACTGTTGGCTGGCGGGCACCGCAGTGATGGATTTAGATTTTCTGAGGATAGATTGTGGTGATTTTTGAAAATGGAAATGGAAGGTAGCTCAAAATTACCTTTCTTGAATACTTTAATAATAAGAAAGGGAAATAATTTGTTAATAGATTGGTATCAAAAACCAACAGCATCAGGTAGACTAATAAATTATTATTCTGGACACAGTAAAGGGATTATTATAAATACTGCTAGAAATTTAATTAATAGGGTACTAACAATTAGTGACAAGGTTTATCACAGGAAAAACATAATTAAAATTAGGAATATATTAAGGGAAAATAATTTTCCAAATAGCTTAAGTAATGGGTTAATTAATCAATATAAAAATAGGAGTAATAGGAATATAAGGATTACGAGAACAATAGAACCAATGATATATAAATCATTATCATACATAGCCAGTGTTTCGGAAAGAATAAAAGAGTCGGGAATCTTTGACACTAACAAATATAAGGTAGCATTTAAAGCTTATAACACATTGAATTGTTTATTTAGCAAGACAAAAGATAGAACTAGTAAATGGGATATGTCAAACATTATTTACAAAATTCCTTGTAAGGGAAATCATAATGAAAGATGCAACCAGGTTTACATAGGTACAACGAAGAACAAATTAAGGACTAGAATTGCGGGACATAAATCCGATCAATAATATAGGGACATTAATTCTAAAAAGACAGCACTAAGCCATCATTGTCATCAATCTAATCATTATCCAAATTTTGAAGAAGCATCGGTTTTAAACACTGAAACTAACTACAAACGCAGATATATTTTGGAAATGTTACACTTAATTAATACACCAACAGCACAGAGAATAAATTTTAAAGCAGACACAGAACATATAGCGAATAATTATAGGAATTTAGTTATTAGGAGATAGAAGATAAGATATATTAATATAAATATACCTATCACAGCGTTGGAACAAGAGGGTTCACTTTGCAATTAAATTACATGAAAATTATGACCTTCTTGTCCTTAGGTCACGATACATATTAGTTTGTAAGAATTAAAATAAGGATAATTAAAAAATTTGAAAAATTTTTATATGTTATAGGAATTTTCTTTAGCCAGAATATTTATTATTATTGTTCATACGGTTCTTGAATTAGTTTTATAGATAGGAAATTTTTTCGGTTTATATGAATGGTTATACTTTAGTTATATTTTATTTTTGTTATTATGGTTTTTGAAAAAATTTTTATGACAAATAGGTTTTTGAATTTAATTTATGACAAAAAAATTTTTTCATAGTTGTGTTATCGGTTTTTGTTATTTTTATTCAAATTTGTTAATTTCCTGACGATGCTAACCAAAGGTTAGCGAAATATTGAAGAAATAAATAGAATATTTTATAAATAAAAAGACCTCAAGCTTAAATAATTGAAAGTAATTATAAATAAAGGTCAAATAAGAAAAAAGAACATTTAAAAAATTAAAAATTAACAGTTCAACTAAAAATCAAAAATTGTTCTTAAAAGTACTTAAAACAATCCAAAATAAAATAACTTTCGAAAACCAATATGCGTGCATACGCTTGTGTTTGTAAAAGTTTGTTGAATAGACACAACAACAACACAACAAGAAGTAAAGTTAAGAATATTGTCATGTTTAAAGAGTAAAATATGAAGCAATAAATGCCATATTCTATTTAATAAAATTATTTAGTTAAGTACATCAAATTTTCAAAATTGAATAACTACGAAAACCATATTGGGCATGCTGCTGGTGTCTTATCACTGAGAATTCTTCTGTAAACAAAGGGCGGAGTACAACAAAAGTGACATAAACATGTGTAACCGGTAAGTAAAATAATTATATTCCCTTTCTGTGGGGTAAGTATTTAGGTTAGAATTAAAAATTATACTTTAATAAATTATTATTGAAGCTTAAGGTCACTTTTTTATAAAATTAATTAAAATTATTTTAAATTTTTCATATTATTCGAATGTGTATTCTAAGGCCGTAGCGGGCCAGAAAATGCATTACATTCGCTGGTATCTAATAGTTGTGTACATTTTCTTTACAGTTTACTTCATTGCTAGCCAAAGGATAGCTAAAGTCAGCCTCGTAACAGAAATATACAAACGAAAATTCTGATAGTGCATAGAAAATATTCCTGGAAAATAATGAAGGAATAAAACTATTAAAGTATAAAAGCTTTTGAGGACTGTAATTTGACATTCGCATAGTATGAAAATTTATATGTATAATAAATGTTACTTACTCACCATGAGAAATAAATTCCCAAATAGAATTTGTTAAAATAATTTTATATTCGATATTTCGAGATTTCCGTTGGAAATCTTCTTCAGAAAATTTTTATAATAAAATAAAATTTCAAAATTGTGTTTGACAATAAATGGAAAAATAAGAGATGGAAAAATAAATTTTAAACCTTCTATTAACAAAATTATCATAATAAATTTAAAATTCCATTCTACAAACTTTAAACAAAAAGACAAACAAACAAAAAGGAAAAACAAAATTTTAAATATATTCAAAGCCTAAAATATATTTTAATTAGAATTAAAAAAATCTCACTTTCGGATTTATTTCAAGTACGAAGCAAGATTAAACCGTCTTTAAAATTCTTGAATCAAGCACAGTTTGAGATTTATTTTATCTCACTTTTAATTAAGTCAATCCTGATTTTAGATTGTTTTTAGTACGAATTAGGGATTAAATATGGATAAGTTTAGTATTTGGCACTTGAATAATCCGTACTTGAATCAAAAGCTCTGTACTTGATTTAAGGAAATCCGTACTTACCGTATTATTAATACCGCTTCGGCTTGATTTAAGTACGGATGGATTGGTGTGTTTTTCAGTGTATATGTTTATGTTTCTTTGAGGGCATATCTGACCTGTGTACGCAAGCTAAATAAGATAATCGCAAAATTGTTAAAAAGTTACAAAATAAATTTGAAATGTATATAGTTTCCATCTAGGGACTAACATTAATTAGCGTAAAAGAAATTTCACACGGAATTCCAACTTACCTAAATGATTTTTTCCACCTCTAGCAAAGGTACTTTTCTCAAAGCCAATTTCCGAAAAAACCCTTTTGTAAAAAAATTTTCTTAAAGTTAGTGTCTTCTAAATAGGTAATTTTTATGAAAAGGCACTTTTTCAAAAAAAAAAAAAAAAAAAAAAAAATCATTAGAGGAATATATTTTTGTAAGCGGTTAGGCGAATCATTTTTGAAAACGATTTGTCCGATTTAGATAAATGTGTTTATTAAATTGTTTAATTATTTGTTTTTTTATTATTTTGTTACAAAAAATGCCTACATATTTAAAAAGTACACATCCCTAAATGGGATTACTTTCGAAAACCAATCCCGGAATTTCTTAAAATAAGTATAAAACCAAGTTACGTTAGTAGTGCCACTCTGAGAGTAATTTGGCCGAAAGGTTAGGAGAAGCCGCCGACAGCAACCAGTGTGGCAAGAGTATCCAATTATTCGACTTTTGGTTTTGTTCACGTAAGGAATAAATCGATTTTTGAATTTTAAAATTGCTCGATTAATCGAATAAAGGTTTTAAATTTTTCATATTACTCGAAGAATTCAAATAATTTTATCCAATGGAAGAAAAACAAACATCTCTATTTGAGCTCATACTTTTATTTTATTAATAAACAGAAAAAGAGAGGTGAAAGGTGTCAGCCAGTTATGAAAGACATTTTAAACCAATTTATTATTTCTTAAAATCGAGTGAAATTAAAATCGATGGAGATTCTCCGTTAATTTTTTTTTAAAAATCATCGCTGATTTTAAGAGAAGTTCTGGTAAAGATACGAATTCAATGTATACTTTATAAACGTATTTTTTTTTTAATTTTAAAACACGATCTTTTCTTAAAATTCGTTTCATTCCAATTACACTCGTATGTATTCGGTTTCCAGAATATGGCTGATAACTTAGATAAATTTTTTTGCAATTCCCCTTAAATTTCCTGTATTTTAATACAACTCTATAGGTTTGGTTAATTTTTTTAGCGTATTATTACTATTTAACGACAAAAATCAGACACTTCGTTTTCAAACCAGGACGCTTAGGTTTTCGAGACGGATCTAATGATATCTTGAACGTCAACATCAACACGATTAGAAGATACATTCGGGTAATAACAGGTAACCCATAATCTGACAGTACATGGTTTACACATTTATAACTGCTGATGAATTTTTTTTACGAATTTGACGTTTATAGTCAGCATTTAAAAGACTGCAGTCAAAGTAGAAAAACTGCCATTCCTTCCACTTCTTCATATGTCATTGGCAAAAAAACTATTGTTTTTACTTCTGATTCATGAAATGTAAACAGTCGCTATCAAACCAAAAATACAAATTTTTGGTTTTTGTTCGATGGTTTTTGGTTTCGACTGCAGTTTTTTAAACCCTGTTAATAATGATTTACATAATTTGTCACACACGCTCGAATCTAAAAACGAGAAATGAAAATAAATTCAAAATGAAAATAAATTCAACATTTAATTAGTTTTAAGGTTAGAAATCAAAACAAAATATATTTTTACATTAAAAAAGTAGAATTTTCTAAGAAATTTATTTTAATCGATTAATTGACATAAATTGTTCGAGTTATTCGTTATTCGAAATTGGCTATTTTAATTATTCGATCAAATAATGGCGGAAATATTGCTTGATTAATCGAACAACAATTTATCGAGTGGTCAGTCTAAGTGTGACGTAAGTGAGTACCGACGTATTCTTCAACAGCTCGGCATAGCACAGATGCGTTACACAGGCAAGAAGAAATAAAAACAAAAAATACTTAACCAGGGACAAAATATTCAAAATTCGCCCATAAGCTAAACTTGTTATGAAAAAATTCCTCCAGAGGAGTGTAATGCACAAGCAGATTTCAATTGATGAGTCGATGGTAAAGTACTTTTGCCATCATCCTGCTTAACAGTTAACCAGTGAAATGCGCATAGAAGCTAGCTTTCCCTCAACAATAAATTTCAGTGTATTTATCAAATATGGAAAATTGGGAATTTAGCACGTCATACGGAGATCGTATTAATGAAAACCATGCGTCTTGGTTTTAAAAACTAGGTAGGAGCAAGTTCCACAGGAAATTGATATGCTTTGGATTTTTACTGCAGAAAATCCGATGAAGATTCCACAAGACCACGAATTATTTTTCGCAGCCTTAAAAACAAAGGTATCGTGCTACCGGTACTATTTATAAGAGAAAACAGAACAAAGGAGTGCCATCTAAGAAGTACTCAAGAAATGAAGGAGGAAGATTGTGCTTCATATGATTATAAGTTTGATAAACAAAAGGAAATTTTCTTGGAAGGACAACAGCGGCTGTACAATGGCAACAAATTATGACACAACTGAGCCATTGGGATCTGTAAAACATTGCTCTTAACGTCAAAAAATTGACGTCTAAATTCCAAAAGTGTTTCAACCCTAAAATAAACATATGGGCGGAGTAGATGAATTGGATCAGTCTATTTCACGGTACAGTTCGTGGTAAGAAATGGTGGTGGATATTGTTTACCTACGTTATAGATATGGTTATTGCAAACCCTTGGGGCTTACACGTAATGAGCCATAGTGAAAGCATGGATCTGCTGTTATTCAGATGCTCAATTGCACGGCACTACTTATGCCAAAGCACTCAAAATAAGGCACGACATTTTTCTTATTCGGTCCCAGGATTAAATCAATACGGCATAGGTTACTACCCTAAGAAGTTGGAAAAATAACTACGATGTGTTTTATGCCATGTAGGAGTTCGTTGGCAATGCAAAAAATGCTTAAACGCAATATGAATCGAAAAACAATTTTGAAAATTTTCCATTGTAATACGCCCCTGTTCTCAAAAGTAAAGTACTCCCACGCTAATTACTTTTTAAACTTTTTTTTATTCTTTTATGATTATTTAATTTAATAAACAATAAAAAAATAAATGTATCGCATTAATATCACTTCTTATTTTATATTTTATTAAATTAAATATATTTAATTTAATAAACAATAGAAAAGTAAATGTATCGCATTAATATCACTTCTTGTTTTATTTTGGCGGTAAATGGGTTAAACATTTTTGAAAACAAAACAAGTACTAATTTTGGAGCAAGAATAACATTTATTGCAATTTAATCTAAATAATTTCGAAAAGAAAATATAAAAAAAGTTTATTTTCTAATAATTTGTAAATGTTTTGATGAAAATCGGACAAATCGTTCTCAAGTTATAATGAAATAATTAATAAATACCGCCTTATTTCGGGAGAAATATTAGTTCCGCCCAGAAAAAACTAAAAACAGGTTTGAGTTAATCGACTTTATATTCCATATATTTTTATTAAAAAATGTTTTTTTGCCGACCAGTGTTATCAGACACGAGCAGAATGTAATGCAGTTTCTTTCCCGCTAAGGCCTTCGTCAGCATTCTCTGTCTCACACTGGATAGTGATATATACTAACATGTATAAATTTCATATATTTAACTCAACGCTTTTAACAAAAAGAATTTGGGAATTATTTCTTTTTCATAATTTATGAAAATTATGAAAAAGAAATAACTCCCACATTCTTTTTTTTAATTTTCTGTAAAAACTTATTTTTTTTAATAAGATTTCTGTATGACGCGCTAAATTCCCAATTTTTCATATTTGATAAATACACTGAAATTTATTGTTGAGGGAAAGCTAGCTTCTATGCGCATTTCACTGGTTGCTTTTTGTTAAAATGTACTTTTTGTAAAATTATCAGGGGTGTCATTAAAATAATTTTCGGCAGTGTTATTCAGCTTTTGCAAAAGGTGGATTACCTGCGTTTTTAAAAAAGTAATTTTTTAAAAGGGTACTGTTCTAAAAATATCTCTTTGGAAAAATGTAATTTTGGAATAAGCTTATTATCTAAAAACCAACTTCTTTGAATGGTACTTTTTAAAAAGCAAATTTTTCTTAAGGAACTTTTTCAAAAGATACTTTCTGTAAAAAGGAAATTTTTCTTAAAAACCCCTTTTTCTAAAAAAAAAAAAAATTTTTTTTTAAATAGGTACTTTTTCTAAAAAGGTACTTTTTTTAAAAAGGTACTTATTCCAAAAACGAACTTTTTCTAAACAAAAGTTTTTCATGCTCTTTCACAAAAGCATGTTTTTTTTTAAATGGTAAATTTAAAATTCTTATTTATGAACTTCATCCAACTTTTTTTTTAACACTTTTAAATTCAAGCTTACCTGGTGAACATTTCTCAGCCCTTACACGTGATTACTTTAATAAACATTTTTTAAATAAAGGCTCATAATCAAATGACTAATGAACGTCGCATTTAGTCTCCAAATGATCTCAGCGATGAGCTGTTTCAATGGCATCTAGACGTGACAAACAATTGTGACAATTGCAGTGCAATTGAAACTAAAGAATTCAAATTTACTAAAACAGATTTGTCATATCAGTGGCGTCATATTTATTGTTCACAAACTTAACAAATATTTCAACTACTTAAGACTAAAATTAAACTTTTTAAAATAGAAATATTAATGTATTTAAAATAATTCATGAGACCATATTGCCGCTCACTTCATGAAAACTTATTACAAATGCAACTTAGTTTTTTTTTTTTTTTGTAACAATTTTGTTTTGTATTTTTGTGTACCCTTTTTGAAATGTTGTAACTGTGTTTATTATTTTTATTTTGAATGATGTTGTTGTTGGCATTGTTGTTGTGCATTGGGCTGTGCCGTTGTTACAATTGCTCTTTGTTATGTCACTGCAATTAGAAAGGTTTAATCAATAAATGAAGCAGAATATTTTTCAAACATTCAAATTTACTTACGTGCAAATATGTTTTATATATGTATGTATGTGCGTATATTTGGTATGATATACAGACTTGTTCACATGATTCCATGTAGGCACATTCATAATGTCTGCACTACTACTTGCCGAAACGTATTAGATGACATATTACACGAGCTCTAATTTACATTAACGACTTTTGTATTGTAGTTTTAATTTGCTTAACTTTATTTGATGCGATCTGAACTTATACTGCAAATTTAAATTTTCCATGTACACAGTGGAGAAAATCGGAAAACATGAGAGTGAGTGTAATTTAAAGTTCACAAAGTATTTGTTTTATAGAAACAGTCTGTTTTTTACAAAAAAAAAATCACTTTTTTTACAAAAATCACTTTTTTTTTTACAAAAATTACCTTTTTTCCAAAGTCACTTTTTTACAAAACAATTCACTTATTTACAGAGTTTAGAAATTTTCGTGTATGAACGCTAAAAGCACTAATTTTTGTCATTTCTCATCAGTGTTGCCAGTAAAGCCTCTTTATTTATCTTTAAGCATCTAAAAAGTTTGATTTTAGCTTTATGGCTTTTAAAGCCTTTTTTAATTAAAAAAAGTCTTTGAAAGGCTAATTTTGTTTATATAAGAAGATTGTAATAATTTTTCATACATACACTTAAAAGAAAAATTAATCCATCCGTACTTAAATCAATCCGAAGCGGTATTAATATTACGATGAGTATGAATTTTCTTGAATCAAGTACAGAAAGATTGATTCCAGTACGGATTTTCCATCCCGAAATACTTGACTTGTCCATATTCAATCCCGAATTCGTACTTGAAATAATCTGAAAATCAAATTGATTTAAGTAAAATTAAGATTGAATCAATCTCAAAATGCGCTTGATTCAAGTATTATATAGTTGATTTAATCCCGAATTTGAAATAAACCAGAAGTGAAATTAGAAGGAGAACTTTATTATGATTGATTTAATTACCCGTTTTACTACATACAGAATTTCAATTATAAAACACCAGCATCATTCCCGATAACTGAAAATATAAACTAAATAAGAAGCAAAAGCTCTCAATTTTACTTTTTTAGCATGAAAGTAATGTGTTTTCATCTTGTTATGTTGTTTATTCATAAGAAGTCACATTTTTTCATAAAAAGTCACTTTTATCATAAAAAGTCACTTTTATCATAAAAAGTCACTTTTTTCATTAAAAGTCACTTTTTTCATAAAAAGTCACTGTTTTCATAAGAAGTCACTTTTTTCATAAGAAGTCACTTTTTTCATAAGAAGTCACTTTTTTTCATAAGAAGTCACTTTTTTCGTAAGAAGTCACTTTTTTCATAAAAAGTCTCTTTTTCATAAAAAGTCCCTTTTTTCATAAGAAGTCACTTTTTTCATAAAAAGTCACTTTTTTCATAAAAAGTCACTTTTCATTAAAAGTCACTTTTTCATAAAAAGTCACTGTTTTCATAAGAAGTTACTTTTTTCATAAGAAGTCACTTTTTTCATAAGAAGTCACTTTTTTCATAAAAAGTCACTTTTTTCATTAAAAGTCACTTTTTTCATAAAAAGTCACTGTTTTCATAAGAAGTCACTTTTTTCATAAGAAGTCACTTTGTTCATAAAAGGTCACTTTTTTCATAAGAAGTCCCTTTTTTCATAAAAATTCTCTTTTTTCATAAAAAGTCCCTTTTTTCATAAAAAGTCCCTTTTTTCATAAAAAGTCCCTTTTTTCATAAAAAGGCACTTTTTTCATTAAAAGTCACTGTTTTCATAAGAAGATACTTTTTTCGTAAAAAGTTACTTTTTTCATAAAAAGTACATACACAGAAAAAATTCTACAAAATGTTTCACCAATTAAGGCATTAATCAAAAATATTATAAGTTTTAATTAAAAATTTAATTGGGTTGATTAAACGTTTAATCAAGTGAATTAAACGTTTAAGTAATACTATTAACTGGTTTAATTGATACTATTAATTTGTTTACTGGTGCAAATTTAATTAATTTTTTAATTAATATCACAAATTTTTTAATTGCAGTCCATTTTTATTTTTTCTGTGTAAAAAGTCACTGTTTTCATAAAAAGTTACTATTTTTATTAAAAGGCACTTTTTTCATTAAAAGTAACTTTTTTCATAATAAGGTACTTTCTTCGTAAAAAGTAACTTTTTTCATAAAAAGATACTTTTTTCATAAAAAATCACTATTTTCATAAAAAGGTTATTTTTTCATAACAAGTCACTATTTTTATTTTAGAAATCACTTTTTGCAAAAAAGTCACTTTTTTCATTAAAAATCCCTTTTTATACAAAAACTCACGCTTTTACTCAAAAAGACATTATTTTATAAAAAATTCAGTTTTTTCGCAGTGACTCCTCTAAAAAATAATTTCTCTTCTTATTTTTCTTTTGCAAAGATTAGCTCAATTTTTTTTATTTCCCCAAAATTTTGCTAACCCTTTTAAAATATTCATTCATTCATTCCACATCAATCATACATAATATTTTCCACTCTTTAAGCATGAATATTTAAAAATTTCTCTACTAAACTTTTCTATGAACCTTTTTTTTTGTTCCTCAACTTAAGAGATGTACAAATATCAGTTCGTTTCTTTTCATGCTTCTCAATTCTGGAAAAACAAACTTTGTGAACTTTTTGCTCTGTTCTCGCTTCGTTTAAATAAAATATTAACAAAAGTATTAAAAGTGAGAGAATGAAAAGCACAAGTTAAAGAACATTTCGAAAGGACAGCTTTGACTGTTTTCAAATGCCGTAACATGCCACCAGCCAGTCAAACAACCAACTTTTGCCACCTTCGCTACAGTAACTCAAACTCAAAAATTTATTTGCTACACTCTGGAGATTCTTTTTTATAAATAAAACAAGAACAGGGAAAAAAGAAAAGGGTAGAGGATGGGTAAAGTTCTATAAACAAATTCACCAGAAGTATAACAAGAATAAAAATTCTCTGGCATACAAGACAAGAGTATGAGTGAAAATTATACAAAAAAGCTGTAAAAAGTTTAAACCAATACGGAAAGAACTTTTTTGCAGCGCAAACAAAATCTCTAGAAGAAAGAAAGATACACTTGCTTCAAGTGCTTGACGCCTGATAAAAATTTAAGCTATTTTCGTCAAATCTTATTGTATGACAACGCAACAGAAAAGGAAAGAAAGAATGAACAAAGAAATGGGGATGTGAGCGGGGGAAAAGGTATAATAAATTTTTTATACATAAGAAATAAAGAATCTTATTTCACCATTTAAAGATTTAAATGAAAAATCAATAACTGTTGTTCTCATTTAGAGGAACTTTTTAAACATGATTTTAGAATAGTTTTCTTCTTTTATCTTCCTGTAACTTATTCCTGAAGTTGAATACATACAAACACATAAAAAAGTATATGTTGATTGTGGATTTTTATTTTATATACGTATATTTTTTATTCTGCACAAAGAAAAAAAAAACACATTTAAATGCGTGGGAAAGCTTTTAATTTAAGTAAAATTCAGCAAATGTTTTTTTTTTTGTTTCTCTTCTTTATTTCAGCAACAACAACAACTTCCTTTTATAATAAAAAAAGCCATAAAGCAAAAAAAAAGCATAAAAAATAAATAAAAAAGATCCTCAAATAATTATGACTAAAAAACTTCCTTTTTAAAGACTTGAAAAGCATGAGACCCTAAACTATTCGAACCAAAAAGCTTAAGCTTCATAACTTAATATGAATCAATGGTATATCAAACAAATGAAGGTATTATAAATTTCATAAACTTAACTTTAAGTCTGCTAAAGGTTCCATTTATGTACATACATATATATGTAAATATGTTTTGTCGTCAATATACGACATACTTAAAAAAAATGTCTACTTTCATACATTCATACCTACCGACTGCATCAGAAGTACTTACGTGTGTACTTACGTAGTTACTCTTCTTATATGTAGACATTCATAATCATGCCAGTTGATTTGTGTGTTGAATAGGTTTTGTGGAGACAGAGGAGCTAGGGGAGAATTTTACGAAACTTAGAAGAAAAAAATTATTCAGTAGTATATGACTTTTAAACTTACAAGCAATTTGAATAAGGAATTTGTTTAAATTGGAAAAATAAGGAATTTGTTTAAATTGGAAAGCTAGTCTATCAAAGCGGATATTGCGGGTTCGATTCCAAACAAAGATTCTGCTCTTTTTCGCTACCAGTTGCTGAAGGTCTACGTCACTATTGCTCGGTTAATCGAATTGGGATACAATTTGTAATTGTATTTGTAACTCTAAAGCTGGGATCACACGATTGCCGCAATGTACCAATTTTCATAATTTTTAATACCCCAATCGTGTGACTGCACAACTAAATGTCTAATGTAGCAATCGGGGTCAATATTGTGTTAACTTATACCAATAAAATGCAACCCTGGTGCGGCAATCGTGAGACTGCCATATATGCATCCGTGCGCCAATAAAAATAGCAAAAATGTACCAATGTTTATTGTGTTCTTGTGCGGCAATCAAACAACACAATAGGCGCCAATGTTTGCCTTTTTTTAAATAAATTTACTTTTTTGTGTTTCTTTTAGTAAGTAATGAAGATAAATAATAATTTATTAATTATGCATTTTTTTTTAAATTATTGCTATTAACAAAATATGTTTGTTCACAAGTTTCATCCTTTTGGTCTGCTCCTGCAGCATATCGTTATATGAAACTATGTATGCTTTACATCTGAGGAACAAGGTATATTTAGAAGATTTGGAGAAAATTTTACGGCAAATATTTTTATAAAACATATTAACCCTCTAACTCCCCTTCATAACGGTTGTTTTAGCGTCTATTCTAACAAGTCTTGAAAAACACACCAACCAATGCCGAGGGCAGGAATGAATGTTGCCCATGTCAAAACACACCAAGGCACAAAACTAAGCACAAACAGCAAAAAAAAAAAGCCAAACTCAAGATTGCCCTTTAACACATTTGTTTACTGTAATGAATTATATTTTGGAAAAAACTTAATTCTGGATTTTGTAAACGGTAAGTCCGATCGAAATTAAATTTCAGGAGGCAATAAAGGACTTGCGTTTAGTATTGGATGTAGTGTCTAAAGACATATCAGAAGGGCCTTTGGCTTCCAAAAAGGGTACCTTAGGTATTACAAAAATTAAAAACGATATCCAAGAAAAAATTTGTCTGAACAACTTTTAAACGAATTTAAACGAATTTTCACTATTTAACTGATTAATTTAAAACTGGGCAATGGTAGACCAAAACCTCCTTCATTTCGATGATTTCAGGGTATTAACTAGGGTATTCATTTAATCGGGCTTTTGCATTAATCGGTTAACCGCTCGATTAATTAACCGAGGTTTTGGTTTAATCGGTTAGTAATCGGTTAATTTTGTTTTTGATCGGTTAACCGGTTAATAAAGTTTTTTCAATAAATTAAGTAATTTCAATAAATAAAAATGCATAAGTTAATAAAAAACTTTAATAACATACCAAACATAACAATTCTTATACTAAAACGAGCAAACAAAAAAAGAATTCATAAAAATGTAATATGTACTGTGAGCGTCAAAATAAAGTGTACAGCTTGTTTTCCAATATAAAAAGGGTTATGTTATTTATAAAAAGTTAAATTTCTACTTTGCCAATTTTGATTAGACTTCAAGCTTGCTGTCATCTGTGAAAAATACGTTGCTCCAAAAAGTGACAAAAGCAAGTTGGACAAAAAATAAACGTGATAAAAGGTAGAAATAAGAAATTCAACGAAAAAAATATAGTATCTAAAGTGAAGAGTGATAGGGTTAGCTTTTGTAAAACGTCATAAAACAGATGGATCAGCCCAATAGTCGCTCGATATCAACTCAAGAAAACATCTGAAAACATTTGGACAGACAAATTAAAAAAAAAAACATTAGCAGCAAGCACTCTCTGAATAAAATTCTGCAGAAAGGGTAGCCAAAATTGTCTACTGATCTAACTTTAAAATGGGTGGAATTGATGCCAAAGAGACTATAAGCCGTCCTAAAAGCAAAAAGAAATCAATCAAAGTATTAGCCACTTCACTTTTCTTAGTATTGTAAAACTGTACACTTTTTTTTGACGCGTTTAAAACGGAGTATATTAGTTTTTTTATTGTATTGATTTTGTTGTTTTTGAAGTATTTCAAATTTTTAATTTTAAATTGTAATAACATTGTCCAAGGTTTTGTAAATGATAATAAACTTCTACAAATTTTAATTATTTTTTGCTAAAATATCACTTTTTATATTGGAAAACCAGTTGTACACTTTATTTTGACGCTGACAGTATTTCTTAATAAATACCTATTATAGATAAAAACACTTGAAATTTATTGTTGATGGGATAAGCTATTCCTATGCGCATTTCACTGGTTGCTTAGGCCAGATCATCAGGAAACTTCATCCATAAAGATTTTAGAAAAACTAGAGATATTAAATCAAATAAAACTGTTAAGTGATAAGACTTATAGCAACAGTTCTACTTGTAACAATATCAAAGTTTAAACAAAACACATCAACAATAAACAGTGGGTTTATCTCATCTTACAAACTGGGAATTAAGCACGAATAACAAAATCTTTTGAAATTAAAATTTTGTATTCCCAAAAATTGAAATTACTTTTTGATAATACCTATTATATATTTATTAAAAATGTAATATGTATTTCATTATTTATTATTAGCCCTTTTTCTTTTTCTCTAAACATAATAAATTCTTCAGTTGTGGCATTAGAGTTTTGTTTTAATTTTTTAAAATTTTTAACACTTCTAATTGTTTCGATTAATTATGCTAAAAAACTGTTTGTGTTACTATCGAAAGTTTCTTCTGTTGTTACGTCATCATCTCACTGACCTGACAAAGCTCAGCGCTGAACATTCTACAAAAAAGTTTATTTCCGAATTCCTTAGTCTCTTTTTTTTACTTTATTTTAAGAATGTATTGCTAGAAGGAAATCTATTGTATGAAAAAATATTTCTAAACACATACCTTTTGTATATGAGATAAAACAAATAATAAAAAAGACAAAAAATATTTTATAATACATACTACTAAAAATTAAAAACTTTGTTACATCGGTTAATCGGTTAATCGACTGAAATTAACCGGTTTAATCGTTAATCGAAAAAATCCAATTTTAAATTAACCGATCAGTTAATCGGGTAGTAATTAATCGGTTAACCGATTGACGGTTAACCGAATGAATACCCTAGTATTAACACTTTGTACTTAATTCTAAAGGAACTCGAAAAAATTTTATATTTAAGAGGAATATTTACAGGAATATCATATAAAATCATGGATAGTTTTCTTTTAACCTTTTTAATTTAAGCAATATCCCGTTCCCCTTTCAATTTCCACACAGTGTAGTTTTTGTTAATATGAAAAGTTTAAAGTGGAACCTCCTACTGTCAGCTTAAAAAGCTTGATTGCAATGCCATCCATGCCAAAGTAATGGAATGAGTTAAATTGATTCGACAACAAAAACAACAAAAGCAACACCACCTTAACTAAACTGATGCAACCAACAACAAGCAACAAAACACAAACAATAAAGATGAAGATAAAGTTGTAGAGGGGTTTTTGCTATCTGTGATGACGACTACGACAACAACGATGGTAATGATGATGTTGTTTGTTGTTGTTGTTAGCGATGTTGATGGTGTTGTTGTCGACATCAACGACAATAGCAGCTACATCTTTAAAACAACGTTCAACAAACAAAAACAACAAATAAATGGCAACGACCGCGTCACAACAAAACTCTGACGCTTGCATTTATTTGTGTGTTTATGTGTGTTTGAGTGAGTGCTTGGAATTGTAAGCTGAAAAAGGAATAAAAAGTGCAACGTGCAAACATACTTTTCCTTGGGAGTCACACATTTACACTGTTGTTTAATTTTGAATGCAAGCAGGATTAAAAATTTTTTTTTACAGAAAAAATAATTTTACAGAGACAGACAAAATCCTAATAGAGATGAAAACGTCTGAAGGGCCGGGCCCAGAGCTTAGATTTTTAGAAAAGGTAAAATGTTTTAAATTTAGGTCATATCAATAAAATTTCACCCAAATTTGCCATAAATTTTCACCATAACAACTTTAACATTTATTTATTGTTTTTCCAGTCAGTTTTAAATTTAAATACTCTTCTGTCATATTCTATTTTATATAGGCCCATTTATGTTCAAGTCCTTCCTCCAAATCATTGTAGAATTCATTATGAGTGCAAGAAATATCTGTGTGGAATAATAAAAGAAAAAGAAACATACGCTTTTACAATTATACCATCATTGTGTATTTTACAGCTGCAACAACAAAATTCTGTTATCGCAGCAAACAACCTTTTAAAGTAGGATTTGTAAACAACTACAGCAGCTCCAACAGCAACAATAATGTACAAATAAAATTGAATGCAAACAAACTAGATCCTCACTGAGATGGAGGTAGTCTAAAAAGTAGCTTAAATTTCAGAAAAAATTATATGTACATATATAAAAATAAATTTGAAAATAAATGTATTTTTTAGTTTGAGAAAAATAAAACTTTTTTTAAATTCGGTTCAAGTCGTTTTCAAAATAAAAAAATTTGTTTAATTTCGCTCTCAATCGTTTATTTTTAGATTATTTTCAAGTTATTTCCAAAGTTCGGATTGATTTCAAGTCCGTCTCAATTTGAGAATAATCCGGTGTTGAATTAAATATTTCAGGAAAATTAATATATTTTTTTTAATGTATGTTTAATAATGTTGCGACGTTATTAAAGTAAATTATAGTTTTCAAATTAATTTGAAATCTTTGCTATTTTAAAAATTATTTTTATGTCATGTCACTTTTTTTAAAATTTACAAACAGTTTTCAAGTCTTTTTCATACGTGTATCATTTGAAAATGGTTTTAAATGGTTTGTAAATCATTTGAAAAACGTATTTACCCCAAATATATCTGACGATATAGCAGATGAGTTACCGCCTGTTAATGTTAGAGCAGCTGTCCCCCTAAGATTTGAGATAAGAGAAATAGAAAAGGCTATTTGTGAATTAAACACTAAGAAGGCACCTAGTATTGATAAGATCAGTAACAAAATGCTTTTGGAGCTCCTTCGCATAGCAAAGAAAATTATTCTTCTTAATGCTGTTTTACGCCTTAAATACTACCCTCAAGAATGGAAGGTCTTTGAGTAATATAGGTCTTTCACCTTATTATCTAATATATCAAAGCTGTGCGTCAAAATTAGCCCCAATTTTAAATGACAATGGGTGTATACCTAACCATCAATTCGGTTTCAGAAGAGAACATAGCACAATTGAACAAACCCATCGGATAGTAATCGCCATAAGAAAAGCCTTTGAACAAGAAAATATTGCTCCGCTCTCTTCATCGATGTTTCTCAAGCTTTTGATAAAGTCTGGCATGAAGGCTTGTTACCAGCGTTGCCAGAATGAAGATTTTATCTTATTTTTAAAGATTTTTAGACCAAAATAAGATTTCAAGATCTTTTTTCTCAAATTAAGATTAGGGGGATGTAATAAAAGATAAACTCACTGTTTATTGTTGGTGTAAGTAAGACTTTGAGTGTTTAAAATTCTTATTCGCTTTAGGGTTTTATTCGAATAATATTTTTAGCTTTTCTAAAATCTTAGAAAAAGGTTTCCTGATGAGCTGGCCTAAGCAACCAGTGAAATGCGCATAGAAGCTAGCTTTCCCTCACCAATAAATTTCAGTGTATTTATCAAATATGAAAAATTGGGAATTTAGCACGTCATACAGAAATCGTATTAATGATAAATTTTGTATTCCCGTAAATAACTTTGATAAGATTTTTTTATTTATTTTTTTACAACAAACATACTTTTTTGCAGTTTTTTAACAGTCAATTTTTAAAACAATGAGGTTTTGTATCAGCTTGTCTATTAGTTTTGCTCACTTTTTGTACCCACTGTCGAGCAAACACAAAAATGCATCATTATTTTTGGGCAAAAAAAATTTTAAAAATGCATCTTAGATAAGCGGTTGTTCAATTTTGGAATATTGATGAAAAAAATTATTTGTAAAAAGAAAAACCGTATTTTTATAAAGTTTAATATAATAAAGCACAAAAAAAAGTTCATGAATTAAGTACTAAAAGGTAAAACTAATGGAACTTAGCACTAGGATGATCGTCTTCGTGTGGCCAGACCAAATTTGTGTTTTGCTTTCAATATTTTTCGAATATAACAAAAAATCAAGGGCGTGAATTCTGTAAATGATTTGTGCTGAATCGAATGAAACTAATTTGGATTCAATTGGAGCAAATTAGTGGGGTGGAAATCTATTTTTATGTAAAAGTCTATGAAATTACCCTCCAAGCCAGACCAAATTTTTTTTCAAGCAAATTTTTTCAAATAGGACAAAATATCAAAAAACAGAAACGTTAATTCTATAAATGATATGTTTTGAATTGAATGAATCTAGTTTGAATCAAATCAATTTCAATTTAACCAAGCGGAAAACTCGTTTTACTTACCTAGCGTTTCCACATGCAAGTTCAAGTTCGAAAAACTCAATACACTCACACTTTTTTACTAACACCATCACATTTTTCGTACTTGCAGCTCAACTTGCAACAGAATTTGCTTGCAAGTAAATTTTTGACACTTGTCGCAAGTAAAATGACATATGAAGAAACAGTGTTGCCGTGGATGACTTTTGTATCAATCTTCTAGTACTTAGTAAAATAAAAGTTATGTTTATAGCGGATTTTCTGTGTATTTATAAAAAATAACTAATAAAAAAAAGCACGACTATACAACAACGCATCTAAATGGTAATTGTAATCATGAATTTTAAGCATTTTGAAAAAAAAAATTGTTAATCAAAATATTTTCTCTGTAACATTATGATATCGCCACTACGGCAATACTGTAGTCACATATTTTATAAAATAAACATAATTTTTTCATCAAGATGGACAGAAAACAGAAACCCAAAACCTTCTTTTTCCACATTTTTTTTCACATTCGCTTTTTAATTTTTTTAAATCGTTTAATACGGCAATTTTTTGCTAGAAGTTTACTTGTTGACGACATTTTAAAAATGAACTTGCACTGTGCTGTGTAGCCACTCAAAAAATTGTTGTGTTTTTTTGACATTTCTTCTGATTTTCGATATTTATACGTATACACTACTTGCAAGTAATTACTTGCATGTGGAAACGTGGGGTTAGATGCGAAAAAGCAATGTAAAAAATAAGGTACTACATATTCGATGACTTGCATGTAAAATAAAATAATAAAATTATACATATAATAAATTCGTATAATCTAAAATAATATTCATAAATTCAATAAAAATATATTTATTATAGAGTTGTTTTGAAAAACAGTAGATGACACCACTAGTGTTGGCTTTTATGTTTTTAAAAATATATTAATGTAATACAAATTTGTTTCTTCTCACTGTAAGTTCGTTACATTTATATTTATTGTATTATTAAATGTTGATGATTTTATTTTATATTAATAGACGAATCCCCTGAAGAAGTGAACATAAAATTCACGAAACGTCGGGAAAAATGAAATAAAAAAAACTTTGCATTTTTATTTTCACAAATGGAGTTAGGCCTCACCAGCTAAATATATATAATAAAAAAATATATCAATACAAACAAAAGAAAGTGGTCAAAAATAAAGTAAAACAAAAAATATATTTATTTACTTTTTATTTAATTGGGTTTTTAAGCTGTTCTAATTGGGGTCTGGCCTGACCAAGAGGAGAACTTTGTGGTAAAAAGTTACATAGGGTTAAATAGCTTTTGGTTTGAAAATTCCACATTCCATGTTTATGATAATTTTTAAACAAAGTATATATGACTAAGGCCCGTTTTCACGACTTAACGATAGCTAAATGTAGGAAGTTATCGAACAGATAATGAGCTTTTAATTATCACAAGTTCCCTTTAATCTAAAAGTGAAGGATAAGCTAAAGAGAGGAACGTTCTACCTTTAACTTTTGTCGTAAGGTTTAGATTTGAGATTGCCATATTATATTCACATATTTTTTATATATGGCAACTTCAATTATTCGTATATTTTGTAAATGTAAAAAAAGTACGTAGTTGCCAGTTTGTATTTTTATTCTGGCAAAAATAATCGGTATTTTCTTTAGTATTGCCACATTTTCAAAAATGTTAAGTTTATTTTATACAGAAGTTGTGAAAACGAAAAATAGTTGAAGGTAACTTTATTCCTCACTAGTGCTAAAGGTACCGTTTACTATTTCGAACTTTATAGGTAAGTCGTGAAAACGGGCCTTAGTGGTTTACAATGTCTTTTAAAAGGTGTACCAAGATTATTTTACATAGGAATACATTTAGGAAAATTCATATATTTTCAATGAGCTTTTTTTATATGTAATTTTCTCCAAATGCCTTCGATATAACAACGGTATCAAAAAATATGATACTAAATTGAGAACCCTTAAGATTTCATATGATTGTGAGCTTCATAGCTCCAAACTAAAATCTTCTTGCCCAAAATTAATATATCTCTAAGTTTAGAATTTAATTATTTCCAAGGAAACTTCTTTATTTAGATGGACTTTTTACGTTCTTATTTATTAGAAAGCAAATGGATTTAAAATATTTTTTTAGAAAGAATTTTATGAAAAATAGACCTAAAAACACAATTTAAACCTAGAATATAATTTTTTATAAATACCGCAATTATGTATTTCAATTTAAAAAGTTTAAATATTTCCTTTTAAAAAATAAAATTTTTTACTTCTTTGCCATTGTTATTAAAAATTTCAACAGTTTTCTCTTCAAAATAAGATTTATTTTTCGCCAAATGAAGATTTTCCTTCCAAATTTTCTGGCAACGCTGCTTGTTACATAAATTGGAGCAAAATTTACCAGCAAACACACAAGCTGTTAGAAAGCTACTTAGTCAGTCGGTCGTCAATTTATTATTAACGAAGGAAACTTCTTAAGTTCATCTCAGCCAATTGGCGGTGGAGTCCCACAAGGCAGCATCTTTTATACTTAATTATACTTCGGGCATGCCAAAAAACAATTACACACAAACTTCAACATTTGCGGACGACACATCCTTTCTTAGCGTGCACAAAAACCGTCATGAAGCATCACGTTATGGTTAAAACAATGGAGGATAAAGGTCAATGAGCAAAAAATTAAAATCAATAATCAAATAATTCCTCAACATTCGCATGTAAAATATCTCGGTATATACCTGGATCGGAGATTAACGTGAAAATACCATATAGAGGCAAAATTAACTCAAATAAAACTAAAAGTCATCCAAATTCATTGGCTTATTGGAAGAAACTCTGTCCTTAGTCTTGACTGCAAACTTCTACTATACAACTCCAACTTAAAGCCTATCTGGTGCTATGGTATTCAGTTATGGGGCACTGCCTCGGCCTCTAATATCGAAAAAAATCAAAGGCGCCAAAATAAACTTCTTCGAATAATCACAGCTGCTCCTTGATATGTTAAAAACTCAAATATTCACAAAGATCTCAATGTTCCATTAGTTAAAACTATGATTACGAAATATGCAGTAAAATACTTAAAAAAGGCTAGAATTGCATCCGAACCCACTAGCTCGAAATATTTTACATAAAAGCGGGCACACTCGCTTAAGGAGAAGAGATACTGCAGCACTTATCCATTTAGATGAGCGATAAACACCCATATAAGTGAACAGAACCCGCGATGAAGAACATTTTTGTCTGGCACTGGCAGGACATAAAATAAAGTATTGGGATAAGATTTCATTAATAGTTGTTAGTTCGTATTAAATATATGAAGATTCAATAAATAAATAATGAAAAAAAAAATTTCAATTCATTGTCAGTTCGAGATTAAATCTGGTATTTATTGTCATCTTCATTTGAAATTCTTTAAAATCAAACATTTAAAAATGTTCTGAAGGCCAAAAGATAGACGAGAACCAATATTATTTTTATGTGAAAGGAATTTAACACAAAACTTTTCTCACGACAGTTTTTAAGTGGTAGGGATCGGTTCTTGTTCTAACACTTTATATGAAGGGGGATTGTCGCTTTAACATGGAGATGCCTGAGGAGGGGGTTAACTGGCACCTTTTTGACACTTTCTAAAAGGTCACTGAAATAACCTTAATGGACATACTTAATTTCGGTTAAAATAACGCCTGTCACAGATATTATTTCAAGGGGTACCAGTTAAGTGAAATGTCGTGTTTTAACCCATCACAATTCGTTTCTTTTTATTATAATTTTGTATTCACTAATCACCAGATAAGAGGGATACGGACTCTACTATATGAAGGAAATCTAAGGCGGTTTGGAAAAACATCGAAACGTGCAGGGTTACCAGGGTTGTGTGGGGATCCTATGTTCCAAAATCGACTAAAATTCTTCCATCCCTACAGAGAGGGGACTGTAGGTTTCTGGTAGGCTTTATAACGGGTCACTGTTGGACGGCACTATACGCCAAAAGAACGGGCGACTGACTAGTGACAATTGTAGATTCTGTTGGGTTCCAGGTGAAGAGAGACGGTGAAGCACAAACTCTGCCACTGTACGGCACTCATACGCTCCAGAGCTAACTGTCTGGGAGATAATTACTTCCCTGATATAGATGAAATCTCTGGCATTAAACTATTGGAACTCCTAGCATTCGCGAAGAGGGTGTGGAGTACTCTGGGCATCATCACATCGAACTCACCGTTTTAAATAGAGGTTATCGTATAATCTGGTGATTCTAGGGACCAACACGGTCTATGTGGGGTATTTATGACCGGCTACCTAACCTCGGGATAAGTGCTTTAAGAACAATTGACACAAGTTTCCCGCAGGGATTTGGTGCCGGTAGAGAAGTGTTGCATTTTTTGGTTAAAAAAAACTGTTGCTCTCAAAATTTTTTTTAACTTGAAAATCGTTCAGAATGGGGTTTTTTAATATCATTCTCATATTTAAAATTGGTTTTCGGTCCTCTTTTTAAACAATTTTGTGCAAAATATTTTAGAATTTTGAACTGAATTCCAATCATTTTCTATTAAAATGGTCTACAAAATTATTACTACATATTAAACGATTTCAATATTATTTTTTAAAGCATAAAATTACAGCGAAATAAATGTTATTGCAAAGTTGACTTACTGCTTCTCTATAGGAACGAGTTCTGAAAATCCCTTTTAACTATTCTGTTTGTAATATAAATATTTATCAGTCTGCCCTCGTTCAAATCAAGTCAGTGCATGTACTTAGAAGCAACATCAGCAGGAATGGGAATTATTAAAAGCGTATAAGTATGTCGTTTATATCGTTGTACCGGAAGTATCAGGAAACAGTAAGAGTACATATTGTCGTTATTCCTCGATAGGAACATACTAAGAAATACATGCACACACACAACACACACATATGTACAAATATCATCATTGCATGCATTGAAAGGCGCTTGAATTACATTTGATAGCAAGAAGAAGAAACCAAAAACAGAATTTATGTCATGCATATGTGCAACTGCTATTTAACATGTATGTTTGTAGTTGTAACAACGTAGTGTGTTTGCTTATTGCTGAGTTGTGTATCTGTTGTATCTGCGTGTTTTTAGTCATAGGACAATGCGTGTGTATTTTGCGTTATAAAGTTGTGTGGTTGCGCTGCATCTGCATCTATGTGAGTTTTGTCATCAGGCAAGCAGGTTTTTAGCAATAATTTTGTGTTTTCTATACTAAAAATCATTTTAGCAAAACTTTTCTTTTGCACACTTGCTTTTGGAAAATGTATGTGAGTGTGTTTGTGTTGTTGGTTGATTTGTTTGTTGTCAGCATTTTGCTGCATCTATAATACTGCAATGTGTTTTTGTAGACACAGAATTGGTGTTGGTTACAATTTTGTGTGTTTTCTATTTTTCCTAATGCCATCAGCGTCATTATCATTATTGCCATCACGGTGTAGTCAACGTTCTCAGCGTCATATTGCAGCCATGTTCACCGAAAACCAATTTCAACTACTTTTACAACAATCCAAACCAAGCCAGGCAGCCAACAAGCAGCATTCGAATTATAAGAACCTTTTGGCTGGCTGTGTGCACTGTGCAATTGTACAGAGTTTAGAGGAGTGTGTCATGTGTATAGTTTTTTATTTATTTATTTATTTTTTTTTTTTTTTTGTAATTTGAACATTTTTAGTTTTTCTTTTATATTTTTAGTTACTACTACTACTCATTTTGTTGGAAGTTTTATTATTTCACTATTTTTTTTTTATAATTTTGTTTTTTATTTTGCATTAACTGACAGTGGCATTTGGGTATGAAATAATTATGAAGTTTAAGTTTGGATTTATTTCTAAAACTTGTAAGAAATTTTTCATTTATTAAAATTTGTATTAAAAGTGCACAGTGCTTCGCTAGTGGAATGGGAAATCTATTTTAAATTTCGACTTATGAATTTTCTTATAAAGACTTAAATTAAATATCATTTGAGAAATAATAGATTTTAAAAAATAATATTTTTTTTTTTAAATCAATTTTTTTGAGAATTTTAATTTTAGTGATATTTTGTTAGAATCTGTGCCACTTCCGCGGGAAGACAGGTGATTTTAGTAGTGCCCTTGAGATACCCAGCGCCAATGCCGTTTCTTTTGTGCAGCTAATCTATATGTGACACTTCATATTTCAAAAAATCCGTTTTCCTAATGAAAAGAAGACGAAAGTATAGATTATCTACACAGACAAACACTGATTTCCCAAGGATTTCCCATAATATTCTGAATTCCAGGACATTGAAACAGAAAATCCAGAAAAGATACGTGACATGTGGCAATGCCAAAAATACTCAATAAGGTTTGCCATTTCACCATGACCAGTCTAACAAACGAACATATAATCGACCCACCGAGCAGGCTTTTCAAGCTGTTGTGACCAAATTTTGCACCAGTTTCACTTAATAGGACATGAATCCTCAAAAATTGTTGCTGTATCGGCCGTTGTCAATGAAGATGGTGATATGTCAGCTGCCTCTGTTGTCAACGATTGGGCTTGTCTTAATCGACTACACGGAGAAAACTGTTGTGCATTATTTATGCACAAGCTGTTCATAACTATAAAATGATTAGGTACATTTTTGAATATGCAACTTTGCGCATAAATTATGCCTAATAATCATAAATTCTGCACAATCTATTGAAATTGTGCATAAGTTATACACAAAAAATGTGCACAGTTTGTGAACATTGTTCATAGCTTAATTATTTGAAAATTAAACACAATTGATCATAATATATGAACATTGTGCATGAACGACTATTAACACTTATTGTTCATGAGTTATGCCTACTTGTGCATGGATTTTGCCCAACATTTTGATATGTGTGTATCTTGTAGATTATGTGTAGATTATGAACAATATTATGTTCCTTGTGTCAAGAGCGCCGGTTGTGTTTAGAAGCGACAGTAGTTGAAGTGAATATTTTTTAGAAATATATAATTGCGCAAATCAAGAAAACCAGAGGTAAGTATTGAGTTATTATCAAATATTTATCACAGAACAAAGATAACTGATACAGCCAATTGTTTTTCTGACTGGGTAGTTGCTTGACGAACTATTTATGGAGTTCTGCTTCAGCTGATTTTGTTTACTTTTATTTTGTGTTTTGCAGAAAAACTTCCATTGAAGTGCTAAATATGGAAAACTTCGCAGGTCAACAAAGACGTGAATATACTTATGTTTTCTACAAATTTAGAAGGTATTAATTTATATTTTAATTTAATTTGCTGTTATTTCTGTATATTGAATTTCCTAATTGAATTTCCTAAACCCTTTGAGCTTCATCCAATATTAAGCACTAGACTATGTTTTATGATAAGAATTTTATAGATATGTACAAAAATTAATTACTTTATAAATTATATAAAATAAACATATTAATACTGAAGTATAAGATTTATTTTATTTTAATATGTGTAAATATAATATTAGCTATAAAGTGCTTGTACTTTGAAATAAAGACATTTGAAAATAAAATGAAAATTTGTTTCTTTAATATTTGCAGGAGGTGTAAAATATTTCCTACTTGTTCACAATCTATGAAAATGTTGTTCATAACATATGCACAGTTGTTCATAGTCTTTTCCCAGTTGTTCACAATCTATGAAAATGTTGTTCATAACCTATGCACAGTTGTACATAGTCTTTTCCCAGTTGTTCACAATCTATGAAAATGATGTTCATAACCTACGCCCAGTTATTCATAAAACATGCTCATAGTGCTGAACTTAAGTTATGAACAAGTGTGCATAGATTATGAACAACTGTTCTTGGTCGTTTTTCGTGAACAATTTGTGCATAAGTTGTGCCCATAGCGCATAATTTCTGCACATAATTCTCTCCGTGTACCTGGAATATTTTACGTAAGGATTTTGGTATGAAACCATACACAGAAAAAAATTCTCCAAAATTGTTCACCAATTAAAGCATTATTCAAAAATAAAATCAGTTTTAAATAAAAATTTAATAAAGTGAATTAAACTTTTAATCAAGTAAATTAAACGTTCAATCAAGTGAACTAAACGATTAATTGATATTATTAATTTGTTTACTGGTGCAAATTTAATTAATTTTGTAATTAAAATTACCAATTTTTTAATTGAAATCAATTTTTTTTTTTCTGTGGTTTCAGCAGGACGGTGCCACATACCACGCAATACCATGAATCTTTTGAGAGGCTTGATTGGTGAGCCACTAATCTCACGTTTTGTAGCAGTCTATTGGCCGCCAAGATCATGCGAATTGACCCCACTTGACTATTTTTTTCAAAGATACAAGAAGTATTTCATGTACACGGACAAACCAGCCACAATTCCGGCTCTAGAAAACAACTTTTCAGCTGCCATTGGTGGGATACCGGCGAGATGCAGACAAAATTGGAGCTCGCCACCTACGGCGTGCCCACCTACGTCGTAGCCGCGGGCAACATTTACATGAAATAATCTTTAAAATATAAATGGTAGGCATCCATTTATCGCCATAAATAACAATTTAATTCAGTTTTGAAATTTTTCTTTTTAAAATTTTCAAAATCCAAACGGTTAAAAAATCACCCTTTAATACATTTCGATTTCAATTATTTTAACGAATTTTTGAAATAAGCAATTTTAACAATATTGCATTTAATTAAAATTATATTTAAGATTACGTTGTTTCACCAGTATTTTTATAATTTTTTTGGATTTTCTCAGTTTCTTCTTTTTTATTTTTAGCAAATTTTTATGATTATGACTGTTATTTGCTTTAATTTAAGCGGTTTTTTTTGCAAAATCACCAGTATTTTGTAATCAGACACATATTTGATTCGATTTTTATATAAATTACTAGTTCTATTTCAGGCCCTAAATAAAACAAATTATAGACAATACATAGTTTCTTTTAGATATTAGACTATTTGCTTTCGAAATTTCAAGAAAATCGGTTGATTAGTTAAGAAGATATAGAGAGGGGGAGCTTTTACCCGCTTGCCCTATTTTACGCCCTATTCCCTATTTCCTTTCAGATGTTGCAGTGTCTGCATGCCAAATTAAAAAAAACCGGTTGATTAGTTAAGGGAAGGGGGGCTTTTTACCCTCTTGCCTTTTTTTGCGCCCTATTTTCTTTCAGTCCTTACAGTGTCTGCATGCCAAATTTTAAGAAAATCTGTTGATTAGTTAAGAAAATATAGAGAGGGGGAGCTTTTACCCCTCTTGCCCTATTTCACGCCCTATTCCCAATATCCTTTCAGTTGTTACAGTGTCTTCATGCCAAATTTTAAGAAAACCGGTTGATTAGCTTAGAAGATATAGGGAGGGGGAGCTTTTACCCATCTTGCACTATTTCACGCCCTATTCCCTCTCAGATGTTACAGTGTCTACCTGCCAAGTTTTAAGAAAACTGGTTGATTAGCTAAAATATATAGGGTGAGGGAGCTGAAATATACCTTACGACCTATTCCCATAGTTAAAAAAATACACATACAAAATTCCATAACAAACGGCCAAGCCGTTTCGGAGGAGTTCGATTACAAACACTGTGACTCGAGAATTTTTATATCGAAATTTTTCTTTTCAGCATTTTTTTTATTATATTCTTCGCAACTTAACCACTGTACATTATCGTTGTCCTTGTTGTTTCATCGTTGCAGCGATATCCGACAACAAAATCTAAAGTACATGCTGCTTTGAGTGGAAGTTGTTGGTTGGTAGTTGTAGAACTCTCGGCTTCGGTTAGCGGCAGTAATGGCACTGGCTGGTAGTAGTTCTATCGACATGGTGGCAATGTCGCTAATTTCACAGTTCATGCAAGTTACTTAAACTTTTCAATGCTGATGTTGTTGTCGTTCTTACTTTAACAAACTTTTGTTCGTTGAAGAATTTTAAACAATTCCAAGGTGGTTAAATCCACCCAAAATTCGTTTAAATGTGTGTGTGTGTGTGCGTGTGTATGCGTTTGTTTGGCAATAGAGCTAAATGCATTTACACATCTCATTCTCGTAGTTGTTGTTAAAAACTCCTCTCGTACTACTTACCTTGTCCAGCTTATGGCATCAGGGCATAAAATGTATAACTCAAACTCTTATTCGGATGCCACAATTCACTAACAACAACAACAACGACATTCATTGTTAATGCTATTTTACTAGATGCTAGGAATGTGTAGGTATGAGTATAGAGCTTCCCCGTTCCACCTTTAATCCGCCTATCCAGCCACTCCATTACTGAGGACTGCAAGTAACTTTGGCTTTTAACAAATATTGCATTGTTTAGTTTTACCTGCGTTTTGTTGGTATTCAGTTTGCGAACAGTTTTTCTTTCTATTCAATTTCTTTTTTTTTCCTGAAACTTTTTTGATTGTTTTTCTTTGTATGAGTTTGTGTTTTCGGTTTTTTTGTTGCAGTATTTTTGTGGCAGAAAAGTGTTGTTGTTGCCACTTTTCTATGCTCTCCATGGCATGCTATGAATCTATTTTTTATTGTTGTTGCTGCTGAGTTTTTGCAACAGCATTTTTATTGTACCTGTTTAACGTTTAATAATGTGTGTATCTGTGTGTGAGTGTGTTTTATCTAAAGTTTGGTTTATTTTTTGTTCGTTTTTTTTCTTTTTTGAATGGAAGAAGGCTTAAAGCTTGAAATATTTATCTCAAGTGTGAACAATTCAGAAGTATTTTAATTTAATTTAAACATGATATACTCGTAGTTTTAAGGTTAAATTTTAAACGAGATTTGAAGGAAATTAACACTTGTCATTTGAAATGAAATTTCTGCTCTCAAAGAAAAGGTATAAATTGAAATTATGCATAGAGAAGCTTCAAACTTATAATTTTGTGGTTTTCATGGGTAACCGCGTATGTCCATTTACGCGATTTTAAGATGTTGATGCAATATTGCTTCATTTTAAACGCTATTCACATGGTTCTTCTGAAAAAAGATGAACTAATTCCGATTTTTTAACGTTATAACAAAGTTAAAAAACCTCAATACATAGCCAATAGTTTGATCTAGATTGGATTTATGGCTTCTGAAAAATTTGATTTTAAGACATATCCATGAAAATCACAGAATTATGAAAAGAATTTTATATTAGAGAATCCGTTTGGGAAGGTTTTAGTAGGTAATCTTAAATAATATTAATTCCGTTTAGTTGCCAAGGCTATAATTTGGAATTGCTTTGACATTTTTTATAAGATGCGTATTTTTCTTACCTCGATTTTAGCAATTTATATAAATTTTAATTGTAATCTTTGGGATTTTTAAAAAATTTGCGATCATGGATTAATTATAATTTTAGCGATTTTTTTAATATCGTTTATTTTAGGCTGATATTTATTATACATACCAATTTTTCATAAACATCTCTATTGTGAATAACAAGTGGAATTTTTGTTCCCCTCGAAAAGAAAAGTGCTATAGTGAATCTTTCGTAAAAAGTTTTCAATGCTATCAGTTCTTAGTGAATGTAAAAAAGAAAAAACAATTTTTAAAAATTAAAAAATCCAAAAAATTTTGGTTTAAAAATATACACGTAAATAATACTTTAAAGAAAATTAAATTTTATTTCTTCGACCTTTTTTTATACAGAAATGTTAAAAAAAAAACCAAAATATTCAGAATTGGAGTGATAGTTTTATTGCAACGCTTGTTTATCGCACTATTTTTTTTTTGTAGTAAAATAATTTCCAAAATTCTGCCACCACGTCTTTCGAAAGCGTTTTTTGCTTTTTGTTGAGCAATATATCAGCTTGTACCTTTTAAACGGATTTTTTGCCTCGAACATTTGTTCACGTTATTCTTCTTCTTCGAATTACCGCAAAAATTTCTTTTCGTGGTAGTTTTTCAAGATCGTAAACATTTGCGAAAGAAAAATTACTTACGATAGGGTTGAATAATGTTGTTATTTCAATTTTTGCAAAATCGTCTATGTTGAACAGGAATTTATTCTTAGGTTTCATTTGAAATGGTTTGGAAATAGATACCAATTTCTGATCCTTTAAAATCTAATTAGTTTTTCTAATTTAAATAATTTATTTAATATTTTTAATTTTTCCCCCCTTTTTATGATTTTTTCGCTCGCGGAAACCGGAATGACTTTAAAATTTTTGTAGGCAAAGCGTATAAGAGGTACATGTCGGAAAGATAAGCGTTTCTACATACTTCGCATAAAAAACCCTAAAGGTGGATTCATCCATGCGTTCCGAACAATATTTTTGTCCGGAGAATAATTTTCTTACTGAGATGAGAGTGTTCTGCACAACGATTCACCCATTTTGGAAAATTTGTCCGGAAAAACAAAGCCACCATTTGGCTTACAGATCTCAACAATAATACATAATGGCATCACCCAGTGTTGCCAGGGGAAGAATAACAAAAGTTACGCTTTTCTTTCAAAAAAGTTACATGTTGAAATATTCCTTGTATAAATAAATATTTGTATACCATATTTCATTTATCGATCGAAGACATAACTTAGGATAAAAATATATGCTAAAACGGTGTTGCCTTTTTTACATTTTGGCAGAATGATTCGTTCGCAGTGTTTATAACGTGCATATTCACGGTCAAACGAGTACTTGGCATGCCGGTTTAGAATTATGAGAGAGAGCGCTAATATCACAAATTTATGAAAGCTATAATGCCAAACTTTTGAAAACTTTTTCCCAATACTCATGAGCAATAAAATCGGGACTTAGCGCCAACATTTCGTGGTTTGTAACGAGGGCGCTTTATAAGCCCTCGTTAAAAAAATTTAGAGAAATTTTTAATAAATTAGTAACATCTTTTTGATTGAAAAATTAGGATTCGATACGAGCGCAGTTCTTATCTTAATTAATAAATCAAGTACATTTTTAAAAATATAGCTTCGTTCTGTGCCATGGAAAAAATGTTACCATATTTTGGACAAATTTGGACATATTGGGCCTTCAAAAGTTACGAAAAATTTAAAAAATGTAACCAAACGGCATCACTGATTGAACTATGTTAAGGGAAATGGAAAAAAGGAAAGTGGTTTTATTATTTTTAGGTAAGGTTAGTTTAGGTTCCATGAGCAGCCATCGAGAGACAGCTCACTTGGGTTCTTCAGTGGTCCCTCCAGCGCCAACGCCCATCCTACGGAGCTGTTAGTCAGATGGCGTCACTGCAGAGTTAAAAAAATTTGTCTTCCTAATGAAGAGAAGTAACGACCCCTGTTCTCACAGGTTTATTCCCTAATGACCTGGATTCCAGGACATTGTCATAGAAAGTGAAACACGGTTTCCTCAACTTCTTCAGTAGTCATTGGATTCCAGGCCCATTCTCAGTCAGGTTGAGCTGAACAGATTTTCTTTGATTCTTTACCTTAAACTTAAACTTATCTAGCATATTACGAATACGGAAACAAAAGGGAAAAAGTTTAGCTGACTGGTACGGTCCATTCTGCACCCCTTTATAATTGTCTTTTCCCTTCTCTTCTGAAACTACCCACTTGTCGAGTCAATCTTGATGTGTGTAAAGTTTATACTGTGAACTTGCATTATTTAAACATTTTTTAAAACATTTTTTGTAAACATACCGCATTGGTTCCTCTAAAGAGAGTCAACTCAAAACTTAAAAATTTTCAGTAGAGGCAAAAAACTGTTTTGTTTTTTAAATATTTACAATGAAAAATGAATACAATTGTGGCATTGTAAAGAAATACGAGTAAGAAGTATACAACGGTAGTTGTTTTTGTAAATTTTTTCAGGGATTATCGAAAAAACAACAAATTTCTTGAGTTGTTCCCCTTTATGTCAAATTGGTTCATTTATATAGTGCTGTCATTTCAACTTTTAACAAAAGAGACAACACGAAATAGAACATAATCAAACTAAGCCATTGTAACATAAATACTAACACAACTTTACATATTTCTCTTTAGTTGAAACAAAACTGATATGAATTCAGCTTACATTTGGGGACAACTCAAAATATTTTTCTTTAGTTGACTCTGGAGAAGCTCCTTTTTTAATATCAAGAAGAGGGATACAACTGTATTTTTTTGCGAAAAAGTAGAGAAAAAGATGTAAGATTTTCACAGTGGGCAGATATGACCATTGTAAATCGATTTCTTGCGAAACGTGAAAATTGAAAACTTTTGAGTTCACTATCTTTAGAGGAACCAGTTCGACATTTACTATGTATTTCTTTAAAATTTTTTGTTATTTTCCCTATTTTGGAGTTTCAGTTTTGAAATTGTTATTATTTCCGATGGCCGTTTCAAAAGTAGTAAAAACTTTTTTTTTAAATTTTATAAATTTAATTACAATTTAGAAATTAGAAAAAATATTTATCTGTACTTTTACCAGTGTTGCCAAAACTTGGTGACAAAAAATGGCTAAATTTACGGAAAAAAATGGCTAAAAAATGGCTAAAAATGGGCTAAAAAATGGCTAAACTTTTTTTTTAAGTAAAAACACATTAAAAGTCTATAACAAAACAGAAATAATTCATTTAAAGTTGTTAACGATGAAATTGTAAGTTAAGATCAATTTCTTAAATAAGAATAAACGTAAATTAATATTTTGATAGATATTTAAAAAATTAAATCATCGAAAAATTCGTTGTTATTGCTCATCTCATAGGAATCACTCGTGCCTTTTAGTTTTAAATAATTTGAAGGAAAATCATAATCACGACAATATTTACCTAACATTATGAGTCCAGATCTACAATAAAAAACAAGTAAAAAAGTATAGTCGGTCAACCCTGACTAGATGATACCGTACACCACATTATAACCTATGTACCAAATTTTATTAATTATCTTTAAATTTGCGACCTGTACTTTGCGTACAAGGTGTGCATGGACAGCCAGCCGGACAAACATCGTTTATTCGACTCAGAAAGTGATTCAGAGTCAATCGGTATACGTAAAGGTTGGCTAAAGCTATGTTCACACCTATTAAATATTTGACGTCCTACACGTGACCACTAGTTTTCTAAAAGAATTGTTTGCTTTTGCAAAACGTTGGGCTAGGGCAAACATTATTTAACAGTTTCTTAATAACATTATACAATGATCATTTTAAAATTAAAGTTTTGTAAATAAATAGAAATTGTTAAAAAAAAGCTTAAGTTTGATCAATTTACTGGCAACGCTTTTTTGGATTTTATTGTCAAATATTTGTTACATCTGAACATACCTTAAGTATCAATATTTTATGGTGTTTCAAACATCAGCACAAACGCATAGTACCCTCTCCACTGTTGTGGTGTTGGTAAAAATATTTTATTGTTACAGTAAAATTCTTTACCTAATTAAAAAAATCTAATTAACGGTTTCTAAATGTAACCTATTTCTCAAATTACTTTTAACGATGTTCACTTGGCAAAATACCCTCTCTACTTCAGCATTAGAACATGGAAGTGAGAGCAACTTTATAGTAAATTCTGAAATTTCTAAAAAAATTTTGTTGCTGCCTGCCAGGCGCGGATCCAGCTTGAGCCTTAGGGGGGGGAAATGTGATACAAAAAAAAAAAAAAAAAAATTTGTTTTTAAAAGTTTATTAAAAACAATATGTGTATATTATATTTAAAAAAAACTCAACAATAAGGTTAAATAAAATATAAGATCAGTTCAATATAAATTGAAATAAATTAATCTTTTTAAATAAGCAATTTATGAATTCCTTGTGAGGCAAATTTAGATAGTACAGTCTATCTTCTGTCATTGTTGATCTGAGCCATGTTTTTATTCGACGAAGGGTAGGAAATGACCTCTCGCTCGTAGCATTACTGACGAGCATTGAAACGAAAATTTGAAATATTTTTCCTTGATTTGGGTAGATATCTTCATCACAGTTTATTAAAACATCTACAACGTTATCTGATAGATTTTCAGATATTTTTCATGTTTGTTGCCAATGCAACAGTTCAGGCTCAAGTTTAGATGTTAGTAGGTGTTTATCTCTTTTATCAAATATAATCAGCTTCAGCTAGTTGTGGTTTTACAAGTTTTGTATCTCTATATATGACTTGATTTCACTTTGAGGTAGAAGTTTAGGTATGTTCAATACATTTAGGATATCTATTTTGAAAGGTGTTTTGAGATCTTCTAAAATAAAATCAATAAGAGGAATGTAACCTACAACTCGGTAGTATTCTTCAACATTTTGGATGTGATTATTTCGTTCAAATCTTGTCTTTTCGATTGGAACCTCGATTTGAACGCAAATAACTTTAACTTTTTCAAAAATCGCTTTAAATTGTTCTTCGGCTTTATTTATTTTCTCTTCAAATCACATGATTAAAGTTTTGATAAGGCTTGATCCTTTTTAAGATCTATATCGTGCTTTTGTAAAATGATACTAAGCGGCTGTGTTACAATAAGTATCACACTTAATGTGTATATTCCGCAAATAAATTCAAAAGTACTAACTGAGTTCCTTAATATAAAGGTAGAGAAACTACCTTTCCACTCAGATATTTTTTTCAAAGCTTCTACTATATGATGTACACTTGTTGCAAAGTGTAAAATTAAGTCGTGACGGTCCACCCATCGTGTCTCGCATAATGTAGAGAGTTTGGCTCCCAAATACTTTGCTAAAACTGCGTTTCGCTTGGGATAATTATATTTAAAAAATTTTGTCGTTTCTTTAACAAATGATACAAATTTTTGTATTAATGGCACTTTATTGCTTTTAGAAATTAAGTTGTTTGATTTATGGGTTTCCATAATTTTTTAACAGTTCCATTTTCTGCTGACATCAGAGGGCACCCATCTGTTCCAACTCATACACAATTTTTAAGGTCAAGACCAAAATGTGTCAAAGCCTTTAGAACTATTGATGATAGTGGCTTCGCATCAATTGACACATCAACGTCATTATCAATATCCTTTGAAGCCTCTTCAAATGCGTTTACAACAAAGCCAATAAACTCTTCCCTAACAACTTTTTTGTTGTATGTTGAAATATCTTAAAGATAAGGAAATCTTTCCCCGACAAATCCGTGCTTTCGTCAAAAATTATAGAATAGAATTTTGATTCATATAACACAAATATACATAAATATTGCATATACTAAGTCTTATTAATAATTCAACCGTTCGCATTATCAAGTCAAACGTTTACGTCTTTGGATATCGATGGCACCTGCTGGGATTGAATGTAGAATAAAAAGTATTTGAATACGGCAAACTAGATGTTTTATTGGAAATATCTAATAAATAACTATTAGGATTAAGATTTGGATACTTACTGAAAATTTCGTTAGATTCAATAAAAAAAAACAAAAAATACTTGTTGAAAATTTCGTTAGAGATTCAATAAAAAAACCTTGCTGTGATTTCCAAAAAATTTGTACATTTAAAAAAATATTATTATTGTGAATTCTTGTATTATCGAAATAAACAAAATATATTTTTATAATTTACGGGGGGGAAATTTCCTTTTTTCACCCCCCCTGAATCCGCGCCTGCTGCCTGCATCTCTTGACTAAAATACTTGCAACCAGAAAGAAACACCAATGTTTGTGGTGATCCATTTTATAAATTTAGTATTGGAATACTGTTCCTTTATTTTGAAACATGTTTCATCATCATCGTTTATAGCGATTTTCAACATTTGTAAAAGTTGTGATTTAAATTAAAGGCGTTTTAATTGTTAAAAATGTTTGTTTTACTTTTATAAATTTTTATAATAAAATAAAAACTATTCCTTTAAAAGAAAAACGGCAAAAAAATTTTATGGCTAAACAATTTGAAAAATGGCTAAAAAAATGGCTAATGGCTAAACTCATTTTTTAATGGCTAAACAGGGTGAAAAATGGCTAAATCTAGCCACTAAATGGCTAAATTGGCAACACTGACTTTTACCAAATTTAATTTTAAAGTTTATAATCTAATTAGTACTGCTGCTTTACTTGCAAAGGGCCTTTAATTGAGGGTTTCCTATGATTTAATTAAAACAAAAAAAATTATGTGGAAACAGATTTACATGAGCACCTGCCATATGGCCTAGTCTCATGATGGATTCTAATCACTGGATGATTCATTTATGTATTTACCAAATGACCCCGTGTGTGCATAAGCATGTACACCGGGTGCTACTGACTCCCGAAGCACCAGATAGAAAGGTACTGTGGTGAGTACCCCGTTCTCAAGACATCTATAGACTTCAAGAGGGCTGTTAATTTGGATGTTTGTCGCGTCCCACGTATTCATACATCTGATTTGCCTGGGAGGATGTAACACCAAAAGGTGAAATATCCTTAAGAATGTGTAAGATATCATCGAAATTTTTTATTCGTTTGGAAGGGCTATCAATGCCATTCTGTATGGATTATAACATCGTACAAATCTCGGCCACAGCTTCGCTGGATGGTGTCATCCAAAATATCCGCTTTGTTATGTTGTTTATATGTTGGCTTTGAGGTCCGCTGTAGGTTTTGATTTAAAAAGCGCCTATCGGTCGTACTTGGTGTGTAAGAATGGTATGTCATCATACCCGTGTAAAAGCAAAAAATTCGTGTATGTCAGTTATGTTGAAAATCAAACGATTTTGATATTAGAACTCTTTCGCAACATGCCAAGTATGTCCGTCTATAGAGTCAAATCGCACGATCTATGTAGTTACTTCATATCGCCTCCACGTGAGATGATCATGCCATAAAATTGATAGCGTAAAACGTCCAGTCCTGCTAAAACTACGTGTAGTTGGTGTACATATCATCCAATTTAGGTTAAAAAAAATTGGCAATCACTGTGCTAAAGCGCTTTTGCCGTAAAAAAAGGTGACCTAGCCAAAGTATTTCTTACAGAAATTTTAAAGGATGACGTCGCCAGTCAGAAATCCACATTAAGCAGTGACTTTTTCGAAATATGTTGACGTACCCATCTGGAAAAGGACGCCATCGCTAAAGATGGTTTTTAGATGAATATCAGGGTCAGTTACCAAATACTTTTAATATAACAAATTGTCCAACCATGGCGATTTGGCGAAATAAAATAAATGAATGACAGCCAATTTGACAGACCCACAAGGCCACATGGTTGCAATCAACTGTCACTGTTGGAAGACGCTATATATTTTAATTATCTATATAATAAAAATTAAATGTTGTCTGTTGCTGATTTGGACGATTTTTTCTTTAAAGTGATCGCCATGGTCCAACTTAGGTTTATACGTAAAGAAAATATTTTGCCCCGCTCACTTTTACGCCCTCTTTTTTTCGAATTACCTAAAATCAGAAAACGGCTCCATCGATTTGACAAATTTTTCTTTCAGATGGTCGTATTAATCCATTAAAAATTTACCACGCCTACTTTTACGCCCACTTTTTCTATTAAGCGCTTAAGTTGAGAACGGCTTGACAGTTTTGCACGATTTTTCCTTTAAAATTATCGCCATGGTCCAACTTAGGCTTGTACGAAAATAAAATTTTGCCCCGCCCACTTTTACGCTCACTTTTTTCGAATTACCTAAAATCAGAAAACGGCTCCATCGATCATTAGTAATCAGCTACCGAGCGAAGCCGGAACGGCCAGCTAGTGTTCATATAAATATAAAAATTTTTCTTAGATAAAATTTAATGGAATTTCGTTTTTTACCTTTTAAAGTTGAACTATTTTTCACCATTTCCTTATTATTAGGGACGCACTACAAAATCGAAAATATGCGCTTAAAATATGCACTAACAAATCCAAAATATTCACTAAAAACTGAAAAAATTTCCATAAAAAATCGTTTTTTAATTTTACTAAAAACAAAAATATTAAAAATTCAGTCTATTGTTATTCAAATATCTTTAAAAAACTTAAATAACTAATCTGTTTTTGGCCTATAAAGGCTTTTTGATTACGTTCAGTTGAATAAATAAATAAATAAATAATTTAAATTTTTGTTGGTTTAAATAAACAAGTACTGTTTAATTAAAAGTAACCCCTTGTCTTGTACTTGAAGAATGCCAATGCATTTTGAAAAAATTTATTTTCAGATCCCACTTTGATTCCAGATCAGATCAAAAATATTTGGAATTTATTTTATTTTTAAAATCCTGGAGTTTTCCTGCAAAACGTTTTGGTTTTTTTTTTTGAATTTGTTGGGCCAAGTATTCGTCCTTCCAAATGGGTAATTTTACTTTCTGCAGTTCAATTAATTTGACTTGAGCTTCAAGTGAACTAAATCCCACCTAATTAGTTATTGCTTCACCAATAAATCCGTAAATGCAAAACACAAATGCTAATTGACTTCTAATGTTATTAAAATTTAATATTTCTTTTAGTTGTTTGATTGCATAATCATCGGTATGAACAATCACTTCTGACATTCTTGAAGTTCTCAAAGTTTTTTTTAATAGAATTCTGAAGCGGGTAGCCAGGCCCAATCTTGTAACTACTGGTTGCATTGCATAATTTCCTCTGCAACGCGGTATAACCCATGTGCCAAGCAAGAAATTTGTAACAGTTTTGGATAAAATATTTTAAACCCATTTGATGCCTTAACCATGTAGGGTGCTGTATCGGTTTAAAAACGAAGGTTTTTTTTCGAAATATTAAAAATCTTGTATTTAAAGCAAAGCTCCAAAGAATTTATTTATTGATTTAAACATTTTTTTTGGAAGGTTTTTTTGTGTATTTAAAATTTTTTTAAGAACTTTTTTTAATAAGGAAATTAAAAAACCAATCACTCAGAAATGTCAAAATATGCATTAAAACCCAAAATATGCAAAATATGAATTTTCAGCAAAATATGCAACAATATACAAAAACAAATCGATGCCATCTTAACGCAAATTTTATGATCCGGAAAGATAATTGGTCGATATCATTCTTAGACCATCGACAAAGTACATGCATTAGCATTATAGAAACTTTAAAAATTTTTTTCAACTAACTTTTAAAAACTCTAGGGTTAGTAAAAACAAACTTTTGACTTTATATTCAAATCAAAATCATTTCCAATCTATTAAACTTAAATTTTTTGCAGCCCCTAATCGGTCTCCAATTTTATTATCTCTTCTATTCAGGCCGCAATAAATTTTAACAAAATTCTAGATTCTTCTTTAAGTTAAATTTTGTCTTAACCTCAATCTTTAAGTAAATGCTTCTATTTTTATTTCAAATTAATTTAAGGCATTTAATTTTCTAGAGGTCACAACTCAATTTTATTTTTTGATTGGTGAGAAAAAATTTTGCTTATAGAGTAAATAATGCCAAATATTTCTGTTATTGTTGTTGCCGTGGAGGTTCCTCATATCTTGTTTAGTTTAATATTGTTGTTGTGCAAAAAAAAAAAGTAGAAAAAAAGATAAAAACTTTTTGAGTATCGAGTTTTGGACACTTTATTTATTCTTCTCTATTCAGTAGCAACAACTATACAAATATATTTACGACTATAAATACTCTTCTGAGTAACTTTAGAATTGTATGGGTATTCATATCTCCTACTTTGCAAAAAAAAGAAAAATTATTGAGTAAGTGTTGCTTCCTCCTGCCCTGCTGCTCGGAAAGAACCCATCCTTTTTTCGGGAAACTTGCAAAAACAAATGTTTGTGTTGCTTTTAATACTATAATAATAATAATGAAGACGATAATGATAATAATAATGTCAATATTGTTGTTGTTGTTGCTGTTGCTGTTGGTGCTGATGTTGTTTATGGTGGATATACATAAATGACGTTGTTTGGTAGTGTTTCTGCCAAAGATGACGACTACAATGATAATGATGATGAGGATGAAGATGGGTACTGATGGTGGTGCTGAGGCAGAGAAATGCGTTTAAAAATTGTTTTTCTGTATTTTCTTTTGGCTTAATTTAAACGACTAAATAATAAACGAACAAACATCATAATGATGAGGTGTATGTGAGTGTGTGTATCTGTGTGCATGTAAAAAGAGTACTTTGTGTTCTTTTCTCTGTGCGCGCCTATTATGGATTTCTGTTAGCCTGGTAAATTAAAACTCAAACTGAGAGAGAGATAAAAAGTCATCTAAGAGTTGTTTACTCGAAAAGTCATGTTGTTGTTGTTTGGAACCTACAATATCTATCTATCTATCTTTTGTACATAATACATACATATTTGTTATTGTTGGATTTGTCTTCCATTTTCACCGTCCCCTGCCTGGTTGGCTAAATTCGTGGTGCAAATTTTTACACTGGTGTTGTTCTGGTAAGTACATACTTTAACTATGCGTAGGATTGTGCACTTTTTACTTGCTTTTTGTTGGGAATATGTCAGCTTCTGCTCTTGTTGACTGTTGGAGATTGTAGGTTTCAGTTTGCTCGATTATTTCTTTGTTTGTTTTCGCTGTTTTGATACTGTTACTGTGCGAAGGTGGCGTGGCGCCTGAATGCGGGATTCTAGTTGTTGAAATTTTATGCGTGAAAA
Organism: Pollenia griseotomentosa; assembly: GCA_963931875.1. Classification (NCBI taxonomy): domain Eukaryota; kingdom Metazoa; phylum Arthropoda; class Insecta; order Diptera; family Polleniidae; genus Pollenia; species Pollenia griseotomentosa. The sequence goes on along the minus strand of OZ007562.1, from coordinate 170,487,830 downwards.
TTGAGTATAATTTTGGTAAAATGATAAGTATGTATTCTTATTTAATAGGGTGGCATTTAACACAGCTATTTAGCATGGATTTAAAGGAGTTAAATCAATAAATAATAATTTAAATGCAATATTTTCGCTCCATTTCGAAATTTCATATAGATTTTTATGATACCCATTTTTCTATAAACTTTTTATCACAAGATCCTGTTATATATTTTCATAAAGACTTTTTGGTGAAGATATGTTAACATTAAAAATGATGTTTTATCAAGCCCTTACCGCAGAAATAGCTTAAGCGACATCATTTTCAATTTGCGATTTTTTAATAAATTAATTTATTGGCAACACTTGCATCATCTCCTCAAATGTCTTAGTGACATAAGGTACTGTTAAGATTTTATAGCAAAAACAATTTAAGCTTAAGCGGCAATCTTCATACAAAATTTTTATGAATTATAATAAGAAAACCCTTCTCCTGTAAAATTGTTTTTTTGTCGCTAAAGCTTTTTTTGCGGTAAAGGCTCGTTAAAACTTTCCCTAAAATCCAATATTGTTTTTTATGAATACGGCAGAAATAAAATAATTAAAAAGTTTTTATTTACAAAAGCTTTTTTGCAATGAAAAGTAAAAAGCTTTTTACTTTTTTGTTGAAAGACCTAAAAACAATCGAATTAAAAAACTGCCTTTTGAGTTAATAAATTCTTTTTCAATAATAGTTTTTTTAAGTATTAGAAGTTTGTTCTATAGCGATTTTTTTATTAAAAATTTTTATGGTTAAGGCTTTTTTATAAAAAGCTTAGTAAAAATCTTATAATAAAATTGATTGGTAAATTTTGTTCTAAAAAAGTTTTTTTATATTAAAAAATTTTAAATTTATAAAAAGCCATAACAGCATAAAAAGCTCTTAACAAAAAGCTTTTTTAAAAAAAGGTGTTTGTTTAAAATAAAAAAAAATGTTTTTTAAGCTTGGTTTTGGAAAAAATCCATTTAGGATAAATTTGTTTTAAAAGCTTTCATAAAAATATGATTCTTAACTTTTTTAGTTTAATATAGAAAAAGCATATTTTAAGAAAGTTTTTCTTTATTAAGAATGGTTTTTAACCAAAATGTTTTCAGAAGCTTTCTTCTTCTTAAATCTTGTTTAAATAACTTTCGCGAAATAAGCTTTTTTTTAAATTAATCCATATAAAAAACCAAAAGCTTTTTTTTTTTAAATTGTTAAAAAGAAATTTATAAGCTTTTTCTAAATAAAATTTTTGTTGAAAATTTCCTATAGAACTTGAAAATCTGGAAAAAGTATTTGTTTCTAAAAAAGCTTATATAAAAAGTTTAAAAAAAATTGTGTTTTAAATTACGAAATTAGTATTTTTCAAAAAAATTTGTAACCAAAGGCTAAATAAGCTTTGCACAGAACTTATTTAAAAATAGCTATTTAGAAGAAGGCTTAAGGTAAACAAAAGGAGGAAACGTAGAAAATTAATTGGAAAAATTGTTTTAAAATATAAAAAATTTTTTGTTGATATCTGAATATATGCAAATAAAAATTATGGAATATTTTTATTAATTTCTGTGGCATTTTGACAAAACATCTTAAGTCGAGTAAGATAGCAAAAGGGTTTTAAGCAAAACTCTGTGAAAAAATCATTTTTATTAAATAATAAAATACACCAAAATTAAAGAAAAATCTCGTTTATAATACAAAATTTTAAAAACGGAAACAAAAATGTGTTTTGAATTAAAATTCGTATGAAATACAACATTTATTTCAACTTTTTTAATTTGACTTAAGATGTTTTGTCAAAATGCCACAGATTTATATATATTACGATATAATTTTATGTACAAAAGCTTTTTAGTAAAACTTGTTTCGAAAAAGCTTTTCTTTAAATAAAGTTTAAACAAGTATGTACAAATTTAAAACAAATCTAATAGTGTTTTCACACCTAAAGTTAAAACCTGGTTTTAACATTAAAACTATTAACAGCTGATTTTGCGTTCACATTACAATTTTTATAAAATCAGGTTTTAACTCACAGTTTGTCCAATAATTTTGTGCAAAAAAAAATCATTTCTCATAGAAATAAGAACATTTTTATAAGAAATTAATGAAGTGAATGCTTGAAAATCAAACAATTTTATATAAAAAAATTAATTTTAGAATATTTTATCGGTTTGACGTTTTTTTATTTATTTTAATTAATTTATTTTTATTGAGCGCCACCCCAGCAAGCATTTCTGAGATAATTTTTTGTATATATTACCTAAATGAGTCTTCTTAGATCCCATTTGATGATTAAAAAAACTGATGTATCACTTAAGCGATTGAAAGAGTTCATATATTGTAACCTAAAACGCAAAAGGCCATTACTAACCAAAAATTAAAAATCGTGTTTTTCATTGATTCTGATATATTGCATCAACACAAATGTATGCAAAATTTGGAAATTTTGGAATCAACCGACAAAGATTTGCGATTTCATAAACAAAAAACAAACGACATAATCTACAAAAGATTAAATGATTAACGCTAAAAGGCCAAACTAACCGTGTGCATAATATGCAACATTGTCAATTGTTCTAACAACGGTAGGTTTTACAGGAAAAATAGAAGAAAACTTAATTATAAACAGTTTGAGCCAACTTATAAATTTATCATTTTAAATTGTTTATGCTTCTCCTGTAAAATTTTCAAGATGTTAGATAGGGCCTTTTGCGTTTTAGATAGCGATAAATAAGATCGTAATCATGTTAAAATAATGATTTCTTAATATTTTTTAATATTTTGTATTTTTGTTCATTAGTCTTGTCAAATTAAAAGAGTAAAATAGAAATGTTCTTGTAAGCCAAACAATTTAAAAGATTGGCTAATAAAGAAGCCCAAACATTACTGTCAATAAATGAAAGTATGTAAATGTAATTGCGAATAGTTTCGTATATCCTTTACGAGAACCCGATTACTTGCGTTTGGTTCAAAATAAAATTTGTCCAAATAATCAAGGGGCACTTTTATCAGAGAAAAATATTCAAAACATGACAATTAAAAAATTATTTTAAATATAATTAAAAGTCATATAATTTACGATTAAAAACTGAGACGAAAAATATAAACTTATGATTATAAAAACTAACATTAATTCGAATAATTCTTTGATTCATCGGTAGTGTGCATTTTCTCATAACAAGAGTTTGGTTCCTAAAAGATTCGATTGTGATATAAAATGCTTGCTGGGATTAAACATTATCAACTGTTTGCAATTTTTTAACTTGGTAGCATTGAATTTAGTACAACTAAAACATGGCTGTATTTCATTAAATCTACTTAAAACCAAATCAAAAAAGGTTTTAAGATGGTCTTAACAAAATTATTTTGTATGGTAAAACCAGGTTTTAATGATTGGTTTTATCGTTAAAACCAAAATTTGTGTTAAAACCTTAAGTGTGAAAACACTATAATTTAATTAAAAATGAATTTTATAATTCAATTTTGAAACAGCTTTACAAACATATAAATTCTCATTACAAACTGTTGGTCCTATACATATAAGTAAAAGCTCTTTATTAATAAAAAAAGCTTTGTATTTGTGCTTGCTGAAAAGTTTATGGAAAATTCGAAAAAAACTTCTGAGAATTATTTTGCACTTTCTCGTGAGCAACTTCTTTTTAAAATACTGCTAGATTTTTTTGCTCGTCTGTAAATTATATTTTATATAGCATAAATATAATACGCAATTTGTTCTCATGAAAGATAAACAAAATGCTAATAAGAATTTCTTCTAAATCACTATTCTGTTTTTGCTTTGTTTGATTTTTTTCTGGTGTTTAGAATTCTCATAAACAATTTAAGAATTTTTTTAATAACAAATCGAAATAACTACGTATTTTCCAATAAAAACATCCCGGAAGTCTTAAACACCTTCACACATCTTTGTTTGGTTTTTTGTTGTATAGTGATAGCCGAATCTTTGATACCCTTTGCGAAGAACTTAAATTTGTTCGGTAATGGACTGATGTCCGTAATTTCAACAAACAGATATGTGTTCGCACCTAGCAGTTATCTTTATCTATCCGGTAACACTGTTTTTGTCATCTCAACGTACGTTAATTTTCCCTACGGGAATTAACTAACGAAAATCGATGGTGTAACCCGTAGGTAAGAAATACGTTTTAAAGTAATGAAAACTATAGGATATCTATTTGTAGAAATTGCGGGCATTAGTAAAAGATCGGCGATTATGAACCAGACCATCGGGACTTAAACCCAAACTGCAGTAAATGTGATATCACAATTTCTTGTCATATAAAACTAATGTGTGCCTAATTTCATGAAAGTTTTAATCTTATTAACGGTTTTCGGCATATTAAAGTGTATTCCGACAGTGGGCTTTAAATTAAATCAAATTTTAAACTACCATTACCAAATTTTAAGTTATGACTTCTATGGTGTTTTTTTTTCTAAAAAATAAAAATGCATTATAATTGTGTAATATATTTATCAGGTTTAACGCACCCTTATAAAGTGATACATTTATAACAAAATAATAGCTACGTTTTACGGTCAACACAAATGTGTATTTAGCGTGTTAAATATTGAATGCAAAGTTTGTACTAATAAGCGATATTCACCAACAGCGGTGAATAGCAATTTTCAACATTAAATTTTCTTTATATTCCAATAAGCGTTAACAACACTGATTTTCGATAATTAAAGTCAGTTGTTGTAAACAATTTTGCGCCAAAAAAAAATAATTTTCAAATTAAATTAAAACAAAAGAAAAACAAAAAGTTTTTATATCCATCACAATATAAAAAAAAACCACAAAACAACACAAATCGTACGCAAAGTTCCGGTTCACACACGTCAAGTTTGACTCTTTAAGTCTTGATCTTTTAGGAGAGAAGGGATGAGAGAATGCCATATCTTTTCCCCTCTCTCCTAAAAACTGACGTGTGTGAACCGGCACAAACACAAGAAAAAGTTAATAAAAAATACTTGCTTGCATAAAGATGTACTTAACGCAGATGCAAAAAAGGTATTATCTCACACTCAATTTGCATTTATTCTTGCAACATATTTAGAAAGGAAAACGACAACTTTTTACGTGTTTGCATATATTTTTAGAATGGAACAAAAACCCGCGCGAATGGTAGTATACATGGAACATTATTGTCAGAAAAGAAAACACCATTAGTCTTGTAAAACCTAATTGGACAAAAATTATTACAATATTATTATTTGTTAGCGTATAAGACGCATTAAAGGTAATTTTTGGGAGGTGGCTTAATATGGGAACTATGGAAAATTATGGTTTTAAATGGTAAATTCTTTATAAACGGAACATGAATATTAATTTTTAAGGCAGTTTAGTCCATATTTGGGTCTTCAAAGGATTGTGCTGATTTTTCTTTCTAATCTGCTCAGGAGAACTATAAGTTTTGCTATCAAAAGCATTGCTGTCGGTCAAGTTGTTTAAAAGTGAACGTGTTTTTAACAATCGGACAGACTTAAAATAAGTCAAAAACCCAAAATATGGGGTTTTAGATAACTATTTCTTGGTGCTACACACAGAATGACAAGCTTATTATTTTAAAGGGTGTTCAACTACATTCCGGCTCTTTTCTCTTATCTTAAAGCTTAAATGACAAGAATCTTGAAAACTTACAAAAACATTAGCAGTAGCAAAAATTGTTTACATTATTTGTCGTTGAATTGTTATGTTAATAAGTTGATATAGATGTTGTTGTTGTTTGTGTGGTTATTGTTTGAGCACTTTTGTTGTATATTTCCAACAGACCATTTCATAAGCAAAATGTTAATTGGCCCATAATACCATGTTCACAAGGACAGCAATATTCGTGTTTCGCTCTCCCATTCCTGTTTCGCGCCCCAAACATGATCGAAACAACATGTTTTGCCATACAAAATTTTGAACGCGAAACAGGTCGTTTCATATTGAAACATGCTGCGAAACAGGAAAAATTTACTTTCATCTCCAATTTTGATAACAATTATCGTTAGTTTATTTGAACTAGCTCTCAAAATAAATCAAAAAAAAAATTAAAAAACAAAATAAAAATTGATGTTAAATAAAATAAAGTGATAATCATAAAATAATAATATTAATAAAAGTATTAAATAATATATTTTTAACTTGTAATTACTTTTTTATCTATTTTAAATAAAATCACACTAACAACACACAACAAAATGTCAAAATGAAACAAGAATGAGTCGTATGAACAGCATGTTTGGCAATCTAGTTTCAGAGAGCAAAACGATTGGTTTATATCGTCGTATGAGCATAGCGTAAAGCTAAGATCCCACTAAAAACAAATCAATATTCTGTTATCTTATATAAATTAATTGTCAAAAAATTAACTACATATTCCGTAAAAACAAATAAATATGCAGTTATTTTATAAAATTTTACTGTCAAAAATTCAACACCATATTCAGTAAAAACAATTAAATATTTATTCAGTTATTTAATATAATTTTACTACCAAAAAATAATTTTTACTTATCTAAAAAAAATGAATTGCTTGTTTTGTGTAAGCAATTCCCATTTTCTATTTGCTAAAATAGTTTAGTTAAATACATCAAATTTTAAAAGTAAAATAATTGCGAAGCCGTATCGGTCATGCTGCTGGTGTCTTATAATTGAGAGTTCTTCTGTAAACAACGTGGTCAGTACAACAAAAGTAAAACAAACGTGTGTAACTGGGTAAGTAAATAAAAATATTCTTCCTCTCTCGCTTATAAGAAAAACAAGCGGACAGGTGTCTGTCTGGTATTTTTTAGAAATTCGGCTCTTTTGTGGAGTAAACGAAAATTTAATAAAATAACTGAATATTTAATTGTTTTTACTGAATATGGGGTCAATTTTTTGAATTTTTGACAGTAAAATTTTACAAAATAATGGAATATTTATTTGATTTTACGGAATATGGTGTTGAATTTTTGACAGTAAAAATTAAATGAACTTTTTGTTAAAAATAAATGAAAAATAGGTAGACCGGTTTTTAATTGAACTTTCATTTATTTTATATAACAATTTCAGTTAATTTTACGTAGAGAATATTGTGAGTGTATTTATGTATTAAAACGTTAAATAGTACATTTGTACTGTTAAATGATAGAAAAAGGTTCGCTTTTACCAAAACCTTGCAGTTGTATCGATGTTGCCATCCCTGGTATGTAAGCATTTGTTTACAAAACAATAATTACAAAAAAAAAAGAACAAGGGCAGTAAGTTTGAATAAAATTGAATACATTTTTTATTATATATTAAAATATTGTTTAAAATTGTTAGGAAATATAATGCGAATTTCTGAAGTAAAATTATGTCTGCCAACAAGCAAATAAACAAAAACATATGATTTAATTTGCCCAAATAGCACGATAGTGTGACCGCATTGTACCGATTATTGTCGCAATTGAGTTTTGGCCGATATGAACCGAAAAAAATTGTCACAATGTGCGACGATAATGGGACCACCCAAGAACAAATTTTGCAATCTTTTTAAATGTGCGCCGATATAGCACGATAAAAATCTTCACAGATTGTGCTATTTGAGCCGATAGTGGGATCTTAGCTTAAGACTTTCAAATTACAATTGAGAAATAAATTGAATTGAAAGAAAATGTAGCTGATTACTTGCAATATGATTGCAATATACTGTGATTTGTGTTGGCAACATTTTACAAAAATGAAATGAGTTGGCAACATTTTACAATATTGCATTACTTATAGTTTCCCTGTCGGAAATAAACCCCAGACAATGTTATTTACTATAGACATTTAACATGTGCTTGTCATTGGAAATCTACTACTGACTATTGACTAGGTAGTTCTTTTGGGACCATATGTAGACATTGCAACGAGAGAATCACTAGTACTTTTTAGAAAATCGAGTCTACACTTTTGGTACCATGACTAATTCATTTTTCAGGTGGCGTTGAAAGCACTGCTATGCTAAATTTTTTTCTTACTTGGAGAGAGGAATGTCAAAAGTTGCTTGTGTTTTTGACATATCGACCAACGAAAGCAACAAATAAAATTCAATGTTGTGTTTTTGGTGTTGTACTTGTTGTAGTATCGCCACCACCGTTTACATGAATTCGTCTTGCTTGGTACTTTTTTAAAGTAGATGTCAAGATTTTTATTTTACATTTTATTAATTCTTATATAAATTTTCATATTAATTCGAATGTGTATTCTAAGTCAAATTACAATTTTAAAAGCTTTTATACTTTAATAGTCTTATTCATGGTGCAATAAGCAGGTGGCAGCACTACGCCAGATGATGATTTTTTGCTCTTGTGTTGATTTTCTAGGTTTATGTCAAAGTGTTGCTTATGTTTACAAAAAGTCCACGTTTTGTGCTGTGAAATTTGTTTTTAATTAAATTTTTTGATAATATTAAATTAAAATAAATAAGATATTGACCATAATTAAATAAAAATTGGCTAAAAATGTATTTATTTCATCACGTTCGGCGGCACGCTTTGATTTTTGTTTAAAGTATTTTTTGAAGTAAACGGTGATGTAATTTCCATTTTTGTTGTAATGTTGTATTTGTTGCCATAACAATGCCACCTGCTTATTCCACCATGGTCTTATTCCCTCAATATTTTTCAAGAATACTTTCTATGCACTATCAGAATTTTCGTTTGTATTTTATATTATTAAGACACTTCGTTGATAATGTCGCCAAACAGTCACCAAAATAGTCGACAAAACTGGTGACTTGGAAACACTTGCACCTAGGGTTATGTTTTTATATTATGAATTCGTGCTGATGTTTGTAACACCATAAAATATTGGCCCAAGACGCACCTTTAAGTATACCGATCGACCAAGAATCACTTTCTGAATCCGTCAAACGATGACCGTCCGGCTGGCTGACCTTGTGCGAAATGATAAAAATTGATAAAAATTGATAAAAATTGGTAAATAGGTTCTAATTGGCACAGGGACCAAACCTGTCACAAATGGGGCGACTCGGTCTATATTTCACATGGCCCATATACAAGCTTCTTTCCGGGCGAGTGTCTTTGTGCCCACAAGCCTTCCTATTATGTCGGTATTTAGATTAAATTTGGTTCAAATTTACTTCATTGCAAACAAAACCATCCATCTTGCCAAATTTAATTAAAATCGGTCCACATTTGACAAAAGCTCACGTACAAATACTACTCCCAAAAATGACTTTTAATTCCAATACTTCGTTATAAATGTTAGTATTGACATAAAAATTGGCGACATAACTTTTACGATAGCTACTATTATCTATAAAAAAGAAAAATTCCCGTATTATTTTTGTTAAAATGATTTAGCTAAATATAACATTAAATTATCAAAGTAGAATGATGACGAAAACCATATCGGGCCATTCTGCTAGTGTCAGTTAATTGTGAGTGCTTCTGTGGACAAAGGCGAAAACAAAAAAAGTAAAACATGTGTTAAAGGAAAATAAATAAATATATTCTCTCTATCTCTGGTTCTACGGGTAAGTTTTTACAATGTTTCTTAAATAAATGCACATGTTGTCCTTTAAGCTTTTTTCTAACTGTTATTTAAAACCCAAACCAATTCGATTCTTCATGAAATTTAAGTTGTTTCAACTTGAAGCAACTTTCATTCGACGTGATTCGGAGTCTTATTTCAATATGAATGTCATTTTGCTCTAACTTTACTGGAATGTTTAATTTACATGAATTACAGTTATTTTAAAAGAAAATAATATTGTTCGCCAGTTATTGTAAAATCATGTTAAATTAACATGAAGTAACTATGAAGCAAAATGACTACGGAAAAATGTAAAATCAACCTTGTTTTCGAGGATTTTACATTGATTTTTTTCTGTGTGTGGGTCTCATATAAACCTCCATGCTAAAGTCTCATATGGATGAAGATATCTAAATAATATTCGGCACAAAGAACTTTTACATGAATCTTAACCTCATACAATAATTTTGTTCAGGCAGGTCCATGATTGCCCATGGGTCCCAAATGGAGTACACTCTCGAATATATGCTTTTATATACTGTGGCTTAGAGTGTCATATGCTCGGGCTATACCGACCTTTTAATTGAAACCATCGTGTCACTTATTGCTTAATACAGGGAAACATGGAAATCATATGGCAAATAACATAGGTATGCGATAATATTTGTTAATTTGTTATCTTAACTTATTGCATAGCAAGTATTTATTATTGTAAAACATATTTTCGTAAAAGCATTTTTGAAAACATTTAAATTTGTTTTACTTAAATAAGCTTATAATAAGTATGCTTATAAGAAGTTGTAGGAAATCTTTGATAAGTTTATTCTACAATTCAGTTACATTTTGCTTATGGAATGGTTTGTTGGGCTTATGATTTTTTTTAAAAGATCTTTTTTCGCTCGTTTTAATTGACAAGTCTCTCTTTTTTGAAGTTCAGAGCGAAAAACTTTATGAGGAATGGAGTATAGTATATTTATAGAATATAGGAGCTATTAATATTTAAGCATTTTAAGTCTTCTTAAAAGTTTTTGTTTTAGTTCTAATTCTTGTTTATTTTTTTTTTTATTATAAAATATTTAAATGCTGACGTTGTGGCTTATTTTCTCTCAATCTATTGAAATATTAAAGACACTCAACCATTATTGACATACTTTAACGGTCATGGTCAACGAAAGGGTAGATTTATTGATAATGTATTGGTTTCCAAACAAGTTGTTTTGTTGTGTTAATATTTAATATCCACCACTTTTAGTTACAAGTCAATACGTTTTTCTTTTGTAAATAGAAAGGAGAAGAAGAAGGGAGTTTTGTAATTGATAGAAATTGCGTCATATTTTGGGTTTTACCTAATTAAAATTGTGGGCAGATGTTTTCGTAAATGTTGGTAATAGAGAATTTTGGTAGAAAGTAATTTATAAGACATCTCCTGTAAAGTTTTACAAGCAAAAGTATCTGTTTCAAAAATATTTCTCTTAACTTTGCGATAAGGAAAAATGCCTGAGTTGTTGGCTTGGAGAAAAAAAATTTCAAATTTTGGAATTGGCTTTTTTTTATTAATTTTCTTCTGTTCTAATACCTTCTTACCCTTTTTATTCCTTGGGTTATTTGTTTATTTACTTAAGGATTTTATATGGCTGTTTCTTAGAATAAGAGTGCATAATTTTGCTGGACTGTAGTGTAGTATATAAATAATTTTACAAAATAGGAATATATGACACAAACTTTCTTACTTGTTTTTAAAAAACTTTTAAAAATTTTTTTATTTGAAAAGAGGTACCTTGAGTTATGCTTCACACCAAGGACCGGAAAACGTTTTTTTTTTATGTTTTTCAAAAAATATTTATCATTGGTGTTCGAAAAATATTTTAAACTGTACAAAAAACAAAAAATGATAAAAATATTTTGTTTGATATTGTTTCTTAAAGTTCAAAATAATAAAGTTCTCATAAAAAAGTTTTTAAGAAAATTATTTTTTTTTTGTACAAAAAATTACGAACCGAAAATTTAATTTTTTCATCCGTACAAAATAAAATTATTTTCATCACTTTAAAAAAATAAAAGCAAACACAAAAAAAAAAGATATTTATTTTTTCAGTACAATTTTGTACATGAAAAGAAAAAAAAAGAACCGAAAACTTAAAATTTAATTTTTTTATTTGACAATTTTAAAACTCATGCGTACAAAATTATAGTAAAAATGTATAAAGGTAATTAGTAATAAGTGGTCATAAAATTACAAGATTATCCTAGAATTAAATAGTAATTTTATCAATTAGTTTGATGTTAAGTTTGAGCAACAATAAATTTTCTAAATGGTCAGAGCTTAAATTCCTTCTATTTTTGGTCATAATAATTGGCAAAGCACTGAAGGCTCTTTCCACAGATACCTGTGTTGCGGGTACAGCTAATGCAACAGTAGCTAGTTTTGATAATAAAGGATCTCTAAAGCTTTTGTTTTTCCAGAATTCCAATATATTAGCACTAAATGGCAACTTTTCCTCGTGTTGCAGTTTTTCTAATGAGTCCTGCACAGACGAACAATTACGGTTTGCTACATTTAGTGAATTCATTTCCAATTTACGGTAACGTTCTACATTACTACCTGTTGTTGACACGCATTTGCTTGCTCTGTCTTCGCCTAAGTTGTCGCTTATCTCGCCATTAATTTTTAATTTATTGTAAATTGTAAGGATGTGAGACTGAAAAACATATATACATATGTATATTTATATTGTTTTATGAAGTTTGGAAACGAATGCATTTATGCATATAGTACATAAAGTTCAAATACTTACAATTGCTGTTTTTTTTTGACTCTCATTTAGGTAAGCTGATCCTTTGTAATTAAATCTTTGATCCATATATAAAGCAGCTAAAAATGCTTTATTATCAACCAGAGTTTCTTTTCTTTTCTTTAAAGATTCTTGTAATGAGTTAGCAATTGTGTTATTGTTTAAAAACTCGTCAAGCTCAGTTTCACACACGAGCCACTCTCTAAAAAAATCCCCCATAACAAGTTGATTGTACTGCAAGAATGTTGTAGCATCTGCAATTGCCTTGAAGCTTTCTTGGAACAGCTTACAAAATTCCCAATCAACTTTTGTAGTAAATATGTTGCTAGATTCAACCCATAGTTTGCATTTCATCAGCGATTTAATCATTTCATATGTAGAGCTCCATCTTGTGGAGTTGTCTAAACTGGCAATGGGCCGTGTTTCGACTCTCGCATTTTTTTTTCTAATAAACTTGACACTTTCCCGACATTTACTCACTTCAATTTTTAAAATTTTTAACACATCCCATGCTACTAATTGCAATGTATGTGCAGCACAGTGCACAACTGATAAAAATTCAGAGACGTAATTGGATGTATTATCAAACATCTGATCGTTAAAATCTTCATTAATTTCTATATCGTTTTCAGAATATTCTTGCAGGAGCTTCGATGTTTTTACAACATTTGCTCCATTGTCTGTTGTAACAGAATATACCTGGCTTAAATTTATATTAAATTTTTGAAGGGTACTTAACACTTGTTCCTTAAGATAGGTGGAGTGATGTCGTTCTGAAAGTTCTACCATTCCTATTGTGAATACCTCAACTTCAAAATTTTTATTAATTATTTGAATATTCCCATTATACTTCTCTTCCCATTATACTTCTCTCCATTCTACTTGCAATGTCTAATTTAAGGCAAATATATTTTTGATGCATTATTTCTTTTATTTCTTGGCAAAGAGATATTGCCATGTCATTTATGGTCACACCAATCGATTTAGAATTATACTTTATTCCAAATCCATCTGTCCACGGTTGCAGAAGATTCTGAAACGCTTGATTGTCAAAAACGCGGAACGACATATGCATTTCTGTTACCGCTTTAACCACTGATTTAACAAATTCACTTCTGTTCATCTTTAGGGAAACTTGTTGAAGTTTGAGTTTCTTTTTTTGCTGTGGCGAATTTGAAGATTCACCTTCTTCTATAACAATATGCCCACTGTGTAATGAGGAATAATGACGCTTAACATTTCCCATATGAGCCTTAAGTTCTTTATTACACAACAAGCACTTTCCTGTACTGTTATCACCCAGCTCTAAATAACGCTTTATATTGTAACGTTTTTCACGACCCATTTATGGACAAAATAAGTATAACGTATTATTAAAAAACTTCTTTGCAATTAGAATTTTAAGCACAATTTTATATTATAAATTTAATTAAACTTTAAAATTGAGTTTTTATTGTTAGTTTCTAAATACAGAAAAAAAAAATATTTTTCTCAAAAACGTTTTTTTTTAAAACTTTATTATTTTGAACTTTGAAGAACAAATCAAACAAAATAATTTTTATTTTTTTTTTGTACAGTTGAAAACATTTTTTCAACATCAATGATAAATATTTTTCTTGTGTATTTTTCAAGTTTTGAATTTTTATTTTTTTGTTTCTTTTCACGTACAAAATATATATTGTACTTTCAAAATAAATATCTTTTTTTGTGTTTCCTATATTTTATTTTAACTGATAGAAAAAAAACTTTTTTTTGTACGCATGAGTTTTGAATTTTTTAAATGAAAAACTTAAATTTTAAGTTTTCGGTTCGTAATTTCTGATGCCTGCTTCACACTGTATCTTTTTATGTCTTAATAGTTAAGAAAAATATTTTATTTATTATTTTCGGCCTTAAGATATTGCCGTTAAAAAAAAAAATTGTGAACAGACTTTCTTTTCTTAAGAAATAAATAGTAAGAGAGAGAGAGTGAGTGATAGTAAGGAAGATCTCCTCTTTGTAGTATGTGAAATATGTTTTTAATTGTATCTATTAAATTTTTCCCAAAAATTTTTCGAATTGTTATTTACTGAGTTCTGATGTGAGGCGAGTAGACTGCACAGGTGTTGATTTGGTATTAAATAAGCTCATACGACAAGCTTGTATTATACCAATTGGCACTTGAAATTGTCGAGACACATTAATTCTTCTAAAACCCACACACACCAATGAAGAGGTTGTTATGCGTTTGTTAGGATGTTTGTAACACCTCAAAATATTGGTCGTACGCCCACCTTTAAGTATACCGATCAACTCAGAATCACTTTATGAGTCGATCTAAAGATATCTGGTCGTCCGTCCGCCCGTCTGGCTTGCTGGCTTTTAGTTAATTGTTTCTAATTGTCACAAGGGCTGAGCCTATGGAAAATGGTTTCAGTTCACAATTTCACAATTCGCCTTACAAGCTTCATTCCAGAATTGAGTCTTTGTGCACATAAACCATCTTCTTATATTGGTATTAAGATAACATTTAGTCCACACTTGTGTTATTGTAATCTAAACTATAATTTTATTGGAATCGGTCCATAATTGGCAATAGGTCCCATACAAATACTACTCCCGAAAATGGCTTTTAATGCCAAAACTTTCTTATAAATGTTGGTATTGACATACAATTTGGCATACAATATTGGCCATGGGCCCCAATTGATGTACACTCTTGAAAAAATTTTCTTTTAAAGATCTATGCTCGGGCTTGACCGACTATCCTTATTTACTTCTTTTTAAGTTAGAATTCAATGCAAAATGTCCTTTCTTTTTGTGTAGCATTATCAACATGCCAAATTAGCCTTCAATGTCTTTGGTTGGTTTTCCTATTTATCTAAACTTTCTAAGCTTTTAATGATTTTTTCAAACAATTTCTTTTAGTTCGTAAAACAAAGAATTTGATCAATTTTCTATATCGAATAAAAGCTATGTTTTCTTCTTTTGGCCTATTTCAGACAAAAAGTTTTACAATCGTAACACATGTATAGACTAAATGCAAATCAAAGATCGACGTAAGCGTATCTCGAAACTACCGTATTCGGCATAAGCTACTTTTCCATATTAGCACAAATATAATCATTAGCTACTAGATCAGTTGATCAAAATCTTATAACTTTTGCTTATTAGAAGCTGCAGTATTGAGAGTCTTAAATTTAAAATACAGTTTCTATTTAAGTTTTAAAAAAATAATAAAAACTTGAAATACAGATTCCTTCTTCTTTTTCTAAAAAACAAATCGACTTTCCAAAAATTTCCATTGTATTTCATCAATCTAACAAAACACGCGCATACGACAACAATGAAGCAAATTAAAGAAGAGAGGGAAAGAAATTTTTATTAATCGCTTTTCTTTTCGAAAGCAGTGGAAGAGAAAACATTGATGATGACGATGTTAAGGGCACTTTTATAACGAGTTTAAATACCAAAAATCACCAAATAAACCACCATAGATGGCTTTGATTTTTCTTTTTCATAGACACAAATAACAACGAACAAGATTAGAACAACATTAACTTTACAATGAAAACAACATAAAGAATTGTATTTATGAGATGAAAACATGACACATAAAACATACAAAATTCATTCAAACAAACGCACAAGAGAGACTATGAATGGAACAACAAATAGATAGACGGACGGACTAGCCAGTAACTGCGATTGCGTAGGTAGGCAAGAAAAACACCGAGAAGACGAAAAAGATGAACAAATAACTGCAACACTAAATGTGGTTTAAGGCATTCGCAGTGTCGAAATGAAAACAACGAAATTTTTCATTTAGGTAACGGATAACTAAATTTGTAAAAAGAGAACTTCTATTAAGCTGAAATCGGGAGAAAGTATTTTCTCTTGTTAAGAGAAGGAATTCCCAATGTGGTGGGGTTTGCTTACTTTTTGAGAATACATGCTTACTTTTTTCCAACTCACTAAACAATTAAAGCCAGCCGAACATTCATAATGCCGCAAATATGCTGAATGGGTGCTAGAGTAACAGGCTTTTATTGTTGATTTTTCCAACAAAATTTTCTTCAGCGATGAAGCTCACTTCGCACTCGGTGGTTACGTCAATAACCCAAATTGTGGCATATCGGGCTCAAAGAACCCAGAATTGATTACATCCGGAAAAAGTTACTGTTTGGTGCGCATTTTGGTCTAGAGATGTCATTGGGCAGTATTACTTTAAAAATTATGTATGATAACCGACGTTATTTGGCCTGCAATTGAAGATTATAAACTAGATGATATGTGGTTCAACAAGACGGTGCCACTACACTGAAAGAAAAATGCTTTATATATTTAATGAATCGTTTTCATAAAAAAAATTTTACTGGTTAAATGAAAATTTTCGTTGTCCAAATGTTATTTCGTAGTTATAATGAAGTATTTTCATTAAAATCGATTCATTGGATTTCGTAATTACGTTAAAAATTTTCATTGGATATATGAAAACTAAAGTTTGTCCAAGTTAAACAAAAATTTTTAATTGGGAACATAAAAAACAATATACAAACATAACTATATTCATAAATTAATACAAAATTATTTTCCTTAAAAATATGTTTAATTGTTAATTAAAAAATGTAAGATTTATTTATTTCATACATCTAATTTAATATGCCATTAAATTTATGAAATCAAAAAGTTTTTTATAAAAGCAACGTATTTCAATAATTGAAACAAAAATTATTTTTAATTCAAATAACTCTATAGTCTCAATAATTAAAAGTATAAAATTATTGCGAAAAAGCATGCCTTCATAAATTTAAATTTTCATTATGACAACGAAAAATGTCATTATAGTAATGAAACAAAAACTTTCAATCCATAAAAATGTATGTTTTTAGTTTTCTTTCATATGTACATACCCACCTACATATAGCATGTAATAAGTAATGAACAAGCAAATGTTCTCCTTAAAAAAAACACCTTTATTTTAAACTGTTGTCAACTAAATGATGTATACGAAAAAGCTTGTTCTCTCTTTAAAAATCAACGTTGTTATTGCTGTTATGTTATGACAATTTAATCTCATATTAACGCTCTTAATTGAGTAATGGCAAAAAACCTAGTTTTTTTTATTCAAAAACTACACTGCCACAGTAGGCTAGCTGGTAGTGAGCTAGTCTATCAGCGCCGAGGTTGCGGGATCGATTCCCGCCAGCGACCCTGGTTAAAAAAAAGTCAAATAAGGAGCAACAACTTTGATTATAAAAAAAAAAATTAAAAAGTATACCAGCGCCGAGGTTGGTTGCGGGATCTATTCCCGTCAGCGGCTCTGGTTAAAAAAAAGAAAAAGTTGAATAAGAACAACTTTGATTAAAAAAAAAAAATTCAAAAACAATTATAAATAAAAAAATTTTTTTTTTACTTTTTTGAAAGTATTTATCCAATAAATACCTTTCATAGATCTAATGTAATGTTTCATTAAATACATTTTAAGCGCTGCATAGGTTCCTTTTAATGCAATTTTTCATGGGATTAATGTCAAAATTCATTGGTATTCTGAAGAAAATTCTTTCAGTGTAGCCACACAACACAAATGATTTCGGATTTGTGGCATGTGAAGTTCCAAAACGCATAATTTCACGTTTTGGCAACGTCAATTGGCAACCAAGATAATGCCACTTGACGCCGTTAGCCATTTTTTTGTGAGGCTACGTCAAATACCGTGTCTACGGGATATTCCCCTAGCGTTGCAGCATTTTTAGACCAACATTCGTCCAGTTATCGCCGACATTCCGCCAGAAATGTGCGATAAAATGGGCGAAACCCACCTCAAAAGGATCGATTGCCGCTAAACTAGTCTAGAGGCGGTCATTTAAATAACATTGTATTTCGTACGTAATGTCAAGGTCCAGTCATTAAAATGAAATAAAAGTTTCAACGAAATTATAGCTTTTTGCGATGGTCGCACTGCATTTTGAATTACTTTTGATTAATTATTAAAATGTCTCATTATGTTAACAATTCCTATTTCTTTATTTAGTTTTGGTTTTTAATTAGGCAAAAAACAACTTACAATTTTTTGTTTTTTTTTTGACAGTCTTCTATAAAAATTAGTAATGACTCCCTCCATTGAGAACCGCTGGTTTAGAGAAAGATCTTTGAAGACATATAGAGTGTTACAAACCAAGCAAAACACATGTATTATTTGCTGCATTTTTATGTACATAAATTTGCTGCATACTGTTCATGTATGTGAGTATCTAACATGACGCGTGTCACGTATAAAGGTGAAACAAATTGTCATTGAAGAAGGAAAAGAAAACAAAAAATATCTTAAACGTTTCCAAACACCAATCAATTACAATTGAGTGTATTTTGTATCTTTAAAAAACAAAACATTGAACCTTCTGTTACAGAAGTGATAAAATGTCTTCAACTTGAATTGTAGTTTTGAGGCTTAAAATAGATTCTAAGAAACGTGAACTTCTCTGAGTTGAATTTTAAGGGTTGCTTTTTTAAGAAGTCACTAAAAGATAAGACAATGAAATTCTTATGATCCCTTTCCTTTCTTTTAAAAATTGTATGGAAAAGTAGCATTAACAATTAGTATTATAATAAGTTCCTCTTTTTTAAAAGTATTCAAAACATATCAATGATTGTTCTAGAATGTTTGTGTTCAGAATGCGGAGGAATTATCGTTTAAAGGAGACTTCATTAAACAAATGTGTTGCTTTGATGAATTGTATTTTGGATTTAGTTTTTTTTTCTTCTTCAAAATTAAATGAATTGTTGTTTCCTTAAAAAAAATTCTTTGTTTTTTTTTTTTAAATTGAAATTTTATTATATTTTTTTGTTACATGGAATACAACAAAAAAAGCAGCTGCATATTTATGATATTGTCCAGGATACGCATGTGCAACAGGACATGTATGATAAGGTTTTATGTGTTTTTGCTGCGTAGTTTTTTAGTTTTATAGTTTTTGTTTTATTCTTTTGAATAATGAAATTATTGCTTTTGGTTGTTTACATCCTACATTTGATAAAGGTACAGTGTTACCCCCAGTTGTAACACTTTAAAATTATCAGTTTATTATTAAAGGCGAAATGATAAAATTATGTTAATCAAAGTTCAAAACTTGTATTCGCAATTTTATTATTATATAAAAACAACATGGCTAAGGTTTGAGATCTATACAGGAAATGCTTAATTTTGAACAAATACTTAAAACAAAAATTTTTTTCCAAAGAAATTACCAAAATGTTGGTTCATGTTACCTAAAACTTTTAGCAATCAATTCTAATCAAAACATTTACAAAAGTTTTGTTATAATAGGTTCTTTAATGATTAAAATATAATTTCAAAATTTTTATAAAATTTTTTCGGAAAATATGGCTTGCTGGTCCCCGTTATGCATTTACCAGAGTACTGAAGACTGAACTAAAGCCATCAGCAAAATCAGGCCACGCCGCTTAAGTTAAAATATAAATAAAAAAAATTGTAAATATAAAATATAAAAAACAATTGTATATTTTAACATAAGCGGCGGCCTGATTTTGCTGATGGCTTCAGTTCAGCCGCGGCGTTGCCTAATTTTGCAGCTGGCCACTTAACTTCAGTAGTGTTGCTATTCTTAATCGACCCATACGATTAAGGAACAATCGGCAATTCAGATTTTATTTGTCGTGCTTAATTCCCAATTTTTATTTTTGATAAAAACACAGAAATTTGGAATTAAGCACGACAAATAAATCTTGTAAATTTAAAATTTTGTATTCCCAAGAAAATTACTTTGATACATAATTACTTTCACATATTTGTGTAAAATTCTAACAAGCGACCGACATTTATTTCAACGATTTATGCCAGAAAGTGATTTTTAGCAGTGAAATTCGTTTAAAATCTGTAGTTAAATATTAAATCAAATATGGCTTATCAGGGTTAAAACAAAACAATACTAAACTATTTAGTTTACGGGGTGTTTTTTTTAGGGGCATAGAACTATTTTTTTTAAAATAAAACACAAAAAATTCAATGGAATGACCAAAATGTTGGTTTTCTTAGCTGAAAAATTTCATGGCATTAAAAGTATTAATATAATTTCCGGCATATGGACGGTCCAATTTGCACCACTGTTTCGAGCATACCCGGATATACTTCGTCAATAATGCATTGCGTAGTGTTGGCTTCTAAATGACCAGTCGTTGCTAGTTTATCAGCAAAAGCCAGAGATTTGAGGTACCCCCACAAAAGGTAGTCCAATGGCGTCAAATCACACCAACGAGGTGGCCAAATATAGAGATAGTTTAGTCGCCGAATTTCTGGCTCAACAAAGTGATAATTTCACGTGCTGTCTTTTTGCAATGACATGAGGACTACAAAAATCACGAATTATTTCCCTGTAGCGTTCGCCATTCACAGTAATGTTGGCCCCGATTTTTCACTTAAAGATAAATGGGCCAATTATGCCTTCGCCATGTAAGCCGTACCAAACAGTGCTTTTCGCACGTAAAAAATGGAGTCTCATGAGGATTGTGCACGGAGGTGCTATAACTCAGCCACTTCTTATCAGATACAAATTTCAATTACCTTTCCAACGATATGCTATTTATCTCGATCGGACTTTTCGGTTGGGCTCTACAAGGGTTTAAGTGGGACCATACACCGAAAAGCACAAAAGTACCGTTATCTAAAAAACGGTACTTAGAAAAAAATATTACAGCGTTTTTCGTGTTATTTGTAAAAATTTGTAAAGCAGTGTTATCCATCTGTGAGTTTCTCAGCATCACGGTTTGTAATTTAATGAAAGTAGCTGTTTTCACAGAGTTGATTGTTTATATTAAGGAAAATTGACACAAAAAATTTTCTTATAAAGTAAAATTCGTGATTTTTAATCACATTAATCTAAATATTGATTAAAAGTCCAGAAGTAGAGTTTATATTGTTCGTTTCTTATCAACCAGCTTTACAAATTGTTTAACAGTTATATTAAAAACCAACCGGCAAAAAAATAAATTACTGTTTTGTAACTGACACTCAAAAAACGTACCATACTATAATTAGGTACACTGGGCTTGCTGACGAATTAAGGGCAGATAATATCGACTTTTTATCGACAATTGTAAACAGAAAGTCCTCTAGACCTTTAGCAACAGCTGACAAGTCGAAAAGTGTCACTTTTGGGCATGACACAATAAGCAGCAAAAATGCTAAATTAAAAAATAATTATTTCATAAACAGATGCTTAACAAATGCTTAACCACGGCATAAAATTAAAAAAAAAAGAATTAAACTTTTTAAGTTGAATTTTATGCTTTCAATTTGAATACTATAAAAAATATTTGAATTCTAATTTTTATAAAATTTCTTAATGTTACATTTCTCACCTTAAAAGTGGAATTCTGCCGTTTTGTTGTTTTTGTCTGTAAATGTAAATTTTTGTTTTGTTTTTTTTTGTTTTGGGTTGCCACAGTTAATGGCTCATTTCACACTCAGTCAGTAGTCGTCATACACACCCAGAAATATGCATCACATATTTTTTTCGTTGTGCTTTTTAAGTTTATGACTGACGAAGAACTTGTTATGAATCACTGACCTCTTAATTTAACTGTAAAATTCTTTTCTTCTGCATGTAACGACTTAAACAAGCTTAGAGTTCAACTTGCTGCCCGTTTCCACGCTGCTGCTGCTCACATGACAACTATGGATGTTGCTGTTCTTGATTTGTAAGTCAACAACATAAAAACAAAAAGATTTACTAAATTTAAATATGAACCGGTTAATAAACAACACCCGCGCGTTTTTCACTGTATTCAACAGTGGATGGAAGTGTGTGCGCACATTTCTCCTCGAATTCTTAAGAAAGTGTGAGAAAAGTTTATTGCTGTTAATTTTTCGATGTTAGAAAAAAAGGTAATAAATTGAACGAAACTTTCAGTATAAAATACTATACCATTTAAAAAAGGTACCTTTTAAAAAGTAGTTTTTTAAATGACTTTTAATAGAAGCTTTTTAAAGCCTAATCACATAGAATCCTCTGTACATTATGCCTCGCTTTTTTCCCACACAATGCGACATCAACTACAGAAGGCTAGAATACAAAACAAGAGTTGAAATGAACTTAAGTAACTAATGGCATTATGTTCTTTATAGGATCTGCAGGAAAAAATATACACTATACTAAAATGTGTTAAATGCAAACAAAATAATCTCTTGTGTTAAATTTTAATGAAATAAATAAAATGTGGAAGTTTGTTTATTAATACACAGTAGCACATTTTTCAACTTCAAAATATTGAAACAAGTGAGACCCCCAAAATCTGAAAGCTTATGATGGTAGAAGAAAAACCTTAACTGGGTTTTGAATTATAAGCTAAGGTTTTTTTTTTTTAATTCGCTTTTGAAGTTTTCGACTGGGTGTGATTTTTGTACAATTTTTAATAAACATGTACTTAAGTCTATGTCTCGCGAACTATTCGAAATATTGCTTTTCTCTGTTCGTCAAATTTTTAGCGCTTAATCAGATCTAAAAATTTAACCTTGAGATAAAATCAAAAAAACAACAACATCTTACTCAAAACTGTCAAAAAACGTAAAATTTCGTTATATATTTTTATTTTTGATGATGGAAAAATTTTTTTGAAAAAAGGAACTTTTTAGAATAAAGGAACTTTTTAGAAAAAATAAACTTTTTAGAAAAAATGAACTTTTTAGAAAAAGGTGCATTAAAAAAAGTACCTTTTTAGGAAAAAGACCCTTTTTAGAAAAAAATCCCCATTTATAAAAAAGTCCTTTTTTATAAAAAAGTAACTTTTTAGAAAAAAGTACCTTTTTAAGAAGTACCTTTTTAGAGAAAAGTACCTTTTTAGACAAAAGTACCTTTTTAGAAAAAAGTACCTTCTTAGAAAAAGTACTTTTTAGAAAAAGTAACTTTTTAGAAAAAAAGAAACTTGTTAGCAACTTTTTGGAAAAAGGACATTTTATGAAAAAATGACATTTTTAGAAAAAAAGGACATTTTTAGAAAAAGGAAATTTTTAGAAAAAAGGACATTTTTAGAAAAAAAGTAACTTTCTAAAAAAAAAGTGCTATTTTGGAAAAGGTACCTTTTAATACAAATTTAGTTTTTAAAGTCGTAGCTAGTTAAATGAGAATAATACCATTGCGCCTGTAAGAACGCCGGCAATGTGCTTAAGTAAGCAAAGTTTTAGTTAGCTTTTCTAGATTTTAAAACCTGGGAGTTTGAATTTGTTTTTCCAAATAATTATGTATGTTTAAAACTACCTTGCTCTTTGTACTTAAATATTTACATATCAGGTATGTAATACCAAAAAACTAACAAATGCAAATAAAAAATTTTAAAATTGCAGATAATTGAAAATGAAATAACCCAGCAGTAAATATTGAAAGTACCGCAAGTTGCAGGCCTTTTTGAAAGCCTCTATACTCCTTTCTAAAATATTCGCTTCGTATGATATCCTGCTTTCAGAAGTATGCCTTCAGAAGGTATAAATTTCTTTTTGAAAGACCTTCCAAAATATTCAGTGCACATTCGCTACTCCCTTCTTTAACAAGGGAGAAAGGAAGTGGTTCAGTTTAATTTTTTAGTGACCTTCCTTAAGCCCTTATGACACAACATTTTTAATGCATTGTTCAAGTTTTGGTGAACAGTACAAATATAATGTAATACAAAAATTTACCAAGTGCAAAGAGTTAAGCTGTATTAAGATAAATGGCAAACAGTCAAAAATTTTACTAAAGTTATCGATAAAAAATGAAGTTATGTCAAAAAAAATGTAAAATTGTTTAACTTAAAATTGACATTTCAAGCTTGAAATATTTAAAGTGTTGCTGAATCAGCGGTTTATGGGCAAATTCTGCGATTTACCGCTTTTTGTTTTTAGGTTTCTCATAAACAAAAAGTTGGCAACATTTCATAAAATAAACAAAACAGGGATGGCTATGTTGTTTCAATTGTCGTTTTTTGTTGATACTTTTTAAACTAAGATTTATAATACCTTTTTGTGGTGTTTTTTATGAACATAAATAAAATTAATTTCAACTAAAAAAATCTTTTAGTACAATTAGGGCAAAAAAATAAAATTTTTAAAGGTTGTTGGTACAATTTCAAAAATTCTTAACGCCATCCCTGAAACAAAACCATAACAAGAGAAGAAGAGTTTGCTCTTTCTAACATTTACTGTTTCTTTCTATCAATTCTATATCAATTAATGAATAAAAAATGTAGTGTCATAAGGGCTTAACTCCCTTCTCTGAGAAGGGAAAGAAGTTTTTTAATTTGTATTTTTGTTTTTGTCTCCAACATTCTTAAAAACAATTTTATACGTCTCTTTTTGCACCTGATCCTGTTTTTATAACGGTTTTTTATCTTTTTTGGTGTCTTTAAAGGCCTCGTAGGTTAGGTTAGGTTAGGTTACACGGGCAGCCGTCACAACGACGACTCACTTGGGTCCTTATAGCGGTCCCTTTGTGATACCCATAGCCAGTGACAGGAGTCAGCCAGTACCCACCAGACTATTCCCCCGAGGTCACTGCAGCCTCGAACCACCCCGACTCCCTGCAGAACAGGGAGATCGATCTCAGTCCCACATTGGACAGATCGTCCAGACATGGCAATTCTGGTCTCCCAAAATGCCTAAACCTGATGCTCCCCAAACCGGGGCATTGGCAGAGAAAGTGAGACACCGTCTCCTCCTCCTCCTCATCATGACAACTCCTACAGTAGTCGTTATGCGCAAGACCCATCCTCCTAGCATGAGTCCCTATCGCCCAGTGACCCGTAATGACCGATATCACCGTTCTCATCCGGTCCCTACCGAGACCGAGAAGTACACGCGTTCTCAACGCGTCATAGCCAGGCCATAGAGTCCTGGCCATCAAGCAGGTAGGCTCCCTCTGCCATCTGCCCTGAGCCCTTCTGTACGACTCCCCTCTGATGAGAGTCCTGCAGCGGGCCATTGAGGTGCCAATCAGGCCGTCGATGAACGGGTCATCCAAGAGACAGCCTCGTTTGGCCAGACCGTCCGCAGTTTGGTTACCCAGGCATCCACTGTGCCCTGGTACCCATGTCAGCGTTACACTGGAATGTTTCGCGATCTCATTTAGAGACATCCGGCATTCCACTGTTAACATAGATGTCGTAAAGACACCAGCCAGAGCTGCAATGGCAGCCTTGCTGTCCGTAAATATACATATATCCCTCGATATACGATAGTACTTCAGCCAGTTTGCCGCCCGCTTTATGGCAGAGATTTCCGCCTGCAGCACACTGCTACCATCCGGCAGCCTGAAAGAGACCCTAATGTCCCACTCCTCGATGAAGAAACCTCCACCCACTCTATCGCCCATCCTGGAACCATCGGTGTAGACCCGCAGGATCGGTTCCAGAGATCGCGTATTATCGATCAGCTCATCATCATTACCATGATGAACTGTGAACAAAGCACCGAAAAAGGGTTCCGGAGTGCAATAGTCCAGCCCCGCCAGGTCATATGATGCACTAAGCAAGATCCTGGCATGACCATAGTTCCGCGAAGACCATAGGCCCACCGCCCCCAGTCTAATAGCGGAAGTCAGGGCCTGTTGTTCGGCCATGATGTCAACCGGCAGCCAGTTCAGTATAGTAAACAGCGCCTTCGTCGGTGTCGAGCGGAGTGATCCCGTGATCATCAGCGCCACCACCCTATATACTTTCTCAAGCATCCTGCAGTACCGTCCCCTTCCCATCGCAGGCCACCACACTATGACCCCATAGAAGAGGATCGGTTTTACCACCGCCTCAAAGATCCATTCGACGCCCCTGGGGCCAAGGCCCCAACTTCTGCCCAAGGATCTCTTGCAGGTGTACAAGGCCACAATGGCCCTATCAACCCTCGTTCGAACGTTGAGTTCCCATGATAGTTTGCTATCGAGAATTACGCCCAAATATTTGGCATTGTTCGAGAGCGTCAGCTCCGTGCCATTTAGCCTAGGAAGTTTAAAGTTGCCAACCTTGTACTTCCTGGTGAAGAGTACTAACTCAGTCTTCTGTGGATTGACGCCAAGTCCACAGGAGGTGCTCCAAGAGCTTAGAATCTGCAATGCAGATTCCATGCAACGGGACAGTGTGTCCGGGTGTTTACCCATGACCGCCACCGCCACGTCATCCGCATACGCGACGGTTTTTATCCCCAGTCTGTCGAACCGACTCAACAAAGTGTTCATCGTCAGGTTCCATAGTAGAGGTGACAGAACTCCACCCTGCGGGGTGCCCCCGTGCACAGATCTGCACACATTGGCCGCACCCATCGTGGATTCAATGATCCTACTGTCAAGTAGATTGCCAATAAATCTACAAGTTACATCGTCAACACCCACCTCCCTCATCGATTCCAAGATGGAGTTGGGTCTGACATTGTTAAAAGCACCCTCAATGTCCAGAAAGGCCACAAGTGAGTATTCCCGAAATTCAAGGGATTTCTCAATGTAGCCTACCAGTGAGTGAAGCGCCGTCTCCACAGATTTGCCCCTGGTGTAGGCATGCTGTGATGAAGAGAGCAGATGTCTAGGAATAGACATCCTCAGATGAATGTCAATGACCCTTTCCAGGGTCTTGAGAAGAAATGACGACAGGCTGATTGGCCTGTAGTCCTTAGGTCTGGTGTGGGATGTTTTCCCTCCCTTTGGAATGAAAACAACCCTACATCTAGTCCAACTGTTGGGAACGTACGAGAATCTAATACATTCCGTGTAAATAGCGGACAGCCAAGGAATCAGAAGCCCCGCATTCTTTTTAAGGTCGGCCGGAATAATACCGTCCGGGCCAGGAGCCTTAAAGGAGTCAAAGCTCCTTATCGCCCAATTGAGCCTATCATAGCACAGGGACATGGACACGGGTCCAGGCTCTGATAAGCAATTGATATTCCGTGGTGTTGGAATGGTATTGCCAGGAAAGTGTGTGTCGATTAAGACCCCCAGCGCCTCCTGACTATTCGTAGTCCAGCTACCATCAGCTTTCTGAATGTAGCTTGGAACAGCCGGGCAAGAAGCCATTATTTTGCGCAATCGGTTTGTCTCAGAAGAGCCTTCCACTCCACTGCAGAAGTTTCTCCAGGCATTCCGTTTCGCCGATCTCACCAAATTCTTGAACCTATTCAATGCCGACTTATATTCCGCCCAGTTTCCCAGACGTTTAGCCATATTGAACAACCTACGACAGTCCCTGCGGGACTGTGCAATCTCGGGGCTCCACCACTGTGGTCTGCCCCCCTTCCTCCTAACCACCGGCCTACAGGCCAGTGCCGTTGCTCGACGCAGTGCCCCCGATAGGAACTCCACTGCCATTTCAGTCTCCGTAGTGCCATTAATGACAGGGACTGAGCCCAGAGAGTCAGCGAGTAGACTAGCCTGATAGTCCCACTTCGTCCTTCTCCTATTTACAAAAGTACACTCCCCCAAGGGGGGTGAACCTAATTGAAACTCAACATACCTGTGGTCCGAAAAGGAACAGTCATTTGAGACCGCCCAGTTACTTATTAATTCGGAGTGTTCCGAGCTGACCAATGTCACATCGAGAACCTCCTGTCTATTAGCTACAATGAACGTGGGTTCCGCGCCTATGTTTGCTATTTCTAAATTACTGTTACAGATAAAGGAAAATAGCGACTCACCTCTAGTGTTGGTGTTAGAGCTGCCCCACGTGATGTGGTGCGCATTAGCATCAGCACAGATAACCACCGGGGTACCCATGGAGCCAGCTTTGGTGACCAGGCCACGAACAAGCCTCGTAACTCTTATGTAAACGTATACGTTGCTGATCACCTGTTCCGTTTTTCTTACCAAGCATGTGTGAATAGGTACACTTACGTAAACGTAACATTGCGTTGCGGATGAACCTGATACAATTAACATTTTTCTCCGTTTTAATGTAACAGGTGTGAAAGGATTTTGTTTTTGATTATGTTTATTGATAAAGTGAATATTCCATCGACGAACATAACCCAAATTCCACTAGCTCGAAATATTTTGAATGTTGGCGGCCATACCCGCTTAAGGATGATATATGGCCGTGCTTAATTGGTTAGAAGAGCGCTAATCACCTCTGCGGACAAGAACCGTGATTAATAGAAATTTCGTTCGCCATTGGCAGGACGTAAACTTAAGAACAAAATTACGGTTAGGTTATGTCGAAAGGACATATTTTGCATTCTTACCATTGAAATATGTGAATATGTATGTATGTTTATGAATGTAAAAATAACATTTGTTAGAAGTCATTTTAAAAAACCTTTTTTTGTAGGTATTCAAATCGTCCTTCTTTTGTATGTATTCTTAAAGTACTTTAAAATTTGCCCATTTTACAGTACAAATTTGTAATGCCTTTTAACAGTCCTTTTTTAAAAGGCTTTCTTAAAGACATGAATCAGAAGGGCTAACAAAAGACATTATCTTAAAAGCCTTTTAGAATTCCTGTAAGAAGAAGGGAGTGTGGAAGGGCTTGCTCCCAATGACAACCTGTGTAAAAAATATATGGTTATGGAATGTGGCGAGGAGCGCTTGTGTCTGCTTAATAAGGCCTTCTATTAGGCCGCTTTACTCATTCTTTTTACCGCTGGGTATTCCCACAAAACTGAAAACACTCCCACAGCAAATAAAATAACAGCGAAAGCCCATATAAAATGAAATAACTCGTATGTACAATTTTTTGGGACTATTTGGGTAATATTTCATTACGCAATATTTCCCAGGCAAAAAAATTAAATAAAACCGCTAGGGCTGGGAGCTATTTCATAATGAAATTACACCTACGTTTGAATGAAAAAATTTTGGTGCTAATTTCATTGCTTCTTTGGCCTTATTGCACTTGGGAGTTATTGCACGGAGCCAAATCAACTAATCGAGAAAAACGAACTTATTCAGAAAAAGGACATTTTTGAAAAAATAACTTCTTTAGAAAACGGACCCTTTTAGGACAAAAATAAACTTTTTTTAAAAGGACTTATTTTGAAATGTAAATTTTTAACAAAGTACCTATTAAGTAAAATGTTCGTTTTCTTAGCAAAAATTTCCTATTTAATAGAAAGCATCTATTTTTCAAGAAGTAACTTTTAGGACAAAAGTAGTTTTTACAAAAACTTATTAAAAGCACATTTTTTAAAAGTAGTAAAAACAACTTTGCATTTTAAAAACTTTGCATTTTATATTAATTCAATTAAAAAATGCATTATTTTCGATATCTATGTATCGTATTTATGACATTCATATGTTTGATCACATTTAGACGTCATTTAGTTTTAAGCCTTTAGGCAGTTAGTTAATGATGATGGAAAACATTTTAAATTATTAAGAACAAAAACGAATATTTTACCACTCTGCTATAAAACTAAATGATAATTATAAAAATATTCATACATATTTGTATCGAGGGGATCAAAAATATCATATAAAACAGTAATCGACATGATCATTGACATCAAAAAGGATCAGCTGCCATAATATTTTATTTGACCACATTTAAACTGCTGCTTATGTTTTTGTTAAAACGAATTTAACGATTTTTAAAAGACATTTATTGGGGGTTCAGTTCTTTTTAATTCGTATTGTTTTTTTTTGTTTTCATTCCTTTTTATCTTGTAGTTTTTGTCCAATTTGAGGATGATCATTGAATATTACAACAGGAACAGGAACAATGCAAACATTTCTTACTGCTGCTTTGTTGTATGCGTTCTTTTGTCTGTTTTTATGTGTCTGAGTGTTTTTAGTTTTATCGATCTCAAAGCAGTTGTGACATCAGGATACTCCGACAGATGTTATTTTTTTCTAGTTGTTTTGATGATAAAAAACAGGACCTTTTTACGCACAAAGCACGCGATAAATGAAACAACAACCGATTAACAACAAGAACGACTAAAACACATGTTTCCTTAAGGTTGTTTTTTTTTTTTGCTTTTCTTCTTAATTTTTCTGGTCGTTTTAGTCTCTTGTTAATGACTACATGACTCATAATTGAATGATTTTTATTGTTATTGAAATGTGTGTGTTTTTTGTTTAAGGAAAATTATTGTCAAAGGTTTTGGATATTTGTAAGATTCTAGATTTAAGATAAACGCCGAATGAAATACTGCCTGATAATAAGCATAAATAAGAAATAAATTAAATTTCTATTTAAATTTGACCTCCTCAATTAATTTGTTAAAAAAAAATATTCCTTAAAAAAATTGCTTTAAAATATTTTGCGATTTAGTGGAAAAAAAGTATTTTTTAGACAAAATGTAGCTTTTAGAAGCAAAGAGCTTACAAACTTTTAAAAAAGGTTAAAAGTTTTTTCAGAGCTGTTGTCAATACCGATTTCGAGTTTTGTATAATAAGCAGCGATATTCGCTATGAATCTTCATCCATTATGCCAGCCGTACACTACACAAGTTCAGTGCTCAAGTCTTGCATTGTACAGGGCGGTTTTGTATGTATGGCGGTGTTTTTGCTATGTATGCAGTGAACTAAGAAAAGATAAAAATAATTTAATATTTGCTTAAGTTTGTTAAACTGTACAGGGAACTTCTGTAGTATGTCGCCGGCAATAATAACACTTTTTTTTTATTGATTAAAGCCATTTTTTCTCTTTGGTCTTATATGGGAGCTGTGGACATTAAGAAAAATGTTTTGTGCTTTGTTTCAACAAAATTTTCCGGGATTAAAGTGATTTTTAGGAATGATATTACCCATTCCCGCCAATTGTTGTTATGGACCTATTCGTACAAAATTTGGTGCTGTTTAGGTATGAATCGAAATTTCTTTGTTATTAACTTTTTTAAAAATTTAAACGTGCTAAATTTATTTTCGGAAAAGGTGGGTATATAAAAGCTGTTGTCTTAAAACTAACACTTCGAAAAGTTTTGCCAGATTAAAAGGATTTTTCGGAACGGGTCTTCTATGTGAGCAATAAGCAAATTTGGATCAATCCAAACGAAATTTTTGTAAAGTCTTTATTAGTTTATTAAACCTTTTGCCATTTTTTTGGACATTTTTTAGGGGATGGAATCTATGTAGAACCATAGACCCAATTTAACAAATTGTAATAGGTACCTGTATGAATGATGCAACTATAATTGAAATTAAGAATTGTGTTGTAGGCTTAAATCGGGAGGTTCTGTGAATAGGGACTACGTGAACAATTTAACATTTTATTTTTTTTAGCGAAAAGTACTCTTTGTTTAAAAGCATACAAATTCTATGAAAGATTACTCTTTGCGTAAAAAGGTTTTTTTTGTGACTCTTTGTGTAAATACGTTATTTTTAAAGACATACTTTTTTCAAAAAGGTACTTTTTTAGAAAGATACTTATTACAAAAACGTACTTTTTGTAAAAAGTTGGTTTTTATTAAATGGTTCTTTTTGTTAAGCGATACTTTTTGATATATCTACTTTTTCAAAAAATGTTTTATTTAAGAAGACACTTTTTGTGAAAAGATACTGTTGTGAAAAGAGTACTTCTTGTAAAACGGTCTGCATAAATGTTCTTGGAAATCAAGTACACAACACCAAATTTGTTTTCAAAACGTTTGTGTACAACCACAATGACAAATGCTATGCGGTACTGTTCGTCGTACAATTTAAAAAGTGTTGAGAGGAAACAAGAATTCAGAGAAATACCCTGTAGACAGTACTTGTTTCTTTCAAAACATTTCAATATTTAGTAATTAAAAATGACCTCGTGCAGTTGTTGAGAATTTGTGCTGTTTACTTGTGTGTCGTATGTGGCGTACACATACAAAGAAATGTTGTTGCAATATTATCAAAGAAGTAAAATATTTCCTACAAACATACGTGTGCCAAACTCACATAAAAATAAATAACGTATGTATTTTTTGTTACCACTCTCATTGATGCGTGTATTTTTATTCCCTTCTTATTGTTTGAGAGTATTTTTTTTATACCTGCACTTTCAATGTAGTAAAGCATTTTTTTTTGCTTCTACACGTACTTGCGTCAATGTATCGTCTACACATCTGTTCAGTATTTGATGTGACACTGACACTACATTATAGATCTTGAACATTTTTCA
Organism: Pollenia griseotomentosa; assembly: GCA_963931875.1. NCBI lineage: Eukaryota > Metazoa > Arthropoda > Insecta > Diptera > Polleniidae > Pollenia > Pollenia griseotomentosa. Next base: position 170,455,510 of record OZ007562.1, on the reverse strand, counting down.
TGACAATGAAAATGTGCAGGTCTCTATTTTTTGTGTAGAAAATTACGCTTTTTTAAGAACAAAGTTTCTTTTACCTTATTTTTTTTGTTCAAAGAAATACTTTTTTTACCTGGCAAAAAAGGTTACTGCTGATGCAACCTGTGAAAGGAGATTTTTTATAAGTAACTGCTCTGGCTAAAGGACGAGTTTTTTAAAATTTTTATGTAAAAAAACTTTTTTGCAGTAGCTTATTTTTTTTAAAAGTACCTTTAATAAAAAATTGCGTGTTTGTATTGTAAAAACGTACCTTTTTTTTTTAAAAAAAACTCTTTTTAATAAAGAGTTTTTTTATTAAAAAAGTATCCTTTCAAAAATAATTACATTTGTAAAAAACAATTAAAAATATTTCTTTTTCCAAAAAGTTCCTACAAAAAGTACTTTTACACAGCTTTTTTTAATAAAAAAAACTAAGGTTTGTTCAGTGTTGCCACTAAAAACATCCAATTTTTCCCAACACTTTGGAAAAATTTTCCCTACAAAAATCCCTACGCGTTTTAGACATTAATATCTAAGAAAAACGATAGTTATAAAAACTTATTTGATTCAAATATGTATAAAAATAACAAAAATAAGAAATAAAACTAAAAAAAAAAAATTGTTTGTAATTGATCTTATAATACAAATTAAACTTAAAGTTGTGTAATTCAATTTGTTTCGCTTTTTGGTGGTCTCTCTGACCCGAAATTTGCATTGGGTAAGCAAACAAAATCCGTACCAGTTTTAGTCAATTTGGAAATACAGACTCCTCATTATAGTTTTTCATTCTTACTATTTTTTCAAAATATGTATATTAATTTCACAATTTTACATATTAATTTCCCAACTTCAGAAAAATAAATTATTTGCGATTTTTCTCCACTCATCTTTTTTTTTGTCCAAAAATATTTTCTGGATTTAAGAATTCCACCTTTTAAAATATTAATTCATTATTTTAAATAAATTTTTTAGCATTTATCTATATATATAATTAGTATCGTGGTTATTTTGTCGAACTATTTATGGTTTTAATCCAAAATTTAATATTTTTAATCTTAATACTAATTATTGTTAAAAGCTAGGGCACGAGCTCTATGTGTTCATTTGTCCTTCAAGTTGTGCTGAAAAAGGTCAACAAGAAAAAGAAAGACAAAAATGAAAAAACAAAAAAATGTACTTTGGACTTCAAGAAAAATTCTTGACAAAAGTACGAAAAAACAGAAGTAAGGAGGAACATGTAAAATCAATTAAAATAGATAATCATTCAAAAAAAGCAAACTTCGATCTACCAAAGGTTAAAATACAATTTGGTTTAAGGAGTGTAAAACGGCAAATCCATTTGAGAAGATCGAGTGGTTGCGATCGAAACATGTCATGGTAACCTGCCGGCTGCGGTTCGAATCCCAGCCACGGTCAAAAAAATGAAAGATTATCAATAACAATTTTAATTAATTTTCATGTTGTAAAACACCTTTCTTCATAAAAATAATTTAATGAAAAATTAAATTTAATGAACTTAAGCCTAATTAAAAATATTAATAATTTGGATTAAAAATCAGCCTTAAGTTCATCAAATTTAATTTTCATTAAATTATTTTTATGAAGAAAGGAATTTTACAACATGAAAATTAATTAAAATTGTTATTGATAATTTTTCCTTCTTGATTAACCTGAGATTCGAACCCATATATAAAAATGAAAAATGTTTGTGTGTTTGTTGGCTTATAGACTCCTAAACTGCTGAACCGATTTTCCTGAAATTTTTACAGTAACATCACTTGAGCTTATTTTTTCGATAGGGGCAGGGGAATTGGTACCCCCCATAGGATGCCAATATTAAATATCGCATATCTTAAGAGCCGTTGCACGCATTTTGTTGAACTTTTGGTAGTAGGATCTTCGGAGCCCCAAAATTGAAATAAAATAGCAGCGGGGGAAGTGCTCCCCACCACAGGACGCCAATGTTTAATATCGCATATCTTATGAACTGTTATAGTGAGAATGTTCAAACTTTGTATCAAACTTTTATGGTATACTACACTTTCGAAAATAAAAATAAAGCGGGTAGGCGCAGGGGGGAAATACCTCCCATAGGGTGCATATATTAAATATAGCTCAATTGAAGAACTATTAAAGGGAGAGTTTTCAAACGTGGTTAAAGCTACTATTGTGGTTAACTATAAATTCCAATATAAAAATGGGCGGGGTATACAGAGGAGGAGCAGTTCCCCTCATAGATAGAAATATTAATGAGCCACTGCATGCATTTTGTTGAACTTTTAGTAGTAGGATCTTCTGAGCCCCAAAATTGAAATAAAACAGCAGCGGGGGAAGTGGTAGCCCCCATAGGACGCCAATTTTTAATATCGCATATCTTAAGAACTGTTATGGTGAGAATGTTCAAACTTTGTAGAAGTCACTCTTATGGTATACTACACTTTTGAAAAAAAAATCGGGTAGGCGCAAAGGGGAAATACCTTCCATATGATGCATATATTTAATATCGCTCAACAGAAAAACTATTAAAGGGAGAGTCTTCAAACGTGGTTAGAGCTACTATTATGGTAAACTATAAATTTCAATATAAAAATGGGCGGGATAGACAGTGGAGGAGCAGTACTCCTCATAGATAGAAATATTAATAAGAGCCGCCGCACGCATTTTATTGAACTTTTGGAAGTAGGATCTTCTAAGCCCCAAAATGAAAATAAAATAGCAGGGGGAGAAGTGGTACCCACCATAGGACGCCAATGTTTAATATCTTAAGAGCTGTTATAGTGAGAATTTGTAGAAGTCACTCTTATGCTATACTACACTTTTGAAAATAAATATAAAGCGGGTAGGCGCAGTGTAGCGAAGCGCACCGGGTTAAGCTAGTTTCGTATATAAGGCAATATGAGAAAAAATACCTAAAAAAATCAGTCCGATTTTCCCTACGCTCCTATTTTAATATCAAAAAAGCCCTACATGTAGGGATTTTTCTCTACTTTTGGCAACACTGAGTTAGTTAAAACAATATATATTATATATTCCGCTATGCCGACGTTTAAATACCCTCCACCGAGATTTATAATATTTAAGGAGTGGGCTTTATATGGTATCTATAAAATATAAGCCAATCTTTATAAAAGCTGACCTCACAGTATTATAATTCGTTGCTTAATAGAAATATTGTTAGGCGTATATAAAGGATTTTCACGAAGGATTTTATATTGGAGGTACCGTAAATTATAGATCGTTCATCACAAAATTCGGTATAGTTATTTTTAGTATAACAAAATCCTTAGACCAAATTTCAATATATAGAGTAAAATATTTTTTTTTTAGAATTTAATGCTTTTAAATTTCTTATCGGAAGGCCGCTTTATATGGGACCTATGGTTAATTATGGACCGATTTTCAAAAAATTACATGGTGTAATTTTTAGCCATACAAAGCTAAAGTTTATCAAACTCTACCACATATTTATGTTTTCCACGTCTTTAGGCGTATTTAAATTAATTTCAAGAGTGGGCTTAATATGGGGCCTATAGTAAATTATAGGCCGATCTTAACGAAATTCATCGGAGTGGTTTCTAATCGTATTAAACATGACACAGCAAATTTCGTTACGGTTTCATAAGTATTAAAGTGTTCGCAATAATATGGGGCCTATAGGAAATTATGAATCGATCTTCACAAAATTTCGCGGAGTGGTTTTTAATCGTATGAAACTATGACATACAAAATTTAACTGCAATAGCATGATACGTTACGGTTTTAAGCGTTCTAAGGTTCTTCAGAGAGTGGGCTTTATCCAAAATTTTTCACCAATTAAAGCATTAATCAAAAATATAATCAGTTTTAATTAAAAATTTAATCAAGTGAATTACACGTTTAATCAAGTGAATTAAACGTTTAATTAATACTATTAACTGGTTTAATTGATACTATTAATTTGTTTACTGGTGCAAATTTAATTAATTTTTTAATTAATATCACAAATTTTTTAATTGAAATCAATTTTTATTTTTTCTGTGTAAGTTATCAACCGATCTTTATTTATATGATTCATATAAACCGAATTTATGCTAAATTAAATGAGAATCGTTGCTTTTTGTCACAAACTTAGGCTAGTTTTTGTACAAAAATATCAATCTATTTAGGAAGGTTGTTCCACATTTGGGTTCATAACTCTTTTCCTACTAAGCCGATTATGCTGGATTTCAATCCCAAACTGCTTAGGAGAACTAGAAAGAGTTTCACACCAATTTTGTTCTTTTCTTTTCAGTCGTTTGAAAGAAAGCATGATTTTAACAGACAGACAAACAGACGGACATGGCTAAATCGTTTTAGAATTACTCAAGGACCCAGAATATATATGTATACTTTATGGGGTCTTAGATGCATATTAAAAAAGTTTCACACGCAATGACAAACTAAGTACACCCTCATTCACCACTAGTGGTTGTGGAGGATATAAAATTATTAGCTTTAAGTGCTTATTTAAACCCCATTTACCAATTTGCTTTAATTTCAACTTTAATTAACCCAATTAATGATAAACACTTCTTTCACGAACTTTCTACGGACAATATTATGGCAAGATAATGAAAATAATCATTAAAATACCGCCATTCATGCATCCATAGAAACATTTACACATTCATTGAACATAAAACATTCAATAGACACTGAAACGATGGCGATAGTCGCGGCCAACGTATCAATAAAATCACATAAAAATTAACAACAAGCCGCCAACAAGAACGAAGAACAACCATAACAGCGGCGGTAACGCCAACTACAAAAACATTTTAAATTAAAAGAAACATTTAGAAACACACCCATACAAGGGCGATCACCGGTCGCTTTATACAGTCCGAACAAAAGATAGAGAGGGGTGGGCGAGAGGTGCTGGTCGGTCGATGATGGTGGCGGCTGTGTTTGCAGTTGCAACGAAATTGTCTTGATGTTTCGAGATATTCATTGACAACAACGAATAAATTCATTCTCAATGATGAGTCCTACAAATGATTTAATATACATACATACGATCATTATGTTGCGCGTCAGTTGATCGTAAAGATGATCATAATGACGACGTTGATGGGCGATGATGAAAGTGTGTTTGTTTGTGTTCGATAAATATGTATTGTGGCATGAGAATGATATTGAAATCGTTTTAGTGTGGTCGTTCAATCGGTCACCATCATTATAATTATTTTTTTTTATTGTTTTATTCTCATATGCTTATAAAAGTTTTAGTTAAAAAAAAACTGTTTATATTTCTGGTTTATTCTATTATGTTTTTATATTCTTCTAAAACGTGTAACTTTAATTTATTTACAATTTCTTTCTGTTTGTTTTTTTTTGTGTGTGTGTTATTGGTAACAAATGTCTGGAATTCAAGCGTTACAAACATTCCAAGCCACCAAGTGTGAAGTGAAGTATTTTTATGGTTCACTTCGGGTTTGCTACGAGTTGATTGTTTTAGTTTCTTTTATTTTCCATCATGTTCTTGTTCTGGTCGATATTTCGTATACATATTGATTTAATCTCCTCTGTAGGTTTTTTGCTTTCTAATTTAATTGAACAGGTTGTATCCACCTTTTTTCATGTATTTAGTTAAGTTATTAATTGTGAGCCCTATATTTGGTTGTGATAATTAATTAATGGAATTCTATGGGAAGTATTAAAAAAAATTAAGATTAAATTAAAAATTTTAATTTTTCTTATCAAATTCAAGTAAAAAATATGTCTATAAATCAAGGCTGGCAAATGATACCCTTATTAATAACGATATTGCTTAAATACCGTTTAAAATTGTATACCGATACCAAAATTTGCTTCGGTTGCTAACAAATATATTTTCAGTTAGCTCAAATATTGAATATTTCTGCTCTGCAAAGTTAATATTTAAAAAAAAAATTACAAATATTTTAGAGAAAAAACCATTTGATAATCGCTTGGTTAATTATATTGTGAAACCGTTATACCTTGACCTTTATTAAAGGTGCTGTACCGGTATAACGATATCGATATAAGTAGAAAACCGATACCGGAATAACAAATTCCTTTAGACTGATACCGAAATTCGTTTTCGCTGCCAACTTACTTTTAAATACAAAATTACTAACTTATTTATCCAATTTACTATTTTAAATACTATAGATCACATATAAAAAGACACTCGCAAGGAAAGGCTGCCAATGATTACAATTTTATGTTGGATAAATGTTCGAGACATTTTCTTCTATTTTCAGCCCATCCTTTATACGGATATTAGCGATCATACAATAAAACTATGTTCACACTTGTGTTTTTAGACGCGTTTAAGCAAAAGTTGATTAAGCTAATCCAAGCCGTTCACAATACATTTGCGATGATGACAACAACAAACTAATTTATATTTTTTTTAAATATTAAAAATATAAAACATATAAATGATTAAACTGTGAAAATAAATAGATTATTTAAAAGCGAAATAAAACCATTTAGAAGAAATCGTGGTCGGTTGTACAAGTGAGAGGTACGTTAAGTGTGGCTGATTCTACATTATACTCAGTTTGAGGTATGTTCAGGGGATTCTCTATGATTAATAAGATGATTTAGTTGTAATCATGTCAATTTGAAGTTATTAACAAATCACTTCAACGTTTGGTTAATCATCTCGATTTTGATGTGATTAGAGCTAAATAACGTTCTAGTTTAAAAACTCAAGTGTGAACATAGTATAACACTAGAGTTAGTAACACAAAAATAACTTATTATAAGTAGTTTCTTTTCTTTTTTTTATAAGCCAGAAAATAAACCGTTCTCTATTTTTGAGGAATTTGGATGACTTTGTTCATCACGATATCCTATCCAATCTAGCATATTTTTTAGCCAGGACATTTCTTTTCTACCTCTAGCGTACTTATTATCAACTTTTCTTTTAAATTTTGCTGGCAGAAATTTATATTTGTCGTTTCACACCAGGTATCCCAAATAAGATCCCGGGCGGGAAATAGGTGTCAATTGGTTCAACAGACTGGTCCTGGAATTTGTGAAAATAAAACAAGTACAAAAAGGAAGGACTCATGACCAGTAAAAGAAGAACAAATCCCTTAACTGGTTTATGAAGAACAAAAAAGTAGAAAAAGTAATGAATTTCAGTACAGTCTTCACCGGTGCTGTGACACATTTTTTGGTACTTTTTAAAATTTAGCTCTTGAATTTTATTCTAGGACTTGTTTTATTGAAATAATACTACATTTTAGTAACTGACACTAAGTACGTTCATGGAGAATAGACCTGTGACTGGTCAAATGGTGTCAATTGACCCCCTCCAATGACAACCCCATGTAAAAGTGATAGGTCTCATTCATATAAAGTGTTAGAACTAGAACCGGTATCTACCACTTAAGACCTATCACGGGACTACTTCGGTGTCAGTTCGCTTCCCTCTAGGGATTTATTACGGGTTTTAATAGTTAAATCTAATTGTCGATCCAGATTCAGTCTTCCCAGTACTTCAGTATTTGAGAAGCGATCATTTTATTATATCTTCAATATACGTCGGTATACCCACATATAAAAGCTTCCAGTCTTTTCTAACCACTTGTTTCCATTGTTCGAACGGCCAGACGTAGCACCTTAAAAGCCATGTCTTTGTTGCAAGATCTTTGAAATGCCTTGTCAAAACCTTGCTGTATTTGAAAAACGCGTCTCTCGCCATCTCTTTCAACATATTTTCTCCTTTGATGTGTCCTCATTGATCATTTATTTATTTTCCCCCGTTCAATTTCTGCTTTTTGTTATTCTTAAAGGGGGTTTTCCTGCTGACATCCATGCACATATTTTTTAATGTTAATTTTCAAATCATTTGATTCCCTTACATAGATAAGCTTGTCTTGCAACGTTTGTAGGCCAGATATGGCCAGTTCCAGCGAATAGTCTACTTTTTGTCACGTAACGCCAGAAGTAATTAAAATTGTTTCTCAAAAAATGTTATATGCATAGTTTACTTTTTTATAGTTTGGTGTAAAGCCCAACTTGCACTACATTAAGTAACAAAAGGGATAACGGTTAAACAACATAGTCCTAAAATACAACTATATTTGCATTCTGGCGTTACATTAAAAAAAGTAGACTTTTCGCTGAAAATGCCCATATGTACCTTAAAACGAGCAAAGATTTTTAAATTTGATAGCTTGAAAAATAAATCTATTTAAGTCCAAAGTTTACTAAAAAAGGTTTTATACAAAACGTCTTGCCCAATTCGCAGTCTTATTCAGTTTTCTAATGCAAGTCAAAATCCACTTCCGTTTTTTTAACGTCACGCCAGCGCATATTTTTGCTTATATCTGCAAATCCTTAGCGTCGATTGCTGTAAGTGCTACTTCATTTCTTTGTATATATAAAAACCCTTTTTACAAATTTGACTTCTTCATTTAATTTTTTTACCTTTTGCGGTACAAATATCACGACAAGTCAAAATGGAAATGCCCATATACAGCTTGCCAGTAACGTTGTATATATCTTATGTTACTGATAAGCCTTCCGCTTATTTAAATGCCTATTATTTTTCCCTCAACTGATTCCCGAAATATTATTTTCAAATAAATATGGCTATTTCATTCGTGAATTCTCCATTTATTTCAAGGCGTGCTGACTGGTTTCAATAAAGATTCTTTATGTATCGTATTTTTTACTTATCTATTCCAATAGAAGTTAACGTCTCTAGAAGCTTATAATGCTGGACGATGGCAAAGCAATCTCACAATCAATCAATCACAGGAACACATCTTTCTGGACATCCCGGCCATTTTGAATTAGTTTTTGAGCACTTGATAGCGTTTCTCGTGTACCCATTGCTTCCTTAAATCTAAATTGTGATTCTCCCATTGCAGCTTCTCATTTAGCATATATTCGCCTGAGATATAACTTCTGTAAATATAAACCGATTTTTTATATGGCTTTCGACATTTGAAGCACAGCCGCGAATAACGTTTTAAGTTACAAAACAATTATTTTTTAGAAGAGCAAAGAAAACGTTTTTAACAGGCAAGATTATTAATTTTTTATTTTTTTTTTAGATTATTAAAAATAATGATAATAAAAATTTTTATGCAAAATATCAACAAATTTAAAATTTAAATTACATGTAAATTTACATTTTATAATTTTTTTTTAGTGCAAAAACGTTTCATATCCACAATCAAGATGTCATTTAAAACGTTCTTCCACTACGCAATGCATCATGACTGGTGGCTTTTAAAACTTTATTCCATGTTTAAAACCATTTACTTTATATAATTTTTAAGTAACTTACAACGTTCTTCTTTTTTAAAGGCTTTAAGGTGCATAGTTTTGGTTGATTTGAGGTTTAAACAGTGTACGAGAGTAATGTTAACGGTTATCTGCAAAAAAACAGTTTTTGCAAAAAATGGCTTTCACAACGTTATTCGCGGCTGTGCTTCATTTAGTTGCGTTATCATGATTACGAAATAGAAACAATAATATAAACCGAGACAAGGGCACCGTTCTTAAAGGCCAGAATTTTAGGAAGTTAAAACACCAATTTAAATGCAAAATACTCGTTTACCTATGAAAAAAGCTAAGTTTTCGAGTGTAAAAATTAATCATCCTTTTAGTGCCTTTTTTGATTTTTTTTATACAATAAAAAAAAATTTAAAAATTTAAAAATTTTGGGATTTGTAGAATCCATATTTTTGTTTTATGATTTCTGCTTAATTCTAAGCATATCTTGGATGTCCAAAAAAAGTTTACGGTGGATCTATACGAAGCAGCTTATCGGATATAAATAAGCTTAGTATGAAATTTTTACCTAATTCATTAGTTTATTAATTAGCTACAACTGTTATAAGTATCATTCTAATAGTTAAGATCCTTCCCCTCGATTCTTAAATGAATTTTATTAAATTCTTCTATTTTTGCGATCGGTCTAATTGTAACACAATAGTGAAGAGAGTATTATGCACTTGTGCTGATTTTTGAAACACTTAGAAATATTGAACGTTGACCCATATCGACTCAGAATCACCCTCTGAGTCGGTCGAACGATGTCCGTCCGGCTGGCTGGCTGGCTTTCCATGTAAACCTTGTGCGCAAAGAACAGGTCGCAAATTTGGAGATTAATGGATTTGATCGCATCTAAATGTCATAACGACCAAGCCTGTTGAAAATAGTGGGAAACGGTCCATAATTTTATACAGGGCCCATACAACTTCTTTTCGGAATTAAGTCTTTATGCACATACACCATCTTATTATGTTTGTATTCAGATAGAATTTGGTCCAAACTGATTTGATTGCAATCTTAATCGTCTTACCAACATTTATTGGAATAGGTCGATATTTGACCATAGCTCCCATACAAATACTACTCGCAAAAATAGCTTTTAATGCCATAGCTTCCTTGTAAATTTTAAAATTGGCATACAAATTGATGACAATAACGTTAACGATAGCTTCTTTGTCTTGACAAAATGTTGTTTTGGTAGGTCCAAAATGATCTAAAGTTCCTACACACAGAAAAAATTGTCAATAGTTTTTTATCAATTAAAAAAAATTGTTTAAAAAATAATTTCAATTTAATTAATGTGATAATTGAATCAATTACTTTTTGGTTGAAAAAAAAATTAAAATTATAGTTATGATTTAATTAACATTTTAGATGTTTTGAAATAAATTTTTAATTGATATATTATTTAAATAACAAAAAACCTTAATTATTTTTTTTCACTTAAAATAAAATAATTTAATCAAAGTTATTTAAGGGAATACAAAATTTATCATTAATACGATTTCTGTATGACGTGCTAAATCCTAATTTTTTATATTTGATAAATACACTGAAATTTATTGTTGAGGGAAAGCTAGCTTCTATGCGCATTTCACTGGTTGCTTAGGCCAGCTCATCAGGAAACCTTTTCCTAAGATTTTAGAAAAGCTAAAAATATTATACGAATAAAACCCTAAAGCGAATAAGAATTTTAAACACTCAAAATCTTACCCGTAACAATATCAAAGCTAAAACAAAACACCAACAATAAACAGTGAGTTTATCTCACTTTCATTCTATTGTCTTCGTAAGAAAACAACAAAAAAAACCAATTTGCCAATTCAGTTTTCTGCACGGGCACATGCAAGTATATTATCAAAGTTATTTACGGGAATACAACATTTATTATAATTTAAACTTGTAGAATGTTGTTGGGAATTGTCAAAACCTGAACTATATTTAATTAAATCAATTAATACATTGCTTGAAACGGCAAAGTTTCGTCATAATTAAAATTAAAAATATCATTACATGAAAAAAATATATTCACAATTTATTATTATTATTTAATTAAGCTTGAGGTCTTTTTTTATATAAAAAATATTAAATTTATTGAACCAATATTTCGGCACTCCGTTGTGTGCCTTCTTCAGGGTTTTTCAAGCTTAATTAAATAATAATAATAAATTTTGTAAAGGTCGAATTAAAGTCTATTTATATATATTCACAATTTTAAATTTTTACAATTTTTAGTAATCTCTATAATCATTTTGGCAATAGGTGTAAAACCAACAAATTGTTTGCTTTATTCTATGAATTTGGTATAAATTTGGTGATAAGAGACAATTTGAAATTTTTTCTGTATTCTTCTTTTTATACCCTTCTCCGAAGGTAAAAGGGTATATATAACTTTGTCATTCCGTTTGTAATTTCTGCAATATTGATCCTACACCCTATAAATATATATCTTCTGGGTCCTTAAGAAAAGCGAAGTTCAAATCCGGTTGTCCGTCTGTCTGTTTGTCTGTTGAAATGGGTTTTCCGAAGCCCCCAAATATGATGGGGGCTTGGTTGGGATATATTTATGTCAGATATTCTTATTATAATTTTGCTATCGAAATTCAGTCAGATCGGTCCAAAAATGGCTGAGATATGAGCAAAAAACCACGATTACCTCTAATTTAATTTTTAATTTAATTTAATTTTTAATCTAATTAATTTTAATTTAATTAATTTTTGTATTATGGTTTACAACTTTGCTATATTCCGGTGAACAAAAACATCAAAAATAATGACAACTCAACTGTGTGTAAGTTGTGAACAGTAAACGGTCCATATTTCATTTTAATGATATTTAAACAGCGTTCCTTCGTGGTTCAGTTGTCTAGGGGGTGTGTTAAGTTTGAAACTGTGAGTTCCCTGGTTCGAATCTTGGTTTTTTTAAAAATAATTTTTTTTAATATTTTTATGTTCTAAAAATGATTTTAAAAAAATATTTACCAGTTTTCGCGTTTTAAATTTCATTAATAATGAAGTTTTAAGTATTGTAAATATGTATGTATATGTAAAAATTATTTAGTTGCTCTGTATTCGGCTCGCAAAATGGTAAAGGGTATATAAGATTCGGCACAGCCGAATATAGCAATCTTACTTGTTTATCCTAAAATCACTTGACGGTAGGGTTGTCAGACGGCCTGGAATGGCCTGGATTGTCCAGTTTTTTTGGGTGTTGTGTAGGTTCGAGCTAAAATGTAATTTGTCCAGTTACAAAACTTTATTTAATTTTGAAAAATTATTTATTTTTTATTTAGTGTATAAAAGTCATTCCTAAAAATTTAAGGAATAGAACTATTGCAAAGAAGCTTTATAAAATACATAACTGATATTTAGCTCATAGAATAAATTCGAAAAATAAAATAGTTACCTACGAAAGGAAATAATTCCCAGTTTCTATTTATTTTATTAATTATATTTATGGTTGTTTAGAACAAAATCATATACTAAGAAAAAGTTGTAAGGAAAAAATTTTCTAATTTGCCGACAGAAATTCCAATTAATGAGATAGAGAGAGAGGTCCAGTTTTTCAAAAATGCCATAAAAATAACGTACAAAACTTATATAAATGGATCTCGTCCGTTAGTCATGCCAACTAGCAATACTTTTTGTGCAAGGACTTAAGGAATTTCTGATAATCTTTATTCACAAGAATCCATTCATATGACCGAATAAATGCTACAATTTTAATAAGACTAAATTTTGATCAAAGTTGCAAAATGTTTCAAACATTTTTGCGTACAACTAGAGTTATTAAATTCTTTAAATAACAATACAAACAAAAAATATATATATGTGGCTAAACAAAAAGTTATCAGCCATGTTCGGGAAATCGAATTCGAGTGAAATCAAAATCAAAAAAACTTTAAGAACGATCCAGTGTTGAAAGTTCTTTAAATAATTTTTTTTTATATACTTCATACTATAAGTACAGCTTATCTTCATTAGAACTTATTTTAAAATAAAAAAAACGACGGTAATTTAAACAAAAATTTAACTGGAAATCTCCATTGATTTCAATTTAACTCGATCCATAACATGTCAGCTTATGTAAATTTTTATTTGATTTAATTTAATATAATATACCAGGTTGAATTTATATATACGGTGACAGCAATACTACTACAAAACAAAAACCACAGAAACAGCAGATGTTTACGGGTCGAAATGTCAACTATTTATAAATAAAATAGTATGAAACCAAAACAAATTGGTTCGAACTGTCAAAGTCAGAGGGCTTTTCGTTGCTACTTGTAGTGAATTCGGGTCTATGCAATAACTCCCACGAAATAAGTCCCACTTTTAAAAACGAAATAAGTCCCACAAAAAATTGCTGTTTTAAAAGTTAATTGATGGGACTTATTTCGTTACGCGTTTTTATTTTAGGTGGGACTTATTTCGTTTTGAGTGGGAATAAATTCGTTTTGTAAAGTGGGAGTTATTTCATATCCCTAAATAATAAATAAATTATTTTTTTATGGAGGAGTGCGATAGAGCCATGAAATATAAGGTCATTATGGCTTTATTTCTCATTTTTTTCTTATGCAAAAAGTTATATATTGGACATTTCGTAAAAGGGACAACTATAATTTTTTGTCCTTATCTGTCATGGCTCTCCTTTTTTTGTTATTAATTACTTTATACTTACTATAATAAAAAAACTTTAAAGAAATGTGTACAAATAGGTACCGAAGTTAACTACTGGAAAAACAATATTAAAAAAAATTGTTGACGTAATTACGTATGTATGTGTTTTATTATATTTTTAGTAGGAAATTGGAATTCGTGTTCCATGTTTTCTAATATCACCATTACAAAATACAACTAATCCCAATGCCACGTCAAAACTATAATACCGTCTACCATGCACTGGATCTTCAAGCCATTTATAAAGGTCGGTAATTTTAATCTGATGGTCCTTCCGGAACGGTTTCCATCTTAATAATAAGAACAGTTGATCTGTACTTAATCCATTTACGAATCCAAACGTTGTTACTAGTAGGCGTTCTCTATACGTTCCTTGACCGAAAAAAAAATTAATAATAAATTCTGGAACTCTATCAAAATTCGTAATATCCATTCCATTAAGAAGCCTTCTACAAGCTTGCATACGATTTTTCGGGTCAAATACTTCTTATTTGAAATCGCATTAAACAGTGAAAAAGTGGTACTTATTTCGTTTATGAAAGTGGGACTTAATTCATTTAAGAAATATATTATTCAAGGGGGAGTTTTTTCATTTTGAGTGGGAGTTATTTCATTTCAAGTAAATTTTTAAACCATTTCATTTTGGTGGGACTTATTTCGTTTTCAAAAGTGGGACTTATTTCGTTGGAGTTATTTCATTTTTTTAGGCAATTTTTGGTGGGACTTATTTCGTTTTTAAAAGTGGGACTTATTTCGTGGGAGTTATTGCATAGACCCGTGAATTCGTCCTGTTTGTAATTTTGTAATATGATATAAGACTAAATTTTAAGTGTTACGTTTCCCTGCTTTTAAAAATGTTTTTATTGTAAAATAAAATCTGAAGTCAAATTTTTTTTCTTATAGTTAAGTGCTTTTTTCAAATTTGTCCAGTTAGTTTTTCAAAATCCAGGCCAATTTTTTTTATTGTCCAGTTATTTGACTTTTGGTATCTGGCAACCCTACTTGACGGCAAGCAAATCTCATATAGATTTTCGGCTAAAAAAAACTTTCACATAAATTTTAACCACATAACATTTATTTGTTCTGGCGGGTCCATGATTGCCAAGGGTCGCAAAAAGGGTAAAAGTTGGAAAATTTGTTTTTAAATACTGTGGTGTAGGTTGCAACATGGTCAGGCTTGACCGACTATACTTTATTACTTGTTTTGTAATGGGATTAAAAATTTTTTATTAATTGTATTTAAAACTAAAATATTTGAAAATTGAAATTTAAAGCATAAATTAAATTCACACTTTTAGCCACCAAAAAGTTGAATAGTTGTTCACACAGTCAAACCATTAAAATTCATTAGTATTAGATCATTATTAAGTATCCGTAAAATTCTATCTATTATAATGTTCTTTCTTTCTTTTTTTAAAAACACAAAAATTATAACAAATTGTTTTTTATCAAGAGATTAAAACCAAATTGATGTGAAACAAATTCTTACAAAAGGAAGAAACAGGTAACCAAAACATTTTGATTGAAAACTGTAGTAAAAATGTTTAACCATTCGAAGCCATTGAATGGTTCTGTCTGTCTGTCTGTCTGTCATTTTTTTATGTAAAATACCGCCTTGACCGTCTTGTTTGTTTGAAATTTTATTGTGTACAATTTTTTTCTATTTTATATTAATTTGGTTTTTGATTTTTATTTTTTTGTAAAAATAATTTTAATAAGAAGAGTTCTATCACCTTTTTTTATGATGATTTCTTGTTTTTTTTTGGAATTTTTATGTTGTCCAGCCATTTTATCATTAATACTCCTAAACATTTTTGTTGTTGTTTTGTTCTTCTTTTTTATTATTGATTTATTATATTTCATTTGTTTCTGTTTTATACAAATTTTCAAGTCTTATTAAAATAAAATGTTAAACTCATAAAATAAACGGGGAGAGCAAAAAAAAAAAAAAATATCGATTGTAGTAAATAAACTAACAACAACGAAAATATCAAGAACAGGTATCAACCACATCAACATACAGCCGAGTCAATGGGTCGGTCGGTGCGACTGAGGAACAGACAGACAAGTACAAATCCAAGCCGATAGATAGACAGCCATCCATCGCTACACGTTTCATCTCCCAGTCTTCTTCATCACTATTTTTTTTTTTGTATTTTGTATTTTATTTTTAATATACAGTTCATTCAAATCCATTATTGATTAAAGGCAACCTTAAATAAGTATAAAAAAAATTGTCTTTATATAATAAAAGTGTTGTGCGGCTGGTTGCTGTCGTTTTTATTATATTTTCTATCGTTTTTTGTTTTTTTATTTTATTATTTATCTTCTGGCTGTACATGTAGCTCAACATTTCATCAAAAAAGTGAGAAAATTGTGAATGGGTTCTGTTGATGCTATTAACACTCTATAGGTAAGTTAGGTAAAATAAATAATTTTTTATTGGGTGTATTATTTAAAAATGTGGCACTTACCACAGATGGCGTTATAGATTTTTTCTAATTGTATGACAGATTATCTCAATTAAAAAGTGTGCTTTCTTAAGCCCGATAAAAATTACGAAAGGGTTAATTGTCAAGCGAATTGTCATACTGCGCTCATTATTTGACATTTGTAATCAGTATACTCTAACAAATCATCATTAATATATTCAAGGTAAAATAACGCAAGTAAAGTAACTGACTTTACTTTGAAAATCATTCATTGATTTCCGCATTTTATAAACGCGAAATTGTGTTCAGCGCTGAGGCTAATTTTAGGCTTAACGGGTTTGTTAATAAACGAAATTAACGCAGAAGGAGTAAGTACAGACCTCAGTACAGCCAGAAAAAAGAATCGTTTAGTGCGGCTTACACGCAGGTTGTTTAATTGCACTTTCCTTCTTTCTTTAAAAATTAGCCGCATTACAGTTACCGGCCATCGTTACTTAACATGATCAATGATTCTTTTTTTGCTTAAAAATATGATTGACATCGATTGGATGTGGTTTTAACAGAATGTCTTCACCTTCCATATGGTGAACGCAACTATAGACTTATTGAAATCAAATTTGGTGATAAGTTAATTTCGAGAAATAGACCTCCAATGCTGTGCGAATTAACACCTCCCAATTATTTCCTGTAGGGTTAAGTGAAGTCGCTACACTGATAGAATGGGCGTCATAGCGCTGATATATTTTGACATCAGTACTATGACAAGTGTCTTCGTTTTTGACACCATGACACTTGTCATTATTGTGATGTCAACCTTAACATCACTTGGCCAAAGTGTCATCAGGGTCAAAATGAAATTATGTCATCAAAGGATGACACATCGGCATCACAGAAATGACGAACATATCCTCAGGGCGATGACGCAGTAACATCGGAGAAAGGATACATTAGCATCAATTTAATGACAGTTTGTCATTAAGTCAAAGTCATTGGAATTGACTTAAGTCAAAGTGAGAGAATATTATTATTTACTTACCCGTTGCATATGTTTGTTTCATGTTTGTTGAATTACGACCTTTGTTTACAGCAGAACTCTCAGTAATAAGACACCAGCACCATGCCTCATGTGGTTTTCGTAATCATTCTACTTTAAAAATTTCATGTATTTAACTAAATAATTTAAAAAAATAGAATATAGGAATTTTTGTTTCTTATAATACATTGTAATCATGAAAACAATATTAATAATATACAAATCTGGCATCGAATTGATGTCCCTATAGTCATAAAATAGATGGCACGTAAAAAATGACAAAATTGTACGAAAACGTTAGTCATTGGATTGATGTTACTTTTTGCATCATTGATGCCATTTGTAGTAACATTGATGTCAAAATTCTGATGTTAGGGCATCATTAATATGAAGATGCATTTTTCTATCAGTGTACACTGAAAAACAAATCAATCCATCCGCACTTAAGTCAAGCTGAAGCGGTGTCAATAGTACGGTAAGTATGTAAATCAAGTATTCAAGTGAGAAATACTTAACTTATCCATATTCCATCGCGAGTTTTATAACTATCTATTAGTTCAAACATATCTAACATTTTGAAAATTTTACAGGAGAAGCGAAAAACTATTTAAAATGCTAAATTGATAAACTGCCTTAAACTGTTTATATTTTTTTTTTCTTCTATTTTCTTTTGTTGTTTTGGCAATGTTTCACTATATGCGAACTGTAAGTCAAGTCTTTTTGCGTTTATCATATAATCTTTTGTAAACAGGGCCATTGGTTTTTTGTTTATAAAATTGCAAATTTTGTTCGACAGATTTCATTTCTCTGCATATTTGTGTTGATGCAATCAATGAAAAAGTCGATTTTTAAATGTTGGTTAGTTAAGGTGGATTCAATCTGGCGTTCCGAACAAAATTTTTCCGGAGAATAATTTTTTTACTGAGAGTGTTCTGCAGAACGATATACCCATTTCGGAAAATTTTTCCGTAAAGACAAAGTTACCATATGGTTTACAGATGTTAACAGTTATACAAAATGGCAGCACAACTTGCAAACAACTTATTTTGAATTGTGTTCTTAAAGTGTGTTTAAGAAAATGTATGAATTTATTTTTTTTTTAATTATATTATTTTTTTCAATTTAATTATTCCCCAAAAAAACAATCATTTCAACTTTTATGTACAAATTGAAAAAAGTTGCAACTTAGTTCATTTTGTTCTGAAAAAAAAAATAAAAATTAAACCAATTCAAGAAAAACCTAGCCGAACAAAATAATTTCTCTTTATCTCAACAGTAAGACGTCAAACTCAATAAAAAAAAAATTGTTCGGACAAATATATTGTTCGGAACGCATGGGTAAATCTAGCTTTAGTCCGTTTGCATTTTAGGTTACGATATACAGCCATGTTCTGGAAATCGAAGTCACATGAAATTGAAATCGATGGTGATTTTAAATTGATTTTTTCGAAAAATGAACGTGGCTTTTCCTGATTTCAAAAGTAGTTCTGTGCCCATGTTCTGTAACTCTCGCGTCGAGAAACTTTTCGATTAAAATGTGTGAAATGAAACAAAAATGCCATATATTGAAAAAAACAGCTGTTTTTCTCACTAAACTGTGTCTGTAACTTTTTTTTGGCGAGTAATAGCTGTCACGTAAGGAAATTACTCACCAATTTACAGAAAAATTGTGTCTGTAACATTTTTGTGAGAAAAGTTCCCGCTTTGAAATGCAAATAAACTCACAAATAAAAATGGGACGAGAAAAAATTTCAACACCAAAAAACAGTTAAAAATGCAAAATACAAAGAATAATAATGATACTATTTTGTTCTTGGTACATTTTTAATTTTTAATTATTTTGCTGCTAACATTTTTATAAAATATACGAATGTTTTGAAGCTCTTTTGCAAACAACAAACATTAACGTCGCACTTAACTTTATTTAGTATAGCAGACGGTTGTATTTTCGCCGCCGTTGTTGAAAAATGTTCCATTTTAGTAAATTTTGGTCGCCGTCAACGATATGTGTTACTGGCGTTCTCCACGTCTGCAATGTCACATCTGCTTCGAGTGCAATGTTATGCCATTTATAACGTAATGACGTAATCTCTTTTGATAGTTTTCAACATGAGTTACAGACACACTTTTTCTCACTTTTCGAGAAACGATGGAATATTTTGTTTCATATCTTTTCGATGCGAGATATTCTCACTATAATAACAACATGGGTACTGGTAAAGATAAGTGGTCCTTAAAGTATGCGGTGTAAGCAAGGGAATATTTTTATTAACTTTAAACAGAGGAGTTTTAAACATTTGTTCCATTTCGATTTCTCTCAAATTCGATTTCTAGAATATGGCTGATACTTTATAAAAGCGAATATAAATATTGGGCTTGCAAAAGTGCAAATGCAAAATATCGTAGTACTTTAATAAAATCTAACGGAAATTTTGTATTTTGTTGTTGGATTTAACAAAAGAGCTACAACTTTTGCATTTGCACTTTTGCAAGACTAATACTGAAAAAAGGAAGGACAAAATACATGTTTAATGTCTTCCTGAATTTTACATTAACAGCAATTTTTGTTAAATATAAAAAATGTTGTACAAAATCTTCCAAAGTCAGTATAATCAAAATTATAAAGATACTTACAGAAGAAAAAAACGCATATTTAAATAAAAAAAACATTATTAAAAATTTTCTGTATATTAATAAAAATTTTTACAAAGTTCGTTTCAGTAACGAAAACTTTATTCTAATATCAATCAAATGACCTGGCTAGTGTAGCGTATTAGTGAAGCGCACTGAAAGAAATCGCCTTCAAACACCATGCACTTCCTTCGTTTATTGTTAATTTTTCTTGCTTCTTATCGTCTCCATGAAATGCTCGCCACTTTTACACTCTGGGTACGAGTATGTGAAGCAGAATACTTTTTTTCTTTTTTTTTTTATCGATCGATTTCTTACTTTTTCCACAATGTTCTTTTGTTTAAATTCCTGTCATCATTTTTTTTCTCTTAATACGAAGATTTCGTTTTGCCTTTTTGTTTCATTTTATACGAATTTTGTTTTATATTAAATGAATATAAAAATGAAATGAACCTCTTTCTCTTCCAGTTATTTTGCATTTAAGTTACGAGTACTTTTTTTTATTCTACAGAATTTTTTATTCATTCACTATATTTTTATTTCTTTTCTTTGTAGATACTGACTCAGTTTAATTTCGTTGTTGTTGTGGTTGTATTTCAAGGCATTGATCTGCATTTTGTACTTCAACTACTGGCGGACTGTCAAACAGACTGACTGACTGTCTGTCTGCATTGGAGTGTGAGAAAGTTTTTTGTTTTTTGGTTTTAATTCGTTAAAATAAATTTTTGTTTGATTTTATTTTTTTGATTCATTTGTTAAGAATTTTCGTAAACTGTTTTTTGTATCTGTTTAATTTTTATTTGATTGTATGCTTTATTGGCCGTTTTTGCTGTTGTGTTATGTGTCCCATAATTTTTGTCCTTCACTGTTCGTGCGTTTGATTCAATTTGTTGTACATCATGGTGGCATTTTGTGTCTTTCTTTGGGTTTATTTGCTTATTATTTTTTTTTTTTAATAAATTTCTTAGAATATTTTATGATTTAATTTCTTTCTTATTAATTTCATTTAAAAATATTTATGGAAATTTTTTTAAGCTGAGATTGTATGCAAAGACACAAACATTTTTTTAAGCAGAGTAAAGGATTTTAGACAATATTCGAAAATTTTTATATATGTACTTACATCAAACTTTTACTACAGAAAGGCCCTTAATGTCGAGAAGTGATTTATTTTTAAATAATTTTTTTTTATCTTACTTCCCTTTATTCAATAAATTTTAAACGGCAGTCGATATCGATCGAAATAACAATTTATTTTAACTGAAAGTTTCGATCAATATCGAATACCGCAACTTGGCCCTGGACAAAACTGATCTTAAAATAAAATAGATTTTGGATAACATATTTGATTGTTAGCTCTAAAACTGGTTTTGGGAAGAAATATTATGATCAATGACCGGCCCTGATTTTATTCTACAGCTGGCTATTTAGATATGTAAATTTGTTTCTCCACTTAGGATCGTCTATAAGAAAATATAAAGAAATATTAAAAAAGACAAGATTTAGCGGCTTTTAATATTAAAATAAAATAACGGATCGCACTGTTTTGACAGGAGTCAACTGACAGATGCCTGATGACAGGAGCAGTGTTGCCCTTTCACAGTCTTATTTACTAGGCCTCGTATTCCTTAACTTTGTATTATCTATATTTTCATATTAATTTTTCAATTTATTTTGCAAAGTGTAGACTCTAAAAACTGAATCGTTTATGTTTCGACTTATTGTGCATTCTCCGTTTTCACATACATTCCAAAACAATCATAATAGTTTTGTTATATAAATAATTAATTAATTAAAAAAAAAACCAACCACAAATTATATCAGTTAAAATATTATTTAACATTTCTTTGTTTTCATATTTCTTATCAGTGCATTCAGAGTTTTGAAAATAGTATCAAAACCAAAACAAGTGTCATTTGTTTTGTCTTTATCTTCAGTCTGTACAATCGTTTTAACCACATAAAAATTACAAAAATTAAATTAATATATACCCCATAGATACAATATGATGTTTCTAGTTGGTTAAATATTATTTCATTAATTTAAATAGTGGAAAAATTCACAGCAAAAAAAAAGAACTAACAACTTCATATACTTGACTACATACTCCCAGAACTGATAAGAATGGTAGAGCAGAAGAAGAGTGGAACATTTCGAAACAGCTACAGTAATCCACAGTTAATTACCCCGCTAAAAATGGCAAAATAACTAAGTCATTGGGGTAATTAAACGAAATTTTTAACACAACACTTTGACTTTGATGTATGAAAAAAAACGTTAAATCATATGGTACATAGAAATTTGTTAGCCGATACATCTAAATCTTAAAGGAATAGCAATAAAAAGAATGGAATTTGCTGTCTTAAATTATATCTGTACTGCTTTTTGAGATGTCTTGTCACATCCTACGGCTCCACGAAATTAGTCGCAGGTGCAGTAAATCCTAGTGCAATAACTGCCAATGTCATCAAACCCAAAATAAATGAAGCAAGTCCAGACTGGAAAAAGAAATAATTCCCAAAAAAATTAAATAATTCTTAAATCAAAATATAACAAATTCCAACTTATGGGCGTTATAATCATAATGAAATAACTGCCTAATACAGTCCATCGAGAAGGAATGATATAAGGACCACAAAAATGAAAGAACTATCAGACAAAATGGATATTATATCAAAAATGGGGGAAAAAAGCCCGAAAAGTAATGAAACATTTTATTTCCAAATTTTTATTTACGCCTGCTATTTAAAGAAGCTTTAGTTAGCGATGCTGGATTTTAAAATTTTGGCTTTTGAAATTCGGGATTTTCGAACTCCGGGTATATTTCTCCAACACAAATAAGTATGTATGCTTAAAACCACTTTGTACTTGAATATTTACATATCAAGCAATTAAAAGAAATTGCTAGTATATGATTGAAAATGAAATTACTCCCACAAAAAATAAAGTAACACCAAAAAACAAATTAAAATGAAATAACTACCGCACCAAAAGAAATAGCACCAAAAAATAAAATTAAATAACTCCCATGTTAAACTTTTTTGGGACTTCTTTAATTTGGGTTTTACATATTTCATTATGAAATAACTCCCTGGCAAAAAAATTAATTAAAATCCAAAAAAATAAAATAAAACCGAGAAGGTTGAGAGCTATTTCATAATGTAATTACCCTTACATTTGTATGACAAATTTTTGGACCTAATTTTATTTTTTTCTACGGACTTATAGCACCCGCGAAACTATACCCTACTAACAAAAGCGTACACATACAGACATACTCGCAGGGTTTTTGTTAAATAGAACTGATTTCTCAATATCAGACTAACTCAATTTGAACTAAGGAAAGATACACAATCGAGCAACGCGTTAAAGCTATTCAGGATTATTATGAAAATGGGCGTGCAGATCAAAATGCATATCGTGCACTTCGTGATTTTTTCGGTCAATTTAATCGTTCAAATGTGCGTACAAGCGGAAAAATCGTGCAAAAATTTTAGCAAACCGGGTCTGTAGGAGATGTGAAAACACCAGTCCATGCTCGCACAGCTCGTACTGCAGAAAATATTGCTGCTGTTAGCGATAGTGTGGCTGAAGAGCCGTCCACCTCAACTTGTTGTCGTGCCCAACAATTTCACCTCTCACGCTCGTCGTTGATGAACATTATGCATAAAGACTTGCATTCACACGCTTACAAGGTGCAATTGACTCAAGAACTAATGCCTCTTGACCATTCCAAACGTCGTCAATGGTCAGAATGGTGGCAAGAAATGACAACAGTGGATGATCAATTTTCGACGAAAATCATCTTCAGTGATAAGGCACATTTTCACCTCAGTGGATTCGTTAATAAGCAGAATTGCCGCATTTGGGCGAATGATAATCCAAGAGTGATTGTCGAAAAACCATTGCACCCACAAAGAGTGACTGTTTGGTTCAGTTTATGGGCAGGCGGCATCATCGGGCCGTATTTGTTTCCAAAATAAGGCCGGTCAGGCCGTTACTCTGAATGGTGCTCACTATCGTAAGTGGATAACGACATTTTTATTGCCCGAATTGGAAGATATGGATATGGACGATATTTGGTTTCAACAGGACGGTACCACTTGCCACACAGCTAAAGAAACAATGGCTCTTTTGCGCGACAAATTCAATGGCCGTGTTATTTCACGTGGTGGCGATGTCAATTGGCCGCCAAGATCATGTAATTTGACACCGCTGGACTTCTTTCTTTGAGGTTATTTGAAAGAAAAGGTGTACGTCGATAAGTCAGCAACAATTCAAGAACTAAAGGATGAGATAATTCGGCACATTAACGGCATAGAACCTCAATTATGCTTCAGCGTTATCGAAAATTTGGACCATCGGATGGAGGTGTGCCGCCGAGGTCGCAGCTGCCATTTGGCCGATATTTTGTTCCATACATAATTGAACCCTACCAGTATTATCATAATTAAAAGAAATGACAGTAATTTCCCAAATAATTTGTGTTTTATTCAATATCAACAGCGGCACTTAACATTTAAGATCCTGTTGTTATTATAAGGAGCATAGGGCCTTTTTGGACTTTCATCATTTCTGTATGGGCTTGGCGATATCATATAGAAGCAAGTCTAACTCTTCATCCACTTCCCTGGGGGTTCCATTGGATTGCCTATCTGGCTATATCATCTTCATCTTTCCGTAGCATATGCACTATCGCTTACAAATTTCACGCTGTATTGGGATTTGTGGTGTTATTTTCCAAAGTCTAGAGTTGGTGATGGATATTGGCCAGAATATTTATAGACGACTAGAAAGGAAGTAGTTGATGAAAACTTGTAGAGCGTGGACATCAAAGCTGGCGGCATTCCATGTTTCATAGCCGTACAAAATAACTGATTTTGCGTTTGTATGTAAATTTGTAATAACAGTTTTAATCAAATTAAATATTAATTTTTTTAACGAAAAAGTGTGAAATTTTCTATTGCGTTTTTTACATGAAGTATTTCTTTTGATTTGCAGTTTCTTGCAGCCTTTTCAAGACCATCATAACTTGAAGACAACCGTTAAAGCTTTCGATAGCATTCTGACATCAAAGTTTTTAAGGTATCGAACTTAAAATAACATTTTACTTCATGTTAAAATAAATAAAAACACAAAATGCCTGTTGTTTTTGTTTTGTAGTAAGTATTTATTTATTTATTTATGTGCACTATTTATGTGCACATATGTTTGTAGTTTTTAATTCATTCATAAAAAATCAAGTAAAAACCAACCGAATGAGAGAAATATATAAAATTTTTGGCGTTGATAGACGCTTTGATTTTGGAGATACGTTAACAGAGTCACCGAAAGTTGCTTTCGCCGAGGTAACACTGTATATCTCTATATAAAATTGAAACTTATGTAGGAAAAGGCCCTAACTCACATAATTGCAACTTAAAAGAAGAATTTAAAAACATAATAGCAACTGTATGTAATATGTACATTAGGGGTATAACCAATTTTTTGGCATAGTACCATGAGGTGAACCATGTCCCAGTAACCACTAAAAATTATTATCTTTTGTAATTTTTCGCAAAAAAGTTCACGGACCAATTCGTTTTTCATAAACATTTTACATATATATTTTTCTTAACATAAAATAATATTAAAAATTTTCAAAACTTAATCGCGGTTGTTGTGTGAAATTTGTTGACCTTAGTGCTCTATCGGACTATGCTATGACAATTTTGATATTTTAAAAAATTATATCCCTAATGTACACACTATGTATCATAATGTAAAATTGCTTGAATACCTGTTATTTTGATACTATTGCACTATTACAATTTTTGTGGCGAGATGTATTAAAATCATTACAAAAAATTAAATTTTGGAAAAAGACAAGTTACGGAGTTTCTACATGAGACCAACGATATGTACTTACTTTGAAAAGCGAAATGTGTCAAACCTTTATCTTTAATCATTATCAAATTGAATAAGGAGTTGTAAAGTTTGGGGAGTATCTTGGGGTAGAGTCTAAAATTTGGACTCCAAATGTGGTCAATTAATCATTTTTTGGAAAAAATCAAACAACTGCTTTTCCTTTTTTTTATAAAGGGTGGTCCAATCAAAACGCACGATGTTAATAGTAAATAAAACAAAAAGTTCAGCGAAATGTATTAATATTTTTTATTCCAGTATGTGATGAAAAACGCTCGTTTTCAAAATGATCGTTTTTAACAGGTGTGATGAATTTCGACCGATTTTAAAATCCATTTCTGAATTAAAGTCTTTCAGCCTTATTTATAAAAAATAAAACATGTTAATAAAGGGTTTATTAAACGGATTTTGTATGAAAATCCATTTTATTAACCCTTTATTAACCGGTTTTATTTTTTATAAATTAGGCCGTTTATTTTTTGTTCAAAATACAGTTCCATTAACTATATAACAAAGAATTTAAAAGAATAAACATTAGAGCGACTCAAAAAAAGGGATTTTGTTACCCTCTGAAAATAAAGCTTGATATGTTTTATGATGATTCCCAAAATATTTTGGTTCTAGCGTTGACCATCCGTGAGTTGGACCAATTTTAAAAAAGGTATTTTTTCAGTTTTTCGAATTTTTTTGTACTTTGCTCCAAGACGACATCAATAAAATTTGTTAGCATCAAAAATAGTTTTTGAATCCAAATCATTCAGCTGCATGTAGTGAAGCTGAAAGCGAGAGCAGCTATGTCATAAGATCGATAAATGTAGATGAATCCGACCAAGTTTCATCATCATCCGAGGACGAAGAAAATGTAAAAGTACATACAGTCGACCAGGTCATATTGCAAACAAAATGGAATCGTGCCAACTTTATACAAAGATAGAATCGCGAAAAGATTTTTTATAAATTTTATATTTTGTATTGTTATTGTATTTTTCACATTTTGATAAATTGAAAAATGAAAAAATTATATAAAATATATCGCGATTTTCGCGTTTCATGTGAATAATTACAAAAAATAAAATAAATTAATATTATTTTAAAACAGATTCAATTTAAAAAGCAGAACATTATTTCCACATACGTAGAATTTGTATGAAAACCCGAAACGAAAATATGTATTTAGTTCAAGTTTTATACACCATGCTGCTTTAAAAACTCTTTTCGATGATACCAAATTTTATTTATGTCGTCTTGGAGCAAAGTACAAAAAAATTCGAAAACTGAAAAAAGACCTTTTTAAAAATGGTCCAGCTCACGGATGGTCAACGCTAGAACCAAAATATTTTGGGAATCATCATAAAACATATCAAGCTTTATTTTCAGAGGGGTAACAAAATTACTTTTTTTTAGCTCCATACAAGGTGAGTCGGTCTAATATACATATACAGAAAAACAGAGGAACATGAATTAGAAATCAATTTTTTAAGATACTGAAAACGAAATTATTGTTTTCAAAATCGCGTTTCCATCATATACCTGATTATTAGGGATGAGATTTTCATGAACTAAAAAATCGAAATTATGCACTAAAAAACTAAAAAATATGCACTAAAAAAATTTCAATAAAAAATCGTTTTTTAATTTTTCTAAAAAAATATAAAAAATTCAGTCTGTTGTTATTCAAATATCTTTAAAAGCTTAAATAGCGTTTTTGTTTGTTTAAATAAATAAGAACTGTTTTATTAAAAGTAAAACTTTGTCTTGTACTTGAACAATGCCCATGCATTTAAAATAAATTAATTTTCAGATGCCACTTTAATTCCAGAACAGATCAAAAATATTTGAATTTTTTCTTTTTTTTTTTTTGAAATTCCTAATTTTTTTTTTTTTTGCAAAACGTTAGGGATTTTTTTTTAATTTGTCGGGCTATTCTTCCTTCTTCATTGTTGATTTTAATTTCGGCAATATCAAATAATTTGACTTGCGTATTAAGTGACCAATAAATCCGCTATTCGAACATACAAATGCTAATTGACTTCTGGTGTTATCTTAATTTTATATTTCTTTTAAACTTTTTAATTGCATAATAATCAATATCAGCTCTTCTGACATTTTTAAATTACTTAAAGTTTTCTGAATAGAACTCTGAAGCACCATTTTTTTACTACTGGCTGCATTGGAAGAAGAATCAAGAGATACATTATGTTAAAAATTGCAAACCACGTACCAAGCAAGTAATTTGTAACAATTTTGGATGACATATTTTAAACCCACTGGAAACCTAAACCATGTAGGGTGCTGCATTGGTTTAAAAAAGAGGTATTTAAAGCAAAGCTCTAAAAGAACTAATTTTTTAATTTTGAAATTTTTTTTAGAGGCTTTCTTTTGTGTGTTTAAAATTTTTTTAAAAACTTTTTTTATAATGCGGAAATTAAAAAAAAAATCACTCAAAAATGTCAAAATATGCAAAAATATGCATTTTCATCAAAATATGCAACAATATGCAAAAACAAATCGATGCCATTTTAATGCAAATTTAATGATTCGGAAAGATAATTGGTCGACAATTTTTGCCACCTTGACTCTGTTTCAGCGGAAAAGTTGCAACTAATCCCATTACACTCTATCCGCTATTACTAATTTCTTTCAAATACATAAATGTTTATTACAATTATTGATTTTAAATTAAAATTCGTTTTGACTATTAACAAAAACAAATTTTCTACATCTGTAGAAATCCAAGGAAATCTGTCGAAACATTTCTCTTTGAAAAATGTTTGATTTTTCGTTGTTAAATTTAACCTAATTATGTTCAATTTCAATCGTTTTTTTTTCTTCTTTCTAACTTTTATTTGCTCTTGTACAGTTTTCGTGTAATTACCAATCTCAGTTCAGGCAGCATATGAATGCAATACAACAATTGTTTGTTTGTTTTGTTGCAAGTTTTTAAACTGGCAAATAGCAACAAAAAAAAAACTAATAGAAAAAAAAAGAAAACTTTCACCAACTAAATGTAACTAAATGTATAGCATAGAGGCTGAATTGGAAGACGGACTGGGCTAAAATCGCAACTACCAGAGCCAAGCAGCGAGCCAGCCATCCAACCAAACGGCCAACAATCAACCATTAAATAGATGAACAAGAGTAAAAAAAAGACTAAACATGAACATTATTGTGGATGGATTTGTATTTGGGCAATACAAAGAAAGAGTTTAAGCAGAGCATGCGCATAATTGGCAATAAATTATTGTTAATTGTTAAACAAAATTAAAAAAAAAAAATTATTTTTTTTTGTGTTTAAATCGCTTGAAACACCACAATCTTCTTTCTACTTAATAAGATATTTGGCCATAAAAATGTTTTGTTTAATTTTGTTTTGCATGTCGAACATTTTTAAGATTTTGCTCTACAAATCTGCTGTTCAAGATACAGGGAGAGAGAAAGAGTGTGCTGTGGTCAACATTAAGTGGACCAAACAGAGAGTTTTTGCGTTAAGACAACTAAATTTGGTTGGCCTAATGATGTGATTTTTTTTTCGAAAGGACGCAAATAAACTGTAATTGAAACAATGTTTTTTTTTGAGTTTTATTTTTATATTTTAACAAAATTTAATGATTAATTATTTTCGAAATAATAAAGGATCGTGGGAATTAAGAGGGGATATTTTAAACGTTAGGAACTTGTCGTTTATGTTAGTAAAAAAGGTTGTGCAAGTACATTATACGTTTGGCATCCCAATATGCATACACTTCGAATTTGTATCGAATAATTTCAAAGTTATAGAATTTTACATTTTGTTGACATTAATCATATTTTTTCATGAATAGAATTGTTAGACTTTATCGAATCGATTTTGCGCCGAAATATAAGAAATCCCAGTATGCAAAATAAGGGAAAATGCTATGGCAACTTAAATCACTTCTTCCTTAAATTAAATTTGTATCAACTTTTACACAACGTCGTTATCAAGCGTGTTTTCGCATTTGACGTGTAGAGCAAAAATTTGTCCAAATATTGAAAATTTTTCGACTCGTTTTTTTGTCGAAGTTAAAGGGATTATTTGCCTAATATTGTATGAAAGTTTTTATTATTTTTTCCAAATATTGCAATAAAATGATAAAGAATTGAAATTTTATTATTTTCAAAAATACACTGAAAAGAAAAATCAATCCATCCGTACTCAAATCAAACCGAATCAGGAACAGAAAGATTGATTCAAGTACATATTTTCATTCGCAAAATACTTAACTTATCCACATTCAATTCCGAATTCGTACCTGAAATAATCCGAATATGAGATGAATTTAAGTAAAACTAAGATTGAATCAATCTCAAAATGCGCTTGATTTAAGAATTGTTAAGTTGATTTAATCAAGAATTCGTGCTTAAAATAAACCAAAAGTAAAATTAGAAGGAGAATTTTATTATGATTGATTAACTTACCCTTTTCACACCGAACACAATGATAAAACACCAGCATCATGCCCGATATGGTTTTTATTTTAAAACTCTTATGTGCATATTTAACTAAAAATATAAACTAAATGAGAAGCAATAATAAAATTTTACTTTTTAAGCATGAAAATAATATAAAATTTTCTACTTGTTCTGTTGGTTTTGTTGTTTTTGCACACAAAAAGCAAATCGTTTTTTCCAACTAATTTCTACAAAAAACTTTGAAAAACAATGCAATGCAGAGAGATGCGACTTATAAGTTATATGCAGGGATGATTAATGAGAAAAACGTACTAAAAACTTTTAAAACCGTACTTTTTCGACTCCAATAGTACTAACAGGCGGTTCATCGATTTCGAACGTTAACGTATGCATAGAAAATTACATTTAAAACAAAAACAAATTGTCGAATTTGGTTTTTTTTTTTAAACAGGCAGTAAATCATTTTATAATTTTTTTTTATAAAAGAAAAAGTAAAATTTCATAAAAAAGCTACGAAATTTAGCATTTCCTATTTCGCAAGACTATTTGCACCATACACTGAACTCCGTCTATATTCATTGAGCAGTAAATACGTATTGCCATTTTATATCAGCGTACTTTTTAGGTTTAAATTGTACCAAAAGAAGTACAATTGTACCAACTTTATCAACCGTAGTTATATGAGATTAAAACCCACACTTTGTAATTTTACTCGCGGAGTGGCACTACCAGCTAAAAGATTTATCTTCTTTACTAGGTTTAAGAATTTTTATACTTAATTTTCATAAATAAAGAAATAAATAAATAAAGGCAAGTTTAAAAACAATGTAAGCACGGCTTAAAGATAATATTGTTGCCTAGTTTCAGATTATTTTTTAACTGAATATGGTCAACCGTTTTTAAGTTATTCCAATATATGTAATGAAAGTGCCTTAATTTTGGACATAACGGTATAACTCAAAAACTTGAGCTGATAGAGAAAAATGGAGATAAGATTTGAAATCAGCGACCTCAAAGTAGAAAAAATTTGCATTCAAATTCCAGTTCGCAAACTTACTGTTCCGCAGTGTAATAGTAGCATTATTAAAAAAAAAATTTTATGAAAATTCAAATTCGGATGTTTTCACTAAATAAGCCTTTTTTTTAATTCTTTGTCCGACGATAACAGTTTTACGCTAACTACGTTTGAAACCAAATATTATTTAAGATACATGTTAAAAAAAAATTTAAAATTAATTTATTGCCTTAATGGAGCGAATTAAAATAATGTTGAATTTTGAAAAAATATAAAATTTTTTTTTCAAGTTTAAATCGACACAGTTTGGACATGTTCTGAAAGAGAAAAGAGATATCTATGCAAAATGTTAAATCTTATACAATTCAGTTGAACAGTTCTCGAGATTTTTCGAAATATCTTGAACAACTGCAGAAAAACACGATTTTCGCGTATATCTCGAAAACGCTTCTTGTAAAAAATAAATGAATGCCATATTCGTGATTAGTGGGGAATGTAAGAAGAGATAAACCCACTGTTTATTGTTGATGTGTTTTGTTTAAACTTTAATATTGTTACAAGTAGAACTGTTGCTATAAGTCTTATACGCTTAACAGTTTTATTTGGTTTAATATCTTTAGTTTTTCTAAAAACTTTATGGATGAAGTTTCCTGACGATCTGGCCTAAGCAACCAGTGAAATGGGCATATCAAGCTTATCCCATCAACAATCAATTTCAGTGTTTTTATCAAGAATTTAAATTTGGGAATTAAGCAAGAATAACAAAATCTTTTAAATCAGCCCCAATTTAGCTTAGAAAATATCTAATTTTTGAGGTTAATTATACCCACACCACAATAGTGGAGAGGGTATTATGCATTTGTGCTGATGTGTGTAACGCCTTAATATTGGTCCTAGACCCACCTTAAAGTATACCGATCGACTCAGACTCACTTTCTGAGTCGAACTAGCGATGTCCGTCCGGCTGGCTGGCTGTCCATGTAACCTTGTGCGCAAAGTACAGGTCGCAATTTTGGAGATAATTTGATAAAATTTGGGACATAGGTTCTAATTGGCACAAGGACTAAGCCTATTGAAAATGGGCCGAATCATAAGACCACGAGGGAAGCTAGGGGGAAATTTCTTCCTCTCAGAAACTATCAAACCGATTTTAATGAAATTTAAAACATGGATAGATCCATATCTATATGGACACATAAGCTATACAGTTTTTCAAAAATAGGACCACAAGGGGAGGTGGGGCAATTTCTGCCGTTCACAAATTTCCCAACCGATTTTATGAAGTTTATAAACATAGATAAATCCATATTTATATGGACACATAAGCATGATGTGTTTTTAAATACTGTGGTGTAGGGTATCATATGGTCGGGCTTGACCGACTATACTTTCTTACTTGTTTGTTTGTGACGTAGTAATCAAACAATTTGCTTAAATTTTGGAAAATTTTACTTTAAACGCTCTGTAATTAGCTGATCGTACAGTGGGCTTTTTTTTGTATATATCGTGCTGCCATCTTCATGCTGGTATTCGGGAAAATGCATTGCTTTGTTTGTGTACTGAGTTTCGCGTGCCGTTTTTAATGCTGCCAAGTTCTGGTGGGTTTTTATACCCTTCACCGCAAGTTAAATATTGATCCAAGACCCTCAAAAGTGTATATGAGAAGAGAAGTTCAAATCACTATGCCCGTGTGTCCGTTGATATGGGCTTTCCGAAGATCCCATATATAATGGGGACTGGGTGGCTATATATTTAGGTTACAAATATTCCTGAATTATTTACACAAATGGCTGAGATATCAGCAAAAACACAGTCATTGTTTGCTCCAATTTGGCAAGAGCCAAAGTTTGCAAATTCGGTATAAGCATCTTGGTTATAAAAACAAAATGTAAGGCCAAATGGCGGCGAAATTTGACAAGAAGACGTGCCACAAAATCTATTTATTTTTTTATATCATTTTTGCTATACCTTTTCCCTTTTATATGTCTTAGGGATCCCAAAGCTCTGATCAGGAAAGACTTTCTAACCAATATGTTTTAAGCATATTCCCAAGCATATTTAATTCCAGTTGATAACTTTTTCCTGAATGGGCCAACTGATCAAAGTAAAAGATTTATCTTTCGTTTAACTTTACAATTAAGTATCGATTCGTACCACAATTTGCCTACGACAATCTAATAATTTCTTAACTGTTTTCCCTCCAACATTTATTTATTTGTTAACTTTTTTTTTCTTAAAAAATGATTTCAACTTTTTTTTTTTTTTGCATAAAGAAAGAAAGAAGGAAGTAACTGCAAAACAAAGAAATATAAAAACTCTGAATATTATAAATAGTAAAAAAGAAAAGAAAAAAAAAACAGATTCATAATACATAAAATTTAAAGCGTTGCTTTCAACACGATCTCAAATTGAGTACAGACCGGCAACACTAACCAACAATAACAACAGCCCAACATTGACGACTTTTAAACGTATCTTTCACCACACGGCTTAAATGAGAATAAAATAAAAAATTTAACTAAAATACAACAATACAGTATTAAAGATTACAAAATCTATTGATAGTTTTTCTTTCCTACTCACTCACATCTTTTTATTTTTCAGATGTGTCCAAAACGAAGGCTTTTTTTAAAATTTAACTTACAAGTCGCCTAGAAATGTTTGCGCATACAGATACTAGACACTTGTACATACATTCATATTGGTTATTTTGACTTTAACCTAAAAAATATATAAACAAAACAACTTTACAATACGTGTAAGAAAAAAAAGCAGAAAAAGAAAACAATATACTCGTAGATAGAATTGAACATAACAAATGATGGTTTGGTTCTACTTTTATATAAATATTGTTAGATATTTAGCCAACGGATTTTAAGTGTGGGGCTATCAAAAGCTCTAAAACTTTCTAGAGACTACTCAGTATTCGATTATTTGTCTTTTGGTTTTGCTCGAGTAAGGCATAAAACGATTCTGGATTTTTCATATTGCTAGATTAATCGAGTAAGGGTGCTTAATTGTTCGAATAATTCGATAAATTCAAATAATTTTATTCAATGGAAAAAACATACACGTGTACTTGCCCAGTAAAAAATGGAGCTTACTGGTAAGCAGTTTTGTAAGGGAGAGAAGCAGAATTGCCACTTGGAAGCACAATTTTTTTTTCTCTGTGCTAAAAAAAAAAATTAATTGACCGATTACGTTATAAAAAATTTAATTTCTATGTTCGATAATATTTCGGGAATGTTCGTATACACATTTTAAAATTATTGTAATACAACTTACCACGTAAGGGAATAACAGAAGCACTTTGAATTTTTTTTTTAAAGGCGCAGGGGTCGCCCCTAGTAAAATAAAATGTATGACCGACCTCCATTAGTTTTTTGCCCTTAACATTTTCTCGAGACATACTTGCCCTTTATCACCACTTTTTAGGGGGGCTCCCATACAAATATTGCGTTTTATGAAATTCTTAAATTAATTAAAATTGTTCATCATTTATGGTTTGTTTTGTTTGCAGCTTCGTTTTTTACTTGCCTGCAAAAAAGCAAGCCTAGCTGCATTTTTTAATGTTTTATGAATTTTTAAAAATCAAAAATTTCGAAATTTTGATTAACAAATTAATTTTTAATTTTATGTTTCAAAAACGACTGCTCATATTAGAAAAAAGTCTTACTTTTATGAAAGGAAATTTTATTGCGGAATTTCGGTTTTTTAGTAATTTCAATAAACTAAACCGTTTTTGAGTTAAGCGAACATATGTCGTGCAAACTCCTTCATTTTCGAAATAACGGTATATCTCGAAAACCAGAGCCAATCTAAAAAAACTGCGGGCACCACTGGCGTACACAGCGTATCCGAATTATGTTAAAACGCCATGTACCCGACTTGTGTGTTTTTTCAACTAGCATAGTGTAATTAATAATTAAAATTTATATTTTAAGAAATTGTAAAAGTTCCCTTTTAAAACGCAAAGTGTGGCTTTCAAGTTGAATTCCATAGTGTTGAACGTGACGGTCGTACGCATCAAAAATTCAATAACATTTTCAACAACAAATATTTTTACCGTCTTTAAACCCTTACAGCCGTATTAATAAAAAAACTTATTGATGATTAATTGACCGTTTTTAAGCAAAAATTGCTAATGTTGTAGTCTATTGAACCTTTAATAAACCATTCATAAAGTAAGAAAATTTAATATTGGATGTGGCCTTCTTTAAACCAAAAATAAAATGACATTTTAAAAGGTGTTTGCATTTTATGATATTGTTTTTGTAAAATATGTTGAAAAATAATGACAAAAATGTTTTATTTATTACAACGGACATGTTAAATACATTTTACTAATTTTTTTTTTTATTTTAGACAGCCAATTTAAAGTTATATTGAAAATTATTTTAAAAAAATATATATGATTTAAATGCATATGTGCCGGGGCAAATGCAGATATTCTCTTTAATTAATTATTAAATTATTCCAAGTAGTTGTTTTTTTTTTTTTTGTTTAAAACAACAAATTATTGTTCAAAAATATAAAAAAAAATAAAATAAACAAATCATAATAATAGTGATGTTAATAAGAAGTAAACAAACTTTTTATTCGAACACTTTCTTATCGTATATTTAAAAAAAGGTTCAAACAAGAGTTTTTATGATAACTTTCGGAAACATTTTGTTCAGAAACTAAAATAATATGTAGTTTTATTTGATAAGAATAATTTTGAAGGTCTACAATTAAAAAAAAATTTAAATATAGAATATCATGTAAACCGAATAGAAGTTCCGTGCATCACTAACAATAAAATGGCAGCCAAATATAAAGAAAGTTGCCATACTTAAACAGAAAATCGCTGCAAACAGTTAATAGTAAAAGAGCTGTTATTGTACGTTTATGAATACAAATTTTTATAAGAGGCTTATAAGACAAAAAGCGTTTAATAGTTTTTACATACTATAAGCCTAAAGTAAGAACTTTTTATGAATATGGCTGTTAAATTATAGCACTAAGAAAGCACTGTTATCTATGATAAAGTTTATGGAGGGCGCGATTCTAGGTCAAAGATAATGAAAAAAAAGTAACGGTTCGAACGTGAAAAAAATAGAAGCAGTTTTTGTGGCCATGTATAAAAAGGTGTAATTCAGCGAAACTGGCACAATTTTTTAGTCAAATTACTTTTAGAATTTTACGTAGCAATGTAACATTAAAATGTCTTTGGTTTGATTCCAAAATCTTTTTTATTTTTATTTTTAACCAAGCTCTGTGACATTTCGAACGTGAAATCTTTTTTGAATTAACTATTTACTAACAAGCTGCTAAGCTTAATCGGCATTCAAGTTAGCAGCTCGTTGTACGTAGTGTACAAACTCTGGCTAACTTTTTGTTATGATTACGGCTGCTTGAATATCAATACACAACATTCGAAAAATGTAGGCGGGATGGGAGAAGAGGGCGTTGCACTTCATTTACAAAGACTTTATAAATTTCTGTGTATCTGGAGAACGACAAGAGCCAAAGTTTCCAAATAAGGTACAAAAATCTTGGCTATCAATATATATATAAGATTCGGCACATAGCACTCTTACTTGTTTACTTCCAAAAAAATATCATCTGATAAATTTTGATCAGATTCAATGTCAAACAACCGATTACACAATTTCATTCCAAACACTATTGCTTCGGATTTCGAACTATGTATTTTTTAAAAAGTTACAATTCTGGGGAACTTTAATATTCAATCGAACTCAATAAATGTTGCGTCTTTTTAACTGAGGTCTTTAATATCCACATCCAATATTTCCTTATCCAAGTCAATTTCGTTTGCTTTTTCATTTTTATCAATGTTGTCATTTTTATTATCACTTTCACTTACATCACAACTCTCGTCTTTCTTTACTTCACTAATAAAGGTTTAATTAAGTTTAAAGGGATCAGTTAGAAATCTAAATAAAAAGGAGAATGTACTAGAAAATTCATATTAATCGATTAATTGACATAAATTGTTTGAATTAATCCTTAATCAAAATTGTCTATTGTAATTGTTCGATCATATAATAACAAAAAAATTCCTCGAGTAATCGATTGAATACTCTAGAGACTACTAAAAAAAGTTAACTTAGGCTGGGCTTTTGAGATCTCAGTTAAACTAGGATTAGTTAATATGACCACAGATTTGTGCCACCACCACCTTAGTATACAAAATTTTGGCGGAACAGCTTCGTGTTGGATAAAATGTTGATCATTAGTGAAATAAGAAAAAGAAATCACATTTCGCCGGAATAATCCGAGTTTCAGACTACGTTAAACTAAGTTTTAACTTAATCCTGATCTCAAAAACCCGTCCTTATTGTGTAAAACGTCAGTAAAAAAAGAACATTTTATTTAAAAGGGACTTCTTGTTAAAATATTTACTTCTTGTGTAAAAAAGAACTTTTCTTAAAAAAGTAACTTTTTGTTTCAAACAGGTTTTGTGTAAAAAATTGGCTTCACATATTAGTAACTACACAGAACGAAAAAACAAGTACTAAATTCATGTTTTCTTACTTTAGTGCAAGTAGTACTTAAAAATTTAAGTACGGAAAACACTTAAAAGTACTTAAAACAATCGCAAATGGATAACTTTCGAAAACCAATATGAGTGCAAAGGGCCAAATACACTTGTCAAATGCTTGTCCAGCAGGCGAAATAACTCGTGTTCGTTGCTGGACGTAAATATTAGCCGTCATTTCTAAACTTTTTGATTTTCAATCCAGCTTTGTCGGTGTGACACATACAAATACATTTTCACTTATACTACCACAATGCTTGATAAGTAGTTTGATCAGTGTATTTGGGCCTTAAAAGTTTGTTGTATAGAAACAACAACGACACTACAAGAAGAAAAATATAAATAATTTTTTTTTGTTAAAAAGTAAAATAAGAAGCAATAATTCCCATATTCTATTTGTTAAAGTTAATTAGTTAAATACATCAAACTTTCAAAGTAGAACGATTACGGACAACATCTGGGGTATGCTGCTGGTATCTGAAAAAACTGAAAATTCTTCTGCAAACAAAGGAAGGAATACAACAAAAGTGAAATTAACATGTGTAACGGGTAAGTAAAATAATAATATCCTCTCAGGTTCTGTGGGGTAAGTGTTAAGGTTAGAATCAATCTAATCTCATTTTCGGATAATTTCAAGTACGAGTCGAGTTAAAACCGTCTTGAATCAATCCGGATTTGAGATTAATTTTATCTCCCTTTTAATAGAATCAATCCTTTTTTCGGATTATTTTAAATTCAGGATTAAATATGGATAAGTTAAGTATTTCGAATTTAAAAAATTCGTACTTGAATCAAGCGTTCTGTACTTGATTTAAGGAAATCTGTACTTACCGTCCCTGCATATAATATTGGACTACGTGATCCATTTTGATCTAATGGACTACTCCCTGGACTGGTCCAATGTTATGCAAGCATGGACCATGTCATTGTTAAAAAGAGTTTGTAGTAGTTTAAACGAAAGGTTTTCGTTTTTAAATTATGTTAAAATCAATCCTCTGGAGTATACAATGGAGTAGTTTCAAAACTAATCCACTAGGGGTATGTATGCACATGCAGTAGTTTTAAGACTACTCTGTTGTAATGCAAAACTGGGTTGTATGCAGGGTTGTTAGATGTGAGGATTTTTCGTCATTTTGACGATTTTTTACTAAAAGTAATAGTGTTTTAAGGATTTTCTGGCATCAATTAAACACTCACAAGAAATATTTGCAATTATATTGAGAACAGTCCAAAACGTAAAAATCATTCATATTCACTAGAGCCCCGATTTGCGTCGGTCCTATTTGCGCCGCTCTTTAAAAATTGGTTAAATCCGCTTTGCGTTTTTATGATTGCGATTTGCATCGCTACAAACGACTGGATTTTTTCACTGAAGTCTTATTAACATGTGAGGATTTTTTCTATTTGCGTGTAAAAAGGCGAATTACAATTTAATTTGGTTAGGTAAGTTATTCTAAGTATAGTTGCATGTTAGGAAGTACGAAGTTAGTTCTTAATAAGAAGTTGGTAGAAAAGTGAGTGCAATTTTAGTTTGGAACTAAAACTGGACGTAATAAAACGTTTCAAGTCGGGTGAAAAGGCTATTGATATATTCAACAGTAAAAACCATTTGCAATAGTGATAGCGCTAAAAATTATTTATTTAAAGATAGCTCGAGTTTATAGCAAATGAGATTTTTTTTATTTAATGTTTTTGTAAATATGGATAAATGAAATAAATAAATTTTTACTATGTTTTTATGAAAATATCTTATGTATTTCTTTTTAAATAATAAATATATTTCAGCCCATTTGCAGAAATAAATGGAATAAAACTTACCCATATAACTTTTTTTATCATAAATAGAATTTCTTGCTAAACATTTATTTTTTTTTGAACCAATCAATGCAATAAATTGTCTCTGATTTGTAAATTTTAAATATTTGACGATTTTGTTAAATGCTCGTAACGATTTTGACGAATTTTGTTAAAATTTTTGACGGTTTTTTAAGAAAAAAGCCTAACAACCCTGGTTGTATGGTCCAGCCCTAGGACATCGTAATGTTAAATAGACCAAGTTTTTTTTATTAAATTTGGGTTACCTTTGGACTAGTCCTAGTCCCTTATGGGCAACATTTTACATGCTTCTTTGGACAAGTCGTATTATCTGCAGGGGTACTATTGACACCGCTTCGACTTGATTTAAGTATGGATGGAATGATTTGTTTTTTTATTGTAGTATTAATAAGTAATATCTTATGAATTAAAAGATTTTCTTGTGCATATGGAAAAGCTTCTGTTTTTGTAATTTGTAAAACTGTATCTTTGGTAAAAGTTGCGCACTCTAACCCCCCTAGAAAACTATTGTTTGTCATTATTTTTATTTGCTTTCAACAAAAGCGACAAACTGCACACAAATGCAGACTTTTATTTGGTTTAATAATGATAACTTTAGAACTTCTTGGCTCTCCTCTTCTTCGTCGGTTAAACTGAAAAGTATCTAGTATAAAATTTTCTAATAATATTTACCATACCATCCATATCTATAGATACGTCCATCCATCCAACTATTCGTTCAGTCATCCATTCAACTGAGCATGTAAAACTATTCAGTTATTGTCTTTTATTCTTTGCAGCACTTTGTTGTGTACCTTCTTGCAACTGCAACTACTAATTCTGATTGAGCCACCATCCACTACTACTTGTCCCCTTTTTTTCTTGCTGGCGTTTTTTTCTTCATCTTCTTTTTTTTATATTTTGGTCATGTTTACTTCATTGGCTCTAAATTACACTGTACTATTTCAAGTGAAGCCAACCCAAGCACTGCGTTGTAAATACTCATTGATTGTAAATTCATCTCATAAGGAAGTATTTTTCCTGAAAGAAAAAAAAAAATTTTTATTTCACCAGTGTTTTTTTCTTTTTCTTTTAGTCTGCTCGCTTGGAACTTCGATCACTTAACTATAATAATTGTTGTTGTTATTGCTGCAGCAGTTTATTATTTTAACAGTTTTTCTACTTTTAAAATGATTTTTTTTTTGTTTGTTGTTGCAAATGTTTGTAACAGCAACAACAAACAAATTGTCTTGAAGGAGAAAAAAAGCGAAACAATTCTATTGTTGTAGTTGTGAGTGTAAGTAACAACAAGTTACCGTTGGTAACCTCCATTGTGTGGATTAGATTTTCTGTTTTGTGACTCCATCGTTTTCTTCATCTTCAATTTGTGGTACAATGTCGTCTGTCTGGTTGCCTTTGCAAACGATGCACATAGTGAAGTGTTTTTTGATGAAATACTGACAATGATTGTCAGCCGTTGAATGTTAGCAATCTCTCTGTGTGGCAAATTGATGTTGCATATGGATGCCAAAATGTTTGTTGTCTAACGAGAGCAAACAGAAGACAAAAATTCAATATTAAAAGAAAAACTCAAAAAGATTATGAAAATTTATGCAGTGATTTTTCAATGGTACATCTAAGAAATTCCATTTAAGTCAGTTAGTTTTGGTCAGTTTGGATTCAAATTGTTTTCTTTGGAATGCCGGCCGTCCATCGATCAGTTGATAATGACAGTGGTGAGGTTTAAGGCCACAGGAAAAAGGTTGCCGGCTTCAATTTTGCACATTTCACTTTCAATGTTACAGGTTTTGGTCAGAAGACTTTTTAGATTTTGCAAGGAATTTATAAAATTATCTTTATTTTATGTAGAGTTTCCTATTTGGGTTTTGATTTTAAGTTAATTAGACAGATGTCAATCACGAAGCATTTAATTCGATACCTTTTATTCTCATCTGAAAAAAATTTTTAAGTAAAACTGTTATTTCACCTCAATTTGAAGAAATTTAAAAACGTATATCGTTACCTAAAATGCAAAAGGCTTATGTAAAATTTTACAGGAGAAGCAAAAAACTAATAAAAATTATATTGAAAAATTTCCTTTAAATGTTTATAATTTATTTAACTTTTTTTTAAACCTACAAGTGGTTTTGACAATTGACAATATTGCATATTAAGTAGTGTAGTCTTTTAGCGCTTATCATGTTATCTTTTGTATCGGGGTTTTCCATAATAACTTTTTTTTTAATTTGTGGCAACGCCACCAACATGATTTTTTTGACATTTAATTTTTTGACGTATTCAATTTCGCTAGAAAATCGCATTAAAATAATTAAAGTCCACTATGAAAATGATGGTTCTGTACAAGTAACATTTCGTAAAATTCGTGATATTTTCGGACAACATAATCGTCTTTCTGAGACAGCTATTAAGAATTTGGTCGTTAAATTTGAGTCGACAGGCTAGATACAAAATGTGCCAACACCAACAGGACGGTGCCACATGTCACACAGCCAACGAAACGATCAATTTATTGCAAACCAAATTTCCCGATCGCAAAAGATTTAACACCACTGGATTATTTTTTGTGTGGCTATGTTAAGGTAAGAGTCTATATGGAGCAAATCGAATCGGTTGCAGCCTTAAAACCTAAAATCCGTGATGGGATTAACGAAAAAGACCCGTCATTCTGCCAAAAAGTGATTAAAAACTTTGATTAAAAAAATGACATCTGTCAGATATTTGCCAGATAAAATTTTTCATTCATAATTGCCGAACATTTCTTTTCGTAATACAATAAAAATTTGAATCATCTTCATCTAAATTTGTTTTATTTTTTATGTTTAAGAAAACAAAATTCTTGTTAAAAACCCCTTTAGATATGATCTATTGTTTATTATTAATAAAATCTCTAATTTTGGTCGAAAGTTTAAAAAAAGTTTTTGTGGAAATTTGTGTTGATGCAATTCATCAGAATCAATTAAAAAAGTTGATTTTTAATGTTTGCTTCGGTACGGCCTCTTGCGTTTTAGATAACTTTATTTTACTTTGTCAAGCCATTTGTAATTTCTATAATATTGATCCCACCCCCCAATAAAGTATATACATTTTGGATACTTATGTATAAGAAGAGAAGAAAAGGGTTTTCGAGGACCCCAGATATAACGGGGACTAGGTTGTTACATATTTTTGTTACATATGCTCCAGATTTGTTTGCTATGAGAATTCAGCCAGATCGTTCTATAAATTGCTGAGATATGAGCAAAAGCCATTACTGCCTCTAATTTTTGGAAAAGTGGGCGTGGAAGCCATTAGACATTATAGATTTCTGTATATCTGGAGAAGAAATAAAGCCTCAAAATTAGGAACAGGAGCTTTGTTACAAACACCAGGGATTAAAAAACTGCAGTCAAAATAAAAAAATTGCTTTTGAGTTTTCATTGGACAAAAATAAACTGTTGCTTTTACTTCTGATTCATTAAATGAAAACAGTCGTAGTCCAGGCAAAAGCAAAAAACAAAAAAGTTGTAAATAACAAAGAACATCGGCAGTCAACATGTTCGGAGTGACAGACTGAAACTTTTAATAAATCCCGAAGTTAGCACAGATGGGACGTTGTGTTTGTATTTTGTTTTGATTTTGCAGTTTGAAGTGCGTTTTCCTATTATGTCTTTAATCACTTGCTAGAAGAAAAACAGAAACCGTTTTTTGATTTATGTATGTTTCTTGTATATGTAAGTATGTATGTACTTGGTTTTACTGTTATTTTTGTACATAGGTACCAAAAATTCTTTTGTTAGTGAAATTATTAAAATTAAGAGAACTTTTAAAATACAAACCAAATAAACCAAAGAAATCACATA
Source organism: Pollenia griseotomentosa (assembly GCA_963931875.1). Lineage (NCBI taxonomy): Eukaryota > Metazoa > Arthropoda > Insecta > Diptera > Polleniidae > Pollenia > Pollenia griseotomentosa. Next base: position 170,411,862 of record OZ007562.1, on the reverse strand, counting down.
AATATGTATGTATGTATGTATGTATATGAAAACGATAATGATATTTTAAGTTTTATTTAATTTCAAAAAATTAAAAAGATTGTTAAGCATTAAAATAAATAATTATTTACATAAGTATGTATTTACGTACACATGTATTTAGTATTAAAAAAAAAAATAATATTGAAAACAAAAACACAAACACAACGTCCCATCTACGTTAACTACGGGAGTTTTTAAAAGTTTAAAGGCTCAGTTAGCCGGGAGTAACAGTAACGTTGCAAATCAGCTGATTCATTTTGTTGTATGTAAAGCAAGTAGAACGATTATAGTTAGCAGTAATATGTTACGTCTCAATCTGTAAGAAATAGATTGGTCTTACTTTTTTACGGTAAGGTTACTGTTACTGTTAGTCCCGGCTAACTGAGCCTTAAGTCTGTCAAACCAAACACTTTCGAACATGTCGACTGCCGATGTTCTTTGTTGTATACAACTTTTCGTTTTTTGCTTTTGCCTTGACTACGACCAGTGTTGCAAAATTGAAATTTTGAAATGGTACTGAACTTCAACTAAAAGAGTATTTTTCCCACCAAATGGTACTTTTTGTTAAAAAAAAACATATTTTATTGGAATTAATTTATTTAAGTATTTAATATCAAACAGTATTTATATTTGAGGAGCACATGTAAATTATATTTCTGTTATACATAAGCGTCAAGCGCCCCATCCATTTACAATATTATTGTATATGTTTGTTCGCCATATTATTTCTATATTGCCTTATAGTATTCAATAAGTGGCAGAATGGTTTCAATTAAAATAGGGCGCAACTCTTACTAAAAAAACATAACCTTTAAAGCAAAACAATGTAAATAGTACATTGTTGCCCACACATTTCATAGTATAGTATATTGCACTTCTTTTCTGATTTCGATTCTTGTCAATATATTGTGCAGCCTCAAATATCACAAACACATTGGCGATAAAATTGAACAGTTAATTGCAAGTGTATGAGTCGCTTAAGGTACGTTTTTTCAGTATTTTCTAAAAAAATATTTTAAATAGTTCATATATTTATTTATGAATAAGTAAATAAATTAAAAATTTTATTTTTGTCAACATAAATTTATACTGGTATTTATATTTATATTTTAACTTTTGCAAAGTTACATTATTCAGACTTATACATATATTACATACTTAGAACTTAGTTTTAAAAAAAGTTTAAAACATGAATGTTTAAAAATAAAGATTTTAATTCAGTGTTATCAGATAAAGCAAATTTACTTTAGAAATATTATAACTACAACGGAAACAACCAGTTCATTTTAATAGATCTTTAGTTTTTTTTATCAAACTTGAAACAGTTTCTACGTGTAAACGATTTCTTCCTTTGCTTTTTACATCATTTTGCATTTGAAAATGTGCGTTCAACTGATGCTCAGAAATGTAGTATCGATAAAATACCAAAAGCAATATGTGAAATGTCAGCAAACATTAGTTTCGTTCTTAATATGGGCTATATTTTTCCAACAAATTTAAATATATTCAGTTCTGAAATGTTTTATTTCTAAAAGATCCGCTAGAACACGGAATTGTAAATCGTTTGTAAATAACATCAATAACATCATTATTGTGCTATTGGTTTTTCCGGAAACACATTTTAGGTTTTATGTTCAGAACAAAATTTTGTTCTTAATGTTTTGCAAATTGCCGAATTAAACGATTTTGAAGTTTTTTTTTTTACTTTATAAACTATTTCCTTAACATTGCATGTTTCTATATATATGGTTTTCATTTAAATTTTACACAAACATATTATCCTGCCACTTGTAAGAACAAATATCCTATTCTGGAACCCAAATATGAATCCTGGCGTCCATGCTTTGCATTTCAACGTCGTTAATTAGTTTTAAAATACAGCAGCATAAATTTTGAAACAAACACATGATAACCTAAGCCCGCTATCGAAATGATCACATTACAGTTAAAAATTTAAGGCCCGTTTTTATGACTTAACGATAGCTAAATGAAGGAAGTTATCGAACAGATAATGAGTTTTTAATTATCACAAAAAAAGTACATAGTTGCCACTTCGCATTTTTATTTTGGCAAAAATAATCGGTATTTTCTTTAGTACTGCCACATTTTCAAAAATGTTAATTTTATTTTATACGATGTTGTGAAAAAAAAAATAGTTGAAGGTGACTTTATTCCTCACTAGTGCTAAAGGTACCGTTAACTATTTCGAACCTTATAGGTAAGTCGTGAAAACGGGCCTAAGAGTTAAAAAGCTCAAAGGATAAAAAAGTACTGAAAACAACGCGGAGGTAATGCGGTATTTTTAATATGAAAAAGTACTGAAAAAAGTACCAAAGTACTGAACTTTTCAACACTGACTACGACTGTTTTCATTTAATGAATCAGAAGTAAAGGCAAAAGTTTATGTTTTCAACACAGATAAACACGCAACATCCGACAAAATATGGGCGGTTTGGATAAGTGGGCGTGACACAAAATAGGTTTATTTGTATCTAAGAAATATAAGATTCGGCATAGCCGAATAAAGCAATCTTACTTTTATTAAATGAAAATGGATTTTTGAAAAGGTTACAAAATTTTTTATTACTGCCTATTTCTGATGTGCGAAAGAATTACATTTTAAACTAAAACAAAATTTTTAGAATTTGTTTTTAATTTTCCCTTTTTTATATCCATATTTATTTGGTTTTTTGTCTTTGATAATTAGCCTAGAGGGAAGCGAACTGACACCAAAGTAGTCCCGTGATAGGTCTTTGGTGGTAGAGACCGGTTCTAGTTCTAACACTTTATATGAATGAGACCTATCTCTTTTACATGGGGTTGTCGTTGGAGGGGGTCAATTGACACCATTTGACCAGTCACAGATCTATTCTCAATGAACGTGCTTAGTGTCAGTTACTAAAATGTAGTATTATTTCAATTTAACAAGTGCTAGAATTTAATTCAAGAACCTAATTTTAGAAAGTACCAAAAAATGTGTCACAGCAACGGTGAAGACTGTACTGTAATTCATTACTTTTTCTACCTTTTTGTTCTTCATAAACCAGTTAAGGGATTGGTTCTTCTTTCACTGGTCATGAGTCTTTTCTTTTTGTACTTGTTCTATTTTCACAAATCCCAGGACCAGTCTGTTGGACCAATTGACACCAATTTCCCGCAGGGGAAATTTTACCTTCTTGGAAGGTGGGACTTTTTATAACTGCTTACTTTTCGGATGTATGTAGGTTAAAATGTAATGACTAACTTTTCAATTACCGTTTAGTTAATTGTGAACGCGTTCATTTTGGGACATCCCTTGTTAAATTATATGGTTTTTTCTGAAGAATTGCTAGTAGAATGTATTTTCGCGTTTGTTCGATTACACATTTTTTAGCTCAACACATTATTTTCCGGAACAATAATTTAAAAATATGCTCTGTTACGTGAATTTACCTTATAAATGATACTCGTGTAAAATTCTACAAATTTGGCTTGTTTTTTTTTTTTTTTTTTTTTTTTTTTTTTTTTTTTTGATAATTTTACATACGGCTTTATGCTTTAATTAGCACTTTTGGCTTAAAAAGGGATTTTAAAGAATACAATTTAAAAATAGAATATTTTTCTTCCAAACTATTTAAGTGTTAACAATTAATATTTATTTTTTCTTCTTAACAATTTCCTTATAAACACAATAAAGCTGTCAGTTGGGATTATTAATTACAAACTCTAAAGCCCTTATGACACTACATTTTTTATTCATTAATTGATACAGAATTGATAGAAAGAAACAGTAAATGTTAGAAAGAGCTAACTATACATAATGTAAATAAAGATTTTTGTTTTTTTTTTCTCTTGTTATGGTTTTGTTTCAGGGATGGCGTTGAGAATTTTTAAAATTGTACCAACAACCTTTAAAACTTTTACTTTTTTACCCTAATTGTACTAAAAGATTTTTTTTAGTTGAAATTAATTTTATTTATGTTCATAAAAAACACCAAAAAAAGGTATTATAAATCTTAGTTTAAAAAGTATCAACAAAAAAGTACAATTGAAACAACTTAGCCATCCCTGTTTTGGTTATTTTATTAAATGCTGCCAACTTTTTGTTTATGAGAAACCTAAAAACAAAAAGCGGTAAATCGCTGAATTTGCCCATAAACCGCTGATTCAGCAACACTTTTAATATTTCAAGCTTGAAATGTCAATTTTAAGTTAAACAATTTTACATTTTTTTTGACATAACTTCATTTTTTATCGATAACTTTATAAAAATTGTTGACAGTTTGCCATTTATCTTAATACAGCTGAACTCTTTGCACTTGGTAAATTTTTCTATTACATTATATTTGTACTGTTCACCAAAACTTGAACAATGCATTAAAAATGTAGTGTCATATGGGCTTAATTGATACAGTTTCTTGCTTTGCTTAATTTATTTGTTAATTTTGTATCAATTAATCATTTCATTATTTAACTTTTGAAATATTTGTAAATACTTGTTATTGAATAGTGTTTTTTCTTTTATCTTTAAAACTAAAAATGTCCATATTTGCACGGTATATTGTGTTAAAGCTTTTATGATCTCGCAAATTTTTTTTTTTTTTTGTAGCTTTTTATAATAAATTTTTAAATTGTAGAGGTCTTTAAAAAAGTATATCGACAAAAGTGGCTACAAAGAACGCTACATTAAAATCTCTGCGATATTTTTATCTTCCTAAGTACCGCAGATGTAGTACACCAGATACTATACTGGTGTATTACATAATTTGTTTTAAGTTGGGATAATTTTTTGCACAACTGCTTTAAAGTGCCAACAAAGTTCCCTGGGGACTTTCAAAAATTACAAAAATAATCTCCTCCTCTGATAGAAAAGGCGTCAAACGCTAAAGTATTTTGACATAAGTACTACAAGTGTCTTCGTTTTCGACCACATCGCACTTTTCATAATTTTATAACATCACTCGGCAAAATTGTCATCAGGTGAAATTATGTTATCATTGGGAGGACACAACGGCATCACAGAAATGACGAATCCGAGTCAGATTAGTAATAAATGTTATCAGTGCGATGACACAGTTACATCTAAAAAAGGACTCATTAGAATCAATTTGATGACAGTTTGTCATTGGCATTGAATTACGTCAAAGTGGGAGCATATTTTTATTTACTTACCCGTTACACGTGTTTGTTTCACTTTTGTTGATTCCGCCCTTTGTTTACAGAATAACTTTAAATTATTACACACCAGCAGCATGTCCCAGATTGTTTTCGTATTCATTCTACTTTGAAAATTTTATGGTTTTAAGTAAATAATTTAAACAAATAGAATATGGGAATTTTTGCTTCTTTTTGTACTTCTTTAACAAGAAAATAGTCTTAATAATACACAAAATGTGGCATCACATTGATATCACTATGCACAAAAAGAAAAACACTCGGGATAAATTAAGTTTTTATATACAGGGTGGCCCAAAATTAACGAAGGGGTTTGAATTGCTTACAACTTTTTTATTATAATTTTTTTTTTGCTTTTCTTTTCAGTATTTTTTAAAGAAGACTTGGAGAATTTAAAATGGAGCAGTATTGAACAACGTGTCCAAATTGTTCAGCTTTATTTTTCAAATCAACGATCCATTGTTTTGACTCAGCGTGCATATCATCGTTATTTTAATGTGCTGGTTAGACCCTCAGAGTCAACAATAAACCGTCTGGTTGCAAATGGGGTTATTTGAAAGGAAAAGTCTACATTAATAAGCCTAGAACCACCCAGCAATTAAAAAGCAATATACGCGACGAAATAAACAACATAACACCTGAAGTTTTGCGAAAGGTTATGGAACATGTGTTCTTTCCAACACTCATTTGCGAAGCAGAAAATGGCCACACTTGCGAGATATTATTTTTCGTAACTAAACTATTAATATTCCCCATTTATATACTGTATTAAAAAAAAAATTTAATAATTATTTCTCAAATAAAAAGTTATAACGCATTCAAACCCCTTCGTTAATTTTGGGCCACCCTGTACTTACTTAAGATACGAGTCTACTCAAAAAAAAAAACTCAAGTGCGAATAACACTAAAACGTAATTAAAACAATTCGAAAGAGGATTACTTTCGACAATCAATCCCGGAATTTCTTAAAATAAATACAAAATACTAAAACCAAGTAAAAAAGATTACACTTTTCTTTGGTAGTGCAACTCTGAGCGTAAAATTACGAAGTGAGCGTTTTAAGCTCATTTCACTTATCAAAGTTGGTTGCAGACACTACAACAATTTGCATGTTGTGTGTAGAAGCAACAAAAACAACAGAACGAGACAAAAACACATTATTTTCATGTTGAAAAAGTAAAATTGGGAACTCTTGCTTCTCATTTAGTTTATATGTTCAGTTATATATGTACATTACGTCTTAAAAATAAAGACCATATCGGGAATGATGCTAGTGTTTTATAATTGAAATTCTGTAAGGTGTTAAACAGGTAAGTAAATCAATCATATTAAAATTCTTCTTCTAATTTCACTGTTGGTTTATTTCAAGTACGGGATTGAATCAACTTTATAATACTTGAATCAAGCGCATTTTAAGATTGATTCAATCTTAGTTTTACTTAAATCAATCTCATTTTCGGCTTATTTCAAGTACGAATTCGGGATTGAAGATGGATAAGTTATGTATTTCGCGATTGAAATCAATCTTTCTGTTCTTGATTCAAGAAAATCCATACTAACCGTACTATAAATGCCGCTTCGGATTGACTTGAGTATGGATGAATTGATTTTTCTTTTAAGTGTAGTCTAGCATAGATGACGCATTAAATATGACAAAATTTTATAATGATGTTCGTCATTGGATTGATGTAATGTTTTGCCTAATTGATGCCATTTGTAATAACATTGATGTCACAATTCTGAAGTAGGACATCATCAATATGAAGATGCATTTGTCTATGAGTGTATTTGAGGAAAAATCCCAAAAACTGAGAATATTTATTGCTGTATCGTTTATGAGCATCTCAATTTCTTTCTTCTGGTCTTGGAATGCCTCATGTAGGGTATTGAAAAAAAATTAACTATTAAAGAAGGTCACACAAGGTGGTCCACTTCAATGGTTATTGGTATTGTTTTGGTTGTTGTTATTGTGTTTTACTTGATTTTAATTCTTCAATTTTTTTTCTTTAATTTTTTGCATCTAAGCACGAGTAAAAAATCCAAATAAATTTGTTTTAGTTGTACAATTTACAGTCAATTGTACCACTTTTGAAACCTGACCCAACTGGAACACATGGCAAAAACAATAGTGTTTAATCGTGTTTGTTGTTGTATTAACTAGTGTGTTTTTTTTTTTTTGAATTTATTTATTTATATTATTTTAATTTTTGTTTGTTGTAACTGAGTATGAAACGTCGTCGTATCTTATATTGCTCGTAACAGTGCATCGTATAGTTTTAATTTTGTTGTTGTTGTTGCCACCAGTATTATTTTTAGTTTCCAATAAATCTGTTTTTTTTTTTTTTTTTTTTTTTTTTTTTTGTTAAACAACAAACAAACTTTACGTTTTGTCAGATTTAACCGAAGACGAAATTAAGTAAAAACTTAATAAGTATGAATTTGTTATTACACAGGGTAACAGAATGTGGGTAAAGGCTCAGTTAGCTGAGATTAACAGTAACGTTGCAAATCAGCTGCTTAATTTTGTTGTATTTAAAACAATTAGAACGATTATAGTTAGCAGTAAGATTTTACGTCTCACGGCCAATTTCACTAAGTTCGGTTATTATTAACTATCAGTTACAGCTGTCAAAACATATTGGTAACCGGAACCTTAATTAAAAGTTAGTACTTGGTGAAATTGGCCGTCAATCTGTAAGAAATAGATTGGTGTTACTTTTTTACGGTAAGGTTAAGCAACTGTTACTCCCGGCTAACTGAGCCTTAAGATTCAAACTAGAATTATTAAAAAATTAGATTCCAAAAACACGATTTCATTTCCCTATTCTTCATTGAATTTGAAAAAGTCTATTTTTGTAAAAATTGATTCTCTGTGAAAAACTATGTATCCAAAGTACTTTTTCGACGAATAAGTAAAAATATTAAAGGTTCATGTACACGACATGTTTTTAACATCTAACTTGTCAACTTGGCATGTCTGCCAGAATGGCTGTTTAACAGAAGGTTTATAATATTCGGTCGCAAACGTCCATGTAGTTTGCTTATGACATTTTCTCTTTTTTTTTTGCATAGTTTTGAAGAAACCAAAGTAATTTTCAGTGTCAAAATGGCATTTATAAAATTTATTAATTAATTATGGCATACACTAGCTATGCGGCCTATATAGCGGTCCTAAACTCCCCAGAGAAGAAAAAGGAACAAATATAACTAGCCATGATAATTCCTAATAGAACCATGGTACAAAATGGGTTAAGAAAAAATACACTAAACAAAATCCAAACATTAACACTCACTGTCATCATTTTAATAATAAAAAAATTATTTTTTTTTTTTGGTTATTTTATAAACTAAAAGATTTATTTTTTATAATTTTTCAATATTTTGTTGCAGATTGTTTTTTCTGACTTTTTCGCTTTATGATTAGAAAACATTTTTGGCATTGACGTGTATTATGGTGGGGCGTTTCGCAAACTCTGCACAGACATGAAAAAATAAGAAAAAAAAATAAATAAAATAAATAAAAATCTGTGAACTCGTCAATGAGATTGAAAGGTGATTGTATTGTTGTACTCGCAAAAACTAAAGTGACTGGAACTGAATTGCTGACTGGCTGGCGGTGGTGGTATTGGTGGTACCTACAAGATGATTTGCTTTAATTGTGGAGGTGTTTTGTTAGATGAAATAGTTTGACTTGATTTTGTATGCCAAGCATGTTTCTGTTTTAAGTTGAAACTTACAACTCGCCACATAATTTGGTTTATTGGTAAAAGACAACAAGATGGCAAAAAGAAGCTTAAAGTGCAGTTAGTTTTACACGGTTTTTTAAGCTGTTATTTTTGATTCAGAGTATTTTGCAAAATAATACAAGTTCTTCGAGGTCATCATTAGGTTTTTGTGATTTTTTTCTTGGTGGATATTTTATGGGCAAATGTATTATTTGTTTTAAATGGCAAAATATTTGGTAATAATATTAATCTATATATATAAAAACGTTTGTGCCGTGTATGTGCTCCGAAAACTCAAAAATCGCTGGACCGATTGACAGCAAACTTGGATAAGAAATTAGTTTAGTCTGGAGCCAGGTTTCTCTTAAGTTTAATCCCGATAGGTGGCGCTGCTGTCGTGATGTTTAAATTTTTTATGGTACGATCTGGCTAAAATTCACAAAAATATTTACATATTAAACAAAAATAAGTTTTATGATAACATTTTGACCCGGTAGATAGCGCTGGGGTCAAGTTATTAGCATAATTCTCCAGTATTTTATTTTTTTACTTTTATTTAGAAAATCCCGAGCAGCGCTGGGACCAAACAGCTAGCTTATTGTAAAAGATTTGTCAAAATATTTGGGATATTTTAACAAATTTTAATTAAATTAAATGAAATGCTCAAAATGCTTTTTAGGTTAACAGAAATTGTGAAATCTTTGAATTTCGAAATTAATCTTTTAAAGAAAACTTTACATTAGCTAAGGTAAATATAAAGCTGTTCGTGCTGCGGTTGTTGCTAAAATTTTTTGTTTGTTCATTTCTTTATCAACGTAAAAAAAGAAACATTATAGAACATTAAAATATAATGGTTGTCTAAAGAACCACTACAATTTTTCTTTTTTTTACCGAAGAACAGAACACTATATAATGTTCGGCTTTTTCTTGAAAATAGTTACGAACGGTATTAAGAGTTGTGTTCGTCTACACAAACACTAAAAAATAGATAACGTTCCTGGGTTATCTAAGTTTCCAATTGAAATAAACAGTTAAAATATTTCTTCTTTTTCTGAAATTTCGAGAAGAAATATTGAGGACATCTTCATATCGCACTTGATCAACAAGAGGGTAATAACTCGAAATTTAAAAATTTTAAGGAGAAGCAAAACAATTTTTAATTAAACGTTAAAGACATATAAAAAATAATTTTTAAGCCATCCGTTTTATTAACAAAAAATAGCACGATATTTTTACAGCGGCTAGATATAAATAGAACGTGTCGATTTTTCCCAAAAAGCAAAAAAATAAAAATTTTGAGTTAATACCGTCTTGTTGATCAAGTGCGTATTTTGTAATGCTTTTTGAATATTCCATTGTATGAAAATTTAAATATTTTATCATATTTTTATAAATATAAAGGGTGGTCCAACCATAATGCACGTCATTTGACATTTCTTTGTTTCAGTGTTTGAAAAATTCAACCGTGGAGAGGTTTACAATTGAGCAGCGCGTTAAGATTGTTGAAGCCCTTTACAAAAATGGGCGTTCAAATCAAAATGCATTTTGTGCACTTCGTGAATTTTTTGGTCAGCATAATCGACAAAATGTGTCCACAATCTGGAGAAATGCGCGCAGATTTCAGCAAACCGAGTCTGTAGGAAATGTGAAAATACCTGTGCATGCTAGCCCAGTTCGCTCTGGCTGGTGACTTCGTCGGTCCGTACTTCTTCGAAAATGAGGTCGGCCAAGCCGTTGCCGTGAATGGTGTTCGCTATCGCAATATTATAACGGCCTTTGTGGCCAGAAATTGAGGATATGGAACTGGAACATATATGGATCCAATAGGAAGGTGCCACTAGTCACACAAGCAACGAAACAATAGATCTTTTGCGCGAGAAATATAATAGTCGTTGTTGAGAAGGCTATCAGCCGGGCCAGCAATTTCCACGGGATTTTGAATAAAATACAAAGGCTCAATAAAGACTTGATGTATCATGCAACTGTATTTATATTAAAATTCCTTTAAAAACAATTATTAAATATTTTCAAACATACATAGTATGAAAATTAATGGATAAAAAAAGAAACCTCCTTGGCTTTTAGTATCACGTCTAGGCCACCTCGCAATTAAATGTTTTACAAAAGAAAACGAATGGCAAAGGCGCCAAGACGCTTCTGTACAATTAACTTTCGTTAAAAAATATAAATGACATTAGGCTTACTTATTATACTTTTTTTCGGAGTTAAAATAGTGTTGCAAGATTCAAATTAAAGTAAATCATGGCGTTTTGGGAGTAGCGTTGTTGAGTGGCCGTCACGATCGTGTGGTTTGGCACCGTTGGAATTCTTTCTTTGGGAATATTTATAAGAAAAAATGAACGGCAATAAGCAAAGAATGAGATAATTTGGCACATTAACGACGTTAAACCTCAATTATGTCTCAGATTCATTGAAAATATAAACCATCGGAGGTATGACACCAAAGCCGTGGCGAGCATTTGGCCGATATTTTGTTTCTCACATAACTGTCATAGATAAAATATGAGGATAATTCTCTGCAAACTTCTTTTTTTATTAACAAATAACATCGTGCATTATGGTGGGATATTTTTATGAAAATATTTTATTGCGCACTTTTGCATACCGATTTCAACCGGTAAAATCAATCGAATATCTATACATATTCGTTTTATTTTAAATACTGGTGCCAAATTACGGCATTCGAAATCGATCGAAATTCTCATTTAAAATGTATTTTGGCCCCTGGAATTTGTTTTTTTTTTTTTTATTTTCTTAATGTATGACTAATTTTTGTCTTTATTCCCTCAATCTTAAATAAATTATTAAAAAAAATTACATTTTAAATCAATTCACTTCAACCTCAAGCAGCAACAAATTGTCTTAATTAAATTTTTGTCTGAAATTGTTTTCAACACAAAACAAAAAAAAACAGCAACAGCGAAAATTCTCTTGTAAGCAGCACATTTTTTTTATATTTATTTAAATTTAAATTAAATTATGGGGTACTTTATTAAAAAAAACTCCAAAAAAATCAAACAGAATAAATACCAAAAAAAAAAAAAACAACCCAACCCACAAATCAAATAATCAATTTGACCACATTTATGCACAAAACACATAAAAAAAGGAGTGAAACTGAAAAGTCGAACGATTTTACAACTCGAATAATTTTATGTAATTTCAAAATTTCACACACACATTCAAATATGTATAAGAAAAATTAATATGGTCCCATATGTAACACAACAAATAAATAATATTGAATATGGAAAAATCAAATACAAAAATTTATAAACATTCCCATAAGCTGAGATTTGGTTTCATTATTATTATTGATTTCAATACAATCGACTGGGGCAATAAAATTCAACACGTAGCAGTTTTTTTTTCAAATACGCACAAATTGTTCCTAAATTTTTGTGTTTTAAATACAGATACAGATTTTAAATTGTTTGCAAATGGCTAGAAACTGTAGCAAATCTGTATATTTGTTGGTTTTTTGTTTTTAGGTATTTAAACGTTTTGTTAGGAAATTGTTTTAATGTGATTGTAGGTAGCAATTTGACAATATGTTTTTTTTAGATAGCTGTTGTTGTAAAGCAGGTGCTTTAGACAGTTTTTAGTTAATTTGTGTTTAAACTAAAAAATATTTCAGTTACACGTACTTTTTCGTAGAAATTATTATTTTTTAGATTACAGTTTTGTATGATAAACGATTTTATACTTTTAATTTTTGTATTAAAGTGAAGTTTTTTTTATAAAGCTACTTTAAAAAAAAAATGTTTTTTATAAAAACGTACTTTTTTAAACAAGGTACTTTCGATAGAATGGTACATTTGAAAAAAGCTACTATTCAAAATAGGTACTTTTTATAAAAAAATATACTTTTAACAAGAGGTACTTTTTATAAAAAGTACTTTTTACAAAAAGGTACTTTTTATAAAAAATGACTGTTTACAAAAAGGTACTTTTTATATAAAATAACTTTTTAAAAGGTACTTTTTATAAAAAAGTCCTTTTACAAAAAGTTATTTATTATAAAAAAGTTTTTTTTACAAAAAATGACTGTTTACAAAAATGTACTTTTTATAAAAAATTACTTTTTACAAAAATGTACTTTTTACAAAAATGTACTTTTTATAAAAATTCCTTTTTACAAAAAGTTATATATTATAAAAGTAAGGAGACTAATTCGAAATTATTTTCTCAGTGTTATAAAGCATTCATTCGAATTTTCACAACACTGAAAAAATAATTTCAAATCGTTCAGTATCGACGGAAAGAATTAGAAATAAGATTCGAATCGAAAAAGTTTTTGATCACGACTGCCAGAATTAGCTCCCCAGGCCATTCATTGAAATAAATTCCGTTCGAAAGAAGAATTAATCATCCAGCATATCGCTTCTCCAAAAAACGAAAATTTATATAAAAAGTAAAAAAAAAATTCGAAATGAATTGCAGCCAGGGCTTAAAAAACTGCAGTCGAAACCAAAAACTGTCGAACAAAAAACGAAAATTTGTGTAAAATTGTTCTCTTTTTTAATTTGGTTTGGCAGAGACTGTTTACATTTAATGAATCAGAAGTAAAAGCATCAGTTTTTTTTTGGGCCAATGACAAATTTAGAAGTGGAAGAAATAGCAGTTTTTCTACTTTGACTGCAGTTTTCTAAACGCTGAATTTTAGCCAAGAAATCGAAATGTGTAACTGGCCTTTGTAAGGATTCTTTTACATAAAGTTACTTTTTATAAAAAAGGTATTATTTTTTTGTAAAAAATTCGGTTGAAGGCTTTTTTATAATAAGACATCGATATGTACTTTCTGTTGTTAGTAATCGACAGTTAGAAAATTTTTAGAAGAGGGCTTTATATAGAACCTACGGTAAATTATCGACCGATATTAATGAAATTTGACAATGTCATATCTAGTATTCATTACGGTTTAACGCGTACCAAAGCATTTTCCGTGAGTGGGCTTTATATGAGGCCTATGGTAAATAATGGATCGATCTGCATGAATTTGCGATAAGATTTCTAGTCATTTAGAACGAATTTTGCATAATTTCATATCATTATATGCATTTCGGCACTTTTTATGTTAGTTTTTGTAACAGAATTATGAATTTTTGGGTGGTTGTTCAAAGTTTTGATTTATAACTCTAATCCCACTAAACCGATTTTGCTGGGCTTCAATCCTAAACTGGTTTGGTGAGCTAGAAACAAATAAGCACTAATATCTTTCTTTTATTTCGAGGTTTTCAAAAGTCTGTTTTCAACAGACGGAAAGCCAGACGGACATGGCTAAGTCGACTTAAAATTATTTATATTATAAGTGCTTAGGTGAATATCAGCTTTCACACGAAATGGCCACTTAAAAGACAATTGTTTGCCTGGCGATTAGTTATTGGAGAATTATGAGAAATTGTATAGTGGAAAGTTTTTAAACTGCTGCAAAATTCCATTGAAAAATAACACTCCAATTTTGAAAAAAATAATAAATATGCAGTCGCACAAAAGCTAGTGTCATGTGTACCCACCTGACTAGAGGTATTAGTTTTTTCAATTGCATGACGCCGACTTTAAATACACGATTAAAAACATGTATTTGTATATGTTAAAAAACTTACTTCGTAAATATTAAGACAATAAAATTTCTTAATTTTAATTTCAGAATCCTGAATACAACTTTTTTATCCCTAAAAATACAGTGTTTCCTTTTTTTATTTTTCGTAAAAAATTTTCTTTATTTGAAAGTTGAAATCGAGTAGTCTTTTGCCTTGCAGAAATAATTGAGGTTTTTTAAAAATTAGCCCTCTAGCGAGCTTAGCTGCCTTCCTAATATAAGTCGTTCTCTGTGAAGCAAAATTAAAATTAAATTAAAATGCTAAAAATTGTTTTTTAAATATTAAATTTTATTTAAAATTTACCTTTTTTAAGAATTAAATAACACCATCGTTTCTTTAAAGGTATGTTGTTTATTAAATTTTTGTTAAAAATTTGGTTTAACAATCATTTGGAAAAATTTTTGTTTTTACCGTTTAAGGGTTAACACAATAATGTTTATCTAATTTATTTTGCTAATTGTCCCCAAAAAGATGTTGGCTCACAAATTTCCATATTTTCTTTATTGCTATCGTTACATAAGCTCTATTTACGATTTGTTTAAATTTAAAACAAAAAACTTTTCTTATTTCCAATAAAAAAAAATAAATATTGTGTTAACAAAAATTTGTCACAATCTTAATATTATTTTGGTTCGTTCCATAAATTACTCATACGCCTCGTAATACCCACTAATTTTTTGTTTTATTGATTTTAACCGAATATTTTTAATCCGTTCTAACATTTGTCTTATTAAAGAATTAACTTTTTGAACAAATTTTCAGTCCAAACAAAAGTTGACCACGTACCCTCGTAAACATCTACGATTTCAAGACAATTATTGTTGTTGTATCTCCTTCACATTATTAAAATGATACAAGTCTATTTATTCAATCACAGACATTAAATACTTGTAAGCAGGTAGTTTTAAAATTGTTGTTGCAACGAGTAAAGTAAATAAATATTTGGTGCTACAAAACAATAAAAACAACAGAAACGACAATAATAACGGCAACAGCAACAGCAACATCAACAACAAACCAT
This sequence comes from Pollenia griseotomentosa, assembly GCA_963931875.1. Lineage (NCBI taxonomy): Eukaryota > Metazoa > Arthropoda > Insecta > Diptera > Polleniidae > Pollenia > Pollenia griseotomentosa. Next base: position 170,396,317 of record OZ007562.1, on the reverse strand, counting down.
CAATAATCGAATTGCAACTCAAGGAGTGAAATGAAAACAAGCTGAAAATTCAAAAAAATAAAAAATATCTACAAGATAACCAATAACAAATAAATGTAACAAAAGCAAGTCACAAATTATTGCAAAATTGAGTCACGATTTGTAAAATGAAAAGGAATTTGTAGAGTACGAAAACAAAATTACATCAAAATACTTAACAACTCCGGCTAAGAGACAAAGTCAAACTAGAAACAGGGAGTTTATTTCAGATCTTTTTTTTTTTTCTTTTAGTACTTTGACAAACTGCCAAATAAAATGACAGACAGGCGGTACAGGCAGACTGGCTGGGAAGCTGCCAGGTATCAATAGTACACACACACACACACACACATACAAACACATAAAAGGCCAAGTTATAATTTTCTAGTAAATAGATACAATGTGTTATGTACCACATTGCAAGCTCGGTTCTGTTACGAGTTATAGCAAGTGTTTACTGTTAGATATTTTGTTAGATTTTTTTTTTATTCAAAAATTGTTTTCAACAATTTTTTTTAGGGGTTTGTCAATATTGTTTGGGATTTTGTATCTTTACTCAAGCTAAATCTACAAAGTGACGAAAACTTTAGCAAATAAGGAAAGACATAAGAAAAATGATTTTAAAATCGATAAGAGTCGATTTCAGAAATCAGTAAAACTTCATATTCATTAAAAATTTGACCCTATGACTTATAAAATAGCCTTAATGATTATAAAAATGCCGTCTTTGTATTTTGGATTCCAAATTAACAATCAGTGTCTTTGATGATGTTCTTGATTCAAATCTTAACAAAACTTTTTCATATCAATAACTTTAATTAAAAACCTGTTCAAGCATGTTAAAACATTTTATTGTCACCACAACCATAAGATTTTTGTCCTCCATAAGATATAAGGTTGTCCAAAGTTATACTGTAGTTATATATAACATTTTCATTACTACAGTAGGTAATGGATATAAGAAAATAAAAAACACCACGAAAATGTTTCTTATAAGCGTTTTGTTTTCTTTTAAGAAATTATTTTTTATAAGAAATTTTTTTCTTATAAATATTTTTACTTTTATAAGAAATGTATCTTAATATATAAAATGTTCCGGGCATGTGTTACTTAAACTCAAGAACCGCTGGACCGACTGACACCAAACTTGGACAATAAATTAGCTAAGTCTGAAATTATTGCCCATGTTCTGTAACTCTCGCGTCTATAAACTTCTCGATTGAAATGTGTGAAAGGAAATTACTCGCCAATTAACAGAAAAAGTGTGTCTGTGAGAAAGTTTCCGCTTTGAATTGTCAAAAAAACTCACGAATAAAAATTGGGCGAGAAAAAATTTTAACACTAAAAAACAATTAAAAATGCAAAATGCAAATAATAATAATAATAATAATAGGGCGATTCCGGTATAAATGACTTCCGGCATGATTTTTTCAATCACGCTATTAGTTGTTTTTTTTTGTCATTAGTGCAAAGAACAAAGTCTAAATATAATAAACAATCTATTTTTATTTAATTTTATACGATATCTTCTTTTTTTGGCGACTTTGGAAATATTGCCATCCGAAAAATTGGTATAAACTGTAAAATCATAACTAGGAACACAGGCGCCAAAAAGTTGTTGTTGAAAGTTTGAGGTTATGCTTTACCGGCTAAACGTGAAGTGACAATATTCGTTTATCTTCGTGTTCCAAAAAATGTAAGTAAAATGTTGTTGTTTATTAAGAATTATTGACTGCTAGAATACACTGTTCACTTGTTGCACCCGCGATGAAAAAGATATAAAAAGTTTACTTTTTTAACAGAAATAAATAGCTAACGTTCTGAAACTTTGCAACAGTAAGAAGAAACCAAAAGCAAACTTAATTTTTTTTTAAAGAGTGTAATGATTGTAAGGTGAAAATAAACGATAACTTAAATTGGTTGCACCCGCGATTTCGATGTGAGATCGCGGGTGCACCTTTTTTTCACGTAACCTTTTTGTGTAATTAATTATACATTTCGTTGTTTTGATATATCTTATCCAATAATAAATGCCAAAACCCACCGCTAATGCAGAAAGTGATTGGGCCGATGACGATTTGGAACCTCTTAAAAATCACAAATTACGAAAAATAATTCCGGGTCCTGATATATTTGTTCCCTCAGATTCGGATCAGAGCAAATTTGTATTGCCACTTAAAAAGAGATTGTGCGTGCCTGATGTTTACAGGGATTTAGACACTGATTCAGACAATAAATTTATAAATGACGAACCTTCATCAACGTCTCTTCAAGCTTCAAAATTAACACCAGAAGTATGTCCTGCCGACGGTTAATGGCAAACGATTCACAGAAATTGTTAATGACATAGGAGACGTGCAATTTGATGATGTTATTGCGAATTTGGAAGCGCCAAAGAAAAATACTGATGGAAATAATATGCTCATAGAACTTTCGGCAATTATTGACGTATTTCAAAAGAAATAATTAATATATATAACAGAGTGCAACACGAAAAAAACCATATACGGACAACTCTACGTGATAAAATACCAAAAAAAGATCCGTGTCCCCAGTTTTTCCCAAAGTCATGCACTTTTTTTATGGGCCCCCAAAGATTTGGGGCCTCGGTGTCATTTTTGCAAAAAAGTAATCATTTTCTCAGGCTCATATCTTGCAAACCATTCGGAAGTTTTATTTACCCTTTGAGACAAAGTTGTAGCTGCATGACTTTGGGCAAAACTGGGAGACACGGGTCTTTTTTTTTTTGGTCTTTTATCACGTAGAGTTGTCCGTATATGGTTATTTTTCCATGACTTAATTATTAATATATGTATATAAATATGGTTTGATCTCTTATTTTGTTTCTATATAAGTAAAATTGATGTTTATGTTCACTTAAGTTAGACTGGTTGCACCCGCAATCATTTGGTGTTGCACCCGCGACGATTAAAAAAATTAATAACTCATTGTTTATTTTTATTTTATTTAGGGTTTTTATTTAATGTTCTTTGTTTCTTTATTACATTTCAAAATATTAAGGCATAACATATTAAATGAATTAGAATTAGCAGATTTATGTCTTTTTTGTTTCTGATCTATAACGGTTGGGCCAAATTTGTTGCACCCGCGATAGCAATTTGAACCTTCCTCCTGGCTTTTAAAATATCTTATGAAGTTTTTGTTTGTTGTTTTTTTTTTTAATTAGGATAAACTAAAACAGGTGTCTAATGGAATGTCCCAATAACAACATTTTGTTCTTGCCACATTTTTCCATTGTTTAATTATTTAGCTTTTAACATATTTATAAAATATACGAATATTTTCAAAGCTCGTTTGCTTACAACAAACATTAAAGTCGCCGTTTACCGTTTATTTGGTATAGCCGACGGTTGTATTTTCGCCGCCGTCGTTGAAAAATGTTCAACATTAGTAAATTTTGCTCGCCGTCAACGATACGTGTTACTGGCGTTCTCAACGTCTGCAATGGCACATCGGCCTCGAGTGCAATTTTATGCCATTAATAACTTAATGGCGTAATATCTTTTGATATTTTTCGACATGAGTTACAGACACACTTTTTTCTTACTTACAGAACATGGGTACAGGTTTCTCTTAAGTTTAATCTCGAATAGTGCCGCTGTTGTCGTGATAAATAAATTTTTTATAAATTTCAAATTTAAATTTTTTAATTATTACGTAAAAGCCTAATAAAATTGAAATTTAACTAATTGAATACGTTCAAAAATAAAAATTTTGAATATTTTTTATATATTATATAAATTTTTATATTATTCGAATGAATGTTACTCACCATGAGAAATAAAAATTCCTAGATTCTATTTTTTATTTATTTATTTATTTGTCTATGGAAATAATCCTTAAGGCGATATTGCACTATCTCACAAGTCTTACGTATTCCATAATACTTTGTGAGATAGAAATCTAATGAGTTTTGTTGCGACTGTCAAAAAATCTAATATAACATGACAGTGTGTGTTCACACCATCTCACAAAGTATAAACACTCAGACATGAAATAAAATGCAACCCTGATCCAATGAAAAGTATTATTGTTTAGAAATTTTTCAAAAAACGATGAAGTTTTTTCATAATACTTGTCATTTTCGTGACTCATTGTATTCACACTATCACACTTTGTCATATTACTTGAGATTTTGACATGTATTAATACAAAGTATAATAGTGTAATCTAGCCTTTACAGACTATTTATACAATATAAATGATTTTGACTCAAATAAAATAATTCATTAATCTTGAATTAAAAAAATAATTACTTGACTTTTAAATACATTAAGATTTAAAGAAAAATCTTAAAATATATAAAGTTCATTAAAGGCCGTTACACACTATTTCGCAAAGTCTTACGTATTTTTCAAAAATGCTTCCCTGATCTCATTTTTCTTTGAACAATTTTAAAAAACAATAACAACTTATCATGACAGGGTTGCATTTTCGTAAATTACTAAAGACTTTGAGGAATAGTGTATAACGGCATTAAACCGTATACACATCCTCCTGAGAGGGTCAGCGTTTGCATAATTAGTTTTAAAAAAACCGAACGGATAATGGTGAGAAGTAGCGTGTTAGTCGTTGAAGAATGGTAAACAAAATATTGTTGATCAGGAAACCAGAACAAACATCACCGTTAATAATATTCAATAAAAACGAGACGTTAAACATAGATCTGCGGCTTTTTAAGGTTGGCAGAGTCTGCTGGTGTATGATGGAAGATTTAATGGGTTGAGATTTGAACTTCGTAGACGGAACAAAAGGAATTGTTTTTGCACAGATTCAATCCTGTCGATGTTAGTTTGGTAAAAAGGGTCCCAAATTATGGAGGCATGGTCCAAAATAGGTCTTACAAGTGAAGTATATAAAGTTTTTGTTACAGAAGGGTCATTGAATTCTTAAGCTTAACGTTTAATAAAACCAAGTGCTTCTCTGGCGTTGTTAATAGCAATTGTTATATGATCCAATAAAACAACAACTTCTAAAAAGCTGTCTAGTTTTTCCATTTTATAATTGCGCCGCATATTATAATAATTAGTTACAGATATCGGTATTTACACTTTTTAAACCCACCACCGTCTCAAACCCCATAAAGTATATATATTCTGGCTCCTTGTCTAATTCTAAAGCTACGGTCAGACTTATCAAATATTTGACGAAAAAAACGGGACCAACAGCCAAACTAAAAAATCATTTCGCTTAATTTCAATATTTATTTTGATTAAAAAACCACATCTTACAAAAAACGGTTTTTTGCTATGCCTAGTAGTATAATCCATATATTTTGCAATATTAAGAACATTTTAAATCTCACTAACTATTAACAAAAGTAGGGGTTACGCTTATTTGATCAAATATTTAATAAGTGTGACCGTAGCTTAAGTCGATTTAGCCATGTTCATCTGTCTGTCCATCTATCCGTCTGTTTAAAAAAACGCACTCCTCCGGAAAACTCAAAAGAAATAAACAAACTGGGTGTCAAATTGCTTGTTGTTATCCTAAGCAGTTTGGGATTGAAATCCAGCAAAATCGCTTCAGTAGGATCAGAGCTACCACAGAATAAAATTCAATACTTTCGTGATGATCGGTCCATAATTTACTAAAGGCCCCATATAAAGCCCACTCTGGTAAATTAATTAAATACGCCTAAAATCGATGCAGATATATTTATTGTGGTCAAATTTCTTCCAACTGAATTACATATGGCCAGAAAAAATGTCATGCAATTTTGTGATATACGTTCAATAATTTACCTTATATCCCATATTTATCAGCTTTCTGAAATTGAAATTTCTTGAAATTATGTTTTTTAATACAAGAATAATCTCTGCGGAATTTTGGAATGATTGGTTCATAACTTACCATGGCTCCAATATAAATCCCCCTCTTGAACATCATTTAAGTTCGGCTTAAAATGTTACGAGTCACGATGTTTTACTCAAGATTGTCGGTCTAAAATTGAATATAGGTCTAAGCCGGAACCACTTTTAATGCTGATTTCTGTTTTTATAAAGATACATTAATAATAAATAGACATCATATAGATATCACTCCTGAAATATTCAAACTGTCGCTGGAGGGTATCAGTGATTCGGCACAGCCGAATATAGCTCTGTAACTTGTTAATATTCAGCTCCATTTAATTTACATTTTGTAAAACTTATCCAAGCCATTTTTGAGTAAAATATGGTTGGAGTATTCGCAATAACTCAGGAAAAAAACTTTAACATCATCAACATACATTAAAGTATTTGAAAACTAAATAACTTGTGTTAAATCGTTTATAAGCAAGGAGAATAAAAGCGGTCCAAGGTGGCTACCTTGCCTTGCCCTCTCGAATTTTATCTGTCTTTACCAAAATTCAACTTGCCATCTGTAGGGTATTTCTCCAAAAATAAATTCACACAAATCAATAAATTTATTGAAAAAAAAAAAAATTGAGTAGCTAAACAAAAAACGAAAAGAAACACAATAAAATAAACAATGCAATAAATGCTATGAACTGACATAACCTAGACGAAATAGCTGTCAAACATGCTTCAAAATTTGTGGTGGTACTCAATCTATTTGTATGCACACATACCCATGTCTGGGCATGCCAGTGCATAAGTCGATTTGTACTTATGTAAAATCAAACACTGCAAAAATTTGTGAACGGATTTCATTTTTTCTTATTTTGCTTTGATTTTTTTCTGTTATTGTTTTCGGTTGTATGACAAAAGTGTCACATAAAATAAACAAAACATATTTTTAAAAATACACGTGGAGACAGAAATTGTTAATGTGATTACACGGAAAGAAATATTAAAGGTAATTTCAAAAGAAATTGTGAAATATGTGTAGAACGGAAATTTGTTAATTCTTTTTTTTTTGTAGAATTTTAGGTCAGCGAATTTCTAGTATTTTTAAACTTCGTTCCCCAATATGAACTAGACAAAGATTAGGTAAATATATCTTTAACCAAAACTTTCCAAATCAGCAAACTGAAAGCAGTTGGAATTAACAAAATGCCAACATGCAAAAGTGGTAACCAAATTACAAAGTCCAGCGCGCATGGTAGTCAATGCAACTCAGACCAACCGATAAAGATTTTTTGTTCCCTCTAATTTTTTCATACAACAATACTTAAGCAATTATCTATTGTAACTGACATTAATTAATTTAAATTTTTTTTCCTTTTTAACAAAATCTTTGCTGGGTTATAGATTTTGTTAACATTTCATTTTAAGCTTTTGTTTGTTTTTTGTCTTATACATATTTTTTTAATCTTTTCGAATGAATAATTTTTTGGGCCTAAAAAACTTAAAGCGCAAATTTGCTGTGGTGATCTAAATTGTTTTGTAAAAATTTTCATTATTTTTTGTTACTGCTTTTGTTGATTTTCAGTTGGTTCCTTGTTTGTTTTTAGGTCTAAAACTACTGCTTGATAGTTTTTGTTAAGTTTCTTTCCAAAAATACAAGCAAACCAAACTACAACATATCGGTAGAAGTGAAGAGAAAAAAAAGTGAATGGGTTTTCGGTATTCGAATTCAATGTGATTGAGACACCAGCCGACGACGATGACGGTGACGGTGACGACGACAACAACCGATCACAATAATAACGGCATAAGTAGCAACTGTATGCAGCTTAAGCCAGTGTTTTTTTTTTAGTATTTCAGCAAGGTACGAGTATTTTGGTTGCTAAAAACTGTTAAATAGTTTTTTGGTAGTACAATTGCACTACACATATTAACGGTGCCTTTAAGTCGCTTTTTTTCTTCTAAATAAACTCTCATAAAAAGCAATATTTTCAACAACAACAACGAATAAAATTACAACTGCAATGACACACATACGGCGATAGTGAAACGTTTGTCGACAGCTTTGAATGCGGTAAATTCCCACGATTATTTCTTAAAAAAATTTTTTTTTAAAATTTTTTAAAAGTTAACAAAAAAAAACCACTAAAAACAACTTTAATTTTGTAATTTATATAGGAAATAAACCGAAATCTGCAAATATGATTACGAACCAAATGAAATCAGTATCTTTGCATCTGGAAATGCGTAAGAAAACGTTTGGCCAGGGCTTTTACAATGGCACTTGCTTAGGCAATATAATGAAGTTAGGAAAATGGAAAGGATTTTTAAGATAATTTTTATTTTTTCAATAATTTTACATAATAAAGTCTTATGTTTTTAAAATACTTTCACTTAATTATCCTTTTCATTTGTTTAAAACTAGATAAGCAAATAATGAGTGCAGTTTTAAATTTACGCTTAAATTTATACGAAAAAGCAACCGCTTTTACTTAAAAAAAATTAAAATTTGTACACAAAAGGTCATATTTTTACCCCAAATGTGTATTTTTTTACAATATGTTTTTCTTTTACACAAAAAAGTAATTTTTCTCAAAAAAACGAGTTTTTACAAAAATTTCACTTTTACCAAAAATTACTTTTAACACTAAAAGTAAATTTTTACTCGAAAAAATTACGTGATGTAACGAATACCGATACCGATAAACCGGCGACACTTCAGAATTTCCGATATATCGGCGTTATTTTGCTGTCGGTAGGACGATACTTTTTATTTTTTTTTTTAGTATGTATTTTTAAACTAAAAATTATTAAAAAGCAGAGCATACAATTAAAACCGAATAATAAGGCCTGTCACAGAAATCAATTACGATCGAAAGTGGAAGTGATTTCGTATCTTGGTTCACATAAAACAAAATCACTTTCGAACGGAATTGATTTCCGTGACAGACCTGGGGCCATACCGCGTAATTTTGTTCGTATCGAAAATCGTTTCGAATAGAACTTACGAATCGAAAAGTATTTCGTACTGTGTAAAACTTTCGACTCGTGTACAGAGTTGTATCTCTTAAAAATGGGATCAAATTAAAGCCAACCTTGGCATCACTTTACTTTTCTGTCAAAATATACACAAAAAATGGGAAAAACCATAAATTTCATAAAGCAAACGCCTAAACCAAAAATAAGTTATTTAAATATACAAGTCAAGTGATTTTTGAAAAAAATATGGATTCTGTTTTTTTATGGATGGAAGAAAATGATGAGATAAGCATCCAATATCATGAATCTTAGCGAAAAAAGTAAGTAAGAAAAATGTTTTATTGCCAAGATTACTGTAATGTGTTGTGTTTTCTTTTAGTTTTGTGAAAAACTTTAGACTTAGCAAGTATTCATTTATGTATGTGTACAATCATATTAAAAACGACATGTCAAGCAATTTTTTATATAAAAATTACTCTTCATTTTGTATTTTAAACCATTAAATTTTTTGTTTAAAATTAATATAATACATATGTACTTACATTTTAATAATTTTTTTAAATTTTCACTGCCAAAATTGCCTTCGAATAATTTACGAATGTTTTCAAGCTTTTTGACAATCGTTTTCGTATTACACGGTTGCATTTACGAAAGGGAAATTTTTATTTTCGATCAGCGACAAAAATTTCCTTACTTTCGATAGTTGATTATCGAAAATCGTACTACACAGTACAAATCTATCGAATTCGATCAGTTTTTCTTTCGAATCGAATTACGCGGTAAGGCCCCTGAATGAAATTGTTGCATATAATAAATGAATCAACGAAGATGGAAAATATTTCAGAGTCTCAAATTTTAGCGGCTGACTTAAGGCCGCTTTAGCCGACCGTAAATGTAATTAAATGCAATGTAACGTACCGTAACGTACTGTAAGCTCGTTTGTGCACTTATAGAACATGTAAGAACGTGTCAGCTGTTTTTCAAAACATTAACAAAAAAGAGAAAAGTGATGAGAACTAAAAGTGTTGAAATGGTGACCGCTTTGAAGAAAAAGTACCAAGTGATTTAAATAGCATTAAAACGGTATTTCTTGTATGTTTATATAAATAAATGAATATTTGATATTAATATTACAGATTTAAAATAAACAAATATGTATTATGTATAGCATATTCGTACACATGTTCTTACATTATTTTCAAAATGTGCATACACAAAACAAGGTTTTGATCCCACTAAAAACCAGACTTTTTATTGTTTGGGGATATGTATGCATTTGTTTATTTTACACATCCAAACATATATTTGTATAAATGAAAATATGTATGGATTGTAACTTATTTTGTCAAAAGTACACAGATATTATTACTAAAAAAATGTACCAAAAAAAAAGAGTGATTTTACCCGCATTCCATTTAAAATACAAGCAGCCCATCACTATCTACAACTGTCACGTAATCTCGTAATGAAAATCTATTTTCTACAGGTTGGCGCGTTACGGTAAAGTGACATTACAGTCAGTTAAGCAGTTGCATTGCTTTCCATATAACAGAAACGATCAGCTGTTTACATTACATTTACATTTCTACATTTACGGTCGGCTAACGGGGCCTTTAGCATTAGCACTAAATGAAAGATTTGATCCTCGATACAATGCTCGAATATTTTAAAGACAATTGACTTCAATTGTATCAAAAAAAACGTCTTATTGAGCTACAAAACATATCTAAGTGTTGAAAATAAGGTCACCCTACAAGTGGTATAAGTTTTGATTAGTCTAAACGAACTGGCCTTATGAAAAATTTATAAGAGAATTCAAGGAGGATGGTCTCTTTCCATCACAATCACAGCCTAGATTGTGCTAGAAAAAAAGTCGAAAGAAACCTTAGATCATTTAATATTTCTAGAGACGCAGATCCACTTGTTTACGGCCGTAATGACATTTCGTACCCAAACTTGAAGAAAACGGGGCAGAAATTCTTAAGTTCTCAAATGAGTTCTGTCGCATGTTAGAGACTAACAAATTTGTTGTCTTTACCAGCCAAAAGACCGCTAAGTACAACTGCATTGAACGAACATAAATGTGCTGAGCCGAACACAAAAAAGTTTTTGGATTTTGACAAAAAAACAAAACGCATAATGTTGTGTTGGCTTAACACAGTATTCTTATTGTGTACACACAGAAAACAAGTTGGTTGGGAAACGGTTGCAGTAATAAAATATTGATCAAGTAGCATAATTTATTATTGCAAATATTAACAATGAAAGTTCTAACTGATTTTTAATTCTCTTGATTATTAAAACGTTGTTCTCACTGAAATATGATTCCTTCAATTATTTTATTAGTTATGCTAACTAATTTAATTTAGTTCAAAAAATTAGCACAAATGGTTAGAATCACAACCGAATTTAATACAGGGCAATACTGAATATTGGTCATTGCAATCAATAATTTGCTTTCGTCTATAAATTTTGTAATATTAATGTCAATTCATTTATTGCAGCTAATTATTGATTGTTGGAAACGTTTTAATTCGAGAACAACAAATGAAAATATAATTATTCGGAATTCACAACCAAAAAATAGTTAAAAGCCCCAATTGCTTACTAAATTTTCTGTCAAAACATTTGATAAATTAAAATAATTTTTAATTTTATATTTAGAAAAAATATCTTTGCGGTCAAAAATGGAAAATGTGCAAAAACTTAATAAATAGGGGTAAGTAATTTACGTATTCTTATAGGTATGAACATTAGGGTGGTCGTTAACTGTATGAAGGAAATTTTATTTTTCCATGCTCTCTCATAAAAAACGACACCCAAAAAAGTTTTAGGACAATCGGCGAAGGCTTAACCGTCCCTCACGTCCGCCAAAGTTTGAGAAAAATCGTTAAGTTCGACTTTTATGCCTCATAACTTGGAAAATGTTAATTTTACATAAACATTGTTTACAAAGAAGATGTTATTAGTAAAGTTTGCAACAACTTTTGTCTGAACAAGTTTTCTCTAAATCTCATATTTAACAAAAAGTAACCAAAAAAATAGCAAACAGCAGCATTAATGCAAATTTTTTCTTTAGAACAATTTTTTCTTACACACGTCAATTCAACTTCAATATTTGAAGGGGGCTGCCATACAAAATTGTCAATACATACTAGAAATATATTGAAGAAAAAGGCCCATAACTGCCAAGGAATCGCCCCTAGGGATATAAAATGTATGACGGACCTTCTTAAGTTTTTTGTGCTTAACATTTTCTTAAAAAATACTTGCCATATATCTCCAACCCTTAGGGGGGCTCCTTTACAAGTATGGCGGTTTAATGAAAATCTTAAATTTGGGCCCTGCAGCGTCTAGGATGCCCCTAGAAGAGTCAAATGTATGACCGATCCCACTTTATTTTTTATTCCCATCATTTGTTTTTAACATACCTAACAGCTATCTCTATTCCTTAAGGGGGCTCACATAAAAAATTTTCAATACAGGCTAGGAATATATTGAAGAAAAAGCCCCGTAACTGCCAAGAAGAATAAAATATATGACCGACCTCCATTACTTTTTTGTTTTTAACATTTTCCTGTTGTGAACAGATTTTAATCACTTTTGTGTTTGCAAATTTCGTTTTTCATATGTATAAAAAAAATTATAAGCACAGCTGCGATTCCATTTTTTTATGATTTTTTAAAGAACAAAAATTTTCAAATTTTGATAAAAAATTATTTATTTTTTGCTAAAAAATTTAAGTTTCTAAAATGGCTGCGCATATAAGAAAAACCTTTAGGCTTTTTTTAAAGGTAATTTTATTGCGGAATTTTTTTAGTTTATTCAATAAATTAAACTGTTTTTGAGCTAGGCGAACATATGTTGTGCAACCTCCTCCATTTTCGAAATAACGGTATATCTCCAAAACAAAAGCTAACCTAAAAAACGTATACCACCACTGGATTCAGCGTACCCGAATTACGTTAAAACATCAGGTGCCCGGCTGCTCTGTTTTTTTTTTTAAATAAATAATAAAAATGGTTTTCAACAAAATTAAAGATATGTGATTCATAAAAAATGCGTTTCTTTAATATATTATAAATTTTATTTTTTACAGTGGTCTATTTGATATTTTTCAGTTTATTTTGTTTAATAACAGATTAAGGAAAAACTTGTTAAGAAAAACTTGTTTTAGAAAATTAATATTTAATAAGTTATGAAACATAAAAGTCAGATTTCATGTAAAATATAATTTTTCTCAAACTTTGGTGGGCTTTAGGGATGGCTTAGCCTTCGCCTATCGTCCTAAAATTTTTTTTGCATTGTTTTTTTATCAATAACCACCAAATTGGCAGGTGAGACCTAAAGAAATCCAACTTTTGATTTTAACAGTCACCCGAATGAACAATATACACGTACATATGTATGTATCTATTATTTTTTTTTATAACATGCAAATTGGACTACTTGATCCATTTTGATCCTGGGCTGGTCCAATGTAATGCAAGTATGGACCATGTCATTATTTAAAAGAGTTTGCAGTGAAACGACATGTCTTCGTTTCTTAACGACATGTTTTCGTTTTGAAACGATTTCAAATCTAACCCTCTGGAGTATACCATGGAGTAGTTTTAAGACTTCTCCTTTGTAATGCAAGCTGGGTTATATGGTCCTGCCCTAGGACATCGTACTGTAAAATAAGCCATTTTTCCCATTCATTGGGGTTACCTGTGGACAAGTCCTTGCCCCTTATGGGCTACATTTGACCTGTTAAAAAAAATATATTGATAACGACAATCAAATCTCTTGTTATGAACACCAAATATGTGTTTCTAATATTCATACTAACAACTAACAATATCTGTTGTTATGACTGATAGTGTACTAAAATTCAAATGTTGCTATCAAAACTATTATGCTAAGCAACGAAATTTTCAGTAATTGGAGCCGAATTGTGTGATAGTACATGCAACCGACGAAATTCGATTGGCGCCAAATTCGGTTGTGATCACGAAGCTGTTTTCTCTGTGTACGAGATCAGAAACAGAAAAACGCTTTTTTAAGGTTTTCACTACACAAACGCTATTAGTTTGTGTTTTCCATAATTCTGCCGTACAGAACACTAAAGAACAGTATATAAAGTACATTTTCGAACACTACAGAAAGTCACTTTTAACTCATAAAAGTCACTTTTATATCAAAAATGTTCTTTTTACTCAAAAAAGTAAGTTTTTACTGAAAAAGTCACTTTTAAATCACAAAATTCAGCTCTTTATAGAAAATTACTTTTACACATAAAGTCTCTTTTACACAACAAGTTTCATTTTATATAACAACTCACTTTTTATCATGTCTATTCAAACGCTAAATCATAGAAACAAAATTGTGTTAATCACAAAACCGTAATTAAATAATTTAACTTTTTAATTCCGGAATTCCAACTTTAACTGCTACACAACCTTTAAGCACCCATTCAACCCAAAAACATTAAAAATGATTCAATATTTATTTAACAAGCAAAAAACCAAACATCTCTCTCTCTCTCTTTCACACAATTTTATTGAAAATGTGAAAAAAATTTTTTTTTTTATAAAATTGGCCATCTTTCGACAACATACAAATCAATAAACAGAAAAACACAGCAGGAACAACTCGAACATACGGACATGAACACTCAAATCAATAATTGGTAAAAGTATAATAAATCTAAATGTATCTTAAGCAAAATAGCAGCAACAACAATAAATGAATAAAATCAAGAGAAAAAAAAACACACAAAAACTACTTAAAGTCATAAATAGTACCGAGTGAAGAAAAAAAACGAAAAAAACTAAAACAAGTTAGAGTGCTATATTCGGCTGTGCCGAATCTTTGATACCCTCCACCGACAGTTCGAATGTTTAAGGAGTAATATCTGTATGATGTCTTTTTATTATTATTATCTTAAACTGTGACGATTTGTTATTAATTATGGTTTTAGGAGACTAAACTGTTTTCCGGGAGTAGGGCATATATGGGGCCTAGGGTAAATTATGTACCGATCTTCACGAAATTTCACAGTATCATTTATAGTCCTATAAAATTGTGACGAGCCAAAATTTGTTATGATTGCATTATTTTTTACGGTTTTAGGCGTACTAAACTGTTTTCCGGCAGTAGTGTTTATATGGGGCTTAGGGTAAATTATGGACCGACCTTCGCGAAATTTTACAGTGTCATTTCTAGTCGAATAAAACGGACTTGTGCAAAATCTTATGTCGTTCCGTGCATTTTTGCATCATTTATGTTAGTTTTTGTAACGAAATTATCAAGTTTTTGAAGGTGGTGGTTCCACATTTTGATTCATAGCTCTGGTCCTACTGAACCGATTTTGCTGAAATTCAATCCCAAACTGCTTAGGATAACTACAAGCAATTTGACACCTAGTTTGTTTATTTCTTTTGAGTTTTTCGAAAGTGAGCGTGTTTTCAACAGACGGACAGACGGACAGACGGACGGACGGACAGACGGACAGACAGACGGACATGGCTAAATCGACTTAGAATTACGCAAGCAGCCAGAATATATATACTTTATGGGGTCTGAGATGAATAATAAAAAAGTTTCACACGGAATGACAAACTTAGTATACCCTCTTCACAACTAATTGTGGTGGAGGGTATAAAAAGCAAAACATCATACCCAGCCAGGCTTTTATTATTGTTTTGACCATAGAGATGCTTAACGGTAAATATTGGCGTAATAACTTACAACAAATTAAAAAATTGATCGAACATACATATGAACGAGTGTTGTATCTATGCCTGTGTACGTCTAATTGTTTGTTGTACTGTATTTATAGTTTTGTATCAGTTTCTTTAGCTTTTCATTGGATTGTGTTTAAGGCTTTTGGCGAACAACAACAATAACTCTAATAACAACAAATACTCTAATAACAACAAATAGTTACAAACGAAATATACAAAAACACAAATCAGGTTTTATAAAAAAAAATTTGTATTATTGTTTGTGTTTCTTTAGATTGTTTTCTGTCTCTAAAAATTTAGTTTCTTTGTATAGAAGTGCAAATTACACCGCGCCTAACTGGAGTTGAGATGAAATTGAATCTGAGTATAGAAATCTGGTTCCTTCTGAGGGACTGATAGCTTACTTTACATGTTACTTACAACTTTATTTCATTTTATAAAACGCTTAATATATGTATTTTTTAAAAAAAGAACTATAAAGTTACTTCAATTTTTTCTTTACAGAATTTGTACTTTTTTTATTAGAACTAGCTGACCCGACGAACTTCGTACCACTTAACGATCAATTCATGCCATGATACTTTTAACCCATGACTTAAAAAAAAACAAGATTGCGCACTCAGCTGTACATCTACGTCATCATAGACTTAATATGAGTGTTTGTTGTAAAAAATGTAAGCCACACACAAATGCACATACACAAAGTCTATTTCTTCGTCACACACAAAAATAACGGACCTGCGCAATGCGCAATCTTTTTTCTTTGTTTTATGCTTTTAACCAGTGTCCGAAAATAAACAGAACATTATCTATTTTTTCAAGTGGTTGTGTAGACGAACATAACCCTTGATACCGTTCGTAACTATTTTCAAGAAAGAGCCGAACATAATATAGTGTTCTGTTCTTCGTTAAAGAACAGAACAATTGTAGTGATACTGTAGAAAAACATTATATTTTAATGTTCTATAATGTTTCTTTTTTTACATTGATAAAGAAAATGTTTGGTTTTTTTTTACCAGCTAAAAGAGCGCCAAGCACAACAGAAACGAACGAACATTAATGAGCTGAACCCTACACAATGAAGTTTGAGGTTAAAAAAAACTGAACAGTATTAAATGTCCTCATCTTTTTGTTGAGTTGGATATGAGCAGTATTATTTTCGTGTTCGAAAGATGACAAACAGGGAAACGTTATTTTTTTAATGATTTACTACACAAACACTATAAGCGTTTGTGTTTTCCACAAGTCTACTGAACGAACACTAAGGTGCAATATTTAGTGTTTATTTTCGAACACTAAAAGCTTTAATTTGGATTACGCTTTCCCATTCAACCATATGGTGTACGCTAGCATGCAAAGGTACGCCAACAAAAATAATTGATATTGTTAAAGCCATAAATCACAACGCAGACTGCCGAATTCTTCATGATGGCAGTATTAGTGACTCATTCCCAGTTAAAACTAGAGTGATACTAGGTTGTGTTCTGTCGCCCCTACTTTTTAATATTGTTTTGGAGAACATAATGAGAAGAGGTACATGTGAACAGAGAGGAATAACTTGGGGATTCAACAGAAGGCTAGACGATCTCGACTATGCCGACGACATTTGTCTACTATCCCACAACTTTAATGCCATGCAGGCTAAGGAATGTGTGTCTTTTTCATTGTTGAGTGTATTTTTTGCACCCGTAAAGCATCTGTTTTTTTCTTTCACACGCTCACATACTTTAGTTCGTCGGCTACACTTCTTCTTAGTATTTGCTTTTGACAGCGACACTACAGTAAAGAGTTTGAAAAATGTTCAATGATTTGAATGTGTGTTCAACAGGAGTCTTCTGTTTAACGCTAATAAACTCTTTTGAAAATAACCATCATTGTCCTAATTTACATATATCTATATTACGATATCGCGATACAATTTCTAAAGGGTTTCAAATGATCGAGCTTGGTTGAACTATAAGTTTCATTTATATTCGGCCATGTTCTGGAAACCGAAGTTAAGTAAAATTCAAATCGAAGTTGTTTTCAGTAAAAGTTTTTAAAAAAGGACTGTAGTGTTTCATGATTTTTCGGGAAATTCTAATAAATATAAGTTGTACTCAAAGAATGGCGTGTATAAGACGAAATATTATTATAAGGCTTTTTAGCAGGATCGTTTTGAAAATTTGTTATGGCTGATTTTTTTCGATTTTATTTTTTTTTGTTGCTATTCATATAATTGAAGGTGTACTTTTTGTTGATTTTGTGTAAGAGCAAAAAAACAACATTTGGCAATTGGAAAGTACCTGATTTTTTTCTTTTTGCAATACAAATTAATATCTCTTTACATAAAGTTCAAATACAAAGATACACACAAACATCATGAGATAATTAAAAAATGTGAAAAAATAGATGAGCAAAAATTTTACAACGAATTTAATTGAATTAAAAAGAAAAATTAATAGATTTTTAATCTAACAAGATTAATTAAAAAGTTGAAAATAAAGTTTTTTGGAAAAGTAAGTATTTCATTATTAAGCGTTAAAAATAAAGTAGAGCAACTTTTAATATTCCGATCAAATCTAAACCCTTAATTGCACTATTCCCATCTTTTAGTGTACCGATCGAAATAAAATCATATTTTGAATCGACCTAATGACATTCGTTCATCCTACTGACAGGCGGGCTGGCATTTTGTAACTCCCGCGTCGAGAAACGTTTCTATTGAAATATGAGAAATGTAACAAAAATGCCATAAATTGAAACACAGAACTTTTTTTCTCAATTAACTGCGTCTATTACATTTTTTTTGGCGAGTAACAGATGTCATGTAAGGAAAATACTAACCAATTTGTGAGAAAGTTCCCACTTTGAACTGTCAAACAAACTCACGTATAAAAATTAGGTGAGAACAAAATTTTAACACAAAAAAATATATATTAACTATGCAAAATGCATTGAACGGCAGAGATAAGTATTTTGTTGTTGCAAGATTGTTTCATTGTTTAATTATTAATGTTAAACATTTTTGACAAATATACCAATATTTTCAAAGCCATTTTGTTAATCAGACACAAAAGAGGTCGCACTTTACATTATTTGGTATTTTCGCCGCCGTCGTTGAAGATTTTTCAATTTTAGTAAATTTTAGGTCGCCGTCAATGATATGTGTGATTGGCGTCCTAAAATTCTGCAATTTCACATCGACTTCAAGTGAAATATTATGACATTTATAACGTAATCTCTTTACGACATGAGTTACAGGCACACTTTTTTCTCACTTTTCGAGAAACGATGGAATATTTGTTTCACATCTTTTCGACTATGGGAACTGGTTACTATTAAAACTAAACTTGGACCAAAAATATGCTAAAACAACCTAGATACCTTATTGAATTTTATGAGAATCGGTTCATATTTGACCTTAGCTCCCATACAAATACCACTTCCTAACTTCCTTATAAAACTTTGTAAAGACATAAAATTTGGCGACGATAACTTTTGTAATAACTTTTACGTTACAGCAAATATTGTGCTAGGAGTCTAAAAATTAGCCATAGGTTCCATATAAAGCACCTCCCCAAGGACTCTTATATGAATCCATAATATAATTTTGCTTTGTAGGGTCCATGATTGCCCATGGGTCCTAAACTGAGCATAATATCAGAAGTAAATCTGTCGATTGGCCTTTAAAGTCGGGTGATTTGACACCTCCCGATTACTTGTGGGCTACACGAACTCACTGGAAGCCAACATCGTTTGTGTAATCCGTAACATGCGGATCAAAAGGTACGTGGAGACAACAAAAATGTACGTTTAGCAAACGAAAAAATTTATTAATTTTCGTCCAATGAATTCGTTCGTTGTAACAATGAATGGCCATTCTTTAAAAGATTTTATTTGTTAATTATTTAATGAACTGTTCGTTGATATAACGAACAATAACCACAAATTTATAATTATAATTTAATGGAAGAATTTTTTAATTGAATAATCTACTTCGTTAGCTTATTGAACCGTTACGCTAATTCAACGAACAATTTTGTTTAACAAATTTGTTGACTCAACGTACACAGAACATTGTCTCAATGAACTATTTATTTAAATTTCCCCTCGCAAAATAATACCACCTGTCCGACCCCTCATAATTTACTACTGTAACCCCCTATAAAATCAAAAGGACTTGTAATTGAAATGTGTTTATTTAAATTTTATTTTATATTTTTTTCTATTATAAAAAATGTTTGAAATTTATTGTAGTAAATATATTTATGTATGTATAATATAAATTTTATATACATATGGATGATATATACATTAGGGCGGGTCGATTTTTTTTTTAAATTCGTATAGCAAAAACGTAATCTACATAAAATTCTAAGAAAATTCTCCAAAGAAACCATGGGTCTAAAACAAAATCCTAATCCGCGCCTCTCGACTGGAAAATTTGGCTGCCCGCCTTGGAAAAAAACATTTTTTTTGAAAAAATAATCGAAAAAGAAATCGAATTTTTTTAATAAAATGGTTTAGTAAGGTTATTCTCTTGCACTTTATATTTTTTTACAATCAAAATTTTTTTTACATTGAAAAAATTTTCACCCAAGTAAAAAAATTTTCAAGTCGAGAGGCGCGGACTAGGATTTTGTTTTAGACCCATGGTTTCTTCGAAGAATTTTCGTAGAATTTCATGTAGATTACGTTTTTGCTATACGATTTTTAATTTTTTTTTTCATTCATACAAATCGACCCGCCCTAATATACATACATATAGTTTATTTATAATTTTTACAAAGTTCTTTGAAAATTAAATTTTATAGTAAACTCGTTTGGTTTTCAATGGAACTTGGTGCTTCCTTTGTTAATTTGGACTTCAATGAACCACTTGAAGCGAATACAAATTAACTATCAGCAAATCCACCGCACTTAATTTTATTTTACACAGATAGCAAATCATTGCTCGGAATCGAATTAAGCTCACAAATGTCCTTTTTCACTTGTATTTAATTTGAGATAGATTTTTTTTACAGACACAGTAGTTTTGACTTAACTGCCTTTTACTTACGTGCACTTTTGACTTAACTGCACAAAATTGATAATTTTTAGCATTATTCTTTATAATCCCATCCAAATTCCTTTTTTAAGTGCACTTTATTTACCTGCACATTAAAGGTAAGTGCCCAAAATTTTTGGCATTTTAAAATTATTTTCATACAAAAAATTCAAGTTAGCTGCACTTTGACTTAACTGCCCAAAATACATATTTTCTGTAATTATTCTTCAAAATCCTTGTTTACGTGCATTTTGTATACCTGCACATTTTTAATATTTTTGGGCAGCTTTAAAATATTTTCCAACAAAACATCAAAGTTATGTAGCTGCACACATGAAAAAATATGGTGGCCACTTTTTCACATAAATATCCAATTCTAGCTGTTTATAAATACAAAAATCGCAAACAAGTCAAGTTGGTATCACTATAATTCATTTATTTTGTTTGAATGTACCTACATTTATGCATATGGGTTGTGGTTACAGCAACTTTGCCACGATTATATGCAAGGAATAGCAAATCTTAGGTCTGGAACAGAATAAAGTAGTTGTAGTAGTATTTGAAGCTGACGAATGCTCTGTAGCGCATCAAAGTTCATAATTTCGAATTTTGCGCTTCAACGGCAACGACTACTACATCTACGTATTCTGTTGACACTACTTTAAAACAGCCGTTTTTAACTTTTGACAGCTTGCAGCGCTATTCTTAACGTTGTACTACAGCGGCTTTTCTGTTCCACACTTTATTGTTACCAATTTTGGTTATCTCGCTCTTTATAAAAATGCATAACAAATGACTACAGGTTGTTTGAACGTCATTGTTATTATCAATTTATTAATAAAAACGTTGTTACTCCTCTTTCAACCACTTTAATTTAGCTGCACTTATAAGCAGGTAACCACAATTGTGTACCTGCACATTAAGGCAGCTAAATACATTTAAGATAGCTGCATTTTTGATTTACCTGCACAAAAAATCGTGCAAAGGAGATTGTGCAGCTAAGTCAAAATTACTGTATTTGTATTTGTTTAAATAATATTTTAAGAAGAACCAGTTCAAATAGAATAATAACAAGAAATGCTAAACTAACACCGTTTTAAAAACCAATTTAACAAACTTTAAGTTTTCCCCATGAAACTTTTTTGACTTCAACGTACGAGTTCGTTGAGCCGGCAAATCAAATGTAAATTTTATGCGTGGGGATAACATTTTTTTAAGGTTTCGTTAACTGAACGAACACTATATTAATTTTAACGTACGAGTTTATAAAATAAATTAATAACCAAATGTTTCGATACCCCAAAGAAAATTTTATTTACTTATCGCACATTTTTTATGACATATGTAATAAACGCATGTTCATTGAGTCAATGGAAAGCACTTAAATTTCACTACCTGTATAATTTTATTTTTCCTTGTATTCACGAATAAATCATTGAGCCAACGAAAACTATTTTATTAATTGTTGTGCGTTAAGATTATGAGCACTTTTTGGTTCAGTGCATATTGCGCTTTGTTAAGAACATCCGAGGTGCCCATATGCCCGAGGTCATTTAAATCTTAATTTTACGTATTGGTCTTTCGAGTAAACAATTTTTTTAATAAAACTAAATTTTTTTATGTTTTTACAATTGGGCTGTTTACGGAATGCGGGTTATCAGGTTATTTGGTTCTGTAGTTATATTAACAGACACAAATTATATGTATATACAAAATTTTAGATAATGTAATTTGTTTTCTTTTCTAAAAAAAATTGTTGCATAAGTGTAACATGTGACTTGGCAGCATTTTTAAATGCACCCCTAATTTTTACGAAGTGTTTCATATTTTACGTTTACAAAAGAACACAAAATTTCGGCATTAAACAATAAAGTACAATTAGCGCAAGGTAAATTCAATTACAGGTGGTGGCAAGACTAAAACAATCCAAAGCCAACAGAAACAACAGATGTTTTTGTATTGCATTGTTAATGTTTATGTTAAACATGTAGCATTTTTTTAATTTTAAAGGGAACATCGTCAGAAAAGAACGCTTTACACTTTTAAAATGACACATGTTTTTCAGAAATGAACATAAAAAAATGTAAAAGGCAGAATAAATGCAGAATTTTACTCAGAAAAGAAAACGGCATTAATAACCATACGACCTGTTAAGCAGCCTTCCATGAACAACCCAAATTAAATGTTCTATCGGCAGTGATGCCAACTTAGCTACTATGGGGCTAAATTTAGCTCTTTTTAATTACACCTGGCACGTAATTTTTCCCGTTAGCTCTTTTTTTAAAAAAGAGCTAACACAGGCTCTTTTCAGATGTGATATTGGAACGTTTGACACTTTTTACATCTATCAGTAAATATTCCCCTTTTTACCCTCTTGTTTCGCCTTGGGTTCAATTTTTTGCTACGGCCAAAAGTATACAAAGGTTTTTGAATCAAATCCTGTGTATGAAGAATGAATTGAACCAACAAAAGATCCGTCGAAAGCTTTATGCAAATATTACAATTGAATAATAAAAGCTAAACATTTTCATTTAGTACGCCATTCGAAGTACAAAAACATAAGAAATGTATGCCACCATTTAGCGATGTTGTACTATCACAACTAGATACATATATCATTTTAACCAGATATTTCGACAGAAACGCAAATTGCTTTATATACACCATTTTTTGCAATGAATAGCCTTTGCGAAGCAAGCTTGTTTGTAAAAATAAATTCAATTGAAACATGTAAAAAGTCAAAATTTTATATAAAAAATTAGCACTTTTTGAAAATGACGTTTCATATTTTTAATTATATTTATTGAAATGTTACATATTGTAATGTAAATATTTTTGCATAAAATTTTTAAGTAGTAATTTTATTAAATATTAATATGAATATTCAATTTTTTCAACATAAATGAGTTTGAAGCATAAAAATGAATAATAAATGCATTTTAAACAAAACAATCTTTAATTTTTAAATTTAGCACTTCTTAGCTCTTTTTGACTGCTAGGTCGGCACGTTTTGCCATTAAATAGTTGGCATCTCTGTCTATCGGTGTTAAAAACACGCTTTTAAATTTTTTGACTCATTTTCTCCCTGCACAGTGCTTGGAACAAGATTCCTTCTACTGGCAATTACTAAAAATTAACGAGGAACCGATATTTTTTATGTACCGAACCAAGTCATGAAATATAATACATATTTATAAAATATATTTTAAAATTTGTGCCAAATTATCTGCACAATTTAACTCTATCCAGTTCTGTAAAAAAGTTCCTAATAGTGTTTTCACACCTAAAGTTAAAAGATGGTTTTAACATTAAAACTATTAACAGCTGATTCACACATTACAAGTTCACATTACAAGTTTTATTAAATCAGGTTTTAACTCACAGTTTGTCCAATAATTTTGTGCTAAATAAAATAATTTCTCGTAGAAATAGGTACATTTTTATAAGAAATTAATGAAGTGAATGCTTGAAAATCAAAAAATTATATATAAAAAATTAATTTTAGAATATTTCATCGGTTTGACGTTTTTTTTTTTATTTTTATTTTTTTTAATTCATTTATTTTTATTGGGCGCCATCCCAGCAAGCATTTCTGTGAAAATTTTTTGTAAATATTACCTAAATGAGTCTTCTTGGATCCCATTTGATGATTAAAAACTGATGTACCACTTAAGCGATTGAAAGAGTTCATATATCGTGACCTAAAACGCAAAAGGCCCTTACTAACCAAAAATTAAAAATTGTGTTTTTCATTGATTCTGATGTATTGCATCAGCACAAATGTATGCAAAATTTGGAAATTTTGGAATCAACCGACAAAAATTTGCGATTTCATAAACAAAAAACAAACGACACAATCTACAAAAGATTAAATGATTCACGCTAAAAGGCCAAATTAACCGTGTGCATAATACGCAACATTGTCAATTGTTCTAACAAGGATAGGTTTTACAGGAAAAATAGAAGAAAATAATAAATTTATCATTTTAAATTGTTTTTTGCTTCTCCTGTAAAATTTTCAAGATATAAGATAAGGCCTTTTGGGTTTTAGGTAGTGATAAATAAGATCGTCATCATGTTAAAAATAATTTCTTAACATTTTTAAATATATTGTATTTTTGTTCACTAGTCTTGTCAAATTAAAATAGTAAAATAGAAGTATTCTTGTAAGCCAAACAAATTAAGAGATTGGCTAAAAAAAGAAGCCCAAACATTACTGTTAATAAATGAAAATAAGTTTTGCGAATTTTTCTTGCACTTTTATCAGAGAAAAAAAATTCAAAACATGACAATTAAAAAATTATTTTAAATATGCATAATTAAAAGCCATATAATTTACGATTAAAAACTGAGACGAAAATTATAAACTTATGATTATAAAAACTTTGAGGTGCTTCATCGGCAGTGTGCATTTTCTGATAACAAGAGTTGCATTTATCATCGAAAAATGAGATCATATGCAGTTATGTGAAGCTGATTCCTAAAAGATTCGATTGTGATATAAAATGCTTGCTGGGATTAAACATTATCAGCTGTTTTAAATTTTTTAACTTGGTAGCACTGAATTTAGTACAACTTAAACATGGCTGTATTTCATTAAATCTACTTAAAACCAAATCAAAAAATGTTTTAAGATGGTTTTAACGAAATTATTTTGTATGATAAAACCAGGTTTTAATGATTGGTTTTATCGTTAAAACCAAAATTTGTGTTAAAACCTTAAGTGTGAAAACACTTTAAGGTAACTTTAATAAACTCAATTCAATGGCTTAATAAATTTTTGGCAGTTCACTTACTCAACTTCAGAATATTTTTGAATTTTCTTTTTTGACTTGATTCGCTTCAGCTCTGAGCCCTCCATATAGAATGCGATATCGATGAATTTTTAATGAAAAGTGTCACTCTTTCGATATTTTTATATTAAATCTTAATTGAAATCTATTTCTTTGCTTTTTTTGATTTTAACTTACAAATGGTCTGCCAAGTACAGTTTTTTGCGGTTAAATTTACCAAACATTTGTTGCTTTTTTTTTGTTTGAGGATTAAAACATAATCTTCTTAATAGTGCTTTCGAAAATAAAACATAATTAATCATTTATCAATCAGAAAACAAAAGTTCTATTAAAATGTTCATCTAAAATATAAATAATTTTCACACAGTTCCCCCTTAGTTTTATCAAAAAAAAAAAAAAAAAAATCTTTAATTATTGGCGATAAAATATTTTAGTAAAACTTACGTTTTTGTTCGAAAAGTTTTCCAAGTAACTTTTTCAAAGAAAAAAAAAAAAAAAAATAAAATAATTTTAAGTCTTTCATAGAAAAAAGTTTTTGGTTTTCTTAAATATTTTTTCTTTTTGTTTCTTGTACTTTCTTCTTTGGCGAAGTTACTAAAAATTTTGTTTCCTTCATTCCTTTCTGTAGATATGATTCGATCGGATTTCTGTTGTTGTTGTTGACTTCGAGCCAATGTTTTTTTGTTTTTTATTACCGTTGATACTTTCCTACCAACGAAGAACCAACCAACCACATGTTTTTTAAGGCAGACATCAAACCATGTTGCAAATCTCAACCCATGTTGAAATGCATCTAGAGGAATGTTTTTAGATTTATATTTTCTTTTTTTTTTGTTTTCGTATTCGTCTACTACTCTTTGCATTTATGCCAAATAGAAATTTCGTAAATTTTTTTTGTGTGTTTTTCTTCTTCTGTAAGAAACACCGTTTTCAAATAAAAAACAAAAATGTCTATAAAATGCTCTACTTAGTTTCTAAACTGAAACATTCCTGCATGCATTACATTGAAGCTCTAAAAGCTACTCTCTGCATTACCTTGTAATTATTTTACAATAGACGTATTTAGACCGTGTTTATGTGCTTATGGAGACTCTTCCGTTCACTTAGCTATTTTTTCCCTTCAGTTGGCAGGATTTTCTTAAATTTTAGGGGCAGTACAGTTTGTAACTACTGTAATTAATGTAAGGCGGGCTACATACTACCGAGTTACAGTCAAAATTTTCGTCAGTGTGACTGTTGACTGACGAAAATAAGCGGTCAAACTATCGAATAAGCGTAAATTGGTACAATACTGTCACTAATAATCGATAGCGTGAACTCCTTTAAGAAATATTTTTTAAAGCTTCTGTTTTTACCCAACTGGCAAGAAAGAGTTCGGTTTTTCGCGTGTACCTTCTGGATATGTAAGTACATTTTTTTAATACCTCGCATCTGCAAAACGGTTAGATAAACTTTAGCATTGGAGGTATGGTTTTAGTCGTCTTTGAAATAAAGTGGAACGTTTATGTCGTAGTGAGCAAAAAAAATCGATTAGGGTATCAATATAATACAAATTAAACAGGGATTACATCAATCTTTAATCGTTTACCACTGGTAAAAGATTGATGTTTGACTGTTGGCTGGCAGGCACCGCAGTGGTGCAGAGGTTACAACTAAAAGAATTCTGATGAGAGAATGTGGTGACTCTTAAAACATGTGAATTCAACCCAGGTTCGAGCCCCAGCTCAGGCAAGAAAATTATCAATAAATTTTAATAAAAAATTTCATGTTGCAAAATTCCTTCCTTCAGTAAAAATAATTAAATGAAAATTTAATTTAATGAACTCGAGCCTAACTTATAAAAAAAAAATATAATTTTTAAAAAGAATTTTCAAAATTATTCGAATGTGTATTCAAAGTCAAATTACAATTTATAAAGCTTTCATACTTTAATAGTCTTAGACCCGTTTTCACAACCTACCGATAGCTAAAGGTAGTTTTTATCGGCCGTGTTAAAAGTGTTCCATTATTATAACTTTACTGTAACTTACCAGGTAGGATGAGCCTTAATTTGCTTTATCGCTCACTTTAGGTTAATGGAAAGTTTTAATACTATAACACGTTTTATAAGGCCCGTTAAAGTCTACTTTTAGCTATCGTTAAATTGTGAAAACGGGCCTTATTTCTATATTTTCCAGGAATATTTGACACAGACAGTTTAATTATTGCGTTAACACTTCACATAGTACAAGTGATGTCAGAAATTAGATTTTAGCACTTGGCCAACTTACTTAATATACTAGAAGTACACTGTGTAATGACTGGATGTCATTTAAATAAAAAAAGAAGTCCCTACTTTGATGGGGTATAAGAGTTTGGTTTGGCCGGCGTTTGAAACGCCACTGGCAGTCTATTTAATGCCGGCACTAACAAGCGCCAAGGCAAAGCACTACTTGGAGTGCTGGTGATTTAAATAAAGAAAACAAAGAGCCAATTTGCTCGGCTAAGTTTCGTATTCGAATCTTGCTTTATTACAAAATTTGTCTCCTTATAAACTAAAATAACGGTACTTAAATCTAATCCTTAATCTATATATTTACATGCAATTATATGCTTACACATACACACATAAAATATTGTTTATTTACTAGTAAAAATATAAACAACACAGCTGATTCTAAAAATATATGAAACAGCTGATTTAACGATAAATTATTAGAGATGTGTAATAAATGATTAGTGACGTGTAATAAATACAAGAAACATCCATCCTTTAATCTGTACTTTAAAATCATGCACTTAAAAGATCATAACAAGATTTATAATATAGAAAACCAAATTTAAATAAACTTTAAGCAAAGTAAATTCTACTTCGATTTAACAGACTATGTTATGAGCTGACAACCAAAGTTTAGTACCCACATTTGCAAACATTTGGACACAATTGCCAATTATAAACCTAAATTTAATTAATGGCTTTCACGTCAAAATATAGTCTGCTCACCCGAAGTAGAGTTAACTTTGTCTATAGTCCCCCCGTGGGGTGGATAATCAGTGATCACCTTAAGGATGCTCAGCCTCTTGATGTCACATCCTCCGGGTAAACAGGCGCGGCCAATACCTGGAATTCGGCTGTAATTCAAAGTTGGCAGATTTCTTGAAATCTACACTCTTAAGATCGTTGCTGACGAGCGTTCCTATCTTGCACTACGGGAGTAAGTAGCACCTCGTACTTCGGTATCAAACTGATAAACATTAGGTGAGGCCTCTAGGGGTATGCTCTGTTGAAAGGAGGTGTCTTGTGCATGAGATAAATTCTGTGACACATTATGTGACAGTCAAAATGGGTGATACGGATGGTTGATGGGTGGAGGGACTGATTTTTCTATTAGAATCATTGAAGACGGGACCGTGGGTGATAACTGGTGATGGTGGCGGCTCGGTAATACCAGCTGGAGCCTGAATATCGAAAGCGGACGAAAGGCTGAGGTGCCATAAATGGTAAACTTTTATTTGGTAAGCTTTTGTGGATATGTTAAGGCTTGGATATGAAGTGAATGCAGAGTTAAGAGTTGATGATGTTGATGATATAGAGAAAGTTGTTGATGTGGAGTAGAATGAGTTGTGAATGTGGTTAGACTTGGTGTGGTTAGACTTGGTGTGGTTAATGTGGAAGAGTTTGACTGTTTCATAAAGATCGTGTTTTACAGAAAGATGTTCTTTCGCAGAATCACGAGGTGTCTTTGGTTTAAACCCAGAAACGCAACAAAGGAGTTCCTAAATTACATGAGAGCTTTCACTTTTGATAGTTCAAATTGGGAGGACGGATCATTCTTAGCTGATGTTGCGATTCAACAGATACTACAGATAGGCTATTTCTATAGCAGCGGTGGTTAGATAGCTCCAGATTCTGGACAAGGGGCAAGAGTGTCATTTTGCCGGATTTAGTGTATTTGCTACGCCTGAATAATACTTGCTCTCGCACTCAGGGGCGTTGGCAAAAGCGTAGTGGGTAAACCAAACGGATAAGATCCACCATGGAGCAGGCTGTAAAGAAGAAATGCGCGTAAATATTTTTCACATTTGTCTGTAGGCTATTTTAATTTTATTTTATTCTATTATTTAATTTATGGACTATTTTTGACTCTGAAAAACATGCTTGATATCGACTTTATATGGAGCTTTATAGTTATTTTTCTTCTTAAAATATGTTTTATTGGAACGTGCATTTCCTTAAGTTTGTTTTCTATTTAATAAACAATACACCCCTATTAAAATTTTCGGAAATGGTGTAAGTATATTCTAAAATCTTTTTTCTTTAAGGTTTTTGGCAAATTGTTGGAGTTTTATTTTTCTCAAACACTTTTCTTTTATTTTTTTTTTTTTTCTCCAAACGAAACTTTTATAGTCATCATCAGCGTCAGCCAGAACAGCATCACACTGGCAAATGTTTTTAAGTTTTTTTTTTCTGGATGGGTTTCTTGATAATGTTTTTGTTGCTGCTCATATAGTTTAAGAGTTTATTTGTTGAATTTATTTGTAAGATTGTGGGTTCGACTCAAGTCGCAGTGCAGAAGTTGGGCAAAGGGTGGGAATAAAAAGAATCAAATGCTTTTAGAATTAGATGCTGTTGCTTAAGAATCACTGATTCGCTTAGAAATTTTTTGCATTACAAGAGATGCCACGCCCATTTCTCCAATAACACCTACTTATTGACGGATGTTGTGTTTGGAAAACCCAGCTTTGTGTAGTAAATTTGGATACATTTTCTCGTACTTTTCTATAGATAAAACTGAGCACTTGCTGAAATTAGTTTTCGGCTTTGTTTGTGTAGTTAAATGACACTTAGCGCTTAATAGGCGGAAGTTTTTTCATCTGATTCTACACTAGTTTCATTTGATCGAGACCTTTTCATTTTTAGAGTTCACGTTTCTGTTTTTAGATCTTGTGTTCTATTTGAAAGATATTTCAGGCGAAAAACAAATTTGGTCTGCCCAAACCAAGAGGGTAATCCTAGGGTTAATATTATTTATCTTTTTTTAAATTTGTCAGGAATTCATTTACTTACCTTACTGCATCTGTGCTTGTCTTTCTACGTAGCACATAAGTAAATGCGCGCTCACTTTTTAAAATGTACCTTTATTGTTTCACAAGATAAAAAAATGTTTTACTGGGATAGTCAAGCAATTTTTCTGCTTCTATACGTTCACACACTTACGAAAATTGGTCGTCAACATTTCTCTTCAGTATTTGTTTGTGTCAGGGCATACTGTTTGAAAAATGTTCAATAATTTGAACGTGTATCCAGATGGAATTGTGCAGGCATCTAGTTCTTATTAGCTTATGGATCGATCTATGCTAAACTGAGTTCACTTCCTAATAAAAGTAAATGCTTTCTGTACTTAATTTTGTTGTAAAAAGAAGCCTAAAAATTGATTCCGTTTTTAACTCTAAAAATGTTATTTTCTGAAATAAGTTAATTTTAAGGGTAATAATCATCCATTACTATTAAACAGGTCTTAATTATTACAATAAGAAGAATCTTTTGAAGCGAAATTATTAAGTGAAATTTCTTAAAGATTTTAATCTCTCTCATCCCTGCTTTTAGCTGCTGCTCTATTTATTAGTCTACAAGTTTTCGTTTTTCTTTTCTCCTTTTATTACGTTTTGTTTCTATTTTTTGTTTTGTGTAAGAATATTTGTTTTTTAACTTCTACTTTGGCAACCTTATTTTCTTTTAATGTCGCTGTTGTTGTGGGGTTTTTTTTCTCTTTGGATCTTGTGATTTAAAGTATTTAGATTTTGTATGCCCTACATGAATATATAAAATTAACTTATCAGTATATTGAATTTAAATCAGATAAATTCATTAGCAACATTTTTATAAATACCAAAAAAAATAGCTCGTGTTTGAACTCTGCTGGCATTAACTATTTTAGAAGAAGTATCCTTTAAACAGAGCATTATTTTGTTTTCGATTCTACCCATTTTGTGAGTCCAGGTTCGCCATATGAAAAATTTATTTCAGAAAGTCTGAGTTTATTGGTGCAATGGTAGAAAAGAATAGCATGTTCTCTTCCCCTCTCATCAAAACACACACACTTTCTGAAACAAAACTTTCATAGTGTAAGCCCTGACTTAGTTAAATTACAAACCTACCTCGTTATTAGCGAAATACTTCAAGAAGAGAGTAACATTTGAAGCAGGAACCGAAAATAACACTTATTTTGAAATTTTATAACAAATAAATAAACATTTGTGATAATTTGCACGAATTAATCAAACATTACTTATTAAGACGTTGCATTTTTTGTGTTTGGTACTGTATATAGTGCAACCTCGCCTAACGCAACCAATTGGCTGTGGCCTAAACGGAGGTTGTTGCGTTAACCGATTCAAAAAAAAAAAACTATGCCTGTTTTTCTATTAAAGAACTTACGTCAGATCAAGTAAAAGGTGTTCTTATAAAACACATCTTAAATTAAAAAAAAAAACAACTTTATTTTGATTAAAATAAAGAAAAACCAGTTAAATTAAAAAAAGTATTATAATGTTCATTTGTTATGACAGTTTTAATCAAGTTAAATATTCATGTTTGGTGTTGGCGATAATTTCTCTCGATTTATGTCGAGCTTTCATAGAGATCGCACTATATACGAGTTCATAAACGAGTTCAAAATTTATTCAGGGATGCCGCAAGGCTCCGATTATTCTCCTACTCTATTTCTAATTGTTTAAAATTCACTTCTATGTCAAACTTCCATTCCTATCTACTCTTTTGATGACAGATGACAGCAATCTTTTTAAATTGTATTAATTTAATTACATAACAAGCGTATCCGATGTTGGAGCTAAGAGGCAGAACATGAATAATACGCTTGGCCGCGACCTTGAGAAAATCTCGGAATGAGGTCGTGCGAATAGGCTCGATTTTAATGACCGGGTACGTTATTTTCGAGCTTAGGGCAATTCGATGTCCGATGGACAAAATATTTCTTCAAGGTGTCGAAAGAAGCATTCAAGTGCATCGGTTTTTTTAAACAGTGAAAGAGATAATTCAGTCCATCTAATCTCTTTACTGTTTATACAACCAATATCCGACCGCGAATCAGATACAACTGTCATGTGTGGGCCGGTGCTTCAAACTCGATGGGCGATGGTTCGCATTGGTGACATTAGGGTATTCAGTTCTAGTGGCTTCCTTGAGCACCGCCGCAATGTAAGTTGTATTTGACTGTTTTATCTTTACTACAATGGGATGTGTTGTGATCTGGTTCCCGAGACCCATACTTTTGTTCTTAATACACGTTTTTCCTTAAGAGCACATCCTTTTGTGTTCGATTGGCAGGTGTATCGTACAACGCAATAGAGGCGAAATGTTTGTATGTGGAATAACCTTCCTGCAGAAGTCTTCCCTCTTACCTTCAACACGAATAAGTTCAAGTCAAATGTACAGAAGCCCTACTTCCTCTATCCTCCGTCTCATAACCTATTTTCCTAGTTTCATCACAAGGCAATGCATTAGTAGGGGTTATCCTCTGAGTGCTGGATCCCAAGAAAAAAATTAAAAATAAATAAAAACTGGAACAATTTTGTTTGTAAAGTTGCGTTAATTGAGGTTTTGTTTTTTGAAAAGTTGCGTTAACAGAGTCATCCAATGTAGGGTTTTGCGATTATCGAAGGCTGCGTTAACCGCGGAAATTCTGTATGTGTAAGTAAAAGTCGAAAAACTAATTCAAGTTTACCATATTGATCCATATGAACTAGTAAGTCAGTCCAAATCAAAAGCAAGACTGTGCAGACCTGCTAAGTGCGTACACAGAAAAAATTTTTTAGGCCAGTAAAAGAATTAATCAAAAATAAAATCAGTTTTTATAAAATATTTAATCAGGTGAATTAAACTTTTAATCAAGTGAATTAAACTTTTAATTGAAATATTGTCAATTAAACATTTTATACACTTGATTAAAAAGTTTAATTCACCTTATTAAATATTTAATTAAAACTGATTTTATTTTTGATTAATTCTTTTACTGGCCTAAAAAATTTTTTCTGTGTATGAACCATTTCGTTTGTAATCGCGAAAAAAAACTGCAAAAATATATACATATATATGACCTGATTGTATTGGACATAGCCGCTTGTTGGATGTCATGGACAGATTTGTCTCTAACACACTAAATAAAACTGTTATACACACCTTTATATGCAAAAAGTCTGTACAGACCTGGTTGAACCTCAAAGGGCTTAAGAGTACCAAACACTAGATTTGCTGGACATTATTGTTTCAGCGATTTAAAGTAATGCAGAGTTTTTTATATTTTATTGCACTTCATAGAAAATTAAATGTCTTCTTTGATAAAGTGATTTTTATTCGTTTAAATTTAAATTTTTTTGCATTTCAAGTTCTTGTTCTATTTTTTTAGTACTTTCTGTTTTTATTCTTTTTCTTATTCATTTCTTTATTTTTTACAGACTTTAATTAAATCTTTTTATTTGGAAGCAAAGAAAATGGTAAGTAGAAACTTTTTTGTTTACAAACATATAAAAGTAGAATTCTCAAAAGTTTTTTCTTGTGTTTTTTTGCTTTAAAATAATTTTTGTTGCCAATAGTTTTTTAAATGCTTTTTAAACAATTTTAAATTTTAAACATCTACACTTATTTAATATATTTGAGATTTTTTATTTAATTACGGATTTAATATATGTTTAGTAAATGTTTAATTATACAGACATCTATTACTCAGAGCTTAAAAAATATGTATAAAACCATTTTTGGTCAAATGAAGGTCAAATTCAACCCGGCTTTATTTCCAAGTAGAGACACAAACTTTTGCAGTTTTAAGCGTATACAGAACCTATTTTGCCTTTAGCTTTTCTGGTTCCCAACTCAGCTTTGTACAAATTTTAAGACAAATATTAAGACTCGTTTTAAGTTAATATTTAACTTTGCTTCTCATACGTTATTTTAGTTACGAAATAGAACATGTTGTAATAAATGTTTTAATTTTTATCGTACTATTGCTTTTTTCTTAGCCATATTTGGTTTTATAAAATATAACAAAAAATATTGAGGTTTGCTTAGTACAGTGAAGTCAAAAAATAGACTCACTTTAAATTAATAAGTTACACAACTAATGGATTTAATATCAATTTGAGCAATTTTTTAATAACAGCGCCCAGGTTGGCACTACCATAAAAGTAATCGTTAAATATTTTAGTGCAAAATTATGGCACTACCACTTACTTTTTTTTGCACTTTTAATGCAATAATTTTACATTATCTTTTTATCAAAGCAGTGCAATTTATTTTAAGAACTACAAAAGTGTATGGCACTTAATGTACTACTTTTGCATTATTATTGAAACACGTCATGCATTATTAAGCCTTACTACTAGAGCAGTGTATCTATAGGTAATGCACTATTAAAAAACATATTGTGA
The DNA here is from genome assembly GCA_963931875.1 of Pollenia griseotomentosa. NCBI lineage: Eukaryota > Metazoa > Arthropoda > Insecta > Diptera > Polleniidae > Pollenia > Pollenia griseotomentosa. The sequence goes on along the minus strand of OZ007562.1, from coordinate 170,361,534 downwards.
ATAACAATCTTAAATAAAGCTTGAACCTTTTTTGAACATATAACACAAATAAGCAGGGGCCGTAACAATTTCGACATTTATTATAAAAATCAAAATATAATTGTTGTGTTCTGTTTTATTTTTTTTTTTTTTTCATAAGTTCCATTTTGATTAAAAAATAACGAAGTGAAAACAATAGTGCATTAAAAGTATTAAAGTTAGAGGTAATGCAATAAATTTCTGTTTTCGATTTGATTTATTGTAAACAATTTATCAATACATTACCATATATAATGCATTTGTCCCAGGTCTGTTAAAAAATCACTTCCGCTTTGAAAATGACTTGTCAACTAAAGAGTGTTTAAATTTGTGGTATCATCCGTCAATGGAAATCACTACAGGGAGATAATCTGAAGCTTTTTGTGTCCTAATATTAATGATTTAGACGTAGAGATTATGTAGTTTCAAAGGGATGGGCGACCTACCACAGAGCAGGAAAACAATGCAGCTTTTGAAAGAAAATCGCATTATTTTTTCGTAGAGGAGGAGTGAATAGGCCACCAAGATTGTATGATTTGACTCCTTTAGGCCCGTTTTCACAACTTACCGATAGCTAAAAGTAGACTTATAAGGCTGGTTAAAGTGTTCCATTATCAAAAATTTTCTTTAACCTCAAGTTAGCGATAAATTAAATTAAGGTTAATCGTACCTGGTAGATTAGTAAAGATGTAATAATGAAACACTTTTTATGCGGCCGATAAAATCCTACCTTTAGCTATCGGTAAGTTGTGAAAACAGACCTTAGACTATTTTTTGTTTTTTAAAATCTAACGTTTACAGCAATAATCCCACGATAGTTCAAGAGCTTAAAAACAACATTACCGAGCGGATGGACAAAAATATCGATATATCAAAATATCGATGTTAAAAAAATAATCGACATATATCGCAGGTATTTAAAACACCGATATATCGATTTTGAAATGCGACTATCGAATTTGATATTTTTTAGAGTCAGTCTTCATTAAAAACTCAAAATTTTATCCGTTTTTCAAACAATATATTTTTTCAAGAATTGGCATCACTGCATGCATCATAATCATGTGTTTTTTAAACTAATATGTGACAGCGCATAGAGAAAGGTACCAGGAAGGTAAAGGGAATAGTAAAAACCAACTACACAAAACAAGAGGTAGGGACGACCTACGAGCGTTTTCAAGGTTAACCAACACGTTCCTGACGTCATGAGATGTGTCGCTTTCAAATGAGACCAATACCAACACGCTCAGTGATGGTACACCAAATTTGCACGAATTTAAATCTTTAAAATGGCTCTCCTGAACAAAACCCTTAGGTCCCTTTTTATTTTGCGCGTCACATATGAAGATCTAAAATGATTGGTATTATAAGAAGCAGTGCCGAATGCAAGAAGATTGACAGGAGAGCACATAAAACAGAGAGTGCTCCTGATGTCCATATCTCATGATTACTGGTTTGACTAAAACAATCAAAAACATTTCTAGTTAAAGTTGGTACTTTTGGGGTGCAATTCAAATTTTAAGGTAAGTTGAAATTGTCATGACTTATATGGCATTTTTGTATTCTTCCCTTTTGTTTGTGTTGTAATTAAATTTTTTGTATATATCGAATTTTTTTTTTTTTATTGAATTTTTAAAGAAATATTGATAATCAAAAAATAATAAAAAATAATAAAAATAATCTTTAAAAATATCGATTCGATATATATCGATATATTTTTTCAATTTGCCCATCCCTAGAAGGGATATCAACCATTGACAACAGTTTATTTAGTGGGGAGGTCACTTGACCGACATACTTTTTCATTTTTAATCGGAACCTGTTTGTAATAAACCTAAATAAAAATATTTTTAATATCTTTAAATACTGCTTTTTATTAAAATTAAAATGATACCTCAGTTTTTGGACACTCTTTACTTTTCTAGTTCAATTGTGATGCAGTTCTAGTTTAGTTCTAGTTCAGTTCTAGTTCAGTTTTAGTTTAGTTCTAGTTCAGTTCTAGTTCAGTTTTAGTTCAGTTCTAGTTCAGTTCTAGTTCAGTTCTAGTTCAGTTCTAGTTCAGTTCTAGTTCAGTTCTAGTTCAGTTCTAGTTCAGTTCTAGTTCAGTTCTAGTTCAGTTCTAGTTCAGTTCTAGTTCAGTTCTAGTTCAGTTCTAGTTCAGTTCTAGTTCAGTTGTAGTTCACTTCTAGTTCAGTTCAGTTCAGTTCTAGTTCAGTTCTAGTTCTAGTTCAGTTCTAGTTCAGTTCTAGTTCAGTTCTAGTTCAGTTCTAGTTCAGTTCTAGTTCAGTTCTAGTTCAGTTCTAGTTCAGTTCTAGTTCAGTTCTAGTTCAGTTCTAGTTCAGTTCTAGTTCAGTTCTAGTTCAGTTCTAGTTCAGTTCTAGTTCAGTTCTAGTTCAGTTCTAGTTCAGTTCTAGTTCAGTTCTAGTTCAGTTCTAGTTCAGTTCTAGTTCAGTTCTAGTTCAGTTCTAGTTCAGTTCAGTTTAGTTCTGTTTTAGTTTACTTTATTTCTTCTAGTTTATTTAAGTTATCATTTCAGATCTTGGAATCGTTTTTGTTTTTACCAATTTTTAGCTTTTTTAGCCCACTATCCACAATTACACAATTGCATATACAAATTGATTGACTTTGTTTTATATTTTACATAACAATTTTTTTTTTCAATCTTTAGTAAATGTTAACTCTGAATAATTGTAATATTAATAAAATTTTATTATTAATTTGTATCGGAACATAAATACTATAATGTGTTTTTTTTTCTCAAGATTTTGTTTATATGTTAAGGTCAGTTGAATAATTTGTTGTTATTAGTTTTTGTTCAAAAAAAAAAAAAAACAAAAAAAAAGAATAAACAGATTTAACCTTTTTCAAACAAATCATTAAACCGAAACATACAAAATTAAATCAATTTAACTGTCAAGCTCTTGAGTTAAAAATGACTGACTGATAAATTTTTAAGCAAATAGTAGTTCGTTCTTTGGTTGGCTTAAAAAGAAGACAAAATATATTTGAACAAAATGTTTATAAAATAATTATATTTTTAATATTTATTTATTTACTTGAACGTGGCGGCGACACGTGCAATTTAAAGTGGCAAAAAATTAAAACAACGTCATTATCGTCATCACCACTGTGCAGCGTTTCGGTTTTAAGAGATTTTTTTTAAGAACAATTCTCCAGAGATTTTAGATGGGGTTGTTTAGCGGTGTTTTTTTAAGTGATTTTTTTTTAAACAGTAAATAAAAATAATTATATTGTCAAAAAGTTGCAGCTTATGAAATATTAGTTTTGTTTGGTGAGTTTTTATTTAACTTATTTCTATTTAAGATTAATAGCCCTTGTTGACTTTAATTTCAGTTAAAGTGAAGTGGCTTTAAGAGGATTCTAGTGTATTTTTATATTAAATAATTTTGTTAACTGTTTCCAAAAAAATTGTGGGAATTTTTGTTTAGGTTTATTTATTTTTTTTTTGCAGATAAGCAGTTTTTTGCCTTTACACAGTGTGGAAATTTTCTTAAAAGTAGAACTTGAAATTAAGATTTTATTTGACATAAAATTAAAAAACATTTTAAGCCATAATAAGCAAAATGTCTTATTACGGGTATTCAGTGCTTGCCCAACAAACACAGAGGTTTGATTTCAAATTGAAAATGATTTGACTTCAAACGTTTTCTCAAACAACAAACGTTTGATAATGATTTGAAAATCATTTGTAAATCATAGCATGTTCAACAATAAGGGGAAATTATTTTCAAATTGAAAAATGCCTTTATTTTCAACTTGCTTGCAAACGTACTTTTCAAACGTTTTTCAAATGTGGATTATAACACAACGTGGAACAAAAATAAAAATATTTTATTTTTTTAATTCAAATTCATTATTTATTTAAATAAACTGTGAGATAAACATTCGGCACCATAGCTAAAATATGAAAAAATGTTCTTTCCGTTCTTTAATTCTTTCAAAGACGAAAAAATTGGCACCCTTTTATTTTGAGAATTGTAGCCTTTTAGGTCGCAGCTGTGCGGTATTTTAAACAGCTTTGCAATGTTAGATGTAGGTCCGGTAACAGCTGATATACAGTGAAGTTTTTGGGATGTAATTGAGTCTCATGGGGACTTTGATCTCTCCAAGAACACCAATTTTGCTTGTTTACATACCCGTTAAGCCAGATATCGGTCTTATTGCTAAAGATAATTTGACGATACAAAACTAATTCAATTCCAGTTGATTCTTAGCTCATTCAACGAACACACGAAGCAATTGATGGGCCCGATGTGCACGAATACTAATAAAAAAATATGTGATCATGAATCGATTCATAGTATTGCGCATTAGCTGATCAGATGGATGATTATGGGTACCGTAAACTTGAGAAAGTGGTCTGTAAGTTTGGCGAACATTCAGCGAATTTTGGAAATAATTATCACGACTTGTCAACATTGTTTTTGTGTAAGTCTTTACATGGTTACTTGTCAATGTATACTAAAAGAAAAAGTCAAAAACACGATAGCCAGTTTTACAGTTATCCATATCGGAAGTTCTATATGTCTTAAAATAACACCCTTTATAAGTAACAGATTACACTAACTTCACGATAACTTCTTATCAATACTCATCATACTTAAATCTCACTGCCGCCATTCCTCAAAATTGGGGACCTTTACATATTTCATAAACTAAATCGCAAAAGTGCGGACTGGATATTTCAAGTCCTGATTTTTCTTAACTTTGGCAACGGAAAATTATTTGGGACATATTATCCCAATAGGATCGAAGGGTTAACAGACTTGAAAAAAATTTTATTAAACTCTAAAAACAAAAGAAAAATATTTGTTTCTCTTCACAAATAAAAAAAAAAATGACAAATAAAATGAATGAACCTTTTGGAATTAAGAAGCAACAAAAAAAATTTCGACGAGACATAATGCTGCCAAATTTAGTTGCCAACAACCAGTCGGACTACAATAACAAAATCACACAAAAATCTTGTAGTCAGTTAATATTTTTTCTTTTTCACCATTTTTTTTTTTTTTTTTTTTTGACGACAATATTTGCAAAAAAAAATAACAGACTTGACAGCAGCAACGACAACAAATATCACCCACACTTTCCGTTTATTTTTTTAACGATTTTTTCTGTTCAGGTTTCATTGTCTTGATGTTAAAACAAATTCAAATATAGAATCGTTGATGTCTGTACGTACGTACGTCTTTTGTACGTTCATACTACGTAATACAAATAACGAAAGCAGCAACAAAAACAACAACAACAACAACAACAACAACAACATCCACGATGGTATTATATTTAAAACGTAGTTATTTTAATAAAAATATGTACGTACATTTGAACAAACGCAGTATTCAAGATTGTTACTCTGTCAACAAAATGTCGTAAAGTAGACATTATTTATTTGTTGCTGTTATTGTTGTTTAACATGAAAAAAACAACAGTTTATGAGATGTTTGTATATTAAAAAGAAGTATGATTATACATTTGTCTATATGATTAACTTTTTTTTTTTTATTTTATATACGAAATTATATTTTTCAATTTTAGCTTTTAATTCGCCACAAAATGATATTTGTTTACTTTGTCACAAATTTGGACTGTCAAACAAAAATGCCGCCAACAAATGATTTTTGTTTAAGTAAAATATTGTATAAGCAGTATAAAAAATGAAACAAAAAATAATTCTGGTTATTAAAGATACACATGTGAAATATTTGTCAATTAAAAACAATTGTAGTGTTTTCAATTAGCGAGAGCAAAAAATTGCAAAATATACTACAGTTTTTATCGCATGTATGCACACCGGTAAGTTATATGCATTTAAAAGCAGCATAAGACATCCATTAATTTAAATACAAGTAAGCCATAAATACTGTAGGATTAAGGAGTTCACTCCGACTGCGAACGTCGTATTCTTTCGTATCACTTCCACCACGTTTATCCTTTAAAGGATAATTTAAAGAAAATTCACTTCCTTGGTGTCTTCGCTCTTCAGTAGAGTAGGAGTCTTTAGGGAACAAACAAACACATAAACAAGCGCAATTTGAAGTAGAACTTTCCTCTACTGAAGAGAATGCATTTATTAAATGAATGCACAATTCATGATTTACATTATAAGATACATGCCGTCAGCCCATTATTGGTTTGGCGCATATCATGGTAATTTTTCCAAATTTAACCATGATAATGTTTATAATGTAAGTATATTGCAACAGAGACTCAAATGCAGAAGGAACTTTCTTCCAAAAAGCTTTTATGAAGTTTTAGGTAAATACATCTCAATAAAAAGCTGACACTTATATGTGACATGAGTTTCTGTGAAAACTCCCATGTCACAAATATATGACTTTGAGCAGCGAACGTATTAAGCTTCGTTCACAATCAAAAAAACATTTTCATTTTGTGTTCATAATAGAGCAGCAATTTCTTTTGCAACCACACACATTTTGCATTAAGAAACCGTTTCCAAATTTTAGCCACAACAATATTATGCATTTTTTATTAATTTTTACAACATTTTGTTAAAATTTTCATTCAAAACTAAATAAAATTATTTTAAACGTCAGAAACAATTCCATACAAATAGTTGCCGAAGTTCTAGTTGAGTCAACTCAAGTTACCTTTTTAAAAAAATTTTAGTTACATTTTTGTTTTAAAAATGAAAGGAAAATATATGAAATATTTTAGGAAGAAAAAAGATAGAAGAAAAAACGAAATTGTCTCTCTGATTGTGAACGAAGCTTTAAAGTTAAAGTTAATAATATAAAAAATATATAAAAAATAGGTCCTTTATCAAATTCTACATAGAAAGAAAAACACTCGGGATAAATCAAGTTTTTTATGATTACTTTAAGTACGGGTCCAACTCAAAAATTCAAGTTCGAATAACACTAAAACGTACTTAAAACAATCCTTAATGGGATTACTTTCGAAAATAAATCCCGGAATTTCTTAAAATAAGTACAAAATTCTTAAACCAAGTAAAAAAAAATTTTTAACTTTTTGTTGGTAGTGCCACTCTGAGAGCAAAATTACAAAGTAAGCATTTTAAACTCATTAAACTTATCAAAGCTTGTTGTAGACTACTACAACTACTCCACACAAGTAGTAAAAAAAAACAATTTGCTTGTTGTGTGTAGAAACAACAAAAACAACATAACAAGACAAAAACACATTGTTTTCATGTTTAAAAAGTAAAATTGAGAACTCTTGCTTCTCATTTAGTTTATATTATTTTGTTAAATACATATGTACACTAAGTTTTTACAGTAAAAACCATATCGGGAACGATGCTGGTGTTTTATAATTGAAATTCTGTAAGGTGTAGAACGGTTAAGAAAACCAATCATAATTAAATTCTTCTTTTAATTTCAGTTTTGGTTTATTTAAAGTACGTAATCGGGATTGAATATGGATAATTTAAATATTTTGCGATTGAAAATCCGTACTTGAATCAATCTTTCTGTACTCTACTCTACTCCCGGAAAACAATTTAGTTCCCCTAAAACCGTAATTAATAAGGCTATCAGAATAAAATTTAATACTTTACAGTTCTATAGGACTAATAAATTTTGATGATCGGTCCATAATTTACTATAGCCAACTCTAGTAAATCAATTAAATACGCCTAAAACCGTAGCAGATATAGATACTGCGGTAAAATTTATTCCAACTTATAGGCTTTATACACTGATCAACATCTAACATCTAACATCAAGATGTAAAAAATGTGAAACACTCGTTTACATTGCTCACATCTAACACCTACCATCAAACAAAAATGTCACCATTTTTGGAAAAAACAAATGTTTTTAATATAAGAAATGTTTTTTTCTATAAAAGAAAACACAAAAATGTGGGTTGAAGTTCAATTTGTTTAAAAATATAAAAAATATAACTTAACAAAAAAACATTGCAATACAAGAGAAAACTCGACAAATGGTAACCCTGCTTTTGAAACCAATTTTTTAAGTGATGCCACAATAATAATAGTACTTATGGCCACTTTTCTAGTGATGAAACTAAAATAATCGAAAGATTAAGAATGGAATAAAATGAGATAGGAACATCTTTAAAAGATGTCCAAAGATGTAGGTTTTTAGCCCTATGTATTTCTTATTTAACGATGGTAACATCTTCGCAAATTGATTTTAGATGTTGATCAGTGTAAAAAGGCTGTTAAATTCATATGACCAGAAATAATTTCATGGAATTTTCTGGTAAACGGTCAATAATTTACCTTAGATTCCATATTTAGCAGCCTTCTGAAATTCACTGTAAACGCTTAAACTAATTTATAGGTCGAAACCGCAACCAATTTTATTGCTGATGTCGGTTTAAAGATAAATTAATAATAAGTACATATCATATCGATCCCATTACTGAAATATTTGAACTTTCGTTGGAGAGTATCAAAGATTCGGCACAGCAGAATTTAGCACTCTTACTTGTTATTGCTGTTTATTAATATAACTAAAGTTTCCTACACTGAACCAAAAATCCAATGAAAATTTAGGTATTATTTTCATTATATTAACGAAAAATTCGTTGAGCCAACGAAAATATTTTAATAAACGAAATTTCGTTTGCTTAACGTACATTTTAATTGGATTTTTGGTTCAGTGTAATGGATACAATTATTTGAGTAATTTTAAACCCTTATTCGAATAATCGGGCAATTTTAAGATTCAAAAATCGATTAATTCCTTACTCGAAACCAAAACCAAGACTCGAACAATTGGATACTCTAATGCATACACATTCATGCGCGATCAAAAATAAGCATGGCTTTCATAATACACAGAAAAAATTCTCGCCAGTTTTTTCTTTTTTTTTTTTAATTTAAACATTAAGTAAAAATAAATTCAGGTTTAATTAAATATGTAACGAAGTAAATTAAACCTTTACTCATATCAACAACATTACTGCAGAAAATATGTAATTGCTTCTATTAATTTGTTTCTTATTGCAAATTTAATTAATTTTTTAATTATTATCATAAATTTTTTAACTGAAATCGATTTTTATTTTTTTCTGGGTAACATCATCAAAATTCAAAATTTTGTTCTCAGCTGTAAAAATTGGTGTAGCTTATGATGTTAATACGAAAACAGACTCACTAAAAACATTGAAATATAAAAAAAAAACTAATTGGAAAATAGGTTTAATCTTTTTAATCAATAGGAATTACACATTAACTCAGTTATCAACTTGGGTGGCTTATGATATTATTAAAATAAGCCCTTTATTTCTGGTTTATAACAGGTTAATAAAATTAAAAATTTATAAAAATTCTTCTTTTTTTCCATTCCTGACTCTATTTTGTAAATATGAATATTAAATTTGCCTTTTGCTTACATACATTCATAAAGTAGGTTAGTTGTTAAGTTAAAAAAAAAATCTTTAGTAAAATTCCACCAATTTGTAATTAAATATTTAAAAAACAAATCAATAAAAACAATAATAAAAAACGGCTACGAAAACAAATTCATATGAATAAAAATGTGAATAGAGAAGAACAAAACTATTGTTTATTAAACTTTTCAAATATTTATAACACTTTGGTGATGGTAGCTCTGGTAAATCCTTGTTTTGTTGTTAATAAAAAAAACTTAGGTTTTTCAATATTGTGTTTTTCTACATTGATAAAAAAATTAGATTTCCTCTAGTTGTTTATGTATATAAAATGTAAAGTAAAAAGAAAAAAAATATGACTAAATATATTTTGTTTGGCATGAATATTAAGTATTGAACATTTATTTAGCAAAACAAAAAAAAAAAAAAAAAAAACAAGTTCATCTCTATTTGCAAATGTTGTATTTTATTTATTTGTTTAACTACTTTGGGTTTTATGTTCACAAGTGCGAGTGCAATAAAACTTTCTATATGACCTAAATTGTTATTATATATAAATATTTTATATAAAAAAAAAATTCTGTTTTTCTGGTTCAAATACATAAATGAATTTCCAATATGTTTACATACATATATAAACATTTAGAAATGGATTCGTATATACCCTGCAGGAAACCTGGGAGCAAGTGGTTTGAAATCGCCACTTTTGTCAATAGTTTTAGTGGCGCTGTCAACTAGGAGCCTGCAAAATTCCACTTGAATACACAATCATTGAAATCATTGAAAAATTTTCAAACTCTCTACTGTAGTGTCGCTGTTACAAGCAATTACTTAAGAGAAGTGTAGACGACGAATTTACATAACAGTTGTACTTAAACAAAACGGGCATGCGTTTTCTAGTTGTCTAAGATGTGTATGAAACATCCCTAGATAGCGTGGCGTCAAGGCTTTGCAATTAAAATAGTTGATTGTGAATTTAGCCGCTAATGTTAATAAATAATGGCAATTTTTTTTGGTCAAACTTGCGGTCTCCATTTTTTTCATATGTGGGTCTTAATAATCAAGAATGTTAACACTACTGTTTGTGACACAACGTTAACGCTTTTGTTTAGCTATGGCATATTAGCGTAAAAGCTAAGCCGAAGTATGGATGTAAGAATGTGAACGAGAAAAAGCAAAAAACAAATGCTTTACTCTAGTAAAAGTGCTGGTATAAAAAATACTCTCAAAAGTTAACATGGGAAAGAAAAATACAAACAGCAAAGAGAGTGGGATCACATATACAAATTCTTTATATTTTTCGCTGAGCTTGGAATATGTGTGTACAAAATATTTTTATCATAATTATCTCTGATAGTATTGCAACAGCAATTCTCTGCACACAGAAAAAAATATCAATGTTAAATCAACATTAATGCAATGTTGATTAATAATCATAAAAAATGTCGGCAAAAGTATTGACATTATTTAAAATTATCATTGTTTCATATTAATTATAAACGAAAAATGTTAAAATAACATTGCTTAATATTGAATCGATAAAATCCTGCTTTATTTGTTTTGAATAGAAACAATAACAACACTATAAAAAGAATAAAAACATAAATTTTTTTTATTTTCATGATTAAAATTATTTTTAAAAAGAAAAAAAATTCCCGTATTCTTTTTGTTAAAATTATTTAGGTAAATAGAACATCAAATTTTCAAAGTAGAATGATGACGGGCCATATTGCTGGTGTCTTTTAATTGTGAGTGCTTCTGTAAACAAAGGGGAAAACAAAAAAGTGAAACATGTGTTACAGGAAAATAAATAATTATATTCTCTCTTTCTCTCTGGTTCCGCGGGTAAGTGTTTGGAATGTTTCTTAAATTAATGCATATGTTGTCTCTGAAGCTTCTTCTTACTGTTATTTTAAACTCAACCCAATTCGATTCTACATGTAATTCACGTTGTTTCAACTAGAAATAACTTTCATTCAACGTGATTTGGAGTGTTATATCAATTTAAATGTCATTTGACTCTAACTCAGTGTTGCCACTTTGTGGGTAAATACCCGAATTTGGTATAATTTTTACCGTCATCAGTAGAGCGTGGGTAATTTCTCTTAGGTGTAATTCAAGTGTTATTTGAAATGCTTACTTCAGATACCCAAATAAAATCAAGATTCGATTTAGTGATGACATTAATTTCTTTTTAACCCTAGAGTACTAACCATATTTTACATACGTTGTAACTAATGATTGTCGATTCGACGATGTATATTTTAACTGCCTGTAACTTTGGCTTAAAACCAAATATACTTTTTCAATGAATGCTTTTGATCATTGGGGCACCCTATAAATCCATATAAAAAAAATTATTTAATTTATATTCCTATAGATAAAAGAAATATTTAATTTTTGTACTAATTCATTTTATGTTGAACATATTTTAGGGATCAAACAAAAGGACCTAAAAAATATTCTGAAGAAAGCTAAAAACTAAAAAAGAGGCAAAACTTAAAAAAGACATTTTTAGCTTTAAAAAAATAAAATTTTTTTTTTTTTAAATAACACTTTGAGCAAGAGCCACAAAGCTCAACTTTGTGTTCTCCGCATATGGGTTTTTCGCATATATCACATTTTTATTTTGACATTCGGCATTTTTTCGTATAGGCATGAGTTACACATACTTCATTTGTGTTTTTTTTTTGTATTTTCTCCTTAGCTGGTCATTGTTGCCACTATTGTTTGGAGTAACAACATTTGCATATTTGCTCTTAAAACTGAAAAATAAAAGTCACGTCAATACTAACCATCGACGATTCGACGAGTACAAGACCAATAATAGCAATGTTCTAGCAACGCGGTTTAAAAAACGCAATTACACACAGCAAAAGTAAATCATCTACTAACAGCATACAAAATTTTAGATTGTTAGGCACACCCATTTAAAAGTAAATGAATTGAAAGGGTGCGATGCTCGTCGAAACGTCGATCATTAGTACTCTAGGGTTAAATACTGTTGATAAAAAATCCACAGTCTTCTGAACCAAAGTCTCGGTTTCTTTTTAAGAAAAGACTTCAATCAAAAAAAGTTTCAAAAGTTTGGTAATGAATGTCGCAATATGGAAACTTAGATTCGAATAAAGATGCCTATGATAGTGATTTAGAAGTTTATTGAAAAAAGTTATTCATACTAAAAACTGGCCTGGGGGAAGATATGTTTTCAATATTCCAACATATAATTAGTTTTATTGTTACCTTGCAACTTTTAAATGCTTTAACGCTCTTAGCAGTTGTAAAACTAAATTACGAACGGGACAGTTGTATAAAACCCTGCAGGCATGTTGTTTACTAAATAAGGTATAAAGGGTATTTTTTTAAACCATGAAACTTAAAAAGGTAGACAACACAAAAAAATTAAATTTAATCGCAGATTAATACACGGCATTACAAACAAATAGGCACCGCACCGCGCCTGTCCATGACGAAAAGCATTGCCTACGTCCATTTGTGTTCCTATTTTTCGAGCATTGCTGGCTGCATGTCACGAATAAAATGAAAAATAATGACCTCCAAGACGTCAATTGTTGATGGTTCATCAGCATAAACCAGTGACTTCACAGCCCTACGGAAATCAAGAGGTATCACATCGCACGGCCTTGAAGTCATATGTGAAAAAAAGTTGCGTCATTTAAATCATGAAGTCGCCTATATGTTGCGATGCTTAAAGTAAATTTGGATAATTCGATGACATTGTTCAAGCACGAATCTGTTTGTGATGATGTGTCTGAGCAAAAAGTGAGAGCAGTGTGACAGTTCGTATGACAGCTAACCTTTCGTAAGCCATATCCGGCTTAAAAAACATCCATTATAAAGGAATGGCAATGAGCATTTTGAACCTACTCTAGATATATGCAACCAAATGTGAAAGTTAAACTCATTATTTTAGGAGTTTTATTTTTTTTATTAATTGTTTTTAAATCTTTAATGTTATTATTGGTAGTTTATTTTAATTAATTTATTTTATCTTCTTTCAATGTGTTTGTTGTGTTTTTGCTTCTTTGTAAATGTCTTTTTATTAAATAAAACTTCAATTTTATACCAGGTGTAATTTCATTTAAATCGGGTAATTTTGCTTCATCTGAAGTGCAATTTTGTATTTTGCTGGTGGTAACACTGCTCTAACTTTACGGGAATGTTAAATTAACATGAATTATAGTTATTTTAAAAGAAAAAAATGTTGTTCGCAAGTTATTGTAAAATCATGTTAAATTGACATGAAGTAACTATGAAGCAAAATCACTACCGAAAAATGTAAAATCAACCTCGTTGTCGAGGATTTTACATTGATTTTTTTCTGTGTGTATGAATTATTTTTATTAATTAAACATTCAAGTATTTTGATTTAATTAACTGCCTTATGCAGTTATGCTATTAATGCAAAATTTAGTAAAAAGTTTCAAAAATTAAGACTAGAACTAACCAAACAACAGAGGGCTGCCAATGTCCGGTCCCCTAAGAACTACTCAGCTGAGCTGTAAAAGATCGCAATCGATTTAAGTGCAATCACATGATTTCTCTTTTATTAATAATAATATTTTTTTTGATTGCATTTAAAATAGGAAAATTGACTTTATGATTTTAATTTGAAATCATAAAATCAATATGTCCGTAATTTCTACAAACAGATATCTAGACGTGTTCGTACCTAGCTGTTATCTTTTCCTATCCGGTAACACTATTTTGGTAATTTAAACGTTAATTTTGCCTACGTGAATTAACTATCGAAAATCGATGGTGTAAAATACATTACACTTTAACCCGTTGCTAAGAAACACGTTTTAAAATTATGAAAACCATAGATATCTATGCACAGCTGATATCATTTTGTAAAAATTACGGGCATAAGTTTGTCAAAACCTATTATTAATTAATTGCAATCAAATTTGAAACTTCTACTTTTAGAAACAAATCTGCCTCTCATAATTTTTAATTGACACCAATGTCAATATGTATGTATTGTTTACAAAGTTTTCTAAAATTAGATTCCAAATGAATATTATTTCGTTGGACTTTCACTAAAGTTGTTTTGTCAGAGGAATTGATTGCAATTGTATGATTTCAACAAAAGTTAGATTGCAATCCAATTGATTGCAGTTAAATTACTTGCATTCAATTATTTCGAAAAAAATTATTTCAAAATGATTGCAATCAAAAAATAGTTATTACAATTTTGAGAAGATTTCATTTTAAAATAGGAAATCATTTTAAAGTCAAAGAATGAAGTCAGTTTGTTGGAAATCACTTTGATTTCAAAGTCAATTGATTGCAGTTTTTACAGCGCTGCTAGCTAGCCAATAGTTCTTAGATCACTAGTGGATTTTGAATGACAATTAGCACATGCTAAACATCTAAAGCATTGTCAGTAGTACGGGCGAATCAGCACATTTTCACTATTGTAATTTCCTACAGGGTGCATACATATGTATATGTATATGGATATGTATGTATCTATATTTTTTTTGTATGTAATCAATAGGGAAATAAATAAATCGAATTTATAGCAGTCAAATGATCAATTAGGCAGGTTGCTAATTTTTAAGGCATTTTAAGTTCTTAAAAAATCTATATACATTTCATAGATTTATTGATATTTTGTTTTGACAAACTGGTTTATTTTTATGGAAGTTACCTGATATCATTACATAACGCTTATTCTGTTTAAACCCCAACTTCTATTCTATTGTTCTGCCGTCATTATATCACCAGTTATTTTATTTATGTCTGAAATTTGTATCATTTAAATGATGATACTAATTAATGTATTTATCAAAAATCTGTAACTTGAGCCAGCTTATTGTGAAATACATAATATTAGAGAAATTCATCATAAACACATTATACACTTAAAGAAAAATTTGGCGAGTTTGTAATATTTTAATAAAAAAATTAAGCTTATTGCAAAATGTTTTAATAACTTTTAATCAGCACTTTAAATGAAATGTCTTATATTTTTCTGTAAATTGAAAAATTTAGCTGCAAAGTTTTTTTTCAGTGTAAGTCATTTTGTGTTTAGTTTTGTAAATACATAAATAAATACTTAATTTTAATAACTGCATTTTTATACATTTTCAAACAAAATTTGATTGCATTGATTTTATGTGTAAATTTCCAGCAGCCATTTAAATACATTTTTGCAAAAGTTTTTAAAATTTATAAAATAAAATAACACATACAGAATAAAAAACCATTTCTACTTAATGACACAACATTTTCATAACAGTGGCTTTTAAGGCGAAAAATATAAAGTTTTGGTTTAATGGAATTTTTCAACGCAAATGGAAAGGATTTCGAAAATTCTGAATTTGTTTAAATTCTTTATTTAAATGCCATAGCACAATTCTTTGAAGTTTGGCAAAAAGGTCTTAAGTCAAAACCAGCAATTTTTCGTAATGTCAAAATGAAAATTATTGTTTTATTATTTTTGAGTTTAATTTCTTTTTTATTTAAAAGCAAATGATTGCGATTGGAAGCAGTTGTACTAGATTTAAGTCTTTGTCACCAAACGAAAGAGGAAAACAAATGAAGTTACACCCAATCGGAGACTTAAAATGTATTTTTTGACTTCAGAGAAAAAATTAAAAATTGTCTCTAATCACCAATTTTATACCAAATTCATAGAATCAAGCAACTTATTTGTTGATTTTGCAACTATTACCAAAATGATTTTATTGATTACTATAAATTGTAAAAATTTAATATATTGAATATTTTTTTTTCAATAAGTTATATTTTTAATTTTAATTAAAAAAATGATCAAACAACTTTGCCGTTTCAAACAATGTGTTGATTGATTTTGAAAATTTCCAACAACAATTTCACAAGTTTAAATTATTTTATTTTAAACGAAATAATTTTTTGTTATTTGATTATTTAAATTTAAAATTTATTTCAAAACAACTAAAATGTTAATTAAATCAAAATTAAATTTTTTATTTTCGATCAATATAAAAAAAAAATAATTGATTCAATTATTACATTAATTAAGTTTAAATAATTTATTAATTGCTGAAAAACTACTAATAATTTTTTCTGTGTCGATACCATTTTGCCAAACTTCAAAGAATTAATATCATTTATTTGTTGTTTAAATCTAGGTAATAACTCCGTTTTACAGGGTCGGTTATTCAAAATTTCCAATATAATTACACTGTACAACAAATATGAACTTTTTTGTGTGGTCTGGAATTTGACTGCAAATTTTTACTAATTTGAGGTCGTTGATTTCAAATCTAATCTCCATTTTCTTCTATCAGCTCTACTTTTCGAGATATTCCAAAATTAAGACACTTTTACTACATATTTATTGGAATAACTTGAATCCGAAACTCGGCAACAGTATTATCTTTAAGCCGTGCTTACATTGTTTTTAAATTTGCCCAGTGGTTTCAGAGATATCGTTAAATTTTTGAAAAACAAGGAATATTAAAAAAAAGACAAATTTTTTGCTCTCTAAAAATTCATAAAAAAATTAACATTCGACAAAAGATACAGTTTTGGTTTAAAAACATTTAGTTTAACCTATTCCGAATGAAATGAGGTTTGTTTCATTGTATTCGGTGCACAACTTTTTATTCACAATTTTTTTTTTTTTTTTTTTTTTTTTTTTTTTTTTTTTTTTCATTATTTATTTATTGAATCTTTATATATTAAATATGAACTAACAATAATTAATCAAATCTTATCCTAATAATTTATTTTATGTCCTGCTAGTGCCAGACAAAAATTTTCTTCATACGGGTTCTGTTCACATATGTAGGTGTCTATCGCTCATCTTAATGGGTAAGTGCTGCAGTGTCTCTTCTTCTTAAGCGAGTGTGGCCACTATCATTTAAAATATTTCGAGCTAGTGGATTAGGGTGCAACTCTAGACTTTTTAAATATTTTACCGCATACTTTGTAATAATAGTCCTTACCAGTGGCACATTGAGATCCTTGTGGATATTTGAGTTTTTAACATACCAAGGGGCAGCTGTGATTATTCGAAGAAGTTTATTTTGGCGCCTTTGAATTTTTTCGATATTTGAAGCCGAGGCAGTGCCCCAAAGTTGAATACCGTAGCACCATATTGGCTTTAAAATAGAGTTGTAAAGTAGTAGTTTGCAATCGAGACTAAGAACAGAATTTCTTCCAATAAGCCAGTTAATTTGAATTGCTGTTAGTTTCATTTGGGTTAATTTTGCTTCTATATGGCATTTCCATGTTAAACGACGATCTAGATGAATACCGAGATATTTGACATGCGATTGTTGAGGCACTAGTTGATTATTGATTTTAATAGGGGGGCAAGTTTCCCGACGCAAGGTGAATGTTATATGTACGCATTTTTGCTCATTGACCTTTATTCTCCATTGTTTTAACCACAGTTCTAGTTGAAATATATGATCCTGCAGGTATCGAGATGCTTCTCGACTGTTCTCGTGTACGCTTAGAAAAGCTGTATCATCAGCAAAAGTTGAGGTTAGGGTGTAATTATTTGTTGGCATGTCCGAGGTATATATAAGGTAAAAAAGTGGGCCCAGGATGCTTCCCTGAGGCACTCCAGCTTCAATTGGCTGAGGAGAACTTAAAAAATCACCTTCTTTAATAATAAATTTTCGACCGACCAAGTAGCTTTCTAGCAGCTTGTGTGTGTTAACCGGTAGGTTTAGCTTCAATTTATGTAACAAGCCTACATGCCAGACTTTATCAAAAGCTTGAGAAACATCGATGAAGAGAGCGGAGCAATATTTTCTTTCTTCAAAGGCTTTTCTTATGGCGTTTACTATTCGATGGGTTTGTTCAATTGTGCTATGTTCTCTTCTGAAGCCGAATTGATGGTTAGGTATACACCCATTATCATTTAGAATTGGGGTTAATTTTGACGCTAAGAGCTTCTCAAATAGCTTTGATATATTAGACATACAAAAATAAAATTTTAAAAATGTGTGTGTCATGAACGTTTTTTCCTACTGGGCAAATTTAAAAACAATGTAAGCACGGCTTAAATATAATACTGTTGCTGAGTTTCGGAATTTTTTGTTAACTGAAATATAGACAACCGTTTTCAAGTTATTCCAATATATGTAGTGAAAGTGCCTTAATTTTGGTATATCTCGAAAAGTAGAGCTGATAGAGGAAAACGGAGCTTAGATTTAAAATCAGCGACTTCAAAATAGTGAAAATTTGCAATCAAATTCCAGACCACAAAATGACTGTTGCGCAGTGTTATTAAACATTTAATAGCATGTAAGATTGAAAAAAAAATGTCACATGGTTCTCAGGATTCCGGCAAACACATCATCTTGGAATCCTGGCCAGGTGAGATTGTTTTTTATACAGGTCATTTTCTTTTGTCCTCTAGAAGACTTTCTTTCCATCCATTATCGACTTCGTCATGGTTTGTAACAATTTGTATTTTGTATTTCTCAAAGTACAGGGTGGGGCAAAAGTCACGAAGGGGTTTAAAACAGTCATAACTTTTTTAATTTTTAATTTTTTTTTTTTTTTTACAAAATAATAAAATATGATATTGGGAGATTTTTTAAATTTAGGTGTGAAAGATTACGTCACGTAAGTGAGCACCATTTTCTGCCTCGCAAAGTTGAGCTCTTTTAATAGCATTTTCCATGACACGAGTCAGAGTATCTGGCTGCAACGCTCTTATTTCGGCTCGAATATTCTCTTTGAGCTGTGCAAGTATTCTGGGTTTATTGATATACACCTTCTCTTTCAAATATCCCCAAAGGAAATAATCTGGTGCTGTTAAATCCGGCGAACGGGCAGGCCAATTGAATGCTGAATTTTTGGAAATTAAACGTTCGCCAAAAATCTGCCTTAGGAGCTGCATAGTGGCTCGAGCAGAGTGTGCAGTGGCCCCATCTTGTTGGAACCACATCTCTCGTTTGTCAGAAAGAGCTGGCCTTAAAAAATTTTGAACCATATCTCGATATCGCTAGCCATTTACCGTTACACCATTTTCATTCAGGATTCTCCTCAACACTCTCCAGAACGCGTTGAATATTTGCTTCACTAATTACAGAATGTGGTCTTCCCTCACTGAGCCTTGTTCCTAAAAACGTGTCACTAAGCGTCGAATCATTGATTCGGATGGTGAACTCCGCACATTAAAATGACGACGATAGGCTCGTTGAGTTTGAGTTATTGATCGATGATGATTTTGGTTCGCTGGATAACTTTGTAACCTTCCATAATTAATATCCCAGATTTATTTTACAAGTCCTAAAAAGAAAAATAAAAAAAAATTAAATTAGAAAAGTTATTAATTTTTCAAATCCCTTCGCGACTTTTGCCCCACCCTGTATATCCAAGGTAGGCTGTTTTCCGTTTTTTTTTGTATTCGTGCTATGAGCTATCTATCTCGATTTTCTTCCCAGCACCTCGTTATTTGATACGCAATTGGTCCATGGTATTTTTAGCATACGTCAATAAGTCCACGTTTCGAAGGATTCTATTTTCATGGCAAAATATTTCTGGTATCAGTATTTATCTTATAAGGATAATGCAGAGTACTTTTATATTGACATATCGTCAATTAATTATTGGTTTGGCGCATATGCCACAATATCGTAATGGAGAAAAACGACAATGAAGGTGTACGTGAAGTTTTCTGAAAATATATTGTCACCACTGCTTCTGGAGTATGTTTTAAAGAAAAATGTAAATTTTTGTAAGCCTTCATGAAAGAACTTCAAATTTAATAGTATATTATTGAAAATGAAAATAATTGTTTTGTGCCGCATACGCCACTTTTCTAAATTTGTTTTTCAAAAGTAGCTTTTTGTGATGCATACGTATGCTAACTGCTGTTTATTGATTTTGTTTTGCTTTTATTACTTTTTTTCTAACGACAATGAAGCGAGGCAAGACTAAAATTAATTTTTTATTGTCATTTTATTTTGCTTTCACTGTAACTACTTGTTTTTCTTACGGCAATGATGGAAAGTAAGACCGATATTTTTTTCATATGAGAAGTTTGCAGAATTCGCTAAACAGAGGCGTGTAGAGCTAAACAATTTTTAATTAACTTTAAATACTTGATATGAAGCAAAACTAATGCTTAAATCTGACACCATAAACAATTTGGTGAAACAGATTTTGGATTCAGAAAGGTGGTATTCAAAAAAAAAAAAATTATATATAATAGCATAACAAACTCAATTTTATTAAATGGTTGAAGGTGAAACCAATAATGAGCTAACGATATATTAAAAAATAAAAAAGACACGATTTTTTTGACATATTTTTTACAAATCAGGTTTTTTTTTACATGATATGTTTTTATATCCTTTATCTTTTTTTTACTTTTAATTCATTAAGCTAATCCCCGCGAAGCTTTACGCTTGCCTGCAGGAAAGAAACCAGAGTCTCTGGCGGCAATCGAACCCGCAACCCTGGCGCTGATAGACTAGCTCACTACCAGCTAGCCTACCGGGGCACTCATCTGCTGTATTATTTAAGTTCAGCTGTTTTTAAATCTGACATCGAAAAAGTTTTTTCTTTTAAATTGACAGTTTTAAGCTAATTTTCGGTGTCTGTGATAAGTCATGTAGTATTCGTGGGAAAAATATTTAAAAAAGCAACGTCTGGAGAATGCAGTCACTTGAATATTTGAAAAATTTTTTTTAGAATTATAGAAAACGTTCTATGACGCTAAAATAACATTGAAACCATTCGCTAAAATGTGTTTGTATCACATTTAAAAAAGGTCAGGTCATCAAAATAAATGTCTATTTGATTCTGAGTTAAGATCGTTGAAGCAAAAATCTCTTTCTGCCCAGCCATGTCTTCAGGCTTGGAAACAAAAAATGGTCACTTGTGGCTAAATCTGGAGAAGAAGGAGTATTAAGAAAAGCTACTTTTGGCCTTATTTATGCATTGTTTCCATGGAATGTTAAATGAGCGCTCAAAATGAAATTTTTTCCATTTTCTCCTCAAATCATGCGGTAGGCTGCTATCAATGGCTGGTAAACACAAACTAATTGACAGAGCTTATTCAAGTTAAGGATAGGAGTCAACTGACCGATTAAACAGGCATCGGAGCAGTGTTGCCCATTTAAGCCAAGAGGCGGGAAGTTCAAAACTTCATGGACTTTTTGAACCGCCCTCGTGATTTTTTTTTTATCTAAAAACTATTAAAAAACTTAAACAAGGACCTTTTTCCATGACATGAATAAAATTTAAGTTAAAAATATTCTGTAAATCATGACGACCTTCCCATCTTTATAAACTTTTTTAAGTTTTGTTTAACAAGTTCTATCGCTACCAAACATTTGGTTCCTAAATACCACATATGAAAAAGATATTAACTTAAGTTTAAAGAAATATACATCGTTGACCTTAAGTGTTTTACACACACACACATATAAACATTTTATACGAAAGCCTGAAATAACGGCCTTAAATTAAAAACGAAAAAATTGTTTAAAAATATTAAAAAAAAAATTATAAATTTATATGCGAACATTTTAACACATTTAAAAATTTCCAAAACATTTAAATACATTCTTTTATTTTTTTTTTTTTTAAATCCGCCATTTTAATCCCTGGTATATATTTATTTCAATACATTACAAAATGACGTTAAAAGATTTCACTTAAAGTGACACATAAATAACAACAACCATCAGAAATGTTTTCATAATCTTGATTATTAATCAATAAATATGTGAAAAAAGGACTTTTTAAACTTTATGTTGAATATGTATGTGTGTGTGGCTGAGTGCAAGAGTGTGTGTGCGTGTTTGTATAAACGCGGGTGGTTCATGCGTTCGTTTATTGGTTGGGTAAAAGTGAAAATATGTCAGTGTGACCATAAAAAAATGTCAAAATAAAAAAAAAAAAAACACTTACATATACGACAATTTTACATTAAAAAATTATACACAAACAACGTCATACTTTATCATGCATTAAAACATATTTATGTTTTACCCTCATAAAGTTTATGTTGAAAAAATAAATAAATAAAAACATGCAGAGAATTTCGAAAAAAATGATAAATAAAACCACTTAAACATATGTGGTGTTATATTGAACATAAATTGAAAAGGATAATAAAATGTTTTAATAACCAATACATTTAAACCTTCATTTACACACTCTCAACAGCCCTCAGGAAAAGAAGGGGGACTCTATTTATTTCACATCCTATAAAAAATGTGTATATATAAATGTGCATTTTTTTATAAATTATGTAAATTTGCTTTACACGTGAACACTTAAATGGAATTTAATGGGAAATTGTAAAATTCTTTATTTCATATTTTAAAGCTCTGTTCACAATAGGCACCAACATTTTCACTGGTGTTCATAAAAAAAAAACATTTTAAATAAAGAAACCGTTTGCAAATTTTGCCCAAAACAATGTTATGTATTTCTAATTATCTGTTGGAACATTTTGTTAAAATTTTCATTCAAGACTAAATAAAACTATTTTAAACTTCAGAAACAATATCATACAAATTGTTGCTGAAGTTCTAGTTGACTCAAATTTTTAAAAAAACTTAAATTACATTTTTGTTTATAAAATGAAAGGAAAATATATGAAATACTTTGGGAAGAAATGATATAGAAGAAAAAACGAAATTGTTGCTCTGATTGTGAACACAGCTTAATGGTGGAGAAAATGTGTAAGTGATTTTAGTTTTGGATTTTTGATTTAAAAGTTTTGGAAAAACCATAGTGACCATATTCATCGTAAGGTTTCGTATATATTACGTAGGATATACTCGACAAATATTTATTTACCATTCATGGTAAAATGTAGAGTTGCATTTGCTCTTTTGATGCCTCAAGTGCTTTATGGATTGGAAGTAGTATCGGGTACTATTGGTATGAACCTCAGGAAAATAGAACGTGTTGTTAACTCTATTGCGCGATATATTTATAGTGCTCGTAGATATGATCATATGTCTGGATATGTGCAAATGTTTTTAGGTTGTTATTTTAGTAGCTTTGTGAAGTTTCGCAATCTTTTATTTTTCTATAAGTTCACTAAGTCAGGTGTAGTTGCTCCTTTAATTAATGAATTTGTTTTTTTCTCATTCAATAAGGAGAAAACAGATAGTTATACCGAGGATTGCATGTTCAGTCTTTGAAAGGTCGTTTGTTATAAGAATTGCTCGTTGGTGGAATTGTTTGCCGTATGAACTGAAATTATTCTCTCACTCTAACAATGTTTTTCGGTTGAAATTGATAAACTATTTTTCGTAGACTGTAATTCCCATTTTGCCAGTATGGCCCTGGCTCATATGTGTGAATCAAGTAATTTACTCGTTTGGTTATTTTTTACACATATAACATGTGTATGTCATATGTATGTACACTAGCGTGGCCGTTAGTTGTATGGAGAACTTTTTTTTTTTTATTTCTTATACTCTCCCCCTCCAAATCGGTTCAGTTTTATGTAAAAAAAAATACAAAACAATTTCGTAGCTATAAGTTGTGTTTTAGGGAGGGCGTCCGTCCCTCAAAGTTTGCCATCAAGCCATTTATTCAAATGTAATTTGTTTGCGTATGACTATCTTCTAAAAACAACATTTTACAAGAATATGATATAAGGCAATATTTTAGCTCTTCTAGTCAACAACATAAGCCTACAAGAAAGTTTTTTGCTAAGACTAATATCTTAGAAAATAATTAAGAAAATAACAACAAAATACCAAACATTTTATATACGTTTTATATATATAAAAAGGCGATTTAATGTCAAGTGACACAATTTTGAAATCGATGTCTTCCGATTTGGATGAAATTTACACCAAGGTTAGTCCTATTAGATAGTAGTTTACACACAAATTTTCAACAAGATCGGTCAAAATGTTTCAGAGGTAGAGGCGGTCAAAGTTTGCCATACAGGTGTTCTTTCTCATACATGTAATTTATTACCTATTGGTGTTAGCAAAATTTGTCCCAAGTAGCTTAGATAGCTATTTAATCAATCTTTTTTAAAAATATTTTTTTGTTTTTTTAAAAAATTTTTTAATTTTTTTTTTTTAAGTTTAAAACTTTTTTTTTTATTTTTTTTAGCCAAGTGTTAAATATAAAAAAAAAAAATTTTTAAAATTTTTTAAAAAAACAAAAACAATTTTTTTAAAAAGTTTGATCATAAAGCTATCTAAGCTACTTGGGACAAATTTTGCTTACACCAATAGGTAATAAGTTACATGGATGAGAAAGAACACCTGTATGGCCAAAATGTCAAACTTTGACCCCCTCTAACTCAGAAACTTTTTGACCGATCTTGTTGAAAATTTGTGTCTAAGCTACTATCTAACAGTACTAAAATTGGTGTAAATTTCATTTAAATCGAAAGACATCTATTCCAAAATTGGGTCACTTGACATTAAATCCCCCTTTTATATACATAAAACGTATATAAAAAGTTTTCAATTTTGTTTTTATTTTCTTAATTATTTTCTAAAATATTGATTTTAGCAAAAAACTTTCTTAGAGGCTTATGTTGTTGACTAGAAGAGCTAAAATATTGCCATATATCATATTTTTGTAAAATGTTGTTTTTAGAAGATAGTCATATGCAAACAAATTACATTTGAATAAATGGCTTGATGGCAAACTTTGAGGGACGGACGCCCCCCCGAAAACACAACTTATCGCTACGAAATTTTTTTGTATTTTTTTTTACATAAAACTGAACCGATTTAGGGGGGGAGAATATAAGAAATCAAAATAAAAAAAATAACGGCCACCCTAATGTACACATGCATATGGGTAATTCCAAAGTGTTGAACGTGACAGTCGTACGCATCAAAAATGCAACAACATTTTAAACAACAAATATTTTTACGTTCTTTTAACCCTTAAATTATAGCACTAAGAAAGCACTATTATCTATGCTAAAGTTTATGGGGGGCGCGATTCTAGGTCAAAGATAATGGCAAAAGAAGTAGTGGTTCGAACGTGAAAAAAATAGAAGTAGTTTTTGTGGCCATGTATAAAAAGTTGTAGTTCAGCGAAACCTGGCACAATTTTTTAGTCAAACTACTTTCAGAATTTTACATAGCAATGTAACATTAAAATGTCTTTGGTTTGGTTCCAAAATCGTCTGTACTATTTTTTGTTTAAGCTAAAATCTGGTTCGATACGTGACAATTCGAACGTGAAATTTTTTCCACAATAATTTAACTGAATAATGATTAACACAAAATAAAAATTTACCGTTAATTCGAATAACATATTTCTCTTCGAACTCTTCCTTAGATTACAGACCATGTAAGAAATTTTTTTGGAATAATTTTCATCAAATATCACCTCTTTTAAGGAAGATAATATTAAAGAAAATATACAATAAAACATACTCACAAATAAGAAAGTACGTTTGCACAACTTTGCAGTCTGATTGTTCATCTTAGTGAACAAATTTATGGGTAAATTTATAAAATTAGTAAAATCTAAATATTTCTTCATAACAATTTCGTAAAATAATCAGATTTTAATAACTTTTAAATTTTCGGTCACGGTGGACCATTTGGCGGAAATGCCCATATCTAAATTGACCTCTTCGCTGTATTGTATTGCAGTTGTTGCCTTTTTTTACTGGATAAGATTATTTTTTGTACTGTTTTTTTTTAACTTACACTTTTTTATGGTTGGGAATAAATGCTAGGTTATTTACCTATAGTTGATAAGTTTTGGATATTATGTATGTTTTTTGGCACTACTCAGACTTTATTGCTATGTAAAATATTTTTGGCCTTAGGGCTTTTTATTACAAAATGAACTCCTAAATAAATAAAAATAAATAAATAAATAAAAGAATTCTTCTCGACGATTTCTGTATTAGGCACACTAAGTAAAACATCTGAGAGATACATATTCGGACACTATTTGATAAATTCTATTCTTAGGACAGCATTAGTGTCATAAATACATACAATCACTATATTTAAGCCATTCTATATTTTTTCGTTATGGCTGCTTCTGCTAGGAAATTGTGCAGACGCATCTTGAGAAGAAAATTTCTTTTGGCGTTACAGTCTCGGAGACAATTTGTCATGCTTTTCTAGGGCTTAAATCTACCAAAGCTTCAATAAACTTCAGCTAACCAGATTTCTCCGCCCGGTTGCTTGTGGGGATAATCGTAAGGATATTTCAGTTTATGCAGTCAATGTCTGGGATTCGGCAAAAATCCAAAATTTACAGATCTGAAGAGATTTTCACGATCGCGGCCGACCAGAGATCTTATCTGGTACCAAGGAAGACAGTACACTGATAAAAAAGGCGTCATAAAGCTGATGTATTTTTAAATCAGTACCATGACAAGTGTCTTCGTTTTTGACCCCATGAAACTTTTCACCATTGTGATGTCAGCCTGAATATCACTTGGCCGAATTTGGTATCAGGCGAAATAATGTCATCAATTGGATGACACATCGGCATCACAGAAAAAACGAATCGGAGTCAGTTTAGTAAAAAATATCATAAGTGCGATTACGCAGTTAAATCGGCGAAAGGACTCATTAGGCTCAATTTAATACTGTCATTAATTTGAGTCATTGGGATGGACTTAAGGCAAAGTGTGAGATTATTATTATTTACTTAAACGTTACTCAAGTTTGTTTCTCTTTTGTTGTATTCCGCCCTTTGTTTACAGAAGAACTCTCAATTGTAAGACACAAGCAGCATGCCACAGATAGTTTTCGTAGTCATTCTACTTTGAAAATTTAATGTATTCAACTAAATAACTTAAACAAATAGAATATGGGAATTTTATAACATGAAAATAATGTTAATAATACACAAAATGCTGCTTCGAATTGATGTCATTGTAGTCAAAGCATAGATGGCGCATAAAACATGACAAAATTTTATGATGACATTCGTAATTGAATATAATATTGTAATAACATTCATGTCACAATTCAGATATTAGGGCATCATCAATATGAAGGTTGCAATTTTCTTTGAGTGTACCCCTCGCTTTCACGCTGCCGGACTGACTATTGGTTGAGGCCTCCGTTAGTCTGCTTTTACACGTTTTATCTTTTGATGCTTAACTCCTATGTTTTTAGGTGAGGGAAGAAAGAAGAAAGGGGGTTAGTACGGAGATGCCTGTACTCGGTCAGTACGCTTTGTGTTTTTATTCGTTGGTATATGCACAACGATGGCTGCGTGTAATTTTTTCTTTTCTTTTGCCTTTGATTTGCTGTTATTAAAATTATTGTTGTTTTGAACCGTAAAAAGTTGAAACCCGTTGCTGCGTGTGATTGTATTGGCATCTTTAAAAGGGAATTGAAAAGAAGTTGAGCATCAAAAGATTAAACGTGCAAATTCAGACTTAGTATGCTTCTTTCGGGAAATTCAAGATGAAAATAAAATAAATAAAAAATAAAAAAATGCTTCTAGCTGCAGCTGCTACGCAAGGGAAGATCTAACGATGTCCGTCTGTTTGGCTGGCTAGTTGTCTGTCCATGTAACCTTGTGAGCAAAGTACATTTCGAAACGTTTAAAATAGTTTGATGAAATTTAATATAAGTGATACAATGCATTTCTTTTTGATAGTATTTTACATATGTTTGTCAAAATTTACAAAAATTGAAAGCTGTGACGTAGGCTGCACGCAGTTTTTAAGGAATTTACTTTCAAGATGTAATCTAGAAAACAATAAAGACAATTGGAAAATTCGTAAACTTAAATTGAAATACTCAACTTATTTAAAAGCAAAATCGTTTCCATTTTAAAAAAGTATGAGTGCATTGTTAAAAAAGTGTAAGTGTTTTAAAAATTGAAGGCAAAACTTTATCGTGTTTCCCTGGAGTTAATTATAAAAAGGACAAAGCACACGAAATCTATGAGGAACAGTTCATAATATCACATGGCCCCATACAAACTTCTTTAGTTTTTGTTGAAGCGACTTCAGTCATTTTTTATATTTATTTTGCTAATTTTCTATAATTTTTAATTTTCTTTGATTTTTATTATTTTTTGTTCAAAATTTAGTTTTCTTTAATTTTAAATTTGAATTTGATTTGCTGAAATTTTGATTTTATTTAATTTTTAATTTTATTAAATTTGTATTTTTTCTCTGAGTGTAGAGCACTCTTTAGAATTTTCCAATTCGTAACGGGTAAATAAATAATAATATTCTCTCTTTTTGACTTAATTCTTGGGTTTGAATGACTACATTTAATGACAGTTTGTCTTAAATTGTAGCTAAATTGTCTTTTCTCAGATGTAACTGAGGCATCGCACTGATGCCTTGTTTTGTTAAACTGACTTCGATTCGCCACTTCTGTGATGCCGACGTGTCATTCCTTTGATGACATAATTTCAATATTTGACTCTGATGACAATGAGGCCGAGTGATGTTAAGGCGGACATCAAAATGATGAAAAGTGTGATGGGGTCAAAATCTTAGACACTTCTCAAAGCAATGATGTCAAACGGTATTATATATTTGGCATAAACCCCAAATGGGGTACGGTCTCGAAAATTTGTTTTTAAATACTGTGGTGTAAGGTTTCCACTTTCTTACTGGTTTTCCGGGTTAAATATTTGAGAAAGCTGCCTTACAAAAGACTTCAGAGTTACTACTATTTCCCTAAAAGATCAAAAGATAAGCCCTAGATCTTATTAACAGATTTTGGGAACAGTTTAAGGTTGATTTTATTAAAGGCTAATTATATCCAGTACCTTTCTCCATATAAACACTTGAGAACATACATAATTAAGCCCAGAAAATGTTTCCTAGCTCAAATCACAATTTTGACACAAATTTTTTTAATGAAAAAGATTTCTTCAATCTGCAAAATATTTCAACCGTAAATTTTATTATGCAAATTTTTCAACTTTTCCATTATGTTACAATATTTAAAAAAATAAAAACAGTTTTCCCCTTTTCGTATTTTTGCCACCGTTTTAATTATAAGAGAAAGAAAAAGAAACAAATATTTTTTCGTAAAAACAATTTTCAAGTATAATACGTATTATCCCCTTTTTATTAAAAAACAAAACTTAAAAACAGCAAAAAAAAAGTACGAAGAAATATTTAATATTTCCGCACGTGCAATGCAATATTTGTTATACAAACCCAACAATTCTGGGAAGTAGCAAATTCTATAAAAAAAAGGAATTAAAAAAAAACTCATACCAAAACGTATTACTCACACCAACACCTCCTCCACAAAAGCCATAACACCACCATTAGCTGGAAATGAACCAATATATTTTTGGGAGCACAAGAAAAAAAAGGAAAGAAGCAAATAAAAAAAAGTACAGAAGTGAAGTTAAATTGCAACCATGGTTATTGAATGAATTGCATTTCATCCGGTTCAGGGTTCTTTTTTTTTTTTTTTTTTTTTTTTGAGTGCTGTCATTTTTACCCTGCATTGATTTGAATCTCAACGAAATCAACCCCCAACCAAAAACCGATGAATAGTACAGAAATTGCAAAGTTCTTAGCATTTCGACAAGGGGAATTATAGAAATTAATCTACGATTGTAATAAAAATAAATAAAAAGGACTTTTATTAAAAACGAACTTGTTGATTTTTTTTATCTTTTTTTTTATCAAGGATCAAAAAATATGGAAAATTTTTATGAATCAATGGCGAATTTCGAAAAATATAATTTTATTCACAATTTTTTTTTATTAAATTTTGCATTAGAAAAACTCCCTTCTTTAACCATGTAAACGTATAAAAAAAGTTAATTTAACTATTTTATTTTTAAAATACTTTTATTTTAAGATTTCATCATCATTCTTTATATTTCATATTCAAACAACCCTTTTTAACTTGCTGTTGTGTTGCCGTATTTATTGTGCTTAAAGAGCCAAAAGGTCTCTTGACTTCAGGGTAAAATTTGTTACCTTACTTTATTTACACATGTACATTTTTAACATGCCAAACAACCACTGTTTAGCATGTAAAATCGCGGGATACAACTGGGATCCCAGTAAAATAAGACTGACAATTTAAGGGAAAATCGTTTTTAGTATAGATTTTCAACATCAGCACAATACAGCCAGACACAGCGCTAACTAAAACTCACACAGACACCCAGCCATACGTTTTTCCGCCAACTAATACAAAGGCAAAGGGAAAAATGCTGGGAAATATGTTGGGTAGAAAATAAAATGAATAAAGACTTTTGCTTTAAAATATACAGACATAAGGAGCACAAACTCCTGCACACACTTATACAATAAAACTTAGTAAAGGACGAAAAGTTTTTGTAATTTTTTTTTTAAGTATGAAAAGAAATACTTAAAGGAGTTAAATCATTTTAAAAATATATTGTGGTCAGGTTTCGAAACGAAGAAATCCAGTATTCAGTTTTAAAGAACTCATCGCTTACTTAATCATAAGCAGTCACAACTGAAAGCTTAACAAAATCGCTAATTTTTTCAACAACCAGTTCACAAATCAAATCTATAACGACCAAATATACACAGAAAAAATTCTCCAAAATTTTTCACCAATTAAAGCAACAATCAAAAAATAAAATCAGTTTTAATTAAAAATTTAATCAAGTGAATTAAACGTTATATGAAATGAATTAAACATTTAATTGATACTATTTTTTTGTTTACTGGTGCAAATTTAATTAATTTTTTAATTGATATCATAAATTTTTTAATTTAAATCAATTTTTATTTTATAGGGTGTAGCTTGCGTCTCTGTTACTGTCTTCTTTAACACTTGTGGAACTCAATTTGATCAATTTTTTTTTTCTTCCTGAACCTTTTTGAATTCTGGGTGGTGACTTTTTATGATTTGGAGTGCGATATGTTCCGAATCCATAAAATCAAGGCGAATTCATGCAAACGTATACTACAACATCAAAAACACAATATTGTATTTTATTTATTGCTTCCGTTGGTCGATACATCAAAAACTCAGCAACTTTTGACATTCCTCTCTCTTAGTAAGAAAAAAAGTAGCTTTCAAAGCCATCTGAAAAATGAGTTCGCCTTGCATATAATAGCTCAAAACGCGTAGCTTGCCATCTGTTCCGTTGCTACAAGAAATCGACAAAAAAAGAAGTGGAAAAAATATAATAATTTTATAAAGATTCAATTGGGCAATAACGAAAATATCGTGTCCCCACCCAAAAATCGTTATAATTGTTGGGAAACCTTTTCTTTTG
Organism: Pollenia griseotomentosa; assembly: GCA_963931875.1. NCBI lineage: Eukaryota > Metazoa > Arthropoda > Insecta > Diptera > Polleniidae > Pollenia > Pollenia griseotomentosa. The sequence goes on along the minus strand of OZ007562.1, from coordinate 170,329,995 downwards.
CCGTTCTCCAGATATGAATCGTTTATTTCGAAAAGCGGTACAAATTTTTGGAACTTGATTATTTTTTGCTGTTTTTGGAGGTACACATATAGACCGACGTACTGTGAAAATTAAAGGTTATATACCCCTTCCATAGCGGTGAAAAACAGGTGGCTGTTTAAAATGAATTTCGTAAAGTGCTCATCTCCATATACATATGTATATTTAGAATATTAAATATGTGTGTTTTAGTTAGGAATGGAAAAAACTTGCATTCAAAATGATTACAGTAAGGGGTAAGTTTTGTTTTTGCCATGACTAAAAACATCTAAATAGTGGCCATCGTTTCAGCTGAAAATTAAAAATAACAACACAATGTTTGTTTATTCTTATTTTGAAAGTGTGTGAATGCAGCTGCTCGGGAGATAAAGATATCCAAATTGCCGATTTGCCAAATTTTTATGAAGATATTCTGCAATGGCCAACCGACATGTTCCGTTTTTGTTCTATGAAGGTATGTGTTTTCTAATTTGTAATCTTAATAAACAGATAAAAAAAATTTACCAAAATGTTCGTATTGTTCCATTATAATAAAAGTTTTTCGTCGAAAATCTTGTTTACTTTTATTAAAATTTTGAAGTTCTTAAATGAATCTTCGAAGGGGAACGGAAGGATGGACACACGGCAGGCGGACATCGTTAAATCAATTTCGCTACTTATAAGGACCCAAAATACTTTATAGAGTCTTATATTTTTTATTGAGTTTATTGACTAAATTATCTTTCTGTTCACACATACACAATTTAGCTAACTCAAGCAAAATGTAAACTACTACTAACAAAATAAACATCTGGCTTTTGCGCAGACCTAATTGATGGACCTTGGTTTTGTTGACATTTCAGTTTACAAATGTCAAAACACTTTTTTTAACACACTTTTGGCAGTGTTGCATTTGAATTTTACTCAATACACAGAAAAAATTTTCACCAAAATTTTTTCAATTACTTCAATAATGCTGTCTTAAACAATTTTTTAATTGTTCCAATTAATTTGCCTTAATTGACAACAAAAATTATAATGTTTGTGTGTATATTTGCAAATATGAAAACATACACACAAACTTCAAAATAATTTAAAGTCTCAAACAATTATAACTCAATTGAAATTTTATATGAAAAATTGAGCTCAATAATGACATTTATTGCGCAAAACTCAATTAAGGTGCATATCTGAACACGGTATTAGATCGTTATTCTACAAATTACAAACAGTATGAACATAAAAATTTGATATACAAATTTGGGACAATAATTGATTTTATTAAAATTAAGAGTTATGCCATGTTCGCACGGGGCTTTGGATTACTTCGCTCTCTGTTTTTATTACTTATTTGAATTACCATGTTCGCACGGCATTTTCCTAATCGGTTTTGACAGTTCTTCTTTTTTTTAATAATTTTGATTATTGCTAAATTTAATTGCTTGTTTGCGGTTACTTGTATTAAGAATGAAAAGAAAAAGTAAGTAAAAAATATTATTTCAAAGAAATACATACATATAAAATATTTATTTTCGCAGTAAATAGAAAAGCTGTTAGCAAATGGACTCAATGTATTTTTATAACATAAAATTACTTCCTTTACTTTTCTTCAGGGCTGCTAGATAAATTTGTGGAGAAATCGTCAGTTACCTGAGAAAAAATAAAAAAACGACTTTATCGTTTCGAAAAACCGTCAAAAAAATCGGACAATTTAGAATTTAGTTTTTTTTAAACGAATTCTGTTTGAGACGTGGGTAAAGATAATCTAACGAGACTTTCATGTCAAGAATCGTATGAGACTGATGTAGATATTCTCTTACAACTCCTGAAATGTACTCTGAAAATAATCCAAGATTTTCTTAAGAATTGCATATTACAGCCGTACCTAAAAAAGCGGCACGCGTTTCCTAGTTTTTGAATAGAGTGGCCTGATTGTTTTGCAATTGGAAAAGCCGATTTTGACAGCTCGTTTAAAAGTGAATTTTGCCATTATTTTTAATTAATAATAGCAATTTAGCTATTTTTTGGTCAATCTAGCGTTTTTATCTCTATGTTTATTTAGATTTAAACTAATTTAACTATTAGCTATCACTACTACTCGTGACACAACGTTGAAGCTCTTTCCTGGTATGACATATCAGCGTAAAAGTCAAGCGAAAGAAAACGTTCCGCCTCCCGCTCTTGTTAAGGTAGGGCTGTTAAACATTCCAAGATTATAAAACGAAATTTTCAGAAAATGTAATGTTTTTTTCAGACTTTGGAGGCTGAAAAAAATCGTCACTTTTTTTAAAAAAATCAGCAAATTGGCACTTTGCTAATTTCGGAACAAAAAATCATCAAAATGATGATAAATCGTCAAATCTGGCAGCCCTGCTTTTCTTTGTTTATTTTATATTTTTTTTGCTTTTTTGGTGCTTTGACAGCTGGTGATGGATAAAAATTAGAGATCACATTGATTTTAAAGTAATCCACAGGGTAATAAAAATTGAATTACGTACAAATGAGATAATCCGCTCTCAAAATTTTGTATGACGAATTATGTAATTTGAATCATAATTAGGCTGTGGATTACGAATGAGAGAGTGAATTACAAAAAAAAGCTGTCGTGCGAACATGGTATTACAGTTTTTTTAGATGATTTAAGTAGCATTTCCGATGTAAAAAATCACCGTTCGATTTCTTTCTGTTGTGTTGTTTAAGGTGATGTACCAGGATGTTTAGGTATTTGACCAAAATCCTAAATTCGTGACTGAATTAATGAAGTGTCAAACATACAACCTACAGTTGGTTCCAGAAAGAGAAAACGCACGGCATGAAATTGCTCGAGGATAGATTGAAATTCTGAAGCATTTTCGTTGTTGCTAAAAGTTTCTTGTTAGAAAGATAAGAATTTGCTGTTTAAAGAATTCAGTTTAATAATAAGTGTAATATTCAAAATTGTATGTTTGTTTGTAAGTAAAAGCAAGGCGAATTCAAACAGGAGAGCGCAACAGACCAGATGAGAGAGAGTTATGCTGGCTTAAAGTTTTGAATGAAGTTTGGTACTTAGAACACTTATATTTACATAAAAAAGGGGCAGCTAACACTCTTTCACGTAGCGGTCACTTTTATGAATTAATTCGTCTTGAGTTCTATTCTATTAAAATGCCTGTAATCACAGTAGTTATTTTTTCAAAATAAATGCATATTTTATCAATTTTTAAAGCATATTTTGAATTTTTTTAAACATGTTTTACGCACATATTTTCCAAATACAAATGCATAAAGTCCACACCTACTGTTGACATTAAAACCTCAATCAAAATTAACATTTTCAATGAACAAAAATGGTAAACTAAAGCATGTAATATTTAAAAAAAGAATCCCATCTTACAAAATCAAATCATCCCTTTACAGCCGTCTTATACATTCTAATACTTAGCCATAAATAGACCTAAACTCATTCCTATAGGTTTTATCAGGGGAATGTATACCACCCACTCAAAGAGTAATTGACATCCTTTTTTTATTTATTACATCCAGGATTCTTCTCTTGCCTTATTTCTACAACTCTTTTTTAATATTGTCGTTTTTTGTTGTTTTTTTTTTTTTGTATTCTGCTTTTAGCTTTCTTTTCGGTAAATTATTCTATATACACCTACATTTAGTCCTGTTTAACTCCTGAGTATAAATTTTTTCTCTCTGACTTTTTCTGTAGCTGTTGTACTGTTGTTCTTCTTGTGTCCTGTTTAAATTTCTGAATAAGTAGAATATTTGTGGTGGCACAATCGTTTTGCTCTTGTTAAAATATGTACTATACATGAAGTTAGTGGTAGTTGAATTGGACGATTAAAATACGAGTGCAAGTGGAAATAAAAATAAACAGAAACGACTACAACAAAATGAGTTCACATGAAAATCATAGTGGTGATACATGTACGAGTACATTTTTTTTAAATCATAAAAAGGCACAACCCTGTTTCACACTCAATACCAGTTTTATACATACATACATAAATAGATTTATGTCTGTCTGACTGTCGTCTATTTGTTTGTTTGTTGAATGAGTGGTTGGATGGTTGGTTGGTTAGATGGCTAAATGTGGGGTCTGAAAGCATTTTTACATTTAATGTTCAACATATTTGTTAAATACATTGATGTAATAGAATGAATGGGAGAAAAGGGGGATATGAAAATAAAAGAATCATAAATGATTTTATGTTAATGTAGAAGAAGAGTTGCCAGGATTATTTTATTGACTAATTTAAACTGTACACCGGAGGTTAGCTTTTGGAATATTTAACACATTGCAGCTAGGAATTTTATACCCTACACCACTTGTAGTAGTGAGGTTGTACCAAGTCTGTCATTCCGTGTAAAACTTTTTTAATAATCATTTAAGACCGCTTATAAGTATATTGTGGGTCCGCACGTCTTTCCGCCTATTGAAATCACGCTCACTTTCTAACAACTCAAAGGAAAAGAACAATATTAGTGTTAAATTGTTTCTCGTTCTCCTAAGCAGTTTGGGATTGAAATCCAGCAAAATCGGCTTAGTACGTTAAGAGAAATGAATCCAAATGAGGAAGAACCAGCTTCAAAAATTTATTATTTTATTACAAAAACTTAGACAAATGGTTGCGAAATGCACTAACTGATATAAATTTTGCGCAAAATCCGTTTTATATGACATCGGTCCCTAATTTGATTGGCTTCATATAAAGCACACTCTCTAAAAACACTTTAATACGCCCACAATCATAACGAATAATGATATTGTAGAAAAATTTTCTCTGTTACAGTTTTATAAGTCTAGAAATACTTCTGTTGCATTTGATGAAGATCGGCCCATAATTTTCAATAGGCCCCATATAAAGTCCACTGTCTTAAAAGATTAAAGTGCGCCTTAAACCGTTACGATTAAAGCTAATGTAATAAAATTTTGTCTGAATATAATTTCTGGAAGGGCGAATAGGAACTGAAAGCGCAACATTACGAAGTAGGAATTCTGAAACAATTTCATGTTTATATAAATCCTCCGATTTTAAAGGGTTGGAAGATTTTTAAGTTTTAACCGGGTTTCATATGCAGATAAGTTGATATTCAGAGTCCAATGCAGTATGTGAAGGCAGAATAAAATAAAATGCTTCTATACCCAGTACAATTTTCGCTTACTTTTTCAAAATGAATAGCTTCTCTCACTCATTATTTAGTAGCTTTCTTCTATAACTGTAACTACATATAACAACTTCTATAACTACTTATTTCTGGATGTACATATGTAGGCAAAAAAATAATGACTTACTTTTAAATGCGTTTATTATGGGACATCCCTTGTAAAATTCATTGGAAGAACTTTCAGTAGAATTGTAAGTAGTGCTTTAATGTTTTTCTGATTACTCAACACATTATTTTGTAGGCGAAGTTTTTATTGGGTACGGATTCCAGATTTTTAGAAAGTATGTACATCATACTGGGGTTCCCAGACGACCAAGTCGTATTTCAAATATATAACACTTGTTAACAGCCAAAAAATACCAAGAACGCCACATGCCAAGATAAGTTAATTGGGACCTCCTGAACACGAAAAACGCTGTAATTTTTTCCGAGTCCGATCGAGATAAATAGCATATCGTTGGAAAGGTAATTGGATGCCTTTTCAGTCGATATGCTGCAAATTTCTATCTGGTAAGAAGTGGCTGAGTTATAGCACCTCAAACGGTCACGGCTGTCCTTAAATTCGGGCTCTGTACGGTGACCACGCATTCAATGAGTGTTTAGGTCCAGCTCATATGGAGGCATGGGAAACATTTCAGGACATCGTTCACAACTTTTTGGGAAAGTACAGAAGTCCTGATTACGCTGAGAAGATCGATACATTACTGAAAAAATTCAATGCCATTGGTAAGCGTTGAGTGAAAATATGTATATCAAAAAGGCCGTTATCAATTTAAAATTTATTCTTTTTAACCTTTAGGTTCAAATCTGACCTAAATTACACTTCTTATTCAGTCATTTGGATATTTTCCCCATGAACTTGGGCTCCGAAAGTGATGAACAAGGTGAAAGATTTCACCAAGAAGTGGAAGAAATCGAGAGACGTTACAAATGCTGGTGGGATGAACAAACGATGGCGGACTATTGTTGGTTTATCATTCGCGAAGATCCATCCGAAAAAAAACGCAAAAGTTCAAGACGCTAGTCATTTAAATTTAAATTTTTTGAATTTAAGCCGAATAAAGTGTGTGAGCAATTCTTAATAAAAACTTTATTTTTCATCCAAATTACGCTTAAAATGTTGGTAATTAAATAAACTATTTGGTAAAAAAATAAAACATTCCAGATCTTTACTAAAACGTAGAAAAAAAAAACGAAATAAAGATGAACAATTTTGAAAAAACGTAAAAAATAGGCAAATTTTGAAGTTTGAGGTGCTATAACTCAGCCACTTCTTATCAGAGGGAAATTTGCAGCATATCGAATGAAAAGGCATTAAATTACCTCTCTAACGATATGCAATTTCTGTGGTTTTCACGAATAATCGCGTAAGTTATAAAACCAAACTTTTCAGGAGAGCAAAAACAATTATTTTTTTCAATTGCGGCTTCTGTAGATGCTTTTTTAAACTTTTTTCTTTACTATCCTCTTAACAGTGACTTTCTACGTATTATACATAGTTTTCATGAAAAAATCCTTACAGGATCACAATCTGTAAAAGGATTAAAAATGCATATGTTTGATTGACTCATTAAGTGTGTGCAATATAACATCATATCTCCACATAAGTTATTTTATGTGAAAATAAATGTTATCATTTTAATCACACATGACGACTTACGTTGTTATTTTTAGCACACAAGTTGGCGACATATTCAGAGGTTTTGATACTTATAGCACAACGTATGGACTTAAAATTACAAACAACCGCTCATCTGCTGTTGTTGCAACTAAAGAAGTCAACAATAAACGCACATGTACATATAAGTTGTTATTAATAGAACAATTTTCAAAAAATACTTTCATATTTTTTGCACGAATAACAACATAACATCACATATGCTTTTTATTTGGAAACATATTCAGCAATTTTACAATTTTTGGCGATGTATGTCGACATAAATCGTTATAATAGCAAAATATTTTATTAAGCAGTTAACTTAAGTTGTTTTTAGCAGAAAAAAATTAATAATACTACATTATATTCTAATAAGCTTAATACCTATAAAAACCAAATGCAAAATGTAGCACTTTGACTTCATTATCTCAATTTCGGTAAAAACCGACTTACGCGATTATTCCTGAAAACCACAGATTTATCTCTATCGGACTTTTCGGTTGGGCTCCACAAGGGTTTAAGTGGGACCATACACCGAAAAACACAAAAGTACCGTTATCTAAAAAACGGTACCGAAAAACACAAAAGTACCGTTATCTAAAAAACTTAGAAAAAAAAATGACAGCGTTTTTCGTGTTCAGGAGGTCAGAATCAACTTATCTAGACATGTGGCATTCTTGGTATTTTTCCAAATTAAAAATTTGTAAAGCAGTGTAATTGTCTTATATGTGTCAATATATGTGCATTAAAACACAGTTTATGATCAAGTAATACCCCAAGTTGAAGGAACGTCTCCACTCTTTCCAGTTGATGTTTATTTAGTGTGTAGTCAGTCAAATGATTCTTGTTTGATTAATTCAACAATTTTATACGATTAATTTTTCGAATAATTTAAAACTGCTAATTTCATTTAAAACAGTCATGTTTAGTGAGTAATTTAGCTTATATTTATGTTACATTTTATCAACACAGTTTAATAAATCATTTCACAAAAGAAAAAAACGACAAAGATATGTTAACTCAATGATTTATATTAACTGGTGTTGGCCTAATGGTCTAAACTCGACCTTAAATTTGTATGTAAATATGAAGGAAACATGGTTCATCTTCTGTCTTAGTGGATCGATTAGGCAAGGGATCAACCTCCGGTTTATATTTTATTTTCTACGTGAGTTAATTTAATTTTGTAAGTTTAATATGAAAAGTATCAGAAAATATCAATAGAAAAACAAAAAAGTATCAACAAGTCTTCTTTATAGATTGTCATCCACTCAGAACTAAAATTAACGAAAATTAATCAAAATACCAGATGTATTTAGAACGAAAAAGTACCAAAAAACTCCCTCTTATACATTCTTATTCACTCAGAACCATGCATGTTTATTTTTATCTTTGTAGGTCGAATGTTAACAAAAATTCAAAAAGTACCAGATGAAAAACAAAAAGTGCCAACATTTTTCATCTTATAGGTTCTCATTCACTCAGTAACCTGCACCTGTCATATTATGTTTCTAAGTTTAATATTATAGAAAACTTAAAAATTATTATATGATGCACGGAAAAGTAAAAAAAAAATTTTATTTTCCGTATTTAACCTTTTTGATAGTTTTTCTCCACATGTAGGTTTGGTTGTCAAAAAGGCAAAATGCGTTCCTAACTGCTTTGCCTGTGCCGATTTATACATAAGATTTTTATAGTCGAAATATTCCAAAACCGGTTTCTGAAAAATGTCGAATAATCGAACACCCTATTTTTTATTATCTGAAAATTGAAAAACACTAATTTTTTTTTGTTCTGCATATGTGTTACATAACAAATTTGAACGTTTATAGCTCTGAAATTATTGAATAGATTTTAATGAAATATATACATATTGCGCACTTCTGTGAGTAAATACCTCTCCAATGATGTACATTTTGTTCAAGTCGGTTGAGAGGAGGAAAGTGTTTTTAACTGTTTTGCCTTTGCCGATTTATACATAGGTTTATCGGGTATGTTCTACAAATCGGAACGAAGTGAAATTGAAATCGAACGATAATTTAAATTCAATTACTATTTACAACATGGCTGTAGTTTTTCGAGGTTTTAAGTGTAGTTTTCGCAAAAATAATAGATACTTAAAGAATGAAGTAAATAAAATAGAAAATTTTCAGATTCTCTTTAGAATAGTTTGGCTTAAAAATATTGTACGAAGAGTAAATCTAATAATGCGAAATGTAGTGTATAGGTGTCCAAAAATGTTTTAAAGTAAATGTTCTTCAACAACTTCACTAATTTACCACTTACGCAGTGACTACAACATTGTACTTGAAGAAGATGCTGCACCAACAAAATCAATATTGACTCTCCTAAAATCTAAGTGCCCTTCACTTTCGGGCAACAATTTGGAGTTAAATTGACAAGTTTTATTTAAAAAAGAATGTTTATTTACTCAAGTACTAATTTTTTCCAAAATTATCGAAAAAAATCTCGTCATTTATTAAACTTCTGGATTTAGAATTATTCGATTAATCGATTAATTTTGAAATTTTATTCGTTTAATCGAATAAGTTAAAAATGCCAAATATCGATTAATCCTTGAATCGAACAAAAATAAAACCCGATTAATTGAACACCCTACACACAGAAAAAAATCAAGTTAAAAACGTAGAAATCAAGGTTGATTAAAAATGTTTCGGTGGTGATTTTGCTTTATACGTTTTTCATGATAATTCCACCTGATTTTACAATAACTGCGAACAACATTTTTTTCTTTTAAAATAACTTTAATTCATGTTAATTTAACATTGCAGTAAAGTTAGAGCAAAATGTAATTTATATTGAAATAACAATCCGAATCACGTTGAATGAAAGTTATTTCAAGTTGAAACAACGTGAATTTCATGTAGAATCAAATTGGTTTAAGTGTGTTATAACAGTGTGAAGAAGCTTCAGAGACAACATATGCATTTATTTTAGAATAATTCAAAACACTTACCCCTGTAATACATGTTTCACTTATTTTGTATTCTCCTTCGTTAACAGAAGCATCAGCGTCATCATTCTACTTTGAAAACTTGATGTACTATTTAAATAAATAATTTTAATTAAAAGAATACGGGAATTGTCTTCTTTTTATAACATATTTTAAAAATTAAAATTAAAAATGTACATACTTAAGTATGTATGCATGTTAATTTAACAAGATAAACTTTTGATTTTAATATAAAACAGGTTTTTGTGGATTCAATATTGAATCCATATTTATTTATATTTTAATATATTTTTTATTTTAACAGTGAATAATAATTAATAAACGTGATTTAAGGTTATTTTATTTAAAATTAATAGGAAATAATGATAAATTTAAATAAAGGACTTTTGCAGAAAATTACTATGATTCTCAATCAACATTTTTCCATGTTAATTTTACATTGGTATTTTTTTCTGTGTGATAGTGTGTAGAATAACTTTTGCTTTCATTTTTTCGAATTAAGATCCATCAAATTAATAAGGCTTAGGAAAAGCTTTACATCATCTGCATACACTAATATATTCGAGTATTTAATATGCGATTATAAGTCATTAATGAATAAAAGCAATAATACTGGACCCACGTGACTTAAATGTAAGAAGTACTACCTTAGAATTAGAATTGCGAATCAATATGCACTGATATCTACCCTTCAGATATGTGGACATCTATTTAAGAAGAAAAGAAGAGAGTTCAATTTTATCTTACTTGTGTACACTGAAAGAATTTTCTTCGCAATTCCAATGAATTTTGACATTAATCCCATGAAAAATTGCATTAAAAAGGAACCTATGCAGCGCTTTGTTGGATCAATGAACCTGTTTCATTAAAATGTATTTAATGAAACATTACATAAGATCTATGAATATTATTCATTGGATGAATACAATTATTGAAATATGTTTCTTTTATAAAAAAATTTTTTGATTTCATAAATTTAATGGCATATAACATTAGATGTATGAAATAATTAAATCTTGCATTTTTTTAATTAACAATTAAACATTTTTTTAAGGAAACTATAATTTTGTATTACTTTATGAATAGAGTTATGTTTGTAAATTGTTTTTTTTTTTTTGTTCCCAATTAAAATTTTTTGTTTAACTTGGACAAACTTAAGTTTTCATATATCCAATGAAAATTTTTAACGTAATTAAGAAATCCAATGAAGCGATTTTAACGAAAAGACTTCATTATAACTATGAAATTCCATTTAGACAATGAAAGTTTTCATTAAACCAATGAAAATTTTTTATGAAAATGATTCATTAAATATTTGAAGCATTTTTCTTTCAGTGTAAAAGAAGGTCATGATTCACTTTATCAAATGCCAGAATAGTAAGAAGTCGAACGTCCTTTTTAAATCCATGTTGGAATGTTGATAGCAAGGAAGATACTTGATGCAATATAATATTAGTCACCATTTTTTCAAAGAGTTTGGGAATAACACTCAATTTGGCAATACCTCTATAGTTTAAAATATTGGAGCTACATCCGTTTATATCCAATATAGAGCCTTTTATGAGGAGCTAAGCCATCAGTGAAGCACCGTAAAAGTACAAGCTGAAACCGAGATAATCACGAGCTGAGTGACATCTCGAATTGACAGATAATTTATTTTGTTTTAGAAGAATAGAAAATCAATGTCTTAAGAACAGGTGTCCAAAAAATCATAATTATATCTGGCATCGCTATTTATCCGTTAAAAACGGCTGAAGTACCTAAATAATTCCTTTAATCTGGCAACCGAAATTGTGGGTCAAAAGCTTAATTTGACGACAATACTAAAAAACTAACAATCATGCCATGATACTTCGCTGTCTAAATAAATGTTTAAGTAAGAATGTGTATGTTGAAATAATTCTATATTGTTAGTAAAATTGTATTGGTGTTCATTTTACTACTATAAAAAATAAAACAAACCAAATAATATAAACCAACATTTTCATAATGTTATAGTTCATAGAACAAACACACATATACTGTAATACGTACACAAACACAAAAACATACACAAGCAAAGTAAAATATAACAAAAATTGGGAGTTCAGAATTATAATAGTTATTTTAGAAAAAAGTTTTTACATTCCCAGTGAACATTGTTTGCCAACTTTGTCCTCCAAGTCGACTTAGGAAAATCCAGTGAACCATTTCATATCATAAGTGGTGTAAAACAAGAGTGCCTCCTGCCCCCAATGCTGTTTATCAAACTTTCGATGAAAACCTATCGAAATCTGCCGGTGTATCCAGAGGTATGTAATGGAAAGTTAATTGATGACGACGTCGTTTTAATAACTACCACCAAAGATGATATGCAGAAGCAAAAAGGTAACCTCGGCTTAAGAGATTCCGCATACGGCCTGCGAATAAAGGTAGCCGAAACAAAGTGTATGAACGTAGCAGGCAACCCTACAAGAGATTAAAAACTTGACAAACTGTTAATCGAAAACCTTAAAACTTTTTCATATCTCGGAAGTGTTACAGCTTCCGACGGTGCCGCTATATGTGACGTAGGCGTAATTTACGAAATATTTGGAAAACCCACGCCTTATTTATTAAAACTAATATTCTTCTATACGCATGCGAAACTTGAATCGTACCCAAAGGCATCGCAATTTGCGAAGTTTTATTAACAGATGCCTACAAAACATTTTTCACCAACAACTTGAAATAACCGACTAAATATAATATTAAGCACTGGAATGGAACTCCTTGGATTATAGATCGTAAAGAAGATCTAAAACAACCTGGAGAAATGCAATTTTTATTGAAACCGGCAAAGATATCAAAGATCTGAAACGAACTGCAATAGACCGAAACATTTTGCTGGAATTTGCTGATTATATGTATATTCGTCCTCAAAATTTACTTGATGGAGTACCATATATAGCTCAGATAACTCACTGGCGGTGTACTTTCTCCTTCTCTTTTTCTTTGTTTTTTAAACGACCTTTTATGTCAAACTTTTAACCCTATCTTCTCTATTGTAGATGACCGCAACCTTTACCATGCTTATTCATTTGTTAAAGACCAAGCGTATCGGATGTTGGTGCTATCATGCCCGATATGGGTTTCATCATCATTCTACTTTGAAAATTTAATGTACTATTTAACTAAATAACTTTAACAAAAAGAATACGGGAATTTTTCTTCCTTTTTAGATTATTTTAAAAATGCAAATAAAAAAAAATTATGTTTTCATGTTTATAGTGCTGTTGGTTTTTCTATAAAAAACAAGTCAAACAGGTTTTTATGGTTTCAATATTGAACAATTTCATTTTAACATTTTTCATTAGAAATAAACATGAAACCAAGATAATTTTTAAAAAAGTCCATACTTTTGGAGAAATTTACAATGATTCTTAATCAACTTTGTGTGCCGTGTTAATTTAACATTGATGTGTGTAGAAATATTTTTTAAAGAAACCGGCAAATGTATCACAGATCTGAAACGCTTTGCAGTAGACCAAAACAAACGTAAATTTAATGTAGACAGCAGCTATTGGTGAGTTAATTTGCTGAATATATGTAAATTTGTCCTCAAAAATTTCTTGATGGAGTACCAACTACAACTCAGATCATCAAACTTTCAACTCTATCTACTCTATCGCAGATGACAGCAACCTTTTACATCGGATATTGCTGCTATGATGCAAAACATGACAGATACCGTTGGGCACGATCTTGATATTCTCGAAATTGGGTCGTGCAAATTGGGTTGATTTGAATGCCTAGGAGAGTCATTCAATTCTCATAAGATGGAAGAAAGCCAAAATTCTACCAATACCAAAATCTGCCACTGAATACAGGCGAATTGCTATTTTACCATAACTGTCAAAGGCATTTGAAAAACTTTTACGTATGCAGATATTTCAATATATAGATAATAACAATCTTCTTACTGAAAAACAATCTGGGTTCCGAGCTAACCATAGCTGCACTACTGCTTTGACTGATGTATCCGAAGATATTAGAAAGGAAGTCGATGATGGCTGTTTAGTAATGCTTATATTGTTAGACTATTCTAAGGCATTTGATCAGTGGACCGGACCATACAATATTAGCTCAAAAACTTGAAAAAATGATGAATTTTTCTGTAACTTCGGTTTAATTGATATCGTCATACCTTGAAGGTCGAATGAAGTATGTTGAAACGAAAAGTTTGACATCTTCACAGTTTCTGCCAACTATAAGGGGCGTTCCCCAGAGTTCTATTCTCGGACCTTTACTGTTCTCAATTTATGATAAGTTACACCATTTCCGTATTAGATTGTAAGCTGACGACATCCAATTATATATATAAGTACGAAAAACAAAACATGGAGGCATGTACTGCCAAGTTAAATGAAGACCTCATACGTTTTGCGCGTTGGGCAGATATAAATGGTTTAAGTTTAAATCCTTCAAAATCGAAATGTGTTATAATACCAAGAGAACCCAGAAAATAGATCCACGTCCTAAAATCTGTGTCAATGACCGACAAATTGAAACAGTTGATAAGGCAAAAAATCTTGGTCTCATTTTTAACAACAGACACTGAAAGAAAAATGCTTCATATATTTAATGAATCGTTTTCATAAAAAAAATTTCACTGGTGAAATGAAAATTTTTGTTGTCCAAATGAAATTTCGTAGTTATAATGAAGTATTTTCGTTAAAATTGATTCATTGGAGTTCGTAATTACGTTAAAAATTGTCTTTTTTTTATTATGCGTTAGCGAAAAAAATCAGCATTGTTTTTGTAGTTATGGGCAATTTAATCTCATATTTACGCTCTAAATTGAGTAGTGGCAAAAAACATAGTTTTTTTATTCAAAAACTACACTGCCCTAGTAGGCTAGCTGGTAGTGAGCTTGTCTATCAGCGCCAAGGTTGCGGGATCGATTCCCGCCAGCGACTCCGGTAAAAAAAAATAGTTGAATAAGAACAACTTTGATTAAAAAAAAAAAAAAAAATTCAAAAAAAAAATAAAAAAAATTTTTTTTTACTTTTCTGAAAGTATTCATCCAATGAATAACATTCATAGATCTAATGTAATGTTTCATTAAATACATTTTAATGAAACAGGTTTCATTGATACAACGAAGCGCTGCATAGGTTCCTTTTTAATGCAATTTTTCATGGGATTAATGTCAAAATTCATTGGTATTCTGAAGAAAATTCTTTCAGTGCACTCACTTGGTCAGATCATGTAACATTTTCTTGTAGCAGAACTTATTCAATACTTAGAACACTATGGCAAACACAATGTGTAAAACCAATGAAGATTCAAGTACCAGTCCTTACCTATGGATGTGAGATCTTTGCAAGTTGTGATTCAAATAGCAAACATAAGTTAAAGGTAGCTTTTAACAATATTACGAGATATGTTTATGGCATAAAAAATTCTGTCAGTGATGGCAGTTATATCAATATCAATATTTCTCCGTTTTCGAAAAAAATATACGGGGTGCTATTTGAAGACTTGTTAAAAATACGAATTCTTGTTTATTTGCATAAAATTATAATCACTCGTGAACCAAATTATCTCTATAATCGTTTAAGTTTTAGTCGCCTCAGAAGGAACAAGAATCTTATTCAATTTAGGCACCACATGCTAGTTTTGTTATGGCAATTTTTTATAACTGCAATACGTCTCTGGAACAATCTTCCCCCAGCAGTTAAAGAAACCAGCAGCGCCCCGCATTTCAAGCAACAGCTATTTAGATTTTATTCATAAATAACTACCGTTTTCATTACAATAGTGGTATTCACACCGAACTTTTTAATTGTTACTCGGTAGTTTGTTAATTTGTTAAAGTTACCAACTGTGAACGACCCCCTTTTTGGTCTGGTAACTTTCGTAGTAAAACAGCATTTAATTAACATACTAATTCTCAATGTACACGAAAATTGCCAAAACACAAATATTTTTTTAGAAATGTATCACAAATGACTTTTTTATTATATTTATTTAGAAACTGCAACAGCTGATTGTAAGTTACCAACTAACAACTATTTTATCAGGGGTGCCGTGTCGTTAATTTGTTAAATGTTAGTCCGGTAGCGCGTTAAATATACAAAAACTAAATGCGTGTAAAAAAGTAACGACTAACAATCTAACAAGCTCGGTGTGAATACCACTAATAACAAACTTTGTTAATAATCGCTCTTAATATTGTTTTCGTATATAAATATGTATTTCACTAGACTTTTTTTTACTTTTGTTATATTTTATAATACAACATAACCTGTTTTATGTTATTAATTTGTATTTTTTTATGTTATTGATAAATATTTTTGTACATAACTTTTTTAGATTTCTACTCACTAAAACCAATGTTTTGTTGTAGAAGTTCCAAATAAGTGAAAATAAATAAATAAATAAAAATGTTGCATGCTGACGCATAAAATCGACGGATTAAGGTGCCTGATTTATATTCATGGGTGGTATAATTATTGAGAACATCAAGAGATTCTAACTCTTGCTGTTCTGAGCATGAAAATACAATTTAAAACGGTGTAAGAGATGCATCACTCCCTCTGATCTCTTTACTATTTACACCACCTAGATTCGATCGAGAAAGGAGTACAACTATCATGTGAGGGCCGGTGCTTTAAAGTCTTTTTTGTACCTTCTCGACCCCGTTTAGGAGAGAGCGAAGGTTCCCATAGGTGACAGAAAGTTATCCAATTCCTACGCCCTTGAGCACCGTCGCAATGTGGGAATTCTTCCATCTCACTTTAAACATGAATAAGTTCAACTCGAATGCCCACAAGCACTACTCTTTCTATCCTCTTTCTCAAAATTTACATATCTTCTAGTTCCAACACAATGCAATGCATTAGTAGGGTTATCGACTGATGACCATCGAGCAGGCTACCCTGACAATAAAGTTAGCCAGAAAAAAATTTTTAAAATGAAAAAAAAAAACAAATTAAATGTCAAAAAGGAATTTTTACATTGGTTGATTAACAGATAAAGTTGTAGGGCCTTATTCATAAAAAAAACTATATATAAAAACGTTTGTGCCGTGTATGTGCCGCTAAAGCTCAAGAACAGCTGAACCGATTGACACCAAACTTGGACATTAAATTATTTTAGTCGGGAGCCAGGTTTCTCTTAAGTTTAATGCCGATAGGTGGCGCTGTTGTCGTCATATTTAAATTTATTTTATTTATGGTACGATTTAGCTTAAATTCACAAAATATATTTATTAAACAGAAATAAGTTTCATGATAATATTTTAAGCGCTATCTTCGCCGGGGTCACAAAATTAACAAAATTCTCCAGTACTAAATTTTCTAGCAACTTTAAAAAATCCCGAGCAGCGCCGATCCAAACTGCTACTTCCTTATAAGAATTTGTTTAGCAAACTTTTTATAAAACTGAAATATTTTTAGTAAATAAAGGGCTTAAGGTATATTGATACTTCACAAATGTTTGACGAAAAAATCCAAAAAGCTTGATTATATAACTTATAATTCATGAAATGAAAATTTATATTTGGTGTTGCAAACTTTGTGTAAAATCAATCAAATGTTTTGTTAAGAATGACCATACCTTTAGGCCTTACACTCCGGATCAGGGTTTAAAAACGGCAGTCGAATCCAAAATCTGTCGAACAAAAAAATTTGGCTACAACTTTTCGCTTTTTGAGTTGGAATGGCAGCGACTGTTTACATTTAATGTATTAGAAGTAAAAGCAATAATTTTCTTTTGTCCAATGGCAAATGAAGAAGTGGAAGAAATGGCAGTTTTTCCACTTTGACTGCAGTTTTTTAAACGCTGCTCCGTATTAACGAGCCTTCAACTTTTGTGCAGAAGAATTAAACATTGGCAGCATAATATATTCATGCTTATGGGTTGCTACTGCGTTCAATAAATCACTTTTAAGTTGTTTACACAAACTGCATGTCAAAACATATTTCAATTAACAGCTGTAGCACAGACTGCATACAAATTGATTGTATATTTTATTTTAAAAATGCTCCGGCGAAGAAACCACTCAAAATAGTAGCTTCACTCAAAGTATTTTGTAAAAAAACACACGTATTTTTTAAGAAATATATATTTTTAAATGTAACCACAAAAATTAATTTGTGATCATGTGTTTAAATTGAACGTTGAGTTGCCAAACAAATGGTAACGAAAAATTGAAAGCAATCTAGTGGACAACTTATTAAGTGTGAGGGCGTTAGTAAAAAAAATGCGAGGTTTTGCAAATTGAAAGGATGTGGCAAAACTTGATCGTGTGGCCCCCTAGTTATTGGTCTGTAAAGCACGTATTGCCATACCCTATCAAAGTCAAGAATAACAATCAAGCAGGCGTTTATTTATTTGGCAATACTATCCTTGATGTTGAACATCGTTGCATGAACGAATGCTTTAATAGCGCTGTTAAACAAGAACAAATCGTTCGCAAATACAGTCTTCACGAGCTAAATCCATGTGCGCACAAGAGCTTGTTTGTTGTTTAAAAATTGCAAGGAATCGTGAAGACGGTGTGTTATGTTACATTAGACATATCACCAAAAGTTGTTTACTGGGATATGTGTATATGTTTGTATGGGAAAGAATATCAATGTGATTTTGTATGTTTATAAGTTTAGCTGTGAGTGTTTGGAAAAATTTAGCTTTTTAGCAGCAACAGCAGTTGTTGTTGTAGTAGAGAGTAGTAAAACAAAAACAAACTACAACAACAGAAAAAAATTATGTCAACGAGTAACTTTTTGTGTCTCTACAAAAGTTGTTGTTTCGATATATTTTTTTGTGCTTCTGTTTAAGTATTGGTTTTTAGTTGTGTGTGTGTGTGCGTGCTAAAATTTTCTACAAGTCCTTCTTTCTATGCTGTTTGTATTAATTTTTTCCTTTTATTTTTTTCCTATAGTAAATGTTTGCTTCCATCGTTGTTTGCTGGTTGTCGTCGTAGTCATCGTTGCTGCTGATTTTGTTGTTGTTCTTATTCTATCGTCTAGGGTAAATAAGAATACTTGGTATAGCCAATCTTAGGCGCAACAGAAGAGAATTTTTTTTTTTTAAATTATGAAATACAGCTAAAGCTATATTTCATATTAATTTAGGCAAGCAAAAGCCAAACAAAAAGAGCGGAAAACATTTTCTAGCTGTCAAAAATTCGTATGCCCATCAGTGTTGCCACAAACGAAATGGTAAATTACACATGAATTAAGTCAAAATTACACATGAAAATACAAATTACACATGCAATCTTTTATTTGCAATCTCACGAGTTTTGTTTTGAATTTTATTATATGTATAAACTTTTCATTTAGTTAAAAAAAAACGATTGCGTTTTTTTTTTTAAAAATTAACTAGTCATTGTTTTTTAATTTTATAAAAATAACGGTCCAAAACAAAAAATTCATACTATTTTTTTTAAGTAATTTATTACTAAAAAATAAAGAAAGTAAAATACCTCACATTTAGATTGAAATAGATTTTTTTTTTTTTTTTTATTTTTCCAATTATTTAAAGCTTCCACTTTTTGTTTAATGATTGGAATAATGATTGGAATAGGAAAGTTTGGGTCACCATTTCTATGTATTCCTTTTTAAATCTGTCGTACAATTGTTTAAATTGCTCAATATTTTTTCCGCAGCAGCATTTGAAAAGACTAAAACAAAAATAACTATTTTAAATAATCTGTCTCCCAAGGAATTTTTTATTTTAAAAACCTTTTTCCAATAATATTTTGGCTCCAAATTCATATAAAGCTCAAGTTTTTCAAAATGTAAGAGTGCACGTTGTCGCGAAAATATGTATTTTTGAAACTACTTAAGTATGCCGAGCATTACTTCCAATAAAACAAGATATAATATTACGAAGTAAATTTTCCAAGTATCTTGGAAGGTTCAGACAGGCCTTTGACGCTACCAAATGTATTAGGTGGCCCGAGCATTTTATGAAAGCAATATCTAGCTTTTTGTCTTTTAACATCTGAATTATACTGTCCAAACATAACATTAGGTATATCTGGTGCATCCAACTAGATTTTCAAAAGGAATCCATTTCTTTATAGTTGTGCTTTTGAGAAGCTCAAACATTTCTTTTGCAGTCAATGAAAAAAAGGAGAATGAACCTATCTAAATGCCAAATGGTAAGTAGTTAATGATTTTAATTAAATTTTTAAGTTTTGCCAAGAATATTAAACCTTTTTACATCTTGTGACTAAATAATAACAAAAATCAATGTTACAAAGCGTTAAAATTTAAAATTACGCATGTATTACACATGGAGCCAATTACACAAGGGCTACACATGAAAGCAAAAATTACACATGATATGTGTAATTACACCTAAGGTGGCAACACTGATGCCCATACAATTTGTATGAAGCATTCCTAAATAGCGCGGCGTTAACGCTTAGCGATTGGAAAATCCGATTTTGACAGCGTGTTTCAAAGTGAAGTTGGCCGCTATTGTTAATAAATAATGAGAATTTAGCGGTTTAATCTACATTTTTTATTTAAATTATGTGGGTTTTATTTAGTGTTTTTCATACGGGATTTCCCGGGACAAAAATCCCGGGATCCCGCACATTTTTTGGGAAAAAAATACCGGGAAATTTCTGCGGGGATTCCCGGGATTTTTTTAGTTTATTAATGGCAACTTAGCTGCTGAATTGTAAATAAGTTGTGTCATAAAATAGATCTTAGCCGTTAGTCAAAAAGGTCTTAGGTCAAAAAAAAAAAAAAAAACGAAACAAAAAAAGTTGTTCCCACTTGCTTCAAAAAATTTAATGGTTTTATATGCAGAGCAGCTGCATAAAAAATTTTTCGGATATAAATAAAGAAAACGCGTATTCGATTCGAAGAAAATAATTTTTTTTAAAAGGAATTACAAGTTTTGAAGGAGTGCTAAGATAACTGAAAGTGTCTAGAAACTATAAATGCAAACATCCGTAGCAAGGAAACGTGTTTTCTCATTGGAATCTTCTTGATAAAAATTAGAAATAGGCTTTAAACGATTCTGTAAATGCTTCTTCTGAACTAAAATCCTATTTTAAAAGAAATATTTCGAAATAATTTGTTTAAATAATTTAACTTTTTCGGTTTTATATAAATGCAGTTGGCTTTGAACTAATTATGTGGCAATAAGTGCTTAAGTCTATTGCTAGGAACACAACTGTGACGAACGACGAATTTCGCCCTACACGACGAATTTTTTAGTAAAAATTCGCTGAGTTAGTTCGTCGTATGAAACACAATAACGACGAATAACTAACAGCTTTATTAATTGAAAAAGTTCTTGGCTGTTTGTGCAAAGAGAGAGAAATAGTGTGACCATATAAAACAAATTTACTTAAAAAACACAAACATTAACAAAAACACAATTAAAAACTATTCTTATAGTTATCTTCTTTGTATATAAAAATTAAAAAAAAAAAACAATTATTAAAGTAAAAAAGTAACTTTATATACTAAAATACTTGAAAACTTAAATCAAACATGGTCACCCGGTACTGATTTGTTCGTCGTTCGCCGGCGTATGAAATAGAAATAAATCTATTGCAAAGTCGCCGCGTATGACGAATTTCGGCCGACGCCATGATTGTGTGCATTTTCATATACACAAATATGTTTTATTTTTGGCGACGAATATTCGCGGCCAAAAATTCGTCATTCGTCCCAGTTGTGTTCCTAGCATATTTGTTAAGTTTTATAAGAGAACAATTTAAACTTTAAAAGTGGCTTTTGGAAATTTACTACGAATTTAATATAATCATCAGTTCTCTGCGGTTGTAGTTTTTTAAGTTTTTATTCCTAACCCCTCCTAATGTCACACATCGGAAGTTTTTATTATTCCAAATGTTATCGCACATTGAAAAAAAAAAAAACAAAAAGTCATTTTGCTATAACTTTCTCAAAAATCCTACAAAATAATTGAAATTTTGCCATGTGTACTCTTGAACATGAAGATATTTAGGTGCCATTAAGCAATTTTTCCTTTTTGCCACAGAAATAAAAAAGTTTAATGCATTTATAAACTTATTTAGTTGATCACAGGAAATGTTATTTGTTTAAATAAATTAAATTTAATAATAATTTGCATCGATTTGTATTGAGCAGGAATTCCCGGGATCCCGGGAAATTAAAAAGTCCGGGAAAAGAAAAACTCTAGTTTGATTTAACAAGAAAGTTAACACTACTGTTAGTGACACAACGTTGACGCTCTTAGCTAGGCGGAAGAAAACGTTCCGCCTATCGCTCTTGTTTAGGTACGGCTGTAACTTTAAAATTATACTGAACAAGTCTTATTGGAAGTGAGTTAGTTGATCAGCGTAACGGTTGTTGTTTTACTAAATAGTTTTAAAATCCAATAGAAAAAAACTACAATTTGCTCAAAATCACAAGGCCAAGGCGAATTAAACTACAGGTGGTCTTAAAACGCCATCTGATTTTGACAGTTCGAACCAATTTGTTTTGATTTGTTAGTGTTTTAAGAATGCAAAAAAACCAATGTTGTTTCTGTTGTTTTTGGATTGCGTTAGTATCGACACAACCTGTTGTTAAATTCGCCTTGCACAAGACCATTTATTCTTGTGTTCTGGGTTGTCGCAACGGATCCAACTTTCGTTGCCGGTAATGATTCAATGCAAAATGAACTTCTTTTAAGTGGCGTTTGGACCGTATTTCGGAAATGTCTTTAGAAAATTCGAGATTTCAACTCTGTTGTTACCAATTTCCTTGCTTTAGGCTGTAATCTGCTGCTAATAAACTTTTTAAAATTGCTGCTTAAGTGGCTCCCAATTCATTTGCATTAATAGCCAGAGCAGGGGGCTTATTCTGGATGTCGGTATGGAATAATTTTTCGAATTGAAAGCAATTTTATTTCTAATACTTTCAGTCCATACTTACCGAATTGAAATAATTTTTTTTAGTGTTGTGAAAACTCATATAAATGCTTTACAACACTGAAAAATTATTTCGATTCATTCAGTGTATTCGATCACGACTGCCAGAACTAGACCTCAGTCTTCATGGAGTAATGTCTCTAATTTGTATACCCTTCACCGAAGGTATATAACTTTGTCATTCCGTTTGTAATTTCTACAATATTGATCTTAGACCCTATAAATAAATATATTCTGGATCCTTATGAGGAGGAAAGTTCAAAACCGGTTGTCCATCTGTCCATCCGTTCGTCTGTCTGTTGAAATGGGTTTTACGAAGCCCCCAGAAATGATGGAGGCATGGTTGGTATATATTTCTGTCAGGTATTCTTATTAAAATTTTGCTATTGAAATTCAGCCAGATCGGTCCAAAAATGGCTGAGATACCTCAAATTTTTTTCAAAAATCCCTTGTTGTTGTATTTGTATTACTTTTTTCTGTATATCTTGAGAACGGCAAGAGCCAAAGTTTTCAAATTAGGTATTAACATTGAGGTTATCAATACACACCATTCCACAAAATGTGGGCGTGATTGGAGAAGTAGGCGTGGTACCTCCCGTACAAAAAATATCAAATATTGTATAAAAACCTGAATTTTTGGACTGTTTAAAAAAAATTTAATTTATAATGAAGTTTTTAGTATTGTAAATATGTATGTATGTAAAAATTATTAAGTTTTTGTCTAGCTGCTCTGTGCGAGCAGGAGCACAACGGTGAAGGGTATATAAGATTCGGCACTGACGAATATAGCACTCTTACATGTTTTTCTTAAAATTGTTTTGCTGACGTGGGCGGTCTTTGTATTCCGTGTTAAAATCACCACTTCTGACCAGCACAAGTCACCCTGCATACGCGTAAATCGATGAAAATGAAATTGAATGATCGCCTGATCTTTCTAACTTTTCAGGATTAAGCGATCATTTGATTGATTTTCACTGATTTTAACGTGTTAGAGGGTGTCCGAGCATTTCGGGTTACCCCAATGAAGCGCAAATAAAACCCATCTGCGCACTTATTAAATAATAACCATGCTATTGTTATCGAAAAAAGGAACCAAAATTCTCAATTATCAGTTAAAACGATTATATTTTTTATTAAATAAAGTCAGATTTTTTGATAAAAAAAAAGAAATGGAAAATGTTGTCTTGCTCTGTATTTCACTGTTGTTGTTGGTTAATTACATTTTGAAAATTGCTGTCAAGTAGTTAAGCTTAAAAATACGTAAGAGTTTTATGACACACACACAAACACGCAAATACACATCCATACAAATACATTAATGCTCTCTAACATTTAAAGCGTTAACAGAAGTAGAATATTCAGTTTTATAACAACAACAAAAACTGGGGGACAAGCATAATTAAATTTTTTCTGGGTTTGTTTTTAATATTTAATGGATTTTCATTTTATTTATGAAAATATTGTTCTTTTTCTTCTTCTTCTTCTCTTGTTGTATTTTGTTTTTGTTAATTTAAAAAATATGGTTGTTGTATGATTATATTGCTCTTTCTTGTTGTTATTGCAGCATTAAAGCCTGCTCTGATGATCTGCTGCTGCGGTGTGTCGTATAAGTGTTTTATGATTTCGTTGCCTGTAAATGTTGAAATTTCTATGTGTCTGCCTGTGTATCAGTGTGGGGGGATTATTTTCATCATCATGTTGAATGAAGAATATTATCTGGGGATGCTAAAAACCCACAAAAAATACAAATTTTTATATAAATGATAACTTTTGTTAAGGGTAATTTAAATTTTCTCATTTTTTTTTTTTTTTTTTTTTGGTAGAAAATATGATTATGTATTTTGTATCAAATTTAAATTTCTTCATACATTTTTAAATATATAAACTTATTAAAACACACACATACATATATTTTCTTTTTCAAATAAGGGAGAAAGTCTTTAGTCAAGTGGTTTGTTCATTCATTACAATTATAAATAAATGTTTATTCTTCAATGCTTATTTTAGACAAAAGGTTTTGTTTGTCGTAAAATATTTTTTCCCAAAAAAGGCCTCTTTGTATGTAAGAAGGCCGTTTAAAATTAGTATTAACGACAGAAGGGTTAATAGAGATTTTTGTTATTTATTTTTATGAATTTTTTAATTATTTCTTTTCTTCATTTTTATGGTAAATTTTAATGAGAGGGCCATTTTTCTTCAATAAATTATGGTGGTGTCATTGAAAAATGTTTTAAGTACAATACTTTATAAGAAAGTAAATTAAAATAACAAATTAAATTAAATTTAGGGTAATTTGAAATACAAATCTTTTAAAACTGGGCTAGAGCAGAACTTAAACTAAATTTTTTTTTTTATTCATGATTTATTAAAAAAAAAAACAAGTAAAAATGCAATATTGGACTATGCCGAATCTTTTATACTTTTCACAGACAGATAGAATATTTGAGGAGTGGGCTCTATATGGAATATATAAATTATTAACCAACCTTTAATAAAACGGAAGTCAGTATTAAAATTGGTTGCAGTTTAGACCTATGTTAGTTATATTACACTGGGGAACAGTCATTTTGCGGCCTGAAACTTTATTGCGAGTTTTAACTAATTTGAGGTCGCTGATTTCAAGTCATATCTCCATTTTGCAACGATTTCGAACGTTAACGTTCTCATAGAAAATTACATTTAAAACAAAAACAAATTTTAAAATTTTTGTTAAAATCAAAAACTTGTTAAGTAATTGTAATTGACAGCAAAATAAATAATAAAAAATACATATTTTTATTGAAATAAACTGTTTTTTGATTTTTGGAATTCATAAAATAAAATTTCTTCAAATTTATGTGCATTAAAGTTATTGAAATAAAAGAATGGACGGTGCAAAACTAATAAATTTGTCATAAATGGCTGATAAGTTACTACAGAAAAAGAAACTATTACAATTTCGTAACAGAACGGCACGGAACAGAACGGAAACAGAAAGTAAAGACTAAAGCCTACAGTACACGGAAATTAAAAAGCCACATGCGCGTGTGGTTCTGACGTAATTTTGACGTCACTAAAAAGCCACAATAGCAAGTTCGTGATGTGTGATGACGACAAAATTACGTCAGAACCACCCACATACGAATGTGGCTTTTTACATTCCGTGTACTACAGGCTTAATTCTGCCTTTATGCATACTCAACTATTTTTTGAAAGTAGGCTTTGTATGGTACATATGATAAATTATGTATCGATCGTGACGAAATTCAAAAGCATGATTTCTAGTCATATAAAACGAAAAAAATCGTTTAAGAAACCGTGCATTCCGCTACTATTTTTGTTAGTTTTTGTTATTAAATTATCAATTTTTTTTTGGTGGTTGTTCAACATTTGCATTAATAACTCTTATGCTAATGCACCGATTTTGCTGGGTTTCAATCCCAAAAACCAGAAACAATTTAACACCAAAATTGTTATTTTTCTTTGAGTTGCTCGAAAGTTAGCGACTTTACAACAGACGAACATGGCTAAATCGACTTCGAAATACTCAAGGACCAGCAATATTAATAGTGTACTTTTTATGGCGTCTTTGAATATTAAAAAAGTTTCTCACGAAGTGACAAACTAATGGTGTTTTCTTTTCTACAAAAAAAATACCACATTTTAAAAGGTGCATTTATAAAATGTCTTGCCTTACATGTAATAATGCAATTTTTTATTTGGCGAGAACAAAACACAAAATTGGATCGCCCTGTTTTTAACAGCTGACAAAAAGTTTGTTCTTCAATATATAAAAAAATATGTACATAAATCAAAAAGGATGTTCTTCAAAATATAAAAAAAATACACATAAACCCAAATTTGTTAATATATTAATATTAAATAAATAAATAAATGAACAAAATGAATGACCAAATTCCAATTTCTTTAGTTTGTTTTTCATAAAATATGTAAACAAAAAAATACATTTGCCAGATTGCGAATTTATTAACACCAAGTTTTTACGATTTCTTGATTTGACGTTTTTTTTTCAAACACAATTTCTTAACACCGAATCCATTTAAATTTTATGTCACTGACAACCTACCATTAATAATGTTATGCTTTCTTTTGTTTTTACTTTAAAATAATAGACAAAATTACTATTAAAACTTAAAAATTTTACTGTCCTGATTAGAGGCGATTTTTTTTCCAACTTCGTCTGGTAACCCTATATATAAACAGAAGCCATCTTTTTACAGGGCATTATCAACACTCTCGATTTATACGGGGCGTAAAGTGCAATGCCTTATGCCATTTAAGGGTGCATTTTTTTAGAATAAAACACGCTGCCCTCTTAGAGAGCAAAGCATTGTTAAGAAACGAACACCAAATTGCATTTTTTAAATAAAATGTGACATTTTTTGTAGAAAAGAAAACACCATAAGTATCCGTTATTAACCTCTTGTGATAGAGAATATATGTAGGTTAGGTTCGGTAAGGTTGAAAGGCTGGTGCGTATGGTCATTTGTGACGCCTTAAGGTTAGTTTAAACGGTAATACAATGTATTACGACATTGCAAAAAATGATGTAGAATGAGAAAAGTCTTTCATGTAAAAGCAAAATTTATTGAGTAAGAGAAAATACGAATACAAAATATGATAAGCGGCCGGTAAATTTTTTTCTAAACCAATTTAGAAACTTGTGTATTTTCACCACACCAGAGGTTTTTTTAGCAGAGTATATTTTATGTGGTAGCATTTTAATACATTTACAAAAACAACTAAAATCAACTCAGGAAATTTTCATGTTGTCTTTGTAAAAATTGTAAAACTGTAACCAAATGATTTTTTGTTATTATTTTTGATTTTACTTATACCATCCGTGTAAACATGAAATATATTTACTTACAACAGACTTTTATTGTTTTCTTTTAAACACGGAGAGAGTGTTTATTATTTTGATTCTGCAAAGTCGTAATACTTTGTATTACCGTGTAAACTAGGCTTTAGTTAGTGATAGAATTCTAAAAAGAAAAGAATAGGAGCAATAAAGAGTGAAAGCACAAGAATAGAGAAAGTAGTGCAAGATAAAAATCGGACAAAACAAGCAAGAGAAACCCTACTAAACAAAAACCTGTCCTACATGTCCCTAGTCTGCTGCGGCGCAGCCAGGTCATTCTGATTGCAAATCCCACCAGATTCTCGAGCCCACAGCCCGAGACATCTCCCTGAACATCTAATTAAACTAAAACTGAATTATAATTGAACTATGACTGAACTGGAATAAAACGCATCTTGAACACAACTAAAACTGAACCAGAACGGGGTACTATAAGAGAACTAGAACAAAACTAGAACTTAACTAAACTAGAAATACGGATTATCCAATGTGTGAAAAATTTCAATTACCACGCCCCAAAGTTGCAGTAACTATTTCGCCTTTAAGAAGCCTTAAGAAATATGTTTTTAAATTACATCACATTTTACTTAAATGTAAATACCACTTCATCAGAAAGTGCTACTTTTAAATAACAATAAAAAAAATTTACACAGAAAATGATTTTTGTATATAAAAATGTAGACTTTATATACATAAAATAAAAATACGAAAAAAAAATCCAGAAAAAAGTTATAAAACTCAGAAACGTAATATGAAAAAAAAAGTTTACACAAATTTGCACAGGGAGAAAAAATGTTGGTTTTAGCAGGGAATTTCAAAGCAAGTTAGAAACAATAAATTAATGCTAAAATAACAAGAAATATTTTTGGAATCCTTTGATTAATTTTTTTTTTTTTGTACACAATAAGATTAAACTTAATTTCCGTTTTCTATTTATATTTACAATATATTTTTCTTTAAGTGGTTCATATTTTTTTTTTTATCAATTTTTTGCTTAGAATTTATATTATAAAATGCTACCTTTCTTTTAATAAAAAGAAAATGTAAAATAAATATAAAAAATAAAAAAAAAAGATTTTACACTGTGTTAGGGTATTTAAAATATATGCCTTCTTCTTTTCTACTTGTGCTGCTGTCGCTGCTGCTGTTGCTGCTGCTGTATCTCTACGCCTCCAACAATTTTCAATGCAGCAACAATTTTTTCCTTTTATTTTTTGCTACAAAGTTTTCCTTTTTTTACGGTTTTTTTGCATAAAATTTATTTTCTACTTATAAAATAACATTTTTTTTTTGGTTGAAAATATTTTTCCATTTTATTTTTCGCTGCCAACAAAATTTTTTTTATTTTTGATCATGAGCATGTATTTAAATGTGTGTTTAAATAGGAGCATAATCCGGTGTACTTACACTCGAAAAATTTAGTTGGAAATAAACCTATTAAAGCTTTTAATTGTTTAAGTAAAAAATTTTGCTCTGAAAAAGAATGAAACGCCGCAAGCTCTTTCTCGTGTTGACAAAAAGAACTCCCGGCTTTAGAAAGGCTTTCGTAAAATTTAAATTTTTTATAAAACTTAAAAATTAAACTTTCATTTTGTCATACACTCAGGGTGGAATCATTTTTCAATATGGTCACCTCCAACAAACATTTTTTCATATTAGACCCGCAAGTCTTGCGACAGAATACAAGTAAATGAGAAATTGAGAACAACCAAATTTCATTAATCTGCGATTTTTCGTTGGGACAAAAAGATAATTGCGTAATAAGAAAACGACCATTAGAAATGTTAGTTTTAAAGAAAAGATACGCTTAGAAATGAAACCAAACTGAAAAAACCGTGAACTTTAATTTTGTAGCTCGATATATCGCCATCGCAACTAAGGAAAGCCTTGCAATCTTAATTTAAATTAGTTTTGAATATTTCCTTTTAATAATACAAAAAAGATAAAACGTTTAAATTTTTCGGTCTGGGTCGATCACTAAACCTCTTTTTCGTAATATTTTATACTCAAAGTTTGATTAAAAATAAAATTAGAAATAGATTTAACTTAAAAAACTTGGCAGCATTAATACATGCCAAAAACTTTCTCAAGTTCTTGTTGGAACTAGTCGTGTCCATATATATATATATATATATATACGCACATCTTATTTTCAACTTTTGGCAGTAATAAAATCAGATTTGAATAATTTTTCTAAACAGAAAAAATTCTCGCCCATTTTTTTTTCAATTAAACTATTAATTAAAAATAAAATCAAAGTCAATTAAAAATTTCATTCAGTGAATTAAACATTAGCCTATATCAACAAAATTTTTGCAGAAAATATTTTAATATCAAAAAATATTTAATTGATTTAAATTTTTTTTGGAATCGGTCCATATTTGAGCATGGTTTCCATTAGGGTGTTCAGCCGATTAATTCTTGTTCGATTAATCAAACAATTTTAAGCGAATAATTGTTCGATCGATGTAAAATTGCTTATTTCGATTAAATGATTAATCGAAGAATTTATGCCGATTAATCGAATAATAATAATATATGGTTTTTCTGTTAAACGTATATTTATTTTTAAGTTTAAGAATTAAAAAAAACAGGCATTTTTAGTAAGTAATACAGCATTTTTTTTGTTACATTTGTTTAACACAATTTAATAATTAATTTCACAAAAGAAAAATAAATAAATGTATGTTAATTCAAAGATTTGTATCAATATTTTTTTTTAAGCAAACTTTGGTTGGAAAATATTTAGCGAAGGATAAATTAAATAATGCTTAAGGTAAAGCTTCTTTAACATCTTCTCTAATTTACCACTTGCGCATAATGCTTGAAGAAAGAAGATGCTCCACCAACAAAATCAAAGGGGGCTACAAGTGGCCCAATGAATAAATATTTTAAACAAAATACTTAATCGATTCTTTTGAGGAAATGATTTGCAGAAGCATAGCAGAGGATGGAATGTCCGTGAAAAGTTAAAAAAATTCAATAGTGATATTACACTTTTGAAATCTAAGGGTTTAAATATGCCGGAAGTGAAGCAACAACTTGGAGCTACATTGACAAGTTTTATTTAAAAAAGAATGTTTATTTACGCAAGTACTTACTTTTTCAAAAATTATCGAAAAAAATCTCGTAATTTATAAAATTTCTGGGCTTGGAATTATTCGATTAATCGATTAATCGATTAATTTTAAAATTTTATTCGCTTAATCGAATAATTCAAAAAGTCAAATATTGATTAATCGTCTAATCGAACAAAAAAATAACCCGATTAATTGATATAAAATTTGACGACGATAACTTTTATAGTAGCTGCTATGTCATGGCAAAATATCGTGCTGATAAAGCATTGACCACAGGCCCAATATAAACTTTTTCCATTAAATCCCATTGAGACGAAAGATCTGATATAAAATTAAACGTGAATTTGATATCAGTTGTAATATTAATTAAATTAGCTAATTTGGCTTCATCTCAAGTGTAGTTATGAATTTTACTGGTGGTAACACTGACTTTGGGGGGGGCAAACGGACTGCCGGGTATCGCGCACGCTGTGGCAGGTGCTTAGTAGGTAAAATTCGGTTGCTCTGCTGGGCAAGGGTAGGGTCTGAATTAGGACCATGATAGGTATTATCACGGGCCACTTTATGATAGGCAGGATGGCGGTGAGAATAAGATCTGACTTGTCGGATAAATGTAGGTTTTGTGAAAACCCAGAGGAGTTGGAGACAGTTGAGCACATTCTGTGCTTGAGACTCTGACGGGATTCGTAATGGGAATGACTTGGTTGTGCGGCTGGAGACTGGAAACTGGACACATGTAGGACAGTTTTCTGTATGGTAGGGTTGTTTTTGATTGTGCTGTCTGAATTTTAATCTTCCACAACTTTCTCTTTTTTCTGTGCTTTTACCCTTTACTTCTCCTATTCTGTCATAACAGAATTATTTTATTATCTACGGCGTCACAATGGACCATACTAATCTCTGGGTGAGAGTGTGAAGTTTACTTCGCACCAGCCTTTCTATCCTAACCTTAAACTCACTCTTACCGTCATCGGGAGTTATCGGGCTGCCAATGATACTATGTTGGCGTATGGATTTTTCGGTTTTTTTTTTTGTGTTTGTATTAGAGATGACACGCCCACTGCTAAGCGCCGGCTTATCACGAAATTACTGTAAACATTTCGAGAAAATGGGTTCATCGGTATGAGTCTTTTTGAGTACTTTTGGTGATTAAAAACTTATTGGTCACGTGCACGCTTTAAAATTGACACACAACAGACTCACGCTTATGATTAAAAAGTGGTTGATTTAAAATTCAATAATAAAAACTATTAAAACAGAGTCGAAAATGTCTCTAAGCTAATAAAGAAACGAATCATATATGACTCTTCAAGAAGAGTCGCGGGTAGGGTACAATTTTCTCACGACAAACGTATAATTTATGATCAGAAAATGTGCGCAAGAGACTCGAATATGATTAAAAATTTCAAAAATGCTAGCTGGGTAGATATGTACATACATTTTGTTCGAGAGTAATTTTAAGTCGGTCAATACTGAGGTTTCGGTTCGAAAATTTTTTTTTTTTATATTTCCCCGAAAAATATTTTTTAAATTTAATGTAGAAAATTTCGGAAAGTTCTCCGTAAAGTTTTTAGCCTAAATGTTTGGTTTTGTAATATTTTCTAGTTTAACAAAAAACTCGAACACATGAGCTCAAATGCCTGCCAAAAAGCAGTTGTCTTCAATTCTATTTCTTTAGGAAGTGTGGGGAAGTACAGACATATTTATTTATTATTGTTTCCTCTTGAGTGTAGCTTAATAAGTGTATTTATACTCGTACTTAAGTTTGTATGTTGCAAAATATATGTGTACGAATAAGAGCAGCTTTGTTCCCTGACAGCACAACCACTCCATATGCCACTAACTTTTGCAGAACTCTGGCTGTGAGATTATTTTCTCTTCTCCTTTTTGTAATAAAATTGTGATAAAAACTCAAACAACATTTGCAAATAAAACAGTATTTGTGTGTCTGTATGTGTGATAAAAAAAATAAATTTTTTTAACACATCTACACATGCATACATATCACAACAGCATCATCATAAAATTTATACTTCTCCTAAATTAATATGTGTTTGTGTGGGCATAAGCACAGTAGTACGAGTATGATTTTTAACTAGGGAAAAGTAGTTGCAAAAAATAACTTTGCTCTAACAATTATTTTTTTCTTTCTTTTTTATATTGTAAGGAGGCAGACAGATATACATACCAACATACTCCTAGTACCTCGATGTTGAACTGTATTTGAGGACTTTTGTACAAACATATACACAGTTAAGCATGCATTTGCAGAACCTACCCAGCGGGAAAAAGAAGGAGTAGGAAGGCCTTCTAGAAGGCCTCTGTACCCCTTCTTTTGGATGTACAAGGCCTTCTTGCTCCATTCCATACTCATATCTTTTTTACACACGTTGTCATTGCGGAGAAGGCCTTCCGCTCTCGCTTCTTCAGCAGGTACATAAGAAGGGTAACGGGACCAAAAAAAATTGATTTTGCTTTTGCTTGTGCAAAAAAACAATACAAAAAATGTTACTCCTTTTCTACTCCCTTCTCATAGAAGCGAGTGTTGAAGGTGTATCTTATCTTTTATACGAAAGAGCTGAGGCCTTCTATGAGGCCTTCTTTAGCAGTTAGATAAGAATAGTAATTGAATCAAAAAATCTTTTAAGCAGGCCTTTAAAAAGGCCTGAAGTAAGAAGGTCTTCTGAGTTTTCCCGCTGGGTACTATCATTTCTGCTACACACACACACACATACCTAAAAATGTTTAGGTATTTTATCACATATTTTCTTTCTGGTGCGATTTTTTTTTCTTTTTTCTTATGCTGGAAATTCAATGTGCGCCAAGAAATAAATTTTTTCTCTTTGTATACGAATATTAACGTGTTTATGTGAGTGTATTAAGTAGACGTATCATAAAGAAAATACTTGGCTTGAATTCCCTATTATGAGTTTCTAAGGCTGGACTAAAAGTTTGTTTGGAAGCAATTCTTTTGAACTTTGGCCCCAACTTTTGAGAAACAAACTTACTTGTAAAAACGAAGTTCTATCGGATTTTTAAAAAGGCAAAGCAAAAGTCAACAATTGGTAGCGCTTAACAAAATACATTGGCATTACTTTGTTAGAAGCCAGTTCTTTAGCACATACTTTTACAATTTCAAACGTCCTCTCTTTTAGCCTTGCCCTGCGTTAAAAGAAAATTAAGGACCTTTTAATAAATGAAATAGAAACTTTTTCTGCTACACTCTGTTATTTTCTACATGTGTTTATTTGTATGTGTTGGTATGCAATCTTTTCGCATTAAAATGCCACAAAATCTACAACAGAAGCAGCAACATCATCAACAATATAGCAACAACAAGAATAATGCTGAAATTTAGGTTGGAAACTCCCTTTAGTATTCTGCTATTTGCTATACAAGGAAAATTCCCTCCAACGTACCCCCTCTCTCTTTTTCGAAAATATTTTTACATACATCTCCCTCTTCCTTGGAAAATGTTTTCATTTTTTTTTTTTATTCGTAATTTTCAGATTTTTTCTTAATTTTTTCCTAAACTTTTTTGTCAATTTGATTTTAACATGTTAAAGTTTACGACACAGTGTTTTAGCAGGCTATAAAATGTTCAGGAATTGTATATTTTGCTAGTTAAATATTTACAAAATGTCCTTGTATGTCTTGCTGTATTTTAATGATTTATCATCAGAATTTTGACTCTTGCTTTTTTTGTAATTTTATGTTAATTTTTTTTTTGTTTTTTAAAAAAAGTAAGCCAAAAAATTTTATACTGGTGTACTCAGCATAAATAGTTTATGACAAATTTTTACAAAAGTCGATTTTTTTAAGACAATTTAATACAAAAAATAATACTCCAAGTTAATGACAACAGCTTAATATGGATGTGTCAGAAGCTAAAAGGCCTAACACTACAAAATTAAAAGTATTAAAAGAAAAAAAAAAAATAAAAGTGGATTTCAATAAAAAAATTGATTAAATTTGCTCCAGTAAAAAAATTCATAGTATCAATTAAACGTTTAATGCACTTTGATTCACTTGAGTAAACATCTTATTCACTT
Organism: Pollenia griseotomentosa; assembly: GCA_963931875.1. Classification (NCBI taxonomy): domain Eukaryota; kingdom Metazoa; phylum Arthropoda; class Insecta; order Diptera; family Polleniidae; genus Pollenia; species Pollenia griseotomentosa. Next base: position 170,295,304 of record OZ007562.1, on the reverse strand, counting down.
GATTAAACGTTTAATTCACTTCATTAATCTAAGTTTAGTTTTGATAAATGCTTTAATTGAAAAAAGAGCGAGAATTTTTTTAGTGATATTTGAAAAAATGATTTCTAAAATTTTAGATGCTGCTAAAATAAAGTTGTCTAATTTTGTTCTGTATATTTACAAATTTCTAGCTGGTTGTTGTAGGATTTCTTCGTTCATTAAAAAATAATTTAATAAAAATTATATAAAAAATTTCAATTAAAAGGATCAACTGTTCAATAAAATCACAATTGTTATAAAAAACAAAAACCTTTTTACAAAAAAGTACTTTTTAAATAGCTATCTTTCACATCATGTACATTTTCACAAACATTTAGCCATTCTTAACAAATAAATTTTTATAATAAAGTGGCATTTAACAAAAAATACATTTTAACAAATAAAATACCTTTGTACAAGAAATAACTTTCTAACAAAAGTACCTTTTAACAAAAAATTAAATTTTAACAAAAAGTACCCTTTACAAAATGTTAAGCTAAGAGTGTATTTTAGCAAACAATAAAAATTTGTACAAAAAGTACCGTTTTACAAAAGTACACAAAAAAGTACCATTTTAAAAAAGTACACTGAAAAGTACCTTTTTGCAAAAGTACACAAAAAAGTCCTTTTTACATAAGTACACAAAGATGCACCTTTTAACAACAGTACACAAAAAAGTACCTTTTTAAACCAGTAAACAAAAAAGTACCTATTACAAAAGCACAAAAAGTACCTTTTTACAAAAGTACAGAAAAAAGAACCTCTTTACAAAATTATTATTAGTTCCTGTGGTTCCTATAAGGAAAAAAGGCCACAAAAGTACCTCTACAAAACATTCCTTTTTACGAGAAAGTATCTCTTTACAAAAAAGTACCTCCTTACAAAAAAGTACCTCCTTACAAAAAAGAACCTTTTTACATATAAGAAACTGTTTGCAAAAAAAAAAGTATGGATCTGTTAAAAAAAAATACCTTTTTTTATAAAATTTCTACAACAAAAATTCGTTTAACAGAGAGTATCTTTTTTCAAAAAATTATTTTTACAAAAAAGTATTTGCAAAGAAAGAGTATCTTTATACAATTTTTTTTCCCAAAAATACCCTTCTTTCATTTAAAAGTCATGGGAGGTTAAAAATCGGATCATAAGAAACTATGTATTAGTAAGTATGTATTGAATATTGTGATGACGTATGATTATCATGTTAAAATAAATTAAAATCCGTTTTGGCAAAAAAAAAAAATTTTTTTTTTATTATGTTTAAAATTTAAAAGATTTTGCTATTCGTGCTTAATTCCCAATTTTTATTCTTGATAAAAACACTAAAATTTATTGTTGATAAGATAAGCTACTCCTATGCGCATTTCACTGGTTGCTTAGGCCATATCGTCAGGAAACTTCATTCATTATGATTTTAGAAAAACTAAAGATATTAAACCAAATAAAACTGTTAAGCGTATAAGAATCATAAGCAACAGTTCTACTTGTAACAATATCAAAGTTTAAACAAAAACATCAACAATAAACAGTGAGTTTATCTCTTCTTACATTTCGCAAAAATATTTATAAATTTCTTACAAAGTTTTTGGTTTTTTATATTTAATATTTACATTTTGTCTTTTCCACTTTAACAACAAGATTCTTTTAATCATCTACAAAAACACAAACAATTCTATCAATAGAAATTTTTTCTGTAAATGGCCCATTTTCTACCCAATATCAATACCTTGGTTAATTACCTTTCGCAAGAAATCAACAACAACAACAAAAACCAAAAAAAAAAATAAAAAATAAAAAAATATCTTTAGAAAGTAAAAATAAATAAAGCCAAACAAGCAGCAAACAATTACGGTTAATATTAATAATAATAAAAACAACAACAAAAAACTTGTGTATTAATAAAAGCCGCTTAATGATAACACCAATACAGCCAGCCCTACAAACATATTTTTCCCTAATACATAAACATACACACATACATATATTGTTAACAAACTTACTAATATCCTTTTGAGGTTTAACAGTTTGGGAACACAAAGAAGAGAACAAGAAGAAGAAGTATGACTGCCATTTACAATGATACATTACAGACATTCCCAATGGACGGAAAGAAGACAAAAATTGGTTTAAGTTTTATGCTTTTATTGGGTTTGAGTTGTTGTATAAGTATGTTGGTAAAACTTCTTGGCTGTTATTTAATGGACTTGCCACTCTCATACTCTTCTTTAACAAACATACTCATACACACACAATCGGCTTTCATTAAATTTAAGTAAATGTTAAATATGTTTCACAATGTTAAAACAAAATATAGAAAAAGATTTTTCTAAAAAAAAAAACAAAGTTAAACAAAGCCCCGATAAAGTAAAACACACTTACATACTTGCAAAAAAAGGAAGATGTTTAAGAAACTTGATGCAGGGTGGTGGTGAAGAAGAGTTTGAAAAGGAGTAATATCACTTGCAGCTACTAAGCTGCATTCAGACTGGTTATAAAGAAACTCCTTGCAAAACCCAGTCGCCAAAGTAGAGAGAAAAATAAGTAGGATTGCTGCTCTCGACTGTGCTGAATCTTTAGTACCCTTCATCATGATAATGAAGTACAGAAATTTATATGAGACGCTTACAAAGTAGCGGGTTAAATGCTAGTATGCATTTATATTTTAACTAAGAAATTAAAGAAATCATGTCTAGTTAAATCAAATAAGTGCGATTTTTGGTTCAATTCACATCTATATATTTAAGCGGCAAATCATATATGGGCTGGTTAAGTTAAAAAAGTGCAAAAATTAACAATTTTAAATAATAAAAAAAACCACAACAAAGGCAGTCGTGGTTGTTTGCTCATGTCTCTGGTATTTGTTGACCGATATGACGCAATTTCAATAGCAAAAAATTCCGGACTGTATGTTATGTAAATATATAAAAACCTTGTCCCCATTATATCTGGGGTCTTTGAAAACCCCATTTCAAAGGGCAGACAGACAGACGAACATCGTTAAACAAACTTGGAATCGTTAAATCAACTTCGCTACACATAAGGAAATTACAAACGGAATAACAAACTTATATACGGTACCGAGCAAAAGTGAGCACATGTTTAAAAGTTTAACTGTCACAAACGTGCGAAAGGTAGAGAAATGTTCGCCGGATAATTCTGGAGTTACAAAAATCAGCTCTTTGATACTAAAGCAAGCTTGATAGCAAAGCAGAACCGTCTAAAAAGCGGCTGTCAAAAAGGAAAAGCCGTTTTAATCCGACAAAAATATCAAGGTCCATCGAAAATTGGCGTAAAAACATAGAAATTGGAATATTGAGGACTGGGAGCGAGTGATTTGGTCATGCGAGACAAAAATTATACATTTTAAGTCGTAAGAAATAAGTTATCCACGCCAGTGGATCTAAAGAAGGTATCCAAAGGCGGCATTACGTGGAGTCAACTGTTAAACACGAAGGAGGCAGTTTGTAGGTGAGAAATCTGCGTCATTATTAAAAAAGAGTTCTATTTGAATTGTTTTCAAACTAATTTTTCAGAATTCGTAGACATGACCGCTTACCCCCAAGAGCAAGTTATCTTCCAGCAGGACGGTAATCTGAAACATACCGCTAATATTGTTAAAGAATGGCTGTCGCGGCAAAAAAGAGAGTTTGTAAGCAATAGTAAAAAAGTAGCTGGGAAAGTATCATAGGGCTCCTGTAACCATGGAACAACTATGGCATCGAAACAACACGAACCAATTAAAAATATTGTTGAAAAAGCGTTTTATAAAAATTAACAATATAATTTAAATATGTATATTGAAGAGAAAGTCCCATAACTGCCAAGGAGCTGCCCATAGAGGGATAAACGACCAGCCTCCACTAGTTTTTTGCAGGGACCGAAAATAACAGTTATTTTGAAATTTTAAAACAAAAATAGCATCTAGATGTAAATGTCGGAAAACTGTTTCAAGTATTTCATACTGATCCTTATGAATTATTTTATGATAAAAAATATTGATTTTTAAAGTTTGGATTTTTATTTTTTCGATCAAAAAACCAATTATTTTTTTATGTTTATTTTTTAAGCAATAAAAGTTATTCTCTGAAGAAATGTACGTGCTATAATTAGTTACTTAACTTTAAATATTTATTTATATATGTGATCATAATTGGGATTTTTTATGCATATTAAAATAAACATTTCTGGCCTGTTCGTGGATAACGGATGAAGACTTCGTTCGCTCAACTTACATGTAAAACAAAAACAATATTTTAAAATTTGTATTTGTTTTAAATGTTATTTAAACGAAGTTTACAATTGTTATCGAAGAACAGGCCGTTAAATTCAACTAAATAATTATAGCGCGTACATGTCATTAGAGAACAAGTTTTATTTTAGCTCAGAATAATTAAAATCAAAAAATAATTGTTAATTTTGATCAAAAAAATCATAATATAAAAATAACTGTTGTTATCCGATTTTTATGAAAAAAAGAATAACAGTAACGGTCCCTGGTTTTTTGTTCTTAACATTCCCTCAAAACATTTAATAAAATTCCTAAATTTGGCCCCTAAAGCGCCTGATTAAAAATATGTATTCAAATTTGGATTGAAAACCATGAACTGTTCAATAAAATAATCACATGCTAATAATTTCTTATTCATATTTGCATCAATTGCTCTTTAAAAATTAATTTTCACTTTAATTTGTTTCTGTCAAAACGTCAAATTTAGTCCATTATTAAGAAAAATTCCAGTTGATTCTCTTGGTACTAAGTAGATTTGAGGGGATCTTGCCAAAATTTAGTCACGAAGTAGATTTCATTTTGTAAGATTTGGCTCGAAATCTCGTGTATTAAAACTTGCCGACATGTAAAAAATCAGAAAAAATGTTAAATTATAAAAGTCCTTTAGGAAAATTTTTTAAATGTTATCCTAAATGGCCCACGCTTCTGCTTTTGTACATGACAAAAAAAATTATTCTTAAATAAAAGTTATAAATAAATATTTTTTCCTCCGTCTTACTTTATTTTCTACATGTTCAAACAAAAAAGAAAAAAAACCATACTCACTGGCAACGTCGAAATAAAACAAACTCACAAATTTACAAACAATATAAAAAAAATATATATGTATATGTATGAATGTATGTAGTAGAAGGAAAAAAAAAAAAATCATAAAATCCATAAAACTTCTTCATTACACTTAAAGGGAACAAAACAAAAACACAAGCATAAGAACAAAAAAAAAAAACAGTCCACATTAAAACAAACCCTTCGTGTAAACACTTTTACCAACCAACCACCCACTAGCGCCATCCTTTTGTCTGATTTCTACAGTTTTATTGTTATTTTTTTTTTTCTTTTTCATTTTTGCTGTTGCTCCCTCATAATCGAAAGAACTTTTGCTACCATTCTTTTGTTTAAGCTACAGATACAAAAAGATATACACACACACAAACACAGTTAAAGCTTAAGAACACGACAAGAAAAACGAAGAAAAAAAAGATAAATGAAACTTTTCCATAACGGGTATATGCTATATCCTTTTATTTGTATTTGTATATGTTTTTATTGTAGTCCTCATTATTATTGTTCTTGTTGATGTTGTTAATGTTGTTGTTTGTGTTGTCCTTGTTGTTGCTGCTGTCAATGTTGGGTGTCTTTGGCCGGCAATATAAGATTATATGTTACCCAGAAATCCCTCCTCAGTTCTTCCAGTACTCAATTTATCCACCAAACTTTAACTCCCTTTGAAATAAATGACTAAATAAAAGATTGAATGAATGAATAAATGAATGAAGGAAAGAACGAAGAAGAATGTTGAATAAAATAAGCAAAAAAAAAAAAAAAAAAACTGCTGAAAAAAGTTTTTCTCATTCTATTGAGGCAGCGTAAATGTGTCTTCTTACAATATTGTTCGCCTGAAAGAAACATTTTCCACGTTGACAGCATACAAAGTATCCTTAAACCGTAACAATAAAATGAAGCAACACACATACACACTCACTTACACAAACTCTATACAAACACAGAGTTTTATAACAAAATAAGCAAGGAAAAAAAAAAGAAAACGAATTGAAGGCGAAGAAAAAGTAGCAGCAGCAACAGCAGCTTCTTAAAATAAAGAAAAGAAAAAAGCGCAAAATATATTTTCACAAAATAATACAAAAGACTTTAGCGAACAGATTCAACAAAAACAACAACAAAAAAAAAAACCAACAACGACTTGTAAAAATATAAAAATCACATGCCAAACTTTCAGGCAGGCATACAGTCGGTTTGCATGTATTTGTATCTTAAAAAAAAATAATTTTAATACCAACAAATAGACTACTTTTTTTCAGTTAAGCAGTGTTGCTACTATTCGACCTTGAAAAGTACAATCGTAGACCAATGAAAAATATAGTATTTATTCTTAGAACTACACGAGATTTTCCAGTGTTAAAATAACCAGCACCACTAACTTATTAATTTAATAAAACGCCTTAAAAACAAAATATACCCTGAAGGAAACCTGGGTGCAAGTGTCTCCAAGTCACCAGTTTTGCCTACTATTTTAGTGACTTTTTGGCGACATTCTCAACGAAGTGTCTACACTTTTATATTTGTCTTTAATAAGAAGAAAAATTTGTTATGAATTCGTATCTTAACTCTTTTTTCAATGAAATGATTAAATGTTAAAAAAAAAACAATTTTCATTTTGACATTTACTTTAAAAAAGATTGCAATGTCGACATATGGTCCCAAAGAACTACCGAGTCAACGTAAATAACACTGCCTGGGGTATAATAAGTCACTAGTACTAGTAACTGTCTCAGTAGTGAATCAGTACAGATTCACTAGTGAAATTTCTTACAGGGTATCTTATCACCATTGTGAGCAACAGACTTATAAAAACTTTAATAAAGGAGCTGAAGAGAATTGAAACCGTCCCCTAGATCTACACTTTTACAGTTTATTTGATTGTCTTGCAAGGCACTATTCTAGGCCAAAAAACTCTGAAGAAATAACAAGAGCAAGAGGTAAAAAGAGCACGTCAATAAAGATCAGAGTTCGAAAATAAACATTATATACTGTCCTTTATGTTCTGTGCAATATAAATGTTTAAAACACAAACGCTAAGAGTAGTTGTGTAGTAAATACCTTAAAAAAACTTTTCTCTGTTTGTGATATTCGTACACAAACATAATACTGCACTAAACCAACTCAACATAAATCTGGTTTCACACTGTGAAAGTTTTCTTTTAAAAAGTCTGAGCTTATTGGTGAGAAGGGATAGAAGAATAGTCTTAATAGTCGCTCTCACCTATAAAGTCAGACTTTCTGAAAGAAAACATTCATAGTGTAAATCCAGACTAAAGGTGAGAAAATTGCATTGCGTTCGGTTTATGCGTAAAGAAAACACAACCATGCAACAACAAACAAGCGAGAAGCTTTGCTACTTTTTTTTTGCTCATTCTTTCATTAATGTAATAAAAACACTAGAGAACATTAAAATATAATGTATGACAAAAGAACCAGTACAATTGTACTGTTTTATAACGAAAAATAGAGCAATACAAATGTTGGTTACTCTCGTGAAAATAATTATGAACGGTATAAAGGGTTGTGTACTAATACACAAACACTAAAATTAAATAGATATCGTTTCTGGGCAGATATTCGTAATCACTAGTTTTTGCGTACTCCATTAATATCACAAAATATTTATACAAAAATATGATTTGGTACAATTTAACGCAAAAAAGTACAATTTCAAAACTCCCATAGCCATCCCTGCTTTCTTCTACTGCTAAATTGTTTTTCATTCAGTTTTTATTTTTTTGCTTTTGTTACCATGAGATGATAAAATCTAAAAAAAAATCTATGTAAGAAAAAATTGTGCAAAGGACCACCAATAAAAAAAAGAAGAAATTCTATGCTCATACACAGCATCACCGAAATAATATTAGAAGATGAACAAAAAAAAAAAAAAAGAAACAGTGGCAAAAGTTGAAGGATAACTTAAGATTAAAATACATGTCAATATTTGAACGATACAAAACGAATTTAAGGAACCTTCTGGGCATCATTTTTTGGCAAATGTTTAAAGACCAATTTCTATTTGCTTTTGCTTAATGAATACCTTACCTTTTGTGGGGCTATGTTAAAGCTCATGTCTATACACACATTCCCGCTTCAATTGACGCATTGGAAGACAACATTGAAGCATTTATTCATGCGATACCGGCCGAAATGTTGGAAAGAGTATGCCAAAATTGGACTAAGCTGATGGACCATTTGAGGTGCAGTCACGGTCAACATTTGCATTTTTCTGAATTTTATGTTTTTTTTTTAACTTTCCTATAGCTCTTAAAAAATCACCCATTACAAATAAACTCGTTAATCAGCAGCTTAGAAGCAACAATAATATGGTTGTGAATTCTTGGTGGCGGACTTATTTAAGCATAATATGGTTGTCGGTGACAATAATATGGTTAAAATACCCATAATATGCTTAAAAAAATTTGTTAACCCTCCAACCGTAACGTTAGTCGATTCAAGATATTGAGATTCAGCAGATTCAGTTCGGTTTATTGAGATTCATCATTCTGAAATTCGGGATTGTTTTTTTAACTTTTTGGGGTTAATAGTCCAAAAAAATTTAATTTCATAAGAAAGAACTACCCCTATTTAGGGGCATGATTCATTTTTTTATATGTGCTATTTTTTATCATTTTGCTCCCAGGGAAAAAACATGTTTAAACATGGAAAATTATGTCTAATTTAACCATATTATTGTCACCGAAAACCATGTTATGGTTAAATTAGGCGTCCATGAAGAAGCCACAATCATATTATGATTGCCTCTAACCATGTTATGGTTAATTATAACTAAAATATGTTCAACATTCATAATAGCATGGTTGGTTTGCAATCATAGCATGTTGCTTTTAGAAAAAAGGAAAATACTTTTGTTAATTTAAAAACAAATTATTGTCATATTTAACAATAACATGTTTTGAGGCAACCATAATATGGTTCTCGGTGACAATAATATGGTTAAATTAAACATAATATGTTTAAAACTTTCTTTAATAATAATTTTGTTTGGAGGTCAACATATTTAAACATGTTTTTCTCTGCGTGTGGGGTAACACATAAAGAAAAAAAAACCCTTAATTTGGGGTCAATTTTCATTTTCTTTATGGGGTCATATTTCCTAGGGATACCTTTCAAAGAGGCTATGATTTCCTAAGGAAAACATTTTTAAATGAGCAATAATACCATAATGGTTTTAGATTTAGATCACTTCTTAAATAGAATCAAAGTCATATGGTCTTATTTTTCAGTGGGATATGAAATAAGTTAAAGAAAAGGAACCATAAATTTAAAAATATTCATACGCGTTTTAAGTTTCACTTAAGGAAAAAACTCAATTTAAATTTCACCAAGTTTATTTTAAACTAACTATTATACTACATTTACACCTACGCAAAATCTAGTACTTACGAGATTTCGAGCCAAATCTAGTTGTTTTTGACTAGATTTCCCAGACAAAACAAAATCTACTTTGTGACAAGATTTCGACGAAATCTACTCAAAATCTAGTAGTACTTAATGATGCAACATTTAAAAAAAAAAAAAAACAAAACAAAAATTGTTAAAAAAAATATTAAAAATTTTTATAAAAATTGTAAAAAAATTAAAAACACGAATAATATTGATAAAATAAATATCGTTGATTATTAAAAAAAAAGGTAATGCATATTATCAAAAAGTAATTTCAATTTTTGGGAATACAAAATTTTAATTTCAAAAGATTTTGTTATTCGTGCTTAATTCCCAGTTTTTATTATTGATAAAAACACTTGAAATTTATTGTTGATGGGATAAGCTATTCCTATGCGCATTTCACTGGTTGCTTAGGCCAGATCATCAGGAAACTTCATCCATAAAGATTTTGGAAAAACTAAAGATATTAAACCAAATAAAACTGTTAAGCGTATAAGACTTATAGCAACAGTTCTACTTGTAACAATATCAAAGTTTAAACAAAACACATCAACAATAAACAGTGGGTTTATCTCATCTTACATTCCCCACTACAATTAGTTGAAATTCTCTCAACATTAACTGTAGTTGTAAGTAGGTTAAGAAAAACAAAATAAAAACAAACAACAACTTACAAAAGATGTTGTCAATTAAGTGTTTTTTTTTAGACCGTGCACTTGTCTGTTTATTATCAAAAAGTAATTTCAATTTTTGGGAATACAAAATTTTAATTTCAAAAGATTTTGTTATTCGTGCTTAATTCCCAGTTTTTATTATTGATAAAAACACTTGAAATTTATTGTTGATGGGATAAGCTATTCCTATGCGCATTTCACTGGTTGCTTAGGCCAGATCATCAGGACTTCATCCATAAAGATTTTGGAAAAACTAAAGATATTAAACCAAATAAAACTGTTAAGCGTATAAGACTTATAGCAACAGTTCTACTTGTAACAATATCAAAGTTTAAACAAAACACATCAACAATAAACAGTGGGTTTATCTCATCTTACATTCCCCACTACAATTAGTTGAAATTCTCTCAACATTAACTGTAGTTGTAAGTAGTGGGGAATGTAAGATGAGATAAACCCACTGTTTATTGTTGATGTGTTTTGTTTAAACTTTGATATTGTTACAAGTAGAACTGTTGCTATAAGTCTTATACGCTTAACAGTTTTATTTGGTTTAATATCTTTAGTTTTTCCAAAATCTTTATGGATGAAGTTTCCTGATGATCTGGCCTAAGCAACCAGTGAAATGCGCATAGGAATAGCTTATCCCATCAACAATAAATTTCAAGTGTTTTTATCAATAATAAAAACTGGGAATTAAGCACGAATAACAAAATCTTTTGAAATTAAAATTTTGTATTCCCAAAAATTGAAATTACTTTTTGATAATAAACAGACAAGTGCACGGTCTAAAAAAAAACACTTAATTGACAACATCTTTTGTAAGTTGTTGTTTGTTTTTATTTTGTTTTTCTTAACCTACTTACAACTACAGTTAATGTTGAGAGAATTTCAACTAATTGTAGTGGGGAATGTAAGATGAGATAAACCCACTGTTTATTGTTGATGTGTTTTGTTTAAACTTTGATATTGTTACAAGTAGAACTGTTGCTATAAGTCTTATACGCTTAACAGTTTTATTTGGTTTAATATCTTTAGTTTTTCCAAAATCTTTATGGATGAAGTTTCCTGATGATCTGGCCTAAGCAACCAGTGAAATGCGCATAGGAATAGCTTATCCCATCAACAATAAATTTCAAGTGTTTTTATCAATAATAAAAACTGGGAATTAAGCACGAATAACAAAATCTTTTGAAAGGTAATGCATATTTTTTGATGTATATTTCTTTTTGTGTTTGTGTGTGTAACGAAAAAACTTTAAGTCAGCTGTTGTGTTATAAAAACAAAATCTCGCTAATGTCAAAAAAGTACAATGTAAACGCACTAGATTTCGAAGAAGATTTTAAATCAAATCTACAAGATTTCGGCCTAATGTAAATGTAGTATTACTTTAACTTCCAGTCAATAGTACGTTTTTGACAGTTATTTATAACTGGTAGTTATTTATAATTGGTAGTTATTTATAACTGGTAGTTATTTATAACTGGTAGTTATTTATAACTGAGTTGAGTGTAATTGACCGTAAATCATAAAATGCTCGCAAATCAAATATGCACAGTATTGGAATAAATAAAATAAAAGTCCCCGAATATCCGCTTAAACCGCTAAATTAAAAATCTCTTCAAAATCTAAAAGAGATGTTTTAAAAAATCTCAGTTATCAAAAAATTGTCCAAAATTTTAAAAATTCGACAAAAGAGAAAATTATAAATCTCGAGTAAAAATTTTAATGACTTGATAACGTATAGAAATATACTGATAAACATTTCCTTGATAATTCGACATTTAAACTGACTCGAAATTTTCCACTAACGAAAATTTTTTTCAAAGGTTTTAGCAAACCAAACTCATCTTTTCGATTCTATAGCAAATAGAAATAAAATAAAAATCACAAACACAAGCGCGTATTTTCGTATAATGAAAAAAACGTATCTCAGAAAAAAGCAGAAGAAAATAAAGAAGAAAATTCTAATGTGGTTCTTAGCAAACCGACAGGATATACTACGTGTATAACAATGTAAGCGTGTATCTATGAGAAAATGTTTGTGTAAGAGTTGTTGTAAGAGTACGGTGGTATAATAAATCTTGGAACGTATTGTGAATAAATATAAAATTGTAAATATATACACACAACATGGAAAAACACAGCCAAACACACACAAGCTCAGACATACCTCTACATGAATTTTTACCAAGGATTCTTCTCGCTACCTCTATATTTAGTTATATTTTAATACAAACAGACTTATGCAAGAGTTTATGTGTGTGTGTGTTTTTTTATTATTATGTTTTCTTTCTATTTTATACAAATGACATTCTCTAATACTTGATTTCTGTTTTGAGATTCTATTTTCATTTTTTTTACATTTCTTACATATTTTTTTTAAATAACCTTCTTTTAAACTGCTTTAAAAAAGTTATGCTGTGTGTTTGTTTGTTTGTATGTATGAGGTTCATATTTGAATTACTTTAAAAAAACTGAGTACAAAGATGAGTGTCGATTTTATGTGCAGGTGTGTCAGTTTTCTTCTGTCTGTACATTTAATATTTTTTTTTCTTAAAAAATTTTTTTATGTGTTAAATTTTTTTTTAAATATTTTTTTTTTTTTTTTTTTGTTACATGCATATCTTCTCTTCCTTTTCTTTCTTGTAAAACCAAGCTGATTTAATGATTTTAATCAGTTTTAATTAGCAAGAATTAAAGCCAGCGAACCATCATGATGGAGAATCATCTTCAGCGTTGAGGGTAATTTCTGGCTTAACGGGTATGTAAACCTGCAGAATGGTCTTTTTTGAAGAAAACACAATACTCATGAGACTCTATTACATCCCCAAAAAATCACTGATATATTTCTCATGTCTTTACAAGTCATTTGAAGCAGAAATGGTTCCAACAAGACGATGATACAGACATGTCATACAGTGCGAAACCTCGTTCGGGGGATTTGACACCCTTGGAATACATTTGCGGGGGTTGGTCAAATCTCTGGTCTATGCTAATAAACCAGCAACGATTGATGATTTAGAAACCAATATTCCACGCACTATTGACGAAATAAGAACGAATATGCTCGAAAATGTACAAAATTGGATTGACAGGATGGCGTTCTTAAAGCGCAGTCGCGGAGGTCATATGGCAACAATTGTTTTTAAACAATTAATTCCATGACATGTGTGAGCTAAGACTTTAGTAATTTCATTGAGCTTGCTGTATTTTTTTTTTTTTCATTTCTATGCCTCTAAAAAAAACAAACAGGTCATAAGCACCGCGACCCAAGGGATCTTTTGTGCGGAATGGAGCACTTCCTCCATTTGACAGTCAACTAAATCGGCCTAGTACACATGCAATTCGTGAAGTGATCGAATTTTTTCGCACTTATTTTACTCCTTTTGATTCAGAACCATCAACAAGACAAAAATATATGAGTATCGATGAGAATATTGCTGCTGTAGCGCAAAGAATTGAGGAAGAAGCCGAAATGTCACTTCGACGTTGATCTGCTCTTGTTAGGATTTATCCTTTCGACTAAGTGGAAAATTTTACTTAAGGATCTTGGCTTATGTGCCTATAAAAAAACTGAAGCCAAACGACCATCGTTTGCGCCGCCTTTTATTTTACTGAATAAAATACAAATTGATTTTATTTAAAAAATGTGTGACATTTATTAAAAAAATAATTTAATTTGCACCAGTTAACAAATTAATGGTGTTTTCTCTTCTACAAAAAAATGTGACATTTTATTTTAAAAAATGCAATTTGGTGTCCATTTCTTTAAAATTTTGCTCCCGAAAAGGGTAGCTTGTTTTATTCTAAAAAAACTCATCCTTTTAGGGAGCAAAATTTTTAGGAAACAGACACCAAATTGCATTTTTTTTTTTAAATAAAATGTCACATTTTTTGTAGAAAAGAAAACACCATAATAGTAACAAATAAATATTTTTTGATAAAAAACAACATTTTGTACGGTAATGTTGTTGATATAAGTAAACCTTTAATTTACTTGACAAAATTTCTAATTAAAACTGGTTTTATTTTTGATTAATGCTTTAATTTAACAAAAAAAAAAAAAAAAAAAAATTGCGAGGATTTTTTTCTTTTTTTGAAATCGGCCGAAGATGAGAATTTTTATCAAAGAATTGTGTTTAATAGTGAAGCTCATGTCTAGTTGAATGATTACGTCAATAAGCAAAATTGCCGAATTTGGAGTGAATATAATCTTTGGCCGTATCGTCGGTCCTTTTTGCTTTCGAAACGCGCAAGGATCTTCCGTTACGGTGAATGGCGAGCGCTGTGAAACTGAATTTTTTGTTTGCAAAAAAAAATCGGCTAAACTGCAACGACATCAGTAGCCCGTTTCTGTATATCTCACATCGTAAAACTCTTCGCATGAAACGTGTGAATTGCAACAAAAATAGTGTGAAATGAAACAAAAAATGGTTTTTCTCACGCAAGTGTTTCTGTATCTTTTTTTTGCGAGAATTATCTGTCATTTAAATAATTTTCCAGCAATTATTGGAAGGATGCGAGAAAAAGTGTTTCTATAACAACATTTTGCGAAAAGTTTCTTTCAAGAACTGTCAAAATAAGTCACATTTAAAATTGGTGGCGAGAAAAACAAAATGTAGATATTTTGAATTTAAAATATGTTTATATACTATTTTTTTTAAATAAATAAAAAAATAGAAGGAATATAAATGATAAATGCATAATTTATATGATGAAAATAAACAAAAAACAATTGTTATATTTTGTTAGTTTAAATTTTTGTTAGCCTTTTCTTGTTTTGATTTTAATCAGTGCTGCCAGATAAATTTGTGTCAAAATCGTCAATTTCCTGAGAAAAAAATAAAAAAGATCGTCTTTTTTGTTTTAAAAATCGTGCAATTTAAAATCAATTTTAAACAAATTTGTTTCGACTTTTATTAAAAAATAATCAAACAAAAACATAGTTAAAGTTCATGGGTATTTAATAATTATTATTTAATAATTGAGATATAAATCTTTAATTTACCTATTCCTATAATCTTTTTCTTTTTTACCTGAAATAGACTTAGTAGAATACCTTGTAGTTAAAATTGAAAAAAATCGGTTCATAAATAAACGGGTTAAAGACCCAGTAAAATCTTCGCCTACAAAATAATATGTTAAATAATCAGAAACACATAAAAGCACTACATACAATTCTACTGAAAAACTAATGAATTTTACAAGGGTTGTGCCAAAAAGAACAAATTCAAAAGTAAGTTATCAAGTAAGTCACATCCAGAAAAAAGTAGTTATCGAAGTTCTTATAGAAGAAAGCTACTTAATAACGAGTGAAAGAAGCTATCCATTTTGAAAAAGTTTTTACTGGGAGACAAACAAATTTCTTTCTTGCCGGAATAATGGTTTTGGCACAAAACCCAGCGGGAAAATGAGGAATTGATTACATAAATAATTAAAAAAATAATGCATTATTTTCGAAAGAATAATAATGCATTCATTGGAATCGAGAAGGTAATTTCATCAGACACAAAAATTATGCATTGATTACCACGTATATTCCCACATTTGCAGAACAAGTAATGTATTGTTTCTGTTAGTAACAATTATTCGTGTTTTTGCTTAAAATACATATTTTCTTTATAAAAATCCGTTATTTTTTTGCTGCCTTTATGTCGCCTACTTATATTTTTTTTTTAGTCGCAGTTTGTGTTTGAAAGCGTACGGTCAAAGTTATTTAAAGTAAAAAGGTAAGTACTTTATGTTTTATCTTTTAATAATTTTTATTATTAAATGTATAATTACAGATAAATGTGATGAATGCTTAAATTTTATGAAAAAGCTTGATTATAAATTGGATACTTTACTATCAGAAGATTTAAAAAAGTTTAATTTTGCAATAAAAAACGAATCAGACCTCAAAAAAGGGGATGAAATAATTGGGGAAAACTTTGATTCCTTTGATTATGAATGTATGAATAATATAATTTATTCTTAAGAATGAATTATTTAATTCATTCGCAGGATACATTTAAATAATTTATTACAATCCTAGGACATGGTCTGTGTTAAGAATAATGAATTCTGGAATCAAATATTATACAATATATGTATTACTTTCTCGATTCCTATTAATTCCATTTTCCCGCTGGGAAGTGTACATATAAGATAAGAATATCAAATATAAATCATATTTTGTATATGTATATAAGAAGTATTAAATGTTCAAAATAAGCCAAGTCGGTCCATTACTTTCTCTCGAAATTTTGCTTTTGCCGATACATTTTTTAGGGAAGAAACAAACAATTTCGAGGACAATTTTCACATAGGGATAAATATAAAAATTTAAGCAGCCTTGTTTCTAAAGATATCTTTTCTTCTAATAAACAAACATATAAAAATATTTACAATTATCTTATTTCGAAGACTAAGGGGCAAAAATAAAATCAAAAATATTATATAAATTTGTTGTTGCTTTCTGCAGACATTCATATTATTTTTTTTTTCAATTTTCAACGCCACAAAATAGAAGTGTTTGAAATTTAAAAATTCAAGATGAATTTCTATAGAAAATAACAACAAAATTATAAAATATTTTTGATTTTGTTTTTGCTTTCGTCACTTTTTTAGAAAAAATCATCAAAACGTCACTTTGTTAATATCGGAACAAAAAATCGTCAAGATGACGATAACTCGTCAAATCTGGCAGCTCTGTTTTTATTATATTTATTTCTTTTGTTGACGTTTCGCTTTTATTTGACACTTAATTACTGGAAATATTCCAGTATAAACAGAATTTGTTGTGTCTGTTTTCGCATTCAAATACAGAAACACTTTTATCTCATAAATCGAGAAACGATGGAATTTTTTGTTTCACACTTCATGTAAGAAATTTTACGATGCGAGAAATACAGAAACGAGCTACTGGTTCCAACAAAATGTCGCAACTTGCCATAGAGCGTTCCTAAGTGCCGGTTCACACACGTCAAGTTTGACTCGTCAAGTCTTGAGCTTTTAGGAGGGAAGGGAAAAGAGAACGCCATTTCTTTTCCCCTCTTTCCTAAAAACTCAAGATTTGCAAGTCAAACTTGACGTGTGTGAACCGGTACTAAAATTCGACTTTTTGCAAAAAAAAATGTTGGTAAAAACTTCATTTTCAAAATTGGGCCTGTTCATTGGCCCTCTCGTTCGAGCAATTTAACGCATCTGGATTACATTTTATGGACAAACCAGCTCTTGAATGATTGGAAGCCAATATTTAAGCCCAAAAAATGGACAGATCGAATAGAGTCATGTAACCGTTGCCGCGGTGGACATATGCCGGAAATCATATTTACAAAATAAATGCAATAAAATGATCTAGCAGATTATAATTAAAAAAAAAATAGCTAAGGCACAAGCTTTATGTTTACATTTGTCCTTTAAGTTGTGCTGAAAAAGGTCAACAAGAAAAAAGACAGACAAAAACATGAAAAACATTAAAATGTACTTTGGACTTCAAGAAGAATTCTTGACAAACAGTAAGAAACAACCGAAGCTAGAAAGAACATGTAAATCAATTAAAATAGATAATCATTCCAAAAAACAAATTTCGATCTACCAAAGTTTAAATACCATTTGGTTTAAAGATTGATGTTTGGCTATAGACTGCCAGCCGTCGTCAATGGCGGTGAGTGCTAAACGGCAAACCCCTCTGAAGAGTTTGAGTGTTTACCTATCCGTAAAAGCCTGGGTTCAGTCAAGAATGAAAAATTATCAATAAATTTGTATTAATTTCATGTTGTAAAATTCCTTTCTTCATAAAAATAATTAAATGAAAATAAAATTCAATGAACTTTACTCTGATTAAAATATCAAAATTTGGATTAAAAACCATAAACAGTTTTATAAAATAGCCACAATAGTAATTATTAGGGATTAGATTTTCGTGCACTTAAACATCAAAAATGTGCCCCTAAATATGCACTAAAAATAAAAGATATAAACTAAAAACTTAAAAAATTTCCACAAAAAATTGTTTCTAAATTTTAATAAAAACAAAAATAATAAAATTCAGTCTATTTTTATTTTAATGTCTTCAAAAAACTTAATTAACCAATTTTTGTTTGTTTAAAAAAATGTGTAAGTAATGTTTTATTAAGAGTCAAACTTTGTCTTGTACTTGAAGAATGCCAATGCATTTTTGAAAAAATTATTTTTAGATCCCACTTTGATTCCAGATCAGACCACAAATATTTAAAATTTATTTTATTTTTTTAAATCCTTAATTTTTTTTGCAAAACGATTTTGTTTTTTTTTTTTTTAATTTGTCGGGCTATTCTTTCTTCCACTTTGTTAATTTTACTTTCTGCAATATCAATTGATTTGACTTGAGTATTAATGCCCAATTTTATGGATAGTATGTAAATCTATATTAAGGTAATTTTTATATAAACTTAAATCGTATTTAAATACAGATTGATTTTTTGAGTTTTATTAGAAAAGTCTTCTTTAAATAAGATAAAAGCATGGTTGCACTACTAAATAATAAAAAATATCATAAAAAGTGTATTTATTTACAAGGTGGTGTCAAAAAACAGCTGCCTGCTATTGCTTTGCCTGTTGTTGTTGTATTGTTGTGAAATTAAGGCCACCTTGCTAAGTTATTACAATGGAAACTTAAGTTGAATTTTAATGTACAAGCTTGGTGAATTAAGTTACACAGTGAAGAACAGAATTGTGTATTTAAAACGATTTTAAATGTAAAGGTAATATAATATCAAACCTAAAAATTGGGCGTAAGTGTAAGTTTAAGTGTAATCCTTCCTAATTAGTTATTGTTTCACCAATATATCAGTAATTGGAAAATACAAATGCTAATTGACTTCTGATGTTATTTAAATTTAATATTTCTTTTACTTTTTTAATTGCATAAGCATCGGTATAAAGAAGCTCTTCTGACTTTCTTAAATTTCTCAAAGTTGTTTGAACAGAATTCTGAAGCATGTAGTCAGGCCTCATCTTGTTTCTACGGCTCCACGAAAAGCCCCCCAATGAAATAACGCCCAGGAAATAACCCCCAATGAAATAAACCCCAAAAAATAGGAAATAACACCCAAAAACAGTGAATGAAATAACATCGAAAAATAAATGAAATAAACCCCAAAGCGAAAACGAAACAACCCCCAATATTTGGGCGTTATTAAATATGAAATAACACCCAATGATGAAAATGAAATAAACCCCAATGAAATAAGCCCCATCAGCAACAAAAATGAAATTATGCCCAAAATTCATAAAAGAGTCAGTTTCACCAAGGATTTCATGAAGTCAATATGGACCCACAGCAAAGTCGCAAAAAATGAAATAACCCCCGAATAACAAATGAAATAACACCCAAATTATGCACGCTATGAAACAAGCCCCGAATTTTAAAAATTTGTTGGTTGTTATTTCATTGGAAATTATTTCATAATTTGAAAACCCCAAATGAGGAATAAAATAATTCCCAAAAAAAATGAAAAACGGCCCAAAAAAATTGGGAGTTATTTCATATGAAATAACACCTAAAAATGTATGAAAAAAATTTGGGGAATAATTCATTTCTCGTTCGGGCGTTATTTCATTGGGGGGCTTTTCGTGGAGCCGTTTCTACTAGGTGCATAGGTAAAGGTATCAAGGGATATATTTTATTAAAAATTGCAATATTATCGAATTAGCTTCTAATTTCCTTTGCAACGCGGTATAACCCAAGCAAGTAGTTTGTAACAGTTTTGGATAAAATCTTTTTAACCCATTGGAAGCCTTAATAATGTAAGGTGCTGGATCGGTTTAAAATAGCAGGATATTTTGTCGAAATCTTGAAAATCTTGTATTTTAAGCAAAGTTCCAAAAGAATTTATTTATTGATTTTAAATTTTTTTGGGAGATTTTTTGCGTTTTTAAAGATTTTTTTAAGAACTTTTTTTACAATATGGAAATTTTAAACAAAAAAAAAAAAAAATCACTCACAAATTCCAAAATATACAAAAATATGCATTTAAAACCTTCATATGCAAAAATATGCAACAATATGCAAAAACAAGTCGATGGCATTTTAGCGCAAATTTAATGATTCGGATAGACAATTGGCCGACATCGATCTAAAGCTTAGTCTAGACGATATGTTGAATCAGCAAATGTATGCTTACACTCATATGCTTAAAAATAATAACAAATGCCTCTATCAGCATATTTCATATGTTAGGTGTCTAGACGATATGCTGAAAATACCAAATTTTTCAAATTCAACAAATGCCAGCAAATGATATTTCAACATACAAGTTAGCATAAAATTTTTGTGTCTATACGATATGTTGAATTGTGTATGTTGTTATGTATGTTGAGTAAGGAGAACATTTGTTTAAAAATTAAATTTAATTTGACAATTTTCTTTTTTATTATTTAATTTAAATTTGTTTTATCAGTTGTCGCTTTAGTGCAAAAATGAATAGTTTTAGTGCATATTAATACTTAATAAGTAAGAGTGCTTTATTGGGCTGGGTCAAATCCGCAAAAAATTAAAATATTTAAGGACCGGATTGATTTAAAAATTATTAATAAAGCCTCACAGTTAATTAATTTATTGCAGTTGTACCTCTATGGTATATTATGTGCCGACCAGCAGAATGTTTTATGGATTCGTTTGATACTCACGCCACCATAGTGTCTGTAACACCTTAAAATATTGGTCCAATAACCATCGTTAAGTATACCGATCGACTCAATCACTTTCTGAGTATATGTAAGGATGTCCGTCCGGGCGGCTGGCTGGCTGTCGCAATTATTTGATGAAATTTGGTACATTGGTTCTAATTATTTATTGTAATTAAAAACTGTGAGGAACGGTCCATAATTTCTCAAAGCTTGCTTGTATATTCTGTGGTATAGGGTATTAAATGACCAGACTTAACCGACTTGTTTATCATATATAACTTAATTTGACCAAATTTGAATAAACTATCATGATTTGTATTAGTTTAGCCTTTTTTAAGAGATATTTGGGATTTCTGGTCGGTTGAGTAATTTTTAGTATTAAAAACATAAATTAGACCAAATTTCAATACAATTATACAAGTTTTTTAACCGTTTTAAAGTCTATCTACGGGACCTTTAGTGAGTTGTATGCCGATTATCACAAAATTGCATCGTGTTATTTTTAGCTATTTAAAGCTAAATTGGACCATATTTTATCACAATCTCGATATTTTTAATGCCTATTAAAATGATTTCCAGATTAGGCTTTATGTGAAGCATATGGTAAATTGTGGGCGGATCTTCTCCAAATTTAGTTGTGTGATTTCTAGTTTTATGAAACTATAACAGACCAAATTTTACTATAATAACGTTATTCGGTACGTCTTAGGCATATTTAAGTATTTCCGAAAATGGGTTTTACATGGGGCCTATTGTAAATTATGGAGCGATCATCTTAATGTAATATCTAGTCGTAGAAAAGGAGTTCAGAAATATCAATTTGTAAGTGTGTTGGGGTTCTGGTTTAAAAGAAAATTAACTCAGCTAAGCGAAGTCGGTGCTTGATAGAGCATTAAATTAAGAACCATGCATTCTATTATATGAAAACTTGAAGTGTTCTCTAAAAAATATATGTAAAACAATACCACAATATCGACAAAATTATGAGATTGGAGCCATTTTGATAAACTACATTAGTTACTAAAAATATTTTTTGAAATTGGTTATTAATGGGTTAATGTTTTGGCATGTTTTATATACCACGTGAAAGGTATTTGGAAACACCGTTCAGCGATACCCATATTGCTGAGATCAAATTTATACTTCAAGAGATATTGGTTAAGGCCAGTTTACACGGTAATACAATGTATTACGACTTTGTAGAATCAAAATATTATGAAATTCTCTCCGTGTTTAAAAGAAAAAAATAAAAATCTTTTGTAAGTATAATTCATGTTTACACGGATGGTATAAGTAAAATCAAAAATAATAACAAAAAAACAGATGGTTGCAGTTTTAAATTTTTACAAAAACAACATGAAAATTTCCTGAGTTGATTTTAGTTGTTTTTGTAATTGTATAAAAATGCTACCACCTTCAATATACTCCGTTAAAATACACCTCTGGTGTGATGAGAATACATAAGTTTCTAAAATGGTTTAGAAAAAAAGCATTTACCGACCGCTTGTCAGATTTTGTATCCGTATTCTCTCTTACTCAATACATTTTGTTTTTACATGATAAGATTTTTCTCATTCTACATAATTATTCGACAAGTCGTAATACAAAATATTACCGTGTAAACTGGCCTTTAAGAATTTATCAACTTTTATGGTCAAAAACAAAGTTCGTTGGCCAACATTTTTATTTTCAAAGCACTTCTAAATGCATTTTTTTGTTTCTTGCTTGCCGATGAGCTAGAAATCTTGATAAGTTCCGGGGTTATATACAAAATTAAACAAGTAATTAAAAGAATACAAATTTTTATATATTTTATATGCTACCAAATTTGCCGTATGCTGAAAAGCTTGCATACGACTTTCAACAAATAACATATTTGTCAACATACGTAGAAAATTTGTTAAAAAGTAAAAATATTGTGTCTAGACGATATGCTATAATTGTGAACAAACGTTTGCTGACTTCGTTAACAAATGCCTGTCATATGTTGGTAAGCTTACGTTTGTTGAAAAAATTTGGTGTCTACACGATATGTTGGTGCTGAAAGCAAATTTTTCAACATAAATTTGCTAATTCAACATATCGTCTAGACTAAGCTTTAGACTATCGACAATATACATGCATTTGCATGGAAATCGCATTCCTACTAATTACACTGTGCTAGTTGAAAAAATAGACAAGCCGGGCACATGGCGTTTTAACATAATTCGGGTACGCTGAATCCAATGGTGTAACCGTTTTTTAAGTAAGCTCTTATTTTCGAGATATACCGTTATTTCGAAAAGGGAGAAGGTTGCACAATATATATGTTCGTAACTCAAAAACGGTTTGATTTATTAAAATTACTAAAAACAACCGAAATTCCGCAATAAAATTTTCTTAAAAAGAGGCAAAACTTTTTTCTAATATGCGCAGTCGTTTTTTTATCAAAATTTCGAAATTTTTTTTTTTAATTCATAAAAAATTGGAAAATGCAGCTAGGCTAGCTTCTAACTTATTCCAGACGTATAAAAAACGAAATTGCAAGCAAAACAAGCCATTAATGATTAAAATCTGTTACCAACTTTTGATTTTATTATATAAAACGCAATATTTGTATGGAACGCCCCTAAGAAGTGGTTGATAAGGGTCAAGTATGTCTCACGAAAATGTCAAAGACAAAAAACTTATTGAAGAGGCATACATTTTATCCCACTAGGGGCGACTCCTGGGCATTTATGAGACTTTTTCTTCAATATATTTCTCGTCTGCATTAAACATTTTGTATGGGAGCACCCTTAAACAATGGAGATAGCGGGTAGGTATGTTAGAAATAAATGATTGAGATGAAAAATTAGGTGGGGTTGGTCATACATTTAACCCATCTAGGGGCATCCTTGGCACTGCAGGGGCCAAATTTAAGAATTTTATTAAACCGCCATATTTGTATGGTTGAAATTCTTATGTTTGGCTTTTTTATACGTCTGGGACAAATTATAAGCCTAGCTGCATTTTCCAATTTTGCACAAATTTTTAAAAAACAAAAATTTCGAAATTTTGATGAACAAAATATTTTTTTACAAAAAAAAATTATGTTTCTAAAACGACTGCGCATATTAGAAAAAAGTTTTAAATGTTTTAAAGAAAATTTTATTGCGGAATTTCGGTTTTTTTTAGTAATTTTAATTAACTAAACCGTTTTTGAGTTACGCGAATATATGCAGTGCAACCTTCTACATTTTCGAAATAACGTTATATCTTGAAAACAAGAGCCAACCTAAAAAAACGGTTAGCAGCACTGGATTCAGCGTGCCCTAATTAGGTTAATATGCCAGGTGCCCGGCTTGTATGTTTTTTGCAACTTGCACAGTGTACTTATTGCTCAAAATTACCATATTGAAATTCTATTTTAAGATTATTTTTTTAAAGGTTGCGATAGAAAAAAAATCATATCTTAAAAAAAAAACACCTCCTTGAAAGTTTCAGGATTTTTAAAGAACAGTTTGAGGTACAGATTATATAAAAAAATATGTTTTTGACTTAATCCGTTTTTAAAATTTAATATTTTAATATTTTTCAAAAAAAATTTTTTCAATATATGGTTTGTAGCCCCAAGTATTCTCTTTAAAATGACATAGAAATCATCTGCAAAGTAGTTTTTAAGATATTGAAGAAATAATCGCACAACATTCGGCTATATTATGGCATTTTTAATTTGACATAACTTCTGAAAAAAATTCATAAAATTTTTTTTTCGTATATATATGTTCCTTATAGGACCAAATTTCATTAAAATCAAAAGAGGTCGGGTCCCACTCTTGGTTGATTTGACATGGAATTAATTACCCATGTGTAATAGTTAAGTATGTGTATTTCATTAACTATACTTTAATGTAAGTATAACCCCATATAAATGACCTCTACTTTCATACCACCGTATAAAAATTTTACACAAAACTATATTAATAATAAGTAATACAGTAGTACTCCAATAAATATCTGACTACAATGGTCACAAGTCATATAATTTTATGAAGTGTACTTGTGGTATGATTTTACATTTGCCTGTGTGTGCACAAAAGGCAAAAAAACTAATTAATTAACCTTTTTCCCCCAGCATTGAGGTCTAATAAATTTGTTCGAAAAATTACTATAAGCATGTTATTCTTATGGCTGACATTATTATTATGATTATTCATAAAGGAGTTTAATTAAGTAGTTACAAAATAATGGTGGAAAGTTTTTTTTTGTATTTTTTTTTGAGCAAGCAAATTTGGAACAAATTATTAAGACCTCTTAGAATAATGTAGAAAAGTAAATAAAATGTTATAATAGTTAAATAATTAAAATGTTGTTGGTTTAAAAGAGTGGTGGGTGGGTGACTTTCATGATAAATGGGCTTTCGACAGTTGTATTGTTGCCTTTGCGACGTTTATTTTTGTTTTTAATTTATTCAATCGAATGTTAAGTGAAGTTCTATTCTCTATTCCCTCACACACACAAACACACAAAGTTAATTTGAGAAAATTTATGTTGCCCACCACTGTTTCATATTGATAATTTAGTGTTATGATATTGTGTGACACGTACATACATACATACAATTGTTTGTGGAAAAGTGTGTGCATATTTAAAAAGTAAGCGTGTTGTACATAAAAATTTCAGTCCTCAAGAGTCTTTTAAATAATAAAAGCAAACATATTTAATAACAAATGACATAAAACCCCATCAAAAAGTTTTATGTATTCAAGTGTGGTGAGGACTAATACCAGTGCTGCCAACTGTGTATGAATAAAAACTAGGTAAATTCTGAGCAAACAGTTTTTTTACATAAACGCTTTAATAAAAAAACATTTAAATATTAATTTTTTTATAATATAATTAAAGACCTTGTTACTCAGACGTAAATGTTGCGGATACGTAAACATTGCGGTCGAGTTTAATCGGTGGAAGTTGCTAAAAATACGTAAACGTTTAATGTGGTGTTGAAATATATTTAAAATTTGACAGAAAATTTGTCAAAATTTTTGAAGATGATTACAAAAAAAGACTTTTCCTAAATTTCAGCTTTTGTTATTTGTGCGCTATGCTTAAAAATATAAAAATAAAATATGGAATATTTGCTGTGTCTATAAACATCAGCATCTAGCTCATACAAACGAAGACAATTTTGTTCTGGAAATCGAAATCACGTGAAATTGAAATCGATGGAGATTTTAATTGATTTTTTTAAATGAACCTAGCTTTCCCTGATTTTAAAAGTAATTCTTGAAAGTCCTCAAAGTATGAGGTATAAAAAAGGAAATATTTTTTTTAAACTTTAGACACAGAATAGTTTTTAGTATTTGTTCGGTTTTAATTTCACCTGAATTCGACATGGGCATGGATCTTTATTAGGATCATCCACAACGCAACGTCACGTATACATTAGAGAACTTATTCACATATAAACTTGATAAGGAAAAGGTAACAGCTGATCCGGAACGCATAAGTTTGCGTAAGAGTACCGCGGCTTTTAAAAAAATTTTTTTATAGCAAAAAACTTCAGTAAACATCAGTAAAATTTTTTCATAATGAAAAATTCAAATCATTGATAGAATTGAATGTTTGCACATGTAAAAAGTGGCGCAAAAGTTAAGTTATAATCTATTTAATGATTAACTTTTTTCTTCCTGGTTTTATTTAACGTTGGAATAATTTATTGATATTCAGATTATACCTTGGAAACATAATGTTATGCAGATAATATCTTTAAATTAGTGCCCACACCCTGAGAAGAAATATGATAAATCTGTGGTTTTCACGAATAATCGCGTAAGTTATAAAACCATACTTTTCAGGAGAGCAAAAACAATTATTTTTTTCAATTGCGGCTTCTGTAGATGCTTTTTTAAACTTTTTTCTTTACTAACCTCTTAACAGTGACTTTATACGTGTTATACATAGTTTTCATTAAAAAATCCTTACAGGATCACAATCTGTAAAAGGATTAAAAATGCATATGTTTGATTGACTCATTAAGTGTGTGCAATATAACATCATATCTCCACATAAGTTATTTTATGTGAAAATAAATGTTATCATTTTAATCACACATGACGACTTACGTTGTTATTTTTAGCACACAAGTTGGCGACATATTCAGAGGTTTTGATACTTATAGCACAACGTATGGACTTAAAATTACAAACAACCGCTCATCTGCTGTTGTTGCAACTAATGAAGTCAACAATAAACGCACATGTACATATAAGTTGTTATTAATAGAAAAATTTTCAAAAAATACTTTCATATTTTTTGCACGAATAATAACATAACATCACATATGCTTTTTATTTGGAAACATATTCAGCAATTTTACAATTTTTTGCGATGCATGTCGACATAAATCGTTATAATAGCAAAATATTTTATTAAATAGTTAACTTAAGTTGTTTTTAGCAGAAAAAAATTTATAATACTACATTATATTCTAAAAAGCTTAATACTTATAAAAACCTAAAATGTAGCACTTTGACATTATTATCTCAATTTCGGTAAAAACCGACTTATGCGATTATTCGTGAAAACCACAGAAATATGGTAAATTTTTAAGGAAAATTTTAAACATATTATTGTCACCGGCAACCATATTATCGTTAAATTAGTCATTCATCACGACGGCGCAACGCTTAATTCCCAATTTTTATTCTTGATAAAAACACTAAAATTTATTGTTGATGGGATTAGCTATTCTTATTCGAATTTCACTGGTTGCTTAAGCCAGATCATCAGGAAACTTCATACAAAGATTTTAGAAAAACTAACTAACTAATTATAAGAATTATAAGCAACAGTTTTACTTGAAACAATATCAAAGCGTAAACAAAAACAACAACAATAAACAGTGAGTTTAATTTTTCCTTCATTCCCCACTACAATTGGTTGAATTCTTCCAACATTAATTGTAGTTGTAAGTAGGTTAAGAAAAAACAAAATAAACACAAAAACAACTTGCTTTATTGTTTCGCAAAAAATAAAGCATGTTGCCAGTTTAGTTTTTTTAAGCCGTGCACTTGCCAGTTTATTATCAAAGTAATTTTTGGGAATACAAAATTTTTAGTTTACAAGATTTTGTTTGTCGTGCTTAATTCTTAATTTTTATTTTTGAAACAAACACTGAAATTAATTGTTGATGGCAATGGGAATGAGTTACGACAAACAAAATCTTGTAAATGAAAAATTTTGTATTCCCAAAAATTACTTTGAGTATTTTTTATTTTCGAACTTTTAAAAAAATGTTAAAAAGATTACGAATGTTTGAGGGAAGTAGAAAGTAGAAGTAGCTATCACGTACAGGAAATCATTTTTCAAAGTTAATTGAGAAAAGCTCTCCAATAATGTATTAAAAAAAAAAGAAATAATAATCGCATAAATAAAAATGTTTGTAGCGATTCAAATCATGTAGATCACTTACTGCCGGACTTATTAGATAAGTTGCGTCCAAACATTTATTTATCTTAGGTATTATCTATTTGCTTACATTGTCCCGTATTAGGGTCATTCATAATATTCCATACAACTAAAATATTTATCCTTTAGGAAAATTTAAAATACTTTAATTCTGACTTGCTATACTGAATAATATTAATTTCAGCCTGATATTCAGATTAAGACTGTTATTAAATAAGTGAAAAAAAGTACTGCATTTGCTATGAAGTCACCGACTACATTGGACGTCTTATTCTCTTGTATATGCCACAAGCTCGGGATATATTTGAGAAGATTTATGATCAATATATAACAGTTTCAATTACTTTAACTTCTGAGTGTGTAGTGTGAATTGTGTACGAATAATGGAGAAAGAAAGTACCAAACACTTAAAATTAAAGGTCGTTATCAAACTTTCGATATTTTGAATGAATTTTAAATACTTTCAGCAGACTTTCAGATAATCAAAAAATTTTAAGAATTTTTATTTTTATAGGCGCAAATTAATACAAAACCTAAGTCTTATAGTTCGAGCGGTTACATACTACAATACAGGATGACCTGGCTTATGCGGCTTAATCTGGATAATAGGTGTACTATATCTGACTACTACCAAGATAACACAATGGGCCTAAATGTAAAAAAACCAGTTGTAAATATCAAGACAAACTTTAGGCGATAAAAGTCCCTCCATTATTTTCATTTGGTGAAAAACAATATCTCTATTTGAACTCATTAAAAAAGGAAAGACTTTGTAAATGTTCATTAATAATTTTACTACAAATTTTTCCTTGAGTGTTATGAAATTTATAAAAGTACAAAAATATGTTTTTTTTTAATTTTGATTACACGACAATAGCAAAAACACCACCCAATTTTTGTGTTTAAATTGTTGCTCTCTATTTTTTTTTGTTTTGTTTTCAAATAAACAAACTTATTCCCATTAAAATAAAACTGTAAATCTAAAACCAATATAAATGCCCCCAAGTCTGTAACAATATCATACTAACTTACCCACAAAAACAACATTCGAAATAGCAACAACAATAACCATTAAATGCTAGGCACAACCACAAACACAGAGAAACAGTCAGTCGCAGCAAAAATAGGAAATGTTAAACGGAAAATTATATTACAAGCTGTAGATGTGTGCGCATTTATGCCGAAATACCAAACGTAGTTTGAGTAATGAAGTGTATCCCAGCGGGAAAAAGAAGGAGTACGGATGCTTTCTAGAAGGCCTCTGTACTCCTTCTTTTGGATATACAAGGCCTGTCCGCTCCATTCCGTACTCATATCTTCTTTACACACGTTGTCATTGCGGAGAAGGCCTTCCGCTCTCGCTTCTTTAGCAGGTACATAAGAATGGTCACGGGAACAAAAAAAAAATAATTATTTTGCTTTTGCTTGTGCAGAAAAACAATATAAAAAATGTTACTCCTTCTCTACTCCCTTCTCATAGAAGCGAGTGTGGAAGGTGTATCTTATCTTTTACACCAAAGAGCCGAGGCCTTCTATGTGGCATTCTTTGAGTTAAGTAAGAATCACAGAAAAAATTAAAAATTGTCTCTAATCAACAAATTTATTCCAAATTCATAGAATCAAGCAACTCATTTGTTGATTTTGCACCAATTACCAAAATGATTATATTGATTATTAAAAATTGTAAAAATTTTATATTTTGAATATTTTTTTCCCAATAAATTATATTTTTAATTTTAATTAAGCAAATGATCAAAAAACTTTGCAGTTTCAAACAATGTGTTGATTGATTTTGACAATTTCCAACAACAATTTCATAAGTTTAAATTATTTTATTTTAAACGAAATAATTTTTTGTTATTTAATTATTAATTTAATTCAAGATTTATTTCAAAACAACTAAAATGTTTATTAAATCAAAATTATATTTTTAATTTTCTTTCAACAAAAAAAAAAATAATTGATTCAATTATCACATTTGTTAAATTTAAAAGCCTTTTAAATAATTTTTTTAATTGATAAAAAACTACTAATAATTTTTTCTGTGATAGTAATTTAATCAAAACAATTTTTAAGCAGGCCTTTTAAAAGGCCTGAAGTAAGAAGGACTTCTGAGTTTTACCGCTGGGATGTGTGTAAAGATGTGATAGAATGTGGGTACGTGGGTGTGAGAGTATGTATGTGTGTATTAGAAAACGCATGGAATAATTGTCTAGAACAATCTATTATCCTAACCTTCAAAACAAAAACTAATCAAGTCCAGCTAAGCAAACAACTATGATGGTACAATGTCTCTACTACACTCTCACTCTCTTTCTATGTATCTCTCCTCTTCTCTATCTAAACTAATAAAGGGTGTTTTTTAACCTGCATGAGAACTTAAAATTATAATATACAAGACAATTTAGAGGCGTTGTTCTAGCGTTAAACGATTCATGATTACTTCCCTGCCAATAATATTGGACCACCTGATCCATTTTAATTAAATGGACTACTCCATGGACTGGTCCGATGTAATGCAAGCATGGACCATGTCATTGTTAAAAAGTTTTTGTAGAGAGACGACATGTCTTCGTTTTTTAACGACATGTTTTCGTTTTTAAACGAAGTTAAAACTAATCCTTTTGTGTATACAATGGAGTAGTTTTAATACTACTCCTTTGTAACCAAAGCTAGGTTATATGGTGCTGCCCAAGGACATCGTAATGTTAAATTGACATATTTTTTCCATACGTTTGGGTTATTTTTTGAACTTGTCCTGTTCCCTTGTGGGCTACTCTTTACACGCGTGTATGGACTAGTCCTATTACTTGCAGGGTTGGCAGACCTTACTGAATGGAAATATCAACACAGTTCGACATTCTCAGCTGTCAAACCATAGTTACCGATATCAACATTTCTGATGCGGTTAGAAAAACACCCAATACACTGGATTTAAATATAGATGCATTCATTTAAATAACCAGTAGATATAAAAAGGTCAGGATTATTAAATGATAATTCCATGAAAACGACTAAATTGAATCGAAAATTAAATCAGTCGATATTTATCAATACTTGTTTTTATCGATTGATTACTTTTCTGCCAAAAGTAATCTATAAGTGAGTCAGTTAAGACTTTTTTTGAGTAAATGAAAGCAGAGTTCGAAAATAAACATTACATACTGCACTTTTGTGTTCTGTACGGTAGCAATATGGAAAACACAAATGCAAATAGTTTTTTTTTTTTTTTTTTTTTGTACACAATACAAATGCTGTACTTATCCAACACGATATTAAGATGAGAACACTTCGTTGCATTCTGCTCTTCATAAAAATTCACAAACTTGGTTCTGTCCGGTCCATCACATTTAATGGTCGTTGGTTTCAGTTGTGATTATCGCTTTTTTGGCTGGTAGAGAACATAAAAAATAATGTATGTCTACTGAAAGATTACAATTGTACTGTTTTATAACCAAAAACAAAATATTTCATAATGTTTTTTTTTTACTTTCGTGAAAACAGTTAAGGATTTTGTGATAATACACAAACACTGAAAAATAGATATTTTTTCTGTATGTGTGTACCGTACCGTTCGGTTTTTTTTCGAACACTGATTTAAGGGGTAGTGAGTTAAAATTTGTAGTCGTATGTCTTATGCATTCATAAAAATATTTTAACTGCCTATTTCACGATGTCACTCGAACGTTTACGTTCGCACAAATAACATATAAAACAAAAACAATTTTTGAATTTTGTTTTTGTTTTATATGTTATTTGTGCGAACGTAAACGTTCGAGTGACGTCGTGAAATAGGCAGTAAATTTAAAAAAGGTTTACAAAACAAATTTTCTATGAAAATATTTTTTAATAAACGTTTGTTTAATTTAATAATCGTTTATGAATACGGGCGTAAGTGTGGTAAGTGGTTACCTATAAAAACTCAAAAATGAAATTATTAATAATTTTGTAACGCAAACTAAAAACATTGGCATACGTTGCCAATCCTAAAGGCCTCGTCTCTTACGTTTACGTTTAGAATTAGCTATTCCTGATGTTTAAAAAAATGCTCTTACATAAACGTGACGTAGCGTGTTATAGATTCAGCTTTTAAAGAACTAATGTTTGCTTATATTTATTGACAGAGCGAACAAACATTGTATCAACGCGCAAAACGTTTTATTTTTATATTTTTATACAAAACATATAAATAACAAGACGTAAACTTTATGAGAAG
This sequence comes from Pollenia griseotomentosa, assembly GCA_963931875.1. Classification (NCBI taxonomy): domain Eukaryota; kingdom Metazoa; phylum Arthropoda; class Insecta; order Diptera; family Polleniidae; genus Pollenia; species Pollenia griseotomentosa. Next base: position 170,262,834 of record OZ007562.1, on the reverse strand, counting down.
TATTGTTTTTTGTAATCACCTTTAAAAATGTTGATGAATTTTCTGTTTTCTTTTTAACACACTTCTACACTTCATACCACGTTTACGTATTCTTAGTAACTACCAACGATTTAAGAGAAACGCAACGTTTACGTTAACATTAACGTATGAGTAACAAAGGTCTTAAGTAAGAACCCTACAAGAAAACTACCGGCCATTTTACTAGTTAGATGACCGATAGTTATGACCGATTTATGAGGGAAGGTTTATATTAGTTTATTAAGAGCAACATGAAAAAAGTGACCAAAACTTTATGAACATGCATGGTTGTCAGATTGATTTCGACCTTTTTCGCCAAATTAAATGACAAAAAAGCAAATTTCGATCTACCAAAGTTTTAAATACAATTTGGTTTAAGGATTGATGTTTGACTATTGACGTCAGCAGTCGTCGCTGGCTGCGAGTGTAAGACGGCAAATCCCTCTGAGAGATCGAGTGGTTGCGATCGAAACATGTGAGGGTAACCTGCCGGCCTGGGTTCTAGGCCAGCTACAGTCGCGAATGAAAAATTATCAATAACAATTTTAATTAATTTTCATGTTGTAAAATTCATTTCTTTATAAAAATAATTTATTGAAAATTAAATTCGATGAACTTAAGCCTAATAAAAATATTAAAAATTTGGATTAAAAACCATAAATAGTTCAACAAAATAACTACAATAATAATTATATATTTTTTATATTATTAAAAATATCTTTTATAAATCCTACAAAATAAATTTGTTCCGAAATAGTTTATAGTAGTCTAATTAAAGTAAGTATTAAACAAATATTAAATATACATATGAAAGTAGTTGCAGTTCAATTATATATCTAAAATGCTATACACTTCACGGTTAAGACTCCGTTTTTTGCCTTCTTTTTTAGAATAATTAATGATTTATAACTTGTAATAACGCGTCAAGAATGTCGTATTGCATTCTACTTTAAAGGCGAGTTTTAGTGGAGTTTATTACTAGTTGGAATTACCAGCATATCACCATTGTACTACTCTATTCAATTAACAAACGGTTTTTATTTCCATTGTGTTTCAAACATATCCAAGGGTAAGTTAGGATTCATAAAAATCTTTGAAATATCTTTAACAACAACGAATTTTGTTAATGATAATAAACTGCAAATATTTAATAATGGAAAAATGTTAATAAGTTCTAAGTATATTATTGTTTTAAGGAATTCTATTTATCAATTCTTTCTCGACAATTTTCTCGAAGGTTTTCAATATCTTCATCAGCCATTTCAACATTATATAATTTATGGCGATTTGCATTAATGTTACATGTTCTACATTTTTGTGTTCGATTGTACAAAATATGCAACTGTGGGAAAAATTTTCAAGTTCTTTTGTGAATATGTTGATGAAAAACATGCAAAACATGTTGCATATTTAACCCTTACTTTTAATTAAGGTGTTCATACTGCCCTGTTTTACAACTTTGGTACTTACTACTTTGTTTGTACAACCAATGTTTTATTTTGTTTGTCACAATTCATACCGCTCATAACTTTGTAATTTTGAGGCCCTATGTTCCACCTAGCAAAAATGGCCTTTGAATGGAACCTCCAAGGGTCGAGACGCCCAGGAAGACCCAAAGTTACATGGATGAGATCTACTCATGCTGAATATAGATCCAGAGGAACGTGGCAGGAGATCAAACTCATTGCGCAAGACCGAATACGATGGACTGATTTTGTTTCCGCCCTATGCTCCGACTAGGAGTTTTAAATATTTTTTAAGAACATTATAGTGATTTTTAAATTGTTACATATAATGTAAATATTAAATATTTATTTAAGGAATAAAAAAAAAAAAAAAAAAAAATGTTCCACCTAGGAACTACGGGAAATTAATAATAATAATAATAATTTTGTAAAAAAATTGTTTTAAAACAAAATATAACAATATTTACACATTAAAATCAAAAAAACTCTATTTATATTATAATCGTTGTTTTAAATTTTTCTAAGCCATTAGTGATGTCAATATTTGTTTCCAAACCGCAGAGACCGCTCAAATAGCTTTAAAAATCGCTCTTGAAGTACATTATTGATAAAAGTTGTAAAAAAAGCATTAATTGTGTTCGTTTGAAGTTGCCCAACTGTAACACGTCGAGTGATTATAGGTAACATTAGAAAATGTTACATGTATATACTGTAACATATTTTTCTCAGAAAAGAAATCGCCATTAGTTTTAAATACTGATCAGGTGACTGCCTCTAATTTCATACATAAAAATACTAGAATAAAAAAATATAATCTCTTCATATTAAATTTTATAAATTTCTAGACAAATTCATGGCTCATCAAAAATAGCCAACTAATCGCCAACTATTTTATAAATCGCCAAAAATTAGCCATGTCGCCAAATCGAAAATTAGGTCGCCAAACATGTTTGAAAGTCACCACGTTTGGCAAGAAATCGCCAAGTCTGTCAACCCTGTGTTCATGTGAGTTTGCTCTCTCTCTCTCTCTCTGACTCATTAATTCTCTCTCTCTAATTTATTAGTTCAATGTAAAATTGTTGCAAGTGTGTTGTCTTAATTTTGGTTATTTATTTCTTGTAGGAAATATTACGAAGCCTGTTTCCCCTTTTCTGGACCAGATAATTATTGCATATTTTGCATAAAATTTAGTTATCAATTTGTTTTAAAGGCATTGTATAGTATCACTTTTTAAGTCTTACGTTACCTGTAACGTAGTGAGTTTAAAATTTAATGCTTAACTTTTAACTAAATGATTTAAATGTGTATTCAATTCTAGTACTTAAAGATTTCCAGCCGTATTCATAAAAACTTATTGATGATTAATTGACCGTTTTTAAGCAAAAATTGCTTAAATTGTATTCATAAACGAAAAATAGTCTATTGAACCTTTAATAAACCATTCATAAAGTAAGAAAATTTATTGTTGGATTTGCCCTTCTTTAAACCAAAAATAAAATGATATTTTAAAAGGTGTTTGCATTTTATGATATTATTTTTGTGAAAAATGTTGAAAAATAATGACAAAAATGTTTTATTTATTACAACGGACATGTTAAATACATTTGACTAATTTTTATTTTTTTTTTTATTTTAGACAGCAATTTAAAGTTACATATATTGATAATTATTTAAAAAAAATTATTAATTTAAATGAATATGTTCAGGGGCAAATGCAGATATTCTCTTTAATTATTTATTAAATTATTGCAACTAGTTGTTTTTTTTTTTAAACAACAAATTATTGTTCAAAAATATAAAAAAAAATAAAATAAACAAGTCATAATAATAGTGATGTTAATAAAAAGTAAATAAAATTTTTATTCGATTAATTTCTTATCGTATATTTAAAAAGGTTCAAACAAAAGTTTTTATGATACCTTTCGGAAACATTTTGTTCAGAAACTAAAATAATATGTAGTTTTATTTGATAAGAATAATTTTGAAGGTCTACAATTAAAAAAAAAAATATTAAAAAAAATTTAAATATAGAATATCATGTAAACCGAACAGAAGTTTCGTGCATCACTAACAATAAAATGACAGCCAAATATAAAGAAAGTTGCCATACTTAAACAGAAAATCGCTGCAAACAGTTAATAGTAAAAAAGCTGTTATTGTACGTTTATGAATACAAATTTTTATAAGAGGTTTATAAGACAAAAAGCGTTTAATAGTTATTACATACTATAAGCTTAAAATAAGAACTTTTTATGAATATGGCTGTTCAAATTTAATTTATTGTCTTGGTTGCTTAAGACGGTCAAGGTAATCAATTTCATCCTTCATCCTTGTGTAAACTAAAGTGTGGTCAAAATAAGCTCATTTTCTTTATTTATTTTGACTGTTAATTTACAGTTCATTTATATTCTTGTAAATCTTTCGCAACTTGACACATCCACATCTGTATGTTTCAGATTTATGACTTCCTGGTAACCTAAAGAGTAATCGGTGTAGTTTTTCATTCATTTTTACAGTCTTTAATTTACAAATATATAATCAATCTAGCTTTTGCAGATTTTATCACCTCTACTGGTTTATTAATTAGTGAATATTTTAACGTTGGCTTAGTTAAACTAAACTTAAACTTGTATGTAGTTAAAGCTCAACAGCTGTAAATCAGTGTGCCATGTATTAAAAAAAAAACATGTGGCAGCACAACGATAAATGTTGTCAAATTCATATGGTCTGTATTGGTAGTTTTAACGCCCAATTTTATGCCTTTAGAGAGGTTTATATGTTAAGTGATTAATTTGTTAGCTTAAGCACATTTAAAACCGAGAAGATAGTTAAACTTGCTCCAATTCTTTGTTAGTTTTTTGGGTTAATTACTTTACTGTCTCTAAATTGTGTCGAATGAATCTTAATCGTTCCGTTTGAGAACTTTGCTGACCCAAATAAATTTATGCCAGAGCCAATAGCTACTTTATTGTTCCTTTGTAGTTATTATAAATGTAATTTATTACATTTTTAGAAATTAATTTGGAAAAATTGAAACTAGGCATCTCCTAACTGTCGGGTTTACAAGAGTACAACTGTAGGGTTTACAAGCGTACAACAGTGTCCTAAACAAATTTATGCAGACAATTATGCCTTTGTTATTATACCCTCCACCACCACGAATGATAAATAAGGGTATACTAAATTTGTCATTTCGTGTGAAACTCTTTTAAAATTCATCTAAAACCCCATAAGGTACAAATTTATTCTGTGTCCTTCTTTAGATTTAGCCATGTCCCTCTGTCCGTTAAAAAAACGCTCACTTTCGAATGCCTCAAAAGAAAAGAACAAAGTTGGTGTAATACCCCTGACAGACATATAGTTTCAATACCATGGTATGCATACTACAGTAGTATATAAACCATCAACATACCACTTTGTTTCATGATTTAATTGTAGTTTAGGTTTACACACATGTAGTATACCATGATAGTATAGTAAACAAATCCTATGTCTGTCAGGGGTATAAAACTCTTTTTAGTTTTCCTAAGCAGTTTGGGATTCAAATCCAACACAATCTGTTCAGTAGGATAGAGTTACAAACTCAAATATGGAACAAACTTCATAAAAAATTTAAATTTTTGTTACAAAAACTAGCAGAATGCACCGATCCTCATTTAACACAAATTCATTTTGTAAGACTGAAAAATATACTGTTAAATTTTTCTAAAATCGGTTATTAATTTACCATAGGCCCCAAATAAAGCTCACTTTCGAAACCACTTTAACTGGCTGTCGTCTATAAAATTTGTGCCTTTTTTAATAATCTGTCATCTTTATTTTTAAAAGCATAGTCATTTCATTCTTTCATCTTCTTAACACCAACGTGAAAAAAGTGGCAACTCGCTCATTCTCTTCTTGTAGGGAAGTTACATAGAAATAACACCTGTATGGCCAAAATGTCAAACTTTGACCCCCTCTAAGTCAGAAGCGTTTTGACCAATCTTGTTGAAAATTTGTGTCTAAACAATTCTATAGGACTAACCTTGGTACAAATTTCATCCAAATCGGAAGACATCGATTTAAGAATTGGGTCACTTGACATTAATTTTTACATATCGTCGTTGTTCTGACAACATCGGTTATGTGCAAAATTTTGAAATTTTGATACATCTACCCACCAAACCGTTTAATGATATCTTTACTGCTTCAGAAGTGAACAAAATGAATTATGTGTAGTTTTTCGAAAAAATTTGGTAAAGCTACCAAACAATTTTAATACGACTTAAACCGTAAGTAATATAAATATTGTGGCAAAAGTTGGTCTAATTTAGCATTTTGCGGCTAGAAATTACTGCTTGTAATGTTGTAATAATCAGTCCATAATTTATCATAGGTCTCATATAAAGTGATGTTCTGAAAATCCCTTATAAAAAGCAATTTAAAAAGCATTAAATGTTAAAAAATTATTACTTTATTAAAATTTGGTCTAATTGAGGGTTTTTTTAAACTAACAATCACTCCACTGAATTTTTTGATGAACGGGCCATAATTTACGGTAGCTCCAACATGAAATCCTCTCCTAAAAATACCATTCACTTTCAAAATATTGCAATTTCCTTTTAATTAGCTTGAATCCGTGGCTGAGCCATTCAGACATTTTACATATAAACATATTTTAAATTTCGGTGAGAAATTTGGGCCAATTGTTCTTAAAGCGCACTTGTTGCGTGACCAGTGAACACACTAGTGAAAATATGACATATCACTTAACTGGAGATAATGTGTTTAAAGTAAAGTTACCCCAGAGGAAAGGTAATTGATACAAAACTAGTCTTGTGATTGGATTTTATGCGGGTATTGGCTGATTTTATTACGTTTTATTACTTTGACTGAAAAAATATCAGTCAAATTTTTGACTCAAAAAATATCAGTAAAAAACTAATAAAAAATAATAGTATTTTAAGGATTTTTTTCCTTGGCTAATAACCATCAAAATGCTATATACATATAACGTATAGACAAATTCTTTCTGTCCGACTTTTTGGACTGAAATTTTGATAATAACTGTTATTTTCGATCCCTGCTTTGTATGAAGTGGATCTATCATATTAACATCGTTCACTTGGAACAATATTTGAGATTGGCATTACTTTAACCGAAATTAAATGTATCCATTTAGGGTATATCAGCGACCGGTTACAAAGTGTCAAAAAGGTACCAATTAACCCCCTCCTAAGACATCACCATGTTAAAGCGACAAGTCCCCTTCATATAAAGTGATAGAACTGGAACTGGTCCCAACCACTTTAGAACTGCCACGTGACAAGTTTGGTGTTAGTTATCTTTCCCCGAGGGTATGTCATAATATGATAATCTTTCCAAGGTTAATATGCGTAATAATATTACTGAAACAGATCATGTTATTTTATTATAATTAGGCTACGAATCATGTTAATGTCAAAGGTCAGGTCTTATAAAGGTTGACTTATATTGTATTGATTCCATATAGAGTCCACACTTGATTTATAATACTCGATGGAGGGTATTGAAGATTCGACACAGCCGAATATAGTACTCTTACTTGTTACTATATTGCCGCTGTTACTCCGCTGTATGTACAGTTGCTTTGTATCTATTTCTGCCTCATTCTTTCTCTTTTGCTTTAAATCTGTACAATGTGCTTTGGTATGCTGAACCATTTACATGACAGTCATGGCATTAATTTTAAATATAGGCACTCAAATTTTTATGCAACATTTACAGCACTTGTAATACATGGAGTATGTGTTTTTGTGTTAAGCTCTGTCAAAGGTAGCATTTCGTCTAAGTACACTTATACGGTTAGATGGGATTTAAAAGAGTTAATTGATTTAAAGGGAAAATAAGATAAAATTCATCTGATAAAACTTGAATAGAAATGCATATTTCATAGAATAGCTAAGAAAGGATATAAAACCCTTACCAAAAAAAGCTTAAACGACATCATTTTAAATTTTCGTTTTTTGTTTTTAATAAATGTCTTTATTGGCAACACTTGCATCATATCCTAAAATATCATCGTCACATAAGGAACCGTTAGGAATTTATAGCAAAAACAATTTTATCTTAAGCGACAAACTTTATACGAAAATTTTATAAAATAAAATATAAAATAACCTTCTCCTGTAAAATTTCGTTTTTGTCGCTTAAGCTTTTTTTTTTGCAGTAATGACTCGATATATTTGATTCATTTATTTTATAACATAGAAATCCAAAAAAAATCATAAACTTTAGGTTAAAACGGTCAATTCACATCACAATTGGTCACACTCTCGGAGGTCTTCAAAGCCAAAACGTTAACTGGAACCCACATGGTTAAATGCGGAAAGAAGGCAGACCGAAAAGTTAGCAGTATTGATAAAAACTGGTGAGAAGTGAAACTAATAGCATCAAACTGGGTATTATATATGTATATATACCAAAAGCCTTGCGGTGGTCTTTTCTTGATTTAAATATATATTTTCTTAGCTGTCGCTTATGACCTACAATGTGGAAAAGAATTTACTCGCTTGAACATAATGTTCGTTCCTATAACTACCGGAAATCTTAAAAGGGAATTTCTTTTATCTTTCTTTAACAAATTAATCCGAGAATTAATTGAATATCACAAATTATTTAGAATACACATCCACAACAAAGAATGTTTTCTGCGGAAACAAAAAGTCAGTGACTAATCCTTATAAACTTTAACTTCAAGCATTTAGTTGACTCCTTTAAACTTTGCAACCCTACACTCCATTTAGCCAAGTCAAATATCAACCTCTACAAATACACATACGTAGTTTTTCTGTCTTGAGCTAAGTTTACAGACAGAACGTAACCCAAAATAAAAGAAAAAAAGTCAACAAACAGAAGTACAACAAATCAACCAACTCACAATCCCATTCGATTCTCACATCTCTGGCTACTGACGACTATGCGACTGATATCACGATACCACAGCGACTACGACGTAGAAAAAGAGATGTTTGTAGCAACAAACCTGACAATGATAATATGTTGTTGACTTAAATACGAACGACATTGTGTACACAACATGCGGCAAACGTCAAATGTAAACGTCACACACGAACATAATACGCTGCTTTGCTAACAGGCTCTCAGATTTCAACAGCAAGTTGTTATTCTCATTCACTCTATGATATTTTGTTTGTTGTTGCTGGTGATGTTGTTGGCACTCACTAACTTTTTTGAATTTTTTTTTCTGCTCTTTTCTGTATTTTTCCCCACATTTTAGTTGATTTTATTGTTGGTGGTGTTGTGTGCCTGTATTCAGACTGGGTAGCAGCAGCAGTAGGAAAAGTAGCTGCTAAGTTTTGGCATGTTTGGTGTACTACGACGGAGTAGTAGATAAACTTAAAGCCCAAGTACAGATACAGATTGTATGTAAACCAGGTAGGGGCCGTTAAAGAATTTATGTACTCTGGCAGATTGTTATTTAGGTTGTTTTCTGTTTTCTGTTTTTTTTTTTTTTTTTTTTTTTTTTGTTATTGTTGGCTTTTTTGAAAGTGTATGTTCATTTTTCTTTTTAGTACTTTTTGCTTCGTTGCAAGATGTTCTTGTATTTAGCTCATAATTTTGTTGGTAACATTTTGTGTCTTAAATGTACCTTGTGAATAAAATTATGGTTTTGCAAGAAAAATTAAGAAATTTTTAAAAATATTTTATTTAAATGGCTTGTAAAGGGTGGTTAAATTTCAAGGGCTGATGTTGATTTTGAATAAAACACAAACTATTTAGGAAATTATTGTAATTTTATTTTATTATGATATATTGGTATTACTCAATTATGTATGGAACAAAATATCGGCCAAATGGGCGCCGCGACTACGGCGGCACACCTCCATCCGATGGTCCAAATTTTCGATGACCCTGAGGCATAATGGAGGTTCTATGCCGTTAATGTGCCGAATTATCTCATCCTTTAGCTTTTGAATTGTTGCTGGCTTATCGACGTACACCTTTTCATTCAAATAACCCCAAAGAAAAAAGTCCAACGGTGTCAAATCACATGATCTTGGCGGCCAATTGACATCGCCATTACGTGAGATAACACGGCCATTGAATTTGTTGCGCAAAAGAGCCATTGTTTCGTTAGCTGTGTGGCAAGTGGCACCGTCCTGCTGAAACCACATATCGTCCACATCCATATCTTCCAATTCGGGCCATAAAAAGTTCGTTATCATCTCACGATAGCGAACACCATTCACAGTAACTGCCTGACCGGCCTCATTTTGGAAAAAATACGGCCCGATGATGCCGCCAGCCCATAAACCGCACCAAACAGTCACTCTTTGTGGGTGCATTGGTTTTTTGACAATCACTCTTGGATTATTATTCGTCCAAATGCGGAAATTCTGCTTATCGACAAATCCACTGAGGTGAAAATGTGCCTCATCACTGAAGATGATTTTCTTCGAAATTTATCATCCATTTTCATAATAAGTCTGGATAACTTTAACACGTTGTTGGATTGTGTATCTCTCCATGGTTCAAATTGAGTAAGTCTGAAATAGAGAAATGTCAAATAAAATTTGGAAAAAAACTTGGCGTTTAGGTGTGGTTCACATACAACATCGGCCCTTACAATTTAACCACCCTTTACAATTCATTCTAAATCCAAAATAGTTTTTTGGAAAACCAGTCTGTCCTATTGTAGAATTAAAAATGTTGCTACTACCGTATCTTCACCCTTTCCATATATCAAATGTTTAAAAGTATAAGTGAAGCGAAAGAAATATTTAAATTAACGTTTGACCAAGATCAAGGTTCCAAAAATTTTATTGGAAGAATTACACTTGCCAACAAGGTTTTGGACTGGAGCAACCAAATATCTTTCCTAGGGTAAATTTGGTAAGCTGAATTCGAATCTGTAATTGGTTTTTCTCTATCACGTTAGGTATTCGAGATACAAACAAATGTTTTTATTCGTTTCTTACATAAAAAAATCACTAGTTTTGGCTTTTGTCGTTTGTATTTTGTTGGTTCGGTTTCACATATTAGAGTCCAGCAATAGTCTCCCAGCATGCTTTTGCCCAAAATCCTTGATAATTTCTTTAAATTTTCATTAAATCTTGATGAGCACGTTCGCTCCCCTGTTCGCGCTCAGTGCCCCTAGTTTGTTTTTGGAAAAAATCTAAATGCGAATGAAAAATATGCATTACATTGTCGGTGTCCACGGTATCTCCAAGTTTCTGACTGCAAAACAAAATAATTTAAATATGCATATTTTAATGATTCTGATATTGCATATGGGTTAATAAAACACGTCAAACCATCACGAAAAAATGGAATTTTCGGCATCATCACCTCCGATTTTAATGAAATTCAACACAGATGTTGTATGTTATTGGACTTTAGGCTAGGTTAGGTTAAGAAGGGTTATGCGCCCAAGGGCACACCTCCACTCGGAGACCAATATGGTCCATTGTGAATCCCTTCAATTAAAAGAAAGAGAGAAAAATTAAGAAAGAGACAAAAATTAAGAAATATAGAAAGTTAGAAAGTTAGAAAGTTAGAAGATTTCGCGTAGAACTATTGCCCTCTCTACAGTCCCCTCAACAGAAACAACCGCACTATTTCCCTGACAAACCCCAGTAGATCAGCCGGATTACATCCAGCGATGCACCCCAGTTCGTCGTGACGTTGGACTTTAACAAAACATAAATTTTCAGACCCCAGATTCTTTCGGCTTCCGAAATATGACGTCATAAAAGAAGTGAAAAATGTTAAAAAATCACAAAAGTCTCCTTAAAAAAGGGGTAGAACTTTTGAACTATGCAAGATAATTTAGTTTTTTTGGTATCGTTTTAAAGGTGAAGTGCACACGTTATTACCAGCCGTTATCAATTGAATACAAATATGTGTAAACTTTAATGATTTGTACATGAAAAAATACGACTGTTGTGAACAACCCCTCATAATTCAGTGTGCTGTTTTGAATTTAAACCAGCAGATTTAAAAAAAATATAAAAAAAATAATATTTACCTAAAATAAAAATATTAATACGATTTCTGTATGACGTGCTAAATTCCCAATTTTTCATATTTGATAAATACACTGAAATTTATTGTTGAGGGAAAGCTAGCTTCTATGCGCATTTCACTGGTTGCTTAGGCCAGCTCATCAGGAAACCTTTTCCTAAGATTTTAGAAAAGCTAAAAATATTATACGAATAAAACCCTAAAGCGAATAAGAATTTTAAACACTCAAAGTCTTACTTGTAAGTAACAATATCAAAGCTTAAACAAAACACCAACAATAAACAGTGAGTTTATCTTTTCTTACATCCCCCTACATCCCCCTTTTTAGTTATAATCCATGAATAAATAAATTAAATTAGATTATTAAATTAGACAATTTTCCATTTTTCAGACGCAAATCACAAATAAATTTTATTTTATTTTTATTTTGAGTCCTAAGCCGATCTAATTTGACACCGCAACTGATTTGTTCCAAAAATTGCTGGCCGCAAGTTAAATACGGATGTTAGCGGGATAAAACTATACTATCAACGGCGACGGCTACAAAACCTTACGCAGCACTGCTCAGCCGCTCAGCGCTGGTCTCTTCTAATTAATTAAGACATCACAATAAACATAGCAAGCAAAGTTCTATTAATTTAAGACACTTTTTGTTTACAAAGCAACAACAATATTTTTAAACCATTGTAAAATGTTAGAACATTATGAGAATATAACATGATAGCACACCTTGTGAATACCCCAATTGTATTTTTGTCTGAATGGAGTTAATCCATAGACTAAATAAATAAATAAATATTCACCACACACAAAGCAAAAATAGTTTGAATCAGTAACACACGATCTCCCTGGCATGCTTAAACGCTGCTTTTATGAAGATTTAGATTGAATGTGGGCTTCTGTGAAATAAATAATTGTGAAATTGTTTTGTCAGTATTGACTGTTTTACAGTATTGCCAGCATGCGACAAAAAATGAACAAGACGTGATATCCCAATTTTTATGCCAGATTTGAATTCATATTAGTTAAAAAACATGATTCGTTTCTGCATTAAATTGTTTTTCCAAATTTGTAGACCAGTGTTATTGATCAAGAATTAAGAGAGAATAAGAAAATACAGTATGATATTGTCAATATTTTTCAAGAAGATAACACAACTTAGGAAATTCGTAAGAGAGGACGTAAAATAATATATTCAAAATAATACAGACCCTTAAGAGAGTCTAAGATGTAGACATCTTAAGAGAATTAAAATAGGAGAAAGGCAGATTATGCTGCCTTCATTACAAATCTTAAACAATTGGTTCAAGGAGATGCACTGAAGCGGAGATTTGCTCATAGATCCGAAATATTCCATAATCTAAAAAAGATACACTTCCATATATTGAAGAGATCGTCAACAAGTTTTTGAAACTGTTGAGATAAATTAACAAGAATTTGCTTGTCGTGCTTAATTCCCAATTTTTATTCTTGATAAAAACACTGAAATTTATTTTTGAAGCGCATTTCACTGGTTGCTTAGGCCAGATCATCAGGAAACTTGATCCAAAGATTTAAGACTAAAACTAAAGCTATTATACAAATGAAACTGTTAAGCGAATAAGAATTATAAGCAACATTTTTATTTGTAACAATATCAAAGCTTAAACCAAAACAACAACAACAAACAGTGAGTTTATCTTTTCTTACATTCCCCACTACAATTGGTTGGAGTTCTCCCTACATTATTTGTAGTTGTAAAAAGGTTAAGAAAAAACCAAATAAAAACAACAACATCTTGCTTTACTGTTTTTGCAAGAAAATCAAAAAATATAAAGCAAGTAGCTAGTTTAGATTTTTTATGCCATGCACTTGCCACTTTATTATCAAAGTAACTTTTGGGAATACAAAATTTTTAATTAACAAGATTTTGTTAAGATAAAATAAAATATAAGAACAAACAAGGTAAGAAGGAAATATTTTTAGAAATGACGACGAAGAAATACGTTTCTAAGAAAATATTATTCAATAAAAAAAATAAATAAGGAAAAACATTAATGCAGTCCCTCTTCCATGTCATGAAAGAATATGCCCATAGTGAATTAAAGACAGTGGAAAAACCCATGATACACTTTTGCGAAGCTACATAATTAATCCTAAAAAAGTCTAGACTAGAAAAGTCTAGAAAAGATTTACATCTTAGGGTGGACTCAACGAATGATTGGCCATTAATGCGTTTACCAACGGTTTCTGTGTGTGAAAGCAACCAATACACAGTGGTAGCAATTTGACATTATAGCTCGGCAACATTAAACACTCGCTCTTGTTTCAGCTCCGCTGCTGTTAAACAGCAAGCTGCATCTGTTGAGTAGAAACAGCGCACATGTTAAGACCACACTTCCCATGTTAAGGCCACACTTCCCCACAAGTCGAAATCAGCGCTTGAAGCTGACTTCTTAAAATCTCCTTCACGTAACTTTGGGTTCAAGCTACATCTCCACCTCGTGATAGCAGAATTGTGCTTTCCGGGACAACTGACTCCTGCGTTACCAGATATAATTTCTGGTTAGCCGTGATTCCTAGAGATATCCCAATTTTAAACGAATTTCTAAGTTTTGCCGGAAGATGTAACATTAAAAGGTTCAAGTTCCCTAGGATGTCTCCCTACATACCCCCAAAGAATATCTTATAGAGCCAGAAATCGTCACAAATTCTTCGCAAATTGCTGTCGGAAAGCCACGAAACAACTTTAGGTGGAACTTCTGTTTAACAGACGTTCCCAAACAACAGCGGAAAGCGGAACATTTCTTCAGCTTAGCTTTTTCGCTGATATACCAAACCTAAACAAGAGCGTCAACGTTGTGTATAGAACAGAAGTGTTTTATAACATGAAATGAAATAAAAACCACGTAATATAAAAAAGGAGTTAAAACCGCTAGATTCACTACAAACGCGCTATCATAATCGGGTTTTTCTATTGCAAAGCGCTATTTAGGGAAGCTCCAAGCAAATTGTATGGCCATGACAGTTTTTGACAGCTAGCAAACGCTCTCAGCTCTTTTTTTAAGGTACAGCTGTAAGTCGCTGAAACAATTTGTAAGCGAAATATCGAGCCCTATTTGCGGTTGTATAGGTAAAGGTAAATTTTACAATAGAGGCAGGAATTTTATTTTTATTTTTGTCTTAATATTTCTTTAAAGAATAATGGCGCTTGCGATACTTTTCAAGATCATGCTGAGATTCAATTTAGCATAGTGGGGCTGTCGCTTACGATAGTTTGTTTGGTGTAGCTTACGATCTAATCGCAAATAGGGCTCTCTATTAACATATCTTGAGTTATTCCAATGACAGTATTAGATACTCTTCTTTAATATTATATACCATTATATCCAAATTACAATTGTCTATAAAAACTTTTTAAATGCATAATTTCACTACTCCGTATCAACTCCTGTGTAGCAGCAGTTAAATGTTTATCATCGTAGTAGTTTCCCCGTAACACATTTCGATGCCATTTTCATTTAGTTAAAATTTTACATAAAATGTCTATCAGTGTTTGCATTTTATTTTTTTTTTAACAACATTTTCCCACCACAATTACCGAAAGGACCTGTGAGATTTGTTCTGCGAAAAAACAACAAAACCTGCAGCAGTCGCAAGAAACGGCAGCAACCATGGCACACAATTTGTAGACCTGGTCACAAATATTTTTAACAGATTTCGCTGTTCTTCTTAAACCTCCCCCTCCTCCTTCTTCAACGTTTTAATTCTTTGTTTATTACGTTTCAGCATGATTTTCCACTAAGTAAAATTTCAACTTTTGCTTGCGTCTGAGTTTCTGTGATTTGAAAAACAAATTTACAGGCTGGTCATTTAGAATTTGTCCATTTGGTTTTCTGAGTTGTATGTTAATCAAAATTGGTCCCTAGTGGAGGTATTTTGTGTTATAGTTTGCGTTCACACTGTCCTAAAGTTGGTGTGTTTGTTTGGGTTGGTATGAATATTGTGTTTTTAAAGATGGGTGTGGGGGAAGTGCTTGTTTAACTTTGGAAATATTTATGTAAAATTAGGACATTTTTGGTTGGTAACGATAATAAAAATTGGGTGACTTTATAATGGAATATAAAATATTTTTTTTTTGTTTTTTTTTTTTTTTTTTTTTTTTTGAGGAAAATTAAATAAAGATATTTTTTAAGAGCATTTTATTTTGCTTCTGATATTAAGTAGACAAAATAAAATTTTAGTCAATTAATAAGATTATTCGAAAAAATTAAATAATAAAACTCGCACAACGAAATTATTACTTGAATATAAAAAGTTAAGCTATTTTTACATCTATTAAATATTTGACGTTACGTATAGGATTAACCACTAGTTTTATAAAAAAATTATTTGCTTTTGCAAAACGTTTGTGTAGATAAAACATTATGTAACAGTTTCTAAATTTAATTTTTAAATGATATCGAAAACAGCGAAAGAAGCGGGAATGAAATAAATTTTCGATTGAATATCTTGGAGACATTTTGTAGAGGCCCTATGATCCACAGGGAGTTAAGTGGACTGAAGAAGACGAAAATTACATTACACAATTATCTTCTTAAAAATAAAGCTTAGTAAATCAATAGAAATTGCAAATCCTATGAACGCGTGCATAGGAAAAAATGCTGCTTGTGTAACGTCGACTGTGGCTTTGTCGTTTTTTCGTCAAAGTTATTTAAATCAGTTGATGAGCGTCATTCGTTTCCGCTGCCTCCCACAGAAGCGTAAATGTGATAGTATGTGTGTTGGCCTTCACTGCTTTAGACTATGGTTTTGGTAAAAAAAAAATTGTTGACAAATTAAAAATCATTAAAAGATAATCCCGCAAATCTTGACAAGATACTGATCGAACACAACAAAAATAATGTTCACACCTCGATAATAACAGCAGAAAGTTCAAAAGAAATTATTTTAAGCCATTTAGATTATCCCTTAGTGCTGGTTCAGACACGTCAGGTTAAGTTGAACAGGTTTCCTTTCATACATTGTAGAACCGGCGTGTACGTTCATATGCAATGAGTTTGGGACGTCAAATTTCTTGATTTTTACTTGGATTGTAACCGATATATCGGCCAATATAACAGTGTCAACGATATTTTACTGTCAATAAGAAGATCAGAGTTCGAAAATAAACCAAACAGTATTAAGCGTACGTTAGGCACACCTGGAAATGATATATGTATATTTCTTTAGTGTTTGTGATTGGCACACAACCCTTAATGCCGTTCATAACTATTTTCCCGAAAGTAACAAACATGATGTAGTGTTTTTCGTTTAAAAAACAGTACAACACCAGTGCTTCTGTAGACATCAGTATATGTTAATGTTCAGTAGGGTCAATTTACCAAAGCTAATCACTAGTATTGTCGTGGTTGCTTGGCAATTTGCACGACCACAGCACGAATAGGCTGTGTGTGCATGTTTTGGTTTTGTAATAAATTTTTGTTGGCTGTTTGTTTTTTTTTTTTTCGTTAAAAACACATATTGCACTTATCTCAAAATTTTAAAATTTTCAGTAGAAGCAAAACAATTTTAAATTTTATATTAGAGGTTAAGATTTGTGAAACCAATTGTGTCATAACCAAAAATTAAAAAATATAGCACGGTATTTTTGCAGCGGGTAGATAATAATATGACGCATCGATTTTTTCCAAAAAGTGAAAAACACAAATTTTAAGTTTATACCCTCTTGTTGATAAAGTGCGATATATTTAGTTTTAGTAACATTTTTTATTGTCTTTACCAGCCAAAAGGGCGCTGAGCACAACGGAAACAAACGAACATGAATATGCTGGAGGTACCGCAACGAAGTTTGTGGTTTGTACGAAAAATCAGCGCAATTAAATAAATGTTCTTATCTTTATGTTGAGTTCGGCGTTCGACTCACACACCCAGCAACGATAACTATTTTTTCATGTGTGTTTGATACCGTTCGTAAATATTTTTAAGAAAGAGCCGAACATTATAAAGTGTTCTGTTCTTCGAAAAAAACAAAACAATTGTAGTGATACTGTAGACAAACAATATATTTTAATGTTCTATAATGTTTCTTTTTTTACGTTGATAAAGAAATGATTAAACAAAAAATTGAAGCAACGACCGCAGCACGAACAGCTTGTGTGTGTATTGTGTATATGTTTTGTTTGTGTAAAATTATTTTGCTGTTTTGTGTGTTTTTTTTTTTTGTATGTGTATTTTGTTTTTGTAAAAAATATTTGGTTTCTTTTACCAGCCAAAATGGCGCTACGCACAACAAAACGAACGAACATTAATGAGCTGAACCGAACACAATAAAGTTTGTGTGTTTTTTTTTAACCGAACGGAATCAAATATTCTCATCTCTTTGTTAAGTTTGATAAGAACAGTATTATTTTTTTGTCCGAAAGATGACAAACAGGGAAACGTTATTTTCTTTAATGATTTACTACACAAACACTATAAGCGTTTTTGTTTTCCACAAATCTACCGAACCGAATACTAAGGAGCGATATGTAGTGTTTATTTCGAACACTGATTTTTTTGTGTACGAAGATCACAAACACAAAATCACAAAAAATTGAATCGTGTTTTTAAGGTATTTACATTATATACTGTTCTTTAGTGTTCGGTACTGTAATAAGTATAAATTTTGTTCAAGTTTTTGTAAAAGCGAAGAAGAATAATACGGCGGCAGCTGAGGGATCAGAGCAATCCATTGTTACTGTTGAACACAGCGTAAGAATCGCATAATGCGTTTTACAAATTTTTGTTATCTCTGTAAAGCCGTTCCATTGGAACAAAAAGGCTTTTATATCTGTGGCTTAGTGCTATTTTGCTTTTTTGAGTTGATCAATTACGTTCACGTTTTCAAAACCCCGAAAAAAGTATTTCAAACTACAAAATTCTAATGTTTTGTTTGGCATGCTAAAGCCTTATATGAAGCCAGTTTTTTCCCATCACGTCAAATTTATCAAATGCCGCTCCTTTTGTGTTTCGCTGTATCTTTTTCTCCTTCAGCCGCCATCCAAAGTTTTTTTAATATAATTTTTATTCTTATTCGATTTCAGTTATTTGTAACTTAAATTTTTTGTAATTAAATAGACTAAAGAATTAAATTATCAAATTATAGAATTTGTTTTTAGTTTCCGATTAAATCCAATTGACCACTTTTAGACGGGTTATTTAGCAGAATTTCAAACAAAATATAACTTATTTTACTTGAACCAGCTCTTGACCCTGGCTGAAACATAGATGTATCGGATTTTTTTATAGATATATTTATTTCCAATACGTCGTTAGAAAGATGTTGACCACTGCTTGAGATTTAAGTAAAAAATTAATCAGACAAATGGTAAAGTTATTTAAATTTTCATTAAAATCGAATTGCCCATCTAGGGGCATCCTAGGCGCTGCAGGGGCCAAATTTAAGAATTTTATTAAACGGCCATATATGTTTTGTTGAAATTCAAAAATTTGGCTGCTGTAGTACCTAGTATGCTCCTAGATTGGTCAAATGTATGACCAACCCTACTTTAATTTTCATCTAAATCATTTCTACCCGGTATTACCATTCTTTAAGGGTGCTCCCATACAAAATAGTCAATACAGATAAGAAATATATTGAAGAAAAAGGCCCATAACTGCCAAGGAATCGCTCCTAGGGGGATACAATGTATGACCGGCCTGTATTAGTTTTTTGTTCTTAACATTTTCTAAAAACATACTTGTCATATATATCCACCCCTTAGGGGTGCTCCCATACAAATATGGCCGTTTAATGAAATTCTTAAATTTGGCCCCTGCAGCGCCTAGGATGCCCCTAGATGGGTGAAATGTATGACCAACCCCACTTTATTTTTCATCGCAATCATTTATTTTTAACATACCTACCCGCTATTTCCATTCTTTAAGGGGGCTCCCATACAAAATAGTCAATACAGATAAGAAATATATTGAAGAAAAAGGCCGATAACTGCCAAGGAATCGCCCCTAGGGGGATACAATGTATGACCGGCCTGTATTAGTTTTTTGTTCTTAACATTTTCTTAAAACATACTTGTCATATATATCCACCCCTTAGGGGTGCTCCCATACAAATATGGCCGTTTAATGAAATTCTTTAATTTGGCCCCTACAGCGCCTAGGATGCCCCTAGATGGGTCAAATGTATGACCAACCCCACTTTGTTTTTCATCTCAATCATTTATTTTTAACATACCTACCCGCTATTTCCATTCTTTAAGGGTGCTCCCATACAAAATAGTCAATACAGATAAGAAATATATTGAAAAAAAAATCATTTTTTTTTCAAAAAAAAAATTATGTTTTTAAAACGACTGCTCAAATTAAAAAAAAAATACTTTTCTTAAAGGAAATTTTATTGTGGAATTTCGTTTTTTTTTTTTTGTTACTTTCAATAAACTTAAGCGTTTTTGAGTTACGCGAATATATGTTGTGCAACCTCCTCCATTTTTGAAAAACTGTATATCTCAAAAACAAAAGCTAACCTAAAAAAAACGGTGGGCACAATTGGATTCAGCGTACCCAAATTATGCTAAAATGCCATGTGCCCGGCTTGTCTATAAAAAAGTGTAAATTTCGGGCACAGTGTAATTAATTGATTTCGGTTGACATTAATCTTAAATTTGTTTCATTTCCATTGAAAAATTCTATATGACTTCTTTTTGTTTTCGGTATGTTTTTGTTTAAAATTTTCAACTTTAATTTGTAACTTTCTTAATAATCATTTCCTACCATTTTTATTGCAGAAATCTTAATTACATCATGACATCTGCTATTCCATCTCAAAAAAGCAAAAGGTACGTTAAACATATTTCACTCAAATAATATGACGCCAAAACTCTCATCGAGTTCTTAAATAAACCAATTCCAAAAAAGTAATTATTATAATCATTAAGACATATGACAGGGTAAATCATAAGCAGCAAACACACACTTACACATACACACGCATATCAACAAACGCTCATTTAAAAACAGACACTCATACTAATTAAAATCACAACGTGCAAATATTGTATTTAATAAAACACACAACTTCTTCTGAAATCTATTTCGAACGACAATTTCATTAAATTGTTTTTTCTTTTTTTTTTTTGTTGTGTATTCGCGGTTCAACTGTTCGAACTGCGGGGGTGTGAAATCAACAGAGACAAATTTACAATACCGTTTTGTTGTTTATGTTGTAAAAGTAAAAAAGAAATTTTTTACTATTTTATGTAAAAGTAACTTAATTAAATGTTTCACTCGCACCACAATAATTTTAAAACAAGATACATACGCACAGCTACACATACACAGGAACAGAGCAAAACATGCCTTTTTGTAAATAAGCGCTACTTTTTACGAGGGCGTCATAAAACTTTACAAATCGCTTGTTGCAAATTTTGGATATGGAGTAATATTTGGAATTAATCACAAATCAAATTTTGTACTAAATTTTATAGTAACAAGTAAGAGTGCTATATTTGGCTGTGCCGAATCTTATACACCCTTCAATTTTTACATATACATACATATATACAATACTTAAAACTTCATTATAAATTAAATTTAAAAAGCGAAAACTGGTAAATATTTTTTTAAAATCGTTTTTAAAACATAAAAATATTAAAAAAAAGAGGAAGAAGAGACGAAAACCGGATCTGAACTTCACTTTTCATAAGGACCCAGAATAAATATACTTTATAGGGTCCCAGCAAAAATTTGTGCTTACTCGGAAGCATGTTTGTAAGGCAGAGATCAGTTGTGAATCGCTTCCATTTCTGTGAAATATTACATGATTTTTGTATGGGATTCCTCACGTAGAAGCTCTGCCGTCGGAATCCAATGTATGCTTCATTCACACAGTTATTCTTTATGTGAATTCACTACATGAAATATAACTATTTGCCATACTTTAGTGCTTCTGCGCTGCAGTATAGTCAACGCCACATACAATTTGTTTAACAATTCGCCTTACTTTAGTGCTTCTGCGCTGCAGTATAGTCAACGACAAATATATTGCTGAATATATGCCTTCCACATTGCAGTTGTGAACGTCAATAATTTAAAGAAGCAACAGACGAAGCACTTTGCATGCTGTTTCGAATTTTATTGCTTCCAATTATTGAAAAATTTTTGCTGGGGTGTAGAACCTTCGGTGAAGGGTATAAAAAACCAACTTAATTATAATAAAAAGTAATTTTTGGGATTTCAGTATTTTGGTCATAACTCTACTATTTCTTAACAGATTTCACAGATTTATATACCGACGTGTTAAAAAAGAAATTTGCCATTTATTTTGGTTATAAAACTTGGACTCGGGAAGATCTATGGTTCCCAAAAATGGGTATTTTTCAAAAAAAAAAATTAATATTTTGGTCATAACTTTTTCGTATCTAAACCGATTTTCCCTACAAAAATATTTCTATTAAAAATTTCCGATCTTTTGATATATAAGGCGTAACCATAGGTCATATAACAGTCAAAAAATTCATATCCACTCATTTTTATACAATTTTTGATATTTTTTGTATGGGAGGTACCACGCCCACTTCTCCAATCCCGCCTACATTTTGTGGGATGGTGTGTACAGTAGACGCTCACAAATTAGAGCTTTCAGTAATTCGAACGTCCAGAAATTAGAATCAGTGTTTGCAATACATTAAACGCTCTAAAATTCGAATTTATAGTTCTAATTTCAGAGCGTTTTTTTTTTTGTTATTTGAACACAATAAATCCGCAATTTATTTTTATTCTGTTTGAACATGTAAAACTAAAAAGGGGAATTACCAAATTTTAGATGTGTTTCCTTATTTGTTGTTTTTTTGTCGCATTTATATATATTTGTGGCTAGTTTATTTGTAAAATTCGAAACATGTGTACATATTTTGGAAGTCTCTATTAAAAAGTAAAAGTGTATCATTCGAAATGTCAAATAAACGTAAAAAAAAACACTTTATCATTGGAAACGAAGGTCAAAATATTAGAAAAGCTTGACAAAGGGTTTGAAGGGAATATTAATGTTACGACATCTTCAATCAGCTATATCAAATCACATAGAACAGCAATATTAAATGCTGTTTTCAACACATATCAGGAAGCAAGCAATAAATCTTTGCACAGCGCTGAATACCCAAATATGGTAAGTCGTCTGTATGAGTGGTTTAAAGAGAAAGCTAAAAAAATTAATTTAGAGAGGAATATCCCTATAAAGATGAAAATGCATTCCGTGGAAGCAATGGATAGTTTTCCAAATATAAGAAACGACACGGTATTTTTAATTTTAAAAAATACATTTAATGTCAATCAAATAAAATTGAATTAAAAAAAATTTAAGTAATTTTTATTTTTTATTCGAAATAAAAACGTCCAGAAATTAGAATAATTCAGAAATTAGAATTGCCTCAAAAACAAAGCGGTTCTAATTTGCGAGCGTCTACTGTATTTATAACCTAAATGTTTGTACCTAATTTGAAAACTTTGGCTCATGCCGTTCTCCAGATATACAGAAAAAAGTAATAAAAATACAACAACCACAAGGGATTTTTTTGGAAAAATTAGAGGCAGTCGTGATTTTTTGGTCACATCTCAGCCATTTGTTAACCGATCTTGCTGAATTTCAATAGCAAACAATTCCGGACCACATGCGACATAAATGTATAATAACCTGGCCCCCATCATACATGGGGTCTTCGGAAAATCCATTTCAACGGACAGACGGACATCGTTAAATCAACTTCGCTAATCATCAATATTACAAAAATTACAAACGGAATGACAAACTTATATATATTCACCACCTGTGGTGAAGGGTATAAAAAAGGGTATGCTGAGAATGTGCTTGTACGCGACACATGCAAATTCGGGCCGAGCTTGAACCCTTGGCAGTAAAGAAAAATAATTTTGTAAAAAAGTACTTTTTAGGAAAAAAAAAGGACTGTGTTAAAATTAAAGGTACGTTTTGATCAAAGAAAAGGGCTTTTCTTCAAAGAAGATGCCAATTTAAAATTGATTTAGTGTAGCGCAAAAAATTCCCAATTTCTCTATTCTTTAAATCTCTGCATCATTATTGATATATGTATATACATATATAAACGAGTACGTTTAAGATTTTACTTTGTTACAACTTGTGTTACACATCTTTTATAAAAAATAACCTTTTATGTTTTGCGATGTTTATAGGAAAAAGAATTTCCTTAATCTTTTGTTAACATACACATGTATATGAATGTATTTAGCCAGACACAAACGCACATCCCTAAGCAGACAATATACTCATACTTATTTAGACACATATTGTCAACGTAAAGCTATTAAATAAAGTTGGCAACACTTAATGTCTTCTTAGAAAATACAAAAAGAAAAAAAAAACAAAACAACAGCAACCTAAAACAATAAAACAAAGAAGGAAAACAAATACAAGGCAACACCTACACAACAACATTAAAGCTTAAGAACAGCAAAAAGACTTAAACAACTACAATGACGATGGTAAAAACATACACGCACAGATACATCTTAAACGAAATACAACAACTACAACAACACAACAAACGATTTGCTAATAACGAAGCCAAAAAGCACAAAAGTATAGAACAACAAAGTAACAATAGAAAAATAACAACAGCAACAACAACATCTTTAACAGATCCAACTTTTATATGGACTTTTTTTTTCTACAAATCTATACAGACAAACAAACAAACTTACTTGGTAAATACAAACAGCAACAGCAAAAATATACATACAAACACACTTATACAAATGCACATACATACACATTTCTACATACATAAATGTATCCTTTATTTGTTTTGTAAAATACAAACATACAAATTTCAACATATTGATATCACTCATACGTACACACTGCATGGTATTACACTGTTAGTAAAAAATTTATACCAACATGTTCAGACACACAGCCATGCAACCATTTCTAAATAGTCGTACATGCAGACATACATATTTCAACACATATGAATTCTTTTATAAACATATTTACATACTAACATAAGCATACAAACATACTTAAATGTTAAAGACATTTTTAGTCAGGTTTACCAAAAAAATCAATCCGTAAATTTCGTATTTTAGCCTTTGCATGCTTTTTTAAATATTTTCAAAACTTTTCTACGTTGTTAAACATTTTTTTGTTTGTTTAATCTGATTTGAGCGGATTTTAAGATTTTAGATATCTTTGGGATTTGATTTTTGAGCAATTAAGGTATGTAATTGAAATTTATTGAAATAATTGCAATATATTGAAATAAATTGCAATTAAATCCAGTAATTGCAATCAAAATAAAATCAGAATCAAAATCTTCGTTGTCTTCAAAATTAAACTCCTTCTTCTATAAACAGTGTTCGAAAATAAACATTAAATATTGTGCTGTGGTCGTTGCCGAGGGCCGGATATACAGAGAAACTTGAGCTAGCGAAGCCGGTTTTTGTTATACCATAGAGGAGAAAATCCTTGCGTACGACCGAAGGCCGGCTACTTAGAAAAGAGTTCACACCCTAGAGGGAAGCGGACTCACACCAAAGTAGTCCCGTGATAGGTCTTTGGTGTTAGGGACCGGTTCTAGTTCTAACACTAGTTCTAACACTAACCTACACATAAATATGAGTGGATGGGAGCACTTTTTTGACCCAGAGGGCTTAAAAAGTCCCGCCCGCCCTAAATTTTTTTATTTTCGTTTTTCTTGGATTACCTTTAATTTGAGTACCCACACATTCCGCTAAGTAGGCGGGGCGGTTTTTTGGATCCAGGGGGGACCACGGGCTTCAGCCCCCTTAAATTTTAATTTTAATTTTTTTTTTTTTTTTGTTTTGTTTTTAACTCATAGGGGGTTGAAACTTTTTTTTATTTTTTTTTTTTAACTGCACTTTTGCCATGTTTTCATTTTAAATATTGACATTATCATTTCTTGACATAAATAATAAGTTATCATGAATGTTGTCCTGAACGTTCTATAACACTTTATTTTCTCAAAGAAAGTCGTGTGGGAAAATCGAAACTTGGTGTGAAAAATTGATCACAATTTGTATCCTTAATGCTCTTACAAGATTTCTAGTTTCCAGACGAATCCGATTTTTTAGTATGAAAAAGAAAATGAAGTTTTTATAAGAAACAAAAGGGTTAACAAGTTTGCACCAATTTCTTATCATAATATTTTTAGGAAAAATGTTTTTGACTAGAAAATGGTATCAATTTAAAATTATTTTTATATTTAATTGAAGATGTTTACAAATTATTTTCAAAACTCAAATATTAAAATCGTTTGTTAAAAATAGTTTTAGTAGCATCATTTAGAAATGTTGTTTTTAACTAGAGCAATTATCAGAAAAGCAAAAAAATAGTTCCAAGTTCTAAAAAATTACAAAAATTATAGCTCACAATCGAATTTTAACTGAACAATTATAAGAAATCCTTTAAAGACATGCTTGCCAAATTAAAAGCGTTAAATTATTTTTCACACTTCTTTATATTTAATTCCTTACTGAGCTACCCAAATAAGAGTTACAAGCGTTGTTTTTGAGCCAAAACTTCTTATTTTCGCCCCGCATATTTTATTTTTGCGGAATCCGACGTTAAATGTCGAACGTGCCCCTATCCACCACCCGGGGAGGCGCCCTATGGGAGAGAAATAGCAAAACTCCGCAAGGGTCCCTATGCTCCACAGGGAGCTAAAGGAAATAAGAAGAAGAAGAAGTGTTTCGTATTGCAGCTTTTTGAAATTTTGACAGGAGTCAACTGACAGATGCCAGACGACTGGAGCAGTTTTTCCTTTCAGTTAAGAGACTGAAAATAAAGAAGTCACGGACTTATTGACATTCCCTACTTTTTAAAATCATCGAGTTGTTTTGTGAAACTGTACTGAAAAACAAATCGATTCATCCATATTTAAATCAAGCCGAAGCGGTAAGAATTTCCTTAAATCAAGGATAGAAGGCATGATTCCAGTACGGATTAATCAAGTGCGAAAAACTTATCTTATCCATATTTAATACCGAATTCGTACTTAAAATAATCGGAAAATGAGATTAATTTAAATAAAATTAAATTTGAATCAATCTCAAAACGCTCTTGATTCAAGTATTGTAAAGTTAATGTTATCTAAATTCTGATTCGAGAATTTCTAAGATGATTTAACTTTGATTCGTACTTGAAAAATACGAGACTGAGATACAATTAATTCCAACCTAAACACTTACCCCACAGTACCATAGAGAATATTATCATTTACTTACCCGTTACACATGTTTATTTCAGTTTTGTTGTATTTCGCCCTTTGCTTACAAAAAAATTCTCAATTATAAGACACCAGCAGCATGCCCAATATGGTTTTCCTAGTTATTCTACTTTGAAAATTTAATGTATTTAACTAAATAATTTTTACAAATAGAATATGGGAATTATATCTTCTTATGCGTATGCACGCATATTGTTTTTCGAAAATTATCCCATTTTGGATTGTTTTAAGTAGTTTTAAGTGTTATTCGCGTTAAAATTGTTGATCACGACTCGTACTAAAGTAAGAAGAAAAACTTAAATTTAGAACGAGTTTTTTCTTTCTGTGTGTTGAATTATTGATAAGATAAGGGAAAATTAAATTTTTGTATATCTTTATTCTTTTACATCAAGAAAACCTGCTGTGTGTAACAAGACATTTTTATTTAAGCACTTGTGCCTAGAAAACGTAAGAATAGGCATCTTTAAGCCAAAAGACCTCTAAACAAATGGCGGTTGAATAAATAATAATACTCCATTAAAATTTGGTTTTTGTTTGCCCTGAATTTTATTTCGTAATACTTTTATGTACAACGAACGACCTTATTTCGTTTCTTTTGTTATTCTTTGTCATCCCCATTCCACAGTTTATAACTTTTATGCACCCTACATTTTCCAAGGGCAATGAAATTAGTCATTGTGTTTTCGCCGACCAGTGATTATAATCACCAGCACATATACTCTTGTTTCTTGTTGCAATGTTTTTATTTTTTGTCAGTTAATGGGTTAAAGAAATTTTTATGAAATTTATTAAGTCAAAAAAATCAAGAAGGGTCCTCATGAAATCGTTTAAATTTGCTATTTGTGCAAATAGGCAAACTTGTTTCGTAAAGCCGCTTCTAACTTTTTTTATAACTCAAAACAATTTATGTCATTTTGTAAAAAACGTCAATACAAAAATATGATAAATCAACATACATTGTAATAGATTTAAATTTAACTACGTTATTATATTTTCCGCATTTTAAAAATATCTTCCTTACAAGTATTATTTGATAATCTTGGCCCTCTTTCGAATTAAGAAACATTTGCTGCGGAAACTTTCTTCAGTTCTCTTTTGAAACTGCATTCGTGCCCATACAATAAAACTTTTGTTTTGCAGCATTTAAGCATTTTGTATGCCTTCAATAACAAACTCACAAAAACTTTCATCCTCAAACTAAAATGTTTTGTTGCAAATGTTTCATATTTCCAATTTTAATATACACATACCAAAAAACCAAAAAGCCTGCAAAATAATTTTACACAATACACACACAAGCTGTTCTTGCTGCTGTCGTTGTTTAAATTTCTTGTTTGTTCATTTTTTTATCAACGTAAAAAAATAAATATGTACTATAGAACATTAAAATATAATGTTTGTCTATAGTATCACTACAATTGTTCTGTTATTTAACGAAGAACAGAATACTTTATAATGTTCGGCTCTTTCTTGAAAATAGTTACGAACGCTATTAAGAGTTGTGTTCATCAACACAAACACTAAAGAAATAGATATCGTTTCTGGTTGTGTAAGCAACGCTAAATAATGTTCTGTTTATTTTCGAACAGTGATTTTAACCAATATTTATGCCTTAAAAGTAATTCTTTAGTTTATAAACTAAAGCGTTCATTTCACAAATGATGTCTATAATTTTATTTCTTTTTATAGAGTAACAAATATTCGTATTATTCCTCTAACTGCTTTAAGTGCTTTAATCATACCATCATTTTAAAAAATAATAAAAGTATTTCTAGTCTCGTCTTATGCTTGTGTGCTCCATTAGGTTTTTAGATTTTGTTTTCTATTTTTTTTATACTTTTTCTTGTTAAAAAAAATAATAATAAAAAAAGAAAACAAATAGACCCAACAACAGCAACAAAGTTAAAAAAAAAGAAACAGTTTACGAGTAAGTCGTCCTGTTTATATAAATTCATATGTATATAAACCTCTAGTTATACAATAAAATGAGCACTCATATATTCTCATACATACATATCGTCCCCTTAATGCAAACGGACGTAACTAAATTTTTATTTAAAATTTTGATATTTTTAAATAGGTTAAAGTTCATAAAATTAAATTTTCGTAAAATTATTTTTATGAAGAAAGGAATTTTACAACATTAAAAATTCGTTGAATTTTATTGATAATTTTTCATTCTTGACTGAACTGGGAATCGAACCCAGGTGTTAACGGACAGGTTTCCCTGACATGTTTCAATTGCAACCACTCAATCTCTTCAGAGGGTTTTGCCGTTTAACACGTTTATTTATTTTTTCTACAGGAGGAGCAAAAAACTTTACAATATCAATAACAACAAGGTGTTCTTGGCGTTTGAATTTCTTGAATAAAGTCGCCTTCTTTGGTCGAAGGAATCTAAAAATTTGCGTGAACATGTAGAAGTTTAATAAAACGGACAAAAATCAATCAAAAACTTAATTTCGAATTTTTGTGTGGTTACATCCGTTTGCATTTAAGGTGACGATATAAACACACAGGACAAAATAAGTAGAAAAATTCACATGCATTTGCTACAATATTTTGTAAGTTTTTAACTTAAGCAAACACAAATTTATACATACATATAAATAAGTGTGTCTGTTTGTGTATGAATGTGATAAAGTTTTCTATAAACTTTCACATACACACACACACATACATTCATACATTAAACAGCCTTTGGCGCTTTTTTGCTTTAATACCAAAACACCAAAACAACACACTTACCTTCACAAAAACATACAAATTTATAAAGTCTATTCGTATGTTGAAGCTACACTACACTCATACTAACGATAATTTCTACTCCCAACGCCCCAATAAAATCATAGATTTTCTTGCATGCCATATAAGAATGTGAGAATTCGAGCATAAAACAATTGCCATGACTTTGCCGCCTTGCTACTCGACTCGTAACGTAGTCCAAGTAGTTTATCGTACCAATGGATTGCCTTGCATTGTGCTGCTGTTGTGTCGTGTCATGTCTGTGTAAATGAAGTATTTATTTATTTTGCAAAGATGTATGAGAACTTTGGCAATATAGACGTGGTAGAAAAAGGGGCCTTAATGGAACGAGATGTCTTTGAAAATCAACCTAGGGCTAACATTTTTTTTTAGTTTTGCAATCTATGGGGTAGAAAATAAGGTTTTACGTGAAATCTGATTTTGGACTAGTGGCTGTGCAAAAATCTATATGGAACCCATTGTTGTGCCATGTCTGTATAAATAAAGTATTTATTTATTTTAGAAAAATGTGTGAGAACTTTGGCGATATAGACATGGTAGAAAAAGGGGCCTTAATGGAACGAGTGGTCTCTGAAAATTAAAGAAATATTGAATGGAATCCTTTAAAAGCATATTAACCTGGGGCACTCTTGGGCTTAAAAGTAAATCATTTACATACTGCTTAGCTAAGGCTTGAACTTGACAGATCGTAAAAAGATCGCAGCCGATCAGGTCTAATCTGAGTCTGGACTTGTTCTTGTGCAATAATCTTCATGTAACCCATTTTGGCATAGGTTACGATGAAACTTGGTCTACTAACGCTATTACTATCCAATAGTGCTCTATTTACCGAATCATAAGCAAAAATATGATACTTCATGTAGGCCATAATGTGCTTCACCGATATGTTTTAATATTTGGAAAAATTCTGTTAGAAATCCGATTAGCTCAATTTTTTTAACCAGATTTTTTTAACCAAACTAATCTAATAAAGGAGAATTCTCGAGCTCAATTTTATTAATCAAGCTTTCTTTGCTTTGGTCCTTCATACTAAAACTCTTAAATCGGTACCACACTTCTATGGGGGCCAGGTGGAAGAATAGACCGATTTGACTCATTTTCAACATTTGGGTAATTCCATGTCAAATCGACCAAAAGTGGGACCCGAACCCTTTCGATTTTAATAAAATTTTTTGAGAAGGTTCTTTTTATCCTATAAGGAACATATATGAACGAGGAAAAATTTAAATTTTAAGTTAATTTCTTCAATATCTCAAAAACTACTTTACATACGAAGATGATTTTTATGTCATTTTGGGGCTACAAACAATCACCCCTATCGTAAATAATTTTTCCCTCGTAATTATTCCCCTTTTTACATATTTGCGATCATGAAAAGCTCCCAGAAAAAAAAGGTAATTCAAATGGGAATAATAACGTGAAAAAATGTTCTCATGAAATAATTCCCCTTATCGTGAAAAGATTTTTCCCTCGTAATTTGTTCACATTTCCCTTAAATTTTCTCACTTTATTTTTGCTAGGGAACAAAACATGTATGTAGGAATTTCGTCCTATAAACCGTATATTAAGGGCTAGATCCGTTGATAAGGCACAAATCGATATATTGGTTAACAAAATGCAAAACAACAAGTCGATTGCATGCGGATTTGTGAAGCTTTCGAAAGACGTGATGGCAGAATTTTGGAAAATATGTTACTATTGGGGTATTCACAAGGTGTGCTATCATGTTGTATCGTCATAATGTTCTTACATTTTACAATGGTTTAAAAATATTGTTGTTGTTTTGTAAACAAAAAGTGTCTTAAATTAATAAAACTTTGCTTGCTATGTTTATTATGCTGTCGTAATTAATCAGAAGAGACCTGCGCCGAGCAACTGCGCCGAGCGGCTATGATTTTGTAGCCGTCGCAGTTGATGGTATAGTTTTATCCGGCTAACATCCGAATTTACCCTGCGGCTAGCATTTTTTCAACAAAACACTTGCGGCGTCAAATTAGATCGGCTTAGGACTCTGATGTTTGGTAAACAAACAAAATAAAATTTATTTGTGGTTTGCGTCTAAAAAATGGAAAATAGTCAGGAAATTTCTAATTTAATTTATTAATTCATGGATAAGTATTGAAAAACATTTTGATTTTAGATAAATATTTATTTTTTTAATTTATTTTAAATCAGCTGATTTAAATTCCAAATAGCACACCTTATTATGAGGGGTTGTTCACAATAGTCGTATTTTTTCATGTTATTATTTTAAGACATGTGACTTTATGACACCTTATGAATCCCCCATATGTACATACAATTTAAAAATTGCAAAAAACTAACGTTAAATCAAACTATCCCTGCAATACTAAATATTTTGCTTTATTATTTAACTTTTCTTTAAAATATATACATACGTGTATATTTTGAACCAAAATTTCATTGATTTTTAATTTTTTTAATCTTTCTTCTTTTTTACATTCACTGGAACTGATAGCGTGAAAATTTTTTTACATGAGATTCACGATTGCTTTTTTCCCTTCGAGGGGAATGAAAATTTCATGGGAACAAAAATTCCACTTGTTATTCACGATAGGGGTGAATATATTAAAAAAATTTTTTTTTTAGAAAAATGTAATATCTGCAAAATATTAAATTTTAAAAAACGGAATAAGTTCTTTAAAATCGAAATTAAAGATCAATTTGTGACATAAAATTAGGGCGGTGCGCAAAATGACCCCAGGAATATGACCCCAAAAGTGAAGAACGGCCCCAAAATTTTACATGTGACACAACAACATGCAATTTTGGGGCAATTTTTTTGTTTTTTTGGGGTTATTTTTAATTCTTTCTTTAGGGTGTTTTTGCATTTTAAGTGGAATGCAAAATGACTCCAATATCAAGGAATGAAAAATAAAATCACAATTTTTACTTTGGGCTATTTTTCGCTTACTAATAAAAAAGCAAATTTTAAGAAAGGAAAAATCACCCCAAACATTTTACACAAATTATATAAAATTTTATGTAAAAGTTTCTAGGGATAGTATAAAAAACCCGAATTCTTATACCGGTTATGCAGAGATGCTTTAGTTATCGAAGCTGGTGTTCGTTATACCATAGAGGAAAAAATCCTTGCGCATGGCCGAAAGCCCAACCATGTTATCAATCGTACGATTTTTAAAAACAAAACTGTATAATTATTTGGATTTTGAAATCGGGATTCTAAATTTGGGATTTTAGTTTCGGGCATATGAACTCCACCCAAAAATTTAAAATCTAACTTTCTTTGTGTTCTTTTTTTGGGGTTAAAATTCATTTTAAATTTTGAGGAAATTTTTCACAATGAGAATTACCCCAAATTTAGGGTCATATTTCATTTTATTTTTAGGGTTATTTTTAATTTTTTTGGGTACTTTTTCATTAAAAAAATTGGGTCATATTGCATTATGAAAAATAGCCCCAAATTTGGGGTCAATTTTCATTTATTTTTTGCGGCCATATTTCCTGGGGCCATATTTCGCAGTGTCAAAAATTAATCGTCGATGAATTTGAAGATAAAAAAAATTTTATTGTTATGGTAAAAATGTTTACCTAATTGGTAAAATCGATATAACGGCTGTTAAATGTAACCTATTTTTCACATTACTTTTAACGATGTTTACTTGGTTAAATATCCTCTCTATTTCTGCATTAGACCATGGAAGTGAGAACAACTTAAATTCTGAAATTTCTACAAATTTTCTGTTACCGCCTGCATCTCTATATTGAAATACTTTCAACCAGAAAGAAACAGTGTTGATCTATTTTAAAAATTGAGTATAGGAATACTGTTCCTTTATTTTGAAAGATGTTTCATGATCATTGTTTATAGCGATTTTCAACATTTGTAAAAGTTGTGATTTAAATTAATTGCGATTAAATTGTTAAAAATATTTATATTTCTTTTAGCAATTTTATAAGTTTTTATAAGAAAATAAATATTATTATTTTAAAAGAAAAACCGCCAAAAAATTTTTAATGTCTAAACAAGTTGAAAAATGGCTAAACAAATGGCTAATGGCTTAACTCATTGTTACAAGCAACAAAATCTTGACACTAAATTATTAAATTGACAACACTGTTTGCCTTTAACTTCGTAATCATAAACCCATTTTCTGCATTTGCACTACCAGTATTACTTTACTTAAGGTGAAAGTTAAAAAAATATTTATAGATATTAAGGAAATATTTTTAATTAGGCTCAAGTTCATTAAATTTAATTTTCATTAAATTATTTCCATGAAGAAATGAATTTTACAACGTGAAAATCAATTAAAATTGTTATTGATAATCTTTCATTCTTGACCGTGGCCGGGATTCGAACCGCGGCCGGCAGGTTACCATGAGATGTTTCGATCGCAACCACTCGATCTTCTCAAATGGATTTGCCGTTTTACACTCGCAGCCATCGACGACTGCTGACGTCAATAGCGAATATCAATCCTTAAACCAAATTGTATTTTAACCTTTGGTAGATCGAAGTTTGCTTTTTTGAATGATTATCCATTTAGCGGTTCGAATCCCGGCCACGGTCAAGAATGAAAGATTATCTATAACAATTTTAATTGATTTTCATGTTGTAAAATTCTTTTTTTCATGGAAATAATTTAATGAAAATTAAATTAAATGAACTTGAGCCTAATTGAAAATATTAAAAATTTGGATTAAAAACCATAAATAGTTCAACAAAATAACCACAATACTAATTGATATTAAGGAAACATCAAAAAGTAAAGCTTTATATGCTGTTTTCGCAACACAAGTGATTCAATGTGTAGAAATATCAATATGAAAAGCACTTAGTTTTTTGCATGTTTTTCTTATACATTTTACTACACGTCCAATCACCTGTGTTGTGAAAACAGCACATTAATGGAAAACATCAGAGATTTAGAGGTAAAAGTTAAAGGCATTCGTGGTTTCTTGCTCAAATCTCGGCCATTTGTAAATCGATCTGGCTACATTTCAATAGCAAACTATTCCAGACCATATTAAGGCTGAGGTCTTCGAAAAAGCCATTTTAACAGACGGACATCGTTTTATATGTATGTTTCAACATTTTCCTAGATATTTCGCATACTTTTTTTTGTTTTAAGCCTAGTACTCTGTTCAAATTTATGAAAAATGTAGAGCAACATTGATTATTTCACACGAAAATTGCGACATGTATCAATGTTACAATTTCTTGCGTATGTAAACAAACCCCACATTTATTTTACTAAAATTTATTTTTTTTAATAAAAAAAGAAAGTAAATATGGATAAAAAACTGTTACCGGTTGTGTTTTTTTTAATTTTTTATTTCTTATTTAATATTAAGTTCATTTTTTTTTTTTTTTTTTTTTTTGCTTAAAATTTCAGTTGAAATAAGTGCAGCTTACATTATTTCGCAGTTGTAAAAAATGTTGCCGGAAACATTTCGGAACTTTTTCACAAACTGAACAGAGTAAAACTCTATCAACATTATTTTATAGATATTCCGCACAAGTTTTTTGCATATGCGTTTTGACAGCATTTCACGTGAAATGTTGAACAGAGGACCAGGCTTTTAATAAAAAAAAAACAAAATTTATGTTTTGGCTGATTTTCAATTAAATTATTAAAGAAAAACATTTTATTATATTTTCGTCAATAATTAGTACATATTGTGGTTATTTTTGTTAAACTGTTTTTGGTTTTTAATTCAAATTTTGTTATATTTTATTAGGCTAAAGTTCATCAAATTTCATTTTCATTAAATTTTTTTTTATGAAGAAAGGAATTTTGCAACATGAATTAATTAATATTTATTGATAAATTTTATTTTTGTTTTTATTTGGCGATTTTGGGTTAATTTTTATAACTTTAACATTTTATTAATAAAATTTAATAAGCAATAATATTTTTTCAAAATAAACAATTTTTTTGCACAAATCCATCTATATTTGTTTGCATTCTCCATCGATATCGCTTAAATTTGATAATATAAATATAGTTCTCAAATTAAGTATTTCAAGTTTACATTATATTTCGATTCAGTCGTCTCTATTCGGAAATATATTCTTGAAATCTAATTCAATTGTTTTTAAAATGGTCGGAGCTATTCCGACTTCAATAGTCGTACTGTAACCCAACGTATAAATGTGAAAATGATTTACACGAGCACCTGTCATATGGCCTAAGCTTATGGCGGATCCTAAACACTAAGTGACAAATAATGAACCCCAAAATTATTCGGTCGCCTATTGTTTAGGAGCTAGCACCACCTCCACTGCTTAAGGAATAGCCAGCAGCATCGGTTCGAATAGCAATAGCGAGAAATGATTTGTGCTCGCAACATTTGGCAGGTACTAAATATCTGAAAGGTAAACTTTTCGCAAAGAAAATCATACCAGCGGAGGCCGGGGGATTCTGACTCTCTTGGCACCCGATAGAACAGATCTCTCTTGAGCCGCAATCTCAAAAGATCTACCAATTTTTCCTTTTTCCAGTTGCAATGTGCGATAAAAGATGTGGACACAACATAAATGTTATGATTTTGTAGTCCATCTCCCATAACTCTTTTAGAAGGAACTCTGGAACGACTATAAAACAGAAAATAAATTTTTTTTTTAATCCTTTGGGATACCAGGTATTTACACGATTAACCGTTGTTCCATAAATCGATTAATTTTGGGCGATTTACTGTTCGAATAATTTAAAATTGCTTATTTTCGATTAACGAATAATTCTAATAACTTATGTCGATTAATCGAAAATTTGTTTTTTCACAGTATTTGTTTATTTCCTTAATGTAAAAAAGCCAGCCGGTAGGTTTTAAATGGCCTTTTATTGTGTCTTAACTCAGAAACATTTCATTCAAGTAACAATTTTTTTAAAATATAGTACAAAGAATGCAACCAAAGAATTAGGGAATAATTTATTTTTAAGAATGTTATGAACAATGATTCAGATGAA
Source organism: Pollenia griseotomentosa (assembly GCA_963931875.1). Classification (NCBI taxonomy): domain Eukaryota; kingdom Metazoa; phylum Arthropoda; class Insecta; order Diptera; family Polleniidae; genus Pollenia; species Pollenia griseotomentosa. The sequence goes on along the minus strand of OZ007562.1, from coordinate 170,226,366 downwards.
GTAAGTGATTTTTTTGAGAAGAATAAAAACAACCTTCTGCCAGAACTTAACAAGACTATAAAAATTATTAAAATTGTTGAAAAATCAAAAAGGGATTTAAGTGGTATAATGAAAGAATACCAATTTTTAGACAAAAACAAGGAAAAGAACAGAGAAATTTAATATGCTTTATAACGCTTTACTTTCAATCTACCCAGCGTCAACAATAAGTCAAATAATCGGCCTGGTTACGGTTGGCGTTGGCGTATACGCCTGAGTCGTTTTTTGTAGTAAATTAAAGAGCACAGGTTGTGTGTTACTTTAATCTAGTTACTACAAAAAACGACTCAGGCGTATACGCCAACGCCAACCGTAATCAGGCTGAATATTTTCTAAATCTTAATCAAGTTTCATCAAAACAAAATACAGAAATCGTGTGAAACAAAAATATTTTAACTGTATACTCTTTTTAAAAGATTATTTTAGAAGATTAACTTTAATTTTGATGTTAGTTTTTATTTAAAAATTTTCCTCTTTTATTACAAGAAGTACCTTTTTTTAAATTGTTGTTACTTTTTTAATAAAATTTTTATGTTACAAAAATTTTTTTTGGTTTTATTTTTAAACTTCTAGAAACTAGACAAAATTAAAATAATTCGATTAACCGAATAATATTAAATAGTTTGATTATTATTCGATTAGATTTTTACCTCGAATAATTATTTGCGCGATTCCTGTTTTCCCCAATAGGTGTAACATTAAAAAGTAGGAATCCTATTGATGCTTTACTATCTCCTCTGGGGGAACCCAAACTACAATTAAGACGATATTTGTATGAACTTTCAAATCAGAAAAATTTTGAAATTTATTTGATTGATTTGAGTGTGAACATGGCAGTAAAGCCGCCCATGAGTTACAAAAACAAATAGTAACTTTATCCAGCGGAAGCTTCTTCTCATCGCTGATATTCCGTATTGAATTAAATTTAAACATTTACCCAAAGAAGTAAAATAAATAAATAAAAAACCAAAAAATAAAAAACTTTTAACCCACAAAATACAAAAAAAAAAAAAAAAAAACAAACAATTTCAGCATAATACCCAAATGCATGTATGTGTAAGTGTTTTTAAAAAAATATAACTTTAAAAAATATAAAAAAAAAGTTTTCCACTCCCATTTTTATCCTTCATACCCGCAGGACTAACCTAAAGTTTTTTTATGCTGTTTTTATTCCTTCTCAACATTTGTTTGGTATTTTTGTTACGTTGTGTGTGTAAGTGTTTGTTACTGTTGCTGTTGTTGCGTTTTTACGGTTTTAACAAAACAATCTGCCAACGTAAGCTACTAAAAACATTCATTTCTAACAGTTAGTCAAAATACCCAACCGAAAAAATAAACAACAAAAATGTAACTCGTATAGCCAAAATATCCCAGCGGGAAAAAGAATGAGTACGAATGCCTTCTAGAAGGCCTCTGTACTCCTTCTTTTGGATATACAAGGCCTGTCCGCTCCATTCCATACTCATATCGTTTTTACACAGGTTGTCATTGCGGAGAAGGCCTTCCGTTCTTGCTTCTTTAGCAGGTGCATAAGAATGGTAACGGGATCACAAAAAAAAATTATTTTGCTTTTGCTTGTGCAGAAAAACTATACAAAAAATGTAACTCCTTCTCAATTCCCTTCTCATAGAAGCGAGTGTAGAAGATATATCTTATCTTTTACACAAAAGAGCCGAAGCCTTTTATGAGGCATTCTTTAGCAGTTAGATAAAAATAGTAATTTAATCAAAACAATTTTTAAGCAGGCCTTTTAAAAGGCCTGAAGTAAGAAGGTCTTCTGAGTTTTACCGCTGGGATTCTCTAGAACAAATACATACAGACATACCCACACTGATAAGCTCACACAAACAAATGGAAATATTTCAAAACTGTTACACGAACAATAATAAATTCTTATAAACACAACGAAGTAGATATTCTCACCATGCAAGCATTTGCAAGCCCGGAAGTTCGGAAAAGGATGCGCCGCCGTTCTATTAAAATTATCGCCAAAGTTACAATTAAACTTTAATAAATCTAACCTTCTGGCGGGAAGGGTAGTTTTGCGTAAAACCGTTTTCGGAAATAAATAAGAAGGTTCGCTTTGGTGTGTCGGAGTAGGGACTAAAATTATTAGATTATAATGTCTAAATTGTGTCTTCCAAATGATAAATTTTCTCCCAAATATTTTTAAAACCATTGATTAATTTATTATATTTTCTTTTAAATTCGAAGTATTAACTAGCGGAATAGCGTCAACCAATGTAGCTTATGAATCTTGTGCCTGTTCGAAGTAGCATTTTTAGCCAAAAATTATTTGTTTTTTAATTGTAATAAAATTTTGATGACAGATTATAGCATACACTTTAAAACATACAACTCATTTCTTATTTTGGCTCTTGGATTACTATTTTACTGTTAATACTGGAGCAAAGTAGATAATTTTTTTCTTGCAAATTTAAGGTTTTCAAAGTTGATTTTTGTACTTTGAAATAAAAGTAACCCAGTAAAAACTTCGCTTACTTTTTCAAAATGAATAGCTTCTCTCACTCATTATTTAGTAGCTTTCTTCTATAACTGCTTCTATAACAACTTCTATAACTACTTATTTCTGGATGTATTAAGGTAAAAAAAAATAATGACTTACTTTTGAAAGCGTTCATTTTGGGACATCCCTTGTAAAATTCATTGGTTCTTTCAGTAGAATTATAAGTAGTGCTTTAACTTTTATCTGATTACTTAACACATTATTTTGTAGGCGAAGTTTTTACTGGGTACGCTATGATTTTTCCTTGTAAATAATCACGTTATGTTTAAACCGTATTAGTAATTAATTATTCCATGTGATGGTTGTGATTTTGTGCGCGTTTTTTTTTTTTTTTGGATAAGTGAAGTGATTGTGCGTTACTTAAAAAACAAATAAAATGCCAAATTAAAGAGACCATAACAAAAAAGGTGGGGCTAGGGGAGGTTAAGTGATAATTACATCTAGTACTGCTAAGTATCAAAAGTAAGTACTGTACAGCTGTCACCACCAGCCACCCTAGTAACCAGATAATTTTTAGTGATTTCTTATATTTTTATAAGATAAGCGTGACTGACTGGGTGATCATCGCCCAGCTCAAACAACTTAAGCCAGACACTTGAAATTTTGTATGCAGATTCCCCTCCCAATCATGGTGGAATAAGCAGGTGGCATCGTTACGGCAACAAATACAACATTACAACAAAAATTGAAATTACATCACCGTTTACGTCAAACAATACATTTAACAAAAATCAAAGCGTGCCGCTAAACGTGATGAAATTAATAAATTTTTAGCCAATTTTTATTTAATTATGGTCAATGTCTTATTTATTTTAATTTAAAATTATCAAAAATTTTAATAGAATACAATTATCACAGCACAAAACGTGGACTTTTTTTAAACATAAACAAAACTTTGACATAAACCTAGACAAACAATGCAAGAGCAAAAAATCGTCATCTGGCGTAGTGCTGCCACCTGTTTATTTCACCATGCTCCCAATGTGTAAATAAAAAAGTAGAGACTTTTAGATATTAAATTCATAATGGGTTAGAAAGGGGTAAAAACGGTTAAAATCAGTACCATTATATCTCGTGATCTAACTGCCCGTCTATACCAGAGATAATTATTGCGACACATATTGCAGTAAATATCAAAATTATGTTATCTTTAATGAAGACAGGAAATTTTTGTACATATTTATTGCCGGTTATTTATGTTGCAATAATTGTTAGTACATTTTCGTTGACAATTATTGCTAATATAAAACGTCAAATTTGGTTGTCAATTGAGAAAAAAGAAGCAAAAAAAAAATAGAAGCAAATTTTGTGAGAAAGAAATTAATTTGTGAAATGGTAGCAAATTATAATTGTAATTAAAGAATTAAACTAAAGAATTTAAAAAACACTAAAATAAAAATAGAAAAATTATTTTTATTAATATAATATTTTTTCTCATTCGACCTCTATTATTTAAATTTATATTAATTTGTTTAAGTTTGAGTTCTTTTTTATATAAAAATATTAATTTTACTTTAACAAAAAAAAAAAAATTAATAAAATTAATATTTTTATATAAAAAAAGACCTCAATCTTAAACAAATTAATATGCATACATTTAAATAATAAAGTCGAATAATAAAAAAATTAATTTTTGCAAGATAGCTCCAGTTAAGATAAATACGTTTTCCCATGCCTTTAACATAAGCTGACCAATAAGAAATATTGCTCTGTTATTTTGCCGACGTTATTGCCAACTTGCTGAGATATTTATTTTTAGTGTAGACCTAGGGTTACAGGGCTAGACGTAAAATTAAAAAAATACCATTATTGAATTGTCATGTGTTTGGTACTTTTTTGAAATTTGCACAAAGGGCAAAAATATAATTTTGGTACTTTTTTGGTAAACAATTTATATTCTTAAGCAATAAAGATAAAAATAAAATTTAAATCGTGTTCTCTTCTCTTTAAAAGCTCTCATACAAATTTTGGTATCTTTTGGAAATTCGAATATATAAATATCGTTGGCATTTTTTTCTATTAAGCTATTTTTCTATTTTATGCATTTGTGCTGATGTGTGTAACACCTTAAAATATGGGTACTAGACCTACCTTAAAGTATATTATAATTGCGCTTTTAGTGACCTCATCTATTACAAATCACCCATCCCACAGGAGCTCAAGTCGGACCCAAGTCTGAGTTATGTAAAGACACATAAGTTTACATATTATATCATAACCATATATGACCATATCTACTTTTATTTGCTCAGGTAGGCAAAAAGATGGGGACAGGACATGAGCATATATAGATATTCCACAAACTACATATATAATCGCTACAAATGATGATATTTTATTACACCTTCAAAGCCCTTTTTTAATCTTGTTCGATACTTTTGGGTCGTCAATGACAACCTGGCCAACCCCTGTATGAACATGTCTAAAACTTTACCTAGGGATTAAACATAATATTCTTATTCTTAAGCTGGAGACCAAATCTCAGCCATTTACGTAAAAAATAAAGGATTTTTGGCTGGAATTGACCAGTGTGCAAAACGGCTAAAGGCCTCGTTACTCTTATTTAAAAATTATTTAGACGTAGAAAGTTTGTGGTTTCAATAGGACGATGCCACTTGCCGCGCAGCAAGATAAACAATGGAAAAGTTCAAAAATTGCATTATTTCTCGTGGAGGAGTAGTAAATTGGCCACCACTATCATGCGATTTGACACCTTTAGAACATTTTTTGTGGGGTTTTTTGAAATCGAAATTGTACAGCAATTATCCCACAACAGTTCGGGAGCTTAAAAACAACATTATCGAGCAGATATCAACCATTGACAACAGTTCATTGAAAAGCGTGATTGAGAATTTTTGTAAAATATTGGAAGCCTGCTGAGCCAGTTTCATTTTCAACCGGAACCTATTTATAGTAAACTGGAATAAAAATATTTATAGTATCTCAAAAAAACTCTTTTTTCTATTAAAATTAAAATACTTTCCTGGCCTTGGAATCATGGTAACTTGAGGATAGTATTCGAGGCGTAAGTTAGCATTAAAAACAAAAAGAATAATTTTCTTTGCTATGCGAGGCAGCTGCAAAAACACTCAGTTACTGATCTTATCAGTACCAGGTGCCTTCTTGGTGCTTAAATCACAAATATTCTTTTCGATTTCTCTAATCTCAATTTCTAGGGGAATGGCTGCTCTAACATTAACAGGCGGTAACTCGACTGTAATATCTTGAGATATATTTGATTCGTTTTTCAAATGATTAACAGACAGATTTCCTTTTTTAATATCATTTCTTTCCCAAGTTCCATTCAAAGTAAGAAATAACTGGTCTATTGAAATTTTAAGCTGCACGCCATAAAGAGTAAGTAGACTGATCATTAAGTTCCTTTAAATATTTTTTCACGGTAGCCACTTTCTTAGGCTTTTTGTGCTAAAGACTGGATAGATTATAAATAAAAAATGTAAAAAAACTTACAAGCCAATGAGTTTGGAAATGAGGCAAATATCATCCGAAAAACCCAAAAAAACATAAGCATTGTTAAAAGCCAACCACACTATGTTGCTTTTTTGTAAGAAAACTGTCGTACATTGCACGAAATCGTTTGTAATTCCGCATTACGAAATTTGCCAATTTTAAATTTGTTTTAAATATATTTAAAAATTTTAAACGGCTTTTTGTTTTTTTAACTTTTTTTTAAATGTGCAAAGTTTTCTTGCAATCCTCCAGAAGTGTAGATGAAGTGACGCTCAGTCACTTGTCTTTCAAAAATCTTCTATATGCTTGCAGGACACATGCGTTTGTATGTAAAATATTGTGTGTGTTAGTGTTTCTATGTTTGCATTCAAAACTAACAACCATTTATTTTACTAAAGTGTTTCTGTGTGTGTGTGTTACCATCGTTTTCCCTTTTCTCTCTGTTGGCTTGTATTTAGTAGATGACTGAAGGATTGATGGTTGTTGGCTGGTTGTGTAGTCTTTGGGTGGATTGTATTTTGGTATAATTTGAAACTGTTACATCTTCACTGAGAACGGTTTAGTAGTTGTTGTGGCTTAAAAAACGTTTCATTGCTACGGTTTTCATACTTGATGGAAATGTAGACCTATAGAAGGTATTATGGGTTTAATTTGGGATTAGTAACAGCTTATCGTACATAGAGAAAAAATAAAAATTGATTTTAATTGAAAAAATTGTGATATTAATTAAAAGTTAATTAAAGCTAGGTTCACATTATGTGTATTTGTCATGTGGAATGTCACTTTTCTACCCACTTGTGATTTCATGTGTATGTCAGAATTTGAGTTTTACATAAGGTTTATAATTTCACATGTTGTTCACATGTTGGTATGTAACGTACACTTGACATAAGCTATCAAAAAAAAAAAAAAAATACATTTTAAATAATAAATTTGTGTATTTTTTATATTTTGTATTATTTATTTACTATTATAATTTATATTTATTAAAATTTTAATTAATATTTGCCGCCACAAACAATTTTGTTAATAAAAAACAGCTGATGTCAGATGCTTTGTCACTTGAAAATCAACTCCAGTGCCATTGTTGATTTTACTAAACTTTTAATTCACTTGATAAACTTTTTAATCAAAACTGATTTTATTTTTAATTAATGGCTTAATTGATAAAACTATTGGCGACAATTTTTGGGTTTGCCTAATGTTTTCTCTATATTTTTTTTTGTTTTTATTTTTTAAAACTTTTGTTCACAAAATATTCTTTTCGGATAATTGTGCTAGAAAACTTATCCACATGAATTAATTTTTTTATTTTTACAAAATGAACCTTTTCCGGAAAATTTTAAGTGAAATTATTTCTTGTTGAAATTTACATTTTATTTAAGATTCTTTTAACAGAAAGTCTTTCATTGTAAATTTGTAGCGAAATTTCATTGCATAACATTTTTAATTAAATATATTTTTTTTGCTGAAAACGCTTAAATTAGTGCAACCAAGAAGTTAATTTATTTTTCCTTAGAAACTCTTTCCCCAAAAAGTTTTCAAGTAAACATCAAGAAAAGGTTTGTCCTAAATATTTTTACTACACAAATTGTTGAAAAAATATTTTTCATTAAAAAAAGTTTTTCATCGAAAATATTTTTTCTGAAATTTTCTAAAGATGTTTTTAAGATAAACGTGGGTGGGCTCCTATCTTTACGGCTAAACCGCACAACTGACATCAGGTGGACATAATATTTCTACGAACTGCCTTTTGTGTGAGGACCAACAACCAGGTGGCAATTTTAGTACACGCACTCCTTGCTAAAGAGCGGCTTATACGTACCTCCCTTGTGTCTTTCATACGTATTAAAGCATTTAGCTTTCTAATTGCCCATAAGTTTAATGCTGACGATTGGCCAATTGATGGTCGCGAATATTTGTCGCTGACAATAAAACACATTTGTGGAAACTCACACAATCATGGAGGGTTGTGAAATTGCCCATACACGGCAAATCTGCAATAGTTTATTAAAAAAGGGAGGTCCAACCAAAACTCACGATGTTAATTGTAAATAAAACAAAAAGTTTTCGGAGAATTATCTGGAAATTTTTTACTATTAAAGAAGGATTCTATGATAATTATGTGTGAAACAAAATATCGGCCAAATGCCCGCCACGGCTTCGGTGGAATACCTTTATCCGATGGCCCATATTTTCATTGACTCTGAAACAGAATTAATTATCCCATCCTTAAGTTCTTTGCTTATTGACGAACTCTTTTTCTTTTAAAAAAGTCTAACGGTGTCAAATCACAAGATCGTGGCGGCCAATTAACATCGCCACGACGTGAGATAACACGGCATTGAATTTCCTGAGCAAAAGAGCCATTATTTCGTTGGCTGTTTGGTAAGTGGCACTATCCTGTTGGAGTCATATATCGTCCAGGTTCATATCCTCAGTTTCTGGCCACAAGAAATGCGTTATCACCTCTCGATAGCGAACACCATTCATAGTAACTGCTTGGTCGACCTCATTTTCGAAGAAGTACAGCTCGATGACGCCGCCAGCCCATAAACTCTTTGTGGATGCACTGGCTTTTCAACAATCACTCATGGATTCATATTTGCCCAAATGCGGCAATTCTGTTTGTTAACTTTAGAATATGCTGACCCAAAAACAATCACGAAGTGCACGAAATGCATTTTGATTTGAACGCCCATTTTCGTAAAAGGCTTCAACAATCTTAGCGCGCTGTTCAATTGTGTACCTCTCGATGGTTGAATTTGTCAAACACTGAAACAAAGAAATGTCAAATTAAGTTGGGAAAAAATCTTGTCGCTAAGATGTGACTAACAATTAATATCGTGCATTATGGTTGAACCACCTCTTATTTCCTATTTCATACTACGGCTAACGACATACCAATCAGCACCAGGTGACCAAGTTTGGTATTTTAAAGTGTTTTTAAGTAAATAAATTTACTTTTTCCTTTTATAATTGTGTTATTTTATAGCATTCAAAATAAATATTGTACAAAACCGTCAACTATAAAACCAAGTTTAAGTTGTATATTTGTAAATATTCGTAGTAAAAATTAAAAATTGTCTCTAATCACCAAGTGCATAGAATCAAGCAAACAATTTGTTGATTTTGCACCTATTTACAAAATGATTATATTGATTATTCAAAATTGTAAAAAATTAGAATTGTGAAGTTTTTTTTTTCAATAAATGATATTTTTAATTTTTATTACTTTGCCATTTCAAGCAATGTTAATTGATTTAATTAAATATAGCTGACAATTTCCAACATCAATTCTACAAGTTTAAATTATTTCATTTTAAGAGAAGAAATCAACTAAGATTTTTTTTATTTAATGAATATTTAAACTAAAAATTTATTTAAAAACAACTAAAATGTTAATTAAATCAAAATTATTTTTTTAATTTTTTTTTTTTTCAACTAAAAAAATAATTGATTCAAATATCACATAAAACAATTTTTTTAATTGATACACTCACAATATTCTGTACGTAAAATTAACTGAAATTGTAATATAAAATAAATGAAAGTTCAATTAAAAACCGGTCTACCTATTTTTCATTTATTTTTAACAAAAAGTTCATTTAATTTTTACTGTCAAAAATTCAACACCATATTCCGTAAAATCAAATAAATATTCAGTTATTTTGTAAAATTTTACTGTCAAAAATTCACACCATATTCAGTAAAAACGATTAAATATTCAGTTATTTATTAAAATTTTACTGTCAAAAAATTGACGCCATATTCAGTAAAAACAATTAAATATTCAGTTATTTTATTAAATTTTCGTTTACTCCACAAAAGAGCCGAATTTCTAAAAAATACCAGACAGACACCTGTCCGCTTGTTTTTCTTATAAGCGAGAGAGGGAAAATATTTTTATTTACTTACCCAGTTACACACGTTTGTTTTACTTTTGTTGTACTGACCACGTTGTTTACAGAAGAACTCTCAATTATAAGACACCAGCAGCATGACCGATATGGCTTCGCAATTATTTTACTTTTAAAATTTGATGTATTTAACTAAATTATTTTAACAAATAGAAAATGGGAATTGCTTACACAAAACAAGCAATTCATTTTTTATAGATAAGTAAAAATTAATTTTTGGCAGTAAAATTATATAAAATAACTGAATATTTAATTGTTTTTACTGAATATGGTGTTGAATTTTTGACAGTAAAATTTTATAAAATAACTGCATATTTATTTGTTTTTACGGAATATGTAGTTAATTTTTTGACAATTAATTTATATAAGATAACTGAATATTGATTTGTTTTTGCGGAATTCGCGGTTTTTGACAGTAAAAATTAAATGAACTTTTCGTTGCTTTAAATTACATTTTTATTTACTTTAACATAAAGAAGAATTTAACTCAATCAACTGACAATATTAACTGCAACTGAAAATCCGTATTAATATGCACTTAGTTTTTTGAATAACTGTTAGAATCAGTTAAAAATAAATTTGCTTGGAATTTTAAATGTTTATTTATTTAAAAATGACTGAACGGAATATTTCTTAAATAAACTACAGTCCGTTACTGTAATAATATTGTGAGTGTAGAAAACTACTGAAAATGTTTTCTGTGTGTAATATTTTAGTTATTAATTGTTTAATATGCTTACAGTATTTTCCTATATTTGTACAACCAACTCTCTTAATAATAACAACTTATTCCTTGTCGTTATTGTATTTCAAACGAGGAATTCAGGCAGTGAAATTTTACCAAAAAATTCGTCTTTGCAATGCAAATGTTTCTTTTCCTTTCAGACGTATTGGAAAACTTGAAAATGTCTAACACTAACGATATCGCCGCATAACATTTGTCTAGTTGTGAGAAAAATTCTTGTAGTTAGCAAATACTTCTTTAGCTAATTAAAATGTCGCCTTAGTCCTATTAAAATCGCAAAATTAAGGTTTCTGTATTTCTTTTTTGATATTCATCTCATCACCACTTTTTTTGTGCTGAAAGTCCCCAGTGTTTTTAGTATCATTTTCCAAATAAAACTTTGGTACGAAATAAATATAGGTAGAATTATTAGTTTGTGTGTATGGGAAAGTTTCAGGTAGGTGGCAAGTGTTAGGAGGGATCTTCTTTTTCCAGAGTACAATATCAGGTTATTGCTATAAAAAGCCGGTGTATGTTTGAGTACGAATGTATGAATGTGTAAGCATGTCGTTTTCCTCTGATTCCTTTTTTTCTTTATTATTTTTCTACCAAAGTATTTAAAGGGAAAATTTCAGGATTTCTACCAGTTGTACTCGTATGTTATATTTTCGTTTATGTGATTTTTTTTCAGCTCCTCTTCAGTTATTTGTTTATGTGTGAGTTTGTTGTGTGTGTGTGTGCTTCTGAGTATGTTACATTCACAGACATTATTCCAGAGTCTGTCTGTGAATAATTATGTTTATTGCTCTTTTTCGTTTAAAGGAAAACTATGCTATGGAAAAGTAAATTTTTTCTGAAAAAGTTTTTGTCAGAAAACTTTTTTTGGCGTGTGTGTATTTTTCAACTGTGCTAAAGTTTGTTATTAGAACTTTAATTTTGCCAGTACCGTTTTTATTGAAGATTATTAAGAGAACAAGTTTTCAGTGCAATGTTTGTCATATTGTACTGTAGTATAATCGTATCATACAATAACAAAATGAAATTGAATTTTAAGACAGTGGTGCAGAAAGACAAGCCTGAGTCATTTAACGAAAACTTTACTTTTCACAAAAAAGGGCGTAACAAGATTATAAAAATTTTCATTTTAAGGAAAATATTTTTTTGGAAATACATTCACACCCAAAAGTACTTTTTATACAAAAAGTTCCTATTTGACAAAAGGGTACCATTTTACATAAATGCACCATTTATTAAACATAATTTCAAGAGTATGATAAATACATACAGAATTACTTAAACACAAACACTAAAAGTCTCAGAGTACGAAAATAAATGTTTTATACTATACATGAGTGTTCGGTACAGTGGAAATACACAAACGCTAATGGTATTGGTCTAGTAATTGCCTTATATAAACGTTTCTCTGTTTGTGATCTTCATACACAATAAGAATACTGTACTAAACCAACTCAATTTAACTAAAACCGAACACTATATGAAAATAGTTTTGAACGGTATTAAGGTTTGTGTACTGATACAAAAACACTAAAAAAAATAGATCTTGTTTCTGCATGTGCGTACCATACCACACGCTAAATAAGGTTCGGTTTTTTTCGAACACTGCTTTTTACACAAAAAGTAAGTTTTTACATACACAAAGTCACCTTTGAATTTTACTTTTACTTTAAGTTCCCAAACTTTTACATATAATTAAATAGAATACAAATCTTAACTCGATTTTCCTTCTACATACTTTGAAAATGTGAAATTTACTTTGGAGTTACGTTTTTATTATTATTTTAGCCACTTCCACATTTTATTGTTTTAATTTTTTAAAAAAAAATCGTCCTGAAATTTGTAACATCTTCTAAGAATAGTCCTTTGGTAGAACCATCTTTATGAATTTCTATACGAAGAAACGTATATAAATCCTGAAAAGAGAGAAAAAATAATTCATATAATGTAGCTGTGACTGTGTGAGCTTGCTAACTTGTGAGTGTGCATGGAATTTTGTTTTATTGTTGATCCCCCAAATGTTTAAATATACTATTCAACAATAAAAACAAGGTCTCATAGTCATAGTTGTTTATTCTGAATCCATTATATTTGTCTAACATAAAAAACTTCGACACATACACATAAAAGCTTTCACATATTTTTAACCGTATTAAATCTATACATACATACATTTTGAAAATGTAGTGTTACCCAGCGGTATATATTGAAAGGACCGCAAGTGGCAGGGCTGTTTTGAAAGTCTCTATGCTGCTTTCTAAAAGATTCGTTTCGGATCCAGCCTTCAGAAATAAGCCTTCTTAAGGTCGAAATTTCTATAAAAAGGGCCTTCTAAAATATTCCGAAGTTTTTCAATTTTAATTTTGTTCTTAGAGAGTTTTGTTGCTGCCTTCCTTGAGAAGGAAGAGAAGTTTTTTTTTTTTTTTTTGGTCTCGTTACTCTTACTTAAACGTATACGTTGCGGATCACCTGTTCCGTTTTCCTTGCCAAGCTTATATAAAATAGGTACTCTAACGGAAACGTGTCGTTAAGTTGCGAATGCACCAGTTAGAATCAAAATTATTCTTTTCTTCTATTTTATCAACTGTTAAATAATTTTGTGTTTGTGCACAAATAACAGAAGCTAAGTCATTCTTCATTTTCCCTTTTTAAGGTCCTTTATTTGAAAGCCTTTAGAATGCCTGTAAAAATAAGCGAGCGAGCTTCTGCTAAATAATGCCTTCTATAAGGCCTGTTTACTCATTCTTTGTAACGCTGGGTAACTTTATTGTGTTTTGTACTTAGTAAATGTGGTGCTTAAGACAGACTCGTGCTTCCAGCTCTGCTATACGAACTAACAATAGAGTGTGTAATAGGTAACTCGATGAAGATAAAACAGTGTCCGGAAAGATATATTTAAATCTGCAAATGTTCACTTTTTGTCATAAGGTACTCTTCTGTGTAAAAAGTGGCGTTTAGTGTAGAAAGTCACTTTTTGTGTAAAATACGTAATTTGTGTGTAAAATTGGCATTTTTGTGTAAAAATTACATTTTTGTGTTAAAATTACATTTTTGTGTAAAATTGACATTTTTATGTATATTACATTTTTGTGTAAAATTGGCTTTTTTTGTGTAAAAATTACATTTTTGTGTAAAATTGGCATTTTTGTAAAAATTTAATTTTTTTGTACAAAATAGCATTTTTGTGTAAAAATTGTCTTTTTTGTAAAAATTTTTGTGTAAAATTGGCATTATTTTAAAAACTACATTTTTGTGTAAAAAATAGAATTTTTATGTAAAAATAGAATTTTTGTGTAAAAAATAGAACTTTGTGTAAAAATAGCAATTATGTGTAAAAATTAGCATTTTTGTGTAAAAAATACCATGTTTGTGTAAAAATAGCATTTTTATATAAAATAGATTCTTTGTGAAAAAAATTGCATTTTTGCGTAAAAATATATGCTTTATGTAAAAATGGCAGTTTGTGTAAAAATAGCATTTTTGTGTAAAAAATAGCATTTTTGTGTAAAAAATAGCATTCTTGTATAAAATATATAATTTTTGTGTTAAAAATAGCATTTTTGTGTAAAAATAGAATTTTTGTGTAAAAATAGATTCTTTGTGTAAAAAATTACTTTTTGTGTAAAATCCATTTGTGTTTAAAATATCTTTCTTTGTGTAAAAATGCTATTTTGTGTACAAAGTGATAATTGCAATTTTGTGTAAAAAATAGATATATTGTGTAAAAATAGTATTTCTGTGTAAAAATAGATTCTTTGTGTAAAAAATGTAATTTTTGTGTAAAAAATGTAATTTTTGTGTAAAAATGCCATTTTGTGTACAAAGTGACTTTTTGTGTAAAAATAAAAATTTTATGTACAAATGCCATTTTGTGTAAAGAGTGACTTTTTGTGTTAAAAATTATATTTTTGTGAAAAGTGATTTTTGTATTCTGCTATCCAAGACCTACAGATTTAATTATGTTTATAAAAATTGTATTTCCAGCAATCTTTTTAATAGAAATTCGAGTTCAAGCCTTCTTTGGCTTTTAAAAGTTTCTGTAATGTAAACCAAAAGGACAAACATAAATAACAAATACAAAAGCCGATTCACAGTATTGTGCATTTGAGATTTCAAATTTATGCAATTGTAAATATTTTCTATCAATTGTGAATAATGACCTCTTTGGTTAAGTTTACATACAATACTTGTCGCACGACATTCACAGCCGATAAATGGTTCACTGCATGTCAGCTGTCGAATTGCAGTTGAGTGTTGCAAATGTCGAGTAAATATAAACTATTGGTTTTAAAAAGTGCATTGTTGTATATTTGGTTGGTGTAGAGTAAAAATACAACGATGCAAGACCATTTGCAAACTATTTGGAATGAGCCTAAAGTTTTTAAGCAAATGTGTATAGTTGTTGGTTCTTTTTAGTAAGTTTTCAACGAAAACCGGTTCAACACGTTTACTATAACTACAACGTAGTCATCGTTTTTCTCATCTTCATCATACCTACTAGTTGTACTATAGATCCTTATGTGACTATTTTAGCAAAAGTTACTACTAAATTTTGTTTCATGTCTGTATATATACTCTCACACACACACACACTTTTAAAGAGCATTGAGTACCCTGCAGTTTCACAAGTAGTGGCTGGCAACATTTCCCCGACTACATCGCCATTGATTTTTCATTGACTACATCGCCGATTACATTGGTACTCAGTGGTAATCTGTAAGGTAGTGTCTCCAGAGATTTTCTATTGTTTTTCTTAACCTTAAGAATTTAATATTGTTAGTTTCATCTAATGCCTTAAGTTGTTAACCTTATAGTTGAATTCAAAGAAAAAATTTGAGTTCAAAATAAAGCGAATAAGCGAAATGTAACCGATGAAGTAATCGACGAACAGTAAGGCATTACCAATGCGGACATCGCCTTGTTAAATTCGCCGCTCAAAAGCATTTCTGGTAGTTTAGCGAGTCGTCGACGAAAGGTTTGTGGTAGTTGGTTGGTAGCACACAAGTAAGTGTATGTGCAAGTTTGAGTGCGAATGTATTTAGGCTACAACAACACTAACAAACAAAACAAAACAAACAAATAAAAGACTATCAAGGCAATCATCAGACAGTAATGTTGACCAACAAAAGTTCTATATTTAACACACACACATACACTCATACATTCATACAGTACATATAACAAATATTTATAGTAAATTCATACAGAAAGTAGTATATGTAACTGTTGATGTGCTTAACTGAATATATGTATGTATGAGTGTATATGTTTATACAGTCTTGTACAAATAACAAAGTTTAACATTAGTAAATGTTCGTATAGTGTTTATATACAGAAAGTAGACGTGTATAAAGACAGATTAACCAACACATAAATGTTGTACTTGTAGAGTGGTTCGCATGCACACACACACATATCTAAATAAGTTTATTTATAGATGTATAAGTCTTATTAAATGTTTGCATGTATGAATATTAGAATTTGTGCGTTTGTGCAAGTAAAAGTGTAACGTAATTTTGTGCTCAGATGACCCAAAACAGTATGACAATACTAAAGTAGATCCAAAAACAACTAAATACAAACACTTTACTTGTTAAAAAAAGAGACACTGGGAGAAATTTGATCCGAAATCGAAGTTAAATTTTCCTAAAAATATAGATTTGTACCAAAAAAGCTTAAATTTTGTAAAGAAGAATTCTATTTTATAGGGTTTTTCATTTTAAAATTTATTTTATGTTAAAAGCGAATTTTATGTAAAAAGTGAATTGTATGTATAAAGGTACTTTTTTGTAAAAAGGTACTTTTTTGTAAGAAGGTACTTTGTTGTAAAAGGTACTTTTTTGTTAAAGGGTACTTTTTTGTTAAAATAAACTTTTTTGTAAAACGTAATTTTTTGTAAAAAGGTACTTTTTTGTTAAAAGTTATGTACTGTTTTGTAAAACGTACTTTTTTTCAAAAAAAGGTACGTTTTTGTAAAAAGGTACATTTTTGTAAAAAGGTACTTTTTGTAAAAAGGTACATTTTTGTAAAAAGGTACTTTTTTGTAAAAAGGTACTTTTTTGTAAAAAGGTACTGCTTTCTTAAAAGAGTCATTTTTGTAAAGAGCTACTCTTTAAAAATAGGTCCTGTTTTGTACAAAAAAAAATTATTTTTCAAAAAAATGCTTTTTTTAAAAAGGGTACCTTTTGTCAGATACTATTTTTTAAGTAGAAAGGTACTTCCTTTTTAATAAAAAAAAGGTTCTTTGCTTAAAAACATAAACTTTCTAAAAAGCTTTTACAAATAAGATATTTGTTTTAAAAGTTCTTTTGTAAAAAGGTCCTTTTTCTTATAAGGTTACTCTTTCCAAAACGGTTAATTCCATAAAATTAAATTCCAACAAATTAAGAAAATTTATTTAATCTTTCGCCCCTGTGTATTTAATTCACTTACACATTCATTCTAATAAATATCGGGAGCATTATAGAAGTACACTCCAACACTCGCTGTGATTTGAACTGTTTGGCTTTACAAGGGCGTAATGCCAACAAGGATGCCTTTTTAACAAAACTCAATCTATATAAGTGTCTGTATGTGTGCAAGGACTTGCAAATGTGTTTGTATGTACACAGAGCGAAAAAAGACGTTAAAAAACTGTCAACCAATGGTAATAAATTGATAGCAAACTGTTGTCAATATTTCGACAACATTTGTTGTTAAATTTTCAAAAAAATGTTGTCAAATTGGGCCGTTAGATAAAAAACGTACCATTGTTGTCAAATTGATAACACCCTGTTGTCAAATAGGTACCGCCCTGTTGTCATTATTAACAGCGTATACAAGTCATCCCACAAACAACTTTTGTATTCGCAAGTGAAAAGTGCAAATTTATTAAAATATATTCAGTTAATGAAAATAAAATTATTAAACAAAGTTAAAAAAAAAAATTGTTATGAATAGTGAGGAAAGCCTTGTGTTCCTGGAATATGAAAGAGACTTTCTTCTTGAAGAAAATCTAAACAGCATAGAAAATACGCAATTGGAAAATAATTACGATGACGAAGATGACAAGGAATTGAAAAAATTCCTTGCTTCTATTAACATGGAAGTTATCTGGTTATAAAGTTATATTTCCAAAAACAAAATACATTTATTTATTTTTAAATGTATTTTATTGCTGTTAATATAACTATATAACCATATAACCTGGTAATCTTCCTTCCGTGAACAACCCATGTAAATTTTATGTAAAATTAAAAATTGAAATTATTATTTAAAGTTTTACTTATAAAATTATAAAAAAATTAATTTTTGATTTTTGTTTATTCTGATTGTTTATATACATATGTATGCACATATATATTTAACTTGATTTATACTAAATCTATCTAACAATGAAGTACCTGTATATTTTTAATTTTCTTGTAAACTTTATTTAAAATTAAATGTGTGAATTTTTAGTATATTTTTTCAAGAAGTATTTAATTTGAAAAATGTGAAATAAATTAATAAATTTACATCATACCATTTTATTACTTGGGTTCAGAATGGGTTATTAAGTACTAAAATCAGTACAATGTGTTATCGAAATGACAACCGAATGTTGTCAATATTTTAACGGTGTGTTGTCAAAAATGACAACAACATGTTGTCGGAATGGCACCATTATGGTGATAATATATAAGCAATTTGTTGTCATAATGACAACAAATGGTGACAAACTGATAACGAGGTGGTTTAAATACATTGATACCATCCGTTATCACATTGAACACAAACGTAGTTGGCTCACTTTTGACAACGGATGGTGTCAATTTTGGTATTTTTATACCGGATTTTTCCCTCTGTGTATGACTCGTATAACATTTATTTTGTACACTGGGTGGTCGATAAAATTTCTAAGTTCAGCATTAATGTGTGTGTTAGTGTATGTTTGTTTCCACTGATGTGTTGATGATGATGATGACTACGACGACTAGAACGACGTCTATGACGACTAAGGAAGGAATTGTTGTGAGTGTATGTAGATGTACTTGTAGTTGATGATGATAGCGTTTTCTATGGATTTGGGTGTATTGAATGAATATGCAGTGACAAGGGAAGAACGGCTTACACATAATAAAACTAACATTTCATAGTAGAAAATCCAAAAAGCAAACAACAAGTACGAGTTGTAGTATGAGTGCGAATAAGACTAAATGTGAATTTCTAATAGGTGTGTAAGGATGTTCGGTCGTTTGATCGCTTTAACATACAGACAAACATTAAATTCTACGGTATTACATTTAGCACGTAGCATAGAACTGAGTTTGAAAATAAATGTTCATGCCATTTTGCAAACACGATATGAAAGTAGGAAAATTTTATAAAAAAAAAACAGTAAAAAGTACACAGACCTAAATACTCCGCAACATATTTCACTACCTAAATTCAAAGCACGTTACTGTGAAGAGTAAAACAGGTAACGACAAAAATGTTAGAGCTGTTTTTATTTATTTTGAAAGACAAAATCAATCAAAAGTTATGCCAGAAACGGTGCAAAATTGTTTAACGTAATATTCAATGAAAAATTTGCCAAAATATCTTAAAGCAGAAAGAAAAATACGATAAAATTAAAAAAGAAAATAGATATATGTAGGCTTTAACATGACCAAAGTCGCTCAAATTAATCGCGAATTTTTTTAAACACATTTGTAGGAAATTTTCAATATGTATAAGCAAGTAAGAATGCTGTACTAGACTTGTGATATTAATTAAAAATTAAGGAAATTTGCACCAGTATGAAGTAGTATAGTATCAAGAAACGTAATTGAGTAACTCTGTCTTAAACAAAAAAATCGCTTTAATATAAAAAAATATTCTACTTAAAAAAAGTGATCAATATCGAGAAAAAATATTTAAATTTAAAGCTTTTGGTTTGGTTTTCCATTTTTTACTACTCACACTGTATAAAACAATAATAACAAACAGGACTTTTTACTCGTTTACATTTTCATACAGACACACTCACGCACACATCCAAACATTTAGACTTATTCGTCACAGGCATTCATTTCTAAACCATTCAATTGAACATGGTAGTAAAATCAGCAGCAGCAACAGCAGGCAGTGCAAACAAAAGCAACAGTAAAAACAACAACAACATCGGCAGCAATAGTTGTAAGCAAACCTCTAGTTAAAGTTGTTTTTCATCAACTACAATACAGGACAATGAATATGAAAAAAAAAAATCCAAAAGAAAAAAAACGAATAAAAAAACACAAAATGAAATAAAAATGCCATGAAGGACGAATATTTTTGATGGCAGCTGCTTTACACTTTCCATTCCCTTATTATAGTCACTCAATCACCCGACCACCCACTCTCTGGCTCACTTACCGTCATATATACCCACTCTAATGCTTTCAGTAGTCCGTAGGTTAATAAAACGAGGGTGAAGGATACAAATGTGTGCGTGTGTTTGTGTGTTTTTCTCGTTACAAATTTCTTTTTTATTTTGATTTTCTTATGGTTCTCATACTCACACACAGAAACACACACACAAAAATGAATAAGTGGGCGAGTGGGTGGTTGGATAGTTGATGTCGTTGTTGTTTTTTTTTTAAGGATAATTTTTGACATGGATGTCTATGTTGATGGTGAATCAAAAGTGTACAAGTGGTAGTATTAGTGGTGGTGTTTTCTCGAAATTTTTTGTTATGCTTCTTTTTTTTTTTTGCTTTCTTGTATACAACTCATAAAATTTTTGTTGTCTTTCTTAGTATTTATTGTTATATATACATATATATATATATATAGTTGTTGTTGTTGTTGCTTAGTATGCCAAGAACAACATGAAAAATACACTTACTCAAACACGCACAAACACACACACAATCATGGTTATGGTGTGCTATACGGTATTTTAACGATTTCACGAAACGTATTGTCAACGTAATTTTTTGTTGCCGTTTTATTTTTCAGGATTTTTTTTTTTTTTGCTTTTTTGTTATAACCATTGCCTTGCTTAAGTTGCTGCTACATACAGCACCAACAACAACAACGGCGACACATATATTGTTATAAAAAGCACCAACATTTACAGCGCTTTTTTACGTAGATAAATGGAAACAATGGATTTTTTGTTGGTAAGCTACACAAAAACTGAAACGAAAAACTTGGCAAAATTTACAAAATGAAGCAACAATATTTGTACTTACATTTACATACATATACCTACACACACATACAGTAATCCTTGTATATACATTCATTCATACCTAGATACTAAATGGGCGCACAAACACTGATACATAAAGCAAACACCCTTGTTAAGGAAGATGAACAAAGTCTTCTTTTTGTTAGAAAATTTTTTTCGGGAACACGATTTGTTTCTTTTATTCCTTTAACAGTTTATCATAGAGCAGGCGTATTTAGTTGGATGATTGGTTTGTAACAGCTCAATTATTAAAAAAAAAAACCAAACATTTTTTTAATCGTTTTAAGTTTTTATAGAGTTTAATAAAACTTATTGCTTGAAAAATAAATTACAAACACAGAGAAAATATCGTCAACAATTTTAATACACCACAACAGCTCTCAGTGTAAACATGAAAAGAAGCTAAATTGCACGTTTTCAGAACCAGTGCCTAGTAGTAATGGCTGTGCATGCTGTACAATTATAGTTGTGGTTAGGTGGCCGGTCATAAGGACCCCGCATAGACCCTGTTGGTCCCTGATACCCAGAGTACTCCACACCCTCTTGGCAAATTCTAGGAGTCTCCAAAGTCCAATTCCAGAGATTTCCCCCAGATCTTGGTTGAAAGTAATGATCTCCCAGACAGTTCGCTCTGAGGCGTATGAGTGCCGGACAGTGGCAGAGTGTTGATCTAGAGATGTGCCGATATAAAATTTAACTGGCTTAACAGTTTTTGCGTAGGGAGGAATCACACCGACTTCAACATGTCAAGCACTCAGTCGAAGTTTACCGATCTTATAGATGCGTATTTTCCAATTCATCAGAAAATTTCTTAACAAAAATATAGCAAAAACTTTAAAAACTCTTTAAAATAACAAAAAAAAAATAAATGCTAACACAAAATACCAATTAAACTTCCATACCAAAACCACCGCTTTAAAAAAAAACACATTCACAAAAATTAGTGCTAGTCGCAAATGGTAACAAGCTGGGCACCCTACTGGTAAAGCAAATTCGAGTACGCTGAATGTGATAGTCGTTTTTCAAAGTAAGTTAATACTAATATACCAAAAAACGATATAAATTATACTTTCGGAATCATTGTTCCATTTGAATCAATTCAGCTCATTTAAATAAGTACACAATATTTCGTTATCTTTTTTTTTTTTGAGGAAAATTTTTTTTGCGATTTTTGATCAAATTTTATTTTCAAGCTCTAAGGATTTTTTTTCTAAACATTTTTAAATAACATACACATGCAATATTGTATGTAGTATTTTTCATATTCGTCTTTGTCTCACACATTTTCCTTCAAATCATATTCTTTTATATTCATCTTTTGAATTGTACACCATCAAACTCCACCTCAAACGTAGACAAAAAAAAAAATGTTTTTCCTTAACGTCCATTTAGTGGGCCAACAATATTAAAGCAATGAAATCATCTGACAAGTAGTGCGGAGGAGAGTGAGGAAAAGATAGAAAAAAGCACATGTTTGGCTCAGTGAAAATAAAGAATCACCGAATGGCCATAAAAAATCCCAAATAAAAAAAACACGCTACTAAGAAAATGTGGTGGGTTGCACACTTCAACCCAACAAACATGGCCAAAAATTTGTGTATATTTCAATATGATGGCTGTTAAATTCATCTTTTTCTTACTCTAAGAGTCAGTGATTGCTTCTAAAAGTCGTCCATTCTTAACTCCAGGAAACTCAGTATACGATGTTAGAACGTGCAAATGTCAGTTGGTGGATACTTTTATAAAGTTTAGCTAATGTAAAAATTGATGGCTTTATTTTTGTGGGTGTATATTTGTAGCATATTGATGTAGAATTTTGTATTCACTGCAAGTGAGTCTGTGTGTGTGTGCATCTGTGTCGGTTTGTTTTTATGTGAAGAAAATTTGCAGCTTTTGATTATGTAGACATGTCAGTATAATAGTCAACTAACATGCCAACGGCCATAACAACTGAGGAATACCAGAAAATAACCTTCGTTCGTCCAACCATGCGTCCATTGGTAGGTCTGTTCATTTAAATGACTTACTCTTTGTCTGTCTGCCTGGCTGACTGTACGACTGTGTGTCTATCTGGCTGACTGCCGGCTAGTGTAACGTTGACGTAAAGTTGTCGACTTTTGTTTTTCGACAAACGAAAAGCTAAACATGATGATTTTTATCTTTATCAACATCATCATCAGCATCGTCACAATGATGCCACATTCTCTCAGCAGCATGTACTCACTCATTCAGTCACTTGTTCGTTCGTACAACTTAAATATCAAGAACCAACAAACTACTTTTTTTTCTGGTAACACAAATGCACTACTCACATTATCATAGATTATACACACAGATACATTAGCAGCAGCCATGCAAAGTGTAACAATAAATGAGATGGGTACTTTTGTTGCTGTATTAATGTTGAATCTTGTCGTTAGAAGATATTTAAGTTGTTTTTTTCTTTTTTGTTTGATTTTAGTTTTGTTCTATTCGTTTTGGTCTCTTCATGATACTCTTCATACAAATTAGCAGTCATTTATGTGTAGGGATTTAAACTTTTTAAAGACCCACTCACAGACACACAAAAGTAGAAAATATTTACACGTTTCTATGTTTATGGATACGAGTATATAGTATACCTACATAAATACAATTTTGAAATGTGTTGTGCAACACGTTTCGAAACGATATAGTATCTGTATTTCTTATTGCGTAGCGCATAATTGTGCGCTTATTTTTTTAAATGTACCATTAGTGCTTCGCAAAAAGATAAAATTTTTTATTGGGCAACTAAACCAACGTTTAAACATTTATTGATTTCTTAACCATTAATGTATATAATTCCTGTACCCATATTCTGTATCTATGGTGAGAACTTCTCGCGTCGAAAAGATGTGAAACAAAATATTTCATCGTTTCTCGAAAAGTGAGAAAAAAGTGCGTCTGTAACTCATGCCGAAAACTATCAAAAGGGATTACGTCGTTACGTTATGAATGTCTTAACATTGCATTCGAAGCCGATGTGACATTGCAGACATTGAGAACGTCAGTAACACACATTGTATTGGACGGCGACCAAAATTTACTACAATTTAAAATTTTTCAACGACGGCGGCGAAAATAGAACCGTCGGCTACACGAAATAATGCAAAGAGCGACTTTAATGTTTGTTGTTTGCAAACGAGCTTTCTTTCAGTCAAGAAAGAAAAATTATCAATAACAATTTTAATTAATTTTTATGTTGTAAAATTCCTTTCTTCATAAAAATAATTTAATGAAAAATTTAATTTGATGAACTTAAGCCTGATTAAAAATATTAAAATTTGGATTAAAACCATAAATAGTTCGACAAAATAACCACAATACTAATTATTTTTATAAAAATATTAAAAACAATATATAAAAACAATGGAAAAATGTGCCAAGAACAAAATGTTATTATTATTATTCTTTGCATTTTTAAATGTTTTTTAGTATTAAAGTTTTTTCTCGCCCCATTTTTATTCGTAAGTTTTTTGACAGTTCAAAGCGGGAATTTTTCGCACAAAAATGTTACAGACACACTTTTTCTTTAAATTGGCGAGTAATTTCCTTACGTGACAGCTAGTACTCGCCAAAAAAGTTACAGACACAGTCTATAATCTATAATCTTTGTCATTATTCACTAAATAATTTACTTGATTTGTAAAAATAGTTTTACTGCCCTTCTCAGGAGTTCTAACACTTCTTGAGTTTAACCTTGTTCCTTAGCCAACTGTCCAATATCCGTCTGTTTCCAGGAGCCACCACGCGGAGGTGGAACATACGCACTTGATGCCGATTTGATGTGCCTGGTAAGCCATCTTAGGCTCCAGGCTTGAGTGTTACAGTGGGCTATTTAGAAATAATCTATTAGCAAATGGCATTGGATTGGCCATACGTTACGAAGGCACAGTAGACATAGCAAAAGCCGTCATCGACCGGATACCCCTGGGTAGTACGTGAGATAACGCTAATGGGTCTTAGTTGGAGAGAAATTAAGCATAAAAAATCTAAGAAAACTGATTGCAACCAGTTTGTGGTGGCCTTTTATATCTTACTGGAACTACACGACATAATATAATATATTTCTGTGGTCATATGAAAGAGTAGCTTAAGTTGATTGAAGACAAAATTGAGCTATCGCAAGTAGAAAAGTTGTAAAGTCTTTTATATTTACTAAATTCTTATTTTTACTTTCACTTCACAGACTTTAAGCAAAAATCCTCTTGAATAAAACTTCAGCAAAACTGAGCGTACTTCGAAACTACAATATTCAACATAAGCTACTTCCCAGCGGGAAAACTCAGAAGACCTTCTTACTTCAGGCCTTTTTAAAGGCCTGCTTAAAAGATTTTTTGATTCAATTACTATTCTTATCTAACTGCTAAAGAAGGCCTCATAGAAGGCCTCGGCTCTTTCGTATAAAAGATAAGATAAACCTTCCACACTTACTTCTATGAGAAGGGAGTAACATTTTTTGTATTGTTTTTTTTGCACAAGCAAAAGCAAAATCAATTTTTTTTTGGTCCCGTTACCGCAATGACAACGTGTGTAAAAAAGATATGAGTATGGAATGGAGCAAGAAGGCCTTGTACATCCAAAAGAAGGGGTACAGAGGCCTTCTAAAGGGCCTTCCTACTCCTTCTTTTTCCCGCTGGGGAGTTCTAATTTCTTTGGTCTGTTTTCTTGCAATGAGCTAAAGTTCAGCATTACTAATGCTCAGTAAATAAAGTAAGAATATAATTTCGAATTGCTTCGTTCCCTACATTTTCCAAAAAAAAAAAAAAATCAATAAATTTTCTTTCAGTGTACAGCAAACTATTCTATGTGTTGGCAAATGAATTACTATGCAAACTTAGCCACACATACTTAATACATACTTAAATAAATACAAATTTGTATGTATGTATGTATGCGTGTATGTATAGACGTTTGTACTTTTTAACTCTCTTTTTTTTTTGTTTTTTTTTTTTTATTAAAAGTTTTGTGTGTAGTAAATAATTTCTTTATTTTAAAAAGAAATATTTGTAAAACTTTGAAAACTTTTTCCGCATTTTTGTTGCTGTTGCTTGTTTTCCACTGTTAGTTGGCTTCGAAGTGTGTACTACGAGTACACACTTACTAGCACATACATATACAAAAATAAAAGCATAGTTGTACAGTAGTATTATTTCATTACTAGAAGTAGCACTAGTGGTAGTAACAATACTCTGAACATCCATAATATGTACAGACATACGAAGTGTTAAGAGTGTGTTTATTCATGTAAAGGAGAGTGTGTGTTGTTGTAGTCAGTTAGTTAGTTAGTTGGAAGAAGGAGTAGCAAGCAAAAGGATAAACTATTTGTAAATATATATTTTACTGTTGCTCTCAGGTGGGTAACCTGATAAACTTTATATGTTCTAAACTAACAAACATACATCCTAACAAAAGTGTATTCATGTGTGCAAATGTGTTTGTTTTAAAGAGTTTCTAAATGCATGTACCTTTTTGTTGGTTTGCTTCATTACGAGCTTACGATTATAGTTTTAGATATATCCAGTTTTTATTTTTTATTTTTTTGGGTAGTTTTCACAAAAGTACGTTTGTAAGTGCTAAATGATTATATATTTATATAATTTAAGTAATTTTGGTTAAATTATATGATTTAAATAAATGTGAAAATTGTAGAGTTTCAATAGAGTGCCTGTGTATTACACACTAGGGGAAAGGACTTTTTTTGGAAGGGAAACAAGTGTTTTGGACAGTAATGTAGTTGAGTAACCCAAAAGTTGTTAGAGTCTATAATGATTAAGTAGAAAAGAAAATAATAGGCAGGCTATTTGTTAAAAAAGGGTTTATATATTGAAAAGTCTTAGTTTTAAGTCAATACATTCTTAATTTTATAAGAAAGTTTTAATATTATGGGCAGCCCCTTAGATAAGTTGTTAATTTGACTATCCAGGAAATTATATTTTCGGTTACAATTATTTACATTAACATATTTAGGAATTACAACAAAGAACAACAAAAGATATAAAGAACCAAAAAACTCGCATTAGTAAATCAATCAATAAAACTTTTTACAAGGGAGACATAACACGTCACAGTAGAAATTAAGATAATTATAATGAAATGTAACGAAGTATAACATGTTTAATTTATGTTCAAATCTCCTCCCCAAATGGCCTGTTTATGATAATAAACACTCTAATGGCCATTTTCTCAATGTACCGACAAGCTGTCTGTTACTTAATGTCAACATAAATTTATTAGACCGATAAACTGTCTGTTAACAATTTTGGGTTTCTCAATATACCGACAAAAAACATTGTTTTTAGTTGGCAACACCTCTCAAAATACATGTAAAAGTTGGGAGTCAGCTGATTAAATTTATCTTTACGGCAAATAAAAGGAAAATAAATAATTAGTAGATGAGTGCTGGTTAGTTTTGCAACAGAATAGAAGCAAATGAGACATTGAGAAAACCAAATTTCTTTAATGTGCAGTTTTTCGTTGGGCAAAAAGTTAATCATGTAATGAGAAAACGGCCATAAGTATGCGATTGGAAAAATCAGGGCGCCGCGTTATTACATCCGTTTGAGCACACGTTGAAGAGAATTTAACAACATTAACAACATTAATTGGTTTGGCGCATATCATAGTAATTAAACGATATGTAAAATTCATACAACGCATATAAAGCCCACTCCTAAAATATTCTTACTATCGGTGGAATGTATAAAAAATTCGGCACAGCCGAATATATCTCTCCAATCTTCTGAAACTCTAGTTCGACTCTAGCTTTACTCTTACTCTAATTTAATCTTAATCTTCTCTAATTTTTATCTTACTTTATTCTGAATTTTTTTTAACTTAAGTTTTACTCAGCTTTACTTCAAATCTAATAATAACTCTACTCAAACTTTTTTCAAACTATACACTTACTCTACTCCTATTCTAATACAACCCGAGTTTTATCTACTTAGTTTCGACTCTTACTTTTTGACTAAAGTATAAATCGGCTTGGCGCCCTATGCTCCAATGGGAGTTAGAGGAACACATATTAAACTTAACACTAATTCTACCCCCTTTCTAACTCAACTTTTATTTGAGAATAAATGTTATAGTTACAACTTGCGAAAAATATTTTCTTAAGCCTAAATGTGAACTTTGATAACATCGCGATTTGAAAGCTTTTTATAGTTTTAAAAAAACAGAGTAGAGAACTGTTACTAAAACGAATTTGTGAATGTTTTAATCAAACCATTCTTAAAGCTTTGTTGTTATATTAATAAGGGAAATCACGATGGGTAGTGCAAAGTGTGCAAACGATGCAAATGCGTGCAAAAATACATACATTTGCACAACACAACAACAAAATGTACGTATTTGCAATTTCTCTATTTTACATCGTTTGCACTAAAAAATACATAAGCAAAATTAGCAGTGCATATTTCCTCAGTTGCAAACAAATGAAAACAAAAACGTTTGACATATAAGGCGCCATATTGTGTTTTAAGGAAACTTATAAATTGAACATTGTCATGGGTTTTAATATAAAATAGGTAATTAAATTTAAAAAATTTAAATAGAAAAAATTTATTTTAATTTGCTTGTGTATATTGTAAACAAATGCAGATTTTTTACAGTGCTGCCAGAAGTTTTTTGTGTTGCCAGAATAAATTTTTAGATAAATAGCACATTTGCACAAAAAATAAAATTGGCGTGCTCACGATCAATCAAAATATGCACTACCAATTTACAAATTGCAAATTTGCACAATGACCATCGTGATTACCCTTAATGTGTTAAAGTTTCTTACAAGCTTTAAAAAAAAACTTCAACGTCAAAGGTGTTAAAGTTTCTAACAAGCTTTTGGAGAAATTTAATCTTGTATATATAAAGCTCAGAGCTGAAACAAACCAATTCATATAATATAATACATATATTTATTTATTTCAAAGCTGGGATGCCAAATCCTCGGCAAAGTTTAACTCTTTCCATTTCTGTGAAGGACTAAATCAAAAAGTGATTCGTTTCTAAGGTAAGGGTAGTAAACCCAAGTCAATGGCTTCAGAAACTAATGGCAGTTCACTTACTCAAACTCAAAATATTCTCAAAATTTCTTTTTGACTTGGATCGCTTCAGCTCTGAGCCCTCCATATTCTAGAAAAAGTACGCAAGTTAAACATTTTGTTTTTTATTATCAAGTTTGTGATGAAAAACGATTTTTAAAACAAAACGATTTGAAGATTTCGCATTAACTAAAATTCTTAATTTACAGGTTCATCAGCCATTTGCTTCATTAGTAAGCGCAATGTGTATGTGGGGCTACTCCAATATCTTCGTTAATCTTTTACTTCTGATAAAGTATGATGCGGAGGGAGATGTGAACTTTTTTCGCTCCCATTTATACCTTATTGTCCTTTCTGCTTAAAACAAGTACAAATATTGTTTCCTTGGCTGTCTCAAGTTAAAGTCAAGTTATTTTCTCACTTTACGGAATTCTATTTGTACCCGTAGATGTACTTGAAGGAATATTAAGATTATTTCTTAATTTTTTTTTTTTTTTGTTAAGTTTTTATTTCATTTTTACATTTTCTTTCTTTTACGTTTTGTTTTATGTTTAATGCTGCTGATTTTTGTGTATTGTGGCCATGCATGTGTGTTTATCTGTGAGTGGTTGTGTGTGTTTTTAACCAACGATTGTGGGTGAGCGTATATGTGAATGTGTATCTTCTGTGTGGGTAAATTCTTTGGCATTTATTTTTACGAAAAACATCTTTTCGCTACACTACAAGAGAAATTTAAGATTTTTATAGCTCCTTTTTGTTGGCAGGGGTAACAGGGTTTTTGGGAAAGATAAGAAAATCATTGTGGTTTTTTTTTTAAACCACTGTTGCTTTGGTTTGTATTAGTATGCCAATATGTTTGTACTTGTGTGGGTGTTTTTTATTCACTTTAAAATTTATTTTCCGAAGTAAAAGAATAATGAGATGCTATAAATAATTTTTTCTTGTCAGCATTTTTATGACATTTTTGCCTTTAATTTCGATTAAGACTTCGCATGAATTTTGTTTTAGCTTTGCTTATTAAAAGACGTAAATTGTAAGTAACTTAAGGTTTAAAATAAATTACGTTAAATTTCTTTTATAACTTAAAGAACAAAATCCTATAATAAGTACAGAGAAACACTTCTTATTTTGCAAACCAACATCTTTTAATAAAAGTTTTTGGACGAACCACGAAAAATTTCCTTTTTACATATAAGTATATTTTTGCATAAAAAGTATATTTTACATAAAAAATTACTTTAACCATAACAAATAGCTTTTTATATTAAAAGTACTATTAAACATAACAAATAACTTTTTACATTAAAAGTACCTTTTTCCATAAAAAGTATGTTTTAACATAAGTACTTTTTCACACAAAAAGTATCGTTTTTACATAAAACGTACCGTTTATCTAAAACATATATACATAAAAATCATTTTAAGATGAACTTTTTCAATAGATTTTTTACATACGTACCTTTTTACATGACAATTATCTTTATACATTAAACGTACCTTTTTACATAAAAAATACATTTTTACATATCGTCGCAGGAATTAAAGAACGCTGTAACTGACAAAACATAAAATGTTCACCAGAGCCAGTCGTAAGCATTTCCTCTCAAGTCTATTATTCCTGGTGATTCTGCGGCTTACAGCAAACGATTTTTTTTTTTTGGCGTAAGTGAATTTTTTTTCATCATACAAAATAATAATAATAATAATAATAATAATAATACAAATATGGAACCGGGACCAATCGACGCAATATTTTTTTCTGATAAAAATTATGCAAAAAGACGTAAATATATTCGATTTTTTGTCAGTTACAGCGTTCTTTAATTCTTGCGACGATATAAAGTAGTGTTTTGCATATAAATTACCCTTTAACATGAAAAGTACCATTTAACGTAAAAAGTATCTTTTTTTTATAAATAATACTTTTTTCATAAATAGTAAATATTAATATAACTGATTCATTTTTACATAAAAAGTACGTTTTTACATAAAAAGTACTATTTACATAAAAAGTACTTTTTGCGTAAATGGAAAATTTGTACATAAAAAGTACGTTTTTACATAAAAAAAAAAGTACCGTTTTTACATAATAAGTACAATTTTATATAAAAAGTACCCTTTTTACATGAAAAGTACGTTTTTACATAGATTGTACATTTTTGCATTAAAAGTAACGTTGTTACATAAAAATGTATCGCTTTAACATAAAAAGTACAATATTACATAAAAAGTACCGTTTTTACATAAAAGGTACCGGTTTTACATAAAAAGAATTTTTTTCATAAAAAAGTACCATTTGTACAAAAATAGTATTGTTTTACATAAACACTACCGTTTTTACATAAAAAGTACCGTTTTTACCAAAAAAGTACCTTATTACATAAAAAGTACCGTTTTTACCAAAAAAGTACCTTATTACATAAAAAGTACCGTTTTTACCAAAAAAGTACCTTATTACATAAAAAGTACCGTTTTTATATAAAAAATTTTTTTACATAAATGGTTCCATTTTACACTTCACAAAAAAAAGCAACTTTTTTACAAAAAAAAAAAAAAAAACATTAACATTAGGGATGTAGGTAAAATGACCTAAAGCAATGTGTAAAAAATCGCACAAATGAAAAATGGCCCAACGTAAATAAAAAAATTGCCCAATAAATAAAAATTTAAATTAAATCCAAAAATGGTGAAACCAGTCCCAAAAAGTAAAGAAAAATTACACAGTTTTTATTAAAATTTTTTTTTTTTTTTTTATTTCTTACAAAGTAGTTTTGCTCATACGTACTTATTATATTTGCCCGAAACTCAAGTTCCCGAATTCAAAATCCCGCATTCGAAAAACTCGAATTTCAAGATCCCGAACTTATCTCAAAAATCGCTAACTAAAGCTTCTCTGCATAGGCTTTAATTTGTTGAAGCGATTTTTCACACCTTGCTTAGAGCGATTTTGCTTTGGGTCATTTTGCTCACAGCTTAGAAAATGCACCGTTTTACGCAAAACCCCATTGTTTTCGTTCAAAAAATATCATTTAACATAAACCTAAGGTTTTAAAGAAAAGTTTCATTTCGAAAAGTGCTTAAAATTGTAAAAAAAAAAGTTCGAAAATTTTAAGAGATTAATATTTAAACTTTAAATTTTAAAACGCAATTAATAACACATTTAATTTGCAACTAACTTTTTATTCATCTCAACTTTAGCCTGCTGTTAATAGAAAGCAAGAAAAGTTTTAATACTTCCTTAAACTCATGTGTATGTATATTTTCCTTTTCGTATAATATTTTTTTTATAAACATCTACAAATACCATCCTTAAAGCACACTCATACAAAACACATAAAGACATACAAAATAATACAAAACCAATTTCCATTAAAACAAACTTTCTAAATGTAATTTTCGCTTCATTTCTTTATCTGTGTCTATGTGTTGTATATGGGAATGCGTGTGTGAGATATTTTTTTGTTATTCCTTTTATTTGTTTTATATTGTAGCTTTTATTGTTTCAGTGGCAACCACATGCTCACACAATCACGCACATTAATATTTATACACACACACACACATACACACTTACTCACTATAATATAAAACTCCTCGTATATCCTGACACAAATTCTCTGGTGTGTTAAGTGATAGTAAACACCACAACACATGAGCAACGTATGCCAGGAGATTACAGTCAAAGAAAAATATTTGTTGAAATTGAAAAATTAAGAGAATTTCCATAAAATTCAACAAATTGTCAGATTAAGGCTTTTATTTCGAAATGTTTAGTTTTTCAATCTAAAACGTTTTTTATCTTTATTATAATTATTATTAGTATTGGGATGTATTGCTTACGGGCTATTTTTCAATTTTTTTTTTTTAATTTTTAAATTTACGGCAAAATTCAAATATTTTTACTTTAAAATATCTTTTTTTAATATTTCCACAACTTTAGAATTTCATTTAGGTATTTCAACATTCAATAGCCATAGATTTTTTGCAACATAGATTATGGCCGTCAACTCCTACCAAATATTATGAAATCATGTCGCCACGCGTAGGGATATAAAATGTTGTATGACTGACGGTATATCTTTTTTTATTTCATGACGACAACAATACCTCCCAGGAAAAAGTATGGGTCAAATGGAATGTAAGCAAAAATAAAAAAAAACAAAAAAAAAAAAAGAACACAGCGTGAAAAAAACTAACGTGCCCGTATTAATACAAACCACAAAACTTTATGGGAATTTTATTGATAAATATGAACATGAATGTTCTAAATGTTACAAACGTACACATATAAATTCGCATAAATTTACACATATAATTTAGTAATCATTTAATATACAATGTATAAGTGAAAAAGTGTTAGCTGAAGCACACAATGGGGAAACTTTAAGAAAAAGAGAAAATTATTTAAAAGGCTTAAAGCAGATAGTGTGATTTAGGAAAAAATAGGAAAAAAGGAATGGGTACCCGTTAACCACATTTCTCTTTGCAGATACTAAATAAAAAGTAGAGATTCGCAGATTACGAAAAAGCGTTTAGTACAGTGCAACACGAAGAACTAAAGAACATCCTTCTGTCAATCGGTATAGAGGACAAGGAAATCGGATTGAGATTAACGGAGAGCTCTATGATAGCATATCAATATTGAGAGGTGTCCAGCAGGGATGCATACTCTTCCCTGTATTGTTAAATATTTATTCCCAGAGAATCTCTCAAGAAGCCATAAGCAACATACCTAGAGAAACTTCTATAATTGAGCGTGTTTAAAACAGACAGAGAGCCAGAGATATGCACATGGCTTAATCGATTTAGAATTACTTAAGGACCCAGAGTGCTTTATGAGTTCCGAGATTGATTGAAAAATTTTTATGCGGAATGACAAACTTAGTATACTCTTATTCGCCGCTGTTGGTGAAGGGTATTAAAAGGAAGCACGTGCAAATCTAAGTTTATTTTTATCGTTTTAAATCTATTTATTAAAGAAAAAAATAATACTTTTTTCATAAATAGTACATATTTACATAGCTGATACATTTTTACATAAAAAGTACGTTTTTACATAAAAATTACTATTTACATAAAAAGTACTTTTTGCGTAAATGGTAAATTTGTACAAAAAAGGTACGTTTTTACATAAAAAAAAAACCGTTTTTACATAATAAGTACAATTTTATATAAAAAGTACCCTTTTTACATGAAAAGTACGTTTTTACATATATAGTACATTTTTGCATTAAAAGTAACGTTGTTACATAAACAAGAATCGCTTTTACATAAAAAGTACAATTTTACATAAAAAGTACCGTTTTTACATAAAAGGTACCGGTTTTACATAAAAAGGATTTTTTTTCATAAAAAGTACCATTTGTACAAAAATATTATTGTTTTTACATAAAACCTACCGTTTTTACCTAAAAAGTGAGATATGGACATGGCTAAATCGATTTAGAATTACTCAAGGACCCAGAGTGCTTTATGAGTTCCGAGATTGATTGAAAAATTTTTATGCGGAATGACAAACTTAGTATACTCTCATTCGCCGCTGTTGGTGAAGGCTAGTAAAAGGAAGCACGTGCAAATCTAAGTTTATTTTTATCGTTTTAAATTTATTTATTAAAGAAAAAAATAAAATTAAGTGTACAAAATTTAAATTTTCCATCCCTGAGTTTTTTTTTTTTTTGCTTTTGTAATATACAGTTCTGATGCAATGAAACATCTTAAAGGCCCAACTTTAATTCGCACAAGCTGGCTTAAGCAACTACAAGTAAAGCATACCTGTGGAATTTTAACAAAACTTCATAAGTAAAATTTAAAAAGTTGAAAAAAATTTTGTTAATCATAGGAATTTTTTTTTTAAACGTTTTGGTTTAAGTTTTTAAAATATTTGGGCTATTCACAAGGTGTGCTTTCATATCGTCATAATGTCCTAAATAATATTTTACAATTGTTTAAACAAAATATTGTTGTGTTTGAAACAAAATAAAAATTTTAATGCTGTGTTTATTATTTCGAAATCTAAATTATAAGCGCTTGCCCACAGCAGTCATATATCCCTTAAATGCATGAGGTCAGCACCTTATTACGAATCCGTCCTTAATTTTTTCGGAAAATGTATAGGTTTTCTGGGAAATCGGAAAAACACCAATTTCCGTTGTGTACCATATGCATTTGTAAGGAAAAAAAATTTGCTTTTTATTATATAAAAAATATCATATATTATTCATAAAAAGTTCATAAAAGTATATTTAAATGAAAATTTTGTAGTTTCCAATTTATTTAGTGTGATAGTCTGCAAAACAATTACGTTTCTCGTTCAAGCAGAGGTGAACGTTACATTTTTGACACTTAAAAATTTAACGATTTTTTACATTTTTGTCTTCAAGACATTTTTGGTTTTTACTCCGAGCTCTTCCTTCAACAATTGGAAAGTGATCGAAAACATCATATCGCAAATTGTGAGACGGTTGATGTTCATTTTAGACACGTGTACGAAGCAAATCATGCCTACTAATTTTTTTTTTTTTTGTGCCATATTTGTTGTACATGGGATACTTCCAAACAAAAAGCATTTTGGGTAATAGAACTGATGGATTTGCTCTTTAAAAAGTAACCAAGCATTTACTATGGAAATATCAAGTAAATGATAGAATAACCTTATATACCATTTACGGCTTTTTAACAAGATTTTAAGGCGACCCAAAGAATAGTCCATCAGGTCTACAACGCCCATATGTAGGTTGTATTATTTACTAATTTGGGGGCAAGTAATCGTTTCTACTCTGTGGTCTTTCTGATTCCAACGGTCAACAGTGGGGATGTCAGTATCAACAATATGTTCCGAAAGAAACAGTTTTGTGCAAATAACGATACATTCTCTTTAAATGGGGATAGTATGAATGATGTAAACATGAAGTTTATACACAATATAAAGAAAAACAAAGTGACTAAATCCGATTTACTAACTCTAAAACTTCATTCCAGTAATGCCTTACACAAGAAACTTTGTCATAGGACATATAGTATATCATGCCAATGTATTTTCCGAGTTCCAGTGCGTCGAAAGAAAAAAATTGATTATTTTTTGGCTTATGTACGGTCTCATTAATTATTTTAGTCGTTAGATTGTCTGTAAAAAAATTTTTCAAGAATAAGGAGTTTCGAAATTATTTTCTGGCTGTGGTTCCAGTTTAGACTTGCCAATAAAATATATATCTTCGTGCAACTGTAGAATGTTTTTTTCCAACGCAATCTCCCAAATTACTGGAAGCTGTCATTGCGATCGATGATAGGATTTTCATTAGCCTCCGAGAAAACAAAATTCATGGGTCGCACATAAGTTAAAGAAATCAACATTTCAGATCTTTGTGAATAAAAGAGACTCGTGCCTCACTATAAACAAATCGACTGACATTAATTCATTTATATCAGGAATAGGAATTGCAGAAGCCTCATGAATGGGAACATCCATTTCGTTAATGCTAAGAATCCTCCTTTATCCGAAAGAGCGTAACTGGTATCGTCTCGATTTCTTACAAAATTCGCACGCGTATTTGCGTTTTTATTGAAATCATCTTCATATCAGCTACCTCATAAGCGTTATATCTTTTTCCATCTGTAATATGGTTATCCATATCTTAAAAAAGGAGAAGCAATCACGTACAATAACAGCATAGTCAAAGAGTAACGTACCGTCTAAACACGGTGTCTAATTGCATGGTGTACCATATATGGTTCATAGAAAAAAAGGCGAAAAAACTATTCTACGGTACAAAACTTGATAAAAACTCACCTAAATTAACTAAAACAAAGTGCAATATATTTACTAATGTTTACCCCTATAGAAAAAAATTCATATTATCAGTAATTTTTTCACTTAATAAAATCACTTTAAAAATTATAAGCAAAAACCGCAACCGTCCACTTAAGATTACATGAATTTTTAAACGTGTACCATATATGGTACGGTATGCATTTAAGGGATATATTTCTTGTAATTATTTTAAGACATATGACTTTACAACTTTATGACTACCTTGTGAATAGCCCAATTGTGTTATAAACGAAATTTTTCTTAAATTTTGGTTTATTTTATTATTAAATAATAATGATTTCTGCGCCGAGTTTTTTTAAAAACTTGTTTGCTATATTATCTCGACTTAAAATGTTTTGTCAAAATACCACAGGAACATAAGAAAACTTTGTGTTAAATTTTATGAAACTCTCATTTGCTTAAGCAAATGTGCACATGTTTTTTGGTTCTTATGCCCTCCACCGAAGGTAAAATGGTATATAAAGGATGTTCAATATTGATGTATCATTTTTATTTTAGTAAAAAAAGAGTTTTTTTTTTAATATACAAAATATAGTTTATTACAAATAGGTTCCGGCGAAAAATTAAAAATTATGTCGGTCAAGTGGCCCTCCTACTGGCTCGGCAGGCCTCCAATATTTCAGCAAAATTCTCAATCACGTTTTTCAATAAACTAATTATTGCTGTACACTTTTGATTAAAAAAAAACTTTCAAAAAATAGTCTTAAGGCGTTAAGTCGCACGATTTTGGCGGCCAAGTCACTGCTCCTCAACGAGAAATAATGCGATTTTTTAACTTTGCTTTCAAAAGATCCATTGTTTCTCTTGCTGTGTGGCAGTGGCGCCATCCTGTTGAAACCACATATTCTTTACGTCTTCAATTATCATAACAAAAAAGCATCGGAGTGCCCCGGTAGGCTAGCTTGTAGTGAGCTAGTCTATCAGTGTCGGGGTTGCGAACGAAATCCCACTTAGTCCAGTCGCCTTATCAACTAATGTTTTCCAGTTTTGTGCTGAAAATTTTTGTAAATTTGTTTTATATACATACAAATACAACAACACTTTTTGAAAGAACATATCTCATTTCGAACAGAAAAATTTTTGCAAAACAAAATTTTACAAAAGAAATTTTGTAGTCACTTTCTTAAGCTTTGCTTCCTACTTGAACTGAAGTAACGTCGCGACGTTTGGTGCATAACGTTGTTAAAAGTCAAGTCCCTGATTCTTATCTTTGTTCTTAATCGCACAATGCCCCACTGTGAAACATATATAATTGTATGTAAAGTGTAAATATCTCATACAACGATACAAAGTCATAAATACAATCACATAAAGTTTACGATGTAAGTGAATACAAAGCTGGAATTTTCTACATTTACGTGTAACTATGTATGGCTGTGTGCATACACATGTATACGGGAGAGTGTAAATGACTAGAGGTTTAAATGTATACTGGCAGTATGTGCGTGCGTGTGTGTGTGTATCTGTGTACTCGGGTATTAAGTGAGGAAGTGAATGATGTACTCATATGCTGCATAAAATTATTTGTATCATACAAAACGTAACAGAAAAAAGATCATTAATATGTACACTAACAAAACACTTACACTTACACACATTATATTTTCACACGGTACATACATATGCATGTGCGTTTGTATATCAACGTAAGTTTGTAGATACGTACACCTTTTTATCTTGATACGTGTAGAAATTGTAGTGAAATATGTTTTATTCGCAGTCCTCTGTACAAGTTATTAACAGCAAGAAGTTTATATGGACCCAATAGGGAATTTTACTTTTTTCGAAATTATAATTTTTGGTTACACTGTCAATCCTTTTTTAGTATTACAATTTTGTAGCTGCCATATGTTTTTTCTGTTCAGTAAAATTTCTAGAAATCTCATGAAATTGAAAATAATTTATTTGACATTACTGAGTATACTTGTTATAATTTAAGAATATTACTTATACGCAAAACAGTAGAAGAACATTGTTTGTTAAAAAACACTGTGTGTAATTTTTTAAGTCATAGAAAAATAACCATATACGGACACCACTGCGTGATAAAAGACCAAAAAAAAGACCCGTGTCTCCCAGTTTTGCCGAAAGTGATGCACTTTTTTTATGTGCCCCCAAAGATTTGTGGCCTCGGTGTATTTTTTGCAAAAAAGTGATCATTTTCTCAGGTTAATATATTGCAAACCGTTTCGAATTTTGATTTAACCTCTTGAACAAAGTTGTAGCTCTTGCCATAAAGAACAAAAATTGTCAAAATATAAAATCAAAAAAACTTCATCTTCTAGATCAAAATCGCAAAACACTTTAAAAATTAGATTTTTTTTACCTTTTTCCCCATGTTCAGGTCCATAGCTTGCAAACCGTTCAAAATTCAAGGAAATAATCCACTACAAAAATGTACCTAAGGTCTTAGTAAACAACTTCTTAAAACATATGAACTTCCTAGGAATGATTCTTAACGACGAAATGTGAAAAATTTCCTGAAAATTTTTTAATTTCATTTGTTTTTTCTTTACTTCAACATTGAGCTACTATGCTATCTATAACCATATAAGGTCACCACTACGTGATAAAAGACCAGTGTTTCCCAGTTTTGCCCAGTCATGCACTTTTTTTTACAGGCCCCCAAAGATTTGGGCCCTCGGTGTAATTTCTGCAGAAAAGTGACCATTTTGTCAGGCTTCTATCTTGCAAACCGTTCGGAATTTTTCCTCTGAGACAAAGTTGTAGCTCTTGCCATAAAGAACAAAAATTGAGAACATATAACATCAAAAAACTTCACCTTCAAGATCAAAATCGCAAAAAACTTTAAAAAATTCGATTTTCTTTTGCCTTTTTTCCTGTTCAGGTCCATAGCTTGCAAACCGTTCAAAATTCAAGGAAACAATCAACTACAAAAATGTACTTAAGGTCACAGTTAACAACTTTCTCGAACATATTAACTTCCTAGGAATGTCGCAAAGGTGAAAATTTTTGGGAAATATTTCGTGTTGCACTGGGAAAGTCAAAAAAATCACCCCTGTAGTAGATAAAATTTTCCACGTAATTTGTCCCCTTTTCCCTTAAGAATGTATGGGAAAACCCAAATTTTGAGCGAGAAAACTCTGTTCCCTTTTCACCAAATACACACAGAATATATTTTTGCTTAAATATATTCAAATAAACGCTAGTTGGAATATTTTTAAAAGTTTTTTTTTTACTTTTTTGGTAAAGATTTTTGTTTGATTTTTATTTTGGCAACAAAAATGTTAACAACAATATTCTATGCGCAATATCGTTTCAAGAATTAATAGTTTCCGTATGAAATATTTAACATAATTTATTTTGATGTTGTTTTTTTGCAATTTTTTTTTTATCATAAGCAACACTGCTTTATGTGATGAATATGAACAGCAAACAAAAAACACATACAGTCTTTAAACGAGAGTAAATATCGTGAAGAAATTTGTTGTATAATAACAGCACCACAAAACTTGGTAGAAAACGATTTAGTTATAATTTGTTTTAAGCTGGATTCACCTAGTTTTTTGTCCGGAAATTTTTTTTATATGTAGTGGGACGGACGTCTCTCTTCTTGAGAAAGAGAAATAATTTTGTTCGGAACAATTGCAACTTAAATTGGTTAAATATTAATTTTTGTCCGGATAAAATTGAAATGTGCTGCCACATATTTAAATTTTTCAGCCAAAGGTGAACTGAGCTGCCACATCATATTATATGTAAAGGGTGGTACGACCATCACACACTAAAGTCAAGTTTTTATGCCCAATTTAATTAAACATTTCTTTTTTTAGTGTTTGACAAATTCAACCATGGAGAGGTACACAATTGAGCAGCCCGCTAAGATTGTTGAACACTTTTAAGACAAATCAAAATGGATTCGTTATTAAGCCTAATTGCCGCATTTAGGCAAATGAAAATCCACGAGTGATTGTTAAACAGCCGATACATCCACAAAGAGTGACTGTATAGTGCAATTTATGGGTTGGCAGCGCCATCTGGCCGTACTTCTTCGAAAATGAGGTCGGCCAAGCAGTTACCGTGAATGGTGTTCGCTATCACGAGATGATTACGGACTTCTTGTGGCCAGAAATTGAGAATATGGACCTGGACGAAATGTGGTTCCAATAGGATGATGCCACTTGACACACAGCTCTTTAGCCCAAGAAATTATATGGTCGTGTTATCTCACGTCGCGGCGATGCTAATTCGCCGCCACGATCATGTGATTTTACTTCTTTCTTTGGGGATTTTAAGAGAAAAAGTGTACGTCAATAATCCAAGAACAATTTAAGAGCTAAAGGATAAAATAATTCGGCACATTAACGACATTGAACCTCAATTATATCTCCGAGTCATTGAAAATATGGACCTTCGGATAGAGGTATGCCACCGAAGCCGTGGCGAGCATTTGGCTGAAATTTTGTTTTACTTATAATTGTCATAGATCCATCTATAATAATATTAAGATAATTCTCTGAAAACTTCTTGTTTTATTTACAATTTACATCGTGCGTTTTGGTTGGACCACCCTTTAAAATAACACCACAAAGTATACTTGTGTAAAATGTTTTTTTATATATTGTTTTGGCACAATTTTCATTAAAAACAAATTCAAAAATATCTTAAATGGAGTTAAATTGCACTTACACATGCACATCATATGGCAGCTTTGTTTTTCCAGACAAATTATTCGTACTGGGTTAATCGTGTTGAGAAAAACTCCCAGTAGCACAAATTTTCTCCGGACAAGAAAAAATTGTTCAGGGACATTTAGTGAATCTAGCTTTAGGAACAACAAAAACTTTTTTGTTTGCTTTTAATGATTAAAAAATATTAACATTATTCACAAAAAGAAACAAAAATTCCCGATTTACATTTTTTTTAAAATCTTATCGGGTTTTTCAACAAGCACTTTGTTTTTTTATTGCGGCAACACCAACAACATGATAGTTTTGACATTTAGTTGTTTGAAGTATTCGTAGTAGATGCATCGACAGCTGTCACAATAAATTAAATTTCGCTAGAAAATCGCATTAAAATAATTAAAATCCACTATGAAAATGGTGGTTCTGTTAAAGTTACATTTCGTAAAATTCGTGATATTTTCGAACAACATAATCGTCCTTCTGAAACCGCTATTAAGAATTTGGTCCTTAAATTTGAGTCCTCAGGCTCGATAAAACATGTGCCAACACCAACGCGTGTTCGACCGCGTCGTTCAACTGAAAACATCGCAGCAGTGAGCCACAATGTTGAAACAGATCCAAATTTGTCAATACCTCGATGTTCTCAATAATTGGGGTTATCCAAAGCCAGATCGTGTGACTTAGCACAACTGGATTATTTTTTGTGGGGCTATGTTAAGGACAGAGTCTATATGGAGCCAATCGAAGCGCTTGCAGCCTTTAAACTCAAAATCCGTGATGTGATTAACGAAATAGACCCGCCATTTTGCCAAAAAGTGATTAAAAACTTTGATGAAAGAATCGATATCTGTCAGCGTGCTCGTGGTAGACTTTTTCCAGATATAATTTTTCATTCATAATTGCCGAAGTTTTCTCTTCGTAATACAATAAAAATTTGAATCATCTTCTTCTAAACTTTTTGTTTTAGAAAACAAAGTTCTTGTTGAAAATCCCGATACATGAAATTTTCAAAGTATGACGGAAACCACATCGAGCTACTCTGCTGGAAACTGTTAATTAATTTTTAAAAATTTACTTGTACTTCTTTAAATTCTAAAAACTTTAATAGTAACACTTGCAATATTTATCTACTGGGTCTATTTTCTTCATAAATGTTGACATCCACACGTATTAAAATGCATACGTGTTTTTGTTTAAAGTATGTATGTGTTTAAGTATTTCCCTGCAGTTTCACAAGTAGTGGCTGGCAA
Source organism: Pollenia griseotomentosa (assembly GCA_963931875.1). Classification (NCBI taxonomy): domain Eukaryota; kingdom Metazoa; phylum Arthropoda; class Insecta; order Diptera; family Polleniidae; genus Pollenia; species Pollenia griseotomentosa. Next base: position 170,183,706 of record OZ007562.1, on the reverse strand, counting down.
CATTTCCCCGACTACATCGCCATTGATTTTTCATTGACTACATCGCCGATTACATTGGTACTCAGTGGTAATCTGTAAGGTAGTGTCTCCAGAGATTTTCTATTGTTTTTCTTAACCTTAAGAATTTAATATTGTTAGTTTCATCTAATGCCTTAAGTTGTTAACCTTATAGTTGAATTCAAAGAAAAAATTTGAGTTCAAAATAAAGCGAATAATTGATGAAGTAATCGATGAAGTAATCGACGAACAGTAAGGCATTACCAATGCGGACATCGCCTTGTTAAATTCGCCGCTCAAAAGCATTTCTGGTAGTTTAGCGAGTCGTCGACGAAAGGTTTGTGGTAGTCGTTGAACTCATCGGCGTAGAGTCGATTACCAATACTGCAGGGTTGCTTAAAAAGTTTGACACAATGTATGAATGAATGCAAATTTCAACATTTTTATATCTCTGTTGTGTTTTCATTCTCATGTATTCACGTGTGTATGTGTGTGTGTGTGTGTGTAGTTTTGAATCAACCTTAAATTCGTAAATTTGTACATCAGCAACTTCATAGTATTATCAACCTACTACGTATATTATTTTTTTTTTTATCTTCTAGTAGCAACTGGCCCATATTTTGGTTAAGTCAAAGCGTTTGTAACCATATCGGACTTATCTAATAGCAAAATATATAAATATTGTCTTGTACCCAAATGAAACACCACGATTCTAAGAGTGTAATTTTTTTGAATTTTTAAGGGCTGTGGAGTCAGAGTTCTGGATTCGGAGATGGGGTGTATTGAGCGGAGTCGAAGCTGGAGTCGGAGTCGGACTTTAAAAACGTCCGCTGTTGAATTCAGAGTTGAAATAATTTTTTGACGACTTCACAGCCCTGGGTAATTAAATTAAAATTGCTTGAAATTTTCCCGTAAGAGGCTCTATATAAAGCCGGTATTACATCCTTGATTTTACACATTGGACACAATGTCTTGTATTAGCAGAGTTTTTTATTCCGTACATGGTTTAATATTTCTTATAGCCCATCCAATATTCGTCGTCACCGCTTGTAGCCCTTTTTTGGTCATATAGGATTTGAAGCTGCTACACTAGTTGAAGTCGTTGCCTTTTTTTTATTGTTATATATTCCGTTACTTGTTCGCTTTTTGCAGCACACACATATGACATGATTTTGGTTGTTTATTTGGTCTATTTTATGACCATAAACCGTTGCAATAAGCAAAATGCAACCAAAACGATGAAGAAATGTGGATATTATGTACTCAAAATATTGTACAGGGATAAATTACAAACACATTTACACAGATACCTTCATATACAAAATTGTATGTACAGCCACACATACACGTACATTTGAGCGGGGTACGAATTTGGAAAGATTCATAGACACGTGTATGGACTACTGCTGTTTTACGTCTGATCAGCCATTTATTCAGTTTTTTTTTTCTTTTTATTACATTTCTTCTCTTAGAGCTGGAACATTATGACCGAACAAACTTTACGTATGTATGTGTGTATGTATATAGGTAAATGAATGTGTTTTGGGTACATGTTTCGGTACACGTACGAACCATTCAGGCAAACACATCATTCACTTTTGTACTCCACTTCAGTATAAACCAATTCAAAACAAATATACTTCTTCACATTTCTGCATAAGGACTGCGATTAGTTAAACGGTTGCATAATTGGAAGAAAAACAAATTTTAAAATTATATTAGTTTTTTTTTTTGCAACATCCGAATATCTTTCATTTAACGATATATTATTAATTGTATCATGATAAAAAATCTTTTAAATGGGATGATATTAGTTTAATTTTGAATAGATATGAAGACAATATTAGGTAGAATGGGCAAATAATATCCTTCTGAAAAAGTTGATCCATTATGATATGATGGGGTTTCACTTAAACGAACCCCCAACATAGACCACACCCGAACTTGCTCTACACTCGAAATATTGTGTAGCTAAATTCAAAAGAAAATTCATTTTAAGCAACTAAAAATTTATTTGAAAAATGGATCATTTGCATTTCATTCAAAATAAATGAATTTTATATTAATTTTTAATTTTTTTTAACTTGAAAGATTTTGTTATTCGTGCTTAATTCCCAATTTGTATTCCTGATAAAAACACTGACATTTATTGTTGATGGGATAAGCTGTTCCTATGCGCATTTCACAAAAAGATTTTAGAAAAACTAAAGATATTAAACCAAATAAAACTGTTAAGCGTATAAGAATTATAAGCAACAGTTCTACTTGTAACAATATCAAAGTTTAAACAAAAACATCAGCAATAAACAGTGAGTTTATCTCTTCTTACATTCCCCACTACAATTGATTGGAATTGTTCCAACATTAATTGTAGTTGTAAGTAGGTTAAGAAAAAACAAAATGCAAAAAACAACTTGCAAAAGCATGTTGCCAGTTAAGTTTTTTTAGGCCCTGAACTTGCCAGGTTATTATCAAAGTAACTTTTGGGAATACAAAATTTTTAATTTAAAAGATTTTGTTATTCGTGCTTAATTCCCAATTTTTATTCTTATTCTTGTATTCCCAAAAATTACTTTGATACATAATATTTTTATTTATTTAACAGCATATTCCGTAAAATTGAATAGTTGTTACTATTAAAAAATATATTTTAACTGAAAAAAATCAAACTGCATATCAATATAAGTGTAATCTACACTCACAATATTATTACAGTAACGGACTGCAGTTTATTTAAGAAATATTCCGTTCAGTCATTTTAAAATAAATAAACATTTAAAATTCCAAGCAAATTTATTTTTTACTGATTCTAACAGTTATTCAAAAAACTAAGTGCATATTAATACGGATTTTCAGTTGCAGTTAAAATTGTCCGTTGATTGAGTTAAATTCTTCTTTATGTTAAAGTAAATAAAAATGTAATTTAAGGCAACGAAAAGTTCATTTAATTTTTACTGTCAAAAATTCAACCGCGAATTCCGTAAAAACAAATCAATATTCAGTTATCTTATATAAATTAATTGCCAAAAAATTAACTACATATTCCGTAAAAACAAATAAATATGCAGTTATTTTATAAAACTTTACTGTCAAAAATTCAACACCATATTCAGTAAAAACAATTAAATATTCAGTTATTTAATATAATTTTACTACCAAAAATTAATTTTAACTTATCTATAAAAAATGAATTGCTTGTTTTGTGTAAGCAATTCCCATTTTCTATTTTTTTAAATAATTTAGTTAAATACATCAAATTTTAAAAGTAAAATAATTGCGAAGCCATATCGGTCATGCTGCTGGTGTCTTATAATTGAGAGTTCTTCTGTAAACAACGTGGTCAGTACAACAAAAGTAAAACAAACGTGTGTAACTGGGCAAGTAAATAAAAATATTCCCCCTCTCTCGCTTATAAGAAAAACAAGCGGACAGGTGTCTGTCTGGTAATTTTTAGAAATTCGGCTCTTATGTGGAGTAAACGAAAATTTAATAAAATAACTGAATATTTAATTGTTTTTACTGGATATGGGGTCAATTTTTTGACAGTAAAATTTTAATAAATAACTGAATATTTAATCGTTTTTACTGAATATGGTGTTGAGTTTTTGACAGTAAAATTTCGCAAAATAACTGAATATTTATTTGATTTTACGTATTTGGTGTTGAATTTTTTACGTACAGAATATTGTGAGTGTATGAATAAAAGTACGAAAAAACATTATTTTTTGGTAGTTTGTTTTTTTTAATAACAAACATAAATGTTAAAAAAAATAATCTAAATTTTTATTAAATTTTGACAGTACGAAAAACGTATTTAAGAACCCACAATCAGTTACTGTTATAATTTTATCAGTGTAGTCCAACGCAAGCGATAACATACAATCCGTCAAATGTGGCAGATCCCATTTCGATCAGTCGTCTTAAGTGCAAGTTAGAGAGAAGCGGTTCTACATCATTCCCCTAAATTTTACCATTCCAGCTGCAGCAGTTATTATACACAGAAAAAATTTTGCACCAGTAAAAGCATTAATCAGAAATAAAATCAGTATTAATAAAAAATTTAATCAAGTGAATTAAACGTTTAATCAAGTGAATTAAACGTTTAATCAGGTGTATTAAACGTTTAATTGAGAGTATTATTTTGCACCAGTAAGCAAATAAATAACATCAATTTATCGGCCAAAAATCTGTAACTTTTAAACCGATAGAGATAATTTTGCAATTTTTTTCTGGAGGGAAGACTTCTTGAACGTTTCTATAGTTTTAGTTTTAATAAAATCGGCTTAGCAGTTACTGAGAAATTTAAGGTCAAAGTTGAACTTTTGATGTTTCTTAGCATTTAGTAAGAAAATGCTTTTGATTGAGATTGAGAATTATGGTATTTTTTTATTTAAAAAAGGCAATTTTTTTAAGTGCACGGTTTTAAGAACTACTTAATTAAAATATCAAAACTTTCATTATAATATCTGTATTCATTTCAGATTTATAGAATGTCAAAACTTAAAATTACTATTTTTCACTCATATTGAAAGCCTTTTCATTCATTTATAGAAATAAAAATTTTAATGTTTGACATTCCATGAATCAGACATAGATAGAGATTTCATTTTAAAACAGTGGACTTTAAAGTATTCCCAATCCCTGTAAAACGCTTTTAAAAAAAATCATTTTTTTACCAAAATGGCAATACTGACACTATTTACCGCTCGATATTGATCAGAATTTTCCAGAAAATCATAGACATAATAGAAAACATTACCGTTATTATTTTACACAATTCGTCGTGCCGAAGTTATCTTGCCGTATATCACAAAAATTTTATTTTGTTAAATCGAAATTTTAGGTTAAAATTTTCATACACAAAAATGTACGTGAAAAAAGTCGTCCAATATTTTTGTCAGATATTGTGTTTGAAGTTCTTTATCGATTTATGTAAAAATATCCAAAGTCATGGAAAAAAAATTTTAAGTTAAAGCCATTGTTACGTCCGAAATTTTTTTTCAATTTTGTCGTATACGCCACATTTTGCGAAAAATTTTTTAGTTTGTGGGTTATAAGTCAAAATAAGGTATTTAAAAATTACATTCACGTTTTTGACCAATATTGAAAATTAAATTACATATAATAATTTTCGACACGAAAAAAAAATTTATGCTATTGAGAAATATATTTGCTTATAGTTATAGTTTTTATATTCTACTGGTCCTGGTCCTGGCGCTGCTCGGGATTTTCTAAATAAAAATAAAAAATTTAATACTAGAGAATTTTGTTAATAACATGACCCCAGCGCTATCTACCATCATTAAAAAAAAATTAGCTATCACGACAATAGCGCCATCTATTTTTTTATAAACTATCAGCGCCACCTATTTTTTATGAACCATCAGCGAAAGTAGACATTTCCAACGCTTGTACTCGTTTGAAAATCGGTTGAGTGGTTCTCGAGTTATAAAATCACGAACACAGGACAACTTAGATTATCGAATTTTCTTATGTATGGATAATTTTAAGGTTTATTATTACTTTAGGGTGGTCCACCCATAATGCTAATTGTGAGTCACACCGTAACCGCAAATTTTTGTCCAACTTAATTTGACATTTCTTTGTATCAGTGTCAAATTCAACCATGGAGAGGTTAAGCATTGCACAGCGCGTTAAGATTGTTGAAGCCTTTTACGAAAATGGGCGTTTAAATCAAAAATACATTTCGTGCACATCTTGATTTTTGTGGTCAGCATAATCGACCAAATGTCCGGAGAATTGTGCGCAAATTTCAGCAAACCGGCTCTGTAGGAAATGTAAAAACACCTGTGTATGCATGTTTGGTGCGGCTTATGGCCAGACGGCATCATCGGGCCGTACTTCTTCGAAAATAAGGTACGCCAAGCAGTTACTGTGAGTGGTGTTCGCTATCGCGAGCTGATAACGGATTTCTTGTTGCCAGAAATTGAGAATATGGACTTGGACGATAAGTAGCTCCAAGAGAATGTGTCACACGGCCAACGAAACAATGGCTCTTTTGCGCGAGAAATTCAATGGCCATGTTAATTGGCCGTCACGATCATGTGATTTGACACCGTTGGCCCTCTTTCTTTGGGGATATTTAAAATAAAAAGTGTACGTCGATAAACCAAGAACAATTCAAGAGCTAAAGGATTAAATAACTAGGCACATTAAAGACATTGAACCTCAATTATGTCTCAGAGCCATTGAAAATATGGACAATCGGATAGAGGTATGCTACCGAAGCCGTGGTGAGCATTTGGCCGATATTTTGTTTCACACATAATTGCCATAGATTCTTTTATAATAATAAAAAATATTATAATAATTTTAAAAACTTTTTGTTTTTTATCAGTTGACTCTTATTCGACCTTTACAAAATTTTAATTATTATTTTTATTATTATTTTTATTGTTATTACTATTATGTTAAAAAAACAGTTATGTTAATAAGATACCCTACAAGAAATGCATAACCAAAACTAAAAAAATGACTAACACATTTGCAACAATTTTACATTAGTTGTTCCACTCTAACATATATGTTAGAATGGTACAACTAACATCTCCCAAATAATGCCAATATTTTAATATATTTTTATCATACGCGTGTAAAAATTTGTGAATTTCTAAAATTTAATATTTGGCATTGGTATTAAAGAAAAAAAATTGATTAAATTAATTATTTAATTTGTAACTATAGTAGTGAGATAAAAAATTTTTATAAAAAAAGTGACACCATCAAAAAGCTGTAGTCAGAATGCTAGTGGTAAAGGAGGGCTTACTGATGGCGGCTTCACAGGACGTGGTGGTGGATTCTTAGGAAACAACAAAGGTCATGTGCGAAGCGGTCGTTATTAAAGAAGTGTTCGTTTAACAGCTAGCGGTCATTCGGGTGGTTTCTTTGGCCAGAATAATCGTTTAAGATTTTGTGGTGGTAATAAAGGAACAAATAATATTATTTAAAATCCTGATGACTTTTTAAGTTTGTATTTGATTATTTGGACACAAGTTGCTATAATTTATTTATACTTATAATTTATAATAATAAAGTTAATTTAAAAAGAAAAAAAATGTATTATTTTATAAAGGTTAGTACTAACCAATATTTACGTTATGACTAACTGGTAAGTGCTTACCAATATTTACGTTAAGACTAACTAGTTACCGTTAACCATTATTTAGGTTATCATTGACTAATTAAAAGCAGCAGAGTAAGCAGTACAGATATATGCTCCGTAGTCGAGTGGAATTCGTTAGTTAGAAAGAGAGGTAAAACCACATTTACACAAGAGTTTCGGTTAGTTTTTTCATTTTGCTCTTAATTAACTAATAGAAACTTTATCCAATATATCGGTCAACACTACCGGTCATATAACTAGTAAAATGACCGGTAGTCTTCTTGTAGGGTAGTCTATTTTTTGTAACCTGCCTGATATACTTGTTCACATACAACAAGATAACGCAAGATTTTTGTAATTAAAAGTTTTCATACGCTTTTTGTCGTATATCCTATCCTTATGCTACATACGATTTTATAACACATTAAGTTTTTCGCCAAAGTGGATATACAACAAAATGGAGTCGTAACATCTCATTAATCATAAGAGATAGAGACATAAGGATTGCGCAGATCGATAGATCTGTTAAATTCACCACAGGAAACGGTCTTATTTCTTTTTTTTTTATTGATTTTGTGATATACAACAAGATAACTCCGGCACGACGATTATTATTAATAATTAATAACAAACAATTGGACTCTTGGCCGATGAAATTCAATTTTCAGTCACAGTGCGGCGCCACAAATTTAGTAAATTTTATAGTTTTTGCAACACAACAATTCTGAAAACTGTCATATAAACGTGGCTTTCTTAGGAATTGTGTGTCGTTATTTTTCCAATGGTTGGCTCTAAGACAGTGTTCGAAAATAAACAGAACATTATTTCGAGTTCGGCTCACACACCCAAGAACGATATCTATTTTCGTAGTGATTGTGTAGACGAACACAACCCTCAACACCATTCGAAACTATTTTCAAGAAAGAGCCGAACGTTATATCTGTGGTTTTCACGAATAATCGCGTAAGTTATAAAACCAAACTTTTTAGGAGAGCAAAAACAATTATTTTTTTCAATTGCGGCTTCTGTAGATGCTTTTTTAAACTTTTTTCTTTACTATCCTCTTAACAGTGACTTTCTTCGTATTATGCATAGTTTTCATGAAAAAATCCTCACAGGATCACAATCTGTAAAAGGATTAAAAATGCATATGTTTGATTGACTCATTAAGTGTGTGCAATATAACATCATATCTCCACATAAGTTCTTTTTTGTGAAAATAAATGTTATCATTTTAATCACACATGACGACTTACGTTGTTATTTTTAGCACACAAGTTGGCGACATATTCAGAGTTTTTGATACTTATAGCACAACGTATGGATTTAAAATTACAAACAACCGCTCATCTGCTGTTGTTGCAACTAAAGAAGTCAACAATAAACGCACATGTACATATAAGTTGTTATTAACAGAAAAATTTTCAAAAAATACTTTCATATTTTTTGCACGAATAACAACATAACATCACATATGCTTTTTATTTGGAAACATATTCAGCAATTTTACAATTTTTGGCGATGTATGTCGACATAAATCGTTATAATAGAAAAATATTTTATTAAACAGTTAACTTAAGTTGTTTTTAGCAGAAAAAAATTAATACTACTACATTATATTCTAAAAAGCTTAATACTTATAAAAACCTAATGCAAAATGTAGCACTTTGACATCATTATCTCAATTTCGGTAAAAACCGACTTACGCGATTATTCGTGAAAACCACAGATATAGTGTTCTGTTCTTCGTTAAAAAACAGAACAATTGTAGTGATACTGTAGACAATGTTCTATAATGTTTCTTTTTTTTTCATTAATAAAGAAATGAACAAACAAAAAATTTTAGCAACAACCGCAGCACGAACAGAGTGTGTGTGTATATCGTGTAGATGTTTTGTTTGTGTAAAATTATTTTGCTGGCTTTTTGTTTTTTTTTTTTTTTGTATGAGTATTTTGTTTTTGTAAAAAATGTTCGGTTTTTTTGCCAGCCAAAAGGGACGAACATTAATAAGGCGAGCCGAATACAATGAAGTTTGTGGATTTAAAAAAACCCGAACGGAATTAAATGTTCTCATCTTTTGTTGAGTTGGATAAAAACAGTATTATTTTTGTGTTCGAAAGATGACTAACAAGGAAACGTTATTTTTGTAAATGATTTTCTACAAAAACACTATTAGCGTTTGTGTTTTCCACAAATCTACCGAACCGAACACTAAGGAGCGATATTAAGTGTTTAATTTCGAGCACTGCTCTAAACTCTAGTTCAACTGATCCTAGTCCGTACCCATATAGGAATGTTATTGCTGGGTATTTTGACATTTATCGGTTTTTTTTCGTATCCGCTGAACGTTTGCAATGTATCTACAATTTCTGTGTTTCTGTTCAATTTTATGAATGTTCAGATGTTATATGTGTGTATATTAAGTATATGTATGTGAGTGTGCGTATGTATAAGTGTTTCTTTCGGTTTAGCATTAAAAGACCCAGCAGTTTTTTTTAAACGAAATAAGATCGGTTTAATGATATCATATACATGGTTAATTTTGACATTTAAAAAATCTTTTGTGGTCAAAATGTATTTAAAATTTTTATGTAACACTGTTTTGCAAATTTTAGTTTTTTAGCAAAAAAGCAAAGGCTTAATAGTTTGATAAGACTCTAAAGGATCCCCAAAACTACAGGGTTTTATTTACAATAGGTTGTATGCTGTCTGTCTAGCAGTTTATCTGAGTATGTACAATAACAGAGTAGGGAAATATAAAAATTCAAATTCTTCATACGTGTATTTACGTATATGTGTAGTTTATATGTATTTATGTGTTAAAGTTTATGTGTGTATATTTGTTGATTGTATCCTTAACTCGTTTTGGTTCCGTTTTCTATTCGTTTATTTTTATTTTTTTTTTTTTTGCTTTTTTCATCTCCCTCTCTCTATCTCTATCATAGTTTTGTGCTTCAACTTGTGGCAATATCTAAAATGGCTTAAATGTCATTTGTATGCATTGAATGTTTCTAGTGCGGGTATGATTATTTATTGGTGTATCGGTGTGTTTGTATTCGATCCTTTTTAGAACTACAACTGTATATTTGTGCATATGTTTTTGTATGTCCTTGTGTGTGTAATACAACGTGTGTATCTGAGTTATGATTAGTTTTTTTTTGTACATTTATGGTTACGCGTTTGTGTGAGTTATTTGGATACGTGCTGGTGTTTGTACGACTAGATATATTGAAGTTATTTCTTTGTATGTTTGCAGGCAGGTTGTGTTAGTTTATGTTCTAGTTATTTCAGATGTGTTTTTTTTATATAAATAATTCCAGTCAACAAACGCATACTTTTTTGTAACAGGTTATTATTACATTCTAGTGCTGATTTGTGCAAATACTAGACAGTTTCAATTATACTTACAAAGTTTTGGTTGAAAGAACATTTGATTTTACTTTAACTACTATTAAATATATTTCTTTTAATAAAGGTTTTTTTTAAGCTTTTTATGAACAAAAGTCCTAAATGAGGATGAAGGCCAGCAAAGTGTAATACATACCAGACTCTTGAATAAATTTTTAGGAAAACATATCACACTTGATCATAAAGAGCGGAATAACTCAAAATTTGTATTTCTTCACTTTTTCGTCGACAGGTAAAATTCATATCTACGCGCTGTTAAAATATTGTTCTATTTTGACTATTTTTTGGTAATATTTTTAGACCAAAACTGTGAATTTTGTCACATTTTTATTTTTTATTAGTTTTTAAGGAAACAAAAAAAATTTTTTTTTTTTAAATTTTTATATTTTTTAATCCAAATTTTTAATATTTTTAATTAGGCTTAAGTTCATTAAATTTAATTTTCATAAAATTATTTTTATGAAGAAAGGAAGGCACGAGCTCTATGTGTTCATTTGTCCTTCAAGTTGTGCTGAAAAAGGTCAACAAGAAAAAGAAAGACTAAAAAGAAAAAACAAAAAATGTACTTTGGACTTCAAGAAGAATTCTTGACAAAAGTACGAAAAACAGAAGTAAGGAAGAACATATAAGATCAATTAAAATGGATAATCATTCGGAAAAGCAAATTTCGATCTACCAAAGGTTAAAATACAATTTGGTTTAAGGATTGATATTCGCTATTGACGTCAGCAGTCGTCGATGGCTGCGAGTGTAAAACGGCAAATCCATCTGAGGAGATCGAGTGGTTGCGATCGAAACATGTCATGGTAACCTGCCGACCCGGGTTCGAGCACCGGCCACGGTCAAGAATGAAAGATTATCAATAACAATTTTAATTAATTTTCATGTTGTAAAATTCCTTTCTTCATAAAAATAATTTAATGAAAATTAAATTTAATGAACTTAAGCCTAATTAAGAATATAAAAAATTTGTATTAAAAACCATAAATAGTTCAACAAAAAACCCACAATACTAATTATTTTTATATTTTTTCAAAACTTAAACGATATCTCAGAAATTTTTGGGCAAAATTAAGAACAATGTAAGCACGGCTTGAAGAATATACTGTTGCCGAGCTTCGGATTTTTCTTTAACTAAATATGGTGAACCGTTTTCAAGTTATTCTAATATATGTAGTGAAAGTGACTTAATTTTGGACATATCGATATATCTCAAAAAGTCGAGCTGATAGAGAAAATTGGAGATTTGATTTGAAATCAGAGACTTCAAATTAGTAAAAATTGGCAATAAATTTCCAGGCCGCAAAATGACTGTTCCACAGTGTAATAGCTTTGTTGTTTAAAGATGCATACGCCCTCTCAGTAAAATCAGTTGTTTTAAGGGCCGATATTAATTTTGAATAAAAAAAAAATTATTTTGAATTTATTGTCATTTAATTTTATTATAATAATATTGGTATGGTTCAATTATGTATGGAACAAAAAACCAGCCAAATGGTCGCCGCGACCACGGCGGCACACCTCCATCCGATGGTCCAAATTTTCGATGACCCTGAGGCATAATGGAGGTTCTATGCCGTTAATGTGCCGAATTATCTCATCCTTTAGTTCTTGAATTGTTGCTGGCTTATCGACATACACCTTTTCTTTCAATTAACCCCAAAGAAAGAAGTCCAACGGTGTCAAATCACATGATCTTGGCGGCCAATTGACATCGCTACCACTTGAAATAACACGGCCATTGAATTTGTCGCGCAAAAGAGCCATTGTTTCTTTAGCTGTGTGGCAAGTGGTACCTTCCTGTTGAAACCACATATCGTCCTTATCCATATCTTCCAATTCGGGCAATAAAAATTTCGTTATCCACTCACGATAGTGAGCACCATTCACAGTAACGGCCTGACCGGCCTTATTTTGGAAAAATACGGCCCGATGTTTCTTGAGTCAATTGCACCTTGTAAGCGTGTAAATGCAAGTCTTTATGCATAATGGTTATCAACGACGAGCGTGATAGGTGCAATTGTTGGGCACGACGACGAGTTTAGGTGGACAGCTCTTCAGCCACAATATCGCGAACAGCAGCAATATTTTCTGCAGTACGAGCTGTACAAGCATGCACTGGTGTTTTCACATCTCCTACAAACCCGGTCTGCTAAAATTTGTGCACGATTTTTCCGATTGTACGCACATAAACCTGAATAACTTCAACGCGTTGCTCGATTGTGTATCTGTCTATGGTACAAATTGAGTTAGTCTAGAATTGAGAAATGTCAAATGAAATTAACTTGACGTTTAGGTGTGTTTCACATTCAACATCGGCCCTTATAATTTAACCACTCTTTATAAAATAAACATTTTTATGTTGAAGTTGAAGAACGTTCGGGAAGTCTATAAAATCGATTATTCGATTAATTTTTAATCCAGAAATTTTATAAATTACGGGATTTTTTTGAATAATTTTAGAATAAATTAGTACTTGAGTAAATAAACATTATTTCTTTAATAAAACTTGTCAATGAAGCTCCCAAATTGTCAATATAATTTTGGATTTTTTGAAACTTTTCACGAACTTTCCATCCTCTGCTATACTTCTGAAAATAATTTCCTCAAGAGAATCGATCGTAGTATCTTGTTTAAAATAGTTATTCATTGGACCACTTGTAGCCCCCTTTGATTTTGTTGGTGGAGCATCTTCTTCAAAAACTTGTTGTTGAAGAACATTTACATTAATATATTTTTGGACACCTGTTACATTTAGCAATATTAGATTTATCCTTCGTACAATATTTTTAAACCAAAGTTATTCAAAAGAGAGAAACGCATAAACTATTTTTTTTATATATGGGCGTATTCTAGAAATCAAAATGAAGTCGATTTAAAATCGAGCAAATTTTTAAATACGAGCCTGTAATGAAAGTTCATAAAAACATTCCATTTTATCTACTTCATTCTTTAAGTATCTATTATTTTTGCAAAAACAACACTTAAGATCACGAAAAACTAGGGTAAATAGTGATTGAATTAAAATTATCGTTCGATTTTAATTTCACTTCATTTCGATTTCTAGAACATATCTTTATCGTTTTTTTTTCTGAAATGAATAATTAAATTGTTGATAAAATGTAACAAAAATATAAGCTAAATTACTCACTAACAGTGTTGCCAATTTAGGCATTTAGTGGCTAGATTTAGCCATTTTTCACCCTGTTTAGCCATTAGCCATTTTTTTAGCCATTTTTCAACTTGCTTAGCCATACAATTTTTTCCGTGTTTCTTTTAAAAGAATAATTTTTATTTTATTATAAAAATTTATTAAGATAAAATAAACATGTTTACCAATTAAAATGCCTTTAATTTAAATCAAAGCTTTTACAAATGTTGAAAATCGCTATAAACGAGGATGGAACATCTTTCAAAATATAGGAACAGTATTCCAACATTAAATTTATAAAATGGATCAACACAAACATCGGTGTTTCTTTCTGGTTGCAAGTATTTCAATAAAGAGAAGCAGGCGGCAACAAATTTTTTTTTTTTTTTTTGAAATTTCAGTATTGGCTATAAAAGTTGCTCTCACTTCCATGGTTTAATGCTGAAGTAGAGAGGGTATTTAGCCAAGTAAACATCGTTTAAAGTAATTTGAGAAATAGGTTACATTTAGCAACCGTTAATTCGATTTTATCAATTGGGTAAATATTTTTACCATAACAATAAAATATTTATACCCACTATTGTGGTAGTGGAGAGGGTACCATGCGTTTGTGCTGATGTTTGTAACACCTTTAAATATTGGTCCTTAGCCCACTATTACGTATACAGATTGACTCATAATTACTTTCTGAGTCGAATTAACGATGTTTGTCCGGATGGCTGGCTGTCCATGTAAACCTTGTGCGCAAAGTACAGGTCGTAGTTTTGGAGATTATTTTATAAAATTTGGTACATAAGTTCTATTGTGGTGTACGGTATTATATAGCCGGGGTTGACCGAATTTACTTTCTTATTTTTTTTTATTTCAGATCTGGACTCGAAAAGTTGGGTGAAAGTTGTCGTGATTATGATTTACCTTCAAATTATTAAAAAATAATAGGCACGAGTAATTCCTATGAGATAAACGATAACGACATCGAATTTATCGAAGATTACATTTTTAATATCTATAGAAATTTTAGTTTACGTTTATTCTTACAAAACAAATTGATCTTAACTAACAATTTCATCGTAAACAACTTTAAATTTATTATTTCTGTTTTGTTATTGAATTTTAATGTGTTTTTATTTAAAAAAAAAACTTTTAGCCATTTTTTGGCCCATTTTTAGCCATTTTTTTCCGTAAATCTAGCCATTTTTGGTCAGCAAGTTTTGGCAACACTGCTCACTAAGCATTCCAAAGGACACATACATTTTTCATTTAACAGAAATACTATATATTATTATTCGATTAATCGGTATAAATTCTTCGTTTAATCCTGTTACCTAAATAAGCAATTTTAAATTATTCAAACAATTTATCGTCTAAAATTGTTCGATTAATCGAACAAGAATTAATCGACTGAACACCCTACTAAAAATGCATATTGGAATGTTTTCAGAGAATGGAGTCACGAAATAAAGACTTCAGAAATTGTAGGGAGTTTCTCACTGGAAAATTTACTCACGAGTTAACCGTTGGGTTTCTATTAAATACGTTACTCTTTAAGTCAGATCCTGTTATATCAACGATATCGTCATCAATTCATAAAAACACAAGGATTGTCTTACTATATTTATTGTTAATATATAGTATTCAGTGAGATTCTGCATCCTAGAATGACTTAACGGTTCAAGTTCATTATTACGCTTGTTTTAATAAAATAAATTGTAAGGTAAACGTGATAATTTGTGCTTCATTTCATACTTTTTTTGGAATACTACTGCATTTAGGGAACTTTTAGGTTTCTAGGGAGCCAAAAAGATAATCAAAGAAAGAAAACTGAACACTATAATAGTTTTCGACTAAAGAATTGCTATTTTGCTTAATTTTGTTAGATAAGAACTTCTTATCTAACAAAATTAAGCACCGTGTGTTGAAAATATCAGCACGTGCCTGAATACGCTTTACTTCAGTTAGAGGTTTCCAAAATTGGCTTGACACATTTGAGGCCTTGAATTTAGAAATATTTTTGACGTGAAATCCAAGTAGTGCTATAAAAATGGCTAATACATTAAAATAAAAAAATACAGAAAGAGTTTTTTTCAACTTCTTTAAATGCAGTCGTATATTCGTATTTGCACAGGAAACAATTCTGTAATGCGGCTGACCAGATCTTAGCCTTACGACTGGCTATTAGTATTCCACGCTTGTACAGCGAACCGCTTAATGCAAGTGCAGACGTCAGCTTTCAGCCGCACCAACTAGAAGAACACAGACGCTGCGATGTTTGAATACGGTTCCGGGAGTACAAATTTTAAAGCGTGTACTCCCTCACCTTGTGGATTATAGCAACAAAGCAAACATCCAGGAATGCTTATTAAATTAAAACACTAATTCGCAGCTCACCTTTTTATCTGAAGGCCATTCACTATCCGCAAAATTGTACGATAAAACCCCTAAATGAAAATTACAAAAAATTTTCCTAAGTGTATTTTTTTTTTTCAAAATTTTTTATATATATATTTTATATATTTGCTAAAGAATTTTTATTCAAAAATCATCTGACACGTGGCATTCTTGGCCTTATAAAAATAAAAAATACTTAAATCCACAAAATTACTATGACAGACAGCAATGTCAATGTTTAATTTTTTAAGGCGCAAAAAATATTGAATTCTAAAAAGAAATCTATCACTGGTTTTTTGAGCCTATTTGCCTGTGTGTGTTTATTTTATTTTACTGGCTGTGTGGAAAAAGAAGCTCGTAAAAAAAGCAAAAAGTATAAAATCAACAGCCCTGTAGCAGCACTGTAGGTCTATTCAATAACAGAAAGTTATTGCTTATTTTCAATTATTGTGACTAAACAAAAAACTTGCAACGAGAGAGTAAAAAATTGGAGAGACAAAATTTTTTTGAATATTTCTGATAAAAATTTTTACCATGCATGGTACAATTAAAATAACACTGTGCTAGTATTTGACACTTTTCATCCGTTAAGTGAGGCACCTGGCGGGTTACTCTAATTCGATTACTCTGAATCCAGTAGTACTTATCGTTTTTTTTAGGTAAGCTATTGTTTTCGAGATATGTATACCGTTATTTCAAACGGGGAGGAGGTTGCACAATTATATTCGCGTTACTCAAAAACGGTTTAGTTTATTGAACAAACTAAAAAAACCCGACATTCCGCAATAAGATAACCTTTAAGAAGGGCTAACTAACACTTTTTCTTAACTGCACAGTGGCTTTAGAATTCTAATTTTTTTCTTGGAAAAAAAATTATTTTTTAGCAACATTTCGAAATTTTTTTTTTAACATCATAAAAAATTGCAAAATGCAGCAATGCTTCCAATACAAGTGTAGAAAGCAAAGTTCCAAACAAAACAAGCCATTAATGATTAAAATTTGATATGGAAATTTTACTTCAATATATTTCTAGTCTGTTTTGAACATTTTGTTTGGGAGCCTTAAGAAATGAAGATATCGGGTAGTGTATTAGAAACAAATGATGAGACTGAAAAATAAAAGGGGATTTATGAGGCCTCCATTTTCGAAATAACGATATATCTCGAAAACTAGAGCTAACCTAAGAAAAAAAAAACGGTTAGCACCACAGGTTAACACGCTTGACAGTTTTTTCAACTAGCAGAGTGCAAAGTAACCCTAGTTCTACCACAAGGCAAAAACAACATGTTCTTTCGGTAGAGAACCGTAATAAATTGGCAAAAATATTTGTATTTCTAGCAACAACAAATACTCTTATTTGTAAACAAACCAATTATGACATTGTGTATTGTTCGTAAGCCTTATTCAGCTTGGCCTGGGTGGTAAAATTAATAATTGTACCATGATTTTTTCTAGCAAGAATTATTCAACCGCCTGTTTCATGTTTTTGTTTACAAAACAAAAGTACTTTTCTTAATTTTAAAATTAAAACCCCTTTCAATACATAAAATATTTATTTTTCTAAAACTTAAGAACAATATTCTTGCGCAAATAGTTCAAAACAATTCAATTCAGGAAGAACTAAACTCTAATCTTCAATCTGAATACTACCAATACTCTTTTTTTTATTAAATTGAGAGAAAATTGAAATTTTGAAATGGTACTGAAATTCAACTAAAAGAGTACATTTCCTACCAAATGGTACTTTTTGTTAAAAAATGAAACAATCATTTATGAAAATGAAGGGAACAAAAACTGTTTTATTTTAATTTTTTTATCTATGTATTTAAGAGCAAGGAATATTTTTTATTAAAGGTACACATGTTAATAATATTTCTGTTAAACATAAAGCCCCAATTAGCTGACAGTAACAGTAATGTTAACGTGTAGTAAAAAAGTAAGAAAAATCTAGTTTCTTACAGCTATAATTGTTAAAATTGCTTTACATACACACAGAAAAAAATCAAGTTAAAAACGTAGAAAACAAGGTTGATTTAAAATTGTTCGGTGGTGATTTTGCTTTATACGTTTTTCATGTTAATTCAACCTGGTTTTACAATAACTACGAACAACATTTTTTTTCTTTTAAAATAACTATAATTCATGTTAATTTAACATTGCAGTAAAGTTAGAGCAAAATGTAATTTATATTGAAATAACAATCCGAATCACGTTGAATGAAAGTTATTTCAAGTTGAAACAACGTGAATTTCATGTAGAATCAAATTGGTTTGAGTGTGTTATAACAGTGTGAAGAAGCCTCAGAGACAACATATGCATTTATTTAAGAATAATTCAATACACTTACCCCTGTAACACATGTTTCACTTATTTTGAGTTCTCCTTTGTCAACAGAAGCATCAGCATCGCCCGATATGGATTTCGTCATCAATATACTTTGAAAACTTGATGCACTATTTAAGTAACTAATTTTAATTAAAAGAATACGGGAATTGTCCTCTTTTTAAAACATATTTTAAGAATGAAAATAAAAAATGTACATACTTAAGTATGAATGCATGTTAATTTAACAAGATACACTTTTGATTTTAATATAAAACTGGTTTTTATGGATTCAATATTGAATCCATATTTATTTATATTTTAATATTTTTTATTTTAACAGTGAATAATATTAAATAAACATGATTTAAGGTTTTTTTTATTTAAAATTATTATGAAATAATGATAAATTTAAACAAAGGGCATACTTTTGCAGTAACTTACTATGATTCTCAACCAACATTTTTCCATGTTAATTTTACATTGGTATTTTTTTCTGTGTGTACAACAAAATGAAGCAGCCGATTTGCAACGTTACTGATACTGTCTTCTAACTGGGGCTAAAGAGTAAGGTACGTTTATATTTGTATAAGTAAATAAATTAAAAATTTGAATTTTGTACACATAAATGTATATGGTGGACTTTTTATATTTTAATTTTTGCAAAGTTACATTATTCAGACTTTTACATTTATTACACACTTAGAGCTTAGAATAGTTAGCTTTTAGAAAAATAAAGTTTTATGCCTGTACTCACAAAAATTTTTTAAATTTAATAAAGGTTTAAAGAAAAAATTTACTATAAAAATAATCCCTAATAAACGTTTGTTAAATTTAATAATCGTTTATGAATACGGGGGTTAAACATTTATGTTAAAATATATAAAATTCTTAATACAGTGTTATAAGATAAAGCAAATTAACTTCAAGAGTTGGGAGCAGAATGGTCGCTGTAGTACAACATTACGAAAAGCGTTTCAATTGGTTAAAAAAAAAACGGTACTTACAAAGTAGTGTCAATACCATACATATTTGTAGTAGACGTTGCAGTTGAAGTTGAAGCGCAAAATTCGACATTTTGAACTTTGTTGCGCTACAGAGCCTTCATCAGTTTCAGCTACTACTACAACTGTTTTATTCTGTTCCAGGCCTTAGTTTTTATCAAACTTGAAAAAATTTCTACGTATAAACTATTTTTTTCCTTTACTTTTTATATTTGAAAATGTGCATTCAACTTATGCTGAGGATAAAATCGATAAAATTTCAAAAGCAATACGTGAAATGTCAGCAAACAGTAGTTCATCCATTACGTTCTTATTTTTGGCTATATTTTTCCAAAAAAATCGGAATATTTTCAGTTCTAAAATTGCTATCTACATAATTTTCTTTCTCGTTTGTAAATGACCATTATAGCAGTGGTATTATGCTATTGGATTCCCAGAAACAATATTTTCTTAAGTGAAGCTGCTTATCATTTTTCAGGTTTTATTATCAAACCAAAATTTAGTTCTTAATGTTTCGCAAAATCTTAAATAAAATGAATTTGCAGTTTATTTCAATTTATAAATAATTTCCTTGTTAACTTTGCATGTTCTAAATATAAATGACTCAAATCAAGTTCCACAAAAAATTTCATTTAAAAGTAAATGGTTTTCGTTTGAACTTTCCACTATCATATAATCCAATGAAGCCTTTTTTTAATTTTCCTGCCACTTTTAAGAACAAACATCTTGTTCTGGATAGCAAAATATGAATCCTGGCGTCCTCGCTTTGCTTTTCAATATTAACGTCGTTAATTTTTTAATACACAACAACATAAATATTGCAACAAACACTTGATTACCAAAGTCTGCTATCGAAATGATCACATCACAGTTAAAAAGTAAAAAAGTGCAAAAAAGTACTAAAAACATTGCGGGGGTACTGCGGTATTTTTTATATGAAAAAGTACTGAAAAAAGTACTAAAGTACTAAATTTTTCAACACTGTTCCAGGTACATTAACACAAGGTATATGCACAAGTGAAGCCTACGCTGGCTGCCCCTTTTTACGTATGTAGATTTATATGTCTTCTATTTGTCAAATTCATATCTTCTTTATATATATATATATATATGTTCCCATCGATCCTATAAGGAGCAAAGGTCCTCAATCACAAAAAAAATGTATTTTGGCAAGTTTCTGCTAGTTAAGTCAACGAATACACCTTATATTAAAAACCTTTTTACTTTTTTTATCTTTTTTCATTTATTTCTTTTTAGAAAAAAAAGGAAAATCTATGCTATTTTACTACAAATACAAATGGCACTTGCCCACAAAAGGGGTATAATAGATTAGCTTTCATGCTGTAAGGATATGGGTGACTATGAACTCACACACATACACTTGATTATTTATTTCCATAAAAAGCAAAACATACAAATAAAACCCATCTTCCTTTTTCCTCTCCTCTCTTTTTTTCTTCAATAAGTTTTTGCTGCTTAATCTACAAACAAATTGAATAAAAGTTTTCATCCTATAAAAAATAGAAAATAAGCAAGAAAGTTATCGCCAAAGAAGGGTTAAATTATTGTTATTATTAAAGTGTATATTATGATGAAAGAGTATGTGTTAGATTCTCACATACATACATACGAGAAAAAGAAGACCTTCTTACTTCAAGCCTTTTTAAAGGCCTGCTTAAAAGATTTCTTGATTCAATTACTATTCTTATCTATCAGATATATTAGATATATTAGATAATATCTAACTGCTAAAGAAGGCCTCATAGAAGGCCTCGGCTCTTTCGTATAAAAGATAAGATACACCTTCCACACTCGCTTCTATGAGAACGGAGTATTGTATTGTTTTTTTTTTTTGCACAAGCAAAAGCAAAATCAATTTTTGTTGGTCCCGTTACCCTTCTTATGTACCTGCTGAAGAAGCGAGAGCGGAAGGCCTTCTCCGCAATGACAACGTGTGTAAAAAAGATATGAGTATGGAATGGAGCAAGAAGGCCTTGTACATCCAAAAGAAGGGGTACAGAGGCCTTCTAGAAGGCCTTCCTACTCCTTCTTTTTCCCGCTGGGCGGCTACCCGTTTTAAAACGTCAGAGTCGGTTTGTTTGTATAACCCATGTGGTAGTTGGTAAAGTGACCGTTCTTTTTTTTAACACATACACACACTCATATATTTCTATAAATTTTTTTGCACATTTTCTTTTTATCTAAGTATATTCTCAAAAAAGTTTATCCCATATACATATTTATACATAAGTATGTATGTATGTACCTTTCATATCACCCGCATTAAAATATGTTCCTTGTCCCCTTGCCTCTTTTGTTTTGTTCCGTTTTGATCTTTCCATTTTCCCAAGAGTTTTAAGTTCACTTAATACATTGTTATTTTAACATTTATTTCTATTTTGGGATTTTTGCCACAATTCTTTGCAACAAATACATAAACTTTGTATGTTTGTTGTAACAGGGCTTTTAGTTACAAAATGAATAAAATTGCTTGTTTGAAATGAATTTTAACTAAAGTTATTGGTTAAGTATGGAAGGAAAGAAGATAAAATGGAAAATAAACAAAAGGAACAGTGAAATCAAATGAGGTAAAATGTGAAAAAAATTACGAGTTAAAATTTATTCGAATTTATAAAATTAAATAAATAAGAAAGTAAAGTCGGTCAAGCCCGACCATTTGATAGGGTACACTTTACAAAAAGTGCAGCATTTAGAGAAAAATTTTCTAGAGTGTACACACAGAAAAAAATATCAATGTTAAATTAGCATGGCGCAATGTTGATTAAAAAATCATAGTAAATGGACTTTATTCTATTGACTTTATTTAAAAATATTATTGTTTTATATTATTGTATATGAAAAATTTTTAAATAACATTGTTCAATATTGAATCCATAAAATTCTGTTTTATTTGTTTGTATAGAAACAATAACAACGCTATAGAGAGAAAAATATAATTTTTTTTATTTTCATGTTTAAAATTATTTTTAAAAAGAAAAAATTCCCGTACTCTTTTTGTTAAAATTATTTAGTAAAATAGTACATAAAATTTTCAAAGTAGAATGATGATGAAAACCATAACGGGCCATTCTCCTGGTGTCTTTTATTTGTGAGCGCTTCTGTAAACAAACGGGAAAATAAAAAAATTGGAAACATGTGTTACAGGAAAATAAATCATTATGTTCTCTCTTTTTTTCTAGTTCCGCGGGTAAGTGTTTTGAATTACAGTAAAAATTCGATAATCCGGATAATTGATTGCAGACCCCAATCCGGAGTACCGAATTATCCGGATTACCGCATGTATGTATTTATTAAAAATTATAATAATTCATAGCAAAAAAACGCAATGTGCCAACATACTCATATCACACTAATCTAACTGCATTTTACAAAGCATGCTTTGATTTGAATAAAAAAATAAATAAAAACGGGTGTTATTCAATCCGGATTATAGAGTTGCAATCAATCCGGATTATAGAATACGCAATGACTGTATTTTTCAAAGCATGCTTTGATTTGAATAAAAAAAAAATAGATTAAAACGGGTGTTATTCAATCCGGACTATATAGTTGCAATCAATCCGGATTATAGAATACGCAATGAGCTGTAAAATTCTGTCCGGATTACCGAATATTCCGGATTAGTGGAGTCCGGATTATCGAATTTATACTGTACTCTTAAATAAATGCATATGTTGTCTCTGAAGATTCTTCTCACTGTTATTTCAAACTCAAACCAATTCGATTCTTCATGAAACTCATGTTGTTGAAATAACTTTTATTCAACGTGATCCGGAGTGTTATTTGAATTTCATTTTGCTCTAGCTTTACCGAAATGTTAAATTAACACGAATTATAGTTATTTTAAAAGAAAATAATGTTGCTCGCAAGTTATTGTTAAATCATGTTAAGTTAACATAAAGTAACTATGAAGCAAATCACTACCGAAAAATTTACAATCAATATTGTTTTCGAGGATTTAACATTGGTTTTTTTCTGTGTGTACCCTATTTAGGACCCATTGGGAAATTTCAGACAATTATAATCTGGACAGTTTTAAGGGCATTTCCACAGGAAAGTCTACTTTTGTCATGTTACGCCACCCAAAATGACATAAGGACTTCGAATTTCTTACAGCTTTTTTTAATTATTATAATTTGTTTGTTTTTTCAGCATTTTATGAAGAAAACTTTGGGAATTAATTAACCCTTGAAAAAATTTTGGAAAATATGGTAACAAGATCACGTATGTGCGAGGTCAGTAAATGCCCACCACTTGCGTGTTATAAATTATTTTTTTTAATTTGTAATTTTTACTGACTTAAAAAAATTAATAATTATGTGTTAAATAAAAAGTTAAATTAAACTCAAACCCCTTCGGTCATTTTGAAACACCCTGTATATTAGTTACTCATTTGTATTTTGGCATAAAGCTCAACTTGTTTTACATATAGAAAAGTTTCATATCAAAATGAGATTTTTCCGTTTAAAAGCGATTTTAGAGTAGGGTTTTATATTTTAGCTATTATCAATTCTAGGCCTACTATTACAAAATTGCAATTACCTAGTAGCTATTATAACAGTTATCGTCCCTAAATTTTGTATCAATATATTAATGGGATGTATGAAGTTTTAATCTATTTTCGGTAGTGGTATTTGTATGGGAGCTATTGTCAAATATGAACCGATTTGAAAATTTTTTGTGGAGATGATTAAGGTTTTAATAAGAATGAAAGCCTGAATACCAACATAAAAAGATAGCTTTTTGGTACAAAACTTGTATGGGGTCTATGACTATTTTTTATGGCCTACGTTCTTATGACGTAGGTACCGAGTATCATTTAATTATTTTCAAAATTCCGATCTTTACTTGGCGCACAAGGACGGACAATCAACCAGCCGAATGGACGAACATCTTTAAATCGACTCACAAAGTGATTCTACGTCGATTGATACTCTAAAAGATGGGTTTACCAAATATGTTCATGTGTTACACATCAGCACAAATGCATAGCACCTGCATATTTACATGAACAGACTACCAGCCAGTCAGCCGGATGGAAGTTTTTAGATGAACTTATGAAGTGATTCTGAGTCGATCGGTATACTAAAAGGTTGGTCCAATATTTTTAAGCGTTAGTAACACACATCAGCATAAACGCTTAACATCCTCTTCCCAATTTTGGTGTGGGTATTAAGGGCACACATACTTAATTTTTCTTTAAAAACTACTTCTTGTTAAAAAAAATAACTATTTTTTTTAATTAGTTTTTTTGTAATAAAAAGCTCTTTTTTTAATATAAGGCAATTAAAAAAGTGCTTTTTGTAAAAAGGTACTTTTTGTAAAAAGGTACTTTTTGTAAAAAGGTACTTCTTGTAAAAAGGTACTTTTTTTAAAAAAAGAGTACTTTTTGTAAAAAGGTACTTTTTTATAAAAATGAGTACTTTTTGTAAAAAAAATAATTTTGTGTTAAAATTTTTTTTTTAAAAAAAGGTACTTTTTGGTAAAAAAAAAATTGCTAATTTTTTGTAAATCAGTTCATGTTGTACTTTTTGAAATATTTGCTTGCATACATTAACTTTTTTGCAAAAAACGACTTCTCTCTGAAAAGATAGTCTTTGTGAAAAAAATGTACTTTAAGAGAAAATTGTTCTTTTTATTTAATAAATATTATTAAATACCTGTGTATACTTTTCTGGGTTTTTTAAAAAAAGCAGGTATGGAAATAAGAATATTTTTTTTTTAAATTTACTTTTTGTAAATTAGTTTTAATTTGTCTAAAGTTTCTTTTTTCACTTTTCTTTCATAAAAAACTTAAATTGTGTTATCAACACAATATTTTTGTATAGGATGGCGTAAAAGTTACGATCGCCAAAAAAAGATCCTTAGTTGGACGAGCCAATTTTTTTTTTAAGCAAACGATTAATCAAACATTAAATCAGTTTTAATCAAAAATTTAATCAAGTGAACTAAAAGTTTACTTATATTAACAACATAACTGCAGAAAATGAAATATTTAATTGACACTATTTATTTACTGCTGCATTTTTAATTAATGTTTTAATTAATATCAAAATTTTGTAATTGAAAACAATTTTATTTTTTTCTGTATGTCAGCTGTGGCTTTATCTTGTTGGAATCACAATTGTGAATTGTTCTCTACCTCGGGCCTTAAAAAATGTTCAATCATTGCCCGGTATTGTCACTATTGTGTATATGTTATTCACATTAACAGCAACTTCTTTGTCGTTTTCGAAAAACTATGATCAAATAATCATTTTCAAGTTATTCCCACCATACTGTGCATTTTAGTGCGTGTCTTTGATGTTCAACAATTTTTAGACTTAGGGTGCCCCATATTTTTACAACTTTGGTTATTTGTTCGGAGTCTTTTCATCATTAATTTACCAAAATTTTAAAAGTTAATTCTGATAAATAGAAAACAAATTGGCACAGAAAAAAGTATAATTCTTGAAAAAAGTAGTTGTTTTAGAAGTACTTTTTTAAAACAAGTTGCTTACAAAAGTAACGTTTTGGCACTTGTTCCAAGAAGGTACTTTATTAAAATTGTGTTCTCGAATAAAAAAATATGAAGAAAGTATGATTAATTTTTTAAGATACTTTCTATATTGTCTTAACGTTAGGATTTAAAACAAATTTTTAAATCAATTATTAAAAAAAATCATATCCAAGGAGCAACTTAGGACTGTACAATTCATAAAAGCATTTCATAGAAAATATTAACTCTTCCCCTCATCTCTCATAAAATAATTATAAATGTCCTAAATAAAGTAAAAAAAAAAAAATTATCAAAAAATACAGAAAATCTTTGGGTGACAAAAGAATGAACAACCCTAAAATCAGAAAACCCCACAACAGGACACGAAAAAGGAAATTAATAAAAAAAAATAGGACAATGTTTCCCAAAAAAAAGATACAAAACAAAAATCAAATAAAAAATCTATATCTGTAGGAAAAACTAACTTATTTTATGAATTAAATATAAAATTTTTATTCTGCACTGGTATTAGTCTTAATTTTCTTTTCTTATTCTCCTCTGCTTGTGAAGTGAGGTATCCTTTTTTTTTGTACTGGGAATCTTTTTTTCATCTTTCTGGATCCAACATTCAGTTCTCGTTTTTGCCATTAAATGAATAAATGAGCATATAAAACAATTCGTTTTTTTGTTACTTTTCTTGTAGTCTTGTGCAAAAGGACCTTTTAATTTTTTTTTATTTTTCTCAATTTTCTTTTTGATGGTAAGATTTTTTATATTCGTTTTCTTTTTTTTTTTTTTTGCTTTTTTATTGTTGTTTTTTCTCCTCTTAGTTGACTTAAACATACAATACATGTTGGTCATTTTTATTTATAAACCCATAAACTTGTACCACTCCTTCTCTGCTTAAAGTTTCAGTAATTTTTTTATTTTTTTTAATTCTTTTTTGTATTTGTTAAATATATAACCAGGAATTTTTTTGCTCTTACCTTGTGGCTCTGGTAGCAGGATTTAAAATGATTTATTAATAACACATGCCGACAAGTCTCCGAGGAGTTTTTCACATCGCTGCAGAATTTCCTGCATGACTGTCTTTTGGTCTTCCTATTAAGATTCCTAAGTCCGTTCACTGAGGACTTGTAATTGTTCCAAACACCGTTACGTTTCGCCTCACTAAAGAGTTTCCATCTTTCCTTGCATCTTTCAGCACTTTCCGCATTCCACGATATGGACTTGTCCTTGTCCTTCCCGTTATTTTTCTAACAGGACTTGTTCGTTGCCTCAGTGAAGACACTCGTTAGTGAATCCGCCGCGGATTCAAGCGTGGACCCACTACCCATAGCATCTAGACACACTGGCAGTTTGTCCCTGAGTTCACTATCATAGACAGACTAGTTGGTCTTTCTTTTTTTCGTATAGGATTTAACTAAATCAACTCTAAAGGAGAAACTTAAATCAATATACATGTAGTCTATCGCAAATAAACGAAATATCAAAAAACCTCCCTTCTGTTAGTCAAAATAGAGGTGGGTTCATTACCCCTATTCGCTTTATTTTCTACTATGAGATTCCAAATAGACTCGACACGTAGATTGACCCCAGAAGGTGTGATGTGCGTTAGCGTCACGCATATTACAAAGGGAATGTTGTGCCTGTTAGCATGCAACATCGCCTTTCTAAGCAAGCAATTTGGACTATACGGGTTTTCCTTTCCACTGCGATAGTGCCCGTGTCCTTATCGCTAAAATTAGATAGTATAAAAGCTTTAAGGATGTTTTTGACCATAAGTCAAGCTCTGGGGCTTAATTCTGGCAGTCGTGAACGAGTACTTTCTCGATTCGAAATCAATTTTATTTCTAATTCTTTCAGTCGATACTGAATGAATCAAAACTATTTTTTCAGTATTGTGGAACTCAAATTAATGCTTTACAACACTGAAAATAATTCCGATTCGTTCAGTATTGGCTGAAAGTACTCGATCACGACTGCCAGAATCAGGCCGCTGGTCTTACCTGGACTGGCTGCCTACAGAGTACTATAGCCGTTGTGAAGAGGTCGTAAGTATATTTCATACCGCTAGGTCATTAGGGTGACCCTTTCCAGAAATTTTTTTTCATTTCATTGGAAAAAAACTTTTTTTTTTTTTTGCTTAAAAAATACATAAACTGTTACATATAAGCGATGGAAAAATTGCTGTCTATTAACAAACTGGTTTAAAAAAATTGCCCACTAATTTCTGCACAATTCTTGATTACGAAACTGCTCTCATTGACCGCATAGTTTCTGGCAGAAGGAGCCATTTTGGCAGCAAGACCTTTGGACGTCAAAGATTCAAACTTCATTGTCAGGCAACTTCATATCATGCAAATCGACCGTTGCAATTTGTAATTCCAAAGAAGCTATAAATTATCCAACAGAGTTTTTAAACTGACTAGATTTAATAGGCATGTCAACACACCTTTAACGACTAAAAGTTGGATCTCCGGCTATTTTAGTCTGTGTTCACGAAAGTCATAGTATATTGATGAGAATAAAAGGCCCTTAGGCCTCGGTTAGGTAATTGAAGAAAATATATAGATAAATATATAATAGCATGTTCTCTTCCCCTCTCACCACAAAACTCAGACTTTCTGAATGAAAACTTTCATAGTGTGAACCGAGACTAGCTTCGGAACTTATTACCACCACGGATGTGCAATGGTTCGCGTTTGGTGAAAAAAAAATGTATACAAAATGTTTCCGAAGCCACAATTTCGAATGGTAAATTGTCGAAAATATTTTGCTGTCACGAATTCCAATGATTCTAACAGACGTACCAGTTGAATTTAAATGCGTTAACTCCATTAGATTGGCATTCGCAATGGCAATAGAAAAGTCGCAAGGTCAAGCGGTGTCTGTTTGTGGCTTAGATTTGGGCGCACCATGTATTTCACACGTACATTTATATTTGGCATGTTCTTGCGTACACAAGCTTCGAGCAAATTTGTGTCACCTAAAGACGGACTAACAAAAAATATCGTACACTTGATTGCTTTCCTATTTTTGGATAAAATAATATATTTAATTTTTTTGTACTTTGCGTTTAACTTTTAAGGATCAAACAATGCATACCGTTACCTAACACGCAAAAGGCCCTAACTAGCCAAAAATTAAAATAAATTTTTTAATGTTTCTGATGTATTGCATCAACACAAATTTCATAGCAAATTTTGGTTTTTAAGCGATTTTATTTACGAAAACAAACGGTTCTATATACTTAAGATTATATGATAAACGCTAAAAGGTCTAACTAGCAATTTGCGTAATATGAAACATTGGAAATTCTTAAAACAACTGGTATTCTTTGCAAGAAAAATAAATTTTAAACAGTTTAAGGAATTTATCAATTTATCATTTTAAATAGTTTCTTGCATCGCCTGTAAAATTTTCAAAATGTTAGATAGGGCCTTTTGCTTTTCAGGTAACGATAACGATCTATTACGTTAATGAATTGAATTGATAAAATAAATGTTTAATTATTTGTTGTTTTTGTTTGGATGCAGGTCCACGTCAATAAATAAAATAAAAAATCGTGATATTTTTGATTTTTATATTTTTACTTTGTTCCCAATAATATCTCGGTAAACCACTTTCCGGGGGTTGAATAAATAAATATTACATAAATAATTATTTTGCAATATAATTTATTAAGCTTGAGGTTTTTTTGTTTTATATAAAAAAATTAAATAACATTTATTTATTAGTTCCAATATTTCGATACAGCAATGTGTATCATCGTCAGGGAAATAATTAAACAATTAAAATAACGTTCACAAAATAATGAAAAAATAATAACAATTGTCACATAGAAAAAATTATTTACAATTAAAAAAATTTTTTAAACAAATAATCTATTACATTTTAAAAAATTTTAAATTTTAATTTCCTGTTATGTTTTTATACACTAAATGTCTATAATTCTGTGCTACATTTTCCGTGTCCGATTTAAAATTAATTCTTAACAATTCTGGTACTTTAATGATTTGCAACATTTCTAGCATTAAACGTCGTTTATAATTTTTTTCTGTGCTTAAAACTGATACATTCTCAAAGTCCGGAGAGTGATTTAAACTGGCACAGTGGGCTGTTAATGCTGTTTTTTGTGATGAAATATCTCTTAACTTTTGATTTGATTTGTGACCCGAAATTCTAGTTTTCAGTTTGTTCTTTGTCGTACCTACATATGCTTTGTTGCATTGTCCATTATCATTTCCCTTACAAGGTATTTTATAAACTACATTTGACATTTCTAACTTGTGTACTTTATCCTTAGTCCTAGTGAATAATTTACCAGCTGTATTATATGATTTATGTGTTATTTTACATGTCCTTGTGTCGAATATTTTTGACTTTTCTAAACGTTCCGATATTTTAGGAATATATGTAAGTGATTTGTAAATTTTTGGTTCTGCAATTATATTCAAGTTGTTTGCCCTATGGTAATTGTATTTTCCTATTAAGTTTGAAATCAGTCCCATTGGAAAACAATTATCCCTCAAAATATCCCTAATTCTTTTTAAATTCCTGTTATGAAATTCTAAGTCACTTATTTTCAGTATTCTTTCTATAAGATTTTTTGCCGTATTAATTATAACCCTCTTTGAATGCTTGGAGAAATAATTAATAATTCTACATAATATTACAAAAATAATAATATGTAAACAATTTAATGTATTTTGTTTCTGTTTTTAGTTTTTAATCGGCGCTAATCGTTTTATATGCCGTTATTGATCCAATCCCCACACACTCAAAATACATTCACAGAAAAAAAAAATTCATTTCAATTAAAAAATTTGTGATATTAATTAAATAATTATTTAAATTTGCACCAGTTAACAAATTAATAGTATAAATTAAGCGTTTATTTCACTTGATTACACGTTTATTTTACTTGATTAAATGTTTAATTGACTTGATTAAATTTTTAATTAAAACTGATTTTATTTTTGATTAATGCTTTAATTGTTGAAAATTTTGGACAATTTTTTCTGTGTTCGACTTAAATCAAAAACAAAATTCGACAATTTTTTTTTGTTTTAAACGTAATGTTCTATGCGAACGTTAAAGTTCGAAATCGTTGAACAGGCTGTTAATATTTTCACTAGAAATAATTTTTA
Organism: Pollenia griseotomentosa; assembly: GCA_963931875.1. Classification (NCBI taxonomy): domain Eukaryota; kingdom Metazoa; phylum Arthropoda; class Insecta; order Diptera; family Polleniidae; genus Pollenia; species Pollenia griseotomentosa. Next base: position 170,152,660 of record OZ007562.1, on the reverse strand, counting down.
TTACAGAACAAAGTTTGCCGGGTCAGCTAGAATTATAATAAAATATAAGATTGTTTTTGTACTTTTTTATAAAAAGAACTTTTCACGTCTCTTTTTTTTTCCTTTTTGTAAAAAATAATTTTTTTTGTTAAAGGGTACTTTTTCCAAAAATTAACTTTTTGGTAAAAGGGTACTTTTTGTTAACAGGTACTTTTTTGTAAAAATGTACTTTTTTGTAAAAAGAAACTTTTTTGTAAAAAGGTACTTTTATGTAAAAAGATACTTTTTTGTAAAAACCTATTTTTGGTAAAAAGGTACTTTTTTTAAAAATTATGTAATAAGTTTAATAAAAGTCATACATATTTTTGTAATAAGTTATGTTTTAATAAAAAGGGATAGTTTAAAAAAAAAGACCTTTTTGTCAAAACTGATTTTTAAAAAAAAGTTATTAGTGCATTTTTTAAATGCTCTCTTAATATTTAAGACCTTGAAAACTTTGCTTCTTTTAAAAGTACTTTTTACTTATATATTTACTTTTGCAATTTTTGTAAGTTTTTAAACAACAAATTTATATTTTATTCCTTTAAATATCATCTAAAAATACAAGTATAAAGTATTGTACAATGTATGTGTGTGTGTAACTCTGTACAATACAATAATATTATGTGCTACAAGTTCTTTTTTTCTTTCAAATTTTTTTTATAATTTTTTCGGTTAAAGTATCCTTTTTTGTATTGTTATGTGTTATATGTATTTATAAAGTGTCTGTACGTATATCTGTTATATGAATGTTTGTGAGTTTGTAAAGGATTTATGTTTGCTGCCTGTTGTTGTCCATTGTGTTGAATTTTAAGCTTTTTAAGAGTAGAACGAACACTATGGGTTTGTGAGTTAGTTTGTATATGTTGCATGATCTTCATGTACATGTTTCCGTTATATTTTTATATCTGAATTAACGGTATACAAGTGTATATACATATTTTTTTTATTGATGCATGTGTGAGTGAGCCTTAGTGTTTTATTTTTGTATTCATTTTATCCTGTTTTGTTGGTTGGTATTTATTTATATTGTTTTTTATACTTTTTTTTCGTTGTTTTTAATACATCTCTCTTTTTTATTATTAACATTTTTACACATACATACCACTGTGTATATAGATTTATATAATTTTTTTCTCTTGTTTCAGTTGTTGTTGTAGTTTTTCATTTACTTTTGGGAATTACTATCATTATTTTATTTTTCCACAGATTTTTCTTAACTTAAGTAGAATTATTTATTATTATTATTTTTTTTTTAACTTTTTTTAATATATAATTTTTAACAGTATTTTTTTAAAGTACATATTAAGTATTTCTTTAAGTTTAAAAAAGCTATAATTGTTTATTGTACCCCCAATAAATTTCTAGAAGTACTTATTTACAAATATTTTTTCTAGTTAATTATTTTGTTAAAGAAAAGTTCTTGTAATTATTTTTGAAAATTTATTAACAGTACACATTATCTTTTTTCAGATTTTGCTTAGCAGTTTTGCAACAGCTTATTTTAAAGGGTGTTCCAACCATTATCCACGATGTTAATTGTGAGTCACACATTAACGTCAAGTTTTGTGCCCAACTTAATTCGACATTTTTTTGTTTCAGTGTCTGACAAATTCAACCATGGAGAGATACACAAGTAAGCAGCGCGTTAATATTGATGAAGCCTTTTTCGAAAATTGGCGTTCAATTTTAAATGCATTTCGTGCACTTCATCTTCAGCGACCAGGAGCGCTTTCACCTCAGTATATTCGTTAACAAGCAGAATAATAATCCACTAGTGACTGTTGAAAAGCCGATGCATTCACAAAGCATGACTATTTGGTTAAGGATCGGCCAAGCAGTTTCCATGAATGATGGTCGCTATCGCAAGATGATTACGGACTTCTTGTGGCCAGAAATTGGGGATATGGATCTGGACGATATGTGGTTCCAAAAGGATGTTGCCACTTGCCAAACAAATTTTCATAGGAAATCTGTTCAATAATCCTTTCATAAATCGAAAAATATTTTTTATGAATATGGGGGCAAATGTTTATGTTTCGAAGGACTTCTTTCTTTCGTTTTGATGAAACTTGATTAAGAAAAGATTCTTTCACTTACTGTTGACAATGGAGAGATTGAAAGTAAAGCGTTACATATAAAGCATATGCAATGTCTCTGTTCTTTTTCTTGCCATTTCTTAAAATTGGTAGTTTTCCATTATACAACTTGAATCTCTTATTGGTTTTTTAAAAATTTTAATAATTTATATAGTCTTGTTAAGGTCTGGTAAATGGTTATTTTCTATCGTCTCAACAAAATCATTAATTTTTTTTATCTGAATCATTGTGGTAAAAGTCTGTACTAAACATTCTTAATAAAAAATGTTACCCAAACTCTTTGGTTTCAGTCTTTGTACTATATTTTAAAAAATAGTTACTCGAAGGAAATGTTCCTGAGTTAAGAAACAATAAAAGGGTATTTAAAACAGTGTTCGAAAATAAAAAGAACATTATTTAGCGTTCTGCTCACACACCCGGGAACGATATCTATTTGTGTGTGTTTGTGTAGACGAACACAACCCTTAATACCATTCGAAGCTATTTTCAATTAAGAGCCGAACATTATATAGTGTTCTGTTCTTCAGAACAATTTTAGTGATACTGTGGACAAATATTATATTTTAATGTTCTATAGTGTTTATTTTTTAACATTGATAAAGAAATGAACAAATAAAAAATTTTAGCAACGACCGCAGCACGAACAGCTTGTGTGTATATTGTGTATATGTTTTGTTTGTGTAAAATTACTTTGCTGGCTTTTTGTTTTTTTTTCGTATGTGTATTTTATTTTTGTAAAAAATTTTTGGTTTTTTTACCAGCCAAAAGAGACGAACATTAATGAGCCAAACAGAAACAAAGAAGTTTGTGGATTTAAGAAAAAAAAAAAAAAAACAGAACGGAATTAAATGTTGAGCTTAATAAAAATCGTATTATTTTTGTGTTCGAAAGATGACAAACAGGGAAACGTTTTTTTTAAATGATTTTCTACACAAACACTATTAGTGTTGTTTTTTCCACAAATCTACCGATCCGAATTCTAAACTTAAAACGTACCGGCTTGTTTTTTACATAAAAGAAAAAAAAAACTAATACTGTGAAAAAACTAATTTTCGATTAATCGACATAAATTATTCGAATTATTCATTAATCGAAAATATGCAATTTTACAATATTCGAACAGTTAATCGCCCAAAATTATTCGATTAATCGAAAAACTGTTAATCGTTTGAATACCCTAGTAGGTTCTTAACTTCTAGTTACTGCCTGTTTTTAGAACGCGATTACAAAAGTGACTTGTTTAACCAAAATTTAAAACAAAAACAAAATTTCAAAATTTGCTTTTGTTTCAAAAGTTAGTTTACAAGTCACTTTTGCGCTGGCGTTCTAAATACAAGCAATTAATTTTGAAATGAGTGTGGTCAATCAAAAATTTGAATAAATTGGAAAAACTCGCTATACCGTTTACTGCTCTTTTGGCACTAAGTTGGTAGGTTTATAATTTTTTACTATTTTTTATATTTCCCTCTTTGGTTACATCTAGCACGATAAACTTATTTTTGTTTCGGATGAAGAATGTAAAAATGGTTTTATGGTTAATTTGTTTTATACTGAATTTTATTATTTTAAGCACTTTAGCAAATGCAAATAGACATATTAATTTATTAAAAATATGTTTATAAACATACATGGAAGCTAGGCGGGCTCCAACAAAAAATTTTTCATTAGTGGTGTTCAGTGTTTGGTGCAAAATACTTTGCGATAGAGCAAATGCGCAACATCATAGCGTTTTTTTTAATCTGACAAGAAAAATACACAGTTTCCTTTGAATTTCATAAAAAAACTAAGATATTTTTCAATTCTTTGGTCCTCATTTTTGTCCCTAACTCCATTTTTTAGAAATCATGTGATTCCAATACATTTCAAAAAATCGTTGTAATTGTATCCAAAAAATAACGGTATTTCAAGCAATTCCACAGGCAATTTAATAAACATTATGTTACGTTTCTACCTTCTCATGTTGAGATCTAATTATGTGACTTGGGCTTGTCTTAATGAGATCAACGATTTGCCCTTTTGCCAGGCTATTAACACCAAACACTGAACTCCTCTAATGTAATAAAATTTTAATTCATATTTCCGAACAAACTTTAATAGAAAACTTTGAACCAAATCTTTTACGGAGCCATCCAAATAAATATGTTTGTATATTTGTTTGTGTGCTATAAACTTCCACAAATTGAACATGTCCTTTTATTATTATTTTTATAAATTTTTTTTTCCTATTTACTCTAATAAAACTTTTGTTTGCAGTTGGGCTGTATTAAGTCAAACATACACCAGAAGTAAAAAATAAAAATTCTTTTTATTACATCAAGTTTTATTTTCATACACACAGTTTTTCTTTCGAAACTAGTAAAAGAGAACAACTACAACAAGAAAAAGAACAAGAACAATGAAAAGAGGGAGTTTTTTTAAGTATGTTTGACTTAATTTATATTTTGAAGGCTAAGTTGGAATTTGTACAAATATTGTACAGTTTTAGTTTTACGCTTACTTTATCCCCCTCCCACTTCCCCTACAACAATACAAACACACACTTACATAAACATATTCAAACACATTTAACAAACGGAAGTGACAATGGATGGCGTCGTTGGCACATTTGGTGCCATTTTTTTTTTTTTTTTATTATTTATTTTTTTTTTTTGCTCCACAACTTGTTCTCCGTATGGATGCCACACCATTTAGTTCTAGTTTTCTTGTTTTTATACATTTTTCTTTTAGTCATACGTTGGAGAAAATGCTTTTCTTTTCCTCTTCTGGTTGTTAGACTTACAAATTTCTTAATGGAAAATTTTCTATACTAAAACAGGACACACGTACATATATTTGCTATCCTTACAGGCATACTTACTTCTGGTACAGACACACACACACACACACACACATTGAAACTTATACAAAGTTAACTTTTGTATGTTAAAAAAAAAAAAATATAAACAGTGAAAAAAAGGACATTTAAATGCTTTGACTTTTTGTTGTAGTTGTTAGGTTTTTTTATTGTTGCTTAAATTTTAGCATGTTGTTGTTTTTGTTTATATTACTTAAGCATGTTTATTTTTGTTGTTATTTTGTGGAAATTGAACAAATGAGGTCATTTTTATACAATAGCGTTAAAATGCGTTAAAAAAGAGAGAGAGGCACAAAGTGTACCAAATATGTTAGTGCGGTCTAACACTTGGGGTGGAGGTGAGCAATATTTTTCATTAATTTGTACTTAAAGGTGGGTGTGTAATTGAAACAGTTTCGTTGTTTTTTTCTTTTTTATTTCTTTTTTTTATTACAAAAATATTAATTTATTAAAGTGTAAAACAAAAGGCAAAATCATTTTAGTCGAAGGAACGTATTTATCGTAAGATAGATTTCTGGGTTAAATTCGTGGTATTTATAACAGTGTCTCTCAAAAGTTTGTGCGCTTCTTCTGGCAGTCGTGATCGAATAATTTTTCAATTCGAAAGCAATTTTATTTTGAATTCTTTATGACGATACTAAACGAAACGAAATTAGTTTTTAAGTCTTGTGTGAACTGAAATAAATGCTTTACAACACTGAAAGGATTCTAAACAAAATTGCTTTCGTGTCAAAAAAGCAGTAATGGTGATATAATGCACCCTGTCTATCACCTTACGAGTCTAAAAATTAACCTGAATTTCACCACAAACTTATATGTGCGCAATCTGGTTCCAACCTTATTCTCGATACCCATGGTGTTAAAACTTCAATAAACTTGTCATGTTGAACCGTGTCAAATCGCTTCTTTCTAAATCAATAAAGCTAATGAACACATCTTTATTTAACACATCTCAGGCACTTCTGTATAAGAACTTGAAAACCAAGTAGTGTTTCCCGTTTTCCCATTCCTTCCTTAAGGCCAAATTGTGTTTCTTCAACTGCTGCTTCACATGTATTGTATATTTTCCTATGTATTTTATGGAGGAAAATATTTAGTATCCATAAACCCTTTAATTATATTTGTATTTAAATCAAATTCACACAAAAAAATCTCGCCTATTTTTCCATTAAACAATTAATCAGAAATAAAATCAGTTTTGATTCAAAATTTAATCAAGTGAATTCAAAATTTACTTAAACGACATGACTGTAGAATATATTGCTAATATAAAAAAAAATATTCAGTTACTATTAGTTTGTTTACTGTTGGAAATTTAATTAATTTTTTAATTAATGTCACAAATTTTTGAATTGAAATAGTTTTTTTTTTTTTTTGTGAAGCTTAAATGTGTTGTTCCAGCTCTAATAATGCTACCAAGTTTTATGGGAATCGTTCTACATTTGACTACAGCTCCCATACAAATAATACTAACAAAAAGTAATAATAAAAAAAAATATGTTAAGTCCAGAATTGACCATTCCTGTAAAATCTTTTTAAAACCAGTAAGAAAGTATAGTCTGTCAACCATGCCAGCTGGACGGATGGACATAGTTAGAGCGCCTCAGAAATTCAGTGATTCTAATTCGATTGCGGGGTCTGGGACTAATCTTTTTTGGTGCTGCACACATCAGCATAAACACGTAATACCCTCTCCACCATTGTGGCTTGGGTATAATGAATAAATCTAATAAAAATAAATAGATGTTGATATCTCTAGACATTTATACGGCACAAGTAACTCTTTTTTACTGTTCTCAGTTCTTGTCGTATAAGTTTACAAGGGTTACATCATTGTCTTGTGGCAGCCCCTAACAGTTCTGAATTGCTCAACATAACTGTTTGTATGAATTGTATCCAAATTTAAGAAACAGCATCATAATCCTTGGATCCGTGGACCGATGTTGCTTAATTTTACACATTAAATCTGAGAACAGTACGAAGTACTTTACCAAAAAATCTGGCATCTGGATCAACTAGCGTGGGTGTAATCGAAACGTCCCCAAGTGATAGACAGGTGGACTCATATTGAAAATTTAATAGCACGTAAAATTGATCTAGAAAAACTGAGAACACTAATATTTTTGTTAAAGCTATATTTTCAGAATCTGGTCAGTTTGATCATGTGTGAGGCCAAAAGTGGAAATTTGTCGAACAGTGTTATATTAAAGGCATATGAAAAATAAATTTTAAGCCAACCATTTTATAACCATAGACAAAATATTTTTACAGCGGGTATATGTGAATACGTGTCGAATTTTTTCAAAAAGTAAAAAAAATAAAAATTTTGACTTAACACCCTCTTTATGATCAAGTGCGACAAGTGTAACATTAAAATTTTTCTTAAAACATAAAATAATTTTGTACAATATTTTAGAAAAAAAACTGTTTTATAATTGTACCTAGCAGAGAGACCTTAAATGCGAAAAACACTCTTTACGGCCCTTTTTAAAAGAAATGTACAAAATCTTTTAAATGTACCGGTAGCGTAATTCTCTATCGTTTTTTGGTATATTAAACTTGAGGAATTCATTTTAGCCCCAGGCTTAGAGTGCCCCATTTTTACTTTTTTTCATGTTGAAATTAAATCTAACATTTTGTTAAAATATCTGTCAACATGTGCAGTATTGAAGTCACCATTCTAGACTTTGACTTCTTTGTCCGGTACCAGTACACTAGAACTCTATAAATATTTCCCAGAAAACAGATGTTGTCCAGATCTTATTACAAATGAGTCTGAACTACAAATCAACAATATAGTTTACAAAAACAACAAAAAAAACTGTAATCTACGTTAAAATAAAAAAAAATTTCAATATTGAAAAAAAAAAAATAATGTAACCAACATTTGTTAAATCACCAACAACAGTGGGATGAGCAAACTAAACTGCAAATAGAAAAATAAAATAGGTGTTTTGTCTACGCTAATTATTTTCATTAATCTTCCACTTTCTGAATATTGTAAGAAAAGTGTTGGGAAAAAAGTGTCCATGAAAACCATACAAAAAGAGTTTTGCTATCACTTTTGATCAGTGATGGGCAATAAACATATTTATGTCCAATATTTAGGATAGTGTTTAAATGTTTATTTTCATATATGTGTAGTTTATAGAACACGAGCGCCTTACTTGTCCATTTAACTTACATTTAAAACAAAAACAAATTTCGAAGTTTATGTTTTTGTTTTAAATGTAAGTTGAACGGACGAGTATATTATATGTGTAGTTTATAGAACACGAGCGCCTTACTCGTCCGTTTAAATTACATTTAAAACAAAAACAAATTTCGAAATTTATTTTTTTTTTTAAATGTAAATGTAAATGTAAGCTGTAACTGTTAAATGTGTAAGCTTAACTGCCTGTTTTTAAAAAATGAAAACAATTGAGTGAGTGAGAAATTATATTGAAAACAAAAACAAATTTTCGTTTTTTGTTGTTGTTTTCAATATAATTTCTCACTCACTCACTTGTTTTCATTTTCTAAAAACAGGCAGTAAATCGTATTTAAATACAGATTCTTATTTTCAGTGTTATTAAAAAAATATTTTTATTTTTTTTTTTTTTATTTTAAATAATATTAACCTTATATAAATATAAGACTAATATGTTTACAAAAGTATAGCACTAGCTACTTGGGCTATCGGCTAAAAAAACAAAATATATATTATTTAATTAAGATAAAAGTATGGTAACACTTATAAATACAAAAAAAATCATCAAAATATGTAATTATTTACAAGGTGGTCGCAAAAAAACAGCTGACTGTTGTTGCATTGCCTGTTGTTGTTGTGATATTGATGACATCTTAGTAAGTTATACACAATGGAAACATTAATTGAACTTAAATGTACCATTTTGGTGATTCAAGTTTCAGCTAAGTGTTTAGTTAAAACAGAATTTTGTATTTAAAACGATTTTAAATACATATATCTAAATGTGATAATGTGAAATCTGTTTTTTTTTTAAGCAAGAAACAAATTGCTTGCGTCTGTTCCTGCACCGCTATTGGTTGTTTCGATACTAGCTTTTGCTATCTAGGCAGCTATACTGTTCAAGGGATTGGCCTTGTAGCATGATGTTTTCGTTGCTAACTTTGTTCATTCTCATGGCTTTGGTTTTTCTGACGAGCGTTCGATCTACAATCTTCCTTGATAATTGATGTGATGGGTGGATGTAGAAGTAGTTTACAGCTGTGATTTATATGTCAGTCCGTAGAATTGCGGCTGCCATTTCATCTTTGCCTGCTGCCATATCAACTTCTTAATTTTCCAATTATAAGTTTTGATCGGCCTTTTTCTTTTTTTTTGATTATTCTAAATAGTTTATATAGTTTCCTATATGCAGGCTTTCAAGGTCATTAATTAAATGTAAAAAAAAGATTATTTATTTAATTTTCAATATAATCCGACGTTTCGTTGGTATTCTTTCCAACTTCTTCGGGGATTGAGTTTTTACTATAATCTGGCAACATTGTAAAAAATACAAAGAAAAAAATAGTCAATGATAACAATAATTATAATCTTCATTTTTTCCGATAGCCTCTTTTATCTCATTTATACTGGAATCAGGGGTTTCAGTTATGGGGATTTCTCGCCAGACATGGAGATTTCTAAACGTGTTTGGCGGCGTCATTTTCCATTTGCCGATATGGCAATCTTTTTGGCGCTTTAAAAAATAGTTGGCGATTTAGTTGGCTACTTTTGTTTTTTTCGTATTGAATTTATTCATTTTGAAAACCAATTCAATTTCATAATCGTTAAAGAAAATACGAAAAAATAATTTATTTTTATTCTGTGTTTTTTATGCATGAAATTTGAGGTTTCCCTTAAACATTAGTAAAGAGTATTTAAATTTTACGAACTTTTTCCATATTAAAATGTGGCAATTTGTTATCACAAACAAAATTCATGATTGTTAAGGATAGTTTAAGGGATTCTATGTCTTTGGCGGTAGGCAAAGTTAACTTATGTTCTTAATTAATTAATGGAGGAGAATTGAAGCCTCTTAATTTTTAAAACTCGAAAACCCGTGATAAAAATTTGTTTGTCTTCGCCGGAATTCAAACCTGGAATGCTTGGGTTTGTAGTCCAGCAGTGTAACCACTACACTATAACACTAAGTCGTATCTTCTATGTGGCTTAAAAAATACCCTTTTTTACATCTACTGTTGCATTTGTAACGCTCAAGACAATCTATTTGCCTGCGAAAAAACTTGAAGCCTTCACTTTTGTGAAGGCATTTGCATTGCTCTCTAAAAGCATAGTCATTTCTAATTTCTATCTGGCTTCTGGAAGATAAGTTTTTTAATGATCCTTCCTTTTGTTTCTAAAAACGTTTTTAAAAAAACTTTAAGAACATTTTTCCACTTTAAGACCACTGTTTTTTTTTTCTTTGTAGTCTTTTCAAATATTTTCCTAAACACTTGTCGTTGTGCGTTTAACATGCACTTGCGGATTTTTATTTTTTATAACAGAAATGTAAAAATATCTTAAACACCTACAAACTTGTATTATATTCCAGCTTTAATCGATCATTAATTTTTAGACTAATTGTCACAATCTGCTAAGTTGATTTCAGTACTGATTTGAAAATGAAACGGACTTCATAACCCTTCCAATTTTTTTTTTATTATTTTTTTGTTGTGTTAAGTTAGAAAAAAATTTACTTTTTAAACGAAATCAAACAACGGCAGTGATACAATGAAACGCAAGAAAAGTACGAAAGAAATTTTATAAAACTTCTGTAAACGTTAATAATAATGATTGTAATTTTTTAAAATTTAAAAAACAAAATTAAAGAACTTTTATAAAACATATTCTAAAAAATTTTTTAAGGAAATTTTAAATGCAAAAATTCAGGTTAATCGTAAAAATGAAAAAATTTAAGTTCAAAATTCCAAAATCTCCAGATGAGGTTAAATATGGTTCCAAAATACGCTGTAAGAAAATTGCTAAATGCTTACAACAACTTGAAGAGACATTAAAGTAAGTGAAAAGATATTTCAATTAAAATGTGTGTTAATTAATAAGTTTAATTAAATAAAGAAATTACAAGAAAAGATCATGAATGGAGTAAATGTAAATGCTTAGAAAACTGGGATCTTTTATGGGTTACTTAATTAAATATGTTTAAATCTATTCTATATGTGATTACAGGGGAATGGATATAGTACTAAATTTACTACGACAAATAAGCTATGTAACGGTAATCTAGACGGTACATAATAATTTCAAATATATTTAAAGATCTGGTATCATTGTCGTTTAAAATAAAGTCGAAAAATGTCCATAATAGTTTGGAAACTATTGTTCTTTACGTACATTATTTACAATAATATTTAACATTGCGCCTTTTATAAATTTCTAGCTTAACCCGGTGCGCTTCGTTACCCATAGTAAAACAAAAAAGTAAAAGATTTTAAAAAAATATCTGTAGGGTGTCCGGAACATGGGGTATCATTTTAATATTAAAAAAAAATTTTTTTTTCGATATTAAAAATATTTTTACTAATAGGTTCCGATCAAAAATAATAAATTATGTCGGTCTAGTGACCGGCCTACTGGCTAGCTTGGCTTCCAATTTTTTTACCAAAATTCTCAATCAAGTTTTTCAATAAACTGTTGTCAATGATTGATATCTGCTCGATAATATTGGTTTTAAGCTTTTGAATTGCTGTTGGATTATTGTTGTACACTTTCTATTTCAAAAAACCCTACAAAAAAAGTCTAAAGTCTAAACTCTACGAGAAATAATGCGATTTTCGAACTTTTCTTTAAAAAGATCCATTGTTTCCCTTTGTGTGTGGCTGCAAGTGGCATCATTCTGTTGAAATTAGATATTCTCTACGTCTTAATCATAAATTTCTCGCCACAAAAAGCAGATCATCTCCCTGTAGCGATTGCAACTAAACGATGATACCTTAAATTTGGACACCCTTTGGTATATTGATAACGAAGCCACTTTAACCAAATTAAAATACTTTTACTTATATCCTTCTCCAGATATTTAAAAATTAAATTTGTCCTGGTCTTGAGGGTTTTATATCGCCAAATGGAAAATCACACTGCCAACCACGTTTGGCGAGAAATCGCCATATCTGACAGCCCAGATTGAGCTTGGTTTTATAAAGATGTTGTGTAATAACATCCAAGCAATTTCTATAACAATGTTTATAACTTAACCAGGGTTCAAAAAAAACAGAACATTTTTTAGCGTTCGGCACACACACCCAAAAACGATATCTTTTTTTAGTGTTTGTGTAGACGAATATTATGTTGTGTTCTTTAGAAAACAAGACAATTTTAGTGGTACTGTAAGCAAACATTATAGTTTAATGTTCTATAGTGTTTCTTTTTCTACATTGATGAAGAAATGAACAAACAAAAAATTTTACCAACGTCCGCACCACGAACGGCTTGTTGGTGTATTGTGTATATGTTTTGTTTGTGTAGAGTTATTTTGCTGGCTTTTTGTTTTTTTTTTTTTTTTGTATGTGTATTTTTTACCAGCCAAAAGGCCGCTAAGCACAACAGATACGAACGAACACTAATGAGCTGAACCGAACACAATGAAGTTTGTGTTAAAAAAAAAACCTAACGGAATTGAGTGTTCTCATCTTTTTGTTGAGTTGGATAAGAGCAATATTATTTTTGTGTTCGAATGATGACAAACATGGAAACGTTATTTTTTTTCTACACAAACACTATTAGCGTTTGTGTTTTGCAAAAATCTACTGAACACAACACTAAGGAGTGATATTAAGTGTTTATTTTCGAACACCGACCTTAACTGTTTCCATTTTCTTGGTATGTTTATCTTGATATGTAAATCTTAATGGTGTCTCTTTAAAAATGCAGTTAAAGTTATGATTTCTTAATTATTTTAAAGAAGGCATGTTCTGATAAAATATGAAATAAAATATCCGTCAACTGACCTCCCAAGGCTCTGAGAGCAGGCCATTACTCTTTTCATGAAATTTCCATGAATTATTCACAGAGATGTGGCTGTAAATAGCATGATCTTGGTGGCCAATTGATATCAGAATTTCTTGAAATAATTTTCTCTTGAAACCGTTATCGCAATAAATCGATTGTTGCATGCACGGTGTGGCACGTGCCGCCGTCTTGCTGGAACTACATATCAACGAGGTTTTTACCGCCCAGTTGAGGCAAACTGCGTTATCATGTTCTTTACCTCCCAGTTGAGGCAAACTCCGTTATCATGTTCCTGTTACGAATGCCGTTGCCAGAACGATGCCGTATTGATGTTTTAGGGTTTTCGGCGACACTCTCGTTTACAGCAGCAATGTTTTCAAGAGACCAGAGTCTTACTGCCCATAAGTGACCCAGTTTTTTCGTATTGCTTGACCACTCTTGGAACGGTTGATACACTAGGGCCTCTGGCTCGATAGAAAATTCTTCCAAGTTTTCGATCGTTTAAAATTTCGTAATAAGTTTTCATAACGCGTTGTTCTTTTGTAAAGTGCTCCCCTTTTAATATGCGGAATAAACATATGTGACAGCTGCCAAATTTAGAGTTTCTGCTTGCACAAAAAAAACTATGCTAAATTTAAAAAGTGCACTCTTAAGGTGGATTCATCCATGCGTTCCGAACAATATTTTTTCCGGAGAATAATTTTTTTACTGAGAGTGTTCTGCAGAACGATTCATCCATTTCGTAAAATTTGTCCGAAAAAACAAAGCAGATGTAAACAACTATACTAAATGGCAGCACAACTAGCAAACCACTTATTTTGACTTGTTTTCTAAAAGTGTGTTAAAGAAAATGGACGAAAAATGGAAACTAATTTTATTTTTATTTTAAAATATTATTATTTTTATTTAATTATTCAGCAAGAAGCAATTATTTCAACTTTGATGTACAAATTGAAAAAAAATTGGCAACTCAGTTCATTTTGTTCTGAACAAAAATTAAAATTAAACCAATTCAAGAAAAACTTGCCGAACAAAATAATTTCTTTCTCTCTCAAAAGTAAGACCCTAGTAAAAACTTTACTTACTTGGTAAGTTAGCAAGTAATGTTGGAGAGAATTAAACACTACTTATTTTCGGCTGAATAACTACTTATTTTTGTTCGAGGTGTCCACAGAATTCAGTACTTACAATATACTTACTGCAAGTCAAAAAATATCTAATTATTTAACTACGAGTAAGTTGAATTGTAAGTGCTTACAATATACTTAGTTGAAGCGAAAAAATTACTACTTAATACATCTAAAGCTTCGTACAGATGGTGGTCAGATCTTACAATGTTGTCGTTAAAATGGACTAAAAATGTCTTGCAACTGTGTGAACATTGTAAGCTCATTTTCATTTGGCAGATGTGTAAACATAATGCATCTGGCAATAGCACCATTGTCAGAATAATGACAATGTTGTAAGATCTGACCACCGTCTGTACAAAGCTTAATAAGTAGTTATTGAGCAAGTTACCAGTAAGTATATATTCAGTACTGAATACAACACAATTAATAAGTTGTTATTGAGCTGATTATTAGAAAGCAAATATTCAGTAGTAAAAATAATAGTCATAAGTAGCTGCTGAGGTCATTGCTAGTAAGTACTTATTGAAGTTGTCAGAATAATGACAATTGAAATGACAACTACATACCAGGTAACGTATGAAATAACTACCACCTATTACTAAAAATCAAAAAGAAAATTCTGTCTGAGCAAAAATATTGTGCGGAACGCATGGGTGAATCGAGCTTTACTAAGACGCCCCTTTTATAGTCTTTGTATTGGAAGACCCACCTTCACTGCTCCAAATCAGCCCAATTTTTGACAGATGTTTTGTTTTGATAACCAAACTTTTTTTTCTTAATTTGAAAAATTTTACTGTTATCGTTCTCCCGATTTATTATCATTTTTATTGCCTTTGTATGGGAGGTGCCACTCCCACTTTTCCAATTGAGCCCAGTTTCTGGCAGATGTTTTGCATTGTGAACTTAGTTGTAACTGCTCTTCAGTTTTAAAGTAATTTATATTTCCTTTGCATAGAAAGTGCCACGCCTAGTTACAAATTTAATGAAATTTAGAATATATGTTAAGCGCAAACCAATCAGGAAATTACTGCGAAAATTTAAGGGAAATCGGTTATATGGATCTCTAAAGAACAAACAAACACACAAACAAACGCTTTTTAATATTTATTTATACAGATTACAGAAACTTCCACAGTCTTAAGTTTATTTCAATGAAGTCCTTTAAACATAATTCTCATAAATCTATTAATTATTTTATGCATTGCTGCAAAGATATGTTAACTATTTTTAGACATTCATACAAACATAATATTAATTATATGCATACATGGAAAAAAATTGTTTCATTTGGATGTATGCAGGTAAGCTAATATATGTGGGGACAGGTGTGTGTATGTGTGTAATTAATTTGTTCCCAGCGGTAAATATTGAAAGGACCGCAAGTCGCAGGCCTTTTTGAAGGCCTCTATACTCCTTTCTAAAAGATTCGCTTCGCATGATATCATGCCTACAGAAGTATGCCTTCTAGAAGGAATTCACTTCTTTTTAAAAGACCTACTAAATTATTCAGTACACATTCGCTACTCCATTCTTTGAGAAGGGAGAAAGCAAGTTGTTCACTTTTATTTATTGACAACCTGTGTAAAAAATTAAAAAGTATGGAATGCGTCGAGAAGGGCTTATGACTGCTTCTGACTGCTAAATAAGGCCTTCTATTAGGCCTCTTTACTCATTCTAGTTACCGCTGGGTTACTTCTCTTTATATAAATGCAATAAATAAACAAAGTCTTATATATTATTCTGTATATATATCTGTTTTGTATGGTATGAACAATATCCATAATTTAAGTTTGAAACATAAACTGTAACAACATACAGCATAATTAGACATAACATGTATTTCATTTATTTAAATAGAAATATTAAAACTAGAGTTATCAAATATACGACATATACAAAAAAAGCCTAATTTAAAAAAAACGGGTTTCGGTTTTTTATAAAAACATCCGGTTCGAATAACCGGGTTTTAGATCTTTTTAATTAATTAAAGAAATGTGGTATTAATTTGGTTTAAACTATTTTATTTTATTAAAAAGAAATAAAAAGAGGTATATTTAAGTCTTCTAAAAATTGATTCGATTCATTAAATGACTTAAAGTTGCATATTCCCAGCGTTTAAAAAACTGCAGTCAAAGTACAAAAACTGCCATTTCTTCAACTTTTTCATTTGTCATTGGCAAACAAAAACTGTTGCTTTTACTTCGGATTCATTAAATTTAAGCAGTCGATGTCAAACCAACTCAAAAAAGTTGCACACAAATTCTCGGTTTTTGTTCGACAGTTTTTGGTTTCGACTGCAGTTTTTTAAATTCTGCATATTCCAATTATTTTTTTCCGCAATTATGCAGAATTTAATTAATATTTCAATTTAAAAATTTGAAGACGTTCGATTTTTTTATTAATTTTTTTTTTTGTTCCTTCGTGTAACGTGTCATATTAACTAACCCGAATGTATTTAGAATCTGAAAAGAAAAAGTACCAGGCTTTTTTATTAAAATCAGATATATATAATAATTCGAGACAAAAAAAAAGCGATTTTTCGAATAGCTCGAAACCCGTGCTTTTTAAAAAACCGGTTTTAGAACCCCGAAAATTGGAAAAGCCCTTCTTACGAATAATTCGAAAACCGGTTTGAGAACTCTAATTAAAATAAATAACTAAAATCCCTAAGGGCGAGTCAGATAGAATCATTTGTACTTTATACGTCGATTTTTTTCAACTGACAACTAAGTTGATATGCTGGGCTTCTATGAGCCTTGTCCCCCGGGGTTGGCAGTTTTGGCGATTTATCGCCATTTTCACGATTTTTTTTCCAATATGCCGATTTGATGATTTTTTCTAAAAAGTGACAATTTTATTTAGTCTCCAAAAAAAAAACACTTTAAATGTTTTTATGTGTTTAGATAAGAAAAAAAATGTTTCAAGTTTTCTAACCTTAAAAATTTATGTGAAAAAGCAAAACTTCAAAGGAACAAAATGTTCACTTCTTATTCACGATAGGCGTGATTTTTAAAGGATTTTTTTTTTTTTTTTTTTTTTTTGCCAATGTAGAGGGAATTTTGAGAAAAGTCAATTTTAATAAAACATAACATTTTCTGACACGTTCGTTTTTTAATGTTTTACGCTAATATGCCGTGCCTCAACAAGAGAGTCAACGTAGTGTAACAGAATTGATAACTTTCTTGTTTACTAAAACCCACAAAATTTAAATAAACGTGGAGATAAAAACACTAGATTGATAAAAAAAATGGCTAAATTGCCATTATTTAATAACAACAGCGGACAACTTTACTCTTAAACGCGTTGTCAAAATCGTATTTTCATTTGCAAAGCGTTGACGACGCGCTGTTTAGGGATGCTTCAAACCAATTCACGGGCATGACTATTTAAGAAAATCTTAAACACAACAATGTTGCACTTTGTTTATCTTTCGTCAAACCATCATCGAATGAACCCTTCGCGACTTTTTGTATAAATCATATTTTTAACAATTATGCGGCGAGCATTTCACGAGTTGTAAGATAATATCTACAAAAGCCTCATACGATTCTTGACATGCTTTTTGAAAGGCTGATTATATGTGTAATCCTTACCCACATCTCAAAGGATTCCCACAACGATTAAAGTAAGCGTTAACGATTAAAAAATGCGCTCATCGTTTCATTATAAAAATCGACAAAGAAAAAGTCGAACAAAAATTAAAAAAAAAATAAGTGCTGTTCACACTCTTCAAGTCTTAGCCTTCAAGTCATGAGCTTTTTGGAGAAAAGGGAATGAAAGGGAATACCATTTCTTTTCCACTCTCTCCTTAAAACCCAAGACGAAACGGCTTAAACTTGAACAGTGTGCACCAGCAGTAAATTTTAAGTTGTCCGATTTTTTTTTTGAAGACTTTTCAAAACAAGAAAGACGATTTTTTAATTTTTTCTCTGAAAATTTACGATTTTTCACAAATTCCGTTAACGAAAATAACTAATGCTGGGCAACTTTAAATTTTTAACGTACGTTGAGTTATTCCCAGCTAGCATTTTGTATCATAATCTAATCATTTAGGAATCAGCTTAAGGGGCAAAATACCCGTATATGAGCTCATTTTTCAATCATAAATGATACTCTCGTTGTGAGAAAATGGTACCCTACCAAAGAATCACCTGAAAGAATCATTTGTGATACAATTTTCTGATTCCATTTTGATCATTTTTATATTAGTTTTTCTAATCATTATTGAATCGTTTTTGTCTCATTTTTTAATCATAAATTATATAGTTTTTGGTTATATGCATTTTCTATAATTTTTTAATTGTCATGTTTTTTAATTTTTCTCCAAAAAAATCAGCACCATTATTGCTTTTGAACCAAACAAAAGTAATTGGTTTTTCGCAAAGAAGAGAACAAACAATTTGCACTAACATTTATGTTCATAAATTGTCCATAATTTATGTGCTTCTTTTTAAGCCAAGCTTTTTATATCTTTGGCTGACATGAAAGTTACTATTTTATTTAAACATATAAATGAATCATATATAAATCCTTTTTCAATCACTCAAGTGATAAATCAGTTTTTAATCATCAAAACTGATCTGAAAAGAATCATTTGGGTGATTTTTACAAAAAATAATCACCCAAGTGCTAGCTGGGTTGACATCTATTAGTTTGTTTTTTAAATTGTTTTAATTAAACTTTTTATGTTGTGTGTCAACAAAAATAAAATAAAATACAAAATAAAATAAATTAAATTGTCTCGGTCTTGATTAAAAATCCGTGGTTAAAGTAGTCATCCGTTGTTATGACCATTTTAAGTTGTTTATACGACGGCTAAATTTAATAAATTTAACGATAGTGCTGACTTTTTTCGTGTGTGTGTGTGTGTGTGTATACCAGTCCCTGCAAGTAATATTGGACTACCTAATCCATTTTGATAAAATGGACTACTCCATGGACTGGTCCAATGTAATGCAAGCATGGACCATGTCATTGTTAAAAAGTGTTTGTAGTGAGACGATATGCCTTCGTATTTTAACGAAATGTTTTCATTTTTAAACGACTTCAAAACTAATCCTCTTGAGTATACCATGGAGTAGTTTAAAGACTACTCCTTTGTAGTCCAAAGCTGGGTTATATGGTCATGCCCTAGGACATCGCAATGTTAAATCGACCATGTTTGTTCCAAAATGGATCAGGTAGTCCAATATTTATTTGCAGGGAAGTGCTGATCTGCAACTGATTTACGAAATGACGAAATGACAACAAAGTAACAGCCGAACGTACATCGTCACAGACCACACGAATAAGTTTATTGTGTACATATGTCAACGTCACACAAGCAGCATTTTTTTCCTATGAACGCGTACATAAGATTTGCAAAATGTGCCCTTCACTGCATTAGTGTCAGTTGAAAAAAGCTACGTAAAAACTACAAAGGATTCTATGTGACACGGCTTTTGCTTCATTTGAAAGACTTTTGTTAAAAGTAATAACAAAATGATTCGCCATGTTTAAGAATTATTTTGATAGCATATATATATATATTTTTTTTTTTTTTTTTTTGAGAAATTAAAAAATGTAACAAAATTTTCGATAGAAACTTTAAAAGGCGACAATTTTTTTTAAAGAGAACTTGTAAAGCGGCAACATTTTTAATAAAAAATTTCAAAAGTGACTAAAATTTCTATAGAAAAAAATGTTCTATGAAAAAATTGTTAAACGTCAAACAAAATTTTCTATAGAAAGATGAAAAACAAATTTTTGAATAGAAAATTCGTTGGGTTACAAAATTTCTACTGAGAATTCATTGCTCAACAAAGAATATAATAAAGGGTGGTTAAATTTTAAAGGACGATGTTGAAATGTGAACCACACCTAAACGTTAAGTTTTTTTCTGCATTTCTCAATTTCAGACTAACTCAATTTGAACCATGGAATGAAATGTGCGTTCAAATTCAATTAATATTGCTGCTGTTCGCGATAGTGTGGCTGAAGAGCCGTCCACCTCAACTAGTCGTCGTGCCCAACAATTGCACCTCTCACGCTCATCGTTGCTGAACATTATGCATAACGACTTGCATTGGGCGAATGATAATACAAGAGTGATTGTCGAAAAACCAATGCACCTACAAACAGTGAAAGTTTGGTTCGTTTTATGGGCTGCCGGCATCATCGGGCAGTATTTTTTCCAAAATGTGGTCGGTCAGGCAGTTACTGTGAATTGTGTTCGCTATCGTGAGATTATAACGAACTTTTTATGGCCCGAATTGGAAGATATGGTTTTGGACGGTATGTGACTTCAACAGGACTGGGCCACTTGCCACACAGCTAACGAAACAATGGCTCATTTGCGCGACAAATTTAATGGCCGTGTTATCTCACGTGGTGGTGATGTCTATTGGCCGCCAAGATCATGTGATTTGTCGCCGTTGGACCTCTTAATTTGGGGCTATTTGAAAGAGGAGGTGTACGGCGATAAGCCAGCAACAATTCAAGAGCTAAAGGATGAGATAATTCAGCACATTAACGGCATAAAACCTTAATTATGCCTCAGCGTCATCTAAAATTCGAACCATTGGATGGAGGTGTGCGGCAATTTAACCGATATTTTGTGTCATACATAATAGAACGGTACCAATATTATCATAATAAAAAGAAATGAAGAAATTTTCTCAATAATTTGTTTTTTATTCAAAATCAACATCGGCCCTTTAAATTTAACCACCCTTTATAATGTTAAGCGACAAAATTTTTGTTAAAATTTCTTCAAAAAGAATTAATTAAGTGACAAATTTTCTATAGAAATATATTTTTTACAAAATTCAATATTCGAGAAGGTTTTATTAGTAAATAAGTACAGTGGAATCTCTCACATGGAGGATGCGTGTTCAAAAGAAATCAATGCTTTCCCCTTGAAACGATGCCGGGCAAAAGTGAACGTTAAAAGGTGGTATCCTCTTAAGGAAGTTGTCTCTTAAGAGACAACTTCTTCGGGAACATCTGAAGAAATTTTTCTACTTGTCGCTGTTAGTGGTCTGCTCATTTTGGTGCATTAAAAGAATATTTGTCAAAATTCATATAGCTGCAGGTTAAGGCCTATGTTTTTTTATATGACTTTTAAAGAACTAAGGGCTAATAATCAAAGCAAGTTAAACCCTCTTTTTCGTTTAAAATGTGTTTAAACCAACATATCTATAAGTCACCAAACATATAAGCCATCTTTAAACGCATTAAATTGGGGGTTTAAACTACCAATACAGACCATATGAATTTGATAAGATTTATCGTAGGGCTGACACATGTTGTTTTTTCACAACATATAACATATGGGACACTGATTTATAGTTGTTGAGTTTAAACTGTATATAAATTCAAGTTTAGCTCAACTAAACCAGCGTTTAAACCATCAGTGATTAATAAGCCATAAGTAACATATAACATTTTAAACGTAACAATTTTGTATTTACTTATGCAGTCTTCCTCATATATCAAGCTCTAATGGAGTTCTACAAATTGCTATTGGAGATGTTAGCATGTGAGAATATTCCCAGCATGCATCTAATACAGCGGTCTACAAACCCTTGAAACACTGATGGTGTTTTCTTTTCTACAAAAAATGTGACATTTTTTTTAAAAAAATGCAATTTGGTGTCTGTTTCCTAAAAATCTTGATCCTGAAAAGGATGAGTTTTTTCGAATAAAACAAGCCACCCTTTTCGGGAGCAAAATTTTAAAGAAACAGACACCAAATCGCATTTTTTCAAAATAAAATGTCACATTTTTTTGTAGAAAAGAAAACACCATGAATGTCATGTTTTGACATATTTCATCTCTTGCAATTATGTAGAAGTACTAATTTGTCATTTGTGTTAAAGACTCTGACTTTTGTTGCCGCAGAAATGTTTCTTGACCTTCAGAATTTCTTAAGCACTTGCTCAGCTTTGCACAGTCTATTCTTGATATCTTCTTTGCTTACGTTCGCTTATGCATATCAAACTGGCCAAGTGACAGAAACTTTCTCCTCTAGAATCTTTATCATCTAAGTGGAAGTCGGTCAGTGTTGGCCGAGTTTAAAAACATTGATTTTGTCTTCTTAATGTTTATATGCCGCACGTTCCGTGAAAAGTTTGATATTTGCTGCACTGATAGAAAAGGCGTCATATGGGTGATGTATTTTGACATCAGTACTATGACAATTGTCTTCGTTTTTGACCCCATGATACTTGTCATCATTGTGATGTCAACCTTAACATCACTTGGCCAAAGTGTCATCAGGGTCAAAATGAAATTATGTCATCAATGGGATGACACATCGGCATCACAGAAATGACGAACATGTCCTCAGAGCGATGACGCAGTAACATCGGAGAAGGGACAGATTAGCATAAGTTTAATGATAGTTTGTCATTAAGTCAAAGTCATTGGAATTGACTTAAGTCAAAGTGAGAGAATATTATTATTTACTTACCCGTTGCATATGTTTGTTTCATGTTTGTTGAATTACGACCTTTGTTTACAGCAGAACTCTCAATACTAAGACACCAGCACCATGCCTCATGTGGTTTTCGTAATCATTCTACTTTAAAAATTTCATGTATTTAACTAAATAATTTAAAAAAATAGAATATAGGAATTTTTGCTTCTTATAATACATTGAAATCATGAAAATAATGTTAATAATATACAAAATGTGGCATCGAATTGATGTCACTATAGTCATAAAATAGATGACACGTAAAAAATAACAAAATTGTACGCAGACGTTAGTCATTGGATTGATGTTACTTTTTGCATCATTGATGCCAGTTTTAGTAACATTGATGTCACAATTCTGATGTTAGGGCATCATCAATATGAAGATGCTTTTTTCTATCAGTGTGGCATGTCGGAAAAGCGGCGTAAGATAAGACAAACATCATCCGCATACCCAAGGGTATCATACAGACCCCATGTAATGCCATACTGTTATGTCAAAGAGTTCCACATAATAACTTCAAGTACTACGTTCCCCGAAAGATGCTTTATCTACCAAAAATCGTTCATAAGTTTTAGTCACGGTAAGATCTATCGTTTATGTAAATAATGGTGTAGAGTATCATATAGTCGGCCAACGGTTTTTTATCATCTAAAAAGTCTCCGCCAAGTCTGGAAACTGGATTTTTACAATATTTACGGCTTATTTCAACAACTATCACTTTAAATTCCAGTTAACAATATGTTTTTGACAGTTTTAACTGATAGTTAATTATAACTGAACTAGGTGAAATTGGCCTTCAAAGAGAACTGGGCGATATTTGGAATTGAAATTCTTCAAAAATTTTAATGATTTCTTTTTTAAAAAAGTTAATCTAATTTTCATTGTTTAAACCTGTTTCTATTTTAATGTAATGCAGATATAATAATTTTATTTTTTATTTTTATTTCAACTGCTTTAAAACAACAATTCGGAGATAGAAAATCAAATAAGAATAAAGATGAACTCGTTCATTTTGTAGCAGGGTGGGTGATGTGAGCATCTTAATGTTTAGTTAACGTTTGCACACATTTAAACTAATTTTATTTTATACATAATTATTTGTATGTGTATATGTATTTAAACACATACAAGTATATTTAACAGTAGATTATTGCAATTATTTGCATACTTAAATATAAAATTATTATGATGTTGTACAAGAGATGTCTGGGTATGTGAGAGTGTATGCTTCAGTATTTGTTTACTTACTCATTAAACATACAATCGAACATACATATTTACTAATTAATCTGTATGTATGATTATGTGAACTGAAAGTATGTATGAAGTATGTATTACAAAACCTTTTATAAGCATTATTATACATTATCAATGAATGAGTTAAATATGTATAATACATGCACATGTGTTGTATTGTGTGTATAAACATACATATATTTTTGCATGTAAGTGCATTTATTTATATATGTTCATTTATGCACGTATTTGTATAAATATGTTTGTGTTCAAGTGTGTATTTGTTTATTCTACAAACATTTATTTATTTATGCAAATAACTAAATACACCGAGAGAAATTAAAAAAAAAACCAACCCAACAAACACGAAGTCAAACCTTTGGTATAAAACGACTTTATCATTTGATATCAATCAGATTTCTCAAACCCTTTTAAAAGGTTTTTTTTTTACTTTGGAATTCAAATTGATGACCATTTGATATAAAGTTTGAGTCTTAATACTCGGCAGCAGTAGATGTTAAAATTTAAATTAATTAAATAAAAATTAAAATAATTTAATATGGCGATTAAAGTCATGTCCTTCGTTTTTCAAAGGGTTTTAATTCAAATCATTATCAATTCTAAATCAAACTCCAGTTATAGTTGGGTAAAGAGCCAAATAAACTACTCACATACCGTTAAAGAGACATACACTCAAGAGAAAAATCAAGCTATTCGTACTCAAATCAAATCCGAATTAATAGTATGCTGAGATGGATTTTCTTGAATCAAGTACAGGAAGATTGTTTCAATTACGGATTTTCAATCGCGACATACTTAATTTATATATATTCAATCCCGAATTCGTACTTGAAATAATCCGAAAATGAGATTGATTTAACTAAAACTAAGATTGAATCAATCGCAAAAAGCGATTTTATTACGATTGATTTACTTAGCCGTTTAACACCTTACCATTTCAATTATAAAATACCAGCATCATTCCCGATATGGTTTTTACTTTAAAAACTTAATGTACATATCGTTACTTTAATATAGAAAAGCCCTAACTAACGTCTTCCTTACTTTACAGGAGAAGAAAAAACTAAATAAAAATTATAGTTTAGTAGTCCGCGATTTTTTTCTAAACGCAGTTTTTTATTAAATTCTCTAAGCAATTTAATAAAAAAATTGCGTTTAAAAAAAATCGCGACAACAAGACTATAATTTTTATTAAGTTTTTTCCTTCTCCTGCAAAGTAAGGAAAACGTTAGTTAGGGCTTTTCTATATTAAAGTAACAATATCTAACTGAAAATATAGACTAAATTAGAAGCAAGAGTTCTTAATTTTACTTTTTAAACATGAAAATAATGTGTTTTCGTCTTGTTCTGTTGTTTCTACACACAACAAGCAAATCGTTTTTTAACTACTTGTGTGGTGTTGTTGTAGTGTCTGCAACAAACTTTGATAAGTAAAAGCTCACTTTGTACTTTTATTCTCAGAGTGGCACTACCAACGAAAAATTTAATCTTTTTTTTAGTTGATTTATAAATTTTGTCCTTTTTTTTAAAAAAATTTCGGGCTAGATGTTCGAAAGTAATCCCATTTAGGATTGTTTTGAGAACGTTTTAGTGTTATTCGTGCTTCAATTTATGAGTACGACTCGTGCTTAAAGTGAGTATAAAAAACTTTTTATTTAGCCCTAGTGTTTTTCGTTCTGTGTAGGAAGTATATAAAGAAGCAGTGTATGTAAAAATATTTTAGTATTCATAAAAACATCTTGTCTTTGTGCAGTTTATGTGACCCTTAGCTATACATAAAACAAATACAATACTTTATTATTCCCGCACCAAACTAGTGAAAAGGCTATTTTACAATTGTACTGATGTATGTTACCCATATACATACCGATTTACCCAAAATCCGTCCGCCGTTTCGACTGAGTGTCTATCTGGCTGGTTGTCTGTCCATGTAAGCATGTGCTCAAAATAAAAATCGCAATTTTAAAGATAATTTGATGCAATTTTGGAAAAACATTTAAATTGTCATAAGGATGCAGTCCATCGAAAACGGTGAGAATCAGTCTGTAATTCCCAAAAAGGTTACACTCTCGAAAATTTCTCGTTTAGGCGGGGTTGTTAGGCTTTTTTCTTAAAAAATCGTCAAAACTTGTAACAAACTTCGTCAAAATCATCACGAACATTTAACAAAATCGTAAACAAATCGTCAAATACTTAAATTTTACAAATCAGAGACAATTTATTGCATTGATTGGTTCAAAAAAATTTAACTTTTTAGCAAAATATTCTAAATATCATAAAGAAAGTGATATGGTTAAGTTTTATTCTGTTTATTTCAGCAAGAGGGCTAAAATATACATATTAATCATTTAAAAAGAAATACATAAGAAAAAATATATTTATTAAAATTTATTTATTTCATTTATCCATATTCACAAAAACATTAAATAAAAAAGAAAATCTCATTTGCTATTAACTCGAGTTATCTTTTAATGATTAAGTTTTATCGCTTTCACTATTGCAACTGGTTTTGAAGGTGCTACATCAAGGGTTCTGTCTATATCAACAGCCTTTTCACCAGACTTGAAACGTTTTATTACGTCCAATTTTAGTTCCAAACTAATGCATTTTCTTCTCTTTGCACTCATTTTTCTACACAACTTCTTATTTAGAACTAACTTCTTACTACCTAACACACAACTATACTTAGAATAATTTACCTAACAGAATTAAATGGGAATTCGCCTTTTTACACGCAAATAGAAATATTCTTTACATGTGATTATGACTTCAGTGAACAAATTTAATCGTATGTAGCGACGCAAATCGAAATCATAAAAACGCCAAGCGGATTTAACCAATTTTTAAAAAGCAACGCAAATAGGACCGACGCAAATCGGGGCTATAGCTTATATTTTTTGCAGTTTTATTGTAGAATTCGAATTAATAATGCTTCTAATAAAAGCCACCTGTAGCTCGTTTCTGTATTTCTCGCATCGTAAAATTTCTTACATGAAGTGTGAAACAAAAAATTCCATCGTTTCTCGATTTATGAGATAAAAGTGTTTCTGTATTTGAATGCGAAAACAGACACAACAAATTCTTTTTATACTGGAATATTTCCAGTAATTAAGTGTCAAATAAAAGCGAAACGTCAACAAAAGAAATAAATATAATAAAAACAGGGCTGCCAGATTTGACGAGTTATCGTCATCTTGACGATTTCTTGTTCCGATATTAACAAAGTGACGTTTTGATGATTTTTTTCTAAAAAAGTGATGAAAGCAAAAACAAAATCAAAAATATTTTATAATTTTGTTGTTACTTTCTATAGAAATTCATCTTGAATTTTTAAATTTCAAACACTTCTATTTTGTGGCGTTGAAAATTTAAAAAAAAAATAATATGAATGTCTGTAGAAAGCAACAACAAATTTATAAAATATTTTTGATTTTATTTTTGCTTTTAATGAAATTGTTGGCGTTGCGTTTTACACTATAAGCCCCATAGTCTTCGAAATAAGATAATTGTAAATATTTTTATATGTTCGTTTATTAGAAAAAAAGATATCTTTAGAAACAAGGCTGCTTAAATTTTTATATTTATCCCTATTGTGAAAATTGTCCTCGAAATTGTTTGTTTCTTCCCTAAAAAATGTATCGACAAAAGCAAAATTTCGAGGGAAAGTAATGGACCGACTTAGCTTATTTTGAACATTTAATACTTCTTATATACATATACAAAATATGATTGATATTTGATATTCTTATCTTATATGTACACTTTTGTGCCAAAACCATTATTCCGGCAAGAAAGAAATTTGTTTGTCTCCCAGTAAAAACTTTTTCAAAATGGATAGCTTCTTTCACTCGTTATTAAGTAGCTTTCTTCTATAAGAACTTCGATAACTACTTTTTTCTGGATGTGACTTACTTGATAACTTACTTTTGAATTTGTTCTTTTTGGCACAACCCTTGTAAAATTCATTAGTTTTTCAGTAGAATTGTATGTAGTGCTTTTATGTGTTTCTGATTACTTAACATATTATTTTGTAGGCGAAGATTTTACTGGGTCTTTAACCCGTTTATTTATGAACCGATTTTTTTAATTTTAACTACAAGGTATTCTAAGTCTATTTCAGGTAAAAAAGAAAAAGATTATAGGAATAGGTAAATTAAAGATTTATATCTCAATTATTAAATAATAATTATTAAATACCCATGAACTTTAACCATGTTTTTGTTTAATTATTTTTTAATAAAAGTCGAAACAAATTTGATTAAAATTGATTTTAAATTGCACGATTTTTAAAACAAAAAAGACCATCTTTTTTATTTTTTTCTCAGGAAATTGACGATTTTGACACAAATTTATCTGGCAGCACTGATTAAAACCAAAACAAGAAAAGGCTAACAAAAATTTAAACTAACAAAATATAACAATTGTTTTTTGTTTATTTTCATCATTTAAATTATGCATTTATCATTTATATATATATAGTATATAAACATATTTTAAATTCAAAATATCTACATTTTGTTTTTCTCGCCACCAATTTCAAATGTGACTTATTTTGACAGTTCTTGAAAGAAACTTTTCGCAAAATAGTGTTATAGAAACACTTTTTCTCGCATCCTTCCAATAATTGCTGGAAAATTATTTAAATGACAGATAATTCTCGCAAAAAAAAGATACAGAAACACTTGTGTGAGAAAAACCATTTTTTGTTTCATTTCACACTATTTTTGTTGCAATTCACACGTTTCATGCGAAGAGTTTTACGATGTGAGATATACAGAAACGGGCTACTGGTTTCTGATGGGGGAAGAATTTTTTTTTTTTTTTTGTTTAATTTCCAATAATTTTTGTATATTGAAAAATTAATTTTTACGTTTTGGACTGTTCCCAATATAATTGTAAATAGTTCTTGTAAGCGTTTTATTGATGCCAGAGAAATCGTCATAACACTATTACTTTTAGTAAAAAAATCGTCAATCGTGATTTTACTGTATTTTCTCAAAGAAATCGTCAAAGTGACGAAAAATCGTCACATCTAACAACCCCGGGTTTAGGGTTTCAAATGGTCAGACTTGACAGACTATTCATTCTTAGTTGTTTTGTAAACAAAAAGTTAGAAGGAAAACAACAACATTTATTTTCTTTTAATAACTAACTTTACAATACTCGATTTTTTCAAGTTAAAAGATTTTGCTGAGTCTAAATTTCACCTAAAAGTTCATAATCATTAAAAATTTTGCATAACCTTTATTAATTTTATTTGAATATATATTCTTCCAGTGTATACATTCCATTGTACTGTTTGTTTTAGTTTAGCTATGCATCAATGTACGTATGCTTGTGTATTTGTGTTTGTGTATGTACTTAATTACCTCAAATCTGTAAAGTAGTTTCATTTTTCTATTATTTACATAATTAATTTATTAATTTTTGACAGGTTTTATAGAATTATTTTTTTTTCTCAATGAAATACCAAATACACCATAAAGTCGTAAATACAATTTATGCATCAACTGCCTTTTAATAGTTGTAAATAAAATTAACCATACGCCCCACAAGGCAAACGAATTAAATGGAAAAATTTGTTTTTAATAGGAAAATATCAAAATACATTTCTGTGGCATTTTGGCAAAACATCTTAAGTCAAATTTATAAAGTTAAAAAAAATTTTTTCATACGAATTTCCATTAAAAAAAAATTTTGTTTAGGTTTTTAAAATTTTGTATTATAAGGGAAATTTTTCTTTTATTTGGGTTTAGTTTATTTTTTAAAAGAAATCATTGCTTCACCAAGCTTTTTTTAAAAACTTTTTTGCTTTCTTATCTCAACTTAAGATGTTTTGTCAAAATGCCACAGATTTTATTAAATTTTTTCAGTTTTTATGTAAAAACAAAACAAAATAAAACCAAAAGAATCTTGAATTTTTTTTTTACTTCTATGAACGAAGGATTATGCCAATTTATGTCGAGCAAATTACACAAAATTTTCAGTAAACTTTTCAGGTGGCCTTCATTTCTTTTCCACTACCATTTAATGTAAAGGGCGACGATAATGATTCGAAATATTGTAAATTTTTCAAAACGATTTTTAATGGAATTATAATTAAATTTGTTCACGGAAGGCTGATTATTAGGTTTTATGGTTATTTAGTTATATTAACAACAACAAAAAACATTTATTTAAGTTTGTATATATATTTTGTTGCTGTTATTAAAACTACATAACCATAGATATAACCTGATAATCCGCCTTCCGTGAACAGCCCAAATAAAATTTTTCAATGTTTAAATAACAGCCAAGATATTGAAAAATTTTATTCCTATTGGCTATAAAAAATAAATTGTTAAAGACCTCAAAGTTATATAGAATCGTTAACGTTTTCGAGAACAATTAATATTGTTATTTTAGAAAACTTTATAGTGCTCTGTGTTAAAGTGATTTCAAAATCTAATGAAAAATAGTCACAAGGTTTCGTTTAAATGTTCTACATTCCCATTTCATACTATTGATAAACTGAAATTTATTGTTGAAGGGATAAGCTATTCCTATGCGCATTTCACTGGTTGCTTAGGCCAGATCGTCAGGGAACTTCATCCAAAGATTTTAGAAAAACTAAAAATATTACACATATAAAACTGTTAAGCGAATAAGAATTATAAGCAACAGTTTTACTTGTAACAATATCAAAGCTTAAACAAAAACAACAACAATAAACAGTGAGTTTATCTTTTCTTACAGTCCCGGTAACAATTGGTTGATTTTTTGTCAACTTTAATTGTAGTTGTAAGTGAGAAAAGAAAAAACAAAAATAAAAGCAAATTACTTTATTTTATTTTGCCAGTTCAGTTTTATTTACACTGCCACATGCATATTAGTTATCAAAGTTTTTCTTGGGATTCAAAAATTTAATTAACAAGATTTCGTTTAAATGTGCTACATTCCCATTTCATACTATTGATAAACTGAATAGTCACGCCAAAAATGTGGAACAATGGGGCGAAGAGTTAAAGAAAAGAAGGTTATTTATTAACTAACAAAAGTTTTGTACAATCCAACCAATAAAGAATCGTTTCCCGAACGTTCTTCTTCCCTAAAACGTGTGTCCATAATTTTTCTTTCATTTTCCAAAAATTCCCCGGAATTTTTGTTGTTAAGAATATTGTTAAGAATAAAAATATGTATGTATATAACATTTGCGATATTATAAAGAATTTAATGTCGTCTTAAGACAAGTTTTCCACAATTACCTTTTTTCTTTAGGAAAAAGGCATGACTTTAAATTTTTTTGGCTTCTAAAAAAAATACAAAGTCTTGACTCGATATTTACAAGTCATTACCGCAAAAAAAGCTTAACAACAACAACACAATTTTACAGGAGAAGGTTTTTTTATATTATTTCATATAAATTATGTATGAAGGTTATCGATAAAACTGTTTTTGCTATAAAATCGTAACGGTACCTTATGTGACCATCACTTTTTAGGAGATGATGCAAGTGTTGCGACTAAAGTAATTTAAATTTAATTAAAAAAAAAACGAAAATTAAATTAAATTTTATTTTAGCTAATACGGCTTAAAGTTCTGTATGTAATTAAAAATGCATTTAATCCATATTTTCCCAACGTTTCGTGAATGTAATTAATTATGACTTCCAATAATTTTTTATTACATTGAACAAAAATTTGTTGTAGACAAACATAAAAAACATTTAACATGAAAATTTAATTAAACACAATCTTAAAAATTATATCACAATATGATGTTGCTTAAGCTTTTATTGAGCTAAAGCCTCGTTTAGACTCCGTTTAGACATTAGAATTCAACAGAAGTTGATTTTCTTAGTTGTCCATAATATAAATGCACACTTCGCATTCGCATCGAAATAGACTTAGAAAAACATATGACGTAAAAGATAAGATCATTTGAGGCCGAATTAAAATATGTATGCCAAAAACTTAAAGGCTGGTCCAACCATAATGCACGATGTTAATTTTGAGTCACACCTTAACGTAAAGTTTTTTGCCCAACTTAATTTGACATTTCTTTGTTTTAGTGATTGACAAATTTAATCATGGAGAGATACACAAAATTCAGTGGCGCGTTTAGATTGTTGAAGCCTTTTACGAAATTCGGCGTTTAAATTAAAATGCATTTCCTGATTTTTTTTGGTTAGCATAATCGACCTCAGTGGATTCGTTAACAAGCAGAGTTGCCACATTTGGGCAAATGATAATCCACGAGTGATTGTTGAAAAGCCGATGCATCCATAAAGAGTGACTGTTTGGTGCGGTTTATGGACTGGCGGCGTCATCGGGCCGTACTTTTTCGATAATGAGGTCGGCCAAGCAGTTCGCTATCGCGAGATGATAACCGACTTCTTGTGGCCAGAAATTGAGGATATGGAGCTGGAAGATATGTGAATCCAACAGGATGGTGCCACTTATCTCACAGCCAACGAAACAATGGCCCTTTTGTGCGAGAAATTCAATGGCCGTGCTATCACGTCGTGGCGATGTTAATTGGCTGTCACGATCATGTGATTTGACACCGTCGGACTTCTTTCTTTGGGGATATTTAAAAGAAATAGTTTACGTCAATAAGCCAAGAACAATTCAAGAGCTAAAGTATGGGATAATTCGGCACATTAACGACATTGAACCTCAATTATGTCCAGAGTTAAATTTGGACCTTATAATGCCCATGTCTATAACAGACAGATAGCATTCCGCACAAGTGCAGCTACGTGAAAGACCCAATCTTCCTTGGTTCCGCTGTTTCTCTTTGAAATCAAAGGATAAGATATATAAAAAAATATTTTAATAAAATTAATAAATTCATTTGCCAAAGAAACATTCACTTTTAAATAAATTTATATGTCTTTCAAACTCTGCTTCTGAACCACTTTTCATCCAAAAGTTTTGTAAGAACTGGGAAAAACTGCCAAGTGTTCTGATGATGAGAACGTGGTTATTCTCATAACATTCGACCCGAGCTCAAGCCCCGGTTTAGTCAAAAAAAAATATCAATAAATTTTAATTCATTTCATGTTTTAAAATTCCATCCTTCATGAAAATTATTTAATGAAAAATAAATTCGATGAACTTATGCCTGATTTAAAATGAAAATAAAATTTAGATTTAAAACTAAAAACTAAATAATTTTTAAATACGAATTCCAAAATTGGCCTTAAAAATATTTAAATTGCATCCACTAAATTCTACAAAAAAAAATTTGTTAATATTTAGTTTAATTGAATCAAAATAAGATTTGGAGTACGACAGATTCCAAAAAAAATTTTAAGCACAACAAGCCAGCACCTGGAAAAAAACTAAAGACAAATTTTTTCGGGGCAAAATTTTTGTTTTTTGGGTGAATCCCCCTTGAACGGCGAACTTAAGGTATTTCGTTTGACTGGTAAGAGTATATTTTCCCCTAACTCTAACGTCACCTGCAAGCAAAAAATAGAAAGAAACTTTATTATTAAATGAATTTTTTTCTATTTTTAAAGCTTTTTATGACGTTTTATTTGTCGGCTATTCTTTTTTCGATAAGCTTTTTAATTTCAATTATTTATGCCTCTAGCAAAAATAAATTTTGTCTTTGTTGCAGAAGATTTCATGATTGGGTTTTTCATAAACAAAAAAAAACTTGTCTGTTTTTGATGTAGAAATTAAACAATCTGCCCCTTTTTTTTGTCTCCTTTTGATCTTTGTGCCCACTAATTAAATCTCCTTACCAAAATATTAGGGTATTCATTCGGTTAACCGTTAATCGGTTTACCGATTAATTACTACCCGATTAACTGATCGGTTAATTAAAAATTATATTTTTTCGATTAACGATTAAACCGGTTAATTTCAGTCGATTAACCGACTAACCGAAGTAACATAATTCTGAATTTTTTGAAGTATTAAACCATCAAAACATCAGTTGCAAAGCAGCACGCTTTTTTAAATGCATTCTACAATGAAACCATCAGACCTGGGGGATCTCAATTACATTTCAATTACAATTACAATTACATGTAATTTGTAATTGAGGTAGTCTAAATTACAATTACAAGTAATTGTAATTGAAAGTAAGGACTTAACTCAATTACAATAAAATGTAATTGTAATTGAAAAATGTCAATTACAATTACTTGTAATTGTTAATTGAAAAAAATCAAATACACATTACATGTAATTGTAATTGAAAATGTTCAATTACTAATTACAAGTAATTGTAATTGTAATTAATCAACAAATAATTACTTGTAATTGAACAAAATTCAATTACATTTTTAAAACCATAAAATAAAACTTAAAATTCTTAAAACGATTTTCTAAATTATATGAAAAAAAAATTGTTGGATGTATAAAAAAAATTATAGAATAATTATGAATTTATTAAAATGTATTGTACAAAGTTCTTTTTCTTTCTCTTTTACTAGTAGCTAAAAAAAAATGACTGTTAATAACCGGTTTTTGTGTAATACATTCTTGTTGTTGTTGCTGCATCGATATTAAGGTTGTTTGTTGTTCGATATTAAAAAATATTTAGATTTTGCAAGTTCTTCGCTCTTTAGAAATTTAAAATAAACATCATTATTCAAAACCTTTCCATATTGAAAGTCGTGTTAACAAGTGTTATTGATAACAAAGTGTTGTAAATAGTTTAAATAAATTTTGAAAATAAATAGTTTTGCTAGAAAAAAAATGGATATATTTTCACAAAGTAGCACCACATCAAGTTCTACATCCGAAAACAATAATTATCTTTTAAATGAAATATTTGAAATACAAGTAAGTTAAATAGAGATTTTTAAATTGTAAAGTTTTGTTTTTCAATTACAAAAAAAATGTAATTGTAATTGAAAAAATTCAATTACAATTACATGTAATTGTGTAATTATAGGTGTAATTAAATACAAAATGTAATTGAGACCCCCCAGGTCTGGAAACCATGTAGAATTTTACAATGTTATCTGAACCAAAGTTCACCAAAAAAGTTACCAAAGTACACCAAAAAAGTTTTGTTTAGAAATATTTTTTCATACAATATATAGGTATTTCTTCTAGAAATAAATTTTTTAAATACAGTACAAAAACAGAAATTAAGGAATTCGAAAAAAACTTTTTTGCAGAATGTTCGGTGCTGAGCTTTGTCAGCATGAGTTAGATCATGACCTGACAACAGAAGAAACTCTCGATAATACCACAACAACAGAATTTACCGAAACAATTAGAAGTGTTAAGCATTTAAAAAAATTAAAACAGGACTTTAATGGCATAATGAAAGATTAAAATGATTGAAGAAAAGTGACTGAGAAATTAGATAATCTGAATTATGGGTTGCTTTTAGGGTTTTTTCCCGGGAATTTCCATTATTTTATTTCCCGTTTTCCCGGGATTTTTCTTGTGGGATCCCGGGAAATAAAAAATTTCTCAAATTTTAAGAAAATAGCTATTTATACTTTGAAATTTAGTTTTCTATTCTCTAAAAATTAGCATCTGTGGATGGGTTGTGGATTAGATCAATTGCAAGAAGTGAGTACATGTATTTAAATCAATGTCTCCTGATGTAATAAATCTACTAAAAGCAGAATGGGCAGTGCAACATTTGATAATTATTACATTAAGTGAAGTGAAGAGTTAATAAAGTACATTAATTCAAAATAAGATGCAGGCAGTAAAGTTTCATTGTCCATGAACAAGTCTTAAAAACAGGAGATACCTAAACATATCGCTTCTTTATTGCAACATAGTCATATCTACAAAAACAAACGATCTTGGCAAAATGCGATTAAAGTTTTAAAAATGTACCGATTTAAAGATATATTTTATTATAACTTCGGTTCAGTTTGAGATATAATACGAGAAGGTATGAAAGAAATCTTTGCTAAAGTTACTTAAAATTTTGAGATATGACTATGATGCAATGTAGGGGCGATATGTTTATTAGGTGATAAACACAAATTTTCAATTTCAATTTGTGTTGGTTTATATACCCGTGAAGTGCGGGGAAACCGAAATAAAATAACATTTTGGAAACTCGTGTAAGATACTACAACATACAACTTGAAAAACACATTGTCCTAAAGATTACAAATGGACCTATTGAAATGAAAAGGTTTGGAAGAAGCAGTCCGGTTGATGCTATTTTTGCATCAAACTTGACATACATTTGACTGATATAGACGTTGTTTATAAAAAAGAAAAAAATGCTTCTGATTGTGAATCCGAAGCTACAACGGTGCACTTTTAACTATTTGTCCAACTACGGTAAAAAATGAACGAAATTTTTCGGAAACATGATAATTAGTAAATAAAATCAGGAATATACTTTTTGACGACTTACTAAGCGTTTTGAGTGTATCAGAAAGTTATTTCCTAAGCCATTAAAAAATGTTATATATTTCTTTAAAGTATTTTATCTATTTTATTAATTAAATTTTTGATTTCATATCTTGAGTACCTTAATTTTTATTTTGTTTTTATAATTGTTTTATGAATTATCCAGAGCATAATAATTTATTTTGTTTTTATTATTGTTTTATGAATTATTCAGAGCATAATAATACTGAATAAAAGCATAATAATAGGTAATAATAATTCAAGTTCCTATTTCAATCTTTAGTTAATTTTTTAGTATTGAACCATTTCATTTACTTTCTTTGTAAACAAGTTCCCTTACTTTTTTTATAAAAGTTTTTTTTCATTAATTAA
This sequence comes from Pollenia griseotomentosa, assembly GCA_963931875.1. Taxonomy (NCBI): domain Eukaryota; kingdom Metazoa; phylum Arthropoda; class Insecta; order Diptera; family Polleniidae; genus Pollenia; species Pollenia griseotomentosa. The sequence goes on along the minus strand of OZ007562.1, from coordinate 170,116,165 downwards.
AACCAAAATTTACTTTGTATTATTTATATGGAGCGGGATCCCGGGATCCCGGGAATTTTAAACAAATTTCCCGCTTTCCCGGGAATCGAAAAAGTCCGGGAAAAAAAACTCTAGTTGCTTTCGATTTCAAGTCAAGTTTTATTAAAACTAAAGAAAAAAATCGCTTAAATCCTAAACATTTGAACCATTTATTTTTCTAAAACATTATTTTATAAGATCTCCTTAAACTATTATAAATTATAAACTATAAACTATTATAAACTATATAAATGATTAATAAAATGATCTCACAGTTTATTTTTTAATAAAAACATAATATCTATTAATAAAAAAATATGTATTATGTACATAGTTATTAATTTGATTTAATTGTTAGAAAAAACCTTATTACCCGGTTAACTGATCAATAACAAAATTAACCGAATATTAACCGATTAAGCTAAAACCTCGATTAATTAATCGAGCGATTAACCGATTAAAGCAAGAGTCCGATTTAATGAATACCCTACAAAATATCTAACGAATTTAAAACAATGTCCTAACCAGTTTGTAAAAAACGTTTTTCAAAAATAAAAAAAAACACACATAAAAATCTGTAAAATATTAATTTTTCTATAAATAAACAATGAACGTACAAAAGAAAGTGATTTTGAAAACGCTATAAAAACTTCAAAATAAATAATTGCCAAAAAAAACTCAAAGTTTTTTAAATTTTATAAGATTTATCTAGAATTTTAAATGTTCTTTATTTTAAACAAAATCTAGGCGGCAACATCGAACACACTTGAAGCTATTTTCCATGAATTTGTTTAAAAACAAACAACTACAAATAATTACATATTTTCCAAAACTCATGGACCGCATAAAGAAATGGCTTGTGTGATATTCTTTCGTTTCTTTTGGCTTTGAGCATTTAAAAACAAAGTAGAAATTCGTAAAACCAAAAATAAATTTAAGTAAAATTGAAAAATACTTTTTTTTACAAATAAACAAGTCAAATATACTAAAAACTTATTTGGATGAAAAACAAAAATCAACAAAAATACAATAAATATTTGGATGCACACATTTGAATGTACAAACAGCCGGACAAGTAGATGGACAGAGAGACGTACTTGTATAATTTATATACATATTTAGTACACATACTCACAAATTGTTATAAAAAATAACAAAAAAAATATAAATATATATTTTTTTTTTTTAAATTTAACAACATTTTGTAAAAGTTAATGGGAAAAATTCTACTAGATTTATTATTTAAATTGTTTATTATGCAAAAATATGGAGGTTTCCATGGAAAAATACAGGGTGTCCGCCGGGAAGGTATACAACTCGCAGTAATTCCATTGTAATCCTGGCTGTATGCGATGTGGCACCGTCTTGTTGATAACACATCTTAATCAAGCCCAAAGCATGCAGTTGTGGCGTTAAAAAGTTTTCAATCATTTCACGATATCGCTCCTCATTCGCAGTTACCGTTTTCAGTTTCAAAGAAGTAAGGTCCAATGATTCCTCCTGACCAAATTGCATACCAGACTGTCCCTTTTTGTGGATGCAAAGGTGACTAATGAATAATTTGAGAGTTTTCCATTGCCCAGAACCGACTATTCTGTTAATTCACATCTCCATTCAACTGAAAAGGTGTCTCATCAATCGTTATGATTTTTTTATGAAAATCGGGGTTGTCTTGGGCGAATTGTAACATCCTATTGGCATATGTACGGCGGCGTAAATGGTCTTGTGGAAGAAGCGCTTTTATCAACTGACTCATAAATGGAAACAAATGCAAATCCTTGTGCCAAAATTGTGGCCAAAGTTGTTCATTTGAAGACCAAGCTTGTGAGCACGGCGTCTTGAGCAGCAGTTATGTTTTCAGCAGATCCTGCAGTAAGTTGTGATCCATGCTTGTGCCTATCACCTACAGACCCTCTTTCTTCGAAATCATTCACTACATGATAAATAGTGCGTTTGTTGGCACGTTGTTTCTCTCAAAAATTCCACGTAACTTTCTCATCGTCACAGTTGTCCATGATTGATTTTGATAGCATTTTTTAACGATCGCTTAAAACACGTTGGTTTATCGAATATTTTTCCATAATAAATTTGCCACTTGACTACTTCACGACTGCCAAATATGAACTGTCAAGACTAATGTTTACCAAAATAGCGGCAAAACAGAGTAGTACTCCTTCTCGGCGGACACCCTGTAAAATTTTTAACTGCAAAATAAAAAAAATATTTTAAATATATTTAATAGCAAAAAAGTGCTATATATTTTACTCATAATTACTTTCTGAATCGATCTAACGATGCACAGTGTTGTGAGGGTGGCCATAAATGGTTCCACGTAGAGTGTCAAAATAGAACAACCAATAAATGCCTTTTTAAAAAACATTCTAGGCAAGGCGCACCTTAAATGTTTTAAAGTAATGCCCAATAGATAATAAAATACAGCTCTTTAAAAATGGAGGTTTTTGACTTAAATATTTTATCTGTTAAAAATATTATTAATATTTACATGAACCTATATAATAAAATCGGGAAAATAATGCTATAATTTATCAATAAGGTTTTATTTACCATAGTTTGTAATAATGTGCAATGTCTTGACATTAGCTTTTATCGTTTGTAATAAATTCGCAATAGAGTGGGACAAAAAAAAAAATACCGATTTTTTTTATAAGTCCAGAACCTTTTTGCTCCACATGACTGCGTATAATTTACTTCAACAAAACTTTACTGAATGTATGTAAGTTACAAATCATGAACAAGATCAACCACATATTTCCAATTTGTTTGTTTTTTAAAATTTTTTGACTAGAACCGTGAGTTGAGTAGAATAACTTATTATAGTAATGGGCATCTACATTCTGTTTTACATTCTATGAACTTACATGTTTCGAGCATTTGTTTGTTTTTTTTTTTTTTTTGGTCTAAATGGATAGATTTGGCGAGGAATAAACCTCCGGTCCAGATGTTATCTTGCACTCAAGTCCATGAATGTTAAATTTAATTTTGTAAATTCAATAATATTAAAAAAAAAAAAAAGAAAGTACCAATTGAAAATCCAAAAAGTACCAAGAAGCCCCCTCCAATAGTTTTACAATCACCCTGGACTCTTGATTCTTGGTTCGGTATTAATAAAAATTTAAAAAGTACCAGTTAAAAAAACGAAAAAGATCCCTCTGATTTACTTAGGACCTGGCATGTTTATGTTTGTAGGTCGAAAACGGAATTTCAAAATGTACCAAATGAAAAAAGTTACAAAAAATTCTCTCTTATTTTTCCATTTATAACAAAAATTCAAAAGGCACACGGAAAAAATATCTCAAGAAAATTTTAAACAACACAGTTTGTTAAAAATACAATTTTCGGTCAACAAACTTTTTATTTGATTCAAAATAGCTCTCAATAAAACATATTTAATAATGAAATAACTAAATATTTCCTCATATTCAATAAAAACAAGTAAGAAAGTATAGTCGGTCATACCCTACACCACAGTATTTTAAAACAAATTTTGCGAGAGTGTATGGCTATATGAATACGGATCTAGCTATGTTTTTAATTTTATTAAAATCGGTTTGATAGCTTCTGAAAGGCAAATATTGCCCTCCATCTCCCCTCGTGGTCCTATTTTCTTAAAAATGCATAGCTTATGTGTCTGTACAAATATGGATCTATCTATGTTTCAAATTTCATTAAAACGGTTTGATAGTCTCTGAGAGGCAGAAATTGCCTCCTATCTCCCCTCGTGGTCCTACGAATCGTCCCATTAGACTTGGTCCTTGTGCCAATAAGAACCTATGTGCCAAATTTTATTAAATTATCTCTAAAATTGCGACCTGTACTTTGGGCACAAGGTTACATGGACAGCCAGCCAGCTGTACGAACTTCGTTAGATCAACTCAGAAAGTGATTCTGAGTCGAGCTTTAAGGTGGGTCTAGGACCAAATGCATAATACCCCTCCACTAGTGTGGTGTGGGTATAAAAATATTTGAATCAAAGTAAAGACAGTATTTTTACAACTCTTTTTCATTTTTGAATAGCTTTGATAGTGTTAGAGTGTTTGTAATTCTCATTCGCTTTACAGTTTTATTTGTATAATATCTTTAGTTGTTCCAAAGTCTTTAACAAAAGGTTTCCTGATGATCTGGCCTAAGCAATCAGCGAAAACTAGCTTATCCCCTCACAGTAAATTTTAAGCTAAAATTTTTTGTGTATTTATCAAAGTATGATAATTGGGAATTCAGCACATCATAATTAATAAATAAAAAAAAAATTTCGATAAACATTTTGTTTGAGTTGTTCAACATTTCCACCAACAATTTATTTTAACAAATCACGTTAACATAGCAACGAATAGACAAGAATAGAGACAACCTATAGATAACCTATGCCCAGTAAAGAGACAGCTCGTGTTAAACTAGGCGCCGTGCAAGGCTTAAAAAAAATATTTGCATTTAAATTTTATAATTTTACAAAATTCATATAGAGCCGCCCACTGTAAATAAAATTGTTTTATATTTGCTACTTTATAATTTTTCGAAAACGAAAACAATTTGCCACAAAATTAAAATGAATAATACACAACATATTTAAATTATTATCGACAAATTATCCAGAGAGAAAAAAATGGATTACAGTGTATGTTTCATGCCAAAGGCCAGCCAGCAACACCAATTGTAAAACAACAACTACAAAAATTAATACCATGACCGTCCTGACTCTTTCTGTCCCTTTAAGCAAAAAAATAATTTTACAATAAACTTGTTGTTTTGTCTGTCTGTCTGTCTGTCGGTTATACATCAATGATTATGAAATAAAATTTTCCATAAATTAACAGTATTTATAAATAATAAAAAAAAAAATACGATTTACAAAAATAACAAACAAAATAATATTTTAAAGAACTAACTTTTAACTCAATTCATTTGTTCTATTCATTCTACATACATACATACACACACACACACGTATTTATATATTTGAATGATCTGCGGATGAGGTTGAGGTTATAATTGATAGTGACTCTCTCAGTGCTTACTTTTTCTTTAGCTCAGTACATTTATTCGTTTATCCATTCAGTATAAAATCTATAAAAATACAAATTCAGATTCAAATACCGTGTACAAAAAATATATTTTGATATACATATCGTCACCTTTAATGCAAAAGGACGTAACTAAATTTTTATTTTTTTTTTCGAGGAGAAGAAAAAAATTTGATAAATTTGGATTAAGAAGCAAAATCAATAACAACAGGGTGTTCTTGGCGTTTGAACTTTTTTAATTAAGTCGCCATTTTTTAACGCCGGGATCTAAAAATTTGAATAAAACAAACCAGAATCAATGAATAACTCAATTTCGAATTTTTATGTAGTTGCGTCCGTTTGCATTTAAGGTGACGATATGTATATTAATAAATAGGGTGATGATTGAATTGATATACTTCATGAAGTATAGTAATTTTTCAATTAAAAATATATTTTTGTATTATTTTGTTTTTATGGTTTGGCTTTTTGAAAATATTTGAAAATTTTAAGCAACAATTATACTTTTTTTTTAATTAAATAACAATTTCGAAAGAAGAATAGACACAAATAAAATGTAAACAAATTGTTTTTTTTTTCACAATGAAAATGTGTGATAGATACACACTTGTATGATAATGATTATGATCAGGGAAGGTTTTTGAGAATTTTTTTGTTTTTCTGGAAAAATACGTTTTTGCATGTTTTTGATAAAATTTAGACAAATCGTCGGCTTAGAGTGTAAACCTGCTAACTCTCTTTTAATAAATTTTACAGGAGAGACAAAAAACTTTTTATTTTTCCTATTTGCTGCTTGAAAGGAAAACCAAAAAAATTGTTGATTTGATACACTTCAGGACTCAAATTGAAGAAAAACTACATGCTGGTCGACGAGGCATATCTTTCTCTACCATACGGCATTAAAATCTCAATTTTCTTAAAAAGTGGATTTAGCAGGTCTACACTCTAAGCCGACGAAATGCATTTTTAGCATATTTTACGGGGCGCCCCGGTTGGCTGGTTGGTAGTCTATCAGTGCGAAGGTTGCGGGTTCGATTGCTGCCAGAGACTGTGATATGTTTTACTACAACGAGCTGGAGGTCTACGTTACTATTACTATTACGTACTTATTAAGTTAGAATATAAGTTGTAATTGAATTTTTAACTTTTAATAAAAAAAAAAACTAACGACAAATTGGACGTTTTGAAAAAAATCAAAATAAAGCTGCCAAAATTTTACATTAAACGAATATTTTTCTAATATTCGTCCTTATTATGGGAGTCGTTGATGAAAACGAAGAACAAGTCTTTCGAAATTTTTGTAGATATAAATTTAAATTTACGACAACGAAAATGTAAAACTCATATAGACAATTCATAAAGTGTTCTATTGTGTAATATTGGTTGTATTTGCTACGTTGCTATTGTTTGGTAAATTAAGTCTGACTATAAGTTGTAATTGTATTTGTAACTATTAAAAAAAATCTAACGATAAATTGGTAGTTTTAAAGAAAATCGAAATAAAGGTCGTGTTAATTCGAAATTCTTTTCGATATAATTAAAAATTAACGACAATGACAATGTAAAGCTCAAAAAGGCAATTCACAACGTGTTCTTTTATGTCACATTGGTTGTATGTATTTGCTATAATTTTTTAAATGCGACATTTATAAAATTATAGCAAATACAATCAATATGACACAATAGAACACTTTGTGAATTGTCCAATAAAAAATTTTTCGCATATGTGCTAGAGTTTCTACGCGGGAAAGAATTCCCGGGAATCCTGGGACATTTTTTTTTTTTAATTAATCCCGGGAAATTTTTTCCGGGAATTTTCGGGAATTTCAAATTAAATTTTTTGAAATTTAAATTTGTTAGTATCGTTAAAATCAAAAACTAGCAATAAAAATATTTTCTTTTCCAAAATTACTAAAAACTACCTACAAATCGAACTATTTTTTTCTACGACAATAAATCAACGGTCCTTCTAATTGCTGAAGAAATGTCTAAAAATCTTCTTGAAGAAGAAAATGAAAATGTACACGATACACCATCACCAACACCAAAATAAATCATCTACAAATTCTAATAAATCTAAGGAAAATACAAAAGCCTGAAAACATTTTTAAAAAAGAATTTGACGTCTGTGGATACACGGGTAACAAAAACAAATTTCAAAATTTTGTTTTCGTTTAAAATGTTAGTTTAACGAGTCACTTTTTCGCTCGCATTCTAAAAACAGGCAGTAAAACTTAAAAACAATCATCTTCTTTATTTTTTAATGATTTATAACCTTACGGTTTCCTCTGGATTTGGAAGGTATTGGAGTGCCTCTTCTCCCCTGCAAACTCGAACTTCGGCCATCGCCTAAATATATTGCTAATGACAGATTAATGCAAACACTGGCTGCAGGATTGCAAGTCAATTATGGTCTCGCAAGGATAACGGGCGTGTTTTGTTTCTAATACCGATAACTAAAAGGGACGTATCCCTTTTGGTATCTGTTATCACGGGACACTGTCTTAAAGGTAAGCATTCACAGCGACTGGAAGCTGGAAACTGTCATTACTGCCGCAGCTTACGAAAATGAGGAAGGGGGCGTAGAACACCTTCTATGTCACTGTTCTTTACTGGCGAGGAGGCAACTTGACGAAAAGGGATCCGCCACCTTCAGTGGATTGTGTAATACCTCTGGTGTTGAACTGGGGCACATTCATAATATCGCAAGAAGTTGAATTTGGCTAAACGGTGGGAGTTCTGCTTAGTGGAACTCAATGGTATTAAAATGGATAATAAGGTCTAAGTGTGGCAGATCGACACTGGACACTAATGAAAATTTTACTTCAAAAAAAACATACTTTTTACAATATTTTTGGTATGCGAGCTTATGCTTTTTTTTTGCAAATTGTTGGGCATATTTCTTTGATTTTTTTAAGCTTTATTCCTAGAACATTTTAAAGTGTCTTTGTTTACATAAAAACTTTCCCTGATTATGATGAATCCATGTGTAAAAATGTTTATTCGTATCTTAACTAAAACAAACAGATTGAGTGTTCAATATAAGTAATTTTAAATTTCAATTTCGATTTCAATAATAATTAAAAAAAAACAAAAAAACTTTATATGTATATCTAACAATAACTGCGCATTTGTAGGATAATTTGCTTTTGGCTTGATGTGTATGCGTTGTGATATTGATCATTTTGATGTCGATGACGATGATGAAATTTGTTTGTTTTCATATGAAAAGTATACAAAAATTGTTTTTATGAAGAAAAAAACAAAAAGGAAAAACGTATGAACGAAAACAATTTATAAAATCATTTAAATGATATAATTGTCTTTGAGCAAAAATTAGATTCAAATAACAGCAAAAGCAACAGATTAAGTAGAAGACCTGCCCAAGGCGAATACTTGCATACTAGGGTATTCATTTAATCGGGCTTTCGCTTTAATCGGTTAATCGCTCGATAAATTAACCGAGGTTTTGGTTTAATCGGTTAATAATCGGTTAATTTTGTTATTGATCGGTTAACCGATTAATAAAGTTTTGTTATAAATTAAGTAATTTCAATTAATAAAAATGCAAAAATTATTTATTATTGGAGCCTATTGGTAAAAAAACCATAATGTAACGAACAACACAATTCTTGAACTAAAACGAGCAAACAAAAAAGTAATTCATAAATATGAAAAACATGTTTTATAATTAATACAAAATATTTTTATGTATTTATTAAAAAATTAACTGAGATTTTTTTATTAATTATTTCAATAGTTTAAGATCTTATAAAATAATCTTTTAAAAAAAAATTTGATTTAAATGTTTAGGATTTATGATTCTTCTCTTTAGTTTTGATAAAACTTGACTCAGAAAAAATTCTTTCAATTATCGAAGATGTTGGAGAAATCGGAAGCAACCCATAATACAGATTCAAGAATGATAAAAGCAAGATTACGCATTGCACATGTTTACAAAATTCAACTGTTTAATATGACGTCACTTTAGCATATTATACACATGTTTGTTTGCTTGTGTTTCGATATTTTAGCTGCATTTATACGCTGATGTGACGGAGATGCGCAGAAACATTTCATTTTTAAAAGCTGAATGCGTTATCTTGGTTTCTTTGTATCATGATACAGATTATCTAATTTCTCAGTCCTTTTCCAGGATTTCTCTCATCATATAACATTTTCCATTATGCCATTATTTCGGCTAATTTTGTTAAAGATAGTTTGTGTTACAATCGAGAGTTTCTTCTATAATCCCAGCACCGACCAATCTAAAAAAAATGTATTTCCGAACCAATAGTTTCTGTTTTTGTACTGTATTTTAAGAATGTATTGCTCGAATAATATACCTTTTTTTATATGAGACGAAACAAACAATTAAAAACACAAAAAAATATGTCATAACACTTCCAAAAACTAAAAAAATTTGTAACATCGGTTAATCGACTGAAATTAACCGGTTTAATCGTTAATCGAAAATTGCCAATTTTAAATTAACCGATCAGTTAATCGGGTAGTAATTAATCGGTTAACCGATTAATTGCATACACACTTTGAAATACACCCAGCCAACAATAATTCAAGCCTTTATAATTGTAACGCTAAATTTTAGAAAATGTAGTTGAGTTTTTTTATGAAACCTTTGCTAACAATTGAGAATAGAAATGAAAAAATTCAAAATTGATTTAAATTACCAACTTCGTGAAATCAAGTAAAGAATTTCTAGATTTTTTAACTATCACCAAATAGATTTTATTGATTACTAAAAATTTTAAATTGCTTACGAGGTTTCGTTTAAATGTGCTAAATTCCCATTTCATACTATTGATAAACTGATATTTATGATGGGATAAGCTATTCCTATGCGCATTTCACTTGTTGTTCAGGCCAGATCGTCAGGAAACTACATCCTAAGACTTTAGAAAAACTAAAGATTTTATAAAAATAAAACTGTTAAGCGAATAAGAATTATAAGCAACAGTTTTACTTGTAACATTATCAAAGCTTAAACAAAAACAACAACAATAAACAGTGAGTTTATCTTTTCTTACAGTCCCGACTACAATTGGTTGATTCTTTGTCAACTCTGAATGTAGTTGTAAGTGGGTAAAGAAAAAATAAAAATAACAACAAATTACTTTATTTTATTTTGCCAGTTCAGTTTTAATTGCACTGCCACATGCATATTAGTTATCAATGTTTTTCTTGGGATTCAAAAAATTAATAAACAAGGTTTCGTTTAAATGTGCTAGATTCCCATTACTGGGAATGTATGAAGTTTCCTGACGATCTGGCCTAAGCAACCAGTTAAATGCGCATAGGAAAAGCTTATCCCATCAACAATAAATATCAGTTATCAATAGTATGAAATGGGAATTTAGCTCATTTAAACAAACCCTTGTTGATTAATTTCTTGAATCCCAGAAAAAACTTTGATGGTTAAAATTTTTTAATTACTAATATTTTCAATTTTGATAAAAAGTATGATCAAAACTGTGCGATTTCAAACAATGTGTTAATTGATTCAATTCAAAAAAATTCATAGTCTCTTTAGTTTATATGTATATTCTGGGTCCTTATCAGCAGCGAAGATGATTTATCGATGTTCGCCCTTCCGTCTGAGCGTTAGTTTGTTAAAATAGGTTTCCGAAAACTCCAGATATCATGGAGACCGGATTTTTAAGTACTTGTGTCACATATGCTCAGTTTAATTTTTCTATTGAAAAGCAGCCAGATCGCTCGATAAATGAATGAGATATATCATGATTGCCTCTAATTTTCGTCATTAAATCCCCGAATGTTTTTTATTTTATTGTGTAGACTTTTTTATCTTTTTTAGACATCGCAAATACATACCAAATAAAAAAATAGAGCTTGCAACTGAGCAGGTTTGTAAAAAAGAAACTTAAAAGTATCGCTTATTATCGTGCTTACGGAAGACATGAATTTTATATGGCGAGTCTACTTTGAAGCAATACATTTTTGACACAGAAAGCGATTCATTCAGCGCATAAAAACTGTTGAATGTAACGATTAGCTTTAAACTCTGAATTTTTTTTTTGTTATTACAGTTATTATTTAATATGCTCCCTTACAAACCTGCTTCGTAGTAAGGAATTGTCGTGGCTCCTCAAATGTTATTTTATTTTTTTTTTAAATTTTTAAGAATTCGTTCACTTAACTTACTGCACCTGCATGATTTTTTAATTTAACAAACCTTTAATAAATAAAATTACCATAAAAATTTGTTTTTTAAAACTTTATTAGATACTATTAAAATATATTTATTTAACTTTATTTATTGTTTTAATAAGTTTTGAAGTTGTGTTAACTGTTTTATTTAAATATCAGATTTCTAGTTGGAAACGCAATAGCAATAACTTGGTTTAACACACCATGATGAATTAGAATAGTTAAGGAATCTGCATAATCGGCTTAGAAGCAAAAAATTTTTGGTTTTAGATATTTAAGTTCTGTCCACTTTATGAGGCCGTTATGTGGTAACCCAATCTGGTCGAAATTTCACAGAAAATGCTTAGTAATTTAACTGATTTGTTGAAAGGCATGACCCCTTAAAGTTTTAACAATTTTTAATTTTCTTATTTTTATTTATATTTGCCTGACCCATGTATTTATATACTTTGCAATAATATCCAGCAAGAAATCGAATAAAGCGCAAAGTTATAAAATCAACAAAAACTGAAAGATATAAGTTAAAATCTCAACTTACAAATATTAAAATTTATGCTTGTGTTTAAAAATAATATATTAAAAGTCATTTAAAGTATACGGAAAATTGAGTAAGATTCAAGAGTAATAAGTACAGACTTTTTTATAGTAGCTTGGGTTCGAATCTCATACAATTATTTTTATACCCGCCACCACTAGTGGTGAGTGAGGGTATACTAAGTTTGTCATTCCGTGTGGAACTTGTTAATGCTCTTTTAAGACCGCATTTAGTATACCTATATATGTATATTCTGGGTCCTTGATTAGTTTTAAGTAGATTAAGCCATGTCCGTTTTGTTATATTGAATTTATATTCTTTACTTTGTTACACTTTGTATATGGGTAATTCCAAAGTGTTGAACGTGACAGTCGTGCGCATCAAAAATGCAATAACATTTTAAACAACAAATATTTTTACGTTCTTTTAAACCTAAAATTAAAGCACTAATAAAGCACTATTTTCTATGCTTAAGTTTATGAGGCGCGATTCTAGGTAAGAGATAATGGCAAAAGAAGTAGCGGTTCGAACGTGAAAAAAATAGAAGTAGTTTTTGTGGCCATGTATAAAAAGGCGTAATTCAACGAAACCTGTCGCAATTTTTTAGTCAAACTACTTTCATAATTTTACGTAGCAACGTAACATTTAAAAGTCTTTGGTTTGATTCCAAAATCTTCTGTATTTTTTTTTTTTTTTTTTTGTTTAAGCCAAAATCTGTTTCGATACGTGGCATTTCGAACGTGACATTTTTTCCATAATAATTTAACTGAATAATGATGAAAAAAAAAATAAAAATTTACCGTTAATCCGAATAAGACATTATTTTTCGAACTCATCCTTATATTACAGACCATGTAAGAAAATTTTTTTGGAATAATTTTCATCAAATATCACCTCTTTTAAGGAAGATAATAATAAAGAAAACATGCAATAAAACATTCTCACAAATAAGAAATTACGTTTGCACAACTTTGCAGTCCGATTGTTCATCTAAGTGAACAAATTTCTGTGGTTTTCACGAATAATCGCGTAAGTCGGTTTTTACCGAAATTGAGATAATAATGTCAAAGTGCTACACTTTGTATTAGGTTTATATAAGTATTAAGCTTTTTAGAATATAATGTAGTATTATTAATTTTTTTCCTGCTAAAAACAACTTAAGTTAACTGTTTAATAAAATATTTTGTTATTATAACGATTTATGTCGACATACATCGCCAAAAATTGTAAAATTGCTGAATATGTTTCCAAATAAAAAGCATATGTGATTAATAACAACTTATATGTACATGTGCGTTTATTGTTGACTTCTTTAGTTGCAACAACAGCAGATGAGCGGTTGTTTGTAATTTTAAGTCCATACGTTGTGCTATAAGTATCAAAAACTCTGAATATGTCGCCAACTTGTGTGCTAAAAATAACAACGTAAGTCGTCATGTGTGATTAAAATGATAACATTTATTTTCACAAAAAAGAACTTATGTGGAGATATGATGTTATATTGCACACACTTAATGTGTCAACCAAACATATGCATTTTTAATCCTTTTACAGATTGTGATCCTGTGAGGATTTTTTCATGAAAACTATGTATAATACGTAGAAAGTCACTGTTAAGAGGATAGTAAAGAAAAAAGTTTAAAAAAGCATCTACAGAAGTCGCAATTGAAAAAAATAATTGTTTTTGCTCTCCTGAAAAGTTTGGTTTTATAACTTACGCGATTATTCGTGAAAACCACAGATTTATGGGTAAATTAATAAAATTAGTAAAATCTAAATATTTCTCTATAACAGTATCGTAATATAATCAGCTTTTAATAAATTTTAAATTTTCGGTCACGGTGGACCTTTCGACGGAAATGACCATATATTTCATCAAGTTTCATTTGTAATTAGTTTAGAAATTATCTTTTGTAATTAAGTCAGTTAAAGAAAATATTTAAAAAAAAATAAAATATATATATGTTGCATTTTTTTTATTAGTGGAATTATTATTTAATTCGGAATTCCTACAATTAATTAATCGAATAATGCGTTTGTCTGTCCGTCTGTTGAAAACAAGCTTACTTTCGAACGACTTAAGAACATAATTGGTGTAAAATTGTTTCTAGATCCACTTAGCAGTTAGAAATTGTAATCGAAAAAATGGGTTCAGTAGAATAAGAGTTATGAATACAAATTCACGGGATACCGGGTTTTTTTTTTTTTTTTTTTTTTTTTTTTTTTGGAAAATCCCAAATGAAAAAAACACTACTGCTGGCAAATATGGCAGTAGATCCTGCTGTAATTCAAATTATTTGAATGCTGGCCGGCCGTTCATAGAAAAAAGACCAAGTTCTATTTTTCTAAAATTTTAAAAAAAAATATTAAATAAAAAAAATATAAACTACCAATGTTGCCAATTTTGTTTGATAACCTCCTATCTAAAATTTTATTGTAAAAATAAATTTTTGTTTAAAATTTTTTTTACATCTTTTGTTTTAAAATATTGTTAAATCTTTTTTATTAATAAAATCTTTAAACCGAATTAAAAAATTTTTCCTTTATATAAGCCATTTTCAGTGGTGAAGAAGTGGCAACACTCATTGGTGTATCAAAGGCTTATTGAATAGAATTTCCATACAAAAACCGGTTTATAAACATTCTTTAACTATACAAATTTATTATGAATATGGGGGTAAATCTTTAATTTAATATAATTTTTATATTATTAAAGGTGAATTTAAACATTTGTTTCGGACAAAATTTTTGTCCAAACAAAATTTTTTGTGTCATTTCAGAAACTTTTCCCGGAATATGAAAACTGTCATATGCGAACAAAATCTATTTTACAAGGTTGTAGTACTGTAAAACAACATGCTTGGAATTCAAATCAGCTTTGTATATATGAACAGTTTTAACCTTAGTTTAAGTATTTCCGGACGAAATGAACATAAAAGCAATTCACGCTAAAAGTTATACGTGAAAAGTACCTTTTTTCCTCCAGAATGGTGAATCTAGCTTTTAAACTGCACTGAATTGCTAAACTGAACCAAATCCATTTAAAATTACCCGCAACTACACGCAAGAAGAAAACCAAAATTATGTATTGATAAAAAAACTAAAGGTCTCCGCACTGGCCACAAACAAAACTATTGTTGTCTGTTAGACATGGCGATTTCTCGCAAATCGTGACGATTTTGAAACGATGTGGCCTTTTTTTTTTGACGATTTTTGAAATAGTTGGCGTATTCGTTTTTTGATGTGCCATGAATTTGTTTTAAGAATCGTAAAGACCACACCATGTATTTTCCCCTTTTTGCTGCTTACGCAACTGTTAAAAAAGTAAAATGTGTATTGTTTTACAAGTTACATGTACAAAAAGCGTAGCTTTGAGGCGTTAAATGCAAAAATAAGGTTTACTTTCTACTTTTGAAAACGTCACAAGCAGCGTTGGAACAGATCTGCAGATCTCGACGAATAAAATGTTCGATTTTCTTGTGATTTGCCGCACAAAAAGCATTGTATGTAACTTGAAACGTAGAACGCGAGAAAGGTATGAAATACAAACAATGCATGGAGGAAAAACGCATGGTGTGGACATCCAACTTTTTTTTTTTTTTTTTTTTTTTTTTTTTTTTAAATTTCCTAAGCTAATCCCGCGAAGCTCTATGCTTGTCTGCAGGAAAGAAACCAGAGTCTCTGGCGGGAATCGAACCCGCAACCTCGGCGCTGATAGACTAGCTCGCTACCAGCTAGCCTACCGAGGCACTCAAAATACGACTGTTGTGAACAACCCCTCATAATTTAGTGTGCTATTTTGAATTGAAATCAGCTGATTTAAAACAAATATAAAAAATAAATATTTACCTAAAATAAAAATATTTTTTAGTTCAAATCCATGAATAAATAAATTAAATTAGATCTTGTCTGACTATTCTCCATTTATTAGACGCAAATCACAAATAAATTTTATTTTGTTTGTTTACCAAACATCAGAGTCCTAAGCCGATATAATTGGACGCCGCAAGTGTTTTGTTGCAAAAATTGCAAGGCGCAGGTTAAATTCGGATATTAGCCGGATAGAACTATGCCATCAACGGCGACGGCTACAAAAACTAATGCGGCACGGCTCAGCCGCTCAGCGCAGGTCTCTTCTGATTAATTACGATGGCACAATAAACATAGCAAGCAAAGTTCTATTAATTTAAGACACTTTTTGTTAACAAAGCAACAACAATATTTTTAAACCATTGTAAAATGTTAAAACATTATGACAATATAACATGATAGCTCACCTTGTGAATACCCCATATGTTTAAATTTTCTGTTTAAGATGCATTTCCTTTAAGACCCTGGATTTAATTTTTTTTTTTGTTTGTTATTTTGTGTCCGTGTGATGTTATTATTTTAGTTTAAATTGTTGTTGTGAATACCCCATATATTTAACACATTTTTTTTATGACAAAACCCATATGCAAATAGGGCGTAGTATAAAAAAAACTGTACTCGTTTACACATAAAATTAAGTCCATTTATTATAATTGCTTAAAAGTCGGCTGTTTTTTTTTTTAAATGTTTTTTTTCAAAACAATTCAGTAGAAACGAAATAACAAAAAAAAAAAATTGTACTGAATATGGTAAAAAATTTTGCATAAGTTTTAAAAGATAAAGAGCAAAACACACACACACACACACACCCACATTTTCTATTAAACAACAAATACTTAAAATCAACATCATGATTATGATCATTAACGAACTATTTCATTATCGCCATCAAATAATACAACAAATAAAAAGTGTCGCCATTGTTTTGAAACAATTTTTTTTTTTTTGTTCTCTTTTGTCACATTTGCCAGCCATCCATCCATTCAGCCATTGAATTAAGACAGTCAGTCATTTAAGCATTTTTTACAGTCAGTCATTCAGTCTGTTTGACTTTCTGTCTGTTAGTTATCGACACCGAACAATACAACAACTCGTCATCCAGATAAACCGAACCAAATCAACCATTAAACCAACCATCCATTCCATATTACGAACATTTACTTATACCCTTCATACGACCAAAAACCCTCCCTTTCAACGGCATTTCCCTTTTATTTCATAACAATTTTCAATATTTTGTCTGTATTTGCGTTTTTTTATAAGTTTTTCTGTTTGTCTGTCATTTTTTGCTGCCTCTATTTCGATTTTGTCATTTATAAGTGCGGGTGTGAGATTTAACTTACTTTGTGTCACTTTGACGCATCTACTATTATCGAAGAAATATATGTACATACTTATATTTTTTTGTATGTTTGTAAGTTTGTATGAATCTAAAAGACATGCAAGGGTGTATACAATTTTATAACCTGAAATAATAGGTTTTGAATTTGAAAGTTCTTACTATTTAAATTGCCCTGGGAGGCCAATTGGTAGCTAGTATTCCAGTGTGAAAGTTGTAGGTTCGATTCCCGCCATATACTTTGGTTTGTTTGAGTTAAAAGGAGGATGAGGTCTACGTTACTTTTATTCCCAAGTTTGTGTTAGAATATAATTTGTAATTGTGTTTGTATCATCTACTTAATAAATAAGTATTTTAATTATTAAATAAAACATGAAATTTTGATTATATTAATTAGAACCTCTTACATTTGAAACACCTGCTGAAATTGTTACTACCCAACTATCCATCCCTGAATTGTATGTTCATTGTAGTTTCTCCATTATTGTATGTGATTCTTTTTCAATTTATTTATTTTTGTTTTATTTGTTTTTTTGTTTTAATAGTTTGGTAAATATATTAAACTGTATTATAGACTCGTAACATTCGATTGTTTTTGGGGTAATAAAAATTATCTGTGTCAAGTGTGCGTAAAATGTAATTAAAACATTCTTGATGTTTATGATGTTCCGCTATTTTCCAGCTGGGCAGCAAATGGCCTCAATTGTTGAGTTCCAACGGACTCAATTGGGGGCTGTTATTATGGTCTCGTTCCATGTTAACCCTGCAGCAGTAAGCTCTTTAATTGGTGCAGTGCGCCATGGTGTTTTTGCTCGTCCGTGACGGTGAGAGCCTTGGAGGTTATATTGCAATGCCGCCTTTGCTATCTCGCACGTCTTACTCATCGGTTAGTAAAAACCTGTAGGCCCGAGATTTCATCCCCGTACGCGCGGAAAAAAATATATTACAATATGGTCACCTCCAACAAAATAAATTTTAAAGAAAATTTTAAACATATTATTTTTAATTTAATTATTTTATTGCCACCGACAACTATATTATTATTAAATTAGTCCTCCATCAAGAAGTCACAATCAAATTATTATGGTTGCCTCTAAACATGGTTTGGTTAAATATGACAATAATTTATTTTCAAATTAACAATAGTATTTTCCTCTTTTCTAAGAGCCTGCTATTATAAGTGTTCAACATATTTTAGAAGGCAAATAATATTGTTATGGTGTCTTGATGGAGGACTTATTTAACCATATATGGTTGTGGATAACAATAGTATGGTTTAATTAAACATAAGTTTAAAATTTTCTTTCAAATAGTTTTGTTCGGGGTGATTATATTTAAACCTGTTTTAATCATGTTTCAAGTACGTGTTGAAGACTTGTGTTTTTAGCTGTCTCGATAAGTCAGAAGATTTCCACACATCGCTCAAAGATACATGGCTTAGTGCGTGAATCTACGTCTTCATTGGCGCCGCTCTTTTCGGTAATTTTGCAACTCAAGTAGCACAATGTTTTCTAATCCTTTATGGTGTTGTTGTTGAGTGTAAGACTAGTAGTGATGGTAGTATTTATCCGTATCCCATCAACAATAAATTGCAGTGTTTTTATCAAGAATAAAAATTGGGTGTTAAGCACGACAAACAAAATCTTGTAGTATTTTGTATCATTAGTTCTTAGATTTGTTGTGAAGAAGTTGATGCGCAGGACGATATTCAGAGCATTTAAGGGTAGCGGTAGTATTTTATGCTGCATATGTGGAAATCTAAGTAATAAAAGCCATATATCGTCAGAGTAGTCCAGGAATCGAAAAAGTATTCGATCACAACTGCCAGAATCAGTCCCCACATTATTAAGTTTCTGGAAGGAAGTTCATGGAATACCCTTTGGATCGTCGATGTTCGTTTCTGTCATGCCGTCATCCAAGACAAACAAAAAGAGGAGCGGCAATAGGACACACCCCTGGAGTACTCAAACACCAATGGGACATTTTTCTGCCATTTCGCCCATATATAGTAGTTACTTTGTTTTCGGCTTTTCCTGTACAGAAGTTTGATTTTGTATATTATTGTTTCTAGGATATTGTTTTTTTCTACTGTAAAGCTCTCCAGATGCTGTTTCTTCCTATTGAGTCGGCAGGTCTCTTAAAGTCCCCAAAGAGCAGGTATGTGGGAGAGTTGTGCGCATTTGCTTGCTCTATTCTAATTCGCAGTGTTATAACACATGATCTACGTATGGTCTTCCTTCAAGGACTCTAGCCGGTTCTTTCCTCATGCTCTCGAACGGTGGTGAAAGCTTTGGCAGTATAATGGTTGCTTTTATTTTGTTGGAGGTTTTCAGTAGGGTTATTCTGTGGTACAGTTGTTATAAGACCTTTAATCGAGCGCTGTGGGATGTTTTTGTTTGCCCATGCGTTGCAGATTGGGATGGTTAGGATATTAGCAATCCACGTGGGGTTCAGTTTTAAAAATCCTGGTGGAATGTTGTTAGATCCGGCCGATTTATGGCTTTTTAGTTTTGTTATTGCGACTTTTGTTGGGTCGAGCGTTCGATATTGCAGTATTTAGCGAGGCGGCTTAATTGTCGTTGTTCTCACCGCTGCTGCTGATTGGGTTGTGTTGCAAAAATAAAAACAACTTAAAAGGACGAAATTGTTTATTGGTAAACAATTTCATAGATCCTTATGAAAACTTTTTTTTGCATATTGTCACATTATATAAAAGATAAATCCAAGCTTTAAATATATTAAGCAGTTAATCTGTAATTTTTTAATTTTATTAGTTTTTGGCCAACTATTTCAGTCACATAGCCAGGGTACACAGTTTCTGAAGCCTTTTCCAAAAAAAAAAATACATGCATGTACATTTTGTTCTTCACTCAAATACTAACGAAGGGAAAAATTTCGCCAGATTTTTTTATTCTTTTAATTGAGGGTACTTTTTAGTTTCCATTTTTTATTCGAAAAACTCTAGAAAATAGACGTTTATAAAAATTTTGCTTGATATACATTTGTTAAATTTAATAATCGGGCATGTTCTACAAATCGAAATAAAGTGGAATTGAAATCGAACGAGAGTTTAATTTCAACTATTTACAGAAATAACTGTAGTTTTTCTTGTTTTTAAGAGCTGTTCTTGTAAACATAATTGGTACTCAAAGTATTTAGTTTATAGAACGGAATATTTGTATGAACTTTCTTTACAGGCTCGTTTTTAAAATTTGTTCGGTTTTAAATCTACTTCATTTCGATTTACAGAACATACGCGAATTTTTTTCTGAATACGGGGTCATTTTTTAAGTTGGTACGTACATTTTGTAATCAAAATCTGTTGGGAATGAAATTTCATAATTAGTACTATAAATATTTTTAAATAATCTTGGAAAATTATAAATTTTTTTATTTTGATTAAAATTTATTGTTTTAAAAACTAGAATTTGGTAATTATTGAATTTTCAATAATTATTTAATTATATTAAACCTTTTTTCGAATGAGTCAAATTTCAATTTATAAAGCTTTCCTGCAATAGTCCTTTTCTCTCAATATTTTACATACTTTTTGCATTTTACGAATCTTTAATTAACATTGCAGTTTTAGATATGTCTATTTACTTCTGAATGATTCTATACACTAATAGAATATATTGTATATTCCTGCTGCATGTTTCATTTTAGCTATCCTTTAGTTAGCAATGAAGTAATTTGTGTGTACACAGAAAAAATTATTGCTGAATTATTTTCAAACAAACGCTTGTTTGAAATTTTTTTTAATTTCTACAAATTTTTTTACTGATTCAATTAATATTTTTGTTTGATTTTTATTTTAGCCAACAGAAATGTTGACAACTATTCAAAAATATAATAAACGCGTTATTGGCTTCTAGTTTTCATAATTTTGTATGAAATATTTAACGCTCTTTATTGTTGTCGTGTTTTTGCATTTTTTTATTTGACCGTAAGCAACACTTCTTTATGTGAAATATAAGAACAACAAAAAAAAACACATACAGTCTATTTTTGGACGCTTTGAAAAGGTACAACTATAAGAAAGATGATAAAATAGCGTGGCGAGGTTTGTAGTAAAAAACAACAAAAACAATAATAGGTAAAAAACGTTTCACTCTTTTTAAACAACAACAACATTAGAAGAAACAAAATAAATTTTTGTTGGTTTCAAAGTTGGTAAAAAAGAATGAAAAACAAAATCCCGTATTCAATTTTTTAAAAATGTTTAGTTAAATACCTACATCAAATAAAAGAAATAAAATGATGACGAAAAACATGTCGAGTACAGAACAGTGAGTGAAGAAGAAAAACATTGTGTGAACAAACAAGACTTGGTGCAAAAATTATTCCAACAAAAAAATGTGTCTCAAAGCCAGCCGGCGCCGCTCTGCTCTGCCTTCATCTACTTCTACAGTGCTTTCTTGTGTGCGCGTCATTGCTTGTGCAAAAACTTTTTTGTTTGATTCAGCAAAATTATTTGTTTGAAATTTATATGATTTTCAGTAAACTATTTGTTTGATTCAGTTAAATTATTTGTTTGAAAAAATCAGTGTTTTTTTTCAATAAACGAAATGCAAATAAATTGTTTGAATATGCAAATTTGTTCGTAGGACCGATTTCAGACAAAAAATGTTTTGATTCTACAAATTTTTTGTTTGAATTGGAAAAATAATTTTTTCTGTGTACATACAATTAAGCAATAAAGTGAATGGTTCGAAAAATTTCTTTATACAATTTAGTTTTCGAACAAAATTTGTAGGGAAACAATTTTATTGGCGTGAAGGAAAAATAGATTTTTTTTATTGACTTTATTATTGACTTCGTGCCTCTGCTATACATTTATTAAGAAACTGCAGTTTCCTTTGTTCGTTTGAGTTAAATTCACCACTGTGCAGCCGTTTTCCAAGAGGATAATGCTTAATAATCTTAAGGGTCTTCTGCAAGTGAATGATTTTCATAAATTTAGATAAGTGGGTAGCGTTGTTAAGCGTGAATCTATTCATAATGATTTACCAGAATAGACTGATCATAAACGTCGAAGAGCGAGTCGATCAGCCAGTTCGTTGGACAGGTGACCTTTTCGTTAGTTGCATTAGGCTCAAGGAAACACCCTTTATTACAATAAATCTTTAAAATTCTAATGAAGGTACCAATTTCAAATTAATATTACATACATATATTCAAATTGGAACTTTTTCCAAATACGACACAGAAAAATTCTCGGCAATTGTTTTTTTTTTTTCAATAAAACCATTAATCAAAAATAAAATCAGGGGCCTAATTCTGGGAGTCGTGATAGAGTACTTTCTCGATTCGAAAGCAATTTTCTTTCTAATTTTTTCAGTCGATACTGAACGAATCGAAATTATTTTTTCAATATTGTAAAACTTAAATTAATGCTTTACAAAACTGGAAAAATAATTCCGATTCGTTCAGTATTGACTGAAATCGATCGCGACTGCCAGAATCAGGCCCCAGTTTTTATTAAAAATTTAACCAAGTGAATTAATCTTGTACTCGTATCAAAGTATTAAATTATTTTTATTTAGAAAGGAAGAACATATATATCAATTAAGGTAGATAACACTAGTTTACAGCCAAAAAAAAATACCAAGAACACCACATGCCTAGATAAGTACTTAGAAAAAAAATTGCAGCATTTTTCGTGTTCAGGAGGTCCCAATAAACTTATCTAGGCATGTGGCGTTCTTGGCATTTTTCCAAATGAAAAATTTTTAAGCAGTGTAATCATTCAAAGCTAATTTCGATCTACCAAATGTTAAATTTTGTTTTAAAGATTGATGTTTGACTACCAGCCGTCGTCAATGGCGGTGAGTGTTAAACGGCAAACCCCTCTGAAGAGATTGAGTGGTTGCAATCGAAACGTGAAAACCAGGGTTCGGTTCCCAGCTCAGTCAAGAATGGAAAATTATTAACAAAAAAATTTTAATTAATTTCAACTTAAAGCTTAAGCCCAATTAAAATATCAAAATTTTAATTAATATCTCAAATTTTTAAATTGAAATCAATTTTTTTTTTTTTTTTTTTTAAAGATTCTCCAAACAGTATTTTATATATGGCTTAAAATACAGAAGAACGCAAGCGAACATTAAAGCTAGAGTAGGTTATAAGCTCTAGTATTTGAGGGCTAAAGCTTCGATTCTTGTCTAAGTTTATGTACAACATTTTAGTAACTGATATGAGTTTTAAGCATATTTTTAAAGAATTTTTCTAATTGATTTTATCTATAGTGTTTTTAAAATTCGTTGCAAACGCATTTTCTCTGTACTACTCGAATGTTTATATTGTTTTAATTTTTCATTGTGTGTTATTATTGTTTTTATGTAATTATATTTTTTAACTTACAGTCTCATTGCAAATTGTTTTCATACAGAACTTTAAAAGAATTTTATTTATTTATTAAAAGTTACAACTACAATTACATATTATATTATAAATTAATTTTTGAAATTTTTTTAGTTGGGCTTGAGTTTATCAAATTAATTGTCATTAAATTATTTTTGCTGAAGAAAGGAATTTTACAACATAAATTTTTCAGAAAAAAAAATTTTTTTTATTTTATCGTTGGCTGAGCTGGGGATCGAACTCTGGTAAAATTTTCATGTTTCAAGAATCACCACATTCTTTCATTTGAATTCTTTTGAGTTCTAACCTCTGCACCACTGCGTTGCCTGCAAGCCAACAGCCAAACATCAATCTTTAACCAGTGGTACTGGTGGTTCAAAATTTGCTGTAATTATAATTTTTAATTTTATTTACCTGTTGCTTCTAAATAAAACGAGTAATAGTCACTTAGACCTTCAGTGAATCAGGGAATATTTTTTGGCAGGAATTGAACCCGCAACCCTCGCACTACCAACTAGCCCACCGGGACACTTTGACAGAATAACAGTTATAGCAATTTAAGCCGTACAAACTTTGAAATCTTTTTAATAATAATTTCGGAGTTTTTTGATATAAAGTAATTAAATACAGGGCCCAGTAAAAACTTTTAAAGTATAATTTCTTTACGATTAAAAGAATTTGCTAAGAAAGAACAACGTCTTTAACCATATTAAATAATGGATATTAACTCTGTAATGCTTTTAGAACTACCCTGCGGAAAATTTGTGTCAATTGGTCCAACGGACTGGTCCTGGCAGTTGTGAAAATATTAAAAGGTACAAAAAGAAAGAACTCATGACCAGTGAAAGGAGAACCAATCATGTAATGCTAGGAACACAACTGGGACGAACGACGAATTTCGCCCTACACGACGAATTTTTTAGTAAAAATTCGCTGAGTAAATTCGTCGTATGAAACACATTAACGACGAATAACTAACAGCTTTACTAACTGAGAAAGTTGTTTGCTGTTTGTGCAAAGAGAGAGAAATAGAAATGCGATAAAATAATAAAAAAAAATTATCTAATTAAAAAGTAACTTTATTTACTAAAATACTTGAAAACTAAAATCAAACATGGTCGCCTGGTAATGATTTGTTCGTCGTTCGCCGGCGTATGAAATAGAAATAAATCTATTGCAAAGTCGCCGCCGCGTATGATGAATTTCGGCCGACGCCATGATTGTGTGTATTTTCATATACACAAATATGTTTTATTTTTGGCGACGAATATTTGCGGCCAAAAATTTGTCGTTCGTCCCAGTTGTGTTCCTAGCATAACAAAAATATGAAGAACAAAAATTTAAAAAGGAATGAATTACAGTACAGTCTCAACCGGTGGTGTGACACATTTTTTGGGACTAAAATTTGGTTCTTGAATTTAATTCTATGACTTGTTTTATGGAAATAATACTACATTGTATTGAAATAATACTACATTGTAGTAACTGTCATTAAACACGTCCATTGAGAATAGATGTATGACTGGTCAAATGGTGTCAATTGACCCCCTCCAATGACAACCCCATGTAAAAGTGTAAATGTCTTATCCATAGAAAGTGTTAAAAGTAGAACCGGTCTCTACCACCAAAGACCTATCACGGGACTACTTTGGTGTCAGTTCGCTTCCCTCTAGGGTCTCTTTGGAAATGAAAATTCCGATTATTTGTTGCAATTCCGTAAGATTTTAGTTATTACTCGGAGTTGTATTGTTCTAGTTACTAAAAATGATTTAATACCTTTAAGGTCTCTTCTTGAAACTTTCAAATATATGTAAATGTATCGTTGATTATTCACTTACCGACGACTCAGCCGACTACTCAATCTGTAGTTTATAAAATTTCGTATTGTAAATATGTTTAAAAATCCGCACACACACATACACACACATCCAGATATTTAGCAATAATTTACATTTTAATTCTCACATACATTCTCACAAGTATTAACACATCTGTGTATATAAAAGTTAATACATAAATAGTTTATTTATGTATTTATATGTCTTTACAATTGTATGTATGTGTGTGTGTATGTGTGCATTTTCATTTGATTGTTTATATTTCGTTTAATACGACATTCGAAGTATTTGCGTATTGGGATCAGGGACTCATCAATTAGAAAAAAATTTTATTTTATAAAGAATTATTATTATTTTTTTTTTTTTTTAATATATTTTTGCCTTTTTCTGATTACAAACATATTAAAAAAAACTCTTTCTCACTCACACACTCAAGTGAATGAGCAAGCAGAAAAAAATACTTGCACAATTGTTTTATTATTTATAAATAGTTTTTATGTATTAAAAGATAAAGATTGATTCTTACACTTGGAATTTTCATTTAATGGTGTAATAAATTTTTAAATTTCATATGAAAACAATGAGACGTCATAGTTTTTTTTCTTCTTCTGATTTTGTTTTAATTATTTGTTTTTAAAAAACAAATATTGTATAATAAAAATGATTTTTAAACAAAGAAAAATTTGTTATTAATTTTAAGGGAAGTCCCGTATTTTGTCTGTTGTATGGGAAATTTAAAGAATTTTAAGAAGATTCGCCACGTTTCAAAATAATTGCAAAGTTTTCGAACAAAACTAAAACAAATTTGTACCTTAATACTATGATTTTGAATTTTGCACCTTTATTAAAATTTTACAGATTTTTTTTTAATAAAAAATGTATTTTTAAGCCTGATAGAACTTTCGAAATGGTTGGCTTTCAAACGAACCTCCATACTGCCCTCATTTTTTGACTTTTGAGATTTAATTTTGCGACTCACACTGCAACAACGCTACCCAAATATCAAATGTACCTTAAAAATCATTAATCTATTCGCGCAACTTAATTACGACTTCGTGATCTCTATGACGCCCATGAGCGTGTTCAACGATGATGCTGATTTTAGGTTTAACGGGTCTGGTGCGGTTTATACCCTGGTGATATCATCGCTCCTTATTTCTTCGAAAATGAAGCCGAAGTTGTCAATACGGTCAATGGTACTGCATCGGTACTGCAGCATGATCAATAATTTTTTGTTTGCACATGTAGATGTGCAAACAGTTGCCCAACGGCAACTGCAACCATTGACTTATTGAAATAAAAGTTTGGTGATAATTTTCAAGTGGTCTTGCACTTCTCGATTACACAGCAATTAATTGTAGGTCTATAAGTGCAATAATATACCTACAAACTATTTGTTATGTATTTTTGTAACTCGGTATTCTTGAAGATGGCATCCAAAGTATGTTGAAATGTTGAAAAATAAAGGATTTGATGAAAAGTTACTGGTTTATGCTGATAGAAAGGCAACAATTCAGGAACAACATTTCCAACATGCTAGAAAAAGTGGCCAACAATTAAACGTAAAGAAAAGCCATGAGAGGTTATTATGCGTTTGAGCTGATGTGTATAACACAAAAATATTGGTCGTAGACCCACCCACCCACCGAACGACTAAGGATCACCTTCTGATGCGATTAAACTATGCCCGTCGGGCGAAAGGCCAGCTGACTAGCTGGTTCTTTGTCCATATTACATTGTGCGCAACGTACAGGTCGCAATTTTGAAGATAATCAAATTAAATTTGGTACATAGATTTTAATTCTCATTTGGACAAAGCCTATTTAAAATGGTGAGAATCGGTCTATCATTTCACTAGGCCCCTATACAAATTCTTTCCGGAATAGTATTTGTGCCCATAAGGCATCTAATTATGTTGGTATTTAGATAAAATTTGATCCAAAAATATCTTTTTGCAACATAAATCGTCTTGCCAAATGGTTTTTTTCAATATATCCATAATCGATTTAGGCGCCCTGTTCTCCAGTGGAAGTTAGACAAATATTTATATATCCGATTATAGATCACTTCAAATACCACTTCCGAAAATAGTTTAAAGTTGTATAATTTGCTTCAAAATTTTGTATAAAATTTGGCAACGATAACTTTTATAATAGCTATAAATTCATGGCATATGGTAAGAACTCAACATAGGTCCCATATGAAACACTCCCCAAAATCGCCTCAAGACGGGCAAATCTCACTTAGATGATATTATCTAGAGGCTCCGCTGGATAACGGGTCACTGCAACAACACCGACAATGAGATGGCTGATGACTTTGCGAGACTGGGCTCGGAATTGGAGGATCCTGACTGTTTGGAGGTGGTCAGGCCTCCAATAGGTTTCCTTTTTGGAGAGATCAGGAAATAAATTCTGGGCGGGACAAATCGGGTCTGGCAGAACCGAACGGACCGCCGGGTATCGCCCACGCTGTGGCTGGTGCTTAGGAAGTCCGACTCGGATACGCTGCTGGACAAGATAAGGGCCTGCGTTAGAACCATGATAGGTGTTATCACGGGCCACTGTACGATAGGCAGGACGGCGGTGAGGATGGGGTCTGACTTGCCGGATATGTGCGGGTTGTGTGAAGACCCGGATGAACTGGAGACAGTTGAGCACATTTTGTGTCACTGTCTCAGGTACTAGATTCTTTTTTCCAACTTTTTATCTTCCACCACTTCCTCCTTTCACATTTTATTTACCTTTATTTCCCTATCTCTTCTAACTAACTAAGGCGTTACAATGGACCATAATGGTCTCTGCGTGCCTCTCTACCTACTCTAATTTAATCTATTATCTAGATAATATTTGGCACAAAGAACTGTATCTTATTCTCAGACATAATTTTGTTTTGCCGAGTACATGATTGCCCACGGATCAATCATGTTCGAACAGAATGGTGCCACTTGCCACACAGCCAATGAAACAATGGCTCCACGATTATGTGATTTGACACCGTTAGGCTTCTTTCTTTAAGGATATTTAAAAGAAAATGTATACGTCAATAAGCCAAGAACAACTTAGGAGCTAAAGGATGAGATAATTCGGCACATTAACGACATTGAACCTCAATTATGTCTCAGAGTCAATGCAAATATGGACCATCGGATAAAGGTATGCCACCGAAGCCGTTGCGATCATTTGGCAGATATTTTGTTTCATACATAATTGTCATAGATCCTTCTTCACATAATAATAAAAAACATTAAAATAATTCTCTGAAAACTCTTTCTTTTATTTAAAATTAACATCGTGCATTTCGGTTCGAACACCCTAAATTAAGATTAAATTTGGTTCAAAATTATTTAACTGCCACAAAAATCCTCTTACCAACTTTTTGCTGGGTCCATGGTTGTCCATGGCTCTTAGATACGGTTCACTAGCGAAAATATGTCTGTTTATACTGTGGTATATCAAATGGTCGGGCTTGACCAACTATTCTTTCATTTTTTATAAAACTCAAGGATTTACAAATATGCAACTACCGCTTTTTTCTTTGATTTGTTTGTTATTTTTTTAATGACTTTAAACTTTAATCTCACGTGAGGGAGTGAACACAATTGTAATATAAAATTTGCGTGCATGATTACATTTATAAAATCAATCATGCTCTCTTACTCACTCACTTTCTTACGAAACTACCCAGCAGGAAAATGTTATCAGTAGGAATCGGTAATGTAATACATATCTTGTTAAATATTTGATTCAAGAACTCATTACTTTTAACACAGAACATGTTCTCGGATTGTAATAATATGTTTTAGTATATATTGCGAATGAATAAAATAATTCTAATAGAAAAAACACGAATAATTGGGTCAATAAAATTACCATCTCGATTCCAACAAATGCATTATTATTCTTTCGAAAATAATACATAATTGTTTTAGTTATTTATGTAATCAATTTCTTATTTTATAAGATACTCGTAAATATACAAAAATGTTTTTAAATAATTGTCTTAATTTTAAAAATTCCTTCTTGAAAAAAGTAAAATTGATGTTTGACTGCCAGCCGTCGTGAATGCCGGTGCGTGTTAAGCGGCAAAGATTTCTGAAGAGATGAATCGACCTGTTTGTGAACGTGGGTTTGTTTCCCCGGTCAGTCTTGAACGAAAAATTATCAGTAAAAATTTTAAATTATTTCATGTTGTAAAATTCCTTTCTTCAAAAAATAATTTTAAGAAAATTAAATTTGATGAACTGATCAAAAAAATTTGGACTTAAAACCATAAACAGTTCAAAAAAATAACCACAGTACTAATTAATGTTTAAAAATTATCATTTGAATATATTAAGTGAATTCACAATGAGTGTCTTAAAATTTTAATGTGGCACTATTGTGCCATCTTAAAATTTTCATTGTGAACATGCAACAATGTAAAACAGAGTATAATAAATATATTAAAATTAAAATTTAAAAGGTTTTGTTATTCGTGCTTAATTCCCAATTTTTATTCTTGATAAAAACACTGAAATTTATTGTTGATGGGATAAGCTGTTCCATTGCGCATTTCACTAGTTGCTTAGGCCAGATCGCCAGGAAATATCCAATAAAATTTTTGAAAAACTGAAGATATTAAGCCAAATAAAATTGTTAAGCTTATAACAATTATAAGCAACAGTTCTACTTGTAACAATATCAAAGTTTAAACAAAAACATCAACAATAAACAGTGAGTTTATCTCTTCTTACATTCCCCACTACAATTGATTGGAATTCTTCCAACATTAATTGTAGTTGTAAGTAGGTTAAGAAAAAACAAAATGAAAACAAAAACAAATTTCAAAAGCATGTTGCCAGTTAAGTTTTTTTAGGCCGTGCACTTGCCAGTTTATTATCAAAATATTAAAATTAAAATTCTTAAATCAGAAATTAATTATTCGAAAATTTTATCAAAATAACTTTCGGGCTGCAAAATGTTTAAAGACAGTGAAATATACCATGACCATATTGCCATATTGAAAATTATGTGCTTTTCAGTCTTTTATTTTATTTTTATTTATTTTAATATTTATTATAATTAAAATTACAAAAAATTATACAATTTAAGAACCTAGCATCTAAGGCAATCAGACTTTTTAATTTGGCACTGGGTTTTAAATTTCATTTACACACAAAACAAGTTAGAGTGCTATTTTCGGCTGTGCCAAATTTTTGATACTCTCCACCGGCTGTAAGAATATTTCAGGAGAGGGCGCTATTTATTAAAATATTCGTAATAATTTCACGCGTACTAAACTGTTTTCCGAGAGTGGACTTTACCGATATCCACGAAACTTTGTGATATTATTTCATTTCCAGTCATGTAAATCGAATTTGTACAAAATCTTTTATGAATATGTGCATTCCGCCAATATTTATGTTAGTTCTTGTAACAAAAATGTTTAATATTTTAGGGTAGTGGTTCCACATTTGGCTTCATAACTTTTATCCAGCTGAAGAGATTATTCTGGATTTCAATCTCAAGCTGCTTAGGAGAACAAGAAATAATTTGACACCAATATTGTTCTTTTCTTTTGAGTTTTTGAACAGGCAGACCGACAGACGGTTATGGCTACATCGACTTGAAGTTACTCAAGGACCCTGAATATACATATATAAATATACTTAAGAGGGTCTCAGATGGAGATTACAAAAGTATCACACGTAATGACAAACTTTGCATACCCTCTTCACAACTAATTGTGGAGGGTATTAAAAAAAAACAAACAAATTTGCTCACCGATATTTAAGGCCATAGAATAAATACTTTGTATTTTAAACGTCGCTTTTTTTAACTGACAACTAAGTTGATGCAGGTTTTCTTGTGAGTTTTGTCCCAAAGTGTACGTTTCCGTTAACTTAAAATACTTAAGTTGGGCAACTTTTAACGTACGTTGAGCTATTGACAGCTATCATTTTGTTTCTTGATTTGTTTTAATAAAATTGTGTTTGTGATTTGTGTCATCAAAAATAAAATATAAAATAAAATTTAAAAAAAAAGTAAAATTAATTTGATAAAATTTACATCATTAAAGTGTTCATTGTATGCCAGTGCTTTGTTGTTACGTTAGTGTCAGTTGAAAAAAGATACAAGGGATTCTTTGTGACAAGGCCTTAAGGAATTACAACTGAAACGTCACTATCAGAGCTGTCACGACAAAAAAAATGGTTGCAACCCAACATTTTTGAAAAAGTTCCAAATGTGTAAAATTATAACCAAATTTAAAATGCCTCTTGTTAATTGAAAAAAAAAACGTTAAAAAATTCCAATTTTGGTCAGAAATAACCAAAATGGCAGCTCTGGTTACTATATTAAAACATATTTTAAGCCTGATTCACACATACGTTTCGAACAATATATTTGTCCAAGGTATATTTACACAAGGTAGACTCATTTGGGAGTGTAGACATGCTGCTCTATAAATGGAGCCAATTTGTCAAAATTGTCTTCATATAAAACAAAAACAATTTAACTCACACATGTACAAATTTTGGCTCATATGCACGCAATTTGACGTTTTGGCTCCAACTAGGGGTAAACAGCTGACAAACATATGGGCCAACGAGTTTACCTTGTGTAAATATACCTTGTATTTGTCCGGACAAAATTTCTTTTATATTGAGTTTGACGTCTTACTTTTGAGAGAGAGAGAGAGAGAGAGAGTGAGTAATTATTTTGCTCGGCAACAGCGTTGCCGTTTTGGTTACTTTTAACCAAAATTGGTTACTTTTTTTTCCAATGTGTACTTGTGTACTTTTTTTCCATTTTGGTTACTTTTTTTCAACACAAAAATAACCAACTTTTTGTTTTGGAACAAGAACTACCTGCTGCGCTTTGTTAACCCTTAAAATTGTGTGTGGTATTTGTGCATCTAAAACCAATTCTTTTTTATCTACTTAAAAATTATTTTTTTTAAAAGCTTAAACTTTAACATTGATAGTCTGTTAACCATATAAGGTACTTTGAGGTATATATGGCCATTATCTGCTATTCTTAATGCTTCAAAGGTCTAACTGAAACACTTTTCTAGATGAGCGATAAGGTCAAAGGCCCTTCCGATACAATCCCGTTTAAAATAATAATATTTTCACCGGGCAAAAGCATCTATATATAAAAGATCTACCGAATAATTTAGCTCAATTTTGCACTTTGATACCATTACGCATAGCAAGACTTTAAAAGTGTTACTTGTAAGAGCTCTTTATAAAAAAGTTTGAAAGATCTAGCTCAAAAAGTTTTTAAAATTAAAAATAAGTGTTAACTTTGTATAGAAGGTGCCACTTACACTTAAAAATTACGAAAAGTTATATAGCATATTGTTTTTCCAGACCATCGGTAATATACTGTTATGAGCCTACAATATACATACAAACGAACACTATTTCTTGTTTAGACACACAATTTTAAACTGAAGTGCGAATAAAATACATACTTTTGATACAAATAATTTTGGTTACTTTTTTTCGCGTTTGGTTACTTTATTTTTGCATTTTGGTTACAAATTTTTTTTGGTCGTGGCAACGCTGCTCGGCAAGGGTTTTCTTGAATTGCTTTAATTTTAATTTTGTTTAGAGTTGCCACTTTTTTTCAATTTGTACATAAAAGTTGAAATGATGATTTTTTTTTTTTTTGCTGAATAATTAAATAAAAAAAATAATATAATTAAAAATAATAAAATCACTTTCCTTTTTCGTCCATTAACTTTAACACACTTTTAGAAAACAATCAAAAATATGTGGATTGCTAGTTAGGCTGTCATTTTGTATAATTGTTTACATCTGTAAACCATATGGTAGCTTTGTTTTTCTGGACAAATTTTCCGAAATGGGTGAATTGTCCTGCAGAACACTCTCAGTAAAAAATTTTTTCTCCAGACAAAAATATTGTTCGGAACGAATGGATGAATCAACCTTTGCAACACGATTGTGAACTCCCTAATTCTAGAATTATTTCGAATGATTAATGTCTCGTGTCTCATGAAAAAATACCATCAAATATAAATTTCACTCGTAAAACTGCTCTGAGTGGAGAAGCAGCTCGCGCTTTTTGTCATTATTTTTTAAGGACAAACAGGTCGTTCTTGTTTGTCTGCTTTTCGTGCGTTTTGCGGTGTCACCCCGCATTGGTTAATGTTTCGGCGTCGTATAACTGTACCGAGTTACAGTTTTTGCGGTTTCTGCATTAACTATATGCATTCGTTTTTAACCTCAATGTTTAAATGTGTTGTCTGGTGGAGAACCATAATTAACTCAATGTGACTGGTGGAGAACCATATATAACTCAGACGTTTTACTGGTGGAGTACCAAGGAAATAACTCAGAAGATTACTGGTGGAGACCAAAATACTCTGGAGCGGATTCTGGAAGCTCTCGCCTTCCTATACGAAGGTTTAGGTCGAACGAGGTTTTTGTGTTTGAAGCTCCAAAAAATTGTGTGATACCCTGGCATTATAACTTAAATAGTTTCGCCAAAAATTTTTAGTTTTAAGCAAAATCCAAAAAAAAAAAAAAAATATAAATTTTTTTCGTAATTGCGAGACTAGAGGGTGCATGATACAAAAATGTTAAAAGTGAGCGCAAGTGATAGTGAGAATTAGAAAATTTCTTGTTTGCAAGTGCGCACATTTGTTTCTTCTCTTGAAAACGTGGGCGATCGTTAGTCAAAACCCATTCACGAGCATAGCTCTAGTTTAACATCTTTTAAAAAAAATGTACTTTGTTCTTTAAAATAATAACCTTTTTTTTCTTAATTTTTGCGATTCTTATGGCCAATTTCACCAATTTATTTATATTAATTTACGTTTAAGATTCGTTTTTCATGTCAAATAAAAATTAAATTATATAAAAACTTTATTTAAATATAAATTGATATTTAAATAGAACTGGTGAAATTGGCCATTTGAATTAAAAATTATTTTTAAGCCTTTCTACAACTTTCAGCTACAAAAAGTATAGAATTATTCCAATTGCCTTAAGCAAAAACGTCACAATCAAAATCTGTTTTCAACAACTAACTTATACAATATCTTAAATAATTATTTTATTAGAAACTTAAAACTATGTGTGCGT
Organism: Pollenia griseotomentosa; assembly: GCA_963931875.1. Taxonomy (NCBI): domain Eukaryota; kingdom Metazoa; phylum Arthropoda; class Insecta; order Diptera; family Polleniidae; genus Pollenia; species Pollenia griseotomentosa. Next base: position 170,081,880 of record OZ007562.1, on the reverse strand, counting down.
CTAATAAACTAATAGGAAAATAATTTAAAAATAAACAATCAATAACACCATTCGATTCTTTCGCATCAAAACTTTAACCGTCTCCACACCCTGGTAGATCCTCCTAATAAAACCTCAACTAAAACTCTTAGCACAATCTAAAAATAAATATTTAAAAATATTTACATATAGTTTTATACAAACTCGTAAAGTTATGAACTTGAAAGTGCCATAAACCATCAGTCAGTCGACAATTTATTTAATAGAAACCTTTGGAAATTAAATGTTTTTAATGTGTAATAAATACTTTTTTTTTCTCTCTGTGCTGAAGAAAAATGTATTCTTTGTATACAAAATAAATAAAAAGAATAATATTTAGATACTTAAATTAACTCGCAGCGTGTAGATACTTGTAGTTGTGCAATGTGCCATACATTTCATACGTTTTACATTGAAGTTTTTTCTCGAGTTTTTTTTTTTTTTTTAATGGTAAGTTTAACTTACAGGTTGCTTGTTCTTTGCAGTTACAAAAACAACAACTGTAAAATGCAAAAAATAAATTATTGAAACTACAAGTTAAAAATGAAAAAAGATGACGGACATACATAAATAAGTATGACAGTAATATGACTTTAATACTTTTATTTATAAGTTGTAGGGTTTGCATACTCATAAATTTTTTTTTGGGGGGGGGGCACTTTTTCTGTAATAGCTGCGTAGAAAAAATGTGCATGCATAACTGTGAGATATTAGCAAAAAAACCAAATCAAAAGTGTTTCCCCAATCCTTTTTTATTTTAAAAAATTTAACCTTTTTAATTAGCGAAGATGTTAAAATTTTCCCATAAGAAATAAAAATCAAAATTTGTCAACATCTTTACAAAATGTTACTTTCTCATTTTGTTCCCTTTAAAATCTTTCGATTTTTTAGTGTCATCAAATTTTATTATTACTGTGGCAGCACTGACAATATGGCATTTACTTTGAAAGCAGCGTAACCATTTCATAAGTTTTTCTTTTTTGCAAGCATTAATTTGCTTAATTAATTTTTTTAATTATTAAACAAAATGACTTGCAAATAAGTTTTTTAAAAATATAAAAGTTTTTTTTCAGAAACGGTAACATTTTTTATTGATAGTACATGTTAGATGGATGTTGCAAGTGTGAACGCATGTTTTATATTTTCAACATCTTCCATGCGTTTCTCGGAAATGCATGCAAGTGTACAAAGGGTATTGCAGTAGTCTAAGCACCGACAGAATAGCTACTAATAAATACATAAATAAGTCAACAATAAATATCAGAAACAAATAGAAATAGAATAGCAATTTTTTGCATGGCTGTTTTGGGACACGGGCAAAAATCAATTTAAATTTCAGAATTATTAAGAACAGAGGAGCCGGAAACGATCGAGCATGTACTGTGCCATTGTCCTAGGATGCAGAGTCTCAGACAGAAGTGGCTAGGAGACAGGATTCACGACGAACTGGGGTACATCGCTGGATGTAATCCGGCTGATCTACTGGGGTTTGTCAGGGAAATAGTTCGGTTGTTTCTGTTGAGGGGACTGTAGAGAGGGAAATTGTTCTTCATATTACCTACTAACTTTCTAATTTTCTGTATTTTGTCCACATCATTTTTTTTCTTTTCATCGAAGGGATTCATAATGGACCGTACCGGTCTACGAGTGGAAGTGTGCCCTTAAGCACATAACCCTTCTAAACCTAACCTAACCTAACCTTAACCTAAGATCAACCTTCCCGCGGCTTGTGTTAAAACCTCAGTCTTCGCATGATCTGCAATAGTTCCTTTCTAATAAATTAAACAGAGCCTATCCTACTCTACTGGTTCCCTTCATATCATATAGAACACTTGTCAGCTTTGACCTTGTAGATTTTCCGATTTAAAGCCAGACATATCTGAGATATTTACCGCACCTCTTTCCACCAAAAGTGCAAGGCTAAGAGGAAAGTGCTCCCCAAGGCGCTTTCGCGTAAGTCTCGGGGGATTTATGTAACCACTCATTGAATTAACTGAAATTTGTTTTCTATTAAAAAGAAACAATAAGAATCGACGAGTACTTCTAATAACTTTAAGGCCGGTTTTCACAACTTACCGATAGCAACACCCATAGAAAAATGCATCTTCATATTGATGATGCCCTAACATCAGAATTGTGACATCAATGTTATTACAAATGGCATTAATGAGGCATGAAAGTTACATCAATCCAATGACAAGCGTCATCGTAAAATTGTATGTGTCATCTATGCTATGACTACAGTAACATCAATTCGATACCACATTTTGTGCATTATCTTCATGTTTAAAAAGCAAAAATTCCCATATTCTATTTGTTTAAATTATTTATTTAAATATATAAAGTTTTCAAAGTATAATGATTACGAAAGCCATATCCTGCACGATGCTGATGTCTTATAATTGAGGGTTCTTCTGTAAACAAAAGGCGGAATGTAACAAATATGAAACAAACATGTGTAACGGTTAAGTAAAAAATAATATATTCCCACACTTTGACTTAAGTCAATTTTAATGACTCAAATTAATGACAAGCTGCCTAATGAGTCCTTCCTCCGATGTTGCTAAGTTATAGCACTGAAGACATTTTTTATTCAACTCACTCCGATTCGTCATTTCTGTGATGCCGATGTGTCATCCCATTGATGACAAGTTGGCTAAGTGATTATCCTATCTTTAGTTATCGGTAAGTTGTGATAACGGGGGTTAAAACCTTATCATTTTGCAGCCAGTTCTAAATTAGCGCGTCAAGCGTTTTCTATCCGTCAAATATCCTCATGATCACATAAATGTACGAAGCAAACCCAAGTAGCGCAGCGTCAACGCATTGTGATTTTGTCAGCGCCCACACACGATACCATCATTTTGTGCAATCAAATGATTGTGCAATTAAGCTTGAAGCGCACAATATACCAGCATAGCATGCTGGTACAAAATTAATTTTTTTTACCAAAAATTGTGTGGTAAATGTTGCAATGAATAACGATAAAATTGTCTATCATTTTATTGTAGCATTGGTTTTTAATTCACATTTGTAGTATTCCGTACTTTTAACTTCCATAGCCAAGCCATTGTTTTATAAAGTTCGAGAAATTCTTCTTGAAATATTTTTTCTTTGGTATTCATATTTAAAATTTTGTATTTTTTGATTAACCAAATTTTTGGTTTAAAGAAGGGTAAATCCAACAATAAATTTGTTTACTTTATGAATGGTTTATTAAAGGTTTAATAGACTATTTTTCGTTTATGAATACAACTTAGGCAATTTTTCCTTATATATGGTTAATAAATCACAAATAAATTTTTATGAATACGGCCGTTAGACTTTTTGAAAGAAAACTTTCATAGTGTGAACCAAGACTAAACAAATAGTTTTTGTTTTACTATTATAAATATCCTGGAAAATTTATAATCGAGTTGGAAACACTTGTTTGAAAGTCAGTGGGTGACATCAGCTAAAGTACGAACCAACGCTCAAACTTTTCTATGCTAGTATATATTTATTTACGGTTGCAAAAAATAACGTACGTATGACAAGTTGCATATATGTACAAAGTACATACATATGCTTAACTTTGAGTAAATTATTAAAATATATGCATGTGTACACACAAACGTGTGCATACAAACGAATATGTAGTTTCATATAAGCACGAGTATGAAAACACACTCATATACATACAACTGCAATGTGTTACTATATTGTGTTATCAACGGTAAGTAGTATAAATATGAACATTTATGTCTGTAAAAAACATGTATAGTATACATATGTATGTATTTAAAAGTAGTGGATAAATACACATACATCTGCATGCATATAGGAACTGTACTCCCTTTTGACTTTCCAGCAAAAAAGTGAAAAAATAAATATTTTTATTTTAAATACGAATATCGTTCTTCTATTGTACAAATTTGCCTTCGTTCTCGTTGATTTCATTGTCATACTTATTTTTTTTCATACTTTTTGTACTTTTTTTCTGTGTTCATAGTTTATACACACAATGCATCCCATCGTACACACATATTTACATACAATACTATAAATACATACATATGTATGTAAATTTGAATACCTTTATGTGCATATGTACATACATATGTAAAATGTTGAATATAACTTAAATGTAGTATATTTCATACATACTATTTATTCATATATGTGCACATGTATGTATGCACATTATATACATATAATGTACAAATGTACATACGTATGCATAAGAGTATATTTGACTTTACCTACCGATTACATTCGTTTGGTGAATAATTAAAAATGCAACGGTGGTGTGCACTTGCATTGAGTTTTGTACATACATACACCCATACCTATATACATACGTATGTAAGCAGTGCTTTAATGTAAATACTCATATAAAGGGTCTTTCACTGGGTTCTTAACAAAAATTTAAAATTTGTTTAAACTTTTATGAACGTATATATTTTCATATAAACCGATGTTTAAGCATTATCATATCAAAACAGCGATGGGATTTATGGCACAATTGGGACATTTTTGGCACTATTAAAATGCTTGACCTTATGGCCCTTTGGCTTTTTTTTTGCCTTTTTTAGATTCACATATATTTTTTGGTTGTTAGACACTTTTGCATTTCAAGTGACAATACAGTCTTATTTGTATTGTATATACAAATAATAAATAGAATTAAATAATAAAGAAATTTTTTGCATTGTGCTAGTTCAAAAAAAAGCGAGCCGGGCACCAGGCGTTTTAATCTAATTTGGGTACGCTGAGGCCAGTGGTGCTAACTGTTTTTTAGGTTAGCTCTTGTTTTCGATATATACCGTTATTTAAAAAATGGAGGAGGTTGCACAACATACATATTTTCGCGTAATTTAAAAACGGTTTAGCAATACCTTTAACTTTACACAACGTTAAATGCGCAGTCGTTTCAGAAACATAATTGTTTTCTTTGGCAAAAAAAAAATAATTTTTTAGCAACATTTCGAAATTGTTGTTGGTTAAAAATTCATAATTGGAAAAGGCAGCTATGCTTCTAATTTTTTTGCGGATATATAAAGACGAACTTGCAAACAAAACAAGCCATAAATGATTAAAATCTTTTCACAACTTTTGATTTAATTCACAAAAGACGAATGAATTATTTTAAGAATTTCATAAAACGCAATATTTGTATCGGACCCCCCCCCCCCCTAAGAAGTGAAGATGAAGGGCAATTGTGTCTTAAGAAAATGTTAAAGACAGAAAACTAATGGAGGTCGGTCATACAAAATATCCCTGTAAGGGCGACTCCGGGGCAATTTTTCTTCAATATATTTCTAGTTTGTATTAAAAATTTCTTATGGGAACCCCCTTAAGGAATGGAGATAGCGTGTAGGTATGTTAGAAATAAATGATGGAGACAAAAAATAAAATGGGGTAAAAGGGCAAAATTTTATAATATCAACCATACAAATATGGCGGTTTACTAAAATTATTAAAATTGGCCTCTGCATGTAATAAACAAGCCTACGCCGCAGTATGTACAGACAAATTGTTAAGTGTTTCTTTGGGGCCCATGGGCATTAATAGACCAAACTTAATAAAATTATGTTATGAGGTTAGGATTTATATTAGAGATATTAAAAAAAAATAACAAGTGTCCAAATATGCTTCAAAAGCTGGAATGTACACGATTTACTGAAAAAAACTCTTTTGCATAATATATGCAAAAACATGCTGGAAAGGGTAAAAATATGCACTCAAAAATCGATGCTAAAATTCATAAAAAGCTCTTAAACGGATAAAATTATTGTTTTTGCATCCATTGGTCGCACAAGGAAGAACTTATAATTGCATATTTACGTTTTTCCAGATTATTGTTAACTAGATTAAAAAGTGTATTTATCGTAAACTAGGAAACGTCCTTCTTTTGAGACGCATGCAACGCGTGCCGTACAACATTAAACTGTCGAAATACTGAATATATTTCAGCTTTAAAAATTACTTAGCTTAACAACTATGTATATTATTTCGAATTCGCTGCAAAGATCTGGCTTTGCAGCCTATCAAGATTAAATTAACCCAAGAACTGAGGAATATTAATGTAGTTTAAAATTTATAGTCTTCGCTGTTATGTTCCTACAGAAATACCCTTTTTCAACACATATTTTTATTCCTACATACTTCCATATGCATAAATAAATACGTGTGTATATAAAAGTGATGAATATAGTACTCAACTGACTTAATATACTTTACATTTAACTATTGAAAATACTATTTTAAATACTCCAATTAATTTGAAAATGGTAGAACAATGACTTTTCATGTAGGTAAGTAAATGTTGGCCATGACTTTTCAGTAATCTAATCTACCTTTTAAACGTGTTTAACATCTTGTTAGAAGCAGACGTTTTATCACTTTTCAAGTAAAGAACTCTTAAAACGGCAGTGTAATAAAAAGCGTTTGCTTTTTATTATTTCTAAATAAAACTCGGTCAGTCTGTGAGAATAAAAGTTTTTTATTTCTTTTAGGATGACCTCGTTGTGCTATACAATATGGCGAACTTAGTATTAACAAAAATAACGAGCTAACTTATCTAATTACTTTTAGTTAATTACATATGTATTAGTGGTTACTTAAAGTAATGGTGTTTACAATGTAGCGATTTTGCATATATATTTACACGCTTTTTTTTTTTTTTTTTTTTTTTTTTTTTTAAATAATCATAATAAAAGATTATAATAAGTTTTAGTAAGATTTATAAAAATTAAAGTGGCTAGCATGTGGACAAAGAATCAACCCCATAGTCTCTACCAAATCTAAGTGGCGGTCTCACAGTTCGACCACTTCTGGTCGTTGTAGGCCCGCTGGAATTCTCACGGTTGGCTCTATCGCCACTAATGTGTGAACCAGTGGTTTCAGGATTCATTTCGATAGGGGCAGAGGCCCCCCTTGAAACAACTGGCTCGTTTATGCTACTTGGACCCTTAGTTGTACTATCGTCAAAAACCTCCCCTGGTAATGGTCTGACGTCTGTAATCTTATCCCGCGATCCAGTACCACCTTCTTCATATAACAAATCAGATGCATTAAAATCATCATTCTTTGTTCTCACAATAAATCGCCTATTCCGCCTAAAATGATTGTCAAAGTTATCTTTAACAATATATGATCTATCATTGTAAGCCGACACTATCCTACCATAGTGCCATTCTCTCCCATCTTTCTTAAATAAAACTAATTCATTGTCCTGCAACTTTGACAAAGGCCTAGCATTCTTATCATAATAGTACTTTTGTTTTTCCCTTTTGTTCTCAATTCTGTGTCTAATTTCCTGTTGATCGATGTTGTTCGGTTGAAGAAGTGAACCAGCAATCGGTAATTTTGTTTTAACAAGCCGTCCAAAAAATAATTCAGATGGAGTAACACGCATATCTGCTAATGGGGTTGTGTTGTATTCTAGGAGTCGATACTGAAATTGGTTTTCCTCACCTGTCTTAACACAGCGCCTAAGGATATTTTTCGCAATTGAGACCCCTTTTTCAGCTAGTCCGTTACTTTGTGGATATCTTGGGCTTGAAAATCTAAATTGTACATTGTAATTCGCAGAAAATTTCGAGAATTCGCCAGATCCAAACGGACTATTATCGCACCTAATTACAGTCGGGTATCCCAAATGATTAAATATTCGGCAAATAGTATCTATGACATGCGCAGACGTCTTTTTGTGAATAGGTAAAGAAATAAGGAAGTTTGAATACGCATCAAACACTGATATATACGTGCGACCCGCATAATCGAAAAGATCCATTGCTACTATATGAAATGGATAATTTGGAATCTCATCCTGAAGCAATGGTTCCTTTTGATTATTTCTTTTAAATCCTTCACAGACTCTACAGGCAGTCACTAAATCCCTAATCTGTTTATTCATACCAGGCCAGTAGTAAAGTTTTCTTGCCCTGGCAAGCGTTTTTTCCATACCAAGATGCGGTGAATGAAGCCACACTGTCATCTTGCGCTGCATTTCAGTCGGTACAACTAATCTGTGATTTAAGAATAACAAACCATCTTCCACGTGTAATTCAGACTTGAGCTTGTAGAACAACTGACTCAACTCGTCAAGTTTGTGAAATCCAGGCCATCCATTTACAACATAACTACAAATCCGTGAATATGCACTATCCCCTCTTAAGATTTCCTGATAGTACATGTAATTTTCTGGCGTTAAACAAACTGATTTTGTTACCGAGTGAATCACGCCAGAAAGTTCTTCCAACTCCATAACATCTGGCAATTGTGCCCTCGACAAACAATCAGCCAGTAATAATTCCTTGCCCGGTTTATAGATGACTTTCATTAATGGATATTTTAATAAAAACATAAACATGCGCTGAAGTCGCATCGTCACATCATCTATGTCGCGTTTTATTAAAGCTTCTAATGGCTTGTGGTCTGACTCCACAGTAAACTCCCGCCCATATAAGAAAAAATGAAAGCGCTGACAAGCAAACACAATTGCCAAAAGTTCTTTTTCGATTTGTGCCCATTTTTGTTCGCTTTTACTCAGAGTTCTTGAAGCAAAAATCACAGGATGACCATTTTGGATAATGACACACCCCAGTCCATCCTTGGACGCATCCGTCTGCACTATTACAGGTGCCTTTGGGTCAAATATAGCCAATACTGGCTCAGCCGTAACTATTCCCAATAAATTTTCAAACTCCCTTTCATGTGCACCCGTCCATTGAAATTCTACGTTATTATGCGTTAACTTCCGCAATTCAGCGGATTGCCTTGAAAGATTTGGAATAAACCTTGCTAAATATTTTAAAATACCTAAAAACCGCAAAACATCTGCCTTATTCTCAGGTCTTTTCATTCTCAATATAGCATCCCGATATTTTAAATCAGCTTTAATTCTTCCTTCACAAATAATATTTCCCATGAATTTTATTTCCCTTTGCCTATATTGAATCTTATCCGGGTTAAATCTAATGTTATTCGCCCTAGCCCTACTCATAACCATTTCCATAATCCTATCATGTTCCTCCCCATTAGCTGCGCAAATTGCGACATCGTCAAAGTACACCAGAACTTCCTTTATGTCCCCGAAAATTCGGACCATTTCCTGTTGAAACATTTCTGGCGCACAGTTAAGACCAAATGGCACTCGAATGAATCTGAACCTTCCAAAAGGAGTTAGAAATGTTGTTAAATCCGAACTCCTTTTGTCCAGCTCCATGTGCCAGAACCCACTTTTCAAATCTAACACAGAAAAAACACTTTTATTTACTAATTTTGAAGCTAGGTCATCTAATGTAGGGATCAAAAAATACTCGCGCTTAATACAATTATTTAATGCCTTCGGGTCCAAGCAAATACGAAGCTCACCGTTCGGCTTCTCAACTATTTGTAAATTATTTACCCAATCTGTTGGGTAATCAACGGGAGCAATTATACCCTCATTCTCCATTCGTTCTAACTCACCCCTTAGTTTATCTAACAATGAATTTGGCACTCTTTTCCTATAGTGTAATACCGGATGAGAATCCTCCCGCAATGAAATCGAAAAAGTTTTTGGAAATTTCCCCACTCCCTGAAAAACATCCGCGTATCTATCCATGAATACTTTCCTTGACCCCTTATCTTCACAACTATTAGCATCTACACGTTTTATCAATCCAAATTTTTGACATGTTTCTAATCCAAGTATAGGTTCACGACTCCGATCAACAATAACAAATTCAGCAATTTTCTCAATCCCCGAAATAGTTTCTACACACTTAAGAATACAAAAACCAAAAATCTTTATTCTATTATTATTGTAATCCACAACTGAAATATTTCTATTCGTATGATATGCTTCAATTCCTAATTCATTAACAATGTCCACTGGTATACAATTTATATCAGCACCAGTATCTAATTTAAACGTAACAACTCTGTTTCCTACTCTATAGTTCTTGGTCCACTGCTTAGTCACCGCTGCTATTGTATTTAACCTAAGAATATTTTTTTTACTTAATATGTTTTTTTCTAATAGTATCCTATTGTTATGTTTACCTACTACATCGCTCCAGTTGAGTTCAGCTACTTTCGGTTTGACATTAACGGTTTCATTTCCTGTAGATGATTTTTTTGGCTTACGACACATGCGTTGGAAATGACCTTTCTTCTGACAGAAATAGCACGTTGCGTCTTTAGCTCGGCATTCCTTTACATGACTAGTAGTCCAAGAGCCCCCGCAGTTAAAACAAATTTTAGTGACTGGTTTAGTATGGTCGTCGGTTTTCAGTGCATTAACTACCGGCTGTTTGGCATCCAGTATACTTTTGTTTGAGTTCGCAGCTTCATGCGTTTTGCATATCTCAATGACTCGACTCAATTGTTCATCACGGCCATCCAAAAGTTTGAGTTGTAACTTTTTGTCATGGACCCCCACAATGATCCGATCGCGTAACATTCGATCCTCATATAGTTTGCCGCATTCACATTGATATGCGCAATAACGCAATTGAGTTCGCAATTCGGTTTCAAATTCCATAAATGACTGACCTTCTTTTTGGGAAATAACATTAAACTTGTATGACTCCATTGCGATATTTCGCTGTGGTAAACAATGGCCATCGAATTTCACTAGAACATCATCAAGTGTACGCTGAGTAACATTTGTACCCACTGTAATGGTACCTAACAACGAATTTTTTGTTCCATCATTCGGGAACAAAGTGTTGTAGATATTAGCACCATCACTCCCGATTAACCAAATGAAATTTGCAATTTTGGTATCTTCTGGTTCCTTGTCCTTTCCACTGGCAATCATGTATACTAAAAAGTTCCGCTTCCAGTCGGGCCACTCGTTGGCTAAGTTTGTACAATCCAACTCTGAAGGCAGACGATCATTCGATGCCATTTTCACGTGGTGTTCTTCTCGATGAAATTAAATTAATTTTTTCTTTTCCTGGGAGATAACAGGCTACTTATTTCGCTGTGTATCCCACTTCTGACACCATGTAATAAAAAGCGTTTGCTTTTTATTATTTCTAAATAAAACTCGGTCAGTCTGTGAGAATAAAAGTTTTTTATTTCTTTTAGGATGACCTCGTTGTGCTATACAATATGGCGAACTTAGTATTAACAAAAATAACGAGCTAACTTATCTAATTACTTTTAGTTAATTACATATGTATTAGTGGTTACTTAAAGTAATGGTGTTTACAATGTAGCGATTTTGCATATATATTTACAGGCAGACTTTAAAGCGGGAGTTATAGGCGGCTAAAAGATCGGCACAATCGTGAGGTTAATTGTTAAACAAACTCCCTTGACGTGCACTGTAAATTCTTAACTTCTCCAAGGGAGTACTATAGATCTTTCTCATGTCGTTGTACCCTCGGGGTAGATGGCGCTGCCAATAGCTTAAGTCTAATATAGTCAGTCTCTAAAATAGAAGGTTGGACCACGTAGGCTCCTTCCATTTGAGAGCTATGCCTCTATTAAGGTTTTTAACTTAACCCTTGTTCTTTTGAAAATTTGAAGTTTTCTATAACTGTTTACAACACTGTGTTATTCCGGTTAACAAAACATCAACCATTTACAACCCATTACAAGCAACCGAGTGGAGTTTTAAGCCGTAATAGGGGCATTAGTTGTGCATATTTGAGCGATACCCAGAGTAAAGTTTAGCCTGAGGGCGGATCTCCATGAATGCGGTTGTAATATTACATAAGCATTAATAAAGAAACCAGAAAACTGCCATGTCAAATGCAAGGCCTGAGTTTCTGGAAATGTGTATAGATTTGGTTTATTAACCTATAACATAATAGTCTGGTGATGGGGCTGCCATCTAAGGCCGACTTTTCCTATGCTGTTTACAATAAAATTGTTCATCCAACTTGTGGGTGTTTCCGAGGAAAATAGGGTACCCCGCTTTCTAGCAAATCCTACAGGCCCTGGGCTTCTGTTAATAAAACGGTAGCTGCGGCTTATTCCCAATATATTGGATTTTTGTTCGTTACTTATAGTGGAGCCCGACTTGCTGTCTTATCTCTCTGCATGTTATTGTTTTTTAATACAGTTAAAGTTAAAAGTACTGCAGCTAAATTTCAGTAGATCCTGATCCTTAGCAAAGGCTAAAGTACAGGCTTCGTAGAGTCAAATACTAACGATACCTACAAGCGCAATTAAAAGCAGTTTTTCTTTTAAAATATATAAGCTGATGATTTTTAACTCACAACTTTGTCAGAAAATAATGGCTAAAAAAACCTTGAAATTCCCGGAAAAAATATTGCTTAATATATCGAAATTTTGTAAATTTCTCGGGGAAGTATTCGTCTTAAATTTTATGTTTTCTAACAATAAATAACACTAAATTGAATACAATTTTCCTTCGTTATTAAAAAAAATCATCGGATATAAGGAAATTATCAAAAAAACTCATAAAGAAAATTTTATTAAAAAAATTTTGGAAAATTATCAAACATTTTTTATTATTCGAATTTATTCTATGAGCTAAATTTTAGTTATGTATTTTATAAAGCTTTTTTGTAATAGTTCTTTCTATTCCTTAAATTTTTAGGAATGACTTTTATACACTACCAGACTATTATATTGTATTTTCTTGTTACATTTTACCTTAGCGGGCCAGAAAATGCATTACATTCTGCTGGTGTCTAATAATTGTAAATTTTTCTGTGCATACAATATACTTCATTGCTATCCAAAGGATAACTAAGGTAAAATGTAACAAGAAGATACAATATAATAGTCTGGTAGTGTATAAAGTCATTCCTGAAAAATTGAAGGAATAAGACTATTACAAAAAAGCTTTATAAAATACATAACTGAAATTTAACTCAAAGAATAAATTCGAAAAATAAAAAAATGTTGAATATAATATAAAGTAACCTACGAAAGGAAATAATTCCCAGTTTCTATTTGTTAAAATAGTTGAGTTAAATACATTCAGTTTATAAAGTATCACTATCCAGTGTGACACAAAGAATGCTGACGAAGGCCGTAGCGGGCCAGAAAATGCATTACATTCTGCTGGTGTCTAATAATTGTAAATTTTTCTGTACATACAATATACTTCATTGCTATCCAAAGGATAACTAAGGTAAAATGTAACAAGAAAATACAATATAATAGTCTGGTAGTGTATAAAAGTCATTCCTAAAAATTTAAGGAATAGAAAGAACTATTACAAAAAAGCTATTCCTATGCGCATTTCACTGGTTGCTTAAGCCAGATCGTCAGGACACTTTAACCAAAGATTTTTTAGAAAAACTAAATATTTTATACAAATAAAACTGTTAAGCGAATAAGAATTATAAGCACCAGTTTTACTTGTAACAATATTAAAGCTTAAACAAAAACAGCAACAATAAGCAGTGAGTTTATGTTTTCTTACATTCCAAGTTTTGGAAAACTTGAAAAGAAATTTTGTGTCAAAACTTTATACACATAAGTTCCCCAAAGACCCGTCAACAATAGCAGTTAGTACTTAGACCCAATGATCCATTGCGATACCATGGAGTTCTTCTAAACAGAACCCCGACCGTAAAACCACCACAAGCTTCTAGCGTAGTTTAAAATGCACTCCGGTAAAACGCCAGAGATGTCATACATTCCGTCAAAGGTGGAGGATACCATTGCGGAAAGTCGCATTTTCGCCAGTTTAGGAAAGTGGCAGAGTTGTACGTCCCTTTTAATCCTCGGTATTAGAGACAATATACGCCTGTTATTAGGGATGGGCAAATTGAAAAAATATATCGCATCGATATTTTTTAAATAAACATCGATTATTATTATTTTAAAAATATCGATTAATCGATATATCGAACGTATTTTGCTGAAACCATTACCAAATTAAAAAATTTAATATACCTTTGTACAAACATATTATATGTAATAACATTGTTACTTTTTATTGTTTCATAAAAAACAAAAAATTCAATAAAAACAAAAAATTCAATTATAACAAAAACAAAAGGGAAGAATACAAAAAAACCATATGAAATCTAAAAAGAGTAAATTACGAAAAATGTAAATGGAAGTAAATAAGTCATGGAACCTAAAAATTTTAATTGCACCCCAAAAGTACCAACTTTAACTAGAAATGTTTTAGGTTGTTTTAGTCAAACCAGTAATCATGAGATATGGACAGCAGGAGCACTCTCTGTTTAATAGCCTTTTCACGCTTGTCAACACTTAATATAAATTTTCGAAGATGTTGGAATTGTCCCATAAGAAATACATAGGGCTAAAAATCACTTGAAAAGTGGCAAAAAATTCTGTAATTATTGTGGCATTACTGACAAAATGGAAGTTGCTTTGAAAGCAGCGTTACCATTTCTCAAGTTTTTCCTTTTTTGCAAGCCTTATTTTGCTAAAATAACTAAACAAAATGAATTCGAAATACATTTTGGTAATCATATTTCAATGTCGATATATCGGTATTTTAAATATCGGCGATATATATCGATTATTTTTTTTAAATATCGATATTTTAATATATCGATATTTTTTGCCCATTCCTACCTGACATCCATGCGAGTCCACAATTGTCTGACAATCCTGCAATAAGTGTTCGCAGCCCATGTGTCCTTAGAAATATCGAAGTTATAAGCTTGAATAATATGTGCTTAATTTTTAGTCAAATTTTTTTCTAAAACCTAAGTCGACAATGCCAATATTCAACAACAACAAGGGATTTTTGAACATAAAACATACTTAGGATCACGTTTTTGTTTATAACTCTGACATCAATCGAGTCTCCACCTTTAAATTTTCTACAAATGTAGAAGAGCGTCTAATACTTGACATATATTTTTTTAAGAATTTAAAAAAATTTACTTTTCAGATATGGACCTTTGAACTCAAGACCCCAAAAAATTATTTTTGACCTCTTCTAAAAAAAAACGCAATATGCATATAATTTTAAAGGGTGCATTTTCGCCTTTAAAACGTTACCAAAAAAACGAAATTATCTTGCATAGCTTAAAAGTTCTATCCCCTTTTGTAAGGAGACATTTGTGATTTTTTAACATTTTTCACATCATTTATGACGTCATATTTCGGAAGCCGAAGGAATTGTTTTGTTTTGTTAAAGTCCAATAACATACAACATCTGTGTTGAATTTCATTAAAACCGGAGGTGATGATGCCGAAAATTCCATTTTTTCGTGATGGTTTGACGTGTTTTATCCTTATAGAAATGTATTTCCTTTTTAACTACATTTTATTGCACGAAACGACCTAAAACACTAGTCCGCCACAAAAATCGCCTTAAAACTTAAATGTATGGGCCATAATGATTTTAACGCGCTAAGTTTGAGCCTGGTCTTAGTTTTTTTTTCTATCGAGCTCTAAATTTATTTTATGTGCTGGACGAATATTTCGTCCGAAAAAAGGAGGTAATGCTGATACATTTCATCATAACTTAATAACGATTTGTCCGATTAGGAATAAAATTCCCTTTAAGTCATCTAATTAACATTTTGCTATATTTTCAACTGCTTCTGATTTGTTCAGAAATTAGCGGCGATAATTTTTTTTCACGTTAAATTAATAACCTCCTTTTTTCGGATGAAATATTAGTCCAGCCCATAAAAAAAATCAGAGCCCGATAGAAACCGGATTTGAATTGAAAGCGTTAAAATCTTTATACTCCACACATTTTTGTTTGAAGGCTAAAAATTTTTTATTTTTTGAATACCAGTGTAACGTCAATAATAGCGTTAATCTGATATATTTTTTTCATATGAAATTAAAAATTTAACATTTTCTCGGGAACGGAAACCCTATTTCAAATAAATAATTTAACATTATTACATAATGTAAAATACTATTGTATGTCATACTCATAGAAGTGTAACAGTACCGAACTATAGTATTTTCAATTTATGTATAATTTCATACAGTCAAGAGCAAAAGTTATCGCACAAGTAATTAAAATCTTAAGTTTCGCTTGTGAGGTGTAATGTTTCATTCTTACACACTTTTGTGTAAAGTAAAATTTTTCAAATCCCCGAAGTTCCGAAAACTTTTGTGCGCAACTGTTTGCATACAATTCTGTTTAAACATCAATAAATATACTCGTGCCTTCTTAAATATGTGTAGTAAACGAACCCATATTCATACAAATGAATAATACTTACATGAATTTAATACATACATACATATGTATGTACAATTGTATGTATGCACACAGTAGTTTATTAATAATAATTATAACAAAACTTATATTTATCCCCTACATATTCATACCTTATACTCATTTACTTACATTCGTTCATTTACATTCATAACAACGATAAACGATTGATTTAAAATCGTTATTTTAATTATTGTTGGTGTAATTTTTTCATCACCCATACATTACACTTGCATACGCTCATTATTTATTTGTAGTGTTCCATTATAAGACAGAGCGTCACAGAACGTCAACGTTTTGGTGTCAAAACTACAGCAGTAAGCGACACCACCACTCGAATCATCATCATCATCATCATCACTTTTACTAAATATGTACACGTAAAGAAAACACCATTTTCGATATGGTCACCTCGAACAAAATAAATTTTAGCGCAAAATATTAAAACATATTATGGTTACTTTAACTATATTTATGTTAACGTTAACCATATTATCAGTGTTCGAAAATAAACACCAAGGCCCTAATTGTGTAAAACGCAAACGCAACGCCAAAAATAACATTGAAAGCAAAAACAAAATCAAAAATATTTCATAACTTGCGTTGCGTGTTACACAATTAGCGCCTAAATATCGCTTCCTAGTGTTCGGTAGATTTTTGGAAAAAACAAATGCTAATAGTGGTTGTACAGTAAATCATTAAAAAAAATAATTTCCCTGCATGTCATCTTTCGAACACAAAAATAATACTGTTCTTATCCAACTCCACAAAAAGATGAGAACATTTAATTCCGTTCGGTTTTTTTAACCACAAACTTCATTGTGTTCGGTTCAGTTCATTAGTGTTCGTTCGTTTCTGTTGTGCTTAGAGCCCTATTGGCTGCCAAAAAAAACCAACAATTTTTTATAAAAACAAAATACACATACAAAAAAAAACAAAAAGCCAGCAAAATAATATAACACAACACAAACATATACACAATATACACACACAAGCTGTTCGTGCTGCGGTCGTTGCTAAAATTTTTTGTTTGTTCATTTCTTTATCAATGTAAAAAAACATTATAGAACATTAAAATATAATGTTTGTCTACAGTACCACTACAATTGAACTGTTTTTTAACGACGAACAGAACACTATTTATGTAATGTTCGGTTCTTTCTTGAAAATAGTTACGAACGGTATTAAGAGTTGTGTTCGCCTGCACAAACACTAAAAAAATAGATACGTTCCTGGATGTGTGAGCCGAACGCTAAATAATGTTTTGTGTATTTTCGAACACTGCATTTTATAGTTAAATCGGGCCTCCATCAAGTAAACACAGCCATATTGTGGCTGCCTCCGGACATAATGTGGCTAAAATGTTATAACAATAATATGTTTGCCTTTAATAATATTTTAGATGTTTTTCAACCATAACAAAGTTGCTCCTGTAAAAAGGCAAATCTTATTGTTAAACAAATAATTCATACTATTAAACATAACATGTTCGGAGGCTGCCGTAATATGGTTGTGACTTTTTTACGGAGGATCAATTCAACCATAATATGGTTTCCTGTACCCATGTTCTGTAACTTTAGCGAGAACTTCTCGCATCGAAAAGATGTGAAACAAAATATTCCATCGTTTCTCGAAAAGTGAGAAAAAAGTGTGTCTGTAACTCATGTCGAAAACTATCAAAAGATATTACGTCGTTATGTTAAAAATGTCATAACATTGTACTCGAAGTCGATGTGACATTGCAGGTGTTGAGAACGTCAGTCACACATATCGTTGACGGCTACCAAAATTTACTAAAATTAAAAAATTCAACGACGGCGGCGAAAATACAACCGTTGGCTATACCAAATAATGAAAGTGCGACTTTAATGTTTGTTGTTTGCAAACGAGCTCTGAAAATATTCGTATATTTTATAAAGATGTTAAAAGCAAAATAAAAAGTATGTGTCAAGAACAAAATATTATTATTATTATTCATTGTATTCTGCATTTTTAATTGTTTTTTAGTGTTAAAATTTTTTCTCGCCTCATTTTTATTCGTGAGTTTATTTGAAAGTTCAAAGCGGAAACTTTTTTCACAAAAATGTTACAGACACACTATTTCTGTAAATTGGCGAGTAATTTCCTTATGTGACAGCTAGTACTCGCCAAAACAAAAAAAAAAAGTTACAGACACAGTTAAGTGGGAAAAACAGCTGTTTTTCAATATATGGCATTTTTGTTTCATTTCACACATTTCAATCGAAAAGTTTCTTGACGCGAGACTAACAGAACATGGGCACTGGTTACAATAATATTTTTAAAGTAGCCATGCTACGTTTAAAATATGTTCGTTAAAAATATTTTTATTGGAGGTGCCCATAAAAAAAATGTGTTTTCTCTGCGTGTAGTTACTTGAAACGAGTCAGGCAGACAGGAACAATCTAAATAAAATGCATTGAGAAGTGTACAACGTTACCACCTGTATTTTATCGCCACAGTCGCTGTTACTGTCGTTGTTGCTGTTGTCGCTTAATAATTTCCATAAAATTTATTTATTTTTTCCGTAGCCGTGCCAGGGGTTTCAAGTAGTTTTCAATATTTCTGTCTGGTGGTCTAAATTATGAACATACGTGAGTTTTATTATTATTACGAGTATGATTATTGTTTTGTTGTTTTTTTTTTTATTTTATTTCATTTGCTTGTAATTTTATTTGCAAAACAAATAAATTTATTAAATTTAACAAGTCATAACTTTTTTATCTCTGCCTTTGTAATATGCGATTATTCTAAATACTTTTGTTTGTTATAAATATTTATAACTTTATTATTTTTTTTTTTTTTTGGTATTGTAGTTTAAGATATTTTTTTTTAATGTCATGTTTACACTAAAAAACATATTTTATTTTTATACAAATTTTAAATGCCGCTGCAAATTTTTAAATAATTTTTCACTTCATGTGGTGTAGATAGATTATGAATGAAAAATCTTTCCCTTTCAAGTGTACGATAAAATTCGCGCAACAGACGATATTAATTTCCACTTGTCAAAGTCAGAGTGAAATAGTTAGTATCATCTTAGCATTTCCTTTTACTCTGTTTGGGCATGTTTTCATTCTTCGAATGTGATTTTTGCGTTTTTAGTGTTATTAAACTAATCCTAGGGAAGGGAAACTAACACCAAACTTATCACGTGACAGGGGTTAAGCGTTGGGGACCGGCTCTAGATCTCAAAATTTTTAACATGGCGATGTCCTAGAAGAAGATTAATAGCACCTTTTTGTCACTTTGTAACAGGTCACTGAAATAACCTAATTTCGGTTAGAATAATGCCAATCTCAGATACTGTCCCCAGTGAACAGTATCAGTACTTTATAGTGTAGTGTTTTTTTTTCTCTCGGAAAACACTTCAGCACGCCTAAAATCGTAACGAATAACGTATTTTTGATAAAAATATATAAAATTTAACATGAGCCTTCTTGAGACAAAAAACTTAATATATCATACTTTAACATCGGACTATAAATGCCAAAGATATAACGAAAAATTTAAAAAGGCGACCCCTATTCGCCAAATTTGTTTCTAAACCGCCTTGAAAAACACTTTATATAAGGGAATTAACGGGGATTTTTTTTTTTTTTTTTGGAGATACCGTCTAGTGTACATGTTTTGTTATTTTAAGAAATTTGTTTGTTGTCTTTACCAGCCAAAAAGGGCGCTGAGCGAATGCAGATTAATGTGCTTAACCGAACACAACGAAGTTTGTGGTGTTTAACAAAAAACAGAACGCAATGAAATGTTCTCAGCTTTATGTAAGTACAGTATTTTAACTGCGTACGAGGATCAAAAACAGAGAAACTTTTTTTTAAGGTGATAACTGCACAAACACTATTAGCGTTTGTGTTTTCAATATTTCCACAGTTCAGAACACTAAAGTACAGTATATGAATATTCTGCCCGATAAGCTAGCTGGTAGCGAGCTAGTCTATCAGCGCCGGAGTTGCGGGTTCGATTCCCGCCAGAGACTCTGGTTTCGTTCCCGCAGACAACCGTATGATATCTTTTAATTCCTCTTCACAAGCAAACTTACAAATTACAAAAGGGAACAAAATTGAACTTGTTCGTGATGGTTGGAAGTTTAATGCAATTTATGCTTATTTGCGCGCATTTTTAAGCTACAAGTTCTTATCGTATTTTTGACTTTTTTCAAAAAATTAAACGTTCAAAAAAATCGATGAACGCGTTTTACTTTTATTCACAATTAAGTGAAGTTACCTCATGTTTAAGTTAAGGAAAAAACGTCGGTAAAAAGAACAGCAGCAAACGAACGCATATTAAAAAAAAATTTATTTTTGTCGCAATTCAGGGGCCTGATTCTGCCAGTCGTGATCGAGTACTTTCTCGATTCGAAAGCAATTTCATATCTAATCATTTCAGTCAGTACTAAACGAGTCGGAATAATTTTATTTTTGCAAAGCATTAATTTGAGTTTCACAATACTGAAAAAATAATTTTGATTCGTTCAGTATCGACTAAAAGAATTAGGAATAAAATTACTTTCGAATCGAAAAAGTACTCGATCACGACTGCCAGAATTAGGCCCCAGTTTTTTCAGTAAATTGTGAACAAAATCAAAAGTTGTGCACCGATTACAATGAAATAGAGCTAATTTCATTCGAATTAATTAACAAGGTTTCGTTTAAATGTGCTAAATTCCCATTTCATACTATTGACAAACTGAAATTTATTGTTGAAGGGACAAGCTATTCCTATGCGCATTTCACTGGTTGCTTAGGCCAGATCGTCAGGAAACTTCATCCAAAGATTTTAGAAAAACTTAAGATATTATACAAATAAAACTGTTAAGCGAATAAGAATTATAAACCCCAGTTTTACTTGTAACAATATCAAAGCTTAAACAAAAACAAAAACAACAACAATAAGCAATGAGTTTATCTTTTCACAGTCCCGACTACAATTGGTTGATTCTTTGTCAACTCTGAATGTAGTTGTAAGTGGGTAAAGAAAAAATAAAAATAACAACAAATTACTTTATTTTATTTTGCCAGTTCAGTTTTAATTGCACTGCCACATGCATATAAGTTATCAAAGTTTTTCTTAGCATTCAAAAAATTAATTATCAAGGTTTCGTTTAAATGTGCTAAATTCCCATTTCATACTTTTGACAAACTGAAATTTATTGTTGAAGGGACCGAATTATGTTTAACCAAATGTTTTTATACTAAAACTGTGATTTTTGTCGCACTTTTATTTTTTATGAAGTTTTAAAGAAAAAAATTTTTTTTTCAATTTTTCTTTTTTTCAAAACTTCAACGACATCTCTGAAACTTCTGGCCAAATTTAAATCCAATGTGAACACGGCTTGAAGATAATATTTTTAGCGAATTTTGATTATGTTATACAACTGAATTTTGTGAACCGTTTTCAAGTTATTCCTATATATGTAGCGGAAGAGCAATAATTCTAGACATAAACTTAGTGCAGATTTGGATTCAGCGTGTCAAATAACCTTAAAAACACCATTCAGTTCTTAATCAACAAAAACTTTGTGTCCTTATGTTATCAACACTTTTGTTAAAATTGTTGTTTATTTTTCATCATAATTGTATTTTTGTAATAATTTAAAGCCTAATATTGTCCCGTAAGCCAGTAATTATTGCTGTTTTATTAAAATGTACTCTTTCTTTGGGATGATCCTACGGGAAATAGTCGGCCAATTGCCTCAGAATTTCGTTAAATTATAATTACGTTCGCAGTTAACTTTCTTGTATAACCTAAATATCGTTAAAAGATGTATAGTTAAAAAAAAAAATGTCAACATATCACGATATTTTTATCTTTCCAGACATCCAGATATTATACAACAGGTCAACAATTTAAGGTAATTTTTTTGCTTAATTGTTTTTAGGGTTCTTGAAATCAAACTCGATAAATTATTTACTCTCTTCTAACACCTGTCAAAAATAAAAATCTGTCAAAAGAAATATAATGTCTACTATTGAAAAAAAAAAAATTTTAACTTGAATGATCAATTACAGAATCCTTTATGTTCAAGGTCATAAGCAATAATTTATAAATTTAATACAAATATTATATTATCGGATCGGATTAATTGCTCAACAATTTCACAATAATTGAAAACACATGACTTTTTCCGAAAAAAAAACGATTAGTCGGTGTCAACACTTTCTAAGAAACGTCTACATAAAAATAAAATAATTACATATTATTTTAATATTCTTTTTATTATTTTTAGTGCTAGTATTTAGTGTTGTTGTTAATAACACAATTGTTTTTTTTTTTTAATTAATGTTGTTGTTGTTTTTTTGTTGCCGTCTATTAAATACCTTTAAACTGTTGTTGTTGTTGGTTGTCATGTCACACTGATTGTATTTGTAAAAACATACATAACTTAATTAACTAAATTACCCGTTTAGTATTTATTTAATTGAAATTGAAGCTTATTTTTTTACACAATCTAATAATTAATTTTTTTTCTGCATTCTTGTTGCTTTCTAATTATTTTGATCTTTTATCCATAAATATCAAAATAAATGAGGGTTTGAGAACCTCAGAGGTACAAGTGCAAGAGCTTAAAAAATAGAGTTGGATGCAGTTATCCACATTTATTACAAATATTACAAATATTGATTGCCTGGGTTGGCTAGCTGGTAGTGAGCTAGTCTATCAGCGCCGGAGTTGCGTGTTCGATTCCCGCTCTGGTTTCTTTTCTGCAGACAAGTGTAGAGCTTCGCGGGATTAGCTTAAGAAATTAAAATTTAAAATTAAAATATCAAATATTGAAAATTTTGAATTTAGCACGTCATACAGAAATCGTATTAATGATAAATTTTGTATTCCCGTAAATAACTTTGATAATATACTCGCATGTGCCCGTGCAGAAAACTGAATTGGCAAATTGGTTTTTTTGTTGTTTTCATACGAAGACAATATAATGAAACAATTTGTTTTTTAATTTTGTTTTTTCTTTTTACCCACTTATAACTACAATTCGAGTCGGAACGAACCCAACCAATTGTAGAGGGATGTAAGAAAAGATAAACTCACTGTTTCTTGTTGGTGTTTTGTTTAAGCTTTGATATTGTTACTTACAAGTAAGACTTTGAGTGTTTAAAATTCTTATTCGCTTTAGGGTTTTATTCGTATAATATTTTTAGCTTTTCTAAAATCTTAGGAAAAGGTTTCCTGATGAGCTGGCCTAAGCAACCAGTGATATGCGCATAGAAGCTAGCTTTCCCTCAACAATACATTTCAGTGTATTTATCAAATATGGAAAATTGGGAATTTAGCACGTCATACAGAAATCGTATTAATGATAAATATCTATTACTAAACTAATATTCACACCTGTACAAAAACCACAAACTGCCCCTTTATTGATCGAAAGTTTATATAATGCAAACAATTAAATATCACAAAGCAACACAGACAACAGAAATTAAAGTCGGCCAAGACCATATTCTACCCTACACCACAGAATCTACTGAGAAGTTTTTTAAAGTATATCCTATTTGGGATTCATTTTAAATCATTGACCCGCCAAAACAAAATCACGTTTTAAGGTTAAATTTATATAATCCCTGCAGAAAATTTGTGTGAATTAATCTTAAAGCACTTTAAACGTGACCACTGAACTCATTATTATAATAAAAAGTAACGAATTCTGATGGTGAAAACAGACATGTTACTTAACTGGTGTATTTACTTCAGAGTAAAGGAAATCGACACAAAACTAGTCATGTGACAGGATTTTGTTTGGCTTGTGGCTGATTCTAACTGGTTCTATTACTTTACATGAAGAGGATCGATCTATCATATAAACATAGCTCACTCGGGACAATATGTTCGACAGCCATATTAGCCGAAATTGAATGTGAACATTAGGGCTATAACTTTTGTACACTTTTTGCGAATATCAAAAACGGCATAGTATAGTCGTGTAGAACTTTAAAAGTTATTAATAAAAAATATGATAAGTTTTTCGGATTGTTAAAAAAGTGCACGCAAGGGATCGTGTTGAAGTTTGAAAACAACAATTTTTATCTCACGAAAATTTTAAAAAATATACACCTGATATTTGTATATATTCCTATACGTATCACTTAAATGCTGTTTCGGAATTCATCCACTGCTTTAGATTTAAAAATGTTCCTACGGCTTACAATTCATCGCGGTTCAAAATTTCTTAGAAGGCTTTAGAAATTTGCTTCCCTGCGTGAGTTTTTTTCGCAAAACGACGGGAGACCGGTGTTTTCATTACTAAAACATAATTGGCCACTCCGTGGTACTTCGCCAAAAATTTGGGCTTAGCCCTAGTGTACATTTAGGTTATTTTAGTGACCTGTTACAAAGTGTAAAAAAGGTGCCAATTAACACCCTCCTAGAACATCGCCATGTTAAACTAACAAGTGCCCTTCATATAAATCATAAGAACTAGAACCACTCCCTAGCACTTTAGAACTGTCCCGTTGGTATATTTATAACCACACTATCATAGTAAAGAGGGAATTATACTCAGAATCACTTTTTGAATCGATCTAACGATGTCTGTTCATCCGTCTGGCTCACCATGTAGACCTTTTTCGTAAAGTACAGATCGCAGTTTTGAAGATAATTTAGTGAAAGTTGCAATATTCGCCTTTATTGTCATAAGCCTATTGGAAATAGTGAGAATCGGTTCATAGTTTTTTATTGCTCCGCATACAAGCTTCGTTTCGGAATAAAGTCTTTGTTATCATAAACCATCTTATTATGTCGCTATTTAGACTAAATTTGCTCCAAAGAAAATCCTAAGTTGCAACCTAAATCATCTTATCAAATTTAATTGAACTCAGTCCAAATTTGGCCATAGCTCCCTTACAAAAGCCAATCTAAAAAATAGCTTTTAATGTCATATTTTCATAATAAATGTTGGTTTTGAGATAAAGTGAAAAACTGTTGTGCTGGCAGGTTTAGAATTGACTACAGGTCCCATATATATCTACCAGCCCTAAAAACAAAAAGACGAAAAAATCTCACAACGATGTAGAAATTTAGACAATATTTTGCACAGAAAACTCTTTTATGAATCTTAACCTCATAAAATAATTTTGTTTTAACAGGCCCATTATCACTAATGGGTTTTAAATAGGGTATACACTCCAAAATGTATCTTTAAATATTGCGGTGTAGGGTATCTTATGGTCGGGCTTAACCGACTATGTTTTTATTCTTATTCTTTTTATCGAATATCATACAAAGACTATTCCAGAAATAAGTTTGTATGCAGGCTTTGTAAAGTTATGGATCAATTCTCACCATTTTCAATAGACTTCGTCGTATGTAAAAATTTCTTTAAATTATGTTAAATATTGTAACTTCTACTTTGTGGACAAGATTTACATGGAAAAGCAACAAGCCAGCCAGACGGACGGAAGCCGTTAGATCGATTTAGAAAGTAGTTCTGAGTATACCCAAAACTGGGTCTGGAACAAGCATTTATTATATGTTACAAACATTAGCTCAAACGCCAAATACCCTCTTCACTTTGGTTATATGGGTTAAAAAAATCTATAAATTTCAGTTACAATTTTCCTTTTTGCAGTGTACCCTTTTGATTCTTATCCCCTTTTGAACTTAAACTTATTTGCGTAGTCGGAATAATCAAATATTTACTAAAAAGAAATAGCGAAAACACTAAAGGTACTTTTACACGACATTTATTTAGAAGTGTACTTGTCAAATTACCCACTGTGAAGTAAATACATGTCGTATAAAAGCAAAAAAAAAAAAAATGCTTCTGGTAATGTCAGCTCGAATTTTTTTTCCAATAATATGTATATTTATAAAAGGCTAGTTTACACTATCTCACAAGTCTTACGTATTCCATAATAATTTGTGAGATAGAAATCTAATGAGTTTTTGTGCGACTGTCAAAAAATCTAATTTAATATAACAGTTTGTGTACGCACCATCACACAAAGTATAAGCACTCACACATTAAATAAAATTCAACCCTGATCCAATGAAAAGTATTATTGTTTAGAAATTTTTCAAAAAACGATAAAGTCGTATGGGATGGCAAATTTTTTTTCATAATACTTGTCATTTTCATCACACACACTATCAGACTTTTACATAAAACTTTAGTTTTTGACATGTATTAATACAAAGTACAATAGTGTAAACTAGCCTTAATTAACATTAGCAGTGTAAAATTTTCCATTAGAGAGTGTTTTATCTTGAACTGATAAACCATCTGACATAAGCTGTTGTGCAAGTTTTTAAAATCTATTAATTAACACATATTAAAAAATAGTTTGGAATAAAATTTTTTTTTTTTTTTTTAATATAAAATAAATATTTCGTAACAACTGTTATTGAGAAAAAAAATTGTGAGAAATTATAATTTACCTAAACAAGAGCAGAAAGCGTTTTCTAGCTGTCAAAAATTCTCATGCCCATACAATTTGTATGAAGCATCCCCAAATAGCGCTGCGTCAACGCTTTATAATTGGAAAATCCAATTTTGACAGCGCGTTTAATAGTGATGTTGGCCGCTATTGTAAATAAATAATGGCAATTTAGCACTTTTTTCTCTTCTTTTCATTTCTATTATGTGGATTTTATTAAATAAGAAATTTAACACCACGATTTGTGGCACAACGTTGACGCTCTTGTTTAGGTATGGCATATCAGCGTAAAAGCTAAGCGGAAGAAAACGTTCCGCCTTCCGCTCGTGTTTAAGCCCTTATGACACTACATTTTTAATGCATTATTCAAGTTTTGGTGAACAGTACAAATATAATGTAATACAAAAATTTAACAAGTGCAAAGAATTAAGCTGTATTAAGATAAATGGCAAAATCAAAAATTTTACTAAAGTTATCGATAAAAAATGAAGTTATGTCAAAAAAAATGTAAGATTGTTTAACTTAAAATTGACATTTTAAGCTTGAAATATTAAAAGTGTTGCTGAATCAGCGGTTTATGCAAATTCAGCGATTTACCGCTTTTAATTTTTAGGTTTCTCATAAACAAAAAGTTGGCAACATTTAATAAAATAAACAAAACAGGGATGGCTAAGTTGTTTCAATTGTACTTTTTTGTTGATACTTTTTAAACTAAGATTTATAATACCTTTTTGTGGTGTTTTGTATGAACATACAAATAAAATTAATTTCAACTAAAAAAAAACTTTTAGTACAATTAGGGTAAAAAAGTACAATTTTTAAAGGTTGGTGGTACAATTTTAAAAATTCTCAACGCGATCCCTGAAACAAAACCATAACAAGAGAAAAAAAACTAAAAACTTTGTTTACATTTTTTATAGTTCGCTCTTTCTAACATTTACTGTTTCTTTCTATCAATTCTATATCAATTAATGAATAAAAAATGTATTGTCATAAGGGCTGTTAGTCTTTTTTTTTATATAATTTATAGCATTTTCGTCATGGTAAAATTTATATTCTCTAATTTTTGCACAATCTAATATGTTAAACAAAAGAATTTTCGACAATTGAAACAATTGTTAATTAAAAAAATAACAGAATTTAAGAAAATTAAAAACATTCGTGATGGCTTTTGTAAGATCAAAAACAAATATTTGGCGTAAATAGCGGTTACTCTTATATCGTCTAATACTTATTTGCACAATATGAGCGAAGTATGTATAACAGATAGATTGACGACAGTCTTCTCCTCGTTAAACACTATTTTTGTTATTGTATTACATATTGACATGTATCTAATAAAAGCAAATACCTTCACACTCATCAACATATGAATACCTACACCACATGATTATTTGTTTTTTGTTTTAAACGATTTAAGTAATGCGGAAATGTCGTTTTATTCAAGAGAAAAAATTTAAAAAAAAAATTAAAATAATAAAGAATAAACATAATAAACGGAAAATTAAAATTAAACTGAAACTGAATAATTTGATACGTTTTTGTATTAAACGAATACTTCATCCACTCATACCCCGTTCAACGGCTCGCTGTCAATATTTTGTTCAATGTTCTGTTATTTACAACCGTTTTTTGTTTTTTGTTGTTGTTGCTTTTATTGTCAACGATTTTCGTTGTGTAAAAATTAAAAAAAAAAAAAAAACAACTGAAAATGGTAGATGATGATGTGTCAATTAATTGTCAACACTTAATAAAAATGTTTGTTTTGAATTAAAATTACTACAATAATTACTACACTGCCAAAACAAAAGAAGTGACATGTTTGTTTTTTTTTTCGTTTTTGAAACAAACAATAGCAACAACCCAGCGGGAAAACTCAGAAGACCTTCTTACTTCAGGCCTTTTTAAAGGCCTGCTTAAAATATTTTTTGATTCAATTACTATTCTTATCTAACTGCTAGAGAAGGCCTCATAGAAGGCCTCGGCTCTTTCGTATAAAAGATAAGATACACCTTCCACACTCGTTTTTATGAGAAGGGAGTAGAAAAGGAGTAACATTTTTTGTATTGTTTTTTTGCACAAGCAAAAGCAAAATCAATTTTTTTTGTCCCGCTACCCTTCTAATGTACCTGCTGAAGAAGCGAGAGCGGAAGGCCTTCTCCGCAATGACAACGTGTGTAAAAAAGATATGAGTATGGAATGGAGCAAGAAGGCCTTGTACATCCAAAAGAAGGGGTACAGAGGCCTTCTAGAAGGCCTTCCTACTCCTTCTTTTTCCCGCTTGGAACTTCAATAATACATTTACAAAATTCAATTGTATTGTCAGTTTTTGAAATTGAACTTTACAACGGATTTCAAAAGACTAATTGGATATTTGAACTTTGATTTCATAAATGTAAAAATCTCAAATTTTATTGTTCTTTTTTTTAATAATTTATTTATACATACATTCTAAACTTAATTTTTTAATGTGATTTTAATTGTTTAAATAATATTTTATTTTTAAATTGTTAAAAACGAAATCCATGAAATTCAAATTTTTTAAAATTGTTAAACAAAAATTTTTTAAATTCTACTATCGACTCGGTTAAATTTCCAATATTTTTTTAATCGGCGTTTTCTAGAATATCTAGTGATTTTTTTCCAAATTGGTTACTTTAATTGTAAATTTTGATTAAAGTTTTTAGAACTCGAGTAATTTTAATTTTATTACAACAAGCAAACAGATGGCAATATCACTGCATGACTAACTGGAGCATATACTTAGTACGATTTTTTACCATACACCAAAGAGAAACCACCAGTCCGAACTTCATTCATGCGGGCAAAAATCGTCTTCTTTTTAAATATCCCTTTCAGTAACAAGAACCGCACTACGCAGAAACAATAGAAATAAATTTCAATTAAAAAATTTCCTTCCTTCGGTAAAAATAATTTAATGAAAATTAAATTTGATCAACTCAAACCTAACTAAAAATATTGAAATTGAAAATTAACAGTTCAGTTTAAAAATAGCTATGGCATAAGCCCAAATGTTTACATTTGTACTTCAAGTTGTAAAAATAAAATGTCGACGAAAGTGGACAAAAAACATAGTAAACTAATGTATTCAGGTTTTCAAGACAAAGTCTTGACAGAAAGAAAACGAAAAAATAGAGGAAGGGAAGCAACATGTAATATATAATTGAAAATGATAATCACAGAAATTTTCGAACCACCAGTAACACTGGTTTAAGATTGATGTCTGACTGTTGGCTGGCAGGCACCGCAGCGGTGCAGAGGTTAGAACTCAAAGAATTCTGATGAAAGAATGTGGTGATTCTTGAAACATGTAAATTCAATCCAGATTCGAGCCCCAGCTCAGCCAAGAAAATTATCAATTAATTTTAATAAAAATTTCATGTAGTAAAATTCCTTCCTTCGGTAAAAATAATTTAATGAAAATTAAATTTGATGAACTCAAGCCTAACTAAAAATATTGAAATTGAAAATTTGTGATATAAGTAAAAAAATCAATTACATTTGAACCAGTAAAAAAATTTGTAGTTTTAATTAAATATTTTTTGATATAAACAACTTTTTTTGCAGTGATGTTAATAATATAAGTAAACGTTTAATTTCCTTGGTTAAATTTTTAATTAAAACTTAATTTATTTTTGAATAATAGTTTAATTGAAAAAAATTAGCAAGATTTTTTTTTTTTTTTTGTAATAACCAGTTCAGGAGCTATTTTATGCTCCGGAAACTTCCGGCTTTCGTACACTCGTTGAAAAATGTATCTTCATATTGATGTCAATATTATTACAAATATTCTAGGAAGGCTTGTCTTGTTGACCAAAAATTTGTTTTGTTTTTTTGGGCAGCTTATAGATAGATTATAACCTAAAACCACTTCTCTTTTTTATTTCTTTTAAGAAATAAATTCAGCAATTTTGCGATATTTTTCTGCATCAAAAGAGGCAATGTTCGGGCAAAAAGGCTTGTGGGTTTAAGCTTGTTATCCATG
This sequence comes from Pollenia griseotomentosa, assembly GCA_963931875.1. Lineage (NCBI taxonomy): Eukaryota > Metazoa > Arthropoda > Insecta > Diptera > Polleniidae > Pollenia > Pollenia griseotomentosa. Next base: position 170,051,318 of record OZ007562.1, on the reverse strand, counting down.
ATTTTTCGAAGTTTATATTTACTGGTCATAGATAACACTCTTTAGATCACACCAAGTAGAGAGCATTAATTAGGCGGTTTTGAATAGAAATTGTATTTTTATGTACAATTTTTTTCTGTATAACGGTTCGCCGCAATATTTTGTTTTGTGACATAGACTTGCGCTCCTAGGGGTCCTTAGGGATCAAGGACATTGCGCCATTTGTGTTTTTTTCTTTCGGGGCAATCAAGTGCAGCCAATATCTGGAATTCGGTAAAAATCCCAAATTGAAAAATATCATTTTATTTGTGGAATATTAAGAGAAATTTACGATCTCTTGCGATCGCGGCTGACCAGAGATCATATCTGGTACCACGGGAGTAGCCACCGTTGGCGCGGTCCCGAACTGACTATTGGTTGAGGCCTATATTAATATACTTCTTGTGGACTTTCTGTCTTTCTGAAAGGTTGTCTTTGCGGAAATTACGCTTTTCCGTTGAAAAGTTACTTTTTGAAATAACGTGTCGGCCTGAGAGAGGATAATTTTAAGGTGCTGCTGCAATTAAGCAAATGCTGCTAATATATTTCTAAAAGTATCGAAGGTTAGATAGCTCCAGCTCCTAAGCAAGAGGCCAGTGTATAAGCTTGCCGGATAATACACTCAACTTGCTCTCTGAGTGTGCTGGTTGCTCTCACACTCGGGGGGTGGTTGGTGTACGCATTGTTAATCCCACCGTAGTTGAAATACAATATGGACAGGGCTACCAGATAAATTTGTGGGGAAATCGTCAGTTTGCTGAGAAAAAATAAAAAAATCGCCTTTATCGTTTCGAAAAACCGTAAAAAAATCGAACAATTTAGAATTTTGTTTTATTTTTAATGGATTCAATGTATTTTTATAACATAAAATTACTTCCTTTACTTTTGTTTACTTTTTTCAGGGCTACCAGATAAATTTGTGAGGAAATCGTCAGTTTCCTAGAATCGTAGAAGATTCCTCACACGGGAAAAACTGTAACACGAGTGAGATTCTTCCATAGCACAGCGAAAAACGCTTCTTCAATCTTTGTGGGAATCGTTTAAGACGTGGGTAAAGATAATCTAACAAGACTTTCATGTCAAGAATCGTATGAGACTTATGTAAATATTCTCTTACAACTCGTGAAATGTACTCTGAAAATAATCCAAGATTTTCTTAAGAATTGCATATTACAGCCGTACCTAAAAAAAGCGGCACGCGTTTCCTAGTTTTTGAATAGAGTGGCCTGATCGCTTTGGAATTGGAAAACCCGATTTTGACAGCTCGTTTAAAAGTGAATTTGGCCACTATTGTTAATTAATAATGGCAATTTAGCTATTTTTTGGTCAATCTTGCGTTTTTATCTCTATTTTTATTTAGATTAAAACTATATTTAGCTCTTAGCTATCACTACTGTTCGTGACAACAACGTTGACGCTCTTGTCTGGTATGGCATATCAGCGTAAAAGCCAAGCGAAACAAAACATTCCGCCTCGCGCTCTTGTTAAGGTAGGGCTGTAAACCATTCCAATATTAAAAAACGAAATTGTCAAAAAATTTAATATTTCTTTAGACTTAAGAGACTGAAAAAAATCGTCACTTTTTTAAAAAAAATCAGCATATCGGCACTTTGCTAATTTCTGAACAAAAAATCGTCAAAATTACGATAAATCTTCAAATCTGGCAGCCCTGAATATGGAGTTCGCGTTAAGGCAGATATCCATTTAATTCAACATCTGTGACGCTGAATCATTAGCTGCAGTCAATACCTGGAATTCGGCAGAATTCAAAATTGGCCGATGTTTTTGGAATCCAATGTGATACCATGAAATTCTGTAGCCCCCTGTGGCATGGTACCGGTCTGACTATTAGTTGAAGCCCCTGATACATTTTGTAAAAGAGTGCTTTCGAAACGAAAATATTACTTTTTCCAGTATCGTATTTTTCTCGGAGAAATATACTTTTAACACACTCTTGCATGAAAGAGTGCTCTTAACATTAGGATAATTTTTTCGGGGAGCACATGGTGGCTGTGGTTAATAATTAGAATTGGGGAAGGAAGATCTTATAGAGGCCAGATTTGGGGGCTGATATTCTAACTACTTTGAATGAAGTTTGGTCTGCTGTTGCTATTGAACAGATGCTGCTGGTTATTTCTAAGGCAGTGGAGTGTAGATGGCTTCTAAGCAAGGGGCAAGGGTATAATTCTCAAAAGTGGCCTCGTGTGTACTTAACTTCCTTGTTTTCATATAATTCCATGATGAATCAAATTCTTAAATCGTCTCGGTCACTCATGATAAATTGTTTTAGCTACAACAAAAATAATAACGTAAAACTTCTTGTGGGTTTTTTATGAATTTGGTTCAAAAGTCTTGATCAATTTATTGCTGGTTACGCTTTTTTTGAATTTGTTCGTCAAATATTTGTTAGGTCTGAACATACTTTAAGGACGATAAGCAATATTTGGTTTAAAATGTCTTACAACGCCACAGAAGGCCCGATCCCGATAAAATTTTATCTGTTCATTGGAAAGTTTAAAGAGTTCAGTATCTCAATCCCAAAAGAAAAGATTTAATCTGTCTTTTGATTGGCGTATTACAAAAAAAAAACAGTAACTTACATCCTCAATACTTGCAAGTACTTCAGACACAACTACACATATGCTTAAAGTAAAATATCAATATGATAAATATTTATTCAAACATATTTTGCTATGAGTTTTATGACGATAGGATGTTCATTCAGTTTCTTTAATGGCTGATGATGACGATGACGAGGTTGATGGTGGATAAAAATACACCCTCAACTTTTATTTATAAAACACAGCCAAGCAGGCAGACAGTCAGAATCAGAATCAGACCGACTTACTGAACTCACACTTATTTTTTAAATAATCCATAAAATGTAGACCATATTTGTGGCTGTTGGTGTTCGTTTGTTTGTTCTTCTTGTTGTTGATGTTGCTGTTTTATGCATTTTTAGTCTCATATTTGCATTTTCATTTTATTGAATGCTCGTATGTATGTTTGTATTTGTGCCGGTGTGACAAGAGTATGAGTAAATTTCTTACTTTTTTCTGTTACTGTCTGTCTTTAGCTTTTTGTTGTTTTATTTCTATTTTTATTTAATTTTTTTTTTTTTTTCAATAATAAAGTATTTTTTAGATGTCTGGTGACTGACCCTCTTTTATCCCCGTTTGTTGTAAATTCAACATAACAACAAAAGTGGCAGTATTGAGTGAGTGTAATGTGAAAGTATTAAAAATACAAGTAAAACTACAAACACAAAGGAAACGAGTCATACACAAAAACGTATTAAATTAATAGAAATGCAATTTCTATATTTAAACAGTAACACAATACAAGCACAAAGACATATAACACCGTTTCCAATTTAATTTAAGAACCACAGTTTCATCTTTTAAAAAATTACCAATTATATTGCTTTCTGTTTTTCTTTATTTTTGGCCACTTTCTTTTGTTTGTATTGATATATTTTTTTATTATATACATTTAGCTGGTGAGACCTAACTCCATTTGTGAAAATAAAAATTTTTTTATTTAATTTTTCCCGAGGTTTCGTAATTTTATGTTCTTCAGGGGATTCGTAGTGAAAAGAAACAAATTTGTATTACAATTATTAATACATTAAACAGCTTTCCGCTGTTTTTGAGTGAAATATGACTAATGCTATGTTCACACCTATTAAATATTGAGGTCCTACATGTAACCACTAGTCTTATTAAAAAATTATTTGCTTTTGCAGAACGTTTGACTAGAACAGACATCAGTTAACAGTTTCTTTATTACATTATACAACTTTACTCTTACAAATAAATTGTTAAAAATAGAGCTAAAGTTTGTTTAATTTATTGGTCACGCTTTTTGGATATTTGTTAGATCGGAACGTACCTTTAAAGTGAGGTCTCTCTACTGTTATACTTGTGGAAAAACTTTAGGACAATCAAGGTGAATTCTACTACAGGTGGTGTCTAAACGCCACCCGATTTGGACAGTCCGAACATATGTATTTGTTTTGATTAGTTAGGAATAGTTGACATTTCGAGCCGTAAACACTAACTATGCAATGCAAAACCCTTATGGTGTTTCTGTTGTTTTTGGATTGTTGTAGTATTGACACCACCTGTAGTTGAATTCGCTTTGACGACAAGCTTACATTGTTGAAAGTTAAAGATTAACCCCCATATGCAAAAAAAGTTAAAGTTCACATTAGTAAGCCAACACATAAAAACTAGAGTTGTCAAAACCGATTTCCAAAGTATTTGAAAAATCGATTTTTTTCTATTTTTCCGGTTTTTTCTTTCAAAAAGTATTTGAGAAACCGGGTTCTTGGTCTCGAATAATCGACTTTTTCTTATATTTATTTTTTTCATTTAATTGCATTCGATGACATTTTTTAGTATCCACTTTCGTTATTCACAACAGTATCTTAATTGATGTCATCGTACATAATTTATTCATCACAGTAAAAAGCTATTGAACTTGCAGAAAAATTCTACAACACAGACTTTTTCATAATTTCCACTAGTATGAGTAAAGCGACAGTTCTGACTTTGGCTTTGGATCCTGGTTTGCAACTCAACTCAGTTGACTTGGAATTAAAACAACTGCTAGTGATGAGTTGTAAATTGTTGCTGTTTTTGTTAGCCGCATTAAAAAATAGTTGTTAATCATAATACAAAAACTGCAAAATTTCAACTGCACTAGAGTTGAGTTGTAAACCGAATTAGAAGAACCGCTTAATGCTTCCTTAAAAAAATTTAAAACCTAGCTAAACGGTCAATAACAGAGACTTCAAAGAAAATTTTGACTACAGAGATACCTTTTTTATACGATTTTCCAAATTAGATCTGCTTTACATGGCTTTACTGACAATTAACCCAATCTCAACGATAAGTGAACGTATTTTCAGTATTGTCCTCTATAAAAACTAAATTGAGAAATCGAATGCCCCCTAATCATTTGAGACGATTTATGTTGCAATTAAATATTTTTGTGTCAACTTTAATCTAATTACCAACATTATAAAATAGTTTATGGGTACAAAGACTATTTCGGAAAGAAGTTTGTATGGGGGCTTTATCAAATTATTGACCGATTTTCACCATTTTCGGGAGGACTCGTCCTTGTGACAATTGAAACGTATGTATTAAATTTCATCAAAATGTTTACCTGTGTTTTACATGGACAGACAACCAGCCGTTCGGCATACTAAGAGCTGGGTCTAGGACCAATATTTTTTAGAGTTACACAGATCAGAACAAATAATTTTTTTAGTAATATACGTTTTATTTCCGAAGTACATACGTACAAATTGCTTGTTTTGTTTTAGTTTTTTATTAAATAAATAATTTAAAAAAAATCAAAAAACCGATTATTCGAAACCGGTTTTTTGTTTCAAAACCGAAAACCAGATTTTTTCAGAAGTCGGTTTTTTCGAAATATTCGAAAACCGGTTTTTGAAATATACGAATATTTGACAACTGTACATAAAACCCATTCACTTTTGCTGGGCTCAATGTGTTGGTTAGCTAATGAGAACTTTAACTTTTTTTGCTCGGAAGGCTTACTCGGAAGGCTTATTGCTTATTTACAAATGGAACAATTGTGATTAAACTCTCATGTGACCTGGTTTTAGCCGCTCAAAGCACAATACACACCTCCTTAATCCCACTAAATGCAGAGTATTACATAACACGGTATATATTTTGATTTGGTGAATAATTCGATTTTTTAAATTACAAGTCAAATGTCGTAAAATAATAGGTGCGTTCATTTACTTAACTAGCAGAAACTTGCAACGACAAAGTTATTTTAAAATTTGTAAAGCTTTTCTAGTGTGGTCAAACTAGTGATTTGTGCGTGTGATTTGTTAGCGTTCCCTTTTTTCACATTAGACGAACAAACCACAATAACCTTAATCGGGAAAAAGAAAATATGAATTGTGAAGCGGATGATGCAATTGCACTTTGGATAATTTTTTTGTTTACGCAGCAAAAAAAAAAATGTTTAAAAAAAGAAAAAAAAAATAAGAGAATACAAAAAATTTTTGTACGCTAAACAATTTCGCAATAGATACAACTTGATGTTTCGTTGTACACTAAAATTATGTGATTTGTGCGCGCACTGCCCCATTTACAAGTAACAAGGCGTCGAGCCCGCATATCAAATCAAATCACTAGTGTGTGGCCAGCTTTATTAAAAAAAACAAAAAAGTAAATGAACGCCTGAGATTGTCCACCCATGGATGATTTGTGCGTGTGATTTGTTCGAGCACGATGTCTAGGTTTATATGTATAGCATAAGTACAAACATTTTTTGTATTCTTCTTCAATTTTCTTCTTTTTTAATTTCTTTTTAATGAAACAGGTGGTTAAGAATATGCGAGTAAAAATTTTACTATCAGAAATTTTCAACAAATTTTTGGTCCCTCAAATTTTTCTGGTTTTTTTTTTACTCTCTCGTTGCAAGTTTTTCGAGAACGTGAAACTAACTCGTAACAATTATATTAATTTTTTCTTATTGACCTTTTATTTTTTTTCTACAGACCTAAAAACACATTATTTTTGTCTCGTTGACGACTTTGATATCGAAGTTACGGATTCGATGCCTTTAGGTTTAAATTTATATGTCAACCAGTACTCTTGCTTCTAAGTAAATCTCAATGGCTTTAAATTAAACGAAGTTTAATTCTGTGTTACACTTACCACCCGGGATTTAACGTATGCGTCTTAAGGAGTACTCACATTTCAGAGTTACACATAAGGGGAATATAGAGGATTGCCATACCTCAATCTTTCTGATGCTTTAAATTGGCAGATCTCTAAATAAGACATCGGAACCGACATCCAGGCCCTTCTGTTTATTGGTCAAGTGACGATTATGGTTCACGGGCTATGGAATTTTTAGCCCGCATGGATAAAGTTTGAAACGCTGGTGCTATTCAACAATAGAAGCCAATTAAGATACATAAATAAGTTCCTTTTCTTCCTATAAGAAGCATAGGGCCTCCAAGTATTTGATTCATCTTTTATCAGTTTATTTGCGATGAGTTGCGGATTCTGCACCCCATGTTGGAGCTGAGGCTGCCAGCCTAACCTCCAGGATCCGAAGTCCGCCGTTAGCCGCCCCTCACTTAGGGAACAGATGCTGTCATTTGTTGGTTATTGGTTACTTGGAGGTGCCAATTGCTTGCCTTAACGCTTCAGTTATCATAGGCACTCAGAACTTGTAAGGAGTCCGGTGCCACCGGAAGACCCTTTAAGACTCCATAAGTTGTGGTGTAATGAAGACACGTAATGAAGACCATAAATCTCGTTTTCGTTTATTTATTAATCGACTTCCGTTGGCAAGTAAAGCTTAAGTAATTGTGTACTAATACTGTCACCTATACCGACAAGTAACGACACTAATCTCGTTCTCATCTGTATCTTTCTTATCCCACCCGGGGGTTCGGGATCGTCTTAAGGATATTTTGCCTTCTGGTGTTACATCCTCCGTGGAAATCAGGTGCATTCGATAAATGGCATTCGGCAAAACTTCAAAATTCACAGATCACAAGAGATCTCTACGATTCTAGGGGAGTAGGAAGCCGGCACGGCACCACCCTGAATATTGCTTGAGGCTTCACAGAAAGAAATACAAATTGATTTAAATTAAAAAATTTGTGATATTAATTAAAAAATTCATTAAATTTACACCAGTTAAAAAATTAATAGTATCAATAAAACGTTTAAATCACTTAATTAAACGTTTAATTCACTAGATTAAATTTTTAATTAAAAATAAATTTCACTATATTTATCAAAAATAAAAGTTGGGAATTCAGCACTTCATAGAGAAATCTTATTAATAAAAAAAATAATTTTTTTTTGATTATTGCTTTAATTGGTGAACAATTTTGGCAAATGGTTCTGTTTCTTTAGTATGATTCTTGTGAGAAATGCTTTCGGGGATCACGTGGTGGTTGTCGTTTACTATCCAAATCTAACATGCTACCATAAATTTGCGAAGATGTTATCATCTTTCCATAAGAAATACATAGGGCTAAAAACCAACATCTTTCAACATCTTTAAAGATGTTCCTATCGCATTTAATTTCATTCTACATCTTTCGATTACACAGTGCAACACGAAAAAAATAACCATATACGGAAAGCTCTACGTGATAAAAGACCAAAAAAAAGACGCGTGTCTCCCAGTTTTGCCCAAAGTTATGCGTTTAGGTAGCCGCAAAAGTGAAAAATTGCCCGAAAATTCGATTTTTGTACCTTTTTTCCCCTGTTTAGGTCCCTAATTAGCAAACCGTTAAAAATTCAAGGAAACAATCAACTACAAAAATATACCTAAGATCTCTGTACACAACTTTTTAGAACATATAAACTTCCTAGTGATGATTCTTAACACCCTTTAGGGAAAAAAGGTAAAAAAATCGGGCAATTTTTCACTTTTGCGGCTACCTAAACGGTACTAAGAATCATTCCTAGGAAGTTCATATGTTATAAAAAGTTGTTAACTAAGATCTTAGGTACATTTTTGTAGTTGATTGTTTCCTTGAATTTTTAACGATTTGCTAATTAGGGACCTGAACAGGGGAAAAAAGGTAAAAAAATCGAATATTTTAAAGTTTTTTGCGATTTTGATCTTGAGGATAAAGTTTTTTGATTTTACATGTTCACATGTAGCAAGAGCTACAACTTTGTCTCAGAGGGTAAATAAAAATTCCGAACGGTTTGCAAGATATGACCCTGAGAAAATGATCACTTTTTTGCAAAAATGATACCGAGGCCCCAAATCTTTGGGGGCCCATAAAAATAAATGCATGACTTTGGGCAAAACTGGGGGACAGGTTTCTTTTTTTTTTGGTCTTATATCACGCAGAGTTGTCCGTATATGGTTATTTTTCCATGACTTAAAAAAATAACACACAGTGTTATTTATAAGTGCCGTCACTAGGAAAGTGGCAATTAGTTCTATTATTATTGTGGCATCACTGACAAAAAGAAGTTTGTTTTGAAAGCAACGTTACCCTTTGTCAAGTTTTCTCTTTTATTGCAATGTTTTTTGTTAATTTTTTTTCATATTTTTAAACAAATTGAACTTCAAATACATTTTTTTGTTTTCTTTATAAATTTTCTATTTTAAAAAGGTTTTTTTTTCAAAATGGTGACATTTTTACTCGATGGTAGATGTTAAATGTGAGCAATGTAAACAAGTGTTTCACATTTTCTACATCTTTGATAGTAGATGTAAGATATTGATCAGTGTAAAAAGCCTATTAGTTGCCGCTGCTACAAAACAGATGTTATAATGATACAATCTTCCCGGATAATGCACTCAAAATACACCCTGAGAAACCACTTAAAATAATTTACAACCATTAAATATAATTTAAAACCTATGAAATATCACAAAAAACGTTTGTAACATTCAGCCATATTCTGGAAATTGAATTCGAGTGAAATTAAAATTCAACAAACTTTGAAAAATAGGAAAAACGACGGTAATCCTCACAAAAATTAAACTGAAGATCTCCATCGATTTCGATTTCCAGAAAATGGCTGATATATTATAATCATATTATGATTACTATTTCGACCTTAAGGTATATTTTAAAAAGATTCTATTGATCCCGAGAAAAATGAGTATCAATAACATGAACAGGACGTTACGATTTCATTTTAGATATTTGAAAGAAATTTAATATTTCTGGTGCAAAATACGAAAGTTTTTAAAATAAAATTAAACTATATTTAAAAAGTTATCAACTGAAATAGGAAATGGTGTAGAGCTATGTACTGGAACTCTGAACTACTTATGTATACATTGGGGTTAAAATACCCACAATTATTTGATCTTGATCCCTTTTGCTTTGTTTTGGGTTTTTATTTTTGCTTGAATTTAATTGTTAATACAAAAGAAAAAAAGTAGAAAAGAAAGAATTTTAAATATTCAAACATAAAACAATTGAAACATGCACATACAAATAATATTTTTTAATTTTTAAATAATAATAATTAACAATAAATTTCATATAATTATAGAATAATTTAAGAAAAAAATCTTTAAAGTTTTAGGGTTTGGAAACTGATACCTTAACGAAATCGATTTATACTTATGTACAAAGACAAAACTTCAAACTCTAGCAGCTCCTTTAATAATTTGAGAGGTTGATTTAATTACTTTGAAAATCCACCACCATAAAAACAAACCCTGTTGGTGAGTTTATTATTATTGAATTTATAAAAATAATTAACAACCCCATAAATTAATAACGCTCGTTATGAAAAAGCGTATAACAATAAGGACAGTTTAAGGATATGCTTTATGATAAACAGTTGTATTACTGTTTACTCAATAGCCCTGCATTTCCTTACACTAAGGAAAAACACAAAAAATAATAAATACTGTTTAATGTTGACACAGTATGAACCCTGCTTTCGAAACGATGTCATATGTAGAGAATTCAGCACAAGTTTTGTTTTTGTTTTAGTTTCTGTTGAATTATAATTCTTTCTACACTCAGCGAACATAATATGTTTCAATACAGTGACTTTATTATGTTTATGGAAAATTATGCAACTCTAAAATGGTATCTTCATTAAATAGGTGATTTTTTAATAGATTGCGTTTAGAAAATTTAAACACAACACAAAAAGTTTGCAAAAGTGTATGAATGACTTGTCCTACTGTCCAATGATGACACCGGCCCACAAGCAGCACTAACCAGTGCATTTTTGAGGGTGCATTGGCAATATGTACTTGACTTGCCTCTTGTCGCTCTTCGAACCAAAATCGGCGAATCTGTTTGTTGACGTTCCCATTGATCCAAATAGGAGCAAAAAGTACCAAAAAATGGACGTAGTTTACGAAACACATTTCTCAAACAGCACGAACTTTGCAAATAAAATTCAATGATTTGCAAGCGTTCCTCGTTGTTGAGTCCATTCGTGGGGAAAAGGCAAACCTTTCGGAGCATTTTTGGCATTGCCACATGTCACGAATCTCTTTTTACGCTGGAAAAATTTCCACTAAAAACAAAAGAGCCAAAAAAAAACCACCCTTAATTTATTACAAGTATTGGGTGTACAAAAAAAAAATGTGATATTTTTTGGAAATTCTTAACGTTTAATGTGAAGAAGTTGTACACTATAAATTTATTCGAATCGTTGGTCATAAAAGATGCAACCTCTTCCCATCCTTTTTGCAAGATGTGGAAAGAACTGCTCTTTTTTAAGGCTAAAAACAAATCAAGCCACTATCGAAAACCCTGTTCTAAATTGATGCGTATTCCAATGAGAGTGTTTTGTATCAATCAAAACAAATGGTAGGAGAAGCGGCACAGCCTCCATTATAAGACGGATGAAGAAAAGTTCCCCTTCACTATTTTTCAACTAGTTTTGGAATATTTGTCAAGATGTAAAACAACGGGTTCATGTCTGGATCAATTGCGTTTGGTTAAGTTCCACTGTGATTGTTTGCTGGGACTTCCCATTAAGTAACACCATATTAAGAGAATAACTGTATAAAAGTGAGAGCATAAGAAAAAACTTTCTCAAAATAAATGATGAATCAGAGTTGAGTCTTCAACTTCTGGCAAAAATTCTAAAGGCTAAGTTAGCCGTGAGTAACAGTAACTTAACTTTAACGTAAAAAAGTAAGACCAATCTATTTTTTACAGATTGAGATCGTTCGCAAGAAAATTTCCAACAAAATTTTTTTTACCGCAACAACATGAAAGTATTTGAAGTTTTTCAACAGCAAAATTATTTGTTGCAAATGAAATATCTTTTGTCGTTAAAGGTTTTCCTCTGAAATAACAGCACATTGAATTTGCTGTTGACGTAAATGATTTGCATTTGCAGGAAATAACAATTTTTGTTGCCATAAAATATTTATTTTTTGAAACAAATATAATATTATAACAGTAATATTTGTTGTCGTACAAAAATTTGTATTTGAACAATGAATTTACACTTTGGGACAAAAGAAACTGACTTGTTGCTACAAATGCAAAATCTTGTTGGGCACAATCCGAATGTAAATTCTATTTGAATCAAAATCAATTTCTTTTGGCATTACAGTCTTTTTTTTTGTGTGTACGGCTGTTTGTTCTTATTTTTCTTCGTTTACAAAATTTATGAAATTAAATGAAAGTATGGTAGCATTGTTAAGAGAGTAAGTGTCTATATGTAAGAGCATTAGAAAAAACGCCCTCAAAATAAAATTCATTTTATTTCAAAATTGGCAAAATTGTATGTCAAATTGTATGGAAAACATCGTTCAGTCTCAGTTCTGTTTCGTCATTAAAATAGATTTTATTTCACGACGGCTTTCTACGACAAATTTTTATGTCAAATAGTATGAAAAATGCGGTCTCGTTCTGTGCTTGCAGCTCTGTTTAATCTCATAGTAGCACATCAGTAACCGCCAAAGCAATTTGGGATAATGAAGGCAACTCTAAAAATGAACAACTTGAACTTTGGGCCCACACTATTCTGAAATGTTTTCTTTAAATATCCACAGAACTCTTAAAAGCAAATCCGAGAATGACCGCAGAACTGATTCTTACATTTATACAACCAATTTGGTCATCAGAGAGAATTCCAGAGGTCCGTAAATAAGACATTATTGTTAAAACACCTAAAAAGGTGACTTAACAAATCGCAACAACTGGCGGGGCTAAATAAAGTCTTAGCTCAGGTTTTAATCAAAAGGATATTAGATGAATTGATGTCAAATTTAAGAAAACAACAGGCTGGTTTTAGTCTTTAGTTTTTCCAAAATCTTTATGGATGAAGTTTCCTGATGATCTGGCCTTAGCAACCAGTGAAATGCGCATAGGAATAGCTTATCCCATCAACAATAAATTTCAAGTGTTTTTATCAATAATAAAAACTGGGAATTAAGCACGAATAACAAAATCTTTTGAAATTAAAATTTTGTATTCCCAAAAATTGAAATTACTTTTTGATAATAAACAGGCAAGTGCACCGCCTAAAAAAACACTTAATTGACAACATCTTTTGTAAGTTGTTGTTTGTTTTTATTTTGTTTTTCTTAACCTACTTACAACTACAGTTAATGTTGAGAGAATTTCAACTAATTGTAGTGGGGAATGTAAGATGAGATAAACCCACTGTTTATTGTTGATGTGTTTTGTTTAAACTTTGATATTGTTTCAAGTAGAACTGTTGCTATAAGTCTTATACGCTTAACAGTTTTATTTGGTTTAATATCTTTAGTTTTTCCAAAATCTTTATGGATGAAGTTTCCTGATGATCTGGCCTAAGCAACCAGTGAAATGCGCATAGGAATAGCTTATCCCATCAACAATAAATTTCAAGTGTTTTTATCAATAATAAAAACTGGGAATTAAGCACGAATAACAAAATCTTTTGAAATTTTTCTTAAAATTTTATCACTAAAACAGATAAAAACAAGTAAGAAAGTAAAGTCGGTCAAGCCCGACCATATGATACCCTACACCACAGTATTTAAAAACAATTTTTCGAGAGTGTATGGCTATATAAATATGGATCTATCTATGTTTAAAATTTCATTAAAATCGGTTTAATAGTTTCTGAGAGGCAGAAATTGCCCCCTATGTCCGATTCGGCTCATTTTCAATAGGCTTGGTCCTTGTGCCAATAAGAAATTTATTAATCTATCTCCAAAATTGCGACCTGTACTTTACGCACAAGGTTACATGGACAGCCAGCTAGCCAGCCAGCCGGACGGACATCGTTAGATCAACTCAGAAAGTGATTCTGAGTCGATCGGTATATTTTAAGGTGGACCAATATTTTAAGGTGTTACACACATCAGCACAAATGCATAATACCCTCTCCACTATTGTGGTGTAAGTATAAAAAAAAACCTACAAATACTTGAGAGCAGTGTTCGAAAATAAACTGAACATTGTTCAGCGTTCGGCTCACACACCCAGAAACGATATCTATTTTTTTAGTGTTTGTGTAGACGAACACAACACTTAATACCGTTCGTAACTATTTTTAAGAAGGAGTCGAACATTATATAGTGTTCTGTTCTTCGTTAAAAAACAGAACAATTGTAGTGATACTGTAGACAAACATTATATATTAATTTTCTATAATGTTTATTTTTTACATTGATAAAGCACGAACATCTTGTGTGTATATATTGTGTATATGTATTTTTTGGGTAAAATTAAAAAAAGGCATGCAATTTTGGTTTTTTTCCTTTTTTTTTCTAAAATGTTTGGTTTTTTTTACCAGCCAAAAGGGCGCTACGCACAACAGAAACAAACGAACATTAATGAGCAGAACCGAACACAATGATGTTTTTGGTTTTAAAAAAATCCAAACGGAATTAAATGTTCTCATCTTTTTGTTGAGTTGGATAAGACAGTGTTATTATTGTGTTCGAAAGAAGACAAACAAGGAAACGTTATTTTTTAATGATTTTCTACACAAACTCTATTAGCGTTTGTGTTTTACACAAATCTACCGTACCGAACACTAAGGAGCGATATTTTGTGTTTATTTTCGAACACTGCTTAAGAGTACATCTAAAGTCTGATTGATTTTTTTAATGTATTTTGTTCTAATAGAAAAAAAATATGTTTTATTAAAATGCTGAAAAGAAAATAAAGCATAGGACGTACATACATACATATAATTGTATATTGTTAAAGAAAATGAACAAATCAAGAAAAAAAGCGAACATCTAAAGAAAAAATTTACTCAAACAAATTTATTGCATACGATTAGTCAGTCATACACATAAACACATACATGAACCTGAAAGTACAATACCCAGTAAGCATTTCATATTGATTTGAATGGCATTAGGCGAAAAGTTGTACACAAATTTTTGTTTTTTTTTTTTTTTTGACAGTTTTTCGTTTTTCAAATCCTGATTCAAAATATATTTTATTTTAAAAATTTTTCTTTTTATACCTTGCGGCAGACTTTTTGGTATTTCATGAAAAGATTATAAGCTGTATTTGGGTTTGAAAGCTGATGTCTTTGTATTAAATTCTTTAAAGTTTATTTATTAGGTTTTTTGAAAACCGATCTATCTATTCTTTTAAATTCGGAACTTTAGCAAGTTTGTGGTTAAAATTCTGACGGATTTGCTTAAAATGTTTCCTGGACTTGCATTCATTTTTAAAAACCAACAAATAAACATAAAAAGGAAAATATATTTAGTATAAATATTATACATTGTTGTTACACATATAAAATGCGCATACATACACAAACATTCTATGTAAACATGTGTCTTTGTATCTGTGTAGATACTTATTTAATTCTATATTTTCTCAAAGACTCTAGAACAGCAACAAAAAATTATATTAAATCATTTTACAAACAAGACTTTAAACACAGAGTAAAAACAACCAAAAAGAAACCCCAACCAACAGCAACAACAACAACAAAAATCACACATTTGGGATTTTATTTCATCGTTAGTCAGTGAGGAATATTTTAGAAAGAAAAATAATAAAAGAGAAAATACATCTTTCAGATGAGGGAGGAAAATTTTTAAGAACAAAAAACAAAATGTTTGTGTATATTTTACTTTAAGAAACAATCAATTCCAATTGACACGTGCACAACATCAAAATACATATGAAAACATACTCATAGATCTAAAAACATACAAACACACACAAACATACACTCGTAAATAAAACAACATTAATAGAAATGCGAATACAAGCAAAGGGTGATTTTTTTGCTATTTGGTTTTCAATGTAGATTTATTTAAAAAAAAAGGAGTCGTGACTTATGGCAATGCAAAAAATGCTTAGTAACAGACAAACCTAAATCAGCTCGTAAGACGTAAGGTTTTCTAGCGCCTAGCTTTAAAGCTGCAATGACAAACTTAAATTAGAGCGTCAACGCTGTGCTATAAACAGTAATGTAAACTTATATTGTGTTATAAAACACACAAAATAGAAATAGAAATGGATAAAAAACTAGCTAAGTTGCCATTACTTTTTGGCAATAGCAGCCAACTTCACTACTTAGTCATCGTCCAGACGGGCAATTTTTGTTGCAGCAATGCTTGAGTTTATTGGTGAGAGAGGTGAGAAGATTGGGGATGGGGCACTCAGTTTCATGTACTCTGCAACTCGGTTTAGTTTTGTAATTCTCACACTTTTCAAATTGAAGTTGGCTGTAGGTGTCTTTGTACTATTTATATATAAAAAATAAAAAGGAGAAGAGGAAAAACAATAATAAAATACAAAAATTGCTAGACTAGAATTTCATAATCTGAAGCAACAACAATTTCAAGTCTGTACAATGGCTTAACGCGCTGTCAAAATTGACGCCGCGCCATTTAGTCTAACTTCATACATTTTGTTGAGCATGAGAATTTTTTAAATATAAAAATAGCTTAAAGCGATTCACCATGAATAGACTAACAAACGAAGAACGCTTGGAAATCATTGAATTTTATTGGCAAAATCCGTGCGGTGTGGGAAATCTGTTTCGTAAATTACATTAATTTTATGGTAATTTTTGTTTTTTTTCGGCTAAATGGGTACATCAACAAAAGGAATTGCCGAATTTGGTGTGAAGAGAAGCCAGGGGCAGCTCAAGAGCTGCCAATGCACCCTAAAAGATACACTGTTTGGTGCGGTTTGTTGGCCGATGGCATCATTGGACCGTACTTTTTCAAGAACGATGAAAATCGCAACATTACAGTCAACGGAGCAAGGAACCGTGCGAAAATAAGCGACTTTCCCCCCCTCGAAATGGAAGACTTGATTTTGGTTAACATGTGGTATCAATAAGACGTTGCCACATGGCACGTGATACCATGAACCTATTGAGAGGCGAGTTTGATAAGCAATTAATCTCAACTTTTAGAGCCGTCCATTGGCAGTCAAGATAATGTGGTTTGAATCCATTCGACTATTTTTTGTGGGGATACGTGAAGTCTCTCGTGGACAGGGACAAGCAAGTTCCAATTCCAACCCCGGAAGGCAACATTACAGCTGCCATTGTTGAGATACCGGCCTAAATTCTAAAATAAAGCTTTCCAAATTGGATTACATGGATGGAGTACCTGCGGCATAGCCGCAGGGAACATTTATATGAATTTGTAATGGCAGGCATTCTTTTATCGCCCCAAATAAATATTTCATTTACTTTTGAAAATTTGTGTTTTTCTTTTCAATTTTCAAAATTCAAACGTTTAAAAAAATCACCATACACAATTGTAAGAATGTTTGTATTTTGACAAAATAGTCAAATGAATTTTGTTTCTTCCCTGTTTTTGTTTCGTTTCGTTTTATTACCATAAAAACATTCGGTGACAGTTGTATGAAATTTTATTTATATTTTTTTTTTTATACAGCACGAGATAAAATACACTTCATTTCTTAAAGATGCAAATGAGAAAGAAGTCCCTTTTTTTCTTTACAGTAAAAATAACAATCAACTAGAGAAATTTAATGTGAGTCAGAGAGAATGACAACTAGAAGGGAAGGTTGGAGTTCAGCAAAATTCAAATTTTTTAGAAAGTTTTACATGCACAAGATTTACAATAAACAAATTCTTACATTTCCTACAAACAAAATTGTACAGATAAGATTTTTGAGTCTCAACTTAAATTAAATTTTTCCTTTAATATATAGAGAATAACAAGCAGAAGATCATCAAGAGAATCTAACTGTCAAAAAAGTAAAAGGTTGCACATTCTTGTGTAGATATTTAATGCGTGCGGAAGTTGGCTTTAGGTTTTTGTATACGATCCCTTATTTCTAACCACTTTTTTATGGATAAGCATAAGTATACGTTTTCTTTAACTGAGCTAATAAGTGAATATGGTTGAGTAACTTTTTTTTCTATGCTGCACTTAAAGATCCTTGAACTGGTTTAACAACTTTAACATGGAAGAAACAAACAAATTAAGCTAAGTAACGCATTTGTTACAAATTAGCTTTTGAACTCCAAAGCTGAATTTTTATTTTTAAATGCAAATAATTGATAAAGTGTGGCATGAAGGTTAATCCTTTTATTAAAGCTAAATTTGTAGGCGCTAACTTACAAAACCATTTAAAAGTATTTATGTAGTTGTTCGAAAATTAATTATGGCAGAAGGACATTTTTAGCTCTCCTAAACAGATTGACGGCGGAGTCCAATAAGCTAGCATCTGGGCCCTCTATTGTATTTAGATAAACATAATTCTGAGAACTACACCAAAACTTTAAGATTTTCTGATGTTACGGCTTTTAATCCCGTCCACTAAAATCATATTTAAGCAGATACAAGCAAAATGACCCGAAACAATATTTTAAAACACGGTCTTTACAGAAAAAGTGTTTCTGTAAAATTTTTGTGAGAAAGTTGCCGCTTTGAACTGTCACTAAAAAAATATATTAAAAATGCAATGAATAAAAATACGGTAGAGGGAAGTAAAGGGGTTTTTTAGAGTGTCACAACTTTGAGTTGACATCACTGCTTTATTTGAGCGCCCATTTAACAGCTAATAGTTGCTTTTTGTTTAGTTTGCTTTAAATTTCACTATGAATCCACTTACACCAGAGCAACGCGTGTTAATTGTTGAAATTTTTAATCAAAGTTGTTCGGCGAATGGGCTGAAGCATAAATTAATATTGATTTTGAATTTCCATGCAAAATGTTATTCTCCGATGAAGCCCATTGAATGGGTACGTAAATAAGCAGAATTGTAGCATTTGGAGTGAGAAAAATTCACAAGCCTTTGTGGAAATACCATTACATCTACAGAAAATTACAGCATGGTGCGCTTTATAGGCTGGCGGAGTCAATGGCCCATATGTCTTTAAAAACAATGATGGTCAGAATGCGAAAAGTTTTTGAAAGTTGGCGCTCCAGATTGCGCTTTATACGCACCAGCTGAGGTGGTCACATGGCAGAAATCATATTTAAACATTAATTTCATAAAATTTTCTTTCCAATAAAAACCATTTCATTGATATTAAAAATATATTTCCTTGTTTTATTATGATTTAAACTTGTGCCACTCTATAAAAAACGCCCTATATTTTGCAGGGCTGTGAAGTCGGAGTTGAATTTTTCGGCATAAAAATTTTAAAAAATTTCCAAAATAAAAATTCTTCGAAATCGAGTTTTATAGAATAAATTAAATTTTATTCCTTCGACCTTTTTTATTATAAATAAAACTAAATAGTTTTTTCGAGCTCGAAAAAATTGTATATCATTTAACCATTTAAAAGGTACTGCATTAAAAAAAGAGTTTAAAATCAAATAAGGACCAGTCTCATATACATACATTTAGCATCAAAGTAAGTGTAGATATCGGAGTCGGAGTCGGGGTCGGGGTCGTAGTTAGAAATATTTTTTGACGTCTCCACAGCCCTGGTATTTTGTTGTCAGCTGATTTTTTTTTTGTTTAATTATTTTGCTACATATCGTTACCTAAAACGCAAAAGGCCCTAACTAACAAAAAATAAAAAATCGACTTTTTCATGAAATCTGATGAATTGCATCAACACTAATGTCCACAATAAATTTTGGAGTCTTTCAACCAAAATTAGCGCTTTTATTAACAAAAAACAAACGGCCCTATCTACGAAAGATTATATGAATACACGCTAAAAGACCTTACTAACAATTTGCATAATATGCAACATTGTCAATTGTCAAAACAACTGGTAGGTTTTACAAGAAAAATAGAAGGAAAATAAATTATAAGCAGTTTTAGGCAGTTTATCAATTAACTTTTTGAATAGTAATTTTCTTCTCCTGTAAAATTTTCAAAATGTAAGATAGGGCGTTTTGCGTTTTAGGTAACGATATAAACATTTTTGAAAAGTATGTATACAAATGTGTTCAAAGCTATTTTGTAAACAACAAACATTAAGGTCGCTCTCTACATTATTTGGTATAGCTGACGGTTGTATTTTCAACGCCGTCGTTAAAATTTTTCGTTTTAGTAAATTTTGGTCAACGTTATGTGTGACTGGCGTTCTCAACATCTGCAATTTTACATCGGCTTCGAGTGAAATATGGGCACTATGACATTTATAACGTAACGACGTTATTTCTTTTGATAGATTTCGATGAGTTACAGACACATTTTTTCTCACCTTTCGAGAAACGATGGAATATCATGCTTCACATAAGTTACATAACATGGGTACTGAAATTTGTTTTGTTTTTCGAAAACTCTAAATCTTTTTTCAGAGCAGATTTATTTTAGAACATATTTGGAAAAATAAACAACATAAAAATATTGTAAAGTTTTTGCAACTTTAAACAAAAATTTTCAAATTAAAACTTTATACACATATTTCGCATAACCCAAGAATGTCTTTATGGACCAATAGATATAGAAATGTGAGCAGGGCATTTCAAATTCGTTGAAAACGTAATTTTTTTCAAAATTCTATAATACTTTTTATGGGATAAAAAAAAATATACTTTTTATTTCAAAGGATACCTTTTTTATTTGTTCTGAAGCGTCACAGCATTTACCGCATATAAACATACATTTAATATGCTGCAACAACGGAAGCAACACAATACACAAATCACAGGGAAACCACCAACAACAAAAAGTGTTCATATATATTGGATGTATACCTACCTACACATAAAATAATAAAATAAAATAAAAAACAAATTTACAAAACAAAAAAAAAAACACAATTTATAAGTCTCACTGCGTCATACAAATAAATAAAAAACAATATTCTTTAGAAATCTGTATGTAAAAATGTACAAAATATTTGTATATTTTGATTTTCATTGCGTCTCCGGTTTATATGAGTACACACTTGAGCACACACATACCTACATATATATTTTATACTAACACACGTTTACATGTAGTAGCATATTTATTGCATATTCGTAAATGTTAAATAATTTTTTATACTTTTCTTACTTTTGCTTTATCCGGAAACCGGAAGATATTTTGTTTGAACATCTACAGGGTATGAAGCAATAAAAAAGAAACATTACAAAGGTATGTGTAAGTGTGCACACTCGTAATATTCTTCTTCCGTCATACAACCATCCATTCATCCATCCATCTCTACATTCATTTACTCATCTTTAATACAAATAATAATAAAAAAAAAAACACTCAAAATATTCCATTCAAGGGGAAAGAAAGAAATATTCATCATCCTCATCATTCGAAAGAAAAACGAAAACAAAAAAAAAACATTCATAACAAAGTATGAACAAAAATATTTAAGGAACAACCATAAGACAACAAACAGAAAAAAGCGCTTTAGCAACCCTCTGTTACCAAACCCAATCATTCCCATACCCTGGCTGGGTGTCAGTGAGGCCAGGCCAGGCCAGGCATTGTGATTGAGAATTAAGAAAAGAAAATGTTTGTAAAATCAGCATAACGAGATCCCTGTTCTCAAAATAGTTTGACTTCATCTTTTTTCAGCCCAGAGTCGAGCGTTCGTTTTTGCTGGGTATCATTTTTGTTCCCCCCCAAACAGCATTTTCCTTATTTCGTATTTTCTTCTCGTTATTTTTAATTTTATTTACAAAAGATGTTTTTTTCTATTGTATAATCTGTATCAGATTTTATTTGTGTACTTTGTTGATATTTTTTTATTTACTTTTTGGAAAATTGTTTATTCCCCCTTGGTTATTATTTCCGCTTTACTTGAATACTTTTTAAAAGTTTATCTTAATTTTTATATTTTCCGATAAAATAAAAATTTTAATTTCAATAAATACAACAAATTTGCGGGCAATTAAATTTGACACACAAGATTTCATACGATATTTCAAGAACATTCTGTATAATCCAATATTTATTTTGAACACTGTCGGCTTGTGTAAACTTACTAATACATAAATAAATGTATTTTGGTCCTGGCCAACTTCTCCAATCCCGGCCACATTTTGTCGGATGTTGTGTATTGATAACCAAAATGCGTCTGTATAATCCAATATTTATTTTGAACACTGTCGGCTTGGGTAAACTTACTAAGATATAAAAAAATTTATTTTGGTCCTGGCCAAGTTCTCCAATCCCGGCCACATTTTGTCGGATGTTGTGTATTGATAACCAAAATGCGTTTGCCTAATTTGGAATTTTTGGCTCTTGCCGTTCTCCAGATATACAGAATTGGATAATTTATTTATATGGGAAGTGCCACGCCCACTGTTTTAGGCAGGTTGTGTATTGATAACCAAGAGACTAAGATCTAATTTGCAAACTTTGGATATTGGTTTCTTGCTACTATCTCAGTCATTTATGGACCGATCTGGCTAAATTTCAATAGCAAAATTAAACATAGCGGATGTGACATAAATATATAACAACCTAGTCCCCAAAATTTCTGGGGTCTTAGAAAAATCCATTTCAACATACACACGTACAGATGGACAGAAGGACATCGTTCAATAAACTTCACTGCTCAAAAGGACCAAGAATTTATATACTGTATAGGGTCTAAGATAAATATTGGAGAAACTACAATATATACCCTTTTACCTTCGGTGAAGGGTATAATAAAATTATTAGAAAAGAACTTTGCAAAATAAATAAAAAGGAAACACAAACCAACCAAATCACGCAAACAAAGAGCTATGACCATTTTTGAAATTCTTCCTTTCCTCCTTTCTTATGGATTATTATTAAATGTGATTTTCAATATATTTACATTGCATTTGTAAAGTTGAATGAATAAATATCGGGTTTTTTTTTAAGTATAGGAAAATGTAGCTTTTACGAGGTTGGAATTCTAAATTGCTTTGAATTCTTTTTTTTTTTTTTTTGGGAAAATACAACAAAGCAAATGTCATCTTGCCGAAAGAAATTATTTACAAAAAAGGGCGGTTTTATCCCAAGAACTTTTAAAAATGAATAAAAGAAAAAAAATCAAAAAATAAGTAAGTAAGCTACAGAGACCTTTAAGTTTTATCCTTACGCTTTCAGGATTTTATTTAACTTTTATGGTGAAATAAATCGACATGTTTAATATTGACATAAATGCCAACAACAAAAGCATTGCTTGCTTGTATTGCCGTTGTAGTCGTACTTGTGCACGAACTTTCGTTAATACACTTTACAAACATACATACAGACAAACACATACAACGACCATAAATACTTTTGAGCCATATCGAAAAAGATATACAAGTTATTTGTGAAAAAGGGTTAAAAAATTGATTTGTTTGTTAATAGAATTTAAGCAAACATACATACATACTCGCATGTGTAAAAGGACATTCTATTTACGTATGTATGTATGTGAGTTTGCTTGCGTTAAGTTAACAAAGTATAATTGTGTTCAACAATATTTGAAAACACATTTATTTTTTATTTCCCATGCTTCCACTGCTTCTATGACTTGTACTTATAAATAAAGCAGCAAATGTATCAGAAGGGCACAACCTTATTATTTAAGGCATGCGATGCTCTTAATCATGTAAAATACTTTAACGTTGTGTCAAAATAAATAATACAACACTGTAGTAAACAAATTAGCTGTATGTTCAAAATGTATGCGGTCACATTTAATTTTGTTTTTATTTTAATATTATTTGTTTTGAAACGTAATAATTTTAAAAACGTTTTGAATATCATAATTTTAAATGAAAATTATAGAATTTATAAAAGATTCCGCAGAACGGTATATTATTTTGAAATTTTGTGAGTTATCAGCTGTTGCTTAGGTCGCTTGCTAAGGTCACTTGGTGTGAATTCGCCTTGAGTTGGCCTTTTTATACTTAAACCATTATTTTATATGTAAAATTAAAAAAGTTGAACATATTTATGGCCATTTTCTCAATGTATCAACAAACTGTCTGTTACTTAATGTCAACATAAATTTATTATACATACCGATAAAATGTCCTTTAACGATTTTGGGTGTCTCAATATACCGACAAAAAAAATTGGTTTGAGTTGGCAACACCTCTCAAAATACATGTAAAAGTTGGGAGTCAGCCGATTGAATTTATCTGTACGTCAAATTGCGATAAAAAAGAAGCAAATGAGACATTGAGAAAACCAAATTTCTTTAATGTGCAGTTTTTCGTTGGGAAAAAAGATAATCGCCTAATGAGAAAATGGCCATTAAAGTAAAATATAATTGAAGAAGTTTTGTTTTATTTTGTGAATACAAAATTTTTAATTTACAAGATTTTGTTTGTCGTGCTTAATTCCCAATTTTTATGCTTGATAAAAACACTGAAATTTATTGTTGAAGGGATAAGCTATTTCTATGCGCATTTCACTGGTTGCTCAGGCCAGATCGTCAGGAAACTTCATCCAATAAGATCTTAGAAAAACTAAAGCTATTAAACAAATAAAACTGTTAACCGAATAAGAATTATAAGCAACAGTTTTACTTGTAACAATATCAAAGTTTAAACAAAAACAACAACAATATACAATGAGTTTATCTTTTTCTTGCATTCCCCACAACAATTTGTTGGAGTTCTTCCAACATTAATTGAGGAGGTCCATAAAAAACGCAATAATTACATTTTTCAAGTTTTTTGATTTTTTGATTGAATCCTTTTCTACACATTGAAATCAATATTAGCTTTATTATAAAGCATTCCAAAACTCAATAATTATACTGCAATTCAATATCAAATATAATGATTCAGAGCATAATGCAATAATTACACATAAAAAAGTGTTTTCATTTTTCTACAAGTGGTTGCAATTTAAATCAAAATGATATAATACAATTCTTTTCAAAGCAAAAAGCTGATATTCCAGCCCTAGTTCAAATCAAAACGCAATATTTTCATGCAGTTCAAATAGGGATGCAACATCGCTCTGAAAAACATCGATGTTTGAAGACACCGATGTTTCCACGATAAGCATCGATGTTAAAAAACATCGGTAAAAACACGATACATCGATGTTTAACATTGATGTTTAAAACTACTTTGCAATTATACTTACGGACTGCTTTAATTCTACTTTGCTACTGAATATCTTAAGGCCTAACTATAATATACATATGCTTGCATAAACTTTTGTCAAAAATTAACAAAAAGCCTTTCAAATGCATTCAAAAACACAACAACAAAGTGCAATCAGCTTCGCATTTTGCTTGAGCAAATGACAGATTCATAAAATTAAACAGAAAGTTTCCATAAGTGCAATATGGTTTGACAAATATGATTTTAATGTATTTGCACAGTTGCTTAAGCCAACTTAAGCAACTTAATACATACATATAGTTATGCAATGCACATGCATATGTACGTACTTTGTATGGCTATCAGGGGTGTGCTGGAAAACGGAATTGTAAAACACTAGAATTTGGAAGTCGTTTTTAATACACTTTTAATAAAATATTTTTAATTTTTGTTTTAAAATTCTGTTTAATAGAGAAATATTTGTATTATATTTTTCATAAAATTTTCATAAAACGTGCCTTTTTTTTAATTAAAAAACATGCCCCGGTAGGCAAGTTCGTAGTTCGCTAGTCGATTAGTGCGATGGTTGCGGGTTCGATTACAGCCAGAGACTAAGGTCTGTTTCGCTACAACGGGCTGAAGGTCTTCGTTGCCATTGCTCTGTTAATTTTGTTTGAACATATTTTGAAATTGTGTTTTTGTAACTCTTAATAAAAAAATTACTTGGTTTTAAAAGTGACCCTTTTGTACAAACAGTGATTTTTTTACGATTAGTGTTTGTTTTCTTGGGTAAAAAGTGATTTACTGTGTGAAGAATGTTTAAAACAAAATTTTTATCTTGTAAAATGTGCCCTTTTCTGTGTGGAATGTGAAGTTTTTGTACAAACAGTGTGCATAAAGTAACTGCTTTTTTGTCGAAGCAGAAACTTGTCTATGTAAAAAGAATTTTCTTTTCAATTTAAGTTTTTGATATTTTAATAAGACTTAAGTTCATCAAATTTAATTTTTGTTAAATTACTTTTAGTTAAGGAATTAATTTACAACCTGAAATGAATTAATATTTTTTTGATAATTTAATTCGTGACTCAACACGGGATTGAACTCGGGTCGAATCGAGAATAACCACATTTCAATCATCAAAATTCTTGGCCGCTCTACCGTTTTATTTTCGTGTAAACTGCCGCTTTGGTGTAAAAAGTGACCTTGTGTTTTAAATGTGACTAGAAATCCAAAATTAAATTTATCCAGAGCCATGTTATTAGTTAGGCCTTAGTTTCCAACTAGTTTTGAGGGCATTAGTAGGCTTTTCGAAGGAATCTCCTTTCGTTAATTTGCTAATTTGCTTTTTAATATTAATTGTCTTAGGCAGAGTGCCAAAGGTTTGTTTTTATGGATTGTTGTTACTTGTTTTATAAATAAAATGGTATTTTGTTTGTACACACATGCAATTACACACATTTGAACACCAACCGAAAATAAAGTAAGAGAAGAAAAAAAAAATCACAAAACAGCACAAAAAACTGAGACATAATGCCAAACTTTATTTCACTTTTTTGCCGCAAATGAAGATTAACATCATTTGAGGGTTAGAAATCGTTTTCAATTTAAATTCAATATACATCCGGTTGTTAAGACGTTGTACGTCTGTTTCTCAGCCGATGTTGTATTTGTTTTGTTGTTGTTGCGTTATTTTTAACTTACATTGTCGTCATTGTCAATGGTGGCGATGGTGGTGGATGGCAATGATGATGATGATGTGGAGACGACTACGGCGTCAGCGACGATAATACAAAAAAAAAAATTTATTTTAAACATCAACGACATAAAAGGTCGCCTGGTCAAATAAATATGTACAAACCTACAAAAAAATTGTACATTCATACATACGAAATGACTGACAAGCGTTTATTCGTCTATTCATTTACTTTTTTTATACGGTTATTCTTCTAGTGTAAAGTTGTTTGCAAATCAACCACTTTTGGGTTTTAGTTAAATGAAAAAACACAACACAAACGAACATCAAAAATATTTCAACAAACAACAAAAAGTGACGTAGTTTGAATGATGAATGCCTACTTGGCTGGTTGGCAAACTAAATAACTGACTGAATGACTGACTAACTGAATATATGAATGAATATACAAATAAATAAATGAGCGACTGAATATTCCACTACAAAAGGTCTGATACTGACATTAAGCTTTTACAATTACTCATCACACTATTATCGAGATTATCGCTAACAAAATGTTTTTAAGAAGATTTCTTCTTAAACACACGCATACGCAGAATCACAGTCAGTCACACTTACACCCATACACACACACACACACACACACACACACACACATGGATAGTTTTGCTTCCCTTTTGCTTTGGAAGGGTACCCAACACACATATATGGTTTGTATCTATTAAAAAAAAGGTTTGACTTATATACAAACGTTAGAAAATGATTTGATAATAATTTAAAAATATTAGCATTTTTAATAAACAGAGGAATATTATGAAAAAAGATTAAATATAATACGTTGTTATTAAATAAAAGAGCGCGGTATTAAAGGCCAAATAAACGGTACAAGCAGTTTGGCAAAACCAACAAGCTGTTTGTGAGAATGCCAAACCTTTTTAGTATTCACACAAACATGCTCATACTTTTTTAAAAGCTGATTCACACCCTGCACCCTGCTTTAATCCCAAGCTTCGAATGATTTTTGATAAAATAATTTTTTTTTATTTTTATTCAAACCTTATTTTAACATTTGAGAAAGTCTTGAGAATCACATTCAATATTAAATTGATTAAATTTTATTAACTTAAGTTAAACGATTGACAAAACTCATTAATAACATGTGATAACCCATTTCATAGCATGTTTTTTGTTAACGTTCCACCAATAGGTAATACGTTACATGGATGAGAAAAAACACCTGTTTTGACAAAATGTCAAACTTTAACCCCCTCTAATTTAGAAACTTTTTGACCGGACTTGTTGAAAATTTGTGTCTACTATCCAATAGGACTAACCTTGGTGCAATTTTCATCTAAATCGGAACACATCGATTTCAAAATTGAGTCACATGACATGAACCCCCCCTTTTATATGTATATTGAAAAAGATTTAAAAAGTGAAAATTTTATATGTCTAATATTCGAAGTGATTTTAAGTTATTTTCTATTTCTAATTTCAAAAGCTTTAAAAAAATTTGAGCAAAACTTGAAAATAATAGTTAGTAAATTTCGTCTTAGCGAAAAAATAGCTTAAGCGACATCATTATTTATTTCCGTTTTTTACTAAATGCATTAATTGGCAACACTTGCATCATCTCCTAATATGTCATGGTCACATAAGATGCCGTTACGATTTTATAGCAAAAACAATTTTAGCTTAAGCGCCAACCTTCATACAAAATTTTTATGAAATATGTATAAATAAAGAAACCTTCTTCTGTAAAATTGTGTATTTGTCGCTTAAGCTTTTTTTGCGGTAAGTGTTATATTGCGCAATATTTTTTTTTAACATTAATTGAAATATTTGACTCGTATCCGAGTATTAAATTAAAACTTATCTTTACGTTTGTGCCGGACTCGTCGGCTGTAGGAAATATCGCCCAAAGAAAAATGGCCCAAAAAAAAAAATGAAAAATCGCCCAAATGAAGAATCGCCCAAAAGAACATGAAAAATGACCCAAAAAGTTATATATGAAATTTTGCCCAACAAAAACGAAAAAGGGCCCAAAAAAAAAATGAAAAAATTACCCAAAAAGCAAAAACGAATTTTTCCAAAAAAAAAAAAAATAAAAATTACCCAGTTTGCAAAAACGTGTTTATTATTCATATACATTTAGATACACACAAGTGTAAGTTTTATGTAAAAAATTGCATTGTATCTTCAACAGCTGCTCGGCAGTAAGGACAGTAATACCGGCTGCGCTAACTTCGCTAAGCTTCTCTGCATAGACGGCCTTCGGCCGGGCGCAAGGATTTTCTCCTCTATGGTATAACAAACACCGGCTTCGCTAACTAAAGCTTCTCTGTATAGCCGGCCTTCGGCCGGGCCAAGGATTTTCTCCTCTATGGTAGCACAAGTACCGGTTTCGCTAAGTAAAGCTTCTAAAATCTGCCTTGTTTTCGAACGAAGGCCATACACGCAGAGAATCTTTAGTTAGCGAAGCCGGTGTTTGTTATACCATAGAGGAGAAAATCCTTGCGCCCGGCCGAAGGCCGGCTATACAGAGAAGCTTTAGTTAGCGAAGCCGGTGTTTGATATACCATAGAGGAGAAAATCCTTGCGCCCGGCCGAAGGCCGTCTGCGTAGAGAAGCTTAGCGAAGTTAGCGCAGCCGGTATATATTATATCCTTGAGGAGAAAATCCTTGCGCCCAAAAGTGTTTTCGTTATATATTTAATATAAACACCCAGAGAAAAAACAACAAAATAATTTTTAAATAAATTACAATTATATTAAATAAAGATGGCCCGAAAAAATGGGCTATTTTTCATATAATATTTTTGGGTGATTTTTCATAACGAAAAATCACCCAATTTAAAAAACGAAAAATCACCCAATAATAACGAAAAAAAGCCCAAAAATTTTGGGTCACTTTTCATATGAATTTAAGCCCAATTTTACATGGAATTTTTTTGGGCGATTTTTCATTTTTTTTTTTGGGCCATTTTTCTTTGGGCGATATTTCCTACAGCCGGACTCGTCAAGTCTTGAGTTTTAGGAGAGAGGGGAAAAGAAATGGCATTCTCTTTTCCTTTCTCTCCTAAAAGCTCAAGACTTGACATAAAGTCTCAAAAATTATCCATTTGTATTATGGTTAAGGCCCTATGCTCCTAATAGGAGCAACAGGAACAAATATGTATATATTTGAGAAAGCATTGCGAATTATGTCAATTTTAAATACAAAATGAGATTTTCAGCTAAGAAAAATGTTTTTATGTCATTTTCCCCAATTTTGAGTTAATTCGAAAACTTCATTTGACAACACTTTATTTTTTAAAAGTTTTCTCTGAAATTTAACTAAATCTGGAGTAGCATTTTTTTCAAATCAACATCAATTTAATGCAAATATAAATCTATAAAATATTTATAGCATTAATTTTTATATCAAAGAGTAAATCGTTTGACTTTGTTTGCTGGGTATTTTATGTATTCCTAGTTTGCAATCTCAAGTGATGTAGTGAATGAAGTGTGTATAAGAGTAATTCTTTCAAATCATCGTCTTCATCATCCTCATCGTTGTCGTTATAGGCAACATTTAAAGGAACAACCCTAAAGGCGTTTTTCAAATCAACATAATTGTCAAATATTTGGCTGTTTCCTTTCAATTGTTTACCGGTGTAAGATTAACTGAGTGTGCGTGCGTGTGTATATTTATTACAAATTGTAGATGTGATGAAAATGATGATGCCGCCGTGTAGTTTTTGTAACAAAATTAAGTTGTTCATTGAAAAAATATTAAATGCTTTAGAAATAATTTACAATATTTCATAATGATTAACTGGAGGCACAGTGGGTTTTAAAGGAAAAAAAAATTAGAATTTGCATAATTAAGCTTTTTTTGTCAAATTGAAATAATTATTAGAATTTTTACAAAGTGTCAGAACTACTGTGCAAATCTTGTGTGCCATTTTGTCAAATTTTATATAAATACAACAATTAAACATACATACATGCCGAAGTTTAAATGTATGTTTGTTTATGTACATATGTATTTATGTAAATTTGTAAGCGTATGTTTTAAAATCTAACTAAATATATACATGAACATAAGTATTTATATGTGTAATTGTGTATATATAGTAAATACGCATGTAATTGCTTTAAGGCATTGTTGCTAAATGTCATCCTCTAAATATTATTATGTTAAGCTGTTTGTTATAGTTGCTTATGGTTACAAAGTTGATGCTGATGACGATGAAGATTGTTATAATGATGATGACATTGATGTTGGCTGGGTAGTAAGTGGTAGTGGGAAAAACAGTAAAGTTGGTGGTGGTAGGATATGCTAATATAATCAGGAAAAATTTAAGTTACAAACAACAACAAGAATATGCTTTATATTTTTTTTATACTAACATTAAAATTGTTTTAAAGTTTAAAGCGTTATAAGAAGAAGTTTTGATAAATTTAAGCAAATTAAAATGTTTTGTCCTCTCCGTTCTAAAGAAACAAATAGATTTTGATCTAAAACTGTAAATATTTTGAAAGAAATCAAGTGTTTTTTTTAATTTTAATATTTATTTGTTGATTGTTCAAAGGGGTCGTTATGACAGCAAATAACGAAAGTCAAGAAGTGTTTATTTTTTGTATAAACAAATAAAAAAAAAGAATTGTAATAAAGGCATAATTTTTTAACTATTTGGGTCTTAAAAACTTGGATTTTTTTCTAATTTTTAATTTTGTATTGCCGTCTTATATTTCGAATTTTATATAAAAAGTATTCCTTTGACTAATTTGGACTTGTTAAACAAAAAACTATACAAAATAGAAATTTTCTTGAGAAATAGTCACTTGTTTAAAGTAGCGCATAAGCAACTTTATGATCGCGTTGGACGGGTGTACAAAAGAGTACAAAAAGTAGAAAAATAAAAAGAGCTTCCTTTGGGACAGCCAAAGACGTTAGTGGGTTAAACAAAATTCCAATCATTGCACTATGGTTTCACACAAAATGTATTAACAAAGTGACCTCAGTACTACAACAATTCAACAATAGAAAAAACAACAGGCTTTTTGTTGCTAGAATTGAGACGGCAAATGTCAAAATGCCTTATTAAAAAAAGTAAATAAACAAAAAAAATTACGACAAACGTCACACACGAAGAAAATCACTACAAACAGCTGCGCTTGTGAGGTCACTTTATTAGTACATTCTGGTTTCACAGAACACTTTTCTTATACAAAATTGTCAAAATGAGAAAAATTATATTTTATTGTTTAATAACGGGTTTTCCAATAAGGACTTGACAACTTTTTTTTAATAAAACGCAAACCATTTGAGATATTTCCAAAACTTTATGATCGACTTGAAATACAAAAGAAAAAAACATTTATGATATTTTCGATGACTCGGCCGCACATTTCGGCCGTAACGGCCGCTATTTCGCGTTCAATGTTGGCTCTGAGTTCTTCCAATGTCGTCGGCTTGCTGGCATTGACCAATGATTTGACGTAGCCCCAAAGAAAAAGTCTAGAGGCGTTGAATCGCACTAATCGAGGCTACCAATTGTCTGGTCTATTTCTTGAGATAACACGCTCACCAAACTTACTCTTTCGTCATGCAAACCGCACCAAACAATTATTTTTTGTGGACGAAGTGGTGATTCAAAAGCACATGTGGATTTTCACCAAATCAATAACGCATATTTTGCTTATTGACGAACCCATTGAGCCAAAAATGAGCTTTGTCACTAAAAATGATTTTGCGATGAAATTCATCATCTTGGCGCATCTTCTCCAGAGCCCAATCGAAAAACGTACATACGTCGCGTCATATAGTCCATCGGGATCAATTCTTGGGTCAGCATGATCTTTTTTGGGTGTAAACCAAGCTCTTTACGCAAAATTCGCCATAAAGTGGCGATGCCCAGTTCTTGAGAACGCCGCGGAGTCGACTGATTTGAATCGTTTGCTGCGGACACCTGAACGGCAGCGATATTTCCGTCATTTTGACCAACCCGTTGTCTCACTGGCATGGCAGCATTCCACAATGAATATGTAGGCTCAAATTTTTGCACTAAACTTGTTATTGCTTGTCTACTAGGATGAGAATATTGACCGAAAAGTGGAGTTAACGCTTTTAAAGTTGCGGTCACCGACTCCGAATTTCAGTAGCACATTTTTATAATTTGCATACGTTGTTCATTCGTGAAAATGTTGAGTTTACTGAAAAAAAGGAAAGTAACAGTTAGATGATCAGTGAAATAGTGACTTCACAAATTAAATTCAAAGTTGTCAAAGACCTATTGGAAAACCCGTTATAAGATTTCTATAAAGATTGTTATTTTTTTTCGTAATATTAACCCATTAATGGACTTTTCTAATAGAAAATTTTGCTAGGTTATAAGAATTCATTATAGGGGTAGAATTTTGTTTAAATAATTTATTTTTAATATCTAGTAAGTAAACCGAATTCTCAATTAAGACCTCTTATTTTTTAGCTCTTAATTATTAATAGAATTCGGCATCTCAATTCCAAAACATGCTTAGGTGACTAAGCATGTGTTTAATTTTTTTACGTTTTTGAATCCAAAGTTACATACAAACAATTACTTAGCAAACAACTGGATATTGTATCTCCCGTAAACTCTCCAGCAAAACTTTTTTTCGACTAAGCATATTTTAGAATTGAGCTGTCGAATTTTTATATTATAAATGTAAATAAGGTACAATGGGCTTTTTATACCCCCCACCACAATAAGTTGTGAAGAGGGTATACTAAGTTTGTCATTCCATGTAAAACTTTTATCTATTATTCATCTCAGACCCCATAAAGTATATATATTCTGGCTCCTTGAGTAATCCTAAGTCGATTTGGCCATGTCCGTCTGTCTGTCCGTCTGTTGAAAACATACTCACTTTCGAAAAACTCAAAAGAAATAAAAAAACTGGGTGTCAAATCGCTTGTAGTTATCCTAAGCAGTTTGGGATTGAAATCCAGCGAAATCGGCTCAGTAGGATCAGAGCTATGAATCGAAATGTGGAACCACCAATTAAAAAAATTGATAATTTTGTTACAAAAGCTAACATAAATAATTAAACAATCCACGAAATGATATGAAATTTTGCAAATGTTCGTTTTATTCGACTCGAAATCACACTGTGAAATTTCATGAAGATCGGTCTACTATTTACCCTAGGCCCAATATAAGCCCTACTGCCGGAAAAAAGTTTGGTACGCCCTAAAACCGTAATTATTAATGCTATCGTAATAAAACTTGGCACGTCACAGTTTTTTAGGACTAGAAATGACGCTGTAAAATTTCTTGAAGATCGGTTCATAATTTACCCTAGGCCCCATATAAACCCTACTGCCGGAAAACAGTTTAGTACGCCTAAAACCGTAATAAATAATGCTATCATAATATCATTTGTCGGTTAATAATTTAATATAGGGTAAGCCGCAACCAATTTTAATGCTGATGTCTGTTTTTATAAAGATAAATTATTAATAAATAGACATCATATAGATATCACTCCTGAAATATTCAAATTGTCGGTGGAGGGTATCAAAGATTCGGAACAGCCGCATATAACACTCTAACTTCTTATAATTTTTTTATTCCAGTTATATACTTGTTTTTGCTGGTCTTGTCCTAATATTTTCTATTATGAGAACTTTTTTCTAACAGAATTTAACCCTGGATGGTTATTGTTCGTCGAATCGACGAAGCTCATTTACTCTTTATTATAAAATTGTATTATGTGTATTCAAATTACGCTCTTTTTTCCAATAACGTTAGCTGATGACGAAAGTTTTGAAAAGTTAATTAATTTGAAAACACAAAAAAAAAGGTTTAAATTCGTATCGAATTTTGAGAAAGAAATAGAACTTTTATTTTTTATGTTTTATTTTATGTATTTTTTTATAAAATTTATCTAAAAAAAAATTTTATAATTTTTATTTTAAAAATCTTTCTGCTAGAAATTTTTTAAATAGTTCGTCGATTCGACAAAGAGTAACCTTCCCAGCAAAAACTTTACTTACAATCCTACTTTTAATGACTTCAAGAATTCATTACTTTGTAGCTTTATTCGCCACTTTTTGGATTATTAGTTATATTTTAAATAATAACTTTATTATTATATCTTAAATATACAGAAACATTTATATTTTCATTATGACAATAAAAATGTCATTATAGTCATAAAACATAGTTTTTTAATGCAAAAACTACACTGCCCCGGTAGACTAGCTGGTAGAGAGCTAGTCTAAGAGCACCGAGGTTGCAGGATCAAATCCCGCCAGAGACAGAAAAAAAAAAAATAAAGTAAAATAGAATAAGAAAAAATAAAAATAAAATAATTAAAAAAAAAAACAAAAAAAAAAAAATTTAAAAAAAATAAAAAAATTTTTACTTTATTGACTTTGTGTAACTATATATTTTTATAAAAATTTTAAGTATAAAAAAAACATATTATTTTTTAGATTATAATAGGCTAAATTATAAGAGATTACTTTTGGGACATCTCGAACAAAAATAAGTACTTCTTCTAGTAGAAAAATAAGTAGTCTGTTCGTCAAGTTCTCATTATTTTTCTGCTTATTTTGTAAGCAAAGTTTTTGCTGGGTTAATGCACTAAAATGAAGAGTAACCTACCAGTGTTAAAAAAAAAATTAAATTTCGAAACTATTGACTGCCAGCCGTCGTCAATGGCGGTGAGTGTTAAACGGCAAAGATTTCTGAAGAGAAAGTATGGTAACTATCGAAATATGTCAAATCAACCTGTCAGTGAACTTGGGTTCGATTCCCGTGGCAGTCAAGAATGAAAAATGATCAATAAATTTAAATTCATTTCATGTTTTAAAATTCCTTTCATTATTAAAATAATTTAATGAAAATTAAATTCTATAAACTTAAGCCTGATTAAAATATTAAAATTTGGACTAAAAACCATAAACAGTTCAATAAAAATAACCACAATTCTAATTATAAGACTTTTAATTAAAAAAAATCCAATTCTTTTTTAAAAAAAAAAATTATAAAATCTGACAAAGTGAAAATAAGGCCCAGATCTCAATTTATGTTTTTTGATTGGTCTAATGACGATTATTTCTTATAATTTTTTTGTAAATCCGTCTAAAATTACATTTTTTTACACAATTAATTTTTTTGATGGGTATAGCACGTACAAATTTTTTTCACAATTTAAATTTTTCGCACTTTTTTGATATATAATTATGATTATTTTAACACATTACTTTAAGTTTACTTTAAGTAATTCAACACAAAAAAAAAAAAAAATAAATGATATGTAAAAAACGTTTTTTTTTATTATTTTCTTAGTTTTGCTTTTATAAGCTTCAACTTTAAATTGCCGTATTATAACAGTTGTTCAGTATTTATTAAATCTTAATTTTTTTTTTTGTTTTCGAATGTTTACTATAAGATTACAAAAACAAAAAGAGAATGTGAGAAACATTTCATTTTGACCAAGAAAAGTTGTATTTGAAACCAACTTGTTCGTCGTCTTCGAAGAAATATGGTCCAATGATATTTCCTGAACTTTATTGTTGTTGTTTTTGTTTAAGCTTTGATATTGTAACAAGTAAAACTGTTGCTTATAATTTTTATTCGCTTAACAGTTTTATTTGTTTTAGTATATCTTTAGTTTTTAGAAGTTTCCTGACGATCTGGCCTAAGCAACCAGTCAAATGCGCATAGGAATAGCTTATAGCATCAAAAATAAATATCAGTTTATCAATAGTAACTAGTAAATGAGAGTTTAGCACATTTAAACGAAACCTTAATATTTCCTGAAGTTATTCTTCACCAAACCGTGCTTCTTAGTGATGTTCAGCAATTAATCTTCGATTTTGCGAGCCCCATATTTTTGTTGCCCATTACGTAAAGTGGGCCTCATCGCTCATTATTCGATTGATCTTTGTATCTGAATAATCGACTGCTGACTTTCAACTCGAAATTGAACGACTTTGGTACTTTGTTCTGATCAGATTTTTTTCATTCTAAATTTCCAAAAATTTTCAAAGCTAATTCTTAAATGAAATCCAAAAAAAAACTTTAAACAAAAACGTTGTTCACTTTTTTAATCATAACGTTCATTATGCATCAACCTGTAGTACAAAAGGTCCCTTTTTACAAAAAGCAAGTAACTTTTCCAAAAAAAAGTCACTTTATACCCAGAAAGTCACACAAAAAGTCACACTTCTTACACAAAAAGTCACACTTTTTACATTAAAAGTCACACTTTTAACATAAAAAGACACACTTTTTACATAAAAATTCACACTATTTACATAAAAAGTCACACTTTTTACATTAAAAGTCACACTATTTACATAAAAAGTCACACTTCTTACACCAAATAACACACTTTTTACATAAAAATTCACACAAAAAACACACTTTTTACATAAAAATTCAAACAATTTACATAAAAAGTCACACTTTTTACATTAAAAGTCACACTTTTTACATAAAAAGTCACACTTTTTACAAGAAAAGTCACACTTTTTACATAAAAATACACACTATTTACATAAAAAGTCACCCTGTTTACATAAAAAGTCACACTTTTTACATTAAAAGTCACACTTTTTAAATTAAAAGTCACACTATTTACATAAAAATCCACACGTTTTTCAAAAAAAGTCACACTATTTACATAAAAAGTCACACTTTTGACATGAAAAAAATTATAAAATTTTTTTTTGGATAAATTTTGTTAAAAAATATATAAAATAAAACATAAAAATAAAAGTTCTTATTCTTTCTCAAAATTCGATACGAATTTGAACCTTTTTTTGGTGTTTTCAAATTAATTAACTTTTTAAAGATTCCGTCATCAGCTTACGTTGTTGGAAAAAAGAGCGTAATTTGAATACACATAAAAAAAATTATAATAAAGAGTAAATGAACTTCGTTGATTCTACGAACAATAACCATCCACAAAAAACAAACTTTTAAAATAAAAATTCAAACAATTTACATAAAAGTCACACTATTTACATAAAAAGTCACAATATTTACATAAAAAGTCACACTTTTTACATAAAAAGTCACACTATTTACATAAAAAGTCACACTTTTTACATTAAAAGTCACACTTTTTGCATAAAAGTCACACTTTTTACATAAAAAAAAATCACACATTTTACACAAAAAGTCACAATTCTTACACAAAAAGTCACACTTTTTACATAAAAAGTCACACTTTGTACATAAAAAGTCACACTTTTTACATAAAAAGTTATACTTTGTACATTAAAAGTCACACTTTGTACATAAAAAGTCACACTTTGTACATAAAAAGTCACACTTTTTACATAAAAAGTCATTCTTTGTCCATTAAAAGTCACACTTTGTACATAAAAAGTCACTCTTTTTACATAAAAAATCACACTTTGTACATAAAAAGTCACACTTTTTACATAAAAAGTCACACTTTACATAAAAAGTCACACTTTTTACATAAAAAGTCATACTTTGTACATTAAAAGTCACACTTTTTACATAAAAAGTCACACTTTTTACATAAAAAGTCACACTTTTTACATAAAAAGTCACACTTTTTACATAAAAAGTCACACTTTTTACATAAAAAGTCACACTTTTTACATAAAAAGTCACACTTTTTACATAAAAAGTCACACTTTTTACATAAAAAGTCACACTTTTTACATAAAAAGTCACACTTTTTACATAAAAAGTCACACTTTTTACATAAAAAGTCACACTTTTTACATAAAAAGTCACACTTTTTACATAAAAAGTCACACTTTTTACATAAAAAGTCACACTTTTTACATAAAAAGTCACACTTTTTACATAAAAAGTCACACTTTTTACATAAAAATTCACACTTCTTATACAAAAAGACACACTTTTTACACAAAAAGACACACTCCCTAAACAAGAAGTGACATTTCTAAAAAATTTGACTTTTACATAAAAATACTTCTGTGTTATACCAAAAGTAAAATTTCTACACAAAAAGTCACATTAGCCCTTCAAAAATCCATTAAATTTTATAATAATGTTTAAAGGAATCCCCGTTTACTTTAAGTGTCATTAGCGCTTTTCTTTTCCCGGACTTTCTTATTTCCCGGGAAATCGGGATTTATTTTTCAATTTCCCGGAATTCCGCTCAATACAAATCGATGCAAAATATTATTTAGTTAAATTCATTTGAACAAAAAGCATTTATTGAGATCAATTAAGTAATAAATTAATAAGTTTATAAATGCATTGAACTTTCTCAAATTTCTGTGGCAAAAAGGAAAAAGTGCTTAATGGCACCTTTAGATCTTCTTGGGCAAAATTTCAATTATTTTGTAGGTTTTTTTGAAAAGTTATAGCAAAATAACTTTTTAGTTATCTTTTTCAATGTGCAATTAAAAACTATACCGGCAGAGAAATGATAGTTATATTAAATTCGGATATAATTTCCAAAAGCCGCATTTTAAGTTTTTAATTATTCTCCTATAAAACTTAACAAATAAATTATTTCTTATAAATTTTTATTATTTTTATTTAATTAAAAATTGTTATATGACATTCCTGCACAAATTTCCCAGGATTTATTTCCCGAAAAATGTGCGGGATCCCGGGAATTCCCGTATGAAAAACATTACGTGTCATGCTTCTAAAACACATTTCCAAACATAACAATTATAAAAATTCCCCAACAAATCATTTAAGTGATAAGAAAATAACACGACAGAATTGAAACAGAAAAATAAAATCCATAGTTATTTAAAAATATTCTTAAGAGTATTAAATGAAAAAACCAAAATAATTAATCGCTTTTTGAGAGATCCAATAATAATACAAAGATGCACTGTGGTAGGCAATTTGTATCTTTATATAATGAATTTTAAATTCGCGGAATAGTTTTAAGTAAATCTTTAGATTTATTTCACATTTAATACCATAATGGGTTTTTGCTTATTAACGCTGTCTTTTTGTAAAAATAGCAACCAGAAATCTTATAAACCACTCCCCACGATCATCATACAATTTTTCTTATGGATTGTTATACAACTTCTAGTGGAGGTGGACGTAATTAACAAAATAATTGTTTTTAAATATATTTACCATCTCTTGTTAGTAAATTATTTTATTTCATGTTGTATCCACAATTAATGCTACATATGTATGTGTGAGTATATGTGTGTATGTATGTATGTGCATAAAAATGCTTACATTCCGAAGATTACATCGCTACAAATCAAGAAACCCCCGAGCCTAATCGACTATAATAGAAAATATTTTGCTTTAAATACTTTTAAATGCGAGTACACCGATCTACATGTCACAATCGCAATCACAATCGCAACGTACTCGCATTCTCATGCAAACATCAAGAATAAAATTAAAACAGAATAAAAATATCAAATAAAAATTTCTCGAATTGTATGAAAACAAATAAACTTATATTAATTATTTTTGCTTACTTTTGTTGTTTCTTTTTTTTTTTTTTTTGTTGCTACTCGATAAAATGGAATAAACTGTAAAAACCAAAAACGTAAGAAAAAATAATTTTTTTTGCACAAAAATAGATCGATAAAACAAATTGGTTGGTAGCGAACTTCGAATACAATACATCGAGAACTTGCAGGAAGGCAACCGTAATAAAAATCTAACAAGAAGGATCCCTAAAATAACGCTTCAATCTACTTTTCAGACAAGTTTGCACTGCTTTTTACACAAAAATTCACTTTTTACGCAAAAAATCTCTTTTTACACAAAAATTTAATTCTTACACAAAAGTAACTTTTAACACAAAAACTCACTAATTAGTATGTACATATTATGTTTAATTTATTGAATTGTTTATAGTTTATAATCTAAATTTTGATATTTTAATCAGGAATTTAAAATTTTCATTAAATTATTTTTAGGAAAAAAGGAATTTTAAAAGATGAAAAGAATTTAAATTTATTGACAATTTTTTTTTTTACTGAGCTGGGAATCGATCGCAGGTTTTCAAGGACAGGTTGCCCTTACGTTTCGATTGTAGCCACATAATCTCTTCAGAGGGGTTTGCCGCTTAACACTCGCCGCCATTGACGACGCACAGTAGCGCCCGTAGAGCAAACGAGGTTGCAAAAATCAAAATTTTCATGAGCGCCGACGAAGTTTTGAATAAACCCATGTTATAGGAAACTTTTCAACGATTTTAAATCTGCCACTCTTAATAATATCACATTTTTAGTTTAGAAGATATAGCCGTTCAAAGTTGACCGACTTTCGGTTTTCAAAAAAACACACAATTTTTAGTAAATTTGTTGCGATTTCAGGTGTAATATCACGAAAAATAGGTAACGAATCGCCTTATTTTTTGTTTGTATTGATTGATGTATTTATTAAATGTATAATGATAAAAAAAAAATTAACTGTTAGCTTTGTGTTTCTCCTGGTAAATCACTATTTAAAAACTATCCGTTTTTTCACTATTTTTCAACTTTGACGGAAAATAAAAAAAATCTATATTTTTCTATATTTGCCATAATTGCAAAACCTGTTCATTGATTATTTCTTTACATAATTCAAAAATTGTATCTGCCCGTACGTGCCCGTTTGGCTTCTAGAGGTAAATAAGGTTAAAAAGACATGGTTGCAGAAATTGTATGGCGTCCATCCCTTATATGTTTTGACTGACAGTAGTTTGATCTAATAGTTTGAAAAAAACTACTCATTGAAATTAGCAGGTACGTACCTCACTTAAACAATACTTTGGCGTACAAATGGTCAAGAACAATATTGACTTATGGTCCCTACAGGTAGGCACAAATCTTATTTGGACACGTGCATAATATCAAAATGCATTATTCAGCCTAAATCCATATGTATGCAGGGAACAGGTAAGTTTTTAGGCATGGTAGCATAAGCCTATATATTGCAAAATAAGCATAATGCCTGGATTAGTCTACGACTGAAAGTTGGCGCAACAATTACTGAAACCATTAAACAATTTAAGTACTGAAAACATGGCGTTGAACAATTTTAAATTATTTGAACTGTTTAGAAAGTCAACCACACCAAATTTTTTCACGGAAGCTGCTTTAGAAGAACTTGATAGCTTATACGGAAATATTGCAAAAAGAGTCAGAAGAACTTTGGTAATTTAAACGATTCTACAAATGAGGAGAATTACGAATATGGAATGTCACCATTGCACGCAAGGATAAGGTGTATGGAATTCTTGCTAAAACTGGCGTATACCCTACCACAAGAGGAGGAAAACTTCGATGAAAATACATCAATAAAGGATAAGAAAAAGATCAGAAAGAAGCAAATACAGGATGCTTTTTTTAAACAAGTTGGACTAAAAGTAGGCTGCCCCAAGCACGGATGCGGTAACTCAAACGATGGAAACACTTCTAGGAGATTTTTTTGAAAATGATGAGGCAGTAACTATAATCACTGGAATTGACAATCAAATCGTGAAAAGATTGGGAACGATCTTAGATGTTTTAAACTGCAAAGAAAATGTCAATTCTACAAAATATGGAGAATATGCATCGAAAACTGCATCTCTTTTAGCAGAAATGTATCCACAGAAGAAGTTGACCCCGACCGTCCATAAAATATTGGCGCATGGCAAAGATATAATTGAGTACCAGTCTTTGCCAATTGGAGAGCTTTCTGAAGAAGCACAGGTGTCTCTTAACAAATTTTATAAAAAATATAGATTGCAGAACACATTCAAAGCATCAAGGATAAGGCAAAATGACGACCTCTTCAACATGTTGGCAGCATCTTCCGATCCACTTATTTCTTCCCTGCGGCATGTGAAGTCAAGAATAGAGTTAGAAAATAAT
Organism: Pollenia griseotomentosa; assembly: GCA_963931875.1. Taxonomy (NCBI): domain Eukaryota; kingdom Metazoa; phylum Arthropoda; class Insecta; order Diptera; family Polleniidae; genus Pollenia; species Pollenia griseotomentosa. The sequence goes on along the minus strand of OZ007562.1, from coordinate 170,008,921 downwards.
TATAGTTTAGAAATGGTTAGTCTTTTAGATATACCTTCTCTTACGAACTGTGATGAATATTTTACAGAAAATTGAAAAAATAAATTTTAAAAAAAAATAATTTTTTTTTTAATTTGTTGGGTAATAATTTAAAACATAAAACCCTAAAGAAAAAAAATAAAAACAATCTAAAAATGTAAAAATAATTTTTTTTAGTTACCATAAAATTGATTTTTCTACTAATTTTAACTTTGATAACCCAAACGCTCATTTCATAGGCTGAACAGTTATCTATCATATGCTGTTTAAACTGTTCAATTATCTTATTCGGTTCAAAAGATATGATTTTTGCAACGAAAAAACTCAAATGGCGCCACTGTGCGACGGCTAGAAGTCAATAGTCACTATTTATAAAAAGTCACTTTTTATAACAAAAATTCACTTTTATCACAAAAAGCTACCGTGTACATAAAAAGGTACTGTTCGCACCAAAAGTCACCATTTACAGAAAAAATGCACTTTCTACTAAGGATGTAACGATACGCCTTTCGGCTGGTACGATGCTGATACCGATACTCAAAAAGAAATAACGGCGATACCGATACGAATATTAAATTGAAATTCAAGGTTAAATGACACAATAGAACACTTTGTGAATTGCCTAATTATTTTTGAATAAAACCGGTTAGCCGTTTATTTTTAAAATTCTTAATCGAAAAGTCCAAGAATCGATCTCCCTTCTGTTAACACATAAAGTCACTTTTTATTTTAAAAACTTTTTGAGTAAATTTGAAAGGAAAAGTTCAAAATAAAAAGGTTAACAACAGAATTATTGAAATTGCATGAATCAAAAAAATAAGATTGCGCAAAAAAAGTTTCAACTGCGCATCTACATACGTCATCATAGAATGCAAATGAGTGTTTGTTGTAAACATTATATAGAGAGAGTACACGATTGTACTTTGCTTAAGCACAAATTCTATGTCTACGTCACACAACAGTATAACGGACCTGCGCAATGCTCAATCTTGTTTTTTTGATTCCTGTTGAAATTGTGTGTCAAAAACTGATTTTGTATAATTTTACCAATTTTTATTACATTCCAAAATGCAACTAAAACGCTTCTACAAAACGTTTAAAAATCCATCAATCTTTGCACACATCCCTTATTTAATGCTGCATAACAAACGATTAATTGATCACACCTTGACTCTTTGTAGTATGACCATTAGCGTAAAAATAAATGAAATATCTTACAGAAAAATCTTCATGAAAAATACAACAACAGCAAAAAATTGTAAATTATAAAGAAAATTTTTATTTAATTTCGTATAAAACTTGTACAGATGATGTGTGTATTGAATTGAATGTGCATTTGTAGATGTGGTACACCATTCTCATTATCATTATTCCCATCATCATCATCGCTATACTCATTATCATCTAATAAACGACACAAAAACAGCGAATCGTTGCTTTTCATGCGCAAAAATAGACTTGAACTTTTAATGAGCAGAGATGATGATGGCAAAAATCAACAAAATAAAACGAAAATTCAATATGAAAAATATAAAATTATCGTTTAAATTTGATAAATACAAAAAAAAAAAAAAAAAAAACGAAATAAAAACAAAATCAGTTTTATCATTAAATTGTTTACTAATAAATTCCTTTTAAACAATTTTAAACACTAAATAAATATTTGACCGAAGATAAAAAAAGTTTCCAAACTAGGTACAAGCATCTTGGTTATCAATCTATCAAAAACATATCGAAAAAGAGAAGTGGGCGTGGCGCTTTCAAAAATTTATTTATATCTGGAGAACGAAAAGAGCCAAAGTTTCCAAATTAGGTACAAACATCTCGGTTATTAAAACACAACATTCCACAAAATGTGGGCGGGATTGGAGAAGTGAGTGTATCTCAAAATAGTTTGTCAACCGATGTGAACAAAAAATACACCATTTGAGAGATATTTACTAACGGAACTGCACAATATATATTTTATTAAGATCTGATGGGGTAAAACGGGTATATTCGGTCGGTAACGTCATTTCTCCAAAACTTAAACAGACACACAAAAAATTTAATACTTATCGTTGTTTCTTAAAAAGAAAAGTGGACAGGTGTCTGGTACTTTTTTGAAATTCGTCCCTGTTGGGGCTTCTTTGTTACCCCATCTATGTTTCAAACTTATAAATAAAAAAAGATTTGGCCAAATTTTTAACAAATATAAATATGACACTTTTTTGAAATTCGAACGTTTAAGGGGTAAAAATCGTATAATATTTTTTGTACTTTTTTTGAAAACATTTTTCTCCATGTTTTGACAAATACGAAAAAAATAATGACAATTTTTGATACTTAAATGGAGAGAAAAAAAGTATAAAAAAGGGGAAATACGAGAAACTAAATTTCCTTCTTTTACTTCTGTGGTACTGCATGTGGTTCACAGAAAGAAAAACACTCGGGATAAATCAAGTTTTTTATGATTCCTTTAAGTACGAGTCGTACTCAAAAATTCAAGTGCGAATAACACTAAAACGTACTCAAAACAATCTCAAATGGGATTACTTTCGAAAATCAATCCCGTAATTTCTTGAAATAAGTATAAAATTCTTAAATCAAGTAAAAAAAAAGATTAAACTTTTCGTTGTGTTTAACCCTCCGGCTTACGCATGTTTTAATTTTCTATACGCATTGAAAATTGGTGTGGCCAGACTCATGTGTACCACGAAGGGCTTAAAAGTAAATTTAAACTTTTGCTTCTCATTTAGTTTATATTTTTGGTTAATTATGTACATAAGATTTCTAAAGTAAAAACATTCTGTAAGTTGTTTTTTCTTTCTAATTTCTTTTTTGGTTTTTTTCAAGCACGAATTCGGAAAAAAATCAACTTTATAATTCTTGAATCAAGCGTATTTTGAGATTGATTCAATCTTAGTTTTTCTTAAATTAATCTCATTTTCGGATTATTTCAAGTACGAAATCGGCATTGAATATGGATAATTGAAGTATTTTGCGATTGAAAATCCGTACTTCAATCAATCTTTCTGTACTTAATTCAAGAAAATCCGTACTCACCGTACTATTAATACCGCCTCGGATTGATTTGAGTACGGATGGATTGATTTTTCTTTTGAGTGAAGTTTTAGAATTTTCTATAGTATTGAACTTAAAAACATAAAAAGGATCATGGTCCTGAGTAAAAAATCCTATAAGATGAAAACTGCTGGTACTTTTTTCTTTCTTCAACTGGTATTTTTGAATTTTCGTTAATATTGGGACTAGACACATACAATTAAACATACATGGTTCCGAATTTTGGTACTCTTTCGTTTCACAACTGGTACTTTTTTGGATTTTAGTTATTATTAGACATAGAAACAAAAAATTTAACATGCAATGTCCTGAGTGGGTGCGAATCTATAAAGGGAACTTTTAGGTACTTCTTTGTTCTTCAACTGGTATTTTTTGAATTTCCGTTAATATTAGACCTAGAAACATAGAATAACATACTTAAGGTCTTGAGTAAATGAGAATCTGTAAGAGGGGTCTTTTTGGTACTTTGCCGTTCCTCAACTGGTACATTTGGAATTTTTGTTAATACTGAACCTAGAATCATAAAATGCAACGTGCATAGTCCAGAGAGATTGAGAAACTTTTTTAATTTTCAATTGGTACTTTATGATTTCTTTTTATATTATTATACGATAAAAACTAAATTTAACATTCACAAACATGAATGAAAGATAATATATAGACCGGAGATTGCTCCCTTGACAATTCGATCTACTAAGACGAAAAAATAACAAATGCTCGAAACATGAAAATTCATATATACCTAAATGTTTTCTTCATATTTGCATTAATAGTAATTGTCGTTGAATTAAATAAAATTAAATACATTAAACTTACAATAAGCACTATCCAGTTATAACATACAAAGAATGCTGACGAAGGCCGTAGCGGGCCAGAAAATGCATTACATTCTGCTGGTATTTAATATTGTATAAATCTTGGTTATCACTACACAACATACAACTAAATGTGGGCGAGTTTGGAGAAGTGGGCGTGGTTGAATATAGCACTCTTACTTTTGCATACACAGTTACAAACGATTGTTTAACAAATTGGCGTTATTATGCGATATTTTTTTAAAATAACTGTAACTTTTTAACGTTATTTAAGGTTAAATATTTAAAATAATAAAATCATTAAAACAAAGTTTTAAAATTATTAATTTACAGTTTTTTTCATATCCAAAAATATTTAAACCAATTACTTACAAATTATAAATATTAACTTGCATAACTTCTCTTCTCGGGTATCCAGATAATTGTCACCTGTTCACAATAATTTATTCCTTTTCAATCTTTCCATAAATTAATTTGTTCAAATATGTGATTACAATTTATTATTAAATCCAAATCGAAGGCAAAGTAGCAAAACCAACAATTTCGCTACGAATCAGTTGAAAACATGACAGCAATAACTAAATCAAATAAGTCAGTCAGTCAATAAGTAAACGCGTGGGTAGCGGGGAATACAAGTCAATTTGCAAACATTTTTATAAGACACCACCAGCGCCAGACTATTTTTTTTTATGTCGAATCTAGTCTGTCTGGTTGTTTTAACCATGTATTGCAAACATTTTCAAAAGAAAATGCTCTTAAGAATAGTTTGCAAGAATTATTTTCGATGAAGGCATTTGTTGTTCTAGTGTTTTAATTTAATTGTTGTGATTAAAATATGTTGTGATTTTAATAAATTCTTTTTCTAATGTCTTATTAAATAATCTGATATGAAAATACAGTGGTATCCCGGTTTAACGAATAGGAATGGGCAAAAAATATCGATATATCATGGAAGTACAGGACCGAAGACTTTAGGCTTCCGAGGTTAAATGGAACCGAGCTTCAGATCTCTCACAGTGCCAAGTATCTGGGCGTGGTTCTGGATAGTAAGCTGTCATGGGGACTAAATGTCCGGATGAGAGTGGAAAGGGCAATAGTTGCCATATATGCGTGTAGAGGTGCAATCGGCAGAAACTGGGACATTGGCCCGTTGTGTGTCAATTGTATCTTTGAGGCTGTAGTAAAGCCGACTCTGTATTACGGGGTCGTACTATGGTGGCCTGCGTTGGATAAGAGCAGGCACCGAGCAATGCTTGAGAAGGTACACAGACTTGTCGCGTTGATGATCACGGGATCAATGCGAAATAGTCCCACGAGGGCGCTGTTTACGATACTGAAATGGCTCCCGGTGGACATCATGGCCAGAAAGATGGCTCTTTGCTCAGCGACACGGCTAAACGCGGCGCTCGGTTGGTCGTCCCGTGACTATGGACACGCCGGGATAATCACATGTTCGACTGTCCCTGTTGGTGTGGACTATTGCATCCCGGTGCCTTTCACTGGCGCGGGGTTCGTGACACAGATGGCGCACGGCAATGTGCCGTCGGGTACTCTCCACGAACTCACCCTAGGGGTTTATACTGATGGTTTGAGGAAGGGTGAAAGAGTTGGCGGAGGTTTCTACATAGTGGAACTGGATGTGAGAGTTTCCTTTCGTCTGCCGGATGGATGTAGTGTCCTGCAGGCGGAGATCTCGGCTATAAGGCGGGTGGCAAATTGGCTGAGGTATCATCGCATATCGGGAGATATACGTATATTTACTGACAGTAAGGCTGCCCTTGCTTCCCTAGCGGTTGTCTATACGACATCTAGGTTAACTGTAGAATGTCGGATGTCTTTGAATGAGATTGCGAAACATTCAAGGGTAACGCTAATATAGATACCGGGGCACTCGGAGTGCCCGGGTTAACAAGTTGTTGGTCAATTTGTTGGTCTTCCAATGGCTCACTGTAAATTACTTATCAGGCGCGAGTCTTATAGAGTTGCGCAGATGCGGTGGACTAGTGAGTCCTCCTGCTCGATATCCAGGCTATTATGGCCTGGTTATGATGAACGGAGAACTAGTTCTCTACTTAGGTTCAAAAGGGACCAGATTAGGACAGTTGTATCGGTTGTGACTGGGCACTGGCCGGTGGGGACTCATGCTGAAAAAATGGATCTATCCAGGTTAGAACTGAGATCGCTTCTTCTCTTCATTAGGAGGACGAAGTGGCTGGATTCTGCAGTGACGCTATCTGAGTAACTGCTCTAAGGATGGGCATTGGCGCTTGGTATCACAAAGGTACCAGTAAAGGACCCAAGTGAGCTTTCTGTTGATAGCTGCCCATGGAACCTAACCTAATCTAAGTATGAATAAAACTTGCAAAAACCTATCGATTGCCGATATTTTTCTAACTGTCCAAAATTTTTACTAGTTGTAAAACAAAAAAATATGAGAAAGCTGATCGTAACGTACTACAATACCATCCGATTAATTTTCTTTTTAAAAAAAATTTTATCACATCCCAATAAAAAATTGTTTGTAAGGTTTGTAAGGTTTGTAAGGGAGAAATGTAAGAGTTTTGCTAACCGTCTCTCTTACGGAAGGCATGAATTTTATATGGTGAGTACCCACTTTGAAGCAATACGTTTTTGACACATAAAGCGCTTTATTCATCGAATGCCGTGGCATTTGAAATTTTTTTTTTATAAAACTTGTTAAGAGTTTGTTCACTTACTTTACTGCATCTCTGTATTTCTTATTGCGTAGCGCATAATTACGCGCTGATTTTTTTAAATGTAATATTAGTGCTTTGCAAAATGATAAAATTTTTCATTGGGATATCGGAGCATTCTGTTCTAAAATTAGAAAATTTCACAATGTTTTGGATTAGAAAAAGAACAAAAATATTATAATCAACAACCGATTCAAAATCTATCGTTTTTGGGGAATTTCAAGTGATTTTAAAATTCATCTCTGAATTGAAGTCTTAAGCCACGGTCAGACTTATCAAATATTTGACGAAAAAAAACGGGACCAACAACCAAACTAAAAAATCATTCAGCTTAATATCAATATTTATTTTGATTAAAATACCACATCTTACAAAAAACTGTTTTTTGCTATGTCTAGTAGTATAATTAGTTTATTTTGTTATATTAAGACCATTTTAAATCTCACTAACTATTAACAAAAGTAGGGGTTACGCTTATTTGATCAAATATTTATTAAGTGTGACCGTAGCTTTACTGTCTTGTACAAAACAAGTAAGATTGCTATATTCGGCTGCGCCGAACTTTGATACCCTCCACCTATATGGGACCTATAGTAAATTATATATCCATCATCTCGAAATTTTACAATGTGATTCATTGTCTTTTGAACTATGACTGAAAAAATTTTAATTAGAATAACAATATTCGTTACGGTTTTACGCGCACTAAAGCGTTTTCCGAGAGTGGACTTTATATGAGGTCGATGGTGAATTATCTCCACAAATTTGACAGTGTGATTTCTAGTCATGTACAGGGTGGGTAAGAATGAGCTATATGGCTTAAATGGTTTGCAACTTTTTTATTTATGAGATTATTAGATCTGATATTTTTTTTTAATGCTGTATATTATTGGGGAATTTTTGCAAAATCTTATATCAATATGTGCTTTCCTCCATTACTTATGTTGGTTTATAGGAATAAAAAAAATTATTTGTTTTCAATCCCAAACTGCTTAAGATATGTCCGTCTGTGGAAAACATGCTCACTTTCGTACGACAAGCAAATGGACATGGCTAAATTGACTTAAAATTACTCAAGAACCCAGAATTTAGAACTAGAATTACTCATGGAGCCAGAAGAAATACAATTTATGGCGTCTTAGATGAATATTAAAAAACTTTCAAACGGATTGACAAACTTACTACAACACTCTTGTGCACCCCAAGGGGTGGTGGAGGGTATAAAAATGGTAATTTTATTCTGAATGACAATTAAAGCCCAACCAAAAATTGCTGAAGTAGATACAAAAGGCCTTATTCATAAACAAAATTGCATGCTTATAACAGGTTTATAACATTTTAACAGAATTAACATTTAATAAAACTGAAATATTTTTATGAATGAGGGGGTAATACCTTAATATACCTATAAGACCAAGAAGAAAATAATTTTTGTAGATTTTCTTTAGTTTATTGGTAGTTGCGGGATTCCTTTTGAAATTTTAAAAGAAATTATATTTTTTTTTTTTTTTGTAAAATTTAATTAAATAATATTAATTAGTAAAGTTTTTTATTGCATAAATAATAATTTGTGTAATGCCTAGACAAAAATTAAAAAAGCACATTTTTCGCAATTTTTTGCAAAAATGGGTTCAATGAATTTTACAATTATTAAAAATTATTTCATTATTTGAAATTTATACACAATTCCCTAAACTGGAAAATATAATATGTCTCCCCGCCACTGTGCACTGTCGTCTTAGTGATTGGCATATTTTTCTTGACTCTTGAGTTTTTTGTGTTTCTAAAGTATTGGGCTTTGTTTGGATAAGCTTAGGGAATGAAAAAAAAAGAGATTACTCTCCCCCTTCATAGGGCTGTTTTTACAAATATTTAAAAAAGAGCAAAACATTACCGTTATGGAGGAAAGTTAGAGGATTAATATGTTTTACAAAAATATTTGTCGTAATGTTTACTACAAAGTTGCTAAACATACATTTTACCTCAGATGCAAAGAACACATGCATATAGGAGCATAGTTTCATCTACCGATATGCTGCACCAACAGGCCAAAAGGGGGAAACTTTAAATTAAAATCTTAACCCTGGAAGGTTACTCTTCATTTTAGTACATTAAGGTTACTCTTTGTCGAATCAACGAACTTTTTAAAAAATTTATTCTGGCGGAACGCTTTTTAAGTGTTTTATTAAAAAATAAAACTAAATTTAAAAAAAAAATTATTTTTCTCTTTAAAATTCGATACGAATTTTAACTCTTTTTTTTTTTTTTGTTCTTTTACAACATTTTCCACGGACTCTTGTCGATAAGGTTGGTATTTTATTTAGATTTTTTCCTTAATTAAGGTCTGCAAGGTAGGTGTCTCGTATCTGCCTCTTAAATAGGGAGCCACGAGAGATTAATGAAGATTTTTCAGGTACTGTCGTCGATTTTTGTGTTTTTGATCTTTACGGAACATATTGTGAGTGTACATATGTACATGACGTATGTAGGGGTTGACAAAAGTAATATTTAAAATTCCAAAAATAGACACAAAACTTACACTAAGTTTACTCTCTGTCGTTGCGACGAGTAAAAACCTCTAAATTTTAACATTAAAAAAATAAGGATCCAGCGTACGTTCACTCACTACAAGCTTTCGGCATCAGCTAACGTTGTTGACAAAAATGGCATTATATGAACACTTATAAGAAATTTACCTACCTATATGTTTAAAAGTAAATGAGCTGCGTCGATTCGACGAACAGTAACCATCCAGGGTTAGATTCCGATGTGATCTTTCAAAACGCCGACGCACGTAAATTTTTTTTTGTCTCCTCAACCAGAATCCATTATCACAACCCTGTTATTTTTTTCTGTGTTGTACTATGTAATTAAATGTAATTAAATTAAATAATCACAAAAACCATTAAAAAAAACAATTTATCCGAATTTTCAAAAATTTTTATGAAAATATTTTTCAAATGAAATTGGTACAGTATTTCAGCAAATAAAAGGGTTTATTTAAAAAAAAATTCAAGTCAGTTCTACTTACATAGCAAAAAAAATATATTTACCTGCATAGGTACATACTTTTTATAAAACCTTCCAGCAATTTTATAAAAAATATTTAATTTTTTTACAAAAAATCGCCAAAATGTCCAGTTTTATTTAATTACATTTAACTTCGTCTAAATTGCATGTGTAATCATCTCATTAATTTTGTAATTAATAAATATCTTACTTCTCCTTAAATAAATATATTAATAAAAAGACAACAACAACATAATAATAATTAACTAATTACTTTCACACTGTGAGCTGCTATGTAGTGCGTGCATGTATGAGTTTGTTTGTTATTTATATTGACTTGATAATTGTCATGTTTAATTGTCTCCATATTGAATGATAATCTTTTTCTCTTACTCTGTCACTCTTTTTCATATTCTCTGGCCACTTTTTTGGTTTTATTCTGTTCTGTTCTAAATATACTACATATTTCTCCTTCACTAAACCATAAAATACAAAACACTACAAGGCAGAACAAAATAAATACACACAACAGAAGACAACAAAACAAAAAGGTAAATTAATTCAATCTACAAAAGACAAACAGCCAAGCGAGCGATACATTGAAAAAATAAATCTACTACAATAAACAATATTCAGTCAAACTTACACTAAATAATAAAAATAAATATAAAATACTTTTGCAAAGTAATCACCAAAATAAAGTTTATCTGAACTCAAAAACAAACAGCAGACAGACGGACGGACAGACACACACATACCTACTAAATGCCCTGAAAAATAGACATACATACATACCACATACTAAAGAATGAATAGCAACAAATAAAAACAAAAAAAAAATTAAGTAGCGACCGCATTTATATTCACTACAACAAAAATAACAACTGGAAATATGTATTAAAACAACAACAACAGCAGCAAAAAGCAGCAAATAACGAAAAAGTTGAATTTAAAAAAAAATCCAAATCAAATCAAAATGAAATGAAACGAAGCAACTTAACCTCATATTTATCCAACAAAATCCAAGCATACACACACACACACACACTCAACACTCTCTGTCACTTAGTCAGTCACAGTGGCACATACACTGTGCTTTTTGCTGTACACCACGTTATTGTTGCCGCCGCCACTGTAGTTGTTTTGTTGTTGACTATTTATTTATTTTAGTTGTTGTAGCTGTTGTTGGCTCGTTTCATACATTTAATGCTGTTGTTGCTGACTTTCTGCTGCTGATATTGTTGTTGCATTTTATTGCTGTTGTTGCTGTTGTTTTTGTATATTCTTGTTTGGTTTTTACGTGCCGAACTCATGAGAATGTAAAAAAAGCAAAGAAAAAATTGAAATAATGTAAAATATAAAAATCAAAACAAAATGAAAAACCAAAACGAACTGAACCAGCAACAGCAATAATAAAAAAACAGATACAACAACGACAACAATCACGAAAATACCTAACAATCCAATATCAAAACGATTGCGATGACGGCAACGTCAACTTATACAAAACAATTATAGAATTCGGCAAACACCGATTAGAAAAGCGCTGCTTTAAAAATGGATTACAACATCGAATGTCCGTTTCAAAAAAAAAAAAAATTGCATTAGAGTCGATAAATTCTAAAAAAAAAAACTACAGAACCAAAAACGCTAAGAAAGAGTTATTCGCAAAAAATTATTATTAGAACTCTGGCATTTCATTCGGAATAGATTTACGCTGCAACAATTAAACCAAATTATCAAAATTAACTTTAAAAATCGGTTATCAATGTTCAATCGTAAAATTGTATACAGGGATAAGGTTCACAGCGTGCGGTTTTCACGCTGGTGGTACCAACGGGCCCTAGTTCTTCAAAACGAAGTGTGAGCTCGCATTACGATCAATGGGGGTAGGAACAGCACCATGATCAAGTTTATTTTCGAAACTAGGAATGCCATTGATTCGGGCGAGATATAGTTTTAACAGCAACGATCGACTTAGTGAAATCTAAATTTGGCGACAAGTTGATTTCGAGAAATTAACCAGTTAATTGCTTTCCATGGCCGTGCGATTTGACACCTCTCGGTTAATTTGTTGTGGGGCCTCGTGAGGCCACTGGCTTATACTGTCTTTCGTTGTTCGTGATATACGGTCACTATTCCTCGAAAAAGTGGTCCAATATTGGACGTCCTATTATTCCCGGACCTATTTTCTTCATAAAGGGAGCCGGAAAGCTTGCATTAAGGTCAATGGGTATCGTTACAGTACAATGATCATTAATTTTTTGTTCGAAACTAGGGATGTCATTGATCCGGGCGAGATATGGTTTTAACAGGAAGGCGCTACGCTGACATACGGTGATCGCAACCATCGATTTATTGAAATGTAAATTTGTCGATAAGTTGATTGTCTTGCAAGGCCGTGCGATTTGACACCTCTCGATTATTTCCTGTGAGGCTACGTAAAGTCGCTGATTTATACTTAAAAACCAAAAAAAAAAAATAACGCTTTGGCGTCTAAAATCGTTCGTGAAATACGGCCACCACAGCTCGAGAAAGTAGTCCAATATTGGACTTCCAGAGTGCGCTTCGTCAAGAGCCCATCTAAAGATGCACCGTTTGGTGATGTTTTCATGATGGTGGCATCATCGGACGTTATTTCGTCAAAAACCAGGCCAGAGCCAGAGACCTGCGCCGATCGGCTGAAAGCCGGCTGAGCCGAGCCGCCGAAAATTTTGAATAGCCGCCGCCGCCGAAAAATTTTCGGCTTATGTCGGCTTAAAATCAGCCGCCGTTTTGATTTTTTTTTAATTTAATTTTATATATATATTTAATTTATCAATGTAATTTTTTTTAATTTTTAACTCTTGAATTCATAATGCCCACACACAGAACTAAATAATGGTATACACATAGTAGATTCGATAATGCTTTTTTAGTATTGTGTGTATATTACACATTTTTTTTAAACAAATTTAGTGTGGAAGGCTTTATTAATGTTTATACATACATATATAAAAAATAAACTCTGAATTCAAGTAAAAAATGTATTTTTGTTTTTTTTTTAAATTAACGGCCAATTTCACCAAGTTCGGTTAAAACTAACTTTCAATTAAAGTTCCAGTTACCAATATGTTTTGACAGCTATAACCAGCAGTTAATTATAACCGAGCTTGGTGAAACTGGCCGTAAAATACCCTTAAAGTGTAATTTTTTATTTAAGGTTTTAAGTTATTTAAATATACATATCGTACTTGTTGAACAATGGTGTATTAACTTAAACTTTTAATTTTTTCACTTTTTGGAAAAAATTGATATCTACCCGCTGAAAAATATTGTGCCATTTTTCTACTTTTTGGCAATGAAACGGTTGATTTAAAAATTCTTTTTCATATGCCTTTAATATTAAATTAAAAAGTGTTTTGGTTCTACAGAAAAATTTGAGTCAGTACAAGTATTGTTAAACAAGTATGATATGTACATATTTGTATACATATGTATATAAATATGAAAAAAATCTTTGATATTGTTTTGAATACAACAAAGTGTAAGCCGGCTGACAGCCGATTTTGAGCCGCCGCCGATAATTTTCATACGAGCCGCCGCCGCCGATAAAATCTGTCGGCGCAGGTCTCTGGCCAGAGCTCGCGTTACAGTCAATGGGGATCGTTACAGGATCAATGAATTTTTGTTTGAAAATATGGGAGACAATGATTCGGGTGAGATGTGGTTGAAAAGTGGCGTAACGTGTCATTCGGAGATCGTAACCATCAACTTATTAAAGTTTAAATTTGGTCAGTTGATTTCGTGCGATTGACACCTCTCGATTATTTTTTTCTGTGGGACTAAGGTAAATCACTGGATTATTCAGAGAAGCCAATAACATTTGACGCCTTTGAATCCAACATTGTTTGTGGCAGTATTGCTTGAAAAGGTGGCTTAAAATTGGAGGCCAGAATGCATCTCGCCGAAATCTTGATCAAGAGTTATGGCCAATTTCACCAAAAAAAAAAAAAATGGCCAATTTCACCAATTCTATCTAAATATCAATTCATATTTAAATATAGTTTTTCATATAATATTATTTTGACTAGCGTTCGCCTAATAGTCAAAATTGTACCATAAATTTTCATGTTCTTATGATATTACATATATGTGAATTTACATGTTTCGAGCATTTTTTGTCCGTCTTAGTGGGACCAACCTCCGGTATATATTTGAACTTCCACGTGAGTAAATTTAATTTTATAAGTTCAAAAAAAATCTCTTTAATAGATTGTCACTCAGGAGATTGCATGTTAAATTTTATTTTTCAATGTCTAATATTAATTAAAGTTAATCCAAGTACCAGATGTTGAACAAAAAAGTACCAAAAAGCTCCATTTACATATTCCTATTCAATCAGGACCATGCATTTTTAATTGTATCTTTATAGGTCGAATATTAACAAAAATTCAAAACGTACCAAAGGAAAAACAAAAAGTACCAACATTTTTCATCTTATAGGTTTTTATTCACTCAGGACCCTGCACCTATAATATTACGTTTCTAAGTTCAATATTATAAAAAAATTTAAAAATTATTACATGATGCACGGAAAATTAAAAGAAAGAAATTTTATTTCCGTATTTTCCGTATTTATATAGTCGTTGAAAACCCGGTTTCTAAAAAATGTCGAATAATTGACAACCCTATTTTTTATTATTTAGTAATTGAAAAAAACAAACTTTTCGTATTTGTGTTAGAAGCAAATTTAAACGCTTTTACCTCTGAAATTATTGAACACATTTAAATAAAATATATATTGGGCACTTCTGTAAGTAAATAGTGTATATTTTGTTCAAATTGGTTGACATACAGAGGAGGAAAGTGTTCTTAACCCCTTTGTCTTTGCTGATTTATACATAGATTTGGCATGAAAAACGAATTTTAAACATGAATTGATATTTAAATAAATTGGTGAAATTGATTTTTTTTTTTTTAATTTATTTGAAGTTTTTGATATTTAAATTAGGCTTAAGTTAATCAAATTAAGTTTTCATTAAATTATTTTTAGTGAGTGAAGGAAGTTACAACATGAAATGAATTAAAAAATTTTTTTAACAATTTTATTCTTGACTGAACGCGGGATCGAACTCGGGTGGAAGTTAAATGTTTCGGATATAACCACATTCCCGTCATCAGAATTCTTCGCCGGTTTACCGTTTGCGCCACTGCGGCGCCTGCCAGTCTTTAAACAATGATATTGGTAGGTCGAAATTTGCTGATTTTGATTATCAATTTTCAATTTTATTTACATGTTTCTTCCTAACTTTCGATATTTTTCGCTATTTGAAATCTGAAAAGAAAGCATTAAAATTGAACAATATAACAATTAACCAAAACAAAATCGACAAAATCTAATGAACAATTGTTAAAATTAAAAAAAGTAAAAGAAAAATATAAGAAAAATATAAGAAAATTACATTAAAATCGGTTTAATTTCGCAAAGAAAGCCCGTAAACTGGTGCTAAATTGTTAAATAATCTAAAAACTGCAGAAAATTAAAAAAAAAATCCTTTAAATCTGCAAAGTTCTGGATTTTAATAATTAAAAATTAAAAGTATAACGCCAAAAATTGCATGATTCCTTTTGTAGGGTGCAGAGTACAACACAAGTACATACCTACATACATACATCGAAGTAATAACAGAACATCATACCCGCGGTATTCTATTGAGTACTTAAAATAAAACTGTATATGCTAAGTACAAATGGCATGAATGTGTATCTATAAGCGTGTACGTACGTGTGTATATATGTATGTATGTATTTGTAAATAAATGTAGTGTATTGACATGTAGAACTAGTACGAGTATATTCTTCCAACAATCACATAATATCGAACCACAACCAAACGACCATTCAAGCAATATACAAATGTATGTATAAAAATCACAAAAATAAAAATAAAGCAAAAACAAAAACAAAACAAAAACGACTAAAAGAGAACAAAAGCAAAAAATATAATTTCAATAAAATTTCATTACGCTGCGGCCAAACAAACAGTCAACGTACAGAACGAACGTCTCACTAAACGTATAAGCAAATGTATGAACAGACAGGCGATTGAACGAACATTCATACGAATAAAGTATCGAACTGCAACCGCACAAAAACGTTAACGTCAACAGCATTACCAAAGCATTTACATACATACACTCATATGTATACATATGTACATACATATGTTTGTATGTATATTAAAAACCAAGCAACAAACAAATGCACACAGATACTTAAACAAACATATACCTACATACGTACATTTACACGATAACAGAAATATTTTATATCACGTTCATGCTACACAAACAATACATATTTTGTGTTCATACGTACTTTGTTCAGACCATTTAAAGGAGACACATACACACACACACACACATATATAAAACAGTCATATTAAATAAAGCATAGCCACCAGCCATCAATACAAGGTACTTGTTGTATACAACAAACATTTAAACTTTTATTCAAACTCACAGACACACATCTGCAACGACAAACATTAAGATTAGGTCGTCAACACACTACTCACTCTCTCTTTTTCTCTTTTTCTCTTATTCGCATTCTTTTGGCAGAAATCAACATATTTTACAAACTTTATCAAACTTATATTTTTAACTACTGCCAACAAACATCACTTCATCATTAACATCATCATCATCATCATTGTCATCACAACAACAAAAAGTCAGGCAGTGAGTGTATCCATGACAAAAATATAATGTTATAACAACAATAAATAAACAAAAGAGATACCATACGAGTTTTGCCAATGGGAGAGCACAGTATCTTTTTGAATAGTAGTAGCTTTTCATTTGGTGCCTTTTCTGTTTCTATCAAATTTATTTAGCAAAAAATTCTCATAAATAACATTTTCCATTATTTCCTCATTTTTTTCTCACTTGTTGTCTAAATGCTCTGCTCTCATTTGCAATGCGAGTACACATGTGGGTGTGTGTTGCTTTAGTCCTTCGGAAAAGCTATTAACTTTGTTATTTTTACGCTACAATTGAAGCTGTATGTGCGTGTGTATGTTTGTGAAAATTTACAAGTTTTTCTCTTTTAGCCATCTGTGTGTGTTTTTTTTTCTCTTAATAGAGTCTTTATGTATGTACAATTTCGTATGTTGAATTTTTCCATTTAATATTGCTCATACTTAGTGTAGCACAAGAACGTGTATGTGCCAACATCATGTTGTAGAGGATACCAAAAAAAATTATTCTTGTGACCATTTTTTAAGTTTGTTTAAAGGCATTTCGTTCTTTCTTCTTCTTCATTTAAAGGTTTAAATGGATTTTATTAAGAAAAAAATATGTCCTTTAAATGAAGGATAAAGTTTAAATAACATGATGTGCAAAAAAAAGTTACTTTTTTATAAAAATTTTTTTTATTTTGAGTCTTTATTTTTGTTTTATTGAAACTAGATTTGTTTTTGGAAAATATATTGATAAGAAAATGACATTTTTCAATGACCTAGTGTAGTTTAATTTGATATTAAATCCTGTCTTTTAAAAAAAAATACTTAGAAACACCATCGACTACCAAAAAATTCTGTTTTATTTTAAAACTAATTGGAAAAAACGCTTGCTATTTAAGCTTAATCGTTTACAAACGGTAACTTTAGCAGATTATTTTGTTCATTTTTATATATTCTACATGGGAATGAAAATAGGGCTTCCACATAAGTCTTGTACATATTTTTATCATCGAAAATGTAATTTATATCGTCAAAGGGTTTATTTTTCTTTTAAATTTTACTTATCGTCGTTCTTCGCCAGATATTGTTTGGAAGTCCGAGTTGACGGCTGAGGATTCAATTCGAAAGGTATGATGTTGTTGGGCTTGCATAGAGTTTGTCCTATCCTTTCACCACAACTGCGTTTTGCATTCCTGTTTTAAATTTTGCAATGTTGATGTTAGACCTATAAAAATGCTGGGTTCTTTTGAAAATCGAAGTTTATTAAACCATGTCGGTCTGTCTGTGTGTATGTTGAAATGGTTTTTCCGAAGGCCCCAGATATGATGGTGACGGTTGCTATACATATATGTATGTCACACATACTCCATTAAAGTTCAGCCGGATCAGTCCACAAGTGGCTGAGATATGAGCAGAAAACCCCGACTACCTCTAATTTTACCCATAAATTCCTTTTTGTTTTTTTATTCTGTATATCTTGAGTACGGAAATAGCAAAAATTTCCGAATTGGCGGGATTGAAAGAGTGGACGTGGCAACTCACATACAAGGACATTATAGATTTCAATATGTCTGGAGAACGGCAAGAGCCTAACTGCCGTATTCATAAAAAATAAAATATGTTTGAAATGTGTTTTAAGGCAAAATTTTCATACAAATTTTTCTTAAAATGCATTTCAAATCCATTTTAATTTTTTATGAATACGGCAGTAAGTTTTCAAATTAGGCACAGGCATCTTGGTTATCAATACAAAACACCCGGCAAAATGTGGGCGGAGGAATAAGCAGGTGGCATCGTTACGGCAACAAATACAACATTACAACAAAAATGGAAATTACATCACCGTTTACGTCAAAAATACATTAAACAAAAATGAAAGCGTGCCGCTAAACGTGATGAAATAAATAAATGTTTAGCCAATTTTTATTTAATTATGGTCAACAAAAACAAAACTTTGACATAAACCTAGACAAACAATGCAAGAGCAAGAAATCGTCATCTGGCGTAGTGCTGCCAACTGTTTATTTCACCATGGGCGGGATTGGAAAAGTTGGCCGGGAACAAAATAGATTTACATATTTATATCTAAAGATCGATAAGAGAAAAACTGTCCAAATTTGGTACACAAAGATGGGTTATCAATACACAACCTCTAAAAAAATGGGCGGGTTGGATAAGTGGGAGTGGCACCTCCCATACAAAATCGATTTCTGTATAGTATATCTGGAGAGTCGTAGCAGTTAAAGTTTCCAAATTTGATGCAAATAGCTTCGATTCCAATACATCTGGCAAAAAGAGGGCGTGGCAGAAAGACATGTCTTTAGAACTGAAGAATGGTAGAAGAAAAATTGTCCGATTGGATACATATAGCTGGGTTATCCATACACAAAATCCGTCAAAAAGTGGGTGTTATTGGATAAGTGGTCGTGAAATGTCCCATACACATACAAAATAGATCAGTAACAGAAAAGTTACGAATTTAGTACAAATAGCTTCGATTCCAATACAAGACATCTCGCGACCTTAAGACAACAAGGTTCTATTTGCACCTTTACTACTTGTTAGAAAGAACGTTGTTGTTCAAAGATCTATATACATTTATTAATTAATTTTTATAACTTTCTCTTACTAGTTTTCAGTTTTAATTTTTACACTTTATATGAAGGGGACTTGTCACTTTAACTCGTCGATGTCCTACGAGGGGGTTGCTTGGAACCTTTTTGACACCTTGCAACAGGTCACTGCAATAACCTAAAAGAACACATTCAATTTCGGTTAATATAATGGTGTCCCTAGTGAACCATATTAATATGATAGATCCACTTCATACAAAGTAATAGATGGAATCAGCCCAAAATTTAGTCACATGACTAGTTTTGTGGCAATTACCTTTCCCCTGAAGTAACTACACATTATCACCAGTTTAGTGATAAGAACCTTATTACAGAACATATGAAGATATGGGAAATTTTACATAAAAGAACTTTTTTAAGAAACCATTTTGCAAAGCAAAAAGTTATATTACCTCATTGTAAAAAGTGCAAGCAAGTACCTTTTAAGAAAAAATATATTTTAACAAAATGTATCATTTTACAAATAGTTTCTTTCTACACCAAAAATTAAACATGCAGAAAATAAAACCTACAAATAACAACACGAAATGGAAAAAAAAATATTGAAAAAAAAAATTTTTTTTAAATAAAAAGTTTTTTTTCCCATTAAATGTACCTTTTTTCTAATAAAAATAACATTTTCACATTACAAGAAACTTTTCTAATAAAACTATGCTTATTCATTATTAGTTTCTTTTAACATATAAAGTACCTTCTAACATAAAAAGTACCTTTTAAAATAAGAAAGTACATTTTAAAATAAAAAGTACCTTTTAAAATAAAAAGTACCTTTTAAAATAAAAAGTACCTTTTAAAATAAAAAGTACCTTCTAAAATAAGAAGTAAATTTTAAAATAAAAAGTACATTTTAAAATAAAAAGTACCTTTTAAAATAAAAAGTACCTTTTAAAATAAAAAGTACCTTTTAAAATAAAAAGTACCTTTTAACATAAAAAGTACCTTTTAAAATAAAAAGTACCTTTTAAAATAAAAAGTACCTTTTAAAATAAAAAGTACCTTATAAAATAAAAAGTACCTTTTAAAATAAAAAGTACCTTTTAAAATAAAAAGTACCTTTTAAAATAAAAAGTACCTTTTAAAATAAAAAGTACCTTTTAAAATAAAAAGTACCTTTTAAAATAAAAAGTACCTTTTAAAATAAAAAGTACCTTTTAAAATAAAAAGTACCTTTTAAAATAAAAAGTACCTTTTAAAATAAAAAGTACCTTTTAAAATAAAAAGTACCTTTTAAAATAAAAAGTACCTTTTAAAATAAAAAGTACCTTTTAAAATAAAAAGTACCTGTGAAAATAAAAAGTACATTTTAAAACAAAAAGTATCTTTTAAAATAAAAAGTACCTGTTGGTATATGAAGTACATTTTTAAATAAAATATACATTTTGGAATAAAAAGCACCTCTTGAAATAAAAAGTACCCATTTTTTAAATAAATTAAAACGTTATAAAGTAAACAGTACGTTTTTAAATGTAAAGTACCTTTTAAAATAAAAAGTACTTTTTAACATAAAAAGAATTGGCTAGCATAAAAAAAATGGTCGTTCTAACATAAAAAGTACCTTTCACATATACATACATCGTTTCTTTATTGCAACCTAGTCATATCTTAAAATCAAACTTGGCAAAATGCGATTAAAGTTTTCAAAATGTACCTTGTTATACAGATTCCATAAAATATATTTTGCTATAACTGCGGTTCAGTTTGAGATAAAGCACGGATTTTTGTTTTACATATAGAGAAGGTATGAAGGAGCAGTTTTGCTTTAGTAACTTAAGATTTTTGATTTTTTGAGATATGACTATGTTGCAAAAAAGGAACGACATATAGAATAATTTAACATTAGCAGCCTTGCCACAATGTCGAACGCTATCGTTCGCTTGCATTTTTAACGACAAGCAGCTGTTTTGCGCCATATTTAAATCGACAATGCAAGTGAACAATAACGTTATAGTTTTCTAACAAATTTTCGCCGAATTATTATGCGACCATAAATGTAGAAATCAGTCACTTTTGCTGTGGTTATCGGCACACCAACGCTTAAAATTTTTATAATATTATTTCTTTTAAACAAACACCACCACCCATCCAATTTTATTGTTTTATAAAATATGCTCACAAAATTCTATTGTTAAAAACAGGCGACTAATTCCAGCAGTCGTAATTGATTACTTTTTCGATTCCAAAGCAATTTTATTTCTAATTCTTTTAGTCGATACTAAACGAATCGAAATTATTTTTTTTTTTTTTTTTGTGTTGTTAAAGCTGAAATAAATTCTTTACAACTCAGAAAAATAATAATCAGTAGTAAAATTGCATTTGCATCAAAAAAGCACTCGATCACGACTGCCAGAATTCGCCCCCAGATATTTTTTTTACCGCTTTGTTGTTATTTGAAGAAAATGAAGTAGCACAGAGCTGTATTTTTATGGCTTAATTGACATGTTTTGCTGATGTTTATGGGGCAATATAGTTATTTGACAATGAACAAATGGATTTAGTTAGAAACGTAAGACCTGACTACCGACAAGTTGGTAGTTAGTGCGGTGCCTATGAGAACGATACTAACTAACTGCCTGTTTATATATTTACGAACGAAGACTTCGATCGCTTAACTTACATTTGAAACAAAAACAAATTATAAAATATTGTTTTCGTTTTACGTGTAAGTTAAGCGATCGAAGTCTTCGTTCGTAAATAGATGAACAGGCAGTAAGTGACTTTTTGTCGCAGGCCAAAATTGTCGATCGATATCGTGCGCCAGGCTGTAAAAGTATAATTTTATGTAGAAGTACATTTTTTAATTTTTTTACGTTAAAAGTACATTTTGCCGAAAATCTTAATTTTTTTACTAAAAATTTATTAAAAGAATAAAAATTTTTTCAATAAAAATTAAAATTTTTTTTAATAAACATTTACATTTTTTTAAAAAAATTTACATTTTTTTTAATAAAAATTTACATTTTTTTTTAATAAAAATTTACATTTAACATAAAAAAAATCGCATTTTTAACGCTAAAAAATACCTTTTTACATAAACAGTATTTTTCACAACAATTTTTGTTTTACAAAAATTATGAATTTTTTTCCAATTTTAATGATTTTAGTTTAGTATCTTTTTTACTTCTATTTTTTTAGCTCTTATAAGTTTGTCATTTTCTACATACCAACTCATAATCAACATTCCACCAACTTTTCAACAGAAAAAAAACATTACAGCATATTTTAGAGACAGCTATATGACACATAAAAATATATTGAAAAAAAAATATAAAAAAAATCTTTTAAAAAAAATTTAAAAAAAAATCGTCCTAAAAATATTTTTATTATTTTTTTTAAATAGTATTTCATCGAAAAGCAAGAAATCCATGTTAAAACTAAAAGGTGGTGGTGCGGATGATGACGATGATGTTTCTTCTATTGCTGTTGCTGCTGTTGATTGTACGGTTGTGTTGCATAGAACAATACACATCATTTTTATAACAATACATTGAGTATTAAATACATTGTTCTTAAAAAAAAATACGAATGAAAGAAAAAAAGGAATCTACTTTCAACATCCTCGTACACTTACAAAGTAAATTTTAAAACTCATTTCATAGAATCAAACAAAAAAAAAATAACGTAATGAAAAAAACGGCAACAGAACGTTGCAGAACAGAAATCCATGAACATTTCTACTGTGTCATCAACGTTTAAAAAAGAGAAAAAAATTATAAGCTTAACAGTACGAGGTAGGATTGAAAATTTTTTCGTTTAAAAAAAATATGTTACATTTTCATAGAATTTTTTTAAACCCTTTAAAGTTTTAAAGCTTTAAAGTTGCAAATTCAAAAAAATCAAACTGCGTAATATCTGTCTTAGATTTCCAAAGGTTTTATTGATTTACCACCGGGCTACTATACATGAATGAATGAATGCCTTGTTTGTATGTGCATTTAATACAGCTACGGCCTTAACTTTACATTTAAAATGTTTTCACCCATCGTTTCTTTCTCATGGATATATTTATGTCACAATGTAAATAAGAGTGTTCGTGTGCGTGTGTATATAATTTTTATCATTTAACTACACAAAACATTGACAGACATAGTCAGCTTTGGTTGCCTTATTGTAAACATCGTCATCGTTGTTCTCAGCCTCTCTCGTTTAGTCACCCACCACCATCACAACTACCACCAGCCATCAACATCACACCACAGAATGAACCGTCATCATACCACTGCAGCACGATATCACCTTTATTATGTTGTATTTTGTAGTAGCAAAAAGAATTATGAAAAATTCTTCACAATGGGGGAAATAATAACTCAACATTTATATCCTTAAAATGTTATGATGCTGCTGCTATCTGCCACTCACACAAAAATTTGCTACATGCTCTCTCTCCCTGCCTTCCTCTCTTACTATTTTTCTACGTCTCACTGTTTATACAACATTTCTGCTTTTAAGAGTGATTTTTTTTTTTTTGTTACAGATTTTGCCACAGGAGTAGTCATTGTCATCATCATCCTGTTTAAACAAACACTCACACACTCTCTCTCTCTCTCTCTTACAGCTACAGATATATTAACACTAATAATATTTAAAGCACTCAATCTACAAAAGCAAAAAAAAATAAACAGAATGATGATAAATACTGTTTTATTTTTCGTTATAAAAACATACACTCCGTCAATTGCGATGTTACTTAGATGTCAATGATAGATGTAAATATGAATGCATGTATGTATGTTTATAAGCAAGAGCATGTTTTACTTATAAGGAGAATAAGGAAGAAAAAATTAAAACTGACAAATGAGAATTTAACTCATTAAGAGGGGTAAAATTTAAGTCCGATTTGGTAAAGCAAACGTGGTTATGGACTTTCCTCCAAGCATCTTGGTTATCAATAGACAAGGTTATGTTTGGTTTCTTGGGCAGCCATCGAGATACAGCTCATTTAGTTCCTTCAGTGGTCCCTTCGTGATACCCAACGCTAATTCCCATTCTACAAAGCAGTTACTCAATACATCCACAGAAAAATAAACATATTTGAATATGGTCAGCTCCAACAAAACTAGTTTTAAAGAGAATTTTAAACAAATTATGTTTAATTTAACCATATTGTGGTTAAATTAGTCCTCCATTAAGAAGCCAAAACCATTTTATGGTTGCCTCCGAACATCTTTGGTTAAAAATTACTAAAATATGTTTAACGCGTATAATAGCATGGATGGTTTTTAACCACAGCATGTTGCTCTTGGAAAAGAGAAAAATACTATTGTCAATTTAAAATCAAATTTCTGTCAGATTTAACCATAACTTGTTTTAAGGCAACCATAATTTGGCTGTCGCTTTTTGATACGGGACTAATTTAACAAAAATATGGTTGTCGGTCACAATAATATGGTTAAACTAAATATAATATTTTTCAAATTTTCTTTAAAAATATGGAAACATGTTTTTTCTCTGCGTGTAGGCGTCACTACAGAAGTTAACCCATTAGTCTTTCTTATAAAGAAAAAAAGCAAACTTAGGTCTATCCTAGATAGATCCTCATAGCAGGCAAACACCGGTTTTCCCAGGTATTTTTCCATAGTGTCCCAAATTCCAGGACATTGACATAGAAAATGAAACACAGTTTCCTCTTCCTTCTCGTCGTGACAATTTCTGCAGCAGCCATTAAATCCCAGACCCATTCTCCTCGCACGAGTCACCGCAGGCCCAGTGCCCAGTCACGGCTTAGACTACTGTTGTTATCTGGTTTATATTGAACCTTAGTAGAGAGCTAGTTCTCCATTCATCATTACCAGGCCCTGGATATGCAGCAAATGGATGTCTTAACAGTTTCAAAAATAAGTTTAATTTTACAAGAAGATGGAAGGTTTATAATTTGTGACAAATAAGATATTTTTTCTACATCTTGTAAACAGGTAGAAATAAGTCGCATTTTAGCCTTGGCCGACACTTATGAGAACATGTTAACATTTGGGCGAACTGATAACGGTGCTAGATGTAAGCAAGTGTTATAATCGGTGATATCAACATGATTAAAAATAAAATCTTGGACTTACATTAAGATACATTTTCTGAATCGGAATTATCATTATGTACTAGAAAGTGTGTTAATGTGTTTATTAAAGCCACTAGAAATTGCTGCAAAATAAATGTCAAATTCTTGGATTCAAAGGAAATATTAAGATTCTTACTTCAAACATTAGCAAAGCAACGTAATTCTATATCCTTAAATATGTTACCATAATTGCTACAACGTACTTGTATTGGAGGGAAGAAATATAGTTTATTAACTACATTGATTAGGCCTAATGTACCACAATAATATGACGTTTACGGCCTTTAATTTTCTTGTCCTGTTTGAGTTCTTCTTACTGACTGGATGTCTATTTGTACAAAGCTTCCTTTTGTGGTTATAAACAACGTTCCGAAAATCCCCATCGATCAATGCGCCGCTTAAAATGTTACGCTGACAAACGTCACACTAGATTAAGGTAGTTCAAAATAATATCAAATCGTTTTAAATTGTTCTAATACCTGAGGTGCCCCATTTGGGAACCTATGACGGAGCTCTTGATTGGTCTATAGACTCCAAATTCAAAACTTAAGCTCGAAAACAAGTGCTTAATTGCGCATTTCATTCCAATCGAACTATTTCCATTTTTTTCTTCAAACTCTCCCACTGTACGCTAAAATTTTCTCACTCGTTAGTCCTACGACAAAAAGGAATTTTCCTAAGCTACACATTTTTCAACTTGTTTTTTGTCGATAAATGTTACAGTCAGTGTGATTTTTACGAAACATATTTTTATTGACTTTTGATGTTGTTTAGAACCGCAAAAGAAAGATTCTTGCAAAAATTCAGCTTTTCCCTAATTATTTCGAAGTTTAACATTTTTGTTGTCTTCATTCCCCGGAATACCTATCGATACTTTAAAAATGAAGTTATTAGAAATTTCAGAATTTTATTTAAGATTCGAGGTGAGAGTCAGCGATCGATTGTTAAATTGTTAAAAATATCAAAACTGCGACTTGAAACCCCACATTAATATATGAACCTATTACCGATTTAAGTGAAAATGTTTAACTTTTTTTTCTAAAAAAATACATACATATACATATGCATACATATACATGTTCATAAAAAATTTTTAAATTATAAGAAAAAGTTCCCACTCACTTTCTTCTTGTAACAAAAATTCTTTAAATTCCGTTATTATTAATAAAAGATTCATGCTGATAATTAATGGGTTAATCCATAATCTCTTTTATCAACACTGTATACAATAACACATACATACATACTGTATCTGTATATTGTTACACAAAAAAAAAGAAAAAAACTTTATAATAAACGAAAACATATTTTTTTAACGCTCTTTTGTTACATCTTCTTTATTTTTGTTATGCTGGTATTGTTGTTGTTGTACATAGTTGTTATTGTTGCTGCTGCTGCTGTTGTCTACTTTAAATAACCGACAAACCTTTTGTGACACCCACCCTCTACCACTTAACATGATAACAACGACTTACAGATCCACTTATACACACGAATGTACATACAAAGTTCATAGGAGAAAACAAACACACTCGTACTTTACATTCAATCGTATAAAAATAAAATACAAACATTTACAAACTGAAGAAATAGGCAACAACTACATACTACTTAAACCAACAACAACGAAGTTTCAACAACAATCAGGTTTTTATTTCAATATTTTCATATCACAAACAAACTGTATGTGTCTAACTCTCTTTGTAGTAGTTTCTCACAAATAGTTTTTCATTCAATTGAATTGTTGTGTACATTTTTTCCTCTCTGTCTTTCTCTCTACATCACTCATCTAATGAAAAATTTTCCTACCACTTCTTTTCTTTTGGTTCAGTTTCACTATTAATAAGACTCAATTATGATAAGATAATAAGTAAAATGGCAACAACAACTACTACTTCTACTAACAACAACACACATAAGTGAGCATTTCATTCATACTTGTAACAAACGAGTGTATGATAATGATGGAATACGGGTTCTGGATGCTCGTGTGTTTACATTTGTAAGTTAATATGTGCGTATTTTATTAAGTGTAATGTGATAAGAAAAGCGTGAAAGAGTAAATGATAAGTGAGAGTAAAAATTATCTCTTAGTTTGTGGTCGCATTTATTGAAAAGGAATGATACATATACATTGTATATATTTGATAAACAAGAAATGAGCGGGGATGGGAACTTAAAACCTATTTAGTTCGGGAATATACATATATGAAGAAACTGTTATTCCCGAAATGATCAAGGCGAATAGAAGTTAGTCAGGCTAACTTCTGATCTATAAAAGTTGTTTTTACTGGCGCAGCAACGTTTTTCGTTCAT
This sequence comes from Pollenia griseotomentosa, assembly GCA_963931875.1. Classification (NCBI taxonomy): domain Eukaryota; kingdom Metazoa; phylum Arthropoda; class Insecta; order Diptera; family Polleniidae; genus Pollenia; species Pollenia griseotomentosa. The sequence continues at coordinate 169,981,580 of OZ007562.1, read as the reverse complement.
CTCATGCTTTTAATGGTTAAACTGTTTTCATTTTCGTAAGGTTTTAGAAGCCCATGAAAGGTACTATTTAAATAAGTAGCATTATTTTAGCGCAATGAATTATTATCTTTATGTTGATATTGCTCATTGGACCCGCTTAAGGCATTATAATTTAAGCTTTATATTAATTATTTTGTAAGTTTATCCTTATGTTTAGATTGCTGGAACCAATTAAAAGCAAAGAAAGGATCATTTTCTTAATAAAGCAAAGTTCCTTATGCAAGCACTTTTTATAACTGTTTGAGTACCCCGGTAGGCTAGCTGGTAGTAAGCTATTCTATCAGCGCCGGGGTTGCGGGTTCGATTCCCGCCAGAGACTCTGGTTTCTTTCCTGAAGACAAGCGTAGAGCTTCGCGGGGATTACCTTAGGGAATTAAAAAAAAAAAATAATAAAAAAATAAAAAATAATAAATTAATCTTGAGTCAAATACAATAAAAAACGCACAAATATTTTTTCATCAAAACTAAATTTTGATGAAAGTAAAACAGCTTTTTTTATGATGCACAGTAAAACGAGGAAATTATAAAACGCTTATAAGCTATAACTTCTGTATACGTTTTTTAAGTTTTTGTTCTATATAAATATTCCAAATGTCACAACAGATCTGAAGTTAACTTAGGTTTTTATTCCAAATGTTATTTCACATTGAAAAAAGGTACGCAAAAAGTCAATTTACACTAACTAACCAACAAATTATACAAAATAATTGAAACTTTGCCAATAAGTTCTTTTGAATATGGAGTTTATAACTAGGTAAGTAACGATATGCCTTTTTGCCGATACGATACCGATACTCAAAACAAAATGTCGCCGATATCGATACCGATACGCATAATGAATTTGAATTCAGGTTAAAAATAGCAACACTCAAGTAGAGTAATTAGTTTTGTTATACAAAATTACAGTGTAAGAGATTATTAATATTAATTTACATTAATAAGTTTTTTTTTAGAAAAAAAAGTCCTTTTGAACCAGACTCGCAGTCAGCGTTACCGTTGGTGCCACTAAAGTGGCAATTTGCCACTTTTTCGACTGCTTGGATACTTTTTGGCCACTTTTACAAAATGCACCCAAATGTGGTACTTTTTGCGATTCTTGCCACTTTTTTGATACTTTTTACGCTAGGAAAATATACTTTTTTTCTTTCTGTTTTATTATAACCCCCAGCTTTAATATATGTAAAACTGTTTTAATATATGTATATTTAAACAAGTTTATATGAAATTTTTTTCTTGTCATGCGTGGTTAGCTGAAAATCGGGTTAATAAACTTTCTTTTAACCTGTTTTATTTATTATGAATAAGGGGATAAATATATCTCACATATCGATGGTTTTCTTCCTCAACCTCGTAACTCGAAAACAACTACTTTTCAGAAGAGACAAATTACTTTTTTTACCAAATACTTGAAACTTTTTGCTATATATTTTTTTATAAATCAAGAATTAGGAGAAATTTCTATAAATATTTAAAAGAATATATAGCAAAAAGTTTAAAATATTTGGTAAAAAAAAGTATTTTGTCTCTCCTTAGAAGTCATGAAGAAGAAACCAAACTGTTGTGTACCGAAAATTTGTCTAACATTTGTGTAATTGACATTAAAAGTAAAATCTAAGTTTTAACCAAAAATTGTGTAATGAATTGATATAAAAAACAAAAAGCTCAATATATTGAAGTATTAGGACCCAATATTTATAGTGTCTAATGAAGATATAAACTATTTCGAATAAGTTTCAGAGTTTAAAAATATTATAACTGACCCAGATGCATTTATACATGAATTTAAATTTCTAGAGAGTAAAGTAAATGACACGAATTATGAACACATATTTAAAATTTCGAATGTCGAAGATTTTTGGCGTGAAATGGAATTGAATAATAGATTTGATGAATATACCTGTATATATATTTAAACTTGTACAAATAGACCTCTCATATTTTTACATAGTAGTGCTTCTGCTGGGCGTGTTTTTACTAGTTAGCTTTAATCCAAAATGAAGTAACAAATAGGCTAAAGACATTTTACGAAAGTATGGAAGTTGTTTTAAGAACAATTAATTGTAAAATTTGTATGAAACTGACCATTAATAAATTTGTAGCACAGGACGACATTGAAAAAGTTTGTTTAACCCAGGCGCGGATTCAGGAGGGGTGGGGGGGAGAAATAAGGATAATAGTTATTTATTAGATATTTCCAATGAAACATCTAGTTTACCGTATTCAAATACTAAGTATTCTACATTCAATCCCAGCAGGTGCCATCTATACCCAAAGACTAAGCGTTTGACTTGATAATGCGTGCAGTTGTATGATTAATAAGCCTTAATATATGCAATATTTATGTATATATCTGTTATATGAATCAAAATTCTATACGAAAATTTTTGATATTTCAACATACAAGAAAAAGTTGTTAGGTAAGAATTTATTGGCTTTGTTGTAAACGCATTTGAAGAGGCTTCAAAGGATATGGATGACGTTTATGTGTGAATTGATGCGAAGGCACTATCATCAATTGTTCTTAAAGCTTTGACAAATTTTGGTCTTGACCTAAAAAATTGTGTAGGAGCTGGAACAGATGTTTGTCCTCTAATGTCAGCAGAAAATGGAGCTGGTAACAATTCTGTAAACCGCGACAAATGCGAAACAAACGCCTTTCTATTCCCATAAATCAAACAACTCAATTTCTTAAAGCAATAAAGTGCCATTAATACAAAAAGTTATATAATTTGTTAAAGAAACGACAAAATTTTACAACAGCACGATATAGATCTTCAAAAAGGATTAAGCCTTATCAAAACTTTAATCATGTGCCTTGAAGAGAAAAGAAATGAAGCCGAAGAACAATTTAAAGCGATTTTTAAAAAAGTTAAAGTTATTTGCGTTCAAATCGAGGTTCCAATCGAAAAGACAAGATTTGAACAAAATAATCACATCCAAAATGTTGAAGATTACTACCGAGTTGTAGGTTACATTCCTCTTATTGAATTTAGTTTAGAAGATCTCAAAATACCTTTCCCAATAGATATCCTAAAAGTATTGAACATACCTAAACTTTTACCTCAAAGTGTAATCAATCATATACAGATACAAAACTTTTAAAAAAATCAGCTGATGAGCTGATTATATTTGATAAAAGAAATAAACACCTACTAACATCTAAACTTGAGCCTGAACTGTTGCATTGGCAACAAATATGGAAAATATCTGAAAATCTATCAGATAAAGTTGTGGATGCTTTAATAAACTGTGATGAAGATATCTACCCAAGTCTAAGAAAAATATTTCAAATTTTCGTTTTAATGCTCGTCAGTAATGCTACGAGCGAGAGGTAATTTCCCACCCTTCGTCGAAAATCATAAATTGCTTATTTAAAAAAAATTAATTTATTTTAATTTATGTATATTGAACTGATCTTATATTTTATTTAACCATATTGTTTTTAGTAAACATTTAAAAACTAATTTTTTACTTTTTTGTATCATACAAAATTTACTTCTTCCTCGGATTCTCGTATTATTTTTTTACAAACGCTCCAAAGACCAGTTCTTTAAGACTTAACAGAACTTTTACCATCTGTAGGATGACCGTATTTTCAACACTTTCTTATTGCAGAGACATGTTAAGTTGCTCGATAAGACGTTTTTTTAAAACGATTTAAGTCAATTGTCTTTGAAATATTCGAGCATTGTATCGAGGGTAATTGATTGCAGACCCCAATCCGGAGTAGCGAATTATCCGGATTACCGCATGTATGTATTTATTAAAAATTATAATAATTCATAGCAAAAAACGCATGTGCAAAAATACTCATATCACACTAATCTGACTGCATTTTACAAAGCATGCTGTGGTTTGAATAAAAAAATAAATAAAAACGGGTGTTATTCAATCCGGATTATAGAGTTGCAATCAATCCGGATTATAGAATACGCAATGAGCTGCAAAATTCTGTCCGGATTACCGAATATTCGTGGAGTCCGGATTATCGAATTTACACTGTACATCACAATCGTCGTTGCAGGCACATGGCTTGTCAACATTTATCACAACTAAAACGGCTTTTTGGTTTTGTTGTTGTTAATAAATTGCACTTAGCGCATAATGGGCGGTAATTTTTTGAAGATGTTGAAAAAGGTACTGTTTCCAACTGCGATATGGTTGGTTCATTACGAGGTTGTTGTCTTTGGTCCTAAGAAAATATATTATAAATATTGCATTGGCTAATGACCAGCGATTGGTTTTACTTTTACAGCTGTAGTATCTGATCCATTCTATAAACTCTATATTTTAGTTATAATCCATGATTTGGCTAGATTTTTTTGAAACGTTTAATCTGGTTGCTTAACCTGGCTCATCTCCTGTATTCTGTGATAGTATTTGTCTAATTTTCTGTTGATAATAGAGTAAAAGCTTTATTCTTTTTTGGTACATATGGACAGAGTGCATGCATAGTAGCCAAATAAAGTTTACTTGACGCTTCCTTGATTTTTTAAATAAATGTGACACAAGGATTTTATTACAGCGAACAGTTTCAACAAGACTTAAGCGGACTTCCGTTAGTGTGTTTGAGAGTGTCAGAATTGTGAAAAATTTTTCACAATTACGGTTGACAAATCCATCACAACTTTTTCACCCTGGTTTACTTTTCGGGTGCAATCAGAAGTTTTGCCTGTGTAAATTTGGCCTTTCAAGGCATATTTTGTTTTCGAGTCACATATCCACCACTTTTTGTGCTTTATTTGACTGGCTTCGATGGAATGTATTGCGTGAATCGCGTTCGTCCTCGAAAAGGAAAAATCTGTTCATCCACGGTTAGGTTTGCCCCAGCGGTATATGAGGATTCTAAATTCGCAACAAGCCTCAACTAAATATCGTCTTTTTGCTCAATTCTTGGCGCATTGGCCTAGTGTTCGCGTTTTCAAAGCGGATGAACCGCAGCAATAGAGTAAATCGTTCCTTTGACAATGCAGGCTTATAAACATCATGGTTATATGGTGCCCAAAATTCTTTAACAGATTGTGTTGCACATTTGAAAATCCCGGCAAATAAAAGCAATCCAAAAAAAAATCATATATTTCTTTTTCGTGTGTTGTCTCCCATTTTATGGGCTACTTCGTTGGGTTCTCTTTTGCCTTGCGGTTGGTTTTGTGCAAACCCCAAAAACAAGACACAAATACCAAAAAAAAAAAAACCCAAAAATATAATTTGGTCGTCAACTCACATCATTTTATTTGATTTTGCAAAAAACAAATAAAAACAAAACAACACACAAATACAATACTTCGTAGTCCAGCCAGAACAAGACGGTAATTAAATAGATGTGTAGATAAAAATGGAATTTCACCCCACAAATTTGCTCCGATCAATTCCAAATTAATTTCATTCGATTCAGAACATATCATTTATAGAATTCACGTACCTGGTTTTTTGATTCTTTGTTCTATTGAAAGGATATTGCAAATGAAACACAAATTTGGTCTGGCCAGACCAAGATGGTAATCCAAGGGCTTAACTTAAACTCCCAAACATATAGTCCATTAAATTAATATTTCCTCAATTCTTAACCTTTAATCCTCTTTATCTGTCTCTCTGATCCTATTTCATTTCAAAAATCGAAAAAGAAATATTTCAATGGCGTTTTCCAGTCCTGAACAACTGTAGTTTTTTAGTTTGTGATAATTTTCTTATAAAAGAGTTACATGCTCTTTTTTATCACAACATTGTACTATTTTTCCTTCAACGCTCTCTCATTTCGAAAGGTTTTAAAAGAGAGCGTAAAAGTGTGAGAAATGGTCTGCATATTTTTTTGTTCGTTTGAATTTTTTTTTAATCTTCTACCGATTTTAGTGGTTAGATAGATATACAACTTGCGATATCTTTTGTCCCTGTAGAGTTGTTTGGTTGGTTAGTTGCGGCCTGACTGACTGGTGTTTGTGACGCTGCTGCATTTGTCTTCTTTCTCTCTATTTTTCGGTCTTGTTTGTCAAATGGTAGTACATAAATGTTTGTTCATACTTAAAGTTTGGTTCATGAATATTTTGGTTTGTGGTTTTTTCTTTCATTTATTTTTTGTTATTCAATTGCTAATTGAGTGATAAATTGTTTGCTTAAGTCATCTTTACTTTGGTTGTAGGTATGTGCCAAACAATATTTTCAGTGTTGGTGTTTTCTTCACTTCATACATGTTGGTTGTTGTGTACAAAAGTATCTCTTGAATACAATCATTATTATTGTTGGTGTGTATTTTCACTACATTCAGCCTGTAACTTAGTTATTTGGTTTGATACGTTCGCTGAATGGCTTACTGGTTGTCTGTTAAATGTTGGTTTTAAATTTAATGTTGGCTATTGAAATTTTGTTCGGTTTGTTGATTTTGCTATAATGTGTGAGAGAGAGAGTAGAATGAATGGTGAAGTGTGTGAAGTGGCAATAATGTTTTTAGGCAATGTTTACAAGTGGTATGTATTAACTGATATGCTTGTTACTTTTGTCGCTATCGTTGTTGTTGCTGTTGTTTAACTATTATTTATGCTCTTTTGGTTTTTGTTGGATTAATATGTTAAATGCCCTGTTATTATACTTATGTATATTTTTTTGTTGAAATTTGTTGGTTTTTTTTCTTTCACAAAAGCAGAAAACAAGATGTTTTTGTAAATGTAACTGAATACCTATGTTGATTTTCAAACGTATTTAATTTTGTTTGTGTTTATTGTAATTGGAGATTTCATACTTGTATGATGATGATGTGTTGTTGTAGTTGTGTATGATGGTTATTACTATTATTAGGTACTTTTACGCTGTGGGTGTTTTGTTGTACAATTTCATTTTGAATTTTCAACATGTTAATGTGGTTAATTTAAATGTGTGATTAATAAAAGGGATTATTTGTAACAGATCTTTATTTTTACAAAAAAAAAAAAAAAATTAAATTGTATGCCTACATACCTATAGATAAATTTTAATTGAATGATAATTGAGAAATTAATTTTTTTTTAATTTGGTTTTAATGCTTATAAAGCAGTTAATTATTCGATATTTGTGCAAGTTTAACATTTTATAAAACATTCTTGGAATCAAAATAAATGGCATTATTGTGCAGGATAAAATTAACATGGCGATTTATTTCCTGAGAAATAGGTTGTTGCATAGGTTGGTAGGTACCTATTCGTTACATGTTCTACATTTACGTTTTTAGGTACAAAATATAAATCTGTGGGACAAATTTTCAATTTCTTTATTGGATACCTACCTATCTATGTTGCATGAAAAACATTAAAATGTCACACATTTTACACTTAATTTTTTCTTAAGCTATTCGTTCATACTGCCCTTTTTGCAACTGAAGTTCTTACTAGTAACTTTAATTTTTTTTTACTTTAAATTTTTAAATTGACTTAACAATTTTTTCATAAAAATAAAAAAAAAATTTTAATTTCATTCAACTCAATTGTGCAACGTGTAGGGGCCGCATTAAGATTTTTTTCTACAAATACCTAGGTAGTTTGTGTATTTTTGTACCTAGTAAAAAAAATACCCTGCTAGGTACGTTATTTTTTATTTTTTTAATTTTAACTTTTTATTATTTTAAACATTTTTTCGAATGTGCATCTAAGTACCTTTATGTACATACATATGTATCTGAAGCTTTAATGTTAACCGAATAGGTACCTATTGGTTTAGGCAAAAAGTATGTGAAATACCTAGGTTCCTATTAGGAAATAATACTATTGCAAGAAAGCTTTTTAAATTTAAATTTTACTCGTAGGTTGAAGCACATTCAAAAATATGTGTAAAAATATTGTAAAAACGAAATAATTCTCACATTATAGGTACCTAGGTATTTTAACTTATATTTTTTATTAATTCACTTGTTAATATCCCTGCTTATCTTTCAAATATGTATACAATTACTTTTACACTTGAAAATTGGACAGTCAGGTTTTTTTTATTCTACTACTAATAACTACCGATATAAAACTGTTAAGAAAAGGTACCTACACAGTTTAATTGTTGACCCTTTAATCAAATAAACTAAAAATATTCAATTATAATTGATTTAAATGAACGGAAAATAAAATGTTAAATTCATAAATAGATAGATATAAAAATAAACCAATACCTACATACTAATCATAAACATTTTATAAACAACTTAAAATATTCACAGCGTAAACAAAAATATTTAGATACAATGTACGAGAATGAACTGAAAAGTGTGTTTCAAAAATTTTGCCGCAAACGAAAAAAATACGCCATTTTACTTTGGGCTCGGTATGGTTACAGTTTTGGTTTTTCTAGCAAGAAATATCGAACTGTGAAAACGTTATTTTTTTGCAATAAATATTTTTATTAACATAGGTATCCGCACACAAACACTGAAGCTGAGAACAATATCGTTAAAGACATTAAATTCATATTAAATATAGTCACAAAGGGACCAACTAGGACTCTTGACGGCTGCCAATGGAACCTAGTCTCAAACGAGGTATTCGTTGTTGTTTAAGTTACGAAATACCACCGAGTTATGCTTAAAAATTATTTCTGACGAAACATACAAAAAGTCACAAATTCTCATTAGTATGTACCTATGTAGATAGCGATTTGTGGAATGAAGACAACGATAATTAAGAACTGCAAATTTTATTTACCAATGACCAACTTGAACATTTTTTTACTTGGGTGATTAATTTGTGTTTAAATGTAAAAAAATTTTGAGTGTAGACAAAAATAAAGTGCAAAAGAACAACCTTACTAAACAATTTTATTCAGAAAATTCGATTTCTTTTTGGAAAAAGCTATTTTTTCAAATATTTATTTTCTTAGAATTTTATGTAATTTTAGCTATACGATTTAAAAAAAAATCTACCCGCCCTCATACCTAGGCACCTACCAGTGTTGCCAATGAAGAATTCGGAAATTACAAATGACTGTGTTCCAAACTAGGTATACATTTGAAGAAAAACTAACATATAATTCGAAAAAGTAGATATTTTTGATAGAATGAATTCAACTTGCAAAACCTTATTGATATTTTATATGTATTTGCAATTAAATGGTTATGTTTACAAAAAAGCAAAGCTTACCAATTGCTGTAGTAAGAAAGAACTGGATTAATATCAGAGAACGGCTTTGAGTGATTGCAAAAAATTCGCATTTTATGAACACTATAAAATACCTACATTCTTTTGCTTTCATACAATCAAACTTGCTGACTCACACACATTCGCTGCTGGTAGGTATTAAATCATTTAAATAATGCACAGCATGTTTTGCGATCTACACATGTAAATATGGTGTTAGTTCACACTATGAAAGTCTTCTTGCAGATAGTTTATATTTATTGTTGAGAGGGAAAGAGAACATGTTATGAAAAGTGAAAATAGTCAAGGTTCAAAAAGCAAAACTGTGAAGGAAACTGAAAGAAATTACCGAAACTTAATGTTCTAAATTTAATGGAAAAGTAGAACTTAAATAAAAATTACACACAGATTACACATGGGCTACACATTCAAGTAAAAACTACACACAATACCTATGTGTAATTGCATATGAATTGGCAACACTGGCACCTGCATATACATACATATGTATATCTTCACTCATTTCCTTGCATAATAGGACTAGTCCAAACACGCGTGTAAAGTGTAGCCCATAAGGGACTAGGACTAGTCCAAAAGTAACCCAAACGTATGGAAAAAACATGGTCTATTTAACATTACGATGTCCTAGGGCAGGACCATATAACCTAGCTTTGGACTACAAAGGAGTAGTCTTAAAACTACTTCATGGTAGGTACCTATACACAAGAGGATTAGTTTTAACTTCGTTTGAAAACGAAAACATGTCGTTAAAAAACGAAGACATGTTGTCTCACTACAAACACTTTTTAACAATGACGTGGCCCATGCTTGCATTTCATCGGACCAGTCCATGGAGTAGTCCATTTATTCAAAATGGATCAGGTGGTCCAACATTATTTGCTGGGCTAGTGCCCCAAGAGTTCGCTTCACTGCAAAAATCACAATAAATACCTACCTACCTATAAGAAGAAACTTATTCCAAAAACTTCTAGAGGTTTTTTTGAAATGTTAAGTAATTTCTTATACCAATCCTCGTACTTTTAAAACCAACAAATAAATGGCTGTGATGGCGACTGTAAAATGATTTAAATATAAAAAGCCAACAATAACAACAAAACTCACAGAAAACCAAAAGTATTGACATATGTGCGCATAATTACGAATATTCTACACGAGTATAAAACACATTCATACACATTTAAACATTCATACAATTCATACATCCATGCTCGAACACACTGTATACAAAGTGAACAAAAATAAAAACAACAAAAACCAGCTTAAAATAAAAAAAAATAAATAGTAGTGTATGTAGTCTGTCATCGTACAACAACAAAAGTATCGCACAACTAAATATGTATAACAAGAACAACAGCAGCAACAAATACGAAGTATGTTGTAAGTACATGTGCGTGTGTAATAAAGAGTATAGTCAGTTTTTGTTGTTGAAGTTGTTGCTGGATTACGATTATGTACATTGAATTAAGTGTATAAGTTGCGTCGCCCAAAAGACTACCAACGACCGACCCCGAGACCAAATACAAAATAAATCAGCAGCAGCAGCAACAACAACAGCCGTACTGCATGCACACACTCACTCAGTCATACACAATATAAAACCAACAACAACCACATTCGTGTACAATGAAAATAAAAATTTTTAAATAAAAACAGCAACAACAATAAGGAAAAAAATTTTAAAAAAATATGTAAAGCAACAGCAGCAATATGAAATGAAATAAAGAAGAATAAGAAAAAAATTAACCAATAATGATATCTGAACAGAGAAAAAAACAAAAACAACACAAACACGAAATAATATACAAAATAAAGAAAAAAATTATTGAAAAAATTTCATACTCAAAGTTTGAGTTAGCCTTATAAAATAACAACAAACACACAGATATACACCACTACAACACAACAAATAATAATAAAGATATACCAACAAACAAACAGACCCACCAACCAACAATCAAACATACGAACCAAACAACAACAAATTTTCTCATGCAACTTAAATTCAATCAAATTCAAACTGAACACTAAAGTTAAGAAAAATATACATATTTTCTACAAAAACAAATAAAAAAAATTTGATTGTCTCTTTATATTGCTTGATATAATACATGCAACAAGCAACTTGTCTGCATGTTTGACATACCAATGCTAGTTGATAATTTGTTTGTTTGTTTGTTTGTTTAGGAGGAGTAGGAGGAAGATGGTGAAAAGCAGTCAAAAGATTTACACAAGATATGGCTAAATTGTGTTGGGTTGTATGTCAAAATTATAAAGATTGTATTACACATTAACTGCTGCTCTAAAATCAATAATAATGGGAACGCACAGTGGGTAATGAAAGGATATTTAAGGGACTTTTAAAAATTAAATGTAAAAAAAATATTATAAGAGTTATTTGTAGGATTTGTGTTAATGAAGTTTTTCTTATAATTGATGGACTTAACTTTTTCGGCAAATAATAACAAAATGTTGCTTAAAATTCTATAATAAGGATCCAACAACACATGTATCAGGGATGAAAAATGGCTTCTTTGATTTTGTACCCGCTTGAAGAACAAAATGAACCTACCTCTTAAATGATAGGTAAACATTTCTTTAGACATTTATAACTATTGTGGCCAAATGTGCTTTCGTTAAGGCTGGACATTAAACGACTAAATACGAGCTTAGGTAAATTTTTCGCTTGCGTTTTTTTGTTGCTTTTTTCAGAATTAACTTTGAAATTTATGATGTATACTTCTGTAAAGACCCAGCAGACCCTATTTAAAAAAAAAAAAGTGAACAAGTTGCCATTAACAGCAGGCTTTTCGCTACTAACTGTAGTAAATTCGCCTTGTATACGATCGTTTAGAATCATATGGTGAACTTAGTTAAATTTTATATCGAAGGCCTAGAATATTGCAGATGTCTAAAATTGGTTGGTTGCTCAAATTAAAGTTAATGTTTACTGGACTCAGTCAGGAGTCAGTTGTACGTTAATTTTGCGGCCACCTATTCGTTGCGGCCGACTTCAATAGTTGGTAGTAACTAAAAATACGTGAACTTGTTGAGATGTGCTCAAAAGAAAACCAAATGTCTAATACCTCAATACTCTCATGTAAAATATCTCAGTATACATCTAAATCGGCGTTTAACGTGGAAATGCCATAAAGAGGCAAACCCCAAATGCAACTAAAAGTGATTAAAATTAAAATTAATTGGTTTATTGGTAGAAATTCTGTCTTAAGTCTCGATTGCAAACTTCTACTATCTTAAAGGTTCTACGATATTCAGTTATGGTAGGGATGCGATTTCCATGCAAATGCATGGTTTTTGTCGTTCTTAAGCGATGTCGACAAATTATCTTTCCGAATCATTAAATATGTGTTAAAATAGCATCGATTTGTTTTGCATATTGTTGCATATTTTGGTGAAAATGCATATTTTTGCATATTTAGGTTTTAAATGCATATTTTGATATATTCGAACGATTTTTTTTTTCATTTTCATATTATAAAAATACTTCTTAAAAAAATTTTTAAATACACAAAAAACTTCTTAAAAATTTTTAAAATCAATTAATTAACTCTTTTGGAGCTATGCTTTAAATACAAGGTTTTCAAGTTTTCGACAAAAGATCCTTCTATTTCCAACCGATGCAGCACCTTACATGGTTAATGCATCCAATGGGTTTAAAATATTTTATCCAAAACTATTACAAGTTACTTGCTTGTAACATGAGTTATACCGCGTTGCAGAGGAAATTAGAAGCCAATTCGATAATTTTGCAATTTTTAATGAAATGTATCCCTTGGTTCCCCTTCCAATCCAGCCTGGTGGCCTGACTAGATGATTCAGAATTATATTAAAAAAAAACTTAGAGAAATTTAAGAATGTTAGAAGTAAAAGGAATATTAAATTTAAATAACATCAGTGGTCAATTAGCATTTGTATATTCCAACTACAGATAAATTGGTGAAACATCAACTAAATTGGAAGGATTTAGTTCACTTAATACTCAAGTCAAATTTATTGATATTGCAGAAACTAAAATTAACAATGTGGAAGGAAGAAAAGCCCGACCAATTAAAAAAACCCCCAAACCGTTTTGCAAAAAAATAAGGATTTTTAAAAATAAAATAAATTTCAAATACTTTGGATCTGATCTAGAATAAAAGTGGGATCCGAAAATAAATTTTTTCAAAAGTATTGGCATTCTTCAAGTAAAAGGCAAAGTTTTACTTTTAATAAAACAGTACTTACTTATTTAAACAAGCAAAAATTTTAATTAGTTGTTGAAGTTTTTTAAAGATTGAATAAAAATAGACTGCATTTTTTATATTTTTGTTTAAGTTAAATTAATTGTAGTTATTTTGTTGAACTGTTTATGGGTTTTAATTCATCAAATTTAATTTTTATTAAATCATTATTATGAAAAAAGGAATTTTGCAACATGAAATTAATAAAAAATTATTGTTTATTTTTCATTCCTGACTTAGCTGGGGAACGAACCCAGACTTTCACGCACAGGTTACACTAACATGTTTCGATTGCAAACACTCAATCTCTTCAGAAGTGTTTGCCGTTTAACACTCACCGCCATTGACGACGGCTGGCAGTCAAGAGTCAAACATCAATCTTTAAACCAAATTGTATTTAACCTTTGGTAGATCGAAATTTACTTTAATTGATTTACATGTTCTTCCTTACTTCTGTTTTTTCGTACTTTTTGTCAAGAATTCTTCTTGAAGTCCAAAGTACATTTTTTCTGTTTTTGTCTTTCTTTTTTTTTTGATTTTTTGTGGAAATTTTTTAAGTTTCTTTTTTTTTTTTATTATTTTTTGTGGAAATTAAGTTTGTAGTGCAAATTTTTTATTTTTTAGTGCATATTTTGAACTTTTTGGGGCATATGTTAAGCGAATATTTTCGATTTGTTAGTGCATGAAAATCTCATTCCTAGTTATAAGGCACTGTCTCAGCTTATAATCTTCGAATAGTCTCAACCGCCTTCTGGTTATTTAAAAACAAGTATGTTAAAAACTCAAATATCACAAAGATTTACATGTGCTATAAGTATGATCATGAAATATGCAGCAACATTTTTAACCCTAGAAAGATAACGTTATTTTTTTGTACTGAAAAGATAACGTCACGTCTGAAAGACGTATGCTTGTTTCTATCCTTTAAAGGACACCACCGAAAATAATATTGATCAATTTTATTATTGAAAACATTTATTTATACTATTTCTTTTAAAAAAATATAATTTTTAAACAGAAAATTATAATAAAAATAAAACTAAAAATAAAACTCAATTAGCATTATCAAAAATTAAAATGTTTTTATAAAGGACTTCAGTTCGGTTCTAAAAACTTAAATAAATATTTTCTTTGTACTTTGTGTAGATAACGTTACCTGTATTAACTTGTATAAACAAAACAAAAATAATTTGAATAACATTGTGTGCAAGATTTACCAATTTAAGTTTTGTGGTTGCCACATACAGGTATACCGCATTTGACACATACCATTTTGGACATAAGTTTTATTTCTGATGGACAGAAGACACCGTATTATCTCTTTTTTGATTCACGCTGTTCTCCACTACAACCTCAATCATAAGTTACTGCATCTTGAAAAATTTTTTCAATGTTGTCGGTCAAAGTTTTCGATAAAATAGGAATTTCTAGCATTAAAATTTAAAATTTTTTGGAAATTTCGGCACTGGTCCATTAAACAATTTCCGAAATTATTTCGGTAGTAAAAAATATGGAAGCATGAAATTGGGTCGTACAGTGATTTGCATTCCCGAGTTGGTCCTCTTGTCGTACGAACTATATTTATTGAAGATACTCAGCCATCACTTGACCCTTCGATGTAGCCCACTTACTTTTACTTCTTAAAGTGGATCGAGATATCGTAATAACGCATCTATCGGAAGAAGAAGTAAAATGTTCAGGTTCTTGAAGATTTTCCTGAATCGGTGGTATATTCTCGTCAGGTTCAAGGATGTCAAAAGCTCATCTTCTGGATTACTTTGAAGACTATCCTCCAATAATTTATCATCCAATTCGCTCACATTTTCCGGTGAAACCGAGTCCTCCAACACGCCTTGCCAAATAGCGCCAATTTCAGCGTCGTCCAAGCCGCGCTTACAACACATTTTTTAAACAATACCTTAAAATTCAACCAAAATACAAAGTTATCTTCGCTGCAAAAGTAACACTTAAGATAACGATACGTCTCTCAGACATATGTTGTGTTTATTTGTGTTTATTTCTCAAAAAATACATAACTTACAACATAAAACCTGCCACCACCAACTAGGTGCTGCTAACAACTGGGATTATTGAACGTGAGAAAGTTGAATGTTAACAAATGTGAAAGTAAGAGCACAAAATTGAAAATGCGTACGTCTCGCAGACGTACCTTATCTTTCTAGGGTTAAAAAGGCTAAGGTTCGAAATATTTTAAATGGTGGCGGACACACTCGCTTGAGAAGAGACACTGCGGGACACATCCGATAAGAAGATCACTATACACCCACATATGTGAACAGAAACAGTGGTGGGGAGAATTCTAGTGCGGTAGTTTTTCTTTATTCCTTTCACTCCCAGTGGAGAATGCGTATGTATTAGAATAAAATTTTTTTTAATTACTGTTAGTCCATATTTTATACGACGTAACTTTTAGAAAAAGCGTATCTACCATACAATTTTTTTTTAGATTAAGACATAAGACTTGATAAGAAAAATTTATACGTTAAATAGTAGGATAGTAGGAAGATTAAACAAATAAATATTGAAAAAAATTAAGAAATTTCTGAAGAATACATGCCTGTTCTTATATCGTAGTTGAGTAAGTCTGGGTTCACACTATGAAATTATTCTTTCAGAAAGTCTGAGTTTATGGGTGAGAGGGGAGAGAAGGAAAGCATGTTCTCTTCCCTACTCACCAAATAACTCAGACTTTCGGAAAGAAAACTTTCATAGTGTGAACCCAGACTAAGCCATTTGCAAAAAGATTTCTCAATTTTTAAAAGCTCTGAAATATGTAAGCATATATGTAATTGGATATTGTGTTTCGAGTAAATATAATGTAATATAAATATACTGGTTTGTCATACTTTTTTCGATTTTGGCCTGAATTAAAAATGTGCGTTTAGGTGTAAGCTTGGACTAAGAATCACTTTTTGAATAAATCTAACGATGTATGTCCGTCTGGCTGGGTCTCCATGCCCATAATCCCATTAAACATCTTATTATACTGGTACATTTAGATTAAATTTGGCCCGAATTTATTTTATGGCCTTCTAAGTCATCTTACCAAATTGCATTGCAATCGGTCCATATATAGCTCCCATACAAATACTACTCCTTAAAATAGCTTTTTGTGCCATAACTTTCTTAAATAATAATAACTGGCGACAATAACTTTAACGACAGCAAAATGTTGTACTTGTACATAGGTCCAAAATTAACCTCTAAACAAATCTAGTATAGATGAAGATATGTATCTAAATGATATGCGGCTTAAAGAAATATAACATAAATCTAATGCGGGGCATGATCGCCCATGTGTTCAACGTAAGGAACACTTTTGAACATTTGTTTTTGAATACTGTTGTGTAGGGTATTTAATGATCGGGCTTGACCGACTATACTTTCTTACTTGTTTTCAATTTTTAAACAAATTTCACCCCAAAAACTCGTTAACACCTGTTAAAACGCTTAGGGCCATTTTTGGCGTTAGCTGTTAACCGGCAGATAACAGACGATTTTTGAAAGATAATACCTTAATACCTGTCAACTTAATCTTAACTTTAGCTAACTTCCAGTTGTAATAATGGCCCTTTGACAATCATATCTTCTACCTAAATATTGTCCTTTCATTTTAGTCGACCCACAGTACTTTTGCACACAGGGCAAAATGAAAAATATATTTAAATTTGTTTTTTTTTTTTTGGAGTTTTTTTTTTGTGTGTTGTGCTATTCAATTTGATACAACTTATCTTTACAAAGCCCACAAACAGACCACAACATGCAACATGCTTTAACAACTGCGATAATTTGCTAGAGATTTACATAGCACACACACACACACATGAGGAAGAAGGCAGCGGCTGGTATGACAGTACACATCAAACAAGTTTGATGGAATGAGGATGGTGATTGCAAAAAAATTATAAAAAAGGTAGTAAAGAAAGTGTATCTGTAGCTGGGCTGGATGACTGACTGACTGGCTGATTGTTAACGTGTGTATGGATGGATGTGATAGTGTTTTAAGGCAGCAGCAGCAGCAATAGCAGAAACAACAACAGCAATAAAATTTACACAGATACTTTTGGACCCGACGAGTGTAAAGAGAAGTCATGAAGTATGAAACGTTTAATACGAACATTTTGGTAATAAATGTTGTGAACTGCCCTGCCTGCCCTACCAACCATCTCTCTGTTCTATTATGTGAACAATCTGCTTGTACGGAGCAGTTTTTTTCGTTTTTTTTCTTTCGTGCATTTTTATGAGTTTAAGTTTGTGTGAGTGGGTTTGTGTATCTGTGAGTTTGTTTGTTTTTTTTTCTACTTTTTTCATTTTATTATTGTTCATAATGTCGATGTCGTTTCATACGTTTTGTTGTCTTCATAATCGCCATTGTCGTCAGTCAGTGAGTTTTGTGCGGTGTCGTGACTCTGGCGGTTGTTTAGTTCCTTTCTGGCTGCTGTCAAATGTCGTCATGTTTTGAAAATTTAACGCGTGACACGGTTAAAAATATTTAATAAACAAGAGAAAAAATTCAATCAATTGAAAAATTAAAATATTAAACAAAATAAAAGAAGTTATTTTTGAAAAAAAAAGAAACAAACAGAATTATTTAAATAAAAAATATCTGAATTTAATTTAAAATTTTTTTTGAATACTTATTTTAAAAACCGGTATATTTCGATGACAAGTGAAGTGTAGCAAGTGAAATTTTGTTTACCAAGTTTAAGTATCTTTTTTTTAAATAAATAAATAACAAACCAATTAAAAAGCATTTACCAGCTTGGCCAATAGTGAAATAAAATTTGAAGAAGGCCTGTAAATAAAAAAAAAAACAAATTATTACAAACAAACAACAAAAAGATTTTTAAATCATAAAAACAAAAACATCAGTAAGAAAGAAAATTCAAAAGAAAAGTTTTAAATGTGAAAACTTAAATAACAAGAAAATTTTTAAAAAAAATTTGTGAGGAGAAACTTAATTTGTATTTTAAAACAGTATTTTTTAATCAAGAAAATTAAATTAAAGAAAAAAATAATTCCAAAAAAAATCTTAATTAGAAAGAACTAAACCCAAAAATTAATTTTTAATTATAAAAAGTTCCTGTTGATTTTCAAAAAACAAAAACGATATTTAAATACCAAAACTCTGGATTACATTTCATCACAAACAGTATTAAAAAAAACAAAACTTAAGAAAATTTAAATAAATAAAAAAACATAAACAAAAATAATCTCAAGTATCTTTATCAATTACTGGATTAATCAACTTTAATTAAGTTATTCTACGTAAAATGGATTAATTTAATTGTCGCTGTTTATCAATCAAACTTTACCAATCTGTTCATTCAATCAATTAAAAACAAAATCTTTCCTTATTTTTGGATTGGTGGGAATTTTTTTTATTTGTACTTGATGCGCCCGAAAAAAAATTCTCATATTTTTTAATTGACCCAGGATTTTCAAGACATGCAATTAATTGTTGACAAAATTCCCATGTTTTCGAAACAAACAACAAAACGTAATTCAAAAAAGTAAGTTTGGCCAAAAACAAAGTTTTTTTTAAAGAAACAATAACAAAAAAAAAAAAAAAACAGGTGTTTTAAAAGTGTTGAAAGGTAAAAAAGAAAATAACGAAATTAACGAAAATTTATGATAATTATAAGTGTTTGCTTGGAAATAATTTGATTCCAAAAAGAGAGATGTGTTTAAACATGAAGAATTTAATCAAATAAATGGATTAAAACACTGAATGAAAAAAAAGATGTTAACAAGGTGTCAAGTAAATTAAATAAAATTAATCAATTTAATTAAAATCAAGTTGCTAAAGCGTCATGAAAACAATTAACTTGGAATTGTGTTAAGTAATTCAAATGTGAGGGACAAAAATATCATGATTTTTTTTAACAATTTTAGGAATTTTATAAAAAATTATTTTAAAGAAAGTGCAAAATTTTCAAATTCAAATAAAAAAACGACAAATAAAATCTTGTAAATTTAAAATTTTTTTTGTTTCAAATTACAAAAAATTCATTTTTTTTTTTAAAATATTAAGAAATTTTCTAAAAATTTTTTAAAATCTATTTAAAACTAAAAAGAGTGAAATATCAAAAATTAATAAAATATATTTAATGTTTTAAAAATATATACCTATTTTGAATTTTTTTTTAATCAAAATTTTTTAATCTGAATCTTTCTTAAAAATTTTAAAACTTAAAAATTTCCCAAATTAATAGAAATTTTCTGAAAATTTTAACAAAATTTTGTAAAGTGAAAAATTATTTTAAAAATTTTAAAACTTTTTAAAATCTTGAATTTTTTAAATATATATTTAAATTGTTTCTTAGAAGTTTAAAAAATTTAAGCATTTCTCAAATTTAAAAATTTCCAAAACTTAAAAATTTCTGAAATTAAAAGAAAAAGATTCAAAATTTTATAAAAGTGAAAAATTATTTTAAAAATTTTTAATATAAAAAAATTATCAAAATATTAAAAATTTCCAAAATTTAAAAAGTTTCAAAATTTCCAAAATTTAAAAAAAATTCAAATTTTTTAATTTTGTAAATATTCTAAAAATTTTAAAATAACATAAATAAAAAAATAAATAAGCTTAAAAAATTTTTTTTAAATTTTGGAGCTTCACTAAAAATTTTGTAAAATTATTTTTAATGCTAACCAATTTTTTTAATTAAAAAAAAATTCGAAATAACTTTTTTCTTAACTGTACTCAAAATCAAAAATAAAAACTTTAAATAAATTTTAATTAAGTGAAAAAAAGAATTTTATTTTTTATTAAAAAAATTAATTGAAAACTTTTCTGAAAAACATTGAAATTAAAACTGTGCAATAGCCTAACCCATGTTTTTTCGGTGTTACAATATTGTTATGCTCTTAAGAAATTCCTTAAAAAAGCAAAAATCAATTCGGACTAAAATGGGTTAATAATTCGAAAAGTAGAATAGTGCTTTGCAAAGTTTAAAAAAAATGTGTAAGTGTTAATTTTAACCAAAAAAGTTCAGTGATTGACAATTTTAAAGTTTTTTTTTTATCAAGAGTTTCAAAAACAAATTACAAATTATATTCTAACTTAATTAACCGATCAACAGTGACCTAGACCTTCAGACACTTGTAATGAAACCAGAAGACCAGAGTCTCTGGTGGGAATTGAACCCGCAACCCTGGCAATGATAAAGTAGCTAGCACTACGAACTAGCCAGCTGGACACCCTTAAGTGTTTGTTTTGAAAATATTTTTAAATATTTAAGACTTTAAAATCTATTCAAAAATATGATCTTTAAACTAGAAAAATATGTTTGAATATTAAAAAAAAAACTTTTGCAAGCGGATTAAAACAACCCTGTTTTAAAAACTCTCTTTAAGTTAAAAAAAAGTGATTTATGATCTAAAAAACTAATCTATTGGTTTAATTCTTAGTGAAGTGGTGTGTGTATCCAAATTTAGTGAAATATTTAAAATGCAAACAAATTTTTTTTTTTTTTAAATTTAAAATCTAATTAAAATGTCAAAAACTGTTATAAAAAACATTAATTTCGAAAATGCTGACAGAAACGAATAAGTAAGAGTGATATATTCGGCTATGCCGAATCTTATGTACCCTTCACCATGGAGCGATAAGAACTGAAAGCTTAATAAAAAAATACATATAATGTATAATATAATAATAAATAAATATTTATTTTTGAACCATTAGAAAGCGTGTCTACCACAACTCCTTAGACTTCCCAGCCACCAACGCACATTGCCAAAATAAACATTAATAAAGAAAATAAAGGGATTTTATGGGTAAAAATTAGAGACAGTCTTGGTTTTTTACTTATATCTTGGCCAACATGGCTCTAATAGCAAAGAATTCCGCACTATATGTGATATAATTATAAAATAAATTAGTCCCCATCATAGGTATATGGGGTCTTTGGAAACCACAATTCTACGGCTAAACGCTCAAAAGGACATCGTTAAATCAACCTCGCTACTCATAAGGACCCAGAATATACATACATACTTTATAGGGTCTAACATCAGTATTATAGAAATCACAAATGGAAAGACAAACGTTTTCCACCTGTGGTGAAGGGTATACATAATTAAATCGAGCAAAGTTTAAAAATTCAAAATTAAATCATGAAATTATTAAGGTGAATATGCTTAACAATTTTTACATTTCAATGGACAGATGCTTTTAAATTCAACAAACTTAAATTAACTAAAACCTGTGTTGCACTTAATTTTAAAAAAATGAACTGAAATAAAATTAAATAAACAAAACAAAAAGATATAAAATATTGTAAAAATATACCTACTTATAGAAATGAACTAATTTTCCAAAAAAAAAAGATATATAAATTTGAACTTTAAAATATTTTTCTAGTAAAATTTTCATAAAGTAAGTTTTTTAATCAAATGCAAGTTAACACAAAAATTATTAACTAAAATACTACCTATATAAATATGACAATTATTTCAAATATAAAAAAACTGTTAAAACTGATTATTTTTACAAAATTAAATCGAAAAAACAATTTAATTAAGAGTATAACAAAAACGATAAAACTAGTACGTTAATATAGCAAAATGGTTAAAAACAATGTAATCAATAACAAAAATCATGACAAAATTAATTAATGTATTTCAAAAAGCACCTACCTACATATCTTAACATTGAAATAAAAAAAACTCTTACATAAAGGTGACAAGAAATTTCGTTTTTATATATAAAAAATAAATCTTTTAATTCGCCATTAATTTAATAAAAAAAAAAAAAAACCTATTTAACTTTCGAGCTTAAATCTCAACAAATCTGTTAGAAATTCTATAAATAACTAAAAATTAAGTTAAAAACAAAAATCAATCTCCTTTGATCTAAATTCCATGTTTAAACAAATCAATAACCAACCATCTCTCTCATTTTCTCTTTAACCATTTTTTACAGTTTTACCTAAAACTCTCTTTAAAACAGAACGGTTTACTCTTAAAACTATTGAAAAAAGCAGAAGAACAAACTTAAAGAATAGACAAAAATAAATCAACAAACGAAAATAAAAACAATAACAAAAAATTGTTCAATAAATAATAAAATTAAAAAAAGAAAAACAGCAACCAACAATAAAAACAACAACGACGTTTAAAATATTGTAAAAAAAAATTGAGGTAAAATGTCTAATTGTTGTGATCCAAAATTATCAATTTAAAACTTTTAATTTTTTTTTTAATTATTTTCTTAATTTTTTTTTTTTTTTTAATTTTAAAAACATAAATTAGATATTTTATTTACAATTTATTTAAAGTTATAAATATTTTAATTTTAAACTTAAATTAAATTAAAGAAAAAATAAATAATTTATTATACACATTTTCGTTAATTTATTTTCTTTACAACACTTTTAACACCTACTAAACAATGTTAATACATATTATAATTTAGTATTTATAAAAAAAAAACAAAAACAAAAGAAAACATAAATTTAAACGCTTTTTTTTAATTTATGTCTTTTTAAACGACCGTTAATTGAGTATGAAGTGTTGACTTTTTATTCAAATGTGCCTGTTGTGTGCAAAATCATAAGAATGTGAGTGTATGAGTGTGGGATTTTTTTTTTTTTTTTGTTTTTGTTAAGTTCAAAGTATTCTTTTTTTGGTTCTTATTGTTTTTTATATAAATTTAAAAAAATGCAAATTTTGTGCAATTTTTTTTTTTTTGTTTCTTTTTCTTTCTTTCATAGAATTTTTAAATAATTTTTATTCTTTGTTCTTCTGTACTGAATTTTATAAAGTACATAATTAATTTCTTCGTTTTTTTTTCTTTGACACATTTCTTTATTTACTTTTGCAATTGTCATTTTCTTAACTACACCCTTCTCTTCTCTTCTCTTTACATACTTCGTTTTTGATTTGCAAATATTGATTTGAATTTTTCTACAAAACCGTCTTTAAAGCGCTTTAAGGAAAAAAAAAAAATTTAATTTATTTTAATTTATTCCCAAAAGTGTTGTAGTGTTTTGTTTGTAAAACAAGTAAAAGTGATTTATTCGGCTATGCCGAATCTAACATACCCTTCACTATAGTTGTAAGAGAGCAGAAAGTTCCCTGCCAAAATTACGACTAGTCCAAACACGCTTGTAAAATGTAGCCCACAAGGGACTTGGACTAGTCCAAAAGTAACCCAAACGTATGGAAAAAACATGGTCTAGTTAACATTACGATGTCCTAGGGCAGGACCATATAACCCAGCTTTGGATTACATAGGAGAAGCCTTAAAACTACTCCATAGTATACTCAAGAGGATTAGTTTTGAAGTCGTTTAAAAACGAAAACATGTTAAAAACGAAGACATGTCGTCTCACTACAAACACTTTTTAACAATAACATGGTCCATGCTTGCATTACATTGGACCAGTCCATAGAGTAGTCCATTTTATCAAAATGGATCAGGTGGTCCAATATTATTTGCAGGTTTATACCTAAATTTTATCCACATAACTTGTTTTGTACGGACTCTTTCGGACCAAAACCCTAAACTCCGAAGGACACTTGCATGGGGGTCAAGTGAAACAAAATATGTAGATCGATTTGGCTGATTTTGAATATTAAATACTCCTTATACTTATTTAAGAAATATATGAATGTAACCGTCTTTGTTTTGATTCCAAATAGCTTGAACACTTTAGGCCAATTTCACCAAGTAAAAAGTAATGTACTCTCTTATTCAAGCATGTCATTTTAGTGTTAAGGCTAGGCGCTAGAAAACGTTACACTTGACACGTTGATTTACAGACCAACCTAAACCAGAGCGTTAAATATCGTTGAAATAACCGCCAACTGTTTGAAATATCGCTAACAAATGGCAATAAAAAATGTTGTCTCTCAGTCATCATCCAGACTTGCAATTTTGATTGCAGCAATTCTTGAGTTTATTGGTGAGAGAGTTAAGAAAAAGATTTGGCAGGTATTTTCAGTTTCATGTACTCTGCAACTCTGTTTTGTTTTTATATTTTGTAAATTTGTATATAAATAAGTATAAAGGATATAAAAAGGAGAAGAGGAAATACAAGAAAGACAAAAATTGTAAGACTAGAATTTTTTAATCTGGACACTAATGCAATTTCAAAGCAGAATTTAAAAAAAAAAATCCAGCAACAAAAACTGCAAGTCTGGACGATAACTAAATAGTTATAAAAACCGCCAAGTTCGGAAAGAAATCGCTGCATCTGTCAGCCCGGCGTGCAATTGAGTGCTTTTTTCTTTTAACCATGTTTGTTTTTCATTGTTGTTTTTTTTCTGCTTTCGTGTTTTGTTTTTGCAAACAGTGATAAGAATGCAAATGGCTGTGACAGGTACATACATTCAGGTAACAGAATATTGATAAGATTTTTTTTTAAATTTTTAAGAAAAAATAGAAGAACTATATTTATTTTAATAAAATACAGTAAAACAAATTTGTTTTTTTTTTAAATTATTAACGGACAATTCCACCAAGTTCAGGTTAAAATAACTGCTACTTAAACTAACAGTAAACAATATGTTTTGACAGTTATAACTGAACTTGGTGAAAAAGGCCGTAAATCACAATAATTATTCTTAACGTACATAGTACATATTAAAAAGTTTTATAAAAATCTTTTAACTTTTGCTTTGAACAAAACTTTTAAACAATTTTTTTTTTGTTGATTTTTAATTAAACTTTAATTAAAAATGTTAATTTTTTTTCTTTTTAATTTCAATGTATTTGTCTTTTGCCACAGATAATTTAAGCATTAATTCAATTCGTAAATATGTATTTTGTTACTTTTTGTGTGTATTTTAGTGTCACCTAAATTTTTATTTTTGGTTTTTTTTATCAATTTGTTTTTATGAGGTGGTTTTTTTTTAGTTGTTTTTGTTTATTTTATAAAATTCTAATCTATTGAACAGCAAAATAGAAAAAAAACAACTTTAAACACAAATATTTCACAGTTTGTTGGTATAATTTTTTTTGGGGTCAATACAAAAACTTTAGTTGTTTTTTTTATTATTTCAAACTTTTTGTTTTTAACCAGAATGCTAATAGTAAAAGATAGAAAAAGTCGAAAAGAAGTTATATCTTTTGAACAAAACGAAAATATGTTTAACTTTTATCATTAACCTGTGTACATGTCATCAATGAATCATTAATGAAATGGGGGCAAATAAATCGAAACAAGGTTGTTTTTTTTTTGTTTATCTAAATAGTAGTTTGTCAAAAGAAAAAAAAAATAAATGGTGAAAAGTTCTTAGTTTTGAAATTAAAGAAATATTAAAAAATCCAGATTTTTAAAAATGACACTTAACTTTTCTAAAGATTTCACTGCGCTTAGTTTTTGGTGAACATCTTACAGGCTTTTTACACCGGTCAACATTTATTATCAAAGATGCAGAAAATGTCAAGCACTCGTTTAAATTGCTCACATCTAACATCTACCACCTAATGAAAATGTCACCATATTGAAGTGCCAAATTTAAAAAAGAAAACAGAAAAAAGGTATTTAAAGTTTAATTTGCTTAAAAATATTTATGTTTGAAAAATACTTTACAAAAAAGCATGGCATTAAAACAGAAAAGTTGTTGATGGTAACGCTGCCTTCGAAACAAACGTCTTTTTGTCAGTGATGCCACAATAATAATAGAACTTTTTGCCACTTTTCTAGTGATGACAGTAAAATAATCGAAAGATAAAAAATGGAATAAAATGAGATGGGAAAATCTTGTAAAGATGTTGATTTTTGTTCCTATGTATTTCTTATGGGTAGATGTTATCATATTCGCAAACTGTTGGTAGATGTTGATCAGTGTAAAAAGCCTAATAGGCTGACAGTAAAAGGATCAGACGAAAAAGGTAGTCTATGGTATAAGTCAGTATTCGTGTGACTCCTGGAGGTTTTTCAAATAAATATTTCTCTATATTTTGTTCTTATTTCACGCTTCTTGGGATTATTTAGATAGTTGTCCAAAGGGAATAATGCCAGAAAATAAAACATCCTTTCCATGGTACAATATCTTATGCACCGTAATGGGCATTGGGATACCATGGATATTTTTCAATGCATAATTCTCTTGTTTTCACATTTGATTTTATTTCGCTTAAGATCACGTGAAATCGACTTTAAAGACTAGCTTCTAGTCCAGTCATTTCAGCAGATATTTGGGCGTTTTGAAAAAACGTTTGACCAGAATTACCACCTCTTGTTATTGGTAGGGACACAAGTCGCTCTAATGCTTACCTGATTTTATCGACATATCTGTAACCCTGGAGCAAAATGTGATAATTTTGTCATTGATTCAAGATACGATCTGCTCTGACAACGGCGAGTCATACACTACCTCTAAAACATAAGCAAAGAGTGTGTAAAATTTTGATGAAATTAAATAAAATATTATGGAAATTGTTACAGCAATTTTTGCTTAAACCGGGATATTTTTAAAGCGCGCACACTTTCGCTATGGTTTTTTTGTAATTTTTTTAGGAAACAAACACAACTTTTTCGGAAATGTAATTTAAAAGTTGCACAATACTTCACACTTGTCTACAATTTATTTTACTATTTTTATTACAACAAAAAATTTTATGAGATGACGATGTTACAGCGTGAATACGAATACAAATGCAAAAAATAGCAAAATAAACTTCAGTCTAAACTTATTCAATTTAAGAAAAAAATGTTTTTAATGAAATTATTTGAAGTTTTTCCTTCGCTTGTACATAACGAGCCCTTACTGCAGAAAAAAGCACATAAACACAATTTTACAGGAAACGGTTTTTTTAATTATATTTCATAAAAATTTTATACGAAGGTTGGCGCTTAAGCTAAAATTGTTTTTGCTATTAAAATGGTAACGGTACCTTAAGTGACCATGACATTTAAGGAGATGATTTAAGTATTGCCAATAAATTCATTTATTAAAAAAAAACAAAATTGGAAATTATGTCGCTTAAGCTATTTTTGCGATCGAGCCATTATGTCCGTTATTTTTTATATTGTTTTGTGTTTATTTCCGAAGCATTAGTATGTTTTTTACCATATAGTTACATACTTATGTAAAAATTATTAAATTTGGTGCAGGATTTTTTTTTTTAATTTTGTCCATCTAGTTTGTCGAAATAACACACTGTGCAATGGAGTTTATTGGAACGTTGCATACTGCGTTTTATCTATTAAGTGTTAATTAAAGCAAATTAAAATAATGTTTAAATATTATGTATTTTCGAATATTTAATCATGTTTCCAAAAAAAATGAGACGAAAATGTACAGTATTTCGTACAGAACAGAACACCTAAATATGTACTCTCTTCAGGACGTTTTACACTATCACACAAGTCTTGCGTATTTTGACGGAAATGCATCTCTGATCTTATTAATTTTCGAAAATTTTCAAAAACCAACAACGACTTATTATGACAGGGTTGCATTTTTTTCAAAATACGTAAGACTTGTGTGATAGTGTAAAGCAGCTATTACAAGCATTTTTTTAATATGTTAAACTTGTTGTAATATTAAAAAAAATGTTTACCAACAGCTCGAAACGTTGTGAATTAATTTTTGACTCCCAAGATAAACTTAAAGATCTTTTTCAGTTTCAGTTACATATAAGTGTTAACCATAAATATATTTAAAAAAAATCCTCTATCAAAACAAATACAATTTCGAGCCATATTCTACATACAAATGTATGTTTTAATAATTTGTAATTATGCTATTATATTTTGCACAGACTGTACCAGAATCATACCAAAATTTTCTTAATAAAAACCCTAAAACTACAAAATGATATTTTTTTTGGCAAATGAAGTATAAAAACTTACTTGCATACGTACAACTAAGTTAAAAGGTATCAGAACAAACACCTGTACATGTATTATAAATTAACAACCAACAACAATACCAAAAATACCGACAGCTAAAGGTACATACTCAGCAGCAGCAGCAGCAGAAGTAAGAGAAAAAAAACATACAATATGATGAAAAAGAATAACCCAAAAAATTATAATAATAACAAAACAAAGACAGAAAAGAAATGAAAACAATTACTACCTACTTTAAAACATAAGCTGCTTTTAATGAAACATCTAAATAATGTAAACGCAGATACAAAAGTATCTATACGAACGAGTATGCTCATATGTATGTATGTATGTACATGTATGTATGTATGTTTTTATAAAAAAATATGTATGATAATACGATTTAC
Source organism: Pollenia griseotomentosa (assembly GCA_963931875.1). Taxonomy (NCBI): domain Eukaryota; kingdom Metazoa; phylum Arthropoda; class Insecta; order Diptera; family Polleniidae; genus Pollenia; species Pollenia griseotomentosa. Next base: position 169,952,979 of record OZ007562.1, on the reverse strand, counting down.
CTTCTTAACATTTATGTAAATACATATATGTATGATTGTATGTTTAAATTTATCTTTAACTTATTTTTTTTTCTCATAAATTGCGTGGCATGTGTAAAAATTTGTATGTATGTATTAAGTTAAAAGCCAAAATAAGCATTAACCAATGAAACTTCAAATATTTTTTACTTAAAAAATATAGATAAATATTTACAAACATACTTGTATGTTTGTACTTATAGATACATATAGGTATAAAAGTGCTTACCATTTTTTGGTTCACATATATATACGTGGTCTTTTTCCATATATATTTCATAAATTTTCGCAAAATTTCGGATGTAAGAACCATGATTTTATTTTGAAACTCCATTTTGTTGAAACCACAAGGTTGAATGGTTTTCTACTGCTAGCCTAACCAAATTTTCCAATATGCACTACCCTTAAAAGAGATTGAAACGCCAATTTCTGACGATGCACCCACTGTTGCCAACTTTTTTTTTAACATTTCCCGCCAAATTGGACTTCAAAGCCGCTAGAAACCGCTAAATATTTAATTTAGCGGGAATTTTTTTAAAAATACCGCTAAAATCTAAACATTTTATATAAATCATACTAAGGTTTCCAACTTTCCTATTTATTTTATTCCCAAAAAAAAAAAAATAAGTTAGAGTTATGTATTCAGCTGTGCCGAATCTTTGATACCCTCCACCTACAGTAAGAATATTTCCAGAGTGGCCCTTAAATAGGACATATGGTACATTATGGGTCTATCTTCGCGTCATATATATATGTCAGAATAGCGATATTTGTTACCGTTTTAGGCGTACTAAAGTGTTTTTCGAGAGTGAGCTTTTTATGGGGCATATGGTAAATTATGGTCTGATCTTCACGAAAGTTGAGAGTGTGATTTCTAGTCATATAAAACTGTAACGTACAAAAATTTATTACAATAGCATTATTTGTTACGGTTTTATCTTATATCAATATGTGCATTCCGCCACTAGTTATGCTAGTTTTTGTAACAAAATGATTTCACATTTTGATTCATAACTCTTTTCCTTCTGAATCTATTTTGCTGAATTTCAATCCTAAACTGCTTAGAAGAACTAGAAACAATTTGATACCAATATTTATCTTTTCTTTTGAGTCGTTCGAAAGTAAGCGTGATTTCAACAGACGGATAGACAATAGACAGACGGGCATTGCTAAATCGACTTAGAATTACTCAAACACCCAGAATATATATACTTTATGGGATCTTAGATGAATATTAAAACAGTTTTACCCGGAATGATAAATTTAGTAACCCTTATCACAACTAGTTGTGGTGGAGGGTATAACAATTTCTTTATAAAACGCAAAAAACTTTTTAACATTTACGCTATTTTTGGCAATTATTTCCCGTTTTAAAAAATTAGTTAGATGAAAGTTAGTGAAATATATTGCTTGCGATCTATCGAGACAATTAAGATCCCACCCATTGTTTCAAAATTTTTAGCAAGCTAAAAGTTGTGAATTGTCTGCCCTAACAAAATACTTACTAAAAACCGAAAACAAAAATGTCACATACAATCTTCAGTTCACTAAAACTGCAAAAAACTGTTAGTAAAACCGTGAACATAAACTAGAAGTTTTTAGCCAAAAAAAACAATAAAAAAATTAATAAGCAAAAGTATAAAATCTGTATATTTAAAATTTAAGAATGGTTTTTGTAGCGAAAATGAGCCGCTGAGAGATGTTTGAAAATCGCTAGATTTCCCGCTTACCGCTAAACCGTATTTTTCCCGCGATTGACAAATCAAAAACGCTAGATTTAGCGGGAAAATTTCTTAATTGGCAACAGTGGATGCACCGCACTAAACAGTAGACATAAGTGGGTGCTTCTGGGTACTCCCTAGACCAAATTCTGCAGTTTTACCTCTTGACTTAGCTTTATAATAGGATATAAGCTGCATCGCTGATTATGAAATTGTCAAACATGTTTTGGCACCATGTTTGATTAAATTGTCCAAGTCTTCGTCACAAAATGCTGCCAGAAAAACAAGTACGAAAGTAAAGTCGAGCAAGACCGACCATTTGATACCCTAAACCACAACATATTTGAGGATATGCCATATGTAAGTTTAAGGCCTGGAACAAAATAAAGTAGTTGCAGTAGTAGCTGAAGCTGAACCTGACGAATGCTCTGTAGTGCAACAAAATTTCGAATTTTGACCTTCAACTTCAACTACAACTACGTATTCTGAAACTTTGAAACTGTCGTTTTTAACTTTTGACAGCTTGCAGCGCTATTCTTGGCGTTATACCTACTACAGCGACTATTCTGTTCCCCACTTAAGATTCATACCAGGGCCCAGGGCTGACAAAATTGGTACAATTGTTGCCTTGTTTTGGTACTATTTAAACTCGAAAACAAACAACTCGAAACAATGGTACACAAATGGCTAATTTAGTACAATTAAGGAATTTTCCCATTTTTAGTAATTTCATATGATAGCCAGTGATGCCAGAAGCGTAGATTTATCCGCATTTTGCAGATTTTATACCCCAAAAATTGACAAAATGCAGATTTGAAGATTTTTGGTTTAAAATTGCAGATTTGTAAGCTAATTTTTAAAACTTTTCTGTGTTGAAAGTTCAAAAAATATTACCTCTTTTATACCTCGTACTTCGAGGATCACTTGCAGATATTTACCAGAAATGCTTTTAAAACTGCTATCGATTTCAAATTCCAGAACATTGAAGTATATTTTAAAAAGAATTGTTATAACTTTTTCTGAATAAACTATCTACATAAAAAAAGTGTTTTGAAGATTTTTCCAATCTGCGTCAAGATTTTGCAGATTTTAAGGTTCTGGCAACACTGATGGTAACTCATAATTTCATTCATATTTGCAAAGTTTTGAATATCGAACAGGCAAATAAAGAAGAAGAAGCGTATGATGTGCCACCCCGTATAAAATATTAACGAAAATTTATGAAATTAGCACAGCATATAGAAAAACACACTCGATATCGACATTATCTAGAACTCAATATCTATAAAATATTAGAAAAATTGATTTATTTTGCTTATTAAGGCTAGTGTACACTATTACACAAGTCTTACGTATTCCATAATACTTTGTGAGATAGAAATCTAATGAGTTTTGTTGCGACTGCCAAAAAATCTTATTTAACATTACAGTTTTGAATTCACATGTGTAATATCATCGCACACCTAGTTCAAGAGTGACTCAACTCAAAATTTTTATTTTTCGAGCCTATATGCTTAAACTATGCACAATACACTTGTTTATCTATAAGAATGATATCAAAGTATTTTGTTGTTAACTGTTTATCTTTATGTTTCAATTAGAAGTTGCAATTCATAAAAGTGGCTTATTTTTAGTTGTGTCAGAAAATATTATGGAAGTAGATCCTTACTGCTAAGTGCTAAATAATTGTAATTTGAATTGCGACGCTTTTGATAAAATAAATCTATCTTGAAGTTTATGTTAATTAGACTTTTGTCAGTTTAGATTTTGGCAAAAGTTTCAAAACTTGATAAGAATTCAGCTAAGGTGACATAACTTAAAATAATTCCGTAACTTATGCATCATCAAAAATGACACAAATAAAAATAAAAACTTTTTCAACATAAGCTGTATGGATTTTGTACTAAATGGTCCAAAGATTTGTTTTTACCTATTTTTTTAGGCCAAAAACAGTATTTTTCGATTTCTAAAAAAATTAAGTTTTTTGAGTTAAGTCACTTTTGAACTAGGTGTGCGACATGAAGATGACTTTGTTGATATGCAACCCTGATCAAATAAAAGTTATTATTGCTAAGTAAAATTTCGTTTTCATAACTGATTGCATTCACATTATCACACGTTTTCATACTACTTAAGTTTTTGACATGTATTAATTCAATGTATAATAGTGTAAACTAGCCTTCACTGGGTACACTTTGTACTAACTATTGGTAGCAAATAAATATTTTTACTGATTTTTTAAGCCATTCAATCGAACATTAGTAAACATTTACATATATGCATGGTTGGAAAATTTATAAATTCTTTTAAAATCCAATTAAACCAGAAAAAACTACTAGAAAATCTCAAAACGTTTGCAGGAACGTCAACGTTTTTTCCCTCCGTTTTTTTTTTTTGTGTTTTTATTTTGCCTTAAATCATTCAATCAGTCAGTTAGTAATTCATATACATACATATATATGCACTAACTGACTGACTGACAGTTTAGAAACTGTTTTTTTTTTTTTTTGTTTCTCAATAACAAAGTGACTGCAAGGCTGACCTTTCCTTGTATCTATGTAGCTTATCTTCATCAATATGTATAGAAAACTTATCTAACACTCTAAAATACAAATTCTTCTAGTGGTTTTTTTTTTAATATTTCTAGTTTTTGTTTATATTGTTGTTGTTCTCTTGTTGTAATTGTACTTTATGCTGCTGGAGTAAAATAAAAAAAAAAAAAATTTCCCAAGAAAAGAATTCTTATGCTTCAAATCAAGCACTGGAAAGAAAAGTAAAAGAAATGAGAGAAAGATATAAAAAAGAATGTACAAAAAGTCTGGGAAATTCTTTGTAAAATCTGTATTACAAAAAAAAAAAAAACTGATGATATTCTTAATAATAGACGAAACAGAATGAAATGAAAAAAAAAAAACAAAATACTACAACAACAGTAAAAAAGATATAAAGCAGAAAATGAAGTAGTGGGAAAGTTCTATAGATGTATGTTGTAAACAAAACAAAAGACCATTAAATGGTAAAGGGGAACTACATAAATACAAACATACATACAACCAAAGATCGCATATACCTACAAGGAAAATTCTTTTGATAATTTCTTTATTTTTTGTTTTTTTTTTTTGGTGTACGTGCCAGATTTTTCTTGAATTATTTTTTTTTGTTTTTTTTTTTGTTTTAAGAGGAAACTAATTCTTCATAGTGTATTCTTTCGGCTTAATAAATAATTCTTGTGCTGCTGCGATTGGTGGTGTTGACGATGTTGTTGTTCTATTTATTATTTTAATATAATAATGATGATACAAAACCTAAAGAGCTCATAAATTCCTTAAAGACTGTTATACATACTTCCAGCCTATTTGTCTTGACTGAATGCGTATTTGAGGTTGAAGTTGTATTTTTTACAACAACAACAATTCATGTACATATTTGTATAGATTTTGAGGAAACATGGCATATTTTTCATCATCAATGATTGAATGAGTGAATGTGAATGTCTTTTTGTAGTTTTTTTCTGTTTTGGGTATTTTTCAGTGAGTGTGTGAAAATAAAATTTTCTAATGTTTTAAATTATGTTAAATAGTAATATTGTGTTGTACAGTAGTCCCTCGATTTAAGTAATTGTTCGTTCCAAAAAATTAAATTGAATTTAAAATTTCTTTTATACAAATCTTTGATCTTACTGGGTTCTGCGGAAATCCCATGGTGCTGGGAATTTAAAGCAATTTCACCATTATCATAACAAAGAAAAATTTCTGTTTTAATTTTTTAATGAAATTATAATTGGTTTTTTTTTTTTTTTTTTTGTTTGAGTATCAGGAACTGTACAAGCTCATTTTATAACCCGTTGCGTTAAACAAACAAAACACAAATTTCAGCAAGCTTTTTAAACTAAACACTGGAATAACACGGTTTTTTCAAATAATTTGTGAGCAACTGAGGAGACGTTAATCAAAAAGCGACAGAGAACAAATTCGAAAGTTAAACAAATTTTAACGACGTAAACTTAAACAACGTAAAACGAAGCAACGTAACTCAAGGGATTGCTGTATAGGAAAATTAATTTAATGTTTTTTGTTTATGAATAGATGTTTAAATAAACATTTGGAAAAACTAACAAAGAACAGATTTTTATATTATTAGGCAATGAAATGTGGCAACATGGATGCTTATAAATGATTACATTTTTACATTACACTGTTTTAAGTAAATATTTTATAATTAATTTTTCAAAAAATATATCTATACATATTTTTAAAATTAAAATTTATACGTAAATATTTTTTTCAACTTTGAATGAATTGGTTTATTTATTTAATATAAATTTTACGCATAATCTAAGTAAAGGTAAACAATGTTAACAAACACATTTAAAGCCTTTTAAGAACAACTTTTTAATATCTTTAATTTTGATTTTCAAATATGTCAAAAACTTTTTAAAGTCTTTGCAAAATTAAGATAAAGGTCATGTGATAAAGTTATTCAAGGTGAATTTTTTAATTGTTTACATATTTGACATTATGTAAAAAATCAAAATATGTACATATATAAAATAAATTATGAAATTTTCCTTAATTTGAAACGTTTGATGAAAAAGTTTTATTACAAAACAAATATAACATATTACACAGTATCTGAATAAAGGTAAACAAAGACATAAAACGCCTTGTGCAAACAAATTTTTTTATTTTTTTAATTTAAAAAAATTTCAAATTCTTTTAAAAATCTTTGCAAAATAAAGATACAGATCAGGTCAAATGGAGACAAAGGGTTAGGTTTTTCCAATTGTTTATTTGTACAAAATTGTGACATTATGTACAAAATCGAAATATATAATAAATTATGACATTTTACTTAATTTGAAACCCTGGATTTATTATAATACACATTTTACACATAATCTTTAAAGAGCTAAACAATGTAAACAAAGACAATCAAAGCCTTTTGAGAACAATTTTGATTTGCAAAATGAACATGAGATAATGTCAAATGGTTATAAAGTCATTCACGGTGAATTTTTTTAATTGTTTACATATTTGACATTATGTACAAAATCGAAATATATAATAAATTATGACATTTTACTTAATTTGAAACCCTGGATTTATTATAATACACATTAAAACCTTAGATGAATTGACTTAATTATAATACAAAATTTACACAGAACACATAATCTTTATAAAGGTAAACAATGTAAACAAAGACATTAAGCGCCTTTTAGAATAATTTTTTTAATTTCTTTTAATTTTGATTCGCGAAAATGTCAAACACTTCTACAAATCTTTGCAAAACCCTTGAAATTTTCTTCTCTGTTCCTTTTCACATAAAATTCTATTGACTTCAAAGGTTATTTCTCTCAAACACCCTTATTTGATTTATATCAATTTAATACTAATATCATATCATCTGTTTCATATTGTTTGCCAAAAAAGCCTTTCTAAAATTAATACCTCCACTCAAAACATAAGATTTTATTTATAACTCCTTTTATAAATCTATTGTATGTCCATAAGTTCTACCTACTTCTATAGCAAATGTAACAAATTTAACATAAAGGAATCACAATAGAAAAAGTTTTTGCAAAAAAAAATCCTTAAAATTGTGCACCACCACCTTTACCAGCAGCCAGCACAGCACAGCACCACCACTATTTATTCATTAACAAAATTATACCACGACCAACCACACCATCAAAATGCGTCATTTTTTCTACCACCACCAGTTAGTCAGTCAGTTATTCACAGCCAACAATGTATAAACGTCATACGTGTATTAAAAGTAGCAAAAATTAAGAAACAAACAAAAAAAAAAAAAATTGGGGGAATTCTTTTGATATAAAAGAAGAATTTCACACGGGAACTCAATAACGAAAAAGCCAACATACAACTTCCCAAATCATCAAGAATAACAAACAAATACATGACGCATATTTACAAATGTTATTATTTAGGGAATATCTACGCTGACAAAACCAAACTACAAACATACAAGTATACTTATATGCGATATACAACTTCCTAAATTAACATTAACCCAAAGTGGTGGCAAAAATCAACCCCCTTTAGGGTTTTCATATTTCTACATAAATGATTAAGTCAGTCCTGTCGTCGTCACTTCTTCTACATGCATTTTTACTGGAACATACAGTACTCACCATTTAAACAGCCACTTAATGAAAAACATACAATAACAATTGCTAAGCAATCTTGCCTTACGATTTAATTCTTTTTTGTTTGTGTTTAAATTTGGTTACGCTTAAACAGGCGAAAATTGAAGGTAGCTAGCTGCTAGACCGACCGGTCTACCTAAAACACACAACATATACACACACCACTCGAACATAAAACCATCAGTCAGTTAAACAGGCAGGCATTAAGCATGTAACCATTTACGGCTTTTAAAGATACATAATAATAAAAAACTATATGATTATTTTATTTGCAAAACACGCAACGCAGGCGCAAAACCGTGAACATATCAACACAATGACAAAAAGGCCACTCCACAAACTTCGATAAAAGAGAACGAGAAATATTGATCCTTACTCTTTGCGCTCTTTAGAACTCTTCGTTTCACAAAGCAACTCTGAAAAACTCTTTGTTTTACCAATTTTCAATACAAAGTTCTCTAGCTTACTCTTTGAGCAGGAAGCCCTCTCCTTCAAACTCATTTATTTTGTATGCTCTTAATATAAAAACAGAATTCTCTTTTTTTTAAATTACAACTACTTTTGTAGTGGTTTGATGAGTGCCTTTGCCTGCGTATCTGTGAGTTTGCATAGAATGTTTTTTTTTTGTTTTGTTTGTTGTATTTTCGGGGGTATAATCATAATTGCTTTAATGTTGTTAACCTTCATTTAATGATGACGTTAAACATTTGTTTCTTTACACAGTTTTTTTTTTGTTCAACTTTTTGAAATCTTCACATGCTCTTTAATGTTTTGTGTGTGTTGTATATGTTGTACTTTTTTATTTCAAAATTGTTTAAAACTATAACACAAACTGTATGAGTAGTAAATTATCACATAAAAATAACCCTTAAATAACAATTTAAAAAGCTACAAACAACTAATAATTGATTTTTAAGTTCATTTTCGTATATTAACACCACCACCACCACCAACGAGTTTTTGTATTTGTTGTCGCTATTTATTTCTGCTGTGCAGGGCCACATATTAAATCAGACGTTTGTCAAGAGTTTGTGTGAAATTGAAATACGAAAATGGCTTGTGTGTAGACAATGGTAATTTAAGATTTTTATCGCATATAATTATTGGTTTAAAAATGTCGACTAGAAAAGAAAAAGTCAAATTTTCGAAAAAGGTTTTTGTTTTTTTTTCTTTTGGAATGTAAATTGAGATTTTGTGATTATTTAATTAATGTAAATAATTGATTTTAATAATAAGAAATGTATTAATTTACTAAGTAATCACTTGTTAAGTATTTAACTTTGATAAAAATTGAAAAAATTTAATTTAATAACATCACAGTAAAAATTTTTACATATTCATAAAAGGTTTATTGAACAAAATTTAAATTAAATAAATTATTATAAGTAAGCTGATGTCTACACTAAGGATTAAAAAAATTAGCATACCTTTAGCAGTCTTTTCCGATTATATGTATGATATACATATATATATTTTTATATCGCATTAGTGATGAAGCATTAAATGAGCTTGTAACACCTTAAAATATTGGTCTTAGGCCTACCTTTAAGTATACCGATCTACTTAGAACCATAGTTTTAAACGGTCTAACGATGTCCGTCTGTCCGGCTGCATATCCATTTAAACCTTGTGCGCAAAGTACAGGTCGAAATTTCGAAGATAATTTGAAGAAATTTGGTAGATTCAAAGGTTATAACAAAGATTATTGAAAGTGGTGGGAATCGGTCTACAATTTCACTTAATCCCCAACCAAGTTTCTTTCCGGGAAAGAGTCTTTGTGACCATCTTTTTTTGTTGGCGCTTAGATTAAATTTGCTCCAACCTCTTTTATATCAATCAAAAACATTTTACCAACTTTTATTGGAATATATCTATATTTGACCAAAGCTTGAATACAAATACTACTCCGGAAATAAGCTTTTAATGTCATAGCTTCCCTGCTTGTTTGCAGGAAAGAAACCAGAGTCTATGGCGGCAATCGAACCCGCAACTCTGCCACTGATTAGCTCACTACTAGCTAGCCTACCGGGGTACAATAGATCTTAAAAATTTTTTTCTGCATTTGTTATACCTATTAGCATAAACTAAAAAAAATCTAACTTAAGGCACTTTAAACTTCCTAATAATCCTCATTTCTGCGAAGACAAATATTTTTGTATATCGAGCCCTTACCGCAAAAAAAGTTTAAGCGGCAAAAATACAATTTTACAGGAGAAGGGTTTTTTTTATTATATTTCATAAAAATTTTGTAAGAAGGTTGGCGCTTAAGCTAAAATGGCTTTTGCTTTAAAATCGTAACAGTACCTTATGTGCCCATGCCATTTTAGGAGATGATGCAAGTTTTGCCAATAAATTCATTTAAAAAAAAAAAAATGAAATGGATGTCGCTTAAGCTATTTTTGCGGTGAGGGCTCGATATATACAAATATTTGAGTTTTTTTTTTCTTATTAAAATGTGACATAATTTTTGGTATATTTCTATTAGTGGTTTTTTTAGATTTTGTTAACAACCAAAAACAAAAAGTTAATACCTTTTATTATAGATAGAGTCGTCTGCAATATTAAATAAAAATTTAAAAGATACAAACACAATGCACAAAGTTAAAACAACCAAACAAGAGTATCTACAGCTAAAAATTTATTGACGAGTAAAAAAAATCACATGATGATAAGAATTGAAAATATTTTAACGATCCAATTAAATAGCAAAGCAGTCAGGTAGTATGATTTTCTGCTATCAATATGAAAAAAAAAAAATAAAAAAAAATGCAAAATATTTTCTACTGGCTTAATTTGAAATACATAATTGATAAAGATTCCAGAACATTTGAAATATTTTAAGATAGTAATTCTGAATATTTAAACAAATTTATTAGTAAGTTGTAAATTAACTTCAGGAATTTAGATAGATTTCAAAAAAATTAAAAAAAATTATTATTATTTTTTTTTTATGTGCAAGAAAAATATATTCTAGAAATAAATCCCATTATTTACTCAGTTAAATGGCTTTTGTTCTCTTTCATTGTGCAAAATAAAAATAATAAAATATTAAAAAAAACAATACTTATCAGTATTTATTATCTGTATTCGTATTAAAACAAATATTTTTTTTCCACCAAAAATATTTTTTGTATATGTATTTTGTTTACAGATAGATATTCGAACGAAAAAAATTAGTTAAAAAACACAGATATATTTTGGTTGGTTGGATACTTTTAAGTACCGTATAAGTTCAAATATAAATATGTACAGTGAGACCTCGATTATACCTAGTGAACGTGATCGCGAGCATTCTGGATAATCAAATTTCACGCTTAATATACTAACAATTTTGATAATTTTTTATCGGAAAGGGATAATCGAGGCCCACTGTATGTGGGAATATGTAGTAGTTTCTAGAAATAGGAGCATACTTCTAAGTAAGTTCTAATACTCATACGACTCAAATTCAAGCTTTACAAACGAATTTATTTAAATAGTATAGTTTTAAGATTTCTTTAAAACACATCTTGAATGAAACAATGGGGGAGGAGGGGAGGTGGGCTTAATTCTAACGCCTCTAGCTTAAAATTTCAAGTTGTCATATGAATTTTATTGCGACCAGTTCAATACACAGCTTGTCAATAAGACGATCCCATTACATGTGACTATGATTGTTTGAGAGTATACTTTTAGGCGAGCTTTCAAATCTAATCAAGCTTCTTAAATAATTTTTAAACGCAGCTGCTCTATTACATATTCGTATGATTGTTGGAAAGAAATAATGAGTAAGTATTTTTTAACGACTTAAAACTAACCTGATATTTAGGTCCTATTACAGGACATTATAAAAATAGTAGCATACTTTTGGGCAAGCTTTCAAAACTAATTAAGTTTCTAAAAGTATTTATTGTCACATTTGTGCCATTACATGCTAGTATGATTGCTTAAGAGAAAGAACGACTTTGAATTAATCTGCTCTATAGGCTTCTTGTCCTTTTAAGACATTATATAAATAGTAGCATACTTTTAGGCGCGCTTTAATCAAGTTTTTGAAAGAGCTTCTAATTGCAGTTGTGCCAGAAAAACATTTGATTTAAATAGATCTCGAAATTGTTAACAAAATTTCAATATTAATAAAAAAATACACAGCATTAACACTGCCGCTGTTCTAGACGTCCAATTTTGGTCTCTGGTTTATCAATATGAACCAGTGATTTCACGTTAACCCACAACCTTGAAGGCCAATTAACAGGTCCATTTCTTGAAAGTATTTTATTTATTTATTTATTTGGTATGGATTGTAAGCCCTGTCGTCATTGTTATTGCCAAATTTTAATTTTGGTTTTAACAGGATGTAGCGCCACAACTCGCCCAGATCGCCAATATCGTCCATATTTTCAAACCAAACATCATTGATCATGGTGCGGGAACGATATTCATGCACCGTAATGCGAGCTCTGGCTTAATTTTTGTTAATGAATAAGGTCCGATTAAGTCACCAGCGTGTAAACCACACGGAGTCTGTGGGGTCTATTGTGGAACAGTCTTACTCCTAACGCAGCCTAACAAACCTGTTCAGATGGACGATTAAGTGCGCGATAAAAATCACAATGTCGTCTATGAGATGCTCGAATCGATGACTTTTTTTCAAAGTAAATTTGGATAGTTCGGTAGCGTTGTTCAAGCGCGAATCTATTCATGATTATATACCAAAGTATATTGATTATGAATGGTGAGAGCAGTATGGAAGTTTGTTTGACAGCTTAAACTTTCCTAAGTCTGGGTTCACACTATGAAAGTTTTTCTTCAGAAAGTCTGACTTTGTTCGTGAGAAGAAAGAGAAGAGAATAGCATGTTCTCTTCCCCTCCCACCAATTAACTTAGACTTTCTGAAAGAAAAATTTCATAGTTTGAACCCAGACTAAGTTCTGTCGGCCTTAAAAAACACCATTTAGTATAGGCTCTAGTATAAATCGCATAGTTTAAACTTTTTAAAACTTACAAGCTTGAAAAAAAGTTTTTGGTGATAGAATAAACCAGATTCAGTCACGTTTGCCAAAGTGTCAGCAGTAAAGAAACACATTTTAATAATTTTTACTCTTCAAGTCTTAAACTTACGTTAAAAGGTAACAAAGAATATTTTATCTGGGTAGTTTTTATATTTTAACAAAACGATTGATATATACAGTTCCATTGTCAACCTTGTACGTAAAATATCTATACATATGTAAAGTCATATATTTCCGCATCTCTGCTGCAAAACAAATGCATTGCAAATTAATTTCATTTAATAAACAGAGATAACCAAACTTCAGCAAAAACTGGGGGCCAAAATTAAATTTTTTTTTAATATATATCTATATTTCTTTTAGAACACTAAAGCAAAAATGTGATAAGGGGCTAGTAAAAGTAGAGCTAAAATACGTTCATTAACAATAACTTAAATACTATAATATTAAAAAGTGACACTTGAAAATTTAAAAAAAAAAATCATTTAAGCTTTGTTCACAATCAGAGCAACAATTTCGTTTTATCTTCCATCTTATTTCTTCCCAAAGTATTTCATATATTTTCCTTTCATTTTATAAACAAAAATGAAACTTAAGTTTTTTTAAAAAGTTGAGTCAACTAGAACTTCAGCAACAATTTGTAGGAAATTGTTTCTGACGTTTAAAATAATTTTATTTAGTTTTGAATTAAAATTTTAACATAATGTTGTAAAAAATAATAACAAATGCATAATATGGGTAAAATTTGCAAACGGTTTCTTAATGCAAAATGTGTGTGGTTGCGAAAAAAATTGTTGCTCTATTATGAAACCCAAGTGAAAATGTTTCTGGGATTGTAAACGAATCTTTAAACTTATTTAAATATGATCCTAAAATAAAATATTTTAATTATAATTAGAATTTAAGAAAATGTGATGTGTCTTCTGTATTTTGATTTACTGTCGCAAAAATATTGCTGTTCAATTTCTAAAAGGTTGTCTATCTCAGTTATTTTTTTATTAGATTTTTTATTGTCGTTCTTATATCAGAGTGTTTTGAATGAATACAAAACTAAATATCATTTCGTAATACTTTTTTTACGTTACAAAAATTATGATTAGATAAATATTTTTTCTATATTTTCTATTCTATTCTATTTTTTTTTTTTTTGCTAATTTTTTTCTCAACAATAGACACAAACTACCAACTTTAAACTAACATTTTCTAATTACAAACGTGTGCAGTTTAGATATTGAAATAAAAAAAAAAAAACAAGTTAAACGTAAACAATTTTTGTTTACACGTTTTTAAAAGATATTCAGTACTAGTTTGAAATCAAGTAAACAAATTTGTAAGAAAATTCCTAAAATTGGTTAAAAACTTCAGTAACTAATTTGTCGTATTTTTAATTAATGTTTTAGTTGATTTCCTTTAATATGATTTGATGGATGTTATTAAATATAAAAAGTGTAAAACAAAAATTATTATCATATAGATAGATAAGATAAGATAATAATGATCAAATTTTGCTGGTACATATTTGTAGTTGCAAACTGTTTCTAGGAATTTGTTAAGCAGTAACATTTATTAGTATCTATAATTTTTTGCAATTGAAAATTCTGAAAAATATGGGTTTTATTAAGAAAGTTACCCGATGTTTTTGGTAAATTATGCGGGGAAAGCATATGAACAAATATATTTAAATACCACAGTGGGGTAATTAAAAAAGTTCTTTTAAGAAATTAATACATTAATGTCGTTCTTTTTTAACATGGTTTTGATATTTAATAAATTATATATTAAATATAATTATACATATGGCGTTTATCACTAAATAGATGCCCGCACAATTCCATTTGAAGAAACACCATTGAAAATTTTCAAACTCTATACTGTAGTGTCGCTGTCACAAACAAATACTAGAGATACGTAAGTTTGTGTACGTGTAGAAAGCAATTGCTTCAGTAAGTGAAAGTGCGGGTATAAAAAATACTCTGAAAAATTAACAATGGAATGAAAAATACCCGCACCAATGAGAGTGGAAACAAAATATGCACACATTCTTTATTTTTTTTAATGTGAGTTCGCAATATGTGTGTACGAAATATTTAGTATGTTAATTTCTTCAATAATGGTTCGTCAACAACAATTCTTTGCAAAATTATTATTTTTTTTTTATACGTCCGCTATACATGACACATTAGTAAACATCACAAATTCTCGAATACTGCACGAATTAACTTTTAAATATTAGGAGTATAGGCAAAAATCTTTGCATGTATTGAAAGGTTTTGAAAGAGACAAGTACTGTCTGGAGGGTATTTCTTTGAATTCCTATACTCTGACATCCCTAATTAAATTGTGCGACCAACAGTAACGCAAAGCATTTGTCAGGCTTCAAATATTGTGCCAACCAAGCATTATTTGCGGAAATTTTTTTTTAATTTCTTTAATTTAAAAAAGGCGCAGCAGATTTATTATTTAAGTCCTATCGATTTCAATAAGCAAGAGATATTATGTGCGTTTTACAAATCATCAATTGCTTCGTTTGAAACAAAATTTTGAACAAATTTATATATATTTTACTAAAAATCTCAAATCTTGCAAAAAATAATCCCGCCTTTTGAATCTTTACAACCAGTTATATAATATAAAAATGTTATATATTTTTATAAAAAATTTAATTGGAATTTCTATAAAAAATTAACATTTTTAAAAATGTTTATTTAATGAAAACTAAATTTTAAGATTTATAAACACATAAATATATTTATGTATGTATGTATGTCTATTGTTGTTGTCTTGCCAATAATAGTCTCCGTTTTATTTTTAAATTGTTTTCAATAATTTCTTTTTTTTTTCTCCAACACGTGTCAGGTAAATAGATTTTTAGTTTCATTTTAGATTTTCAGTAAGGAAAGGAAGAAAGAGAGGAGGCATAACTTAAACCTGCCGCCACATTATATTTAATTATCTGAAATACTAGGCATTACAATAGATATTGTGAAATTAATTGAAATAAAATAAAAATCAATAAATTTATAATGAAAAAGCAAACTAAATTGAATGATTTATGTTTCGCTTTTATAATTAAAATTGTTTTCTATTGAAAAAAAACATGATACTAAAGTATAGTTTTAGGGTTTAGTTAATAAATATTTTCACCTTTAGCTTTTATTCCTAAATGTAATTGAAAATAATTTAACAAAAAAACTTATCATCTGTTAAAAAAAAAACAAAATAAATCGAAAATAACAGCCATCTTTGATATTTAAACCACACACACACATGCAAACAAACAAAACCATCATGGAAAAAAACAAGCAAAAGTAAACTAAATTCAATCATGCATCTGTCCATCAACGAACGACTCGTTATTGTAGTGTATTCTCGTAGACGTTGTAAGGATAGATAACGTTAAAAATATTTTCCAAGATTTTTTTTTTTTGCTTTTATTGCTGATGTTCTCAGCCAACACACAGCATTAAACATCAGCCTACACCAAATTCACTGTAAATTACTAAAACAAAAAAAAGTAAACAGGACATTATACATACATATGTACATTGAAATGTAAAAAAAAACAATATCCTCGAACAAGAAAGTCCAGAATTAAAGCAGCAATAAAGGCCCTTTTACACTATAATACTAAGGGCCATTAAATCAGAGCAAGTTAAACTCTCGTTTTGGCTTAAAATGTTTTTAAACCAGCAAATCAATAATTTACTAAACATTTAAACCATCTCAACGCATAAAATTGGGCGTTTAAACTATCAATGCATACAAACCATATAAATTTGGCAACATTTATTGTAGTGCTGCCACATTATTATTTTTTTGTACTACATAATTATGGGGCACTAGTTTACAGCTATTACGTTTAAACTACATATAAATTTAAGCTTAGTTTAACTAAGCCAATGTTTAAACATTAATTGATTTATTAGCCATAAGTGTTGCAACAGGGCAAAAAATCAAATAAAATCAAAATGTTGTCAAAAAATACTTTCAAAAATTTGCCAGTCGCACGGCTTGCAACATTTTTTGAAATTTGTCTAACCTAAACAAGAGTGGAAGGTGGAACGTTTTCTTCCGCTTAGCTTTTACGCTGTTATACCATATTTAAACAAGAGCGTCTACGTTGTGTCACGAACTGAAGTGATAACTTTCTTGTTTAATAAAACCCACAAATAATAAATAAAAATGGAGATAAACGGGCCTGTTCTGAAAATCACGTGATTTCAAATCACGTGTTTTTGAAATCACGAGCGTGATTTTGTGGTGTTCTGAAAGTCATACCGTTTTTGTGTTTCTCGGTGTGATTTCGGTAGTTGAAGATCCAAAACCAAAACACACAAAAACGGGACACTAAAATATCACACGTGTGATTTTAGTAGGCACATGTGATTTGAAATCACGTGATTTGAGTAAAAGTGATTTGCAGAACAGGCCTGAAAATAGCTAGATTGACCATAAAATAGCTACTTCACTATTCAACGCACTGTCAAAATCGGATTTTTCAACTGCAAAGCGTTGTCGCCGCGCTATTTAGGGATGCTTCATACAAATTGTATGGGCATGACAATTACAAAGCGTGTGCCGCTTTTGCTTATGTACGGCTGTAAGCCTCTATAAAAGTAGAATCAGTGTATGCGTATTAAAAAAAAGTCAGCAGTTTTTGAAAGCCATATATTTTATTTTAAATGTTATCGGTCAATATGTTCGTCTGTTGGATTCCTTTTTGGCAAAATTGTTTTGTTTTTTTTTCTTTATTTTTAGCCTAAGTCTTAGGCTAACTAAATAAAATCATATCGGCAGGGGTTTTTCTCGCCCCTTTGGGAGCATATGGCAACCCCAAAGCATCTCCATCTTACACGATTTGTTGCAGCTGCTTTCGCCTTTTCCCTTGTAAGATTTCATTGTTATTGTTCTTGGTGTATCTATCCATTCAGTATTGTCATTTTGCCGTGTATCAGTTTCGTTAATCAGTTGTTGTTCCAGCTAAGTAGATGAACGGTCTGCTGTAGCAGCTCCTAGGATAATGGGACTGCCATTTGTCGTTGCCTAGAAACAACGGCCTCCCTGTTTTTGGTGTAGTGGTGGGGAACCTTGCTAATCTTTGACCTGCCTGACCTTTGCCGTGATGATATCCTCTTTCCAGGGGGAGGGAAGGTCAGTGGCTTATTGGATGGATTATTTGGAAGGGGATTGAAGCCACAAATTTGTTAAAACTTGAAAACCATGATGGAAATTTTTCGTCCTCTGCCAGGGATCAAACCTGCGGTGAGACTCATCCACAAGTCCTCTGTCGACATTTACCTTCGTATAGGAAGGCGAGAGCTTCCAAAACCCGCTCCAGAGTTTATTGGTCTCCACCAGTGCAACGTCTGAGTTTTTTATGGTACTCCACCAGTCACTCTAAGGTTTCTTTGGTTCTCCACCAGATAAAACACGTTAAAATTTTAAGATTATTAACGATTACTATATGCTTAATGCTGAAACTGCAAAAACTATTACTCTGTACAGTTATGTGACGCCTAGCCATAGGCCAATGCGAGGTGAAATTTAAGACACACGAAAAATAATCAAACATAGTCGGCCTATTTGTCTTTAAAAGTTAACGCCAAAGAGCGCTAGCTGCTTCCCCGCCCAGAGCCGTTTTACGAATGTTATTTTTTGGCGCATAATATGCATTGCTTGTAACTTAAATTAAACGCATTGACGGCGTGTTAGGACCTCTAGCTGAAGATTATTCATTTTATTACAGTTGCGTTTTTACAAACGCCGAAGAAAAAATCAGGGATGGAAAATTTAAATTTAGTTTACAAAATTTTCACAATTTTTTTTTCTCAATAAAAAAAAATACAGAAAGTTAAAAGTAAATATAAAATTTTAAATGTTTACTTTTTAATTGCAAATAAATCCACTTATTTGCTGAAGAAAAAAATTATTATGTAAATAAAGTATACAGACGAAAAAAAAAACAAAAAACAGCTGTTAGAAATTTGACGCCAGCCAGCATTTAAACAAAAATTATAAAATATTAAAGTAATATTACATTTTATGTTTTTAGCTTTTAACTTTTTATTTGTTTTATAAACATCTGCTTAAATCACACTAAAATTTAAAACGCAATTCAATAAACAGAAATATAAATGTTTGTTTTTGCCGAAGAGCAGTTTTTGTATTCTACAAAGATCTTTCTCCTTACTTCTTTTTACTTGTTTAAAAATTAGATCAAAAATCATTAGATTTTCTAAGAACAAAAATCTTAAGACTGGAAGAATAGTTAGAAAGACACTTAAATAACATTAAATCAATAGTTGTTGGTGTTAAATTTTGTTGCTATTATTTTGCTCTCAGCTCTAAATTGTAGTAGAAGTTTATGTAAGTTTGTATTGTGTACATACCAAAGTTCAATAAATGTGCTTGACAGTTGTTTTCAAGGGTGTTTAATATTACCGCACACATCCTCTCATGCGCATAGACACACAAACAAACACGCTTAAACACTCACACTCTAAAATACTCTCATTTATACAAAAATGTTTAAACACACTACATAAAGTGTTTAACAAAAGGACATGTTTTTGTCAAAGCTCTATGACAACACGAATCATATGATTGTTTTGTCATATTTAAGTTCACCATTCAAATATGTAAGAGTGTGAATGTGGGTGTGGGTGTGTGTGTGTGTGTGTAGTAAGAAATGTGTTCAGATATAACTTCTGCAAACTTCCATCTATAATAATTATCAATACCAAAATGATGTGTGTGTTATACCACATTTAAAGTGACTTGAGTTTGTTATTCGGTAAGAGAAAAAGGTTTTTTCTTTGCCGCTTTTACATTGTTTTTGTTTTTTCGCAAATAAATATGTGCGTATTTTTACATCCCTTTGATTTTGTAATTAAGCTTTAATTCTAAGAATGTTTTTTTATTTATTTATTTTTTTTTTGCGACAACTTCCGCTTTTATTGTTTAAGCAAAAATCAACCACCGAATTTGGATATTTGCTTTAATTCTAAAGAATTCTTTGAATGTTGTTAATACGAAAATGTTTATTGATTGTTTTCAAATCAGACCTTTTTGTTATACATTTAGAAAGGTATGAATAGGGATATATGAGGAGAAAGAGAAACAGAAACACTTTTATACCCTTCAAGCCAGTGTGTTAAGCAAATTTTACACATTGTTGGTTTTTTTTTATTGTTCTAGCGATTTTTATAGTTTTATTTAAAATTTTTTTTTTTTTAAAATTAAGGATTTTTATGTGAATAAAATGTTCAAATTTTTCAACAATATGTGCGTTCGTTTACTTTTCCAGTAAAATCCCAGTAAAATCCAGTAGGTGAGTAATATGAAAATCTTACAAATTTATGTGTACGCGAACGCATTTCAGTAAAATCCAGTACAAATTTGTACAAATTTTGGGGTAAACGAACGCAGCTAACGTTTGACGTCCATCACGTAACCACCACATGTTTCACTAAACGTTTTCTTTCGCTTAGCTTTTACGCTGATATGCCATACCTAAACAAGAGCTTCACCGTAGAATCACAAACAGTAGTGTTACCTTTTTTGTTTAATAAAATCACATAATAAAAATAAAAAGAAGAGAAAAAACCGCTAGAATGACTAAAAATAGCTAAATTGTTATTATTTATAAACAATAGCGGCCAACTTCACTATTAAACGCGTTGTCAAAGCCAGATTTTTTAATTGCAAAGCGTTAACGCCGCGCTTTTTAGGGATGGTTCATACAAATTGTATGGGCATGAGAATTTTTGACAGCTAGAAAACGCTTTCCGCCTTTGTTAAGGTACGGCTGTTAGGGGCAAGTTTTCATTCTTCTTTATGAGAAATCACCTTAAATTATTTAAATTTTAATTTAAAAAAAAAACACAAAGAAAGTTGGTGGGTTGGTTTCATATGCCACAACTTAAAATCCGGAATCCCAAAAAACCCCAATTTCAAAATTCCGAATTTTCTCCTCTATGGTATAACAAACAAACAGCTTCATAACCTAAAGCTTGCAATATAAATTAAGGGTATAATAAACCACACAAATGGTTTGGCAAACATGTAAAAATTTTACATTTGTACAAATATTTTGTGTTGTTTCTTGGGGTGTTTTTTGTTTGGACAAATATTTGAAGCAATGTTTGTAGAAATATAAAAATTTTTAAATATTTGGCAGACATGTTGGATATTTATCAAACTTGTTGTGGCGTCTAACGCTTTATGTATTCATTTCAGCGAAAGCTTTGCAGAGTTAAGACGTTAAAAAAGTAGCATTAAAATCATTTTTAATAGTAAATTAAAATTTTTTAGCGATTTGATTTGAGGTAATTTTTCATTCCTTGGTCACTTTTCATTTCAATTAAATTGCAAAAACACCCCAACGAGCAGGTATTTTTTGAAAAAACGCATTTTAGAGATTTTCTCAAAAAATTTGTAAAATTAAAGAAAATATGTATTAAGATTCTAAAATTTTTTAGGAAATATGCCATCTTTTCAGATTTATATGGTTTCTGATAAAATAGTATAATTTTTGTAATCGTCTCATTTTACGAATTTCGCACTTTCTTGTAAAATTATTAATTTGTCATGTGGTTTTTTAACTGCTTAACTGTTGTTCATGGGTTTTAGTCCAAATTTGATTTTTTAAATCAAACTCAAGTTCACCAAATTTAATTTTCATAAAATTATTTATTTTTACTGATTTTGTAATCAAATCAGAAGGCCTCTCAAAGCCATCAAACGATTTCTTTACTCTTATTTCAGCCTTTTATGAATTTAACAAAAACTTTTAAATGTGCCCTAAACTATGCCATTAAAAGTGCGCCTTAAAGTAGGCAATCATTTTTTTATTGAAAAAACATCAAATATTTACAAAAAATATTAAACAAAAAATAAGTCTACACAAAAATTGCTAACAAAAATTTATTGGAAAGGCGAAAACTCTATAAATCTTTTTCTTTTCATCGTTATAACTTTTCTTATAAAATAAAAATCTGCCAGCAAAAATTTTAAATATGTTGTGGAAAAAATTTTTGTGTAAGATTTAAATCTTTTGTATTTGACATTTTTGCAATTTCCACAATATTTTCTCTAATAACCAACTAAACAAGTTATTTATTTTTTTTTTATGAGTGGCGTGGAGTAGTTGTAGGCCTTTTGAGAATCATTAAAATTGTATTTCTGCAATAGTTGACATTTTGTTTGTTTTATTTTTAGTTTTAACTTTTAATTCTAGAGTCGTAGTAGTTTGCAAGTATCTGGTTGTCTTGTTTGGTTAAATGTCATAGAGTTCATATTTAGCACCAATCAACAGCAACAAAGACACCAGCAACACGGCAACATGGCAACAAAAACAATAAGAAAAAAATAGTTTTGGTTTTTATTTGTTATTTAATTTTTCTTCTATATAGTTTTTACCCCCCAAAAATTTTACTTAATAGAAATTGTACATTTCATTGGTGTCATAGAAACTTTAAGGAAAAAAAAACAAAGCTGGTGAAAAAAGTTAAATCAACTTAACCTAATAAAGCTTTAACTATGCAATCAGTGTTGCCAACAGTGAAACACAAAGTTGTTTAAGGCCGTTATACACTATCCCACAAAGTCTTAAGTATTTTATAACCTAATTATTAATTGAAAATTTTTAAAAAAACAAAACCAACTTTTCATGACAGGGATATATTTTCCTCAAAATACGTAAA
The DNA here is from genome assembly GCA_963931875.1 of Pollenia griseotomentosa. Taxonomy (NCBI): domain Eukaryota; kingdom Metazoa; phylum Arthropoda; class Insecta; order Diptera; family Polleniidae; genus Pollenia; species Pollenia griseotomentosa. The sequence continues at coordinate 169,930,376 of OZ007562.1, read as the reverse complement.
GGGCCAAATACACTTGTCAAATGCTTGTCCAGCCGGCGAATTCAACGTGTACGTGTGCTGGACGTTATATTCTCCGTCATATCTAAATTTTTGACTAGTCGGTTATTTTTCTAGAGCAGCATGTCTACACTTCCAAATGAGTCTATCTTGTGTAAATGTACCTTGGTAGAGAGGTTAAAAAAAAAAATACAAATTAATTTCTAACCCGATCAAAAAATATTCATCAACATAATATTTATGTTCAAATTTACATTTGGGGTTTTCACAAGGTGTGCGCTATCAAGTCATATTTTCATTTATATCTTAATATTTTAGAATAGCTTGAAAAAACTATTGCTGTGTTTCATACAAAAAAAAAATCTTCAAATAATAAGACTTTTTATGCTGTGTTTATAGTTTTGTCATAAATACTCAGTAGAAATCTTAGTTATGAGGGTTGCTCACAGCACTCATATAGTTTTTTTCTGTTATTATTTTAAGACATATAACTTAATGACTACCTTGTGAAACCCCTAATAAGAAAAATAAGAAAAGCACAGCGTTATTATTTTGATTTTTATCTAGATTATTTTTATGAGAGACCGTCTGTGCATGATTTCATGCAGTTCTCATTAGAAACCTTTCACTCAAATTAATTTTTTTGTAATAAATATATTGTTATTTATCATAATTATTAATTAACTTACAAAATTTGGATTCAATACGTCCAGAGATTTTAGAAACTTAATAAAACGTTTGTTATTGATTATTTTTTTAGAATTTACACAAAATTATTAAAATTAAAAATTATCCAAATATTTGAAACAAGTTAATGTTTTGAATAATTTTTCGAAAAGTGGCAACACTGTATACAATACATGTAAACGATTAAAAATAGAACAAAAAATTTGTTTTAGAAAAAAAAACACTTTATAAAAGAAATTGTGACATCAGCAAGAAAATAGGAGTTAAATAATAAAATATCGCAAGTGACGTAAAATGTTTCAATATCGTTGGTATCATGTAGAAAGGCCCTAACTCACATAATTACAACTTTATAGGAGAAGGTACAAACATAATAGAAACTGTAGGTATTTAAATGTAAAATTGCTTGCAAAAGCGTAAGTTTTGATTTTATTGCATGAAACTTTTGCGACAAAGTGTATTTGTTTAAAATGTATTGAAATCACTAAAAAAAACTAAACTTCATAAAAAATCGAGCTAGGGCCGTACTTCGTAAGACCAACGACATGTGCATACTTAGTGTTGTATGTATAAAGTTTGAAAAAATATCTAAAGCAACTAGGGAAAAGCAAATACTCTGTATTACGTTAGCCTACCTTAAGGCGCACTATGAGATTACATGTGCATTGTCTACATTTAGGTACCCAAAGTTTAGATTAATTTTTTTTTTAAACGTAGATTTTTTACACAATTATGTCAAGGTCTCTTGAATGTGTTTTTCATATCTCTCTCTATTATTTACATTTCATCATTTTTTAAGGGTATTTTATTTTAATTTTTTTTTTTTTTTGTATAACCCCCAAAAAGCCCTGAACTCTTATATGTAGAAGCATTTGAAAAAAAGCTTTATGCTTAAATAAAAGGTAAAAAATATAAAAAAATTTCATTTATTATACAGCGAACATCTGCGCCCCCAAAATGCTTAAAGAAAGTTAATATAAATATTAGCATTTTTTTTCTTTTATAAACAAAACGAAAACATTTTTTTTTGATATTTTAAACATGCAATTTGTTTTTAATTTTCATTTTAAACATCTTATTTAGCAGCAGAACAAAAAAAAAATCACGCAATTTGTTTAAATTGAAAAGAAAATCATCTTTTTTTTATTTGCTAAATAATATTTTAGTTTATTTTTAACAAAACGAAAAAAGTGCACACAAGAATATTAGAAGTCAAACAAATATAAATATTAAAATTTCATTATTTATCGCAACTAAACGCAAATAGAGACGTTAATTATATTAAATGAATAAATAGCAACAGCAACAAATTGTTGTTATCTTTCTGTATACGACTGAAATATAAAATTCTAGCAACAATAACAACAACATCGACCAGAAAAATCGTCATACTTGTTGCGAACGAGCGAGCAAACGAGCTACAGTTTACGTATGTACCTTGTTTTACCGTAACCGTAAAATTATAAAATAAAAATTAAATTAAAACAAGTAAGAGTGCTCTATTCGGCTGAGGCGAATCTTTGATACCCTTCATCGTGAGTTAGAATATTTAAGGAGTGTTAAGGAGAGGTTTTTATGGAGCCTTTGGTAAATTATAGACAAACTAGGCTTTATGTGGGTTCATCACAAAATTTAGGTTAGTATAATTTCTAGCCATATAGAACGAGTATGTGCAAAATTTAAAAATCGATGCATTCCGCCAAGAATTAATGTTAATTTTTCTTACAGAAATATACATTTTTAAAGTGGTTGGTAAACATTTCGATTTATAACTCATTTCCTACTGAACCGATTGTGTTAGATTTAAATCCCAAACTGCTTGGGAGACACCAATACTATGGGCCAAATCACGGCATTCGATATCGATTGGAATAACAATACAATTTAAATGGAAATTTCGATCGATATCTAATGCCGTAATTTGGGTCCCGTTTTTTTCTTTTGAGTCGTTTGAAAGTGAACGTGACTTCAACAGACGGGCATGGCTTAATCGACTTAGAATGACTCAAGGACCCAGAATATGTATAAGTTTTGGTGTGTTAGATGAATATTAAAAAAGTTTTACGCGGAATAAGGAACTTAGTAAACCCTCATTCACCACTAGTGGTGAAGGGTATATAAATATTGAGTATATTTATTAACACATACTTACTAACAACAACAAGAAAAAAGTTATATATTGTATAAGAAATAATATATTAAAAACTATGAAGATATTGAAAACGGAATTAATATTATTTCCCCTTTTAAGATCACTCAAGTTTTGCTCTTAAGCCTAGTACTCTGTTCAAATTTGTGAAAAATGTTGAGCAACATTGATTATTTCACACGAACATTTTGAAATGTATCGATGTTACCTATCTTGCGAGTTTGTAAAATTTGACGTTTTTATTCCTGCAAAGTATGCGACATTGTTTTGCGTATGTAAACAAACCCCACATGTATTTTACTAAAAATATTTTTTTTTTAATAAAAAATTTAATAAAATATCTATTTGTATATCGTTACTTTATTATAGAAAAGCCCTAACTAACATTTTCCTTACTTTACAGGAGAAGGAAAAGACTTAATAAAAATTGTAGTATCGTAGTTGCGATTTTTTTTAAACGCAGTTTTTTATTAAATTGTTTAGAGAGTTTAATAAAAAACTGCGTTTAAAAAAAATCGCGACTGCAAGACTATAATTTTTATTAAGTTTTTTCCTTCTCCTGTAAAGTACGGAAAATGTTAGTTAGGGCTTTTATATACATATTAAAGTAACGATATATGTATGGATACAAACTGTTACCGGTTGTGTTGTTTTAATTTTTCATTTCTGATTTAAAAATCAGTTCATACTTTTTTGCTTTTCCTTAAAATTCCACGTGAAATAAGTGCAGCTTACATTGTTTCGCAGTTGTGAAAAAATGTTGCCAGAAACATTTCGGAACTTTTTCACAAAATGAACAGAGTACAACTCTATCAACATTATTTCATAGATATTCGGCACAAGTTTTTTTCATATGAGTTTTGACAGCATTTCACGTGAAATGTTGAACAAAGTACCAGGCTTTACTTGGAATCTAGAAAGGTTTTAAAATGGATTTTTTTTAACCAACGTAATTAATTCCTTTAAGCAATTTGAGTGTAAAACTCGACTAGATTATATACTCGCCCTGCCCCGTTGTTTGGGAATTGGACCTATCTTATACCTTGTTCGGATATGCACCTTAATTGTGTTTTGCCCAATAAATGCCATTATTGAGCTCAATTATCAAAAAAATCAATTTAGTTATTGTTCAATTAATACGAAACTGTTATAATATTAGGTAAAATTAAAATGCAACACTGTCACAAGTGTGTTTAGTGAGCAAAACACAACTCACTAAACAAAGGTTTTGACATTTGGCAATTGACATCCATTAGGTCTGCGCAAAATCCAGATGTTTATTTTGTTTATGCTTAAAAGATGTCAAAAGTTGTTTACATTTTGCTTGAGTTAATTGCAAATTGAGTTAGCTAAATTGTGTATGTGTTAACAGAATGATAATTTTGTCAATAAACCGAATATTAACTCAATAAAAAATTTATATCTGAACACCATATTACCTCCGCTGAATTAGAACAGTCGGCAGCAACTATTGGATAGCAACAACACCTAGGGATAGTCCTCTCTCCCACAAGTGGTGAAAAAGCATCGCTTTTTCGGGGTATCCCTTCCCCCGTCTTTAGGTTAAACCACAGCCACTATGTGATCGCCGCACATTCTTCCTCGGCGGTGCACTCATTCTGCATTCATTCATTTATCCTACATTGATCGGGTATGAGTTTTCATTCAAACATGATGTGGGCGATCTAATTCTACGCTCTTAATTTACACTCCTCATTCATTCTTTATCCATCATCATGTTTCTCTACCTATTCACTCATTCCTTCTCCTCATCACCTTCCTCATACTCTTCTTCCTCCATTTCATCACCATTACCCATTTTGATGATTTCGTTAAATGTAACTTTTGTGTAAAATATATCTCTTTGTGTGTAAAAAGTTTATTTTTTTAAATAAAATATCCTGAAAGAGAGAAAGCATTTCCTACAAGAAGTATACTAATGTAGTCCTTTACCAATAGCCAGTCCTTAGCCTGCTTACTGGGGTACCAGATAGGATCTCAAGTCACCCTTAATAGCAATAGATCGTGAAGATTTCCTGTGTTCTGTAAATTTTGGATTTTTACCGAACCCCAGATATTGGCTGCATCTGATTATGGTTTAAACACCAAAAGGTGAAATATCCTTAAGATCAGGGGTGTAGAATCAGAGTCGGGGCTAAAAAGCCGGAGTTGAGGTCGAAGTACTCACAAAAACTCGCGACTCCGACTCTAAAATGTTTCGGCATAAACAATTTTTTGATATTTTTCAAAATCAAAATTTTTCGAAATTGGCGTTGCAATATTTAAAATATCGATTTAAAATTTTTATAACATAATTTTCTGGCTATATTTAACCCATTAGGGACCAGTCTCATATACATTTCGTTTCGTTTATTTATTCATTTTGGATCACAAGCCTCATCAAACAATGTAAGAGTAGGAGTCGGTGTTGGAGTCGGAGTCAGACGGGAGTGTTGGAGTCGGATTTAAAAAATGTCATCGGCTGGCGGCGGAGTCGGAGCTAGAACTATTTTTAATGACTCCACAGCCCCGCTTAAGATAATCCCCCTAAAGGGGGCGCGCGAATAGGGGGTGTATATTGCAATACATCGAAATTACTATAGAGATGTTTTACGCGGATGCCCTTCAGAATAAAATAAGCCTGGATAAGCTTTAATGATTTTTTTGAGGGGTGAATTAAAATGTATACTAGCCCCCAATTTTATTCACCTTAACATTGTCAAGATTTTACATCCATCCGAACTTTGCTACCGTATCACACACACCCAAATACAAGAAAAATTTTACACTTTTAGGCCCGTTTTCACAACTTACCGATAGCTAAAGAAACGATTTTATCGGCCGTATAAAAAGTGTTCCATGATTACAACTTTACTTTAACTTTAACCTACCAGGTAGGATGGATGAACCTTAATTTACTTTATTGCTCTCTTAGGTTAAAGTAAAGTTTTAATAATGGAACACTCTTTATAAGGCCAGTTAAAGTCTACTTTGAGCTATCGGTTAGTTGTGAAAACGGGCCTTAAAGTTCTTTCAGGTTATTTTTAAAACTTTGAATAACTTTTTTAAAAACAAATATTTTATTAAAATCTCAAATGTTCGTAACGAGTGAAAAACAGACTTTTAGTTCACAAACATAAATCCTGATCTAATTTTTCTGTCTGTGATCGTTTTTTTTTTTTTTTTTTTGTTGTTTTGTTCTGTTTTGAAAACTTTTCAAATAACAATTAATATAAACATAAAGTTTCAATGCTAATTTTTAAAATAATAATTTTTTTGTTGTCAAATAAACTTCAAATAATAAGCGGTATTATTGCTATTAAAATATATAGAAAAATAAACACAAAAGATAATACGTAGCAAACGACAAAAACAAAAAAAGGCAAAAAGTGTACGTGATCGCTTACACTTCGAAAAGAAAAGAAATATAAATAATAAAATAAATGATCAAATAATAATTATTTTATACATAATATAAATAAACACATACATGCATAAATTGTGTTGTTATTATTTTTTTTTTTTTTTATTAAATATGAAATATTCTGTTAAACAGCTTCATTGACAAAGAAGTATAAAAATTATCACCTCAAACAATAAAAATAAAACGAGACGAAGAGTTTTTTAAGCAATTAAACTAAAACGTATTAGGAATGTTTTTTTTTTTTTAAATGGAAATTTTATGTTAAAAATTTAATTTTTTAAATTTAATTTGAAATTATATTTTGGCTAGGTCTTGTAGTGAAAGCTGCCGAATTTTGTTTGTCTAAAGACCCAATCAGAATGTGAATAACGTGGCTTAAGCAACTGAGCGAATACATACATGTAAATTATATGTGTCAAACCAAATTGAACTTAAGAAAACTTTTTGTTAGGTTTTATGAAACTGTCATTTGCATAAGCAAAGTGCGAAACTGATCGCACATTCCGTACGGAATCAAATGTTTTTTTATTTTTTTATTTTGTTTTTTTTAAATACATTTGAGAGGCTTTTCGTTTATTTTTGACAGTAGCTTAAGTTTGTTTATGCACATTCTGGTTGGGCCTTAAGTCTTATAAATGCTTATAAACATTGTAAACGGTCTTTTTTTAAGCGCTTACTATAGTATAGTATAGTATGCATACATACATATCGCACACCTAGCTCAAAAGTTACTCAACTCAAAAAACTTAATTTTTCAGATATCGAAAAAAACAGTTTTTGACCTAAAAAAATAGTTGAAAGCAAATCTTTGGAAAATTCATACAGATTATGATCTAAAAAGTTTTTTTTTCAAAGATTTATACACTAGATTATGAACAATTTTTAGTTGTATCAGTTTTGATGATGCATTAGTTGCACAAGTTACCGAATTATTTTAAGTTATGTCACTTTAGATAAATTCATTTCAGGATTTTGACACTTTTGTTGGCTTTTAGGGCCGCTGTGGTTTGTGGTTTATTTGACCAAGGCGAATTCAGCTACAGGCTTGGATAGCAATACAAAAACCTTTCTGTAGAATTTTGCATTACACTGCTAGTGTTTACGGTTTGAACTGTCAAAATCAGATGGATTTTTGCCAACACCTGTAGTTGAATACGCCTGGGTATAGACGTGCGACTTTAGAAAACCCTAAAGAAAACCGCCCAAACTTTTGCTCAGGAAAGCAATTGTTGGAGTTGTTGGAACCACAATGCTGGTTTGTTTTATACCTCGGGCCTTTAAACATGTTCAATCATTGCCCGACATTGAATGCCTTTCACATTACCCGCAACTTGTTCGTCGTTTTCGAAAAAAAAAATATGTGTGATGTTCAACAATTATTCTTGGTTTTTGGTTACCCTATATTTAGCAATTTTGTTTGTTCACGTGACCATTAGGGTGAAAATGGGCCTCATCGCTCCCTTTATATAAATTTAAATATATAGTTGCTAAAAACAAATTAACCTATAATATTGTTATTTGGCTACATATGTTTTATAAAAATAAGTTTTAAAATAAATTACTTAAAAGCTAAATAATTAAATATTTAATTTATGAATCATTCCATGACAAATCCAAAGTAACTTGCTGAATCTAAAGTAAAATTTGAGTACCTTTCGAAATTCAAAAAGTCTATAAAAAAAGTTTTAAGTGAGTATGTACTTCTAATAGAAAGAACTAGTTGAACTGCTGGATATATAATACTCACCAATGCACTACAGGAAATTTTTCATTTTTGGCCAAAATTAAATTTAGCCAAACGAATAAAATGATTTTTTAAGTTTGGTCTTTGAAAGTCTCCCTCATCTCTTGAAGCCCATAATGATTTTTTAGATTCGGTCTTAAGAAGTCACGCGTGCTCACGCACTCACGAATTTTTTTGATCACACAAGCTCTCATAATCTTCCTAATAAAATTTTTGGCCACGAGCATATAATTTAAAGCACTTTTTTTATTCACACATAAAAGAAACTTTTGTTTAAAACAAGTTTTTATCAAAAAATTTTGTTTTCTAGTTCTAAATTAACAATTAAATTAAAAAAACATAAATTTAAAATATAAAACATGATTCTCCTTTTCTTCATCTTTGCTCCCAGAATATTTTTCTTCTTCCTGTTGAAAGTTTTCAACGAGTCTTAGGCCACCTATTACTGAGATTTGAACAAAAATAGTCATATGGAAAAAGGCGTTTTTTAAAAAAGTCTGCTGATACCTGCAGCTAAAATCTATTAAATTTGGAAGATAATTGATTGTCCAAGAGAACTATTATGGAGTTATGCCTAGCATGTGCTTGCATTTATTTGTAAGTCTAATCAAAATTCCAATCCGTAATTCCATAAGTTCATCTTAAGGTCACTTAAATTTTTCCAAACTATTCGATCTAATAGACGATTTCACCCAAAACTTCACTACATATTATTAAAATACATATTCACCTTTGACATTATTTTTCATTTTTTAAATCGTTATTTGATAACTGAGGAGGTTCTTTTCAAAACTTGCTTATTCCACTTTCGAAAGGAATGATTTTTATTTTTTTTTGTTTGTTTGTTAACATTGAAATAAAAACACGGCGAATTTAAAATTGTAAAAAAAACTTTGTAATTACACCAGAAAAAAAGAATAAAAGGCATGCTTTCTTTAAAAGTTGATTATTTCAGTTCAGATAGTTATTTCAAAAAAAACCTATTTTCTCATATTGTGCAAAAACACAACAAGTGGAATAGTAAAGTTTTGCAAAGAACCTCTTTAACTAATTTACAGTCTGTTCCACGACTTTGAATTTAATTTAAAAATTTGTTTTTGTTTTAAATTAAAGTTAAGTTTAAGTTTTTAATCGAAATCGAGAGACAGGCTGTTAGAAATCACAGGCAAAACATCTGATAAAGTAACAGAAAATCCATTTTGTCGAAAATTAGAAAAAAATAAACTTTGCAGCAATTTAAATTTTGGCCAAAAAAACGGGTAAAATTTCCTATAGAGCAATGCTCGTTTCAATATGGAACGCTTCATATAATAATGCACGATGTTGAGTGTGAGTCGCACCTTCAAGATTTTTCCCCAACTTAATTTGAAATTTCTATGTTTCAATGTTTGACAAATTCAACCATAGAGAGGTACGCAATTGAGCAGCGCGTTAATAATTGTTGAAGCCTTTTACGAAAATGGGCGTTCAAATTGAAATGCATTTCGTGCTCTTCGTGATTTTTTTTTGGTCAGCATAATCGACCTAATGTGTTCACATTTGGGAGAATTGAGCTCAAATTTCAGCAAACCGGGTTTGTAGGAAATGAGAAAACACCTGTGAATGCTAGCCCAGTTGCCTCTGCGTCATCGGGCCTTACTTCTAATGATAACGGACTTCTTGTGGCCAGAAATCGAGGATATGGACCTGGACGATATGTGGTTCCAACAGGATGGTGCCACTTGCCACGAGAAATCTCACGTCGTAGCGATGTTAATTGAGCGCCACTATCATGTGATTTGACACCGTTGAACTTCTTTCTTTGGGGATATTTAAAAGAATAAAACAAGAAAAATTCAAGAGCTAAAGGATCAGATAATTCGGCACATTAACAACATTAAGCATCAATTATGTCTCAGAGTCATTGAAACTATGGACCTTCAGATAGGGGTATGCCACCGAAGCCGTGGCGAGCATTTGGCTGATATTTTGTTTCACACATAATTGTCATAGATCCCTCTATAATAAAAAAAAAATTAAAATAATTCTCTGAAAACTTTTTGTTTTCTTTACAATTCGTGCGTTTTGGTTGAACCACCCTTTATAAAATACAAAAAAAAAACAAGTCTTTTATTAGAACAAATATTATTGATTTTTGACATTTTCAAACAAAAATTGGTTTTATTAGCTGTGTTAAAACAAAAAGAAAAATATTAAAAAACACATGACAGAAGTTATGGGCGAGTGACTGGCTAAGCAGACATTCAAACTTACATACAAACAAACTTATCACACTCATAACACTAACTCAAAGTAGTTGATGTATTTTTTTAAGGTTATTTGTTGTAGGTAACATTGAAATGATGTCAAGGTTTATGAAGGATAGTTGTTGCTTACTTAGTTAATAAGTGTAGATAGAGTTTGTTTAGTATTATATGTGTATAAATAAGTTAAATTATTTAAAGGTCCTAAAACAAATTTAATAATATCGGCTATTTAAGAATTTTTACTTCATTTAAGTTTTACGTTTTAATCGTTTTCAATAAAGAACATTGAAATTTTATTGAATTAAAATAAGCATTAACAAAAAATTTTACATAAAGGAAGTTAATTTTTTTCAATTTGTACCCAAAAGATGTTGTTACTTTCAACACTTATTGATATAAATACCAAAAAAAAAAATTGTACAAAGAAACTGGTTTCCTTAGTCTACCTTACCAAAACGTTGCACCTTGCATATGTATCTGTATCTGTAACATATGCCAAACTAAATTTTTTTTTTTTAACAAAACAAAAAAATTATTATTATATATATATGTACATATTTAGCTGAAAACAAAAAAAGAAATACAGCTGCCTTCCTTTATGTTTTCGGCTGTTTTTCTTAGTGTATTTTTGTAAAATTCGTGTTTAAAACATTTTGTATTAAATGGATGCATTTTTTTGTAAGCTGTGGATGGATGCACTTGATTAAAGCAAATGCACGGAAAAAAAATTAAAATTTTTTAAACGTTTTTAAAATATGCGTAATCATTAATAATGATACAGGTAGTTGCAACTTCCTATAAAGCTCACACTCACTTATCCTCACAAGACAAGTTAGTTACACTCAAACAAAAAAAACATACTCTCTTACACACGCACACACTCATTAATTAAATGCACAAATACAGGCGCGTGTTGAAAATCAACAGGTGTATTTATCATCTTTTAACGAACAAAGTCAGACTGCTTGAACATTAACAAATTAAGGATTAAAAGCTGTTATATAAACTTTAAAATTTGTTTATTTCAAACTTTTATTTATTAATTTAGTTTTATTTAGTTTATTTGCTAAAATTTTATTTGAATTTACGTTTCTGCTTCTTTTTCTAAAAAAAAAAATAAATTTTAATATCTTTTCTCCCTATTTTTTCTTTTTAGAAAAAATGATGAAATGAATGGCCAAGCAGGCTCCTCAAGGGCTCCAGCCTTAGGGGGCCAAATATCACCACCTGGCGGTTATACAGAAGCACAACACCAACAGCAGCAACAATTCCAGCAACAACAACAATTCTATCAACAACAGCAACAACAACAGCAGCAGCAACAACAACAACAAAATTTCTCACATCAACAACATCATCCACATTTAAATCAACAACAACTTCATCACCATCAACAGCACCAGCACCAGCAGCAGCAGCATCATCAACAACAGCAACAACAACATCAACATTTTTTAAATCATGCCAATAGCTCCTCGTATCCTGTTAATGGTTCTTATGTAGGCGAATCCGATAGTTTACGCACCTTAAATAATACGTTTGGTCCAAATTCGGAATTTACCTCAACGGCGCTAAAAGAAGAACGTCTACAATTTCCTGGTGGCCACACGCGAGATAGTGTTAGTGCTAGTGGTGCCAGTAGTGGCGGTGTTATAAGTCCTGCCTTAACTTCGCCAGCTGCAAATTCGGCAAGTAATCCTTCGGCAAATTATAATAATATGGTAACAGCTACTGGTGCTCAACAGGCCAATATGGATGCTATGAGTAGTTATAGTCAGGTGAGTATTCTGCAGAAGACTTTTGAGAAAATTTATATTTATGTGGAGGGGGGGGGGGGGATTGGGGGTGTAATAAAATATTTCTGATATGGGGTGTTTGAATATCTGGCAATACCATAACCTTAAATATTAGTGTCAATTTAGATGCGAAATCGCAGCTACTTTCGCAAAAAAAGTTTACTGACAACTACTTCAGACTAGTGCTGGGATACTATCGATATTTTTCGATAGTTCAGATTTCAGTGCTAGGATACTATCGATATTTTCTACTATCGATATTTTTCGATAGTTCAGATTTCACTTTTACTAATACTATCGACTGAATGTTTTCACTTGTGCAGGAAAACTTTAACTAGTTTTTTATCAGGCTACAGTTCGCTGTTTTTATCACTTTATTGAACGTATGAGACGTATGTATATACGCTCGTTATTTTTGATAACAGTTTTTGAAAAATTGATAAGTTCCTTTCTGAAGGAACAGAAGTAGCAGGGACAATAAGATATTTTATTGCAACTTTAGATAATTTTCTAAACAGGTTTTGATTCTCAACCCAAAAGGTAATCAATCTAGCGGACTTATCCTCTAATGATCGTTCATTGTTTTGTCCTATGCTCGCAATTGCATTTGGATTTACATTTTTTTACAAAATTACAAAATATTTGACATTTCAGTCCCTATGTAAACATGTACTAAATTTCGACTTAAAGGCCTTTAATACGCAGTAAAAAAGGACAGCTAAGCTATTCATACCACCTGCCATTCTTGTTGTTTGCATTCATTGCTGTAATTCAACGCGAATTAATAGTAGCAAGTTAAAACTTGCGGCAAAAAACTGTGTATGTATAGCTGCTGTTACATGTCTTCATAGTTGTATTTTAAATAATAATACCGAAATTGATATTTTTCCTATCGATATTTTCGATATTTTAAGACTATCGATAATATTGATAGTACTATCGATAGTTTCCCAGCACTACTTCAGACATTACAAGTCTTATTTCATTCTAATATAGTTTTAATTGATTTTAAACAAAAAATAAAAACCAATTTTTTACATTTTTATTAAGAGTTATAAATAAAGCAATATTTGTGCAAATATTTCAAATTTTTGTTTTTATTTTAATTTCAATAACTTATTGCAACACATTGATTTAAAAATTTATTTATTTGCATTACAAAAGTAAAAACTAAATTAAAAAATAGGTAAAGCCATCCCAACCAATGAAACCACATACAAATATTTTTCACTTATAAAAAGAAAAAAACAAATAAACCTCCAAAAATATGCTATAGAATGCCAAATCATGTTAAAGTCATTAAATTATGAAAAGGGTGTTTTTTCAGACCTGGGACAGATGCATTGAATATGCTAAGGCATTGGCAATTTTTTTAAATTAGACCAAATCAATGGAAGTGAAAGTTTAATGCATTACCACTAACTTTAACACTTTTAATGAACTATTTCTTGCACTACATTATTTTCCTATCAAAATAGCGCATTATTTTCAAAAGACCACTAAAGTGTATACCAATTAATGCACTACTCTAAAAAAGACCACTAAAGTGTATACCAATTAATGCACTACTCTGGCATTATTATTTAAACACATCATGTATAATGCATTATTGTTGCATTATCACTAAAACATATTGTGAATATCTTAAACAGCACAACCAAAATATCGAAATTTACTTTGAAAATCAGTCATCGATTCGCGCAAGTTATAGAAGACTTCGTGATTTTTTACCACGCATATAATCGTCCATCTGAACAGGTTTTTTTATAAAGAAAATTTCCACAAAATGTGTGAGACTAGTTGACAACAGACCCTGCGGACTACATTACATCCAGAAAAATACACAGTTTGGTGCGGTTTACACGCTGGTGGCAGCTTCGGACCTTATTTCTTTAACAATGTCCCAACATTTTGAAATGTGAATGCCGTGTTTTGGTTTTTCGAATAAAAAAATTCGTATTAAGATTTTACAATTTAAAATTCTTTCGGGCTTAAAAAACACCCTTTACTTTTAAAAATATGTGTACCCCCCACAAAAAACTAAAAAAAAAAAACAAAAACAATATTTACAATATTTCCTTTTCGTTTTTTTCCTTTACCCTTTAACAGATGGGTGGTATGCACCCTGGAGCCAATAATGGAATGATGAGTACATCAGCACAGTCACAACACACGCATCAATATATGAATGGTAATGGTCCTGGTGGTGTTGGTATGAATCCTGCGGCCATGGGTCCCATGTCGGGTGGTGGTAATGGTGGCAGTGTTGGTGTTGGTGGTGCAAGTCAAGCCAATATGCAACTAAATCAAATGGGTGGTGCACATGGCAATGGTGTTGGCTCTATGAATGTAGCTGGTCAAATGAATGGCATGCCAGGTTATAATAATGGTATTGGGGGACCAGCAACGGCGTCAGCGAGGCATCATCAAGTGAGTATTAAAAGTATTTTTATTTTATTCTTTTTTAGTTTGTTAAAAATATATAAACAAAAAAATATTTGCTATTTAAAATAAACAGATTTTTTTGCAAAGGGCTTTTTGGAATTGTTAATGTTGTAAACTATAATTATTTTTTTTTTTAATAAAACTATTAAAAATGTCCCTGATTGAAACAAATACTTGTATGTATATTTAAATCTGTGTCGCTGTTGCCTTTTCAAGCAAACATGAAAATGAATACATTAATACTTTTGTTGTTGGTTTTTTTTTTTCAAATGTCTTAAGTAATTGTTTATTTATAATTAATACAAATATTATCACTTATTTTTGATCACACTTAAAAGGTGTTGCTTTGGCAAAGCATTTTTTTAAGTTTTTGTATGATTTCATTACTTTTTTTAAAACATATTTTTAGTGTTTTTTTTTTTAACACAAAAAAGATGACTTCATAGTTGGAGCTTAAACAAACATAGCATTTTTTTCTATGCTACATGTTGCACAAAATGCTGTATAAATTATAATGATATACTTGTACCATACCAATAATTATTGGAATCAATCATGACACATAAAATCTCTGAAAAACAAAACAGCAAAATTAAAATAAATCAATACAATATTGACGTTTGTAGTCATTGAAATTATTTAGAAAAATCAAAATATGTAAATTAAAAAAAAAAAAATCTGATTTGTTTAAGAGTTTATGACACAATGACAGTGTTTAAGTATGTTTCGTAATCAGGGTAGATTTATTTATTAACGACAAATTTCACAAAGTTAAGTTATAATTAAGTATCAGTTATAACTGTCAAAAACATATTGTTAACTGGAAGTTAAACTAATACATAGTTAGTTTTAACTGAACTTCGTGAAATTGGTCGTAGATGTTATAAATAAAAAACAAAAATTATAGTTAAATTTCATTTACCAAGCAATAGTAGCAAGGCGAATTCATACAAGGTGGTCTTATTTTGAAAACTGATACAACATTGTAAAATACTTTAACGTTGTGTTAAAATAACAACAATGTAGTTAACAATTCAAACAAATATTTCATTTGTTTAAATTTTAAATTGTGTGTTTGAAAATGTAAGAATTTAAAATCGTCTTAAATTTCATAATCCTAAGTGAAACTTATAGAATTTATTAAAGATTTTCCAGAACCACTAGAACGGTATACCATTTTGGCACATCTTTAGTTATCAGCTGTTGCTTACGTAGCAAGCTAAGGTCACCTGGTGTGAATTCGCCTTGAATAGTAGCATAGACCTTCAGCTCGTTGTAATTAAACAGCTGGTGAGAATTGAACCCGCGACCCGCGCTTTAGAAGAGTAGCTAGCATTACCAACTAGCGTACAGTGGCACCCAATAGTAAAACAAGTTATAATTTTAATTGGTCGTAATTTTTGTAAATGTTTAAAAAATGTTTTTCCTATTTAAATTCAACTGCAAATATGGGAAAAGGGAAAAGCTCCCTGGGAATTTGTTTTTATAATTGGGCTGGTTATGTCAATAGTTATCCTTTTTTTTTCGCTGTTTCACAGGGTAATTGGAAACAACTTATACATCGTTGGCCTCATGTTGAATAATCCTAACTCGATTTTTTCGAAATTGAGATTTTTAGTGATTCCAATATTTATACAAATACACTTTTTTACAAAAACGTAATGCAATAGTATAAAAATAAAGTTT
Source organism: Pollenia griseotomentosa (assembly GCA_963931875.1). NCBI lineage: Eukaryota > Metazoa > Arthropoda > Insecta > Diptera > Polleniidae > Pollenia > Pollenia griseotomentosa. The sequence goes on along the minus strand of OZ007562.1, from coordinate 169,914,202 downwards.
TTTCAAGCAATTTTACGTTATTAGATATACCTGCATACAGTTTCTATTATGTGAGTTAGGGCCTTTCTACATGCGACCAACGATAAAGTAATATGTTTGTATTAAGTATAAACTATTAAACAAAGCAATACTCTTACGTCAAATTCGCCTAAATACACATCACAATTTCATATCAATAATTAGTTTGAAAAATTGCTAAATTTATCTATAAAAAAAGTTATGAGGTTGTCTTGTATAATCTCCGATAAACACCCGTACTTACATTTATACGAACATTGAAATTAAAAAAAAAAAATAGTAATAATAAACTTTAAAACAGACACACTTTTGAAATAAATACTATTAAACTACAACAACAAATAGCCCTTCACTTTACAAACTTTTAAAAACACTAATAAAAATTAAGAGAAAAAAACATCAACAACAATAGCAACAAAATATTGAAAGCTCAAGCTTGCAATAGCTTAAATAAAACTGTGCAATTGTTGTCTAAAAAAAAAAATATTATTCACTAATAATAACACCACTTTGTCGTATGCAAATTGTTTAAACAAAAGAAGAAAAAATAAAAACTAAAATACTTGTAAAAACCAAAATTTCGTACAGTGGCGTCCCCCCAAAAAATGTTAAATTTGGGAAGGGGCAAAAGTTAATAAGGCTCCATAAATAAGTTTGACGTATCCCTAGTGAAAATAAAAAAAACATGTTCGTGTTAAAATTCAAAAACCAAGTTAGTTGAGCGTGAAATAAAATGTCTAAGGCGGGTTATCCAGATATCGGTCAAAAGTAGTGCTTATGTTTATATGGATATTTCCTTAAAGGGTCAAGCACATAGGTCAAAAGCTTGACATGCAGGCGAACTTATTTGTGTTCGTGTGCTTGACGTAATATTTGCTGTAAAATCTCAATTTTTTTATTTTCCATGAGAATCGTTGGTTTCACGCATACAAACACATTTTTACTAATACTACCACAGCGCTTGATGAGTAATTTGATCAATGTATTTGCTGTTAAGGCTGAACCCACACCAATAAAAGACAAAACGTATTTGTCTTGTAAGTTAAAGTGTAAAAGTTTAATGCTAAACCACACCAAAAAAACGTCTTATAGTGAATTCGCCGTAATATCTAAACTACCCAGCGGGAAAAAGAAGGAGTACGGAGGCCTTCTAGAAGGCCTCTGTACCCCTTCTTTTGGATGTACAAGGCCTTCTTGCTCCATTCCATACTCATATCTTTTTTACACACGTTGTCATTGCGGAGAAGGCCTTCCGCTCTCGCTTCTTCAGCAGGTACATAAGAAGGGTAACGGGACCAAAAAAATTGATTTTGCTTTTGCTTGTGCAAAAAAACAATACAAAAAATGTTACTCCTTCTCTACTCCCTTCTCATAGAAGCGAGTGTGGAAGCTGTATCTTATCTTTTATACGAAAGAGCCGAGGCCTTCTATGAGGCCTTCTTTAGCAGTTAGATAAGAATAGTAATTGAATCAAAAAATCTTTTAAGCAGACCTTTAAAAAGGCATGAAGTAAGAAGGTCTTCTGTGTTTTCCCGCTGGGTAGTTTGATTTCCCGTAAAACAATGTCGGTGTCACACATACAAACACATTTTCACTTGTACTACCACAGCGCCATGAAAGAAAGAAAACAAGATGGTGCATTAAAATTTATAAAAACAATATTTTTTTGCGCATGTACGTCATAGTAGTTCATGATCACAAACATGTGCTTGTAGTATGCTGAATGTTTGTTTATATTTAAATCTCTTTACTATAATGACGTCAAAATGAAAGTAAAAAGATAACGGACCTGCGCAATGCGCTATCTTGTTTTCTTTGTTTCATGCCATAGCGCTTGATGAGTAATTTAACCAATGTATTTGGCCCTTTAAAAGCACTATAGACTATCAAAATCGGAATCTAAATTGATCGGTGTCATACATGAAATTACATTTCCTTTAAAACTAACAAAGCGCTTATTATGTAATTTTGATAAGTATATGGTGCCCTTTAAAGGGCCAAATACTCTTGTAAAATGCTTATCCAGTTGGCGAATTTACTCGTGTACGTGTGATTGACGTCATATCAAATTTTTTGATTTTCCATCCAGCATCGTCGGTGTCACACATACAATCACATTTTCACTAAAACTACCACAATGCTTGATGAGCATTTTGGTTACAGTGATGCCAACTTTTTGAGAGCAAAAAGCACTTTAAAATTTAAAAAAAGCACTAAAAAGCACTATTTCGAACAAAAAAATGCGTTAAAAAGCACTAACCATTTTTACAATTTAATTAAACACAAAACAAGTTTTACTCGGCTGTGCAAAATAACACATACCTCCAAAATTTAAAAAAAGGCGACGGCTTTGATGGGGGATTTTCATTTAAAATTTAATAAAAAAAAAAGTACAGTCAAAGCCCGGTATAACGAATACGCAGTTTAACGAATATCCGATATAACGAATGGCCCAATTTTTACATTAACTACCTTGTATAGCGAATGGCAGAAAAAAAATAGTACCGATTTAACGAATGACAAAGCAAAATAAAAAAATCTTAACAGAACCGTTACATTTTTATGTTTGTATTGAAAGAACACGTGTGATGCGTTGCTTTTTTCGTTAAAGTTTTTGTAGTTTGGTTTGGTTCATTGTGAAAACGAGATGTCAAATCGAAAAAGAATTACTTTTGATAAAAAAATTAAAGATTTTAGAAGAGTATAAGAAAGGTGTAAATCTTTCAGTAATATCCAAAAGAATGGAATACCAAAATCTTATTAAAGTTCTATTTCGACACTAAATTATAAATACAATTAATTTTTAATGTTTTTCAAATTGTAGACCACCGTTTTTTTTATAAAATTTTAAGGTAAAAATTACTGATCGATATAACGAATATCTCGGTATAACAAAAGGTCTGAACATTATATCATTCGTTAAACCGGGCTTTGACTGTATATTTATATTCGTATATAAACCGTTTTAATTGTATTATTATTATCTTCAATAAAAATATCCTCCAAAGAGTTTGAATTAGACATAAAACTGAAAAAATCGTACCTGTTGCAATTACCGAAAATTTGCAGTGACCGACCATTCTTTTTTTAATACAAAACCTTATATTTTATCGTTTAAATAATTCTATATTATTATCTATATATTATTAATAAAACAATTGGCGTATGATATTGTCCAATTATTTTAACCTATGTACGCTTCTGAATGTTGAACACACATAAGCTGCAAAATAGAAAAACATGTATGTTTGTATTCTGATCTTAGTCAACCTTTTTGCAATAGCACTAGAGGTAGAAGTGTACAAAACTTGGTTAATCGGAGACGAGTGTCGTGTGTTTGAAAACTAAAGCGCATGAAAAATGGCAGGTTACACAACGCTCGTTATAAAAGCAATTTCTGTCAGCTGTTGTTAATTTATTAAACACTTTGCTTATATCAAGTTACGGCTCTTTTTTTGTTTTTAAAGTCTTTGCGTCCTTTTTCTATGTTAGAAACAGTGTCTACATCTTTAAAAAAGTGTTTACTGAAAACAAATACATAACTTTTATTACGACTGCTTAATATGTTGTCAACGCTAAAAAGTGTGACGTTTTGTAAAATTTCCAAATTGCTAGGAAGCCTAGCTTAAACCTCGTAAATAACCTATCTTTTATCACTTTTTTATCATTTTAAATCTTTAAATCTTTGCAGGCCTTCTTAAAATTGTACCCCAAATAGTAAATCTCGTCTGAGTACATACTTTTATAATCAAAGTTTAAAAAAATTATAGAAAAAAATAAAAATTTTAAAAAGCACTAAAGGCACTAACGAAAAATTGAAAAAGCACCAAGTTAGTGCTTTTTCTTAGTTTGGCACTATGGATAAAATTTTGGCGTTTTGAGGCATCAAAAAGCACCATAAATAGTGCCAAAAGCACTAAGTTGGCATCGCTGTTTGGTTAGTGTATTTGGCAATGGGACAATGTTTTGCAACCAATATTTTTCGCAGTAAGTAAAAAAAGGCAGTTTTGAGGTTGTTTAGTTTGGTGACAAAAAAACTGTTTTGTCTTTTGTTGGTATGGGTTCAGCCTAATTTAAATATACCCACATTTTATTAACAAAACGCGTTTAAGGTCCATGGGGAAATGCAAATTTTTAAAGGAGTCTCCAAGGTTTAAATAATAGGAAGTCCTTATCTAGAGATTAGATTCCAACTAATTTAGAATATGTCCCACTTTCGAGTAGGTATACAATTTAAAAATATCTCGTTGTTCAACGTCTCTGCTCAAATAAGCAGCAAAATATAAACAAAATATTAAACTATGTAAATACATACATATGTATATAAAATATAAATTCATGCATACATATTAATATTGCTAACATCGCATGTTGTTTGTTGCCTGTTAATATATTTATTTCATACGATTTTGTGTGTTTGTATGTTTTTAAATGTATAAATACGTTTAAATATAAATCTGTATTGTAGTTTTGTATGTGTTTAAGCGAACTTATAGATGCATTTCTATATTTTTCAATAACAATAATAATTATTTGCCACATGTCAAGTTTACGATGCTTCGCGTACAATTCTAGCGACTGTCCCCTGGAACTAGTGAATTAATTATGTGATATTTATTACGAGTTATGTAGTTCAGGCTTAGAAACAAACGTGTAACAATTTGTTTAAATAGAAGCGAATGCTTGGGGAAATTTTTATTTTAAGAACCGTTCAATTACTATTGTTAACTAACAATAGTCTAAAAAATAAAAATTTCCCCAAGGGACTATAGCCCCCTCGAGAAAATAAATTTACGAGTATTTTCTTATTCTAACAAATAAAGACATGAAAAGTCATTAAAAAATTAAAGGAGATACCTATTCTTACTTTATAGATTACAAGAGACCAGTTTAGTAGCCAGTTGTTATAAGTCAGTTCAAGGTTTTTCCCCAATAATCTTGAATTGACTTCTTTGGCGTTATTTTACAAATACATTACAAAAATCAAATAGAATAGAAAAACTCAAAAGATAGTAAAAACGCTTGAAATTATGTTCGCTGGGTATAGAATTTGCCATATTTCTTTGATAGGTTTTTATTTGTATGTATAATACAATCATAAATCTGTTTTTTATATGTTTGTATGTATGTACGTAAATGCTTGACTATACTTTGCCTTAAATTACCAAAATATGGCTACAAATATTTTACATTCACTTAATTATGTACATATGTTGTATGTAACTTTTTGATATAGTCTTTTTAAATTTTGTTTACAATTCATTGTCTTTTTGGTTTTAACATGCAAACAAACATACATATGTACATACTTACACAAAAAGACTGCGTAGTATCCCTGCAAATAATGTTGGGTCACCTGATTCATTTTGGTTAAATGGACTACTCCATGGACTGGTCCGATGTAATGCAAGCATGGACCATGTCATTGTTAAAAAGTGTTTGTAGTGATACGACATGTCTTCGTTTTTTAACGACATGTTTTCGTTTTTAAATGAAGTTAAAACTAATCCTCTTGTGTATACAATGTAGTAGTTTTAAGACTGCTCCTTTGTAATCCCAAGCTGTGTTATATAGTCCTGCCCTAGGACATCGTAATGTTAAATAGACCATGTTTTTTCCATACGTTTTGGTTACTTTTGGACTAGTCCAAGTCCCTTATGGGCTACATTTTACACGCGTGCTTGGATTAGTCCTGTATTTGCAGGGATTATTCAGATAACATAACAGGGTTACCAAATACAAGTAATTTAAATTCCTATACAAATTTTTCAAATAATGTTAAAATAACGTTAATGCTTAAATATACTTATTACATATAAATTTTCTATTATTTCAGATGACGAGCATGAATCAAATGCAAAATATGTCTATGAATGGTATGGGTGGCATGCAACCTGGCGGAGGTATGGGTCCAGGTGGTTCAGGAAGTAGTTTGTCTTTGCATCAGCAGCAACAACAGCAAATGAGTGCCATGAATCCAATGGCTAAAATGCAAGGTATGGCCAATGGAGGTTATAACCAAAGACGCATGACACCCTATCCCAATCCACAAATGCATGCGGCACAAAAACGAGGTGGCATGTATCCCATGAATTCTCAGAATGTTCCTCAACAACAGGGCGGTGGCATGCCATACGGTGCTGGACAAATGCATCCACAAGCGAATAATGGTGTACCTTTGCCCATGCAAGCTGGCTATGGGCGTGCAGGTCCTATGGCGGGCTATGGTAGGCCAGGAAATTGTGGTAGTATGAGTGGTATGGGACCAGGAGGTATGGGTCCTGGTGGCATGGGACCTGGTGGCATGGGTCCTGGTGGTATGGGACCTGGTGGAATGGGTCCTGGCGGCATGGGTCCCGGTGGCATGGGTCCTGGCGGCATGGGCCCTGGTGGTATGGGACCTGGAGGTATCGGTCCTGGAGGCATGGGCCCTGGTGGCTGTATGAGTTCTATGCAACGCTTTGGAGGTGGCGGTTATGGTCCTAGTTCACATCATTCTCAACAGGGACAATTTTATCCTGGCTCTCAACCCGGTTTGGGTATAAATGGTGGTAGCTCTGCTGGTGGCATGTGCCCGGCTGGTCCCGGCTCTGCTTCTAGTACTGGCAATCCTTATCAAAATCAAGGGTTAGTTTCAATAAAAATATAAACCTCTACAAGTAAAAAAATTTTAAATATTTTAATTTTGTTTTTAAGGTTTCAACAAAATTACCAACATAGTCCAGTTCCTGGAAATCCAACACCTCCGTTAACACCCGCCTGCAGTGTACCCTATGTCAGTCCAAATCCTGATATTAAACCTCAAATGGATAATTGTAAGTGTTGAATACTAATGAAAAGAAACTAAGCGAAATTAAAAAAAAATTAGGTTTGCTCCCTGTCTCAGAATTGGGGTCCCACGGGATCCCATTTTTACCAAAAAGCGTTACCGTACTCAAAAATTTTATACTTTTTGGTAACAATGGGATCCCAATTTTGAGTACGGAAACAAACCTAGTTATTAAATTAATTTAAAAATATGAATGTATCTGTAAATTTTTAAATACTCAGCCATAAAAAGTCCATGTTATAAATAAATTTACCAACTTAATTTAAAAAAAAAAATAACTAAATTAATAATTTCTACTATTTTTTTTAAAGGCGAAGAAATGAGACTGACATTCCCAGTACGTGATGGCATTATACTTCCACCTTTCCGTTTGTTACACAATCTTTCCGTTAGCAATCATGTATTCCACCTTAAGCAAAATGTTTACAATACCCTCATGTGTCGGTAAGTATTATTCGATTCTATAACTTCAATATGCTGGTTTTTTCTCAACAACTTTATTTACAAAATTGTAATTACAGATCGGATTTGGAACTACAATTAAAATGCTTCCATCAAGATGATAGACAAATGAATACTAATTGGCCACATACGGTTACAGTATCAGCTAATGCTACTCCTTTAAATATTGAACGTTCCGAGAAGACCGGCCAAGCTTTAAGGCCGTTATATTTGAAATCTGTATGTCAACCGGGTCGTAATACGTTACAGTTAACTGCTAGTTCCTGCTGTTGTGTAAGTATTTCAATACAAAGCCAATTAAAAAGATAGGACAATTTTTGTAGAGCAGAAATAAAATAATTTTTTTATTGCATTTATTCCAGTCCCACTTATTCGTGTTACAACTAGTCCATCGGCCATCTGTGCGGCAAGTTATGCAAAGTTTACACAAACGTAATCTGCTACCTTTAGAACATAGTGTAGCTAAGATAAAACGCTACTTCGCTATTGGTATGGTGGGTGGTAGCGGACCGAATACCCAGAATCCCGATGGCTCTAGCAATGGCAACAATGTAAATGATCCTAATAAATGTGCAAAGATCTCATTAAAATGTCCGATCATGAAATCTCGAATACGTTTGCCTGCCCGTGGTCTTGAATGTAAACATGTCCAGTGCTTCGACTTGGAGGGCTATCTAATGATGAACTGCGAACGAGGAACATGGCGTTGTCCGAAATGTAGTAAACCTGCTTTAACTGAAAGTCTAGAAATCGATCAGTATTACTGGGCCATATTGAATACGCTGAGCCACACTGATGTCGAAGAAGTGGTCATTGATTCCTCAGCCAATTGGCGAGCAGCGCAGGGTAACATGCAGGGAAGTCCAAATAGTAATTCGGGCAATAGTGTAGGTGGTGGTCCGGTAGGACCGCCATCAACTAGTTCTAATATTGGCAATACCAGTAATAATGGTAATAACATGAATATACCGGCCATAAAGCAAGAAAACTTCAGCGATGACATGACAAAAGTTATGTCACCCGGTTCAACGCAGCTGCCCACCTGGGATAATACACAAGCAATGAGTCCTTACAATTGCCATGACATGAATTCTATTGCCAATGGTAATATGATGGGTAGTAGCAGTGGAAATCAAAGTGGCAATAATAGGTAAATTTATTAAAATTACAGTTTTTATTTAAAATGCTAATAAAAAAAATGTCCTTAAAGTGTCGGCAATCGCAATAACTTCGATAATTTTAATAATTCACAAACACCGGGTGATATGCAACAGCAGCAGCAACAACAACAAGATTCAGCCCATCAAAATAACTCTATGACACATTTAAACGAACCTCTAGATCAACTAAATGCCATGGAGAAATCCCTTAATGATCAGGTACTTTTAAAAGTTAAAAAATATAACATAATTAATCTAACATAAATCTTTATTTTATCATCTTTAGATGCCCCATACCCCGCATACACCACATACACCGGGCGGTGCCAGCCATCCCATGACACCTGGGGGCCCGCCCTCAGTTAGTTCCGCGCATAATGAGCCCATGAATGCCACACCGAATGGTGGCAACAATTCCAGTAATCATAATTCACCACAAACACCGGGTACTCCAAACAACCGCATGTCTACTGGTGCCAGTAGTCAACAACAAGATGGTCAGCAGCAGCAGCAACAGCATACACAACAACAGTCACAACAAGAACAAATTATCAACTCACTTATAAATTCACAATCGTCCGATTTAGTGAATCTCAATGAGGGTGATTTAAATGCCGAGCTAAATAGTTTTGACCCTTCAAATATAAATCACGCTGATGCCGCCAATGATTTGAATGTAAGTATTTCAAACAATTTAAGACCTTTTGTAGATTATAGGACCTAATCACTAAAATCTTAAGAAATATATTTTTTTTAATTGGTTTTGGAAGTAGGCATGCATAATTTTTGTAATATTATTTAACAACTTTTAACTTTTTATTTTTTTATACTTTTAGCTACTTTCGGATGTTGATCCATTGGAAATTTTGTCTTATTTAGATCCCCAGCCGGATTTAAATACCCCACCCTCCAGCGGCTCTAGCAATAACAACAACAATGAAGATATATTGGCCTCGTTATTTGACTAAATGAATAAATCTAAAAAGAGTGTGTGTTCATTTCAAAAAACTTACTTAAAAGGTTACGGATCAAATGAATATTGACAAATTTCATTTGAATACATATTTATTGAAATTAAATTAAATAGTAAATTTTTAACCACAAAATGAAGTGAGCAAACCTAATGTATGTAAATAACATTTCCTTTAAAAATAAAAACTAACTTTATATCAAAATAACAACATTTATCTAAAAGTTTAAAAAGAATTCAAAATATTTAGACAAATTTATGATAAAACCATACATTTGTAAATAGTATTACTAAATTAAAGAAATATTTAAAAAAAAAAACGTATGATGTTTAATTTTTAAACTAACAAAACAAAAAAAAAAAAATAATTGAAATTTTGTGAAAAGTAAACTGTTTAAAAATTAAATAAAAATATTATATACTAAAACAAAAACGAAAAAAAGGATAAAAAAAAAAATGTTTTAAAAAAACTAAGCTACAAAACACTTTAAAAAATAAACGATTTTGAAAACAATGAAATGTGATTTTAAAAATTAAAACTTAAAACATAATTAAATTATAAATTAAAAGAACTTAATAATTATGATTTTGAATAAACTGTTTTTTCTTAGTTTTTGTTATACTTTGCAAAATTTCAATTAAATTTTTATTAAAAATATAAAATATATTTTATAAATAAAAAATTGCTTTTTAACATTTATTTTACTATTTTTTTTTTTATTAAAACATTTTTTTATTCAAAATGTTTACTTTTCTTTTGCAACTTGTACAAAGTATTAAATTTTTATAAAACTTAAATGAAAAACATTACAAAAATTGTTAAATAATTTTAAATAATTAAAGTATGTATAATTAAACCATATTCTTAAAATATTACTAATTTAAACAAAACCTATTATGCTTAAAATTATATAATATAAAAAAAAAAAAATAGGTATATAAGCTGTAATTTTTAATCAATAAAATTAAAACACAAAAAATATATTAAAAAAAAATTATGCAAAAAAAACAGAATTAAGGTATTTAAGATTTAAATTTAAATTAATTCATAAGTTGTACAGAAAAAAAACAAATTTATATAAAAAATTAAAACCATATAAAATAATAGAAAGTGTACACAAATTATAAAAACAAAAAAAAAAACAAGAAAATAAACAAATGTATTAAATGAAAAAACAACAAAACCAGAGTATTTTATTATTATTTTTTTTAATGCAATAAAAAATCCTTAAAAAGATATTGAAAACAAAAAAAAAAAAAAACAAAATCCAAATTTAATTACAAGTACAAAATCAGCTTTTTAAAAAGCTTCGTTTTTATTAAAGAACAAAAATAAAATAATATTAAATTGAATTTAAAATAATTTGCTAATTTATTAACAGCCAAATAAAACCAAGGACCAATTTTTTATTACCAACTCCCCTCACGCGACATCCACCAAATCAAAAAACCCCAATATGTTGTATAAACCCAGGGGCCAAACCAAAGCATTCGATATCATATCGATATTGTAATTCCGATCGACATCGAATGCCATAATTGGGCCCCAGTCCTCTTCCTCCATTTGACAAAGATTAAAAAAGAAACAAGTGATGGTGTAATTAAAACAACTCAATTTAATAAAAGCAAAAAATAAAAATCAAGCAACATTTAATTTTATAAAAATCGTAGTTAAATAAATCTTATCTTTAGCTTCTAAAGTAGACTTTTTTCAATGTAACTATAGAAATAAACAACATTTAAGATTATAAAATTATTTATATGAAAAAAAAAAATAATTAAAATATTAATAAACAGTAGTGGTTTCATTATGTAAAAAAAATTATTAATATACTACTATACTATATACATGTGTATGAATGTGTATATAGTTTTATATATTTCGCTTGTGTAAACAAATAAAAGTGCATAAATGTGATTTTATTAAATAAAATTTAACATTCAACTTAAACATACACACACACACAAACATAAAATTCGAATCAATCCTCCCAACAAAAAAAATATGTATATAAATACATATATTTCAAAACTAAATAATAATTTGGTGTAAATATCAAATTTAAATAAAATATTTGAATGTAAACAGAAGGAATTATATTAAACAAAATAAAAAAACTAACATAATTTAATTATTATGAATTATTTAAATAAAATAAAAATTAAAAATACGATGACAAGCAAAGGGATCAACCATTATTTGTGAAAGTTTCTTACTACCTTTTTTATTTAAAGGTGATCGATCGATCTAGTAATGTTTGTTCCCAAAATGAGTGTTAATTTAATTAAGGAAAATGCTCTAGATAAAATTTAGCGGTAAAGTCTTTCGCTCCAAAAATAAAAAAAAATAGAATTGAATTACAATCGGATTCATTTGGGGGTTATAGCCTTTTCACAATTTTTATCATTTAACATCTACCATTAATTTGAGAAGATATTGAAGTTTTCCCATTAGAAATACCTATATAGAGCTTAAAATTAAAAATGTTCAACGTCTTTACAAAATGTTACTATCTCATTAAGTTCTCACTAGAAAAGTGGCAATAAATTCTATTATTATTGTGGCAGCACTGACAAAATTGCATTTTATTTGAAAGCAGCGTTATACCCTTTGTACACTTGCATACCCTGCAAATAACGAGACTAGTCAATACATGCATGAAAAGAGTAGTCCATAAAGGAGTAGAAGTACTCCAAATATATGGGTAAAAGGTGGTCCATTTAACATTACGATGTCCTAGGAGGGGACCATGTAACCCACCGAAGTAGTCCCTAAACTACTCCATGGAGTACTAAAGTGGGTTAGTTATAAAAGTACTCCATGTCATTACAGTATGGACTACACTAAAGCGGTAGTTTAAGCATTTTTAATTTTTTACTAATCGCCTTTTATGGCGTGCCCTCTAGTCTATTATTGCTATTATTAAATATATTTGCTTGGTATTTTTAATTTTTTTGCCTTTTTTCACAAACTTTCACTTTTAAATAAACAATTAGTAATGGACACCATCAGGGCCAATGTGTAATACTGTAAACTATAGAAAAGTATACATCATACAGTTGTTTGCAGCACTGCATGGTTATTTCTTATAACATGGTCCATATTACAGTAGATTGGACCATGTTGTAAGTAGACCATTTAAGCCACAATAGACCACGTAGTCCAATATTATCTGTAGGGTACATTTCGGAGGAACGCATGGAAGATGTTGAAAATGTGAAATACGCGTTCACACTTGAAACATCTACCATCAATAAAAAATGTCACCATTTCTGAAAAAAAAACTTTTATTTTTTTTAAATACTGTTTTTCTACAAAAGTGCCAACATTTTAAAAGATAACACCAAAATATATTTCACATTCATTTTGTTTAATAATTTTAGCAAAATTAAGCAAAATAAGGCTTGCAAAAAAGGAAAAACTTGAGAAATGGTAACGCTGCTTTCAAAGCAATTTCCATTTTATCAGTGATGCCACAATAATAATAGAATTTATTGCCACTTTTCTAGTGATGACTCTAAAAGAATCGAAAAATGTAAAAGGGAACAAAATGAGATAGTAACATTCTGTAAAGATGTTGAAAAATTTTGATTTTTAGCCCAATGTATTTCTTATGGGAAAATTCCAACATTTTCGCAAATTGATGTTAAATGTTGACAAGTGTGAAAAGGCTATTACCAGTCGTCAAGTTTTTACTTTTTTGCAAGTCTTTTTTGTTTAATTTTTTGTATATTATTAAACAAAATGAATTCCAAATACATTTTGGTGTTTTCTTTTAATATATTGGCACTTTTGTAAAATAACAGTACTAAAAAAAATTAAAGTTTTTTTCAGAAATGGTGATATTTTTTATTAATAGCCCAACAAACACGGAGGTTTGATTTCAAATTGATAATGATTTTTTTTTTCTCAAGCGACAAACGCTTGATAATGGGTCGAGTGAATAAAAATGTAGTTTATAAATACTAGATAGTACTAAGTACTAGCACTAGCTTTTACTTTTCAGTACTAGCTATGCTGAAAAGTTTAAACTACAAAAAGTGTGAATAACTCTTTGCTAGTGCTAGATAGCTAGTGTTTAAAAGGGGAAGCAAACGCTGGAAAATGCGACTATTAAATTAAATTAATTACAAAGTGCTAAAATGTCAAAAATTAAAACTTATTTAAAAAAATATAAATGTATAAAAAAGAATATAAGAAAAAAATGTTTATTTCCTTTATGCAAGGCGAATTCATAAAGGTGACATTTTCGAGTCATCTTTTTATAGTTTATTTTGTGTGTATACTGAATGTCAAGCTTTGTTCCACCACAGGTGGAAAAGGGAATATATAAGTTTGTCATTCCGTTTGTAATTTCTACAATATTGATCTTAGACTCTATAAAGTATATATATTTTGGGTCCTTATGAGGAGAGAAGTTGATTTAACGTTGTGATGACCCTCCGTATGTATATGTAAAAATTATTTTGTTTTTGTCTAGTTGCTCTGTATTCTGCTCGCAAAATGGTGAAGGGTATATAAGATTCGGCACAGCCGATATTAGCACTCTTACTTGTTTTTAAATCAAACAATTTTTTTTTTTTTTTGTGCAAAATTTTTTAACATCACTATCACTCATGTTTAATGAGGCTGCAAATTTTCAATTCATCACTCAACATCATTGATAAAAAATTTGATGTCAAATGTTTATTTTCAAATCATTATCAATTTGAATTTAAATGTTGAAATCAAACATTTAAAAAACGTTTGAGAATTGTGTTTGATGTCAAATGATAAATTCATTTCATATAAAAGGTTTAACTTCGTGTTTGTTGGGATTTGATGTTTATACTCAAGAGGATTAGTTTTAAAACGAAAGCACGTCGTTAAAAAACGAAGACATGTCGTCTCACTACAAACACTTTTTAACAATGACATGGTCCATGCTTGCATTACATCGGACCAGTCCATGGAGTAGTCCATTTTATCAAAATGTGTCAGGTGGTCCAATATTATTTGCAGGGTACATACATACATATGTACATATGTATTTTCAGTGTGCTATTTTTTGGTTCTTGTTTATAATTTTAAGGGCCTATTCCACCAATTCTTTTTAAATATCAATTCATATTTAAATATAGTTTTTTATATAATTTAATTTTAATTTGACATGAAAAACGAAGCTGAAACATAAATTAATATTTAAATAGGATTGGTCAAATAGGCCCTAATACATTATTTTTCTTTAATTATTTATTTATTTACTTTATAAAAAAATTTATTTGCATATACCTATCTACATATATAAAATTTAATGTCATTTATTTTTGACGTTAACACTCTTGAATAAATGGCAGCCCTACTAATTGCAACATGTACGTTCTCTTGCTTTTTCTTTTTATACCCTTCACCACAGGTGGAAAAGGGTATATAACTATAAGTTTGTCATTCCGTTTGTAATTTCTACAATATTGATCTTAGACCCTAAAAAATATATATATATTCTGGGTCCTTATTAGGAGCGAAGTTGATGTCCGTCCGTCCGTCTTACGTTTGATATGTGTTTTTCGGAGACTCCAGACATGATAGCGGCTAGGTTGTTTTACATTTATGCCACATATAGTCTACCATATTTTGATATATTTGATATTCAGCAAGATCGGTCTACAAATGGCTGAGATATGACCAAAAAACCACGACTGCCTCTAATTTTTCCAAAAAATCCCTTGTGGTTGTTGTATTTTTATTACTTTTTTCTGTATATCTGGAGAACGGCAAGAGCCAAAGTTTTCAAATTTGGTATAAACATTAATGTTATAAATACACACCATTCCAGAAAATGTGGGCGGGATTGGAGAAGTGGGCGTGGTACCTTCCATACAAAATTGTATAAAAACCTGAATTTTTTGACTGTTATATGACCTATGGTTACGCCTTATATATCAAAAGATCGGAAATTTAATTAATAAAAAATATTTTCTGAAAAACTCGGGAAAATCGGTTCAGATACGAAAAAGTTATGACCAAAATATTAATTTTTTTTTGGAAAATACCCATTTTCGGGAACCATAGATCTTCCCGAGTCCAAGTCTTACAACCAAAATAAATGGCAAATTTCTTCTTTAACACGTCGGTATATAAATCTTTCAAATCGGTTCAGAAATAGCAGAGTTATGACCAATATACTGAAATCCCAAAAATTACTCTTTTTTGTAATTAAGTTTGTTTTTTATACCCTTCACCGAAGGTCCTGCACCCTATAAAGTATATATATTCTGGGTCCTTATGAAAAGCGAAGTTCAAATCCGGTTCTCGTCTCATCTCTCCCCCCCTTCGCATTTGTTTACATATACTAGCATAATGCCCAATATGATTTTCGTTTATTATTTCATCTATTTAACGAAATAATTTTTTTTTTTTTTTCGATTTACCAGTTTTCGCTTTTTAAATTTCATTTATAATGAAGTTTTAAGTATTGTAAATATGTATGTATATGTAAAAATTATTTAGTTGCTCTGTATTCTGCTCGCACAATGGTGAAGGGTATATAAGATTCGGCACAGCCGAATATAGCACTCTTACTTGTTTATAATTAAGTTTGTTTTTTATACCCTTCACCGAAGGTCTTACACCCTATAAACTTTATAGTATAAAGTAACAAAAATCGCTTGTTGTTTTACTTTTTCTGTATATCTGGAGAACGGCAAGAGCCAAAGGTTCCACAACCATCTTAGTTAACATTACGCCAATTCTCCTAATAAAATGGACGGGATTAGAGAAGTAGGAGTGGCACTTATCATACAAAGACAGTCGACCTTATTATGAGTCTCCTTGTTTGTAGTTGAATACCATTCGCTTTTAAAAATTGTTAATATGACTGCCGTAAAAAACATACATACGACAAACTTTCTATGTGCTTTACATTGTAGTTGTCCTAAATTTGAAATGATATAAACAAAAATTTTAAACGACTACGACTTCGATCACGATAACGACTCTAGTAATTAGGCTGATTATTGATTTCTGTATATTTGGAGAACGTCAAGAGCCAAAGTTTAGAAATTAGATGGTTAGGTTAGGTTAGGATAGGTTCAAAAGGGTTATGTGCCCAAGGGCACACTTCCACTAGGAGACCAATGTAGTCCATTGCGAATCACTTCAAGCAATAATTGCTCAAATATTACTAAATTTTCGAGCTTAAGGTCTTTTTGTTATAAAAAACTTTTAACGTTTATTTAAAAACCAATACCTATTTCGGCACTTCCTTGAGTGCCTTCTTCAGGGTTTTTTTCTTAATTTATAAATTTTTAAAAAATTATAACAAATTTAACAATAACTGACAAATTTTTAATTCAAAATATAAATAAATTTTTAACTTCCGTTTCTATTTTTATAAATTAAGTGTCTATAATTTTGTGCTACATTTTCAGTGTCTGACTTAAAATTAATTCTTGGAATTGTCGGAATCTTTATAATTTGTAACATTTCTAACATAAATCTACGTTTATAATTATTTTCTGTGTTTAAAACAGTTGTATTTTCAAAATCTGGATAATGATTTAGATTAGCACAATGAGTTGATAAAGCTGTTTTTTGTGATATTTTTCTATATTTTTGATCTGATTTATGTCCTGCTATCCTAGTTTTCAGTTCATTTTTTGTTGTACCTATATATACCTTATTACACTGTCCACTAACATTACCCTTACATGGTATTTTATAAACAATATTTGACATATCCATCTTCTTTATTTTGTCTTTCATTTTAGTAAATAGTTTACATACTGTGTTAAAAGATTTATGAGCTATTTTGTATATTTTGCTATCATATATATTTGATTTTTCTAATCTTTCTGAAAATTTTGGTATATATGTTACCGACTTATAAATCCTTTGTTTTGTAATACTATTTTGGTTATTTATTCTACAATTATTATGTTGTATTAATAAATCTGTTATTAATTGTTTAGGAAAGCTGTTATCAGTTAAAATACCTGAAATCTTCCTTTTATTATCTCTATGAAATTCTGAATCACTTATTTTTAGAACTCTTTCTATAAAATTTTAAGTTGTATTAATAATTATTCTCTTTGGATGTTTTGAGAAATAATTAATAATTCTACTAGAAGATGTTGGTTTTTGATACTAATCTATTAATACCCTATTTCCTCTTCTAATTATCAAAGTGTCCAAATATGATATTCTTGAATTAGATTCCCTTTCAATTGTAAATTTAATATCTGAATGAAAAGAGTTTAAAATATCTAACATTTGCCCTATTCCTGATTCAGAAATTATACAAAATAAATCGTCAACATATTTTGTCAAGATCTTCGGTTTTAAAATTAATTTTTCAACACATATATCTAATAACCTTTCCATAACTATATCTGCTACAATCGGAGAAGCTGGCGAACCCATTGGAAGTCCTTTCATTTGGTTATATATATGATTATTTAATTGAAAATATCTACTATCTATTATACAAAATTTAAGAATACGTAAGAATAAGTCCTTCTCCATATTCGTATGTTCCCTTATTATATTCCATTTTTCATCTACTATATTTATAGCTAAGTCTATTGGAATGCTAGGAAACAATGAAACTACATCAAGAGAAATTAACCTCTCATTATTATCTAATGTAATATTCCTAATTCTGTCTTTAAATTGAAGAGAATCCTTAACATTATATTTTGAATTTTCAGTAATTTTATTAAGAATTCTTGTTATATATTTACATAGTTCATATGATGGAGAATTTACCATTGAACATATTGGCCTCAATGGAAAATCCATTTTATGAATTTTTGGAAGACCGTATAGCCTAGGTGCCATTGCCGTATTAGTTTTAAGTTTATTCCTTTCCGTTATTGTAATTATATCATTATTAAAAAGTTCCTGAACTAAATTATTATTTATCTTTTCAAGTTTATTGGTAGGGTCCTTATCCAATCTCCTATAATTTGCATCATCCCTTATAATATCATTAATTCTTAACTCATAATCAACCCTATTAATTGCTCAAGCAATCAAAAGAGCAATCATTGCGCAATGGATTCCCACTCACGGCAATATGCGGTCTATACGTCGCAACTTTAATGGAGCAATCAAATTTAACGTTTGCCGCAATAAATATTGCTACGTGTAAGTTTAGGAAAATCTATTTATTTTCAACGAGCTTTTTTTAATGCAATTTTCTCAAAATGCCTTCGATATAACAAAGGTATCAAAAAACATTATATTAAATTGAGAAACTTTAAGATTTCATATGATGGTATGAGTTTCATAGCTCCCAAACTAAATTCTTCTTGCCCAAAATTTATATATCTCTAATTTTAGAATTTTATTACTTTCAATGAAACTTCTTTAATTAGATGGACTTTTTAACGATCTTATTATTAGAAATTAAATTGATTTAAAATGTATTTTTAGAAAAAAATTTATGGAAAATATAACTAAAGGCTACAATCAAATTTTTTATTAATTAAATAGCTTCTATAATAACAAGTAATTTTTAAAAAAAAAATTAATAATTTTCACTTTTTTGCCCTTGTTATACAAAAATTTAAGATTTTTCTCTTCAAAATAAGATTTTTTGTCGCCAAATGAAGATTTTCCTTCCAAATCTTCCTTTGAACCTTGCTGAGCATCTTCCTATAGCCATCCACTCTCAACGCACCCCACCAAACAGTGCATCCCTAGGTAAGTATTGGCCTAATCACCGATGTGTAAATCCAGTTTACCATATCCGGCCTCAGACCCCAGTTCTTACCGATGGAGTTCCTGCATGTGTAGTAGGCATTGAGCCCCCTTCTCATCCTCTTCTGAGTATTTCTCTTTCAAGACAGTTTGCAGTCCAGAAAGTTACCCAAATACTTTGTATGTCATCCCCATAGGCAAAAACTTTCCTGCCCATGGAATCAAATGACCTGAGAATCCCGTTGATCGCCTCAATCCTTATGTTATTAAAGACTCCTTCTATATTCAGAAACGCGGCGAAAGTATATTCCTTATGCCTCAGACGGTGCTAAATACAACCCACCACCTCATGTAACGCACTCTCAACAGATTTACCCTTCAGGTAGGCATGTTGAGCGTTGCTAATAAAGCGGGACTCAATATTACTCCTGAGATAGAAATCTATTAGTCTCTCGAGAGTCTTCAACAAGAATGAAGACAGACTAATAGGTCTAAAATCCCCTGGTTTCGAGTGGCCCGTTTTACCAGCCTTTGGTATAAAAATCACCCTAACTTCTCTCCACCCCCTAGGCCGATACCTCCTACTGAGGCACTTCTATATTCACCAGCAGAAATGATGCATCGTCTGGGATGTTGCAAAGCATGGTCGGAAAAATGCCATCCGGACCCGGAAATTAGATACAAGCACCTGGGTTATCAATAAACAACATCCGAAAAAATGTGGGCTTGATTGGAGAAGTGAGCTTGGCACAAAATAGATTTATTTATATCTTCAGAACGGTAAGAGAAAAACTTTCCAAATTTGGTACACATAGCTGGGTTGCCAATACACAAAATCCGTCAAAAAAGTGGGTGTTATTGGATACGTGGGCGTAGCACCTCCTATTCATATACAAAATAAATCAGTAAAAGTTACAAAATTTAGTACAAATAGCTTCGATACAAATAAAAGTCATCAAAATAAAGTTGGCGGTATTCAATAATATAACGTTCGCGCGATGGTGAAGGGTCAACAGTCAAGTTCTAATTTAACCCAGAACAGCTTCATAAAGGCTTTGCTAGCCAATTTCTTCTATAAAAAAAACTTTAATTTCAATTTTCTCAAAAGTTGATACATATTTTGACATTGGCCCTTTTAGCACCAAGCCACAGAATTATAACGTTTTATATAACTAATTTTAAGTATCGAGTACTCAAAAAAATACTTGGTATCGAGTACTTAATACTCAATTTTTTTACAACTCTATTACGCATGGAAATTTAATTGTTATTTGCTAAAATACAAAACAATCAAAACGAAAAACAAATACAAAATATAAATAAAAGGTAAGTAAAATAGTTTTTAAGTTTTCAACGAAATAAATGCTTTAAGTATACAATTGCAGCGAAAATGAAGTCCGAATGCGAAGCTTCTGCAAATAAAAAACAGCGAATTGATCTAGAGGTGGTCAAAGAGTGGGAAGATGACGATGTCTTCAATCTTATTCTGCTTGTTGAACGAGAAAAATGCTTATGGGATGCCAGCGATTACGAATACCATAACAAGCTAGTGCGGGCATCTGCATGGCAAAACATTCAAGAAGAGTTCAATAACAAATACACTCAACGTGACTTAAATGCAAAGTGGACGAACCTAAGGAATCAATTTCATGGCTATGCTGGAGGGATGAAATCAAAATCTGGCCAAGGTGCATTAGAAAGCCCAAAATGGAAATTTTTTAGTTCAATGCGTTTTGTAGGGCGCGCTGAAGATCAGAAAAACGTTTCAAATAATCGAGTTGAAATGATTTATAGCGAATCTGATAGTTGTAAGTATAACACAAGTCAATGCGCTATTTTCGGCTCAGTCTTATCTTATATACCTACCTTCCAAAAAGTACAATACATTTATGATTACACAGGTCGACATGAATAAATTTTTTTTAACCATTCCAACCATGGTGAAATATTCCACCATGATTCCAACTTATTTTTGTTTTTTAGTATGCTAAAGCCGAAAGTGTTTATTATAGGATTATTAGTTTTTATCCGAGATCGGCCAGTTATGGCTTGAAATTTATGTTATGAAATAGACTTTACAACAGGTTTATAAAACTATTAATTGCGGTACAAAACATCTAAAATGGCAATAATTGGTGAAAAACGTTATCAGCCCAATTATGAATAAAAATTCCCCGGGAGTTTTCTCCCTTCTCCCATTTTTCTTATGTTAATTCAATTGTAAAAATGGGAAAAGGGAAAAAACTCCCGGGGAATTTTTATTCATAATTGGGCTGTATAAAACCCTTGTTTTGATCGACTTTAACTCAGGCATTTTTTATCCGATCAAAGCAATTAGCCACTCTTCGACGCGTAATTTAGTAGCATATTAATTGAAACAGACTTTGACTCTGGAAGGCTGCTGAAAGATAAGTATACAGCGAAAAACACCAATGAACCGCTATCTGATAAATGTGGTAAAAAACAGCCCATATTCGTCCACACAAGCAGATGGAATGGTAAAAAAAGTTTTAAAATGTTACAATGTGTAAACACACACAACTTAAATTTAAATAAGCAGTCAATAAGAAGTCAAACCTTTGATATGAAATTACTTTATCATTTGACATCAAACACAATTCTCAAACGTTTTTCAATTGTTTGATTTTAACATTTAAATTCAAATTGATAATGATTTAAAAATAAACATTTGACTTCAAATGTTTTATCAATTTGAATTCAAATCATTATCAAATGTTAAATTTAATCCAAAACTAAACTTAACTTAATGTAAACATAAAAAATGGCGATTAGTTAAATTTTTACTTCGTGGTTAAATGTGTTATACAAGTGAACGATTTATTTCTTATGAAAAATAAAAATTATTTGTCAGTAATTACAATTATTAAGAATATGAATTAATAACAAGTTAGAGTGCTATATTCGGCTGTGCCGAATCTTTGATACCATCCACCGACAGTTCGAATGTTTAAGGAGTAATATCTGTATGATGTCTTTTTATTATTATTATCTTAAACTGTGACGATTTGTTATTAATTATGGTTTTAGGAGACTAAACTGTTTTCCGGGAGTATGGCATATATGGGGCCTAGGGTAAATTATGTACCGATCTTCACGAAATTTCACAGTATCATTTATAGTCCTATAAAATTGTGACGAGCCAAAATTTGTTATGATTGCATTATTTTTTACGGTTTTAAGCGTACTAAACTGTTTTCCGGGAGTAGTGTTTATATGGGGCTTAGGGTAAATTATGGACCGACCTTCGCGAAATTTTACAGTGTCATTTCTAGTCGAATAAAACGGACTTGTGCAAAATCTTATGTGATTCCGTGCATTTTTGCATCATTTATGTTAGTTTTTGTATCAAAATGATCAAGTTTTTGAAGGTGGTGGTTCCACATTTTGATTCATAGCTCTGGTCCTACTGAACCGATTTTGCTGAAATTCAATCCCAAACTGCTTAGGATAACTACAAGCAATTTGACACCTAGTTTGTTTATTTCTTTTGAGTTTTTCGAAAGTGAGCGTGTTTTCAACAGACGGACAGACGGACAGACGGACAGAAGGACAGACGGACAGACAGACGGACATGGCTAAATCGACTTAGAATTTCTCAAGCAGCCAGAATATATATACTTTATGGGGTCTGAGATGAATAATAAAAAAGTTTCACACGGAATGACAAACTTAGTATACCCTCTTCACAACTAATTGTGGTGGAGGGTATAAAAAAAAACAGGAAAATGAAGAAATTATAAGTTTGTTCTATGATTGCGGTGCTACAATCCTAAAAATAAAAGGAAGCCAAGTATTTCGTCTTTCCAAGAATTAGAGGACGGAAAGAACATTATTTCAACTTTTAGGTATGGTGCCAAATGTTTATCTCAAGAGTTAATTTAAATAAATAACGAATTTAAATTAAAAAAAAATATTTTTATTTATGTTCCACATTGTCTTATAATCCACATTTGAAAAACATTTAAGATTTACGTTTGAAAGCAAGTTGAAAATAAAGGCATTTTTCAATTTGAAAATAATTTTCCCTTTTTGTTGAGAATGCTATGATTTTCAAATCATTATCAAACGTTTGTCGTTTGAGAAAATGTTTGATATCAAATCATTTTCAATTTGAAATCAAACCTCCGTGTTTGTTGGGTAATAACGGCATTGTATAATGAAAATTTGTCAACGTTTTTTTGTTGTGGGTATAATTTATGAAGAAAAAATAAATAAATTTATTAATATGTAATCTTTGTTACTTTAGCTAACGATTCTTCAACTTCAACAACGACACCAACAGCAATACAGCGATGTCGCCTAATAACACGACGCCGGCCATCAGCGAACAGCCAATACGCAGCAACACAAATTGCTGAAATTATGCGTGAGGCGGTAACAATTATGATGGATACCTCACAGAATAACTTTGATCCAAACACAGCTTTTTCAAATTATTTGTTGAGCGAGCTTAACACGCTTAGTGAGGAAGATGCCGCATCTGTACGAAAAAGTGTTATGTTGTTCTTTTTACAGTGCGTCGAAGAGAAACGCAAAAAGAGCTCAAGTATTAAAACTGCATAAAATTATTGGATTTAATTTAAAAAAAAATTTTAAAATTTGAAGTTACTGGTTGAAGGGTACCCTTAAGTTTTTTTGTATTTACTTACCCATAGTATAATAAGTACCAGATTACACCTTGTACTTATTCTACCATGTACTTACCTAGGTATAATTACACACAAAATTTCATTTCAGTAAAATAAAAATTTCTGAAAATATAGTAATAAATGCTAATAAATGTACAACTAAAAATATTAAATGGTTGCACTTCATGAGAAAAAAAGTGTTCGTCAGTTTCATTTATTCACACGAAAATTTTGAAGAATGACATACATAGTTATAGTATGTTATCTTGTTCCTTTCCTTAATATATAGTGACTTTTCTTTCTGTTTGCCTTGAGTGTGCTAAATTTTTTGTAACATCTGGTCCAATTTTAAGCCATTTTTTTTTAGTACTCTAAATCTGTATTTCGATTTTACATGGTGTTCTCTCATCCTTTTGTCCGAATGATACCATGTGTTTCATCGGCCTAAGGTCCGGTGACTGAGGAGGCGTTATCAGAGTGTGAGAGGTATTCAGGGGTGTGCTGAAATCGAAAACGTAAAACGCAATAATTTGGAAGCTGCAGAGAAATATGTTTGTATATTTTTTTTCTTAGAATTCTTTTTTACAGAAATCTTATTAAAAAACGACTTCTAAAATTCTTGCGTTTTCGATTTCCTGCACACCCCTGATTGCATAAGACCCACAAGTGAACTGTATCCGCAGTGTGTTTGGTATCATTGTCTTACAGAAAATAGTAATCTAATACAATGCCCAGTTTACGTGCACTTTCTGCCAAATTTTCTATTAAAATATTTTAATAGACATGTTTGTCCATTATATTTTCCATAAACACAATTTCGCCGTCACCAGCAGAAGACATACATACACCCCCACACAATTACTCTAGCACCCCCATGTTTGACTGTGGTTTGAATGTTTTTATCCTGAAGTTCAGTTCCTCCCTTTCTCCAGATCAAAGAACGGCCATCCAACTAATGTACATACACAGAATTTGCTTTAAACATTACTCGAAATCTTTCAAACATTATTTCAAATGCGTGTTCTACCTATCTCCTACCTCTTGTTAAACGATAATTAAAAACTCTTTGGATGGCATTCATATTACGTGCACTAAAAGGCTTTAATATATTTGTTGTTCATCAAAAGCATCGTCCGGAACAAAAGCGTATGAAAGATCTTAATAGTAGTGCTTTTGTAGGAGGTAAATTTAGCTTGTTGTTTCCGAAATTTTCATTAAATGAGCATTTTCGAAAACACCATTAGATATTCAACTATTTGACCCTACGTCGATGTACAAAAATTTGTAAGATGCATCTGAAATGGCCATGAGAACAATGCTATGTAATCCTTAGGAATAAAAAATTACTTAAATTAAAACAATTTAAAACCTTAAAAAACCTTATTATTTGCATCACATACCTTCAGTACAATTACTGAAATGGTTTTGTGGGACAAGCCTGCTGTTTCCATTCCATACAAAAATTTTTTTACACACGTTGTCATTGGGGGTTATCCTTCCGCTCTCGCTTTTTTCGCAGTTACATAAGTGCCCATTTAGACAGGGAAACATTTTGTTTGAAGCAAATTACGGGTGGGGAAGAAAGAACGATTTTTGTGTTCGGAGACACGCATTGTTCACATTTACTTTGCTTTGCAACAAAAGTAACAGAATGTTTCCGGCAAAATGATCGCCTTTGTGACCGCGAGTGAAAAGCAAAAGAAAATTCCAGATGTTTTTCTTCCTAATGTTCGCTCGTCTAAACTCGGACAAAGAATGGCAACTGGATAAAAAAAAAAATAAATTCTTTTGCTTTTACAAAAAAAACAAAAAAATAAGAATGGTAATTGAATCAAAAAAAATTTTAAGCAGGCCTTTAATAAGGCCTGAAGTAAGAAGGTCTTCTGAGTTTTCCCGCTGGGCTGTTTTAACATTTTTTTGGTGTGGGTAAAGCCTACAGTACACGGAATGTAAAAAGCCACATGCGTATGTCGTTCTGACGTAATTTTGACGTCACTACAAAGCCTCAATAGCAAGTTTGTGATGTGTGATGACGACAAAATTGCGTCAGAACGACATACGCATGTGGCTTTTTACATTTCGTGTACTGTAGGCTTTAGAAACAATTGATTGATTTTAAGTTTAAACAAGTGTATTTGATATTAAGGGCAGAAACGTTTTGTCTCTTGTTAATGTGGGTTCAGCCTTACGCTATAATTTTCATCCATCATTGCAAATTATTAAATAGCTTTTTATTTATAATTTTATTTTAGCTTTTTAGATAAAGAAAGTAAGACTTAAAGCAATAAACATTACAAAAAATGTTATTAATATACTATATATCTATATATTATATAATTATTAATCATTTTAAACACTAAGGTTAAATTTTAGACTTGGGCGTTGCCAATTACTTTTCAACGACCAATTACATTGCATGTACTAATTACAAGTAATTGCTAAAGCATTTGACAACAATAAGTTTTTCTAATTACATAAATGGTAATCACATTTCTTTTATTTTGATTGATTGATATTAAATAATGTGCACTAAAGTATATCTGTGTCAATAAGGAAAATTGCTCTAGTCAATTTTTTGTTGTTTTTTTTTTTAGGAGAGCAATTTTCAACTTTAAAGGAGTTTTTTCAAAATTTACAGCTTTTTTAATACAATCATCACTTCTCTGCGATTAGATTTTTTAAGTTTTTATTCCTAAATATTTCTAATGTCACAGATCGGAAGTAAACTTTAGTGTTTATTACATATGTTATTGCACATTGAAAAAATATAAGCAGTTATTTTGCTGTAACTTCCTGAAAAATCGTACAAAATAATTGAAACTGTGGCTCCTTTTACGGTTCACAACTCAACTCAGTTGAGTTGTAATTAAGACAACTGGTTGTGATCAGTTGTAATTTTTGTTATATTTTTGTTCACCGCAATATAACAAAGTTGTAAACCATAATATAAAAATTAAGAAATTACAACTCAACTGAGTTGAGTGTTATTTTCAACGATCTCACACTTTTGAAGATCTCAAAGATTCCATTGCCTCAAATTTAAGGCCCAACCAGAATGTGAATAACGTGACTTAAGCAACTGAGCAAATACATGTAAATCATATGTGTAAACCCATATTGAACTTAAGGAAAATTTATGTTAAGTTTTATAAAACTGTCATTTGCTTAAGCAAGGTGCGAAACTATTCGCTCATTCCGTATGGAATCAATGTTTTTTTATTTTCTTTCTGTTATTTAAAATGCATTTGAAAGGCTTTTTGTTTTCTTTTTGACAGTAGCTTAAGTTTGTTTATGCACATTCTGGTTGGGCCTTTAGTGTAAGTCAACTTAAGCACTTTTTCCTTTTTGGCACAGATTTACATATACATACAATTTAAAAATACTAATGCCATATTTCTTCAATTTATCTCATTTAACAAATATGCTTAAAAATATGCAAAAAAAAAAACATAAACATGCACAATAAAATTCTGAAAAACGTGTTGTTTACTAAAATTTGAGTTTTGATCCGCAGTTGGTAATCTTTTCTGTGGAAATGATCACGTTACAAATTACCTATAATTAGTAATTGAACTGTAAATAGCAACTCCCAAGACGGATACATTTAAATAAATTTTTAATGTTGTCTGTTTTTCTTTAAAACCAAAATTTGCGCTTAAAAGTTCGTTGTTTTATTTAATTCCAACGACTTTTCTTAGCTTTACGTTTATCCCCTTGAGTATTACTACAGTTACTTTTGCTCATAGAAGGTTGTGGTGGCGGAGGAGGAGGGGCAGGCGCAGCAAATACCCCAGTTTCAGGAACCGTTTCTTCCCATGTTCTATCTGTAGAAGGTTTAAATTGTGATTGATATTGAGTACGAAAGGCTTCACGCATAGCTGCATAACGATCTGTGGCCGGACCCGCAGATGACAGTGACTTGCTTGTGGAAGTAAAGCTGCTACTAGAACTGTTGTCATTTGAAGACGATGACGTTTTGGAGCCAAATCCAGTTCGTTCACGATAACCTAAACCTGTGTGGTTACCAGTAGGATTTTTACCTTTACCCTGTTTAAAGCGCGAACTGCGGAACCAAGAACTTTTCATTGCAAGCTCCATTAAATCTTCAGGGACTTGTTGATCAGCTCCTTCTAAGTTACGTACTAAATGTCCGGCAAATTCTTTATCTTTTTCTGTCACCAGTGTGTAGGCCGTACCCTTTTCTCCTGCTCTTCCTGTGCGACCAATACGATGGGTATGTGTATCAATATCTCTGGCAATGTCATAATTTACAACATTTTTAATGTGAGGTATATCTAAACCTCGGGCTGCTACATCTGTGGCTACTAAAATATCGCACTCTTTGCGTTTAAATTGTGTTATGACTTTATTACGGTCTGCCTGATCCATATCACCATGAAGCAGTAGGCAATTGTATTCTTTAACTAATAAATTATTTGCTACCGATTCAGCATCTGCTTTTTTGGTAACAAATATCAAAACACTTCCTTCAGAAAGAAAGCGTACTAAATTGAGAAGTAGCCAATTCCATTTTTGCATCGGATTTGGAAAAACATAAACGTATTGTGTAATGTCTTGATTGGCCTCATTAAGATCTCCCTGAACAATGCGTACGGGGTCTGTTAAGACATCGCGAGCTAAACGTTCTATGCGCTTTTTAAACGTAGCAGAAAAAAGAAGAGTTTGACGATCCGGTCTAACATGGTTACAAATTGAGCGGACCTAAAATATAAAGAAAACAAAAAACAATTAAGACATATATTAATATAAATTTTATCTGTAAAATATTTATGAAGGAGTTATATTTAATATACATTGTTAAAATTCAGAAAAATGTTTTGTTGCATTTCTTAAATTTATTTATATTATTTACCTGAGGCTCAAAGCCCATATGAAACATACGATCTGCTTCATCAAGTACCAAAAAGGTAACCCTCCTTAAGTTAGTAGCTTTCATTTTAACCATATCAATCATACGTCCAGGTGTTGCTACTACTATTTCTGCACCCTGCTCTAAAGCTTTGCTCTGTTCCCATTTAGAACCACCACCATAGCAACACACTACATTGAGATTATACACCTTACCAAATTTTTTAGCTTCATTGTAGATCTGCAAAGACAATTCACGAGTGGGAGCCAAAATTAAACCTATTGGTCCATCATCTGGTTTTAGAACGCGTTGATCCATTATATGCACTAGCATGGGCCAAATGAAAGCAGCCGTTTTTCCCGAACCAGTTTTGGCAATACCAATGATATCGCGACCACCTAATGCGGCTGGTATTGCTTGAGCTTGAATGGGTGTGGGCTGTGTATATTCAGCTTTACGTATGGCCTTCATAAGTGGTTCATCAAATCCAAAGTGACCGAATGAAGTTACCGGTTTAGGTGGCTCTGGACCGGTAACTTTTACACCTAAAGTTTTACGCAAATCTCTAACTTGTTCTTCATTTAAGTTAGCTATGTCTTCATGAGGAGTATAGAAATTTTTCTCAAAACTTTCATAACTGATTTCAGAATGGTATATAGGAGGAAGCGGGTCAATATTTTTATTTTTTGGTGGTGCAATGGGATTGCCATCTTCATCATACTCGATTTCAACATCTGAACCATCATCTCTTAAGCCTGCTTGAGGATTTTCTTCCATATAACGATAATAGCTCTCTTCGTCATCTTCTTCGTCTATATCACCTCTAACTCCCTTTTTTTGACTAGTCCCGGCAGCACTAACTGATGTCGCGTATGTTTCTTTACATACTTTTTCCTTTTCCACCTGCTGTTTTATGCCAGCCATAAATTGATCCAGAGGATCTTCATCCGAATCACTATCTTGTTTGTTTGATGTTTGATAGCCCGGGGAACCAGGGGCAGGTATGTAGGCCCGTTGCGGCACTTGCTCTTCATCATCGTCAAAATAATCATCCTCAGTACATGCCTTGCGTTTCGCAATATAATTTTGTGAGTTGGAAAATTGGCTTATCGATTCTAATGTCGAATATCCATATTTTGATGTACCAGCATCACTAGAGGCTCCGCGTATATTACCCTTTTGATAGCCACGGTGATTAAGTGATGAAGGTGGTGGTACTGCATTCATAGAAGCACCTCCACGATTTGAATTTGTTTTATAAGGAAAGCCTCCACCACCAATACCACGATAATTACTCATTTTGAAAAACTTAAACAAAAATATTTATTTCTACCGATATTATTTTTTTTCTAAAAAATTGTATTGCAAATAAAAGATTCTGTAAAACTCGTCCGGTCTCAAAATTTGTTCGCGTCAATTTTAGTTCTTGTCAAATTATTACGAACCAGTGTAAACCCAGAAACTAAACAAAAACAAGTTTCTTTAATCTACAACGAATTATAAACACACTGTTGCAAAGAAAACTTAAAGTGTACGGTGTTGAAACAATAACAGTAGTATTTCCTTGCTACCAGTGTTTGTAAATAAACCGAAAATTATTTAGCGTACGGTACATGGTAGTGTTTTCTATATTAGTACGCAACCCTTAATACCATTCATGACTATTTTCACGAAAGTAACAAGTATTATGTATTGTTCTGTTTTTCGTTATAATACAGAACAATTGTAATGATTCTGTAGATATATTTTTTACTTTGTTTGTGCTTTCAATGTAATTTTTGGCGTTGCGTAGCTTTTTACACAAATAATTATGTACAAAGCAACAACAAAATTACAAAATATTTATGACATTGTTTTTGCTTTAAATGTCATTCTTTGGCGTTGCATTGCGTTTTACAAGGGCCTTATACCCTTTGTACACTTGCATACATTTCGGAGGAACGCATGGAAGATGTTGAAAATGTGAAATACGCGTTCACACTTGAAACATCTAACATCTACTATCAATAAAAAATGTCACCATTTCTGAAAAAAAACTTTTATTTTTTTTAAGTCCATTTTTTTCTCAAATTCATTTTATTTAATAATTTTAGCAAAATTAAGCAAAGTAAGGCTTGCAAAAAAGGAAAAACTTGAGAAATGGTAACGCTGCTTTCAAAGCAACTTCCATTTTGTCAGTGATGCCACAATAATTACAGAATTTATTGCCACTTTTCTAGTGATGACACTAAAAGAATCGAAAAATGTAAAAGGGAACAAAATGAGATAGTAACATTCTGTTGAAAAATTTTGATTTTTAGCCCTATGTATTTCTTATGGGAAAATTCCAACATCTTTGCAAATTGATGTTAAATGTTGACAAGTGTGAAAAGGCTATTAATGTTCTTTAGTGTTTTTTGATCAGCAAACAATTTAAGCACCGCTTCTCACTAGTATTGTTGTTGTTACTTGGCAACTTGAACGACCATAGCCCGAATAGCCTGTGTATTTATTCAATAAACTGTATTGCTTACTTGTTTCGTTTTTGCATAAAAAAATTTTTTATACAAATTTATATAAAATTACTTATTAAATACATATGCATATTTAAAAAAAATAAAAATATAATTAATAAGTATATATGCAAGGTATATTTACACAAGGTAGACTCATTTGGGAGTGTAGACATGCTGCTCTATAAAAGGAACCGAGTTGACAAATTGTCTTCATATAAAACAAAAACAATTTAACGCACACATGTACAAATTTTGGCTCATATACACGAAATTTGAAGTTTGGGTTTCAACTAGGGGTAAACAGCTGACAAACATATGGGCCAACGAGTTTACCTTGTGTAAATATACCTTGTATATATGTATGTATGTTTAACATATAGAATATACCAGCAGAGACCTGCGCCTTGACGGCTGAAGCCGGCTGAGCCGCGCCGCCGATTATTTTTAACAGCCGCCGCCGCCGAAAATTTATCGACTAACGTCGGCTTAAAATCAGCCGCCGGTCACAGTCATTTAATCAAATATTCCCTACAAGAAATGCATATCCAAAACTAGAAAAAAAATTTTTCCATTCTTTTTATTTTTTATAAAAACATTTTTTTTTAATAAAAACATTTTTTTTTTAATAAAAACATTTTTTTTTATTAAAAAAAAAATGTTAATGAGTAAGATATAGATAGTCCTTGTATATTTTTAAAGGTTTTGCGGTAAAAATTTAAAATCTCATTTAGGAATAGATTTTAGTCGCAAGAATTAAAATAAGTATACATATATGCAAATTAATTTTATTATTCAAACTAAAATATGAAAAGTTGGTAAAAAAAAAAATTTTTAAATTGACCTAAGTTTAAGTCGGCTTCAGCCGGCTTTGAGCCGCCGCCGGCAATATTTTTACCAGCCGCCGCCGCCGACAAAATTTGACGGCGCAGGTCTCTGTATACCAGATTATCCGCGTAGAGTACATAAAGTGTTTACTAAACACAGCTTGACAGCTGATGTTTACTAACAAAACCTTCACTACATACATACATATTCACAAGACATAATAATCTGAACCATTTTTAAATAAAATGGTTGAAAAAGCTTCCCAAGATTATAGTAAAATACTACAAAGTGTCAGTCTAGAAAAAGAGGTATATTAAATTATGAATTGAAAATAAATATTTCTCAGAAAAATAACCAATAAATTAAAATTTCAGATCAACCCAATATGTTTGAGCATAGAAGATATGCTGACCAGATTAGACGAGCTAGAATCCTTATTAGTCAATGTAAGCCAATTTTGTTGAAACTTAATAATAATTAACAAATATTAAATAATTTAATTTTATTCTTACTCCTCCTTTAGGTTAAAGGTGAAACCAATGTAATAATGGATCAATACACAAACAGTATTTTAGCTTTTACACCACAATTTGAAGTTCTCAAGGAACGCATTGACCAACTGGAACATTTTATCGAAGTTGTTAATAATAATGTCGATGAAGTTGAAAAGTCCATAGATAATGCCGAAGCAGAATTAAATGTCACCGATTACAGTTTTAAAAGATTATTGTTTAAACCTTTACTTGCTAAGGCTAAATCGGTTTCAGAGTCGAATTCCTTGTCACCTACGGAAGAAAATGAACTTGCTACAAATCTTAAAGATGATAAATTTCAAGCTGTGCCTATTTTTAGTACTTCCAATTACTTCAATCGTGACACTTTTTAAAGTCTAGATTTAAAAAAAAAAAACATAAATTAAGAGAATTATTAAATTTAAATTGCCTAAATTTTTAACTGAAGATAAAATAATAACGAATGTTTAAAAACTTGAACTCTATAGATATTCGCCAGTCGCTAAAAATGAAATTCTAAAAATTACATTCGCAAAGCTAAAGCGGCTATTTTGTAAATCTCTTTACCTTAGATAAAGGAAATTAGTTACAATACAAGGTAAAATAGGTCTGTTCAATAAGAGAAAATTATTGCTTATTTTCAATAATTAATACTAGAATGCAGCGTTGTCAACTTTGAAATTTCAAAAAGCACCAAAACGAAGAAGAGAACGCGCCATTTTTATATTTAAAATGTAAGAGACAAAAAATTTTAAAGTTTTACCAGCATTTACACAAGGTAGACCCATTTGGAAGAGCATTAAAAAAAT
Source organism: Pollenia griseotomentosa (assembly GCA_963931875.1). NCBI lineage: Eukaryota > Metazoa > Arthropoda > Insecta > Diptera > Polleniidae > Pollenia > Pollenia griseotomentosa. The sequence goes on along the minus strand of OZ007562.1, from coordinate 169,880,921 downwards.
ACCCGACTTCAAAATTGTCTCCATATAAAAGAAAAACAATTTAACGCACACATGCACATATTTTGGGGTATTTCGCCCTTGTCTAATTTTATGTTCAATGAATTTAGTAAGCCAATATTTCAGACATAATGTTCTGTAATTGTATAGGTCTGTTTAACTTATCTATTTTTTTTAATCTGAGCTACTACTTTGGGACCTGTTAAATAATAAATTAATATTAATATTTTTTAATAAAATTTGTGTTTTTAGATTAATTGTATGTATATACTTACATACATATATTTATTATATTCGTTATTAATATTCAGGATTTTTGTCCTGTAATACATTTTTTATTGACTTTGATAGGCTTCTGAACTTATATTAAAATCAATAAATTTGTGAGCTAGTGAGTCTACCTTATGGAAATGTATGTACCTTGATTTTGATAGTAAAGTTTTTACTAGCAAGAATTATTCAACCACCTGTTTCACGTATTTGTTCACAAAACAAAAACAATTTTCATAATTTTTAAATTAAAAAAAGTTTTTTAAAAATATGTACGTATAAATTAAGGAACAGTAGCCTTAAGTAAAATGTTTAAAACAATTGAATTAAGCAAGAATGAATCTATTTCTTACATTTGGATACTGCCGATATGCCTAACTTGCTAGTTTTTGCTGGTAAGGCATTGCAAGTTTCTGGTAATACCTAATATTTTGTTTAACTATTTTTGATTATTACTCATTTGGTATGTAATAAAAACCGGAATACACTTTTTATTAAAAAAAGTAGTTTTTAATATAATTATTATTTTTTATTGGCTTATTGTTTAACAGTTGTGTTTCGCAGAAAAATAATCAAATATTAGTTTTAATTTTTATAATATGTAGCTTAGTTCAATATTAGGCTTGCAAAGCAGCAAATGCAAAATATCGTAGCACTTTAATGAAATCTAGCGAAAACTCTGTGTATTTTGTTGTTGGATTTAACGAAAGAGCTACGATATTTTGCATTTGCACTTTTGCAAGACTAAAACTGAACGCCGCTATTGATTTTTGCAACAGCAGTAATTGTACACATTGACGAAAAAACAAAACATGTAAACATACATTTCTGTGGCATTTTGACAAAACATCTTAAGTTAAATTTAAAAAGTTCGAAAAATGTTGTTAAGTTAATTTTAAGTTAAACAATTTTACATTTTTTTTGACATAACTTCATTTTTTATCGATAACTTTTTAAAAATTGTTGACAGTTTGCCATTTATCTTAATACAGCTGAACTCTTTGCACTTGGTAAATTTTTCTATTACATTATATTTGTACTGTTCACCAAAACTTGAACAATGCATTAAAAATGTAGTGTCATAAGGGCTTAATCATACGAATTTTCATTCAAAAAACAATTCTGTTTACATTTTTAAAATTTTGTATTATAAGCAAAATTTTTTTTAATTTTGGTTTATTTTATTAATTAATAAAAATGATTTTTTTTACCAAGTTTTTTTTTTAAAAAACTTTTTTGCTATCTTATCTCGACTTAAGATGTTTTATTAAAATACCACAGATTTATAGATTAAAAAATCTTCCTATTAACTTTAATAAATTTTGGCATAAATTTTGTGCATGTTAGTAACCTGCGATGTTTCGAAAATAGATTTCATATATTCGAACAGCTTAATATTGCTAGATATCATGTGAAAACCTAAAAAAATATTCTTTGCCTAAAAAGGTCGTAATTTTTTTATCAAATTTTTTAATGTACAGCTTTTAACAAAATTTCACTCAAACTTTCTTTAACTTGGTTAATTTTTTTATATAATGTTAACTGATGATTCAAAATAAACATTCTCGCAAATAAGATATCCCATTTTGTTCATTGATTCCAAATTTAAAAACTTAACAACATTTGTATTGTTGATTTCTTATTTTTTTATTATAAAATATAAATATACAAAGAAATTGCAGTTGATGTTGTTCCTAATAATTAGCATTCTATTACGAATTAGTTTATTAAAAAAAAAAACTTTTTAAGAGCTATTTAAGCATATGATACTTGTCGACATATATTATAGGCTTAAACTCTATAAAAGACTATTTTTTACGAATTTAAGTTAGTAGTGAATGAATTTTAATACGAAAAAGACGCACAAAGTTCATTATGAAATTGATTGTAAGTATTAATATAGAAAATTTTTGTAAAAGAAAATCACGAATTTGTTTATTATATTCATAGCTTATAATCGCCACAGTGGTGGCTTGTTCGTGCGCAGCCCCATCATTGGAGTTACAGCATCCTAGTCCAGTTAATCCTATTGTGATGGTTGAGGTTAAACCGGAAGAAAAAATTGTTTTAATTACGGATCCCAAAGAAATTGCTAAATTTAAAAGAGAAATTAAACAACCTTTTTATCCAACTGTTTTACCTAATGAGTATGTACATCACATAGCAAAACGCGACCACAAGCCAAAAGATGAAGCTAAATCTCAAACCGAAACTCCAAAAACACCAAAAGATGCAAAAAAACCACAGGTACCAAATCAGCCAAGTTTAAATATACGCAGTCGTAGAAATGTCGTATCAACTAACTCTGAACATTCTAGAGTTGAAGTATTCCAAAAACCACAACCTCTTCCAGTCATTTTGCCATTAGAAACAAATGTTCATCACCCTAAAGAGTCCCCAAAAGGCGAAAATGAAGAAGATCCACAGGATGATGAAAAAGTTTATTTGGTAAATCAACATGAGTCCGTTCATGGTCATGAAAAAGTAGAAGAAATCGGAAAAGTCCAGGATTTAGCACTAGCTGTTAAAGATAAATCTCCAGATACTCTACATCATAAACGTGACATTCCCGTGCCCTTGGTTCCGAAACATCATCATCCTGAAGAATCTCCAAAAGAGGAATTCCATGAAGAAGAAAAAAAAGTTAATTTAGAAAATCCACATGAATCTCAAACACTTCCAGCTCACAAACAGGATAATGTAAGTGTACAAGAATTACGGAAACCTCAAATACTACCATCAATTGTAAAAGGGATATCTGTAGATACACAGCAACATAAACGTGACATAACCGTACCAGCACATACTCAGGAACACATTGGGCCTACTGATTTTCAGAAACCCCAAGTGCTTCCAACTCATGACAATCACTTACAAACTTTACCTAAAATTGCAACTATACCAACAATTGAGTCGTCACACCCAAAACAGCACGAAATTCACGTACTAGCAGATACTCATCAATCTAAAGAACCTCCACAAAAATCAAATTATAATAAAGTAGAAGGCTCTGGAAATCATCCTAATATACACGACGTACAGGTAGAAGATCTATCAGAATCTAAACCTTTTCAAAAACCTATTCAAATTAATCTTTCAACTCAGGACGACCCCAAGCCAACCATTTTAAATGATCACTTAAATACTCAAGATTTCAGTACAACTTCTACTACAGAACATCTCATTTTCAAAAATCGACCAGTGCCAGTTTCTGAACTTTTTGCCAGGTAAATGCAGATTTCAGTTAAACTATTACATTTTTGTTATGAATATCGTGTTTCTTTTTTTAGAGCTCATAATAATTAAAAAGTAAACGAAGAACAGGTTTTAAACAAGGGCCGATAATGCTAATTAATTAAAAAGCAACGACGATCAAAGTATTGTACAATCATGTTGATTTCATTTTATTTGTTTGTTTAAATTTATTCAAGTTTCGTATAAAAAGAAAATATTTGTTTAATTTATGTTTATGAAGGTATAACATACATAGGCTCAACACAAGCATATATATATATTTTTAAAACTGATCTATCAATTAACACGTAACACGATTTATTACATAGCAATTGGTACAAGTTTTGCCATTTGATTTTTCAACAAATTAAATTATATTTTAAAAGTTGGCTGAGGATTAAATAAAAACCAAATTATTTTTTTAATCACGATATTACCAGGAAATAGATATGAAAATATTCAGATTCAAGAACAGACATTGGGCCTGTTCATAAAAAATAATTTCAAGTTTTTTTATTGTGTGACTATTATTTTTGTGGAGTATTTAACAATTTTTTGGTCCACATCTACTTCACTCATATATATTTAAGCTTTTTAAATCACACGTGAGATGTTGTGGTGTTCTGAAACTCATACCGATTTTTTGTTGCTCAGTGTGCTTTCGGCAATTGAAAAGCATACCGAATCAAACAAAAACGGAACACCAAAATATCGCACGTGTGATTTTAAAAGGAACATGTCATTTGGGTTAAAGTTATTTTCAGAACAGGCCTGTATTTTGAAATATTTCCTAATTAGAACATTTCAATAAAAATTTTAAAAAGGATAACAAATAATCTCGACATACTGAAGTAAAAACTTTAGATATCTCTCACTAAGATTTTGTCAAGCCCGATTTCCGAAGTATTCGAAAAATCACGTATTTATCTATTTTTATGGTTTACTTCCGGTTTACAAAGTACATATTTAAGACTTAATATATGTAAATATTTAATTTTTTGGAGTACATATTTTGCATTTACTGACTTTCAGTAAGCACTTTAATTGTTCACAACACTATTTAATTTGTTGTCATTATACATAAAATATTCATCAAAGTAACAAGCTATTGAACTTGCAGAATAACTCTACAGGAGATGTTTCAATAATTCCCAGCAATATGACTTAAGCGACAGTTCTGACTTAGAAAAGAAACCTAATTTTTACTTAAAAGAAATTATAACCCCAAAAACGTTTAATAACTACAGTGATTTAAGAAAGGATTTTTACAAGGCATCACTGATAATTAACCCAACCTCAACGAGTGGTTAACGTGTTTCTTCATTATCATATACTATAAATACTAAAGGCGTTTCTTTTTTAAAAAGTGTATCATTTAACTGGCAACATGCTTTTGCAAGTTGTTTTTGTTTTTTTTTTTAACCTACTTACAACTACAATTAATGTTGGAAGAATTCCAATCAATTGTAGTGGGGAATGTAAGAAGAGATAAACTCACTGTTTATTGTTGATCTTTTTGTTTAAACTTTGATATTGTTACAAGTATTTAGAACTGTTGCTTATTATTTTTATACGCTTAACAGTTTTATTTGGTTTAATATCTTAAGTTTTTCTAAAATCTTTTTGGATGAAGTTTCCTGACGATCTGGCCTAAGCAACCACTGAAATGCGCATAGGAACAGCTTATCCCATCAACAACAAATTTCAGTGTTTTTATCAAGAATAAAAATTGGGAATTAAGCACGAATAACAAAATCTTTTAAATCAATAATAACTTATCATAGCGCGATTGAATTATCCTCAAGATACGTAAGACTTGTGTGATAGTGTAAAGTACCCTTTATTAGAAAATGCTACTTTTCTTTATCTTCTGTTAAACATTTTAGTCCGAGTTTAGACGAGCAAACATTTGTAAGGAAACATCTGGAATTCTGTTTTTTTTTCATTCACGATCACACAGACGAAACATTATGTTTCTATTGTTGATTTTTTGTCAAAAAGAAAAGCAATGTCAACAAAGAAATTGCGAGCAAAGTGTGTCGCCGAGTACTGAACATAAAAACCATACTCTTTTCCCATCCTTTAACTTGGTGGTCACACGATCAAGTTTTGCCTCCCCATTCCTTACAATTTGCAATACACTCTCACTTTTTTTACTAACCCATTAATACTTTTTAAATTGACCACGAGATTGCTTTTAACTCACCTTTCCATTTGTTTGGAAATTTTACGTTAAATTTAACAACTGATTACAAGTTTGTCTTTATAAATTGTTTTCTTGATGACATCGTGAAAGTAAATTGCTTAAGAATTGTGTGCAGCCTACGTCACAGCTTTTAATTTATGTAAATTTTGAAAATCAGTACATTTATGTTAAAGACTATCAAGTAAAACTTGAACGTGTGGCTGCAGGGTAATATAAACCAAACTAAATGGTTCCCTTCCAAATGTTTCCCTGTATAAAAGGTGATTTAGCAAATTGCTTGGGCTTTGTCATTTTTAAAATCCAGTTTATGGCAGCACTGGAAAGATGGTTGTGTTCATTACGTGTTTATTTGTATTGTAAATTCATTTACGTGTCGGCGGATAGTAAACTATTAAAATTTATATTAAAATGTTAAAATTTATATATTTTTTATTAACAATAACTTTAGTAAGTAGCTCATTAATATTATAAGAACATTAAAATAATACATTATTCATTTTACTTGATAGTCGTATGCAGTAGGAGAATTTACTGCGAACGATTGTCGTGAACTTGGTTTTATTAAAGGACAATTATTATGTTCCAATTGCGAAAAACTTGATGATTTTGGTTTGGAAACTATAAAGTATGTATTTTAAAATATAAAAAAATTTTCTATTACAATCTCTTTCAACTAGACTTCATTGCCGCGAATGCTGTACTCTAGATGTTTCACCATCCGCCCAACGTCGTTACCCAAAAGCAATACTAGAAGTATGTACTTGTAAATTCCGTGCATATCCACAAATCCAAGCTTTTATTAAAAGTGGTCGACCGGCTAAATTTCCTAACTTAACTATCAAATATGTTAGAGGTTTGGATCCCATTGTAAAATTGTTAGATACAAATGGCAATGTTAGGGAAACCTTATCCATCGCTAAATGGAACACTGACACAGTCGAAGAATTTTTCGAGACACATTTGGAAAAGTTGGGTGCTGCCGGAGGAAAGCAATCATATAGTGTAATTGAAGAAGAAGAGGATGACGATTATCTCAGAACAAATTTGATATAAAAAACCAAATAAAATTGTTTTTGTAGATAGTTTAAATTACAGTTGGAACCATAAGTTGTAGTCTATGCCATAAGTTACCTGTGTAAATCATTTCTTAATGACAACATTCCTTTAATTATTATCAATTGCATAGAAAATTATACAATCTAAATTTCGAAAATACAAAAATTTCATAATGTAGTTACAATTACCAAAATGTTAACCACATTTTTAAAAAGAATATGGCAGTCTTCTTGAGAAAAATTTCTGATATTTAAAATATACAGCCCAATTTTCCCGGGAGTTTTCTCCCTTCTCCCATTTTTCCTATGTAAATTCAGTTGCAAAAATGGGAAAAGGGAAAAAACTCCCGGGGAATTTGTATTCATAATTGGACTGATATACATACAGTGGCCGACAAAAGTCTACATACGACCCTCATTTCTTCCACCTGACGAGACCAAAAGCACTATGAAAAAAAGTAATGATGCAGGTTTGTTTGAAATCTGGTTTTATTAATAGAAAACGAAAAAAATAACATACTTCAATATACACTTTAAAAAATATTTACAAAAAACGAAAAAATAGCATTGACAAAAGTCTACATACGGCAAACATGTCATGCTTTGTGTTTTTCTTGCTGCTGGATGATAACGGCTAAGTACCGTTATTTTCTTTAAATTTACTTTTCTGCATGTTTTACATTTCAAATCAATTGCATTCGGTTGTATTCTGGACAGTTTCCAGCATAATTCAATTGTAACAGCGGCCTCGCGAAAAGAAATTTTAACTGATGTGAGAAACTAAGTCGTTAAATATAGAAACGAGAAAAAATCGTTCAGGGAAATATCAAAACTGTTGAATTTAAGTAAAGCAACAGTTCAAACTGTATTTAATAATTTTAAAAACACTGGTTCTATTGAAAATAAACCGCATAGTGGTCGCCCTTAAAAGCTTAGTCGCAGAGATGTCAGCTTTATAATAAAAGAAGTGGGAAAAAAAATCCAAAAGTGAATGCCACAACGCTGGCCCAAGAGCTAACAATAAGATCAAATACGGTTCTGCATCCACGAACAATTCAAAGAACCCTAAATAATAATGGTTTCTACAGCAGAATTCCGCCCAAAAAACCCCTTATAAGCGAAAAAAAAAACCGAAAACCGCTTGGAATTCGCCAAAATTCATTTGGCAAAGGATTTGACTTCTGGAAACGAGTTTTGTTTAGAGATGAGTCAAAATACAATATTTTTGGAAGTGATGGGAAAGCGAAAGTTTGGAGAAAAGCTAATACAGCGATGAATCCGAAGCACTTAGTACCTACTGTTAAGCATGGGGGTGGCAACGTGATGGTTTGGGATGCTGTCGCTGCATCTGGTGTAGGAAATCTTTTATTTGTCGAAGGTAATATGGATCGGTTTCAATATAAGTCTATTTTAAAACAAAATCTGGGAGCATCGGTCAATAAATTAGATCTTGGTGAGAGTTGGATTTTCCAACAAGATAACGACACGAAACACAACGCTCAAGTTGTAAAAGAATGGCTGCTTTACTATGCTCCCCGACAATTGCACACACCACCTCAAAGCCCGGGCTTAAATGTCATTTAACACGTTTGAAAGATTTTGGAACGTAAAATCAGAAAGCATCATATTACTAGCGCTCCAATGTTGAAAAAGATGCTGAAAGAAAAATGGCTAAGAATTACGCCGATTGAATTGGAACATTTAGTTAATTCAATGCCCAGACGCTTACAGGCTGTTAAAGATGCCAATGGTGGCCCAACCAAATACTAAATTTAATAATAAAAATATTATTTAATGTTTCAATGAAGATTTTTATGTTATCTTACAAGCCGTATGTAGACTTTTGTCATTGCTATTTTTTCGTTTTTTGTAAATATTTTTTAAAGTGTATATTGAAGTAAGTTGTTTTTTTCGTTTTTTATTAATAAAACCAGATTTCAAACAAACCTGCATCATTACTTTTCTTCACAATGCTTTTGGTCTCGTCAGGTGGAAGAAATGAGGGTCGTATGTAGACTTTTGTCGGCCACTGTACATATGTGCATAAGTATTAAAAAACTAAATTTATACTTAGGACTATTAAAACTAAAGTATATCATTAGCTTTGTTCCCGTACTTTAAATTGGAACCTCATTGTTTCCTATAAACGTTCCTGTACTCGAAAATTTTAACATTAATATCCCAATTTTGAGTACTGGGACAAACCTATTCCAACTTAAAGGAAGTACACTGAAAATTCGTCCGACTTTGCATTATACGTAAAGGGTGTTTTTAGAGTGTCACAACTTTGAGTTGGCATCACTGCATTATTTGAGCACCCATTTAACAGCTGATAGTTATTTTTTGTTATGAATCGACTTGCACCAGAGCAACGCGCGCAAATTGTTGAAATTCGCCATTCAAAATTTTCTTCTCCGATGAAGCCTATTTCTGGTAAATAAGCAGAATTGTCGTATTTGGAGTGAGATTGGTGTTCTGATTGCGCCTTCTACAAGCCAGCCGTGGCGGCCACATAGCAGAAATCATATTTAAACATTAATTTCATAAAATTTTCTCTCCAATAAAGCCTGCATTAATATTAAAAATATATTTCTTTGCTTTATTATGATCTAAACTTGTGTCACTATAAAAAACACCCTTTATATCGTTTCGTGAGTGTTTTTTTTATAATACTTGCCCTGAATATAATTTTTAGACTATTTAAAATAAAAAACAGTCTACCGAAGGTTTACAGCATTATTCAGGGGTGTGCTAGAAATCGCAAACGCAAAATGCAAGAATTTGGAGGCTGTTTTTAATACACTTGTAATCTAATTTTTGTTATAAAATTCTGTTTAATAGAGAAATGTTTGTATAGGTAATATGTGTCATCAAATTCTTTTATTACAGAAATCTTACTAAAAAACGACTTTCACAATTCTTGCGTTTTGCGTTTGCGTTTTCGAGCACACCCCTGAATAATGCCGTAAACCTTCGGTAGACTTTTTTTTATTTTAAATAGTCTAAAAATTATATTCAGGGCAAGTTTTTCATGCTATTTGCCAGACGTAAAGTAAATTTATAAGTCATTCTAAAAGCAATAAAAATTTTTTATTTAAATAAGGGAAATAATTATATAATACTTACATAGGTACTTAATTTCACCTCGAAATGCAGGGGCAGTGAAGAATATTCCATTTTCATGTTATTGTAAAGAACTAACTAATCGTAAATTCTTAGCTAAAATGCATGACTAACAAAAATATAATTTTACAGAAGAAGCAAAAAACTTTGTAAAATTAAAACTTTAAACATGTCAGAAAAACATATCGCACTGCTTCCTCTAAAAAGAGTCAACTCAAAATTTTTCAATTTTCACTTTTTGCAAGAAATCGATGTACAGTGGTCATATCTACGCAGTGTAAAAATCTTAGATCAGGAATAACAGTTCCCGTGATCTTGATGCCTAACGTTTGCCATCACTAAAGAAGGCTCAATAGAGTTAGAGAAGGCAGGTCTGAAGATATCCTTTGGAGTGCGGGACGCTAAAATGAAAGTGTTCCGTCAACAGGCTAGGCGAGTGGTGAAGCAGATAAAGTCGAGTCACCAACAACTTGATTACCGGTATGCAGCTCTTCGAGTCATAGAAGAAGCCACCTGATGGCTTACGCTTGCCATCACTGAAAAAGGCTCAATAGAGTTAGAGAAGGCAGGTCTGAAGATCTTCTTTGAAGTGCGAGACTCTAAAGTGAAAGTGTTCCGCCAACAGCCTTGGCGAATGCTGAAGCAGATAAGGTCGAGTCACCAACAACTTTCTGGCCATTATGCAGCTCTTCGAGTCATAGAAGAAGCCACCTGATGGCAACGAGAGTCGTGCAGATCAATCTGCAGCACTCAAGATGTGCTTCCGACAATCTCGGGGACAATCTAGCTGAGAAGGATATCGACTTAGCGCTGGTTCAGTAGATGGCGACAACTTATAACATACTTTACGCAAAAGACAAAGATAGACCAAAAGCATGTCTTATTTCAAAAACACACATTAACATCTTTTGCACACATCTTAGCTCAGCAGACCACTTAGTCGCAAGATTCGGGATAGTTAACATTAGAAGATTCTTGATTGCGCCATGGTATATGACACATACAAAGACGCCCCTTTAGATGAAGTACGGGCGCTCTTATCCACTTCAAGCGGTAAACAGGACATCATCCTAGGATGTGATACCAACGCTAGGCACACCATCTGAAGCAGTAGTAAAATTAACAATAGAGGTGAGTGTCTATTGGATTTTATTAATACTAACAAACTTACCATTTGCAATTCTGGTTCCAAACTAACATTTAGCTTAGGAAATTTTAATGGCAGGAAAGAGGTACTGGACATCACACTAATAAGCGATTTGTCTAAGTTATCAGTTGATAAGTGGACAATAGATCTTTCTCGGACCAAAACTAAATGCTCTCCGATATTATACATATATGTAAACCGGAGAAATTATGCTTAAGAAATCCGAGACGGACTTCTAAACTCAATGGAATTCTCAGGCACAAACTCAAAAGAATGACAGTCATCTGAGATTCGACTTTTGCACTCGATAAGGTGGAGAAAGCCTTTAGTTACGACATGATTAAGGCATTTAAAATCTCCTGCTCCATTACAAAGGCCAAGAGGAATTTCCCTGCCTGGTGAAACTCAGAGCTCTCAGCTTTTAACAGTAGCTATCTATGTTCGTAAGTCGTGGCCAGAGTTCCGCGAGAATCAATCGAAAATACAAAGGAATCTGCTAAACTTAGCAAAGTTCTAGCCAAGAGACACTCAAACCCAACTTAAGTCAAGTGAGCAGATGATACCTGCGGAAACACTTGATATTTTACTTAACACTCACTATCCACGATTTGGCATGATTCATTCTTTCAGATTAATGGATTTATAATTTTTGAGAAAAGAATCATATAGGCGATCGAAAGCTTTTCCCCGTACAAATCCCTGGGACCTGATGGCATTTTTCATAAGATGCAGCGCAAGAAATTATATCACTCACTAGTTACAAATAATGTACAAACTCTGCCTATCTCTCAGTTACGTGCCGCTTAATTGGAGGAGAGGAAAGCTATTGTTTATAACCAAAATCGGCAGGAGTAGTCATGAGACTGCAAGGGACTTCCGTCCAATCAGTTTATCATATTTTCTGCTTATAACTCTGGAAAGAAGCATCGACTAGAGCGTACATCACGACTCTCATGTAGTCAGCACGCCTACCTTAAAAATCGCTCTACGAAAACTATGCTTCACAAGGTAAGAAGAGTTATAAAGAGATTACTGGATAAGGACAATATACAATGGCCTCTTTCCTGGATATTAAGGGCGCCTTTAACAACGTCACGGTCACTGCGATCAAACACGCTTTAACTGATCTATATGTACAGGAATACATAATTAAATGCTTACTAAGCATGTTGGGAACGAGACCATTTTATTATGTGTTGATAACAACGTAAAGTCAAAGCATGTTAGGAGGGGTACTCCCCAGAGTGGTGTGATCTCTCCTCTACTTTGGATCATTGTTGTTAACTGGATTCTTACCACACTGAATGATAAGGGCGTCAACTTACGTAGATGCCGTAGTGTGTTACGGGCCGGTTGAACACGCGAGGTTTCCGACTAGCTTTCTTTTTTTTTTATATTGTGACTCTCAGGTGGTTCCAACCCTTCTCGCCTGACGCGTACCCGAACACGAAAAAAATACAAAAATAAACACATCAAAACTGAAACTACAAAAAAAAACACATGATTCCACAAACACAAGAATCATCACGATGAGACAGATGTCGGTCTCATTATTTGCCCTCCCAACCTAGCCGAAAAAATCCATCCAAACCCGTTTGATTTTCGACCCCAAAATCCACCTGACCCTACTTTTACTTACCGGTCTACCATTGCCCAAACCTTAATTAATTAAGCCAACATTTTCACTGTAAATTCCTTAATCAAAACAATATTTATTCATATTTATAAAATTAAAAGTATAAACTAACAAATTTATAATTCCTTATATTTTATAATTCTATTAAAATAAATTATAATACCAAAATAATATAATAATAAACTAATTCTAATTTCTTTTATTTTTCAGCCGTTACTAATTCTTTAATTTTAAATTCAAATATTATTTTTTTTTTATTTATTAATTTGTATATATTTACGCATCCGAGTTTAGCTCAAAACAACAAATTATATATATTATCTAACAATCCTTTTTTTACTCATATATTAATTCCTATTCAGAGCTCAAATTATCACTCTATTTAATTTTCTCAAAATCTCGACGCTGCTAATTATTTATAAAACTTAAAGGAGCTCCCTGAAGTTCACTATATTTTCCAAATTCTTATATTTCTTTTTCTAAAAATTTTCGCGCCTAATTTGAGCACTAACCTTGGAACTCTATATGTTATTATATATTTTCTTTTACTCGTTTATATCTATATACAAATTAATTTTGATTCTTTTCCTTTTCTTTTCTAGGCTGTTTTCTTTTCCTGATAACTCAACACTGATACACTCACAACGGACACAATTCTTCCATAATTACACATCTACTCTAAATTAAATCTATTATTATTCTTTTTTTTATAATCTTATAAATTACACTATTTTTTTCCTGTATTTACTTAATTCAATTTTAATGTTTTTTTTCTTTTTAATATTTTTTTTTTAATCTTATAAGCTATACTAATTTTTCTCATTTAATTCAATTTTTTTTTTATGTTTTTTTTTTTTTATGGTCTCTTTTGTTTGTTTTTTTTTTATGTTTTTTTTTTTTTGCAGCAATTCTTTACTGTTTTTTTTTTCCCAAAATTTATTTCCAAATATTTAAACTTTCCTCTTTTTTTTTATAATATATATATTTTTCTATGTTTTATATTCGCTCTTTTCCCTCTTATATTTCCTGTTTCTATGATAATTTGTAGAATAAATTGTTGGCAAGTAAATACTTATATGGCAATACTTTTTAGATTAATCTAAGATACGTATAAATAAATGTTGCACAATTTTTCTTTTTACATACACTTGGCACTTGATATCTTTTCTTAAATCCAGAATGTAAAAATGGTTTGTATGTTTTCAATCTTATGCCTTTTTTTTTATTTTTCAATATCCTGCCACAAAACTCGCTTGGATATACGTATATAAATAAACATAAAATAAAACTGGTTACCTGGCTATATCTCCTGTTTTGTTTGGGGAAAATTCCTCCGACAGACCACGTAAGTCAATATCCGTAAAAATAGAGAATAGCCAGCTATATCAAAAAGGATGTAATAATATTTTATTATTACACTACTCTCTAAACTTCATTTAAAAATTTTTTATTTACCAAGTCTTTTCCTTTACTGCTATAGGCCTTTTCATAATTAAAATTTCCAGATCTATTAACATTTAATTACCAAATTTGTTTAAAACAAAATTGATTTTTAAACCTTAAATAAATCTGCAATCTTACTTACGACTATACCTTTATAGCAATAAATTCAAAACTTAATAAATTCCAAACTTTTTATCACTAACTAAGTATTAAACACTGGCACTAACTTACGTTTTTTTATTTTGTGTTCAGAAAATTTTTATTTTAAATCCTCAATTTAAAATCTTGGATTTGTTTCCCTTTTGCCTTTATTGTTGCAGCTAATTTGATTTTATACCGCACAAAAAAAAACTAATTTTCACTTTCAGGCACTTTAAATAACTTTTACTTTTTACTAGACGGTCTGTCTCACTGCACAATTAGTTTACTAATAAAATTAGCTCTCTTATTTTGTTTATTTAAATACCCTACTCGTCTTAGCCCTTTGGCGGTATTTTCCAAAATTCTCGTTCCATTTTCCAACTCTCTCGACAAAATCTCACTAGAAAATATGCAACCAATTTTGCACTTGGCGCCTCTCCTAGTACTACAAAAATACTAAAAAAATATATATACTTTTGTATTCGCGCCTCTGTGCATTTATTTAAAATATTTATGGCAAAAAAAAATCTCTTGGCGCCTTTTATTTTCAGAAAAAAAATTATATAATCAAAAACACTTCTACAAAAAATTTTCTATTTATCTTTACATATTCATAATCATATTTAAATATTTACACCTCCTTACAATACCGCGGCTTAAATATAATCAACAAACTATTTATTTATTTACCCATCTCGACCCATAAATTCTATATCTCCCTTAACCTCTACCAGTTTGCCTAACAGGAGTTCATAAAATTTCACCAGTATTTTCCATTCATTCATAAATTTTAATAAATTATATTTTGAATATTAATTTTCACTTTTGAATGGAAAATACAGCCCTGCAAAAATTTTACTATACCCTGCTCTGCACTATTTTACTATTTCTGCCAGCGTTGCCACTTCAATGTAGTTTTTGCGGTTGATTTTCCCACATACGTTTTTACACTACTCTTGAGCAACGCCCACACAAACACATATGTTTTATCATTCTTTGTCGCCATTACCAAAAAAACTACACGTGAGTATTAATTAATAATTTTATTCTCCATTTTTTTCTATTTCTTTCAGGTTTTTGGGACATTCAAAACTATTTAATGGATACTAGAAAGGAAACTACAGGTAAGTAAAGATATGTATCGTTCCTTTACACATTTTCATTTGCAAACAAAAACTAATGCTAAATTTTCCTTTTTTCAGCCTGCCCAGCAGTACCTAAAAAAAACCACAAAAACGAACAGCATTGCTTCCATATTGAAGGTTTATATTAGCTGCGTTCGTTTACACCAAAATTTGTACTGAATTTTACTGAAATTCGTTCGCGTACACATAAATTTGTTATATTTTCATATTACTGAGCTACTGGATTTTACTGGGATTTTACTGGAAAAGTGAACGAACGCACATATTAGCAATAATTGTCAACGAAAATTTTCCTACAATTGTTGCCTGCCATACATAAGTACAAAAGGGTGCTGCCTATATTATAGATGATAGAGTTTTGACTTTCGCCGCAATCTGTGTGTCTATATTTATCAATGGTAAAAACTGGGTCAGATCTACCCAGTAGTGTAAAATTTTTCTATAAAAAGCTGTTCCTTCTGCTGTCTGACACCAGTTGCTTTACCAGTATCTTGTTTGTGGCGGTATATATGTATTGATTTAATATCATACATATTTTCAAGCAACTGAAATATAATTAACAGTAAGTAGAAATATACATTCCAATTGCACAGTATTAAGATAGGGTGTATGACGTAGATACGTTGGCCAAGACACTGTGTAATATGTACTATCAAGGCACACAATAGTTGGCACACGTAAAAGCTTACCTACGTCAATCCATATCTTTGTACTGTCGTAAACGAAATAAAAATTGTAAAATTAATCCATTTTCCTGTGCTTTTTTCTTTTTTAAATTGAAAGCAAATAAAAGACATAAAAACAACAAGGCAATTTCATTAAATTTGGATTTTTTTATTATTTTTAAAGGAAAACAAAATACGTTAACGATGGAATCGTAAGTAACTAGATTGGGTCTTTTTTTGGAAATTAACGGTGTTACGTCCTACGTTCTTACACCATCTCAGTTGAGAACTTAGCCCGAAGGCAAAATTTATAAACCTTCGGTATTTGTTAATTTTGACAGGCATTTGTCATCTTCATAAATTCTACCCGCAACAAAACTCCGGTGCTGCTGGTTGTAGGCCAGAAGGAACGGTGTGCGGTTAAACATGTGCACCAGAGAAGCCCAACGTGGGGAACTCTCACGACCCTGAAATCAAGAGTCTCATGCTCTACTCGAATTAGCCGGGCAATACACATAAAATGTAAGTATAAAAATATGTTTTCTTTTCATAGCCGACAAATTTTAATATATTTTTCTTCCCCAGGAAACCTCGCAGTTACTGATCACAATTGAGTCAAATCCCATCCCCGCTTTGATGATGACTAGACAATAGCTCTCTTCCTAAATTTTTACTGTGGTAAGAAAAAAATTAGTAGAGGCAACCCAATTTTAATAAAAAAAAATTTCTTGTTACTGAATTTTAACCAGTAGTGCACAATTGTGTGCTTAAGTATTTATTTTAACTCGAACGCCCACAAAACCTTCATTTTTGTTTTGAGGCAAAAAAAAACTTTTATTAAAAATCTAAGTTTCTACGAACCGCGTCTAAATTAAAGGGTCACGCCTCTATTGATTATTTTCTTTCAAGAATTATTGTCTAGTTGTCAACACACATCTCTACAACTCTTTTTTGATAAAGTTTTGAGAGATGATTTAGGATGCATACCCAGCTTAACCGTTGGTCACCTTACGGGAAGTATATTTTGTGATTCAATCCTTTTAAGAATATGTACTTTGTGATTTGTTTTTTCTTTCTTTTTAGATTCATCACAATACAAGAGATCATGTTGATTGCACAACATTGAAAATATTTCAAATATTGCACTTTCCCTACAATCATCGTGTATAAAACGAAAATAAATTGTAAAAAAAACTGGACATCACAACATACATTTCTTTGTCAAGGAAAATTATAATTATATTGCACTGGCTATGGTATGTAAAACAAAACATTTTTTCTAATTCTAAGTATAAGTCCCCACTATATTGTTTGACAAATAGCTAATTCATTAGTATTGCACATTTTACTTTTTTCTGGCCGATGCCATCATACCTTTATATCTTTGACGTGGTAAATTCCTACTGACTTGCCTTGTAATGTCTCTAGCTCATACATGTTGTTCCCTACAGGCCGAACCACCCTACACTTTAAAAATTTTCTGCAAAATTTTGCGTTTCGGTTTTTTGCAAAGTCACTTAACGTGTTATTGCGGCGATAAACTTCTTGGCCTTGAACAAAAGTTATTTTACGAGCTCGGTTATTATACCTTTCGGCACTTTTCTCGTAGGCTTTTCTCATGTTATCTTTTATTTGTTGCCTAATTATTTCAAGTTTATCGTTTCTATCAACATTTGTTATTTGATGATCTGTTAGTGACTGTAGCTTTCTGCTTAGTTTGTATTCACCTCCGCTTGAATACATATGGTATCCGAATAGGGCGAAAAACGGTGTAAAGCCTGTGGCTGAGTGAACTGCTGTTCGTAAGGCGCATTCTATTTCAGATAGGTATAGGTCCCAATCTCGGTGGTCTTCTTTTAGATAAGCTCTGATTGCTGACAAGACTGACTGGTTTACCCTTTCGCTTGCGTTACTTTGTGGGGAATACACTGCAGTCTTAATGTGATTTATTTTATAAGTTTTTATCAGATTTTCAAAGTTTTTAGATATGAATTGTGCCCCATTGTCGCTATGAATTGTTTCTGGCACACCAAACTTGTAGAAAATTTCTTGAACAAGAAAATCAATTACATTTTGTGTTGATGCCTCTTTCATTGCTTTAAGAAATGTGAATTTTGTAAAGTGGTCGACCACTACAAAAATATAACAATTTCCACTTTTAGATCTAGGGTATTTACCCATAAAGTCTATGTAAAGTTTTTGAAAGGGCCTTTCTGTGACAACTTGATTACCTATTTCGGGTCTTAGGTTTTGATTGGTAGGTTTGGTTTCTTTACATATTTGACAATTTCGTATAAACATTTTAACCTGAAACGCCATCTTGGGCCAGTAATAGTGCCTTTTCAACCTTTCAAGAGTTTTGGCTATTCCCCCATGTGCTGTTGTTAAGGTTGCGTGTGCTTTCTCTATAAGCGGTTGCGTTATATTTGGTGGTATCCACAGTTTCCATTTACATTCTTCATCATTTTCTTCTCGCTCAAACGACATTTTTTTGAAAACCATTCCGTTGTCCACTTTCAGGTCTGGTAGTTGTTGTTCATTGCTTTGTATTTCTTTTATTAGCTCCAGGTATTCATCACTTTGAAACTCGGTTGTTTCGAAATCAAAAATATCTTCTAGATTTATTTCTTCAACGCTTTCTTCTGGTAGCCTTGATAGCATATCAGCTACCGTATTTTCAGATCCTTTTCTATGCATGATTTCGAAATCAAAAGCCTGAAGTTGCAAGGACCAACGAGCTAATCTACCTGTTAAGTCTTTTAAGGACATCAGCCATTTAAGGCTGGCATGGTCTGTGACAATCGTGAACGGCATCATCTCCACATATGGGCGGAATTTTTTTACAGCCATTACTGCTGCTAGGCATTCTTTCTCCGTCACGCTGTAATTTCTCTGACAGGTATTTAACTTTTGCGAGTAAAACGCAATTGGATGCTCTTCATTATTGTTGTTTAATTGGTACAACACTGCACCTATGCCATAATCGCATGCATCACACTGTATGTAAAATCTTTTTGAAAAATCAGCATGCCGCAAAACCGGAGCTGATGTTAAAGCTTTTTTCAGATTTTCAAAGGCAGATATAGATTCAGGTGTCATTACAAACTTGCTGGATTTCTTTAAGGTATCAGTTAAAGGCGCTGATATCGTAGAAAAATCTTTAATAAATCTGCGATACCAGCCAGCAGTCCCTAAAAAACTTCGGACTTCCCTCGGAGTCTTTGGTATTCTAATTTGTCTTATGGCCTTAATTTTTTCAGGGTCAGTCTTTAGCATTCCACCTCCAATTATAAAACCTAGATATTTAAGTTGCTTGAAACAAAATTGTGATTTTTTCAAACCAATTGTCAAATTCGCATTTTTAAGACACTGAGCTACATCTTTTAATAGATCTAGGTGTTTTTCAAAACTATCTGAGATAACAAGCAGGTCGTCTAAGTATATAAAAACGTTTTCTTTAAGCCTTTGTGGAATAACTTTGTCCATCAGCCTACAAAGTCTTTGAGCCGCATTGCATAGGCCGAAGGGCATTACGCGAAATTGGTAGAGTGGACGGCCTGCTACAGTGAACGCGGTATAAGGTTTACTTTCTTCATCTAATTCTATTTGCCAAAACGCGAATTTTAAGTCTACACTGCTAATATAGTAGGTTTCATCTATTCTACTTAATATCCCGTCGATATTCTGCAGTGGATAGGCGTCTTTAATTGTAACTTTATTTAGCTTTCTGGCATCTAGGCAAAACCTATTTTTACCCGGTTTCCTAACGACCGTTGTCCTATTACTCCACGGACTTTCGCTTTCTTCTATTACGTTAAGTTCTAGCATACTATCAATCTCTTTATAAACTATTTCTTGCACCGCTGGTGAAATGGGATAATATCTATCCTTTACTGGTTCTGCTCCTTCTACTAATTTTATAGAGTGCTTTTCTACTGGCGTGCATCCTAGTCCTTGTTCTTCAAAAGATGGAAACATTTTTACAACTTTTTCTAGCTCTACTTTTTGTGTCTCCGTTAAATCGTGGGGATCTGACTTTTGGTTTTCTGATTTATATTCTTCAGTAATCTTTTCTATATTCATTTCTGAAACCCCTACTATTTCTGGCGCAAGTTGAAAAATTTTCCAAAAATCTACGCCAAGATAGGCAGGCTGCTCTAGATCAGGGCATAAGTAGAACGTCATTCTATTAGTTTTATTACCATATTCTACTTCAGTTATTACTTTCCCTAACAGTCTTTGCTCCTGTCCACTAGCGGTAGTGATAATAGAAAAAATGGGTGATATATTTAAGTCTAAATTTTCTACTATTTCCCTGCATCCTTTTCCCAGAATACTAACAGAAGCACCAGTATCAAGTAGACCTTTTATTTTGACATTTCCCATAGCAAACTCAGCATATGGCCTGGGATCAGCTGATTTATTATCTGCTGTTTTTATTGCTTCTATTGCAAGTTTTCTGATTCTTTTTTTCTCTGCAAATTTGTGTCTTAATCTTTTTATTCTTTTTGTTATTGTTGGCTTTCTAAAATAAATTTCTGAATTGAATATCCGGTTTTTTACTATTTCGTAATTTTGTTGTCTTTCTTCTAGGGTATATAAATGTTTTTGTTGTGGTATAATTTTGTTGAAATTTTTTGTTTCTTTTGTTAAATTAATAATTTTTTTAATTTTTTCAGATTCTTTTGCGGGTTCTATTGATGGCTCTATTGCGGGTTCTATGTTGAACGATGGTCCCCCGCCTTCCCCTCGTTCCTGACAAAATTTCTATTTCGGCAGTTCTCACAGTTTGGGGCTATTGTCTCTGGCTTACCACACCGGTAGCAAAAAATCGTCCTCTGGTCGGCCGGACAGTCCATAAACATGTGCCCATTTTGTCGACAGTTCCAGCAAATAAGGGGTGCCTTCGGTGCCGAATTGTTTGAGCTCCCGAATTTTACTACTGCTATCTCTTCACAATCAACGTCCACAATATTTTGGATCTCCTGCGGTTTCTCATAAACTTCACTAACATGCCTCACATAACGATTTGCTGCAGCCGGTTGTGGTCTTACTTCTTTTCTCAGAAAAGTTTTTTCTGCATCCAAACAACACATTCTTAATTCTTCTACAGATGCTACAGTCATTGGGTAAACTATTCTTCCTATAGCCTCTCTTATATTCTTTTTTAACATTTTAATCATTTCAGCTTCTGGCATTGAAATGGTAAGGCGTGATCTAAATTGTGTCATGGCAAAGAAGAAATCATCTATTGATTCACCTGGCAGTTGTTTCCTTTCTACCATGTCTCTCATCAATTCAAAACTTGATCGCGTAGCTTGATATTGCTTTAGCAACGCTGACTTTAAGGTAGCCCATTCAGAAACGTAGTTGGTTTGAATAAACAACCAATACCACTTTTCTGCCGCTCCTTTTACCAAAAGGTGGAAGTTATCCAGCACTTCTTTCCATGACACACCATATTGACTCTGCAGACGTTCAAGGCGAAAGATAAAGTCTTCAACTGCGAGTTTATTGTTGTCGCCATTAAATTCCAATCCCCACTTATCAATCCGAGGCCGGTTGTAGCTTCGGTGTTCATCACTACACACGGACGAAGCTCTAGAGGAGTGAGATGGTTGCTGTTGTTGCATGCCAGAGATATCCATTGGCTGTTGTGCTTCTTTGGAACTTCTGGATGCATTTGGTAAATTCGACATTAACTTGTAATTTTCTTTTTGGGTTTGCTGCACCACAATGCTGAGCCTACTAATAGTCGATGTCAATTGGGCCATAGTGCTCTTGATATCGGCTACTTGTGAATTCATACTCTGCTCAACTAGTTGTTTTACAGACTCTTCTATTCTTTCTAGACTGATAGGTTGATTAGGCTGTCTACTAGTACCCTGCGCTAACAAATCGGTCAAAACGTTAACACCCTGTGGCATATTAGGAGTACTAGTAAGAATTGTTTTCGACAAATCCCTGATTTGTTCGTTGTTTTGGTTACCCTCGGCCATATCTATATTAATTTTCGTTTTAGGAGTATTAGGCTTACAAATTTTTTCTAAGACGTGAGGTGAAGATCTATTTAGGTCAAACTGCACCTGTCTAATTCTTTTCCGCGATCTTGTTTCAGGCGGACTATTGTTCATGCCCTACTATACTGAAATAGCAAGTTACTATAAAAAAAAACTGATCTACGGTTTTATGTTTTAGACTCTCGATACAAAAAAAAATCCCACCTTTAGTGGTAGAGAAAAAAGGGTTAAATTAACAAAAAAAAATTATCAAAAAAAATTATAAAATTCAAAGAAAAAAGATAATGTATGTAGGTATGTATGTAATAAAAAATAAATTTAAGCTAATCAATAAAATTCATAAAAAAAAAATCATGCATATATGTAATAAAAAAAATTCAAGCTAAATAAAAAAAAGTAAATCTAACAAAAAAATTCAAACTAATAAAAAAAAATTCACGCTAATAAAAAAAATTCAAGCTAATAAATAAAAAAAAATTCAATATAAAAAAAATAATAGTTGTAGATAAAAAAAAAATAATAAAATATAATAAAATAAATTGATAAAAAAAAATAATAAAAAATCCAATATAAATAACTGAATAAATAAAGTAAAATATTAAAATTTAAAAAAAACTTTAAATATGTTTTAACTTTGTTTTGATTAATAAAAAAAATTTCTCTTTTTACAGGTTGGCAATGGTAGACGGATTCGTATGTCAAGGCGGTAATTAATTTTGCTGACGAATTCTTGTTGTTTGTGGAAAAACGTAAATAAAAGTAAATATGAGATAATTTACAGTATGATCGATCGTACTTTCCCCCTGTATTCGTTACCGAGTGAGCTACGATTGACACCAAATAACATCCAATACAACTAACCTCGTTTCCTAGCAGATCACGAGAGGTTATCGGATGGTCTTCGTTTCTATACTGTCTTTGATCTTCTATTATAAATTATATTTCTAAAAAAAAAATGTGAAAGTACTTCCAAACTGAACACCCTACAATTAGGAATTTTAATGTTTCTCTAAGCTAAGGCAGTTCAATCCCGTAAGTCTTAATATTGCTCTATCCATTTTTAAATTTGTTGAATCTCATTTATATACAACATCTAACTATTCATTCTCTTAGGTGGCTATATAAATAAAAATCTTTGATCTAAAAACTGGAAGTTTGAAGTTACTAAAGGTGTGTTATTTCCCTCTATATGTATAGATGTTTCCACATATCAATTGTCACAATAGCTCAGGATACTTGATCAAATTATTGGAAAAAGTATTCCGAGTTATTTCATTCTGATTGGGCGCCATTTCTGTTACGGGCCGGTTGAACACGCGAGGTTTCCGACTAGCTTTCTTTTTTTTTTTATATTGTGACTCTCAGGTGGTTCCAACCCTTCTCGCCTGACGCGTACCCGAACACGAAAAAAATACAAAAATAAACACATCAAAACTGAAACTACAAAAAAAAACACATGATTCCACAAACACAAGAATCATCACGATGAGACAGATGTCGGTCTCATTATTTGCCCTCCCAACCTAGCCGAAAAAATCCATCCAAACCCGTTTGATTTTCGACCCCAAAATCCACCTGACCCTACTTTTACTTACCGGTCTACCATTGCCCAAACCTTAATTAATTAAGCCAACATTTTCACTGTAAATTCCTTAATCAAAACAATATTTATTCATATTTATAAAATTAAAAGTATAAACTAACAAATTTATAATTCCTTATATTTTATAATTCTATTAAAATAAATTATAATACCAAAATAATATAATAATAAACTAATTCTAATTTCTTTTATTTTTCAGCCGTTACTAATTCTTTAATTTTAAATTCAAATATTATTTTTTTTTTATTTATTAATTTGTATATATTTACGCATCCGAGTTTAGCTCAAAACAACAAATTATATATATTATCTAACAATCCTTTTTTTACTCATATATTAATTCCTATTCAGAGCTCAAATTATCACTCTATTTAATTTTCTCAAAATCTCGACGCTGCTAATTATTTATAAAACTTAAAGGAGCTCCCTGAAGTTCACTATATTTTCCAAATTCTTATATTTCTTTTTCTAAAAATTTTCGCGCCTAATTTGAGCACTAACCTTGGAACTCTATATGTTATTATATATTTTCTTTTACTCGTTTAAATCTATATACAAATTAATTTTGATTCTTTTCCTTTTCTTTTCTAGGCTGTTTTCTTTTCCTGATAACTCAACACTGATACACTCACAACGGACACAATTCTTCCATAATTACACATCTACTCTAAATTAAATCTATTATTATTCTTTTTTTTATAATCTTATAAATTACACTATTTTTTTCCTGTATTTACTTAATTCAATTTTAATGTTTTTTTTTCTTTTTAATATTTTTTTTTTTAATCTTATAAGCTATACTAATTTTTCTCATTTAATTCAATTTTTTTTTTATGTTTTTTTTTTTTATGGTCTCTTTTGTTTGTTTTTTTTTTATGTTTTTTTTTTTTGCAGCAATTCTTTACTGTTTTTTTTTTCCCAAAATTTATTTCCAAATATTTAAACTTTCCTCTTTTTTTTTATAATATATATATTTTTCTATGTTTTATATTCGCTCTTTTCCCTCTTATATTTCCTGTTTCTATGATAATTTGTAGAATAAATTGTTGGCAAGTAAATACTTATATGGCAATCCTTTTTAGATTAATCTAAGATACGTATAAATAAATGTTGCACAATTTTTCTTTTTACATACACTTGGCACTTGATATCTTTTCTTAAATCCAGAATGTAAAAATGGTTTGTATGTTTTCAATCTTATGCCTTTTTTTTTATTTTTCAATATCCTGCCACAAAACTCGCTTGGATATACGTATATAAATAAACATAAAATAAAACTGGTTACCTGGCTATATCTCCTGTTTTGTTTGGGGAAAATTCCTCCGACAGACCACGTAAGTCAATATCCGTAAAAATAGAGAATAGCCAGCTATATCAAAAAGGATGTAATAATATTTTATTATTACACTACTCTCTAAACTTCATTTAAAAATTTTTTATTTACCAAGTCTTTTCCTTTACTGCTATAGGCCTTTTCATAATTAAAATTTCCAGATCTATTAACATTTAATTACCAAATTTGTTTAAAACAAAATTGATTTTTAAACCTTAAATAAATCTGCAATCTTACTTACGACTATACCTTTATAGCAATAAATTCAAAACTTAATAAATTCCAAACTTTTTATCACTAACTAAGTATTAAACACTGGCACTAACTTACGTTTTTTTATTTTGTGTTCAGAAAATTTTTATTTTAAATCCTCAATTTAAAATCTTGGATTTGTTTCCCTTTTGCCTTTATTGTTGCAGCTAATTTGATTTTATACCGCACAAAAAAAAACTAATTTTCACTTTCAGGCACTTTAAATAACTTTTACTTTTTACTAGACGGTCTGTCTCACTGCACAATTAGTTTACTAATAAAATTAGCTCTCTTATTTTGTTTATTTAAATACCCTACTCGTCTTAGCCCTTTGGCGGTATTTTCCAAAATTCTCGTTCCATTTTCCAACTCTCTCGACAAAATCTCACTAGAAAATATGCAACCAATTTTGCACTTGGCGCCTCTCCTAGTACTACAAAAATACTAAAAAAATATATATACTTTTGTATTCGCGCCTCTGTGCATTTATTTAAAATATTTATGGCAAAAAAAAATCTCTTGGCGCCTTTTATTTTCAGAAAAAAAATTATATAATCAAAAACACTTCTACAAAAAATTTTCTATTTATCTTTACATATTCATAATCATATTTAAATATTTACACCTCCTTACAATACCGCGGCTTAAATATAATCAACAAACTATTTATTTATTTACCCATCTCGACCCATAAATTCTATATCTCCCTTAACCTCTACCAGTTTGCCTAACAGGAGTTCATAAAATTTCACCAGTATTTTCCATTCATTCATAAATTTTAATAAATTATATTTTGAATATTAATTTTCACTTTTGAATGGAAAATACAGCCCTGCAAAAATTTTACTATACCCTGCTCTGCACTATTTTACTATTTCTGCCAGCGTTGCCACTTCAATGTAGTTTTTGCGGTTGATTTTCCCACATACGTTTTTACACTACTCTTGAGCAACGCCCACACAAACACATATGTTTTATCATTCTTTGTCGCCATTACCAAAAAAACTACACGTGAGTATTAATTAATAATTTTATTCTCCATTTTTTTCTATTTCTTTCAGGTTTTTGGGACATTCAAAACTATTTAATGGATACTAGAAAGGAAACTACAGGTAAGTAAAGATATGTATCGTTCCTCTACACATTTTCATTTGCAAACAAAAACTAATGCTAAATTTTCCTTTTTTCAGCCTGCCCAGCAGTACCTAAAAAAAACCACAAAAACGAACAGCATTGCTTCCATATTGAAGGTTTATATTAGCTGCGTTCGTTTACACCAAAATTTGTACTGAATTTTACTGAAATTCGTTCGCGTACACATAAATTTGTTATATTTTCATATTACTGAGCTACTGGATTTTACTGGGATTTTACTGGAAAAGTGAACGAACGCACATATTAGCAATAATTGTCAACGAAAATTTTCCTACAATTGTTGCCTGCCATACATAAGTACAAAAGGGTGCTGCCTATATTATAGATGATAGAGTTTTGACTTTCGCCGCAATCTGTGTGTCTATATTTATCAATGGTAAAAACTGGGTCAGATCTACCCAGTAGTGTAAAATTTTTCTATAAAAAGCTGTTCCTTCTGCTGTCTGACACCAGTTGCTTTACCAGTATCTTGTTTGTGGCGGTATATATGTATTGATTTAATATCATACATATTTTCAAGCAACTGAAATATAATTAACAGTAAGTAGAAATATACATTCCAATTGCACAGTATTAAGATAGGGTGTATGACGTAGATACGTTGGCCAAGACACTGTGTAATATGTACTATCAAGGCACACAATAGTTGGCACACGTAAAAGCTTACCTACGTCAATCCATATCTTTGTACTGTCGTAAACGAAATAAAAATTGTAAAATTAATCCATTTTCCTGTGCTTTTTTCTTTTTTAAATTGAAAGCAAATAAAAGACATAAAAACAACAAGGCAATTTCATTAAATTTGGATTTTTTTATTATTTTTAAAGGAAAACAAAATACGTTAACGATGGAATCGTAAGTAACTAGATTGGGTCTTTTTTTGGAAATTAACGGTGTTACGTCCTACGTTCTTACACCATCTCAGTTGAGAACTTAGCCCGAAGGCAAAATTTATAAACCTTCGGTATTTGTTAATTTTGACAGGCATTTGTCATCTTCATAAATTCTACCCGCAACAAGTGTTTGTATCTGGATGTGACGAGTGGCATTACGTCCAGTGCTTTGGGGCCCTGTAACGATTCTTAAATCTGATTTTTAGTTTTTGGGAACGGTGCTACCTAATATTACGGCCGTGCTCGTCGGTGGGGAGTGAGTTGTGTTCCCTTATGAGAATAAAAAAAAAATTACTAATGTATTTGAATCCGTTACAGTGACTTTACTTTAGGTAGCTTAAAAAATATATAATGATCCACATAATATAAAAGAAGAAGAAGCGGTAAAAGATTATGGTATAGCTTTTGATGTAATTTGCTACACTATTCCGAAGCCCACCCTCCATTCTGACAAGAACTTAAAATTGACTGTCAGCCCAATATCAAAACAAAACTAACAAAAATTAACGATCTAAACAATTCCGCCTAACCCCCATACCATTCACTTCACTTTTCGTAAATAAATAAAAAAAATCAAGATTCCATATTCAAGAAAAAATTACAAAAGGTTATAAATTTTATTAATGTTAAAATTCGATTTAAAAAAAAAAATAAAAATAACAATAAAAAAAAATTATTTGGTGTTTTTCCTTCTTTTTACTATTTTAAACTAAATATTAAACATTACTATGAAAAGTTTGTCACCATATGTTTATTTAAAAGAATTCGAAATTTTTCTGTTCTAACGTAAATGAACTAAAAGATATTTTCGTTATAGGATGACAATATGTTTAAAAAACACAGAGCTAAATTTAAATTTGAGAATGTAGTGTTTATAGCAAAAGTAACATGAACAACAAAAAAAAATTTAAATTAAAAAAAAAATAACGCAATGGTAACTCGTGTTGCAATCAATATAAGAATTCAAAGTTGTTCATATAACATTTCTATATTAATGTGTTAATTTGATTATAAAGTGATAGTGTATTTAACATGGTTGAAAATAGAAATTTCAAAACTTACGTTTGTTTAACGTTCATCGAAGTCAGCAGGCGCCGGATGACTGTAGACGGTTGCGTACAACACTTATGGTTTTCCCTTTTTTTTTGTTTTTTCTTTTACTATTAATATATATTTTATTAGAGTTATGGTTATCGTTTTTTTATGGCAAGGTTAATTAGTGGACTGTATTATAATTGATTGTATTCATTTTCAGTTATGATACCATCCACATAAGTACGTATGTAATGTGTAGAAGAGTTGAACCGGTTATTGTATTTAATTTGTAATTAATTTTTTTTATATAGCATAATTTAAGGATGCAAAGATTGCTTTAAACAAACATTTAGGTGACGGAATAATTTTAAGAATTAAACTAAATTTTGACAATTTAACACAATAAATTATAAGAAAACAAACAGATTCAAATAAGTTCCAAATTTTAAATTAAATTAAACAATTAATTAAGTGTAGTAATATAGTAACAAATTGAATTAAATAAAAAAAAAACTATTAGAAATTAGAAATGTGGATGTTTGCTCCATAAGTGAACTCAAATTGTAAGATGAATTTTCTAAAATTATATCATGTCAATAAACTTCTCACCAATATTTTGGACAGATGTGCAAAAAGTAATCCTAATAAATTTATGCTTTCATTCCCAAAAAAACGTTATCCAAATGGGTGACTTATCGCGGTGCTGATGTTAAAAATTTATCCTTGGCTTGTAATTCTCTTGAAAAGTGTTTTTAAGTATCCCACATGTTTCACGATAGCTGAGGAATTGTTTCGAGGCAGAAAGTTGAGTGGATCGTCTTCTTATTAATGTATTTGCTTGTGGAACGTGAATATAACGTGAAAATAAAACCCAAATATACTTCAAAATTGTATGCGTTTCTTTTGTTTAAATTATAATCCAATCGTTTTATAAAGATTTGGTATGTTATATCAATTTTTCCTCTAATATTTTACCGTTCTCCAACTTTTTATTTTAAAATCCAAATTAATAATGAAAATTTTCAATATTTTCCTCAAAATTGAAAATTCATGACTAACTATATTATCAAAAAAAAACTTATTTTTTTTTTTTTTTATATTCAAAGAAAATCTTCTACACCCAACAAAATAAATTAGTAATATTTAATGAAACTTAAAGCAATATATATCAGTCACCCTCACAAAGCAGATGAAAAGTAAACATTGCTGCAAATTTTCATCTGAAAAAAAGTGACATACCATACATTCGTAAACATAATCAGAAATCAAACCCATATATCTTTGATATGATAAACTGCTTTATATCCGCCATGAACGTCCTCTAGCTCATAATTCACGTTCCCAATTCGTTTCCTAACTATAGCCTTTACACCTGTAGGTGCCAACTTGGCACTGAAATTATCAACTAATGAGCTCTGAACGAAATTGCGACGTATTACTATTTGTCCGATATTAAACTCCCGGTTACGTGATCTTAAATTGTAAGACTTTACGTTTCTATCATAAGCTTCCTTAATCCTTGTCCGAATAGAGTCACGCAACAATGTAAAATCGTCCTGTCTTTCAAGTTCGGTGTCTGCTTCCTCTAAAAGTTTTAAATTCCGTAAAATTTGGTAGTCTTGTCCATGAGTAATCATCGTTTGCCCAAATAAAAGTTCGTAAGGTGTACGCCCCGTCGTTTGATGAATGCTACTTCGTATAGCACAATTTACACTTGGCAGGAACTCATCCCACTGGCGTTGATCATTACGACAATAAGAACGCAGAGCTTCATTTATCGATCTGTTCACCCTCTCGCTCGCGTTTGATTGGGGACTGTGGATTGCAGTAAACTGATGTTTAATTCCATATTTGTCAACAAGTTTTCTAAATTCCGCGGATTTGAATTGGCTTCCGTTATCTGAAATTATTATCTCCGGAACACCATAACAACAAAATATTTCGTCCCTGAGGTAGCTGATTATTGGCTTGGTTATGAATTTCTTTAATGGTTTTAAAAATGAAAATTTCGTAAAATGGTCTAAAATGATTAAAATTCCTATATTTCCATTCTTAGTACGTGGAAAAGGACCAATTATATCAATATATAAACGTTGTAGAGGTCTTGCAGTTTCCACCATTTGTCCCATAGATGGTCTTAGTGATGTTGTTGGTGTTTTTGAGGTTTTGCAGGATATACAATTGCTAACATATTCTTTAATGTCAGTAACTAATCTAGGCCAAAAGAAGTATTGTCTTACACGATGCACAGTTTTGGCAATGCCACCATGTGCTGCATTTGGTACATCATGCGCTGCAAAAATAACATCCTTACGTAACTCCAAAGGAACATATAATTTCCAATTTTCAGATTCGTCGATATTTCCGGAAGTAAAATTTGTTCTTTTGTAAATATATTTGTTAATTACCCGATAATCGGGTAAATTTGATTTTGAAAATTCGTTTCGCAATTTGGCATAATCATGTGAGTCAAATGCTGTTGAGTTCAAATCAATCGAAGGGAATGTTTGTATCTCTAATTCAGCTAATGTAGCATCCTCATCAAAGACACGCGACAAAGCATCCGGAACTACATTATCTTTACCTTTACGGTGTTCTATCGTAAAGTCGAAGCCTTGCAGTTTCAAAGCCCACCTGGCCAATCGACCAGATAAGTCTTTTTGTCTCATGAGCCATTTGAGACTGGCATGGTCGCTTACAACTTTAAACTCATGACCCTCAATATACGCCCTAAATTTTTTAATTGCCAGAATTACAGCCAAACACTCAAGTTCTGTTATTGAATAATTCCTCTGGGCTTTGTTCAATTTTTGTGACATAAATGCTATTGGCTTTTCATCGCCATTTCCGTCCAGTTGAACTAGTACAGCCCCGATTCCAAACATACTGGCATCACATTGGATTATAAACGGTTTACGAAAATCCGCATGTACCAAAATGGGTGCGGATGTCAATTTATTTTTAATTGCTTCAAATGAACTTTGTGCCACATCTGACCAAACAAATGTTTTCTTTTTCGACAACAATTCTGTTAACGGAAATGTTATAGTCGCATAATCATCGATAAATCGACGGTACCAACCGGCCATACCAAGAAATTGTCTAAGTTGTCGCACTGTTTTAGGAGCCGGAAACTGAGAAATTGCTTTTACTTTCTCAGGGTCAACTTTTAATGAACCTTCACCAACGACATATCCCAAATACTGTACTTGACGAAGACAGAAACTACTCTTCTTTACATTTATTGTTAAGTTAGCCTTCCGAAGTTGAGTCGCCACCTCCTTTAAGTGATTTAAATGTTCGTCAAAGTCTTTTGAAATTATCAGTAAGTCGTCTAAGTAAACAAAAACGTTCGTCTTTAAATAATACGGAATGACTTGGTCCATTAGTCTACACATTGTCTGTGGTGCATTGCACAATCCAAACGGCATTCTTGTAAATTGGTACAAGGGCCGATTAGGGATTGTGAACGCTGTCTTTGGTCTCGAGGTTTCGTCCAATTTAATTTGCCAAAATGCATCTTTTAGATCCACCTTAGAAATGTAATAAATTGGAGGAAGTCTCGAAATAAGTCCATCTATGTTGGGAATGGGATATGCGTCTTTCTTAGTAACGGAATTTAATTTTCTACTGTCCAGGCAAAAACGTACTTTTCCAGGTTTAACAATTAAAACACCTGGCGATGACCATGGAGATGACGGGCATTCTTCGATAACGCCTAACTTTAACATTCGATCTACCTCTCCACATAACAACTTTTCCCTAGCAGGTGATATCGGGTAATATCGCTGTTTTATCGGGGTTGCTTCCCCAGAATCTATGTTATGTTCCAACAGTGTGGTACATCCCAATCCGTCTCGGTCGGAATTAGGAAAATAATCAATAATGCTTTGTAATTGTTTTCCCTGAGATACAGTTAATGGAATTTTATCCGGATTTTCCTCAGAAATAATTTCGTCGATTGCGTTCAATGTGATAATTTTGATGTCAAATTTATCCCAAAAATCAATGCCACATATTATATCCTGAGTGATTGAAGGTATTAACAAAAATTCAATCGGTTTTCTCTGACTATTATACCCGATTTCAAGAATAACCGTCCCACAACAACGCTGACGTTGCCCATCAGCTGTCCTTACACTACCAATACTTTGATTATAGTCACTTGATTCAATTATTTCGGAACATAATTGACCTCCAATAACGTTAACGTTCGCCCCACTATCTAATAATGCAAAATAATTTCCATTGCACAAGTTCAACCTAACATATGGACGATTGTCATTTTCTCTATTAACCAATGATGATATAACGTGTTTGCGAAATTGTTTCCTTTTCTTATAAAACTCACGTAGCCTTCTCGTAGATCTGTTAAGTTTCCGTTTACTATTGGATTCATCAAAAATCCTAGCCCTAGCAAGTTTATATTCCTCTAAACGAATATGATAAGGTCGTTTTAACGGATGAGTTTTTGAAATTTCAGTGAAAATTGTTTTAGCCGGTATTTTATGTTCATAAAAATAATTTGTCTCATCAGATTTAGAATTTATTATAATCCCGTTTAGTTTATCCTCGGATGCCCGTCTTTTGATGCACGGACATCCCGAGTTACGTTTCCCCGTTTCAAACAACAATTAGGAAACTTTGGCTTAAAAATATTTTTCGTCCCACATCCGTAACAAAAAATAGTCCTAGGCTCTAAGCAGTCTATAAAACTGTGGCCAATTTTATCGCAATTCCAACATTTTCCCGATTTTACTAACATACAAATTTCGGTATCATCATCATCTAGATTTTTGTCCTCCACAAACTGTTCGTCTTTACCAATAACCTCAGATACCTGCATCTTGTGGAAACCACGTTTGTTTACACTTGTCGATGTCATGTCCCTAACAAACTTCTCATGCCTTCGTACTGCACGACGTAAATGGGATACACGAGTTATTTCCAAATGAAGTATATCATGCCTTATCTCCGGTTTTAAATTTCTTTGTAAAGTTTCACACAACTCGTATTCTGATAAAGGGGTATGCAGTTTGTCACACAAAACCATGATTGCCTCATGAAATTCGTCAAATGTCTCATTTTGTCTTTGTTTCCTCTGTAGTATGTCATCCCTAATGTCAAAATCTGTCTTGTCATCTCCATATTGTCGCTTCAGTGCATCACATAATTTGTCCCAATACATGTGAACACAACTGCGGTGGAATCGCCAAAACCATTTAAGTGCTTTGTCTTCAAAAAGAATATGGGCGTGTTCACAAAGAAGGTCGAAATCGCCGCTAAGATTTGCATTCGTTAAAGAATTTATTCAATAAATGAATTCGTCCACGGTAACTTCCGAAATATTGCCAGTAAAACGAACCTTCCAATTACGAATTATGTTCAAAACCCTTTCTGAATTTCTATCGGATCGATTGTCCAAATACCGATTTTCGCGAATTCTTTGTCCACTACGATGGTTTTCAAAATCTTCACCCTCATTATCCTGCGTGCCACGTCCAGTTCTGT
Organism: Pollenia griseotomentosa; assembly: GCA_963931875.1. Lineage (NCBI taxonomy): Eukaryota > Metazoa > Arthropoda > Insecta > Diptera > Polleniidae > Pollenia > Pollenia griseotomentosa. Next base: position 169,847,057 of record OZ007562.1, on the reverse strand, counting down.
CCGGATCTATTCTCTCAGTCCGAGCTAATCTGTCCTGTCCTATTGGTTCCCGATTGGCCAAAGTAAAGTTCCGCAAACTGTCAGCTATCATGTCTGATATTTCGTTCCTAAGCCCTTGTAATGAATTATCAACTATACGTCGAATGTTATCATCCTCTCTTTCATTGGCTTCCCTACGAGCTTGCAAACGAGTCATTGGTCTTCGGACCGTATAAACAGGTGTTCGGGCATCACCACCAGCTTCCTGATCTAATGAATCCCGCTCTACTTCTGATGGTATATCCCCGGTACTACGAACTACAGGCATTTTTATAAATAATTAATCAAAGAACAAAAATCTTAAAAAAAAAAAAAAAAAAAAATTCTAATGATATTAAAAAAAAAATTAAAAGAAATTCTTTCAGTCTAAAATCGTGGTTGTGTATCCGGTTAAAAAAACTATTATAAAAAGTCAAATTATATATATATAAGTATTTATGAATAAAATCACACCAAAATATCAAAAATGGTATCAACAATGTCAATATACATTTATTACTACTCAGTGAAGTACATAGGTAGGGGTATAAAGCGAAAAGTTTAAAACTAAAAATCAAAACTACAAAATTAAAAAAAAAAAAAAAACAATTTACAAATAAAAATAAAAAAGAACAAAAAAAAAAAAAAAAAAATATATAAAATTATCATCAGCTACCGCAAAGAAGAATATAGGAAAAGAAAAGAAGAAGAATAGTATCACTTATAACTGCTGGAACCTTTCGACAAATGTCAAAAGAATCATATCCAAACAACAATAAGTTCTAGAAAGGAAGTTAGGGATTGATTAACCGTTATAGGAAAATAACCGATTAAAAATTCAGTTACCTTAAGTCCATATAAACAGAAAATACAAACTGGAAAAAGTAAATTTTGAAGAAAAAGAATCAATAAATAGAAATAGAAGACATATTTAGAAGGGAAAGTGTCAAACGAGAATTGCATCCGATAACCACCAGATCAACCTCTCAAGTTCGAACCCAAGCCCTGTATAACTTCTGATGCATTAAATATCATTCCGGGAATTGCTTATCATAACTGCAATAAACAATTAAGTCCACAGTAGAAAAATAATGAAATCAAAAGTTAAATGAAAATTTAAAATATTTTAGTAAAAGAGTTTATTATGTAAATCATTACCCACAAAAGATTCAGAGTCCTCAGCATCTAGATGATATTTGCACAAGAAACTTAAAAACAACGTCTACTGAGGCCCCACGTTGGGCGCCAAAAATCTCTGTAACGATTCTTAAATCTGATTTTTAGTTTTTGGGAACGGTGCTACCTAATATTACGGCCGTGCTCGTCGGTGGGGAGTGAGTTGTGTTCCCTTATGAGAATAAAAAAAAAATTATTAATGTATTTGAATCCGTTACAGTGACTTTACTTTAGGTAGCTTAAAAAATATATAATGATCCACATAATATAAAAGAAGAAGAAGCGGTAAAAGATTATGGTATAGCTTTTGATGTAATTTGCTACACTATTCCGAAGCCCACCCTCCATTCTGACAAGAACTTAAAATTGACTGTCAGCCCAATATCAAAACAAAACTAACAAAAATTAACGATCTAAACAATTCCGCCTAACCCCCATACCATTCACTTCACTTTTCGTAAATAAATAAAAAAAATCAAGATTCCATATTCAAGAAAAAATTACAAAAGGTTATAAATTTTATTAATGTTAAAATTCGATTTAAAAAAAAAAATAAAAATAACAATAAAAAAAAATTATTTGGTGTTTTTCCTTCTTTTTACTATTTTAAACTAAATATTAAACATTACTATGAAAAGTTTGTCACCATATGTTTATTTAAAAGAATTCGAAATTTTTCTGTTCTAACGTAAATGAACTAAAAGATATTTTCGTTATAGGATGACAATATGTTTAAAAAACACAGAGCTAAATTTAAATTTGAGAATGTAGTGTTTATAGCAAAAGTAACATGAACAACAAAAAAAAATTTAAATTAAAAAAAAAATAACGCAATGGTAACTCGTGTTGCAATCAATATAAGAATTCAAAGTTGTTCATATAACATTTCTATATTAATGTGTTAATTTGATTATAAAGTGATAGTGTATTTAACATGGTTGAAAATAGAAATTTCAAAACTTACGTTTGTTTAACGTTCATCGAAGTCAGCAGGCGCCGGATGACTGTAGACGGTTGCGTACAACACTTATGGTTTTCCCTTTTTTTTTGTTTTTTCTTTTACTATTAATATATATTTTATTAGAGTTATGGTTATCGTTTTTTTATGGCAAGGTTAATTAGTGGACTGTATTATAATTGATTGTATTCATTTTCAGTTATGATACCATCCACATAAGTACGTATGTAATGTGTAGAAGAGTTGAACCGGTTATTGTATTTAATTTGTAATTAATTTTTTTTATATAGCATAATTTAAGGATGCAAAGATTGCTTTAAACAAACATTTAGGTGACGGAATAATTTTAAGAATTAAACTAAATTTTGACAATTTAACACAATAAATTATAAGAAAACAAACAGATTCAAATAAGTTCCAAATTTTAAATTAAATTAAACAATTAATTAAGTGTAGTAATATAGTAACAAATTGAATTAAATAAAAAAAAAACTATTAGAAATTAGAAATGTGGATGTTTGCTCCATAAGTGAACTCAAATTGTAAGATGAATTTTCTAAAATTATATCATGTCAATAAACTTCTCACCAATATTTTGGACAGATGTGCAAAAAGTAATCCTAATAAATTTATGCTTTCATTCCCAAAAAAACGTTATCCAAATGGGTGACTTATCGCGGTGCTGATGTTAAAAATTTATCCTTGGCTTGTAATTCTCTTGAAAAGTGTTTTAAGTATCCCACATGTTTCACGATAGCTGAGGAATTGTTTCGAGGCAGAAAGTTGAGTGGATCGTCTTCTTATTAATGTATTTGCTTGTGGAACGTGAATATAACGTGAAAATAAAACCCAAATATACTTCAAAATTGTATGCGTTTCTTTTGTTTAAATTATAATCCAATCGTTTTATAAAGATTTGGTATGTTATATCAATTTTTCCTCTAATATTTTACCGTTCTCCAACTTTTTATTTTAAAATCCAAATTAATAATGAAAATTTTCAATATTTTCCTCAAAATTGAAAACTTATTTTTTTTTTTTTTATATTCAAAGAAAATCTTCTACACCCAACAAAATAAATTAGTAATATTTAATGAAACTTAAAGCAATATATATCAGTCACCCTCACAGCCCTTAGTAACTGGAAAGAAGTGTGCGGGCTGGAAGTAAACCCGAACAAAACGGAACTGGTACTGTTCACTACGAGAAGGAAAATCCTGGTCATTTAGCTACTACTCGAATTATTAGGGAATTATCTTAAATATACAATGTCAGGAAGGCTCTTGTTGCTTACTTTACCTGCCGTAGATTGTTTAGCGCCAAATGGGGTCTTAATTCGGAATACGGAAAAAGGACGGCTTATTATTAACTATGGATTTTTGGTATGGTGGAACGCGACAGGCAGGACATATGTCGTGGACCAGCTGGGTGGCGTACAAAGATCAGCCTTTATTGGAATAATTGGCGCTCTACGCACTAGTTCTTTAAAGGCGCTAATTACTATATTGCATCACATTCCGAAGATTTGCACCTCTTGACAGCGGGATGTTGGAAAGCGGGGACATACGGAGTGGACGGGCAGATACCTAGTTGCCGAAACAGGTGTCGGGTCGATAAATTCGAGTCCTCTGTCACACTCACATCTACAATTATCCAAAAGAGTAAATGTGCTCATGAATCGAAGCATACTATTGCTGCTCAGATTAATGATTATGCCCACCGTAAACTTAACGAAGTTTACAGAGCGTAAATTATGAAAATAAATTTCCACGATTTGTAAATGGCTTTGCATGGTGATTTGCCAAAGTATACGGAAAAAAGTCAGTTCTATACGTCTAAAAAAACACCATTATGTTCATTATTAGAATCTTTCATATATAGAACGATCTTCACGTTCTATATTTAAAATCTTTTGGACCAGGTATACAAAAAACTGTTTAGAAATAGAAAGTGCAGATTTATTTTCCCCCTTTTTTACAATCCCCACTGTGCAACAGTATTTATACACAAAATAGGTATGTATGTATTTGTTTGCGGTTTAGTTATTATTGACAATGTTAATAAATATTTTATTCTGTCGTCGTTATGTTATTGACATTTCATACTTGTTTTTGTTGTTTTTTTTTTTGAGTCAAGTTTTATTTTCAAAATATAAAAATAAAACAAATTCACTCTCAATTATTTAATTGCAAAAATGTATTTTTTGTAAGAAACTCTAATCAAACAAAATTAACAACTTAAAAAACACTTAAGAATATTTAAGTACATAAATATAAATTAAAGGCATAAAATATTAATGGAATTAATCTACATAAATTTATTAAACAAGTACATATGTATGTATAATACATAAGGAATGACTGCAATTTTTTTATATATGTAAATTATTGTGACTTTTAATACCTTCTAATTAGTTAATCTTAAATAAATATTTATATTATTCAAGAAAAGTGTTCTTCCGAAGTGACTTCAACTGTAACATGGGGTCTTCACCTGACAATTTTTTGTTATAATAAACGTCAAACTTCATATAAAAAAAACGCTGACAAATATTTTAGTTTTTTTTTTAAAGACTTTGACGTTTGGTGTGACAAAAAATTTTCGGAAGATGTAAAGCTTCGTACAGACGGTGGTCAGATCTTACAATGTTGTCATTAAAATTGATTAAAAATGTCTTGCAACTGTTTGAACATTGTACGCTATTTTCATTTGGCAGATGTGTTAAATTAATGCAACTGACAATGGCACCATTGCCAGAAAAATTACAACAATGTAAGATCTGACCGTCGTCTGTACGAAGCTTAAGTCTCGTCAACGAAATTTTGAAAACCCCCTAAAGAAAAGATTAAAAATAAACGCGATCTTGACGGATTAAACAATTTTTTATAAATATTGACATTTACAACAAAATTGTTTTTGTTAAAATTAAACCAAGGCGAATTCATACAGGTGACCGCCAGGGTTACCGTTGTGAAATTTGAAAAGTCGCACAAAACCTCGTTTAAAAACAAAAAGTCGCACAAAAAAGTCGTTTTTTCAAATTTAAGTCTCACAATTTTTTAGCATTTTATATACATACTTTAGTTTATTTACCACCCGAGTGACAATTTCAGTTTTATTTCTTTAAAAACTCTTAAACTTGCTTCAGTTAAAAAGAAATTTTTACTTACAGAACAAATTGTTTTCGATAAAAAAAATTTGTATGACGAAAACTTCTTTAAAAAAAAACCGAAAAAAGTTGTATGACGATAACTTGTTCACATCGCTTATAGACATGAATGACACCCGGGTGGGTATTGGTAAACGATGTAAATAAAAATCTTTGGTAAGGCGATTGTTAGCCAAAAAAAAAAAAACACGAAACAAAAAGGAATTAACAATTTAAACGATATAAATAGCTGAGAAATAATTCGTTAAAAATGTGCTTAAATACCCTTTTGTGTATAAATTTTACATTTGATTTTTAATAATGTGTTTGTATACTGTATTCCACGGATAATTACCTGGCCAAAAATGCCAATATTTTTGTGTAATTATGCGGGGTAGGTATTTAAACGAATACGCTTAACTACCTCGTTGAGGTAATTAAAAGAATACGTTTAACTACCTCATTGAGGTAATTAAGCGAATACGTTTGAATACCTCAGTGAGGTAATTAAACGTATTTATTTACGAGATACCTAAACTTTGATGCATGAAAAAAAGTTAAGACATAAGAATTTTTACATGTATTGGCTAATACTATGGAGATATCTGTAATGCCCTGTAATGTAATGTAATGTCCTGTCATATCATACTAACAAAAGCGTACTCATACATACAAACTTATGATCAGGGTAACCATAAATATGCAATTGCATAATATTATAATTTGATTATTTTAGCTATTGCTGCATTTTTATTGCACACATATTTCACGTTTTTGAAGCATATTTTAATACATGTTCAGCAAATAAAAAAAAATTTGTTACAACTCTGGTTAAACTATGAAAATTTTTTAATCGTTTTCTTACGTATTTAAAAAAAAAATTTAATATTTTTCGACAGATTTTAAGTTTGTTTCTGCGTATAGGACTTAATACCTACTTTTATATGTTTGTAGTATGTAAATATAACCATACTAGTAAAACTTATTCGTATCTACTTAAGAATGGATATGATGAGGTAATTGTTTGCACTTACTATTGACAATCTCTGTACAAATACTTAAAAAAGTATAGAAATCTAAAGAATTTCCGTTTCACACTTTGACTAAACCCAAAAAAAAAAAAATAAAATAAAACACCAAATAAAATATCAATCAATGTAAGCTATTGACTTTTAAGACTACAAAAGGTCTATTACACCAATACCTCACTTTGGTGGTTACGTTCCAAAAAAACGCGACGCAAATTGAAACGACGCAAAGTGAATTATGATTTTCTATAGCAAACCATGTAAAGATTGAAGATAGGTTCCAGGGTTACGAAAATACTACTTTTTAAAAAGAAAATTAAACAAAGAAAACTTTTAAAAAGCAAAAATAATATAAAATTTTATTATATACATACAAAAAAAAAAACAAATTCAATTAAAAAACAAAATGAGTCCATAGTGGCTGTTGTCGTAAGTCGACTCTTCTTCTTTCACAAAAAATTGGTTCAATGTTTGCCGTACAGCTTTTTTTAACGTAAAATAATGAAACATGTAAATTCAACCCAGGTTCGAGCCCCAGCTCAGCCAAGAAAATTATCAATTAATTTTAATAAAAGTTTCATGTTGTAAAATTCCTTCCTTCAGAAAAAAATAATTTAATGGAAATTAAATTTGATGAACTCAAGCCTAACTAAAAATATTGAAAGTAAAATAATCTCTTTAAAAAAAGCTCAACACACCAATTGAAACAACTCTAAAATTAGCAAAACAAAGTGAAAATAAAACTGTATTAAAATCTTTTAGAAAAAAAAAGATAATTAAAAAAAAAAATTAAAAACTCAAACCCAAAAAAAAAACGCAGCATCGAAAATCTAACGACGCAAAGTGAAAATTAGTACTAGTTCGGCAGCGACGCAACTTCGTAAAAACGCAAAACGAAACGACGCAAAGCGAGGTATTGGTGTATTGAGTTTTTGCTGCAATAAAGGCAGGCAGAGGCATGCACTCCGATGTTTATTAATAAATAAAATCCATTGTTTTCACGTAAAAGGTACTAACATATGCCTTTGTTGAATTTTGCATCGACATAGGAATGAAAAGAATTATAATTAATTGCATTTTTATTTAATGTTGCATATTTTTGGTATGTACATATTAAAATTATTCGAAGTTGCGTGTTTTTGATAAATATCAATAATTGATAATAACAATAGACAAAGTAAAGGAAAACAATTAATAGTACCAAAAAATCTCACTTTAAATATATACATAATTTAAAATAGTTCCCAATAAAAAATTTTATCATTTTGCGAAGCAATAATAGTACATTTAAAAATATATACGCAATAAGACATAAAGAGATTCAATAGAGTAAGTGAACAAACTCTTAACAAATTTATAAAAAAATTAACATTTCATGTGCCACGGCATTCCCTTACTACAAAGCAGGTTTGTAAGGGAGAATACTAAAAAATAACTAAAAAACATTCAGTGTGTAAAGCTGATAGCTACACTCCGCAGTTTTTATATGCGTTGAATAAAGCGCTTTTTGTGTCAAAAATGTATTGCTTCAAAGTGGGAACTCAACATATAAAATGTATGCCTTCGATAAGCGAAACTCTTACATTTCTCCCTTACAAACCTATTTCGTTAGAAGCTCCATTTTTTATTGGGTTAATACAGTAGACACTCACAAATTAGAACTCTCAGTAATTATAATATCCAGAAATTAAAATCGGTAGTTTCTATATAATAAAAAACTCTAAATTTCCAAGAGTTTGCGAGAGAAATCGATATTTGGATTAAAGATGTATTTCTTAAGTCCTCGTCCATATTATGAAACATTTGCTGCAGAAACTTTCTTCAATGCTCTTTTGAAACTGCATTCGTGTCTATACCTACAATGAAACTTTTGTTTTGCAGCGTTTAAGTACATATTTTGTATGCCTCCTCTCTTTCTTCTTCTTCCTCTCAATAACAAACTTATAAAAAGACGAAACAAATACTTTTCGATTCGACTTTCCGCTTTCACCGTCGAACTCAAAGGTTTCATAATATGAACGTGGGCTTAGTGAAAGTAATGATATCAAAGTACTGCCAAATGTTTCTATTTCAAGAGCTACTAAAAGCGTAAATATTTTAATGAATTGGTTGGTAAGCCCGTGAGTTATTAACCACTAAACTTTTGACAAATATCGAGTATATTTCATGAGAACATGAGAACTTTCGATATCGACAACTATGGTTTGACAGCTAAGACACAGTTGACATTTCTGTTTAGTCAGCTTTGGTTAGTCATCAGTTGTGAAAATTTACTTTGAAAAAAAAAATCTGTTCGCGATGATCATAGAGCACTTCGTCCATTTTACGAAGCTCATTTCTGGTTAAATGGCTACATCAATAAGCAAATCATCCATAAAAGTGGGCTGTTTGGTGCGGTTTACAGGATCTTTCGAAATGAGCAAGTAGCTACCATTATGGTGAATGGCGAGCGCAACGACATTTGCTTCCAACAAAACGGAACAACTTGCCATACAGCGCGCTTAAGAATCGATTTATCGCATAATAAATTTGGTGACAACTTTATTTCCAGAAGTGGTCCTTTTCACTGGTCCCCTCGTTCGTACGATTTAACGCCTCTGGGTTAATTTTATGTGGCTATGTTAAGTTGTTGGTTTATGCCGACAAAGCTGCAACTCTTTAAGAATTAAAAGCCAATATTGAAGCCACAATTGACGCCATACGGCCAGATCTATTGGAAAAAGTAGTCAATAATTTAACTGTTCGAATGCACCATGTAACTCGTAGCCGCAGCGGACATATGCCGAAAATAATATTAAAAAAATAAATGCCATGAAATAATCTACCAGATTATAATAAAAAAAAGTTCATTCCATTAATGTTTCTGGCTCGTATTATTATTTTAAAATCTCATGCAGTTAAAAAAACACCCTATACATTATTCATACTTATTTACATAGTCCATATTTCTGTGTATGAAAAGAGCCTTTAAGCTAAGATTATAAATCTTTTAATATCTTTTTTTTAGTATGCATTTCTATTTGTATTTTATTGTCAAGTAGTCAGTTTATATCGTCTATATTTAGATGGGGGTATTTGAAATTGTATAATGTTTACCATTTATGAAATTTGCGTTTTATCAGACATCAATGAAAATGATTCACTTTTTTATTTGTAATAAATAATTACTATTAACATGAAAAAAAATAATTAAAAAAATTGCCATATAAACTTTTGTATAAGCAAGTAAAAGTGATATATTTGGCTGTGCGGAATCTTATACATATATCCTTAAAAATCTTACCAAACAGGCAGCAGCCCTGGGACCTGAAACAGGTGCAGTGGACCAATCACCCGCTCAGTCTAAACTTTAAAGATTAACGAAACCGAAAAAATATTCGACCCTACGTTCCAACGTGGAACTAAGGGAAAATATATATCGTTACCTGAAACGAAAAAGGCTCTAACTAAGAGTAAAACTTACTTTTTTTTATTGATTCTTACACTCAGGAAAAAATATCAATGGACTTTTTTTTAAATTATCCTGGTTTCATGTTTATTTTAAATGAAAAATGTTTAAATAACATTGTTCAATAATGAAACCATAAAAACCAGTTTTACTTGTTTTGTATAGAAAAAACAACAACACTTTAAAAAGAAAAACATAATTTTTTTTTGTTGTAGTTGTTCCTTTGGCCAGAGTGATGAATTTATGAATGTTATTTTGTCAAGCTAATAGGGCCTACATTTCTTCAATAACTCCCCGTCTACAACTGACATGATATGCTTTTATAACATGATGTTATAAAAGAGTTGTTAAAACATTTGCATTAATAACCGTGTTATAACACGAGAAAACCTCTAACATAATGAGCCTATACTTAACATCAACATCATATTAGTGTTAATGTTAAGCATTTCATGTCAGTTGTAGACTGCATGTTACATTCATAAATTTTTTTATGTTCATGTTTAAAATAATCTAAAAAGGAAAGAAGAATTTCCCGTATTCTTTTTGTTAAAATTATTTAGTTAAATAGAACATCAAATTTTCAAAGTTGAATGTTGACGAAACCCATCTCGGGCCATTCTGCTAGCAAAGGGGAATACAAAAAAGTGAAACATGCGTTAAAAAAAATAAATAATTATATCCTCTCTTTCTCTGGCTCCGCGGATAACTTTTTTGAATTATTCTTCTTAAATAAATGCATATGTTGTCTCTGAAGATTCTACTCACTGTTATTTCAGACTCAAACCAACTTGATTTTAAATGAAATTCACATTGTTTCAACTTCAAATAACTTTCATTCAACTTTAATTGGATTGTTATTTCAATATAAACGACATTTTGCATTAAATGCAATGCTAAATTAACATGAATTATAGTTATTTTAAAAGAAAAACTGTTGTTCGCAAGTTACATATTATATTGTTAAATCATGTTAAATTAACATGAAGTAACTATAAAGCAAAATCACTACCGAAAATTGTAGAATCAACCTTGTTTTCGAAGATTTTACATTAATTTTAGAATCTTTCGACCAAAATTTGCGATTTTATTAGCAAAAAACAAAAGGCCCTATCTACAAACGATTATATAGTTAACTCTAAGGCCCGTTTTCACAACTTACCGATAGCTAAAGTTAGGATTTTATCGGCCGTAGAAAAAGTGTTTCATTATTACAACTTTACTTTAACCTACTAGATAGGATGAACCGTAATTTACTTTATCGCTTACCCTAGGTTAAAGTAAAGTTTTAATAATGGAACACTTTTTATAAGGCCGTTTAAAGTCTACTTTTAGCTATCGGTAAGTTGTGAAAACGGGCCTAAGAGGCTTAACTTAAAGTTTGCATAATATGCAACATTGTCAATTGTCAAAAAAACTTGTAGGTTTTACAAGAAAAATAAATTGTAAACAGTTTGTGTCGACTTATCAATTTATCATTTTAAATAGTTTTTGATTCTCCTGTAAAATTTTCAAAATGTTAGATATTGCCTTTTGCGTTTTAGGTGACGATATGCAACCATGAAAACACCTTACCCTTTTTAAAACGCATGCGGCGCGTACAAAAGTAGAAAGTAAATCTACTTGCTGTCACATACAATTGCACTGATTCTAATTTTTGAACGCATGGTTTGGTTTTAGGCCTATTAAAGCCCATTATTTCATGGGTTTATCATCATGATTTTATGATTTTTTTTCTACTCATATAAAACTTAAGAAAGAGTTCTTTCGAATTTACTGAAATAGGCAGTATATTGAACAAAGTTTTAAATGGAGGAACTTCGGGTATTGTGAAATAGGTAGGCACCTCCCTTATTTCCCAAACTAAATGTTATTTAGAAACGCTGCCTGTATGTTAACTAACTAACCTGTATGTTAGCTTACATAAAAATATTACCATTACGGCTTTGGCTATGAAAATGCTCGCACTGTTGGTTTTTTGTCGGCCTGTAAGTGAAAACAGGTGTTGTCGACATTTTTTGTGTGCATATTCAAACCGTTATTTTGCTCCAAGTTCTGATATTTTATTTGTGTTTTTTTTACAATGTTAACAAAATGTTAACCAAACAATACTTTTAATTGATTAGTATGGAAATTGAATAAGTTTTATAATGATTTGTTTTAAAAAATTTGACAATCGGCTAATGTGGAATAACTGAAGGCGGGTATTGTGGAATCTATTCCACCAATAGCCATGAAGGCTGAGAAATAATTTTAAATGGAATATATTTTTTTAAACAACAAATTATGCCAAGAGGGAAATCTTATGTTTTTAATAAATTAAAAAAAATATATGCTAAATTAAATTTGTTTTGTTATTACTATTTTGTTGCTGGTAATATGTAATATTATTCCATACTACCCACCAAGGGGTTCCACATTACCCAATTTTTCAAATCACTGTTTTTGAGGCACCTCAGATTTTTCATTTATAACTTTTTTTAGTATTAAGAAAATATAATTTTTGTGAAGAACATAGTTGGGCAATTGATTAAGAAACATATTCCAACTAGTCCGATTAGGAGTTTGCTTATACTTTTTTTAAAATTGCCAAAACAAAAATAGGGGTTCCACAATACCCGAAGTTACTCTACAGTAATACCATTTTTTTACAAGGGCTTTTGGAAAGCCGCTATATTTATGGCCTATGATTTATATGGACCGAATATCACAAAATTGCATAGTGATATATATAGCCATGTAAAGGTAAATTTTACAAAACTCCACCAAAAAATATCTATATTTGTTACGGTTTTAGAGAGAGTGCTTTATATGGGTACTATGGTAAATTACCTGTATGACTGTATCTACGCAAAATTTGGTAGTGTATTTTTGAACCTATTTTCCTACTGTACCGATTGTACTGGATTTTAATCATTAAGTGCTTAGGATACCTAGAAATAATTTGGCTCCGGACTTAATTGGGCCTTAGATGAATATTTACAAAAGTCTACAATGAGAGCAACAATTTCGTCTTTTCTTATTTCTTCCCAAAGTACTTCATATATTTTCCTTTCATTTTTCAAACATAATGTAACTGAAGTGTTTTTTAAATAGTTGAGTCAACTTCTACTTCAGCAACAATTTGTATGAAATTGTTTATGACATTTATAATAACTTTATTAAGTTTTGAATGAAAACTTTAACGAATTGCTGCCTGTTGTAAATGAAACTTTAAGGTTCAAATTTAATGCAAATCTGCGTTATTGCTTATCCTAAATTCTATTTTTTGTATTTCTATAGAACACTGTGTAAATCTTCAAAATCGGTTCAAAAACAAATAAGTAACAAGTTAGAGTGCTATATTCGGCTGTGCCGAATCTTTGTTCAAATATTTCAGGAGTGATATCTATTTAGTATTAATTTACCTATATGAAAACAGACATCAGCATTAAAATTGGTTGCGGTTTAGACCTATATTAAATTAGTGACCGAAAATCTTGAGTAAAATATCATGATTCGTTACAATAAATTTCAATACAGTGGTGAAATTAATTTTAGCGCTTACAGTGAATTTCAGAAGGCTGCTAAATATGGGATCTAACAACAAAATTGCATGACATTTTTTCTGGCCATATGAAGCTAAGTTGGAAGTTGGAAGAAATTTTACCATAATATCTATATCTGCTACGGTTGTCGGCGTATTTAATTAATTTACCAGAGTGGGCTTTATATGAGGCCTATAGTAAATTATGGACCGATCATCACGAAATTTATTAATGTGATTTCTAGTCATATAAAGCTGTGAAGTATTAAATTTTATTATGATAGCACTATTAATTACAGTTTTAGGCGTACAAAACTGTTTTCCGGGAGTAGAGTTTATATGGGGCCTAGGGTAAAATATGGAGCGATCTTTACGAAATTTCACAGTGCCAAAAAAAAATTTGTTATGATGGCATTACTTATTATGGTTTTAGGCGTACTAAACTGCTTTCCGGAAGTAGGGTTTGTATGGGGCTTAGGGTAAATTATGGAGCAATCTTCACGAAATTTAACAGCGTTATTTCTAGTCCTAAAAAACTGTAACGTGCTGAATTTTGTTATGATAGCATTAATAATTACGGTTTAAGGCGTACTAAACTGTTTTTCGGGAGTAGGGTTTATATGGGACCTAGTGTAAATTATGGACCGATTTTCATGAAATTTCACAGTGTCATTTATAGTCCTAAAAAACTGTAACGTGCCAAATTTTGTTATGATAGCATTATTACTAAACTATTTTCCGGGAGTAATGCTTATATGGGGCCTAGGGTAAATTATAGACGGATCTTCATGAAATTTTACGGCGGGATTTTCAGTCGAATAAAACAAATTTTTGCAAATTTTTATATCATTCCGTGCATAGTTCCACCATTAATGTTAGTTTTTGTAACAAAATTATCCATTTTTAAGGTGGGTGTTACACATTTTGATTCATAGCTCTGATCCTACTGAACCGATTTTGCTGGATTTCAATCCCAAACTGCTTTTGATTTTTAATTTTTTTTTGAGTTTTTTGAAAGTGAGCGTGTTTTCAACAGACGGACAGACAGACGGATATGGCTCAATCGACTTAGAATTACTCAAGGAGCCAGAATATATATACTTTATGGGGTCTGAGAGGAATAATAAAAAAGTTTCACACGGAATACCAAACTTAGTATACCCTCTTCACAACTAATTGTGGTGCAGGGTATAAAAAATTGTTTAGTCCAAAATGTCCCAAATTATCTACTTAAGTATGTCCACAACCTGCACTTCCAAAATTATTTTTAAGTTTTTTCAATTCTGTCATATACCGAGTGTAGTTTTTTGCAACTTATTTGAATTAAGCAGATTCGAAAATAAAGAATGATATAAAATCCTTACCCTTTAGGATTTTTTCGTTTTTTAAAAAAAACAATTTTTAATCTAACATATTTAGATTTCCAAGAATGTTCTTTAATTCACATACATTGTAATAAAAAGGGGAATCATGCCGCTTCTTCAAAAAAAAAATAATAATTTAAATAAAAAACTGATAAAATAAATTATGAAACATTTTGCATGAGTGTTTGACCAATATTTTAACACTGTACATATGTATCTAAATTCGAACATAAGAACCAACAGTTGAAGCACAGCCGCGAATAACGTTTTAAGTTACAAAATAATTATTTTTCAGGAGAGCAAAAAAACGTTTTTAACAGGCAAGATTAATAATTTTTTATTTTTTTTCTTTAGATTATTAAAAATAATGGTAATAAGAACTTTTATTCAAAATATCAAAAAATTTAAAATTTAAATTACATGCAAATTTACAGTTTATAACCTTTTTTTAGTGGAAAAACGTGGAAAAACGTTTCATATCCACAATCGCGATGTCATTTAAAACGTTATTCCACGTTTCAAAACCATTTACTCTGTATCATTTTGTAAGTAACTTACAACGTTCTTCCACTAGTTGATTATTTGTATGTCACTTTGAAGGCGTTAGGGTGCATAGTTTTGGGTGATTTAAGGTTTAAACAGTCTAAAAGGGTAATGTTAACGGTTATCTGCAAAAAAACAGTTTTTGCAAAAAGTGGCTTTTACAACGTTATTCGCGGCTGTGCTTCAGTTGATATCATTTAAAATATTCTTGACAGCAAGTTTTTAAACTAAACTGTTAAATAATGAGAACTAATTGTAATGATACGTAATTAGATAACTTTTATTTAAGATGTAAAGTAATTCTAACTTACACTGGTTCACAAATTTTCAATTTTCTGCCATAACCTCAAAAATGTTGTCTAAGCTAAATAGGGGCTGCTGAACTGGAATATGGCATTCATTTATTTTCGTTAAGAAGCGTTTTTGAGATATTCGCGAAAAACCTGTTTTTTGCAGTTTATAGAGCTATTTCCGAAAATCTTGAGAACTGCTTATTTGAATTACGCAAATTTAACACTGTTTCAAAGATATTTGCTTGCTCTGTGAACCCATATTTATATTGTGTTGATCGAATACAAATTTACTAATGGTGTTTTCTTTTCTACAAAAAGTGTGACATTTTATTTTAAAAAAATGCAATGTCTGTTTCTTAAAAATTTTGCGTCCGAAAAGGGTGGCTTGTTTTATTCTAAAAAACTCATCCTTTTCGGGAGCAAAATTTTTAGGAAACAGACACCAAATTACATTTTTTTAAAATAAAATATCACATTTTTTGTAGAAAAGAAAACACCATAAGTTATACGCATTAGACTTAGTAAAAAATGATTTTTTCAGCGTTTTTCCAAATTTATCATTTTAAGTCCCTTTATTAACGAAAGAAACTAATAAATTTTAACCTATACATATCATACAAGGTTGTACTGCAGTATATTAATACTGCATAACTTATAGCAATAACCAGCCAACTTTTACTGCAGACTGAAAATTAAAAAAAAAAACAGTGCTTTTCATAAAAATTTTACTACTCGTTCAATCACTTGTGTTGTGAAAACAGCACATAAGTGTAGTTAACAATGAAATAACAAAGGATATTGTAACTTTTAAAAACATACCGTTGGTCTCATGTAGAAAGACCCTCAATCGATTTCTTCAAAATTTAGGTTTTAAGTGATTCCAATACAAATATCTAAAATAACGGTTTTACAAGCAATTTTACATTATAATACATACACAGCCTGTTCAACGATTTCGAACGTTAATGTTCGCATAGAAAATTACATAAAAAACAAAAACAAATTTTAGAATTATATTATATTTTTACCAACTTCTGTGCAGTTGCAATTATGTGAGTTAGGGCCTTTCTACATGAGACTTACGACATATTGTTTCTAGGGCAATTACTTACTGGACACACCCATTATTAAATTTTTTTTTAATAATTATTATTTATAAGATTAAAAAATAAAAACAAATTAAAAAGTAGTTCATTGAATTATAGAATAAAGTGTTGAACTGTGTGGTAGGTAGGTATGAGCTTTTGCGCGTTAAGTTATAAATATTTCTAATAAAAAAGCAAAAAATCAAAGCAAGTAAATAATAATTTAAGCGATTAAATTCAATGCTTAAAAATAATGAAACGTTTAATCAATTATTATCAGTTTTTTAATATTTTCTTATTGTTTTATTTGTTATTTTGAATTTAATCTGCAAAAAAAGCCTTATTCAATTGTTTTCTTAATTTTAAATAATAATACATGCATACTTATTTATTTGTTATTGTCAATTAAAAAAATCTGTTTTCTATTTGTATTTATGAATACATGCTTTAAAAGATAAGATCGATTTAGTTAATAAGCTCGCGTTTTCATAAAACGTCATTGATAAATGATGGAATAACAAATTATTTAGTAGTACGATTTCTTGTCATATAGAGTGAAATCTTATCTCAATCCGTGTATTTCGCCACCATTGATGTCAGTTTTGTAACAAAATTATAAATGTTTTAGGGGTAAATTTCAATCTCAAACTGCTTAGGAAACAAATTGACATAAATTTTGTTCTTTTCTTTTGAGTTGTTCGGAAGAGAGCGTGATTTCATCAGACGCACTTGACAAATTCTGGACGTCCGTTTTAGAAGAAATAAGGTCCGATGGAGTGTGTAGGGTCTGTGGCCTCACTCCATATTCGGCAATTTAGTATATAAATAAACCTGTTAAGCCAAATCTTTAAACACAATTTTTTTTGAGCCTTATTGCTTTTTATGAATTTTGGCATCGATTTGTTAGTGCATATTTTACCGTTTGCAGCATATTTTTTTGATAATTTAGCTAAAAGAGCTTTTTAGCAGCATTTTTTTTTGATGCTTATAAGAGCTATTCGCTTAACTTACATAAAAAAAAGAAAATATAAAATATGGTCTTTGTTTTACATGTACGAAGTCTTCGTTTGATATTGATGAACAGGCCTTTAATTTTTTGTTAAAAATACAGTTCAATTTACATACATACATATCTATATGTATGTACACAAATTAAATTGCGCTTGCTTGGAAGCATGTCTATTTTTTACAAGATGAAACGTAAATATTTAATAAATTATTTGATAAGTTAAGTAAAAATAACACTATCCCAACTATAGCACTGGAATATTTAGAAGAATTTTATTATTGCAACCGATTGCTACATCTTAACATGGAATTTTAAATACATCAATGCATGTATTTGCCCAACCCTTGGTATTAGCAATTGTGTTTCACTAATGACCAGGGAAACCAGAAATATGCTCTAAAAAACACGTTTTATGCGCATTTAATATGCAGTAAAAACTTGAACATATGCCCTGAAAATTGTTAAAAATATGCCCCAAAAAATTCCAAAATTAATAGTTTAAAAACAAAATACTCAACAATTTAATAACAGTTTCATGTAATAAAAACAATCCTTAAATTGTAACCGATAAAGCCCAAACACTATAGTATTTACATATGAATTTTCGAGATTTTACCCTATTTGGAAACGATAAAGGCTAGTTTTCACTATCTCACAAGTCTTACGTATTCCATAATAAAGGGTGTTTTTTTAAGCCCGATAGAACTTGAAATTGTAAAAAATAACACAAACAATTAAATTGTAATCAAAATTTTTTTTTTATTCGAAAGATCAATACGTGACATTAACATTTGAAAATGATTTCGGGCATATGGGCACCGCGGCTGTTCTTGACGAATAATCGAGAGGTGTCAAATCGCACGACCTTGGAGGCCAATTGACAGGTCCATTTCTCGAAATCAACTTATCGCCAAATTTTGATTTCAATAAGTCGATGGTTGCGTTCGCCGTATGGCACGTAGCGCCATCCTGTTGAAACCACATCTCCTCCGGATCAATGTCATCCATATTTTCAAACAAAAAATCATTGATCATGGTGCGGTAACGATCTCCATTGACCGTAACGCGAGCTCCGGCCTCATTTTTAAAGAAATAAGGTCCGATGATGCCACCAGCGTAAAAACCGCACCAAACGGTGCATTTTTCTGGATGTAATGGAGTCTGTAGGGTCTCTTGTGGATTGGTCTCGCTCCATATGCGGCAATTTTGCTTATTAACAAACCCGTTAAGCCAAAAATGCGCCTCATCGCTGAACACAATTTTGCGATATAAGTTTCGCGAATCGACGACTGATTTTCAAAGTAAATTTGGATAATTTCGTAGCGTTGTTCAAGCGTGAGTCTATTCATGATGATTTGTCAGAGTATACTGAAACGATAAAAAAAATATTTCATCAAAATTTAATTTTTTGTGTTACTTTTTACAATTTAAAGTTCTATCTAGCTTAAAAAAACACCCTTTACATTGTGAAATAGAAATCTTATGAGTTTTGTTGCGACTGTCAAAAAATCTATTTTAACACGACAGTTTGTGTTCACACCATCACACAAAGTATAAACACTCACATATGAAATAAAATGCAACCCTGATCCAATGAAAAGTATTATTTATTGTTTAGAAATTTTTCAAAAAACGATGAAGTCGTATGGGATGTCAAACTTTTTTCATAATACTTGTCATTTTCGTGACACATTGCATTCACACTATCACACTTTGTCATATTACTTGAGTTTTTGACATGTATTAATACAAAGTATAATAGTGAAATCTAGCCTTAAGCAGTCATCGGATCAAAAAAATAAAGCTAAATTGTTTATTAACGTTAATATTCAAAGGAAGTTAAAGCTTTTTATAGATGAGAGCTTAAGGAAAATGTAAACTGATTCGAAAATAATTTTATTTGCAGCAAAATTTTTTTGGGGCGAATTAATTCTAAATACCAAAATAATAAGATGGTTTACGGACAGAAAGAGGCTAATTTGAAAAGAAATTTTTATGGGAAATATGTAAAGTTATAGACCAATTCTCACCATTTACATTGACTTCGTTCTTAGTACAATTAAAATGTGTGTGAATGTGTGTCGATTCATTGAGTTTCGTAATTACGTTAAAAATTTTCATTGGATATATGAAAACTAAAGTTTGTCCAAGTTAAACAAAAAATTTTAATTGGGAACATAAAAAACAATATACAAACATAACTATATTCATAAATTAATACAAAATTATAGTTTCCTTAAAAATATGTTTAATTGTTAATTTAAAAATGTAAGATTAATTAATTAATCTAATGTAATATGCCATTAAATTTATGAAATCAAAAATTTTTTTATAAAAGCAACATACATATTTCAATAATTGAAAAAAAAAAAAATATTTTTAACATTCAAATAACTCTATAGTCTCAATAATTAAAAGTATAAAAATATTTCGAAAAAGCATGCCTTCATAAATTTAAATTTTCATTATGACAATGAAAATGCCATTATAGTAATGAAACAAAAACTTTCAATCCATAAATAGCTATGTTTTTAGTTTTCTTTGTTCTCTCTTTATGTGGTCTTTTTTTTATTATGCGTTAGCAAATAAAATCAACGTTGTTTTTGTTGTTATGGGCAATTTAATCTCATATTTACGCTCTTAATTGAGTTGTGGCAAAAGACATAGTTTTTTTATTCAAAATCTACACTGCCCCGGTAGGCTAGCTGGTAGTGAGCTAATCTATCAGCGCCGAGGTTGCGGGGTCGATTCCCGCCAGCGAAGCGACTCTTGTTAAAAAAAAAAGTTGAATGAGAACAACTTTCATACAAAAAAAAAAAAAAAAAAAAAAATTCAAAAATAAAATAAAAAAAAAATTTTTTTACTTTTCTGAAAGTATTCATCCAATGAATAACATTCATAGATCTAATATAATGTTTCATTAAATACATTTTAATGAAACAGGTTTTATTGATCCAACGAAGCGCTGCATAAGTTCCTTTTTAATGCAATTTTTCATGGGATTAATGTCTAAATTCATTGGTATTCTGAAGAAAATTCTTTCAGTGTACTAAAGTGGTCCAGATTTCTATGTATTACACACCGACAAGACCAAATCAATTTGCCTTTACATAAAATTCTAAAGTTTAAAATAACATTTATCTTTAATGACAACCTGCCGTTGTCTTACAATTTTCGAGGAATAATTAAATGAACATAGATGGCAAAATTGAAGCAACACTTTGGGTATACAGATAGATTTTTAAAACAGAAAAGCCAAAATTTCTCAAAAAAAATTTTTTTTTTATTTTATTTTTGAATTTTTTTTTTTTTTTTTTGTATCAAAGTTGTTCTTATTCAACATTTTTTTTAACCAGAGTCGCTGGCGGGAATCGATCACGCAACCTCGGCGCTGCAGCGCGCTGATAGACTTTTTTTATTTTATTTATTTTTTTTAATTTTTTTTGAATTTTTTTTTATAATCAAAGTTGTTCTTATTCAACTTTTTTTTTTTTTTAACCAGAGTTAAAAAAAACATATAAACATATATATTATTAATCAAAAATTAAACAAAATTGAATACAACAAGTAAGAGTGCTATGTTCTCATATGCCGAATCTTATATACCCTTCACCATGGTGCGAAAATAACAGAAAGTTGTATGAATACCGTTCTTTAAATATAAAAAAATTCAAGTTTGTGCCACGCCCACTTGTCCAATCCCGCCCACATTTTGGGACATGCCACGTCTACCTGTCCAATCACCCCCAAATATTGTCGGATGTTGTTTATTAATAACCAAGAGGCTTGTATCTAATTTTGGTAATTAAGCTCCTGCCGTTCTTTAGATATGCATAAAAATTAAATTAAAAAAACAGCAACAATAAGGGATATTTTGGTAAAATTAGAGGCAGTCGTGGTTTTTTGCTCATATCTTAGCCATTTGTAAACCGATCAGGCTGAATTTCAATAGCAAACAATATCGGACTATATGTAACATAAATGTATGTATGTATAACAACCTAGCCCCCTGGAGTCTTCGGAAAACCCATTTCCACGGGCAGACAGACGGGCATCGTTAAATTAACTTTGCTACTTATAAGAGCCCAAAATATGTATACTCTATATGGTTTAACATCAATATTGTAGAAATTACAAACGAATTGACAAACTTATATATACCGTTTTCCACCACCTGTGGTGTAGGGTATACAAATAAACGTGAAATTTTATTTTCGTCAATAATTCTCGGCTGTTTTTTTGCTTTACATTTTTAAGCTTTTTTTAACTGCTTCGTTTGTTTATGCGGCATATTTTAATTTGTTTTTGTTGTGATAAACAAACAAAAAAAAAATGGTTTCTTTGCCATGTTATTTCTTTAGTGTTACTGAATTGTGAATTTATTTATTCGGAAGTATGGGAAAGAAATATAAGTGCTTAGGATGTATTTTGATTTTTAACGATAATTTCGTTTTTATTTTATAAAAAGTCAGTATAAAAATTTTTAAGTTGAACGATAAGCTGGTAGC
Organism: Pollenia griseotomentosa; assembly: GCA_963931875.1. Classification (NCBI taxonomy): domain Eukaryota; kingdom Metazoa; phylum Arthropoda; class Insecta; order Diptera; family Polleniidae; genus Pollenia; species Pollenia griseotomentosa. The sequence goes on along the minus strand of OZ007562.1, from coordinate 169,824,953 downwards.
AAATTTTTTTTATAAAAAATGTTGCTGACACATTTATTAAATAAGTACATAGAAACATACATCCATATGTAACTAGGCTTGCCAGACGTGCTGTTTTCAGCAGTGCTCGTACTTATTTTATTACTTTTTCTACTGCTTTCTGCATAACCTTTTCATATTCATATAAGGGGCCAACTCGACGGTTTACGACGGCTTTGCCATATAAACATACGTACATATTTGAAAAGATTGTGTTTTAATCTATTAAACATACCTATATGATTTCTGTGTCCTTTTTTATTTCGTAGTCAATTTTTTTTAAATCTAAAAATGGAAATAACTCAAAAAATCGTTTTTTTTTACAATAATTAGATAATTATTTTAATACTTTTATTTTTTGAACAAAGGCAGTAACCGCTCGACGATCTGGCTACTACAACAAGAAATACTGAAAACCTTAGTGGTCACATTAAAAGCATTTTTTTACACCAAAGCAATTTGTTAGCTCAAAATCCTGTTTGCCGCATATAAATATTTTGTGGTCACATTACGTCAAACAAATATTTGAAGTTTTTCGGCAAATGTTTGCCATATCTGACCGTTCTGTTACTCCTGAAGTGGAAAGATTTTTAAAAAACTATCCACACTGAAAAGAAACATTAATCCATCCGTACTTAAATCAATTCGAAGCGGTAATAATAGTACGGTAAGTACGGATTTTCTTGAATCAAGTACAGAAAGATTGATTCAAGTGCGAAATACTTAACTTATCCATTTTTATTCCCGAATTTGTACTTGAAATAATCCGAAAATGAGATTGATTTAAGTAAAATTAAGACTGAATCAATCTTATTAAGTTGATTTAATCCCGAATTCGTACATGCAACAATCTGAAAATGTAATTAAATTGATTCTTACCTAAAGCGGAAGGAAGGAATAACCAGCATTATGCCCGACATGCTTTCTACTTTTAAAATTTTATAAACTTAAAATATAAACTAAATAAGAACTTTTGGTGCTAATTTTAAACATGAAAATAATGTCGTTTTTCTTCTTGTTCTGTTGTTTTTGCTTTTTCTACATAAAACAAGCAAATCGTTTTTTACCTATGCACGCATAGAGAATGCATTGTTAAGAAATAATGCTTACAACCCAGGGGCGAATTTGTCGATTACAGAAGCGATGATGTGATAGACACGAGTAAGATCGTAATGCACACCGTCTCAATTACAACCTAGTACACTTTTTCGAATACTTTGCCGCATTTATGAAGTGAACGCCTACCACTTGCATACAAAGTTAGCGGGATTGTGAAGTGTTCATTTAATAAATATAAACTCAGTACTGCTTCACATATATTGTAAGCAGGCAGTAGACAGCCTATACTAGGGAGATCGATTATTCGACTTTTTTCAAAAACCGGTTGTCGAATATTTCGAATAGCTGTTATTTTTGGTTAAGCATTTTAAAAATAACCGGTTTTAATTCAAATACATAAAAATCCAAAAATTAAATTAGTTTTTATAATAAAAAGTTAATTTGAACAAAAACAAAGCAATTCACGATGGTAAGGAACAAACAAAATACATGGATATGACTTAAGGTATGTTCAGACCTAACAAATATTTGACGATAGAATCTAAAAAAGCGTGACCAGTAAATTTATCAAACTTAAGCTTTATTTTTAACCATTTCTTTTTATTTACTAAACTTTATTTCTTAGATGATAATACTATGATGTAATTTAGAAACTGTTAAATAACACAGTGCAACACGATAAAACGTGATAAAAGACCGGTGTCTGCCAGTTTTGCCCAAAGTCATGTACTTTTTTATGAGCCCCCAAAGAATTGGGGCCACGGTGTCATTTTTGCAAAAAAGTGATCATTTTCTCAGGCTTATATCTTGCAAACCGTTCGGATTTTGATTTACCCTCTGAGACAAAGTTGTAGCTCTTGCCATAAAGAACAAAACTTCATCTTCAAGATCAAAATCACAAAAAACTTTAAAAAATTCGATTTTTTTTAACCTTTTTTCCCCTGTTTAGGTCCATAGGTAGCAAACCGTTAAAAATTCAAGGAAGCAATCAACCACAAAACTGTACCTTAGATCTCGGTAAACAACTTTTTGGAACATATGAACTTCCTAGGAATTATTCTTAACACCGTTTAGGTAGCCGGTCGAATACTTACTTGCTTACTTCGTGGGCAAGTGGAAGGCGTCTTGCACACTACTTCGCACACATTGTAAGCAGACAGCGGGCAGCCTATACGCATTGTCGCTTACTTCTTGGGCAAGTGGAAGGCGTCTTGCACACTACTTCCCTCACATTGTAATCAGGTAGCCTTTTTAAATTTTTGTGTTCTTTCAGAATTATTGATTTTGTATTCATTTTCAAGGCATTCAAACCAGACTTTCGTAATAAAATTAAAAAATATATATTTAGAGCGATATATTTTTAGATAAACTACTTCACATAGTAGCAAATGGAAAATAACGGGACAAAACAAAAACCTTCATACATATATATGTACATACATACAGAATATATCAGCACATTTTAAAAGATGAACGAAATTCATTTTTGTAAATTCCATACACTGCCGTCATATACTTTGTAAGCTAGAATTCATTGAACACAAAGTGTGAAGTTCATTGAAGAGATGTGATGTGGTATGCAAAGTTCTCCGCTAGGGAAAGTTTTACGAAATTAAAACGCTCACTTTGTAATTTTACTCTCAGAGTGGCACTACCAACAACAAGTTCAATCTTTTTTTTACTTGGTTTAAGAATTTTATACTTATTTTAAGAAATTCCGGGATTGATTTTCGAAAGTAATCCCATTTAGGATTGTTTTAAGTACGTTTTAGTGTTATTCGTACTTACATTTTTAAAGTGAGAGGAGAGAGTGATGGAAACAAGTCAAAATTTAATGATTTTTATGTTTTGAAAATCTCATAAATTAATAAATCCGACTTTAATTTTAAATTGGCCAAAATGATTTCACGTGGACAGTTTTTATGTTTCTATGATATTTTGCACTATTCTAGAAAAACCTTTTATTCTATTTAGCAAATGCAAAATATAAAAAAGCTGAAAAGGTTTTAAAGTTTCGTTAATATGACGTACAAAAATAAATGCACTTTTTTAAAGCAATTCGCATTAGCCAACATTTTGTGCTGGTAGGCTCAGAATTGACCCATTAGTTAAATGTGGAAACTTGAATAGACTCTTTAAAAGCAGCGTTGGCTATTTAAAAATCAATAAAAAACTGATTTATTATTGCTTCCTAACATGGGATCTTCACCTGACAGTTTTTTTGTCATACCAAACGTCAAAGTCTGTATACAAAAACTCTAAAATTTTTGTCAGCGTTTTTTTATATGAAGTTTGACGGTTATTATCAGGTGTCAGGTGAACCCCCATGTAAGGTTAAATAATATTTCAAAACTTTCCCTAAGAATATAATTTGTATGTGTAGATTAAAGGTCCGATTAATCGCGAATACGATTAAGATTATAATCGACTTGCAATCCCTAAAATTAAAAAAAAAAAATCTAACAAAACCTAGATTATTTTTAAAATTACATTTTGTTATTTTGTCAAGTGTGCGCGCAGTGGTTTATGATAAGTATGTATGTATTATGTATGTCCCTATAACAAAAAATGTTTTAAGTTTCAAGTCTACCAAAAACTTGATGCCTAAACGAATAAATATTCAACAATCAATTAGACACTATTCAAACAGGTGTAATAAACTTCTTTAAGTGTAAATTGTATTTGCTTTAAATGTGCACCTTCATATCTAATTTTGTTTTATTCAACTCATAAAAAAACATTTTTTTAGTTAGAAATTCACTTAATCAAGTTTGATATCGTGTTAATTTTTATTTTAGTTTGTTTGTCAGGAAGACCGGTTTAAAAAAAAAAAAAAACAATTTATATATTTCAAAATTGTCATCTTTTTGTTTCATATGAAATATTCAATCGATTATTTTGCGACTTTCGTTTTATGCTCTTCATTAGAGGCCAAAAATGATTGTTTAATCTTGTTTGAATCTCATTAACTTTTGGGGGGAATGACGTGTTCTAACATCTTATCTCAATACAAATATTGTGTGCCCGTGCCTTTCTTGCTTTAAATTCATATACATACATAATTATAAATCAAATTACCAAAATAAAATAATATTGTTTTTTTAGCTAAAATTATCTCTTGATAACCAGACTTTACTTGGCTAAATATTTAAATACTTACTGTATATTGTATATGCGATCATTTAAAAATTTAAGTTAAAAATACAAGAAAGTTAAAGAGATGGGATGGATGGATGATATACAAACATACATATCTACAGAGATAGTGGAGTAAGCAGGTGGTTTGTTTTGTTTTCAAATAAATTTATGTAGATTATTACATTTTAAAACTACGTACAAGGTTTTTTAAATTTTTTGTTTTTAATGGTTTTATGGAGATCTTTAGAGGTTAAAATATGAGCCACCTGGTGTCCTTAAAAAATTCTTTCTAATCTCTTTCTAAATAAAACTAAATAATGAATTATAAAAACTTCTATACAAACAGGTGATTAGACAAATTTCAAGAATAAAATATACATAATTTTAAGACCGTAACGATAACGACATTTTGAGCATCAATAACTCAGCACAACAAAATTAAACTTTTTTTTAAATTTTCTGAAATAAAAATAGCTGATCCTTACACTTAGGCTACAACTGACATCAAATGGTTAACATTAACACTAACATCATGTTAGTGTTAGGTATAGCCTCCTCATGTTAGTGTTTTGTTTGTGTTTTAACAGCGTTGTTAAGCATTCTGTCTTGAAAGCTATTTTATAACATAACTTGACGTTTACCTGGCGTTTACATTTGCCAGTACTGGCATGACAGTAGCAATACATGCAAACTTTTTTACTAATCCATGCACACTTTTCCAACTGTCTTGTCTACTGTCTAGCAAATTTTGCAGACAGTAAAATTGGACAGTGATTTGACATTTTCTAACAATAATCTGAAGTTTTATTAGCAAAAGGAAAAAAAAAACGTAAAAAATAAATATATTTTGCTTTGATTTTTTATGCTTTAGTTAAGTGTTATGTTTTTTTTTACAAAATATAGTTATTTTAGTCTGTTTTTAAGTTTGTTTAGTTCATATAAAACACGTTTAGCTGAACTTTCACTGCAACATTCACGTTTGACATATATTTCAAAGTGAACTGTCTTAACTACTGTCTGGACGTCTACGTCACGAAGACAGTTAGCAGTGTTTTTGGCAACCACAGAGCACACAGAGGCGTCACGAGATAGAAAATATTGGGTTTTTTTCTGTCCTTTTCTTCGAAAGCTGCTCTTTTTACATTTTTTGTTTTGATTACTCAATTCGTGTTGATAGTAGCGGCCTGTTTTTACACATTGCCACTTTACTACTAAAAAACGTGTTCTTTCTCTTTCTTCGAAAGCTGCCCTCGCAAATGATTTAGGCAATTTTCAGACGTCACTTTTTTCATCTCTGTATGCTTTGTGTTGGCAACTAATATGTATTTTCTTACTGTCTTGCCAGTACTGTTAAATGTAAACGCTATGTTAAGTTTGACAGACAGATTTTTTTTGTTGCTTTTTATTAACTTTTTTATACAACTTGTCAATAATACGCGCGTGGCTGATAAATAATTAAAATTAAATAAAATTATTAAAATTAAATAATGAAAATTATTTAATAGTTATTTTTAGCGATGTATACTATGTTTAAGCGCTAAACTTTTTCTTCGCTATGAATATAACACACAACCTGTCTTTAGCTTGTTTTTAAACTTATGTTGTAAGATATTTACGTGTTCTCCACCTAAAACACATTGGCAATTTGACGAAGTTATTCTGCCGGCGTTATTGCTTGTGTTAAGACATCACAAATTGCACGTGTGGCCGTAGGGTTAAGTATTTCATCTTCTGATGTTAATGGCACGCCAATACAAGTTAGGTTTCCCGATAAACTCGCCACTGCTAGAAAAAAAAATCACCCGATATACTCACCACTGCTAGAAAATAAATCAAAGAGATTTTTGTGTAAATTAAAGGCCTTATTTATAAAAAATATTTCATGTTAATAACAGGCTTAAAAGATAAATTTTATATGAAAATTTCTTTAATAAGCCTTTTATAAAACTGAAATATTGTTTTTATGAATAAGGGGGTTACCCCTGCAGGGTCGTTTGTGAAATATTAAACGAATACATAATACAAGAAATGCGTAAATTATGCAAATATTAAATGTCACTATATTAATGAGCCATCGTAATCAGCACTCTCAGTTGAACCAAAAACAGTATGGGGGGCTACTCTCTATTGCGATGCGAAAGCTAAATATCAACTTGGTACTATCTATCACTTTCGAAAAATTTTTTGAAAATTAACCATACCGGCAAAAAAAAATTAAAGATGGTACAGTTGACAGTAATGAAATGCCAAAATATTTTTAAAAAAATATTAAATTGGAAAATTTAAATAATAAAAAACCAGTAAGAAAGTATAGTCGGTCAAGCCCGACCATATGACACCCTACACCACAGTATTTAAAACAAATTTTCGAGAGTGCATGGCTATATGAAAAGGGATCTATCTATGTTTCAAATCTCATTAAAATCGGTTTGATAGTTTCTGAGAGGCAGAAATTGCCCCCTATCTCCCCTCGTGGTCCTACGATTCGGCTCATTTTCAATAGGCTTCAACTCAGAAAGTGATTCTGAGTCGATCGGTATACTAGGACCAATATTTTAAGGTGTTACACACATCAGCACAAATGCATAATACCCTCTTCACTATTGTGGTGTGGGTATAAAAATATGGATGATTTGCGAAAAGAAAAAAAATAAAAAGAAAATTTTGTTGTTTTGTCCTGTGCAATCAAATTGTTATATGTATAATATTCATTTTAAGATTAGATTGGGTACCCCGGTAGGCTCACTACAAAAGCTGCTCCATCAGTGCGAGGTTTGAGGGTTTGTTTCCCGCCAGAGACTCTGGTTTGTTTTATTTACCATAAAATATAGTCTGTACATTGCTACTTTTTATTCAAGGTTATTTATGCAAATACACAACTCCTTTTATACCCTTTACCGAAGGTAAAAGGGTATATTGTCACCTTAAATGCAAACGGACGTTACTAAAAAATAATCCAAATTGAGTTTTATTAAACTACATGTTCACGCAAATTTTTAGCTATCTGCGGCCAAAAATGGTGAATTTATTAAAGAAATTCAAACGACAAGAATACCTTGTTGTTACTGGTTTTATAAAGTTTTCCTTAAAAAAAAAATAAAATTTTTCGTTAAGATTGGATTAGATGAACTTAGAAAAAATTTAAATTTCGACATTCGGTGAAAAAAGTTAAGCTAGATTTACACGATTGAAATTTTCTTCAAAATTGCTCTTCAAAATGCTTCAAACTCGTGTAAACAGCAAAATTTTGAAGAAATTTGCTCTTCAAAATGCTTCAAACTCTTGTAAACAGCAAACTTTTGAAGAAATTTTGCTTTTTACACGAGTTTGAAGCATTTTGAAGAAAATTTCAATCGTGTAAATCTAGCTTTAGTTTAAAACTTTTTTATTTGTTTATTTTGGAATTATTTCATTCTTTTTAATTACAATTTTAATGAATATATAATTTTAAGAATATATGGTAGAAAACAGCATGCTTGTCTTAAAAGATTTTTGAGGCCGGGTTTTTGAGAAAAGGATTAAGTTTAAACCTAGTTTAACGTAGTCTAAAACTCGGATTTTTCCGGCGAAATGTGATTTTTTTATTATTTCATTAAAGACCAACATTTTAAGCAAAACTGGCGGCACAAATCTGTTTACAGATTAACTAAGCCTAGTTAAACTGAGATCTCAAAAACCCATCCTAAGTCTCCTTTAAATTCAACTAAAAAATGATTTGAGATGAAATCATATTACAATATGAACAACATGCGTTCGAAAAAAGTGGTTGCATCACGGTTTTTATAAAGTTCAAATGTACAAAAAAAAATGTATAATAGCATTAGATTTTCCATCCCCGGTTCCCACAGACCAGCATACAAAAATCGCTTTTACTGATTTTTTACTGATTCAACCATTTAAACTCATATATTCCCATGACTTACCTATTTTTAAAACCAAAGTAAACTTTATAATTTTAGAAAACAGTTTTTATGAAAATTTTAATTATAATTAAAGATTTATTTAAAACAAATAACTTTGTTATTACATTATACATTAAAGGGATTCTTTTTGTTTTTATATTTAAGTTTTTATTATAAATTATTAAATATATTACAATTATAGTATTATACAAATAATTTTATCTCAGCATTGACATCGAAAAAAAAAATTTCTTTAATTTTTTTTTTTTTATTTGAATAGATTTTTCCATCATTCTTAATAATTTAAATCCAAAAAATTATTAAGACCTTAATATAATAACAATTTCTTTAAGAAAAAAAATATATTTATGTATTGTATATAATAAAAATATGATTATTTTAATATGTATATATTAAAAAAAATAAGAATTAAATGTAAGCAAACATTTAAATATTACAAAAAATAAAATATATATTTTATTATTTAGCAACTAATGACATTTTTTGTTTTTTACACAGGACTATTTTTATTTTACTAATTAATTGTTTTATTTTTATTTGTTGTTGCTGTTGTTTAGTTATTTAGCTTAAAAATGGTATAGAAAGTATAAATTAATTTATTTTAATATATTTTTTTGAAAATTTAAAAAATATAATTTGTTTTTTTTTTTAATATTTTACAATATACTTTTTTTGTTTTTTTATTTTTAGAGGACATAAAGCTTATTAAGTTTCGTTTTTTTTATATTTTTCTTTTTTTTTTAATAATAATAAGAGAAAAATGGAGTAGAATAATGTTTTATTTTCGTTTATTTTTTGTTTTTTGAAAAGACTTTTCAGAGTTGATTTTTTTTTTTTTTTTTTTTTGATATCGTTCATAATATTTGAAAAAAGCCTTTACGTTCTGTTTCTAAATAACAGGCAAGTGATTGTGTTGTAAAATTTATATGAAAATCACTCAAAAAACCGAGTGCTTTTCATATAAATTCAACTACACAATCACATGCCTGTCATTTGGAAACAGCACATAAAATTATATATTTGTATAAACATATACACATACATACATATATTAAAAAATAGTAAACAGTTCTGTGTATTAATAGGTAGAATTTAACAATAGGAAGTATGTAGTAGTTTTTTTAATAAAACAATATTTTTTTGTTTAAGAAAAATTGGAAGTTTTTGTTTTAATTACAAAATATGTATTTAGTGTTAATTTATTTTTGTAAATTTATGGTTCATTTGTAAATACAGATAAGTATTTAAGTTGTAACGAAATTTCTTGTTTGTTTGATATTTTGCTAAAAAATTATACATACTAATTAAGAAAGCCGGGAATTTATCACTTAAAAGGTTTTAATTTCACGCCAATATGTACATATTGTGTTAGCATCACTCCCACTATTATATCACTCTCTTTTTACACAATTTACCACCAGCGTTACCGTAAAAAAACAATATAAAAAAAAATCTGATTCCGTACGGTATGTGCGATCAGTTTCGCACTTTGTTTAAGCAAATGACAGTTTCACGAAACTTAACCAGTTCCTTAAGTTAAATATTGTCATGCACGGCTTAAATTGTTTACATCGTTGTTTTATATGTTTGATAACTAAATTATTTAATTTCTTCTTTTGTGATTTATTGAACTGCTGGTTTTTAATTGAAATTTTTGGTATTCTTGTTTAAATTAGGTCTAAGTTCATTAAATTGTTTTTTAATGAAGAAAGAAATTTTAAAACATGAAATTAATTAAAATTTTTTGATAATTTTTATTCTTGACTGAACACCGGCACGAACTCAGGTCGAATTTATATGTTTTGAGAATAACCACATTCTCATCCTCAGAATTCTTTGCAGTTCAAAATAAATTAAAATAAACAATCAATTACATTATACTTCTAACTACCAATACCATTGGTTAAAAGATTGACGTTTGACAATGGGACAGCAGCCGACGCAGTGCAGCAAACGGTAGAACTGCAAAGAATTCCTATGAGAAGAATGTGTTTATTCTCTTTAAAATATTTATCGTTTTGTCCCCTACTTATCTCTGTGAGCAAATATTTTCTAACCTAAAATTTATTTGTTCAAAGAAACGCAATAAGTTAAATGCTTCATATTTTATTAATTATAAACTGTCATAAGAGTATTAAAACAGACAATGTTATTGTATAAATAAAGGTTCTCTGCGCTCAACTTAAAATTTTTGGTAAAAAAAGCCAATAGACTTTGCCAAAGAAAACCTAAGAATTTCTGCAAAAATATGCTTTGAAATTATAAAAACCAACTTTGCCGATGGAGATCCGATGGAAAACGATGTTTGGCAGAACATAAACCACCAGGACAACCCTAAATATACTATAAAAACCGTTGAACACGGCGTTGGGAATAGTATAAAGATTGTGGGAGCATTTTCTTGGCAACCTGTTAGAATTACCACAAAGATGGACGATGATATCTTAGCCTGCTAAAAGTTTATCAGCAACTCTTGAAGCATTGGAAGCCAATATTCAATCCAAAATTGATGCCATACGGCCAGATTTATTGTTAAAAGTAGTCAAAAATTAGACTGACCGAAAGGTCAGTAATGTAATAAAATGTAATAAATTTATTTACCAGATTATAATAAAAAAAATTAATTACAACATTATTTCTGTCTTGTATTATCATTTTAAGTTCTAATGCAGTTCAAAAGAAACCCCATTATATCATTATAATCATTAGAAATAAAAAAGGAGACGGAACTTGGCTTGAAGTTTTTGATAATATTTCGAAAAAATTATAATTCAATAATTAATAAACAAAATATCTACATATCAAACTTGGTTATATTTTGAATACAATTGTTTTATTGTGTGTTAACTTTGAAATTTCTTTTACATTTAATGAATGCAAAAATTTGTTTTAATTATTTAGTGTAGTTATTTGACTTTAATTAATAATTGTATTTGATCATATTTTGCTGTGTGTTTATTTTATTTGTAAAATATTGTAGGTTTAGTATACTAGTATTTTGTCGGATAAACGATGTTTTAGTATATAGATATTCAATATACAATTTTTCTTTTTCATATAAAATTTTTATGATGATTTCTGATGCGGTGATTACGATGTGAATGTATTTAAGTATGTTTTGTTACTTTTGTCACCGGCCTAAGACACTTTTGGATTAACAAGGTTGTGGGGAGGAGGACAATGTAATCTCTTTTTTTTATTATTAATGGTAACTTTGGTTTTTGATTGAGTTTACTTGTTTGTTGTTTTTTGTTTTAATACTTCCCTATGATTCGATATTATTGCACACATTGATTAAATTTTATTTAATATTGTATATATAAATATTTTTTGTTTGGTTTTTAAATTTGGTACCAAATACGTTTTAATAAATTTTTTTAATTAATTCAGATTTAAATCTCAAAAAGAACCTGTATTTTGATTTTTTTTATACAAATTTGTTTTGTTTGTTGCTTTCATTTTCTGCTAAAAGAAATATTAATAAAATCAAGTCAAGTCAAGATTTTTACACAAATATAAAGTAAAAGTACAGTACGTTCTGAATTCTAAAATTTTGATCGTTTTTTATAGATCTTATTTAGGAAATAATGATATAGGTAGAAAAAAACTACTAACATGTGTTAAAGAACCCTTTGTCTTTGCGACAAGCCCTTTTTTATATCACAGGAAATAAAGCTTAGAGAAATTTTTGAAGAAGGTTAATTTCAGTTCATAAATTATTTTTGGAATCCAGTTCACTTCGCTTTTCTTAAACAATTTTAGCACTGCTTACATTTTTAAGAACAAGTTAACATATGTATGTCTTGATATTGTTGTAACGCCTATTTGCTTTTTTCATAAATCTTCTTTAACCTTCTAAGGGTTTAATAGGTTTTAGGGTATCTTGTGTGTCACAACTCAAAAGTGTACAACACCGTTAAGGCGTGTTATATTTTTTATTGAAAGCTGTTTAAATGATTCATTCATATATTGACTTTTAAGCGAATTATTTTGCACACAATGTTTGCTTTATAAATTTCATAAATTTAAAAACACTTTACTTTATATTCACGATAGGCTTAAATTTGAGGACTTTCAATTTCAATTTGTTTAAAAAGGGGGACTGTTCTAAATGTTTTATTTTTTATGATTCTTTCAGTTCTTTGGCGCCCGCCCTCATTTAAAATATTTCAAGTCGGGATGTGTGGTGTTTTTTTTTAATGATTTCTATGAGATAATTTAGAAAAAGAAATTTCGTACCTCTTCGTCTTCGTCATCATGAGCCTCGTCGTTGATTTGGTCGTTTAAGCTGCTTAAAATATCATCTCTGTTAACATGGGTATCGCTTGTTTCCTCATCACAAATGCTGTTGCTACTGCTGTCAACGATGATAACACCAGCAGCATCGTTTTCGGGTTTATTTGCATGAAGTTGTGTTGCATGATGGGTAAGAGGATTGCCTAAAACTTCGGTAACATCGACAAGCGGACCTAAAGGATCGAACGAGTCCTCTAAGAAAATACCACTCTCAATAGCTGCAACAGCTTCCTCGTAGTATCAGTTAAGATCTCTACGAAAACTATCCTCTATTGAGGGATCTGCAATCATGATGGGATTTTGGTCGGAAAGCATTTGCAGACCAGGGCCGTCGATTGTACCCAAATCGAGGTCGAGACTGTCGAAAATATCGCGGGACGACGAATAGTCAGAGAATATAATTTGGGGTATATTCGTGGCTGCTGTGGATGTGTGCGTTTGATTATGTTGATGTTGGTGCTGCTGGAGGTGATGGTTGTTGTGTGATGTTTGATTGTGATGCAATTGATTCGCTGTTTGATTGTTTAGGTGATTATGTTGATGCTGTTGCATTATATGGGCGGAGGGTGAAGGTACGGGAGATATACTACCACCCAACATTGTCAGACCGGGGGACGATACTGACAGCGGTGAAGGCGAGTGATGCGGCGAATGCATTGGCGATTGATGAGGCGATGTTTGGACCGATAACGACAACTGTTGATGATGTGCCGGCGAATGCGCAGATATTGGTATGGGTAAGGGCGAGGAAGGCGGTGGTACACAGTTTGAAAGAGGTGAAGGTATAGGCGATGAATTGCCCGATAATATGTCTTGTTGTCTATCATTATTATTCATTAGACCTGTATTGTGGGTTCTGCAGGTATTCGAAGGACCATTAGTATTTGTATTACTACTCGTGGTAGTTGTGGCTGAATTGTTGTTTAAAAGTAGTTGTTGGTGATGGTGTTGGAATTGTTGGGAGTTGTTTCGCTGTTGTTGCGGCAAGTTGTTGTTATTATTACAACTTGATGTTGTGTTTGTTGAGTTCGTTCTGGTGGTATGCGACGATGTGGCTGAGGAGGGCGTTGTTAAGTCGCTGAAGTCAATTATTTTACTATTAAAGGTATTGTGTTGTTGGTTGCCCATTCCTAAGTCTTCGAATTCCAAAGCATCGTAGTTGTTTTGCGGTGACTGACTGCTATCACCCAAATTAAATTGTTCAAAGTGGTTATGAAAGGCAGAGTTAAGCGTATTATAACCAGGATTGGATTCTAAATTTCCGAAAGAGTTTTGTAAACTTTGTGTTGGCATTTGAGTTTGTTGATTCTGACTATTGTTTCCTCCACTAACGGACGTATTCAGATTATTTTGACAATGTCGTATGGGACTAGGTGGTGCACTCGTGTGTATGTCGTTGGCAGGGCCTGATGCTAGAAGGCCAGGGGAAGAACCAGGACTGGGTGGATTCAGTGGTTGTCGATAATCCGTTAGATTACCTGTTGAGCTGGCGGCACCCAGTGTTGGCAATGTGCTAAAGGCAGCGGCTGTATTTTGTGCTGTTGTTTGTTGTACATTCACTGGCGATTGTACAGACAAATTGGTGAAGGACAAATGCGGTGATGTTTGGACATTAGCTGAGGGTGTATTTGTGGCAGATGTTGGAGAATGTTGTTGTTGATGATATGGCGATGGAGGACCACCTCCACCTGTTGTACTCGCTGGACTAAATGGACTAGATGACTGATCCCGATCATGACAGACATTGTTATGATGTGGCGATAAAACGGGAGATAGAGTCTGTTGTTGCTGCTGCTGCGTTGTGGTTTGCATCATTTGCGGGCTGTTATTGTTTGGATTTGTAGTTGAATAGTGAACGGACGTTAAGTCGGGTAATGAGCCAGTGTTATTAAAGGCCAATTGTTGTTCGTGTATTGACTTGAACATGATATTGGAGTTATTGTATTTGGCATTGGCGTATTGTTGTTGCTGTTGTTGATGATGTAACTGCTGTTGCTGCTGCATGCATTGCTGTTGGTTTTGTAAATGTTGCTGGAGTTGTTGATGTTGTTGTGCTTCTTGTTGCTGTTGCATTTGTAAACGTTGATGCTGTAGTTGTTGTTGCTGCTGTTGATGATGAATTTGTTGCTGATGTTGATGTTGTTGCTGCTGTTGTTGTAGTAACGTATTTTTTCTTCTTTGTGCTTGAGGACTATAGCTCCGACCAATATTGGGAGATTGAGATCTTTGGCTGTGATGAGGATGATGATGGTGTAAATTGGCATGCAGGGAATTTAAGTCACCTATTAAACTTGGTACTGGACTGGTGGATGTGACAAAATTTCCCTCCGCCAAATTGTTAAGGGTCTGATGTAAAGCCGAATCTGAATTCGAACGTCGCCAGCTACTATCCATGGGTGGACTTAAATAACTGTTTTGTGTTTGTTGTGGCATACCGCTTAGCATTAAACCGCTGGCTGTGCTGCCATAAGGAGATCGATCCTGTTTACGTTCTGAGGGTCTTCTCATTGGACCTACTCCCACGCTGCGTACTCGTGATTCTCGAGATCCAGTTGAACTATTCAAAATGCCTACGCCTCCTCCGCCGCCAATACTTACACCACCACCGCCTGCATTTGCATCCGGGGAAGCACCACCTCCACTAGCTCCACTACTTGTACCACTGCCACCACTACCGCCACTTAAACTAGCATTTCTATGTAAACCATTACCATCATTAAGATCTGTGTTGCCTTGGGCGTTATCTACCACCCTGGTTGCTTTGACTTCATTCATAATTTTTTCAAACTCAGCAGTTCCCTCCGCTTGTTTCTGTTTTTGTAAAGCGATTTTTTCGCTAAATTTACGTGGATTCGCCATTGTTCTTTTAATTCTCTGTTACTTAATGTATATTTGTGTGTGCGTTTTATTAATTCTACTCCCTGGTTTTTTTTGAAGTACCCACCTTGCTCTTTCTCTATTACCCGCGCTTGGCACTCAAAATCTTTTTCTTTTTTCTACAGTTGTTATGTTTTTATTGTACAAATTGTATAATTTGTTGTTTTATTTTTTATTGGTATTTCTTTTAATTGAACAGAATACAGAGCAACTACAACCACTGCTGCTACAGCCAGGTTGTCTGGAATATCTGTTACGTAGCGTATACCGCGAACATGAGTATTGGGTGAAGCGTTAGACGATGTGAAGAGTATTTTGTATGGTTCACCAAAAAGTTAGTTGTTTGGCGGGGTTTTTGAAATGACACAACCAGACAATTTGTTGTTGTTTTGCAAAAAGATATGCCGCATTAGCCCAATGACCGTAAATCGTTTAAGAAAAATTTAAATGAATATAGTTGTTGAACAAACAATAAATAACGAAAAATACGATATTGATAACGTGGCATTGACGATTTAAATATAGATTCAAATCAGAAACACATACACACAAATTTTTGATAGAAGAAGATAAAAAGCATCGACAGCAATTCAGTTGGATACAAACGATGGATATGCATACCAGTTTTGTTGTTGTTGTTATGGTTGTTTTTGGTGGCGTTTTTTAAACGAGTTCACATAAAGTGATGTGTGTGTATGTATAACCGTTAAAAACGTTTAATAATTTGATAAAGTCCAAAGCCAATACATACATTTCCATAGATATACATGCATTGCATGTGATAAATGTCAGGAAGTTGATAAGACATAATTTAATTGAAATCGAATAAAAAGGAAGGAAGAAAATAAAAGAAGAAATAAAACGTTAATATTTAATGTAAAACTGTTATAGATATCGTAACCTAAAGAGCAAACCGCCCTAACTAACAAAATTCGATTTTTCATTGGATCTGATGTATTGCAACACTTTTAAACAGTTTAATGATATTTATCATCTAAAATAGCCTTTTGCTTTCCTGTAAAACTTTCAAAATGTTAGATAAGGCGTTTTGCGATTTATGTTACAATATATAGATATTTAAAAATTTATTTCTAAAAGTACACGTTGAAACGTTTAATTTTATTTACAATTAGAAAATAAGTGTTAGTATGCACCTTGATATGGGTATTTCCACAGAAAAGTCTACTTTTTGTCACGTTGCGACACCATATTATTTACTTTTTTGCATTTTGGTGTAAAGCTTTACATTTGGGAAGAAGAGAAAAAATTTGAACAACATGGTTCTGAAATACAAGAGTAATTGGTTGGTGTCGTAACGTGACAAAAAGTAGACTTTTCTGTGGAAATACCCATATTAACAAAAATAAATTAACCCTTTTCGTTAAATGTTTGCACAGGGAAGTCAAAACTTTAATACTTCAAACTTAAAAATAGGTAAAATAGGTTTAGCAATTGTTGTCCCGACAATAAGTGTTACTTTCCTTAATTTGCAGTTTATTCTTTAAGGACATAACTTTTTACCGTAACAAGACATGTTGAAAAATTTCGGTAAAAATGGCCGTTTTGAGAAACCCCAAAACCCGTCAGGTCCGTCTAGGAACTTAAGCTGGGGTTCTCACCAAGCGTTTTCGCGTCAATACATTGCATACTTTTCATATCTTACTTGCTTTCATCGCTTCAAGTAACATGCAACGCTTTATACGCGGCAGCACCACAAGTAAAAATAAAATTTTATTTGTAAAAATCAATTATTTGTTCAAATACTGCTTGTGACGCTTACAAAAGTAGAAAGTTAACCTAATTTTCGCATTCAGCGCGTTAAGGCATCCTTCGCTTTTGTGCATGTAACTTGGTACGTATAACTAAACAGTTTACTGTGTTGCAATATCTTAAATAACTAACCTGTGGTATAATTTTTAAGTTTGTGTTTAATTTAATTTTTCATATTTAATGTTTTTATGTTTGTCTACAACAAATTATTGTTCATTGTAATAATAAAAAATAAATTTCTCTTATTACGAATCCCTTGATAAAGTTAACATAGTAACAGGGTTTTAAAAACTGCAGTCGAAACCAAAAACTGTCGAACAAAAAACGAAAATTTGTGTAAAACTTTTCTATTTTTGAGTTGGTTTGACAGCGACTGATTACATTTAATTAATCAGAAGTAAAGTAATGAATCACAAGTAAAAGCAACAGTTGTTTTTTTTTTTTGGCCAATGACAAATGAAGAAGTGGAAGAAATGGCAGTTTTTCTACTTTGACTGTAGTTTTTTAAACGCTGCATAACATTTACGAAACGCTGGAAAAATATGGGTTCAATGCATTTTTAATTATATATAGAAAGAACTTTAGGACGTATTAGCTAAGATAAATTTAAATTTAATGAAAATTTGTATTTATTTATTTTTATTACATTCATTGACAGCTGCGAAGGAAATAGGGTAAATTCAATATCTATCTGTTATTTTTCAGATCTCCCTACATGTCCCATTATCGCCGAACCTAAACCAATACAAAATACCACGAATGAAAGGCTGGAACCAAAAAACTGTGTAGCACAGAATACGTTTCGCTGCAGAGGATTTAAAAGAATGTCCAGGGTACCCGCCGGCAGCATGATTTTTATAAAAGCAATGCATCAAGGTCTTTTTTTTTTTTTGAGGACGAAATATTCTTAGTATGTTCACGAAAAGAATTTTATTTTCTAAAATAATCCATTTCATTTTTTAAAACAAGAAAATTCAAAATCTAAAAATTATTCTTTATTATTGTGGTTATTTTGTTGAACTATTTATGGTTTTTAATCCAAATTTTTTTTTTTTTATATTTTTAATTAGGCTTAAGTTCATTAAATTTAATTTTCATTAAATTATTTTTATGAAGAAAGGAATTTTACAACATGAAAATTAATTAAAATTGTTATTGATAATCTTTCATTCTTGGCCGTGGCCGGGGCTCGAACCGCGGCCGGCAGATTTCCATGACATGTTTCGATCGCAACCACTCGATCTCCTCAGATGGATTTTCCGTTTTACACTCGCAGCCATCGACGACTGCTGACGTCAATAGTCAAACATCAATCCTTAAACCAAATTGTATTTTAACCTTTGGTAGATCGAAGTTTGCTTTTTTGAATGATTATCCATTTTAATCGATTTTACTTTTTTCTTCATAAAAATAATTTAATGAAAATTAAATTTAATTAGAGTTTTTTTTTCCCGGACTTTTTCGATTCCCGGGAAAGCGGGAAACTTTTTTAAATTTCCCGGGATCCCGGGATCCCGCTCCATATAAATAACACAAAGTAAATTTTGTTATTAATTAATGAAAAAAACTTTATAATTGAAGATTGAAATAGGAACTTGAATTATTATTACCTCACGCCCTTATTCCCTATTATTATGCTTTTATTCAGTATTATTATGCTCTGGATACAAGATAAAAAGATAACATAAACATAACAATTTAATTCATAAAGCAATAATAAAAACAAAAGATACTCAAGATATGAAATCAAAAAGTTAATTAATAAAATAGATAAAATATTTTAGAGAAATATATAACATTTTTTAAAGGCTTAGGAAATAACTTTCTGACACACTCAAAGCGCTTAGTAAGTCGGCAAAAAGTATATTCCTGATTTTATTTACTAATTATCATGTTTCCGCGAAATTTCGTTCATTTTTTACCGAGGTTGGACAAATAGTTAAAAGTGCATTCTTCGGATTCACAATCAGAAGCAATTTTTTCTTTTTTATAAACAACGTCTATATCAGTCAAATGTATATCAATGTTTATGCAAAAAAAGCATCAACCGGACTGCTTCTTACAAACCTTTTCATTTCAATAGGTCCATTTGTTATCTTTAGGACAATGTGTTTTTCAAGTTGTATGTTGTAGTATCTTACACGAGTTTCCAAAATGTTATTTTATTTCGGTTTCCCCGCACTGCACGGGTATATAAACCAACACAAATTGAAATTGAAAATTTGTGTTTATCACCTAATAAACATATCGCTCCTTCATTGCATCATAGTCATATCTCAAAATTTTAAGTAACTTTAGCAAAGTTTTCCTTCATACCTTCTCGTATTATATCTCAAACTGAATCGAAGTTATAGCAAAATATATCTTTAAATCGGTACATTTTGAAAACTTTAATCGCATTTTGCCAAGATCGTTTGTTTTTGTAGATATGACTATGTTGCAACAAAAGGAGCGATATGTTTAGGCATCTCCTGTTTTTAAGACTTGTTAATGGACAATGAAACTTTACTGCCTGCATCTTCTTTTGAATTAATGTACTTTATTAACTCTTCACTTCACTAAATGTAATAATTATCAACTGTTGCAATGCCCATTCTGCTTTTAGTAGATTTATTGCATCAGGAGACATTGATTTAAATACATCTATTCACTTCTTGTAATTGATCTAAACCACAACCCATCCACAGATGCTAATTTTTAGAGAATAGAAAACTAAATTTCAAAGTATAAATAGCTATTTTCTGAAATTATGAGGAATTTTTTATTTCCCGGGATCCCGCAAGAAAAATCCCGGGAAAACGGGAAATAAAATAATTGAAATTCCCGGGACGGGAAATCCCGGGAAAAAACGCTACATTTAATGAACTTAAGCCTAATTAAAAATATAAAATAATTATTCTTTATTTTAACTTTTTGTGTTCGTAATACGAGCTTCGTATTTGGAAAATTTTCTTAAAAAAAGAATTTTGCTTAAACCCAGCCACACATACATATATTGAGAATAAGTAATTTTTGGCTTGGACGAGAATTATGCAATGATATTTTCATATATCAAATCATATTTTGTCGTACTTAATAGTGTGGTCATCCGTTCCAACTGAGAGTGGCCGCACCACCCGTAATATCCAAAGTTACTTAGCCCTAATGTCTGACGCAGCTCTGTTAGACTGTACAAGGACTAATCAACAGGCCATTATTACAAGGTCAAATATTAGTCCCTAATTTTTGAAATCTCCAGGAAGTCCCCACCATCAACCAGGCCAGGATCTATAAGGATCTCAGATATACTGGTACAAGCGGTTGTAGATTGCTTTCTGGTTGGCCGAGATCTTTTGGTGATACGTAAATTTATGCGCTTAGTAGTCGTAAATCATTAGTTGCACCAAAATATACAAAGGTAAAATACATACAAGACCATGTACTTGTACTTAATCCTTTGTTTAGCAGTCAGATCAATCTACATTTCATTGCAAAAACAGATTTGTCTAGGATGTCCAACTCCAACGTGTTAAGCAAAAATCAACTTTTAAATTAATATCTGTACGAATTTCTTATATTTTGGCAAGAAAGCATATCCACTACCTGATGCCCACAAAATCATCATTTATAACCAGCATATTTGCTTCCCGTATTTCCAGAAAGGACTCTGAGTATTAATGATTGGTTGAACTTATATCCCCAGAGACTCAAGCGCTAAGAGCCAGGTGCTTCTTTACAAGCATACATTTGTCCATAGATAAAACGGCCAATTTCACCAAGTTCAGTTAAAACTAACAATTACTTTAACTTCCGGTTAGTAATATGTCTCGACAGTTACAACTTATAGTTAATTGTAACTGAACTTAGGGAAATTGGCCGTAAGTCTTTTTTTAAATTGACACCCCAGCGTCTAATCGTTGGTTAATAACTAACAAAATAACATTATTCAATTTACAGAGATATGATTTTTTTTTTGCAATTTTTTTTTAAAAATTATATATACACTCATGTACATAGTAATAGGTACACAGCATTAACAAATTCAAATGTCAATTACTGTTAAACTCCTGTTTGTTTCTTAGCCAATTTGTTGAATATTTTTAGTATTCGATATGTCAATGTTATTAAAAATAAAAGTATGGCAAGTACATTTTAATCTATTGTTTGAAAGAATAGGTACAAGCGAAAACTTTCAATTTAAAAGTAATATTTTGCAATAATTTACATCGTTTTATTCAATGTAGTAAGCATACGCAATTTATAAAAGAAAAAGCGTTTTCCTTTGAAAAACGAGCCAGAGCTAAAAACTTAAGAAAAAGATGGAAAACCGCTTAGAGAGATAGCAACAAGCTCGGAGCGGTGCGTAGGCTTCGTTCAAAATACATTAAAATGGGGGAAAATGCAGGTAACCGTGCTGAACCATATAAAAAATGTCCGTCTACTGATCGTCCTACCGTTTGATTTCAAAGAAGGATCAATTCAAGTCCTCAAGAGCTGTTTCCGCGGAAATTGGAAATTTAATAAGTGCACCAACATTTCGCCGTCGTCTCTAGAGGACAAATCCACCTGGCAGAAAATATAGATATGAGGTTAAATATCGGTAAAGGCTAGTTTACACTACTATACTTTGTAAAAGTGTGATAGTGTGAAAGCAATGCGTTATGAAAATGACAAGTATGTATTACGAAAAAATATTTTACATAAATTTTTCAAAACAATAATAATAATTTTCATTTGATCAGGGTTGCATTTTATTTATTTATTCAATTTATTTTGTTTATTTAATAATTTTATTTATTTTATTAATTTTATTTATTTTATTAATTTTATTCATTTTGTTTATTTTATTTATGTTATTTATTTTATTAATATTATTTATTTTATTAATTTTATTAATTTTAATTATTTTATTCATTTTATTTAATTTATTTATTTTATTCATTTTGTTTATTTTATTTATGTTATTTATTTTATTAATATTATTTATGTTATTTATTTTATTAATATTATTTATTTTATTAATTTTGTTTATTTTATTTATGTTATTTATTTTATTAATATTATTTATTTTATTTATTTTATGTATTTTATTTATTTTATTTATTTTATTCATTTTATTTAATTTATTAATTTTATTCATTTTGTTTATTTTATTTATGTTATTTATTTTATTAATATTATTTATTTTATTAATTTTATTAATTTTATTCATTTTATTTAATTTATTTATTTTATTCATTTTATCTATTTTATTTATTTTATTTATTTTATGTATTTTATTTATTTTATTCATTTTATTTATTTTATTTATTTTATTCATTTTATTTATTTATTTTATTAATTTTATTTAATTTATTTATTTTATTTAAATTATTTATTTTATTCATTTTATTTATTTTATTCATTTTATTTATTTTATTTATTTTATTTTATTTATTTTATTCATATTATTTAATTTATTTATTTTATGTATTTTATTTATTTTATTCATTTTATTTAATTTATTTATGTTATTTGTATTATTTATTTTGTTTATTTTATTTATTTTATTAATTTTATTCATTTTATTTATTTTATTTATTTTATTTTTTTTATTTATTTTATTCATTTTATTTAATTTATTAAATTTATTCGTTTTATTTATTTTGTTAATTTTATTTATTTTATTTAATTTATTTTTTTTTTTTATTTTATTTATTTTAATTTTAAAGATTTTGTTATTCGTGCTTAATTCCGAATTTTCATTCTTGATAAAAACACTGCAATTTATTGTTGATGGGATAAGCTATTTCTATGCGCATTTCACTGGTTGCTTAGGCCAGATCGTCAGGAAACTGCATCCAAAAAGATTTTAGAAAAACTAAAGATATTAAACCAAGTAAAACTGTTAAGCGTATAAGAATTATAAGCAACAGTTCTACTTGTAACAATATCAAAGTTTAAACAAAAACATCAACAATAAACAGTGAGTTTATCTCTTCTTACATTCCACACTACAATTGATTGAAATTCTTCCAACATAAATTGTAGTTGTAAGTAGTTTAAGAAAAAACAAAATGAAAACAAAAACAACTTGCAAAAGCATGTTTCCAGTTAAGCTTTTTTAGGCCGTGCACTTGCCAGTTTATTATCAAAATAATTTTTGGGAATACAACATTTTAATTTAAAAGATTTAGTTATTCGTGCTTAATTCCCAATTTTTATTCTTAATAAAAACACTGAAATTTATTGTTGATGGGATAAGACGATCTGGTCTAAGCAACCAGTGAAATGCGCATAGGAATAGCTTATCCCATCAACAATAAATTTCAGTGTTTATATCAAGAATAAAAATTGGGAATTAAGCACGAATAACAAAATCTTTTAAATTAAAATTTTGTTTTTCAAAAAATTACTTTGATTATTTTATTTATTTAATTTTATTTTAACAAAAGCATGTTCATGTGTGACAAGCTGTAATATTAAGTTAGATTTTTTGACTGTTGCAACAAAACTCATTAAATTTCTATCTAACAAAGTATTATGGAATACGTTACACTTGTGGGATAGTGTAAACTAGCCTTAAGGATCACTTGCATTGGGGATGAAGTGAAGGCGAAACAAAGTAACGCCATATTTTATGGAGCGGTGCAAAAAAAAAATTATTTTATTTGCTTAAGACCACCAAACCACGTTCGTCGCCCCAAAGGTAATTAATTTCATATGAGATTTACAAAAAACGACGGTCATACATGAAGGGGGAAATATTATGTTTCTCTTGGAATGAAGTAGAATCGATATTTTGTACAAAAAATACAATAAATGCCATAGGTTACCGAAATATTTTGCAAAATATTATGCTTGCATACACGCAGAGAATTTTTTTTAACATATTACCGGCAGCAATATTATGGGTGAATTAGTCTTCAATCAAGAAGCCAGAAACATATTATGGTTGCCTCTAAACATGTTAAAGTTAAATACGACAAAAATTTGCTTTTGAATTAACAAAAGTATATTTTCCTCTTTTCCATGAGCAACAAGCTTTGGTTGAAAAACAACCATGCTATTAAATATCTGTTAAACATATTTTTGTTTTTATTAACCATAACATGTTCGGAGGAAACCATAATATCGTTGTGGCTTCTTGATGGGAGACTAATTTTACCATATGGTTGCGGTGACAATAATATGGTTAAATTAAACATTATACGTTTAAAAAACTTTCGTTAAAAATAGTTTTGTTGGGGTGACCATATTGAAATTATTTTTTTTTCTCTGGGTGTATGTAGGTGAACTTATGCCGTTGCTTTGGGTTTTCCAACAAGATTGTGGTAACTTTTTACGCAAAAGCGCTAATATGTACTGAATTTGCATTAGCATGCAACACCTTTTTGGGCTGTATATACCCAAAACTACAAAAATAAACATAAATAAGAAAGCAAAGTTTGAATAATACCATCAATTAAATATTTAATTGTTAATATTAAAGGGTGGTTAAATTGTAAGGGCCGATGTTGAATGTGAACCACACCTAAACGCCAAGTTTTTTTCTGAATTTTATTTGACATTTCTCTATTTCAGACTTACTCAATTTGAACCATGGAGAGATACACAATCCAACAACGTGTTAAAGTTATCCAGACTTATTATGAAAATGGATGATAAATTTCGAAGAAAATCATCTTCAGTGATGAGGCACATTTTCACCTCAGTGGATTTGTCGATAAACAGAATTTCCGCATTTGGGCGAATAATAATCCAAGAGTGATTGTCGAAAAACCAATGCACCCACAAAGAGTGACTGTTTGGTGCGGTTTATGGGCTGGCGGCATCATCGGGCCGTATTTTTTCCAAAATGAGGCCGGTCAGGCAGTTACTGTGAATGGTGTTCGCTATCGTGAGATGATAACGAACTTTTTATGGCCCGAATTGGAAGATATGGATGTGGACGATATGTGGTTTCAGCAGGACGGTGCCACTTGCCACACAGCTAACGAAACAATGGCTCTTTTGCGCAACAAATTCAATGGCCGTGTTATCTCACGTAATGGCGATGTCAATTGGCCGCCAAGATCATGTGATTTGACACCGTTGGACTTTTTTCTTTGGGGTTATTTGAAAGAAAAGGTGTACGTCGATAAGCCAGCAACAATTCAAGAGCTAAAGGATGAGATAATTCGGCACATTAACGGCATAGAACCTCCATTATGCCTCAGGGTCATCGAAAATTTGGACCATCGGATGGAGGTGTGCCGCCGTGGTCGCGGCGCCCATTTGGCCGATATTTTGTTCCATACATAATTGAGTAATACCAATATATCATAATAAAATAAAATTACAATAATTTCCTAAATAGTTTGTGTTTTATTCAAAATCAACATCGGCCCTTGAAATTTAACCACCCTTTATTATATAATTAAAATTAATTTTAATTAATAAAAGTATTAATATCACTGTGCAAGAAATTGACACTTTTTTTCGTGACAAGCTGGGCACATGGCGTTTTGAACATAATTCGGGTACGCTGAATCCAGTGGTGCCCGCAGTTTTTTTTAGATTGGCTCTGGTTTATAGATATACCGTTATGTATTTCGAAAATGGAGGAGGTTGCACGACATATGTTCGCCTAACTCACAAACGGTTTAGTTTATTGAAATTACTAAAAAAAACCGAAATTCCGCAAATAAGGGGGCTCCCATACAAAATGTCCAATGCAGACTAGAAATATATTGAAAAAAAGTCCCATAAAGGCCCAGGGGTCGCCATAGTAAAAAAAAAATGTGTGACCGACCTCAATTAATTTTTTGTCCTTAACATTTTCTCGAGACATACTTGCCCTTTATCACCACTTTTTAGGGGGGCTCCCATACAAATATTGCGTTTTATGAAATTCTTAAATTAATTAAAATTGTTCGACTTTTGTGAAAAAAATCAAAAGTTGGTAACAGATTTTAATCATTTATGGCTTGTTTATTTGTCTGCAAAAAATTAGAAGCCTAGCTGCATTTTTTATGAATTTTTAAAAAACAAAAATTTCGAAATTTTGATAAACAAATTAATTTTTTTTCAAAAAAAAAAAAAAAAAAAAAAAAAAAAAAATATGTTTCAAAAACGACTGCTCATATTAGAAAAAAGTTTTACTTTTCTTAAAGGAAATTTTATTTTGGGATTCCGGTTTTTTTTTAGTAATTTCAATAAACTAAACCGTTTTTGAGTTACGCGAACATATGTTGTGCAACCTCCTCCATTTTCGAAATAACGGTATATATCGCAAACCAGAGCCAATCTAAAAAAACGGCGGGCACCACTGGATTGTCTGTTTTTTCAACTAGCATAGTGTATTTAATTGATACTATTAATTTGTTTACTGTTGCAAATAATTGTTAAATCATTTTTTAACACAAATTTTTTTAATTGAAATCAATTTTATTTTTTTCTGTGTAGGATGATTATTACAAAGATTTATGATTTAAGTCATATAAAACTTAATTAGACCTAATTTGAATAAACTATTAAGCCTTATTTTTAGTGTCGTTTTAGTAGTCGAAAATCAGTCGTCTTTAAAAATTTTTATTTTGATTGTAGTAAACGAGTTTCTATGAGTTTTGCATTGCCTTATCGTAAATTAGACACACATTTCAAACGGCTACGACTTTGAACACAACAGCAATTTTTGAATAAGGTCAATTATAGTTCGTTTGTATTGAAGTGAATTTGAGAAGGGGGTTTATGTTCGGCCTATGGTAATTAATAGTATTAGAAAAACTGAATTGACCCAAATTTTAATACAGTATTGAATTTTGTTAGCGTTTTTAACGTGTTAAAGCCTTTTAGGAAGGCCGCTTTATATGATATCTATGGTAAATTATAAACCGAATATCACAAACTTAAAGCTGCAGCCGTATTCTGTAATTCGCTAAAGCCAAATCTCTATCGCTAAAAATCTATAAAGTTGATTTAGCTATTTTTGGCTACGAATGCAATTCTGTAACGTGCATTGCTAAATTTGGCCATGCAATGCCACGCCGCAATTTGGACTTTTAATGCCATCTCTAAAATATTTAAGTTTTGCATTCTCTAAGGCATTTTAGCGATCGAGCGAGTTACAGAATACGGCTGCTGATTATGGACCGATCTTCAGAAAATGTGGAAAGTGAGATTTCTATTCTTATGAAACTAAATATGACAGACCAAATTTAACTATAATGCCATTATTTGTTACGTGCTTATGCGTGCCAAAGTGTAAAGGTAGAAGTACATAACACGCGTTAATTCGTCGACGTGTGTCGGGCGTTTAAAAACTAGCGCACGAAAAATTGCAAGTTACACAACGCGCGTTACAAAAGCCAGTCCAGTTAGCTGTTTTTTTATTTTTTTATTTATTCGTACATTAAAAACGGATTTCAAAATATATCAAGATTTTTCTTATTTAATTGAATTTGTTCTATTTATATATTTTGTATGTTTTTTAAACTCTTCAAAAGGTTTTCTTAGATGATTAACAAATTTGTTAAATTATTCATTTTTAATGCCAGCTGATTACTTGTCAAAAATACACACGCGTTAAAAAGTTCAAAGTTTATCAACTTTCTGGCGCAAACGCGTCAAAATATTTTGCATGTAACTTGTTCTACGAAAAAAACACTAGTTTAACTTTTTTTGACAGAAGTCTAGACAGCGCGCACTAACGCGTGTTATGTACTTCTACTTTAAGAGTATTTAATCCAAGCCGACACAATCTTCTTCACTAGGTCATCAGAGTGACAGCAAAACAACTTAAGCGCCAAAAATAGCCGTTATACTGCTTAAATTTGAAAAAAGTAAGGTCCATTTTATGCATTGGAAAAAACAAAACCTTTATACAAAATTTGGTTGAATTAACAAGATTTAAACAAGATAGAATAAAAAAAAACTTCCCCTGTAAAATTTCGTTTTTGTCGCATAAGCTTTTTTGTGGTAAGAGCTCGATATGAACACAACTTTTAAAACTATTTACGGCAAAAATGATTTCTATTTTTAAACAAAATACAAAACCAACAAATTGCAAATAAATAAATTTATACAAATACTAATAAAGTGACCGACCCTACATTTACTACAACACTTGTATTTGTTTTATTTATAAATTTACATACATACAAGCCGGCAATTTAAACTTATCGCTTTTGTGATGTGAGTGGTTGTCGTTTTGTTGCTTGATTGTAAATTTGTTATCTTAATACTTTAACAAATAAATAAATGCACATGGGCGAGTACAACGATTAAAATTTAACTTCCGTTTTAAATTTCTCCAAAAATGTATTTGCAATGATTTAGCATTTCTTGGATTACATCGATTAAACAAAATATTTTAAAAGTTATTAACTTAATAATAAACTAAATATTTTAATAAATAGTGTATACTTTTAATTTTTAGGTACAATTTATATCTCTTACACCCTGCAACAACAACAGCGTTTTCGTTTTTTATGATTACTCTGGAAATACTTCTAAAGAAACTTCAAAGCAGTGATTGAAAACAAACGAAACGTTTCGGAAAGGATTGCAGATAGATACTTTTAACAAAACAAAAACCAATAGTTTTAAAGGGTGGTATGTCATAACGTCCAGTGTCATAGTGTCCATGGACACTCCAAGAAGTGTCACAGTGTCCATGGACTTTATGACACTTTTAAAAATGTCATAATATCCATCAGAGCAGTGTCATAACGTCCGTGGACCGGTATTTGTTATATCATAGTGGAGAAAATCCTTGCGCCCAAAAGCGTTTTCGTTATATATTTGATATATACACCCACAGAAAAAAACAACAAAATCATTTAAAAAAAAAAATGTAACCATATTATGATTGATTTAACCAAATCGTTGTCACCGACAACCATATTATGGTTAAATTAGTTTCTTTAAAAATAGTTTTGTTGGTTGTGACGATAATAAAACATGTTTTTGATGTGCGTATATGTAGATCTTTTTTTGTATTTAACTTCTTTAGTAATTATAAACCTTATGACATGTTTAAAAATTACTAATGTCCATTTGCAAAGTGTCTTAATTTCCACGTATATTATGTATCGTTGCAATCGTAATTAAATAAAAAAAATATTTACTACGCCTTTAATCACTTGTAATGTAAAAACCGCACATAAATACCGAAAATTATTTTGTATCTTTTATATAGCCGTTATCATCTTACCAAATTTTATCCGAATCGGTGCATATTTAACCATTGCTCCCTTACAAATACCACTTACGAAAATAGCTTTTAATGTCATAACTTCCTTATAAAAGTTAGTATTGATATAAAATTTGACGACGCACAGTGGTAGATTTTGGAGAAAATAGAAATAATTCCGGATTTTCTAGACGGTAAGACAAATTGGAATAAAATTAGAGGTGGCAAGACTTGCAGATAGATGAGTTTAAGTTTTGGATTTGGAGTCTATAAACTTATCAGGATAGGCGACATATGTTCCCAAAAAAGTTCACCTCGGGTATTGTTAAAATTAGAAACGATCTAGAATTCTTAATTAAAGGCCGATTTTAAAAATAATTACTAGTGCAATGCGCTAGCCGAGTTCCATAAAAAAGTTAGCGGCAGGCACAATTTATCTCTTATAGTTTAGGAAATATTCTACAAACTTATTTGAATTTTTCGCTTTAATTTTATGAATTGCTTTTCATTTGATTTTTCTTTTAATACCCAAACCACCATAGTGGAAAGGTATGTTTTATGCGATTTTGCTGATGTTTGTAACACCTAAAAAAACTGCTCCTGGACCCATCATTAAGTATATCGATTGATTCAGAACCTCTTTTTAAATCGGTTTAACGATGTCCGTCCGTCCGACAGGATAAAAGGCTGTCCACCAAAATTTTTTGTGCAGGGTTAAGGACAAAATTTTGTAGAGAATTTGCTGAAATTTGGTATATAGGTTCTAATCGTCAAAAGGACTAATTGAAAATGGGGAAAATCGGTCTATAATTTTACAAAGCCCCAATACAAATTTTGTTCTGTAACAAAGTCTTTATGCTATTGGTATGTATTTAAGCTTCGTAAAGACAATTATCAGATCTAAAAGTATTGTCAGTAGAAAGTGCTAAAACTGCCTTGCTACCGTGTGAACTGGCAATTTTTGTTTGACAACGTTGTCAGAAAAAACATGTCAGTTCTTTGCAAGACAACAATATTATTAGACATCTGACAACCGTGTGATTTCTCTTCCTTGCCATTGGCAGATTATTGTCAGACGTTGTAAGCTCATTTTTTATGGTCAGATGTGCGAAGGTTATGCATGTTATTCTTATGCAATGACATTATTGTCAGATACATTTTTCTATTTGCGACGCTACAAATACATACCGTTCTGAGATTAATATTATATACATATAGAAAAAAGACTTTTTATTAATAACGAAACTTTTTAGCTTTAACTAAAAACATATGGGTTTTCGTTGTGTGTTTTAAGTATTTATTGTCATTAATTTGCTAAATACAAATTCTGGAAGGTTTTTGTTTTTTATTTTTATGTAAATGTTAAATCTTCGACGCGTTTAAAGGAATAGCCACCAATATATAAAAAAAAAGTACCATAGTTCCCGTCCCTGACATGTTTGAGTGAAAAGAAAACACAACAAAAAATATACATATCAAATTTGCAAAATTAAAAAATTAAAATTAATTTTAATAAAAATTAATATAACCTACATATCGCCCACCTTACTCAAAAGTGACTCAACCAAAAATTTTAATTTTTCGGGTTTATATGATTAAACTGTGCACAACTTGTTTATCTAAATATGAAAAAATATCAGTTTATTTTGTTTTGTTAACTGTTGCTAAAAAACTGTTATTTCTTTCTTTATGTTTCAATTGATATAAAGTTGCAATTCATAAAAGTGACACTTTTGATAAAAATCTTTGTTGGAGTTTTTATAAATTAGACTTGTGTTATTTTAGAATTGAGAAAAAGTTTCAAATCTTGAAAAGAATTCAGTTAAAGTGACATAACTTATAATAGTTCAGTAACTTGTGCAAATAATACATCATCAAAAATGACACAACTAAAAATTGTTCATTTTCTAGTGTACAAATAATTAAAAAAAAAAAAGTTTTTAGATCATAATCTGTACGAATTTTCTTCTAAATTGTCCAAAGATTTGTTTTTAACTATTTTTTGATCAGAAACAGTTTTTGTCGATTTCACTTTTAAACATGCTATTTCTTTTTTCCTTCCATAACTATATTTAAGCCTTTCCAATTTATAAAAATACACACAATTTTTATTTTCTTCTGACAATTTCCAACAACAGGGTCCTGTTTCTCAAAACTATGAGTTACAAATCTACAAGTTAACCTTGACAACACAACCGTGTGAACTGACATTTTTTGTTGCAGATGACTTTTTAAATTTCCCGTCTTGAATTCCCTTTTTGAATCTCCCTTCTCATTGATAAGGGAGCAAACTCGCTTCTGCCAACAGGCATTTGTCAATTGACTTCTCTCAACATTTTAATAAGCTGCGTCATCTACTATTTTTAACGAAAATTTTTTCTTAATCTACTTACAACTAGAATTAATGTTGGGAGAATTCCAATTAATTGTAGTGGGAAATGTAAGAAAAGATAAACTGTTTATTGTTGTTGTTTTTGTTTAAGCTTTGATATTATTACAAGTAAAACTAGTGCTTATAATTTTTTACCCAAAAACTTGTATGTATTTCATTAAAAAAGTCAAGGAATTATTGACCCGCCCTCGTTTATCGATTTGTTCATGTGTGAAAATTGTTGTTGCAGGAAAAAATCATATATAAAAATCAACGTAGCTAATCATTGTAATCCAGTTTGATATTAAATATCTTCATGATATCAAAATTTTATTGTTTAAAGGCCCAACCATAATATGCATAGCCTTGCTTAACCTACTGTCAAAAATTAACAAGAAGTCTCTCAAATATATTTAAAAAAACTAAAACAAAATAAAAAATCATTTGATTCCGTACGGAATGTGCGATTTGATTCGCACCTTGCTTAAGCAAATTACAGTTTTATTAAACTTAGCAAAAAGTTTCCTTAAGTTCAATATGGTTTGCCTCATACAATTTACATGTATTCAGCAAAAAGTTTCCTTAAGTTCAATATGGTTTGGCTCATACAATTTATGTACATGTATTCGCACATTTGCTTAAGCCAACTTAAGCAAATTATGGTTGGGGCCTTAAGGTTCCTTGAATTGCTACATGTAAATAGGGTTTGCAATACCGGGCCGGCTATGGAAAATTGGTACTTCAAAAAACCAAACTTTCAGGACTTTCGGTGTTTATATAAATATTTATTATTTTAATAAGAATTTAGTTTTATATACTTAAAGAATTGAAGTATATAAAACTAAATTCTTATTTACACTGCACGTATCTTCGAATATACATATGTACATATTCTTTCAGGTACTTATGTATGTATATTACTGCTTTAGATTTGACGATGTATGTTGAAATAGGTTTTCCAAAGACCTCAGAAATGACGGGGACTAGGTCGTTATACTTTTAGTCACATATACTCCGTAAAGTTTGCTATTGAAATTTAACCAGATGGGTCCATAAATGGCTGAGGTATGAGCACAAAAGCGCGACTGCCTCTAATTTAACTCGGTATTTCGAATTTAGTTTTCGGTATTGCAACCCCTACATAAAAGTAATCATATTTGCATATAATTTTAATGAAGATATTTTTTTTATTATTAGTTTCAAATGCCAAAGGTTTAAACACATTTTAATTATGGATATAATGTGCTTAAACGTAATTTCAGCAGCAGAATTAACAAATAAATATAGAGGAAACAAAAACACGCTTTATATGAAAGTTTGAAAAAAAAAAATGTATTAAATTGTGTGCACAAAAAAGTTTTGTCTAGATTTGAATATCTGAAATTTTCATTGAAAGAAAAAACAAGTAAGAAAGTAAAGTCGGTCAAGCCCGACCATATATTACCTACCCAACACTACAGTATAAAACAACTTTTGCTAGTGTACCTTATTTGAGACCCATGGGCAATCATGGACCCGCCTAAACAAAATTATGTTATGAGGCTAATAAAGATTTCGGCTAGTTAGGGCCTTTTGCACATTTTTAACTAAAAACAAATTTTTTTTTGTTAAAAATGTTATCACTCATTAGAATAAAAGTCGTTTTATTCGTTTTACTTTTACGTTTTATTTTCACCAACCTATTACTACTCTAATTGAAAACGAATTAAAACATGTGGACCTGTAATGCAGAACACCACAAATGCTGTAGTAATTCATTTTCGAGTGGATTCTGATTGTAAAACACACACATATATTCGAACATTAGTTTGGGGCACTTAGGACAGACATCCCCTATTCATGTCTGTCCTAAGTTCTCACTTTGCTTAAGCAAATGACAGTTTCATTAAACTTAACAAAAAGTTTTCTTAAGTTCAATATGGTTTGCCTCATATGATTTACATACATGTATTCGCACATTTGCTTAAGCCAACTTAAGCACATTATGGTTGGGCCTTAAATGTATAAAATATTCAGCACAGCCGAGTATATTTTTATAATTTTTAACTTTTTTTTAATTTAATGCCACAAACTATAGATGTTTTTCTTTGTAGTAATTAAAATCTATTCAAAAATCTGTGTTAAGAAAATTTACGAAAAGGGTTATTTATTTACTTAATAATAGCTGAATTATACTGTAAATAAAAATCAATTTAATAATAGTTAAATTATATTGGTAATAAAAATTTATTTTAGTACTTACGGTCTCAGGTTTTATCCAATAAAATGTTTTCAATATTGAGGCAGCACAATTAGTTTATATAAAATATTGTTAATTCAACAAATGAGAGATGTGACAATTTCTTTTAGTGTTTTTGTCCGTCTTTTGTTAATTTTTTTAATTTGTGCTTTCTTTGTTTTTTATTTGTTTATTTTTCTAAAGCAGAGAGATATTGTTAAGTTAAAATACTTTTTCTGATAATATAAATTGTATATGAAAAATTATTACAAAAATAAAAATAAACTTCGCGCTTTTTTACGCTCACTTTTTTGCAATCATTTGACAAACAACCACTCACTACAATTACAGATATTACTGCGAATTTTACAAAAGTTCCGATCAAAGTTTTGAAACGCAAAAGAACAACAACATGAAAAAATAGCAAAAAATATACAACAAAAATTCCTTTACCAAAAACAAAAAATACCACGAGTTAAAATAAGAAGCGCGTACAGCGATAGAGGGTAGAAAAATAAATAAAACGAGCACAATATTTGCTAACAGCGTTGCCATTGTTGGTATTTTACGATAAAATTTGGTCAAATATT
Source organism: Pollenia griseotomentosa (assembly GCA_963931875.1). Lineage (NCBI taxonomy): Eukaryota > Metazoa > Arthropoda > Insecta > Diptera > Polleniidae > Pollenia > Pollenia griseotomentosa. The sequence goes on along the minus strand of OZ007562.1, from coordinate 169,790,560 downwards.
TTTCGTTTGGTCGCTTAGCCTAAAACTTATTTTGGTTGGTTTCAGAAAATCTTCTATATTAATTTTGAAAAATTCAGAACCTATCACTTCTTGACACCCCTATTTACTTTTGAACAGACTAAAAACAAATTAAAGTCAATGCCAAAAGCTGACAAGAACATTAAAAATACCCTTATTTGAACGACGTTTTAAAAGAAAGACTTTGTTTTATTGTCGTAGGGGGGAAAGTAAGAAAATATAATCTCAATGTTTATTGTTGGTATTTTGTTTATTTATTAAAAGTAAAATAACGGCTTCCTTATAATCTGGCCTAAGCAACCAGTGAAATGCGCATAGGAACTAGCTTATTATCCAACAATTAATTTCAGTGTTTTTATCAAGAATGAAAATTGGGATTTAAGCACGTCAAATAAAATCTTATTAATTATAAATATTTAAACTTAATATTGAGCTTATTAAATAAATAAAATCTAAATTTAACTGTAAGCGTGAAGAGTTTAAAATGTAACAAATAATTGCTCTATTTAAAGTGTTGTCCATGTAAGAATAAGTACAAGGTATAGTCATTAGAAATTTTGTTCTCAATTTCAAACCCCATATAACGTCAAACAAAAGAAAATATGAAAAATAAAAATAAAACAAGCGTCAAAAATGAAATAAATTAATTTGACATTACATGGGTAAATAATAAAAACTCTTCCTAATGATCCTTACATAGGGTCTCCACCTGAGATAAGATATAAGATTTTTATATCAGCAAACGTCAAATTCAATCGCAGAGAGTATTATCTTACGTGTAGACTCTCAAATAGTGTTAATATTAACATTATAATAAACCTTATAAGACAGTTGTTATGAGAAATCTTATAACAACTATCTTATAAGATGAGCTGTCAAAAATACACATACATGCATACATAAAAAACAATAATAAGACGCATTCATTAAAATGTTAAATTTTTTTGTACAAATAGTGAAAATCTTGTGATAAGTGTTTAAAAAAACAATATTTTTAACTAAAAACAAGAAAAACCTAAAAAAAAAGAATAAAAACGACAAGTTTACTGTGCGAGAATCATTCGATTATGAAATCTTATAAGATACGTGTTCTCCTTGTTTAAGATTAAGATTAATATGAAGAAATTTGTTCTCTCATTCTGCCGACGTTCTCTCACATATTATATCAGATATTATCTCAGGTGAAGACTCTGTGTTACCAAGCTGGTCTATAAAAATATCCGACTTGTCAAAATTGTCTTCATATAAAACAAGAACAATTTAACGCACACCTTGTGTAAATATACCTTGATCCTTACTTTGTACTTATTCTACCACGATAAAAACAAAAAATTCAATAAAAACAAAAAAATTTAATAAAATTAAAAAAAGGGAAGAATACATATACAAAACAAATTTCAAATGGTTACTGGTGGAACTTTTTTTAAAGCAGTGAAAAAGATAGATGGCAAAAAAATTTAAAAAGTCATAACCGTAATCTACATAGGTATACCTATAAAGTTTTTTTCGGAAATAAAGGTACGGTCACATATGGCAAACAATTGTCAAATTTTGTTTGCCGGCATTTTTAAAAAATTTGTTAAAAAAAATAAAAATTTTATTTGCTGGTGACACTACGCACATTTATTTGCTCATTTTTGTTTGTTCAAACAGATATTAAATAGCTTCAAAAAAAAAAAAAAAAAAATAAGAAAGTATAGTCGGTCAAGCCCGACCATATGATACCCAGCACTACAGTACTTAAAAACACATCATGCTTATGTGTCCATATGGATTTCTCTATGTTTAAAAACTTCATTAAAATCGGTTTGAAAGTTTGTGAGAGGCAGAAATTGCCCCCTACATCCCCTTGTGGTCCTATTTTTGAAAAACTGTATAGCTTATGTGTCCATATAGATATGGATCTACCTATGTTTTAAATTTCATTCAAATCAGTTTGAGAGGCAAAAATTACCCCTTTCTCCCCTTGTGGTCCTATATTTTTTAAAACTGTATTGCTTATGTGTCCATATAGATATGGATCTATCTATGTTTTAAATTTCATTAAAATCGGTTTGAGAGACAAAAATTGCCCTTATCACCCCTTGTGGTCCTATTTTTTTAAACTGTATAGCTTATGTGTCCATATAGATATGGATCTATCCATGTTTTAAATTTCATTAAAATCGGTTTGATAGTTTCTGAGAGGAAGAAATTTCCCCCTATCTTCCCTCGTGGTTCTACGATTTGGACCATTTTCAATAGGCTTGGTCCTCGTGTCAATAAGAACATATGTCCCAAATTTTATCAAATTACCTATCTGTACTTTGCGCACAAGGTTACATAGACAGCCAGCCAGCCAGCCTGCCAGCCAGCCGGACGGACATCGTTAGTTCGACTCATAAAGTGATTCTGAGTCGATCGGTATACTTTAAGGTGGGTCTAGGACCAATATTTTAAGGCGTTACACACATCAGCATAAATGCATAATACCCTCTCCACTATTGTGGTGTGGGTATAAAAATGGGAAAACATATAAAAATATTTGCCTAAAAACCAATATTTTAACAAATTGTCAAAAATAAAAATTAAATAAATAAAATTACTTTTTATTAAAACTAAAAATTAACATTTTGATGCAAATATTGAAATTTTTATGGTTTTATGGTGCAGAAGATCGAGAAGAGCAGTTTTAAAAGTAAAAGAGGATTAAGATAACAAATAAAGGAATAAAGGCAGTTTGGCGAAGTAATTTCCAGTCTTATACAACTAAATTATGAAACTAAAGCTTTATTCGTTTTAGACAGTGGATCAATCTATTGTAAATTATAGACTGATCTTCACGAAATTTAGTTGGTTATGTTGTAAATCCCTTCACCTTGCGTTGAGAAATTTTTCATATAAAATTTTTTGAATTTTCAAAAATTTTTATGAAAATATTTTTTAATTGCGGTGTAGTGTTTTAGAAAATAACCCCCTTAGTTTTATAATTTCTAGGCATATAAATTGAGTTTGTTGAAAATTTAACGATAAAAAGTGCATTCCGCCACCAATTTACGTTAGTTTTTGTAACAGAAGTATCGATTTTTTCGGGAGGTTGTTTCACATTTCGGTCCATAACTTTTTTCCTACTGAACCAAAAGTGCTGAATATCAATCCAAACTGCTTTGAAGAACTTAAACAAACTGGCCACTAAAATTCTTACTTTTCGTCAGCATCCTTTCTTAATCGATATAACAATGTTCTTCCGGCCGGCTTGCTGTCCATGTTTACCTTTGTCGTAATTTTTGAGATAATCGGGTGTGATCTAGAATCCGAATTCACTCGAAAGTGGATTACTTCAGCATTTTTTGTGTTCTGCAATTCACCTCCACTTGTTTTTATTCGTTTTCAATTATAGTAAGGGGTAAGTGAAAGTAAAACGAATCGACTTTTATTTAGCAAAAACATAATGTTGCTTTTAGTTTGAAATGTTCTTTGTTCAATTTAATGAAAACAATATGTATTTTCACACAAATTTCGCGAATTTTTGCAAGTTTCCACTGATTTAGCAATTTTTACAGAATTTTTGTCATTCCTCATAGTTTTTTTATGGCTCGTTTGAAATAATAAAAATTTTCGCGAATTTTCGCTATTTAAAATTTTTTTTTTTTTGTTTCATTCCGACATTTTGTTTTTTAACCGATTTTACCATCTCAAATAAATTGTTGGGTTTGCTTCCAAGTTTGCAATTTTTCGTGAATGTTCGCGATAGATGCAATTGTTTCCTCGGAGTCTTTACAGCTTTTACGATTTTTAATACATATTAAACTTTGCTATCATGCCGAATTTCCGATAATTTAGCCATTTTTATCGAATTTTTGGCATTCCTTACAGTTTTAGGGACTTTTAATAAATTTTATGGCTTGTTTGAAACATTAAAAATTATTGCTATTTTTGCAAATTTTTTGCAATTTTCGCGTATATTTGTTGCTCTTTTTGGCAATCGTCGCCGTTATTAAGATAGCCCCATATATAAATGTATAAACCGTGGTCGCCTATTTTACAGGGCACTATCAAAAAAACATCATATTTTTTTTTTTGGACAAGAACTTAAAATATGTGCACAAAAACATGCGGATTTCTGAACACTAAAATCTGAATTATGCGGATTCAAAAAAATTTAGTGGCACGCTTTGATTTTTGTTAAAAGTATTTTTTGACGTAAATGACGATATATGTAATTCCATTTTTATTGTAATGTTGTATTTGTTGCCGTAACGATGCCACCTTCTTATTCCACCATGGAATGGTGATAAATTTTGAAAACCTTCCTAACATAGGTACAATTTTTTTTTTGTCGTTTTATGAACACACAATGCACCTAGTTATTAGTTTATAAACGTTATTTTAAATTAATGTTTTTTGTTTTCGTAACGTACCTACATCAAATATCAAAAATACATATTCAATATAGGTAGGTATGTAGGTATTTGGGTTTATAGACAAGTTTGGCCGGACAAAAAACTTTTCAGTGGCAACGCAGTTTGCTTTATTCTCAGCTGAGTAAAAAAGTACGAAAGAAACTTCATAAAATAAATAAAAACAAATACCTATCTATAGAATACATTAAAAAAAAAACAAACGAATTAAACAACAACAAAAACGATTGATTTTTAAATGAGTTAAGATAAAGTACTAAAAATGAACAAAAGAGGGCAAAAATACACACATTCATACAAATAGGCATAGGAGGCAGAGGAAAATCGAAGTTTAAATTTAAATGCTAAATTTACCGAGAGGTAGGATCAAGACGAGTTTATAAAAATTTCTGTTTTTGTTTTTACTATTATTTATTTATTCATTTTTAACATTTGTTCTTGATGTTTTATATTTATTTTCGTATTTGAGCAGCTTTAAAGTTAGTTAATTTCTAATCCAGAAAAGGGTACCTATCTACAAGAATTTTAAATAAAACAAACAGCTGCTTCTTACTTTATTCTTTTAATTATTTCACTTTTTTTTAAATTTGTTAATAATTTGAATTTTATGATTTTAAAACCAGATATTTTGTTGATTTTGTCACTTTTTGTTTAAAATGTTTTCTTGAATTTGCTTTAGGTACCTATTTTGTATTTTTTTTTTTTATTATGTATTTTCTTTGATGGGGCTGTTGTTTTTTTAGTATTATTTTTTTGTTTCTTTTGATTAATTTCCGTTTTTCGTCAAATTAGTGTTGACAAGCGTCAAAAATCAAAATTTCTTTCATAATTCACTTTGCATAGAAAATTGGAGCAGATATTTCCATTTTGTTTTGAAAATCGCTTGGGAAATGGCTATGAACTCAACTTAGAAAAAATACATATCCATATACATACATTTGTACATATTTTCACTATTCAATAAGATGTTATAAGCAGTGACATCTTTTTTATTCTAATGAAAAAATAAACTAATATAGCATCTCATAAAAAAATCTGTTAAAAACTGAATGAATAGTTTTAAATTTTGTATACGTTTCTGTACATAACTCGCCCATTTCCTTAATAAATTTTATGTATATATTTAACCCATTATTCATACAAAATATTTCAGATTTATAAAAGGTTTATTAAACAAATTTTCCTTTATATGATTTAAAATATCGTGCTTTCAAAATCACACGTCTGATTTTGTGGTGTTTAAAAATCATACCGTTTTTGTGGAACACAACAATATTACATGTGTGATTTTAAAAGGTACATGTGATCTGAAATCAAGTGATTTTTAGTACAGGCCTGAAAGAATTCGTTTAAAAAACCTTCAACCTTCAACCTATAAACTTAAAATATTTTTTTATGAATAATGCTTTTAGTTTTTTTTTATTATACAATTTATAAGATAGGTATTTTGCAGAAATAAAAAAAAGGTTATTTAATTGTGGTTATATTTCAAAAAAATATATATTAGAACATATAAAACAAGTTTAAAAATTTTTATTCCAGCTTTTCTGTTGGAGAAAATACTAGTTAAAATATATATAAAAATAGTTTTTTTAAAGACGAATATCTCCTTAGCTAGGAATAAAAGATATCCTATACTTTCAACTTTTTTAAAAGATCTTTTCTTTGGAAGTGGGATGGTTTTGAATTTCTCTTAAACCTAAGGAGTCTTATCTTGGAGCTATTAAGGTCCGTCCGTACACATATACATAGCTTATAAATTCAAAACTTAAATTCGAATAGATCTCTGATATTGATATGTATTAGATCAAAATCGATCTGTCCGTTAGAAAATACAGTTAATACAGAAAATCTCTGCTATTGATGTGTATTTAATCAAAATCGTTTTATCCCTTAAAAAATACAGTTGAATTAAAACATGTACAAATTTTGATCAACATGCAAGTGACGATCAAATCAGCTTGGAAGGAGTGATGACGATTTTTTTCATTTGTTTTCTAAAGTTTAGGAAGGCATATACATTGTATATGATATACATATACGAATGTTATTAAAAAAATATAAAAATAGGTATGCCGATATAATACTTACACATATTTATTAAGAGGTGTAAATTCAAAATAAAAAAAAAATAATGATCGAAATTTGTTAGTTTCATCCAGTGTTGCCAATTTAGCCATTTAGTGGCTAGATTTAGCCATTTTTCACCCTGTTTAGCCATTAAAAAATGAGTTTAGCCATTAGCCATTTTTTTAGCCATTTTTCAAATTGCTTAGCCATAAAATTTTTTTTGCCGTTTTTCTTTTAAAGGAATAATTTTCATTTTATTATAAAAATTTATAAAAGTAAAACAAACATTTTTAACAATTAAAACGCCTTTAATTTAAATCACAACTTTTACAAATGTTGAAAATTTCAAAATAAAGGAACAGTATTCCAATACTAAATTTATAAAATGGATCACCACAAACATTGGTGTTTCTTTCTGGTTGCAAGTATTTCAGTAAAGAGATGCAGGCGGCAACAAATTTTTTTTTAGAAATTTCAGAATTGACTATAAAGTTGCTCTCACTTCCATGGTCTAATGCTGAAGTAGAGAGGGTATTTTGCCAAGTAAACATCGTTAAAAGTAATTTGAGAAATAGGTTACATTAAGCAACCGTTAATTCAATTTTTTAATTAGGTAAAGAATTTTACTGTAACAATAAAATATTTTTACCAACACCACAACAGTGGGGAGGGTACTATGCGTTTGTGCTGATGTTTGAAACACCTTAAAATATTGATACTTAAGGTATGTTCAGACCTAACAATTATTTGACAATAAAATCCAAAAAAGTTGCCAGTAAATTGATCAAACTTACAAAACTTTAATTTTAAAATGATCATTGTATAATGTTATTTAGAAACTGTTAAATAATGTTTGCCCTAGCCAAACGTTTTGCAAAAGCAAACAATTCTTTAAGAAAACTAGTGGTCACGTGTAGGACGTCAAATATTTAATAGGTGTGAATATAGCTTTAGCCAACCTTTACGTATACCGATTGACTCTGAATCACTTTCTGAGTCGAATTAACGATGTTTGTCCGGCTGGCTGTCCATGCACACCTTGTACGCAAACTACAGGTCGCAAATTTAAAGATAATTAATAAAATTTGGTACATAGGTTATAATGTGGTGTACGGTATCATCTAGTCAGGGTTGACCGACTATACTTTTGTACTTGTTTTTTATTGTAGATCTGGACTCATAATGTTGGTTAAATGTTGTCGTGATTATGATTTTCCTTCAAATTATTTAAAACTAATAGGCACGAGTGATTCCTATGAGATGAGCAATAACGACGAATTTTTCGATGATTTAATTTTTTAAATATCTATCAAAATATTAATTTACGTTTATTCTTATTTAAGAAATTGATCTTAACTTACAATTTCATCGTAAACAACTTTAAATCAATTATTTCTGTTTTGTTATAGAATTTTAATGTGTTTTTACTTAAAAAAAAAGTTTAGCCATTTTTTAGCCCATTTTTAGCCATTTTTTAGCCATTTTTTTCCGTAAATTTAGCCATTTTTCGTCACCAAGTTTTGGCAACACTGGTTTCATCATCCAAAAAAAAAATTTTTAATGAAGTTTGAAATATTGTAGCTTGTTCAGCGATGGACCAACTAGATTATTTAATCTAGATGGAAAAACTTTTATGGCATAAAAGTAGAGAAAAATCGGGTGTTTTATTGTAGAAGTAATAAAACAATTCTGGCAGCACTTATGTAAACTAATTATTTTTTTATTTAAATTACAATTTCGAATAATAATATTTTCAAAAGAAAAACCACTGCTCCAAACAAAACCCCTTTACTGCATTGACAACACTGGTTTATTATCAATTTTGTTTTTATTTTCGTTTTATAAAACGACAGCCCCATGTAACCGACTGTTGAAAAAATCTCTGCATATTAAATTTTCTTGTGTGCCAGCGCAGCACGAACAGTGCTCCTGTGACCTCTTTTTATTTTGCTTTTGTTGTTTCTTCTGTGATATAAATTTCTGAATTGTCTGTCGGTCGGCAATTTAGTGTTTTTTTTAATATGTAATATAATTTTTTACAATTAGGTATTTTTTTTAGTAACATTAAATTCTTTTACGTTTTATTTCACTTTATTCTTATTAAAAAACTCTATTTTTTAATGGCTAGGCTGTTATGTGTAAAATTTTATTCGCAATTTATATTCTTATTTTTCTGTACTTTATTTTTCGTTTTGATTTTTATATTGTTGTTGGAATTGCTGCTGCGCCGTATGCTTCTTCTTCTCATTTAATTGCATTTCTCTGGTGTTGTGTATTTATTATTATGCACACACAACATTCCTTAACTTGCACATTTGAATACACACTTGCACACATCTTCAAACACTTTTATATTAACTCTTACATACACACTCACGCTACTCACTGGGTTCATAATCTGCCTTTTAGAAAAATATTTATATAGGTACTTTTTTTTCTTAATTTACAGAAAAATTTCCAGTTATTAAAAATTTCTTTAACTAAATTGTACTTGATAAATAATTTTTAGCTCCCGTTTTGCTTAATGATTTAATAATTGTGATTTTTTTTATTCATGTTAATTTTCCGTACTCTTCTTTTCTTATGTCGTTTCAATTTCTTTTAACATTTTTTTTCGTCTATTTGGCCCCAAAAAATTCTGTTATGCCTGTTCTTTTTTTGCTGGTTGGTAATTTTTTTCATTACTTTTTTCTTGGGGAAATTTTATTCTAAAACTACTTAAATTTTTTTATTCTTTTTAAAAATTCATTGTAAATTCTATATATTGCACTTGTTTTGTTTATTTACTGTTTCATTTTTTAATATTTATTTGATTTTTTTGCGGAATATTATATTTTTTTCCATTCATTTCTCCAGAAAAAAATTGTTCAGCAAAACACGAACTGTCACTCGGATGTCAAATTTACGACTGAAAAAAATGTCAAAACCACTGTTGCCAACTCTTTTTAAGCTCTTTCCTTTAAATCGTTTGTAAAAAACCGCAAGAAACCGCTAACATTTAACACAGCGGTTTTAGTGTAAAAACGTAACCAGCTGTTTCGAAAAGTAATAAAAAAATTTCATTTTTTTTATCTATTTCTTTTTATGCTCCTTTCCGAAGGTAAAGGGTATATATAAGTTACGTCATTCCTTGTGTAATTTGTACAACTTTGATCTTTGACTATATAAAGTGTGTATGTTTATTATATATTATGGGTCTTACATATTATGAACGAAGTTTATTTAACGATGTCCGCTGTATAGGGCTTCCGAAGATCTCAGATATGATGGGGAACTGTTGTTACATAATTGTATCACATACATATAGTGCGGAATTGTTTTCTTTTGAAATTTACCCTGTTCGGTCCACGAATGGCTGAGATATGCTGTTTTTTTGTTTAACTAGAAAACAGCAAGAAACAAAGTTTTCAAATTAGGAACTAGCATCTTGGTTATCAATACACAATCTCCGAGAAAATGTGGGTGGGATTAGATAAGTAGGTGTGCCACTTCCCAAACAAAGATGTTATTGGTTTCTGTATATCTGGAGAATGGCAAGAGTCTATGATTGCAAATTAGGTACAAGCATCTTAGTTATCAGTGGACAACATCAGAAAAAATCTGGGCGGGAGTAGAGAAGTTGGAGTGGCACAAAAATAGATTTATTTATGTATAAGAATGGTATTTATATAACGTTCTGTACTTATCGTACCATTATGAAGGGTATATTAGATTCGGCGTAGTCGAATATAGCAATTACTCTTACTTATTTTGTTCTTAGGTGGTTTCTTCCGTGCTTCGGTAGAATGGCAAAATATTTTCTTTTATAAATAAATAAAATATTAAAAAAAATTTTAAGAGAAAAAGGAATTTATAAAATAAAATTTCAAGAGAAAACCGGGGCTGCCAGTTTAGGGGTTTTTACCCTTATTTAGGTGTTTTCTTGTTGCTAAAAATAACAAACCTTTTTATTCTTGGTTTGGGGTTTGCATTGGGGATATTTAAAAAAAATAGGATTTTTTGGGGAAATAAAATGAGTTTAATTTTTCCATAAAAGACAACTAAGTTCCATGCACACATATACATTAGGGTGGCCATTTTTGCAACATCACTTAATATCGATGAGCACTGGGCCAAAAAAAGTTTCCTTTTTATCAAAAAAATATATATCTAAAAGTTTGTAGCTAATCTTATGATAAATTTATCAAAATGTAGATACATTTATGTTTTCAAAAAGGTATAAAAACCCAAAATTGGCTTAGACCTAGCCCAGTAATATAAAATGCCTTAGACCATTAATGTGCCAATTATTACTTGACCGAGAAATGCGAGCACACACCTTAAACATTTTTCAAATTGAATTGTGCAATGTAGTTTTTTGTTCAAAAGAATACAAGTTGTGAGATATTAATTACCAGTTACAGAAAATACAGTACGTTACGGTACGTTACGTTGCATTACATTACATTTACGGTCGGCTAAAGGAACCTTAATTCTAAAAATGTAGAATGCAACCAATTTAGCCCTAAACGAAACAGGCTTCAAACCTGTATATTTAGGGAAATGAATAAAGCAATGCTCAAATGGTTAACGGCTGCACGAGGCAGTGTGCAGCCACTTTTTTTAATAAAAGTGGAAATAAAATTAATTCTTTATAATGAAATTTCTTAAAAATTGAGTTATTTTATGGTCCCATGCAGATTCATTATAGGAAAGTTTGACTGTAAATGTATATATATACATATATACATTTATATAAATATATGTGGTGAATATGTGCAGGGCGTTCAGTGAGTGCTAAAAACCTTAGTAAATAGCAGGGTTGTCAGATGCGATTTTCAAATTTGTTTGGCGGCCTAGTTTTCGATTTTTCAACATGGCGAATTATAAAGTAGTTGGCGATTTTGTTGGCTATTTTTGATAAGCCATGATTTTGTTTTGAAATTCTTTAAATTCAATACAAAAAATAATATTATTTGTATTTCAGTATTTTTAAGTATGAAATTTGAGGCATTCATATGAATGGTCAGTTTTTGAAGCTAAATTATGTTATGTTGAAATGGCTGATGAAGATATTTAAAATCTTTTTTTAGTTTTTGTCAAAGATATTTTAAAGATTTTTATGAATCCTAACGTACCTTTGGATGTTTATGAAACACATGGAAAACATTTCCGTTTGTTAATTGAAAGTAGTATTTTAATGATGATATTCCTATTTAAATCAGTTTTGCCAAAATGTTAAAGCTATAAGGTACGGCAGGTACGTACCATTTTAAAGAACTTGCTTTGGCTGTTCGTTATATGCTGGTAATTCCAAATAGTAATGTCTGTGTTAAAAGAGTATTTTTAACAATGAACTGAACTAAAACTCGTTTTTGAATAGAATGCAATACGAACATCTTGACGAGATATAAATTATATGTATTATATGAGGAGCCGCAGAACAAAACGTACTTTTTCACATATTTAAAATTTTTGGGTAATTGAGGTTTATTTTTTTCGACCCCTTAAAAAACTGTATGAACCTAAAAATGGAAACAAGTTTTTTGCTTACCAAAAGATGAATCAAACTGCCGTTAGTCAACACATTAAATGTCAAGGAAATTTTATATCAAACCAATTTTATATCGAAAAAAGTACGTTTTGCTAAAAAAAAATGAAAAAAGTACGTTTTGTTTAAAAAAATATTTAAATTTTCTACAGATTCTTGTAATTATTCCATGTTTAATTATACTATTGTATTAATTATTGTTTTCATAACACTCATTCACCAAACAATAGTTAAATTATTGCAATTATTGGAGGCTATTCTTGAAAACTCGTCGAACAAATAAATACAAATGTACATTAAAACAAAAGTAAAGTTTAAAAAATAGTTTTTGTTTATCATACATTTCGAAAATTAAATAAACGTGGGAATTGTGACTCGTTTCTTTCTCTTTAAAAAAACGGTAAATTGTATGACAAACAAAAACAATTTCTTTAACTTTGTTTTTGTTTTACTGAAAATTTTCACTTTTTCGACGCGTTTTCAAGAATTGTCACCATTATTTAACAGTTTATTTTAACGAAAATGTAACGACATAAATAAACGTCAAACAAATTAAGACTATTAAAAAATGATTTGTTATTAAAACAACTTCACGAAGAAATGGCAAAAACAATGAAAAAAGCACGTTTTGAAAAAAAAAAATGAAAAAAGTACGTTTTGTTATGCACCAATTTTTTTTAAACCCATTTTCTTGGTAAAAAAAAAGAAAAAAAATATGCTAACAAGATGTTTTCTTAGAGATTTGAACCCAAATATTATAAAAATATCAAAAAACCAATTTGTCAAAAAATGCGAAAAAGTACGTTTTGTTCTGCGGCTCCTCATATGTGAAAATAACATGTTGCACTTTGCTGTACCTTCGTTGCATAAGTATAATTCCTTTACAATGTATTTCAAAAAGAAGACAAAAAGGGAGTCTTGATGGTGAAGTGTTTTAGACATATAATAGAACTGCAACTACATAAATATATATATCCAATATTTGTTTAATACTAACTGAATTTTGTTGTTGCTTTAATTAGTCTACTAAAAACAATTTTTTAGTAAACATTTTACCATTTTTGTATTTACTAATCATTTTTACTCTGTTCTAAATAAAAATTAAGCAAAATATATATCATGGCGTTTTTTTTTAATTTTTGGCGGATTTTAGCTATCCAGAACAAATTTATTTTTTAGGATTAATAAAAAATATTTTTAAAATTAAAAAAAATTGAATCTGGGAATTTATTTCTCATGGTGAGTAACATTTATTATATAAATTTTCATATTAATTCGAATGTGTATTCTAATTCAAATTACAATTTTTTTTAAAGCTTTTGTACTTTAATAGTCTTATTCCTTCAATAATTTTCTGGAATATTTTCTAACCACTATCAGAAATTTCGTTTGTATATTTCTGGTATTATTAACGGAATAAGACTATTAAAGTATAAAAGCTTTTAAAAAAATTGTAATTTGACTTAGAATACGCATTCGAATTACAGTGGTTTCCTGATTTAACGAACTCTCGATTTAGCGAATTCGGGATTTAACGAACAGGCAAAAATGTTACCTTAGGTACTGTGTATAGCGAATTAAAATCCAATTTGGTACTCGATATAACGAACAATAATTTACAAAAAATTCGTAAAAATTATTTGAATACATAGATGGAGTTGAAGTCTTGACGAAGATGAAGAAACTAATACACGATTAGAAAACGATGTACCTGCTGATGAAGGGGTAAAAATTAAACACATAGATGTAACTAAAAGCTTTGATGTATGTATTGAGTAGGGACAGGAAAATAATATCGATATATGCAAGACATTAATGGTTTTCATGATATAGTTTCAAAGTCTCGCAATCTGTGCAAACTGTGCATATTTACGCCCACGCAAATGAATTGTCAGAAATTTTAGGAGAATTAATTTACACAAGCTTCGTAAATTTGCCCAGCAATTTTGGCTCGTAAATGTGCGCAGTTCAATTGTGTAGTTATAAAAACACATTTTTTTTAATGCTTACCGCCATTTTCGTTAAACAATTCAAGTGTTTATAAATCAGAAACAATAAATTCTTGCAATGATTTCAGCACTTAAGTCTTTTGGCTTTCTTGATGCGTTTTTTAAAACAAATTTCACATTTAAATCACAAATTTCACAAATTTTAATATTTTTTTAAATTAATTTTTCAATTGACGTTTCTTACAAATTGGCATTAATTGTTTAAAATTACACACAAATTAAAAATGGTCTTCATGAAATGAGTCTCGCAAGCTTGCCCATTTGCACAAATTAAATTTTTAAGCGATACCACCAAAACCCTTATAAATTTTACGAGAGCTTCAACAGAAAGAAAGCTCAAAAACAAGCGTCAACTACAAGTTTCTTTAAATAATTATGTACTTTTTTCTTATATTTTTTTTTTTTAAATAATTACTTTTTTTCATTAATTTTATATTATAAAATTCATTTACTTGTAATACGATATCATATGAATTGTTCTTTTAATTTGTTGTTACCATAGTTGGGGGTAGTGCACTAAAGTTTGATTTAAATCAGCAGTGCACTATCACTTAATAAAACTACAAAAAAAAAAAAAATAGTAAACGCAGATTGAATGCAAAAATCTGCAATCAAATCAAATAGTGCAAAATTTGGACATGCAATCAAAAAAGCTGCATACAAATATTGTCTCACTAAAATTTAACTTTGTATGTGCATGGTTTTTGATTTCTTTTGAGGATATGCAAAAGTAAAGAACATTGAACAAAATTAATGTTTGTTAATAACGGTTGTCTAAACTTACGTTTAGACAATATAAATTGATTGTTTTTATTAAAAAATGCTTTAAAGATTTGAAACCTGAAATTTGAATTTTTGTAAATATTAATCTGTAGAATATTGGTCAAATGAATTAAAAACTTATGAATCTAAGCTTAGGTATCTAAATTTGAATTTATGTAAAGTAAAACTATTGGAGTTAAAGAATTTAAATTGTAAGATTTAACGTATTAATATTTGAATTTGAAATGAATTGTAAACCCTTATTAGTACAACATTATGTTACAGTTTAAAAGCCTTTGGAGTAGTTGTAATTATCCGTAAGTTGCAATATGCAAATGAATTTTTTTTATCAGGTTAATGGCGAAAAATAAAGTTATGTTTTTTTCAATTATCACTTAGCAACAGGAGCGAGCATATCATACCTAAGCCTATCAACCTAAATCTAAATTATTATAAATTTCTTAACCTAATTTATAGACTAATATAAAAAAAAAAAATTAACCTCACTTAAAGAATAAAACTTAAACTACCTTAAAATTAAAAACTAAAACATTAAATCGAACTTTTAATGATAAAGGAAGGTTGCATACCCTAACCTAATTACCCGTTTTTCGACTCAGTTTGCCCACGCTGGAAACCAACACCCTTACAATCCCAAGGTAATAAGAGATAGTTCTATTTATTAGCAATAAGCGCAACTTAGGAAAGAAATAATAAATTCTCTTTTTGTTATTTCTTTTGCCCAAATCCTACAATTATAATCACTCATATGAGTGGTTATAATTACAATCTTCCATTAAAGATCATCCCGCATCTTTAGTGCCCTGCAGTTCTGCAATTAAATCGAAGATTGTTTAGCATTCTGTGTTACTCCTTTAGACACAGAATTACAACGGTATAATTATTGGATTAAATCATGAAAAAACAAGTTTTTAAAGTTGCAATAAGCTGATGACTGCTTTTTTTTAAATCAAAAAATTTTTTTGGAGTGAAGCATTTTTTAATATCACTATCACTCATGTTTAGTGAGATTGCTAACTTTCAGCTCATCTCTCAACATCAACAAAATGATTGAATTATTTTGCACAATAACTAAGTGTGAGTTGAAACTGCAAAATGAGTGCACTACCTCCATCTATTGTTGTTACATGAATAAATATTATTTTAGTACTGGATTTAACGAATTTTTCAATTTAACGAACAGGGCTGACAATCAATTGTGCGTTAAATTGGAAAACCACTGTAATATGAAAATTTATATACATAATTAAAAAAATATTTATTTTATGGTCAAAAACTAAAGTGGCCCATACACTTGCAAAACTATGTATATTATATTCGCCATATTATTTCCATTTTGTCCTATATTATGCAATAAGTCGCACAATAGTTTCATTCATTCAATAAAAAGGTAAACATAACCTATAAGAATAACATAAACAGCATTGTACAATGTTGCCAACACATTTCACTTTCTTTTCGTTGTGCAATAAAAATCAAAAGTCTTTTTGATTGTTGCAAAAATATAGTGCCACAATCGAATATCACACACACATTGGCGATATAATTGTACAATACGTAAAATTAAACAATTTTATTTAAGTGTATGAGCCGCTTAAAGATAAAATGCTTGGGCGATTTTTGACATTAAATTTGGCGATAAAGGTCAAAATGAATCTGACAGCCCTGGTAAATAGTAGTATAAAACTAGCAAAGACACACACCTGGTTTTCGTTTTAAATAGTACAAGATTGCCGCTAGAGGCCCCTTTTCCAAAAATTCATTGTGAATTTTAATAACAGAAAAATATTGTTTATATCGTTAACTTAATACGAAAAGGCCCTAACTCATGTTTTTCATAGTTTACAGGAGAAGGAAAAAACTAAATAAAAAAAGATGCAATATTGATACAAAATTTTTTTAAACGCAATTTTTATTAAAAACACTTTACAAATTTAGTGTTATATTAGTTTTATTAATTTTTTTTAATTTTTATTTATTAATATGAGTAAGGGCTTTTTGTTGTTGTATTTTCTGAAAAAAAAAAATGAGTTGGGGCTTTTTTTTTGACGAGAACAAAAAGTAATTTAAAAGAAATTCATGTTTTAGACAAAGAAACTAGGAAATTAAAAAAATTATAATCATATTACATTGAAAAGTAATAAAATCTTCATAATATATTAGTTTTTATATGGTAAATTTTCATAAAAGTGATGGCAGTCTTTGGGCAGCAACTTCTTTAAATCTTGCAAGTGATCCCACTTCTTCTTGGAGATTTCTAATTTTGAAGTATAAAGGGGGCCAGGTTCAATATGTTTATTAGCAGACTTTGTTCTTTGAGGTAGAAGCTCGTATTCGCCACATATATCTGTTTTAAAATAAATTAACCCTGAGTGGTCGTATCCTAATGCCCTTAGCAAGTTTACAGTAGGGTCGCCACTACTTCGACCTGAAGTTATATCAACGTTTCGAATATGAAATTTTTATATTATTTTTTAAGACTATGTAACTTAACTGGCCGAATCGACGTGTATCGCTTAGGAATAGCCTCGAAGTCCAAAAAAAAATCATAATGCACTTGGTGTGCTTGTAGAGGTGCTGGGCATTTTCGTGCTTCTCTTATAAGTTCTACAAATTGTGAAGGCAAGTATATTTGTTTTTTAGCCACTTTTCTTTCAATGAGGGAGTGTGTTGCGTCGCACTCCATTTGAGTGTGTCCACTTACTAAATATTTCTGCTCGATTGATACGTTTGTTTCCTCGCAGAAAGCAAGCAATGCATTGGCCAATGTTGCATTTCGGTTTTGGTAAAAGCAACCATCCGAATAAATGATTATATGATGGATTTTAGGCCAACGTGCAAGGAAATTTCTTAAGTGTTTTACAATACATGTTGCAAAAACTGAAGCTACGAGATTACCATCAGTCTCGTCCCAAACATAGTTATCAGATTCATGATTGACAACATTATACATTGTGAAATTATGTACCTGTAATTTCATTTTATAATATGCAGCGTTCGCATTTAATTGAGGCACTAACTTAACTGCTTGCATATCCATACAAAATACAGCACACAATCCGGACTCTGCATTTATTATGTCATTCCGTTTCTCTTCTCGCATCTTTTCTATTTGTTCTCGGTGTTTTTGATAAAGTTCATCTAATATGTTCCTTACTTTATATGATGTGCAAATATCGCATTCATCTTTTTTAGGCTTAAAAATTGAATAATTTGACTCTTTTATTATATTTGCGAAAATTGGATACGACAATTTTTGCATATCACTTTTTTTGTTTGATGCACATTTATCCACATAAAGCTTATAAATCTCTTGATAGGTCGAAAAATTGGATTCGAAATACAATTTTTTTGTTTGTTTTCTGCAGTAATGCGATTCCATCTTTGGTAACTCATCTAGCCATTTTTGTAAAAACGCGCGTCTTTCCTTATTGCGATAGTTAGTGTCTTTTCTTGATTCTATGACAGCGCTTGAGTATTTTTCGGGACTGAGTACTGTGCCATGCTTTCCCCCAGACTTAATCCAATTTCGAACAGTTTTTTCTTTTAATCCTAATGTTGAAAGAAACATCTGGCGGCACACTTGCATTCGGTTAAAAAAATATGCCTAAGACTGAACTCGTGTTGAATTTTCACAAAATATTTGTTTTTTCTCTTCTAAGGACACTAGACCTATGACATATTGGTGCTTCTGATTCCATGACATCTCCCAAAACATAGTAAATATTTCTTTTCGCGTTGGCTCACTGAACTCAGAACAATGTCTTAGTGCACTTTTTTTGCAATAGTTTGATTTGCAGGCCTCACCTTGTTATCTTGGGGGCTTTAGGCTAACACTATTGTCTGATAATCCAGAATATTCTTCACCTTTCATTCGTTTCATTTGATTAATGTTTCGTTTCCATTCCAATTGCTTCGGAATTATTCTTCTAATCCGTTCAGTATTTTTAGTTTTTTCTGCATCCGTATCAGTATTTTCTTTCACAAAATCCATAGTTTTTCAGCTTTTAATATTTTTTATTTTGCACACTTTGACTTTAAAATTTAGAGTCTAAATTTATAACGGCATTTTAAAAGTCACAACCACACATAAATGCCAAGGCTTATATAACAGGTGGGAGCACTAAAACAGCTGACTGCCATTTAATGCTCTATGCACAATCAAAGTTAATAAATAAAATAAAAGCAGCACAACGCGCAAAGCAAACACTACACAACAAAAAAGATTATAAAAATTGATGCTTAGTTGCTGTTTCCTCAGCAAAAATGAGTTAGGGCTTTTTTCTTTAGAAAATTTTTAGAGATGAGTTAGATCTTTTCGTTTTTAGGCTATAACTTCTGTATTTTTTTCCGAATTCATCTGATTTTTTTTGGAGGAGGTGTATCTAGTAATGGTCTATCGAAATATGTAAAAATATCGATTTTGAAAAAATATGAGTTGGGGCCTTTTCGTATTAAGTTAACGATATGCAGGGAAACCAAAAATATGCAATTGCATGTTTTTCCTTGTGCGACCAATGAAGGCACAAACGATATATTTATCCGTTTTGGAGCCTTTTATGAATTTTGGCATTGATTTGTTAGTGCATATTTTTGCATTTTTTAAAGATCAAACCAATTAAAGTGTCTTATGTGTGTAGAGTGTTTTACATTCGTAATATGAATATCTAAAAATAACTAAACAAAACTTAAATGTTTAATATTTTTCAGTAGCAACATTTGTTGCATCCGAATTATTGTGTTTTTTTTTTACAAATTAAGTTATTTAAGATACTTTGAAAATATCTGCTACATTTGTTGCAAAAAATGACAGATGAAAGGTTGCGCAGTAGGTTTATCGGTATATATGTGTTTAAATGTATAATGCTACGTTCATACGACGATATAAACCACTCGTTTCGCTCTCTGAAACTAGTTTGCCAAACATGCAGTTCATACGATTCATTCTTGTTTCATTATGACACTTTTTTTGTGCTGTTAGTGAGATTTTTTTTAAAATAGATAAAAAAGTAAATAAAACTTAAAAATATATTATTAATACTTTTATTAATATTATTTTTATTTACATAGTTTTTTCTTTGTTTTGATTTTTTTTGAGAGCTAGTTCAGATAAACTAACGATAAATGTTATCAAAATTGGAGATGATAGTACATTTTTCCTGTTTCGCAGCCTGTTTCAAAATGAAACGACCTGTTTCGCTCACAAAATTTTGTATGGGGAAACATGTCGTTTTAATCATGTTTGAGGCGCGAAACAGGAATAAGAGAGCGAAACACGAATATTGCTGTCCGTGTGAACATGGTATAATAAGTATCTATGTATAATTGAAAGGTTTGTGTATTAGATTATTTTTGTTATTGAAATTGAATGAAAATAAGAACAAAATAATTAATTAGGTGACCATATAAAAAAAAATTTAAGAAACTATGAAATTATTGTATTTGGATGTGTTTTAACACAACAAAATTCGAAACTTTGAAAATTAAAGAAAGTAATTTATAAATTTTACTTTCATAATTATTTAGTAATTCAGCGAAAATTAATAAACTATCTCAAATATATGAAGTTAAATTCGTTAGTTAAAATTAAAATGTTTGATATTATTATTTGAGATATTTCAAAAGATTTTGTTATTCGTGCTTAATTCCCAGTTTTTATTATTAATAAAAACACTTGAAATTTATTGTTGATGGGATAAGCTATTCCTATGCGCATTTCACTGGTTGCTTAGGCCAGATCATCAGGAAACTTCATCCATAAAGATTTTGGAAAAACTAAAGATATTAAACCAAATAAAACTGTTAAGCGTATAAGACTTATAGCAACAGTTCTACTTGTAACAATATCAAAGTTTAAACAAAACACATCAACAATAAACAGTGGGTTTATCTCATCTTACATTCCCCACTACAATTAGTTGAAATTCTCTCAACATTAACTGTAGTTGTAAGTAGGTTAAGAAAAACAAAATAAAAACAAACAACAATTTACAAAAGATGTTGTCAATTAAGTGTTTTTTTAGGCGGTGCACTTGCCTGTTTATTATCAAAAAGTAATTTCAATTTTGGGAATACAAAATTTTAATTTCAAAAGATTTTGTTATTCGTGCTTAATTCCCAGTTTTTATTATTAATAAAAACACTTGAAATTTATTGTTGATGGGATAAGCTATTCCTATGCGCATTTCACTGGTTGCTTAGGCCAGATCATCAGGAAACTTCATCCATAAAGATTTTGGAAAAACTAAAGATATTAAACCAAATAAAACTGTTAAGCGTATAAGACTTATAGCAACAGTTCTACTTGTAACAATATCAAAGTTTAAACAAAACACATCAACAATAAACAGTGGGTTTATCTCATCTTACATTCCCCACTACAATTAGTTGAAATTCTCTCAACATTAACTGTAGTTGTAAGTAGGTTAAGAAAAACAAAATAAAAACAAACAACAACTTACAAAAGATGTTGTCAATTAAGTGTTTTTTTAGGCGGTGCACTTGCCTGTTTATTATCAAAAAGTAATTTCAATTTTGGGAATACAAAATTTTAATTTCAAAAGATTTTGTTATTCGTGCTTAATTCCCAGTTTTTATTATTAATAAAAACACTTGAAATTTATTGTTGATGGGATAAGCTATTCCTATGCGCATTTCACTGGTTGCTTAGGCCAGATCATCAGGAAACTTCATCCATAAAGATTTTGGAAAAACTAAAGATATTAAACCAAATAAAACTGTTAAGCGTATAAGACTTATAGCAACAGTTCTACTTGTAACAATATCAAAGTTTAAACAAAACACATCAACAATAAACAGTGGGTTTATCTCATATTACATTCCCCACTACAATTAGTTGAAATTCTCTCAACATTAACTGTAGTTGTAAGTAGGTTAAGAAAAACAAAATAAAAACAAACAACAACTTACAAAAGATGTTGTCAATTAAGTGTTTTTTTAGGCGGTGCACTTGCCTGTTTATTATCAAAAAGTAATTTCAATTTTGGGAATACAAAATTTTAATTTCAAAAACTACAGTTAATGTTGAGAGAATTTCAACTAATTGTAGTGGGGAATGTAAGATGAGATAAACCCACTGTTTATTGTTGATGTGTTTTGTTTAAACTTTGATATTGTTACAAGTAGAACTGTTGCTATAAGTCTTATACGCTTAACAGTTTTATTTGGTTTAATATCTATAGTTTTTCCAAAATCTTTATGGATGAAGTTTCCTGATGATCTGGCCTAAGCAACCAGTGAAATGCGCATAGGAATAGCTTATCCCATCAACAATAAATTTCAAGTGTTTTTATTAATAATAAAAACTGGGAAGTAAGCACGAATAACAAAATCTTTTGAAATTAAAATTTTGTATTCCCAAAATTGAAATTACTTTTTGATAATAAACAGGCAAGTGCACCGCCTAAAAAAACACTTAATTGACAACATCTTTTGTAAGTTGTTGTTTGTTTTTATTTTGTTTTTCTTAACCTACTTACAACTACAGTTAATGTTGAGAGAATTTCAACTAATTGTAGTGGGGAATGTAAGATGAGATAAACCAGTGTAATCCAAATCTTCATTTTCTGTGCACAATTGTGCTACAAAAACAATAATAAAAACTCACACCGACGCTTGTTCTCTTTTATTTCAGTTTGATTTTAGTCGTTAATTGAGTGTTAACGAGTGCACATGTGCGGATGCTTACTTTTTTTCAGCTTTGACTTAATTTCAAAATAAACCAGCAAACAAAATATGTGGTATGATGGAAGACAGAAATTTTTGTTTTGTCATTAAAAAACATATTTTGCTAATAAGAAATTGTTACAAAATCTTAAATTTGGAAAATTTAATTTATAATCCCTAAATACACTTAATTTGTTAAGTTTTAATTGTAAATTAAACTCGACCAATTAAATATGTGTGAAACAAATTGCCTGATTCTGTAAAAACTGAGGCATATTTTGTATATAATTTTATTAAATTTTTTAAAACTTCATTTCCATTTTGCTTTTAAAACTAAAATTTATTACATTTGCAATGCTTAGTTTTGTGTTTGCTGGACAATATTATATTATCCAATACAGACGCATTTCATTTATTGAGAGTTTTGGTTAACTATGAGATAAACCCACTGTTTATTGTTGATGTGTTTTGTTTAAACTTTGATATTGTTACAAGTAGAACTGTTGCTATAAGTCTTATACGCTTAACAGTTTTATTTGGTTTAATATCTTTAGTTTTTCCAAAATCTTTATGGATGAAGTTTCCTGATGATCTGGCCTAAGCAACCAGTGAAATGCGCATAGGAATAGCTTATCCCATCAACAATAAATTTCAAGTGTTTTTATTAATAATAAAAACTGGGAATTAAGCACGAATAACAAAATCTTTTGAAATTAAAATTTTGTATTCCCAAAATTGAAATTACTTTTTGATAATAAACAGGCAAGTGCACCGCCTAAAAAAACACTTAATTGACAACATCTTTTGTAAGTTGTTGTTTGTTTTTATTTTGTTTTTCTTAACCTACTTACAACTACAGTTAATGTTGAGAGAATTTCAACTAATTGTAGTGGGGAATGTAAGATGAGATAAACCCACTGTTTATTGTTGATGTGTTTTGTTTAAACTTTGATATTGTTACAAGTAGAACTGTTGCTATAAGTCTTATACGCTTAACAGTTTTATTTGGTTTAATATCTTTAGTTTTTCCAAAATCTTTATGGATGAAGTTTCCTGATGATCTGGCCTAAGCAACCAGTGAAATGCGCATAGGAATAGCTTATCCCATCAACAATAAATTTCAAGTGTTTTTATTAATAATAAAAACTGGGAATTAAGCACGAATAACAAAATCTTTTGAAATTAAAATTTTGTATTCCCAAAATTGAAATTACTTTTTGATAATAAACAGGCAAGTGCACCGCCTAAAAAAACACTTAATTGACAACATCTTTTGTAAGTTGTTGTTTGTTTTTATTTTGTTTTTCTTAACCTACTTACAACTACAGTTAATGTTGAGAGAATTTCAACTAATTGTAGTGGGGAATGTAAGATGAGATAAACCCACTGTTTATTGTTGATGTGTTTTGTTTAAACTTTGATATTGTTACAAGTAGAACTGTTGCTATAAGTCTTATACGCTTAACAGTTTTATTTGGTTTAATATCTTTAGTTTTTCCAAAATCTTTATGGATGAAGTTTCCTGATGATCTGGCCTAAGCAACCAGTGAAATGCGCATAGGAATAGCTTATCCCATCAACAATAAATTTCAAGTGTTTTTATTAATAATAAAAACTGGGAATTAAGCACGAATAACAAAATCTTTTGAAATTAAAATTTTGTATTCCCAAAATTGAAATTACTTTTTGATAATTATTTGAGATATTTTTGTTTGGAATTTATTCAAACAATAATGACATCACAATCTGGAGAAAATTTAAATAGCATTTTTTTTTTAAGGATGTTAATTCAGTTGGTTACCCTAAGAAAACCAAAAGGGTGCCAAGACTAGTTTTCTCACACAAATTTATAGTTTGAGGCGATGGAATTCCATAAAATTTTAAACATCTGGTTAACCCAAATGTATAACGATAATAAAAGTGTTTTGTTCTTATCTTTTTTTTATACAACCGCAATTGAGAACTTTATGATAAATTTTCCCGGTGCGTTGCTCAAAGATTTAAATGCCAAATGTAAGTAACACTTATGACTTATAAATTACAGCAACCAATTATTCGGTTTAACTCCGATTATGTCACTTATATGGGCTCTATGGGAACAATTGACAACGAACAATATTTCCTGAGATTTGGCTCTTGAGTTAACCCGGAGGATGATACTCCAACACACTTAAATTATAAGGTACCACATAACACCCTGAGTAATTCTAAAATCATAAATACACAATATAATATAGATCGGATACTGTAAACAAGAACCTTACCACCAAAAGCTTGAGAATAGCGCTGTCCACGATATTCGATGTACAAATTATTACAACTTATAGAACCTTAACACAATTCCATAATTTTTATTGTTTTTTCCCTTTAGTATTTTCTACCCAAACGACTCACTCATATAATATTTTACAATAAAAGTTTTTCCCCAAACATCAAAAGACGAAAATTTAAAATTCAAAGCCTTCCAATATAATTAAATTTTAAAAATAAATCAATACAGAAATTAATTTGAATTTTCTACAACCGAAACCAAATGTTAGTAGAATGTGAACTACAATTTATTAAATTATCAATAAAAACAGGTCGCCATCACAAGTTCCGACACCACCTTGACTGCGTCTGTAACATTTTTGCCGAGTAATAGCTGTCACGTAAGGAAACTACTCGAAAATTTACAGAAAAATTGTGTGTAAAAACGGGATGAGAAAAAAATTTCAACACAAAAAAATATGTATATTAAAAATGCAATGAATAATAACACGGAAGAGATAAGTATTTTGTTCTTGGTTGATTTTTTCATTGTTTAATTACTTTGCTTTTACCATTTTTGAAAAATATACGAATGTTTTAAAACCTATTTTATAAACATCAAACATTTAAGTCGCCGTCGTCGTTGAAACTTTTTTAATTTTGGTATATTTTGATTGTTGTCAACGATGTGTGGGACAGACGTTCTCAACGTCTGCAATGTCACATCGGCTTGAGGTAGAATTTCATGACATTCATAACGTAATGACGTTATCTCTTTTTTCGACAGGAGTTACAGACACACTTTTCGAGAAACGATGGAATATTTTGTTTCACATATTTTCGATGCGAGAAGTTCCCACCAAAGTTACAGAATCTTATATAGATATAGATACGATTATCTTAATAATATTAAGCACAAAAAATTTGCTCAAATCAACCTGATAACATAATTTTATTAAGGCGGGTACATGATTGCCCATGGGTCCAAAATAGGGTACACTATACAAAAATTGTTTTTATATACGGCGGTGTAAGCTTGTCAGGGATGAATTTTTTTGCAATATATGGAAAAAACTTTAGTTGCATAATTAAGTACTAAGTTTTGAGTACATCTTATTTTATATGGGAAATTTAGTCAAAAACCACAAGATTTTGCTCGAAATCTTGTAAGTACTAGATTTCGTTGTAGTGTAAACGGGCTATTAGAAAATTAAAAGTTACTTAAGGTGTGCTATTTCAATTTTAAAAAATGAACTTGATCGTAGGTAAATGGAACGATGATTAAACAAAAATGATTATTATGGGATTCTACCCGGTATTTACCCGATGTATACCAGATTTTTTTGGGAGTTTATTAAACATTAGCCCCCGTATTCATAAACGATTATTTAATTTAACAAACGTTTATTAAGGACAATTTTCATAGTAAATTTGTTCTTTCAACCTTTATTAAATTTAAAATTTTTGTGAATGTAGGCATAAAACATTAAAAATGTTGCATTTTAAATTCAACATTGTACTTTTAAATATTAAAAAGCTGATCAAATTGGAATAGTGGTTGACAATATATGTACATACATCGACATCAAAACAGTCCGATGTTTTTTTTTACCCATCAACATCTTATTATTCGATTGATCGAAGCGACAACAAAATTTAAGAGAATTTATATTTTACTCTATTTTAAGGCGAATTAATAACAAGTACAACTCGTACAAAAATGACAAGCAATTTGTTTTTGTAAAAACATTGTAAAGGGTGGTTAAATTTCAAGGGCCGATGTTGATTTTGAATAAAACACAAACTATTGAGGAAATTATTGTAATTTTATTTTATTATGATATATTGGTATTACTCAATTATGTATGGAACAAAATATCGGCCAAATGGGCGCCGCGACCACGGCGGCACACCTCCATCCGATGGTCCAAATTTTCGATGACCCTGAGGCATAATGGAGGTTCTATGCCGTTAATGTGCCGAATTATCTCATCCTTTAGCTCTTAAATTGTTGCTGGCTTATCGACGTACACCTTTTCTTTCAAATAACCCCAAAGAAAAAAGTCCAACGGTCTTGGCGGCCAATTGACATCGCCATTACGTGAGATAACACGGCCATTGAATTTGTTGCGCAAAAGAGCCATTGTTTCGTTAGCTGTGTGGCAAGTGGCACCGTCCTGCTGAAACCACATATCGTCCACATCCATATCTTCCAATTCGGGCCATAAAAAGTTCGTTATCATCTCACGATAGCGAACACCATTCACAGTAACTGCCTGACCGGCCTCATTTTGGAAAAAATACGGCCCGATGATGCCGCCAGCCCATAAACCGCACCAAACAGTCACTCTTTGTGGGTGCATTGGTTTTTCGACAATCACTCTTGGATTAATATTCGTCCTAATGCGGAAATTCTGCTTATCGGCAAATCCACTGAGGTGAAAATGTGCCTCATCACTGAAGATGATTTTCTTCGAAATTTATCATCCATTTTCATAATAAGTCTGGATAACTTTAACACGTTGTTGGATTGTGTATCTCTCCATGGTTCAAATTGAGTTAGTCTGAAATAGAGAAATGTCAAATAAAATTCGGAAAAAAACTTGGCGTTTAGGTGTGGTTCACATTCAACATCGGCCCTTACAATTTAACCACCCTTTACAATGTCAAAAAAAGAAAGAAAACAAAACAGAATCAAAGATAATAAACAATGAATAAGCTAAAAAAAAGTTATCAGCAGGGCTTTCAAGACCATCTGTAATGAATTCGCCTTGCTATATTTCTTTAATTCTTGTTATTAATGTTAAAATTTAATTCAATTTTCATGACAAAAAAATTCAAATCTAATAAATAGAGTTTCCAACTTTTAAAACACAACCCGTTTGTTTGTTCATTTTACACCAACTAATATTTTCTCTTTAGCTGACCCAAGGCGAATTCATTTTTCAGGTGGCGTTGAAAGCACAGCTATCCTACTTTTTTTCGTACTTAAAGAGAGTGAGAGCTATGTCAAAAAAAAAAAAAAATTCAATGTTGTGTTTTTGATGTTATAGCATCGATACCACCGTTTACATGAATTCGCCTTGGGCCGACCATTTGACTAAAGGCCTAACCATAATATCCATGGCATTGCTTAACCTACTGTCAAAAATTAACAAAGGAATGTTTGATCAGTTTCGCACTTTGCTTAAGCAAATGACAGTTTCATAAAACCTCACAAAAAGTTTCCTTACCCTGCGGCCACACGATCAAGTTGTTCTTGATAGTCTTTTACATATACTGCTTGTCAAAATTTACAAAAATTGAGAGCTGTGATGTAGGTGGCACTCAATTTACTTTCAAGATGCCATAAAAAAAAACAATTTATAAAGACAAACATGTAATCAGCTGTTAAATTGAAAGTAAATTGCCAAACAAATGAAAAGGTGAAATTGAAAGCCATCTCGTGGTCAATTTAAAAAGTGTGAGTGTGTTAGTAAAAAAATGAGAGAGTTGAGTAAATTGAATGGAATTGAAAGGCAAAACTTGATCGTGTGGCCACCAAGTTAAGCTAAATGTACACGACGTGTTTTTACATCTGACTTGTCAAATTTTCCACTACAAAATACATACATGTTGTGTGTTAACTTAATGACATTGCTTTTGTAAAAGTCAAATGCAAAGTCATCTGACAAAATTTTAATTAGAGCATGCTCTATATTCTTCTGAGAAACCATCTGACATCAGCTGTGTCAAAAATCTATGCCGGCAAGAAATCTGCAGCGACTGTAAACTGTTGATGGAATCATTAGCCGGCTTAAGTTAATATCTTACAATACCGATAAATGCATGATCATTTCACTATTGAATACAAATGATGTACATATTGTTACGAAAGTATCTTTAGTTAAGAATTAGTTTTATTTATTATAAATCTTGGGTTTATTAGTTGTTTTGTATTTGTTAGTTATTTTATAAGTTTAAATAGTAATTGTAGTAGTTATGCAACTTCTAGTGTACAAATCACTGTACAGAATTCTCTAGTACAAATGTAATGTTAAAAGTTTAATGAATAATTGTACTTCAGCCCCACTGTAATTTATGGTTAAGCCTTAAAGTATACTTTAGATGTATAATAACTTAATTTAAATTCAGCCATATAGTTAATGCACAATGTCAATAACTATAGATGCATATGTTTAATTAACAAAATAGACGTTAGGGGTCGTACGTTCTAGGCCCATCTAGACGTTAGAGCTCGAACGTTTTATGGTCATTTGCACGTCTGGGCTAGAGTATAAATAGAATCGCAAAAGATGGCATGAAGTCATTATAAGTTCAGACTTTGTCAAGTTGATATCGAATCATGCAGAGATAATTATAAACATTGAAGCTGTAAATTACGGTTGTTAAAGTGACTAAGTTCTAAATAAAAGATTATAAACTGTAAACAGTGTTAAAAAGTGTTGTGTTTATTTTATTTTATTAAAGTGCAAGAAAAGAACTCATGAGGTTAATTATAAAGGAAATAAACCGAAAACGTTATTGAAATGGCAGTAATGTAACAATATATCTAAAAAAAATATTTCATTATATAATATCCTAAATTATTATCTTCAAATTTAAGGAAAAAAAAATTAAGATGGCTGAAGTCTTTTACGGCGCAAATAAAAATTTTTGTGGCGGCAGCACGCTATTTTGAAACCGATAACTACTTTGGTATCTGCAATAACTATGCGAAAAAAACAGTGATAGTGTCAGAAGCAAATAGCATGTACGTTTGTGACCGAATGTTATAAACCTTAAGAAAAACGGAAATATTGACTTGAAAACATGACAAGTCATATGTAAAAAACATGCCGTGCACATGCTCCTTTACGTTCAATATGGTTTGCTTCATATATACACGTATATTTATATTTTTAAAATACACAAAAATAAGAAAATAAAAATTTGCGTAATGAAAACATGTAAACAAAAAATTTAAACAAGTGGTTTAAAAGTTTATCAAGAAAAATAAAAAAATATTCATACGTTTTACTATTTTAGGGGAATAAAAGTAATAAAAATGAAAAAAATATTCGCATCTCTATTTTGAAAAAAATACTTATTTTGGTTAGAAATAACCAAGAAACGGGAGCTCTGACAATTATTTTAAGTTTGCAAGTTTGGAATTGTTAGCAAATAGGAATGCAGTTTCTTCTCTCTCCTAACAACTCAAAATTTGAGCATCAAAGGTTGAAGCGTGTAAGCCTACACTGAAAGAATTTTCTTCACAATACCAATGAATTTTGACATTAATCCCATGAAAAATTGCATTAAAAAGGAACCTATGCAGCGCTTCGTTGGATCAATGAAACCTGTTTCATTAAAATGTATTTAATGAAACATTACATTAGATCTATGAATATTATTGAATGAATAAATTGGATGAATACTTTCAAAATGGTGAAACAATTTTTTTTTTAATTTTGTTTTTTTTTTATATTATTTTTTTTTTTGTTTTTTTTTTTTTTAATAATTCCCGCCAGAGTCTCTGGCGGGAATTGATCCCGCAACCTCGGCGCTGATAGACTAGTTCACTACCAGCTAGCCTACCGGGGCTGTATAATGAAAAAAAGACCACATAAAGAGAGAACAAGCTTTTTCGTAAACATCATTTGGTTGACAACAGTTTAAAATATTGGTGTGTTTTTTTTTAAAGGAGAACATTTGTTTGTTCATTACTTATAACATACTATAGGTACGTACATATTAAAGAAAACTAAAAACATAAATAGGTATTTATGGATTGAAATTTTTGTTTCATTACTATAATGACATTTTTCATTGTCATAATGAAAATTTAAATTTATGAAGGCATGCTTTTTCGAAATATTTTTATACTTTTAATTATTGAGACTATAGAGTTATTTGAATGTTAAAATTAATTCTTTTTCAATTATTGAAACATGTTGCTTTTATAAAAAAATTTTTGATTTCATAAATTTAATGGCATATTACATTAGATTTATGAAATAATTAAATCTTACATTTTTTAATTAACAATTAAAAATTTTTTTAAAGAAACTACGATTTTGTATTAATTTATGAATATATACAAACATATATTGCTTTTTTATGTTCCCAATTTAATCATTTCATATATCCAATGAAAATTTTTAACGTAATTACGAAATCCATTATTTATGTTTAACCAATGAAAATTATTTTATGAAAACGATTCATTAAATATATGAAGCATTTTTCTTTCAGTGTAGACTGAAAAATTAAAACAAGTGTTGCAGAAACCCCCAAATTAGAGTTCAGTGGCGATACTAATAATTCTAACATATATTTTCGGACTTATTCTAAAGGAGGCGTTCACTAATTACTAATCTAAAATACTTGAATTAAAATAGCAAAGAAAAAGAAAAAAAAAAAAATAATAAGTTTCCTCCAAAAAGCAATCAATATTGGCATATAGATTTAATGATAAGCTTTTGAATCTACACTGAAAATATTTCATGAGTAAAATAAACAAAAACCTTTGTACATTGTACAAAACTATTTGTTGTTTTGTTCCGGCAAAACCTTTGTACATTGTACAAAACTATTTGTTGTTTTGCCGGAACAAAACATTTTGTAATATGTACAAATGTTATTTTGTAAATGGTGTAGCATTCTTTTTTTGTACAATTTACAAAATTTTTGTTTCAGTACAAAAAATAATTTGTAAATAGTACAAAATTAACGGAAGTTTATTTACAAATTTTTTGTACTAATTACAAAACTTTTCGTTTCTATACGCAAATTTTTTTGTAAAATGTACAAAATATTTTGTAAAAATTTTTTGAAATAAAAAAACGTTTGTTTTAAAATTTAAATAAAGGGTGGTTAAATTGTAAGGGCCGATGTTGAATGTGAACCACACCTAAACGCCAAGTTTTTTTCCGAATTTTATTTGACATTTCTCTATTTCAGACTTACTCAATTTGAACCATGGAGAGATACACAATCCAACAACGTGTTAAAGTTATCCAGACTTATTATGAAAATGGATGATAAATTTCGAAGAAAATCATCTTCAGTGATGAGGCACATTTTCACCTCAGTGGATTTGTCGATAAGCAGAATTTCCGCATTTGGGCGAATAATAATCCAAGAGTGATTGTCGAAAAACCAATGCACCCACAAAGAGTGACTGTTTGGTGCGGTTTATGGGCTGACGGCATCATCGGGCCGTATTTTTTCCAAAATGAGGCCGGTC
This sequence comes from Pollenia griseotomentosa, assembly GCA_963931875.1. Lineage (NCBI taxonomy): Eukaryota > Metazoa > Arthropoda > Insecta > Diptera > Polleniidae > Pollenia > Pollenia griseotomentosa. The sequence goes on along the minus strand of OZ007562.1, from coordinate 169,758,586 downwards.
AGGCAGTTACTGTGAATGGTGTTCGCTATCGTGAGATGATAACGAACTTTTTATGGCCCGAATTGGAAGATATGGATGTGGACGATATGTGGTATCAGCAGGACGGTGCCACTTGCCACACAGCCAACGAAACAATGGCTCTTTTGCGCAACAAATTCAATGGCCGTGTTATCTCACGTAATGGCGATGTCAATTGGCCGCCAAGATCATGTGATTTGACACCGTTGGACTTTTTTCTTTGGGGTTATTTGAAAGAAAAGGTGTACGTCGATAAGCCAGCAACAATTCAAGAGCTAAAGGATGAGATAATTCGGCACATTAACGGCATAGAACCTCCATTATGCCTCAGGGTCATCGAAAATTTGGACCATCGGATGGAGGTGTGCCGCCGTGGTCGCGGCGCCCATTTGGCCGATATTTTGTTCCATACATAATTGAGTAATACCAATATATCATAATAAAATAATTCTTTGTTGTTTTCTTACGAAGACAATAGAATGAAACAATTTGTTTTTTAATTTTGTTTTTTCTTTTTACCCACTTACAACTACAATTCGAGTCGGAAAGAACCCAACCAATTGTAGGGGGATGTAAGAAAAGATAAACTCACTGTTTATTGTTGTTGTTTTGTTTAAGCTTTGATATTGGTACGAGTAAGACTTTGAGTGTTTAAAAACTTTTATTCGCTTTAGGATTTTATTCGTATAATATTTTTAGCTTTTCTAAAATCTTAGGAAAAGGTTTCCTGATGAGCTGGCCTAAGCAACCAGTGAAATGCGCATAGAAGCTAGCTTTCCCTCAACAATAAATTTCAGTGTATTTATCAAATGTGATAAATTGGGAATTTAGCACGTCATACAGAAATCGTATTAATGATAAATTTTGTATTCCCGTAAATAACTTTGATAATATACTCGCATGTGCCCGTGCAGAAAACTGAATTGGCAAATTGGTTTTTCTTTGTTGTTTTCTTACGAAGACAATAGAATGAAACAATTTGTTTTTTAATTTTGTTTTTTCTTTTTACCCACTTACAACTACAATTCGAGTCGGAAAGAACCCAACCAATTGTAGGGGGATGTAAGAAAAGATAAACTCACTGTTTATTGTTGTTGTTTTGTTTAAGCTTTGATATTAGTACGAGTAAGACTTTGAGTGTTTAAAAACTTTTATTCGCTTTAGGATTTTATTCGTATAATATTTTTAGCTTTTCTAAAATCTTAGGAAAAGGTTTCCTGATGAGCTGGCCTAAGCAACCAGTGAAATGCGCATAGAAGCTAGCTTTCCCTCAACAATAAATTTCAGTGTATTTATCAAATGTGATAAATTGGGAATTTAGCACGTCATACAGAAATCGTATTAATGATAAATTTTGTATTCCCGTAAATAACTTTGATAAAATTACAATAATTTCCTAAATAGTTTGTGTTTTATTCAAAATCAACATCGGCCCTTGAAATTTAACCACCCTTTATAATAAATTTTTTTTATTTTTACTTATTTTATTTAAAAAATTGAATTCAGTTATTTTATTTTAAATAATGTTTGATAATTACTTGAGGCTTTGGTAACAAAAAACTAGAAAATAATACATTTTATGTAATAATAAAAAACTTAATACAAAATAATAAAAGTAAATATTAATTCATAAATTTGCACATTTAAAGGTTGAATTCCTGGAAGAAGTGTAAATGGAACAAAAACTTTTATGGATCCAAAGTTAAACTGTCAAAATTTTTGATTTCCAAAAGAAATAGACTTTTCTAACCATAAGTACAATTAAATTTCTAACTACTCACCTTCTTGAACGGTTTTATATAAAATTTGAGTAGTCGGGTTGACAGGAGTATTTTCTGTGTTATAAAATTGCAAGTTAATGAAATCCCACATATGAACGCAAGAATCGGGGTATTTAATATGGAATAAATGGTATGCCTTGAAGCAGATGTCAATAGCTTTTATTATACCAAAAACTTTGTATTTGATATTATCAAAATCAATAAAAAATTTGTCTGCACTATATATGTCTCCTATGGCAGTTACAAAAGGGCGATTCGGACCTTTAAATTTTGCTTTTGTATCCAACTGTTCCTTATAGGCTTCGTCTGTAGGTGCAAATGAAATAAATCCTTGTTTTGTCTCCATATTACTAAAAAACTTATTACCTGATTTTGATGCTTTTGATTTGAGTCTTGAAGATGGAAGTAACGTTTGTATGAGTGTTAAAACAATAAGGTATTTTGTATCTAAAAAAATTAATTAAAGAATTATTAGTTAATATAAAGTACTAAAAAATAAATATTTACTTACTGGAGTCGCAACATTTGTTTTCCTTTACAAAAATCCAAAGCTTATGCTCTTCATCCTCTTTAAATTTAGATTCAAATTTTGGAAACACCAGATTTATCATCACTTCAGAGAATTTGTCAAACTTATGTAGAAGTTGATTGGTGCCACGAAAAATTATTTTAAAATAGTAAGTAGTAATAATTCAGTCAAAAATTTCTATATTGTATAACACTTACTAAACGATAACCAATAGGATCTTTAAGCATTGGCCACAAAGCAGTTAGTTGATTTTTAGACTTTGGATCACAAATATCATTATACGACTTCCGGCGAAGTTCAAAACATGCATTCCAATGTTTCAAAACTTCTTCAAACGGCATTGAGTGTAATTCGTGTTTTAGAATTCTTATGTGGTCTTCCTCTTCTTCAGTTGGCGGACTTATAACATCGATTAAAGATTTTTGCAATTTTTTTGTTCCACTAGCGTTACTTTTTTTGGATATACTCGCTTTCAGATTTCTATACTTATAATAAAGTTTTCCTAATGGTCCTGCATTTGGTCGATTTACGAAATAATATGCCTGAAAATGAAACATTACACATAATTAGAAATCAATTCATTTGTTTTATTCGCAGTCGATCTTTATGCTAACCATTTCTTCTCCTTTAAATGAGATAACAATATCCTTAGCTAAATTTTCAGTGTCTTTTATGGTCAAAGAATGTTCTTTTTCTATGCAATAGTGGATGATCGATTCACACAAAAGCTTTCTGGTACAATCACTTAGTGATTTTTCTTTTTCATAGAATTGAACAACGCTTTGACCATATGGATTGGAATTTAGGATAGTGTTCAAATTCAGATTATGATATGATTGATTTGAGGTGGAAGGATAATCCGTAACTGCCTCACCACTGCCAGAAGTAGTTGACCATTTTGACCACTGATAATAAAACTCAACTTGTATTCCAAGGGAAAGGTTGGTATAAGAAAGAATAGTTTTTGCCGTTTGTTCATCCAAATGATGAAGGACGTCTACGTAAAGTTGTTGTTCTGAAATAAATATAAATTAATAAATTATAAAGACTTACTTTAAAGATTATTTCTTTACTCACCCAAAAAAATCTCCACTAAATCTTCCATATTCCATTCAGTTAAAAGTCTATGTAATTCATTTTTGTTGCTGTATTTTTCTTCAATATTATTAAATTATTGTCGTTTTGATATTATTAATATTAAATTGTTTTTATCTTTTCTTAACACGTGTTTTACTTATGCTTTTACAAAAGGTTCAGGAAAATTTTTAACAACAAAAAACTTTGTAAAATCTACAAATAATTTGTTGATTGCAGTCATTCTACGTTACAAAATCTGTTTTGTATATTTTACAAATTTTGTATTTTAACTAAATTCTTTTGCGCAATCGAAATACAAAAATTTTGTTCATTGCACAAAAAATAATTTACAAAAAAATATTTTGTATTATTAGTCATGAACTATTTTGTATAATTCAAAGAACATATGTAATTAATTTCCTCTATAGAAAAGTTTGTCATCTCTTTCTAAAGTAATAAATTTTTTATGTATTTAGTTTTTATCAAAAACCGGTAAATGTCATTATTAGCGCTTTTTAACCTTCTTATCATTTGAGAAACACTTAAACACTATTCTATTGCTGTTTTTTTCACTTTTTTATTTTATTTTTCAGCAATTTATTTTATTTTGGTTGATAAAATTTATTGACTTTATTAAAGTGCTACTTGTAGTCTCTCTCGCATTTAGTTTAGTTCACATAGTGGTTAATATCGCGTGTAAAAATTTTATTAAATATAAAAAAAAAGGAAAAAAAAGTTAAAAAAAATATTACAAAAATATTTCTGTTTTTGTTAATGGTTAAAACTAAAAAGGAAGCAGAAGCCGAAAACTCGAGGGGAGCTTTTAAACATTAAAAATTGTTGAATGTAGAATGTAAAATATTCCTATAATTTTAAGTATTAAAAAGTTTTTATCAATTTATTAATTTGCGAAGGAATAAACTCTGTGGTGTGTCAAGTTTAAAGACAAAACTATTTTCGAACTATGTAAATCATTAAAAAATATAAGTTAAGTTCAAGATTTTTATGAAGATATATACGCCATTTCCTTTGTTACTTTCTAAAACTCTGGTAGTAAAAATGTACAAAAAACCCGCATTTTCAAAAACCTTTAATATATTTAACAAACCTTTGAAATAAGACCGATATGCCAGTTATGCTTATTAAACTTTGTGTGTTAAAAGTTAATCATTTTTTTACTTAATATACAAATACAGTACGACCTCGGATAGCGCAACAGGTTGGGACCGAGTGCTTTTTCAAAATTCGAGCTTGTTGCAATATCCGAGTAAAAATTTTATGGCTTAAAGCAGCTAATTTTATGCTATAATTCATTGAATATTGGATTTTTATATTAAAATATTCATGAAAATTTTTCATTTTCAATTTTTAAACTATATTTATGTTGTTACTCTTGGACTTTTAAGCATACAGACTTTTTTTTAATGAAAACTAACGATAAAAAACAGTTTTTTTTTTTTAAAAAATACAAGCCAACTGATAACAAAAAACAAAAAGTTGCAAAAACCGAGTCACAACGATATCTATTTTTTTAAGTGATTGTGTAGACAAACACAAATTTTAATACCGTATGTAACTATTTGCAAGAAAGAGCCGAACATTATATATTGTTCTGTTCTTTGTTAAAAAAAGGACAATTGTAGTGAAACTGAGGACAAGCATTATATTTTAATGTTCTATAGTGTTTCTTTCTTTACATTGAGAAAGAAATGAACAAACACAAAATTTTAGCAACGACCGCAGCACGAACAGCTTGTGTGTGTATTGTGTATATTTTGCTGGGTATTGCTTTTTTTTCGAATGAAAAAAAAAACCGAACGGAATTAAATGTTCTCATCTTTTGTTGAGTTAGATAAAAACAGTATTATTTTTGTGTTCGAAAGATGACAAACAGGGAAACGTTTTTTTTTTTTTTGTAATAATTTTCTACACAAACACTATTAGCGTTTGTGTTTTCCACAAATCTACCGAACCGCTTTTACCCGTATTACATATATACTTATTTTATGTTAAAATATTTCTATAAGCAACAAAATAAGATTTACAGCCAGGCCCACGATGTCACACGTTTACGTTCGCATAAAAAATTACATTTAAAACAAAAACAATTTCTAAAATTTGTTTTTGTTTTAAATGAAATTTTCTATGCGAACGTTAACGTGCGACATCGTGGGCCTGGCTGTTATTATTATCCACCAACACATCTGAGCTTTAAGCACTCGATGCTCTTAAGCAACCGGTATACAGCTGTTCACGTGGAAAGCAAGGAGTGTCTAAATATGTTTACTCCGTCCACTTCATCCAAAACAGAAAAAGTATCAAAAGTAACAATTTTTTTTCCCGTTTTAACCTTTAAAAAAGTACCCTGTTTTTATTTTGGTCTATTTGCTATCTCTTTATTAAATTTATCGAAAAGAGAAAAAGCACCAAAAGTTAATGAGTACCAAAAGTACCACATTTTCCTCATTTTAGGCCCCAGAAAGTACACTCTATCTTATGCTATGTTCACATTTGGGTTCTTAAACGCGTTTAAGCAGCTCGAACGTGATTAAGCTCTAATCACTTCAAAATCGAGATGATTACCCATACATTGAAGTGATTTGTTAATCACTTGTTGTACAAGCGACCACGATTTCTGCTTAATATTTTTATTTTTTCTTTAAATAATTCATATGTTGTCACAATTTCATCATTAATATGTTTAAAATAATCTTTTGATAACTTTATAAAAGTGCTTTTATCAATATTTAATACTTTAAAGAAATATAAATTTGTTTGTTGTGTTTTTTTTCTTAATCATCTCAAATGTTATGTGAACGGCTTTGATTAGCTAAATTAACATTTTGCTTAAACGCGTTTAAAAACCCAAGTGTGAACTTAGCATTATGGTGTTTTCTTTTCTACAAAAAATAAAAAAAAAAACAAAATATGTGACATTTTATTAAAAAAAATACAATTTTTTCATAATGGCATAAGGCATTGTGCACTTTTTGCCCCGTATAAATCGACAGTTTTGATAGTGCCCTATTAGTAAGGTAACTTCGGTTTATCTATGGGGCTATTTTTATAACGTTGACGTTTGCCTTAAAGAACAACAATGCAAAAGAAGCGAAAGTTCGCGACAATTTAAAAGAATATTTCAAACAAGCCAACAAATTGATTAAAAATCTCTTAAACTATAAGGAATGACAAAAATTCGGCAACAATTGCTAAATTATAGAAAATTCGCAAAAACTTGCTATCAGCGGCATGGTAGCAAAATCTAGTATATATTAAAAATCGTTAAACAAACACTATTGGAAACAAGCCCTAAAATTTATTAAAAATCGCCAAATCGGTTAAAAAAAAAATAAAAAATAACATAAAAAATAACTAATGGACTCACAAACATACACACTTTCACATTTATTGTAAATATTACTAGGATTAAGAAACATATTTTTTCTCTGCGTGTTGTTACTAGACGTGTAAGCGTGACGTTATGTTTTCGTGTCACGCATTATTGTGTTTACTTTCAATATTCATTACACGTTTGAAAGTGAACATTATTGCAATATAAGATTTGCGTGGCTGATCGTGCGTGATTAAAATTTTACCCAAATTATCACACACTTATGAAGACTCTCCTAAAGTACTAAATCTTATATAAATATTGATATATGTATTTTTTTTTAATATTGTCTAAATTTAAAGAAACTTGTGTTAAAAATATTTAGAAAATTTAAAAAATTTAAAAACGTACTTTCTTTTATAAAATATCTCTTGAGCGTGCGTGATTGTGAGTCTTTGAAAATGATTTGTGAGTAATGCCGAACATGCACTACCCCAGCTTAGTGGTCATGTCAAGTCTGACACTGTACCAGTGCGTTTGTGTAGTGCTATTTAAGCTGTGAACTGAGTAAAAATCAAAACGAGTTTGATGTTTGCCCAAGTTTGTTAAACGGTATAGTAAACTTGTGTACCGTATGTAAAAAACGTCCCGTTTTGTCGTATACTTGACAACAAAAACTGAGTTAGAAAAAACTATTTTGGACATGATTTCTAGAATTATGCAAAGAATCGCCTGAATTAGGGAGCATTAAAATCAGTTACAGACTCATGAAACCAAATACTACAAAAATTAATGAAAAGGTTAGTGGAGAAATTAAAAAGGAAAAACTTAACAGAGTCTTAGACAAATCAACCACTTACTTTCACACGTTCTAAAAAAATATTAAAAAAAAAACAAAAGTAAGAGTGCTATATTCGGTTGTTCCGTATTTTTAAAACTCTTTACCATATCACTCACCCACTAACGCTTAAAAATAAACAAATTTAAAAAAATAAATAAAAAATATATTAAATAAATTTTTTTGCTTAAGACTTATTTAGGCTGCAAATCACGTATGTCTAAAACTAAGATCACACTATCGGCGTTATGTACAAGTTTTCGTTGAATTTCCTGTACCACTAATGTGGACACACGTAATTTTTAAATATACTAAAATCTACGCCGAAATCGTGCTTGCTTTAGACAATCAAAAGCAACCCTGATGTACCGATAGTGTGAACACTCTTTAGCACAATGTTAAGCTAAGATCCCACTATCGGCTTAAATAGCACAATCTGTTAAGATTTTGATCGTGCTTTACCGGCGCACATTTAAAAACATTGGACAATTTATTCTTGGGTGGTCCCATTATCGTCGCACATTGTACCATTTTTTTTCGGTTAATATCGGCCAAAACTCGATTGCGACAATAATCGGTAAAATGCGGTCACACTATCGTGCTATTTGGGCAAATTAAATCATATGTTTTTGTTTATTTGCTTGTTGGCAGACTTAAGTTTAATTAAGAAATTCGCAAAATTCTCCGGCTGAATATTCTATTATGTTTCCTAACAATTTTAAATAATATGTTAATATAAATTGACTCTTATTCGACCTTTACAAAATTTGATTAGTATTATTATTTCATTAAGCTTTAGGTTTTTTTTTTTATAAAAATATGTTAATATATAATTAAAAAAATGTATTCAGTTTTATTCAAACTTACTGCACTTGTTCTTTTTTTTTTGTAATTGTTGTTTTGTAAACAGTTGTTTACAAACCAGGGATGGCAACATCGATACAACCGCAATGTTATGGTTAAAGCGAATTGTTTGCTTTTATTTAACAGTACACTTGTATTATTCAACGTTTAATTAAATAAATAAAAGACAAAACAAATGTAATTTTGGTACAATTAAGCTCAAAAAAGTAAAATTTTAGTAGCCACTTGGTGCAATTTAAAAAAATCGTTTTGCCATCCCTTGTATCGGCGCTGATTGGCGACTGTGATCGGCGCACAAGTGGCGGATATCAATCGGTACATATTAAACAAATTGATTGCTCCACATTGTCCAAAAGAGTGTTCACATTATCGGCGCATCAACGTTAATTTTGATTGTCCACAGTCAGCACAATTTCGGCACAGATTGTCGCATATTAAAAAATGTTGACCGTTCACACTATCGGCACATGAAATACGACAAAAATTGGTACATTGCGCCGATAGTGGGATCCTAGCTTTACGCAATCAAAATGTTACAAATGCGCCGATTTTTATCGGCCACTTCGGCGTCGATCTAAGCAAACATCTGTTTGCTAAACAAATAAAAACAGCAATGTAAAAGAGTATTTATAGGAAATTTTTGACAAAATTCACTGTTTATTAAATTTTACCATTTACAGGAAATATTGCTACATTTTACTTTTTATAGGAAATTTTGCCAAAATTTACTACATATTTAGAAGAAATTTGGTAAAAATTACTTTTTATAGGAAAGTTTGTTAACATTTACTAGTTATGAAAATTATTCTAATATTATCTTTTTATGGGAAATATTGTTAAAATTTAGCTTTTCTAGGAAATTTTGTGAAAATTCACTTTTAATAGGAAATTTTGCTAAAATTTGCTTTTTATATAAAATTTGGTTAAAATTTACTTTTTATTGGAAACTTTGTCAAATTTACTTTTTGTAGAAAATTTTGTTAAAATTCACATTTCATAGGAAATTTTGAGAAAATTTACTTTTTATAGGAAATTGTGTTTAAATTTATTAGTTATGAAAATTATGCAAAAATTAACTTTTAAAATGTTGTTAATATTTATTTTCTATTCGAAATTTTGCCAAAATTTCTATTTATAGAAATTTTGCAAAATTTCAATTTTAATAGGAAATTATGCTAAAATTTATTTTTTATACGAAATTTGCTTTTTTTAAAGGAAATTTTGCTAAAAATTATTCGTACATAATAGAAAATTTTGCTCAAATTATTTTTTTTTTGAAATGTTGTTAGAATTTACTTTTTATTCGAAATTTTGCCAATATTTCTATTTATAGAAAATTTTGCAAAATTTCACTTTTAATAGAAAATTACGCAAAATTTTTTTATACGAAATTTGTTGAAAATTTACTATTTACTATATTTTGATAAAATTTACTTTTTAAAGTAAATTTTGCTCAAATTTACTTGGAATAGAAAATGTGGCTCAAATTATTTTTTTTATAGGAAATATTGTTAAAATTTACTAGGAACAGAAAATTTGGCTCAAATTATTTTTTTATAGGAAATATTGTTAAAATTTACTTGTTTTTAGAAAATTTTGCTTAGATTTACTTTTTATAGGAAATTTTGTGAAAATTTACTTTTTATAGGAAATTTTGTGAAAATTTATTTTTATAGGAAATTTTGTGAAAATTAACTTCTTATAGGAAATATTGTGAAAATTTACTTTTTATAGTAAATTTTGTGAAAATTTACTAGTCATGGAAATTATGCTAAAATTAACTTTTTGTAGGAAATGTTGTTAAAATTTACTTTTTATAGGAAATTTTGTTACAATTTACTACATAATTTACTTTTTATACGAAATTTTGTTAAAATTCACTTTTTATAGGAAATTTTGCAAAAATTCACTTTTTATAGCAACAACTAATTATATAAAATTTTGTAATCAGTATTTTTTTTAAACAAATGTTAACATTTACTTTTTATAGGAAAATTTTATAAAATGTAATTTTTATAGGAAATTATTCTTAAATTTTTTTTATAGATATTTTGCTAATATTTACTTGTTGTTGGAAATTTTGTAAAAATTTACTAGTTATAAAAATTATGCCGAAATGAACTTTTTATAGGAAATATGTACGTACATATTGTTAAAATTAACTTATTATAGGAAATTATGCTAAAATTTACTGTTTGTAGGAAATGTTGTTAAAACTTACTTCTTATAGGAAGGTTTGCAAACATTAACTTTTTATAGGAAATTTTTGCAAAAATTTACATTTTATAGAAAATTTTGGTAAAATTTACTATTTATAGCAAATTTTGCTAAAATTAACTTTTTATAGGAAATTTTGCTCAAATTAACTTTTTATAGCAAATGTTGTTAACATTTACTTTTTATAGGAAAGTTTAATAAAATGTACTTTTTATAGCAAATTATGCTAAACTTTCTTTTGTATAGAAAATTTTGCTAAAATTTAAATTTTATAGGAAATTTTGTGAAATTTTAACAACAATGGATTTGTAAATCAGTCGGGCTGAGTTTTAGTAGCAAAAAATTACAGACCATATGTGATATAAATAGATAACAACCTAGTCCACATCATATATGGCTTTTTCGAAAAACCCATTTCAACGGACACCTCACTCCAGTCTAGGACTTTTTAGTCTAAAATCAATATTGTAGAAATTTCAAACCTTTTTTACCAAGTGCTGAAGGGGATAAAAATTGCACAGTTTACGTATAGTGTGTGTCACACCGTGATTGTGAACATTTCATATTAATGTGCTGTTTTCACAACACAAGTGACTGAACGTGTACAAACATTTATATGAAAAGCACTCAGTTTTTTGAGTGTTTTCCATATAAATTTAACTGCACGTTGAGTCATTTGTGTTGTGAAAACGGCACATAAGTAATTGTTCGCAATTACATTTCCTTTATCTGTGAGCGTGCTGGATTGTGAGTTAAAAGCCACTCACGCTCTCAGCTTTATTTGTTACTACGATTCAAAAGATGATGCTATTTGTTAAAAAATGTTTTTTATTTCTAAAATATTATATTAAAGATGCGAAGTGAAAAGATTCCATTGTAAGATAATGCTGAGAGAAACTTAAAACTGTCAATGATACGAAATTGAAATTGAATGTAAAATCAGCAAAAATTTGTGCACTGCTGGAAAATAAAATTAAATTTAGCTATTCATGCAACTTAAGATCAACATTTTATATTTTGTACAAATAAAGCTTTTAAGTCTTTTGTATAAATATTAACTTTCAGAAAACTATTTTAAAGGATATTTGTTGCGATTAATTTTAAATTGTTAAATTCTTAATAGTTTCTTAAACTCTGTTCTTTAGCAATTAAAACATTTTATTAATTTAAAACGTTTAAAAATTCCTTCTCCAGGCTACCGGCAAACAAAACACCAATAATGCTTAAATTAAAAACTTTAAAACATCGAAACTTTTCTTCTTCCTTGTCCATATTGGATTTTCAAAATGTTTTTTGTTGCCATAATCGCTTCGTTTTATTAATATTTTCTTCATTTTGCACAATAATTGTATTAACTCGACAATCTGTTGCTTTAACCATAACACCATCCACTTCTTCCTCTTCAACATCATCATCCGAATCATTAGTAATGATTTCCCCTGAAGTTAATGGGAGTAACAACAACAACAACAAGATGGCATCACAGCTCGAAGAGGGAACTGGTTTAAATAAAAAGCCGGCTGATATTTTAACACCTGGCCAACAAGTTGTTAATGCAGTACCCAATAAACGTAAGTTTGAAATTAATTTTAATTTGTTTTTTTATACAGCTTCTCTCTCTCCATCCCTCTCTCCCTAGTTTCCTTTTCCACTGCAGGTTTATAACACTAAAAGTATTATCGTACTTTAGTATTAATACTAATGAAATACAAACAATATCATAATGATGCTCTAAAGTAGTTGTAGTACATAGTTTTATTATTAAAGTTTTCATTATCCAGTTGGAGGATTTTTGGTTTGGCAACATTTTTAATCACGTAATAATGCTGGTAATAGAATTAGAATAGAATGTTTTTTTTTTTCAATACAACTACTTTGTTATTGTTTTTTTTTACTAAAATAAGTATGCACTTGTTTTCCATTTAATTAAAAGGCTAAGCGCAAGGTTTTTTTTTATTTTAAATGAAGTTTAGAAAACAAATTTCGATTAGAAACCAACAGAAAACAGCAATAGATTTGTTAGGGGCCACTGTGCCGTATAAGTGTTTTTAATTAAGTTTTTTTTTTCAATTAGAATAGCACTTATACGTCTAAGTGGTTTACTGATTTGTTGAAATTATAATTTTTTCAGTGTTACCACCAGCAAAATTCAAAACTATACTTCAGATGACGCAAAATTACCCAATTCAAATGAAATTACACGTGATATCAAATTAACTTTCAATTATAAAAAAAACTTTTACAAAAAAGAACAAATTAGAAAGTACATAGTCGAATTTATAACATTTGATCCATACACCACAGTGTTTACAGACAAATTTTTAAGAGTGTTCCCCTGTTACGTATGTAATTTTAATTCTATTAAAACAAAATTTTGTAATGAGGTTGAGACAATAATGTTAGAATTCGTAATGAAAAATATTATCTAGGTGTTTACATCTATTTGAGATTTTTTAGTTTTGAATTCATTTAAGGGAGGGGAGCACAAAATTTTGCCATGACATAGTGGCTATTTGTCTTTTGTCAATACATACCAAATTTATACTGCAGTTATGACATAACAAGCTAATTTCGTGAATGGTATTTTTATGTGAGCCACGGTCAAAAAATGGACTGATTCCAAAATTAATTTCGTAAGATAATTTAGGTTGAACAAAAAAATATATTTGGGCCAAATTTTGTCCAAATGCCAACATAATAAGATGGTTTATAGGCACAAAGACTCTATAAAAAAAACATCGTATGTATACTCAAAATTTTCAGGAAACGTATGAATCAAATTTCATTAAATTATCTTAAAAATTGCGACCTGTACTTTGCACAGATGGTCTTCATGAACAGGCAAGGACGGATGACTCAGATACTGATTCGAAATCGATTGAAATACTACGTCAAATAATTGTATGTGCTTCACATATAAGCACAAACTCATAATATCCTATTCACTTTAATAAGATAAATATTAGTCATGCTATTAAAATTCATATAGTAATTTAAAATAATTTAACAAAAATAACAATAAGAACCTCAAATAAATTAATACAAATTAAACAAAAACTTAAAATATTAAGTTCTACTTCCATATACTTAGTGAAAGTTCAAAATGTTCATTGCCGCTCCTTTCTATAAATAAAATTCCTCTAATGGGTTCAGATGACAGTCTGTTTTTCAAATCAGTTTAACAAATGTTAAGGGCGCTAAATATTTCTCAACTACAGAATTTTAAATGTTAAAGCAAACACAAAATTCATTATGTAGTTTTTGTAATATTGGAAACACATCTTCCTCCAGGGCTTTTTTTAAATACCTTTTTTCCAATAAACTTCAGGTTTTAAACTATGGAATTCTTTTTTTTTAAATAAACAGTGACTTTCAAGATATTGTTGATCTAAAAAATTTATAATATTATTTACAGCTTATAAATTTTTTAGATCCACAATAAATAAGATGGTATAGATTTAATCAAAAAAAATCAGATCCTTATATTATTTGTTTTAAAATGAAATAAATTTCCAACTACACCTGATCTACACCTCAAAGAAATTACCCACGCTTTACCCACGGAAGTAAAAATTACACCAAATTCGGGCAATTACCCACATAGTGGCAACACTGCAATTTTTAATCTCTGTTAGTTTTACTTTTTGTTAAAAAAAGGGAGTAAAAATTACACCAAATTCGGGTAATTACCCACAAAGTGGCAGCACTGCATTTTTTAATCTCTGTTAGTTTTACTTTTTGTTAAAAAAAGGGAGTAAAAATTACACCAAATTCGGGTAATTACCCACAAAGTGGCAGCACTGCATTTTTTAATCTCTGTTAGTTTTACTTTTTGTTAAAAAAAGGGAGTAAAAATTACACCAAATTCGGGTAATTACCCACAAAGTGGCAGCACTGCATTTTTTAATCTCTGTTAGTTTTACTTTTTGTTAAAAAAAGGGAGTAAAAATTACACCAAATTCGGGTAATTACCCACAAAGTGGCAGCACTGCATTTTTTAATCTCTGTTAGTTTTACTTTTTGTTAAAAAAAGGGAGTAAAAATTTCACCAAATTCGGGTAATTACCCACAAAGTGGCAGCACTGCATTTTTTAATCTCTGTTAATTTTACTTTTTGTTAAAAAAAGGGAGTAAAAATTACACCAAATTCGGGTAATTACCCACAAAGTGGCAGCACTGCATTTTTTAATCTCTGTTAGTTTTACTTTTTGTTTTTACTCTCGATCATTTGTTAATCAGGCAAATCAAATATAATTATTTTGCTATTGAGAATTTTCTAGACAGCAACAAATATGTTTTTATATGACTGATAAAAAAGCAAGCAAAAAATAATGAAAGCAATTCATTAATGGCAAATCTCTGAATTTTTTTAATAGAGATATGTTTTCATAAATAAAATTTCAAGAGCTTAGGGAAAAAGAATAGTATGAATAAGCACTGCAACATATACATAAAAGTAAAAGAACCAATAAAGTCAAGGTGTCGTCCGCTTTTTAAGTAAATTGAGATTTGATGCCGTGTGGTAGAGAAAGATACGCCTCGTCGACCAGCATGTAGTTTCTTAAACTAGTGTCTTGAAGTGTCTTAAGCCAACTATATTTTTGGATTTTCTCTTAAGCTGCACATACACACAGAAAAAAATACCAATGTAAAATTAACATGGCGAAATGTTGATGGAGAATCATAGTAAATTTCTGCAAAAGTATTCCCTTTATTTTTTAAATTTAAATTTATCATTATTTCATGTTAATTTTAAATGAAAAATATTAAAATAACCTTTAATTACGTTTATTTAATATTATTCACAGTTATAATAACATTGTTCAAAATTAAATCCATTAAAACCTGTTCTATATTAAAATCAAAAGTTTATCTTGTTAAATTAACATGCATACATACTTAAGTATGTACATTTTTTTTTTATGTTTAAAATACATCTATATATATAAAAATGAAAAATGTTTGTATGTGTGTTTGTTTGTTTGTTTGTTTGTTTGTTTGTTTGTTTGTTTGTTTGTTTGTTTGTTTGTTGGCTTATAGACTCCTAAACTACTGAACCGATTTTCCTGAAATTTTTACAGATACATCACGTGAGCCCTAAAAATAAAATAGGCTACTTATTTTTTCGATAGGGGCAGGGGAATTGGTATCCCCCATAGGATGCCAATATTAATTATCGCATATATTAAGATCCGCTGCACGCATTATGCAGAACTTTTGGTAGTAAGATCTTCTGAGCCCCAAAATTAAAATAAAATAGCAGTGGGGGAAGTGGAATCCCCCATAGGACGCCAATGTTTAATATCGCATATCTAAAGAACTGTAATAGTGAGAATGTTCAAACTTTCTAGAAGTCACTCTTATGGTATACAACACTTTTGAAAATAACAATAAAGCGGGTAGGCGCAGGGGGGGAAATACCTCCCATAGGATGCATATATTAAATATCGCTCAACTGAAGAATTATTAAAGGGAGAGTCTTCAAAAGTGGTTAAAGCTATTATTATAGTAAACTATAAATTTCAATATACAAATGGGCGGGGTAGACGGGGGAGGAGCAGTACCCCTCATATATAGAAATATTAATAAGAGCCACTGCACGCATTTTGTTGAACTTTTGGTAGTAGGATCTTCTGAGCCCCAAAATTAAAACAAAATAGCGGCGGGGGTAGTGGTACCCACCATAGGACGCCAATGTTTAATATCGCATATCTTAAGAACTGTTATAGTGAGAATGTTCAAACTTTGTGGAAGTCACTCTTATGGTATACTTCACTTTTGAAAATAAAAATAAAGCGGGTAGGCGCAGGGGGGGAAATATCTCCCATAGGATGCACATATTAAATATCGCTCAACTCAAGAAATATTAAAGGGAGAGTCTTCAAACGTGGTTAAAGCTACTATTATGGCAAACTTTAAATTTCAATATAGAAATGGACAGAGGAGGAGCAGATAGAAATATAATTTAGAGCCGCTGCACTCTTTTTATTAAACTTTTTGTAGTATGATCTTCTGAACCCCAAAATTGAAATAAAATAGCAGCGGGGAAATGTTACCCCCCATAGGACGCCAATGTTTAATATCACATATCTTAAGAACTGTTATAGTAAGAATGTTCAAACTTAGTAGGAGTCACTCCTATTATATACTACACTTTTGAAAATAAAAATAAAGCGGGAAGGCGCAGGGGGGAAACCTTCCATAGGATGCATATATTAAATATCTCTCAACTGAAGAAGTGGTTTAAGCAGTGTAGCGAAGCGCACCGGGTTAAGCTAGTATGTTATAAAAAGAAGACAATTCCCGTATTCTTGTAATTAAAATTATTTAGTTAAATAGTACATCAAGTTTTCAAAGTAGAATGATGACGAAACCATATAGCGCCATTCCGCTGATGCTTCTGTTAACAAAGGAGAATACAAAATAAGTGAAACATGTGTTACAGGCGTAAGTGTTTTGAATTATTCTTAAATAAATGCAAACATTGTCTCTGAAGCTTCTTCACACTGTTACATCACACTCAAACCAATTTGATTATAACTTACAACGTGATTCGGATTATTATTTCAATATGAATGACATTTTGCTCTAACTTTACTGCAATGTTAAATTAATATGAATTATAGTTATTTTAAAATTTACTGAAAGGAAGTTAGCAGGTTTGCATATTAACAGCCTGTTTTTGTAAAACATAAGTCTTCTCACTTGAAGTTTTCGTATTAATACGTTTATGTTCAAAATTTGGTTTTTAAAAAACATTTAAAAGCTTTCGTCTATTTATAGTTGACATAAATAAAGCTTTTTTCTTTCGTGAATCAACATTGTTGCCAATGCATTAATATTCGTACATTTAGATTATTTTTTCATATTAAGGTTTTGTGTTTGTGGATAACCCTGGCTTTGGTTTACAAAAATTAAAATAAAATTTCAAAAACCAAATATTTTATAAAAAGTGTTACTAAATTAGTAAAAATAAAAGTGTTGAATGAAAATGTTAACATTAATGACAATAAATAAAAGAAATACATAAAGAAGATCTTTTGCTGCACATCAACATATAGATATGTAAAAGATATTTGCGAAGATATAATTTTTTGGAACATTCGGAAGAACCGTGGTATTTTACACTACACTGTATGAACAGTCACACAGATAATAGAACGCACACCTTAACAATTCCTTTACTTCACAAAAATTAGAGATATTTAAAATAATAAATAAATCAAAAATTTTTAAATGAAAGCACATATATATTTAATTATTTAAATTTAAGACTATTGTTTTGTCCGCATATGCGAAGTCGAGTAGCTTTTATCTGTTTATTTCCCCAATTAATGTTTGTTTTTCTTGGTACGCGGCTATGTAATCCGCTTTTTCGCAGAACACTTCGCACTGTTTCTGTATGAACATTAATATTGTTGTAATTTTCCACAGTGTTTCGAATTTGCACGGCTGTTATTTTGGGATTTTCACTAACAACACTTTTTATAAATTGCTCAACTCGTAAGAAAATTTTGGGTGCACTTCCAGTTTTTGGCTTGCTTAATATAAATTGAGACTCAGACAAGTGCTTTATGACAGTCTGCACTGTAGACTTGACACGCCCAACAATTTTAAAATTTGAACTAAAGGAATTCCCATCGTTCCTTTCTTTGTTTTCTTGTCTATTTTAACAAAACAGTAATATTTTTTTTCTAAAATTACTACAGTCCTTAAGAATTTGCTTGCAAGTTTAGCTTGGGCCACTTTCCGTATATTATTTTTCCTTTAAATCTTCTTAATTTAAAAAGGACAGTTTTCTATTTGTCATCATACGTATAATTATCTGTGCTGTCAGATTAACTCATAAGTGTAAAAATATAATTTGCGGAAATTGACCCAAACTTTTTGTAGCTTGATTTTGACAGTGTGTCGATGCCTTGCAAATGGCAAAAAATATCGATCAGAAATCCAGAGTTATTCTTAAGCTCCAATTATAGAGGGAGTACGTACTATGCCATAAACAACGGTACGCAACATGATGTGATCGGACTTTAAATGGCAGTGCTATATTTAAAAACTAAATGGGCTGCATATGGAGGCGTGGCTATAAAATTTAACCGTTTTAGAAACATCATTGACATTACTTTCATTCAAGAGGGTGACTGGCACAAACCTATTTTTGTAAGGATGTCGACCCGCTCTAATGTACATACATATGTTAATATTTTTGAGCGTATGTAGTTCCATTGTTTCTAGAATTTTTTAAACCTGTAAATACATATTTATGTAATTATAAGTGAACCTTTATAGAATATTTTATAATAGTATAAGTTTTTTAGGTTACCTTTTTTAAAATATCGCAGTTATTTTCCATTTTGCGGTGATTTGTTTTTTAAACGAATGCCTTTTCTTATCGTCTACTTTTCACTTTTGTTTTTATTTATTACGAAGATGTTCATTTTATAGGAACCAAAAATATGTAGAAAAAAATTAAAGCTTTTTTTGTCACTCACATGAAATGTTTTTTAATTTTATGAAAACCTAAATCTGATTTCGTTCGTTTTTTTTACGAACGAACAAATATTTTCATTTTCTAAAAAGAGGCTGTAAGCCGACGATATATTTAAAAAATTAAGCAAAAATTCCCGGTAGCTTAGTGTTAAGTCTGAAAGGGATACGACTAGCAAAGCTCGAAATAGTAAACCAAAATTGGACGTCTAGAATGCACTTCGAGCAGCCAAAATGCCCATTATCATTTTTCAATATTAATTAATTTATAAATTTTTTGTTTTGTTTTCTTACAATTTAAAATTTTATCGGGTTTGAAAAACACCCGTTACTAAAGAACATGTATACACATTTATATGTAACGATATTAAAGAAGCAACACATTAAATTCGTTATACTCCTCAATAAGATTTTTTTTAAAGTGTTCATAAAAGGTATTTTCTAGTATTGATGTCAAATATCTTTGTAGTTTTCTTTGAATGCTGCTACTGCCATAGAGAACAACTCTTATTTCAATGTGTTTGTGTTGGCCTTTGACGCGTTTGAGTCAGTGTATAGTTAATTTTTATAAGCATCTTATGGATTGTTTCATTTTCTGCAATCGTTTGTATATGCAAGAGAATTGTATTAATCCCTTGAGGCTAATTTAAGAAATGCAAAAATACATACATTTAATTAAGGACTGACGGCATTTAAACTGTTATAGGAAACAATTTGTTTGTGATGTCACATTGTGTGTTTTTGAAAGATCAAAGTGAGTTCTAGTTTAAATATTTTTTTGGCATTTATTTAGCAAAAATCTTGTTACCATACTACGAGTTTTTTTTTGTTGTTATAAAAAAACTCATCTCTTTCCTTACTTCTGTGTCTTTTTATTGATTTTTAGCTCAATATCCTTGAAAGAAATGTTAAATATACAAGTAGTTGTATGAATATATTTGTGATGGAGTGAAAACATAAAAAGGAACAATATCATCAACACATCAAATATATCATGTCTTATAAAGCAAATAACTTGACATGGTTACGAGTTACGAGTCACAAGTTGAGTTAAAATCCCAAACCACTATTTATTCACTTAAACCATCTTATACACAATCACTTACACGTCTGTACACATAATACAATACTTGTTAGTACTTTCACGTAGTATGTACTACAAAATACATAAATATACATTTATTGAATTCTATTCTTTGTCTGTTAAACTGTTTGCATTTGCTGATAGATATTCTTGTTCGTCTGTCGCAATAACTGTCTATCATTCATTTACAGCAATTTTATTAAGTCAAACTCATGTTGAAAATAAAAAAAAAAAATATAAAAATTATCGGCAAATTATTTCGTTACAAATGCTACAACTTAATTTCAATAAAGGAGATGGTTATTGGAAATAATAAACCGTTTAAGGTTAAACATAAAATTATTTTAAATGAATGTCGAACATAATCAGCATAAAAATTATAATTTATGGACTTGTACTTGAGTAGGAAAAAATTAAATTTTTTGTAAAAACACAAGCATATCCAAAGGCAGCTCAAAAGCACCTTTCTGAAGGAACCGAAGTAGCAGGGACTATAATATATTTTATTGCAACCTAAGATGATCTTCTAAATTCGTTTTTATTCTCAACCTAAAAGGTCATCGGTCTAGAGGACTTTTCCTCTAATTGTCGTTTATCATATTGTCTTATGCTCGCAATTGCATTTGCATTTTTTTTTACAAGATTACAAAAACCTTTGACTTTTCTCTCCCTATGTAAACACATACAAATTTTAACAAAATGGCCTCTAATTAGCAGTACAAAAAAGCACAGCTGAGCTATCACCTCTTATTCTTCTTGTTTGTATACAGCTGCTGTAACATGTTTTCATAGCTGTGTTTTAAATAATAATATCGATATAGAAATTTTTCCTATCGATATTTTCGATATCTTAAGACTATCGATAGTATCGATAGTATTTTGATATTAACAATATTTTCTGCAGTAATGTTGTTGATATAAGTAAATGTTTAATTCACTTAATAAAATTTTGAATTAAACTGATTTTATTTTTGATAACTGGTTTAATTGAATTCTTATAAAATTTTGGACAGTAAAGCTACCATATCCCTGCAAGTATTTTATGAAAAAATTAATCATATTCGAGTCATTTATGACTCCTCTGCACGATTAAAGTAGGCAGATATGAGCTCATTTTCTAATCAAAAATGATTGTTTTCTCGGGAGGAAATGGTACCCTAACCGGGACTCTTCTTGAGGAGTCTTTTATTAACCGCTTTTCTGATCAGTTTTGACTTACTTATGGCTCATATTTTTAATGATTTGCGAGTCTTTTTCAAGTAATTTTTAAGTCATATTTCTGATTGTTTGCGAGTCTTTTTAGACTCATTTTTTAGTCGTATTTCTGATCCTCTAAGAGTCTTTTTCGACTCATTTTTCAGTACTAAAATATTTAAATATATGTATAAAAGCTTAAAAGTCATCACAGTCATATTTCAAACCCCTGTTTGATCCATTTTCGATTGCTGTATGTTTTGTTATTGAATTTTCAATAAATTACTTTTTAAGCATAAGAACGAATCATTTTCGAGTCTTTTTTCAAGCGCGCAAGGGATTAATCAGTTTTTAATCGTCAAAAGTACTCGAGGAAGACTTAGTTAGGTGATCTTTGATAAAACAATCTTCCAAATGCTAGTTGGGATAAAGCGTATTATAAAAAGTGCATGTGTATAGGGGTTATCAAGGTACTTTTACACGACATGCACTAAACAGTGTACTTGTCAAATTTCATACTGCAAAATATATACATGTCGTGTAAAAGCAAAACAATTTGGTTTTGTAAATGTCATTTCGAATTGGAGCGTGTTCTATTTTGAACTGACAAGCCATCTGACATCAGCTGTTTTGCAGCTAGTAGTAAAATTTATATGAAAAGCACTCCGTGGTTGATCAAATGAAGTAGCTATGATTAGCAAAGTGTCAATGTGATTATGCGAAAAGTTGTGTTGTGATGTGGCGAAAAGTTGAGAGACCGGTTTGGTGATGCTAGTGGTGGTGAAAGGCTTAGCTGGTTGGTAAATTAAGGGGTCGCAGGGCTGAGCAAGACTAGCTATGGTCTATATTTCGAAGGCTTGTGAAAGTCGAACTTGTGGAATGGATCTTTCTAGGTGCTGTTCCTATTCAACAGATGCCCTAGTTTATTTTTTAATGCAACGGAGGTAAGATAGCTCCAGCTCCTAAACAAGGCGCAAGTGCGCAATTTTAGCCAAATTATTTACTTAAACCGCTACCTGTGTGTGTTGGTTGGGCTTTCAATGTGAGGCGGTCGGTTTACGAATAATTTGTTACCCAGTGGTTGAGGGAGGTATTCACGGTAATCAAAGGACTAATCTGCTAAAAGGGTAAAAAAGCCTAAAATCTGTAGCCAAATATCTCCGAAATGAAGACAGATAAAATAAAAACTCAAAAAGCATATGAATACCGTCAAAAACGAAGCTGATGCGCGTTTAATATTTTTTTTGATAATTATACTTTTAAAGGGTAAAACTGGTAAACATCTTAATTTTGGTACTTTTTTTTAACATTATTTATCTTTTAAGGTATTAAAAATAGAAACAATTTTAAATCGAATTGTTGTCTTTTGTTTTACTAGCACTTAATCCGCTATTTCGTTTATAGTATTGAAATATAGTTGTACATATAATAAGTGGTGTGATTAAATAATACAGTAGAGTCCCGATAATCAGTACCCCGTTAACCCTTTACGGCGCCAAAACGCCAATTTCGTTAGTTTTTGGTAAATAGGAAAAATTAATAAAAAAAATTTTTTTTTCATATTTAAGATCTTATTTATTGAAAAAAATTATATGCTGCAGAAATGCAACATTGCAGCAGTAGCTCTAAAAATTTAAGTTGAATTAAAGAATATGAAAAATTTTAAAGCAGTTGTTTTGCTTATTGTAGCACAGACTAACCCCGCATTTTTCGCAAGATGTCTGCGTGTAGTCTTTGCATTCTGGAAATTTGCATCTCATGCGTTTATCGACCGAAACTGGCCAGTGTCCATATTGGTCCAACCTGACATCTTTCGGTCTGACTCGTACGTCGGATCGTCAGCATTATCGTTATCCGAAAAATCTAGGCCATCTTCACTATGTGATAGAATCATTTCTAGGTCCCTAGAAGTGATATTACGCAATTTACGGCTCATTTTGATACTAAAAAAATCATTCACAATGTTGAAAAAATAGTAAAATAATACACCTCAATAGGCAATGTTGCATTTATACAACAAACCAAAATCAGTATAAAACGTAAACGAAATTGGTATTGCGAAAAAAATATGTAATTTATTATTGAAAAATATCCTCTTACCTTTCACTCAAACAAATTTCAATAGCCAAATATCACTATTACTTAAAAAAATTATTTTTTGCAAATGCATTCAAAGAGCGCACAACAGATTTCTGCACACGCGTCACTTGAATGAAAATAATACAAACTTGTTGCTGTCTAGAAAGCTTTTAGTTCTTAAACCGCAAGAATGCTATGTTGCCAAACTGCAACATCGACTTAAATTCCTATGCTACCATATATAATATTTTTACACGTACTTTAAGGGTATGTTGCAGAAATACAACATGACGCCGTAAAGGGTTAAATCGAAAATCTCAATAATTCGTAATTTACTGTTGGTCCCTTAAAAAAGTCGCGTTTAATCACAGTTATTCTTTACATTGCGGTCCCCTCGTTAATCCTTTTTTTTTTAATCAAAATCTGTCTAGTCTCTTAAAAATCTTAGGCCCGTTTTCACAACTTACCGACAGCTAAAAGAAGACTTTAACCGGCCTAATAAAACGTGTTCCATTACTAAAACTTTACTTTAAACTTAAGTGAGCGATAAAGCATATTAAGGTTCACCTTTCCTGGTAGGTTAAAGTAATGTAACACTTTTTATACGGCCGATTTAATCCTGCCTTTGGCTATCGGTAAGTTGTGAAAACGGGCCTTAATCGGCCTTTGATAACCTCTCATTATTCGTAATACAAAAAAAAGTAGCAGTTAAAATATACATGCATGTTCTTGAAATCGAAATGAAGTAAAATTAAATTGGACGAGATTTTAAGTTCAATTATTTACAAAATGACCGTAGTTTTTTCTGCTTTTAAAAGTTGTTCTTGTAAAGCTTATTACATCCCTACAAGAATAGTGACCGTAATTTTACCGGTCATTTGACTGTCATTGATGACAGAACAATAGTCATCGCGTAGAACAAAGTTTCTATCACTTTCTTAAGGCCAACGTGAAAAAAATGACCTAAACTTTTGTGTACGTGTGATTTTGAAGTAATTAGCGTTGCCACTAGCAAAAATTTCTTCCTAAAATGTTTTTAACAACAGCAATTCCCAAAATTCCACCACTTTTTTTAAATTAATTAATACAAATTTAGCTAAATTCTCAAAATAATTAAAATTTATAAAACGTATTAACAGATATATTCAACATATTATTAAGTTAATATATATATATAAGAAATATAGATTAATAAAATTTGGGCTTTGGAAAAAAGTCCTTATTTGGTAAACAAACGCACACGAGTGGCAACGCCAGTTGTAATAATAAAAAAAAATTAGTGCGTCTGTATTAGTTTCGGTCATCCATTTCTTGTAGGGATTGTTTCTCAAAAAATAAAATTGATAAAATGGAATATTTTTATAAACTTTCAGTCCAGGGTCGTTTTTAAAATTTGCTCGATTACAAATTCACTTTATTTCAATTTCTAGAACATCGCCGATAATTTTTGTGTATGTTTGCATGTATATTTGTACATGGTCATATTTGGAAGTAGAGCTGGATTTGTCGTTAACATTTTTTATGGATTTAAGTTTCTATTTTAATTTGTTTTTTTATAGTCAGTTTGTTCTTTGATTTACAAAAGGTCATGGTTCTAATAAAACATTTTTTTAGCTGTATATTTTTTTGTTTGTTCTAAAAAATAAATGAATTTGTATTTTTCTTATTTAACCTGGTGAAACCAAACCTATTAAATCGAAAATTCCTAAATTTATAATAAATGGTTGGTTCCTTTCGATTTCGAATTATCGGGACCCTACTGTAGTAAAAGATCGATGTATTTAGTACAAAAACAAGTATCCCATACACTTTAACCACTTCCCAGCTTTATTCCACTTCTAACATTTTTATTTCATCCGAAAAGGAACAATTTAATAAACTCTCATATGTAGTTTTAGTTAGAACTCATTTCCTTTGACCATTAAATGAACAATCAAAAATCATGCCCCATGATAACGATGATATTCAGTAAGTGGCTGGCTTACTAAGATTCTTAATAAAATATAAAAAGGAACAAAACAGATAAAAAAGAGCAAAAAAAAAAAAAAAAAAATTATGCCAGCTACCAAGGAAAGATGTATGTGTTACCCAAAATTTAAACTGCTTTAGAGAAGGAGACTGAAAATCTTTCTTCAATTGTAAATGTTTGAAATAAAAATAACACACTTATGGCTCTATTTTTCTAACATCCTTCAAAAACTTAAAGATACAAATGAAATGGGAAATGCATACTTTAGTCCGGTTTTTCCTGTCTCTCTAAAAAATGTCTTAAATATATAAAAAGAAAGAACCCCTAAGAAAAAACCTTAGAACTAACTAATAGACTTCTACAAACATAAGAGTTTGAAAGGAAATGATGGCATTGAAAAAAACTCTGTAAATTTTAATGAATATGTTTTTTTTGTGCTGGGGCACAAAAGAAAAAGGAAAAAAATCTTAAAATAATACAAAAAAAACAAAAGAAAAAAAATAACTTTTTTGTTTTATAAAGAGGGCTTCATCCGCTTAATACAGCCATCTTAACTAAATAGTCATTTTGAGTCTGGCCATAATAAAAGAAATTCATGGGTTTCAATTTAGTCGTCAGCGTGTTGGTTTTTTTTTTTTTTTTCTAGAAAAAATAAATTTTGTTTATTCTATCTTTCTCTAATCTCATGTTTTACTTAATGTTTTTAAAACGGAAATTTAATGTGTTAACATTGTTAAGGATATACACAAATATCAAATGGGATTTTCAATTGTTTTCATTAGGATTTTTAAGTGATAAGTGCTAAATAAGCAACTCACACTAAAGTTCATTTGAAAATATAAAATTAAGTTAAATAAAATAAGAAATAAAAATCTTTTTCTTAAGAAAATCTTTTAGTTTAAATGTTATTTGCAGTAAGTTTTATGGGGAGATAAAAAAGATTTTATTACAATTGAAAAAAAAAATTTTAATTGCTATTAACTGAACTCATATAAGAGTTTCAAATTTTAAAGGTATGTATATTAATTAACAAGTTAGAGTGCTACATTCGGCTGCTCCGAATCTTTGATCTATTAATTATTAAATTATCTTTATAAAAACAGACGTCAGCATTAAAATTGGTTGCGTTTTAGACCTTTATTAAATTATTGACCGAAAATTAGAAATTTTTATGCTTTTTTTTAACTAGCAGTTTAAGCCGAACTTAAATGATTTTCAGGAGGGGAATTTATATTGGAACCATGGTAAGATATGCACCAATCATACCAAAATTCTGCAGAGTGATTTCTGGTATTGAAAAACATAAATTTGAATAAATTTCAATACAGCGGTGAAACTAGTTTTAGCTTTAACAGTGAATTTCAGAAGGCTGCAAAATTTTTTTTTTTTTTTTTATTTTTTTTATTCAAAATATTTATTTTATACTGGAAGTAGTTGTGTAAGCGCCACTAGGACATTATAGAGGCAAGCTAGCAACTATTTATAAAATTTTTAACATATTCATTGATTTTAAATTAAATATTGTTTCAGCCTCTTTAACAAATTGTGGTAATTTGTTATATTCCACACTACCCAAGTATTGAATTCGCTGTTTTGTAGTTTCTAAGCGACATCTTACTACACTGAGATCAGTACGGTGTCTTGTATTGAAATTATGATGACCGGTTTCCAATCGGATACTGTGATATCCTATGTTATGCAACACTTTATAAACATAAATTAGTAACAGCAATCTATGAAGGTCGAAAATAGTCATAATACCTTTAGCAATATTTTTATACAAGTCCAAAGTAGGGTATGATCTGGGAAGGTTATATATCAGCTTCAATGCCTTATTTTGGAATACTTGCAAAGATTTTATATCGGAGTTCCTTTTATGTCCATATATAAGTACAAGGTAATTCAGATGGCTATGAATTAAAGATTGATAGATAAGCAGCTTTTTATGTCTATCGAGTTTGTTTCTCATCTCATATAAATATCCAATGGCCGATGATAATTTACGTTTTAGTTGATCTATATGCGACTTCCAGGATAGGTTGTTCTGTATATGGATACCATGGTATTTAATGACGGAAACCTCTTCTAGTTCTTTTCCATCAACAAAAATTACACAATTTTGTTCAATACGATTTGACTGCGCTTTAAATCGAATGAACTTTGTTTTAGTAGCATTCAGTACCAGTTTGTTAAGTCGTGCATATTCAGATATAAACAGCGCATCTCTTTTGGCATATGTTTTTAGTTTATTCTTATATGGGTATAATAAACATAGGTCATCAGCGTACAAAAATATTTTCCCGGTAAGTCCAAGGTTGTTGATATCATTAAGGTATAATTTGAATAACAACGGTCCCAAAACACTACCTTGAGGCACACCACACACAACATCTTGTATTGAACTTTGACTTGTATTTATTTTAACATATTGTTTTCTGTTTTCGAGGTAGCTCTTAAATAACTCCAACTCTTGGCCACGAATACCATAAAAAGGTAATTTTTGACATAAAATGACATGGTCTACAAGATCAAATGCTTTTGAAAAATCGTAAAAAATACCTCCAACACCAGAAAACCCTCTGTCTAGTCCATCGCACACATAATTCACGACATTGATTACTGCTTCCTCGGTACCACAGCCTTTTTTAAACCCGTATTGATTTTCATACAACATATGATTATCTTCCAAGTACGTGGATAGCTGTGTGAATAATATTTTTTCGTATATTTTGTCAAGAATAGACAGTAAAGCTAGAGGTCTGTATTGTTGAAACAAGTTTGAATTTGGTACCTTTGGTATAGGAACAATTTTGTGATTTTTTAAAGAATCATGGGCTCAAAGGTAAACTATGGACCGTATATAACAAAATTGCATGACATTTTTTCTGGCCATATGAAACTATGTTGGAAGAAATTTTGCCGCAATGTCTATATCTGCTACGGCATTAGGCGTATTTATTTAATTTACCAGAGTGGACTTTATATGGGGCCTATAGTTAATTGTGGACCTATCATCACGAAATTTGTTATTGCTTTTTCTAGTCCTATACAATTTTGAAGTATTCAATTTTATGTTGATACTATTAAAATAACGATTTTAGGCGTACTTAACTGTTTTCCGAGAGAAGAGTTGATATGGGGCCTAGAGTAAATTCAAGAAATTTTACAGTGTCGTTACTAGTGTTATAAAACTGTGACGTAACAAA
The DNA here is from genome assembly GCA_963931875.1 of Pollenia griseotomentosa. Taxonomy (NCBI): domain Eukaryota; kingdom Metazoa; phylum Arthropoda; class Insecta; order Diptera; family Polleniidae; genus Pollenia; species Pollenia griseotomentosa. Next base: position 169,729,909 of record OZ007562.1, on the reverse strand, counting down.
TTCTATTATGATAGCATTATTAATTATGGTTTTACACAGAAAAAATAATTGCTGAATTATTTTCAAACAAACACTTGTTTGAATTTTTTTTTAATTTCTTCAAATTTTTTTTACTGATTCAATTAATATTTTTGTTTGATTTTTATTTTAACCAACAGAAATGTTGACAACTATTCAAAAATATAATATACGCGTTGTTGGTTTCAAGTTTTCATAATTTTGTATGAAATATTTAACGATCTTTTATGTTGTCGTTTTTTTTGCATTTTTTTTATTTGATAAGCAACACTTCTTTATGAGAAACATAAGAACACAACAAAAGACACATACAGTCTATTTTTGGACGCTTTAAAAAGTGCAACAATAAGAAAGATGATAAAATAGCGTGGCGAGGTTTGTAGTAAAAAAAACAAAAACAATAGTAGGTAAAAAACGTGTCACTCTTTTTAAACAACAGAATCAGCAACAATATTAGAAGAAACAAAATAAATTTTTGGTTGGTTTCAAAGTTGGTAAAAAAGAATGAAAAACAAAATCCAGTATTAAATTTTTAAAACTGTTTAGTTAAATACCTACATTAAATACAAAAATAAAATGACGACGAAAAACATGTCGAGTAGGTCTGCTGCCAAGGAAAGGATACAGCAACAGTGAGTGAAGGAGAAAAACATTGTATGTATAAACAAGCCTTGGTTCAAAAATTATTTCAACAAAAAAATGTGTCTCAAAGCAGCCGCCGCTCTGCTCTGCCTTCATCTTCTCCTACAGTGCTTGCTTGTGTACGCGTCAATGCTTGTGCAAAAACTCTTTTGTTTGATTCAGCAAAATTATGTGTTAGAAATTTATATGAATTTTAGTAAACTTTTTGTTTGATTCAGTAAAATTATTTGTTTGAAAAAAATCAGTGTTTTTTTCAATAAACGAAATGCAAATAAATTGTTTGAATATGCAAATTTGTTGGTAGGACTTGTAGGCGTACTAAACTGTTTTCCGGGAGTAGGGTTTATATGGGGCCTAGGTAAATTATGGACCGATCGAAATTTCACAGTGTGATTTGCAGTCAAATAATGAATTCGTGCAAAATCTTATTTCATTCCGTACATTTTTCCACCATTTATGTTAGTTTTTGTAACAAAATTATCAATTTTTAAAAGTGGTGGTTCGACACTTTGATTCATAGCTCTGATCCTACTGAACCGATTTTGCTATATTTCAATCCCAAACTGCTTAGAATAACTACAAGCAATTTGATTTTTAATTTCTTTTAATTTTTTCGAAAGTGAGCGTGTTTTCAACCGACGGACAGACGGATGGACATGGCTAAATCGTCTAGGAATTACTCAAGGAGCCAGAATATATGTACTTTATGGGCTGTTATATGTATTATAAAAAAGTTTCACACGGAATGATAAACTAAGTATAGACTCATTCACTGCTTGTGGTGGTGGAGGGTATACAAATTTTGTATTCCTAAAAATTACATTGAAAATTGGTTCAATAAAGTTTTTATGAATTAAAAATATTTTTTTTTATGAATATGGTTGAATGGTAGCTTTAGATGTACAATATTTGATACTCAAAGTCAAGCACTGCGGTGGAAGTGTTATTGGTATTGGGTGCAATAGCAGCCAATGCCGTAGGACGATTTTCCAGTTCAGATTCACGATTGATCAGTGAACAAGTGGTTGCTTTATTATGTAGACATCATTTAAGCTTTAAGGCTGGGTTTTTGAGATCTCAGTAAAACTTGGTTTAGTTAATCTAAAAACAGATTTGTGCCGCCATTACCTGGTTTGTATACAAAATTTTGGCAGAACAGCTTTGTTTTGCTTAAAATGTTGGTCTTTAATGAAATAATAAATAAAAAATTCACATTTCTCCGGAAAAGTCCAAGTTTCAGACTACCTTAAACTAAGATTAAACTTAATCCGAATCTTAAAACCCCCGCCTAAATGATGTCTACGCACCAGTGTAACCACTACTTAAAAAATTGGATGCTAAATGGGGTTTAAAACAATGCTAAAAATGCTAAAAAAAATTGAAAATGCTTATTTTCTTATATAAAATTGTATCATTATAATGAATGAATTACATATATATTAATTTACCTGAAAATATTAAATTTCTTTTAAATAAAAACAATTTAGGAACGTAAACAAAGTAAATTAAATAAATTTTTACATACATGTAAATTTATATCTTAAAAGTTAAATTTTTACTTCGTGGTTAATGTGTTTTACAAGTGAACGATTTATTTCTTGTGAAAAATAAAAAATATTTGTGAGTAATTACAATGATTACAAATACGAATTAAAAAAAATAAAACGGGAAAGTGAAGAAATTATAAGTTTGTTGTATGAGCGCGGTGCTACAATCCTTAAAATAAAAGGGTGCCAATTATTTCGTCTTTGCAAGAATTAGTGGACGGAAAGAACATTATTTCATATTTAAGCTATGGTGCCGAGTGTTTATCTCACAGTTTATTTAAATAAATAACGAATTTAAATTAAAAAAATAAAATATTTTTATTTATGTTCCACATTGTGTTATAATCCACATTTGAAAAACGTTTGAGAACTACGTTTGAAAGCAAGTTGAAAATAGAGGCATTTTTCAATTTGAAAATAATTTCCCCTTTTTGTTGAGAACGCTATGATTTTCAAATCATTGTTAAACGTTTGTCGTTTGAGAAAACGTTTGATTTCAAATCATTTTCAATTTGAAATCAAACCTCCTTGTTTGTTGGGTTTGCATAAAACATGCAAATATTTCTTGCAGTCTTTTATACAAATGTATAGTTTTGATAGTGCATAGAAAATAATCCTGAAAAATATTGAAGGAATAAGACTATTAAAGTATTAAAGCTTTATAAATTGTTATTTGACTTAGGCCCGTTTTCACGACTTACCTTTAAAGTTCGATATAGTTAACGCTACCTTTAGCACTAGTGAGGAATAAAGTTACCTTCAACTATTTTTCGTTTTCACAACTTCTGTATAAATTAAACTTAACATTTTTAAAAAAGTGGCAATACTAAAGAAAATACCGATTATCTTTGCCAAAATAAAAATACGAACTGGCAACTACGTACTTTTTTTACATTTACAAAATATACGTATAATTGGAGTTGCCATATATAAAAAATATGTGAATATAATATGGCAATCTCAAATCTAAGCCTTACGACAAAAGTTAACGGTAGAACGTTCCTCTCTTTAGCTTATTCTTCACTTTTAGGTTAAAGAGAACTTGTGATAATTAAAAACTCATTATCTGTTCGATCCTACATTTAGCTATCGTTATCCCTAAAAATCCTTGACTTACCAAAAATTAAAAATCGACTTTTTGATTGATTCTTATGCAATGCATCAACACAAATGTTCACAAGTATTTTGGAACAGTTTGACAAAAGTTAGCAATTTTTTAACAAAAAAAAAAAAAAAACAAACGGCCCTATGTACAAAATATTACATGATAAACGCTTAAAGCCCTAACCTGCAGTCAGCAAAATATGCAACATTGTCAACTGTCAAAACAACTGGTAGGCTTTACAAGAAAAGTAGACGAAAAATTAACTATAAACAGCTTAAGGCGATTATTAAATTTATCATTTAAAATAGTTTTTTGCTTCTCCAGTAAAATTTTCAAAATTTTAGATAGGGCTTTTTTGGCGTTTTAGGTAAAGATATACATACATATATATTATTAAATACAAAATATAAAAGAGTTGCATGAGTGACTGACTCATTCATCACCGCCCAGCCCAAACCGCTGACCCTAGAAACTTGAAATTTGGATTAGCGATTATTCACTCCCAAAAGCGATCCACTAAGACGGGATTTTTCAAAATTCGAATGTGAAGAGGGTAAAAAAAGGTTAAAACGGGAAAGTTCGGTAGCCTTAGATATCCAAAACTAAAAGAGATGCAAAATTAATGTAATATTTATCCTTGTTCTTTAGAAAAATAAGCGGACAGGTGTCTGGACCTTTTTGGAAATTCGGCCCTATTAGGGAGTAAACGGGTAAAATCTGTATTTTTGTACTTTTTTGCCACCCCATCTATCTTTTGAACCAATAAACACAGAAACAAAGGTTATACCACATTCGGAACTTATCAAAAAAATACTTATACGATTTCGTACTTTTTCGAAATACGAACATTTAAGGGGTGAAAATCGTAACTATTTTTGGTATTTTTTTTACAAAACATTTTCCTTTATTCATTGACATATTCGTATTAAATCATGGGCTGCCACTAAAACACTGAAATTTTTGATACTTTAATGGGGGAAAAATATAGTACCCAAAAAAGAGAAATTTGATATTTTTTTTAGCTTTTTGGTTCTAATAAAGTAGCGGGTTAAATGCTAGAATTTAAACAAGTTTAAACATAGAAAAATAAACTTTGGCATACAAAGAACGAAGAAAAAGGAGACGCTAACGAAGTAGCGGGTATATGCTAGTAATGGGTGATTTTTTCAGAGCTATAGGAAAGTTACAAAAAAAAAAAAAGCAAATAAAATTAAGAAAAATGCATGAAATCTTTATTTGAATCGATAGCACGGTCCATATAATTTAATGTTTGAAGATTATTTCATGCAAATGTTGACCGTGACTGCGCCTCAAATGGTCCATCCGCTTAGTCCAAATTTGGCATACTCTTTCCAACATTTCGGCCGGTATCTTATGAATAAATGCTTCAATGTTGTCTCTCAATGCGTCAATTGAAGTGGGCATGTGTGTATAGACATGAGCTTTAACATAGCCCCACAAAAAATAGTCTAAAGGCGTTAAATCGCACGATCTAGAATTAAACGTGAATTTTTGTTTGAAAAATTTAGCAAAAACAACGGGGATTTAAAACTTAAGGTAAATAAGCATGAAAGGCATTTAAGCGTGGGGTAATTAACCGGGTTATACTGTATAATGTTTATTTTCGAAGACTGCTTAAAAGTGAGCGTGAATTCAGCAGACGAGCAGACAGATATAAATATATGGCTAAATCGACTGAGAATAACTCAAGGACTCAAAATATAAACGTATACTATATGGAGTCTTAGATGAATATTAAAAAAGTTTCACACGGAATAAGAAACTTAGTATACCCTCTTCACAACTAGTTGTGGAAGGTATAAGATATCGCTATCCTATTTTTTGTACACACAGAGAAAAAACATGTTTAAATATGGTCACCTCCAACAATACTATGTTAAAAGGAAATCTTAACCATAATATGTTTAATTTAACCATATTTTTGTCACCGACAACCATATTATGATTAAATTAGTCATCCATCAAGAAGCCATAACCATATTATGGTTGCCTCTAAACATTTTATGGTTAAATATGACAATAATTTGTTTTTAAATTAACAATAGTATTTTCCTCTTTTGCAAGAGCAACATACTAGGTTAAAAACCAACTATGCTATTATAAGTGTTAAACTTATTTTAGTTATTGTTAAACATAATATGTTCGGAGGCAACCATAATATGGTTGTGGCTTCTTGATCGAGGGCTATTTTTACCATCGTTGACAATAATATGGTTAAATTAAAAATAATATGGTTTAAATTGTCTTTAAACATAGTATTGTTGGAGGTGACCATATTTAAACATGTTTTTTCTCTGGGTGTATTTACGATTATAAAAATATGCCTGTATATTTGCATCTATGTAGCAATTTTGACATCAATGATATCAATAACAAGCAACTTTGTTTTAATAAATTTTTTTTTTAATATTATTTAGCACAAACATAATAATGTTTTGTAAACAAAAATTTGCCTCCAGCTGTTTCTTAAAATAATCTTCTACTTAAGCTAAACTTTGACATTCATAACAGCAATTTCTTTAACATAAGACATTTCTTTAACGTTAAAAGCATTTGTTCTTTTGTTCTAAGGAACCAACATTTATTAGTTGAAACCACATAGTTTTATTTCAAGGACACCATGATCTGGTTTACTTGTGTCACGAAATAAAAATCTTAAGAAACAGACTGAATGAATGAATATGCAGTTATTTAAATATTATTTAACCCAGTAACCTGAAAAACAAAGAAGATAAAAAAAGATAGAAAAAATAATCCAAACAGCTAAAAATGTCTACACATGTCATAATGATATGACCACAAAAGAAAAAAATCTAACTAGAAAAACAAAAATAAAAAAACTAAAAGTAACTAATGAAAAAAAATACTATAAGGAAGTTGATTAGTGGTAAAGAAAATCTTTTACAAAGTTATTCGAATCAAGTTTTCATGCTCGTATATAACCAACCACCAAGTTAAAAAAGGGTTTGTTCAAAGGCAAGTTTAAATCGATGGCATTCCGAGCCTTAGGAGAAAACAAAAAAACATTGTCGTTACGATCAATCAAATATGAATACAATTAGGGTGAAGAACTCTGGTTTTTGCAAGCAATTTTTTCTAAATTCTTAACTTACTTTTAGCTTCAAAAAGAATAGAAACTTTCGAAATATGCGTACTTTCTGGCGTTATCCTGTTAGCCACTACTTAATCGACTACCATGCTTTTTATTCGTTTAATAAGATACACTGCTTTCCCTTTTACTTGAGTATGTGTGTGTGACGTCTTCTTTATATATGGTAATATGTGCAGTCACGTTAGCTTTCAAGCATACGCATACATACAATTATAAACACCCACACAATGTCATTTCACTCATGTTTAATGATGCCTAAATAAAACTAAACATAAATGCAAACAAAACTCTCTCTCCCTCTTGTTACAAGTATTGTTTGGACTGGAAGTGTTTTACTTACCAGAGCACACAAAAAACCAGCATACAATTTTACGAAGTAAATAAGATACAAACACATATATATTAATAAAAATAGAAAAGTCATACATACCCAACAGTTCCCGAACTAGTTATTTCACTTGTTACTGGCAAGCAAACAAAAAAGGCTACACGTTCCTTAGAACAAAACAAATTAACAGAATAACAAAGTTAAAGTGCTATATTCGGCTGTGCCGAATCTTTAGTACCGAGAATTCTGATATTTCAGGAGTAGTGGGCTTTATATGGGATCAACAATTTATAAGCCGATCTTAATAAAAGCTGACCTCACCGCATAAAATATCATATTTTGTTTCAGAAATATAATTGGGCGTATTAAAGTTATTTTCTGGAAGGGATTTTATATTGGACCTATCGTAAATTATGGATCCTTCATCACGTTCATCGGTAGAGTGTTTCTCTAGTATTGAAAAGACATAAATTATATAAATTTTCAATACTCTAATTCAAATTGAGACCTCTGGTAAATTATGAAACGATTATCACAAAACTATAAGGTGCTATTTCTAGCAATATAATGCTTAATTTTAACACAATATCTATGTTGGCTACGGTCTTAACTGATATTCCAAATTGGGCTTTATATGGGGCCTATAGTAAATTATGGACCGATCTTCACGAAATTTGGCAGAGTGTTTTCTAATTCATCGAAACTATTGCAGGCCGAATTTCACTGCAATATCAATTTTTTTTCTGGGTTTAGGCGTACTTAAGTATTCTCCGAGAGTGGCCCATGGTAAATTATAGATAGGGCTTCACACAATTTTAAGTACAATTTCTAGTCATGTAAAACGCATTCTGTCACCAATTTGTGTTAGTTTTTTAGAAGTTCCACATCTGGGCTCATAATTCTCTTCCTACTGAACCGGTTGCGCTGGATTTTAATTCCAAACTGCTTAGTAGAAATGGAAAGAGTTTTACACTAATATAGTTTTTCTAGGTCTTTTGAATATAAGAGTGTTTTCAAAAGACAGACAGACATGGCTAAATCAAATTAGAATTACTCAAGCACCTAGAATATATGTATCTGTGGCATTTTGTCAAAACATCTTATGTAGAGATAAGATAGCAAAAAATTAAAAAGAAACTCGGCTAACAACATCATTTTTATTAAATAATAAAATAAACCAAAATAATATAGTAGTATAATAGTATACAAGTATAAAAGTATAATAGTTTAATAGTATAAAAGTATAATAGTATAATAGGATAATAGTATAATAGTATAAAAGTATAAAAGTATAATAGCATAAAAGTATAAGAGTATAATAGTATAATAGTATAAAAGTATATTAGTACAATAGTATAATAGGATAATAGTATAATAGTATAATAGTATAATAGTATAATAGTATAATAGTATAATAGTATAATAGTATAATAGTATAATAGTATAATAGTATAATAGTATAATAGTATAATAGTATAATAGTATAATAGTATAATAGTATAATAGTATAATAGTATAATAGTATAATAGTATAATAGTATAATAGTATAATAGTATAATAGTATAATAGTATAATAGTATAATAGTATAATAGTATAATAGTATAATAGTATAATAGTATAATAGTATAATAGTATAATAGTATAATAGTATAATAGTATAATAGTATAATAGTATAATAGTATAATAGTATAATAGTATAATAGTATAATAGTATAATAGTATAAAAGTATAATAGTATAATAGTATAATAGTATAATAGTATAATAGTATAATAGTATAATAGTATAAAAGTATAATAGTATAATAGTTTAATTGTATAATAGTATATATAATAGTATAATATTATAGTAGTACAATAGCATAATAGTATAATAGTATAAAAGTATAAAAGTATAATATTATAATAGTATAAAAGTATAAAAGTATAATAGTATAATAGTAAATTAGTATAATAGTATAATAGAATAAAAGTATAATAGTATAAAATTATAAAAGTATAATAGTTTAATAGATTAATAGTATAATAGTAAAATAGTATACTAGTATAATAGTATAATAGTATAGTAGTAGAATAGTATAATAGTATAAAAGTATAACAGTATAATAGTATAATAGTATAATAGTATAATAGTATAATAGTATAATAGTATAAAAGTATAATAATATAATAGTATAATAGTAAATTAGTATAATAGTATAATATAATTATAGTAGTACAATAGCATAATAGTATAATAGTATAAAAGTATAATAGTATAAAAGTATAATAGTATAATAGTATAATAGTAAATTAGTATAATAGTATAATATAATAATAGTATAAAAGTATAACAGCATAATAGTATAATAGTATAATAGTATAATTGTAGAATAGTATAATAGTACAAAAGTACAAAAGTATAATAGTATAATAGTATAATAGCATAATAGTATAATAGTATAAAAGAAAAATAGTATAATATTTTGTTGGTATAATAATATAATAGAATAATAGTACAATAGTATAATAGTATAATAATATAATAGTATAATTGTTTAATAGTATAATAGTATACAAGTATAATAGTATAATAGCATACACCCTTATAGTATATATTATAATAGTATAATCGGATACAAGTATAACAGTATAATTGTATTATAATTGTATAATAGTATAGAATTATATTTTAATAGTTGTCTAGTAATCAAACACAGAAAGAATTTTTTCACTTCCAGAACTGCTGGCAGCTTTGTAGATAGACACTTACTCATCCAACCTTCCTACATATTGTGCCATGACAAATGATGAGCGTCGATGACAATGACATCAAAACTGCTGAAAAATACAAAAACGTAGAAGAGCTGCAGAGTTGTAAAGTAGAAATAAAAAACTGCAAAACACTTTCATTTCGGTAAAAATTTCACAAGCATACAACAGGAAAAAGTTTTTCTAATGTACATTGTAGAACTCTTGAGTGAATAGAGAGGAAAAATATAATAAATATTAGAAAAAGGAAACTACAAAAATCCTTGCTTAAAAAAATATGTACGATAGCGTAAAAAGCACATAAATTGTCAAGTGTGAAAAATTGTGCTTAAGAGGTTGCAGTCAGTTAGATTTTTGTTTTTTTGAGTATAATTTTACTGTGGAATATATTTAGAATCTAAATTTTAGATATTCATGGAGTGGGTGAATTTATTTTAAGTTTTTTTTTATGTATTTATTACATATAATGTTATTTTTTTTATTAAAATTGCAGAATAAGGACCATATAAATCCTTTTAAGAGGAAAAAAAGTTAAAAATTTAAACTTTATTTTTAATTTAAGTGTTTTCTTAGGTTTGACGATTTTTTTCAGATTTTCGCGTTTTCGGATTTAAAGAGTTTTTGCTAAGATTATTTTATTAGCGCTTTTTCTTATTTGATCGCTTTCTTAAAAAAAAGCCTTTTTTGAATTTTAGCGTTTATTTTACTTGTGCCTTTTTTTTAGATTTTTTTTGAATTTTTAATTTTGGCGTTCTTAAATATATTTTAAAATTTTTTTTATGTTTGGAGATATTGTATTATAATATGAAGTGAGTTTTTTTTGAATTTTTGACTTTTCACTTTGATAAAGGGAGTTCATTGTAAAACTTGGTATTTTTTTTAATTATTGAATTCTCGGAGAAACTTTGATTCCTTTTTAAGATTTTTTTTTTATTTTGTTTAATGGACAATTTTGGTTATTTTTTTTATAACTGGTAAAATAGAAAATTTTCTTCGCTGAATTAAAGTTTGCTTCTTGTGTTTTTAGATTATGATTTTTGGATTATTTTTAGATTTCTAGTTTTACAAAGTTTTGGCGATTTTTTTATGTATAAATATTCATGTTTTTTATATTTAAAAAAATTTTTATGTATTTTTTTTAATGTGCATTTTTATTTTAGTATTTTTGCTTGAGTCTTTGATTTTTGCGACCCCTTTTTTTTGACCCTTCATCAATTAAATTCAAGGTCGTGTCTGCTTTCCAAGCAAAAAAAACTTAAAAAATCCAGTCTTCGAGATTTTTGATTTTGGTCAGCCGATTGCTGCTACTAAAGGGGTTTAGTGTGGGTCCATTAAAAAAGGCTTTTTTGTAGGGTATTTAAATAACAAACACGTTTGTAGAACTTAAAAGACATTTTTTGGCGTTTTTTCTCGTATTAATTTTTTTATTATGGCTGTCGTAATATTTTGTAAATAACTCTTACAGGTTTTATAGCAATTTACATATCTGCAACAAACCAAATAAAAAACTATTAAAGTTGTGCATGATAATTCAAGAGGATGGATAAACTTTTGTAAAAAAAGTCACAAATAATTCTGTTGCAAACTGCTTGAACAAAAGTGGTTTTAAAATAATTTAATTTTTATGAGATAAGATTGTTTTTTTTTGTTTGTTTTAGTAACTTAGTTTATTTATCTTTTCGGTTGAACTTTTTAACTTGGAAATAATTATTTAGTTTAAGTTCAAATTAATACAACAAAATTTTTTGTGTTATTTTTTTTTTAAAGAACTTGGAGATTTCATCATGTACGAACTGGCCGTTGCATTAAAGGAGATATATATAAGGGAAACTCCAGAGATGTGGCTTAGAAACTTTGAAGATGTTAAAGGTTTTTATGAAAAGAAATTAACGTTCTTGCAGGTAAGAGAAAATTAAAGTAGTTTAGTATTTTTTAATATTTCGCCAATTACAATCGTCTAACCATACAATATTGCATACATATTTGATGTAGGTAGTTTTCATACAAAAGTGTTGTCTCATACGATTGATTTTTATTGTCCAATTTACAAGTTCGTGGTCTAATTATACAATATTGTATATGTTTTGTTGGTAATTTTCAACAAAAGTGTGTGATTATTATAAGATTACATTTTATTTGTATGTTTTAAAAAAATTGTAATTATATTCGATTTGTTTGGTGAATTTGTAAAAATCTTTTGAGAATATAATAACTTACACAAAATTTTTAATTCTTTTTAATGATTAATATATGTTTGATTAATTTTACTTTATTTTTTAAACTATTTTAATTAAAATTGCTTATCAATTAAATTTATCACTATTTTAATTCAAATTGAAACTCCCACACCTGGCTTAGTTTCATGCTATCGACCAATGTGAATGGCAAATTATTTTTTGAAGAAGAAAAATTTATCGAACATAGAATGGATTAACTAATCTACGTTTCCTCATGCAAGTACCCTGCAGGAAATGTCACTAGTGAATCTGTACTGATTCACTATTGACACAGTCACCAGTACTAGTGACTTATTATACCCCAGACAATGTTATTTACTATAGACATTTAACATGTGCGTGTCATTGGAAATCTACTACTGACGTTGGTACTACTGACTAGGTACTGACCAGGTAGTTCCTTTGGGAACATATGTAGACATTGGAACCAGAGAATCACTAGTACATTTTAGTACATGTAGTCTATACTTTTGGTACGAATACAATTTTTTTTTATTATTTCTTTAACTTTTATAGGAATTGTACTTCTCAGTTGTTATTGATAAAATTGTTTTCGTATTAAAGCCAAATATAGTGGCAAATGTAGTGTAGTGTAGACACTTCGTTGACAATGTCACCAAAATAGTCGACAAAACTGGTGACTTGGAGACACTTGCACCCAGGTTTCCTTCAGGGTAATTACTTGCAAGTAGTGCAATACGTATTATCAACGAAAAATCGAGGGAACAGCCGATTGTCTGAAAGTACAAAAATTGTGTGAATGTTAGTGAAAAAGTGTGAGTGTATTGAGTTTTGAAGACTTGCACTTGCATGTGGAAACAGGGGGTAATTGAAAACTCAAAAAAAAAAAAAAATAAAAAAAGACCTCAAGCTTGAAAATTTAGTTAAATTTAATTATAAATAAAATTAAATAATTTTCTTTTCTTTTGTTTGTAAATCTTCTTAAATAGTTTACTTAAAGTGAATTGACAATGTACATGGAGCTAATATTTAATATTTTTAAAAATACAAAAATTGCAATGCTATTTCAAAGCAGAATTTTTAAAAATTGCAGCAACAAAAATTGCAAATTGCAATTGTCTGTTCACAAGTGCATAAACAAAAATCGTTTTATTTTAAACGATAAGCAATATGATAGAACTTGTGAATTGGACATTTATTTCTAATAAAATTTGGCTTTTATATAAAAGTTATTGTTTATACAAGGTGACACAAAAGCCATGTTCTTTAATTGTAACTCTTTTAATAAATGAAAGCGAATTTATAGGGAGTAAGAGAGAGAGGGTAATGCTTGCAGTCCTTTTTTTGTATATAGGTATATTTATTCCATGGCGAATCCAACTACAGGTGCTGTCGGAACTACAACAATCAAAAAACAACAGAAACAACATAGTTTTTTTTTGCATTGCGTTGTTAGTGCTAATAGCTCGAAATGTCAAAATCAGATGTGTTTCGACACCACCTGTAGTTAATTCGCCTTGATCCATTCTAAAGGCGTAACCATAATATGCATAGCCTTGCTTAACCTACTGTCAAAAATTAACAAAAAGTCCCTCAAATGTATTTAAAAAAACAAAAACAAAATAAAAAAACATTTGATTCCGTACGGAATGTGCGATGAGATTCGCACCATGCTTAAGCAAATTACAGTTTCATTAAACTTAGCAAAAAGTTTTCTTAAGTTCAATATGGTTTGCCTCATATAATTAACATGTATTCGCACATTTGCTTAAGCCAACCTAAGCACATTATGGTTGGGCCTTAAATTTTAAACTTTATAAAAAAAATTTACAGCAAGCATAACTACCTCTGCAAATCTCTCTCTCTCTCCCTTTGTGGTCATCTGTATGGGTTCGCATTGGTTTTGCTTTTGGATTATGTTTATTTGGTGTATAGATTATTTACATGAAGTAGAAAAAACGAAATTGGCCAAGTGGCCGTCGCTAAAATTTATGGCTATACGGACCCGATTTATGGCATTTTCCAGCACTCCTCCTGCCAGAACTTCTGGCGATAAGTTTATGCATTCCTGGCGGATATTATTTTTGGGGACTTCAAGAGTCTGATTCTTGTTAACATAGACTCGTTACTTCAAGAAATCACACTAAAAAGAAGTCTAGAATGGTTTAAACGGCTTGTGCAAATCACGAAAACGAGAGATTAAACGCAGCCCTCAGAGTTTCGGTTGTAGGTTGTGCAGTATGTGCCGTTGTTCCATTCTGTTGGCATCACATTTTCTTTGGTCTCTATTCTTCCAATTGAGATAGGAGAAAGTCGTTGAGAATGGATACGTAGCGCTGGCCGTTCGTAGAAGTCGTTTGGCCCGCGGGGTTTTTGAAAAAAATAACGGCTAATAGCGGCTCCAGCGTAAACACCAATGCATATAGTAACTTTAAGCGGGTGCTATGTTTCTTCGAGTGCTATACACGGATGTTCGGTACCCTATAAGAGAAAATTCTGCTTATTTTCGTTTACACAGATATGAATACGCTGCGCCAACACCTCCGACGAATGTTGACGCAAAAAATCGGAGTTTAGTGCTTTTTTTGTTATTGACATCTATTTTGTATTTGTTTTCTTTACAAATGTCAAAGCAGAACTGGCATTTACTGCCATTTGAGAAATTTATAGCATCTGCCGATAGGGTGATGAATTTTGCTCCATCTTGTGTTTTTCTTTAATTGCCACCAACTTTTTCTCAAATGTTATTTTAATTAACTTTATTAAGATTTAATTAAGGTTATTTGTTTTCTAGTTGCACGTTTTATTTATTCATTTGGATCATAATTGAAATTTGCATAAATTGTTTTCTTATTTTATATTTCATTAAGAATTTTAGAAAATAAACATAAATAAACCTTTATTCAGTTGTTGTCATCTAGTATTTTATTCTATTTTATAATTTTGATGTCTGTCTATTATTTTTAAACTGACCTTTTATACAACCTCCACCACCGCCACCACGAGTAGCAAATGGTGGTATATTAGGTTTGTCATTACTTGTGTAAAAGCAAAAAAATATTCTATAGAGTATATATTCTGGATCCTTAAATAATTCTTGGTCGATGAAGCCATGTCCGTTTGCCCGTCCTTCGGTGGAAAACGTGCTCACTTTCAAACGACTTTAAAGAAAACAAGTAAGTAAGTAAGTAAACGGCTGTTCCGAATCTTATATACCCTTCACCATTGTGCGAGCAAAATACAGAGCAACTACACAAAAACTAAATAAATTTTACATATACATACATGGAGTGCCTCGGTAGGCTAGCTGGTAGCGAGCTAGTCTATCAGCGCCGAGGTTGCGGGTTTGATTCCTGCCAGAGACTCTGGTTTCTTTCCTGCAGACAAGCATAGGGCTTCGCGGGAATAGCTAAGGAAATTAAAAAAAAAAAATACATTTTTAGTATTTTTTGTACGGGAGGTACCACGCCCACTTCTCCAATCCCGCCCACATTTTGTGGAATGCTGTGTATTAATAACCTTAATGTGTGTACCTAATTTAGAAACTTTGGATCTTTCCGTTCTCCAGATATACAGAAAAAATAATAAATAATAAATACAACAACAACAAGGGATTTTTGGGAAAAATTAGAGGTAGTCGGGGTTTTTGCTCATATCTCAGCCATTTTTGGACCGATCTGGCTGAATTTCCGTAGCACGAAATGGTGGACCATATGTGACATAAATGTTAAACAACCTAGCCGCTATCATGTCTAGAGTCTCCGAAAAACCCATATCAAACATTAGACGGACAGACGGACATCGTTAAATCAACTTCTCTCCTCATAAGGACCCAAAATATATATACTTTATAGGGTTAAAGATCAATATTGTAGAAATTACAAACAGATGACAAACTTATATATACCCTTTTCGATCTGTGGTAAAGGGTATACAAATGTTTGTCTAGTTGTTATTTTGGGTTCTTTCAAGCAGTTTTGGAATTAAAATTCAGCACAATCGGCTCTGTAGGAAATCGGTTATGAACAAACCTCCCTAAAAAATTAAATTTCTATTCTATTTAAATGAACCAACATTTAATGTGTTCTAACGATTGCAGTAGAGCAGTAGAATGTAGAAGGTATCCAAATACCCAAGTGGACGCTACATCACAAAATTCATGATTTTGTCATCACAGAACCCAAACACAGTTCACTTTCGCATAATCCTAATACTTGATGAAGGGTATTAGAGAGTCAACACAGTCGAATAAAGAATCCTTAATTGTTTTTCTTATAATTTTTGTCACATAATTTAAGATTCAAGTAAACAGTATGTCATTATCTTCTATCTTTCTCTACATTTCTTTTATTTTATATATTTTTTTTTAATTAAGGACATAATTTGTAAATGTCTTGTAGTTATTAAAGCTCATCAACGCTTCAGCTTAAAAGCAATTTATGAAAAAAACTCTCTGACTGTTGTGACAGGAAAATCCTTAAAGAAGACTGATGAGGATGGATAAAAATAAATATTTAGTTTAGTTTTTTCTTTTTTTTTTGATGAGAAAATATTGTTAAATTTCATTAAAGAAAAGACAAGTGTTGATTTAAATTAGCCATTAATGTTCGAGTGAAAAAATGGCATTAACAATTTTGGACAAATTTTAAGATTTTTATGGTGTGAATTAAGAGTGTCAAAGTGTGGGGCCTTATTTCATATGCAAAAAACACCAATTTCGAAAATGAAATAAACCCCCAATGAAATGAATTAACGCCCCAAACAGAAAAGAAATAATACCCTAATTTTTGGGGGCTTATTTCATAAGAAATAAAACACTGAAAAGAAAAATCAATCCATCCGTACTTAATT
Organism: Pollenia griseotomentosa; assembly: GCA_963931875.1. Classification (NCBI taxonomy): domain Eukaryota; kingdom Metazoa; phylum Arthropoda; class Insecta; order Diptera; family Polleniidae; genus Pollenia; species Pollenia griseotomentosa. Next base: position 169,713,335 of record OZ007562.1, on the reverse strand, counting down.
TAAGCCAAAGCGGTGACAATAGTACGGCAAGTACGGATTTATTTAATTTAAGTATAGAATGCTTGATTCCAGTACGAATTATTCAGGTGCCAAAATCGAAACTCAAACTGTGCTTGATTCAGGAATTTAAAGGTTGGTTTAATCCCGAATTGAAACTTGAGTTAATTCGAAAGTGAGATTGATTGATTGATTCTAACCTAAACATGTACCCCAGAGAACCAGAGATATAGAGAATATAATAATGTTTGCTTTACCGTAACATATGTTTGCTTGACTTTCTGCCCTTTGTTTACAGAAGAACTTTCAGTTATAAGACAATAATATTAACAAATAGAATTTGGGAATTTTGGCTTCTTATTAAACTTTTTAAACCTGAAAATATCTATGTTTTTCTTCTTGTAGTTTCTACACAAAACAAGAAAATCGTTTTTACCTTCTCTTGTAGTGTTGTTGTTGTTTCTACAACAATCACGCATATTAGTTTTCGAAAGTCATCCCATTTTCGATTGTTTTAAGTACACTTAAGTGTTATTTGTACTTACAATTTTAAATTTAGTACAATTTTTCTCTTTCTGTGTAATAATCTTTTTCTGGGTCGATCTAACGATGTCCGTCTGGCTGACTGACTGTCTGACTGGTTGTCTGCCCATGTAAACCTTGTTCGCAAAGTACAGGCCGCTCGCTATTTTGAATACAATTTGCTGAAATTTGGTACATAAAATGATTTGTTATAAGGACAAACCCTATAGAAAACGTGACGCAAGTAGGGTACATTCTTGATAATTTGTCGGGCTTGTGTTCTTACTAGTTTTTTTTAGGGAATTAAACATGCCATAGCCTAAAAATTAGTTGATTTGAAAGTTAAGCTTTAAGAATTAAGCATAAAAATCATTCCATAGAGATTGAATTGCGAAACTAGGTGTGTTCCAAAATGTCAGTTACAAAGCAACTCAATTTTTCAATCAATTCAACAATGCAACCGTGAAGAATTTTACAATCTTAGTGCTCCGCCCTGGGGATGTCCTGCGTATTTCGGGGGACGTAGTTAAAGCGTCTTGAGGAGTCGGACCTCTTGGTGTTACATCCACTGGGGTAAATGACAGGTGAATAAAACCAGGAATGCGACAAAAATCCAAATGTCAGGGTTCTTTGGTGTCCAATGGACTTTAAACAAGTTTAAAGTAAAACCATAATACTTTATTTTCTGGTGCTACGAGAGCCATTTGGCGCCAGTGAACAGGCACATCGATCTGACTATTGATTAGATCTCCGTAAGAATGCTTTTAAGGTAAACTTTCGGGGAGAACGTGGTGGCTGTGGTTTAAACCCAAAACGGCGGAAAAGAAAGGCAGATTTTTCACCCTTGTGTACAAGTTCGTTCCGTGGAGGGATTCGTAGGTGCTGTTGCTATTCAACAGATTCTGCTTAGATTTGCTATTGCAGTGTAGGTTAGATAGCTCCGGATTATATACTCGAATTGCCACTTGTGTGTGTAAACGATCTTTAACACATACAGGGTTATTTGGCAAGTGCGCATGATAATTCACCATGTGGTTAAGATCCACCGTGAGATAAGGCCATATGGCAGGTACACACGCAAATCGAAACAACAGCTGTCCTAAAGTGTACGCCGTAGGGTGTTGGGTATATCTAAAGTTTATTTCACCTATTCGTGTTACATCCTTCGGCGAATAATCGGGTACAGACAATTTTTGGAATTCGGCAAAAATCCAAGCTTAGCAGATTTAAAGAGATCTTCACGATTTCTTGCGATAGCGGCCGACCAGGGATACTATCTGGGGGAACGAGAGTCATTAGCCCGCGGTTATACGGCACCGGACTGTTTATTGGTTCAGGACTCCGTTAGTACGCTTCTTGCGGGAAGTGCCTTCCGCCTTCCAGGAAGAGTCTCTTTGCGGAAGTTTCGCCTGTCCGCTGATAAGATACTTTCGGGTATCATGTGGTGGTTGGGGTTTAAATTCAAAGCCGGGCGAAGGGATATCATGAAAATTACACTTGTGGGAGAGTTCGTAGTTAGGGAGGCTTATCACTGGCTGTGTTGCTATTTAACAGATGCTAAAAGGCTTTTTCCAAAAGCAGCGGAGTTTAGAAAGCTCCAGCTCCCAAACAAGGGGCGAGTGTAACACTAAAATCTATATTTAGCAATTTGTTTTAAAAGCTTTTTTATAAAATAATTTCTTTACATCATTTCATGGCTCATGCAGACTTAGGGTTAAAGAGCTCATACATTAAAGTGCATTTAAATCTTCATTTAGTATCAGGAAAGCTTTGAATAACAATGGACAAATGCCGTATTGTTAAAAAAAATATCAAAACATATCAAAACTCAAAAGTGAAAATAATCTCCTTTTGTGCCCTTCAGTGCTTAAACGGCATGTGCATCTTCTTAGTATTGAAAAATTTCTTTAAATAAATTTTATTTATACTAACAATAAATAAAAATGTTTCTAGCAACATGTTTTTACAAGTATATCCTTTGACATCCTGTTAAAACATTTAATCATCTAATGTTTGTTGAAAGTATGCGCACAAGGTTCTTTGAACAAAATATTGTTTAACTACAAATAAACATTTCCTTAATTTTCCACTCTAAAAACATGATAAACATCCTTTAAAAAGGAAGAATACAAAATTAAGGATGTGTTTCTTTGAGACATAGCGAGAAAGAGCATGTGCTTGAGAATGTGTTTGCATGTCTTTAGCATGTTAACTAACTTCATTTATTTTATTATAATAGAGCAGAAAACTCATTAATACAATTTTTGTCATTTTGTTATTTAAAGTGTTTGTTGTTAACGTTCTTGTTGCTTTCGTTCTGGCCTGAAACAATAGCCAAAAATTTCCATTACAGCCATGTTCGTTTAAAATTAGTTTAAGAGTAAATCATTTATGTTTCGAAAAACTTTTGAAAGGAAAGGCTTAAGGTTGAATTCTTACATACATCCCAGTTGTCCTTATACCAGGATCATACGTACTCAAACAAATGTATCTGTGTGTGTGTGTATAAGTATATGAGATTGTGTTTAAAAAAGGACGAAAACAACAATATCTTTTTAATCTTTAGTTAACAAGTATTTTATACCTACAAATATGAATATTTCATTATAATAGATATGTAAATTTTTCCAAAAATATGCCAAAACCTTAGACACAAGCTCTGAAAGTGTTTGCTTTATTATTCTTACACAACTGCAAATTATTAAATTAATTTTCTTTATTTACAAATTTTACAGAACGTGCCGATTTATGAAAATTTCTCAACAGATTTATTACAATGGATTGAGCAGAAATTTAATTTAACACATTTAAATGTTTACAATCAACTCAGGAGCAGATCCTTATTGTTATGTACATCGGATGGCGTTTGCTACAACATCAAAGATATTCCCTGCTATTGTTGTCCATTTTAAAGCAATACAATTTATTTTATTTTATTAGCTTATAGTTTATTTTAACATTAATCAAATAAAATATATACGCACATGTATGACTACATCGCTCATTTGCTGCAACGTCGTCTTTACTCAAAAAAATAAATTACAAAATAAACGGTTTTAAAGTTTTTAATTTATTTGCATCTAGAAAAAATAACCACAAATTCTCTTCAAACGAGTAAAGTATAAACGATCTAAAGATAAATTTTTATTTACAACTAGCTTAACCCGGTGCGCTTCGCTACACTGCTTAAACCACTTCTTCAGTTGAGAGATATTTAATATATGCATCCTATGGAAGGTTTTCCCCCCTGCGCCTTCCCGCTTTATTTTTATTTTCAAAAGTGTAGTATACCATAGGAGTGACTTCTACTAAGTTTGAACATTCTTACTATAACAGTGTGATATGTGATATTAAACATTGGCGTCCTATGGGGGGTAACATTTCCCCGCTGCTATTTTATTTCAATTTTGGGGTTCAGAAGATCATACTACAAAAAGCTTAATAAAGAGAGTGCAGCGGCTCTAAATTATATTTCTATCTATGAGGGGTACTGCTCCTCCTCTGTCCATTTCTATATTGAAATTTAAAGTTTGCCATAATAGTAGCTTTAACCACGTTTGAAGACTCTCCCTTTAATAGTTCTTGAGTTGAGAGATATTTAATATATACATCCTATGGAAGGTATTTCCCCCCTGCGCCTTCCCGCTTTATTTTTATTTTCAAAAGTGTAGTATACCATAAGTGTGACTTCTACAAAGTTTGAACATTTTAACTTTAATAGTTTTTAAGATATCCGATATTAAACATTGGCGTCCTATGGGGGGTAACACTTCCCCCGCTGCTATTGTGTTTAAATTTTGGGGCTCAGAACATCCTACTACCAAAAGTTCAACAAATTGCTTGCAGCGGCTCTTATTAATATTGCTATCTATGAGGGGTACTGCTCCTCCTCTGTCTACCCCGCCCATTTTTATATTGAAATTTATAGTTTACCATAGTAGTAGCTGTAACCATGTTTGAAGACTCTCCCTTTAATAGTTCTTCTGTTGAGCGATATTTAATATATGCATCCTATGGGAGGTGTTTCCCCTATGCAGCTACTCGCTTTATTTTTACTTTCAAAAGTGAAGTATACCATAAGAGTGACTTCCACAAAGTTTGAACATTCTCACTATAACAGTTCTTAAGATATGCGATATTAAACATTGGCGTCCTATGGTGGGTACCACTACCCCCGCCGCTATTTTGTTTTAATTTTGGGGCTCAGAAGATCCTACTACCAAAAGTTCAACAAAATGCGTGCAGTGGCTCTTATTAATATTTCTATATATGAGGGGTACTGCTCCTCCCCCGTCTACCCCGCCCATTTGTATATTGAAATTTATAGTTTACTATAATAATAGCTTTAACCACTTTTAAAGACTCTCCCTTTAATAATTCTTCAGTTGAGCGATATTTAATATATGCATCCTATGGGAGGTATTTCCCCCCCTGCGCCTACCCGCTTTATTGTTATTTTCAAAAGTGTTGTATACCATAAGAGTGACTTCTAGAAAGTTTGAACATTCTCACTATTACAGTTCTTTAGATATGCGATGTTAAACATTGGCGTCCTATGGGGGGAACCACTTCCCCCGCTGCTATTTTATTTAAATTTTGGGGCTCAGAAGATCTTACTACCAAAAGTTCTGCATAATGCGTGCAGCGGATCTTAATATATGCGATAATTAATATTGGCATCCTATGGGGGATACCAATTCCCCTGCCCCTATCGAAAAAATAAGTAGCCTATTTTATTTTTAGGGCTCACGTGATGTATCTGTAAAAATTTCAGGAAAATCGGTTCAGTAGTTTAGGAGTCTATAAGCCAACAAACAAACAAACAAACAAACAAACAAACAAACAAACAAACAAACAAACAAACAAACAAACAAACAAACAAACAAACAAACAAACAAACACACATACAAACATTTTTCATTTTTATATATATAGAAGATATAGATATAAAAAAACAGAACGAACAATAATTATGCATCACTAGCTGCAAAATTTAAATTATTGTGTTATGACAACGTTGCAGCAAATGAGCGTTATATAAACAAAATTTAAAGGCCTAAGAAATCTATATTTATATTCAAAGTTTGTATTTGAATTAACATAGCAGAAACCTCTTTATTGTCTTGATTTGGAAATTAATAATTCCCTCACACACAACAAAATTTACTCAAAAGGAATGACTACTTTAAAATAACTAAAATAAAATTATGCTATATAAGAAATAATTACGGATAGAAAAAAATGGAAATAAACATTAGGCAGCAGCCGTATTCTGTAATTTAATTCGCCCAAAATCTGTAAAGCTGTTTTAGCGATTTTGGGCTACGATGGCAGTTCTGTAACGTGCATTGCTAAATTTGGCAATGCCATAATAATTAATTTTTTTTTTTTTTTTTTTTTTTTTTTTTTTCATTATTTATTTATTGAATCTTCATATATTAAATATGAACTAACAATAATTAATCAAATCTTAACCTAATACGTTATTTTATGTCCTGCCAGTGCCAGACAAAAATTTTCTTCATACGGGTTCTGTTCACATATGTAGGTGTCTATCGCTCATCTTAATGGGTAAGTGCTGCAGTGTCTCTTCTTCTTAAGCGAGTGTGGCCACTATCATTTAAAATATTTCGAGCTAGTGGATTAGGGTGCAACTCTAGCCTTTTTAAATATTTTACCGCATACTTCGTAATAATAGTCCTTACCAGTGGCACATTGAGATCCTTGTGGATATTCGAGTTTTTAACATACCAAGGGGCAGCTGTGATTATTCGAAGAAGTTTATTTTGGCGCCTTTGAATTTTTTCGATATTTGACGCCGAGGCAGTGCCCCATAGTTGAATACCGTAGCACCATATTGGCTTTAAAATAGAGTTGTAAAGTAGTAGTTTGCAATCGAGACTAAGAACAGAATTTCTTCCAATAAGCCAGTTAATTTGAATTGCTGTTAGTTTCATTTGGGTTAATTTTGCTTCTATATGGCATTTCCATGTTAAACGACGATCTAGATGAATACCGAGATATTTGACATGCGATTGTTGAGGCACTAGTTGATTATTGATTTTAATAGGGGGGCAAGTTTCCCGACGCAAGGTGAATGTTATATGTACGCATTTTTGCTCATTGACCTTTATTCTCCATTGTTTTAACCACAGTTCTAGTTGAAATATATGATCCTGCAGGTATCGAGATGCTTCTCGACTGTTCTCGTGTACGCTTAGAAAAGCTGTATCATCAGCAAAAGTTGAGGTTAGGGTGTAATTATTTGTTGGCATGTCCGAGGTATATATAAGGTAAAAAAGTGGGCCCAGGATGCTTCCCTGAGGCACTCCAGCTTCAATTGGCTGAGGAGAACTTAAAAAATCGCCTTCTTTAATAATAAATTTTCGACCGACCAAGTAGCTTTCTAGCAGCTTGTGTGTGTTAACCGGTAGGTTTAGCTTCAATTTATGTAACAAGCCTACATGCCAGACTTTATCAAAAGCTTGAGAAACATCGATGAAGAGAGCGGAGCAATATTTTCTTTCTTCAAAGGCTTTTCTTATGGCGTTTACTATTCGATGGGTTTGTTCAATTGTGCTATGTTCTCTTCTGAAGCCGAATTGATGGTTAGGTATACACCCATTATCATTTAGAATTGGGGTTAATTTTGACGCTAAGAGCTTCTCAAATAGCTTTGATATATTAGACAATAAGCTAATAGGCCTATATGACTCAACTTTTGTGTGATCTTTTCCTGGCTTTGGTATCATCTTTACTAAGGAGACCTTCCATTCTTGAGGGTAGTATTCAAGGCGTAAAATAGCATTAAAAATATAAAGAATAATTTTCTTTGCTATGCGAGGTAGCTCCAAAAGCATTTTGTTGCTTATCTTATCAAAACCAGGGGCTTTCTTGGGGTTTAAGTTACAAATAGCCTTTTCGATTTCTCTCATCTCAAATCTTAGGGGAACAGCTGCTCTAGCAGCAACAGGTGGTAACTCGTCCGCTATGTCGCCAGATATGTTTGGGGTAAATACGTTTTTCAAATGATTTACAAACAGGTTTCCTTTCTCATTATCATTTCTTGCCCAACTTCCATTCAGGTTTCTTAATGGTGGTTTCATGATAACTGGCCTTTTTAGATTTCTGGCTGCACGCCATAATGAGTATTCTGATTGTGGTGTTGCATCCAGGTCCTTAAGATATTTTTCCACGGAAGCCGTTTTCCGGGACTGCAGTAATTTTCTTAGCTTTTTTGTGCACTCTTTTAATAAGTTCTTAAGTTAGGGGGAACTGTGCAATTGCCACTCCCTTCTCACTCTCCTTTTTTCATTCAAGAGGCGCTCGACATCTGTAGAATATATATTATTATTATAAGTTTTTTTGAGGGTATTGCAGGAATGTTGAACCGCTAGTTTAATATAACTGTCAAAATTGGCAATAGAAAGATCCACATTCTCCGGTGTGCTAAGCGGAATATTTTCTGTGCAATGAGTACTGAGATATTTTTTATATTTTAGCCAATTTATTTGTGTAGCTGACGTCGCTATGTAACTAGAGGGAGATACAATTCTATTGGTGTTTGTTATAGTAACAATTGTAGGTGTGTGATCAGAGGATAATTCTAATGAGGCTTCAACGTGAATCGTTTCTGTGGGGATGTTTTTAACCACGCCGAAATCGATGACATCTGGAATTTTTTGTGGATCAGCAGGCCAATATGTTGGTTGTCCTCTCGCGACAACATTTAAATTCATTTTAGAGATTGTATTAAACAAAACACGACCCTTTGGTGTTATAAGTCGTGACCCCCAGAAGGTATGTTTAGCGTTATAATCGCCAGCGGCCAGGAAACAGGGTCCTAGGGATTTATAATATTCACAATATTGGCTTTCTGATATTGAAAATCTAGGTGGAGAGTATAAAGATGAAATTACTATGTTTCGATTAAGCTCTTCAACACGAATAATAATTAATTTCGCCACAATTTTAGCTTTTAATGTCATCGCTAAAGTTTTACAATTTTGTATTCTCTAAGGCATTTTAGCGATCGAGCTAAGCAAATTACAGAATACGCCTGCTGAATTCAATTATCTTGTAAATAAAACATAAAAGCACTTTAATTCTAGTTGAGTTTACTTTCAATTAAAGTTTCAGCTTAGTTCTAGTATAGGGCGGCATGAACGAAGGCCCCAATGAACTAAGACCCCAAAACGAAAATGAACTAAGGCCCCAAATATTTGTATAGGGAACAACAACAACGGTTTTTGGGGAAATAGTTCATTATTTTGTGGTTTTATTTCATTTTTTGAATTGGGGGATTAATTCATAATGAAATAAAACCCCAGTTTGTAAAAAAGAACTAAGGTCCCACAATATATTTGATTTAGACCCCTCAACGTTTATAAGCGACTACGAAGAGGCGTTGAGAAGTGCTGTAAAGTCGGTTTATCCAAAAGCAAATCTTATAGGATGCTGGTTAGTAATGCCTTATACATAATAACTTTATGTGAGGACTTACAGTTTTTAGCATTTAGTTTTTAACTATGTAATGTTTTTGAAATTATGTGTTTCATAAGTGTTTTGAATATTTAAAACAAAACAAGAGTCACTTTATTTTTGAATTTTTTTATTGGGGACTTTGTTCATTCTTACTTTGGGACTTCATAATAACATTAGGGTTTTGATTCATAATGAATTAAGTCCCCATTAATGGGGGCTTAGTTCATTCCCATTTTGGGGGCTTAATTCATACCATCGTTGGGGTTTTACTTCATTATGAACTAATTCTCCCTTTTTAGGGCCTTAGTTCATTTTCGTTTTGGGGTCTTAGTTCATTGGGGCCTTCGTTCGTGCCGCCCTTGTATAGTTCTAGTTCAAATCTAGATCAATTCTAGTTAAGTTCAAATTCAGTTTTAGTTCAGTTCCAACGTCTTTAAATTTCGGCCCAGATCAGATCTAGTTTAGTTTCAGTTTAGCTCTAGTTTAGTTTAAGCGCAGTTCTAGTTGATTTCTAGTCATAGATGGGGGTAGTGCACTTAGTGATAGTGCAAAAATATTGCAATTATTTTGTTGATGTTGAGTGATGAATTGAAAATTTGCTGCCTCACTAAACATGAGTGATAGTGATGTAAAAAAGATTTTGCACTCAAAAAAAAAAAAAAAAAAAATAGTTTGATTTAAAAAAAAGCAATCATCAGTTTATTGCACTTTTCTTCACTCATTTGAGTGCAACTAAAATTGTTGCACTCAATTTAAATACAAAAACTGGTTTTTTCATGATTAAAGCCAATAATTATTGAACATATTTCATTTTGTTTAATATTATTTGCTCATGTATTTCCTCCAAAAAAATCAAAGGCCATGCACATAAAAAGTTACATTTTTTAAATTTTAGTGATAAAATATTTGTGTGCAGCTATTTTGAATGCAAGTCCAAATTTTGCACTATTTGAATCGAGTGCTGATTTTTGCATTCAATCTGCGTTTAGTGACAGTGAAAAAATTTGCAATATCACTAAAAAAAATTTTAGTGGTAGTTAAAAAATAACAATCATCACTAAAGCTGGTAAAAAAGAGCGCAAACTAATTTCTTTGCAGTTTTATTTAGGAAGAGCATTGTTGATTTAAATCAATATTTAGTGCACTACCCCCAACTATGTTTCTAATAGACTTTTGGTTATACCCTTAACCACAGGTGGTAAGTGTAAATATATGAAGTAATAGGGACGAATTGCTAAAGTTAAAGTTTTTAGTTTTGCAGGATTGGTTCCCCTAGACCCGATTAGTTCTCTCCGAAATGATTCCCTGATCCTTCCAAAATAGAAGCCTATTGCAGACCTGACCGCCTCAAAACAGTCAGGTTCCACCATTTCCGAGCCCAGTCTTGCCAACTCAACAGTTTTAAGCTTTAAATGGGTTTAAAAAAAAATATATATATTTTTATACTAATAAAATCAGTACCTCCCTTCGGCTATAGTTTTTTTAAGTCTTTATTCCTAAATATTCCTAATTTCACAGAGCGAAAGCGATCATAAGTTGTTATTTCAAATGTTATTGCACATTGAAAAGAGATAAGCAACAAGTCAGTTTTAAATCGTACAAAATCATTGAAACTTTGTCCATGTATACTTTCATACACGGAGATTGCATAGGTGCCATAAACTCAAATTAAGCTTAAGTCGACTTAATCACTTTAACAATTTTGCCACAGATATAGGTTTTTCACTTCGTTTGCTAAGTCTACAATATCGATCTAAGACCCTATAAAGTATATGTTTTATATATATTCTATTATATGGGTTCTTATTAGAAGCGAAGTTGTCCGTCTGTCTGTTGAAATGGGTTTTCCAAAGACCCCCGAAACGATGGGGACTTGCTTGGTACATACTTATGTTATATATGCTCCATTAAATTTTGGTATTGAAATTCAGCCAGATCGGTCCACAAGTGGCTAAGATAGGAGCAAGAAACAGCGACCGCCTTTAATTTTGCTCATAAATCTCTTGTTTTTGTTTTTTTTTTTCTGTATATCTGGAAAACGACAAGAGCCAAAGTTATCAAGTAAGGTACCTATAATTATTTTGGTTCTCATACACAATACCCGACAAATTGTGGACGAGATAAGTGAACCAAATTTTTGCCGTAGTGGAGAAGTGGGCTTGGCACAGAACAGATTTATTTTTTTATAAAGAACTGTAAGAGAAAAATTGTCCAAATTTGGTACGAATAGCTGGGTTTTCAGTACACAGCCTTTCTAAACATATGGGCGGGATTGGAGAATTGGGCGTGGCAGCTCCCGTGTAGATTTCTGTATATCTGGAGAACGGCAAGTGCCAAATAATTGAAATTAGGTACAATCATTTTGGTTATCAATACGCAACATACGATAAAATGTGGGCGGGATAAGTGAAGAGGGCATGGCATAAAATAGATTTATTTATATCTAAAGAATTTATATAACTTTATGTTCCGGTCGCATCATGTTGAAGGGGATATTAAATTCGGTATAGCCGAATACATAACTCCTACTTGTTAAGTTTTAATTCAGCTCCAGCTCTAATTCGGCTTAAAAGCCGGTTCAGTTAAGCTCTTGTTTAGTTTTAGATCAGTTTTACTTTAGCTCTATTTTAATTCTAGTTCAGTTTTAGTAAAGTATTAGTTTAGTTTAAATTCATTTTTATAATTTTTTAATTTAAACCTCCTTTATGTCCTATTTCCTTTTGAAGGGAATTCCCTATTATTAAACAAAATACTTACACTTCCACACTTTGCATACAGAAAGTATAACTTCTCTTAAGGGAATTTAGCTCATTTTCTTAAAGGATATTTATACCCATTTTATGTTTGTGTTGTTCCCTCTTCCTTATGATCTAAAGGCCTTCAGGGGTAAAACTCACAAAAGGAAACACTTTCACAAGGCAAACGCAACTAAAACAAGAAGAAACGGTAAAGAAAGTAAAAACAAAACCAGGAAGTCTTTAATAAAATTCAAACTGATTTATTTAAAACTCAAGTGCTAGAAATAAATTTTATAAAGGTTTTTTTTTTGTGTTATTGCGAATGTAAAAGGATAAACAAATGGATTTTTGTTTTTAAAGTATTTATTGCAGAAAAATAATGTTTGTGAACATTATTTAAAGAAATTGTTTTTTTCAAACATTTTTAAGTACTACAAAGGAGTTAATATTTAAGCTAAGAGAGGTAAGTTGTCCTAATTTGCAATATTTTTTATGTCTTAAATAATTTATCAAGTTGTTCATGTACATTTGAAATAATATTTACATATGTATTATTTTATTACAAAAGTTATTATGAATACTTAAAAAAAAACTTTAAAGAACTCTACTTCTTTAATTAAAAGAAGTTTTTGATTAATCGCTTGAATTTAGTATTAAATATTTTTTTCTCTTTTGTCGTTGTTCTTGTTACTATTTGTGTTTTTTAATGTCGGAGCATTTTTTAGCATCATTTTTGTGTTGTTGATTGTCCTAGAGATAAAAAAATGACCTGGTTAGCTGAGTTTTTTGTTGTTGTTGTTATTGCTGTTGCTGCCGTTTAGTATTTTTATTTGTTTTTCAACTCATTAAACAAGATGTGGTGACCAAAATGAGAAGGCCAAATAAATTAGGAGCTTATTTTGTTATGAACTTTTAACAATAAATCGATTTTTTAAAAAGGCAAAGTGATGGGTTCTCTGAAAAGGGTCACATTAAACTATTTTATGAATAAAAGTGGCAATAATCTTAAAGAAAATTGCCAAGTTTTGACGTTATAAACCGCAATATGTATGTTTGTATATACCAATCAGTATATAGTTACAAATATCGCTCCTTAGTGTTCGGTTCGGTAGATTTGTGGAAAACACAATCACTAATAGTGTTTGTGTAGAAAATCATAAAAAAAATAATGTTTCCCTGTTTTTCATCTTTCGAACACAAAAATAATACTGTTTTTATCCAACTCAACATTTAATTCCGTTCGGTTTTTTTTTTAAACCACAAACATCATTGTGTTCGGTTCGGCTCATTAATGTTCGCCGGTTTTGGCTTGGAAAAAAAACCAAACATTTTTTACAAAAATAAAATACACATACATACGAAAAAAACAAAAAGCCAGCAAAACAATTTTACACAAACAAAACCTATAAACAATACACACACAAGCTGTTCGTGCTGCGGTCGTTGCTAAAATTTTTTAGTTTATTCATTTCTTTATCAATGTAAAAAAAGAAACATTATAGAACATTAAAATATAATGTTTGTCTACAGTATCACTACAATTATTCTGTTTTTCAACGAAGAACAGAACATTATATAATGTTCGGCTCTTTCTTGAAAATAGTTACAAACGGTATTAAGGTTTGTGTTCGTCTACACAATCACCAAGAAAATAGATATCGTTCTTGGGTGTGTGAGCCGAACACTAAATTATGTACTGTTTATTTTTGAACACTGATACCAATAAATACTTTATACCCCTGACAGACATATAGTTTCAAGACCATGGTATGCATACTACAGTAGTATATAAACCATTAATATACCACTTTGTTTCATGATTTAATTGTAGTTTAGGTTGACACACATGTAGTATACCATATAGTAGTAGTAGTATACAAATCCTATGTCTGTCAGGGGTATTATAAGCAATTAGGTTTGTTTACATTACCAAAAAAAAACATGCCGAATCTTATATACCCTTCACAATGATACGATAAGAATAAAAAGCTATATAGATTCTTTATATAAAAATAAATTTATTTTGTGCCACGCCAACTTCTCCAATCCCGCCCACATTTTCACGGATGTTGTGTATTGATAACCAAGATGCATGTACCTTATTTGGATAGTTTGCCTCTTGCAGTTCCATAGATATACAGAAATCTACAATTTATTTTTATGGGAGGTGCCACGCCCACTTCTCATATCCCAACCAATTTTGGAAAGGTTGTGTATTGATAAACAAGTTTTGTGTACCAAATTTGGAAACTTACCGTTCTTTAGATATACATAAATTTAATTTGTGCCATGCCCTTCTTCCCTACCGCCCACATTTGTTCGGATGTTGGCTATAGGTAGCCAGGATGCGCGTGTTTTTTATTTGGATCCTATATCTCTTGCGGTTCTACAAATGAACAGAAATCTAAATGACTTTGTATGGGAAGTGCCACGCCTTCTTTACCAGCCCGCCCATATTTTGTCGAATATTGAGTATTTACAACCAATATACTTTTACCTAATTTGGACACTTTGGCTCTTGCCGTTCTTCAGATGTTCAAAAATCTATAATGTCTTTATATGATAAGTGCCACGCCCACTTATACAATCACGCCCACATTCTGTGAAGCGTTGTGTATTGACAACCAATATGCTTGAAACTTATTTAGAAGCTTTGGCTTTTGCCGTTTTCCAGATGCAGAGAAATCAGTAATGAACGGGAGGTGCCACGCCCGCTTCTTCAATCTCGCCCATATTTTTAGAAAGGTTATGTATTGATAACCCAGCTATGTGTATCAATTTTTCTCATACCGCTCTTTAGATATAAGAAAACTCTTTTGTGCCACGCCTACTTCTCCAATGATGCCCACATTTTGTATTGATAACCGAGATGCTTGGAAAATTTGGCTGCCGCCGTTCTCCAAATATATAGAAGAATCAAATAAGAAACAAACAACAACATCGAGGGATTTACAAGTGAAATTAAAGGCAATCGTGCTTTTTTGCTCAGTCGTACTGTTTTTATGAGTTCATGTACTGTTTTTTGTTTAAAGTACTGATTTATGCATGACAGGCAAAGTAGTACTGCTATTATATATTAAATTTGCTCAGTTTATAAAATCTATGGTTTTCATGGGCAACCGCGTATGTCTTTAAATCAAATTTTTCAGTAGAGCCGAAAAAACATTCTAGATCAAACTATGGGCTAGGTATTGCACTTATTGAACTTTGTTATTTCGTTAAAAAATCGGTATTGATCCATCTTTTTTCAAAAATTTTTAGAAACATGTAAAGAGCGTTTAAAATTAGGCAATTTGGCATCAACATCTCAAAATCGGAAAAAATAGACATACGCGGTTGCCCATGAAAATCACAGAAATAGCTTGTCATATTTGAAAAAGGTAATATTAATATGGATTTTCGATGAGATCTTTACATGAAAGGTTTTTGCTTAGTCAGTACGAAAAGAGAAAACTGTAGAAGAAAAATGGAAAGAGTTTCTTTTATACCATGGTGTAGTGTATCAAATGGCTGGGCTACACTTGCTTAATTGTTTTTGATTACATTTTAAATGATTACAGTTATTTGCAAAGATTCGATTAAAAATATAACGAGCAATTTAACAACCCTGAATAAACTTAAAGCGAATTTTAGAAGTTCCTTTCCCTTCTCTTCATATTTAAAAGAAAGTGATTGAATATTTCTGTTTCAACTGAAAATTGTTAAACTTGTTTGCACAAAACCCAGCAAGATTTAAATTATAAATGAACATGAAAAAAAAAGTTTAATAGAAACAATGTACGTACGGAATAGGAAAAAAATGAAGCTTAATAAAACATAAATCTTTTTAAATGAAGAGTAAAAGAACAAAACACTCACCATTTTTTTTTGACTAAAAAAAAAAAAATAAAAAGTCAAAATAAAGTAACAAGAAAATATTCGTCAAAATGAAAGAAATCCAAGAGTCTTTCTTGTAAAAAAGCATTTTTTGCTCGAATTGGTTTGTTCTGGGTTTTAGTAAAAATTTGTGTGTGAAAATATTTTTTAGATTTATTCTTTTATATTTTTCTTAAATTCATTCACAAATTTTAACAAGGTTTTTCTGCAACTTGTTTGTAGTGGATTCTTTTTTTTAACAAAACACTTGAAACTAAAAAGACGGCTCCTTAATTTATCATTGTGTGGCTATTTTTTCAGCCGATTTTCTTGGGTTTGGTGTAGACTTTTTTTTAGGGCTTTTGAATGACGGAAGTTTCATTTTCGTAAAAACCACTTTATGTCTTGTATTTGTGCCGTAAGTGCGTTAGATTAGTCATGTTCTTCTTATTTTTCTGGTGTTTTTTCCTCTTCATCGTGTTTTAAAGTTTTCAAATTTGTTCATTTTTCATTGTGTGTTTTTCATTGTTATACATATATTTTTTTTTTGCATTCTTGACTTGAATTTCCAAAATTCATTGTTCTTTCTGTGTTAACTTACCGCCAGCATTGGATTTATTTATTTCACATAATTTTTTCCTTTCTTTTTTTTTTTGCTACTGTTGTTCAGAATAAATGAAATTTTGCTCACAATGAAAATGAGTGTGAAGTTGTAACCGGGTATTATGTCTAAGTTGTGTCATCTTGCAATTGGCCAAACACTTGTTTGTTAACAACAGGAAATATTGCCTTAAAAATAATGACATAAGGATTTTGGGAAAACAGAAATGTTGGCATAAGGTGACAGGGAATTCATTTAACTTAAATTGTATTTTTTAGAAAGTGATATTAAACTTTTTTAAGTGAATTTTTAAGAAAGTGATATTTAGCTTATTTTAAAAGAGAAAATGAGAGATGAATATATATTTATTAAATGTTGCAATAACAGTTACAAATTTTACTAAAAAAAAAAAAAATACCTAGAAATAGTTACATAGACGACCTTCAGCTTATTATAGAGAAACAGACCAGAGTCTCTGGCAGGAATCGAACCCGACCCTCTCGCGCTAATAGATTAATTCACTACCAACTAGCCAACCTGAGCACCCGAGATATAAATACATGTCCAACATTTCTTAAAAATCAATATATCTCAATCTTTAAATAAAAGAATAATGCTTAACCTTAACAAAATTACTAAAAGTACGAAAACAACTTAAGGGAGTTTTAAGTCCGAAAGAGCTTGCAAAAGGCCTAGCTGTCAAACGAACTGTCATACTGCGCTCAAATTTTGACATTTATGATCAGCATTATCTGTCGAGTACCAGTCATACCCTAAAATTAAAGTACGAATAACACTAAAACGTACGCGGTTTTAAATGCCTAAAATCCGAAACCGAAAACCGACAAAAAAATCCTCGGTTTCAGCTTTAACTTTAACAATATATTTATGCTTAAAGAAATTGCAAATTGAACATAATACTCGAACTTTATATACAAAAATTTTATACATAACAGCCTGCAACAATGGCAAGGTATTTCAAAATCCATAAAATTCAAAATAAGTACTAAGAAGAACATATGTTACTTTTTTAACTCTTAAGTAAACACCTAATTTGTGTGGCACAAACTACCACCTGGGCCTGGCTGGGACCACTAGTATTTTGTATGGAGTTTTTATGGCTATAGAAAAAACTCACACTTACGAACCCCTTGGCAAGGCTGGGACTACTTTTTTATGTATGTAGTTTTATGGCTATAGCAGAAACATTTTGTTGGGAAATGGAATAATTCTTCGAAAAAACAGTAAAGAAAGAGTTATTATGTATTGCATTTTTTACTGCAGTACAAATATAAAAGGGCAGGCAGGGCCTGGACAGGCCCAGTTGGATACAATATGCACAAAATTTTCATTTGGCCAATTGCGACGCCCACGGTTTTTACACTTTTTTCTCATTTTCTTGTAAAAAACACTTTGATTGAGGAGTACATTAAGTTTCGTTCTGATATACTTAATAATTATATAAAAAAAAACTGGAAAAAAGAAAAAATGCCCACCAGGCTCAGGTATACACTTTAGGGTTAATAAAAGTACCTGAATTAAAACAAATAAAAAAATTGTATTATAATATAAATACAAAAAAAAAAAAAAAAAAAAATATATATGTTTATGTATGAAGTTTAACTTTAATATTTTCTAAACCGAAAATCATTTTAAAGCCGAAACCGCGGTTTCACATTTTTACGGTTTTTATCAAACTCTACTTAAAACAATCCTAAATGGGATTACTTTCGAAAATCAATCCCGGAATTTCTTAAAATAAGTACAAAATTCTTCAACCAAGAAAAAAAGAATAATTTCTTCGTTGGTAGTGCCACTTTGAGAATAAAATTACAAAGTGAGCGTTTTAATCTTATTTAACTTGTTAAAGTTTGTTGCAGACACTACAACAACACCACACAAGTAGTTAAAAACGATTTGCTTGTTGTGTGTAGAAACAACAAAAACAACAGAACAAGACGAAAACACATTATTTTCATGTTAAAAAAGAAAATTGTGAGCTCTTGCTTCTCATTTAGTTTATGTTTTCAGTTTTATAGGTACATTAAGTTTTTAAGGTAAAAATCTTATGGAGAATGATGCTGGTGTTTTATAATTGAAATTCGGTAAGGTGTAAAACGGGCAAGTAAATCAATCATAATAAAATTCTCCTTCTAATTTCACTTTTGGTTTATTTCAAGTACGAATTCGGGATTGAATCAACTTTAAAATACTTGAGCCAAGCGCATTTTGAGATTGGTTCAATCATAGTTTTACTTAAATCAATCTCATTTTCGGATTATTTCAAGTACGAATTCCGGATTAAATATGGATAAGTTAAGTATTTCGCGATTGATAATCCGTACATGAATCAATCTTCCTGTACTTGATTCAAGAAAATCCGTACTCACAGTATTATTAATGCCGCTTCGGATTGATTTGAGTACAGATGGATTGATTTTTCTTTTGAGTGTAATATTGAAAATCATTAATCGTTGTTTTATCGCAAAATTATGCCAAGCGATGAAGCACATTTTTGTCTTTATAGTATGTTAATAAAAAGAATTGGCAAGTATGGGGTAAAAACATTCCACAACAAACCGTACAAATTCCAATATAAAAACGTTTCACTTTTTTTAAACAACAGAAACAACAACATTTTAAGAAACAAAATAAATTTTTAGTTGGTTATAAAGTTGGTAAAAAAGAACGAAAAATAAAATCCCGTATTCAATTTTTTAAAACTGTTTAGTTAAATATACCAAATACAAAAATTGATTGATGACGAAAAACATATCGAGTCGGTCTGCTGCTGTTTTTGGTTACATTTCTTCTTCTTTAGCCGAGGAAAGGATACAGCAACAGTGAGTGATGAAGAAAAACATTGTGTGTATAAACAAGACTTGGTTCAAAAATTAAACCAACAAAAAACTGTGTTTTAAAGCCAGCCGCCGCTCTGCTCTGCCTTCATCTTCTCCTACAGTGCTTGCTTGTGTACTCGTCATTGCTTGTGCAAAAACTCTTTTGTTTGATTCAGCAAAATTATTTGTTAGAAATTTATATGAATTTTAGTAAACTTTTTGTTTGATTCAGTTAAATTATTTGTTTGAAAAAAATCAGTGTTTTTTTTTCAATAAACGAAATGCAAATAAATTGTTTGAATATGCGAATTTGTTTGTTGGACCGATTTCAGACAAAAAATGTTTTGATTCTACAAATTTTTTGTTTGAAATGAAAAAATAATTTTTACTGTGTACACCGAAAAAAATGCCCCGTTTGATGCATTTACACGCTGGTTGCATCATCGGATGTTACATTTTCAAAAATCAAGGCGGAGCTTGAGTTGCGGTCAGTGGAGATTGTTAAAAATCAATTGTCCATTTTTTTGTTTGAAAAATTATTGGAATTGATCCGCGCGACATGTTGCTTTAACAAGATAGCGTTTAACGCGTTTAAGCGAAATACTGATTAAGTTTAAAAAATAAATCCCGCTTTCCCGGGAAATGAAAAAGTCCGGGGAAAGAAAAACTCTACTTAAACGGCACGGAAAAATTATTCTCACTTTTTTATAAAAAAAAAACATTAGCAAAAATTGTTAAAAAAACGAAAAAAGTTGCAATGGTTCAAAGTGAATAAACACGCAACAGGTGGAATTTATTTTGATTCAAAATTCTAAACTTTGATATGGACAATTGTCATTAATATTGAATTTAAATTAAGCAAAAACGTGTTAAGCCCGACAATATCCTATACCGCAGTATTTAGAAATAAATTGTCGAGAGTGGATCATATTTGGGCCCCATCATGGATCTGACCATATGGGAGATATGGTCAAATTTGAACTGATTTTAAAACAAATTTTGTAAAGCTACGGTCACACTTATTAAATATTTGATCAAATAAGCGTAACCCCTACTTTTGTTAATAGTTAGTGAGATTAAAAATGGTCTTAATATTACAAAATAAATTGATTATAAATACTACTAGGCATAGCAAAAAACAGTTTTTTGTAAGATGTGGTTTTTTAATCAAAATAAATATTGATATTAAGCGAAATGATTTTTAAGATTGGTTGTTGGTCCCGATTTTTTCGTCAAATATTTGATAAGTCTGACCGTAGCTTAAGTCGAATTATATTGAAGTAATTTTTGAGCCGAAGATTGGTAATGGGCACAAAGACCATTCCGGAAAGAAGTTTGCATGCGGCTATGTGAAATTATGGACTAATTCTCACCATTTGCAAAAGACTTCGTCCATATGACAATTAAAACGTATGTACCAAATGTCGTCAAATTATCTCCAAGACTGGGACCTCTACTTTGAACACAAGGGTACATGGGCAGACAACCAGCCAGCTGCAGGACGGAAGGACATGGTTCGATCGACTTAGAAAGTGATTCTGAGTCGATCGGGATAGTTGGAAAGTTTGGTCGAGGACCAATATTTTTTAGTGTTGCACACATCAACACAGACGCCCCTCTCCACTATTATGGTGTAGGTATAATTAAGAGGAAAAAAACACAAATTTTTTTTTGTCAAAGAAAATGTAGGATATTTATATTTAACTACTTAAAAGATGCCATGTTTTGTTGTCGTTTCTTTTCTTCTTTATTTTTGTTAAGAGCGACAATAGCGTCTTTTCTTTGGGAGCAATTTTGCCGTTAAGAATTTGTCGCAGTACACCAGTGAGTTTAATGGATCAATGAATTTATTGGTGGAATGGCTAATAAGGAAATTGTACTAAGTTGAAGTTACAGTTAGATTAATTAGCAGATTTGATACAGTCAGGTAATTTAGATAATAGTAAATAATTGATAGAAATTAAGTGTGAGGTGCTTTTAGGTAATTTTGTATACTATTAGAAGACGGAAAAAGGAAAATCGAACAATAACGTTGTAGGGGGTTGGCAAATATTCTCATAAATTTTATAAATAAAAAAACTTTACTATGTATTTAAAATTTAATCCAACCATTTTTATTATTCCCTAAATAATAATAATAATAATGTTAAAATGTAACGAAAATAAATTTATGTAAGAGTTATTTAAAGTTTTTGAATTTGGTTATTTTATTAATTTAAATTTAATAGTCAAAAAGGATTTTGCATGATTGTAATCTTACTCCCGTTTACGAAATTTTCTAGAGATGCCTTTAAGTAGATTTCAAATTAGAATGCATAACAGTTACAGTTAAATAACACTGAACAACAAAATCAAATTTTTTCCAAAATTCAAGGTCCGGCCTACAAATTTTGATAGAGGAGACAAAAAAAAAAAAAAAAAAAAAGACACGTGTATCGGAGTTTTGAAAGTTTACATCTGAATTTTATTTGAGGGGGGGGGGGTTAAAGTTTCCCAGCTCTGGCACATTCTTATTGTTAATCGGCATAAGAAACCATGTGACCCTTACATTTTAAGTATAAAATGTGTTTAGCAAATTTATGTAGAATGTTACGGAGAACATTTTTGTAGAAAATGTTTACCCTCTAACTCCTCAATGTATGGGTCTTTTTTGTCCTTCTTTTGAAAAAGAGCAAAAAGCACCATTAAAACAAGGATTTAAGGTGTAAAAATGTTTAGCAAAAATATTATCCGTGAAATTTTATTAAAGGTCCCTGAATACACCAAAACGAAAAATTCAACCAGAAAGTCAGAAATAAGACACAATAAAACAAAGCTTAGGGTTAATTAATCATTTATTAAGAATTTTATTTATTGGTAGTCATGAGTTTAACGATTTGCCGATATTTTTAAAAACTGAAAATAAAATTTTAAATTTTAGAAGATTTTTAAAAAATTTTTTATTGCAGGATGTAAGAAAAGATAAACTCACTGTTTATTGTTGGTGTTTTGTTTAAGCTTTGATATTGTTACTTACAAGTAAGACTTTGAGTGTTTAAAATTCTTATTCGCTTTAGGGTTTTATTTGTATAATATTTTTAGCTTTTCTAAAATCTTAGGAAAAGGTTTCCTGATGAGCTGGCCTAAGCAACCAGTGAAATGCGCATAGAAGCTAGCTTTCCCTCAACAATAAATTTCAGTGTATTTATCAAATATGGAAAATTGGGAATTTAGCACGTCATACAGAAATCGTATTAATGATAAATTTTGTATTCCCGTAAATAACTTTGATAATATACTCGCATGTGCCCGCGCGGAAAACTGAATTGGCAAATTGGTTTTTTTGTTGTTTTCTTACGAAGACAATAGAATGAAACAATTTGTTTTTTAATTTTGTTTTTTCTTTTTACCCACTTATAACTACAATTCGAGTCGGAAAGAACCCAACCAATTGTAGAGGGATGTAAGAAAAGATAAACTCACTGTTTATTGTTGGTGTTTTGTTTAAGCTTTGATATTGTTACTTACAAGTAAGACTTTGAGTGTTTAAAATTCTTATTCGCTTTAGGGTTTTATTTGTATAATATTTTTAGCTTTTCTAAAATCTTAGGAAAAGGTTTCCTGATGAGCTGGCCTAAGCAACCAGTGAAATGCGCATAGAAGCTAGCTTTCCCTCAACAATAAATTTCAGTGTATTTATCAAATATGGAAAATTGGGAATTTAGCACGTCATACAGAAATCGTATTAATGATAAATTTTGTATTCCCGTAAATAACTTTGATAACAAGTAGAAGAATTTGTAACACGAGGAAATCTACTTTGTAAAATAATAATTTTTTTTTTCTTTATTTATTTATTCATTTTTCGAACTAAATAATTATGCGTACCCTACAATGGTATAATGCTAATTTTTATTACGTTTATTTATTTAATTACTAATTCAAGAATTATTGTTTTTTTTTGCCAACTTGCTTCAACAATGCCTTTTAGGTGCTAAAGCTCAAAATTGTTATGAGTTTTGAGTAAATAAATATTTAATACAAAAAAAAGTACCCCAAAAATTCAGAATGAAAAAAAAAATAGTTCAAATTTAACTGAAAATCACTAATATCTCTATTATTTTACCTTCGATAGCAAATTTGGATAGCAACTATTCATTAATTACATTTTTTTTAGCTCTAGGCAATTCCACTTCATTATTATACAATGTCTAGCATATTTCAGCGATAAGCGAATGGACCACAAAATTAAGCCGTTATAACAAATGCGACAGCAATGCTTCGGCGTCCACAGTTCATCCGGAAAAGCATCAAGCTCAAAATACTTTTTATAAATGTCTTCAACTTTACTGTTGAAAAACGTAACTTTATATTCCGGTATAGTACGTTTACCACAAAACAAATCAAATTTTGCCAAATAATTGGAAATTTTTGCCTAAACAAATCTTGCACTTAATGTTTAATTGTTTACTTTAATTTTTTATTATTTTTTAAGTTAAACACTTAAATCACAAAACAAATTATGTAGACAATAAATGCACCGCCAATTGACACTTTTTCAGTAAAATAAGAAATATAGCACTTGACTTTTGTTTTGATTTTGCTTTTCATTGTTTTTGTTGTAATGTAACGGATCATTTTAACCCCTAAAATCCCTGTTTTAATGGTGTGTTTGCTCTTTTTTAAAAGAAGGACAAAGAAGACCCATACCTTGCGGAGTAGGAGGGTTAAAATATTCTACAAAAATGTTCTCCGTAGCATTTTTCATAAATTTGCTGAACACAGTTTATACCTAAAATGTAAGGATCACATGATTGCTTATGCCGATTAACAAAAATAATGTACCAGAGCTGGAAAACTTTAACCCCCCAATTGGCGAGAAATTTCACTAACTCCAAACACTACGTTGGGAATAATAAGGAACAAGTAAGAGAGAATAGGCGGTAAAGCCCGACCATATGATACCCTACACCACACTGCATAAAAAAATTATCGAAAAAGTTTACATGGACAGTCAGTCACCCAGACGGACAGACATCGTTAATTCGACTCAGAAAGTGATTCTGAGTCGATCAGTATAATTAATGGTGGGTCTAGGACCACCTTCCCTAGAGGGAAGCGAACTGCCACCAATGTAGCCCCGTGATAGGTATTTGATGGAAGAGACCGGTTCTGGTTCTAACACTTTATATGAATAAGACCTATCACTTTTACATGGTGTTGTCATTGGAGAAAGTCAATTGACACCATTTGATCAGTCACACATCTATTCTCAATGAACGTGTTTAGTGTTATTTACTAACATGTAGTATTATTTCAATACAATGTACTATTATTTCAATAAAACAAGTCCTAGAACTAAATTCAAGAACCAAATTTTAGAAAGTCCGAAAAAATGTGCCTCACCACCGGTGAATACTGTACTGTAATTTATTCCTTTTTCTACTTTTTGTTCTTCAGATACCAGTTAAATTATTGGTACTTCTTGTACTGGTCATGAGTTCTTCCTTTTTCTACTTGTTCTATTTTCACAAATCCCAATAACAGTCTGTTGGAACAATTTACACAAATTTCCCGCAGGGAATATTTTAAAAATGCATTATACCCTCTCCACTATTGGGGTGTAGCTATAAAAAGTATGTCGGTCCTTTTCTTTCATATGTATTTTCTTATATCGAAATTGTAAACAAGAACTAAAAGAAATTGCATTGCGTTAAGTAAAACAGTAAAGCTGGCCACACACTTCTGATTTGTGCGTGTGAATTGTGCGAGCTCGACGTCTTGTTACTTGTTAATGGGGCTGTGCGCGCACAAATCTCAAGTAATTAAATTTTTTCTTTTACTTCTGATTTGTTTGATATGTTAGTTTTTATAACATTTTTTCATTTTAGTGTAAAACGAAACATTAACAGCCTGGTCATCGATTTCGAACGTTAACGTTCGCATAGAGAATTGTATTTAAAACAAAAACAAAATTCAAAAATTGGTTTTTGTTTTAAATTTAATTTAATTTAAAATGCCAATAGAAACTAAAAATTATTTTAATGCTCGTATGGTGAGAGATAATCCAGGAATCTTAAAAAGAGTTGATTGTTCTGTTTACTTTTGTGTGTATTACAAAGAAAGTTTATCCATCATAGAAGACGCAAAAGAAAAAACTCAAAATATTAGGAAAAAATATTTAATGAAAAATTAAAAAAAAAAATAAACAACAAATATTTTAATATTAGCAAAACCGATGAACAGTATTGAAACACTATCTCCGTAAGAACTAACTTTAGTAAACTCGACTTGATGTTGAACGGTTATTTTCAATATATTCTACTTTTTTGTTTGACAATCGAAAATAATTTCAATTTGAAAACTTTAGAAAAACATACGATTATATTTTTTAACACACATTTGTTTAAATAAAACTAATTAAAAAAAATTATTAGTATGTGTTTTTGGCCAGCATATTTAAAAGTGTTTTTGGAAATATTTTCATGCATATTTTTAACATTATTGTGCATATTTAAACTTACCCTGATAATAACATTAAATTTTTCTTTGTGTATTTATTAACTTTGATCAATTAATACACAAAGAAAATTAAAATGTTATTATCAGGGTAAGTTTATGTATGCACAATAATGTTAAAAATTAATAAATAATTATTCATTGCTTAATATTAGTTGTTATAGCGATACCTTTTAATATTCTAAAGTGTCATTATATCAATTTATAAAGGTAGAAGAAAAGGCAAACTATTCTAAATGAATATTACACTTGGTTAAGATTCGGCTAATACGCGTTTTTTCTTTTAACAAGACGCAAAGATATTTTTTTTTCTTTCTCGCAAAAAGACTTAAATTATTTCTTTCAATTAGAGTCTCTTTAATGTTCAATAATTTTCTTGCATAACTTTAAATAACTTTATATTTTAAAAATAATTGAAGCAAAACATTAAAAACCGATTTAAATCCCAAAACAAAATGTTTTTATTTGAAATCCTTATTTCTAAAACAACTGGCATTTATTCAAATAAAATTAGTTTTATTTTTTTGTTGGTCCAAAAATCTATTTTTTTTTGTTAATAACACTAAATGACATTGCCAATCTGTCTTTTTTTTTTTTTGTATTTTTTTTTAATAAACTTTCGATGTAGAACATGCCAACGTTGGCTTCAACAAAAAAAAAAAAAAAAAAAAAAAAAAAAAAAAAAAAAAAAAAAAAAAAAAAAAAACTCAAGCATTTAGACATATTAAATTTTATAAAAAAAAGTTTTTTTCCTCTTGTTTGTATTCCATTCCACACTTTAAATAAAACGAAAAAGTATAAAATTTAATGCAAATTGACAAGAATACTTTAAGAGAAAGTACATATACATATAGAACTATAAAAAGGGATGATTTGATGTACCGTTGTAAGCAAAAGTCTGTGTACGATTAAATCTTTGCGTACAAAAAAAATATGCCGGGTTATTAGATGCGGCGATTTTTCGTTAAAAGTGGCTACTTTTAGACCTGATTGGCAATGTAATTTGGTATTTGGTGATGTAACGATTTTTATTTCTGTTTTTTCTGGCGATGTTTAAAACTTTTGGCGATTATTATAACTGCATGTAAAACACTTTATAATTTTTGAATTTATATGGAAAAATTTGTCAAAACGGACCAAGTTTTTTTCTGAAATGTTTACAAATTTTAAAATTGCTTTACAAATCCCATTTTTTGAAATAATAAATTGATAGTATTGCCAGATGTTAACAGCTTAATTGATTCGCTTCGCACCTTTTAAGATGAGCAG
This sequence comes from Pollenia griseotomentosa, assembly GCA_963931875.1. Classification (NCBI taxonomy): domain Eukaryota; kingdom Metazoa; phylum Arthropoda; class Insecta; order Diptera; family Polleniidae; genus Pollenia; species Pollenia griseotomentosa. The sequence goes on along the minus strand of OZ007562.1, from coordinate 169,686,531 downwards.
CTCTTTAAGAATGGAATCTATATATTTCCTGGAATATGGCCAATATTTCAAAGAATAGTTCGGAACCGAAGGTAATTTTTTCAAATGGAAATCGTTAACTTGATTCGTTGCAGATCGCAAAGAATAGGCAGTTTTTTGAGAGCGGAATCTTAACCAAATTTTATTTAAACAAATATGGTTTCTGGGCACAAAGACTCTTTTTCGGAGAGATGCTGGTGAAATTATGGATCGATTCTTACCATTTTCAGTAGGCTTGACCCTTGTGATAATTAGAATCTAGGTACCAAATTTCAATTTATCTCCAATACTGTGACCTGTACTAGCGTTTAAGCCAGCCGGACGGAAGGACATTGTAAGAACAATTACAAACGTGATTCCGATTCGATTGGTATACTAAAAGCTGGATATAGGTGTTTTTAAAGTGTTACAAACATTAGCACAAACGCATAATACCCCGTCTACTATTGTGGTGTGGGCATATAATGTTTACGTTGCCCACACTTTTATCGACCACTGTATGTTGCAAACTTTATAAAACGATATTAAGTTAAGTACAATTTTTCTTTTGTTGGCACACTGAAGACCCAAATCAACTACAAGTGTCAAAAAATGTATAAAAAAACCCCCAAGAATTAAAAAAAAAAAAAAATAGAAAACTTTTTCTTGTTCAGACAAAATTTGACATCATCATTATTTGTCTTCAGCTTTTCATTGCTTCCTTATAAAGGGTGATCCAACAAGTAGATTTTTCATTAAAAAAAAAAGAACGAAATGACTTCGAACGAAAGTAAATATTTTTGCAATTGCTGTAACCATGAAATTACATGACCACGTCGCTTTTTTCACATTTATCATGAAGTACTTTTCGATTGTTGTTTAAATAATATAAAAAATTTTTATAAGTGATACAATTATAAACGACACGAACATATTAAAGGCCTGCATATTTAAAACAAACACATAACAAAAATCAGATGTGTGAACAAAATGTTGTGTAGAAAAACAATGGCAAATACTATGCGTTACTTTTCGCCTTAAAAATTGAATAGTGTTGTAGGGTATAAGGATTCAAAGAAATACACCCCAGGCAGTTTTTGTTTTTTTTCAAAACCTTTCTATACAATAAACATTGTTTGCTTTTTCTCCAACTATTTGAAATGAACCTCGTGCAGTCGGCGAGATTTTGTCATGTTCACTTGTGTGTCGTATGAAGTGGAAGCATGCAAAGAATTTCCGATGTTTACTTGTTTGAAATATCGTCAGCTTGGTGCATATGCCAAAATGTCATAACTGTGAAAAACGACTATTAAAAGTTTACATGGAGTTTTATGCAAATATGTATACCCGATAGAATTTTTTTGTATTTTCACCACTGCTTCCGGCATATGTGTTGAAGAAATATTTACGAACTTAGAAGTTAATAAAATTTTATTGAAAGTGAAAATTATTGTTTTGTGCCGCATACGCCACTTTTCTAAATATATTTTTAAAAAGTAACTTTTGTGCTGCATACAAATACTTATTGCTGTGTACAGGACTGCCAGAAAGTTGGCGATTTTGAAACGTGTTTGGCTGTGGGATTTTGGCGACTGGCGACTTTTTTTTGGCGTTTTTTATTATAACTGGCGAATAACCATTTATATTATTTCAGCGATTTTTTTAACAGTTTGTCATTTTTGTTATCATTACTAACTTAAAAAAAAAATCTGGCAACTTTTTTCACATGATTTTTGTTTTATTATCATTTTAAGTAAATTTTATATATTTAGTCACTATTTAATTTAATACATAGTATGTATGCAGATCAAAACACCAAATCGATGATGATTAACAGAAACTAAACAAAATTTACTTTCGGAGACTTTTTTGTATTTTTTCTCAGTTGTTGGCGATTTTTTGTATGCAATATTAAATTAAAAAAAAAATTAAAAATTTTACGAAAACTGCACAAAATTGGCGTTTGGCGATTTGTGACATCTGGTTTGGCAACCCTGGCTGTGTGTTGAGTTGTTGACATTTTATTTTGCTTTAGCTTCAACTACTTTTTTTTCATACGGCAATGAAGCAAAGCAAGAGTGAAATTAATTTTGTATGTGGAATTTGCAGCATTCGCCAAACAGTGGCATGTAGAGCAAAACAATACTACATAAACTTTAAAATAATTGATATGGAGCAAAATTAATGCTCAATATCTCAGAAACCATAAAAAAATTTCGTGAAAACGGTTTTGGATTCAGAAAGGGGGCACCTAACTCATTTTTTTTTTAAATTGTCGGTAGGTCAAACCAATAATGAGTTAACGATATGTGGCGTACGTACATAAAGAACTGCTTTCGCAAAAAATAACTGCTTGCAATATTACCAAAGAAATTAACACAAAAAAACATTTAGTACAAACATATTCAAAATTCTCATTAAATGAATAAAGAATTTTTGTATTTGTTTTTTCCACTCTCATTGCCGCAAGTATTTTTTATTCCCTTGTTAGTTTTAGTTTCACTATAGTGAATCATTTATTTTTTGCTTCCGCACACTTATGTTAATTCGTCGTCCACTCTGTTCTTCAGAATTTGTTTGTGACAGAGACACTAGAGTAAAAAAATTTAAATTTTTTAGATGATTTGAATTTATGTTGAAATGAAATTGTGCAGGCTTCTAATACATACATAAATATATGATTAACTGTTTCAAACATAATATGATTACGGTTTAACGAACAATGTTTAAACATTTTTTCTTTTATTGCATTGTAAAGTAAAACATTTCGGCCCTTATTATATAAAACGCAACGTAACGCAAAAGAATTTCATTGAAAGCAAAAACAAAGCCATAAATATTTTGTAAATTTGTTGTTAACTTGCTAAATTCTATGGTAAAAAAGATAATTTTGCCAGGAAAATGCAGTCAGAGGGAATGTTAGCCGGTTTTGAAAGCAAAAATTTTTGAAACACCCTGTTAAAATTCTATTGCTCTTCCAACATGTCTTCTATAAACAAATTTAAAGCCAAATAAATTAAATTGGTCAAAGAAATGTATTCCAAAAAAAGCTCTCAGTGGTATTTATTATAAGAGTATTTAGGCTTTTTTTTTAAACAAAATGGCTTTTAAAATTAAATTTTTCATTATGTAATGAATATTAAAAATATACTTAAGGGGGGAAGGAGGCTTCTCTGAAAGAAATTGTTAATTGTTGGGTTTTTTTTCCTGATATCAAAGTAGAGTAACAAAGTAAATAATGACTTAAGATTGGATTTTGGTACAAATTTTTAACTCAGCAAAGACTGAGAACCTTCTTTATTGGTAGGCATGCTTGCAAAGTTTGTAACTATTGACGATTATTTCAGTTTTTTACAAAATATCCGTTGTTTAATGCCATGCGTTTTAATAATATTCAGCAAAAACCCAATTTCGGCAAGGGCATAGGAGAAATATTTGGTCGATTTAATTCACCACCCTGGCCGAGAGGGTGTTTGTGCTGATGATAAAAATATTGGTCACTATGTCATTCTAACGTTCTGGCTGGTTGTTGGTCCATGTAAATAATTTATATGTATACAAATTATATAAATGTATTGCTAAAAGCTCCTTCTCTGGGGCAGCACTTCCTATTTCTTTGCCAACTTTCTTGCCAATATTTGCCCCCAGCCCCCATACAAATGCCAATCCCGAAAACAGCTTAAAATGTCAAATTTCCTTATTAATTTTGGTTTAATATAAACTTTGTCGAAGGAAAACATTTTGAAGGATCCGGGAGTACTGCTGGGTCCAGACTCGTCCATTGGTCCTATATCAACCTCGTCTCTAAAATCACTTTAAATCGAGCAATTTATATTTATCTTATATTAAGCATTTTATTTTATTCTAGGGGGTCCATTACTACCCAAGGGGGTCATATAGGGTAAACATTTTTCTCAAGATACTGTGATTTAGGGTATCACATGGTCTGGCTTAATCGACTACCCTTTCTTACTTGCTTAAATTAAAGATACTTAATGTTCTTGTTTATGTTTCATTTAGAATAAAATTAATTGAACTTAATCAAATAGAGCAGTGAGGAAAACATTTTCTTGCTTAAAGCTTTTTACAAGAAAATAAAATATTTCCCCCAAGAATTTCTTGTACTTAGAAACTTGAAATTCTTTACCAAAGAATAAATCAATTTTAATTTGAATTAGTAACACAAAGCAAAATAGAAATATAGCGGAGAAGAAACGTTTTAAGAAAATTGGTTTGAGTTTGGACATTAAGCATATCAAACAGAAAGTATTTACCAAACATAATTGACTTAAAGTTTTTAAATAACTTTGATTTAACTTTCAGCGCTTTATGGCAAAATAATTTTCTGGTAAAGAAGCCACTTGAGTTCATCATCCTTGATGAAATACAAACACAGCTACACTTGTTCATACTTCTGTTTCCAAATATTAAAATACTCCTACCCAGACAACTTTTAAAGTTTTCTTATTCGTAGTGGATTTTTTTTTGTTTGCCTGCAAATTAAAAATATTAATAAAATTGAAAACTTTTGATTTTCTATGAACTTGTTATTCACTTATTATAATTTGAAGAGATTGCTGTGTATTGCTCTGAGTTTTAAGTTCTTCTTATTTATTTTAATTCTTTATATAAAGTATTTAAAGGAAAATAAATTACTTCGTTTAAAAGGCTCTATTGACAAAGTTTAAAGTTGATGTATTTAACTTAAATAAATATTGAATATTGTGAAAACATAAAAAAACAATAATTTTAAAAAACCCTTTGGAAGATCTTAAATGATGAGTTGGGACAGGGTTTTTTAAGGAATGCAACTAATACCGATATATCGGCGAAACTTAAGGTTTGCCGGTTTAAGTGTCGATAAAACCCCCGGGGGTTGTAGGGATCATCTTAAGGATATTGAACCTTTTGGTGTAACATCCTTTTGGAATCCGCAAGGTGAAAATTGACCGTTCTGCCATGGTTATTTACTTCTCCCGAAGGTTGTAGGGATCTTCTAAAGGATCCTTCCTGGAATGGTAAAAATTTACCATTCTGTCCTGGTTATTAACTCAACCTCGGCGCTTTAATATACTGGCGTTATTCGAAATATCTTATATTTTAAAATCATTTGAGTGCTCCCTGGGTTGCGCCAAACTTCCAAAAGACAGAGCTCTTTGTGTTGCTATGGACTCATTGAGTTTCAGTTTGTACCTCAGTACTTAACTGAGGTGCTACGGGAGCCAGTGGCCCCCGGTATGCCAGAGCCGGTCTGACTATTGGTGTGGTCTCCGTAAGTATACTTCTTGCGAAAAATGCTTGGGACAGTTCGTTCTGTGGATGGCCCTAGGTGATGTTGCTATTCAACAGAAGCTGCTTGAATTAATGAATAGCAGTGGAGGTTAGATAACTCCGACTCCTAAACAAGGGTTGGGTGTATAATTTTTGGCGGATCATACACTCGAAATTGCTACCTGTATGTGCAAATGATTCTTCACACACACAGGGGCATTTGGTAGGTGCTTAATATTAACACACCATGTGGTAGAGATCCACCATTAGATAAGGCCGTAGTGGAGGTGCTCATGTAAATCGATATCACAGTTATCGATACGGCGTCCCCTCGAGAGATGTGTTATGCCTCTAAGGGATCATATTTAAAGCATTCTAAGAAGTCAGACCTCTTGGTGTGACATCCACTGGGAAAAATTCCGCTTCGTTAGAGCAAGGATATAAGATGTATGTCATACGTCTTAAAACAGGTGTATGCAACCTGGGGTGCACCTAGCTCCTGAATTCTAGGATTCTTTGGGACCAATGATTTCCAACGAGTTCAAAGTAACACCATACAACTTTCTTTTGTGGTGCCACGGGAGTCAGTTGAGGATGATTTCGTGAGTACATCTACCAGAATAATGATGCTTTTTCGCACGAGAGCTGCTTTTGCACGAGGGCTGCATTGGATAATATAGTAAAAGGGGGAGATAAAGAAAGAGAAGGTGATTTGATGATGAATAAAGTGGAGACTATTATAGAAGAATATGATGAAGAGATATTTGAAGTTTGAATTCAGTATGAAAATCATTGAGTAATTGTATGCCGTCCCAACAGCACCATGAATGATGAAAATGATTGACTGATTGTTTGCCTTACCAGAAAGAACCGTGCATGAATGAAAACTCCTGGTCCATGTATAATGGACAAAGAGTGAGTGATTAGATGAATTTAACGTGAAGATGATGAAAATGATGATGTTGAGATGCAGTTTTGACTATTCTCAGACGGTGTTCTTTTGTCAAGGATATGTGCTCCTTAAAGAATCACTTTAGTGTATTCTGGAATTACGTGGTAGCTGTGGTTAATACCTAGCATCGCAGGAGGGGTAACATTCACTTGAAAGGCTGATTTTTAATTGTTGTAGAAAATTTCGGTTAGTGGACGTATCCGGCTCTTAAACAATGGCTTGGTGGATTTAACACTCGAATTGCTACCTGTACTCACGCAGGGGCATTTGGTAAGTGCTTAATATTAACTCACCATGTGGTTAAGTCTTCCGTAATGGAAAGTCGCAAGACAGGTTTTCACGTAAATCGAAGACACAACTTTCGATATGACGATAATTTTTTTGTTTTAGATATTTTTGAACAAACAATTTAATTTTCAATGCTTAATTTGTGCATAAAACTAAGAGAAATAACACATTAAAAATCAGATCATAAAATCAAAGCCGAATAATTAATAGTTTTTTTTTATTGTTAAGATGGATGTACACTAGGGCGGGTCGATTTTTTTAAATCGTATAGCAAAATCGTGAACTAAAATAAAATCCTAATCCGCGCCTCTCGGCTTGAAAATTAATATGCCCGCCTTTGCCAAAAAAAATTAATGTTTGAAAAATTTGCTTTTTCCAAAAAGAAATCGAATGTTCTGAATAAAATTGTTTAGTAAGGTAGTTCTTTTGCACTTTATATTATTCTACACTAAAAATTTTTTACATAAAAAAAATAATCACCCAAGTAAAAAAATTTTTTAAGTCGAGAGGCGCGGATTAGGATTTTGTTTTAGATACATGGTTTCTTCGGAGAATTTTCTTAGAATTTTATGTAGATTACGTTTTTGCTATACGATCTTAAATTTTTTTTTTTCATCCATACAAATCAACCCGCCCTAATGTACACACTAACTAACTAAGTACTTTTTTATGAAAGCGAGCATTTATCTTAAAAAAGTTTGCGATGCTATGCTCATGCCGATGCCTGTTTGCTACGCAGTATGGTTATATTTTTGAAAACAATATGCATCTTTCATTTTTGTTATGCGTGTTTTATTATTTTTTTTGCGCATTATCGTCTGTTGTTACGTATTTCTCAACAGCTACCCTTTGCAGTGATGCCAGATGATGCATCAGATGCACCGCAGTGATGAATTTCCGAGCCGGTCCATTATTCTGTTCCATTAAAATATAAAAAAATTAACCACCTTGTCAGAATTTATGTAAGGTTAGGTGCAATGGTCAGCCGACAAGAGGACGGCTCACTTGGGATCTTATACCGTTCCCTTTATGATACCCTGAGCCCAGAGTGGAGCCAGAGTCAAGCTAGTTTTCACCAGATTTTTATCCAGACATTAATACAGCCTCGAACAAATTCGACTTCCTGCAAATAAGAGAAATCGTCCTAAGTCCTACATTAGATAGAGCATCCAAGCACGGCAATTCTGGTCTCCCAAAATGCCTCATCCTAATAACCCCGATACCGGATCATTGGCAGTGAAAGTGAACCACTGTTTCTCCCTTATCTCCTTCTCATTATGGCAACTTCTGCAGTAGTCATTATAACCTCGGCCCATCCTTTTCGCACTATAACATGGTCGAAGGCAACAATAATTTGTTTTTAGATTTTTGATGGAGAACAAATTTAACCATAATATTATTGCCGGTCAAAATAATAGTTCCTCTTATAAGAGTCAACTCAAAATTGTAAAATTTTTACATTCTGGAAGAAATCGATGTACAGTGGTCATATCTACGCACTGTAAAAATTTAGATCAATTTATCTAGTATTTTGCAAAAAAAAAAAAAAAATTAACTGTATCCCCCTTTGTAAAGGGTGTTTTTTTTTTAATAGAGTAACACAAGTTTAAATCATAATAAAACAAGGAAATATATTTTTAATATCAATGAAACCGGCCTTATTGGAAAGAAAAATTCATTGAAATTAATGTTTAGATATGATATCTGCCATGTGGCCGCCACGGCTGGCGCGTAGAAGGCGCAATATGGAACACAAATTTTTAACAACTTTTCGCATTCTGACCACCATCGTTTTCGAAAACAAATGGGCTAATGACTCCGCCATCCCATAAAGCGCACCAAACAGTAATTTTCTGTGGATATAATGGTGTTTCGACACAAGCTTGTGGATTCTCCTCACTCCAAATGCGACAATTCTGCTTATTTACGTACCCATTCAACCAAAAATGGGCTTCATCGGAAAATACAATTTTGAATGGAAATTCAAAATCAATATCAGTTTGTGCTTCAGCCCATTCGCCGAATTATTTTTATTAAAAATTTCAACAATTTGCATGCGTTGCTCTGGTTTAAGTCGTTTCATAATGAAATTTCAAAGCAAACTAAACAAAAAGCAACTTTCAGCTGTTAAATGGGTGCTCAAATAAAGCAGTGATGCCAACTCAAAGTTCTGACACTCTAACGCTTTAGTAAAAAAGTACATATAAAAACAGTTTTTTGTCTCTACTAAAAATTTATAAACTTTGAAATAACCCCCTTTGGAGGAACCAGTGCGATATGTTAAAATTGTTTTGTTAAAGGCGACCATACACAGAAAAAATTATTTTTCCAATTCAAACAAAAAATTTGTAGAATCAAAACATTTTTTGTCTGAAATCGGTCCTATAAACAAATTCGCATATTCAAACAATTTATTTGCATTTCGTTTATTGAAAAAAAAACACTGATTTTTTCAAACAAATAATTTAACTGAATCAAACAAATAGTTTACTGAAAATCATATAAATTTCAAAGAAATTATTTTGCTGAATCAAACAAAAAAATTTTTGCACAAGCAATGACGCGTACACAAGCAAGCACTGTAGGAGAAGATGAAGGCAGAGCAGAGCGGCGGCTGGCTTTGAGACACATTTTTTTGTAGGTATAATTTTTGAACCAAGTCTTGTTTATATACACAATGTTTTTCTTCATCACTCACTGTTGCTGTATCCTTTCCTTGGCTAAAAAAGAAGAAATGTAACCAAAAACGGCAGCAGACCGACTCGATATGTTTTTCGTCATCATTAAATTTTTTTATTTGATGAATTTAACTAAACAGTTAAAAAAAAATTGAATACGCAATTTGGTTTTCATTCTTTTTTACCAACTTTGAAACCAACCAAAATGTATTCTGTTTCTTCTAATGTTGTTGTTGTTTAAAAAGAGTGAAACGTTTTTTTACTTACTTTTATTTTTTTTTTTTTACTACAAACCTCGCCATGCTATTTGATCATCTTTCTTTTTGTTGTACTTTTTTTAAAGCGTCCGAAAATAGACTGTATGTGTTTTTTGTTGTTGTTCTTATATTTAACATAAAGGAGTGTTGCTTACATTATATTACAACATTAAAGAGCGTTAAATATTTTATACAAAATTATGAAAACTTGAAACCAATAACGCGTATATTATATTTTTGAATAGTTGTCAACATTTTTGTTGGTTAAAATTAGAAACATCTGGCATTCTACAGTTAATTTTGATGTCGTGAAGACACCAGCCAGATCTGCAATGGCAGCTTTGCTGTCCTTAAATACGCATATCTCTCTCAATACACGATAATGTATCAGCCAATTTGCCGCCCGCTATATGGTGGAGATTTCAACCATACCCAGAGAAAAAACATGTTTAAATATGGTCACCTCCAACAAAACTATTTTTAAAGAAAATTTTAAACATATTACAATTCATTTAACAATACTATTGTCACCGACAACCATTTTATGCTTGAATTAGTCCTCCATCAAGAAGCTATAAACATATTGTGTTTGCCTCTGAACATGTAAGGGTCAAAAATAACTTAAACATGTTTAACACTTATAATAGCTTGGTTGGTTTTCAACCATAGCATGTTGCTCTTGAAAAAGAGGAAAATACTATTGTTAATTTTAAAACAAATTAAAAAATAAAAAAAAAAATACAATATGGTTATATTAACCATAATATGTTTAAAATTTTCTTTAAAAATAGTTTTGTTGGAGGTGACCATATTTAAACATGTTTTTTCTCTGCGTGCAGCTGTGTGTACAACATTTATAAGGCATAATTTTTTTTAAAGAAACGAAAACACCATAATTAAATTTTTAACAAATTCCTCTGACTTTTTACATATATTGTAAGCTTTAAAAAAGTTAGAAAGATTTGTTAGAGACTGTGAATGCAAATTAGCCACTTTTTCAATTAAAAACCTCGAAAGACTTGCCCTGCATATTACTATTATTTGGCTTATTGATAACTAATATTTAATTATAATTATATAATTTGCTGTCAGTATTAAGACGACAAAAGCTAAAAAATCTTAATCATTTCCGAAAATCATTTGAAAAAAAAAAAAAAAATAATAAAGAAATGAAACGTGTGCAAGTTTATTTTCTTTTGTTTAAATTCCTTTAGATACAAAAATTAATAAGTCTACTTAGTGTTTTTATACAAATCTTTATCACTATCTTATGAATAATAATATTTTGTACTTAAAAAGCAACTTACTAATGTTTCACTATCTCTGTATGTGTGTTTGTGTTTGCATGTGTATGTGTGTGACAATAAGGACATTAACAATAATCATGATGATGAAAATGTTCATAATGAAGCTGATCAGCAAAATGAGATAACAAAAGAAATATTTCTTAGTAACTTATTAACAATACGAAGAAGAATCTTGTGAAAACAATTGTATTTCTAAAGGAAGAGCCTAAAACCAAACAAGAATCAACCAGGAACTAACAGGATGTTGCCATCCTGCCGTGCTGCTTTTTTTGTTTTGCTAATAAAGTAGCGTCACTAAATTGGAAATAATTTATAAAAGTACAACAACATTTTGCAGCATTTGTATCTTCAAAGTTAATGTAAGACGATAATAAAATAATAAATACTTATAATATGAATGTAGAAAAGAATAGAATCTCATAATGGAAAAGACTTAAATGAAATAATAAAAAAATAGAGAGATATAAACATAATATTAAGCGTGTGACGAAAGAAAATATTAAGTAGCTAAAGAACAACAACAATTGAGTTTTAACATTTTGGGTGTAAAAGAACTCATTGAATTAATTGCATGGGTTGGGAAGGAAAACTGAAATCTTGGCTGCCAAAAGGAATTAAAAGTAAATATGAAAAATAATGTACAAAACTTTCTTAAAGATTGAAGAAAAAATTGGCGTGGTTTCTTGATAATAATCCAGCAATAATTGGAGCATTTTTTTTTTTGGTTTACAAGCTCAAAATTTTAAGATTGCAAACTCTATTTAGACTTGTGTATACAAACAAAAGTTCTGATAGTGTATAGAAAATATTCCTGGAAAATATTGAAGGAAAAAGGCTATTAAGGTATAAAACCTTTTAAAATCGTAATTTGACTTAGAATACACATTCGAAAAAATGTGAAAATTTATAAAAATAAATGTTACTCACCATTAGAAATAAATTCCCAGATTCTATTTTAATTTTAGTTTATTACAAAAAAGGTTTTGGTTAAAAATTATGTAGGTCAAGTGACTTTTCATACTGATTGAAAGGCTTCTTACCAAAATTCTCAATCACGTTTTTTAATTAACTGTTGTGAATGGTTGATATCCGCTCGATAGTCTTGTTTTTAAGCTCTTGAGCTGTTATGGGATTATTGCTGTACATTTTCGATTTAAAACAACCCCACAAAAAAAAAGTCTAAAGGTGTCAAATCGCACGATCTTGGTCGCCAAATAACTCTTTCTCTACGAAAAAAATGCAATTTTGGAACTTTTCTTTGTATGGCAAGTAGCACCATCAACCACGGATTGTCAAAAATATTGCTAATAAAAAAAGGTTAGTTTACATAAAAAATTAGTTTGCATACACACTTTGACAAGTCGACCACCGAAAAAAAACACCATATGTTGACCTGACCTCACCTTCTAGTGAATTCGACTTGATAGCAGCTTCAATAATGGTGAAAGAAAACATTAAGGGGTCTCAGCATACGATCCACGATCCATCGATGATTACTAGTAGTGCGAAATTGTTCTGAGGAAATTTGAACATCTTTTTTATTTTCAGGAAATTTATATGAACGTTGATATAATCGCCTTAACTCGTTATTAATTTTTACAAAAATGAATTTGTTTTGATAACATCCAAAGATAATTACATATAAATAATTTTAAAGTTAGCTTACTGTATTTTTTAAAAATTACATATGTACCTAATATTTATGACTTAAATAAATATAAAAATGAATGTATTCGAAATCATTTTCTTTACAATATTCATTTAAATATGAAATAAAAATGTTATGTTAAATTTTTTTCAAAACGTATCTTTTTGGGAAAAAGTGTATCTTTTTGTAAACTAAAATGTATCTTTCGCAAAATTTCACTGGCAACACTGATATCTACGCAAAGGAAATTGAGAATTTTTAACTACAATGCTAAATTCGCCCTCCTTTCTGGCTGCGAACCCTCAAACGCAATAAAAGCCAAAATTAGGACCCTTCAAGTCTTTGCAAACAGGTGTTAGTTACAGTACTCTAAAAATGTAGACATTTTTATTGTCAGTATGTGGGAGGTGCCACGGCCACTTAAAAATTTAAAATATAAATATTAATAATAATATGTTAAGCACCGGGGAATCAGAAAATAACTGTGACAATTCCAGGAAAATCGGTTCAGTACTTTATAAGTCAATAGAGAACAAACAAACATGCGCTTTTTAATTTTTATATTATTTATTGCTCCCTTCTACTGCTCTTCTGCCACCTACCCCGCCCATTTTTATTTTAAAATTTATAGTTTACCATAATAGTGGCTTTAACCACGTTTGAAGACTCTAACTATAAAAGTTCTTCAATTGCGCGATATTTTACATATGGGCATTTTCGTACGTGACATTTTACGCCATATTATGCAAAAACAGTAGTAACTGGAAAACATTTTTAACATTATGTTTCATTTAGAGGGCACTATATATGAACAAATATATCACTTTCGGCACCTTGTTGTTCAAAATATCGAGCAAAATAAGTGCATATCGTACGTGACATAAAACAGAAGTGATTTTGGGGTGAATGTAAAAAATACGAAAATCTGCGAATTGTGGGAGGTTTTTCTTCTTTTTTTTTTGATTTTTTACAATAAACCACATATTTTTCCTTTATAATCCGTAACTGGAAAAACAATTTTTTTTGATGATTTTATAATCAACAAAATGAAATATCGTTCGTGACATGATTACCTTACGTGACAAATTTTTCTCTTATAGTATTTACAAGGCATTAATATATATTTTTTGCAAATACATGTATATAAAAACTTTAAATAAAAGCTTCGTACAGACGGTGGTCAGATCTTACAATGTTGTCAATTTTCTGACAATGGTGGCATTGTCAGATGCATTAATTTAACATACCTGCCAAATGAATGAATGAGCTTACAATGTTCATACAGTTGCAAGACATTTTTAAGCAATTTTAATGACAAGATTGTAAGATCTGACCACCCTCTGTATGAAGCTAAACAAGTCAGAAAGTGTAGTCGGTCAAGCCCGACCGTATTATATCAATTTAAAAAAAAATTCAGATCAATATATTTTTGCAACATATATTTCGCTTTGAACTTGTTTTCGAAACACCTAAGACTGATCAAAAGATGTTTTTGCACCACGTACGTGACATTAGAATAGCATCCAAGTCAAACACAAAAATATACTGCTAGACGAACCATATATTGAGTCTTTCCTCTTGGATCTTGTTCATTGTTGTTGTTACATTGTTACTAAAAATGAATCAATGAGAAAGTGAGTTTAAACTTTTATTTTTTGCTTTTTAAAAATTGTAATAAGCTATAAGTACCTCGGCATAGTAAAGTTTTGGTGTTTTTTTTTCCTTTCTACCATATTTGAAATAAAGTTTCAAGCGTTTTAATTTTTTTGAGTCGTGGTTGACATTCTCATGGAAATGACCATATGCATCTTTGGGGGTATTGCTACCCCTGCGCCTTTTTTTGTTTTATGCGTTTAAAGATGGTTTTTATGTTTACGGATTTATAGATTTGTTGGTTCAAAAACATTTTAAACCAAAAGAAGAGTTTAACTTACTCAGATTTATTAGCCCTAAGGGTCGAATGACTAGGTTAAGGTAAATTTTTCATGCAATTGATAACGAAATATGGTGGGGTACCCATATTCATATATTCGAGCACTTATGCCAAAAAAGCTTAAGCGACAAAAACACAATTTTACAGGAGAAGGTTTTTTATTTGTAATGAAATTTTGTATGAAGGTTGTCGCTTAAGCTAAAATTGTTTTTGCAATAAAATCGAACGGTACCTTATGTGATCATGACATTTTTGGAGATGATGGAAGTGTTGCCAATAAATTTATTTATTAAAAAAAACGAAAATTGAAAATGATGTCGCTTAAGCTTTTTTTGCGGTAATAGCTCGTATCGATATAAGTAGACTTAACTATTTTCTGTAGTCGGTGATTAATATTTAAAAAGGAAAAAAATCTAAATTATCCCTTTAATAACCTTTAGGGCGGCAAAAATTACCCAATACTTTTTTTATCATTATCAAGCAAAAAAATAAAATCAGACATTAACTGTAGTCAATTATAAAAACAAAATTAGATAACTTTGTAAAAACCAAGGACAACCAGGCTTCCTGATGACTGCAGCGAATTTCAATGAATTTATGTTTATATGTAGATAGCTAGCGTGGCTTAGAATCTAAGGGGGCTATTTCGTGAATTCCAGCCTAGTGAAGGATTAAAGGAGGTCTTTAAGTTAAACAATTTCTGACTATGTTAAATCTGGTTACCTCCAACAAAATCATTTTTAAAGAAAATTTTAAACATATTATGTTTAATTTAACCATATGATTGCCACCGAAGGCCATATTATGGCTAAATTTTGTCCTCTATCAAGAAGCCATAACCATATTATGGTTACCTCCGAATATGTTATGGTTAAGAATAACTTAAATATACTTAACACTTATAATAGCATTGTTGATTTTCAGCCATAGCATGTTGCTCTTAGCAAAGTGGGAAATACTGTTGTTAGTTTAAAGACAAATTAATGTCATATTTACCATAACATGTTGAGAGGCAACCATAATATGGTTGTGGCTACTTGATGGGGGACTAATTTAACAATAATATGTTTTTTGGTTGGAACAACATGGTTAAATTAAGCATAATATCTATGAATAATTGTGATTTTTAGTTGAACTCTTAATTTTTTTATAGTTTTTTGAATTTTTTTTTTTTTTAGTTAGGCTCGATTTCATTAAATTTAATTTTTTTTTTTTAATTAAATTATTTTTACTGAAGGAAAGAATTTTACAACATGAAATTTTTTATTAAAATTTATTGATAATTTTCTTGGCTGAGCTGGGTTTCGAACCTGGGTTGAATTTACATGTTTCAAGAATCACCACATTCTCTCATCAGAGTTCTAACCACTGCGGTGCCTGCCAGCCAACAGTCAAACATCAATATTTAACGAGTGGTACTGGTAGTTCGAAATTTGCTGTAATTATCATTTTAATTTTATATTACATGTTGCTTTCTTTCTTCTGTTTTTTCGTATTCTTTCTGTCAAGACTTTGTTTTAAAACCTGAATACATTTGTTTATTACAGTACTTTTCGCTTATAGTCCATTCCGCTTAAAGGCCAAAAACGGATATAAGCCAAAACTGTCATATTCACATGTAGATTTTTTTTGAATTTCATACAAATTATTTGTTCTAAGGTCCATTTCGCTTGTAGTCCATTTTCGTTTAAAAGCCACATTTTCTTAGCATGCGTATATAATTCTTCATGCAAAAATGTTCGCTTATAGTCCACTCTGTTTTTTATATATTTTTAATCAACTGGCAACATGTTTTAATTTACCTTTCTGGCAATTACAGCACACGCTCGGAAATTCGATCCACTTTGTTTTTAAGGCGATTCGAGTTTCCGAATTATTCGAATTTCTGGACGGTTTTTTTTTACAAAAATTTAGATAAAGTTTATTTAACATAAAAACTATAAAAAACTTAACGAAATATAAAAAATAACTATTCAGTTCATTTGACTTTATTTAGTATGTGTAATACAAACACCAAAAAAACTGAGTTTTAAACTCTAACAACATCAAGTTGATTCTAAGAGTTCGAATTTCTGAGCGTCTACTGTATTATAAATGCCAAATTTCGCAATTTATATTTCATGACATGGTGTCTTCGTCTGACAATTTTTTGTTAAATAAACGTCCAACTTCATAAAAAAACGCTAATAAAAATAAAAGAGTTTTTTTATATAGACTTTGACGTTTGGTATAACAAAAAACTGTCAGGTGGAGACCCCATGTAAAGATCCTATGAAATTGATATTTATGTTTGATTTCGTCATCCAAAGAATTAAAATGAATCTCATACGCATTCGTTTTTATTGAAATCTTTTAAAGCATTTGAATTAATTAATTAAAAAGATTTTTGTTTTAACTATTTATTTTAAATAAATCAATATTTGGTTATGTTTTAAATAAACTTTTCTTTGGTTTAAAAAGAGTGGATTTATTGAAGAAAATAATATTTATATAGTCCGAAATGTGGATTATACTAGGTTTCACTTATTATCCATAAAATGGCTTATAAAAAAAATCGGTTATAGTCCAAATTCGCTTATAGTCCACAAAAGTTGTGCAACTATAGTAGTGGACTATAAGCGAAAAGTACTGTATGTGTTTTGTCCACTTTCTTCGACATTTTATTTGTACAAATTGAAGTACAAACGTAAACATTAGAGCTAGTGCCATAGCTATTTTAAGAATAATTGTAATTTTTAGTTGAATTGTTCATTTTTTTTTTAGTTAGGCTCGAGTTCATTAAATTTAATTTTTTAATTAAATTATTTTTACTGAAGAATTTTCTTCAAAAATAATGGGTGATTTTTAAGCGTTTTTTTTTTTTATCTAATAAAACACTCAAATTTGCGTCATATTTTCAAAATTTTTATTGGAATCGATAAACTGGTCTTTGCCATTTACTTTTTAAAAATAACTTCATGTTAATGTTGCCCCCGGCTCCGGTTCATTCGTAAGGTCCAATTTTGCACCACTTTTTCGAGCATTTCGGCCTGTATTCTATGAATAACACCTGTTATGTTATACTCTAAGGCTTCATTCGTGTTTGGCTTGTCCACATAGACCAACGACTTCACATAACCCCACAAGAAATAGTCAAGAGGTGTCAAATCACATGATCTTGGCGGCCAACTCACAGTGCCATTTCGAGAGATAAACTGCTCACCAAAGTCATCCTTCAATATGTCCATTGTTTCACGAGCTGTGTTGCATGTGGCACCATCTTGTTGAAACCACATATCAACCAAGTCCAACTCAGCCAATTGGGGCAAAAAAAAAAGTCGCGTATCATGGCACGTAGTTGAATAACACATGCCCAATACTTGAGAACGGCGACGAACTGGCATTTCACTATCCTCATTAACACTGGTCGCTGCGGCTGCAATATTCTCTTCGGTACGCACTCTACGAACGCGAGTCGGTGGTTTAATGTCCACTTAAGTAAATTTGGTGCGAAATTTGGTGATAATAGCAAGAATTGTTGATTCACTAGGTCGATTACGACGACTTTAAAAAGTTCGTAACAAACGATGGACATTTCTAACAGAGCCCGAATTTTGATAATAAATTTCAACGATTTGCAGTCGTTGCTCTTTTGTGAGTTTCTCCATGATGAAATTACAGATGTAGTTTGCACAATTACCAACCAGTGCTGCCAGCCCGAAAAACTTAATTCATAAAAAATCACCCTTTAGTATTGTTGGAGGTGACCATATTGAAACATGTTTTTTCACTGCGTGAACTGAATAACTTTTACCGTTTAGAAGAAAAAGGCTTTTATTTAGGGAAGATAAGGGAATGGGTTATTAAAACGACTAATCGGGCCTTGGGGAGAAGTAAGGATTATAAAGTAGCTTAAGAAAATCGATTTTTACTCACTTCTACGCAGAAATACGGTCTGTTTTGGACTACGAAAGGTATTATTACAGGCCACAATGCTAAATATGTTCGGGGATCTGATGAGATTCGTAATAGGCATAACCTGGTTGCATACAACTGTTTTTTCTACCACTTTTCCTTCTATATTTTCTATGCTCTGATCTTTTCTTGTAATGGACCGCATTACTCTCGGGGTGAGTGTGTTGCGTATTTACTTCATATTTGTTTTCTTTATTCACCTACCTGCTATCAGAGACTGCAAGTTGAAGCTATCTTTATTTAGATTCTTTATTTCCGGAACTTTATGGACAAAAATACATCTTACGTTCTTGTTTTGTTATTTGAAGATATTTAAGTGCCTAAAACTGTATTAAACAATATAGCAATTTTTTCAAATTAAATAAATTTAAGATTTTTAATTTTGATATTTTAAGCAGGCTAAAGTTCATTGAAATCAATTTCCATTAAAATATTTTTATGAACAAAGGAATTTTACAACATGAAATGAATTAAAATTTATTGATAATCATTCAAAACAACCTTCGATCTACCAAAGTTAAGAATCATAAACAGTTCAATAAAATAACCACAAAACTAATTAAATTTAAGATAGTTAATCGCGGTTCAGTTTGCCAAATGTTAAAAAAAATAAATTTTTATTTAAAATTAAGAACATCACCAACGCTTTTTAGAAACCCACATTCTACAAATATGCTAATGTTTCATACACGTTTTACTCCTATAAGACTTCTTATTTAAAAACTATAAGTTCTTGTGTTCTTTCTCTTTTTTTTTTGCATTAAAAAGAAACTGAATAAATTCCGAGAGAAAAAAACAGCCACAACAAACTTGTCAACTTAAGTTAATTACTTGGAAATAAATATATTTCTACATGAGTTCACATGCATAAAACATTCAAATGTAGAAATATTTATTTATTCACGTCGAATCAGAATTTGTGGTATAAAAATCTTTATTTTCTTACCTTTGGGAATACATCATTAAGTTAATTTATTATGATGCTGTTGTTTCTCTTGTGCGTATTTATTGTGTTTACAAGTCTGTAAATAAATTAAGAAGCAATGCAAAAAAATATTCAAAGATTAATTATACAAATCTGTTGGAAGAACAAAAAATTTGTACATATCAGCAAATAATCGTACATTAGAATATCAAATTAATGATTCCTTGAGAAGAGATGGGAAATACATGTTGAGTTTTTCGAGGTAACAAATACGTAATTTAAACCGTTTTGGGGTTAATAAAAACTTTTTTTGTTGAACTAAGTTATCCAATTTCATGCAATTAATTAAGAAAATTTAAATTAGATTTCATTTAAGTATTAGAAAACTGTTTTTATCTAAGTTTTTTTTTCTCCTTAAATTTGGTTAAATTTATAATCAATTTTTACAACATTTAAACTAGAGGCAGTACCCTAGAGGGAAGCGAGCTGGCACCAAATTAGCCCCGTTATAGGTATTTTGTGGTAGAGACCGGTTCCAGTTCTAACACTTTATGTGAAATTGACCTATCACTTTTACATGGGGTTGTCATCAGAGGGGTCAATTGACTCCTAACAGCCACCATTTGACAAGTCACACATCTATTAACAATAAAGTTAATAAAGTCAATGAACGTATTAATTCTAAGTTACTAGATTGTAGTATTATATTAATAACACAAGTCTAAATTTAAGAACCAAATTTTGGAAAGTCCCAAAAAAAATGTGTAACACCGCCGGTGAAGACTGTACTGTAGTTCATTACTTTTTCTACCTTTTTGTTCTTCATAAACCAGTTAAATGATTGGGTCTCCTTTGGCTGGTCTTGAATTCTTTTTTAGTACTTTACTATTTTCACAAATCCCAGCTGCAGTCTGTTGGAACCATTGACACAAATTTCCCGCAGGGTACAAACTCTTTTTCTTTCTCTTCATAAAAACAGTGACGATAATTGAGTTGTTATTTGTCAAATACTTTCAAGCATGTAGTCACAGACAAATGTGTTCTTAAAAAAATTGAACTTATAAATATTTGAAGATTTAAAAATGTGAACCCAAAAAAAAAAACAAGTTCTGCATAGATTATGCGCACTTCATGTGTTACACTGAGTAATTTCAAATCATGTAAAAACATTTATTTATAACGAACTAGTTCCTAAAATTTCTTTGACTCACTTAACATTTCAAACCTAATTCTAATAAAAAAATTTTTCAATAAGTCAAATAAATAATTTATACGACAAGTATAAATAAATTTACATTATTCGCGGTGTTTAATAAAAAGTACACAGAAAAAAATTCTCCAACATTTTTCACCAGTTAAAGCATTAATCAAAACTAATATCAGTTTTAATTAAAAATTTAATCAAGTGAATTAAATGTTTAATCAAGTTAATTAAATGTTTAATCAAGTGAATTAAATGTTTAATCAAGTGAATTAAACGTTTAATTGATACTTTTAATTTGTTTACTGGTGCAAATTTAATTAATTTTTTTTTAAGTAATATCACAAATTTTTTAATTGAAATCAGTTTTTATTTTTTTCTGTGCACACATTCTTTAATTTTACATTACGTATGTTGTGAAGAAAGCTAAGGACCATACGTACTCTTTTTTAGAGGACAATCATCTATTTAAACTGGCTGTCATCTTTAAAATTTGTGTCCTCTTTTATCATCTTTTTTCATAATCTGTCATCTTTGTCCTCTTTATTTTTAAAAGCATGATCAAAATTTGTTTTTATTTTTATAGATAAAAATAAATTTTATTTCACGACGATCACCGGGTTTATCTGTCAAATCGTATGGAAAATGTCGTGCCGTGATTGTTCTTTTCTCATATACCTGCAGTATAAAATTTTAAGTAAGTTAGTGCAATGAATTTTTAAGTTTCGTTTTACTTATTTATAGGTAAATGTTAATTTGTATATGGGTAATTCCAAAGTGTTGAACGTGACAGTCGTACGCATCAAAAATGCAACAACATTTTAAACAACAAATATTTTTACGTTCTTTTAACCCTTAAATTATAGCACTAAGAAAGCACTATTATCTATGCTAAAGTTTGTGGGGGGCGCGATTCTAGGTCAAAGATAATGGCAAAAGAAGTTGCGGTTCGAACGTGAAAAAAATAGAAGTAGTTTTTGTGGCCATGTATAAAAAGTTGTAGTTCAGCGAAACCTGGCACAATTTTTTAGTCAAACTACTTTCAGAATTTTACATAGCAATGTAACATTAAAATGTCTTTGGTTTGGTTCCAAAATCGTCTGTACTATTTTTTGTTTAAGCTAAAATCTGGTTCGATACGTGACAATTCGAACGTGAAATTTTTTCCACAATAATTTAACTGGATAATGATTAATACAAAATAAAAATTTACCGTTAATTCGAATAACATATTTCTCTTCGAACTCTTCCTTAGATTACAGACCATGTAAGAAATTTTTTTTGAAATAATTTTCATCAAATATCACCTCTTTTAAGGAAGATAATATTAAAGAAAATATACAATAAAACATACTCACAAATAAGAAAGTACGTTTGCACAACTTTGCAGTCTGATTGTTCATCTAAGTAAACAAATTTATGGGTAAATTTATAAAATTAGTTAAATCTAAATATTTCTTCATAACAATTTCGTAAAATAATCAGATTTTAATAACTTTTAAATTTTCGATCACGGTGGACCATTTGGCGGAAATGCCCATATGTATATAGTCGGCTTAATATGCAAACCTGCTAACTCCATTTCAACCAAAAAAAAGGTGATTCGACACACTTCAAGACACTCAAATTGAAGAAAAACTACATGCTGGTCGACGAGACATATCTTTCTCTACCACTCGGCATCAAAATCTCAATTTACCGAAAAAGTGGATTTATTAAGCCGACGAAAGGTTATTTTTTTTTATTTACTTTACATATCGTCGGTCTTATGTAGAAAAGCCCTAACTCGATTTTTTTCGAAATTGAGTTTTTTTTAGTGATTTCAATACATTTCCCACAAATACACCTCGCCACAAAAATTTAATGCAATAGCATCAAAAATTAAAGAAGCCATTTTACATTATGAAACATACAGTTTCTATTATGTTTTTGCCTTCTCCTGTAAAGTTGCAATTATGTGAGTTAGGGCCTTTCTACAAGAGACCAACGATATATAAATATGACAATGTAAATTTGTCTGTAAAATATGTAAAAAATCTTGAAGTCAAATAAATTTTTTACCTTTTTTCTTTATGTCCTTTATTTTTATTTTCAAAATCTGGTCGCCTCAAGAAAGCAAGTGCGACGAGTTTAATTAACAAACACAATTTTAATTTTTTCTTCTGGACTTTGAATATGTGTTAATTTCAAGGCTGTTGGATTTGACGATTTATCGCCGTTTTGACGATTTTTTGTTCCGAAATAAAAAAATAAAATTTTTAACATGGTGCACCAAGAAAAGAAAGTGATATACATAAATACCGTTCTTTAGATAAAGATATAGATATCTATTTTCTGCCACGCTCATTTCTCCAATTCCGCCCACATTTTGTCTGATGTTGTGTATTGATAGCCAAGACGCTTGTTCCTTATTTGGAAACTTTGGCTCTTGCCGTTCTCTAGTTATACAGAAATCTATAATGCCTTTGTCACGCCTACTTCTTCTATCCCGCCCATATTTTTAGAGAGGTTGTGTATTAATAACCCAGCTATGTGTATCTATTTCTGGCTGAATTTTTTAATAGCTAAAAGTTCCAGACTATATGTGACAGCAATTTATAACTACCTAGTCCCCATCATATCTGGGGTCTTCAGAAACATAAGGACAGAGGGACGAAGAGACAGACATCGTGCTTTGAACTTATCTTAATATAAGGATCAAGAATATATATTCTTAATAGAGTCTACGATCAATGTTTCAGAAATTACAAACGAAACGACAAAGTTATATATAAAAAAATTGGGCAAAATAAAAGTTTAACTTCTCGTATGTTCAGATAAAAATTGTTACTCGAGATTTTTCTAACATTTACAATTCACGTCAGTTCTACCTTTAAATTTGTCGAGAACATTTTTTCAATAACTTCTGAAGACAACGAGAAGGTAAACTTTTCATGAAAAATCATCATGAGCGACGAGGACGATTTCCATCTCTGTAAATACGTGATTAAGGAGAATTATTGTTTCTGGTACATAGAAAATCCCCACAAAATGTCATTTAACTAGCTCATAGTTACTGTTTTGTGTGGTGTTTTCGCTGAAGACATCATCGGCTCTTATTTTTTTGAAAATGTTGTGGGCCCCACGACAATTATAAGCGGCAAGCGTCACAAAGCCATGCCTAACCACCTTCTCCTACCTCAACTAGTCGAATTGAATTAAAGAATAGAAGTACAAACAGGATAGATCAACGAAGCATACTGCTCAACCTACAATCGAAATGTAATGATTTTCTCTGGGCGGCAAAACCGATTAATTTAACCGTTCTATACTTCTTGTTTATGTAGGGGTCTTTTTTTATGTCATATCAGCCTCTATCATCAGCGTCTACACAGAAAAAAATATTCCACCAGAAAAAGCATTAATCAGAAATAAAATCAGTTTTAATTAAAAATTTAATCAAATGAATTTAACGGATAATCAAGTGAATTAGTCGTTTAATCAAGTGTATTCAACGTTTAATTGACAAATTAATAATATCAACTAAACGTTTAATTCACTTGATTAAATGCTTAATTCACTTGATTACATTTTTAATTAAAACTAATTTTATTTTTGATTAATGCGTTTACTGGTGCAAAATTTTTGGGAGAGTCTTTGCCAGCAACTATCAGACTCTTAAAGCTCTCAAAGAGAATATCCGTTAGAAATGCGGGAACCCATCGCCGGAATTGCAGGCAAGATTGATTGTCGTCCATTCTGTCTGCGACCTCTTGGCCGTTCTTTTTTTATACTTAATGAAAATAAAAATGTAGCCATCTAATAAACACAATCCAAAATTAAAACTTAAGTTTTTCAGTCAGAGAACATGGGGTGACAACTTTTGCGTTACTTTGTTCTTTAAAATAAAGAAAATACAAATAAAAATTAGGCTTCTTGTATTTTATAGTATGATAATTTTTATATTTAAGTACTTTAGAAATTTATTAAAATTATAACGGGTGTGAAGCAGGATTGTTACGGGTGTGACTATATGTGCATTCGTTTACTTTTCCAGTACACTCCCAGTAAAATCCAGTAAGTGAGTAATATGAAAATTTTACTAATTTATGTGTACGCGAACGCATTTCAGTAGAATCCAGTACACATTTTGGGGTAAACGAACACAACCTATGTTTAAATAAAAAAGCAAACAAAAATTAAAAATTTAAAAATTCGTATTGAGTTTTCTAAAAACCTTTAGTAGGTAAAGTTACTAAAAATTCTTGTTAAAGTTACTAAAAATTCTTGCAACTTTGCAATTTATTGAAATAACTTAAACAAAAACTCAAAATGCTTTCTTTTATATGCCCATAAAATTTAATACCAAAAACACTCATTCGTTTATTCTAATTCTTTCATTAATCCAGCCATCTCTAGACATGCATATTTTTGGCCATAAAAACAGAAAAGACAATAACGCATAAGAATTTAATAAAATTTTATGACATGAACCAAAAATCCATAATATTCAAAAGCTTACTTACTAACCCCTTTTTCAACTTCAATTTTCCACACACACACACACATACACTATTGAAAATACTTGAAGTAGAATTCGGAAAACTGAGAAGAAAAAATCTGTAAATAGAAAAATATTTTTTAAATTCATATTTTCCACTTCATTGAAATTGTTTTCCCTGCTATATATACGAAAAAACATGTAACATGTGTAATCGGTCAAGCCCAATCGTATGAAACCCTACACTACTGCATTTATAGACAAAACTTTTGAAGAGTATTACCTATTGGAACGATTGTTATGAGGTTACTGTGCAGTTTCCAAACGACAGGCGATTGACTGTGGAGTAAAACTGAGTGCTTTTCATATACATTTTTCTACATAAGCTCATAAGATTCTTATAAGAGAGATTTATCAATTCTTTTAGGAACTGCGTTCAACAAAAATAAAAAAAAATAAAAAAAATGGTTAAACCTGGACCTATCAAAACAAACATTTTACCAATTTGCTATTGACGCCATTAGAGATTGCGAAAGTCAAAAATCATATCTTAAAATAGAAAAAAGCATCTCCTTAAAAATTTCAAGGTCTTTAAAGAACAGCAATAGGTGTTATAAAGGGTGGATGTTGATTTTGAATTAAACACAAATTATTTAGGAAATTATTGTCATTTCTTTTTATTATGTAATATTGGTATGGTTCAATTATGTATGGAACAAAATATCGGCCAAAAGCGACCTCGCACCGACCTCGGTGGCACAACTCCATCCGATGGTACAAATTTTCGATGACGCTGAGGCATAATTGAGGTTCTATGCTGTTAATGTGCCGAATTATCTCATGCTATAGCTATTGAATTGTTGCTGGCTTATCGACGTACACCTTTTCTTTCAAATAACCCCAAAAAAAGAAAGGACGTGAGATAACACGGCCATTAAATTTGTCGCGCAAAAGGGCCATTGCTTCGTTAGCTGTGTGGCAAGTGGCACCGTTCTGTTGAAACCACATATCGTCCCCATCCATATCTTCCAATGCGGGCCTTCAAAAGTTTGTTATCATCTCACGATACCGAATAAAATTCACAGTAACTGCCTGACCGGCCTCATTTTGGAAAAAATACGGCCCGATGATGTCGCCAGCCCATAAACCGCACCAAACAGTCACTCTTTGTGGGTGCATTGGTTTTCGACACTCAATCATGGATTCTCATTCGCCCAAATGCGGTAATTCTGCTTATTGACGTATCCACTGAGGTGAAAATGTGTCTCATCACTGAAGATGATCTGCTTCGAAAATTTATCATCCACTGTTGCCATTTCTTGCCACCATTCAGATGATTGACTACGTTTGTAATGGTCAAGAGGCTTTAGTTCTTGAGTCAAGCGTGTATATGCAAGTCTTTATGCATAATGTTCATCAACGACGAGCGTGAGAGGTGCAATTGTTGGGCACGACGACGAGTTGAGGTGGACGGCTCTTTAGCCACACTATCGCTAACAGCAGCAATATTTTTGCAGTACGAGCTGCACTGGTGTTTTCACATCTCCTACATACCCGGATTGTTCAAATTTTTGCACGATTTTTCCGATTGTACGCACATATGGACGATTAAATTGACCGAAAAATTCACGAAGTGCACGATATGCATTTTGATTTGAAGGCCCATTTTCATAATAAGCCTGAATAACTTTAACGCGTTGCTCGATTGCGTATCTTTTCATGGTTTAAACTAAGTTAGGCTGAAAATGAGAAATGTCAAATGAACAATTTGGCCACTCGGTACTAAAAAAATCAGCAAAAAATATTTAGATTTAGTCAATTTTGCTGTGTTTTTTTTTATATATTTTTTGTAGCCCCAAGTAGTCTCCTTAAAACTACATAAGAATCATCTTTTTATATAAATTAGTTTTCAAGATTTTAAGCGAAAAATAAATGTGAACATTAAAAAAATTACGATTAAAGTTATATGTGTTTTACAATTAAAGAAAAATTACATATTACTTGAAGTAAATTCACCTTTAGAAAACGTTCACTCTTGTGAAAAAATATAAATTATTTGTGAGTAAAAAACTAACTAAAAAGTGTAACGATGCGAATAAAAATAAAACCGGAAAGTGAAGAATACATAGGCGTGTTGTACGACCGCGGTGCTACGCCATGACAATCCTCAAAATAAAAAGGAGCCAAGTTTTTCATCTTTCAAATAACTTGAGGACGGAAGGAACACTATTTTGTCTTTAAGTTGTGGTACCGAATATGTAGCTGACAGTTTATTTAAATAAATAATGAATTTTAATTACAAAAAAAACATTTTGTATTTATGTTCCACATTTGAAAAACGTTTGAGAACAACGTTTGAAAGAAAGTCGAAAATTAACGTACTTCTCAATTTAAAAATAATTTCCCCTTTTTGTTGAGAATGCTATGATTTTCAATTCTCTATCAAACGTTTGTCGTTTGAAAAAAAGGTTTGATTTCAAATCGCTTTTAATTTAAAATCAAACCTCCGTGTTTTTTGGTGATATAAGGACAATAAAATTGTCTTAATATCTAAAGAATGAAATTGCTTCCATATACCAAACTAAGTTTTTTTAAATTTTCTATTGGGTTACCAAAGCACCCGGTGAACTAGTAGTTGATCTACATCAGAGGCCCGCAAAAGTACTACACCGTGCTTTTTTTTCTCACAATAACATTCGCTCTCACTTTGTAAAAAACAAACAAACATTCAAACAAGAAGGTTCTGTTGACGATTGCTTTAGAATTCCACTGCGAGAAATGTTTTAAGAAGAATGTGAATTTAATTTCTTGTTTGCCGAAATTTTTTGGCAAATTATAAATTATAGTATAGAAATTATAGTTTTTTTTTTTTTTTTTCTTGAAGAATCGTATAAGTTTTATGAACGCAAGTAATTATAATAAAATAATTTATTTTTGTTTCAATAGATTAACACTTTTTAATGATATTATAGTTTTTTTTTTTTCTTGAAGTATGTGATTTATTTAATTTAATTGATTTTTTGGTTTTTTATTTTATAAAAAACATACGCTTGTGTTTTCAGTTTTTACATTAACAGCCAGATTGATTTTAAAAACAAGAAAATAACACAAACATTTCTTTAAGTGCTTCTGAGAGGGAGAGTTATTATTGTCTCACAAAAAACAAAAAGTCTGCATGTATGTGTTGCCGGGCTCTGATCTAAATAAATGGTTCATGTGCAGGGTTCCCAGTTTTATTTTATACCTTATTCGTAATTTGAGACTTTTCATCTCCTCAAATCCCCAAAATGGCTTTTTCCTATTAACTATTAAATTCTAAATTAAATTTTTTCAAAAAATCCATTTGTGCAATATTTTTTTTTTGTATTTTTTTTCTTGTTAATATAATGAAAATTTAGGTATTATTTTCATTATATTAACGAATAATTCGTTGAGCCAACGAAAATATTTAAATAAACGTAATTTCGTTTGCTTAACGTACATTTTCATTGGATTTTTGGTTCAGTGTTTGTATTAAAAATGTAAAGGCCATGTCAGATAAAACTTTTGCTTCGCGTTGCGTTACAGATTCGCTTTAACATCTAATATGAAGTATACATATGTATTAGGGTATTTATTCGGTTAACCGTTAATCGGTTAACCGATTAATTACTACCCGATTAACTGATCGGTTAATTTAAAATTGCCTATTTTCGATTAACGATTAAACCGGTTAATTTCAGTCGATTAACCGATGTTACATAATTTTTAATTTTTTGTAATATTATAACAAACTTTTTGTATTTTAATTAATTGTTTCGTCTCATATACATGTTTAGAAAATATTTTTTTATACAATATCAGCCCAATTATGAATAAAAATTCCCCGGGAGTTTGCTCCCTTAATCATAATTGGGATGTATATTTCCTTTTAGCAAAACATTCTTAACAGAATTACCCGGAAATATTAGAAGTGTTAAAAGTTTTTAAAAATTAAACCAGGACTCAAATGGCATAATGGAAGATTTTATATGTTAAGAGAAATCCAGGAAAAGGACTGAGAAATTAGATATTCTTTATTATGGCTGCTTCTGAATCCTCCAGCATCCACGATAAGAGAAAAAAAATTTTACAAGTCAAGTGTTGTCAAAACTAAAGAAAATTAATCAGATCTCTTTAAACTATTGAAATAACTAATAAATAATAATTATCTAATTTTTTAATTTAGTTATAAAATTCTGTTTAATAGGGAAATCTTATTAAAAAAACGACGTTTAAAATTCTTGCGTTTTGCGTTTTCGATTTCCAGAACACCCCTGATGATGTATTACTTTAAAAATACATATCACATATTTATGAATAATTTTTTTGGTTTGCTCGTTTTGGATCAAGAATTATTTATTAAAAAAACTTTATTAATCGGTTAACCGATCAAAAACCAAATTAACCGATTATTAAGCGATTAACCGATTAAAGCAAAAGCCCGATTATATAAATACCCTTATATGTACATGCTTATACGAAACTGTCACATAAAGTACTTTTAACCAGTTAGTGTTCGGTTCGGTAAATTTGTGGAAAACACAAACGCTAATAGTGTTTGTGAAGTAAATCATTAAACAAATAAAGTTTCCCTGCTTGTCATCTTTCGAACACAAAAATAGTACTGTTCTTATCCAACTCAACAAAAAATGAGAACATTTAATTCCGTTCGGTTTTTTTTTTAAATCCACAAACTTCATTGTGTTCGGTTCAGCTCAATAATGTTCGCTTGTTTCTGTTTAGCGCCCTTATGGCTGGCAAAATAGAACCAAACTTTTTTTACAAAAACAAAATACACATATGAAAAAATACAAAGCCAGAAAAATAATTTTACACAAACAAAACATATACACAATACACACACAAGCTGTTTGTTCTGCAGTCGTTGCTAAAATTGTTCGTTTGTTCATTTCTTTATCAATGTAAAAAAAAAACATTTAAGAACATTTAAATATAATGTTTGTCTACAGTACCACTACAATTGTTCTGTTTTTTAACGAAAATAGTTACAAACGGTATTAAGGGTTCAAGGGTGTGTGAGCCGAACGCTAAATAATGTGTGATATTGTAAAGTGCGCTTAGCCATACGTACCCATGGTGGTGTAGGGTATTACAAAATATCTTCTATCTTCTATATATATAAAAATGAAAAATGTTTGTATGTTTGTTTGTTTGTTTGTTTGTTTGTTTGTTTGTTTGTTTGTTTGTTTGTTTGTTTGTTTGTTTGTTGGCTTATAGACTCCTAAACTACTGAACCGATTTTCCTGAAATTTTTACAGATACATCACGTGAGCCCTAAAAATAAAATAGGCTACTTATTTTTTCGATAGGGGCAGGGGAATTGGTATCCCCCATAGGATGCCAATATTAATTATCGCATATATTAAGATCCGCTGCACGCATTATGCAGAACTTTTGGTAGTAAGATCTTCTGAGCCCCAAAATTAAAATAAAATAGCAGCGGGGGAAGTGGAATCCCCCATAGGACGCCAATGTTTAACATCGCATATCTAAAGAACTGTAATAGTGAGAATGTTCAAACTTTCTAGAAGTCACTCTTATGGTATACAACACTTTTGAAAATAACAATAAAGCGGGTAGGCGCAGGGGGGAAATACCTCCCATAGGATGCATATATTAAATATCGCTCAACTGAAGAATTATTAAAGGGAGAGTCTTCAAAAGTGGTTAAAGCTATAATTATAGTAAACTATAAATTTCAATATACAAATGGGCGGGGTAGACGGGGGAGGAGCAGTACCCCTCATAGATAGAAATATAATTAAGAGCCGCTGCACGCATTTTGTTGAACTTTTGTTAGTAGGATCTTCAGAGCCCCAAAATTGAAATAAAATAGCAGCGGGGGAAGTGGTACCCACCATAGGACGCCAATGGTTAATATCGCATATCTTAAGAACTTTTATAGTGAGAATGTTCAAACTTTGCAGAAGTCTCTCTTATGGTATACAACACTTTTGAAAATAAAAATAAAGCGGGAAGGCGCAGGGGGGAAATACCTTCCATAGGATGCATAAATTAAATATCGCTCAACAGAAGAACTATTAAAGGGAGAGTCTTCCAACATGGTTACAGCTACTACTATGGTAAACTATAAATTTCAATATAAAAATGGGCGGGGTAGACAGAGGAGGAGCAGTACCCCTCATAGATAGCAATATTAATAAGAGCCGCTGCAAGCAATTTGTTGAACTTTTGGTTGGATAGGGGCAGGGGAATTGGTATCCCCCATAGGATGCCAATATTAATTATCGCATATATTAAGATCCGCTGCACGCATTATGCAGAACTATTGGTAGTAAGATCTTCTGAGCCCCAAAATTAAAATACAATAGCAGCGGGGGAAGTGGACGCCAATGTTTAACATCGCATATCTAAAGAACTGTAATAGTGAGAATGTTCAAACTTTCTAGAAGTCACTTTTGAAAATAACAATAAAGCGGGTAGGCGCAGGGGGGGAAATACCTCCCATAGGATGCATATATTAAATATCGCTCAACTGAAGAATTATTAAAGGGAGAGTCTTCAAAAGTGGTTAAAGCTATTATTATAGTAAACTATAAATTTCAATATACAAATGGGCGGGGTAGACGGGGGAGGAGCAGTACCCCTCATATATAGAAATATTAATAAGAGCCACTGCACGCATTTTGTTGAACTTTTGGTAGTAGGATCTTCAGAGCCCCAAAATTAAAACAAAATAGCGGCGGGGGTAGTGGTACCCACCATAGGACGCCAATGTTTAATATTGCATATCTTAAGAACTGTTATAGTGAGAATGTTCAAACTTTGTGGAAGTCACTCTTATGGTATACTTCACTTTTGAAAATAAAAATAAAGCGGGAAGGCGCAGGGGGGAAATACCTTCCATAGGATGCATAAATTAAATATCGCTCAACAGAAGAACTATTAAAGGGAGAGTCTTCAAACATGGTTACAGCTACTACTATGGTAAACTATAAATTTCAATATAAAAATGGGCGGGGTAGACCGGGGAGGAGCAGTACCCCTCATAGATAGCAATATTAATAAGAGGCGCTGCAAGCAATTTGTTGAACTTTTGGTAGTAGGATGTTCTGAGCCCCAAAATTTAAACACAATAGCAGCGGGGGAAGTGTTACCCCCCATAGGACGCCAATGTTTAATATCGGATATCTTAAAAACTATTAAAGTTAGAATGTTCAAACTTTGTAGAAGTCACACTTATGGTATACTACACTTTTGAAAATAAAAATAAAGCGGGAAGGCGAAGGGGGGAAATACCTTCCATAGGATGCATATATTAAATATCTCTCAACTCAAGAACTATTAAAGAGAGAGTCTTCAAACGTGGTTAAAGTTACTATTATGGCAAACTTTAAATTTCAATATAGAAATGGACAGAGGAGGAGCAGTAACCCTCATAGATAGAAATATAATTTAGAGCCGCTGCACTCTTTTTATTAAACTTTTTGTAGTATAATCTTCTGAACCCCAAAATTGAAATAAACTAGCAGCGGGGAAATGTTACCCCCCATAGGACGCCAATGTTTAATATCACATATCTTAAGAACTGTTATAGTAAGAAAGTTCAAACTTAGTAGAAGTCACTCCTATGGTATACTACACTTTTGAAAATAAAAATAAAGCGGGAAGGCGCAGGGGGGAAAACCTTCCATAGGATGCATATATTAAATATCTCTCAACTGAAGAAGTGGTTTAAGCAGTGTAGCGAAGCGCACCGGGTTAAGCTAGTATGTTTATAAAAAAAGCTGTAAGATATAAAAACAGACCGACAGTATGCTGACTGCTTGGTTTATTTTCCAAATGAAAACACATTCAACAAATTGGACAGAAAACTAAACATTTTTTTATTCAAATTTTTTTTAAGTTTAGAAGTTTATGTATGTATATGCCGTCACCTAATATTTAAGCAAAAGGCCGCTATCGACTAAAATTTCAAAATCGATATTTTGATTGCTTATGATGTTATTAAGCAAATTACGCCATAATCAATCAAAATGTCGATTTTGAATTTTTATCGCTTACGCCTTTTTGGATTTAATGTAACGATAAGTAGTATGTTCGAGTGTTGTACAACAAATTTCGTTCGATTTTATTCACCATAAAATTTTTACAATAAAAAAATCATGTTTATCGTTAAATCTTTGCATACAAAATAGGAATCTTTGAAGTATTTATTAGGGTATTCAAACAATTAACCGTTATTCGATAAATCGATTAGTTTTTGGCGATTTACTGGGCGAATCACCTAAAACGTCTTAGTTTCGATTAACGAATAATTCGAATAATTTATGTCGATTAATCGAAAATTGGTTTTTTTTAGCATTAGTTTTTTTTTTCTTTTATATAAAACAAACAAGCCGGTACATTTTAAATACCCTTTTATTATTTTATAAATCAGGAACATTTTCATTAAGTAACAATTTTTTGATACATATGTGTTCTTTCTCATCCATGTAACTTATTACCTATTGGTGTTGGCAAAATTTGTCCCAAGTAGCTTCGATAGTTATTTGATCAATCTTTCGAAAAAATTTTTTTTGTTTTTTTTAATTTTTTTTTTTTTAATTTAAATTTTTTTTTTATCCGGAATGTTTTTTTTTTCTTTTTTTTTTGCTCAAAAGAAAGCTATTCAGGTATGTGATGAAAAACGATCGTTTTCAAAATGATCGTTTTAAGCAGGTGTGATGAATTTCGACCAATTTTTAAATCCATTTCTGAAGTAAAGTTTTAATTTTTTGTTCAAAATACAGTTCAATTAACATATGTATATAATAAAGAATTTAAAAGAATATATACAAGAAATCAGAGGAAATTTATTGTAAATCAACTTTTAAATCTATATATAAATCGGCAAAGGCAAAACAGTTAAGAACACTTTTATCCTCTGTATGTCAACCGATTTGAACAAAATATACACCATTTGAAAGATATTTACTTACAGAAGTGCACAATATATATTTTATTAAAATCTGTTCAATACTTTCAGAGTTATAAGCGTTCTAATTTGCTACTAACACAAATACAAAGAATTTGTTTTTTTCAATTATCAAATAATAAAAAATAGGGTGTTCGATTATTCGATATTTTTTAGAAACCGGTTTTCGAATATTTCAAAACTATAAAAGTTATATATAAATCGACACAGGCAAACCAGTTAAATATACTATATTTTCTTCGTATTAAAAAAATATATGGCCGAATTTCGACCATTAGGCAAACACTCGTATACTGAAAACGACATTATCGTTTTCAAATCGTATTTTTTTTCAAAATCGTTTTCCATCACATACCTGTATGTCTTTTCCTTTAAGGTAGTTTTGGTCGCTTTTGGGATGCGAGCGGCTTATGTATAAAAAAATTATTTCTAACTCTAGACGAGGATTTTTCAGTTTTTAGCATATGCAGTGTTCTTTCTCATCAAATGTAACTTATTACCAATTGGTGTTATCAAAATTTTTCCCAAGTAGCTTCGATAGTTATTTGGTCAATCATTCGAAAGGAAATTTTTTTGTTTTTAAAAAAATTTTTAACATTTATTTTTTTTTAAATTTATAACTTTTTTTTTATTTTTGATCGATCTTGTTGAAAATTTGTGTCTAAACTACTTTCCAATAGGACTAACCTCGGTGCAAATTTCATCCAAATCGGAAGATATCGGTTTAAAAATTGGGTCACTTCTACAAAGACTGAAACCAAACCCTAGATTTTTTGTAAAGAGAGCAAGAAAAATGCTTTTTTGGGACTTTATTGGTCTTTGGGAAATTATTAAGTTTATGTTATATAAAACAAAAATCTATAACTAAATAACTCACCAAAAATTAAAACTAATTTAATAAATCCCCAATTTTTAATTACGGGAATTATTATTTTTTTTTGATTAGTAAGATTCGAATTCTAGAACATACCCGATTATCAATCATATTTTGGAAACCACGTGAAATTGAAATCTGTGTAGATTTTCACTGATTTGAAAAGTAGTTCTGATAAAGATAAGTGATCCTCAATGTATGTGGTGTATAAACGGTACACAGAAAAAATTATTGCTGAATTATTTGCAAACAAACGCTTGTCTGAAAATTTTTTTAATATCTACAATTTTTTTTACTGATTCAATTAATATTTTTGTTTGATTTTTATTTTAACCAACAAAAATGTTGACAACTATTCAAAAATATAATATACGCGTTATTGGCTTTTAGTTTTCATAATTTTGTATGAAATATTTAACGCTCTTTACAGTTGTCGTTTTTTTGTATTTTTTTATTTGATCGTAAGCCATTGATGCCCACGGTAGTAGTATTGGTGAGAGTGACGAAATAACACTGGAAGAAAACAATTTGCTATTCATTTTATTTAGTCGTCAGCGAGATTGCGACGAAAGCACATGTGTGACGGGTGTTGTCATTTTTTTTCTGTTTCTTTGTTTAACAAAAGGGAAATTTAAAATTAATGAATGTACATATTTAAGTAAAACACTTGGTGAATGTATTTATTTTAGTAATTCTCTTGATGAATGTATTGATTGGTATATAAATATCTATAATACATACATATATAATTTATATATGCGGACATCTGGATAGTATGATATATTTCGGAATAAAAAGATTCTTCGAAGTGTTTATAAATTTTTGGGTAAGAAGATGTGTTTTATTGATGTATTAATGAAACTTGTTGGTTTCGCACTATTTTTATTGCTTACTTTTTTATGCCACAAACTCGAAATTTTACAGGGAAGGTTTTTTTTAAATAAAATCAGTTTGAATAAATAATATTTACATTATAAATTTTAAAATAATGGCTTTTTTCAAACTGATTTTATTTAAAAAAAACCTTCCCTGTAAAATTTCGAGTTTGTGGCATAAAAAAGTAAGCAATAAAAATAGTGCGAAACCAACAAGTTTCATTAATACATCAATAAAACACATCTTCTTACCCAAAAATTTTACCTGCTGTCACATTTGCTTTTATGTGTATAGGTTTACACATAAATTGTAGGAAAACAAGACTTTTTTTAACTTGTTTTTTAAATATTTTTACTTACTTAAGAAAAGTGTTTTCAAAGAAAAAAACCCACCGACGCGATTGGTACAGAAACAAAAATATTTTTACAAGCACAAAATACCAACAAATTATTGTGGCTATTTTTTCTTAATAATTTCTGCATTTAGGTACGTCTTTTTAACGAAAGTAAAAGTGACCCTTTTCAGGTACAAAGAATTTTTTTCACAAACAAAACACATATCGTTAGCTTAAATGCAAAACAATGTAGATATTATTTGAAAATTACAAATTAATAGAATACAATATTTTTTCCTTAATTTAGTAATACTCTTTGTGAATGTATTTATTTATTTATTTATTTGCAAATAATTCATGTCTTTGTGAACATCTTCAAAATGTTTTTTTAAATTATATTTCTTAGTTTTTTTAAATGTCTTATGACAAATAAGACATTGCATGTCATCAAAAGCATTTTGTAACATAAAATAATTTTCGACTGACATCATTAATAAATCGCAATAATTTCAATTTATGTGTTAACTCACAGCAGTCTCGATGACGATTAAAATAAGACACAGAAGTTCTGCCAGTGTAGTTTGTCTCTCGCACTCAACATGCTGATTTCTTATTGGTTGATTGACGATCAAACAAAAGAGCGTAAGTATACGTGTGAGTTTCATTTGCTGATATCAGCCACTACTGGGCATCTTTGTCGTAAGCAACACTTCTTTATGTGAAATATAAGAACAACAACAAAAAACACATAGGTACATTCTATTTTTGGACGCTTTAAAAAAGTACAACAATAAGAAAGATGAAAGATGAAACAAAAACAATAGTATAAAAACAGAAACACCAACAACATTAGAACAAAGATGCCCAGTAGTGGCTGATATCAGCAAATGAAACTCACACGTATACTTACGCTCTTTTGTTTGATCGTCAATCAACCAATAGGAAATCAGCATGTTGAGTGCGAGAGACAAACTACACTGGCAGAACTTCTGTGTCTTATTTTAATCGTCATCGAGACTGCTGTGAGTTAACACATAAATTGAAATTATTGCGATTTATTAATGATGTCAGTCGAAAATTATTTTATGTTACAAAATGCTTTTGATGACATGCAATGTGTTATTTGTCATAAGACATTTAAAAAAACTAAGAAATATAATTTAAAAAAACATTTTGAAGATGTTCACAAAGACATGAATTATTTGCAAATAAATAAATAAATAAATACATTCACAAAGAGTATTACTAAATTAAGGAAAAAATATTGTATTCTATTAATTTGTAATTTTCAAATAATATCTACATTGTTTTGCATTTAAGCTAACGATATGTGTTTTGTTTGTGAAAAAAATTCTTTGTACCTGAAAAGGGTCACTTTTACTTTCGTTAAAAAGACGTACCTAAATGCAGAAATTATTAAGAAAAAATAGCCACAATAATTTGTTGGTATTTTGTGCTTGTAAAAATATTTTTGTTTCTGTACCAATCGCGTCGGTGGGTTTTTTTTCTTTGAAAACACTTTTCTTAAGTAAGTAAAAATATTTAAAAAACAAGTTAAAAAAAGTCTTGTTTTCCTACAATTTATGTGTAAACCTATACACATAAAAGCAAATGTGACAGCAGGTAAAATTTTTGGGTAAGAAGATGTGTTTTATTGATGTATTAATGAAACTTGTTGGTTTCGCACTATTTTTATTGCTTACTTTTTTATAATATAATTTTAATAATATAGAATTCTGGAAAAATCTGGATGGTACAATATATCCTGAAATAAAGAAGATTTCATTAAAGTGTTTATCCTTATTTCCCTCAACGTATCTTTGCGAACAAATATTTTCAGATTTGAATTATATTTGCTCAAAAAAACGGAATAAGCTGAATTCTTCTAGTTTGAGAAATATACTTTTATTACGTAACTGCAATAAGAGTATCAACTTAGAAGATTTTATTACTTTTTAATTGCAAATTGAACAATGATTAATTGAGGAAAAATTTATAAACACTTCGAAGAATCTTTTTATTCCGAAATATATCATACTATCCAGATGTCCGCATATATAAATTATATATGTATGTATTATAGATATATATATACCAATCAATACATTCATCAAGAGAATTACTAAAATAAATACATTCACCAAGTGTATTACTTAAATATGTACATTCATTAATTTTAAATTTCCCTTTTGTTAAACAAAGAAACAGAAAAAAAATGACAACACCCGTCACACATGTGCTTTCGTCGCAATCTCGCTGACGACTAAATAAAATGAATAGCAAATTGTTTTCTTCCAGTGTTATTTCGTCACTCTCACCAATACTACTACCGTGGGCATCAATGCATTAGAAGAAACAAAAAAAATGTTTGGTTGGTTTCAAAGTTGGTAAAAAAGAATGAAAAACAAAATCCCGTATTCAATTTGTTAAAAATGTTTCGTTAAATACCAACATCAAATACAAAAATAAAATGATGACGAGAAACATGTCGAGTCGGTCGGCTGCCAAGGAAAGGATACAGCAACAGTGAGTGAAGACGAAAAACATTGTGTGTTAAACACGACTTGGTTCAAAAATTATTCCAACAAAAAAGTGTGTCTGGCGCCGCTCTGCTCTGCCATCATCTACTTCTAGAGTGTTTGCTTGTGTGCGCGCCATTGCTTGTGCAAAAACTTTTTTGTTTGATTCAGCAAAATAATTTGTTTGAAATTTATGTGATTTTCAGTAAATTATTTGTTTGATTCAGTTAAATTATTTGTTTGAAAAAATCAGTGTTTTTTTTCAATGAACGAAATGCAAATAAATTGTTTGAATATGCAAATTTGTTTGTAGGACCGATTTCAGAAAAAAATGTTTTGATTCTACAAATTTTTTGTTTGAATTGGAAAAAAAATTTTTTCTGTGTAATATTTTTGTGAACTTTGAAACACAGAATAGTTTTTAAATTAGATTTCCAGAATATTGCTGTATGTAAATACATATATGAGAGATATAAATACTATGTTTTCTTTCCTAATCTTTAATGCTTAAAATTTGTTTATTAGTTATTTAAATTTATATTTTTAATTCTTAAAATATAATGACAAAAACTTTGGCATTCTAGCATCTTTAATTTGTATGCAAAGTAAGTGCTGGTTCATAGCTTTCAAGTTTTAGCTGTTAAAGCTTGAGCTTATAGGAGGGAAGCAAAAAGAGAATGCCAATTCTTTTCCTCTCTCTCATAAAAACTTAACACTTGGCGGCTAAAACTGGAAGAGTGTGAACCAGCACTAAAGGTTTTTAGAATTTATCTCTCGTTTACTTTGGTCTTTCCTTTGGTGGCCAGGCTGGCAAAGGTGGCGGAATATTAAATTGTTTTTTGCGGATGGCAAATCGATTGCAATCACATTGATTGACAAAATGCGAGCAACGACATTCGACTGGTGGTCTCCCTTTCAAAAAAGGATGATCACATTCCGAAAAGCTGGGATGGGGACAACATTCCTTTAAGCACTTCGATTGCATGCGATTAAGGTGGCATTTCAAATTTTTTGCCACTTTGCGACAGCAGGGCATTACAATTTTCCGACATTTATTTATTTTTTTCGTATTCGGATTTTCTGTGACATTCTCCAGACACTTCTTTAAAACATTATAATCAATTTTTAATTGCTCACTATCCTCTTCCATCGCAGTTTTAGGGCATTTATTTTTGGCTCTCTTTTCCGTGGGTGGCAACATGCACATTTCATTGAAACAACAAATTTTACGTTTTCTTATCATGGGTTCACATGTCTTCCAGGTTTGCCTATAAATTCGTTTTGTTTTATTTGAAGGCTCGTAGTGGGTGTCGTCTAGACGTGGCATTAAAGCGGGACAGGTTTGTTCTATACCACATGTTTCCCACATGGATTTAAATGGCTTTTTTTCTTCGTGCTTACGCTTCTTTTTGGGAGTTTCTTCACAGGGTGGATGACTGAGATTTTTGCTACAGCAGCATTTTAGGTGCTCGGGAGTTTTTACATCCGGTTCCCCACATTCGGGCCAATCAGTTCTCCCGCAAGCACTTAAACTGCCGGAACAATTGGCTTGTTTAGGATGGCATTTTTCTTCCTTCTGTGGCATTTGACGACCTTTGCACAGCGGGGCTTCATTCCAACTGCCCGTGATTTCGGTGCCAAAAAGGCGTTTACTTAGAAATGGCAGAAACTTTGACCATGTAGAGGGCAAAGATGACAAAATTTTAGACATTTTATTTTAGGAATTATAACAAAGGATTTAGTTTTAATTAATTTTTTTAATAAAATTTTTTGATTTTTACTAAAATTTTAAATATGTACTATTTTTTTGAAATTTTTTTATTGTGTGTGAAAAATAAAAATTTACTTTGAAAAAGTCAAAGCTAAGTGTAATACAGGGTGCTTAAAACATTTGAAATTTGTACAAGTTTCCATATGCTTTATGCAAAATTTTGTACGAGGCGAATTCAGTATAAGTATGGTGGCAAGCATCGACAGCTGGAACCAACATGTTTTGGTTTTGTTACGCCCTTATTTATACAAAATAAAACAGGTTTAAAATCCGTTTCATAAACCTTTTATAAGCCTTTTTTATTTTTTAAAAATGAGGCCATTAATGTTTTGCTAGAAATGGTTGATATTTCGGGCCGTTAACACTAACAATGCAAAAAACCTCTAGGCCCAATTGTAATATGCATAAGCTTCCGTCATAAATTAATGTGAAGCCTTTCAAATGCATTTAAAAACACAAAAACAAAATCAGAAAACAATTGATTCCGTACGGAAAGTTCGATCAGTTTCGAACTTGCTTAAGCAAATGACAGATTCATAAAACTTAACATAAGGTTTCCTTAAGTTCATTATAGTATGACACATGTGTTTTACATGAAATCGTGCAATTGCTTAAGCCAGCTTGAGCATATTATAGTTGGGCCTTTTGTTGTTTTTGGATCGTTGAACCTGTAGTTAAATTCGCCTTGATTTTGCATTATAATGTACCCTAAAACTTCTTGAAATTTTATTAGCTACGAATGAGAGTTTGTACCAGCTGTTGCAAGCTAGATTTGGTAGGCAAACTCAATAGTTTAGAATAATTAAATGGCAAGGCAGATGTAATAAATAAGAAAAAAAGTAGGTTTATGCCGATAATATGAGGAAACACGAACTTTCCGTTTACAAATTAACGATCATTTTTTAATAAATTCCAATAAAAAACTTGTATCTTCTAAAATTTCTTGACTCTGCAAAACTTGCACTAAAATTATTAAATTTAGCACTAGCTAGCGCAAACAGCTTAGAAAATATTAAACATTTTGATTTTTCTACAAACATGTTTTAATCGCTTGTCAAATACTCAAATAACAACGCAAAAGAGTTGCACAAACGTAAAATTTTGACATGTTTGTCAAGCCGTTTGAGTAGTTTATTTAGCTTTAACCTTTGAAACTTTAATTTTGTCCCTGTTTAAGTTTTGTGATTTTTGTTGTTTCTTATTTAAAGTTGCATTTGAGTTTACAAAGTAAAATTATAATTGCAGCAATTTTTCATGTATGTACACTTGAAAAATAGCAAATCTGCGCCCGAACTATAATAAACATTAGCCCAATTCACAATCTTGTGCAAATGGTCTTGCATCGTAGCATTTGCAAAATGGTATAGTAAATACTGTAGTATACTTTTGATTGGCTTGGTTCACAGAGTGTTAGCTGTCGATTTACAATCAAGTGTTGCAAAAGTCGAGTAAATATAAACTATTGGTTTTAGGCGTTGCATATTTGCAAAAGAGTAGCAAGTGCTTTGCCGTATATTTTGTTGGTGTAGAGTAAAAATATACTATACCATTTTGCAAATGCTATGATGCAGGACCATCTGCACAAGATTGTGAATTGAGCTATTGCGTTAATAATATAATATTGTTTTTGTTTCTGTATTACTTGTATGTTAAATAAAATAAGTTAAGTAAATTATATATTTTTTTTTCGCTATTTCTATGTGCAGTTTTTTTTTAAGTTAATATCAGCTTTTTTTTTTCTTAATATGCAGTTACTTTCAAAAAGGGTATGGCAACGCTGGGTGTTAAAAATTTCAGCACAAACCCAAATTACCCTCTCCGCTATTTTATTCTTGTTCTGGTTCCGCTTAAGTTGAGTCTAAGTTCACTTTTGGTTCTGTTTTAGTTTAGTTTTAGTTAAGATCTAGTTCGGTTCTAGTGTTAATTAAGAGTCGCCGAATTTTTTACTTTATTTTAAACAAATGAATTAAAAAACTTCTTCAATGCCACAGTTACTGTCTGTTTTGAGAAAACATAAACAAGTGAGTGAGTGAGAAATTATATTGAAAACAAAAACAGATTTTCGTTTTTTATTGTTGTGTTCAATATAATTTCTCACTCACTCAATTGTTTTCATTTTCTAAAAACAGACAGTTAAAGTAGTTTTAAAACTATTTAACTTAAAAATCATAAATTTACTTTAAATTCCCCTTTCAGCGAAACTGCAACTTAATAGCTTTCTTTTAGTCTTAAGAGCCTTAAACTACAACAAAGTGCGTTTAACACTAATATTAAGGATTAACTGAAAATAAAACACACATACCCGCATACATTTAACCACAAAACTACACTGTATGTATAGAATTATGAAGAAGCAAGTTTGTGTGTGTGTGTTTAAGGCTAAACACATGTATGGGTATTAAAACATAAATGAACAAACACATTTTCAGTTAGAAAACCTAGTACAAAAGATGATGACAACATTAATTAAAAAAGTGAGTGGCAAAGCAAAAGAAAAGCATGTTTTCGCTGAAGGGTACAAAAAATAAAAACGCAGAGAAAGAAATAAAAAATTACATGCAGGTACAAATATTCATACATACGCAAATGCTTAAAGTTTTTTATTTACAACCCAGTAAAAACTTCTCCTACTTATTTTAGTAGCTTTCTTCGCTACTACCGGAGCTACATAAATAAGAGCGTCAAGGGCTTTTTAAACATGAAAATTCTATTGGTATATTCGGCTATTCCGAATTTTATATCCCCTTCACCATGGTGCGATAAGATCAGAACGTTATATAAATACTGTTCTTAAAATAGAAATAAATTTATTTTGTGCCACGCCCACTGCTCCAATCCCTCCCACATTTTATCGGATGTTGTATATTGATAAACAATATGCTTGATCCTATTTCGGAAACTTTGGCTCTTGCCCTTTTCGAGATAGTCAAAAATCTAGAATGTCTTTGTATGATAAGTGACACGCCCACTTCACTATTCCTGCCCACATTTTGTCAGAGATTGTGTATTGATAACCAAGATGCGTGTATCTAACTTTGGCTCTAGCCGATCTCTAGATATACAGAAATTTGTGACGTCTTTGTATGGGAGGTGCCACGCCCTATTCACCGAATCCATTCCCGCCCATTTTTCTAGAGAGGTTGTGTATTAATATCCCAGCTATGTGAACTAAATTTGAATAAATTTTCTCTTACCCTGCTTTAGATATAGAAAAAACTATTTTGTGCCACGCCCACTTTAACAATCTAGCCCACATTTTGTGGGATGCTGTGTATTGATAACCAAGATGCTTGTAAATAGTTTAGAAACTTCAATCGATTAATCGCTCGATTAACTAATCGAGGTTTTGGTTTAATCGGTTTATAATCGGGTAATTTTGTTATTGATCGGTTAACCGATTAATTAATTTTTTTAATAAATAAAGTAATTCCAATTAATAAAAATTCAAAAATTATTTATAATTAGGAGTTAATTAGTAAAAAAAAAACAATAACAGAACAATTCTTGAACTAAAACGAGCAAACCAAAAAATAATTCATAACTATATAATACGTATATTTTAATTAATACATATTATGTATCGATTAAAAAATAAACTGTGAGATCATTATACCCTCCACCACAATTAGTTGTGAAGAGGGTATAGGTACTAAGTTTGTCATTCCGTGTGAAACTTTTTTATTATTCATCTCAGACCCCATAAAGTATATATATTCTGGCTGCTTGAGTAATTCTAAGTCGATTTAGCCATGTCCGTCTGTCCGTCTGTCCGTCTGTTGAAAACACGCTCACTTTCGAAAAACTCAAAAGAAATAAACAAACTAGGTGTCAAATTGCTTGTTGTTATCCTAAGCAGTTTGGGATTGAATTTCAGCAAAATCGGTTCAGTAGGACCAGAGCTATGAATCGAAATGTGGAACCACCACCTTCAAAAACTTGATAATTTTGTTACAAAAACTAACATAAATGATGCAAAAACGCACGGAATGACATAAGATTTTGCACAAGTCCGTTTTATTCGACTAGAAATGACACTGTAAAATTTCGCGAAGGTCGGTCCATACCCTAAGCCCCATATAAACACTACTCCCGGAAAACAGTGTAGTACGCCTAAAACCGTAAAAAATAATGCAATCATAACAAATTTTGGCTCGTCACAATTTTATAGGACTATAAATGATACTGTGAAATTTCGTGAAGATCGGTACATAATTTACCCTAGGCCCCATATATGCCCTACTCCCGGAAAACAGTTTAGATAATAATAATAAAAAGACATCATACAGATATTACTCCTTAAACATTCGAACTGTCGGTGGAGGGTATCAAAGATTCGGCACAGCCGAATATAGCACTCTAACTTGTTTTATTATTAATTTAAATAGTTTAATGAGATCTTATAAAAGAATCTTTTAAAAAAATAATTTGGTTAAAATGTTTAGGATTTTAGCGACTCTTTTCCTTATTTTCAAAAAAAAAAACTTGACTTGGAAAATATTTTTTTACTCATCGTAGATGTTGG
The DNA here is from genome assembly GCA_963931875.1 of Pollenia griseotomentosa. Lineage (NCBI taxonomy): Eukaryota > Metazoa > Arthropoda > Insecta > Diptera > Polleniidae > Pollenia > Pollenia griseotomentosa. The sequence continues at coordinate 169,641,764 of OZ007562.1, read as the reverse complement.
AGAAATCGAAAGCAACCCATAATAAGAATATCTAATTTCTCAGTCCTTCTCCTGGATTTCTCTAAAGATATCATACTTCCATTATGTCATTAGAGTCCTGTTTTAATTTATTTAATTTTTAACACTCTACTTGTTTCAGGTAATTCTGTTGTTGTGTGTCTACCGAAAGTTTCTTCTGTTGTCAGGTCATCATCTAACTCATCCTGGCAAAGCTCTGCACCGAACATTGTGCAAAAAAGTTCATTTCAGAATTCCTTAATTTCTGTTTTTGTACTGTATTTTAAGAATGTATTTCTAGAAGGAAATATATTGTATGAAAAAATATTTCTAAGCACAACTTTTTTGGTGCCACTTTCGTAACTTTTTTTGTGAACTTTGGTGCAGATAACATTGTAAAATTCTACATGGTTGCATTGTAGAATACATTATAGCCAAGATGCGTGTACCTGATTTAGAAGCTTTGTCTCTTTCTTTTGTGTTTTTCGGTGTATGGTCCCACTTAAACCCTTGTGGAGCCCAACCGAAAAGTCCGATTGAGAAAAATAGCATATCGTTGGAAAGGTAATTGAATGCCTTTTCAGTTATAGCACCTTTCAGTTTACAATATGCCTATTTTTTACTTTTTTGTTCAAAATGTTTCATTTTTATTTCGTTTTTTTTCTACGTTATAGTAAAGATCTGAAATGGTTTTTCCCAAATAGTTTATTTAATTACCAACATTTTAAGCGTAAAAAATCGGATGAAAAATAAAGTTTTTATTAAGTATTTTGTGTAACGACAATATTTTCATCTGTGTGGGACCATACACTGAAAAACACAAAAGTACCGTTATCAAAAAAACGGTACTTAAAAAAAAAATTACAGCGTTTTTCGTGTTCAGGAGGTCCCAATTAAATTATCTAGGCATGTGGCGTTCTTGGTATTTTTAGGCTGTAAACCAGTGTTATGGACCGATCTTCACGAAATTTCATTTCTAGTCGAATAAAACGAATTTTTGCAAAATCGTATACCATTCCGTGCATTTTTCCACCATTTATGTTAGTTTTTGTTACAAAATTATCAATTTTTTAGGGTGGTGGTTCTAAATTTTGATTCATAGCTCTGGTCCTACTAAACCGATTTTGCTATATTTCAATCCCAATCTGCTTATGATACTACTAGCAATTTGACAACAAGTTTGTTCATTGCTTTTGAGTTTTTCGAGAGTGAGCGTGTTTTCAACAGACGGACGGACATGGCTAAATCGACTAAGAATTACTCAAGGAGCCAGAATATACTCAGTAAAAACTTCGTCTAAAAATAATGTGTTGAGTAATTCGAAAAACATAAGAACACTACTTACAATTCTACTGAAAGAACCAATAAATTTTACATGGGATGTCCCAAAATGAGCGCATTCAAAAGTAAGTCATTATTTTTTTTTTAACCTACATACATCCAGAAAAAAGTAGTTGTAGAAGTTGTTATATATGTAGTTATAGAACAAAGCTACTAAATAATGCGTTAAAGAAGCTATTCATTTTGAAAAAGTAAGCGAAAAACTTCTGGGCAATCTAGTCCCCATCATTTCTTGGGTCCCAACTGCTTTTTAGGTAAATTGTTACTGGTGACATTTCACCTTTTTGGAAGGAAATTTGTACCCATTTTTTTTTGGACTTGTTTTAACTACTTACTTTTCAGATGTTTTTTTTTTGGTATAAAAATAATAACTTACTTTTCACACCATTTAGTTAAAAGTGATCGTCATTTTGGTGACATCCCTTGTAAAATTCATTGGGTCTTTTGGTAGAATTGTAAGTAGTATTTTGCTTTTCTCGGATTTCTCAACAGATTATTTTGTAGGCGAAGTTTTTACTGGGAATGTAAGACAAACTTTTATTCGACAAAATAACAACAAACCAGTCTTCGTGTAAAAAAACATTTGTATTAACAGAGTAACAGAATTTTCCGTGTACACATATTTGTTCGTTTTTTTGATTAATTTATTAAAATTGGCATAAGATTGGAAATTGTTTTAAGAAGAAATAATATAAAATGTTTGTTGGAGGAAGAAAATTTCTATAAATTTTAAATTTGTAGTCTATTTGCTTTAATATATATTTTTTTTTATTAAATTCTAATAATTCTAATAATTTCTTGTTTTATATCATAAATTAATAGTGGGGTTTAGGTTTCCACTGTTGCAACAACACTTAGTGAAGATGGAAAAGTTAAAAAGTTTTTACCTCTAGCAATGTTTATTACCACAAGGCATTAATTTACACCCACGCATACATACTTATTTAAAAGCATACAATTAAGATGCCCAAGAAAATGAGTTAATCTGGGGATATGTTAAAATATACCCCCGTATTCATAAATTACCACAAAAAATATATTAAAATATTTATATCTGCATGCTGAATTTTATGTTTCTAGGTTTAGTATAAATAAAAATTCAATAATGACCAGTTGAATAAAGAAAAAGTACCAAAAAGATCTCTCTCACAGATTCTCAGTTCCCTCTTTTTAATCTTTCATTTCTAGTTCCAATATTAATGAAATTTAAAAACAGTACCAGTTGTAGAACGAAAAAGTACCAAAAACCTTCTCCTTGCAGATCCTAATTCACTCATGACCTTTAATGTTTGATTTTATGTTTCTAGAGCTAATACTAACGAATATTCAAAAAGTACCAGTTAACTGCAGTTGAAGCATAAAAAAGTATCAAAAAGTCCACTCTTAGAGATGTTTAATGTTTACTTTTATGTTCATAGGTCCAATATTAAACAAAATTTAAAAACAGTACCATTTGTAGAAGGAAAAAGTACCACAAAGCTCCTCCTTACAGATTCCTATTCACTTAGGACTATGCAAATTTACTTTTATATTTACTTTTATTTTATTTTCTATATTTCTTATTATATTTTACATAAGGGAAAATTCAAAAAAGTACAGTTTAGGCCATAATTAAATACGTATATGTCAATGAATGGAAAAAAAGTTTTTATAAAAATAGTACCAAAAATAGGTACGATTTTTAACCCTTGAAGAAATTACCAAAAATATATTTAATTTTTGATAAGTTAAAATTTAATTATAATCCTTATTTCTATGTTTATTGGCTTAAAAGACAGATGGGTTGCCAAGGAAGTTCCAAAATACAGACAACTCCCGAAAGGGCCTAATTTCGAAAAAGTACCAGACACCTGTCCGCTTATAGCTTTTTTTTGCTTAAAATGTTTCAATAGTTTCAATAATTTAAAAACAAAAAAAAAAAAATTAATTTTCCTGATTTAATTAGGCGGGGTTTTTGAGATGTGGATTAAGTTTAAACCTAGTTTAACGTACTCTGAAACTCTGATTTTTCCGTTGAAGTGTGATGTTTTTTTTACTATTTCATTAAAGACCAACATTTTTAGCAAAACTAAGCTTCAAAATTTTCTATACAAACTTGGTAATGGCGGCACAACACTGCTTTTAGATTAACCAAGCCTAGTTTAACAGAGATCTCAAAACGCAGCCTCAATAAATCAAATATTTAGAATTAACTTGGTACAAAGATATCTTTTTACAAAATTCGTCTTACCAAACTTTCGGTCCATAATTCACCACAAGCCGAAATTTTTTTTCCAAAATCGCTTTAAGACTAATATATCTCATATAGATGTTCATATTTAGATAATATTCGGCAAAATAATTTTTTAATGAACGACGACCCTTTGCTTAATAATACTATTTTGTTTTGCCGGGTCCAAGATTAGCTATTGGTCCCAAATAAGGTAGGTGCCCTCTCGAAAACTTGTCTCTATATACTGTGGTTTAAGGAATTAAATGGTCGGGCTTGACCGACTTTTCATTCAAACTTGGTTTTATAAGAAAGGTGTTTATTCAAAAATGAACAGTTCTTGCATTTTCCCAAATGATTCGTTTTTGTAAAAAGATATTTTTAAAGAAAATTTCTTACAAAAAACTACCTTAAAAAAAAACAATCGTCTTTTGAACAAAAAAAAAAGAGACAAAATGTAAGGCTTTTTCCAAGAAAAACCTTTTCGATAATATTTTTGCAAAAAGTACCTGTTTTATTAATAACACATTAACAAAAAAGTCCTCATTTAAGCATTTTTTGGGCTTGCTTAATATCTATGTGTGTTTTTTTTTGATTCAATTTCAGTTGCAATCTTCATAGTTTTAATCAGACTTTCCACATGTGTGTTAGTGTGTAATATAAATATGGTTACGTGTATGTTTAAGGGTATTAAAAAAAAGCTAAAGTAAAAGGTTTTTGCCTTTTAAGTTAACTTATGGTTAAGTAGTGTTGGTAAGTGATTTCAGTAATACATCTTAATTTGCAGCATTCATGAGAGTACAATACACAAACAGACACACACACACATACATAAAATGTTATTTATTTCATAAATACAAACGACAAGTGGTGCTGACAGTGAAAACATGCAATTCATTTATTAAAAAGGATGCAACACTTTCACATACACTCACACACATTTCATTGCAAATAAAATTTAATCCAAAAGGAAACAGAAAACATAAACTCATACTTGGTTTTGGAGAATTACCAAGAAAACTTGATGATAAGTAAAGAACCAAAGAAATAATGTTCTGTAACATTGATGAAAATTAATAGAGAACATGGCAAGAAATATTTTGTAATATCTACCACATTTTTAATGAAAATTTGTCGTTTTAATTAAAGTTGCCACAACTAGGGCAAAGAAATAATTCTTCAAACAATATATTCTCTTAAGAGAGAATAATAAATTAAGTTTTTTTGTTTTAAATTTCATGAGTTTTCCACTGTTTCCATTCAAGGTCAACAACAAATCGTGGTTGTTAGAAAACCCAACTTGGCCAACAATCATTTGTTCACTATATTTCATTTTTTTTCTTCTTCACTTTTATTATTTATTACCTTTTTTTATTTTCATTCCCCAAAAAACGCAAAATTTTTTTTTTTTTTTGGACTTACTCTAAACTATAAAACACTTTTTCTAAAATCTCAACACACTTCCCTCTGGCGCTCCGTTTGGTGTGAAAGTACCAGTAGCACGTTTTTTTTTTGTTAGTGAATTTAATGGACAATAAACAAGATAAATTGTAGATTTGTGGTAGCCAGGTGATATTTGGAGGAGTTACGTGTTCTTGCGTTTAACTGTTAATGTTTGCGAAAACAGCGTTACGAGGAATAGTCAAACTAAATTGTTGCTTTAATAGCCACACAATCGTATTATATGAGACATTAATTTTTACTTCAAGACGAATGAATACAAGAGAAATAAAAAATTATCTAACAATTAATTATTCAGGAAAATAAATTTAAAAACATGTTTCATAGTTTGTTAAAAGGAAATATTCACAAAAGTTAAAGAAATCATTAGGGGATTGAGAAATGTATTTTGAAAATGCAGAAGTTATAAAACAGGGGGATTTAATTAATAGAGTATAAAGTTGTAATAAAATGTATTCGTTTAATTAAAAAAAAAATTGTGCAGCAGTAAAAGCATTAATCAAAAATAAAATCAGTTTTGATTAAAAATTTTATCAAGTGAACTAAACGCTTAATCAAGTGAATTAAAAGTTTAATTAAGTGTATTAAACGTTTAATTGACAATATTAATTCGCACTAGTAAACAAATTAATAATATCAAGTCAATTAAACGTTTAATTCATTTGGTTCAATTTTTAATCAAAACTGATTTTATTTTTGATTAATGCTTTTCTTGGCGCAAAATTTTTTTCTGTGTAAACAATAGGCCATTATCAGTTTATAAATTTTTACTTAATAAAAAGTAAAATTTGTATACTTAATAAGAACAACATATGAAAAATAATAAAATTCTTTAATAGTCTTAATTAAAAGGTCAATTAAATTACACAAAATTAAACAAACAATTTAAAATACCGTATGAACAGGGCATGAACTTGCACTTAAAATCGCAAAATATGCAAAATAAAATAAAAAAAAAATTCTTGACAGGCGAATGTGAAATTTCCATTATTCTGTTTTTTACCTTTTTTTATAGACTCCTAAACTACTGAATCGATTTTCCTGAAATTTTTACAGATACATCACGTGAGCCCTAAAAATAAAATAGGCTACTTATTTTTTCGATAGGGGCAGGGGAATTGGTATCCCCCATAGGATGCCAATATTAATTATCGCATATATTAAGATCCGCTGAACGCATTATGCAGAACTTTTGGTAGTAAGATCTTCTGAGCCCCAAAATTAAAATAAAATAGCAGCGGGGGAAGTGGAATCCCCCATAGGACGCCAATGTTTAACATCGCATATCTAAAGAACTGTAATAGTGAGAATGTTCAAACTTTCTAGAAGTCACTCTTATGGTATACAACACTTTTGAAAATAACAATAAAGCGGGTAGGCGCAGGGGGGGGAAATACCTCCCATAGGATGCATATATTAAATATCGCTCAACTAAAGAATTATTAAAGGGAGAGTCTTCAAAAGTGGTTAAAGCTATTATTATAGTAAACTATAAATTTCAATATACAAATGGGCGGGGTAGACGGGGGAGGAGCAGTACCCCTCATATATAGAAATATTAATAAGAGCCACTGCACGCATTTTGTTAAACTTTTGGTAGTAGGATCTTCTGAGCGGCGGGGTGGTGGTACCCACCATAGGACGCCAATGTTTCATATCGCATATCTTAAGAACTATTAAAGTTAGAATGTTCAAACTTTGTAGAAGTCACACTTATGGTATACTACACTTTTGAAAATAAAAATAAAGCGGGAAGGCTCAGGGGGGAAATACCTTCCATAGGATGCATATATTAAATATCTCTCAACTCAAGAACTATTAAAGGGAGAGTCTTCAAACGTGGTTAAAGCTACTATTATGGCAAACTTTAAATTTCAATATAGAAATGGACAGAGGAGGAGCAGTACCCCTCATAGATAGAAATATAATTTAGAGCCGCTGCACTCTTTTTATTATACTTTTTGTAGTATGATCTTCTGAACCCCAAAATTGAAATAAAATAGCAGCGGGGAAATGTTACCCCCCATAGGACGCCAATGTTTAATATCACATATCTTAAGAACTGTTATAGTAAGAATGTTCAAACTTAGTAGAAGTCACTCCTATGGTATACTACACTTTTGAAAATAAAAATAAAGCGGGAAGGCGCAGGGGGAAAAACCTTCCATAGGATGCATATATTAAATATCTCTCAACTGAAGAAGTGGTTTAAGCAGTGTAGCGAAGCGCACAGGGTTAAGCTAGTTTATAATAAAATTGTTTTTAATATTTTTTCCTTAATCTAGAGCTTGAATTACATCTCTGTGATTAATTTCACAAAAAAAGAAAAAATCATGCAAAGAAGGGTTAAAATTAATGTATTTAACCATAATTCATTCAATTCATTAAAATGTGAAAACAATTGTTTAAAAGTAATAAAACTTAAGATAAATAAATAAGTTTTTTTTTAAATATCACTCGTAAAATTAATGCTATTTGGTCTAAAAACAATTTAAATAAAAATATTTAAATATTGAATATCATCGAATGTTATTAGTGCATATTTGAAAATGGTCAACTCCTTTGTAGAATTTTTTTAATCCAACATTCTTTTACATGATTTTTTGCTGATTTCATCTTCTACTTATCTTATTTTTAAGACAGAATCATCAACTACTTTAACTTGGGTTGTCATTGATTTAAAACTCTGCACACAGGGGCCAAAGGCGGTGATTTAACGGATTACTTAAAAAAAGTTCAAGTACCGTTAAAACTAAAAGTACTCAGTTAAAGTGCACAAAATTCTACATCGCTTGGCAAAAAAATAATTGTCAAATATGTAACGCTGCTTTTGTAGTGACGCGATGAAGTTAAACATTGTAAGAAATTTGTGAAAAATATGCAAAAAAAAAAAACCAAGAACTTTTCGTAATTAAATCCGATTTACCGAAATTAATTTTAAAAACTTTTTAATAGATACAAAGATGCAGCCATGGTCTTAGCTATTTATTCAAAGGTTTTGCTTAAATTTGTAAAATAATTATTTGTAGAAGTTCTTTTATTTTGTCTATTTGAGAAATGCAAAAAAAAAAAAAAAAAAAAATTGATTTTGTCAGTTTAAGTGGACATAAAGTTATTAATTGGGCTCAATTAAGCAGAGATTTAAACGTTATTTTAACGGTTGAACAAATCAGCGTTATTTTAGAAAAAATAATGCTGCGCATCGGTGCGCCTTAGGACTTATGTACGAATAAGTAGCAACACGCGTTGAGTTAACCAACAAAAAGCGCTTCACGACTTCAGCTATAACTTTTATTGCTGTTATTGTTTTATGTATTTTTTAACTTGAGATGTGCAAATTTCGTGATTCGTTACGCGTGACTTATGTGTGACTCATACGTGATCGTGTTTAAATTTATATATTATAATTAGGGATGAGATTTACATGCACTAAAAAATCGAAAATATGCGCATAAAATTTGCACTAAAAACTTCAAAAGATGCATTAAAAAAATAAAAAATATTCACTAAAAACTTAAAAATTTTCAGTTCAGCAGTTTTTATAATTTTATTTAAGACAAAAAAAAAAAAAAAAAAAAATCAGTCCATTAAAAATATATTTTAATTTTATGCCGTTCCGCACTGCGGTTTTTTACTTCAAAATCGTATGAAAAATCGCACCGCAATAAATTATCATTACATTGTGTTTGGACTCTAATTAAATATTAAATATTAATACAAAAGTACAATATTTTTTAAAACTTAATTTAAATTACTAGCTTAAACGTTTGTTTGCATAAACAAATAAATACTTTTTTAAATTATCAAAAGTGAACCTGTTCGGACTCAAAAAACTTTTGTACATGGAAAATAATCTCTCAAAGTCAACCGAAGTTATAGGAGCGTACATGAAGGATTCCAATTAGAGAATATATATTTTCTATTTTAGATCCCACATTTGATTCCAGATCTGAAATGGTGGAAATTTGTTTTATTTTTTTGAAAACCTATTTTGTTTTTTGCAAAAGTTTTTGGATTTTTTTAATTTGTTGGGCTATTGTTCCTTCCACATTGTTAAATTTACTTTCTGCAATATCAAATATTTTGAGCAGACTATTAAGTGAGCTAATTCCCTCCAATTTAGTTAATGTTTCACCAATAATTCCGTATTTGTAAAATACAAGTTATAATTGATCTTTTAGTTTTTTAATTGCATAAGCATCGGTAGCAACAAGTTCTTTAATAAAATTCTTAAAAGTGTTTTAAATAGTATTCTGCAGCATCTAGCCAGGTTCCCCATCTTGTTTATACTGGCTGCGGTGGTAACGGTACCAAAAAATGCATTTCATTAAAAACTGCAAGTCGTGAGGAGACTTTCAAAATATTTTTGCAGGTATGGAGCCAATAAATCAATATTATCGAATTAGATTATAATTTCCTCTATCTTATAGTTTTCTGTGTATTGCGAATTTATGTGTATATATGAATTCATTTTCCGTATTATTATGTTAATATTATAATATTATTTCCAAAATATTACTTATAAATATATCAATTAATGCTAAATATATATTATATAATAGTGTAAATCTGTACATAAATAATTGTTATATTATTAATTTGCTATTAAGTTATTTGTATTTCTGTTACTGTATTGTTAGTTATTTACTGTGAAACAAAAGATGATTCTGAACTTATATTTTTACTTATAAGAGTACATCTATTAATGTCAATTTCCATATTTCTTCAAAATTGCTTATTATCTTAGGATAGATTGTAATTTAAATAAATGAAAAAAAAAAAAAAAAAAAAAGATTCTAATTTCCTCTGCAACTCGGTGTCACTCATGAGCCAAATAGCCTTAGCCATGTGAGGTGCGCATTGTCTAAAAATAGAAGGATCTTTTGTCAAAATCTTGAAAATATTGTATTTTAAGCAGAGCTCCAAAAAATTTATTTAATGATTTAAACAAATTTTTTTGGAAGATTGTTTTTTACATGGATTTTTTTTTTATACTATGTAAATTAAAAAAATATATCACCCAAAAATGTTAAAATATGCAAAAATATGCATTTAAAACCAATATATGCAAAAATATGCATTTTAACAAAAATATGCAACAATATGCAAAAACAAATCGATGCCATTTTAACGCAAACTTAGTGATTCGGAAAGATAATTGGTCGACATCAATTTTAGACTATCGACAAAAAACATGCGTTTGCATGAAAATCGCAACCCTAATTATAATGATTAAAAAAATGGACGGCGTGAATATAAAAATTTAATTCGCACGCACTCACGAAAATCTATTTTTGAGTAATTCATATCCGAACTCATTCAACGGCAGGCAATTCCGCGGAAGCGTGCGTGATTAAAAAATCACGTTTATTAATTAAAACTTTTTTGTATGAGCGGTACCCGTCTCCCCCTTTTATACCACGAAGGTTTTATTGGAACATGTAGTTTGTTCTATGAGTTAACCACATTAAATTTAGTTTACCTCACTATTGTAGCTAAAGAGATATGAATTGATCCACGAAAAAAGGGCTTTTGGCCCCAGTGTGCGCTGTTTGGTTATTGTCTCGACTAGAAACCCATAGTTTGAGTCAGAAATACTAACTGAGCCTTGATATTAGGGGTATTTTAAACATTGCTTATTTTTTTCTTTAAACGTAATCTTTAAATTCTTGGTATGATACTCAGCTGCCACCAATCAGTTAGAGTTGTTGTAGTAGAAGATTTAAGTAAGGATGTTTTCCTTAAAATGCTGAAAAACACGCAAAAGTGAATCAATATTATCAAATTGAATTCAGTATCTTCAGCCCCACGATGCAAGGCCAGAGCTTAGCATATGATATGTAACATTTTTACAAATATATGCTAAAATATGCATTTAAAGCAAAATATGCAAAAATATGCACTAACGAAATGATGCCGTTTTATTGGAAACAAAAGATATACCAAAATTTAATACATTAACAAAAAAAAAGGAGAGTTGTCTGGTACTTTTTTAGATATGATCATTTTGGGGAGTAGCCTGGTAAAACCGGTATTTTGGACCATTTTGTAACCCCATCTTTCTTAAAAAATTATATTACATTCGTAATTTATTAAGATCATTTTGTTAATTGAAATTTTAAAATTTATTTTTCCATCTTTTATTTTGTCATTTATTGTCGAACACAATTTTGAAATTGTATTTTATTATAAAAAATTTTCTGAAGAAGATTTCCAACGGAAATCGAAATATCGAATATAAAAAATAAAAATATTTTAATTATTTTTATAAAAAAGTGAACTTAAGCTAGCATAATTTATTAAAGTATAATATTTAATAAAAAAAGTCGAAGAAATAGGATTATAATTTCCTAAAAAATACAAATATTAATATGGTACTTTTTCGAACTTCGAACGTTTAAGGGATAAAAATCGTATGTATCTATTGTTGGTTCTTTTTTCTACAAAACATTTTTCTCTTTTCATTGACTTATACGTATAAAATTATGGGCTACCACTACAATGTTGAACTTTTACTTTAACGGGGAGAGAAAAGTACCAAAAAAGGAAGATATGGGAAATTTAATTTCATTCTTTTACTTTCCCGTTCTACGCGTGGTACTTTTTGGATTTTCTATTATATTGAACTAAGTAATATTAATATTGAACTTAAGAATATAAAATTCTATGTAAAGTGTCCTGTGTGAATGAGAACCTAAAAGATGCAAAATATTGGTACTTTTTTGCTAAAACCTAGAAACATAAACTTTGGCATATAAATATTTTGACGACTGAAAGGGAGGCGCTAACGAAGTTACTGAAATTCCCTCAAGAAAACTAGGCCCATTAAAAAGTCATTTAAAACAATACTATCACTAGCCAATCGTTTTATTGAAAAGCTTTCTGTTGTTCAAAATTAGAATAAGAACTTTCTGTTTAATTAAAGTAAATCAAATAGAGTTTTTTGAAAGGTAAAAGCTAAATAATATTCTTTTATATAAATGATTTTAGTTTTGTTATTCTTTTAGGTAAATTACGACAAAACAATTAACATTGTTTTAAGATTTATAAACATAATTTCATTTAAGTCAGAGAACCAAAAACAAAACGTTCAAAACTGCCTCCTTCTACCTTAAAGCCGACTTCCTTAAAAGATATAATTTATTAAGCAGTTTCATTGTTCAAGTTACATCACTTATTAAATTATCCACCAACCAACCAACCAGTCAGTCAGTCAACCAGCTTAATGCAGATCAACCATTTAAAGTCATCATCTGTCAATTTATTTCCATCTCAATTTATTCGCCTGTTTCACTCTCTGTGTTTGCTTTTGTGCTGGCAAAAGAACTTTTTGTTTATGAGTAGATTTTTCCCACAGATAAATTTTAATTGCTGTTTATATTTGATGTTCGCATTTGACGTGCAATTTTCTTGTTCATGTGTGTGTGTGTGTGAGTGTTTGTATGCGTGTGAATGTTTGGCTTTTTATGTTGTTTATTTGAAAATATATGAAAAACGTAAAAAAAAGATGGAAAAAAAGATGAAAAATTGTAGCGTAAATAATATTTTATCATTTTGATCATTTGAAAAAGTCAGTAATGTGATGCTCGTTTAAATGTCGTTAACGTTGACATTTTTCAATTCACTTGCGTTCTCTCTGTGTGTGTGTGTGTGTGTGCATGTATTAGTGGCTGTTTTATATGATTTTATTATATTTATTTAAACTTTTATTTTTTTTACATTGAATAATTTTTATCTTAGTTCAAAACAACATTATTATACACAAAACTGTAGATAGAAAAATATGTTCAGATGGAATGGCTAAGCAGAGATCGGGAAACTTTTTAAAAGTTGCAGTTTTTTTGGAAATCATCGAAAATCTAAACCAAGCTTTAGACACTTTAAACGTTCCTTTCTTTAACATTATATTTAAGACAACTGAGTTAGATTTCCAAGTGTTTTTCAAATTCATATACAAAAAAAGTTAAAGAATCTCTGCTTTTTACTTTTAGGGACAAGGATGTGCGAAATATTTTATAGAGATGTTATTGAAATATTTAAGTACTTACACACATTCACTCATAGGACTCAGACGGTTCATTCTAGTGTTATATAAATCTCACGAGTCACCACAAGAGATGTTTATTTCATCCTTAACTTTACACATGTGAATACCTGAATAAATTCCTAAAATCGTTATCGTTGTTAACTAAAAATTAAAATCATAAAGTTTGCTAAAAACACTTTAGTTTAAATAACACAGTACAACAGCCAATCTGGGGGGTGAGAAATTCCAAGTCAGGGTGATAGTACTAGGTCAGTATAGTAAAACCCTCAAAGGGTTTGGCGTTCGTACGTGTCAGTTTTTTTTTATGAAATTTTAAATTTTTTCCTTATCTTGATGTTTTTTTGTTTAACATAACCCGAGAACCACTTGTCCGATTTTGCTAAAACAAACTCAAAAAAATTTAGAATTACAATTTCTTTAATCCGTTCATATAACGTTTTTCTTTATAATCAACAGTTTTGCCGGTAAAAATAAATTTGTGGAGAAAAAAAATATTTGTTTGCCTAAAAATAGGCAATATTTATTAAAAAAAATTTTAATTTTTAGGCAAAAAAATATTTTTTTTTTCTCCACAAATTTATTTTTACCGGCAAAACTGTTGATTATAAAGAAAAACGTTATATGAACGGATTAAAGAAATTGTAATTCTAAATTTTTTTGAGTTTGTTTTAGCAAAATCGGACAAGTGGTTCTCGAGTTATGTTAAACAAAAAAACATCAAGATAAGGAAAAAATTTAAAATGTTATAAAAAAAAACTGACACATACGAACGCCAAACCCTTTGAGGGTCTTATTATACTGACCTAGTACCATCACCCTGACTTGGAATTTCTCACCCCCCAGACAATAATCCCAAAAATGTTCCATAGTGTAATTAGTGTATTTTAAACAAATTGCATTTGTAAATATTTTTTACAAGAAATAAGGGGTGATTTTTGAAGAGCTATAGGAAAGTTAAAAAAAAACACACATAAAATTCATAAAAATGCATGAAATCTTTGTTTGAATCGATAGTACGGTCCATATAATTTAATGTTTGAAGATTATTTCATGCAAATGTTGACCGTGACTGCGCCTCAAATGGTCCATCCGCTTAGTCCATACTCTTTCCAACATTTCGGCGGTATCTCATGAATAAAAGCTTCAATGTTGTCTTCCAATGCGTCAATTGAAGCGGGCATGTGTGTATAGACATGAGCTTTAACATAGCCCCACAAAAAATAGTCTAAAGGCGTTAAATCGCACGATCTAGGCCGCCACTTGACCGGTCCCGAACGTGAAATAAAATGTTCACCGAGCTCGCCTCTCAATAAGTCCATTGTCAAGCGTGCTGTGTGGCATGTGGCACCGTCTTGTTGAAACCACATGTCATGCAAGTCAAGCTCTTGCCTTTTGGACAAAAAAAGTTGGATATCATTCACAGTTACGTTACGATTCGCAACATCTTTGAAGAAGTTCGGTCCAATGATGCCACCAGCCCATAAACCGTACCAAACTGTGACTTTTTCTGGGTGCATTGGTGGCTCTTGCAATGCTTCTAGCTGATCTTAACTCCAAAATCGACAATTCTGCTTATTAACGTACCCATTGAGCCAAAAATGAGCTTAGTCGCTGAACACAATTTTTCGATAAATTTTTTGATAATTTTTTGATAATTTTTGGTAATAAAATTCAATAATTTGCAAGCGTTGTTCGTTTGTAAGACGATTCATGGTTAAATTATAGACCAAACTGAAGATGTTTGATAGTGAAACAGAACACGAAACGTGCGTCAGCTGTTTAAACCAGTGTTGCCAAAAAGATAATAACTAAAAAATCACCCATTATCTGTGGCTTGGTGCTAAAAGGGCCAATGTCAATATTTTGTTGTTTTGAGTTAATCGTTGCATAAGGTGTCTTTTATTACTCGCTTTTATTTTGCTTAAACAGTCAAGTTCTAATTTAACCCAGAACAGCTTCATAAAGGCTTTGCTAGCCAATTTCCCTAAGAACTCTTCTATAAAAAAAAACTTTAATTTCAATTTTCTCAAAAGTTAATATTTTGACATTGGCCCTTTTAGCACCAAGCCACAGATATATTTCCTGCTTTCTCCGAAGGGGTAAACTCAAAATTTAAAAAGTTTTAGAATATCGTTTTCTTCCAAGAAAATGAGCCAGTGCGATGTATTAGATATTTAAAAAATCGCTTAAATTCAAAGTATCCTGGGGCCAGATTCTGGCATTCGTGATCGAGTACTTTCTCGATTCGAAAACAATTTAATATCGAATTATTTAAGTCAATACTGAACGAATCGGAATTATTTTTTCGTTATTGTAAAGCATTCATTTGAGTTTTAAATGCTGAAAAAATAATTTCGATTCGTTCAGTATCGACTGAAATAAAATTGCTTTCGAAACGAGAAAGTACTCGATCACGAATGCCAGAATTAGGCCCCTGTTTATGTTTAGAAAAAAAACGTTCTTTTTAATAAAAAGTATCTTTGATATGAGGGGCTTAAAGCACAAGGGGCTTAAGTGCCTTTTTCTAAATTGTGTTTGCATATGGAATTATAGGTGATGTTCGGAAAAGTTGTTTAAAGCACAAGAGGTGAATGTAGGATTATCATCCGGACGCTAGATATGGTGAACAATTCAAGCACTTGACATTAAAATACTTGCTTCGCTTGGAGCACAAGCGAAATAACCGCCTTTGTCTCATTATTTGACATAACATCTTAGGGGGGTGTGCTGGAAATCGCAAACGCAAAACGCAAGAATTTGGAGGCTGCTTTTAATGGACTTTTAATCTAATTTTTATAATTTTTGTTATAAAATTCAGTTTAATAGAGAAATGTTTGAATAATATTTGTTATAAAATTCTTTTATTACAGAAATCTTACTAAAAAACGACTTTTTAAATTCTTGCGTTTTGCGTTTGCGATTTCCAGCACACCCCTGTTAGTTTTCATCCAAAAACATCTTTGTTTACGATTTTAAAAGTTTTATATTATAAATTTAAGTTTTCTTTAATTTGTTTTATTTAATTATTTGATAAAAATTACTTTTTCACTGAGTTTTTTAACTTTTTTGCCATCTTGTCTCGACTTATGATGTTTGTCAAAATGCTATAGATATATACAATTAAGTCTTATCTATTTCAAAGAACAATTTTAAGATAGATCGTTTCTACATTAAAAAAAGCATAAGCTCGTCTTGCAAAAATTACAAAAAGATATCATTAAAAAGGATTGGAATAAGGCACTTGTTATAAAAAAGGTTTTCGAAAAAAAGATTATTTTTTACAAATTTTTTTTTTTTTAATAAAAGGTGGCTGACTTCCAAAACGTACTAATACAAAGTTCGTACACAATTTTACTACTGTATTTCAACCATGTACACGTACAAAGTACCGAAACAATGCAACTATATGTTTTGTTTATTAAAACGTTTTGAAATGTAGGCCCCTATTATGTTTTACAACTCAACACAGTTGAGTTGTTATTAAGACAACTGGTTGTGATCAGTTGTAATTTTTGTTATGTTTTTGTTCACCGCAAAATAGCAAAGTTGTAAACCATAATACAAAAATTAAGAAATTACAACTCAACTGAGTTGAGTTGTAAACCGTAATAGGGGCCGTAAGTGATGCAATGCATAATACTTTTAAAATAAATCTGTATTGTTTGCAAATAAAATTTTAATTGTCACAAAGCATCAACTTCAAAACCGATGCTCTGATTGCTTATTTGACGCGTTAACAATACTTAGCAGTGACGTTTTGGAAGGGTTTTCATTGTATATATATTGTACTGCGGCGTTCTGAAACATTATACTTTGTTCTAATACAAAACAATTGACGTTTTGGAAGTCAGCCGGTATTTTTTATGAAAATTATGTTTACCGAGGTTACACTGTATTTGGTGAAAACTACTTTTTTGTACAAGTTACTATTTTGTGAAAAGAACTTAGTTGTGTAAATATAGTATTTTGTTTGAAAAGTACTATTTTGTGAAAAGTACTTGTTTGTAAAAAAGTACCTTTCTTGCAAAAAGGAAATAAATATTATAATTTTTTACAAATAATTACTTTTCACAAAATAGTTCCTTTAACAAACAAGTGCTCTTCACAAATAATACCTTTGTACAAATAAGTACTTTTCACAAGATAGTAACTTTTTTAACAATTTAAAAAAAAAAAAAAATATATGTTACGAAAATAATTTGTACTGAGATTCCACTGTATTTTTATGGAAAAGTACTTCTTTGTCACTATTTTGTCAAAAGAACTTACATTATTGTAAAAAAGTACTTTTTTGAAAAAAGTACAAAATATTATAGTTTTTTACATATACATACATAAGTACCGTTAACAAAATAATACCTTTTTACGATTAAGAACTTTTAACAAATACCAAATACAGTGTTACCTCGGTTAACGCAACCAATAAAAATTTAGAGCGTTGCGAAAAGCGAGTTAAAAAATTTCTATTTCAAGCCAATTAAAAAACAAACCATAACTTTTAAAATAAAACCTTTTTTAATTTACATAAATAAAGGAAAACTAATGACAAACAAAAAAACTATAATTAATTATAAAATTACATGTAGATTTCTACTCGCAGTTCATATCAAGTAAAAGATTTTAATTTTTAACGAAAAACTGTGAAATTTCCGATCGCGTCATGAAATACCATTTTGTCTTCCACAGAGCCGTTACTCTCCTCGGCCCATTGAATACAAGCGTTAAAGCTTTTGAAAGCATTCGGACATTTAATTTCAAAAGGTCAAAAACACAAAATGCATTTTGTTTTTATGTTGTTGTATATATTTGTTGTCATATTGATGCCGTCTAGGCAAACAAATACATCGTGCACGTACACTGGTCATTTTTAATTTAAATTAAAAAAGAGATTAAGAAAATGGTGGTACAATCATAATGCACGATGTTAATTGTGAGTTACACCTTAACGTCAAGTTTTTTGCCCAACTTAATTTGACATTTCTTTGTTTAAACCATGAATAGGTACACATTGGAGCATAACCGACCAAATGTGTCCACAATCGGGAGAATTGTGGCCCAATTTCAGCAAACCGGGTCTGTGGGAAATGTGAAAACACCAGTGAATGCTGGCCGTACTTCTTCGAAAATTAGGTCGGCCAAGCAGTAAGCGTGAATATTGTTCGCATTCGCGAGTAGACAACGTACTTCTTGCGGCCAGAAATTGAGGATATGGACCTGGGCGATATGAGTGGCACCACTTTCCACATAGCCAAAGAAACAATGGCTCTTTTGCGCGAGAAATTCAGTGGTGATGTTAATTGGCCGCCACGATCATGTGATTAGACACCGTGGGACTTCTTTCTTTGGGGATATTTAAAAGAAAAAGTGTACTTCAACAAGCAAAAAAAAAAAAAAATACAGGTGCTAAAGGATGCGATAATTCGGACATTAAGGACATTGAACCTCAATTATGTCTCAGAGCCATTGAAAATATGGACCATCGGATAGATTTATGCCGTGGCCAACATTTGGCCGATACTTTGTTTCACACATAATTGTCATAGACCCTTTTATAATAATAATAATAAAAATATTAAAATAGTTCCCTGAGTACAATTAACGACGTGCGTTTTGGTTGGAACACCCTTTAAAAAACTAAACGTATCTTTGAACAATAAATTTACCCTTTTTAAAAAATAAAACTTACTGCCGATTTCACGATGTCACTCGAACGTTTACGTTCGTACAAATAACATATAAAACAAAAACAAAATTCAAGAAATTGTTTTTGTTTTATATGTGATTTGTGCGAACGTAAACGTTCGAGTGACAACGTGAAATAGGCAGTTAATCAAAAATTTCTCTTACAAAAAAAAAAAAAAAAAAAAAAAATACAAAAATTTATCTGCCTGCTTAAGGCCAGTTTACACGGTAATACAATGTATTACGACTTAGCAAAATTTAAAAAAAAAAATAAAAATTTTTGTAAGTATAATTCATGTTTACACGGATGGTATAAGTAAAATCAAAAATAATAACAAAAAAACAGATGGTTTCAGTTTTAAATTTTTACAAAAACAACATGAAAATTTCCTGAGTTGATTTTAGTTGTTTTTGTAATTGTATAAAAATGCTACCACCTTCAATATACTCCGTAAAAATACACCTCTGGTGTGATGAGAATACATTAGTTTCCAAAATGGTTTAGAAAAAAAGCATTTACCGACCGCTTGTCAGATTTTGTATCCGTATTCTCTCTTACTCAATACATTTTGCTTTTACATGATAAGATTTTTCTCATTCTATATAATTATTCGACAAGTCGTAATACAAAATATTACCGTGTAAACTGGCCTTTAACGATTTATAACGTTAACGTTCGCATAGAAAATTTCTATGAAAAACACTCAGTTTTAAAAAAAATTTTCTTATATTTTTTACCAAAAAGTACAACCAAAAACCATGAATTGCTGGCACAAAATTACTCCTTAAATGTAAATTATTATAAACCATTAAGTCTTTAACACTTGTTAGAAACGGCTTTAATAAATTCAGCCGTAATGGCTCTCAAGACGTATTTATTGAATCCCAAGTACGTTGTAAAACCATTGTCTTTTTCATACAATTATTATACATTCACAATCTTTAATGAACCAGACAAATTTCCATACAAACATTCATGCATACGCAGCTGGGGCTGCAACAAAAATGTTATTAAACATTAAAATGCCATAAATAAATTTTTTCTTTTTGCAATTTTACAAATTCGTTGTTATTAAGCAAATTATTAAATGTTATTTACGAAATGGCAATTAATTTAATAATAACACTCATACGCCACACCTCACCGCAATAAGCACTTAATCTTAATATAAGAACACACACACACGCATTTACACATACTAGCACATTTACAGTTATTTTATGAAAAAAAAAACATTAAACTTTCATACTCACAACTGCATGAAAAGGTATTTATTCGTTCTCTTAGTGGTGTTATTATTATTGATGTACATAAATGGTTTTAAATAAAGTTTTTTGTGTTCTTTTGGGTTTTTGTTTTTCTTCTTTGTATTTTAATAAACTTCATTGAAATATTTTTTTTTTGTTTATCTTGCGTCGGTTTCGCTTTGAGTTTAACGAAAGTAAATGAAAACAGTTAAGAGTATTAAACACATGTTTGTATTGGTTTTTATTTTTACTTTTTTTACTTTTTGTGAGGGTTTGTGGGTAAATAGGAGATATGAAGTGGTGCGATTTCATAATGGTTGTGTTCGATGATAAAACAGTTGAAGGCAGAAAAATAGGGAGAAAATAAAAATTGAGGACCTATGCTCCTTGAAGAATATATTTAAAGGGTGGTTAAATTTTAAGGGCCGATGTTGATTTTGAATAAAACACAAATTATTTCGGAAATAATTGTCATTTCTTTTTATAATATTGGTATGGTTAAATTATGTATGGAACAAAATATCGGCCGTGACCTCGCCGGAACACCTCCATGCGCTAATCCAAATTTTCAATGACTCTGAGGCATAATTTAGTTCTGTGCCGTTAATGTGCTGAATTATCTCATCCTGCGATTACACGGCCATTGAATCTGTCGCGCAAAAGAGCCATTATTTCGTTAGCTGTGTGGCAGGTGGCACCGTCCTGTTGAAACCACCTATCGTCCACATCCATATCTTCCAATTCGGGTCATAAAAAGTTCGTTATCATCTCACGATAGCGAACACCATTCACAGTAGCTGCCTGACCAGCCTCATTTTGGAAAAAATACGGTCCGACGATGCCGCCAGTCCATAAACCGTACCAAACAGTCACTCTTTGCGTGTGCATTGGTTTTTCGACAATCACTCTTGGACTATTATTCGCCCAAGTGCGGAAAAAATGTGCCTCATCACTGAAGATGATTTTCTTCGAAAATTGATCATCTATTGTTGCCATTCTGACCATTGACGACGTTTGGAATGGTCAAGAGGCTTTAGTTCTTGAGTCAATTGCACCTTGTAAGCGTGTATATGCAAGTCTTTATGCATAATGTTTATCAACAACGAGCGTGAGGGGTACAATTGTTGGGCACGACGACGAGTTGAGGTGGACGGCTCTTTAGCTACACTATCGCAAACAGCAGCAATATTTTCTGCAGAACGAGCTGCACTGGTGTTTTCACATCTCCTACAGAACCGGTTTGTTCAAATTTTTGCACGATTTTTCCGATTGTACGCACATATGGACGTTTAAATTGACCGAAAAAATCACGATGTCCAGGATATGCATTTTGATTTGAACGCCAATTTTCATAATAAGCCTGAATAGTTTTAGTGCGTTGCTCGATTGTGTATCTTTCCATGGTACAAATTGTCTAAAAGTGAGAAATGTCAAATGTAATGCAGAAAAAACTTGACGTTTAGGTGTGGTTCACATTCAACATCGGCCCTTAAAATTCAACCACGCGTTATATATATGTACATTAGGGATGCCAAACGGGATCGATTTTAACAAATCCCGGGATTCGGGATTTTGGAAATCCCGATCCCGAAATCCCGGGATTTTCGGGATTTCGGAATTTTCGGGATCCCAGGATTTTCCGGGATTTCGGGATTTTTCGGGATCAATTTGTTTCTTTAATATACAAATTTTTTTTAAAAAACAACAACACTTTATTTATTTATGTCTCAATTTTTAAAAAAGAAAACTTAACAAAACAATTTTAAGAAAATTTTTTTAAATTAACTAAATTTTATTTATTTTTGAATTTTTAAAAAAGAAAAATTAACAGAACAATTCTTTTACAACTTTTTCTTATAAACAAAAGTTAAAATATATATATTTTTTTATTTATAAAAAAGAAAACTTAACAAAACAATTCATTTTATATACAAATTTTTATGTCGTTATTTCTTAATTTTTTGTGCGACGATAAAAATTTTACGCTTACTACGTTTAAAACAAAATATTATTTAAGATACATGTTAAAAAAAAAATTTTATTTTTTTTATTGCATTACTGGAGCGAATTAAAAATGTGAATTTGGGAAAAATTAAAAAAATCACATTTTTTTTAACTTTAAAGTCCTGTAGCTCAGTAAATTTTTATCCGACCCACACGGGGAGAGATATCTATTCAAAATGTTAAATCTTGTACAATTCAGTTAAACTGTTCTCGAGATTTTTCGAAATACCTTAAACAACTGCTGAAAAACACGATTTTCGCGTATATCTCGAAAACGGTTCATGGGAAAAATAAATAAATGCCATATTCGTGTTCAGCAGCACCAATTTAGCTTAGACAATATCTCATTTCTGAGGTTCATTTTTTTGTGGCATAGTGTAATTGGCAGATGAGTGCTGGTTAGCTTTGCGACAGAATAGAAAACAAATGAGACATTGAGAAAACCAAATTTCTTTAATGTGCAGTTTTTCGTTGGGAAAAGGATAATCGCGTAATGAGAAAACGACCGTAAAACAATGAATAATTAGAAAGTATAAAAATTCAATTAAACGAATATTTTTATACATATAAAAACTTTTGATACACAAAAGTTGTTAAATTGAAAACTCCCGGGATTCATAAAAATAAATCCCGGGATTCGGGATTTGTCAGTCCCGAAAAATCCCGGGATTTCGGGATTCGGGATTTCCCGTTTGGCATCCCTAATGTACATAAAGTTCTCATAATTTAAATTCTGTAAAAATTTTTCAAATTTTAAAACAAGAAATAGATTTTAAATAATTTTGTAGCAAGATTAACAGAAGTCTGCCTAACATCTATGTCTTTTTTCGAACTGAAAATCTTAGTATACCATTAAAATTTCCAAGTTAATTAAGAATCTCTTAAGTATTTTAATTTTTATTTTAATTCTTGCTGAAATCACAAATTGTTATTTATTTTATTATTATTTAGTGTGCACCTTCAAATTAGTTTCCGTGTTGCAAATAATTTTGTATTGAATACCAAAGCTTTGGGGGTCTAACAACCGCTTTTAAGTATCTCAATACCCCAAGCATTTTTTACAAAAAATCACATAAAAGTTCTTTTTGTAAAATAGTACCTTACATAATACTGTACCACATATAAGAGCTTTAACAACCTACGAATAGATCCAAACAAAATTGCTAAACCTTGCAAGAAACAGGGTGGTCCAACCAAAACGTACGATGGTTATTGTAAATAAAACAAAACAAATATCAGAAAATTATCTTAATATTTGTTATTATTTTAGAAGGATCTATGACAATTATGTGTAAGACAAAATAGTGGCCAAACCCTCGTCACGCTTTGGTGGCATGCCTCTTTTCGATAACCCATATTTCCCATGGCTCTGAGCCATAATTGGGGTTCAGTGTCGTCTATGTGCAGAATTATTTCATTCTTTAGCTCTTGAATTGTTTTTTGCTTATTGACGTACACTTTTTCTTTTGAATATCCCCAAAGAAAGAAGTCCAAACGCCAATTAACATCGCCACGACATCAGATAACACGGCCACTGAATTTCTCGCAAAGAGCCATTGTTTCGTTGGTCTTGTGGCAAGTGGCACTTTCCTGTTGGAACCACCTATCGTCCAGGTCCATATCGTCCATTTCTGGTCAAAAGAATTCCGTTACCATCTCGCGATACCGAACATCATTCTCGGTAACTGCTTGGCCGGCCTCATTTTCGAAGAAGTACGGCCCGATGACGCCAACATTTCATTAATGGCACCAAACAGTCACTCTTTTTCGATGCATCGGCTTTTCAACAATCACTTGTGGATTCTCATTTGTCCAAATGCGGCGATTCTACTTGTAAATGTAGACACATTTGGTCAAATACCAAAAAAATCTTGAAGTGCACGAAATGCACTTTGATTTGAAAAAGGCTTCAACAATCCTAACGCACTGCTCGATTGTTTACCTCTCCATGGTTAAATTTCGGTCAAAGACTGAAACAAAGAAATGTCAAACTAAGTTGGACAAAAAACTTGACGTTAAGGTGTGACAATTAACATTGTGCATTATTTATTAGAAAATTTTTCATTCTAGGAAGATATTTATGTGTGATGTGTAAAATAATGGACCAATTGTCGTCAGTTTCGCAAGGCTTCGTTCCAAATGTAAAGAAAATCTTTAGTGACAAAATACATACAAATAATTGCAAGATTCCGAACATTACCAGGTTAACGTGGACAGACAACGAGCCAGCGAGCCCGACGAACATTCATTAGTCGATTCAGATAATGATTCTGAGTGGATCGGTGTAATAAAAGGTGTGTCTTAAATGTGGTTTACAAATTTTACCCCACACTGTAAGAACGCTTCAATTTTCGTTGAATGTTGCTATTACTTCATTTTAAAATACATATTTGTAGTAAACTGTATTGGTAATTGTGTGTTGATATAAAAAAATTAATTACTTACAACTGTAACGCTGGCAAAAGTAATCAAAAATACCATAAAATGGTAATTACTACATTTTTATGTAAAAATATCATTTCCCTTTCTTAATATCTGTTTACTTGTTTTTAAATAAAATTGTAAAGAGATGATAAAAGAAAATTCTACAGAAATTTGCAATAAGTAATAATATTTGTGTAAAATGTAGTTAAGACCAATTAAGGTAAATATTATTTGATATTTTGTTTTTTTTTTGGGGCGGTTTTCCTTTTAAGCGATTACAAAATAGCGAATAAAGGACAATTAATAAAAATATAAAAAATACTTTTAGGTAAAAATATTTTTCGTTTAATGATGTTTCTTGTAAAGAGTAACTTTTGGTTAAAACTTCTTTTGATTTCTTCTAAAATGCTTTATTTTTTTCTTTAGAAATACAAAAAAGGTTACTGAAAAGTTCATTATTGTGTGTTGAAAGATAACCAAAAACGGTACAATTCAAAAACATTTTTCTAAAAAGGTACAACTTTCTGGTAATTATTCAAAGGTACTTTTTTGTATGTAAATTGGAATTAAAAAAGTTTTTCTTATAAAACTTTACGTTAACAAGAGATTTTTTTTTAAAAGCTTCTTTCAAGTTTTTTCAAATCGTTTTAACCAGGAACGTAAGAATTATGACATTAATTATAAAAGTCTAAGAGCCAATTTCACCAACTGTATTTTAATATCAATTCATATTTAAATATAGATTTTCATAAAAATTTGTTTTTGTTTTGACATGAAAAACAAAAATTTATATTTAAATACAATTGGTGAAATAGGCAATAAAAATAATTATTATTTTCTGATTTTTATTTTTTGTTTTGCAGAAACAATTAATTTTCTTTTTGGCAAAAATAATTTTTATTTCCGATTTTCATTTTGTTCTTGGAATAAGACAATTTTGATTTCGTTTTACCATAAAGTTTCTGGAATTCACTTTTGACTGTCTTAGGCCATAGAATCTAGGATTTCAATTTTAAACGATCGAATGTATTTAAAAAATTAGGAATTATTTTTGCTAAAAAATGGAAAAAAAAAACAAGAAAAAGACATAAACATTTTTTTTGACAAGAAAACTAACTGCCTATTTCCGATGCGCGAAAGAGTTCTTTCTTTCCCAGCAAAAACTTTACTTACCAAGTAAGTTAGCAAATAATGTTGGAGAAAATAAACGACACTTATTTTTCGGCTGAATAACTACTTATTTTTGTTCGAGGTGTCCACAGAATTCAGTACTTCCAATACACTTACTAGAAGCCAAAAAATATCTAGTTATTATTTAACTACTAGTAATCTGAATTGTAAGTACTTACAATATACTTACCAGAAGCCAAAAAATCACTAGTTAATAGACCTAATAAGTAATTATTGAGTACGTTACCAGTAAGTAAATATTCAGTACTGAAAACAACACAACTAATAAGTAGTTATTGAGCTGATCATTAGTAAGCAAATATTCAGTAGTGAAAATAATAGAAGTAATAAGTAGTTGTTGTGGTCATTACTAGTAAGCACTTATTAAAGTTTTAAAATAATGACAATTGTAATGACAACTACTTACCAGGTAACGTATGAAATAACTACCACCTGTTACCAAAAATCAAAAAGTTTTTCCTGGGTTCGTACAACTGCTTTCAAAGCAAAAACAAAGTTTTAAGAATTAATTTTTGTTTTGAATTTAATTGTTCGAAAGAAAGAATTCTTTCGCACATCGAAAATTGCCATAAATATCAGAGTACTGAAATTATTTCTGCAAAAAATATCAAGTTTTTAAGAATTAAATGAAAATTTTTTGAAAGCAATTAAAATGCTGTTTTTTCCTTGGGCCTCCGATATTTTTTCAAGGCTTCTTTTTTGGTTTGAAAAATTTATCACTTTCCGTTCCTGGTGTAATGGGATTTTTTGAAGACAGATAATTAAATTAATTTTTAATTTTTTTTAAAAGTCGCTATTAAGGAAAACATTTTTTTGTCAAGAATAAAACTTTTTTTTGTCGAATATTAGGAACTTTTTCATTAAAAAGAAGTATTCATATACAAGTACTTTTTCAAAAAAGTACTTTCCGAAAAAATTTTTTATAAAACTTTTTTTGTCTAAAAATATGTACGTTTTTATGAAATCGCATTTGATGTGTCCAAAGTAGTTCAAAAAAGTACTTTTTGTAAATAATTTTTGTACCTCAAAATTATACCTTTTTGTTGCCTTTTTAGTCCTTCATAAAAAGGTACTTTTTCATAAGAAAGTAGTTTCTAAAAAAAATATTTTATAACTTTTTTTAAGTTGTACACTTTTGTAAAAGTGTAATTTTTTACTGTTGAAAATAGTTTAAAAAAGTACCAATTGTAAGCAATTTTTATACTTTTTGATCACTTTAAAGGAAATACTTTTTTCTGGCTTTTTTTGTAGAAATATTTCTATTGCAGACTTTTAAATAAAATTAACCCATTCTACACAAAAAGGGCAATTTAACCAATAAGAAGTATTTGCTTGTAAAAAAGTACTTTATTAGAAGAAACACCTTAGGAAAATGTAGTTGCTACAGTCAAAAGAAAAATCAATCCATCCGTACTCTAATTAATCCGAAGCGGCATTTATAGTACAGTACGGATTTTCTTGAATCAAGTACACAAAGATTGATTCAAGTACGAAATACTTAACTTATCCATATTCAATCCCGAATTTGTACTTGAAATAAGAAATAAATTAAATTAGAAGGAGCATTTTATTATAATTGATTTACTTACCCGTCTTACACGTTACAGAATTTCAATTATAGAAGACCCGCATCATTCCCGATATGTTTTTTACTTTAAAAATGTAATGTACATATTGAACTGAAAATGTAACCTAATGAGAAACAAGAGTTCCCCATTGTAGATTTTAAACATGAAAATAATGTGTTTTCGTCTTGCTCTGTTGTTTTTGTTGTTTCTAAACACAACAAGCAAATCGTTTTTTCACTACTTGTGTGGTGTTGTTGTAGTGTCTACAACAAACTTTGAGAAGTTAAATGAGATTAATACGCTCACTATGTAATTTTACTCTCAGAGTGGCATTACCAACGAAAAGTTTAATCTTTTTTTACTTGGTTTAAGAATTTTGTAGTTATTTCAAGAAATTCCGGGATTGATTTTCGAAAGGAATCCCATTTAGGATTGTTTTAAGTACGTTTAAGTGTTATTCGTACTTAAATTTTTGAGTACGGCTCGAACCTAAAGAAAGTATAAGAATCTAAATATATCCCGAGTATTTTTCTTTCTGTGTAAAATTTTTTTTTTTAGAAAAATTCGGTATGGTGAGATATCTGCCTTGAATATTCACATTATTACCGATTGTAAAGCGGCCATAAGATCAATGAATATCGGCGCAACGAGCTTAGTCCCTATTTAACTAAACATCGAAAACGAAAATAAACTAAGTCCTTAAAATTAGGTAATTAGATCATTGTAAATTAAAACCCCAAATTTTAAAATGAAATAAATTCACATATATATGAAAGCCCTTACAAATGGAAACCTATTTCACGATGATATAAATTCCCCGTGCCGAATTTAAAATCTTTAACCAGCGAAGCCAGTGTTTGTTACAACATTAAGGAGAAAATCCTTGCTCTCGGCCGATTGCCGGCTTACAGAGAAGCTATGGCTAGCGATTCGGCACTTAAAAATTCAGGATTTAGGAATTTTAAGCTTAGGGCATATGATCGCAACCCTTAAAAACTTTTATATATCAATATATAAATAAGTCTATAAAAATATTAATTGGGCTTCATTTCGTAACTTAGTTCAACTAACGTAACGTTTTTCGTACCGGCTTTCTATCACACGATAATTGTTCAAGAATGCAGACTATATCTCTAGAGGAGATAGTGGGACATTCAATGGGTACCCTAAAAAGTCCTCGGACACAGGGTCATACATGGAAACTGTATGGCCGACTGGTTATTGCATTCATATCGCACACTAAATCATAAACAGACCCAGCTCAAAATTCCAAAATGTTTAGGTGAGGCTGAAAACTGGCTTCAAAAACATGTCTGCAGTTTTTTTTTTATCAAATTGAGCTTGGCAAATATTAAAGAAGAAAAGTTAAAGAAGACAGTGAAGAAAACTAAATTAATTTTTGAATTTATTATGGGGCATTATTTGTGAAGCGGACAACCCAATAAGAGAATTTGGTAGGAATTCCTTTATATTTGGCATAACTATAGTTTTAGTTTGAATAAGTGTGCGAAATATTTTTTTCTATGATGTTTTTTGTCGAGTTACGGGGTGGTAAAGTGTTGCCGTTTTCGAATAAATGTTTTTTTAAATTACTTTTTCGAACCAAAAATTAATCAAACAAAAAAAAAAAAAAAAGATTTTAAGTGATACTTATAGAAAATCGATTGATCTTTAAATTTTTTTTTCGTCTGCAAAACTGGAAATGACCAATTTAAATCAAGTGTAAAGAAATTTGCGAAACTTTTAAACTAAAAGATGTCCCACAATAAAACTTTTACAATATAATAAGGACACTTTAGGCTTATTTCGGTTAAAAAAAAAATTTAGGAACAAGTTAGAAAAATTTTGATTTTAATTTGTCATTTCCGGTTTTGCAGATGAAAAAATTTTATTTTTCAAATTATTTATTTTTATTAAAAGATCAATCGATTTTTTATAAGAATCACTTAAAATTTTTGTTTTTTATTTGATTAATTTTTGGTTCGAAAAAATAA
This sequence comes from Pollenia griseotomentosa, assembly GCA_963931875.1. Taxonomy (NCBI): domain Eukaryota; kingdom Metazoa; phylum Arthropoda; class Insecta; order Diptera; family Polleniidae; genus Pollenia; species Pollenia griseotomentosa. The sequence continues at coordinate 169,612,598 of OZ007562.1, read as the reverse complement.
TTTAAAAAAACATTTTTTTTTAAAACGGCAACACTTTACCACCCCGTTACTCGACAAATAAACATCATAGAAAAAAAATATTTCGCACACTTATTCATATCTACTAGAACTATAGTTGTGCCAAATATAAAGGAATTACAAGAGAACACCCCCAGACGCTAGGATTATCTTACAATGACCTGTGTAGAAGATGCGACAACGAGGAAAAAGAGTCGTCAACGGAACATCTTCTCTATCATTGCCGGGAGACCAAAAACTTAAACTGTTTAGTCAAAGAACCCTGAGGGACAAAATTTGTCTCTCTGACATTGATTTGAATATTAAACACTCATTGAATCAACCGGATGGCTAAGCGAGAATGTCAGCAGCCAGCTAACTTAGGAACTCTGGCAGACAGTGAAACATAGTGACAAAACGGGAATTAATTGCTGGACCCACGTGAGCCTTGTTTTATTGCGGCTGCAAATGGAACAAAGCCCAACCCATTTAAATGATATATTTTTATGTTGGAAAAGTACTTTTTGTTTTATGTATGTCTACCTTTTTGTAATAAGTAATAATATATTTTTTTACATATTTTGTTGTGATTTTTTAGTGAATAAGTGAATAAAACCATTTCTTAAAAAAACAACACACAATTTTAAGTACAATTTTAACAAAAAAGTACCTCATTTAAAAAAGGTATTTTGATGTAAACGAAAGTATGATTTTGGCAAAAATTGTTAATTAAATTTTTGAATCCCAAGAAAAACTTTGATAACTAAATAAAAAATAAAATCAAGTAATTTGTTTTTTTTTTGTTTTTTCTTTTCCCACTTACAACTACATTTAGAGTTGACAAAAAATCAACCAATTGTAGCCGGGACTGTAAGAAAAGATAAACTCACCGTTTATTGTTGTTGTTTTTGTTAGAGCTTTGATATTGTTACAAGTAAAACTGTGGCTTATAATTCTGATTCGCTTAACAGTTTTATATGTGTAATACCTTTAGTTTTTCTAAAATCTTTGGATGAAGTTTCCTGACGAGCTGGCCTAAGCAACCAGTGAAATGCGCATAGGAATAGCTTATCCCTTCAACAATAAATTTCAGTTTATCAATAGTATGAAATGGGAATGTAGCACAGTTAATGAAACCTTGTTAATTAAATTTTTGAATCCCAAGAAAAACTTTGATAAAAATTATTCTTTTCGTGTAAAAAATTCATGTGTGTTTGTTTTTGTTTTTGTAAAAATTGCTACATTTTTATTTAAAATAGTACCATTCTCAATATAATTTCGTTTAACTATGTACTTTTTTCTGTAGGTTTTTTTTTTGATGAAATCAATTAAATGTCAGGTTCCAATATAACCTAGTAAATTTACTATTACAAAATTTTTTTCATTTGTGTCGTTTTCAAATGGCCAAAAAATATCTCCTTCATGCCATTTTGTTATTTTCGGCTTTTTCTCTTCTTTTTCTATGACATCACATTTGTATGCATGCAATTTATTTAATGTTCGAACATATTACGTTTTTTTTTCAAATTGTGTAACTTTATTACATAAATACTTCCACAACATATGTGTCTTTACCTCCGGCTTTTTTTTTAACCGGATCCGTATTTTGCTCTTTTCGTACAATACAATGCCAATATTTCATTTCTTTTTATCTCTACTACGACGAAAATAACAAATATTAAAAAAAAACTAAAAGCTTTTCAGTTATAAAACAGATAAAAAGTTATAAAAAAAATTCCAAAATCGAAAGATGAAAAATGTCATGTCTATAGGAAAATAACTCATAAAAGTAATTGCAGTGAACTAAACGAGCTACTGGAATGTTTGAGTAGAGTTGTGTGTTTGAGTTGAAAGGATGCTACTTATTATCAACTGAATGCAACCATTTTAAACGTTGCATGCAGGACATATTATGAAAACTTAAAGTAAGTAAATGTTATTTAATAGATTTGCCATTTGATTTATTAAAAGAGTCTAGAAATATTTGGGAGAATATATTTCGAAATTAAGGAAGCAGAATTGAAATCTAATCTGATTTTCTTTGATGTAAAAATGATTATATCATAGAAAGCCTAAGCTGAAATTCATATTATTGATTAAATTTATTTCCTTCTTTTATATGAATAAAGTTTTACCTGGAAAGAAATTATTTCGTATTCATTTCCAATTTCCTTTACTACTAAAAAAAGTTTTCCTTTTATCTTTTTTTATATTAAAGCCAAATTAATTTCGTTTCATTTACCTTAATTTCGAAACATAAAGTAATATTTATTTTTATTACTTACGTAAACAAACTTTATATGTTTATTTTACTTCATTTGTATTAATTTTTTTATAAAACAGGCCACTATCTACAAAGTCAAATTGTTTTTCTTTCGTTTCGAAATAAAACTATTTGCCCTCCAGTTAATACAAGAAAAAGTAAAACAAAAAATATTCACAACTTATGAATTACAAATTTGACCTTAACCTCAAAGTTTTTTTGTGGGTAGTAATAATGAGTAGAAATAAAAAAATACGCTTCTTAAAAACAGGATATTACATCGACAAACATTCTCTTTATGTTTTTAAGTGTAGTTGAGAGAGGAAATAGTCTTTGTAGGTTACCACACGCAGAGAAAACTCACTTCCGATATGGTCACTTGCCACAGAACTACTTTTAACAGGCTGTGGTTAAATATGACAATAATTTGTTTGCCACTAATTAATGTATTATTGTTTGGTTTTAAATTATCAAAAGTATTGTCCCAACTAATAAATGTTTATGGCTTCTTGTTGAAGGACTTATTAAATCATAATATGGTTGCCAGTGACAATAATACCCAGTTAAAACTTCGCACACAAAATAATGTGTTGTGTAATCAGAAAAACATTAAAGCGCTACTTACAATTCTGCTGAAAGAACCAATGAATCTGACAATGTCCCAAAATGAACGAGTTCAAAAGTAAGTATTTTTTTTTTTACTTAAAAAAAGTAGTTATAGAAGTTGTTATAAAAGTAGTTAAAGAAGAAACCTACTAAATAATGAGTGAAACAAGCTATCCATTTTGAAAAATTAGGCAAAGTTTTTACTGGGTATGGTTAAATTGAACACAATATCTTTAAAAATTTTCGTTAAAAATAGTTTAGTTGGAGGCGACTATATATTGAAAAATTTCCTTTCTCTGCTCTGCTTATTATTTTCCTTATGTGACCATATCCCAGCAAAAACTTGGTAATGACATGCAATTACTGAACAACTTACTTTTCAATGCCTACTTCATACCATCTGCATTACATAGAAGTAGTTTAGTAATGGCTGGCATATAATCTGATACATAAGTACTTGTTTATGAGTTGATTAACGAAATTTATAATTAGTTCATAGTAAAATGCATCTAAGGTTTTATTTATTCAAATCTAATACAAACTGATTTTTTTTGTACTAAATGGAGAACAATTTGTAATAAATTTGAATATGAAATGAAAAATTTAAATACCTAATTGATTTTGATAAATGTTCTAATATTAAAAACTTGATTAAAAACTTGGTATTGTGGTATCAACCAAACGATATTATAACGATATCGTCTAGGGGATATAAATTATAATATATGATATCGATATTGTATTATAAACTTAATGACTTATTTAACTCCCTATTTGTAAGCGAGGGTGGTAAGTACTTGCCACCAATGTCATCACCGTGTTAAAATAATAAGTGAGAATGCCAATGTAGAAGTAGTGAAGAGTAGTTATATTAGCTTTTTAACGCATTAGTTTGCAATGTAAGTTTTTGCTGGGATCGTTTATTTTATTTTACAGTTTATTTTATTTTACAGTGCGGCCCTATGCTCCCCAGAGGAGTAAAAGGAACATATATATATATATATATTTTACAGTATTTTTATAGATAAAAATACTCATTGACATTAATTTAAAGAATTTGAAAAATCTGCCTTATTTACTCGAGTGAAATATTTCTTGGAGAAAAGAATAAATTTCCACAGGTAGGGATTTGTTTTTATACTTCTGGCAACACCAATAGAATGTAACCCCTTTTTTTATTAAACAACTTTATAAACAGGATATTGGGAAATAAGTTAAGAAGTTTACATATTACAGTAAAAATATAAAATTGGTTCTTTTTGTTAATATACAGAAGTATGCCAAACATTTATTGAAAAAAAAAACAAAATTGTAAAAGACAAGATATAAAAGGGTGCAATAAATTTGTCTCAAAATAATCATCTAATTTCCTGTAAAGGCAATGTTATAAAGATAAATTTCGTGATACTTTTATACCCTACAATGACATAATTAATTGAGGATACACATATTCCCTCCTATTCCAAAATAATTATTAAATAAACAAACGTTTATTTAGTAAAATTTAAATGAAAAATTTGTTTTCTAAGCCTTTATTTAATTAATTAACATGTAAGAACGTATAGTTGGCTAAGCCCGACCATTTGAACCCTACACCGTTGTATATACAGACAAATTTTCGAGAGTGTACCTTATTTGGGACCCATGGTGAATCATGAACCCGGTCAAACTAAATTAAGTAGAATCATAAGGAAAAGCGAACGTTTTTCGAAACTGTGCACAGAAAAAAATAAAAACCAACTTCAATTAACGTATTTGTTAGAAATTTGTACTATTAATTACCCAGTAAAAACTTCGCTTACTTTTTCAAAATGAATAGCTTCTTTAACTCATTATTTAGTAGCTTTCTTCTATAACTACATATATAACAACTTCTACAACTACTTTTTTCTGGATGTATGTATGTAAAAAAATAATGATTTACTTTTGGAATGCGTTCAATTTGGGACATCCCATGTACAATTCATTGGTTCTTTCAGTTGAATTGTAAGTAGTGCTCTTATGTTTTTCTGATTACTCAACATATTATTTTGTAGGCGAAGTTTTTACTGGGTAAGTACGACAAACAATATATTGTAAATTGAAAATTTTGTTTTTCCAAAAAAACTTCTTTGATAAAAAAAAGAAAATATTTTTTGATTCTTAACTAGCGTTGAAAGCTCTTGTAAATAAAAAACAAGGCCTTCTGTCAAGCATATTGTGTCCTATGGTAAATTCTAAGCCTGTGTTCGAAATTAAGCATTATGTACTCTTTTTTAGTGTTACGAACGCTAATGGTGTTTTAATTATTAAAGACGTTTCTCTGCTTGTGATCTTTGAACACAAAAATAATACTGTACTTATCGAATTTAACAAGAAGATGAAAACATTATTGCGTTTTTTTTTTAGCCGCAAACATCGTTGTGTTTAGTTCAGCACATTAATGTTGGTTCGCTTAAGTTTTGTAAGCGCCCTTTTGGTTGGTTAAGAAAAAAAAAAAAAAAAAAAACAAAATAATATGGCAGCCAAACTATTTAGCACAAACTAAGCATGTACACAATACACACACAAGCTATTCGTGCTGTGGTCGTTGCTAAAATTTTTTTCTTGCTCATTTATTTTTCAATGTTAAAATAAAAACACCATTAAAAAATAATGTTTGCCTACAGAACCACTACAATTATTATGTTTTATAACGAAGAACAGAGCACTATATGAGGAGGTCCATAAAAAAACGCAACACTTCCACCTTTTAAGCTTAATGTTTTTTTTACTGAATAATATTGTACATACTTAAAACCTTATAGTCATTGTTTTAACGAATTTATTTGCTTTGAAGTGGATCAAAACGCAAGTATTTCACGTACATACATACATCGTACTGGCTTTAATTCATCTTTTTTTGTTCATTTAACCAAAAATTGTAAAAGTGGAATTGTTCCGCTTTGTTATGGAGCTCCTCATATAATGTTTGTTACTTTCTTGAAAATAGTTATGAACATTATTAAGGGTTGCGTATTAATACACAAACCCTAAAAAATAGATATCGTTTCTGGGTGTGTGATGAGCCGTAAGCTTAATAATGTTCTGTTTATTTTGGATCACTGTTATAAACCGATCTTCACAAAATTTCATAGAGTAATTTCTAATCTAATGAAAAAATGACGGACTAAATTTTTACTAAAATAACTTACGGTCTTAGGCGCACTATAGTATTTTCCGATAATGGACTTTGGTAAATTATGAACCGATCTTGACGAAATTTATTGAAATAATTTCTTTTCTTATTAAACTATGACAGACCAAATGTGGGTGCAAGCAAAATCACCCAAAGTTGTATATGAAAAAATCGCCCAAAAATTTTCCATACAAATTTTTATTGGGGAATAAATAATTTTTAACATAGACGCTGAGAAACATTTTTGGGCGATTTTTTGTTTGCTTATTTTGACAATGAAATTGTAAAAAATAACGGATGTAAGAAATACGAGTACCTTTTCCAATTTTAATCCAGAAAGCGTCAACTGTAATTCAGAAATTGTAAATTCTAATTCTTAAAGAGTAAATTGTTATTCAGATTAGTGAATTGTAATTCAGAAAACGTCAATTGAAAATCAGAAATTGTCAATTGTTATTCAGAATACGTCAATAATAAATGCTCTTTGGAGCTGGAGATAGAGCAGTACAACACCTTTCGGCATAAAGAGGTACTAACATACATTTTATAAAAACAATCCCTCTTCAGGAATTGTACACTTGAAACGTAGAAAGGGTTTATTTGCTGCACAGCTAGCATATGATAGGCGTAATTTGCTGGAAGAATAATACTTGGTCCAAAGGTAAAGTCAATGCCAAAAGCAACATTCGTGTTCCAAACTTTGCAGGTCCTGGCGTGATAGAACGAAGATTGGTTTACTTGGAGCATATTATAGATCGTAAAACAAATATCATAACTGTGGGTGATTGTGCTCGTGCTGTGCAACACTGTACAGTTTACCAAGCTTCTGCGTTGTCAATGAATGACATGGCGGTCGGCCGAAAAATACAACTAAATATTTACGAATATATACCAATATATTTAGCGGTTTAGAAAGTTAATAAAATTTTTGCCTCTCTGAATTATAATTGAATTTAAAAGTGATGCTTTCTGAATTACAATTGACAATTTCTGATTTACAGTTGACGCTTTCTGAATTACAATTGACTAATCTGAATTATAATTGACGCTTTCTGAATAACAACTGACTAATCTGATTTACAATTAATGCTTTCTGTATTACAACTAGAAAAGGTGTAGTAAAACAACTTTTGTCTTCAGTAATTGATACATGTATTACAATGCATTAAAATCCCCAATCCAAAATCCTGAATATCCGAATCCGGACTCCCCAACTAAAGTTTTTCTGAATAGCCGACCTTTGGTCTATGGTATTACACGCACCACCGGCTTCGCTAACTAAAGCTTTTCTTTGAAAATAAAAATTGGGCTATTTTTCATTATTTGTTGGGCCTTTTGTAATGAGTTGAGATATAATTTCCGTTTTTATTTTTTGGGCCATTTTTCGTTTACGTTGGGTGCTTTGGCCGATTTTGCTGGCAGACACCAAATATTAACAAAATAGCAGTAACTGTTTCGCCTGAAACCATAACAATTACTGCTATTACGTACTAAAGTGTTTTCCGAAAGTGGGCTTTAAAGGGGACCTATGGTATATTATAGATCAATCTTCACAAAACTAGGAAGTGTGACTCTTATTTCATACAACTATGGCAGTACTAATTTTACTGCAACAGCACGATTCGTAACGGCTTAAGGTGTACAACAGTGTTCTCTGAAAATAGCTTTATATGTGGCTTTATATTGGATCTATTATATACTATCATACATACCTTCACAAGCTTTAGTAGTCATATCCAGTCATATAGAACGAATGTGTTCAAAATTTAATGTAAATCACTGCATTCTGACACCAATTTATGTTAATTTTTTTAACAAAAATACCCATTTTCTTAGGAAATTTATTCCATATTTGGGTTCATAACTTTACTACTAAGCCGATTGTGCTGTATTTCAATCCCAAATTGTTTAGGAAAACTTTGTTCTATTCTACTAAGGCTTTCAAAAGTAATAGTGTTTTAAATAGACAAACAGAAAGACAGATGGACATGGCTAAATCGACTATTAAAAAAGTTTCAAACGTAATGTCAAACTAACCATACTTCCTTTCAATTTTAAAATTATTAAAACCGGTCGGTTGTTTGGTTTTGAAATTATCAGAGTTAAATTTCATACATAAACAAATATATTTTTTAGTATGTAAAACAATTTTTATTTTTTTCAATTCAGCCAGGCCCAGGTGGTAATTTGTGCGACGCAAATTTAGTCTACTTAAGAGTTAAAAAGGTAACATTTGTTCTTCTTAGTACTTATTTTGAATTTAAAGAATTTTTAAATATCTTGCCATTGTTGAGGCTATTATGTATAAAGTTTTTGTATATGAAGTTCGAGTATAATGTATAATTTGCAATTTCTTTAATCGTAAATATATTGTTAAAATAAAAGCTAAAACCGAGGTTTTTTTTTGTTGGTTTTCGGTTTCGGTTTTCAGGCAATTAAAACCGCGGTTTCGATTTCGGTTAAAACCGAACAGCAATCCCTAATTGAGAGTATAAAAACAACACGCACACTTTGGCGTTACCGTTTGATATTAAAAAAAAAAAAAAAAAAAAAATACCTAAAATATGTGGTATCCAAAAAGGGACTTTAAAAAAGGTACACACAAGTCCATTACGACTTTTCCCGTATGCATTCGTGCTATGGTCGTGCAAATTAACGAGCAACTTGAACAATATGAATAAATATAGTTAATTGCTCATGTTTTTTTTCACTTATGAAGAATTCAAATATGAATAAAGGTAATTGCTCTCATATGAACAATTACAAAATTAATTTTTCCTAATTTTCACATCTGAAAAATTCACATTTCATAAGTGAGCAACAGTTAATTTGTTTTATTTTTGCTACTCATGAATTAAAATAAGCAGCAACATGTTAAAACACGCACACACACACTTATAAATAAATAAAGAGCGAACGTTCTGCTACTCTTTTCATTTTGCAGTCGTGATCGTGTAATTTCTCGATTCGAAAGCAATTCAAAATCTAATTATTTCAGTCAATACTGAACGAATTGGAATTATTGTAAAGCACTAGTTTGAGTTTCACGACACTGAAAAAATAATTTTAATTGGTTCAGTATCAACTGAGATAAAATTGCGTTCGAATCGAGAAATTACTCGATCACGACTGCCAGAATTAGGCCCCTGCTCCTTTAAAAGCACGTTTCTACTGTTTTATTCAAAAAAGAATTAAAAAAAATGAATATATTTCCATACAATCACTACCCCATAAATGTACTTTATTTCGACTAAACGATAACAAATACATAATAATATTGTAATGAATTTTGATCTGAGTTTTGATAAATAATCAGTACTAATTTTTTTTAATGACTTAACGAATAAAAAAAGAAATACCTAAAAATTATCAAAAATAAAACTAAGCCAAAATTTAACATGTATTTATTCATGCATTCATTCATTTAAGGTGTTAACAGCAAAGTGTCACAAATTTATTTATTAATTTAACACTTAAAAGGAAAAAATTTGATAAATATTTATTTAAATATAATACAAATATTTTACTAAATAAAGTTTTTACAAAACTCCTTTTTAAATAAACAAATAAAAATGAATGACATTTACTGTGTTTTTTTTTATAATAAAATTACAAAAATAAAATTTTAATTATTTTAGTTATAAATTTTAAATTTTTAGCAAACACATGCAAATTAAATTTTTGACAATGTTTTTACAAATAAAAGTAATAATTTGTTGTTGAAATAATAAGAAGAGAACTTCTACAGACAAACGCACAGTTATTACTTTTGCATTTGCACACACCCCCATGGAACTTAAAAAAACACACCTTGAACTTTTCTGAAACCACAAAAAAAACTTATGTATACAAGGGCGATCTCAAAATTAACTGACCTGACGTGAAAAATGGCAACCTCTTCAAATTAAAACTTAGGAAAAGCAGATTTTCCGGAAAATGGATATTAAAAAAAAAATTACAGAATTCTTCCGATTCCCATTGTTGGTTTGACCTACCGACAATTTTAAAAAAATTAAGTTTGTTATTAGGTATATTTCTTTTGAATGTCCCATTTCTAAATCCAATATCTGTTTTACGAAATTTGTTATGGCTTCTGAGATATTGAGCATTAATTTTGCTCCATATCAACTGTAAAGTTTATCAAGTATTGTTTTGCTTTACTCGCCAATATTTGGCGAATGCTGCAAGTTCTTCAGACAAAAACGTATATAAATAAATAAATAAATAAAAAATTACTCTTGCTTTGTTTCATTGCCGTAAGAAAAACAAGTACACAGAAAAAATTATTAGTAGTTTTTTATCAATTAAAAAAAATGATTAAAAAAATATATACATTTAATTAATGTGATAATTGAATCTATTATTTTTTTTTGTTGAAAGAAAATTAACAATATAATTTTCATTCAATTAACATTTTAGTTGTTTTAACATATATTTTAAATTAAAATATTAATTAAATAACAAAAAATTATTTCGTTTAAATGAAATAATTTAAACTTGTGAAAGTGTTGTTGGAAATTGTCAAAATCAATCAATGCCTTGTTTGAAACGGCAAAGTTTTTTGATCATATTTTTAATTGAAATTTTACAAAATATTACGTTTATAATTTTTAGTAATCCCATCAACAATAAATTTCAAGTGTTTTTATCAATAATAAAAACTGGGAATTAAGCACGAATAACAAAATCTTTTGAAATTAAAATTTTGTATTCCCAAAAATTGAAATTACTTTTTGATAATAAACAGGCAAGTGCACGGCCTAAAAAACACTTAAATGACAACATCTTTTGTAAAGTTGTTGTTGTTTTTTATTTTGTTTTTCTTAACCTACTTACAACTACAATTAATGTTGAGAGAATTTCAACTAATTGTAGTGGGGAATGTAAGATGAGATAAACCCACTGTTTATTGTTGATGTGTTTTGTTTAAACTTTGATATTATTACAGGTAGAACTGTTGCTATAAGTCTTATACGCTTAACAGTTTTATTTGGTTTAATATCTCTAGTTTTTCTAAAATCTTTATGGATGAAGTTTCCTGATGATCTGGTCTAAGCAACCAGTGAAATGCGCATAGGAATAGCTTATCCCATCAACAATAAATTTCAAGTGTTTTTATCAAAAATAAAAACTGGGAATTAAGCACGAATAACAAAATCTTTTGAAATTAAAATTTTGTATTCCCAAAAATTGAAATTACTTTTTGATAGTAATCAATATAATCATTTTGGTAATAGGTGCAAAGTCAACAAATAAGTTGCTTCATTCTATGAATTTCGTATGAATTTGGTTATAAGAGAACATTTTTATTTTTTTCTGTGTAGGTAAAGGGAAAGCAAAATAAAATGACAATAAAAAAAATTAATTTTACTCTTGCTCTGATTCACTGCCATAAGAAAAACAAGTAGTAAAAGCAAAACAAAATGTCAAGAACTCAATACTCAGCAGTAAGTATACGTATGCAGCAAAAAAGCTACTTTTTAAACATAAATTTAGCAAAATGGCGTATGCGGCAACAAACACAAATTTTCACTTTCAATAAAATACTATTAACTACTTAGTTTGTTAATGAACGTTCACAAATTTTTCTTCAAAACATATGCCAGAAGCAGTTGTGGAAATAAAAAGAAATTTTATCGGGTATATTTTCAGAAAACTTCATGTAAATATTATATGTCGTTTTTCTCCACTACGACATTTTGGCATGTGCACCAAACCAACAATGAGCTGACGATATATCGTTTGATAAAGTGTAACAAGCTTAAAGCAGATTTTTTTAAAAAAAATTAGTAAAATCTTTGCCGAATTTGTTGTGATTTCTTAGCAAGATCGGCTAAACTTGCGACCGCTCTCGTACTCATGCAATGTAAAACATTGTGCCACATAAAAATAAGAACAACTTGCAACACCTTTGGTATCACATGTCAGACATGCATAATTTATATTCCTTAAAAAAGAAGAATAAAAATGCAAATAAAAAAAACTCCTAAATTTGCATTAAATTTGAGCACAAAACAATAAAATATTACGAAAAGTGCAGAGAAATGCAAAAAAACTGTGTAGAAAATAAAAAAAACCACAATATACGGATACAAACTCATGCACTAATACGAAAATATATTTTTACATACTTGTAGCATAAGAACAATAATCATAAAATAAAATATGCATATTTCGGTAAAGGACATGGGAAGCACTATAAAGAGATATTAGAAGGTTCAGAAATATTTGTACATATTAAATATACAAAATACTAGAAAGAAAGTTATTTGAAATAAAACTATAATAAATACACTTATGCACAGTGGTGTTCGAAATTATAGCCCTTTTTCTTAGCAGCATTTGCTTAAAATCGAAAAGACTACAAATAAGTCTGTGGCGATAAACGGAAAATTTTAAATACATTTTTAGCTTAAGAGCGTCAAAATGTCTATATTTGAAAGAAATCTACAGCATTTATTAGTGACACAAGGTTTTTCTGCATAATCTAAGTAATTTGTGCTAATTTTTTTCTCTGTGTCAATATTTATGAGAGATTTGTGGTATGTTTTTTGAGGAAAAAATCCCATAAATGCCCAGGAGTTGCCCCTAGTGGGATATAATGTATGACCGACCTCAATTAATTTTTATCTTAGCTCCACTTCTTAGGGGGCTCCCATACAAATATTGCGTTTTATAATTCTTAAATTAATTAAAATATTTCGACTTTTGTGAATAAAATCAAAAGTTTGTTACAGATTTTAATTATTTATGGCTTGTTTTGTTTGCAGCTTCGTTTTTTATATGTCTAGCTGAATTTTTAAATTTTTTATGAATTTTTAAAAAACTAATATTTCGAAATTTTGATAAAAAAATTATTTTTTTCCAAAAAAAAATATGTTTCTAAAACGACTGCGCATATAAAAAAATTTAATTGCGGAATTTCGGTTTTTTTTAATAATTTCAATAAACTAAACCGTTTTTGAGTTACACGAATATATGCAGTGCAACATCCTCCAATTCCGAAATAACGGTAAACCTCGAAAACAAGAGCTAACCTAAAAAACGTTTAGCATTATTGTATTCAGCGTACCCGAATTATTCTAAGACGCTGTGTTTGGCTTGTCTGTTTTTTCAACTAGCACAGTGTTATTCCTTTAATTTCGCCTTAAAATCATATATAATTGAAATTAAAAAAAAAAAAAATAATTTTAAATAAATAACTACAACTTAAGACAAATAGCAAAATAACACAATTTAAAAAAACAAATAAACAAAAACCATACAAAGACCTTTGAACGTTTATAAATGCAAGTAGATGTGTACTTGCATTTGGTTGTTGTTGAAAAGCAAATGCTTTTTTACAACATTTATGTAAACACTTTAGAAAAAATATTGACATTGTGCATATTTATACAAACATGCCTTTTAAACAATATATTTTTTCTCCATATTGGTGGGCGATCAGATACTTAAAAGTGTACGACAATAAAATTGTCCCGTGAGAACCAAGGCGAATTTATGCACATGGTGGCAGCAATACTACAACAATCCAATAATAAGAGAAACAAAACTTTGTAAAACAAAAAAAAAAAAAAAAAAATTTGAACAGTCATAGTTAGCAGGCTTTCCGCTGCCCATGTAGTGAATTCGCCTTGATATAAACATTCGACAAAATAGTTGGAAAAAATAAATATACATATAATATTTTAATTATATAAATGCAAGAATTACTATATGGACCTCATGCCTGCGTTGATTCTGTATTTTTCACGCCGCCTTCAGTAGCCATCGTTATGTTCAAACAACAACAAATGTTTTGTGCACACATGAGTTTGGATCGTGAACACTGCTATAGAGGCATGTCACCGAAATCAATTCCGATCGAAAGTGGAAGTGATTTCGTATCTTGATGCACATAAAACGAAATCACTTTCGATCGGAATTGATTTCTGTGACAGGCCCTATAGTCAATGTTTTTTTTTTGTTAGCACAACGATGTCTAACATCACTGCAGTAGTGCCATATAAATAAACGCCATCTTGATTGTTGTTTTTATATGGGTTGTCGTGTACCAAACGTTTTCTCACATCAATGAATAAGAATAAACTACTCAACGATTTGTTTATGTGCGCACAAGAAGGTTTGCTATTTCCCAACAAAAAATTTTCTACTTTTGCGAAGCACTAATGCAACATCAGTTCGGTTCGTGCTTTGTTGTGATACAGACGTGTATTCTTAACTCCGCATACAATTTGAATTTTTAATTAATCACATTTGATTTTGTTATATAAACAGCGAATGGACGCTTGAAAATAAATGATATATTTTGTTATTTTAATTATTTAACATAAAAGTGAACAATTAATACGAAAAAAATATTAAATAAAGAAAAATAGTAAAAATATATACGTACTAATGTTCATACATGTGTATGTATACATACATATTCTGAGCAAAAACATTTTAGTTTAAAGTTCTTATTTTTTTTGTTGTTGTAAAATACAATAAATAACAAAAATATTAAAAGCACAGCTAAACGGTGAAAAACAAAAACAATTTATTGCATGAATAAAAACAATGAAACAACGATAAAACTAAATGATAGAAATGTTTATGTGACAGTGCATGCTAACGAAGACAATGCTGTAATAAATAAAACAAAAGAAAACAATAGTAACTACCTAACGGCTAAACCAATTTTTAGAACACGATCCCTTTCGCCCTCTCTTTTTACAAAGACGGTTGATGGTGATACGTTAAAAAATATAAACCTCTCACTTGCAAGTGTTGCCACAACGGCAAACACAATCTTATTAACAAATGGTACCATGAACTCTAACACAGATGCAATGCAAACATCTCAAGTAAAAAGTGGTCAAAAGCCTCAAGTACAAGTTGGTATGGACAGGTACATAACAGTGCTTAAACGGGGTCGCAGCCCTACCTCTGCAGCAGTTGCTTCGGCTTCAAAAGTACCATCTTTTGATAAAATAAACTCTCAAAATCGTTTTTCAATTCTCGAGGATGAATCCTCGGAAGCACCAAACGTTATAAAATCTTCTAAGCCACCCCCGATATATCTAAGGGAGCAAAACTCAAGTGAGTTAATAAAGAGCGTGATCTCGGTAATAGGTGAAAATTCGTTTTACGTAGCTGCAATCAAGCGTGGAAATATAAATGAGACAAAAATACAGGTAAATCATGAGAATGATTTTCGTAAATTAACTAACAAATTCGAAGCCCTTAAAAAAAGCTTTTACACATACCAACTAAAGAGCAGCAAAGGTCTTCAGGTAGTGATCAAGGGCATAGACTCATGCGTGGACCCAGATGAAATTAAAACTTTTTTGGAAGAGAAGGGTTTTAAAATAAAAAACGTTACAAATATTAAAAACAGGGAAAAAAATCCCCAACCATTATTTCGGGTAGAATTAGAACCTGGCGACATTAAGCTTAAAAAAAATTAAACGCATCCTATTTATAATTTAAAATATATTCTCTACAGAAGAATAACTATAGAGGAGCCGCACAAAAGAAATGGTCCCGTTCAATGTCTTAATTGCCAAGAATTTGGCCATACTAAGGCATACTGCTATTTACCCCCTGTTTGCGTCGTATGTGGAGAATTACATTGTACAGTCCAGTGCGATAAGTCTAAAAATGACCCCAATGTAAAAAAATGTAGCAACTGTGGCGGAAATCACACTGCCAATTATAGAGGATGCCCTGTATATACTATCGTCAAGCAGTCGGCTGGACCGAAAACTAATCCCCCACAAATGCAGGTACCAAATCAAGTAAACACTAATGGCGTTCAGGCTCCGCATCCTAGTAATAACAGAACCTCGTATGCTAACGTCCTTAAATCAAACCATGTGCCAATGCAAGGCGCTTCGCCAAGTAATGATGAAACTCCAGTTTCTAATTTAAGTCGTCTTGAAAAAACCATGGAAACATTAGTGCAAACAGTTAATAATTTTACGAACACAATGGGTAATATGATGCAGGAAATTCTAAGAATGCAATCGATGTTATTGCAAGCTGTACTTAACAAGCCATGAACTGTTTAAAAATCTGTTTTTGGAACGCAAACGGCATCCGCCAACATAAAAATGAATTAGAATACTTTCTAAAAAATAAACAAATTGATATCATGATGGTTTCTGAAACTCATTTGACCTCAAGAAATACGTTTAAAATCAATGGTTATACACTATATGATACCAAGGACCCTCGAGATAGAGCTTGCGGAGGTTCAGCCATTTTAATTAAAACCCGAGTCAAACACTACCTAATGTTTGATCACCGCGAAGATTATCTCCAAGCAACGAACATTTGCGTTGAGGAATTAAATAGAAACCTAGTAATTTCATCGTTATACTCACCGCCTAGATTTTCAATATCAGAAAGCCAATACTGTAAATATTTTAAATCATTAGGACCCTGTTTCCTAGCTGCTGGCGATTATAACGCTAAACATACCTTCTGGGGGTCACGACTTATAACACCAAAGGGTCGTGTCTTATTTAACACAATTTCTAAAATGGATTTAAATGTGGTAGCGAGCGGACAACCAACATATTGGCCTACTGATCATCAAAAAATTCCAGATGTTATCGATTTCGGCGTGGTTAAAAACATCCCCATAGAAACGATTCATGTTGAAGCTTCCTTAGAATTATCTTCTGACCATACACCTACAATTGTTACTATAATGAACCCCAATAGAATTGTATCTCCGACTGGTCACTTAGCGACGACAGCTACGAAAATTAACTGGTTAAAATATAGAAAATACCTCAGCACCCATTGCACAGAAAATATTCCGCTTAGTACACCGGAGTATGTAGATCGCTCTATTGCCAATTTTGACAGTTTTCTGAAACTAGCTGTTCAACATTCCAGTATTGCCCCCAAAAAAACAAAAAATATTAAAATATATTCCACAGATGTCGAGCGTCTCTTGTCTGAAAAAAGGAGGGCTCGAAGAGAGTGGCAATTGCACAGATCCCCGTTACTTAAGAACTTACTAAAAGAGTGTACAAAAAAGCTTAGAAAGTTACTGCAGACTCAGAAAACGGCTTCTCTGGAAAAATATCTTAAGGAACTTGATGCAACCCCACAATCAGACTACTCATTATGGCGTGCAGCTAGAAATCTCAAAAGGCCAGTTGTCTCTAAACCACCATTAAGAGACTTGAATGGTAGTTGGGCAAGAAATGATGTTGAAAAAGGAAATCTGTTTGTTAATCATTTAAAAAACGTATTTACCCCAAACATATCTCACGATATTGCGGCCGAGTTACCACCTGTTGTTGCTAGAGCAGCTGTTCCCCTAAGATTTGAGATAAGAGAAATCGAAAAAGCTATTTGTGATTTAAACCCCAAGAAGGCTCCTGGTTTTGATAAGATCAGCAACAAAATGCTTCTGGAGCTACCCAGCATAGCAAAGAAAATTATTCTTTTAATTTTTAATGCTATTTTACGACTTGAATACTACCCTCAAGAATGGAAGGTCTCCTTAGTTACGATGATACCAAAGCCAGGAAAAGATCACACCAAAGTTGAGTCATATAGGCCTATCAGCTTATTATCTAATATATCAAAGCTGTTTGAGAAGCTCTTAGCGTCCAAATTAACCCCAATTTTAAATGACAATGGGTGTATACCTAACCATCAATTCGGTTTCAGACGAGAACATAGCACAATTGAACAAACCCATCGGATAGTAAACGCCATAAGAAAAGCCTTTGAAGAAAGAAAATATTGCTCCGCTCTCTTCATCGATGTCACTCAAGCTTTTGATAAAGTCTGGCATGTAGGTTTGCTACATAAATTGAAGCTGAACCTACCGGTTAACACACACAAGCTGTTAGAAAGCTACTTGGTCGGTCGAAAATTTATTATTAAAGAAGGTGGTTTTTTAAGTTCTCCTCAGACAATTGAAGCTGGAGTCCCTCAGGGAAGTATCCTGGGCCCACTTTTTTATCTTATATATACCTCGGACATGCCGACAAACAATCACACCCTAACCTCAACTTTTGCTGATGATACAGCTTTCCTAAGCGTACACGAGAACAGTCGTGAAGCATCTCGATACCTGCAGGATCATATATTTCAACTAGAACTGTGGTTAAAACAATGGAGAATAAAGGTCAATGAGCAAAAATGCGTACATATTACATTTACCTTGCGTCGGGAAACATGCCCCCCTATTAAAATCAATAATCAACTAGTGCCTCAACAATCGCACGTCAAATATCTCGGTATTCATCTAGATCGGCGTTTAACATGGAAAGGCCATATAGAAGCAAAATTAACCCAAATGAAACTAAAAGCAATTCAAATTAACTGGCTTATTGGAAGAAATTCTGTTCTTAGTCTCGATTGCAAACTACTACTTTATAACTCTATTTTAAAGCCAATCTGGTGCTACGGTATTCAACTATGGGGCACTGCCTCGGCCTCAAATATCGAAAAAATTCAAAGGCGCCAAAATAAACTTCTTCGAATAATCACAGCTGCCCCTTGGTATGTTAAAAACTCAAATATCCACAAGGATCTCAATGTGCCACTGGTAAGGACTATTATTACGAAGTATGCGGTAAAATATTTAAAAAGGCTAGAGTTGCACCCAAATCCACTAGCTCGAAATATTTTAAATGACAGCGGCCACACTCGCTTAAGGAGAAGAGACACTGCAGCACTTACCCATTAAGATGAGCGATAAACACATATGTAAATGTGACACAGAACCCGTGATGAAGAAAATTTTTGTCTTGCACTGGCAGGACATAAAATAAAGAATTAGGATAAGATTTGATTAATTATTGTTAGTTCATATTTAATATATGAAGATTCAATAAATAAATAATGAGAAAAAAAAAAAAAAAAAAAAAAAAAAACTAATGCAACATTTTAAAAGTAAGCATACATTTATGCGCTACACAAAAAGGCATACAAAGATGCAGTAAGGTTAGTGAACGAATATTTAACAAACTTTATAAAAAAACAAGTAAGAGTGCTATATTTGGCTGTGCCGAATCTTGATACACTCCACCGTCAGTTATAGTTCTTCAGGTGTGGGCCCTATATGGGATCTATAAATTAGTCATTAATCTTTATACAAACGAATCTATACCTATTTTATGTCAAAATATTTAAATAAGCAACACGATAGGAGTTCATCTATTTCGCCAACACATACAGATAAGTTTTGAGCAAGGGGTCTCTTAATATGTATATTCCGGTACCTTCATAAAAAGTTCCCTTTATTTTAATCTAAGCCATTTGCAAATTTTTTAAAAAAAAAAGTACCAAAGGAAAAGTTTACCAGCTTTTCCGATATGTGAATTAAGGCAATAATCTGTATGTATACCAAATTTATCGAAAAAAGAAAAAGTACCAATTTTATCCCGTTCTTACCCCTTAAAAAGTACCAAATTTATCCCTTAACCCATTACCGCCCACTGTCCCCATATGAGGACACTTGTCCAACTGATGGAAACGCTAGGAAAAACCTTTATGTCTCTCGATGTAAAAACTAATATCTCATCTAAAGGCCTTAATCAAATTGTGACAAAGCGAACAAGGTACCGTAGAAAAGACAAATGTGGTTTTTAAAACTTTTATTTACAGATTTTAATTTGGTTTACTTTGTTCATTTAAAATTTGTTATTTTTTGTGCTAAGTGGCTTAAAATAAAAAATATACAAATTATTTGTTATCTGAGAAGGGTATTGATGATTTTAAAATCATTTAGTAAAAAAAAAGTGTAACATTTTATTACAAGGTATGATTTTGTATAGCTGTCCCCATTTGGGGACAATGGGCGTTACAAATAAAAAAAAATTTTTTTTTTTACATTTTTCAATATGTGAAATGTGACTTATCTCAATATTTTTAGAGGCCGAGGAAATGCCGACTTTACTATACAATGATTATTTGTATAATACAACCAGGGATTGCGAGGTTTCGACCAATCCATTTTATCAATAAAGCGTTGGTGGTTCATTTTTACGTTTCTTGTTGATTTGTCAATAAGTAACGCTTTGCGGTTATAGCTTTTGTTAAATAGAGCTGATAATACAACTTCTATTGACCAATTGTCGTTTTAAACAAATATTACTAGGGCCTCTTTGCAACCTTCAATTTCTAGAAAACGTTCAACTTGTGCTGCAGTAGCTGATGCTGATCGTTAAAACTATAACCATAATCCAGAAAGGATAGCAAATCAGTTGCATTGTGTTGTTTGACATTGTAAGTCCCGACGGAGATGCGAAATATGCACGAAAATACGAAATTGGTTTGGTAAATTGTATAGCTAAAACGCCCATTGTCCCCATGTGGGGACACCCATTTTTCTCAAAAACCAGCAAAAAATTTAAATTTTTTTCAATGAATTCCTTGTATTCTAGTCACACTTAAGAAATAAATAACAAAAAAAAATAAGTTTCTACTAGCAGTTTCTTCTTGGGCGTTAATGGGTTAAAAAGTAACCTATATTTTAATCTGGTCAAAATATGCAATCTGTATGCCAAATTTGTCAAAAAGGGAACTAACTTTTCCCCCGTTTTTATATTATAAAAAATACACTTATTTGATTTTGGGCCAAATTTATATAAAGAAAATTATTTGAATTATGCATTATTTTTTGCCAACCCATTCATACATATAAGCTTTGAGCGCTCGACACTCTTGGGCAACCGACATTTAAAAGTCTTTTTGAAAAGCTAAATAGGTATGTGAATCTATTCCGGCCACTGGATCATATGCAATCTGTAAACAAATTTTGTCCAAAAGAGAAAAAGTACCAAAAGTTCCAATTTTTCCCGATACATCATAAAAAGTACCCGATATATTAATTTGAGCCATATGCTATCTCTATAGCAAAATTTTTCAAAAAGAGAAAAATTACCAAAGATTTAAAAGTACCAAGAGTACCAGCTTTTCCTCATTTCAGGCCCCCAAAAAGTACGACGCAAGAAAGTAAGTAATGTAGGTTTTAATCTGTATGAATATCAAATTTATCGAACAGAATAAAGGACTAATTTAACCCTTTAAAAGTACTAATTTAATCCCTTAAAAGGTACCCTTTATTTTAATACTGAACATATTCAATCCGCATGCCAAATTTAGCAAAAAACAGAAAACGTACCAAAGAACAAATTTTAAATCTGGCCATATGCTATCCGTCTACCAAATTTCATCCAAATCCATTAAGCGGGCTTCGTGTGATTGAGCCACAAACTAACAAACACCTTAACAATTAGATTTTGTACACAAATTTATGTTTTTGATTTAAACTCAAAAAGAATTTGCGCCAATTTTTCTTTAAGCACTGCTGTTCTTTAAAAAACTTCTTCACATGGAAACATGATAAAGAACAAGTCTTATTACTCTCTACAGTAGAGTTAAACTCATACATTTTAAAACGGCAAAAAAAAAAATCCATTTAAAACAAAGCCAGAAAACAAAAATCATAATAATATTTGTAAATCTAACACAGCGCACAAATCTTATTTTACTAGCATCTGAATTAGTAGCGTTCCTGCAGATGCCTTCTAAAATTGTTTAAAAATTTCTTTAGCTTAAAACACATATTTATCTCTACATGCAACAAAAGCCTTGGAAAACAACTAAAAGCTAAACCAAATAAATACTTAAAATAAATCTTATGTTAAAAGTTTGAGTAAAGTGTTACACTCCTAATGTTACACTGTTTTTACATATTCAGATACTCATGTATTTGCGCGTTACTTGTATTTTGTAGCATCATCGACCTTATTGTTGAGAACAAAGTAGATACAAACAGTTGTAGTTTCTGAGAGCCTGTTGTTGCATCCGATGTTCTTTTTTGTTGAAAAGAGTGATGCACGCATCATGCATTATTTTGTGGAAGCCAAAATAAAAAAAATCCTCATGATAATATTATTGCTGAATTATAATGGAATAAAAAGAAATATTTTAAATTGTTTTGATTTGAAGATATTTTAGATTTTTAAAATTTAAGCTTCAAAATTTTTAAACAGATTTGGTTCTGGTAAACAGACATACATAAGAAAACAATTCTGTGGACTTTTGACAAAACAACTTCTCTCGAAATAAGACATTATTGCAAGATTTTTATATTAAATATAAATTTTTAAGACGGTTCTTTTGGTGTAATCCTTGCATTTCTACGCCATTTGGTTAAAAATCTACAGTTCTTGGCAAATCAACTTCTTTCATTATATTTGGGAAAAATCTTTGATAAAATATCTTATCTGAAAGAGTTTAAAAATTTTCTAAAATGCAATAAATAAAATTGTCATATCCTTTTGACAAAACATCTAAATTGTATTTAATATTTTTTTGTATATATACATTTTGTTTTAACAAAACAACTTCTCTTCAAAGAAGTTGTTTTATCAAAACTGAAATTTAGAAAATATGTAACTTGCTTGAGACAAGATAAATTTTTAAATGGTTTATAGAGAAAATTAATTTTGACTAAATGACTTGTGTGAAAAGAAGTTCTTTTGTGAAAACAAAAACTGATAAAAAGTACAATATTGTTTGCAAAGAAGTGTTTTTGTGGACTTAAAAATAAATATTTTGATCAAAAGAAGTTGTTTTGGAGTTCATGCTTGGTATAATTCTGCTACATTTCCAGGTTAATAATTTCAGTAGTTTGTCCTTTTTATTATTTGGCACCACTGTCATTTAAAAGCACAGCTAGGCCAAAACAATTCGAAAAATAGTAGGCGTTGCGTTTTAAAGCTAAACTGATTGACGGAATTTCATTCCCCAAAAATATATTAAAGTTATGGCCAAGATTCAAAAATCAGATAATTCCAATATATGTAAAGATAACGAATTAGAAGAAAACGACAAAAGGAAACCTTTTCTGAAAGGGTCTGACGTCGGAATGAATGATGATAAATCATTACAATTTAAACAACAGTCAAATCAACTAAGTGACGAAGATATTTTCCACGAATCCGATTTTGATGACTCTGATTATATTCCATCGGATCAAAGTTATGACAGTATATAAAATAGTACTCAGCAAATGGAACAATATGTCAGTGAATCGAATGATGATGATGAACTTCCAACAACATCAAAAAAATCGAATAAGGTTAACAAAAAGTTCATACAATTAGATAATTGTAAGAAGAATTGTCACTCAAAGATAACTTTAGATGAGCAAAAACATATATTTGAAACTTATTGGAATGTTGGAAACTATAGCAAACGACGTCTATTTATTTCGCAAATGATTGATATAGAGAACAAGAAAACTGCGACTCTTATAAAAGCTTCGAGACCACGAAACCGACAATATGTGTACAAATACCATTGTGTAAAAAATGGACAAAAGATTCGGGTATGTCATAAATGCTTTCTAAAGATATATGGAGAAACAATCCAGGCGATTAAAACAGTGAATTTACATAAAATAAAACAAATTTCTGGAGGACTTATACCAGATGATAGGCGTGGAAAACATCATCGACCCCACAAACTCTCGATTGATAAATATAATGAAGTTATACATCATATAAACAGCATTCCGAAGTACGAAAGCCACTACAGTCGTCGACATACAAATCAATTATATTTCGAACGTGGTCTTAACTTAGCAACATTATACCGGTTATATACTGAAAAATACTCTGATTGCGTATCGGAATCAAAATATAGAGATATATTTAGTACCCTAGATATTAAGTTCAAGAAACCTCAGCTTGATCTGTGTAATACATGCGAACTCTTTAAATCCAAAATAAGAAACTCTGACGACGAAGATGAAAAAAAATTACTGAAGTCAGAACAAAAAAAAACATCATGACGATGCAGATTTTTCGTATGAATGCAAGAAAAAAGATAAGGAACTCGCAATAAATAGCGAAAATATAAAAATGTTAACATTTGACTTACAACAATGTCTTCCAACTCCTTATTTACGTGCTTCTTTGTTTTTCTACAAGAGACCATTGTGGACTTTTAACTTAACCGTGCATGATGGAGCAACGAAAAAAGCCTTGTGCTATATATGGAACGAAACCATTGCAAAGCGTGGTTCTTGCATATTTAAATGTCTGTTGGATTTACCAAATTCAGTTCGTCATGTTGTTTTATATAGTGATTCCTGTCCTGGTCAGACCCGCAACTCATATCTTTGCGCAATGTTTGGAAAAGTTTTGGAAGATCACGCAAGTATTCAACTTATTGATCATAAATTTCTTGTAGTGGGTCATACGCATCTTGATTGTGATACTGTACATGCGCAAATAGACAAAAAAAAGAAAAAATTTCTTCGGATCTATTGAACATTCACACGATTGGGCAAACTTAATATCGGCGACCAATAAAAATTATATTGTCCATGAATTAAGACAAGAGGATTTCTTCGATTTTCGTGCACTACTAAAGGACAAATATACATGGAGGTCACATAGCATTTCAGGTATAATTTTAAATACCTACATTCTTTTCAACACAATATTATTTTTTAAATCTTCTGATTTTTAGGTGAGAAGTTTGAGTGGAAAAACGTTCGATGGCTCAGATACGAAAAAAGCAAGCCAGGAGTTTTGCAGTACAAATTTTCATTACACCCAGAAGATTCATTTCAGATGCTAGATATAAACTCGCGTCGCCGTAAAGAACCATCTCCCCAATTGGCCACAAGCTACAATTCCCCTTT
Source organism: Pollenia griseotomentosa (assembly GCA_963931875.1). Classification (NCBI taxonomy): domain Eukaryota; kingdom Metazoa; phylum Arthropoda; class Insecta; order Diptera; family Polleniidae; genus Pollenia; species Pollenia griseotomentosa. The sequence goes on along the minus strand of OZ007562.1, from coordinate 169,587,899 downwards.
GCCTGTATCACAAAATAAAAAGAAAGATTTATTAGATATGCTGCCATTGATTGGTACAAATTACCACAGTTTTTATCAGAATATTAAGGCGGAAGGTGATACCCCCATTGAAGTTCATCCAGACCTTGACGAAGATGAAGGTATTCAATGATAATATTATGCTTTTAAAATGTGTAGAGTTACAGTTTTTATTTCCTTTCTTTTGAACGCTTCTTTGCTAAACTTAAAATTTGTTTCCCCTACAGAAATATAATTTTGTACCAATATTGTCTAATTGAATTCAAGTATTTATGTTATATTAAATATAATAATATATTTTAAAATAACCTATTTCTACTTTTTTTATTAGTTTCATTTTAACAAAAAAACTTGCCTTGAGATAAGCGCAAAATATGAATCACGTTTTTGTTTAAAACCATTTTAACAAAACAACTTGTGTAATCTAAGTTAATTTTTTTGTTGAAAAAAATTTCGACAAAACATCCCATCTTTTTATTTTTAATTTTTCTGAAAATCTGTTGGCATTAGAATAGAATTATTGATATCTTCACTTCACTTCAATTTAGTATTTAAATTTAATACTACACTTTCACCTTTTCACCAAATATTTCTAAATCAAAGTTGTTAGATATTTTAACAGTTTTTTCGTTCTCATGTAAAATTGTAGTTTTTGAAAGAGGTTGTTTTGTCAAAAGTCCACAGAATTATAGCCCGTTACAATGCAATGAAATCTAGTACTTACGACATTTCGAGCGAAGTCTAGTCTTCTTCGTAACTAGATTTTGATGGAATCTACTCCAAATCTAGTAGTATCTACTTTGTGATGCAACTTTGGGTTTTTCCATATAGTACTAGAAACTACTTTCCTGTACAAGAAAAAATATTACATTTTTATAAAAAATTAAAACAAAAACGGGGTTTTAAAACTAAAAAACTTCAAGAAAATAATAATAAAAAAAGTTAAACAATAATAATTAGTATTGTGGCTATTTTGTTGAACTATTTATGGTTTTAAATCCAAATTTTTAATTAGGCTTAAGTTCATCAAATTTAATTTTCATTAAATTATTTTTAATGAAGAAAGGAATTTTAAAACATGAAAATCAATTAAAAATGTTATTGATAATCTTTCATTCTTGACCGTGGCCGGGGCTCGAACCGTGGCGGCAGATTACCATGACATGTTTCGATCGCAACCACTCGATCTCCTCAGATGGATTTGCCGTTTTACACTCGCAGCCATCGACGGCTGCTGACGTCAATAGTCAAACATCAATCCTTAAGCCAAATTGTATTTTAACTTTTGGTAGTTTGAAATTTGCTTTTTTGAATGATTATCCATTTCAATTGATTTTACATGTTTTTTCCTTACTTCTGTTTTTTCGTACTTTTGTCAAGAATTCTTCTTGAAGTCCAAAGTACATTTTTTGTTTTTTCATTTTTGACTTTCTTTTTCTTGTTGACCTTTTTCAGCACAACTTGAAGGACAAATGAACACGTAGAGCTCGTGCCAATAATGATAAACTAAACGGATCAACTCCATAAATAGAAGTAATACAACCTATTTCTTTATATGTATGTACTTCACAAAAAACTTACAGTCAAAAATATTGCTAATGTAAAAAAGTGCCATGTAAACAAACTAGATTTTGAGGGAGATTTCAAACCAAACGGGTAAACGGGTGGTAAGGTTATTAACGTGCATATTTTATTGTTGTTTTCCGGTGGGTTTTTGGCGCGTATGTTGTTGTTAACATGTGAGATGTTATCAGAGATTTTTTTCCCCGATCTTTTTCATTTACCGGAAAAGCGGAATTTATTTGTCAATTTCCCGGGAATTTCTACTTACTATAAAACGGTGCCAAATATAATTTATTTACCAAAAAATACATAAGTGTTTAAGCAGAATTTAGTCTTCAACTTCAGGCAAAAATCGTAAAGCCTTTAATTTAATCGTCCCCAGTGAGTTCTCTGTTATTCTTTATTTTTCTTTGCTTACAACATGGTAGAATAAGTTCAAGGTATAGTCATTAGAAATTTTGTTCTCAATTTCAAAACCCATATAACGTCAAACAAAAGAAAATATGGAATTATAAAAAAAGCGTCAAAAATCATATAAATTAATTCGACATTACATGGGTAAATAATGAAAACTCTCCCTGATGAACATACCTGGTATTTAACTATTATACTAAGGTTTACAAAATGTATTAAATTTTATTAAAGTATGGTAGCATTGTAAACAGAAAATGTTTCGATATGTGAGAGCATAAGAAAAAACGTTCTCAAAATAAAATATATTTTTTTCACGACGGCTCTACGACAAATTTGTATGTCAAGTTTAAATGAAAATGTGGTCTCGACGCAGTTTAAAAAAAAACACCTGGACTTCCCGGACAAATTTTATTAAAAACATTAGTTGTTATGGACGTGGCTGTTCGGAATGATTGTGTTGTTATTAACTTTGTGGGTTGTTGCTTACATTAGTGGTGTTGACATATGTATTGTTGTTTTCATGAATGGTATTGTTAAAGTTTTGGATGTTGTTGACGTGGGTGTTATTGTTGACGTATGTGTTGATGTCACCGTTAATATTTTACACGATTGTGTTGTTGTTGATACCGATTACCTTGAAAACGGGTTAGTTGTTGTTTACGTGAATATTGTTGACGTGCTTGTTGCTGTTTATATGTGAGATATTATTAACGTGAGTGTTGTTTCGGTTAACATTTTGATTGTTGTTGACCTTTGTATTGTTGTGTTGTTTTTAACTTGTGGATCGTTGCTTCCGTAAATTGAACTAAAACTAAAATAGAGCTGCACTAAAACTAAAATAGAACTGAACTAGAGCTGAACTAGAAATGAACTGAATGAACTAGAAATGAACTGAACTATAACTGAACTAGAACTGAAATAGAATTAAAGTAGAACTGAACTAGAACTGAAATAGAGCTGAACTAGAGCTTAACTAGAACTTAATTAGAATTTAACTAGAGCTGAACTAGAACTACACTCGACCTGAACTAGAACTGAACTAGAACTGAACTAGAACCGAACTAGAAGTGAACTAGAACTGAACTAGAACTGAACTAGAACTGAACTAGAACTGAACTTGAACTAAACAAGAACTCAACTAGAACTAAACTAGAACTGAACTAGAACTAAACTAAACTAAACTAAACTAGAACAAGAACTAGAATTTATCTTTACCTTAGCTAGGACAAGAAAAGAATTAAGATAATTTTTAAGCTAATAAAATTTTTTTTAAATGATCAAGGTAATTTCCCCATTACCAAAATTTCGACAATTATATTCATGTCATGAATTCTTTCCGCCACTTAAAAGACAGACATATTTTACTTCTATTACAAAATTAACATAATTATCTTATTTGCATAATTATTTTTTGCTTACCAATGCATAAAGAAATTAAAAATTTTCCCAAACTGCCAACATTCTGAAAAAGTAAAACAAAAGACAGTGAAGATGCCAGCAAAACTAGGAAGCAAGATAAATTATTGCTTATAAATAAGCATAAAAAATACTGCAAGAAACTTAAAAGTTGAAGGCAAATATTTTGTTGTGTAAAGCGAAAATTCTTAAATACCAATGTATAATAATTTAATGGCAAACACCAAACAGACAAATGTGGTGTTAAAACATGACATACTTATAAATTATGCATAAAAAAAAATTCCAAAATAAAAAACAACCGAAATTGTTGGCAGTGATTAATGTACTCGACAGTCAGAAAGTCAAAAATAAAAACAAAAGTATCAAGGGAAAGTTTAATTCTGACACTGAGATGAATTGTTAAGCATTTAAACGATGTCTTTCTGAATTTTGGCTTCCAAAAAGGAAATTTATTTGACATCAATGTGGACGGTCATATTAGTGTGAATTGTGTAACACTCTTTGTAGGACGATTTATTATTATTTTTAATTTTTTTCTAAACATATTTATTTATTGAATTTTCATATATTAAATATCAACTAACAATAATTAATCAAATCTTATTCCAGACAAATATAATTCTTATCACGGTTTCTGCTTACTTAAGTGTTTAGCGCTTTTCTTATCAGATAAATCCTGGCAGTATCTCTTCTTCTTTAATTTTTTTATAAAATAGTTAAATAAGAACTAGAAAGAGATCAAATAAAAAAACAGCATTTGTAAATAGAGCCAAGAAAAAAGTTTTGTTGGCTTGTTGTTTTAATATGTAATTGTAAGATAGACTGTAAAATGGAAGGTATTTAGAAGAAACAAGTTAGAGTGCGTTGATACGCTACACCGACAGTTCGAATTTTTCAGGAGTGATATTTATTTATTATTAATTTATCTTTATAAGAACAGACATCAGCATTAAAATTGTTTGCGGTTTCGACCTATATTAAATTATTGACCGACAATCAGAAAGTTTTATGCTTTCATTTTAGCAATTTTAACTAGCTTGAGTAAGATATCATGATTCGTAACAGTTTAAGCCGAACTTAAATGATTTTTAAGGAAGGGGATTTATATTGGAGCCATGGTAAGTTATGAACCAATCATCCCAAAATTCTGCAGAGTGATATCTGGTATTAAAAAACATAAATTTCAACACAGCGGTGAAATTAGTTTAAGTGTTCACAGTGAATTTCAGAAGGCTGGTAAATTATCGACCGCATATCACAAAATTGCATGACATTTTTTCTGGCCATATGAAGCTAAGTTGGAAGAAATTTTACCGCCATATTAATTTACCAGATTGGGCTTTATAGTAAATTATGGTCCATACATCACGAAATTTATAAGTGTGATTTCTAGTCCTTTTAAACTGTGAAGTATTAAATTGTATTCTGAAAGCATTATTTATTATGGTTTTAGGCGTACTAAACTGTTTTCCGGGAGTAGGGCTTATATGAGGCCTAGAGTAAATTATGGACCGATCTGCTCGAAATTTTAAAGTGTGATTTTTAGTCGAAAAAAAAAGGAATTTTTGCAAAATCTTATATCATTCCGTTCATTGTTCCACCATTTTTGTTAGTTTTTGTAACAAAATTATCAATTTTTTAGGGTGGTGGTTCCACATTTTGATTCATAGCTCCGATCCTACTGAACCGATTTGGCTGGATTTCAATTCCAATTTCTTTTGAGTTTTTCGAATATTAGCGTGTTTTTAACAGACGGACAGACGGACCGATGGACAGACAGCCGGACATGGCTAAATCGACTTAGAATTACTCAAAGAGCCGGAATATACATACTTTATGGGGTCTGAGATGAATAATAAAAAAGTTTCACACGGAATGACAAACTTAGTATACCCTCTTCACAACTAATTGTGGTGGAGGGTATAAAAACGTAGACGAAACTCTTATTAATAGCCTGTTCATCGATTTCGTATGAAGACTTCGTTTTCTTAACTTACATGTAAAACCAAAATAATATTTTATAATTTGTTTTTGTTGTATATGTTAGTAAAGCGAACGTATTATTCGTTCGGAAAAGAACAGGCATTAAGCATATACAAATTATAGACCTGCACGAGTGTATCTTAAAGTATTGGCAAAACAAATATACCAGATATGTATCTGTTACTTCTGATATAACTGAGAGAATGAGTGTAACTGAAATTGTATGGTTTTGCTTTTGCCCACTCACCAAATCTTTAAAACAAAATGCTTATGGTTTTGGATTGAGTATGTCATAAAATTTTTTTTTGCTTACAAAATGTTGTTGGCGAGTTGATGATCATAAGAGTCTATAAAAATTGGTATACGATCTCAACTAGAGGTGCCAGATGGTCTTGGTAAGAAATCGGCATATTTTCAAAAACAGATCGGAAATTGATTTTAAAAAAATCGTCAAGATAAAAATTACTATTTTAAACACAATAAAACATATTTTTAATGACAAAAATAACATAGTTAAACAATTAACCATTAGATAATGCTTTAAAAAAAAAAAATAAATAAAAATAACCGTTTTATAAACAAAAATATATGAATATTTTGTACGTTCAGACTAATGAAATATTTGACGAAAATATTTGTTCTGATATTTGCTTCAAACTTTATTGTTCAAACTAACCCACCGTTTCCACATGCAAGTGCAAGTTCGAAAAACTCAATACACTCACACTTTTTCACTAACATTCACACAAATTTTTGTATTTTCAGCCAATCGGCTGTTTCGTTGATAATACGTATACACTACTTGCAACTAATTACTTGCATGTGGAAACGTTGGGTAAGCTCAAATATTTGACAAATTTTATTTGTTAAAACAGTTGGCAAATAGTGTCGAATAAAATAAATTAAATCATGTTTGCCATGCGTTCAGACTAAAACAAATATTTGCATCAAATAATTATTTAATGAAAGTGTTCAAAAATAAAAATATGTATATTTCACAAAAAGTAAAAATGAGTGAGAAGCTCATTTATTTGTTTTATTCTATCGAGCAGCATCTTTTATAGTGTTAGAACAGGAGAATGTAAAGAAAAAAAAAAAAAACTGGAAGACAATGGGTAACGGGAACATAGCTAAAATTCGTGAAAAACTTAGATATTTCAAAAAAGCCATAACATTTATTAAAAAAGCCTAAAACTATAAGGAATGGCAAAAATTCGATAAAAATTGCTAAATTAGCGAAAATTTGCAAAAATTTGCTAAAAGCGGCATGGTAGCAAAGTCTAATAATTATAAAAAATCTCTAAAACTGTAAAGAATCCGAAGACTTACAGGAAAAATTGCTTCTATCGGGAACATGGCTAAAATTATTTGTCGTTGTTTGCTCTTACAAATATTTTATCAGTCTGAACGTACCTAAGGGTAAATTGCAGGGACCGTAAATAAGAGTTATCCATTAAATTTTAACCTCAAAACTCTCCATATTACACTGAAAGAATTTTCTTCCAAATACCAATGAATTTTGACATTAATCCCATGAAAAATTGCATTAAAAAGGAACCTATGCAGCGCTTCGTTGGGTCAATGAAACCTGTTTCATTAAAATGTATTTAATGAAACCTGTTTCATTAAAATGTATTTTATGAAACATTACATTAGATCTATGAATTATTTTCATTGGATAAATACTTTCAAAAAAGTAAAAAAAATTTTTTTTGAATTTTTCTTATATTTTTTTTTTAATCAAAGTTGATCTTATTCAACTATTTTTTTTTTTTTTAACCAGAGTCGCTGGCGGGAATCGATTCCGCAACCTCGGCGCTGATAGACTAGCTCACTGGCGCCGCGCAATAAAGCCATAGGAAATAAAGCCATATGGCTTTATTACCACCACCCAAGTGCAATAACACTATAATTGTTTAGTAACCAAAGTGGAAATAACGCCATAACAGTGTAAGTGTTATGGCGAAGCCGGTCATTGCTATACCATAGAGGAGAAAATCCTTGCGCCCGGCAAAAGGCCGGCTATGCAAAGAAGCTTTAGTTAGAGAAGCCGGTCTTTGTTGTACCATAGAGTAGAAAATCCTTGCTCCCGGCCGAAGGCCGGCAATGCAGAGAAGCTTTAGTTAGCGAAGCTGGTCTCTGTTATACCATAGAGGAGAAAATTCTTCCTCCCGGCCGAAGGCCGGCTATGCAACACAGCCGGTCTCTGTTATACCATAGACTAGAAAATCCTTGCGTCCAAAAGTGTTTTCCTAATATTTTTTATATAAACACCCAGAGAAAAACCAACAAAACAATTTTTAAATAAATTGCAATTACATGAAAAGAAAAAATTAAAATGGGAAATAAGGCCATGTATTGCTTTATTTCACTCCTTACATGGAAATAAAGCCATATGGCGTTATTTCTCAATTCATTGGGAAATAAAGCCATATGGCTTTATTTCCTATGGCTTTATTGCACGGCGTCTGCCAGACTCTGTCGAACGCCTTGGAAGTATCTAAAGCAATTACCTTACTTTCGCCAAAATGGTGAATGGAACGGTACAATTTTTCCGATAACAGAGCTAGTAAGTCTACAGTAGAGCGACCTTTACGAAAGCCATACTGGCGGTCGCTTAGTTAGTAGGTAGTTTGACTCTAAATATTTGACAAGATGGTAATTTATCATACTCTCCATAACTTTGGAAAGTGCCGTACAAATTGCAATTGGGCGGTTATTTTTAGGGTTATTAGCCATTCTTTTTAGGAATTGGCGTTTCATAAGCAACTTTCCAGCAGACTGGAAATTCCGCGGCATGGTATAAAGTGCTGAAAAGATTTGCTAAGGGACGAGCTAGCATCGAAGAGAACTGCTTTAAGACCAGTGCATGTATACCATCCGGCCCAGGAGACTTGTTTATGTCGAGATCCGCAAGAACTCTTTAAACAGCTCGAGCCCGAAAAATTATTCTAGGCATAGTTACGGATACTTTTTCGAGATCGGGTAGTGGTTGTTTTCAAGCTGGTAGGTGAGAGTTATTAGCAAATAATTTGGCAAAACAATTAGCCTTATCTACCGGGTCCGTGAATGTTCGGCCATCCTTTAAAAGAGTACGAAGACGTTGCACGTGAAGAGTTTTTTCCCGTCTAAGTACTTTGGCACACGAAGACCTTGCCATTTTGCGTAGCAATTCAGTATCAGCGTTTTTATTGCTACGCCAATTTCTGAATGCTTCCTCTCTGGATCTGACTGTTGATATGCACGACTCGAATAAAGATTTTCATTCCCAGCATTACTACATTTTCAACCATTTTCGCCATGGCATTGACGCCATTGTCCAGGAAACAGAGTTTCCAATTGAAATGCCGAAAAAAGTCATTGAGCTTAGCCCAACGTGCTTTTCCGTTAACAAATATTGATCGTTTCGTACACTGTCGTGAAACGTTCCGAAGTTCAGAGAACGGAAATGGTGCAATGATCCGAGTTGCCGAGAGGTGCTAGAACTTCGTACTTTTGTGGGTGCGAAGAGAGGAAGAGGTCAAGGGTATTGTGTTGGTGCCCATCAACACATGGAATATGTGTTGGTTCATTCACCAGTTACACGAGGTGGATGGCTGTGCGCGCAAAAAGCTCAACATATTGGCCTTCCTAAGATGTACGGCCTGAGTGGTGAAGCCAAGAAAAATTAAAATCACTAGTAACAACGATTTCACTGTCGGGACAATTCTTAAGAATCTTCGCTATTGAGTCGGTAAGGGAGTCGCAGCCCGATAAGGTAATATCCCTTCCCGCATTTGGACTGCTCTAAAGAAATCCGAAATGCAAATAGTGTGCATCGATTTTGAATTTAAACCAAAGACAGTTAAATTCCGCATCAAACATGTCCATTGATTGCTGAAAATCAAGTGGATCGGAATTTTCAGGTACCTGTGTTTCACATAAGGCGAAAACATCCGGCCGGTGAAGACAAACGTGAGCATAAACAAAGAAAAAATTGGTTCTCAGCCCACGTATATTGCAAAAGTCGATTCTAAACCGACCTTTCATCACAACATACAAAAAAAATAATTAAAATCAAACGCAAAGTACTGATATCTACTATGTTAAAAGTCGTTAAAAAAACAGCAACATAAAACAGCCAGCCGGATGGGTGGATATCCTTAGATCGATTCCCCTTGTGCTTTAAGCCCCTCATATGTACATAGTTGTATATTTTTCAAAATGTATTTGTTGGGTTAGACACACAATACAAACACTGCATATACGGAATATATATAACCATTTTTTCCTTAAGCATAAGCGCTGAATTAATAACCAGTTGTCTCTTTTTAATGTGACAAGTTACCCAAAATTAATAATTTTTATAAACCAACCAAAAATTACCGTGTTGTAAGTGTTTCTCAAAAACTAGGCACTTTGATAATTTAGAGGCAAAAAATCGTCAAAATGCCGATAAATCGGTAAATATGGCAGGCCTGATCAAAGCGCCTCTCGCTAGTATTGTTGTTGTTGCTTGTCAATTTGTACGACCACAGCAGTGTAACCATCCGCAAAATTCAAAATTACATTTGAGATGAAGCAAAATTACCCGATTTAAATGAAATTACACCTTGTGAGGCTGTTGGGTGGATTTCATTATTTGTATTTTTGTTTCTACTTTATAAATTATAACTATGTCTTATTTTTTTAAATTAATTGGTAATTTTAATAACAATTTTCCAAATTTTAGATATTTTTTTATTACAAAAAAATTGTTTAATAAATTGAGTGTAAAAAAAATAAAAGAAACCAGATTTTTTTTTAGAAGTCAATGTTTTTTTTTTTTTTGTTAATTTGCAAATTAATATTTTCGATTGCAACAAATTTAATTGTTTTATTGTTGCAACAATCCAAGCATTTAGTCAATTTTAAGGTAAGAATTTGTAAATTGTATTAAAGGGATATTTACATCAGTGTTGCCAAAACTTGGTGACTTAAAAACACATTAAAATTCAATAACAAAACATAAATAATTCATTTAAAGTGGTTTACGATGAAATTGTAAGTTAAGATCAACTTGATAAATAAGAATAAACGTAAATTAATATTTTGATAGATATTTAAAAAATTAAATCATCGATATATATAAAATTGTAACGTTACTGACTGATTGACTGACTGACTGATTCATCATCGCACAGCCTAAACGCCTGGAGCTAAACACTTGAAATTTGGACCAGAGATTGGTCACTCCCCAAATCGATCCACTAAGACGGGATTTTCGGAAATTCGAATGTTTAGAGGGTAAAAAAGGGTAAAAACGGGTAAATTTGGTAACCTTATATCTTCAAAACTAAAAGAGATACAAAAAAAATTTAAAACCTATCGTTGTTCTTTAGAAAAATAAGCGGACAGGTGTCTGGTGCTTTTTTGAAATTCGGCCCTATTAGGGAGTAAACGGGTAAAATCTGAATTTTAGTACTTTTTTGACACCCCATCTATCTTTTGAACCAATAAACATAGAAACAAGGTATATTCCACATTCGAAACTTATTAAAAAAATACGAATATGAATATGGTACTTTTTCGAAATTCGAACACTTAAGGGGTGAAAATCGTAACTATTTTTGGTACTTTTTTTACAAAACATTTTTCTCCATTCATTGAAATTATCGTACTAAATTATGGGCTCCCACTTCAATACTGAAATTTTTGATACTTTAATGGGGGGAAAAAATAGTACCAAAAAAAGGAAATACGTAAAATTTGATATTTTTCTTTCGCTTTTTGGTTCTACAACTGGTATTTTTTTAATTATCGTTAATATTGGACCTTAAAACCTAAGATCTATTGCGGAACTTTTTGGTACTTTTCTGTTCTTTATCTGGTACTTTTTGAATTTCCGTTTGTATTGGACCTTAAAGCATAAAATTCAACATGCAATGTCCTGAGTGGATACGAATCTATGAGCGAACTTTTTGGTACTTTTTTGTTCTTTAACTGGTACTTTTTTGAATTTCTGTAAGTATTGGACCTCGAAATATAAAATTCAAGATGCAAAAAGGATAACACGGGAAATTAACTTTCTTTCATTTGCTTTTGTATTCTAAATTTTTAAATTTTCTATAATATTGAACTCAGACGTTAACGAAGTAGCAGGTTAAATGCTAGTCATCGATAAATTCGTTATTGTTCATCTCATAGGAATTAAATAATTTAAACGTAAATCATAATCACGACAATATTTACCCTACCTTTTGAGTCCAGATCTACAATAAAATAAAAGTAAGAAAGTATAGTCGGTCAACCCCAACTATAAGTAGGGTATCATATTCAAATTAGAACCTTTGTACCAAATTTTATTAAATAATCTCCAAAATTGCGACTTGTACTAATTGCACAAGGTTTACATGGACAGCCAGCCAGCCAGCCGGACAAACATCGCTAATTCGACTCAGAAAGTGATTCTGAGTCAATCAGTATACGAAAATACTTTAAGGTGTTGCAAACATCAACACAAGCGCATAGTACCATCTCTACTATTGTGGTGTTGCTATAAATATTTTATTGTTATGGTAAAAATATTTACCTAATTGATAAAATCGAATTAACGGTTGCTAAATGCAACCTATTTCTCAAATTACTTATAACAATATTTACTTGGCTAAATACCCTCTCTACTTAAGCAATATACCATGGAAATGAAAGCAACTTTATAGTCAATTCTGAAATTTCTAAAAAATTTTTGTTGCCGCCTGCATCTCTTTATTGAAATAATTGCAACCAGAAAGAAGCACCGAAGTTTGTGTTGATCCATTTTATAAATTTAATATTGGAATAGTTTTCCTTTTTTTTGAAAGATTTTTCATAATCATAGTTTATAGCGATTTTCAACTTTGTAAAAGTTGTGATTTAATTTAAAGGCGTTTTAATTGTTAAACATGTTTATTTTACTTTTATAAATTTTTATAATAAAATAAAAATTATTTTTTTAAAAGAAAAACTGCAAAAAATAATTTTATGGCTAAACAAGTTGAAAAATGGCTAATGGCTAAACTCATTTTTTAATGACTAAACAGGGTGAAAAATGGCTAAATCTAGCCACTAAATGGCTAAATTGGCAACACTGATTTACATATATATATAACTATTTCAGTGTGCAGTGGGGAAGAAGGAAACTCAAAAAATCTGCCTTTACGGAAATTTGCATAGGAAAAGTCAAGACGTATAATACGATATTCTCTAATAGGAAGACTATTTTTGGGGAAAAAATAAAAGAAATCTCACCCAACCAATCGCACCCAATCGAATCGATCCCTTAAATAATTTTGAAAGGACAGAAAATTTCTTTAAAAACTCGTTTTTTTTTTGCCGTGGCCTATCGGGCCAACACTGATATGTCATACAAATTGGAAAACGCCATTGTTTTCTAGAATTTTGGTCATCGAAACGACCGTTAAACCATAGTCGTTTTTAGACATAAACATACATTGATAACTATTGTTTCCCGTTTATACATCCACTTCCTTTTATTTCCTGTTAATTAATTTCTAAGAAGTATTCCATAATTGAGTGAAAATTTAACAGCATTTTATCATCAAATCATCGCGGACAACAGGCCTGGAGTCTACTTAAGATTTAAATAAAAATGGTGAGTTCATTAGAATTTTTATTTTAACTTAATATAAATTTTCACTCAAACAATTTTACCTATTAATTTTTAAACTTGTTGGGAAAAATATTTCTGTTTTATCTTATAAATACATATATAATTTGTAACCATTTATTTCCAATGGTAATAGTGTTACATTTTGAATTTCTTTAATTTTAATAATAATTTAACAATTTAGGGTTTTTTTAAATTAAAATTTAATTTAATAATAACACTAAAAATAATTTATAAAAGATTATTATTATTAAAAGAATAGGTATATTAGTATATGATGAAATGAATAAAAAAAATTCAAGTTTCCGTTATGAAATTCTAAAGTCTTAATTCTATTCTATGAAAAGTTAAGGTCAATTGTAGGTGAGTCAAAATAGGGCTATCTGAGAATTTATTTAAAACAAAGATAGCATGGCTTGGGAGGGTAATGAAATTGACGGAGGTTATAAGATCAAAACCTCTTGAACTAATCAGATACTTCAGAGATACAATAATGTGATTTATTTATGGTTTAGTATTATTGTTTAATTATTTTTTATTTGTTGGTTAGTAGACTTTATTAATAACAGCTACCTAAATTTTAAATGAATGTTCAAACCATAGTCTAACTAGAAAGGGGAAAGAACCACCCTCAGTTCGACGAGCACGGCCGGTAACTATAGGTAGCAAGTCCTCTTATTAGTTAGGACCTTTTATAGTTTGGTTCGTTACAACCTGATATAAAATTGAAATTTTATTTAATAAAAATACATTTTACAAAGACCCAAAAACACAACAAACTCATTGAAAAAAGATGAATATTAGTCAAACTGTCAAGATTCTTATTGTAATTTTAAATAAATTAACAAAAATAACATTAAAGTCTTAAAAATTATCAATAAAACATAAAAAAAACTCCTTAGATAATGAGTTTAACTTCCACATTTGGTTGCATATATCTAGGGAAGGTTCAAAATGCTCATTGCTATTCCTTTATAATGGTTGAGTTTTAAGCCCCATGGAGCTTACAAAGAGCTGTCATACTGATGTTACTTTTTTCTCATGCACATTATAATGGATTGATTCATGCTTGAACAACGCCACCAAATTATCCTAATTTACTTTGAAAATACGCCATCGATTTTCTCAACTTATAGGCGTCTTCGTGATTTTAATGACGCAACTTATTTTTTCACAAATAAAGGCGATGTGTTGATTTAGAGAAAATAAACTGTCAATTAGACTTCAAGGCCGTGCGATGTGACACCTCTTGATTGTTTTTCGCAGGGCTGTGAAGTCACTGGCTAATGCTGATAAGCCAGCAACAATTGACTTCTTGGAGGTCAAAATTGTTCATTTTATTCGTGGCATGCAGCCAGCAATGCTCGAAGAAGAGAAACAAAATTGGACGTCTGCAATGCGTTTCGTCAAGGACAGGAGCGGTGCCTATTTGTTTGAAATCAGTTTCAAATGGTTAAGCCGTGTATCAATCTGCGATTAAAATAATTTTGTTTTTTGTGTTGCCTACCATTTTAAGTTTGATGGTCTTAAAAAATACCCTTTATACCTTATTTAGTAAACAAAATACCTGCAGAGTATAATACAACTGTCCCTTTCGTGATTTAGTTTTACAACTGTAAAAAGCGTTGAATATTCTTCAACCTAAAGCATTAAAAAGTTGCAAGATAAAAATAAAATTAATCATTTGTTGGAATATTGGAATCATATCTTCCCTCAGGCTAGTTTTTAGTTTAAATAACTTTCTTCAATAAACTTCATGTTTTAAATCACTATGATAGACATCTTTATCTAAATCTTAGGGTCAATCTTGCAACATTGATTAATAAGCAACCGAGACATTGGTTCAGAAGACTGTGCATTTTAAGCAACAATATTTAAAAAGAAATAAATGTCATCACTGAAATCGAATCTTGATTTTATTGTATCTTACTTGGTGGCCACACGATCAAGTTTTGCCTTTCAATTTGCAATACACTCTCACTTCTTTACTAACACACTCACACTTTTTAAATTGACCACGAGATTGCTTTCAATTTCACCTCTCCATTTGTTTGGCAATTTTACTATCAATTTAACAGCTGATTACATGTTAGTCTTTATAAATTGTTTTTTTTATGACATCTTGAAAGTAACCTGCTTACAAATTGAGTGCAGCCTACGTCACAGCTTTCAATTTTTGTAAATTTTGACAAGCAGTATATGTAAAAGACTATCAAGAACAACTTGATCGTGTGGCCGCAGGGTT
This sequence comes from Pollenia griseotomentosa, assembly GCA_963931875.1. Classification (NCBI taxonomy): domain Eukaryota; kingdom Metazoa; phylum Arthropoda; class Insecta; order Diptera; family Polleniidae; genus Pollenia; species Pollenia griseotomentosa. The sequence goes on along the minus strand of OZ007562.1, from coordinate 169,572,630 downwards.
AAGTAAGAATTTCAAATTATACCTGAACTACACCTTAGAGAAATTACCCACGCTCTACCCACGACAGTAAAAATGATACCCGTTGTGGCGATTTTTCGCCAATCGTGGCGATTTATAAACCTAATTGGCGATGCAATTTTGTGTTTGGCGACATGGCGATTTTTTTTTGGCGAAATTAAGAAAAAAAGTTGGCGATTATTTTGCGATTTCTAAAACACATTTTATCTTTTTTTCATATATATATGAACAAATTTATAAGTACACAGAAAAAATTATTTTTCCAATTCAAACAAAATATTTGTAGAATCAAAACATTTTTTGTCTGAAATCGGTCCTACAAACAAATTCGCATATTCAAACAATTTATTTGCATTTCGTTTATTGAAAAAAAACACTGATTTTTTCAAACAAATAATTTACTGAATCAAACAAAAAGTTTACTGAAATTCATATAAATTTCTAGCAAATAATTTTGCTGAATCAAACAAAAAAGTTTTTGCACAAGCAATGACGCGCACACAAGCAAGCACTCTAGGAGATGATGAATACTGAGGAGAGAGCAGAGCGGCGGCTGGCTTTGAGACACATTTTTTTTTGGAATAACTTTTGAACTAATGGCGATTTCTTTTCTGAGAAAAATGTTGCATTAATGTTACATGTCCTACATTTTGTGTTCGTTTGTACAAAAAATACAACTGTGGGAAAAATTTTCAAGTTCTTTTGTGAAAATGTTGATGAAAAACATGCAAAACATGTTACATGTTTTACCCTTACTTTTACTTAAGGGTTCATACTGCCCTGTTTTACAACTTTGGTACTTACTACTTTGTTTGTACAACCAATATTTTATTTTGTTTGTCATAATATTCTAAAAGATTTGTCAAAAGAATTCTACATCTAAATATTCTTTGACGGCATACTCCATTTTGAATTAAATCGTTTTTTTATTTTGGTGGAAAATTCTATGTATTTATTATCGTTTTAAATTTGTTCAAGCAATAAGTGATGTCAATGTCTGTTTCCAAACCGTAAAGTAAGTGTGCAGCAAATAGTCGAAAAGTTTTAAAAATCGCTAATGAACTACATCAATAATAAAAGTGTAATAGTTGTAAATAAAGGCAGCTAAATCTGTTCGATTGAAGTTTTACAACATGTAACACTTCGAGTGATTATAGGTAACATGAAAAAGTGTTACATGCCTATACTGTAGCATTTTTTTCTCAGAATAGAAATCGTCATAAGTCTTGTTTATACACACAATGTTTTTCTTCTTCACTCGCTGTTGCTGTAAAAAAATTTGTAGAAATTAAAAAAATTTTCAAACAAGCGTTTGTTTGAAAATAATTCAGCAATAATTTTTTCTGTGTACGGGCTAAGTTTTTTCTTTGAATTTTTAACAAATTTATAAATCGCAATAAATGATAAATTGATAATATTGCCAGATAATTTCATTGAAAACATTAAAGAATTGTTGCCATAGAAATTTGAAATTAAGATTAAGCTTTCTTATTTTCGCACATTTTCCTGATCAGAAGTTATCAAAAATCGGATCTTTACCGAAAAACCTATTTTGCAAAATAAATTTTAAAAACGCAATCGTTTTCGATTACATATGAAAAAATAATTGAATTAATAGCGAAAGAAAATAAGAAATTTTTTAAAAAAAAAGTTGCATTGATATCGGATTCTATATAGCAGTATCAAGCGTATTTTTCAATGTGGAGTGCAAAGCGAAAAAATGCGCAGTTTTTTTTTACATATTTTGACTCTGTGTTTTTTTTTTAAGAAATAAAATCTAATATTTTTTTAAACCTTAAAATTTAAAAAAAAAAAATAAATATTCACTTGAAATTTATTAAAACCCTGATTTTATATAGAATCGAAAACGAATCTGGGTTAGAAGGTAATTTTTAAAAATAATTCATGTAATTTGTTTAGAAGATTGAGTTGACTTAAGGTATTTGAATACAACTTTTAAGATATTTATCCTTTGCTTCAAATAAATACAAAATTTTACCATATTCTGACTTATATTCAGATAGAAAATCACGCTTATAAAAACTAATTTTTTTGCATCAAACTCTACACATTTCGATAAAGTTAATGTTTCGGCACAATTCAATTAACTTATCACACAAGTTCTAGGTTTTAAGATAATCAGCTTTCTTATGATTACAAAAATTCTAGTTCCCTTCAGCTTACTTTTGCAATTTGAAGTCGCCAAACTTCTTGCGATTGCGATTTATGATTTACAGACTACAGAATTCAAGTCAGAATCACAAATGTTAAGCGTTTGGCGATTGTCTACAATAATATAAACACACCGATAGAATAACGATAAATATGGAAAATTTATATAAAGGTTAAATACACTTGTATACTCTTTTTTATATAAAACTTTTATTTGGCGAATTTTTAATACCATATATCTAAAAAAATTAAATTTTTGGCGATTTTCGGTATACTATTTGGCGATGAAGGTCAAAAAAAAATCTGACAGCCCTGGTGGTTATTGTCAATTCAATCTCATATTTACGCTCTTAATTAAGTAATGGCAAAAAACTTAGTTTTTTTAATCAAAAACTACACTGCCCTTGTAGGCTAGGTTGCGGGATCGATTCCCGCCAGAGACTCTGATTCATGCAGACAAGCGGGATTAGTTTTTAGGGAATTATTAAAAAAATTAAATAAAATTTTTTTTTACTTTTTTGAAAGTATTTATCCAATAAATAATAATAATAATAGATCTAATGTAATGTTTCATTAAATACATTTTAATGAAACAGGTTTTATTGATCCAACGAAGCGCTGCATAGGTTCTTTTTTAATGCAATTTTTCATGGGATTAATGTCAATGGGATTAATGTCATTGGTATTCTGAAGAAAATTCTTTCAGTTTGGACACACTGGATTTTGGGCGGGACGTCGCTGACACAATTTGATTCTATTGCTTTATATGAAGAAGATCAATCATAATTACATGGTTCACTGCAACAGCCATTATTTTAAGCGAAATTTAATGTTCAATGTGCCAATTGGCCCCCTCCTAGGATATCGCTATGTTAAAGTGACAAGTCCCCTTCATATAAATTGTCGAAACTAGAACCGATTGCTTCTACCTTAGAACTGTCACGTGGCAGCATTGGTGTTAGTTCCTTTTCCCCGAGGGTCGTTAAATGCGATGTTTGCTACAACAAATGTTCGTTTAACCGGATTACTACTCTGTATGTAGTTCCGCAGATATTATTATTGCAAAAAAAAAAGGAGTGAACCTATTCGCAATTCATTTAGAATTGAAGAATTTCAACACTGACACGTAATCTCTTAATACAATTCTATTTTCTAGAGGTTGGGATGTCACGGTTAAGTGGCATTACAGTCAGCTAAGCAATTGCATTGCTTTCCATTTAACAGAAGTGATCAGCTAGTAACGCTACATTTCCATTTCTACATTTACGGTCGGCTAACGCGGCTTTAATGCTTTATATCTTTGCAATTGTGTATGACGTTATATGTGTTACCAAAATTCTACTCTGCCAATTTGCCTCTCACATACTAAGTGAAGGCATCAAGAGAAACGTGTTATCTAAAATTATTAAGTAAATATGTACAAACATATACGACGTATATTATACGTATATAATCTATCTATTAATAAATTTAAAAAAATAAATATCGGTTGTAGTTATTTAAAGAACGACATTATTATTTTTAACCTTAAGTAAAAATTTTTTAAAGAAATATTAATACTAATAAAAAAAGATAACAAAAGTCAACAAAATCGAAAAAATTTTAAAGGCTTAAAAAACCAATAACAATTTGATGTATTGTGGTTTCAGTTATACAAATATGGTCCAAATTTAAAATTCTATGGAGAGAATTTTTTTTTAAATTTTAAGTAAAACTATACATTTTTTTAGATGTTTCTCCACAAAATTAATGATAACTCAAAAAAAGTTTGTCCGATGTTATTAAAAAATATTTAGAAAAATTTATACTTTAATGACCTTTAAGCCGTTTATTTTTGCATTTCAATCGGTTAAGTAGTTTCGGAGTTTTTATAAAAAATTGAAGCAAAAAATTTATTTTTTACGTAAAACTGTCATATATTTTTAAAACCTTTTCTTTAGCTTCACTTCGGAAAATCAAATCTTGTAACGTTAATTTAACCGCCTTTTACTCAATGCAGATGGATGAAACTTTACAGACATACATATTCCCGATGACAATACATGAATACATGGGCGTAGCCAGGATAAAATCTAGGGGGGGCAACATTTTTTTTTTTGTAAAATGCTTTTTTGACTGCCTTCTACTCAATGCAAATGGATAAAACTTTGCAGGCATTCACCAGGATAAAGTCTAGGGGGGGGGGGGGGGGCAAAATTTTTTTTTTGATAAAATGCTTTTTTGACTGCCTTCTACTCAATGCAATTGCATAAAACTTTGCAGGCATTCATACTCCCGATGGTAATACACGAATACATGGGCGTAGCCAGGAAAAAATCTAGGGGGGCAAACAATTTTTTTTTGATAAAATGCTTTTTTGACTGCCTTCTACTCAATGCAAATGGATGAAACTTTGCAGGCATACATATTTCCGATGACAATACACGAATACATAAGCGTAGCTAGGATTAAATCTAGGGGGGCAGAATTTTTTTTTGTGAAATGCTTTTCTTTACATTCACTTCGCAGCATCAAATCTTGCATCCATTTGCGTTAAGTAAAAGGCGGCTAAAAAAAGCATTTTACAAAAAAATTCTGCCCCCCGTAGATTTCATCCTGGCTAAAAAAAAATTTTCTAATGAATTCCTTACTTACTGCAGTTTTTACCCCTAAATATTAAAAATATTTTCATTTAAATTTAAAACTATTTTCGTAAATGTAAATGTAAATGTAAATTGTAATGTATTAATTACAAGAATGAAAGATTATTAATAACAATTTTAATTAATTTTCATGTTGTAAAATTCCTTTCTTCGTGGAAATGATTTAATTAAAATTACATTTAATGAACTTGAGCCTAATTAAAAATATAAAAAAATTTGGATTAGAAACCATGAATAGTTCAACAAAATAACCACAATACTAATTATTGTTAAAGCTAGGGCACGAGCTCTATGTGTTCATTTGTCTTTCAGGTTGTGCTGAAAAAGGTCAACAGGAAAGGGAAAGACAAAAAGAATGAAAAAACGAAAAATGTACTTTGGACTTCAAGAAAAATTCTTGACAAAAGTACGAGAAAACGGAAGTAAGGAAGAACATGTAGAATCAATTAAAATGGATGATCATTCAAAAGAAGCAAACTTCGATCTACCAAAGGTTAAAATACAATTTGGTTTAAGGATTGATGTTTGACTATTGACGTCAGCAGTCGTCGATGGCTGCGAGTGTGAAACGGCAAATCCATCTGAGGAGATCGAGTGGTTGCGATCGAGACATGTCATGGTAACCTGCCGGCCCGGGCTCGAGCCCCGGCCACGGTCAAGAATGAAAGATTATTAATAACAATTTTAATTAATTTTCATGTTGTAAAATTCCTTTCTTCGTGGAAATGATTTAATTAAAATTACATTTAATGAACTTGAGCCTAATTAAAAATAAAAAAAAATTTGGATTAGAAACCATGAATAGTTCAACAAAATAACCACAATACTAATTAGTATTAATTAAAGCTATTCGTTACTAAAAAGTAAAAAATAAAAAAAAAAAAAAATTTTAAGAAACGCTTTTCTTTACCTTAATATATTGATCAGTTGTGAACACAGAATAAATATGAATACCCAAAAAATCGACTAAAAGTCAAAAAATAACATTTCAAACAACATAAACTTTTAAATCAAAATGGAAAACAACTCACACATCCCTTAAAGAAAAGCGTGGGGCGCCCATACCAACCTTAACTTAAAAAAAAACATGACTGCCGTGAGTACATTTTAATATTTCAGACCGAAAGAAATACAACCAATCATGTTTAAAGCTACCAATTATCAATAATTGAGCAGTTTGTTTCATAACAACGCGCCCCACGCTTTTCTTTAAGGGATGTGTGAGTTGTTTTCCATTTTGATTTAAAAGTTTATGTTGTTTGAAATGTTGTTATTTTGTTTTAAAAAAAATCATGAAAAATCGAAAACAGCAAAATTTGTTCAAAATTTGGGAAAAAGGTACAAAAATCGAATTTATGGGCAATTTTGCACTTTTGCGGTTACCTAAACGGTGCTAAGAACCATTCCGAGGAAGATCATATGTACTAAAAAGCTGTTGACTGAGATCATAGGTACATTTTTGTAGTTGATTCTTTTTTTGAATTTTTAACGGTTTGCTACCTATGGACCTGAACAGGGGAAAAAGGTAAAGAAAATCGAATTTTTAAAGTTTTTTGCGATTTTGATCTTAAATATGAAGTTTTTTTGATTTTATATGTTCACAATTTTTGTTCTTTATGGCAAGGCAAGAGCTACAACTTTGTCTCAGAATCAAATTTCCGAACGGTTTGCAAGATATGAGCCTGACAAAATGATCACTTTTTTGCAAAAATGACACCGAGGCACCAAATCTTTGGGGGCCCATACAAAAAAGTGCATGACTTTGGGCAAAACTGTGAGAAACAGGTCTTTTTTTTTGGTTTATTATCACGTAGAGTTGTCGGAATATGGTTATTTTTCCATGACTTCAAAAATTACACACAGTGTAACGAAGTGTTACTCTGAATACTCCAGCAAAAATCAGCCATCATGTGTGCATCCCAGCGACCCTGATGTCGTTCCTCCATTGTCCGGATATCTTGGTGGAATCATTTACCCTGTTCCTCACTCAAGTCTCCTAGATTTTTAGGAAAATGATCTAAGTGACTGTGCAGGTAATGTACTTTGATGCTCATGTTGCATCCAAGATTCTGGAAGTGGGTTAACATCCCATCAACGTGCGTAACATAATCATTTTTTTTTTTTATTTTATTTATTTAAAAGTATTTGGATAACTAAAAAATTTTCATTATAGTCCCGCGAAGCTATGAGCTTGTCTGCAGGAGATAATGCATAATAATTCTTATAATGACCCCTTTCAGACTCGGCAAGTTAGTTGCGCAAGTTACTTGCCGACAACAACAAAGTCTGTACAAATTTTTTTTTCTTTACCCCGACCTTACCGCTAACGTCTACAAGCCGAGAGTTGCGCAAGAGACTTGCGCAAGTAACATGCCGAGTGAGAAAGGGGTCAATCTATGTATATTAAAAATAACTATTTTAAATTTTTTTTATGCTTTAACTAATAATTTGATATATTAATAACTTCATTGCAAATTTATAAAATGGTTTTTAATGAGTTTATTTCTTTTAAGTTCATTTTTGATATTTATTATATTGATTGGTATTTTATTGAATGCTGTTAGCAATATCACTGGGAGGGTACTTCTTCCATATTCGTTGATGTATCTATCGACCTTGTAACGTCCGTGTGCACGTCTTCTAGTATTTTGGGCATGATCGATTGGCCGCAGAAATCTTGTGTCGTTGTAGAATTCTTTTGTTAATGTGGTGTAGTATATGTTTTTCACGTTTAAGAGATGTAGGGATGTAGCACAGTTGAATGTTTTATGGTTTGTGTCGTGCATTGCGGGTAGTGAAGTGATAGGATTTGACATGTTGATGTTGGTTATTTGCTGAACTACGTTATTATTTGCCTGGTGTTTTTTTCCCATAATATTTTTAATATTTTGTCTTGAGCTTTTTGTAAGGTGCTGCAGTACTTTACATTTCCCCACGCTGCAATACCGTGTCTGATGTATGATTCCGCTAGTGAGTAGTAGGCTTGTAAAAATACACTGTTAGTAGCGCAGTTGCTCAAGTGATAAATCATGTACGATGCTTTCCGAAGCTTTATTTGTAGTTGTTTTATGTGTTTCTTCCATTTATAATTTTCATCAACGTATACTCCAAGATATTAATAAACTGGTACTTTTTCTATAATAGTTGAACATGTATCCATTAGATTTGTGCTGTTGATGTTTTCTTTATGTATACATTCGGCAGTATGGTATTTTAGTTCTACTAATGAATTTGGAAAATGAGACGGTTTAATGTGCATTATTTTCGTTTTACTAGCGTTTATGATAAGGCCGTTGTCGTGGCCGCATTTTGTTGCAATATCTAATTGCTTTTGCATTAAATCTTTTGCGTTTGATAAATTTGTGTCGGCAACTACTATGGCGGTGTCGTCTGCATAAGCGAAGGTTGTCTGAGTACCAGTGTTGCCAGTGAAATCTCGAGAAAGATACATTTTAGTTTCCAAAAAGATACACTTTTTCCCAAAAAGATACGTTTTGAAAAAAATTTGAAAAAACATTTTTAAAGAAAATGATTTCGTATAAATTCATTTTTATATTTATTTAAGTCATAAATATTAGGTACATGCAGGCGATTATAAGGCGATTATATCAACGTTCATATAAATTTCCTGAAAATAAAAAATATGTTCATATTTCCTCAGAACAACTTCGCACTACTAGTAATCATCGATTTTGGTGGATCGTACGTTGCAAACCCCAAATGTTTTCTTTCACCATTATTAAGGCTGCTATCAAGGCGAATTCACTAGAAGGTGGGGTCAAGTCAACATATGGTGCTTTTTTCGGTGGTCGACTTGTCAAAGTGTGTTTGCAAACTTATTTTTTATGTAAACTTACCTTTTTTACTAGCAATATTTTTGACAATCCGACCACAGAAGCAGTGTTTTTGTGTAGTTGACCTCACCTTTTAGTCAATGTCCCTTTGCTGCTATTGTGTTAGTATTAAGTCGGCTACGATGATCAGTCTTAATAAGTTTGAGTTGGCTAACAATTTTCGAATGTTTTGTTTGTGTAAATTTTGCGTACAGATTCAAAAGATACGAAAAATGTCAGGATTATACATGATACCTGAAGTAGTCAAAAGATACGAAAAATGTATCTTTCGTATCCTAACGGCAACACTGCTGAGTACGCTTTTGTAAGTAAGATATGACAGGACATCTCAACAAGCATTACAGATAACTCTTTAGATTTAGCCGATACATGTAAAAATTCTTACGTCTTAACTTTTTTTCATGCATCAAAGTTTAGGTATCTCGTTAATAAATTTGTTTCATTACTTCACTGAGGTACTTAAATGTATTCGCTTAATTACCTCTATGAGGTAGTTAAGCGTATTATTTTTATTACCTCAACGAGGTAGTTAAGTCTTTTCGTGTAAAATACCTACCCCGCATAATTACCCATAAATATTGGCATTTTTAGCGAGGTAATTATCCGTGGAATACTGTATAATTTCGCAATAGTTTTTTTTATACCATTTTATGTACATATCTATAAAGATCGTTTGGTAATAAACTGCGTAAAATTATGGTTAAAATATTCAATTTTTAATGCTTCTTAGTTTTATAGTTCTTTGTGGAATTTCTGCCAACACGCAATAACTATACCTTAAATTGAATAAAAAAAAAACATCTGCACAAACAAACAATATTAGATTTGTGCTGTTGATGTTTACTTTATGTATACATTCGGCAGTATGGTATTTTAGTTCTACTAATGAATTTGGAAAATGAGACGGCTTAATGTGCATTATTTTCGTTTTACTAGCGTTTATGATAAGGCCGTTATCGTGGCTCCATTTTGTTGCAATACCCAGTAAAAAATGAGCTCCAAAAGACACAGGTTTTATGTATGAATTCATACCTAAAATCGCTTCAAACCTGCTGATGGGATGCCTGATTTTTGTATGAGGTCTTCCCAGTTTGGAGGACGTTTTTCTGCTGACAATAAGCGCTTCTTTAACATGCAAACAAAGCACTCCTGAAGTGCTTTTTAAAGGGCTAACTAAATCAACATATTCATTAATGTTTGCTTCTACTTATTTAAATGCCTTTTTTTAATAATTTTCGCAAACAATAATTTAATTTTATTTTTTCGCTTTAAAACCTTCTTCGTTGTCAGCACATAAAAATCAGCTTTTTGTATATTTTATTCTTTATCATGTACTGCTGTATAAGAGCTCTCTTATTGAAGCGCTCTAATATGTGCTTTTTTTCTTAAGTGCTTCAAAAAACCCCAATTTTTTTTTACTGGGTATCTAATTGCTTTTGCATTAAAGCTTTTGCGTTTGATAAATTTGTGTCGGCAACTACTATGGCGGTGTCGTCTGCATAAGCGAAGGTTGTCTGAGTACGCTTTTGTAAGTAGGATATGACAGGACATCTCAAAAAGCATTACAGATATCTCTTTAGATTTAGCCGACACATGTAAAAATTCTTACGTCTTAAGTTTTTTTCATACATCAAAGTTTAGGTATCTCGTAAATAAATTTGTTTCATTACTTCACTGGGGCATTTAAACGTATTCGCTTAATTACCTCTATGAGGTAGTTTAACGTATTATTTTTATTACCTCAACGAGGTAGTTAAGTCTTTTCGTGTAAAATACCTACCCCGCATAATTACCCATAAATATTGGCATTTTTAGCGAGGTAATTATCCGTGGAATACTGTATAATTTCGCAATAGTTTTTGTTATACCATTTTATGTACATATCTATAAAGATCGTTTGGTAATAAACTGCGTAATATTATGGTTAAAATATTCAATTTTTAATGCTTCTTAGTTTTAAAGTTCTTTATGGAATTTCTGCCAACACACAATAACTATACTTTAAATTGAAAAAAAAAAACATCTGTACAAACAAACAATATTAATGCAATCCACAAGAAGACAAACAAATGAACTATTAACCCTAGAAAGATAACGTTTTTTTTGTACTGAAAAGATAACGACACGTCTGAAAGACGTATGCTTGTTTCTATCCTTTAAAGGATACCACCGAAAATAATATTGATCAATTTTATTGTTGAAAACATTTATTTATTCTATTTCTTTTAAAAAAATATAATTTTTAAACAGAAAATTATAAAGGACTTCAGTTCGGTTCTAAGAACTTAAATAAATATTTTCTTTGTACTTTTTGTAGATAATGTTATCTGTATTAACTTATATAGCCACGGTATTATCTCTTTTTTGATTCACGCTGTTCTCCACTACAACCTCAATCATTAGTTACTGCATCTTGCAAAATTTTTTCAATGTTGTCGGTAAAAGTTTTCGATAAAATAGGAATTTCTAGCATTAAAATTGAAAATTTTTTGGAAATTTCGGCACTTGTCCATTAAACAATTTCCGAAATTATTTCGGTAGTAAAAAATATGGAAGCATGAAATTGGGTCGTACAGTGATTTGCATTCCCGAGTTGGTCCTCTTGTCGTACGAACTATATTCATTGAAGAAACTCAGCCATCACTTGACCCTTCGATGTAGCCCACTTACTTTTACTTCTTAAAGTGGGTCGAGATATCGTAATAACGCAGCTATCGGAAGAAGTAGTAAAATGTTCAGGTTCTTGAGGATTTTCCTGAATCGGTGGTATATTCTCGTCAGGTTCAAGGATGTCAAAAGCTCATCTTCTGGATCACTTTGAAGACTATCCTCCAATAATTCATCTTCCCATTCGCTCACATTTTCCGGTGAAACCGAGTCCTCCAACACGCCTTGCAAAACAGCGCCAACTTCTGCGTCGTTCAAGCCGCACTTACAACACATTTTTAAAACAATACCTTAAAATTCAACCAAAATACGAAGTTATTTTCGCTGCAAAAGTAACACTAAAGATAGCGATACGTCTCTCAGACATATGTTGTGTTTATTTGTGTTTATTTCTCAAAAAATACATTACTTACAACATAAAAATTGCCACCACCAACAAGGTGCTGCTAACAACTGGGATTATTGAACGTGAGAAAGTTGTATGTTAACAAATGTGAAAGTAAGAGCACAAAATTGAAAATGCGTACGTCTCGCAGACGTACCTTATCTTTCTAGGGTTAAAATAAACTTAATTCTAATACGTCTGCACAAAACTATACTATAAATACCAGAGCCAATAGCGAATATCTCTAGTCTAATTCAGGAGTTGAATTAAATTTGTTAAAGCGCTTTAAAACTGATTAAAGATACATCAAGAAAATGAAAATTTTACCAATTATTTTTTTGGGGCTTATCTTAGCCTCGGCTTTGGTTGAAGGAAGAAATCCGGCTACAAAAAAACAATGTAAAAGGAAATCGACTAAAAGGAAATCGACCCCGACTTTCAGGGGGGACATAGGAAAATAAAAAAGGATAGCACAAAAAGGGGAAACCATTGCACCTACAAATGTTAGTTTTAAATAAAGATAAAATTCAATTACTTGTTACAAAATTTCGATTTTTTTTTTTAATTTTTTTTTTGAAAAAATAAAGAATTAAAAGAAAAAACTTACCTCGAGCTTGAATAAATTATTTCTTTTAAAAATTATAATTTACATTTTTTTTATAACCTTTATTATATTTGTTCAAATATAAATATTTTTTTCAAGGGTCTGCATTTATAAAAAAAAAAAATGAAAAATGTGGTGTTTGGGACGATGAATCCAAATCTGCACTTAGATTTTTTCTATCAACTCGACTTTTCGAGATATACCGTTATGTCCAAAATTAAAGCACTTCCGCTACAAATATTGTAATCGGGTATGCTCTGTTAATCGAAATGAAGTGGATTTAAAGAAGTTTAAAGAAAGAAAGTTAAAAAAAATATTCCATTTTATATACTTCACACTTTGAGTACCTGTTATATTTACAAGAACAACTCTTAAAAACAGAAAAAACTAAAGTCATTTTGTGAACAATTTTTAGAACATGCCGGAATAACTTGAAAACAGTTCACCATATTCTGTTAATTTTGCCAGTAGTTTCAGAGATATCGTTGAAGTTTTGGAAAAAAAGAACAATTAAAAATAAAATTTTTGTTCTTTAAAAATTCATAAAAATGCGACAAAATCACAGTTTTGGTTTAAAAACATGTAGTTTATCATATTTTAAATCAAATGACCTTTATTTCATTATAAATGATGAAACAGAACTGGGGCTCAGCGTTACCGTTGAGCGACTTTAGTTGCAATTTGCAACCTTTTTGACGCTCTGACACTTTTTGTGCGACTTTTTGCCCCTTTTTTGTAAGTGAAATACTTTTTTTACTCTGCATAATTTCACATATTTTCCCTTAAAAATATCAATTTTGTTTTAAGCATTCCCCGGGATATGTAACCTCATGCGATTGATCAGGTGATTATTTTGTATCCAGAAAATTTCAAATGCTGAACTGTATTGTATATGCCTTGTTTTGTATCGTGTTCGTTGAATGTCCATGCCAATCTAGGATGATCGGCATTAATATTTAAAGCGTATAAGACCAACTTTTTTAACGCTATTGATCTCATATCTTTATTTAAAAATGTTATAAATGACACAGGCTTTTATTAACGAATTTAAGTTGTTGGAAAGTAAATCCAATTATAAATCATATAATTACATTTTAAAAATTACAAATGCTAACCATTTTTGGCATACAGTAGGAAGCGGGGTGGTAATTAAATTAAAGTAATAAAAATGTTAACAAAAGTGTGAGACTTAAATTTGAAAAAACGACTTTTTGTGCGACTTTTTAAAAATTCTCAACGGTAACCCTGCTGGGGCTGAACGATGTTTTTCATACAGTTTGACATAAAATTATGCTATCGATTTTCCCATAGTATAATAAGTACGTTCATTAGAGAGAGTTTTCATAATTTACCCATGTAATGTCAAAATAATTTATTTGATTTTTGACGCTCGTTTTAATTTTTTTTTCCATATTTTCTTTTGTTTGACGTTGTATGGGTTTTCAAATTGAGAACAAAATTTCTAATGACTATACCTTGTACTTATTCTACCATGGATTTTCGCAAGTTCGTTTTGTAAGTTTTTATGGGGTAAAAACATTTTTATCAGAAATCTTACTAGGAATGGGCAAATTGAAAAATTATATCGATAATAATTTTTAAGAGTATCGATATTTATTATTTAAAAAATATCACTATATCGAACGTTTTTTGCTGAAACTACATATTACCAAATTAAAAAATTTAGTATACCTTTGTACATACATACATATTTATGAACAAACATAATATATTTAATTACATTGTTACTTTTTATTTCAAAAAATTAGTAAGAACAAAAAATTCAATCAAAACAAAAAAATTCAATTATAACAAAAAACTCCGACCTTATGCCACTGTGTCTCAAAATAAAAACTTTTTATTCTGATGTTGATCGTATTGACAAACCTGCTTTACAAAGATTACACTGGAACAACAAATTAGCTGGAACATACATATGTAGAAAAGCTGAGTTTGCTTGCTTTTAGCATCGATCTTCATACTGATGAGTCTGTAGATGGATTGATGGATTGACCGCATTAACAAATAAAGTTAAACAAGCTTATGTGACAACCCCCAATAAAAAATTTTTTGAACCTAAGAAAAAATGGTTTGATTGGAAGTGTGCACGTTATCGTAAAGACATGTTGCGTAAACTACGACAATACAGGAAAGAACACACTTCTGTAAACAAACGGCGCTATTCAACAGCCAGAGCCAAATTTCGGAAGATATGTGATAACAAAAAATTAGAATTCTATAACAAAAACCTAGATCAATAAAATAAAGTAAAATGCAGTAGCGATTGGTGGCAGTTGTCAAACTTAGATGATTTTAAATCGCATTTTAGTGTTTTATTAAATAACACAAATAATATCCCTTCAATTAGCTGAGCAATGCCATATTTAACTGATTTCGTACTTGATTCACCTATTGAATATTGTGAAATTTCAAAGTTTTTCTTGGGATTCAAAAAATTAATAAGCAAGGTTTCGTTTAATTTCTTTAAAACTTAACACAGCTCATGGGCAAGATGGCATCAGCTATGAATTTTTTAGATTTGCACCCGATTGTTTTATTAATGAAATATTGTCAGTTTTCAACAAAATTTTTTTACAAGAAAAAATACCTTCGTGTTTTAAAAAATCTATTTTGGTTCCGCTATTCAAAAAGGGGAATGTTATCCAACCATCAAATTATCGTGGATTATCACTCATTGATACTTCATGTAAAACCTTTAATACTTTATTGCTAAATAGATTAACGGAATGGATCGAGTACAATAAAGTACTGAACGAATTCCAAGCTGGATTGAGAATCTAGTAAATATTGTCAACCTAAACAGTTTAAATGATAAATTTACTTATGCATTCTTCGTAGATTTTTCATGTGCTTTTGATATGATACCAAGAAATTGCTTATTTTACAAACTTTCTAAATTGGTCATAATTTTACAGCTCGCTTATGATAATACTAAAACCCGTATCTGGGATGGTACCTCCTTTTTTCTGAAACCTTTTCTGTCGATCTCGGCGAAAAACAGGGGTGCATTCTAAGTCCTATACTATTTTCGTTGTACATGGTGTAATTTTTTTTTTGTGAAGTACAAAAAAAAAAAATAATAACAAAAAAATTAAAAGCACAGAATACGGTGAAAAAAAAAAACAATATTTTGTATGAGCAAAAACCAAGAGACAGCAATAAAACTCAACGAAAGAAAATGCTATGTAACAGTTCATGCAAATGAAAATAATGCTGAAATAAATAAAACAAAACAATATTAACTACCTAACTGCTAAGCCAATTATTCGTACACGTTTCCTCTCACCCTCTAGACCTGGTAACAAGTGTTGCCAGGCCAGCAAGTATTGCCGCGACGTCAAAAACAAATTTAGTGGGAAATGATACCATGAACCAAAGCACAAATGCAATGGAAAACCACCCTGTAAAAAGTTGTCAAAAGCCTCAAGTCCAAGTTGGTATGGACAGGTATATAACAGTCCTTAAACGGGGTCGCAGCCCTACCTCTTCAGCTGTTTCTTCTGCATCAAAAGTGCCATCTTTTGACAAAATAAATTCCCAAAATCGCTTTGCAATTCTGGAGGATGAATCCTCTGAAGCACCAAACGTCATAAAATCGTCCAAGCCTCCCCCGATATATCTTAGGGAGCATAACTCATATGATCTAAAAAAGAGTTTAATTTCGTTGATTTGTGAAAATTCGTTTTATGTAGCCGCAATAAAGCGAGGTAGCATAAATAAAACGAAAATTCAAGTGAATCATGAAAATGATTTTCGCAAA
Organism: Pollenia griseotomentosa; assembly: GCA_963931875.1. Taxonomy (NCBI): domain Eukaryota; kingdom Metazoa; phylum Arthropoda; class Insecta; order Diptera; family Polleniidae; genus Pollenia; species Pollenia griseotomentosa. The sequence goes on along the minus strand of OZ007562.1, from coordinate 169,556,507 downwards.
ATAATTAACAAATTTGAGGCACTTAAAAAAAGTTTTTATACATACCAACTCAAGTGCAGTAAAGTTCTCCAGGTGGTGATTAAGGGAATTAATTCATGCGTAGACCCAGAGGAAATTAAAACTTTCTTGGAAGAAAAAGGCTTCAAGATAAAACATGTGGTAAATATTAGAAATAGAGATAAAAATCCACAACTACTTTTTCGAGTAGAATTAGAGCCCGGCGACATTAAGTTAAAAAAAAAAAAAAAACGAAACGCAACCCATTTATAGTTTGAAATATATTCTATACAAAAAAATCACAATTGAGTGCTTAAACTGCCAAAAATTTGGCCATACCAAGGCATACTGCTACTTACCCCCTGTTTGCGTAGTATGAGGTGAACTACACGATACAGTTTCTTGCGATAAGTCTAAAACCGACCTCAACGTAAAAAAATGTATCAACTGTGGCGGTAATCACACTGCCAATTATAGAGGATGCCCTGTATCTAATATCGTCAAGCAGACGGTTGGACCGAAAACAAATACCCCTCAAATGCAGGTTGCAAATCAAGTCAACACAAATACAATTCAAGCCCCCCAGCCTAGTAATAACAGAACCTCTTACGCTAACGTCCTAAAATCAAACCATGAGCCAATGCAAGGTTCCTCGCCAAGTAGTGATGAAACTCCAGTTTCTAATTTAAGTCGTTTAGAAAAAACCATGGAAACATTAGTGCAAACAGTAAATAATTTTACGAACACAATGGGTAATATGATGCAGGAAATTCTTAGAATGCAATCAATGTTATTGCAAGCTGTACTTAACAAGCTAAGAACTGTATAAAATTTTGATTTTGGAACGCAAACGGCATCCGCCAACATAAAAATAAACTGGAATACTTTCTTAAAAATAAACAAATTGATGTCATGATGGTTTCTGAAACTCATTTGACTTCAAAAAATACGTTTAAAATAAATGGTTATATACTATATGATACAAAGGACCCTCGAGATAGAGCTTGTGGAGGTTCTGCCATTTTAATAAAAACCAGAGTCAAACACTACCCAATGGGTGATCATCGTGAAGATTATCTTCAAGCAACAAATATTTGCGTTGAAGAATTAAATAGAAACGTAGCATATGTGGGGGTAGTGCACTAAATATTGATTTAAATCAGCATTGAACTATCACTAAATAAAACTGCAAAGAAAGTAGTTTGCACTCTTTTTTACCAGCTTTAGTGATGATTGTTATTTTTTAACTACCACTAAAAAATTTTGAGTGATATTGCAAATTTTTTCACTATCACTAAACGCAGATTTGAATGCAAAAATCTGCACTCAAATCAAATAGTGCAAAATTCGGACATGCAATCAAAAAAGCTGCATACAAATATTGTCTCACTAAAATTTAAAAAATTTAACTTTGTATGTGCATGTTTTTTTGATTTCTTTTGAGGATATACATGAGTAAAAACATTAAACAAAATGATATTTTGTCAATAACGGTATAATTATTGGCTTTAGTCATGAAAAAACAAGTTTTTAATTAAAAAATTAGTGCACCAATTTAAGTTGCACTCAAATGAGTGAAGAAAAAAAAAGTTGCAATAAGCTGATGATTGCTTTATTTTAAATCAAACTACTTTTTTTTGAGTGCAAAATTTTTTAACATCACTATCACTCATGTTTAGTGAGGGTGCAAATTTTCAATTCATCACTCAACATCAACAAAATGATTGCAATATTTTTGCACTATCACTAAGTGTGAGTTGAAACTGCAAATTGAATGCACTACCCCCATCTATGAAACGTAGTAATCTCATAGTTATACTCCCCACTTAGATATTTAATATCAGAAGGCCAATAATATAAATATTTTAAATCATTAGGACCCTGTTTCCTGGCCGCTGGCGATTATAACGCTAAACATACCTTCTGGGGGTCCCGACTTATAACACCAAAGGGTCGTGTTCTATTTAATACTATTTCTAAAAAGGATTTGAATGTGATAGCGAGCGGACAACCAACATATTGGCCTACTGATCAGCAAAAAATACCAGATGCCAACGATTTTGGCGTGGTTTAAAACATCCCCTTAGAAACGATTTATGTTGAAGCTTACTTTCTAATATATCAAAGCTGTTTGAGAGGCTGTTAGTGTCAAAATTAACTCCAATTTTAAGTGAAAATAGATGTATTCCTAATCACCAATTCGGCTTTAGAAGAGCACCCAGCACAATTGAACAAACCCATCGTGTAGTAAACGCCATAAGAAAAGCCTTTGAAGAAAGAAAATATTGTTCCGCTCTCTTCATCGATGTTTCTCAAGCTTTTGATAAAGTCTGGCATGAAGGCTTATTACATAAATTGAAGCAAAATTTACCAGCAAGCACACACAAGCTGCTAGAAAGCTACTTAGTCGGTCGTCAATTTATTATTAAAGAAGGAAATTTCTTTAGTTCACCTCAGCCAATTGGCGCTGGAGCCCCACAGGGCAGCATTCTGGGGCCCCTATTATACTTAATTTATACTTCGGACATGCCAACAAACAACTACACACAAACTTCGACATTTGCGGACGACACAGCTTTTCTAAGCGTGCACAAAAATCGTCATGAAGCATCACGTTACTTACAGGATCATATATTTCAACTAGAAATATGGTTAAAACAATGGAGGATAAAAGTCAATGAGCAAAAATGCGTACATATAACATTCACCTTGCGTCGGGAATCATGCCCCCTATTCAAATCAATAATCAAATAATACCTCAAAATTCGAATGTAAAATATCTCGGTATACATTCAGATCGCCGTTTGACGTGGAAAAGCCATATAGAGGCAAAATTAACTCAAATGAAACTAAAAGCCATACAAATTCATTGGCTTATTGGAAGAAACTCTGTTCTTAGTCTCGACTGCAAACTCCTAACTTACAACTCTATTCTAAGGCCAATCTGGTGCTATGGTATTCAGTTATGGGGCACTGCCTCGGCTTCTAATATCGAAAAAATTCAAAGGCGCCAAAATAAACTTCTTCGAATAATCACAGCTGCCCCTTGGTATGTTAAAAACTCAAATATTCACAAGGATCTCAATGTTCCTTCAGTAAAAACTATGATAACGAAATATGCAGTAAAATACTTAAAAAGGCTCGAATTGCATCCGAACCCACTAGCTCGAAATATTTTATATGATAGCGGCCACACTCGCTTAAGAGGAAGAGACACTGCAGCACTTATCCAATTAAATGAAGAAAATTTTTGTCTGGCACTGGCAGGACATAAAATAAAGTATTGGGTTAAGATTTGATTAATTATTGTCAGTTCATATTTAATGTATGAAGATTCAATAAATAATATTGCAAAAAAAAAAAAAATGCGTAAGCCGGAGGGTTAAACACACCGAAAAGTTTAATCTTTTTTTCACTTGATTTAAGAATTTTTTACTTATTTCAAGAAATTCCCGGATTGATTTTCGAAAGTAATCCCATTTAGGATTGTTTTGAGTACGTTTTAGTGTTATTCGTACTTGAATTTTTGAGTACGACTCGTACTTAAAGTAATCATAAAAAACTTGATTTATCATTAGTGTTTTTCTTTCTGTGTACGGGCATGTATGTATATGTCTTTGTTTTTGATGGGAATATATTAGAAGCAATACTTATATGAGACTAAATTATCAAAAGGCCAAAGCTGGGGGTTTGTTTCGCGTTTTAGCTGTTAACTTTTTTAAATACCGACAAGCCGTTTTTATACCCTACACCTTGGGTGAAAGGGTATATATAAATTTGGGTATACAAAGGGTACAAACGGAAGTAGATTTAACGATGTCAGTATGTCCGTCTATCTGTTGAAGTTTCCAAAGAGCCCAGATATAATGGGGACTTTGTTGATGTATGTATATATTTATTTTACATATGCTACGCTAAATTTTGTTATTGAAATTCAGCCAGATCGGTCAACAAGTGGATAAGATATGAGCAAAAAACCATGACTGCCTCAAGTTAAACCCAAAAATCCCTTATTGTTGTTGTTTTGTTATTTTTTTTTTTTTTTTGTACTTTTATCCGGAGAACGGCAAGAGCCAAAGTGTCCAAATTAGGTACAAAAGCATCCTGGTTATCAATACACAATATCCGACAAAATAAATGCGGGATTGTTGTAGTAGGCGTGGCATATCCTATACAAAGCCCTTATGAAATGTGCAAAATCAATGCAGTATAACCCGGTTAATTACGCCACGCTTAAATGCCTTTCACTCTTATTTACCTTGAGATTTAGATCCGCGTTTTTTTCTTCCATCCACGTTTAATTGCCTTACGCTTAATTACCCGATTCGGGCAATTGCCTTAAAAATTAAACTCTGAAAACATAACCCAACAACCACGGAGGTTTGATTTCAGATTGAAAATTATTTGAAATCAAACGTTTTTTCAAACGACAAACGTTTGATAATGATTTGAAAATCATAACGTTCTCAACAAAAACGGGAAATTATTTTCAAATTGAAAAATTTCTTTATTTTCAACATGCTTTCAAACGTAGTTATCAAATGTTTTTCAAATGTGGATTATAATGCAATGTGGAACTTAAATAAAAATATTTTATTTTTTTAATTAAAATTCATTATTTATTTAAAAAACCTGTGAGAAAAACATTGGGCTCCATAGCTGAAAAATGAAATAATGTTCTTTCCGTCCTCTAATTGAATCGTTTATTTCAGATACCCGTCAAGTGGCCTTATTTTAAATGAGATTTGACGGGTTTCTGAAATAAAAGATAAGCTCCCTTTCATTTTGAGGAGGAGCACCGCGATCATACAACAAACTTATAATTCCTTCACTTTCCCGTTTTATTTTTTTAATTCGAAGTAAAACTTTGACTTTAATCGCCATTTTTAATGTTTACATTTATTTTTCGCTTTAGTATTGCCAAGCTTAGTTTTAATTTGAATTAAACATTTGATACCAATTTGCAAACAAATTGATAAAACATTTGATTTCAAATGTTTATTTTCAAATCATTATCACTTTGAATTTAAATGTTAAAATCAAACAATTAAACAACGTTTGAGAATTGTGTTTGATGTCAAATGATAAAGTCATTTCATATCAAAGGTTTGACTTCGTGTTTGTTGGGAATTACACCTTAATTTCATTCGTTTAATTTCCTCAGTACTATTTGAAAAAAAACACAGACAGCAAGTAATGCAACCAAGTTTACATGTTAATAATTTAAAAATATGCACTAAAATTTTTTAAAAAAATATGCCCAAAAAACTAAATATGGCTTATTTGAAAGCAAAATATTCAACAATTTAATATTTGCATTAAAATAAACTTTATTCTGGGCTCACCAAAATAAAGTTATGTTATGAGCAAAAAGTAATTTCAATTTTTGGGAATACAAAATTTTAATTTCAAAAGATTTTGTTATTCGTGCTTAATTCCCAGTTTTTATTATTGATAAAAACACTTGAAATTTATTGTTGATGGGATAAGCTATTCCTATGCGCATTTCACTGGTTGCTTAGGCCAGATCATCAGGAAACTTCATCCATAAAGATTTTAGAAAAACTAAAGATATTAAACCAAATAAAACTGTTAAGCGTATAAGACTTATAGCAACAGTTCTACTTGCAATAATATCAAAGTTTAAACAAAACACATCAACAATAAACAGTGGGTTTATCTCATCTTACATTCCCCACTACAATTAGTTGAAATTCTCTCAACATTAATTGTAGTTATGTTATGAGGTTAGGATTCATATAAGAGTTATTTGTGCTGAACATTATCTAGATTTACCTTGAATATTTTACTATTCAGTTTAATATTCAGTATACGAACATGATTGACTGGTTTATGGGCATAAAAAAAGAAATTTGCATGGGGACTATGTGATATTATGGACCGATTCTCACAATTTACAAAGGTTTCGTTCTTATGACAATTATCTAAGAACTGCTACTTTGACTTTCCGCACAAGGTTAACATGGACAGACAACCAGCCAGATGGACGGATGGACACGACAAGATCACCTTAAAAAGTGTTTCTGATTCGATCGGTTTACTAAACGATGCGTCCAGATTTCTTTGTATCAGCACAAATTTATATAACTGCTTTATTCTTAATTTTTGCATATACATATATGAAACTTTACAGTATGAAATAACATTAAGTTTCAACGAAAAATTGCTTTTGCTTACAATTGTAGTGTGAAAATTAAATGTAGATGGCGAAATTAAAGCAACAGAAAATTCATCTGTTAACCAGAATTTTAACCAATTTTTTTATTTGCTGAGCATGTATTAAAATATGCTTCAAAAACGTGAAATATGTGTGCAATAAAAATGCAGCAATAGCTAAAATATGTAAATTATAATATTATGCAATTGCATATTTACGGTTTCCCTGATCATAAGTTTGTATGTCTGAGTACGCTTTTGTAAGTAGGATATGACAGGACATCTCAAAAAGCATTACAGATATCTCTTTAGATTTAGCCGATACATGTAAAAATTCTTACGTCTTAACTTTTTTCATACATCAAAGTTTAGGTATCTCGTAAATAAATTTGTTTCATTACTTCACTGAGGTACATATTTAAACGTATTCGCTTAATTACCTCTATGAGGTAGTTAAACGTATTATTTTTATTACCTCAACGAGGTAGTTAAGTCTTTTCGTGTAAAATACCTACCCCGCATAATTACCCATAAATATTGGCATTTTTAGCGAGGTAATTATCCGTGGAATACTGTATAATTTCGCAATAGTTTTTGTTATACCATTTTATGTACATATCTATAAAGATCGTTTGGTAATAAACGGCGTAAAATAATGGTTAAAATATTCAATTTTTAATGCTTCTTTGTTTTAAAGTTCTTTATGGAATTTCTGCCAACACGCAATAACTATACTTTAAATTGAATAAAAAAAAACATCTGTACAAACAAACAATATTAATTCAATCCACAAGTAGACAAAGAAATGAACTATTAAAACAAACTTAATTCTAATACGTCTGCACAAAACTATACCATAAATACCAGAGCCAATAGCGAATATCTCTAGTCTAATTCAGGAGTTGAATTAAATTTGTTAAAGCGCTTTAAAACTGATTAAAAGATACATCAAGAAAATGAAAATTTTACCAATTATTTTTTTGGGGCTTATCTTAGCCTCGGCTTTGGTTGAAGGAAGAAATCCGGCTACAAAAAAACAACGCAAAACGAAATCGCCTTTCATAGGAAAATAAAAAAGGATAGCACAAAAAGGGGAAACCATTGCACCTACAAATGTTAGTTTTAAATAAAGATAAAATTTAATTACTTGTTACAAAATTTCGATTAATTTTTAAGTTTTTTTTTTTTTGAAAAAATAAAGAATTAAAAGAAAAAACTTACCTCGAGCTTGAATAAATTATTTATTTTAAAAATTATAATTTACATTTTTTTTATAACCTTTATTATATTTGTTCAAATATAAATATTTTTTTCAAGGGTCTGCATTTATAAAAAAAAAAAATGAAAAATGTGGTGATTGGGACGATGAATCCAAATCTGCACTTAGATTTTTTCTATCAACTCGACTTTTCGAGATATACCGTTATGTCCAAAATTAAAGCACTTCCGCTACAAATATTGTAATCGGGTATGCTCTGTTAATCGAAATGAAGTGGATTTAAAGAAGTTTAAAGGAAGAAAGTTAAAAAAAATATTCCATTTTATATACTTCACACTTTGAGTACCAGTTATATTTACAAGAACAACTCTTAAAAACAGAAAAAACTAAAGTCATTTTGTGAATAATTGAAATTAAAATCTCGTTCGTTTTCAATTCCACTTCATTTCAATTTGTAGAACATGCCGGAATAACTTGAAAACAGTTCACCATATTCTGTTAATTTTGCCAGTAGTTTCAGAGATATCGTTGAAGTTTTGGAAAAAAAGAACAATTAAAAATAAAATTTTTGTTCTTTAAAAATTCATAAAAATGCGACAAAATCACAGTTTTGGTTTAAAAACATGTAGTTTATCATATTTTAAATCAAATGACCTTTATTTCATTATAAATGATGAAACAGAACTGGGGCTCAGCGTTACCGTTGAGCGACTTTAGTTGCAATTTGCAACCTTTTTGACGCTCTGACACTTTTTGTGCGACTTTTTTTAAATCGTCTAATTTTGCAACTTTTTCCAACTTTTTGCGACTTTTAGCCCCTTTTTTGTAAGTGAAATACTTTTTTTACTCTGCATAATTTCACATATTTTCCCTTAAAAATATCAATTTTGTTTTAAGCATTCCCCGGGATATGTTACCTCATGCGATTGATCAGGTGATTATTTTGTATCCAGAAAATTTCAAATGCTGAACTGTATTGTATATGCCTTGTTTTGTATCGTGTTCATTGAATTTCCATGCCAATCTAGGATGATCGGCATTAATATTTAAAGCGTATAAGACCAACTTTTTTAACGCTATTGATCTCATATCTTTATTTAAAAATGTTATAAATGACACAGGCTTTTATTAACGAATTTAAGTTGTTGGAAAGTAAATCCAATTATAAATCATGCAATTACATTTTAAAAATTACAAATGCTAACCATTTTTGGCATACAGTAGGAAGCGGGGTGGTAATTAAATTAAAGTAATAAAAATGTTAAAAAAAAGTGTGAGACTTAAATTTGAGAAACGACTTTTTTGTACGACTTTTTGTTTTAAAAACGACTTTTTGTGCGACTTTTTAAAAATTCTCAACGGTAACCCTGCTGGGGCTGAACGATGTTTTTCATACAGTTTGACATAAAATTATGCTATCGATTTTCCCATAGTATAATAAGTACGTTCATTAGAGAGAGTTTTCATAATTTACCCATGTAATGTCAAAATAATTTATTTGATTTTTGACGCTTGTTTTAATTTTTTTTTCTTTTCCATATTTTCTTTTGTTTGACGTTGTATGGGTTTTCAAATTGAGAACAAAATTTCTAATGACTATACCTTGTACTTATTCTACCATGGATTTTCCCAAGTTCGTTTTGTAAGTTTTTATGGGGTAAAAACATTTTTATCAGAAATCTAACTAGGAATGGGCAAATTGAAAAATTATATCGATAATAATTTTTAAGAGTATCGATATTTATTATTTAAAAAATATCACTATATCGAACGTTTTTTGCTGAAACTACATATTACCAAATTAAAAAATTTAGTATACCTTTGTACATACATACGTATTTATGAACAAACATAATATATTTAATTACATTGTTACTTTTTATTTCAAAAAATTAGTAAGAACAAAAAATTCAATCAAAACAAAAAAATTCAATTATAACAAAAAACTCCGACCTTATGCCACTGTGTCTCAAAATAAAAACTTTTTATTCTGATGTTGATCGTATTGACAAACCTGCTTTACAAAGATTACACTGGAACAACAAATTAGCTGGAACATATGTAGAAAAGCTGAGTTTGCTTGCTTCTAGCATCGATCTTCATACTGATGAGTCTGTAGATGAATTGACTTCCGCATTAACAAATAAAGTTAAACAAGCTTATGTGACAACCCCCAATAAAAAATTTTTTGAACCTAAGAAAAAATGGTTTGATTGGAAGTGTGCACGTTATCGTAAAGACATGTTGCGTAAACTACGACTATACAGGAAAGAACACACATCTGTAAACAAACGGCGCTATTCAACAGCCAGAGCCAAATTTCGGAAGATATGTGATAACAAAAAATTAGAATTCTATAACAAAAACCTAGATCAATAAAATAAAGTAAAATGCAGTAGCGATTGGTGGCAGTTGTCAAACTCAGATGATTTTAAATCGCATTTTAGTGCTTTATTAAATAACACAAATAATATCCCTTCAATTAGCCGAGCAATGCCATATTTAACTGATTTCGTACTTGATTCACCTATTGAATATTGTGAAATTTCAAAGTTTTTCTTGGGATTCAAAAAATTAATAAACAAGGTTTCGTTTAATTTCATCTGTAATTAAATCTTTAAAACTTAACACAGCTCCTGGGCAAGATGGCATCAGCTATGAATTCTTTAGATTTGCACCCGATTGTTTTATTAATGAAATATTGTCAGTTTTCAACAAAATTTTTTTACAAGAAAAAATACCTTCGTGTTTTAAAAAATCTATTTTGATTCCGCTATTCAAAAAGGGGGATGTTATCCAACCATCAAATTATCGTGGATTATCACTCATTGATACTTCATGTAAAACCTTTAATACTTTATTGCTAAATAGATTAACGGAATGGATCGAGTACAATAAAGTACTGAACGAATTCCAAGCTGGATTTAGAAAAAACTACTCAACGGTAGACAATATATTTAATCTAGTAAATATTGTCAACCTAAACAGTTTAAATGATAAATTTACTTATGCATTCTTCGTAGATTTTTCATGTGCTTTTGATATGATACCAAGAAATTGCTTATTTTACAAACTTTCTTTCCTAGGTCTGTCTTTGAAATTGCTCAGAATTTTACAGCTCGCTTATGAAAATACTAAAACCCGTATCTGGGATGGTACCTCCTATTCTGAAACCTTTTCTGTCGATCTCGGCGTAAAACAGGGGTGCATTCTAAGTCCTATACTATTTTCGTTGTATGTTAATGACCTAGCAGATGTACTACCACATGGTGTAAGTGTTGCAGATATAAATGTAAAGATATTACCTTATGCGGACGATATTGCCATTATATCGGACTCACAAGCTAATCTTCAACAAATGATTGATGCTCTGTTTTCTTATTGTACGACGTGGTGCTTGAAAGTTAATTTAAATAATTCAAAAATAGTTGTTTTTCGTTCTTGTCCGAGAATTTCGTCAAATCTGAACTGGAAGTTTGACGATGACTGCATCGAGATCGTCAATAGCTACAAATATCAAGGCGTTGATATTGCATATAACTTGTCCTTTAAAAAACATCTGAATAATAACTGGCAATAAACTCCACATGGTCTAAATACATTAATCACCCAAAAATATCTAAACACAATAAACTTTAAATATTTCACGCTGCTTCTAGATCAATTATGTTGTACGTGGCTCAAGTATAGGGCTTTCAAAAATACGATGAATTAGAGAAGCTATTTAGATTTCTTATTAAAAAAATGTTATATCTATGTACCTTCAAAGACACTTAACTACATGTTATATCTTGAAACTGGCCTAGACGCTATTTACATTTCAACTCTGCGGCTACACTTTTGTTACATTTAAAAAAAAGCTCTAAATAAGAATCGAAACCGTTTGCCACGTATCTTAGCTGAAACAATCATTGCCAAAAACTAGTTCTGGACAAAGGAGTGAACCACAACAATTCAACAAATTCTTTTTTACTTCTTCTAGTTCAAACCGACCTCTTTGTTAGTCTCTATTACGAAGGAACGTGAAAATAATGTACTCAAAGCAACAACCTCACAACACCACGATCTTTATTCCAACTTAAGTAATTATAGCGTCACATCACTTCTTGCTGGTAATTATTCTTCCCGTATTACTAGCTTAATTATCGAAGCGAGAGGAGGAATGCTCGATTTTAATGCCAGATCGTTTCGTGTTAACTCAATTTCGACATGCGCATTATGCAACTTAGAGATAGAAGAAAATACTAACCACTTTTTAGGCGTATGTATGTCCAATAGATAATGGTTTTAGACTACAATACTTTGGAAAAACTCAACTTGGAATAACTGAAGTACTAAATACTTTAAATGGTTCTGATTTTAACAACATGTATAAATACGTAGAAATCTCCTTAAAATATAGACAATTAATAATAAATGAATTCGAAACTCAAGTTTCTTTTTTCAATTGCATACTAAGAGCCAGTTTTTGACATAAATATCAGCGATTAAATTAGAACTAGTTTTTGAAAATCGTTTTTGGGTAGTCGATTATTTCATTTTGTTACCAAGTTTAAACGCCCAAAGTTGGCGGTTTAAACTTGCGACAGAACTTTCAAAAGTACGAACAGCTTATAAAAGGCAATATTACTTATGAAAATAAAACTATTGTATAAAATTAATAAAATGAACTTTTTAAATAATAAAAAAGACTTAAAAATATTTAAAAATTTAAACAACACAAATATAAGTAGACCAAAGGCAATAAGAATAGGTCCAAATCTTGTTTTATTTATTTAATGACAATTTTTTTTTTATTTAGAATTTCATTAAATATTCCACCTCGTAAGATAAAATATTGCTTGATTGTTTTGCTTCTTTTTCGATTTCATTTATTTAAAATTATATAATATTATATAACACAATACAAAATTCTCGCCTTGTCTTCTTCTTTTTCACGTTAAGAACAGTAATTTGATGACAATTTTTGGCATTTGTTTTAAACTGCCATACTTATACATAAAAGTATTGTAAATTCATATGGCAATGCTAAAAGCTTTAATCTTTCACTCAAAAACGCCAAAGGGGATTAAGGCTAGATTAATTTTTTTTATAAGATTAACAAATCTTACTACTGATCCTGGTTTAAACTCTAAGTAAAAAACCCGCTCTAAATGTCCTGAATAAAATTTTGCTTAATTAAAAATTAAAAATCAAAAAATATTGAAATAATAATTGTATTTATGGTAATAAATCAAGTAATCTGCCAATCTGGCTCAACAAATATGTTAGAGCCAAATATATATATATATTAGAATATTGTAAATAACATGAAAATGTACATATAATTTTAATATATCTGTTAATAAATAATTATCATAATAATAATTGGCCCTATGCTCCTTGTAGGAGTTTAAAAGAAATAATATATATATATACACTCACAATATTATTACAGTAACGGACTGTAGTTTATTTAAGAAATATTCCGTTCAGTCATTTTTAAATAAATAAACATTTAAAATTCCAAGCAAATTTATTTTTAACTGATTCTAACAGTTATTCAAAAAACTAAGTGCATATTAATACGGATTTTCAGTTGCAGTTAATATTGTCCGTTGATTGAGTTAAATTCTTCTTTATGTTAAAGTAAATAAAAATGTAATTTAAAGCAACGAAAAGTTCATTTACACCTAGATAAGTGAACAGAACCCGTGATGAAGAACATTTTTGTCTGGCACTGGCAGGACATAAAATAAAGTATTAGGTTAAGATTTGATTAATTATTGTCAGTTCATATTTAATGTATGAAGATTCAATAAATAATATTGCAAAAAAAAAAAGAATTTTTACTTATTTCAAGAAATTCCCGGATTGATTTTCGAAAGTAATCCCATTTAGGATTGTTTTGAGTACGTTTTAGTGTTATTCGTACTTGAATTTTTGAGTACGACTCGTTCTTAAAGTAATCATAAAAAAACTTGATTTATCATTAGTGTTTTTCTTTCTGTGTGCGGGCATGTATGTATATGTATATGTCTTTGTTTTTGATGGGAATATCTTAGAAGCAATACTTATATGAGACTAAATTATCAAAAGGCCAAAGCTGGGGGTTTGTTTCGCGTTTTAGCTGTTAACTTTTTTAAATACCGACAAGCCGTTTTTATACCCTACACCGTGGGTGAAAGGGTATATATAAGTTTGGGTATACAAAGGGTACAAACGGAAGTAGATTTAACGATGTCAGTATGTCCGTCTATCTGTTGAAGTTTCCAAAGAGCCCAGATATAATGGGGACTTTGTTGATGTATGTATATATTTATTTAACATATGCTACGCTAAATTTTGTTATTGCAATTCAGCCAGATCGGTCAACAAGTGGATAAGATATGAGCAAAAAACCATGACTGCCTCTAGTTAAACCCAAAAATCCCTTATTGTTATTGTTTTGTTATTTTTTTTTTTTTTTTTGTACTTTTATCCGGAGAACGGCAAGAGCCAAAGTGTCCAAATTAGGTACAAAAGCATCCTGGTTATCAATACACAATATCCGACAAAATAAATGCGGGATTGTTGTAGTAGGCGTGGCATTTCCTATACAAAGCCCTTATGAAATGTGCAAAATCAATACAGTTTATCTGTTTTAGAGGTTTCTATGAGTTTGGGTATCGATATGTTTGTAAATAATTTGTATATTTTAGCTTTTGCTGTATTTTGCCATCTACATTAAATTTTCACTCTTCAATTGTAAGCCAAAGCAAGTTTTCGTTGAAGAGTATTCCAAACTGTAAAGTTTTATATATGTATGTGTATGCAAAAATTAACAAACAAGCAATTATATAAATTTGTGCTGATACATAGAAATCTAGACTCATCGTTTAATCCGATCGAATCAGAAACAATTTTTTAAGTTATCTTTTCGTGTCTCTCCGTCCATCTGGCTGGTTGTCTGTCCATGTAAACCTTGTGCGGAAAGTAAAATTAGCAGTTTACAGATAATTTGATAAAATATGTAAATTGTAAGAATCGGTATATAATATCACAAAGTCACCGTGCAAACTTCTTTCTTTATGTCTATAAGCCATTTAATCATGTTCGAATTAAGATTGAATTTGGCTTAGATTTAAATATACAGCTTCCATTCAAATATTAATCCCTAAAATATTCAAGCTTTTTTATTCTTTTAAATGTTAAAATAATTTAAAATTTTGCGATCGTTTTTTTAATCCTTTTAAGACAAAATATCTCATATACTGGGTGATTTTTTAGCTATTATCTTTTTGGCAACACCGGTTTAAACAGCTGACGCACGTTTCGTGTTTTGTTTCACTGTCAAACATCTTCAGTTTGGTCTATAATTTAACCATGAATCGTCTTACAAACGAACAACGCTTGCAATTATTGAATTTTATTATCAAAATGCGATCCACTTTTTTATCGAAAAATTGTGTTCAGCGACGAAGCTCATTTTTAGCTCAATGGGTACGTTAATAAGCTGAATTGTCGATTCTGGAGTGAAAATCAGCCAGAAGCATTGCAAGAGCTACCAATGCATCAAGAAAAAGTCACAGTTTGGTGCGGTTTATGGCTGGACCGTACTTCTTCAAAGATGATGCGAATCGTAACGTAACTGTGATTGGTGAGCGCTACCGTGAGATGATATCCAACTTTTTTTTGCCCAAAATGCAAGAGCTTGACTTGCATGACATGTGGTTTCAACAAGACGGTGCCACATGCCACACAGCACGATTAACAATGGACTTATTGAGAGGCGAGTTCGGTGAACATTTTATTTCAAACTGGGACCGTTTAATTGGCCGCCTAGATCGTGCGATTTAACGCCTTTAGACTACTTTTTGGTGGGGCTATGTTAAAGCTCATGTCTATACACACATGCCCGCTTCAATTGACGCATTGGAAGACAACATTGAAGCATTTATTCATGAGATACCGGCCGAAATGTTGGAAATAGTATGCCAAAATTGGACTAAGCGGATGGACCATTTGAGGCGCAGTCCCGGTCAACATTTGCATGGAATAATCTTCAAATATTAAATTCAAATAAAGATTTCATGCATTTTTCTGAATTTTATGTGTTTTCTTGTTTAAACTTTCCTATAACTCTTAAAAAATCAACCCTTACTTTTTTTCATCTAATTATTTAACAGAAATATAAAAAGTCTTACAACATGTTTTTGGTTTTTCTTTTAAAAATGTTGGCACTTTTGTAAAACAAAGTTTTTTTCTCAAAAATAAGGGGTTTTTTTAAAAAAATAATTTATTATCATCACGAAATCCTGTATAGTGATTTCCGTTATTAAAAATCAAAATGGAACAAATTAAAATCAATACAGTAATGAAATTTGTTTTAGCGCTTAAAGTGCTTTTCAGAAAGCTGCTTAATATGGGATCTAAAATAAATATGGACTGATAATCAGAAAATTGCATGGTATTTTTTCTAGCCACATGAACCAAAATTGGAAGAAATTTTACAATATCTATAGCTGCTAGAGTGAGCATTATATGGGGCATTTTATAGACATTTATGGACCGATCTTCTAGAAATTATATAGCGTGATAGTGCCAAATTGCATAACAATGGAAGTAGTTATTACGTTTTTTTAACGAACTTAACTGTTTTCCCTGGGTATCTTCTAGGGTATTCATTTAATCGGGCTTTTACTTTAATCGGTTAATCGCTCGATTAATTAATTGAGGTTTTGGTTTATTCGGTTAATAATCGGTTTATTTTAGTTTTGATCGGTTAACCGATTCATAGGCAGTTGTGGTTTTTTGCTCATATCTCCGTCATTTTTGGACCGATCTGGCTGAATTTCAATAGCAAACTTAAACGGAGTATATGTGACATAAATATACATCAACCTAGTCCACATCATTTCTGGGGTTTTCGGAAAACCCATTTCAACATACACACGGACAGACGGACAGACGGACATCGTTAAATCAACTTCGCTTTTCATAAGGACCCAGAATATATATACTTTATAGGGTGTAGGATCAATATTTTGGAACATACAAACGGAGTGACAAAGTTATATATACCCTCTTACCTTCGGTGAAGGGTATAAAAAATTCATTACTATGTAATACATATTTTTTAACTAATACATATTCGACTACGTTCTGTAAAAAGAAATCACATGAAATTAAATTGTATGGATATTTTAAGTAAAATTTTTTTTAATGATTTTAATGATTTAATGATTAATTACGCCACGCTTAAATGCCGTTCACTCTTATTTACCTTGAGTTTTAGATCCGCGTTTTTTTCTTCCATCCACGTTTAATTGCCTTACGCTTAATTACCCGATTCGGGCAATTGTCTTAAAAATTAAACTCCGAAAACATAACCCAACAAACACGGAGGTTTGATTTTAGATTGAAAATAATTTGAAATCAAACGTTTTTTCAAACGACAAACGTTTGATAATGATTTGAAAATCATAACGTTCTCAACAAAAACGGGAAATTATTTTCAAATTGAAAAATTCCTTTATTTTCAACTTGCTTTTAAACGTAGTTATCAAATGTTTTTCAAATGTGGATTATAATGCAATGTGAAACATAAATAAAAATATTTTATTTTTTTAATTAAAATTCATTATTTATTTAAAAAACCTGTGAGAAAAACATTGGGCTCCATAGCTGAAAAATGAAATAATGTTCTTTCCGTCCTCTAATTGAATCGTTTATTTCAGATACCCGTTAAGTGGCCTTATTTTAAATGAGATTTGACGGGTTTCTGAAATAAAAGATAAGCTCCCTTTCATTTTGAGGAGGAGCACCGCGATCATACAACAAACTTATAATTCCTTCACTTTCCCGTTTTATTTTTTTAATTCGAAGTAAAACTTTGACTTTAATCGCCATTTTTAATGTTTACATTTATTTTTCGCTTTAGTATTGCCAAGCTTAGTTTTAATTTGAATTAAACATTTGATACCAATTTGCAAACAAATTGATAAAACATTTGATTTCAAATGTTTATTTTCAAATCGTTATCACTTTGAATTTAAATGTTAAAATCAAACAATTGAACAACGTTTGAGAATTGTGTTTGATGTCAAATGATAAAGTCATTTCATACCCAAGGTTTGACTTCGTGTTTGTTGGGAATTACACCTTAATTTCATTCGTTTAATTTCCTCAGTACTATTTGAAAAAAACACAGACTGCAAGTAATGCAACCAAGTTTACATGTTAATAATTTAAAAATATGCACTAAAATTTTTTAAAAAAATATGCCCAAAAAACTAAATATGGCTTATTTGAAAGCAAAATATTCAACAATTTAATATTTGCATTAAAATAAACTTTATTCTGGGCTCACCAAAATAAAGTTATGTTATGAGCAAAAAGTAATTTCAATTTTTGGGAATACAAAATTTTAATTTCAAAAGATTTTGTTATTCGTGCTTAATTCCCAGTTTTTATTATTGATAAAAACACTTGAAATTTATTGTTGATGGGATAAGCTATTCCTATGCGCATTTCACTGGTTGCTTAGGCCAGATCATCAGGAAACTTCATCCATAAAGATTTTAGAAAAACTAAAGATATTAAACCAAATAAAACTGTTAAGCGTATAAGACTTATAGCAACAGTTCTACTTGCAATAATATCAAAGTTTAAACAAAACACATCAACAATAAACAGTGGGTTTATCTCATCTTACATTCCCCACTACAATTAGTTGAAATTCTCTCAACATTAATTGTAGTTATGTTATGAGGTTAGGATTCATATAAGAGTTATTTGTGCTGAACATTATCTAGATTTACCTTGAATATTTTACTATTCAGTTTAATATTCAGTATACGAACATGATTGACTGGTTTATGGGCATAAAAAAAGAAATTTGCATGGGGACTATGTGATATTATGGACCGATTCTCACAATTTACAAAGGTTTCGTTCTTATGACAATTATCTAAGAACTGCTACTTTGACTTTCCGCACAAGGTTAACATGGACAGACAACCAGCCAGATGGACGGATGGACACGACAAGATCACCTTAAAAAGTGTTTCTGATTCGATCGGTTTACTAAACGATGCGTCCAGATTTCTTTGTATCAGCACAAATTTATATAACTGCTTTATTCTTAATTTTTGCATATACATATATGAAACTTTACAGTATGAAATAACATTAAGTTTCAACGAAAAATTGCTTTTGCTTACAATTGTAGTGTGAAAATTAAATGTAGATGGCGAAATTAAAGCAACAGAAAATTCATCTGTTAACCAGAATTTTAACCAATTTTTTTATTTGCTGAGCATGTATTAAAATATGCTTCAAAAACGTGAAATATGTGTGCAATAAAAATGCAGCAATAGCTAAAATATGTAAATTATAATATTATGCAATTGCATATTTACGGTTTCCCTGATCATAAGTTTGTATGTCTGAGTACGCTTTTGTAAGTAGGATATGACAGGACATCTCAAAAAGCATTACAGATATCTCTTTAGATTTAGCCGATACATGTAAAAATTCTTACGTCTTAACTTTTTTCATACATCAAAGTTTAGGTATCTCGTAAATAAATTTGTTTCATAACTTCACTGAGGTACATATTTAAACGTATTCGCTTAATTACCTCTATGAGGTAGTTAAACGTATTATTTTTATTACCTCAACGAGGTAGTTAAGTCTTTTCGTGTAAAATACCTACCCCGCATAATTACCCATAAATATTGGCATTTTTAGCGAGGTAATTATCCGTGGAATACTGTATAATTTCGCAATAGTTTTTGTTATACCATTTTATGTACATATCTATAAAGATAAACGGCGTAAAATAATGGTTAAAATATTCAATTTTTAATGCTTCTTTGTTTTAAAGTTCTTTATGGAATTTCTGCCAACACGCAATAACTATACTTTAAATTGAATAAAAAAAAACATCTGTACAAACAAACAATATTAATTCAATCCACAAGTAGACAAAGAAATGAACTATTAAAACAAACTTAATTCTAATACGTCTGCACAAAACTATACCATAAATACCAGAGCCAATAGCGAATATCTCTAGTCTAATTCAGGAGTTGAATTAAATTTGTTAAAGCGCTTTAAAACTGATTAAAAGATACATCAAGAAAATGAAAATTTTACCAATTATTTTTTTGGGGCTTATCTTAGCCTCGGCTTTGGTTGAAGGAAGAAATCCGGCTACAAAAAAACAACGCAAAACGAAATCGCCTTTCATAGGAAAATAAAAAAGGATAGCACAAAAAGGGGAAACCATTGCACCTACAAATGTTAGTTTTAAATAAAGATAAAATTTAATTACTTGTTACAAAATTTCGATTAATTTTTAAGTTTTTTTTTTTTGAAAAAATAAAGAATTAAAAGAAAAAACTTACCTCGAGCTTGAATAAATTATTTATTTTAAAAATTATAATTTACATTTTTTTATAACCTTTATTATATTTGTTCAAATATAAATATTTTTTTCAAGGGTCTGCATTTATAAAAAAAAAATGAAAAATGTGGTGATTGGGACGATGAATCCAAATCTGCACTTAGATTTTTTCTATCAACTCGACTTTTCGAGATATACCGTTATGTCCAAAATTAAAGCACTTCCGCTACAAATATTGTAATCGGGTATGCTCTGTTAATCGAAATGAAGTGGATTTAAAGAAGTTTAAAGAAAGAAAGTTAAAAAAAATATTCCATTTTATATACTTCACACTTTGAGTACCAGTTATATTTACAAGAACAACTCTTAAAAACAGAAAAAACTAAAGTCATTTTGTGAATAATTGAAATTAAAATCTCGTTCGTTTTCAATTCCACTTCATTTCAATTTGTAGAACATGCCGGAATAACTTGAAAACAGTTCACCATATTCTGTTAATTTTGCCAGTAGTTTCAGAGATATCGTTGAAGTTTTGGAAAAAAAGAACAATTAAAAATAAAATTTTTGTTCTTTAAAAATTCATAAAAATGCGACAAAATCACAGTTTTGGTTTAAAAACATGTAGTTTATCATATTTTAAATCAAATGACCTTTATTTCATTATAAATGATGAAACAGAACTGGGGCTCAGCGTTACCGTTGAGCGACTTTAGTTGCAATTTGCAACCTTTTTGACGCTCTGACACTTTTTGTGCGACTTTTTTTAAATCGTCTAATTTTGCAACTTTTTCCAACTTTTTGCGACTTTTAGCCCCTTTTTTGTAAGTGAAATACTTTTTTTACTCTGCATAATTTCACATATTTTCCCTTAAAAATATCAATTTTGTTTTAAGCATTCCCCGGGATATGTTACCTCATGCGATTGATCAGGTGATTATTTTGTATCCAGAAAATTTCAAATGCTGAACTGTATTGTATATGCCTTGTTTTGTATCGTGTTCATTGAATTTCCATGCCAATCTAGGATGATCGGCATTAATATTTAAAGCGTATAAGACCAACTTTTTTAACGCTATTGATCTCATATCTTTATTTAAAAATGTTATAAATGACACAGGCTTTTATTAACGAATTTAAGTTGTTGGAAAGTAAATCCAATTATAAATCATGCAATTACATTTTAAAAATTACAAATGCTAACCATTTTTGGCATACAGTAGGAAGCGGGGTGGTAATTAAATTAAAGTAATAAAAATGTTAAAAAAAAGTGTGAGACTTAAATTTGAAAAACGACTTTTTTGTACGACTTTTTGTTTTAAAAACGACTTTTTGTGCGACTTTTTAAAAATTCTCAACGGTAACCCTGCTGGGGCTGAACGATGTTTTTCATACAGTTTGACATAAAATTATGCTATCGATTTTCCCATAGTATAATAAGTACGTTCATTAGAGAGAGTTTTCATAATTTACCCATGTAATGTCAAAATAATTTATTTGATTTTTGACGCTTGTTTTAATTTTTTTTTCTTTTCCATATTTTCTTTTGTTTGACGTTGTATGGGTTTTCAAATTGAGAACAAAATTTCTAATGACTATACCTTGTACTTATTCTACCATGGATTTTCCCAAGTTCGTTTTGTAAGTTTTTATGGGGTAAAAACATTTTTATCAGAAATCTAACTAGGAATGGGCAAATTGAAAAATTATATCGATAATAATTTTTAAGAGTATCGATATTTATTATTTAAAAAATATCACTATATCGAACGTTTTTTGCTGAAACTACATATTACCAAATTAAAAAATTTAGTATACCTTTGTACATACATACATATTTATGAACAAACATAATATATTTAATTACATTGTTACTTTTTATTTCAAAAAATTAGTAAGAACAAAAAATTCAATCAAAACAAAAAAATTCAATTATAACAAAAAACTCCGACCTTATGCCACTGTGTCTCAAAATAAAAACTTTTTATTCTGATGTTGATCGTATTGACAAACCTGCTTTACAAAGATTACACTGGAACAACAAATTAGCTGGAACATATGTAGAAAAGCTGAGTTTGCTTGCTTCTAGCATCGATCTTCATACTGATGAGTCTGTAGATGAATTGACTTCCGCATTAACAAATAAAGTTAAACAAGCTTATGTGACAACCCCCAATAAAAAATTTTTTGAACCTAAGAAAAAATGGTTTGATTGGAAGTGTGCACGTTATCGTAAAGACATGTTGCGTAAACTACGACTATACAGGAAAGAACACACATCTGTAAACAAACGGCGCTATTCAACAGCCAGAGCCAAATTTCGGAAGATATGTGATAACAAAAAATTAGAATTCTATAACAAAAACCTAGATCAATAAAATAAAGTAAAATGCAGTAGCGATTGGTGGCAGTTGTCAAACTCAGATGATTTTAAATCGCATTTTAGTGCTTTATTAAATAACACAAATAATATCCCTTCAATTAGCCGAGCAATGCCATATTTAACTGATTTCGTACTTGATTCACCTATTGAATATTGTGAAATTTCAAAGTTTTTCTTGGGATTCAAAAAATTAATAAACAAGGTTTCGTTTAATTTCATCTGTAATTAAATCTTTAAAACTTAACACAGCTCCTGGGCAAGATGGCATCAGCTATGAATTCTTTAGATTTGCACCCGATTGTTTTATTAATGAAATATTGTCAGTTTTCAACAAAATTTTTTTACAAGAAAAAATACCTTCGTGTTTTAAAAAATCTATTTTGATTCCGCTATTCAAAAAGGGGGATGTTATCCAACCATCAAATTATCGTGGATTATCACTCATTGATACTTCATGTAAAACCTTTAATACTTTATTGCTAAATAGATTAACGGAATGGATCGAGTACAATAAAGTACTGAACGAATTCCAAGCTGGATTTAGAAAAAACTACTCAACGGTAGACAATATATTTAATCTAGTAAATATTGTCAACCTAAACAGTTTAAATGATAAATTTACTTATGCATTCTTCGTAGATTTTTCATGTGCTTTTGATATGATACCAAGAAATTGCTTATTTTACAAACTTTCTTTCCTAGGTCTGTCTTTGAAATTGCTCAGAATTTTACAGCTCGCTTATGAAAATACTAAAACCCGTATCTGGGATGGTACCTCCTATTCTGAAACCTTTTCTGTCGATCTCGGCGTAAAACAGGGGTGCATTCTAAGTCCTATACTATTTTCGTTGTATGTTAATGACCTAGCAGATGTACTACCACATGGTGTAAGTGTTGCAGATATAAATGTAAAGATATTACCTTATGCGGACGATATTGCCATTATATCGGACTCACAAGCTAATCTTCAACAAATGATTGATGCTCTGTTTTCTTATTGTACGACGTGGTGCTTGAAAGTTAATTTAAATAATTCAAAAATAGTTGTTTTTCGTTCTTGTCCGAGAATTTCGTCAAATCTGAACTGGAAGTTTGACGATGACTGCATCGAGATCGTCAATAGCTACAAATATCAAGGCGTTGATATTGCATATAACTTGTCCTTTAAAAAACATCTGAATAATAACTGGCAATAAACTCCACATGGTCTAAATACATTAATCACCCAAAAATATCTAAACACAATAAACTTTAAATATTTCACGCTGCTTCTAGATCAATTATGTTGTACGTGGCTCAAGTATAGGGCTTTCAAAAATACGATGAATTAGAGAAGCTATTTAGATTTCTTATTAAAAAAATGTTATATCTATGTACCTTCAAAGACACTTAACTACATGTTATATCTTGAAACTGGCCTAGACGCTATTTACATTTCAACTCTGCGGCTACACTTTTGTTACATTTAAAAAAAAGCTCTAAATAAGAATCGAAACCGTTTGCCACGTATCTTAGCTGAAACAATCATTGCCAAAAACTAGTTCTGGACAAAGGAGTGAACCACAACAATTCAACAAATTCTTTTTTACTTCTTCTAGTTCAAACCGACCTCTTTGTTAGTCTCTATTACGAAGGAACGTGAAAATAATGTACTCAAAGCAACAACCTCACAACACCACGATCTTTATTCCAACTTAAGTAATTATAGCGTCACATCACTTCTTGCTGGTAATTATTCTTCCCGTATTACTAGCTTAATTATCGAAGCGAGAGGAGGAATGCTCGATTTAAATGCCAGATCGTTTCGTGTTAACTCAATTTCGACATGCGCATTATGCAACTTAGAGATAGAAGAAAATACTAACCACTTTTTAGGCGTATGTATGTCCAATAGATAATGGTTTTAGACTACAATACTTTGGAAAAACTCAACTTGGAATAACTGAAGTACTAAATACTTTAAATGGTTCTGATTTTAACAACATGTATAAATACGTAGAAATCTCCTTAAAATATAGACAATTAATAATAAATGAATTCGAAACTCAAGTTTCTTTTTTCAATTGCATACTAAGAGCCAGTTTTTGACATAAATATCAGCGATTAAATTAGAACTAGTTTTTGAAAATCGTTTTTGGGTAGTCGATTATTTCATTTTGTTACCAAGTTTAAACGCCCAAAGTTGGCGGTTTAAACTTGCGACAGAACTTTCAAAAGTACGAACAGCTTATAAAAGGCAATATTACTTATGAAAATAAAACTATTGTATAAAATTAATAAAATGAACTTTTTAAATAATAAAAAAGACTTAAAAATATTTGAAAATTTAAACAACACAAATATAAGTAGACCAAAGGCAATAAGAATAGGTCCAAATCTTGTTTTATTTATTTAATGACAATTTTTTTTTTATTTAGAATTTCATTAAATATTCCACCTCGTAAGATAAAATATTGCTTGATTGTTTTGCTTCTTTTTCGATTTCATTTATTTAAAATTATATAATATTATATAACACAATACAAAATTCTCGCCTTGTCTTCTTCTTTTTCACGTTAAGAACAGTAATTTGATGACAATTTTTGGCATTTGTTTTAAACTGCCATACTTATACATAAAAGTATTGTAAATTCATATGGCAATGCTAAAAGCTTTAATCTTTCACTCAAAAACGCCAAAGGGGATTAAGGCTAGATTAATTTTTTTTATAAGATTAACAAATCTTACTACTGATCCTGGTTTAAACTCTAAGTAAAAAACCCGCTCTAAATGTCCTGAATAAAATTTTGCTTAATTAAAAATTAAAAATCAAAAATACCAGCATTACAAAAGAAAAACAATGATCTTGTAGATGAACTCTATAAGTGCAATATTTTAACTGTGATAGAGAAGACAAGACTGAAAAATGACGCGGCATTTGCTCCAAGATTATATGGATTACCCAAGGTCCATAAAGAAGGACTACCTCTTAGACCAATATGCTCTTCGGTGAACTCCCCATCTAGCGGTCTATGTAAGTTTTTGACCAATATATTAAAGAAGCTTACAGAAAACTCGAAGTTTAATGTAAAAGACGCGGTGCAATTTAGAAATAAGATCAACAACAGTGCAATATGTGACGACGAGAGGATGGTATCATTTGACGTAATATCTTTATTTCCTAGTATTCCAGTGGAATATGCAATCGATTTGATCACAGGTAAATGGGACGAGATTCAACGACACACAACAATGTCGAAACAATTATTCGTAAAGATATTAAAATTTTGTATACAGGATAACAGATACTTTAAGTATGGCGATAAAGTATACGCGCAATGCAGAGGTTTGCCAATGGGATCACCAGCATCTCCCATAGTAGCGGATATAGTTATGGAGGAACTATTACAGAAAAGTATTGGGACTATGGAGAAAAAACCAAGGCTTTTAACGAAGTATGTTGACGACCTTTTTGGGATTGTAAACGAATGTGCAATAGAGGAAATGCTCAATAAGTTAAACAGCTTTCATAATAGAATAAAATTCACAATAGAGGAGGAGAAGAACGAACGATTGCCATATCTTGACACCCTAGTTGTAAGAAGAGGTAACACGATTAAAACGGATTGGTACCAAAAACCAACATCTTCGGGAAGGATAATAAACTTTTACTCATGTCAGCCTAAAAATATTATAATAAATACCGCGAGAAACGTCATAAAAAGGGTACTTACCATAAGCGATAAACAGTTTCATAAAGAAAATTTGATGAAAATAAGGGAGTTATTACGAAAAAACGCTTTTCCAAATAAAATTATTAAAAAACTGATTAAAGATAATAAAAATCAAAAAGAAAAAAGAAGAGAGGAGACACCTAAGATTTACAAGTCATTAACTTATGTTCCCAAAATATCAGAGAGAATTCAAAAATCCGGAATATATAATAAGGAAAAGTATAAAATAGCATCAACGACCAGGAATACACTTAAACAACTTTACTCTAACACAAAAACCAAAATTGACAAAATGGAAAAATCCAATGTAATATATAAAATAAAATGCAACGGCAACGAAAATGTAAAATGCGAAAAAGTATACGTCGGAACAACCAAGAACAAATTAAAAACCCGAATATCTGGACACAAATCAGATTTAAAATGTAAAAATAATTTGTCTACACAAAAAACTGCACTGCTGGCCCATTGTGTGGAGAGAGAACACTTGCCAAATTTAACTGATATTGATATCCTACACACAGAAGACAAATATAAGAGAAGACTAACATTGGAAATGCTATACATTATAAAAACAAAAAAAGAGCATAGGATGAATTTTAAAAAAGATGTGGAAAACAATTGTGCAAGCAGCTATCAACACATCATAAACAAAACGACTAATTAGTACAATAAATATCGGATTAGCGGGCAGTCGTTTAATGAACGTCTATTGTTACTCATTTTAATAAAAAAATTTATATTTTTTTTTTTTTGTGAGTTTATGTTGTTGCTCTCTTTATGTTTGCAATTTTGTTTGTTATAGTCTCTTATGTAGTGAAAATTTTGTGTTAATTTTTTGTATTTTCTTTATATTTATTTAAGATCCTGAAGATGTTTCCCGTAGGGTTACGAAATATTGACAACCAAAATAAATAAATAAAATTTATTAAAAAAATAAGACCTTGAGCTTAATTATTCGTTTACTTATTGAAATCAAAAAATATTGAAATAATAATTGTATTTATGGTAATAAATCAAGTAATCTGCCAATCTGGCTCAACAAATATGTTAGAGCCAAATATATATATATATTAGAATATTGTAAATAACATGAAAATGTACATATAATTTTAATATATCTGTTAATAAATAATTATCATAATAATAATTGGCCCTATGCTCCTTGTAGGAGTTTAAAAGAAATAATATATATATATACACTCACAATATTATTACAGTAACGGACTGTAGTTTATTTAAGAAATATTCCGTTCAGTCATTTTTAAATAAATAAACATTTAAAATTCCAAGCAAATTTATTTTTAACTGATTCTAACAGTTATTCAAAAAACTAAGTGCATATTAATACGGATTTTCAGTTGCAGTTAATATTGTCCGTTGATTGAGTTAAATTCTTCTTTATGTTAAAGTAAATAAAAATGTAATTTAAAGCAACGAAAAGTTCATTTAATTTTTACTGTCAAAAATTCAACCGCGAATTCCGTAAAAACAAATCAATATTCAGTTATCTTATATAAATTAATTGTCAAAAAATTAACTACATATTCCGTAAAAACAAATAAATATGCAGTTATTTTATAAAATTTTACTGTCAAAAATTCAACACCATATTCAGTAAAAACAATTAAATATTCAATTATTTTATATAATTTTGCTACCAAAAATTAATTTTTACTTATCTATAAAAAATGAATTGCTTGTTTTGTGTAAGCAATTCCCATTTTCTATTTGTTAAAAAAATTTAGTTAAATACATCAAATTTTAAAAGTAAAATAATTGCGAAGCCATATCGGTCATGCTGCTGGTGTCTTATAATTGAGAGTTCTTCTGTAAACAACGTGGCCAGTACAACAAAAGTAAAACAAACGTGTGTAACTGGGTAAGTTAATAAAAATATTCTCCCTCTCTCGCTTATAAGAAAAACAAGCGGACAGGTGTCTGTCTGGTATTTTCTAGAAATTCGGCTCTTTTGTGGAGTAAACGAAAATTTAATAAAATAACTTTAATTGTTTTTACTGAATATGGGGTCAATTTTTTGACAGTAAAATTTTAATAAATAACTGAATATTTAATCGTTTTTACTGAATATGGTGTTGAATTTTTGACAATAAAATTTTACAAAATAACTGAATATTTATTTGATTTTACGGAATATGGTGTTGAATTTTCGACAGTAAAAATTAAATGAACTTTTTGTTAAAAATAAATGAAAAATAGGTAGACCGGTTTTTAATTGAACTTTCATTTATTTTATATTACAATTTCAGTTAATTTTACGTACAGAATATTGTGAGTGTAATAATAATAAATTATAACAAAAACAAAAGAGAAAAAAAGTATATTACGAAAATTTTAAATGGAAGTACCAACTTACCTTAAAATTTGAATTGCACCCCAAAAGTACTAACTTTAACTAGAAATGTTTTTTAATTGTTTTAGTTTAACCAGTAATCATCAGATATGGGCATCAGGAGCACCCTCTGTTTTATTTGCTCTCCTGTCAATCTGCTTCTTGTATCCGGCACTGCTTCCTATAAATGCCAATAATTTTAGATTTTCATATTGGTTTAAAAAACATCTCTACAAGAAGTGAATGAGCGAGTAGTCACTTTTTCACGTTGGTGTTAAGAAAATGATAGAAAAAAATGACAGAAAACTTGATTTCGGTCTTTTCATATATAAGGGATAACCATAGGTCATATGACAGTCCAAAAAAATCAGGTTTTTATACAATTTTAGATTTGTACGGGAGGTACCACGCCCTCTTCTCCAATCCCGCCGCTTGCTTTAAGTTATTTCTACAACGTTTTGGTTTGTTGGGTATGATACCATCCACATAAGTACTTATGAAATTTGTAGAAGTTTTGATCTGATAAATGTATTTAATTAATAATTCTTGTATAGCATAATTTTAGGATGCAGAAATTACTTCAAACAAAAGTTAAGGTGACCGAATAATTTTAAGAATTTAACTAATTTGACAATTTAATACATACATTACATTAAAAGAAAACAAACAGAATCATATTTTAAATTACATCAAAGAAAAATTTTTATTGTAGTTATTTAGTAACGAATTGAATTAAATAAAAATAAATATTTTTTTAGAGATATAATCTTGTGGATGGAAAAACTTCTCAGTTATGCAAATAGTTCTTTAATTTATTTTCACTTTCAATCCCAAAATATTCTCCAAATGTGTGACTTTCGCTGTGCTGTTGTTAAAAGAAATATATCCTTGGCTTGCGATGCTCTTAAAACGTGTTCATATATATAAGATATAATATCAATTCTTGAGGCACTTGAACAATGGCATTCTGTGGCTCTACAACTTTGGACATTTCATCAAGCACAATTTTACTCCGTTGTTAACCCAACTTGATTAGAACTTTATAGTTAAGTCTTCCAATTATTTCGCTTTAGCTGGGAATTGTTTCAAGGTGGATAGTTGTGTAGTTCTATTAGTTTGAGACAAAAACTATTATGTAAATTGACAACTGGTAGGGCATCATAAAAATCGCAATTCAGACTTTTGTAAAACACTCGCATGTCTTGAAGCCCGCTTTCCAGTTCGTTAGTTGGTTTTTTCCTCCCTTTTTTTTAATCGTATCTTAAGATGTTGGAAAAATACTGATTTTTCAATATTTTAGTTTTTATAAATTTTACTTTATCACTTTACCGTCCTTTAACTTTTTTTCCAAACCAAAAACTATAATGAAAATTTTTAAAATTTTCATAAAATTTGAAAACTCATGACTAACCGAACAATTTTTACCAAAAAAAAAAATTAAATTTTTTTATTCAAAGAAAATTTTCTACACCCAACAAAATAAATAAGTAATGAAACTTTAACCAACATTTAACGCTAAAGCAGTCACCCTCACAATATCGATTTAAAAATTAGGTCACTTGACATGAAATCCCCCATAAATAAAAAGTTTTTTAAAAAAAAATATTAAACTCTAGGAAAGCTGCAAATAAAACTATGGAGTGAATGGGAATTACAAACACTCAAGTTTTATTTGCAACGATATCAAAGCTTAAACAAAATACCAACAATAAACAATGAGTTTATCTTTAACATTCCCTTGCAATTGTTTGGAATTCTTCCAACATTAATAAGCAATTTGCCAGTTCAGTTTTTATGCACGGGCACTTGAAAATTTATTATCAAAGGTATTTTTGGAAATTCACAATTTTTCATTAATAAGATTTTGTTTGTTGTGCTAAATTCCCAATTTTGTATTCTTGATAAATATACTGAAAAGTATAACAGTTTACTTCTTTTATATTAAATTTTAAAACCACTGTTTTATTATATTAAATTTGTTTAATGCCACCATAAGAATATAAAAAGAAAACGCTACAGCTAAAGCAATATTTTACCGAAAATAAGAATCTTATCAAACAATTCTATATAATTACAATAAATATTTCATATAAAACAAAACACACACAATGGCAAAAGCAATATTTTGAAACTTCTTTTAAACAAAAAGCCTTTAAGCCACAAATACCAAAAATACAATGTTTATTCAACTCCTTTTTTCATTCTTTAGCAACAAATTTATTTATTTATTTTTTATTTTTTTTTTTTTAGCAATTTACATAAACATTGTTTAAAGAATAAAAAAGGGTTTTTGGAATGTATCTCTACTATTTTACTTTTTCCCAACTGCATATTTATGTGACTTGAGATAATTGTAGCCAAAAAGCATATTTTTATTTTTCCTTCTTTTTTCCTGCTCAACTTTTTCGGGGTTAAAGCAAAATACACTAGGCAGAGAAAGTCCGCGTACCAAAGAAATTCACTGAAAAGATTACTCAAAAAAAAAGCAACGCAACGCTAACTCTTTGAAACTCAGAATTTATGTTTATCAATTAATATTTTTGTAAGAAAAAGTCTGCGTACAAGTTCATTAAAAATTGTATTTGTATATGGAAATATCTACCAATATTGTTAATAAGTGCCGGTTTACACACATCAAATTTTACTCGTTAAGTCTTGAGCTTTAGAGTCTTAACACAATGTTTGCGGTGCGGTGCGATTTCTCGTTGCGGGAGAGAAAAATAAACATAATACAACGGAAGACGGCGACGGAAATATTTGTCATTTTTTGTTTAAATTTTTATTAATTTATTTGTGCATACATTTTTATCATGTTGTTTGTTTTCAATAATGTTGTGAACATAGCCAATTATTCAAAAACTATGGCAACATCAGAAGGAGAACTAGTATCAAAAATTGAGAGACAAGGCGAATTAAATTCGCCTTGTTGAGAGAGAAAGAAAGTCCGCAATTAAAATAAAATAGATTTTAATTTTATGCCGTTCCGCACTGCGGTTTTTTACTTCAAAATCGTATGAAAAATCGCACCGCAATAAATTATCGTTACATTGTGTTTGGACTCTTAAGAAGAGAAGGGAACACGGAATGCCATTTATTTTCCACTCTCTCCTAAAAACTCAAGACTTGATGAGTCAAACTTGACTACTGGACCGATTTCTTAAATTCAACATGCAGACACCGTAACATCTAATCATTAAATTTGTGATTTGAAGGGAAATAGGGCAAAAGGGATAAAGGTGGTAAAAGCTCTTCCTTCCTATATCTTCCTAGATAATCAACCGGTTTTCTTAAAATTTGACATGCAGATACTGTAATATCCGAAAGGAAATAAGTAATAGTGCGTGAAATAGGACAAACGGGGTAAAATCTCCGCCTCCTTATATCTTCTTAAATAATCAACCAATTTTCTTGAAATTTGGCAGGCAAATAGTGTAACGTCTGGAAGGAATTAAATGAAATATGACAAAAGCGGTAAAAGCTCCCCCTCCCAATATCTTTTTAACTTATCAACCGGTTTTCTTTAAATTTGGCATGCAGGCACTGTAATATCTGAAAGAAGTAAATTATATGGCAAAACAACGTTTGCCGGGCCAGCTAGTATAATATAATAACTATTTATCAATAAATTAATAAACTATAGTTAATAAAAACTATAGTTAAGAACCTTATCCATTTTTTTCCCAAAGAAAGAGCCAATTTCATGGTTTACCCACGTGACATATTTTTTAATATTTTGACCAGTGCTGGAAAATAAACAATAAATATTTTTCTTTAATGTTCGGTACGTTAGAATAATCGGAAACCCAAACGCTAATAGTGTTTGTGTAGTTAATACCTTAAAAATATTTTTCTCTGCTTGAGATCTTCATACACCATAAAAATACTGTACTAATCCAACTTAACATAAAGTTGAGAAATTTCATTGCGTTCGGCAATGAAACCACATACTTTGTTGTGTTCGTTATAGCACACTATTGTTCGCTCGTTTCAGTTAAGTTCAGCGCTCTTTTGGCTGGTAAACACAACAAAAATTTTTTACAAAAACAAAACATGTATACAGTACACACTGTAATGTGTAGTGTTTGTAGAATGTTAGTGGTTTTCCCTATAGCCCTTGGTTATTTTTAGTAGCTGTCAGGGTTTCAACTGATTTACAAGGCATTCAAAGGAACTGCCGAATTATTTCTGAGGCTCTCAATTAAAACCCAATTGTTGCCGAATTAGTGCGGTTATCTCAAGTCTGGTTTATTTTGGATTTACAAGCACTTATATACTATACATGCGTTTTTAACTTAGCCTTTCTTACTTATTCTACTTATCGATAAAGTTCTAGTTATTTTTGTCGATATTATGGACATATTAATAATTACCCTGATTACAATAATTCTGACCAATAGGAATAAATGTGATTACACTCATTCCTATTTGTCACTCAATTTACAATTCTTATTGAGTAGAATTCCTTGTTTGTGTTTATCATATTCATACCCCAATTAACTTGCATTCCAATCGATGTGTGTCGATTGGTAAATGCCGTTATTTGATCTTGCATAATTACCCTACTCTTTTTAGGTTGGTATGTATAGATTTAAGAGTAGTTTAAGGGTATGCGGTGGCAACTTATGAGGTACACTACAACACACATGCTATTCGTGCTACAATACTTTTAAGAAGCGTTGTCAAAATTTTTGGTTTGCTCAATCCTACATTAATGTGAAAAAAATATATAGAACATTAAAATAACATGAATGTTTACAGAACCAACGAAAAACAGAACACTACATAATGTTTGTTACTTTCGTGAAAAAAGTTATGCACGGTATTAACCCTGAAGGAAACCTGGGTGCAAGTGTCTCCAAGTCACCAGTTTTGTCGACTATTTTGGTGACATTGTCAACGAAGTGTCTACACTACACTACATTTGCCACTATATTTGGCTTTAATACGAAAACAATTTTATCAATAACAACTGAGAAGTACAATTCCTATAAAAGTTAAAGAAATAATAAAAAAAAAATTGTATTCGTACCAAAAGTGTAGACTACATGTACTAAAATGTACTAGTGATTCTCTGGTTCCAATGTCTACATATGTTCCCAAAGGAACTACCTAGTCAGTACCTAGTCAGTAGTACCAACGTCAGTAGTAGATTTCCAATGACACGCACATGTTAAATGTCTATAGTAAATAACATTGTCTGGGGTATAATAAGTCACTAGTACTGGTGACTGTGTCAATAGTGAATCAGTACAGATTCACTAGTGACATTTCCTGCAGGGAAGGGTTGTGTACTAATACACAAACACTTAAAAAATAGATATCGCTTCTAGTTGTGTGTGTTTACCGTACGCTAAGGAATGTTCGGCTTATTTGCGAACACTTTTTTTTTGACATGCTGATTGTTTTTCGCTGCAACAAATCCCATTAGTGCTCTGCCCAAACGTAGCAATTTTTAACCTAATTGGCGACGCAATTTTGTGTTTGGCGACATGGCGATTTTTTTGGCAAAATTAAAAAAGTTATTTTGCGATTTCTAAAACGCATTTTATCTTTTTTTCATATTTATGTGAATAAATTTATGAGTACTTGCTAAGTTTTTTCTTGGAATTTTTAACAAATTTTAAAATCGCAATACACATGCGATTGTTTGAGGTGATAAATTGATAATATTGCCAAAACATTAGAATGAAAACATAAAAAAAATTGTTTCCAAAGAAATTTGGAAATTTATCAGAAGTTATTAATCATCGGATCTTTACCGAAAAACTTATTTTGTAAAATAAATTTTAAAAACTGAATCGTTTTCGATTGCATATGAAATGGGATTTTTAAAATAAATAAATAACAATGTAAAAAAATTTTATAATTACCAAAAGAAAATTTTTAAAAAAAAGTTGATATGTATAAGTTTCTTTATAATAGTATCAAGCGTGTTTTTCAATGTGGAGTGCCGAGCGAAAAAATGCGCAGTTTTTATTAATACATTTTGACTTTTTTATTTACGAAAAATAATCAAAAATTTCATTTAAGCCTTACCTAGAATATTAAAAAAAAGAAATTAAATATTCACTTGAAATTTTTAAAAACCCGGATTTAACTTATATATTGAGTCGGAAACGAAGGTAATTTTTAAAAATCATTCGTTTAGAAGAGTGAGTTGACTTTAAGTATGCCAGCTCAATTCCAAATATCCGATTTGAATACACCTTTTAAGACATTAATCCTTTGCTTCAAATAATACAAAATTTTACCATATTCTGACTTATATTCACATTGAATCTCACTCCTATAAAAAATGATTTTTGCATCAAACTTTAGTCATTTTGCATACTTGATTTTTAAGATATTCAGCCTTCTTATGAAAATTGCACTATTTAAGATCGCAAAAAGCCAGATTTCTTAACGTTTTCCGAAACTTGTGTATTTTGCTTGCGATCTGCCATAGTTTCTTACAAAAATACTAGTTCTCTTCAGAATACTATTGCAATTTTACGTCGCCAAACTTCTTGCGATTGCGATTTACAGAACAACTATTAGGCGATTTCAAGTCAGAAGCACAAATGTTAAGCGTTTTGCGATTGTCTACTATAATATAAACACACTACTAGAATAAGGCTAAATATGGAAATTTTAAATAAAGGTAAAATACACTTCTATATATAAAACTTTTATTTGGCGATTTTTTTTTTGGGAAAAATAAATTGGGAAAATAAATTTTTGGCGATTTTCAGTATGCTATTTGACGATGAAGGTGAAAAAACTCTGACAACCCTGCCCTTTGCTTATCCGTTACATATCCCCAAACCAAAACAAATCCGCCACCATGCTTGACTGTGTATCACAGATTGGCTTTATATAGTACTTTTTACTCCAAAAAAGCGATACATTCCCTCATCTGAGGAATAAAACCTATTTCCAAACAAGACTGTACACGTCAAGCATTTTTCATCAAGCATTAGTGAAAATGTGTTTGTATGTGTCTCACCGACGATGCTAGATGGAAAATCAAAAAATTTAGATATGACGGCGAACATAACGTCCAGCACACGTCCACGAGTGAATTCGCCTGCTCGACAAGCATTTTGACCATGTACAATCCCCTTTAAGGTTCATTTTGGTGCGATTAAGGTAATAAAATTCTTTTTTGCCTGTTTTTAATGAAATACAGGTTTGCTTTAACTTGACTTTTTTGTTTTTAGCCACTTTTAGAGGAGGCATCTTGGTTTCTTGCTGTACAAAGCTGATAAAATATGTTTTTAAAGTGAACAGTTAATTTTTAAGGGCTTCCAGAACGTTGTTAAAATATGAAAATTCTGTAAGCATTCTTCACTATCTGGTTTCTAAAAATACCCTTTAAGGGTTTTCTGGTTTTCCTTTAGCAGGAAAATTAAACTGAAAATTTCGTCCGAAATTAGTTTAATTTCCAAACAGCGAACAGGCAAGGTTAATAACTTTACGAAACTGACAGTTACTTATTTAAAAATATGATTATTAGATCAATATTTTTCTTTTGTACGCAAACTTTTTCTGTGTAAATAATCCCACTTTATTTATATTCTGACTTCTAATTATGACCAGCGTTGCCGTTTTGGTTACTTTTAACCAAAATTGGTTACTTTTTTTTCCAATGTGTACTTGTGTACTTTTTTTCCATTTTGGTTACTTTTTTTCAACACAAAAATAACCAATTTTTTGTTTTGGAAGAGGATTTACCCGCTCCGCTTTTTTGACTCTTAAAAATTGTGTGTGGTATTTGTGCAACCAATACCAATACTTTTTTCATCTACTTAAAAAAGCTTAAACTTTAACAAACTTTCAACTTAACCATATGTACATATATACTTTCAAGTTAAGATGGCCCTTATCTGCTACTTTTAATTCTTCATAGGTCTAGCTGAAACAATTTTCTAGACAAACGATAAGGTCAAAGCGAACGGAACTTTTAATAGGATTCTGTTTCCACCGGGCAAAAAGCATCTACATATATGTGGCATTTTGACAAAACATCTTAAGTTGAGATAAGATAGCAAAAAAGTTTTTTAAAAAAACTATGCGAAAACATAATTTCTGTTGAATATTAAAATAAACCAAAATTGAAGAAAAATTTCGCTTATAATATAAAATTTTAAAAACTTAAACAAAAATGTTTTTTGAATCAAAATTCGTATGATTAACGGCATTTTTTCAACTTTTAAAATTTGACTGAAGATGTTTTGTCAAAATGCAACAGATATATATAAAAGATTTACCGCATAATTTAGTTAAATTTTGTACTTTGATATCTTAATAACACAGCAAGACCTAAAAAATTTTACTTGCAAGAGCTCTTTATATAAAAAGTTTGAAGTGTTAACTTTGTAAAGGAAGTGCACGTCCACTAAATATTTCGAAAAATTATATAGCCTTTTGTTCTTTCCAGACCATCGGTAATACAACATTAAAATATATAAAAATTAGTCCAGCGGTTCTTGAGCCTACTAGATACAAACAAACACAATTCCTTCTTTAGACATATTTTTCACCTGAAGTGCGGATAAAATAGTATGTACATTTGATAATAAAAATTTTGGTTACTTTTTTTTGCTTTTGGTTACTTTATTTTAACATTCTGGTTACAAATTTTTTTTGGTTGTGGCAACGCTGATTATGACTCGACGTGCTTATTTAATTTAAAATATAGTTATAGCTTATTAAATGGATTAAGGATATAGTTACGAAAGTTAAATTATCTAAGAATTATTTATAGTTATTGCTATAAGTTATCTTGCAAGTTATAGTTTTTATGTCATATTAGTAACTTTAAATTTTCATTACCGCCTAAAAGTATACTTAGATTATAACAGTTTTTTTTAAATAATTACTACATGAATTCCCCAGTCATTTCTAGAAATGGTTTTAGAACATGATAAATTGTTATTACAGGGAGGTTCAGGAAAAGTCTAGAAATAATTATGAAATCTAAAAAGGGGAGACTAAGGAGTTATTAGTTGAGTTTGTTTTGAGA
The DNA here is from genome assembly GCA_963931875.1 of Pollenia griseotomentosa. Taxonomy (NCBI): domain Eukaryota; kingdom Metazoa; phylum Arthropoda; class Insecta; order Diptera; family Polleniidae; genus Pollenia; species Pollenia griseotomentosa. Next base: position 169,519,294 of record OZ007562.1, on the reverse strand, counting down.
CATTAAGCGGATTGGATAAAAATGGTGAACGCTAAAGTTAATTTCAATAAAGTTTGTTATGTGGAATAAGTGTGTTATTTATTTTGATTTGCAATTAAAAGAACTCAACGGTTTATTATAAAGGGAGTAAACCGAAACGCGTTATTTAAAGGAAAAAACGTAAAAATATATTATAAGATTGAAAAAAAAAATAGTTTCCTGCAATGTCTTGGAAATTTGAACCCTAAGAAAACCTTTTGTACGAAGACTTTTTTTGCCTAGTGTACATACTATTCTAGGGGACTTCAAATATTAAAAAGCTTTTCCAGTACGTAAATAAAAGTATATTATTTGTTATAACTAGTAAAAAAATATTATATGTATGTAGATAGATTTACCAGGGAAGCAAATTTAATTTCATATCGCTAAAAGGCATAGACACATATAATTTATGTGTATCTGTGAATGCATATAAGAAAAAAATCTTAATAACTTTATTTCCATTTTTGTAATGTTAAAGTAACTACACAAATAACCTTCTCGGTGGATTGCCATCTCAAAGCGAAGGGAGGCTCAATAACAGTGAATATTCTGAGAGCTACTGGAAGGGTCATCCATGCCGCTAATGACGATGGTGAACGTCGAAGCTAAGAATGATCCGTAATGTGTGAAGCCAAAAAAGTGGAGTGGTGATGTAATAGTTATACTAGAATAAAGGCGAATAAACTGATCACATCACTGCAGCGTCTATCTCACCTTGAGTGGCAAACAGCATTTGAACTCCAGGAGGAGCGGCTGAATATAGAAAAGAAAAATTCTAAACCTTTCAGAGACCAACGAAAAACCACTGAAGTATTATCCCGCCCCCGAATGTTGTAGGGACCATCTAAAGGATATTTTCCGGGATAAATCAGACTAAAGTCAATCTTAGGATCCGAACGGATTCAAATTCGACACATCAATAGCTAACTGGCAACAGTTTACGTATCATGGAAAAGTCGTCTTATAGTCGCACTTCCATCGAGGTCATTGCAGCAGAGATATGGTAGCGGGCAAGAGAAGCGTGAACGTTTACTGTTGTGTTGATATTCTTTCCTCGGACATTGAAAAACTATGCTGGAGGGATCAGGTGTATGCATACCTAGGATGCGGCAAACATCCGAAACAACAGGACTCTTTAAGCTCTAAAGATTCCAAGTAGACCGAAGTTTACCTCAGATGGTGACTCGGAAGTCAGTAGCCCCCGAACCAGCTAATCGGTCTGGCTATTGTTGATTTCTACGTTAGTATTCTTTCCAAAATATGCTTCCTTAATTCCGAGGACTCGGAAGATGGTCTTGTCTTTCTTTGAAGGAAAACTTTCGGAAAGCACAAGGCGGCTGTGGTTATATCGACATCGAGGGTAAAAACAGGTTGCCATTATTCGTAGGGGAGGCCAATGTGGAGTGGTCACCTGCTGCGATGTTTGAACAACCTAAGGTTGTGTTGCTATCAGTTTGGAAACTGCCTTGAATCGGATTAGCAGTGGAGACTAGATAACTCCAGCTCCTTAACAAGGCGGAGGGTATGATTTAGCCGGCCTAACTCTCAAATTGCAGCCTGTGTATGAAACATGATTCTCGCATACGTGAGGGCACTGTAAATGCATATGGTCGGATTAATATGCAAGCCTGCTGAATCCACTTTTTAAGTAAATTAAGACTTTGATGCCGTGTGGTAGAGAAAGATACGCCTCGTCAAACGGCATGTAGATTTCCTTCAATTTGGGTTTTAAAGTGTATAAAACTAACTAACTTTTTGGTTTTCATCTCAAGCTGCAAATACGAAATATAGGAAGTTTTTTGTGTCTCCTGTAAAATGTGCTGAAAGCGAGATAGTAGGTTTGCATATAAAGACGACGATATTTAAATCACCACTGTGGTTGAGATCCACCAAGAGATTGATTAGACTATAGTGCAGGTGTTCAAGTTATTCAATATCACAGTTAAAGTATTATCCTCGGACCCTTAGTCTCCAGGAATACAAGGTTGCTATGAGTCCCTAGAGGTAAAATAAAACAAAACAAAACATAACATCGGTACATTGAATGAACGCAGTCTTTATTATGCAGGGAAACTAGCTAATATTCTAACCGAAATGACTAGACCAAATTCATATACTTAATATATGCAAAACGTAATGGCCAGACTGCGGTGAATTTTTATCACATGACTGGAATAATTTTTAATCGGGCAATCTCAATTTAACACTCTATGCGGTGTTAGAAAAGTTGTAACAAACCGAATGCCAAGAGTGTAACTGTATTTAAATGAAACTCTGAGAGAGTCATGATGTTAAAAATTGGATCAAACCACTTGCCACTAATGATCCTCAAGTTTATGCTCCCACATCAGACAAAAATAATGAAGAAACCGATGCGTTCCATGGTGAGATTTGAGAATAACTGAATATGGTGTACGAGTAAGAAACTAGAGAGGTGACAGCCTGAATATAACAAACACCCTGTTTTGCTTGCCACCCAGGATTTTCCTCCAGAATGGAATTAGGAATAGATATCAATACCATGTAGAAAGACACGACATTCACACCCACGCCCCGAACATGTAGGAAATAATAGCGGCCATTAAAGCTTTAAAAAACTACAAAGCTCCTGGTCCAGATAACATCCCTCCAGAATAATTAAGGGTACCCCCAAGAACAAGTGCGTCGTTAGGTTCCCAGAAGATACTAAAGAAGGCACTGTAATCAATTTTCCCAAAAAAGGGAATTTGTCCAATTGTAAAAACTGGCGGGGTACAACATTACTATGCATTATTAAGGTAAGTGAATGCTCTTGACCAGCATTTAAGATAAGAACAAGCCGGTTTTCGTAACCAACAGTCTTGTATAGGCCACGTAATACCGTTCGCGTAATAGGTGAACAATCGGTGGAATGGCGTTCAAAATCATAAACTAAATCAATGCGATGTATCGTGGTGCATCAAATACAACCAAATCTTAAGTGGTAGGATTTCGGTAATGACGGGTATTAGATAGGGATGCGTACTCTGACCCTTGCTATTCAACATCGTATTAGACAACATACTAATAACATAGGGTCTTCACGGAACATTAGATGACTTAGATTATGCTGACGACATTTGTCTTTTCGCTCATAGAAGTTCCAATATGTCATCTGAATTACAGGAACTGTGCAATATCGCGACTGTGTGCAGGCTAAAGATTAATATCTACAAAACAAAAACGATGTGCTTCAATACGACAACGAACAGGCCTTTTACTTTGTACGGCACAGGAATAAAATCAGTATCCTACTTCACTTACCTCGGGAGCATTATTTCTGGCAGTGGTAGTACTTGGGAAGACATAAAAGCCTGTCTAAATAAGGCTTAAGCTGCCTACGGTGTTCTTTCCTCGGTTTGACAATCAACCTCTATATCAAGAGACACTAAAATAAAAATGCCAACGTAAAGCCTGTGCTTCTCTACGCATGTAAAACGTAGAATCCATCCAATCGCGAATTGCATTTCGTAGAATTATCCGTGTATTCTGGTGTTATTCTATAAGAGCTCGTCAGACACCGATTCATGCGGAAATTAAGCGGCGCAAATGGTCCTGGTTGGGACACACCCTACGGAAATCGCCAGACCGTTTTACAAGGAAAGATATAAAATGGACACTTCAAGGAAGATGAGGAAGGGGACGCACATCAAAAACCTGGCGTAGATTATTGGTGGTGGAATCAGCGGAGGCTGGTGTATCCTGGAATGAAATAAAATGTACTGATACAGACAAACCCAAATGGAAGGCATTCGTTGAGGCCCTATGCTCCTTAAAGGAACAACGGGACTATCTTATTGCACTTCAAGAGCGAAGACTTACACGTTATCACTCCGTTTGCAATTTATGCAATATTGGTCTTAGACCATATAAAGTATATATATTCTTGATCCTTATGAGAAGAGATGTTCAAATCACGATGTCCGTCTGTCCATCCGTGTATCCGTTGAAATAGGTTCCCCGCAGACCCCAGATATGATGGGGACTAGGTGTTTATATTTTTATGTCACATATAGTCCTAAATAATTATCTATTGAAATTCAGCCTGATCGGTACACAAACGGCTGAGATATGAGCAAAAAACTACGACTGCCTTTAACTTTACCCATGCAAAGACATAATAGATTCCTCTATATCTGGAGGATGGCATGAACCTAATTAGCTACAAGCACCTTGGTTATCAACACACAACATTCGCCAAAATGTGGACGGGATTGTAGAAGTAGACGTGGTACAAAAAAGATTTATTTATATCTAAGTATTTAAAATAACTTTCTGTTCTTATCGCATTATAGTAAAGGGCATATAAGATTTGGGAAAGACGAATATTGCATTTTTACTTGTTTTAGCTTAGAAAAGCCAATAAATTCATTCATTCTTTTATTTTAAATTAAGAATTATCACTCAGAAGGAACAACTATGAGTTAAATTTACAGATTTGTATCTCAAAACAAGCTTAAAACAGAGTATCTTGATTTTTAAAATTTTAAATATTTGCTTGGAATTTGAAATAGAAATAGACCTAGACAAGGGCAAGAATAGAATTAATTAAAATGAATCAAAAATATCGTTATGCTGCTGCAAGAAAAAAAAAACAACAAATAATTTCTACGTACGTAAATGCAATTTCAATTTCAACTTCTTATTTATTACCTCGAATAATAAATAAAATCTCTGTAACTCTCTTTTTCTTTCTCGCTGAAAGAATTTATTCTTCTCTTTTGGCTTAAATTTCTGTCTCCATTTTAATGAATAAATTCAAATACTCTTAACGCACCAGCAATAAGAAACATACACCTCGTCCGTCTGTTTTCAATTTTATGCTATTCTGACAATCATTTAATCCAATCAGTTATGAACTCAAATTAATTTAAAGTCTTCAAAGTCTTCACTCATGTCAAAAATAGTGTCATCATCATAACTTCTGTGAAGCAATTTGATGCTGTCAAAGTCATGTTGTTGTCATCGTCAAACTATTTACTCAGCAGCGAGAACGTTTGTCGTTGCCATTAGACAATTAGGAAATGTGAAGATTAGAGGCCATTGAATTATAATGAAGATGTAATACGCTTAATAAGCGTTTATTACCTTAATAATGAATTGCTATTTTCTTGTTGTTGCTGTAATTGTTGCTAATGCTATTATAGTTGTTGTGTTGTTCAAGAACAAAACTGTTATTCAAGTTGTAACTGATAATGTTTAAACATTAAATTATATGCCAGATTTTCATTAGAATTTGAGAATTTCATATTTTTGGTTGCGGAAGTTCTCTCGCGCTACGTACTCTAAAGGAGAAATTACAACAAATAGCTAATGTACATAAATACACGTAAATATTGCTCATTTGCTGTAACGTCGTCATAACTCAAACAAATTCTTTTGAAATAAACCTGTTTAAAATTTTGAATTCGCTCGCATCACTAAGAAAAAATACGGACACATTCCCTTTAAACGGGGAAAGTAGAAAAAATAAAAAGATGATATTTCTACACAATATAAGAAAAAATGTAGCGTACAATTCTACAGTACCAAATCCGAAATTTAATTTTTTGAGTTATGACGATGTTGCAGCAAATGAGGGATATATGTATTTAATAACACAAAACCTGGCTACACACACACACATATACCAACTAAAATACTTAGGCGAAACTCCCGGTTGGAAACGAACCGACAAAATTACGTGATGAGTTAGAAACAAACTGTCAAAATTCCGCATGAGTTAATGACACATTTTTTCAATTTCTTTTTAAAGTACTTACAAAAATCTCGGTATTTTAGAAAAATGCCTTAATTCTCTTCAAAATTTCCAACAGGGCTTTTCACACAACTTAAGTTCTTCTGTGCTCGTACTTTAATTTCCATTTAAGGTAAGTTATACTTTTCGTGTTTGTCGTTTTACCCCAAAATCTGTACACATAAATTTTAATGTGTGTGTTAGGTAGTAATAGAAGAGCAGCAATAGTGTAAGTGGTGGTAATAACTACAGCAAAGATATTCTAGCATAAAAGCTAAACTATATTGTAGACACTGTTTGTATGGATGCTTATGTATGTATTAGATATGGCGTAAATACTCGTATGTGGGTCTGCCTATAAGTATGCAGTAATTTTACTTATTGTAGTACAAGTAGCGTTTGAAGTGTGTGAACAACGTATACACTTAAACCGGAAATGAATCCAGGAAGACATTTAGTTTTATATGTTAGTAAAGAACATTTGTGCTATTCAATGTTTGTTTGCAGTTGAGTTTGTTGAGGCATAAACTTAACTTAAAATTTATATTTGATAAAATCGCCAATCTTAAATCAACAGACATGTGATTATTTTAAATAAACCTTTAACTACGAACTGAACGAGAGACAGACTTGGAAAGAAAAAACAAACTGAACTGGCATTTAACATTAATAGAATTAAATGTAAACTCGAACTAAAATAAAATAAATCATTTAGTGTGAATAAATAAAATGAATAAAAAAAAAACTTAACTTGAGCTGAACTCGAAATAAATTTGGACTGAACCGAAAACAAGCTAAAACTGAATTAAGGCTGAGAACAAGAAATTAGCTTGAACGAAAATTCAAGCTTAACTGGAACTAAACTAGAACTGAACTAGAACTGAACTAGTACTGAGCTAGAACTGCACTAGAACTGAACTAGAACTGAACTAGAACTGAACTAGAACTGAACTAGAACTAAACTAGAACTGAACTAGAACTGAACTAGCACTGAACTAGAACTGAACTAAAACTGAACTAGAACTGAACTAGAACTGAACTAGATCTGAATTAGAACTTAACTAGAACTGAACTAGAACTGAACTAGAACTGAACTAGAACTGAGCTTGAACTGAACTAGAACTGAACTGAACTAGACCTCAATTAGTGCTGAACTAGAACTGAACTAGAACTGAACTAGAACTGAACTAGAACTGAACTTACACTGAACTTACACTGAACTTGAACTGAGCTAGAACTGAACTAGAACTGAACTAGAACTGAACTAGAACTGAACTAGAACTGAACTAGAACTGAACTAGAACTGAACTAGAACTGAACTAGAACTGAACTAGAACTGAACTAGAACTGAACTAGAACTGAACTAGAACTGAACTAGAACTGAACTAGAACTGAGCTAGAACTGAACAAGAACTGAACTAGAACTGAACTAGAACTGAACTAGAACTGAACTAGAACTGAACTAGAGCTGAACTCGAACTGAACTAGAACTGAACTGAACTGAACTTTTTTTTCAATTTTTAACAATTTTATTTAACAATTCATATTACAGTAGGTTCCGCAAAGCTTTAAAGCTTGTCTGCAGAGATTACTAGTTGCTAATTCTTTTAATCATAAAATAGAAGTGTATAAAGAAATTAAATACAATTAATATATAAATAATAAAAACTATATTAGTAAATATCAAATACAATTTACTTATTAAACTTCAAGATATTACACTCATAAATAAATAAATTCATAAAAAACTAGAACTGAACTAGAACTAGAACTGAACTAGAACTGAACTAGAACTGAACTAGAACTGAACTAGAACTGATCTAGAACTGAAGTAGAACTGAACTAGAACTGAACTTAACTAGAACTGAACTAGAAGAACTTAATATACGCGCAAAAGATCTTAAAATAAATGCAAGTTTTTTAACCCCAGTAATAACAAAACTTATCAATTCAAGTGGAGAATGTGGAATTGTGCCGGAAATGCTCAAAATGTCAATGGTGCGACCGATATATAAGAGTGGAAATAGGACAGATATTAACAACTATAGACCAATAGCTATCTTATGTGTAATAGATAAAATTTTATAGGAAGTTATAGTTAAAAGACTCACTGATTTTCTTCAAAAAATACAAAATTATCAACCCAAATCAATACGGGTTTCAAAAGAACAAAAATATTAACCAACTCTTAGGTAACTTCTCGTCTTATATAAATACATGCTTAAGTAATCATATGCACGTCTTAGCACTATTCATCGACTTTAGCAAGGCTTTTAACACTCCATCGCACACTAAAATGATCCAAACACTTGAGAGAATTGGAATAAGAGGAACAATTTTGAACTGGTTTAAGAATTACCTGGAATGTAGATCGTATTGTGTAAAAATTAACAACAACTTACGCAACAAAATTTCGTATGACTGTGGAGTCCCTCAAGGGTCAAAACTTGGTCCAATTTTGTACATAATATACGCGAATGATATGCTAAATTGCCTGAGTAATAGCGTAACTTTTGCATATGCCGACGATATGGCGATAATAGTTGCTAACAAAAACTTACAGTGTGCAGTAGATAAAATGCAGCAACAATTAGACAATGCAACAAAATGGTGCCACGACAATGGTCTCATAATAAATGCAAATAAAACAAAAGTGATGCACATTAAACCTCCTCACCTTGCAAATTCACGGAATTTTTTTAAATTTCACAATATGAAATGCCTACACAATCAATCTTCAAATACAAACCAATCAAATGACTCTTGCTCAACCGTCATTGCAACAGTTGAATTTTATAAATATTTAGGTGTATATGTAGATAGCAGCTTCAAATGGAAAAAACATATAGAGGATCTCCAAAAGAAATTACGAAAGTCGTCATATATGCTATATCATTTGAGTAACTGTGCTACATATAGCGTTTAACGCCAAGCATATTTTTCATTGGTTGAAACATATATCCGACATGGAATAGCAGCATGGGGAAATGTTAAATATAGTTCTACTTGACAAAAAAAACAGGATCAAATATTGAAAATATTATGGAAAAAGTACCAATATACAACAAGAAACAATTTTACCCAACAAGACAATCAAGCAAAATCTATTATTGATCCAAATAATAGCATCACTGCAACAAACATAATTCAGCAAACAAACCCTACCAACTCCAACAACGAATCAAAGAGTACTCGTATTATTGAAACACACATTAACTTTAACAACAATTACTTGGAAAACAACAACAACACATCCTCAAGTAACACACGTATTATACACAATAGCAACTAGAGGTCTGCTTTGAATAACTCACTCGTTTGCCTTTACTCAAAGTGCACAACATTTATTCAAAAAAAAAACATTCAAAAAGATAAGAAGAAAGTAAGCCAAATACAAAAGTAAGAATGAATGGAATGAATAACAAACTTGTTTACTGTAAATGAATTTAGGAGTCATTCATAAATAACAAAACACTGGAATGACCCGTTAGAGAGAGCAAGTTTACAAAAAACATTCAAATAATTTTTGAATAATTGAATGTGCGTACATTTATTTGAATACATTGACATAATATGTGTGTAAGCTTGTGGCTTCTTTTATTTCCCTGCAGTTTTAAAAGTAGAAATTGACTCAAAATCGTTAGGTATTTCCCTAAGGAAAAACCGACTAGCTTCTTCATTTGCCACAAGTAATGCAAGAGTTCGTCTTTTAAATCTCTCACTATATTTATTTTTTGTGTGTCGAAAAAAACTGTGCCGTTATAACGGCACAGTTTTTTCCAAAGAGAATTCAACAAGAAAAACATTAACTATTTTTCTATAGAAGCAGTGTCAGTGAAATCGCACATCACATGTGATTAGTGAAATCATTAGTAAAAGGTTATGCAGATGGAGGCAATTGACTACCGTCAATGTCATCCCCATGTTAAAATCGTTAGTCGTGTGCATTGCTAGTAGTTAGGCTGGTAGTTAATGGTAATGATTGGTAGTTAAGGAAATAGCTAGGCATTCGCTAGCTACGCCGACTGCAGGATTATAAGAGTTAAGCTTACACATACATACATAATATGCATGTACAGAAAAAATACAAGAGAGAAGTAAAAATTCAAATAATTTTACATTCAAAATATACTTGAATATTCATCTCATTTCATTTGAGTTGACTGAATTGAATGAGTTTTTATTTGTTTTGTGTTTGGTTATTCTTTCATTTGTTTCGTTATGATTGTGAGCTCGACTCATTGCAGTTAAAAAACAAATGAGTGTGTTGAAATTGCTTTTTATTTATTCTTGCAGACCTCTATTAGCAACAACACACATGGTCATAATAATAGCAGAACTGCAAGAATCCTAAATCAATAAACTAACACTACTCTTACTCGTATTATGGAAACATCTTTAAACGTTGACAACAATTACTTTGAAAACAACAACACATCCTTAATTAACTCGCGTATTATACAAAATAATAACACACAAGGTCATTACAATATTGTACCATCGTTAAACAAAAACCCTCGACTGGTAACTAAATTTGCCAAAGACTTAAATGTATTAAGTATCAAGAATATTCCTGTGGCCGTATGGAAAAACTAGATAACTCCATTTTTTGAAAACACGAGAAAAACACACTTAAAGTTTTAAACATATTTCGCTTATTATTTAATATGAATTTATGTTACTTTGCATGCAAATTAAACAAAACATAATTTTAAATAGTGTTAAAGATTTCTGGTTTTATTGAACTAATTTTTGGGCACTAAAACCATGAATCAGTGTCACTTAGCTTGTGTTTTCGAAAAATGGAGTTATCTAGTTTTTCAAAAAAAAAAAAACTTTTTTTATTCAATTTTGTTTAAAGTTTTACGGAGTTAAGACAACTTAAGAAATGATTTGTGGAAAAACATTAACTATTTGACTCAGCACTCACCGTTTTTTTTTTAACGAAAAAATCAAGTTACCCACGCTACTTCGTGAGCGTCTTCCTTTCTTTCGTGGACATATGTATAGGGTGTTTTTTTAAGCCCGATAGAACTTGAAATTGTGAAAAATAACACAAAAAATTAAATTGTAATCAAAATTTTTTTTTTCTTCGAAAGATTAATACGTGACATTAACATTTGAAAATGATTTTGGGCATATGGGCACCGCGGCTGTTCTTGACGAAGCGCATTCTGGACGTCCAATTTTGGGCCACTTTTTCGAGCACTGCTGGCCGTATGTCACGAATAACACGAATAATGCTGGCCTCCAAGGCGTCAATTGTTGCTGGTTTATCAGCATAAACCAGTGACTTCACGTAGCCCCACAGGAAATAATCGAGAGGTGTCAAATCGCACGACCTTGGAGGCCAATTGACAGGTCCATTTCTCGAAATCAACTTATCGCCAAATTTTGATTTCAATAAGTCGATGGTTGCGTTCGCCGTATGGCACGTAGCGCCATCCTGTTGAAACCACATCTCCTCCGGATCAATGTCATCCATATTTTCAAACAAAAAATCATTGATCATGGTGCGGTAACGATCTCCATTGACCGTAACGCGAGCTCCGGCCTCATTTTTGAAGAAATAAGGTCCGATGATGCCACCAGCGTGAAAACCGCACCAAACGGTGCATTTTTCTGGAAGTAATGGAGTCTGTAGGGTCTCTTGTGGATTGGTCTCGCTCCATATGTGGCAATTTTGCTTATTTTATTTTGCGAATGGCTTGTTCAGATGGACGATTATGTACGCCATAAAAATGACGAAGTCGTCTATAAGTTGCGCGAATCGACGACTGATTTTCAAAGTAAATTTGGATAATTTCGTAGCGTTGTTCAAGCGTGAGTCTATTCATGATGATTTGTCAGAGTATACTGAAACGATAAAAAAAAATATTTCATCAAAATTTAATTTTTTGTGTTACTTTTTACAATTTAAAGTTCTATCTAGCTTAAAAAAACACCCTTGATCAAAAATAATGTATAACCAACCCCACTTTATTATTTATTGCAGAATTTCTGTTTTTTTTTGTTTGTAATTTCAATAAACTAAACCGCTTTTGAGTTACGTGAATATATGCAGTGCAACCGCCTACATTTTCGAAATAATGGTATATCTTGAAAACAAGAGTCAATCTAAAAAAACGGCGGGCACCACTGGATTCAGCGTACCCGAATTAGGTTGAAACGCCAGGTGCCCGGTTGTCTGTTTTTTGCAACAAAACAAAAAAGTACCAAACAGTTATTCTCATCCGCTCATGACATTGCATGTTTAATTTTATGTTTATAGGTACAATACTAACAGAAATTCAAAAAATTCCAGTTAAAAAACAAACAGTACCAAAAAATTCACTCACAGGTTCTTATCCACTCAGGACGTTGCATGTTGAATTTTATGTTTATATGTTAAATATTAACTACGTATAATTAAATTAAGTTTCACTTGTAAAACAAAAAGCTAAAGAAAGGAATTTGTGGTACTTTTTTCTCCCCATTAAAGTATAAGAAATTACAATATTGTAGTGGGAGCTCAAAAATTACCGTTCGATTTCCAAAAAGTACCGAATTCGTATTTGGACTCAAATGTGATTCAAATGTGATATAAACTTTATTTCTATGTTTATTGGTAGATGATAGATGGGGTAACAAAAAAGTTCCAAAATACATGTTTCACCCGTTTACTCCCTAAAAGGGGCGAATTTCAAAGAAGAACCAGATACATGTCCGCTTATTTTTCTAAAGAACAACGATAACTATTACATTTTTTTGTATCTCTTTAAGTTCTGGAGATATTTTTCGAATTTTAGAAAATCACGTCTTAGTTGGTGAGAGACCAACCTTCTGTCCAAATTTCAAGTTTTTAGCTTCAGGCGTTTAGGCGTTAAAATTTTATATTTATAGATAAGCCGAGTTTTTGTCTGTTTTTATGCATAAACTGAATTTAAAGGTTTACACTTTATGGCTTACCCTTCTTGATTTTATGAAACTTATAGGCCAGTTTATGGGTTATAAATTTGTTTTTTAGTTTAGCTGACCAAAAACACTGTCTTATCTTTGCAGCAGAAAAAAATTATTATTTGGTAAGTCGAAAGATTTTTCAAAGTTACTGTACCACATAGAGTACATATATCTTTATGGGTTAAAAACTATTACTCGGAAAGATTTCGGGTGTTTGGCAGTCGAATTCTATATATCGAGAACTTCAGAAATGATATAATATGCATATTCTACACTGATAGAAAAATGCATCTTAATATTGACGATGCCCTAACATCAGAATTGTGACATCAATGTTACTACAAATGTCATCAATGATGCTTAAAGTAACATCAATCCAATGATTAACGTCTTCGTACAATTTTGTAATATTTTACGTGTCATCTATTTTATGACAACAGTGACATCAATTCGATGCCACATTTTGTATATTATTAACATTATTTTCATGATTACAATGTGTTATAAGAAGCGAAAATTCCTATATTCTATTTTTTTAAATAATTTAGTTAAATACATGAAATTTTCAAAGTAGAATGATTACGAAAACCACATGAGGCATGGTGCTGGTGTCTTATTACTGAGAGTTCTGCTGTAAACAAAGGTCGTAATTCAGCAAACGTGAAACAAACATATGCAACGGGTAAGTAAATAATAATATTCTCTCACTTTGACTTAAGTCAACTCCAATGACTTTGAATTAATGACAAACTGTCATTAAATTGATGCTGATGTGTCCTTTCTTCGATGTTACTGCGTCATCGCACTGAGGACATGTTCGCCATTTCTGTGATGCCGATGTGTCATCTCATTGATGACATAATTTCATTTTGACCCTGATGACACTTTTGCCAAGTGATGTTAAGGTTGTCATCACAATGATGACAAGTGTCATGGGGTCAAAAACGAAGACACTTGTCATTGTACTGATGTCAAAATACATCAGCGTTATGACGCCTTTTCTATCAGTGTATAACAATCTTTGATTTATCGGGAATTGCCAATTTTAGGTTTAAAATTTTCACCCAAAGAGCTTGTGACCCGATTTTTTTCTATTTCGCCCTTTCTCTCTTATTTATCGACACAACGTTGTTTTTAACTTCTAATTTTTCTGTTTCTTGAGGTACTATGGAGTTACCTTGTTTTTTCAAAAAATACATGGAGTTATCTAGTTTTTACATACAAATTGGTATTTTTCTGATTTTTGTTTTTTAAATAACTTTTAAATGAGAAACTATATTAAAATTTCGATCTTACAGGGTGATAGTTAATGAAACACGCTTTCTATTTTTGGTGTAATCTCATTTTTCCCAAAAAGTGGAGTTAACTAGTTTTTCCATACGGCCACAGATATATTACTCAACAATATCAAGAGAATTTTAAAAAGATTCAAGATATTCACAACATATTGATCACGCTCAAAACACCAGAAGACGTATACAAGGAAGATATAAAGTACAAAGGTTTAGAAATGAATATCGAAGAAACACCCTCTCAGTATCTTTACCAACTATATTAAATAAAATATCTCTAATATCCTTAAATTAAAAAATAAAAATAAAATAAATTAAAAATAAACATGTTTTAAATTTCATTAAAATCGGTTTGATAGTTTCTGAGAGGAAGAAATTTCCCCCTATCTTCCCTCTTGGTCCTACGGCCATTTTTAATAGGCTTGGTCCTTGTGCCAATAAGAACCTATGACCCAAATTTTATCAAGTTATCTCCAAAGTTGCGACCTGTACTTTGCGCACAAGGTTACATGGACAGCCAGCCAGCCAGCCTGCCAGCCAGCCAGCCTGCCAGCCAGCCAGCCTATCAGCCAGCGGGACGAACATCGTTAGTTCGACTCAGAAAGTGATTCTGAGTAGATCGGTGTACTTTAAGGTGGGTCTAGGACCACTATTTTAAGGCACTTAATATTGATAGTTAAGTGCAGTGTTGGCACTTCGTGGGTAATTACCCGTATTAGGTGAACATTTTTACTGCCGTGGATGTAGATCAGTTGTAGTTTAAAATTCTTTAGCTTCGTACAGACGATGGTCAGATCTTACAATGTTGTCATTGTCAGATGCATTAATTTAGAGCACATCTGCCAAATAAAAATAGCGTACAATGTTCACACAGTTGCAAGACATTTTTTTGTCAATTTTAATGACAACATTGTAAGATCTGACCACCGTCTGTACGAAGCTTTAGTTTCGATATCGGAAGGACAATTATATATAAAAATTGTTGAGAACTTTATATTCAAGTAGTTACCCAAATAAAATCAGGTTTGACTTCAGTGATTAAATATGTATATATCACTTAGGTTTGGTTTATGAGTTCTCAGTTAAAATAGGTTTAGTTCATCTGAATATACAAAATTTTGACAGAACAGCTTAGTTTTGCTTTAAATGTTGGTCTTTAATGAAATAACAAAAAAAAAAAAAAAAAAAAAAAAAAAAAAAAAAAACACGTTAAAGCTTAAGCTTAATCCACATCTCAAAAACCCTGCCTTAAAGTACTGTTGATACGATAAATTCACAATCTTCTCAACCAAAGTCATTGTTGCTTTTTAAGGAAAAATTTTAAGCTTTCAATAAAGAGTTGCAAAAGCTTGATAATAAGTGGTGTAACTTTTGAACCTGAGATTTCGATTAATATGAGCTTGAAAGTGATTTAGAGCAATAAGTTGGTTGAAAAGGTATTCACACTGAAAAATTACAAAATCGCTTTTGTTGAGAGAATATTTAGTGCCCTTTAAACTTGTAAAAGAGATTTGAGAAGCACACTGTTGTGGGAAACCATTACAGGAGTTTTATCTACTAAAAAGAGTATACAAAGAAACTAAGCATAATAGTTTTGATAGCAACATTTGAGTTTTAGTACACTATCAGTCATAACAACAGATATTGTTAGTTGTTGGTATGATTATTATAAACAAAATTGTGCTTATACCCGAATATATGACAGCTGCAACTGAATTAACACATAATTGGTGTTCATAACAAGAGATTTGATTGTCGTTATCAATATATTTTTTTTAACCGGTCAAATGAAGCCCATAAGGGGCAAGGACTTGTCCAAAGGTAATCCCAATGAATGGAAAAAATGGCTTATTTTACAGTATGATGTCCTAGGGCAGGACCATATAACCCAGCTTACATTACAAAGGAGAAGTCATAAAACTAATCCATGGTATACTCCAGAGGAATAGCTTTGAAATCGTTTCAAAACGAAGAAATGTCGTTAAAAAACGAAGACATGTCGTTTCACTGCAATCTTTTTTAATAATGACATGGTCCATACTTGCACTACATTGGACCAGCCCAGGATCAAAATGGATCAAGTAGTCCAATATAATTTGCAGGGTATAAAAAAATAATGCATACATACATACATATGCACGTGTATATGTTCATACCTATAAGAATACGTAAATTACTTACCCCTATTTATTAAGTTTTTGCACATTTTCCATTTCTGACCGCAAAGATATTTTTTAAATATAAAATTAAAAATTATTTTAATCTATCAAATCTTTTGACAGCAAATTTAGTAAGCAATTGGGGCTTTTAACTATTTTTTGGTTGTGAATTCCGAATAATTTTATTTTCATTTGTTGTACTCGAATTGAAACTATTCCAGCAATCAATAATTAGCTGCAATAAATGAATTAACATTTATATTACAAAATTTATTGACGAAAGCAAATTATTGATTGCAATGACCAATATTCAGTATTGCTCTATATTAAATTCGGTTGTAATTATAACTATTTGTACTATTACAAAAAAGCTTTATAAAATACATAACTGAAATTTAGCTCATAGAATAAATTCGAAAAAAAAAAATGTTGAACATTTGTACTTATTTTTAGAACTAAATTAAATTAGTTATCATAACTAATAAAAGAATTGAAGGAATCATATTTCAGTTGGAACATCGTTTTAATAATCAAGAGAATTAAAAATCAGTTAGAACTATACATTTTTAATAGTTGCAATAATAAATCATGTTACTTGATCAATATTTTATTACTGCAACTGTTTCCCAACCAATTTGTTTTCTGCGTGTAGAAAAAATGTTGTTGTTGTTGTTTACTTACATTTTTAAACGTTAATTTGATTTCAGGTGTAAATTCATTTTAATCAGGTAATTTTGCTTCATCTCAAGTGTAATTTAAAATTTTGTTGGTGGTAGCACTGGTTCAGTGATGTGTTAAATAGTCTGAATTTTGCAACTTATGTCAAATCTTGATTCTCAAACTCACTTCCTTAAGTCATAATAGTGTGTGTATGAAGCTTTAATTAGTTGATGTATGGTCACATTATACATGTCTTAGAAGTTAAAGGTAAATAACTTACATTGCGAAGCACCCAACGTAAAAGCACGTCAGAAGAATTATGTCTTGTCTAATGTTGCTTTTAAGTAGTTCAAGTTGTTTAAGTTTATAGAAATCAAAAAATTTTAAACAACATTTTGAAAATTTCCTTATAATACAGTCAACACAGAGTAATTTTCATAATTTTCTCCAAGGGCTTTTGGAAAAATGTGGCCCATATTTGCGAAAATATTTAGGGTTAATTCTGGTAAGGAATAAAAGCACTGTTTTTATGTAAAGGTGTCTATAAACCGCATATGGCATATTTTTTGAAGTATTTACATACACATAGTTACAACTTAATATTTAGTTTACATCGAAAATATTTTCATTAATATTATAGCTTTTGTTTGTGTGATTTTGGGCTTTGATTTTTTTTACTGTCTCTAAAATACATCGGTTTACACAATAAAGCCACTTTAAATAGTGTACGGTGTACCAACTCCTTTTTTTTATAGATATTTTTTTTAGTTTTATTCCTCTTTTTCTGTTTTTTCCACTCTCTGTGGAAAAAACGTGTGGAAATGCTGAGGAAAATATAAAAAACTGAAATGTGTGCATAAAAAACAACACGTATGGTGAAGTGGTGAACCAATGCGGACAACAATATACCAACACATGCAATTGGAATAGGAATACTAGTATGACAACTGTGATATTGTTAAAAGCTATACATACATAATTGTAGAAAAATGTATTTAAGGCTGTGTGTTAGTGTATTTGGGTGCAAATGTTGGCACACAGAAACAAAAACAAATATGTACCAGAAGTTATATCAGACTGTGCTTGCGGTCGACTATAAAAAAACTTTGTTTTTTTTATTTTTTCTTGGCCAGCATAGGTCAACTAAATTAATAGTGAGTCCTGGATCGTTTGTTTTGTTGTATATTATTTATTAAATTTCATACAGAAATTGCTTATATTTTGTTCAATTAAAAATGCTTGTAAATAAAAAACTTAAAAGATGTGAAAATAAATGTACTTTTGAAATATAAAAATGATGAAGTGCGTAGGGTTTCAAAAATGTTCCATATGCAAATACAAGAAAGCCATAGTTAAGTTGGAATTCCGTTTGATTTCAGTTCAAGAACTAGTTCAGTTTTAGTTTAGTTTTTGTTCAGTCTATGTAAGATATTGGATACACAAATTTTAAATTGAATAATTATAAATAAAAAAACCAAGTATGCCATGCCGAATGTTATGTACCCTTCACTATGATGCGTTATATAAATACTTTTCTTTAGATACAAATAAACTAACTTTGTGTCACGTTCAATTGTCCAAACTCGAATATTAATAAATATTAATGAATTAAAAAAAAAAAAAAAAATATTGTCGGATGTTGTGTATTGATAACCAAGATGCTTGTACCTAATTTGAAGACTTTGGTTCCTGCCTTTCTTCAAAATTTTTTTTTTCAGTTCTAGTTCAGTTCTAGTTCAGTTCTAGTTCAGTTCTAGTTCAGTTCTAGTTCAGTTCTAGTTCAGTTCTAGTTCAGTTCTAGTTCAGTTTTAGTTCAGTTCTAGTTAAGTTCTAGTTCAGTTCTAGTTCAGTTGTAGTTTAGTTCTAGTTCAGTTCTAGTTCAGTTATACTTTAGGTTAAGTTAAGTTCAGCTCTAGTTCAGTTCTAATTCAGCTCTAGTTCAGTTCTAATTCAGATCTAGTTCAGTTATTGTAGTTTTTCTTTAAATTTTAAATGTTTTTAAAAATCAGGCCACTATTGATTTAAAATTACTAAAGAAATTTTATATAGAATAATTTAATTACGATTATTTGCTTTAGTTTCCGTTTGAATGGTTCTAGCCAAAGAAACTTTACTCTCCAAAACTTATATTTCCTGCTTTCGTAAACTCTTTTAAAAATATTGTTTTTGAATATGGGGTACTAAAAAATCCTTTTGTTTAACAAATAAAAACCGCAAAGGCAATATTGTATACTTTTTTTTATCAGAGAAAGAAAATTAACTGAAAAGGAATATTTTTCTTCCCCTAATAAATAAAATAGTTTTTAATCTGGTTGAGTGTGATTGTGTGATTGTATTCGTTATATTTATGCTAAAACAGAAACAACAGAAAAACTAAAAGAAAATAAAAAGCGATAAAATAATCAATAAAAGAAAAAAGAACTAATCCCCCCCTTTTTTATTGTTTTTATTTAAACTTTGTGCATTTAATTGTGTGAGGGCAGTTTCAAGTACAAGCGGATAAAAAGGACGCATTTAAATGGTGTACATGTGTGTTGTTTTTGTCTGTGAATTTTTTGATATTGGTGTTAGTGGCAGAGGTGTACTCATACATACAACTTGTTCAAAAGAATTTTGTTGTTTATAGTTGTGTATGTGTATGTGTTTGTGTTTTTTTGTTTAATGTTTTTGTTGTTGCTGTTGATGCTGATAGTGGAGGCCATTGGAATGATAGTCAGGTTGTTAGTTTAGCTGTTGTTTCTTCTTGTTTGTATTGTCCAAGTTGTTGTTTATTTATAGATTACAATGGCGTAAATAACCATTAACATGCACGTGCTTGCTCATGTATGTATTACAACCTAAGAGTTAGCCATGGCAAGTATTAAAACGTGTGTATGGGTTAATGTTTCTATGAATGTATGTATGTACGAATATTTAAATAAAATAAGTTTTTGTAGTTAAATTTAATTACAGTCTCTGTTGTTTTGATTTGCATACTTTTTTTTTAGCATCAAAAATATTTGCCAAAGCCTTAAACAATTAAATCAGTTTATTTGCTTTTTTCGAATACTTAAATTGAACTTTTATTTACACACATTTTAAAATAATTTGCGGAGATTTATAAAAATATTTGGTTTTTTGTATGTAAATGTTTAATGAAATGCATTTTAATTTGAATTAGTTTTATTGTTTTTAATTGAGTTTTAAATAAAAATAAATATTTGATTTATTAAAATACAGTAAACATTTGTTTAATGTTATTAACAGATTTAACCAAATATATTGTAAATTTACTTAATAGACTTAAATGTGAACGAATCAGAGCCAAAAATTTCTAGAAAAAATTTACTTTTTAGTAAAAAATTTGACTTAATAAATAATTTATTTTTGGAGTAGTTTTTTTAAAAGCATGTCTGAAAATGAGTACATATGAGGCTATCAGCGCATAAGTGGTGTTACCCCAGAGTATTTATTATGAGATAATAAGGAGTTAACACTACTCTACTATGTTTCTAGCGCCATCTGTTTTGGATACAAACAGTTGGCTTACTCGAGTATTGCACTGTAAAGAACAGTGCATAGAACATATCTTACACCAGAACCGAACCGAACCCAACTTTAATTGTGGGTTACACCACTTCTACGCTGATAGCCTCATATGCTCTTCTATTGTTCTTTAAATATGTCGTCTTTGTAAGAAAAAGTATTCTTTACAATAACTGCCTATTTCCGATGTGCGACAGAATTCTTCCATTCGTATATCTACATTTAAAACAAAAGCAAAGTTTTTAGAATTTGTTTTTGTTTTAAATGTAATTGTTCGATAGAAAGAATTGCTTCGCACATCAGAAATAGGCTATTAAAGTTTTTTCGAGACAAGAGTTTTTTATTTTTTTCCTTTATTTATTACATTTGGGAATATAAGATATCTGCAAGATTCTTCCTTCTTTCTATTTCATGACTGGTTTCTCATGCAGGTTTGAAAGCGAGAATATGACAGAATAGTGATACAATCAAAGTTTCAATCAAATTCTATAGTCCTGAAAGATCCAAATCTTGAAATTTTTTAAGTCCCGAATTTCAGAATTATAGATCTTAAAATCCAGAACTTTATAATCCCGAATTCTGATATCCTAAATTTAAAAATCCCATTTTTAAAGCTTTAGTTAGCGAAGCCGGTGTTAAGATTTAAGTGGAGCTCTTTTCGCAATAATCTGGTGGATGTGTTTCATACGCAAATCGCAGAAGTGGTGATTGGTTTTCTAAGTTTAATAACGAAAGATTTGAAGTCCACAATTAGTAGCGAAAATCAAGTGATATGCCAAATTACAAGGGATTGAAAGAAAATGCAGCTTTTTTATGATAAAATCGTTAAAGAACCATTTAGATATTTTATAGATTAAAATTTCAACTGGCGTCATATAAAAAATCTTTATTCAAACAAAAAGTGAACTCTATTTCATTTACAAAATAGCTTAAGTCCAATTAAGCGCATAATTTTAAATAAATTCTAAACAGTTTTCCACACAATTTATTTCCACTCAAAAAGGTCAACTTTATTATGAATTAATTTTGCCATTTACAGACCAACCTTTTTTACGCTTTTCTTTTGGATACGCCAAAGAAAAAGGAAAACTTAAATATTGGAAACAACAACAAATTGCCTTCTTAATACTCATAAGCGTTACAAAAAAATCCAAAAAAAAAATAAACAATTTTAAAGCACCCACGTTTTTTGGCCAGAATATACAAAAAGAAAATGAAAGCGCACAACAAAAATGGGATAAAGCTGTCTGATCATCCATGTTAACGTTAATTGACAATTGATTACAATCAATTGGTCTGACAACACAACATAACCGGGCATCTACCCACGAAAGAAAAAAGTTAAAGACAATTCGGAAAATAAAAATCTGAAAATGCGGAACAAAAAACCCCAACATCAGAGCAAATGTGACAGAAAATATACTTAAGTAGTCGCTAAACGCCTGGAATTTAAGGATCAGACAGATAACAACAATAAAAACACCAACCAGCCTTTTTGTCTTGTTTGTGTGCGTCGTTGCATGAGTGCGAGTGTTTGCTTTTATTCCCAACCAAACAAAACAGTTAAAGGTCTTGAGGAGATTTTGTTGTCAAACATAAATTTTATGGGTTCAGAAAGAAAGGAAAAACAAAAAACTTCCATGAATTAACAAATAAAAATATCAACAGGATGTTAAGAGAGCAATTTTGAAAAGTTAAGAGTACCAAAGAGCATTTCCGACATTCCTTTTCGGAGTTATTGAATTTTTTAAGCTTTTCATTCATCGTTTCGCCAAATTCGGTACAAAAGTTTGACATGCGCTTTGAGCTTTTTCAATTTCAAACCGAATTTTGTTTTGATTACGAATATAATTGAATGTTCAAGGAACTGTTTAGTTCAGTTTACATTAAGAGTGTTTTAAAAGCGGTTGCTTGTTAAATAATTCGCAAAATAATACGAGAGTGTTAAAGTTTATAGTGAAAAAAGAAAAAAGAAAAAAAAAAAAAATAAATCATAATATTAAAAAAACAAAGGAGAAAAACTTAGTGCTAAAAGTCGAAAATAAGCCGGCTAGCAAGAGTTTAAGCAAAACACATTCATATAAAAAAAAGTTTAAATTTGTAATGCAAAATTTTTTTTCTTAATCCTCGTTACAATGTGAAGAGAAAGCAAGAGATAATTGGATTAAAATTTGTTGAATTAATGAAATGAAATTGTTTGAAATAACAATAGTATTAATAAAAACGTGTATTGAATTTAATAACTAAAACTATAGCATACTTTTAGGTTGGTGGGTTTTTAAAAAATTACTTTTAAGTATTTTAGGGTTCTTTCCTAAAATTTTTTTATTTGCATTTTTTATTAAATAAAAAAAAAAAAAAAAAAAAAATACTAAAGCTACGGTCAGGTCAGACTTATCAAATATTTGACGAAAAAAACGGGACCAACAACCAAACTAAAAAATCATTTCGCTTAATATCAATATTTATTTTGATTAAAATACCACATCTTACAAAAAACTGTTTTTTGCTATGTCTAGTAGTATAATTAGTATATTTTGTAATTATAAGACCATTTTAAATCTCACTAACTATTAACAAAAGTAGGGGTTACGCTTATTTGATCAAATATTTAATAAGTGTGACCGTAGCTTAACTGTAATTAATTAACTTTAATTTATTAAAAAATAAAACAAGCTTAATTAAAAAGATTTTCCCATGAATAACATAATTTTTCATCAATATAAAATTTTAAGTGTCCTCAATGGTCATTAAGCAGCCTTTTTAAAATTTATATTTATCTCAATATATCAATTAATATCACATTGTATACTCTTCTTTCAAAAAAATAGACAATTTGGTTTATTTTTAATTAATGGAACCTTTTCCAAAAAGAACTAAGTTTGAGTAAAACAAATTCTAAGCCAGTAGCAGGTTTAAAGTTCAACATGATTTCCAGAACAATATTCAAACAACTTAAAAATAGGAGATTATTTTTATATTTTGTTTCAAAAATGACCGGCTGAAACTAAATCGCTGAAGACTCGTTATGTAAACAGAATTTTAAAAAATTTTTAATTTTTTTTTTGATGTTGTCCTGACAACATTTTTGTCCGGACTTTGATTTTCCGAAATTAATGAATCGAGCTGCAGAAAACTTTCAGTTAAAATATTTTTGTACGGACAAAGTTTCTGTCATGGGCGAATTCACTAAGACCGGGTTGTGGAGATGTGGAGTAAGATTAAACTAAGCTTAACATAGTCTGGAACTCGGATTTTGCCGCCGAAATGTGATTTTTTTTATTATTTCATTAAATACCAACATTTTAAGAAAAACAAAGCTGTGCCGTCAAAATTTTGTATACAAACTAAATAATTAATTAATTAATACTCATAATTTGCCATCCAACACACAATCTGGTTTTCGTCAGACTCATAGCTGCGTAACGGCTCTTGTGGAAGTTAGTGAAAATATACGGCAAGGATTGGAAAATGAAAATATTCTTGACTATGCAAAGGTTTTCGATACGGTAGATAATGACATACTTATCCGAAAACCTTAACACTTTTTTAGATTTACGAACACGTCAACCAAACTTAAGGCAGAATTAGTCTTTACTTTCTGTTCTGTTACGAATTAGCGGATCTGTTTTTGTTATTTAAAAACATGATTTTAACAAACTGAAACCTGTGAAATTCAGTTTGTTAAAATCAAAAACTTGTTAAGTAAAATGTATGTGCATTAAACTTATTGAAATAAAACAACGGACGGTGTAAAACTTATAAATTTGTCATAAATGGCTGATCAGTTGCTACAGAAAAAGTAACTTTTACAATTTCGTAACAGAATGGCACGGGACAGAACAGAAACAGAAAGTAAAGACTTATTGAGCCTTAATTCTGCTTTTATATTTTCTTATCTTTTAGAACGCACACCATTGCGGTTTGTAAGACTCAGGGTTCTATTCTAGGTCCAATTTTATTTTCTTTTTATGCAAATGATTTGCCAAAACAACTCACTAAATGTAACATCCATTTATACGCCGATGACGTGCAGCTCACGGGGATTTCCTACCTAAATGACGACTTAAATAGAATTTACCTTAGGGCAAGTTCAAACGGTTTCTGTTTCAATCCTCACAAATCTAAATGCATTTTAATATGTAAAAGAAGCTAAATTCCCTCCATATCTGAGGATATTGTTTTAAATGGCGAGAAAATTGAAAATGTTAACAAAGCGACAAATCTTGGTACACTTATAAAATTATTACAGTAACCGATTGTGGGCTATTAAATTCGTTTTCCGTACTGTTAAAATTTAATAAAAATATAGTTGTTTTACGAATAATTTTATTTTTTAACATATATGTTTGTTATTCAAAAAACAAACTACCAAAAAATATTGTTTTTCCGTATTTATTTTGTTATGTAGTTTGATTTTTGTCGGTTAAAATATATTTTTTAAAAGTAAAAACTATTCAATTTTAAGGAATATGCAGTTTAAAAAATAAAAAATTTAAAAATGAATGTAAAAATCATTTGTTTTAAATGAAATGTAAATGATCCGTGTTTTGAATGAATTTTAAGTTGTTTAAAATGAATTTTCGTTTGAATTTAACTACATAATATTTTGAGTGTATCATTTTCAATGGCAATTTGACCTGGAATAATCATGTAAATTACCTGGTTGGTCAAGCTTATGAAAAGTTCTCGTCTCACACCTTTAAGAATAAGAGCATTACTTGCTAAATCATACTTGATTTATTCCTGCTCTATGGGTGTGAATTATTTAGAAGCTGTGACTCAGTTAGTAAAAATAAATTGAATTTCTTGTTCAATACCATAATAAGATATGTGTATGGATTAAGACGGTTGGATCATATTTCCTCTGCTGCCAATAATCTTCATGGAGTATCCTTTGAAAGTCTGCTAAAAGTTCGCACTTCTCCTTTTTTAAATAAAATAATAAGCATTCAAACACCTTAATACATATGGGCATTTCCTGGGGTCACGAACGTACACAGAAAAAAATTATTTTCATATTTGAATACGAAAATCGCATATTTGATTACAAAAATTTTTGAATTTTCTGCGATGACGATTTTTGCGGTATTGATAAAAAAGTTTGTATGTATAATTGTTAAATTTTTAGTCAACAACCAAGTTTATTGAGTCAATAAAAAAAGTTGTTGCCCAAAATAATTTTTTTCAACAAAATGTTTACTTGATTTGTTAAAATAAATTGTTGAAAATGTTGAATAAATCAAACAAAATGTTAATCGAATCTTTATTTTTTTTATTTATTAATGATGATGTTATAAATGTTTAATAATTTTTAATATCAAAAGTAATTTCTTGGGAATACAAAATTTTAATTTAAAAAATTTTAATTTAAAATTTAATATTTATAAAAACACTAAAATTTATTATGCGGGGATAAGTTAGTTCCTATGCGCATTTCACTGGATGCTTAGGCCAGATCATCAGGAAACCTTTTCCAAAGACTTTGGCAAAACTAAATACATTATTCAAATAAAACTGTAAAACAAATGAGAATTATGAGCTTTTAAAAATGGACAAGAGTTGTTAAAATACTGTCTTTACTTTGATCCAAATATTGTAAATGAAGAAATATTTAATTATTTCATTATTAAATATGTTTTATTGAGTGCTATTTTGCAAAGTGCCAATTTGATAAATTTTTGCTTTGAATCGAACAAAAAGTTTGTTGACCTAAAATTTGATGTAGAAATAATATAGAACACAAAACTTTTTCTTGCATTTTTTTTGCGATTCAAAAGCATTTCTGTAGCTGTTTGTTTAGTGAAAGAGATGGATTTTTTCGAGTTTAAGTTTTCATAATGATAGTTATAAACATGTGGGCACGAACGTGCGCAAAATAGAATTCAACTTTGGCTGACAGTAGTTAAATGTAAAAATCTGCGTAATGGAACGGAATATTTAAAAGTGATTCATTTATTTTAAAAGTGTACTAATGCAGGTCTCCATCCAGTATTTACAAAAAAAAAAAAATATCTCTCTTGGTTTTTGTTTAATTGGCTTATGTACCGGACGCGAACGTACAGGTCGCGAACAAACGAATTTTCCATATGTTTTTTTTATTATCACCCTGCAGTTTCCCATAAATACCTTCAAATTTCCTTAACAAGCAACTTAATACACAATTAAGAATTTATTGTAATGGAGAGATTATGAAGAAAGAGTGTAAACATAACATTTTTTTTTCCAGTTCCCAGTGCAATTTTCTCAAGTAAAAAAGTTGAGACATGCTATGAAATCATTCTTTTATAACAACATAGACTTTTTTTATAATAATAAATAATAAAAGACGATGATTATCAACATTTTTTTTCATCCTGATATACCATTCTGGGGAAATGCCCATACTCGATAAAATACGTTTTTTTTTAATTGCCAAGAAATCGAAATATTGTAATACCTCGACTTCATTTAAGGCCGTTATACACTATCCCACAAAGTCTTTAGTAATTTACAAAAATGCAAAGAATAATTAGATCAGAGAAGTATTTTTGAAAAATACGTAAGACTTTGTGAGATAGTGTGTAACGCCCTTTACTAGCATCTGATTGGTAGTTTTATGTACAATCTTTGTTAAATTTCTTTAAATAATTTTTACTTTTTTAATTTTATTTAATAATTTTTTGAACTTTATTTATATTTTTTTATCAACACTATTATATTTACTTGTATCAAGTTTGTTTGCTTTAAATAGAAGACCCAGTCTTGTTGTAAAGGAAATGGAATCAATAAATAAATAAGATTGGCGATGGCGGCACAAATCTGGTTTCAGATTAACTAAGTCTAGTTAAACTGAGAACTCAAAAACACGCTGAAAAAATGGTTGAATTGTGGTAAAAAGAACTATATTACGGTAACCGTCATGGCCACAAAGAATGCGTGACCTTAGGATAACAAGGTTCTCTCTCACATTTAGTTAAGGTGCAAACTGAACCTGGTTGCCCAAAGGTCGCGAATTGGTTGTTGTTTTTAGCATTTTTGTTGTCACGATTAATAAAAATTAATTTTTTCCTTAAGCAAAAAATGTGTATCATCCTTGAAATTTCAAAAACGGATTTTACCGCAATAAAAGCTTAAGCGGCAAAAACAAAATTTTACAGTAGAATGTTTTTTTTATTCATTTACAACTAATCCCACGATGTCACACGTTAACGTTCGCATAGAAAATAACATTTAAGACAAAAACAAATTTTAGAAATTGTTTTTGATTTAAATGTAATTCCTATGCGAACGTTAGTGTGACATCGTGGGATTGGCTGATAGTGTTCTTAACACCGCTGGTCAGGCAAGGCTGCCAGCTGTTAAATATTTGTTATCTGAAGAGTTTTTTACGGCGTATTAAGCAAATGGAACTATCCGACGACTTTTTTTTTGCCTGCAATTGAAGAATATGAACTGGACGATATGTGGCTTAACGAGCGAAAAAATACGACCGATTTTTTTTCCAAAACGCATAATTTCACGTTTTGGCGACGTAAATTGGCAACCAAGATCATGCAATTTGACGCCGTTAGACTTTATTTCGTGGGACTATATAAAAGACCACATCTACGTTAATAATCCCCTAATAATCTCTGAATCAGTAGAAGACCAACAATCGTCAAGTTATCGCCGAGATACCGCCCGAAATGTGTGAAAAGGGTTCGAAAACTAGCTTTAAGAGATTGACTGCTGTCACGAATCTAAGGGCAATCGTTTACACAGAAAAAAATATTTTTCCAATTCAAACAAAAAATTTGTAGAATCAAACAATTTTTTGTCTGAAATCGGTCCTACAAACAAATTTGCATATTCAAACAATTTATTTGCATTTTGTTTACTGAAAAAAAACACAAATTTTTTCAAACAAATAATTTAACTGAATCAAACAAAAAGTTTACTGAAATTCAAAATCAAAAAAAAAAAAAAAGTTTTTGCACAAGCAATGACGCGCACACAAGTAAGCACTGTATGAGAAGGTGACGGCAAAGCAGAGCCGCCGACTGGCTTTGAAACACATTTTTTTGTTGGAATAATTTTTGAACGAAGTCTTATTTATACACACAACACAATGTTTTTCTTTATCACTCTCTGTTGCTGTATCCTTTCCTTTGCTAAAGAAGAAATGTAACCAAAAACGGCAGCAGACCGACTCGATATGTTTTTCGTCATCATTCTATTTTTGTATTTGATGTATTTAACCAAACAGTTTTAAAAAATTGAATACGGGATTTTGTTTCTTATAATGTCGTGTCTGCTATTGTTGTTCTTATAGTTGCACTTTTTTAAAGCGTCCAAAAAAAGACTGTGTGTGTTTTTTGTTGTTGTTCTTATATTTCACATAAAGAAGTGTTGCTTACGATCAAATAAAAAAATGCAAAAAGACGACAACATTAAAGAGCGTTAAATATTTCATACAAAATTATGAAAAATTGACACCAATAACGCGTTTATTTTATTTTTGAAGAGTTGTCCACATTTTTGTTGGTTAAATAAAAATCAAACAAAAATATTGATTGAATCAGTAAAAATATTTAAAGAAATTAAAAAAATTTTCAAACCAGCGGTTGTTTGAAAATAATTCGGCAATAATTTTTTCTGTGTATGTTTTTTTTTTTTTGTTGTTCTTATATTTCACATAAAGAAGTGTTGCTTACGGTCAAATAATAAATGCAAAACCACGACAACAATAAAGAGCGTTAAATATTTCATACAAAATTATGAAAACTAGAAGCCAATAACGCGTTTATTATATTTTTTAATAGTTGTCAACATTTCTGTTGGCTAAAATAAAAATCAAACAAAAATATTAATTGAATCAGTAAAAAAATTTGTAGAAATTAAAAAAAATTTCAAACAAGCGTTTGTTTGAAAATAATTCAGCAATAATTTTTTCTGTGTAGACGACATTCAAGGTCCAAGCATGAGAATGAAACAAAAGTCTCATCGAAATCATAGCTTTATGTGTGCTTTATTTAACTTAACTTTTGAAACCGAAAAATGGATAACCCTTTATCTTACTTTTCTCACGTATTAGCAGGATAGCGGCAATTTTTTGGCTCTTTAGCAGTTTTGCCGTAACTTTGATGACCTACTAAGGAAGATTGCTTCGGCTTAGATAAAGGTGGAATTCATAAACACAGTGATGCAATTTAACACTAAACAGGAATAGTTTGATAAACTCCACAACTTTTCTGTAGACAATGCCTTAAATTCATTTTTGCATAGTAACCGTATTTACTGCACGACGATGGCAAAACGTGTGCAATGTTTTAATTTGTGATGATTTGTCTTTAGTTTATACTTTACTAAATGAGGAGCCGCAGAACAAAACGTACTTTTTCACACATTTATAATTTTTTGGAAATTGAGGTTTATTTCTTTCGACCCCTTAAAAAACTGTATGAACCTGGAAATGGAAACAAGTTTTTGGCTTACCAAAAGATGAATCAAACTGCCGTAAGTCAACACATTAAATGTC
The DNA here is from genome assembly GCA_963931875.1 of Pollenia griseotomentosa. Classification (NCBI taxonomy): domain Eukaryota; kingdom Metazoa; phylum Arthropoda; class Insecta; order Diptera; family Polleniidae; genus Pollenia; species Pollenia griseotomentosa. The sequence goes on along the minus strand of OZ007562.1, from coordinate 169,489,444 downwards.
AAGGATGTTTAATATCAAACCAATTGTATATCGAAAAAAGTACGTTTTGTTAAAATAAAATGAAAAAAGTACGTTTTGTTTAAAAAAATATTTAAATTTTCTAAAAATTCTTGTAATTCTTCCATGTTTTAATTATACTATTGTATTAATTATTTTTTTCATAACACTCATTCATCAAACAATAGTCGAACAAATACAAGTTTACCTAAAAACAAAAGCAAAGTTTAAAAATAGTTTTATTTTATCATAAATTTCTAAAATGAAATAAAACTGAGAATTTTGACACGTTTCTCTCTCTTTAAAAAACGGTAAATTGTATGATAAACACAAAAACAATTTCTTAAACTTTGTTTTTGTTTTAATGAACATTTTAACTTTTTCGACCCGTTTCCAAGAATAGTCACCATTATTTAACAGTTAATTTTAAAGAAAATGAAATGACATAAATAAACGTCAAACAAATTAAGCATATTAAGAATTGTTATGTTATTAAAACAATTACACGAATAAATGGCAAAAACAATGAAAAAAGCACGTTTAGAAAAAAAAAAATTAAAAAAGTACGTTTTGTAATGCACCAATTTTTTAAGAACCCATTTCCTTGGTAAAAAAAAGAAACAAATATGCTAACTAGATTTTTTCTTAAAGATTTCAACCCAAATATTATAAAAATATCAAAAAACCAATTTGTCAAAAAATGCGAAAAAGTACGTTTTGTTCTGCGGCTCCTCATATATTGCTAGAAATAACAGCATGCTGTTATTTGATACGCAGCTCATACACGGAAAGAAGTTTGTTTTCTAAAGTAATCAATTTCGTTTCTTTAAACAAGAAAATCAAAAACCTAAAAATAATTTCTTGATTTTAAAGCCTTGTTCACAATAAGACAAACAATTTCGATTTTTTTTCTATCTTTTTTCTTCCCAAAGTATTTCATATACATATTTTCCCTTCATTTTTAGAACAAAAATGTAACTAAATTTTTTTTGTAAAAAATGTAACTAAAGTTGAGTCTACTTTCACTTCAGAGACAATTTGTATGAAATTGAAGCTGACGTTAATAATTATTATTTTATTTAGTTTTGAATGAAAATTTCAACAAAATGTTTTGAAAATAATAATAAATACACCATTTTGTTGTGGACAAATTTTGCAAACGGTTTCTTAATTGCAAATGTGTGTTGTTGCTCTATTGTGAACAGCAGTGAAAATGTTGCTGCTATTGTGAACGAAGCTTAACTTATATTGTTCGTTTTAAGTAAAATTTGCTAAAATAAAGAAAAATTTTGCTTAAAACCAGCCACACATGTGTATGTATATTTAGAATTAGTAATTTTAGGCTTGGACGAGAATCATGGAAAATTTTCTTGGTTCAAGACATATTAAGTAAATAATTCTTTCCGTGTAATTCACCATACGTCTCATATATGTACATATGTAGAACGGCTTTTCTAAAGGGTCTTCAAGCGCATAAAACTCTAACAAATAATAATTCTGTTTTAATATTTAGTTCAATTCAGTTTTCAAATACTAAAATTGTCTATGATGAATTGTGATGGTCGGTTCATAAATAACCATACGTCGGTTATAAAGGCCCCTCCTTGAAATCGCTTTAATACAAAATGAATCATAATATTTCATTGAAGTTAGGTCTTAATTAATTTCATATGACTAAAATCATAAACATTTGCAATAGTAGTGCTTAAAATATCCCATTTAATTGAATATGGCTTAAGCCTATTTGTCGTCGATCCCATATAAAGCCTTTTTAAAGTATCTTTATATGCAATATGGCAGATGAACCGCTAGCTCAAATGAGGAAATGAGTCGTTTTATTTCGGCTTTGGAGCCTTTTGGGTTAAATCCGTTTCAGGCTTAAGTAAACCTTTGAAATTATGAAATTTCATAGAAACCGCCCACTCTGCCATGTATTGGGTTCACACAATTTCCTGCAAAACTTTCGAACTATCATCGGAAAAGTGAATTGATGTGGCTCTACATCATGAAGTCTGTATTTGTAATTTTCAGTGTTTTATTTCTTGGAAATAAACTTGCTGGTAAGACGGTTGTGTTTGATATGCAACTCCTAAAAAATTTCTTACAATGAGGTGACGAGTTGCTTTAACAGACACATCTACTTTTTCTAATTATTACTTTTTTTTTATAAATTTCTTGACAAGCCCATCTTTTAATCTTGGAATGTTTAACATACTCGTCCTAAAAAAATCTTTATATGATTATTTACAGAGTGCTAAAACCACAATGGTACACTTTGCGACTCTCTGTATAAATCGTATAGCAATTGTACGGCTGTAGGGATTATCTCACGAATTGTGATTTGCTTTTTGAAAGGGTCATTCGCTCTGTTATGGAAGTATCTTCAACAAATAAAAAAAGCGATCGTCGATGATCAATAACGCTCTTCATGCGATTTCAAGTAGACTCTTTCACGATTGAAAATCTTAACTGGGATTTTTTTTTATGTAAAGTTTTATTAAAACAACATTTTTTTTTCTTTAAACTCATACAAATTCAAAGTCTCAGCGCCTCTAGGGCATTAAAGAGACATACTGGCAAGTAATAGTTTGAACTGAAACAAAACTTCTAAAGATTTATCCTTTTTTGCGATATTTATTAAACGTATTAAAAACATTCCCTTTTATTTCGATAAAGGCTCAAGCCGAAAAATGTACAATATTTCCATCCATTTTCGCTTTGCACACAGAAAAATTCATCTGATAAAGAAATTTTCTTTGAAGTCAACCTCGATAAAGCTTTACGAGAAAATAATTGTTTTCGGTACTATTTCGAATTCTTTTGCACACTGGGTGAAGTATTCATTTTAAAATTTCGTTTTAATTTAATTAAGTTTGTATTTCTTCGACCTTTTTTAAATTATTAAAATAAAAAGTTTTTTCGAGCTCGAAAAAACTTTTTATTTTAATTTCGTTTTAATTTTTGGATTAATAGTTTAATTGCATTGAAATTAATTTTTTTAAAAATCATAAACAAATGAACTCAACTTGTATTCACAAATATTTTTTAAATGTATTAACTTTATGTCGCTGGTGCTCAAATAATTAAGTAATAACTTATATTCTTTTAAAAACCACTAGCCTAAAAACTAACATTTTAACTTAAACTTTCCAGTCATGCAATTGTTATTTTTATACCCACACCGCAATAGTGGGGAGGGTATTGTGCGTTAGTACTCTTGTGTGTAACACATTAAAATATTGTTTTTAGACCCGATCGACTCACAATCACTTTTTAAGTCGATTTAATACTGTCCTTCCGTCCGTACGTCCGACTGGCCGGCGGGCAAGTTGTCTGGTTGTCCATGTTGAACATGTGCGCATAGTATAGTGCTCAATTGTGAAGATAGTTTGATAATATTTGCTACAAAAATACGTTTGAATTCTCAGTAGGACAAAGCCTTATTGCAATGGTGAGAGTCTGTCTATAATTTCACATGGCAACCGTACAAACTTTTTTCCGGAATAGAGTCTTTGTGCTCAATAACCTTCGTATTGTAGTGAAATAAATGAGTAATGTTTCTGTGACCTACTTAAAATATAATTCACCAATACGATCATACAATGTAGTCACTTCAAGAAACATTTAAAGTCCAAATGAGTAATGTTTCTGTGACCTACTTAAAATATAATTGTCTGAAATATGATCATACAATTTAGTCACTGTAAGAAACATTCAAACAAAGAATAACACACTTTAAGTTCAAAGACTTAAAGTTACTAACATTACATTTAATTGCTAACTGAGTATTTTCACTTACCCTAATTCTATTGTAATAAGAATAACAAGAATAATTCTATTGTGATAAGAATATTATTGTAATTGTTATTTTATGTTACTATATATATTAAGTAAAAGAAGTTCAGTTTTAAGTTGTAACTGAGGGCTATGCCACGTCTTGTTAATTAAATATACTACAGTATCATGTTGGTATTAAGATTAAATTTGGTCCAAACTTATTTGATGGCAGTTTAAATCATCTAATCAAATTTTTTTTGGAATCAGTTCCTATTTGTCCACAGCTCCCATACAAAAACCACTCCCGAAAATAGATTTTATTAAAATAACAATTGGCCTGGATTGGATACCAAAGTTAACCACAGTTCTATAAGGCTTGAAGAGGAGTGGTCTCAGTAATCTTATAGGGTTTTTGACGGGTCATTATTCTGTTAGAGGCTAAGTCTGAGTTTATACTACTCATGTTTTATTGACATGATTCTTACTTTTTCTACTTTGAACATGAATTGGCGTTCAAATGATTCATCTCATGTTGACGACATGTTTTTTATTTTGTATAGTCTTACGTATGAATGTTTGCTTTTTTGGGCGGCATGAAATAACCCCCCAAAATATAACCCCCCAAAAAAATAATTAAATAACCCCCCAAAAGTTTGTACAGAGCACAACAACAAAGATTTTTGAGGGGTTATTTCTTTTTGTTTGGGGTGTTATTTCATTTTCTTAATTGGGGGACTATTTCATATGAAATAATTCCCCAAAAAATCATTATGAAATAAAGCCCCAATATATTTTTTTGGGGATTATTTCATTTTTAAATTTATTACGGAAACGTTTTTTGGCGCAAGGACTTTCTCCTCTATATTATTATGACAAACACCGCTTTCGTTAGCAAAAGCTGCTCTGTTTAGCCGGCCTTCGGCCGGAAGCTACAATTTTCTGCTCTATGGTACACTAAACACCGTCTTTGCTAAGTAAAGCTCCTAAATTTGGGCTTGCGCTAGGCCTAAGGCCGCCTATGCAGAAAAGCATAAATTAGCGAAGCCGGTATTTGTTATACCATAGAGGAGGAAATCGTTGCGCCCGGCCGAAGGCCGGCTATGCAGAGAAAATTTAGTTAGCGAAGCCAGTGTTTGTTATACCGTAGTGGAGAAAATTCTTGCGCCCGGCCAAAGGCCGGCTATACAGAAGGGCTTTAGTTATCGAAGCCAATGATTGGCTTATCATAGAGGAGAAAATCCTTGCGCTTGGGCGAAGTCTCAACCATGCTATCTATCGCATGATTATTTAAACCAAAACTGTACAATTAATGTATTATACATATTAGGGTCTTATTTCATTCCAGAATTTGGGGTCTTATTTCATATGAGCTAAGCCCCCAAAAATTAGGGTATTATTTCATTTCTATTTGGGGTATTATTTCATTTCATTGGGAGTTTATTTAATTTTCAAAATTGGAGGCTTATTGCATATGAAATAAGGCCCCAAACTTTGGGTAGTTATTTCATTATTTTTTTGGGGGATTATATTTTGGGGGGTTATTTCATGCCGCCGCTTTTTTGATATTGAAAACAAAATTAAACAACGAATGAAAAAGCAAAACGTACTGTCAGTACTTGCATCTGTGTACTCGTTTCTTTTCCCCTCGTCCCTCTCGCCAATAAAGTAGCAATCATGTCATTAAAACATGAGCCATTTGAACACAGACTAAACGAGTAAGTGGGACAATACCATACCGGACTTCTGCAGATTATGTGAGGATACTGAGGAGCTAGATACGATTAAGCATGTACGGTGCCACTATCCAAGGATACGGGGGCTCAAGCGGAAATTGCTAGGAGACAGGTTTCACGATGAACTGATGTAATCCAGTTGATCTACTTGGTGTTGTCAGGGAAATAGGCCGGTTATTTCTGATGGGGGATTGTAGGAAGAGAGTACCGTTCTCTACTATTTAACTTTACCTAATAATTCTTTTTTTCTCTCTTTTTTTTCCTCTATATTAAAAGGATTTATAATGGACCGCATTGGTCTCCGAGTGGAGGTCTACACTTGGGCGCATAACCCTTCTTAATCTAACCTAACCTAACCTATTCTAGCCTAACCTAACCTTACCTATTCTAATCTAACCTCACCTCACCTCACCTCACCGCACCTCACCTAACCTAACCTTCTATATTAGACAAATTGTTATGCTGGTAGGTCCAAAGTTAATCGTAGGTCCTCTTCCTTCCTTAAATCACTAATAGGCAAACAAGTCCCATATAGATGAAGATATCTAAATACTATTCGACACAATGGACTTTTCATTAATCTTAACCTTTTAACATAATATCGTTGTGGCGGGTCCATGATTGCCCCTTGGTTCTATATACGGTTCACTCTTAAGCATTTGTTTCGAGATACTGTGGTGTAGGGTATCGAATTGTCGGGCTATACCGACTATACTTTCATTCTTGTTTTTTGAAAACATTAAATTTTTACGCATATTTTTTCTATTTAATTTAGATAAAAAGATAAGCTTAAATCCGTTTCCCATGTGACAGTTCTCATATCAAATAACTTGTAATACAGACACATTTTAAATATTAAAAAAACAACAACAACAAACTGGCAAAATTGTGACATGCTCTAGTAATTTTTTGTGAATTTTAGTCAAACTGTGTATTTCTGTGTGTGCGCGTGTGTCCGTGTGGTCGAATTTAATTGACACAGCTGTAATTGTTTGTTTGAGTGCCGCTTTCAATGCAACTAGAAAAACACGAATTTATATTCAACAAAATTGTGGTATTGAAATTAAGTAGCAACCACAACTAAACGGCTAAAAACTAAAACGACAAACTTGTGTTCATAACAACAAAAAAAATAAAAAGCCGACCAGAGAAAAAGTGGCAGCAAAACTTCATGGCACAAAATAAAAATCAATAAAAATAATTACAGTTTTATAATACAGAATGGAAAACTTGTTGTTAAGTACTTGAATAGTAAAAAAAAGTTATTTTACTACGGAAATAAACAAAAAAAAAAATTAATATTTTATATTAAAAAAAAAAAAAAAAAAAATCAAAAAAGGTTAACAACGCTAGACCACAACTTATTCAATAGGAAAAAAATCAATAATTGTCTAAAATCAGAAAGAAAATATAAAGCGATTTAAGGTAAATAATCATTATCTACATCATCATTTTGATGGCAAATAACATCATTTAATAAGTTTGTTACACAGCCATTATTTTTTCTTCTTTTCTTTTTTTTTGTAACTAAAAGTTAATGAATACCAGCAGCCACAACAACAATTTCCACAATATTTTTATCATCGTTTACTGAAGAAGAAGAAAAAAATCTATAAACAAAATTTGTTTTATTATTAATGCGTATCTAAATATTTTATTTTTTGTTTCTTTGACGTTTTCGTTGCAAACAAAGTGTTTACGGGAGCGTTAACAATTGAGTGTATGTGTAGGTTTTGCCGCCTTAAAAAAAAGTTTGCTTATAAATGAAATTAAAAATACATTATTGCAAAGTATATTCAAGGTGTTATTTGTGTTCTTATTAATATTGAAAATATGAAAAAGTAATAAAAAAGCAAAAAAAAAAAAAAAGTTTACAAGTTTCCTTAACAACTTGCTGAACAAACCCAGCACGAAACAAATTTTTAAAATTTAAACAGACAACTGTAAAGAAAAATGACTTATGAAATTTTGTTATAAAATATTTGTATAAGAAGTTTGTTTCTGTGTGTGCTTGTTTGTTTGTTTAAAAAAACATATTGAAAAAATTTTCATAATATAAATAAATTCAATGAAAGCATAATTTATTGCCTGCTACACGTTGCTGTAACGTGAAATTTTGTTAAACATATTAACGGAAGCATAAAAACGCCTATAAAAAAATAAAGCAAAAAAAAAAGGGAGAACACATTCAGGTAAGCGAAATTTTTTTCTTATTTCCGCTATTGAGCTTTAAATATGAATAATGAAAGGCGTATAAGTAATATTGATTGGTTATTTAAAACAACTTAGATTACTCATACGTTATGGGGTACAGAAAAAATAGGTTAATGTTATACCGAATTCTTATATTCAAATAGTGCTTCGAAGAAAAAATTTGTATAAAAAAAAATTTGTAATAAAAATTTCTGTTTGTTAGACGATTATCTTAGATATGCAACTCCTTAAAGAACTCACAAAAACTGCTTGTACACGAAACAAAGTTCACTTTTCCATTCGTCTTTCCCCTTTCATCATCAAAATCAAATGTTTCGCACCAAATGTTTCATGATATAGGCGAGGACTAAGTTTTCTGTATAGACCTTTTTGCCCATTTTTAAAATCGATTTGTGAAAGTATGCCTTTTAAATAAAAATTAACAAAAGAGTTATGGAAATTAATACAAATTTAAAAAAAAAAAATATTTATAAAGAAGCTTAAGAAAAATATTATTCTTATCGAAATGTGTGATTGGGTGAAATAAATATGTATATACAGGCTTGTTCTGAAAATCACTTTTTCGTTAAGTAAAAATGCTTGAAACCTCGTGAATTTAAACCGGTTAGTCATCGTCCAGACCTGCAATTTTTAAAAATTCTGCTTTAAATTTGCATCAGTGTCCAAATTATTAAGTAATAGTTTTGCAAATTTTGGTATTTTTATTCTCTTCACCGTTTTATATTTTATATAAAAATACAAATACAACTACAGCCAACTTCAAGTCAAAAAGTGTGAGAATAACAAGACAAAACAGAATTGCATAGTACATGAAACTGAGTTCCTATCTCTAATTCAAATTCATTTAATGAAAACAGTCGTAGTCCAGAAAAAAGCAAAAAACGGAAAGTTGTACACAACAAATAACATTGACAGTCGACATGTTCGGAAGTGTTTGATTTGACAGACTAAAACTTTTAAAAAATCCCGTAGTCAACGCAAATGGGACGTTGTGTTTGGGGTTTTGCTTTCATATATTTTTTTTTTTTTTTAAATACTACATGTGTACATAAATACATATGGGTAGTTCCAAAGTGTTGAACGTGACAGTCGTACGCATCAAAAATGCAATAACATTTTAAACAACAAATATTTTTACGTTCTTTGAACCCTTAAATTATAGCACTTAAAAAGCACTATTATATATGTTAAAGTTTATGGGGGTCGCGATTCTAGGTCAAAGATAATGGCAAAAGAAGTAGCGGTAGAAGTAGTTTTTGTAGCCATGTATAAAAAGGCGTAATTCAGCGAAACCTAACACATTTTTTTATTAAAACTACTTTCAGAATTTTACGTAGCAATGTCACATTTAAATGTCTTTGGTTTGATTCCAAAATCTTCTGTATTTTTTTTTTTTTTTGTTTAAGCCAAAATGTGGTTCGATACGTGACATTTCGAACGTGATATTTTTTCCATAATAGTATTACTGAATAATGATTAAAGAAAATAAAAATTTACCGTTAATCCGAATAACATATTTCTCTTCGAACTCTTCCTTAGATTACAGCCCATGTAAGAAAATTGGAATAATTTTCACCCAATATCACCTCTCTTAAGGAAGATAATATTAAAAACAACATGCAATAAAACATTTTTACAAATAAGAAATTACGTTTGCACAACTTTGCAGTCTGATTGTTTATCTAAGTGAAAAAATGTATGGGTAAATTTATAAAATTAGTAAAATCTAAATATTTCTCTATAACAATATCGTAAAATAATAAACTTCTAATCACTTTTAAATTTTCGGTCACGGTGGACCTTTTGACGGAAATGCCCATATATATTTATTTTAATGCTTAACAATCTTTTTAATTTTTTTTAAATAAAATAAAGCTTCAAATAAAATTATCGTATTCATATACATATCGAGCCTTTGCTGCAATAGAGTCATAACTCAAAAAACTACATTTTTGCGTTAATGCATTTAATTCTTTAATTCCCGGAGGAACATAGGGCCACCTACAAGCTAATAATGTGGACTAAATCGCCATATCGTTTCTTCATATTGTGTAAAAATTTCATACAAATATGTTATATACTAAACTCTAGAGAGAAGAATTAAATTTTAGGGTGCTAGAAAATTCAAAGTTAAGATATGACTCTATTGCAGCAAAGGCTCGATATGTATGTTATTTCATTGGAACACAACGTCCCATCTTCGTTAACTTCGGGATTTATAAAAAATTTCAGTCTGTCAAACCAAACACTTCCAAACATGTCGACTGCCGATGTTCTTTGTTGTGTACAACTTTCCGTTTTTTGCTTTTGCCTCGACTACGACTGCTGTCATTTAATGAATCAGAAGTAAAAGCAACAATTAATTTTTGTCCCATGAAAAATCAAAAAGTGAAAGAAAAAGCAATTTTTTTATTTAGACTGCAGTTTTTAAAACCCTGATTAAAACATTCAAAATATACTTAGAAATAAAAATCTCGGGATTTTTAGAAAAGTATTTAAACTTTTGAAAAGAACTGCCTTTAGTTTTAATTAAGATATAAAATTTTTTTTTGGAAATTCAATTTTTAAATTTTTATAAGAATTGAATTGAAAACTAACCTAATTAAGCACAATTGAAATTAAATAAATATGTAAATGACAGTCATATAAAATTCATATTTTTTATACAATAAAAAACAGTATTAATAAAATTTCTCAACATGTAACATTTAACCTGCTGTTAAATGCAGTTCTCTTAAATAAATAATTTTCAAAAGTGATAAAAATGAAAATTGGAATAAGCATATGACAATAATGAAAAAATAAAACACACACAAATGTGTCATGTGATAATGTCATATGCATGTCATTTAACCATTTAAGAACAAGCACACACTTACAGTGGAAAACAAAAAAAAGCACTTTTGAAAATTTCTACTCCAAACGAATAAAATGAATGGCCAATGTAAAAAAATATTCCTACAGACAACACGATAATAACAGGAAAGTAGCATTTTGTTGAAAACCTATGAAGTATTTACTTCAACTAAGGGCTCTTCAAATTGCTACAACGTTACTACGACTACCACTCACCAGCCATGTAAAGCAGATATAATTTCTGCGATATATGTAAGCTTTTTTCAGAGTTTAAAATACTTGTATGCTTAAAATGAACACTAATATTCATATGCTTCATATATGTACATATGCTGACTGACTGCATAATACGCTGCAACATATATTCAATCTTTTGTATGGAGGCAAAAGAAAAATTGCTTAACTTTATAAAGACAAAAAATAAATAATTACATATGCAACAAGGATAATATTTTTATATCCCTTCCTCAGTTGATTGTGCGTCATCTTACGTTTCTTAGTTCTTGTTTCTTGTCGTGTCAATTTTATCGCCACCACTACCACCACCAACGTCATTATCATTATCACCAGCAATGTCATCACCATCATCACTAATGTTGCCAGTTAAGATATTTTCACGCTCAATCTAGCGTTATTGAAGGAGGAAAAAGGCGCTTTAGCGGGAAATCGTGTGATACATTTCTGTCAGACTTTAAGCCAAACAACATACCAGCGTTTAAAAAACTGCAGTCAAAGTAGAAAAACTGCTATTTCTTTCACTTCTTCATTTGTCTTTGGACAAAAAAAAAAAAAAAAAAAAACTGTTGCTTTTACTTCTGATTCATTAAATGTAAACAGTCACCGTCAAACCAACTCAAAAATCGAAAAGTTGTACACAAACTTTCGTTTTTCGTTCGACAGTTTTCGGTTTCGACTGCAGTTTTTTAAACCATGCAAAATACTGTAATTTAAAAATGTCAATAAATAGTGATGGATACGCTTTAATGACATCAAGATCGCTAAATTTAACAACTTTGCTTCTGATTAATATATATAATTTGTTGGTTAGAGTCAATAAGTCTGCAACGATTGCCAAATCAATGCAATAAGTTTTAGTTTATCAATTTAAAAAAAAGCTTTAAAGATAAATTGTAGCAAGGTGGAGCAAGTATGGAGGGCTCAGAGTTGAGCCGAACCAAGTGATAAAATATAATACATAAATATAATTCAAAACTGGGCCCAAAGTTCAACTCTATCCAGCTCTGCAACGGATTTAATCAAAAAGTGTTTCGCTCCTAAAGGCTAGTGTAAATATACTTTGCATTAATCCATGTCAAAAACTCAAGTAATATGTAAAAGTGTGATAGTATGAATGCAATATGTCATGAAAATGACAAGTATTACGAAAAAAATTTGATATCCCATACGACTTCTTCGTTGTTTGAAATTTTTTAAAAAAATTATACTTTTCATTTGATCAGAGTTGCTTTTTACTGTAATGTTAAATTATATTTCTTGACAGTCGCAACAAAACTCATTAGATTTCTATCTCACAAAGTATTATGGAATACGTAACACTTGCCTTAAGGTAACGAACGGTTATAAGCCCAAGTCAATGACTTCAAAAATAATGGCAGTTCACTTACTCAACCTCAAAATATTTTCGAATTTTGCAAAAATGCAAAGTGTTCAGGAAACCCAAAAAACTGAATATGGGCAGTTCCAGCGAAAAGTCTACTTTTTGTAACGTAACGCCAGAAATAATTTAAATTGTTTCTAGAAAAATTTAATATGTATAGTTTACTTTTTTATATTTTGGTGTAAAGCGCAACTTGCTCTACATTTAGTAACAAAAGGGATAATGGTTGAACAACATGGTCCTAAAATGCAACCTTATTTGCATTCTGGCGTTACATTAAAAAAAGTAGACTTTTCGCTGAAAATGACCATATGTACATTAAAACGAGCAAAGATTTTTAAATTTTATAGCTTAAAAAATAAATATATATAAGTCAAAAGTTTACTAAATAAGGTTTTATATAAATCGTCTTGCTTAATTCGTAGTCTTATTCATTTTTGTAATGCAAGTCAAAATCCACTTCCGTTTTTTTAACGTCACGCCAGCACATATTTTTGCTTATAACTGCAAATCCTTAGCGTCGATTGCTGTAATTTTTTTTCTGAATATACCCAGCAAAAACTTTGCTTACAAAATAAGCAGAAAAATAATGAGAACTTGACGAACAGACTACTTATTTTTCTACTAGAAGAAGTACTTATTTTTGTTCGAGATGTCCCAAAAGTAATCCTTTATAATTTAGCCTATTATAATCTAAAAAATAATATGTTTTTTTTATACTTAAAATTTTTATAAAAATATATAGTTACACAAAGTCAATATAGTAAAAATTTTTTTATTTTTTTTTTTAATTTTTTTTTTTTAATTATTTTATTTTTATTTTTTCTTATTCTATTTTACTTTATTTTATTTTTTATTTTTTTTTTCTCTGGCGGGATTTGATCCCGCAACCTCGGTGCTGATAGACTAGCTCTCTACCAGCTAGTCTACCGGGGCAGTGTAGTTTTTGCATTAGAAAACTATGTTTTATGACTATAATGACATTTTTATTGTCATAATGAAAATATAAATTTTTCTGTATATTTAAGATATAATAATAAAGTTATTATTTAATATATAACTAATAATCCAAAAAGTGGCGAATAAAGCTACAAAGTAATGAATTCTTGAAGTCATTAAAAGTAGGATTGTAAGTAAAGTTTTTACTGGGTAGTGCTACTTCATTACTTTGTATACATAAAAACCTTTTTCACAAATTTGACTTCTTCATTTAATTTTTTTACATTTTGTGGTACAAATATCACGACACGTCAAAATGGAAATGCCCATATCTGAATTTGGCGGGCAATGTTTAAAAAATGTTGGCAACAGTGATCCTCATTATAGACAGCCAGTATTGTCTCGCTGCCATGGCTGTTTTATTTGTTCTTCCTTAACAAAATAGAAAAACAAAAAAAAAAAAAAAAAAAAAAAAAATGAATAGATGGAAAATGCACATGTTTTTGTTGTATTATGCATGTTGTTTGTATGTGTTGGCAGATACCAATGCGAGGGTTCTACAAGTTAGTTTAAGGAGATGTTTATTTTAAACTTAAAATTAAATTTTTATAAGATTTTAAAACTGCCTTTTTTCTTACTTTAAGTAAATATAAACTAAGTTATCGATAAACTTTACATGTCATTATTATTGTCTCAGTATATGTTTCAATTTCAATTACAAATTATGTATATTCTAACTTTAATATACAAAGCATGAGTCTGACTGTGTGGCGACAGTAAGTGAAGGTCTAAAGGCTCAGTAAGGCGAACGTTGCTGTACCGTATCTGTACTGTATCAATCAGCTGTTAGCTTTTTGTTATATGCAAACCAATACAAAAGCTTAATGACATGTAATGTACCGTAATTTGCAACGTACCATTCTGTATAAAATAGAATTTCATACAGTTGTTACGTGACATTTGTAAAACAGTGATGGGCGGCTTGTATGTTATATTGAATGCGGGTATTTTTTCTCTTTTTTTTGGTACTTTTTTCAGTATAGCTATGGAATTGCGACAAAACAACTAATACCTTTTGTACACATGCATAAATTTCGGAGGAACGCATGGAAGAAGTTGAAAATGTGAAATACGCGTTCACACTTAAAACATCTAACATCTACCATAAATAAAAAATGTCACCATTTCTGAAAAAAAAACTTTAATTTTTTTTAAATACTTTTTTTCTACAAAAGTGCCAACATTTTTAAAGATAACACCAAAATGTATTTCTAATTCATTTTGTTTAATAATTTTAGCAAAGTTATGCAAAATAAGGCTTGCAAAAAAGGAAAAACTTGAGAAATGGTAACGCTGCTTTCAAAGCAACTTCCATTTTGTCAGTGATGCCACAATAATTACAGAATTTATAGCCACTTTTCTAGTGATGACACTAAAAGAATCGAAAAATGTAAAAGGGAACAAAATGAGATAGTAACATTCTGTAAAGATGTTGAAAAATTTTGATTTTTAGCCCTATGTATTTCTTGTGGGAAAATTCCAACATCTTCGCAAATTGATGTTAAATGTTGACAAGTATGAAAAGGCTATTACAGTACAACATATTTCAACATATAAACAAATGCATATGCACATACAATGGAAATGTGAAATATATAAAAGGCTTTAAATGGTATCAAAACCTTGTTTGGTGTATGCACATTTAAAATATATGTTTGCTAAAAATATATATGCTGAAATACAAATTTGTTTATTGTAAATCTATATTATAAATATTAAGTTATTTACGTTTTATACATACACAAAATACTGTTTTAATATCATTTAAATCATTTGGTACTTTTTCTGCACAGCGGTCACCATTTAAACATTTTTGATTCCCATCACTGTGTGTATTGTTTTATGTTTACTATTGCTTTTTGTTTATGTATGGGAAAAACATATGACACGTTTTTAAACGTTCTATAAGTGCACTAACGTGCTTACAGTACGTTGCGGTACATTACGGGTACAGCAACGTTTGCCTAACTGAGCCTTTACGGTATAGGCTTTTATTTCGGGAAGGCTAGAAAATGGGTTCTAAACGGGACTAATCGGGCCTGGGTGAATATAACGGATTGTATAGTATCACGGACGTTATGGCCGGTGCTAAGGAATACCGATTCTAATCCACTAGATGCTAGGCAGGAGTAAGGTCTGCTTTAGAAGCATAATAGGTTTTATCACGGCCCACTGCATAGTAGGTTTAATGTAGGTTGTGCAAGGACACATAGGATACAGAGACCGTTGAGCACATTCTGTGTCACTGTCCTAGGCTACAGAACAGCAGGCTGCATCCTTGGACTTTGTGCTCGAGAATCTGACGGGATTCTTAATGGGGATGACTTGGCTGTAGGGAAAATGTAGAACTAATGTCTTAGTAGGTTAGTTTTTTTCCCTCCTCCGATATTTACTTCCACGTTTTCTAATGCTTTCACTTTTTCTTTTCTTCTTAATTTTTTTTTTATCTAAAGCTTTTAATGAGCCATTATTTTAAGGGTGTGAAGATTGACTTTACACTAGACTTTCTACCCAAGATAACCTTATGTACCGAGCAATAGCAACGTAGATCGTTAGCTCGTTGTAGAGGGTGGCGCATTATATGATTTATTTAATATTGTATTATAATAATTTTTTCTCGCCCCATTTTTATTCGTCAGTTTATTTGACAGTTCAAAGCGAGAACCTTTCGCACAAAAATGTTACAAACACACTTCTGTAAATTGGCGAATAATTTCCTTACGTGACAGCTAGTACTCGCAAAAGAAGTTACAGACGCAGTTTAGTGAGAAAAACAGCTGTTTGTTTCAATATATAGCATTTTTGTTTAATTTTACACATTTCAATCGAAAAGTTGCTCGACGCGAGAGTTACAGAAGATGGGCACTGGCTGGCTTGTTGGTTGCTAATCAATCAGTGCGAAGGTTGCGAGTTCGATTTCCGCCAAATGCTCAGGTCTGTTTCACTTCAATGGGCCGAAGGTCTTAGCTAGGATGGCTCTGTTAATTAAGTTAGTCCTTAATTTGTAATTGTATTTCTAACTCTTAGGTCAATTCTTACAACTAACCGAGAGGTTAAGGTAGGATTTTATAGGCCGTATGCAAAGATTTCTATTATTACAAATTTTCTTTAAGGTTAAAGTAAAGTTGTAGTAAATAACATTAGTTTTTTCGAAAATATACATACATAAAACTTTCTAAAAACTTATTTATTTTAATTGAATTTTACAGTTATCGGTAAAATTTGTACTTCATTTGAATTATTAAACAATTAATGAAAAACATTTTTTAATGCATTCACAGAAAAAATTCTTGGCAAATTTTTTTAATTGAACCATTAATCAATAATAAAATCAGTTTTAATTAAAAATTTAATCAATTGAATAAAACATTTACTTTTATCAAGAACATTACGCCAGAACATGTTTTTAAGCTTAAAAAAATATTTAATTGATGTGTACTGGTGCAAATTTATTTAATTTGTTAATAAATATTATAAAGTTTGTTAGTTGAAATCAATTTTTTAAATAAAAATTATATGGATAATGTTGCATTAGTCGATAATTTTGGTACATAGTTAAGGGAAAGACTGAGGATTACAGGCGAATTATACCGAAGACAAGTGATTTGTTTGAGAAGAGTATTGGCAGCAAAATGCCCAAAATTATGATACCTTTTAACCACATGTGGCAAGACCAGTTCAAAACTATTGGGAAAATAGTAGTTCAGACCTTTCCCTGCCCACCTACCATTTGTTTTAATCGATGTAGAACGCGTACACTGGAAAACGCTATACTTTTGCCAAAAAACTCCATATTTACCAAAAAAATTATATATTATTGTTTTATTATCAAAAGTAATTTTTTTATGCTTAATTCCCAATTTTCATTCTTGATAAAAACACTGAAATTTATTGTTGATGGGATAAAATTGGGAATTAAGCACGAATAACAAAATCTTTTAAATTAAAATTTGGGTTCCCAAAAATTACTTTTGATAATAAACTGGCAAGTGCACGGCCTAAAAAAACTTAACTGGCAACATGCTTTTGCAAGTTGTTTTTTGCATTTTGTTTTTTCTTAATCTACTTACAACTACAATTAATGTTGGAAGAATTCTAATCAATTGTCGTGGGGAATGTAAGATGAGATAAACCCACTGTTTATTGTTGATGTGTTTTGTTTAAACTTTGATATTGTTACAAGTAGATCTGTTGCTTATGATTCTTATACGCTTAACAGTTTTATTTGGTTTAATATCTTTAGTTTTTCTAAAATCTTTATGGATGACGTTTCCTGACGATCTGGCCTAAGCAACCAGGGAAATGCGCATAGGAATAGCTTATCCCATCAACGGTAAATTTCAGTGTTTTTATCAAGAATAAAATTTGGGAATTAAGCACGAATAAAAACATTTTTTTATATTTTTGTTTTCTATAAATTTTCATATTAATTCGAATGTGTTTTCTAAGTCAAATTATAAAGCTTTCATACTTTAATAGTCTAATTCCAGGAATATTTGCTATGCACTATCAGAATTTTTAATTGTATATTTGTATATTTGACTTAGAAAACACATTCGAATTAATATGAAAATTTATGTAATAAATGTTACTCACCATGAGAAAAAAATTTCCAGATTCTATTTATTTTTGTTTTAAATAAAAAACTTTTATTGATACCTTCGTAATATTGTTGGCATGCATCTCTTTGAAATTAATTTATCCAGCAGTCCATGTAACTAAGTCCCTTTTTATGAAGTTATTGTTAATAACATATACACCCAGAGAAATAGGATTTTTGTCACTGGCAACCATATGGCTAAATTAGTTCTCCAAAACCATAATTTGGTTGCCTCCGAACATGTTATGGTTACCACTAATAACTGTATGGTCTTAAATTAACATTAATATTTTACTCTTTTCACAAGACACATGTTATCAAGTATATTAATCTTATTTTTCATCATAACATGTTCGGAGGCAACTATTATGTAGCTGTAGCTAGGAAGGAATAATTTAACTATAATATGGTTTCCAGTGACAATAATATGTTTAAAGTTACCATAATATGCTTCAAAATGTTCCATTACAAATAGTTTTGTTAGAGGTAACATTGTTCAAAATCGTGTTTTCTCTGCGTGTAGATGTAAATTTATCGACAAGTGAATTTTAAGTTGGATGTAGTTTTATTGTCTCGGAAATTTAGTGCTGCACATTTTTAGCCAACGAATTTTTTGGTATCTCCAAAATGGAAACTGGGAATTATTTCCTTTCGTAGGTTACTTTATATTATATTCAACATTTTTTATTTTTCGAATTTATTCTATGAGTTAAATTTCAGTTATGTATTTTATAAAGCTTTTTTGTAATAGTCTTATTCCTTCAATTTTTCAGGAATGACTTTATACCCTACCAGACTATTATATCGTATCTTCTTGTTACATATTACCTACGCTATCCTTTCGATAGCAATGAAGTATATTGTATGCACAGAAAAATTTACACTTATTAGACACCAGCAGAATGTAATGCATTTTCTGGCCCGCTACGGCCTTCGTCAGCATTCTTTGTGTCAAGACTATTACAAAAAAGCTTTATAAAATACATAACTGAAATTTAACTCATAGAATAAATTCGAAAAATAAAAAATGTTGAATATCTCCAAAATGTTAATGTTATTCAGTAAGTAGTAAACATATTTCAACTAAAGTAGCCCAAAAATTAGGTAAGAATATTGATAGTTGTGGACGTTGCATGCTGTCAAAAACACTTATTTTAAGGTTATGTGATTTTTGTAAATTTAATTAGAATGACATTATTATTTGTCGCAAACTATTTATTATCGATAATGGATAGCAATTTTTTCGTAATATTGGTAGGAGAGCAGACCTTAAGAAATGGTATGATGTATCACTGTTCCGTTTATACCTGTTGTGTTATTGAATGTTTTCTGTTGTACTTAATGTTAGTCAAATTTGAAATTCAAAGGAATAGAACTTTGGAGCAGCAGGAAGGTGATAATCGCATTTATATTTCTGTACCTGCATGTAGAACACTTTTTGCATTTGAATGAAATTACTCAAAAAAAAAAAAATTAAAAACAAGTTAGAGTGCTTTATTCGGCTGAGCCGAATCTTTGATACCCTCCACCGCCAGTTCGAATTTCTTAGGAGTAATATCTATATGATATCTATTTATTATTAATTTATCTTTATAAAATCAGACGTCAGCATCAAAATTGTTTCATTAAATAATTAACCGACAACCATAAAGTTTTATGTTTTTTTTTTTTTTAGCAATTTTAAATAGTTTGAGTAAAATATTATGATTCGTAACAGAAAAGGCCGAACTTAAATGATTTTCAGGGGGGAATTTATACTGGAGCCATGGACAGTTATGAACCAATCATACCAAAAATCTGCAGAGTGATTTCTGGTATTAAAAAACATAAATTTTAATACAGCGGTGAAATTAGTTTTAGCGTTTGCAGTGAATTTCAGAAGGCTGCTAAAATGGGATCTAATGTTTATTATGGACCGTATAACACAAAATTGCATAACATTTTTTCTAGCCATATGAAGCTAAGTTGGAAAATTTACAGCAATATCTATATCTGCTACGGTTTTAAGCGTATTTAATTATTTTATCAGAGTGGGCTTAATATGCCCCATATGGCAAATTATGGACCGATCTTCACGAAATTTCACAGTGTCATTTCTAGTCCTATTGAACTGTGACATGCAAAGATTTGTTATGAAAGCATTGTTTATAACTGCTTTAGGCGTACTAAACTATTTTCCGGGAGAAGGGTTTATATGGCGCCTGGGGTAAATTATGTACCGATCTTCACAAAATTCCACAGTGTTATTTCAAGTCCTATAAAACTGGACGAGCCAAAATTTGTTATGATACATAGCATTATTAAGTACGGGTTTCGGCGTACTTAACTGTTTTTCGGGAGTAGGGTTTATATGGGGTCTAGGGTAAATTATACACCGATCGTCATGAAATTTAACAGTGTAATTTCTAGTCCTTTTTAACTGTGACGTGCCAAAATTTGTTATACTTGCATTATTAATGACGGGTTTAGGCGTACTAAACTATTTTCCGGGAGTAGGGTTTATATGGGGCCTAGGGTAAATTATGGGCCGATCTTCACAAAATTTAAAAGTGTAATTTCTAGTCCTATTTAACTGTGACGTGCCAAATTTTGTTATGATAGCATTATTAATTACGGTTTTAGCCGTACTAAACTGTTTTCCGGGAGTAGGGTTTATATGGGGCCTAGGGTAAATTATGGACGGATCTTCACGAAATCTTATATAATTCCGTGCATTTTTCCACCATTTATGTTAGTTTTTGTAACAAAATTATCAATTTTTTTTAGGTCGTGGTTCCACATTTTGATTCATAGCTCTGATCCTACTGAACCGACTAATTGTGGTGGAGGGAATAAAAACCTTTTTGTTGCTCTCCACAAAAATGTGACACACTTTTAGTATACCCATCCATCCGTCCGGCTGTGTGGACTGGCTGGCTGATTGTCTGTCTACTAGGGAATTTAATTAATCGATGCTCTGTATTATTCGATTAATCGTGCAAATAATTATGCGAGGTAAAAATTTAATCGAATAATGATCGAACAATTTAATTTTATTCGGTTAAACGAATAATTTTAATTTTGTCTAGTTTAGAAGTTTAAAAAAAGGATCAAAAATTAAATTTTTTAACATATTTTTTTTTTTTTAAACAACTTAACAAACTTCATGTAATAGAAGAGGAAAACTTTTTTTTAATAAAAATGGCATAAAAATTTAAGCTAATCTTCTTATAACTCTTTAAAAAAAAGTATACAGTTTAAGTATTTATGTTTTAAACGAGTTCTTTCTTCTGTTTTAATGAAACTTGTTTAAAAAAGATTCTTTCACTTATTATTGACGTTGGAAAGATTGAAAGTGAAGCGTTATGAAGTATATCCAATTTCTCTGTTCTTTTTCTTGTCTTTTCTAAAAATTGGTAATCTTCCATTATACCAGTTGAATCTCTTTTTGATTTTTTAACAATTTTTGTAATTTTAATAGTTTTTAAGGTCTGGTAGAAGGTTGTTTTTACGTCTCAAAAAATCATCTTCTTTATCTGAATAATTTACGTAAAAGTCCATACTAAACATTCTGAAAAATAAATTATTCCTAAACTCTTTGGCTTGTTCCTGAGTTTAGAAACAATACAAGTATATTTCAAACGTACCGGCTTGTTTTGAACATACAAGAAAAAAAACTAAAACTGTGAAAAAAATATTTTCGATTATTCGACATTAATTTTTCGAATTATTCGTTAATCGAAAATAGGCAATTTTAAATTGTTCGAACAGTTAATCGCCCAAAATTATTCGATTAATCAAACAACGGTTAATCGTTTGAATATTCTACTGTCTACGTCACTTTGTGCGCAAAGAAGACGTCGCAATTTTGAGGATAATTTGATGAAATTTGATGTCTTCGTTTCAATTGCCATAACGATGAATTCATGGACACCATTTAAGTGGCTTTTCTAAATAGTCATTGTGCCCCTGTTAAAAGTAGCGGTCTAACTTTTAATATTTCAGCTTTTGTGTTTTTCGTACTGATGGGCATCTTATACATATAAATGTATGTATATGAATGTTGCTTGTTAAAATGCTTGTGTATTCGCCTTTGTTTTGTGTCATTTGTTTTATGTGAGTTAAGTGAAGCAGTAAATATTTTATTTAATGTTAAAATGTCAAGGATTTATTTTGTCACTTTTACTGGTTTTATTTATATTCTATAACGACTCACTCGTCATGCTTTAGATCTGCCCTAAGTCCCTTTAAAGACCTTACCTTTCATAAGAGTAAATTTATTTTAATGAAATACATACAAACCATTTTAAAAGCTGGAAGAAGGATCTTCAATGAGAATACAAAACGAGTAAAACATTTTAATTTGGCACTAACAAGTAAATTTTTTAAACATGAACTAATTACTAAAGTATTTCATTTTCCCTGTTAAGTTTTTGTTAATACAAAAAAAAAAAAAAAAAAAAATAGAGAGAGAGAGCAAGACATTCTCTAGAAAAATTTTTTACTTGTCAAGCAGTGTTGCCAGTGAAATTTCGAGAAAGATACATTTCAGTTTCCAAAAGGATACACTTTTCCCCAAAAAGATACGTGTTGCAAAAATTTGAAAATCCATTTTTAACGTTTAATATTTATTGACATAAGAAAGTAAAGAAAATGATTTCGTATAAATTCATTTTTATATTTATTTAAGTCATAAATGTTAGGTACATATGTAATTTTTAAAAATACTGTAAGCAAACTTTAAAATTAATTATATGTAATTATCTTTGGATGTTATCAAAACAAATTCATTTTTGTAAAAATTAATATACGAGTTAAGGCATTTATACTAAGGCGATTATATCAACGTTCATATAAATTTCCTGAAAATAAAAAAGATGCTCATATTTCCTCAGACACACTTCGCACTACTAGTAAACATCGATTTAGGTGGATCGTATGTTGCAATCCCTTAATGTTTTCTTTCACCATTATTAAAGCTGCTATCAAGGCGAATTCACTAGAAGGTGGGGTGAAGTCAACATATGGTGTTTTTTTTTCGGTGGTCGACTTGTCAAAGTGTGTATGCAAACTAATTTTTTATGTAAACTAACCTTTTTTTATTAGCAATATTTTTGACAATTCGACCACAGAAGCAGTGTTGTTGTAGAGTTTACCTCACCTTATAATCAATGCGCCTTGGCTGCTATTGTATTAGTATTGAGTCGGTTAGTCTGGGTTCACACTTTGAAAATGTTCTTTCAGAAAGTCTGTGTTTGTTGGTGAAAAGGGAGAAAAGAAAAGCCTGTTCTCTTCTTCTCTTACCTATAAAGTCAGACTTTCCGAAAGAAAACTTTCAAAGTGTCAACCCAGACTTACGATGATAAGTCTTAATAAGTTTTAAATGGCTAAAAATTCTCGAATGTTTTGTTTCTGCACATTTTGCGTACAGATTCAAAAGATACGAAAAATGCCAGGATTATACATTATACCTGAAGAAGTCAAAAGATACGAAAAATGTATCTTTCGTATCCTAACGGCAACACTGTTGTCAAGCCATTTAGCAGCATCAAAAGAAAACACATGCTGTCAACTAATTATGATAAATTAGTTGTTTGTCTTTTTTGCTGTTAAAAAAAAATAAATTAAGAATAAAAAAATGGTATAACAACTAAATAAATACTAAGGAAAGAGCTAAAATTTGCAGTGATTTACAAGGACTCTTAAGTGCACATTTTCATGCTCTTTTTCTATCTCTCTCTCTATCATTCTTTTCTTTTTGTCAAATATAAATAAATTTATTCACAAGGTTAGTTTTAATTTTTAGTGTCATTTTAAACTTAAAAAGTTTGTTTGTGTTGGGGTTTTTTCCAGAGGTAAAAAAAGTTAAAAAAAATTCATTAAGAATTTATAATGTTGCGAAATAGAATTAACCTGAAAGCTTTTCTATTGTTTGTTGTTATTGAATTTAACGAACATTGTTAATGATAAAGTGAAAGAAAAAGCTTGTGGAATAAAATATTTATAAAATTTAGCATGTTGATTTACCCATACACGCAAAGACAAAGATGTCAGGGTTAAATAGATGAAAAGATTTTCTGTAACTTTGTCATACCACAAAATAATACATTTGGAAATAAACGTGTTTAAAGTTTTCTCACCACTTGGAAAAAATAACGACAGATTTTCTTCAAACGAGGAAAGTATAACAGATATAGAGATGAACTTAAAACACAATACATATACATATGAAGAAAAACATAGCTAACAATTCATTCAATTCAAAATTTAATTTTTGTAATTATGACGACGTTATAGCAAAAGAGCGTTGTGGTGTGGCAAGAACCGTCCCACTATGCGTCTTTCCAATAAAACGTTGGGACAAAAATAAAAGGAGTTGACGCAGACGTTTGAAATTTCGTACCTTAGTTAAGAAACATTTGGGTTTCGAAAAAAATCAGACCAAGGACACGCCTACCGCTCATGTTCCGAAAAGTAGAAATTTTTATATTTGGTCTATTACTCAAAATAAAATCGTATAAACCTGGATTTGCTATAGACATCATTATCGCAGTTTTTGAGTTAGTTTTTACCGTTATTGCAAAAAAGGACTTTTGGTAAAATAACTCTTACAAGAAGTATCCGAATTTAATGATATTTAGCACATTTGTGGAAATCTAATAACACAGAAGGGCGCGCGTTTGTTTTTGACTTACGGTCACGAACACTTAACATAGAATTATATGTACACACTCATACTCACTGTTCGAAAACAAACACTAAATATCGCTCCTTAGTGTTCAGTTCGGTTGATTTGTTGAAAACACAAACGCTTATAGTGTTTGTAAGGAAAATCATTAAAAAAATAACGTTTCCCTGTTTGTCATCTTTCGAACACAAAAATTATACTGTTCTTATAAAACTCAACAAAAGATAAAGGCCCAACCATAATATGCATAGCCGTGCTTAACCTTCTGTCAAAAATTATCAAAAAGTCTCTCGAATGTATTTAAAAACAAAAACAATAACAAAATCAAAAAACATTTGATTCCGTACGGAATATGCGATCAGTTTCGCACTTTACTTAAGCAAATGACAGTTTCATAAAACTTAACAAAAAGTTTCCGTAAGTTAAATATGGTTTGCTTCATATGATTTAGATGTACTCGCCCATTTGCTTAATCGAACTTAAGCACATTATGGTTACGCCTTAAGAACATTTAATTCCGATCGGTTTTTTTTTTAAAAACCAAAAACTTCATTGTGTTCGGTTCGGCGCATTAATATTCGTCGCTTTTGGCTGGTAAAAAAGGCAAAATTTTTTTACAAAACCAAAATACACATACGAAAAAAAAAACAAAAAGCCAGCAAAATAATTTTACACAAACAAAACATATGCACAATACACACACAAGCTGTTCGTGCTGCGGTCGTTGCTAAAATTTTTTGTTTGTTCACTTTTTTATCAATGTAAAAAAATAAACATTCAGGGGTGTTCTGGAAATCGAAAACGCAAGATGTTTAAAGTTGTTTTTAATACACTTTTAATCTAATTTTTATAATTTTTGTTTTAAAATTCTGTTTAAAGCCTAGTACTCTGTTCAAATTTGTGAAAAATGTTGAGCAACATCTATTATTTCATACGAAAAAATTGGCATGTATCAATGTTAATTATCTCGCGAGTTTGCACAATTCGGCGTTTTTATTCCTTCAAAGTATGCGACATTGTTTTGCATATGTAAACAAAACAAAAAATTAAAATAAAAAATTAAATAAAATAGAAATGTTTTGCATTTGTAAACAAAACAAAAATTAAAATAAAAAATTAAATAAAATAGAAAGTGATTTTCCAAATACATTGTTGTAAAAACAACAAGGAACAATTAAATCCACAAATAATTTTAACAGCTTGTGTTGCGGCACAAGAATTAGTAAACATTATAACTGCCGCAGAAGAGCTTCTGGATGACACTCGTTCCTCAACAAGTCCATACCTCAGAGAAAGAAACGAAAAAGGGGGAGTTTTAATTTATTTTATATCTATTAATTTATGTACAGCTGTCAAAATTCCGTATGAAATAAAGACCATTTGCTTTATTTCACAGTTGAAAAAAAATGTTGCCAGAAACATTTCGTAACTTTTTCACAAATTGAACAGAGTACAACTCTATCAACAATTTTTCGTAGATATTCCGCACAAGTTTTTTTCATATCGACCCCTTTGCGCGAAATTATCGTATGTTACAAAAACCAAATTTTACAGGACAGCCATTTTTCTACTTTAGTCTGCTATGGCTTGCAATATAAAAATGAAAATATACATTAAATTTTTGGAGCAACGAAGTGGAATTCGCCTACAATATTTTGTCAGGTGACGTCTCCTTGAATGTAGAACAAGATTGCATCAAAAACTCAATTTCAAAAAAATTGGCATATACGATAATTTCGCGCAAAGGGGTCGATATGCGTTGTGACAGCATTTCACGTGAAATTTGGAACAGAGTACCAGGCCTAATAGAGAAATATTTGTATAATAAAATTCTTTTATTACAGATATATTGTTCAAAAAAGACGTTTAGAATTCTTGCGTTTTGCGCTTCCGATTTCCTTGAATATAGAACATTAAAGTAAGTTAATGTTAAAATGTTTGTCTTCAGTATCACTACAATTTTTTTGTTTTTGTAACGAAGAACAGATCAATATATAATGTTCGGCTCTTTCTTGAAAATAGTTACGAACGGGTTTAATGGTTGTGTTAGTCTACACAATCACCAAAAAAATATATATCGTTCTTGGGTATGTGAGCCGAACGCTAAATAATGTACTGTTTATTTTCGAACACTGTTCATACATTCAAAACAGTAATAAATTATATTGGTTTTTTTATATTTTTATAATACTTCTGAAAAGTGTGGTAGATTTAAACTTTTTAATAAAATAAGTGCGTTTTTCAAGGCAGTAAAAAAATAAAAACAACAAAAAAAAAATATTAAAACTTTTTTTCTTTACATTACTAAAAATATTGTAAATTAATTAAAACACCACAGCTTTTTTTTGAAGCACTTAAAATCCAATATTTTACTTGCGGCCATCGATTGACAAGTTAAGCGAGAGACAACAAGTCATTCATTATCGTTCTCTTAAGTGGCCCACTATCTATCGACTTGTCGGTCGACAGGTTTTACTTATCTAACGTAAAGCTTCGTACTGATGGTGGTCAGAGCTTACAATAAAGTAAGGTCTGGCAATGAGCTGAAAATATACTGCCAAAGCAAAATTGCCACCAATAGTAAACTATCAGTTCAGAAGGTTGTAATGCTTGGTACACACTATGCAATGCATTTACGCAATCTAGCAAATTTAATTCATTTTCATTAATTTTTCATTCATTCCAGATTGCATCAACATCAAAACGTATTGATATTTTGAGATTGCGTTGATGTAGATTACACTGTGTGTACCCAGCATAAGAAAACCATACAATTTCATGGGCAATAAATTCAACCGTCAACCAAAACTGTCAATTCACACGGTTTCCAGATGACTGCACGACAAGATTGCCAGATCTGTTCTAAGAAAATGAAAATTGTCGTGTTGTTTTAGAAAAATATAATTTAAAATAAAATATTTAGTGCTGGTCTGTAAAGAAACATTTCGTGTAATAGTTTAACAACAAGCCGACAACCGCAACAAAAGTGATTGACATCGTGGGCTATGCTGATAGTTATTTATTTTGTAACTCAGTTAAGCTTAGTCCCCTTTTACAATGTGGCAAGTGAAAGGCGGACAGACGAAGTTTGTAGGCGAGAGAGGAATAAAGTAAAGTGTGTCAAGCATACAGCGTCGCCCTCTTACCAAAAAACTTCGTCTGCCTGCCTTTCACTTGCCACATTGTACAAGGGGACTTAAGGAGCATATAGACGACATGTTTTTGTCATCTGACATGTCAAATTTTCAAGTCACATGTAATTGTGCATGTCTGTCAAAATCGCTGTTTTACATAAGCTTTATAATTTTCGGTCACAAATGTACATGTAATTTGCTTCTGACATTGTCTCTGTTTTTTTTCGCATTGTTATTGCAGAAACCAAAGTAGTGCTCGGCTTCAAAATAGCTTGCTGCCGCCATGAAAAGTTTTATTTGCGCCGTAAAATAGTTTAGCCATCTTAACATTTTTTTCAAAGATACCAATTTTATAATAAAACAGTTTTTATATATATATTCACATAAATTCTATTCAATGGTAAGATGATCAAACATACCTATCTCGGTATTGTAAAAAATTAACTTCAGCCGGCTAATGATTCCGTCAATAGTGGACGCCGCTTTCTGATGTCAGATGGTTTGTCAGAAGAAAATAGAGCACGCTCTAATTGAAATTTTGTCAGATGACTTAGCGTCTGACTTTTACAGAAGCAAAGTTAAAAAGGTAACACACGACATGTATGTATTTTGCAGTGGGAAATTTGACATGTCAGATGACAAAAACATGTCGTGTACGGGCGCCTTTGGCGCCCTTTTGCGACAATATTGAGAAGTAAACAAAAGAAAAAAAAAATCGTTCAGTATTATATTCGACAGATAATTTGCTCTCAAAAATATTATATACTTTAAAAAAATCCGTGCTGAGTGAATTTTGGGAACGAAACAATGCACTGTGCGTCCTCTACAAGGCCAGCTTAAATTTATTGTACTAAGTACAAGAAATTTGTTATAAAAATATTTAAATAAGTTTCTTCTTTAGCATATAATTATCACCCTTTAGTTTTATAAACCCGATGCTAAAAATGAATTTGTGGTTAAAGAGAAATGGTAAGAGCTGAAAAACGTTGATTTTGCCACAATGAACATGAAGGCGTTGTTTGTCTGGTTGGTGGAGTTTAAAGGTCATAATCATGGAAACACATCATCTATCTGTCTAATATACCTTCCTTTGTCGGTACTATCTGGTTTTATTTAACTTATTTAAATTTGCCAGCAAAATATTTTACTAGTGACAATTACTGGTTGTATCAGAACCTTTACAAAATTTTCCGTTTAAATTTCTTATTTGTTTCTTTTAAATGATAAAACCCAACTGGTTGCTGCAGCATAGACTGTCGTTTTTATGGTCTCTTCTTTTTATACCCTCCACCACAATTAGTTGTGAAGATGGTATACTAAGTTTGGCATTGCGTGTGAAAAATGTTTTATTATTCATCTCAGAACCCATATATATAATATATATATTCTGGCTCCTTGACTAATTCTAAGTCGATTATCCCATGTCCATCTGTCTGTCCGTCTGTAGGTCTGGCCGTCTGTTGAAAACACGCTCACTTTCGAAATACGCAAAAGAAACAAACAAACTTGGTGTCAAATTGCCTGTAGTTATCCTTAGCAATTTGGGATTGATATCCAATAAAATCGGTTTAGTAGGGTCAAAGCTATGAATCAAAACGTGGAACCACCACCTAAAAAAATTGATAATTTTGTTAGAAAAACTTACATAAATGGTGGAACAATGCACGGAATGATACAAAACTTCGTTTTATTCGACTGAAAATCACGCTGTGAAATTTCGTGAAGAGCGGTTCATAATTTACCCTAGAACCCATATAAACCCTACTCCCGGAAAACAGTTTAATACGCATAAAACCGTTAAAACTGATACTATCAGAATGAAATTGAATACTTTACAGTTTTTAGGACTAGAAATAAGACTAATAGATTTCGTGATGATCAGTCCATAATATACTATAGGCCCCATTTAAAGCTCACTCTGGTAAATTAATTAAGTACGCCTTAAACCGCAGCAGATATATTTATTGTGGTAAAATTTCCTTCAACTTAGTTTCATATGGCCAGAAAAAATTTTATGAATTTTGTGATATATGGTCAATAATTTATTTACCTTAGATCCCATATTTAGAAGCCTTCTGTAATTCACTGTAAACGCTTAAACTAATTTCACCGCTGTTTTGAAATTTGTTTTTTTAATTCCAGAAATCACTTTGCAGCATTTTGGGATGATTGGTTTATGACTTACCATGGCTCCAATATAAATCCCCCTCCTGAAAATCATTTAAGTTCGGCTTAAACTGTTACAAATCATGATATTTTTCTCAAGCTAGTTAAAATTGCTAAAATAAAGCATACAACTTTCTGATTGTCGGTCAATAATTCAATATATGTCTAAACCGTAACCAATTTAATGCTGATGTCTGTTTTTGTTAAGATAAATTGATAATAAATAGACATCATATAGATATTACTCCTAAGATATTCGAACTGTTGGTGGAGGGTTTCAAATATTCGGCACAGCCGAATATAGCAATCTTACTCGTTTTTTTTTTTTTTTTTTTTTTTGAAAAAGTTTTTTTCTGTGTAGCCCAGTAAATGACAGCAAGCATTGTGCACTGCCCAAACAAAAAAGTATCTACAGTAGAATCTTACAAATTAGAACCACTTTGTGCACCGGGCAGTTCGAATTTCTGGACATTTTTTTTGCAGAAAATGATAAAATTATAATGAAATAGTAATGGATAATGACTAGTTGTGTAAGCTTTATTTTAACTCAAAACT
Source organism: Pollenia griseotomentosa (assembly GCA_963931875.1). Lineage (NCBI taxonomy): Eukaryota > Metazoa > Arthropoda > Insecta > Diptera > Polleniidae > Pollenia > Pollenia griseotomentosa. Next base: position 169,459,128 of record OZ007562.1, on the reverse strand, counting down.
GTTTTTATTTAATAGCATTTAATTATAAATATTTTTTTAATCTTTCACACGTATGAACGCTTCACTTTGACCTTCAGTTATCAACTGACCCAAATTTGTACAAGCATATAAAATTTTATACGCATATGACCGAAGTATACACACCACCAATAACTCGGTGATTCCCCGTTTTATTTTTACTTTAATAAGCGAAAAAAATAATTTGTAGTGAAAATACAAAAAAAAAAAAGAAAATAAAAAAATAAATCCAGAAATGAAAACCCCCTGTTCTAAATTTAGAGCGTTTAATTTGGTTTTTGGCCCATTTAGTTCCAAATCAAAAAAAAAAATTTCCTAGTATGTAGAAATAAAAACAAAAAAAAAAAAAAAAAAAATCACTTCCAGAAATAAGAACTACAGGTTCTAATTTCAGAACGTCCAATACATTGAAATGGCCGGTTCTAATTTCTGGACTTTTCGAATTTGTGACGGTTCGAATTTATGAGATTCTACTGTACTAGTCATTTCCTGTCTCTCCCTCTCTGTAGAAAGACCAAAACTTGTCAAAAAAATGTATACTGTCTGCCTAAAGTTTTCGTTATGGTTTTTATATTATTTTTATTCTTGATTTTATGGTAGTCGGGGGCTGTTTAAAGTTAAATTATATTTTTCGTATATATATTTTTCTTAATGTTTCATTTTAAATTATGATCAGAAGTCTTTTTAAGTTGACCATAATAAAAGCAAACTTTTGTTTGATTTATTGCTGGCAAACGGAATAAATAGAAAGTAGACTTTTTAGGTAACAAAAAGCTTTTAAAGGTTGACATTTGTTTTTTGCTTTTGAAACTAATTCGCTGTCTGTTTTTAGAAAATTAAAACAAGGGAGTGAGTAAGAAATTATATTGAAAACAACAATAAAAATACAAAATTTGTTGTTGTTTTTAATATAATCTCTCACTTACTCACTTGTTTTAATTTTCTAAGAACAGGCAGTAAGTGAGTTAATTAAGTATGAGAGATAGCGAGAAAACTGGTTTATGTAGCTTTAGCCTAAATCAAATTTTGAAATAAGCACGAAAGAAAGTATAGTCATACATACACTACTGTACACTAAAAACAAATTTTCGAGAGTCTACCCTATTTCGGGCCCATGGGCAGTCATTTACCAGCCACACTGAACCAAATATCATCGGTAATATTAACTTAAAAACTAAGTTAAGCCTCGGCTAAACAAATTGTTGAATCAACTCAATTTTTCCTCAAATATACATTATCAAAATTTTCTTCAAGTCAAGGCAATAGTTTTCGTTAAATAATTTTATAATTTGAGTCTGTGTATATGAATAAAATTTTTTTTTAAGAAAAGGTAAAATTCTGTTATATATACAAAAATTTTGTTAAAATTACGGGTGGTTAAATTTAAAGTGCCGATGTTGAATGTGAACCACGCCTAAACCTCAAGTTCTTTTCTGCATTTCATTGGACATTTCTCAATTTCAGACTTACTCAGTTTGAACCATGGAAACATACACAATCGAACAACGCGTTAAAGTTATTCAGGCTTATTATGAAAATAAGCGTTCAAATCAATATGCATATCGTGCACTTCGTGATTTTTTCTGTCAATTTAATCGTCTAAATGTGCGTACAATTGGAAAAATCGTACACAAATTTGAGCAAACCAGTCTGCAGGAGATGTGAAAACACCTGTACATGCTCGTACAGTTCGTTCTGCAGAAAATATTGCTGCTGTTCGCGATAGTGTATCTGAAAAGCCGTTCACCTCAACTCGTCGTCGTGCCCAACAATTGCACCTCTCACGCTCGTCGTTGATGGACAATATGCATAAAGACTTGCATTTACACGCTTACAAGGTTTAATTGACACAAGAACTAAAGCCTTTTGACCATTCCAAACGTCGTCAATGGTCAGAATGGTGTCAAGAAATGGCAACAGTGAATGATCAAACTTCGAAGAAAATCATCTTCAGTGATGAGGCACATTGTCGGCTCTACGAAAAGCCCCCCAATGAAATAAAGCCCAAACGAGAAATGAAATATTCCCCAAATTTTTTTTCATAAATTTTTGGGTGTTATTTCATATGAAATAACTCCCAATTTTTTTGGGTCGTTTTTCATTTTTTTTTTGGGAATTATTTCATTCTTCATTTGGGGTTTTCAAATTATGAAATAACACCCAACAAATTTTTAAAATTCGGGACTTGTTTCATAGCGTGCATAATTTAAGTGTTATTTCATTTTTTATTCGGGGGTTATTTAATTTTTTGCGACTTTGCTGTTGGTCCATATTGACTTCATGAAATCCTTGGGGAAACTGACTCTTTTATGAATTTTGGGCATATTTTAATTTTTGTTGCTGATGGGGTTATTTCATTTTCATCATTGAGTGTTATTTCATATGAAATAACTCCCAAATGTTGGGGGTTGTTTCGTTTTCACTTTGGGGTTTATTTAATTTATTTTTCGATGTTATTTTATTCACTGTTTTTGGGTGTTATTTTCTATTTTTTGTGGTTTATTTCATTGGGGGTTATTTCCAGGGCGTTATTTCATTGGAGGGCTTTTCGTGGTACGATATTTTCACCTCAGTGGATTCGACAATAAGCAGAATTGCCGCATTTGGGCGTATGATAATCCAATTGGGATTGTCGAAAAACCAATGCACCCACAAAGAGTGACTGTTTGGTGCCGCACAGCTAACGAAACAATGGCTCTTTTGCGCGACGAATTCGATGGCCGTGTTATCTAACGTGGTGGAGAAGTCAATTGGCCGCCAAGATCATGTGATTTGACACCGTTGGACTTCTTTCTTCGGGGTTATTTGAAAGAAAAGGGGTACGTCGAAAAGCCAGCAACAATTCAAGAGCTAAATGATGAGATAATTTGGCATATTAAAGGCATAGAGCCTCAATTATGCCTCAGCGTCATCGAAAATTTGGACCATCGGATGGAGGTGTGCCGCCGAGGTCGCGGCGGCCATTTGGCCGATATTTTGTTCCATACATATTTGAACCATACCAATAGTATCATAATAAAAAGAAATGACAATAATTTGCTAAATCAATTGTGTTTTATTCAAAATCAACATCGGCCCTTAAAATTTAACCACCCTTTAGTAGTAAACCAGTAGTAACACAATGTTTTCGGAACAACACATAAATAGTTTTGAATTAGCACCCTTAAAGAAAGTAAATTTGTTTATTTAATTAAATTTTGTTAATTTAATTCCTCAAGGGTGTCATTTTGAATACAAATTCGTTAAAGTAAGAAGAAGAATTTTTTTAGTAACATTGAGAAATAAATATTAGTTTATATGAAGAGTTTTATTAAAAGTGTTAAATTTTTCTTAAATGTTTTTATTTTAACTTAATGGATATATAGTTGAAGAAATTTCGGTAAAATTGACTTATTTGTTTTTGTAAAATCGAAAAAATTCTTCAAATGAAATGAGTAAACGTACATATGTAGAACTGAAGAAATTTCGTTCTTTCTGAGTCAAAATTAAATGAAAATACAAATGATTCTTATGATTCTAAACATATATGTATGAATATGTCCTTCATTCATCTAAAACTGATATAAATAATAAAATGCAAAATGAAATATTTAAATAAAATGTTCACGGAGAACATAGGGATTTAACGAATTCTCTCGACCTATTTCCATCGCTGGTAAGTAGTTTAATCTCGCTCCATGTAAGACGAGCAGCTTCATGTTTCTGATGGACCGGATCCAGGAATTATGTGGTCGACCAGACTGACGTTGACCAGTCTATGGCAGCTCTTGCAATATCAATTGATGGACTTCGTATGTCAGTTTCAGTAGGACAGCAATGTGCCTGATTCTAAAGGGTTTCATTGGATATTCAATTCGATTAGTAAATCCGTAATATCTAATCCGTATATACTAAATTTATTAGTTAATTTGAATAATGATTCGTCAATTTAAATAAAAAAGATATTCAAAATAACTAAATTTTTTAGTTAAAATGAATAAAAAATTCTTCAAACCTAATAATATTTAACTACCATTATTAGTAAATTTGACTAATTTTGTAATCAATTTAACTAAAAAGGTTAAAGTTAAATCGAAGAAATTTCTTTTTTAAAACTATTTACGAAATTTTTCTGTATTTACGAAAAACGTCTGTAAACTTGAATAAAAAATTTTTAAGTTGTAAAATAACCAACATTTCTTCAATTTTACACCACCTTTTGCAGAACTTAGGTAAATTTTTGGTTCAGTGCAGGATAAAGTTTTGTTTTGAGGTTAAGATTCATCTAAAAGTTGATTTGGCACAAAAAATTTTGATATCTTCATCTATAAGAGATTTATTTGCCCTAAGTGATTTCAGGAAGTGGGTTTATATGAGACCAATGGTTATTTTGGACGTATCAGCATAACATTTGGCACAACTTAGCTTTGAAAAATGGTATGCTGTAAGTAGGGATGCAAACGATACATCGATGTTTAGAAAACATCGATATATCGTTCATAAACATCGATGTTAATATCGATGTTTTGATTTACGATACATCGGCGATACATCGTCGTCAAAACTAAAAAACATCGACATCGTCCATTTATTATTTTCATTAATTTAATATTTTTTATAATATTTTTAGCAATTTTAATTTTTATTTTTCAATTAAACCTTTTATTTAAAAATATAAAAAATTGTTTTTCAATGCATACGTTAAACGCAAGAATTTGAAATGTCGGTTTTTAATAAAATTTCTGTAATATAAGAATTTTATGACAAATATTATATAAATATTTCTCTATTAAACAGAATTATAAAACAAAAATTAAAAATATTTTATTAAAAGTGTATTAAAAACGATCTCCCAAATTCTTGCGTTTTACGTTTCCGTTTTCCAGCACACCCCTGATAGCCATACAAAGTACGTATGTATGTATGTACATGCATGCATACTGTGCATTGCATAACTATATGTATGTATTAAGTTGCTTAAGTTGGCTCAAGCAACTGTGCGAATATATAAAAATCATATTTGTCAAACCATATTGCACTTATGGAAACTTATTGATTAATTTTATGAATCTGTCATTTGCTTAAGCAAAATGCGAAACTGATTGCACTTTGTTTTGGTGTTTTTAAATGCATTTGACAGCGTTTTTGTTAATTTTTGACAAAAGCTTATGCAAGCATATGTATATTATAGTTGGGCATTAAGATTTTCAGTAGCAAAGAAGAATTAAAACAGTCCGTAAGTATAATTGCAAAGTAGGTTTCAACATCGATGTTAAACATCGATGTATCGTGTTTTTTACCGATGTTTTTTGACATCGATGCTTATCGTGAAAACATCGATGTCGTCAAACATGTTTTTCAGAGCGATGTTGCATCCCTAGCTGTAAGGGATTTTCCATAACTTCTTCCAAAACTTCGGGTAGAATTATTTTTGTTGATTGTACAGTTATTCATAAATGATTCCCCAAGACTTTTTCATAAAATGCTGAATAAGCACAGAAAACTTAATAATTAATGAGGTGATTAAAAATTCAAACCACATAAGAAAAGTGTTACGTTTCGCCACCAAACAATTTATCTTGTATTTAAGACCCATATTGTTAAAATTGTCCCTCTCTTTCATCAAATTGCGCTTAACACCAAAATAAAAAAAAAAAATTAAAATAGACAATAAAAAGCTTGTTGGCCTAACGTGACAAAATGTAGACTTTCCTGTGGAAATACCCATATACAAAATGTACAGCCTACTTTCAGGTTAAAAACCATTTTCTTCACCACTCTAATTGTATACTAAACAAGTTTTTATGTAATTATTCATAGTCATGTACACATTACACAGACATTTTTTGCAACAAATTTACACCTAATAACAATTTAAAAAGATAAGGAAGAAGCAAAAGCAGCAACCGAAAGAGAATAATCATTATAATAGCCAATAAAAGAAAAGCAGAGACGACAAACATAAAAGCCCACTAAAAAGCAATATCTATAAATATTATTAAATTATCCTTTGGAAATACAAGAAAAGATATTGAAGTTTTTCTTTCTTTTATAAGTTGTTGTATATAAAAGATGATTTAATGCAATGACAACCTTATTATTAACGTTAAGTACAAGAACAACAATAAAAATAACAACAACTATAACAATATTTATTCACAAGATACAAATCAATTTATTATATCAGTACTTGTCAGGTTATTTTAGTGTTTTCAAAACCAAAACCATACACATGCCTACAAAATTACCACCAGTAACAATGGGTTTTTGATCTGTGAAATTTGGGCAAAAATATAAAAAATCTAGTTTTGAAAATAATTTTTTTTGGTTGTTTTCTTTATTTTTTTGGGAAAATTTTTCGCCTTAAATTTTGGGAAAAGTCTTTTTTTATTAAAATATTTGCATTATGATAAATTAACGAATTGCCGTGAGGGGCCTTATAAGTAAAAGTACTGATACTTTGACGTTAAAGCAAAAATTATAGCGAAAGAAATATTTCCCGTTTTTCTTTTCTTTTTTGTGATTTTTCGTTATTTACACCATAATAGTTCATTTTTAACGTAGTTGAGAAACATTTTTTTGGTCAATTTTTCGTTTTATTATTTTAAACAATTGTTTAATAAGATAATTAAAATAATAATTATTAAATATAAATAAATAATAACTAAAATGCAAGTAAGAAATTTGAACTTTTTGACCCGCCCACTTGTCCAATCCCACCCACAGTTGAACGCACATTTTCAAATGCAAAAAAATGTTAAAAGCAATGGAAGATTTCGTTTACACGTAGCAACTGTTTTAAGCTTGATAAAAACCAAAGATCTATTTAAATTAAATAATAATCTATTTAAATAATAAAATAAAAAATAACTGTATCAAAACATTCAGTGTGTAAAGCTGATCGTTACATCCAACAATTTTTATATGCGCTGATTAATGCGCTTTATGTGTCAAAAATGTATTGCTTCAAAGTGGGAACTCGCCATATAAAATTCATGCCTTTCGTAAGCGCAATGGTAAGCGAAACTTTTATTTTTCCCCCTTACAAACCTGCTTCGTTGGAAGTTCCATTTTTTATTGGGTGTTGTAGTTGTGGTGGTTAAATTTTAAGGGCCGATGTTGAGTTGGAATAAAACACAAATTATTTAGGAAATTATTGTCATTTCTTTTTATTATGATAATATTGGTATGGTTCAATTGTGTATGGACCAAAATATCGGCAAAATGGCCGCCGCAACCTCGGCGTCACACCTCCATCCGATGGTCCAAATTTTCGATGACGCTGAGACATAATTGAGGCTCTATGCCTTTTATATGCCGAATTATCTCATCACTTAGCTCTTGAATTGTTGCTGGCTTTTCGACGTACCCCTTTTCTTTTAAATAACCCCAAAGAAAGAAGTCCAACGGTGTCAAATCACATGATCACGTGAGATAACACAGCCATCGAATTCGTCGCGCAAAATAAATAAGGAAATAACCCCCAATGAAATAAACCCCAAAAAATAGGAAATAACACCCAAAAACAGTGAATGAAATAATATCGAAAAATAAATGAAATAAACCCCAAAGTGAAAACGAAACAATCCCCAACATTTGGGAGTTATTTCATATGAAATAACACCCAATGATGAAAATGAAATAACCCCATCAGCAACAAAAATTAAATTATGCCCAAAATTCATAAAAGAGTCAGTTTCCCCAAGGATTTCATGAAGTCAATATGGACCAACAGCAAAGTCGCAAAAAATGAAATAACCCCCGAATAAAAAATTAAATAACACTTAAATTATGCACGCTATGAAACAAGCCCCGAATTTTAAAAATTTGTTGGGTGTTATTTTATCATTTGAAAACCCCAAATGAAGAATGAAATAATTCCCAAAAAAAAAATGAAAAACGACCCAAAAAAATTGGGAGTTATTTCATATGAAATAACACCCAAAAATTTATGAAAAAAATTTGGGGAATATTTCATTTCTCGTTTGGGCGTTATTTCATTGGAGGGCTTCTCGTGGAGCCATTTCTCGTTTGGGCGTTATTTCATTGGGGGGCTTTTCGTGGAGCCGACAATGTGCCTCATCACTGAAGATGATTTTCTTCGAAATTTGATCATTCACAGTTGCCATTTCTTGACACCATTCTGACCATTGACGACGTTTGGAATGGTCAAAAGGCTTTAGTTCTTGAGTCAATTGCACCTTGTAAGCGTGTAAATGCAAGTCTTTATGCATATTGTCCATCAACGACGAGCGTGAGAGGTGCAATTGTTGGGCACGACGACGAGTTGAGGTGAAAGGCTTTTCAGCTACACTATCGCGAACAGCAGCAATATTTTCTGCAGAACGAACTGTACGAGCATGCACTGGTGTTTTCACATCTCCTACAGACCCGGTTTGCTCAAATTTTTGTACGATTGTTCCAATTGTACGCACATTTGGACGAGTAAATTGAAATGCACGATATGCATTTTGATTTGAACGCCCATTTTCATAATAAGCCTGAATAACATTAACGCGTTGTTCGATTGTGTATGTTTCCATGGCTCAAATTGAGTTTGTCTGAAATTGAGAAATGTCAAATGAAATGCAGAAAAATGCTTGACGTTTAAGTGTGGTTCACATTCAACATCGGCCCTTAAAATTTAACCAGACTTTATACAACATCTTTGACATAACAAACACCAGCTTCGCCGACTAAAGCTTCTAAATTCGGCCTTGCGCCCGGCCGAATGTCGGCTATGCAGACAAGTTTTATTTAGGGAAGCTGGTGTTTGTTATACCACACGCAGAAAAAAATATGGTTGGAGGTAACCATACTATGGTTGGATTGTAGCGATGTTTATGAATGAAGGCTACCTTAACCCTAAATAAATTATATATGACCATAATATGGTTAAAATTAACAAAACTTTTCCCGAAATCAACCATAATATGCTCAAAAATAATCATATTTTGGTCAATATTAACCATAACAACGGTGAAAATGAATTATATTATGTTCAAAATTTACCGAAAATTTGTGACTGTTGGCTGGCAGGCACCGCAGTGGTGCAGATGTTTGAACTCAAAGAATTCTGATGAAAGAATGTGGTGATTCTTGGCACATGTAAATTCAACCCAGGTTCGAGCCCCAGCTCTGCCGAGAAAATATCAATAAATTTTAATAAAAATGTTATGTTGTAAAATTCCTTTCTTCAGTAAAATATAATTTAATGAAAATTAAATTTGATGAACTTAAGCCAACTAAAAATCTTGAAATTAAAAAAAAAATTAATCTAAAATTGAAAATTTCAATTTAAAATTGAGAATTTCAATTTAAAATTGAGAAAATTCAATTGAAATTAAGAATATCAACTAGAAATTTGGAAAATTCCAGATGAAATTGAGAAAATTCCAAATGAGTATGAATATAATAAAAATTTTATAATTCTATTTTATCAATTTAAAATTAAAATTTCTTAATTTCATTTGGAGTTTTCTCAATTTCAAATAAAAATTCTGAATTTCAACTGAAATTTTCTTAATTTCATTTGAAATTTTTCCAATTTCTAGTTGATATTCTTAATTTCAATTGAAATTTTCTCAATTTCAAATTTAAATTCTCATTTTCATTTGGAATAATCTCAATTTCAATGAAAAATGCTGTATTACAAATGAATACAAGCAAATTTGCTTAGTTTATATTCAGTTTTAATTGACCTTTTTCATTAATATTAAAAATGCATTCATAATACAAACTTGTTTAGTTTTTTTATTTTTGTAAAATTTTTTATTTCTTTCTTTAAGCCCTGGGGCCTAATTCTGGCATTCGTGTTCGAGTACTTTCTCGATTCGAAAGCAATTTTATTTCAGTCAATACTGAACTAATCAAAATAATTTTTTCTATATTGTGAAACTCAAATGAAGGCTTTACAATAACGAAAAAATCACCCCTATCGTGAATAATTTTTCCCTCGTAATTTTTCCCCTTTTCACATATTTGCGATCATGAACAGCTCCCATGAAAAAATGTAATTCAAAGGAGACTAATAACGTGAAAAAATGTTCACGGGAATAAATTCCCCTTATCGTGAAAAATTTTTTCCCTCGTAATTTGTTCACATTTCCCTTAGATTTTCTCACTTTATTTTTGCTAGGGAATAGAACGTGTATGTTAGTAGTTCCTCCTATAAATCGAATATTAAGGACTAGATCCGTTAATAAGGCACAAACCGATATATTGGTCAACAAAATGCAAAACATCATGTTGATTGCCGCCGGATTTGTGAAAGACGTGGTGGCAGAATTTTGGAAAATATTTTACTACATAAAATTTATAAAGGGTGTGTGTGAAACGGTAGCAAAGTTCTATGGTGAAATGAAATTTGTTTGTGGTAGAAAATTTTCATATTTATGCTGTGTGAAATTGTAACATTTTTGACAACGTAAAATTTTGACATAAAGAAAAAAACAATTACTAGTAGTTTTGTGAAAATGAATAAATTAATCAAGTTTTTACCAATAACCATTTCAATTCTGTTGGAAATTAGATCGTCCCAACTATTTGATGAATTCGTTCTGATATATTAACAATTTTTACAAAAAGTGTGGGCAAAAAAGCTTATACATATGTAAATACTTGTATGTTGTATAATTCTTTTTCATTTTTTGCCGCTGGTCCTGCTTCCATATTATTTTTTATTTTGTTTAAATAAATTTGATGAAAAAAAATAATTTTGTGGTTGTCAAAAATTTCTACACTAATGTCAAAATTTATACTAGCCCCCAGGGCTAGTGAAATTTTATTCACCTCAATAGTGTCAAAATTTTACTTCCATGAGTACTTTGCTACCGTTTCACACACACCCAAAGTGCAAAAAACTAACGCTGTAATCCACCTATCCCTCCAATACTGATTATTAAGATTTATTATTTTAACTTTCCTTTAAAATATATACGTGTATATTTTTAAACAAAAATTTCAATGATTTTTAATTTTCTTCTAATTTTCTTCTTTTTACATTCACTGGAACTGATAGCATGAAAAATTGTTCACATGAGATTCACGATTGCTTTTTTCCCTTCGAGGGGAATGAAAATTTCATGGGAACAAAAATTCCACTTGTTATTCACGATAGGGGTGAATATTTCCAATTCGTTAAGTATTGACTGAAATAGTTAGATATTAAATTGCTTTCGAATCGAGAAAGTACTCGATCACGAATGCCAGAATCTGGCCCCTGAACTGTTTTATTGTTATTTGTATTTTCAGCACAAAAATTATACTTTTTATGTTAACATCTTATACAAAAAAGTTGGTGCGTTTTTCTTGAAATGGCGCGTTTTTCTCCGTTTTTGTGCGTTTTGAAATTTCTAAGTTGATTACGCCATAGTACTAAATTTTGGTATTTTAACCAAGAATTAAAATAAAAGGAATGAGAATTTTAAGCAAACCAAGCAAGTTGTAAGTCAAAAGCATTCAACTATTGTAGAGATATTATAAAATTGTTTTTAAAACATATTTTTTTTTTTAAATTTAAAAGTTAACATACAGTGTTTTAAAATATTAAAATTTCAAACATATTATTGATGTTACATATTAACATGTTTGGAGGCGACCATAATATGGTGATGACTAGGGCAACCAAAAAAAGCAAATGCTTATTTTTTGGTTTACAAGATAGAAAGATTGAACACAAACTCCGATTATAAGAAAACAAAGAAAATGAGCAATATTTGTTAGGGCTTATTTTGGCAATATTGGCTTATTTTTAGTTATTTTTGCACTAACGGCTTTTTTTTTGCTTATTTTGCCATTTTAAGATAATTTTTCATTTTTTTCATCCAAAAAAAAAAATTTATTTAATAAAATTTTGCAAAATTCGTTTTTATTATTTTTTTTATGTGCAACTTTTTTTATAAATACTAAAAAATCAGCCATTTCTTTGCTGTAACAACTCTGGTTAAAAAAATCGTTCAACCTTATGTTAATATTTTGTGCTTCCCTTGAACAATATCATCCCAAACACCTATATTATCTCTGTATGTTATTATACTTACACTAAAGAGTGGAGAGGGTATTATGCATTTGTGCTGACGTGAGAAACACCTTAAAATATTGGTCCTAAAGTATACCGGTCAACTCAGAATCACCTTCTGAGTCGATTTAACGATTTCCGTCCGGCTGGCTGGCTGTCCATGTAACCTCGTGCGCAAAGTACAGGTCGCAATTTTAAAGATAATTTAATGAAATTTGATACGTGGGTTCTAATTGGCACAAGGGCGAATCGGTCCATAATTTAATATAGCCCCCCATACAAGCTGCTATCCGGAAGAGGGTCTTTGTGCGCACTATCAAACCAATATTAATGCAATTAAAGACATATGTAGATGGATCCATATTTATATGGACACGTAAGGTATGCATTTTTTAAAAAAATAGTACTACGAGGGGAGATAGGGGCAATTCCTGCCTATCAGAAACTATTAAAACGATTTTAATGAAATTTAAAACATAGATGATCCCTATTCATAAGGCCATACACTCACGAAACTTGTTTTTGAATACTGTGGTGTTGGGTATCATACGGTCGGGCTTGACCGACTATACTTTCTTACTTGATTTTTATGCAACTCCTTCTTAGCAGTACTGTAACGTCCTTTTTATGTGTTAATGGCTTTTTATCAACATATTTTATTATTTGCTTGTTTAAGTTATTTTCTCTCGAAATTCCATAGCTGTATTCTTACGATCAAATTACCATCATACTTTGTAACGTCTTATTTCTTTTTAAATATAGTTTTGGTATAAAGTAACGTCTGTTAGTTCCCCTTCTCTCTGTTTTTGGTATAGTAACTTTTTATTTTTTTGGCTTTTTTAATATAGTTTTAGCTAGAATTTCTCTGTATATCAAATATTGTTAATTTCTGCAAATTTTGGGATTTTACACGAAGTTGTAACAAAATTGGAAACAAAAAATCCTTCATTGGTTTTATAAGTGAATATAGTTATGGACCGTAAGAAAAATGTCCCGTGTTCCAGGGGATATAGGAGACAAAGTTAATTTAAAATTTAAATCAGTTTCATTAAAAAATTAAGGATTTTCGGTATTAAAAGATATTGGGGATATTTTGCGAGGCAAGCGGAATTATGAGTCCAATCGTATAAAATATACTTCAGAGCAAATACTCAATTTTAAAGATGCTCCCTTAACACCTGTATACGTAGGAAGAACTTTTTCTATGTACAAGAACTTGCTAACTCCAAACAGACATAGTTTTCTTTTAAAAAATTTATTGCATCAATTTATAATTTACTATTAAGAGCTTAAAACTGTTTTTTAGTGTTTTTTTTGGTTGCCCTAGTGATGACTTTTGAATGGATGAATTTAGACGGTGACAATAATATGGTTAAAGTAATCATAATATAATTATGTGTATCGTTGTAGCTTTATTCTATTAAAACATTATATTGGTTAACACTATTGTTAAATAGAAACAAAATATTATTAATCTTTAAAAACAAATGTTAAAAATAACAATAGTTTGTTTGTTGCCATTGCGGTGACCAAAATATGTTTTTTAACCATACTTCGCCCATATTTTTTTCTCTTCGTGCATAAATGAGAAAATCCTTGCGCCCGGCCAAAGGCCACTTATGCAGAGAGCGAGTCGGGATTTGAAAATTAGGGATTTGGAAATACGAGATTTGGATTCGGGATTTAGAGAGTTCACACATTTTTGATATTTCTCATGAATGAATGAGTGTGATTCATGTAAAACAACGTTTTGCTTTTGTTCATTCATGCATGAGTTTATTTAGTTTCCTCGCTTTTTAAAATTTTTCATTTGTAAATTAAAAGTACGTTAACAAAGTTGCTTATTCATATTGTTGACCTTTTTGGGCAAGTAGACCAAAAAGTTCATCTCTTCTCTCTTTTAACCCAAAATATATCGACCGCTATCGTTCGCTTGAATTTTCAGCTGATTTGCGGCGTATTAATTATTTTAAACACGACAAGTCGATCGACATTGCAAGCGAGCGATAACGTAACAGTTTTCATACAAATTTGTTTCCCCACTAGGCTGCTAATTTTTTCTTTTGTTCTTTTGTATTTTTAAGCAAAAAGTGGTTATTGTATTTAATAATATATTTTATTTTTTTTGGTAAAAATCCCATAGTGCTACGAATAAATTTTTAGTTATTTAAGAAGCTAAAGAAATTCATGTCTAAGATTCCCTTGGACAATAGACATAAAAATGTAAATTTCATTAGTCTTCATAACTTCCAAAACAAGTTAAATACAGATAAATGTAAGAAAAGTATCTTCTTTACTAGACAGCGAGAAAAATGTTCATTCATTTTATTTAAACCAGTTTGAAGAAATTCCATTGATAATAAATCATAATATAAGACGTGATTTGCCTACCAAAAAAAAAAAAATCTACGTCAAAAAAGAAGGGGAAAAACCTGGGAAAAATTAAAAAAAGGACCTGCCAATATTTTAACATTAGAAAATGTTGTATAGAATAGAACTCTCTCTCTATCTCTCGCTCTGAACGTGTATTTGCTGAGTGAATACATCTATTTAGTTACAAACGAGACTGGTGTATCAAAAAATATAAATAATTCCATAACAACCATCGTCTTAATTTAATACAGCGAAACAGAATAAAAATGAAATAAAAAGACTGCAAAAACAGGAGCTTTTGGTTGAACAAGGCCAAAACATAACAAGAAATTTAAAAAAAAATATACACGAACAAAATTTAATAAATAGTAAAACTGGACTAAAGGTCATGGATCCCAAAAAAGGAAACGAAATAAAATTTCTAAAAAAAGAGAAGATTTTTCGACAGAACTAAACTGAAATACTGTTAAATAAAATTAATGATTTATTGACGTTTCTTTCTTTACCCTTTTCATTTTACACAGTTTAACAGACAGATACTAGAGAATCATTTCTTTTTTTTCATCTAAATATTTTTTTGGTATTTATTTCTTCTGGTTTTGCTGAGGCTTAAACCTTAAAGTATGCAAACAAAAGTTCGTGTAAAAATAGTAAAACAAGAAACAGCAAAAAAACAAAACAAAAAAATCAAGAATAAATACGTGTATGAAACTAAAACCCAAGTAAACGGTGCTTAAAATTGGCAAAAAAAAAAAAAAAAAAAAATCGGTAAAAATCAAGTAGAATATTTTTTAATTAAACGGCTGAGCGCTCGTTAGAGTGCCCTTTTGCAAGATTTTACCCATTCGAATCTTTATTGAATGGCCATATGTACACAAATCAAAATGTCTGCTAAAAAGTTTGCTTGAAAAACAAACAAAAAAATGCTGAAATTTTGCTAGACTTTTTTACGTTTGCATTGAAAGAAAAAAAGAAAGATAGTGTCTAACCATATATTTAGGGGAAACTGTTCCCATGAATATAAAACAGATAAAAACCTGATATGCACACAAACCATAAGACTGCTGTGATGACCAAGATAAATTTTACAAAATCAAATGATTTACATATGTTTTTAAAATAGTAAATAAATCATTTAAATTTAATAATCCAATTCGAGTGGAAATAAAATTTGATGAAAAATTCAAAATATGGGGAACTTGCAGTAAAAGCATTTTCCATAGAAAATTTATTCCGAGCTAAAAAAAATAATATTAATTAAGTAACAAATACGAGTTGTATATTAAGCTATGCCGAATCTTTAATACCGTTCCACAACCCACCACCCACTAACACACATTATCAAACAGAATTAAAAAAAACAAGAATTAGGGATTTATGTATGGGTAAAATTAAAGGCACTCGTGGTTGTTTGCTCGTAACTCAACAATTTGTAGACCGATCGGGCGGAATTTCACTAGTAAATAGTTTCGGGTTTTCGGCAACCCGATTTTAACAGACAGAAGGACATTGTTTTCAATTTTAATTTATTTATTTTGTATTCCCAAAAATTATTTCGTTTTTTTGACGAAAATGCTTCCCTGATCAACTTATTTAAACATTTTTAAAAACCAACAAGTAAGAGTGGTATATTCGGCTGTGCCGAATCTTATATACCCTTCACCATTGTGCGAGCAGAATACAGAGCAACTAAATAATTTTTACATATACATACATATTTACAATACTTAAAACTTCATTATACATGAAATTTAAAAAGCGAAAACTGGTAAAAATTTTTTTAAATCGTTTTTAGAACATAAAAATATTAAAAAAAAATTTCTTTTTAAAAATCCAAGATTCGAACCAGGGAACTCACAGTTTCTAACTTAACACACCCCCTAGACAACTGAACCATGAAGGAACGCTGTTTAAATATAATTAAAATGAAATATGGACCGTTTACTGTTTACAACTAGAGAAGAGACGACAACCGGATTTGAACTTCGCTTTTCATAAGGACCCAGAATATATATACTTTATAGGGTGTAGGACCTTCGGTGAAGGGTATAAAAAACAAACGTAATTATAAAAAAGAGTAATTTTTGGGATTTCAGTATTTTGGTCATAACTCTGCTATTTCTTAACCGATTTGACAGATTTATATACCGACGTGTTAAAGAAGAAATTTGCCAGTTATTTTGGTTATAAATCTTGGACTCGGGAAGATCTATGGTTCCCGACAATGGGTATTTAAAAAAAATTAATTTTTTGGTCATAACTTTTTCGTATCTGAACCGATTTCCCCGAGTTTTTCAGAAAATATTTTCTATTAAAAATTTCCGATCTTTTGATATATAAGGCGTAACTATAGGTCATATTACAGTCAAAAAATTCGGGTTTTTATACAATTTTTAATACTTTTTGTATGGGAGGTACCACGCCCACTTCTCCAATCTCGCCAAAATTTTGTGCGATGGTGTGTATTTATAACCTAAATGTTTGTACCTAATTTGAAAACTTTGGCTCTTGCCGTTCTCCAGATATACAGAAAAAAGTAATAAAAATACAACAACCACAAGGGATTTTTTTGGAAAAATTAGAGGCAGTCGTGGTTTTTTGGTCATATCTCAGCCATTGTTAGACCGATCTGGCTGAATTTCAATAGCAAAAAATGGTGAACTATATGTGACATAAATGTAAAACAACCTAGCCGCTATCATGTCTGGAGTCTCCGGAAAACACATATCAAACGTAAGACGGACAGACGGACAGACGGACGGATATCGTTAAATTAACTTCTCTCCTCATAAGGACCCAGAATATATATACTTTATAGGGTCTAAGATCAATATTGTAGAAATTACAAACGGAATGACAAACTTATATATACCCTTTTCCACCTGTGGTGAAGGGTATAATAACAACTTTAGCCCTAATGACACTACATTTTTTATGCATTGAATTGTTATAGAATTGATAGAAAGAAACAGTAAATGGTGAAAAGCGCAAACTATAAAAAATGTAAACAACAATTTTTTTTAGTTTTTCCTTTGTTATGATTTTGTTTATTTTATTAAATGTTGTCAACTTTTTGTTTATGAGAAACATAAAAATGAAAGTAAGTCGTTGAATTTGTGACTTTTAAAACTTAAGCTTGAAATGACAATTTTAAGTTGAACAATTTTACATTTTTTTTGACATAACTTAATTTGTAATCGATTACTTTTTTAACATTTTTGACAGTTTGCTATTTATATTAATACAGCTGAACTCTTTGCACTTGGTAGATTGTTCTATTACATTATATTTGCACTGTTCACCAAAACTTGAAGAATGCATTAAAAATGTAATGCCATAACGCCTTTATCATGGCAGAGTTGTATTTTCCTCAAAATACATACGACTTGTGAGGTCGTGTAAACTACTCTAAAATGAACTTCGCTTTTCATAAAGGCCGTGTCAGATACAACTTCATATCATACGCTTAAATTTACATTAACGCTATGCCTGCAAAACAAAGTTCAATGTTGGTAATTTTGACATCGTTTTGTACAGATTTGATTTGTGCATGTGTGAGTTTTTTATTTAAAGTGCTTTGTTTGCATTTATTGTTGCGCACGCAATAATACAACTGCTTAAAGTCAAAAGGCAGACATTCATATGCTTTTGCATTCACGTAGCCATTGTCCACTCGATGAGACAACGGCGAACTAAATTGGTATGAGTACGAGTCGCTTTGTTACATTAACATTAACAGCAATATTATTATATTATGCTTTAGGTCGGTCACTTTTTAAAACTAATTAAAAAATTTTAATTTTATAAAAAATTTCACGAAGAAGATTTCCAACGGAAATCGAAATATCGAAAAAAAAAATTAAAAAAAAAAATAAACTCTCTGTTTATTGTTGATGTTTTTCTTTAAGCTTTGATATTGTTACAAGTAAAACTGTGAATTATAATTCTTATTCGCTTAACAGTTTCATACGTATAATATCTTTCTTCTTCTTATTTCCTTTAGCTCCCTGTGGAGCATAGGGCCTCCAACCTTTAGTTTTTCTAAAATCTTTGGATGAAGTTTCCTGACGACCTGGCCTAAGCAACCAGTGAAATGTGCAGAGGAATAGCTTATCCCTTCAACAATAAATTTCAGTTTATCAATGGTATGAAATAGGAATGTAGCACATTTAAACGAAACCTTGTAAATTAAAATATTTTAATTAATTTAAAAAAGTGACCTTGAGCTTGAGTTATTTATTAAGAATAATATTTTATTAAAAAGGTCGAAAAAATAGGATAATAAAAAAATAACAGCAATAACAACAATCAAAACAACAACAACAACAATACATGGTACATACAGAGCTACTGTACTTTTTAAGAAATGATGAAAAATAAAAAAAGTCTTCTATTTTTATGGAAACTGTTTGAACCTATGTGCGTTTGCGTTTTATTTAAATTTTTTTTTCTAGTACTACATAGCAACTGCTGAATGTCTACATGAGTAATGATTGCTTGATTTCTGGCTTTTTTGATTGTATTTTTTTTTTCTTTACCAAAGCAATCATTGTCGGACCAAACACACAATCATCTTAATTGACAAACGAAGCTAAACGATGGTATAAATAACAAAGCACGATGTGCATTATTTGAATTACTGCAAACCAACAGAGAATTTGTGCGGTTGCGCAAGTTTGATTGTATGACCGCAAGCAAGTGTATTTGTTGGTGTTCGTTTAATGCGATTTTTTTGCAATCACACAAAGCCGTTCTCTGATCTATACCAAAGCTGTACGTTGCTTATTGTGCGAGGCCAAAATATTATTGGAATTCTGCGGAGGCTGCGAATAACGAAAACCCTCAGTTTATTTCGTATTATTTCTTCCCATTGGGAAGAGGCAGTAGAGGGAGGTACTTGACATGAAATTCCGCATTTGTTTGGCTGGGGAGGCAAAAAATGGCTTAGAAAAATTTAGTATTATATCTAATTAGGTGTAATATATAGTTTGTAATATAAAATTGTTCAGGAACCATAATATATAATTTTTTTGTTAATAAATAAATAAAAGCAATTAAAAAAGCCGAAATATAGACATTTTTTTACGGACAACTGGATTTGAACTTCGCTTTTCATAAGGACCCAGAATATATATACTTTATAGGGTGTAGGATCAATATTTTGGAACATACAAACGGAATGACAAAGTTATATATACCCTCTTACCTTCGGTGAAGGGTATAAAAATAGGATTTTGCAATTGCAATGCGTTAACGCCGGGCTTTTTTACTTTGCTTAATGTATAATCATTAGCATTTTTTAAAAATAAAAAACTCTTAATGCGCTGATTTGGGTTTGGTTGTTAAGGAAAACATTTAAAAAAAAAATAGTTCCCTTTTCATTAGAATATAAAATCGCAAGAACTGCAGGGTATCACATAGTCAGCTTTGCTTTTTGTTATTATAGTTTTAACTTTTTATTTACATTTTCCGATCGCAATATGTTCATATAAAATATTTATGCCATTAAAACAAATGAAAATATTTTGCTGTTGGTAATAAATGGTTAAATAAGCTTTTAGTTCAATGATTTTCTATATTTTATAATTGGAAATCATTATTTGCTTTATTATAATTTCTTAAGCCCACCACTAAACCAGCCAGCCAATGCCGCCATTATTCTTAAAAGGAAAAAAAAATGTTTGTTTTATTATTAAACTAGTTGTTTGGTCCCGTCGTTGCTCGGGATTTTCCAAATTATAATAAAAAATTAAATACTGGTGAAATCCTGTCTGAAATTGGTCATATCAACTTATAAACCTTCGCCGGCTCATGCTCAACAACTTTGCTAAAGATCATAGCATCGTCAAATGCAGAGTTTACGATTTAATTCATACTGAGTAATTTTCAATAGCGCCACCTATTTTAGATATTTTTTTGCTATTATTCTTACTTGGTCAGAGACCATTCCGAATTGGTACGAATCATCGAAATCGGTCCAGCCGTTCTTTAGTTATAAACGTAGTATTTAACGCCACTTTCTTTTATATATATATAATATATATATATATATAATATAATAATATAAAATAATATATACATATATGTATATATATATAATAATATAATATAGAAGATAAGATAATATTAAAAATTATCACAATCATAAAAGGATTATAAAGGAAAGTAGAATATTAAATATCAAATCAATTAAATTTTCTATCCGACTGTTCTAGTTTATGATACCCTGCGTAAAAATGTTAATAACTATTTCGATTATTCAAAGATATCGCCGTAACAAAGTGCAAAAAAGAACTATTCGTACCAAATTCTTTTAACATCATTTTTCGTTACGATTTTTTGAAGTTTCATAAAATTTGATTTCGTAATTTCTAGTCATATGCAACTACGACCTCGCAACAATTTCATGAACATTAAAGTATTTTTCTGGGGAAAAGTACATATGGGAACATAGGTGATATAAAGACCGAGTTTTATTTTAGCTTTCATAAAATGCAAACTAAGTGTTGAATTTCACAATAATATTTCTATTTGTTACGATTTCAAGAAATAATGTACCGACTTTTTAATAATATAAGAAAGTGTAGTTTCTGGTCATATAAAACTATTTTTAAATTTTAAGATAATCCTTTCCATCGTTAACTGCCTGTTTCTAGAAAATTTTAACAAGTGAGTGAGTGAGAAATAATATGAAAAACAAAAACAAATTTTCGTGTTTTATTGTTGTTTTCAATATAATTTCTCACTCACTCACTTGTTTAAATTTTCTGAAAAGAGGCAGTAAATTGTGATTTGGGAGTAAGTTTTTTATGGGATCCATGGCAACTGTCAATCCGGACTTTCACAATAGAGCTGGCAAACAATCGATAGTACTATCGATAGTATCGATAGTTCTCTTTCCATTGGACTATCGATAGTTTATTTTCGATAGCGATACTATCGTAGAAATTTTTTTTTAAGAAAATTATCAATAATTTTTTGTTTCGATTTGGCAATAACAAGTCAGCCGTCGTTGCCGCACAGCTTAGCTAGTTGCGGCAGTTATTTAATCGGCTTAAGGATCAAACATTTTGAATAGCCTTGCTTATCCTCATGCCAAAGAAAAAATTTTTATAAATGTATGTACCAGGTTTCTCAAATTATTTTCCACCTGAATCGCCAAATAGTATATCGAAAATCGCCAACATTTAATATTTTTAGATTTTAAAGTCGCCAAATACTAGTTTAAATAAAAAGAGTATACTTAAGTAATTTTACCTTTATTAAAGTTTTCTATATTAACTAAAATAAAAATTTTCGTTTAGAAATTTATATTGAGAGCAAAAACAAAGTTGAGTTGTCTTATTGTTTTTTCAGTATATTTTCCCAAACGAAAATTTTTAACAAGGTTTCGTTTAAATTTGCTAAATTCCCATTTCATAATATTGATAAACTGAAATTTATTGTTGAAGGGATAAGCTATTCCTATGCGCATTTCACTGGTTGCTTAGGCCAGATCGTCAGGAAACTTAATCAAAAAAATTTAGAAAAACTAAAGATATTATGAAATAAAACTGTTAAGCGAATAAGAATTATAAACCCCAGTTTTACTTGTAACAATATCAAAGCTTAAACAAAAACAACAACAATAAAAAGTGAGTTTATCTTTTCTTACAGCCCCGACTACAATTGGTTGATTTTTTGTCAACTCTAAATGTAGTTGTAAGTGGGTAAAGAAAAAACAAAAATAAAAACAAATTACTTTTTTTTATTTTGCCAGTTCAGTTTTATTTACATTTTTATTTTATTTTGAAAAATTTTGAATACATATTAATTTTTTTTACATACTAACCAGTGCACATTATTATTCTTGAAGTTTTGAAAATTCAACATCATATGCAATCATAAATAAATTGAAATATGACAACTTTTTTAGTGGAACCCGAATTATTGCAAACTGTATGTATATTTTAATACATATTTGAAAAAATTTAGCTTGTGATAAGGAAAATGACTGATAATCTAAGAAAGATTAAACTTTATTCCAAATTTGGAAAATTGTATTTCTTTATATTTCTACATGGACAAGTACGGTAATTACTTACAAATTAAATTAAGGAATTCTACAAAAAATTCGATACTATCGATAGTATCGATAGTTTGTCAATTAACTATCGAAAATATCGAATGTTGCGACTATCGATAGTTTGCCAGCTCTATTTCACAACGTTGCAATTTCTAAATACGTGAAACTCAATTTTTACTAAAATTAATTTCACTACCTTTCAACAGCGTGACTTCTAGTTACATAAAGCCATATCGTGTCAAATATCTTTAATCGTTACAATCGTTTAAATTTTTACCGCATGTACAATTCCATTTGAACACTCATTCAAATCATTGAAACTTTTTCAAACTTAAATTGTAGTGTAGCTGTTAAAAACAAATACTGAAGAGAAGTGTAGCCGACCAATTTGCGTAAGTGAGTGAATGTGTAGAAACAAAAAACAAATACTTTAGCAAAGTGAAAGTGCGGATATAAAAAAGACTCTTAAAAACTCCAAGGGAATAAGTTATACATTTTAGTCAAGCCCGCCCATATTTGCTAACAAATTTTTGAGAGTGTACCCTATTTGGAAAGAATGGACAATAATGGACCCGCCAGAACAAAATTATATTATGAGGTAAAGATTCATGTAAAACTTCTTTGTGCCGAATATAATTTGGATATCTTCATCTAAATGCGATTTGTTTGCGTTCAAGTGATTTTAGGAAGGGGCTTATTTTGGACTTAATGTTAATTTCGGATGAACCAGCACAATATTTTGTCATGACATAGCAGCTATCGAAAAAAGGTATTGTTGCCAAATTGTGAGGCAGTACCAATATTTATGGCATTAAAAGCTACTTTCGGGAGTAGTATATTTATATGGGAGCTATAGCAAAATTTGGTAATATGATTAAGAATGCAATAAAATAAGTTTGAACCAACGAATAAAGAAGTTAATATAGCACTTACATAAATTTATGGGCCTATTCTCACCATTTTCAATAGGCTTTGAGCTTGTGATGATTAAAACTTATCGACCAAAGTTCCTTAAATTGGCTCTTAAATTGCGACCTGTACGTTACTGAGTTTACATAGACATCCAGTCTGCCAGCCGGAAGGACGGACGGACATCGTTAGATCGACTTACAAATTATTCTGAGCTGATCGGTTGATAATTAAAGGTTGTTTTAAGTCTAAGGGTGTGTGTGAAACGGTAGCAAAGTTCTATGGTGAACTTAAATTGTCAGGAATTTCTACGCTAATGTCAAAATTTATACTAGCCCCTAGGGCTAGCGAAATTTTATTCACCTCAACAGTGTCAAAATTTTACTTACATGAGTACTTTGCTACCGTTTCACACACACCCTAAGTCTAAGACTTAAAGACCACATATGACACACAAGATATCATCCCAAATTCTCTGAGACTGCACGAGGTAATTTTCAAATACTAGAATTATAGGCAAACAGTTTTTACTGTATTGATAGCTTTTGAAAGAAACAAGTACGTTTTAGAGTGTATTTCTTTGAATTCTCTTATCTTCACAACACTATATAAATTGCGCGATGATCAGTAACGCATTTGTCATTGTGGTTGTAAAAAACATTTTATTTTTGTTGGATGTTTGACTTTCAAATACATTTATGCAGACCTTTACGGAACTGCATTTCTATTAAAACAAAAACTTACTAATTGTTTGTTAGCTTGTCGTGTAAATGACAAAGTGGAAGGAAGCATCAAAAGCATCTTATAATGAGTTCTGAAAATAGATTTTAGATACAAAATCAATTTTATCAGTCAACTGTACCCAATAAAAAATTGAGCTTCAAACGAAGCAGGTTTGTAAGGGAGAAATGTAAGAGTTTCGCTTACCATCTTGCTTACGGAAGGCATGAATTTTATATGGGGAGTTCCCACTTTGAAGCAATAAGTTTTTGACACAAAAATCACTTAATTTAACGCATATAAAATCGGGTGAGTGTAGCTATCAGCTTTCACACTGAATGTTTTGTTACAGTTATTTTTTAGTATTCTCCCTTACAAACCTGATTCGTAATAAGGGAATTGCAGCTCTTGAAATGTTATTTTTTCTTTAATAAAACTTGTTAAGAGTTCCTTCACTTACTTTGCTGCATCTCAGTATGTCTTATTTCGTAGCGCATAATTTTACGCTTATTTTTATAAATGTGCTTCGCAAAATGATAACATTTTTTATTGGGTAGGTAGTTCGATCTTAATTGCTTGCATTCCTTTCGTAACGACTTGTCTTTCATTATAAACTTTACTTGTTTTCTTAAAGAAAATAAAAATACTTTTTAAATGTTTAACAAATATCCTAAGAAATATTTTCTTTACTTTTGTTAAAAGACTCAGCGTTTTAGGGTTGTTTTACGAAACATGTTTCGTTGAACATAAACAGTTTCGAAATATATACGAAAACTTTTATACAAACGAATTCCTAAGTATTTAAAATTTGAGAAAGACTTCAGTAAACATTTATTTGATACTATATATGAGACTTTGCAAATAGTAATACAATACGGAAGAACCCTGCGGGAAATTTGTGTCAATTGGTCCAACGGACTGGTCCTGGCAGTTGTGAAAATATAACATGTACAAAAAGAAAGAACTCATGACCAGTGAGAGAAGAAACAATCATGTAACTGGTTTATGAAGAACAAAAATGTAGAAAAAGTAATGAATTACAGTACAGTCTTCACCGGTAGTATGACACATTTTTTGGGACTTTCTAAAATTTGGTACTTGAATTTAACTCTAGGACTTGTTTTATTGAAATAATACACATTTTATGAAAATAATACTACATTGTAGTAACTGTCACTAAACAAGTCCATTGATAATAAATGTATAGTATAAGTATAACTATTACATCACCACTCCACTTTTTTTTGGCTTCACACATTACGGATCATTCTTAGCTTCGACGTTCACCATCGTCATTAGCGGCATGGATGACCCTTCCAGTAGCTCTCAGAATATTCACGGTTACTGAGCCTCCCTTCGCTTTGAGATGGCAATCCACCGAGAAGGTTATTTGTGTAGTTACTTTAACATTAAAAAAATGGAAATAAAGTTATTAAGATTTTTTTCTTATATGCATACACAGATACACATATATTATATGTGTCTATGCCTTTTAGCGATATGAAATTAAATTTGCTTCTCTGGTAAATCTATCTACATATAATATTTTGTTACTAGTTATAACAAATAAAATACTTTTATTTACGTACTGAAAAAACTTTTTAATATTTTAAGTCCCCTAGAAAAGCATGTACACTAGGCAGAAAGAGTCTTCGTACAAAAGGTTTTCTTACGGTTCAAATTTTTAAGACATTGCAGGAAACTAATTTTTTTTTTCAATCTTATAATATATTTTTACGTTTTTTCCTTTAAATAACGCGTTTCGGTTTACTCCCTTTATAATAAACCGTTGAATTCTTTTAATTGCAAATCAAACTTTATTGAAATTAATTTTAGCGTTCACAATTTTTATCCAATCCGCTTAATGTCTCAAAACAACTCAACTTATAATTCATTAGTCTCCCCTTTTTAGATTTCATAATTATTTCTAGACTTTTCCTGAACCTCCCTGTAATAACAATTTATCATGTTCTAAAACCATTTCTAGAAATGACTGGGGAATTCATGTAGTAATTATTTAAAAATAACTGTTATAATCTAAGTGCACTGGACTGGTCATATGGTGTCAATTGACCCCCTCCAATGACAACCCCATGTAAAAGTGATAGGTCTTATCCATTGAAAGTGTTAAAACTAGAACCGGTCTCTACCACCAAAGACCTTTCACGGGACTATTTTAGTGTCAGTTCCTTTCCCTCTAGAGAAGTAGATACGAAAGTTTATTTCGTTAAGTTGTTGCCTGGGTTATTTTCATTGTCTATATTACAATATTTTAATATCATCCATATGAGAGCATTATTTAACTCCAAAAAAAAATACGACTCAAGGTATTGTTGACTTTAATTTTCATTTAAATTGGCAAATAAAGTACAGAAAAAACTCTTACCAGTTTTCCGGTGAAAGCATATTTGCTCAAAATACTTTTCTCATTTTATTTTATTAGCAGTGAGCAAAGATTTTTTCTTTAATTAAATAAGTGTGAATTTATTATTTTTCAAGCGAAAAAAGGAAACACTCGGTTTTTTTTCTTGCTTTCAGTGCAGCAGTTAACAGTTATTTTTGCACCTTTTTGTTAAACAACAAAAAAAAATAAAAAACTTGATTTTATGCAGGGTTTTTAACAGTGTTGCCAGAAGAAGATAAAACTATTTGCATGTAGGGTTTTTCTTCTTCTATATAGTAATGTCGAACAATTCGGATGGTTTTTTTGAATACCAAATGTAGGTACATTTCAAGATACTATTTTTTATACCAAATAGATTTAATAGTCCTTTGTTGGAAATCAGACTTTTTTGCGAAACCAGGTGCCTAATTCTGGCATTCGTGATCGAGTACTTTCTCGATTCGAAAGCAATTTTATTTCAGTCGATACTGAACGAATCGAAATTATTTTTTCAGTATTGTGAAACTCAAATAAATGCTTTACAATAACGAAAAAATAATTCCGATTCGTTCAGTATTGACTGAAATAATTAGATATTAAATTGCTTTCGAATCGAGAAAATACTCGATCACGACTGCCAGAATTAGGCCCCAGAATTTTGAATTTGGATTGTTCAAAAAAAAGAAATTTGGAATAAAATAAATTATATTATTCTAAACTTGTGTGTTTTTTTATTATATCGAGCCCTAACCGCGAAAATAACGAAAGCGACATCATTTTCAATTTTCTTTTCTTTTTTTTTTAATAAATGACTTTTTTGGCGACACTAGCATCACCTTCTTAAATTTCATGATCACATAAGGTACCATTACAATTTTAAAGCAAAGACAATTTTAGCTTAAGCGAAAATTTATATGAAACAAAATAAAAAAAACTCTCTCCTGTAAAACTTGATTTTTTGCGCGGTTTTTTTCGCGGTTAGGGCTCGATATTTGGGTTATGCTGATTGAATATGCTTTTTTCGTGAGCGTTGAAAATATTGTTAATTATTTCGTGATTTGAAATGTGTAAAATTAATGTAAATATAATTTTTTAATTGTCAATTATTTGTTTAAAACGAAGAATGAAATTACTGGTTTCCCTTTCTTCATATAGAATTATGAGTCCGTTTTGCTTGCAGTCGCTGTTACACATTAAAAA
Source organism: Pollenia griseotomentosa (assembly GCA_963931875.1). Classification (NCBI taxonomy): domain Eukaryota; kingdom Metazoa; phylum Arthropoda; class Insecta; order Diptera; family Polleniidae; genus Pollenia; species Pollenia griseotomentosa. The sequence continues at coordinate 169,431,462 of OZ007562.1, read as the reverse complement.
ACTATGAATTTCTCAAAGTACAGGAGTAAATTTATAAGTGTTTTAAGGTATTTGGCTTTGCTTGAATTATTTTACACGTTAAATGTATGGAACATAATTCACATACAATTTTTTCTTATTCATTTGTTTTTGTACGCAGTTTTGTGTATTGAGCGTTATTCTCATTTAGTATGCTGCATACTAAGTTAAACAATTTCATTTAACAGATTAACATAAATAACAGCGATAGTTTAAAACTTTTTGTGAAATTATGAAATATTGCAAAAGGTGTCATCGATCGATCATTGAATGCATCCAAAAAATGTATTGAGTGTTATCCAAAATTTTTTTTAAACTAATTGAACATTTTTCATGTATAATTAAGGACTCTGTGTTAGAACTCATCGAAGATTATACACTTCAATTGTTGAAAATTCAACATATGTAATTTTTATTTATAGTATATCCAAATAAATTACTAGATACATCGCATTTTATTGCGAACTGATTAGGCGTTAAAATAAAAATACAATTACAAATTATATTTTAACTTAATAAGCAGAGCAAAAGTAATTTAGACGTTCAGAAAGATGTTGTGAACCCAACCAGAGTATTTGGGGGGAATTGAACCTGCAAACACCGCAATAATTGGCAAGCTTACTACAAACTAGATTACCCGGCACCCAGATCGCTTTTTTGTTCGATTAATCATTTTAAATTTACATTGTCGGTCAGTAAAATGTCAGTGGTAAAATTAGTTTTATCGGAAAGAAGATTTGGCCCGCTATTTAATCATGTATAAATTTTAAGAAAGAATTATGTTTAAAAATTTTTATTTTTGAATAGATTCCAGCTCAAAATTAAAAAAAATGGACAAACCTTTTAATTTCTTCCAACGACTATTTTAGTTATTTTTTTTTTTAGAGCGTAGATATAAAGTGCTTTCAGACCTTATACTTACTAGAACAACCGTAAAAGTAAATGTAAAGCTCAATACAAAAATATTTACAAATTCGAAATACAACATCAATTTATTTCAGGATTCATTGAATGAGGCGAAAACTTTAATAAGAAAATTATGTTCTCACATTTTTGATAATTAAATTGGTAAAGTTAAAAAAAAAAACAAGTAAGAGTGCTATATTCGGTTGTGCCGAATCTTATATATTCTTCACCATTGTGCGAGCAGAATACAGAGCAACTAGAAAAAAAACTAAAAAATTTTTACATATACATACATTCAAATTTACAATACTAAAAATTTCATTATAAATTAAATTAAATTTAAAAAGCGAAAACTGGTAAATAATTTTTTAAAATCGTTTATAGAACATAAAAATTAAAAAAAAATTCTTTTTGAAAAACCAAGATTCGAACAGGGGACTCACAGTTTCTAACGTTGTTTGAATATCATTAAAATGAAATATGGCCCGTTATACGGTTCTGAATTCAACTTCGCTTTTCATAAGGACCCAGAATATATTTACTTTATAGGGTTTAAAAACACAAAGCACTTAAATAAGAATAACCCATACAATTTGTATGTTTTTAAAAATTGAAATTAGACTGCTATGGCAACACTAGTTTAAAATAAATAAATAAAAAATTATAAAAAACCGTGGAATAAAAAAAATAAAGAAACAAAACTGTTAACGTACGAGTGCACATATGCTGGCTAGGACAATTTATAAGTTAATTATTTAAAATTCAACTGTTGTGGTAAATTTAAAGGACTCGACTAAATAAAATATGACTTAATGTTTCATGAATGAAAAAAGTTGAAATAAATAATACAGTCAAATCCCGATAGTTCGTACCCCGATAAATCGTAATTCCCGATAATTCGTAATAAACTGTCGGTGCTTTGAAAAAATCTCGTTAATTCGTAAAATTTCCATACATTTTGGTCCCCTCGCTAATTCGTAATTTTTTTTTTTAAATAAAATCTTCTTTACCTCTTATACATCGTAATTGTTTGCTAAAACCACTTATAATTCGTAACAGAAACATGGAAAAAATGATTTTTTGTTTACCGCAATTTTTTTTTGTGTGGGTTTTTGCTTATGTGTGTGTTTATTTTCTTAAGATCAGTTTGTTACATGAATAATTTGTATATATTTTATTTTTAACAATTGTCTTTTATGTTTTTTTTTTATCGTTTTAGTAAATAAATTGAAAAACCCCGTTAATTCGTATATATTTTATTTTAACCCCGTTAAATCGAAATCCCGCTAAATCGAAAACCCCTATAATTCGTAAGAAATGGCCGGTCCCTTGCGACTACGAATTATTGGGACTCTACTGTACAACAAATGTAAAACTTAACACAAAGTAAATAAGAACAAAACAAAAAATTAAAAAAGTATAAAATAAAGCATAAACACAGTGTTGAATGAAAACTAGTCAAAACAAAAAAAAAAAAAAAGACTTTTCCACACAATATACATTTATTATGGTGAAAAACTTAGGAACACACTTGTTCAAACTCGTATTTTAATGTTCCTTCAGTTTTTAATAGGTGCAGCAGATATAGAGAAAGACAAATACAATCGCAAGAAAATAAAAATAATAGGTAATAGTTACTAACCGAGAACAGTGGAAGATAAAAAACAAAATAGGTACAGGGAATAAAAAGTACTTTTTAAGAGAAGTTGTGTTACTTACTACAATAAATAATTTAAAAAACTTTTTTAAGACAAACATCATAATTCCCAGGAAAAACTTTTTGATTTTGAGTAATAGATGGTAGTTATTTCCTACGTTATCTAGTAAGTAGTTGTCATTAAAATTGTCATTATTCTGAAAACCTCAATAAGTACTTACTTGTAATGACCTCAGCAACTATAGTTAGAATTTTTCGTATATTTTTAAATAATTTCGTATTTTAAACAAAATTCTAACAAAACAAAATTTGTTTATTATACGAAATTTGTAATTTTTACAGACACTTTTTCTTTCTTTAAAATGCTAAAAAAGTGGTACAATTTATTTATTTATTTATTTTTTATTTATTTATTTATTTATTTTTAGCAGTGACAATTTACAAAAATAATTTTGTGCAATACCTTTAGTTACTTTACGAAATTCGTAAACTTACGAAATCTGCTTTTCTGCACAAGCTAAGAATGCATTCGTAGTAATACGGAAATTTTTGTATTTTACAAAAAAAAAAAAAAATTTTAGCGAAAAAATATTTCGTATTTTTAAGCGTGAAATTAATACTTATGGTGTTTTCTTTTCTACAAAAATATGTGACATTTTATTTAAAAAAAATGCAATTTGGTGTCTGTTTCTTAAAAATTTTGCTCCCGAGAAGGGTGGCTTGTTTTATTCTAAAAAACTCATCCTTTTCGGGAGCAACAATTTTAGGAAACAGACAGTAAATTGCATTTTTTTTAAATAAAATGTCACATTTTTTGTAGGAAAGAAAACACCATTAATCAGCTCAATAGCTACTTTTTTGTTTTCCAATATGTAAACTTTAAAAATAAAAGTATTTCTTAACAACCTTTTTACAAAAGATTACGTTCTTATAAAAAAGTACTTTTTTACAAATAAGAACCTTTTTACAAAAAAGTAACATTTTACAAAAAACTACCATTTTACAAAAATTACCTTTTTACAAAAAAGTACCTTTTTACAAAAAAGTACCTTTTTACAAAAAAGTACCTTTTTACAATTTTTTTTTACAAAAAAGTACCTTTTTACATTTTTTTTTACAAAAACGCACCTTTTTACAAAAAAGTACCACGTTTAAGACTTGACTTTTTCCCTAATTGTTTAACTTCTTAATTTTGTAATGTAGCCAATAGTAGTATACGAAAAGTCGAAAAGTACTTTATGAATGCATGTACTGTAATCCTGTGACTAGTGATTAGTCATTAAAGATATGTGCTTAGGTAGTTATTTCGTAGATAGTTTTTTGTTTGAATAGACGTAAAGTTTTTACTGCGATGTTTATTTTTAAAGTTCTTGAAACTTGAAAATAGGACCAAACAACTTTAAAATATATAATTATACAGGCAAACCGCAAATAACAGGCCTGTTTATCGATTTCGAACGAAGACTTCGCTCGTTTAACTTACATGTAAAACAAAAACAATATTTTATTATTTGGCAGTAAAGCGGGAATTTCATTCGATATCGAATGCCGTACTTTGGCCTCAGGATCTTCGTTAAAAACCAAAAGGTTGATTAAAGTGCTTATATCTTAATCCACTACTGTTAAGATCTGCTAAAGGCTCAAAAGTAGCTAAACATACGTCTATACTTGTACAGTGAAAGCCCCATAGCGGAAACTTCCCATAGCCAACTCCTCCCATAACCGGCAATAATTTGTTGATCCAAGCTGCTTATTAGTTTTTCCATACAAAATGTAACCGGCCACTCTCTCTCATAACTGGACCCGGAGGCTAAATTTAAAAAATGTTTTTTTTTACTATATTTCTTGTATACGGACAGAAGCGTTGAATAACACCAACCAGAGTTGTATATTCTACTAGTTCTTATTTTGCAGCTCTAGTTAACATTTGTATATGTAAATGCCAATTAAATTGGTGATTTCCCTGTTAACACATACATACTCTTGTGTTGAGAATGGCAAAGAGGTATTTTTTTCTTAGTTCAGAACCAAAAAATCGCTTTCGGAGAGCTAGATTATGTTAAGCTCGTTAAAATCTTCCGGATTTTGATGCCAAGGATGATATCCCACTTGCAACGTATGAGAGTTTAAAAGAACTGTTCGGTCAATAAAATGGCTTTGACGAATTTTTTAAAGCAGATTTCCCGTTTGAAGAATTTTGCCAGAGACGACTTTGTCGTATTTCAAACAGTGTTCGGAAACAAACAGAACATTATTTAGCGGTCGGGTGACACACCCAAAAACGATATCTATTTTTTTAGTGTTTGTGTAGACGTTCGTAACTATTTTCAAGAAAGATCCGAACATTATATAGTGTTCTGTTCTTCGTTAAAAAACAGAACAATTGTAGTGATACTGTAGACAAACCTTATATTTTAATGTTCTATAATGCTTCTTTTTTTACATTGACAAAGAAATTAACAAAAAAAAAAAAAAAAATTTTGCTACGATCGCAGCACGAACAGCTTGTGTGTGTATTCTGTATAGGTTTTATTTGTGTAAAATTTTTTTGCTGGCTTTTTGTTTTTTTTCGTATGTGTATTTTGTAAAAAATGCACAACAGAAACGAACGAACATTTATGGCCTGAACCGAACACAATAAAGTTTGTGGCTAAAACAAACCAAAGGAATTAAATGTTCTCTTCCTTTTGTTGAGTGAGATAAGAACAGTATTATTTTTGTTTTCGAAAAATGACAAATAGGGAAACTATTTTTTTTTATTGATTTTCTACACAAACTTTATTAGCGTTTGTGTTTTCCACAAATCTACCGAACCGAACACTAAGGAGCGATATTTAGTGTTTATTTTCGATCACTGATTTCAACTCATCAAAAAAACTTTAAAAGTCATTTGAAAATATGAAAAGCATTAAAAAAAACTGAGGACTTGCATATAAATTTTTCTACACAATCAATTGCCTGTCACCTGGAAACAGCACATAAGTCTATTTTATATAATTTTTTCCAACCGCAATAGACTTTGACTTTGATGAACATTGTTTTTTCATTCTTTATTTTTTGAATCTTCATATATTAAATATGAACTAACAATAATTAATCAAATCTTACTGCCTGTTTTTAGAAAACGTAAACAAGTGAGTGAGTGAGAAATTATAATGAAAACAACAGTAAAAAACCAAAAATTGGTTTTTGTTTTCAATATAATTTCTCACTCACTTACTTGTTAACGTTTTCTAAAAACAGGCAGTTATTCTCATACGTTATTTCATGTCCAGCCAGTGCCTGCCGGACGAAAATGTTTTCTTTCACGGTTTCTGTTCGCATCTGAAGGTGTTTAGCTCTCTTCTAATCGGTTTATACCTGTAGTATCTCTTCTCCTTAAGCGAGTGTGGCCACCATCATTTAAAATATTTCGAGCTAGAGGATTCGGATGCAATCCGAGCCTTTTTAAATATTTTACTGCATATTTTGTAATCATAGATTTAACTAATGGCACATTGAGATCCTTATCGATGTTTGAGATTTTAACATACCACACAGAAAAAAATAAAAATTAATTTCAATTAACAAATTTGTGATATTTATTAAAAAATTAATTAAATTTGCACCAGTACACGAATTAATAGTATCAATTAAACCAGTTAATAGTATTAATTAAACGTTTAATTCACTTGATTAAAAGTTTAATTCACTTGATTAAATTTTTAATTAAAACCGATTATATTTTTGATTAATGCTTTAATTGGTGAAACATTTTCGAGAATTTTTTCTGTGCAGGGAGCGGCTGCGATTATTTTAAGAAGTTAATTTGGCGCCTTTTAATTTAAACGATATTAGAGGCGGGGCAGTGACCCATAACTGAGTACCGTAGCACCAGATTGGCTTTTATATAGAGTTATAAAGTAGAAGTTTGCAAAGAACAGAACTTAATCCAAAAAGCCAATTAATTTAATTGGCTTTTGGTTTTATTTGAGTAAATTTCCACGTTAAACGCCGATCTAGATGTATTTTACATGCGGGTGTTGAGGTATTATTTGATTAATGATTTTAATGGGGGAACATGTTTCCCAGCGCAAAGTAAATGTTATATGTACCGTTTTTGCTCATTGACATTTATCTTCCATTGTTTTAATCACGTTTCCAGTTAAAATATATGATCCTGTAAGTAACGAGATGCTTTATGACGGTTTTCGAGTACGTTTAGAAAAGTTGTATCATCCGCAAATGTTTCAGGGTCCAGAATGCTGCCTTATTGGACTCCAATGTCAATTGGCTGTGGAGAACTCAAAAATCGCATTTTTTATTAATAAATTTACGACCGACTTGGTAGCTTTCTAACAGCTTGTGTGTCTTTGCTGATAAGTTTAGCTTCAATTTATGCTATAAGCCTTTATGCCAGACTTAATCAAAAGCTTTCGAAACATTGATGAAGATTATCGTGAACATAATACAATAAAATGTTAAAGATAATAAATCTCTACCTCTCCCATAAGCGGACATCTCTCATAACCGGACAAAAGCGCCACGACTGCGGATGTTCGTTTATTGGAGGTTTCACTGTTTATGTTTAAAAGTATGTAATATATGCATGTAGGTATGTCTGTACTCGTACATAAATATAATCATAGTACTCGTCTTTGTTTTCATGCATATTTTATGTGACCCTTGTGCATACACTCACACACACAGTTAAAATATTATTTAGCGTATTTAGTAACACAGACAACATACATTAACACTTACAAAATGTGTATAAGAGAGTTTTTGTTTATTATACGTACCCTTGCTACTACTATTTTTTTTTGTTGTTTGTTATTTCAATAAGAGCACAAATGTCTATATGATATTTAAAGCGTTTACGTACAAGGTGAAAAAATACAAAAGACTTATATACACAATTACATTAATACACATACTTATACAATAACTGTACATGAAAAACATTCACATAAAACAAAATACTGTAACAATAAATGTAAGTATTTTTTTTTTTTTTCATTGCGTTTTAGTTTTAAAAGGGCAGGTCGCAAAAGTTCTTTTAATTTCAGTAAATCAAACATTTTTTTAAACTCCGACCAACTAAAACTTTGTTGAGTCTTATACCACAAATAGAACTTGCCTAAGGGTTCTTCATAATATGTACATTAAAATAATTTAATATCTGCCCTTTAACACAATTTCAGTAACCTCTACTCTCACGTATTTAGTAACTTTTTTGTTTGACTGTTAAGTACAAGTACGAGTACACGTATTTTGTATTTTTAAAAATACACTACAAGCACAATAGTTTTATTTTGTAAGTTTTATTTTATTCTCTAGTTTTTATGGGCGCTTTTGTTTTTTAGTTAAACTTTTTTTTCGTTCAAGGAAGTTTAAGTTAAAGGTAATTTTAGTTTTTTAACAAAAACTATGTGTTTTTGTTTATGTTTTATTTGTGGCATGTTGCAAAGTTCGTAATGCATACAAAAGTATAAATCATAACTGCACTTGCCAGTGTATAACAGCGTAAATGTAATACATTTATAATTAACTAGAACCATTAAAAAAAAAAAAATATTTTAAACTAAAAAGTTCCGTTTTTTGTTTTGTTTAATCCTCTCAGTATGAGCTAACGAGTGGCCTTAACATAGGCTTTGATTTAACAATTTAATAACAACGCCGGAAGGTAGACTTTAAAATGTGTGTTCTTTTTTCTCTTTTGCACTTTGTCGAACTATTATGGATTTTGATACACTCTTTGATGTTGTTTTTGTGTTTGTTGTTTTAAAGTTTTTTCATTAGGTCAAAAAGATTAAGTGATGCATTTTTTCAAATATGCATAACCATGTTTCTTTGATTTTTTCATTTTTTTTAATTGACATGAATAACAATTTTTTTTTTTTTTTAATTATTTTAGTTTAAATGTGTTGGATTAATCTAATTAAGTATTTATAACAAAATTTTAATTAAAGAATTTAATAGCAATTTTATATGTATAAAGAAACTTTATTTTAATATAATACAACTTAAGTTGACCCACATGCATACACAGATATATATATGAAAGAGAACGGCTTTGTGAGATTGAAATTAACCCAGTTGGCCACGTCTTTAGGACGTCCCTGAAGACGGCGATACAGGACATTGTTGATTCCTGCACGACATGTAAGGGACAGCGAGAACAAATCGTCAACGACATTTTCCAACAAGCGAAAGTCGTGCACGACACAAAGAACGACAATGTCGCCTACTAAATGCCCCTGTCGTCTATTTTACCGTCCACGACAAAAGTTATTATACGATTATTTCAGACAATTTTTAGTATAGTAGTTGCAATTTTAAATTATGTTAAATGCAGTCTTACCACCAGCAAAATTCAAAATTACATTTGAGATGAAGCAAAATTACCCGATTTAAATGAAATTACACCTGATATAAAATTGAAATTTTATTTAATAAAAAGACATTTACAAAGACCCAAAAACACAACAACAAACTCATTGAAAAAAGATCAATATTAGCCAAACTGTCAAGATTCTTATTGTTATTTTAAATAAATTAACAAAAATAACATTAAAGTCTTAAAAACTATTAATAAAACATAAAAAGCTCCTAAAATAATGAGTTTAACTTCCACATTTGGTTGCATATATCTAGGGAAGGTTCAAAAGACTCATTGCCATTCCTTTATAATGGGTGTGTTTTTAGCCCCATGGAGCTTACGAAGAGCTGTCATACTGATGTTACTTTTTGCTCATGCACATTATCACGGATTGATTCATGCTTGAACAACGCCACAAAAATAACCAAATTTACTTTGAAAATCCGCCATCGATTTTCTTAACTTAAAAGCGACTTCATGATTTAAATGATGCAACTTATTTATTCACAAATAAAGGCGATGTGTTGATTTAGAGAAAATAAGCTGTCAATTAGACTTCAAGGCCGTGCGATGTAACACCTCTTGATTATTTTCGAGGGCTGTAAAGTCACTGGTTAATGCTGATAAACAAGCAACAATTGACTTCCTGGAGGTCAACATTGTTCATTTTATTCGCGACATGCAGCCAGCAATGCTCTAAAAAGAGAAACAAAGGACAGACGTGGTGCCTATTTCTATCAATCGGCGATTAAAATAATTTTTTTTTGTGTTGTCTACAATTTTAAGTTTCATGGTCTTAAAAAATACCCTTTATACCTTATTTAGTAAACAAAATACCTGCAGAGTTTTATACAACTGTCCCTTTCGTAATTTAGTTTTAAAACTGTAAAGGGCGTTAAAGATTCTTCAAACTAATGGTGTTTTCTTTGCTACAAAAAAATGTGACATTTTATTTAAAAAAAATGCAATTTGGTGTCCGTTTCTTAAAAACTTTGCTCCCGAAAAGTGTGGCTTGTTTTATTCTAAAAAACTCTTCCTTTTCGGTAGCAAAATTTTTAAGAAACAGCCACCAAATTGCATTTTTTTAAATAAAATGTCACATTTTTTTGTAGAAAAGAAAACACCATAAAGCATTAACAAGTTGCAAGATAAAAATAAAATTAATTATATGTTGGAATATTGGAAACATATCTTCCCTCAGGCCAGTTTTTAGTTTGAATAACTTTTTTCAATAAACTTCTGGTTCTAAATTACTATGATAGGCGTCTTTATCCATCTTGCAACATTCATTACCAAACTTTAGAAAATATATATATAAGGTGATTGAAGTCTTTTCTAAAAAAGAAACCTAGACTTTAGTTCAGAAGACTGTGCATTTTTAAGCAACAATATTTAAAAAGAAATAAATGTCATCATTGAAACCGAATCTTGATTTTATTGTATCTTAAGTAAGAATTTCAAACTACACCTGAATTACACCTGGTTAAATGTAATAAAGGGGTTTTCAACAAGAACTTTGTTTTTTAAATGTGGCCACATTAACAACATGCGTATGTTGACATTTAGGTTTTTGACGTATTCCTAGTAGATGCATTGGCAATTGTTACAATGAATTCAATGAAAATAATTAAAATCCACTATAAAAATGCTGGTTCTGTTAAACGATCAATTTATTGCAAACCAAATTTCCCGATCGCATAATTTCACGAACATCAGTGGCCAGCCAGATCGTATGATTAAGCACACGACTATGTTAAGGACATAGTCTATACAGAGCTAATCGAATCGATTGCAGCCTTAAAACTCAAAATCCGTGATGTGATTAACGAAATAGACCCGCCATTTTGACAAAAAGTGATTAAAAACTTTGATGAAAGAATCGACATCTGTCAGCGTGCTCGTAGTGGACATTGAAGAGATATCATTTTTCATTTATAATTGCCGAACTTTTCTCTTCGTTATACAATAAAAATTTGGATCATCTTCATCTAAACTTTTTGTTTTATTATGTTTTAGAACATAAAGTTCTTGTTGAAAACCCCGATATATCTGAATTTTATAAGCAATCGTTAAATTGACAGTGAAGTATAAATTGCATTAGATTTTACTGGTTTGTGCTAATTCGTAAATTTGATGAAGGTATTTAAATCAATAATAAGTGATTGAAAAGCATTCAACTACCGCAAAAGAAAACTTTGTCATAAATTGCTTAAGTACAAGACAATGTCGCTTATACTGCCCCACTAGAGTTTTTTCCTGTAGTTTTTCGATTCCCGGGAAAGCGGGTAATTTTTTTTAATTTCCCGAGATCCCGGGATCCCGCTCCGTACAAATAATACAAAGTAAATTTGTTTTTAATTAATGAAAACAACTTTTATAAACAAACGTAAGGGAACTTGCTTACAAAGTAATTAAAATAAAAGTTAATTGAAGATTGAAAGCGGAACTTGAATTATTACTACCTTACGCTTTTATATGTAAATTCCTTATTATTATGCTCTAGATACAAGATAAAATGATAACATAAACATAACAATTTAATTCATAAAAACAATAACAATGAGGTATCAAGATATGAGATCAAAAAGTTAATTCATAAAATATTTCAATAAATATATGAACATTTTTTAACGGCTTAGGATATAACTTTCTAAAACATTCAAAGCGTTTAGTGAGTCGTCAAAGAGTATATTTCTGATTTTATTAACTGATTACCATGTTTCCGAAAAATTTTGTTCACTTTTTTACCGAGGTTGGATACGTAGTTAAAAGTACACCATTGTTGCATGCTTCTGATGTCAAGGTTGATGCCAAAAATAGCATCATCCGGACTAGTTTAAACAAACCATTTCTTTTCATTAGGCCCATCTGCAATCTTAAGGACAATGTGCTTTTCAAATTGTATGTTGTAGTATATTACACGAGTTTCCTAACTTTTTTATTTCTGTTTCCCCGCACTTCCCGGATATATTTCCAAGCTCGATTTTTTTTGCAGATATAACTATGTTGCAATAAAGCAGCGATATGTTTAGGTATCTTCTATTTTTCAGACTTGTCCATGGCCAATGAAAATTTACTGCCTGCATCTTATTTTGAATTTATGTTCTTTATCAACTCTTCACTTCACAAGATTTATTTATTATCCACTGTTGCACTGCCCATTCTGCTTTTAATAGTTTTATTGCAGCAGGACACATTGATGTACGTATGAACTCACTTCTTGTAATGGATCTAATCGACAACCAATCCGCAGATGCTAAGTTTAAGAGAATAGAAAACTAAATTTCTGAGTTAAAATAGCTGTTTTCTGAAACTATGAGCAATTATTTATTTCCCGGTATCGCGCAAAAAAAATCCCGGGAAAGCGGGAAATAGATTAATTGAAATTGGAAAAAATCCTATGCCCCACATAGAGTTTGACAAAATACAACTAATAAGCTAATGTCGTTCGTACTGTCCCACAAGGAGTTTAATGTAAGACAAATTATAAGACAATGTCTCTCATTCACTGTCGTACACAACGATTTTCTCTAAATTGGCTTCTAGAAAACATAGACGATAGGAGACACGTCGTGCATACATCATTGATGGCGATGTCGGCAAAGACAATCCGGCCAGATGAGAATGCACGCTTATTCAACACCATAAAATAGATTTTTTTGCATTCATACAATCAAACCTTTTCAGCCACACACAGGGCTGCCAGATTTGGGATTTTAACCCCAAATAAGAGGAAATTTTGTTGTTGTTCATTTAAACCAAAAAGTAGGATTATTAGGGGAAAATGTTTCAATGACTTTTAAGATAACTTCACTAAACACAATGGATGATTCAACTGATATGTCTCCCTTCAAATGGATGTGTTTGTACCTACGTTCGATAATATAGCCCTTAGCACATGCACTTTTATTCCCTACATTTGTGTTACTCACATGCCTCAAAATATATTTCTTTTAAAGCTGGGTTTATACCAAAGAAGATTTACATTTATTGTATGCCCACTTCACTATAGTGAAGAAGGTATTATGCGTTTAAGGTCATGTGTGCAACAGGTAAATATATTGGTACTGGTATATCGATCGACTCAGCATCAATATCTGACTCGATCTAACGTTGTCCATCTGTGCATGTAAATCTTGGGCGCAAAGTCTAGGTCGCAATTTTAAAGATAATTTTAAAAAGCCAATAATAACAACTTTTTCCCTAATAGTCTTTGTATCCATTATAATTATGTTGGTATTAAGGGAAAATTTGCCCAAACAATATTTAATTTGAACCTCAATCATCTTATTAAATTTATTTTGGAGTCGGTTGCTATTTGACCATGGCTCCTACACAAATACAACTCCCGAAAATATCTTTTAATGCAATAACTGCCCCGCAATGTTGGTATATAATAAAAAAAAAAAAATTTGGCGACGATTACTTTTATAATAGCTTTTGTGCTGGTAGGTAGCAGCATACTGACCATGGGTCTCATATCAACCCACTCCCTAAGATCAGTTTAAGACGAAAAAGGTTTATATAGAAGTAGATATCTAGATAATATTTGGCGTAAAGAATTCTTATATTAATCTTAACCTTATAACGATTTTTTTTGTTGGGTCCATAATTGTCTATGGGTAATTATGAATTAAAAATTTATTTGTAAAAAGTTTTTTTTTTGATATAATTAAACGATAATTTGATATCGAATGCAATTTCTTTTCGATCGGGTAATTCTGTGGTTTTCATGGGCAACCGCGTATGTCTTAAAATAAAATAGGAGAGCCGAAAAACCATTCTAGATCAAACTATGGGCTAGGTATTGCACTTTTTGAACTTTGTAATTGAGTTAAAAAAATCGGAATGGGTCTCTCTGTTTTCAAAAATTTTTAGAACCATGTAAAGAGCGCTTAAAATTAAGCAATATGGCATCAACATTTCAAAATCGAAAAATTGGACATACGCGGTTGACCATGAAACCCACAGAATTTTGCTTTATCTCATGTGTAATTTAACATTTTGCTGGTGGTAAAGTTGATTTTAACCCATGTTTAAAACACCCAAACCGGATTTTATAAAACATCCAAACAGAAACTCATGTAAATAAAGCACGTTTAACCATCCAACTCACAAATGCATGAATAAAATGTTTACTAAACGATTTGCCCACCTAGCCGGACATTCCTTTTTGTTTTAGTTATATTGCTTCTTAAAAGTTATTATGTGCCCCTAGATCGATGAACCTTGGCAGAAATATGTGTTATGGTCATAGGCAGGTAAACCAAAAAAATAAAATCGGACCAAGGAGGAAAATTTCGCCCTGAAAGAACTAATCCAACCCCTGAAAAATTTATTTTTTATAAAGTTTTCCCATGCATTTTAAACGTCGGCAAAAGTTAAAAAACCCTTAAATTGGAAACAGCAGATCGCAAAATTAAACTTTTGTAGGCGGTAACATAAAATAATATTTAAAAAAATGTAAATATTAAAATAAATAGATAACCAACGCCTTAATACCATAAGAATTTAAATTTTTGAACTTTTACGGGCAGGGGGAGATATCCCTCCAAACCCACCCCCCGGAATGACCCTTTCAAAAAAATTTTTTTTTATTTATTTTTGCTATGTTTCACAAAATATTCATTTTTAAGCTTTTATGTGACTTTTATGTATTTCTATTTATTTTATCTAAAAAAAACTAATTTATTCGTAATTATTAATTATATATAATAGTAAAAAAAATTTTCGTTTAAAATAATAACAACTAATTTATATAAAACAACTTCTCTTTTGCACTAAGATGATGATGATGAGTGCCATGGTTCTTCTCCGTCTGCTTCTTCAAAGTCCTCTTTCGAATCTGGGGCCTAATTCTGGCAGTCGTGATCGAGTACTTTCTCGATTCGAAAGCAATTTTATTTCTAATTATTTCAGTCGATACTGAACGAATCGAAATTATTTTTTCAGTATTGTGAAATTAATATAATGCTTTACAACACTGAAAAAATAATTCCGATTCGTTTAGTATTGACTGAAATAATTAGATATTAAATTGCTTTCGAATCGAGAAAGTACTCGATCACGACTGCCAGAATCTGGCCCCTGAGTTCTCTTCAGAGCCAAGTACTGGTGGAAGCATAAAAGAAATGGATTTTTTCGTAAAGGTTAATGACTTTTTTTGAAGTTGGTCTTATGCTAGTAGTCTATTTATAACATCTTTGTTACACTGAACCCTCGTAGCCTTCTACACAGAAAAAAATAAAAATTAATTTCAATTAAAAAATTTGTGATATTAATTAAAAAATTAACTAAATTTGCACCAGTAAACAAATTAATAGAATCAAATAAACCAGTTAATAGTATTAATTAAACATTTAATTCACTTGATTAAAAGTTTAATTCACTTGATTAAATTTTTAATTAACACCGATTATATTTTTGATTAATGCTTTAATTGGTGAAAAATGTTCGAGAATTTTTTCTGTGTAGCAAAATTCTGCCTGTTAAGCCGAAAATATTTATTTCGTGCCTCAGACGCTTCTTCTGATAAGAGCCCGTTAGACAACAATACTTCACTCATTACAGCTGCGCCATGTATTAAAATCTTGTGCATTGTAGGCAGTGTTGCCAGTGAAATTTCGAGAAAGATACATTTTAGTTTCCAAAAAGATACACTTTTTCCCAAAAAGATACGTTTTGAAAAAAATTTGAAAATCCATTTTTAACGTTTAATATTTATTAACAACATTTTTATTTCATATTTAAATGAATATTGTAAATAAAATGATTTCGTGTGAATTCATTCTTATATTTATTTAAGTCATAAATATTAGGTACATATGTAATTTTTAAAAATACAGTAAGCAAACTTCAAAATTAATTATATGTAATTATCTTTGAATGTTATCAAAACAAATTCATTTTTGTAAAAATAAATATACGAAAAAATACTAAGGCGTTCAACGTTCATATAAATTTCCTGCAAATAAAAAAGATGTTCATATTTCCTCAGAACAACTTTGCACTACTAGTAATCATCAATTTAGGTCTGTTGCAACCCCTTAATGTTTTCTTTCACCATTATTAAAGCTGCTATCAAGGCGAATTCACTAGAAGGTGGGGTCAAGTCAACATATGGATTTTTTTTTCGGTGGTCGACTTGTCAAAGTGTGTATGCAGACTAATTGTTTATGTCAACTAACCTTTTTTACTAGCAATATTTTTGACAATCCGACCGCAGAAGCAGTGTTGTTGTAGAGTTGACCTTACCTTTTAGTCAATGCGCCTTGTATTAGTATTGAGTCGGTTACGATGACCAGTCTTAATAAGTTTTAGTTGGCTGAAAATTTTCGAATGTTTTGTTTCTGTACATTTTGCGTACAGATTCAAAAGATACGAAAAATGTCAGGATTATACATGATACTTGAAGTAGTCAAAAGATACGAAAAATGTATCTTTCGTATCCTAACGGCAACACTGATTGTAGGTGTCAAAGTATGCCAGGGACATAGAGTAACGTAAAGTTTTGCAGTGTCTAAGCAATAATCAACAAACTCGTGCAAATGGATTTTGTAGCCGCTTGTAGTTACTTCAATTATAACTCGGATTCGGCAGATAAATCGAATGCAAATACAGTTATTTCTGCAGCTAATTCAGGATTGGAATCTTCTGCTGGTGTTACCGTCGTTGCTGTTTCCAATTCCAGTCTTCTGTACATCCACTACTAGCCCTAATTCACTTATAAATTTTTCATGCATGGCTTTTTCCTTTCTTTCACAATAGCTTTGTTCTAATTTGATCTTAACCCATATCGTCCCAATGTTCGATTTTTCGAACAGTAAATTTTACGGGTTTTTGTAATTTTTTTACTCTTTTTAGGTAAGACAAAGAACTAATTTTTTTAAACAATTATATATTGTAAGTGGTTAGCTACAAATATAAAAATAAAAGTTCTTACCCACTTCACTCCTCCCTTGTATAACAAGGGGAAGAAAAACCCTTAATTTTAGCATCATTTTAAAAACTGAAAACTTTGTATAAAATATAAAAAAATTAAAAAAGTGAAAATGTAGTTCCATTAAAAAACGATTGAACTTTCTACAACAGTAAAACAATTTCCGCGTTTTTCAATTGTGTTTTTGTTATTTGACTTGAAAAAGCAGTGTTCGATTTTTCGAACACTGGGCACTATTGAGCACTTTTGTTTTTTCTCTGAAATGCTAACTGAATCATCGCATATTACCATAATATAAATTTTTCACGCATTTGAATAAAAGGAAATATATTTATTTTGTTTTTTCTGATCAATAAAAAGTTAATGCACAATCAGCGCTCTGTGAGAAATGTTTTTCGTGAGATTCGAGGAACTTACGGTGCGCATAATCGGCCTACTGAAACCACAATTGCAAACATCATTCGCAGTATTGATTCTAAGTTTACATTGGTGGATGATATTCGACCGGTTAGACCACATCCAGTACGTAGTGAAGTCAATATAACAGCTGTAGCTGCGAGTGTAATTTTTCAAAATGGACCCCTACTATTGCATTGCAGCGGGTTGGAACTAGGAAAATATGTTATGGGAAGGAGAAAAGAGGTAGTAGTACCTGTGAACAGTCCACTTGAATTTATTCATGTTGACAGTGAGAGGGAAGACTTCAGCAGGAAGGTTATTCCACATACGAACAGTCCTGCCAAGAAATGAATTTTCACTGTAACGCGTTGTACAATTTAACGGTCAATCGACCACAAAAGTATGGGCTTTTGAGGAAAAACGTGTATTACGAACAAACGTACGGGTTTCGGTCTCGGCCAAGTGTATCATTCATGTTGTGACTCATACCACCAACATCGGACACGCTTGGTCTATAATGAAATGGTTACGAATGGCACGGGTTGCTGTCATTAAAAAAAGAGAAGATAGGGTTGGAAGTTTGACAAAGGAGGTCCAATTTTGAACTAGTTTGACGAAACTCCATCTATAACAACTCGTATAGTGCGATCTCTGAGAAAACTCAATATTAATCGAGAGAAATTATCACCGACACCATATGCAACAAGTTTTGACAAGAGTGCAACATGTCAGACTCTGTCAGACTTGGAAATACCTTTAGCAATTCCCTTACTTTCGCCAAAATGATAACAGGGACAGTAGGTATCCAGTAGAGCAATCTGAAAATCAAACGAATGATCTTGGTGAGATCTTGTTTCAACAGGACGGCACTTTGAGCCATACATTTTAATTTAATTTCATGATTTGCTTTGGTAAATTAGCCACCTAGATCGTGCGATATCACACCTTAGACTACTTTCTCTGCGAATATGTAATGTCTGGGGTCTTCCGGAATAAGTCAGCTACGATCAGTGTTGCCAAAACTTGGTGACCAAAAATGGCTAAATTTACGGAAAAAAATGGCTAAAAAATGGCTAAAAATGGGCTAAAAAATGGCTAAAAGCTTTTTTAAATAAAACACATTAAAATTCAATATTAAAACAGAAATAATTCATTTAAAGTTGTTTACGATGAAATTTTAAGTAAAGATCAATTTGATAAATAAGAATAAACGTAAATTAATATTTTGATAGATATTTAAAAAATTAAATCCTCGATAAATTCGTTATTGTTCATCTCATAGGAATTAAATAATTTAAACGTAAATCATAATCACGACAATATTTATCCTACCTTTTGAGTCCAGATCTACAAAAAAATACAAGTAAGAAAGTATAGTCGGTCAACCCCAACTATAAGTAGGGTATCATA
Source organism: Pollenia griseotomentosa (assembly GCA_963931875.1). Taxonomy (NCBI): domain Eukaryota; kingdom Metazoa; phylum Arthropoda; class Insecta; order Diptera; family Polleniidae; genus Pollenia; species Pollenia griseotomentosa. Next base: position 169,412,772 of record OZ007562.1, on the reverse strand, counting down.
TTCAAATTAGAACCTTTGTACCAAATTTTATCAAATAATCTCCAAAATTGCGACCTGTACTTTTTGCACAAGGTTTACATGGACAGCCAGCCGGACAAACATCGTTAATTCGACTCAGAAAGTGATTCTAAGTCAATCGGTATACGAAAAGGTGGGCTTAGGACCAATATTTTAAGGTGTTGCAAACATCAACACAAGCGCATAGTACCATCTCTACTATTGTGGTGTTGCTATAAATATTTTATTGTTATGGTAAAAATATTTACCTAATTGATAAAATCAAATTAACGGTTGCTAAATGTAACCTATTTCTCAAATTACTTTTAACAATATTTACTTGGCTAAATACCCTCTCTACTTAAGCATTAGACCATGGAAATGAGAGCAACTTTATAGTCAATTCTGAAATTTCTAAAAAAATTTTGTTGCCGCCTGCATCTCTTTATTGAAATCTTTGCAACCAGAAAGAAACACCGACGTTTGTGTTGATCCATTTTATAAATTTAATATTGGAATAGTTTTCCTTTTTTTGAAAGATTTTTCATAATCATAGTTTATAGCAATGTTCAACATTTTAAAAGTTGTGATTTAATTTAAAGGCGTTTTAATTGTTAAAAATGTTTATTTTACTTTTATAAATTTTTATAATAAAATAAAAATTATTCTTTTAAAAGAAAAACGGCAAAAAATAATTTTATGGCTAAACAAGTTGAAAAATGGCTAAAAAAATGGCTAATGGCTAAACTCATTTTTTAATGGCTAAACAGGGTGAAAAATGGCTAAATCTAGCCACTAAATGGCTAAATTGGCAACACTGGCTACGATTGACGTTTTGGAAGCTAACATTACTCGTGTTATTCGCGAAATACTAGCCGCTATGCTCGAATGAATCGCCCAAAATTGGACGACCCGAATGGACCACCTCAGACAAAGTCATGTCCAACATTTCCATGATATCATTTACATACAGTTAATGCCATAAATTTTTATTTTAACTGATAATAAATATATCAAGTTCACGATGAATCACCCGATATATCTAAAAACCAGTTTTTTTTATTATCAATGCTCAGCCCGGTCCTGTGCGAGTGGGATAATCGAGGTTCAACTGCATATTTTTAATACAACTAAATTCCTTGTTCTAGTTTTCTTTTATTTAATAAAATTAATTAGTTTCAGTTTATAAAAAACTTTGTTTTCTTTTTTTAAATTATATGGGAACAATAAAAAAAAAAAATGTTGAATAGTGCCCAATGTTCGATTAATCGAACACCAATTTTCTCAAAAACAAAAAATTTTAAAAAAATTTTGACTTCAGATTCGTGTTTTCTAGTCCCAAATTACCTATAAACCACCAAGTTTTATAAAGTTACTCAAAAAAAAAAAATCGCTGGGACGATATGGGTTAATTGCCACTTTTTCACTGTGATTTACGACAGTTGTAATATGCTCTCAAATAGACGAATTCTGGCTGCCCAGGTGGTTAAAACCCGTTACTTACTGTTTATGTCTTCAATATCTCGAAAACTACTTTACATACGAAGATGATTTTTATGTCATTTTAAAGAGAATAATTGGGGCTACAAACCATATTTTGAAAAATGTAATATCTGCAAAATATTAAATTTTAAAAACGGACTAAGTCAAAAACTTATTTTTTTATTTGGCTGATTTTTTTTTTATATTTAATACCTCAAAACGTTCTTTAAAAATCCTGAAACTTTGAAGGAGGTGTTTTTTTTTTCTTTTTTAAGATATGATTTTTTTTCTTTCGCAACCTTTAAAAAATAATCTTAAAAACGCATTTTAATATTGTAATTTTGAGCAATGAGTACACTGTGCTAGTTACAAAAAAACGGACAACGGGTTTTAACCTAATTCGGGCACGCTAAATCCAGTGGTTTTAACCGTTTTTTAGGTAAGCTTTTGTTTTCGAGATATACCGATATTTCGAAAATGGAGGAGGCTGCCCAACATATATTCGAGTAACTCAAAAACGGTTTAGCTTATTGAAATTACTTTTAAAAACCGAAATTCCGCAATAAAAAATAAAGTGGGGTTGGTCATACATTTGACCCATCTAGGAGCATCCTACGCGCTGCAGGGGCCAAATTAAAGAATTTTATATAACCGCCATATTTGTATGGTACAGCGCGTAGGATGCTTTTAAAATTTTTTTTCGTTCATATATGTTCCTTTAAAGATAAAAGGAACCTTCTCGCAAAATTTCATTAAAATCGAAAGGGGTCGTGTCCCACTTTTGGTCGTTTTGACATGGAATTACCCATATAACATTTTTAAAAATACAACTAAATTTACTTTCAAAAACCTTTTAATTATTTTTTTTTTACAAAAAAGTAAACAAAAAAATCGTTTTTTTAATTTTTTTTATTTTTTTATCATAAAATTTTTATTAAGTTAATATAATCCTTCACAGAAAATAAAATCCATGTAAAATCTTTATTCGTTTACCCACAAAAAAGTCAATGAACACGCATGCAATTTACTCAGCTTTCCTGACTTTAACAGTGTCCCAAAACCACAAATCTGGCTACTTTAATTTTGACATTCCTTAAATTAAATTTTTTGCCTAATGTCCGGCTAGATTGGCAAAAAACCCCTATGTGCGATGTTTATTTTACTCAACGTTGAACTTTATTTTGCATGATTAGAAGTGATTAAAATTAAAGCTTTTGCTTAAATCGAACACAATAGTGATTTTCGCAGTTCTATAATGTTACTGAAAATATTTGGAAGGAAAATGAAAAATTAACGATTATTTTACTACGTATACATTTTTAGTTCAATTAAAACTTCGGAGTCTGGTTGTTAAAGCTTTTGCATATGTTTTTGTATTAAATCAGCCAAAAGACACAGACATCATTATGAATTTATAACTTTAGACTGGTTTTATTAGTTGGTTAGCGAATTGTGTAGGAAGGTATTTATGTGCTAAGAGACGATTTTTCGCACCATTAATCTACAAAATTTAAAGTCACACAAGAGAAATTTCAAGAGAATACTTTTACAAACGAAACTTTTTAAAAAAAGATATTTTCCAAAAATATTTTATTTCGACTTACACGCTTCACGTTTTAGTAGTCAAGTCTTGTGTTTTTAAGAGAGAAAGGAAAAAAGAAAACCTCCCAAAAAATACCTCGAATGCAACTTCAACAACAACAAAATAAGCCCAAATTTATGTTGCTGGCTGGCTGTTTTAAAATTCATGGCACATTTTTTCTACCAAACATTTTGATTTTTTAATATTAGTTAATATAAATACTTAATTTAAAAGCTAAATTAAATTACTTGTTTTGTTTTTGTATCTTCTGCAGCTGAATTAAGAATAACACAAAAGAATAAATTTATGCCGAAGCAACAAAAGTGACAGTCATTAAGCCCAAAAAAAAAGGAAACAAGAAAGAAGAAAACCAAAAACAGAAAAAGGTATAAAACAAAATTTCAATGTATTTATGTGTGTGTATAAAGGATAATTGTGACATAATGCTTCTTCAGCACAAGCACATATGAACAAACATGCACCCGCCCACACTCTAGCAAATATACAAACACAAACACATCAAATTTGGTTACACAAAAAGAGACCCATACAAAAAAAAAAAAAAAAAAAAAAAAAAAAAAATGGGCAGAAAAAAGAGTCAGTCAAATAGAAAGACCGGCCTTTATGACATGCACATGCCGCTAGTGCGACAATTTAAAGGAAAATTTATACATACATGTTCTACGCTTCGTAGACGTCACACAGTGGTGGATATCAGAAAAAGAGCGAAGGAAAATGAAATATTTAAACGGTTGGTTAATGAAATTTCGCTTATCGATAGTAAAGATGTGTTCGAATTTAAGTTGGAAATTTGAACCCTGTGGGTGTAATGGGGAACGGATCTATGGTAAGGTGGGGCTTACATTATTGATATATGTATGTTAAAGTAAGAAGATATTCGACTTTGAAATTAAAAATTTTATTTTTTTTAAACGACTTTGCGCTGAGTTTTTGACTTTAGCATAAAACTAAGGCGAATTCATACAGGTGACATTCTTCAATCATCTGTTAATTGTTTATGTTTTTTTGTGTGTATACCGAATGTTAAGCTTTGTTTACATTTTGTGAAAACATTAGTAACAATTTAAAATTCAATAAAAATTAAAATACTTGAAAAAACTTGTTAAAGTTTTATACGACAAAAAAGTGAATATTAAATACATAATTCTTACTATTGATAAACTGAAATTTATTGTCGGTGGGATAAGCTATTCCTATACGCATTTCACTGGTTGCTTAGGCCAGATCATTAGGAAACTTCATCCAAAGATTTTAGAAATGCTCAAGATATTATTTAAATAAAACTGTTAAGCGAATAGGAATTATAAGGATAGGAAAAATAAAGCTGACGAATTTTCTTGAATCAAGTACAGAAAGATTAATTCAAGTACGGATATTCAATCGCGAAATACTTAACTTATCCATATATAATGAAATGTATTCTAACAGAATGATGCTTTTGTACAGAGTGCGCAGTTCTCATGGGGGCGTGTCCTTTGGGGCTCTTGTGATGGCTGTTGTTTAAACCTTAAAGGGTAGGAAGGGTGTTCCTTGACTTGTGAAAATTCGAATTGTGAGGACGGATCTTTTAGGTGGTGCTGCTATTCAAAAGATGCTACCGACTACTCTAATGCAGAGGAGGTTAGATAGCTCAAACTCCTAAACAAGGAGTTTGATTTTAGCCAAATTATACACTCAAATTCCTACCTGTGAGTGTTGGGAACTTAGTAAACTCATAGTTTTTAATGCAGTGGTAAAGATCCACCATGAGGTTAGGCCAAAATGGTGGTGCTCATGTAAATCTGTTTCCACAATCTACGTCGTGCGTCTACTTAGATCTATTTATCGGCCGTATTCTGGAAATCGAATTCAAGTCAAATTAAAATCGATCAAACTTTGAACACGATCCAGTCGAGTCACAACCGCAAAAAAAGCTTAAGCGACAAAAACAAAATTAGCCAGGAGAAGGATTTGTATTTTCTTTCATATACAAAATTCTGTATGAGGGTTGTCGCTTACGATAAAATTGTTTTTGGTATAAAATCGTAACGGTACCTTAAATAACCATGACATTTTAGGAGATGATGCAAGTGTTGTCAATAAAGTCATTTATTAAAAAAAAAAACGAAAATTGAAAATTATGTCGCTTAAGCTTTATTTGCGGTAATTAAAATATTCCTTGTTATATAATTACTTCATTTTATGAGTACAGCTAAAATCAGATAAAACTACGATAATTTTCAAAGACATTTAATTTGAAGTCTCCTTCGATTTTAATTTTATTCGATCTTGACTTCTTAAACATGGCTGTACATTTCATAATATACTCATCTATATATATAAAATTGTATCGTTACTGACTTACTGATTCATCATCGCACAGAATAACCGCCTGAAGCTAAAAACTTGAAATTTGGAAATTCGATAGTTTAGGGGCTAAAAAAGGGTAAATCCTTTATCTACAAGACTTAAAGAGATACAAAAAAACTGTAATACTTATCGTTGTTCTTTTGAAAAATAAGTGGACAGGTGTCTGATACTTTTTTGAAATTCGGCTTTTTTAGGTTGAAAACGGGTAAAACCTGAATTTTGATACGTTTTTGTCAGTCTATCTATCTTTTGAACCAATAAACCTAGAAATAAAGTTTATACCACACTCGAAACTTATTAAAAAAAACCAATAGAATTTTTGGTACTTTTTCAAAATACGAACGGTTAAGGGGCTAAATTCGTAACTATTTTTGGTACTTTTTTACAAAACATTTTTTTTTCATTCATTGACATATTCGTACTAAATTATGGACACACACTAAAATACTACAATTTTTGATACTTTAATTGGGGGATGGGAAATAGTACCAAAATGGGAAATACGGGAAATTGAATATCTTTCTTCAGCTTTTTGGTTCTATGACTGGTATTTTTTAATTATCGTTAATATTGGAGCTTAAAACATAAAATTCAACATGCAATGTCCTGAGTGGATACGAATCTATGAGGGAACTTTTTGGTACTTTTTTGTTCTTTAACTGGTACTTTTTGAATTTTCGTAAGTATTGGACCTAACAACATAAAATTCAAGATGCAATGTCCTGAGAAAGTTAACGCGTACAACCTGTACATATTTTGGAATAATACGGGAAATTTACTTTCTTTCATTTGCTTTTGTGTTCTACGAGTGGTACTTTTTTCATTTTCTATACTTAGAAACAAAAAACGAAGTAGCGGCTTAAATTCTAGTAGAAAACTAAAAATTTAAATCAAGTTATTTTTGTGTTTTTATATTGAATATTTGAATTTGTAATTTTCGAATACCATTTTCAAAAGAAAACAAAATCCGTTTGCTATAGAATTTTGCATTGCGTCTTACGTTGTTACGAAATATGACACAATTTTGTTCGTAGTGCTGATTTATTTCCTTCTTCTCTGATATCCCCCACTGTATGGCAACAGCTTGCCTTTTGCTGTTTTTCTTTTTAAGAACTATGGTGCCAAAAATATAAAAACATGCGTTTTATATTTTTCAGACATGTTTTTACGTACAAATTCCAACAAGCACAAGTTCAAACGTTTCAAAACAGCGCTTATTTACCGCAGGTGTAAGGGGTATGTATATTAGGGTGATGTATGAGAAAGAAGTAAAAGTTCTCGAATTATCAATTTAAATATTTTTCGTTAGGCTTGAGTTCATCAAATTTAATTTTCATTCAATGATTTTTACTGAAAGAAGGAATTTTACAGCATGAAATTTTTATTAAAATTCACCAGGGACCGTAACGGTTAAAAGTGATATCAAAAAAGTTATTTTATAACAGTTATTTTATGAATTTAAAAAAAACTCCATATTTAACAGTTATTTTCCAACGAAAAAATAGAAGGTCGAAACAAACTCTTAAAATTAGAGTTTTATTTTGCCTTCATAAAATAAAACTGATTTGAGAATTTTTATTTATTCCGTCTAAAGTAAAACTCATTTTAGGAGTTTTATTTTTTCCGTCAGAAAATTAAACTCGTTTGAGTTTTATTTTTTCCGTCAGAAACAAATTTGCATATTAAAACAATTTTTTTTTGCATTATGTTCATTGCAAAAATTGGATTTTTTTCAACAAATAATAATCGATAATTATTTAATTTGTTTCTGACATTTAAAAATATTTTCAAGCAAATAAATTTTCAAACATCAGCAGATTGGTCCTTTTGTTTCTTTTTTGAATTTAGTTATGTTTAACTCATAGTAAAATAAGTACAAGGTATGTTCACTGGGGAGAGCTGTGATACATCCCAATCTCAAACATCGCTTTTGGGTCAGTATTTGAACTCCCTAAATGTAGATAGGGAACAAGAAGAGGAAAAAAATGACAATGAGGATGAAAAAAGCGTTATATGAAATCGATAACTTTTTTCCAAAGCAGTTATCGATTGATAAACCTCTTTTTGGGAGGCAAAAAAATCTGCTATCCTTACTTGTATAAATTGGCAAAAACTGTGCAATCTGTTCCTGCAACCCAAGTAAGCGTGGAAAGAGCATTCTCTGCTCTTGAGTTGGTATTGAGCGACCTGCGGTTAAATCTTTCACCAGAAAATTTGGAAAAAATCATGTTTGTTAAATTAAACAAATAAAAAAAAGGTGTGTTAAAAAAGAACAAAATAAACAAGTGAATTTTAATTAAGACAAAAAATAAATCTCTTCCAAAGAGTTTTTTTTTATGAAGGAGAAATGATTTTTATTTATACGAAAAAAAAACTCGTAAAATGAGTTTTACTTTAGACGGAAAAAATAAAACTCCTAAAATGATTTTTATTTTAGACGGAATAAATAAAACTCCTAAAAAGGATTTTTATTTTAGACGGAAAAAATAAAACTCCTAAAATGATTTTCATTTTAGACGGAAAAAATAAAACTCCTAAAATGATTTTCATTTTAGACGGAAAAAATAAAACTCCTAAAATGATTTTTATTTTAGACGCAAAAAATAAAACTCCTAAAAAGGATTTTTATTTTAGACGGAAAAAATAAAACTCCTAAAATGATTTTCATTTTAGACGAAAAAAATAAAACTCCTAAAATGATTTTTAATTTAGACGGAAAAAATAAAACTCCTAAAATGATTTTTATTTTAGACGCAAAAAATAAAACTCCTAAAAAGGATTTTTATTTTAGACGGAAAAAATAAAACTCCTAAAATGATTTTCATTTTAGACGGAAAAAATAAAACTCCTAAAATGATTTTTATTTTAGACGCAAAAAATAAAACTCCTAAAAAGGATTTTTATTTTAGACGGAAAAAATAAAACTCCTAAAATGATTTTCATTTTAGACGAAAAAAATAAAACTCCTAAATGATTTTTAATTTAGACGGAAAAAATAAAACTCCTAAAATGATTTTTATTTTAGACGCAAAAAATAAAACTCCTAAAAAGGATTTTTATTTTAGACGGAAAAAATAAAACTCCTAAAATGATTTTCATTTTAGACGAAAAAAATAAAACTCCTAAATGATTTTTAATTTAGACGCAAAAAATAAAACTCCTAAAAAGGATTTTTATTTTAGACAGAAAAAATAAAACTCCTAAAATGATTTTCATTTTAGACGAAAAAAATAAAACTCCTAAAATGATTTTTAATTTAGACGGAAAAAATAAAACTCCTAAAATGATTTTTATTTTAGACGCAAAAAATAAAACTCCTAAAAAGGATTTTTATTTTAGACGGAAAAAATAAAACTCCTAAAATGATTTTCATTTTAGACGGAAAAAATAAAACTCCTAAAATGATTTTTATTTTAGACGCAAAAAATAAAACTCCTAAAAAGGATTTTTATTTTAGACGGAAAAAATAAAACTCCTAAAATGATTTTCATTTTAGACGAAAAAAATAAAACTCCTAAAATGATTTTTATTTTAGACGGAAAAAATAAAACTCCTAAAATGATTTTTATTTCAGACGGAAAAAATAAAACTCCTAAAATGATTTTTATTATAGACGGAAAAATTAATTCTGAAAGAGCTCGTTAGTACGAATCTATTGATAAAAAGTTTTTATGTTTAAATTTTTCGGATAACTGTTATTTACGGTCCCTGAAATTTATTGATAATTTTCTTGGCTGAGTTGGGGCTCGAACCTGGGTTGAATTTACATGTTTAAAGAATCACCACATTCTTTCATCAGAATTCTTTGAGTTCTAACCCCTGTGGTTCGAACCACCAGTACCACTGGTTAAAGATTGATGTTTGACTGTTGGCTGGCAGTTGGCCGCAGTGGTCTTATTTGCAACGATATCAAAGCTAAAATAAAATACCAACAATAATTCCCAAAAATTACTTTGATAAAATATATGCATGTTTACGGCATTAAAAAAACTGAACTGGCAATTTGCTGTATTTTGATTTTCTTGCGAAAACCATAAAGCAATTTGTTTTGGTTTTTATTTTGTTTTTTCTTAACTACAATTAATGTTGGGAAAATTCAAACCAATTGTAGTGGGAAATGTAAGAAAAGATATTTTGTTATTAAGCTTTGATATCGTTGCATATAAAACTGTTTGAGTGTTTGCAATTTTCATTCACTCTGCAGTTTTGTTTGCTAATATCTTTGACTTTTCTAAAATTTTTTTGAGAGAATGTTGCCTGATGATCTGGCCTTAGCAATTAGTGAAATGCGCATAGAAACTAGCTTATCCCCAAAAAATAAGTTTCAGTGTTTTTATCAAGAGTAAAAATTGGGAATTAAGCACGACAGACAAAATCTTATTTATTGAAAATTTTGTATTCCCAATAATTACTTTGATAACATCCTTATGATGTTTTCCTAAATACGTTTTTGAATTTGATATTTAACTTTGAAAAAAATTAAAACTGCCCCAAAGACGTTTGGTGCATGAAGAAAAGGGCTAAGAAAAGCTTTTATTTCATATAGAAGTATAATTTGAAATAGGGCTAAAAAAAATCTTTTTCAAACGTTCGATCTTGCGTTTGCTGGGACATATAAATGTATGTATAAGTTCAGGTTATAAGTTTTTATGGTAATGTTGTCCTTAACCCACTAAAATTTAAAAAAAGCAGCAGCAAAATTGATGCTGATGGACCCTTTTTTGTTGATTTTTTTTTTTTTTTTTTTGCAAAAAGCAGCAAAAAATAAGCACTAAAAGCATGTTTAAGCATAATATTTGCATAAAAAATGTTAGGTTAGGTTAATATTACCTCTTTTTATGAGTATAAGTAAATGTATGTTTGTGCGTAGGTAAAGTGCGAAAGGAAGTGTATGTGTGCATGTATGTCACTTCTCACTCCAAGCTAAATGACAAAGAGTTTGAACTCATTTAAAATTCCGTCTATGTCATGGTTTAACAAAACAGCATAAAAGAGTTTTAGTTTTTTGTTATTTTTTTTTGGTTTCTATACCATTTTCAACATGAAATAGTACAAATATGTAAAGAGACTTATTAGAGTAAACAAGGTCACATATATTTATATATTTTACTAAAAAAAAAAATGGGGAAAAAGTTCAAAAGATATTCCGTTTTCTAAACACCAAAAGTAAATTTTAAAGTTCATTGGCTTTAATACAAATTCATATCCTTTCAACATGTAAAAGTTTTGTGGTAGGAGTTTTGTTTTCTGTTTTTTTTTATCCATTGCTGGGTGTTTGAGGGATTTTTATAGTCTTCTATTTATAACTTTGCAAATATACGATGGTAATATTAAAAGGAAGCCAAAGATTAAGTGCCATAATTTGTGTTTTGTGTATGGAATCTTGAAAAAACATGCAGATAAAACCCCCAACAAATACAATCGCACTTTCTACTTTAATGTCAATACAAACTTCCACACATATTCCCCTGCTCACAGGAATCACCAGTACAGTGTATGTGTTACTTAACAAGCATTTTAGGCCTACTAACATTATTCAGGATTCCTCATTTTCAATGCACAACTACACTCGCCATTTTTAACATACACATACATAAACTTTTATTTAGTTTTATGTAGATGTGTGTTTCAGATATTTTTCCCACTAGTATTTCAGGCTTAATGCTGCTGGTTAACCGTTACTCATGTACTTAAGGGACAAGGATGTAGGGAAGATATTTTTAAAAATGGGATGTTAAGTGTAAAAAAGATCTGTTCAATGAATGTTGTTTTTCTAAAAATGTTTATTCATGTATTTAAGTTAGTTTTTAAAACATGAATGTTTTATTATTGATTAATTTTCTCTAGAATTATTACATACATTACACTGGTTCACAAATTTTTAACTTCTTGCCATAACCTCAAAAATGAGATGTTTTCTAAGATTAATCGGGGCTGCTGATCACCAATATGGCATTCATTTATTTTTCTCAAGAAGCGTTTTCGAGATAAACGCGATCGGATAAAGATTTACGGAGTTACAGGACTTTAAACTTGATTTTTATGTTTTTTCAAAATTCACCATTTTAATTCGCTCCAGTAAGGCAACAAAAAAATTTTTTAAAGTATTTTTAACATGTATCTGAAATAATATTTTGTTTTAAACGTAGTAAGCGTAAACTTGTTATCGTCGGACAAAGAGTTAAGAAATAACGGCATATTTAGCGAAAACATCCGAATTTGAATTTTCATAGAGTTTTTTAAGAATGCTACTATTACACTGCGGAACAGTAAGTTTGCGGTCTGGAATTTGATTGCAAATTTTTACTAATTTGAGGTCGTTGATTTCAAATCTAATCTCCATTTTTCTCTGTCAGCTCTAGTTTTCGAGATTTACCGTTATGTCCAAAATTAAGGCACCTTCACTACATATATTGGAATACCTTTTAAACGGTTGACCATATTCAAAATCCGAAACTCGGCAACAATATTATCTTGAAGCCGTGCTTACATTGTTTTTAAATTTGCCCAGTAGTTTTAGAGATATCGTAGAATTTTTGAAGAAGTTTGGATTTGTTCTGAAAGAGAAACTGTTAAATCTTGTACAATTCAGTTGAATAGTTCTCGAGATTTTTCGAAATATTTTAAACAACTGCAGAAAAACACGATTTCGCGTATATCTCGAAAAATAAATGAATGCCATATTCGTGATCAGCAGCCCCGATTTATCTTAGAAAATATCTCATTTTTGAGGTTCATTTTTTTTGTGGCATAGTGTCCCAGCAAAAACTTTACTTACCTGGTAAGTTAGCAAGTAATGTTGGAGAAAGTTTTTGTTCGAGGTGTCCACAGAATTCAGTACTTACAATGCACTTACTAGAAGTCAAAAAATATCTAGTTATTATTTAACTACTAGTAAGTTGAATTGTAAGTACTTACAATATACTTACCAGAAGCCAAAAAATCACTAGTTAATAGACCTAATAAGTAATTATTAAGTGCGTTACCAGTAAGTAAATATTCAGTACTGAAAACAACACAAGTAATAAGTAGTTATTGAGCTGATTATTAGTAAGCAAATATTCAGTAGTGAAAATAATAGAAGTAATAAGTAGTTGCTGAGGTCATTACCTGTAAGTACTTATTGAAGTTTTCAGAATAATGACAATTGTAGTGACAACTACTTACCATGTAACGTATGAAATAACTACCACCTGCTACTAAAAATCAAAAAGTTTTTCCTAGGGTTATCTATTTAAAATGAGGACATATGCTCCTTATAGGTACGATGAAATTGAATTGAAATTGAAAAATTTTAAATATCTATAAAAACATAATATAACTTTCAAAGTTTTTATAAGGAGATTTTTAAGGAGATTTAAAAAAAAACTCTTATTAACTCGAATAATCTGACAATGGTGGTGGACCCTATTTTGTCCAATGCATAACAGTGACAAAGAAGGTGTTCCACGTTCTCCTCCTCGTCCTTGTCATCACAGCTGCGGCGGTAATCATAGTGTCCGGCTCCCAGATGCAGTGCCAAGTGACAACAGATACCAAAAGTAATAACTACGTACCTTTTGGTTATTGAGAGAAGAGACATGATTCGCCTATAATCCATGCGGGTCCACAATTGCCTGGCAGTCATGCGTCCAGTGTTAATGGCCAATCTTTCATTAGCAGTATCAATAGTCGATCGCAGAAGTTCGAGTTTGCAGGAGAGCAAAGGCACCCCAACACCTTCCAGATCCAGTGAAACCCATAGGGTCGTGCCGATTCTAGAAAGCTCATCTGCCCGGATGTTCCCCCTCGTATTCTGTAACACATATGATACAGATGTCAAACTCGAGGCAGGCAAGTTCTTGTTATTCTGGAGAGGGGGAATCAAAGGCCAAGTTTTACTATCAATTCTTGAAAACGAAATTTCTAAAAAGAAAACTTTTTTAAAAACTCACCCTAAGTTAACAGCAAAGGTTTGTTTAAAGAAATTATTTTCAAATATAAATCTTTCCTTGAAATTATGAATAAAGTTAATTTAATCATTTAATTCCTTCTTAACAAAGAAATTTATTGGGATTTGCTCTTGAGCTCTTAAGGTACATCAAACGCATCAATTCGTTAACCAGTATTGTGCATTTAAAAGCTTGAGCGCATGAAAAATTACAAGTTACACAACGCGAGTTAAACAAGCCTTTTCTGTCAGCTCCCTGCCGGAAATTTGTGTCAATCGGTCCAACAGTCTGGTCCTGGGATTTTCACAAATCTCAACCCCTTAACTGGTTTATGAAAAACAAAAAGGTACAAAAAGTAATGAATTACAGTACAGTCTTCACCGGTGCTGTTACACATTTTTTGGTACTTTCTTAAATTTGGTTCTTAAATTTAGTTCTAGGACTTCTTTTATTGAAATAATACTACATTTTAGTAATTGACACTAAGCACGTTCATTGAGAATAGATCTGTGACTGGTCAAATTGTGTCATTTGACCCCTTCCAATGACAACCCCATGTAAAAGTGATAGGTCTTATTCATATAAAGTGTTAGAACTAGAACCGGTCTCTACCACCAAAGACCTATCACGAGACTACTTTGGTGTCAGTTCGCTTCCCTCTAGGGCTGTTAACTGGAATGTTTAACACTTTATTAATAGACGTTCGGCAAGATAGCAATGCCGGAAATAAAACCAAGTGGAAATTGAGGGCTTAAAAGTAAACAATTTTGGGAATCTAGTGGCAATGAAAGTTAGCAACGATTTAAAAAATTTTTTAAAAAGAAAATTTATCATCGATTTTAACAAAATCCTCCTAGCCATTCCAGTGAAAAGTGGGTTCATCCAAAATGGTCAGTAAAAATCGTTGATGATTTGTGCCAGGCAAACTTGGCAATGTCAGGGCATAAACTCAACGAAATAAGGAAAAATAACACTTAAAGATGAAAAAAATCGCTCAAGCCGTTCCAGAGGATCACTGGATCTTCGTTTATTATAGGTGTGTATTCGCTTCTTTTCGAACTTACACTTGGTGTTTGAAAACTTTCACAGCGATCCACAGGAACTTTCTTACTTCGTGAAGGCTTTTCAGCTAAAAGTCGTTTCCTGCAGAGATCACATACGTATATTTGTTTTGTATAGTCCCACTTTTGAGCTAAGTATTGAGAAAGTTTCACTGTTTTTTTCTTCATTCCATGATTTAATAAGCCAAAAGGATTGAAACATTTGTTACTAAATGCAGCTATTATAATTTGACAATTTTTAATGTTTTGATGTGTAAGTCATATTCATTAATTTGCATAACTTTTAAACTTATGAAGAGTACATAATAAAGGATTTACAATATAATAAGTATGGCTCAGGCTTATTTAGATCGAAGTTAGAAAAAAAGGTTTCTTGATGATCTGGCCTAAGCAACCAGTGAAATGCGCATAGAAACTACCTTTCCCTCAACAATAAATTTCAGTGTATATATTAAAAATAAAGACACTTTTTTTAGGCTAACTTCGGTTAAAAAAAAAAATTCGGACTAAGTTTTTTTTTAAATTGGTCATTTCCGGTTTTGCAGATGAAAAAAATTTTTTTTTTAAATAAATTTTTTTTTTATTTAAAGATCAATCGATTTTCTATAAGAATCACTTATATTTTTTGTTTGTTTGATTAATTTTTGGTTCGAAAAAATTATTTTAAAAAACATTTTTTTGAAAACGGCAACATCGACAAATAAATATCATAGAAAAATATTTCGGAAACTTATTCGTATCTACTAGAATTATAGCTATGCCAAATATAAAGGAATTCCAACAAATTTTTTTTTATTGGGTTGTCCGCTTCACAAATAATGGCCCCATATTTGCTTGACAAAAGCACACGAAGCGTTACGAAGTTCAAAATTTACCAAATTTATGCCGCGAATGCGCCAAAATGATTTTTATGTAACCAGTTTAATATTTTTTGATGGAAGTCTACAGCGCGCTCGCGCAATAACACGTTTAATGTACTCCTTCCTTTAACGTTAAGCGAAGCTCTGTTTACAAGAAAAATTAAAAGCTATTTCTTTATTGAAGATTGAAAAAAGCGTATTTCATGAAACAACTTTTTCCGTTAAAAAGCCTTTCTGTTTAGAAAGCTTTTTTTAGATGTTTAATACTTCCTCAGTTAAGAATGTCCCATTTCTATTCACAAAAATTTTATTTATGTCTTAAGCTGGGATCACACGATTGCCGCAAATGCACCAATATGATACAATTTTTATTGTGCTTTATTGACGCACAATAATGAAATTGCACCAATCAAATATTCTGAAATCACACGATTGGCCTGTTTTAAGCAAATTAATTTGCCGCTAGTTGGTATAAAGCGAAATGGTTACAACAATTGCCGCAGCACAGTCACACGGTTGTTCTTACTTGTGTTAACTGCGAAAACAGCTGTTGCGGTAGCTTTTTTATTTGTTGAAAAGTTCTTGTTTTTATTTTTCTTTTAATTTTATTTGTATCATATAATTAAACAAATTTTGTTTGAATAGTTTTATTTAAACTTTTTAAGAAATTTCAAAAATAAGATTTGCATAGAAATTACTTTAATAAAAATATTCACACTGAACAGCTAAATATGCTTGTGAACATACATACATATTTTGGTAATAGCAATAATTAAAAAAAACTTTAAATGCATAATAAATAAATAATTATTTATCTTCATTACCTACTAAAAGAAACACAAAAAAGTAAATTTGTCAAAAAAAGGCAAATATTGGTGCGTATTGTGTTGTTTGATTGCCGCACAAGAACACAATAAATATTGGTGCATTTTTGTTATTTTTAATGACGCGCGGTTGCATAGAAAACAGTCACACGATTGCCGCACCAGGGTTGCATTTGATTGGTAAAAGTAAGCACAATATTGTCCTCGATTGGTACATGAGCCATTTGGTTGTGCAGTCACACGATTGGGGTATTAAAAAGTGTAAAAATTGGTGCATTGCGGCAATCGTGTGATCCCAGCTTTAGAAATAATTTTTTTCATAATTATTTTCTAATTTTTTTCTTTATGGATAAAGCTTCCTGATGATCTGGCCTAAGCAACCAGTGAAATGCGCATAGGAATAGCTTATCCCATCAACAATTAATTTCAAGTGTTTTTAACTGGGAATAAAGCACGAATAACAAAATATTTTAAATTAAAATTTTGTATTCCCAAAAATTAATTTAACTAGTACATATTCGCATAGTGGTCAAAATTCGACCATAAGACATATGAAGAAAACATAGTACATAGCATTTATTTTTTCAATCTAAGTACATAGTTATGATGAAGGACCAACCTTCATATTTTATCTACCACGTGAGTTAATTTAATTTTGTAAGCTCAATATGAAAAATATCAGAAAATATCAATTGAAAAACAAAAAAGTATAAAAAAATCTCCTTTTTAGATTGTCATCCACTCAGGACATTGCATGTTTAATTTGATTTTTCTATGTCTAATTTTAACGAAAATTATTCAAAGTACCAGATGTGAAACGAAAAAGTTCCAAAAAGCTCTCCTTACATGTTCTTTGTTACCCAGTTTAATGTAACAAAAATCAAAGAGTACCAGCTGAAAAAAAAGTACCAACATTTTTAATCTTATAGGTTTCCATTCACTCAGGACCCTGCACCTATAATATTACGTTTCTTAGTTAAATATATTAGAAAATTTAAAAATTATCACATGCAGTAAAAGAAATAAATTTAATATCCAGTATTTATATAGTCGAAATATTTGAACACCGGTTTCTAAAAAATGTCGAATAATCGAGCACCTTATTTTTTTTTTTTATTTGATAATTGAAAATTTGTATTTACATATGTGTTAGTAGCAAATTTTAACGATTATCACTTCGAAAATATTAAACAGACTTTAATAAAATATATATTGTGCACTTCTGTGAGTAAATATATTTCAAATGGTGTGCATTTTGGTCACATCGGTTGGCATACAGAGGAGGAAAGTGTTCTTAACTGTTTTGCCTTTGCCGATTTATATATAGATAATAAACTGGCAGGTGCACGGCCTAAAAAAACTTAAACTGGCAACATGCTTTTGCAAGTTTTTTTTTGTTTTTATTTTGTTTTTTCTTAACCTACTTACAACTACAATTAATGTTGGAAGTATTCCAATCAATTGTAGTGGGGAATGTAAGAAGAGATAAACTCACTGTTAATTGTTAATTATTGATGTTTTTGTTTAAACTTTGATATTGTTACAAGTAAAACTGTTGCTTATAATTCTTATACGCTTAACAGTTTTTTTTGTTTAATATCTTTAGTTTTTCTAAAATCTTTATGGATGAAGTTTCCTGATGATCTGGCCTAAGCAACCAGTGAAATGCGCATAGGAATAGCTTATCCCACCAACGGTAAATTTCAGTGTTTTTATCGGGAATGAAAATTGGGAATAAAGCACGAATAACAAAATCACATAAAATCTTTAAAATTAGGATACAAATTTTTCCTAAGCTAAGTAGGGATTTTAAGGTAAATAAAGTTTTTGTGAAAGAACTTCTTAGTGCAGTAGTTCTTTTATTGTACACAAAGTTTTTTGCAAAACTTTATGGAACATTTTTTAAGGGTTACTAATTTTTGCTTTCTTAGCCCTTTCAATCCCTTTTGTACAAAAATACATTTTAAAGCAAATTTCCATTTCTAACGGTAAAGTTTTGCAAAAAAAAAAAAAATATAGCAACATACATTATGTAGTCTCTTTCTTCAGCTTTGCCTTCAACTTGCACATAACTTAAAGCCTTTTTGGTTTCATATTTAATTTTTGAAAAACAGATGCCTCAAAGGCGTTTGGTGCATGAAAGGGTTTGTTTCTCCATAAAATTACAACATTTGGAGTAAAAAAAAATTTTATGTTTGCTTCTTACTTAATAGATATTTCTGCTTGAACATATTTTTTTAAAAGAGCTTTTGCTTCAAATAAAGCTTTTTTTTTAAAGAACTGCAGCGAAAAGCTTGTCATTTGATTGTGTACGTAAAACATCTTTTTGTAATAAGATTTCAAACAGTTCAAAAAAACTTTTTCAGCTTAGGAGATTAATCAGAATTCTGAAAACAATTAAAGAAGCTGTTCGTAAAAGCTTTTGAATGAGGATGGTTGCTTTGAAAGAATTTGTTAAGAAATTTTTATAGTTTTTTTTTATACCCTCCGCCACAATTAGTTGTGAAGAGGGTATACTAAGTTTGTCATTCCGTGTTAAACTTTTTTATTATTCATCTCAGACCCCATAAAGTATATATATTCTGGCTGCTTGAGTAATTCTAAGTCGATTTAGCGATGACCGTCTGTCTTTCCGTCTGTCCGTCTGTTGAAAACACGCTCACTTTCGAAAAACTCAAAAGAAATAAACAAACTAGGTGTCAAATTGCTTGTAGTTATCCTAAGCAGTTTGAGAACCACCACCTTCAAAAACTTGATAATTTTGTTACAAAAACTAACATAAATGATGCAAAAATGCACGGAATGACATAAGATTTTGCACAAGTCCGTTTTATTCGACTAGAAATGACACTGTAAAATTTCGCGAAGGTCGGTCCATAATTTACCCTAAGCCCCATATAAACACTACTCCCGGAAAACAGTTTAGTACGCCTAAAACCGTAAAAAATAATGCAATCATAACAAATTTTGGCTCGTTACAATTTTATAGGACTATAAATGATACTGTGAAATTTCGTGAAGATCGGTACATAATTTACCCTAGGCCCCATATATGCCCTACTCCCGGAAAACAGTTTAGTCTCCTAAAACCATAATTAATAACAAATCGTGACAGTTTAATAATAATAAAAGACATCATACAGATATTACTCCTTAAACATTCGAACTGTCGGTGGAGGGTATCACAGATTCGGCACAGCCGAATATAGCACTCTACCTTGTTTATATATATTTTTTAATAAATATTTTGAAAGGACAGTTTTGGAAAAAAATCAAATTCTGTTATAAAAAACTAGCGGACCCGGCGAACTTCGCCCCGCCCCGCCCTAATTTAAATTTTTGGATTTGGAAAGCCATTAAGGAATAATTTCATACAAAACCTCGATTTTCGACTTTTCGGGAGGGATTCTCCTTGAAAATACGAACTACTGACAAAAACTTTTACAGAGATCGGCCCAGCCGTTCTCACTTTATGAATTACTATACATTTTTTACACCATTTTTATATACATATATAGATTTATGTCCAAAAACATTTTTTTTTTCTAAAAACTTGTAGTATATGTCACCTTCTCCGAGAAAGGGGACCTTGGGTGTCAAAAAACGGGTTTGGACTTAAGAGTGGATTTTGGTACCTAAAAGGGCTTAGAATAAAATGAAATGAGTTAGATTTCTGATAAAAATTTATTTACCCCAAATCGCATCTCCCAACTGAAGGTGTGTTCACAGTGATAATGCGTTATGAAACTTTAAATGCGTTTTTCTCATAACTTCGTTTTCACACACTAGGTCCTTTTTCTCGGAGAAGGTCACATATTGTATTTAAAAAAAAAATCATTAAATATGCATTTAAAACCTCAATATGCAAAAAATGTATTTTCACTAAGATTTTCATCGATATGCAAAAACAAATCGATGCCATTTTAACGTCAATATAATGATTCGGAAAGATAATTGGTCGATATCGTTCTTAGACTATCGACAAAAAACATGAATTTGCATGGAAATCGTATCCCTAGTTATAACTAAAGTTTGTGAAATTGGCCGCATCTATGAGAGTCTGAGATAAAGTGATCTTTGTTTTAATGAAATGCTGTTTATCCCTTAAATAAGGCTCTTGCACTTCACTTTTTTTTATTTAATAAAAGAAATTATTTATTTTAACAAATAGAATCTGGGAATTAATTTCTCATGGTGATGGTGTATAGAAAATATTCTTGGAAAATATTGAAGGAATAAGACTATTAAAGTATAAAAGCTTTTGAGGATTGTAAGTTGACTTAGAATACACAATCGAATAATATGAAAATTTATGAAATTATTTATTTATTCAAACAATTTCATACCTATATCGAATATAATTTTTTTTTTCACAAAGTTAATCCAATTGACATTTAAAATGTTGTTAATCAGTAATTTTAACATTTCACAAGATTTCTTAAGTTCTTACAATTTATTTTTTAATTCCTTTAATTCTCAAATAAATGTTTAACAAACATAAAGATTTGTTAAAACTTTTGTAAAGCCCCGGGGCATTAAACATACAAAAAAACTTACGTCAAAGTTAAATTTGAAAATCGATTTTATAAATGTTATTTTTTAGAAACATTTTCTTTTTTCCTTTATTTCTACCAGACTGCCTACGTTCTTTATTGGTAAAAAAAAATTAAACATTAAAACAAAAAAAAAAAATAATAAATTTACATTCAAATGTTTATTGATGTTACAACACACAAAACGTATTTGTGCAACTCAGATACATTGCGTTACGAAACAAAAACTACTTTTACACTTTTGGATTGTCTACATAATTTTTTATCTGTTTGTTTGTGTATTATAGCTCTTCATGTTTGTAAATGTGTGTTCATATAAGTAAAAGATTTCAAATAACATGTCTAATTTTCAAAGTGCTTTATATTATACCCCTATTTTTCATTGTGATAGGAGAACTGGGATTTGCTACAGGTTTCTAGGGTGTCTAAGTCTATTTTATTTTTTCTCTAAGCATTTGGTTCAATCAATGCTGGCTGATGTTTGTATTTTGTAAAACCAATAGACATAAATAACACAACTAACAATATAATGATACTTAAGAGATGTATAAAAAAAATACTTAAAGACACACACAGTTATAGTTATACTAATAATTTCTTATCTACATTACAATGGAGGGCAAAACTTTTGAAATCAAGAAATAAAATATTTTCAATTACCAAGATTTTGCTTGTCGTGCTTAATTCCCAATTTTTACTCTTGGATAAATACACTGAAATTTATTGTTGATGGGATAATTGTAGTGGTGAATGTAAGAAAAGATAAGCTCACTGCTTAATGTTGTTGTTTTTGATTAAGCTTTGATATTGTTACAAGTAAAACGGTTGCTTATAATTCTTATACGCTTAACAGTATTAGGTGCATAATATCTTTAGTTTTTCTAAAATCTTTCGATGAAGTTTACTGACGATCTGGCCTAAGCAACAGTGAAATGCGCATAGGAATAGCTTATCCCACCAACAATAAATTTCAGTGTTTTTATCAAAAATAAAAACTGGGATTTAAGCACGACAAACAAAATCTTGTTAACTGAAAACTTTGTACTCCCAAAAATTACTTTGATAATAAAATATTTTATTTAGAATGTGCAATAATAAGAAATTCCTTTTTACAACAAAATGAGCTAGAAAAGAACTTAAGCTGAACTACATTTCAAGTTATTAAAAAAAAAGTGGTGCAGCAATAAAATACTTATCAAACTCTTTTTAATACTAGAACAATTAATAAATTCCATTAAATACAATTCGCATATTTCAACGTTGTTCTAACCTCAAAAATATTTTTCGCCGATTTTTAAATTTAACTTTAGGTATTTTTGTGGTCTTGGGGAAAGCTGACAATGAGAAGAACATATTTACTTGACCACATGCCGTGTTGGCCTAATCTCAAGATATTCAGCCTGATTACGGTTGGCGTTGGCGTATACGCCTGAGTCGTTTTTTGTAGTATATTAAAGTGACACACAACCTGTGTTCTTAAATCTACTACAAAAAACGACTCAGGCGTATACGCCAACGCCAACCGTAATCAACCTGAGTATTAGCCACTGGGTGAATAAATAATGAGCTGACCTTACAGGAGCGTATGTTGTAACGATTTTACTGTGCATGGCAGACTTTTAAGGGACGGGGCTACCTATTATACCAGCTATGCTCGTCATTGGGGTGTTTTCTTGTCCCTTGTAAAGTTATGATCATAACTCGCCACTAGGAATTTTACTTTAGGTAGCTTAACTCAAACTAGTGACACTATTAAATAAAGTAACGGAATATTGCTGATAATAAATTGGGAATGGTTTAAGGTGTATCACCAATTCCTAATCCCACCCACCCTCCATACTGGCAACATAACAAAATTAAAATGCCAGCCCATAAAATATACTAAAATTACCTAACCAATATAACAAAAACACAATTTATTAATGGTCATCTTGTGACGAAATTATAAAAGAAATAAAATTTAAATTCAAATGTACAAAAATTTCTAGTATAAATATAAATACTATATGGTCACTCTAACTTTTATTTATGGCGATTTCTATTCTGAGAAAAAAATGCTACAGTATATGCATGTAACACTTTTTCATGTAACCTATAATCACTCGAAGTGTTACATGTTGTACAACTTCAATCGAACAGAATTAGCTGCCTTTATTTACAACTATTACACTTTTATTATTAATGTAGTTCATTAGCGATTTTTAAAACTATTCGACTATTTGCTGCACACTTACTTTACGGTTTGGAAACAGACATTGACATCACTTATTGCTTGAACAAATTTAAAACGATAATAAATACATAGAATTTTCCACCAAAATAAAAAAAACGATTTAATTCAAAATGGAGTATGCCGTCGAAGAATATTTAGATGTAGAATTCTTTTGACAAAACGTTTAAAATATTATGACAAACAAAATAAAATATTGGTTGTACAAACAAAGTAGTAAGTACCAAAGTTGTAAAACAGGGCAGTATGAACCCTTAAGTAAAAGTAAGGGTAAAACATGTAACATGTTTTGCATGTTTTTCATCAACATTTTCACAAAAGAACTTGAAAATTTTTCCCCCAGTTGTATTTTTTGTACAAACGAACACAAAATGTAGAACATGTAATGCAACATTTTTCTCAGAAGAGAAATCGCCATTAATTTTAATTATTTGCTATTAAATTTATTTAAATAATGATGTTTATATACTATTAATATTTATTTTAAACATTAATATCTCATTTAGTAAATTATAGACCTATCATCAAGAAATTTAATAGTGTGATTTTTAGCCGAATAAAATGAATATGTGCAAAATTTTATATCATTCCGTGCATTATTACACCATTTATGCTAGATTTTGTAACAAAATTATAAATTTTTTAGGGTGGTGGTTCCACACTTTGATTTATAGCTCTGATCCTACTGAACCGATTTTTCTGGATTTCAATTCCAAACTGCTTAGGATAACTACAAGCAATTTTAAACCAAGAATGTTCCTTTCTTTTAAGTTTTTGAAAAGTGAGCGTGATTTCAACAAAAGGACATATCTAAATCGACTTCGAATTACTCTTGGAGCCACTATTCAAAATTGGATAGGCAATAACAGAACTAGAAATATATGGATAAGGATAACAGTAGAATTATTTTAATTTGTAACAAAATGTTTTTGTCAACATACGAGATATTTAGGAAATAGTTTTGAGCAAATAGAATCTGGGAATTTATTTCTCATGGAGAGTAACATTTATTATATAAATTTTTATATTAATTCGAATGTGTATTCTAAGTCAAATTACAATTTATAAAGCTTTTATACTTAAATACTCTAATTCCTTAAATTTACTTCATTTCTATAGCCAAACGGATAGCTAAAGTAATAGCCTTTTTACACTGATCAACATCTAACATCTACCATCAATTTGCCACAATTTGCGAAGATGTTAACATCTTTCTATAAGAAATACATAGGGCTAAAAACCAACATCTTTAAACATCTTTAAAAGATGTTCCTATCTTCTTTTATTCCATTCTACATTTTTCGATTATTTTAGTTTCATCACTAGAAAAGTGGTAATAAAATTTTTTTTGGAAAGTGCCGGTTCACACACGTCAAGTTTGACTCGTCAAGTCTTGAGCTTTGTGGAGAGAAGGGAAACGTGAGTGCCATTTCTTTTCCGCTCTCTCCTAAAAACTCAAGACTTGACGAGTCAAACTTGACGTGTATGAACCCGCACAAAGCAGCGTTACCATTTGTCAAGTTTTCTCATTTGTTGCAATGTTTTTTTGTTAAGTATTTTTTTATATTTTTAAAACAAATTGAACTCCAAATACATTTTTGTGTTTTCTTTTTATATTTTGGCACCTTTGTAAAAAAAATTTTTTTTTTTAAATTTTTTTTTTTTTTTAATGGTGATATTTTTGTTTGATGGTAGATGTTAGATGTGAACAATGTAAACGAGTGTTTCACATTTTCTACATCTTTGATGGTAGATATTAGATGTTGATCAGTGTAAAAAGCCTATAAGCCTCGTAACAGAAAAATATACTAACAAAAATTCTAATGTGCATAGATAATATTCCTGGAAAATATTGAAGGAATAAGAGTATTAAAGTATGGAAGCTTTATAAATTGCAATTTATATTAAGATTTATAAAATATTTTTGCTAATTTTATTTCAATGGATGGTAGCGAAGGACACCGGGTAGAGCTAGTGTACGTATGAAAGCGCCTCAGTCACATTTTTTTTGACTCTATGTATCTAAGCTTTCATTTCATTTTGTTTCTTTAGATATTGACTAAAAAATTTATTTGTAATATTTTAACGTTTAAACAAACAGCCTTTTTTTATAACCTTAAGAGATAAAAAGGTTTATTTATATTTATGTATTTTGTTTATAAATATTCAAGATATTTGCATATTCTCACTCACTCTTTAAAACAATTTATAAATTTATTTTTATTTATTTAGTGTAGAAAATCCACATTATAAGTGTAAAATGTAAATGCAAAGTATTTGAGCATGAAGATTTGTTATATTCATAAATTATGGTTATAATTGTGGCTACTTAGTTCGTTCTTGCAAATGACTTAAATTTCCAGGGTTAAAGTAGAAAATTAATAATAATCTTGATTATATTTTATTACTTGTCAATTTGTGTTAAAAGATTTAAGAAAGTGTCAAAGGTGAAGTTACTTTTAGATTATAAAAAATTTTCAAAATTTTTGTATAAATGATTGTTTTAAAAGTTAACAAAAAATTATCAACCAAGTTAAATAAATTTCATGTTGTTAAATTCTTCCTTCATTAAAAAATTAAATGAAAATTATATTTGATGTACTTGAGCTTGATTAAAAAAAAAAAAAAACAAAAATTTGGATTAAAAACCCTAAACCAAATATTAATTTTTATTTTGAATTAGGCTCAAGTTCTGCAAAATAAGTTTTTTTTTTAATTATTTAAATGAAGAAAGAAATTTTATAACATGAAATAAATAAAAATATATAAATATTTTTTTTTTTATTCTTGACTGAACTGGGGATTGAACTCGGGTCGAAATTTCATGTTTCGAGAAAAGGAACATTCTTATCATTCGAGTTCTTTAAAATTCTAATTTCCTTCAATAAAAAAATTAAATTAAAATCAAATTTGATGAAGTTAAGCCTGATTCAAAATAAAAATCAATCTAATCAAAACTTATTATCAAAGTAATTTTTTTGGGAATACACAATTTTTAATTTACAAGATTTTGTTTGTCGGGAATTACAAAATTTTTTTTCTTGATAAAAACACGGAAATTTATTGTTGATGGGAAAAGCTATTCCTATGCGCATTTCACTGGTCGCTTAGGCCAGATCGCCAGAAAACTTAGTCCAAAAGAAAATGGTCAGCGTATAAGAATTATAAGCAACAGTTTTACTGGTATTAATATCAAAGCTTAAACAAAAATATCAACAATAAACAGTGGGTTTATCTTTTCTTACATTCCCTACTACAATTGGTTGGAATTCCAACATTAATTGTAGTTATAAGTAGGTTAAGAAAAAACAAAATGAAAACAAAAACCACTTGCTTTATTGTTTTCGCAAAAATAAAAAATGACAGTTTAGGTTTTTTAGCCGTGCACTTGAAAGCTTATTATCAAAGTAATTTTTTTGGGAATACTATTAAATTCACGAGAAAATGAGACGGTAAATATTCACTAATGATTATAAAAACTACCATTTAATTGCTCAAAAAGGAATAAAAAAATTATATTGATTCCATTTTGAATTGAACCTTTGATGTCTTTAATCGCAAGGGTACAATTTACTCACAACGAGAGTATCATTTATGATCGCAAAATGTGCTCATATGCTGTCATTTTGCTCGTTACGATGATCCCTGAAAGATTCGATTACGATACAAAATGTAGCTGGAACTAAACATTATCAGCTGTTTTTAATCTTTGTAACTTGGTAGCACTGAATTTTGTTCAACGAAAACATGGTTGTCAAAGTTTTTCTTGTGCGTTAAAAAATTACTTAACAAGGTTTCGTTTAAATGTGCTTAATTCCCATTTTATACTATTGATAAACTGAAATTTATTTTTGATGGGATAAGCTATTCCTATGCGCATTTCACTGGTTGCTTAGGCCAAATCATCAGGAAACTTCATCCAAACATTTTAGAAAAACTTAAGATATTAAACGAATAAAACTGTAAAGCGAATAAGAATTGTAAACACCAGTTTTAATTGTAACAATATCAAAGCTTTAACAAAAACAACAACAAAAAACAGTGAGTTTATCTTTTCGTACAGTTGTATTTCATAAACTCTCCTTAAAGCCAAATCAAAATAGGTTAAAGGATGGTTTCAACAATATTTTTATTTATGATAAATACAGGTTGAGTGGTTTTAATGTTTAATCTGAATTTTTAACTAAAATCTTAAGTGTAAAATCCCTCGGTGTGATTACGGTTGGCTTTGGTGTAAAACGCCTGTGTTTTTTTTTTTAATATATCAAGGTAGCACACAACCTGTGCTCGTTAATCTAATACTTAAGGCAGGGTTATTGAGATGTGGACGAAGTTTAAACTTAGTTTACGTTGTCTAAAACTCGTTTTTTCCGGCGAAATGTGATTTGTTTTTATTATTTCATTAAAGACCTAGATTTTAAGCAAAGAAAAACTTTGTATACAAATGTCGATCTGTTTTCAGATTAACTAAACTTAGTTTAACTGAGATCTCAAAAGCCCAGCCTTAGGAGTTTACGCCAACTCTTACCGTAATCAGGCTTACGGCCAATTTCACCAAGTTTAGTTACAACTTACAACTTACTATTTATTACTTAATCTTCCAGTTAGCGATATGTTTTTGACAGTTATAACTGATAGTTTATTATAGCTGAACTTGGTGAAATTGGCCATCATATAAATTTTCCCGTAGCGGTATAAAAAGGGGATTAAACAATATTTTTTTTGTGCTCTGACACATGAATTTACATAAATGGCTTTTAGCATATTTTATAAAAAAAAACTAAGGTAAATCTAGCATATCAAATGGCATGACAAAATTTTATTTTATTTCTATCAATTTGAAAAAGAATATTTCAGTGGAAAATCTTTTGCAACAATTTTAATCGTTTTCATGTTTTATTTTGCCTGTAAAATTTACAGCCATTTGCTTGAATAAATTACGAAGGCAATATAGGCGACATATTAAAAGTATCAAAATGTTTAACATTTTGCATCCATAAACTTCAATTACATATTCCGTTTTTAATTGTACTTTTTTTAGAATTGCCGTTTTACGTTTGAAAACGTCTGAACGGCAACAGTGTTGTACACGTTTAATTAAAACACATCTCTTAATTATCTCTTTATTACACCTTTTTAAAGAGAAAACCCATTTTTTACCTTATGCTTTAAACACATTCGAGACAGCAAGCTACCGACTTCAATATGTTAAAACTAGAATTCATGTGTGCATATGGAAATGATTATTTTCACGACGACACGGATACATGGCTGCAGGTTGTCTGTGCTTATTTTGTCGTTGTAGTCAAATTAAACTAATTTCTATTTTTGTCCACTACAAAACAGAAAAAGTGCTGCTTATATAAAAAAATATTTAAAAAATAAGTGCTTACATTTTTTTTTTTTTTTTTTTTTTGTTTAACAGAAAAGAATCGGCACGAAACAAGAATATTAACTCGGCTCAACACCAAATTGTTATTAATATAATTTTTTTTATATTCTTGAAAGAAGTTCTATAGGAAGATGTTTTTCGCGCCAACGCTTCTAGTTCAGGAGTTATAGGTCGTAAAAGTTTCAAAATACTTTATCCATATCTCTTTAGGTATAAAATGAATCTATAAAATATGGGAATCATTGGAAAATTCTTTAAAGTGTGTTCCACATGGCGTTTATGGCACACCGATTAACCAATTAAGAGCCAATTTTATAAATTTATACTCCGTGGCTGATTTTTTTTTTTTTACAAAATTGGCTTTATCTTTCAATCATGTCGATATAACAATAATTATTTAACCCTAAGATATTTGCTTAATAAAGTTTTTCTGAATTGCGGTTTTTCGGCGTTGCAGAACACTTAAGGCTCAGTTAGCCGGGAGTAACAGTAACAGTAACCTTACCGTAAAAAAGTAAGACCAATCTATTTCTTACAGATTGAGACGTAACATCTTACTGCTAACTATAATCGTTCTAATTGCTTTACATAAAACAAAATGAATCAGCTGATTTGCAACGTTACTGTTACTCCCGGCTAACTGAGCCTTTATTATTAATGTACATATTACAATAAGGGAAATCACGATGGGTAGTGCAAAGTGTGCAAACGATGCAAATGCGTGCAAAAATACACACATTTGCACAAAACAACAACAACATGTACGTATTTGCAATTTGCTCTATTTTACTTCGTTTTCACTAAAAAAACCATGAGCAAAATTAGTAGTGCATATTTGCTCAGTTGCAAACAAATGTAAACAAAAACTTTTGACATATAAAGCGCCATATTGTTTTTTAAGGAAACTTATAAATTGAACATTATCGTGGGTTTTATAATTGTAAACAAATGCAGATTTTTAACAGTGCTGCCAGAAGTTTTTTGTGTTGCCAGAATAAATTTTTAGAAAAATATCACATTTGCACAAAAAATAAAATTGGTGTGCTCACGATCAATCATAATATGCACTCAAAATTACAAATTGCAAATTTGCACAATGACCATCGTGATTACCCTTAATAATTCAATCAGCCCAATCATGAATAAAAATTTCCCGGGAATTAACATAGGAAAAATGAGAAAAGGGAGAAAACTTCCGGGGAATTTTCATTCATAATTGGGATGAATATGTAAGAAGTACATAAATTATTACCAGATAAACTTTTAAATAAATTGACTAATTTTCCAAAATAAAATTTTTTAAAGTTTAATAAATTTAAAATTTCATATGATGAAGTTACTAAAAATATGGCATATTAAAACATATGTATTATGTTTTTATAAATAAGTATGTATGTATATTGACAAAATTTTAAGTTTTGTATAAAAATCTTTCAAGAAATTTATATTTTTGAAATTGCCTCATAACGGGCTAATAAATCGGAATTTTTAGTACATCATAAGAAAGATATTTCAAAGTAGTTTCTTATAATACCAATACTTTGAGTGCCTCGGTAGGCTAGCTAATAGCGAGCTAGGTTTCTTTCTTTCCTGCAGACAAGCATAGAGCTTCGCGGGATAAGCTTAGATCCAGATCCAGTTTTTACCTAAAAAGTTATTGATAAAGGGTACGTTCGTAAATGCAGTTGTTGGGTATCACTTGCGCAGAAGTAAAGTTTAATGTTCGTAAAAGCATCACTTGTAAGAAACTTGGCATCACTCTCATATTTTAAAAGTTTTTATGCAGTAATGCCGCAGAAACTTTGGCAATTATTGCTTCAGTTAATTTTCTGAAGTAATAACTTTTGACAAAAAAGAAATCGTTAAATCGTCATTTATAAGAAAATTGTTACTTTTTGGTTCTTGTAGCTGCCATCTTCAACATAATTCAGTAGCTGACTACACGACTAAAATTTCAGCCAGCAGCATTTGTGGTATTGTGTTCGTGTAGCCTGCTGTCTCGAATGTGTTTAATGCATTAAGCTTAGAAAACTTTTTAAAATTCATAAACAAGTGCAAATAAACTGCATATTAATTTCAACTGTTAATTACTGTGTTTAACGTCTGTATTTTGATCCTGTTTATTTATTTGCCGAGTGCTTGTTAATGTGTGAGCGCATAAAGGTGTTGCGAGTTTAGTTTAACTAAACAGTTACATTTTTCAGCAAGATATTTAGTTTAATGTTGTTTTCTTTCTGTTCACTTTTATATTCGTTATACGCAACCAGGTTTCTGCTTATTAATAGTGGAGCCAAATAAGAGAAAACAATTTCTCAATTCGGTGTTATTTATTTTAAAAGTTAAAACTGTAAGAAAACTGCCCAGTTAAAATTGGAGCTTACTAGTAAGCAGTTTTGTAAGGGAAAGAAGCACACAAGTAGAAAAAAATATGGTTGGAGGCAACCAATGTTTTTGTTTGCAGGTTACCATATTATGTTTAAATATGACCATAGTATGGTTAAAATCAACAGACATTTTCCCGAAATCAACGATAATATGGTCCAAATTAACCATAATAATGATCAAAACTAATAATATTATCTTTAAAATTAACCATAAAATGGTAAAAATAAAATTAAACTTAATTTTTTTGTTCAGTACTATTTCAGCAATGATCGTTAATACGTTTTAAAATACAGAAAGAGATTTACAGAAGCACTTAGAGCTTTGTTCGTGAATTTTTTCTTTAAAATATGATTCTAATTATTTACTTTGATTTTAATGGCTTACTTCTAGGGAATAATGCGTAGTTATTCAATCATTTTTATTTACTTTAATTAAAAACTCACTTCAGTGGTATTCGCTTCTCTGCTGTTCATAGTAGTATGTAATAGCCAGTGCATATATCAGCGCTCATGTACTCTTCTTGCTTCCAGAAACCTTAAAATTGTTTACTGGGTGGTAACCCAATTTGTTTTGTTACATTTTAAGTACATCAAACAAAATCTTAATTATTAAAAATTTTGTATTCCCAAAAATCACTTTGGTAATTAACTTGCAAGTGTAAGGCATAAAAAAACTAAACTGGCAAGCTGCTTTGTTTTGATTTTCTAGCGAAAACAATAAAGCAAGTTCTTTTTGTTTTTTCTTAACCCACTTACAACAACAACTAATGTTGGTTATTTTTTTTTGAGCTGTGATTTCGTTGCAAATAAGACTTTAAGAGTATTTGCAATTCTCATTCACTCAGCAGTTTTGTTTGCTAATATCTTTGGCTTTTCAAAAATTTTTTGGGAGAATTTTTCCTGATGATCTGGCCTTAGTAACCAGTGAAATGCGCACCGAAACTAGCTTATCCCCCAACAATAAATTTCAGTGTTTTTATCAAGAATACAAATTGGGAATTAAGCACGACAAACAAAAATACCAAATACACTAGTTTACAAAATTAAATTTTTTTCATGTACATTTGATGAGATGGGATTATTCTTATGTATTTTCTTCCGCTGAATTCAAAAATCAAGGTTAAATTTTTTTTTATGGAACAGTTTTTGAGATATGGTCATTTTCTCATTTTTTCGACCTTTTTCCACTTGACAAATTATATCTCGAGCTAGATGTCCTATTGGGTCGTTATTGGTACCAAATGGAAGGTATTGAGATGACGAACAAATATGTATAACTGGATCTTTGATTGGTAAAGCGGTTCAAAACATATTGATAAAAATATGGCACATTTTCAAAAAAAATAAAAAATATAAATATAATATATAAAAAATAAAATATGATTTTTTTGAAAATGTGCCATATTTTCATCAATATATTTTGAACCGCTTTACCAATCAAATACCAATAACGACCCAATAGGACATATCTAGCTCGAGATATAATTTGTCAAGTGGAAAAAGGTCGAAAAAATGAGAAAATGACCATATCTCAAAAACTGTTCCATAAAAAAAAATTAACCTTGATTTTTGAATTCAGCGGAAGAAAATACATAAGAAAAATCACATCTCATCAAATGTACATTTTCAGTGTAAACCAGTGATATCAAACAAAATATCTATTACTCAACAATATGTAGTGGATATTATAATACCACCAGATATCTGCATCCCATTGACCATTTTTATTCCTTTTTATTACTCATCTCAGACGCTATAAAGTATAAATATTCTGGCTCCTTGAGTTTAGCGATGTCCATCTGTCTGTCCGTCTGTTGAAAACACGCACACTTTCGAAAAGTTCAAAAGAATTGAACAATTTTGGTGTCAAATTGCTTCTTGTTATCCGAAGCAATTTGGGATTAAAATTCATCTAAATCGGCTTTGTATGATAAGAATAATAAATGCAAATGAAGCACCAGCATCCTAAAAACTTGATCATTTAGTAACAAAAACTAACATAAATGGTGGTGTAATGCACGGATTGATATATGATTTGGCACAAATTCGTTCTATATGACTAAAAATCACAATGTTAAATTTCAAGAAGGTCCGTTTATAATTTACCATAGGCCCTAAATTAAACATACTCTCCGAAACAGTTTAGTACGCCTTAAGTTGCAACGAATAATGTTTTTGCAGTCGAATTTGGTTTTTCGTAGTTGTAGAAAATGTCGTGAAAATCTGTCCGTAACATACCATAATCCCCATATAATGTCCACTCTAGGAAATTATTTAATTGCGCCCAAGGGGCCGTAGCAGATATAGATGTTTGATCTAATTAAGCTTCATATGACCAGAAATAATACCATGCAATTTGGGCCCTTAGATCTCTTTTGAAAACAACTTTAAAACTATAAAACGCTATAACAAATTTCACTACAATATCGAAATGTGTTGAAAATATATGTTAAAATAAACTTTTATATGACTAGAAATAAAAGCATAAAGCTTTATGAGTGTCGGTCAATAGATAACCATATGTGACAGCGCATAGAGAAAGGGACCTATGGGTAAAAAAAATTAATTTTAATTTTTTTTTTTGATGTGGACAACATCTGAGCATCGCATGAGACCGATCCCATGCCCCAAAAGTGTTCCCTCCCAGAGATATGCGCGTTTTATGATGTGATGGTACACCAAAGATACACGCATTTAAATCTTTAAAATGGCTCTCCTGAACAAAACCGGTTTTTACCCTTAGGTCCCTTTCTATTTTGCGCGTCACATATTTAGGTCTAAACCGCGACGAATTTTAATACTGACGCGCGTTTTTATAAAGATTAATTAATAATTTATAGATCCCATATAGGGCCCACGTCTGAAATATTCTAGCTGTCGGTGGAGGGTATCAAAGATACGACACAGCCGAATATAGCACTCTTACTTGTTATACCCTCCAGCACAACTATAGTTGTGAAAAGGGTATACTAAGTTTGTCATTATGTGTGAAACTTTTTTATTATTCATCTCAGACCCCATAAAAAATATATATTCTGGCTCCTTGACTTATTCTAAGTCGATTTAGCCATGTCCGTCTGTTCGTCTGTCCGTCTGTTGAAAACACGCTCACTTTCCAAAAACTCAAAAGAAATAAAAAAAACTGTGTGTCAAATTGCTTGTAGTTATCCTAAGCAGTTTGGTATTGAAATCCAGCCAAATCGGTTCAGTAGGATCAGAGCTATGAATTAAAATGTGGAACCACCACTTTAAAAAATTGATAATTTTGTTACAAAAACTGACATAAATGATTGAACAATGCACGAAATAATATGACATTTTGCAAATGTTCGTTTCATTCGACTGGAAATCACACTGTGAAATTTCATGAAGAGCGGTCCATAATTTACCCTAGGCCCCACATAAACCCTACTCCCGGAAAACAGTTTAATGCTATCATAATAGCATTTGTCGATCAATAACACTGCTTTACAAATTTTTAATTTGGAAAAATGCCAAGAACGCCACATGCCTAGATAAGTTAATTGGGACCTCCTGAACACGAAAAACGCTGTAATTTTTTTCTAACTACCGTTTTTTAGATAACGGTACTCTTGTGTTTTTCGGTGTATGGTCCCACTTAAACCCTTGTGAAGCCCAACCGAATAGTATATCGTTGGAAAGGTAATTGAATGCCTTTTCAGTCGATTTGCTGCAAATTTCTATCTAATAAGAAGTAGCTGAGTTATAGCACCTTAAAGTTCAAAAATTGCCTATTTGTTAAGTTTTTTTTAAAAATTTTTCATTTTGAGATCTGGAATGCTTTATTTTTTACCAAATAGTTTATTTTATTACCAACATTTTAAGAGTAATCGGATGAAAAATAAAGTTTTTACTAAGGATTTTGTGGAACGACAATATTTTCATCTTCATTGATCACACACTATATTCGGCGTAAATTCAAAAAATTTAAATGACGAGCGTCTTGCACTTTTGCGTTTTTTTTCGGATGGATCTTCGCGAATGAGGGACCAACAATAGTCCAACATTATTTGTTCATCCCTATTAAATAAACTATTTGTTAAAAGAATAACACATTCCAGATCTTGCCATAACTCAGCCACTTCTAATCGGATAGAAATTCGGACTTTTCGGTTGGGCCCCACAAGGGTTCAAGTGGGACCATACACCGAAAAACACAAAAGTACACAGAAAAAATTATTGCTGAATTATTTTCAAACAAACGCTTGTTTGAAATTTTTTTTAATTTCTACAAATTTTTTTACTGATTCAATTAATATTTTTGTTTGATTTTTATTTTAGCCAACAGAAATGTTGACAACTATTCAAAAATATAATAAACGCGTTATTGGCTTCTAGTTTTCATAATTTTGTATGAAATATTTAACGCTCTTTATTGTTGTCGTGTTTTTGCATTTTTTTATTTGACCGTAAGCAACACTTCTTTATGTGACATATAAGAACAACAAAAAAAAAAAAAACACATAGTCTATTTTTGGACGCTTTGAAAAGGTACAACTATAAGAAAGATGATAAAATATTGTGGCGAGGTTTGTAGTAAAAAACAACAAAAACAATAATAGGTAATAAACGTTTCACTCTTTTTAAACAACAACAACATTAGAAGAAACAAAATAAATTTTTTGTTGGTTTCAAAGTTGGTAAAAAAGAATGAAAAACAAAATCCCGTATTCAATTTTTCAAAAATGTTTAGTTAAATACCTACATCAAATAAAAGAAATAAAATGATGACGAAAAACATGTCGAGTCGGTCTGCTGCCAAGGAAAGGATACAGAACAGTGAGTGAAGAAGAAAAACATTGTGTGAACAAACAAGACTTGGTGCAAAATTATTCCAACAAAAAAATGTGTCTCAAAGCCAGCCGGCGCCGCTCTGCTCTGCCTTCATCTACTTCTACAGTGCTTGCTTGTGTGCGCGTCATTGCTTGTGCAAAAACTTTTTTGTTTGGTTCAGCAAAATTATTTGTTTGAAATTTATATGATTTTCAGTAAACTATTTGTTTGATTCAGTTAAATTATTTGTTTGAAAAAATCAGTGTTTTTTTTCAATAAACGAAATGCAAATAAATTGTTTGAATATGCGAATTTGTTTGTAGGACCGATTTCAGACAAAAAATGTTTTGATTCTACAAATTTTTTGTTTGAATTGGAAAAATAATTTTTTCTGTGTACCGTTATCTAAAAAACGGTACTTAGAAAAAAAATTACAGCGTTTTTCGTGTTCAGGAGGTTCCAATTAACTTATCTAGGCATATGGCGCGTTCTTGGTATTTTTTGGCTATAAACCAGTGTAATTTAATAAAGGTCTAAGCCGCAACCAATTTTAAAGCTGATGTCTGTTTTTATAAAGATCAATTAATAATAAATAGACATCATATAAATATCACTCCTGAAATATTCAAATTGTTGGTGGAGGGTATCAAAGATTCGGCACAGCCGAATATAACACTCTAACTTCATTTTAAATAAAATGTCTACAAGAACAAAAAGGATTTATTTGCACTAACACTATTTTTGATGAAATTAAGGTAGTTCTGTTCATCTTCTGTTCTTGCTCTGTTATAGTTCTGCTCTAGTGCTGTTCTGGTTCTGTTTGAGTTCTATTCTAGGCCTGTTTAAGTTCTGTTCAATGTCGGTTCTAGTTCACTGCTACTTCCGCTTTAGTAGCAGTAACTTACATAACATTGTCATAAATAACACAATTATTGATACAAATAGCACACCAAATACATTCAACAACACCAACAGCTCCAGCCAGCGTTGCCAGCCATCTACAAGTACTAAACTTTAATAGTATCTACCACAATAACTATTTAATGAATTTAACAACTATCATCGATTTCTAAAACCAATTTATCAAACTTACAACACTAGGCAACTGATAGAAGAAATATATAAAGTCCAAAGACAAAAAACAATTGTTACACAAAATCAATCAATAGTACGGTAAGTACGGATTTCGTCATATCACGTACACTATGCTTGATTCAAGTACGATTTTTTTTTTGTTTATTTTAATTCCCTAAGCTAATCCCGCGAAGCTCGTCGCTTGTGTGCAGGAAACCAGAGTCTCTGGCGGGAATCGAACCAGCAACCCCTGCCCTGATAGACTAGCTCACTACCAGCTAGCCTCCATGGCACTCTCTGGTGCTCCGTACTTAAAATAATCCGAAAAGAGGATTGACTTAATTAAAAGTGACATAACATTAATATTAAACTGTGCTTGATTGAAGAATTTCTAAGATGGTTTAATTTTGATTTATACTTGAAATAATCCGAAAATGATTTTAGATTGACTCTTCCCTAAACACTTACCCCAGAGAACCAGACAGAATATTATTATTTTGCTTATAGTGCATTTACACCTACGCGATAAACAGGTTATAAGTTGTTTATGATGATAAACTAGTTTGAGAAACTTGTTTATCCATACAAATTATAAACACGTTTGTAACTTGCTTTTGAGATAAACTAGTTACAAACAACCAGTTTTTGTTAATGCAACTCTGTTTTTTCAAATTTTGTTCTGGCAATGCTACTGATATTTGACATTTCCTCAAAAATAAAAAAAAATCAAGTGAAAAAAAAATTTACTTTTGTCTGTAAAAAAGCCAAAGCAATAGTAAGAAAAATAAAATAAACAAAGAAAATGTTTAAAAAAATTCAAAATTTATAAGAAATGTTGGTTTTTTTACATAGTTTCTTTTAGGTGGACACCGGAAATAAAAGGTTTGTTTGTGTGTTCGTATGTATGTGCATCAACGTTTTTTTTTTTTATTATTGGGGCTAAGAACTTGTCAAAGATAAACAACTTAACTGTCAAAAATGCTGATGTAAACGGTATTGTTTATGAAAGTAGTTTACGATCATAAGCTAGTTTGAAAATTACAAGTGTAAATGCACTATTACTCGTTACACGTGTTTATTTCACTTTTGTTGTATTCCGCCCTTTGTTTACAGAAGAGTTCTCATTTATAAGACACCAGCAGAATAGCTGATATGTTTTTCGTAATCATTCTACTTTGCAAATTTTATGTAATTTTAACAAATAGAATATGGGAAGTATTGCTTCTTATTTGACTTTTTAATCATGAAAATAATCTATAATTTTCTTCTTTAGGTTTTGTTTTTCTACAAATCAACAACTAAACCGTTTTTACCTTCTTTTGAAGTATTGTTGTTGTTTCTACAACAAACTTTTACAAACACACGCCTTTGAGCACATATTGGTTTTCGAAAAAAATAACCCATTTAAGAAGGTTTTAATTACATTAAAGTGTTATTCGTACATAAATTTTTGAGTACGACTCGTACCAAAGTAAGTAGAAAAAACATAAATTTAATACGTGTTTCTTTTTCTCTTTTTGAAATAAATAGATAATTGAAAAAAAAGTTTTTGTCTTATTCTGTCCTTGTTATAATAAAAAATTTTACTTCCCAACAAAACGTTTCCACTGTGCACTTAATGCGTTTAATATAGAGGTATTAGTGTGGAGGCTTACAGTATTTATTTTGTGATAATATTGTATGTATGTGTGAATAAACAAGTATGTACGTTTAAATGTGCTGTGTGTATGCGTTTCATGGTATTATGGAAAATTAACAACAATTTGTTTCTTGGCATTTTATTTAAAATAAGTGTTTCACAGCTCCGAAGGTTAATTTTAATGAAAGTGTTGAAAAGTTATATGAAATAACCCAGCGGGAAAACTCAGAAGACCTTCTTACTCCAGGCCTTTATAAAGACCTGCTTAAAAGATTTTTTGATTCAATTACTATTGTTATCTAACTGCTAAATAAGGCCTCATAGAAGTCCTCGGCTCTTTCGTATAAAAGATAAGATATACCTTCCACACTCGCTTCTATGAGAAGGGAGTAACATTTTTTGTATTGTTTTTTTGCACAAGCAGAAGCAAAATCAATTTTTATTTGTCCCGTTACCCTTCTTATGTACCTGCTGAAGAAGCGAGAGCGGAAGGCCTTCTGCGCCATGACAACGTGTGTAAAAAATATATGAGTATGGAATGGAGCAAGAAGGCCTTGTACATCCAAAAGAAGGGGTACAGAGGCCTTCTAGAAGGGCTTCCTACTCCTTATTTTTCCCGCTGGGAAATTTCTTACGGTTTTTTTAAATAAAAATTTGTGGAAAAGACGGGAGTGAGTGGACGAGACACCAGTCAACTTAACCGACAATAAAAAATATTCAAGTTGTGATAATAAAAACTACGCTGGTATTATAAAATGAAGTAACTTTTTATTTCTTTACTCATTAAATTGATATGGAAAAAAAAGTTCTTAAAATTAAATATAAAGTTAAGAAATTCAGTCATTTTATTAATATGGCTTAAAGGACCTTGACTTTTTTCATTGCTCTTCTTTATAAAACATTAAAGAAGTCTGCAGT
Organism: Pollenia griseotomentosa; assembly: GCA_963931875.1. Classification (NCBI taxonomy): domain Eukaryota; kingdom Metazoa; phylum Arthropoda; class Insecta; order Diptera; family Polleniidae; genus Pollenia; species Pollenia griseotomentosa. The sequence continues at coordinate 169,373,681 of OZ007562.1, read as the reverse complement.
TTATTTACTGTTACTGCAGCAAGTGAAAGTACAAAGTCATGTTAAAAAAAAAAAAAAAAAAAAAAAAAACAAAACAAATAAAAACTTAAATTTACTGCAAATTCATTTTTGATAAGATTTTATCAACAATCTAAATAAGTAAACAAAATAACGCATAAACTTTTTTATAATTTTATTTATTTTTCGCTTTTCTTCTTCGTATTTACTCTCGAGTTAAAAAAATGTTAAACTTTTACTCATAAAGTTGTTTAGATTTTTTTGTGTTGTTTTAGTTTAATTTAAGGTTCATTTTCAAAACTTTTGTCTAAAAAAATGTCTTCGTATTTGGTATTTTTTCCCATTTTCTATTTACTTTCCGCAAAGTCAATAACTTCTGAGAAAGTTGACTTTAAATTTTCTTTTCACTCTTTGCTGGTTTAAAAATAAACTTGTTATTAAATTTCAATTACATTTTCTGATTGTTGCAGTTCCTGTGCTTTCTTAAGCTATTTTAATATTTTTTGTAGAAACTGTGATTTTTGAAACAAGTAGAAGCAAGACTCCGAAGATGTTTCTTTCAGACACATTCTTATGAACATAAAATATTTGCGGTTGAGTTAGTATGAATATGTGATGTATGTACATATTAAACTCGTGAGCTTATGCGTGCCTTAATGTGTGTGAAGGAATTAAAGTTTTTATAAGAGGACTATTGGGAAAAATTTATAAATTTTAATTAAAATTTAGATTAAAGATAATCGTATTGTGTTGCATAAACTCTGTTAAAGGACTCTGTAGTAAGATAATGTAAAAATTGAGAAAGGCTACTGTCTCTTTTCTGTTGTATTAAAAAAAAAAACTATAGAAGAACTTAAACAAAAATCGCACGGAACTAAAAATATGTTAGATGTAATCTAGAACTGAATTTGAGCTGAACGAGAACTGAACTAGAACTGAAGTAGAATTGAACTAGCACTGAACTAGAATTGAACTAGCACTGAACTAAACTAGAACTGAACTAAACTAGAACTGAACTAGAACTGAACTAGAACTGAACTAGAACTGTACTAGAACTAGAACTGACCCACAACTGAACTTAAGCAAAACTTGTTTATATACACAAAGAAAAAATTCTCCAAAATTGTTCACCAATTAAAGCATTAATCAAAAATGTAATCAGTTTTAATTAAAAATTTAATCAAGTGAATTAAACTTTTAATCAAGTGAATTAAACGTTTAATTAATACTATTAACTGGTTTAATTGATACTATTAATTTGTTTACTGGTGCAAATTTAATTAATTTTTTATTTAATATCACAAATTTTTTAATTGAAATCAATTTTTATTTTTTTCTGTGCACCAATAGAAAAATGCTGCTTCATATTGATGATGCTCTAACATCATAATTGTGACATCAATGTTATTAATACTGGCATCAATGAGGAAAAAAGTGACAGCAATCCACTGACGAACGTCATCAAAAATTTTTTTAAAAATTTATGTGTCATCTATGCTATGACTATAGTGGCATCAATTCGATGCCACATTTTGTGTTCCATTTACATTATTTTCATATTTAAGGTACAAAAATTCCCATATTATTTTTGCTAAAAATATTTCGTAAAACAGTTACAACAATCTTTAAAAGAAGAATGATTACGAAACCCATATTGGGAGGCTGCCGGTGCCTTATAACTGAAAGTTCACAGGTTGAAATACAATAAAAGTAAATCAAACATGTGTAACGGATAAGTTAAAAATAAAATTCTCTCAGTTTGACTTTAGCCAATTCCAATTACTAAATTTGATGACAGTTTGCCATTAAATGCAGCCTCATGTGTCCTTTCTCCGATGTCACTGAGTCATCGCACTCATGAGTCATGACGTTTTTAAACGGTAACCCCGATTAACCGTGATGGCCAAAGATCAGTCTATTGTTTTTTGTTTGCAATGTTTTCAAATTGTTTGCGTCGATTACCCGTGATTACATCTATTATCCGTGATAGCACTTGAAAAACATTAGATAAACACCATTACACGACTTGTATTCTTTTTTTGTTTAATGTCCTTGTTTTGCCTCATGTTTTCAGTACAAAATTTAATGTATACATACTTATTTAATTTAAAAATGTACATAAACTTTTTGAATTTATTTTTTTTTATGTATATATGTATGTACACTAGAGCGACTCACCAAAAAAAGGACTCGATGTACCCTCCTAAAAATAAACCTTGGACGTTTTTTAAGATGCCATTTTAAATATTTCGGCTCCAGCTTTGACCTCTCGTGAGCTGGACCATTTTGAAAAAGGGTCTATTTTAGCATGTTTTGTTAATTTGATAATCTGTTTCCTTGCCAACATATACAAATTGGGTATCGTAAGAATGGTTTTTAAAGGCGCGATCATCCATGTCCTTTTTTTTTGAGGATTTTCTGTAAAAAAAAAAACGATTTTTGAATTATTTGTTCGGGGTTGTTTGCAATAAAAATGCCAAATTAACATATTTTAATCTTAAGTCGATTTCATCGATGGATGAAAATAGGAATAAAGAAAGAAAAAAGAAATGATCCACGACAAAATTTTTTTTTAATTTGCGAAAAAAATATGCCGCCAAAAAGTCGTGGATCATTTCTTTTTTTCTTTCTTTACTCCTATTTTCATCCATACATCATCTAGAAACTAGTTCCGCTATCAGATTAGAGCTACCACAAAATTGCATTTATACACAGAAAAAATTTAAAATTGTCTCTAATCACCAATTTTATACTAAATTCATAGAATTAAGCAACCCGTTTGTTGATTTTGCACCTGTTACCAAAATGATTATATTGATTACGAAAAATTGTAAAAATTTCACATTTTGAATACAGTAGAGTCCCGATAATTCGTATGTAATCGCAAGGGACCGGCCATTTCTTACGAATTATAGGGGGTTTCGATTTAGCGGGATTTCGATTTAACGGGGTTAAAATAAGATATATACGAATTAACGGGGTTTTTCAATTTATTTACTAAAACGATAAAAAAAACATAAAAGACAATTGTTAAAAATAAAATATATAAAAATTATTCATGTAACAAACTGATCTTAAGAAAATAAACACACACATAAGCAAAAACCCACACAAAAAAAAAATTGCGGTAAACAAAAAATCATTTTTTCCATGTTTCTGTTGTTTTTATTACGAATTATAAGTGGTTTTAGCAAACAATTACGATGTATAAGAGGTAAAGAAGATTTTATTTGAAACAAAATTACGAATTAGCGAGGGGACCAAAATGTATGGAAATTTTACAAATTAACGAGATTTTTTCAAGGGACCGACAGTTTATTACGTATTATCGGGAATTACGATTTATCGGGGTACGAATTATCGGGATTTGACTATATTTTTTTTTTTTTTTTTCAATAAATGATATTTTTAATTTTAACTAAAAAAATGATTAAAAAACTTTGCCGTTTCAAACAATGTGTTGATTGATTTTGACAATTTCCAACAACATTTTCAAAAGTTTAAAACATTTTATTTACAACGAAATAATTTTTTGTTATTTAATTATTATTTTCATTCAAAATTTATTTCAAAACAACTTCAATGTTAATTAAATCAAAATTATATTTTTAATATTCGTTCAACAAAAAAAATAATTGATTCAATTATCACATTAATTAAGTTTAAATAATTTTTAAATAATTTTTTTAATTGATAAAAAACTACTAATAATTTTTTCTGTGTATGTATTCCAGAGCACCTTGTAAAATGCATCTAATTTGCAAAAATCTCAATTATTTACATACAGAGATGATGTACTTGTCAAAAGAAAAAATTTGATACCCATATTGCCCTATTTAAAACGAAGGGTTACCACCCTATTGCATTTTTGTCAAAACGCGAACAAGCATGAATATCAAAAAAAGCTGAGACATGTATTTAATTAAAGATAAGATTAAGATATGTTAATTTGGCATTTTTATTACAAACAACCCCGAACAAAAAATTCAAAAACCGTTTTTTTTACAGGAAATCCTTAAAAAAAGGACATGAAGGGTCGTCCTTGGACAAATTGTATATACGGTTGAACGCGCCTTAAAAAACCTCTCTTACGATACCCAATTTCTGTATGTTGGTAAGGAAACAGATTCTTAAATTAACAAAACATGCAAAAATAGGCGCTTTTTCAAAATGGTCCAGCTCACGAGAGGTCAAAGCTGGAGCCGAAATATTTAATATGGCATCTTAAAAACATCCAAGATGCATTTTTAGGAGGGTACATCGAGCACGAAATTTGCTTCCACACAACTTGAGTCGCTCTAATGTACACCAATGTTCACTTGTTAAATAATAGAAATATTTAAAAAAACTGTATAATCAAAATTGTTATTCGAATAACTGTGAAATTCGATTATCCGTAATGCTTCTGGTTCCGACCATCACGGATAATCGAGGCCCGACTGTATGTATGGTCTAATAGTCTTTTTTTTAGGTTTTCTCTTAAAAAAAATTTATAACAAAGTTGACAATTTTATCTAATTTAAAAATTCAATTATTTTTAAAGTAAACGTAAGAAGACACGTTTCCTTAAAAGAATTCTATTTCGACAAAATTTTATCTAGAACACACGAAAATTTAAATATGTTTTAGAATTTAAATTAAAAACAAATAGCCTTAAAGGCATTATCAACACTTAAAGAACTCTTAGTTTAATTTTTTTCTTTGTATTATGCTCGATGGTTACAGTAACAAATTTATAAAGCTTCTTCATTCACTTGCCATCCCAAAAACAATAAAAGCAATTGGTTGTTAAAACAAAGCAGAAACAAAAAGTAATTGTCAAAACAAACTTTTGCAAAATGAAATCATATGTTTTTTAATATATTTTATGGGACAACCAGGAATGAAAGTTATTTTACGTTGTTAAATTTGTAGCACACGCATATGAAACCAAAAATACTCCCTTTCACTTGGTTGGTTAAATAAGCTGGTAGTTCTGAGGGTGATAATGGTTCCGGAGATAATATAAAAATAACTGGCTGGTTGAAGTTAGAAATAATAATTAAAAAAAAAAAATATATAAAGCTTAGGTATCTTTATATTTTTTTTTTTAGGAGTTGATAAATCTTTCTATTCTGCTGCAACGACCACGGCTTAAAAAACTGCCGTCGAAATCAAAACAGGTCGAACAAAAAACGAAAATTTGTGTACAACTTTGCGCTTTTAGAGTTGGTTTGACAGTAACTGCTTACATTTAATGAATCAGAAGTAAAAGCAACCTTTTTTTTTGCTAATGACAAATAAAGAAGTGGAAGAAATGCCAGTTTTTCTACTTTGACTGCGGTTTTTTAATCGCTGGCGATGACTGTCTAACTCATTGTTGGCAGCAAGACCATTTCATAAAATGTTTGTTGCAACCAGTCACAAATTGACAGTACTAAATTACAGAAAATAGAAATTTTTTAAGATTTTTATTTAAATATGTATGCTGTTTTGCAAGCAATCTTCAGAATTGTGGGGCAATTGCAAAAAATAAAAAAAGTGACTTTCCCAATTGTTTCGTTATTTTGTTTTTTCCTACAATAATAACATTAAAGCAATAAAATATTGCCATGGTGTTGTTAGGGAAAGAATGCTTTTCACAAAAAACATTTACATACATGCATGTCGTCACCTAAAATGTAAAAGGGCATTACAACAAAAAATTCAAAATGAGCTTTGGATTGATTATGATGCACTAGACTAAATAACATGTCTCTATAAAATTAAAAAAGGAGTGTAACGCTCTTTTACTTATTTAAAATATATACACTGTACGAAAATTTGTAATTTTAATTAATATTTTTATACAAAAATAGTTTTATACAGAAATTTAAATTTTTTTAATTTAAATTATCTAAAATTTCGTCAGGTAATCCAATGAAAATGAATTTCTTCAATCCGAAAATATTTTGTTTAATTATGGCTAATAAATCAGTGAATGTTTAAACGCTGGTTTCGTTGAACTACTAATCTTCAATTTATAAGAAATTTGAGCTCAACCGCTATAAATCAGTGTCGCAAGTATTTGATGTAGTTTAAAAAATAACAAGTGGCAGCACTACGGTAAATGTTGTCAAATTCATACGGTCAGTATTGGTAGTTTGATCGCAAAATTTTATGCGTTTAGAGATGGTTCATAAATTTACTGATTTATAGATTTGTTGGCTTAAACACATTTTAAACCAAAAAGGGAGCTTAACTAGCTCTGAATTATTAGCCCTTAGTTAGCTTGAATAATTTTTTTTCTTATAACACTGTGCAACAAGAAAAATCAGCCTCAATACTTGCAACGCAAAATGAAACTAGACTATTGGCAGAGCAAATCTGCCAAAGGGTTTTGAAAAGTTAGCTGGGGTTCCCAACATATTTGGAAAGGCGATTGGTATAAGTCAAAAAAAAAAAAAAATATACTAAATATACTTCAGAGCTAAAATACTGTTTCAGATGTCTGTAGTAGAAATGTATGGCGGTTCTTTCCTTGAAATATAATAACCCTCTAACTCTCATTTTAAGGGGTAATTTTTGTCCTTTTTTAACTTCTCCACAAATGTATACTAAAAAGGGACCTCAAGTTAAAAAGTTCCACAAATATTTTCTGCATCAGTTTTTATTTTCGGGAACCCGAGCTTACTTTTTAAAACCCTTTGGCAGATTTGCTCTACCAATAGTTTTGTTTCATTTCGCGTTACAAAAATTAAAAAAATTACACGTTCTTTCAAAAGCAAATACTTTGTGCAAAATTGAAAAATGTTCATCAATATAATAAAGTCCCATACAGACCTTTAAGGTACGTCTAAAACCGTAACAAATAATGTTTTTGTAGCTTAGTTTGGACTGTCCTATTTCATTAACAATTTGAATCACACTGCCAAATTTCGTAAAGTTTTTTTTTAATTTTCAGGAGAGCTGTGTTAAGTTTAAAATTTTAACTGATAATTAAGATAGTGTTTTTTTGAATTAACACTCACCGTTTTCAGAGAGATACAAATATAAAAAATTGATAGCAAATAGGTCTAGACAAGTTGAGTTAAGCCGTTATGATTTGTGACCACTGAATTAACCATAAGCCCGTTCTAAAGCGTATTTTAATTTTATTTTGAGGGGGATTAAAGTTTTGTCTCCTCCCCCGTTACTTTTTCTGTGTTGTACAGTGAAATTATATTTTTTTTTTCAACTAAGAAGGGGATTAAAGAGAAATTCATATATGCACTCTATAGAGTCCACCAAAGGAGAATTGCTATATAAGAATCGCGGCAGTATATTGTTCTTCACTTTTGAATTAACGTGTTATTCAAAAATACCTAAATGAGTGTTAAGAATTTGTAGGAAAGGAAGTAAAAACAATTAAAAAAAAGTTAAAATAAAATTTGTGGCATTTTGACAAAACATCTTAAGTCGAGATAAGATAGCAAAAAAGTTTAAAAAAAAAAAACTGGGTGAAAAAATCATTTGTATCAAATAATAAAATAAACCGAAATTAAAGAATAATTTCGTTTATAATACAAAATTTTAAAAACGTAAGCAAAAATGTTTTTTGAATGATAAACAAGATTTTTTTCAACTTCTTAAATTCGACTAAAAATGCCACTACAGAAATGTTCTTCACAATTCAAATAAATTTTCAGTTTGCTCTTGCAAAAGTTACACAAATATCGTATGTATTGTTTTTTATTTAGTGCTCGTAACATGCAAATGTGTTTATTGCAATGAACACGCATATGTGTGTAAAACAATACTCACGTATGTACATATGTAAACATGTGCATTTATTTATGAGTGCCTCAAAATTTTTTCGAGCAAATACTCACTAAAAATGAAATTGATTTTTTCCCCCAGATTTAGTCTAAAACAAACCCCTTAGAAAACCAAATTCTACACAAACGATTTAAATATTAAACATTTGAAAATTTACAAAAAGTTATTAAAAAAAAAGTTTTGCTGTTTTTGTTATTTTAACTTTTGCACGCGAACAAGCTGTTCTGGGTAACATGGTAATAAAAGCATTTTAGATGTACGAGCTTTTTCCTGTTGGTTTTTTTTCAGTTTTTTGTTGGCGTTTCCTTCAAATGTTCAAGGCTATAATATTGCAAAAAAAAAAGTAATAAAAATGTTTTTTTTTCTTCAAGCAGTAAAACTCTATGACTGATTTATCACGAATAGTTTTTTTTTTTTTGGAAATTTGAAATGTAAAAAAAATTGTATTAAATTGCTGTTAAAAATTTTGATTGAATTGTAAAATAGAAATAAAGCGAGAAATTTTTGGATGATAATAAAATAATTTAAAAAAATATTGTGTGGTCTTTAATAATTCAAAGATCTTAAAAGCAGTGATAGGGGCACTGTCAAGAAAAATCAATCCTTTTATACTAAAATCAAGCCGAAGCGGTGTCCATAGTACGGTAAGTATGGATTTTCTTAAATCAAGTACATAATGCTTGATTCAAGTACGGATTATTTAAGTGCCCCCTTCTAATGCTTACAATTATCCGAAAACGGCAAAAATTAGTCTCAAATTGTGCTTGATTCAAGAGTTTCTAAGTTGGTTTAATAAGGAATCCGTTCTTGAAATACTACGAAATTTGATTGGTACTTACCTTAACACACTTACCCCAGTGAACCAGAGAGAGAGAGAGAGAAAGAGAGAGAATATTATTTTCTTACCCACCCATTTACTTACTGACCACTGTTGCCAACTTTTTTGTTAATATTTCCCGCCCAATCGGACTTAAAAACCGCTAGAAACCGCTAAATATTTTATTTAGCCGGAATTTTTTTAAAAATACCGCTAAAACAAAAAAAAAACTTTAAAAGATTTATATAAATCTTAGGATGCCTTTTTAAAGGTATATGACTCTCGAATTACGTTACACAATAAGGTTTTCAACTTCCCAAGCTATTTGATTCCCTAAAAAAAAAATAGTGAGAGTGATGTATTCAGCTGTGCTTAATCTTTGATATCCTCCACCTACAGTTAGAGTAAATTATGGGCCGATCTTCACAAAATTTCAACAAGTACTTTATAGTCTTATAAAACTGTGACTGTCCAAATTTTATTATAATAGAACACATATTGAGAGCGTTACGATTTTACGTGTATAAAAGTTTTCCCGAGAGTAGGCTCTATATGGGGCCAATGTGAAGTTATGGACCAATCTGCGCGATAGTTGACAGTGTAATTTCTAGTCATACAAAACTGTGCCAGACCAAAATGTATTGCAATAGCATTATTTGTTACGGTTTTAGGTGTACTTAGCTGTTTTCCAAGAGTAGGCTCTATATGGGGCCTATGGTAAATTATGGACTGATAATCACGAAAATTGACAGTGTGATTCCTAGTCATGTTAAACTGTGACGGACAAAATTTATTACAATAGCATTATTTGTTACGGTTTTAGGCGTACTAAAGGTTTTTTTTCGAGAGTGGGCTTTATATGAGGCCTATCGTTAATTATGGACCGATCTTCACAATATTTAACAGCGTGGTTTTTATTAATATAGAACGAATTTGTGCAAAATCTAATATCAGTATGTGCATTCCGCTTCTAGTTATGCTAGTTTTTGTAACAACTCATAACACTTTTCCTACTGAGCCGATCTTTCTGGATTTCAATCCTAAACTGCTTAGGTGAACTAGAAACAATTTGATACCAATACTTATATTTTCTTATGAGTCGTTTAAAAGTAAGCGTGATTTCAACAGACGGATAGACAGACGGACATGGCTAAATCGACTTGGAATTACACAAGGACCTAGAAAATATATATTTTTTGGGGTTTGACAAACTAAGTATAATCTCATCCAAACTTGTTTTGGTGGAGGGTTCCTAAATAAATCGCAAAAAAGCTTATAATATTTAATATTTTAAGCTATTAGTTAAACTTAGTTAGATGAGAGTAAGTGAATCATATTGCTTGGGATCTATCGAGACAATTTAGATCAATACCGTACTTTTGTTTCAAAATTTTTAGGAGGCTTAAAGTTGTCAATTTTCACATACAGCCCTAGTAAAATACTCACTGAAAATTGAAAAAAAGTCACACAATCCATAGTTAACTAAACAAAAGTAAGTGAAACCGTGAACAGAAGCAAGTAGTTTTTAACCAGAAAAACAAAAAAATCTTAATAAGAAAAAGTATAAAATCTGTAAGTTTAAATATTTAAAAATGTTTTTGTAGCGGATATGAGTCACTGATAGATGTTTGAAAATCGCTACATTTTCCGCTTACTGCTAAAAGGTATTTTTTCCCGCGATTAACATTTCAAAAATACTAGATTAGCGAGAAAATCTCTTAATTGGCAACAGTGTTACTGACCCACATGTTTGTTTCTCTTTTGTTGTTTTTCCGCCTTTTGTTTACAAAAGAACTGTGAATTTTAAAACACCAACAGCATGCAGCATGATGTTCGAAACTAAATAATTTTAACAAATAGAATTCGGGAATTTTGCCTTCTATTGTACTTTTAAAGGATGTAATAACACGACTACACAAAGATAAACATACATTCTTCATGCAGTGTTTTTTACACCCTTCACCGAAGGTAAAATGGTATATATAAGTTTGTCATTCCCTGCACTCCACCCGGAGTTAAAGAAAATTTGTAATTTCTACAATATTGATATTAGACCCTACTAAGCATATATATTAGGGTGGGTTAAAACACATTTTTTTCTCTTATCGACTTCTAATAGCGTAGATATGTTGTATTTTTGTCTGCATTAGACCCCTGTAAAATATTATTTATTTTTTTTTTTGTTCAATTTTGAATATAACAACAATAGCATTATATTGCAGAAAAGCATATTAATGTATTTTAAAGACTTTTAAGTTCGCAAAAATAGCGTCAGAAACGTTTAGGACTCTATGCGATAGAAAATCAAGAGAAGGTTTAATACAAACGAAACTTGAATCAAGACGAGAGATGCCCAGATTTGAAAGTAAACAAACTTTTGTGACCAAAAAATTATTGTATTGTTGTATGTTGTTTAAGAACCAAAGTTTTATTTTTTTCAAGTTTAATTTTTAGTTTTAATTTTTAGTAATTAAAAGTTAGTAAAATATTTAAATTTAAAAATGGCATTTTTCAAAAATACTAAATTCTTAGGAGCTTCTGCGCGGGTTCAAGATGTGACTTTTTTCTATTTCTTTGCAGAGAACTTCTATTTTTCCTCATACATCATCGCAAAAGTAGCCAAGTTGATTTTAGGATGTCCGTCTGACTGTCTGTCCGTTGAAATGGGTTTTCCGAAGACCCAAGATGTGATGGGAACATCGTAGCTAAATTTTTATGTTACATATAGTCCTAATTTTACCCAAGTTTCGCTTGTTGTTGTTGTTGTTGTTGTGGTGTTTTTGTTTTATTTTTATGTATACCTGGAGAACGGCAGGAGCCAAAGTTTCCAAATAAGGTTTAAGCATCTTGGTTATCAATTCACAGCATCCAACAAAATGTGGGCGGCAGTAGGAAAGTGGGCGTATCACAAAGTTAAGCTATTTATATTTAAAAAAACGGAATTTATATAACTTTCTGCTCTTTTCGCACCTTGGTGAAGAGTATATAGGATTCGGCATAACAGAATATAGCACTCTTACTTGTTGTTACCTAATTTAAAAGGGTTGTTGCTGTTTCTACAACAAGCTGTTACAACCACAAAAGAATATAGACTGGCACGACCAAGGAAAAATTTTATTATTTTTTTGATTTACATAGCGTTTACATTTGACAGTACTGGCAAGACAGTAAGAAAATACATATTAGTTGCCAAAAACACTGCTAACTGTCTTCGTGACGTAGGCGTCCAGACAGTAGTTAAGACAGTTCACTTTGAAACGTGTTTTATATGAACTAAACAAACTTAAAAACAGCCTAAAATAACATAACACTTAACTAAAACATAAAAAATCAAAGCAAAATATATTTATTTTTTTACGTTTTTTTTCCTTTTGCTAATAAAATTTCAGATTACTGTTAGAAAATGTCGAATTACTGTCCAATTTTACTGTCTGCAAAATTTGCTAGACAATAGATAAGACAGTTGGAAAAGTGTGTATGTATTAGTGAAAAAGTTTGCATGTATTGCTACTGTCTTGCCAGTACTGGCAAATGTAAATGCTAGGTTACTTGATTTAAGAATTTTATACTTATATCAAAAAATTCCGGGATTTGTTTTTAAAAGTAGTCTCATTTTGAATTTTTTTAAGTCTTTTCGTAGTTCCATTTTAAAGTATGACTCGTACTAAAAGTAAAGCCCCGGTTAGCTGATAGTAACAGTAACGTTGCAAATCAGCTGCTTCATTTTGTTGTATGTAAAACAATTAGAATGATTATAGTTAAGCCTATAGCACATGGAATGTAAAAAGCCAAATGCGCATGTGGCTTTGACGTAATTTTGACGTCACTACAAGGCCACAATAGCAAGTTCGTGTTGTGTGATGGCGACAAAATTATGTCAGAACCACATGCGCATGTGGCTTTTTTCATTCCGTGTACTATAGGCTTTATCAGTTAAATGTTAAGTCTCAATCTGTAAGAAATATGTAGATTGGTGTTACTTTTTTACGGTAAGATTAAGTTACTGTTACTCCCGGCTAAATGAGAGTTACTTTTAACCAAAACCGGTAACTTTTTTCAAATAAGTATTTGTATTAAGTATTCCTTACTTTTTTCAACACAAAACTAACCAATTTTTTGTATGGTTTTGTTGCATCCAACACCAATACATTTTTTTATCTGCTTACAAATTATTTTTCAAGAAGCTTAAACTATAATAGACTTGCTTAGCTTAATCATAGGTAAATACTTTGAAGTTTAGATGGCCACTATCTATTTCTTTTAATGTTTCATAAATTCAACTGAAACACTTTTCTGGGTACACAGAAAAAAAATTTTTCATATTTGAATACGAAAATCGCTTATTGAATTACAAAAATTTTTGAATTTTCTGCGATGATGATTTTTGCGGTATTGATAAAAAAGTTTGTATGTATAATTGTTAAATTTTTAGTCAACAACCAAGTTTATTGAGCCAATAAAAAAAGTTGTTGCCCAAAATAATTTTTTTCAACAAAATGTTTACTTGATTTGTTAAAATAAATTGTTGAAAATGTTGAATAAATCAATCAAAATGTTAATCGAATCTTAATTTTTTTATTTATTAATGATGATTTCATAAATTTTCAATTTTTATATTTTTATAAAAACACTAAAATTTATAATGCGGGGATAAGTAAGTTCCTATGCGCATTTCACTGGTTGCATAGGCCAGATCATTAGGAAACCTTTTCCAAAGACTTTGGCAAAACTAAATATATTATTCAAATAAAACTGTAAAACAAATGAGAATTATGAGCTATTTAAAAATGGACAAGAGTTGTTAAAATACTGTCTTTACCTGGATTAAAATATTTTTTTTATTGAATATGAAGAAATATTAAATTATTAAATATGTTTTATTGAGTGCTATTTTGCAAAGTGTAAAAAGTTTGTTGACCTAAAATTTTATTTTTAACAAACTGTGTTGTTAAAAATTTTCTTCAGATATTTTTTTCTGAATAAATGAAAAGGTAAAAAGTGTTTGCTTTTCCGCCTTCACCCCAAAAAATATATTAAGGGTTTAATGCATAATTAAGCTACTTTTTCACTCCAGAAATGTCGTGCAAATCAAGGAAAGGAAATGTCATATATTTCCATGCTAAGCCTCGATCAAGATGTTTACCAAAATATTTTGCATTCGAATGTTAAGGTTTTGTTTGCATATGGATTTTAATCGGAGGGCATGTTTTTTTTTCATTGTTTTAAGAATTTTTCTAAATGAAATATATGATCCTTTAAGTAAATAGATGTTGGCATGTCTAAAGTATATACCAAATACAACAGAGGCTCTAAAATATTTCCTTGTGAGACTCCAGTACTAATCGATAGGGGTTAACTTAAATTTATGAACACTTCTTCAACTTTGCGATTATGTTTTCCAAATTTCAGTAACTCTTGATTTAGCGTATTTAATGAGCGATTTTTAATCAAATTGGCTTCGTTTTTTACTTTTTGTACCCTTTTATTAACCCTCTAATGCCAAGTTTGAGAATAAATGGGAATATATTATGAAAACCATTTTTTTAGGTTATTTTTGGGCCTCTGAATTAAAAAAAAAAAATATTTTTAAGCCCGTACGAGTAGGAGTAACTTGAGGCACCCTTGGGTATCTAGTAATAAAAACACATTTAATTTTTGAGAATTCTGTTTGTTAGTTTGTATTGAAAATAAAAAGTAATGAAACAAAATCAAAATATTTGATTTTGTTTATGATAATCAAAAAAAGATAAAAAAACAATTTTATTAATTGAGCATCATTAATGAAGTTTGCTCTTTGAACAAAAGCATTGTGTTCGAGATTGTTTAAAACGCCTCAAGAGCTTTTAAGAGTTTTCGAAGCTTCTACAAATATTTTTCTAGATCTTTAAGCAATTGCAAAAAAATGGAAATTAATAAAAAATAAGTTATGTATGGGACGTCAGTAGAAATTTTGTAAAGCATGCCTTGAGGCACTCTTAGGCATTAGAGGGTTAAGGTAATCCAATAGGCTAGTTGCTAGTGAGCTAATCTATCAATGCGAGCGTTTAAATTAAATTGTCTCAAGGAATGTATATTTTAAATTTCTCAAAAAAAAAAAAAACACCAACATCTAAGAGAAAAACGAGTGGCTTGTTCACGGAAGGCTTATTATCAGGTTATTTGGGTACACAGAAAAAAATAATTCTCATATTTGAATACGAAAATCGCATATGTGATTAAAAAAATGTTTGAATTTTCTGCAGTGACGATTTTTGCGGTATTGATAAAAATGTTTGTAGGTACAGTTATTGAATTTTTAGTCAACAGCCAGGTTTATTGAGTCAATAAAAAAAGTTGTTGCCCAAAATAATTTTTTTCAACAAAATGTTTATGTGGTTTGTTCAAATAAATTGTTGGAAATGTTAAATAAATCAAACAAAATGTTTATCAAAATTACTTATTTTTATTCTTTGTTAATAAAGGGTCCGCTAAATAACTTTTTTTTTTTAAATGCTATAAAAAAACTACTGAATATTTTCTCAAATTTCTTTTTTTATTTGAAAGTACAATCCTTACGGTTAATAATGGAAAATAATTTCATTCAAATGGTTGCCTCGGCTGGCCATGCAGTAGCCTACACGATCGGTCCAATTTTTAAGCACATTATCGATTGTGTGCAGCTGTATTTCAACAATGGCTTCACGAATATTGTCATTTAAAGCGTCAATTGTCTCTGGCTTGTCGGCGTAACACTTATCTCTGACGGCACCCCACAAATAATAGTCCAACGGTGTCAAATCGAAGCTTCGAGGTGGTCAAACGACATCAGCTCTGCGGCTGATAATGCGATCTTCAAAAACAGGGCGTAAAACATCGAGTGTAGCTTCGGCTGTGTGGCACGTAGCGCCGTCTTGTTGAAACCAAATGTTGCCAATAACCTCCTCTTCAATCTTTGTAAACAAAAATTCGTTCAACATGGCCCGATAACGATCGCCATTGACTGTAACGGCCACTCCTTGCTCATTTTCAAAGAAAAATGGCCCGATTATGCCTCTGGACCAAAATCCGCACCAAACAATGACTCGTTTTGGGTGCATCGGCTTTTCAATGTATGCGTGCGGGTTTTCTGTGCCCAAATGCGACAATTTTGCTTGTTTATATACCCGCCAAGATCAAAATGAGCTTCGTCTGTAAAGATGATTTTTTTTGGCAAAATCGGCATCTTCTGTAAGTCGATCGCAGGCCCACTTAGCGAAGCGAAAACGCATTGGATGGTCAGTTTGCTTCAACTCCTAAACCAATTGGACTTTGTATGGCGTCATAATATGGTCTTTATGCAAAATTCGTCTCAATGATGTCTCCGAAATGTTCAATTGTTGAGAACGACGGTGAATTGATGTTGATGGCGCTTCACGCACAATTTCTGCCACAGCAGCAATATTCTCGGGTGTACGCACTGTTTTTAGCTTTTCACGCTTTGGTTTATCGATGAGGATGCCAGTTTCTTTCACTTTTTTTACCAGATAACGAACATACGGAGCTGACGGTGCTTCTCTTCTTCAAAAATCCGTACGCAATTTTCGCACACATTCTGCAACACTCCCATGGTTTTCAAAGTAATGTCGTAATATTTCCCAGCGTTGTTCAAGCGCATACACAACCATATTCATTCAGCGGAAGGATAAAACTAATTACATGTCAAATCAGACATGAGCTAAGTGTTACCATTCACAAAATAAGCACTAGTTGAAAAAAAACGTTAGATGGCGGACCCGTTATATTTTGTTTCTTTTAATATAACTACGTAACCATATAACCTGATAATCAAGATTCCGTGAACAACCTTAATGTTTCCCTGAATTTTTTTCAATATTTTATAAACAAAATAAAAAATGATATAAGAAGCCTTCACTACCAACCACCGCCGTCATACCCATGAGCATCAGCATGAAATATATTAAATTATTTAAATTCATATGAGAAATTCTTGTATGTGGCTAAATGTTTACAAGTATGTGTGCACACATAGATGAATATTTATGTAAATGTTTATATATCTTCACTTAATCATACAAATGGGTATATAATTTGGCAAAAATTCTACATAAAACCATCACGTGAATTGAAAATATTTGGAGAGAAAAAAATATGGAAAACCCCGAAACATACAATAAAACACGCAGCTCAAAATAGAAAATGGATGTGTTTCCTGCACAAGCAAAAATAATTTTATTCATTGAGGTTTTCGTATTCACTTCCGTTCATAATCCGTTGCTATTAAATAAAAAAGGATGAATTGAACCCTTTTTTCAAGTTTTCATTCTTTTTTCACTACCTTTTTTTGTTTTTTTTCCTTTTTTTTTTTTTTTTGTATGGCAACTGAAGATTAAAAACAGCAACAACAACAACATTTTTGGAACAAGTTACCGCTGAAAATCTTATTGACTTTTCCACCACACATTTCAAATTAAGTAATTTTTTTTTCATTTTATTATACCATAAAAAAGAAAAAAAAAAGAAAAATGAAATAAAAAAAACTTTATTTGTTTGTGGTTGTTAGAAAAGTGTAAAAGAAACAAGAAATATAAACAGCAAACCAAACAAATGTGTCTTTTTGTTTAGGAGATTGAGTAATTTCTATAACAATTTTATTCAAATGGAAAGTCATGTTCCAAAATTCTTTTATTTCCAATAATCCAACAATAACAATAAGAGATGTCATAAAAGACAGAAAATTTTTGATTGATTTGAATTGTTGTTCATGAAAAAAAAAAAACCCAAAAATACTTTTAGGGGTAAATTTATTGTTGAAATATGCCAAGGAATAATACGTGGAATAAATAAACCTAAAGACAACATGTTGTCAAAGATTTTCAGTCGTCTTGCATGTAATACAATGCGTATGAGTGCTGTGTTATTTTGTATTAAATTGATTTAGCAATAAATATCACTCATACGCAATACAGTGTACCGATCAATTTACATAAGAATAACGTACAAGTAGCAACACAAATGTATAAATGTAAAACACAATATGGTTGGCAGGCAGAATAAATTTTCTTAGGGTAAAACAGTATTAATTTATTTTTTTTTATGTATTTAAATGTAATTTAGTGAAGACAAACTTGTCAGTGTTTACTGGCAGGTTGAAATCAATATATTTATTTGGTAGTCTATATATTTTGTAAATAAAAAGAATTTCATAAAGAAATATCTACTGACAGGTTTAAATCTAATTTTTTTTTGGTAGCCAATTAGTTGAATAAATTAAAATTGGGGGCTCTTACGTAAATTCCTTTACTCAAGTTAGCCGCTGCAAGTGCTGCTCCCTAAGGTCCTTGCAGCGGTCTCTTTGTGATATTCTATGCCATTGATCAGCTTTAGAGCAAGATATCTCTTTTGGCAGCCTCCCAATACTGAGAGTTCCTGCGGAAAAGATTCATCAAGAAAGAACAATTTTGTTCTCCTAAAATGTCTTATCCCTACACTCACAATATTATTACAGTAACGGACTGTAGTTTATTTAAGAAATATTCCGTTCAGTAATTTTTAAATAAATAAACATTAAAAATTCCAAGCAAATTTATTTTTAAATGATTCTAACAGTTATTCAAAAAACTAAGTGCATATTAATACGGATTTTCAGTTGCAGTTAATATTGTCCGTTGATTGAGTTAAATTCTTCTTTATGTTAAAGTAAATAAAAATGTAATTTAAAGCAAACAAAAGTTCTTTTAATTTTTACTGTCAAAAGTAAAAACAATTAAATATTCAGTTATTTTATATAATTTTACTACCAAAAATTAATTTTTACTTATCTATAAAAATTGAATTGCTTGTTTTGTGTAAGCCATTCCCATTTTCTATATGTTAAAATAATTTAGTAAAATACATCAAATTTAAAAAGTAAAATAATTTCGAAGCCATATCGGTCATGCTGCTGGTGTCTTATAATTGAGAGTTCTTCTGTAAACAACGTGTTCAGTACAACAAAGGTAAAACAAACGTGTGTAACTGGGTAAGTAAATAAAAATATTCTCCCTCTCTCGCTTATAAGAAAAACAAGCGGACAGGTGTCTGTCTGGTATTTTTTAGAAATTCGGCTCTTTTGTGGAGTTAACGAAAATTTAATAAAATAACTGAATATTTAATTGTTTTTACTGAATATGGGGTCAATTTTTTGACAGTAAAATTTTCATAAATAACTGAATATTTAATCGTTTTTACTGAATATGGTGTTGAATTTTTGACAGTAAAATTTTACAAAATAACTGAATATTTATTTGATTTTACGGAATATGGTGTTGAATTTTTGACAGTAAAAATTAAATGAACTTTTTGTTAAAAATAAATGAAAAATAGGTAGACCGGTTTTTAATTGAACTTTCATTTATTTTATATTCCAATTTCAGTTAATTTTACGTACAGAATATTGTGAGTGTATATTCCTAAGGACAGGACATTGACAGAGAAAGTGAATTATCGTATCTAAAGGCTCCAATGGAAATCATTTCTTTCACTTCTTTAATTGTTATTGGCCAAAAAAAGCTGTTGCTTTTACTTCAGATGCACTAAATGTAAACACAGTCGCTGTCAAACCAACTCAAAAAGCGAAAAGTTGTACACAAATTATTGTTTCTTGTTCGACAGTTTTTGGTTTCGACTGCAGTTTTTTAAACCTTGGTTTTGAGGCATCAAAAAACACTAAAAACACAGTGCCAATATCACTTACTTAGTTGGCATCGTTGTATGTGACATTTGCTGGAGCTCCACACCAAGCGTTTTCACCTTCACTCATCTCTTGCTTTCCATTCCTTACTTGCGTTTTACGTTTCAACTTACATGCAACACTTTGAATGCGGAATCATCACAAGCTAAAATAACATGTTCTTTATCAAAATCAGCAGATAAGTGCGAGCGCTTCATGTAACGCTTTCAGAAGTAGAGAGTGAACCCACTTTTCGCACTCAATGCTTCAATAACTCCTACGATTTGTTGATGTAACCTGCCACGTAAAACTACACAGATTTATACAGGATGTGAAAAGGCATAGAATGTATGATATGGACCTCCAGCTTAATGCAGTTAAATTAAATGTCGTAGACACACCTGCTAGAGATGCAATGGCAGCTTTTCTATCCATAAATAAGCATATCAGGCGGAATGATTTATAGTAGACATTTTCGCCTGCAGAACGCTGTTGTCATCTGGCAGCTTAAAAGAGTCTATTGCACCAAGTTCCTCGATTAAGAAACCTCCACCCTTTAATTAATGTGCCTATTTCACAATACAAGTGATTGAACGTGTAGTAAAATGTATATGAAAAGCACTCAGTTTTTTAAGTGTTTTTCATATAAATTTCCTTTTTTTTATAAAAAATTTTTTGAGTTCTTAAATTTTTTAAAAATATTTTAAAAGAGAAGAAGAGAGGATTAGTTGGTTGATATAATTTGTTTTTAGCGAATTAAAAATGTTGTTTAAGAGAACTTTACACTTTCACACAAGTCTTATGTATTTTGAGAAAATAAATCCTTGTCATGATAAGTTGTTAAATGTCTTTGGAAATATTTCAAATAATAATTAGAACAGGGAAATATTTTCGTCAAAGTACTTAAGACTAGTGTGCTAATGTAAAATACCCTTTAATAAGGCGGCATTTACACGGTGATTTTTAAAACGTGTCTTTTTTTTAATTTTTTTTCAAAGCTGCTCTTTTTACACGATGACTTTTGAGACATGTCTTTTTTTGTTTTAAGAAACTAATGAAAATAAAATATAAGAGCAAAATTTCTAATGACAGTCTTTACCGAATTCGTCACAAAATAAAAAAAAACATTTCTTAAATACATGTCCTTAAAATTATCGTATAAATGCTGCCTTGTACAGGTATGCGTCTTAAAACTGTTAAAATTTGTCATGCTTAATACGAGTAGTTTTTTCCATCAAATATTTATAGATGAGTTTGGTATAGAAAACGGTACCGCATATTTGCAACGTATAGACTTACGTACGTAGAGTAACAAGGCCTTAAATGTGAATGCATTTAACTTTGTGTAGCAGATCTGATTATCAAAAGAAAAAAAAATTTTAAAAGTTAAAGAGTTAATTAACAACGGCACATTCGATAATGTTTACCGCTAGTTTCTGAGTAAAAAAGTCTTTTAGAAAAATTTTGATATTATGGTCTTCTTATGGGTTTCTATTCGTTTGAAATTTCCACAAATTCTCGGGAAGTTAATACTCTAAATAAATTCCCCTTATTATCCCATTCACCGAAAGAAAAAGGTAATGTATGAGTTCGTCATTCCGTTTGTGATTTCTACATTATTGATCTTAGACCTTATAAGGTATACATATTCTGGATTATTATGAGAAGCCAAGTTTATTTAACGATGTCCGTTTGTCCGTCTAGCCGTTGAAATGGGGTTTCTGAAGACGCCAGAAGCGATGTGGTCTGGGTTGTTATAAATTTCTGTTGCATATTATCCGTTAAAGCCTGTTATTAAAATTTTGCCAGATCGGTCAATGAATGACTGAGATATGAGCAAAACACCACGACTATCTCTAATTCTACACATAAATCCCTCGTTGTTGCTGTCTTTTTCTTTATATCTGGAGAAAGCCAAAGTTTTTAAATAAGGTACAAGCATCTTGGTTCTCAATACAAAACATTCGCAAAAATGTGGGCGGGAAGAAGTGAGCTTGGCAAATAATATATTTACAAATATCTTATGAACGGCCTATACATACACACAGAAAAAAATCAATGTAAGGTCGTCGAAAACAAGGTTTATTTTACCGTTTTCAGTAGTGATTTTGCTTCATTGTTACTTCAGGTTAATTTAACATTTTTTTTCTTTTAAAATAACTATAATTCATGTTAATTTAACATTGGTATAACAATCCGAATGACGTTGCATGAAAGTTATTTCTAGTTGAAACAACGTGAATTTCATGTAGTATCAAATTGGTTTGAGTGTGATATTAACAGTGTGAAAAAGCTTCAGAGACAACATATGCATTTACATATTCACTTACCCCTGTAACACATGCTTCACTTATTTTGTGTTCTCCTTTGTTAACAGAAGCATCGGCAGAATGGCCCGATATGGTTTTCGTCATCATTCTACTTTGAAAATTTGATGTACCATTTAATTAAATAATTTTAATAAAAAGAATACGGGAATTGTCTTCTTTTTGTAACATATTTTAAACATGAAAATAAAATGTGTACGTACTTAAGTATGTATGCATGTTCATTTAACAGGATAAACTTTTGATTTTAATATAAACCAAGTTTTTATGGATTCAATATTGAACAATGTTATTTTAACAGTGAATTGTATTAAATAAACGTGATTTAAGGTTATTTTAAAACTTTTCATTTAAAATTAATATGAAATAATGATAAATTTAAATAAAGAGCATACTTTTGCAGAAATTTACTATGATTCTCAATCAACATTTCGCCATCTTAATTAAACATTGGTATTTTTTCTGTGTGTGTGTCAATTCTTTGTCCTTTTGACAAAACATCTTAAGTCAAATTTAAAAAGTAGAAAAAATTCTGTTAATTATATGAATTTTCCTTCAAAAAATATTTTTTTTTACGATTTTAAAATTTTGTATTATAAACGAAATTTTTCTTTAACCCTTCGACTTACTCATGAGTCTTTTTTCGAGCTTAAATGTTATTTTAGTTTATTTAAAACTGAGGTAGAGACTTGAAATTTCAGGTACCCTTCTAGAATTTAGTTTCCTATAAAAAGCTGAAAATTTTATCCTGGAAAGGATATTTAAGGAAACTTATTCAAATATTTTACTGCACACATCACATTCGTAACACATGTGGACTGACCAGACCCATATGTATTTAGTATAGAAGATGACGTATTTTTAACTTTCTTTCTTGCTGTTTTTAATTATTTTTTGTTAAATTATCTATTATTTATTTAATTTTATAAAACACACAAACTAGTAGCTCCATCTAGTTCTCAATTTGAAAAAACCCAATAAGCACAGTAACTCACGTTCAGAAGCGGATTTCTAAATGTGAAGAGTGGAGGCTAATAACTTAGAACTTAATAAAGCTGCTGAGGAAGGATATGAAATTCAACCGTTTACAGCTGAACAGAATTGATTATGGGGATTACCTTCCAAATAAGAACGATTCATCCGGTTCTGAAAATAATTTGATCATAAAACCATATGAATCGTTGCATGTAAAAACTTGTCAAGAATACTCAGCCCGTGATTATTTCTATGGTAAAGATTGACCAAAATGCAATAAGCATCAACTTAATGTTGGTATATGCTGCGTCAAAATAATATGCGTTTTGGAGTTGGGCTCGTGGAACAAGGCTATATTCCAATTCAGGCGCTCAAGAGATTTTGCTTAACATATATTACATTTATAATCATTACTAAGACAAATTGTATTCGTGTATTTGCTTGAAAAGGAACGATGTTTGAAAATTTGCAAACGAATTGGTTCTATTTAGTATTGAAAATGGAATATTCATATACTCCAAAAAAATTTTTGTTCAAAGTGTTTAGATTGTCAGCAACATTCTAAAATTAAAATTACATGTTTCAGTTGCTAAGGAAATCCATAATGCTAATACATTTATTTTATTTCTCTTTTTTATTGCAAATAATTTTATGAAATAAAACGATCTTATTTTTCAGTTTTTAGAAATATTTTGATAGGTCAAAATATTTTAATTTGTATATTATAAATAAAAATAATATGAATGTGTACGCATATTTTTTCATATAATGAATTTCATATTTTATTTTAATTATAAATGTGTATAATATATCATTTAGTAAAAAAAAATTGCTTTTATTTATTCAAAAGTTGGTTGGGTCTGGCTAGACTCATGCGTTACGAATGTGAAAATAAAAACATGTGTAAGACCGAGGGGTTAATTTCGGTTTATTTTTTTACACTACGTGACAATTTTTTGACCAAATGCATTTGAAACGTAATCCTTATGTAAAATTTTCCGCTGAATCCGAATATGAAGTCAGAATTGTCAAAAGTAGAACAGATTTTGAGATATTTAAAAATAACCGTTATTTGTGTTTTTAAAAAGATGATGTGACTGATATGCAAATATCCAAAAAATAAAATTTTTGCCTATTTCAATACGAACATTTATCCAGATCGGTGCAAAAATGACAAAGTTACAGAAGATTAATTGAATTAACCCACAACAAATATATATACAAAGCTAAATTTTTAGTAACAATAAATATTAAAAGTTGCTTGAAAGTTTTGAATTTCTATGTGGGTTAATTTACTAAATCTTCTGTAACTTTGTCTTTTGTTTTGTACCAATCTATGTAAAATGATTGGTTTAAAAAAAATAACTTGAAAAGAGCAAAATTGAACAAAATCATAAAATTTTCAATGAAGCTTGAACTTTTGTCCCCTGTAACTCTGTCATTTCTTGACCAATCTTCACAAGCAATCCATGGTTATTTTAGAAATTTTATAACCTTTTACCAAAAAGAAATGAATACATAATTCGTTTAAAATTTTTTAAGATATTTGCATTTCAGTCACATCATCTTTTTTAAAAACACAAATAACGGTTATTTTGGAATATCTGAAAAACTGTTACTGTCACTGCTACTTTTGACAATTCTGAGTTCATATTCGGATTCAGCGGAAAATTTTACATAAAGATTAGCTGTCAGATTCATTTGGTCACGACTGTGTTGAAATTTTGTCACGTAGTGTTATTTTATAAAAATTATTTTTTCACAGAGTTTTATTTTTAACTTTTTTTGCTATCTTATCTCGACTTTAGATGTTTTGCCAAAATACCACAGAATTATCGCACAATTGTGATGTGTTTATAAATCTCGGCAAAGCCGATTATGTCACTCTTACTTGTTCTATTACGATTTGTTTTCTAAAAATCCAACAAGGGATTTGCCATGAGAAGTATTGACCACCATTCGAAACATTTTGAAGTAAATAGCAAGATAACTGACTTTTGTTGCACTCTGATGTCTGAAAACTTTAGTCTTGATTCAAGAAAGTGGGCGTGTATATTAGACTTATGCTCAATTCTGGTCCTTCCAATACTAAATTTTAGTATGACGTAGTCAAAGATACTGTCGACAAATTTTATATTATTACCAGTAACACATGAACATCCAGTCAGCCTGCCAGCCGGACGATTGCTATACTTTTGCCTTATATCTATATACTATCTTATCTTTACCCATCTGGTAAAACTAGATTGGCAATTTCAACGTCAAATTTGGTGTAAAATACACTACACTTAAAATTCGTTAAACCATCGATATATATACTCAGTCCGATATTTCTTTGCAGAAACTACGGGCATTAAAGATGGGAACAATATTTTAAGGTGTTACATACATCAGCGCAAGCGCATTATAGTGTTGTGGGTACATAAACTCTTGACATGATCAAAGGCCCTGCGGCTTTTTCACTTCACTCAAAAAAAACATGGTTGGGGTAAACATATTCTAAGAGCAACATATTATGATAAGATTCATGATTGTAGTCACCATATTACGATTATTATTAAATCATATACAGGTATGATCTAGTTTTCGACTCGAATTGAAAACGAAAAATTTTTAGAATCCGCATAATTCATAAATTGGTGTTCTCAAGTCTGCATGTTTTTATGTATTCGAAGTTTTGGTTCGAAAAAACTTAAGTTGATCTAAAGATCGCTAATTTGATAACCGCAGTATGATAGCAAAATCTAATATTTATTAAAAATCGTGAAAGCTGTAAAGAATCACAGGAAAAAAATCGCTTCTATCCTGCACATGCCTAAAACTCGCAAAAAATTGTAAACTTTTAAACAAGCCATAAAATTTATTTCAAAATCGGTTAAAAAAACAAAATGTCGGAAAATAACAAAAAAAAAAAAAATCCAAAAATAGCGAAAATTTTTAATATTTCAAACTATCCATAAAAATGATTAAAAGTCCCTAAAACTATTAGGAATGGCAAAAATTCGGTAAAAATGCTAAATTAGCGGAAATTCGCAAAAATTTGCTAACAGCGGCATGATAGCAAAGTCTAATTTTTGTTGTTAATCGTTAAAGCTGTAAAGAATCAGAAAGCTTACAGGAACAAATCGCTTTTATTAACATGACTAAAATTCGCAAAAAATTGCAAAATTTGAAACAAACCTAAAAACTAATTTGAGATTGCAAAATCGCTTAAAAAACAAGTTACAAATGAGCTTTGATTACATCAAAATCAATGAAAAAGTCGATTTTAAATTGTGGCTTAGTTATGGCCTTTTGCGTTTTTGGTAATGATATATTTTTGATTAAATTGTATAAAGAACATTTTCAACTAAAAATTAAAAAAAAGAAACAGACACCAAAATGCATTTTTTTAAATAAAATGTCACACTTTTTTGTAGAAAAGAAAACACCATTAGTTGCACACAATAGGTATGTTAAAAACTATAATTTTTGTTCGTTTAAAACACATTCTCTAAATCTGCAAAAATTTGTTGTCAAAACAAACAGTGTGAAATTTTTAAAGAAAATAACATTTTCTCCCACGTTATTTCTGTCCGCGAGCGTCAGTAGCAATTAAAGAATTAAACCTTTATTTGGGGAGAAAAAGGCCATGCTGCCTTGCAAACTTACGAAATAAATTACTATACGTTTATTGAAACAGGTAAGTTCCCAGCAAAAATTTTTCAATAATTGGAAGCAATAAAATTAGAAACAGCATCCAAAGTGCTTCGTCTGTTGCTTCTTAAAATTATTGACGTTCACAACTGCAATGTGGAAGGCATATATTCAGCAATATATTTGTCGTTGACTATACTGCAGCGCAGAAGCACTAAAGTAAGGCGAATTGTTAAACAAATTGTATGTGGCGTTGACTATACTGCAGCGCAGAAGCACTAAAGTATGGCAAATAGTTATTTGCACATATTTCATGTAGTGAATTCACATAAAGAATAACTGTGTGAATGAAGCATACATTGGATTCCGACGGCAGAGCTTCTACGTGAGGAATCCCATACAAAAATCATGTAATATTTCACAGAAATGGAAGCGATTCACAACTGATCTCTGCCTTACAAACCTGCTTCCAAGTAAGCACAAATTTTTGCTGGGTTATTTATAAAGGGTGTTTTTTTAAGCTAGATAGAACTTTAAATTGTAAAAAGTAACACAAAAAATTAAATTTTGATGAAATATTTTTTTTTATCGTTTCAGTATACTCTGACAAATCATCATGAATAGACTCAGGCTTGAACAACGCTACGAAATTATCCAAATTTACTTTGAAAATCAGTCGTCGATTCGCGCAACTTATAGACGACTTCGTCATTTTTATGGCGTTCAGCGATGAGGCGCATTTTTGGCTTAACGGGTTTGTTAATAAGCAAAATTGCCGCATATGGAGCGAGACCAATCCACAAGAGACCCTACAGACTCCATTACATCCAGAAAAATGCACCGTTTGGTGCGGTTTTCACGCTGGTGGCATCATCGGACCTTATTTCTTCAAAAATGAGGCCGGAGCTCGCGTTACGGTCAATGGAGATCGTTACCGCACCATGATCAATGATTTTTTGTTTGAAAATATGGATGACATTGATCCGGAGGAGATGTGGTTTCAACAGGATGGCGCTACGTGCCATACGGCGAACGCAACCATCGACTTATTGAAATCAAAATTTGACGATAAGTTGATTTCGAGAAATGGACCTGTCAATTGGCCTCCAAGGTCGTGCGATTTGACACCTCTCGATTATTTCCTGTGGGGCTACGTGAAGTCACTGGTTTAGGCTGATAAACCAGCAACAATTGACGCCTTGGAGGCCAGCATTGTTCGTGTTATTCGTGACATACGGCCAGCAGTGCTCGAAAAAGTGGCCCAAAATTGGACGTTCAGAATGCGCTTCGTCAAGAACAGCAGCGGTGCCCATATGCCCGAAATCATTCCCAAATGTTAATGTCACGTATTGATCTTTCGAATAAAAAAAAAATGTTGATTACAATTTAAAAAAAACACCCTTTATAAGTTCGTATAGTAATAAAAATAAATATAAAATAACGTTGTCTTTCTTGCAGCCAAAAAAACCTACAATTATAAATATAAATAAATATAAAAAGTGGTTGATGCGTCGTGGTAGTTCATGGAGATTCGCCAGAAATTCCACCAGCAGATGACAAGGAATTTCCCTACAAAGTGACTTTTAACAACATATCACCGAACTGCAGACATACAAGATTGTTGCAAGAGGCGTTTTGTATGCAGACAATTTATATTAAACAAAAAACCTATCTTCAACACAAATGTATAAGTACTGACATTTATACAATGTATGTATTTAATTTAATTTTTTAATATATGACATTCTGTGTATGTGTAATGAACAAAGTGTTTGTACATATTATATTAATAAAAAAATAAATGTTTGAAATTAAATTTGTATTGGTTTTATTTGTGAGAATCATTTAACATGTTTAAATAGACATTTTGCATGGTGTTGCATATGTTTGAGACAATAATTTGTCTTAAACATTATGTCTGAACATATATTGTTACTTAAGATGTGTTTGACACAATCATAACCACAAACATTAATGATAGTTTGCGTTTGTGATTGTATCAACCATGTTTTTTCTTTGCGTGTATTCGTAATATTACATCATAATATTTTTTCCTAAATCATATTCTTATCCTGTTAATCATAAAACGTGAAAAAGTTATAATATTATTGTCTTGGTAATCATAATTAGTTAAGAAGTAATCATATTATGATACTTCACCACATTCAAAAAAAAAAAAACTCAAGTGTTGTTTCCAGGTGACAGGCAATTGATTGTGTTGTAAAATTTATATGAAAACCACTCAAAAAACTGGGCAACTTTCATATTAACTTTTGTACACAATCAATTGTTTGTCACCTGGCAACAGCACATTAAACTTGTTTTTTTTAATTTGTATTTTTTTTTTAATTGTTGAACCACTCACTAACAAACAATCCGATAGGCATATTTAAAACTGATACAAAATTATTTTGCAAACGCAATAACAAAATATTATTAGAGTAAAGATAATTTGCTTGCATCTTAAACATATTTTGACTACACGTTTAGAAAGTTATCATGTTATGACTATTAAATAGCATGATATGGTTGTGAGTAATATTACAATAGGTTTTCAAAGTTAGCATTATTTAGTTGTTAGAAAAATAATTATTTTTCAGTCAACAATACTCAAATTTATAATTGTGATAAACATTGATTTTGGGGATTAAAGAAAACACAAAGAGCAATTCTTTTGTCCCAGACTGTGTTTTCAAAGCGATGGCAAAATGTCACAGCTAGCGATATCTTATACACCAACATAAATCGACTGTTTGTAAAATGTTGTACACATATTACTATTAAAAAAAAATATACGACAAATATATTTAAAAAAAAAAAATACTTTTACCTAATAAAACTAAAAACTTTCTGTTCCTAAGTCATTAATTTTGCCCGAAGTATTCATTGATATGTGCCTGATTTGAATCTAATTGAAAGCAAGAGGTACTTTAAAAAAGTTTTGCTTAAAATTAGAAAACTTTTAAAAATAATTTTTTTTTTTTGTATCCACACCGGAAAATTTGAAAAGAAAACAAAAAGTAATTTTAAGTGTTTTGCCAATTAAAATGCTTCACCGGACAAGGGAGACAATTTTAATTTTTGTTTCGTTACTTGAATGCATTACTACAAGAAATTATCTCAAGGTTCAGTCAGTTTAATTTTTTTTACAAAAAAAAACCTTGTTGAATTTTTCACCGTTTTCTTCTGTGGGCTTTTGGTTTGTTTGCCACTTTTAAGCCACTTTTAAGCAAAAACGAACTTCAGCCGCGGCTGGGCATCAAGAAATTAAAGACAATAAAATCGGAAACAACAAAGAAAAACCTCAGGCCTTGTTGAAGGTTACGACGTGTAGACTAAATGTTTGTGTGTGAGTTTGAAAAGGAGGGGAGGTTTGGAAATTGCATTGGAAATAAAAACCAGTCGATGTCTTATGCTGGGTACAGACAGTGCAATCTACATGCAATCTATTACAATGCAACCTCAAAATATCAAAGCGTTTTGATGTTGATGCAATCTGGAATGAATGAAAAATTAACGAAAATGAATTTAATTTGCTAGATTGCGTAAATGCATTGCATTGTGTGTACCCAGCATTATAAGTTTGCACAATTTCAGCTATTTTCCTTTAACAGTTTTTTTTTTCTTTATTCATTTTTAATGTTAAATCGCGAGAGAGAGAGAAAAAGAGAGAGAAAAATTCGAATTGTTTAAAAGACCTTTTCAATTTGCTTTCGCAATTTGTCTTCTTGTTAAATTTTCAGAATTTTTTTTACATTATTTTCAGCTGTATAATTTAGTTAAGGCCATAAAATTCTTGTGTTTTTTTTCTTTCATTCAGTATTCATTCAGTTTTTTGGTTATTTAGCTGCCAAGTTCATTAAGAGAATTAAATAAACAGCAGGCGTATTTAGAATACAAGGCGTACAAACTCCAATGAAAAGACTATTAGCACGGCACACACACACACACTCTAACACAAGAAAAAAATTCATACCAAGCAAACACTTGGATTGGATTTCTAATTTCTTACTCAGAAAGCGTTAATTATAATTCAGAAATGGTCAATTGTAATTCAGATTAGCCACTTTTATGGTGTTTTCTTTTCTACAAAAAAATGTGACATTTTATTTAAAAAAATGCAATTTGGTGGCTGTTTCTTAAAAATTTTGCTACCGAAAAGGAAGAGTTTTTTAGAATAAAACAAGCCACCCTTTTCGGGAGCAAAAGCTTTAAGAAACAGACACCAAATTGCATTTTTTAAAAATAAAATGTCACATTTTTTTGTAGAAAAGAAAACACCATTAATATAGAAAGCATCATGTAAATCGCAAAATGTCAACTGTTATTCAGATTAGTCAATTGTAATTCAGAAAGTGTCATTTGTAATTCAGAATGTGTCAATTGTAATTCAGAGAGGAAATAAATTTTATTAACAATTTTTTTATTTAGCTTATTTTTTTTACTTTTCTTTATTAAATTTATTATTTTCTGAATTACAACTGACGCTTTTTGGGTTACGATTGTCTAATCTGAATTACATAGAAAACAATTTTGCACCAGTAAAAGCATTTATCAAAAATAAAATTGGTTTTTAATTAAAAATTTAATCAAGTGAATTAAACGTTTAATCAAGTGAATTAAACGTTAAATCAAGTGAATTAAAAGTTTTATTGATATTAATAAGTTTTTTTACTGGTGCAAAATTATATTGACAATTAAACGTTTAATAAACTTGATTAAGAGTTTAATTTACTTGATTAAACGTTTAATTCACTTGATTAAATGTTTAATTAAAACAGATTTTATTTTTGATGAATGCTTTTATTGGTGCAAAATTTTTTCCTGTGTACATTTGATGCTTTCTGAATAACAAGTGGAAAAGGTTAGATATAAAAAACATTTTACATGCTAAACGATTTGAAATGAAAGCATTCTGAAACTTTATTAATTTTTGACTCGATTTCAAAAGATTTGTTATAATGAAAGCTTTTTTATGAACTAACTGTCTATGTTCAATCAATTATTTTGTGACAAAAGGGAAAAAAGTGGTAATTAAGTAAATTTTTTAAAATTTATATGAGACCAATTTTAAACTTAAGAAGAGATTTTTAAAAATTTACTCCTTTAATGATATAACCATCCCTTCTCTACGATTTAAGTTTTTTTTAAGATTTTATTTCTGAATATTTTTAAAGTCAAAGATCGGAAGTAAATTAAAATTTTTATTCCAAATGGTATTGCACATTGATAAAAGATAAGCAAAATAATAAAATAAAATAATTGAAACTTTGCATTGTGTACTTATGAATGTGAAGATCTCAAAGCGGCCATTTAGTCAAAGTAAGCTTAAGTCGACTTAAGCACTTTTTTTTCTTTTTGCTACAGAATTAATACAGAAAAAACTAAATTTTTAAAATAATTTGTAATTTAATTTAAAATCGTTTTAGGAAAAATCTTTTCTTATAATCAGCATCAAATGTTTTTCCTTTTTTAAAAGTTCTTTTTAGGTTGAAAAAATTATTTAAAAAAGTCTTCAATTTAAAATTGGTACTTTAAACGAAAAATTGTATGGAGTGTTTTTTTCAGTGGTATAGAACTTCGAATTGAAATAAAACACAAGAAAATCGTTTTAATGACTAGCAATTTGGCTTTATTGGAAGGATAATTTTATGCCATTAATGTTTAAATATGATTTCAGGCATGTGGCCGCCGCGGCTGGCTCGAATAAAGCCAATTCTATAGGTCCAATTTTCAACCACTTTTTCGAGCATATGGGGCCGTATGTCGGCAATAACGCCACGAATGTTGGCTTCCAATTCCCCTAACGTTTCTGGTTTGTTGGCGTAGACGAGCGACTTCACATATCCCCAAAGAAAATAATCCAATGGTGTCAAATCACACGATCTTGGTGGCCAATTGACAGGTCCATTCCGCGAAATTATGCGCTCATCGAATGTTTCCATCAATAAATCGATTGTGGCGTGCGCTGTGTGGCATGTAGCGCCGTCTTGTTGAAACCACAACTCATCCACATTCATGCCATCCAATTCGGGAACAAAATAGTCGGTTATCATGGCTCTATACCGGTCTCCATTAACGGTAACTGCCTCTCCAGCATTATTTCGGAAGAAGTATGGCCCAATGACTCCACCAGCCCATAGAGCACACCAAACAGTCAGTTTTTGTGGATGTAATGGCGTCTCAAGGGTCTCATGTGGATTCTCTTCACTCCAAATGCGGCAATTTTGCTTGTTGACGTAGCCATTCAACCAAAAATGAGCCTCATCACTGAACAAAATTTTGCGATGAAAATCAGCATCGAGATCAATCTCATTTTCGGCCCATACACCAAGCGTAGTTCTTTTGTCAACCTGTTCATAATGAAATGGCAAACCAAACTGAACATAAATGACATTAGAGTTGCCAGATTTGACCACAAAATGCCAGTTTTATCTCTATTCGAAAAACAAACCTGTAAAAAAAACACCCTATATTAAAAAAACATTATTTTAATAATTTTACAATTCTGGTTTGGTCGCAATTAGATAAGACAAAATTAGAGAGGATATTAAGCGTTTGTTCTAATGCTGATAACACTGACTTACCGATCAACTCAGAAACCCTTTCTTAATCGTATAACGGTGTCCGTCCGGATGGCTGGCTGGCTAGCCGGCTGGCCGTCCATGTTACCTTGTGCGCAAAGTACAGCTCGCAATTCGAAAGAAAATTTGATGAAATTTAATTCATACACTGATAGAAAAGGCGTCATTACGCTGATGTATTTCAACATCAGTACTATGACAGCAGTCTTCGTTTTTGACCCCAGGTGAAATTTATTAATCAATGAGATAACACATCGTCATCACAGAATTGACGAAACGGAGTTAGAGTGATGTACAGCGGAAAAAAGACTCATTACCTTCAATTTAATTACAAACTGTCATTAAATTGAGTCATTGGGATTGACTTAAGCCAAAGTGAGAGAATATTATTATTTACTTAACCGTAACACATGTTTGTTGTATTCCGCCCTTTATTTACAGCAAAGCTCTCAATTATAAGACACAACACGCAAAGAAAAAACATGGTTGTGGTAAACATATTCTAAGAGCAACATATTATGATAAGAATTATGATTGTAGTCACCATATTAAGATTATTATTGAAACATATTATGACTCAATATACTCGTAATATGTCATCATAATATTTTTCCCTTAATCATATTATTATTCTGTTAATCATACTAAGTTAAGAAGTAATCAAATTATTGTCATGTTAATCATAATAAGCTAAGAAATTAATCATATTATTGTCATGTAAATCATAATAAGCTAAGAAGTAATCATACTATCATCATGTTAATCATAATAAATTTAGAAGCAATCATATTATGATATAGCACCTTTCATAGCTGTCATAAAAATACAAAATAAATTTAAATATTTTTAAATCGATTTTTTATTTTGTGGCTTTTTACAATTTTTCTTAATGTTAATCAAATAGCGGAGTTCAATATAAGGCTTGCAAAAGAGCAAATGAAAAATCTGTGGTTTTCATGGGCAACCGCGTGTGTCCATTTTTTGATTTTAAGATGTTGATGCCATATTGCCTAATTTTGAACGCTCTTTATATTTTTTGAAAAAAGATGGATCAATTCCGTTTTGTAACGTAATGACAAAGTTTAAAATGTGCAATACCTAGCCCATGGTTTGATCTAGAATGGGTTATCGGCTTTCCTGAACAATTTGTTTTAAGACATACGCGGTTGCCCATGAAAACCACAGATATATCGTAGCACTTTTATAAAATATAACGAAATCTCTGTGTGTTTTGTTGTTGGATTTTATAAAAAACTATGATATTTTGCATTTGCACTATTACATCACTAATACTTGAATGAACTCCACTAATATTTTAATTTTTTAATTTCTTTAAACTTATTTTTTTATGGAATTTTATCTTTTAATTGTTTAACCGCTCACAAATAAAAAAACGACACAACTTCTTCAAAATTTTTTTACAAATGGCGCTAACATAATATGATTAGAGTAAAAATAGTTTGATTGCATCTTTAACATAATATGATAAATGTATAGAAAGTTATCATGTTATGGCTATGTATATCATGATATGGTTGTGAGAAATATAATATGTTTAGAAAGTTATCATAATTAAATTGTTAGAAAAATAATTATTTTTCGGTCAACAATACTCAAATTCATAATTGCGATAAACATTGATATGTTTACAGTAACTATAATATTGTTGATATTAAATAAAAATAACAATTATTTGTGTACGACAACAATATATTGTTACATTAAACATAGTGTTGTTGCCGTAACCATGCCCAACCATATTTTTTCTCTGCGTGAAGCTGCATGCCATATTTTTACTTTGCAAATTTGATGTATTTAACTAAATAATTTAAACAAATAGAATATGGGAATATTTTGCTGCTTACTTTACTTTGGAAACATAAAAGTAATGTTAATAGTATACAAAATGTGACAACGAATTGATGTCACTGTAGTCATAGCATTGATGACGCATAAAATATGACAAAATTTTATGATTCGTTCGTCTTGGATTGATGTTAATTTTTGCATCATTGATGGCATTTGTAATTACACTGGTGTCACAATTCTGATTTAAAGAAATCATCTATATGAAGATACATTTTTCTATGAGTGTAGGTTTCAATTGTCACACGAACGAACCCTATTGTAAAGAGTGGGAATGGTTCCATAATATAATATGGCCCCCATACAAACTTCTATCCGGAATGGTGATTGTGCTCATAAACTAGTTTATTATATTCGCATTCAGATTCGACTTGTTTCAAACTTATTTCTTATTAATCTAAATCATCTTTGCAAATTCTATCGGAATCGGTCCATATTTGACCATAACTCCCTTGCAAACACTACTCCTGAAAATAGCTTGTATTGACATACAAATTGGGGACAATAAATTTTGCAATAGCTACTATGTCATGACAAAATGTTGTGCTGGTAGATCTAAAATTAACCATAAAAACCCCCTTCCTAAAGTCACTTATGCTGGGGCTTTGAGATCTCAGTTAAACTAGTTTTAGTTAATCTGAAAACAGATTTATGCCTCCATTACCAAATTTTAACGGTCTTTAATGAAATAATAAAAAATATCACATCCGAGCTTTAGACTACGTTAAACTAAGTTTAAAATAATCTAAATCTCAAAAACCCGTCTTTAAAGGCAAACAAATCTCATTTAGATGAAGATAATTAGTATTGTGGTTATTTTGTTGAACTATTTATAGTTTTTAATCCAAATTTTTTTTTTTTAATATTTTTTAATTAGGCTAAAGTTCATTAAATTTAATTTTCATTAAAATTATTTTTATGAAGAAATGAATGTTACAACATGAAAATTAATTAAAATTGTTATTGATAATCTTTCATTCTTGACCGTGGCCGGGATTCGAACCGCGGCCGGCAGGTTACCATGACATGTTTCGATCGCAACCACTCGATCTCTCAGATGGATTTGCCGTTTTACACTCGCAGCCATCGACGACTGCTGACGTCAATAGTCAAACATCAATCCTTAAACCAAATTGTAGATATATATACAATTGAAGATATATAAATAATTTTCGGCGAAAAGAACTTTTTCTTATTTGTTTTTTTTTTCTATTTTCTTAAATCAAGGTAAATTCAAGATCTATATCTGTGGGGCGGGGTAACTCCAAGATAACGAAAAGGGCGCACCGGGGAACTCCCCAGGGAGGAGTTCTCTCACCACTGCTTTGGACGCTTGTCGTGAACAAACTTCTTAATAGGGAGTTAATCCTAAAAAGACAGACCTAATACTCTTAACGAATAGATACGGAATTGATCCTCGGAGAAAACTAAGGCTAGGGGGTACTAGCATAGAACCTAAACATCACACAAAGTACCTGGGAATACTATTGGATAGCAAACTGTCGTGGAAACTATATGTAAAAAAAAAGTGAAAAAGGCAACAAACGCGCTCTATGCATGCAAGAGAATGCTGGGCAAAATTTGGGGTCCAGCGCATGCTCTTACACATTGGATTTACACAGCAGTGGCGAGACTAATCTTACTCTACCGAATACTTCTGTGGTGGACGGCTTTAGATAAGATATCCTACCGGAATAAGCTAGTGGGCACTCAAAGCCTCGCTGAGCTTAGTATCGCCGGAGCTTTGCGTAGCACATTGAAGGCGGCACTGGATGAAGTCCTGAACCCACAACCGATTTATCTGGTAGCAAAAGGAACAACAGGGAAATCTGCGATCCGCTTAAGAGCGACGCACAGTGGCTGAAAATTTTATTTCATTGGCCAAAAGTCCAATTTTTGTTTGTCACCGATTTCAAAAATTTTAATTTTATTTAATAGTAAACATATTAAAACTAAGGTAGCCAAAAAATTTGGTCAAAATATTGGTAATTGTGGCTGTGTCATGTTGTTAAACACAACTTTTTTTTTAATTCAGAAAAAAGTGTTTTTTTTAATATTTAATCCGAAAGAAATTATCATTGCACAAAAACTATCAGCGATAATGACCTGCCTGCTTTTTTGCTAGGTTGGTAGTCTTGTTACCTTTAAAAAGGTAATGTTTGCGACTGTTGTGTTATTTATATTTGAGATGTTAGGACATATTTTCTAAACTACTATATTTTTGTCAAATTTCAACTTTATTAGAATAGAACTTTTGCGGATCAAAAGGGATTAAGAAGGTTAAACCACTGATAGAAAGGTAATTTTAATGAAATTACTCAAAAAAAATTTTTTTTTTTTAATTTTTTTTACAATTTTTTTTTATTCCGCAAAAATGTTTGAAGAAGTAACAGAAATCATGTGCTATTGTCTTCAAAAAAAAATTTTATGAAAAAGGGGAAAATTGATCGTGATCGAAAATAATACAGGTAGTACATGTAAAAAATTTTATTAATATTACACAATCAGAAAAACGTATAGCTACCCTTATTTATCCTTATCCGTTGCACTACGTTCACACTAACGTATTTTATAGTAGAATAAAGAGCTTAGACACGCGTTTACGCTAAACAGGTATATTGTGAATCCCACCTTAGAAAGGATTTTAAAATGTTTTTTTGGTCTTTTTGTTTTATCTGACCCTATAGCTATGCAATGCGTTGTAAAATTTGTGTCAGGTATTTTATAGCATATAAATACAAGGATTTGAAGTTTTTTAATTCTTTTTATTCTACCTGTATTTGGTATGAAAAAAAGTATGAAAAGGTTTAAAAGAAAGTGACATTCGGATGCAAACTCAGTGGATATAATATATCTGAGCAATAACAACGTTTTTCATATACATGGAGAGCTTCAGCTATAAAGAATTGGCCTAAGAGTATTTTAGAAACAAAAACGAGGAAGATGTTAAAAATTAGATTCGAAAAAAGGAAACTTAAATTCCTATAGTACTGAAATACGATTGGACTTAGAAAATAAATTATCTGTTTTCAAAAAAAATTTAAAACAGCGATACAGAAAGTTGAAGAGCTTTGCAAACTGGTTAGAGAACAAACTTTCTGTCCAGATCGCTTCAGAAACTTCAAATCAAAACACACGTAGGAGACCACAAAATTCGCGATAGATCTAAAAGGCGGCAGCTTAAGGATATAAATGAAGAAATCGGATATGAAAATATTCAAGATACTTTCCTACATCAATTACGATCACAGAAACAATTGACAAAAGTGGATATCATTGAAAAAGTTGTTAAAGCTAGTCCATTGAGAACAAAACGGATTCTTAAAAGTATACCAACTCCGAGCGATGCAAAACAATTCACAAATGAGGAGGCATTAGCATTATTTCTGGATTTGAAATTAACAAAACAGCAAAATATTCAGCTCAGATTGCGTGCGATTGAAAAAGGCTCAAATCTGTATCCAGCATATCATCACATAACAGCTGCTAAAATGGACTGTTTGCCATTAAAGAACACTATTACAATCACATAAATTTTAGCAGAGGTACAACTACAATCTCTACTTGATCACACAGCCGAACGCTTGCTACAATCAATAAAAGGAAATGAGTTAAAGAAATATGGAAACACAAAGTTAATTCTTTTTTGTAAATGGCGATGTGATGATTCTTCCGGACAAAAACAATACAAACAAGTAGTATGTGAAAATATTTCGGACTCAGATATGTTCATGGTATCATTTGTACCATTGCGATTAAAAAAGATTTTGGAAGATTCAGAGCCTTTAATAGTACAACGCAAACAAAGGATATTTGGAAAAATGAGACACCATCTTCTACGAAATATTGCAGACCTATTAAATTTGAATTAAAAAAAAAACTCATGATGCCATAGATCAGCCGAAACAACGGTCAGACAATACAAATGATGGCAATACCGCAAGAAGATTATTTTCAGATCCAGAAACAGCATCTGAAATAATAGGTGTTGATTTTAACCTAATTTTTAGATTTAAAATAATCCTAGAAGTACTTGCGTGCAATGAAGAAATTGACTCTAGAAAATTTTGGAGATTTTGCTAAGGAAACTGCAAAAATATATACAACCAAGTACCCATGGAGAAATATGTCTGCTACAGTTCACAAAATCCTTTATCTTGGAGAAGATGTCATTAAATATCAGTTGGTGCCACTTGGAGATTTATCAGAGGAAGCTCAGGAAAAAAGGAATAAGGATTACAGATTTTATAGAGAGCACAATACTAGAAACATTTCACGAAATTCCACTAATGAAGATCTATTTAATATATTATTGGTAACGTCAGATCCATTTTTCTCCAGTATTCGAAATCTATGGAAAGTGAAACATCGGGATTTAGATGAAGAAGTCAAAAAACTACTAAAGAACAGAAATAACACAGAACAGAATATGGAATATTTGCAATCAATCTTTCAATTAAATGAACAATATTTATAATTCATTAGATCTAAGACAGACATTGTATTTGTAAAATATAATAATAAACAGTACCTTACATTCTTACAAAAGCTATTAAAATATATTGCTGCTTTTATTTTTAAAAGGTTTTTTTATCCACATATGTATGAAATGTTTTAATAAATAAATAAGTGTAAACAAATTTGAAAGCAAAAAATTGTTTATTTTTCAGCAAAAATAGCAAAATTTCTATTTTTTTTTTTTTTTAAGTTAAAATTTTTTTTATAGTGTAAACATTTAATTTTTTTGAGTGCCCCATTATTAAAAATGGGAATGATTATTATTTAAACCCAAAAATTAAATTTTTAAAAAGTTAAAAAAAAAAATAAAAAAAAACCATATTTCACGCTAAAGTTAAACAAATCTAAAGTTCCACTTTGCTCTCAAATTCCCCAATAACTACTTAACCGATTTTAATGACATTTAAAGTGGAGAAAGTTTAAGAATCTATCTGTCGATTTTTGGCCAACGAAAAACGATTTTCAGCCACTGTGCGACGGGCTAACTTGTGTATACCCCTTACGGTCGCAGTAGTATTATAAGGGGAATAAACTGTAGACTGTACGAGACTGACTTTTAATAGAAAACCACGTATGACTATAGAAGAGAATGGCTGGTTGGCGGGACTACGATCTGACCATAGGTCTGTCAGGGCGGGGCTCCTGACTAGTGACAATTGTAGATTATGTTTACTCTGCCACTGTCCGGCACTCATACGCCCCAGAATAAAGACGATCATTACTTCCAAAATCTAGGGGAAATCTCTGGAATTGGACTTTTAAGACTCAAAGCATTCGCCAAGAGGGAGTGGAGTACTCTGGGTATCATCACATCGAACTAACCGTTTCAAGAAGGGGTTATCGTATAATGCGGTAACGCCAGGGACCAACACGGCCTATGCGGGGCTTATGACCGGCCACCTAACCTAATCTAACCGAAGGTAAATTCAAATATTATTAAAAACAGTTTTTATGATTCGGAAACAGTTTAAGCTTTTACTCAATAAAGATGTGTTTGTTGGGTTATAAACTTTGACCTAAATCTACAAAATAATTGTGTTGGTTTGTTTGTTTGTTTGTTTGTTTATTTATAATCAACTGTAGTGTAAGTGTTAATAAGGTTTCTTGCAATCTCTATTGCTTGATATTGAAAATGGGCGGATGGCTACAAATTTGTTGGTGCCACACGTTCTCGCATTATTCGTAGTTAAAATGCTTTCCTGTTTTGTTTAGAGGCTTTAAACCGTTATGTTTAATCTACAACCAGCAATCACATAAACAGCATATTTAACAACAATAAACAACACAGATACAACATCGCTAAGAGGCTTGGCTGTCTGCCTGCTAGCCAACCTGCGACTCCTTCCTTTTGTGGCATTTTAAATGAATTGAACTGAATTTTTAGAAGGTAAAAGAGATTTTTAAGTAGTTCCAGTAGTACATTGTGAAATTTTTAGAATACATTTTTTTTTCAATTTCGCTGTTACTGTTGATTGTTTTTACCGGCAAAACATGAGTAAATGTAAAATTGATTAAGAAAATGGATTAACGGATTGTACTTGTAATGATGGATGGATGAACATGGCAGGAAATTAAGGATTTATTGTTTTTTAAAAGGTTATTATTTAAGTTGAACAAGTTTTACGATTCAATTATGTCTTGACATCATAATCTATTTTTTTTTAATTTTAAACTGGCGATTTGTTGTTTTATTTTGATATTAGCGAAATCGTTAATAAAATTTATAATTCCTTACGATTTATTTAATTTTGTGAAATTGTAGATTTTGTTAAAATATTTCTTCTTTATAATTGTGCTAAATATTTCTGGATCTTAACGGTTTTAGTTAACTAAAATTTTCGCCGAAATAAGAAAAATTTTTGTACAAATGAAATTAAAAAACTCTTTTATAATAACTGAATTTTGTAAAAAACTGAAAATGGTATGTTCTTCAGTGATTTGGTTGACATGGATTCGGAAGTCTACAAAGAGATGGTAAATTTGAAAAAATATTAAATCTTTCTTTGTAAGGGTGATTTTTTAAGAGTAGTTTTTTTAAAAATCTAATAAAACACTAAAATTTGCATCAAATATTCAAAATTTTTATTGGAATCGATAAACTGGTCTTTGGCATTTACTTTTTAAAAACAACTTCATGTGAATGTTGCCCGCGACTCCGGTTTTAATTGTCCATTCGTAAGGTCCAATTTTGCACTACTTTTTCGAGCATTTCGGCTTGTACTCCATGAATAACACGTGTTATGTTATACTCTAAGTCTTCAATCGTGTTTGGCTTATACACATAGACCAACGACTTCACATAACCCCACAAGAAATAGTCAAGATGCTTCAAATCACATGACCTTGGCGGCCAAC
Source organism: Pollenia griseotomentosa (assembly GCA_963931875.1). NCBI lineage: Eukaryota > Metazoa > Arthropoda > Insecta > Diptera > Polleniidae > Pollenia > Pollenia griseotomentosa. Next base: position 169,332,143 of record OZ007562.1, on the reverse strand, counting down.
TCACTTTCCTTCAATATGTCCGTTGTTTCAGGAGCTGTGTGGCCTGTGGCACCGTCTTGTTGAAACCACATATCAACCAAGTCCAACTCAGCCAATTGGGGCGGAAAAAAGTCGCGTATCATGGCTCGATATCGTTCGCCGTTGACGGTACATTTCTTCCACTAATGGGCACTAAGCTAATCAGTCAGTTTTTAGGTTAATATTAACTTGTAATAACCTAAAACAATTTGATTGTCAGAAAGCGTCCTAAAACTAACTATTTGTAAGTTGTAATAATGGCGCTAAAATATCTATTAGTTACATAGGCCTTTTAGGTTATTGACTCCGAATAGTATCTTTTTCTCAAAAAAAAATTAATAAATAATTAACCAAATTTCAAACCATTCCGTGTACTCTCTGAAGTTTATAAAACAAAAATCTTACGCTAATTAAATCTTCAACTTATTCATTACAACTTTTTCGTATTTCTGTCAATACCATTATTTTTTGATTCTTAAAACTTCCCCCTTAATGTAACGTTTCATATTATCAAAATTTAATGGCTTTAACATTTTTTATAGTATATCCTTACCTCAAACGCAAAAAGCCCTTGCAAACCACGCAATAAAAATCGACTTTTTCTTTGATAATGATGTATTTAATCAACACAAATGTCCACAAAATGTGTTGAAATCTTTCAACCAAAATTAGCGATTTTATTAACAAAGAACAAGTGGCACTATCTACAAAAGATTATAGTGCTCCTTAATTGCATCATAGTCATATCTTAAAAGAAAATTCAAACTTGGCAAAATGCAATTAAAGTTTTTAAAATGTACCTTTATTCCATAAAATATATTTTGCTTCCGTTCAGTTTGAGATAAAACACTTACTGCCTATTTCCGATGTGCGAATGAATTCTTTCTTTTGTACAACAACATTTAAAACAAAACCAAATCCAAAAGAACTTTGTTTTTGTTTAAAATGTAATTGTTCTAAAAAATTAATTCATTCGCACTCCCGAAATAGACTATAATTTTTATTTTACATATAGAGAAGATATGAGGAGCAGTTTTGCTTAAGTAACTTGAAATTTTTGATTTTTTTTTTTTAGATACGACCATGTTGCAATAAAGGAGCGATAGCAACAACTGAAAGGTTTTACAAGATAAAAAAGAAGAAACATAAATAATGAACAGTTTAATGTTATTTCCCATTTTATCACCTAAAATAGTGTTTTGCTCCTCCTGTAAAATTTTCAAAATGTTAAATGGAAGACCATTTGCGTTTTAGGTAACGATACTCTAAATTCTATTTTGATTAACATTTTTATTTAGTTTTATTACTTCATATTTAGAAATTTCTTTTGTGGAGTCATTTGTAAATACAAACCATTTATAGATTCTTAAATAAGATTAATATGTTTAATTTCCCAAATCAAAAAGGCCTATAAATACTCATTAGCCAAACGCTCTTCCCATCATCATCATCATCATCACCCTAATATTATTCATCTTTTGCCTATTTACTTTATCCTCATTACCATCATCATCATCAACATCATTGTAGTACTTTTTATTGTAGTTTTGAACAGCAACAATAAAACAAAAAGAACAATAACAAAATGTTAATAAAGAAAGAAAAAACTGAATAAAACATTGTTTTTTTTTTGTTGTGGTTTGTTTCTTCAGTTAATTAAGTACATTTTGTGTTTAGTTTATTGATTTCACAAAAAATGTTTTAGTCCCTTTTGAATGCTTATTTGCAATTATTCTGTTTGTTTGTTTGTATGTGTAGTGAATGTTAATGTTATATTGTAGCCGGTGTTGGGCAGGGATGTAATTTTTACAATCTAATATTTTGGTGGTGATGGATAAATTTTTCTTCGCTTAAGTATCAATGTGCAGCTTAGCAGTTTAGCCTCCTTTAAACAGGGAATATCTTAATGGTTTAGCGTATGCTGATGACATCGCATTGCTCTCCCACAAATAGATGCAGAGTAATAACAACAGCTCAAGAGCAAACGCTGAAAAATACCACTAAGGGCCATTATTACAACTTACAAATAAAGGGTGGTTAAATTGTAAGGGCCGATGTTGAATGTGAACCACACCTAAACGCCAAGTTTTTTTCCGAATTTTATTTGACATTTCTCTATTTCAGACTTACTCAATTTGAACCATGGAGAGATACACAATCCAACAACGTGTTAAAGTTATCCAGACTTATTATAAAAAAGGGCGTTCAAATCAAAATGCATATCGTGCACTTCGTGATTTTTCGTTAGGCACATTTTCACCTCAGTGGATTCGTTAATAAGCAGCATTGTCGCATTTGGGCGAATGATAATCCAAGAGTGATTGTCGAAAAACTAATGAATCCACAAAAAGTGACTGTTTGGTGTGGTTTATGGGCTGGCGGCATCATCGAGCCATATTTTTTCCAAAATGAGGCCGGTCAGGCAGTTACTGTGAATGGTGTTCGCTATCGTGAGATGATAACGAACTTTTTATGGCCCGAATTGGAAGATATGAATGTGGACGATATGTGGTTTCAGCAGGACGGTGCCACTTGCCACACAGCTAACGAAACAATGGCTCTTTTGCGCAACAAATTCAATGGCCGTGTTATCTCACGTAATGGCGATGTCAATTGGCCGCCAAGATCATGTGATTTGACACCGTTGGACTTTTTTCTTTGGGGTTATTTGAAAGAAAAGGTGTACGTCGATAAGCCAGCAACAATTCAAGAGCTAAAGGATGAGATAATTCGGCACATTAACGGCATAGAACCTCCATTATGCCTCAGGGTCATCGAAAATTTGGACCATCGGATGGAGGTGTGCCGCCGTGGTCGCGGCGCCCATTTGGCCGATATTTTGTTCCATACATAATTGAGTAATACCAATATATCATAATAAAATGAAATTACAATAATTTCCTAAATAGTTTGTGTTTATTCAAAATCAACATCGGCCCTTGAAATTTAACCACCCTTTAGTTATTTAAAGGATGCTATCTGACAGATAAATAGTTTTTGGTTATTACAAGTTAACATTAACCTAAAAAGTGACTGATAAGCTAACATCAGGTTTGTCCTCATGGTAACTTTACAAGTGAACTTTAAGAACTTGAAGATGCCATATTTTCTGCTGAAGATATGGTAACTTCAATGATAGTCTTAAATTACTCAACTTTTTTAAAAAACATTATTTAACACAAAAAACAAAACAATTTACCATTAAAACCAAAAATAAAGCACAAAAATTTACTTTTGTTTTTAATTAATAAGGGTAATCACGATGGTCATTGTGCAAATTTGCAATTTGTAAATTTGAGTGAATATTATGATTGTTCGTGAGCACACCAATTTTATTTTTTGTGCAAATGTGTTTTTTTCTAAAAATTTATTCTGGCAACACAAAAAACTTCTGGCAGCACTGTTAAAAAACTGCATTTGTTAACAATTATACACAAGCAAAATAAAATAAATTTTTTCTTTTTAAATTATTTTAATTTAATTCTCTATTTCATATTAAAACCCACGACAATGTTCAATTTATAAGTTTCCTTAAAAAACGCTTTATATGTCAAACGTTTTTGTTTTCATTTGTTTGCAACTGAGCAAATATGCACTACTAATTTTGCTCATGGTTTTTTTAGTGCAAACGAAGTAAAATAGAGCAAATTGCAAATACGTACATTTTGTTGTTGTTTTGTGCAATTGTGTGTATTTTTGCACGCATTTGCATCGTTTGCACACTTTGCACTACCCATCGTGATTTCCCTTAATAAATAAAACAAAACTAAGTCGTTGCCACTACGTATTTTAAACAACCAAAAGTAGTCGGTATATACTGCAATGTTGCTACAGTACCTATATACATAAATTACATTTTTTTATTTTATCGGACAGTTGTAATAATGGAAAAAACTTATTGGTCTCTTTATCGTTCAAGATAGCTATTGTTCACGTTAACTATAAGCAACTTTATCATTAGGTTGTAATAATGGCCCTAAGAGATAAACGTGTGTAAGACTAAATCCATGAAAGTAATCGCACCACACTATATTTACCTGCTCAATGACGACAAGGTTATTGAAGAAGTCAACAATTGTACTTACTTACCTTGGCAGCCAAATAACACCTGATGGTGGCACAAAGGACGACATCGATGCCAGGCTATCGAAAGTATAAAGAGCCAAAGTATAGACGAGTGGTACCCTCCATAGGATGCCAATATTTAGTACCGCATATCTTAAGAGTCGCTGCACCTATTTTCCTGAACTTTTTGTAGTCCCGAAATTGAAATAAGATACGCCAATGTTTAATATCGCATATTTTGAGAACTGTTATAGTGAGACGGTTCAAACTTGGTAGAAGTCACTCTTATGGTAAACTACACCTTAATTAAGGTTGTAGGCGTAGGGGGTGCAATACCCCTAGAGGATGCATATATTAAATATCGCAAAACTGAAGAACTATTATAGCGAGAGTCTGGAAACGTGTTTTAAGCCACTATTAATGTTAACTATAAATTTCAAAATAAAAATGAGCGGGGTAGACGGAGGAGGAGCTCCCATATAACGAAAACAAACAAAAGCCTTCATGCTTTATAGGACCAGCTCTTATGATAAAGTACATTTTTCAAAATAAAAATAAATGGGGTCGGTGCAGGGAAAGCAATAAATATGTATATAAAAAATAAAAGGCGGATGTTTCTGTGAATGTTCCTTAGAGTCAACTAAGCGAATTTTTCTGAAATTTGCACAGCAGCCGTATTCAGTAATTCGCTAAAGCTAAATCTATATCGCTAAAAATCTATAAAGTTGATTCAGCGATTTTTGGCTACGAATGCAATTTTGTAACGTGCATTGCTAATGCTATACAAATTTTATTTGCCGCAATTTTAGCTTTTAATGTCATCGCTAAGATTTTTAAAGTTTGTATTCTCTGAGACATTGTATCGATTGAGATTAAGCTTTAGCTAAGCGAATTACAGAATACGACTGCAGGTGAATTTTAATGTATATTAGGGGTTATTTTGAATTAGAATATAGAACGGATGGTCGCCGTATTTATAATTGACCATATGTGCCCCGGTAGCACAGAATACACAGAAGCTGCCCTTTTTCATTTTTCTTTGCATCATCTTTTATGCCGCAATACAATGAACACAAATTTATTTAGTTGAGATTTATTTGCAAAGCTTTTGTAAAAATTAACTTTTAAGTTTACCACAACACAAGTAAATACTATTTAAGTAAATAAATAACATTATTAAACAAAAAAATATTAATAAATACATTTTTTTTGCACAAAACACAACGTTTGTTGAACTAATCCATTTTTTAACGTGGTCTGTGTTTAGTTATTTTTGTTTTGATCATGCCATTTGTGTTGATTGTTGCTGCCTGTTTTTACACATTGCCACTTCACTACCAAAAAAAGCTTTCTGTCTTTTTCTTCGAAAGCTGCCCTCGCAACTGATTTGGGCCTTTTTCACACGTCACTTTTTTCAGATCTGTGGTATTCTGTGCCCGGTAGGCTAGCTGGTAGTGAGCTAGTCTATCAGCGCCGTGGTTGCGGGTTCGATTCCAGATAGAAACACTGGTTTCTTTCTTGCAGACAACCGCGGAGCTTCACGGGATTAGCTTAGAGAATAAAAAAGTACTGTTGTTATTTTGGACCATATTATGTTTAGTTTCACCCAAATGAGGTTAATATTTTTTAATTGACCAATTTATGGATATGGATATTATGGATATTTAACCATAATTTGGTTATTAACAAACAAGAGCATCATTAAAATCTAACCACAGTATGTTGCTCTTGGAATATAATTACCCCCAAAACATAATTCTTTCTGCTTGTAGACTCTTTTTCGTATCTTTTCGTATCTTATAATTGTATTAGTCTGGCAGAACTCTTTTAATTTTTAACAATTTAAATGGGCTTTATTTCATTTAATTTCTTCAGCATCGTCTTTGTAATCTACAAAATTATTTTTTTATTGAAGTAAAATGAGAAATTATTAAATTATAATTTATATTTAATTTCCTCGCAATGCTCATAAACAAAATTTAGCAAGAAGAACTTTTTGCAGTAGAAAAGAAATATTACATTTAATACACATTTGTACTTGTGCTCGTCTTAATAGGGAAGACATCACAAAAAGAAAAAAACAATTGAAAAATATTCCAAAGCAAATTTTAGATACTTTTTCCTTTTATACGCTATTTATCAAGGCTTTCCCTTTAGATTTGTATATAGAAAGCCTTCAATTCCGATTTAAAGAGATATTGAAATTAAAATCGGTTTAGAGTGTGTATCCTTATGTGTTTTTAAGAACGCACATACATATGGGTGATTTCATGTGAAGTGACCCAATTTTTAAATCGATATCTTCCGATATGGATGAAATTTGCACCAAGGTTATGCAACAAATTGAAAACCCCTCGCCTAGAGTTAGAAATTATTTTTTTTTTTTTTATACATAAGCCACTCGCATCATAAAAAGCGACCAAAACTACCTTAAAGGAAAGGACATAAGCTTTCTTTGAAGCAAAAATAAAAAAAAAAAAAAATTTGCGGATAAAAAAAACAAAGATTTAAATTTAAAAAAAAAACAAAAAAATTTTTTCAAAATTGATTGATCAAATATCAAAAATCGAAGCTATATGGAACAAATTTAATAAGTTACATGGATGACTTTTTGACCGATCTTGTTGAAGATTTGTGTCTGATCTGCTATCCAATAGGACTAACCTTGGAGCAAATTTCATCAAAATCGGAAGACATCGATTTAAAAATTGGGTCACTTGACATGAAATCCCCCATATGTATATATGTAACATTTGACGGCATTTCACCTATAGTTCATTGAGATCGATTATTTTTTCACAGTCCACCCTAATAAACATTCCCATATCTTTAAACTTTCACCCATAAATTCATATAAATTAAGTCAGAAAAGTGAAAAAGAACAAATAGTAACAAAAAAAAAAAAAAAGAAACCAAACATTATTGTATAATAAAATTTCATTACCTCAGACATGTTTAAGCTTAAACTCGTACTTTATTTCGAAAAAGCAACGAAAAACAAATATTAAGAAACAAATGTTTATTTACCAAACATATGAGTGCGTAACTCCGAGATGGGGTCGAAGATCTCATTTGTAACTGTTAAAATAAAAAGAACCACATCACAATCGTAGCAAATATGAACTATGCACGTGTTAAAGCATTCTGTGTGGTAGAACTTTATTTGCTACACTTTTCAGTGGTTTTAGGTTTTAACAAATGCCTTATCAGTCATTCTTAACTCCATAAAGAACATTAAGTACATTTTGATTAGCAAAATAGTAAATAGTTTTTTTTCTATTGTAGGGCCAGATAAGAAGTCATTGGCCTATTTCTGCAAGAAAGTTTATTGCGTGCGAAAGAGTTTTTTAATTATCTAAGTGCTCTTAACTTTTTTCAAGAGAGGATAATTGTTAAGCCACAGAAAGCTTCAGTAAAAAAAAAATTTTTGCATATACAACATGTACTACATAAGTTTTTATTTGATTAAAAGTTTCTTTTTTCAAGCAAATTTGCTTAAAACTTTTTTAAAATCGTTAATTTGCGCAAAATTTTTTAAAATTATCGAATTTGTGAAAAAACAGATCCGTGTAAAATTTATTTAAAAATAGCAAATATGTACAACATATACAAAAAAAAAGGAAATTTGAGCCAAATTTACTAAAGATATAAAATATGTGCAAAATTTGAACTCATAGTTTGCACAAAATGTAGAAAAAAACAAGTTACAGCAAAAGCAACAAACAAAAAAAAAAAAAAAAAAAAAAAAAAAAAAAAAAAAAAAAAACAAAAGATATAGTAAGTTTATGCAAAAGTTTCTAAAAATAGAAAATTTGTGCAAAATTTTTTACAGCTAGCAAATTTGCGCAGTTTTTCTTACAAAAGCAAATTTGTGCAAAGTTTCCTGAAATTAAAATCACTGTCAACAGTTCTAAAAAATCGCAAATTTTTTTTATAAATATTAAAATTGCGCAAATTATTTTATTAAAATCAATGTCCAAAAAATTCATAAATAGCATGCTTGTTCAAAATTCTCTATTTATTGAAAATTTGCAAATTTTCTATAATATTAAAATTTCGCAAAATTTATTTTTAATTGACCAATATTTTTAATAAAACGCAAACTTGTACAAATTTTTTAATAAAACGAAAAATTTCCACAAAATTTTCTATAAAACGCAAATTTGCGCAATATATCCTATGAATCGCATACCTGCACAAAATTTTTCTTAAATAGCAGACTTGTGCAAAATTTTCAATTAATCCTAAGCTTGCAAAAAAATTCCCAAAAATCTCAAATTTCTTAAGAGCTTTTCATTGAACGTAAATTTGCAAAAAAATAGCCTTATGAATCGCGGATTTGCTCGATAATTCCTAAAAATTACTTGCATGCGCAAAACCTCCTCTTAATCGCAAAGTCCACAAAATGTTCTATAAATAGCAAAATTGCACAAAATTTCATATAAATAAATCGCAAACTTGCAAAAAAAAAAAATCGATAAATCACAAATTTACACAGCATTTTTTATTTACAAATATGTACCTTGTATATGCAAATATGTACCTTGTTTCCTATAATGCCTAAATTTGTTTCAAAACTTCTTATAAAAATGACAAATTTGCTCGATATTTCTGCAAAAGTTTATTAAAATACAAATTTTTCAAAATATCATATAAATCCCCATCTTACACAAAATTTTCTTTAAAAAGCAGACGGTCTTTTGCAAATGTGCACAATGTTTCCGATAAATCTCAAAATTGTTAAAAATTGTTCAATAAATCGCAAATTTGCAAAAAAAAAATTCCTATAAATCGCAAATTTGCTCGATATTTTAATAAACTTCTTATATACACAAAACTTCTTATTAATCGCAAGTTTGCACAAAATTTTATTTAAATAGCGAAATTCCACAAAATTTACAAAAAATAATAATCACAAATTTACAAGAAAAAAAAAATCGCAAATTTCCACAAAATCGCACAATTAAAGTAAAAACTTTGATTACAAAATATGCAGTAAAATATTTAAAAAGGCTTGAACAACACCCAAATCCACTAGCTCGAAATATTTTAAATCATGGCGGCCATACTCGCTTAAGAAAAAGAGACACTGCAGCACTTACCCAAATATATGAGCTGGTTATAAGTGAACAGAACCCGTGATGAAGAAAATTTTTGTCTGGCACTGGCAGGACATAAATAAAGAATTAGGATAAGATTTGATGAATTATTGTTAGTTCATATTTAATATATGAAGATTCAATAAATAAAAAATGAGAAACAAAGAAAACAAATCGCACATTTGCGCAAAAAAATTATATAATTCGGAAAATTGCAAATATTTGAAAAAATCGCATAAATGTACAAAATTTTCTATAAATCGCTTATTTGCAATAAATTCTTAAATAATTAATAAGATAAAAATTCGTATCAATCGCAAGTTTGCACAAAATTATGTTTAAATTGCAAAATTCCACAAAAATTGCCATAAATCGCAAACTTGCAAAAAAAATTCCTATAAATCGCAAATTTCCAAAATAAATCCATAAATCTTTAATCAGCAAATAAATCATATAAAACACAAAATTGCAAAAACTTTCCATAAATAAATTTTCACAAAAATTCCTACAATTTGTACAAAATTTCCTTCATTTAGCAAATTTATGCTTAATTGTAAAAATAAAATAAATTAATAAACTTTACCAACGTTCTAAAAAGCAAGTGAAATTGCACAAACTGGTTAAAAATTAAGCAGAGTATTCAAACTGAAGAAATTTCGTTAAAACTATTAATTTTTTCAAATTGATTAAAAGAATGTTAAAATGTATTCGATCTGACAAAAGTTTGTTAATTTGATTAAATTTTGATTTTTGTTAAAATAATAATATAAAAATTCTTTAACACAAAATACAATTTTCGTTGTGTTAAATATTTTTAATTAAAATAAAAATGCGCTTAATTGAAAATAAGAAATTTTTTTCAAAAAAGAAAATTTTTAATTAAAAACTTTTAAACAAAAATTTGGATTATTTTTTCAAGCAGCTTTTCTTAAATTTACAGTTCCATATTTGATACATCCTTTCAGATTAAATAAAAATATTTGCAAATATTTTGTGCTGTCAACAGAATTTCCTGATTGCAGTACTTATTTTTTACACAGAAGCTTTTACATCATTAAAATCCCTACCAAAAGTATTTGCAAAAAACCACAGCCATCACCTTCAGAAATCAAACATAAGACGAAGCGATTTTATTTAGCGCGGTATTTTTCACAAATTCATTTAAGCGTTACGTTGGATCAACGAACGGTTTTTATATTTCAGATGGGTTTCTCCAGCTTCTTTTCCAACACAAGAAATCACTATTTGAGTCGGTATGCATGTGCAAAAAGATGTGTTTGCGAAAGTTACTACACCCAAATACAATAGAAAGTAATATAAAGAAAGTTTGATGCCTTCAAATAAGCTTGAGAACAAAAAAAAGAAGGAATAAAATATAAAAAATTCTAACAAAAAGTTGAATGCTGACAGTGTGAGTGTGTATTTCTAGCCGGTTGTAAGTGTTTCACAATGAGTGACTGACTGAATCTTTATTATGCCACAACTACAGAGAATATAGTCAAAATGGATTGAAGTAATAAAGATTTGTTCTTACTGCTTGTTCGTCTATTTCTTTCACTGACAGCTGACGTTTATTTTATAAGGGTGTTCAATGTTTTGCGCCACAACACAATGCGTCTTACTATGCCTCTTGGTGTAAAACGCAAAACAATACACGTTCTGTAAAGCTTGTGGCAGGCTGTTGGTGTGGGTTGGATGGTTGGTTGTGGGAATTAAAGAATGTGTTGAAATGTTTTGAAATAAAGCAGCACCGCAATTGAAAAAAGTTGAAGGAAATATATTGTTTAGATGTAATTGTTATTTATATACTGGGTGTTTCTATTTATCAACAACATTTTTTTTTTTTATTTTTAGAATGGGAAGTTACTTTACTTTATTTTTAATCTGAACAAAGAAGATTTCTTTACACTCTGTTACAACAGGAAACAAAATGTTTTTGGGGATCTATTTTCTTAAATTTACTGCTGGGAAGTTAACTACAAAAGGTAAAACAACAGTATGGCTTTTGTTACTTTTTGATTGTTAAAATCAATACATTAAATAAAATGAATTTTAAAATCTTTTTATTATCTCTTATTAATTTCGAAAGTGCTTTACTTAAAGCGCCTAATAGCTTTTTTTTTGATAAAAGGTGAAGGTTTAAACATTTCCCTTGAAATGCCTTGCTAGACAGCAAATTATTTTTAAATAAGGTACTTTTACACGACGTGTATTTTGCAGTGGCTTTGTCAGATTAAAAATTCATATGTCAATGCACATTAGGGGTATAACTTATTCACATTTTTTGAAAATATCAAAATGGCCCTAGCATAGGCGAATAGTTAGGGTTGCCAGACACAAATCCGGAAAAAGCTGGTCATTAGGGGAGAAAAAGCTGGACAACCCAAAAATAAGCTGGATATTAAGAATAAAAAACTTGCTAGAATTTTTATTTACTTTATATAACTTTTTTTAAAAAAAACATAACATTGACTATAAAGTACGAAGAAACTCGTTTTTTCATTTAGTTCATTGGCATGCTTTTTTGTTTGCAAATGTTTGTCAAGAGATCGAGAGCCTTCATATTTTATTAGGATTGCTGTCTGACACAATTTACATTCTGCCGTATAAATATCTATTTTTCGAATCCAATTACAATAATTTGGATTTTCTTCCCATGTGTCATTAAAAACTGTTAGTCTCCGTTAAGATGGACCAGCTTTCTTAGTATCCATATTTCCGTTTTACTCTGGAAACTGAAAAACAATTTTTTAAACAGTTAATTGAAAATTTAATTTGCAAAGAAAAACTTACCGCTCTTCAGAAGGCTTGTTATTGTTATGAAATCAGCTGTTCTGGTGTTGAGCGAGGTTATTAGTGATAACACAATGAACTTCAGAAAACCTACACTTTTGCAAAAGTTTTTATTACGTTATTTTTCATAAAGGTAGTTTTATTTTAAGATTATAACAAAATATCAATTCTTCATCGTTTAGCTGGACAAATTAAATTTTAGCTTGAAACTGAACAAGTCCTAAAAAAGCTGTACAATCCAGTCGAATCCAGCCTGACTGGCAACCCTAGCGAATAGTCCATTGAAAACTATTAAAACAATTATTTTAATTTTTCGCGGTTTTTAAAAAGGGTCATCCACAAAACGCGGTATAGTTTTTTTTTATTTTTATTTGTACTTATACATTGAGCCAAAAACGTAAGCAAAACAACACGCACATACATTTTTAAATTCATGTCTTTTAATAATTAAGAAACTTTTTAACTTTTTTTGAATTAATTAATTAAATACTAATACTAATTATAACCACAATACTAATTATAATTAATAAAATATTTTTATTAAATTTTTTTCTTTATGAATTTTAGAAAATGGTGAGGTTTTTATTTTAAAACGACCCAAACAAATTGATTTCGTAAATAACTCAATTTTCGCTATCGCGTAGTGCTAGGATCAAAATTTGGTTATACCCCTAATGCACATGTCTACAAAAATTGACAAATTCAGAAGATTTAAACCTTTTTGTTTCACACGTTCGTTTTTGGTTCTATCTAACATAAACAAAACACATTCACCATAGCAAATTATATTTCTATTTTTCTATTCACTTTTATTTGTATTCCAGTTAATTAAAAATGTTGTTTTTTAAAGAATTTGTGTTAATAGATTTTAGTGTATATTTGCCGCCACAAACAAATGTCTTGCAAAACAGCTGGTGTCAGATTGTTTGTTAGTTCAAAAAAGAACACTTCTGATTGAAAATTTTTACACCGCTAATTTGATGATGATTCGAAGAATTTAGTTTTGGCGATTGTTTTTTATTATTTTTTTGCCAATATGTTTCTAAAACGACATTGTTATTAGACAAGAGTATAGCCTTCCTTAAAGGTAATTTTATTACGGAATTTCGGTATTCTTAGTTTATTCAATACACTAAACTGTTTTTGAGTTACGCGAATATATGTTGTGCAACTTCCTCCATTTTTGAAATACCGGTATATATTTTTGTAGATTTAAACTTAAAAATGTTTCTGCTGAATCGAATTATCGAAATCGAATTACTTCCTCGACAAAAGCTTACTAGTTTCTTGCGAGCTTTAATTTTCTGACATGAGGGTGGTACGAACAGAGCTCTGGTGTATAAATACTAGAACGAGATACATTGATGTCAATGGCCCCTGAGGGCAAAACATTGGTCTTCTCGAAACAAAATATATCACACTTTAGGATCAGACTGTAAATGCCTAAGATATAACGAAAATGTAAGAAGGCAACCTGGCTGACTTCCAAAACGTACTAATAGAAAGTTCGTACACAATTTTACTACTGTATTTCAACCATGTACACGTACAAAGTACCGAAACAATGCAACTATGTGTTTTGTTTATTAAAACGTTTTGAAATGTAAGTGATGCAATGCATAATACTTTTAAAATAAATCTGTATTGCTTGAAAATAAAATGTTAAATGTCACAAAGCATCAACTTTAAATCCGATGCTCTGATTGCTTTTTTGATGCATTACTAATACTTAGCAGTGACGGTTTGGAAGGGTTTGCATTGTATATATATTGTACTGCGGCGTTATTAAACATTATACTTTGTTCTCATACAAAGCAATTGACGTTTTGGAAGTCAGCCCCTCTTTGTTGTTTGTTGCCTGAAGGTTGTCTTTAAGAAAATTCCACATTAGAAAATGTTTGGTTCGAGCTTTTATTAAAATGACCGAACATATGCAAGCTTTACCTCGAGGTTCCTTGGTATCATATCTTATCTTACCATTTATTTTTACCAGATTTCTTGTAGTCTTTACAAATCATTTAGTGAAAGTGAATTTTATTAATTATATGGAAGGTAGCTTTCAAATATTGCAGCTCAAAAATTGTAGTTGAATTAGAACTGAGCTAGAACTGAACTAGAACTGTATAAGAATTAGAGCCGTACTAGAACTGCACTTGCACTGAACTTGAACTGCACAAGAACTAGAACTGAACTAGAGCTGAACTAGAACTAAACTAGAACTGATCTAAAACTGTACTAGAACTGAACTAGAACTGAACTAGAACTGAACTAGAACTGAACTAGAACTGAACTAGAACTGAACTGAACTAGAATGAACTAGAACTGAACTAGAGCTGAACTAAAACTGAACTAGAACTGAACTAGAACTAAACTAGAACTGAACTAGAACTGAACTAAAACTGAACTTAACTGAACTAGAATGAACTAGAACTGAACTAGAACTGAACAGAACTGAACTAGAACTGACGTAGAACTGAACTAGAACTGAACTAGAACTGAACTAGAACTGATTTAGAACTGAACTAGAACTAAACTAGAACTGAATTAGAACTAAACTAGAACTGAACTAGAACTGAACTAGGACTGAACTAGAGCTGAACTAGAACTGAACAAGAATTGAACTTAAACTGAACGAGAGCTGAACTTGAACTACACTAGAACAGAACTAGAACTGAACAAGAACTGGAACTGAAATAGAACTGAGGGCTGATTCTGGCAGTCGTGATCGAATACTTTTTCGACTCGAAAGCCATTTTGTTTACAGTTTTTTCAGTCAATACTGAACGAACCGAAATTTCTTTTTCAGTGTTGTGAAAACTCAAATATATTAGAAATAAAATTGCTTTCGAATCGAAAAATTATTCGATCACGACTACCAGAATTAGCCCCCTGAACTATTTGCATTGTTTTAAGTTAAATTTCAATTTAAAATGTCTTCTTTCACTTTTATAAGTAACATTAGGTACTAATGTTTATTGCAAAATATTTATAACAAAATATCATTTATATTCGTTTAACCTTCTTTAAATAAGTCCCTAAAGTTCATATATCATTTGCAGTAATAAATAACAGAAAATATAAAAAAAATCAATATTCAAAATTGTCGTTAAAGTTAAAAACATTTTAAAGATTTATTTTTGTCGTCACATTTTGGCATTCTGTGTTTACATGTACATTTTCGGTTTTTGCTTTTTAGTTTAACAATTTTTATTTTTATTTATTTTAGTTTAACAAGAAAAACAATCTATAGAATGTCATAACATTTGCTGACTGTTGAATATAAAAATAAAACGTGACCTCCATATTAAAATCCCCTTTCGATGGAATCAAGCAACAAAATATTTTTTTTACTCGCAACAAATGTAACTTTGACTTCGACTTTCCACTTTTTAAGGTCTTGTGTTTTATAAGAGTTTCTAGAGAATCGAAAATAAAAGAAAAGTTATCATTAACGAAGGATATTCTTCACAACCTTCTTTTCTTGAGCTAAACCTAGAAAAACAACAACAAATTATGCTTTTGTAATCTTAAGTTACAGAGGGGGAGGAGAAATGCTTTAAGATGTGTGTTAAGCTCAATTTTTTTTTTTTTTTTTTTTTTTTTTGGCAAATAAAGAAGAGGGTAGAGGTGAACTTTGTTTGTGTGTGAGTTAAGACATGCATTTATTTATGCATGTATTTAAGAACAGGGATAGATAAACTCTTACATTTAAGTTGCAAGAACTTTAAAGCCAAGTTATTTTATGTTTTTAAAATATACTTTGGCATACTTTCTCCTTTTATGTTAAAGTCTTGTATGTAGGGTTCCTATTCGGAAGAATATCGATCTTTTGGGAATCTTAAACAGTAAGTTGTAGGAATTATTAGGATATTTAGTAGTTTTATTTGGAAATGGAGATCCCAAAAAAATCTTACCACTCAGCTTTGTTTTACTAAGCTCAATTTTATACTTAATACGATTAAGATTACTGGAATACAAGAAATTTTGTGAGTATTCGGGAAAAAGTGGATGCCGGGGAATTAGGGACCCTTTTTCGGTTTTTACAAAAATTATAGTCTCTACAAAACATAAAGACAAGAAACGAAAAAATATTCATAAAGAATAGTTTTACACTCAAAATACAATGTAGTTAAACTCAAACGAAAATTAATTTTAAACAACTTAAAATTCATTTAAAAAACGAATCATTTACATTTCATTTAAAACAAATGCTTTTTACATTAATTTTTATATTTTTTATTTGTTAAACAGTTTATTCCTTAAAAAATATATTTTAACCGACAAAAATCAAACTAAATAGCAAAATATATACTGCAAAACATTTTTTTTGGTAGTTTGTTTTTTGAATAGCATAAGAATAAAATTATTCGTAAAATACCTATACTTTTATTCAGTTTTAACCGTACGGAAAACGAATTTAATAACCTAAAATCAGTTACTGTAATAATTTTATGAGTGTACACCTTTAAAAAAATTCCACTTACAGCTTAAATTAAAAACAATTTTTTTCGGCTTGAAATATTAAATTCCAAATAAATTTCACTTTTTTTCTTATTTAAAGGAAGAAATTGAAAAAATAAAGAAATATCTAATTTTCTCCCCTTTTTACTTTTTGCCTAAAAGTACTTTTTTTTATTTAAAATGTAAGTATTTTTGAAGAAAAATGTTTCTGCCTAAACACATATAAATCAAAATAAAACAAATAGAAGAAGCAAGGATCAGACTATGTTACCAAAAAAAAAAAAAAAAAAAAATGAGGGAAATTACAGAAATTTGAAGTCATTTATGTAAATTTTAGCCAAATAAATTTTATTTAAAAATAAATGTTCAAGGAAGGACACAACCAAAAAGAAAAGAAAAAAAAACGTAAAAGGCAAACACCATAGAAAAATGAAAAACAAATTTATTAGTTTAATTTTTAGCTTTAATGAGGTCCCTGGAGGTTTTCAAAACAAGAGTTTAAACAAAACAATTAAATTAAAGAAAAAACTGAAAATGATTACCATAAAGTTGAAAAAAAAAACAAGAGTCCTTTTTTAGGGAAATCCTAAAATCTTTAACAAAAAAAAATATAGATAGAAACGTTCATGCAAAAAAAACAACTTTCAAAAGAATATTTAGGATTTTAAATATTAATTAATTAACATTCATTTTTCAATTATCCTTTTTACTGTCTTACAAACTTGAATGGCTTTCGCCAAAATATACAATTTTATTATTTTAAAAAAGTCTACATTTATTTCCTTTTTTCTTCAATTTCCTTTCAGATTTTTCCTTAAATTACTCATGCAACGTAGAGATTTAAACAACAAATTAACACCACGTAAGTAAAAAGTTTTAAAAAATATTATCAAATTACAGTACACAAAATTATGAAATTAAAAAGAGGCTTAAGAAACTTCAAAATCTGTTAAAAGTTGCAATTTTTGTACTCTTCCTATTTTCCTGATTTAAGCGATTTGAAGTAATTTTTTTTTTAAATTTTTGTTACTTCAGTGCTAATGACTCAAGCCATAAGTAAATCTAGCTCATTCCGCAGGTATGTTGTAGTTTTAAGCATGAAGATATGCTAGAACTACTTAAGAGTTTTTAGTGCCTTGCCGGACAAACCGTCCTCGGTAACACGACAGGCTAATATTTCACCCAATCATTTTTGGCAGCATATTTTAGTTTAGTATTATATGCAGTCTCTTTAGAATTACTTGGAACAGAGTTAAGTTTTACTTGTCGTATATTTATGTCAAGCTTTTAGACTAATTAAAGGTAATTAAGAAGTCATGACATTGAAGAACCTTTGCAACTTATCATTGTATGGCCCTTAAAGCTCCTTTGTCTTTTAAATCAGTACGAAATATCACCAGAGATGACATCTTTATACAAATGTATGTATATAATATTTAGAATACTTTCAAATTGCTAATTACTTTTTAAGCTAATTTTTTTTTTTTTTTTGTATGTAGTGTTTTAGGTTTTTTTTTACAATACACGCTTATATACGTTCTTCATAAAAAGTTTAAGTTTGCCCAATATTCAATTAAAAAAATACTTCAATTACAGGTACATTTATAACAAAAGTATGAAAAACGTATATAAATTACACATTACAAATATAACCGGCTTATTTTACCAAAATAACCGGCTTATTCGATTTTCGGAAAATGGACATTTTAAGATATTCGACTTGGGCAAAACTAAAATAACCGACTTAAACCGGTCGAATACTATTAGATCGATCTCCCTAATGCATAGCTACTAAAATGTTGCACTAAGAATCATAGCTTGCTGCATGCATATCACCTCCTAACCAGTGTTCGAAAATAAACACTAAATATCGCTCCTTAGTGTTCGGTTCGGTAGATTTGTGGAAAACACAAACGTTTATAGTGATTTTTTAGAAAATCATAAAAAAATAACGTTTCCCTGTTTGTCATCTTTCGAACACAAAAATAATGCTGTTTTTATCCAAATCAACAAAAAGATGAGAACATTTAATTTCGTTTGAATTTTTTTTAAAACCACAAACTACGTTGTGTTCGGTTTAGCTCATTAATGTTAGTCCCTTTTGGCTGGTAAAAAAACCAACAATTTTTAACAAAAACAAAATACACATACGAAAAAAAAAACAAAAAGCCAGCAAAATAATTTTACACAAACAAAACATATACATACAGCTTGTCGTGCTGCGGTCGTTGCTTAAATTTTTTGTTTGTTCATTTCTTTATCAGTGTAAAAAAAAGAAACATTATAGAACATTAAAAAATAATGTTCGTCTACAGTATCACTACAATTGTTCGAAGAACACTACATAATGTTCGGCTCTTTCTTGAAAATATTTTCGAACGTTATTAATGGTTGTGTTCGTCTACACAATCACAAAAAATAAAATAAATATCTTTCTTGGGTGTGTGAGCCGAACGCTAAATAATGTTCTGTTAATTTTCGAACACTGCTCTTAACCCCAGGTCTACACTAAAGATAAATATCTCTGCAAGTTGGCAATAGCGTCGGCAGAATAACATAGCAATATTTCTTATTGCTCAGCTTATGTTAAAGTCATGGAAAAATATATTTATGTTAACTCATAATTTTAAAGAAATCAAGGATGAAGGAGCAGTGTAAAAATGACGCCATCTTGCAAAAATTATTTTTATTAATATAAATTTTTTCTAAAATAAAAATAGTTTTTGTAATTTTATTTTAGTGTTTATTTAATTCTTTACTTTAATTCTTCAACTTCAATTATAATTTGCTACCATTTTACAAACCTAATTTCTTTTGCTTCTATTTTTTTCTTTTTTGCTTCTTTTTTCAATTGACAACCAGCTTTGACGATTTATGTTAGCAATAATTGTAAACAAAAGTAAACTAACAATTATTGCAACATAAATTGCGGGCAATAATCATGTACAAAAAATTGCTGTCTACACTAAAGATAACATAATTTTGACACTGCAATATACAGTGCCGCACATATTTATTGGCACAACCAGCTTTTTTCATTTCACGGTCATTTTAGGAGCATTCTAAATATCCTATTGTTGGAAAAATATTTAATATTAAAAGTTTATTTTCAAAAGGTTTTGTTATTCGTGCTTAATTCCCAGTTTTTATTATTGATAAAAACACTTGAAATTTATTGTTGATGGGATAAGCTATTCCTATGCGCATTTCACTGGTTGCTTAGGCCAGATCATCAGGAAACTTCATCCACAAATATTTTAGAAAAACTAAAGATATTAAACCAAATAAAACTGTTAAGCGTTTAAGACTTATAGCAACAGTTCTACTTTTAATAATATCAAAAATTTAAATTACTTTTTGATAAAAAACAGGCAAGTGCACGGCCTAAAAAAAACACTTAATTAACAACATCTTTTGTAAGTTGTTGTTGTTTTTATTTTGTTTTCCTTAACCTACTTACAACTACAATTAATGTTGAGAGAATTTCAGATAATTGTAGTGGGGAATGTAAGATGAGATAAACCCACTGTCTATTGTTGATGTGTTTTGTTTAAACTTTGATATTATTAAAAGTAGAACTGTTGCTATAAGTCTTATACGCTTAACAGTTTTATTTGGTTTAATATCTTTAGTTTTTCTAAAATCTTTATGGATAAAGTTTCCTAATGATCTGGCCTAAGCAACCAGTCAAATGCGCATAGGAATAGCTTATCCCATCAACAATAAATTTCAAGTGTTTTTATCAATAATAAAAACTGGGAATTAAGCACGAATAACAAAATCTTTTGAAATTAAAATTTTGTATTCCCAAAAATTGAAATTACTTTTTGATATTAAAAGTTTATGTTATTATTTAAACATTCAAAAAAATTTTCATTCAAAAATTTGCATAAAATAAATTTTTGGAAGGAATTTACCAAAAAAATGCACAATAATGCAGCGCAAAACTATTGGCACACTCAAACTGTTATTTGATTTATTTCTTATTTTGTTAATGGTTTGCCAACTTATCTAAGAAATTCTAGCAACTTTTGCAGTTAATGTGACAGTTTGCTAAGAAAATTTCATAAATTAGTCTACAAAACTATAAAATAAGTCAAAAACAAAAAAAAAACTACCACATCTCAGCGCAAAATAATACTGCACCTGCACAATCAAGACAAATCGTACGCTGAGATTGGTAAATTAATGGACAGAAGCCGTTTTACAATTCGAAGTATTGTAAATCGTTTTAAAGGGCAGTCGATCTTGGAAAATGTAAAAAGAACAGGCCGTCCCAGAATATTAAGTGATCGCGAGCGTAACCAAATAGTGCGGAAAATTTGAATAAACCCCAAGAAGACATCCACAGAGATTGCCGCTGAAGTTAAGGAAGACGTTCGTATGTGGCTTATATAAACCATCGCACAAGTCCTACCCCATCCCCCACAATCTCCAGACCACAATCCGATAGAGCATTTGTGGGAAGAACTCGATTGACGTGTGAAAAAGAGGCCAATTTCTAATAAATCTGACCCAAAGAAGGCATTGATAGAAGATTGGCGACACATGGGCGAGGGAACAACGAAAAAGTTGGAGCATTCCATGCCAAAACGTTTAGATGCAGTTAAAAAAGTACTAAATTGATATACCATATAATAATTTTTTCGTTTTGCGTGATATAGAATAAGGTATGCCAATAGTTTTGTGCAGTAGAATTGCTATTATTTTTTGTTAAATATGTTGCAAATACTTAATAAAATTAAATTTTAATTAAAGAAATATTTGCATAACTTAATAAACTGAAAAATGTTTATGGGAGACCATTTTTTCACTTGTACAATGTTCCAATTCGCCGTGCAGCGGGCTCAAACATAAAAATTCTCGTTGTGCCAATAAATACATATGTGCGGCACTGTATGTATTTCGCAATATTTATCTCTGGTATAGACGGGCAGTAACCTATGCTTAGCGTGTTAACAAAACGGTTGCTCCTGCCATGTCGTCATAGAAGTCTTCAAACTTCAACATTACACAGTTGAAGTCCCTACGAGGGTAGACTATAAGATATGCAAGATTATTTTTGTAATAATTGACACTTTTTTTCAATTCTAAATAGCATAAACAAAGATATTACCCTAAGCAAAACACATTGACTAGTGGGGCCACCTGTTTTTAATTAAAATCATTTAAAAAAAAAAAACATCAAAATGTTGTTTGCCATGTTCCTTTTGTAGATGTATTTGATAAGAAGATTCTATGATAAATAAAATGCAAATAATTGAGTTTTAGCAAATACTTTTATAGAAAGCAACACACCCGTTCTTATTTGTATATTTGCAAAATTTGTACACAAGATAAAAATGATAAAATCTTGTGTATTCGTTTGTTTGTATTCTTAAGCTCCAAAGTTCTAATAGAAGCGTCATTTTAGCAACTGTTGCTTTGGAAATAATAAAAAACAGTATTATTTGACATTTCATATTTACACCGAACATTAAAAAAACTCGGAAAAAAAGACTAAAGAAAAGTAATGAAGGAAAAAGCAATGGAAAAAGATCTAATAAAGAAGAAAGAAAAAAATAAAAGAGAAAACATAAACGTTCATTGTGTCACGTAAAATACACTGACATACAAACATACATTTGAAGCTAAATTAACAAAAAAGAAATCGGAGCAAATTCAAATAGGTACCTTTTCTACTATACTGCACACACGTTCATACACAGGTTCGTTTATTTATATTACAAAGTTTTTTTTTTTTTAAATCATGTATGTATGTGGATTTGTGTCAATAAATACCACATGTTTGTTTATTTTCCTTTTCGTTGTAGTACTCGAAAGTGCCTTGATATACATACATGTGTGTTTGTGTGTGTGTGTTTAGTTGCCATAGCAGTATCTTTCACTTCCTTTATGTGTTATTTATCCTTTTGTCAATGTTAAATGACAATAACACTTTCAGTAAGAAAGAGAAAAATTTGTCGAAATTCTTTTTTTACAAATTTACTCATTTTTGCTATCGTACAATGTTTTATTCTATGCTTTTCTTTTATTGAACAAAAAGATTTTAAATTAATGATTTAAGTCCTTTTTTCATTTATCTTTTAAACTCAAGCTTGATAATGTTTGAAATTGAAGTTATTGAAGTTCCAATTATGATTTTAATCAAATGTTTGCTAGTTTCTTTTTCAAGATGTTCGATTTTCTTTGATGTTCATTTAATTTATCAAAGAAAGCATTATATGACATTCATTTTTCAGAATTAAAATTTAAGGGACACATAATTATTTAGAAAATCAGTAATCAAATGAGCACAAGAGTACATAAATATTAATTTGCGGGAGTATACCCTATTTGGGATCCATGGGTAATCGTTTTTATGTTTTATGTTGTATGTTGTAAGGTAAAAATTATTTGTGCCAATTATTATTTAGATGTCTTCATCTTTATAAGATTTGTTTGCCTTTAAGTGATTTTAGTGATTTGGGCCTACAATAATAATAACATTTTGTTATGACATATAAGCTTTACTAACAGTTATTGGCGCCAAGTTTTGTGTCAACTCCAACATTTATAAGGAGGAGTGAGTAGCTTTTGTATGGGAGCCGAAATTTGTATGGCTAAATATAAATCGATTCCAATAAATTTTGGTTAGATGATTTAGATTGCAATAAATTTAGTTTTGACCAGATTAAAATTAAATACCGACTTTATTCCAGAATATGTATGAGGGCCATAATAAATCCATTCTCAGACTTTTTCCTTTTGATAATTGAAACATACGCACCTAATTTAATTAAATTACAACATTTACTTTGTGCACAAGGTTACAAGGACAGACAAACAGCCAGCCAGGCGGAAATACATTGTTAGATGGACTCAAAAAATGATTTTGAGTCGATCGGTATATCTACTTACACAGAAAAAAATATCTCAAGAAAATTTTTAGCAACACAGTTTGTTAAAAATAAAATTTTAGGTCAACAAACTTTTTGTTTGATTCAAAGAAAAAGTTTATCAAATTTACACTTTGCAAAATAGCACTCAATAAAACATATTTAATAATGAAATAATTAAATATTTCTTCATATTCAATATAAAAAATATTTGAATCAAAGTAAAGACAGTATTTTAACAACTCTTGTCCATTTTTAAATAGCTCATAATTCTCATTTGTTTTACAGTTTTATTTGAATAATATATTTAGTTTTGCCAAAGTCTTTGGAAAAGGTTTCCTAATGATCTGAACTTACTTATCCCCGCATAATAAATTTTAGTGTTTTTATAAAAATATAAAAATCTAAAATTTATGACATCATCATTAATAAAAAAAAAATAAAGATTCGATTAACATTTTGTTTGATTTATTCAACATTTTCAACAATTTATTTTAACAAAACAAGTAAACATTTTGTTGAAAAAATTATTTTGGGCAACAATTTTTTTTATTGACTAAATAAACTTGGTTGTTGAGTAAAAATTTAACAATTATACATACAAACTTTTTTATCAATACCGCAAACATCGCCATCAAATAAGCAGAAACACATCCCAACAAGCCGAAGTCAACATTTGATATAAAATGACTTTATCATTTGATATCAAGCTTAATTCTCAAACCTTTTTCAATCGTTTGATTTTAACATTTAAATTTAAATTGATAATAATTGTAATATACATATGAGTATTTGACACATCAATTTGATATCGGTATTATACAATTGGCAACATTAAAAAATGGCGATTAAAGTTAAATAAATGCCTTTGAAAATTGAAGCACAGCCGCGAATAACGTTTAAAGGAAATAAGGCCCTAATTATGTAAAACGCAACGCAACGCCAAAGAATTATATTTAAGGCAAAAAAAAGTCATAAATATTTTGTAATTTTGTTGTTGTTTTCTACAGAAATTCATGTACCGTTTTTAAATTTTCAACGCCACAAGTTGTGAGGCGCTTGAAATTTTAAAAGGCTATGCGAATTTCTGTAGAAATCAACAACAAAATTACAAAATACTTTAACTTTGTTTTTGCTTTCAATGTAATTCTTATTGTTGAGTTGGATGAGAACAGTTTTATTTGTGTGCTCGAAGATGACAAACAGGGAAACGTTATTTGTTTAATAATTTATTACACAAACACTACTATTTTCCACAATTCTACCGAACCGAACACTACGGAGCGATATTTAAGTATTATTTTCGAACACTGCTAAGAACTCTTATTATAGAATAAGCTTTCAGAAAAATACTTTTCTAATCTGTATTAAGATTAGATTCTTTATCACAACATTCTCAAAAACAGTGACAAAACTATAGCGAGTATAAGTCAATTGCAATCATATTTGTTGTCATGTTGTAGGAAATCTCTTACGATAAGCTTATTCTATAACACATTTACATTTTGTTTTGGTCGGTTAGGTACCCTTGTCACTATTGTGGTGTGGTTTTAAAATACACATTTATACAAAAATTCTAATTTTGCAAAATATTTGATTTTTGAGAAGAAGAACCTTTGAATTTACAAAAATGTGATTTGTCAATGAAAAAGTTAGTTTTAGGGGAAATAATAATTTTTATGAAAAAACATGGTACTTTTTACATTTTTAAATGTGATGTTTAAAGGAAAACAGTAAAATTTCGCTATAGTTATAACTATTTCGATATATATATGACTTTTTAATAAAAAAAATATACATACTTTGCAAGAAATTATTTTAACCCTCTAATGCCAAGTTTCAGAATAAATGGGAAAAGGTATATTATGAAAATAATTTTTAAGGTATTTTTTGGCCTTTGAGTTAAAAAAAAAATATTTTTAAGCTCGTACAATGAGTCGTTTACGTTCCAGGTGAGAAAACATCAAGGAGAACCTGGAGAAACCTTTGGGCATCAAGTTTGTTAGTTTTTATTAAAAATAAAAACTTATTAAACAAATTACATGTTTTAGTCTTGTTTATGATACTTAAAAAAAAAACATTTTTATTATTTGAGCAGCATAAATGAAGTTTGAACAAAAGCATTGTGTTCGAGATTGTTTACAATGCTTTTAGAGCTTTCAAAGCTTCTACAAATAATTTTCTAGATCTTTAAGAAATTTTAAAAAAGGGAAATTAATATTAATTAACTAGGCGTTTGATCCCGGTTCTGCTCGGGATTTTTTAAATAACAATTAGATACTGGAGAATTTTGCTTAAAGCTTGACCCCAGCGCTATCTACCGGGTCAAAATTTTATCAGGAAACTTAACAAAAAGTTTAGTAAATATTTTTTGTGAATTTCAGCCAAATCGTACCATAAATAAAATATCACAACAGCGCCACCTATCGGGATTAAACTTAAGAGAAACCTGGCTCCCAACTAAAATAATTTATTGTCCAAGTTTGGTGTCGATCGGTCCAGCGGTTTTTCAGTTTTAGATTAGCTTATATATTGGACGTCAGTACAAATTTTGTAAAGCATGCCCTGAGGCACTCTTAGGCATTAGAGGGTTAAGGAAAATGTTACTTGAAATGTTAGACACTGCCTAAACTATGACAGATATTGCTTGAAATGGAACATTTTATACTTTAAAAGAAACAAAAAAATTAGATATTGCAGAAATTATAAAATTGTATTAAAAGAAATCGCATTTTTCTTTAATCTGTAATGGAAAGATAATAAAATCACATATTATTCAAAAATTTTCATTTAAGGAAAATAATCTCATGTTGTAAAAGATTTGGCTTCTTAAAAGCATTTGTAAAAATGAAAAATGTTGAACATTTTTTTTTTTTTTTGTTAGTTTTTAACCCAAAAATTTCTTAAAAAAAACTCAATAAGAAAACAAAATTTCCTTTAAACTTAATTAACTTTTTTCCAAAACATGTTATTGTGTAAAATTTTTTTATAAGTTTTTTTTTTGTAAAGCTAATTTTATCCCATTTACGAATTTTGTACGGCCCCTGAAGTGCGGATTAGTGACAGCAATTTGACATAATTTTCACAGCGATAAGGGATGTTGAGCCATAACTATAAAGTGCTTATTCACAAATATTACCCCTGTAAATCCTAAGAGAATATTAACTTTTTTTTTTTTGGTGTATTTTGTTGCAGTTGTTGTATTGGTCTCCCTTTTTTCTAACTTAACATTAGCATTAAGTATTAAAAAAGCAAAAAATTTTATTTGATTTGAAAGTGACCCCAAAAAGAAAAAAAATTATGAAATGGAATCAGGGGAAAAGTTGATTCCGTTCTTTATACAGTGACAAATGTCATTATCTGTCAAGTTTTTTTTTTCTCTTAATTTTTCGTTTATTGTAGTGGTAATACATTCATATGTATTTGCTATAAACTTATAGTTGGTAGTGCTGGGAAACTATCGATAGTCTTAAAATATCGAAAGGAAAAATATCAATATAGATTTTATTTTTATTATTAAAAATACAGCTATGAAGACATGTAACAGCAGCTATACACACACACAGTTGTTTCCGCAAGTTTTTACTTGCTATTATTAACTCGCGCTGAATTACAGCAATGAATACAAACAAGAATGCAAGGTTGTATGGATTGCTTAGCTGTGCTTTTTTACTGGTAATTAAAGACCTTTAAGTCGAAATTTGTACATGTTTACATAAGGACTGAAATGTCAAATATTTTTGTAATGTTGTAAAAAAAATGCATATCCAAATGCAATTGCAATTGCGAGCAAAGGATAAAACAATGAACGACCATTAGATGATAAGTCCGCTAGATTGATTACCTTTTGGGTTGAGAATCAAAACCAATTTGGAAAGTTATCAAAAGTTGCAATAAAATATCTTATAGTCCCTGCTACTTCAGTTCCTTCAGAAAGGTACTTATCAATTTTTCAAAAACTGTCATATAAAATAACGTGCGTACATACATATGTATGTCTCATACGTTCAAAAAAAGTGATAAAAACAACGAACTGTACACTGATAGGAAAGGCGTCATAACGGTGATGTATTTTGACATCAATACTATGACAAGTGTCTTCGTTTTTGACCCCATGACACTTGTCATCATTGTGATGTCAACCTTAACATCACTTGGCCAAAGTGTCATCAGGGTCAAAATGAAATTATGCCATCAATGGGATGACACATCGGCATCACAGAAATGACGAACATGTCCTCAGTGCGATGACGCAGTAGCATCGGAGAAAGTACACATTAGCATCAATTAAATGACAGTTTGTCATTAAGTCAAAGTCATTATACATTCAGTCGATAGTAATATCGATAGTATCGATAAAGAAATCTGAACTATCGATATATATCGATAGTATCCCAGCACTAATAGTTGGGTAACTTAATGTGTTTAGTATCAATATGGCTAAAAACCCATGCTTACCTATAACTGGAAAAGCCAACCCACCCATTATTTGACATTTTGTGTCAGCAGACTCGATACCAATTGAAAAAAAAAATAATAATAATAATAAAGGCACATACACACAAAACAGTGTTGCCACTTTAGGGTAATTACCCGAAATTCGGAATGTGGTATCATTTTTACTGTGGTGGGCAGGGCTGTCAGATGTAGCGATTTTTCGCCAATCGTAGCGATTTATAAACCTTATTGGCGATGCAATTTTGTGTTTGGCGACATGGCGATTTTTTTGGCGAAATTAAAAAAAGTTCGCGATTATTTGGCGATTTCTAAAACATATTTTTACATATTTATATGAACAAATTTATAAGTACGGGCTAAATTTTTTCTTTGAATTTTTAACAAATTTTAAAATCGCATTACGAATGCGATTGTTTTAAATGATAAATTGATAATATTGAATAGACATTTGGAATAAAGCTTAAGCTTTCTTAGATTTTCGCACATTTTCCTGATCAGAAGTTATTAATAATCGGATCTTTACCGAAAAATTTATTTTGCAAAAAAAATTTAAAAAACGCAATCGTTTTCGATTGCATATGAAATGGGTTTTTTAAAATAAATAAATAATAATGTATACTGGGTAGTATGCAAAAATAGTTGAGTTAATAGCGAAATAAAATCAGAAAATTTTTTTTAAAAAAAGTTGCATTGATATCGGATTCTATATAGCAGTATTAAGCGTATTTTTCAATGTGGTGTGCAAAGCGAAAAAATGCGTAGTTTTTTTTACACAGTCCACTTTTTTTCAAGAAATAAAATCAAATATTTCTTTAAAAATCTTAAAAATTTAAAAAAAAAATAAATATTCGCTTGAAATTTTTGAAAACCCTGATTTTATATAGAATCGAAAACGAATCAGGGTTAGAAGGTAATTTTTAAAAATAATTCATGTAATTTGTTTAGAAGATTAAGTTGACTTAAGGTATTTGAATACACCGTTTAAGATATTTATCCTTTGCTTCAAACAAATACAAAATTTTACCATATTCTTATATTCACATAGAAATCACGCTTATAAAAACTCATTTTTTTTGGATCAAACTCTACTCATTTTGATAAAGTTAATGTTTTGGCACAATTCAATTAACTGATCACACAAGTTCTAGGTTTTAAGATAATCAGCCTTTTTATGTTTACAAAAATTCTAGTTCCCTTCAGCATACTTTTGCAATTTGAAGTCGCCAAACTTTTTGCGATTGCGATTTATGACTTACAGATTACAGAATTCAAGTGAGAATCACAAGTGTTAAGCGTTTGGCGATTGTCTACTATAATATAAACACACTGATAGAATAAGGATAAATATGGAAAATGTATATAAAGGTAAAATACACTTACTTGTATACTCTTTTTTATATAAAACTTTTATTTGGCGATTTTTTTTTACCAAATATCTAAAAAAAATAAATTGTTGGCGATTTTCGGTATACTATTTGGCGATGAAGGTCAAAAAAAATCTGACAACCCTGGTCGTGGGTAGAGCGTGGGTAATTTATCTTAGGTGAAATTCAGGTGTTATTTGAAATTCTTACTTCAGATTCCCAAATAAAAGCAAGATTGGATTTCAGTGATGACATTTATTTCTTTTTAAATATTGTTGCTAAAAGATGCAAAGTCTTCTTTACCAAAGTCTCGGTTTCTTTTTAAGAAAAGACTTCAATCATTAAATATATATTTGGACTCTAAGATTTGAATAAAGATGACTATCATAGAGATTTAGAACCTGAATCTTATTTAAAAAAGTTATTCAAACTAAAAACTAGCCTTCGGGAAGATATGTTTCCAATATTCCAACATAAAATTAATTTTATTTTTATCTTGCATTTTTTAAATGCTTTAGTATGAAGAATATTTAACGCCTTTTATAGTTGTAAAACTGAATTACGAAAGGGACAGTTGCATAAAACCCTGCAGGCATTTTGTTTTCTAAATAAGGTATAAAGGATATTTTTAAGACCATGAAACTTAAAATGGTAGACAACACAACAAAAATTAATTTTAATCGCAGATTGATATACGGCATTACCATTTGAAACTGATTTCAGACAAATAGGCACCGCTCCTGCCGTTGACGAAACGCATTGCAGACGTCCAAGCCAGCATTGCTGGCTGCATGTCACGAATAAAATGAACAATGTCGACATTCTCAACTGTTGCTAGTTTATCGGCATGCACCAGCGACTTCACAGCCCTATGGAAAACAATCAACAGGTGTCACAGCGCATGTCTTAAACGCCTAATTGACAGTTTATTTTATTAAAATCAACACATCGCATTTATTTGTGAAAAAATAAGTTGCGTCATTCGAATGAATCATAAAGTCGCCTATAAGTTGCGAAAATCGATGGCTGATTGTCAAAGTAAATTTGAATAATTTGGTTGCGTTGTTCAAGCATGAATCTATTCATGATGATGTGCCTGAGCAAAATCTGCAAGCAGTATGACAGTTCGTTTGGCAGCTAACCTTTCGTAAGCTCTATCGGGCTAAAAAATACCCATTATAAAGAAATGGCAATCAACATGTTGAACCAAATATGGAAGTTAAACTCATTATTTTAGGAGTTTTATTTTAAGTTTTATTAATTGTTTTTAAGACTCTAATGTTATTTTAGTTAATTTATTTCAAATTATAATAAGCAATCTTAACAGTTTGATTTCTTCTTTCAATGAGTTTGTTGTGTTTTTGCTTCTTTGTAAATGTCTTGTTATTAAAGAAAACTGCAATTTTATATCAGGTGTAATTTCATTTATGTCGGGTAATTTTGCTTCATTTCAAGTGTCATTTTGAATATTGCTGGGGGTAACACTGACACAAAATCAAAAATCGAACTTTTGTATATAAGAGAGAGAGAGAGAGGGAGAAAATTTTAAATAGTTGTAAACACACATACACAAACGTACTCGTATCTACCTAGCGGTAAATATTGACAGGACCGAAAGTGGCAGACCTTTTTGAAGGCCTTTATACTCCTTTCAAAAAGATCCGCTAAGGTGGCAATTGTTGTTGGTTTATCATTATTACCAAAAGACTTCACGTAGCCCCAAAGGAGAGGTGTCAAATAGCCATATCGGAATATTGCTAATTTAAGAACAAAAAATCACCAAATCTGGCAACCGTGATTAAGACTGCTTTTTGCTTGGGCTTGTAGCTGCTTTTGCTGACACTTCCATCTCCATGTACCCCTGAGTAAAAACAGTATTCACCGAGGTGTCAGTCTTAAGGCCCAACCACAATATGCATAGCCTTGCTTAACCTACTGTCAAAAATTAACAAAAAGTCTCTCAAAATGTAAAAAACAATTAAAAAAACATTTGATTCCGTACGGAATGTGCGATTAGATTCGCATCTTGCTTAAGCAAATGACAGTTTCATTACATTAGCAAAAAGTTTCCTTAAGTTCTATATGGTTTGCCTAATACAATTTACATGTATTCGCACATTTGCTTAAGCCAACATAAGCACATTATGGTTGGGCATTCATTCTGTCATTTTTAAATTAAACTTTTTATTTTGTAACTGAGTTTATGAGTGAAATTTGTAAAAAAAAAATGATTTTAAAATCAAAAAGGGGCTCAAGATTAAAAAAAGGCGCCAAATTAAAAATATTATAAAACTATTTTTCCTAACAACCTTGTATATGCTTACATACACATTTATCTACATATATATGGATGAATACATACATATCGTTACCTAAAACGCAAAAGGCCCTAACTAACAAAAAATAAAAAATCGACTTTTTCATTAAATCTGATGAATTGCATCAACACTAATGTCCACAATAAATTTTGGAATCTTTCAACCAAAATTAGCGCTTTTATTAACAAAAAACAAACGGCCCTATCTACAAAAGATTATATGGATACAAGGTAAAAGACCTTACTAACAGTTTGCATAATATGCAACATTGTCAATTGTCAAAACAACTGGTAGGTTTTACAAGAAAAATATAAGGAAAATAAATTATAAGCAGTTTTAGGCAATTTATCAATTAACATTTTGAATAGTAATTTGCTTCTCCTGTGAAATTTTCAAAATGTTAGATAGGGCGTTTTGCGTTTTAGGTAACGATATGTATATAAATATAAAAAAAATTTACATATGTGTTATCTGCAATGTATTCGTGTAGCTGTGCAATTCGATATTTTTTTTACATTTCAAAGTGGTGGGACAGTGATGAGTGAGCTCCGTTACAAATATTGATCAATTTTATTTTTCATATAATTTTCTATCATTCTGTTCTTTTTACTTAAAGTTCAATCAGGATTACCATTCATTTAGTTTTACGAATTGTTCTACATTCTGCATACACATAGAAAAATATCGTAGCCTTAAATGCAAACGGACGTAACTACATTTTTATTTTTTTTTTACAGGAAAAGCAAGAAACTTTACAAAATCAATAGCAACAGGGTGTTTTTGGCGTATGAATTTCTTTAATTAAGTCGACATTTTTAATCGCAGGGGTCTAAAATTTGAATAAAACGAACAAAGATCAATCAGTTATGTCCGTTTGCATTGAAGGTGACGATATGTGAAATTTTCACTATTCTTTTTTATAATATTTATGTAAACATATAAAAGAGCTTTTTAAATATTTATATGTATTAGAACATAATTTCGTAAACTATTGTAACTATTGTAACTATTGTAAGTTTTGAATTAAAATGTTTACAAAATAATTTTAAAAATAATAATAAATAAACTCACAAAATTATTGCAGTAACGGACTGTAGTTTATTTAAGAAGTAATCCGTTCAATCATTTTTAAATAAATAAACATTTAAAATTTTAAGCAAATTGATTTTTAACTGATTCTAACATTTATTCAAAAAACTAAGTGCATATTAATACGGATTTTCAGTTGCAGTTAATATGGTCCGTTGATTAAGTTAAATTCTTCCTTATGTTAAATTAAATGAAAACGTTATTTAAAATAACGAAAAGTTCATATAATTTTTACTGTGAAAAATTCAATCGCGAATTCCGTAATAACAAATGAATATTCAGTTATTTTATATAATTTAACAACCAAAAATATATTTTTACTTATCTATAAAAAACGATTTGCTTGTTTTGTGTAAAATCATTCCCAGTTGCTATTTGCTAAAATAATTTAGTTAAATATATCAAATTTTAAAAGTAAAATAATTTCGAAGCCATATCGGTCATGCTGCTGGTGTCTTATAATTGAGAGTTCTTCTGTAAACAACGTGGTCAGTACAACAAAAGTAAAAAGTACGTGTGTAACGGGGTAAGTAAATAATAATATTCTCTATCTCTCTCATTAGAAAAACAAGTGGACAGAAGTCTGTCTGGTATTTTTTAGAAATTCGGCTCTTTTGTGGAGTAAACGATAATGACTGAATTTAAATAAAATAACTGAATATTCCTTTGTTTTGACGGAATATTCTGTTAATTTTTTGATAGTTTATTTATATAAAATAACTGAAAATGTTCTTCTATTTACGGAACATGGAGTTGAATTTTTGACAGTAAAATTAAATGAACTTTTCGTTAAAAATAAATGAAAAATAAGTTGACCAGTTTTAACAAAATTTTCATTTATTTTATAAAGGGTTTTTTTTTAAGCCCGATAGAACTTGAAATTATAAAAAATAACACAAAAAATTAAATTGTAATCAAAATTTTATTTTTATTCGAAAGATCAATACGTGACATTAACATTTGAAAATGATTTCGGGCATATGGGCACCGCGGCTGTTCTTGACGAAGCGCATTCTGGACGTCCAATTTTGGGCCACTTTTTCGAGCACTGCTGGCCGTATGTCACGAATAACACGAACAATGCTGGCCTCCAAGGCGTCAATTGTTGCTGGTTTATCAGCATAAACCAGGGACTTCACGTAGCCCCACAGGAAATAATCGAGATTTGTCAAATCGCACGACCTTGGAGGCCAATTGACAGGTCCATTTCTCGAAATCAACTTATCGCCAAATTTTGATTTAAATAAGTCGATGGTTGCGTTCGCCGTATGGCACGTAGCGCCATCCTGTTGAAACCACATCTCCTCCGGATCAATGTCATCCATATTTTCAAACAAAAAATCATTGATCATGGTGCGGTAAAGATCTCCATTGACCGAAACGCGAGCTCCGGCCTCATTTTTTAAGAAATAAGGTCCGATGATGCCACCAGCGTGAAAACCGCACCAAACGGTGCATTTTTCTGGATGTAATGGAGTCTGTAGGGTCTCTTGTGGATTGGTCTCGCTCCATATGCGGCAATTTGGCTTATTAACAAACCCGTTAAGCCAAAAATGCGCCTCATCGCTGAACACAGTTTTGCGATAAATTGTCGTCTATAAGTTGCGCGAATCGACGACTGATTTTCAAAGTAAATTTGGATAATTTCGTAGCGTTGTTCAAGCGTGAGTCTATTCATGCTGATTTGTCAGAGTATACTGAAACGATAAAAAAAAATATTTCATCAAAATTTAATTTTTTGTGTTACTTTTTACAATTTAAAGTTCTATCTAGCTTAAAAAAAACAGCTTTTATAACAATTGCCGTTAATTTCACGTACAGAATTTTGTGAGTGTATGAAATAGTGTTCTAGGCAAAATTTTCAAACGGTTTCTTTATTAAAAAAAAAAAAAAAATGTTGCTGTATTTTGAGTGAAAATGTTGCTGCCTATTGTGACGAAGCTTAAAATCTTGAATTAAAAAAAATCAAAAAATGAATTTAATCAAAATCTGAATCGAAGCAAATACATTTGTATTCAAACGTAAAGAATTTCATAGAGAATGGTTTGTTAATTAATTCAATAATTTATTTATATTGATTTTGATTTTTCACCAAAAGCTAATAAGATTATTGAGGATTTGCAGGCTGTCTATCTGTCTGGAACTTTTATTTTAGTTAAACTTATTTTTATTTTTTTTCTCTGCCATTTTTATTTTAGCAAAACTTTTGTTAGATTTTTCAATCGATTTACAAAATGTGAAAAAGCTTGTTATTGAATAATTGATTAAGTGTCAAATTGTGTAGAAAAATATAAAATAAAAATATTCATTTTATGTTACAAAAAATTTTTCATAGAATTAAAATGTATTGCTGTTAGTGGCAGTATGAAATGCAGTTTGTATGGAAATTTTATTAAATTCTTCATTTTTTTAATATATTTGGCTAATGGAGCAAATAGTATTTAATATTTTATTTTAAGGGGAACTTGGCAACTTGTTAAAGTTCACAAAATTAAAAAGAGAAAAATTTTATCGTAAAAAAATTATTGTTACAGAATTGGTTCTATGGTAAAATTTTGTGGTGGTTAAAAAATGTACAATACCAGATAAGAAGCATATTTTTACTTTAACTTTTTGTGTGAGTTTAACTACCTGTTTTTACAAAATGCAAACAAAATTTTGTGTGATAAATAATATTGAAAACAAAAACAAATTTTCGTATTTGGTTGTAGTTCCAATATAATTTCTCACACAAAATATTGTTTTCATTTTCTAAAAGCAGGCAGTAGGAAACCTTTTCCAAATATTTTAGAAAAGCTAAAAATATTAAACAAATAAAACCTTAAAGCGAATAAGATTTATAAACACTCAAAATTCTACTTGTAACAATATCAAAGATTAAGCAAAACACCAACAATAAACAGTGAGTTTATCTTTTCTTACATTTCCCTACAAATGGTTGGCTTTTTTCCGACTCGAATTGTAGTTGTAAAAAAAATTAAAAACAAATTTCTTCATTGATTCTGTTTTCTTTTTTTTTAATGAATTTGGGAGGATTTGTGTGAATTTTTGATAGTGGCTTGAGCAAACTTATTCATATTATAGTTAGCCCTTAAAATTTAAAATTTAGTTTATGAAACAATATTGATAAAAGCACATACAAACATATTGCACTTGATCAACAAGAGAGTATCAAATCGAAATTTAAAAATTTTCAGGAGAAGCAAAACAATATTATTTAAGGCATATAAAAAATATTTCTGTAGTCATTTGACAAAACGACATCTCCCCAGATAAGAAAATTTTCCAGATCTTTCTTTTAGTAAATATAAAATTTCAATGCGCTTCTTTTGGTCTAATCGCCGTATTTCTACGCAATCGAGAAATTTACCTTTTTTTTAGATTTTTCCTTAATTTCAATTTGGCGAAAAAAACTTCCTTTAGAGCATTAAAAACATTTTCAAAAATCAAACAAAAAACTGTTAATTTCCATCATACAATAGAGCCTGCCTGCATTTAGTTTAAGCACATATTTACCAATTTCCTTTTAACAAAACACTTGCTCAAGAAAGAAGTGGTTTTTCAAAAGCAAAGTTTGACAAACCTACCACTTGTCTGAGACAAGTAGATTTTTAACTGCCTGTTTTTAGAAAACGTGAACAAGTGAGTGAATGAGAAATTATATTGAAAACAACAATAAAAAACGAAAATTTGTTTTTGTTTTCAATATAATTTCTCACTCACTCACTTGCTTACGTTTTCTAAAAACAGGCAGTAAATCAATAAATCGCGAGCGTTCGTTGAGACAAAACGTCTTGCACCGACAGAGGTTCTTTTAAAAAGACTATGGCCCTAATCATGTAAAACGCAACGCAACGCCAAAGAATGACAATGCACACAAACAAAGGCATACATTTTTTGTAATTTTGTTTTTGCTTTCTACAGAAATACATGTACCGTTTTAAAATTTTCAACGCCACAAGTAATGAGGCGTTTAAAAAAACTACAGAAGAATCCGAAAAGAATAACCCTCTTTCCATCCTACGTTGCGATTCTGCTAAAGAAAAAACCGAGAGACATGAGAGAAGTCGAGAAACATTTCTAGAGACACTGATGCGCTTCTTTACTGGCGGTATGACATGGTATGCATGTCATTCTATATTTGTCGCATCTGAAAGACTATTGTCATCTGCAGGTCTGGTTCATTTGACTTGCAAAATTATCTATCTCCGTAAAAGTTAAGAATATTTTGTTTAAAAAAAATCTTGATTTTTACAGCCATATTCATAAAAAGTTCTTATTTTAAGCTTATAGTATGTAATAACTATTAAACGCTTTTTGTCTTATAAACCTCTTATAAAAATTTGTATTCATAAACGTACATTAACAGCTTTTTTACTATAAACTGCTTGCAGCGATTTTGTGTTTAAGTATGGCAGCTTTGTTTATATTTTGCTGCCATTTTATTGTTAGTGATGCATGAAACTTCTATTCGGTTCACATGATATTTTATATTTAAAGATTTTTATAATTAAATATAATTAGTATTGTGGTTATTTTGTTGAACTATTTACGGTCCGGCCCCGCCCACGGTCGATAATGAGGGATTATCAATAACAATTTTAATTGATTTTCATGTTGTAAAATTCCTTTCTTCATAAAAATAATTTAATGAAAATTTAATTTAATGAACTTAAGCCTAATTGAAATTATTAGAAACTTGGATTTTTATAATTTTTTTTTTAATTGTAGACCTTCAAAATTATTCTAATCAAATAAAGCTTCGTTCACAATTACAGAAACAATTTTGTTCGTTCTTCTATATTTTTTCTTCCTAAAATATTTCATATTTTTTCCTTTCATATTTAAAACAAAAATGTAACTAAAATTTTTAAAAAATGTAACTTAAGCTGAGTCAACTGGAACTTCAGCAACAATTTGTATGAAATTGTTTCTGACGTTTAAAATAGTTTTATTAAGTTTTGAATGAAAATTTCAACAAAATGTTGTAAAAAATAATAACAAATGCATAATATTGCTGTGTCTTAAATTTGCAATCGGGTTCTTAACGCAATATGTGTGTGGTTGCAAAAGAAATTGTTGCTCTATTATGAACACCAAGTGAAAATGTTTTTTTGATTGTGAACGAAGCTTAAAACTACATATTATTTTAGTTTCTGAACAAAATTTTGCCGAAAGGTATCATAAAAATTTTTTTTTAACCTTTTTCATATATAAGATAAGAAAGTATTCGAATAAAAAGTTTGTTTAATTTTTATTAACATCACTATTATTATGATTCGTTTATTTTATTTTTTGTTTTTTATTTTGAACAATAATTTGTTGTTTTAAACAAAAAAAAAAACAACTAGTTGCAATAATTTAATAAATAATTAAAGAGAACATCTGCATTTACCCCTGAACATATTCATTTAAATCATATACATTTTTTTTTTAAATAATTATCAATATAACTTTAAATTGGCTGTCTAAAGTAAAAAAAAAATTAGTAAAATGTATTTAACATGTCCGTTGTAATAAATAAAACATTTTTGTCAATTTTTTTCAACATATTTCACAAAAATAATATCATAAAATGCAAACACCTTTCAAAATGTCGTTTTATTTTTGGTTTAAAGAAGGCCAATCCAACAATAAATTTTCTTACTTTATGAATGGTTTATGAATACAACTTTAGCAATTTTTGCTTAAAAACGGTCAATTAATCATCAATAAGTTTTTATGAATACGGCTGTTAATATTTATAATTTATTGCACTGTTTTTTTTTTTTTTTTTTGTTTTAAAAAATTATTATTTTTTTGTTGTTTTCACCATAAATTTAAATTCAATACATTGTTTTTTAAATCTTATTAACATAAATTTTAAATATCAATAATCTTTTACGCTGTTATTCTGTATAATAAAAAAATTACTCATCTTGAATTTTGTTAAATTAACGGAAAATTTGAATTCAATATGCGAATTGGTATCGCGTAAATTTTTCTGTTAGGCTGGGTTTTTGAGATCTCAGTTAAACTAGGTTAAGGTGCAATGAGATTTGTGCCGCCATTACCAAGTTTGTATACACAATTTTGACGGAACAGCTTAGTTTTGCTTAAAATGTTGTCTCTAATGAAATAATGAAAAAAAAATAATTTTCGCCAGTTAAATCCGAGTTTTATACTACGTTAAACTAAGTTTAAACTTTACCGACATCTCAAAAGGCCGGCTTTAGGGTATCT
This sequence comes from Pollenia griseotomentosa, assembly GCA_963931875.1. Lineage (NCBI taxonomy): Eukaryota > Metazoa > Arthropoda > Insecta > Diptera > Polleniidae > Pollenia > Pollenia griseotomentosa. The sequence continues at coordinate 169,293,378 of OZ007562.1, read as the reverse complement.
TTATCGTATCGGCAAAAAGTCGTATCGTTACATCCCTAGTAGAACTGTACAAAATTTTGCAACTGTAGCTAAAAACCCCCCTAGGGATATGCTGCACCTCTAAGGGGGGCGTAGTTAAAGCGTCTTAAGGAATCAGACGTCTTGGCGTAACATCCACTGGGGAAAATGCAAGCTTGATTCCACCAAACATTCAAATGACAGAGCTCCTTGGGCTCCGATGGACTTCATAGAGTTCAAAGTTGTCACGGTAGTTAGTAGGCCCCGGTCTAACTATTGAGGGAGAAATGCTTCCTGTCTTTCAGGATAATCATTTTTTCAGAAGCCCTGGAGCTTGGGTGTTAGTAATTTTTTCATCGTCCGATGGGGGAGTTCCTTTTTCAAGGTAAAAAAAACTCCAAAAGCGTTCACCAAAGAACAGCTTTTTTGACGAACAGATACTATCGGGGAGCACGTGGTGGCTGTGGTTTAAGCCAAAAGTCGCGGTTAAGGTTACATTCGCACGGAAGGCCGATTTTTTCCCTTGTGGGATAGTTGGCCCGAGGGGCTGTTGCTATTCAGCAGAAGCTACTGGGATTAGTGAATAGCAGCAGGGGTAATATAGCTCCGGCTCCTAGGGGTGTATAATGTTTTGTGGATTATACACTCGCATTGCTGCGTGTGCGTGCAAATAATCCTTCACTCACACAGTGGCATTTGGTAAGCGCTTAATATTAACACAAAATGTGGTTGAGATCCACCGTGAAGTTAAGTCGCAAAACAGGAATGTGCAAACGGAACAATTAGCAAAATTGTGGCCAGCCCTTATTTAACGAGACTTATTGCGGAAAAATTAGCATTTTGTGAAAAAAGTGTTTTTTGAGGAAAAATTACTAATTGTGAAATATTTAACTGACTTTTTGTGAGAAAAATTAACTTTTTTTTGGAAAAATTACTTTTTGTGGGAAAAATAAGTTTTTGTAAAAAATAATTCATTATTTCGAAAAACTCAAATGAGTTAATAAAAAGTTTGATTTCGATAATAGGTGAAAATTCCTTTTACGTAGCTGCATTAAAGCGAGGTATGATTAACGAGACTAAAATACAAGTGAATAATGAGGATGACTTTCGAAAAGTAATAAAAAGATTTGAGGCTCATAATAAAAACTTTTATACATATCAACTGAAGAGCAGTAAAGGTCTTCAGGTAGTGATCAAGGGCATAGACTCATGTGTAGACCCAGGAGAAATGAAAGCTTTTTTGGAAGAGAAGGGCTTTAAAATAAAAAATGTAGCAAATATCAAAAATAGGGGAAAAAAATCCCCAACCACTATTTCGAGTGGAGTTAGAACCCGGCGACGTTAAGCTCAAAAAAAATTAAACGCATCCAATTTATTACTTAAAGTATATTCTATACAGAAGGGTAACTATAGAGGAGCCGCACAAGAGAAATGGTCCTGTTCAATGTCTAAACTGCCAGGAATTTGGCCATACAAAGGCATACTGCTACTTACCCCCTGTTTGCGTAGTATGTGGTGAACTACATGGTACAGTTCTTTGCGATAAGTCTAAAACCGACCCCAACGTAAAAAAATGTAGCAACTGTGGCGGTAATCACACTGCCAATTATAGAGGATGCCCCGTATACACTATCGTCAAGCAGTCGGTTGGACCGAAAACTAATCCCCCTCAAATGCAGGTAACAAATCAGGTAAACACTAATAACATTCAGGGCCCGCAGCCTAGTAATAACAGAACCTCTTATGCTAACGTCCTAAAATCAAACCATGTGCCAATGCAAGGTGCTTCGCCAAGTAATGACGAAACTCCAGATTCTAATATAAGTCGTCTAGAAAAAACCGTGGAAACATTAGTGCAAACAGTAAACAATTTTACAAACACAATGGGTAATATGTTACAGGAAATTCTAAGAATGCAATCGATGTTATTGCAAGCTGTACTTAACAAGCCATGAACTGTATAAAAATTTGTTTTTGGAACGCAAACGGCATCCGCCAACATAAAAATAAACTAGAATACTTTCTCAAAAATAATCAAATTGATGTTATGATGGTTTCTGAAACTCATCTGACCTCAAGAAATACGTTTAAAATCAATGGTTACATACTATATGATACCAAGGACCCTCGAGATAGAGCTTGTGGAGGTTCTGCCATTTTGATAAAAACCCGAGTCAAACACTACTTAATGTGTGATCATCGTGAGGATTATTTGCAAGCAACAAATATTCGTGTTGAAGAGCTTAATCGAAACATAGTAATTTCATCTTTATACTCTCCACCTAGATTTTCAATATCAGAAAGCCAATACTGTGAATATTATAAACCCTGTTCTTGGCAGCTGGCGATTACAACGCAAAACATACCTTCTGGGGGTCACGACTTATAACACCAAAGGGTCGTGTTTTGTTTAATACAATCTCTAAAATGAATTTAAATGTTGTCGCGAGCGGACAACCAACATATTGGCCTGCTGATCCACAAAAAATTCCAGATGTCATCGATTTCGGCGTGGTTAAAAACATCCCCACAGAAACGATTCACGTTGAAGCCTCATTAGAATTATCCTCTGATCACACACCTACAATTGTTACTATAACAAACACCAATAGAATTGTATCTCCCTCTAGTTACATAGCGACGTCAGCTACACAAATAAATTGGCTAAAATATAAAAAATATCTCAGTACCCATTGCACAGAAAAAATTCCGCTTTGCACACCGGAGAATGTGGATCTTTCTATTGCCAATTTTGACAGTTATCTTAAACTAGCGGTTCAACATTCCTGCAAAACCCTCAAAAAAACTTATAATAATAAAATATATTCTACAGATGTCGAGCGCCTCTTAAATGAAAAAAGGAGAGTGAGCAGAGAGTGGCAATTGCACAGATCCCCCAACTTAAGAACTCATTAAAAGAGTGCACAAAAAAGCTAAGAAAATCACTGCAGTCCCGGAAAACGGCTTCCGTGGAAAAATATCTTAAGGACCTGGATGCAACACCACAATCAGACTACTCATTATGGCGTGCAGCCAGATATCTAAAAAGGCCAGTTATCATGAAACCACCATTAAGAAACCTGAATGGAAGTTGGGCAAGAAATGATAATGAGAAAGGAAACCTGTTTGTAAATCATTTGAAAAACGTATTTACCCCAAATATATCTGACGACATAGCGGACGAGTTACCACCTGTTGCTGCTAGAGCAGCTGTTCCCCTAAGATTTGAGATGAGAGAAATCGAAAAGGCTATTTGTAACTTAAACCCCAAGAAAGCCCCTGGTTTTGATAAGATAAGCAACAAAATGCTTTTGGAGCTACCTCGCATAGCAAAGAAAATTATTCTTTATATTTTTAATGCTATTTTACGCCTTGAATACTACCCTCAAGAATGGAAGGTCTCCTTAGTAAAGATGATACCAAAGCCAGGAAAAGATCACACAAACGTTGAGTCATATAGGCCTATTAGCTTATTGTCTAATATATCAAAGCTATTTGAGAAGCTCTTAGCGTCAAAATTAACCCCAATTCTAAATGATAATGGGTGTATACCTAACCATCAATTCGGCTTCAGAAGAGAACATAGCACAATTGAACAAACCCATCGAATAGTAAACGCCATAAGAAAAGCCTTTGAAGAAAGAAAATATTGCTCCGCTCTCTTCATCGATGTTTCTCAAGCTTTTGATAAAGTCTGGCATGTAGGCTTGTTACATAAATTGAAGCTAAACCTACCGGTTAACACACAAAAGCTGCTAGAAAGCTACTTAGTCGGTCGTCAATTTATTATTAAAGAAGGTGATTTTTTAAGTTCTCCTCAGCCAATTGAAGCTGGAGTGCCTCAGGGAAGCATCCTGGGCCCACTTTTTTACCTTATATATACCTCGGACATGCCAACAAATAATTACACCCTAACCTCAACTTTTGCTGATGATACAGCTTTTCTAAGCGTACACGAGAACAGTCGAGAAGCATCTCGATACCTGCAGGATCATATATTTCAACTAGAACTGTGGTTAAAACAATGGAGAATAAAGGTCAATGAGCAAAAATGCGTACATATAACATTCACCTTGCGTCGGGAAACTTGCCCCCCTATTAAAATCAATAATCAACTAGTGCCTCAACAATCGCATGTAAAATATCTCGGTATTCATCTAGATCGTCGTTTAACATGGAAATGCCATATAGAAGCAAAATTAACCCAAATGAAACTAACAGCAATTCAAATTAACTGGCTTATTGGAAGAAATTCTGTTCTTAGTCTCGATTGCAAACTACTACTTTACAACTCTATTTTAAAGCCAATATAGTGCTACGGTATTCAACTATGGGGCACTGCCTCGGCTTCAAATATCGAAAAAATTCAAAGGCGCCAAAATAAACTTCTTCGAATAATCACAGCTGCCCCTTGGTATGTTAAAAACTCAAATATCCACAAGGATCTCAATGTGCCACTGGTAAGGACTATTATTAAGAAGTATGCGGTAAAATATTTAAAAAGGCTAGAGTTTCACCCTAATCCACTAGCTCGAAATATTTTAAATGATAGTGGCCACACTCGCTTAAGAAGAAGAGACACTGCAGCACTTACCCATTAAGATGAGCGATAAACACCTACATATGTGAACAGAACCCGTGATGAAGAAAATTTTTGTCTGGCACTGGCAGGACATAAAATAAATTATTAGGATAAGATTTGATTAATTATTGTTATTTCATATTTAATATATGAAGATTCAATAAATAAATAATGAAAAAAAAAAAAAAAAAAATTTCGAAAAAATGCCTTTAGAAAAAGTACCATTTTCTGGAAAAATTTCTTCTTGTGATAACATTTGTTAAAAAAAAACCTCTTATATTTTGTATTGCTTAAACCTTTTTTTTTTAAATTTCGCGTTCACTAAATGTGCTTAAGCCTTTGCATATTTCAAATCCACAAAATTCAAATTTTTCTGTAACAAAAATTTCTAAACAATCAACAGCACCTTGTTAAATAGTTGTAGTACACAAAATGAACAAACAACACAAAATTACAATATTTAAATAATAATTATAGAAACAACACAATGTACACAAGTACTACAGCAAAATTTTAATACCAGAAGAGAAAAAACAAAAATAGTAACAACTAAAAAAATAGTTGAATAAATAAAATTGAAACGGAAGGAAATGAATACATGTTTTAAGTGAGTGTGTATTGCAAAATCATTAATTTTAATGAGCAACATCCTTCCAACCAAACAGACGAGATACACTCACACAAACACACTTTTATACTTAAGCATTTGTTTAACAACAATTTCGTAACTAAACTATCTATTCGATGTCTAAGTGTTAGTAAAACTGAATGAGCGCGTGTAACTGCCACCAAACTGCTGTTTTATTTCACTTTTTAAAGCTGGCTGCCTGTGTTGTTTTTTTTTTTCTTTTTTTCTTCTTTTAGTTTGTCTCTGTTTGTTTTTTTCCTTTTTGTTTTTAGCAAGTATTTCCTACAATTTGAATTTAGTTGTTCATTACCCAACATACACGATGTCAAACCTTTGATATGAAATGACTTTGTGATATGATATCAAACTCAATTCTCAAACCTTTTTCTATAGTTTGATTTAAACACTTGAATTCAAATTGATAATGCTTTAAATATAAAATTTAACAAAAAAAATTAAAATTGACTTTAATTAAAAAATTTGTGGTATTAATTAAATTTGCACCAGTAAACAAAACAATAGTATCAATTGAGCGTTTAATTGACTTGATAAAATGTTTAATTTACTTGATTAAACCTTAAATTCACTTGATTAAATAATTTAAATTTTAAATAAAGCCTGATTTTATTTTGTTTGAATTAAAAAAAATGAACGAAAATTTTATTTGTATGTTTTTCAATTTGGTATCAAATTGTTATCAAATATTATTTTCAAATCAAAAAAAAAAATTCTAAAGCGAAAAATTAATGTAAACATTGCAAAATGGCAATTAAAGCTAAATGCGATTTACAATTGAAGCACAGCCGCGAATAACGTTGTAAAAGCCACTTTTTTGCAAAAACTGTTGTTTTGCAGATAACCGTTAACATTACTCTCTTACACTGTTTAAACCTTAAATCACCCAAAATTATGCACCTTAACGCCTTCAAAATGACGTAAAAAGAGTCAACTAGTGGAAGAACGTTGTAAGTTACTTACAAAATGATATAAAGTAAACGTGGAATAACGTTTTAAATGACATCGCGATTGTGGATATGAAACGTTTATCCACGTTTTTCCACTAAAAAAAAGTTATAAACTGTAAATTTGCATGTAATTTAAATATTAAATACTTGATATTTTGCATAAAAGTTTTTATTATCATTATTTTTAATAATCTTAAGAAAAAAAAAGAAAAAATTAATAATCTTGCCTGTTAAAAACGTTTTGTTGCTCTCCTGAAAAATTATTATTTTGTAACTCAAAACATTATTGGCGGCTGTGCTTCAATTAAAGAAAAACTACATATTACGTGAAGTGAATTCGCCTTAAGAAAACATTAATTTCTTGTGAAAAATATAAATTATTTGCGAGTAAAAAATTAATTACAAAGAGCCAAAATACTAATTAAAAGAAAACAAGAATGTGAAGAAAATATAAGTTTGTTGTACGATCGCGGTGCTACGCCATCGCAATCCTTAAAATAAAAAGTAGCCAAGTATTTTGTCTTTCCAAGAATTTTGGGGCGAAAAGAATGACATTCGGCTTTTAGCTATGGTGCCGATGAATCAGCTGACAGTTTATTTAAAAAAATAATGAATTAAAAAAATATTTGAAATTATGTTCCACATTGTATAAAACTCCGCATCTAAGAATAACGTTTGCAAGCAAGTTGAAAATAAATGTATTTCTCAATTCGAATATAATTTTTCCATTTTGTTGGAAATACTATGATTGTCATCATTATCCAACGTTTGTCGTTTGAGAAAAGGTTTGACTTCAAATCGTTTTCAATTTAAAATCAAACCTCCGTGTTTGTTGGGTAGTTAGTATGTGAGTGTTTGTGTGAGTGGTGTTGGTGTTGGTGGGTTTTAGAGACCCAACCCTGCAAACATTTTTCATCGCCGAAATATCGCCCGCGAATCGCCGGCAAGTTGTATAACATCGCTGCGATGCATCGCGTGGAAGCTAAATGCGATCCTCTGGCGAATCGCGAAAACGTTCGCATGTGTCAACCACGCGATTCGTGTACCGCGATTGAAACCAAATATTTATTTTCCCGTTCCCTTAACATAACAACAAGACAAATAAAATTCTATCGAAAGTTATAAAAAAATCGCTGATGATTACCGCTACTTGTGTGCGCTCGCATATTCATCGCCTAGTTGTAAGTCGTAGGCGATGGTTAGCGATTCGTATTCCCTGAGAAGTCAAACCTTTGATATAAAATGACATAATCATTTGACATCAATCACAATTCTCAATTGTTTCATTTTAACATTTAAATTCAAACTGATAATGATTTGAAAATAAACATTTGACATCAAATGTTTTATCAAATTGATGACAAATTGGTATCAAATGTTAAATTCGAGTCAAAACTAAACTTGAATGTTAACATTAAAAATGGCGATTAAAGTTGAATTTTTACTTCGTGGTTAAATGGGTTTTACAAGTGAACGATTTTTTTCTCGTGAAAAATAAAAATTATTTGTGAATAATTACAATGATTAAAAATACGAATTAAAAAAAAAAATAAAACGGGAAAGTGAAGAAATAATAAGTTTGTTGTATGATCGCGGTGCTACAATCCTTAAAATAAAAGGATGCCAAGTATTTCGTTTTTCCAAGAATTACAGGGCGAAAAGAACATTATTTCGTATTTTAGCTATGGTGCCGAATGTTTATTTCACAGTTTATTTTAAGTAAATAATGAATTTTAATTAAAAAAATAAAATATTTTTATTTATGTTGCACATAATATTATAATCCTTATTTGAAAAACAATTTAGAATTACGTTTGAAAGCAAGTTGAAAATAAAGGCATTTTTCAATTTGAAAATATTTTCCCCTTTTTGTTGAGAATGCTATGATTTTCAAATCATTATCAAACGGTTGTCGTTTGAGTAAACGTTTGAAATCAAACCTTTTCTGTTTGTTGGGTAGTTGGTGTGTGTGTGTGTATGTGTGAGGGGTGTTGGTGGGTCTTAGAGAGTAAGTCAAAATACGACATTTGCATTTAAATAAAACCTTTTATGTTTGTCGTTATTTTTGTTGTCATACATTTTTAACATTTTGTAGCGGCTGTTGTTGGTGTCTCTTGTTTTGTTTGTAGCTTCATGTTTTTATTATTTCGTTAGTCTACTGCAAAATACACTTATTTACATCTTTTACAACATTTAAGTAATGATGCTGTTACCGGGTTGGGGACTTTTTTTAGGTACACAGTTGTTTGAATTTTCTTTACATTGTTTTGGGAACCAGTGAATATTTAAGTAATTTTTTTGTATTGAAAAATAGTTATCATTTAGAATTATGTGAGAGTTGTTTTGTTTTTATTATATTGAGTTGGTGATAAAAATAATTATGCCAGAAGCGTGATTGCAGATGTTGGCATAAATTATGCCAAAAGATTCGAAACTGTTTGAAATACCGGGCGTATAGCTAATATTTGAATTGTTATTTATTAATGAGTATACAAGAGCATGTTAAAAATATTATTGATGCTGAGGAAAGAATTGAAATAACATTTAATAAATTAGAAAAAACCATGAGTTACGAAATCTTTAATATATCGTTATCTGAAGCGCAAATGGTCCTATCTAACATTTTGAAAACTTTACTGGAAAGGAAAAAACGATTTAAAAACCAAGTAAGGTTTCAATGAAAAATTATCTTAAAACGTTTATAATTCATTTTTCTTCAATAAATAAATTGTTTGACATATTATGCAAGCGATTAGTAAGATCTTTTAGCTCCGTTAGGGCCGCTTGTTAATAAAATCGCTAATTTGCGTGAATGCAATACATCAGAATCATTAAAAAAGTCGATTTTTAATTTTCGATTTATTAGGGCCGTTTGCGTTTTAGGTAACGATATGTTTATTCATACAAAGCAATATTTCTACTACAGCGCCTCTTATACATAATATAATATTATTCTAAAACATATCACTTATGGCCTATTTCAACAATTCCATTTAAATATATCAATTTCTGTTTTAAATGCGTTTTTCATGTCAAAAAAAAAAAAATACATTTGTATCAAAAACTATGTGTTTTTAAATATGAATTGATGAAATTGGCTACTATTTTCAAAAACAAAAAAAAAAAGCTTTTTGCATAAAGAGTAATTTTTTCATAGACTATGTATTTTTATACAAAATTATTTATTGATAAGTTACTTTTGCCAAATACACTTCACTTTTCCACAAAAATATCCCTTTTTTTTAAGAAAAGTCACTTTTACTTTTCCAAAATTTGGAAAAACTTGAAATCCTGGGTTAAAAATTTGTTGGTCGGTGTAGTTTACTTGTTTAAATCGGTTAAAAGATTGATATTTGACTATAGACAAACAGCTGCCGCTTTCGCGGTAAAGTGAAATATGCAAAGAGCTCTGAGAAAGAGATACTTGGTTGTTCTCGAAACAGGGTTGTAAGTTCGACCCAAGTTTCAGTCAAGTTTAAAAATTATCAATAAATTTTAATTTATTTCATGTTGTAAAATTCCTTCCTTCATTAAAATAATTTTATGAGATTTTAATTTGATGCACTTAAGCCTGGGGGCAAATTATGGCGGTCGTGATCGAATACTTTTTCGATTCGAGAGCAATTTTAATTGAGTCGATACTATGCGAATCGTGATTGTTTTTTTCAGTGTTGTGAAAACTCAAATAAGCGCTTTACAACACTGAAAAATAGTGGCGATCCTTTCAGTATGAACAGAAAGAATCTACTTTTACAAAACTGCAGTCAAAGTGGAAAAACTGCCATTTCTTCCTCGTCTTCATTTGTCATTGGCCAAAAAAAACTATTTCTTTAACTTCTTATTCATTAAATGAAAACAGTCGTTGTAATTCCAACTCAAAAAGTGAAAATTTGTTTTTGGTTTCGACTGCAGTTTTTTCAACCCTGGAAAGAATTAGAAGTAATATTGCTTCGAATCGAAAAGTATTTGATCACGACTGCCATAATTTTCCCCCTGATTCAAAAAATTAAATTCTGATTAGTGCTACAGTCATACTTGGGCTTTTAATCGCGTTTAAGCGTTTTGGACGTGATTAAGCTTTAATCACAACAAAATCAAGATGATTATTTATGCATTGACATGATTTGTAAAAAACTTTAAATTGGCATGATTACAACTTAATCATTTCATTAATCACATAGAATCCTCTGAACATAGCTCAAACTGAGTATGATGTAGATTTGGCCACAATAAACGTACAACCGACCACGATTTCTTCTTAATGTTTTTATTTCGTCTTTAAATAATCCATTAATTTTCACAACTTCATCACGAATATATTTAAAATAATCTTCTAGTAAATTAATTTTTATCCTTTTTTAATACTTTAAAGAAATATAAATTTGTTTATTGTTTTATTTTTTCTTAATTATCTCAATTTTTTTTTAATTGCTTGTTAATAAAAAGCATGTTCCCCACAGAAATTCACGTTTTCAACGAAAACAATCAAACAGCACTTCAACAAGAAATCGCTTTTTCTACAAAAAAAATCACTTTTTCTAAAAATCAATTTTGTCAATTTTGTCACAAAAGGTAAGTTTTTTTTTGTAGAAAATTATTGTTACGAAAAGTTAGGGTTTTTTCATAAAAAAACGTCTTGTTCCAAAAAGTAACGTTTTAACCTTTTCAAAAATCCGTTTTTTAAAAAAAGTCACGAGTTTGACTTTATTGTGTCTATAGATACATTTTATACAAAATCTTAAAATTTTAAAAAAAAATTAAGCTAAGTTTCACAAAAAGTAATATTTTTTCAGATTATTAAAAAAGCCATTTTGCCTCTTGAACAATTTTAACCCATTTTTCGCCTATTGGTGATTATAATCACCAGCACTCGTACTCTTGTTTTTTGTTGCAATGTTTTTTTTTCGTCAGTTACTTAAAATCTTATTTCGGTATTATATTGCCAGTTTACTTGGTGCGGCGAAAAATGGGTTAATAAAAACACAATCTAGTGATTGACTCATTCATCATCGCGCAGCCCAAGCCGCTGACCCTAGAAACTTGAAATTTGGACTAGCGATTGGTGACTCGCCAAATCGATCCACTAAGACGGGATTTTTCGAAATTCGAATGTTTAGGGAGTAAAAAAAGGTAAAAACGGGAAAATTCTGTAACCTTATATCTCCAAAACTAAAAGAGATGCAACTTAAATATAATACTTATCGTTGTTCTTCAGAAAAATAAGCGGACAGGTGTCTGGTACTTTTTTGAAATTCGCCTCAATTAGGGAGTAAACGGGTACTTTTTTGCCACCCTATCTACCTTTTGAACCAATAAACATAGAAACAAAGTTTATACCACATTCGAAACTTACCAAAAAAATACGTATACGAATCTGGTACTTTTTCTAAATTCGAACATTTAAGGGGTGAAAATCTTAACTATTTTTGGTACTTTTTTTACAGAACATTTTCCATATTCATACTAAATTATGGGCTGCCACTACAATACTGAAATTTTTGATACTTTAATTTTTCCCCCAAAAAAGGAAATACGTAAAATGTGATATTTTTCTTTAGCTACTAAAGTAGCGGGTTAAATTAACCTTCTTTTTGAAGTAGATATTTTTAGAAATCTTAAAAAAATTATCTTTTGAAAAACATAAAAAAATTTTTACGAACTTATTTACTACTTACGGCCAATTTCACCAAGTTCCGTTAAAACTAACTTTTAATTTAAGTTTCGGTTACCAATATGTTATGACAGCTACATATAACTGATAGTTAATTATAACCGAACTTGGTGAAATTGGCCGTTAATCGAATTGTTGAATTTTCACAAAATTTTACTCTAATCAAGTTTTGTTAGTCATTACCACACCCCTTTACACCACACCCAGTTTAATAACCTTTCTCATGGGTTAAGTCAACTCGTTAATGAACTGTCTTCATCTTGACCTTTAAGGATGAGCACAAAAAAAACACACACACAAAAAAGTCTTAACACAAACAAAACAATCATAGAATAATCAGAAACTAGAGAAAACCCAAAACAAGAAAATAAAACTGCAATAAAACTATAAAATGCAATAAAACAAACTTTTCTGTTGTTGTATGTTTAATAATAAAAACAGTTCCGTGAATCAGAGTGAAAAAAGAAACAAAAAATAAATTAACTAAAAGAAACAAAACGAACTACAACTCTGCTGCTGCAACAAAAACAAAAATCATTAAAATAATACAAACAAAAAAGTTTATGCTTTAACACAATTTCTTTATTTTAGTTTGTTAAATTTTTTTTGAAGAAGAAAAAAAAAATTACAAAGAAACAAACCCAAGAACAAGGTGAACAAATTACAAGAGAACAGGTTGAAAGCGAATGAATGATTTGAAGGAGAGTAAATTCAACGCGCAAATTTATTATTAAAGTTTGAAGCAGGGTTGGCAACCGAAGCGAAGTTCGGTTTCAATATTGGTATTAAAATGATTATTATTTCGGTATCGGTATTTTAATTACATACATACATATGTATATCGGTATAACGGTTTTACTATTAAGTGACCAAACCAAGACGAATTAAACTACAGGTGGTGTCGGAACTACAACAATCCAAAAACAACCGAAAAAACATAGGGGTTTTTGCATTGCATTGTTAGTGCTTATAGCTAGAAATGTCAACCATTCTTAGAACAACACTAACAAATCAAAACAAATAAGCTTGAACTGTCAAAATCGGATGCCGTTTCGACACCACCTGTAGTTAATTCGCCTTGTGACCAAACCAAAAAGGAATGTTGAAAAAAGATAGAAGGTTTGGGGTCTAAACGACCCAATTGTTTTATCTCTGCAAAATTTATAATTTAAAAAAAAATATATAAATTTTGCAAAGTAGATCAAGTTTAAATTATCATTATCAGGGAAACCAGAAACATGCTCTAAGACCAGAAACATGCGCATCAAATATGCGCAAAATATTCAACAGTTTATTAAGAGTTTTATTTAATAAAAACAATACTAAAATTATAATCAGTAAAGGCAAAATCATAGAATTTATAGACGAATTTTCGAGATTTTTCGGCGGAATTCAATCTAAGTACCAACATAATAAGATGGTTTACGGACACAAAGTGTCACAAAGACGGACGGACGGACATCGGTAGATCATTTTAAAAATGGTTTCTTTGTCGATCGTTATGCTAAAAGATTGGTCTAAATTGCTATGTATACACACATCGCCAAAATCGCATAGAATGGCTTTTTCCTTAATTTTTATATATATGCAATTTTAAAGTTTGAAATAAGATTTATCTTAACTGAAAACCTGCTTTGTCTTACAATTTTAGAGTAAATATTAAATGTAGATGGCAAAATTGAAGCAACACGTTGGGTTACAGAAAGCCAGAATTTTGCTATTTTTTATTTGTTGCGAAAGCTCTTGTGAGCACCAAACAAATCTAACATGTATCAAAATATGCCTTCAAAAGGCAAAATATGCGCTATAAACTTAAAAAAATGCTGCAACAAAGCTCTTTTAACTAAATTATGACAAAAAAGTGCTGCAAACGCTAAAATATATACTAACAAATCGATGCCCAAATTCATAAAAAGCTCTCTCATTGGTTGCACAAGGAAAAACATGCAATTGCATGTTTATCATTTAAGATAATGCAAAATATGTTTGTTGGCAACCGAAACGAATTTCAGTAACGGTATCGGTGTTGAGTATTTATTATTTCGGTTTCGGTAATCAATTATAAACAGTATTTATGCGATATCGGTATTTATAACAAGTGATGTAACTGATACTTCAGGTTTGGCGAAAAAATAGTATCGGCAATATTTTACTGCCGCTACGATGATACTTTCTAATTGTTTTTTAGAGATTTTTTGGCCAAACAATTTAATTTTAAAGGCTTAAGACAGTAACTATAATGTAACCGTACAGTAAAAAATGATAAAAATCAATTTTATGTAGATGTTACACTTAAGTTACATCTTACTGCTAAAGGCCCATCCCACAGAGTCGTAAGTGTTTGAAATTTTTCAAAAAACAATAACAACTTATCATGACAGGGTTGTTTGTATATTCCTCAAAATACTATAATCGTTCTAATTGCTTTACATACAACAAAATGAAATAGCTGATTTGTCTGCTAACTGGGGCTTTATTCTTTGCATTTCAGCTTAACTTAATCCGAATAATGATATTGTTTCTCTTAATATTTACCCGTTTTGCTTTGCACCATAGTAGTGAAATGTTCTCTCATTGCTTAATCGTCTATATGTTTTTGTACCAACAAACCCAGATATCACATTCATTCATATATGTACAGCCAAAATATAGAAACACAAGCAAACAAGCATGTGTATAATATGTTGATGTGACGTCATAGTAAACAGTTACATTTTGTTAACATGCGCAATGCGTAATCTTGTTAAACTTAATCTTGTATTTTAACGTTTTAAGATTTATCGGATAATTATCATTCTTTTATCTGTATGTTTTAAAATTTATCTGTCAATTATTTGTGAAAATACAAATTGTTTTGCTGAAAATTCCATAAGCAAGGCCTTTGCTGCCTTGTCTGATACCATTTCGCCAGTTAACAGTCTTCGAACATTATTAGAAAATAACATAAATAAATCAACAGAGTTCAAGAAAAGCTAAGAATCCCAAAAATTAGTGACATCGCATTAGCTCTGAATGGCAGATTTGAAGGCTTAAAGAATAATGAAATCTATTGTTAGTCTAGGCGGTAAAGCCCATGTTCTACTTGGTGTTAGTAAGGGCCAGATTAGGGCAGTGGTATTGCTCATTACGGGTCACTGGGTAAAATGAACCCATGGATTCGGATGGAGCTAGGTTATTATGACGTATGTAGAAGTTGTCATGTTGACCAGAAGCAGGAAATGGTGCTCAACTTTTTCTGCCAATGCCCCGGTCTGGCTCAAAGTATCACCAAGCTACCATTATAAGGACCCTAGTGAGCCATCCTCGTGTCGGCTGGCCATTAAAACTCACCTACCCTACAATTCGTGACCATATATAAAAAGCTAGAATATTTCAAAAAACCTGTTATTGAATTATTTAACATTACTCAGCATTTCTAGGAAAAAGTTCTAAAAAGTATACGAGAACTAGAGCCAAATTACGGCATTCGATATCCATCGAAGTTATAATACAATTTAAATGCCATAATTTAGCCCTGGCCTTTAAAGTGTTTGTGAAAATATTTGAAGAGACTCCGAGTAGGATGAGCCTCTATTAGGGAGATCGATTATTTGACTTTTTTCAAAAACCGATTTTCGAATATTCCGAATAGCTGCTGTTTAAAAAAAACGGTTTTCGGTTAAGCATTTTAAAAATTACCGGCTAACCGGTTTTAATTCGAATACATACAAATTTTAAAATCAAATTAGTTTTTGTCATAAAAAGTTAATTTGAATAAAAACAAAACAATTCGCAAAGGTAAGGAACAAACTAAATACATAGATATGACTTAAGGTATGTTAAGACCTAACAAATATTTGACGAATTTGAGAAGACTTTGTTTTTAAGCCAAAATCTTATCTATCTTAATTTTAAATATTATTTACCTCTAACACCGTAATTTAAAAAAAAAACACATTACTCTACTTCAGTTTGGTTAATTTTATTTTAAATTCATGTTTAATATGAATATCCACTTCGCAGATATTTTCTTTTGAGTATCAGTATAGTATTGGCAAAAAGGCTAATCGTTATATACCTCTTTATAACACCATCGGTTGCCAGCCTTGGTTTGAAGCAATAATTCTGTTGCCACTCAAGATTGTTGTTTTTATTTTATAATTTGTTGAAATTGTAAAAATTTGTGTAACTGTCTAAATGAAAATTCCTAAATATAAAACTACCATAATAAAATTTGCTAACTTTTAAAGAAGTTTGCTTGAAGAAATTTTTAATTATTTTGAGGTAAGAGTGAGGTTGATAAAAACTTTAATTTTCCTAAGGAAATATAAAAAAACACGGAATGAAATCCTTAAAAAGTAACTCGAAGGCATTTTAAAGTAGATTGCTTCAGGAATAACTTTTAAAGCTCTTTCCCTTTAAAGGGCATAGCAAAGCTTTCTTCTTCGTTTAAGTAATACAGAGAGTAATAATTAGGGTATTCAATTAATCGAAGTTTTGTATTAATCGATTAATCGCGCAAATAATTATTCCAGGTACAAATTTAATTGAATAATAATCGAAGAATTTAATATTATTCGGTTAATCAAATAATTGTAATTTTATCTAGTTTATAAGCTTAAAAATAAGACCAAAAATTATATATTTTTTAAAATAAAAATTTTATTAATAAAGAAACAGAAGTGTTTTTTTAATAAAATTTTTATAATTTTAATTAAAAAATTCTATTTAATAGAGAAATATTTGTATAATACTTGTCATACAATTTTTTTTATTTCAGAAATATTATTAAAAAACGACTTTTAAATTTCTTGCAATTTAACAAAAGTTACTTCATGTAATAAAAGAAGAAAACTTTAAAAAAAAAAATAGCTTCAAAATTTAAGCGAATCTTCTAAGATAATACGATTTCAATCTTTTGTTTTGATGAAACTTGATTTAGAAAAGACTCTTTCACTTATAGTTTACGTTGAAGTAAAGCTTTATAAGGCATATCCAATTTCTCTGTTGTTTTCTTGTCTTTTCTAAAAATTTGTAGTCTTCCATTATACCAATTGAATCTCTTTTTGATTTTTTAACAATTTTAATACTTTTAATAGTCTCGTTAAGGTCTGGTAAAAGGTTGTTTCAATTCGTCTAAAAAAATCATCTTCTTCTTCCAAATCATTGTGGTAAAAGTCTGTACTAAACATTCTTAAAAATAGATAATTTCCACACTCTTTGCTTTTAGTCGTTGTACTATATTATATTTTAAAAAATTGTTACTCGAAGGAAATATTTCTGAGTTAAGAAACAATTGAAGGGTATTTAAATCGTACCGTCTTGTTTCTTTACATAAAGAAAAAAAAACTAATACTGTGAAAAAACAAATTTTCGAATAATCGATTAATCGACATAAGTTTTTCAAATTATTCGTTAATCGAAAAAAAAATTTTAAATTATTCGCCCAAAATTAATCGATTAATCGAACATCGGTTAATCGTTTGAATATCCAAGTAATAATGCATACAACAAGTTCTTGATATTTAAATATTTCTAAGGGAAGGGAATAGAAATTTACCTTTGAATCTGAAAGTACACACAATCATTGCGTAGACCGAAATTCGTCGTGCGTAACGAACTCTGCGATAGGTTTATTTCTATTTCTTACGCAGACAAACGACGAATAAATTTGAAGAGGGACGCATCATGATAGCAAAGGGTAATATTTATTAAAAAGCGTGAAATCTGTAAAGAGTCACAGGGACAAATCGCTTCTATTGCGAACTTGGCTAAAATTCGTGAAAAAATTGCAAACTTTTTAACACACACTAACATTTATTCTAAATCGCTTAATGGGTGAAAAAAAAAACAAGATGTCGGAATATAACAAAAAAAAAAAAAATTCCAAAAATGGCGAAAATTCCAAAAATGTTCAATATTTCAAAAAAAACCATAAAACTGATTAAAAGTCCCTAAAACTATAAGGAATGGCAAAAATTCGGTTAAAATTGCTAAATTGGCGGAAATTCGCAAAAATTTGCTAACAGCGGCATAAAAGCAAAGTCTACTATTTATTATAAAGAATCAGAAAAATTACAGAAACAAATCGCTTTTATCGCGAACATGGCTGAAATTCGCGAAAAATTGCAAAATTTGATACAAACCCAGAAACTAATTTGAGATCGCTAAATCGAAATGCAGAACACCAAAAATGCTGAAGTAAACCACTTTCAAGTGGATTTGGATTCTAGAACACACCCGATTAATAGATTTTTATGTTTCTTTTTTTTTTTTTTTTTTTTGTTGAAATATGTTCAACCTATGATTTGGTAAATGTTAACAATATAAAGAAATTTTAATAAAATTAATTGATAGTTAAAAAATATGAAAATGGATGCAGTAACATAATTTAAGAAGTGAAGAATAATAAATGTTTGTGAATTCTAGCGTCCAAGGTACATATTTATTTTTATAAATTTAAAATAAATGTTAAGTCACATTAATACCTGGAATTCACACACTTATTGTGCACTTATTACGCGACGAATTCGTCGAACTATGCGAAGTTCGTCGTTTGTCCCAGTTGTGTTTATACCATAATATAGAGTCTTAGTCCCAATTTACAATGTGGCAAGTGAAAGGCAGACAGACGAAGTTTGTAGGCGAGAGGGGGAAAAAGTGAAGTGTGTTACGCATACAGCGTCGCCTCCTTACCAGCAAACTTCGTCTGTCTGCCTTTCACTTGCCACATTGTAAATTGGGACTTAGAGCAGTCTTAAATGTCCGTGTGCCCGTTGAAATGGACTTTCCGAAGACCACAAATATAAAAAGAAGCAAGTGTTTTTATATTTATGTCGCATATAGTCCGGAATTTATATTTAAAGGGGGATATTTATATAATTTTCTGTTCTTATCGCACCATGCTGAAGGATTTATAAGATTCTGCAAATCCGAATATAGCTACTCGGCAGGAGTGGGGTCTGCATTAGGACCATGAAATTTATTTTCAAGAGTCACTTTATGATGCGAAGGATGGCGGTGAGAATGGGATATGACGTGGCGGATATTTGCTGATTGTGTGAGGCTCTAGAGCAGTTGGGGACTGTAAAACACATTCTGTTCCACCATTCCAGACTGCAGAAGAGCAGGCTGAAATGGCTAGGTAATAGATTCTTGGAAGAATTTGGTGATTTATCGCGCTGTGGGCTCCATAATCTGTCGGGATTCGTAATGGGAACGACCTGGCTGCGTAACAGGATACTGGGGACTGTTTATATGTAGGGCAGTTTTGGTTTAGCAGAACTGTTTTCCTTTTTTGGTCCGATTTATATCTTCCACTACTTTCTCCATATTTGTGCTTTCACTCTTTATTTCTTTTATTTTATCACTAGCCAAAGACTCACAATAGACCATAGTGTTCTTTGGGTAAGGGTGTAAAGTTGATTTCGCGTCAGCCTTTCTACCTAACCTAACCTAAGTTTCAATGCTGCAAATATCATGAGAAAACATGACAACGGGATAATTCAGACGCGTAAAACAAGAGTAATTTTGGCACAACGTAAGTATATCAGGAGGGTGCAATACGCTTAATGCCCTCTGGTCCCGCATAGACCGTGCCATTTCTAATTCATGGCCAGCAGAGTGCTTATGAAACCCCACCCCCCATATATAAAATTGTCCAGCCAGCCCTACTACGATATGGCCAATAAATCTATGGACACACCTATTGGATGTACCACAATTCCTTGGACTTGATCTGGCCGAACCCCCCGATTAATATTGCTTATGCTCTTCTATTGGCAACAACAAAAATCTCATTCCCATATGTCTGCGGTACAGGGCACACAAAATAAAGTGAATAAAAGAGTATAATTGCTGCAGAAAGCAGAAGAAGCTTATTTCACTCCAATAACGAAAAAGAATGTAAAAGAAAAAAAAAAACACTATAAACAAATTTGTTTAAAAGTGTTAAACATTAAATAAAACTTTATGCTTTTTAAAGGATTCCAGAGGATTTCCATTTTATTTTATTTTTTTTTGCACATTGGGAGCTAAAACATTAACGAATAAAAAGAGATTTTCTTTCATAAATGAGGGTTAAAGTTTTTAGGCAATTTCAAAAAAAAAAAAAAAAAAATACTTTCCTTTTTAAAAGTTTATTAAATTGGGTGTTTAGGGGCTTGTTTTTTTACTTTCAGGGAAGTGAGTAAGTACACCAAATTGCAAAAGAATACAAAACAAAAAGAGGTCAACATTAAGCTTTTACCACAAATTTGGTTAAAAAAGTAACATCAATTATGGATTATTTGTTTATTACTTTCGCAATTATTAAATCGATAAGTTAAAAAGAAAATGTTAAAATTAATTTCAGCATTATTTGTTTAAAATTCTCTTCCATTTTGAATAAAAATAACTTAAACCCATCTTTGGTAATTTAAAAAATTTATGTTTTAACGTTTTACAATTTGTTTCGTTTCAGAAAATGCATATTGTTGCAGTACCTGTGTTGGGTATAATATTCAATATTCTTTTACAATGTATTGAAGCAAATCTTACACTAGATTTTAAAGTAACAAAGGTGAGTTTTTTTTAAATAAATATCTTCTACTAAAATAAAATAATTAACACAACCGTTTTAAAAAGCTACACTCGCAAAAAATCTATATATTAATCGGCAAAGGCAAAACGGATTAGAACATTTTCGTGCTCTGTTAGTCAACCGATTTGAACAAAAAAGGTAGTTATATAGTTTTATAAAATCTGAGGGGTTAAAAAAGCGAAAAACGGGTAAGCTCGGTATCCTCATATCATCAAAACTTAAAGGATACGAGAAACTTTAAGAACTATTGTTTTTCATTAAAAAAAAAATAAGCGGAGAGGTGCCCGGTACTTTCTTTAAATTCGGCCTTTTGGGACTTCTTTATTATCCCATCTTTCTGTTAAACCAATCAACATAGAAATAAAGACTATACAAAATTCGTAACGTACTACATTATGGGCATTAACTACAACATTGAAATTTTTGATACCTCATGGGGGAGAAAAAGTATCAAAAAGGGGAAATATAGGAAATTTACCTTCTTGCTTTTAACTTTCCCTGCCGCATATGGTAATTTTAGAATTTTCTATAATATTGAATTTATAAACATAAAATTATAGATGCAGGGTCCTGAGTGAATGAGAACCTATAAGGCGAATATTATTGGTACGTTTTTATTCTGCAACTGTTACTTTTTGAATATTTGTTAATATTGGGACTAGAAACATATAATTAAATATGCTTGGTTCTAAGTGATGACGAATCTGAAAGGAGAGCTTTTTGGTACTTTTTAATTTTGCAAATGGTACTGTTTTTGATTTTCGTAAATATTGGACTATGAAACATAAAATTAAACAAGCAAAGTCCTTAGTGGGTGAGAATCTATAAAAGGAAACTATTTGGTACTTTTTTGTTCTTTAGTTGGTACTTTTCAAATTTCACTTGGTATCGGACCTAGAAACACAAAATTAAACATGCAAGGTCCCGAATTAATGAGAATCTGCAAGGCGGATCTTTATAGTGTATTTTCGCTCTTTGACTGGACTTTTGGAGTTTTTGGTAATACTGAACTTTAGAAACATAAACTTAAACATGCAGAGTCTAGAGTAAAAAAGAAACCATAAGAGGAGACTTTTTTGGACTTGCAATTGGTACTTACTGGACCCTCGAAAAATCGATTCAGTAAGACTCAAGCAAACAAATGCTCGAGACATGTTAATTTATAAATACTTATTTGAATGTTTTCTTTTAATTAACATAAATAATTATGGTCGAATTTTGACCACTAGGCCAGCACTAGTTCGAATAATTTTATACGACTTTCAGCTTTCTTTAAGCAAAAAGTTAAAATTCGTTTCATTCGATTTATTTGTTCTTCGTTTTGAAAGCTTGATAAAACACCTCAATACTAAAATATAAATTCGAAACAAATCGAAACATTCGGCCATGTTCTGAAATGAATGAAATTGAAAACGAGGAAGATTTTTAACTAAGTTTTTTTTTTTAAAACAAACGTAGTTCATCCTGATTTCAAGAGAAGTTCTGGTAAAGATAAGTGCCCGTTTATATGGCGTTGCGATTTTTACTTTATGGATGAGAGGGGGGAGAGGAACTAATTCGCTTAGTGGTCCTCAAAGTATGCAAAGTAGGCATATAACAGGAAATATGCTTGTGAACTTTAAGCACTGGATAGTTTAAAAATTTACTAGATTTCAATTTCACTCGACTCGATTCGATTTCCAGAACATGTCTGTTTGTCTTATTATTTCTATCCATTTTCGCTTAAACTAATTCGCTATGTTTTAAGGTTTTGTTTCTGTTTTTTTGTTTATTTTCTTCGTACAGACCATGTATTTTTTTTTTTTTTTTTTTTTGCAATTAATATTTTTTATATCATTAAGTAACAAAAATGTCTTGTTTTTTTCTACCTTTTTCAGATATCTGCCAATCACAAACCCGGTAAGTACCTGAAGCAAATAAAAGCAAACAAATTTTCGCCATAAAATTTAATTGAATCGCATTGAGTTGTTGAAAGCATGAAAATTAAATCAATTTAAAACTTGTGAATACAAATGATTAAAAATATATTTTGTTTGCCTTATAATTCAATTTCGGATTGAATTTAAAACTTATTTTGTAATAAATGGAAATGAACAAAACCAAATTTAATCGGCAGCAACTTTTTGCCAACTTGGCCAGAAAAAAATAAAAAAAAAATCATGCATGAAATTTTCAGTCAGCAGCCAACAGCCACTGACCACCGACCCAACGGACCAACTTACCAAACATTTAACCAAAAAACAACTAACCAAATAACATATTTTATTTTTTACTTTATTTAAACAAAATTTCTATTATTTACTTATTACAACTGGCTAATTTTTTAGTTTATTGAATAAAATGTAAAATGTGTTTGAGGAGGAGGAGGAGAATAAAGAAGAAAAATAACCATGTTAAATGTGATGAATTTTTATCATCTTTTTCTTCCCATCCATTTGCAATATTTTTTTTTTCGTCATTTCAGTTTGTTGCACAAACTTTTAATGAGTGTTAGCTGAATGATTTTAAATTCTAAATTAAATTTATTTTTTAATTTTAAATATTCTGCAAGCAAATGTAAAAGCAGAGTTACGAGTATGCATACGGAAAAGTTTTATAGAATCCTGCAAAAAAAAATAAAATAAATTTTGTAATAAAGTTTTTAATAAAATATAGAATCTGTAAATAAATAAATTACATTCCCTAACGTGTGTTAAACAAAAAACAACTTTTATTTATTAGATTGTTGTTGTATGACTACAACACCCATTTAACGAAACTTTAATTTCATTTTATTAAAAAAAATTCCTAGTAAAATGAGGTAAAGTCAACATTGCACATAGGGGCAAATTATATCGCGCGACAAGTCAACCGCTGTATTTTGGTAAGAACTATTGGAACTATTGGAAAGGTAATTTTGTGTACATATAAAATAAATGAAGATGGCACAACGTTCCGAAAATAATTGCTAAAAAATAAAACAAGCAAAATTACAGAAATAAAAATAAATTTTCTTAATTTTTCTGAGTCCATTAAGGCGGGTCGGCCAACCTACAAAAAAAAAAAAAAAAAAATTGTGCCAGTCACCCCCTAGAATCAATAAAGTTTCTTCAAAAGTAGAAAAGATGATTGCTAAGCCCCAAAATACAGAACTTTTTGTTTTTTATATACAGCGCTGTCACTTAAGGTCCCATCTCATCATATCGAATATCGTTCTTCATGGCTTGACAAGCCATAGTCACCATTGCTTTTGGGGACTCCGACATTAAATTCTGGGCGTCACTTATTTTATCTCGGCCCAATTATTTGCACGTGCCAAGAAAGTCCTTTTTTAACTTAGTACACCGAAAGAAAAACACTGGGGATAAATTTAGTTTTTTATACATACTTTAAGTACGAGACGTACTCAAAAATTCAAGTACGAATAACAATAAAATATACTTAAAACAATCCTAAATACGATTACTTGCGAAAATCAATCCCGGAATTTCTTAAAATAAGTACAACATTTTTAAACCAAGTAAAAAAATGATTAAGCTTTTCGTTGGTAGTGCCAAATTACAAAGCGAGCGTTTTAAACTCATTTTAATTATCAAAATTTGTTACAGACACAACAACAACACTACACTAGTAGTTAAAAAACGATTTGCTTGTTGTGTGTAGAAACAACAGAACAACAACCCTCTTAAAATTTTTATTATTTGAAAAATATTAGAACATTTTTTTTTTTTTTTTTTAAATATTATAAAATTTTTTACACGGAAAAATTTTGTAGTCGGAGTGTTTGCGAGCAGTGATGCCAGGAGAAATTTCAAAAAATCCCTAGGTGTCTAAATAAAAATCCCTTTTTTCCCTACAACCAAAAAACACTTTTTCCTACGTTAAAAATTTATTGTTTTTAGCAACAGACAAACCAATAAATATTTTGTAAACATTTTGTAAATATTATAAGAAAAGCATTTATTAACAACAAGAAAATAAAAAAAAAATAAATATATAAATGCCATACACGCACATATAAAAATTCAATTTCAAAAATAATACTGTTCGTCAAATTAAAATTTTTCGTTTTGCAGAAGCGCCTCTACATATCTTTTAATCTAGAGACAAAACATAGTCATACTTCGTATTTGATTTGTTAATTCCTCACCTTTTGTCCTTTTTACTTTTGCCTTAAAATAAGAAATCTGTCCTTTTTCCCCTACGCTTGAAATTTTCCGAAAAAATCCCTACAAAAAAGCAAAATTCCTTACTATTGGCATCACTGTTTGCGGGTACATCCACTCCTACTTCGACTCCGGTACAAAAACCACGACTCCCACTCTTCAACTCCGACTACACAGGATTAGTTAAAGTGTTGCATTAAGCTATATGTATGTTTAAAAAAAACTCGAAAATTGTTGCATAAATTTAGGCAAATTAAATTTTAAATGAAAATTAAAAAAATCCAAATTTTATGAACCCATTGCAAATAAAAAAACAAACTTTTTTTGATTTCTAAAACTTTGTTATCGATAAAATCTTAAAAATATTTTGTACAAAAGGCCCTAATTTTACAATTAGGTAATTTTTTTCTACAGAAAGTTGCCTTTACAGACAAGTCCGTCCGTTTTAACAAATACATAGGTAACTTTTTTCACAAAGAAGTAGCATTTATACAAAAAGGTAACTTTTATACAAAAATTTACTTATTTAAAAAAAGATCAGAGAAATGTTTTTCCTATTTTTTTTTTGATTTAAAAATAAGAAGAAATAAAATTAAAAGGTCGAAGAATATAGAATAAATAATTATTAAAAATACTTTAAAGAAGTCATAAATATGTTATTGATCTCATTTGTTGTAATATTAAAAATAATATCTCAATCCTTGTAAATATGTATACATATACTAAAAAAAAAGGAACTAATGATGATATTATAAATTGAAAAAATAATTTGATCATAATATGAACATTAGATTTTCCTTTATTTCAATCAACAGATTTCCTGCCATTTCAGTCACAATAATGGGATATTAGTGCTTTAAACAGCACTTAAATTAATGTAACTAATAAATACTTAAATTTGTATTTATTTCTTTAATAAGTCTACTAAAAAGCCATAAAGTGAAACATTTTGTCCTTTTTTCATAGCAAAATTGTCTAGTTTGTCATTTTTATGACACACACAATTCAATTTGCTTGCCAATATTCATAAATATCTGGGTTATAAGAAGGGGCGAAAGAGGTTACAAAAATTTTTATACAGATCCTTTTTTGTTGCTGAGTATAGAAACACAAATTCGCTCATAACTACTTGTCACAAGCAATTTTCTGTAACAATTTTAATAAAATTTCTTTGCTTTTGGTTGATTCATATTTTGTTTGCTGCAGCCTCATAAACTGTAAATGTTGATAGGCAAAATATGTATGTATATTGGTAACACACGCATACACTTGCCTCCGTTCATCGTGTGTAAAAATGTGTTAAACTCTAATAATTCTCTGTGTACAAGCATCACAATAGTGGAGAGGGTATTATGCGTTTGTGCTGATGTGTGTAGCACATACATTTTTTTTTTCTAGAATCCAGACCCACCTTTTTGTATACCGATCGACTTTCTGAATCGATCTTACGATGTCCGTCTGTCCGTCCGCGATAAGTACAGGTTGTAAGTTTGAAAATAATTTAATGAAATTTGGTACATTCGTTCTTATAGTCATCAGGGCGAAGTCCATTAAAAATGGTAAGAATCGGTTCAAAATTTCACATAGCCCCCATACAAAATTCTTTCCGGCAAAGGGCCATTGTGCCAATAAACTATCTTATTATGTCTGTAGCTCGATAAATTTTAGTCCAAACATATCGTACTATAGCCTTAATCATCTTACCAAATTTATAAAAATCGGTCCATAGTTGATCATAGCTCCCATGCAAATACCACCCCTGAAAACAGCTATAAATGCTATAACTTCCCTAGAAATGTTGCTATTGGTATTTAATTTTGGGACGATAACTTTAATAATAGATTCTTTGCGCTTAGAGGATTAGAAAAAGAAAAAGGTCCCTTGTAAACCCTGTCTAAAAGATCTCTTGAAGTTGATAAAATTTTAAAGTACTCTTATATAAATCTTAACCCCATTTTACAATGTTGTTTTGTCGGGTCTATGATTATCTATGGAGGCAATATGCTCCTTAAAGGAGCCAAAGGGTGCACTATATATGTCCCACATAAACACTTGCAAAAATGTGTCTTTATATACTGTGGTGTAGGGTATCAAATGATAGGGCTTGACATTTATTATTATCTTACTTGTTTTTATTTACATATATTTATGTTTGTGTATGTTTGTGTTTGTATCTTTATGAAATCTTGTCAATCAAGGTATTACACAGAATAAAATATTAAATCACGACAGCCATCGTCATGAGCATCATCATTATCGTTTTCAAAAGGGCCATCAATTTTTTCATCATCATCCTGATTGTCACTATCGTCAAACATTCTTTTGATTAACAGTGTGTTTGTGTATGTGTGTGTGTGTGTGTGCCTGCGTTGCATCGTTGTTTGAGTTTGGTTTCCTTTGTAAAGCTGAACAATGTCAATTATCGCGGCTGTTACACGTACGTACACAGACAAAGGGACAACAATGTTTTTAAAGGTAGAAACTTTTTTATAAGATTTTATTTTGTCTGTTCAAGCCAAACAACGTAAAATAAAACAAAAGGGAGGAATAAGGGCATAAAACAAAATAACAGGATTCTGACAAAGTTATTTCTCTTTTATTTTCAGTTTTCTTTTTATTGCTTGTAAAAAAAACAACGAGTATTAAAAAGCCAGTCAGTACACTGGTTTAAATGGATAATTTTTAAGTTGAAATCGAAAGTTGCCTCCCTAAAGACAATTGTTTTTATATTTTTTTTTAGTTAAATATTAGTTTTA
The DNA here is from genome assembly GCA_963931875.1 of Pollenia griseotomentosa. Taxonomy (NCBI): domain Eukaryota; kingdom Metazoa; phylum Arthropoda; class Insecta; order Diptera; family Polleniidae; genus Pollenia; species Pollenia griseotomentosa. The sequence continues at coordinate 169,266,074 of OZ007562.1, read as the reverse complement.
TATTTCACTTTAAGTAACATTTTTATTCGAACTGGAGAAATTAATATTAAAATTTAAATGTTGTAAATATCGAAACAAAACAAGGAAATTTTACATACAGCAGAACGACAGCAAATAAATAATTCAAAATTTTATTTTTCAAAGTCGAATATTTTGAAAACTATAAGAAAAAAAACTTTGCGTGTCACTAATTTAAGAAATCGGACTAAAATTAAGAATTCTGGATAGTTTTTAATTCTTGTTATACCCGAGGTGCCCTACTTTGTGAAAATATGCCACCTGAAATTTTGATCCAAACGGACTAGCCTAGACTAGACAAAATCCAAAATTATTTCTATTTGTTTCCGAAAATCTTCCACGCTGCAAAAATTGCCAAAATAAATAAATTTTTATTTTGTTATCAAAAAAACAAAAAAATTATTAAAAAAATTTTTTTTTTTAAATAAAGTTCAATTTTATGCTCGCCACACATATTTTTTTTTCATTTTATGCATACAGCCTCCGTCATGCGTTGTCTTTAGTAGGGACAAAATGCACAAATTTTTCTTTTATTATTTTTTTTTTTGGTGCTGTGTTATCAATATTGGCCAAAATTTTTTTCAATTTCATCGTCGGTTATATCTTTGCAGTAATTTTTTTACTAAAAAAATTGCAATAAAACCAATGTTAGTCGTAACGACTAAGTACTTTTTGCAAATCAATACATATTATTTAAATGAGTTACACAACACGTCAGTACTAACCGACAGTAGCTTTGTAACTTAATCCACTCATTCAACACTAAAAATGATAATGATCAAAAAAGAGAAAAAAAATTATGAAGAGAAAAAGTAACAATGTTAGACGAAACGACTAACATAAAGCATGCAGGGTTAAGACATAATATCCATTTTATTCGACCTTTATTATTGTCAAGTATTCATAAATTTTCGAGCTTGAGGTATTTTTTAAATAATTTTTAAATGTTTATTTGAACCAATATTTCGGCACTTCTTTGAGTGCCTTCTTCAGGGGTTTTTTTTTTAATATTTTGTACCATGATAGAAGGGTCTATGACACTTATGTGTGAAACAAAATATCGGTAAAAATGCTCGCCACGGCTTCGGTGGCATATTTCTAATCGATGGTCCATATTTTCAATGACTCTGAGACATAATTGAGGTTAAATGTCGTTAATGTGCCGAATTATCTCATCCTTATTCTTAAATATCCCCAGAGAGAGAAGTCCAACGGTGTGAAATCACATGATCGTGGTGGCCAGCTAAAATTATTGGATTTCTCGCGCAAAAAAGCCATTGTTTCGTTAGCGGTGTGGCAAGTGGCACCATCCTGTTGAAACCACATATCGTCCCGGTCCGTATCCTTAATTTCTGGCCACAAGAAGACTGTTATCATCTCGCGATAGCGAAAAGCATTCACGGTAACTACTTGGCCGACCTCATTTTCGAGAAGTACGGCTCGATAACGCCACCAGCCCAAAACGAATTTGCACACAATTCTCCCGATTGTGGACACATTTGGTCATTTACGTTGACAAAAAAAAAATCACGAAGTGCTCGAAATGCATTTCGATTTGAAAGCGCATTGTCGTTAAAGGCCTCAACAATCTTAACGCGCTGCTGCTCTGTTGTGTACCTCTCCATGGTTGAATTTGTCAAACACTAAATTAAAAAAATGTCAAATTAAGTTAAGCAAAAAACTTGATGTTAAGCTGTGACTCACAATTAACATCATGCATTATGGTTGGACCACACTTTATTTTCGAAAATTTTTGTATATTTTGAAAAGACGTGAACCGGGTTACCGGAAGAATAAAATCTTCCAGTCCTAGAACCCTCCAGGATTGTATTATCTTCGTCTAGATTAAGCCCGATGCCGCATGCTTTTCTGCCGGTTTCGCAAAAAACAGTCATGTCTTTCTTAAAATTAAAATTTTTTAGGACAAACAGCTTAAAAATGTATCTAAGAGAAAGGCACTTATTTTAAAAGGAAATGTAATTTTATCATATTTTCTTTAATTTCTTGAAAAGTACACAAAAGTTGTTAATTTTCCCAAAACAGAGAAAGTTACCCTACCAAAAGAAGTTTTTTAAAATCTTTTCAAATTAATTACTGATTTTACTATTTAAGCTCTTGGTCTTTTTATAAAAAATTTTTAAATTATTTATTTTTTCGATATTTCGCTAAAAAAAATTTAAATTGTGGCAAAAAAAAGGTTATTTTTATGGTCGGCTTAGTAAGCAAGCCTGCTAACTCCATTTCATCACATTTTACAGGAGAGACAAAAAACTTTTTATATATCATATTTGAAGCTGGAAAGGAACACCATAAAAAAAAGTTGGTTTTACATACTTCAAGACTCAAATTGAAGAAAATCTACATGCTGGTGCACGAAGCGTATCTTTCTCTACCACACGGCATCAAAATCTCAATTAACTTAAAAAGGAGACTTAGTATAGACGGTCAAGCCTGGCCATTTGGTACTCTGCATCACAGTGCGTACAGATAAATATTCGAAATGTACGCTATTTGGACCCGGCAAAACCAAATTGTGCTATGAGGTTAAGATTAATGTAAGAGTTCCTTGTGCCGAATATTATCTAGATGTCTACATCTATATGAAATCTGTTCGCCTTAAATAAATTCTAGAGATGGGTTCATATGGGACATATGGCCAATTATGGACCTAAAAGCACAACAAAGTTGATATTATAAAAGTTTTCGACAACAAACTCTATATCATTACAAACATTTTTATGGAAGTTATGGCACTTAAAACTCGAACTTTGCATTGATATGGATACGGTGAAATGATGCCATGAAAAACGTTTGCAACAAAGTTAATTTAACTACCAACATATTAACATGGTTTATGGGCACAAAGACTCCATTCTGGAAAGAAGTTTGTAAGAAGCCTATATAAAATTATGGGCCAATTCTCATTATTTTCAATAGGATTTGTGCATGTGGCTGTGAATTCAAACATACATATGTACAACATTTTATGAAATTATATTTAAAATTGTGACCTACGCTTTGCGCACAAAGTTGAAGTGGACAGACACACATCGACCGAGAGAGTGATCCTGAGTCAGAATACTTAATGTTGGAACTAGAACTGGGACTAGGTGGGACTTTATTTTTGACACACATTAGTGCAAACGCATTATACCCTCTCCCATATCGGGAGCTGGGTAAAAAAATTATTTGTTAATACCTCTCAAGACCACTGTTTTTCTCCCGTTGGCTAAAAAACCAGCATAAACTTAAAAAGCGCTTTTTATAGAAAGCAAAATTACGCTCCTGCATACATACTAATTAACACAGTAACAATTTGGTTATTTATTTCCTTAAAAAGCGTTTATGTTTTATAAAATTTTCAAAATAAAATTTGTGTAGAAAAAGTATTGGTTAGTGCGCCTAAAAGCATACAATAAAATGGCGCTAACAAGAATAATGATGATTTTTTGTTTGCTGGCTTAATGCTTGTTGCTGTTAAAAACCTGTCCGAAATTTAATATTTATGATTTATTTTGTACGACATTTATATCGTTTTTTGGCAGTGAAGTCATAAATCTACCTTTAAATACCTTTAGAGTGATATTTGAAAGAAATTTTGAGCTTTCTCATTTATTTTAAAAGATTTTTTAAGATACATTTTATTATGATTTTATTAATGTTTTAAAAAGTTCTTAATTTTATGGCAATCAGTTTAGTTATGGTTAATTATGGTTCTGCTGGAATAAAATTTTGGAGCGAGTTTAAGATTAATATAGAATTTTTTCATGGTTACTTTTATTTTAACCCTCTGAAAACGAATGGGACACATATATGCCATTTGGTTTTTCGCCATTACGAATACGAAAACTAATGAACGATTTGTTTTCAATCAAACAAGATCGATTTTATCAGAAGTGCATTAGAAAATATCGAGCCCTAACCGCGAAAACTACTTTAGCGCCAAAAATCAAATTTTACAGGAGAGATTTTGTTTTATTTTATTTCATTTAAGTTTTGTATGGAATTTCTCGCTTACCATAATATTGTTTTTGCTACAAAATCGTAACGGTATCTTATGTGACAATGACATTTTAGGAGATGATGCAAGTGTTGCCAATAAAGTCATTTATAAAAAAAATTGAAAATGATGACGCTTACGTTATTTTCGCGGTTAGGGCTCGACATTTTCTAAAGCAATTTGATAAAATCGATCTTGTTTGATTTAAAACAAATGGTTCTTTAATGTTCATGTTAAAATAAAGGTTTTGTTGTGTTAAAAAGCTTTAGGGCGTCTCAAGGTCAGAAATTGTCAATTTTTAATTTTTTATTTGTCCTTAATCCCCCTCTCTTGAGAGCAGATGTCTTTGTGCTTGAGATAAGTTCCATGAGATCTTTACTTGTGTGATAATTAAAAAGAGTGATGCTCGAGTTGGGTGTTTTCAATGTGAATCGGTGTTTTGGTGAGACGAAGTAGTTGTGGGTCGGATTAAGTAGTTAGGACTGTACTAAAAGGAGAAGTATGATTATGGATTTTGTAAACCAGCGAAAATTTGAGAGACCGCTTAAGCTGGGTGTGAGTTGCGTTAGTGATGTTGGGTGAGGTGTAGTACTTATGGATCGGATGAAGTAGCTTTTACCATGTAAAAAGATAGCAGTATGACATGACAATGGATTTTGTGAAGTGGTGAAAAGTTGGGAGTCCGGTAGAGTTGGTTGTTGTGTAGTACATAATGTTGACTGTCTCACTCACGGAATGATCCTTTTGTACAACGATTATGTTTCGGCTGTGTCTTAAGCCCAAGTTCGCGGGCAGAGAGTTTCTGAATTATGTGAGAGCTTTCACTTGTGAAAGTTCGATTTATAGGGAGAGATCTCTCTAGGTGCTGTTGCTATTCAGCATATGCCGTATATAGCACCAGCTCCTTAACAAGGGGCGAATGTTTAATTTTAGCGGAATTTTATACACAAATTGCTGCCTGAGTGTCTTGGTTGCGTTTACACTCGGGGTCGGTTGGTTAACGCACAGCTTGTCACCCATGTGAATTAGATCCACTAGTTAGGTAAGGTCGAAATTAATCAAAGAATCTGACACATCAGTCTTAGAATTAGGCTAGTGGAAGGGTTTTCGGCCTACAAAATTCGATTCGATTGCGGCTGCGATCGCCTAATCCGTTAAATTATCTAAAACACCGCTTCTTCAATGTCAAATTTCAACACATTTTCTTTTTCTTTATTGGCCGATGACCAAGAAGGATGTATCATTTTGGGTATCTGTTTTCACTGGACACTGTCTTATGGGTAGTCATGCACAGCGTCTGGGAGCCGGACACTGTGAATACTGCCGCAACCTAGAAATGAAGAACACCTTCTCTGTCACTATCCTGTACTGACAAGAAGACGACTGGCCGAAATGGAATCCGCCACCTTCGACGGGGATTGAACGACGTTTCATGCTTTGAACTGGAGCGCATTTTAAACTTCGTCAGAAGTTCGGGTTGGTTTGCCGTAGGGGTTCTGTTAAAAAGAACCTAATGGTAATTGTGGGTCTAAGCGGTCAGATGGATACTGACTGCCATTTCTACCCAGCCTTACCTTCTGGCCGATGCATTCAAAAGCTTTATAATTTCATTATCAGTTTAATTGAACGACAAAATGTTTTTAAATTATCACTGCATTCGCTTGCAAATTTTAACCTTTGACAACGAATGGGGCACATTCGTCCCTTGATTTGTCTCGTAGAAAGCTTAGAAATTTTAAAAATTTTTTAGTCGTGAAATGTCGTGTTTTCAAGTAAGAATCTACAATCAAATTTTAAACATGTCCATCGCAAAATTCTTCATCGTCAAAGGGTTAATAAAAAAAAAAAACATGTGGGCTTCTTAAATCCTTTTACGAAATTATCGGTAAAATAAGAAAAATCGGGATTTTAAAACAATTTCTGAATGAAGAATTTAAGATGTTAACAAAAATAAACTTAATTTACAAAGTTTTGAATAACACATTTTTTTTTTGTTGTATTTTACCAATTATTCAATAAAAGTTATCTGAAACCCCCAACTGCTGAAAGTTTTCTTATTTTCTTTTTCAAATTCCTTTCAAGTAAATCACTTTTAAGCTCGTTAACAAACGTTTAAGTTATTGACCACCTGCTATTACAGCATTAATTTTTTGCCTCCGAATAAAAAAAAAAAAAAAAATATTGGAAAACATAAATAAATCTCCATCGTCTGTTTATAAATCCTTTTCATCAAAATGATGAAACCATTAAACGAAGAAGCAGAAACAAAAGAGCAGCCTGAAAACAATAATGTTTTGTTATTTGTTGTTCTTGTTTATGCTCTTCGTTCGATATAAAACGTTTGTTTAATGTACTGCAACGGCATCCATTACTGTGTTTTCTTCTTCTTCTTTTCTCTTCTTTTAACAGAATTTTATTTCTTTTCCTTATTGATTCCATTTATCTTGTTACATTTTAAAAACTTTTTATACTGATTGTAAAAACTACATACATATTTTCGAAATATATACATCAATGCAGAGTTGACCAATATTGATGGTATTGAAAAAATGGGGTCAGTTGTTAAATGAAATATAAAATGATGAATGTTGAAAAATTTTAAGAAAAATTTTTTTATTTAATTGAGCTTTTTCCATATTTTTCGCGAAATACGAAGAATTATTGTTGCCAGACAAAATGCCTAGACAATTCTTAAATCATCTGTATTGTCAAATTCCATCGAAAAATTATCAACTAATATTAACTGTTATAGATTTTTTCGACACTTTGGTATTTTCATAGAGGTATTCGGGCATGTTCTAGAATTCGATATGAAGGGGATTTGAAATCAAAAGATATTTTGTTTTCAGTTTTTTATAAATTGGCTGCAGTTATTCTAGTTTTTAAAAGTTGTTATTGTAAAGATAATTGATTGGTGTTTATTTTTAAGGGCCGATGTTGAATGAGAACCACATCTAAACGTCAAGCATTTTTCTGCATTTCATATGACATTTCTCAATTTCAGACTAATTTAATTCGAACCATGGAAAGATACACAATCGAGCAACGCGTTAAAGTTATTCAGGCTTATTATGAAAATGGACGTTCAAATCAAAATGCATATCGTGCACTCCGTGATTTTTTCGGTCAATTTAATCGTCCACCGACCGAGCAAAAATTTGAGCAAACCGGGTCTGTAGGAGATGTGAAAACACCAGTGCATGCTCGTAGAGCTCGTACTGAAGAAAATATTGCTGCTGTTCGCGATAGTGTGGCTGAAGAGTCGTCCACCTTAACTCGTCATCGTGCCAAACAATTGCACCTCTCACGCTCGTCATTGATGATAAGTATGCATACATGCTAACAAGGTGCAACTGACTCAAGAACTAAAACCTCTTTACCATTCCAAACGTCGTCAGTGCTCACATTTTCACCTCAGTAAATTCGTCAATACGCCGAATTGCCGCATTTGGGCGAATGATAATCCAAGAAAGATTGTCGAAAAACCAATGTAGCCACAAGAATTGAGTGCGGCTTATGGGCTGGCTACATCATCAGGCCGTATTTATTCCAAAATGAGGCCGGTCAGGCAGTTGCTGTGAATGGTGTTCGTTATCGTGAGATGATAACGAACTTTTTATGTCCCGAATTGGAAGAAATGGATGTGGACGATATGTGGTTTCAACAGAACGGTGCCACTTGCCACACAGCTAACGAAACAATGGCTCTTTTGCGCGTCAAATTCAATGGCCGTGTTATCTCACGTGGTGGAGTCAATTGGCCGCCAAGATCAAGTGATTTAACACCGTTGGACTTTTTTCTTTGGGGTTATTTGAAAGAAAAGGAGTACGTCGAAAAGCCAGCAACAATTCAAGAGCTAAATGATGAGATAATTCGGCATATTAAAGGCATAAAACCCCAATTATGCCTCAGCGTCATCTAAAATTTGGACCATCGGATGGAGGTGTACTTAATTGAACCATACCAATATTATCATACTTAGAAGAAATGACAATAATTTCCTAAACAATTTGTGTTTTATTCAAAATCAACATCGGCCCTTAAAATTTTACCACCCTTTATATAAAAAGATTATTCTTTACGAACTTATCATGATTGTTTTCAGAGTTTGTTCGATTTTAAATAAACTTGATTTGGATTGTTTTTTTAAACAATATTTTTAATATGAAAAATTTTTCGTTAATTGTTTCTAAAATCGCTCAAGAAAAGAATTACGCTCCTCCTAAATAAAAGTTTATATGAAATATTGGAAGTATGTACAGTGTATGTTTCAGTGTACACTGTACACTGAAAGAAATATCAATCCATCCGTACTTAAGTCAAGCCAAAGAGGATTTCACCAACAGAATGCTTGATATGGTTTTTGTAGTCATTCTACTTTGAAATTCTGATGCACTTTTTTAACAAAAGCAAAATTTTAGCAAATAGAAATCGGGAATTTTTGCTTCTTATTTTACATTTTAAACATGAAAATAATGCATGTTTTACTTCCGCTAGTATCGTTGTTGTTTATAAAAAGAACAAGCAAATCGTTGTTTACCTTCTTTTATAGTGTTGTTGTTGTTTCTACTACAAAGTTTAACGAACACTCGCGTATGCACGCATATTGAATGCAAAGTTAATCCCATTTTGGATTGTCTAAATTACGTTTTAGTGTTTTTATATTTATTTGTTGTAACCGGAGAGAAAATTATTATTTACATTATTTTTCCCCCAATAACATACTAAAAAAAAAAAAACAAAATTAAAATAAACAAGTTAGATTGCTATATTCGGCTGTGCCGAATCTTTGATACCCTCCACCGACAGTTCGAATGTTTAAGGAGTAATATCTGTATGATGTCTTTTTATTATTATTATCTTAAACTGTGACGATTTTTTTATTAATTATGGTTTTAGGAGACTAAACTGTTTTCCGGGAGTAGGGCATATATGTGGCCTAGGGTAAATTATGTACTGATCTTCACGAAATTTACCAGTATCATTTATAGTCCTACAAAATTGTGACGAGCCAAAATTTGTTATGATTGCATTATTTTTTACGGTTTTAGGCATACTAAACTGTTTTCCGGGAGTAGTGTTTATATGGGGCTTAGGGTAAATTATGGACCGACCTTCGCGAAATTTTACAGTGTCGTTTCTAGTCGAATAAAACGGACTTGTGCAAAATCTTATGTCATTCCGTGCATTTTTGCATCATTTATGTTAGTTTTTGTAACAAAATTATCAAGTTTTTGAAGGTGCTGGTTCCACATTTTGATTCATAGCTCTGGTCCTACTGAACCGATTTTGCTGAAATTCAATCCCAAACTGCTTAGGATAACTACAAGCAATTTGACACCTAGTTTGTTTATTTCTTTTGAGTTTTTCGAAAGTGAGCGTGTTTTCAACAGACGGACAGACGGACAGACAGACGGACAGACAGACGGACATGGCTAAATCGACTTAGAATAACTCAAGCAGCCAGAATATATATACTTTATGGGGTCTGAGATGAATAATAAAAAAGTTTCACACGGAATGACAAACTTAGTATACCCTCTTCACAACTAATTGTGGTGGAGGGTATAATAAATAAGCACTCAGTGTTTGATACAAATAGTCTAGCGCAAGTGCAAATGCAAAATATTGTAGGTTTTGCTTGCAATCCAACAACAAGACACACATAATTGCAATTGTCGCAGCATCGCTTTTGCGCAATATTAAAACTGTATTGCTTTTTTTGCAACGTGTATGCGTATACATCTCTGATACTCGAACAACTGATATTTGTAAACAATAATTTAGAAACGTCAAACAAATTTACTAAAGGCTCAAGCTACGGTCACACTTATTAAATATTTGATCAAATAAGCGTAACCCCTACTTTTGTTAATAGTTAGTGAAATTTAAAATGGTCTTAATATCACAAAATAAACTAATTATACTACTAGACATAGCAAAAAACAGTTTTTTGTAAGATGTGGTATTTTATTCAAAACAAATATTGAAATTAAGCGAACTGATTTTTTAGTTTGGTTGTTGGTCCCGTTTTTTTCGTCAAATATTTGATAAGTCTGACCGTAGCTTCAGTTAAGGTACGGTCAGATTGATGAAATATTTTCATGAAATCTGTTTCCTCATATTTGATTGAAATATTTTCAAAACAAAACAAAATTTGTTTTATGGTCACACTAACCGCATTTATTTGTCAATTTTTGTTTGTTCAAATAGGCATCAAACAACGTAATGTGTAAATATTTAAACACATGTTTTTAGTGCGGTCACACTTAAATAAATATTTTTCTAACCAAAATATTTAATCAAACCGTCAAAAAATATAATTTTGTTTTTAAAAAATAATTTTTATAAAACCGCAATGGAAAATTTTGTTGTGTTATGTTGTGGAGCTTCATCCTTAATAATTTTACAAGAGGAGGAAAATATTGCAAAAAAAAAAGAAAGACAATGGGTCCGAAGCTGGATTAGACGCCGGAATGTAGAAGGATGTTGTTCAAAATTGCTAAAGGAGCTTAGATCAGAAACTCCTAATCTGTATAAAAACTTTTTAAGAATGAACTCAACCGATTTTGACTATTTGGTAAGTTTAGTAACATAATTTAAAACCCATTAATATATAACAAATCCTCGTGTCGCACATCCCGCTCTAGCTGAAATTAGTGGCACCACTTATAACAAAGAAAACAACAATACTTCGCGCGCCTATTTCTCCCACTGAACGTTTAGCAGTAACACTACGTTATTTAGCCACAGGCGAGAGTTTCAGGTCCCTACAGTATATATTCCGAATTCCCCATAATACCATTTCAGGGATTGTTCCTGAAGTATGCAGTGCCATTTATAAGGTTTTACAACCAGAATATTTAAAGGTGCTTTACGCAACAATTTAATTTCATATATTTAAATTATATATTTATTTGATTGCAGATACCATCAACCGAAGAGGACTGGAAGAACATTTCCGCTGCATTTTTGCAATCATGGAATTTTCCTAATTGTATTGGATCATTGGATGGGAAGCATGTAGTAATGACTGCCCCAGCTCATTCAGGAAGTGTTTACTTTAACTACAAAGGTAGCATATTGATGAGTTTAATTGCATTACCTAAATAATTTTTCAATTGATTTGCAGGAACACATAGTATTGTGTTAATGGGTATTGCTGATGCATCCTACAAGTTCTTGTATATTGATGTAGGTTCAAATGGCCGAATATCAGATGGTGGAGTTTTTCGGAAAAGCTCATTCAATCAAGCTCTTCAACAAAACAAACTCAATCTACCATCAGCAAATCCACTACCATTCAGAAACTTGCCTGTTCCATATCGAGCCTTTGCTGCAATAGAGTCATATCTTAACTTAGAATTTTCTAGCACCCTTAAATTTAATTCTTCTCTCCAGAGTTGAGTATATAACATATTTGTATGAAATTTTTACACAATATGAAGAAACGATATGGCGATTTAGTCCACATTATTAGCTTGTAGGCGGCCCTATGTTTCTCCGGGAATTAAAGAATTAAATGCATTAGCACAAAAATGTAGTTTTTTGAGTTATGACTCTATTGCAGCAAAGGCTCGATATGTTCTCGTTGCTGATGATGCTTTCGCTTTGTCAGCAAATATACTTAAACCTTTTAGTGTACGCAACATGAATGCAATCCAAAGAATCTTTAACTATCGTTTATCAAGAGCTAGACGTGTAATTGAAAACGCGTTTGGAATCATGTCTGCGCGTTTTCGAGTACTACGTAGCCCTATAAAACTTGAACCCCAAAAAACCAGACAAGTAACCCTAGCATGCTGCGTTTTACATAATTATTTGATGAGCCGAACAAGTTCTGTTTACTTCAATTCCAATCTAGTGGATCGTCACTCTGAAGATGGCACTTTAATCCCTGGTGAATGGCGCATGGAACAAACAGATCGTAGTTTTTTAAATCTCCAGGCTCATCGATCTTATGTCGCTCCAGATACCTCAAAAATAAGAGAAGAATTTTCTCAATATTTTGTGGAGGAAGGAGAAGTGCCTTTTCAGTATAAGCATATATAGAAATCTGAATTTTAAAATATATGAGTATTTATTTCCACATGTTGTAAAAAATGCAAAATTTTAATTTTTTTTATTTAATATTCTTACAAATATTTTCTTTTATCCACCTCATACTTAAAAGCCTACTTACCTTAACTAAAACTAATTTTGAAATTAGAAAAACCTACATTCGTTTAAAACGAACGTAGCTTGAAAATCTATGTCGATTTTAATTTCATGTGATTTCGATTTCTTGAAAAATTTACTGCCTATTTCACGATGTCACTCGAACGTTTACGTTCGCACAAATAACATATAAAACAAATTTTTGAATTTTGTTTTTTTTTTTATATGTTATTTGTGCGAACGTAAACGTTCGAGTGACATCGTGAAATAGGCAGTTAATCTAAATAAATTAATAAAAAAAACCTTTTGCATTTAAATAAATTTATTTATTCATTTTAGAAAATGTTTTTTAAAAAACTAACAGTAACATACTTAAAGGTCTAATAAAAAAAAGTCGAGATCTTCAAACTCTGTAAAATGTGTTAAAAAAAAGTAAACAAAGAAATAACCTACATACTTTTTATGAATTAAAATTTTATAGTTATTTCACATTAATACCTACATTAAATCAAATCTAATTAGTACAAGAGATCTGCAAGATCTGTTAAAAAAAAGTACATAAACAAAGCAATCTTCAAGATATGTATGTACCTATAAAATACATACATAAAGCATATACATACATATGTATGTACATACATACAAATCAGAATTTATTAGGATAAGATATAAATACAGACATATTTACATATTCATGTCTGAATATAAAAAAAAACAGGTAACAAAATATTTTGTTTGTGTAAAGGAAAACAAAAAAAAAAAACTTAATAAAATCCATAAAAGTTTAGGTACGAGCATAGTATAATAAGTACCAGGTATGTTCATTAGGGAGAGTTTTGATTATTTACCCATATAGTGTCAAATTAATCATTTGATTTTTAACGCTTGTTTTAATTTTTCTCCATATTTTCTTTTGTTTGACGTTATATGGGTTTTGAAACTGAGAACAAAATTTCTAATGACTATACCTTGTACTTATTATACCATGGGTACGAGTATAAAAAAAGGTTAAATTCGATTTTTAGAAAGGGATTCAACTGAAATTTTAAATAATTTTATTACTCCGCTCTTCATCTAAGCACTGAAACAAGAAAGCTGATAACTTTCTACGTAATGATGCTGACACTTCATCGCTTACAGCATTAAGTTCACTTAAAATGAAGTTAGCAAATGTGGCATTTTGTGTAAGCTCGTTCTGCTTGCGCTCTTTCATTGCTGTAACCACCTCACGCATGGCTTCGGCAATATGCGCTGCTGCTACTTGGTTAGTTTCTGTTTGCTGTCGACGTGTAGTTGTTTTAACTTGTATTGGTGTTGATAAGGGCGGCGTTGCGTCTGCATCATCTAGACACAAAATAAAATAAACGTTAATACATAGCCTGAAACGGTTAGTTGAGAATTTTCTTACCATTACTATCTAAATCTAGATCAAACACAATGTTGGACACAGTTTCTTGGGTTTGCTGATCTTCCGCTCTACCCACAAAACTCATGGAATTATAAAACTTCCATTTTGGTGGTACTATGGCACCTTGACCAGACTTTGTTTTATTCCGGGCGGCATAGCCGCGGAATTGGATTCGCAAATTTGTCCATTTAGCAGTTAAATCAGCTGCGGTATACTGCATATCGAACTGATAGCCAATATTTTGCCAAGCTTTGTCGCGTTGCACTTTGTTATGGTAGGAATCATTACTAGCATCCCATAAGCACCTTTCATCTTCCACCAAGCTTATCAATTTAAAAATATCTTCTTCTTTCCATTCTTTTACAACTTTTTTTGTCCGTGGTTTTTTGTTTGGCGTAGCTTCACTCTGATAATCCATTTTTTATTTATTTATTGTCTTTTTATCACAAAAACTTCCTTATTTCTTTTTTAATTACAAATTACATTTGTTTATTTGTTTATACAGTGTAGCCTACTAGTTAAACAAAAAACACGTTAAATCGCTTTGGGAAAATCTATTTGTAAGAACACGTTATTGTGAAGAAAAAAATATTAGAAATATAAATTGGCCGAGCTGTAGACCTTCGAATTTCCGAAAAATATTTCTTTTCACCTTAGTTTAGATGTTTGTATATACAAATATGTAAATTTATGTATATATATATATATATATATATATATATATATATATATATGACTTAAGTCTAGTTTCCCAACGCAGCTCCAACTAAAAAAAAGTAGGGGTAATAGAAAATTGAAAAATAAAAAGAAAAAATTAAATGGCAATATTCTCGGAAACGCATAGTTTGCGAGTTATGGACCTCTCAAGTTTTCATATGAATTTGTGATTTCCTACTTCATTTCTGAACGTATATGGCCGTATATTGGTATCATTTGAAAGCTTTGAACAGATCTTTCTGTGTATACAAAATTTATTCAAAAATTCTTAACCCATTAAGAAGTTGGAGCTGCGTTGGGAAACTAGACTTGTTCCTATATATAGATATATATACCTAAATATGTACTTATATACATATTTTTATATATATATATATATATATATATATATATACATATATATATATTATTTAGTATATTATTTATTAGTTATTTTTTTACATACCCCTTCTAAAAGCGCACATACAAATGAAGCAACATTTTGTTAAATTTTTTCGATTTATAATTAAAACTTGACAACACTATATTCAACAGCTGTTATTTCTCACTGTTTCATCTTGCATAAACTTTGTAAGACCAAACATTTATTTCATCAAAAGGTTGTAAAATATTTAACGCTGAGTGGTCACACTTTGTTCACATTGGAAGCATTTTTGTTTGACGCCAAATAATTTTGTTTTACAATAAACAGCTGTTTTGTTGTTTGATGGTGAAAAATATTTTATGGTCACACTACAGTAAATAAATATTTGGCTTTTTTCATCAAATGTTTCATCAATCTGACCGCACCTTTAGTCTTTACTTACTGTTTCAGTTCCGTTCCGTGTCGTTCAGTTACGAAATTGTAATAGTTACTTTTTCTGTAGCAACTTATCAGCCATTTATGACAAATTTATTAGTTTTTCACCATCCATTGTTTTATTTCAATAACTTTAAGCACATACATTTGAAGAAATTAAATTTTTGGAATTCTTAAAATAAAAAAATAGTTTATTTCAATACAAAAATGTATTTTTTATTATTTATTTTGCTGTCACTTACAATTACTTAACAAGTTTTTGATTTTAACAAACTGAACCGCAACAGAACAGAAAATTTAATCAATTTCACAGGTTTTTTAATAACAAAAACACATCAGCTGATTCGTAACAGAACAGAAAGTAAAGACTAACTGAGCCTTAATGCATAATTATTTTTTTCTTTTGCACCACTTTGTGCCATTTTAAAACAATTTCAAAAAATAATCAAACATCTTTTTGTAAATTTTTAAAGTCAATTATTCTGTCATACAATAAAAACAACAAATAAATAATCGTGTTTAGGACCCTTAACTCTAAAACTGAGTTAGTAAGAAATTTTGTTTATTTGCACGTTAGCGGATTTTTTTGGATTTGTTTAGAGAGAGAGTTTCTTTTCAATGGCCTAGTATTTTGAAGGGAAAGATCTTACTTCTTTCCGAGAAGACCAGTAGAGGCTTATGAAATAAATATTAGACCTGCAAAATTCAGTACTATTGTATGTTCTTTAGGGCTATATGAGTTTGAAAATCTTTTTTATGACTTTAAATTTAACATATGGTTTACTTTTTAATGTGGCCGTAAATTTGGTCCTTTGATTTTTTTTTTTTTTTTTTTTTTTCGAAGATATACATATGTATATTAGAGCGACTCAAAAAAGTGATTTTCTTACCCCTGTGAAAATAAAGCTTGATATGTTTTATGATGATTTTGGTTCTAGCGTTGACCATTCATGAGCTGGTCCATTTTTTAAAAAAGGTATTTTTTCAGTTCTTCGAATTTTTTTGTACTTTCCTCCGACGACATAAACAAAATTTGGTATCATCGAAAAGAGATTTTGAAGCAGCATCCAACGGTATATAAATCTTGACCACTTGCGAGCTACTAATTGATATATTTAACTAAAGACATATTTTCGTTTCGGGTTTTCATACAAATACTACATACATATGTGGAAATAATGTTCTGCTTATCAAACTCAATAATGTTCTGCTTTTCAAAACAATGTTAATTTATTTTTTTTTTGTAATTATTCACACAAAACGCGAAAATCGCGATATATTTTAATTTTTCTTCTTGCTGGGAAATTACTGGAATTCTTCTTTTTATTTAGGACTTTTCCTTCAGATCCATAAAAATGTTTTACTGAAGACCTAAATAATTACCTAAAAAAATAAGTACTTTTTTCTACAATAAGTACTCCTTTGTTAGGGATTCAGCACCATTTCAAAAACTTTATTTTCCATCCCTGATTTATTTACTTAACTGAAAACTGACACGCTACTGGGTTAAATCTTGTAATAAAAAAAAAATATTTTATCTATGACATACAAAAAAAAAAACAAAAATGAAATTCGATTAAACTTAGCAAATCCTCCTCCTGTCTTTATTTTACATGTGTTTTTTAGTTTTTTTTTTTTAATTTAGTATTAGTACAAAATCAATTTCACATCAACTTATACTAAAACTAACAGCTCTAAGCCCTAATAAATCAGCTTTAAAAATGTAATGTGTTGTAACATTTTTTTTACTTCAGCCACAATTTTGAAAGTATTTTTTCATTCATATTAAATTCTTCATCCCTCAATGAATTATTTAGATATAGCATTTTTAAATGTGTACATCGGAATACACAGAAAAAAAATAAATTTCATATTTGAATAAACAATGTTAAAATTTTCTGCGATGACGATTTTTGCAGTATTGATAAAAAAGTTTGTAGGTATTGTTATTGAATTTTTAGTCAGCAACAAAGTTTATTGAGTCAATAAAAAAAGTTGTTGCCCAAAATAATTTTTTTCAACAAAATGTTTACGTGATGTGTTAAGATAAATTGTTGGAAATTTTGAATAAATCAAACAAACCGGTTATCGAAACTTTTTTATTTATTCTTTTATTATGATGTGCTAAATTCCCAATTTTTATTCTTTGACAAATACACTTAAATTTATTGCTGGGGGGATAAGTAGGGTTGCCAGATACCAAAAGTCAAATAACTGGACAATAGAAAAAATTCACCTGGATTTTGAAAAAATAACCGGACAATTTGAAAAAGCACTTAACTTTAAGAAAAAATAAAATTTTACGTCAGATTTTAATAAAATTTTGAAAAGCAAGGAAACGTAACACTTAAAATTCAGTCATATCATACTACAAAATTATAATCAGGGAGATTTCACTACAAGTGGCAGCGAAAAGCCTGCTGATTTTGACAGTTCGAGCCAATTTGAATTGGTTCATAATATTTTATTTATAAATAGTTGACATTTCGAGCCGTAAACATCTGCTGTTTCTGTGGTTTTTGTTTTGTTGTAGTATTGCTGCCACCGTATAAATAAATTCAACTTGGTATATTATATTAAATTAAATCAAACAAAAAGGTACATAAGCTGACATGTTATGTATCGAGTTAAATTGAAATCAATGGAGATTTACAGTTAAATTTTTGTTTAAATTACCGTCGTTTTTTATTTTAAGATAAGCTCTAATGAAAATAAGCTGTACTCATAGTATTAAGTATATAAAACAAAATTATTTAATGAACTTTAAACACTGGATCGTTTTTAAAGTTTGTTCGATTTTGATTTCACTCGAATTCGATTTCCCGAACATGGCTGATAACTTTTTGTTAAGCCAACTATATATTTTTTTGTATTACTATTTAAAGAATTTAATAAGTCTATTACTTAAGTTGTAAGCAAAAATGATTAAAACATTTTGCAACTTTCATCAAAATTTAGTCTTATTAAAATTGTAGCCTTTAATCGGTCATATGAATGGATTCTTGTGCATTAAGACTATCAGAAATCCCTTAAGTCCTTGCACAAAAAGTATTGCTAGTTGGTAGGACTAACAAACGAGATCAATTTATATAAGTTTTTTACGCTATTTTTATTGCATTTTTGAAAAACTGGACCTCTCTCTCAATTTCATTACATAATTGGAATGTCTGTTGGTAAATTAGAAATTTTTTCCCTACAATTTTTTTTAGTATATGATTTTGTTGCAAGCAATAATAAATATAATTAATAAAAAAAGTAATTTTTCAAAATTAAATAAAGTTTTTTAACTGGACAAATTGCATTTTAGCTGGAACCAGGACAACACCCAAAAAAACTGGACAATCCTGGCCATTCCAGATGGTCTGGCAACCCTAGGGATAAGCTTGTTCCTAAGCGTAATTCGCTATTCGAGCCCCAGCTCAGCCAAGAAAATTATCAATAAATTAATTATAAATAAAAATTTCCTTCCTTCAGTATAAAAATAATTTAATAAAAATTAAATTTGATGAACTCAAGCCTAACTAAAACAAGTAAGAAAGTATAGTCGGTCAAGCCCGACCATATGATACCCAGCACCACAGTACTTAAAAACACACCATGCTTATGTGTCCATATAAATATGGATTTCTCTATGTTTAAAAACTTCATTAAAATTGGTTTGAAAGTTTGTGAGAGGCAGAAATTGCCCCCTACATCCCCTTGTGGTCCTATTTTTGAAAAACTGTATAGCTTATGTGTCCATATAGATATGGATCTATCCATGTTTTAAATTTCATTAAAATCGGTTTGATAGTTTCTGAGAGGAAGAAATTTCCCCCTATCTTCCCTCGTGGTCCAACGATTCTGAGTAGATCGGTATACTTTAACATCAGCACAAATGCATAATACCCTCTCCACTATTGTGGTGTGGGTATAAATATTGAAATTGAATTTATATTTTGTTTGAAACACAACAATATTTTTATTTAACAATCGTAAAATAATATTTAGGACATTATGACGATATGACTTGATAGCACACCTTGTAAATGCCCCAACTGTCTTTACTTTGATTGAAATATTTTGAATATGAAGAAATATTTCATTATCTAATATGTTTTATTGAGTTTTTTTTTGCAAAGAGCAAATTTTAATACATTTTTTCATTGAATCAAATAAAAAGTTTTATTTTTAAAGTTGTTAAAAATTTTATCGAGACATTTTTTCTGTGTAAATAATAGATTGAGACGCCATAATTGGGTGAATATGCTGTAACGCGGAAGTCTTCCAGCCACATGAGAGACAGATTGTTCTTATACACAGAATTTCTTCCTATTGAAATTCTTTATTTATGTCGTCCACCACGAGTGTTGACTGAGGGTATACAAAACTTGTCATTTCCTTCGAATTAAATATTCATCTAAGATAATATGTTTATATTCTAAGTCCTAGAGAAATTCCAAGTCTATTTAACCATGTCCATCTGTGAAAAACACGCTCACTTTCGTTTAAATAAATTAAAGAAAAAGAACAACATTCGTGTAAATTCATTATAGTTGTTCCAGGCAGTTTAGGGTGTAAATACAGCAAAATAACTTCACGAGGTAAAAAAGAAGTATGAACTCAAATGGAAAACAAACACAAAAAAAATAATAATAATAATTCTGTTTTAAAAACTTACATAAATTGGTTGCAGAATATGTTTGTAGTAAAGTGTGATCCAATCTAGTTCCTTTTAATGTTAGAAACCACACTTCAAAATTTTGTGATGATCAGTCCGTAACTTCTCATATGTCCAATATAAAGCTACCTCCTGAAAATGTCCTTGACACACCTTAAATCATAATGAATCAAAATATTTTATTGATTTTGAGTCCAATTCAGTGTTACTAAGCTAAAACTAAAATCAAAATTCTTTGGGACGATAACTTAATATATAAAGCAAACTCGTGAAATATTCTTTCTCATGGTGGGAGCTGTTAACGATTTGGTACAGCCGAATATAGTACTTGTTTTGTTTTTTCTTGTTTCTATAAGATTGTAAAATTAATGTTAATATTTTTCATTCAATCTTTCACAACATTTCCAAAGGTTTTTTAAAATTGTTCTATACTTCAAAAATTTTAACTGCTTTAAGAATTTTCTATGGGAAAATAAAAATTTCTTAAAATCAACATAAAGTTTAAAAATATTTTTTTTTTCAAACACCACATGGAAATGGTGTATATGTCTTTTCACTGTATTGTAACTTCTAGTTTATTTAAGAAAAAACCAATTTAAACATGTTCATATATTTAAGGTAAATAGACTTATAAGAATGATGATGTTGCTAACACGTACTGAAATTCCTTGTAACAAACAAATACACTGAATTTAAGTTTACTTTACGTCTACGTCTATAATGTTCGTAGACAATAAAATAAGTGCACACATAGTAACAAATGCGAGTAGGAGTCTGATCATAAAAACAAACCCCTTTTTTCAAACTTTCTAACAATTTGACTTTATAGACACATAAATATTGAAACACACACAACCACACACGTATGTCAGAATATGAGAAGATTTAGTGTATAAGAAATGTTCAGATACACATGTGCTGAAATGCACGCCGTCTAATACTCTTAAGATATTTTTGTCTATAAATTGTTATATCCTTTTTGTTTCCGTTTTTCTCTTTTCACGGATGCACTGTTGATGATTCTTTAGGAGATTTGTTAGTAAATTAGTGATTTTCTTTAATAAGATTTAATTAAAAAATGTTTAAATTGTAAAAAGAAATAATAAGAAAAAAAATTTTAATTACAAATTTTTAACTTTCTGCCATAACCTTGAAAATAAGATGTTTTCTAAGATAAATCGGGGCTGCTGAACACGAATATGGCATTCATTTATTTGTCTCGAAAAGCGTTTTATGGCTGTTTCCAAAAATCTTGAGAACTGATTTTCTTAATTACGCATATTTTAAGCTGTTACAAAGCTATCATATTCCTCTTTCAGCCAATATCTATACCATGATACAAATACAGAAAGTACCCTGTAGGAAGTCAAACACATTTTTAAGTAACTTCAAACTGGTTTTTTATAACCACATCTAGTTGATTAAGTGACTTTTTTCCATGTCGACGACTCATTATTTTAACAAAGGCATGTCATAGGCTGTAGTCAATTGGTTATCTCTGCATGACTTTTAAATTGACTACTAATTACTTATTTTTCAACCAATTTGTAGTTAATTAATAGTATAGTCGCTTAATAAAAAATTGTTTAAATTTTAAAGAATTTTTGTCAAAAAAATATATGAACATATAAACATACATATGTATGTATGTATGTATTTTTTATATAAAAATAATTATTTAAGAAGATTTTGCATCAAATTGCTTTAAATGATGATTTATAATAGTGCTGAAATAAATACGCTACACAGAAAAAAATAATTTTCATATTTGAATACCAAAATCGCATATTTGATTACAAAAATTCTTGAATTTCTGCGATGACGATTTTTGCGGTATTGATAAAAAATTTTGTATGTTTCAACAATTCAACAATTATGAATTTTTAGTCAACAACCAAGTTTATTGAGTCAATAAAAAAAGTTGTTGTCCAAAATAATTTTTTTCAACAAAATGTTTACTTGATTTGTTAAAATAAATTGTTGAAAATGTTGAATAAATCAAACAAAATGTTAATTGAATCTTTATTTTTTTATTTATTAATGATGATGTCATAAATTTTCAATTTTTATATTTTTATAAAAACACTAAAATTTATTATTTTCCAAAGACTTTGGCAAAACTAAATATATTATTCAAATAAAACTGTAAAACAAATGAGAATTATGAGCTATTTAAAAATGGACAAGAGTTGTTAAAATACTGTCTTTACTTTGATTCAAATATATTTTTTATTAAATATGAAGAAATATTTAATTATTTCATTATTAAATATGTTTTATTGTGTGCTATTTTGCAAAGTGTAAATTTGATAAAATTTTTCTTTGAATCAAACAAAAAGTTTGTTGACCTAAAATTTTATTTTTAACAAACTGTGTTGTTAAAAATTTTCTTGAGATATTTTTTTCTGTGTACATAATTTCTGGTACATAAACAGATTTGTATTGCTTTAATTTTTAATTATTTTCAATTATTATTATTATTTAAATATGTTTGTATATATATTTTTTCATTTGACTTCATGGCATGCTTGTTTTACTTATTTTGCTTTTATTTTTGGCACACGTACCTCTATGCAATATGTTTGGTTGATACCTGCATGAGATTTAAGCCAATTTGTAGTCATTTGAAAAATAGTTAATTTATAGTTAGTGTTTTTTTGTAACTGACTATTTTATTTACTACAGGGTAGTTCCACTTCTCTCTCAAAATATTTTTTTGAAGTTTATCATGATCTATCTATACTGTGTTTATCGGATAAAAATTCATTGAGTAACATGCCTTAAGATTGGATTTATTTTTCCAACGCTTTTGTCAAAATTAACAAAAACAAGTAAGAGTGCAATATTCGGCTGTGCCGAATCTTATATACCCTTCACCATTGTGCGAGCAGAAAACAGAGCAACTAAATAATTTTTACATATACATACATATTTACAATACTTAAAACTTCATTATAAATGAAATTTAAAAAGCGAAAACTGGTAAATATTTTTTTAAAATCGATTTAAGAACATAAAAATATTAAAAAAAAAAATTTCTTTTTAAAAAACCAAGATTCGAACCAGGGAACTTACAGTTTCTAACTTAACACACCCCCTAGACAACTGAACCATGAAGGAACGCTGTTCAAATATCATTAAAATTAAATATGGACCGTTTACTGTTTACAACTCAACACAGTTTTTTGTTTGTTTTCTTTTTGTAAAAGCACTGTTGCCATACCGTAGATTTATCTCTTTTGGCGAGTTTTTAAGTAGCAAAAAAACACAAAAATTCCTAGTTTCTATTTGTTAAAATTATTTCGTTAAATATATAAAATAATAAAGAAGGGTGATAACGAAAATCATATCAGGCATTATGCTAGTATTTGTAAACAAATGCAAAGGAGGGGAGGGGGGAAGAGGAGACGTCAACCAGAATATATGTACTTTATAGAGTGTAGGACCTTCGGTGAAGGGTATAAAAAACAAACTTAATTATAACAAGTAAGAGTGCTATATTCGGCTGTGCCGAATCTTATATACCCTTCACCATTGTGCGAGCAGAATACAGAGCAACTAGACAAAACCTAAATAATTTCTACATAAACATACATATATACAATACATAAAACTTCATTATAAATTAAATTTAAAAAGTTAAAACTGGTAAATATTTTTTTAAATCGTTTCAGAACATAAAAAAATTTAAAAAAAATTTTCTTTTTGAAAAAACACGATTCGAACCAGGGACTCACAGTTTCTAACCTAAGCAAACCCCCTAGACAACTGGACCATGAAGGAACGTTTCATGAATATCATTAAAAGTAAATATGATCAGTTTGCAGTTCACAACTCAACACAGTTGAGTTTTAATTATTTTTGATGTTTTAGTTCACCACAATAAAGCAAAGGTGGCCTATAATCACCAAAATAGTTTGTACCATGTATGTGTGTTTGTTTGGTTTCTTTTTGTATAGGCACTGTTGTCATACCGTAGATTTATCTTTTTTGGCGAGTTTTTAAGTGGCAAAAATAATCAAAAATTCCCCGTTTCTATTTGTTAAAATTATTTCCTTAAATAGATGAAAAATTAAAGAAGGGTGGTAACGAAAATCATATTGCGCATTATGCTAGTATATGTAAACAATTGCAAAGGGGGGGGGAGGGGGGGAAGAGACGGATATCGTTAAATCAACTTCGCTTTTCATAAGGACCCAGAATATATATACTTTATAGGGTGTAGTATCAATATTGTAGAAATTACAAACGGAATGACAAACTTATATATACACTTTTACCTTCGGTGAAGGGTATAAAAAGAGTAATTTTTGGGAATTCAGTATTTCGGTTATAACTCAGCCATTTTTTAACCGATTTGACAGATTTATATACTGACGTGTTAAAGAAGAAATTTACCATTTGCTTGAGTTATAAACCTTGGACTCGGGAAGATCTATTGTGTCCGAAAATAGGTATTTTCCAAAAAAAAAATTATATTTTGGTCATAACTTTTTTGTATCTGAACCGATTTTTCCGAAATTTTCAGAAAATATTTTCTACTAAAGATTTCCGATCTTTTGATATATAACGCGTAACCATAGGTCATATGACAGTCCAAAAAAGCAGGTTTTTATACAATTTTTGATATTTTTTGCACGGGAGGTACCACGCCCACTTGTTCAATCCCGCCCACATTTTGTGGAATGCTGTATATTGATAACCTTAATGTGTGTACCTAATTTGGAAACTTTGGCTCTTGCCGTTCTCCAGATATACACAAAAAAGTAATAAAAATACAACAACAACAAGGGATTTTTGGAAAAAATTAGAGGTAGTCGTGGTTTTTTGCTCATATCTCAGCCATTTTTGGACCGATGTGGCTGAATTTCAATAGCAAGAAATGGTGGACTATATGTGACATAAGTGTGAAACAACCTAGCCGCTATCATGTCTGGAGTCTCCGGAAAACACATATCAAACGTAAGACGGACAGACGGACAGACGGACAGACGGACAGACGGACAGACGGACGGACGGACGGACAGACGGACGGACATCGTTAAATCAACTTCGCTTTTCATAAGGACCCAGAATATATATACTTTATAGGGTGTAGTATCAATATTGTAGAAATTACAAACGGAATGACAAACTTATATATACCCTTTTACCTTCGGTGAAGGGTATAA
Source organism: Pollenia griseotomentosa (assembly GCA_963931875.1). NCBI lineage: Eukaryota > Metazoa > Arthropoda > Insecta > Diptera > Polleniidae > Pollenia > Pollenia griseotomentosa. The sequence continues at coordinate 169,241,144 of OZ007562.1, read as the reverse complement.
AAATAGATGCCGTAGCGCTGCCACCTTCTAGAAATTCCACCATAACGTTCATTTAACACAACCGTCAAATATTTAAATTTTACAAATCGGTGGCAATTTATTGCACTAATTTTTTATTGATTGGTTCAAAAATATAAATTTTTAGCAAGAAATTGATTTAGTGATTAAAAATTATTATTGTAACGCTTTATTCTCTTTATAAAAACATAAAAACGCAAAGCGGATTTAACCAATTTTTAAAAAGCGACGCAAATCCGGTCTCTAGTGTATATATTTTGCAGTATTGATGGCATTCATATAATTGTAGAGTTCGAATTACTAATGATTCTAATGAAAGCGGTTTGGTTTGTGATGGGGAAGAAAGATTTTTATTTTTTTGTTTAATTTCCAATGATTTTTGTATTTTGAAAAATTGATTGTTACGTTTTGGACTTTTCCCATTATAATTGTAAATTGTTTTATTGATGCCAGAAAATCGTCATAACACAATTACTTTTAGTAAAAAAAATCGTCAATCGTCATTTTACTGTAATTTCTCAAAAAAATCGGCAAAATGACGAAAAATCGTCACAATCGCATCTCTAGTAGGGATGCGATTTCCATGCAAATGCATGTTTTTTGTCGATAATCTAAGAACGATGTCGACCAATTATCTTTCCGAATCGTTAACATTGCATCGATTTGCTTTTGCATATTGTTGCATATTTTGGTGAAATGCAAATTTTTGCATATTTTGACATTTTTGACTGATTTTTTTTTTTTAATTTCCATATTATTTAAAAAGTTCTTAAAAAAATTTTCTTAAAAAAAATTTTTATAATAAAAAAAACCTTACAAAAACATCTTAAAATCAATAAATAAATTCTTTTGTAGCTTTGATTTAAATGCAAGATTTTCCAGATTTCGACAAAAGATCCTTCTATTTTAAATCGATGCAGCACCTTACATGGTTATAAGTTACTTGTTTGTCATATGGGTTATTTCACGTTGCAGAGGACATTAGAAGCCAATTCGATAATATTGCAATTTCTAATGAAATGTAATCCTTGGCTCCCTTTCACCGCAACCAGTAGTAACAATAGGGGGACCTGGCTAGATGCATTAGAATTCTATTCAAAAAACTTGTAGTAATTTAAGAATGTTTGAAGAGCTTCTTAATATCGTTAATTATGCAATTAAAAAAGTAAACGGAATATTAAATTTCAATAACATCATCAGTAAATAAGCATTTGTATTTTCCAACAACGGATAAATTGGTGAAACAACTCCTAATTAGGAGGGACTTAGTTCACTTAATACAAATCAAATTAATTAATATTGCAGAAAGTAAAATAAGTAATGTAAAAGGAAGAATAGCCCGACAAATTCAAAAAAAATCCAAAACGCTTTGCAAAAAAATATTAAGGATTTCACAAAATAAAATAAATTTTAAATAGTTGTGATCTGATCTGGAATCAAAGTGGGATCTGAAAATAATTTTTTTCAGACCCCACTAGAAGTTTAACTTCTAGTAAAAGAGTACTTATTTATTTAAACAAACTAAAATTTCAGAGAAAGACAATGGGTATAAAAAAATTAAAGTACTCTAGCACATATCGAAAATTTTCAATACCTGTGCGTACTCGTATCTATTTATTCTCATACTTGTGTATATCCCTGCGCATTTGATTTCATTCATGTATGTTATCATACTTATTGTATTTCATACTCGCACATAACCTCATACACCTATTGACTTCAAACATTTTTTATTTATTAATTTTTTTTTCATTAGTGTTGCCAGAATTTTTTTTGTTATTGCTGAATCACTAATCAATCCTTTTTTTCAAAAGCCTTTGAGTATAATTCGACAAAATTTTATTGAAAAAGGATTGATGACTTTACAAAAATCTTCGGAATATAAAGATCTGCGTTCTTATATTTATAAATAGAAAAAACTATTTTTAAGAAATTCCGAAAAAATTACAAAATGGATGCAAATTAAAATACGTCGTTTTATTTGAATCGTTCTTAATAAAAACACAAAAAGTTGCCGAATACAAAAGATAAAAATATATATATAAATCTTATATTCGGAATTAAGAAATGAGATATCACAGGTAAATTTATTCATACATAGTATGACTCTGAGACGTTTTTTTGTTGGCTGAAGTCGATCAGTGAAGTCGAAATTGTTAGCCTTACGGAAGACTACAACAGAACGCTATGGTGGAAAAACAACTCCACAAGATATCCACGGTTGTCTATATAAAAATCAAGAATCATATGAATTCCTGCAGCGCAGCACCAAAACGAGTTTTCTCTTTAGCTAGAAACATGAAAAAAGAAACAGAATAGATTCCAAAATAGTTGATAGCCTTCATTTTTCAAATTCTTTTTATAAAAGACCCCTTTCGTAGAAAAGATTATATTTTATTAGTGTTAATAGAAGCATAATTTTATAATATTAGAAAATATTTATGTTTTAATGCAGTTTTTACATAAATTAATTAATTCTTATTTAATCAGTGCTATATTTGTTTTGCTGGTTTTGTAAAATACTTAAAATATAATTATCTTTTCTGCATTAAAAATGTTTAGGTCCTGGCGCTAGTGCTTGCTTTACAATAACCATACGAGTTGTTGAAGTTACTTGTCGATACTCATCGATACATGCCTATACTCATACGCATTCATATTAATATCCATACGTATTCCTGTTTGTTCATACTCATACTAGTTGCTAAACAAACTTATTTATGTTCATACTTATTGGTATTCATACCAGTCTGTACTCGTGCTCGGTGGAGTATGAATAAGTTAAAAGTATTAAAAATATAACTTTTTGGCTTTTTTTTGGTTATTAACAATACACTTCTTCTTATTTTTATTTTTTTTTTTTTAAATTAAAAAAATATTTTCTATGAAAATATTTTAAGTTTTTAGTGCATATTTTTTATATTTTTAGTGCATATTTTCGATTTTTTAGTGCATGTGCTGTGTTCATTGTTGTGTTTCTTGTTTTCATTGTTGTGCGTGATGTCCATTGCCGGTGTCACGCAAGGTGGCCAAAGTGTCGCTCGTGAGAGCGGATGTTTATTGTTTTTGTTGTATCGTCTATTGGTGATGTTAGTCCCTTTATGTAGATGTATGTTTCAGTGTCGCTGTGTCGCAGTTTGCAGTATGGCTGTGTTGCTGTGTTGCTGTGTTGCTGGTTGCTGGCGTCGTGTGCTGCTGTTAGCTGTGGGTCACCAGTCCCGGTACCGTTTGGGGTCCAACTGGTAGTAGTTTAGGCTACGAAGCTGACCGGAGTCTTTATCTGGTACCACGGGAACCAGGGTGCCCTTGGGACCTCGGTCCCAACCTGGTTATGGTGAGGCCCGGGGGAGTAACGTCCCTACTTATTACCTATCCAATAACCTTGATACTATTTATAATTTATAATTTCGAAATGTCCTTATTTCGTTTCAAAAATATGGTCACCGCACGTATAAGTCACATTTGAATATTACGTATACGTACAGATGTCCACGTATTCTCTCCACTACACTATTTCGCTGTTCTCATTGGAAAATTCCGTATTTCTTTACTGGTTTATCTGCTTCTTGTGTTGTATGTAATTTTTCTTTTTATAAATCTATGTTATTTTAAACTGCCACTACCAATAACTAAGATTATTTTATTATCCGTTATAAGACGGACAAAGGTTAAGCGCTTGCCCTTCCTTTTCCACTGTCAGTTTTTATGGCATATAAGTAAAAATTTGTTTTTTTTTCAACAAACTGATCATGACATAAAAAAATAACAAAACACTGCTGCTGTTAAATTGTTAGGCATGACAGTTTAGCTTATTGAACTTCATGTGTACTACAAATTCCAAACGTTTAACCTGAGCGTAAGAAGATGGAGTGTTTTTTCTTTGAAAATTGCCAAAGAGTAAAAATAATAAGTATACAGATGATAATGGAAATTAAATTTGGCAATAAAAGAAAATACAAGAACTATTGTCAATAAAAATTGTATTAAGTACTTAAAAAGTTGAATATCTAATTGAAGACAAATTTAAACATGCAAAAACACGTACAAAACATTTTCAAACAACTATTCTTGTGTTTCATTTAACTTGGAAATTTAATTTGTTTTGTAAAACTTTATCCTTTTAAGCCTTTATAATATATCAAAGAGTTTAATTAATGACTTAAGAGTTTAATTTTCTTTTTTATTTGTTTGTTTGTATAGCAAAAAAAGGTTTTATTTGTAAAAACATCTATTTCCTGCATCAATACAATCAATTTCCTTGGAAAATATTTTAATTTCCTCACTTTTATTTTAAACTTCTTGCAACAATTTTTACATTTATTTTATACGTTTTTTTTCTGCCACTTTCTTTAAAACTTTGCTCTTTTTTTGCTGTGTGTTTTGTGCTGCTATTGAGTTTCATTAAAAATCAATTACAACCTTTCTAATTTTAACTAATGAAAAACTGTTGCAAATGAAAAATATTTAATTAAAAAAAATATATAAATAAATAAAACGATGTAATCAATTAATCATACAAGGAAAGGAACGAAATACAATTTGATGAAAGAAGTTCTGTGAGAGAAAGATTGAGAAGGGGTGATAATGAAAACAGGTAGAATTTTTACTTTTTAAGCAGCTGGTTATCAAATGAAACTGGAAAAGGAGGAAAAATATGTCTGAAAAAGGGAAAAGTAAAACATCAGTCCGGCTTTAAAGAGGATTTAATGCGGCAAAGGAGTCCCAATAAGACCACAAGAATTTTTTCTACTCTAAAGCAATTGTGGGCAATTCCGCAATTCTACAAAACTCTGCTAGTGCGACCGACATTAACACTCGTACGATGTGAAAGTCTCTGTTGGTACTTCTTGTTCTTCACTATACATATAAACATCAACTTGTGTTCATGTTCATGTTCATGTTTAAAGAAACTAATTGAAATTAAAAACTCTTTCCACACCTTTTCGATACCAAATTAAGTGTCACGTCTGGTCATAATCCGCCCAATTATGAACAACAATTTCCCGGATGTTTTTTCCATTTTTACCATTGAATTTAAGAAGAAAACATGGTAGAAGGGAAAAAAGAATCAAGTATTCAGCAACTCTGAAGTCTTTAAGGAAATACATAAGAAAAAAGGAATTTCTGTTTAAGCCCCCCCCCCCTATTTGGGTCCGTATTTTTTATAAAAAAACAAGGTAGATATAAATATTTTTTATCTTATTAATTTAAGAACTACAAATGTTATTACAAATAGAAATTTTACATAAATTAACTGAACAATATTAACTTTAATTTTCAGTTCTTTGTAGTGAAAAAGACCTGAGTCTCTGACAAAAATCGAACCCGCAACCCTCGCACTGATAGCTCACTACCAAGAAGCCCAGCACTTATATTTTATATCAGTTGAAAGAAAATGGCATTGTAAAGGGTGGTCTAACCAAAATGCACGATGTTAATTGTCAATAAAACAAAAAGTTTTCAGAGAAATATGCGCATAGGAATAGCTTATCCCATCAACAATAAATTTCAAGTATTTTTATCAATAATAAAAACTGGGAATTAAGCACGAATAACAAAACCTTTTGAAATTAGAAATATCTTAATATTTTTTATTATTATAAAAGCATCTATGACAATTATGTATGAAAGAAAATTCGGCCGAATGCTCGCCACGGCTCTGGGGCATTTAGAGTGCCTCGGTAGGCTAGCTGGTAGTGAGCTAGTCTATCAGCGCCGAGGTTGCTGGTTCGATTCCCGCCAGAGACTCTGGTTTCTTTCCTGCAGACAAGCGTAGAGCTTCGTGGGATTAGCTTAGCGAATTAAAAAAAAAAAAAGCATACTTCTATTCATTGGACCATATTTTCAATGGCTCTGAGACAAAATCGAGGTTCAATTACGTTAACGTGCCAAGTTATTTCATCCTTTAGGTCTTGAATTATTCTTGGCTTATTGACTAAAACTTTCTCTTTTTAAAAAACCCCAAGGACCAGTGGCGTAGCTATGAAAGGGGGCTGGGGTAGCCAAAACCACCCCAGACTTTTTTCCTTTTTTCTTTTAATTACTGTTTTCGTTTGAGATTTTTTAGGTATAGTGATATTTTAAATAGCCGATTAAATATTTCTTTAACATAAGTGTTTACTTTGCATTTAACGAAATTTTTTCTCAGTGTATAAAACGTTGATTATTAAAAAAAAAATAGATTAGCACAAAGTTAACAGGAAACCAATACATTTAAATTCTTCAAGGCCATATACAAACATTTTTCGAAACTAGGAAATCACAATGATTTAAAAAGAATAAGCCAAGCTATTCTAATTAAAAAATTATAAAATAGGTGTCTCATTCAGCACAACTAGATGGAGTTGTAGGTATGAGAATTGCAAGTCTATAATTAAAAATTAGGCTGTAATTAAAAAAACCTTTTGAAGAAAAACAAGTAAGAAAGTATAGTCGGTCAAGCCCGACCATATGATACCCAGCACCACAGTACTTAAAAACACATCATGCTTATGTGTCCATATAAATATGGATTTCTCTATGTTTAAAAATTTAATTAAAATCGGGTTGAAAGTTTGTGAGAGGCAGAAATTGCCCCCTACATTCCCTTGTGGTCCTATTTTTTTAAAATTGTATAGCTTATGTGTCCATATAGATATGGATCTATCCATGTTTTAAATTTCATTAAAATCGGTTTGATAGTTTCTGAGAGGAAGAAATTTCCCCCTATCTTCCCTCGTGGTCCTACGATTTGGCCCATTTTCAATAGGCTTGGCCCTTGTGCCAATAAGAACCTATGACCCAAATTTTATCAAGTTATCTCCAAAGTTGCGGCCTGTACTTTGCGCACAAGGTTACATTGACAGCCAGCCAGCCGGACGGACATCGTTAGTTCGACTCAGAAAGTGATTCTGAGTAGATCGGTATACTTTAAGGTGGGTCTAGGACCACTATTTCAAGGCGTTACACACATCAGCACAAATGCATAATACCCTCTCCGCTATTGTGGTGTGGGTATAAATATACCAAGCCAGAGACGAAAATTCAGTAGAGACTCTTAGAATATTGACTTTAATTAAGAAACCTGACTTCATTGCGAATTTGTTTATCTTTAATTTTGCTCTTCAAACGATTAACCATTTGAACAAATTTTTTCAAACGGAAAATTCGAGACTTGGACAAGCTTATGATACAACTACCGCTACCCTTGGAATATTTAAAGAGAATCGTAATAAGTTTGCTGAAGTTTGGAGCGACATTGAAAACTTTTAAAAGGAAAATAATATTTCATTGGAAGCAATGCAAGTTACGAAAAGATAAAAAGGAAACTCTTTTAATAAAGATTTTTATATAGAATCAACTTTGGGTAAAGGCAAGTTTCAGGATCTCCCTGATGATATTCCTTCAGTTTACAGTATTCCAAATTTCAACTTTTGGCCTCACCGCTGATCAAACTGACCAGATTCTGAAAATACTGTTTTAAAAATAACATACGTATCTCTCAGTTTTTCTGGATCAATTCATTTCGCGTTTTTACGCGCAATTCAATTTTTTATGTGAATGAATTCACCTGTCTATCACTTGAAAAAGTTTTGACTACACCCAAACCAGTTAAACGAGATGCTAGATTTTTTGCTGGTGGGTGAAAAATCGTATCGTTCAGTGTTATCCAGTAATCAATGCCATAATTTCTAATATCGAATACCGATTCAAAAATTATCCATTAGCTTAAGCTGCAAACAATTTCTCGCTGAAGAATTCGATATTAATTACAAAAATGTTTTGCAAATTGATTGTGATTCTATGAAAGCGTCATCACTAGTACTTAAGAATATTTTAAAAACACACCCAGTGAAAAACAATTAAACATTGATACGCTAAAATCTAAAGTTAAAAAGAATATCTATCTAAACATTTACAACCTTTAACAAGTTAGCCTTTCTATTAGCTATTTTAGTTGCGAAAAAACTTTCTCAGCTATGCGAAGATTAAAAACATGGTTGCGCAGTGCAATGTTTGAAGAACGACTTTCAAATTTAGCACTTTTAGGTATTGAAAATGAAAGAGGCAAATACAAAATTACTTCAGAAGAAGTACCCAGTAAAAACTTCGACTACAAAGTAGTGTGTTGAGTAATCAGAAACACAATGAATTTTAAAAGGGATTTCCCAAAATAAACGCGTTCAAAAGTAAGTCATTATTTTTTTACTTAAATATATCCAGAAAAAAGTTGTAACAGAAGTAGTTACTTCGCCTACATTTTTTTAATTAAATAGCTTCTTTCACTCATTATTTAGTAGCTTTCTTCTATATAACTGCTATAGTTACTTCCATAACTACTTATTTTTCAAATGTATGTAGGTAAAAAATAATGAATTACATTGAAATGCGTTCATTTTGGGACATCCCGTCTAAAATTCATTAGTTCTTTCAGTAGAATTGAAAGTAGTTGAAAGTGTTAAAATTGTAAAAAAAATAATAGAAAAACAAAGTTAGAATAAACTATTCAATAATAAATTGATTTTAATACAATTATTATTTATTTGTTAAAAAAAACTTTGTTTTTTGTTACATTCATTGCAGGCTGAATTTTTGTGATATTTTTTTAATTTTGTTTTGATAAAAAAATAGTTGGTTTTAATAAAAAATTATTTTGTTTAAATAAAAAAAGCATTCGTATTTTATTTTTAAGAAGGGGGTGCACTTGCCCACCCCAGAATATCAGTCTAGCTACGCTTATGCCAAAGACAGAAATTCAACGGTGTAAAATCGAATGATCGTGACGGAAAATTAACATTTCTGGCCACAAGAAGTCCGTTATCATCTCGCGATAGCGAACACCATTCAAGGTAGCTTGTTGGCCGACCTCATTTTCTAAGAAGTACGGCCCGAAGACGTCTCCAGCCAGAACGAACTGGGTGACCATGCACGGGTGTTTTCACATTTCCTACTGCTCTGGTTTGCTGAAATTTGCGCACAAGTATCCCGATTGTGGACACATTTGGTCAATTATGCTGACAAAAAACACCAATTTGGTAAAATCCTTCAACAATCTTAACGCGCTACTCTATTGTGTACCTTGCGATGATTGAATTTGTCAAACACTGAAACAAAGAAATGTCAATATTGTAAAATTAAAAATTTTGGTTTTTAAATATCGATTCCTCCTTTTTGATGATGTAATAAATTTTTTTATTAGAAGTGCTTTCATTTCATAACAGACAGTGGTGTTTGAGAATAAGAGGCCTTTCAAAAGGCACACACGTGTCCACAACAACAACAACAACAGCAAAGAAAAAAACCGGCTGGGTGACTCTTCATTGGCTTATCGAAACTGAGTCTGAGATCTGTGTTGTTACCTAATAGAAATCAATATCGTTCCGTACCATTAGCTTATGCCACTGCAAATTCAACTACAGGTGGTTTCAATACAGAGGTATTTTGGATTGCATTATTAATGTTGATGGTTCGAAATGTCAAACGTTTCTAACAAAAACAAAACAATTCGGTTTTGAACTATTAACTATTTGAATTTTTCGACACCACCTGCAGTTGAATCGCCTTGGCTCATACAGTATATATGAAAGAGAGCTACGAGTACATGAAGTATTGCTCAATAGAATTCTGTAGAATATTGTTGCTTTTTACAGCAAAGCAAAATACGTTGTTGTAGCCAATTAGCGATATAACTTCAGAAGGTTTTGGTACAAATACGTTTGTAGTATGATTTTGTAAAAATATTTTTTTAACACAAAATTTAGAGTAAAATATCAGAAAACTCTAAATTTGCTATAAAAATGTTTAATTTTTTGTGAATATCTTAATTTGTTAAGGAATCGTCCTTTTAAAACGTCCGATTTAAAACTACACTCACACTTTTAAACTAAAAAAAAAATAAGGGAAAGAACAACCAAACAACAACAATAACAAAATGCAATTCAATTTCATTACTTTATATTTCACTTTAGTGCTGCGATTATATGTTTTTTTTTCTATATTTCAACAGAAGTCTTTACATCTGTGCACAAGTTAAAAGAAAGATACTTTTCTGTTTTTTTTTTTTTTTTTTTTTTTTTGTTTAACAATTTTTTTTAATTTTTCTCTTTTTTCTATTTTTTACATGATGTTGACTTCCGTTTTATTCCCTGGTTTGATATATGTATGCATTACAATGCGATGCAACTACAATAATAACAACCTCTACGAAAAAAAAACAATAAAAACAACAAAAACAACGATAACATCTATAACCATCATACGTTGATGTAGCAAACTGCAATGTTGCCAATACAACGTATGCACATGGAGAGACATTTAAATTGGATTGTAAAACACAATGTGTTTGTGAGGTAAGTTACACTGAATAACAAAAAATGAAATAAAAAAAAAAAAATAATATAAAGTAAAAATAATAATAGTAAAAATAGCTAATACGAAAAATCACTTAATAGAAGTATTAAATGGGAGCAAAGGTTATTTCGTAAGCTTTCTAAAGCTTTTTAATTTAAAATAAAAGCTGCTACCAGCTGGCTCCATTTCATATAGAATAATTACTATTTTAAAATTTATTTATTTGAAAATAAACGTTTGCAAAAAAAAATTTTTTTTCTTTTTGTAAAAGCAATGTTTTTTTATTTTGAATATTTTCATTGAAATTTAAACTGTAAATAAAACATATTATCTTTGTTAATAAAATACTAATTCACATTTGTAAAAACCAAATTATAATTATATATAAAATACTAGAGCGCACAGTGTGAGATTTAATCAATCTGGCATCTCGAAATTCAAAAAAAAATGTTTTCGTAACTCGCTCATACTTTTTTTTTACGTGAGAAGAGACCCCAATTGTTACGAAAACAAACACAAAAGAGAATAAAAAAATGTTATTGGCGTGATAACAGCTATCAAACACGTGCAATTGCATAGCATGCAAAAATTGATTTGCAAGCTTGCATTGATCACAAAAGTTTGAGTGATCAGGTCGAAGTTGTGAGTGGTTTTTTTTGGCCTAAAATATTTTTTGTATTGAAGGTTATTACTTAAACTTAAAAATTTTGCTTCATACAATATTTATTTTTGCACTCAAGTATTTTGAAAAAATTGTTTTATAACCAGCTTAAAGGTAAGACAAATTTTAAAGCTTTCAAATCTTTGGTAGACTAGAAGTTCTAAGTCACACGGAGTTCCGTGATGGGAATGCCAGCAGAATCTTTGTGCCCAAAAGAAATTTCAAAAATAAAATCCTGCCCATTTTTTGCCTTTTTTAGTATGAGTGAAATATCGCGAGAGAAGCTATTTTGGATTTGGTTGAGCAAGGTGAAAAGCTAAAAAACAGAAGCGGTCGAAAAGCACGTTATATCAATTTTTGGAAAAGATGTTGACGATACCAAAATTAAAGATCGTATAAAAAAGCTTTGCTTCCAATTTCAATGGAGCAAATCTCACCGTGATAAAGCAAGATTTATGCATGACAATGCTATTTGGCTAAGTTCAAAAATTTCTGATGTTGATTTTGCTCTTGATCACGCACCATCAACTTCAAAACAAATACCGCAACGCGGAAGGCGAGAAAAAGAGTTTGCTGAAAGTGCTTCGAGTACAAGCGGTTTCGAGTAATACTTATTTGCATAAACAGCGGCTATTTTATCAATATAGATGCGTTCCAAAATTTCACGTCAGAAACAAGAGAGCTTTATTTGAGTTTATATCCTTGGTACTATATGCCGGTAACTGTCCACAAAATATTGTTTCATGGAGGAGCTATCATTTCTTCATGCATTCTTCCCATAGGAAACTTTTCTGAATAAGCGCAAGAAGCACGCAATAAAGAGTCGAGACAGTATCGCGAACTGTTCACAAGAAAAACGTCCCGAGTTGACACCAACATAGATTTATTGCATAGATTGCTTATCACGTCAGACCCTTTGATTGCAAGTTTACGTTTGCCTCCAAAAACCAAGCGTTCTACTTTACCTTCTGAGGTCATTGGACTTTTGTCTGACACCCAACTAAATGATGAATTTGATGATTTAGCATAAAAAACTTTGCTTGCAGCTCTCTGGAATTTTTATTTTTGTATAAATTTCTTATTTTTTTTTTATTTCTACTTTTCGCTTTTTACTTTTGTATAATTTGTATATAATTTCTTTATTTTGGTTTTTGATTAATATCTTATTTTGAATATTTTCCATTCTTTTAAGAACTTTCGTTGAATTTTTTAGTTTTTCCTCTTAATTATGTTTTAGATATCAATAAATTTAACATTGAAACAACATTAACTTTTTATTTTTCTCATTTGCAAAGAATCATCGAAAACTAAAGTTCGAAACTTGAAGCATTTTATAGAAATTGACTAAATCTCACACTGTGGAGTGGTGGTGGTTTTAGTGAATATGTCAAATTTTTTTTTTCGAAATTTCAAAGTGCTCACGTCTAAAAATGTTCCATTTTGTGTAAAAATACAATAGTAAAAGTTTTAGCTCAATCGGACTTTGCTTTCCCGTGCCTAAAGAGCCCCAAAGTTTTAGAAACTAGCGCCATGTTTCTGCTTTAGCTGATGAATGCCATAATTTATTACAATAAATTTACTATCAAATAAAAGGAAATTTTAAAATTTCATGTGTTAAGTAAACAGTTCGTACAAGAAAGACAACAACCTTTAAATTAATATTTCTCTTAAAGTAACATTACAAGCGCCACGTCAAAATCAAATTGGGGACTCCCCGATTTGTAATTTCCGCTTGAACATTTTGTGGTAGATATGAATAAGAAATTAACCAAGTAGTAGATTACAGGTCCAAACTGGCGACTAGTTCTAGAGATGCCAGATTATTAGAGGAAATAAATGAAGTTGAAATGTGTAAATTTAGTAGTTATTACATGAATACAAATTTGATATCTTTTTGTTTTTCTTTGTATTATATATTTTTGAAAAAAGTGTGTTAGAGTTTAATGTAAAGCCATTACAATTACCTTTCATTGCATGGTAAATTTATTGTAATAAATTATGGCATTCATCAGCTAAAGCAGAAACATGGCACTATTTCGTGAAAAACAGTCATTTTCTAAAACTTTGGGGCTCTTTAGGCACGGGAAAGCAAAGTCCGATTGAGCTAAAATTTTCGCAATTGTATTTTAACACTTAATTGCATAATTCTAGATGTGAGCACCTTTAAAATTCGAAAATCGATTTTGAAAAACCACCCTAGTATTTACGTATAAAAAAAAGTTATTGTTAACTAGTGTTTATTTTAGTATATTAATACTTTTTTTCTTTTTTTTTTGCTGGCCAATAAACAAATTAAAAAAAAAAAAAATAAGTAAAATTACCTCAAGCTTTTATTTGCAATTATCTACAAAAGCCTTTGAATAATTTTGAACGCAAAAATACTTTATGTGTGGGTAATAGAACACGAGCGCCTTACTCGTCCGTTCAACTTACATTTAAAACAAAAACAAATTTCGAAATTTTGTTTTCTTTTTTTAAATGTAAGGTGAACGGACGAATAAGGCGCTCGTGTTCTATAAACTACACATTAATGGGTTCTTACACGATCAAAATGCTTGTACGTGTGCTTGACGTAATATCTTAATTGGTTTGAATTTTCCTGCAGCATCATCGATGTCACACATTTTTACTCATTTTATTAACATGTTTGTTAAGCTTTTTGGCCGTGCATAGATCCCACCCCTTAAGGCCCTTTTACACTTTAATAGTGACTTGAATTCAAATAATATACACCAATCTAAAAACATATGGAATAACTCGTGCAAATCGTTAATTGATACTATGAAATCTAAATCTAGTCAAAACTACCGCGAAACTGCACTAAAAAGTCAACAACGAATATATAAGTTTTTAGACCACTCAAAAGGCCTTACCTATTGCAACGAAAAATATAACCAACACCAAATATCCTTAATAATGAAAACTCGCGGAGATCTTTTTATGCTTAATTCAAATAAATATACCACTAATCAATCCACTCTTTGTTCTTTGTGTAACCTGAATGAAGATGAAACAATTTTGCACTTTATAGGAAGGTGCCCAATACTTGCAAATATACGAAGAAAATTCATAGTGTACTCAAGACTTACAGATTATGAAATTTATGATCTTCTAAATGGGGGAAGAGAAGAAAACTGGAGTTCACTTTATCTTTTTGTAAAAAATGCATTAACTTATAGAAAATTTTTAGTCGATGAATACAATTTTAACAATAGTTAAAAATATTTTAAAGGCAAACTTCCGGCTGACGGTTAAAAAACCAAGCCGTAAATATCTTTATTTTAAATATAATTATAATTTTTATATCAAAGTTTTATATTAAAACAAATATTGTAGTACTTAATATTATATATTTCAATAAAGAAAATATCTTAATATCTATCTATCTAGCATAATATATACTAGTGTTAAAACAATGAAATATCATTAAATACGTAAAATTTTACAGTCGTACGGATGTCATCGTTTTTTTTCACAAAATTTTCATTATTATTTTTTTTTTTTGTAATAAAATAAAGTCAAAATTATAAAAATATATTTAAAATTTAAAATAATTTTTATTAAATTTTTAATATATTACACACATATGGTTACCGGGGTATCCGTATATAAATTACAGCCTTTTGTTTAGAAAAAGTTAAAATAACAGTAGTTTTTGTTCTTTATTTTATTTCGAATTAATAAATTTTTATATCAAACTTTGTACTTATTTCATTGCATAAAATAAACCTTATAAAATAAACATTTTGTGCAGCGTGGAGCAATTTCTCTGCTGTGCGTGTTGTCCATTAGCCGTTTACAGCCATCACATATTTTGCGTGTTTTGCTATCCGATTCCGAATCAATAGAATCAAATATAACAACTGATAGGTTTTTTTTACGTCACTCCCTTTGGACAATCGGATTCAAATGAGAGGTCGGTACCCTTCGTATAGTCAAAGCTTATATTCCGAGAGAGCAACGGACAAATCCAACGGATAATGTATGAACGCGTTAGATTGACAACTTAAAACATGAAAAAAAGAGCCAATGACAATTGCATAATACGATACGCTAACGTCCAAGCAGCCCTCTAACTAATGACAAATGAAACCATACCAACGGTAATTTCTCAGGCCTCTACAGGCCCATCGAAAACATCAAAGTGCACAGAAAAAAATTTTGCAGCAGTAAACGCATTAATCAAAAATAAAATCAGTTTTGATGAAAAATTTAATCAAGTTAATTAAACGTTTAATCAAGTGAATTAAACGTTTAATTAAGTGAATTAAACGTTTAATTGATATTATTAAGTTTGTTACTAGTGCAAATTAATATTGTCAATTGAACGTTTAATACACTTGATTAAACGTTTAATTCACTTGATTAAACGTTTAATTCACTTGAATAAATTTTTAATTAAAACTGATTTTATTTTTGATTAATGCGTTTACTGGTGCAAATTTTTTTCTGTGTGGAGTAAAACTGATCGGCAACAATTAAAAGGTCGTTACTACCTTTGTGTGGCTATTGATTCGAAATCAGATCGCAAAGTGCAGCACGCAAAATAATTGCTCCACGCTGTGCAAAATGTTAATTTCATAAGTTTTGTTTTATGCAAGGATATCCATACAAAGTTAGATATAATAATTTATTAATTTTAAAGGCCAATTTCACCAATTAAACCAACTTCAGTTACTACTTTAACTTCCAGTTAACAATATGACAGCTATTACTGATAGTTAATTATAACTGATTTTAGAAAAACTGAAGATAGTAAACAAATAAAACTGCTAAGCGAATGAGAACAGTTTTACTTGTAACAATATTAAAAACAAACAAAATCTTGTAATTGAAAATTTTGTATTCCCAAAAATTACTTTGATAATAAGCTGGCAAGTGCACGGCTTAAAAAACTAAACTAGCAACATGCTTTATTTTTTCGAAAACAATAAAACAAGTTGTTTTGGTTTTTATTGTGTTTTTTCTTAACCTACTTACAACTTCAATTAATGTTGGAAGAATTCCAACCAATTGTAGTGGGGAATGTAAGAAAAGATAAACTCACCGTTTATTGTTGTTGTTTTTGTTAAAGCTTTGATATGGTTACAAGTAAGACTTTTGCTTACAAGTAATTCTTATTCGCTTAACAGTTTTATTTGTTTAATATCTTTATCGTATCAACATTTCCAACTTTGGTGAATTTAACAAAAACAGCTGTTGAATTTTTTTCCGACAACGTTATAATAAGAATTATTAAATATTTGCAAAAAAAATACTGCCTGTTTTTAGAACGCGAGCGCAAAGTGACTTGTTTAACTAAATGTAGTGAATGTGAACCTTAAGCGTTCGTTTAAACCGGTTTTCCATGCAAATTTTTTGTTTTACGAACACTATAAGTTCACATTAATTTTTGTGCATAAGGCTGTAAAGAAATATTAAATTTTATGTTGTTAGCTTCACACTTTTATGCATTTTTTAATATCAAAAGAACCATTAATGTGCTTTTTCTATTCTACAAACTTTTTTTTATTATTTCAAGGTTGATGGTGAAACACACAACCGCAATTATATGCATGTGGTAGAAGCAGCAAAACACGAAGAAAGCATTTTGTGTAATTTAAAAAAATTGCGTAGCGAGATCTTACTTCAGCGCAGGGCTTTCAGTTGATTTTCAAATTGTATTCCAAAATTATTCCCAAAAAGCCCCAAAAAATTTTTTTTTTAGCCACAAAAACCCCCCGTTAAATACCTACTCCTTAATTTTGTCATAAAATAGTACTTGAAATTTCTATTAAGTTTAATTGCTTGGATTTTTTTTAAATAAAAGTGAAAATTTGTGAACGAAACTTTAACTTTTCATCCCCGATATTTTTCTTCTAGAGCTTTTTCTTCTGAGATCCGTTTGAGTGTCAAATTTCTTTTCTTCTTATTTGAAATTTCATAAGAAATTTTTTTCACACAATAATAAATTTTGCTATTTTCTTAGTTTTTGACATGTGTTACTGCCATACCTAAACAAGAGCGGAAGGCTGACCGTTTTCCTCCGCTTAGCGTTTCCGCTTTAATGGAATACCTAAACAAGAGCGTCATCATTTTGCGAAGCACTAATGGTACATTTAAAAAAGTAAGCGCACAATTATGCGCTTCGCAATAAGACATACAGAAATGCAGTAAAGTAAGTGCAAGAACTCTCAACAACTTACCACGAAGCAGGTTTGTAAGGGAGAATACTAAAAAATAATTGTAAAAAAACATTCTTTGTGTAAAGCTGATCGTTACATACAACAATTTTTATATGCGCTGAATAAAGCGCTTTATGTGTCAAAAATGTATTGCTTCAAAGTGGGAACTCGCCATATAAAATTCATGTCTTCCGTAAACGCTATGGTAAGCGAAACTTTTATGTTTCTCCCTTACAAACCTGCTTCGTTGGAAGCTCCATTTTTTATTGGGTACCTAAATTGCCATTATTTATTAACAATAGTGGCCAACTTTACTCTTAAAAGCGCTGTCAAAATTGGATTTTCCAATTGCAAAGCGTTGAGGCCGCGCTATTAAGAGATGCTTCATCATACAAATTGTATTGGCATTATAATTTTTGACAGCTAGAAAACACTTTCCGCTCTTGTTTAGGTACTCACTAATGTGGGTAAAAGAGCCTTAAATAATAATTGTTCGTCTTAAAGTAATTTAAAAGCTTTTTAAGTCAAAGACTTTATAAAGAAATTCACTAAATTGTTGATCTGAACTTTTTAGGAATTAAGGGTTTTTCCCCAGAAAAATTGTTCTTCCAGTAGGTACCCTAGTTTAAAATAATTTAAAGTTTATTTTTGTGCTAAAGTAACAAATGTAAATAAATTTTAAATTGATTTTTATATGGTACTGTAACCATTTTTAACTAACAATATCAGCATAATCGCACACATACATAGAAGGCAGGCAAATACTTCTGTAAATACACCTTTAAAGTACCAAGTCCTGTATGCAGATACCTGTGTGTGGGTCTGAAAAAAATATCCCTATACAAAGTACTTGGTTAATTTTTCTGATACTGTTTGAAAAAAAGTTGTTACTTCAGTAGTAATTGTTTACAGTGTTGCAACGACAAAAAAATTTGTTACCAAAATGTAAAAATAAAGTAACCAAACGCAATAAAAAGTAACCAAAATATTTATATATTAAAACTACTATTTTATTTGCACTTTAGTGAAAAAATATTATATTTAAGTAGATAAGTGTATTTAAGCCTAAGCCTCTGGATCGATTTCAACAGTATCCCAATAAAAAATAGCGCTTCCAACGAAGCAGATTTTTAAGGGAGAAATGTAAGAGTTTCGCTTGCCATCTCGCTTACGAAGACATGAATTTTATATGGTGAGCAATAAATTTTTGACACAAAAATTGCCTTATTCAACGCCTATAAAAACTGATGATTGTAACTTTTTGAATGTTTTCTTACAGTTATTTTTTTGTATTCTCCCTTACAAAGCTGCTTCGTAGTAAATGCAGTGGAATGCCGAGGCACTTGAAATGTTATTTTTTTTATAAAACTTGTTAAGAGTTCGTTCACTTACTTTACTGCATATCTGTATGCTGCGTAGCGCATAATTGTGCGCTTATTTTTTTTAATGTACCATTATTACTTCGCAAAATAATAAAAATGTTTATTGGGATGTTACTGATGGTCTTGAAGGTACAATAGGCCTAATAATTTTTCGAAGTTTTTTGTGAAATTGGCATCTCCCAAACAAAGCTAATACTAATTTTCTTTCGAAGAATCAACGGACAATAAGTCTATGTACATTTTCAGGTTTCATATTTAGGAGGTAGGAGTAGAGAAAAGAAAAAATTCCACAAAAATCCCTACAACTTTTAAACGATCAAGTGTTGCTTTCAAGTTTTTTGCACGTAATTTAAGAGCAATTTATTTTCAAGATGTCTTGCTGACAAAAACTTATAAAGACAATCAATAAAGATGCTCATTAAAATTGTAATTAGCTGAAAGAGAAACTGAAAGCAAATAAGATTTTATTTTAAAAAAGTATGAGTGAATTTGTAAAAAAGTTTAAAGATATTAGAAGTTCAAATCTTGATCGCCTAATACCCAAGACAAAAAATTGGTTAAAATGGAAAAAGTATACAAGTATACACGTTCTTTGTTGACTTCAAAGCGGCTTTTGACAAAGTCATTAGAAAATCCCTAATATATAAGTTGCATGCTATGGGAGTATCAACGAAAATGGTAAGTTTTATTGAAAGCGTATACAATGAAACATATTCAACATTGTGGAATGGGCAAGAACTATCAGAAAAATTTGAAACTGCTTCAGGAGTTAAACAAGGGTGCATATTATCCCCTTTGCTTTTTTCATCATATATAAATGATCTCCATGATTTTCTTGAAGGTGGTTTACAAGTTGGTAATTTAAATATCAGACTGTTGTTATACGCCGATGATATTGTGTTGATATCAGATTATGTAAATGTGCTACAAAAATGATAAAAACAACTTGAAACTTATTGCAACTACTGGAACTTGGAAGTAAATTTGGCAAAGTCTAAAATAATGGTATTTCGAAATGGCGGACGTTTGGCACATCATGAAAAATGGGTATTCAATGGGGAGGAAATTGAAATAGTCAACGAATACTGTTATCTTGGCATGATCCTAACTCCGAAATGTGTATTTACGAAACACGTATCAAAGAGATTTAGTTCTGCAAAAAACTGCTTAAACTCAACATGGAGTAATTTTTTGGGTAAAAAGGATATATCGTTTCAAGCTAAAACCCACCTGTATATATATGGGGTCATTCACATTTTGACGAAATTTACACCGAATTATACACTTTTTTTAGAATCAGGTATGGAAGATGGCCACTTATTTACCCTTGAGTTGCATATGCGTTACATTGCTCGAAACCTCTTTCAGTATACTAACGAACGGCTCCCAAATTTTTTAAGTTTAGTAGCTCTAACACATAACATATAGTGGGCGAACAGTTTAAATACATTGGGCCTAGAGTATAATGTCCGATTATCGAGAAGAACTAACAAAATTTGCTCTTTGTGCAATTCAAAAGAAGTTGAAAACATCCAACATTTCATTGGAAGATGCCCAATTTAAAATAACTTTATTTTAAAATGGTTTAATAAGATAACTCTATCTGATGAGGAAATAATTAGAAATTTAAATGGGGAAAACAATTGGCAGAATTTAGTACAATACATTATCAGTGCTTTAGCTTATCGTAAAACACTAATATGTATTTGAATATAATGATTAAAAATCAATACATTGTAAAATTAAATTATATTTTTTATGTGAAACTCTTTTTTTCCGGCTAACGACATAGTCACAGCCGTATATTCTTTAAGATATTTTTATAACGTTTTTAAAAAAAAAAAACAAAGAAAATACCAAATAAAGAATTACTACTACTACTACAAGTACACATTGAGAAAAAAATGAACAATTTTGGTTGAAAATAACCAAAATGGCAACACTGATTGTGTATGGTAGTATTAACTTTAGTTTATTTTTACAATAACATTTATTCTATCTACAGATTTTATTTATTCTATTTTACAAACTTTGTATATTTTTATTTTATTTTCCATCTCAGATTAGAACATTTAAACAACATTTCAATTAAGATTAATGGGTTTTATTAAATAAAATTCCTATTATCCCCAATTTTTACATTCAAAATGAGGAATAGACCATTTACTTAAGGGCGTTTCTGGTATGGACGTTAACAGTTTACAAGACATTTTTGTTACTGGGGTTAAGGTGTTCAGTGCGTTTAGAAGTTCAAAAGTTTTATGAATGTCAGGGGATTATTTGCTAAAAAAAAAAAAATCAACAATTTGTTTGAAACAAATTTGATTTATAATCTAGGTTAGAAAATCTGTGCTTCTATATTTATTTCCCCCTTAAATTATTTATTATGCACTTTAAATTTATTTGCCGTTAATACTTTTTTAAGGTGTTGTTTAAGTTCTTTTTGCTAAAACAGACTTTATTAAAAACTCAAACATCTTTTCTTTATTAGTTTCTTTTTTGTATTAAAGAATTGAATTTTTAATAAGTCTTTTCCTGAAACAAACAAAAGGAAAAAAACTTTTATCTGCATGATATTCTTTTAAAATGCATAACTTTATTCAAAAAAACTTACACATAAAATGAAAGCAGAGTTTTCTTTAAAAAACAAAACAACAAAAAAAAAAGAAGCCAAGCAAGCAGCCAGTCACTGTTGCCAATTTAGCTATTTTCTCATTATATCTAGCGGTTGTTTATTAAGTTAGGTTGGAAAAATTTAGATTTAGTCTTAGCGGGAAATCAAGCGATTTTCTGAATTAAACCAAGTCTAAAGCTACGGTCACACTTATTAAATATTTGATCAAATAAGCGTAACCCCTACTTTTGTTAATAGTTAGTGAGATTTAAAATGGTCTTAATATTATAAAATAAACTAATTATACTACTAGACATAGCAAAAAACAGTTTTTTGTAAGATGTGGTATTTAAATTAAAATAAATATTGATATTAAGCGAAATGATTTTTTAGTTTGATTGTTGGTCCGGTTTTTTCGTCAAATATTTGATAAGTCTGACCGTAGCTTAAGGCGAACAACAAGCTTTACAGGTGGAGTTAAAAAGACAGCTGGAAATTTTTGTCAATACTTTAAAAAGGAAATGGCTTAATTTTTTTTGGCATATTAACTAATTAAATCAACAATAAAGATCATGTTGTTTTTTATTGTTGTATTTGTTGTAGTATTGTCGTCACCTGATATTTAAATTCGCCTTGCCAAGAACTTTAAGTTTAAATACAATTCATTGGTAAGCCGGTGATTTACTATTCTAATTAGCCCGAGTTGCAAATTTTCTGTAACATTTTTATAAAATGATAGGTTCCATCAGTCAATTCACAAAGTGTGCTGTCTCGTCATATTATTGTATATGGGCATTTCCCCAGAATGGTCTACCAGGATGAAAAAATAAAATGTTGATAATCATCGTCTTTTATTGTATATTATTATAAAAAAATCTATGTTGTTATAAAAGAATGCTTTCAAAGCATATCTCAGCTGTTTTACTTGAGGAAATTGCGCTGGAAACTGGAAAATTTTATATTTTCTTATATTTTCTACTTTTAAAGACATTTTTTTGTACTTATTTTACATGCAAAAAATATGTTATGTTTACACTCTTTCTTCATAATCTCTCCATTACAATCAATTGTAAATTGACTATTAAGTTGCTTGTTAAGGAAATTTGAAGATATTTATGGGAATCTGCATGGTGATAATAATAAAAAAACATATGGAAAAATCGTATGTTCGCGACCCGTACGTTCGCGACCGGTACATAAGCCAATTAAACAAAAACCAAAAGAGATATTTTATTTTGTAAATACTGTATGGAGGCCTTCATTAATACACTTTTAAAATAAATTAATCACTTTTGAATATTCCGTTCCATTACGCAGATTTTTACATTTCACTACGTCAGCCAAAGTTGACTTCTATTTTGCGTAAGTTCGTGACCACATGTTTATAACTATTATTATGAAAACTTAAACTCGATGAAATCCATCTTTTGCACTAAACATACATCTACCCAAATGCTATCGAATCGCAAAAAAAATGCTAGGAAAAGTTTTGTTTTCTATATTATTTGTACATCAAAACCGTACGAACGTACGTTCGCGACCCCAGGAAATGCCCATATGCTATAATTTTATGAATGTGACATTAATAAAAATATAGCAAATACAACCAATATGACACAATAGAACAATTTGCGAATTTCCTATATGTAATCAGTGCTGCATTTTCTTGAAAAGTAGCTGCGTCATATGATTTTCCACTTTTTTTGTGAGATAATGTAGCATTGAAAACTGATTTTGCAGAAATTTTTTTCGAATAGAATTCTGTCATATTTTTCTGGTGAATCCCGGCCTTAAGTCATACCTTATAAAAGGTGGTTAAAAGGCCGATGCTGATTTTGAATGAAACACAAATTATTTAGGAAATTACTGTAATTTCTGTTTATTATGATACTATTGATATATTTCAATTATGTATGGAACAAAATATCGACCAAATTGCACCGTGACCTCGGCGGCACACATCCATCCAATGATCAAAATTTTCAATGACGCTGAGGCATTATTGAGGTTCTATGCCGTTAATGTGACGAATTATCTCATCTTTTAGCTGTTGAATTGTTGCTGGCTTGTCGACGTACACCTTTTCTTTCAAATAACCCCAAAGAAAAAGTCCAACAATGTCAAATCACTTGATCTTGATCTACACGGCCATTGAATTTGTCGCGAAAAAGAGCCATTGTTTCGTTAGCTGTGTGTGCCATAAAAAGTTCTTTATCATCTCACGATAGCGAATACCATTCACAGTAACTGCCTGACAGGCCACATTTTGGAAAAACTACGGCCCAATGAAGCCGCTAGCCCATAAACCGCACTAAACAGTCTTTCTTTGTGGATTCATTGGTTTTTCGACAATCACTCTGGGACTATCATTCGCCAAAATGCGGCCATTCTGCTTATTGACGAAGCCACTGAGGTGAAAATGTGCCTCAACACTGAAGATGATTTTGTTCGAAAATTTATCATCCACTGTTGCCATTTCTTGCCACCGTGCTGACCATTAACGATGTTTGGAATGGTCAAGAGGCTTTAGTTCTTGAGTCAATTGCACCATGTAAGAGTGTAAATGCAAGTCTATTTGCATAATGCTTATCAACGACGAGCGTGAGAGGTGCAATTGTTGGACAAGACGACCAGTTGAGGTGGACGGCTCTTCAGCTACACTTTCGCGAACAGCAGCAATATTTTCTGCATTACGAGCTCTACGAGCATGCACTGGTGGTTTCACATCTCCTACAGACTACAGACCCGGTTTGCTCAAATTTTTGCACGATTTTTCCGATTGTACGCACATTTGTGTATCTTTCCATGGTTCAAATTGAGTTATTCTGAAATTGAAAAATGTCAAATAAAATGCAGAAAAAAACTTGACGTTTAGTGTGGTTCACATTCAACATCGGCCCTTACACCCCACCCTTTATATGGAAGCAATAATTTATTCTCCTTTTTTTCTAAGGCGTTTCATATAAATTCTTTGCATTTGTTCGTTTTTAAAGTTTTTCCTAAAAATTTAATTTAAATAACGTTTATACAAATTTTGATAAGTTTTGAATACAAATTTTGACAATTTATATTAAAAATATTAATTTAAACATTATCTTGTTCTAAACGTAGTGTGCTGATATTTCTTTCTTTGAAAACTAACGCGTTTGCAAAAATTTAAAATTTTTGGCTTAATTGACAATTTTGGACTTCTGTTTCAAGTAATCGATTGGTCTTTAAAAATACAGTAATTGATTTATAACTAGCCGTCCCCGCGGCATTGCCCGCCAAGAATGAATTTTTGATTAACTATAAAGAAATATAAAGGCTGTGTGTTTTATTGTGTGAAGATCGATTTACATAAGTTTTTAATTTCATCAAAATCGAAATTGCCCATATTCCTAGCTTTGAAACATATAAACCTTGTGTGTTTTAATAACTCTGATCTATCTATTTAACCTTTAACTGTGGAGGTGGTGGTAAATTTTACCCTCTCTTTATATTTTTCTAACATACTCTTTTCCGTTGCGCTCAATTAATTTAATTCTCTTAGTATCTTCTTATATCGTGATCCTTGTTATTCACTTGTGTTTGGGCTGAGCTCGACTTAGCACGAGCGGAGCTACGCACATGCTGGTGTAAAAATTGCCACTCGTCATCATTTCTGTAATTTTTTCTTTGAAAATATTTTACCACCACGTCAGCGTTAGCGTAAGTTTTTAGTAGAAAAAATTTACCCCACGTCAAAATAAACGTAATATTTTCATGGAATTATTTTTACCACTTATCCGTTTTCTTTTTTTTTTTAAAACAGATGATGGGTATTATTAACCATTCTTTTCGTACCAAATTTGGAAAATTTTACACTTACCATTATTTAGATAGAAAGAATTGTATTTTGTGCCATGCCCACTTATCTAATCCCGCCCAATTTTTGACTGATGTTGCATATTGGTAGCAAAGCTATTTGTTCCAAAACTTAATCTGTTACCGCTTGGGCAATTTTATAACATTCTCTTGCCGTTCTTTAGATATAAACTAATGTGCTTAGTGCCACGCCTTCTTCTCCGATCTCCGATTGTTGTAGAGAGGTTGTGCTTTGATAACCCAGATATGTGTACCAAATTTGAACAAATCTCTTACCGTTCATTAGATATTAAATATGTATTTTGTGCCACGACCAATTCTCTAATCCCACCAACATTTGGTGGGATGTGTATTGCTAACCAAGATGCTTGTACCTTATTTCGAAACTCTTGGCATTCTTCAGATACACAAATATCTTATAGGTCTCTGTTTGGGAGGAGCCACGCCCATTTCTCCAGTCCCGCACAGATATTGTGTATTGATAACCAAGATATATCGAAAAAAGTTGGAAACTTTAGCTCTTGCCGATTTGTCTGCAATGTAGTAGGCCAATGTGAATGGGATGCAGATTTTGATGAGTAAGAATCCTCCAAAATGGTTGACCTGTAGTTTCTACACATAATTATTTTTTTTCATGATCTCTTTTATATCATTAAGTGTATATGTTTGGCTGTGCAAAAATCCCCTTTAAGTTTTTGTTATTTTTATATTTAAATTTTTTTGATAAGTTTTTAATGTATCGTTTTTTTTTATATTAAAAAAAGGAGTGTGAAGTAAAGTACCTGTTTTGTTTAAACAAATCAAAATACTTTTTGGTTTCTTTATTTTTTGTAATTAAAAATGTAGTAGTTTATTTTTCAAAAATAAATAATTATCAAAAAATATTTTTTACTAATTTTTTTTTAGTAAAATTTAGAGGGGTTAAATTTACCACCACGTCCTAAGGTATGCCCCAAAATTTCACCTCCACAGTTAATGGTTAAATTTCATCAAAATTGGTAAGATATTTTCGGAGTGGCAGTAATTCTCCGTATATCCCCTCTTGGTGAGATAGACTGAAGGCGGAATGAAGGGTACGCTGCTTACTCATGTTAAAATGGTTTTCTATTGATAACGGAGACTATTGCTTTAATAGATCTCTTCTTAAACGATAATTAATATTTTCTGAATATATGAGGTTAAGCGGCCCTGAACCCTATTCTAAGTTAGTTCCAGTTGGAGAAATACAAAGTACCAAAAAAAAATCCCTCTTGCAGATTATCATTCACTCCAGACATTGAATGTTTAGTTTCTAGGTCCGCTATTAACGGAAACTCAATAAGTACCAGTAAAAGATCAAAAAAGTACCAAAAAGTCCCTCTTAAAGATTCTAATCACTTGGGACATTGCATGTTTAATTTTATATTTCTAGGTCCAATACTTATGACAGTTAAAAAAAAGTACCAGCTAAAGAAGAAATAACTACCAAAAAGCCCCTCTTACAGATTTTCATACACTTAGGACCTTGCATGTTTAATTTTATGTTTTTAGTCCAATACTAACGGAAATTTAAAATTACGAGTTAAAGCCCAAAAAAGTACAAAAAATATCATATCACTCAGGATATTGCATGTTATATTTTATGTTTCTAGGTCTAATATAAACGGTAATGAAAAAAAGTGCCAGTTGTAGAATCAAAAAGCTAAAGAAATAAATTTAATTTTCCGTTTTTCCTCTTTTTTTCTACTTTTTTCTCCTTATTGAAGTATAAAAAATTTTAATATAGTAGTGGGAGCCTAGTTAATACGTAAATGCCAAAGAATAGTGTCGAATTTCACCCCTTAAATGTTCGAATTTCTAAAAAGTACCATATTTGTATTTGTATTTTTTAGATTGGTTTCGATCGCGATATAATGTTTATTTTTCCTTTTTTTGGTTTAAAAGATAGACGAAGTGAGAAAAAAGTACCAAAATTCAGGTTTTACCCGTTTACCTCCCGTTAAGGACAAAACCCGTCCGCTTATTTTTTTAAAGAACATCGATAGGTATTACATTTGTTCCGGTCTCTATTAGTTTTGGAGATATGAGTGAGGTTAGAATAGGAGGTTTAGAGCCCCTGGACCGTATCCTAAGAACTTCAGTGGAACCTTATATATTCGTTAGGAGGTTCCGTTAGGAGGTTCCATTCTTCATTTTGTTGAAGAAATTTTTTAAATCTGACCAGCAGTTCCGGAGATTACCTCTTACAAACATACGAACATACAAACTTTTCAGCTTTATAATATTACTTAAGATAACTTTTAAAGTTAATCTATTATATATTATATACGATTTTAAGAAGGTTACTTTGTAAAATACTTCATCTTAATTGAAAAATATTTTAAGACAATTTTTTTAAAATTCAAAACATTTTATATGAAAAATTTTTCAACACAACTTTATTTACAAAATAACCCCCAACAAATGTTGCATTTTTTAGCTATTTATTTTCTGTTCAGGCGATGTTCTTCGGAAAAAAGTTATCAACATTGCAGCCAGGACTTAACAGTGGGTTTTTAAGTTTTAATGTGTTTTCCTGCATTATAAAAGTTTACTTAATAATAAAAAAAAAAACAAGTTAGAGTGCTATATTCGGCTGTGCCGAATCTTTGATATCCTCCACCGACAGTTCGAATGTTTAAGGAGTAATATCTGTATGATGTCTTTTTATACCCTCCACCACAATTAGTTGTGAAGAGGGTATACTAAGTTTGTCATTCCGTGTGAAACTTTTTTATTATTCATCTCAGACCCCATAAAGTATATATATTCTGGCTGCTTGAGTAATTCTAAGTCGATTTAGCCATGTCCGTCTGTCCTTCTGTCCGTCTGTCCGTCTGTTGAAAACACGCTCACTTTCGAAAAACTCAAAAGAAATAAACAAACTAGGTGTCAAATTGCTTGTAGTTATCCTAAGCAGTTTGGGATTGAATTTCAGCAAAATCGGTTCAGTAGGACCAGAGCTATGAATCAAAATGTGGAACCACCACCTTCAAAAACTTGATAATTTTGTTACAAAAACTAACATAAATGATGCAAAAATGCACGGAATGACATAAGATTTTGCACAAGTCCGTTTTATTCGACTAGAAATTACACAGTAAAATTTCGCGAAGGTCGGTCCATAATTTACCCTAGGCCCCATATAAACCCTACTCCCGGAAAACAGTTTAGTACGCCTAAAACCGTAAAAAATAATGCAATCATAACAAATTTTGGCTCGTCACAATTTTATAGGACTATAAATGATACTGTGAAATTTCGTGAAGATCGGTACATAATTTACCCTAGGCCCCATATATGCCCTACTCCCGGAAAACAGTTTAGTCTCCTAAAACCATAATTAATAACAAATCGTCACAGTTTAAGATAATAATAATAAAAAGACATCATACAGATATTACTCCTTAAACATTCGAACTGTCGGTGGAGGGTATCAAAGATTCGGCACAGCCGAATATAGCACTCTAACTTGTTATTATTATTATCTTAAACTGTGACGATTTGTTATTAATTATGGATTTAGGAGACTAAACTGTTTTCCGGGAGTAGGGCATATATGGGGCCTAGGGTAAATTATGTACCGATCTTCACGAAATTTTACAGTGTCATTTCTAGTCGAATAAAACGGACTTGTGCAAAATCTTATGTCATTCCGTGCATTTTTGCATCATTTATGTTAGTTTTTGTAACAAAATTATCAAGTTTTTGAAGGTGGTGGTTCCACATTTTGATTCATAGCTCTGGTCCTACTGAACCGATTTGGCTGAAATTCAATCCCAAACTGCTTAGGATAACTACAAGCAATTTGACACCTAGTTTGTTTATTTCTTTTGAGTTTTTCGAAAGTGAGCGTGTTTTCAACAGACGGACAGACAGACGGACATGGCTAAATCGACTTAGAATTACTCAAGCAGCCAGAATATACATATATACTTTATGGGGTCTGAGATGAATAATAAAAAAGTTTCACACGGAATGACAAACTTAGTATACCCTCTTCACAACTAATTGTGGTGGAGGGTATAAAAATGGAAAGACTAAATACGCCAGATTAGGGTTTGCGCTTAATCGCGATTACGTTTAAAATGGTTTTCCTGTATTAGCGATAATCGCTTAATCGCCTCTTTTATGATCCTTCAGTCGACCATTTATACTTCTTCTAGTGCGGGTTGATTGCTGCATTTTAAAGTCAAATACAATATTGAATACCGCTCATGCAACAATCGGCTTGTTGATATGCCATACAGAGCTTTAATAGGGTCGATTAGCTCAGGTGGTATGCCCTTGCATAGAAGTGCAGATCAAATTGCCTGATGGTGGAAAATAATGAAGGCAGTCTATAAAGAATTATTGCCTTCATACTTACTAGATTGCTCTCAAACGATTTTTGAAGACTATTAAGAAACACAGTGCAACATTTCTCGTGGGAAATTTCTCGAAGAACTTATCGAGATTTACAAAACCACATTGCTGTTTCGCTAGTTTTGGCTGCTGTTTTGATTTTATGGTCGGCCTCTAGAATATTTTGGCTAAAACTCACGGCTGTATCGCGGAAACCAATTGGAATTTTATATTATTATCTTCTTCATAATCGTAGCTAAGACTAGGAGAGCAAAAGTGTAAAACAAACTAACCCGAAAAAATGCATCTAGTGCCTCAAAATTCTGAATTATCCAAAAATTTCAATATATTAAATCTTTTTTCACAATGGCAAACTGTAGGAAACTCAGTAAAGTTATTTTTAGAAAAAATATTCCCTATTATATTGTTCATAATATTCCCGAATATTATACTCCTGGAAACTGCTTTCTTTTACATTTTTCAGCTTTAACTTGCATCGTAAATTCGAGAAATGAATGACAAGTATTTCGAGAAAATCCACAGGAGCACAGAAAAAAATATCTCAAGAAAATTTTTAACAACACAGTTTTTTAAAAATAAAATTTTAGGTCAACAAACTTTTTATTTGATTCAATGAAAAAATTTATCAAAATTACACTGAGCACTCAATAAAACATATTTGATAATGAAATAATTAAATATTACTTCATATTCAATAAAAACAAGTATTTGAATCAGAGTAAAGATTTTTACAACTCTTGTCTAGCTTTGATAGTGTGTGAGTGTTTGTAATTCTCATTCGCTTAACAGTTTTATTTTTTATTATATATAGTTTTGGAAAAGGGTTTTCTGCTGATCTGGCCTCGGCAACCAGTGAAATGTGCATAGGAACTAGCTTATCCCCCACAATAAACTTAAGCGTATTTATTGATCAAAGAATAAAAATTAGGAATTCCGTTAAACATTTTGTTTGATTTATTCAACATTTCTAACAATTTCTTTTAACAAATCACGTAAACATTTTGTTGAAAAAAATTATTTTGGGCAGAAACTTTTTTTATTGACTCAATAAACTTTGTTGTTGACTAAAAATTCAATAACTAAACCTACGCTTAAAATGTTGGAAATTAAATAAACTATTTGGTAAAAAAATAAAATATTCCAGATCTTTACTATAACGTAGAAAAAAACGAAATAAAATTGAAAAATTTTGGAAAAAAAAACGTAAAAAATAGGCAAATTTTGAACTTTGAGGTGCTATAACTCAGCCACTTCTTATCAGATAGAAATTTGAGGTCCCAATTAACTTATCTAGGCATGTGGCGTTCTTTGTATTTTTCCAAATTAGAAATTTATAAAGCAGTGTAGTGATCGTAAGCGCACTTAATTTTCTGCGACTAGGAATTGAAATTTAAATTTTTTAATGTCCTTATTAAAGTGGTATATTTCGCCGATTAAGTAAAATTCAAACTTCTTCCACAGAAAAAAATAAAATCGCATATTTGATTAAAAACAATTTTTTTAATTTTCTGCGATGACGAATTTTGCATTATTGATAAAAAAAAAATTTGTAGCTATAGTTATTGAATTTTTAGTCAGCAACAAAGTTTATTGAGTCAATAAAAAAAGTTGTCACCCAAAATAATTTTTTTCAACAAAATGTTTATGTGATTTGTTAGAAGAAATTGTTAGAAATGTTTAATAAATCAAATAAAATGTATATTGACTGAAAAGACATTCAATTACCTTTCTAACGATATGCTATTTATCTCGATCGGACTTTTCGGTTGGGCTCCACAAGGGTTTAAGTGAGCCCATACACTAAAAAACACAAAAGTACCGTTATCTAAAAAACGGTACTTAGAAAAAAAAATTACAGCGTTTTTCGTGTTCAGGAGGTCCCAATTAATTTATTTAGGCATGTGGCGTTCTTGGTATTTTTTGGTTGTAAACCAGTGCTATTAATAGCTGCGATTAATCGCAATAACGCTTATAAACGAATTGGAAACCCTATTCCACAGCAAAAAATAGACATACATAGATTCATACATGCGGGAGTTTTAAAGAAAATATTGCATACACTTTATAGCGCACTATGGGTCGCAAAGAAAAAAAAGACAAATTTTTAAACATCATAAAAACGTTGCTTAAAGAGAAAATGCTCTTTAATAAAACATATTTGTTTTTTTTTTTTGAAAAAATTTCCTTTTTTTAAAAGACATTTTTTTAAAAGGTACTTTCTGTAAAAAAGTACGTTTTGTAAAATTGTACGTTTTGTAAAATAGTACGTTTTGTAAAAAAAAATACCTTCTTCGAAAAGCAGTATTTTTTTTTTTTTTTGTAAAACTAGTACTTTTTGAAAAACAAGAACTGTTCTGTAAAAAGAAACGTTTTTTGAAAACAGGTACTTTTTTGTAAAAAGGTACTAAGCAAAAAGACAGTGTAACAGATCATAAATATTTAAAATAGGTATTAATAAGATTTTTGTTTAAACAAAGTATTCTTAACTTCTGCAAAAAAAGACGAGTTCGCCAATCCATTTGAACTAGACCTGCAGTGGAAAATTGTCTCTCAGATTCGGCAAAAATGACATGACAGGTATAACATGTCATTGCGCCAGTAAATAGGCGGATCTGTGTCTCTAGAAATATTAGGAGATCTAAAGAGTCTCTCGACTTTTTCGTTAGCCAGATTACAGCTTAGGATGCACAGAGGCCCAAGTTTTAATGGCCAAATGACGCACAGTGCTGTGGCCCATAGACATAAATAAAAAAAAAACAAGTCTTATATTGTACTTAAAAATGTACAGATCGATAGATAACAAAATAATTCAAATGAATTTTGAAGAATTTTTAAGATTTAACTCTTTTGGCGGCGCTAGAGGGCGCCAACGTTTGAGAATTTAAAGTAAAAACGGCTAAACAACTACTTGAGTTTTACATGCATCAAGAAAACTGTTGTTTTTTGAAGCACGACATTGAAATTTTTTTCTGTAGTAGTTAACTATATTTAGAACTAACCGTGAAAAAATTTTATTGAATTATTTTGTCATAAGTGTTTTTTTATTGGTTTGAAAATGGTTATTCATATTCACTTAAGCTCTAAAAAATTTTTAAATTTGATGGAATATTAAAAAAAAAAAGAAAAATATCGTCTATGGGTTTTTTTCTGTTTTCAAATACTTATACTGTTTTCTAATAACTACAAGAAAAACAATTGAAAAAATTTTACCACAACTTGGAAAAAATGTTTTTTTTAAAATGGCTATTTTCATGATTTTTGCTAAAATTTTCATAGTTTTCAGGAGTTTAAAAGACAATAAATTACAAATACTGTGAAATATAAATTCGAACTAATACCGTTCAATAAAAAACAACAAAAATCAAAATATGTATAAAAAATTGTTTGTGTTTGTCTGCATTTTACGCCATAAGAGGGCGCTAAAATCACAAATGCCCTTGGTTTTGTATTATTTTAAGAAAATAATTTTTAAAATTTCATTTTTTGGATTACGAGATTCAAATTTTTTTCTGTAACAGCTAACTATATTCTAAACCAGCTATAAAATTTTTTAGGTAAATTATTTTCCTATACATATTTTTTAATGGTTTGAAAAATGCTTATTATTTACTTAAGCTCTAAAAATTTCTTAGCTTTGATGGAATATTAAAAAAAAAAAAGAAAAATACCGTCTATAGTTTTTTCTGTTTTCAAACACTTATGGCCGTTTTATCATTAGGCGATTATCTTTTTTCCCAACGAAAAACTGCACATTAAAGAAATTTGGGTTTCTCAATGTCTCATTTCCTTCTATTTTGTCGCAATGCTAACCGGCACTCATCCGCCAATTATTTATTTTCCTTTTATTTGACGTACAGATAAATTCAATCAGCTGACTCCCAACTTTTAGATGTATTTTGAGTGGTGTTGCCAACTTAAACCAATGTTTTTTGTCGGTATATTAAGAAACCCAAAATCGTTAAAGGACAGTTTATCGGTATAATAAATTTATGTTGACATTAAAACAGACAGTTTGTCGATACATTGAGAAATAGACTGTTTTCTAATAACTACAAAAAAAACAATTAAAAAAATTTTACCACAACTTGAAAAAAATGTATTTAAAAAAAATGCTATTTTTGTGATTTTTGCTCAAATTTTCATAGATTGAATTAGTTTAAAAAAAATAAACTAGGAACATAAAAAGAAATAAATCTAAATATATATACTATTGAATCAAATTTTATTGGAATCTTTCTATTTTTCAACATAGCTCCCATACAAATCATTCTTCCGAAAATAGCTTTTAATGCCAGCTTGCTTAAACATATTAGTATTTACATACAAATTGGCGACAATGACTTTTACGATAGCTACTATGTCATGACAAAATGTTGTCCAGGTAGGTCCAAAATAAACCATATGTTCCATGTAAGCCCTCATCCAAAAAACTCATATATGTAGATGAAGATATCTAAATAATATTCGGCAGAAAGAACTTTTAAATGAATCTTAACCTTATAACATAATTTTGTTCTGGCGAGTCCATGTTTGCCCACGGGTCCCAAATAGATAACACTCTAGAAAAGTTGTTTTTAAATACTATGCTTAAGGGTATCACATGGTAGGGCTTGACCGATTATACTTTCTTACTTGTTATTTTTGCAAGAGCATTTTAAACGTTTTTTAACTCATTTGTCATTAAATGGGGTTTTTTTATTTTTCACATTAATAATCCGATTCTACCAAAATTTGGCATACATATATATCTAACAAATATCAATTTTCATACCAAATTTTATAACGATTGGACAATTTTTGTAAGTGTTATAGCATTTGTAAGAAAAAGGATATATGACGGGACCTTGAGTCCTTGTTCAGATTTAAATGAATATTTACACATACGTTGCTAGTTGCGTGTGTATCAGCATGTCAATTCTTTGTAGTTTTGTGGGCATTACTGAAGCTAAAATTACATTTTTCCATTTCAGGACACATGGGAGGTAGGCGTGTCCTTGGACCGATTTCTCCAAAAATTCATATTTTTCTTAACTAAGCTATTTTATGCTAGTGTACCAAATTTCAAATTTCTTACAACTACTTCTATTTATGTCCCTTCGTTATATGGCGGAAAGCACTGTGCGACGCACTGTGGCTGAAAATTGAATTTCATCGGCCAAAAGTCCAATTTTTTGTCATCGCCGATTTCAAAAATTTTAATGCCATTAGATAGCAAACATATTAGAACTAAGGTATCCAAAAAACTAGATTAAAATATTGGCGAGGCGAATGTTCATACATATATGCGTATAAAGGTAAAACGAATATTCATTTGTTCTTTCGCTGATAAAAAAATATTTTCTCCAGAAATATATAAAAATGTTTTTATTTTTCGAAAGAAAACATTATGAGCATGGTGAAATTACTACAAGGTGGCATCACTACGGCATCTGGTAATTTTTTGCTTAACTGTGGTGAAAACCCAAAGATGTCATTTTTTTTTTGTTTATGTTTACATTCTTGAAAAAATATTTAAAAAAAATAATTTTTGTGCGGTTTTTAAATGAAAATTGTGCATAACAATTAAAATATTTGCAAAAAACAAATCCTATGTGGTTTTTATATGTGCGTCTTTAGTTGGGCTAACAGTTTTTTATTTTATTAATAAATAAAAACAGAAATAATTGTGTATGTGACCACGTCGTGTGTTCGTTTGAAAAATGCGTATATTTTTGATATGCGCTTGTGCGCCACTTTCTTTAAACCTCCAAAAGACTTGTAGTGAAAAAAAAGTGGAAAAACAATTGTTTTTAATTCATCTTTTAGTAATTTTTTCATAATATTTTTCGTTTTATTTATTGCAGATCAGCGTTGCCACTGAAAAATTTCTATTCGACCAAACTTATTAACCAAAATCCTTTGGACTCGACCAGTTTTCTATTTTTGATACATTTAAGAAAGTTTAGTTATAATTAACTACCAGTTATAGCTGTTAGTTTAAAAGAACAATTTTGATTTCTATTTGAACTGTTAATTTTTAATTTTTGATATTCTTTAATTAGGCTCGAGTTCATCAAATTTAATTTTCATTAAATTATTTTCACTGAGGGAAGGAATTTTACAACTTGGAATTTTTATTAAAATGTATTGATGATTTTTCTTGGCTGAGCTGGGATTTGAACCCGGGTTGATCTTTACATGTTTCAAGAAACACCACATTCTATCGTCAGAAGATCTTTGTGTTCTACCCACTGCACCACTGCGGTGCCCGTTAGTTAGTTTAAAACTTATTTTTTATATACCTTTAATATAAAATTAAAATTTGTTATGCTTCTACTGAAAATTTTTAAATTTTAAGT
The DNA here is from genome assembly GCA_963931875.1 of Pollenia griseotomentosa. Classification (NCBI taxonomy): domain Eukaryota; kingdom Metazoa; phylum Arthropoda; class Insecta; order Diptera; family Polleniidae; genus Pollenia; species Pollenia griseotomentosa. The sequence continues at coordinate 169,205,409 of OZ007562.1, read as the reverse complement.
TAACATGGAGCCGTAGGTAAATTATGGACCGACCTTCACCATATTTGGTGTCATGAAAAGGTTTTTGTTGAAATTTAATGACAATCAGTGCATTCCGCTACAAATTCATGTTAGTTTTTAGGGAGGTAGTTTCACATTTGGGAGCATAGCTCTTTTTCTAATAAAAACATCTTTGAAGAACTGGAAAAAATTTGTAACCCAAACGGCTAAATCGACTTAGAAGACCCAGAATATATATACTTTATGGGATCTTCGATGAATATTGAAAAAAAAAAATAAAATTCACATAGAATGATAAACGTAGTAATATGATAAATTAAATTTCTCCTTAATGCACAATTTGTTTAATAACGAAATTGTTTCAGAATTCCTACTTCGTAATGTTTAGCTTTCTGTTTCTATTCGCCCTTCCAGAAATAGCATTCCACTTAGACTGCAATATTTTCATTCTCATTATGCAATGTTTGTACGTATATTGATTTCTATGATCCTTTAGCATTTAAAATTACCATTTTAATATCTTAAAATACCTTAAGTCTTAAGTTTTTTCGATTTTGTTATATATGTATTTAAACGTGTAACATTGCCCTAACACTGAGTCTTCACCTGAGATAATACCTGATATAATATGTGAGAGAACGTCGGCAGAATGAGAGAACAAATTTTCTCATGTTAATCTTAATCTTAAACAAGGGGATCACGTATCTTATAAGATTTCATAATCGAATGATTCTCGTGCGGTAAACATGAGTCGTTTTTATTCTTTTTTTTAGTTTTTTCTTTTTTTTAGTTAAAAATTTAGTTTTTGTAAACACTTATCACAAGATTTTCACTATTTGCACTAAAAAATTAAACATTTTAATGAATGCGACTTTTTATTGTTTTATATGTATGCATGTAAGTATTTGTATTTTTGACAGCTCATCTTATAAGATAGTTGTTATACGATTTCTTATAACAACTGTCTCATAACATTTATTATAATATTAATATTAACACTATTTGAGAGTCTACACGTAAGATAATACTCTCTGCGATTGAATTTGACGTTTGCTGATATAATAATCTTATTTCTTATCTCAGGTGGAGACCCTATGTAAGGTTTAGCCTACCATCCTACCAAGCGAAAATTATCCGACCAAATGTTGTCGGAAAAGACAAACAATGGCAACATTGTTGCACATAATTTTTGACAGCACGGAGTTTATTACACAAACAAATTTGCCTGTTTTTGTTGTATTGTTGTACAACAACACCTAGTGCTGCCACCTTGTAGTAATTTCACCATGATTATGAGTATGCTTGTAGAAGCAATTTTTAGTCAGTTTGACATTTTTACTCCCATATGCCCTATTCCAAATCAAATTTTTCAAACAAAAAAAAAAAATCAATTTAAGTAAAAAATTCTAATAATTGAACACACCGATTTTTATACAATTAGAACAGTAATGTTTTCTAGTATGTCCATTATTTTCTAGAAAATTCTGATCAATATCGAGTGGTAAATTGTATTGCCTTTTTTGAACAAAAAAAAAAAAAAAAAAATTTAAAGCCGTTTTCCGGGATTGGGAATTTGGGTATTTCTGAATCGAAAATGGGGATGTTTTTCAGTCCACTTTTCTAAGAACTTTTTAATCTACATAACTGCCAAAATTCATTATGATCTTTATTTTTGTTAGATTTATAGAATGTCAAACATTAAAATTATTATTTATATAGTGTAAATGAATAAAAGGGCTTTCAATATGAGTAAAAAATAATAATTTGAAGGTTTGAAATTCTATAAATCTGACATGAATAAAGATCATAATGAATTTTGGCAGCTATGTAGATTAAAAAGGGATTAAAACAGTGGGCTGAAAAACATCCCACCTTTTGAATAAAAAATACCATAATTCTCAATCTCAATCATTAGCATGTTCATACTAAATGCTAAAAAACATCAAAAGTTCAACTTTGACCTTAAATTTCTCAACAACTACTGAACCGATTTTAACAAAATTAAAACTATAAAAAAGTTGAAGAAGTCTTCTCTCTTGCAAAAAAAAAATTGCAAAATTATATCTATCAGTTCAAAAGTAACAGATTTTTGGCCCATAAAAAACGATTTTCAGCCACTGTGCGACGTAGTCTACTAAAATTGGTCCAATAAAGTTAATGAGAATCGGTCTAGTTGTCTACTTGAGAAAAGCATGCACATAAAATCCACTCGCGGAAATATTTTTTTAATGAAAGGAAATAATAGTCTTACATAAATGTTGATATCACAAAAAAATCTTTAACAATAACTCTTATTGTAACATTGACCCTTTTAAGATTTAATTAAACAAACCCAAACTCAATGACCTTTAAAGAGAAATAAATATTTCAAAGTGTAGGTTAATTATTTGCTAAAAATTTTATAAAATGATATATAAAATATTTCAACTTTATTTAATTGGACCATATTTCATAGTTGATAAATTTTGTGGAGGAGTCCTTGTAGAGTTTTTCTTTCATAATAACAAAACTCTTCTTTTCTCTTTTACAAATACAAGTTCGTGGCTTATTTAAAAAAAATATATAAATAAAATTTATAATAAATATGCAAAGCAAAACTTAGGTGTATTTTTTTTAACAATCTTTACCACAAAACAAGTCGTAAACAAATTTCCACTACTACCCACATCATGCTTAAAGAAGATTTTGTTGTACAGGATTTATGATACCCATTTTCAGTTTTACAGAAAAAGAAACGAAAATATTTTAAATAATCCTTCATCGTACTTGCATAATCCTGTTCACCAAAATGTTTATTCAAAAATAAAGAGTGAAAACAAATAACGCAACATAAAAGCGTTGACTACAAATAAATATACATACACATGTTTTCATATATACAGTGGGGTAAAAGACTAAATATGTACGTTGTCGTTTTTATTTTCAAAAAGGCAAAAAAAATTAAACTTTGTTAAGTCCAGCACTTACAAAGTTTTCCTTTTTTGTGTGTAATCCTCATTTATAATTTACTTGTTGCTTTAGTTTTTTTTTGTAACTTAACAAAATAAATAAATATATTTTTAACAAACACTTAAATCAGATAAAAAGAACACAAGAATTTGGAAATAAAACATGAATGGAAAATCTTTATGTATGTATTTATATTATATAACTGCACTAGCTTCCGTAAAAGCCCACTTTAAATAAATATTTAACAAATACGTAAAGCTTAATAGTTTATCTATTTGGAAAATAAATATATTTTGATTCAATTCAAGGATTTGTTAATAATTTTTTTTTAAAAATTTTTTATAAATATTTAGAAACATTGATTTGCCCAAAGATCAAACACAGAGAATTTTTCGTTTTACTAAATAATTTTATTTGTGCAAATAGAACTTATTGAAATTTTTTTGAACATAAAAGGAACATTTTACTTTGCAGGCACACATTAGAACAAAAATATTATTTTAATCTAATTAAGAAAGTTGTTATCTACACGCAGAGAAAAAATATGGTTGGGCATGATTACGGCAACTTCACTATGTTTATTGTAACAATGTATTGTTTTCGTACACAAAAAATGGTTATTTTTAATAAATACAAGCATAACTGTAAACATTTCAATGTTTATCGAAATTATAAATTTGAGTATTGTTGACCGAAATATAATAATTTTTCTAACAACTAAATAATGATTACTTTGAAAACATATTATATTACTCACAACCATTTATGATATTTAACAGCCATAACATGATAACTTTCCATACGTGTACTCATAATTTGTTTATCATAGTTAGGGGTAGTGCACCAAATATTGATTTAAATCAGCAGTGCACTATCACTTAATTAAAATGGAAAAAAATTAGTTTGCATCTTTTTTACCAGCTTTAGTGATGATTGTTATTTTTTAAATACCACTAAAAAATTTTAGTGATATTGCAAATTTTTTCATTTTCACTAAACGCAGATTGAATGCAAAAATCTGCACTCAATTTAAATAGTGCAAAACTTGGACATGCAATCAAAAAAGCTACCAACAAATATTGTCTCACTAAAATTTAAAAAATGCAACTTTGTGTTTTTGATTTTGTTTGATGTTATGCATAAAGCTTCGTACAGACGATGGTCAGATCTTACAATATTGTAAGCAGGCGTTGCCAACAGCAATATTTTTCTGGCAATGGTGCGACAAAAGTGCGATTGTTAGATGCACTAATTTTGCACTTCTGCAAATGCAAATGAGCTTACAATGTTCACACAGTTGTAAGACATTTTAGCCAATTTTAATGCAATTTAAGCAACGCTGCTTACCAATATTGTTAGATCTGACCATAGTCTGTACATAGCTTAAGTAAAGAACATTAAAAAAAAAATTAAATTTTGTCAATAACGGTATAATTATCAGCTTGAATCATGAAAAAACAAATCTTTGATTTGAATTTAGTGCAACATTTTTATTTGCACTCAAATAAGCGAAGAAAAAAAACTTGCAATAAACTGATGATTGCTTTTTTTTAAATCAAACTATTTTTTAACATCACATGTTTAACGAGGCTGCAAATTTTCAATTCATCACTCAACATCAACAAAATGACTGCAATATTTTTGCACTATCACTAAGTGTGAGTTGAAACTGGAAGATGAGTGCACTACACCCATCTTTGATGTTTATGATGCAATCAAAATATCTTTACCCTAATAATGTTTTGTTATCACCATTTGTAAAATAATTTTCAATCAGTTGTGTCTTTTTTTTTTTTAAATATGCCTATCGAATTATTTGTTAGTAAATGGTTCAACAATTAAAAAAAAAAAAAAATCCATTAAAAAAACAAGTTTAAAAAAATTAAAAATACACTGAAAGAATTTTCTTCGCATTTCCAATGAATTTTGACATTAATCCCATGAAAAATTGCATTAAAAAGGAACCTACGCAGCGCTTCGTTGGATCAATGAAACCTGTTTCATTAAAATGTATTTAATGAAACATTACATTAGATCTATGAATATTATTCATTGGATGAAAACTTTCAATAAAGTAAAAAAATTTTTTTCTTATTTTATTTTTTTTTTTTTTTTTATTTATGTTTTTTTCTGTCTCTAGCGGGAATCGATCGCGCATCCTCGATGCTGATAGACTTGCTCACTACCAGCTAGCCTACCGGGGCAGTGTAGTTTTATAAAAAAAATTTTTGATTTCATAAATTTAATGGCATATAACATTAGATGTATGAAATAATTAAATCTTACATTTTTTAATTAACAATTAAACATTTTTTTAAGGAAACTATAATTTTGTATTAATTTATGAACATAGTTATGTTTGTATATTGTTTTTTTATGTTCCCAATTAAAATTTTTTGTTTAACTTGGACAAACTTAAGTTTTCATATATCCAATGAAAATTTTTAACGTAATTTCGAAATCCAATGAAGCGATTTTAACGAAAAGACTTCATCATAACTATGAAATTCCATTTAGACAATGAAAATTTTCTTTTAACCAATGAACATTTTTTATGAAGATGAGATAAACCCACTGTTTATTGTTGATGTGTTTTGTTTAAACTTTGATATTATTACAAGTAGAACTGTTGCTATAAGTCTTATACGCTTAACAGTTTTATTTGGTTTAATATCTTTAGTTTTTCTAAAATCTTTATGGATGAAGTTTCCTGATGATCTGGCCTAAGCAACCAGTGAAATGCGCATAGGAATAGCTTATCCCATTAACAATAAATTTCAAGTGTTTTTATCAATAATAGAAACTGGGAATTAAGCACGAATAACAAAATCTTTTGAAATTAAAATTTTGTATTCCCGAAAATTGAAATTACTTTTTGATAATAAACAGGCAAGTGCACGGCCTAAAAAACACTTAATTGACAACATCTTTTGTAAGTTGTTGTTGTTTTTATTTTGTTTTTCTTAACCTACTTACAACTACAATTAATGTTGAGAGAATTTCAACAAATTGTAGTGGGGAATATAAGATGAGATAAGCCCACTGTTTATTGTTGATGTGTTTTGTTTAAACTTTGATATTATAACAAGTAGAACTGTTGCTATAAGTCTTATACGCTTAACAGTTTTATTTGGTTTAATATCTTTAGTTTTTCTAAAATCTTTATGGATGAAGTTTCCTGATGATCTGGCCTAAGCAACCAGTGAAATGCGCATAGGAATAGCTTATCCCATCAACAATAAATTTCAAGTGTTTTTATCAATAATAGAAACTGGGAATTAAGCACGAATAACAAAATCTTTTGAAATTGAAATTATATTTACTTAAAAAAAATGTAAAGTGCCACAAAATAAAAAACCGATGCAAAAAATTTTTCATTTTGTTAATTGCTGTGACAGCACCACTATTTCATAATATGATAACTTCCAAATTTGTTATGATTAACACGATAAGAATATGATTAAGGAAAAAATATTATGATGTAATAAGACGAACATATTTGATTCAATAATAATCGTAATACAATCATGAATCTTATATGTTGCGCTTAGATATGTTTACCACAGCATGTTTTTTCTTTGCGTGTAAAATACAAAACTGAATATTCACCGCTTCCCTAATTCGGTGTTATGACCGGACTAAAAGTAAACAAGTAAGAGTGCTACATTAGGCTATGCGGAATCTTGTATACCCTTCACCATTGTGCGATTAAAACAGAAAGTATTATGAATACCGTTCTTAAGATAAATATAAATTTATTTTGTGCCACGCCCATTTCTACAACCCTGCCTAAATTTTTTCGGATTTTTTTAAGATGCTTGTACCTTATTTGGAAACTTTGCCTCCTGCCGTTCTTCAGATATACAGAAAAAACACAACAACAAGGAATTAAAAGGTAAAATTTGAGGTAGTCGTAGTTTTTTGCTCATATCTCAGCCGTTTCTGGACCGATCAGGCTAAATTTCAATAGAAAAATTTAACGGAGTATCTGTTTCATAAACATATTCCAACCAAATCCGCATTAATATGGTAACGCGCGATGGGGAAATCGCAGAAACAGTCCACCAACCAAAAATGTTTCAAATTAATTTTTCTTAATGAAATATAAGACTAAATGTATAATTTAATTTTTATATTAACGAATATGTATTTCGATGATCATTGATACAATAATTTTTACCAACTCCTACCCCATCCCTGATCACTGAATGTTATACGTGAATTTAACATTATTTTAGGCGATTTACGTGCTTAAAATAGCACTTACAGCAGACTCATCAACACATTTCGATTCATAGCTCTGATCCTACTGAACCGATTTGGCTGGATTTCAATTCCAAACTGCTTAGAATAACTACAAGCATTTCGACACCCAGTTTTTTTTTTATTTCTTTTGAGTTTTTCGAAGTGAGCGTGTTTTGAACAGACGGATAGACAGACAGACATGGTTAGAATTACTCAAGTTGCCAGAATATATATACTTTTAGGGTCTGAGGTGAATAACAAAAAAGTTTCACACGGAATGAAAACTTAATATACCCTCTTCACAACTTATTGTGGTGGAGGGTATAAAAATTAACGATTCTGTGTACTACAAAACTATAGTTACTAACTTCAAAAATTCAAATAATAATTCAAAATCTATACAGATTTTCATACTCCAATTCATAAATCCAATTAAAAAAAATAAAATAACCATTTAGAAACTTTTACTATTTCTTTACTCTGCTTCTAGAACTCACCCAAGTGTTTTTCTATGAACTTGTAATCCATAAAAAACAACAACTCAAGCACAACGGAAAACAACAATTCCACTGGCGAATAATGCAAAAGTAACTACACACCAACAAAACCTAAAAAAATGGCAAAACACAGCAACACTTTAATCTTGTTGTTGTTTTCGTTTCTGTATCCTTTAGCACTACAACAACAACTCTATCTCTACCACTTGTTATTGCCATTATTGTGGCTTGGCTTAAGAAGCACAAACTGCAAATAAAAACTGAAAAATAGAAAGAAAATAACTACAGTTTCTCTTAGAAAGTCATGACTTTAAAATTTAGTTTTTGTTTTTAAAGGTTAATTTAAAAGGATTTTCGGTTACTGTTTTAATGTATTATGTTGGTTTTAGCTGATGAAAAAAAAATACAAACACATTAGTTTTCACTTAATTCCATATTTGCAAATTTTATATTTTTCCAAAAGATTTTTTGCCGAGTCTTTTTTAACTATTTTTGTTTTTCTTTTATCTGCTGTTTTCTAATTTCTAGAATGGTCGACATGCCTGCTCTTCGTTGTGTCCAAAAGAACAGCTTCCGGCACCGGAGGATACAATATCATGCAGGAGCCCACGTTTGGTAGAAGTGCCGGGTCATTGTTGCAAAATGTGGTTGTGTGAGAATCCAACAGCTGATGGTAAGTATTCATGAAATGTGGGGAAATTTCTTAAACACACAAACACAAATAGAGGCAAAAGGATATTTGAGATTACATGCAAACATACATAAATAAATATTTAGGACACAAATCTGTATTACAGTTACAAGTGCAATGTGCTATATATAGCTACTCTGCAGTTTTAAAATTTTTTAAGAAATAGCTTGAACTCAACTTAAACTAAAACTGAACTAGAACTGAACTAGAACTTTTTTTTTTTTCATTATTTGTTTAAAATATCTGGATTACAAAAAAAATAATCATAATAGAACTAGAACTGAACTAGAACTAGAACTGAACTAGAACTGAACAAGAACTAAACTAGAACTGAACTAGAACTGAACTGAACTAGAACTGAACTAGAACTGAACTAGAACTGAACTAGAACTGAACTGAACTAGAACTGAACTAGAACTGAACTAGAACTGAACTAGAACTGAACTAGAACTGAACTAGAACTGAACTAGAACTGAACTAGAACTGAACTAGAACTGAACTAGAACTGAACTAGAACTGAACTAGAACTGAACTAGAACTGAACTAGAACTGAACAGAACTGAACTAGAACTGAACTAGAACTGATCTAGAACTGAACTAGAACTGAACTAGAACTGAACTAGAACTGAAGTAGAACTGAACTAGAACTGAACTAGAACTGAACTGGAACTGAACTAGAACTGATCTAGAACTGAACTAGAACTGAACTAGAACTGAGCTAGAACTAAACTTGAACTGAACTAGAACTGAACTAGAACTGAACTAGAACTGAACTAGAACTGAACTAGAACTGAACTAGAACTGAACTAGAACTGAACTAGAACTGAACTAGAACTAAACTAGAACTGAACTAGAACTAAACTAGAACTGAACTAGAACTGAACTAGAACTGAACTAGAACTGAACTAGAACGGAACTAGAACTGAACTAGAGCTGAACTAGAACTGAATTAGAACTGCTCTAGAACTGAAGTACTTAGAGCTGAACTAGATCTAAGCTAGACCTGCAATGAAACTCAACTAGAACAGAACTACTACAAATGACCTTTATATCGGTCATATTCAACACCTGCTTGTAAATAAACAAAATTACATATTATTTATGTGTGCATGTCTGCGTTCTGGTTATTCTACGTTTAATTTCCGGTTTTACTATTTAAAAGAGAAAGTAAATAAAAAAGTATTTGAAACAGAAAGCAAATTGTGTGATTTCTTAATCCTTATTGTTTATGCCAAAATGACTTGATAAGGTAAATAAAACTGGTAAACAACGTCCTAAAACTACTTGTTGCAGAAAAATGTTTAAAAACAAGTTTTGAATTTAAAACAGAAACTATAAAATTAAAGCTGATGAAAAAAATAAATGTATAACGAAAAAATATTAAGAGGGGCTATAAATCTTGGTTATAATTTGCCATGAGGGATATAAAAGCAAGCAAGTGGCATAATATCTTCTGTAAATTTTTAAATCCTCTTTTAAATGTTTGCACCAAATGTTGACATTTAACTTTCGTAACATAAAAATATAGATTTTATTATTTTTTCTTAACAAATTCTTTTAATTGCAACAATTAATCATAAATGTTTATTCAATCATTTTTCCCCCAACATTTTCAGTTTATGCCACCTGTCACAATTCATCAACTAGCCCATGGACACCATGCAGTCGAATGTGTGGCCTTGGGATATCAACGCGTTTTACCACAACGACAGCAGGTTGCAATCAATTAAGCAATTTGCGATTATGCGAAAATCGCAAATGCGAGACTCAACAGCAAGACAATACTGCAAAAAGAAGACAAGATGAACGAAATACTGAGCGGCAGGACGCAGAAAATGGAAGGAAAAAAAACCAACAATATTTAATAAAAACAAAACAGCTAAAACACAAATTAAAACGACAGCATCAACAGCAAAAACATAATCAACATCATCTCGATAACAAACAAGAACAGCAATTACTACAAAAACATTTGGAACATGAACATAGAATAAGAGTAAGTGGATGTCAAAATCAGAGTTCGAAAAAAAAAACTGTAAAGTACACAATTAAGTGTACCATGCCGTATTTTGCCATGAACAATACACATACACATTCGTTACAAGAATACAAAATAAAAAAAAAACATTTTTCTGTTTGTGAATGTGTGCAGAAACAGTATACGGTACACAGCGAGAGTGAGCTGACGCACACAAACACTACGATAACGTACATAACTTCTTTTAACGTACATTAACAGTATTTTTAGCGTACTTATCTGTACTTTTTATTGAACACGTAGTGTATATTAACCGTGCGTCTACGTATTTTTTTAAAGCAAAGAAAATTTTATAAAATCAAACAAAGAGCCAAAAAAATAAGATTTGAAGGTGAGTTGTATAACAGCAGTGCAGAAATACAAGAAACATTCAAAAGTGTACTAATGTTTTATGGAGCAAAGTATTGGTGCCTATTTCAGCAAACAATTGTTTTTGATTTTTACGCGAAGGATGTTTAACTTTGTTCAAATACAGTGTGTAAGATAAATGGTTATATAAGGAATTAAAAACATATTTTATGATAAACAATGTCTTTGTTAATGACCACAGTCTTTTATATTATTAAACATTTGAATGGCATAGGGAAAATGTTATTCAGCGGCATTGTGATTATTTTTATAGCTAAATTACTGAGTACACTGATAAGAAAAAAGAGCTTTTTATTAGAATTCAAAAGATTTTTTGGCATGGTTAACAGGCGAAGAAAATGATGAAAATAAATCAGATTTTATTTAAAAAAAAAAAAAACAAATTTTACAACAAAAAAAATTTCTTGTGATTAAATATTAATAAAAATTTTGGGGTGGGTTTTGCCTGTCAATGCATCAGAGAAAAGAATGTTGTAAGTAATGATCAACGTTGTCAACTTGGTGCGTTTCGCACCATTTTGGGTGCTTTTTAAAATTTTTGTTCGAAAAATACGTTGGCATAAAGTGAAAATTTTCATGTCCCATAAATGGTTTTTAGAGCCAATAACTTAAAGCTCTTTTAAAATACATTTCTAAAAGACTCTTTCAGATTACCTTTGATCTAAGGCCTTTTGAAAACCATTCTCATCTCATGAAAGCCTTCTAAAAGCCATTAATTTAAATGAATTTCAGAATCTCTGGCGAATGAAGCCAGAGTGGAAGGCCTACCCCGCAATGGCAACGTGTGTAAAAAAGCAATGAGTATGCAATGGAGCGAGCAGGCCTTGTACATCCTAAAGAAAGTACTGAGGCCTTCTAGAAGGCATTTTTCCCGCTGGGTATACATACATATTTACATATACGCATACTCTTAACACTTTACAACTGATCATTACTTGCAATGTTCTTTTCTCTACTGCATAAAGCATTAGTACACTTTTGCATGTTTCTTATATTTCTGCTCTCCTGTTATACAACTCGCTTTTAAATCATATTTTAGGCCTTTTTTGATTTTATAAAATTTTCTTTGCTTTAAAAAAATACGTACACGCACGTTAAATACGTGTTCAATAAAAATTACAGATAAGTACGCTAAAAATACTGTACATGTACGTTTAAAGAAGTTATGTACGTTATCGAAGTGTTTGTTTCTGTCAGCTCACTCTCGCTGTGTACCGTATATGTTTGTGTACACATTCACATACACAAAAAAAAAAATTTGTAGTTTGTGTGTTAGAAAAATACGTTACGAAAGTGTACAGTTTTTTTTCGAACCCTGGTCAAAATATTTACTGTACTTAATTGTTGCAAATAATGAATTGCAAATGTAAATTTATGGGTTTTAATGTTTATTTTCCTATGGTTTTTTATTTTTAATTTGTTTGTATTTTTTTAACAGAAGGGACATGAATGCCGCAGTTTACAGCGTTTGGGACCAGCGCGTATACGTTTGGGAGAGTGCGTCTCGAAGAAACTGTATCGACCGAAAATTTGTGGTCGATGTCATCAAAATACAAAATGTTGTGTGCCTTCAGTATCAACCACTATACAGGTTAGTGTCAAGTTTATTTTTCATGATATCTGTGGCATTTGGACAAAACATCTTAAGTCGAGATAAGATACCAAAAAAGTTTTTAAAAAAAAACTCTGTGAAAAAATCATTTTTATTAAATGATAAAATAAAACAAAATTAATGAAAAATTTCGTTTATAATACAAAACTTTAAAAACGTACACAAAAATGTTTTTTGTACGAAAATTTGTATGACTAAAGGTACGTTCAGACTAATGAAATATTTGACGAAAATACCCTACACCACAATAGTGGAGAGAGTATTAAGGTACGTTCAGACTAATGAAATATTTGACGAAAATATTTGTTCTGATATTTGCTTCAAACTATGTGAAACAAAAAAATATTTTGCTTAATGTTCAAACTTAGCTCAAATATTTGACAATTTTTGTTTGTTAAAACAGTTGGCAAATAGTGTCAAATAAAATAAATTTATTCATGTTTGCCATGCGTTCAGACTAAAACTAAAAATAAAAATATATTTCCCAAATAATAAAAATGAGCGCAGAAGCTATTTTATTTGTTTTATTCTGTGGAGCAGCATCTCTTATAGTGTTAGAACAGGAGAATGTTGAAGGAAAAAAAACTGCAAGACAATGGGTAACGGGAACATGGCTAAAATTTGTGAAAATTTGCAAACTTGGAAACAAAGCCTAAAATATATTTGAATTCGCTAAATCGGTTAAAAAAACAATATGTCGGGAAAAAAAAAATTCCAAAAAAGCGAAAATTCGCGAAAAATTTAGATATTTCAAACAATATGATTTTTATTTTTAATATCGTTATTAAAATGTCACATTATTTCTCAATTTATCTGTGTTTTATATCGAGACAATAAAATTTATTAAAAGCTCCTAAGACTGTAAGGAATGGCAAAAATTCGAAAAAAATTGCTAAATTAGTGGAGATTTGCAAAAATTTGCTAATAGCGGTATTATAGCAAATCCTAATAATTATTAAAAATCGTTAAAGCTGTAAAGATTCACAGGGAAAAATCACGTTTTCGCGAGCATGGCTAAAATTCGCGAAAAATTGCAAACTTAGAAACAAACCCTAAAATCGATTTGAAATCGGTTAAAAAACAAATTGTCGAAAAATAACAAAAAATTTTTTTCCTAAAATGGCGAAAATTCTCGAAAATTTTTTAATTTTCAAACAAGCTATAAAATTGACTAAAAGTCCCTAAAAGTATAAGGAATGGCAAAAATTCGGTAAAATTGCTAAAGTAGCGGAAATTCGCAAAAATTTGCTAATAGCGGCATGATAGCAAAGTTTAATAATTATTAAAAATCGTTAAAGCTTCAAAGAATCACGTGAATAAATCGGTTCTTTCGCGAAAATGGCTAAAATTTTCAAAAAATTGCAAACTTGGAAACAAACCTAAACCTAAAATTTATTTGAAATCGCTAAATCGATTAAAAAATAAAAAAAAAAAATTGGCAAAAATTATCGAAAATTCGCAAACAATTTTAATATTTCAAACAAGGCATAAAATTGATTCAAAGCCCGTAAAACTATAAGGAATGGCATATATTCGACAAAAAATGCTAAATTAACGGAAATTCGCAAAAAAATTTGCTAATAGCGGCATGATAGCAAAGTCTACTAATTATTAAAAATCTTTAAAACCTTAAAAGAATCCGAAAACTTACAGGAAAAATTGATTCTATCGGGAACATGACTAAAATTATTTGTCGTTGTTTGCTCTTACAATTTTTTTGTAATATCAAATAAATGTTTGCTCAAAAATAACTAAAATATTTAATATTTTGTGTTCACACTATGTTCACATTGGACAAATATTTGTTTGCCGGCAAATACATTTATTTGGTCAAAATCAGCTTTTATTTTATTTGACACTCGAAAATATTTTGTGTTCAGACTACGTTAATGAAATATTGTATGTGGCATCTAGGTTACTCTAGATCAGTGGTGATCAAAATTGAAATGCTTTTGTATTGGTGAGAAAATGAGACAAATTTAGAAATACAGTACAACAAAAAAGTAAACGAAAAGATTATTATAAAAATGTAATCGTAAAAATTGTTTTGGTTTAAAAAATCTGTTTAATACTTCAATACACAATTAATTTGCTATTTGGTAAAACAAAATATATTTCCTTATGTTTTAAAGGTAAAAAAAAACAAACAATTTTCTTTTTATTTTATTAATATACAAATATACGTATATATATGATATAGAAAAATATGAAGAATTCAAATTAACTGCGCATAATAAATGTCTAAAATTTTGTTAAAGGACAGTTTGAACAATTGTCAAATATAACATGATTTAGTTCTTGTGAGAAAAATAAAATATTTTCGTAATGGTACGAACATTTTTTTACGCACTATTTTTTAAAATCAACCAAAGCATCCGCCAAGCATGTGCACTATTTGCCGTCTGAAAGACAACTAAATTAAAAGAGCATAACAAAGTGATGGGTGGAGCCAAAAAGCAATTGCTCTATGAAATGATCACCACTGCTCTAGATCAGTTCTAACTCAGTTCTACTTTAGTTCTAGTTAAGTTTTATTTCAGTTCTAGTTAAGTTTCATTTTAGAACTAGTTCAGTTCTGGTTCAGTTCTAGTTCAGTTCTAGTTCAGTTCTAGTTCAGTTTTAGTTCAGTTCTAGTTTAGTTCTAGTTCAGTTCTAGTTCAGTTCTAGTTCAGTTCTAGTTCAGTTCTAGATCAGTTCTAGTTCAGTTCTAGTTCAGTTCTAGTTCAGTTCTAGTTTAGTTTAAGTTTAGTTCTAGTTCTGTTCTAGTTCACTTCTTGTTCAGTTCTAGTTCACTTCATTGTTCATTGGCTTATTTGCAATTACATACATACAATCTCATCAATTTTATTTTTTTCATTTAAGTAAAGCTTTGACCAATTTTGAATTTATGACTTTTACAATTTTCGTATTTTTTTTTTTTATTTTATATGACGAAAACCGAACAGGTGGAATTACTTTGTCCTATGAATGCTATGGATCCAATTAGTTTTGTTCAGCAAGAACTAAATACGGAGCATCAACAAGGTCAACTATTTTATCAAAAATCTTCAGACTCATCATCATCTTTGACATCGTTGTGGGATACACATTCACTGGATGCCATCGATCAGGAATATTTACAATCGCATCAGATACAAATTACAAATAAATTTATTGCTGTCGAATGGATTTTAAAGTGTGAATGCACAAAAACTGTAAGTAAATCTTTACAAATACTTAAACAAAATTTTCTACAACAAGTGTTTGCAAGAAAATTTGCAAAATAATTTAAGGTTGACTTAGAGAAGGCAAAAGTTAAAAAAAAAAAAAAAATGGAATGAATGGAAGAAAAATAAGCAACTGAATTGCAGACAGGAAGGAAATTAAATTAAATTTAAAAGGAAAGACATCAATTTCATAGATAATCTTTAAAAAAGGAAATATTCGTTTTTTCTTTAAGATATTTCAGTTGAAGTTTGTTAAACAGAGTAATTAAATTGCAGCGTTTAAAAAACTGCAGTCCAAGTAGGAAAACTTCCATTTTCTCCACTTCTTAATTTTTAATTGGCGAAAAAACTATTGCTTGTACTTCTGATTCATTAAATGTAAAGAGTCGCTGTCAAACCAACTCAAATAGCGAAAAGTTGTACACAAGTTGTCTGATTTTAGGGACTTAATAATAAAATAATTAACATACATTTTTTTAATTTTTCAATAAAATTGTTAAACTCATTTCTGTTCAAGAGTTTTTTTTAACTCATATATAAGAACGATCAATCAATATAATCTAAATTCATCTCTTAAGATTTGAATTATTTTTTAGTATGATTTTTATTTTTAATATCGTTATTAAAATGTCACATTATTTCGCAATTTATCTGTGTTTTATATCGAGACCATATAAATGAATTTTTATTGTTTTCCATTATATTATCGCAATAAATTAAATGCATTTCTAAGAGTACTTTTCGTTTTTTGAAGGAGTTTTATTATTGTTGTCTACAATAATAGATTGTCGAACAATAGAAATCCTCATTATTCACGCATTTCAAATTCAATACATTTTAGTTTCACAAAGAATCGAACCACTGAAACAAGTAAAGTGAATGAGAATGTTAAAAACCCAGGTTGGTTTTCATAGTTGCTACATTTAGCAGGATTAACATTTGGTTATGGCATTAAGCTTGAGACATTTTGGTAAAATGACTTTATTATGAAAGTAAATTAAAAGCGCACGCAGAGAAAAAATATGGTTGGGCATGGTTACGGCAACAACACTATGTTTAATGTAACAATATATTGTTGTCGTACACAAATAATTGTTATTTTTATTTAATATCAACAATATTATAGTTACTGTAAACATATCAATGTTTATCGCAATTATGAATTTGAGTATTGTTGACCGAAAAATAATTATTTTTCTAACAACTTAATTATGATAACTTTCTAAACATATTATATTTCTCACAACCATATCATGATATTTAATAGCCATAACATGATAACTTTCTATACATTTATCATATTAGGTTAAAGATGCAATCAAACTATTTTTACTCTAATCATATTATGTTAGCGCCATTTGTAAAAAAATTTTGAAGAAGTTGTGTCGTTTTTTTATTTGTGAGCGGTTAAACAATTAAAAGATAAAATTCCATAAAAAAAATAAGTTTAAAGAAATTAAAATATTAGCGGAGTTCATTCAAGTATTAGTGATGTAATAGTGCAAATGCAAAATATCATAGTTTTTTGTAAAATCCAACAACAAAACACACAGAGATTTCGTTATATTTTATAAAAGTGCTACGATATTTCTGTGGTTTTCATGGGCAACCGCGTATGTCTTAAAACAAATTGTTCAGGAAAGCCGAAACCCCATTCTAGATAAAACTATGGGCTAGGTATTGCACATTTTAAACTTTGTCATTACATTACAAAACGGAATTGATCCATATTTTTTGAAAAAAATATAAAGAGCGTTCAAAATTAGGCAATATGCCATCAACATCTTAAAATCAAAAAAATTGACACACGCGGTTGCCCATGAAAACCACAGATTTTTCATTTGCTCTTTTGCAAGCCTTAGTTTGAACTCCGCTATTTGATTAACATTAAGAAAAATTGTAAAAAGCCACAAAATAAAAAATCGATTCAAAAATATATAAATTTATGTTGTATTTTTATGACAGCTATGAAAGGTGCTGTATCATAATATGATTGCTTCTAAATTTATTATGATTAACATGATGATAATATGATTACTTCTTAGCTTATTATGATTAACATGACAATAATATGATTTATTTCTTAGCTTATTATGATTAACATGACAATAATTTGATTACTTCTTAACTTAGTATGATTAACAGAATAATAATATGATTAAGGGAAAAATATTATGATGACATATTACGAGTATATTGAGTCATAATATGTTTCAATAATAATCTTAATATGGTGACTACAATCATAATTCTTATCATAATATGTTGCTCTTAGAATATGTTTACCACAACCATGTTTTTTCTTTGCGTGCACTTTTCGCACATTTAAGGCAGTATCTCGGCGATTAACTGACGAATGTTGGGTTTCAAATGCTCCAAAACGGACATTGACGTAGCCCCAAAAAACATTTTAACTGCATAAAATCGCATGATCTTGGTGGCCAATTGGCAATGCTAAAACGTGAAACCACGCGTTCAGAAAACTTCCGATGCAATAAAGCCAAAATTGGATGCGTTCAGCTTATAATCTTTTATTTTCTATTGAAACTACATATCGTTCAGCTTATAATCTTCTATTTTAGGCCAAAAAAAAAAAACGGTTATCATACGGCAATAGCGCCATTGAATCCCCAAATTCGGATTATCCGCCCCACTTTTAACAACAGAAGCGATATTTTCGGCAGTGCACACATTGCGATAATGCACAGGCCTGACAACATCTTCCAGTCTCTTCAAATGTCTACAATCTAGCTAGTTTCTTGCAAAGTAGGTTGATAATACCGTTCTGTTCGAAAAGTGGCCATGTTTGAACCACCACTTTTTTGTATAAAGGTAGAAGTACATAACACGTGTTTATTCGTCTGCGTGTGTCGTGCGTTTAAAAACTTTAGCGCGTGAAAAATTGCAAGTTACACAACGCGCGTTACAAAAGCCATTCCTGTCAGCTGTTTTTCACTTGTTTACTTATTTCTACATTGAAAACGGATTCGAAAATATATCATGATTTTTTTATTTCATTGAATTTATTCTTTTTATATAAATATTGTATGTTTTTTAAGCTCTTCAATAAGTTTTTTTTCATGATTCACAAATTTGTTAAATAATTCTTTTTATTGTCAGCTGATTACTTGTCAAAAATACACAACGCGTTAAAAAGTTCAAAGTTAACCAACTTTCTGGCGCAAACGCGTCAAAACATTTTGCATGTAGCTTGTTCTATGAAGATACACTAGTTTAACTTTTATTGACAGAAGTCTACAAGGGCGCGCGCACTAACGCGTGTTATGTGCTTCTACCTTAACATCTTTTTCGGGATATTTGTTCGTAAAATGACCCATATTCATAAATGACAAACCTTTCACAAAATGAATGACACTTCTGATAAGAGATATTTAACAGCCGATAGCCTTGCCAGATTGGCGAATTTGAAAGCACTAAATTATATTAAAACACTTTTTTTTAAATAAGTTTTGATTCATTTATAGCAGAATCTTAATGTTGAAACTGTCTTAAAAGATGAATATAAGAACTAAATGGATGTGGTTTCCAATTGTATTCTCAATAATTCAAAACACATCGCAGAAATTATCGGTTTTAATGAAAAGAAGAGTGAACAAATTTTGCCCTAACATAAAATTCCGTTATAAAGAAGTGAATGTAACAAAAAAATTTGCTCCTACGTATATAAAAAGTATAATAAAGATCACGTTGAAAGGATAATAAAATGAAAGTCATAAAACCCAACAAATCACTTAAAATCACTAGAATCTTATAACTTAATGTACAATATAAATGAAATACTCATACGTATACAAATTAATTCCTTCATTTATACCCAGCACGCAAACTAAAGCTACGTTCAAATGTTCAAAATTTAAAAATAGTTTAAGAACAATGTCGTGCTTAAGATGAAAACACTTGAGAACGAAATTATATCAAAGTCGTTTTTAAATATCCAGCGTTTGAGAATGATTTTAAAAAGCAAAGCAATTTGAAAAAAATATGAGAATTTCAGAGGTATACGCAAAAAAATTTAAGTTTTCCATAACAATTACAAAATATTGATTTGAAAGCTTTGATGAAGCAATATTGATCACAAATTGAGAATGATTTTAAATCTATAAAGTTGCAAGGGCAAAATCGATTCCTAAACTAAGTCAAATAAAGGCAAATCTTAATTAACAACACTGTGATAGAAATTTACACTTTTTTTAGACAAACTGGGCACTTGTCGTTTTAACCTAATTCGCGTACGTTGAATCTTTAAGAAAGGTAAAACGTTTTAGAAACATAATTTTGTTTTTTTTTTTGGAAAAAAATAATTTTTTTATCAAAATTTTGAAATTTTTGTTTTTTAAAAATTGATAAAATATTGGAAAACGACGTAAAAAAACGAAATTGCAAACAAAACAAGCTATAATTTGATTTTATTCACAAAAGTCGAAAAATTTTAATTAATTTAAGAATTCCAAAAAACGCAATATTTGTATGGGAGCCCCCCTAAGAAGTGGTGATAAAGTATGTCTCGAGAAAATGTTATGGACAAAAAACTAATTAAGGTCGGTCATACATTTTATCCCACTAGGGACGACTCCTGGGCATTTATGGGACTTTTTCTTCAATATATTTCTAGTCTGCATAGAATATTTTTTATGGGAGCCCCCTTAATGGAATGGAGATAGCGGATAGGTATGTTAGAAATAAATGATTTAGATGAAAAATAAAGTGGGGTTCGTCATACATTTGACCCATCTAGGGGCATCCTAGGCGCTGCAAGGGCCAAATTTAAGAATTTCACTAAACGGCCATAAGCGTGGGTTCAAGCCCAGCGTCAGTCAAGAATGAAAAATTATCAATAAATTTTATTTAATTTTATGTTATAAACACTCCTTTCTTCATTAAATATTGTTATGAAAATTAAATTAAATGACCTTTAGCCTGATTAAAATATTAAAAATTTGGTGCTAATCTTTATGTTTTTATGATTCGGGAATTTTATCTGATTTTAAATGGATATGTCCATTTATATAATATTTTTAGCTTAATGAAATAAACAAGCAGGCTTCTGACCACGAAAATAGTGTAATGGACACCACCGCTATAGCTGGTTTTTATAGATTTCGAAAGCGCTTTCGACTCGTTGTAGCACTGCTCTATTCGGAGTTGATTAGAGTGCATAGAAACTCCAAGGAGGATAATTGATAACTTTAAGGCATTACGCAAATTGTTGAATTTTTTACAAGATCAGTTTCAGCGAATCGATCTCAATAAAATCTGGGCTAAGCCAAGGATGTGTATTGTCTCACCCACTTTTTGACATTGTCCTTGACAATATTATTGTGAGAGGTTTGGTCGAGCACAGAGGAATAATCTGATTTCTCAATAGAAGGCTCGAGGAATTGAACTATGCCAACGACATCTACTTATTAACAAAATATAGCCGGAAACATCGCTAAGACTAATGCAATGAGAATTAACGCAACAAATAATTTGACCCTCACGATAAATGAGCAAAACCTGGAAGATGTTTTAAAATTTTGTTATCTTGGATGCACCTTAACCACATCAAGCATCACCTTTGAAGATGAAAAATAACCGCATAAAAGCTGGCAGACAATCATTTGGCACTCTTGACCCTATATGACAATCAACCCAGAACCCCATGAATATCAAAATGAAAATTTTCAAAGCATGCATCAATTCTACCCTTTTTTATGTTAGCGAGTCTTGGAATGCAGCCCTGAAAGATATAAATGTGCTGCATGCATGTCTTTATTAATCAGTATCTTTGCCGAATTATGTAAATATTCTGGACAGTTACCATTTCCAACAAAATACTATGGTCTCAAACCAATCTAGATCCCATAAAAATTGTTCTGTTTTAAACAGTTTTTTCTGTACATCCTCTTTACTGCCTCTGCTTTAAGATATCAAACATCGCTTATAGCAAAAACATTCGACATCTTTGATGATTTGATTCTAGAAATGGAAATTTTCAGCTACTGAAAAGTTGTAGCGTCATTGCCTTGGTGTTGCCAATGTTGACTTGTAAGCCAGCTTCAGCCGTGCGTTCGGCAAACACTTCAATCCTGGGGGCTTATTCTGGCAGTCGTGATTAAAACTTTTTTGATTCGAAAGCAATTTTATTTCTAATTCTTTCAGTCGATGCTGAACGTATCGAAATTATTTGTTCAGTGTTGTGAAAACTCAAATAAATGATTTAAAACACTGAAAAAATTATTCCGATTTGTTCAGCATCGACTGAAACAATTAGAAATAAAATTGCTTTCGAATCGAAAATGTATTTAATAACGACAGCCAGAATTAGCCCCCTGACTTGCATATCCGAAAATCGATGGGATAGTAGGCTCATATCAAGGCTGCAAAATGCCTATTATATGTTAGAAAAGTAGTTTTTATCAAAGTAATTTTCGGGAATATAAAATTTTCAATTAATAAGATTTTGTTTGTCGTGCTTAATTCCCAATTTTTATTCTTGATAAAAACACTGATATTTATTGTTGATGGGATAAGCTTTTATTAAAAATAATTTTTGATCTTTAATGGAAAAAGGGAAGGTTTTCAAATATTTTTGGTATAATTTAATTTTAAGATTTAGTAAAGATTTATTCATCTTCTTTTTCAAATCGCCTTCGAGTGTAAGTCAAACGCAGATCGTTAGGTTTAATGGTTTTATTTTAACTCTGATATCAATTAAGTTTCTTTTTATTTTCAAATATTTGCAAACAATTTCCAACTTATTTCTCGGCTTAAAGAAGAATTGAGAAAAAGTTTTTTTTTTAAATTGATCAAGTTAAATCGTCGATTAACAACAAAGTTTTCTTGATATTAAATAAAGAAAGAGTAATGTTCGGACATTTTTAGTTATATTCAACTAAATGTTAAAGATTGAGAAGGATTTGAGATTAACATTTGATATTAAACTTTATCTATTGAACGTTCATTTCTCAAATGAATTTTAAATCTCTACACACAGAAAAAAATCAAGTTAAAAACGTAGAAAACAAGGTTGATTTAAAATTTTTCGGTGGTGATTTTGCTTTATACGTTTTTCATGTTAATTCAACCTGGTTTTACAATAACTGCAAACAACATTTTTTTTCTTTTAAAATAACTATAATTCATGTTAATTTAACATTGCAGTAAAGTTAGAGCAAAATGTAATTTATATTGAAATAACAATCCGAATCACGTTGAATGAAAGTTATTTCAAGTTGAAACAACGTGAATTTCATGTAGAATCAAATTGGTTTGAGTGTGTTATAACAGTGTGAAGAAGCCTCAGAGACAACATATGCATTTATTTAAGAATAATTCAATACACTTACCCCTGTAACACATGTTTCACTTATTTTGAGCTCTCCTTTGTAAACAGAAGCATCAGCATCGCCCGATATGGATTTCGTCATCAATATACTTTGAAAACTTGATGCACTATTTAAGTAACTAATTTTAATTAAAAGAATACGGGAATTGTCCTCTTCTTATAACATATTTTAAGAATGAAAATAAAAAATGTACATACTTAAGTATGAATGCATGTTAATTTAACATGATACACTTTTGATTTTAATATAAAACTGGTTTTTATGGATTCAATATTGAATCCATATTTATTTATATTTTAATATTTTTTTTTTTTTTATTTTAACAGTGAATAATATTAAATAAACATGATTTAAGGTTATTTTATTTAAAATTATTATGAAATAATGATAAATTAAAAAAAAGGGCATACTTTTGCAGAAATTTACTATGATTCTCAATCAACATTTTTCCATGTTAATTTTACATTGGTATTTTTTTCTGTGTGTAACACTGATTTTGAAATTGATTTGATTAAATCTGTTCTTTCAAATATTCTCTTCCGGGATTGATACCGATTTAAGAATAATAGTTGTGCAAATAATAAAACTATTAGAAATCCCATTACTTGGGAACTTGGATTGATATCCTAGTGTTTGCTGGGCATTCAAATGTTTCTATATTTGCTATAAAAAGAAATCGCAAATCAATTAAATGATTTTGTTCGCTTTGCGTTTTTGCAAGAAAAGAAATTGAATGGAAATATTTTAATAAAAATACGAAACACAGAAATATTTTGCAAAAAAAAAAACAAAAAAAAACCTCATCAAAGTTTGGTTGGAATTTTATTGCATTCAAATGTTGATTTAAATGTTATTTTTGCGACTTACGCTTTTCTGCTGCGGCTTACAAAATAATGAAAAGAAAATCCTTTATTGGATTCCCTTTAAGTTAAATGAAAAAAAAAAAAAAAAAAAAAAAAAAAAAAACAACAACCGAACGGTTAACAAAAAACAATGCTTTCGTTTTGTTAGACAAAGAAAAAAAATGTTACAGGCAAAACAATAAATTTGGAATATCTTTCGCCTTTGTTACACTTGTTTTTCGAGAGATACTTAAAGAAAAATAACAATAGAAGTTAAAGAGGACTAAAAGAAATATATTTAATAGAATTGCAGGAAAACTTAAGAATACAAAACAAAAACACATAAGATTGTTATTTGCAGCAGTAGCTACGATTTCGTTATAGGAAAGACAATAAGAAAAGGAAATGGAAATAAAGACTTTTCATTTATTGCAATAATATCAATTCATTTTTTTGTATTTGTATTGTCAGCGCATACAAATATTGTTGCTACTATTTGTTATCTGTGTTCATTGTTTCAGTTATTTTTCGTTGGTTATTAAATTGTGTGCGTCGGTTGGTGCGGAAGAAGATTGGAAGCGAATACAAATTGTTTACATTAATGGAATTAAATATTCATTGAAATGACAAAGGAATTGTATAGAGTTGGCAGATGTGTAGTCATTTATAGTTCCATAAAACTTAAGTAAATGCATCCGGTATAAACATCTTCATAGTGATCGAAATTCGATTAATTTATATGGCAGTGATGCCAGTGGAAATTTCATACAGTAGGGACTGTGTGTCTAAAAAAAGATCCCTTGTTTTCCATACAACGAATAAAATTCTTCCTACCAGAGAACTGCGCCGTGGGATTTTATCGGCAGAGGCGGCTGACCCAAAAATAATCGGCGGCGGATCGAAGCCGGCTGTAAGCCGATAGAACATCTGTACAAAGTAAATGAACATTAGTGTATACAATGTACATATTTATATTAAAATACAAACAATTTAAGCCATTTCTCTAATTCTAATTCTAATTCACTTCTCTAAACTCATTATCGTTTATGTTGTTATTTTAAAAATTATGATGAGTTTTTGGTGCTTTATTAACAAGAACTGACAGTATTGGGAGGCAGACATTATAAGAGTTGCACTTTTTAAGGATAGTCAAACAACAAAGAATGTGGTAAGGTGTTTAAAAAAGAGAATACAAATTCTTTACAAAGTAATTGGTGGCTAAGCTGGAGCCGATTTTTAGCTGAAGAAATGTCGGCCGCGGCGGCTACAAATATTTTTATCGGCGGCTGGCTGAGCCGGCTGTTAGACACTTCGGTACAGGTCTCTGGTTCCTACCTACGTTACAAATTTATTCTTTTGAGCCACAGGCAAACAAATACATATTTTGTTAACATTTTGTATATACATATTATAATTCAAGCATTTATTACTAACAAGAAAAAAAACCAAAATAAAAATTTAAAATAACACTGTGTAACAAAATTAAATTTTTTCTTTTTGATAGAAACGCCACTATATATGGGCATTTCCAACAAAAAGTCTACTTTTTGCAACGTTACGCCAGCAAGCATAATCTTGTATTTTACGTACACGTAAAGAAGTTTCTTTTTTAAAGTAATCAATTTAGTTTCTTAAGGCAAGAAAATCCAAAAATAATTTCATGATTAAAAAAAAAAATAATATTAAATAGAAAAAAATTTTCTACACACATGCATTAACGGTGGTTGAAAATACCAATGCCCAGCGTTGTAAACTTTGAAATTTTAAAACGCACCAAAACGTAGCAAAACCGCACCGTTTCATGAAAAACGCACCAAATTTTTTATTTAAAATGGTTATTAAGTTAATTTAGCATAAAAAGTATAATTTTTGTATTGAAAATATATATAACAATAAAACAGTATTTTAAAGTTCATGGTTTTGAGTAAAGCAAAAAAAAACCACATTATCGCGAACAGCAACAATATTTTCTGCACTACGAGCAGTACGAGCATGCACTGGTGTTTCCACATCTCCTAAAGACCCGGTTTGCTCAAATTGTTGCACGACTTTAACGATTGTACGCACACTTGAACGATTAAGACCGGGTTTTTGAGGTGTGGATTAAGTTTAAACTTAGCTTAACGTAGTCTGAAACTCGAACTTTTCCGGCGAAAAGTGAATTTTTTATTTATTATTTCTTAAAGACCAACATTTAAGGCAAAACTAAGCTGTTCCACCAAAATTTTCTGTACAAGCCAGGTAATGGCGACACAAATCTGTTGGTATATTAACTAAACCTAGTTTAACTGAGATCTCAAAAACCCAGCCTAAATTGACCGAAAAAATCACGAAGTGCACGATATGCATTTTGATTTGAACTCTCATTTTAATAATAAGCCTGAATAACTTTAACGCGTTGCTGAATTGTGTATCTCTCCGTTTTTATACCCTTCACCGCAGGTGGAAAAGGGTATATATAAGTTTGCCATTCCGTTTGTAATTTCTATAATATTGACCCTATAAAGTATATATATTCTGGGTCCTTATGAGGAGAGAAGTTGATTTAACGATGTCCGTCTGTCTGTCCGTCTTACGTTTGATATGTGTTTTCCGGATACTCCAGACATGATAGCGACTAGGTTGTTTTACATTTATATCACATATAGTCCACTATTTCTTGCTATTGAAATTCAGCCAGATCGGTACAAAAATGGCTGAGATATAAGCAAAAAACCACGACTACCTCTAATTTTTTCCAAAAATCCCTTGTTGTTGTATTTTTAATACTTTTTTCTGTATATCTGGAGAACGGCAAGAGCCAAAGTTTCCAAATTAGGTACACACATTTAGGTTATCAGTACACAGCATTCCACAAAATGTGGGCGGGATTGGATAAGTGGGCGTAGTACCTCCCGTACAAAAAATATTAAAAATTGTATAAAAACCTGGGGGCTAATTCTGGCAGTCGTGATCGAGTAATTTCTCGATTCGAAAGCAATTTTATTTCAGTCAATACTGCACGAATCGAAATTATTTTTTTTTATTGTGAAACTCAAATTAATGCTTTACAACCCTGAAAAAATAATTCCAATTCCTTCAGTATTGACTGAAATAATTAGATATTAAACTGCTTTCGAATCGAGAAAGTACTCGATCACGACTGCCAGAATCAGGCATCTGATTTTTTCGACTGTCATATGACCTATGGTTATCCCTTATATATTAAAAGATCGAAAATCTTTAGTAAAAAAAAAAAATTTTTGAAAATTTCGGGAAAATCGGCTCAGATACAATAAGTTATGACCAAAATTAAATTTATTTTTAAATCCCCACTTTCGGGAACCATAGGTCTTCCCGAGTCCAAGCTTTATAGCCCAACTAACTGGTAAATTTATTCTTCAACACGTCGGTATATAAATCTGTCAAATCGGTTAAAAAATGGCTGAGTTATAATCAAAATACTGAAATCCCAAAAATTACTCTTTTTTATTTTATAATTAAGGTTGTTTTTATTTATTATTTTTATAATTAAGTTTGTTTAAATATATGTATGTACATATATGTACGTATATATACATATATACCTATATATATAATTTAATGGTAATATTATTCTTAAGCACGTTGGTATATAAATCTGTCAAATAGGTTAAAAATAGTTTAGTTATGAGCAAAATACTCCAAAAAAGGACTAAAAAACATTAAATTTTTATAAAAACTAAAATTTTAGAGCTGTAATATGACCTATTCATACGTTTTAGATATCAAAATATCGGAAATCTTTAGAAGAACATATTTGCTGAAAAACTCGGAAAATCGGTAAGAAAAAAGTAATGTCAAAAATATAGTTTTTTTTTTTAAATACCTATTTTCGGAAACCATAGAACTTCTCGACTCCAAGTTTTATCACCAAAGTAAATGGTAATTTTATTTTTAAAGATGTCGGTGTAAAAATGTGTCAAATCGGTTACAAAATGGATGAGTTATGACCAAATACTGAAATTCGATCAAAACTAAACTTGCTATAATATATTAATTAAACTTTTAATATAAGTATTTAATACCACACAAACATGTGCAAATAATTAAATAAAACTAAACGATATATATAATATAAATATACATGTACATATATATACATATATATATATATACATATATTTAGATAAATATATAAACTTCTGTTCTTTCCAAACCATGGTGAAGGGTATATAAGATTCGGCATAGCAGAATATAGCACTCTTACTTGTTAAAATTGAGATAGTCTGAAATTGAGAAATGTCAAATGAAATGCAGAAAAAACTTGACGTTTAGGTGTGGTTCGCATTTAACATCGGCCCTTAAATTTATTATAAATAAAATTTTAATGTTTATGAATAACACTTGAAAAGCCAAATAACTTCTATCAAAACTGACAAAAAAAAATAATAAATGCCAATAACCAAGGTACATCTAACAAGGTAGCAATACTAGGAATCTAGCTGTTCCTTTTTTTGTATGTAATATGGGATTGATAAAGAAGACATTGAAAACTACATACAACAGAAAGAAACAGCCAGCATAAGCTTCTCTAGTGCATTAACCTTGTTAAAAACACATTATAGAGTTGCCGGTTTTATTTAAAAAAGTAGCGAAACAAATTTTACCATTTAAAATCGTTGGAAAAATAAGACAAAATAAAACAATTCTATTTCTATCATATATATACATATATGTTTATATTATTTCCATTTTAAATTTAAAAGGTATTAAAAAAAGGTATTCATCAAATTTAATTTTCATTAAATTATTTTTACTGAAGGAAGGAATTTTACAAATTTTCTAGGCTGAGCTGGGGCTCGAACCTGGGTTGAATTTACATGTTGTAAGAATCACCACATTCTCTCATCAGAATTCTTTGAGTTCTAACCTCTGCACCACTGCGGTGCCTGCCAGCCAACAGTCAAACATCAATCTGTAACCAGTGGTTACTGGTGGTTCGAAATTTTTGGTATTAAAAATTCTTAAAAAATTAAAAAAAAAAAATACGAAACAAATGGCAACTCTAATGTGTGTACATGCCGTGCGTAAATGTCGTGACAGAAATTTTCGCTTTCGGGCAGTACACGGTATGTAGAAATGAGACATGTAGGCAAGTGTCTTGAACGGTACATAAGGGTCACATGCAAATGTGTTTCATATGTGAGTGTACCAAAAAGTGGAAGTACACGACATGTAGCCATTGTTACTTCGAGATAACGTCAAAATTACGTCAGAGTTACACGTGCATGTGACTTTTTGTATGCCGTGCACTATAGGCTTTAACAATGCTTCACGTTTTTATGTAAAACATTCAGGCTTTTCTTCGTATTTTTAAAATATTAATATCCGACTTCACCAATTTATTTAAGTATAAATTTAAGCTTAAAACTCGTTTTTCATCTATATATATAAAAATGAAAAATGTTTGTATGTTTGTTTGTTTGTTTGTTTGTTTGTTTGTTTGTTTGTTTGTTTGTTGGCTTATAGACTCCTAAACTACTGAACCGATTTTCCTGAAATTTTTACAGATACATCACGTGAGCCCTAAAAATAAAATAGGCTACTTATTTTTTCGATAGGGGCAGGGGAATTGGTATCCCCCATAGGATGCCAATATTAATTATCGCATATATTAAGATCCGCAGCTCGCATTAGGCAGAACTTTTGGTAGTAAGAACTTCTGAGCCCCAAAATTAAAATAAAATAGCAGCGGGGGAAGTGGAATCCCCCATAGGACGCCAATGTTTAACATCGCATATCTAAAGAACTGTAATAGTGAGAATGTTCAAACTTTCTAGAAGTCACTCTTATGGTATACAACACTTTTGAAAATAACAATAAAGCGGGTAGGCGCAGGGGGGGAAATACCTCCCATAGGATGCATATATTAAATATCGCTCAACTGAAGAATTATTAAAGGGAGAGTCTTCAAAAGTGGTTAAAGCTATAATTATAGTAAACTATAAATTTCAATATACAAATGGGCGGGGTAGACGGGGGAGGAGCAGTACCCCTCATAGATAGAAATATAATTAAGAGCCGCTGCACGCATTTTGTTGAACTTTTGGTAGTAGGATCTTCAGAGCCCCAAAATTGAAATAAAATAGCAGCGGGGGAAGTGGTACCCACCATAGGACGCCAATGGTTAATATCGCATATCTTAAGAACTTTTATAGTGAGAATGTTCAAACTTTGCAGAAGTCTCTCTTATGGTATACAACACTTTTAAAAATAAAAATAAAGCGGGAAGGCGCAGGGGGGAAATACCTTCCATAGGATGCATAAATTAAATATCGCTCAACAGAAGAACTATTAAAGGGAGAGTCTTCAAACATGGTTACAGCTACTACTATGGTAAACTATAAATTTCAATATAAAAATGGGCGGGGTAGACAGAGGAGGAGCAGTACCCCTCATAGATAGCAATATTAATAAGAGCCGCTGCAAGCAATTTGTTGAACTTTTGGTAGTAGGATGTTCTGAGCCCCAAAATTTAAACACAATAGCAGCGGGGGAAGTGTTACCCCCCATAGGACGCTAATGTTTAATATCGGATATCTTAAAAACTTTTAAAGTTAGAATGTTCAAACTTTGTAGAAGTCACACTTATGGTATACTACACTTTTGAAAATAAAAATAAAGCGGGAAGGCGCAGGGGGGAAATACCTTCCATAGGATGCATATATTAAATATCTCTCAACTCAAGAACTATTAAAGGGAGAGTCTTCAAACGTGGTTAAAGCTACTATTATGGCAAACTTTAAATTTCAATATAGAAATGGACAGAGGAGGAGCAGTACCCCTCATAGATAGAAATATAATTTAGAGCCGCTGCACTCTTTTTATTAAACTTTTTGTAGTATGATCTTCTGAACCCCAAAATTGAAATAAAATAGCAGCGGGGAAATGTTACCCCCTATAGGACGCTAATGTTTAATATCACATATCTTAAGAACTGTTATAGTAAGAATGTTCAAACTTAGTAGAAGTCACTCCTATGGTATACTACACTTTTGAAAATAAAAATAAAGCGGGAAGGCGCAGGGGAGAACACCTTCCATAGGATGCATATATTAAATATCTCTCAACTGAAGAAGTGGTTTAAGCAGTGTAGCGAAGCGCACCGGGTTAAGCTAGTATCATATAAAAGTAAAATTATATGAAAAATGGTATTTAAATAGGAATTGATGTTTAAATAGAATTGGTGAAATTGGCCATTAGCAACGAAAACTTGACTTAAGTAACTGTGGAATTAAAATATTTTTTTTTTTTACCCGCATTTAAGTTAATTTTAGTTCGTTTTGAATCACAACTTTTTGATTAAACCAAGCCACACATATCGCTCCTTTATTGCAACATAGTCATATCTCAAAAAATCAAAAATTGTAAATTACTTTAGCAAAAGTGTTCCTTTATACCTTCTTTATATGTTAAACAAAAATTATATATCTTAAACTGAACCGAAGTTATAGCAAAATATATTTTATTTAATCTGAATATAAACGTACATTTTGAAAACTTTAATCGCATTTTGCCAAGTTTGATTTGTTTATGTTTACAATAAGAAATTTTTGGCTTGGACGAGAATGGTGCAATATTTTCTGGTGATTTAGTAAATAATTCTTTCCGTGTAGAGATGCAACTCAAAATAAAATAAAACATATAAGTTAAAATTAACAAAGTCTGAGTTCATACGGCTCTTTTCTTATTGAAAAGATTCTTCCTTTTTCTTCTTTGAACATGAATTGGCGTTCAAATTATTCATGTCATGTTTACGCCATGTTTTTTATTTTGTATAGTCGTGCGTTTGCATGTGTGCTTTTTTGATATTGAAAACAATAACAAAATTAACCAACGAATGAAAAAGCAAAACGTAAAGACAGTACAGGCATTTGTGTACTCGTTTCTTTTCCCCTCGCCCCTCTCGCCTATAAAGTAGCAATCTTTTCAATAAGAAAAGAGTCGTATGAACACAGACAAACTTCAATTTGTTTAAAAATACAAAATTACAGTGAAAGTGACTATTACGGCCAATTCCACCAAGTTCAGTAAAAACTAGCTAATACTTTAACTTCCAGTTAACAAAATGTTTTTGACAGTTATAAGTTCAGTTAAGTTTAACTGAACTTGGAGAAAATGGCCGTTAATATTTAAAACTCAATAAGATTTTTCAGAGGGTTTAAAAAACAACGTAAGAAATTAAATATTAATATTTAAAATTGAGATTAATAAGATTTTGGTTAAGAAAAAAAGTATTCTCAACTTTTGTGGAGATAGACGATTTCGCAAGTGCCGCTTGAACCAGACCTGCAGTGGAAATTAGATGCGACAGAAAAAGTTTGAGAGCTTAGGAATTTCTGAGCCATTTTCTTCAAGTTTGGGTATAATATGCCATAGCGTCAGTAAAAAAGCGGTTCTGCGCCTCTAGATATATAAAAAGATCTAAGGTATCTTTCGACTTCTTCTTTTTTATAGCCGCTAAATTTTGGGACTATTCTCCATATCCGTTGCTTCATACATACGTAATTTTATTGTTCTGTTTATTTTTACGCTCTACTTTTTAATGTGTTATTTCTCTTAGTTGCTATGCAAAAAATAAGCATAGATAAATAAAATGCTTATTCAAAAATACCCCAAAAAAATATAAAAAGTATCGTCGTATCGACAACAAAATATTGCCGATACAGATGTATCGGAAAATCTGAAGTATCGCCGATGTATCAGTATCGGTATATTATGTTGTCAAATTTTTCCTATTTTTGTTATTAAATTTAGAGCTGGTTGCGCTTTACATGCATTTTTAATTTAATAAAAGTATCATATATTTTTTAGCAAACTCGGTACCAAATAAAAGGGCTCTGTAGAATCTTAAAAAAAATATTACCTCTAATTCCCAGGGCTGCCAGGTACTTTTTGTCCTTGTCCCCAAAAAATTAAAAAAATATCCCCAAAAATCCCCAGATTCCCAAATCCCCAAAAAACAAAACCTTAAAAAATTAATATTTTTTGTTTGTTTTTTTTTCTGACCAAATTTAAAATTTTTTTTAAAAAAAGGTAAGAAAAATGTTAATAAGAAATCCCCAAAAATCCCCAAATAAAAATTTTTAGTCAAAAAAATCATTTTATTTTGTTTGTAGGGACTGGTTTCTGTATGTTTTCTTAAATCCTTTTTATGCGATTCCAGTGAGGAATTAAAGCAGAACAATATGCTGTTTTTGAAGACGAATGAGCCAGTTTATAAGAATTTGGAGCTTGTTCAATCGGTTAAAGTCATCCTTATAATCAACAATAAAAATACATATATCCAAATTTATTTAGTACTTCGATCCATCATATTGTATTGTATATAATGCATCATAACTACTAACCAATAGCCTAGCATTTTTTCCCCAATCTTTATTATATGATTTTTCATATTTACTTATTTTTGGGGAATACATTCATATTTGCTTCAAAATTGTCTATAAAAAATCAAAAATTTTATGTGTTTTCAACGATTTTAGATTCTATTTTAAAATTCTTTTTTTTAAACACTCACTCAAGAAAAATAACAAGTTTATAAAGTACCTTTTACACACTTAATAAAAATGATAATGTTAATTAGGACCCTTTACACTATATAAGAGTAAGATAAAAGTTTTGCTATTTTTATTCATATATAATAAAAAATAATAAAAAAGTGTAAAATCCCCAAAAAATCCCCGAAATCTTTTTTGAAATCCCCAAAAAAATCCCCAATCCCCAAATGACTTTCCTTGTCCTTTTTGTTCACATGAAATCCCCAACTTTGGGGATAAATCCCCAAGTCTGACAACCCTGCTAATTCCCCTGAACAAATATTTAAAAAAAATGGTGGTGGCTTGATATCAGATTTTGCACAAATTTGTTCTATATGACTAGAAATCCTACTGTTATATTTCGTGAAGATCGGACCATAATTTACCATAGGCCCCATATAAAGCCTGCTCTTGGAAAACACCTAAAACCGTTGTATAATTTTCTTATAATTCAAATATTTAAAGAAATTTTCTCTTTCCAAAAACTATAAATAATTCGAACAAATTGATTATTTTCCATTTAATTTTAACAAAAATTAACATTTTCATTTAAGACTTTCTTAAAAATTCTTAAAATTTTTTACTCCTTAGAAAACGAATTCGCTCGAAACACAAACATTTATTTGACATTATTAAATGTACAATGTCTAGTTTGTCTTTTTTGATTTGCGTTCAAATGAAAGTCTGAGTGACTTTTAAGAATCTAAAATGCTAATAAAGCTTAAGCAACATTAACACACAAAAAACATCCACCCCACCTCCACAATAACCAGCCAATAACATTAAAACAACAATAGGAATCAACTTGACAAGCACCTCGTAAGAAACAGTAAAATACAAAACAGAAACCCGACATTTTACTCTCTTTGTTTGCCCGTTCACAGTTTAAGCAGTAGTGAAGTGTACGGATTGCATTGTGGGCAGTGTTGAAAAATTCAGTACTTTAGTACTTTTTTCAGTACTTTTTCATATTAAAAATACCGCAGTACCCCCGCGTTGTTTTTAGTACTTTTTTATGCTTTGCGCTTTTTTACCGTGATGAGGTCATTTCAATAGCAGATTTTGGTAATCATGTGTTTTGCAAAATTTATATTGTTGTGTATTAAATGTAATTAACAACGTTAATATTGAGATGAAAGCGAGGATTCATACTTTGCTATACAGAATGGGATATTTGATCTTACAAGTCACAAGAAAATTTATAAAAAAAGATGCATTGGATAATATATTATTGGAAAATTTAAATGAAAACCATTAACCTTTAAATGTATCTGTTTAGGGAACTCGATTTGACATATTTATAGAAACATGCAGAGTTAACAACGAAATTGTTTATAAATTGAAGAAACATATTATCTGAGATTTGGAGAAACATTTGTTTTTACTTTAAATTATAAGCAATAGCATAACACCATTGTTATTAATGTTATTAACAAGCGAGAAAGAAAACTATTCTCAATTCCGTGTACTAGCGGATCTCTCTGAAATAAAGCGAAATGGATGAACTTTTTTGCTGACATTTCACAGATTGCTTTTGGAATTTTATCGATACCACATTTCTCAGCATCACTTGAACGCACATTTTTAAATGCATTATTATGTAAAGTTTCA
The DNA here is from genome assembly GCA_963931875.1 of Pollenia griseotomentosa. Classification (NCBI taxonomy): domain Eukaryota; kingdom Metazoa; phylum Arthropoda; class Insecta; order Diptera; family Polleniidae; genus Pollenia; species Pollenia griseotomentosa. The sequence continues at coordinate 169,170,440 of OZ007562.1, read as the reverse complement.
AACTAAATTTCTATTAAAACCAAATGATAGTAGCTGTTGTAGTTACATATTATATTTCTTATGATCTCTAAAAAGTCACATGTAATTGTGCATGTCTGTCAAAATTGCTGTTTTACATAAGGTTTATAATATCCGGTCACAAACGTACATGTAATATGCTTCTGACATTGTCTCTGTTTTTTCGCATAGTTTTTGCAGAAACCAAAGTAGTTCTCGGTTTCAAAATAGCGTGCGGCCGTCACAAAATTTTTTATTTGCGCCGTAAAAGAGTTCAGCCATCTTAACATTTCTTTCTTTAAATTCGAAAATAACATTTTAGGATAATATAATTAAACGTTTTTTCTTTATCTATGTACATAATTTCTATAAATTGGTATTGAACAATATTAACTTCAACCGGCTAGTTATTCCGTCAATACGTATTTGGTCAAATATTTGATGAGTGTGACCGTAGCTTAACGCTTATGTATAACAAAAATATTATGTATCTTTAATATAAATACAGTTTGCTCTTTAATACATTGATAAATGAATTCCAATAAAATATTTTTTGTTGCTTTTGTTTTCATAAAAAATTATTTTATTTTTTAACAAAAAGTACCATTTGTTGGAAAAAGTACTCTTTTAGTTAAAGTTCAGTACCATTTCAAAATTTCAATTTTGCAACACTGATTGTGGGTGAGTAGCAAGTGAGTGTGTCTGAGTATTTACAGAGACAGGGTGTAAGTGAGTGCATAAAAGGCACCAGTCAAGTGCAAAATGTAATGAATGTTTTGCCGCCATTTTGTGCTATTATTGCAGTTTAGTGGCTCTGTAAAAGATGGAGAAGGAATGGATATAATATCATTGTTTAATTTACATTTTTAGTTGGATTTCATTGTTCTGATCCAAAAGAAGTGCGAGAAAAAGTTTATTTTGCATAAAAATCTGACAGCCAGATGGTGATGAATAAAAAAAACCCAAAAACAGTTGTAATGGATATTAAACAAATAAACAGTTTAAAAGTAAAACATTTTGGAAAATAATATTATTGGGATTGGTGGTGAAACTATTTATCAAAGCTATTAAAAAGATCATGGAATTTAATTTTAATAAAACAAATTTAAATTTGGACTATGATCACGAAATATTCGGAAACATATTTTAAAAGGCTTGAATTTTGCCCAATATTCAAAATTATGGTGTTAACAATAGCCTTAATGGGAAGAGAACCGCAGGACTTATCCGAATAGAAGAGCGCCAAAAACCTACATATATGGTTTTCATGGGCAACCGCGTAGGTATCTTAATAATTTATTTTGGGAGAGCCGAAAAACCATCTTAATGAAACTATGCGCTAGGTACTGAACTTTTTTAACTTGGTTATTACGTAAAAATAATCGGAATTGGACCATCTTTAAAATAAGGCAACAGGACATCAACATCTCAAAATCGAATAAATGGACATACCCGGTAGCCCATTTAAATCACAGATATACAGTATAATTACCCTTAGTGAAGCTTATTAACTAATATCAACCTTAAATTAATGCAACACTTTTTTCATTGTATCCCACTTAGAAAAAAAATTCTGCTTAATAATGCCTAATTGGTACTTAGAAAGTTTAATAGGGCTGCCAGATTTGACGATTTATCGTCATTATGACGAGTTTTTCTTCCGTAATTAGCAAAGTGCCGATTTGCTGATTTTTTTCTAAAAAGTGACGATATTTTTCAGTCTCCAAAGTCTGACTCGCTTAACTTACATTTATAACAGAAACAAAATTTTAAAATTGGTTTTTGTTTGAAATGTTAGTTAAATAGGAGCGTTTATTTTTAATGTCAGCACTCACTCACTTTCCTCATATTAACTTTTCCATATTTTTCACAAACAAATGTTCTATGAAAATATCTTGGCATTAGTGTTCACTCTATTACAAAAAGGGAATCGACAGAGTTGTGTAACTGTAAAAAATATTTTGTTTCGTTTAATTTTTATTTTTTTCATATGAAAATATTTTTAATTTTCTATTAAACAGGAATCAAAAGTATGTACTATGAAAAAACTTTTCATTTCACAGTTTCATAAAACAAGAATTGGCCCCTGTAGTATAATTTTAAGAGGAATTTTTAATTTAAATTTCATTTACTGCCTGTTTTTAGAAAATGAAAACAAAATTTCCTGCGAAATATAATATTTAAAACAACAAAATACGAAAATTGGTTTTTGCTATCAATATAATTTTATTTTCTTAAAATAGGCAGTTAATATTCATATAACGTTTATTAACAAAATTTAAGTTAAAATGATGATCACTATTTAAAAACAGTTATGAAATTAATATTTGTAATACAATTTTATGCATGAATGTATGTGTTCAATTTATAATTGAGATGGCACAAGTTTATAATAATCCACTAATCGTTGAGCCTCTCTCCAGCCAGATTCCACAGCGCCATGAACCGTCGAATAATAATGATTATGCGTGGATTCACCAGCAAACTGAATCTTTGGTTTACCTTGAACATCCGTAAGTGGTGCAGCCAAGTCCCAAGCTCCCGTACGCAGTTCATCCGTGTACATAGAACGAAACGTGTAACTGCCACGAAAACTGATATTCGAATACCATTGAGTACGTTTGAAGTTAATAGGTTGAGGTATGGAAAATGTAAAGAATTTACTAAATAACCATAAAAGAGCATTTAAGACCTCTTCTTCCGGCAAAGATTCCATATAGCGGGCATGGGAACCTATAATCCAGCCTTCCAGAAGTCTGGGTTGATGAGAGATACGATAGAAACCAAACACACTTTCCAGCCAGAAATAATCGGAATTTCTTAATTCTTTGAGATCTTTTTCTCGCCAAAGGAAACACATGCCAGACCAGTCTTGTGGTGCAAACGGTTCTTTAAACTCTAGGAAAAATTTGTCTACTGTGCCGAGTTTTAAGCCTTCAATGGCTTTGATTTTTTGCCTTGGTAAGCAGGGAGTAAATAGGGAAGTATGGAATTCTTTAAGAACACCTAGAGAAGTTGTGCATACAACATGATCTGCTGCTAGAACTTGGCCATTAAAGCATTGTATTTTAACGTGTTTGTCCTGCTGCCAGTCTATATTTTTTACTCTATGGTTGAGCAGTATACATTTTTCTAATATACCCCAGGGTTTGGTGGGTTGAGATTTCATAAGTAGTTCCAAGAAGGTTTTAAATCCCTTTTCTTTCCAATTAAGTAATATATCACCCTCACATGTCCAATATTCCAAGAGGCCTTTTCCTGATACTTCAAATAAATGATCAGCAGCTTCTACAGAGCTTTCGAATTTTTTGAAGTTTTCAAAAAACTCTTTGGCAACTGAACGATTTACTGGTACAGTTAATTTATCTACTTCGCTCCAAAATTTGTCCGTTAAATAGGATCCTAAAGAACCCTCATATTCAACCAAATCATCATGCGTTTCTGAATGAAAAACAATTGATTTTAATTGTTTAGCCGCTTGTTCATCCAAAATCTCTTTATTAGATCTTATGCACTTGTAGTCATCATACATAGAACCCGTGCTCTCTAATACATCTAATTTCAATTTTTGTACGGTCTCATAGACAACATTATTCTTCTCACCATGACACCACTGAGCACCTAAATCCACCACATTGTCTCCGTATGGTATAGTGTAAATGCGACCACCAATACGATTTTCCGATTCTAAGACTACAACATTTTGACAACCACTTCTAGTAATTTAGTAGCGGCCGCTATCCCTGAAGGTCCGGCTCCAATTACGACAATGCGAGAAGTATGCAACGACTTGCAAGCAATACTGGGTGCTAAAGACATTTTTCAAGTTTCAAAATAAGCGAGTGATTTTATCTATTAATAATATTAGAATATTTTTAATCAATAAATTTTAATAATGCAAAAAATTAGCACAAAATTTCGCGCACGATTTTCACTTCAATATATTTTCCTATTCAACACTTCAGCTGATACTAAATTATGCAATTAACGTTGTTTAAATATTAAGCTTTTTTGTGCGCACAGCTATCAGTGCTTTAATCATAGAAGACGACCAGAATAGAAAGAGAGAGAGAGAGTTAGAAATAGAAAAAATAATATAACAATTTCTCACACTTTGGTACGAGTCAGTGTTGTCATATCGTAAGATTTATCTTTTTTGCAACTTCTTGAGATGGAAAAAAGTTTTTAAGTTTTATTAAAAAACTAGCTGGCCGTCCCGGCTTCGCTCGGTAGCTGATTACTAATGATCAATGGAGCCGTTTTCTGATTTTAGGTAAATCGAAAAAAGTGGGATTAAAAGTGGGCGGGGAAATATTTTCTTTCCTTAAAAACCTAAGTTTTTGGTAAAATAAATAGAAAAAGTGGGCGTTAAAGTAGGCGTGGTGAATTTTTCTTTCGATGAAAACTTAAAATGGATTAACACGAACATTTGAAAAAAAATAAGTCATATCGATGGAGCCGTTTTCTGATTTTAGGTAAATCGAAAAATTGGGCGTAAAAGTGGGCGGGGCAAAATTTTATTTTCGTGCAAACCTAAGTTGGACCATGGCGAACATTTTAAAGAAATAATCGTCCAAATCGGTCAAATAAATAGAAAAAGTGGGCGTAAAAGTAGGCGTGGTAAATTTTTATTTCGATAAAAACTTAAAATGGATTAACACGAACATTTGAAAAAAAATTTGTCAAATCGATGGAGCCGTTTTCTGATTTTAGGTAAATCGAATCGAAAAAAGTGGGCGTAAAAGTGGGCGGGGCAAAATTTTCTTTTCGTACAAACCTAAGTTGGACCATGGCGAACATTTTAAAGAAATAATAGTCCAAATCGGTCAAATAAATAGAAAAAGTGGGCGTTAAAGTAGGCGTGCTATATTTTTATTTCGATGAAAACTTAAAATGGATTAACACGAACATTTGAAAAAAAATTAGTCAAATCGATGGAGCCGTTTTCTGATTTTAGGTAAATCGAATCGAAAAAAGTGGGCGTAAAAGTGGGCGGGGCAAAATTTTCTTTTCGTACAAACCTAAGTTGGACCATGGCGAACATTTTAAAGAAATAATCGTCCAAATCGGTCAAATAAATAGAAAAAGTGGGCGTTAAAGTAGGCGTGGTAAATTTTTATTTCGATGAAAACTTAAAATGGATTAACACGAACATTTGAAAAAAAATTAGTCAAATCGATGGAGCCGTTTTCTGATTTTAGGTAAATCGAATCGAAAAAAGTGGGCGTAAAAGTGGGCGGGCAAAATTTTCTTTTCGTATAAACATAAGTTGGACGATGGCGATTTTAAAGGAAAAGTCGTCCAAAACTGTCAAGCCGTTCTCAAGTTATGCGCTTAATAGAAAAAGTTGGCGTAAAAGTAAGCGTGGTAAATTTTTCTTTCGATGAAAACTTTAAATGGATTAATACGACCATTTGAAAGAAAAATTTCTTAAATCGATGGAGCCGTTTTCTGATTTTAGGTAATTCGAAAAAAGTGGGCGTAAAAGCGATAATTTTATTGAAAAAATCGTCCAAATCGGTCAAGCCGTTCTTAAGTTATGCGATCAGCAACAGACAACATTTCATTTTTATTATATAGATTTTCTTCTGAAATATAAGTAGTTTACATAAATAAAGTTGTAATATGTAAAAATTAATCTCCATTCAGCTTAGTTCATTTCAAAATATAAGATTTTAATACGTGATATAAAATAAATGTATAAATTTAATTTTTATTTATATATTTTATAATTTTTTTTTTATATTATGTTTTTTAATAAATAGAATCAAAAAACAATTAAAACATAAGTGGTTCTTTTTAAGATTTGTAAAAAAGCTGTTTTTATCGAAAAAATTTTTTTTTCAGCAATTGAAAGATTTTTCAAAAAAAAAATATGACAACACTGGTACGAGTCTAGTTACAACAAATAAAATATTAACACATTTCTACAAACACAAACATTTTTTTCTTTCCCTCTTCCTATTCTAATCATACTCTATAAATTTTAAATTTAATGACAGGGATGGAAAATTCAGATTTTTAAATGGTACCGAATATCTAAAAAAGTACGTTCTGGAGACCAAAAGTTATAAAATCTTGCTTGCGTATTTATTAAAAATTAATAACTAATAAAAATAAAATGTTAAGCCCGGCCCACGATGTCGATCGCTAGCTTGCATTTTTAACGACAAACAGCTGATTTGCCCCCACTTAAAATTTCCAGCACGGCGAGCCGATAATTTTAGTTTTCATACAAATTTGTACCCCCACTATGAAATATTATGCGACCACAAATGTCAATATCTTGAAACACTACACTCACTGCCTGCTGTTAGAGCGCGAGCGCAGATGTGACTCGTTTAACTATTTATTTAGAAAAATTTGTTTGTTTGTTTTAAATGTTAATTGAACCAGTCACTTTTTATTTTTAATAATATTTCTTTAAAGCAGTGAAGGGCAATTTTGCAAATCCAATGTACGCGTGCATAGGAATAAAAATGCTGCTTGTGTGGCGTCGACACATGTACACTATAAACTTCTTCGTGTGGTCGGTGACAATGTTCGTTCGGCTGTTGCTTTGTTGTCATTTATTTAATTCAGTTGCAGATCAGCACTTGTCGATGAGCGTCATTCGTTTTCTGCTGCTTCCCACAAAAGCACTTCACTGCTTTAAAACAACCCCGCTTATTTTTTTGTTTTATAAAATACAGTGGAAAAAAGGTAAAAAAAATTTAATTTTCGGGAAAATTTTCACTTTTGCGGCTACCTAAACGGTGTTAAAAATCATTCCTAGGAAGTGCATATGCTCTAGAAAGTTGTTTATTGAGATCTTAGATACATTTTTGTAGTTGATTCTTTTCTTGAATTTTGAACGGTTTGCTACCTATGGACCTGAACAGCGGAAAAAAGGTAAAAATTTTTTTTTAAAGTTTTTTGCGATTTTGATATTGAAGATGAATTTTTTTTGATTTTATATGTTCACAATTTTTGTTCTTTATGGCAAGAGCTACAAGTTTGTCTCAGAGGGTTAATCAAAATTCCGAACGGTTTGAAGATATAAGCCGGAGAAAATGATCACTTTTTTGCAAAAATGACACCAAGGCCCTTAATCTTTAAGGACCCATAAAAAAAGTGCATGACTTTGGGCAAACTTGGGAGACACGGGTCGTTTTTTTTGGTCCTTTATGGTTATTTATTGTCCGTATATGGTTATTTTTTTCGTGTTGCACTTAGAGAACTAAGCCGATCGGCGCAAGCCGATCTGCTCGCCGCCGCCGCTTGATTTCACCAAGCCGCGCCGCCGTCGACTTACACGGCTTAGACGGCAACATTCAAGTGCCGTTATATTTTCTTAAAATTTTTCAAAGCGTTATTGTACTTTACAACTTTTTCTTAGTTTTTTGAAAATATAATTGGTTAAATGCTTCTTTCGTTTTCATGAAAGCATACATACATATGTGAATCTTTATTAAAAATAATTTTTACACAAATATTTCCATGATAATAACAAATTTAACTTGCAATATTTTCAAATGAACTTTCCATGTTCATATTAATATTTTGATGGACTCTTATTTAGGACACAACACCGTTTGAACATACAGAATTTTTTTTTATCAAATATTTTAGTATTATACACATATGTATTTTTCCAAACATATCGATTTAGAAGTTCAGACAAAAAACTTGGTAATAGCAAAATATCAGTGAATGCTTTATTGAAGTAATCTATTTGAAAACTTGTTAAATTTTAAAAAAAAAATATGTGAACAACATATTTTTTTCTTGCTTTTAACTAATTAGTGGTATAATTTTGACCACAATAATTAAATTAAAAAAATAGTTTTGCTGATAAGTTCAGGTTAAGGAAATTTTATATTTAATTATTACAGAAAGCTTTACTTTTTGTAAATGGATATGAGTATGTGGTCCTACAGATAACATCAGTTTAAAACAGTAATGAGAAAAAAACGAAATTGCACTATCCTTTTATAATTATTTAATGTTTTGTACTTTAACATAAAAATAAATAGATATAGAAATGATTAATAGTTTTCCTTAACTGCCCGTCTACAACTGACATGATTTGCTGTTATAACTTGATGTTATAAAAGCGTTGCTAAAAAATTTGCATTAACAACCGTGTTATAACATGAGAAAACTTCTAACATGATGAGTCTATACTTAACAATAACATCATATTAGTGTCAGCATTTCATGTCAGTTGTAGACTGCATGCAAATAACAATTTTAAACATTTCAAGCCGACATTTAAGCCGCCGCCGATTCATTGACGCAAACGCCGCCGCCGCCGATCAAATGCCTTCGGCTTGGTTCACTGGTTGCACTGTGGTATTTTGTTTTTGTTGTCTACCGCTCTGATATCCGATTTTTATTCTTTAACTAGCTTTTAATTTGTGGAATAGTTAATATTACAAAAAGTCATTTGACAATGAATGAATGTACTACGTTAGAAACGTTAAACCTGACGAACGACAATTCGATAGTGTGTAGGGCGCCTGTAAGAAAGATAATAATTGACTTGCTGTCGCTATATTCTTTAATGAAACATTAAGTTTTCAAGTTACCGTAAATAAGGTTGTTGGTTGCTGAGCCAGATGAACCACCTAATAATGTATGCTGCAAGTTTAGAATTGTGTTTTGGTACAACAGATTTCCTTTACAATCTAATAATATTATTACTATCTCGTCTATTTCATTCCAATGAATCAGAGTTGTCCCTTTTTGAACAGTAAATTCTAACAAAAATCTATCATTTCCTGATTCATAAAATACCGTCAAACGCCCTCCTATTAGTGTCAATTATAATTTAAAAACAATTAAGAGTGCTGTATTCGGCTATTTAAAAACTTATATAACCCTTTACCCTTTTGTTCTTTAGATATATATTATTCTATTCTATGCCATCTCCACTTCTTCAGTCCCGCCCACATTTTGTCGGATGTTTTGTTTAAATAACCAAGACGCTTGTACCTAATTTAACACCTTTGGATCTTTCCGTTCTCCTGATTTACAAAAAAATAATAAAAACAATTAGGGATTTTTGGGTAAAATTAGAGGCAGCCGTGGTTTTTTGCTCATATCTCAGTTATGTGTGAACCGATCAGACTTAATGGCAATAGCCAAATGTAGCGCAGTATATGTGACATACATAAAAAACCGCTGGGGTACAACGGTACTGATAAAGTGCAAATGTACTGTGTTTTCCATGCCTGCTTTAAGAGTTTTATTGTATGTTGTGTTTTTAAGAGCGAGCAAGTTCAAATAAATCTCTTAAATGTATGTGTTCTTTTTAGTTACTAACCAGGTAAAAGATACAATATACTTATTGAAATTTTATAAAAAGCGTGCACAATTAAATATCTACTTGTAAATAAATAGATAAAATATAACAATCGTAACATAAAAGTTAAAAAAAAGTACTTAAAACGCTGGTTGGTTTAAGGTACCCTATTAGAATATTTATGACAACTCATTTCTAGATAACTTATTCATAGATTTTTACCGGCATACGTTTATATCAGGGGTGATAAATAGATTTTATGATTTTGAATGTACTCTTTAGGCCATGACCTAATCATTTTTTTAATTTGCTAAAAACAAAACTTAGCTAAAAAGTGTATACAAATTCACAGGTATGCAAAATATATATAAACAAACAACAAATATAATTTAACATTTGCAAATTTTAAATATTATTTGTAAGAAATTTTTATTTGATTATAAAATTAAAGCAACGTTAATTTATTGATTTTAATAAATCTTTTGTTTGAATAAAATTGGAAACAGTAGGATCGTGTAGTCCATATGGAGCATTTATTGTAATTAGGTGTTGGAAAGAAAAAGTACGTTCGACGTTGAGCGATGAATGTGGAATAAATGGAATTCCTGTTAAAACTTTTGAGACATGTGGGAACATTTCATTTAACTCATTAAACACCTTTTAGACCGTTAAGCGACTATTTTGACATGAGCAAGACCACCCGCTATTGATATTTTTAAAAAGTACATATTTTGCTTTGCCTTATATTTTTTCCTTTTCTAACAATTGGAATTGTTTCATCCACTTTTTCCGTAATGATACCACAAACGGCTTCACGTGCTTACCTGTCTTACGGTAGTAAAGTTTTAAAACTATTTTATCCTTACAGTGCTTCCTCGTTATTACAAAAGGCAACAAAATCGAAAAAATGTTAAAGGCTTGAAAAAACACTATACAGTTTTTATGAATTGTAGTTCCAGTAGTACAAATATGGTCTAAATTTAAAATTCTATGTAGAGGTTTTTTTTTTAAATTTTTAAGTAAAATTATAAATTTTGTAAGACGTTACTCCACATAATTAATGATAACTTAAAAACGGTTAGTCCGGTATTATTAAAATAAATTTAGAACAATTTTTGCTTATATAGCCTTTAATCCGTTTATAAAAAAATCATGAAAAATCGAAATCGGCAAAAATTATTCAGATTTATTGTTTTATGGCAAAGCCACATGTAGTAGCAACAAAATGGGGTACCGATCGAATTTTTTCGAATATATTCACAAAATTTTAGTTTTTCATTTAATATACATACATTAAATTGAGTAGTTAATGTTCTTCTTTCGGTTTATTGAATTTAAAATACATTTTTCCTATGCTATGTACAAATTTTCACATCTAAAATGTATAACATTTGTGTATTTTTTGACAAAACCCTACCTACAATACTGATATATTCTTCGGAGAAACATTTGAATTGGATGAGTTTAAATGTATTAAAGAGTAAACCAATTTATATTTTACTAGGATCGCCCGGTGGCCGAAATTCGACCACTTGGCATTTACTTTCGAGAGAACCTGTGCGTTATACAATAAAAACGTACAAATTTTAAGAGATTGGCAAAATGCACTATTCACCCATCTTTGTACATGTGTCGGCAAGATAAATTTTTATACACTTTTTAATTCCAAAAATTTAGAAAAAAATATTGTGCATATTCCCGTATTTAATTTATAAGATTTTCATAAAATGTTATTAAAGTTAAAAATAGAAACACAGATCTTCATTAAAAGTCATTAAAAAAGGTCACCGACTTTTCTTTTCTTTACGACGTTTTTGCGCGACTCTTTTTTTTAATGTTTAACGGTAACCCTGTCCTAATACGTTTATACATATGTGTTTGCAAGAGCTAAATGAAAACAAAAAGATTTCGGGAGAACAACATCGCTGCAAATAATAGGACTAGTTCAAACACGCGTGTACAATGTAACCCACAAGGGACTAGGACTACTCTAAAAGTAACCCAAACGTATGGAAAAAACATGGTCTATTTACCATCACGACCCTATAGATAATATTGGACAACGTGGTCCATTGTGGCTAAAATGGACTACCTACAACATGGTCCAATCTACTGTAATATGGACCATGTTATAAGAAACTAACATGCAGTGCGGCCAACAACTGCATGATGTATACTTTTCTATAGCTTACAATATTACACATTGGTAGCCCTGATGGTGTCCATTATTAATTGCTTATTTAAAAGTGAAAGCTTGTGAAATTTGTGAAAAAAGATAGACAAATTAAAAATACCAATATATTTAATAATAGCAATAATAGACTACAGGGCACGCCATAAAAGGCGATTAGTAAAAAATTAAATGAAGCTTAAGCTACCCCTTTAGTGTACTCCATACTGTAGTGGCATGGAGTACTTTTAAAACTAACCCAATTGAGTACTCCATGGAGTAGCTTAGGGACTACTTCAGTTGGTTATATGGTCCCCTCCTATTACATCGTAATGTTAAATGGCCCACCTTTTACCCATATATTTGGAGTAGTTTTGGTGTACTGCTACTCCTTTATGGACTAGTCTTTACATGCATGTATGGACTAGTCTCGTTATCTCCAGGGAATGTCCTAGGGCAAGACCATATAACCCAGCGTGGACTACAAAGGAGTAGTCTTAAAACTACTCCATGGTATACTCAAGAGGATTAGTTTTGAATCGTTTTAAAACGAAAAAATGTCATTAAAAAACGAAAACATGTCGTCTCACTACAAACACTTTTTAACAATGACATGGTCCATGCTTGCATTACATTGGACCAGTCCATAGAGTAGTCCATTTTATCAAAATGGATCAGGTAGTCCAATATTATTTGCAGGGATAGAGCACAACCGTCGTTTATACATGTGTGTACATGTACACATTTTGAGAGAATAACAAAAAACTCAACCACTATTTATACATGTATATGCGTGTGTTTGCTAGCAAATTTAAAACGCGTTTTAAACCCTTTACTCCTGACAATTTATATTGTGCATATCTACACAAAAATACCTTTATAACGATTTATGTTTCAATAAAATCGGTGGACGATAAGAATCAACGAAAAAAATTGTTCCCGTATTTTTATATAAGATTATTTAAATTTATTTATTTAAAGAAATTAAATATGAAAATTAATAAATAAATAAATAATTATTATAAACTACAAACTGGAATTTTTTTTTATTCGATTTTCTATTACTGTTGAATAACGAATTGTTACTCTGAATATTCCAGCAAAAATCAGCCATCATGTGTGCATCCCAGCGACCCTGGTAAAGTTGCCCGGATATCTTGGTTGAATCGTTCACACTGTTCCTCACTCAAGTCTCCTAGACTTTCAGGAAAACGATCTAAGTGACTGTACTGGTAGTGTACTTTAATGCTCATGTTGGATCCTAGATTCCGGAAGTGAGTTAACGTAATCATCCCCCTTGTTATTTCCTAAGAAATTTTGAATAAACCATACAAATGAATCCCATGAATTCTTCCCAATTTCTGGCATCGAACTGCCATTATCTTTCACCTATTTGTAAATTTGGGGGCCGTTAAAAATGCTTGCTTTCAGCTTTCCATACTGGAAACATTCACTATTTTTGTTAAGTGCTTTAACATATTGTTTCATTAGACCAACTTTAATATAAAGAAAGGGTAATATGATGCGATCTCGCGGCTCTAAAGCCACATTTGTAACATTTGGAATACCTTGAACCAGTGTTTCTCTAGAAGGCCATTGTTGTCTCTTCAAATTTAATACTTTAGCTCTGCTGTGCCATAAACATATAAAACAAGGATATTTGGAAAGGCCGCTTCATTGAACTAAGAGGAGATTTATTATCTTAAGATAAACACAACTTACCCAGTTATGTTCATCAAACCTTATATTCTTCATGAACAATGCAATTTCAGAGTATTCTTCTTTTACTTTGGTTGAATATGTGATCGGCAAGGAGTAAAATTTATTTCCATTTTGCAAAAGGACACACCTCAAGCTGCGTCAGTGTTGCCTGTAGATTTTTTGAAAAAATACCTACACATGTAAAAAAAATTTATTTTTTCCTACACGTTGAATGAATTTCCCCTAAAAAATCCCTACGCATTATTGCCATTAAAATAGAAGAAAACACATAAGTTATGAAAAATAAATTTTATTCAAATATGTATATTAAAGCTTTGACAAAAAACAAATATGTACATTAGGGGTATAACCAAAAAAAATACCTATATCACGACGGGGTGGCCACTGATGTATATATCAAGAAAACAGTTTTATGAGATCAATTTCGATAAACAACCTCCCCCCAAAACCGTTTTTTCTAAAAGCTTCCAAAAAATATTAATATTTGAATTTTTATTTTTTAAATACCATACATACAGTCATGCACTATATATTAACTTCAGATACTACAAATTATCTTTGTTGAAGGAAATAAACTTTAAATTCAAAGTGCGTGTTGTTTTGCAATGTTGAAAAATATCTTGCACAAGTATGATTCCACGTTCCGCGAAAATGTTACTTCGTTGTTGTTTGTGATGTTTAGAGTCTTCTCTCACCCAACGTTTAAGAAAGCATTCCCGAGCATGTGTAAATTGTTCCAGTGATCAACGAGTATATGGGATAGAGAACCTCTCTGTCTTAGCGAAACTGTAAGCTAATTAAAATAAAAGTAAACAATTGGAATTGTGAGGTTGGTTCCATTTCGTTAAAAAAAAGGAGTTTCCGTGTTATTTTAACATACTTTTAACTGTTTGGATGTAGTATAATTGGTGGTATAAGTCTTATTTGTGAATGGCATAAAAATATAAATGAATGGTTTGTGTTTTTACAATAAGGATATTGTATTTTAATAAACAAAAAAAAATCCAAATACAAACTTCAAAGAGATTTGGGGGGGAACTTTTTTAACGCCCGCGAAAAAGTGACCCCACTTTTCATCATAGATTTTCATGGTCTATATGGCATGGATAGGTATTTTTTGATCATTTAAAAAATTGTTCAAAAGTTATACCCCTAATGTACATATGTACTTTTAATAAATTCAATGAAATCTTTCAACATTGAATAAAATCCTAGTGGTATAAGAAAAACCACTGCCATTAGTGACTAGCGAAATGGTTGGCATTTTTACTCTATACACCAATGGCGCTAGTGATAGTGTATGTCACATTGTACATACATATCGCTTTCTCCAGGCTCCTTAAGCTCTAACAATTGATACCCACCATTTGTTAGCTTCTTCCCTAAGTTATGCAGGAAACATATTTTTTTCTACGATAAATTCTTTATTTGTCACTAAAGAATTGCGGTCTAATTTATAAAAATTTCTTGTTTCAGCTTTAATGCTTACAATAGTTATCAAACACTTTTTGTTTTATAAGCCATTAATAAAAAGTCAGATTTATAAACGCTTAATAGGAGTGGATTAACAATTAAACGTTTATATTACTTTTGTATTTTTATGTTGGCAACAATATGTTATTTTAATTGTAATTTTTGTAATAGTGATGCATACAACTGGGGATTAAACAATACGAGATCATACAACGAACGAATTTTAAGTGAATTTCTGTTTTGTTTTCAATTTAAAATGAATTTCTGTTTTTTAAAACGTAATATTTAAAATAATTTTATGTTTTTTTTTTTTTTTTTTGTTAATAAAATACATACTACATATTGAAATAGAAGCGAAATATTTAAATCATTTATTAGCAATATCAAATTTTTACTGCTCAAACTCTGTTGGTTCCACAAAAGATTATACAGCTTTATGTTTAATGAATAATTTAACCAATTTTTATTATACATTTTTTATAAGCAGATGATTTGAAAATAAAACCTCCTAAGTTTTAACAAAACATTTTTAGCCACATATAACTGCCAAAATATTTTAGGTTAAAATGTTTTTACCTGGAACAATATCATTTTCCTTAATAGCAATGTTGTGAAGTACTGCTAGGGCGATAATCAATGTTTTCCCTTTTGCCAGATAAGCCGTCAACCCATCTAACAAGCAGCGAAATCGTTGCTTCCAAGCCCCAAAGCAACGTTTAACAGAGTTTCTAGTGCTTATCTGTGCAGCATTATATTTGTACTCCGTTTCATTCTGTGGTTTGGATAGTGGGGAGAATAAATAAGTCTGCAGCTTATATCCTGAGTCTCCCAACAAAATACCTTTGAACTCTCCGCTTTAAAGTTTTATAGTTGACTCATTTTAAATACGGCAGTAAATCTACAAATTGTTTTTTTAACTTCAATTTAATTTGTTAATTTGTTATTTTATAAAGTTATAAATTTAATTTCGTCGGGAGGTTTCTGGTGGACACATTTTTACAAAAAATTAGTTTTAAATCAATTCTATATAACAATAATAGCGCCCTCTTTTTTTTAACATTTAATCCCTTTTTTGATAGCTCGAATATATTAAGAGATTTTGAGTTCTAGCATTGCCTGATATCTTTAATTTTACAGTTCTCTAAACATTGTTTTGCTTCTTTCGTCACTTTTTGTGCTATGAAGCAAATTTTTGATGCAAAATTTAAAATATTATTGTTTGTAATTGCGGTGCTGCATGTTCCATTCAAAGCATGTAGAACAAAACATTTTTGTTCCGTGCGGCAAACAAGTAACTAACAGACGATACACTATGTGGTTTCTACTTTGTGTTTGCTTTAACAAATACTTTACCTATTTGAAAGACATTTTAAAATATAAGTGTAATGAATGGTTAAAAAAGGTTTGCAATATTTGAAATAAATCTTAATAGCTTTTTATATTTTATGCAAAAAGTTATAACGACTTTAAGTTTCAACAGAAAACATATCTAGCGACTCACATTATTTTAGCAAAAAAATCTATCGAGCAGTTTATATTTAAAATTAATTCAAACACTAGTTATCGTTTTTCTAGAGAAAAAAATTTTATGCGTATTAAACTTTTTTATTAAAATAAATAAAAAGACAAAAATGTTTAATTTTTCGTGCAATTATTAAAATTTTATTTTAACAAACATTGAAATGTCAACTTATTAAACGCTTAAAGTAGGGTAAAGGCTACAATAAATATTTCAAATTTATGATATGTTTATTAAACGTTTAATAGGCTATTAAACATTTATAAATACTCTTTTTTCGACTTTTGCTTATTAAAGACTTATAAAGCTGCAATGATGCGTTTATAAATTAGACTGTTAGCATGCTTGACGAGTGATTTTGATGAATGTATTGGCGTTACTCTTCAAGCACCCACACACTTTAAATGTGATTTCAAACCGAACAGTCGCTTAAAATGTCGGATGAAAAAAAAATGCTTTGGAAGAAAAAAAAAATGATGGAATTATGGAAAACTTTTTAATTAATAATTTTCTTCTTCTTTTCTTCAATTTTTGTTTTTATTTATTAAAAAGCAACAATTAAACACAATTTAACACTTTTATCTATATTTTAATATTTTGTTGCTCCTGCTGTTGTCACTTCAAAATAAAATCCAAATGAATGCTTGACAGCGGATCCAGCAAATGTATGTTCTAATGTCAAGCACACGTACACGAGCTTTATGTCAAGCCTTTGACCAGTATATTTGGGCCTTAAAAAGCGCTGCAGGGACCAAATTTTAGAATTTCAACCGTACAAATATGGCGATTTAATGAACTTCTTAAATTTGGCCCCTGCAGCGCTAGGATGCTACTAGGCGTGTTAAAATGTTAGACCAACCCCACTTTATTTTATATCTCCCGCAATCTCCCTACCTTAAGGGTGCTCCAATACAAAATTTTCAGTACAGACTAGAAATATGTTGAATAAAATGCCCCATAATTGCCAAGGACTCGCCCCTAGAGGGATAAAATGTGTAACCGAGCTCTATTAGTTTTTTGTTCTCAACATTTTCGCAAACATTCTTGACCTTTGGCACCACTTCTTAGGGGGATTCCCATAAAAATATTGCGTTTTATGAAATTCTTAAATTAAAGTAAAATTTTTCGTCGCTTGTGAAAAAAAAATCAAAAGTTGTTAAATACGGATTTTAATCTTTTATGGCTTGTTTTGTTTGCAACTTTGTTTTTTATATGTCTAGAAAAAATTAGAAGCACAGCTGCATTTTCCAATTTTTAATGATTTTTAAAAAAACAAAAATTTCGAAATGTTGCTAAAGAATTATTTTTTTCACCAAAAAAAGGATGTTTCTAAAACATCTGCGCATATTTGAAACAAGTTTAACCTTACTTTAAGGTAATTTTAATTACTTTTTGAAGTGGTTTTCAGATTCAGATTATCGACCGACAATAACGAAATTGCATGGTATTATTTCTGGCCATATGAAGCTGCTGTGGTCCTAAGAGTATTTAAATAACTTCCCAGCGTTGGCATTGTATCAAGCCTTTGGTAAATTATGGACCGATCGTCACAGAATTTAACAGTTTTATTACGTAACCGTTATCAGTTACGGTTTTAGGCGTACTAATCTGTTTTCCGAGAGTAGGCTTTAGGTGGGGCCTATGGTAAATTATGGACCACCATTTATGTTAGTTTTTTTTAACAAAACTATCAATTTTTTTCCACATTTAAAAACGTGTCATATGTTTTTCCCATACATGAACAAAAAGCAATAGTATACATAAAACAATACACACTGTGATGGGAATGTTAAAATGGTGACCGCTGTGCAGAAAAAGTACCCAGTACTATAAATGGTATAACAATTGTTGTATATTGTAGATTTACCATAAACATATACCATGTATTTTAGCATATATATAACTATTTTGTAAATCTGCATACACAAAACAAAGTTTTGATACCATTCAAAGCCTTTTATATGTTTCACACTTCCCGTGAACATGTATACGCTTTTGTTTATTTCATTCATCTAAACATATCGTTACTTTAATATATAAAAGCCCTAACTAACGTTTTCCTTACTTAACAGGAGAAGGAAAAAACTTAATAAAAATTATAGTCTTGTAGTCGCGATTTTCTTAAAATGCAGTTTTTTATTTAATTCTCTAACTACCCGTCTCCACTATCCATCAACTTGGTAAGAACAGCATGTCGCACATGAATTCTGCTCGTGTAGACTGTTCATGTTCATGTTTCGTCCATGTGCTGCCATCGTTGCCCAAACATTCGTCTTAGCATCCATGTGCGCCATGATGTTGGCCATACAATGTATTTTCTGTTTACAAGCAAACGCCACAACAACAAAAATTGTGGCCAATCAGAACATGAACATCAACACGTATTCGCCACATACAAGAACGTGAACAAATTAATACCGTTGCTCTGCCGGCGTTATGGTCATGTCATGTTCAAATCGAAAGCGCATGGAGACGTGGGGTAAGCAATTTAATAAAAAAATTGCGCTTAACAAAAATCGCGACTACAAGACTATAATTTTTATTAAGTTTTTTCCTTCTCCTGTGAAGTAAGGAAAACGTTAGTTAGGGCTTTTATATATTAAAGTAACGATATGTAAATATATTTGGAAATACGTTGAATTGTAAGTTGTCTTGTTGCAATTCCATAGATATACTGAAAACAGTACCAGAAAAAAAAGAGCGAAAATACCCGTATTAATTTAACATACAAGCCAAGCCGCCCACCACTTTTTTACAAATGTCACGTAACAACGGTATGAAATTCTATTTTATACAGAATGAAACGATACAACTACGGTACATTCAATTTCGGTAAGCTTTTGTATTGCTTTTCATATAACAAAAAGCTAACAGCTAATTGATACAATACAGATACGGTACAGCAACGTTCGCCTAACTGAGCCTTAAGTTGTACAGTAGGCCAGAGGTCTTAAAAACGGACTTTCAAATTAAACAGTCAGGTATCTGAAAAAATATTAAAGAAAACTTCTCCTCTTACAGCTTTATGATTTAAATGGTACCGAGTACACAGCAGTTGACACTGTACGCATATGTAAAGAAACTTTGAATAAATTTATGAAAAAAAATTCAGATTTCATTGGATGTAAAGTGATCTATGCACCTTCCCGGGCTGTTGATGATAGTAAACTAGAAGAATACAGGAAAACTTTTTCGGAAATTGAGGTAAGTTTACTTGAGATATACAAATTATGAAAATATAATTGATAATTTTAACGAATCCTTCAAAAGAAATATCCTGATTTTGTGGCTGGTTTTGATTTGTCGGGTCAAGAGGATATGTCACCTCCTCTTAAAGATTTTACGCGTGAACTTTTAAACATGCCAGATCGTACTGATTTCTTATTGCATGCTGGCGAAACAAATTGGTTTGGTACCTCAATAGATGAAAATCTGATAGATGCCGTGCAGCTAAAAACCCGACGTATTGGCAATCCCTATGCTTTATTTAAGCATCCTTTAGTAATGAATTATGTAAAGAATAACGACATAGCCGTGGAAGTTCTTCCCATATCGAATCAAGTATTGGGATTTATGTCTGATTTTCGTAATCATCCCTGCTCACACCTCTTTGCTGATAATTATCCGGTCGTTGTATCTTCAGATTATCCCTCTTTTTGGAATGTGAAACCCTTGTCTCATGATTTCTATATGGCCTTTCTGGGTATAGCCTCATTTCACTCGGACTTAAAATTGTTAAAAAAATTGGCCGAAAATTCCATTAACTACAGCTCCCTGAGTAAAACACAAAAGGCGCAGGCTATAAAAAAATGGGAATCTAAATGGGAAAAGTATATAGCTTCGTTATAAGAAAATCCGTCTAATAAATTATTTATTTGTTATTGTTTTGAGAGTGTTGGCCATGTAATTAGAACATTAATTTTAACAGAAAATTATCTATTTTATTTCAAATATTACAAAAGGTAAGAAAAAACGTTTTATATGTGTTTTTTTCAAAATAAACGTTGACAGTTTTAAAAATGGCGCTTTAAACACTTTAGCTCTTTCCTTCAAAACTTCTGCTACCATCAGTCCACAAGATCCCAATTGTAACTAGATGTTTGAATTTAGCTGTTCACCTTAAAACTTTTAGGATATGATCAGGAAAATCGGAAATATGCTCTAAAAAACACGTTTTATGCGCATTAAATTACAATAAAAACTTGAAAATATGCCCTGAAAATTGTTAAAAATATGCCCCAAAAAATTCAAAAATTGCTAGTTTAAAAAAAAAAATATTAAACAATTTAATAACAGTTTCATTTAGTGAAAACAATCTTTCAATTATAACCGGTAAATCCTAAACACTATAGTATTTACAGACGAATTTTCGAGAATTTTTTTAAACTTGTTTTTACGGACTGCTCTAAGAGCGATGATAATATTTCTTATAGTGTAACAACAACCGACTCTATTATAAAAACATCCATACTGCCTTCATACTCTACGGTGTTCACAGCAGAGATAGTGGTAATATTTGAAGCAATTCAAGATTAGAGTGACACAACAACCGAAACTATTACTTGTTCTGACTCTCTGTCAGCATTACGTGCAATACGGAACATACATAATACAAACCATTATTCCACACTAATAAGAAACTCCTTAATCGAAAACCCTAACATTAAATTGCTCTGGATCCCTGGACATTGCAACATTCAGGGAAATGAATTTGCGGATTCAGATGCCAAAAGTTTTCTAAATTCACCCCTTTTTCCTCCTTTCTCTGAAACATCGGGCTGTTATAAAAGAATAAACCGTACAAAGTTGAATGTAAGGGATTATCTTAATTTTAACTACGGCTCTTTGGACAGCAGGTCATATGTAAAACTAAGACTTGGACACACAGATATTTATTCGGTCACAATACTTCTAACATATGCCCCGATTGCCTTTCGGAACCCATTGCAGTAGAACACATAATAAAATATTGCTTAAAATATAACTCAATTCGAAATCTAATCTTCAATAATGATCCAATTACTTATCTTTCTAAAGTTTTAAATTCTAAAGTTTAAAATAACATTTATCTTTAATGATCACCTGCCTTTGTCTTACAATTTTTGAGTAAAAATCAAATGAGGAGCTGGCGAAATTGAAGCAATTGAAGTTGGGTATACAGATATTTAAAACAGAAAATCCAAAATTTCGCAAAAAAAATTTTTTTTGCTGCTAAAGCTCTTGCAGGCTTCTAAAAAATTTATCAAAATATGCCTCATAATGGCAAAAGATGCGCTTAAAGCTAAAAAAAATGCTTCTAAAAAGCTCTTTTAACTAAATTATGCAAAAAAAGCTTCAAACGATAAAATATGCAAAAATATGCACTAACAAAACGACGCCAAATATCATAAAAAGCCCTAAAACGGATAAATATATTGTTTCTGCCTTCATTGGTCGCACATGTAAAAACATGAAATTGCATATTTTTGGTTTCCCTGGCACTTTACAAGTCAAGAAGTGAGATTTGAATCGTTGTCGTGCATGTACTGCCACAAAAAAGGCAAATTTTCTGCACCATAAAGTATCATCCACCGTTTTTTATTTAATATTTTGGTTATTCTAACAAGTAGTCCAATACCACAAAAAAAAAAAAAAAAAGCACGCGTTCTAAGTCATAATACAGTATAACTCGCATGATTACCTTTCGCTTAAATTATTTTTACTCTAATTTATCAGAAATTGACCCAATTCGGGAAATTGTCTCAAAAATAAAACTTCCAAAACAAAATTTCACCTAAATTACATTCGTCAATTTGCCTCAGTAACAACCAGCAAGTAATGAAACCAAGTTTACATGTTGATAATAAACAGGGAAAGCGGATATATGATTTTGAAAAAGAGTTTCATTCTAATTTAAAATTCGCTTCGTTTATATTCAGTTAGATGAATAGTGCACCGCAGTGGTGCAGAGGTTAGAACTCAAAGAGTTCTGATGAAAGAACGTGGTGATTCTTGAAATATGTAACTTCAACTTAGGTTCGAGCCCCAGCTCAGCCAGGAAAATTATCAATGAATTAAAAAAAAATGTTCATGTTGTAAAATTCTTTCCTTCAGTAAATATAATTAAATGAAAATTAAATTTGATGAACTCAAGCCTAACAAAAAAAAAAATATCAAGATTAAACAAAATAACAGTTCCACTAAAAATCACAATTGTTCTTTCATTTTATTTTCAAAAATATTCACTTACTTTTTAAACAGTTTTCAGCAATATGTTTTGCTTGGTAATATATAAAAAAAGTATTTAGCAAAAAAATTCAAAAAGCTTTAAAAAAGAAAAAAATAAAATGAATTTACTTAAGTGACAACATTGCTAATGAGTAGGGATGAGATTTTTATGCACTAAAAAATCGAAAATATGCGCAAAAATTAGTTATTTGACTTTCTGCAATATCAATTAATTTGAGCTGACTTTTGGGTGAACTTAATCCCTACAATTTAGTTATTGTTTCACCAATATATCCGTAGTTGGAAAATAAAAGTGCTAAACGACTGTCGATGTTATTTAAATTTAATATTTCTTTTACTTTTTTAATTGCATAAGCTGCAAGTTTTTTTAATAATATTCTTCATTATCTAGCCAGTGGTAACCAGGTCATAAAGGTGCCAAGGGATACATTTTTATAATTGTGAAAAATTGCAAATATAAAACCTGTTAATCAATATAATCAAATTGTCTTCTAATTTCCTCTGCAACTGATAGACTTTTTTATATAATATGGAAATTTAAAAATATATCACTCAAAAATGTAAAAAAAATATGCAAAAATATGCATTTAAAACCACAATACGCAAAAATATGCTTTTTCACCAAAATGCATGGCATTTTAACGCAAATTTTATGATTCGGAAAGATAATTCCTCGACATCGTTCTCAGACTGTCGACAAAAAACGTGCATTTGCATGGAAATCGAATCCCTACTGATTAGTATTTATAAAAACAATTAAAGAGAGTGAAAACTGTAAAACAAAAGTAATTTCATTAAACAAATTATTTGAAATAAATGTGTTTGCTAGTAGCATGAATCAGTTTGTTTGATAAGCTAAATTTTATTTGAACACGAACTTCAGTGCACAGAAAAAAATAGTTTTCATATTTGAATACGAAAATCGCATATTTGATTAAAAAAATGTTTCAATTTTCAGTGATGACGATTTTTGCAGTATTGATAAAAAAATTTTGTAGGTATACTTATAGAATTTTTAGTCAACAACCAAGTTTATTGAGTCAATAAAAAAAGTTGTTGCGCAAAAAAATTTTTCTCAACAAAATGTTTATGTGATTTGTTTAAATAAATTTTTGGAAATGTTAAATAAATCAAACAAAATGTTTATTGAGTAATTATTTATTAACTATGATGTTTATTCTCTGATAAATGCTTTAACATTTCTTGCGGGGGGAGGGGGGGGGGGGCTAAGCTAGTTCCTATGCGAATTTCGCTGGTTGCTTAGGCCAGATCATCAGGAAAAAACTAGAGATATTATTCAAATAAAACTGTAAAACGAATGAGAATTATGAGCTTTTAAAAAATGGACAAGAGTTGTAAAAATACCGTCTATACTTTGATTCAAATATTTTTTTTATTGAATATGAAGAAATATTTAATTATTTCTTTATTAAATATGTTTTAATAATTTTTTTTTCATTGAATCAAATAAAAACAAACTTTTTAAAAATTTCATTTTTAATTAGTATTGTAGTTATTTTGTTGAACTATTTATGGTTTTTAATCCAAATTTTTAATATTTTCAATTAGGCTTAATTTCATTAAATTTAATTTTCATTAAATTATTTTTATGAAGAAAGGAATTTTACAACATGAAAATTAATTAAAATTGTTATTGATAATCTTTAATTTTTGACGGTGGCAGGGGCTCGAACCCTGGCCGGCAGGTTACCATGACATGTTTCAATCACAAACACTCGATCTCCTCAGATGGATTTGCCGTCTTATACTCGCAGCCATCGACGACTGTTGACGTCAATAGTCAAACATAAATCCTTAAACCAAATTGTATTTTAACCTTTGGTAGATCGAAATTTGCAAAACTTGAAAATATGAACTATAAATTTAAAAAAAAACCCCCCAAAAACAAAAAATGCCAAAATATTCAACAATTTAATATTTGCATTAAAAGAACAAGGAAAAAATATGGTCGATAAAGCCCATACTCCATAGTATTAGCAGGCGAATTTCTCTAGATTGTACTCTATTTGCAACCGATGGGCACTAATGGGCTCACTGGAATAAAGTTATGTTATGAGGTTAAGATTCTTATAAGAGTAATTTATATTAAATGGATTAAAGGGAAGGTCGTTAAGTTTTAAATAAGTATTAACATTTAAAAGGATGGAATATTTAAATATTTTCGATATTGATATTTAAATAGAAGGCTGTATTCTAAAATGTGAACCGATTCAACAAAGTTTAATTTGCTGTAAAATATTTTGGAACAAAATTAGTCTTTATACGAACATGATTAAATGGTTCATGGACATAAAGAAAGAAGTTTCCATGGGGACTACATATGTGCTATTATAGACCGATTCTCACAATTTACATAAGCCTCGTTTTTATGACTATTAAAACGTATTTACCAAATATTATTAAATGATCTAAAAATTGCACCTTTTACTTTGCGCACAAGGTCTACATAGACAGAAAACCAGACAGATGGACGGATGGACATTAACAGATCTCCTTGAAAAGTGTTTCTAAGTCGATCGGTATACTAAAATATGCGTCTAAATTTCTATGCATAACACACATCTGCATAAATTTATAAAATTACTTTTCCTTTTTTTTTGCATCTACACAGAAGCAAATATTCGATATAAAAATATCAAAATTGACACCATTCGTTGTCGAAAGTGAGCCAACTACGTTTCTGTTAAATTTGATAGAGGATGGGGTCAATGTTTTTTAATCACCTCTTTGTTAGTTTGTTACCATTCGGTCTCATTCTGACAACAAATTGTTTATTTATTATCACCATAATGGCGTCATTCCGACGACATGTTTGTTAAAATTTTTGACAACGAAACGTTGGTATAATGACAACATTCGGTCTTCATTTCGATAACACATTGTTCTAAGTGTATTAATTAACAACACTTTCTGAACCCAAACAATAACAAAATATGATAGATTTTTATTAATTTATTTCACATTTTTAAAATTAAAATTTTAAAACTCACATGTTAAATGAAATGTTAATAAAATAAATACCCTATGATACCCAGATCGTCAGGAAACTTTATCCATAAAGATAAAGCAACCAGTGAAATGCGCATAGGAATAGCTTATCCCATCAACAATAAATTTCAGTGTTTTTATCAAGAATAAAAATTGGGAATGAAGCACGAATAACAAAATCTTTAAAATTAAAATTTTGTATTCCCAAAAATTACTTTTGATAAAATAAATATCATAAAATATTAAAAAAATACACATACATACTTTATTATCAAAGTTATAAAATAGTGTTCACACCTTCACATTGCTTTCGTGCTAAAAGCCTGACTTATATTTTGTACCCAAAAAAAAAACCCAAATTCTTTTTTAGCTGCTGTTGGTATTATTGTTGTAAACATAAATAACGGTTTGGTTCTACTTGATAACTTGTAAAATGCCAGCTGTACTCGTTTGAGTATAGTGACTTCTAATGGGTTAAAGAACAATTGGCAAAAATTTCCCACAGGGATACTACATTGTATTTAAATAATACTGCATTGAAGTATCTAACACTAAACATGTTCATTGAGAATAGATTATTTGTTTTTTTTTTATTGGCACTATTTCTAGAAATTTTATCTGGACTTGCAAAAAAAAACTTGATAAGATTTGTTAATTTGATATAAAGCCCAAGGTGACTTGCCTCAATTATTTCATAAAACAATTTATAAAACTTTGTAAACAACGACTTTTAAGTATTATTAAAATACATACATATCATACTAAAATAGATTTTTTGATATACATAGACCAGAAAAAGATATATGGTATTAATTTTAAAGACTTGTTTCATTTAAGTGAATTGCTCAAAAAAAAAATTTTGCAGTATGGAACTGAGAATATGGTTAACTGATAATCATTAATTAATTAACAACTAAATAACTAACTACAATTTTTATATCAAAAAGCAAAAAAAACATTTAAATTTTAACAATAAAAAATTTAAATAGTTTTATGTATTATAATCTCAAAAAATAAAATGCTAAGCTGACAACAGTTAAAAAATATTTTCCTTAAATTTTCGTGGGTTACTTAAAAGTTGAAGATGTACACTTAAAAAAATGCTTCATATATTTAATGAATCGTTTTCATAAAAAAATTTGCATTGGTTAAATGAAACATTTCATTGTCTAAATGGAATTTCATAGTAATAATAAAGTATTTTCATTAAAATCGCTTCATTGGATTTTCAAATTACGTTAAATATTTTCATTAAATATATAAAAACTTAAGTTAGTCCAAGTTAAACAAAAAAATATAATTGGGATCATAAAAAAACAATATACAAACACAATTAATACAAAATTATAGTTTCCTTAAAAAAATGTTTAATTGTTAATTAAAAAATGTAAGATTAATTTATTTCATACATTTAAATTTATGAAATCAAAATTTTTTTATAAAAGCAACGTGTTTTAATAATTGAAAAAAAAAATTCTTTTTAATTCAAATAACTCTATAATAATTAAAAGTAAAAATATATTTCGAAAAAGCATGTTTTCATAAATTTAAATTTTCATTATGACAATGAAAAATTTTATTATAGTAATGAAACAAAAACTTTCAATCCATAAATATGTATGTTTTTAGTTTCCTTTAATATGTACATACTTACCTACATATAGTATGTAATAAGTAATGAATAAACAAATGTTCTCCTTTAAAAAAACATACCCTTATTTTAAACTGTTGTCAACTAAATAATGTATACGAAAAAGCTTGTTCTCTCTTTATGTGGTATTTTTTTTGTTATGCGTTAGTAAAAAAAAAACAAAGTTGTTATTGTTGTTATGGACAATTTAATCTCATATTTGCGCTCTTAATTGAGTTATGGCAAAAAACATAGTTTTTTTATTCAAAAAAACTGGGTGCCACCTCAAATGTAGAAACTTGTTTCGTACAACTTACAACAAAATATAAGCAAGGGGCAACTCTATGCAGCTGACATTGAAAATTAAAATATAAATACAACACTGCATATCTTGTGGAGTTGAAAAATTTTCATCACGCAATATGAATTTATGTAAAAACAACAACAAAATTACAAAATATTTTGGCTTCGTAATTTCTTGGCGTTGAGTTTTACACAATTGGGGCCTATACAATGTATTTTGTGTTTCTTTCCATTAAAGTTTTCCTCCAAATCATTAATAATTGCAAAATATCGGCCAATATCTTGTTGTAACATAATCATTTTTAACTTTTTGCAAGTACTTTTTTGTTTGGCGAAAAACAGCTGATGCTGTTATTAAATAAGTTAAAAACAACTTCAGCTGGTTTTAAAATTAACAACGGTTTTTACGTGTAAAGTATGCTTTTGCTTGTCTATAGTAGATCAAAATCATATTTTTAATAAAAGTTTACTTTAGAACTCTTAGGCCCGTTTTCACAACTGGCCGATAGCTTGAAGTAGAATTTAACCGGCCTCCTTAAAAGTGTTCCATTATTAAAACTTTACTTTAACCTAAAGTGAGCGATAAAGTAAATCAAGGTTCATCCTACCTGGTAGGTAAAATTAAGTTTTAATAATGGAACACTTTTTGTACGGCCGATAAAATCCTACCTTTAGCTATCGGTAAGTTGTGAAAACGGGCCTTAAAGCATGCTTTGCTTATGACTATAGTTATGGGCCATTGTTATTATGTTTGTTGTAAATTAAATTTTTTGATTTTCCATCAAGCATCGTCGGTATCACACATACAAACTCACTTTCACTAATACTACCACAATGCTGGATGGAAATTTGACCAATGTATTTGGGCCTTTATATGTCTATAAAAAACTAGAAGCAAAGCTGCATTTTTCAATTTTTTATGATATTTTTAAAAAACAAAAATTTCGTAATTTTGATAAAAAAAAATATTTTTTTATGTTTCTATAAGGACTGTTCATATTATAAAAAAGTTTAACCCCACTTAAAGGTAATTTTATTGCGGAATTTCGTTTTATTAATTTTTTCAGTATTTGGTTTGCGAATATATGTTTTGCAGCTTCCTCCATTTTGGAAACAACGTTATATCTCGAAAACAAGAGCTAACCTGAAAAACAGTCAGCACCACTGGATTCAGTGTTCCCGAATATGCTTAAAAAGCCAGGTCCAAAACAACGAAAGATAAAATTCTCCTAAAAAACCATTATTCATTGTGGCTTTAGACGAACTAAACTGTTTTCCGAGAGTAGGCTTTATATCGGTAAATTATAAACCGATCTTCACAAAATCTTACAGTGTGATTTGTTGTCCTTTAAACTGTTACGTACAAAATTTTATAAAAATAGCATTATTAGTTACGGTTTTAGGCGTACAAAATTGTTTTTCGAGTGCGTGCTTTATATGGAGCCTGTGGTAAATTATGGACCAGTAATATAAAACGTATTTGTGCCAAGTCTTATATTACCCGTGCATTATATTACCAATAATGTTAGTTTTTGTAATAAAATTAGAAACTTTTTAGGGAGGTAGTTCCACATGTGTATTCATAACTTTTATCACACTCATCCGATTTTGCTGGATTTCACCACTAGTGGATGTTCAAAAAATTCAAGCTCTTATTTATCTTTTGTGCTTATTGACAGCACTTTTTTTTAATTATAATGGCGTTTATAGAAATTCAATGGAACCCTACTACAGAACTCAATCGAGTTTTGAACAAAATTTATTCTCCAGTATTCAGAAATTAACAAAAACTTTGCAAAAGTCTGAAATAATTTGTTTTGTAAAAACAAATTTTTTTTTTTAATTTTATTTTAACTGAATTTCACTGAAGTTCTCAAACAAGCCAGAAATTATTTTAATTTGATATTCGAGATTTTTTAAATGTTTTAGTATTTTTGGGCAAATTTTAAAGTCCATCCGTTTAAATTTTAAACACTGCCACTAATATTTAAATGCCTTTTTCCGCTCCATCATAATCACATTCTCTCATACTTACAATTGGCAAAGCAGACCGAAATTCAAAATATTGTACACCATCAGCCAGGAACTGTCCTAAAGAATTATTAAAATATTCCTTCCAAGCAGGAGCATATAACAATAAGCTGTCTACAACTGAATATATTTTTTTAAATTTTTTCCAAACTTTTTGGCGATCTAAAGAACTGTCATTGAGATTTAAAGTTAACTCTTGACGCAAAGTATCATCAACCTCTTTGCTTTGGCCTTTTCTTAGTGTAGCCAAGTGTGCACAAGAGATTCTGTTATTCGATTTAGGCAGTTCCTTCGAGAATTTAAAATAGGCAAGCTTTTTGTCGCGTTTGTTTTGACAAATGACTGAATTTGGTAGATAAGTAATCTTCATAATGCAATCGATACTACACAATGCTCTATCGTGGGCATGTAAAACTGCTCCTTTGGGCATTTCAGATATATATTTAAAAAGAGTCGATTCATTTATTTTCGCCAAAGTTTCGGATATGGGTCGGGAGGGTATAAACACACGGTGTGCATTAAAAGCTTCATTAAATTCTTTGGTTTTCGCATCCATAATAATTTGATTGGCGCGTATTTCTTCGTGGTTAAGTGTTACATTTGCACCAAAGGCAATTTTTTGTTCATTGCGAAAGAATTCATCACGCTGGCTGTTGTAAGACTCTAATCTAGAAGGTTCAGCATCACAGTTAATTATCAACGGGAGGACAGCTAGTGCCCAAAGGACATCAAAAACTTGCATTGCAATGTTAATTTTATTTTCCACTTGTTCCTTGTAATTTCTTTTTAACGGAAGTTTTACGAAAACTATTTCTTTATCACTGATATAGAACTCTCGTCTGCACTTCTTTAAATACCGCGGCGGTTTCAACAGTGCCGATAGGTCTACAATATATTTAACTATTGTATTTTGTATAACATTTTAGGAATTTTAAGAATTTTGTTTATTTTTGTCTTTTATCTAAACCAGCGTTGCCAGAATTAAGATTTTATCTTATTTTTGAAGATTTTTTGACCAAAATAAGATTTGAAGATTTTTTTTCCCCCAAATTAAGATTTTTTATTTTTAGAAATAAAGATTTTTTACTTTAAATTTGTACAACAATCAATTTTTAAAACAATGAGGATTTGTGTCAGCTTGTTGTCTATTGGTTTTGCACACTTTTGTACCCATTGTCTAGCATACACAAAAATGCCTCATTATTACTGGGCATAAAAAATATTAAGAAAGCATTTTAGATTAGCGGTTGTTAATTTTGATGAAAAACAATTAATTGTGAAAAGAAAAAACAAATAGAAACTGGGAATTATCTCCTTTCGTAGGTTACTTTATATTATATTCAACATTTTTTATTTTTCGAATTTATTCTATGAGTTACATTTCAGTTATGTATTTTATAAAGCTTTTTTGTAATAGTTCCATTCCTTAAATTTTTAGGAATGACTTTTATACACTACCTTTTTAGTTTGAAAGTTCCACATTCCATGTATATACATAAGTGCTTAAGAATATCTTTTAAAAGGTGTACCAACATTATTTTAATAACTATCCATTCGGAATATATTTAGGAAAATCCATATATTTTTAATGAGCTTTTTTATATGCAATTTTTTCAAAATGCCTTCGATACAACAACGGTATCAAAAAATATAATATTGAATTGAGAACCCTTAAGAATTCATATGATGTGTGAGCTTCATTGCTCCCAAACTAAAATCTTCTTGCCCAAAATTTATATATCTCTAATTAAATAATTTAATGTCTTCCAATGAAAATTCTTTATTTAGATATACGTTTTTATTTATTAGAAATTACATGGCTATAAAATATATTTTTAGAAACATTTTTATGGAAAATATAACTAAAAACACAATTTAAACCTACAATCTAATTTTGTATACATACTGCAATTATGTATGAATGAATTTCAATTGAAACAGTTTCCATAGTAAGAAGTATGTTATTAAAACAAATTAATAATTTTTACTATTTTGCCCTTGTTATAACAAATTTGGAGATTTTTCTCTTCAAAATAAGATTTTTTTTCGCCAAATGAAGATTTTCCTTCTAAATCTTCTGGCAACGCTGATCCAAACAAATAATTTTTAAAACGAAACTTTTTGTAAATTTCCAATAATTAACAGCCAATCCCACGATGTAACACGTTAGCGCTCGCATAGAAAATTACATTTAAAACAAAAACAATTTCTAAAATTTGCTTTTGTTTTAAATGTTATTAACGTGTGACATCGTGGTATTTTACTATTTTGCCCTTGTTATAACAAATTTGGAGATTTTTCTCTTCAAAATAAGATTTTTTTTCGACAAATGAAGATTTTCCTTCTAAATCTTCTGGCAACGCTGATCCAAACAAATAATTTTTAAAACGAAACTTTTTGTAAATTTCCAATAATTAACAGCCAATCCCACGATGTAACACGTAAGCGCTCGCATAGAAAATTAAATTTAAAACAAAAACAATTTCTAAAATTTGCTTTTGTTTTAAATGTTATTAACGTGTGACATCGTGGTATTGGCTGTAAGCAGTGTGACCCTTTTAGCATTTTCACTGCTAAATTAAGCATTATTTATTTTGATTTAGCAGCGAATTTTTCAAATAGCATTTAGCATTATTTTCAGCATTTTTGTAATATTTTTTTAGCATTATTTAGCATTTTTTAATCTTACAAATTTTATATATTGCAATTTCACAATATAACTTAACAATTCTGTCAATCTCTATCATTTAATTTTGTCATTTATACGTTCATACAAATGTATAATAATAGCAACCCTGTAAACACCAAACAAAATTTTAAGAAGAAATGGTAGATTTTACTACAGAAGAAATAACGGTTTTGGAACAGCAATTCTGGATAGGTGTTTATGAGTACAGAAACGCTTTAAAAGAAAATGCTTTCGACGAGTTAGCTTCTTTTGTTATGAAGTTTTTGCCATTTAGTAACGCGGAAGTTGAAAGAATTTTTAGCGGTATGAACCTTATAAAAACTAAGATTAGAAATAGGATGGTATTGAACTCATTGATTTACGTTAGATGTGGACTAAAACGGCTAAATTAGTGTTGCAGTGATATTATCATTACTGTTGATCTGATTAAAATGTGTGATGAAAACATATCATATTCTAATGGTATTTTGACCAAGACTTTGGCAGTTAAGGAATATTATTCATATAATAATGTGTAATTGAATTTATTGAAAATGCTGTTGAATAGCCTTTTATGTTTATAATGACAATTTTTGTTTTTACTTATATTTTATTTATCGCTACCTAAAACGCAAAGAGCCATATCTAACATTTTGAACATTTTACTGAAGAAGCAAAAAATTATTTAAAATGAAAAATTTATTTATCGCCTTTAACGGTTTAAAATTTATTTTCTTCTACTTTTCTTGTAAAACCTACCAGTCGTTTTGACAGTTGACAATGTTGCATATTTTGCAAACTGTAGGTTAGGGCTTTAAGCGTTTATCATGTAATATTTTGTAGATCGTGGATTTTTTTCTATTTTTTTTTTTATTGTTAAAAACTCGCTTACTTTTGTCACACTATTCCAACATTTTTTGTGAACATTTAAGTGGATGCAATACACAAGAATCAATTAAAAAGTCGATTTTTAATTTTTGGTAATTTTTTTTACACATTTCATATTAATTCGGATGTGTATTCTAAGTCAAATTACAATTTATAAAGCTTCTTTCTATACTTTTATAGTCTTATTCCTTCAATATTTTTCAGGAATATTTTGTATGCACTATCAGAATTATCTTATGTACCTATGCATTTCTATAAGCCTGAAAGAAATATTTGCATATTTTATGCAAATATGTATATGAATTTACATGTATGTAAATTGTTTTTATTAAATAAATCTATGTATGTATATAAATTTTTTATATCAACTTTGTTATATTTAAAAGAAATAAAATATGGTAGATTTTACTAAAAATTAATAAAAATAATTTAATGAAAATTAAATTTAATGAACTTAAGCCTAATTACAAAAGATATTAAAAATTTGGATTAAAAACCATAAATAGTTCAACAAAATAACCACAATACTAATTATTGAAATAAAATATTTTTAGGTAAATTAATATAAAATTCATTCATTATAATGATACAATTATTTAAGAAAATTTTGCATTTTGTTAGCATTTTCAAAATTTTTTTTAGCATTTTTAGCATTGTTTTAAGCCCCATTTAGCATCCAATTTTTTTTTTAGTTGTGGTCACACTGGCTGTAAGTTTCATTTACACAAGTGTCTCTATTGTCAAATATTATTTTGGACTTGAGACACAAAAAAATTTATCACAAACAATAGAGAAGGAGATAAAAGTGGATTTTATAAGTCTAAAATAAAGCCAAATATATGAAATTTGAATATATTTTGTTAATAACTATTTATTTTATTTGATTAACAGTTAATTAACTTATTTTGTTTATTGATTCTTATTAACGCTTTATTACAAGTACACATCAACTAAAAAATATTTGTTTATTCTTTTAAGCTTTCAAACATTTTTCTTATTTTGATAACCTTCAGCATTAGAGGTGAATTAGGGTATACTTAGTTTGTCACTCCGTGTGAAACTTTAATATATATCTAAGACCCCATTAAGTATATATTGATGTGTATTCTGGGTTCATAATTAATTTAAAGTCGATTTAGGCATGTCCAACTGTCTGTCCGTCTGTTAAAAACACGCTCACTTCCGAACAAGTCAAAAGAAAAGACCAATTTCGCTATCGAATTGTTTATAATTATCCTAAGAAGAGATTGAAAACCAGCCAAATTGGCTTAGGAGGATAAGAGTTATGAATCCAAATGTGGAACAATCGCCCTAGAAATTGATAATTTGGCGGCTAAAGCCCACACAAATTCGTTTAATATGACTGTAAATCAAACAAGTTAATTTCATTAAGATCGGTTCATAATTCACCATATGCCCCGTATAAAGTCCACTATTGGAAAAAATTTTAGTACCGTTAAAAAAAAAATGAGCAAAATCTGTGATCACTTGTGTTACGATGTAAAAATTGATTTTCTTAGGATTTTTATTAAAAAACTTTAAATGCGTTTTTCTTGAAAACTAGAGGAGCTAGAGCACAAATAACGAAAATCTGTGATCATTTGTGTTTCGATGTAAAAATTGATTTTCTTAGGATTTTTATTAAAAAACTTTAAATGCGTTTTTCTTGAAAACTAGAGGAGCTAGAGCACAAATAACGAAAATCTGTGATCATTTGTGTTTCGATGTAAAAATTGATTTTCTTAGGATTTTTATTAAAAAACTTTGAATGCATTTTTTTAGTAAAATACTACGAGACCAAAAATCAAACTGTTAAATTTTGTGAAGATCAGTCCATAGATTACCGTGATCCTCTATTAAGCCGGCTCTGCGCCTAAAACCGTAGAATGGTAAAGTTTGGTCCGATTTAGCTCTTTATGACGATAATTTACCATAGGTCCCATAAAAAGCCACTTAAAGCGCTAAAACAAACTTCACTACTGTATTGAAATTTGGTCTAATTAAAACGGTTACGAATCATGATATTGTATTCAAATTAATAATTTAACATTCATAGGTCTATATATAATAAAGATTTGTTAGTAATTTATTGATCCCATGCAGGGCGCACTCCCGAAATATTGTTACTGTCGGTGGAGGGTATCAAAGATGCGGCACAGCCGAATATACCATCTAACTTGTTTTTACAAAATATTTTTTGTTGACTTTAATTAGTCTGAAGTATAAATTTTAGATAACTTAATGCGTAAAAAGAAATATGGTTTTTAAGACGCGTATCAGAGTGGTTAAATAAACAAATTTGGGCGCTATATTTCAACGCATGTAACTAATAATACGAAGAAGGGGACATCTGCGTTAATATTGTGTCTAAGGTGCATATTATGAACAAAATTCGGTTTTCGACAGAAGTCGAATTAGCTGATCGAACGAATTTTCATTTGGTATTATGGCGCGCATTCGACAAAAATTTAATAAATTTTTGTTTACAAATTTCAAAAATAAAAATTATGGTTGTTTTCCAATAATTTAGCTTCAGTGGGGTTTCAACCCACTTTTTTACATGCTGAACTTTGCTGCAAATAATTTGGTCAAAAAAGAATTCTGTTCCATAAGATATATGAGCGTTTCCAATTGCTGTTTAAGACGTTGGACTGGCGTAAAATGAACAATACTGATAAAGAATATGGTATTTGGTATACGAACACAAAAAAAATTACAAATAGTTGCATTTTCAACAAGTTTTTTACATTTATTTGCACTGTCGAAAACAAATTTGTTTTCGTTGAAAAGTTCGATGCACAACGAAATTTTCGACAGAGCTGCCAACTCATAATACCAAATTAACATTCGATAGTCGATGTTCGATAGCCAGCGAATATCCTTTATCGAATGTAGCTCCTAATAGGGGCCTAAATTAAAAGATTTAAAATCTCTCTAAGCATTTACAACTTGGCTTATTTTTGGCTACAACAACTTAAAAAAAAAAAAATATTAAAGAAGAATAGGGAGCAAGCCGCATGAAGTTTTTGACACTTTTATTGTAACCTGCAATCATGAGGGGCACAGCAACCGAACACGTGCATAAACGCTTCTTTTCTGGATATGAGCTCTAAAGTCAGCTGGACGGCATTTTGGTTTAGACGTTTCCAGACATATTTCTGATAGCAAACTTCTGTACTTCTAAACAAATTTCGTTAAGGTCGGTCCATAATTTACCATAGGGCCCATATAAATCCCATTAGCCAATCTGGTCCAAGTTAGCTTTATGCGGCCCAAAATAACACCAAGCTACTTTACCAGCGGTCCCATATAAAGTACTTTTAAACGATAAAACAAATTTCACTACCGTATTGAAATTTCATCAGAAATCCCTCTACAGAATCTTGTGATGTTTGAACCATACTTTACCCTGGGTTCAATCTGTTCACAGGTTGATTCCATGACGTCTAGTTTTAATAATCTATATACTTATAACTATTTCGCCTGAGATATGGTGGTTGTGAAAATACATATCTCATAACTGGAGAACGATTTGTCCGATTGTAATGAAATTAACATTTGTATACCGATTTGAATGTTTTATGCCTATCTTACTCATAATATAACTGGCTTTCCGATAGATTATGAAAATGTAGAATATTTGCCCAAATAATTTTTTTTAAAAATTTTTCAACACAAAAAATTGCATTAAAACTATTGTCAAATCGACTTAAAGAGAATTTAATTTCAAGTCATTTGCTGGTAATTTTCTCCGAATCGGGAAAATCTCAAGTTCTCAAGTCATGATAAATTGTATTAGCAGAACCGCCCTTTTCGGTCAAAATATCAAGAACAAACCAATTCTGTTAGACGATTAAGGACTAATTTTCTTCTCTACATATTTAAGTTATTATTTTTGAATTCTATAAATATTAAGCATTTTAAGGTATGAGTAAAAAGTGAGTATGTATTTGAAAAACTTGACTTACAAGGTTTTAGGAGTGTTTCTTTTCTATTTATGAAAAATGTAACATTAGAGGGGAAGGATCCGATATATCATAAATACCATGTAGAATTTGACTTTAGATTAAAAAAGCATTAAATACAAAAAGCAATATTCTAGCCATAACAATGATGTGCGATACGATGATATTGGGCTTTAAATGGCGATGCTAAATATATAAAACAAAATGCGTTTTGTTTAGGGCGTGGCTAAATCTTTTATTCTAGGGCATAACTGATGGATTTCTTTTTTTCGTTTTGTATTGAGTTCCACGTGGTTTAATGATTTCATTAAACCACGTGATCTTATTTTTATAAATTTAATGACTGTAATTTTGATTTGTAAAGCACATTTTTGGGGAAATGGTTTACATATATTTATATAAGCATTACTTTAACAATATTAATGCTTTATTATTAACAAACTTGCTTTTATTAATGCACGTTTCAAAAAATTAATCAAAATAATACATTTATCAAGTTAAAACTTGAATTGCAATTCGATAATAATACAGTAAATTTGCATTTAATTTTTAACAGGGTAACTTTGTTCATCGTCTTGTCATTAACCGGTTAACGCCCAACTTTTAAAAAATAAAAAAATTTGTTTTTTTTTTGGTAAAACGTTTTTAATTAAAGTAAAATAACACAAGAATCCAAATATTTATTTATTTTTTTTAAAAATATGGAAAATATTGCCTGTCCTATAAATAGGACGCTGGGACTTAGGGGTATCATAAGTGATATGAAACCAAAATTATTTTTTTGTTTTATTTAAATAAAGCGCAGATTATTTTGCATGATATGGAATAAAACAGTCTTTGCAAAGTGTCACATCACATTTGGCGCAAAATGAAAGTGGTTTTGATATACAGTTTTGTCCCTGGCATCTGCGCTGTTTCTCTCGTTTTTTCATAAAATGTCCTTTGTTATCATATCTAACATCTGAAAAAACTTTCGTAGAAGACGTTCTCGGTCTGCCGACAGACGGCTTTTGAGTCATCTTCAAGTAAGGGACGGCGACAGATCTTTTGTACTCTAGCAAATTAATGCCATTTTCGTTTACTAGCTTATAGACAATCCATGAGTTCACCATAGCCATATCTATACATCTTATAAATAGAGGCCAGTACCATTTCTTGGCTCTAATATTTGTTGCGTATTTACCCACCAACCAGTCATGTTGATCCACTCCACCCATGTAACTATTATAATTTTTCAGCAAAAGCGGTTGGGGTATGTTCTTTTTTTCTTTAGCCTTACGATCCCACCTGCTTGCTTTATTGATAGGTTCTATTGCATCAAAATTGGTAGCTATTGTCACACACTTGTTGTCATTCCATTTTACGATAAGTATTTCAGCATTAGTGTCGAATCGGTAATCAAACGAACCACGTTCTTCCTTTCCAAGAGATTTAGAGTCTTTAAGAAGACATGAAGATAGTCTGTTCTCCCTCAAAGTCCCAGTCGCACGATATCCTAACTGCTGCAAATGAATCAGTAGGTCTCTACTAGTAAATAAATTGTCAAAATATATTTGATGACTTGCGGGTTCTGATATGCCATCTAACATGTCAAGTACGACTCTCGATCCTAATGCCAAATCTTCACGATCATTTTTTGCAATGGATTTTCCCATGTATAAGTCAAAATAATAGCAATATCCACTAACGCCACAAAGAGCCCACAATTTATACCCAAATCTAATAGGCTTCCCGCGAATAAATTGCTTTAGGCCATGAAAAAAGTAAATACTTAGCGCGTGGCAAAAGAACTGAAACAAACAAAATACTGAATATGAAAAAACTGTAAATATTTTGATAACGCCAAGTACCAGTGTCATATAAATAGGACAGTCACATTGCACCATCAGTTTTTTGAAGTATGTAATTTTTTTTATTACAGTAACTATGTAAACAGTTTGGGTGAACACTTTAATATAAATAATAGCATATAATTTCGTTAAGGTTTGTGTTATAAGATTTATAAACATATGTATAATGTCGCCCAAGATTCATAAAAATGCGCTTAGTCTAATAATTTTTTTCTGGAAAGTTATAATAAAATAAAAAAGCAAGCATATATATAAAGACTTGTTGGGATTATACCTAATGAATAAAAAAAAAATTTTAAGAATACAAACTATATAAGTGACAAAAAAAACATGATTTTTGTAGTGTCCTATAAATAGGACGCTGGCCTATAATGGGTTAAGTGCCACTGGATCTGCGAAAAATGTGAGTGTATTAGTAAAAAAGTGTGAGTGTATTGAGTTTTTCGAACTGGCAGTGGCATGTGTAAATGCTAGGTAAAAGATATTTTGTCGGGCGAAAATGGTTTCCTACCCGCGGCTCTTCTTGATGAGTCATT
Organism: Pollenia griseotomentosa; assembly: GCA_963931875.1. Lineage (NCBI taxonomy): Eukaryota > Metazoa > Arthropoda > Insecta > Diptera > Polleniidae > Pollenia > Pollenia griseotomentosa. The sequence continues at coordinate 169,131,165 of OZ007562.1, read as the reverse complement.
TATGATTCGTTGTTTTGCTAGTGTAATGCTAGGAACACAACTGGGACGAACGACGAATTTCGCCTTACACGACGAATTTTTTAGTAAAAATTCGCTGAGTAAATTCGTCGTATGAAACACAATAACGACGAATAACTCACAGCTTTACTAATTGGAAAAGTTCTTCGCTGTTTGTGCAAAGAGAGAGAAATAGTGTGACCATATAAAAAAAAATTACTTAAAAAACACAAACATTAACGAAAATACAATTAAAAACTATTCTTATAGTTATCTTCTGTGTATAATTATTTTAAATGCGATAAAATAATAAAAAACAGTTATTAAAGTAAAAAAGTAGCTTAATATACTAAAATACTTGAAAAACAGTTATTAAAGTAAAAAAGTAGCTTAATATACTAAAATACTTGAAAACTAAAATCAAACATGGTCACCTGGTACTGATTTGTTCGCCGTTCGCCGGCGTATGAAATAGAAATAAATCTATTGCAAAGTCGCCGCGTATGACGAATTTCGGCCGACGCCATGATTGTGTGTATTTTCATATACACAAATATGTTTTATTTTTGGCGACGAATATTCGCGGCCAAAAATTCGTCGTTCGTCCCAGTTGTGTTCCTAGCATAACTGTAACTGATTAATTAGTTTTTAGATCACCAAAAATACTCAAAAAAAAAATAATTTGAAAAAAAAAACAAAAAGCTTTTTTGTGAGCATCTGTTTTGATTAACCTGCAAGTTTTTGCAATTTTTCCATTCGGGAGAGTAAAATTTTCTACTTGCCCAAAATTTACTCACCTACTGGATTATACTAGAAAAGTAAACAAACGGACCTTGAAAATACGCATCAAATACGTAAATTTTACCCAATGTTGTCACTCTCACATTCAAAAACTTAATTGCGATACAATAATCACAGCACAAAACATGGACTTTTTCTAAACATAAACAAAACTTTGACATAAGACTAGACAAACAATACTAAAGCAAAAAATCGACATCTGGCGTAGTACTGCCACCGGTTTATTTCACCATGACACTAAATTGTATTTTCGCATTCAAATACAGAAACACTTTTTTTGCACAAATCGTGAAACGATGGAAATTTTTGTTTCACACTTCATGTGAGAAATTTTACGATGCTAGAAATACAGAAACGAATTTAAAAAGTAATTGTACACTTACAACTGTGCCTAAGCAAGAGCAAATAGCGTTTTCTAGCTGCCAAAAATTCTCATGCATATACAATTTGTATGAAGCATCCATCCCTAAATAGCGCGGCGTCAACGATTGCAATTGGAAAATCCGACTGTGACAGCGCGTTTCATGGTGAACTTGGCCGCTATTGTCTATAAATAATGGCGATTTAGCTATTTCATTGTAAATTTAGAGTTTACACTTAAATTTTTATTTCTATTATGTGGGTTTTATTCGCGGAAAGAATTATTTACTAAATCACCACAAAACATGGCTTAAACCAAGAAAACTTTGCACGATTCTCGTCCAAGCCAACATTTTCTTATTGTTAACATATTTGATGGCTTGGTTTAAGCAAAAAAAAAAAAAATATTAACTTATTGACCGACAATCTTGAGTAAAATATCTTGATTCGTAACAGTTTAAGCCGAACTTAAATGATTTTCAGGAGGGGGATTTATATTGGAGCCATGGTAAGTTATGAACCAATCATCTCAAAATTCCGCAGAGGTATTTCTTGTATTAAAAAACATAAATTTCAATACAGTGCCAAAATTAGTTTTAGCGTTTACAGTGAATTTCAGAAGGCTGCTAAATATGGGATCTAAGGTAATTTAATGAACGCATATCACAAAATTGCATGATATTTTTTCTGGCCATATGAAACTAAGTTGGAAGAAATTTTACCACAATAAATATATCTGCTACGATTTTAGGCGTATTTTATTAATTTACCAGAGTGGGCCTTATATGGGGCCTATAGTAAATTATGGACTGATCATCACGAAATTTATTAGTGTGATTACTATTCCTATAGAACTGTGAAGTATTAAATTTTATATTGATACCATTATAAATTACGGTTTTTTTTTTGTTATATAAGGTTTTATTAAAACAAAATTTTCTGTTTTTAAATTCATACAATATTCAAAGTCTCAGCGCCTCTAGGGCATTAACGAGACATACTGGCAATAATCAAGACAAATAAAACAAGAAACATATCAATATTTTGCAACAAATAATCCTTTAACTTTTTTTTAAGGAAGATATTGTACAACAGTCTTTAATTTGTATTTTGTAATATTCAATCTTTTGTTTTGTAATTTCCAAACGACATCTTAAGGTTCGTAAATGATGGCTACTTCTGGTATAAAAGACAGTTTGATTTCTTGTAAAATTTATTGTGTGATGCCCGATTCCATGTGTTGCTTTGTAAACGTAAATCAGCAATTGACTTTTAAATAATCCATATATTGGTAATATATTTTTTACAACATCTTTGTACAGCAACAATGTAGAATACATAATGGGGAGATTGTAAACAACCTTCAATGATTTGTTTTGAAGCATTTCTACCGTCCTTAAAGTATTTTTTCGAAAACCATATACGAGAGTTAAGTAATTCAGATGACTCTGTACCAGAGATCAGCAATGAGTAGTGAAAAAGTGAGTAGAGCTAAATCATGACTCATAAATTCTTGTACTTATACGCACTCATACTTATTCCAATGTTATTTAAACTCATATTCACTCAAAAGTTTTATTTTACTCATTGTATTCATACTTAGCATCATTTGTAGTGGTTGATTTAGAATCTACTCAAGTCAATGTGTACAGGCGAAGCAAAATGCGAGGCTGCCAGATCTGTCGCCGAAATAGCAAAGTGACGATTTGGCAATTACAATTTACTAAAGTTACGTGTATGAAGTGGACGATTTTTCGGCAAATTTATCTGGCAGCGCTGATTATGAAGTTCTGTTTTATCTGTTGTGTTAAAACGGTAAATGGATGAGCTTAATGAGTTGAATCATTGTGAGTATTGTAAGTATTTTCCTGAAATTATAAATCAAACTGACGTCATTTATGAGTAGGCGTATAATGTCGACGTCGCACTCATATTAATTTCTCTTGTGAGTATGAGTGAATCAGAGTAGTTTAGTTTAAATGATTTCTACGCACTTATACTTACAATTGCATGAGTCAGTATGAGTAGCGAAAAAACGATTCATTGCTGATCTCTGCTCTGTACTAACGACTGACAAATTATTAACTTGGTTTCAATATTAAGACAGTGTTTTAACTTGTATAAAATTCCAAGAGCTGGGGCAATTTTGGATTTCAAATATTGTATATGATTATTCCACGAAATATTACTTTGGAGACAAATACCCAAATATTTTATGGAATTCACTTCTAAAGCAACATCCCGTTTTGTTTGTTTTTTCGAAAAGATTTTCTTTGTATGGGTAAAGAGTACACATATCATCAGCATATAAAAAAATTCTTCCATGAAGTCCCAGGTTATTTATATCATTTAGATATATTGTAAATAATAAAGGCTCTAAAACAGATCCCTGCGGAACACCATATTTAACATTAGCCAGAGTACTTTTGTCGTTGTTAATCTGTACAAATTGTTTACGATTTATCAAATAACTTTCCATTAGTTTAAGCTCTTTTCCTCTTAATCCATAATATCGTTACTTTTTTAGCAAAATAGACTGGTCAACAAAATCAAAAGCTTTTGAAAAATCATAAAACATTTCTCCTACGCCTGCAAAACTATTATCTAAACTGTTGCATATAAAATTGACAACATTTTTAACAGCCTCATCAGTACCACAACCTTTTTTGAAACCGTATTGGTTAGGATAAATTAAATTTTCATTTTCAAGAAATGTGGAAATTTGGCTGTATAAAATGTTTTCGAATATTCTATCAATTGCTGATAGCACTGCGATGGGTTTAAACTTATTAACATCATTACAGATATTTTCTTTCGGTATTGGAATTACTTTATGTGGTTTAAGTTAAAGACCTGCACGAGTGTATCAGTAAGTATTGTTAAAACAGATACACCAGATATTTATCTGTTACTACTGATATAAATGAGAGAATTAGTGTAACTGATATTGTATGGTTTTGCTTTTGCCCACTCACCATATCTTAAAAACAAAAACAGATGCTTATGGTTTTGGATTGAGTGTGTCATAACATTTTTTTTTTGCTTACAAATATCTGTTGTCACCATAAGTATTTCTACAATATCTGTGGTTATCTGTTGTATGCTAAAATATTGTTGGCGAGTTGATGAAAATAAGAGAGTTTATAAAAACTTGTATAAGATCTCAACCAGGGGTGCCAGATGGTTTTAGTAAAAAATCGGCATATTTTCAAAAACAAATCGGAAATCAAATTATGAAAAAACGGCAAATTAAAATTACTGTTTAAAACACAATAAAACATTTTTTTAATGACAAAAACAACAAAGCAAAACCATTAACCATTACATAATGCTTCAAAAAAAATAAATAAAAATAAATGTTTTATAAATTTTATTTAATTAAAAAAATTCCGGGGTATCTGATAGCAGATTTATAACTTCAAAAAAAAATGTAATAATTGACACAAAGTTTTATTAAAAGCATTGAACGGTTAAATGGAAATGCAATGGAAATGGATTTTATTTTTTAAAGAATATGTCATCCACATGTCATTTGTCGACTTGAACACACTGTTCAAAACGGAGCCTTGTTTTTCGAGAATTTAAATAAAATGACCCAAAAAAAAAATCTTGTTGTGTTTGTCTGGCATCAAAAATATCACTTGTCGTCGTAAATTATTTCTCAGCAATAGTGTGACTTTTAGCAACCTTTTGTGCTGCTATTATCTCCGATTTTGCGCCTATTAGCATACATTGGTTTTTGATTTGGCGGCTAACAGACAGAAGCTGTTTGTTTCATTCTTTTTCCTACAACATAAAAGTGATTGCCGTTGCTTTTTGAGCTTGTTTAAATAAAAAATTTTTGCCATTGTTAAAAAAGCAAGTTGCAGCTGCTTTTGAAAAGTGTGGGCTATTTTAGCAGTAGAACTCTTCAATTTTGATTTTTTTTAATTAAGAAAATGACAAAACTTGGCTGCTTTTGCTAATATGGCGATAGCATTTTAAACCCTGGTTTACATAGCCAGCCAGCCGGACGTTTGAATTTCTTTAGATCGATTCCCCTTGTGCTTTAAGTCCCTTATATGAAGTTATATATTTTTCAAAATGTGTTTGTTGTGTTAGACATACCATAAAAATACTGCAAATATGGAATATATAAATTACTGTATTGTAAGTGTTTCTCAAAAAATAGGCACTTTGATAATTTAGAGGCAAAAATCGTCCAAATGCCGATAAATCGTTAAATATGGCAGGCCTGATCACAATGATTCTCGCTTGTGTTGTTGTTGTTGCTCGACAATTTGTACTGCCACAGCATGAACACACAGTGTGTGTTTGTGAAATGTCTGGTTTTTTCTTGGGTTTTTGTTTTCTATACCCTCTGCCGCAACTAGCTGGGTATACTTAGTTTGTCATTCCGTGTGAAACTTTTTTATTATTCGATCCTTAACCGCGAAAATAACGTAATCACCAAATTCAATTTTACAGGAGAGAGCTTTTTTTTAATTCATATAAATTTTGTATTAAATTTGTCGCTCACGATAAAATCAGGGACCAAATAATGGTTATTGTTTTTTTAATGATACGGCAAAATTCCTTTTATTTTCATTTGGTTATTTTTAAGCATTATCGTAACTTATATTTTATATTGGTTGTCGTAGCCAATTAAAATAAAAAATATATTTTTTTTGTTAAAACCATTTTATATTATTTTGGTTCCAAATAACCTTTAAAAAAGTAATTTTTTTAACAAACTGTGTTGTTAAAATTTTTCTTGAGGTATTATTTTCTGTGCATATGTTTTTATGTATATCATAGCCGGGCGATTCTATTCTAGACAACTTTTAACATAAATTTTCAAATCACACTATTTGACACTTTTTTGATGTCAATTTTAAGTAAAATATCAATATTTCAAAATATGTAATATAATTTTTTTAGACGTTAGCTTAAATATAAATTTGTTGTGCACTTCGAATCATCAAGATTCATAGATTTGACGCGAACAGAAAATTCATTGCATGGTGCACCCGTCATGGCTTAAAGAGCAAATTTCTTATTATTGGATTATATTTCTCTAAGATGTTTGATTTGATAATCATCGTCTGATATCTCATCTTTCACAATAAAAACGAATAATACAATAAAAGTTTAAAAATTAACAGAGTTTTGTGTTTTTGTAGTATGATCTTATGAAAGTGGGCCAATTTGGTTGCACCCGTTATGCACTTTAAAGCTCTCTCGTTGCTATTTGATCGTGTCATATAAATTCTTGTATATAGATAACAATAGTATATAAAAAAATGTTACCCCTTCTAGAAATAACTAAATTGCAAATGTGTTTCATTCTATTAGTAAAAGACGTTTAAAGCGTCTTAATGTTGCACCCGTCAGAATAGAATCGCCCAGCTATTCATTGTACATTATTTGTTAAATTTATTTAATTCTTCTTTAAATTCACTATATGTATATCAGTTTCAAATAATTTACGATAATGTCTTTCAAATTTCATTTCTTCTTTTGGAAGTTTAATTCACTATTATTCCAATTTATTTTATTCAAATTAATATTATATTATTATAGGTATTATTTATTTATTTATTCCACATATGGTAACCTGCCGGCCCGGGTTCGAGCCCCGGCCACGGTCAAGAATGAAAGATTATCAATAACAATTTTAATTAATTTTCATGTTGTAAAATTCCTTTCTTCATAAAAATAATTTAATGAAAATTAAATTTAATGAACTTAAGCCTAATTAAAAATATAAAAGATTTGGATTAAAAACCATAAATAGTTCAACAAAATAACCACAATACTAATTATGTATTATTTATTATTTGTTAAAATGGTTATTTATAACCAAAAAAATATTTTTTGCTTTGATTGGTTACGACAACCAGAATAAAATATATATGTATACATATTAAATGATAATTGTTATTTTTAACCTTTACCTATATTTCATCAATATTAATGGTTATATGTATATGATTTTTTGTCGTTTCTCTTATAACTGTTAGGGTCTCTGAATAAAATTGTTCTTGCTATAAAAGCGTAATGGTACCTTATGTGATCATGACTTTTTAAGAGATGATGCAGTGTTGCCAATAAAGTAATTAATTAAAAAAAAAGGAAAATCGAAAATGACTGTTAGACAAACACATTTGCACAAAGTCACATTTGCTTTTATGTATGTAGGTTATTTCCACATAAAATGTAGCGTACTTTTTCTTTAATGTTTTCAAATAACACATTTTTGGTTTGTAAAAGACCCAACATTTTTTTAACAAAAACAAAATACATACATGTGTTCAGTTGTTTTAGTAATTTTTTACAATAATTTTTGTCTACATGTCTTTTAAACAAAAAAAAACAAAAAAGAGCATCAAAGAAAAAAAAACAAATATATACCGTTACTAAAATTTTCAAAAATGTTTGCTTTAGCAAAAAGCAGCACGTCGTAGGTATAATAAGAAACTAGTAGTGTTGTTGTTGCTTGGCAATTTGTACGACCACAGAACGAGCAGCCTGTGTGTTTTATTTTTGTAAATTTTTTTGTTTGGCTTTTTTTCGCTCGAAATACATTCACGCTCTCTTTCATTAAAAATAACGGTATCGTACAATAAGTAACTTATTGTATTCCATAAGTATCCACTAGTATCTGCTTTTGCGAAACAGATATAAGCAGATATGATACTCTCTTTCGCTTTTTTATCAACTTACATCCACTCTTTTACAAATCATATCAACATCAACTTATATCAGAAACACAAGAGCACTCATCCATACGCATCAACTTTAGAAAAAACACAGAAACAGATATAAACAGATACATCTGTGCAGGTCTTTAGTTTAAGTGCATCCGGGGTTTTGTTTATATCCAATTGTGAAATTAAATTATAAACCTCAATAACATTAGTGTGCTGGAATTTAAGAATATTGCCATTATATTGCAGAGATCATCTCTTGGATTTAATTTAAGTTTTAAATTTTCCACAGACTCTATAAAAAATATGTTTGCTTTGTCTTCATCGTTTGAAATATTGTCACCTAATATACATATACATTGGCTTTACGGTTCTTCCTAACGTTTTATTTAAAAACTTCCAACATTTCCATGGTTCTTGTTTAATTTGACATAAATTATCATGATAATAACTCAACATTGATTTCTTACCAGCAACTTTTATTATTCTACTGATCCGTTTAATGCTATTTTCAATACCCATCCTATTAGTTGCATTTTTCCTTAACTTAAGCAGCTTATTCTTGTACGCAAATAGAGCCTCAATGTTTTTATTAATCCATGGTGTTAGTTCATTCTTAGTTTTAATTTTTTTTACTGTTGTTGAAATAGTTAAAGCGTTGCAAATACAATCAATTACCATATTGATATCTTCATTTGGATTCCCTGTGATACAATCACAATCACTTAAATACATTTTAACTCGATCATAGTTGCAATGGCGTGTTTCTTTTTCATAACTGTTACTAGTTCTTATTGAATAGTTCAAAGTACAGCTTAATATATTGTGGTCCTTAGGCACAAACTTAGGTACCAAACTGTTTTTCGGGAGAAAGGCTTATATCGGGCCTAGGGTAAATTCTGGCACGATCTTCATGAAACTTCAAAGTGTCATTTTAGTCCTAAAAAACTGTGACGTGCCAAATTTTGTTTTTCGGGAGTAGGGTTTATATGAAGCCAAGAGTAAACTATGGACCGATTTGCAAAATCTCTTAGCGCTCCGTGCATTTTTCCACCATTTATGTTAGTTTTTGTAACAAAATTATCAGTTTTTAAAGGTGGTTCCACATTTTGATTCATAGCTCTGATCCTACACGCAGAGAAAAAACATGATTACTGAGTGGTCACTACGATAATTTTTGTTCATATTTGCCTAATATGTTTACCCTAATAAATTTATATTAGTTCTAATATAACTTGAAAAAATATTTTTTGTCCTAAACATTTTTAAAATCACTACAATAATATTACATGGTGTTTCACACCTAAAAAGTTACTCTGATCTAGCTAAACATATTAATTATATGAAACGCTTGTTACTATAACGTATATATTTTCCACCACACATTTAAAATCATAATTTTTTTTTTGCTTTAAAAAACATTCTCTAAATGAGCAAACATTTATTGTTAAAACCAACAGTGTGTCTTTATAAAGAAAAAAATTTCTTCCGTCCGCAAGCGTCAGTTAATCGGCAAACATGAATGATTACAAAATAATTAAGAAGTTTTTCGAGGAGAAAAAGGCCATGCTGCGATGCAAAACTTACAAAATAAATTAGTTTATTGAAACAGGTTTGTTATTTATATATAATTATATTCAAGTATAAATATGCAATAACGTTGCCTTTCTTACAGCCAAGAAAACCTACAACATTGACGTCGGCATAGAAATTATTTCAATTGCTGTTCCAGAGTGTATTAAGATATTGAATTTTATAATACAAAAAAAGGAAGTTTGTTTTTAATCTTATTTTTACAAGTGCTCAATGTATGTATATAATTTTATTTTTTAATATATGTATATACTTATCTATGTTGTTGTATTTTGCATTTTATATGTATTTGAATTGTATATGTTTTTTTGATAAAAATATATTCTTGATATTAAATGTTGTATTAGTGTTATTGTGATTACCATATAACATGTTTAAATGGACATGTTGCATGGTGTTAAGAAATAAAGAAACATGGTTTAAAAGATCGTTTGCCTTTTCCTTCTAAACATAATAATATGTTTGAGACAATAACAAGCTATTTACATTATGTTTGAACATATATTGTTACTTATGACGTGTTTGACACAATCATAACCACAAACATTAATGATAGTTTGCGATTGTGATTGTATAAACCATGTTTTTTCTTTGCGTGTACTAAGCCGATTTTGCTGGATTTCGATCCCAAACTGCTAAGACCCCTTTCACACTCGGCAAGTTACTTGCGCAACTCTTGGTTTGTAGACGTTAGCGGTAAGGTCGGAGTAAAGAAAAACAAATTTTGTACAGACATTGTTGTTGTCGGCAAGTAACTTGCGCAACTAACTTGCCGAGTCTAAAAGGGGTCTAAGGATAACTACAAGCAACTTGAGACCTAGCTTGTTTATTTCTTTTGAGTTTTTCGAAAGTGAGTGTGTTTTCAACAGACGGACAGACAGACGGACATGGCTTAAGCGGCTAAGAATTAGTCAAGGAGGCAGAATATATAAACTTCATGGGGTCTGAGATAAGTAATAAAAAAGTTTAACACGGAATGACAAACTTAGTATACCCTCTTCACAACTTGTTGTGGTGGAGGGTATAAAAATTGTTTCTCTATTGTAAACAGCAGTGAAAATGTTGCTGCCTATTGTGAACGAAGCTTTAATTATGAAATTCTTTATTTTCCTTTAGTTTTGGCTTTTTTAGTAAAAATACCAATATTTCTATTTAATCTATGTTTACCTAAGGCTCATGTGAAAACGGGCCTTAGAGACTTAAAATTAGAATTAGAGCCAGCACAACGAATTATTCTAATAGTTGTAGATGCGTAGCCGCATCGCACAACAGAAACCAATTTATGTTCAAAAAAATTCGAAACAGCGAGCAGACTTCACCAAAGGAAACTTAAAAACAAGTAACAAAGTATGATCGGTCATGCCCGACCATATGATACCCTACACCACATGTTTTAAATTTCATTAAAATCTGTTAGATAGAGGCAGAAATTGCACCCTATCTTCCATTGTGGTCCTATTTTTTAAAAAATGCGCAGCTTATGGATCTATTTAAGTCTTAAATTTCATTAAAATTGTTTTGATAGTGGGCACAAAGACCTTATTTCGGAAAGCAGCATGTATGGGGGCTAAATGAAATTATGGACCGATTTGCCCCATTTCATAACTTGGTCTTTGTGCCAATTAGAACCTATGCACTAAATTTCATCAAACTATCTTCAAAATTGCGACCTCTACTTTGCGCACAAGGTAACATGGACAGTCAGTCAGCCAGCCAGCCAGCCAGCCAGCCAGCCAGAGAGACATCGTTAGATCGATTAAGACACACATCAGCACAAATGCATAATATCCTCTTCACTATTGTGGTGTGGATATAAAAACTTATTAAACACAGAGTTGGGAATATAATCATTTAGAAGGCGTTGTTTTTTATGGTATTGGATGACTTGTGAGAACAGCCACAAAAATGGACCAGCATTTGTATAAAAATATTTAAAATACAATGGATGATACGCTATGGTGATGAAAGTTTGCCTCTTTTGTGGCAGTTCATGCACTATAACGATTTAGATGTCACTTCTCGACTTGTGATGTGATGTCTACAGGATCATAACCTTAATGTCTTAAAGTGGCCAGCTCAGTTAACAGCTCGTTCCAATTGGATGAGAACTTGTGGGATCATGTTACCAAAAGTTTTAAAGGAAAATACTAAAGTGCTTTAAGCATAGAATAGAAAAAATATACAAAGTTTTTTTTATCGTTTTGTAATATTTGAAATAAAATAGATAATTTTCTGTTATAATGAATGTTTTAATTACATGGCCAACACTCTCAATACAATAACAAATAAATAATTTATTAGACGGATTTTCTTATAATGAAGCTTGTTAACAGTAGTACCTTCTGATGGCCTGGCAAGATTAACAACACAGATTAGGTTTGATGAAATTCAATTATTTCTTTATTGTCAACTCTTTTTTTTTTTAATAAAACTCACTTAAAGCTATTAAGTTTTCCCAATATGATATTAAATATTTAACATCATCACTCAGCGGCAACGAAAATATAAATTTTTCCCATTTTGATTCCCATTTTTTAACAGCATCCGCTTTTTGTGTTTCACTCAGGGAGCTGTAGTTAATGGAATTTTTGGCCAATTGTTTCAACAATTTTAAGTCCGAGCGAAATGGGCCTATAGCCAGAAAGGCCATATAAAAATCATGGGACAAGGGTTTTAAATTCCAAATAGAGGGATATTCTGAGGATACTACGACTGGATAATTATCAGCAAAGAGGTGTGAGCAGGGATGATTACGATTATCAGACACAAACCCCAATAACTGATTCGATAAAGGAAGAATTTCAACGGCTGTGTCATTATTCTTTACATACTTCATTACCAAAGGATGTTTAATTAAGACAAAAGCATTGTCAATACGTTTGGTGTTTAGCAGCACAGCATCTAGCAGAATTTCATCTATTGATGCGCCAGACAAATCTGTTGCGTTAGCGTGCAAAAATAAATCTTTACCATCTGCCATGTCCAAAAGTTCACGTTTAAAATCCTTTAGATTATGTGACACATCGAAACCAGCCACAAAATCGGGATATTTTGTCTGATGGATTCGTGGAAATGATCAATTATTTATTCTTAATTTGTTTATCTCAAGTAAACTTACCTTAATATCCAAAAAAGTTTTCTTGAATTGTTCTAATTGACTCTGATTAGCAGCCCGGTATGGTGCATAGATCACTTTACATCCAATGAAATCTGTATTGTTTTTCATAAATTCATCCAAAATTTCTTTACATATACGTACATAGTCAACTTCTGAGAAATAGGTACCATTTAGATCATACATCTGTAAAGAGAGAAGTTTTCTTTAATATTTTTTTTAAGACACCTGACCTTCAATATTAAAGTCGGGTTTTAGACCCCTGGCCCCTTGTAAAACTTAAACTTCGGGACGTTTATGCCAACTGATCGTAAGCGACGAACAGTGGGAGATTTTGGAAAAACCGTTGGGCCGACTCAAAAAAAAAAATCCAGGTGCTGATTAAGGGAATGTTCTAGTCGAGTTTTACATGTATTAAACAAAGATCTAAAATCGTGCTTAAAAATTGTTTTGATAAATCAGATAGATTTTAAATTATCAGAAAGAACTTTTACCTGTAAAATTTGTGTTTTGGCGCTTACGATCATTTCGCGTAAAGGGGATCGATATGTACAACATAAACTGTCAAATTTGATTATCATTTCTTTGGCATTTGTTATTTGCGCGAATTATTTGTGTTTTTGCGCTTACGATCATTTCGCGTAAAGGGGATCGATATGTACAACAGGAACTGTCAAATTTGATTATCATTTCTTTGGCATTTGTTATTTGCGCGAATTATTTGTGTTTTTGCGCTTACGATCATTTCGCGTAAAGGGGATCGATATGTACAACAGGAACTGTCAAATTTGATTATCATTTCTTTGGCATTTGTTATTTGCGCGAATTAATAAAAAAAAGTGTGTACATTCTACCGATTCAAGAATTTAAGAGGTTATATTGTGCATATTTGTGCACTGTATTTTAACTCATAAGTAGACACCCAATTTGAGTGGCACAAACATCCACCTAGGCCTGGCTGGGACCACTTGTATTTTGTATAGAGTTTTTTGTGGCTTTAGCAAAAACTCACACTAGCGTACTCTTGGGCCTGGCTGGGACTACTTTTTTTGTATGGATATAGCAAGAAAATATTGTTGTCAGCTAGACAACCTCTTCGAAATAAAAGTAAAGAAAGAATTCTTATTGTGTTGCGTAAGATTTTTGATACGTTCCTTTTTATTTTATTAACTACAGTACATATATAATAGGGCAAGGCCTGGCCATATAAGGGTGATTTTTTATGAATTAAGTTTTCGGCCTGGCGGAACTGGTGGGTAGTTGTGTCCAAACTACATCTGTGAAAGTGAAAAGTGTTCAGTATACTATGCCATTTCATCATGGAGAACAAAAACGAGCAACGACTACAAATCGTTGAAAATTCAGTTCGATGGAATTCCACTGTTTTATCGAAAAATTGTGTTCAGCGATGAGGCTCATTTCTAACTAAATGGATACGTAAACAAGCAAAACTGCCGCATCTGCGGTGAAGAACAGCCACATGACGTACGAGATACCGATGCATCCCGAAAAAAACGACAGTTTGGTGTGGTTTATGGGCTGGTGGCATCATCGGTCCGTTTTTCTTCAAAGACGACCGTGGAAGAAACGATACCGTCAACGGCGAACGATATCTAGCCATGATACGCGACTTTTTTTGTCCCAATTGGCTGAGTTGGACTTGGTTGATATGTGGTTTCAACAAGACGGTGCCACATGCCTTACAGCTCGTGAACCAATATATTGAAGGATGAATGTGGTGAGCAGTTTATCAGCCAATCCAACAATGTCACACGTTAACGATCGCATAAAAAATTACATTTAAAACAAAAACAATTTCGAAAATGGCCCTGAGTTGGCCGCCAAAATCATGTGATTTGACGCCTCTCGACTATTTCTTGTGGGGTTATGTGAAGTCGTTGGCTTATGTGGACAAATAAACACGATTGAAGCCTTAGAGTATAACATAACACGTGTTATTCATGGAATACAGGCCGAAATGCTCGAAGGGGGTCCAAATTGGACCTTACACATGGACCATTTGAATCGGAGCCGCGAGCAACATTTACATGAAGTTATTTTTAAAAAGTAAATGACAAAGACCAGTTTATCGATTCCAATAAAAATTTTGAATATATGATGCAAATTTTAGTGTATTAGATTTTTAAAAAAACTACGCACTTTTTGCAGAAATTTAGCAAATTTTTAAAATTTATGCTGATAAGCTTAAACATAAACATTTTTGAATGGTTGTTCCTTCGATGTTATTGCTTATCTTCGAAAACAAATATTGCGCGCGGAGAAGTGGCGTTAAACACTTGCGTAAGACTTACCTATTTTGTAAACAAGCATTTTATTGCACACATGAAACAACAATAATGATAGACAAGGCGAACTAATTATATTTTAGTACAATAATATTTTAGTACAAATAAATTTAGGACTTTTAACCGTGTGTGTTTATTGTTGGGTTGGCAGCGTTTTTTTTTAGTTATAAATGCGTTAATAAAAATTCAATGAAAAACTACCAGCGAACTCAATCGCGTTTTAAGAAAAACTTTATTCTCCAGTATTCAGTAGAATAAAACAACTTTGCACTGGCTGAAATTATTTGTTTTGTAAAAACAAATTTAATTATGAGTTCCTTTAATTTTATTTTAACTGAATTTCACTGAAGTTCTCAAACAAGCCAGATTTGATATTCGAGATTTTTTAAATGTTTTAGTATTTTTGGGCAAATTTTAAAGTCCATCCGTTTAAATTTTAAACACTGCCACTAATATTTAAATGCCTTTCTCCGCTCCATCATATTTACTTAATCACATTCTCTCATACTTACAATTGGCAAAGCAGACCGAAATTCAAAATATTGTACACCATCAGCCAGGAACTGTCCTAAAGAATTATTAAAATATTCCTTCCAAGCAGGAGCATATAACAATAAGCTGTCTACAATTGAATTTATTTTTTCAAATTTATTCAAAACATTTTGGCGATCTAAAGAATTGTCCATGGGATCTAAAGATAACTGTTGACGCAAACTTTCATCTACCGATTTGCTTTCGTTTCCTCTTTGAATAGCCAAGGGAACACAATATTCTGTACCATTATTATGATGTGCACGAACTTCTGTTGAGAATATCAATTTCACAACCTTTTCATCGGTGGTGCTTTGACAAATCGTTGCATTTGGTAGATAAGTAAGTTTCATAATGCAATCGATACTACACAATGCCCTATCGTGGGCATGTAAAACTGCTCCTTTGGGCATTTCAGATATATATTTAAAAAGTTTTGATTCATTTATTTTCGCCAAAATTTCGGATAAAGGTAGGAAGGCTTTAGGGTATTCTTCGGTTTTCGCCTTCATAATAGTTTGATCGAAACTAAACTCTTCTAAGCTAAAAGTTACATTTGCTCCAAAGGCTTCATTTTGTTCATTGAGAATGAATTCCCCACGCTGGATGTTATGGGACTCTAATCTTGAAGGTTCAGCATCACAGCTAATTAGCAAAAGAAGGACAGCTGGTGCCCAAAGGAAACCAAAAACTTGCATTACAATTTTAATTTAATTTTTAGATAAATAATTTTTCTGTGTCTTGTCTTTTTAACGGCAGCTTTTCGCAAACTATTTTTTATCACTGATATGGAACTGTCGTCTGCACTTCTTCATATACCTCTGCGGTTTCAACAGTTCCGATAGGTCTACAATATAGGTATTCAACTATTGTATTTTTTATGAACATTTTAAGTAGTTTTGTTAATTTTTGTTTTATATCCAAACAAATAATATTAAAATTTCTAGTAACTTAGTTTTATTTACACAAGTGTCTCTAATGTCGAATTTTATTTTGGACTTAAAACGCAAAAAATCATCACAAACTAAAACAAACTTGGTAGAGAAGGAGATAAAAGGGGATTTTTAGGGTGCTTTTATAAGTTTAAAATAAAGTCAAATATACGAAATTTCAATATATTTCTTATAAATAACTATTTATTTTATTAATTTACAGTTAATTTACTTATTTTGTCTAGTTATTCTTATTAATGTTATTACCAGCATTACACACACTTGAGTAATTATTTTACAACAACATTTTTTTTTTTAATCGCAATAAAAAATTTTTGTTTAAGTTTTCAACCATTTTTCTTATTTTGATAACCTTCAGCATTAGAGGTGAATTAGGGTATACTTAGTTTGTCACTCCGTGTGAAACTTTAATATATATCTAAGACCCCATTAAGTATATATTGATGTGTATTCTGGGTTCATAATTAATTTAAAGTCGATTTAGACATGTCCAACTGTCTGTCCGTCTGTTAAAAACACGCTCAATTATGACCAAGTCAAAGGAAAAGACTAATTTCGCTATCGAATTGTTTATAATTATCCTAAGAAGAGATTGAAAACCAGCCAAATCGGCTTAGAAGGAAAAGAGTTATGAATCCAAATGTGGATTTTGATAATTTTGCTGCAACAGCAAACATTAATAGTGGCCGAATGCACGGAAATCACACAACTTAATTTCATTAAGATCGGTTCATAATCCACCATAGGCCTCATATAAAGCCCACTATTGGAAAAAATGTTAGTATTTTTTTTTTTTTTTTTTATTTTGTGTATTATTGTAATCTCAATGAAATAATTTTACATAACTATAAATCGCCTCAACGCCCAGTATGGCATTACAGAGGCAAATGGCAACTATATCTAATATTCTAATTTTATACAATATTTACATAACGTACAATAAATGAATAGGAAAAAAGAAAGAAAAAAAAAATAAATAAATAAATACATATATGTATATGTATTTATTACAAACGAGGCATTTTATTTAGATAAGTGTTTCAACATTCTCTAATAAGTATTGCTTCAAATTGTGTTTAAAAGTTGATAAGACTGAAATATTCTTTAATTCATTTGGTAACTGGTTATATTCACTTGGCCCATTGTAAGAAATACGCTGTTTAGATAACTCAAGTCGACATCTCGTTATATTTAAATTTCTTGATTGCCTTGTAGTTCTATGCGTAATTGACATGTTCTCTTGAAATCGTATACTGTGAGTGCCAACTCCCTTTAAACATTTAAACATATATATCAATAATTGTTGTTTATACAAACCACGAACAGGAAGTATCAATTTGGCATGATTTTTAAACAAATTTACTGTGGAGTACCGGAACGGTAGACCATATACAATTTTCAGGGCTTTATTTTGTGCCGATTGTAAAGACTTTAATGTTGAACATTTTTTATAGCCATATATCATAGGAAGATATGTTAGATGTGAATGGATTAATGCGTAGTAAAGCATAAGTTTGGTGGTGGTATTTAATTTATTTTTAAATTTATAAAGAATGCCAATTCCTGATGATATTTTTGTCTTTAAGAAATTGAGATGGTGATCCCATAAAAGATTATGGCAAATATTTATACCAAGATATTTAATATTTTCAGACTCATTTATCAAATTTCCTTCAATATGTACTTCCATGGGTTCAACACTCCTTGAAATATACGGCTTAAAACGAATGAATTTGGTTTTTCTATAATTTAGAGCTAATTTATTTAGTCTTAAAAACTCTGATAGTATTGCAGCATCATATTCCATATTAACTTGTAATACTTTTTCATATTTATAATAAAACAATAGGCAAATGTCGTCAGCATACATGAATAGATGCCCATTAAATTTTATATTTTTTATATCATTTAAAAATATTTTAAATAAAAGTGGTCCAAGTACACTACCTTGTGGTACGCCATATAACACCTCGAGCTCATGACTTTTAGACTCGTTTATTTGTACGAATTGTTTCCTTTTTTTTAGATAGTCCTTCAATAAATTAATTGCATTGAGAGACAATCCAATAAAATGGAGTTTATGGCATAAAATATCGTGGTCTACTAAATCAAAGGCCTTCGACAAATCAAAAAACAGTCCTGCTACGCCCTTGTATCCAGCATCCAGTCCTTTGCACACGTGTTCAATAACATTAACAACAGCTTCTTCAGTTCCATTGCCTTTTCTGAATCCATATTGGCGATTGAAAAGTATATCGTGATCATCTAAATAGTCGGTTAATTGCATGGATATAATTTTTTCAAAAATTTTGTCAATAATTGAAAGCAAAGATATAGGACGAAAGTTTTCAATTCTGTTCGTTCCTGGACATTTTGGTATAGGACATATTTTGTGCACTTTTAATACTTCAGGATATTCGGAATTGCTTATCATCATATTAAATATATTTACTATAGAGTCCGATATAGAATCTTTTCGTACAAGCAACATTTTTGGAGTAATATTATCATAACCAGGACTTTTATGTATTTTCATATTTTCAATAATATTAATAACTTCCGTTTTATTCGTTGGCTTAAAATAAAAATTACATGTTGTTTCTTGAATTAGGGATCCAAACATATTAATGTCATCATTTGAGAAAAGTGTTATATCATCTTTTAAATTCTGTACTGAGTTATGAAAGAAGTTATTGAGTTCAATGGCCTTTTCATTATCCAACGTAATTGCAGTATTATTTAATGTAATCAAATCACTAGGCGGTTTTATATTCTTTCCTAGTTGTTTATTAACGAAACACCATGTTTTTCTTGAATCTCCACAACATTTGTTTAAATTATATTCATAGTAATTATTCATCAAAATTTTACTGCTAATTTTGATTACTTTGCTGATTCTTTTTAAACGATCATTTATGTTCTTATTTTGTTTCTTTTTCCTTCTGGTTTTTAATAGTTTGTTTTTTAAATTTATTAATGAAACCAACGACTCAGAAATCCAGGGGCTAATTTTATTTCTTACGTTAACAGTTTTTTCCGTTTTGATTAAACTGTAGGATGCAGCTGAGGAAATAGTATCCACTAACCTCTTACACTGAAACGAAGAATTGCTTGTACTTGGTATATTAAGGTGATCATCAATATAAGAGCCAAATTTTCGGTAATCAATTTTATGGATTTTTTCAACAACGTATTCACTGTGTGCAAACTGTGTTTTCAATTCACAGTATAAAAAATTGTGATCCGATAAATCATTTTGAATTGAACTAATTAAAATTTGATTTACAAAATTCGTAAACACACAATCAAGAGAAGAGTTACTGTGAGGTCTCGTTATTAAATTATGTCTTGAATTAAAATTAAATTCAGCAAAAGTATTGATTAAACGTTGACATAATAAATTCATAGAAATCAAATTGATATTAAAATCTCCCACAAAAATACATGACATATTTTGTATTATCAGAAGTAGATTCTCTATACTTTTGAAAAGCATTTCAAAATTGCATTTCTGGGATCTGTACATAGAAGTTATAACCAAGGGCTTGTTTTCGACCTGAACGTCTGGCAAGGATATCGTAATTAAATCCAAAAAGTGGGTACTTTTTACATTTAACACATTATACTTCAGTTGATTTTTTATATAAATTGACGTACCCCCATATCCGTCATCTCTACAACAATGCACAGCATAATAACCATCAATCGAATACAAATTTACAAATTCCTTATCAAACCAGGTTTCTTGGACAGCAATAATTTCAGGTATTACCAACATTTGACACAATTCTGCACGAAATCTATTAAATTTATGTATCGATGAAATACTTCTTACATTGATCGTTAAAATATTAAATGATTTTGAATTGGATTTACTTTGATAGCCATTAAAAGAATTTAAATTAAAAAAATATTTTGTGTTCATAAGAAAATAAAATATAATAAGAATAGATATAAACTGTAAATGCTTAAAACAATAAAATACTAATTTGGAGATTCAAATTGGGCTTCTTCTTCCTCATCTTCAGAAAAGTTGGAAGCTGCTAAAATATTCCTCTTTACACCTCCAGTTGAATTAATGAGCAAATTATCAACTGCATCCATAGTTTTAAGGCACATTGGTTTAGATTTTGGGTTTCTTCTCACGAATACATTTCCTCCCCTCACATACACAAATTCAAAGCCAACAGCTTTTAGTGACTTAGCATGATTTAGAAGTTCAACTGTCTCTTTGCATAGAAAATCGTTAATAAAAACTTTGTTATAACCATCAACCTCCTTCAATTTTGATTTTTCTTTCATTAATGCTATTTTACTTTTTGAGTTTGTAAACTTTACAACAAGAGATTTTGTATTATTATTGTTTTTACGATTTATAAAATATGCATCATCAATCTCATCTTCGGAAATTTTAATACCGGCTTCCTTAGCTATATTCTTCGCAACATCTAAGGGCTTCATATCATCACTTGCCTTAACACCATTAATAATGCAGTCATTTTTCACTCTAACATCATTCAAAAATTTCACTGTTGACTTTAAATTTTTAACTTCTTCACGTAGTATCATTCTCCTTTCTTAATGTTTTTATTTCTTTTTTGTTGTTTGCTAATCCTTTTAATAAGGTATCGTATTGTGATGACATAAAATTTATTGTTTCTTTTATGTCATCCAACTGATTAAGCTTTGTTTTAATTTCTTTTAAATCATTGGCATACATAGCAATATCATTTTTTGGTGCACAAAAATGACATTTGTATTCTAAAGCAGGGTTGTTGACAAGTTTTTCAAATTCTCTTTTATCTAATTTTGTGCAAATTGAGTGGAGAGTTTTTTTACATACATCGCATTCAATAGCATCTTCACTTTCCAGTACCTGAGATTTACATTGCAAACAATTTACTTTGTTTATATTTAAACTTTTACGCGTTTTGCAGGCCATATTTCAACTTGTTTTAAGAGAAAGTAATCTTTTAAACACTAAGATATAATTCTCTTTTTTCTAACTTTTGTTTATTTATAAATAAAAATTTATTTTATTGGAGCCAAGCAGAGAAATAAAAAATTGTCGTCTTATAAGCACGGAGTTGCCAGACTTACGCCAGTATTTGCCAGTTGCCAGTATTTACGTTCAAAACCATAACGAATAGCGCCATTGTATTAGTAAAATACTATGACACCAAAAATCAAACTGTTAAATTTTGTGAAGATCAGTCCATAGATTACCGTGATCCTATTAAGCCGGCTCTGCGCCTAAAACCGTTGAATGGTAAAGTTTGGTCCGATTTAGCTCTTTATGACCATAATTTGGTCTAATTAAATCATACGAATTCATTACGAATCATGATATTGTATTCAAATTAATAATTTAACATTCATAGGTCTATATATAATAAAGATTTGTTTGTAATTTATTGATCCCATACAGGGCGCACTCCCGAAATATTGTTACTGTCGGTGGAGGGTATCAAAGATGCGGCACAGCCGAATATACCATCTAACTTGTTTTTACAAAATACTTTTTGTTGACTTTAATTAGTCTGAAGTATAAATTTTAGATAATTTAATGCGTAAAAAGAAATATGGTTTTTAAGACGCGTATCAGAGTGGTTAAATAAACAAATTTGGGCGCTATATTTCAACGCATGTAACTGATAATACGAAGAAGGGGACATCAGCGTTAATATTGTGTCTAAATTAAAAGATTTTAGGTTATATTTTATCAAAAATCTTATAAGAAAATCACCGACTTAGATGATATGCACATACATGCAACTGTAGTTTAAATAAAAAAAGATTAAAACTGATTAAGTTAAACATTTTTTTTTTGTACATTTATTTTTTATTTAACATAAATTTCTTATTAAAAATCTAACAAAACATTTATTACGACTTAACTTATTTTTGAAAAGTAAAAAATGTTTGACCGATTTAAAAAAGAAACTTCTAAAGAAAAATAAAGAGCAAAGGCCATTAAGTTTTTAATATATCTGTTGTAACCTGCGATCATGAAGGATACGGCATCCGTACACGTGCACAAACCCCTCTGTTCTGGATCAGATACCTTTCCCACAAGACCTAGCTTTTTTTAACTTCCGGCTTATACAAAAGCGTAGCTAGACTGTTATTCTTCTCAAAAATAAAATATAAAAATTTTATTATCAAAAGTAATTTTTGGGAATACAAAATTTTAATTAAAAAGATTCTGTTATTCGTGCTTAATTCCCAGTTTTTATTATTGATAAAAGCACTTGAAATTTATTGTTGATGGGATAAGCTATTCCTATGCGCATTTCACTGGTTGCTTAGGCCAGATCATCAGGAAACTTCATCCATAAAGATTTTAGAAAAACTAAAGATATTAAACCAAATAAAACTGTTAAGCGTATAAGACTTATAGCAACAGTTCTACTTGTAACAATATCAAAGTTTAAACAAAAACATCAACAATAAACAGTGGGTTTATCTCATCTTACATTCCCCACTACAATTGATTGGAATTCTTCCAACATTAATTGTAGTTGTAAGTAGGTTAAGAAAAAACAAAATACAAAAAAAAACTTCCAAAAGCATGTTGCCAGGTAGTTTTTTTAGGCCGTGCACTTGTGAGTTTATTATCAAAAGTAAAACTTTATGGATAAAGTTTCCTGATGATCTGGCCTAAGCAACCAGTGAAATTCGCATAGGAATAGCTTATCCCATCAACAATAAATTCCAAATGTTTTTATCAAGAATAAAGACTGGGAATTAAGCACGAATAACAGAAATTATTTTGGTTTGAAACAAAATAATTTTTTATTTAAACCAAAAATTTTTTTATTCAAACAAAATTAAAAAATATATCACAAGAATTCAGTCTGCAATTAATGTAACAAAAAACAAAGTTTTTTTAACAAATAAATAATAATTATATTAAAATCAATTTATTATTGAATAGTTTATTCTAAAGTTATTTTTAAAATTATTTTTTTACAAAATATGTTTAATACTTCTTCTGAAGTAATTTTTTATTTGACTCTTTCATTTTCAATACCTAAAAGTGCTAAATATGAAAGTCGTTCCTGAAACATTGCACTGCGTTACCATGTTTTTAATCTTCGCATAGCTGAGAAAGTTTTTTCGCAACTCAACTACACTTGAGATGAAAAAATATTACCCGATTTAAATGAAATTACACCTGATATAAAATTGAAGTTTTATTTAATAAAAAGACACTTACAAAGAAGCAAAAACACAACAAACTCATTGAAAAAAGATCAGAATGAGTCAAACTGTTAAACAGTTAATAAAACATAACATAACATAATGAAACTCCTAAAATAATGAGTTTGGTTGCATTTATCTAGGGAAGGTCAATGCTCATTGTCATTCCTTTATAATGGGTGTTTTTTAAGCCCGATAGAGCTTTCGAAAGTTTAGCTGTCAAACGAACTGTCATACTGCTCTCACTTTTTGCTCAGGCACATCATCATGAATAGATTCATACTTGAACAACGCCCCCAAATTATCCACATTGACTTTGAAAATCAGCCATCGATTTTCGCAACTTTAGGCGACTTCATGATTTTAATGACGCAAATAAAAGCGATAAGTTGATTTAGAGAAAATAAACTGTCAATTAAACTTCAAGGCCGTGCGATGTGACACCTCTTGATTTTTTTCCGTAGGACTGTGAAGTCACTGCTCGAAAAAGAGGAACAAAATTGGACGTCTGCAATGCATTTCGTCAAGGACAGGCCGTATATTGATCTACGAATGTCTACCATTTTAAGTTTCATGGTTTAAAAAAAAACCGTTCATACCTTATTTAGTAAAAAATGCCTGCAGGGATTTATACAACTGTCCCTTTCGTAATTCAGTTTTACAACTGTTGAAGGCGTAAAATATTCTTCAAACTAAAGCTTTTGAAATTTTCCAGATAAAAATTAAATTAATTATATGTTGGAATATTAGCAACATTTCTACCCCAGGCTAGTTTTTAGTTTGAATAACTTTCCAATAGACTTTAGGTACTAAATCACTATGATAGTCATATTTATCCAAATCTAAGAGTCCAACTTGCGGCATTCATTACCGAACTTTTGAAAATATATATTTAATGATTGATGACTTTTCTTAAAAAGAAACCGAGACTTCGGTTCAGAAGACTGTGCATTTTTTATCAACAATATTTAAAAAGAAATAATTGTCTACACTGATATCGAATCTTGACTTTATTTGGGTATCTGAAGTAAGAATTTCAAATTACACCTGAATTACACCTAAGAGCAATTACCCACGCTCTACCACGACAGTAAAAATTATACCAAATTCGGGTAATTACCCACAAAGTGGCTAGATATTCTTATCAATTTTGGATTTTAGCATATCAAAGTTTAATCATTTTTCGCTGGGTGTGTTTTTAAAATATGTATTCTTAAGTACTAGTACAGTAGTTTTGACTTAGCTGCCTTTTATTTACGTGCACTTTTGACTTAACTGCATAAAATTGATAATTTTTGGCATTATTCTTTAAAATCCCATACAAATTCCTTTTTTAAGTGCACTTTCTTTACCTGCACATTTAAGATAAGTGCCCAAAATTTTTGGCATTTTAAAATTATTTTCATACAAAAAATTCAACTTAGCTGCACTTTGACTTAACTGCCCAAAATACATATTGTCTGTAATTATTCTCCAAAATCCTTGTTTACGTGCATTTTGTATAGCTGCACATTTTTCATAATTTTGGGCAGCTTCAAAATATTTTCATATAAAACATCAAAGTTAGCTGCACACATGACAACATGTGGTGGCCACTTTTTCACATTAACATCCAGTTTTAACAAACAAGCCAAGTTGGTATCATTATAATTCATTTATTTTGTTTGCATGTACCTACATTTATGCATATGGTTTGTGGTTACAGCAACTTTACCACGATTGTATGAAAGGAATAGCAAATCTTAGTCCTGGAATAGAATAAAGTAGTTGTAGTAGTATTTGAAGGTAACGAATGCTTTGTAGCGCAACAAAGTTCAAAATTTCGATTTTTGCGCTTCAACTTCAATGGCTACTACAACTACGTTCTGTTGACACTACTTTGAAACTGCCGTTTTTAACTTTTGACAGCTTGCAGCGCTATTCTTAATGTTGTACTACAGCGACTTTTCTGTCCCACACTTTATTGTTAACAATTTGGTTATCTCGTTCTTTATAAAAATGCATAACAAATGACTACAGGTTGTTTGAACGTTTGATACTCCTTTTTCAAACACTTTACTTTAGCTGCACTTTTATGCAGGTAACCACAATTGCGTACCTGCACATTTAGGCAGCTAAATGCATTTAAGATAGCTGCTTTTTTGATTTACCTGCACAAAAAATCGTGCAAAGGAGATTGTGCAGCTAAGTCAAAATTACTGTAATTTGGCTTTCATTGATTCACAATCAATTTTGCAAACCGTTTTTGTAATTCATAATGAATTCGTCAGCGCCTTCTAAATCGAATTGAAAGAAATTGTTTGCAGCTTTGGCTAATGAAAGGTTTTCGAATCGGTATTCGATATTAGAAATTATGGCATTGATTACTGGATTACACAGTACGACACGATTTTTCACCCATGATCAAACTGACCAGATTCTGAAAATATAGCTACAAAAATAATATACGTATCTCTCTGTTTTTTTAGATCAATTCATTTTGCGTTTTTAAGCGCAATTCAGTTTTTAATGAAAATCCACCTACCTGGTATCACTTGGGAAAGTTTCGATTACACCTACACCAGTAGATCGAGATGCCAGATTTTTTGCTTAAATGCCTCTACTGTTCTCAGATGTAAAGTGTAAATAAAACCCGGTCCATGTGTTCAAAGAATATGATTACTTTTCTTAAATATTGATAAAATTGCATATATTGTTGCTCTAAAATAATAATAATACATGAAATTGATTTAAAATTTAAGAAATGTGATCGTAAACTTTGAACCCGTGGAGAGATTTTGTTAAATTTTTACACTTTAAAGCTATATTTTCATAATCTGATTTGTTTAACCATGCACTCAAAAGAAAAATCAATTGATCCGTGCTCAAATCAATCCACAGCGGTATTAATAGTACGGTGAGAACCGGTTTTTCTTGAATCAAGTATAGATTGATTCAAGTACGGATTTTGAATCGCAAAATACTTAAATTATCCATATGATTTAAGTAAAACTAAGATTGAATCAATCTCAAAATGCGCTTAATTCAAGTATTATATAGTTGATTTCATTCCGAATTCGTGCTTGAAAAAAACCAAAAAAGAAATTAAAAATAAAAAATAATTATGATTTATTTACTTAATCGTAGTTATTACACCTAACAGAATGATAAAGCACCCATGTGACCATATTAGCTTTTTTCGAGCTAAATTTAGCTTTATTTTTTCACGTTTAGCTTGAAATATTTCATTTAGCTTTTAGCTTTTTTTGCAGCTTTTTTCAAAAATGCATTTAGCTTTTTCTTTAATTGAAATTTTGTGTTATTAATTCATATCTCAAAATAAATAAAACAGTTTATCAGAATAAATTTATATATAAACGCTCTAATTCATAAAAATTTCTTGTTTCAGCTTTAATGCTTACAACAGTTATCAAACACTTTTTGTTTTATAAACCATTAATAAAAAGTATAATTTATAAACGCTTATGGAAGTGGATTTACAATTAAAAGATTGTATTACTTTTGTAGGTTTATGTTGGCAACAACATGTTATTTAAATTGTAATTTTTGTAAAACTGATGCATTCAACTAGGGATAAAACGATACGAGTAAATACAAGTATCATACAACGAATGAATTTTAAGTGAATTTCTGTTTTTTAAAACGTAATATTTGAAATAAATTTATGTTTTTTTGTTAAGAAAATATATAAAATTGAAATAGAAGCGAAATATGCAAATAATTTATTAGCAATTTAAATTCTCTCATTAGGATTGCTTCCTCTATAAGAGATGAAGGCATTCTAATTTTTCTATTGCCCCAGCGAGCTAAGAGGCACGATCCACTCTGGCTGAAATTCTACACACTGTTGCTTGAGAGAACCCATGAAGATCGGCCGCACCATCCTAAATCTACAAACAATGGCGCTCTCTTTTTTAACATTTAATACCTTTTTTGATATCTCGAAAATATCAAGAGATATCGAGTTCTAGCATCGCCTGATGTCCTTAAGTTTACAGTTCTCTAAACATTGTTTTGCTTCATTCGTCACTTTTTGTGTTATGAAACAAATTTTCGATGCAAAAGTTTAACAGTCTAATTTATAAAAATTTCTTATTTCAGCTATAATGTTTACAATAGTTATTAAACACTTATTGTTTTATAAACCATTAATAAAAATTATTATTTATAAACGCTTAATAGGAGTGGATTAACAATTAAACGTTTATATGACTTTTGCATTTTTATGTTGGCAACAACATGTTTTTTTAAATGTCATTTTTGTTTAGTGATGTATACAACGAACAACCGATAATCTAGGTAGTGTGTTAAAAGCTAAAAAAAATTTAATTTTTGTGTGTTACATTATTTTAAAATAACTTAAAAATAGCTAAAACACTTTTCATTACCATTTAAAAATAAAAAAATTTAAGAATTTGTAAAATATTGGATTTAAGCACGGTTTTACCCTGCCGATTGCAACAGGTAGTCAAATACCAACTTTGATGTAGTTGATTTTACATCACTATTTTCTTTTATTTAATTTTGTTATTTTAATAGCAAACGTAAACAAAAAAGTGGCATGATGGAAGTTTCGTGTTCAGAAGTTTTAAAAAAAGAAGATTTAAAACGAAAAAGATCAAGCAACTGGATAGAAGAAGACAAAGTAAGTACATACAGCTATTAATGGGTTTTAGAACATTATTTCAATTTCATTTATTCCACACAGATATTACTCAAAGAACTCGTTAAAGAAAGGGTTGCGGCCATAGAAAATAAAAACACGGATACAAATACAAACCAGAGGAAGAAGAAAGCATGGTGTGAGCTGGAGGAAAGGTACGGTGAATTTTTGTTTAAAAAAGTACGTACATACATATGTATATAATTACAACCTTCCTTTTATTTCAGTTTTAATAATCTGTGCAAAGGTAGCACAAGAAGTTTGCCACAACTCAAATCGCAATGGACAATGACGAAAATCCAAGCTAAAAAAGAAGTTGCCAGTCATCGCAAGGAGATTAATAAAACCGGTGGAGGACCGCAGCCGACTGAAATAGAACTGTCGGAAAATGATATTACTGTGTGGCTTCCCAATGAATTCATTGTGGACACCAATGAATTCGATTCCGACTTAGTGTCCAAGGTAATTTAAAGATACATTTTAAGGAAATACATTTTACATATGTATGTATTTATTTGTATTCAAGATTTCTCCTGCAGTACAAATCGCTAGCCCAACAAATGAGAAGGAAGTTGAACCAAAAAGCGACAGTGAAGTAAAGGAGATATTAGCACCAAAACCTTTAGGAAGAAAAAAGAAGGTAAGTTAAAGTGAAAATTTTAAAAAATTTTAACGTATGTACATACGCATACTTATGTATATGCATGCAATTTTGTTTTTGTGGTTCACCTCTCAGGAAAGAATGTGTGTTTTTTGTAATTTTTAAAAGGCTTTTCATATGTGCATATACAGAGATATAATAAATACATACCTAGTTAGGTTTGTGTAAAGTGGTGGCATGCAATAATGTTCATAGAATGTGTAAAGAGTACAAAACGAAACTATATAAACCTTTTTGGAAGTGAGCAAAAAAAAGTTCTTTCATGAGGCGCGACAAAACCATGGAAAATGTTTTTTTTAATGAGAAATGAAACAACAAACATACATAGATACATAATTATATTTTTTTATTGCTTAGATGAGACCAGTTGAAATCCGCAAAGTAGCTGATAAAAAAATAACCGAAGTGGTTGGATTTGACATACAATGCCGTAAAGAACTGCACCAGCTTCAGGTAGCAAATCAGCAACGGGAATCCCAATACCGCGATGAACTGCACCAGCTGCAAATAGTAAGCGAAGAAAAAAAGGCAAGAAACCTTGACCTTCAATATAAAATTCTTAAGGAGAAGTACGAAGATACCCAGCTTTTTAAAAGTAAACAAATTGGTATGTTCTTTTTATTTAAACTATTTATTGAAATAAAGTTATATGTACTATAAATATACGTAAATACATAAATATTTCTTTAAGTAAAATTAAAAGGTGACGGTTGTTTTATTTTTTGACGCTCACTGTTGTATGTTGAATTTCAAAAGTCAAATAAAAACTAAAAATGTTTTTGAATGAACGACTTTAAAACAATTGCAGCTCCTCTTCCTTCTACTTGCGTATTAAAGCTATCATTTTCTTCTACTTCGTTTTCTTCTGTGTGTTCCTCTATGGTGTACTCATCTGAAATATACATACATTGTACATTATTACTTACATTATTTGTTTTTACAGATAACGATAAAGGTGACCGAAAGTGTTTAAAGCCCGAAGCCAAAACATTATTTTAAGTTAGTAAATTTGATTTGTTTTTTTTTAGTCAAGTTTGAAATGAATTTTTGTTTTGTTTTTTAATTTTAAGTGAATTTCTGTTTTATAATATTTTAGTCAAGTTTGAAATGAATTTTTGTTTTGTTTTTTAATTTTAAGTGAATTTCTGTATTATAATTTTTTAGTCAAGTTTGAAATGAATTTCTGTTTTATATTTTAATTTTAAGTGAATTTCTGTTTTATTATTTTTTAAGTCAAGTTTCAAATGGATTTCTGTTTTATTATTTTTTAAGTCAAGTTTCAAATGGATTTTTGTTTTGTTTTTAATTTTAAGTGAATTATCTTTTTTGTTTTTTTTATGAATGAATTTCTGTTTTGTTTTTTAATTTTAAGTGTTTTTTTTAATTAAAATTTTATATGAATTTAAGTTTTTTTTTTATTTAAAATGATTTTTTACAAAGTGATATTTTAAATAATTTTATGTTTTTTTTTTGTTAATAAAATACATACATATGTACTATTAAAAAAGAAGCGAAATGTGTTAATCATTTATTAGCAATAGCAAATTTCTACTGCTTAAACTGCTTAAAGAGATTATGCAGCTTTATGTATAATGAATAAAATTTAAAAAAATTTTTTGTTTTGAAAATAAAACCTACTAGGTTTTAACAAAACATTATGTAACTGCCAAAATATTTCCGGTTGAAATGTTCTTACCTGGAACAATATCATTTTCCTCAATAGCAATGTTGTGAAGTACTGCTAGGGCGATTATCAATGTTTTTCCGTTTGCCAGATTAACCGTCAACCCATCTAATAAGCAGCGAAATCGCTGCTTCCAAACCCCGAAGCAACGTTCAACAGAGTTTCTAGTTCCTATCTGTGCAGCATTATATTTGTTTTCCTTTTCATTGCTTGGTTTGGATAGTGGGGTAAATAAATAAGTCTGCAGCTTATATCCCGAGTCTCCCAACAAAATGCCTTTAAACTCTCCGCTTTCAAACCGCTGTTTGATAGTTGACTCGTTAAAAATACGGCAGTCATGAGTGCTTCCTCTCCATCTTGCAACTACATCTCTTATTTTCAGTTTGGCATCGCAAACCACCTATAACAAATTAAAGAATGTATGATAAGATTTATTAATTAGGTATTTCTAAAATATAACTTACTTGAACATTCAAGGAATAGTAACCCTTTCTGTTAATGTAATATTGGGCTAAATCCCCGCCGGTTTTTTTGATGCGTATGTGCGTACCATCAATAGCTCCAATAACGCCTGGGAAATTTTTAATTGTTTTAAATTGCCTCATTAGGATTTCTTCCTCTACAAGAGATGAAGGCATTTTAATTTTTCTATTGCCCCAGCGAGCTAAGGCACGAGCCACTCTGGCTGATATTTTACACACAGTTGCTTGAGATAACCCATGAAGGTCGGCCGCATCATCTTGAATCTGCAATTAATTTGTTATTTGAGCTTTTTGGGAAATTGCTAAAATTAGTTTTTAAATTTATGAATTTATAAATTTAAAAACAAAATTTTTTATTATTGTGAACAAATAGCAATTTTTTCACAATCATACATACTTCTCTTCGACCCCAATATCGTAATGCCACCAAAACTTGCAAGTCGGCCGAGGTACCGCAGCCTCTTCTATCTAACTCAATTTCCGGTTTAACCATTCCAATAATTTTTTTTACGGTGGATTTGTTGAACCGGTATCTTGCTTTGAATAGCTCCTCTGGCATTGCAAAGGGATTTCTTCTCTGCCTAAAATTTTTGGGACGTCTTGCACTCGATATTTCGACGATAGATTCTAAAATCATCGTTTTTACAAAACTGATTTAAATACATTGCACAAATTTTTTATACTCACCAATTCTAGAAATCAAATTTACTATATCCATTGTTATTTTAGCTAGTTTTTTTTATGTGTATTACACTTTTTTATAAAAATAAATAAAAAGACAAAAATGTTTACTTGTTCGCGCGATTTTTAAAATTTTATGTAAACAAACATTGAAATGTCAGTTTATTAAACGCTTAAAGTAGGGTAAAGGCTACTATAAATATATCAAATTTATGAAATGTTTATTAAACGTTTAATAAGCTATTAAACGTTTATAAATACTCTTTTTTCGACTTTTGCTTATTAATCACTTATAGAGCTGCAATGATGCGTTTATAAATTAGACTGTAAATATTCAAAGTATGTAGAACAAAAAATGTTTGTTCCGTGCGCCAAACTAGTAACCAAGTACTTTACCTATTTGAAAGACATTTTAAAATATAATTGCAATGAATGGTAAAAAAAAGTTTGCACTATTTGAAATAAATCTTAATAGATTTTTATATTTTATGCAAAAAGTTATAACGATTTTAAGTTTCAACAGAAAACATATCTCGCGCCCCACGTTATTTTTAACAAAAAAAAATCTATCGAGCAGTTTATATTTAAAATTAATATTCAAACATTAGTTATCGTTTTTCTAGAAAAAAAATTTGTATGCGTATTAAACTTTTTTATTAAAATAAATAAGAAGACCAAAATGTTTAATTTTTCGTGCAATTATTAAAATTTTATTTTAACAAACATTGAAATATCACCTAATTAAACGCTTAAAGTATGGTAAAGGCTACAATAAATATTTCAAATTTATGAAATGTTTGTTAAACGTTTAATAAGCTATTAAACATTTATAAATAATCTTTTTTCGACTTTTGCTTATTAATGACTTATAAAGCTGCAATGATGCGTTTATGAATTAGACTGAAAGTAATTAAAAAATAATAGACTGTCAGCTCATAATATCAACTTCTCAAACCTTTTTAAAAATATAAATTGTAACAAAAAAAATATGCAAAAACATACATTTGTAACCAAGCTTCAAAAAGCTAGTTAAATCTAATTTTATTTAGTTTTATTCACGCACTACTTTTATGACTGATAGGGCATCAAAACTTATGTTTATAAAATATAACTTGGCTTCTTAATTATTCTTAATCATTCTTAATTAAATGCAATTTGTAATTCTTTTGCCTTGTATCCCTTTAATTTAAATGCATTTACGGGATTAAGTTCAATTTTTTATGATTTTTCTGTTTCATCACTCATTTTCTGCAACGTCGCACAGTAGCGCCTGTAGAGCAAAATTTTCATGAGCGCCGATGAAGTTTTGAATAAACCCATGTTATAGGAAACTTTTCAACGATTTCAAATATGCCACTCTTAATAATATCACATTTTTAGTTTAGAAGATATAGCCGTTCAAAGTTGACCGATTTTCGGTTTTCAAAAAAACACACAATTTTTAGTAAATTTGTTGCGATTTAAGGTGTAATATCACGAAAAATAGGTAACGAATCGCCTTATTTTTTGTTTGTATTGATTGAAAAAAAATTAACTGTTTGCTTTGTGTTTCTCCTGGTAAATCACTATTTAAAAACTATCCGTTTTTTCACTATTTTTCAACTTTAACGGAAAATAAAAAAAAATCTATATTTTTCTATATTTGCCATATTTGCAAAACCTGTTCTTTGATTATTTCTTTACATAATCCAAAAGGTTTTATCTGCCCGTACGTGCCCGTTTGGCTTCTAGAGGTAAAAGAGGTTAGAAAGACATGGTTGCAGAAATTGTATGGCGTCCATCCCTTATATGTTTTGACTGATAGTTTGAAAAAAACTACTCATTGAAATTAGCAGGTACGTACCAGAGAATGACAACAAGTACCCATAAGAATAATATACAGAGGTATTTACCCACGCTTTTCGTTATTGTGTATGCACATATTTATAACGCAAAAAGTATGGTTATTACTTATACTTATGCACGGCAATATCTTCACGCAACCATATTCAGTAAACAAAAATACATGAATGTTATGCAGATATTATTCAATAACCATGAATGTGTTTTGGGTATCTGCCATACATTTAAAATATCCATGTTAAAAAAATACCTTCAGTTTTTTTGGCACTTCTGTGCAAAAATGAAAAAATTTTTTTTTACCAAAATTGTGCTTTGATCACTTGGCAGGTATGGGACTATGTAAATATTTTTTATGATACATAAAATAAATTTGTCATCAGCATTGCCTATGTAAAACTACACATAAGCTCTATATTTTTATAAAAAATAGGACCACGAGGGGTGGAAAGGGGCAATTTCTGCTCTCCGAAGCTATCTAACAGATTTTATTGAAATTTAAAACATTGATAGATCCATATTTATATGGACACATAAGCTTTGTATTTTTTAGAAAATAGGACTAGGAGGGAAGCTCGGGGGTATTTTCTGCCTCTGCAAAACCATCCAACAGATTTTAATTAAATTTAAAACATAGAAAGGGGCCTACTTATTTGGACACATAAGCTATATAGTTTTTTAAAAAATAGAACTAGGAGGGAGATATGGGGTATTTTCTGCCTCCCCAAAACTTTCTTAAAAATTTTAATGAAATTAAAAATATAGATACACAGTAGCTATGTATTTTTTTTTTTTTCAAACTAAGACCACGAGGAGCAAATTACATGTTCGTTTTGGATCGAATATTAAAAAAATTTTGTTAAACAGCAATTTTGACACACATGCAGAATAACATGTGACCTAAAAAGTTGACAAGTCAGATGTAAAAAACATGTCGCAGACGCTATAAAAACCAATGTAAATAAATGTATTGAGTGGTTGTTTCACTCTTTCTTATTAGCACAACATACAAATCCATACTTACAAGCATACATAAAAAGCCATGTCTGTGGTTTTCACGAATAATCGCGTAAGTCGGTTTTAACCGAAATTGAGATAATGATGTCAAAGTGCTACATTTTGCATTAGGTTTTTATAAGTATTAAGCTTTTTAGAATATAATGTAGTATTATTAATTTTTTTCTGCTAAAAACAACTTAAGTTAACTGTTTAATAAAATATTTTGCTATTATAACGATTTATGTCGACATACATCGCCAAAAATTGTAAAATTGCTGAATATGTTTCCAAATAAAAAGCATATGTGATGTTATGTTGTTATTCGTGCAAAAAATATGAACCTATTTCTTGAAAATTTTTCTATTAATAACAACTTATATGTACATGTGCGTTAATTGTTGACTTCTTTAGTTGC
The DNA here is from genome assembly GCA_963931875.1 of Pollenia griseotomentosa. NCBI lineage: Eukaryota > Metazoa > Arthropoda > Insecta > Diptera > Polleniidae > Pollenia > Pollenia griseotomentosa. The sequence continues at coordinate 169,096,193 of OZ007562.1, read as the reverse complement.
AACAACAGCAGATGAGCGGTTGTTTGTAATTTTAAGTCCATACGTTGTGCTATAAGTATCAAAAGCTCTGAATATGTCGCCAACTTGTGTGCTAAAAATAACAACGTAAGTCGTCATGTGTGATTAAAATGATAACATTTATTTTCACAAAAAAGAACTTATGTGGAGATATGATGTTATATTGCACACACTTAATGAGTCAATCAAACATATGCATTTTTAATCCTTTTACAGATTGTGATCCTGTGAGGATTTTTTCATGAAAACTATGTATAATACGTAGAAAGTCACTCTTAAGAGGATAGTAAAGAAAAAATTTAAAAAAGCATCTACAGAAGCCGCAATTGAAAAAAATAATTGTTTTTGCTCTCCTGAAAAGTTTGGTTTTATAACTTACGCGATTATTCGTGAAAACCACAGATGTATGCCTTCTCGTGCCACTTATCTATGCTTTGCGGGTGTGACAGCGACAAGTGCATGTGTATGGTAGCTGCGTTTATATTTTAACAACTACAGTGTGTAAAATAAATTATGTAAAATTAAAAAAAAAATAATTTTTTTGGCTTTACGAAACTGTCATAAAAGCATATTACATGTAGAAGATTTTATTTGAGTTTTCTTTGATACAATTCTTGCTTTAATTTGCAAAACATTATAGCAGTTCATACTGAATTAAATTATTTTTTTAATTGATTTACCTAAAATGAGGAAATTTTTAATACATATTGTTTTAAAAAAATTTTTAAAGTCAAAGTTTTAAATCAGTTTAAAAAATTAAGTATGAAAATTAAGAAAATTTAATATGTTTTAAATTTATTTCCAGCCAAAACCATTTATTGTGATTAAATGTTAATAAAAATATTTGCGCTTAGTTTTTTGTGTTTGCTGTACTTTAAAATTCTCTGATCAGTACAGTTGCAAAATTTTTTTGACATCAATGTTGTAGATTCTATAGAAAATGTTGCATGCCCATGTTATACTCACACTTGTTAGTTTTACCGTTAAACTAAAACGCAGTTAGCTAAAACGCAAAAAGTCGTAACTAACAAAAAATTAAAAATCAGCTTTTTGATTGATTTTATATGAATGCCATTAAAATACATGTCTGGACACTTCTTCGATCAAAAGTGACGCTTTTATTAACAAAAAACAAAGGGACGTAACTACAAGTGTGTTTATTTTCTTAATGCAAAACCGCGTAATTACACATTTTTTCTAACAAATAAATTAACTTTAGTTATAAGAAGAATATTGATAACTTTGTTTTTTTTTAATTACTTTTATTTTTTATTTTGCAATAAATGTTGTTTAGTTTTAAGAATAATAAATGAATGTATTACTATCTTCACTACACATTATTAAAAACATGATTGAATTAAAATTTAATTTACAAAAATAAAAATAGCCGTTTTTTATAAGTATTTTTCCCTGGTCCATATAATATAATCCATATAAATATGAATCTATCAATGTTTTAAATTTCATTAAAATCTGTTGGATAGTTTTCGGAAGGCAGAAAATACCCCCGAGCTTCCCTTGTGGTCCTATTTTTTAAAAAATATATAGCTTATAGGTCCATATAAATATGGATCTATCAATGTTTTAAATTTCATTTAAATCTGTTAGATAGTTTTGGAGAGGCATAAATTGCCCCATATTTTTCTGAATAACAACACACAAAAACTTTTGCCTAGTTTCTAAATTTTTAAAATTGCATAAGCCATCTCTGCTCTCTCTCGCGCTCTGTATATTTACGTTATACTTACGGTAATACACATACTTATATGGGTATTGCAGATAGCTAACAGAAATTTTATTTACATATATCTGCATGTACATTCAAAAAGAAGAATGAATATGCAAATACACATTGGCAGCGTATACCTATACATATTCAACTTTAGCTTGTTATACCCACCAAACAATTTTCGGAGCGCTCCTAAATATGACTCTTAAAAGATACCTTTTCTTGAGGGTTTTATGATTACCCTCCTAATTTATGAGCAATTCTGATTGATTTCGGAGCCTGTAGAATTCAGGACTCCTAAAAGACTCATTTTTATGAGCAATTTAGGAGCACATTCCTAGAAAACTCTTATTTATGAGGGTTTTCTGAGGGGCAACGGTAGTTTGTTTTCTTATTCTTAATAATTTCAATATTTTGCGTTTGTCTGTCATTATTGTGATCATTTTGCGCTGTTCGGTTGTGATTTTGATAAGTACCAGTATATGCGCTGAACAAATGCTTATTATTCATTTATTTTATTTATTTTTTAACCTTTTCAATAATGTTTTTTGTGTACTTTATGTGTGAATAGTTGACTAAACATTGTCCTTATAAATCTTTTCATTAGACAAAACTATCCATTTGAAGCCTTTGTTAAAAGAAAATTAGGTGGTTTTGTTCGTTGAAATTGGTTTAAAATGATTATTATTTCCATGCACAAAACATATATTAATAAAACTTTTCTCTTAAAAGCTAACAAGCATAAATTTACAAATAAAATGAATACCCTAATTTCAAGAAAAAGAAACACTCCTATATCACTCTTTCTTGGCTCCGAAATCCCTCTTTTATGACTCTTTTAAGAGGTTTTTATGGTTGATTTGTGAGCAAAAAGGCTCACAATTTTCCATACAAATCGTTAAATTTAGGAGTCCTAAAACGCTCATATTCAGTACAAAATTTTTTGACGGTTTCATAGGGAAACACGCTCATTTCTGAGGGTTTTAGGAGCTTTTTTCTGAGCGTTTTGCTCATAAAAAAGAGTCTTCAGCGTTGCCATTTTGGTGCCTTTCGGGTATTTTTTGGTGCTTTTTTGCTTATGCAATACCCGAAATTTTGTTAAACACCCGTTTTTGAAAAGCGGGTATTTATAGTGCTTTTGACAATTTCTCACAGTGCTTTTAAGTGCCTTTTAAGTAATCTACATATATTTTTGGCACTGAACCATTTTGCTACTATTCTGTAAACACAGCGAATACTTTTTTAACCAACTGCGTATTATTTGCATTTATGTTTTGAGTAGTTTTCGCAAACTCTTCTTGGCTTTTCTCAAGTATCATCAGTGATGATTTATGGTGCTTTTTGATGCCTCAAAACGCCAAAATTGTATCCTTAGTGCCAAACTTGCCTTTTCAATTTTTCGTTAGTGCCTTTAATGCTTTTTAAAATTTTTATTTTTTTTTACCATTTTTTAAAACTTCGGTTATAAAGAGGATGATTTAGATGAGATTAGCTATTTGGAGTACAATTTTGAGAAAGCCTGTAAAGATTTTAAGATTTCAAATGATAAAAAAAAAGTGATAAAAGAAAGTTGCATTCGTTTTACCACAAACTTTATTTACGAGGTTTGAGCTAGGCTTCCTAGCAATTTGGAAATTTTACAAAACGTTGTACTTTTAAGCGTTGACAACATAATTAGTAATCGTAATAAAAACGATGTATTTGTTTTCGGTAAAAATTTTTTTAAAGATGTAGACACTGTTTCAAAAATAGAAAATGGCTTGAAAAATATTAAGAATTGTAAATGGAAAAATAAACAACGATTTTGAGTCATGTAGAAAAAACGTATTTAAAAGTTTAAAACATGCAGTCGGAAACCGTATTTTTCGAGCTACGAAAATCGAGCTCGCACTGTATTACTTTCTAACTGTTTTATGGCCAATTCAAACTCCAAATGATTTGGATACTATTATTTTTATTGAAGATAATAATAATACATTTAAAAATTTTTATATACAAATGTAAATATATTTATTATTTAATTTTAAATGAAAATGGTCCCCCATCTACGCCGTCGACTTTTTTAAAATTTTGGAGGTATTTAATATTCGGCACAGCCGAAGGCAATTTGTTTTGTGTTTAATTAAATTGTAAAAACGGATTAGTGCTTTTTTACGCTTTTTTTTGTTCAAAATAGTGCTTTTTAGTGCTTTTTTTAAATTTTAAAGTGCTTTTTGCTCTCAAAAAGATGGCATCACTGAGAGTCTTTTAGGACTCATATTGTTTGCTGGGTAGGTATTGGTATGTGTGTGTATGGTTTTGATCTTTACTCATGCATGTCCATACATGTTTTTTCACTAATATTGAAAGAGTACTTAAAATTATACTTTTGTCATTCTCTGGTGTCTACTATATTACATTTCAATATAGTAATAGGAGGAATGACATTCTTAACATTTGTTGTTATAACAGCAGCTTCATTATTATCAATTTGTAATGTTTGTAAAGGTTGAAAATAATTTGTATTGTTTACGGCATTGCCGTTATTATTTTTTGTTTTTTTCATCACGTAATTTTGTGAGTTGAAAGGAGTCTCATTTTTATCTAGTGTTCTCTTAATTTTTCAAATATAATTTTTTTTTATTTTTTTGTATTAATTCAAGCTTGACTTGATATTAACACATCCGACGGCAATACGACTTTCAACAACGATGTGCTCAGAACAAGATCACAGCGTAAACTGATTAGCAAATATGTTTTCTTCCGTTCCGAACGGAATTGTTCTCTGTGAAATGGCTGATTATGTATTAACTGAGCTGGCTACTTTAAGACATTTAGGTTATGATCCTGTAGACATCACATCACAAGTCGAGAAGTGACATCTAAATCGTTGTAGTTCATGAACTGCCACAAAAGAGGCAAACTTTCATCACCATAGCGTATCATCCATTGTATTTTATATATTTTTATACAAATGCTGGTCCATCTTTGTGGCTTTTCTAACAAGTCATCCAATACCATAAAAAACACGCCTTCTAAATCATTATATTCCCAACTCTGTGTTTAATAAGTTTTTATATCCACACCACAATAGTGAAGAGGATATTATGCATTTGTGCTGATGTGTGTCTTAATCGATCTAGCGATGTCTCCCTGACTGGCTGGCTGGCTGACTGCCATGTTACCTTGTGCGCAAAGTAGAGGTCGCAATTTTGAAGATAGTTTGATGAAATTTAGTGCATAGGTTCTAATTGGCACAAAGACCAAGTTATGAAATGGGGCGAATCGGTCCATAATTTCATTTAGCCCCCATACATGCTGCTTTCCGAAATAAGGTCTTTGTGCCCACTATCAAAACAATTTTAATGAAATTTAAGACTTAAATAGATCCATAAGCTGCGCATTTTTTAAAAAATAGGACCACAAGGGAAGAGAGGGTGCAATTTCTGCCTCTGCGAAACTATCTAACAAATTTAAATGAAACTTAAAACATGTGGTGTAGGGTATCATATGGTCGGGCATGACCGGTCATACTTTGTTACTTGTTTTTAAGTTTCCTTTGTTGAAGTCTGCTATCTGTTTCGAATTTTTTTTGAACATAAATTGGTTTCTGTTGTGCGATGCGGCTACGCATCTACAACTATTAGAATAATTCGTTGTGCTGGCTCTAATTCTAATTTTAAGTCTCTAAGGCCCGTTTTCACATGAGCCTTAGGTAAACATAGATTAAATAGAAATATTGGTATTTTAAATAAAAAAAAACAAAACTAAAGGAAAATAAAGAATTTCATAATTAAAGCTTCGTTCACAATAGGCAGCAACATTTTCACTGCTGTTTACAATAGAGAAACAATTTTTATACCCTCCACCACAATAAGTTGTGAAGAGGGTATTCCGTGTTAAACTTTTTTATTATTTATCTCAGACCCCATAAAGTATGTATATTCTGCCTCTTTGACTAATTCTTAGCCGCTTAAGCCATGTCCATCTGTCTGTCCGTCTGTTGAAAACACACTCACTTTCGAAAAACTCAAAAGAAATAAACAAGCTAGGTCTCAAATTGCTTGTAGTTATCCTTAGCAGTTTGGGATCGAAATCCAGCAAAATCGGTTCAGTAGGATCAGAGCTATGAATCAAAATGTGGAACCACAACTTAAAAAAAAACTGATAATTTTGTTACAAAAACTAACATAAATGGTGGAAAAATGCACGGAGCGCTAAGAGATTTTGCAAATCGGTCCACAGTTTACTCTAGGCTTCATATAAACCCTACTCCCGAAAAACAGTTGGGTACGCCTAAAACCGTAATTAATAATACTATCATAACAAAATTTGGCACGTCACAGTTTTTTAGGACTAAAATGACACTGTGAAATTTCGTGAAGATCGGGCCATAATTTACCCTAGGCCCGATATAAGCCTTTCTCCCGAAAAACAGTTTAGTACCTAAGTTTGTGCCTAAGGACCACAATATATTAAGCTGTACTTTGAACTATTCAATACGAACTAGTAACAGTTATGAAAAAGAAACACGCCATTGCAACTATGATCGAGTTAAAGAATAAGCTGCTTAGGTTAGGTTCCATGGGCAGCCATCAGAAGACGGCTCACTTGGGTCCTCAATTGGTCCCTTTGTGATACCCGGCGCCAATGCCCATCCATTGGAGCAGTTACTCAGATGGTGTCACTGCAAGTTCCAACCACTTCGTCTTCCTAGTGAAGAGAAGGAGCGATTTTAGTTCCATCCCAGACAGATCCCCCAAACAGGAAAACACCGGTCCCCCCAGGTATTCTTCCCTTATGCCCCGCAGTCCAGGGCAGTGACAGAGGAAGTGAAGCACAGTCTCCTCTTCCTCCTCGTTCTGACAACTCCTACAATAGTCGTTGAATTCCAGACCCATTCTTCCAGCATGAGTCCCCACCGGCCAGTGTCCAGTCAAAACCGATATCACCAACCTAATCTGGTTCCTGCTGAACCCGAGTAGAGAGCCAGTTCTCCGTTTATCATATCCAGGCCAGAGGATCCTGGATATCAAGCAGGTGGACTCACAGGTCCACCGCATCTGCGCTATTCTATAAGACTCGCGCTCGATGAGTAATTTACAGTGAGCTATTGGAAGACCAACAAATTGATCGATGAATACGTCATCCATGCGACCACCCTGTCTAGCCAGCCCATCTGCCACTAGATTGCCTGGGCACTCCGAGTGACCAGGTATCCATATAAGCGTTACCCTTGAATGTTTCGCAATCTCATTCAAAGACATCCGATATTCTGCAGTCAACCTAGATGTCGAGTAGGCACCCGCCAAAGAAGCAAGGGCAGCCTTGCTGTCAGTAAATATACGTATATCTCCCGATATGCGATGATACCTCAGCCAGTTTGCCGCCCGCCTTATAGCCGAGATTTCTGCCTGCAGGACACTACATCCATCCGGCAGACGAAAGGAAACCTTCACATCCAGTTCCTCTATGAAGAAACCTCCGCCAGCCCTCTCACCTTTCCTCGAACCATCGGTATAGACCCCCAGGGTCGGTTCCCGGAAAGTATCCAAGAGCACGTTTCCGTGCGCCACTCGTGTAACAAACCCCGCACCAAAGAACGGTACCGGAGTGCAGTAGTCCACTCCATCAGGGACAATCGTACTTCTGATTATCCTGGCGTGTCCATAGTCACGGGTCGACCAGCCGCCAGCCGCGTGCAGCCGTGTCGCCGAGCAAAGAGCCAACTGTTTGGCCGTTATATCCACCGGAAGCCAGTTCAAAATCGTAAACAGCGCCTTCGTGGGGGTAGATCGCATAGATCATGTGATCATCAACGCGACAAGTCTGTATACTTTCTCAAGCATCCCGCGGTGTATGCCCTTTTCCAGTGCAGTCCACCATACAACGACCCCATAGTACAGGGTCGGCTTTACCACTGCCTCAAAGATCCAATTGACACACCTCGGGCTCATACCCCAGTTTCTGCCTATTGCACCCCTGCACGCATATATGGCAACTATTGCCTTCTCCACTCTCATCCGGACATTTAGTCCCCATGACAGCCGGCTATCCAGAACCACGCCCATATACTTGGCACTGCGAGATATCTGAAGCTCAGTTCCGTTTAACCTCGGAAGCTTAAAGTCCTCGGTCCTATACTTCCTCGTAAAGAGTACCAGTTCCGTCTTAGACGGATTTACACCCAGACCGCATGATGCACTCCAGGTGCTTAGTACCCTCAGGGCAGCCTCCATACACTGGGACATTACGCCCAAATGCTTCCCTCTTATAGCCACTGACACATCATCAGCATACGCCACTGCCTTGATCCTCATATTGTCCAACTTTGTCAACATGGTGTTCATAGTCAGGTTCCACAATAGTGGGGATAGAACTCCCCCCTGGGGAGTACCCCTGTTCACCAGCCTCTGAACGCTGGTTTCACCTATTGAAGAGCAAATGACCCTATTCCTCAGTAGATTGTCAGCAAATGTACATATGCCAACGTCGATCCCCAGATTCCCCATGGACGTCACAATAGAGTCCGGGTTGACGTTGTTGAAGGCCCCCTCAATATCGAGGAAGGCCACAAGTGTGTACTCCTTGAATTCGAGCGATCTCTCAATTGTTCCAACCAGAGAGTGAAGAGCCGTCACAACAGACCTGCCCTTCGTATAGGCATGTTGAGAGGCAGAGAGTAAACCCCTTGGGATGGTCATCCTCAAGTGCACATAAGCTGCTTCAGTTAAGGAAAAATTTATATTAGAAGAGGCATATCTTATAATATAAAAAGCACATCGAATGATAGTTCTGTTATTAATGTTAATGGTGATAATAATAATGGTTTGGTGGAATACATCTTAATAGAAGTTATATCTCAACAAAGAAAATTGCTGGTAGGTAGTTTATTACATTTTTTTTCAATTTTGGAGAATTTCACAGCGTTATATAATGACGTTGTCCTTGTTGGTGATTTTAACTGGAACCTTTTAATTGACTCAAGCATTATTGACATCTTGGCACCATTGGGACTTCTTCCAACCAACATAACTACACCTGCTCACTTTACCTCGTCCAACAGCACCTTAATTGATCTTCTTTTTGTTAGTAATGTAAGTAATGTTATATTATACGATCAACTGTCTGCCCCGTGTTTTTCTAAGCACGATTTATTATTTATGACCTATAATTTTCAACTCCAAATCTCACCCTATTCAATAACTTTTCGTGACTTCGAAAATATTAAATACGCCACATTGGAATTAGAACTTCTTAGAATTGATTGGAATGCAATCTTTTATATGGTTTCAACAGAGGATAAACTAGCCTTTCTTGAACGTAATATATTATATTTGTTTGATCAAGATGTTCCATTAAAAACTAAAGTAGTGGGTCAAACAAAAAGACCATGGTTTTCATCAAATATTAAACAAGCTATTTATCATAGAGACCTTGCATTTTCACGTTGGAAGCGGTTTAGAACCAACGATCTACATGTTGAATATTGTTTGGCGAGAAAAACAGTACACAGAACATTAAACAGGAAAAATCAAAATCTTACACTAAAAAGTTCACCTTGGCTCTGGGATCAAAAAAAAACATGGAAGGCTGTAAGGGAAATCGGTATCGGTAAATCTGGAAATTATGACCCTGTTATTATTGATCCAGACGTTATTAATGTAAAATTTGTGAATATTCCTATGGTAGAAGCAGATATTGATTTTTACAATCACAACCATGACAATCGTCAACCCCATTATAACTTCTCTTTTGATTGCGTAGACCAGTTTGACGTTATATGTTGTATGCTGTATGTCAATTTAATCAAATGCAGTTGGCGTGGACGAAATCCACCCAAGATTTTTTAAATTAATTCTCCCAAGAATATTGCCCTTTGTTACACATGTATTTAACACCATAATTACCACCAGTCATTTTCCCTCAAATTGGAAAAAATCTAAAATAATACCAATACCCAAAACTAAAACAGAATTTAGGCCAATTGCCATTTTACCCTTTATGTCGAAAATATTTGAGAGGATAATTTACAATCAGATATCGCTTTACGTTAATGATCATAATCTGCTTAATAATAAACAATCTGGGTTTCGGAAAAACCACAGTTGTATAACTGCACTTGTAGATGTTGCGGAAGATATAAGAAGTGGTATAGATGAACGAAAAACAAATATCTTAGTACTTTTGGACCATTCAAAAGCCTTCGATACAGGCGATCATAACGTCCTATGTTACAAACTACAACACATGTTTATGTTTTCTACAGCTGCTACACGTCTGATATCAACATATCTTACCAGCAGGCATCAGTATGTTCAAAGTGGTAACAATAAATCAAAACTTCTACCTGTAGCCAGGGGTGTACCGCAGGGGTCAATTATTGGGCCCCTTCTATTTTCGCTTTATGCTGATGACCTTCCGAGTCAACTTACACACTGCAAAGTCAGAATGTATGCTGACGATGTTCAGATTTACATCAGCTGTGATACATCTGAAATTGAACAATGTGTCTTAACTCTGAATACTGAGTTAAAACATATTTATGAATGGGCTACTGCTAATGGTCTTAGTATAAGCCCAAAAAAATCTAAATATCTTGTTATCCAAAAACGAACTACTATAACCGATCATATACCTGATATTTTTCTTAGTAATGAACGTATTGAAAGGGTATATACAGCAAAAAATCTTGGTATTATTTTTAATAAGAACCTGACATGGTGCAACCATATTAATTATGCATGTGGCCGTACGTATTCCATGCTTAGAACTCTCTGGCAAACGCAGTATTGTACACCTATCAAAATAAGAATACTTCTTGCAAAAACCTATTTATTGCCAATTCTGATGTATGGATGCGAATTATTTGTCAAATGTGATGCCGCAAGTGAAAGAAAATTAAACTCAGTCTTTAAATGTATTGTACGATACGTATATGGCGTAAAAAGGTTTAATTCTGTTTTTCCTTTTACGGTAAAACTTTATGGTATTCAGTTTGATGACCTTCTCAAAACAAGAGTACTGATATTAATGCACAAAATCGTGTTTACTCAACAACCACAACATCTGTATAGCCGCCTTACCATATCTAGCTCTAATAGAGGTAAAAGAATTTTATTGTTTAGACACCAAAGTTTAACATCTGATCGGCAATTTTTCCTTAATGCAATCCATCTTTGGATGCTTTAAATGCTTTAAAAAAAGCATTCTAAATTTGTTTGCGTGTTCATTTTTTTTTTTTTTTTGTGTTATGATTTTTAATATTATCATTTTGTTAATTTTCAATTTAATTTATTATTTAATAATTTTTTTTCTCTGTTAAATTTTTTCTTTTGTTTTAAAATTTTATCATTTACAAGTAACAATTTTTATTTTTAATGTTTCTGCTAAAACAATGTTCTATACTGCAATAAGAGGCTTTAAGTCTTGTGGAAAATTTAAAACTTAAAATTCAATCAAATCCAAGAGATGACTGTAACGCGCTCATATCTCTGCAATATAATGGCAATATTCTTAAATTCCAGCACACTAATGTTATTGAGGTTTATAATTTAATTTCACAGTTGGATATAAACAAAACCCCGGATGTACTTAAAACACATAAAGTAATTCCAATACCGAAAGAAAATATCTGTAATGATGTTAATAAGTTTAGACCCATCGCAGTGCTATCAGCAATTTATAAAATATTCGAAAACATTTTATACAGCCAAATTTCCACATTTCTTGAAAATGAAAATTTAATTTATCCTAACCAATACGGTTTCAAAAAAGGTTGTGGTACTGATGAGGCTGTTAAAAATGTTGTCAATTTTATATGCAACAGTTTAGATAATAGTTTTGCAGGCGTAGGAGAAATGTTTTATGATTTTTCAAAAGCTTTTGATTTTGTTGACCAGTCTATTTTGCTAAAAAAGTAACGATATTATGGATTAAGAGGAAAAGAGCTTAAACTATTGGAAAGTTATTTGATAAATCGTAAACAATTTGTACAGATTAACAACGACAAAAGTACTCTGGCTAATGTTAAATATGGTGTTCCGCAGGGATCTGTTTTAGAGCCTTTATTATTTACAATATATCTAAATGATATAAATAACCTGGGACTTCATGGAAGAATTTTTTTATATGCTGATGATATGTGTACTCTTTACCCATACAAAGAAAATCTTTTCGTAAAAACAAACAAAACGGGATGTTGCTTTAGAAGTGAATTCCATAAAATATTTGGGTATTTGTCTCCAAAGTTATATTTCGTGGAATAATCATATACAATATTTGAAATCCAAAATTGCACCAGCTCTTGGAATTTTATACAAGTTAAAACACTGTCTTAATATTGAAACCAAGTTAATAACTTGTCAGTCGTTAGTACAGAGTCATCTGAATTACTTAACTCTCGTATATGGTTTTCGAAAAAATACTTTAAGGACGGTACAAATGCTTCAAAACAAATCATTAAAAGTTGTTTACAATCTCCCCATTATGTATTCTACATTGTTGCTGTACAAAGATGTTGTAAAAAAAATATTACCAATATATGGATTATTTAAAAGTCAATTGCTGATTTACGTTTACAAAGCAACACATGGAATCGGGCATCACACAATAAATTTTACAAGAAAACAAACTGTCTTTTATACTAGAAGTAGCCATCATTTACGAACCTTAAGATGTCGTTTGGAAATTACAAAACAAAAGATTGAATATTCGGGTAATTTATAAAAAAATAGTTTGCCTTTACAAATTAAAGACTGTTGTACAAAAAAAAGTTAAAGGATTATTTGTTGCAAAATATTGATATGTTTCTTGCAGGGCTGTGGAGTCGGAGTCGGAGTTGAGGAGTCGGAGTTGAGGTTTTTGTACCGGAGTCGGAGTCGAAGTACCCACAAAAACTAGCGACTCCGACTCCGACTTGCATTACAATTTTTCTAATATTTTTTAAAATAAAAAATTTTAATGACCAATTTCTCCAATTCTTTTTAAATATCAATTCATATTTAAATATAATTTTTCTAATAATTTTATTTTTATTTGACATAAAAAAAACAAATTTTAAACACAAATTGATATTTAGATAAATTAGTGGAATTGGCCATAAGGGTCTGCTTTTTGAAATTGTGAAGTCTGAAAATAAGGACCAGTATACTTTTCATATGAGTAGGTGAGTTTCAAAAATTAAAAAATTGAGATAACATCTTATTTTGACAATTTATAAGAATAGTTATATAGATTGTATCAAAGCATGTCCTTTTCTATGTTTTAATGTGACCTCAAATTTCTGTAACAAAAACCAGCGGGTTCACTATTTGAATTTCGCCAAGATATCGTTAATGAAATAGAGCCGAATTAAGGAATTTAAAAATTAAATTTGTAAAGATGTTGTTTTTTATTTATCGTATATTTACAAATATATAGCCATATAGCCAAAAATAGCCATGTTCATAAATATGACTTGAAATCTGCTGTAGCTCCTGTGGTGAAAGCATTAAGTGAACTACATTTGAAGTTCCAACCTTCAAGGTGAATTATAATAGAATAAAAGGAAAAGGAACTCGGAAAAATACATGACATTGTTCCAGATATAATTCCCATCAATGTGGGAAAAATGATTTGAGAATACTTTTATCTACTCACTTTAGGGAAAATTGGAGAGATAATAAAGACTTGCAATTTTAAATTTCGGTCTTGGACAATAATAATATTGAATTAGGAACGGAAAAATGCAATGGCGAGTACACTTAAGAAAAAGATTTAAATTTAGCAGTTTAAAAATTCACATTTTTTTTAACTCTGCAGGTGGGAGATAAACTACATCAAGCCACATTTTGAAAACTTTACAGCAGACCGCGCAAACATGTTGATAATCGCAAATGATGTTTATGTTATAAAAATGTGCATTTGTACGAATATTTTATATGATCCTAACATATTTTTTTTATGTCGATGATATACTTAAAAAATTACGTCCTAAAAGGTTCGTTACCTTATATGGTACTGTTCCATGCCTTGAGACAAACAGCACCAAGTCCAACAACAAAAGGGGTGCTATTTCCCAAAAATAATTATATAAATTGTAGAACTAACATCTGAAGGCGCATATGCATGTTTTAATAAACTTTATAAAATTTTCCTGAGAATGATTTGACTTAATAAATAAAATGTATATTAAAAACAAAAGACCTCACTTCACAATTTGCAAAAAAGGACTGTCCTTTGCCTCTATTAATATTGTGGTAAACAACACTAAGTACAATTGATGCCTTTAACGTCTAAGCCAATTGGACTTGCTGTTGTTTTCAACTTTTCTATCTCGAAAGCTACATTAGATAGGACTTATGGAAATTCACACATCCAGAAATTCCAACAGTATAAAAAACGTTATTTGAAAAAGATGTGAATTGGTGTAGTTTATCTCTCCCCTACAGAACTATTTTTACATTTTTTAGCACTGTTTGCATAATATTAATAAATTAATATAACCTTTAAAATATACTAAAATTCAATGATCGCATACAGATTGAAGCAAAACTCGTTTCTTTCGAAAGTTCGTAACAAAACTCGTTCGTTCTAAAATTAAATCTATTATTTTTTTATATTTCAGTTGGTTTAAATTTCTCAACTGTTAAGTTATAAGTCAAGAATTTCATAACACTTTAGAATTGAAAAAAGGTTCAACTCATTTGGTCTATTTAATCGGGCACTATATGTTTTTTGCATTTTTTCCAAAATCCAAAGAAAATATTTTGCAGCTTTCCTACTCATATGTTAGTAACTAGTATGATAAAGCTCAATGCGCGGCACGTTAGAATTAAAATATCGATTTGAAATTTTTACAGAATCATTTTCTTGCTATATTTAACCATTTAACAGGTACTAAATTAAAAAAGAGTTTAAAGTCAAAAAAAAAACTAGTCTCTTAAATAATGCTAGGTTAGAGTAGGAGTCGGAGTCGGAGTTGGAGTCGGAGTCGGAGTCGTGCTTAAAAAATTTCACCAAAAGGAGTCGGAGTCGGAGTTATAACTTTTTCTTAACGACTCCACAGCCCTGGTTTCTTGTTTTATTTGTCTTGATTATTGCCAGTATGTCTCGTTAATGCCCTAGAGGCGCTGAGACTTTGAATATTGTATGAATTTAAAAACAGAACATTTTGTTTTAATAAAACCTTATATAACAAAAAAAAACCGTAATTTATAATGGTATCAATATAAAATTTAATACTTCACAGTTCTATAGGAATAGTAATCACACTAATAAATTTCGTGATGATCAGTCCATAATTTACTATAGGCCCCATATAAGGCCCACTCTGGTAAATTAATTAAATACGCCTAAAATCGTAGCAGATATATTTATTGTGGTAAAATTTCTTCCAACTTAGTTTCATATGGCTAGAAAAAATATCATGCAATTTTGTGATATACGTTTATTAAATTACCTTAGATCCCATATTTAGCGGCCTTCTGAAATTCACTGTAAACGCTAAAACGAATTTCGCCACTGTATTGAAATTTATGTTTTTTAATACAACAAATACCTCTGCGGAATTTTGGGATGATTGGTTCATAACTTACCATGGCTCCAATATAAATCCCCCTCCTGAAAATCATTTAAGTTTGGCTTAAATTGTTACGAATCAAGATATTTTACTCAAGATTGTCGGTCAATAAGTTAATATTTTTTTTTTTTTTTCTTAAACCAAGCCATCAAATATGTTAAGAATAAGAAAATGTTGGCTTGGACGAGAATCGTACAAAGTTTTCTTATTCTTTCCGCGAATAAAACCCACATAATAGAAATAAAAATTTAAGTGTAAACTCTAAATTTACAATGAAATAGCTAAATTGCCATTATTTATAGACAATAGCGGCCAAGTTCACCATGAAACGCGCTGTCACAATCGGATTTTCCAATTGCAATCGTTGACGCCGCGCTATTTAGGGATGGATGCTTCATACAAATTGTATATGCATGAGAATTTTTGACAGCTAGAAAACGCTATTTGCTCTTGCTTAGGCACAGTTGTAAGTGTACAATTACTTTTTTAATTCGTTTCTGTATTTCTAGCATCGTAAAATTTCTCACATGAAGTGTGAAACAAAAATTTCCATCGTTTCACGATTTGTGCAAAAAAAATTGTTTCTGTATTTGAATGCGAAAATACAATTTAGTGTCATGGTGAAATAAACCGTTGGCAGTACTACGCCAGATGTCGATTTTTTGCTTTAGTATTGTTTGTCTAGTCTTATGTCAAAGTTTTCTTTATGTTTAGAAAAAGTCCATGTTTTGTGCTGTGATTATTGTATCGCAATTAAGTTTTTGAATGTGAGAGTGAAAACATTGGGTAAAATTTACGTATTTCATACGTATTTTCAAGGTCCGTTTGTTTACTTTTCTAGTATAATCCAGTAGGTGAGTAAATTTTTTTTTTCAAATTATTTTTTTTTTTTTTAGTATTTTTGGTGATCTAAAAACTAATAAATCAGTTACAGTTACACTAACAAAACAACGAATCATAAATGACTCATCAAGAAGAGCCGCGGGTAGGAAACCATTTTCTCCCGACAAAATATCTTTTACCTAGCATTTACACATGCCGCTGCCAGTTCGAAAAACTCAATACACTCACACTTTTTTACTTATACACTCACATTTTTCGCAGATCCAGTGGCACTTAATGACAAAACGATAAACAAAGTTACCCTGTTAAAAATTAAATGCAAATTTACTGTATTATTATCGAATTGCAATTCAAGTTTTAACTTGATAAATGTATTATTTTGATTAATTTTTTGAAACGTGAATTAATAAAAGCAAGTTTGTTAATTATAAAGCATTAATATTGTTAAGGTAATGCTTATATAAATATATGTAAACCATTTCCCCAAAAATGTGCGACATTTTGAAAATGAAATCGCAGTGGCATGTGTAAACACAAAAGCCAATGGCATGAGATTCGACTATTTCGAACAATTTTTCTTTGGTAATATGTATGTATACAACAGTGGCATGTGTAAAGGCAGGGTTATAATCAGAAATAAGCGCTTATTCTTCACGAACAAAATGAACGCATATGAGCTCAATAATAAATGATACACTTGTTCTGAGAAAATTGTACCCTACCGACAGTGTGGCTAAATTTAAGGAAAAAAATGGCTAAAAAGTGGCTAAAAATGGGCTAAAAAATGGCTAAAAGCTGTTTAAAAAAAAAACACATTTAAATTCAATAACAAAACAGAAATAATTCATTTAACGTTGTTTACGATGAAATTGTAAGTTAAGATCACTTTGTTGAATAAGAATAAACGTAAATTAATATTTTGATAGATATTTAAAAAATTCATCTTCATCTCAAAGGAATCACTCGTTTTAAATAATTTGAAGGTTAATCATAATCACGACAACATTCACCCAACCTTTTGAGGCCAGATCTACAATAAAAACACGTAAGAAAGTACCCCGACTATACAATATGATAACCTACACCACATTAGAATCTTTGTACCAAATTTTATCAAATAATCTCCAAAATGGCGACCTGTACTTTACGCACAGTGTTTACATGGACAGCCATCCAGCCGGACAAACATTTATTCGGCTCAGAAAGTGATTCTGAGTCAATCGGTATACTTAAAGGTGGGCTTAGGACCGATATTTTAAGGTGTTACAAACATCAGCACAAACGCATAGTTTATATTTAATTGTTATGTTCAAAATATTTACCTAACTGATAAAATCGAATTACCGGTTGCTAAAAGTAACCTATTTCTCAAATTACTTTTAACGATGTTTACTTGCCTAAATACCCTCTCTACTTCAGCATTAGACCATGGAAGTGAGAGCAACTTTATAGGCAATTCTGAAATTTCAAAAAAATTTTGTTGCCTTCTGTATCTCTTTATTGAAATACTTGCAACCAGAAAGAAACACCGATGTTTGTGTTGATCCATTTTATAAATTTAATATGGGAATACTGTTCCTTTATTTTGAAAGATGTTTCATCATCATAGTTTATAGCGATTTGCAACATTTCTAAAAGTTGTGATTTAAATAAAAGGCGTATTAATTGTTAAAAATGTTTATTTTACTTCTTAAATTTTTATAAAAAATGAAAATTATTCTTTTAAAAGAAAAACGGCAAAAAAATTTTATGGCTAAACAAGTTGAAAAATGGCTAATGGCTAAACTCACATTTTAATGGCTAAACAGGGTGAAAAATGGCTAAATCTAGCCACTAAATGGGTAAATTGGCAACACTGCCTACCGATGAATCACCTCAAAGAATCTTTGTGATACAATTTTCTGATTTCGTTTTGAAAACATGAATGCATCATATTTCAATCCATTTGCAATGACTTCATATACATATGATTGAATAATAAGTTCGTAATCATCAAACGTGATCTGAAAAAACTCATGAGTAGTAATAGAACTAATGTTGCCTCTTTTGTGAGCAGCGCAAAATAACAAAATATGACAATTGTGTTTTTGTTGTTTTCATCGTATTAATTATTTATTTATCATTAAAAGTCTTTCTATTTTCTATTGGAATTAAAAAAGAACAAGCTAGAGTGCTATATTCGGCTGTGCCGGATCATTGATACTCTCGACCAACATTTCAGGACTGGGATCTATATGATATATATATATATATATATAGTGGCGGTGAGTGTTAAACGGCAAACCCCTCTGAAGATTTTGAGTGGTTGCAATTAAAACATGTTAGGGTAACCCATCCGTAAAAGCCTGTGTTCGTGCCCAGCGGCAGCCAAAAATGAAAAATTATCAAAAAATTTAATTATTTTCATGTTGTAAAATTCATTTCTTCGTAAAAATAATTTAATGAAAATTAAATTTGATGAACTTTACCCTATATTAAAATTTGAAATAAAAACCATAAAGAGTTCAACAAAATAACCACAATACGAATTATTACAAGTTAGTCTTTATAAAAAGGGATGTCTGCATTTAAATTAGTTGCGACAATCAGAAAGTTTTATGCTTTTCTTTAAGAAATTTGAGCTAGCTTACCGTAGGAATGCAATTGCACCGTATGAACATGGTAGCGTACGACGTGGGTACGTTGTCAAATTAAAACGTATAATATTTTATATAAAGGCACACAATAGCTTGCGTAGACATAAAAGCGTATCTACGTCGTCATCGGCCAAAAATCTGTAAATTTTAAATAGACATATTAGAAAACATTACTGTTATAATTTTATGAAAACCGGTGTGTTAAATTACTAAAATTTTTTACTTAAATTAATTTTTTTTTGTTTGAAAAATTTCATTTTTTTTGGATATGGTATGTGGGGAAAACAAATATCAAACTGACTTAAAATTGCTTCTACAAGCATACTCATTACGTTTTCTGTCGAAATATAGAAACATTTTTTTATATGTATATCTAAAGAAAATATTGTTTTATCAACGAAAGAACATAGCAATCGTTTGGTGAAATGGGAAAAATGAGTATTCATATTAGGATATTCATTTAATCGGGCTTTTGCTTTAATCGGTTAATCGCTCGATTAATTAACCAATCTTTTGATTTAATTGGTTAATAATCGGTTAATTTTGTTATTGATCGGTTAACCGATTAATAAAGTTTTTTTTATAAATGAAGCAATTTCAATAAATAAAAATGCATAAATTATTTATTATTTGGAGTTTATTAGTAAAAAAAAAACAAAAACATACAAATTCTTCAACTAAAACCGATTCATAAATATGTAATACAGTCAAATCCCGATAATTCGTACCCCGATAAATCGTAATTCCCGATAAATCGTAATAAACTGTCGGTCCCTTGAAAAAATCTCGGTAATTCGTAAAATTTCAATACATTTTGGTCCCCTCGCTAATTCGTAATTTTTTTTTTCAATTAAAATCTTATTTACCTCTTATAAATCGTAATTGTTTGCTAACTACCACTTATAATTCGTAATAAAAATAACAGAAACATGGAAAGAATGATTTTTTGTTTACCGCTATTTTGTTTGCATGGGTTTTTGCTTTTGCTTGTGTGTGTTTTTATTTTCTTAAGATCAGTTTGTTACATGAATAATTTTTACATATTTTATTTTTAACAATTGTTTTTTATGTTTCTTTATCGTATTAGTAAATAAATTGAAAAACCCCGTTAATTCGTATTTATTTTATTTTAACCCCGTTAAATCGAAACCCCGCTAAATCCAAAACCCCTATAATTCGTAAGAAATGGCCGGTCCCTTGCGATTACGAATTATCGGGATTCTACTGTATATTTTTTTTTAATTAACAGCTCGTTCCAATTGGATGAGAACTTATGGGATCATGTTAGCAAAAGTTTTAAAGGAAAATACTAAAGTGCTTTAAGCGTCGTTTCTAAAACTTTTAGCATTCATTTTTACCAAAATAGAAAAAATATACAAAGTTTTTTTTATCGTTTTGTAATATTTTAAATAAAATAGATAATTTTCTGTTATAATGAATGTTTTAATTACATGGCCAACACTCTCAATACAATAACAAATAAATAATTTATTAGACGGATTTTCTTATAATAAAGCTATATAATTTTCCCATTTTGAATTCCATTTTTTAACAGCATCCCCTTTTTGTGTTTGATTCAGGGAGCTGTACTTAATGGAATTTTCGGCCAATTGTTTCAACAATTTTAAGTCCGAGCGAAATGGGGCTATAGCCAGAAAGGCCATATAAAAATCATTGGACAAGGGTTTTAAATTAAAAATAGAGGGATATTCTGAGGATACTACGACTGGATAATTATTAGCAAAGAGGTGTGAGCAGGGATGATTACGATTATCAGACACAAACCCCAATAACAGATTCGATAAAGGAAGAATTTCAACGGCTGTGTCATTATTCTTTACATACTTCATTACCAAAGGATGTTCAATTAAGGCAAAAGCATTGTCAATACGTTTGGTGTTTAGCAGCACAGCATCTATCAGAATTTCATCTATTGATGCGCCAGACAAATCTGTTGCGTTAGCGTGCAAAAATAAATCTTTACCATCTGCCATGTCCAAAAGTTCACGTTTAAAATCCTTTAGATTATGTGACACATCGAAACCAGCCACAAAATCGGGATATTTTGTCTGATGGATTCGTGGAAATGATCAATTATTTATTCTTAATTTGTTTATCTCAAGTAAACTTACCTTAATATCCAAAAAAGTTTTCTTGAATTGTTCTAATTGACTCTGATTAGCAGCCCGGTATGGTGCATAGATCATTTTACATCCAATGAAATCTGTATTGTTTTTCATAAATTCATCCAAAGTTTCTTTACATATACGTACATAGTCAACTTCTGTGAACTTGGTACCATTTAGATCATACATCTGTAAAGAGAGAAGTTTTCTTTAATATTTTTTTTAAGACACCTGACCTTCAATATTAAAGTCGGGTTTTAGACCCCTGGCCCGTTGTAAAACTTAAACTTCGCGACGTTTATGCCAACTGATCGTAAGCGACGAACAGTGGGAGATTTTGGAAAAACAGTTGGTCCGACTCAAAAAAAAAAATCCAGGTGCTGATTAAGGGAATGTTCTAGTCGAGTTTTACATGTATTAAACAAAGATCTAAAATCGTGCTTAAAAATTGTTTTGATATATCAGATAGATTTTAAATTATCAGAAAGAACTTTTACCTGTAAAATTTGTGTTTTGGCGCTTACGATCATTTCGCGTAAAGGGGATCGATATGTACAACATAAACTGTCAAATTTGATTATCATTTCTTTGGCATTTGTTATTTGCGCGAATTAATAAAAAAAAGTGTGTACATTCTACCGATTCAAGAATTTAAGAGGTTATATTGTGCATATTTGTGCACTGTATTTTAACTCATAAGTAGACACCCAATTTGTGTGGCACAAACATCCACCTAGGCCTGGCTGGGACCACTTGTATTTTGTATAGAGTTTTTTGTGGCGTTAGCAAAAACTCACACCAGCGTACTCTTGGGGCTGGCTGGGACTACTTTTTTTGTATGGAGTTTAATGGATATAGCAAGAAAATGTTGTTGTCAGCTAGACAACCTCTTCGAAATAAAAGTAAAGAAAGAATTCTTATTGTGTTGCGTAAGATTTTTGAAACGTTCCTTTTTATTTTATTAACTACAGTACATATATAATAGGGCAAGGCCTGGCCATATAAGGGTGATTTTTTATGAATTAAGTTTTCGGGCTGGCGGAACTGGTTGGTAGTTGTGTCCAAACTACATCTGTGAAAGTGAAAAGTGTTCAGTATACTCTGCCATTTCATCATGGAGAACAAAAACGAGCAACGACTACAAATCGTTGAAGTTTGTTATCAAAATTCAGTTCGATGGAAGTCCACTGTTTTATCGAAAAATTGTGTTCAGCGATGAGGCTCATTTCTAACTAAATGGATACGTAAACAAGCAAATCTGCCGCATCTGGGGTGAAGAACAGCCACATGGCGTACGAGTTACCGATGCATCCCGAAAAAACGACAGTTTGGTGTGGTTTATGGGCTGGTGGCATCAACGGTCCGTTTTTCTTCAAAGACGACCGTGGAAGAAACGTTACCGTCAACGGCGAACGATATCTAGCCATGATTCGCGACTTTTTTTTGCCCCAATTGGCTGAGTTGGACTTGGTTGATATGTGGTTTCAACAAGACGGTGCCACATGCCTTATAGCTCGTGAAACAATGGACATATTGAAGGATGAATGTGGTGAGCAGTTTATCAGCCAATCCAACAATGTCACACGTTAACGATCGCATAGAAAATTACATTTAAAACAAAAACAATTTCGAAAATGGCCCTGTGAGTTGGCCGCCAAGATCATGTGATTTGACGCCTCTCGACTATTTCTTGTGGGGTTATGTGAAGTCGTTGGCTTATGTGGACAAGCCAAACACGATTGAAGCCTTAGAGTATAACATAACACGTGTTATTCATGGAATACAGGCCGAAATGCTCGAAAGGGGTCCAAATTGGACCTTACAAATGGACCATTTGAATCGGAGCCGCGGGCAACATTTACATGAAGTTGTTTTTAAAAAGTAAATGGCAAAGACCAGTTTATCGATTCCAATAAAAATTTTGAATATATGATGCAAATTTCAGTGTTTTATTAGATTTTTAAAAAAACTACGCAGTTTTCGCAGAAATTAGAAACATTTAGCAAATTTTTAAAATTTATGCTGATAAGCTTAAACATAAACATTTTTGAATGGTCGATGTTATTGCTTATCTTCGAAAACAAATATTGCGCGCGTTAAACACTTGCGTAAGATTTACCTATTTTGTAAACAAGCATTTTATTGCACACATGAAACAACAATAAGGATAGACAAGGCAAACAAATAATATTTTAGTACAATAATATTTTAGTACAAATAAATTTAGGACTTTTAACCGTTTGTGTTTATTGTTGGGTTGGCAGCGTTTTTTTTAGTTATAAATGTGTTAATAAAAATTCAATAAAAAACTACCACCGAACTCAATCGCGTTTCAAGAAAAACTTTATTCTCCAGTATTCAGTAGAATAAAACAACTTTGCACTGGCTAAAATTATTTGTTTTGTAAAAAAAAATTTAATAATCAGTTCCTTTAATTTTATTTTAACTGAATTTCACTGAAGTTCTCAAACAAGCCAGATTTGATTTTCGAAATTTTTTAAATTGAGTATTTTTGGGCAAATTTTGAAGTCCAACCGTTTAAATTTCAAACACTGTCAATAATATTTAAATGCCTTTCTCCGCTCCATCATATGTACTTAATCACATTCTCTCATACTTACAATTGGTAAAGCAGACCGAAATTCAACATATTGTACACCATCAGCCAGGAACTGTTTTAAGGAAGTAGAAAAATATTCCTTCCAAGCAGGAGCATATAACAATAAGCTGTCTACAATTGAATATATTTTTTTAATTTTTTTCCAAACTTCTTGGCGATCTAAAGTATTGTTCACGGGATCTATAGTTAATTGTTTACGCAATGTTTCATCACTGTCATCCCATTCCCTTCTTCTTCGTATATACAACTGTATACAAAACGTATTGTTTGGAGTTATTCTGTCTTCAGTCGTGAAATTAAATCCAACAATCTTTTCGTCATGACCTTCACAAACCATTGCATGGGGTAGATATGTAATATTTATAATGCAATCGATACTACACAATGCTCTATCGTGGGCATGTAAAACTGCTCCTTTGGGCATTTTAGATATATATTTAAAAAGGTTCGATTCATTTATATTCGGCAAAGCTTCGGGTATAGGTAGGAAGGCTTTAGGGTATTCTTCGGTTTTCGCCCTCATAATAGTTTGATTGGCACTTAACTCTTGTCTGCTAAGAGTTACATTTGCCCCAAAGGCTTCATTTTGTTCATTGCGAATGAATTTCTCACGCCGGGTGTTATAGGACTCTAATCTTGAAGGTTCAGCATCACAGCTAATTAGCAACAGAAGGACAGCTGGTGCCCAAAGGAAACCAAAAACTTGCATTACAATTTTAATTTAATTTTCTGCTTGTAGATAAATTATTTTTCTGTGTCTTGTCTTTTTAACGGCAGCTTTTCGCAAACTATTTTTTATCACTGATATGGAACTGTCGTCTGCACTTCTTTAAATACCTCTGCGGTTTCTACAGTTCCGATAGGTCTACAATATATTCAACTATTGTATTTTTTATGAACATTTTAAGTAGTTTTGTTAATTTTTGTTTTATATCCAAACAAATAATTTTAAAATTTTTAGTAACTTAGTTTTATTTACACAAGTGTCTCTAATGTCGAATTTTATTTTGGACTTAAGACGCAAAAAATCATCACAAACTAAAACAAACTTGGTAGAGAAGGAGATAAAAGGGGATTTTTAGGGTGCTTTTATTAGTTTAAAATAAAGTCAAATATACGAAATTTTAATATATTTCCTATAAATAACTATTTATTTTATTTTATTTACAGTTAATTAACTTATTTTGTCTAGTTATTCTTATTAATGTTATTACCAGCATTACAAACACTTGAGTAATTATTTTGCAACAATTTTTTTTTTTTTAATCGAAATAAAAAATATTTGTTGAAGTTTTCAACCATTTTTCTTATTTTGATAACCTTCAGCATTAGAGGTGAATTAGGGTATACTTAGTTTGTCACTCCGTGTAAAACTTTAATAAATATCTAAGACCCCATTAGGTATATATTGATGTGTATTCTGGGTTCATAATTAATTTAAAGTCGATTAAGGCATGTCCAACTGTCTGTCCGTCTGTTAAAAACACGCTCACTTACGACCAAGTCAAAGGAAAAGACTAATTTCGCTATCGAATTGTTTATAATTATCCTAAGAAGAGATTGAAAACCAGCCAAATCGGCTTAGAAGGATAAGATATATGAATCCAAATGTGGATTTTGATAATTTTGCTGCAACAGCAAACATTAATAGTGGCCGAATGCACGGGTATAATAATATGATATAAGATTTGCACAGATTCGTTTTATATGACTGGAAATCAAACAACTTAATTTCATTAAGATCGGTTCATAATCCACCATAGGCCTCATATAAAGCCCACTATTGAAAAAAAATTTTAGTACGTTCAAAACCGTAACGAATAGCGCCATTGTATTAGTAAAATACTATGACACCAAAAATGAAACTGTTAAATTTTGTGAAGATCAGTCCATAGATTACCGTGATCCTATATTAAGCCGGCTCTGCACCTAAAACCGTAGAATGGTAAAGTTTGGTCCGATTTAGCTCTTTATGACCATTATTTACCATAGGTCCCATAAAAAGCCGCTTAAAGCGCTAAAACAAACTTCACTACTGTATTGAAATTTGGTCTAATTAAAACGGTTACGAATCATGATATTGTATTCAAAGTAATATTTTAAAATTCATAGGTCTATATCTAATAAGGACTTGTTAGTAATTTATTGATCCCGCACTCCCGAAACATTGTTACTGTCGGTGGAGGGTATCAAAGATGCGGCACAGCCGAATATACCATCTAACTTGTTTTTACCAAATATTTTTTATTGACTTTAATTAGTCTGAAGTATAAATTTTAGATAATTTAATGCGTAAAAAGAAATATGGTTTTTAAGACGCGTATCAGAGTGGTTAAATAAACAAATTTGGGCGCTATATTTCAACGCATGTAACTGATAATACGAAGAAGGGGACATCTGCGTTAATATTGTGTCTAAGGTGCCTATTATGAACAAAATTCGGTTTTCGACAGCAGTCGAATTAGCTGATCGAACGAATTTTCATTTGGTATTATGGCGCGCATTCGACAAAAATTTACTATTGTGATTTTGTTAATTCACAGTAGTACATTTTCGATCAGCTGTCACTTAAAATAAAAAATTTTTGTTTACAAATTTAAAAAATAAAATTATGGTTGTTTTCAAATAATTCAGCTTAAGTGGGGTTTCAACCCACTTTTTTACATGCTGAACTTTGCTGCAAATAATTTGGTCATAAAAGAATTCTGTTCCAATTGCTGTTTACGACGTTGGACTTGCGTAGAATGAACAATACTGATAAGGAATATGGTATTTGGTATACGAACACAACAAAATTACAAATAGATGCATTTTCAACAAGTTTTTTACATTTATTTGCACCGTCGAAAACAAATTTGTTTTCGTTGAAAAGTTCGATGCACAACGAAATTTTCGACAGTGCTGCCAACTCATAATACCAAACTAACATTCGATAGTCGATGTTCGATAGCCAGCGAATATCCTTTATCGAATGTAACTCCTAATAGGGGCCTAAATTAAAAGATTTAACGATTATATTTTATCAAAAATCTTATAAGAAAATCACCAATTTTGATTATATGCACATACTTGCAATTGTAGCTTAAATAAAAAAAGTTTAAGATTAAGTTCAAAATTTTTTATGTACATATATTTTTTCATTTAACATAAATTTCTGATTTAAAATCTCACTAAGCATTCAATACAACTTAGCTTATTTTTGAAAAGGCTCGAAACAAATGCCATAACAACTAAAAAAAAAATATATTAAAGAAGAATAGGGAGCAAGCCGCATGAAGTTTTTGACACTTTTATTGTAACCTGCAATCATGAGCGACACAGCAACCGAACACGTGCATAAACGCTTCTTTTCTGGATATGAGCTCTAAAGTCAGCTGGACGGCATTTTGGTTAAGACGTTTCCAGACATATTTCTGATAGCAAACTTCTGTACTTCTAAACAAATTTCGTTAAGTTCGGTCCATGATTTACCATAGGGCCCATATAAATCCCGTTAGCCAATCTGGTCCAAGGTAGCTTTATGTGGCCCAAAATAACACCAAGCTACTTAACCAGCGGTCCCATATAAAGTACTTTTAAACGATAAAACAAATTTCACTACCGTATTGAAATTTCATCAGAAATCCCTCTACAGAATTTTGTGATGTTTGAACCATACTTTACCCTGGGGTTCAATCTTGTTCACAGATTGATTCCATGACGTCTAGTTTTATTAATCTATATACTTATAACTATTTCGCCTGAGATATGGTGGTTGTGAAAATACATATCTCATAACTGGAGAACGATTTGTCCGATTGTAATGAAATTAACATTTGTATACCGATTTTAATGTTTTATGCCTATTTTACTCATAATATAACTGGCTTCCCGATAGATTATGAATATCGTTACTTTAATATAGAAAAGCCCTAACTAACATTTTCCTTACTTGACAGGAGAAGGAAAAAACTTTAAAAAAATTGTAGTATTGTAGTTGCGATTCTTTTTAAACGCAGTTTTTTTTTATTAAATTGTTTAGAGAAATTAATAAAAAACTGCGTTTAAAAAAAATCGCGACTACTAGACTATAATTTTTATTAAGTTTTTTCTTTCTTCTGTAAAGTAAGGAAAACGTTAGTTAGGGCTTTTCTATATTAAAGTAACGATATGTAAAATATTTGCCCTTATAATTTTTTTTTAAAATTTTTCAACACAAAAAATTGCATTAAAACTATTGTTCAATCGACTTAAAGAGAATATAATTTCAAGTCATTTGCTGGTAATTTTCTCCGATTCGGGAAAATCTCAAGTTCTCAAGTCATGATAAATTGTATTAGCAGAACCGCCCTTTTCGGTCAAAATATCAAGAAAAAACCAATTCTGTTAGACGAGTAAGGACTTATTTTCTTCTATACATATTTGACTTATTATTTTTGAATTCTATAAACATTAACGGTCTAATTCATAAAAATTTCTTGTTTCAGCTTTAGGTAATGCTTACAATAGTTATCAAACACTTTTTTTTTATAAACCATTGATAAAAAGTCAGATTTATAAACGCTTAATAGGAGTGGATTATCAACACTGTGAGGCAAATGGTAGGGGTCAGTGATCGGGAAGAATTCAAACTACCGGGGAAAGTTATATCGGTAAAAAAGAAGTTATACGTGTCCCGGCGTTTTGCTGCGTCACGTCTAGGAATCGAGATATATCGATTTGAAGTTAGTAACTATTAGGGTATTCATTTAATCGGGCTTTTGCCTTAATCGGTTAATCGCTCGATTAATTAACCGAGGTTTTGGTTTAATCGGTAAGTAGTCGGTTAATTTTGTTATTTATCGGTTATCCGATTAATAAAGTTTTGTTAAAAATTAAGTCTTTTCAATTAATAAAAATGCAAAAATTTTTTATTATTGAAGTCTATTAGTAAAAAAAACAATAACATAACGAACAAAACCATTCTTGAACTAAAACGAGCAAACAAAAAAGTAATTTATAAGTATGAAAAACATATTTTATAATTTATACATAATATTTTTATGTATTTATTAAAAAATAAACTGTGAGACTTGTTTATTAATTACTTCAATAGTTTAAGATCTTATAAAATAATCTTTTGCAAAAATAATTTGGTTTAAATGCTTAGGATTTAAGCGATTCTTTTCTTTAGTTTTGATAAAACTTGACTCGGAAAAAATTCTTTCAATTATCGAAGATGTTGGAGAAATCGTAAGCAACGCATAGTACAGATTCAAGAATGATAAAACAAGATTAAGCATTGCACTTGTTTACAAAATTCAACTGTTAATTATGACGTCACTTTAGCATATTATACACATGTTTGTTTGCTTGTGTTTCTATATTTTAGCTGTACTTATACGCTAATGTGACGTAGATGCGCAGAAACATTTCATTTTTAAAAGCTGTATGCGTTATTTTGGTTTCTTTGTATAACTGCCAAAATATTTTAGGTTAAAATGTTTTTACCTTGAACAATATCATTTTCCTCAATAGCAATGTTGTGAAGTACTGCTAGGGCGATAATCAATGTTTTCCCTTTTGCCAGATAAACCGTCAACCCATCTAACAAGCAGCGAAATCGTTGCTTCAAAGCCCCAAAGCAACGTTTAACAGAGTTTCTAGTGCTTATCTGTGCAGCATTATATTTGTTCTCCTTTTCATTCTGTGGTTTGGATAGTGGGGAGAATAAATAAGTCTGCAGCTTATATCCTGAGTCTCCCAACAAAATACCTTTGAACTCTCCGCTTTCAAGTTTAATAGTTGACTCATTTAAAATACGGCAGTAAATCTACAAATTGTTTTTTTAACTTCAATTTAATTTGTTATAAGCGCTTTTTTGGTAATTGCTGAAATAAATTTATAAAAAATTTAATTTCGTCGGGAGGTTTCTAGTGGACACATTTTTACAAAAAATTAGTTTTAAATCAATTCTATATAACAATAATAGCGCCCTCTTTTTTTAACATTTAATCCCTTTTTTGATAGCTCGAATATGTTAAGAGATTTTGAGTTCTAGCATTGCCTGATATCTTTCATTTTACAGTTCTCTAAACATTGTTTTGCTTCTTTCGTCACTTTTTGTGCTATGAAGCAAATTTTTGATGCAAAATTTAAAATATTATTGTTTGTAATTGCTGTGCTGCATGTTCCATTCAAAGCATGTAGAACAAAACATTTTTGTTCCGTGCGGCAAACAAGTAACTAACAGACGATACACTATGTGGTTTCTACTTTGTTTTTGCTTTAACAAATACTTTACCTATTTGAAAGACATTTTAAAATATAAGTGTAATGAATGGTTAAAAAAGGTTTGCAATATTTGAAATAAATCTTAATAGCTTTTTATATTTTATGCAAAAAGTTATAACGACTTTAAGTTTCAACAGAAAACATATCTAGCGACCCACATTATTTTAGCAAAAAAATCTATCGAGCAGTTTTTATTTAAAATTAATTCAAACACTAGTTATCGTTTTTCTAGAGAAAAAAATTTTATGCGTATTAAAATGTTTAATTTTTCGTGCAATTATTAAAATTTTTTTTTAACAAACAATGAAATGTCAACTTATTAAACGCTTAAAGTAGGGTAAAGGCTTCAATAAATATTTCAAATTTATGATATGTTTATTAAACGTTTAATAGGCTATTAAACATTTATAAATACTCTTTTTTCGACTTTTGCTTATTAATGACTTATAAAGCTGCAATGATGCGTTTATAAATTGGACTGTTAGAATAAATTTTTTTTAAATCATCCAAATAACATTTTTTTATATTTTTAACTGCTTCGGAGCTATTCAGAAGTTAGATGCAATAAATTTGGTTTTTATGCAAAACAAAAATGACTAATATTTCGCCGGATTTGTCCGATTTGTATAAAATTACTAGCATATGACTTGGAATAAAATTCCTTTCAGGCGAAATATTAGACAGGCCCATAAAAAACTAGACGTAATGGAATCAATCTGTAAACAGATTTGAATTAAGCACGGTAAAGTTAATTAAAATCACATAAGAAGGTTCTTGCTCCCGCCTTTTTTTTATTTTCCGACCAGTGTAATTAGCATAATCAACTATAAAACTACGAATTATTTTTGTTAACTGAACATTATTTGACAGAATTCCAGTTAATCCTAATCAAAAAAATTAATTTTAAAAAAAATGTTTTTTTAGCGGAAGCGAATTCAATTTCGAAAAAAAACCAAAATTTTTTTTCTTCTTACTTTATAATTTGAATTAAAAAAAGAATACATACTTGAAATCTCTTATTTTATGAAAACATTTTAAATTTTCAAATACCTAGAACAAAAATTTTATATTCTTTTGATATTAAAAAAAACCGCTAGATTTCCCGCTAACCGTCAAAACGGAAATTTTACCGCGATGGGCACATTAAAACCGCTCGAATCGCGGTAAAACCGTCAAATTGGCAACAGTGCGTTTGTGGCAAAAGAACTTTTTCAACAAATGCTGCGTTACTCACTGAGCAAGTGGAGCGCGTTTTTAAACTTTATTTTGATTGCGAAATAATTCGCGCCGTTTCGTGGGTCCCAGACAAAATTTGTAAAACGGGCTACAATGGTCTTAACATGTGGATCCAAGGGAAACGCAGTTCACTTCGTTTTGGTGTACTAATGATTTGGACTGATCCAGGAGAGCACAATTCCGACAACTGTTACGCTCGTAAAGGCCTTAAACGAAGAGTTTACATATCTGTTAAAAGTGCACAAACACCTCTACCGCATTCGGATGAAATACCAATTCCACCGCTACCAAGTCCTGACAGAGTAACTTCTTTTTCTATTGAAACAATGGATCAGTCGGATTTCACCTATAAACCAACACCAGAAGCCGGCCCATCGAACAAAATAATTCCAATATCACAAGCAAGAATGGATAAGATTGTTGCAGAATTAAAACTTTATCAACGTGAAGCAGAAAAACTTGCCCAGCTTTTGAAAGAAGGCAACAATTTGGAGCCTAATGTCAAAGTCACCGGATATCGAAGACGACAATTGCTATTTTTTTACTGCCACGATATAAAGGGACTGATGGAGGCGATGGCCATTAATTATGTCGCAGCTGATTGGCGAATGTTCATTGATTCTTCGAAATCAAGCCTGAAAGTCGTTTTGCTACATAAATATAATAAAAAACCAAGCATTCCCATTGGCTACAGCACAGACATGAGTGAAACATATGATTCCATGAAAATAATTTTGGATAAAGTTTGCTACACTGATCACATGTGGCGGATCAGTTGTGATCTGAAAGTCGTGGCGATGCTAAGAGGTCTCCAAGGAGGCTATACGAAAAACATGTGTTTCTTGTGTCTTTGGGATACCCGATTTAAAGTAAACCAATACGAAACGCATGACTGGCTTGCTCGAGATCCAACGGAGAAATGACACAACTGCGTAAATGATCCACTGGTGCCAATGGAGAACGTCCTCATGCCCCCTCTCCATATCAAACTGGAAATCGTAAAAAACTTCATCAAGGTCGTTGTGAAGCAACCGAAAATTCTTGATTGTTTAAAATATATTTTCCCACGAATCAGCGAAGCAAAATCGAAGGAAGGTGTTCTGAATGGGCCGGATATACGAAAGCTCATGAAATCAAAGGAATTTAAAGGTGCTTTAGACGGTAATGATTACTTTGCGTGGAGGGCAGTGAAGAAAGTCATACGATTTTTTTTGGGAAGTACGCGAGCACACAATTACCCCGCTCTTGTGACCAAAGTGTTGCACTACTTGCAGAAAATTGGAGTGAATATGTCCCTCAAAATTCACTTCTTGCATCACCATCTCATTAAGCAGCTAGCCTCAGAGTCGGATGAACATGGCAAGCGCTTCCATCAAGTGGCAATGCCAATGGAAACGCGACATAAAGGCAAAAGGCTCGATTCGCTGGTGCCTGAAATTTGTTAGTGGTCGCAAAAGACGTACGATCCCGACAATGAAGATGAAGAAGAAGAATATACAATGGGAGTTTCCTCCGAGGGTAAGTCACAAAAATGAAGTTAACTGACTGATTAAAAACAATTGATTTTTTCCAGGTGAAGACAGATCCTCATCCGATACAGACTCTGAACAAGTGGGCGAACCACCACGCAAGAAAGTAAAGGGCGCAACCAAACGAAAATAAGTTTTGCGTTCATCGATTTTTATAACCTATGTATCTATGTAATAACCTAATAATTACCTGTAATAATTTTTAATTTTACGTTTTAATATATAATAAATATTATCCGAATTCATTGAAACATAAAATCAATATTCTTGTCAAAATGAGATACCTTCACTTAATTGCGAATAAAAGTGAAACGCGTCCATCGATTTTCATGATCTATGTCTCACTTTGTTTAAAGGTTATCTGACTTTACGTGAAAGTAATCGGACTTGACACTTTTTTTACCGTTTTGGATTTTTTCAATTTAATTTTTTTAGGCAAAAAATAATTTTTTTTCTTCATACATTTATTTATAACTGCGAAACTGTTGCTTATATAGCGAAACGTTGTATGAACAGATATAAGGAATTGTAATTCCTAAATTTGTTTCAGTAAAATCGGACTAGTGGTTCTTGAGTTATGTCAAAAAAAAAAAAAAAATACCACCAAAGGTGACAATTTCCCCTATATAAAAGTATACGCTTTATTGGTTTCAATTTTTCATAATTTTGTATGAAATATTTAACGCTCTTTAATGTAGTCGTTTTTTGCAATTTTTGATCGTAAGCCACACTACTTTATGTAAAATAAATGAGCAACAACAAAACTACGTGCAGTCTATTTTTGTACGCCTTAAGAAAGTACAACAATAAGAAAGACGAGGTTTGTAATAAAAAACCACAACAATAGTATGTACACTCAAAATATTATGTAGATAAATTCAAAAGAAAATTTATTTTAAGCTACTAAAAATTTATTTAAAAAACGGATTGTTTTTATTTTATTTATAGTAAATTTATTTTACATTAATTTTTAAATTTTTTATTTATTAAAGAGCGTATTCCGTAAAATTTAATAGTTGTCACTAAAAAAGATATTTTAACCGACGAAAATTCAAACTACATAAAAAAAAATACGAAAAAACATTATTTTTTGTACTTAGTTTGTTTTTTGAATAACAAACAAAAATGTTAAAAAATCAAGTTATTCGTAAAATAACTATACATATTTTATTATTATAACCCATAATCAGTTACTGTAATAATTTTATGAATGTATTAATAAAACGTTTCAACAACAGAACAACAACATCATAAGAAACAAAATTTATTTTTGGTTGGTTTCGAAGTTGGTAAAATAAGAATGAATAGAAATCCCGTTTTCTATTTTTTAAATTTTGTCAGTTAAATACATAAAATTTTAAAAATGATGACGAAAACCATATTGGGTTCTGCTGCAGTTTTTAGTTGAGATTGCTTCTTCTTAACTTAAGGAAAGGATAAGAGAGACCAATGGTGAATGTGTACAACTAAGCTATAGACAAGGAAGATATTATTTCATAATTAAAATGTGTCCGAAAGCCAGCCGCGCGCCACCGTATGGTTGGTTGTCTCCTCCTCGCCACCTGCTCTGTCTGCTCCATCGACTGATTTCAGTGCAAAAAGAAAAAACTTTTTTGTTTGATTCAGTAAATGATTTTCTTTTAATTTTTAAGAATTTCAATAAATTTTTTTGTTTGACTCAGCTAAATTATTTGTTTGAAAAAATCAGGGTTTTTTTCAATAAACGAAATGCAAAATGAATGGTTTGAATATGCAAATTTGTTTGTAGGTCCTGTTTTAAACAAAAAACGTTTTGATCCGGCAAACTTTTTGTTTGAATTGAAAAAATTATTTTTTCTGTGAAAGAACTATAAAAATATTCCTTCCAAGCAGAAGCATATAACAATAAGCTGTCTACAACTGAATTTATTTTTTCAAATTTTTTCGAAACATTTTGGCGATCTAAAGAATTGTCCATGGGATCTAAAGATAACTGTTGACGCAAACTTTCATCTACCGATTTGCTTTCGTTTCCTCTTTGAATAGCCAAGGGAACACAATATTCTGTACCATTATTATGATGTGCACGAACTTCTGTTGAGAATATCAATTTCACAACCTTTTCATCGGTGGTGCTTTGACAAATCGTTGCATTTGGTAGATAAGTAAGTTTCATAATGCAATCGATACTACACAATGCTCTATCGTGGGCATGTAAAACTGCTCCTTTGGGCATTTCAGATATATATTTAAAAAGTTTTGATTCATTTATTTTCGCCAAAGTTTCGGATAAAGGTAGGAAGGCTTTAGGGTATTCTTCGGTTTTCGCCTTCATAATAGTTTTATCGGCACTAAACGAGTCTTTGCTTGCATTGCGATATAATTCCTCACGGTTGATGTCATGGGACTCTAATCTTGAAGGTTCAGCATCACAGCTAATTAGCAACAGAAGGACAGCTTGTGCCCAAAGGAAACCAAAAACTTGCATTACAATTTTAATTTTATTTTCTGCTTGTACCCTGCAAATAAAATTGGACCACCTGATCCATTTTGATACAATGGACTACTCCATGGACTGGTCCGATGTAATGCAAGCATGGACCATGTCATTGTTAAAAAGTGTTTGTAGTGAGACGACATGTCTTCGTTTTTTAACGACATGCTTTCGTTTTTAACGACTTCAAAACTAATCCTCTTGAGTATACCATGGAGTAGTTTTAAAACTACTCCATAGTAGTCCAAAGGTGGGTTACATGGTCCTCCCCTAGGACATCGACTTGTTAAATAGACCATGTTTTTTCCATACTTTTGGGTTACTTTTGGACTAGTCCTGGTCCCTTGTAGGCTACTCTTTACACGCGTGTCTGGACTGGTCCCATTATTTGCAGGGTAGATACATTATTTTTCTGTGTCTTGTCTTTTTAACGGCAGCTTTTCGCAAACTATTTTTTATCACTGATATGGAACTGTCGTCTGCACTTTTTCAAATACCTCTGCGGTTTCAACAGTTCCGATAGGTCTACAATATATTCAACTATTGTATTTTGTATGAACATTTTAAGTAGTTTTGTTAATTTTTGTTTTATATCCAAACAAATAATTTTAAAATTTCTAGAATGAAAGATTATCAATAACAATTTTAATTAATTTTCATGTTGTAAAATTCCTTTCTTCATAAAAAATAATTAAATGAAAATTAAATTTAATGAACTTAAGCCTAATTGAAAATATTAAAAATTTGGATTAAAAACCATAAATAGTTCAACAAAATAACCACAATGCTAATTATTGTTAAAGCTAAGGCACGAGCTCTATGTGTTCATTTGTCCTTCAAGTTGTGCTGAAAAAGGTCAACAAGAAAAAGAAAGACAAAAAGAAAAAACAAAAGTGCGAAAAAACAGAAGTAAAGAAAAAACATGTAAAATCAATTAAAATGGATAATCATTCAAAAAAGCAAACTTCGATCTACCAAAGGTTAAAATACAATTTGGTTTAAGGATTGATGTTTGACTATTGACGTCAGCAGTCGTCGATGGCTGCGAGTGTAAAACGGCAAATCCATCTGAGGAGATCGAGTGGTTGCGATCGGAACATGTCATGGTAACCTGCCGGCCTGAGTTCGAGCCCCGGCCACGGTCAAGAATGAAAGATTATCAATAACAATTTTAATTAATTTTCATGTTGTAAAATTCCTTTCTTCATAAAAAATAATTTAATGAAAATTAAATTTAATGAACTTAAGCCTAATTAAAAATATTTAAAATTTGGATTAACCCTTTCGCGCCCGCTATTGAACGCACTGTCAGAAAAATTTTTTTTTATAATTTCCTTACTTTTTAGATCAAAATTAAGGATTTTTGAAGATTTCAGACTTTTCGAGTTTTCGGGTGACTAGATATAGGAAGTTGCTTATAAGCAACTTTGGGTCGTTAAGGAAGTTTTGCACGTTCTGAAAAATTAAGACAAACTTATCTATTTTTTATTCATTCTTTAACCAACTCTATATGTGCTTTGATAATTTTATTACGATTGTTTTTAATAAAACGATGATTAAAACCCAAGTTGCTTATAAGCAACTTTGGGGTCGAAAGGGTTAAAAACCATAAATAGTTCAACAAAATAACCACAATGCTAATTATTTCTAGTAATTTAGTTTTATTTACACAAGTGTTTCTAATGTCGAATTTTATTTTGGACTTAAGACGCAAAAAAATCATCACAAACTAAAACAAACTTGGTAGAGAAGGAGATAAAAGGGGATTTTTAGGGTGCTTTTATTAGTTTAAAATAAAGTCAAATATACGAAATTTTAATATATTTCTTATAAATAACTATTTATTTTATTTAATTTACAGTTAATTTACTTATTTTGTCTAGTTATTCTTATTAATGTTATTACCAGCATTACAAACACTTGAGTAATTATTTTGCAACAAATTTTTTTTTTTTTTTTAATCGAAATAAAAAATATTTGTTGAAGTTTTCAACCATTTTTCTTATTTTGATAACCTTCAGCATTAGAGGTGAATTAGGGTATACTTAGTTTGTCACTTCGTGTGAAACTTTAATATTAAGCCAAGAGTCCAATAAGTACAAATGTAAATTCTAGCTTTATGATTAATTCTAAGTCGATTTACCCGTGTCCAACTGTCTGTCCGTTTGTTAAAAACACGTTCACTTCCAAACAAGTCATAAGAAAGGACCAATTTCGATATTGAATTGTCTCTAATTATCCTAAGAAGAGATTGAAAACCAACCAAATCGGCTTAGGAAGATAAGAGTTATGAATCCAAATGTGGAACAATCGCCCTAGAAATTGATAATTTAGCTGCAAAAGCAAAATTAACATTAACGGTGGCCATGCACGGGTTGATAAAAGATTTGTTCAAATTCGTTTTATATGACAACTTAATTTCATAAAGATCGGTTCATAATTCACCATAGGTCCCATATAAAGTCACCACCGTATTGTAATTTGGTCTAATTTAGATTTTTAATAATACCAAAAATCACTCTACAGAATTGTGTGATAATTGATCCATTATATATCGTAAATTCCCTCATAGGTCTAGACCGTAACCAATTAAAAAACTGGCGTAATTTTGAATAAAGATTTGTTAGTAATTTATTGATCCCATAAAGGGCGCACTCCCTAACAATTGTAACTGTCGGTGGAGAATATCAAAGATCCGACACAGCCGAATATACCATCTAACTTGTTTTTACAAAATATTTTTTGTTGACTTTAATTAGTCTGAAGTATAAATTTTAGATAATTTAATGCGTAAAAAGAAATATGGTTTTTAAGACGTATTTCAGAGTGGTTAAAGAAACACTTTTGGGCGATATATTTTAACGCATGTAACTGATAATACGAAGAAGGGGACCGGTCCACGGGTTCAAAGATTATGATCTCATTTCTTAAATAATAATACAATCTCATACATTGTTGCTCTAAAATAATAATAATATATAAAATTGTATTAAAATTTAATAAAAGTGATTATAATCTTTGAACACATGGACCGGTTTTCTTTTACACTTTACATCTGAGAACAGTAGAGGCATTTAAGCAAAAAATCTGGCATCTCGATCAACTGGTGTAGGTGTAATCGAAATGAAAAACTGAGATTTACATATATGTTTTTAAAGCTATATTTTCAGAATCTGGTCAGTGTGATCATGGGTGAGGCCAAAAGTTGAAATTTGTCTTACAGTGTAATATATATATTTAACCTTCAATAATCAACTGAAGGAATATCATCATGAAGATTCTGAAACTTGCTTTCAGCAAAAGTTGATTCTTTATAAAATGCTTTGTTAAAAGAGTTTCCTTTTTATCTTTTCGCAACTTACATTGCTTCCAGTGATATATTATTTTTCTTTTAAAAGTTTTCAATATCGCTTCAAACTTCATTAAACTTATTACGATTCTCTTTAAATATTCCAAGGGTAGCGGTAGTTGTATCATGAGCTTGTCCAATTGTCGAATTTGTTCAAAAGGTTTATCGTGTGAAGAGCAAAATTGAAGATAACAAAATTCACAATGAAATCAAATTCTTTGATATTCTACACCGTAAAGCTGGTTAAATTTATTGGTTTTTTGTTACCTCTATTTTACTCTTCTTTTTGTAAAAATGTCAATCACCATGGTACCATTATTGTGTTTCATACACTGAGAAAAAAATTTCGTTAAATGTTAACAGTTTTGTAAAAGAAATATATTAAGAAATATGAAATCGGCTATTTAAAATATCAATAGATTTACAAAAAATGTCGAACGAAAACGGTCATTAAAAGAAAAAAAGGAATAATTTTGGGGTGGGCAAAATCAGGTCTAACATAAAAAACATAAAAAACAGTTTTCTATAATACTATAGATAAAAAAAAAACATAAAAAATTGTTTAAATTGCTTTAGGTTTTTACATATAAGGAACTTATACAGAGGAATAAATGTTGAGATCATAAAATAAATAAAAATATAAAAATATTATATATACATGGTCTTATTAAATTTAAAAGCCATTTCTTTTGATTGTACAAAGTTTGTGCAATTTTTGTTATTTTTTTTTAAAAAGTCTTTTGTTCTCAAAATACCGCATAAAGTTGGAATATCTAATTTATTTCTTATTTTGTTTTTATTAAAATTAATTTGTGAAAATATTCGTTCTACGTTGGCTGTAGACACAGGTACCGTCAAAATTGCATAAACTAATTTTCGTAAATTAGGAAAAACTTCAGAGCCATCACAACGTTTAATTTTAAATATGACCTCCCAAAACTTTTCAATATTTTTCTCCTCCAATAAATTTAATTCCTCAAAATCTAAATGCATTAGCTCTCGCCATTCATCATCAGTTTTTTGAATCTCATTCAAATCAACTACATTTGGTACATGCACATAATTGCGCAATACTCTTTATGTTACGTTTAATGACATAATCGGGGGCTAAAGCTTCAATACATTTGAGGAAGTCATTGCCAAAATCGAACTTTTTTAATAAGTGATTACAAAGTTCAACATAGAATTTAAAACAGTGAGTTCTAAAATCCATCTCATCAACTTCAGAAATTTTGTTTGAACTTATTGCTAAAGACACTTCAGCACCCAAGTAAATATCTTTGACATCTTTAAGATAAATGCTATTGTTTATGTCAACTTCGTTGAACTTTCCAAATATTATATACTCATCCTTTACTACATATTCAAATATTTTGCTGTACAAACGATTTATTTCTCCATTAAGCAAATGTACTTGTGGACTTTCGTTTTGAAATAAACGGTTCAACTTATTGATGTCGTTCAATATAAATTTCAAAAATAATAAATATAACTCAAATTCTGGTTTTTGTAAAATTTCGATAATTCTTTTCGTTGAGTCAAATTTTTCCAAATCTTCGTGCAGAAAAAATAGTTTTAAAGCATCCAACCGGCTAAGAAGTTGGTTTACGGTAGATTCGAGCGAAAGCCAACGTGTTTGAGAAGGGTGCAACATTTTTCGGGGTTTATAATCCAATAATATTTGAAGGTCTGCAAATAAATCTACCCTCTTTGGGCTGTTTTGAATAAAATTGTAAATGTCCCTGGCGCCACCTTCAACAAATTTAGGCAAAAAATTACATGCATAGTTAGCACAAAGTGCAAATGAATGACAAGTGCATTTAAATATAATAAGGTTATGACAATCTTTTTTTAAAAGAGTGGCCACTGAATGGTTTACTCCAGTCATCACGTTGGCCCCATCTGCAGCAAACCCTATTAGGTTTGTTTTGTAGTCAATGTTATTTTGGTTGAAAAAGTTTACAATAATTTCATAAATGCCTATAGCATTGCAATTTCTTACTTTTACAAGGTCAAGAAAAAAATCACAAATCTTG
This sequence comes from Pollenia griseotomentosa, assembly GCA_963931875.1. Taxonomy (NCBI): domain Eukaryota; kingdom Metazoa; phylum Arthropoda; class Insecta; order Diptera; family Polleniidae; genus Pollenia; species Pollenia griseotomentosa. Next base: position 169,055,806 of record OZ007562.1, on the reverse strand, counting down.
CCGTTAAATTCAACTCGTACCACTAAAGATAACAGCTTTGTTGTTGATATATCTGTAGTTTCATCGACGCATATTGAAAACCATTTCATTCGCAGCTTTTTTTTTAGTTCAGCTGAGTTTCTCCAATGACATTCTTTACTAGTGCTGTTGTTTTAGTTCTTGCGCATGAAGTTTTTTTATGAGCGCTGAATCATCGACAGTACTATTTAGCAACGGAACTAAATGATCCATTGCCAAAAATGGAACATTATGCTCCACACAGAAAGCTGCCAGGTGCAGTTCAATATTTGACACTTTGGTATTAAATTTACCTGCATTACGAAAAACTAAGCTGCTTCCAGCTTGAACATCAATGGCATTTGCTCTTTCAATGTGCTTTGAAGTTAATGCGTGCGCTTTCAAATCTGATAATCCTCCTCCGGCTTTTAATTGGCAATTACAAAATTTACAAAAAGGAAAATTGTTTTCGCTTTTTTTTATCCATGCTTTCAATAATGTATGGTCTTCCCACGATTTTACGTAATTTCCAAGTTTAATTTTTTTGGATTGACGAGGGGGAGACTCAAAAATGTATATTACTGTTTCAGGGGTAGTGTCGTTGTTTTCTTTGCTTGAATCTTACAAACGAAATAATTCCTTGTTAAAAGTTATTAGAATAACATTACTATATTTTTAGCTTACCATTTTTTTTTTAAATATTTATCCATTTTTGAGAATAAGCATTCACCAATTTCCATAGAACCACAACAAATTTACTTTGAAAAAAATACAATGTATATTATTGTTGCATTAAAAACGGAGTAACAAAAATTAACCAAAAATTTTTCATAGATGCAGTAAAGAGGGAGTAAAAGAGATATGATATTGTTGCAGAACAGCATAGTAAATAAAAATAGTTTCAAATTAAGTTTGAAAGCATATTTTTTTAAATGAATTGAAATTAGCAGATTATTTTTATAATTTTTTTTGACCACTTAAAAAAACTTGAAAAATCTTAATAAATTTCGAAAAAACTTTTTTTTTTAGGAAAAAACTTGAAAACTTTTTAGCACCTCAAAAAACTTGCAAAAAAAGGGAAATCTTAATATATGGCAACGCTGGTTGTGTATTAAAATAGTGTTGGCGAGTTGATGAAAATAAGAGAGTTTATAAAAACTTTTATAAGAGCTCAACCAGGGGTGCCAGATGATTTTGGTAAGAAATCGACATGTTTTCAAAAACATCGGAAATTAAATTTTCAAAAATCGGCAATTTTAAATTACTGTTTTAAACACAATAAGACATATTTTTACCGGATGCTTAAAAAAAATCAATAAAAATAAGCGTTTATTAGTTAATTAAAAAATTACAGGGTGTCTGGTACCAGATTTACATTTTCAAACTTAAATAAAAAATTTAATAATTGACACAAAGTTTTATTAAGAGCATTGAACGATAGAATGGAAATGCGGATTTTATTTTTAAAGAGTATGTCATCCAGATGTCTTCCATCGAGTTGAACCCACTGTTCAAAACGAAGCCTTATTTTTCGAGAATTTTCAAAAAAACAAAAAAAAAAAAAAATGGTCCAATTATCTCATGCGTGCATAAGACACACCAAACAGTTATCCTGGGCAATGTAAAGGTTTTGTATGTTTCAATCGAGGGTTGCGGGTTCTTGGAAACCAGTAACGGCAGTTTTGCTTGTTGACGTGGCCGTTTAAGTGAAAATTAAAGGCAGAGTTAGCTGAGCGTCCACGTCCCCTAACGAAACGTCTGGTTCGTTTTGTTATTTGCAAACAATGTAAATGCTTACTGAATTTAAATGTCACGTTGACGGAACGTCTTGATCTTTATAAAACAGATTTTTATGCCGTTGTTACGTGACATTTGTAAAGCAGTGATGGGCTGCTTGTATGTTTAATTGAATGTGGGTATTTTTGCTCTTTTTTTTGGAACTTTTTTCAGTAAAGCTATGGAATTGAGACAAAACAACTTAAAATACAACATATTTCCATATAAACAAATATATTTATGTTTAGATGTAAAAAAATAAAAAAAAATTTAAATACACATACAATGGAAATGTGAAAAAAGTAAAAGGCTTTAAATAGTATCAAAACCTCGTTTGGTGCGTACACCACAATACAATATATGTATGCTAAAAATATATATGCTAAAATACAAATTTGTTTATTGTAAATCTATAATATAAATATAAATTATTAATGTTTTTTACATACACAAAATACTGTTTTAATACCATTTAAATCACTTGGTACTTTTTCTGCACAGCGGTCACCATTTAAACATTTTTGATTCCCATCACTGTGTGTTTTGTTTTATGTATACTATTGCTTTTTGTTTATGAATGGGAAACACATATGACACATTTTAAAATGTTCTATAAGTGCACCAACGTGCTTACAGTACGGTGCGGTACATTACGGATACAGCAACGTTCGCCTAACTGGGCCTTAACTTTGAACAAAATTGTCGATGACCAATTACGTAAGAATCATTACTCTTAAAAAATGCCTCCATAGCGAACGCGCGATGCTTACTCGACCACTAATATAATTCCAACAGCGCCACCTTCCCTCCGCACCGTTCATTACTTTTTGAAATAATCGTATTTAAAAGTATACATATGCCACCAGACACGCTGTATATGAATATTTTGTACTTAAGGGTTAATTGCTGGGACCGTAAATAAGAAGTCTCCATAAAATGTAAGCTTAAAATCTCTCCATTTAAGAGTCAACGGTGACCTATACTGTCATATACCTATAGGTTCGTCCTAAAGTTCTCTTTAAAAACCTATGGTGATCTAGAAAAAAAGATATCAACTCCACAGTTAAAAACATTTTTCAACGAAAAAATAAAAGCTCGGATGAACTCTTTAAAAGAGAGTTTTATTTCGCAGTCAGTTACACCAAATTAATAATTTATATAAAACAAACCAATAATTAACGTGTTGTAACGGTTTCTCAAAAATAGGCACTTGGATAATTAAGAGGCAAATAATCGTCAAAATGCCGATAAATCGTTAAATATGGCAGGCCTGATCACACCGCTTCTCGCTAGTATTGTTGTTGTTGCTCGGCAATTTGTACTGCCCCAACAAACAAGAAGGTTTGATTTCAAATTGAAAGTGATTTGAAATCAGAACATGGATGATAAAATCTAATTATTTCAGTCAATACTGAACGAATTGGAATTATTTTTTCAGTGTTGTAAAGCATTTATTCGAGTTTCACAATACTGAAAAAATAATTTTGATTCGTTCAGTATCGACTGATATAAAATTGCTTTCGAATCGAGAAACTACTCGATCACGACTGCCAGAATTTGGCCCCTGCACTTCTGGCATTACTGCATGGGAATGCTGTATACAGACCTGTCACAGATATAAATTCCGATCGGAAGTGGAAGTAGCTCTTGTTAAATATAAGTTGAACGGACGAGTAAGGCGTTAAATTAACACATCTGCCAAATGAAAATAGCGTACAATGTTCACACAGTTGCAAGACATTTTTAGTCAATTTTAATGACAACATTGTAAGATCTGACCACCGTCTGTACGAAGCTTAAGTTCGGCATATATTTGGGCACTCAATATAACCTTATTTCTTTTTGTACTTTTGCCAAAAGAGTGAGTAAAGAAACATTTTTGAGAATTTGAGCTAAATATGACAAAATAATGGTTTTCCTGAAATACGCAAAAAAAATCGTTCCTTATGCCGCACAGTGGGAAATTTTACGAGAAGGCGGTCAAAATTCCATAACTTTTGACTGGATCGGTATTTTTTCATGCGATTTTTTGCTCGATAGGTGGGATGTTAAGCTTTCATATGCGCTATAAAACGTAAAATTCGACTGATAGGAGCAAAAGTTATGGGGAGTTCAAAATGCATTTTCATTTTTTTGTTGAGTTTCGGTGTAAAAGTTGAATATTTCAAATATGATTTTTTTATAATTTATCATTATTTCTCTTGTATTTTACAACTGATACTTATTTTTTATTGTCGAACTTAGATCCTGTCAGAAAATGCCAATATTTGGCCCCTGTAAATTTTTTAGTCCCAATATTCACAGGTGCCAAAGGTTGGCTTTTTTGGGACGAGACGAGTTGTTATAAGGATAAAACTGAAAAGGAATATTTTGAAAAATTCCCAAATAGCATTCTTGGCTATCGATAACATTTTAGGTAATTCAACTTTTATTTTTGGTTTGAGATGTGTGTGTATTTTATTTTTATATATTAATACAAATATAAGGTCTGTCTGCGTACACATATTTTGCATCATTTTGTGAAAAATGTTGCAAAATATTACAAAATGTTGTCTGTGTACTCCAAATCTCTTGCAGCGAGAGAGCCAAAAAGAGAATTTTTTGACAGTTGGAAGTTAGAGAACTTACAAAATGTTACTGGAGAAATTTCCTCTTGCAAGATTTTGCAACTAGTTTGAACAGCTGTTTTTATTACGTGTGCCAAAATAGCGTCGACGAATTAGCGTCGAATTTGGGAATATAAAAACCGGGAAAACAAAATACCCAAATAATGGTCTTTTGCAGAATAACAACAAAAAGTTAGCGTCGAATTTAGGAATTTAGGGGGATTTCCAAAAGTAAAAAAAGTTAGCGTCGAATTTGGGAATTTAAAATGGGGAAGTAAAAATAACTAATATTTTTAATAAAAATACAAAAAATAGTTAGCACAAATAAAAAAAAATACACATTTAGGAACAAAATAAGCATTGCGTGCAAAAAATCGTTCGGTTAGTTCCCGCATCCAAAATGGTCAGTAAAAAGCTTTACTGATTTATCCCTTGGAACACAAGCTTTTGCACGGTATAAAGGCTGAGTTCTAAAACGTCGGTTGCAAAGCAATTATCTTTTTTAAATGCATGCTACAATGCAACCGTGTAGGTAATTACAATTCTATTTGTCCCAATGTGCACCAAAAAAGTATTTAATGAGAACATAATACAAAAGCTGTGCATTATTAAACTTGAATATACATTTTTGACTTGTGCTGCAAAGTATATTGATGTTTTGGAACTCAGCCAAACTGTATATATTCTGCAAAAAATCGAACCCAGAAATCTCGGGAACGGAACGAACGATTTTTTGCACGCATCGCTCATTTTGTTCCAAAAAGTTAATTTTTTTTAAACTATTTTTTGTATTTTTGTTAAAAATATTAAATATTTATACTTCCCCTTTTAAATTCCTAAATTCGACGCTAACTTTTTGATTTCATTCGGTAAATCCCATTATTTGGGTATTTTTGTTTCTCGGTTTTAAATTCCCAAAAGTCGCTATTTCGTCGACGCTATCTTCGCACACGTAAATAATTTTTGTGAAATGAAAATAAAAATTTAAATTTAACAATGGCAGAGGTAAGTAGTTCGAATTGTTCAGGCTTCACTTTAATTAATTATTTTTGAATTTACCGCTAGAATTCACTTTTGCTTACACATATGCTAAATTTTGCTTTGTCATTTCAATTGCCTACACACCGATCAGCTGTTTTCTTGCAAGATTTCATTGGATTCTGTCTGCGTACTTTTTAAGATATTTTCAGCCAACAGAGTAAAATTGGTCTTACTCTCCCAAAAAAATTTACTGAGTATTTGCTACTGGAAAAGTACGCAGACAGACCTATATACTTAAATCAAAAACAAATTATAATCTATAAACAATTTTAAATTAAACAATGTTAGTAAAAATTTCTTCTAAATAGCTTTGGGTTTCATTTTCCAGAAGTTGTTTAGCTTCTTCGATTGAGGTTGATTTCCATTTTTGTCAAATATGGATATATGGATCTGATGTGTACAACAAAATAGTAATAAGATCTTCATTAGTACAACATCTGGACATTTTTCTTGTGTCATGCTCGCGGAAGAATCTGTAGTCTTTGTTCCTTTTTTCTTGCGCTTCTTCAGATAGATCTCCAATTGGTAGCATATTGTGTTGAACTATTTGTTCCCCATGGTATAAAATTTTATGAACTATGGTTGGCATATGTCTCCAAGAGTATTTTTTGTTATAAAGAAATGCTGTTTCATTTGCATACTGGCCAAATTTTTTTGCATTTATCTTTCTGCTACATGATATAACTTGTAAAATGATCTGGAATCGTCTTATTAATTCAAAATGTACTCCTGTGATAGATGCTGCAGTTTCTGGATCGGAAAAGAATCTCCTAGCAGTGTTTCCATCATTTTAATTTCCTTCTCCTTGTTTTGGCTGATCAATTATAAGGCCTAGGTGAAGGCATTTTTCTTGAATTTGTTTTTTTGTTTGCTTCCTTTTTTCCACATTTTCTTTGTTTTTTCTCACTGTTTCGCCTAACGGGCCAAATTCCAAATCATAACCCAATTTAAGAATATGCTCCATAAAACGAATTCTGGTATGAAGAGGGGGCTTTCCAAATTCGTATGCTTCATTGAAACTATTGTCTTGTGATGGGGGTTGGCTTAATTGACTTGATGTCTTTTGGCATATGGTACAGCTTGACTAAGACTTTGTTTCGGTTAATGGTTGTGCAACTTTTCCATCGATCATTGTAAGGAACATTTGAAAATTAATTTCAATGCATTGGTCATCAAATTTAAATATTGCCGGTTGAAGTTCTTTAATTTGATCTTTTATTTTTCAAACTTCTTCAGTTCCCAGTAAAAACTTCGCTTACTTTTTCAAAATGAATAGCTTCTTTAACTCATTATTTAGTAGCTTTCTTCTATAACTACATGTATAACAACTTCTATAACTACTTTTTTCTGGATGTATTAAAGTAAAAAAAATAATGACTTGCTTTTGAATGCGTTCATTTTGGGACATCCCTTGTAAAATTCATTGGTTCTTTCAGTAGAATTGTAAGTAGTGCTCTTATGTTTTTCTAATTACTCAACACATTATTTTGTAGGCGAATTTTTTACTGGGTTATGACATCTTTAGTTTCCTTTTTGTAAACAAACTTTATTGGTCTGCAATACTTTATTAAAGAGGGAATTTCATTTTTCCATACATCCATTTCTGTAACTCTACTGGTTGACGGCTCTAAGCCAATATAAGTTTTTCTTAAACGTAATGGAACTAAAGATACCATGAATAAGTAAGCATCAGATGAATTTTCTGAATTACATACATTGCTTGTATTGTTTCTGACCAGAGCTTCCATCACATCCCCATTTAGAAAATAAAGTGATGCTGCAATTCTTAAGTTTTTTTAAACAGTCAGCATCAAGTGTATTTAATAATCGTTCTGCAGTGTGTTCGAGAAGAGCCTGCAATTTTACTTCTGCTGAACTTGAAGTTACATTATTACCCGTTTGTGAAGGTAAGCACTCTTTGACAGAAACTAAATCTCGATATGCTGGAAAGATTCCACAATTTTTTTCATTGGTTCGCTTTCGCAGTTCTGTATAGTTTTAAATCCAAAAAAAGTGCAAATGCTTCTTCTGGAGTAAATTTCATTTCTTCAGTTGGTGTAGGCATACTTTTTAAAATCCTCTTTGTGCGTTTAGGGCTCGCTTCCACTATTTTTTCAATTATTGCAATTTTTGTTTTCTTATTTTGCGTTGGTTGAATTTGATGCAGAAATGAATCCTTTATCATAATTTTCACGTAACATATAACTGCGTGCTAGTTTTTTTACCATTTACCTGCTCTTCAATTTTTTTTTTTTTTTTTTTTTTTTTTTTAATTTCCTAAGCTAATCCCGCGAAGCCCTATGCTTGTCTGCAGGAAAGAAACCAGAGTCTCTGGCGGGAATCGAACCCGCAACCTCGGCGCTGATAGACTAGCTCGCTACCAGCTAGCCTACCGAGGCTAGCTGGTTGCAATTTTCAGGTAATTAAACTATGTAGTTTATGTTGCGGCGATTTACTAATGTTTAACCTTTTAACTTACTCAGAAATCTAACGTGTTAGTCTATTTATGTCGCCTATTCGTTTTGCAGCATCAGTTCACATGGCAATACATTTACCTTCTCCAAATTAATTGATAACCTGACGTGCTAGATAATTTATGTGGCCTGAACTGCTTTATTTGTCGAAAATTCTTTAAGATTCACCTTCTTTAATTTCAGTGATGTTTCCTTGCAGGACTTATTTTTTGAACCGAATATCTTACCTTGGGTCACAGAAGTTGCTGTAGTTCGCAAGGCCGTATCCAGATGTGTTTACAATGGGGTATAGAAATTTAAGTTAGATTCTGGACTACAAGAGAGTATAGATTTATATATATATATAGAAATATAAAAAAATTTAAAAATCGGAGAACATAAAAAAAAATAATTTTGGCCGCCTTCTCAAAATATGAACCAGTGTGCGACGCACAGTGGCGCCATTTGAGTTTTTTCGTTGCAAAAATTATATCTTTTGAACCGAATAAGATAATTCAACAGCATATGATAGATAACTGTTCAGCCTATGAAATGCGCGTTTGGAAAGAGTGCTACGCTCTGTAGGGGCCTAATTATGGGTTATCAAAGTTAAAATTAGTAGAAAAATCAATTTTATGGTTACTAAAAAAAATTATTTTTACATTTTTAGATTGTTTTTATTTTTTTCTTTAGGGTTTTATGTTTTAAATTATTACCCAACAAATTAAAAAAAAAATTATTTTTTTTTTAAATTTATTTTTTCAATTTTCTGTAAAATATTCATCACAGTTCGTAAGAGAAGGTATATCTAAAAGACTAACCATTTCTAAACTATAATTATTTTCTTACTCTATTCTTGACTTCACATGCCGCAGGGAAGAAATAAGTGGATCGGAAGATGCTGCCAACATGTTGAAGAGGTCCACATTTTGCCTTACCCTTGATGCTTTGAATGTGTTCTGCAATCTATATTTTTTATAAAATTTGTTAAGAGACTCCTGTGCTTCTTCAGAAAGCTCTCCAATTGGCAAAGACTGGTACTCAATTATATCTTTGCCATGCGCCAATATTTTATGGATGGTCGGGGTCAACTTCTTCTGTGGATACATTTCTGCTAAAAGAGATGCAGTTTTCGACGCATATTGATGTGGTGGGTTTATCTACTGCCAATATATTCAGGATGGTGTCTTCATTAAGCCAGTCCTCGTATTTGGAGTTGAAGTTCTGAATGGTTCGATTAGATTTCACCCATTTTGCCTTAATATTTGCATATATCAGATAAAAATTATTTTTTATAATTTCGCTTCTCTTAATATTTCCGTATAAGCTACCAAGTTCTTCTAAAGCAGCTTCCGTGAAAAAATTTGGTGTGGTTGACTTTCTAAACAGTTCAAAAAATTTAAAATTGTTCAACGCCATGTTTTCAGTACTTAAATTGTTTAATGGTTTCAGTAATTGTTGCGCCAACTTTCAGTCGTAGACTAATCCAGGCATTATGCTTATTTTGCAATATATAGGCTTATGCTACCATGCCTAAAAATTTATCTGTTCCCTGCATACATATGGATTTAGGCTGAATAATGCATTTTGATATTATGTACGTGTCCAAATAAGATTTGTGCCTACCTGTAGGGACCATAAGTCAATATTGTTCTTGCCCATTTGCAATATATAGGCTTATGCTACCATGCCGAAAAATTTACCTGTTCCCTGCATACATATGGATTTAGGCTGAATAATGCAATTTTGATATTATGTACGTGTCCAAATAAGATTTGTGCCTACCTGTAGAGACCATAAGTCAATATTGTTCTTGACCATTTGTACGCCAAAGTATTGTTTAAGTGAGGTACGTACCTGCTAATTTCAATGAGTAGTTTTTTTCAAACTATTAGATCAAACTACTGTCAGTCAAAACATATAAGGGATGGACGCCATACAATTTCTGCAACCATGTCTTTTTAACCTTTTTTACCTCTAGAAGCCAAACGGGCACGTACGGGCAGATAAAATTTTTGAATTATGTAAAGAAATAATCAATGAACAGGTTTTGCAAATATGGCAAATATAGAAAAATATAGATTTTTTTTATTTTCCGTCAAAGTTGAAAAATAGTGAAAAAATGGATAGTTTTTAAATAGTAATTTACCAGGAAAAACACAAAGCAAACAGTTAATTTTTTTTTATCATTATACATTTAATAAATACATCAATCAATACAAACAAAAAATAAGGCGATTCGTTACCTATTTTTCGTGATATTACACCTGAAATCGCAACAAATTTACTAAAAATTGTGTGTTTTTTTGAAAACCGAAAGTCGGTTAACTTTGAACGGCTATATCTTCTAAACTAAAAATGTGATATTAGTAAGAGTGGCAGATTTAAAATCGTTGAAAAGTTTCCTATAACATGGGTTTATTCAAAACTTCGTCGGCGCTCATGAAAATTTTGATTTTTGCAACCTCGTTTGCTCTACGGGCGCTACTGTGCGACGGTAACAACAAAAGGCACTATGTTTCATAGATATATTTGGGTTTAACCAAGACTCGGTTAATAAGCATATGTATATGAATATTATTATATATTAAAAAATTAAAAAGTTCTTCTTTCTTGTTACGAATACCTCTGGCATTCCATGTTATTATATTTATCAACTCACTCATATAAGAATTTTCAAGCTAAGATAGTGACCACTTGGAATTGGTCAGCTTTTGATTTACAATTTTTCAGGCCATTAATAAGCTCTAATGTTAGATTTTGTATTTCTTCTAGAGAGAAGAGTTTATTATTATGTGTATTTGTATTTAGGTTAACATTTTGCTTATGCCAATTACTTGGTGCTGGATTTGTTTGCTGACGTAAGAGGTTAGGGTAATTAGCATTATAGTTTGCACGATTTTGAATTGGTCTGGGATAGTTATTTTTTTGGTTGGAAAAGTGTTTTTTAATTTGTAAATAATTTTGTCTACTTGGACACTGCGGCGAATTAGATTTATGTTGCTCATTGCAGTTAGCACATTTAAATATTTCAACTTTACATTCTTCTGTTTTATGATTGCCAGCACATTTAGCACAGAAGGTTTTAACTTTGCATCGAGATGCCCCGTGGCCGAACATCTGGCAATTATAACATTGTGTGACTTTTTTTCCGAGATCGTTGATAGTCCCAACTTACTCTAATGTAGTCTATATTTGAATATTGTTTTCTAAGCTTATTAACTGTTATTGTTTGGCGTTTGAAGTATACAACATAAATGATTCGTTCTTGGTTAAACTGGCAATTTCTAATAACTTACTTAACGTCTAAGCACCTTAGACCAATATCAATTAGCTTAGCCTTTAGCAACTTTGGATCCATCTTGTCAAGACCAAATAATAGCGCTTTGTAAGGACGCTCATGCATAAGTAAAATATTCAATATTCTTTTTATCTAAAATTTTTATAACTTTATCATAATCATCTTGATTTTTACGAAATAACTTGATACCAATTGATATTCTTTTCAATGCATAACCACTAATGTTGTTGGTTTCGCATACTTCTCGTGTGTCTACTATATTACATTTCAATATAGTAATAGGAGGAATGACATTCTTAACATTTGTTGTTATAACAGCAGCTTCATTATTATCAATTTGTAATGTTTGTAAAGGTTGAACATAATTTGTATTGTTTACGGCATTGCCGTTACTATTTTTTGTTTTTTTCATCACGTAATTTTGTGAGTTGAAAGGAGTCTCATTTTTATCTAGTGTTCTCTTAATTTTTCAAATATCATTTTTTTTTATTTTTTTGTATTAATTCAAGCTTGACTTGATATTAACACAACCGACGGCAATACGACTTTCAACAACGATGTGCTCAGAACAAGATCACTGCGTAAACTGATTAGCAAATATGTTTTCTTCCGTTCCGAACGGAATTGTTCTCTGTTACATGGCTGATTATGTATTAACTGAGCTGGCTACTTTAAGACATTTAGGTAATGATCCTGTAGACATCACATCACAAGTCGAGAAGTGACATCTAAATCGTTGTAGTTCATGAACTGCCACAAAAGAGGCAAACTTTCATCACCATAGCGTATCATCCATTGTATTATATATATTTTTATACAAATGCTGGTCCATCTTTGTGGCTTTTCTAACAAGTCATCCAATACCATAAAAAACACGCCTTCTAAATCATTATATTCCCAGAGTGTTTAATAAGTTTTTATATCCACACCACAATAGTGAAGAGGATATTATGCATTTGTGCTGATGTGTGTCTTAATCGATCTACCGATGTCTCCCTGACTGGCTGGCTGGCTGACTGTCCATGTTACCTTGTGCGCAAAGTAGACGTCGCAATTTTGAAGATAGTTTGATGAAATTTAGTGCATAGGTTCTAATTGGCACAAAGACCAAGTTATGAAATGGGGCGAATCGGTCCATAATTTCATTTAGCCCCCATACATGCTGCTTTCCGAAATAAGGTCCACTATCAAAACAATTTTAATGAAATTTAAGACTTAAATAGATCCATAAGCTGCGCATTTTTAAAAAAAAGGACCACAAGGAAAGAGAGTGTGCAATTTCTGCCTCTGCGAAACTATCTAACAAATTTTAATGAAATTTAAAACATGTGGTGTAGGGTATCATATGGTCGGGCATGACCGGTCATACTTTGTTACTTGTTTTTAAGTTTCCTTTGTTGAAGTCTGCTATCTGTTTCGAATTTTTTTGAACATAAATTGGTTTCTGTTGTGCGATGCGTCTACGCATCTACAACTATTAGAATAATTCGTTGTGCTGGCTCTAATTCTAATTTTAAGTCTCTAAGGCCCGTTTTCACATGAGCCTTAGGTAAACATAGATTAAATAGAAATACAGTGCACTCGGGAAAACGTCAACGCTCGTTTACGTCAACATCCCAAAACGTCAACCCTTTCTTTTTTACATTGGCAACTCTAAAACGTCAACCCAACCACAAAGCTCTAAAACATCAACTCTGAATAAAACAAAATTTTGAATTTAGCAGCAGTTAAAATACACACATTTGTACACATACACACTTATTTTATAAAATAGTATCAGAAATTGGGGATTCCCCTTGTAAGTAGAGTAGAAAAGAACTTGCAACTGTATGTACCATTGTCTTTTTATTTATGTTCAGTTGCTTTTTTGTTCTCGTAAGTATCACATTAACAAAATGAGCTCAAGACAACCGAAATTGCTTAATCTACAAGAAAAGGCAAATATTTTGGACTTATTAGAAAAGGTTACAAGTGCGGTAACTTAAGCGAAACAATATGGTGTAACAAAGTCAACCATTAGCAAGATAAGTTTTTTTTAAAATTCATATGTGTGCATGTAAAATTAGAAATATGATCTTATTTAAAATGTATTCTTTTGGCTCTAATTGTCTTCTATGCTTCTAGTCAGATTGAATGACTTTTTTGTTTCCTTTTTGAATTTGTTTGAGTTTGTTTTTAGTTTATAATCAATAAAAATCTTTAAAAGCACATTATCGATATGTTTTTATTTAAAAATTTTACATTCGTAAACGTCAACAATTTGTTAAACGTCAACACCCGCGGTTTTAATTAGTTGACGTTTTCCCGAGTGCACTGTATTGGTATTTTGACCAAAAAAAGCCAAAACTAAAGGAAAATAAAGAATTTCATAATTAAAGCTTCGTTCATTTTCACTGCTGTTTACAATAGAGAAACAATTTTTATACCCTCCACCACAATAAGTTGTGAAGAGGGTATACTCAGTTTGTCATTCCGTGTTAAACTTTTTTATTATTTATCTCAAACCCCATAAAGTATATATATTCTGCCTCCTTGACTAATTCTTAACCGCTTAAGCCATGTCCGTCTGTCTGTCCGTCTGTTGAAAACACACTCACTTTCGAAAAACTCAAAAGAAATAAACAAGCTAGGTCTCAAGTTGCTTGTAGTTATCCTTAGCAGTTTGGGATCGAAATCCAGCAAAATCGGTTCAGTAGGATCATGATTATGACATCTTTAGTTTCCTTTTTGTAAACAAACTTTATTGGTCTGCAATACTTTATTAAAGAGGGAATTTCATTTTTCCATACATCCATTTCTGTAACTCTACTGGTTGACGGCTCTAAGCCAATATAAGTTTTTCTTAAACGTAATGGAACTAAAGATACCATGAATAAGTAAGCATCAGATGAATTTTCTGAATTACATACATTGCTTGTATTGTTTCTGACCAGAGCTTCCATCACATCCCCATTTAGAAAATAAAGTGATGCTGCAATTCTTAAGTTTTTTTAAACAGTCAGCATCAAGTGTATTTAATAATCGTTCTGCAGTGTGTTCGAGAAGAGCCTGCAATTTTACTTCTGCTGAACTTGAAGTTACATTATTACCCGTTTGTGAAGGTAAGCACTCTTTGACAGAAACTAAATCTCGATATGCTGGAAAGATTCCACAATTTTTTTCATTGGTTCGCTTTCGCAGTTCTGTATAGTTTTAAATCCAAAAAAAGTGCAAATGCTTCTTCTGGAGTAAATTTCATTTCTTCAGTTGGTGTAGGCATACTTTTTAAAATCCTCTTTGTGCGTTTAGGGCTCGCTTCCACTATTTTTTCAATTATTGCAATTTTTATTTTCTTATTTTGCGTTGGTTGAATTTGATGCGGAAATGAATCCTTTATCATAATTTTCACGTAACATATAACTGCGTGCTAGTTTTTTTACCATTTACCTGCTCTTCAATTTTTTTTTTTTTTTTTTTTTAATTTCCTAAGCTAATCCCGCGAAGCCCTATGCTTGTCTGCAGGAAAGAAACCAGAGTCTCTGGCGGGAATCGAACCCGCAACCTCGGCGCTGATAGACTAGCTCGCTACCAGCTAGCCTACCGAGGCTAGCTGGTTGCAATTTTCAGGTAATTAAACTATGTAGTTTATGTTGCGGCGATTTACTAATGTTTAACCTTTTAACTTACTCAGAAATCTAACGTGTTAGTCTATTTATGTCGCCTATTCGTTTTGCAGCATCAGTTCACATGGCAATACATTTACCTTCTCCAAATTAATTGATAACCTGACGTGCTAGATAATTTATGTGGCCTGAACTGCTTTATTTGTCGAAAATTCTTTAAGATTCACCTTCTTTAATTTCAGTGATGTTTCCTTGCAGGACTTATTTTTTGAACCGAATATCTTACCTTGGGTCACAGAAGTTGCTGTAGTTCGCAAGGCCGTATC
This sequence comes from Pollenia griseotomentosa, assembly GCA_963931875.1. Taxonomy (NCBI): domain Eukaryota; kingdom Metazoa; phylum Arthropoda; class Insecta; order Diptera; family Polleniidae; genus Pollenia; species Pollenia griseotomentosa. The sequence continues at coordinate 169,040,704 of OZ007562.1, read as the reverse complement.
CAGATGTGTTTACAATGGGGTATAGAAATTTAAGTTAGATTCTGGACTACAAGAGAGTATAGATTTATATATATATATAGAAATATAAAAAAATTTAAAAATCGGAGAACATAAAAAAAAATAATTTTGGCCGCCTTCTCAAAATATGAACCAGTGTGCGACGCACAGTGGCGCCATTTGAGTTTTTTCGTTGCAAAAATTATATCTTTTGAACCGAATAAGATAATTCAACAGCATATGATAGATAACTGTTCAGCCTATGAAATGCGCGTTTGGAAAGAGTGCTACGCTCTGTAGGGGCCTAATTATGGGTTATCAAAGTTAAAATTAGTAGAAAAATCAATTTTATGGTTACTAAAAAAAATTATTTTTACATTTTTAGATTGTTTTTATTTTTTTCTTTAGGGTTTTATGTTTTAAATTATTACCCAACAAATTAAAAAAAAAATTATTTTTTTTTTAAATTTATTTTTTCAATTTTCTGTAAAATATTCATCACAGTTCGTAAGAGAAGGTATATCTAAAAGACTAACCATTTCTAAACTATAATTATTTTCTTACTCTATTCTTGACTTCACATGCCGCAGGGAAGAAATAAGTGGATCGGAAGATGCTGCCAACATGTTGAAGAGGTCCACATTTTGCCTTACCCTTGATGCTTTGAATGTGTTCTGCAATCTATATTTTTTATAAAATTTGTTAAGAGACTCCTGTGCTTCTTCAGAAAGCTCTCCAATTGGCAAAGACTGGTACTCAATTATATCTTTGCCATGCGCCAATATTTTATGGATGGTCGGGGTCAACTTCTTCTGTGGATACATTTCTGCTAAAAGAGATGCAGTTTTCGACGCATATTGATGTGGTGGGTTTATCTACTGCCAATATATTCAGGATGGTGTCTTCATTAAGCCAGTCCTCGTATTTGGAGTTGAAGTTCTGAATGGTTCGATTAGATTTCACCCATTTTGCCTTAATATTTGCATATATCAGATAAAAATTATTTTTTATAATTTCGCTTCTCTTAATATTTCCGTATAAGCTACCAAGTTCTTCTAAAGCAGCTTCCGTGAAAAAATTTGGTGTGGTTGACTTTCTAAACAGTTCAAAAAATTTAAAATTGTTCAACGCCATGTTTTCAGTACTTAAATTGTTTAATGGTTTCAGTAATTGTTGCGCCAACTTTCAGTCGTAGACTAATCCAGGCATTATGCTTATTTTGCAATATATAGGCTTATGCTACCATGCCTAAAAATTTATCTGTTCCCTGCATACATATGGATTTAGGCTGAATAATGCATTTTGATATTATGTACGTGTCCAAATAAGATTTGTGCCTACCTGTAGGGACCATAAGTCAATATTGTTCTTGCCCATTTGCAATATATAGGCTTATGCTACCATGCCGAAAAATTTACCTGTTCCCTGCATACATATGGATTTAGGCTGAATAATGCAATTTTGATATTATGTACGTGTCCAAATAAGATTTGTGCCTACCTGTAGAGACCATAAGTCAATATTGTTCTTGACCATTTGTACGCCAAAGTATTGTTTAAGTGAGGTACGTACCTGCTAATTTCAATGAGTAGTTTTTTTCAAACTATTAGATCAAACTACTGTCAGTCAAAACATATAAGGGATGGACGCCATACAATTTCTGCAACCATGTCTTTTTAACCTTTTTTACCTCTAGAAGCCAAACGGGCACGTACGGGCAGATAAAATTTTTGAATTATGTAAAGAAATAATCAATGAACAGGTTTTGCAAATATGGCAAATATAGAAAAATATAGATTTTTTTTATTTTCCGTCAAAGTTGAAAAATAGTGAAAAAATGGATAGTTTTTAAATAGTAATTTACCAGGAAAAACACAAAGCAAACAGTTAATTTTTTTTTATCATTATACATTTAATAAATACATCAATCAATACAAACAAAAAATAAGGCGATTCGTTACCTATTTTTCGTGATATTACACCTGAAATCGCAACAAATTTACTAAAAATTGTGTGTTTTTTTGAAAACCGAAAGTCGGTTAACTTTGAACGGCTATATCTTCTAAACTAAAAATGTGATATTAGTAAGAGTGGCAGATTTAAAATCGTTGAAAAGTTTCCTATAACATGGGTTTATTCAAAACTTCGTCGGCGCTCATGAAAATTTTGATTTTTGCAACCTCGTTTGCTCTACGGGCGCTACTGTGCGACGGTAACAACAAAAGGCACTATGTTTCATAGATATATTTGGGTTTAACCAAGACTCGGTTAATAAGCATATGTATATGAATATTATTATATATTAAAAAATTAAAAAGTTCTTCTTTCTTGTTACGAATACCTCTGGCATTCCATGTTATTATATTTATCAACTCACTCATATAAGAATTTTCAAGCTAAGATAGTGACCACTTGGAATTGGTCAGCTTTTGATTTACAATTTTTCAGGCCATTAATAAGCTCTAATGTTAGATTTTGTATTTCTTCTAGAGAGAAGAGTTTATTATTATGTGTATTTGTATTTAGGTTAACATTTTGCTTATGCCAATTACTTGGTGCTGGATTTGTTTGCTGACGTAAGAGGTTAGGGTAATTAGCATTATAGTTTGCACGATTTTGAATTGGTCTGGGATAGTTATTTTTTTGGTTGGAAAAGTGTTTTTTAATTTGTAAATAATTTTGTCTACTTGGACACTGCGGCGAATTAGATTTATGTTGCTCATTGCAGTTAGCACATTTAAATATTTCAACTTTACATTCTTCTGTTTTATGATTGCCAGCACATTTAGCACAGAAGGTTTTAACTTTGCATCGAGATGCCCCGTGGCCGAACATCTGGCAATTATAACATTGTGTGACTTTTTTTCCGAGATCGTTGATAGTCCCAACTTACTCTAATGTAGTCTATATTTGAATATTGTTTTCTAAGCTTATTAACTGTTATTGTTTGGCGTTTGAAGTATACAACATAAATGATTCGTTCTTGGTTAAACTGGCAATTTCTAATAACTTACTTAACGTCTAAGCACCTTAGACCAATATCAATTAGCTTAGCCTTTAGCAACTTTGGATCCATCTTGTCAAGACCAAATAATAGCGCTTTGTAAGGACGCTCATGCATAAGTAAAATATTCAATATTCTTTTTATCTAAAATTTTTATAACTTTATCATAATCATCTTGATTTTTACGAAATAACTTGATACCAATTGATATTCTTTTCAATGCATAACCACTAATGTTGTTGGTTTCGCATACTTCTCGTGTGTCTACTATATTACATTTCAATATAGTAATAGGAGGAATGACATTCTTAACATTTGTTGTTATAACAGCAGCTTCATTATTATCAATTTGTAATGTTTGTAAAGGTTGAACATAATTTGTATTGTTTACGGCATTGCCGTTACTATTTTTTGTTTTTTTCATCACGTAATTTTGTGAGTTGAAAGGAGTCTCATTTTTATCTAGTGTTCTCTTAATTTTTCAAATATAATTTTTTTTTATTTTTTTGTATTAATTCAAGCTTGACTTGATATTAACACAACCGACGGCAATACGACTTTCAACAACGATGTGCTCAGAACAAGATCACTGCGTAAACTGATTAGCAAATATGTTTTCTTCCGTTCCGAACGGAATTGTTCTCTGTTACATGGCTGATTATGTATTAACTGAGCTGGCTACTTTAAGACATTTAGGTAATGATCCTGTAGACATCACATCACAAGTCGAGAAGTGACATCTAAATCGTTGTAGTTCATGAACTGCCACAAAAGAGGCAAACTTTCATCACCATAGCGTATCATCCATTGTATTATATATATTTTTATACAAATGCTGGTCCATCTTTGTGGCTTTTCTAACAAGTCATCCAATACCATAAAAAACACGCCTTCTAAATCATTATATTCCCAGAGTGTTTAATAAGTTTTTATATCCACACCACAATAGTGAAGAGGATATTATGCATTTGTGCTGATGTGTGTCTTAATCGATCTACCGATGTCTCCCTGACTGGCTGGCTGGCTGACTGTCCATGTTACCTTGTGCGCAAAGTAGACGTCGCAATTTTGAAGATAGTTTGATGAAATTTAGTGCATAGGTTCTAATTGGCACAAAGACCAAGTTATGAAATGGGGCGAATCGGTCCATAATTTCATTTAGCCCCCATACATGCTGCTTTCCGAAATAAGGTCCACTATCAAAACAATTTTAATGAAATTTAAGACTTAAATAGATCCATAAGCTGCGCATTTTTAAAAAAAAGGACCACAAGGAAAGAGAGTGTGCAATTTCTGCCTCTGCGAAACTATCTAACAAATTTTAATGAAATTTAAAACATGTGGTGTAGGGTATCATATGGTCGGGCATGACCGGTCATACTTTGTTACTTGTTTTTAAGTTTCCTTTGTTGAAGTCTGCTATCTGTTTCGAATTTTTTTGAACATAAATTGGTTTCTGTTGTGCGATGCGTCTACGCATCTACAACTATTAGAATAATTCGTTGTGCTGGCTCTAATTCTAATTTTAAGTCTCTAAGGCCCGTTTTCACATGAGCCTTAGGTAAACATAGATTAAATAGAAATATTGGTATTTTCACTAAAAAAAGCCAAAACTAAAGGAAAATAAAGAATTTCATAATTAAAGCTTCGTTCACAATAGGCAGCAACATTTTCACTGCTGTTTACAATAGAGAAACAATTTTTATACCCTCCACCACAATAAGTTGTGAAGAGGGTATACTAAGTTTGTCATTCCGTGTTAAACTTTTTTATTATTTATCTCAGACCCCATAAAGTATATATATTCTGCCTCTTTGACTAATTCTTAGCCGCTTAAGCCATGTCCGTCTGTCTGTCCGTCTGTTGAAAACACACTCACTTTCGAAAAACTCAAAAGAAATAAACAAGCTAGGTCTCAAATTGCTTGTAGTTATCCTTAGCAGTTTGGGATCGAAATCCAGCAAAATCGGTTCAGTAGGATCAGAGCTATGAATCAAAATGTGGAACCACAACTTTAAAAAAAACTGATAATTTTGTTACAAAAACTAACATAAATGGTGGAAAAATGCACGGAGCGCTAAGAGATTTTGCAAATCGGTCCACAGTTTACTCTAGGCTTCATATAAACCCTACTCCCGAAAAACTGTTGGGTACGCCTAAAACCGTAATTAATAATACTATCATAACAAAATTTGGCACGTCACAGTTTTTTAGGACTAAAATGACACTGTGAAATTTCGTGAAGATCGGGCCATAATTTACCCTAGGCCCGATATAAGCCTTTCTCCCGAAAAACAGTTTGGTACCTTAGTTTGTGCCTAAGGACCACAATATAGTAAGCTGTACTTTGAACTATTCAATAAGAACTAGTAACAGTTATGAAAAAGAAAGACGCCATTGCAACTATGATCGAGTTAAAGAATAAGCTGCTTAAGTTAAGGACAAATTTATATTAGAAGAGGCATATCTTATAATATAAAAAGCACATCTAATGATAGTTCTGTTATTAATGTTAATGGTGATAATAATAATGGTGTTGTGGAATACATCTTAATAGAAGTTATATCTCAACAAAGAAAATTGCTGGTAGGTAGTTTATTACATTTTTTTTTCAATTTTGGAGAATTTCACAGCGTTATATAATGACGTTGTCCATGTTGGTGATTTTAACTGGAACCTTTTAATTGACTCAAGCATTATTGACATCTTGGCACCATTGGGACTTCTTCCAACCAACATAACTACACCTGCTCACTTTACCTCGTCCAACAGCACCTTAATTGATCTTCTCTTTGTTAGTAATGTAAGTAATGTTATATTATACGATCAACTGTATGCCCCGTGTTTTTCTAAACTCGATTTATTATTTATGACCTATAATTTTCAACTCCAAATCTCACCCTATTCAATAACTTTTCGTGACTTCGAAAATATTAAATACGCCACTTTGGAATTAGAACTTCTTAGAATTGATTGGAATGCAATCTTTTATATGGTTTCAACAGAGGATAAACTAGCCTTTCTTGAACGTAATATATTATATTTGTTTGATTAAGCTGTTCCATTTAAAACTAAAGTAGTGGGTCAAACAAAAAGACCATGGTTTTCATCAAATATTAAACAAGTTATTTATCATAGAGACCTTGCATTTTCACGTTGGAAGCGGTTTAGAACCAACGATTAACATGTTGAATATTGCTTGGCGAGAAAAACAGTACACAGGAAAAGTCAAAATTTTACACTAAAAAGTTCTAGAAAACGCTATTTGCTCTTGCTTAGGCACAGTTGTAAGTGTACAATTACTTTTTTAATTCGTTTCTTTATTTCTAGCATCGTAAAATTTCTCACATGAAGTGTGAAACAAAAATTTCCATCGTTTCACGATTTATGCAAAAAGAGCGTTTCTGTATTTGAATGCGAAAATACACTTATGCCTAATAAATCACTGATGGTTTAAACGCTGGTTTAGTTGAACTAAGCTTGAATTTATATGTAGTTTAAACTCATCAACCATAAATCAGTGTCCCATGTATTACATGTTGTTAAAAAAATAACATGTGGCAGCACTACGACAAATGTTGGCAAATTCATATGATTTGTACTGGTAGTTTAAACGCCCAATTTCATGCGTTTAAAGATGGTTTATATGTTTAATGATTTATAGATTTGTTGGTTTAAACACATTTTAAACCAAAAAGAGAGTTTAACTTGCTCTGATTTTTTAGCCCTTAGTGTCATGGTGAAATAAACCGGTGGCAGTACTACGCCAGATGTCGATTTTTTGCTTTAGTATTGTTTGTCTGATCTTATGTCAAAGTTTCCTTTATGTTTAGAAAAAGTCCATGTTTTGTGCTGTGATTATTGTACCGCAATTAAGTTTTTAAATGTGATAGTGAAAAAATGGGGTAAAATTTACGTATTTCATACGTATTTTCAAGGTCCGTTTGTTTACTTTTCTAGTATAATCCAGTAGGTGAGTAAATTTTGGGCAAGTAGAAAATTTTACTCTCCCGAATGGAAAAATTGCAAAAACTTGTAGGTTAATCAAAACAGATGATCACAAAAAAGCTTTTTGTTGTTTTTTTTCAAATCATTTTTTTTTTTTTTTGAGTATTTTTGGTGATCTAAAAACTAATTAATCAGTTACAGTTACACTAACAAAACAACGAATCATAAATGACTCATCAAGAAGAGCCGCGGGTAGGAAACCATTTTCGCCCGACAAAATATCTTTTACCTAGCATTTACACATGCCACTGCCAGTTCGAAAAACTCAATAAACTCACACTTTTTTACTAATACACTCACATTTTTCGCAGATCCAGTGGCAGCAAAAATTGCGTGCGAGTGGAAATTTGACACTTTCATTCCACTTAATGACAAAACGATGAACAAAGTTACCCTGTTAAAAATTAAATGCAAATTTACTGTATTATTATCGAATTGCAATTCAAGTTTTAACTTGATAAATGTATTATTTTGATTAATTTTTTGAAACGTGCATTAATAAAAGCAAGTTTGTTAATTATAAAGCATTAATATTGTTAAAGTAATGCTTATATAAATATATGTAAACTATTTCCCCAAAAATGTGCTTATATGATTAGCTCGGTAACTCTCTTTGGTTTTTTGATACTTTTTTTTTAATTTGAGAAGTCAACAAATTATCTCAAGTTTACGCTTCAACGACATTTTGAAAATGAAATCGCAGTGGCATGTGTAAACACAAAAGCCAATAACATGAGATTCGACTATTTCGAACAATTTTTCTTTGGTAATATGTATGTATACAACAGTGGCATGGGTAAAGGCAGGGTTATAATCAGAAATAAGCGCTTATTCTTGTTTTTTAATCGCGCTGAAGAATCAAAAATACACAAATATTATTAAAAATGTATCATAATACAATATTTGAGGAATCAGCTTCACGAACAAAATAAACGCATATGAGCTCATTTTTCAATAATAAATGATACACTTGTTGTGAGAAAATTGTACCCTACCGACAGTGTTGCCAAAACCTGGTGACCAAAAATGGCTAAATTTACGGAAAAAAATGGCTAAAAAATGGCAAAAAATGGGCTAAAAAATGGCTTAAAGCTGTTTTAAATAAAAACACATTTAAATTCAATAACAAAACAGAAATAATTCATTTAACGTTGTTTACGATGAAATTGTAAGTTAAGATCACTTTGTTGAATAAGAATAAACGTAAATTAATATTTTGATAGATATTTAAAAAATTCATCTTCATCTCAAAGGAATCACTCGTTTTAAATAATTTGAAGGTTAATCATAATCACGACAACATTCACCCAACCTTTTGAGGCCAGATCTACAATAAAAACACGCAAGAAAGTACCCCGACTATATGATAACCTACACCACATTAGAATCTTTGTACCAAATTTTATCAAATAATCTCCAAAATGGCGACTTGTACTTTACGCACAGTGTTTACATGGACAGCCATCCAGCCGGACAAACATTTATTCGGCTCAGAAAGTGATTCTGAGTCAATCGGTACACCTAAAGGTGGGCTTAGGACCGATATTTTAAGGTGTTACAAACATCAGCACAAACGCATAGTTTATATTTAATTGTTATGTTCAAAATATTTACCTAACTGATAAAATCGAATTACCGGTTGCTAAAAGTAACCTATTTCTCAAATTACTTTTAACGATGTTTACTTGCCTAAATACCCTCTCTACTTCAGCATTAGACCATGGAAGTGAGAGCAACTTTATAGGCAATTCTGAAATTTCAAAAAAATTTTGTTGCCTTCTGTATCTCTTTATTGAAATACTTGCAACCAGAAAGAAACACCGATGTTTGTGTTGATCCATTTTATAAATTTAATATGGGAATACTGTTCCTTTATTTTGAAAGATGTTTCATCATCATAGTTTATAGCGATTTGCAACATTTCTAAAAGTTGTGATTTAAATAAAAGGCGTATTAATTGTTAAAAATGTTTATTTTACTTCTTAAATTTTTATAATAAAATGAAAATTATTCTTTTAAAAGAAAAACGGCAAAAAAATTTTATGGCTAAACAAGTTGAAAAATGGCTAATGGCTAAACTCACATTTTAATGGCTAAACAGGGTGAAAAATGGCTAAATCTAGCCACTAAATGGCTAAATTGGCAACACTGCCTACCGATGAATCACCTCAAAGAATCTTTGTGATACAATTTTCTGATTTCGTTTTGAAAACATGAATGCATCATATTTCAATCCATTTGCAATGACTTCATATACGTATGATTGAATAATAAGTTCGTAATCATCAAACGTGATCTGAAAAAACTCATGAGTAGTAATAGAACTAATGTTGCCTCTTCTGTCAGCAGCGCAAAATAACAAAATATGACAATTGTGTTTTTGTTGTTTTCATCGTATTAATTATTTATTTATCATTAAAAGTCTTTCTATTTTCTATTGGAATTAAAAAAGAACAAGCTAGAGTGCTATATTCGGCTGTGCCGGATCATTGATACCCTCGACCAACATTTCCAACATTTCAGGACTGGGCTCTATATGATATATATATATATATATATATATATATATATAGTGGCGGTGAGTGTTAAACGGCAAACCCCTCTGAAGAGATTGAGTGGTTGCAATTAAAACATGTTAGGGTAACCCATCCGTAAAAGCCTGTGTTCGTGCCCAGCGGCAGCCAAAAATTAAAAATTATCAAAAAATTTAATTATTTTCATGTTGTAAAATTCATTTCTTCGTAAAAATAATTTAATGAAAATTAAATTTGATGAACTTTACCCTATATTAAAATTTGAAATAAAAACCATAAAGAGTTCAACAAAATAACCACAATACGAATTATTACAAGTTAGTCTTTATAAAAAGGGATGTCTGCATTTAAATTAGTTGCGACAATCAGAAAGTTTTATGCTTTTCTTTAAGAAATTTGAGCTAGCTTACCGTAGGAATGCAATTGCACCGTATGAACATGGTAGCGTACGACGTGGGTACGTTGTCAAATTAAAACGTATAATATTTTATATAAAGGCACACAATAGCTTGCGTAGACATAAAAGCGTATCTACGTCGTCATCGGCCAAAAATCTGTAAATTTTAAATAGACATATTAGAAAACATTACTGTTATAATTTTATGAAAACCGGTGTGTTAAATTACTAAAATTTTTTACTTAAATTAATTTTTTTTGTTTGAAAAATTTCATTTTTTTGGGTAGGGTATGTGGGGAAAACAAATATCAAACTGACTTAAAATTGCTTCTACAAGCATACTCATTACGTTTTCTGTCGAAATATAGAAACATTTTTTTATATGTATATCTAAAGAAAATATTGTTTTATCAACGAAAGAACATAGCAATCGTTTGGTGAAATGGGAAAAATGAGTATTCATATTAGGATATTCATTTAATCGGGCTTTTGCTTTAATCGGTTAATCGCTCGATTAATTAACCAATCTTTTGATTTAATTGGTTAATAATCGGTTAATTTTGTTATTGATCGGTTAACCGATTAATAAAGTTTTTTTTATAAATGAAGCAATTTCAATAAATAAAAATGCATAAATTATTTATTATTTGGAGTTTATTAGTAAAAATAAAAAACAAAAACATACAAATTCTTCAACTAAAACCGATTCATAAATATGTAATATATTTTTTTTTAATTAACAGCTCGTTCCAATTGGATGAGAACTTATGGGATCATGTTAGCAAAAGTTTTAAAGGAAAATACTAAAGTGCTTTAAGCGTCGTTTCTAAAACTTTTAGCATTAATTTTTACCAAAATAGAATAAATATACAAAGTTTTTTTTTATCGTTTTGTAATATTTGAAATAAAATAGATAATTTTCTGTTATAATGAATGTTTTAATTACATGGCCAACACTCTCAATACAATAACAAATAAATAATTTATTAGACGGATTTTCTTATAATAAAGCTATATAATTTTCCCATTTTGAATTCCATTTTTTAACAGCATCCCCTTTTTGTGTTTGATTCAGGGAGCTGTACTTAATGGAATTTTCGGCCAATTGTTTCAACAATTTTAAGTCCGAGCGAAATGGGGCTATAGCCAGAAAGGCCATATAAAAATCATGGGACAAGGGTTTTAAATTAAAAATAGAGGGATATTCTGAGGATACTACGACTGGATAATTATTAGCAAAGAGGTGTGAGCAGGGATGATTACGATTATCAGACACAAACCCCAATAACAGATTCGATAAAGGAAGAATTTCAACGGCTGTGTCATTATTCTTTACATACTTCATTACCAAAGGATGTTCAATTAAGGCAAAAGCATTGTCAATACGTTTGGTGTTTAGCAGCACAGCATCTATCAGAATTTCATCTATTGATGCGCCAGACAAATCTGTTGCGTTAGCGTGCAAAAATAAATCTTTACCATCTGCCATGTCCAAAAGTTCACGTTTAAAATCCTTAAGATTATGTGACACATCGAAACCAGCCACAAAATCGGGATATTTTGTCTGATGGATTCGTGGAAATGATCAATTATTTATTCTTAATTTGTTTATCTCAAGTAAACTTACCTTAATATCCAAAAAAGTTTTCTTGAATTGTTCTAATTGACTCGGATTAGCAGCCCGGTGTGGTGCATAGATCACTTTACATCCAATGAAATCTGTATTGTTTTTCATAAATTCATCCAAAGTTTCTTTACATATACGTACATAGTCAACTTCTGTGAACTTGGTACCTTTTAGATCATACATCTGTAAAGAGAGAAGTTTTCTTTAATATTTTTTTTAGACACCTGACCTTCAATATTAAAGTCGGGCTTTAGACCCCTGGCCCCTTGTAAAACTTAAACGTCGCGACGTTTATGCCAACTGATCGTAAGCGACACAGAGTGGGAGATTTTGGAAAAACAGTTGGTCCGACTCAAAAAAAAAAAAATCCAGGTGCTGATTAAGGGAATGTTCTAGTCGAGTTTTACATGTATTAAACAAAGATCTAAAATCGTGCTTAAAAATTGTTTTGATAAATCAGATAGATTTTAAATTATCAGAAAGAACTTTTACCTGTAAAATTTGTGTTTTGGCGCTTACGATCATTTCGCGTAAAGGGGATCGATATGTACAACAGGAACTGTCAAATTTGATTATCATTTCTTTGGCATTTGTTATTTGCGCGAATTATTTGTGTTTTTGCGCTTACGATCATTTCGCGTAAAGGGGATCGATATGTACAACAGGAACTGTCAAATTTGATTATCATTTCTTTGGCATTTGTTATTTGCGCGAATTAATAAAAAAAAGTGTGTACATTCTACCGATTCAAGAATTTAAGAGGTTATATTGTGCATATTTGTGCACTGTATTTTAACTCATAAGTAGACACCCAATTTGTGTGGCACAAACATCCACCTAGGCCTGGCTGGGACCACTTGTATTTTGTATAGAGTTTTTTGTGGCGTTAGCAAAAACTCACACCAGCGTACTCTTGGGGCTGGCTGGGACTACTTTTTTTGTATGGAGTTTAATGGATATAGCAAGAAAATGTTGTTGTCAGCTAGACAACCTCTTCGAAATAAAAGTAAAGAAAGAATTCTTATTGTGTTGCGTAAGATTTTTGATACGTTCCTTTTTATTTTATTAACTACAGTACATATATAATAGGGCAAGGACTGGCCATATAAGGGTGATTTTTTATGAATTAAGTTTTCGGGCTGGCGGAACTGGTTGGTAGTTGTGTCCAAACTACATCTGTGAAAGTGAAAAGTGTTCAGTATACTCTGCCATTTCATCATGGAGAACAAAAACGAGCAACGACTACAAATCGTTGAAGTTTGTTATCAAAATTCAGTTCGATGGAAGTCCACTGTTTTATCGAAAAATTGTGTTCAGCGATGAGGCTCATTTCTAACTAAATGGATACGTAAACAAGCAAAACTGCCGCATCTGCGGTGAAGAACAGCCACATGACGTACGAGATACCGATGCATCCCGAAAAAAACGACAGTTTGGTGTGGTTTATGGGATGGTGGCATCATCGGTCCGTTTTTCTTCAAAGACGACCGTGGAAGAAACGTTACCGTCAACGGCGAACGATATCTAGCCATGATACGCGACTTTTTTTGCCCCAATTGGCTGAGTTGGACTTGGTTGATATGTGGTTTCAACAAGACGGTGCCACATGCCTTATAGCTCGTGAAACAATGGACATATTGAAGGATGAATGTGGTGAGCAGTTTATTAGTCAATCCAACGATGTCACACGTTAACGTTCGCATAGAAAATTACATTTAAAACAAAAACAATTTCTAAAATTTGTTAACGTTCGCATAGAAAATTAAATTTAAAACAAAAACAATTTCTAAAATTTGTTTTTGTTTTAAATGTTATTTTCTATGCGAACGTTAACGTGTGACATCGTGCGATTGGCAGTATCTCTCGAAATGGCCCTGTGAGTTGGCCGCCAAGATCATGTGATTTGACGACTCTTGACTATTTCTTGTGGGGTTATGTGAAGTCGTTGGCTTATGTGGACAAGCCAAACACGATTGAAGCCTTAGAGTATAACATAACACGTGTTATTCATGGAATACAGGCCGAAATGCTCGAAAGGGGTCCAAATTGGACTTTACAAATGGACCATTTGAATCGGAGCCGCGGGCAACATTTACATGAAGTTGTTTTTAAAAAGTAAATGGCAAAGACCAGTTTATCGATTCCAATAAAAATTTTGAATATATTATGCAAATTTCAGTGTTTTATTAGATTTTTAAAAAAACTAAGCAATTTTTGCAGAAATTAGAAACATTTAGCAAATTTTTAAAATTTATGCTGATAAGCTTAAACATAAACATTTTTGAATGGTTGTTCCTTCGATGTTATTGCTTATCTTCGAAAACAAATATTGCGCGCGGAGACGTGGCGTTAAACACTTGCGTAAGATTTACCTATTTTGTAAACAAGCATTTTATTGCACACATGAAACAACAATAAGGATAGACAAGGCAAACAAATAATATTTTAGTACAATAATATTTTAGTACAAATAAATTTAGGACTTTTAACCGTTTGTGTTTATTGTCGGGTTGGCAGCGTTTTTTTTAGTTATAAATGTGTTAATAAACACCCCTATTCTGCGTTTCGATTCGGATCGAAATTTTCTCCGTTTTTGGCAACTTTGGTGTTTTGTGCCAATGTTCTGTAACTCCCGCGTTGAGAAACTTTTCGATTGAAATGTGAGAAATGAAACAAAAATACCATAAGTTGAAACAAACATGTTTTTCTCACTTAACTATTACTGAAACATTTTTGGCGAGTAATTTCCTTACGTTACAGCTATTACACACCAAAAATGATACAGTAACAGTTTAGTGAGAAAAACATGTTTATTTCAATTTATGGTATTTTTGTTTCAGTTCTCACATTTCAATCGAAAAGTTTTTCAACGCGGGAGTTACAGAATATGGGCACAGAATACCAAAGTTGCCAAAAACGGAGAAAATTTCGATCCGAATCGAAACGCAGAATAGGGGTCAAAAATTCAATGAAAAACTACCACCGAACTCAATCGCGTTTTAAGAAAAACTTTATTCTCCAGTATTCAGTAGAATAAAACAACTTTGCACTGGCTGAAATTGTTTGTTTTGTAAAAACAAATTTAATTATCAGTTCCTTTAATTTTATTTTAACTGAATTTCACTGAAGTTCTCAAACAAGCCAGATTTGATTTTCGAGATTTTTTAAATTTAGTATTTTTGGGCAAATTTTGATGTCCAACCGTTTAAATTTCAAACACTGTCAATAATATTTAAATGCCTTTCTCCGCTCCATCATATGTACTTAATCACATTCTCTCATACTTACAATTGGCAAAGCAGACCGAAATTCAACATATTGTACACCATCAGCCAGGAACTGTTTTAAAGAAGTAGAAAAATATTCCTTCCAAGCAGGAGCATATAACAATAAGCTGTCTACAATTGAAATTATTTTTTCCAATTTATTCGAAACATTTTGGCGATCTAAAGAATTGTCCATGGGATCTAAAGATAACTGTTGACGCAAACTTTCATCTACCCATTTGCTTTCGTCTCCTCTTTGATTAGCCAATTGTACACAAAATATACCATTATCATCATTTGAACGAGCTTCTGTTGAGAATATCAATTTCTCAACCCGTTCTTCGCGGCCTTGACAAATCATTGCTTTTGGTAGATAAGTAATTTTCATAATGCAATCGATACTACACAATGCTCTATCGTGGGCATGTAAAACTGCTCCTTTGGGCATTTTAGATATATATTTAAAAAGAGGCGATTCATTTATATTCGGCAAAGCTTCGGGTATAGGTAGGAAGGCTTTAGGGTATTCTTTGGTTTTCGCCCTCATAATAGTTTGATTGGCAATTAACTCTTGTCTGCTAAGAGTTACATTTGCTCCAAAGGCTTCATTTTGTTCATTGCGAATGAATTTCTCACGCCGGGTGTTATAGGACTCTAATCTTGAAGGTTCAGCATCACAGCTAATTAGCAACAGAAGGACAGCTGGTGCCCAAAGGAAACCACAAACTTGCATTACAATTTTAATTTAATTTTCTGCTTGTAGATAAATTATTTTTCTGTGTCTTGTCTTTTTAACGGCAGCTTTTCGCAAACTATTTTTTATCACTGATATGGAACTGTCGTCTGCACTTCTTTAAATACCTTTGCGGTTTCAACGGTTCCGATAGGTCTACAATATACATAGGTATTCAACTATTGTATTTTTTATGAACATTTTAAGTAGTTTTGTTAATTTTTGTTTTATATCCAAACAAATAATTTGAAAGTTTCTAGTAACTTAGTTTTATTTACACAAGTGTCTCTAATGTCGAATTTTATTTTGGACTTAAGACGCAAAAAATCATCACAAACTAAAACAAACTTGGTAGAGAAGGAGATAAAAGGGGATTTTTAGGGTGCTTTTATTAGTTTAAAATAAAGTCAAATATACGAAATTTTAATATATTTCCTATAAATAACTATTTATTTTATTTAATTTACAGTTAATTAACTTATTTTGTTTATTTATTCTTATTAACGTTTTATTACCAGTACACATCAACTAAAAAATATTTGTTTATTCTTTTAAGCTTTCAAACATTTTTCTTATTTTGATAACCTTCAGCATTAGAGGTGAATTAGGGTATACTTAGTTTGTCACTCCGTGAGAAACTTTAATAAATATCTAAGACCCCATTAAGTATATATTGATGTGTATTCTGGGTTCATAATTAATTTAAAGTCGATTTAGGCATGTCCAACTGTCTGTCCATCTGTAAAAAAACACGCTCACTTCCGAACAAGTCAAAAGAAAAGACCAATTTCGCTATCGAATTGTTATAATTATCCTAATAAGAGATTGAAAACCAGACAAATTGGCTTAGGAGGATAAGAGTTATGAATCCAAATGTGGAACAATCGCCCTAGAAATTGATAATTTGGCGGCTAAAGCTCACACAAATTCGTTTAATATGACTGTAAATCAAACAAGTTAATTTCGTTAAGATCGGTTCATAATTCACCATATGCCCCGTATAAAGTCCACTATTGGAAAAAATTTTAGTACCGTTTAAAAAAAATAAGCAAAATCTATGATCACTTGTGTTTCGATGTAAAAATTGATTTTCTTAGGATTTTTTATGAAAAACTTTAAATGCGTTTTTTTTTTTTTTGAAAACTAGAAGAGCTAGAGCAAAAATAACGAAAATCTGTGATCACTTGTGTTACGATGTAAAAATTGATTTTCTTAGGATTTTTATTAAAAAACTTTAAATGCGTTTTTCTTGAAAACTAGAGGAGCTATAGCAAATTACAAAATTGTACGAAGACGTTAGTCATTGGATTGATGTTACTTTTTGCATCATTGATGCCATTTGTGGTAACATTGATGTCACAATTCTAATGTTAGGGCATCATCAATATGAAGATGCATTTTTCTACCAGTGTAGTAACTTAGTTTTATTTACACAAGTGTCTCTAATGTCGAATTTTATTTTGGACTTAAGACGCAAAAAAATCATCACAAACTAAAAGAAACTTGGTAAAGAAGGAGATAAAAGGGGATTTTAAGGGTGCTTTTATTAGTTTAAAATAAAGTCAAATATACGAAATTTTAATATATTTCCTATAAATAACTATTTATTTTATTTTATTTACAGTTAATTAACTTATTTTGTCTAGTTATTCTTATTAATGTTATTACCAGCATTACACACACTTGAGTAATTATTTTGCAACAACATTTTTTTTTTTTTTAATCGAAATAAAAAATATTTGTTGAAGTTTTTAACCATTTTTCTTATTTTGATAACCTTCAGCATTAGAGGTGAATTAGGGTATACTTAGTTTGTCACTCCGTGTGAAACTTAAATAAATATCTAAGACCCCATTAAGTATATATTTATGTGTATTCTGGGTTCATAATTAATTTAAAGTCGATTTAGGCATTGCCAACTGTCTGTCCGTCTGTTAAAAACACGCTCACTTCCGAACAAGTTAAAAGAAAAGACCAATTTCGCTATCGAATTGTTTATAATTATCCTAAGAAGAGATTGAAAACCAGCCAAACTGGCTTAGGAGGATAAGAGTTATGAATCCAAATGTGGATTTTGATAATTTTGCTGCAACAGCAAACATTAATAGTGGCCGAATGCACGGGTTGATATAAGATTTGCACAGATTCGTTTTATATGACTGGAAATCACACAACTTAATTTCATTAAGATCGGTTCATAATCCACCATAGGCCTCATATAAAGCCCACTATTGGAAAAAAATGTTAGTACGTTCAAAACCGTAACGAATAGCGCCATTGTATTAGTAAAATACTATGACACCAAAAATGAAACTGTTAAATTTTGTGAAGATCAGTCCATAGATTACCGTGATCCTATATTAAGCCGGCTCTGCGCCTAGAACCGTAGAATGGTAAAGTTTGGTCCGATTTAGCTCTTTATGACCATAATTTACCATAGGTCCCATAAAAAGCCACTTAAAGCGCTAAAACAAACTTCACTACTGTATTGAAATTTTGTCTAATTAAAACGGTTACGAATCATGATATTGTATTCAAATTAATAATTTAACATTCATAGGTCTATATATAATAAAGATTTGTTTGTAATTTATTGATCCCATACAGGGCGCACTCCCGAAATATTGTTACTGTCGGTGGAGGGTATCAAAGATGCGGCACAGCCGAATATACCATCTAACTTGTTTTTACAAAATATTTTCTGTTGACTTTAATTAGTCTAAAGTATAAATTTTAGATAATTTAATGCGTAAAAAGAAATATGGTTTTTAAGACGCGTATCAGAGTGGTTAAATAAACAAATTTGGGCGCTATATTTCAACGCATGTAACTGATAATACGAAGAAGGGGACATCTGCGTTAATATTGTGTCTAAGGTGCCTATTATGAACAAAATTCGGTTTTCGACAGCAGTCGAATTAGCTGATCGAACGAATTTTCATTTGGTATTATGTGGCGCTTTCGACAAAAATTTACTATTGTGATTTTGTTAATTCACAGTAGTACATTTTCGATCAGCTGTCACTTAAAATAAAAAATTTTTGTTTACAAATTTAAAAAATAAAATTATGGTTGTTTTCAAATAATTCAGCTTCAGTGGGGTTCCAACCCACTTTTTTACATGCTGAACTTTGCTGCAAATAATTTGGTCAAAAAAGAATTCTGTTCCAATTGCTGTTTACGGCGTTGGACTTGCGTAGAATGAACAATACTGATAAAGAATATGGTATTTGGTATACGAACACAAAAAAATTACAAATAGTTGCATTTTCAACAAGTTTTTTACATTTATTTGCACCGTCGAAAACAAATTTGTTTTCGTTGAAAAGTTCGATGCACAACGAAATTTTCGACAGTGCTGCCAGCTCATAATACCAAATTAACATTCGATAGTCGATGTTCGATAGCCAGCGAATATCCTTTATCGAATGTAACTCCTAATAGGGGCCTTAATTAAAAGATTTAACGATTATATTTTATCAAAAATCTTATAAGAAAATCACCAATTTTGATTATATGAACATACTTGCAATTGTAGCTTAAATAAAAAAAGTTTAAGATTAAGTTCAAAATTTTTTATGTACATACATATGTATATTTTGTCATTTAACATAAATTTCTGATTTAAAATCTCACTAAGCATTCAATACAACTTAGCTTATTTTTGAAAAGGCTCGAAACAAATGCCATAACAACTAAAAAAAAATATATTAAAGAAGAATAGGGAGCAAGTCGCATGAAGTTTTTGACACTTTTATTGTAACCTGCAATCATGAGGGACACAGCAACCGAACACGTGCATAAACGCTTCTTTTCTGGATATGAGCTCTAAAGTCAGCTGGACGGCATTTTGGTTTAGACGTTTACAGACATATTTCTGATAGCAAACTTCTGTACTTCTAAACAAATTTCGTTAAGGTCGGTCCATAATTTAACATAGGGCCCATATAAATCCCGTTAGCCAATCTGGTCCAAGGTAGCTTTATGTGGCCCAAAATAACACCAAGCTACTTTACCAGCGGTCCCATATAAAGTACTTTTAAACGATAAAACAAATTTCACTACCGTATTGAAATTTCATCAGAAATCCCTCTACAGAATTTTGTGATGTTTGAACCATACTTTACCCTGGGGTTCAATCTTGTTCACAGATTGATTCCATGACGTCTAGTTTTATTAATCTATATACTTATAACTATTTCGCCTGAGATATGGTGGTTGTGAAAATACATATCTCATAACTGGAGAACGATTTGTCCGATTGTAATGAAATTAACATTTGTATACCGATTTTAATGTTTTATGCCTATTTTACTCATAATATAACTGGCTTCCCGATAGATTATGAATATGTAAAATATTTGCCCTTATAATTTCAACACAAAAAATTGCATTAAAACTATTGTTCAATCGACTTAAAGAGAATATAATTTCAAGTCATTTGCTGGTAATTTTCTCCGATTCGGGAAAATCTCAAGTTCTCAAGTCATGATAAATTGTATTAGCAGAACCGCCCATTTCGGTCAAAATATCAAGAAAAAACCAATTCTGTTAGACGAGTAGGGACTTATTTTCTTCTATACATATTTGACTTATTATTTTTGAATTCTATAAACATTAACGGTCTAAGAGGGAGTTTACACGATGTCTTTTCAGACATGTCTAACAAACACGTCTGTTTTGTTTGTAGGCGATCGGGGTAGAGAAGAAAGTGGGGTTGCCAAACAGACACGAAATGAGCTCTCATGTTTGTTTATATGAATTTTCATGTTTTCAATTTGTATGTATATGTAAATTAGACTATTAGATACGAAAACAGACATGTTTGGAAAGACATCGTGAAAAGACAAAAGGTTTTTGGTAGCATGTTCAAAAGAGAATGTCAAAAACAGACATGTCTGGAAAGACACCGTGTAAATGTCCCCTATTTCATAAAAATTTCTAGTTTCAGCTTTAGGTAATGCTTACAATAGTTATCAAACACTTTTTTTTATAAACCATTGATAAAAAGTCAGATTTATAAACGCTTAATAGGAGTGGATTATCAACACTGTGAGGCAAATGGTAGGGGTCAGTGATCGGGAAGAATTCAAACTACCGGGGAAAGTTATATCGGTAAAAAAGAAGTTATACGTGTCCCGGCGTTTTGCTGCGTCACGTCTAGGAATCGAGATATATCGATTTGAAGTTAGTAACTATTAGGGTATTCATTTAATCGGGCTTTTGCCTTAATCGGTTAATCGCTCGATTAATTAACCGAGGTTTTGGTTTAATCGGTAAGTAGTCGGTTAATTTTGTTATTTATCGGTTATCCGATTAATAAAGTTTTGTTAAAAATTAAGTCTTTTCAATTAATAAAAATGCAAAAATTTTTTATTATTGAAGTCTATTAGTAAAAAAAACAATAACATAACGAACAAAACAATTCTTGAACTAAAACGAGCAAACAAAAAAGTAATTTATAAGTATGAAAAACATATTTTATAATTTATACATAATATTTTTATGTATTTATTAAAAAATAAACTGTGAGACTTGTTTATTAATTACTTCAATAGTTTAAGATCTTATAAAATAATCTTTTGCAAAAATAATTTGGTTTAAATGCTTAGGATTTAAGCGATTCTTTTCTTTAGTTTTGATAAAACTTGACTCGGAAAAAATTATTTCAATTATCGAAGATGTTGGAGAAATCGTAAGCAACGCATAGTACAGATTCAAGAATGATAAAACAAGATTAAGCATTGCACTTGTTTACAAAATTCAACTGTTAATTATGACGTCACTTTAGCATATTATACACATGTTTGTTTGCTTGTGTTTCTATATTTTAGCTGTACTTATACGCTGATGTGACGTAGATGCGCAGAAACATTTCATTTTTAAAAGCTGTATGCGTTATCTTGGTTTCTTTGTATCATGATACAGATTATCTAATTTCTCAGTCCTTTTCCAGGATTTCTCTCAACATTTAAAATCTTCCAAAATGCCATTATTTCGGCTAATTTTGTTAAAGATTGTTTGTATTACAACCGAGAATTTCTTCTATTGTCAGGTCATCATCTGACTCATCCTGGCCAAGCTTAGCACCGAACATTCTGCAAAAAATTAAATACGAACCCCTAGTTTCTGTTTTTGTACTGTATTTTAAGAATGTATTTCTCGAAGGAAATATATTGTAGGAAAAAAATATTTTCCAAACATATACCTTTTTTATATGCGACGAAACAAATAATTAAAAACGGAAAAAATATGTTATAATACTACAAAAAACTAAAAATATTTGTTACATCGGTTAATCGGTTAATCGACTGAAATTAACCGGTTTAATCGTTAATCGAAAATTGCCAATTTTAAATTAACCGATCAGTTAATCGGGTAGTAATTAATAGGTTAACCAATTAACGGTTAACCGAATGAATACCCTAGTAACTATCATATAGGGGAAATTGTCACCTTTGGTGGTCTTTTTTTTTGACATAACTCGAGAACCACTAGTCCGATTTTTCGGAAAAAATTAGGAATTACAATTCCTTTTATCTGTTTATACAACGTTTCGCTACATAAGCAACAGTTTCGCAGTTATAAATAAATGTATGAAGAAAAAAACTATTTTTTGCCTAAGAAATTAAATTTTTTTATTTTTAATTCATAAAAAATCCAAAACGGTAAAAATAGTGTCAAGTCCTATAACCTTTAAACAAAATGAGACATAGATCATGAAAATCGATGGACGCGTTCCGGTTTTATTCACAATTAAGTGAAGGTATGAATTTCAAAAATTTGCTCGAAATATGCTCAAAATTCCTTGGAAAAAACATTGATGACTTTTGTTTAGGATGGTCAGAATTAAAAAAAAGTAATAAACAAAAGGTTATTTGATTTTTATGGTAGCGGTAACAAACTAAAAACAGTCATAAATGTGCGTGGACAATTAAAAGGAAAATAGGAAAGTGCACTTTTTTAATTATTTGGGTTTTTTCCGTTGGCTACCTGTATGCTTTTTTTACACAAATTGCACCCACATTTATGAGTGGTCATGTTTTAGAACGTTTTGAAAAATTTAAAACGCACACGAATCAGGTATATAGCCACCCTTAAAAGATGCGCGAATTCATAAGTACCTCTCAGTAAAATATTGAAACTTACATAGTATTTATAGGTTCACTGATCGATTTTTGTCATTCAACAAGTGTCTCTGAACGCGTAAAGTACGTTTTTTTAAAGTGAGGAAAAAGTAATAAAAGGATAAAACCGAAATGAGTGCAAATTGTCCAGAAAATATCAATTTATTTTGTTACGTTTGTGGCAAAAGAGCTTTTGCAACAAATGCTGCATTACTCACTGAGCAAGTGGAGCGCGTTTTTAAACTTTATTTTGATTGCGAAATAATTCGCGCCGTTTCGTGGGTCCCAGACAAAATTTGTAAAACGTGCTACAATGGTCTTAACATGTGGATCCAAGGGAAACGCAGTTCACTTCGTTTTGGTGTACCAATGATTTGGACTGATCCAGGAGAGCACAATTCCGACAACTGTTACGCTTGCGCAAACAAAATATGTGGAGTAAATCGTAAGGGCCTTAAACGAAGAGTTTACATATCTGTTAAAAGTGCACAAACACCTCTACCGCATTCGGATGAAATACCAATTCCACCGCTACCAAGTCCTGACAGAGTAACTTCTTTTTCTATTGAAACAATGGATCAGTCGGATTTCACCTATAAACCAACACCAGAAGCCGACCCATCGAACAAAATAATTCCAATATCACAAGCAAGAATGGATAAGATTGTTGCAGAATTAAAACTTTATCAACGTGAAGCAGAAAAACTTGCCCAGCTTTTGAAAGAAGGCAACAATTTGGAGCCTAATGTCAAAGTCACCGGATATCGAAGACGACAATTGCTATTTGTTTGCTGCCACGATATAAAGGGACTGATGGAGGCGATGGCCATTAATTATGTCGCAGCTGATTGGCGAATGTTCATTGATTCTTCGAAATCAAGCCTGAAAGTCGTTTTGCTACATAAATATAATAAAAAACCAAGCATTCCCATTGGCTACAGCACAGATATGAGCGAAACATACGATTCCATGAAAATAATTTTGGATAAAAATTGCTACACTGATCACATGTGGCGGATCAGTTGTGATCTGAAAGTCGTGGCGATACTAAGAGGTCTCCAAGGAGGCTATACAAAAAACATGTGTTTCTTGTGTCTTTGGGATACCCGATTTAAAGGAAACCAATACGAAACGCATGACTGGCTTGCTCGAGATCCAACGGAGAAAGGACACAACTGCGTAAATGATCCACTGGTGCCAATGGAAAACGTCCTCATGCCCCCTCTCCATATCAAACCGGGAATCGTAAAAAACTTCTTCAAGGCCATTGTGAAGCAACCGAAAATTCTTGATTGTTTGGAATATATTTTCCCACGAATCGGCGAAGCAAAATTGAAGGAAGGTGTTCTGAATGGGCCGGATATACGAAAGCTCATGAAATCAAAGGAATTTAAAGGTGCTTTAGACGGTAATGATTACTTTGCGTGGAGGGCAGTGAAGAAAGTCGTACGATTTTTTTTGGGAAGTACGCGAGCACACAATTACCCCGCTCTTGTGACCAAAGTGTTGCACTACTTCCAGAAAATTGGAGTGAATATGTCCCTCAAAATTCACTTCTTGCATCATCATCTCGATTACTTCAGCAAGCAGCTAGCCTCAGAGTCGGATGAACATGGCAAGCGCTTCCATCAAGTGGCAATGCCAATGGAAACGCGACATAAAGGCAAAAGGCTCGATTCGCTGGTGCCTGGAATTTGTTAGTGGTCGCAAAAGACGTACGATCCCGACAATGAAGAAGAAGAAGAATATACAATGGGAGTTTCCTCCGAGGGTAAGTCACAAAAATTAAGTTAACTGACTGATTAAAAACAATTGATTTTTTCCAGATCATGACAGATCCTCATCCGATACAGACTCTGAACAAGTGGGCGAACCACCACGCAAGAAAGTAAAGGGCGCAAACAAACGAACATAAGTTTTACGTTCATCGATTTTTATAACCTATGTATCTATGTAATAACCTAATAATTACCTGTAATAATTTTTAATTTTACGTTTTAATATATAATAAATATTATCCGAATTCATTGAAACATAAAATCAATATTGTTGTCAAAATGAGATACCTTCACTTAATTGCGAATAAAAGTGAAACGCGTCCATCGATTTTCATGATCTATGTCTCACTTTGTTTAAAGGTTATCTGACTTTACGTGAAAGTAATCGGACTTGACACTTTTTTTACCGTTTTGGATTTTTTCAATTTAATTTTTTTAGGCAAAAAATAATTTTTTTTCTTCATACATTTATTTATAACTGCGAAACTGTTGCTTATGTAGCGAAACGTTGTATGAACAGATAAAAGGAATTGTAATTCCTGAATTTGTTTCAGCAAAATCGGACTAGTGGTTCTTGAGTTATGTCAAAAAAAAATACCACCAAAGGTGACAATTTCCCCTATATAAAAATATACGCTTTATTGGTTTCAATTTTTCATAATTTTGTATAAAATATTTAACGCTCTTTAATGAAGTCGTTTTTTTGCAATTTTTTATTTGATCGTAAGCCGCACTACTTTATGTAAAATAAATGAGCAACAACAAAAACACGTGCAGTCTATTTTTGTACGCCTTAAAAAATTACACTCAAAATATTATGTAGATAAATTCAAAAGAAAATTTATTTTAAGCATCTTAAAATTTATTTAAAAAACGGATTGTTTTTATTTTATTTATAGTAAATTTATTTTACATTAATTTTTAAATTTTTTATTTATTAAAGAGCGTATTCCGTAAAATTTAATAGTTGTCACTAAAAAAGATATTTTAACCGACAAAAATTCAAACTACATAAAAAAAAATACGAAAAAACATTATTTTTTGTACCTAGTTCGTAAAATAACTATACATATTTTATTATTATAACCCATAATCAGTTACTGTAATAATTTTATGAGTGTATTAATAAAACGTTTCAACAACAGAAACAACAACAACATGATAAGAAACAAAATTTATTTTTGGTTGGTTTCGAAGTTGGTAAAATAAGAATGAATAGAAATCCCGTTTTCTATTTTTTAAATTTTGTCAGTTAAATACATAAAATTTTAAAAATGATGACGAAAACCATATTGGGGGGTTCTGCTGCAGTTTTTAGTTGAGATTGCTTCTTCTTAACTTAAGGAAAGGATAAAAGAGACCAATGGTGAATGTGTACAACTAAGCTATAGACAAGGAAGATATTATTTCATAATTAAAATGTGTCCGAAAGCCAGCCGCGCGACACCGTATGGTTGGTTGTCTCCTCCTCGCCACCTGCTCTGTCTGCTCCATCGACTGATTTCAGTGCAAAAAGAAAAAACTTTTTTGTTTGATTCAGTAAATGATTTTCTTTTAATTTTTAAGAATTTCAATAAATTTTTTTGTTTGACTCAGCTAAATTATTTGTTTGAAAAAATCAGGGTTTTTTTCAATAAACGAAATGCAAAATAAATGGTTTGAATATGCAAATTCGTTTGTCCGGCAAATTTTTTGTTTGATTTGAAAAAATAATTTTTTCTGTGAAAGAATTATAAAAATATTCCTTCCAAGCAGAAGCATATAACAATAAGCTGTCTACAACTGAATTTATTTTTTCAAATTTATTCGAAACATTTTGGCGATCTAAAGAATTGTCCATGGGATCTAAAGATAACTGTTGACGCAAACTTTCATCTACCGATTTGCTTTCGTTTCCTCTTTGAATAGCCAAGGGAACACAATATTCTGTACCATTATTATGATGTGCACGAACTTCTGTTGAGAATATCAATTTCACAACCTTTTCATCGGTGGTGCTTTGACAAATCGTTGCATTTGGTAGATAAGTAAGTTTCATAATGCAATCGATACTACACAATGCTCTATCGTGGGCATGTAAAACTGCTCCTTTGGGCATTTCAGATATATATTTAAAAAGAGTCGATTCATTTATTTTCGCCAAAGCTTCGGGTATAGGTAGGAAGGCTTTAGGGTATTCTTCGGTTTTCGCCTTCATAATAGTTTGATTGGCACTTAACTCTTCTTTTCTAAGAGGTACATTTGCTCCAAAGGCTTCATTTTGATCATTGCGAATGAATTCCTCACGCTGGGTGTTATAAGACTCTAATCTTGAAGGTTCAGCATCACAGCTAATTAGCAACAGAAGGACAGCTGGTGCCCAAAGGAAACCAAAAACTTGCATTACAATTTTAATTTTATTTTCTGCTTGTACCCTGCAAATAAAATTGGACCACCTGATCCATTTTGATACAATTTGGACTAGTCCTGGTCCCTTGTGGGCTACTTTACACGCGTGTCTGGACTGGTCCCATTATTTGCAGGATAGATAAATTATTTTTCTGTGTCTTGTCTTTTTAACGGCAGCTTTTCGCAAACTATTTTTTATCACTGATATGGAACTGTCGTCTGCACTTCTTCAAATACCTCTGCGGTTTCAACAGTTCCGATAGGTCTACAATATATTCAACTATTGTATTTTTTATGAACATTTTAAGTAGTTTTGTTAATTTTTGTTTTATATCCAAACAAATAATTTTAACATTTCTAGAATGAAAGATTATCAATAACAATTTTAATTAATTTTCATGTTGTAAAATTCCTTTCTTCATAAAAAATAATTAAATGAAAATTAAATTTAATGAACTTAAGCCTAATTGAAAATATTAAAAATTTGGATTAAAAACCATAAATAGTTCAACAAAATAACCACAATGCTAATTATTGTTAAAGCTAAGGCACGAGCTCTATGTGTTCATTTGTCCTTCAAGTTGTGCTGAAAAAGGTCAACAAGAAAAAGAAAGACAAAAAGAAAAAACAAAAGTGCGAAAAAACAGAAGTAAAGAAAAAACATGTAAAATCAATTAAAATCGATAATCATTCAAAAAATCAAACTTCGATCTACCAAGGGTTAAAATACAGTTTGGTTTAAGGATTGATGTTTGACTATTGACGTAAGCAGTCGTCGATGGCTGCGAGTGTAAAACGGCAAATCCATCTGAGGAGATCGAGTGGTTGCGATCGGAACATGTCATGGTAACCTGCCGGCCTGAGTTCGAGCCCCGGCCACGGTCAAGAATTAAAGATTATCAATAACAATTTTAATTAATTTTCATGTTGTAAAATTCCTTTCTTCATAAAAAATAATTTAATGAAAATTAAATTTAATGAACTTAAGCCTAATTAAAAATATTAAAAATTTGGATTAAAAACCATAAATAGTTCAACAAAATAACCACAATGCTAATTATTTCTAGTAATTTAGTTTTATTTACACAAGTGTTTCTAATGTCGAATTTTATTTTGGATTTAAGACGCAAAAAATCATCACAAACTAAAACAAACTTGGTAGAGAAGGAGATAAAAGGGGATTTTTAGGGTGCTTTTATTAGTTTAAAATAAAGTCAAATATACGAAATTTTAATATATTTCCTATAAATAACTATTTATTTTATTTTATTTACAGTTAATTAACTTATTTTGTCTAGTTATTCTTATTAATGTTATTACCAGCATTACACACACTTGAGTAATTAATTTGCAACAAATTTTTTTTTTTTTTTAATCGAAATAAAAAATATTTGTTGAAGTTTTCAACCATTTTTCTAATTTTGATAACCTTCAGCATTAGAGGTGAATTAGGGTATACTTAGTTTGTCACTTCGTGTGAAACTTTAATATTAAGCCAAGAGTCCAATAAGTACAAATGTAAAGTCTAGCTTTATGATTAATTCTAAGTCGATTTACCCGTGTCCAACTGTCTGTCCGTTTGTTAAAAACACGTTCACTTCCAAACAAGTCATAAGAAAGGACCAATTTCGATATTGAATTGTCTCTAATTATCCTAAGAAGAGTGAAAACCAACCAAATCGGCTTAGGAAGATAAGAGTTATGAATCCAAATGTGGAACAATCGCCCTAGAAATTGATAATTTAGCTGCAAAAGCAAAATTAACATTACCGGTGGCCATGCACGGGTTGATAAAAGATTTGTTCAAATTCGTTTTATATGACAACTTAATTTTATAAAGATCGGTTCATAGTTCACCATAGGTCCCATATAAAGTCACTACCGTATTGTAATTTGGTCTAATTTAGATTTTTAATAATATCAAAAATCACTCTACAGAATTGTGTGATAATTGATCCATTATATATCGTAAATTCCCTCATAGGTCTAGACCGTAACCAATGAAAAAACTGGCGTAATTTTGAATAAAGATTTGTTAGTAATTTATTGATCCCATAAAGGGCGCACTCCCTAAAAATTGTAACTGTCGGTGGAGAATATCAAAGATTCGACACAGCCGTATATACCATCTAACTTGTTTTTACAAAATATTTTTTGTTGACTTTAATTAGTCTGAAGTATAAATTGTAGATAATTTAATGCGTAAAAAGAAATATGGTTTTTAAGACGCGTATCAGAGTGGTTAAATAAACACATTTGGGCGCTATATTTCAACGCATGTAACTGAAAATACGAAGAAGGGGACCGGGCCACGGGTTCAAAGATGATGATCTCATTTCTTAAATATTAATACAATCTCATACATTGTTGCTCTAAAATAATAATAATATATTAAATTGTATTAAAATTTAAGAAAAGTGATCATAATCTTTGAACACATGGACCGGTTTTCTTTTACACTTTACATCTGAGAACAGTAGAGGCATTTAAGCAAAAAATCTGGCATCTCGATCAACTGGTGTAGGTGTAATCGAAATGAAAAACTGAGAGATACATATATATTTTTAAAGCTATATTTTCAGAATCTGGTCAGTGTGATCATGGGTGAGGCCAAAAGTTGAAATTTGTCTTACAGTGTAATATATATATTTAACCTTCAATAATCAACTGAAGGAATATCATCATGAAGATCCTAAAACTTGCTTTCAGCAAAAGTTGATTCTATATAAAATGCTTTGTTAAAAGAGTTTCCTTTTTATCTTTTCGCAACTTACATTGCTTCCAGTGATATATTATTTTTCTTTTAAAAGTTTTCAATATCGCTTCAAACTTCATTAAACTTATTACGATTCTCTTTAAATATTCCAAGGGTAGCGGTAGTTGTATCATGAGCTTGTCCAATTGTCGAATTTGTTCAAAAGGTTTATCGTGTGAAGAGCAAAATTGAAGATAACAAAATTCACAATGAAATCAAATTCTTTGATATTCTACACCGTAAAGCTGGTTAAATTAATTGGTTTTTTGTTAACTTTATTTTACTCTTCTTTTTGTAAAAATGGCAATCACCATGGTACCATTATTGTGTTTCATACACTGAGAAAAAAATTTCGTTAAATGTTAACAGTTTTGTAAAAGAAATATATTAAGAAATATGAAATCGGCTATTTAAAATATCAATAGATTTACAAAAAATGTCGAACGAAAACAGTCATTAAAAGAAAAAAAAGAAATAATTCTGGGGTGGGCAAAATCAGGTCTGGGGGGTTTTGCCCACCCCATCCCTTTCAGCTGGACGCGTTTCGGTTTGGACGTAACCAGACATTCGGTTGATAACAAGCTTTTTAATAAACAGTTTTATATAAACTTGCACCGTTCAATAAAATTTGGAGACTTCATTACCTATTTAAACAAATTTGATGTATTTTTTTATTTGAGACCCAACTAATAGATGATAAGCAAAATCAATTTGCAACATTTTTACAAAATTATACTCTACAATGGAATGCGGCAAAGAAAATACATAGATCTGGCCGTGCAAGTCGTGGTTACCTGTTTGGTTTTAAGAAGGAAGTACAGAGAAAATATGGTTTCAAATTTTTAAATATGAGCTTCAATCATTAAATATTTATTTTTAAAAGTATGGTTATGAATGTCGCAAGATGGACCCTTACATTTGGATAAAGATGCCTACCATAGTCATTTAGAACTTAAGTTTATAGAACAAAGTTATTCAAACTAAAAACTAGCCTGGGAGAAGATAAGTTTCCAATGTTTCAATATATAATTAGTTTTATTTTTACCTTGCAACTTTTTAATGCTTGAGTATGAAGAATATTTAACGCCCTTTACAGTTGTAAAACTGAATTACGATAGGGCCAGTTGTATATAAATCTGCAGGCATTTTGTTTACTAAATAAGGTTTAAAGGGTATTTTTTAAGACCATGAAACTTAAAACGGTAGCCAACACAGATTAATACACACGGCACGGCACTACCATTTGAAATTGATTTCAAGCAAATAGGCACCGCTGAAATGAACAATGTTGACCTCCAAGACGTCAATTGTTGCTGATTTATCAGCATAAACCCATAACTTCACAGCCCAACGGAAAAGAATCAAGAGGTGTCACATCGCACGGCCTTGAAGTCTTATTTATAGTTAGTTTTCTCTAAATCAACACATCGCCTTCAGTAGTGAAAAAATAAGTTGCGTCATTTTAATCATAAAGTCGCCTATTAGTTACGAAAATCGATGGCTAATTTTCAAAGTAATTTTGGATAATTTGGTGGCGTTGTTCAAGCATGAATCCATTCATATTTATGTGCCTGAGCAAAAAATGAAAGCAGTTTGACAGCAAACCTTTCGTATGCTCTATCGGGCTTTAAAAAACACC
This sequence comes from Pollenia griseotomentosa, assembly GCA_963931875.1. Taxonomy (NCBI): domain Eukaryota; kingdom Metazoa; phylum Arthropoda; class Insecta; order Diptera; family Polleniidae; genus Pollenia; species Pollenia griseotomentosa. Next base: position 169,009,451 of record OZ007562.1, on the reverse strand, counting down.
CCTTTTTAAGGAATGACAATGAGCATTTTGAACCTTTTCTAGCTATACGCAACCAAATGTGGAAGTTGTAGGAGTTTTATTTTATGCTTTATTAATTGTTTTTAAGTCTTTAATGTTATTTTTGTTAATTTATTTTAAATAACAATAAGAATCTTAACAGTTTGAATAATATTGATCTTCTTTAAATAACTTTGTTCTGCGTTTGCTCTTTGTAAATCTCTTTTTATTAAATAAAACTTCAATTTTATATCAGGTATAATTTCATTTAAATTCGGTAATTTTGCTTCATCTCAAGTGCAATTTTAAATTTTGCTGGTGGTAACACTGAATTGTGCAAAGAAATGGAACTCCCTGTCTTAAAAACAAAAAAAGTTGCTTATGGTTTTGGATTGAGTATGTCATAACCAGCGTTGCTAAAATATGTTAATTATAATATTATGCAATTGCATATTTACGGTTTCCCTGATCATAAGTTTGTATGGCTGTAAGTAGGATATGACAGGACATCTCAAAAAGCATTACAGATATCTCTTTAGATTTAGCCGATACATGTAAAAATTCTTACGTCTTAACTTTTTTTCATACATTAAAGTTTAGGTATCTCGTTAATAAATTTGTTTCATTACTTTACTGGGGCATTTAAACGTATTCGCTTAATTACCTCTATGAGGTAGTTAAACGTATTATTTTTATTACCTCAACGAGGTAGTTAAGTCTTTTCGTGTAAAATACCTACCCCGCATAATTACCCATAAATATTGGCATTTTTAGCGAGGTAATTATCCGTGGAATACTGTATAATTTCGCAATTGTTTTTGTTATACCATTTTATGTACATATCTATAAAGATCGTTTGGTAATAAACTGCGTAAAATTATGGTTAAAATATTCAATTTTTAATGCTTCTTAGTTTTAAAGTTCTTTATGGAATTTCTGCCAACACACTATAACTTTACTTTAAATTGAATAAAAGAAAAACCTCTGTACAAACAAACAATATTAATTCAATCCACAAGTAGACAAACAAATGAACTATTAAAATAAATAAGATAAAATTTAGTTACTTGTTACAAAATTTCGATTTTTTTTAAGTTTTTTTTTTGAAAAAATAAAGAATTAAAAGAATAAACTTACCTCGAGCTTGAATAAATTATTTATTTTAAAAATTCTGTGGACTTTTGACAAAACAACCTCTTTGAAAAACTACAATTTTACATGAGAACGAAAAAACTGTTAAAATATCTAACAACCAGCGCTGCCAGAAGTAAGATTTTACCTTGTTATTTAAGATTTTTTAACCGAAAAAAGATTTTAAGATTTTTTACCCAAAAACAAGATTTTTTGTTTTGTCTAGACGAAGATTAGGTTCAATTAAAAAAAAACTTCTTTGTTCCCATTTGAAAATTTGTAAACTAAATAATGCAACCTTGCGGTTTACTGGACAAAAAAAAATACTTAAAAAGCAACCTCCGTTTGGCCTTCAAGGGTGATTAATCAGGTGTAAGATTTGCGCGCTTATTCTTTTGCAAAACAGAAAATATTGCAAAAATTAAATAATAGCAAAGACATTTAATGGAAAAGTTATGTACAATTTGAATTTTTTGTTGTTTTTTTTTCGTTTATTTTATGTATTAAATAAAATATGAATTGTTTTTATTATTTATAATAAAAAGACTCCTTTTTTTAAAAAATAAGATTTTTTCTTCAAAAATAAGATTTTTTTTTTTGGTGAAATTAAGATTATTTGCTGAAAATTTCTGGCAGCCCTGCTAACAACTTTGATTTAGAAATATTTGGTGAAAAGGTGAAAGTGTAGTATTAAATTTAAATACTAAATTGAAGTGAAGATATCAATAATTCTATTCTAATGCAAACAAATTTTCAGAAAAATTAAGAATAAAAAGTTTAGTTCTGCTTCTGTGATACTTAGTTTAATACAATTTAATTTTACTGTGATATTTTGTATTTTTATTTATATTTTTACAATTGTTTTGTTTAATTAAATTTATGTTTTATGTTGTGTTTATGTAAAACAGAATGTGTGTTAAATATTCAAAATGCAGAAATATTGACGAAAGATTATATATCTAATAAAATATCCCTGATGATGTTGGGAATCTCCAACGAAACAAACCAATAATAAAATAAGGAAAAGGTCGATAAAAACTTAAATATATAAAAAGATAGGATGTTTTGTCGAAATTTTTTCAACAAAAAAATTAACTTAGATTACACAAGTTGTTTTGTTAAAATGGTTTTAAACAAAAACGTGATTCATATTTTGCGCTTATCTCAAGGCAAGTTTTTTTGTTAAAATAAAACTAATAACAAAAGTAGAAATAGGTTATTTTAAAATATATTATTATATTTAATATAACATAAATACTTGAATTCAATTAGACAATATTGGTACAAAATTATATTTCTGTAGGGGAAACAAATTTTAAGTTTAGCAAAGAAGCGTTCAAAAGAAAGGAAATAAAAACTGTAACTCTACACATTTTAAAAGCATAATATTATCATTGAATACCTTCATCTTCGTCAAGGTCTGGGTGAACTTCAATGGGGGTATCACCTTCCGCCTTAATATTCTGATAAAAACTGTGGTAATTTGTACCAATCAATGGCAGCATATCTAATAAATCTTTCTTTTTATTTTGTGATACAGGCAAAGGGGAATTGTAGCTTGTGGCCAATTGGGGAGATGGTTCTTTACGGCGACGCGAGTTTATATCTAGCATCTGAAATGACTCTTCTGGGTGTATTGAAAATTTGTACTGCAAAACTCCTGGCTTGCTTTTTTCGTATCTGAGCCATCGAACGTTTTTCCACTCAAACTTCTCACCTAAAAATCAGACGATTTAAAAAATAATATTGTGTTGAAAAGAATGTAGGTATTTAAAATTATACCTGAAATGCTATGTGACCTCCATGTATATTTGTCCTTTAGTAGTGCACGAAAATCGAAGAAATCCTCTTGTCTTAATTCATGGACAATATAATTTTTATTGGTCGCCGATATTAAGTTTGCCCAATCGTGTGAATGTTCAATAGATCCGAAGAAATTTTTTCTTTTTTTTTCTATTTGCGCATGTACAGTATCACAATCAAGATGCGTATGACCCACTACAAGAAATTTATGATCAATAAGTTGAATACTTGCGTGATCTTCCAAAACTTTCCCAAACATTGCGCAAAGATATGAGTTGCGGTTCTGACCAGGACAGGAATCACTATATAAAACAATATGACGAACTGAATTTGGTAAATCCAACAGACATTTAAATATGCAAGAACCAATATCGTTTGCACCACGCTTTGCAATAGTTTCGTTCCATATCAAGCACAAGGCTTTTTTCGTTGCTCCATCATGCACGGTTAAGTTAAATGTCCACAATGGTCTCTTGTAGAAAAACAAAGAAGCACGTAAATAAGGAGTTGAAAGACATTGTTGTAAGTCAAATGTTAACATTTTTATATTTTCGCTATTTATTGCGAGTTCCTTATCTTTTTTCTTGCATTCATACGAAAAATCTGCATCGTCATGATGTTTTTTTGTTCTAACTTCAGTAATTTTTTTTCATCTTCGTCGTCAGAGTGTCTTATTTTGGATTTAAAGAGTTCGCATGTATTACACAGATCAAGCTGAGGTTTCTTAATATCTAGGGTACTAAATATATCTCTATATTTTGATTCCGATAAGCAATCAGAGTATTTTTCAGTATATAACCGGTATAATGTTGCTAAGTTAAGACCACGTTCGAAATATAATTGATTTGTATGTCGACGACTGTAGTGGCTTTCGTACTTCGGAATGCTGTTTATATGATGTATAACTTCATTATAAAGGGTGTTTTTTTAAGCCCGATAGAACTTGAAATTGTAAAAAATAACACAAAAAATTAAATTGTAATCAAAATTTTTTTTTTATTCGAAAGATCAATACGTGACATTAACATTTGAAAATGATTTCGGGCATATGGGCACCGCGGCTGTTCTTGACGAAGCGCATTCTGGACGTCCAATTTTGGGCCACTTTTTCGAGCACTTGGAGGCCAATTGACAGGTCCATTTCTCGAAATCAACTCATCGCCAAATTTTGATTTCAATAAGTCGATGGTTGCGTTCGCCGTATGGCACGTAGCGCCATCCTGTTGAAACCACATCTCCTCCGGATCAATGTCATCCATATTTTCAAACAAAAAATCATTGATCATGGTGCGGTAACGATCTCCATTGACCGTAACGCGAGCTCCGGCCTCATTTTTGAAGAAATAAGGTCCGATGATGCCACCAGCGTGAAAACCGCACCAAACGGTGCATTTTTCTGGATCTAATGGAGTCTGTAGGGTCTCTTGTGGATTGGTCTCGCTCCATATGCGGCAATTTTGCTTATTAACAAACCCGTTAACCAAAAATGCTCCTCATCGCTGAACACAATTTTGCGATTTAAATTTGGATTAAATTTTTAAATTTTTCAAAGTAAATTTGGATAATTTCGTAGCGTTGTTCAAGCGTGAGTCTATTCATGATGATTTGTCAGAGTATACTGAAACGATAAAAAAAAAAATTTCATCAAAATTTAATTTTTTGTGTTACTTTTTACAATTTAAAGTTCTATCTAGCTTAAAAAAACACCCTTTATTTATCAATCGAGAGTATGTGGGGTCGATGATGTTTTCCACGCCTATCATCTGGTATAAGTCCTCCAGAAATTTGTTTTATTTTATGTAAATTCACTGCTTTAATCGCCTGGATTGTTTCTCCATATATCTTTAGAAAGCATTTATGACATACCCGAATCTTTTGTCCATTTTTTACACAATGGTATTTGTACACATATTGTCGGTTTCGTGGTCTCGAAGCTTTTATAAGAGTCGCAGTTTTCTTGTTCTCTATATCAATCATTTGCGAAATAAATAGACGTCGTTTGCTATAGTTTCCAACATTCCAATAAGTTTCAAATATATGTTTTTGCTCATCTAAAGTTATCGTTGAGTGACAATTTTTCTTACAATGATCTAATTGTATGAACTTTTTGTTAACCTTATTCGATTTTTTTGATGTTGTTGGAAGTTCATCATCATCATTCGATTCACTGAAATATTGTTTCATTTCCTGAGTACTTTTTTGTATACTGTCATAACTTTGAGCCGATGGAATATAATCAGAGTCATCAAAATCGGATTCGTGGAAAATATCTTCGTCACTTAGTTGATTTGACTGTTGTTTAAATTGTAATGATTTATCATCATTCATTCCGACGTCAGACCCTTTCAGAAAAGGTTTCCTTTTGTCGTTTTCTTCTAATTCGTTATCTTTACAAATATTGGAATTATCTGATTTTTGAATCTTGGCCATAACTTTAATATATTTTTGGGGAATGAAATTCCGCCAATCAGTTTAGCTTTAAAACGCAACGCCTACTATTTTTCGAATTGTTTTGGCCTAGCTGTGCTTTTAAATGAAAGTGGTGCCAAATAATAAAAAGGACAAACTACTGGAATTATTAACCTGGAATTGTAGCAGAATTATACCAAGCATGAACTCCAAAACAACTTCTTTTGATCAAAATATTTATTTTCAAGTCCACAAAACAATATTGTACTTTTTATCAGTTTTTGTTTTCACAAAAGAACGTCAAAATTAATTTTCTCTATAAACCATTTAAAAATTTATCTTGTCTCAAGCAAGTTACATATTTTTTAAATTTCAGTTTTGATAAAACAACTTCTTTGAAGAGAAGTTGTTTTGTTAAAACAAAATGTATATATACCAAAAATATTAAATACAATTTAGATGTTTTGTCAAAAGGATATAACAATTTTATTTATTGCATTTCAGAAAATTTTTAAACTCTTTCAGATAAGATATTTTATCAAATATTTTTCCCAAATATAATGAAAGAAGTTGATTTGCCAAGAACTGTAGATTTTTAACCAAATGGCGTAGAAATGCAAGGATTACACCAAAAGAACCGTCTTAAAAATTTATATTTAATATAAAAATCTTGCAATAATGTCTTATTTCGAGAGAAGTTGTTTTGTCAAAAGTCCACAGAATTATAATTTACATTTTTTTTATAACCTTTATTATATTTGTTCAAATATAAAAAAAAAATATAAAAAAAAAATGAAAAATGTGGTGTTTGGGACGATGAATTCAAATCTGCACTTAGATTTCTTCTATCAACTCGACTTTTCGAGATATACCGTTATGTCCAAAATTAAAGCACTTCCGCTACAAATATTGTAATCGGGTATGCTCTGTTAATCGAAATGAAGTGGATTTAAAGAAGTTTAAAGAAAGAAAGTTAAAAAAATATTCCATTTTATATACTTCACACTTTGAGTACCAGTTATATTTACAAGAATAACTCTTAAAAACAGAAAAAACTAAAGCCATTTTGTGAATAATTGAAATTAAAATCTCGTTCGTTTTCAATTCCACTTCATTTCAATTTGTAGAACATGCCGGAATAACTTGAAAACAGTTCACCATATTCTGTTAATTTTGCCAGTAGTTTCAGAGATATCGTTGAAGTTTTGGAAAAAAAGAACAATTAAAAATAAAATTTTTGTTCTTTAAAAATTCATAAAAATGCGACAAAATCACAGTTTTGGTTTAAAAACATGTAGTTTATCATATTTTAAATCAAATGACCTTTATTTCATTATAAATGATGAAACAGAAATGGGGCTGAACGATGTTTTTCATACAGTTTGACATAAAATTATGCCAGAGAATGCGGTCGAGAAATTTTATTTTGAGGCATTAAGGCGTTAAGGGCCAATTTCAAAAATAAATATTTCTTGAAAGATTTTTCTACAAAACTTAAAATTTTGTCAATATACATATTTATTAAAACATAATATCTTTAGGGAAGAACACTTAATCTTTTATATACCATATTATTAGTAACTTCATCATATAAAACTTTAAATTTATTAAGCTTTAAAAAATTTTATTTTGGAAAATTAGTCAATTTATTTAAAAGTTTAATTAAAAGTATATATCTGGTAATAATTTATGTACTTCTTACATATTCATCCCAATTATGAATGAAAATTCGCCAGAAGTTTTCTCCCTTCTCTTATTTTTCCTATGTTAATTCAATTGTAAGAGTAGGAAAAGGGAAAAAACTCCCGGGGAATTTTTATTCATGATTGGGCTGATTCAATTATTGTAATATGTACATAAATATAAAAGTGTTCTGCAACGCCGAAAACCCGCAATTCAGAAAAACTTTATTAAGCAAATATCTTAGGGTTAAATAATTATTGTTATATCGACATGATTTAAAGATAAAGCCAATTTTGTAAAAAAAAGTCAGCCACGGAGTATAAATATATAAAATTGGCTCTTAATTGATTAATAGGTGTGCAATAAACGCCATGTGGAACAAACTTTAAAGAATTTTCCAATGATTCCCATATTTTATAGATTCATTTAATACCTAAAGAGATATGGGTAAAGTGTTTTGAAACTTTTACGACCTATAACTCCTGAACTAGAAGCGTTGGCGCGGAAAACATCTTCCTATAGAACTTCTTTAAAGTATAAAAAAAAATTTATATAAATAACAATATGGTGTCTTTCAACTCAGTTGACAACTTCATCAACTGAATTGAAAGATTTTAAATTTATTTTAAAATTTAATGAAATAAAAGACAATTTTTAAAATACTTAACAACAAAAATTAATTTTGGCAGCTGATCAAGAGACGGGCACAAACAGTACAATCGAATTGAAATACTTAGCAGTCAAAATGAAAAAATCAAAATCTTTTGATTTTTCTTCAACCAACTCGACAACCCTCAAACTAATCAATTGACAAAGCCATACACGCTTTGATTTGGACAACAACCGACTCAGTTGACAATTGAATTGAATAGTGTATGGGCTGCTTTAACAACAATGTATTGCTGTTGCTATTGTTGTTATTGTTGTTATTGCTTTTAATGTTAATGTAAAAAAGCGACTCGTACTCATACCAATTTAGTTCGTCGTTGCCTCATCGAGTGGACAATGACAACGTGAATGCAAAAGTATAAGAATGTTTGCCTTTTGACTAAGAGGAGTTTGTGTTATTGCGTGCGCCAACAATACCCAGCGGGAAAGAGAAGGAGTAGGGAGTCCTTCTATAAGGCCTCTGTACCCCTTCTTTTGGATGTACAAGGCCTTCTTGCTCCATTCCATACTCATATCTTTTTTACACACGTTGTAATTGCGGAGAAGCCCTTCCGCTCTCGCTTCTTCAGCAGGTACATAAGAAGGGTAACGGGACCAAAAAAAATTGATTTTGCTTGTGCAAAAAAACAATACCAAAAATGTTACTCCTTCTCTACTTCATTCTCATAGAAGCGAGTGAGGAAGGTGTATCTTATCTTTTATACGAAAGAGCCGAGGCCTTCTATGAGGCCTTCTTTAGCAGTTAGATAAGAATAGTAATTGCATCAAAAAATCTTTTAAGCAGGCCAGAAGTAAGAAGTTCTTCTGAGTTTTCCCGCTGGGTAAATGCAAACAAAGTACTTTCAATAAAAAACTCACACATGCACAAATCAAATGTGTACAAAACGATGTCAATATTACCAAAGTTGAACTTTGTTTTGCAGGCATAGAGTTAATGTAAATTTTAGCGTATGAATAAATCAACAAAAATAGTTGATTTTGCAGTTCTCTGGCCGGCAGCCATAAAATGAAGATTTATAACTTAAAGGCAATAGGTATTTTAACATATTTTTTTTATCTTTAAACCCGTTTTGGGTAAAAATATTATTTATACTAGTACGATTACCACTTGTTCTAGTGTGCCTTGGCACTTACAAATTTTTTTAAAAAACAGGCACTATCGAGGGTCTAGAAAGCTTGACACTTAATAAAGACCAATATAGATTTAAGTTCTCATTCTAGCCAAATGCAAATATTACATAATGGGAAATTAGTGTATTTTTAAAATATTAAATATTAAAGCTGAATTCGAAATATACCTATATAAAATTTTCGTAATTCTTATTTAATTAAGTTTTTATTCAAAAGTGCCGACTTAGGGGCTTTTACAATAATAAGTAAATAGTTGTTGTTGCTTGGGAATTTGTACGACCACAAAACGAGCAGCCTAGCCTGTGTGTTTTGTTTTTGTAAAATTTTTTTGTTTGGCTTTTTTCGCTAGAAATACATTCGCGCTCTTTTGTGTTGAAAACTAATGGAAAATAACGGCATCGTACAGTAAGTTACTTGTTGTATTCCATCAGTATCCACTAGTATCTGCTTTTGCGAAGCAGATATTAACAGATATGATACTCTCTTTCCCTTTTTTATCAATCATATCTTTTACAAATCATATCAATTTATATCAGAAACACAAGACCACTCATCCATACGCCTCGACTTTAGAAAACACACAGAAACTTGTAACTGCGAACAGATATATCTGTGCAGGGGCCTGATTCTGGCAGTCGTGATCGATTACTTTCTCGATTCGAAAGCAATTTAATATCTTATTATTTCAGGCAATACTGAACGATTCGGAATTATTTTTTCAGTGTTGTAAAGAATTAATTTGAGTTTCACAATACTGAAAAAATTATTTCGATTCGTTCAGTATCGACTAAAAGAATTAGAAATAAAACCGCTTTCGAATCGAGAAAGTACTCGATCACGACTGGCAGAATTAGGCCCCAGGGGCCTGATTCTGGCAGTCGCGATCGAGTAATTTCTCGATTCGAAAGCATTTTAAAATCTAATTATTTCAGTCAATACTGAACGAATTGGAATTATTTTTTCAGTGTTGTAAACCATTAATTTGAGTTTCAAAATACTGAAAAAATAATTTTGATTCGTTCAGTAACGACTGAGATAAACTTGCTTTCGAATCGAGAAATTACTCGATCACGACTGCCAGAATTAGGCCCCAGGTCTTTAATTTGCACCCGATTGTTTTATTAATGAAATATTGTCAGTTTTAAACGAAATTTTTTTACAAAAAAAAATACCTTCGTGTTTTAAAAAACCTATTTTGATTCCGCTATTCGAAAATGGGGATGTAAACCAACCATCAAATTATCGAACCTTTAATACTTTATTGCTAAATAGATTAACGGAATTGATCGATTACAATAAAGTAATGAACGAATTCCAAGCTGGATTTAGAAAACACTACTCAACGGTAGACAATATCTTTAATCTAGTAAATATTTTCAACCTAAACAGTTTAAATGATAAATTTATGTATGCATTATTCGTAGATTTCTCATGTGCTTTCGATATGATACCAAGAAATTGCTTATTTTACAAACTTTCTTGCCTAGGTCTGTCTTCTAAATTGATCAGAATGTTACAGCTCGCTTATGAAAATACTGAAACCTTTTCTGTCGATATCGGCGTAAAACAGGGGTGCATTCTAAGTCCTGTACTATTTTCGTTGTATGTTAATGACCTAGCAGATGTACTACCACACGGTGTAAATGTTGCAGATATAAATGTAAAGATATTACTTTATGCGGACGATGTTGTCATTCTATCGGATGCTCTGTTTTCTTATTGTACGACGAAAGTTAATTTAAATAAATCCAAAATAGTTGTATTTCGTTCTGGTCCGAGAATTTCGTCAAATCTGAACTAGAAGTTTGGCGATGACTGCATCGAGATCGTCAATAGCTACAAATATCTAGGCATTATTGCTACTGTTGCCAATTTAGAGATTTTCCCGTTAATCTAGCGTTTTTTAAATATCAATCGCGGGCAAAAATACGTTTTAGCGGTAAGCGGAAAATCTAGCGATTTTCAAACATCTCTCAGCGGCCCATTTTCGGTACAAAAACACTTCTCAATATTTAAAATAACAGATTTTATACTTTTTCGGTACAAAAACACTTCTCAATATTTAAAATAACAGATTTTATACTTTTTCTTATTAAGTTTTTTGGTTTTTTTTTTTTTTTTGGTTAAAAACTACTTGTTTATTTTTGCGGTTTTACTTACTTTTGTATTTTTAGTTAACTTAGGATTATACGTGTCATTTTTTTGTTTCGATTTTCAGTTAGTATTTTGTAAGGGCTTGTGTGACAACTCACAACTTTAAGCTTGCTAAAATCACCACCACAACTGAGGAGCCGCAGAACAAAACGTACTTTTTCACATATTTAAAATTTTTGGGAAATTGAGGTTTATTTTTTTAGACCCCTTAAAAAACTGTATGAACCTGGAAATGGAAACAAGTTTTTTGCTTACCAAAAGATGAATCAAACTGCCGTAAGTCAAGGATATTTAATATCAAACCAATTTTATATCGAAAAAAGTACGTTTTGCTAAAAAAAAAAATGAAAAAAGTACGTTTTGTTTAAAAAAATATTTAAATTTTCTACAGATTCTTGTAATTATTCCATGTTTAATTATACTATTGTATTAATTATATTTTCCATAACACTCATTCACCAAACAATAGTTAAATTATTGCAATTATTGGAGGCTATTCTTGAAAACTCGCCGAACAAATACAAATGTACATTAAAACAAAAGTAAAGTTTAAAAAATAGTTTTTGTTTATCATACATTTCTAAAATTAAATAAGTGCCCATTTACATTATACGATTTTTGTCGTTGCGATTCTTACTTCATAGGCAAGAGGGGTGAGAGGAATTATAAGGGGTACAGAAGTGAGTGTACTCTTCGATTCGTTTTGTTCATTCATTCGTTCTCTCATTTGACGAAAAATGTATTAAGATTGTTACGACAAAAATCGTACAATGTAAATATGAGACCGACTTCAAAGAGGAAACGACAATAATCGCAACGACAAAAATCGTATAATGTGAATTGGGACTAAACGTGAGAATTTTGACTCGTTTCTCGCTCTTTAAAAACCGGTAAATTGTATGACAAACCAAAAACAATTTCTTTAACTTTGTTTTTCTTTTAATGAACATCTTTACTTTTTCGACGCGTTTTCAAGAATAGTCACCATTATTTAACAGTTAATTTTAACGAAAATGTAACGACATAAAAAAACGTCAAACAAATTAAGAAAATTAAGAAATGATTTGTTATTAAAATAACTTCACGAAGAAATGGCAAAAACAATGAAAAAAGCACGTTTTGAAAAAAAAAATGAAAAAAGGACGTTTTGTTATGCACCAATTTTTTTAGAATCCATTTTCTTGGTAAAAATAAAAAAAAAAATATGCTAACAAGATGTTTTCTTAAAGATTTTAACCCAAATATTAAAAAAATATCAAAAAACCAATTTGTCAAAAAATGCGAAAAAGTACGTTTTGTTCTGCGGCTCCTCAACTAGTTGTGATGAGGGTATTCTAAGTTTGTCATTCCGTGTGAAACTGTGAGACCACAAAAATATATACATATATATTTTCTTGGCCATTGAGTAATTCTAAGTCGATTAAGACATGTCCGTCTGTCTATCCGTGTATGGAAATTACACTCACTTTCAAACGACTTAAAAGAAAAGAAAAATATTTGCATAAAATTGTTTCTAGTTTCCCAAAGCTGTTTGGGACTGAAATTCAGCAAAATTGGCTCAGTAATAAAAGAGTTATGAATTAAAATGTAGAACACCCACGCTAAAAAATTTATCAGCACATATTGATATAAGATCTTGCACAAATTCGTTCTATATGACTAAAAATCATACTTATAAAAAAGTTATATCTACCTACAACGACACCTAACTACATGTTATATCTTCAAACTGGCTTAGACGCTCTTTACATTTCAACTCTGCGGCTACACTTTTGTTACATTAAAAAAGCTCTTAATATGAATCGAAACCGTTTGCCGCGTTTCTTAGCTGAAACGATCATTGCCAAAACGAGTTCTGGGCAAAGGAGTGGACCAATCTTCAACAAATTCTTCATTTTACTTCTACTTGTTCAAACCAACTTCTTTGCTCTGATTGGAAACCAATATTACACAGAAAAAAATTTGTGCGCCAGTAAAAGAATTAATCAAAAATAAAATCAGTTTTAATTAAATATTTAATCAGGTGAATTAAACTTTTAATCAAGTGAATTAAACGTTTAATTGAAATATTGTAAACGTTTAATTGAAATATTGTCAATTAAACATTTAATACACTTGATTAAAAGTTTAATTCACCTGATTAAATATTTAATTAAAACTGATTTTATTTTTGATTAATTCTTTTACTGGCGCACAAATTTTTTTCTGTGTAATATTGGTTTCCAATCAGAGCAAAGAAGTTGGTTTGAACAAGTTGAACAATGTAATTATATATAATTTGATACTTTTATCAATATTATTATTATATAATTATCACTTTATTTTATTAAACATCAATTTTTATTTTGTTTTTTTCTTTGTTTTGATTTTTTTGAGAGCTAGTTCAGATAAACTAACGATAAATGTTATCAAAATTGGAGATGATAGTACATTTATCCTGTTTCGCAGCATGTTTCAAAGTGAAACGACCGGTTTCGCTCTCAAAATTTTGTATGGGGAAACAAGTCTTTTCAGTCATGTTTGGTGCGCGAAACAGGAATAAGAGAGCGAAACACGAATATTGCTGTTCGTGTGAACATGGTATTACAATGTTTTTAGTTGGTTTAGTTGTGTGACCAATGAAAGCAGAAACAATAAGGGTATTCACGTCACAAGTTGCACCCTTGCAAAAAAGCAAAAGTGCAAAAACATAACAACAACCACAAAGACAATTATTTACGCACAACTAATTGTCTGTGTGGTTGTTGTTATATTTTTGCACTTTTATTTTTTCGCAAGGGTGCAACTTGTGACGTGAATGCCCACAATATATTTATTCGTTTTAGAGCTTTTTATGAATTTTGGTATGGATTTGTTTGTGAATAATTTGCATATTTTAGCTATTGCTGAATTTTTATTGCACACATATTTCACGTTTTTGAAGCATATTATAATATATATATATATAAATTCCTGGGATTCCTAGTTGGAACAAAGGGCCAGTACAAAAGCTTTCCATTGAATTCTATCTTCGGCTAGTGTTTTGGCTTCTCTCCATGAAGTTCTGGCTGAAAGCAGTTCATTTTCTATTTGGCGCCTCCATGTATTTGCGGGTCTTCCTCTACGTCGGCTGCCCTGGGGATGGTAACCAAGAGCTTTTCTTGTGACGTCGTCATGGCTTTTTCTAAAGGTATGACCCAGCCAGTTAAACTTTTTCAAACGGATATCTATCAAAATCATGATTTGATTTTGTTGGGTTTTTCGCCATAGATCATTATTTGAAATTGTTGTAGGCCAAACCACACGTAAAATTCTTCGCAAACAACGGTTAGTAAAAACCTGGAGTGCATTTGAGTCCTCAGTTGTTATGTTCCATGTTTCACATCCATATAGTAAGACTGATTTTACATTTGAATTAAAATGTTTTATTTTCGTGCGAAGAGTTATACGATTGGACTTCCTCACTTTAATTAGTGAGCCAAATGATTGATTTGATTTGACAATGCGGTAAGCTATATCTTCTTTGCTACCACCGGATGTAGTTATTATACTACCGAGATAGGAAAACTTGTCTACATCAAGTAGTGGGTGATCTAAAATTTTTAGAGGCTCGGTGTTGTTGGTGTTAATACGCAATTTTTTTTGTCTTAGATATGTTTACCTTAAGACCAGCTCTCCAATTTTTTAGCTCGGTCAGATTACCTTTCTTTGGAATCTTAATTATTAGACCTTCTTTAAGTTCATCCGGGAGATGTTTATTTACCCAAAAATGCTCTATTAGCGGTTTAAGTAACTGGCCTGTGGTTGTGCAATCCACCTTTAGCAGTTCTGGTGGTAAATAGTCAGGGCCTGGAGCTTTATGACACTTCAGAGAAGTAATTGCAGATTGGATCTCTACAAAGTCAGGTGGCTCTATGTCGATATTTTTAATACGCGCCTGATGTTCTGCTACAGTACAGTTGCATATCATCGAGTTTGTTGTGCTATTGTCGTTAGATAGCATATTTTTGTAATGGTCTTCCCACAGTTTTACTTGCTCTTCTTTGGAGTACACCAGCTCATTCCTAGAATTCTTAAAAAGGTTTGGTGTTGATATGTTTGCTGTCTGTTAGTGTTTTTGTTATTTTATATAAGTCTCTTGTTCTCATCGTCGCACTGGCCTTTTCTTGGTGTTCAGAGTTGGGCATACAAGGTAACGGAACTGATCGTCTTGAACTTGGTAAAGTCCAGAACCAATCCTTGCTCTTGCAACCAACTAAGAAGACTCACGACCTCCGACCCTCAGGGGCAGGTGACAAAATATCCTATATATGTATTTGATATATCTAGATAATATTCAGCACATATAACTCTTATATGAATCTTTACCTCATAACATAACTTTATTCTGGTGAGCCCAGAAAAAAGTTTATTTTAATGCAAATATGAAATTGTGGAATATTTTGCTTTCAAATAAGCCACATTTTGTTTTTTTGGCAAATGTTTTTTAAAAATTTTTAGTCTTTATTTTCAAATTATTAACATGTAAACTTGGTTGCATTACTTGCTGCGTTGTTGCCAAAGGTACTGAAGCAATTGAACGAATAAAATTTAGGTGTAATTTTGTTTTGGGAGCTTAATTTTCAAGGCAATTACCCGGATTGGGTAATTAAGCATAGGGCAATTAAACGTGGATTTTTTTTTTGGAAAAATGGAAGGAAAAACTGGGGATTTAAAACTCAAGGTTAATAAGCGTGAAAAGCATTAAAACATGGGGTAATTAACCGGGTTATACTGTATACGTCTGTTCCATTAATGTACATACAGTTCTTTTCATTTATAGTCACTAGCGCTTATAGTCACATTAGCGATATAGTCCATTATATCTGTTTATTTTGCCGCTATAATTTAGTTTAATATAAAGTATTTACGTTATAGTCCATTAAGCGATATAAGCACATTTGCCATATATGCCATCTATCAACAGCCATCAAAGGAAAAAGTAAAGCAAATTAAAGGCGTTATAGTCACATTAGCAATATTTATTAAGTTATTTTTAGTTTTCTATAATTAAAAGAAAAAAAGAATTAAATCGTTTAATTTTTGTCATCAACTCTTTACTAGTAAAAAATTAGTTTTGAAATATTTTGTTATTATTTTAACTATTTTTTTATACAGTATGAGCCTGATGTCGGTGTAATTTATATGAATTTTCTATATTCACATAATTTGATTATATTCGAATTCGGTTATATGCCTCAAAGTGGCATTAGGATGTGTCTATAAGCGAAAATAACTGTATTACCTATGTACTCAGGGAATATACTCGTTGGGCACAATTCAAAGAAATAGGCTCGGAAACTGCAAATTACCTGCCGCAAAATAATTTATGAAACGGTCTGTTGCACGGGGTTTCTATGAGGAAGTTGTTACAAATTATGAAAGTATGGCTATCTCTGTGACATGCTGGAAGGAGAATAAGCTTGTTACGTATCAAATTACGTAGGCGCGGAACCGGTTGAAGCTTCTATTAGAGTTTACAAAACGCAAAAAACACAAACTTCAATAGCTTGTCCGAAAACGGTTAAAACATTAAACGCCCATATTGGAGGAGTTGATAGCTTTTTTGGCAGGTATAAAATAAGAATGAAAAGTCGTAAGTGGTATTTTAAATTATTTTACCATATGACAGATATGGACGTAATAATTTCATGGATTCTCTAAAAAACAAACCACCCAAACATTACATTGTCAGATTCTTAATCAGGCCTGGCGGAAACATTGTGCTCCTATAGAACATATGAAAACAAACGAGGAAGACCTTTAACCAGAAGTCAGATGGAGGTAAAGGCACCGAGGACCCACAAAACCTTAACCCACACAAGATATACGGACCGATGGTATAGGACAGAATACAAATAGATGTTCTACTAAAAACAGGTGCAAACTTCCAGGTTGCAATGGATTTTCACGAACTTAGTGCACTAAATGTAAGGTTGCTTTGTGCCAGATCAAAAATCGCATTTGTTTTGCATTGCTTCATAAATAGAAAGAAATTTCTAAACACTATGCAAAAATTTTTTGTTTAAATATTAATAATTTTAAAGTTTACAAATTTCCATTAAGTGCAAAAGGGAACATCTAAAGCAGTAAACCCCTTTCCGCACTTAATCGAAAAGTTTTTGGAATGCATATACTATTCAGTTTCGTTATATTGTCGAACAGATCTTGTAATATTTCCTTATTATATTTTTCAAAGTAATATGCATAAGCCGTTATGTCAATAAGCGGATTGTACAACCTCTACTCGACAACAATCATACAGTTTTCGTTATTATTAAAAAAAATTAAAATTAATTAAACAGATAAATAAGCTATTAACCAATATAAAATGAAAGATGTCAACAAAGTTAAGCAATATATTCTCCACGTACTTGATTACTTTTCTAGCCCCGGGTATCCACGTAGCAATATTTATTGCGGCAAACGTCATATCTGATTGCTCCATTAAATTTGCGACGTATAGATAGATGAATAGACGAATAGATATTGCCATGAGTGGCAATCTATTGCGCAATGATTGCTCTTCTGATTGCTTAGCAATCTGCTGTAAAATCAGTTGTCATTTATCTGACCTTTCATTCCTCTATATGTTTGTTTATGGCAAAGCAATTTCACGTGTTCTTTAGCTATATAATCAGCAATTATTGCGCCATCGTTCTGCCGACGTTTTCGCTTGTGCTTAGCACAACAAATTTGCTACGTGGAGACTCAGCGTTAGGAACTGCTTGAATGGCCTTGAATAGAAGCAATAGAGGATGATTCTTATGGCCAATTTTCAGGATTGATACTAAAACACATTTATGTTTAAAATCGTTTTAAATACAAAATTCTCTTCTTCACTAAATACTTAAATCAAACTTAATTCACCGATGTGGTACAATTAATTTCAACTTAAGTTTCTATTGTAATATTTTAGCAAGGTGGCCTCCATATCACGACAATACAACAACAAGAGGCAAAGCAATAACAATCAGCTGTTTTTTGAGACCACCTTGTAAATAAATTTACTTGTTTATGATTTTTTTTTTATTTAGTGGTGCTACCATACTTTTATCTTATTTAAATAAGACTTTTCAAATAAAACTCAAAAAATCAATCTGTATTTAAATACGATTTAAGTTTTTATAAAAATTAACTTAATTTAGATTTAGTTACTATCCTGAAAATTGGGCATTATTTTAATATTTATTTATTTATTAAATTTTGTAATAAAAAAGTCTTCATGTGGCCAGTAGATATTACAGTGGAGTATGTAATTCAATTTGCTTTTAACAGTAACTCTATAAAACATATATATATATATATATATATATATATATTTAAATGATTTTACATATAAAAACATATTTCATTATATTATATACGGCGACAATTTTTAACTACAGAAGTAGAAATAACAAAATAGGGATATAATAAGTGATGCCCAAAATACACATTTTTATTCTTAATGCCCAATTCATAAAAAAGCATTTCAGGTTTCTAAAAGTTTTACAAATTCTCTGTGACAAATCATTTAATTAAGTTTAATCAGAAAGTATTCCCTACGAAGTACCCCCATATTCCGCTATATTTAATATTTTACCACATTTTCCTTTTCCTTCAATTTAATCATCGACTAAAATATTCAAAAAGCTTTTTCCTGTAAACCATTGGGGAAAAAGAAAAAGTTTTCAAGTAATTTGGTAGAGTATTTCAGACTCGAGCAGTTTTTATTAAAAATGATCTCTCATAAAACGTACTGTTTATTCTGGGAATAAATATTTGAGTATTCCTAGAAGAATGAATAAAACTTACACGATTAGCTAAAAAAAGACGGTGTTGAATTTTTAACAATATTATAGAAGCCTAATAAAAATTTTATAGTAAGATAATCATTAAAAGAATATTTGAGAAATCGATTGACATATATAGAAACATGGTTTCTGATTCGAATTTGAAATACAAATCTCACTATCTTATTGACCAAGAGCTGGATTCTTCGAACACATGTTGATGTTGTGCAGCAAGTAACATCTAACAATACAAAATTTAAGACATTAATAATGCATGTGCAACTTTATATCTGACATGAAAAGGTAAAGTAAGTTTAAGCGAGTATAATTTTCGAAGAGTAAAGTTTACCCTAGAGCAAATAATATTAATGTGATCAGAGTAATTAAGCTTACTGTCCAATGTGACACCTAAAACCTTCATCTTATCCGCCATATTTATTACAGAACCACTTTATTCAATCTTGATTTGCTCAGCTGACGATGGACCAAATTTAATAGCATATGTTTTTAACGAGTTTATTGTGAAATTATTTGACATCATCCATATTTCCACTTCTCTAAGTGTATTATTAATTTCTGTTTGCATTTCAGTCAATGATCCGATCCGTATTGATAAAATAGAAGTTGTATGTCATCAGCAAATGCGTATTCTACACATGATTGAGAATCAGTTTTACTAAAGAGATTATTTAAATACATAGAGAGAATTATATATTCAGGGGTGTCATGGAAATCGAAAACGTAAAACGAAAGAATTTGGAATTTCTTTTTAATAAACTTTTAATCTAATTTTTAAAATTTTTGTTTAAGAATTATGTTTAATGGAGCAATATTTGTATACTAATTGTCATAAAATTTTTTTATTACAGAAATCTTATTGAAAAGCGACTTTTAAAATTCTTTCGTTTTTCGATTTCGATTTCCATGACACCCCTGATTGTTCTATTATTTTTATATTTTATTTTAAGTAGAGATATTAGGAATGTTTTGTCGAAAAATAGCCTTAAATTAACTTTTAACTAATAAATTCTGAATTTTCTTCGAGATTTTTTTTTTTTGCAGATATTATTGCAGAAATATTGGTATCAATACAGATTCTGAAAGGTGATAAAATACATTTCAAACAAGTCCAGATTGAGAAATCTACTATAATTCTATCCGATTTTATGACGAATTTAATTAAATTATTCCATGTATGTATGGAAAAATATACATATTGAAATTTTGGGGGGCTCCAAACCCGACTTAGAGCTATGGTCTATTGAGCAAAATTTCTCAGAATTACCTATAGATTTTACGTTTTTGCTATACACTTAACCCGCCCTAATAAATAAATGTATATACATATATATAACGCGTTCTTTGGAGTTTATTGCTATTAAGTGCAGAAAGAGGTTTACTTTATGTATCTTATTTAGCTATTCAATTATGATGCAAGCTTTAAACTTGAATAGTAAGGTTAGTTATCATCAGCTTTAAAGTATTAAGTAGAACCATGTTGCTAAAATTTTTCCTCTCTTTCACTAAATGTAAATCTGGTTGCGCTTTACACCAAAATGCAAAAAAAATAATTAATATTTTCATTATTCTTTGAGAAACAATTTAAAATGGCTGGTGTCGTAACGTGACAAAAAGTAGACTTTTCTGTGGAAATACCCATACAGCTTTTTTTGGTTATTCTGGTAGCTAATGCCCCATGTATCTTGATTTAAAATTTTGAAGGGACTGCAGTTTAACATTTGTTGGATATTTTTATTAAAAATTACACTATAACTTTTTTTATCTAAAAATTTACGGATTTTATTAAGTTTTTTTCTTCCCCTGAAAACAAACAAAAAAATCAAGTTAGGCCTTTTTTATAGTAAGCCATCGAGATGTAAAAGTGTGTTGTTAAATGATAGTTTTTTTTTAATTTATAAAGTCCATTTTTAGAAAAAATTTAAATGGTAAAAACCACAGCAACAAACAAAAATATAAGAACAGAATAAAGAACAAAAGAAAATAAGACAGAAAACAAGAACATTTTACTTCTTTCCTTATTGCCAGGGCAAATTTGTATGTGCACAAATAAATTTTAAATATGCAATCTAAAAAAACAAAGTAATATGCAAAACGTTTCCTAAAAAGTTTATATATACCTCTCAAAATCCTTAACAAACATCTTTTTGTTAAATTTTTTTTGTAAATTGTTGACAGATTAAGAAAAAGTTCTTAAGTCTTTTTTTAGATGTATAGGAACGCAATTTTAAACTTTAAAAGTGATTTTTGAAAATTTATTCCAATTCAAATATTATCATATATTTTTAAGTTAAAGTTTTTTAAGTTTTTATACCTTGAAATTCCTGATTTCACAGATCGAAAGTAAACATCGGCTGTTAGATCAAGTGTTATAGCACATAAAAAAATATTAATTAAGTCAAGTTATGCAATAGTATTATGGTTTTTAGATATTCCATCATAATTGGTGAAAAACATTCATATTTTTGTTAAGTAATTTATTGCTTAATTGCAAAATGTGACATTTTATGCAAATAAAGCTTTAAAAGGTTGCCCTCATGCTCTTTACAATAAACACTTTTCAGCATTAACAATTTAAATATTTTATAATTTTCAATTACAGGATAATTGTCAACGGATTGCTAACACAACTACAGCAACGGGAGACGACAATGGTGACGGTAATAGTTATATAGTTAATGGCAGCAGTAGTAGCAACAACAACAAGCAGGAATTTCATGACTATGATGACAATGAAAATATTGAAACTCACAATAGTAACAACAAAAATATGCAAAACATCAACTATTTTATGTTAAACTATAAAAACGACTACAACAACAATATGAAAAAAAAACCTTCAATGTACTATGAGAACTATAAAGCACCAAAAGCAGAAGTATCTGAAAGGGCAACAGCAGAAACTGCTACAACGCACATTGATAAAATACCAGACGACATTAACAAGCTCGATGAGCATTATGAAAATGAGAATGTGGATGAGAATGAGTATAAGGATGATGCGGATAATAACAGCGACATAAACATAGATAACAGCTACAGCAACAAAAACAATTACTTTAACAGCTACAACCACGGAAAACAAACAAAAGATTATGCTGAAAATAACAAAAATAAGAACAACAGAAATAATAACAAAAACAATGAGGCTGTCACTGATGAGGAAAATGAAGAGGAAATATTTCGCGAAGATATTGAGGAAAAGGAATGGTCAACCTCATTGTCATCTTCGTTATTAGCATCACCATCATCGTTATCGTCATCATTATCAACTGCTGTTGGTGTGGCAACACAATCGGATGAAATACAACCAGATATAATACCATATCCGCCACCACCATTTTCCGCAAATAAACGCACAACAGGCAACAACGGCAACAACAGCAATAATAATATTAATAACAATGACAGTTATAATAATAACAATAAACAAGCAAACTGGATTAATGAGAAACTCAAACTAGAGCACAGTAAAGAAAATAAGCAACATCTACAAAAGCACCAGCAGCAGCAACAACAACAACAACAATATTACGAACATTGGCTTTTACAGCAATACAACAACAAGCCCAATCAAAAGGAAAGTCTGGCAACATAGCGGCATTACTTTCAACAACAAGAGCACCAGCAAAAACAGCAACAAAAACATGTTAAATATAAACATAAACAACACCACAATCACCAGCTACAGCAGCATCAGCACCGGCTACAACAAATAGAACGGAATCTAAAATGGGCAAAAAATTACCATAAACATCAATTTGATAGTTTTTAGTCAAACCGTCAGCTAGAAAAAAAAAACAAAAGCAAAAGAGAAAGTGTAGAATGTGGAAAAAATTACAAATGGTTTTAATGTCAGATCTTTCTATTTAGTTTTTTTGTGATATTTCGTCCTTTTTTTGTGAGGAAGTTTCCTTTTTTTAAAATTTTTATTTCAACATTAAATAAAACGTGATAAAACAAAAAGGGGGTGGCAACTGGCGACATATAAGAAAATGTGATCCCATAAAAAAGGATCACCGAATAAGGACAGGAAATAAACCTACTTCTTCAATAGACCAATTTAAAATTTTTAACTTGCTCTTAGAAAAAGTAAGCTCGAGGTTAAAGTTAAAATTTTTAAAAAAAATTAAACTCCAGGTAAAAGTTTAAAGTTACAAGGGAAGTGAATGAAAACTCATGGTCGTAAGTGTCGAAATGCGGCTCCGAAAAGCCCCAAATGCTAAATTTAGTATGATCTTTTATTCATTTTTATTCGATTTTTATAATTGAACCTAAAGATAAAAAATTATTAGATACATATGTATTTAATTTTTGTAAGTGAAATAATCAACAGTTCCGGGCCATCGAAGATTTTTGTTTTAAAATTTTTAAGTTTGTTTTTTTTTATCAAAGTTATTTACGAGAATACAAAATTTATCATTAATAAGATTTCTGTATGACGTGCTAAATTCCCAATGTTTCATAATTTATAAATACACTGAAATTTATTGTTTAGGGAAAGCTAAATTCTATGCGCATTTCACTGGTTGCTTAGGCCAGCTCATCAGGAAACCTTTTCCAAAGATTTTAGAAAAGCTTAAAATATTATTCAATAAAACCCTTAAGCGAATAAGAATTTTAAACACTCAAAGTCTTACTTGTTTTTTTTATTTGCTGCGCCTTCGCGTATGCTCTATTATTTATTTTACGTGACTTTGCACTTTGTTGAAAAAAAAAAATATACAGAAAGTTGCATTGATTTTCTGTGACCATTAAAATGTTTCCATACAAGAGGGATGTCTTCTCAAAAGAACTCAAATGGTTTCCTTTTGAACGCTGCATTAACCAGGGGGTGACCGCGTATTTCGATTCGAAAGAAATCATTTACGTATTCAAACAATTTGTACTGTGTATTTTACTCAACCCATTCTGTTGTCCACCAGATAAAAGATTAAAAAAGTAGGGTAAACAACGATTATATTTTAAAGCCCTCTAATCTGTAACATAGTACAGTTATGCCAGGATAAACTATTTGCCAATGAGACGAATCGCAAAACGGGCGAAGTCAAACAAACAAGGACGGCCTGATAGCCCCATAGAAATAAATAACAATGAAGCGCGAGTTGCTTCCGCAACCAGAGCAGTTTTTGGAATTATAAAATAATTCTTTAAAATCAGTACACGAACGTTATCTTGAAACATACGATGTTGTTAACTATGACGTAAAGTAAATCAACTCAGTGCTAAAACAGTGCGCTTCGTGTATATAAATTATAATAATTTAAAAGTTGTATACATATTTATTACCATTTTTAAAATTTAACACCACTGTGCATAGTCCTTCGAACCGTCGGAAAATCTGTAAGCTTCCATTGAAAGAATTGAATTCTTAGGGCAAATGGTATTGCGAAAGAGCAAATTTAAAGTATTGCAGCTATCTAACCGAAAGTCTGCATTTGCATTTGATCTTTGATCTACTAAGAAAATTTTGTTTAATGTTTGAAAAAAAAATTCTCCGGAAATGTTGTTAATAGCTGATTTACACTATTACACAAGTCTTACGTATTTTGAAAACAATACAACCCTGTCATGATAAGTTGTTATTGCTTTTTTTTTTAATTCCAAACAGTAATTAGATCAAAGAGGCAAAATACGTAAGACTTGTATTTTCATAACTTAAATCCTTACTAATAAACAAGTTTTAATTCCCTAGGTTGATTTAGATTCAATTAATCCATTAAGCAAATATAAAATCAGATTTCATTAAAAATAGTGTTACTATTAATTTGTTTACTGGAGCAAATTTATTTAATTTTGTTTAAATTAATATTAACAATTTCTTCTGTGTATCGAAGCATAGGGTTCTACAAAGTGTCTCCAAGTTGTTTCGTCGGTTGCTTCCTTTTCAATTTTGTTCCACAACCCCATTTTTCTAAATACCTCTTTGCACACTATTCTGGATGCCATTCCTCTGTATCCTTTCTTAAGAATAACCATCAGACAATTTTTCTTGTTCTTTGGTGTTCTTGGAACGTAAATTCATATCAAAAGCATAAATAGTTAACAATCAAAATGACCTTCATTTACTTATATGACGATAGTGCAGTGATATCGTCGTGCGAACAAATGTTTGAACGACGCTGTTTAAACAAGAACAAAACATTGACAATAGCAATAATTACTACCCAAATTTATGTGTGCACAAGAAATTGGTTTGTTGTTTGAACATAGCAATGGCTTGTCTAGACTATAAGTTAAGGATTTGAATACGTTAAAACTGGCATTTCTATTTGCACATACTCACTTATTGTCAGAGGTGAGGAAAGATGCCAACATGTATGCTCTCTTTAAGGAGCAAGTAGACGGCATGTTTTTTACATACACACAGAATCAAGGTAAAATCGTCGAAAACAAGGTTAATTTTACCGTTTTCGGTGGTGATTTTGCTACATAGTTACTTCATATTAATTTAACATGATTTTACAATAACTTGCGAACAACATTTTTTTCTTTTAAAATAACTATAATTCATGTTAATTTAACATACAGTAAAGTTAGAGCAAAATGTCATTTATATTGACATAACCATCCGAATCACGTTGAATAAAAGTTATTTCAAGTTGAAACAACGTGAATTTCATGTAAAATCAAATTGGTTGAGAAGCTTCAGAGACAACTTATTTATTTAAGAATAATTCAAAACACTTACCCCTATAACAACACATGTTTCACTTATTTTGTGTTCCCCTTTGTTCACAGAAGCATCAGCAGAATGGCCTGATATGGTTTTCGTCATCATTCTGCTTTGAAAACTTGAGGTACCATTTAACTAAATAATTTTAACTAAAAGAATACGGGAATTGTATTCATCTTATAACATATTTTAAACACGAAAATAAAAAAAATTTATGTTTTTCTTTTTATGGTGTTGTTTTTTTTCTATACAAAACAAGTAAAACAGGTTTTTATTGTTTTAATATTAAACAATTTTATTTTAACATTTTACATTTAAAATAACATGAAACCAAGATAATTTTAAATAGAGTCCGTACATAAAAACAGGTTTTTATGGATACAATATTGAACAATGTTATTTTAACAGTGAATAATAATAAATAAACGTGATTTAAGGTTATTTTAATATTTTCATTTAAAATTAATATGAAATAATTATAAATTTAAATAAAGGGCATACTTTTGCAGAAATTTACTATGATTCTCAATCAGCATTTCGCCATGTTAATTTAACATTGGTTTTTTTCTGTGTGTATGACTTGTCAACTTTGCAAGTCTCATGTAATTGTGAATGTCTGTCAAAATTGCTGTTTTACAGAAGGTTTATAATATTCTGTCACAAACGTACATGTAATTTGCTTATGACATTGTCTCTGTTTTTTTTCTCATTGTTATTGCAGAAACCAAAGTAGTTCTCGGTTTCAAAATAGCTTGCTGCCGCCATGAAAAGTTTTATTTGCGCCGTAAAATAGTTCAGCCATCTTAACATTTTTTTCTTTTAATTCAAAGATACCAATTTAGGATTTTATAATAAAACGGTTTTTATATATATATTCACATAAATTCTATTCAATGGTAAGATGATCAAACATATCTCGGTATTGTAAAAAATTAACTTCAGCCGGCTAATGATTCCGTCAATTGTGGACGCCGCTGCCGGTTTCTTGCCGGCATAGCTTTCTGATGTCAGATGGTTTGTCAGTATTATTTCCATTTTGTCCTATATTATGCAATAAGTCGCACAATGAGCTCATTCATTCAATAAAAAGGTGAACATAACCTATAGGAATAACATAAACAGCATTGTACAATGTTGCCAACACTCTTCACTTTCTTTTCGGTGTACAATAAAAATCAAAAGTATTTTGATTGTTGCCAATATATTGTACCAACTTCGAATATCACATACACATTGGCGATATAATTGAACAATACGTAAAATTGAACAATTCTAGTGCAAGTGTATGAGCCGCTTAAGAAAAAAATTTTCTTATGTGTGAGTAAAAACCTAATTATATTCTGGCAACAATGATGAGCATGCAGCATTATAACTAAAATTACAAAATAACCATAATGCCAACTTTGATACTGTAGTGAAAGATCTTAATATACAAACATCAAAACGAAAAGTTCTTGTTGTAACTGGAAGGTCACAAAAAACAATAAATAACAAACGCCCCGAGCAAGTGAGCGAAAAAAGAAATATAAATTCCAATACATTTTAACAGTAAAAATTTTTTGTTTTTAATTCATAGTTTTGTTATAGTTGTTATTTAATTTAAAAGAAAAAACAAAATTAAATCGTTAGCAACGAAAAAAAAGTTAAACTTTCTTTTTAGTGCTTTTTTTTTTTTTTTTGTAAATATAAAAATGTAAAAATTTTTAGCAGTTTTTAATTCAATTATAAAAAAAGAAGATTCCAATAAAAAAAACACTTATACAGACACATATCTATAAGCAAACATATTGCAACTTATACATATATTGAAAAACTTAAATTTAAAATTAAAAACAATTTATTTAAAAAAAAAAAATTATTTAAACCAAAATTTAACAACTTGGTATAAAAGTTATTAAATTAAAAAAAGTAAAATTTTGTTTAATTTTTCTTATCATAATTAAAGCAAAAAATTTTAACCATTTCTCTAAGTGCATATTACATCAGCCACTGTGTCCAATTCGGTACGAAATTTTTAACCCGTTTTGTCATATTGCAGTGCTTTCATGCCTGACATGTCGTAAGAAGTTCAATTCAAGGGCTGGTATTTAATTTTTCAGTTGCGTGCGTTATCAAATTTGATTTTGTATTAAATTTAATTAAGCAGTTGTATTATAAATTGTAAAACATACTTTAATTAAATAAATTAGAACAATCCATTATAGAAGAATGGGTGATTGATTTGAAAGTATCTTTTTCAAATATTGCAAAACAGTTAAAAATTTGTCACGTTTTTTTTTTTTTTTGTAAGAAATTAACCGTTTTTTTTGTTTGTTGTTAATTTATAAAAATTATTTTCTTCAAACATTTACTAACACCTAACAGGGTATATTAAAAGAGTTCCTTTTTCGATCATTCTAGATGAAGTTTGATGAAGCGGCCTTATGTCACTACTATGAAGCAATACTAGATTAAAAGTTGTTCAATTAATCGAGGAATTTTTCCGCCATTATTTGATCGAATAATCAAAATAGCCAATTTCGAATAACGAATAACTCGAACAATTTGTGTCAATTAATCGATTACGATGAATATCTTTAAAAATCTACTTTTTTTTTATATGAAAATGTTTGTTTTTTAGATTTCTAACTGTTTAATATTATTTAAAACTAAATAACATGTTCTTAACTTCTACATTTATTTTCATCACACAAACTTTTGGGCATATTTCAGACCCGTTTTAGATGTGGTTGTGTGAGAGACAAATTATGCATATCATTATAAGAGTTAAATTCCATACGTAAGAAATTTGGTACTTAAATAGCACATTTTTCATATATAGTTTAGCAGTTATTTCCTTTCAATAATTTCTCAAGCTCAAGGTCCGTTTTATATCCATTGAGATAGCGAAATATTGGATAATTTTTAAATAAATATTCTTTATATAAAACGGACCTTGAGCTTGAGAAATTATTGAAAGGAAATAATATTAAGAAGGTCGAAGAAATTAAGCTAAATAGTTTAGCAGTTATCGGAAAAAAATGTGTAAATTAAAGGAGATTACAAAAATTTAAAAAGTTATCAGTGAAATTAAAATCAAGGTTATTTTAAAATCTCAAGAATATAAAAAAAAAAAATAAAAAATTGGGTGATTTTTAAAATTTTTTTAACTAA
Organism: Pollenia griseotomentosa; assembly: GCA_963931875.1. NCBI lineage: Eukaryota > Metazoa > Arthropoda > Insecta > Diptera > Polleniidae > Pollenia > Pollenia griseotomentosa. The sequence continues at coordinate 168,980,834 of OZ007562.1, read as the reverse complement.
ATACATATGTCTATCGACTTAAATTTCTTTCGATTTCTAGGAATAATAAATTGGTTTTAAACGTTTTTCATAACTGGCTGGCACCTCTCACAAAAATTGCCGGAACTAAAAAGACAAAAATATAAGTAGTAAATAAAAAATTGTCTTAAAAAATATTAGCTCAAGCCTATATTTAATACTCGCATTAAGCTAAGCAGGCGGGACACAATTGCAAATTATAAACCGAAAAAAATTATTGGTTCCCGCCTGCTAATAAGCATAACCGTACAAAACTTTGGCTTTCAGGTCATTTTATAGTCTGTTAAGGGCCAAATACACATTTCAAATGCTAGTCCAGCAGGCAAATTCTCTCGTGTGCGTGCGCTGGATCATTGTCACACATACAAACACATTTTCATTAATACTACCATAGCGCTTGACGTGTAAAGACCCCTTTAAACCGAATAAGTTGTTTATTTTAATTTTGTTTTCCTTACCCTGCGGCCACACGATCAAGTTGTTCTTGATAGTCTTTTACATATCGTTACCTAAAACGCAAAACGCCCTATCTAACATCTTGAAAATTTTACAGGAGAAGCAAATTACTACTAAAAATGTTTATCAATAAATTGCCTTAAATTGTTTATAATTTTTTTTTCTTCAATTTTTCTTGTAAAACCTACCAGTTGTTTCGACAATTGACAATGTTGTATATTATGCAGCTGTTAGCAAGGTCTTTCAGCGCGTATCATATAATCTTTTGTAGATAGGGCCGTTTGTTTTTTTGTTAATAAAATCTGTAATTTTGGTTGAAAGATTATAAAATTTTATGTGGACATTAGTGTTGATGCAATTGATTAGATTTATTGAAAAAGTCGATTTTTAATTTTTTGTTAGTTAGGGCCTTTTGCGTTTTAGGTAACGATATACTGCTTGTCAAAATTTACAAAAATTGAGAGCTGTGACGTAGGTGGCACTCAATTTACTTTCAAGATGCCATAAAAAAAAAACAATTTATAAAGACAAACATGTAATCAGCTGTTAAATTAAAAGTAAATTGCCAAACAAATGGAAAGGTGAAATTGTGAGCCATCTCGTGGTCAATTTAAAAAGTGTGAGTGTGTTAGTAAAAAAATGAGAGAGTTGAGTAAATTGAATGGAATTGAAAGGCAAAACTTGATCGTGTGGCCACCAAGTTATGTGTAGTTTATAGAACACGAGCGCCTTACTCGTCCGTTCAACTTACATTTAAAACAAAATTTCGAAATTTGTTTTTGTTTCAAATGTAAGTTGAAAGGACGAGTAAGGCGCTCGTGTTCTATAAACCACACATTAATCTCGTTTAGGTCTTTTTAATGTATAAAAACTGTATTTTTTTGCAGCCGAGTTTTTTGCTTTTTTAAAATTAAATTAAAATAAATTAAACTTGGCAAAATGCGATTAAAGTTTTCAAAATGAACCTTTAGATACAAGTTTAATGAAATATATTTTGCTTTAACTTCGGTTCAGTTTGAGATATAATACTGATTTTATTTTTACATATAAAGCAGGTATGAATGAACACTTTTGCCTATTGTTAAACTACATGTGTTTTTATTATTTTTTTATGTTTATTTATATAATAAAAGTATCAATTCATGTAGAGATTTATGTTTTTCCCACTGGAAAGTTATTTATTATTCGAGTAATTCGAACAATTTAAAAACATTACTCGATTAATCGAGCAAATTTAAAATTCAAAAAATCGATTAATTTCTTACTCGAAGAAAACCAAAAATCAAATAATTTGATATTCTAAGCAATACGGGATAGATTCCGCGATGTCGTTAACCGATCCTAGAGGAATAGAACGAATTTCAGGGTTTATAGGGCGCTATGGCCCGTTTTGGACACAGGGGCAACCAGGGTTCTATTAGGATTGGATAGGAGTTGTCTCAGGACGCTAATAGTGTTCTTAACGGGTCATTGTTCTGTTAGAGTGACATAAGAGGGGGTTTCATCCCCCGTCACTTCCTACAATGTCAAGATTCGAACACTCTCCCGCGAGTTCGTCCGCCCCCTCATTACCATCCACCCTGCATTGTCCGGGTACCCAACACAGCCTTGCCGGGAATGCCCCCGTGAGCTGTCTTTTAGAGCATTCCTACACTGTGCGACAAGGCACGATCGCACCGTTTAATTTGTTAATACCCTAAGTGTGGCCTAACTTCGATGAGCTCCAGTATAACCTCCGTCGAACTTCAGATCGCTAGGATATCAGTCTGGAAGCCACTGCACTCACCCGGGAGCCTGAATGACCTTTTCACGTCAGTGTCAGCAATATAAACTTCGACACCAGGGCCACTGTCCATCTTGAACCCTTCCGTAAATACTGTCACGCCAATCGTCCCTATTCGGGAACTCTACTGGTAACACCAAAGTCTATCGTCATAATCCTATGATCCGAGATTCCCTCGAAAAAACCACCAGGATCAAGCAGACCAACTTCATACAAAATTCTGGTGTGATCTTCCCTCCTAGGTGTAACCAAAGATAACTCGTAGAATCTAAATAAGTTCCTTGCAGCCACACTCTTCCGGCAAGTAAATGTTCTTAAATTGTAATGGTAGATATTTTCATTAAAATGGATGGCATTTCAATATATCAGTTAGGGAAGCTAAACGACTTATAAGTTTAGATCTAAAAGTAATAGCTTTTATTTTGTGATCTAAAACTGGCGATTGGCCTTTTGGAAAACAGCCCTAGAGGCTAGGGTACCCTTCAAAAGACCTGTGTAGAAAATGCGTCGACGATTATGAAGATTAGCCAACGAAACATCCTCTCTGTCATTGCCCGGCCAACGCAGACTTTTTCAAACGCAGATGCAGGTGCCCAGCTTTTATAAAGCTTGCGACAGTCATAGTGTTCCCATGAAGTCCAAAGAGTTAAAATACAGACGTAAAATTACAATAGGAATATATAAGGAAAAGCCAGTGGACTTCTGAAAAAAGAATTTGCCAATTAAAAAAAGTACTTTACAATAAGTCACCCTGTAGTTTTGCCTTCCCTCTAAGCCTTTTTATCTGCTATAAAATATGTAAGGAAATTTTTTAACAAAAGCCTACTGGAATAAAACTCAAATATTTTTAAGATCTTTTGTTTTGTTAATTTTCCACTTTTAAATAAATACAAATATTTTTATACTTAAACAAGTAAAAAAGCAATTAAAATTATTTTTATAATTAAATTAGAACACGTTTTAGCAATTATTTTAAACATAAAACTTAGACTTAAAAAATAGCTTAACTCGATTTATTCCGCATTGTTGCAATTAATTTTTTTTAAATTTAAAAACAATATATATATATTACAAACAAATTTATGTTTATGCTTAAACAAAGATGCTTTAAGCTTCGTACAGACGGTGGTCAGATGTTACAATGTTGTGATTTTTCTGACAATGGTGCCATTGTCAGAGGCATTAATTTTACACATCTGCCAAATGAAATGAAATAAAATATGCTAATAATTTTGTTTACTTATGCCTAATAAATCACTGATGGTTTAAACGCTGGTTTAGTTGAACTAAACTTGAATTTATATGTAGTTTAAACTCAACAGCCATAAATCAGTGTCCCATGTATTATATGTTGTTAAAAAAAATAACATGTGGCAGCACTACGACAAATGTTGGCAAATTCATATGATTTGTACTGGTAGTTTAAACGCCCAATTTCATGCGTTTAAAGATGGTTTATATGTTTAATGATTTATAGATTTGTTGGTTTAAACACATTTTAAACCAGAAAGAGAGTTTAACTTGCTCTGATTTTTTAGCCCTTAGTAGTAAATTTGTAATCACTCTTTCCCGTTTAATATTCTATAATTAAATCAGCATGAAAAAAAATAATAATGTTTTTTTATATATACAGTCAAATCCCGATAATTCGTACCCCGATAAATCGTAATTCCCGATAATTCGTAATAAACTGTCGGTCCCTTGAAAAAATCTCGTTAATTCGTAAAATTTCCATACATTTTGGTCCCCTCGATAATTCGTAATTTTTTTTAAAATAAAATCTTCTTTACCTCTTATAAGTCGTAATTGTTTCGTAACTACCACTTATATTCTTAATAAAAACAACAGGAACATGGAAAGAATGATTTTTTGTTTACCGTCGCTTAAAAACGAAAACATGTCGTTAAAAAACGCAGACATGTCGTCTCACTACAAACTCTTTTTACCAATGACATGGTCCATGCTTGCATTACATTGGACCAGTCCATGGAGTAGCCCATTTTATCAAAATGGAGAAGGTAGTCCCATATAATATTTGCAGGGATAAGATGAGTTTGTTACATAATAAAAAAATGTCAAAGTGCACACATAAAACTCTGTCGGTTTTAAAAGAAAACAACAAATTTTTGCAGCCATTGACAATGGAGAGAAAAAAATAGACGTTGCTAAGCGATTTGAAATTCCTCCATTAACTCTTACTTCAGTCCTTTAAGAAAGAGAATTTATTATGCAAAAATCTTCAGGCAGTAAGCAAAAGCGCGAAAAACAACTTGAATATCCAGAGCTGGAAGTCTTTAGTTTTATGGTTTACACAGTGCCGGTTTTTTATGTTTTTTTTTTATCGTTTTAGTTAATAAATTGAAAAACCCCGTTAATTCGTATTTATTTTATTTTAACCCCGTTAAATCGAAACCCCGCTAAATCGAAAACCCCTATAATTCGTAAAAAATGGCCGGTCCCTTGCGATTACGAATTATCGGGAGTCCACTGTAATTTTATAATAATAATTGTTATTTTGTTACATGTGTGATCAAATCAATAAATCTTTAATCTGTTTTAGGCAATTTAAATAAAGAATGAAAAACATACAAGAAAATATTTACCACAAATAAAATCGAAAACAGAACTTTGTAAAAGAATAAATAAAAGCATTTAATAAATAAATAAAGTCAGAGAAATATTTAAACGAATGTAAAAAAAAGTATTTTTGTGAACATATATTAACAATGTATTTATGGAAAATTGTACACAAAAAAGAAAAATATTTTCATTAACTTTTTAGAAAAAAGCAACAAAAAAATAAAGAAATATACAGCAAGTGTAATGTAAAAATACAAAGTGTCAACACGGCTATCAGATTTGTCATTTATCGTAATTTTTATAATTAAGCATACTTTTGATAAGGCGTAATTTTGCGAAATGTGCTCTAAGTGGCGATTTATTATTAGATCTACTATAAATAGCGAAGTTTCACGGAGTTGTCTTTCCATAGTAAATTGTTACTAAACCCTATAAATAGCAAATTTTTAGGATTTTTAGTTCCAAAATGGGCCTATTGATGATTTGATTTGATGATTAATTCACTTAATTTTACGATTTTTCATATAACTACTAATTTACATTTTTTCAAATATATGCTATAAACCAGTTTTTTAATATTCCGAATAGCTGCTAATAAAAAAACGGTTTTCGGTTAAGCATTTAAAAAATTACCGGTTAACCGGTCTTAATTCGAATAACTGAAAACACAAAATTTTATTAGTTTTTGAAATAAAAAGGTAATTTGAATAAAAATAAAACAATTTAGGAAGGTAAGGAATTAACAAAATACATAGATATGACTAAGGTATGTTCAGACCTAACAAATATTTCACGACAACATCCAAAAAAAGCGTGACCAGTAAATTGATCGAACTTAAGGTTTATTTTTAATAATTTCTATTTATTTACTTGACTTTATTACTAAGATGATAACAGTAATTAGTATTGTGGTTATTTTATTGAACTGTGCCCGTGTTCTGTAACACTAGCGTCGAGAAACTTTTCGATTGAAATGTGTGAAATGAAACTGTGTCTGTAACTTTTTTTGGCGAGTACTAGCAGTCACGTAAGGAAATTACTCGCCAATTTACACAAAAAGTGTGTCTGTAACATTTTTGTGAGAAAAGTTTCCTCTTTAAACTGTCAAAAAAACTCACGAATAAAAATGGGGCGAGAAAAAATGTATATAATGTATATAAGATGTATATAAGAAAAAAATAATAATAACATTTTGTTCTTGGCACATTGTTAAATTATTTTGCTTTAAACATTTGAATAAAATATACGAATGTTTTTAAAGTTCGTTTGAAAACAACAATTATCAAAGTCGCACTTTACATTATTTGGTATAGCCGACGATTGTATTTTCACCGCCGTCGCACGGTGGTTCAAGTTTCTAAGGAAGGCGGTCATACGTAGTTTACTCAGCTATAGTCATCAAAATAATATGAATATTTATGTTTACGGTATTTATGGGCCAATTAGGGTAAAATAAGGAAAAAAAAATTTTTTACAGGAGAAGGTTTTTTTAAATTATGGTCACCTCCAACAATACTATTTTTAAATAAAATGTTGAACATATTATTTTTAATTTAACCATATTATTGTCAGCGAAAACCATATTATGGTTAAAATATTTCTCCAACAAGAAGCCACAACCATATTATGGTTGCCTCCAAACATGTAATAATTAATAATAACTAAAATATGTTTAACACTAATAATAGCATTGTTGGTTTTCCACCATAACATGTTGCTCTTGAAAAAGAGGAAAATGCTATTGGTAATTTTGAAACAAATTATTGTCAAGTTTAAACATAACATGATTAGAGGCAACCATAATATGGTTGTGGCTTATTGTTAAAGGACTATTTTAACCATTATATGGTTGTCGCTGACAATAATATGGTTAAATTAAAAATAATATGTTCCAAATTTTCTTTAAAAATAGTGTTGTTGGAGGTGACCATATTTTAACATGTTTTTCTCTGCGTGTAGGGTTTCGTTTAAAATTGCTTTTGGTCTTATTTCGTAACGGTACTTCCCAGAGATATGAGATTTTTAGAGACGATGCAAATGATCTAAAATTATCGATTTTCATCAAAAAACAAAAATCTAAAATGTTGTTGGTTACATCATTTTCGCTATTAGGGCTCGATATGTATGAATCTAGTCATAGAGACGAAGACCCTCTGTTCCATGCACATTCGCAAACAAACGCAGATAAATTCTTTTTAAATTGAATGTACAGATATAGAGTATCATTTTGATATGTTACTTGAAAGCTTCATAAGACGGCAACATAGTTAATACCTTAAGAAAAAAAAAACGTCGTAAAAAGTATATGCGAAAATTGATTTGTCGTAGAACCGCTTTCCGCAAAATAAGTTTTGCTTAAAGAATTATTAAATACATAATAAAAACGGTAAACACCTTCAACTTAAATATCCATTGCAAAACAATAAGTCAAAAATGTTTTTTCTTTGAAAAACACGCACTAGAAATTAACTTTATTAGCACTGCTGAAAAAGATAAGGAAAGTTGTTTTGATTTGTTCACTTCCGATGCACAAAAGTTAATTTAAAAAACAACTGATTGCAAATCTTGTTGCATGTTTTAGTAGTACCACTAATAGTGAGTATTAGAGCGAACTAACGGTGAAAAAATCGAACATCGTCATTTGACCACTATGTCCTACTACTGAACCACTGTGCTTCGTTGAAAAATGTTCAATTTTAGTAAATTGTGGTCGCCGTCAACGATATGTGTTACTGACGTTCTCAACGTCTTCAATGTCACATCGGCTTCGACGTTTATAACATAACGTTTATAACATAACGACGTAATCTCTTTTGATAGTTTTCGACATGAGTTACAGACACAGTTTTTTTCTTACTTTTCGAGAAACGATGGAATATTGTGTTTCACATCTTTTCGATGCGAGCAGTTATCACTAAAGTTACAGAACATGGGTACTGTTTATGGTTTTTTATCCAAATTTTGAAATTTTAATCAGGCTAAAGTTCATGAATTTAATTTTTATTAAATTATTTTTATAAAGAAAGGAATTTTCACAACATGAAATGAATTAAAATTTATTGTTATTTTTCATTCTTGCTGCCTCGGGAATCGAACCCAGGCTTTAACGGACAGGTTACCCTTACATGTTTCGATTGCAATCACTCAATCTCTTCAGAGGGGTTTGCCGTTTAAAACTCACAGCCATTGACGACTAGTGGCAGTCAATAGTCAAACATCAATCTTTAAACCAAATTTGATTTTATCTTTGGAAGATCAAAATTTGCTTTTGAATGATTATTAAAGTATAATTTACACGTTCTTCCTTACTTCTGTTTTTTCGTACTTGTTGTCAAGAAAACACATTTTTCAGTTTTTCATGTTTTTGTCTTTCTTTTTTCTTGTTGACCTTTTTCAGCACAACTAAGATGATTGTTTGCAAAAGCAAACAATTCTTTAAGAAAACTAGTGGTTACGTGTAGGATGTCAAATATTTAATAGATGTTAACATACCTTTAGGGAACTGGTACACGTTCAATAGATATAGTGCGATATGGATCGCGATCCATCAATTTCGCATGCTACACATTTAATAAATATCGGATATTAGAAATATCACGATATCTATTGAAAGTGTAGCTGTGCCCTTAGAATTTTTATAAAAGTTTGGTTTTAAAAATTATAGGAATTTAATAAATTTATTAATTGAGATATTCTGGTGGTTAAGCATGACTATATGAATCAGCAGACTTCAGCCATATTTTTGAAAAGTTGCAAACAAAACCTCTTAGCCAGGATTATATATTTCAAATGATTGGTTTCAGCACTATAGAAACGAATAGTAATATGAACATGATTTTTGTATGAAATACATATCTGTCAATTTGTCGATCACAATTTAAAACCTTCCATGACGTGGTTTGATTCCTTCTATTTTGTTTTAAGTTCTTGTTGTTTTAATTAATTAAACTGATGAATTTGCCCATATCGCTGATTCCTCCGGTATGTTGTAGTTTTAAGAATGAGATTAAGTGCCTTTACGGTCATTCCGCCCTCGGCAACACAACAGGCTTATATTTCACCTAATGATTCAGTTTTGGCAGCATATTTTAGTAAAGTATTAATTACAGTCTCTTAAGAACTACTTGTAACAGAGCCAAGTTTTACTTGGCGTATATTTATGTCAAGCGTATGGACTAATCAACTTATCATTTTAGGGCCCTTTAAGCACCATTGTCTTTTCAATCAGCTCGAAATATCACCAGGGATGACATCTTTATAAAGATTTACATATATAATATTTAGTAAACTGTCAAATTGCTAAATAATTTTTAAGCTAAACATTTTTTTACAGTATTTTGAATTGTTTTTGGTTTTTGTTACAAGAACACACGCTTATACAGGCGATTTGTAAATATTTACATTGCTGATATGTAATGTTTTTTAACTGTTTTTACATTTTGTTTAAACATTCTACATAAACAGTTTAAGTTTGCCCAATATTTAATTAGAAAAATACTTCAATTACCGGTACATTTATAACAAGAGTAAAGCTACGGTCAGACTTATCAAATATTTGACGAAAATAACGAGACCAACAACCAAACTAAAAAATCATTTCGCTTAATATCAATATTTATTTTTATTAAAATACCACATCTTACAAAAAACTGTTTTTTGCTATGTCTAGTAGTATAATTAGTTTATTTTGTAATATTAAGACCATTTTAAATCTCACTAACTCTTAATTAAAGTAGGGGTTTCGCTTATTTGATCAAATATTTGATATGTGACCGTAGCTTTAGAGTAATTTAACCAAAATAACCGGTTAATTTTACCAAAATAACCGGCTTATTCGATATTCGAAAATTGTACAATTTAAAATTTTCGACTTGGGCAAAACTAAAAAAGCCAGTTAAAACCGGTCGAATACTAATCGTTCAATCTCCGTAATAAAAAGCATATTTTTGACAAGGCATAATTTTACGAAATTTGCTCTTAGTAGCGATTTATTACAAAATTTTCTATAAAAAGCGAAATTCCAAATTAATAGCAAATTTTTACTTCAAATTTTAAATAAATTTCTCCAAACAACAGATTTTCAATAAATTTGCTATAAACGGTACGTTATTAATAAAGACACCATTAGCAGGTAAAATTAGGGCTTTTGATTCGGAATTGAGGTTTCAGTACCGGAGTCGGACTCGAAGTACCCACAAAACCTCGAAACTCCGACTACAAAAATTGTTCGTCATAAAAAATTTTTTAATTAAAAAAAAAAACAAGTAAGAAAGTATAGTCGGTCAAGCCCGACCATATGATACCCTACACCACAGTATTTAAAAAGACATCACGCTTATGTGTCCATATAAATATGGATTTATCTATGTTTATAAACTTCAATAAAATCGGTTTGAAAGTTTGTGAGAGGCAGAAATTGCCCCCTACCTCCCCTTTTGGTCATATTTTTTTAAAACTGTATAGCTTATGTGTCCATATCGATATGGATCTATCTATGTTTTAAATTTCATTAAAATCGGTTTGATTTCTTCCTATCTTTACAGAATTTTACAGAATCATTTTCTTACTATTAATAACCACTTAAAAGCTACTGCATGAAAACAAGAATTTAAAGTCAAATAAAGGCTGGCCTCATATACATTTAGCATCAAGGCTAGAGTAGGAGTCGGAGTCGTTTTAAAAAAATATCAGCAGATAAAGCCGGAGTTAGAACTATTTCTTGACGATCCACAGCCCTGGCTTAAATATCAATTAATTCTCTATAAATAGGATAATAAATTTGCTATAAATAGCAAATTTTTAATACATTCAATATAAAAGGCAAATTTCCACTATAATTGCTATAAAAAGCAAATGTTCACTTAATTTGCCAGAAACAACTAGAATTTTTTTTAATAAATTGCTTCAAATTGCAGACATTGATAAAATTTGTTATAAATAGCAATTTTATAAAAATTAGCTATCAGAAGATAAAATAAAAATAAATTATTTATGAATAGATAATTTTGTATAAATTTGATACTAACTTATGTGTTATAAAAAGCATTTAATCAAATTCAAATTTTAACTTATTAAAAATTTGATATAAACGTACATATCGCTCATTTGCTGCAAGACCGGCATAACTCAAAAAAAGTTTTTGATTTGTTCTAATCACTTAGAAAAAATAACGATACATTCACTTCAAATGGGGAAAGTATATAAAGAAGAATTTTATACACAATATAAGAAAAAAACATAGCGAACAATTCTGCAACACTAACTGCAAAATTGTGTTTTTTGATTTATGCCGGTCTTGCAGCAAATGAGCGATATGTGCTATAAATAGCAAATTTTCTTTAATATGTAAATAATGGAAATTTTACAGACAATGTTTAATAAGTTTTGTATTTATAAATGCAAAAAATAGCAATTTAAAAAAAAATTTCTACATTATTAATTGTAAACCGTAAATTAGCAAAATGTTTACTTTTTATTTTTTTTGCTACAAATAGCAAACTCTTACCATATTTGCAACAAAAAGCTAATTTTTACTAAAAATGCTTTAATACCAGTTTTTTAAAAAATTTCCTATAAAAATCATGTTTTAACTTAAAATGTTATAAATAGCAAACAAAATTAATTGTAAATCATAAATTTGCTTTTTATAGATGCTTTCACAAAATTTTTTATTTATAGCTGGTTTGACTATATTTGGAATGAATATAACTTTTTCAATAAATAGCAAATTTTTTACAAGTCCTCCACTTTCCACAAATAACAAATTTGACCAAAACTATACAATAGTAAAAATCCGGTTGCGAAACATATTTCACCCAAAATTGTAATAAATAAAAATATATATATATATAATATATTAATAAAAAGTTTTAAAACAAATAATAGTAAAAAAGAAAATTTGTAAAGTCAGATAAACTTTGAAATGAAAATACAAGAAAATGACAATTAAATGTAAAAAATAAATAAAATAGAACCTTCAGTTAAATAACATTTAGTTAAACAACATATTTTACTTTCAAGTTTTACTTTAATATTTACAATTTGTAAACTCTCAATCTAAAGAAAGAAAACTGTTATAGAAAAAATTGTATAGAAAAAATATTAGAAAAAGGTACATGTAACATTTGCATATCTATTATTATATACAAATCTTAATACATACATACATATATATTCTATATTAAAATAAAAACTAGAAAACTTTGTTCTAAACAAATAAATAAAAAACTTTTATTTCGAATAGAAAACATAAATGTATTTTTATTAAAAACTGTTTTTTGCGCAAATAAGAAAATGAAAATTGTAAACACCTTTTACTCTAGAAATAAGTTTGAAAAAAAAAACGAAAAAATGCTCTATCACAAAATGGCTATGGTTCTAATATAATAGTAAAGCATTTATACTTATTTTCACTTCACCCTCTCACTTACATACACTCATACACATTATCTTAAAGTTTTAGTGATCCTTAAAGAAATACACGCACACAAATTCGATTTATTTCACGCCCGTAATTTCTCTAAGTCCTTCGTAAAGCAAAAATAACCACTCTGCCTAAACAAACAAAAAAATAAATAATTTTTAATCAAGTACCACTCTAATGGCCCCAATTAATCGTAAGCGAAGTTATCAGCATTGCTGGGTTTTATTATTTTTTATTTCTTTTCTTTTTTTTTTGCACTCTTCTAATATTTATACGACTTGACTTTTTGTAATACTCCAACAAACACGGTAGTTTGATTTCAAATTGAAAATGATTTCGAATCAAACGTTTTCTCAAATGACAACCGTTTGATAATGATTTGAAAATCATAGCATTTTCAACAAAAAAGGGAAATTGGGATCAAGTTGGAAAATGTTTTTATTTTCAACTTGCCTTCAAACGTTATGCTCATATGTTTTTCAAATGTGGATTATAATACAATGTATACTTTATTTTTTTAATTTAAATTCATTATTTATTTAAATAAAAATATAAACATTCGGCACCATACCTAAAAGATTAAATAGTGCTCGTTCCGTCTTCTAATTCTGGCAAAGACGAAATAATTGGCTCCCCTTTATTTTGAGGATTGTACCACCGCGATCATACAACAAACTTATAATTTCTTCACTTTTCCGCTTAAATTTTTTAAATCCGTGTTCTTAGTCATTGTTATTACTCACAAATAATTTTTATTTTTCACAAGAAATAAATCGTTCATCGTTGTAAAACACAATTAACCACGAAGTAAAAATTCAACTTTTGCCAAGTTTATTTTTGATTTGAATTTAACATTTGATACCAATTTGACGTCAAATTGATAAAACATTTGATGTCAAATGTTTATTTTCATATCATTATCAATTTGAATTTAATTGTTAAAATCAAACAATTGAAAAACGATTGAGAATTGAGTTTGATGTTAAATCATAAAGCTTTGACTTCGTGTTTGTTGGGACAATAAATGCTTGTCTGTTAACTTTTACACTACATATCATAAATACACATGTTTAATTTTATGTTTATATATGTAAGCTGCATTTAACACACACACACAAGCCCTCACACTCACAAAAAAGATTATTCTTAGAGACACGTTTAAATAAACTTACAATTAGTAAAATGTAATTAAATTCTTTAAAAATATCTCTATGGAAAATAGAAAAAAAACACACATCAAAAACTTCTCGTAGTTTTTAAGTTTAACTGAAAAATAAATGTGTATGTAAAAAAGAAAATTAATTTAAGATAAATAGAAATTAAATTAAAAAGTATAAATAAAAAATTAAATTAAATTATATATATTGCATACGTGAATTAAATTGATATTGAATAAAAACTATATATAAGAAAAAAAAGAATTTGTTTGACTTTTAGTTATTGGAAAAATTTTTTACTCTTTAATAAGGATCTCATTCTCTTAGTTGGATGACCAACAAACCACAGTGCCAAAGAGTCTTCTGCATGGTTCTTCTGCCAAGAGTTAGATTAGAGAAGAGTTAGAGTAGAGTTAGAGTAGAGTTAGAGTTGGATTAGAGTTAGAGTGGAGTTAGAGTAAAGTTAGAGTAAAGTTAGAGTAGAGTTAGAGTAGAGTTAGAGTTGGAGTAGAGTTAGAGTAAAGTTAGAGTAGAGTTAGAGTTAGAGTAGAGTTAGAGTAGAGTTAGAGTAGAGTTAGAGTAGAGTTAGAGTTAGAGAAGAGTTAGAGTAGAGTTAGAATAGAGTTAGGGTAGAGTTAGAGTAGAGTTAGAGTAGAGTTAGAGTAGTGTTAGAGTAGATTAAGATTAGAACTAAAGTCACTTTATATCAGAGTTAAAGTGGAGTAAGAGTAAAGTTTAAGTAGAGTAAAGATAGATCGAGTTAGGGTAGTGGAAGAGTAAAGTAAGTATAGCGATAAAGTAAGTGTAAGTTAAGAGTGTTGTTAGAGTTGATTTGTATTAGAGTTAGGGTAATGCTATAAAGATTATATATACAATTTGGGGTTTAATCACTTCAAAGAAATGGCTCTGGTTATTTCTGAATTAAGGGAAGCTCCATAATATTTTTTGAATTGTTTTTATTTATTTACAAATTTTAATAACTTGATGACTGACTGGCCGCATCTTTAAAAATATAGAACTTTGTGACTTTGAATCAGTTATTGGCTAAAGTAGCTATCTTTTATAAAGCATTGCTGCAGTCAGTCCAAAGTACCCTAATATGCCGTTATGTTGATAAGGTCTAAGTGTCATTTGGTCGGTCTGGCTGAACTAAAATTTCTTTTAATATGTGTGTACAAAGTTATGCCAGTCACCTCCTAAAATGAAATATATGTCAATGAAGTTTCTAAAACAGGAAAAATACAGCCCTTTTGGTTTTTTATATGTAGCGCTGCCATTTAAAGTCCGATCTTATCATATCGCATATCGTTATTCGTGGCTTGACAGTGGCTTAATTTTTTCCTTTAGAGACTTTTCAATCCAACATCAAACTCTGGGCGCCACTTATGCCATCTCGGATCCTTCCCCCAAATGTAATTTTTTTTAAGCGTGCCAAGAAAGTCCTTGTAAAACTAAGTATATCTAGCTTTTATTATACTCACTTTTATGCCACGCCTCAAAATTTTCTTTTTCACATACAAATTACATTAAACCAGGTAGAACCCAATACAAAAACAAAGAAAAAATCCACCAGCGACTTCATAGAATAAAAGTCATAATTATTAAGTTTCAAGAACTTACTAAATTTTTTGCGACGTCCTAAAATGCAGCCATTTCTGTTAGTAAGAATAATAAACACAAGACTAACTTAGTTTCACAAGGACTTTCTTGGCGCCTTTAAAAAAATGTACATATGGGGGAAGAATACGAGGTGGCATAAGTGGCGCCCAGAGTTTGATGTCGGATTGAAATGTCACCAAAGGCAAAGATGAAGCCAATGACTAGCCATTAACAACGATATGCGAAATTATAAGATTGGACTTTAAATGGCAGCGCTACATATAAAAAACCAAAAGGGATGTATTTAGGGGCGTGGAAAAAAATGTTTTCCTGTTTTAGAAACTTTATTGACATATCTTCACTCTAGAGGGTGACTGGCACAACTTTTTTTTTTGTATGGAGGTCGACCCGGTCTAAGTGTACATACAGTTGAACTGTTATAAGTCGAAAATTCTTTAAGTCGAAGGGAATCTCTTGGCAATAGCGGTGGACAGGCCAATTTACATGATTTTGTTTCTATAACTTGAACTCTTGAACTTCTGTATCTTGAATTTTTCTATAACTCAAAGTAAAATATTTGCACCACGCGTGGCCACACTTCCACAAGTCGAATTTTTTTCCAAAATTTGTTTGCCATCTTAAATTTTTGTTTTATTTAAAACTAATTAGCTTTTAAAATATGACATTTATCTTTAGTTAAATAAAATTTGATAAATTTAAATTAAATAATTCTAATAATCCAAATTTTGCATGTAAAGACTTTTTAAATCACAAAATATTTCATTAAATGAAATCTTTAAATATGTATTTGTACGAAATAAAATTAAAATAACATGAATACCGAACGAATTTAATTTTTTTTTTGTGCATTTATTACAAAATTCTCTAACTTGAAGTTTCTGTAAGTCGAACTTTTTGTCGGGATAATGGAGTTTCGAGTTATAGAAGTTCAACTGTATATTATTTTTTTGTTACCATTCGTAAAACCAACTTCCATTTTATGTTTTTTTAATCCATCTCTTACAGTCTAATTCATAAACGCATCATTGCAGCTTTATAAGTCATTAATAAGCAAAAGTCGAAAAAAGAGTATTTATAAATGTTTAATAGCCTATTAAATGTTTTATAAGCATTTCATAAATTTGAAATATTTATTGTAGCCTTTACCATACTTTAAGCGTTTAATAAAGTGACATTTCAATGTTTGTTAAAATAAAATTTTAATAATTGCACGAAAAAATAAACATTTTGGTCTTCTTATTTTTTTTTCGTACAAAAGTAATATAAACGTTTAATTGTTAATCCACTTCTATTAAGCGTTTATAAATCAGACTTTTTATTAATGGTTTATAAAACAAAAAGTGTTTGATAACTATTGTAAGCATTAAAGCTGAAACAAGAAATTTTTATGAATAAGACTGTTAGTCTTTCCGCTTTCCCACCATTTTATCAATATTGTTGACAGAAAAGAATTACTCTATTACAAAACATTTTATTAATTTTTTAAACCAATTTAATTTTGTTAAAAAAAAATATTTGTTAAAAAAAATTCCGGTAAATTTGAAATGAACTTTTTTAATAAATATTTGGCTTTTAAAGCATTTTACAGATGATTTATTTTACTATCGCCCCTTTTGAATGGAGGAAGTAGACAGATAAAATGAGTCGTAAAAACTGAAAAAAGGGAAATCAAATGTGCACAACATTTTTAAATACAACACAAAATCAAATGTCAATAAACATAAAAATAAAAACCAAAATGTTGTAAAAAAATTTGTTAGCAGACCGCTAAATAAGCACTTTTTCCAAAAACACTAACGCAAAAAAAAAAATTGATTAATAAACGAAAAACGTATTCTTTTGTAGCTGAATTATAAACCTAAAAATATAAAGAAGATGTTCGTTGTTAAACATAAAATGAACTCATGAAAAAAGTTTATTTGTCATAAAAACCATTTTATGAAGTAGGAAGTCACATAAAAGTATAAATAAAGGAAGGGGAAAAAACTAAAAACTCTTTAGGTAGTTTTATATAAAAATCTTAATTGAAATTAATACCAATACATACTAATAAGAGTCAAAAATCCTAGAATAATCTCTTAGTTAGTTGCGTTAGGCTAGTTTGAAACTCTTTTTAAAATACTTGTCAAAGCAACCATTTCAAATAGTTCTCTTTCTAAGAATAAACCCACTATTAAATAGGCTTTTCGCTATCATTGCTAGTTAATTGAAGTTAATTCGCGACTTAATAGGCTTAAAAATGCAGTTTAAACTGCAACTGTATACCTTAAATATTTCAGGCATTAAAAATTCAGTATGTTCTTTTATACTTTTTCTGTACTTTTAACATAAAAGTAAAAAGTACTTTTCCACACTTTCCCACAAAATATTTTGAAACCCATAACAAATATCCCATAATATTAACATTGTTTTCCGACTCATTTTTTTTAAATTATATTTAGCACTAAAAAATTTAGGGCATAAAGTTAAATGGTATACTATGAATCAGAACTAAGTAGATTTTGTTAGGATTAAGTCTCAAGGGGAAATGACAATACTGATTCTATGGAAAGAAATAGACTTCCCATTAACTAGTTAAGGAAATCTCATGTCCAAGCTGATAGCTCTAAATTTAGAACACACCTTCTAGTGTCCATTTGGTTCTTCAACAAATTTACTAATCTTCGATAACTTAAAAACTTGAAATTTCATCAAAGAATATTAATTAAGGAAATTTACATTTCGTTTCTAAGAGGATTTTGTGTTTTCAAGTAAATGCTCAAACAAAAGTTTAGTACTTTTATTCTTCAGAAAGTACTTTTTTAATGGAGTGCCCCGATAGGCTAGCTGGTAGTGAGCTAGTCTATCAGCGCCGGGATTGCGGGTTCGATTCCCGCCAGAGACTCTGGTTTCTTTCTTGCAGACAAGCGTTTAGCTTCGCGGGATTAGCTTAGGAATCAAAAAAAAAAAAAAATCGGTAGCATTTCAAAATCTGAGCCTTCGAGCAATGCTTCTCTTAATAAGTTGGTATTCCTGGAAGTATCATTGTCATAATGATCTCCATCATTGTCGCTTCCATCATTATTATCGTGTGTATTATCACTTTAGCATAAAATAAAATTTTTGTTGTTGCCAAAGATAGTTTTACTACATATAATGCTCTGTCGGCTATTGAAGGCTTCCAAAAGCGTTCATGTTGAACATTTTGCTTTCCGGCTACAGTTGGCGAATTATGTATGAACGATTCACTCCCACCGACAGTCAGACAAATATTTTTTACACACATTTGTTCATGTGAACTAGTGTAGATGGCATGTGAACACTAATACCTACACATGCATACACCAAAAAAAAAAGACTTACAAAAAGATGTGTTGGTTGTTTAAATCAAAAATGGTGTAAAATTGTACATCCTGTTTAATAAAATACGAACAAAAACAGAAGTGATAATAAAACGAGAGCATGTGAAAAATTCGGCTATAGCAAATTTTATACGAATTAAGGGGCAAAAGTTGTAGATTTTCCGTTACAAGCTGTATTGAAAATTCAAAAATTGAAATCTTTTCACGTTTATTCCACAATTTCTTGTTTGTGTTACCATTTTTGTTTATAATTTTTTTCTAATTTAATTTTTTTTAAACTTGTTTTTTAAAACGAACTCAAGGTAATTCTATTTTTTGCCATTTTTTTTTTCTTTTTGATTTTCAATTGCTGGCAAAAAATTTATGTTTTGATATTGACGATTTTTTTAATTTTTATTAAAATTTTTTTTTTTTTAAAGAGCAACATTAAATTTTTTATATTAAAAAACGTTAAAGAAGGCTTTGACGATTTGTTTTATACAAAATGTTTCTTTGACAAATAATTTCCGCGAAACCAAAATTCTCTTTATAAAAAACAATTTCTATTAGTTCTTAAATTTCAAGGTTTTATTTTAACCATTATCCAATGTTTTTTTTTCTATCGTTTTTGCTTTGTTCTATTGTGTTAGAAAATTCTTTTTTTTAGTGTGCATTTTTTTTTATTAATTAAGCATTTTTTGCGGATTTAAGAAAATTTTCTTCTGATCTATTTTTTTTTTTCGCTTAAAGCATTAGTTCTAAATTAAAAAACCTTATCTCTTTAGAAATATAAATAAACGTTTCTATTATTCCTACTTTCTTTTCTCGATTTTGATATATGTATCTTGAATATGTTGTTTTTATTGTTAGCGATTTTTTCAACATTGTCGATTTATTCCTTTTTACATATTATTTACCGATAAGAAATAAATTGTTGTCCTATTATGGAATTTATTTAAGCGATTATTTTAAATTGTATTTTCAAATCATATAAATCTTGGTTATCGTGATAAATTTTGGTTTTTGGGTTTTTTTTTTATAAAATGCAATTTGTTGCCAATCTATATAAGTATATTTTAAAACTTGTTAAAGAATAAGGCCGGGTTTTTGAGATGTGTATTAAGTTTAAATGTAGTTTAACGTAGTCGGTAACTCGGATTTTGATTCTTTTTATTATTTCACTAGCGGATGGCCCGGCGTGTGTTACTACACATAAAAAAAGGTAGTTCCAGATTGGCAGAAATTTCCCCCTCCTCCCTCTTACTCCTATTTAAAAAAAAAATTTATTATTTGTTTGTCCATATAAATAGTCATACATCTATGTTTCAAATTTCATTAAAATCTGTTGGATAGTTCGAAGGGGCAGTAATTGCCCCCAAACTCCCCCCGTGGTCCGAGTTTTGGAAAAATGTACAGCCTAAAATCATCTTCACTTCCCCTTGTGGTCCTATTTTTTAAAAAATTAATTGCTGAAGTATTTTTGGAAATTTTCGGCTATTTTTTGGGAATTGAGGGATTCGTTTTGTAAGTTAATCATTAAAAAGTGTATTTACTTGTTAAATTTCATTAAATAATATTAGCTTATAAAGATTTTATTGCATCAATTAAAAGTTATATAACAAGGTTCCGTTTAAATGTGCTTCATTCCCATTTCATACTATTGATAAACTGAAATTTATTGCTGAAGGGATAAGCTATTCCTATGCTCATTTCACTGGTTGCTTAGGCCAGATCGTCAGGAAACTTCATCCAAAGATTTTAGAAAAACTAAAGATATTATACATATAAAACTGTTAAGCGAATAAGAATTATAAGCCACAGTTTTACTTGTAACAATATCAAAGCTTAAACAAAAACAACAACAATAAACAGTGAGTTTATCTTTTCTTACAGTCCCGGTTACAATTGGTTGATTTTTTGTCAACTCTAAATGTAGTTGTATGTGGGAAAAGAAAAAATAAAAACAAATTACTTTATTTTATTTTGCCAGTTCAGTTTATATTGTTGACAAAAACTTATAAACAAATTTTTTGCAAAATTTCTACAACGAATTTTAAAATTATATGAGTTTTTGAAATCTAGACACAGTTCCCAACCCTTTGCTAATAGATATGTCTACTTTATAATAACAATTTTTATCATTTTATTATATGAAGTAAAATTTTTGTGTAGATAGCAATTTTTTCCAAAAAAAAAAAAAAAAAAAAAAAATTGTGTAAATGATAGACACAACGTTTTGAGAAATTTTTTTTTTTCAAATTTAAATTACAGATGACTCTTCAGTCAGTGAACTCGATTCTATAAATAACACATTTTTGTAAAATTGCAGAAAGCACTATTTGAATAATAACCCCCGATACGCAATAGAACCCCAATTTTGAAAATTAAATAAATCCCCAACGAAATTAAATAACGCCCCAAACAGATATGCAATAATACCCTCATTTCTAAAATGAAATAAGATGCCAAAAGGTATAATACAGCTCTGACTTCGGCCGGGAGTAAGGATTTTTCTCCTTTATGTTGTATCAAATACCGGCTTTGCTAACTCAAGCTTCTCTGCAAATCCAGCCTTTGGCCGGGCGCAAGGATTTTTGGTGTTTGTTATACCATAGACGACCACACTTTTGGGGCCGGCCATGAAGAGGAGCTTTACTTAGCAAGCCGGTGTTTGATATACCGTAGAGAAGAAAATCCTTGAGCCCGGCCGAAGGCTGTCTATGATACAATAAACGAAGTCGGCGTTTATTAAACCATAGAGGAGAAAAAACCTTATGCCCAAAATCGTTTCTTTTTATATAAATTTTAAAATGGAATTATGCCTTAAGAAATATATATAGGCTTTATTTCATAATCATTTTTTGGGCGACTTTTTCATATGAAATAATCCCCCAACCTAAAAAAAAAAAATAGAAATAACACCCCAAACAAAAATAAATAACCCACAAAAATCGTTTGCACAAACTTTTAGGGGTTTTTTAATTCTTTTTTGAGGGGTTATTTTTTTTTTTTTTTTTAATATTTATTTATTGAATCTTCATATATTAAATATGAACTAACAATAATTAATCAAATTTTATTCTAATACTTTATTTATGTCCTGCCAGTGCCAGACAAAAATTTTCTTCATCACGGGTTCTGTTCACGTATATAGGTGTTTATCGCTCATCTTATTGGGTAAGTGCTGCAGTGTCTCTTCTTCTTAAGCGAGTGTGGCCGCCATGATTTAAAATATTTTGAGCTAGTGGATTTGGATGTTGTTCAAGCCTTTTTAAATATTTTACTGCATTTTTTGTTATCATAGTTTTTACTAATGGCACATTAGACTCCAGCGCCAATTGGCTGAGATGAACTTAAAAAATGTTCTTCTTTAATAATAAATTGACGACCAACTAAGTAGCTTTCTAACAGCTTGTGTGTGTTTGCTGGTAAATTTTGTTTCAATTTATGTACTTAGCCTTCATGCCAGACTTTATCAAAAGCTTGCGAAACATCGATGAAGAGTGCTGAGCAATATTTTTTTTTCTTCAAATGCTTTTCTTATGACATTTACTATTCGATGATTTTGTTCAACTGTGTTGTGTTTTCTTCTAAATCCGAATTGATGGTTTGGAATACATCTATTTTCACTTAAAATCGGTGTTAGTTTTGAAACTGGTAATTTTTCAAACAGCTTTGACATATTTGATAATAAGCTAATAGACCTATATGACTCAACTTTTGTGTGATCTTTACCTGGCTTAGGTATCATGGTAACTAAGGAAACCTTCCATTTTTGAGGATAGTATTCAAGGCGTAAAATAGCATTAAAAATAACAAGAATAATTTTGTTTGCTATGCGAGGTAGCTCTAAAAGCATTTTATTACTGATCTTATCAATACCAGGTGCCTTCTTAGTGTTAAAGTCACAAATAGCCTTTTCGATTTCTCTTATCTCAAATCTTAGGGGAATAGCTGCTCTAGCCGCAACAGGTGGTAACTCGACCGCAATATCGTGAGATATATTTGGTGTAAATACGTTTTTCAAGTGACTTACAAACAGATTTCCTTTTTCAATATCGATTCTTGTCCAGCTACCATTCAAGTTTCTTAATGGTGGCTTAGATATAACTGGCCTTTTTAGATTTCTAGCTGCACGCCATAATGAGTAGTCTGATTGTGAAGTTGCATCAAGTTCCTTTAGATATTTTTCTAGAGAAGCCGTTTTCTGAGTCTGCGGTAACTTTCTTAGCCTTTTTGTGCAACCCTTTTAATAAATTCTTAAGTTGCGGGGATCTGTACAGTTGCCACTCTCTTCGAACTCTCCTTTTTTCAGTCAGGAGCCACTCGACATCTGTAGAAAATATTTTACTATTTTTTGTTTTTTTTTTGTGCCAATACTGGAATGTTGGACAGCTAGTTTCAGAAAACTGTCAAAATTGGCAATAGAGCGATCTACATACTCCGGTGTACTAAGCGGAATATTTTCTGTGCAATGGGTGCTGAGGTATTTTCTATATTTTAACCAGTTAATTTGCGTAGCTGTCGTCGCTAAGTGACCAGTCGGAGATACAATTCTATTGGGGTTCATCATAGTAACAATTGTAGGTGTGTGGTCAGAAGATAATTCTAAGGAAGCTTCAACATGAATCGTTTCTATGGGGATGTTTTTAACCACGCCGAAATCGATAACATCTGGAATTTTTTGCTGATCAGTAGGCCAATATGTTGGTTGTCCGGTCGCTACCACATTTAAATCCATTTTAGAAATTGTATTAAATAAAACACGACCCTTTGGTGTTATAAGTCGTGACCCCCAGAAGGTATGTTTTGCGTTGTAATCGCCAGCTGCCAGGAACAGGGTTTATAATATTCACAGTATTGGCTTTCTGATATTGAAAATCTAGGTGGAGAGTATAAAGATGAAATTACTATGTTTCGATTTAGCTCTTCAACACAGATGTTCGTTGCTTGGAGATAATCTTCACGATGATCACACATTAGGTAGTGTTTAATTCGGTTTTTTATTAACATGGCAGAACCTCCACAAGCTCTGTCTCGAGGGTTCTTGGTATCATATAGTGTATAACCATTGATTTTAAACGTATTTCTTAAGGTCAAATGACTTTCAGAGACCATCATGACGTCAATTTGTTTATTTTTAAGAAAGTATTCTAATTCATTTTTATGTTGGCGGATGCCGTTTGCGTTCCAAAAACCAATTTTTAAACAGTTCATGGCTTGTTTAGAACAGTTTGCAATAACATCGATTGCATATTTAGAATTTCCTGTAACATATTACCCATTGTGTTTGTAAAATTATTTACTGTTTGAACTAATGTGTCCATGGTTTTTTCTAGACGACTTAAATTTGAAACTGGAGCTTCATCATTACTTGGCGCAGCACCTTGCATTGGCTATTTCATGCCGCCGATTTAAACTTTAAAACATAACAAGACATATTATTCGTTGTTGTTGTTTTTGATGTCTTATTGAATTACGGTCTTACATAATACGTGATAAAGTTGTTGGTGCATGTTCTTGGTAAAAAAGACAGACAGACAGACAGACAAACAGACATGCATTTAAAAATATATTACACCGTGGTCTTTAAAAAATTATTTCCGCGTGCTTACTTGTTGTTACTGAAAAAATAATTTCGATTCGTTCAGTATTGACTGAAATAAAATTACTTTCGAATCGAGAAAGTACTCGATCACGAATGCCAGAATTAGGCCCCTGGAATTTACGCATCTCACGTCTCATTTAACGAATTTACGCAACGAATTCTTGCCGACGAGTTCGTCGTATTATGCGAAGTTTATATCAGTTGTGTTTGCACCGTTAGTATATCAACATACTCCGCAAGCATTTTCTATCGAAAAATTATCTCAACAGTTACAAAAATTTTCACATACGCTATCGTTATGTGTTATTTTCCATCGTAAAGTAATCGTGTTTTCTATAAAAATTTGCATTTTTAATTAGATGGATTGTTTGGACAGGGGCTGAAGCCGCTTACATTTTTTGCAGCTCGAAAATCACAAGGAAAATATTTCGTCCTCTGTCAGATATCGATCCTAGAGTGCTTGGTTTTGTAGGCAAGCACTTAAAATACTACAACACTCCACCATCACCGCCTGTTCATGGTTAAGTGTGCAATATATTCTTTATCAAAAAATTTCAAAAGATTTCAGCAGTTTGGTGCGACAATTTTGAACTTTGATGACAAGTAACCAAAATATATTTTAGTTATTTAGTTACAGATATAAAGCACTATTTAATTTTTCAGTTTTCAAATGATTAAAATTGTACTATAACATTTGCATTAGTTTATACATATATAACAGTCTGCAAAATCTTTTGTATAACTACTGATTTGGACCTCGATACCTTGACATTTTCGTATACAATTGAAAAAAAAAAACTCTTCCAGATGTTTGGAAGTCGCATTCCCTTACAAATACGCTTTGAGAAGCAACAAGTACGGAGGTTCGATTGCAAATGCAAATGAATTGTAATCAAATCCTTTTTTCAAACGAAAAATTCTCAAAAAAAGGGAAATTATTTAAAATTGAGAAATGTGCATACATATTTATTTTCAACTTAAATTCAAACGTTGTTCTCAAACATGTTTAAATAAAAAAACTTTTGACTTTAATATGTTAACATTGTTCGCTTTAGGGTTGCCAAGTTTATTTTTAATTTCAAACATATTTGATAACAAATTAGGAAACAATTTATATGTTTATATTCAAATCAATATCAATTTGAATTCAAATGTGAAAATCGAACTATTGAAAAAGGTTTGAGAAGTGTAATAAAGTAATTTTATATTAAATGATTTTCTTTGTGTTTTTTTGGGTATATACAAACGTACCCAGCGGAAAAAATGAGGAGTACAGAGGCCTTCTAGAAGGCATCTGTATTCCTTCTTTTGGATGTACAAGGCCTGCTCGCTTCATTCCATTATCATCTCTTTTTTCTCACGTTGCCATTGCGGAATAGGCCTTCCGCTCTCGCTTATTTAGCATAAGAATGATAACGGGATCAAAAAAAAATAATTATTTTGCTTTTGATTGTGCAAAAAAAAATGTTACTTCTTCTCTACTCCCTCCTCATTAAAGCGAATGTGGAATGGGTATCTTATCTTTTATACTAAACAGCCGAGGCTTTCTTTAACAGTTAGACAAGATTAGTAATTAAATTAAAATATATTTGAAGCAGGCCTTAAAAAACGCCTGAAGTAAGAAAGTCTTCTGAACTTTCCCGCTGGATAAATAAGACACTCTTGTTAAATACATCAACACATTCATTTAAGTGTAGGCTAAAGCCAATACTTATTCGCACAACTATTACGGTTATATAAGAATGTTTGTGTGAACATGAAAAATGCATACATGTTTGTAGCATTATATTCATGTCCTTGTTGTCACAATTTTCCCTCCATTTATGCGTTTTTTTTTTCGTTGTAAAGATCCTTGTCGCTGATGTTTCATGTTTATTTTTCCTCTGTAATTTTTTTTATCTGTTTACACATCAACATTACTTTGATTGGTTTAACAAACATTAACTGTAACATCAATTTGATGGGCCATCATTTGTGGTTATTTTGATGTTGTTGTTTTTGCTATCGCAGTCATCATTGCCGTTAAAATCGATGTTGAACACTAATACACCAAGAAAAAATAAGAGACACACACTGGCATCAACATGCACATGCTAACCTTATGAAAATGCTGTAATTTTTCCCTCTCCCACTCTTTAATATCACGGTGCTACAAATGAGCACTTTTTTTTTATACTTGAAAAGAGACCTAGTGTAGGTTATAGACCTTATTTAGTAGATCATAAATCAATTTTTAAAAGTTCGGAAACACCCTCAAATTTCGGAGTTATTCCGAAAAAACTATTTTCGGGTAGGTTCGAGTAGTTATGAACACGTAACTTAGTTGATTTTAATCGGATTTACAATTTTAAAATGGT
This sequence comes from Pollenia griseotomentosa, assembly GCA_963931875.1. Classification (NCBI taxonomy): domain Eukaryota; kingdom Metazoa; phylum Arthropoda; class Insecta; order Diptera; family Polleniidae; genus Pollenia; species Pollenia griseotomentosa. The sequence goes on along the minus strand of OZ007562.1, from coordinate 168,954,512 downwards.
TTCAGAAAGAAGAAAAATGTGTTTTTCTAAATATATACTCTCTTTGGTATATATATTAAATTTTTGCAGTGATATTTTTAGTTATATCTGATTTTAATTTTATTTTTTCTAGATTTTTCAACTTTGGCGCCATTTTTTTAAATTAGATTGTTAAAAAAAATACCCTTATGTATATATTTCATTAAAGCTAATTTAGTTCTGAGTTAAACCAGCTTTCAATAAATAAAATCGAGTAAAAAATAAAAAAGTTATTAAGGTTTTTCAAAAGTTAAAAATTTTGCTTTTACAAATATTGATCAATAGCTACTACACAGAAAAAATTTTCACCAAAATTTTTTCAATTAATTCAATAATGCTGTTTTAAACAATATTTTTTAATTGTTCCAATTAATTTGCCTTAATTAAAAACAACAATTATAATGTTTGTATGTATATTTGCAAATATGAAAACATACACACAAACTTCAAAATATTTTAAATTCTCAAACAATTTTTTAATTGTTTCAATTAACTGTGTTGATTGAAAAAAATATTTTGATTTGTGTTTACGTTTTATATAGTCTCTTTTACTGGTGGTCAAATTTCAATTAAACCTATTGATTGAAACTGAACAGCAAGAAAAGCTCAAACTTACAAATGCGTTAATTGATATGATCAATTTGTTTGCAGGCGGAAAATCAGTAAAGAATTTAATTAATAGTACAAATTTCTAACAAATGCGTTAATTGAAGTTGGTGTTTTATTTTTTCTGTGTACATTTTCTTTATTTTTTTAATCTTATAATGATATGATTATATAAATATTTTAAAATAACAGTATTCAAATTATTTTATTTAGAAATTAAGAATACATGATTAAAAATGCTTGCTAGACCTCTTTCGCTTGTACATCAAATCGTCTGTTTCTCGCTTTAGTGACCAGCAGTAATTTGAAATCATTCTTACTTGGCTTTTTCCTTCGAAGCGTCTTTCGATATCCAAAATGTCCTGGTGAAATCGTTCGCCTTGCTCATCACTGAATTGTCCTAGGTTTTCTGGGAAAAAAACTAAATGTGCATGCAGAAAATGAACTTTAATGGACATTTTGCATCCCATTCCTGCATAAGCCTCAAGAAATTCTTTTACTACTTTCAATATAATTTTCACTTTTTTTATTTCTCAAAAAATTTTCACATAAACTAATAAAGCTTCTCCATGCTCTTTTTTCCACAACATTTAGTTTCATTGTGAATTCTTCGTCAAACATGATTTTGCGGATTTGAGGTCCAACAAAAATACCTAAAAATAAAAAAATAATACAATTATGTTTAGAAATCAATAAACATTTGTACCTTCTTTTATTTTTGCTTCACTTATTCTTGGGAAAACTGATTTTAAGTGTAAAAAGGCATCGGTTTCCCTATCCAGGCGTTTCACGAATTGCTTCATGTATCCCAATTTGAGATGTAATAGTGGCAAAATTATTTTTTCGGTACTCACCAGTGGAATTTTTAAGACGTTTTTCTTGCCAATTTGAAAAATTGTTCTTGATGGCCAGTTTTTTTGCTTGTATTGGCCACAGATAAAACAAAAATTATTACGCTTATCACACACTGAAATAGAAGTTAAAATCCACATTATATTTTTTTTTATTAAAGATAAAAAAATAACACAAACTTACTTTTTTAATTTAAATATTTAAGTAACACTAATCTTTTCACAAATTCAAAATAGTAACACTTTATTTTTAAAATAATAAACAATTTATTTCTTATACACCCTCTACTTTAGGTATGTATGTTTTGTCATTACGGATTCATTTATTACAGTTTGTGTGTTTATCACAAAAGTTACAATTGACATAAAATGCTTACAAAAAAATTTGAAAACATTGTTTCAAATCTATATACTTATATAAAAATTAAATTTATTATAATTTCAAAAAAAAAGGAAATTGAAAATACTTCCCTTATAGTATATTTTATGTTTAAAATTTACTTCAGAATAGTGAAGGGTATATTAAATTCTGCATTACCAAGTGCAATGCACTCAAGTTATAAATAAATGTCAAAATATCTAACGGCAAAATTAAAACATAAAGAGCATTGCAACTTAACTAAACTATTTAATTTATCTCTTTTGTTATCTCAGTATGAAAAAAAAAATTATTCTCACTATTTAAATTTAAATAAAGTTTAATAACTTTCACAAATATTGTCCGATTTAAAAAAACCAAAGTTCATTTTATTTGTTATAAAATTCTATTTCAAATTTTTTTTACAAATACATCTGCTTTTATAGAAAAAATTATAAAAAAAAGAACTCAAAGTTAAAAAAAACATAAAAAAATAAAAAAATTGCAGATGTTATTACGAATATTACTACCAATATTTAATTAATATAGCATAAAATGTATACGGTTGGAAAGATCTATTCTTTGTCTTTCTTAAAGCGTTCAAAAATTGAAGATCGGATTAAAATCAACTGAGTTACGTGTTCATAAGTACTCGAACCTACCCGAAAATGGTTTTTTCGGAATAACTCCGAAATTTGGGGGTGTTTCCGAACTTTTAAAAATTGATTTATGATCTACTCAATAATGCCTACAACTTACACTAGGTCACTTTCCAAGTATATTTTCACTGTAGCACCGTGTATTTATTTAATGTTATTTCGTGTTGCCACATAAAAGACAAAGCAATTTGGCGAAATTTTTAAAGTAAAATACCAAGGAGAACCTCAAAAAACCAAATTGAATATAAGTTGCAACATATTTTGTTAAAAAATTAATGCAGCAAAAAAAAAAATAAATAAAAAATAAAGGGAACTATTTAGGGAAAAAATATTTACATAATTTATAGATTATGGAAGACATACGTGCTTTAATCTTTCAGTATTTATTTCAAATATTGTTAATCATCTGTGCAAATTAGGGCTGGTTCACACTTTACAAGTTTTAGACATCAAATCTAAAGTTTTTAGGAGAGATAGGAAAATTAATGGCATTCTCTCTTCCCTTCTCTACTAAAAGCAGGGTTGGCAGATGTGGCGATTTCTCGCCAAACGTGGCGATTTTCAAACTTGTTTGGCGACCTAATTTTCGATTTGGCGACATGGCGCTTTTTTGGCGATTTATACAATATTTGGCGATATTGTTGGCTATTTTTGATAAGCCATGTATTTGTTATTTTGTTTGTTGCCAAAGATATTTCTAAAGATTTTTATAAATTAGTATTGTGGTTATTTTGTTGAACTATTTATATAAATCCTAACGTACCTTTGGATGTTTATAAAATATATGGAAAAAATCACCGTTTGTTAATTGAAAATAGTGTTTTAATTATGATATTATTCCATCTTATTTAAATCAACTTTGCTAAAATGTTAAAGCAAAAGAGTGGTTAAATTTTAAGCGCTGATGTTGATTTTGAATAAAACACAAATTATTTAGGAAATTATTGTCATCATTATGATAATATTGGTATGGTTCGGCGGCACACCTACATATCCGATGGTCCAAATTTTCGATGACACTGAGGCATAATTGAGGTTCTATGCTGTTAATGTGCTGAATTATCTCATGAAAAACATGATCTTGGCGGCCAATTGACATCGCCACCACGTGAGGTAACACGGCCATTGAATTTGTTGCGCAAAAGAGCCATTGATTCGTTAACTGTGTGACAAGTGACACCGTCCTGTTGAAACCACATATCGTCCACATCCATATCTTCAAATTCGGGCCATAAAAAGTTCGTTATCATCTAATGATAGCGAACACCATTCAACGTAACTGCCTGACCGGCCTCATTTTGAATAAAATACGGCCCGGCCCCATGACGCCGCCAGCCCATAAACCGCACCAAACAGTCACTCTTTGTGGGTGCATTGGTTTTTCGACAATCACTCTTGCATTATCAATCGCACAAATGCGGCAATTCTGCTTATTGACGAATCCACTGAGGTGAAAATGTGCCTCATCACTGAAGATGATTTTCTTCGAAAATTTATCATCCACTGTTGCCATTTCTTCCCACCATTCTGACCCTTGACAACGTTTGGAATAGTCAAGATGCTTTAGTTCTTGTAAGCATGTTAATTCAGGTCTTTGTGCATAATGTTCATCAACGACAAGTGTGAGAGGTGCAATTGTTTCTGGATTGAAAAATCCCGTATTTTTAATATATCAACTTTTGTGTACAAAAATGTTCGTTTTTATTAAATTTTTATACTCTGGGTGTGTGTGAAACGGTAGCAAAGTACTCATGGAAGTAAAATTTTGACACTATTGAGGTGAATAAAATTTCACTAGCCCTGGCTGGGGGCTAGTATAAATTTTGACATTAGTGTAGAAATTTTTGACAACCACAAAATTATTTTTTTTCATCAAAGTTATTTAAACAAAATAAAAAATAGTATGGAAGCAGGACCAGCGGCAAAAAGAATTATACAACATGTAAGTATTTACAGTATAAGCTTTTTTGCCCACACTTTTTGTAAAAATTGTTAATATATCAGAACGAATTCATCAAATAGTTGGGACGATCTCATTTCCAACAGAATTGAAATGATTATTGGTAAAAACTTGATTAATTTATTAATTTTCACAAAACTACTAGTAATTGTTTTTTTCTTATTGTCAAAATTTTACGTTGTCAAAAATGTTACAATTTCACACAGCACAAATATGAAAATTTTCTACCACAAACAAATTTCATTTCACCATAGAACTTTGCTACCGTTTCACACACACCATCTATACAAAAAAAAATTATTAAAAATTAAATTCCAGTTGTATTTTTTATTTTTATACTTCTTATTTTTGAGTTACATTTTTTTTTTGACACACAACGATTATTTAAAATTTATATTTTTTGCCTGATATATGACGAATATTTCATGATTTTGATATTTTGCTTAATGATCACCATTATTTTAAGTTCAAACGAAATTTGCAGATTCACATTTCAAGCCTTTTTTACAATTATATTTACTTAAGACACCAAAATAAAAATGATTAGTTTTATGCAAAATATAGAAATCAAGAAATAATTGTTACATATCAAGCAAAAAATAAAAATGATTAAATATCGTTATTTGTCAACCAGAAAATAAAAATTATTTACAATCCAATTTAAGTAGAATTCAGAAACTAAAGAATAACCCATATATTCATAAAAAATATTTTTGATTTATGAAAGGCTTAATAAACAAATTTTTCTAGAAAATTCGTTTGGTAAAGCTGTTATAAGCCTGAAAATTTTTTATGAATATAGGGGTAAATGTTTATATGCTTATAACTAGGGCAACCAAAAAAAACACAAAAAAACAGTTTTAAGCTCTTAAAAACATGAAAATAAGCTGTTACAACTAAAAAAAAGCAATTTAAACTTGTTTACTTTCCACTTAATTCGTTTAGTAAGTAGTTATAGTAAATTATAAGTTGATGCAATAAATTTTCGAAAAGAAAACTATGTCTGTTTGGAGTCAGCAAGTTCTTGTACATAGAAAAAGTTCTTCCTACGTCTACAGATGTTGAGGGAGCATATTTAAAATTGAGAATTTGCTCTGAAGTATATTTTATACGATTGGACTCATAATTCTGCTTTCCTCCCAAAATATCCCCAATATCTTTTAATACCGAAAATCCTTCATTTTTTAATGAAACTGATTTAAATTTTTTATTAACTTGTCTTCTATATCCCCTGGAACACGGGACATTTTTCAAGATGTTCTTGATAGTCTTTTACATATACTGCTTGTCAAAATTTACATAAATTGAAAGCTGTGACGTAGGCTGCATTCAATTTGTAAGCAATTTACTTTCAAGATTTCATCAAGAAAACAATTTATAAAGTCAAACATGTAATCAGCTGTTAAATTGAAAGTAAAATTGGCAAACAAATGGAGAGGTGAAATTGAAAGCCATCTCATGGTGAGTGTGTTAGTAAAAAAGTGAGAGTGTATTGCAAATTGAATGTAATTGAAGGGCAAAACTTGATCGTGTGGCCACCAAGTTAGAAGACCAATGAAAGATTTTTTGTTTCCAATTTTGTTACAACTTCGTGTAAAACCCCAAAGTTTGCAGAAATTAACAATATTTGATATGCAGAGAAATTCTTAATAGCTAAAACTATATTAAAAAAGCCAAAAATAAGACGTTAATATACCAAAAACAGAGTGAAGTGGAACTAACAGACGTTACTTTATACAAAAACTATATTTAAAAAGAAACAAGACGTTACAGACTGAGGAATTTGATCGTAAGAATACAGCTGTGGAATTTTCGAGAGAAAAGAACTTAAACAAGCAAATAATAAAATAAGTTGATAAAAAGGCTTAATACTAAAAACATAAACACATACAAATTATACACAACACTATAAAAGGTACGTTACAGTACCGCTAAGACAGAGTTGCATAAAAATCAAGTTAGAAGGTAAAGTCGGTCAAGCCCGACCGTATGATACCCAACACCACAGTATTTAAAAACAAGTTTCGAGAATGTATGGCTATATGAGTAGAGATCTATCTATGTTTTTAATTTCATTAAAATCGGTTAAATAGTTACTGATGGGCAGAAATTGACCCTATCTCCCCTCGTGATCCTATTTTTTTTAAAAAATGAACATACATTACGTGTCCATATAAATATGGATCTATATACATATGTCTTAAATTGCATTTAAATTGGATTGATAGTACGCACAAAGACCCTTTTCCGAATATCAGCTTGTATGGGGGCTATATTAAATTATGGACCGATTCGCCATTGTGCCAATTAGAATCCACGTACCAAATTTCATTAAATTATCTTTAAAATTGCGACCTGTCCTTTGCGCACGAGGTTACATGGACAGCCAGCCAGCCGGACGGACATCGTTAGATCGACTCAGAAAGTGATTCTGAGTTGATCGGTATACTTTAGGACTAATATTTTAAGGTGTTTCTCACATCAGCACAAATGCATAATACCCTCTCCACTCTTGTGGTGTGGCCCACACCGTGTGGGTAAAATAATTGTAGGGATGATATTGTGCAAGGGAAGCACAAAATATTACCATAACTTTGAACGATTTTTTTAACCAGAGTTGTTACAGCACAGAAATGGTTGATTTTTTAGTATTTATAAAAAAGAGTTGCACATAAAAAAAAAATAATAATAACGATTTTTGCAAAATTTTATTAAATAAGTTTTTTTTCGTATGAAAAAAATGAAAAATTATCTTAAAATGGCAAAATAAGCCAAAAAAAAAAAGCAGATATCGCAAAAATAACTAAAAAAAGCCGATATTGCCAAAATAAGCAAAAAAGCCCTAACAAATAATTTTCTTTGTTTTTTTATGATCGGAATTTGTGTTCAATCAAAATCTTTCTATCTTGTAAACCAAAAAATAAGCATTTGCTTTTTTTTTTGGTTGCCCTACTTATAACAATTGAATCGTAATTTTTGTAAAATATGTCATATCCCTTCCGGTCCATTAATAATAAAAAATTAAAAATTGGCTTAAAAATCATACGTTAAATAAAATAATTTTTTATAAGTAAACCCAATCTGCCGTATTCATAAAAAAAAATGTATTTAAACTTTAAATCGGTTTTTTTGAAACATTTGTATGAACATTTTGTTTAAAAATAAATTTTAAACGTTATTGAATTATTGATTATGAATGTCGCAGTGAATGTAACTATATCAGTACCCTGGAGGTATACTGCACTATGTCGACATAGTGTTAATGTCTTTCTTGAACTCAGCGGTTGAGATCGATGAGAGAGTACACTTTGCTGTGTATTAATGTCGACAAAACTTAAGGTAGCAGCTTACCTCCAAGGTATTGATATTTAAGCTTTGGTTAAATAATTGCATGTATGTAATACGTTTCAACAAGATCGGTCAAAAGGTTTCTGAAATATATTGACATTTTGGCCATACAGGTGTTCTTTCTCATCCATGTAACTTATTACCTATTGGTGTTAGACAAATTTGTCCCAAGTAGCTTCGATAGCTATTTGATCAATCTTTTGAAAAAAAATTATTTTGTTTTTTTTTAAATTTAAAACTTTTTTTTTTATCCGGAATGTTTTTTTTTTGCTCAAAAGAAAGCTAATCAGGTATGTGATGGAAAACGATTTTGAAAAATATACGATTTGAAAACGATAATGTCGTTTTCAGTATCTTTAAAAGTTGATTTCCAATAAATTTCCTCTGTTTTCTTGTATATATTCTTTTAAATTCTTTATTATATATGTAATTTGAACTGTATTTTGAACAAAAAATTAAAACTTTACTTCAGAATTGGTCGAAATTCATCACACCTGCTTAAAACGATAATTTTGAAAACGATCGTTTTTCATCACATACCTGTAGCCCGTTTCTGTATTTCTCGCATCGTAAAATTTTCCGAATGAAACCAGTGAATCGGGACAGAAACAGTGAAAAATGAAACAAAAAATGGTTTTTCTCACACAAGTGTTTCTGTATCTTTTTTTTGCGAGAATTATCTGTCATTTAAATAATTTTCCAGCAATTATTGGAAGGATGCGAGAAAAAGTGTTTCTATAACAATATTTTGCGAAAAGTTTCTTTCAAGAACTGTCAAAATAAGTCACATTTGAAATTGGTGGCGAGAAAAACAAAATGTAGATATTTTGAATATAAAATATGTTTATATACTATTTTTTTAAATAAATAAAAAAATAGAAGGAATATAAATGCATAATTTATATGATGAAAATAAACAAAAAACAATTGTTATATTTTGTTAGTTAAAATTTTTGTTAGCCTTTTCTTGTTTTGGTTTTAATCAGTGCTGCCAGATAAATTTGTGTCAAAATCGTCAATTTCCTGAGAAAAAAATAAAAAAGATCGTCTTTTTTGTTTTAAAAATCGTGCAATTTAAAATCAATTTTAAACAAATTTGTTTCGACTTTTATTAAAAAATAATCAAACAAAAACATAGTTAAAGTTCATGGGTATTTAATAATTATTATTTAATAATTGAGATATAAATCTTTAATTTACCTATTCCTATAATCTTTTTCTTTTTTACCTGAAATAGACTTAGTAGAATACCTTGTAGTTAAAATTAAAAAAATCGGTTCATAAATAAACGGGTTAAAGACTCAGTAAAATCTTCGCCTACAAAATAATATGTTAAGTAATCAGAAACATATAAAAGCACTACATACAATTCTACTGAAAAACTAATGAATTTTACAAGGGTTGTGCCAAAAAGAACAAATTCAAAAGTAAGTCATTTTTTTTTATCTTAATACATCCAGAAAAAAGTAGTTATCGAAGGTCTTATGGAAGAAAGCTACTTAATAACGAGTGAAAGAAGCTATCCATTTTGAAAAAGTTTTTACTGGGAGACAAACAAATTTCTTTCTTGCCGGAATAATGGTTTTGGCACAAAAGTGTACATATAAGATAAGAATATCAAATATCAATCATATTTTGTATATGTATATAAGAAGTATTAAATGTTCAAAATAAGCCAAGTCGGTCCATTACTTTCCCTCGAAATTTTGCTTTTGCCGATACATTTTTTAGGGAAGAAACAAACAATTTCGAGGACAATTTTCACAATAGGGATAAATATAAAAATTTAAGCAGCCTTGTTTCTAAATATATCTTTTTTTCTAATAAACAAACATATAAAAATATTTACAATTATCTTATTTCGAAGACTAAGGGGCTTATAGTGTAAAACGCAACGCCAACAATTTCATTAAAAGCAAAAATAAAATCAAAAATATTTTATAAATTTGTTGTTGCTTTCTACAGACATTCATATTACTTTTTTTTTTCAATTTTCAACGCCACAAAATAGCAGTGTTTGAAATTTAAAAATTCAAGATACATTTCTATAGAAAGTAACAACAAAATTATAAAATATTTTTGATTTTGTTTTTGCTTTCGTCACTTTTTTAGAAAAAATCATCAAAACGTCACTTTGTTAATATCGGAACAAAAAATCGCCAAGATGACGATAACTCGTCAAATCTGGCAGCCCTGTTTTTATTATATTTATTTCTTTTGTTGACGTTTCGCTTTTATTTGACACTTAAGTACTGGAAATATTCCAGTGTAAACAGAATTTGTTGTGTCTGTTTTCGCATTCAAATACAGAAACACTTTTATCTCATAAATCGAGAAACGATGGAATTTTTTGTTTCACACTTCATGTAAGAAATTTTACGATGCGAGAAATACAGAAACGAGCTACTGTATGTCTTTTCCTTTAAGGTAGTTCTGGTCTTTTAGAAAAAAATAGAAAAAATAGTGCTGCATATGCTAAAAATTTAAGAACCCTCGTCTTGAGTTAGAAATTATTTTTTTTTTATACATAAGCCACTCGTATCCCAAAAAGCGACCAAAACTACCTTAAAGGAAAAGACAAAAGCTTTCTTTTGAACAAAAAAAAAAAAAAAAAAAACATTCCCGCTAAAAAAAAAAATAAAAAAAAGTTTTAAATTTAAAAAAAAAAAATAAAAAAAATTTTTTAAATGGATCAAATAGCTATCGAAGCTACTTGGGACAAATTTTGCTAACACCAATAGGTAATAAGTTACATGGATGAAAAAGAACACCTGAATGGCCAAAATGTCAAAATTTGACCCCCTTTATCTCAAAAACTTTTTGACCGATCTTGTGAAAATTTGTGTCTAAGCTACTATTTAATATGAATAAGCTTGGTGCTAATTTCACCCAAATCGGAAGACATCGATTTTAAAATTGGGTCACTTGACATGAAATCCCCCATATGTATAAAATAAATTGTTTTGTAATGTTTTCTTTTTTAAAAAAAGATGTTATATATATAATACCTTTTGAAAATTTATAAGTAAATAAAAAAAAGTTTTGTTTATTTTAAAAAAAATCCCGAAAAATCCCGGGATCCAGAAATCTCGAATCCCGGGATTTTCTAAAATCAATCCCGATTGGCATCCCTAACGGCTTTTCAGTCATACTATCGCGAACAGGAGCCTTATTGTCTGCAGTACGAGCATGCACTGGTGTTTTCACATCTCCTACAGACCCGGTTTGCTCAAATTTTTGCACGATTTTTCCGATTGTACTCACGATATGTATTTTGATTTGAACGTCCATTTTCATAATAAGCCTGAATGGTTCAAATTGAATTAGTCTGAAATTGAGAAATGTCAAATGAAATGCAGAAAAAAGCTTGACGTTTAGGTGTGGTTCACATTCAACATCGGCCCTTATAATTTAACCACCCTTTATTAGGTCTTTCTATATTTTTCTTAATTACATTATGTTTGTAAAAAGCAATTTACGATTAGCTTTTTATATTTTTCTAATTAATAGTTAGTATTGCGGTTATTTTATTGAACTGTTTATGGTTTTTAACTAAAATTTTCATATTTTTTTTTTTTAATCAGGCTAAAGTTCATTAAATTTATTTTTTATTAAATTATTTTTATAAAAAAAGGAATTTTACAACATGAAATGAATTGAAATGTATTGATAATTTTTCATTCTTGACTGACTGGGGAATCGAACCCACGTTCAAGGACACGTTGATTTGACATGTTGTGATAGTAACCACACTATCGCTTCAGAAATCTTTGCCGTTTAACACTTTTTGTCTAGAAAGTTTTTATTTTTTATGATCTTAATTAATGATCATATTATTATTACCTTAATTATTCGTATAATATTCGTATAATTTGTATAAAAGCATCCAGTCTTTGTATGGTTAGTTAAATCACACTACTATGATTGTGGAGAAAATTTTAATTTTTTTTAACCGTGAAAATTTTTTTAACAAATTAGAGTTATGATAACCACAACCATATTATTATAACATCCTACAAATCAATCGCAAAGATCAACATTTAAATGAGTAAGTCAAGCCAAACATAATCGGTGCAGAACTAATTCAATCATAATTTAGCTGTAGTTCACATATTTTTCTTTATGTGCACCAAATCCAGACAAAAAATTAGAATATGATAACTTTTAAAATTCTTTATATTTAAAACAGTTTTCCTTCTAATATATATAGATTAAATGAGTTAAAAAGGGACACATCCAATAAAAGGAATGTGTTTAGTTAAGCAAATTTTTTTTATCAGAGTTTGATTTATTTTTAGACATTTTACATGGTGTTGGTGTAAATCTTTGCAGTTTTGAGTGATAAATTTTTTTTCTGTTTAAAAAAAAAAAAAAAAAACACTGACAGCTTGTCTACTAAATCAAATAAAATCCAGTTTGATTAAAAGACTGATTGATAGCAAGAAAATTAAGAGGCCAACTTGGTTTTAATAGACCAAAAATAAAGACCGAAAATAATCAAAATGTAGAGACTAAGTAAGTTACTGTAAATGTGTGTACTTACATGGTGATTGACTTTTTCAAGCAAATATTGGCAAGTTATACAAAAAACAAAAAAAAAAACAACAAGAACGAAAAATCCTAATGTTGGTGTTTTTTTGCGCCTTTTCTTGTAATAAAAACAAAATTCGCTAGTGTAAACAAGTCGATTGTGGTCGATTTGTCACTGTTAATAAAAATGTCACTCAAACGATTTTTCTTTTAATATTTTTTATCTTTCTTTCTTTTGCCATTTTAATAGGAAACACCCAAAAGGGAGGGCTTTATTGTTTGCTTGTTGAAGTGAAAATTATTGGCAAGAATTGTACACAAAAAGCAACAACATCTGTGTTAATAAAATTTTTTTTGACCAAGTCTTGTCTTTATTTTTGGCTTTTTTTAATTTTTTCATTATTTGACTAATGACCAAAACGAAAAAGTTTGTTTGTTACAAAAAAACAAAAAAAAAAAAAAAATATGTATGTACATGTATTAGAGTTGTCAGCCGGTTAAGAATAATTCGATTAATCGATCAACCAAAACCAAACTTTTGTTCGAATAATTTTAAAACGGTGATTTTCGAATAACGAATAAATCGATTAATTAATGTCGATTAATCGAACAAATTTTTTATTAAAAAATAAATCAAATGATTTATTCTCATACGTTTTTAGTGATTTTATACAAAATGTGGGAAAGTTAAAAAATATTGTTGCCATAGCCCTGGCTGTAATTAATCTCAATGTTTAGTAAGCAAAAACTGTATTGAGTACTCATCCGAATTTAATGCAACTCTATAGTCCGGATTGAGTAACACCCGTTTTTATTTATTTTTTTATTCAAATCACAGCAAGCTTTGAAAAATACAGTTAGAATATTGGGGGTATTCACGTCACAAGTTGCACCCTTGCGAAAAAGCAAAAGTGCAAAAATATAACAACAACCACACAGAGAATTAGTTGTGCATAAATTATTGTCTTTGTGGTTGTTGTTATATTTTTGCACTTTTGCTTTTTTGCAAGGGTGCAACTTGTGACGTGAATACCCTTAGTGTGATATGAGTATGTTTGCACATGCGTTTTTATGTTTAATTTGGCTATGAATTATTATAATTTTTAATAAATACATACATGCGGTAATCCGGATAATTCGCTACTCCGGATTGGGGTCAGCAATCAATTATCCGGATTATCGAATTTTTACTGTATTTCAAAGAGGTATTTTATGTTCTTATTAAACAAATCTTAACAAACAATTGAGTAGGTGAGTTGCAAAACTCATTCGTCACAAAATTAAAAACAGGAGATGATACTTGATTCTAACAGTTTTTTTTTGGCGCTTTGTAAGAAGAAATATACTAATTGTATCAATGCATGTCCTCTTCCATGTTTTTAGCACGGACATGCATTCATGCAATCAGAATATTTCGTCTAATAAACCGCCAAAAGAACTGTTAGAATCAATTGGCATCTCGTATTTTTAGTTTTGTACCGAACGAGTTTTGCAACTCACCTTCTCAATTGTATCAGCTGTTTTATTTTTAAATCAAACTCTAAAAAATTTTCCATTTCGGGTGAAAAATTTTAAAATAAACAAAAAGCATAAAAATAAAGAACTGATTCATATTTTGAAAGTAGAAAATGTTGTTATTGTATTATATTTTTGTTTTAAATTATATATGTATGTATGTATATCTTTACCATTTGCGTAAGTGTCACAATGTTACCATTGAAAACGATGTAGTGGAAGATAATCCAAGGACATCAAGAAATGCCGAACTTGGTCCAATGGAAAGATACATTTAGAGAGACAGCGGCTGTTCTATAGAAGAAATTGTATACAGAAGTTTGGCTGAATATGGTAGGTCTGCCAACGCCTTTCAGAAATCCAAAGTAATATCGGATTACTAAGGAATAAAGGGTTTAACGATGCCTTTAAGTAATTATAATACAACGATATGGAGTTAATGGAAACAATTTATGCATCAAAAAAAAAAGACGCCATAGCGGATAAATTGGAAGATTATTCAAACAAAATTGAAAGGCGAATAATTCACAACTCTAATATGTATGTATGTATGCATTTATGTATAGATATGTATTTGTGTTTGCTTTAAACAAATAAGTATGTTGCTGCAACGACGTAATGGGACTTGAAAAAGTATTCATTCCACTGGACTAGTGCAAAAAATTAATAATTCATGAGTTGTTTTTAGAGAGGCCAAGCAACAATCATTCATCCGGCAGCCACTGTGATAGGACAAGTTAAATTGTAGTTAAAGTCATTAAGTCATAAAGTATTCAGGTTGTTTTTCTCTTTTTTTTAGAAAGGAAGTAACCCTGAAATCGGTTTGCTATAAGCGGTCGCAATCGGTGACCTTAAACAAGTGTGGTGGCCCAGGTCTCGGAAAGTAATGTACAATATATTTCAACTAGAAATTTAAATGATAATTTTTAGTTAATCTTTTTGTAGGCTTTTAAGAACAATTTTTATTTCCACACCATAATAGTGGAGAAGGTACACAAAAAAAAATTTCTGTAATTTATTTTCAATTTAAGCACCAATCAAAACTGAGGGATTTACAACAGATGGCGAATCGTTTATACATGGTTTGCGCCTTGAATAACACCAAACATATGATGTGCTTATTATTATCTCTTAGTTATTGAACGAAATAGTGTAAACTACAAAGTTTAGGTTTGCTTCGAAAATGTTGAATTTTGTGCCAAAAAGCATTTTCCTTTCAATTAAAAGAACTCAACGGTTTATTATAAAGGGAGTAAACCGAAACGCGTTTTTTAAAGCAAAAACGTAACAATATATATAGATTAAAATATATTTTGTAGATAGTTACACTGAGACCCGTCAAGAGTTTTCTACATGGGGGAAAAGTCATGGTATTGATTTTGTTGGCTAAGTGTGAAGAAAAGCTTTGTTGCACCCCATGCCTTAGTTCGCCCCAGTCTGGACAAATCGGCTAAGAAGTTTGAAAATGCTCTATTTGTGCTTATTTTTTTATATATTAAGAAGCATACTCAATTCTGGCTTACCTTCCCTTTGAATTTTTTTTATTTATATTTTTTTTTTTTTTTTTTTTGTAAACAACAGACCGGAAACGGATGTTAAATATTTCAAAACATTTGTAAACTTAACAGAAAACAAAAACTGTATAAAAAATACACCTAAAAAAATATAATAAAATAAACCACAAAAAATACAAATGCTCTTAACAAACCTCGACAAAATGTCACTAAAATAAAACAAAAACTTATTCCACCAACAACGAGACAGACAAGTCAAAAAAACGCACCATAACTAAAAATCAAGACAGGCAGAGTGTCCTGCTACTCAGGATTCATAGTGGTAGCAAAGTTATTAAGCTGCCTCAAACATTACACACACATGATGTAAATCAAATGTTTCCCTGCAAATAATGTTGGAACACCTGATCCATTTTGATTAAATGGACTACTCCATGGACTGGTCCGATGTAATGCAAGCATGGACCATGTCATTGTTAAAAAGTGTTTGTAGTGAGACGACATGTCTTCGTTTTTTAACGACGTGCTTTCGTTTTTAAACGACTTCAAAACTAATCCTCTTGAGTATACCGTGGAGTAGTTTTAGAACTACTCCTTTGTAGTCCAAAGCTGGGTTATATGGTCCTGCCCAAGGACATCGTAATGTTAAATAGACCATGTTTTTCCCATACGTTTGGGTTACTTTTGGACTAGTCCTAGTCCCTTATGGACTACACTTTACACGCGTGTTTGGACTAGTCCTATTATTTGCAGGGATTGTGTATTTAAAAGTCTTGAGTCTGTTTGTGTGTAAATGTATATCTATGTGCTTTAAATGTTAAATAGTGTTGTGGTTTTTATATAAAAATTCTTTTGGTATTTTTTTTTAGTTTTTATGACCCACAGACATGCACACAGTGTGACAGACTAATACAAACACAAAGTTTATAATAAAGAATTATTTTATTATGTTAACATATTTGGTTTTGTGGTATTATTGCATATTAAACATATGCCTTCTACTGATGTTTATGTAAATAATTATAATTATTATAAGTTTGAAATGAATGTATTTTTATGAACGAGAATTCGATTGCAAATTTTAAATATTATTTGTTAAAAATCTAGAATGTCAAAAAATTTCAAAAGTATTAGGAAAATTATCCTTTATTTAAAATTTAAATTTAAAAAACTAATTTTATAATTTTTTGGATTAATAATTGTTTTCTTTAGCAAAACAAAATGTTATGCTCTTGCATTTTTTTTTAATGTATGCATTTTTTATCGTTTAGAGTTGACAAGACTGATCTTTGGTTTTTAGTTTCTGAAATGCTAATTACCGGGGCAAGTTTAAAATGGCACGAAAAATAGCTGGAAAAATGGCACGAAAAAGTATGAAAAGTGGCACGAAAAATGGCAAAAAAAACATGTTGTTATTTAGGAAACATTTGTTTCTTCAAATTGTAAAAAACATTAATAATCTCCTGTTATCGCATCAACAGTTCGATAAATGGAAAACACTCTTTCCACACCGCAAGAAACTGGAGCATATTTAAAAAGCTAATAGCTCAGATGGAGAGAGGTTGTCAATAAATTCATCCGTCTCGCTTTCATTAAAATATGAGTAGTCCACTTAGAAGCACCGCTAAGTTAAAAAAACGAAATTCTGAGAAATTCGATTAAAATATGTATGTAGTTTATTAAAATTGAAATGCCAAGTAATCTAGAGAGTTTTGCAGGAGTATTGAACTTACTTCCCAGCGGGAAAATGAGGAGCTGATAACACAAATAATTAAAAAAAATAATGTATTATTTTTGAAAGAATAATAATGCATTCATTGGAATCGAGAAGGTTATTTTATCAGACAAAATAATTATGAATTGATTACCACGTATATTCCCACATTTGCAGAACATGGAATGAATTGTTTCCGTTCGTGAGTATTATTCGTGTTTTTTTTATTACATATTTTCTTAATTAAATCCGTTATTTCTTGCTGGTTTTATGTCGTCTACTAATTTTTATTATCAAGGATTAATTAATTAATTCATACGCAGGATTCATTAAAATAATTTATTACAATCCTAGGACATGGTCAGTGTTAAGAATAATGAATTCTGGAATCAAATATTATACAAGTTATGTATTACATTCTCGATTCCTGTTGATTACCTTTTCCCGCTGGGTTTCTACGGAGTTTTGTACGAGATTGATAATGGCTTAGCGACGCATTTTACAAAACAAATAAATTGGCGGCTTTTACAGAATTTTTAATTTTTTTTAACTTAGCGGTGTTTGCAAGTGGACTACTCACTTATACTTTTTCTTATTTTAATTAATCTTGTAATCCGGTACTCGATATAAAAGTTTTTTAAATTTTTCAAGAAAATCTTTTTAACTTACATCTTTAATATTTTCCTTAGCACTGTCAATTACGTCTAAGCTTGCATATATAAATTTTTGTACATGTAGCCACTTTTTACTTCCGATTCTTGCAACATTCATTTAGAATTTTGCATAGATTATGCCTCATATTCGCTTAGGCAATAAAAAAAATTCTTCTACGTTGCAAAAAAAGGTATTTTGGACAAAAATGGCTTTTTTACGAAATAGTTGAAGAAATGGCAAAAATGGCATGTGCCATAAAAAGCTTGCCCTGCTAATTACATAACACAAAATACAGTGGTTTTTGCATAGATTTCTTATACAAATGCAAAGATAACAAGTAAGAGTGCTATATTCGGCTGTGCCGAATCTTATATACCCTTCACCATTGTGCGAGCAGAATACAGAGCAACTAAATAATTTTTACATATACATACTTACATACATATTTACAATACTTAAAACTTCATTATAAATGAAATTTAAAAAGCGAAAACTGGTAAATATTTTTTTAAAATTGTTTTGGAACATAACAATATTAAAAAAATATTCTTTTTAAAAAACCAAGATTCGAACCAGGGAACTCACAGTTTCTAACTTAACACACGTCCAATATATAACTAATTTTTATTAATTTCCATTTATTTACAATTGCTTAAAGATCTAGAAAAATATTTGTAGAAGCTTCGAAAGCTTTTAAAAGCTCTTAAAGCATTGTAAACAATCTTGAACACCATGCTTTTGTTCAAAGTGCAAACTTCATTTATGATGGTCAAATAATAATATTGTTTTTTTTTGATTATCATAAACAAACCCAAATATTTTTCATTTGTTTCATTACTTTTTATTTTCAATACAAACTAACAAACAGAATTCTCAAAAATTAAGTGTGTTTTTATTACTAGATACCCAAGGGTGCCTCATTGTACCCCTAGATGGTTGCTCACCTGGAACGTAAACGACTCATCGTACGGGCTTAAAAATTTTTTTTTTGAATTCAGTGGCCCAAAAATACCCTAAAAAAATTATTTTCATAATATATAACCATTTATTCTAAAAGTTGGCATTAGAGGGTTAATTACAAAAAAAGAGTAATTTTTGGGATTTCAGTATATTGGTCATAACTCTGCTATTTCTGAACCGATTTGAAAGATTTATATACCGACGTGTTAAAGAAGAAATTCGCCATTTATTTTGGTTGTAAGACTTGGACTCGTGAAGATCTATGGTTCCCGAAAATGGGTATTTTCCAAAAAAAAAATTAATATTTTGGTCATAACTTTTTCGTATCTGAACCGATTTTCCCGAGTTTTTCAGAAAATATTTTTTATTAATTAAATTTCCGATCTTTTGATATATAAGGCGTAACCATAGGTCATATAACAGTCAAAAAATTCAGGTTTTTATACAATTTTTAATACTTTTTGTATGGAAGGTACCACGCCCACTTCTCCAATCCCGCCCACATTTTGTGGAATGGTGTGTATTTATAACCTTAATGTTTGTACCAAATTTGAAAACTTTGGCTCTTGCCGTTCTCCAGATATACAAAAAAAAGTAATAAAAATACAACAACCACAAGGGATTTTTTGGAAAAATTGGAGGCAGTCGTGGTTTTTTGGTCATATCTCAGCCATTGTTGGACCAATCTGGCTGAATTTCAATAGCAAGAAATGGTGGACTATATGTGACATAAATGTAAAACAACCTAGCCTCTATCATGTCTGGAGTCTCCGGAAAACACATATCAAACGTAAGACGGACAGACGGACGGATATCGTTAAATCAACTTCTCTCCTCATAAGGACCCAAAATATATATACTTTACAGGACCTAAGATCAATATTGTAGAAATAACAAACGGAATGACAAACTTATATATACCCTTTTCCACCTGTGGTGAAGGGTATAAAAAACGGAATAATAAAAGCAGATCTTTTAAGCTGCTGCTGACCAGAGATCTTTTTGATCCCACGGAAACCAGTAGCATTCAGGGGATAATATAGCCCCTGGACTAATAACACTAGAGGGAAGCAAACTGACACTAAAGTAGCCCCGTGATAGATTCCTTGCTGGTATTTATTTCTTTATAAGAATGGCGCCTATCGTTTTTACATGGGGTTATCATTGGAGGGGTTTATTTGACACCAAACAGCTACCATTTGACTAGTCACACGTCTAATCTTAATGAACGTATTTAGTGTTAGTTACTACAATGCTAGTCTTTGGTATTATTCCAATAAAACGCGTATACATTAATTCAATATATTTTATACTTTTTTGTTCTTAGTATACCAGTGCCCATGTTAAGTAACTCTCGCGTCGAGAAACTTTTCGACTGAAATGTGTGAAATTTAAACAAAAATGCCATATATTGAAACAAACAGCTGTTTTTCTTACTCAACTGTGTCTGAAACTTTTTTTTGGCGAGTACTAGCTGTCACGTAAGGAAATTACTCGCCAATTTACAGAAAAAGTGTGTCTGTAACATTTTTGTGAGAAAATTTTCCGCTTTGAACTGTCAAAAAAAATCACGAATAAAAATGAGGCGAGAACAAATTTTAACACTAAAAACAATTAAAAATGCAAAATGGAAAGAACAATAATAATATTTTGTTCTTGGCACATTTTTGTATTGTTTATTTATTAAGCTTTTAACATTTTTATAACTGCCCGTCTATACCAGAGATAATTATGCGACATATATTGCAGTAAACGTTATAATTATATAAACGTTATAATAATTGTTAGTTCATTTTCGTTGACAATTATTGCTAACATAAAACGTCAAATTTGGCTGTCAAATGAGAAAAAAGAAGCAAAATAGAAGCAAATTGTGTGAGAAAGAAATAAAAATTGTTAAATGGTAGCAATTGTAATTGTAGTAAAAGAATTAAATTAAAGAATTTAATAAAATTACAAATATTGTTTTTATTAATATAATTTTTTCTTGTTCGGTCTTTATTATTTAAATTTATATTAATTTGTTTAAGTTTGAGTTCTTTTTTATATAAAAATATTAATTTTACTTTAACAAAAAAAAAAAAAATTAAATAAAAAAAACCTCAAGCTTAAAGAAATTAATTAACATTTAAATAATAAAGTCGAATAAGAAAGAATTTATATTAACAAAAATAATTTTTTCAAGATAGCGCCAGTATATACACTGCACTTTCTTTCTTGCTTTTTTCAAATTATGAATTAGCATAAATACGTTTTCCCATGCCTTTAACATAAGCTGAGCAATAAAAAATATTGCTCTGTTATTCTGCCGACGTTATTGCCAACTTGCTGAGATATTTATCTTTAGTGTAGACCTAGGTCAAAATATACGAATTTTTTCAAAGCTTAACAAACATTAAAGACGCACTTTACATTATGTATTTGGTATAGCCGACGGTTGTATTTTCGCCGCCGTCGTTGAAAAATTTTCAATTTAAGTAAATTTTGGTGGCCGTCAACGATATGTGTGACTGGTGTTCTCAACGTCTGCAATGTCATATCGGCTTTGAGTGCAATGTTATGACATAATAATATAACGTAACGACGTAATCTCTTTTGATATTTTTCGACATGAGTTACACACACTTTTTTCTAACTTTTCAAGAAACGATGGGATATCTTATTTAACATCTTTTCAATGCGAAAACTTTTCACTAAAGTTACAGAACCTGAGTACCTGAGTACAATTGATTCAAATTTCCCGCATGGCATTACATGATGTTTTCAGCCCAAATGCAGGGAGAATGATTTTAAAACTGACAGGTTAACCCTTAGATGTGGGCACTGTCTGGCCATACCATATTTGACTTTCATATGCAATATCTTTTTCTGTAGCAAAAGTTTTAAGAAGCAAAGGCTATGAATTCTACAAGTAAGTTGTCCTGAATCGAATAAAACTGTCTGGCCATACCATATTTGACTTTCATATGCAATATCTTTTTCTGTAGCAAAAGTTTTAAGAAGCAAAGGCTATGAATTCTACAAGTAAGTTGTCCTGAATCGAATAAAACAAATTTGGAATCATTTGGATCACATTTAGGGCACAAAAACCCTCCCACAAGAAAAAGTTCGCTAAGTGCACCTCATGGTCTGGCTGGACTACAGGTACCTTTAAAATACATTACAGGATCAAAATACTAACTCGCAATCCGCTTATGAACACGCGGTACCGTAGCCGTCAAGTTCAACTTATTACCGTCCGTTGTGCGTTATTTGTAAAACCAAAATCAAAGCTCAGAGAAAAACTCTTTTTTTCTGCGGTAACTGCAACAAAGCTATGTGCCTTCAACACGGCAGAGAGGCAAAAACGTATATTTGCAATGATTGTTTAACAGAATAATTTATATATTTTACAATTATATTAAAAAAGACTGATTTATTTTAAAATAACACAAAATAAGTACAACATTTTGTTAAGGTTTTCAATCGTGGTCTAGCCAGACCATGAGGTGCACTTAGTGGTACTAAGGTTGCAGAACATTGAAGGGGTAATCTAGGGTGAAGTTCGACCTTCTAGCTGAGTTAGATAGCACTCGGTTCTGTTCAAAGGGTATGTGCATAGTCCATATAGTTATGAACTTAAATTGTCAACTGTGTCTTGTCTTCATTGAAGGAATTAGGCGGAGCCAATACTTAACCTTGTCTGGGAGTTAGTGTTGGGAGATCTTTCAAGATCACGGCTGACTAGAGTACCAGTACCCTTTAGGACCTTAAAGATCTTGGACTGTTGGCTCGTAAGAGAATCGAGAATTGCGTAATATTTGTGGTCAAGACCAAATATCGGTAAGGAATTGATCTGGAGTTAAGTCAACTAGAGGAAGCCCCTGGGTGCAGTTTGTAGGCAGCAACCCAGTTCCCATTCTTTATTGACCTTTGAATTATCAGAATAGATTCACTACATTTAAAAAAAAAAATATTTTTTTAAAAATACCCTAAAGGAAGGAAGGAAGGACTGTTTTGGGTGTCTTTTTGGTGACAATGTCCATATGACCCCATACGAACTACATGGTCAACAGTTCTAAGGACACTATTACTAGTGTGAAAATATTATAAAAAGTTCTAAAAGTGTAGACTTAAATTATTAAAACGAACTAGTGACTCTATGGTTCCAATGTCTCTATGTGGTTCCATAAGAACCATCTAGGGCACTACTAAGGGCACTAGTTGATTCTAGTTGAAAGCATTGCCTGGCATATAAGTGGGCCAGTAGTACTGGTAACGAAGTCAATAGTGGATCTGTATAGTACATTTCCTTCAGGGTAGTACCTCATAAAAAATAATTTTTTTTTTAAATACTCTTTTTGAAAAGTATAATTTAAAGCTGTTGTTACTTTAAAAAAATGCTCCTTAAAAATTACATTTTTTACAGGAACTCTTTAATTTTTTCAATTTTTAATTATTCTTTCCTAAATTATTTTCTGTGGGTTTTCTGCCTGTTTTAGAAAATTAAAAAAAAATTTCGCCTGAGAAATTAGTACATACATGTATTGAAAACAGCAATAAAAAACGAAAATTAGTTTTTCAATAAAATTTCTCACACGAAATTTTGTTTGTATTTTCTAAAAACAGGCAGTTAAAGAAGTGTTTTAAAACTCATAAATATGTGAATAAGGATTTACCCCGGCTTATTCATAAATATGTAAGGATATGTGTCTAAATATCTATGTATGTATGTATGTATATGTGGACTTGTAAGTTATTTTGTGGTCTTTATGTTAATGTTATGTAAGCTTAAAACTTATAAGCACATACATGCAAACATATACATATGTATATATTGTATGTGATATCTGTTTTAAGTTAGTTGAGTTGTCTTTCACATTTTTTTTACTTTTCATCTTCCTTTTGGTACTTTTTTTTGTTATATTTACTGTCATTGAAGCTGTCAAAAGCAATAAAATAAGTTTACGTCCTGTTGTTTTTCTTTTTTGTTATTTTTATAAATTTTGTATGTTTTATTATTCCTTTTTTTTGTAGCTTTTAACGGCTTTAAGTTAATTTGACAAATTTTCGATGAGCGACTGATATTTAGAGATGGCGTAGCAACAACAACATCAACAAAAACAGACATTAAATATGTATATTATCCTTTAATTTACACATATACACTTAACAAAATTCATGCTACATTTTAAGAAAGAAACTCTTGTAGCTACTTTTTCTTGTACTATTTACAAAAGTTTCGTAGTCTGGGTTACAATGAAAGTTTTCTTTCAGAAAGTCTGAGTTTATGGGTGAGAGGTGTGGGACGAATAACATATTCTATTCCCCTCTCACCAATAAACTAAGAGAAGAATAGCATGTTCTCTTCCCCTCTCACCGATAAACTCAGACTTTCTGAAAGTAAACTTTTATAGTGTGAACCTAGACGTATATAGTATAATACGAAAAAAGTTTACTCTAGCATTTTTCAATTTTACAAAAGTAATGAATTCTCTCGTAGTAATATTTTTCGTAAATATTACGAAACTTTTTATGTTTTACGAAATAACTTTCGTAAAATATCGCATATGTGCAGTTTTATTTAACGAAACTAAAGAAAATATTTTGTTGCAAATTTATTTTGTAAAATATAAGAAAATTAAAAGTTTTTTCGAGCTAGTGTTACTAGCTCCACGTTCAATATTGTACTCTGAGATAGTAATACGTCTCTTACAAATATACTTCACTGAAAGAATTTTCTTCACAGAACCAATGGATTTTGACATTAATCCAATGAAAAATTACAACAAAATTCAACCTATGTAACGTTTCATTGGACTAATGAAGAAAGTCACATTAGCCCCCCGTTAATGAAATGTTTCATAAAATCGATAAAAATTTTAATTTGTTTAATGACATAAATTCATTAAATTACTGATTAAATTTGTTCATTTTTATGACCATATATATGTAAGGAAATATAAGAAAACACAATATTGGTTTTTATATTTTAAAGTTAATTGAAAAACGATTAATATTTATTAATTCACTTGGTTATTTTCAATATCTTAAAATTAGTTGGTATGAAAGATTAATGATTATATTTAAGTATTATAAAATAGGTTTTCAAAAATGTCTGTCCGAATCAACTTTTATTCTTCACAACTTTTTCCGTCCGAAGTTAGCACGACTTCACAACTTTTGTAACGACTTTACAACTTGTGTTTCTTTCGATAGCTCAACAACGACTGACTGTCCTTTTCAAATTTCAAAATATTCTTCCTAATTCTTTCCATTCATGTCCGTCTGTGTTGCTAAATTTAGAACGTTAGTGTTGACAACTGTGTCAGTCCACTATTTAACCCCCTTATCCGACATATATATTTATGTTTTTTTATTTCAGCCATTTCAATGTGCGTTTTTAGTTGTTGTGAATTTTATTTTTTTTCCTGTTTTAAATCATCAAGTT
This sequence comes from Pollenia griseotomentosa, assembly GCA_963931875.1. Lineage (NCBI taxonomy): Eukaryota > Metazoa > Arthropoda > Insecta > Diptera > Polleniidae > Pollenia > Pollenia griseotomentosa. The sequence goes on along the minus strand of OZ007562.1, from coordinate 168,929,395 downwards.
ATATTAATTTTATTTCGTTTATATATTTCTGTTACATCATGTTATGTTCTACTTGTATTTATAAGCTTACCTTTTAGTAAATTGTATTTAATTCATTTTCCAGCCCGGGACGACCTTCATCTTGCTTCTTTCCATTTTGCTGGCTTGTACTACTACGTAAATTTTGAGTATTTAAATTAACAATTAAAGAAAAAAGAATGTGAAAATTGTTTTCTCTTGGTTTTTCTTTCTCGTTGTATGTTTTTGAACCTTTTACTAACATTTAGCTAAATTCAGTGTTTCGTTATCGTTATGAATTTTTTTCATTGATGTTGAGAAACATTAAAATTTACAATTTTTTTCATATATTTTCATGTCTATCGCTTGAAATGGAATTAAAAATATGTTTTTACAGTAGTTATAGGAAGAAAATCTTTTCTAGTTATACGTATTTTGAAGTTAGAGTACTTTATCTTGTTTTCATTGATTTAGTGACATTTTTCATGGAAAATATGAAGTTACACTTTTTTTCATTAACTGAAAAATATTTGAATACACTAATTAATAGTTCATTTTTATCTTAAAAAACCTATTGAAATAATGTATAACAATTAGTAAAATTTTTCTTTTGAAAGAGATATTAAGTTGTCCATAATTAAATGAAAAATTTTACCAAATTACGAAACTCAATTTCGTAGTGTTAATGAAATTGCTTCATTATTTTTGTAAAATTTAATTCCTGTAATGAAATTTTTCATTGGATTAAAGAAAAAAATTTGATGAAATTGATTCATTAGATTTATGAAGCATAATTCATTCATCGTTGTAACTCATTTCTTGGATATCGAAATATTGGAACAAATTAATAAATAATATATATTTTTTACAAATAATTGGCCTCGATCTCGAAAAAACTTTTTTTTTTATTTAAAAAAAGGTCGAAGAAATAAAATTTAATTTAATATAAGAAAATTTTTAAGAAATTTTTTTTTTCGTAAAATAACGTATGATTTTGAACTATAATTTTTTTTTTTTTGATAAAATACTTTATCGAAAAATTCTACATTAAATAACTTTGAATATTTTTTACTTGTAATATAAACTTTTACAAAATATATAATACAATTTTTTTATAATTATGTAAAAGATTTTTAGTTTATTTAACCAAATTTTAATATTTTTAATCAGGCTTAAGTTCATCAAATTTAATTTTTCATCAAATTATTTTCCTTTCTTCATAAAAATAATTTGATGAAAAATTAAATTTATTAAATAAATAGTTCGACAAAATAACCACAATACTAATGATTTTTAGTTTAGTTCTAAATTCAGATTAAATGTATAATGTTATTTTAGAAATGTCCTTCTAAAGTACAAACTGCGAAATTAAAGAAAGCATTTTAAGTATTTGTTACAACCAAACATTTTTACCAATGCAAATATGCGGTTTGGTTTAGGGATGTAACGATACGCCTTTTTGCACATACAACACCGATACTCAAAATAAAAAAATCGCCGATATCGATACCGATACGCGTAATTAATTTGAACAAAACTCAAGTAGAGTAATTTTTTTTTTTATTTGCAAAATTACAGTGTAAGGGATTTACTTTATATAAAATTAAATAAGATTTAAAAAACAAAGAATTTAATTTGAATTTATCATAAAATTAACAAAAAATAAAAAAATTGTTTTACAAAAATAACAGCGTAAAAAATTAATTGTTAATATTTCAAATTGACATTAATAAGATTTTTGTTTTAAAAACAAAGTATCAGTTTATTAAGTGTGTGGCCAAGTATCAATTCAGTTGAACGACTCAGTTGACAATTGAATAAAAACGTGTATGGGGCGCATAACATGTCAGGATAAAATTTTTAAAGCAGAATGATTACGAAAACCATATCGGCCATGCTTCTGGTGTCTTATACTTCGAGAGTTTCTCTGTAAACAAAGGAAGGCAACCAAAAAGTTCCCCCATAGAGTCTTATAACTCAGGATATTGCATGTTGAATTTTATGATTCTAGGTCCAATATTAGCGGTAATTAAGAAAAGTACCAATTGTAGAACCAAAACCCCAAAAAAAAAAAAAAATTTAGTTTTCCGTATTTCCCCTACCAACAATAGTTACGAATTTCACCCCTTAAACGTTCGAATTTAAGAAAATTACCAAATTTGTATTTTTTAGATAAGTTTCTAATTTGATTTAATGTTTATTTTTACTCCCTAAAAGGGCCGAAGTTCAAAAAAGTACTAGACACCTGTCCACTTATTTTTTAAGTTTTGTAGACACATATGAGAATAGAATGGAGTAGGACCCTATCCTAAGCACTTAAGTGGAACCTTTTAAAGCCTATGTCCGTTAGGAGGTGACATTCTTAATTTTTTTGAATAAATATTTCAAATCGGACTGGCAGTTCCGGAGATTACCTCTTGCAAACATACAAACTTTTCTCCTTTACAATATTAGTATAGATAAAATTGTTAAACATAAACATTTACGGTTAAATATAAATAAAATATTTATAGTCTTAATTCGAATAGAACGTTAATAAAAATATAATATAGTGTTTTTTTACCATACTTCAACTATATTCATTTTTCTGCGTGTACTTTGATGTACGTACATGTGTACATTAATTTAGTTGTATCCATCTGTATGATATCAAAAACATAAAAGTTTATTTGGTGTTTTATATTTTAGGGACTGACTATTAACATTTGATTGATTTGCTGTAAGTCAGCTAATTTGCATAAAAAAGTTATTTGTACTAGTTTTTGGTTGTTCACCATCAAGTACATAAACGTGCACACATATACATACATACATAGATGTCTATACGTATGCATACTATATAGACCCTGCAAACAATTTCCATCGCCGAATCATCGCCCGCGAATCGCCGGCAAGTTGTCTAACATCGCCGCGATGCATCGCGTGGAAGCTTAATGCGAATCGCGAAAACGTTCGCATGTGTCAACCGCGCGAATCGCGTATCGCGATTCGCTTGAACATCGCGTACCGCGATTCGCGTAAACATCGCGTACCGCGATTCGCGTGAACATCGTGTACCGCGATTCACGTGGTTGACACATGCGAACGTTTTGCCGATTCGCCAGAGGATCGCACTTAGCTTCCACGCGATGCATCGCTGCGATGTTAGACAATTTGCCGGCGATTCGCGGGCGATGATTCGGCGATGAAAATTGCTTTCAGAGATACATATATTAAATAACACACCCTTCACAAATCACTTGCTCAACTGGAATGACAATTTTGCTAATTGCCCTTGAAACCAAATATTTATTTTCCCGTTACCTTAAAAAAACAACAAGAGAAAAAAAATTCTTTCGAAAGTTATAAAAAAACACTGATGATTGCCGCTACTTGTGTGCGCTCGCATATTCATCGCCATAGGCGATGGTTAGCGATTCGTATTCCCTGAGAAGGATCGCGGAATCATCGCCAAACAAGCAATCGCCAAAAAATTTCAAAAATGTTTGAAGGGGACGTATATTTATAGAAATGTATTATTCTAACGGATGTCTGTGTCTATTTGTATTTTGGGTTTACATCACTGATGGGATTTGTGGTACAATTGTAACAAATGTGGCAAAATCGAAACTAAATTGGTACACTGGTACAATTAATCTTTTTTTTTGGTACAATTAAAAAAATACCCACGTAGTTTTATCATTTCTTTTAGGTAAATTAACTGGGATCAAGCCTGGGATCAAGTGTCTCCAAATTCCACTTTTGGTTTTTGTGACACTGTCTACACTTTTGGCTGCCTTTGACAAGAAAATATAACTTTTTTATTTCTTTTTATTTTGAATTCCCCACCTGAACCTGTGCTGAACACTATTGGTCCTAGACCCACCTTTAAGTATACCGATCGACTCAATATCACTGCTGATTTAACGAAGTCCCTCAGTCCGGTTGGCAGCAGGGTGGCTGGGTTTTTGTCCATGTAATCATCTGTGCAAAGTAAAAGTCGTAGTTTTGAAGGTAATTTGATGAAATTTTGTACATTGCTTTCAATTTGTAAGTACGAAGCCTACTGAAAATGATGAGAATCGGTTCGTTATTTCACATAGCCGCCATACAAACTACTTTCCGGATAGTGTTTGTGACTATTAACCCTCTTATTTGAATGCAATCTAAATCATCTTACAAAATTTAATTGAAATCGGTCCATATTTAACGATACTACTCTCGGAAAGCTTTTAATGCCATAACTTCATTATAAATTATGGTATTGATCAAAAATTGGCTACAATAATTTTTAAGATAGCTACTTTATCATGAACAATTTTGTGCTGGTAGGTCCAATATTAACCATAGGGGCCATATAAGCGCCCTTCCCAAAATACGTAAAGGTAAACAAATCTCATATAGATAAAGATATCTAAATAATATTCAAGCAAAGAACTTTCACATGAATCTTAAACTCCTAACATAGTTTTGTACTGGCTGGTCCATGATTGCCCATGGGTCCGAAAAAGAGTCCTTAAATACTGTGCTGTGGGGTACCAAATGGTCGGGCTTGACCGATTATAGTTTTTTACTTGTTTTGTTTTTAATTTTATTGAAAAAAAGTGTTATGAATTACTTTGTATGCTTTTTTATTTTACAGCGAAGTTTTGGTACATTTTATGTCAGTTTGGTACAGTTTTGCCATTGAGACGGTACAATTTAAGAATGGTCAGATCCCAACAGTGGTTTACATGACACAAAGTTTCTTTTTTAATGAGATTTAAATATTTAAATGAGCCAGTAAATTGTTAATGCGAGCAGTCACTGCAATACAATTTAACGTTAAATAGTGATCAGAAATAAAATAAACATTTTCTGTTATTGACTGATGTTTTTGCCAAACTTAAGTTTAATTATCTTTCGAAGAATTGGTGGTGGTGGTGGTTATTTTTTTTTTTTTTTTTTTTTTTAATTTTTAATTTACATACAATGACATTTTTGCGACTAGTTTAATTAAAACATTTCTAATTACCTATCTGCATTATTAGTTTTTGGTATTTGTTTAAATTTTAAAAGTTGCAATTAAAATATTTTAATAAAATTAATGAAAATTTAATTTGATCAAAAACCATAAATAGTTCAACAAAATAACCACAATACTAATTAATATTTTTATTTTATATATATATATATATATATATATATATATATATATATATATATATATATATATCGGGTGTTTTTTTTACAGGTTTTTTTTTCGAATAGAGATAAAACTGGCATTTTGTGGTCAAATCTGGCAACTCTAATGTCATTTATGTTCAGTTTGGTTTGCCATTTCATCATGAACAGGTTGACAAAAGAACAACGCTTGGTGTATGGGCCGAAAATGAGATTGATCTCGATGCTGATTTTCATCGCAAAATTTTGTTCAGTGATGAGGCTCATTTTTGGTTGAATGGCTACGTCAACAAGCAAAATTGCCGCATTTGGAGTGAAGAGAATCCACATGAGACCCTTGAGACGCCATTACATCCACAAAAACTGACTGTTTGGTGTGCTCTATGGGCTGGTGGAGTCATTGGGCCATACTTCTTCCGAAATAATGCTGGAGAGGCAGTTACCGTTAATGGAGACCGGTATAGAGCCATGATAACCGACTATTTTGTTCCCGAATTGGATGGCATGAATGTGGATGAGTTGTGGTTCCAACAAGACGGCGCTACATGCCACACAGCGCACGCCACAATCGATTGAAGGAAACATTCGATGAGCGCATAATTTCGCGGAATGGACCTGTCAATTGGCCACCAAGATCGTGTGATTTGACACCATTGGATTATTTTCTTTGGGGATATGTGAAGTCGCTCGTCTACGCCAACAAACCAGAAACGTTAGGGGAATTGGAAGCCAACATTCGTGGCGTTATTGCCGACATACGGCCCCATATGCTCGAAAAAGTGGTTGAAAATTGGACCTGTAGAATTGGCTTTATTCGAGCCAGCCGCGGCGGCCACATGCCTGAAATCATATTTAAACATTAATGGCATAAAATTATCCTTCCAATAAAGCCAAATTGATGGTCATTAAAACGATTTTCTTGTGTTTTATATTAATTCGAAGTTCTATACCACTGAAAAAAACACCCTATATATATGTCCTTTATTTATTTAAATATGTACAGTACTTATACCTTAATATAACAAGTATATACTTAAATATAATGTTCACGAGGAACATAGGGCGTTAAATATCGTTGGGGGATCATTGTTTGAATTAATTAACGTTTCTGTAATCATTTAGTTTAGGAATGATTGGCTGATTAGGCCAATGCACCCGATCCTAGTGTTGGGGCTGCCAACAAACCTCTAGGCAGGTTTCCTGGCTGTAGAACAGCCAAGGAGTGACTGAGTTTCAGTGACTTATTTCCCGGTTGTCAACTAATTACCTGAGACGCACCACTTTAGCTGCCGACATACGGGTGTTTGTACGACATTACCAGGGAATACTTGGTATAATACCGGAAGTTGTAAGCTGCTAGGGAAGTTCAACAATGGAATCGCTTCTTGCTATTCCCAAGTGAATAGCAGACAGAGAGCTTTCAACCACTGCGAAAGACCCCATCCCCCAAATTTATTTTTTAATAGAATTAATTAAAAGAAAACTTCAATAGGTGCACATATTTTTAACAAATATTTTAGTCGATTTTCTTAAAAACAGCACAGAATACCACAGAACTGAAAAAAGTGACGTGTGAAAAAGGCCCAAATCAGTTGCGAGGGCAGCTTTCGAAGAAAAAGACAGAAAGCATTTTTTGGTGGTGAAGTGGCAATGTGTAAAAACAGGCAGCAACAATCAACACAAATGGCATGATCAAAACAAAAATAACAAAACAAAGACCACGTTAAAAAATGCATTAGTTCAACAAACGTTGTGTTTTGTGGAAAAAAAGTATTTATTAATATTTTTTTGTTTTATAATGTTATTTATTTACTTAAATATTATTTACTTGTGTTGTGGTAAACTTAAAAGTTATTTTTTACAAAAGCTTTGCAAATAAATCTCAACTAAATAAATTTGTGTTCATTGTATTGCGGCATAAACGCAAAATCTTCCGTCTCGTGACAGTTCTGTGGTATTCTGTGACCCACAGCTCGAATATTTCAGGAGTGGGATCTATATGATAGATCTATTAATTTATCTTTATAAAAACAGACATCAGCATTTAAATTGGTTGCGGCCTAGACCTTTATTAAAATAATTAACCGACAATCAGAAAGTTAAATGCTTTTTTAAAGAAATTTCAACTAGCTTGAGTAAAATATAAATATTCGTAACAGTTTAAGCCGAACTAAAATGATTTTCAGGAGGGGAATTTATATTGGAACCATGGTAAGTTATGGACCAATCATCCCAAAATTCTGCAGAGTGATTTCTGGTATAAAGAACATAAATTTCAATAAATTTCAATAAAGCGGTGAAATTGGTTTTAGAGTTTACAGTGAATTTCAGAAGGCTTTTAAATTTGGGATCAGAGGTAAATTATGGACCGTATATCACGAAATTGCATAACATATTTTCTGGCCATATGAAACTAAGTTGAAAGAAATTTGACCACAATAAGTATATCTGCTACAGTTTTATGCGTTTTTAATTTATTTACCATGGTGGGCTTTATATGGGACCTATAGTAAATAATGGACTGATCATCACGAAATTTATAAGAGTGATTTCTAGTCCTATAAAACTGTGAAGTATTAAATTTTGTTGTGATGCCATTATAAATTACGGTTTTAGGCGTACTAAACTGTTTTCCGGGAGTAGGGTTAATATGGGGCCTGGGGTAAATTATAGACCGATCTTCACGAAATTTGATAGTGTTATTTTTAGTCCTATAAAACTGTGACGTGCAAAATTTTGTTATGACAGCATTATTAATTGCGGTTTTAACGTACTAAACTTTTCTCCGGGAGTGGTGTTTATATGGGGCCTAGGGTAGATTATTTACCGATCTTCACGAAATTTAACAATATAATATACAGTCGAATAAAATAAATTTGTTCAAAATCGTATATCATTCCGCATATTATTCCACCATTTATGTTAGTTTTTTTTAACAAAATTTTTTAGGATGGTGGTTCCACATTTTGATTCATAGATCTGATCCTACTAAACCCATTTTATTGGATTTCAATCTCAAACTGCTAAGGATAACTAAAAGCAATTTGAGACCAAGTTGGTTATTTTCTGTTTAGTTTTTCGAAAGTGAGCAAGTTTTCAACAGACGGACAGACAGACGGACATGACTTTATCGATCAAAAACGTTGACAGGTGAGCAAACTTTGTAAACAAATTATTAATACCATTATATTCAATTGCAAAAAAATTATACTAAGAATTACTTCTCCAAAATTATTTGTTCTATTAATCATTAAAAAACAAGTCTTGTAAAATTTCAAAAATTGTTACGACATCTGGAACTCAATTTTTCTTTTTTTAACTTTTAAATAAAAAAAAAAAAATTTGTATTGTGGTTATTTTGTTGAACTATACATAGTTTTTAATATAAATTTTTAATATTTTCAATTAGGCTTAAGTTCATCAAATTTAATTTTCATTAAACTATTTTTATGAAGAAACGAATTTTACAACATGAAAATTAATTAAAATTTTTATTGATAATTTTTCATTCTTGACTGTAGTCGGGCTCGAGCCCTGGCCGGCAGGTTACCCTGACATGTTTCGATCGCAACCACTCGATCTCCTCAGAGGGATTTGCCGTCTTACACTTTCAGCCATCGACGACTGCTGACGTCAATAGTTAAACATCAATCCTTAAACCAAATTGTATTTTAACCTTTGGTAGATCGAAATTTGTTTTTTTTTTTTTTGAATGATTATCCATTTTAATTGATTTTACAGGGAACCCAATTTTATATGGTTTCTCAATAAAACCCCTTATTTTTTGCAGCCGGACTTAAATTTAAATAAAATAAAAAAAACGTAGATATTTACATATCCTTTTATATATAACAGTAAAATAAATCAGCCATTTCTTCCACTTCTTCATTTCGTCAGCTCAGATTTGGTTTGGCGCATATTATGGTAATTTAACCATGGTATGCACCAAACCAGTTCTGAGCTGACGACTTGATATTGGCCAAAAAAAAAAAAACTGTTTTTTTTACTTCTGATTCATAAAATGGAAACAGTCGCTGTCATACCAACTCAAAAATCGAAAAGTTGTACCAGAAACCGACTTCATCTGGAATAATTATCAATTTTTATTCATGCCAACCCAAAAATATCATCATGAACATGGCTAGTAATCTTATAAAGGGGGAACAAATGATTAGCGACAGGGTATTTCATAAGGAAAATATTAAAAAGATTAAGGAAATCCTAGGGAAAAACTCTTTTCCACATTAAAAAATAATAAGAAAAAAAAAACATCACAAGAGAAGAAGTAGAGCCGCGAATTTGCAAATCAATGACATATATACCATAGATATCAGAAAGAATTGAAAAAGGAAATTTACAATAAAGTAAAATACAAAACAGTGCCAAGATCAGAAAACACACTCCAAAATCTCCTTTCCAACACAAAAACAAAAGTGGATAAAATGGATAAGTGATGGAAACAACGTATGCGATCCAGTATGTGTAGGAACTACCAAAAATAAATTAAAGATGAAAATTGCAGGACACAAATCCGATTTAAAATGTAGAAATAGTTCGCTGGCACATAAAACAGCACTTGCAGCCCATTGTGCGGAAAGAAATTACATACCCAAGCTGGAAGCCGTACAAATATTAGAAACAGAAGAGAGGTATAATAAGCGACTTACACTGGAAATGCTACATATAATAAACATAAGACAAGGCTAGAAAATTATCTTTAAGAGTGACGTAGACAACGTAGCACATCTTTATGCTAGGAACACAACTGGGACGAACGACGAATTTTTGGCCGCGAATATTCGTCGCCAAAAATAAAACATATTTGTGTATATGATAACGCACACAATTGTGGCGTCGTCCGAAATTCGTCATCCGCGGCGACTTTGCAATAGATTTATTTATATTCCATACGCCGGCGAACGACGAACAAATCAGTACCAGGTGACCATGTTTGGCTTGAGTTTTCAAGTATTTTAGTATATAAAGTTACTTTTTTAACTTAATAATTGTTTTTTATTATTTTATCGCATTTAAAATAAATATACAAAGTAGATAGCTATAAGAATAGTTTTTAATTGTGTTTCTGTTAATGTTTGTGTTGTTTTAATAAATTCTTATATAGTCACACTATTTCTCTCTCTTTGCACAAATAGCAAACAACTTTCTCAATAAGTAAAGCTGCTAGTTATTCGTCGTTATTGTGTTTCATACGACGAATTTACTCAGCGAATTTTTACTAAAAAATTCGTCGTGTAGGGCGAAATTCGTCGTTCGTCCCAGTTGTGTATCAAAGATTCGGCTGTGCCGAATCTTTGATACCCTTCACCGACAGTTCGAATGTTTAAGGAGTAATATCTGTATGATGTCTTTTTGTTATTATTATCTTAAACTGTGACGATTTGCTATTAATTATGGTTTTAGGAGACTAAACTGTTTTCCGGGAGTAGGGCATATATGGGGCCTAGGGTAAATTATGTACCGATCTTCACGAAATTTCACAGTATCATTTATAGTCCTATAAAATTGTGACGAGCCAAAATTTGTTATGATTGCATTATTTTTTACGGTTTTAGGCGTACTAAACTGTTTTCCGGGAGTAGTGTTTATATGAGGCTTAGGGTAAATTATGGACCAACCTTCGCGAAATTTTACAGTGTAATTTCTAGTCGAATAAAACGGACTTGTGCAAAATCTTATGTCATTCCGTGCATTTTTGCATCATTTATGTTAGTTTTTGTAACAAAATTATCAAGTTTTTGAAGGTGGTGGTTCCACATTTTGATTCATAGCTCTGGTCCTACTGAACCGATTTTGCTGAAATTCAATCCCAAACTGCTTAGGATAACTACAAGCAATTTGATACCTAGTTTGTTTATTTCTTTTGAGTTTTTCGAAAGTGAGCGTGTTTTCAACAGACGGACAGACGGACAGACAGACGGACATGGCTAAATCGTTTTAGAATTACTTAAGCAGCCAAAATATATATACTTTATGGGGTCTGAGATGAATAATAAAAAAGTTTCACACGGAATTACAAACTTAGTATACCCTCTTCACAACTAATTGTGGTGGAGGGTATAAAAAGAGATAGGATCAATAGTGCAATTTTACATGTGAACGCGACTAGTCGTTGTGTGTTTTAATAGAGGTACTCGTTATTTATTGTGAGTTTTTCCTTTTTTGTTATTACTGTTATTATTTTTTCTAATAATTAGTATTGTCGTTATTTTGTTGAACTATTTATGGTTTTTAATTCAAATATTTAATATTTTAATTAGGCTTAAGTTCATTAAATTTAATTTTCATTAAATTATTTTTATGAAGAAAGGAATTTTACAACATGAAAATCAATTAAAATTGTTATTGATAATCTTTCATTCTTGACCGTGGCCGGGGCTCGAACCCGGGCCGGCAGGTTACCATGACATGTTTCGATCGCAACCACTCGATCTCCTCAGATGGATTTGCCGTTTTACACTCGCAGCCATCGACGACTGCTGACGTCAATAGTCAAACATCAATCCTTAAACAAAATTGTATTTTAACATTTGGTAGATCGAAGTTTGCTTTTTTGAATGATTATCCATTTTAATTGATTTTACATGTTCTTCCTTACTTCTGTTTTTTCGTACTTTTGTCAAGAATTTTTCTTGAAGTCCAAAGTACATATTTTTTGTTTTTTCATTTTTGTCTTTGTTATTCTTCTTGACCTTTTTCAGCACAACTTGAAGGACAAATGAACACATAGAGCTCGTGCCTTAGCTTTAACAATAATTAGTATTGTGGTTATTTTGTTGAACTATTTATGGTTTTTAATCCAAATGTTTAATATTTTAATTAGGCTTAAGTTCATTAAATTTAATTTTCATTAAATTTTTTCTGTAAAATAATTATTAGTGTTACAGGGTGCTTCAATGATTTATGTTTTTTGTTTTTAATTTATATTCTTAAGATTCCTGAAGATGCCATCCAAAGGATGGGGAAATATTGAAAAATAATAAAGAATACAATTTATTAAAATCAATTGTGGCCTCGAGCTTATTTATTAACATAGGGTTAGCCAAAGAAGCTAAAACCCTTTCTCATCTTTCGACCGACATATCGATGCCTAACTTCCTCAACCTCGTAACTTAAAAAATACCGTTTTGACTTTTTCATATCAAACGACGGTTATTTTTGTGTTCTAATTTCAATACAATATACCCAGATGTAATCTATTCTTCAATAATTCCGTTTTAAATTTAACCCAAACACCGAAGTATACAAAGATGAAACGTTTTTTTTTCTCCCCTGAAAAGTTGTATTTGGCAATAGCCAAATTTTTCGCATAGTACTACGAGGTGGGGAATGTTGATTTTTAAACCAAAAACATTGGCCCAATACGCGATCTTGTGCAGTTGCGATTGCAAAATGTTAACAATTGTAGATGTTATCTATCAAAGAACAGACTGTTCTAAAGTAAAGCGTTTTCCTGTGAAAGCATTTGACAACGAGCAAAATTAATGGTAGTCAGACGGGGCAAGGGTTCTAGACAAATGTGACAAAACCATTATTTTTTAAGTAGCTTTTAACTAATCTTGAAATGTGTTGCTGTTCGTTGTAATGATGAAATATTACGGCTTCATGTCTGGCTGCTTATTTGGGACGTTTCTCGGCCAGCGATCGGTTTAAATGAATTAATTAAATGTATACGCATAAGCTCGTTGTAATAGTGTGGACAGTTGTAAGCAGCTCATTATAAATGAGACCTTTTTGATTTCACCAAATACAAGGCTTCGCCTTAGCGCTTTGGATGTTCGTTCTTAAATGTATTTTCCCGGAGACCCCTTTCTGGGTTTTTCGATATCAATTTGTTCAATTTCCACCACCAGCTGCTTCGACTTCCTTGAGGTAGGCACCTTGTCTTTTTACATCACTTTTTGATTTGCAAAGTGTGTGTACTAACCAGGACAAATTACGTCGTTGGATTTATGTGCGAATCATTGGCGTTGTCGAAAAGGATTTATTTTTCATTTCGGCTTTAACTCATATGTTGGCCAATTTTTGGCTTGTAAGTGAATTTTCCAACTTGCAAACGTTTCTTTGCATTTGACACCAATCTTCATGGAACAATACCTTAAATATGCGACAAATTTTTATAATCGATTAATTTTCGACCATAGATTTAATCTCATAATAAAATTTCATAGTAACGGGTCCACATTTTCCTATCTGTCCAATATATAATCAGTTCACGAAAGCCACTTTTGCTCGAATAAATTTCATATAAATATTGATCTCTCTGACTTAATTTTGTATTTGCACGCAGAGAAAAAAACGTATTCAATATGGTCACCTCCAACAAAACTTTTTTTACGAAAATGTTTAAACATATTATGGTTAATTAAGTCATATTATTATCATCTGCAACCATATTATGGTTTACTTAGTCCTCTATCAAGAAGCAATAACCATATTATGATTGAAAATATTGAAAAATGTTCATTCTCTGGTTGAAGAAAAGTTCCATAGTTGGTTTTAAAATCAAATTAGTACCAAAAAACCATTCCGTTTCTTTCGGCAAATGGTGTAGGATACCATATGGCCCGGCTACACTCAAAAGAAAAATCAATCCATCCGTATTAAAACAATCCGAAGCGGTATTAATAGTGAGTACGGAGTGAGTACGGATTTTCTTAAATCAAGTACAGAAAGATTGCTTCAAGTACGGATTTTCAATCGCAAAATACTTAAATTATCCATATTCAATTCCGAATTCGTACTTAAAATAATCCGAAAACGAGATTGATTTAAGTAAAACTAAGATGGAATCAATCTCAAAATGCGCTTGATTCAAGTATTATAAAGTTGATTTTATTCCGAAATCGGGCTTGAAAAAACCCAAAGAGAAATTATAAAGAAAAAGTTATTATGATTGATTAACTTACCCGTATTACACCTTAAGCCTATTGCTCTGTTCAAATATGTGAAAAATGTTGAGCACCATTAATTATTTCACACGAAAATTTTGACATGTACCAATGTTACCTATCATGCGAGTTTGTACAATTTGATGTTTTTATTCCTGAAAAGTATGCGACATTGTTTTGCGTATGTAAACAAACCCCACATGTAGTTTCCCTGCCGTCAAATGAGTAGCTAACTACAAAAAAAAACTAACTTTAAGTTAGCTTGTATAAAGCAGGGGTGTCAGCGTCATACACAATTGTGTAAATTAATTCACACACATTCTTCACACGCATTCTTACGCTCTTTCATTTAGTCCACGAGAGTACACAATTACTCGTCGATTATCAAGCGACGAGTGCACATGCGGCGGATGCTTACGTATTTTTTAAGAATAATTGTCTCTTTATTCACTAATACTTATATAAAGTAATACAACCACAATTGACATCACTGGTATAAAGCCAACTACTACGCAATGCAAAATTTACATTAACCAAAGTGTATACAAAAACTGTATATATTTTAAGTAGAGAGAGCTAAGTCGATTGGCAAACAAACGGCTTCAAGACCCACAAAAGATTTAATTTATTTAGGGTCATTATTACAATATACGGAGTAGAAATTGGTAATCGGTTATGGCCAGGTTATAGTATAATGAAAAAATTAAAAAAATAACTAAGTAAAAATTTTCGATTTCGACAGGTGATTTAAATCGAAGTGGGAACATAGCATTACTTATAGTTCTGCATTATAACAACTTTTTTATTGTCATTATTTTTAAAAATATTAAGTTTGTAACAATCGGCCTTAACTTAAAGCTAACTTAAAGTAGTAAGTTTATAGCTAGCTACAAAAAGTTAACTTTAAGTTAACGGATAGGTAGCTAACTTTAAAGTTAATTGAAAGTAATGCAGAGTCGGACAATTGACTACTTCCTAGGACTTCGCAATGTTAAAATAGTTATACTACATTTACATTAGGCCGAAATCTTGTAGATTTCGAAATCTAGTGCGTTTACATTGTACTTTTTTGACATTAGCGAGATTTTGTTTTTATAACACAACAGCTGACTTAAAGTTTTTTCGTTACACACACAAACACAAAAAGAAATATACATTAAAAAATTTGCATTACCTTTTTTTTAATAATCAACGATATTTATTTTATCAATATTATTCGTGTTTTTAATTTTTTTACAATTTTTATAAAAATTTTTAATATTTTTTTTAACAATTTTTGTTTTGTTTTTTTTTTTTTAAATGTCATTTTTTCTTGTGCAGGGAAATATTTTTTAGTGCTATATTGTAAAAACCATAGTTGCATCATTAAGTACTACTAGATTTTGAGTAGATTTCGTCGAAATCTTGTCACGAAGTAGATTTTGTTTTGTATGGGAAATCTAGTCAAAAACAACTAGATTTGGCTCGAAATCTCGTAAGTACTAGATTTTGCGTAGGTGTAAATGTAGTATTAGTTGATTCCATATAAAAGTAGTGCAAGTATCAACCACCACTACTTGAGGAATAGTTAGCTTTCAGTTAATTTAAAGTTAACTGAATGTCCGACAGGGTTACTAAAAATATTTTTTTTTAATAAGAAATTAAATACAAAAGAAAGTAAATATGGATAAAAAAAAACTATTACCAGCAGGGTTGTCAGATTTTTTTTTCACCTTCATCGCCAAATAGTATATTGAAAATCGCCAAAAATTTATTTTTTTAGATTTTTGGTAAAAAAAATTCGCCAAAAATCGCCAAATAAAAGTTTTATATAAAAAAGAGTATACAAGTGTATATTAAGCCAAGAACAATTCAAGAGCTAAAGGATCAGACAATTCGACACATAAGGTGCGTTTGAGTACTTTTACAGTAAAATGCAGAAAATGAGAAAATTTAAAATTTTTTTCTCACAAAAAGCACACGAACGAAAATTTTGTAAAATAAAGGCAACAGCTGATGACAAATAATTGAAGTGTTGAACAATTTTTACACTTTTGACTACTTCACTCGTTTTTTTTATTGGTACTCGATTAAATACTTTTTATAACACAAATATTTTGGAAAATACCAAAAAATTATTTTATGAAATCTTTCATATACATAGGTATGTTTGCTTTTTATTTTATTTGATGTTACTAATTTGTGGCGGGTTAATTTATTCAAAAGAACATGAATAATTGATATTGATAACTTAAGTACCCAAGTAGTTAACACTTTTACAACTCTAAAAAATTAACACAACAAAAAAAAGTTTCAAATGTTGGTATTTAGACAAATAAATGCTTCACAAACAAGTTTAATTAATTAATATGTATTCACTTTTTGTTTTTGTTTAATTTTTATTTTAACTTTTCTTTTTTTTTTAACAATTTTTTCACAATTTGTAAGCATTTTGTTTGTTTACCTTTTAAAACATATGTTTTTTTGTATTACTAAATTTTACTGAAAAAATTTGTAAATACTCAGACAAGAACTGTCACTTTTTGCTCTCAATTTGTGTTCTCATTTACTGCATTTTGTGTGCTCGAACGCAATTTCGTAAAGTAAAAACTTTTGTGTTCTCGAACGCAGCTATTAACGAATTTTTTTTTTTTTTAGTTTTTATTCTTGAATCTTTCTTGTCGAAATTTACAATATGTATGCATACAAAGCTTAATCCTAATTGCTATTTTTTAGTTATTACCAATGTAACCGCTAATTAACTGTATTCAAAAAAGTAGCAGAACCCGAGCGAGGTAGTTAGGATGGACCATTAGTTCATCTAAGTATTTGACTGAATAATTTTAATTTCCTCCTGAATGGTAGGGATAAAGGCGAATTCATGTATACGGTGGTGGCGATACTACAACAAGTAAGAACACAACATTGTGTTTTATTTGTTGCTTTCGTTGGTTGATATGTCAAAAACACAAGTAACTTTTGACATTACTATCTCTTATTTAGAAATAAAAGTAGCACAGCTGTGCTTTCAACGCCACCTGAAAGATGAATTCGCCTTGGTAAGGATGTTAAGATCTCGGTGGATGCCATATGTCCATATTGGTTTTATGATAGACTTGTATAAGAGAACTTTGTTGTCTTAGGACAAATTTGAGTTTCGACCGTGGAGGCAATAGGTCTGTCTGCGTACTTTTCCAGTAGCAAATACTCAGTAAATTTTTTTGGGAGAGTAAGACCAATTTTACTCTGTCGGCTGAAAATATCTCAAAAAGTACGCAGACAGAATCCAGTGAAATCTTGCAAGAAAACAGCTGATCGGTGTGTAGGCAATTGAAATGACAAAGCAAAATTTAGCATATGTGTAAGCAAAAGTAAAATGTTTTTTGGAACAAAATGAGCGATGCGTGCAAAAAATCGTTCGTTCCGTTCCCGAGATTTCTGGGTTCGATTTTTTTGCAGAATATTACAGTTTGGATGAGTTCCAAAACATCAATTTACTTTGCAGCACAAGTCAAAAATGTATATTCAAGTTTAATAATGCACAGCTTTTGCATTATGTTCTCATTAAATACTTTTTTGGTGCACATTGGGACAAATAGAATTGTAATAACCTACACGGTTGCATTGTAGCATGCATTTAAAAAAGATAGTTGCTTTGCAACCGACGTTTTGGAACTCAGCCTTTATACCGTGCAAAAGCTTGTGTTCCAAGGGATAAATCAGTAAAGCTTTGTACTGACCATTTTGGATGCACCCAAATATCTCGGGAACTAACCGAACGATTTTTTGCACGCATTGCTTATTTTGTTCCTAAATGTGTATTTTTTTTATTTGTGCTAACTATTTTTTGTAGTTTTATTAAAAATATTAGTTATTTTTACTTCCCCATTTTAAATTCCCAAATTCGACGCTAACTTTTTTTACTTTTGGAAATCCCCCTAAATTCCTAAATTCGACGCTAACTTTTTGTTGTTATTCTGCAAAAGACCATAATTTGGGTATTTTGTTTTCCCGGTTTTTATATTCACAAATTCGACGCTATTTCGTCGACGCTATCTTGGCACACGTAATAAAAACAGCTGTTCAAACTAGTTGCAAAATCTTGCAAGAGGAAATTTCTCCAGTAACATTTTGTAAGTTCTCTAACTTCCAATTGTCAAAAAATTCTCTTTTTGGCTCTCTCGCTGCAAGAGATTTGGAGGGTTGTCAGATTTTTTTTTCACCTTCATCGCCAAATAGTAAACATATTGAAAATCGCCAAAAATTTATTTTTTTAGATTTTTGGTAAAGAAAATTCACCAAAAATCGCCAAATAAAAGTTTTATATAAAAAAGAGTATACAAGTGTATATTAAGCCAAGAACAATTCAAGAGCTAAAGGATCAGACAATTCGACACATAAGGTGCGTTTGAGTACTTTTACAGTAAAATGCGAAAATGAGAAAATTTAAAATTTTTTTCCGACAAAAAGCACACGAACGAAAATTTTGTAAAATAAAGGCAACAGCTGATGACAAATAATTGAAGTGTTGAACAATTTTTACACTTTTGACTACTTCACTCGTTTTTTTTATTGGTACTCGATTAAATACTTTTTATAACACAAATATTTTGGAAAATACCAAAAAATTATTTTATGAAATCTTTCATATACATAGGTATGTTTGCTTTTTATTTTATTTGATGTTACTAATTTGTGGCGGGTTAATTTATTCAAAAGAACATGAATAATTGATATTGATAACTTAAGTACCCAAGTAGTTAACACTTTTACAACTCTAAAAAATTAACACAACAAAAAAAAGTTTCAAATGTTGGTATTTAGACAAATAAATGCTTCACAAACAAGTTTAATTAATTAATATGTATTCACTTTTTGTTTTTGTTTAATTTTTATTTTAACTTTTCTTTTTTTTTTTAACAATTTTTTCACAATTTGTAAGCATTTTGTTTGTTTACCTTTTAAAACATATGTTTTTTTGTATTACTAAATTTTACTGAAAAAATTTGTAAATACTCAGACAAGAACTGTCACTTTTTGCTCTCAATTTGTGTTCTCATTTACTGCATTTTGTGTGCTCGAACGCAATTTCGTAAAGTAAAAACTTTTGTGTTCTCGAACGCAGCTATTAACGAATTTTTTTTTTTTTTAGTTTTTATTCTTGAATCTTTCTTGTCGAAATTTACAATATGTATGCATACAAAGCTTAATCCTAATTGCTATTTTTTAGTTATTACCAATGTAACCGCTAATTAACTGTATTCAAAAAAGTAGCAGAACCCGAGCGAGGTAGTTAGGATGGACCATTAGTTCATCTAAGTATTTGACTGAATAATTTTAATTTCCTCCTGAATGGTAGGGATAAAGGCGAATTCATGTATACGGTGGTGGCGATACTACAACAAGTAAGAACACAACATTGTGTTTTATTTGTTGCTTTCGTTGGTTGATATGTCAAAAACACAAGTAACTTTTGACATTACTATCTCTTATTTAGAAATAAAAGTAGCACAGCTGTGCTTTCAACGCCACCTGAAAGATGAATTCGCCTTGGTAAGGATGTTAAGATCTCGGTGGATGCCATATGTCCATATTGGTTTTATGATAGACTTGTATAAGAGAACTTTGTTGTCTTAGGACAAATTTGAGTTTCGACCGTGGAGGCAATAGGTCTGTCTGCGTACTTTTCCAGTAGCAAATACTCAGTAAATTTTTTTGGGAGAGTAAGACCAATTTTACTCTGTCGGCTGAAAATATCTCAAAAAGTACGCAGACAGAATCCAGTGAAATCTTGCAAGAAAACAGCTGATCGGTGTGTAGGCAATTGAAATGACAAAGCAAAATTTAGCATATGTGTAAGCAAAAGTAAAATGTTTTTTGGAACAAAATGAGCGATGCGTGCAAAAAATCGTTCGTTCCGTTCCCGAGATTTCTGGGTTCGATTTTTTTGCAGAATATTACAGTTTGGATGAGTTCCAAAACATCAATTTACTTTGCAGCACAAGTCAAAAATGTATATTCAAGTTTAATAATGCACAGCTTTTGCATTATGTTCTCATTAAATACTTTTTTGGTGCACATTGGGACAAATAGAATTGTAATAACCTACACGGTTGCATTGTAGCATGCATTTAAAAAAGATAGTTGCTTTGCAACCGACGTTTTGGAACTCAGCCTTTATACCGTGCAAAAGCTTGTGTTCCAAGGGATAAATCAGTAAAGCTTTGTACTGACCATTTTGGATGCACCCAAATATCTCGGGAACTAACCGAACGATTTTTTGCACGCATTGCTTATTTTGTTCCTAAATGTGTATTTTTTTTATTTGTGCTAACTATTTTTTGTAGTTTTATTAAAAATATTAGTTATTTTTACTTCCCCATTTTAAATTCCCAAATTCGACGCTAACTTTTTTTACTTTTGGAAATCCCCCTAAATTCCTAAATTCGACGCTAACTTTTTGTTGTTATTCTGCAAAAGACCATAATTTGGGTATTTTGTTTTCCCGGTTTTTATATTCACAAATTCGACGCTATTTCGTCGACGCTATCTTGGCACACGTAATAAAAACAGCTGTTCAAACTAGTTGCAAAATCTTGCAAGAGGAAATTTCTCCAGTAACATTTTGTAAGTTCTCTAACTTCCAATTGTCAAAAAATTCTCTTTTTGGCTCTCTCGCTGCAAGAGATTTGGAGTACACAGCAGTGTTGACAGTGAAATTTCGAGAAAGATACATCTTAGTTTTCAAAAAGATACACTTTTTCCCAAAAAGATACATTTTGAAAAAAAAAAATTTAAAATCCATTTTTAACGTTTAACATTTATTAACGTAACATTTTTATTTCATATTTAATGAATATTGTAAAGAATATTATATTATATAAATTCATTTTTATAAATAATAGGTATGTAATTTTTTTTAAATACAGTAAGCAAACTTTAAAATCAATTATATCGTCACCTCAAAGACGAAGTTTACAGGAGAGGGAAAAAACGTAAAAATTGAATTTATTTACAATATTGAAACGAAAATTTCATATTTTGATTAAAATGAAATCAGAAATATATATCGTTTGAGAAAATTTCGTTTTTCTAAACACAGCTTATGTTATGTCACTTACGTTATTTTGAATTGTAAAAATCTGAAACCAAATAACCTATCAGCAGTACTAATAAGTATAAATAAATAACAATTTCTTTACACACTTGAATATTATATACATGAAAAAAAATAGTTATAGTTTCTTTTACTGGTTTAAGCAAAAAAAGTACTTAATGTTTGTTTAAATTACACTATGCAACAAAATTAAAGTTTTATCGTGATTTTTGATGATTTATTTTTCTCTTTTTTCAGTGCGAAACGGTTCTCTAGGCACAAAAACCTAGTCATTTGTAATATTACATGTTCACAATTTTGCACACATATGCGTTATGATATACAGAATAAAAATCCATAAAAAACTCAGTTTTGAAATTTTTGCAGATAGGTTATTAGGTCTTTAAGATGACGATATGTAACTATCAAAACAAATTCATTTTTTTAAAAATTAAAATACGAGTTAAGGCGTTTATACTAAGACGATTATATTCAAAATGTTCATATAAATTTCCTGAAAATAAAAAAAAAGTTCATATTTCCTCAGAACAACTTCGCACTACTAGTAATCCTCGATTTGGGTGGATCGTATGTTGAAACCTTCTTAATGTTTTCTTTCAGCATTATTAAATCTAATAAGTTTTAGTACATTTTGCGTACAGATTCAAAAGATACGAAAAATGTCAGGATTATACATGGTACCTGAAGCTATCAAAAGATACGAAAAATGTATCTTTCGTATCCTAATGGCAACACTGGTACACAGACAACATTTTGTAATATTTTGCAACATTTTTCACAAAATGATGCAAAATATGTGTACGCAGACAGACCTAATGTAGTTGAGCTGCTTTAAGTTTCATAGCCGTTATTTTCGCTTCAATATGACGACACCATGTCAAGCGTCTATCTATATGAATTCCCGAGTACCAAGAATTTTGTCTTTTAAACGATTTTAAATATAATTGTGATATAATATCAAACCTAAAAATTGGCCGTTATTCATCAAGCAAAACTTTTTTTAAAAACTACAATTCAGCTAACCAAATACAGACAACAAGGTCTTACAATAAACAACGAGGTGTCTAATTAAAATTTGTGTTTATTAACTAACAATTAAAAAAAACTTCAACATTACAGAAAACAACATAATAAAACAAGCTAAATTTCATCATAAATACCGGATAATAATCTACTTTACTTTACCAATATAAAAACAAAAATTAAACAAACAAAGACAAAATTTAACAAAATAATAATTTTATTTAATATTGTTACTCATATTTCCAAGTACAGTTTCGAAAGTTAATAAAAACTATATTTGGTGAACAAAATTTTATGTAAATTTAGCTTAGCCCGGTGAGCTTCGCTACCCAAATTGAAATAAAATTAGTAAAAATTGTTTTAAAACGGTTTTTCCTGTATTAATAACGAAGCATTTGTGTAAAAATTAGATATGTACTTATAAGTTATGCCCCTCCAGGTATTTAATATACAGTACCGTCATACATTTTATTTTTAGTGCTTTAAAACTGTGACGAACCAAATTTTATAACAGTAGCATTATTTCTTAAGGTCTTAGGCCTACTAAACTGTTTCTGAGAGTAGTCCTCATATGGACCTACGGTAAATTTTAGACCGGCCTTCACGAAATACAACAGTATTATTAAAATCTTATATCAATCGCTGCATTATACCACCACTTACGTTAGTTTTTGCACCAAAATTATAATTTTTTTAGGTTATTGGTTCAACATTTGGACTCCTAACTATCATCCTACTAAGCCGATTTTGCTCGATTTCAATCCCATTGTTCTTTTCTTTTGAGTTTTTTAAGTTTCATAGCCGTTATTTTCGCTTCAATATGACGAGACCATGTCAAGCGTTCTGTGGGAGTTATTGGTCTCCTATCAGACGGGTCCCAGGTGTTGGATAGGAAATTGCCGGTAACAGGTAGTTTGGAACCAAAACCAACAAATCAGCGTCTGTACACCATGTAAGGTGCGGCTGAAGCGGACGTCGGAATTGCATCAGGCGGCTCGCTACACAAATGTGTCTTCGGAGCGTCTGTCCACCAGGTTAGGTGCAGCTCCATACCAAACATTAGCTAGCCTGGTAGCTTTATCTGGCAGCCCTAGATCCAGGATAGGATGCGGCAGACCAATCATCTGTCCATCTTAAACTTCTCTGATTAATGAAACCTCAAAAAATTAAAAACGGATGCATTATTTGTCGACAATCTTTAGCATGAAATACGGACTACGTATTGGAACATGAAATGTACGCACGTTTTAAGCAAGCATCTAAATTGTCTAAGCTTTGTAATGAATTTCCGAGATATACATAATTTGCTGGTACTTGGTATTGCCGAAATGAGATGGCTTGACTCTGGCGAAATGAAGACGGAGCAGGGTTTCAAATTGCTGTTTTCGGGAAAGTCAAATGGTTCAAGGCATACAAATGGTGTGGGATTTTTACTCTCCAAAGAGGCACAGGACGCACTTATTGAATGGAAGTCACATTCTGATCGAATCATCTCTATCAGATTACGATCGCGTGTAAGAAAAGTATCGATCATTCAATGTTATGCACCCACTGAAGTTTCAGACTCAGTGGCTAAGGAAGAATTTTACAGCAGTCTCACAAGTGTTTTGTCCATTATTAAGCGGGAGGACATCATAATTCTTATGGGTGACTTCAACGCACAACTTGGTTGTGATAATAATGGATATGAACGTGTAATGGGGGAGGTATGGTTGTGGGAGTATGAACGAAAATGGGGATCTTTTATCAGAATTATGCGCAAACTTTTCTACACAAAAAAGATGCGGTAAACCTTCCAATCATGCCGCTGTTAGCAATTTTTGCGAATTTTCCCTAATTTAGCAATTTTTATCGAATTTTTGCCATTCCTTATAGTTTTAGTGACTGTTAATCAATTTTATGGTTTGTTCAATATACATATTAAACAATTTCGCGATTTTTCGCTATTTTTGCAAAAAAAAAAATGTTTATATTCCGACAATTAGCGATTTCGAATAAATTTAACAGTTTTTCCAAGTTTGGCATTTTTTGCGAATTTTAGCCATGTACGCGATATAAGCGATTTTTTCCTGCGGTTCTTTAGAGCTTTAACGATTTTTAATAAATAGCCGCTGTTTACAAATTTCCGCTAATTTAACAATTTTTACCGAATTCTTGCAATTCCTTTTAGTTTTAGCGAATTTTAATCAATTGTATGGTTTGTTCGAAATATTAAACAATTTCGCGAATTTTCGCTATTTTTGAAAAAAGAAATTTCTATATATTCCGACAATTTGTTTTTTTAAGCGATTTAGCGATTTCAAATAAATTTTACATTTTTTTCCAAGTTTGCAATTTTTCGCGAATTTTAGCCTCGTTCGCGATATAAGCAATTTTTTTGCCATTCCTTTTAGTTTTAGCGACTATTTTTTGCAAATTTTCCGAATTTTTGCAATTTTCGCTAGACTTTGTTAGTTAGTTAGTTTCGAAAGTACTTTAAGTCGGTCCACACGAGAAGTAGTTTGTACTCGATGACAGTGTTTTTTAAATTTACTAATTAATTAACAAAGATCCCACTTGATTGACATTTTTAACTATGTAGTTAAAATTGAGTTACTGAATTGCTAACCTTAAGCAATAAACTGTGCCGGTAAAATCAACGTTAACGTTAATCGTTAAAAGTTAGAGAATGCCACTACTGTATTGATAACGAAGCAATTTGTATAAAAATTAGTTACTTCTAAGTTATGCCCCTCCAGGTATTTAATATACAGTACTGACATACATTTTATTTTTAGTGCTTTAAAACTGTGACGAAATAAATTTTATAACAGTAGCATTATTTCTTATGCCTAATAAATCACTGATGGTTTAAACGCTGGTTTAGTTGAACTAAACTTGAATTTATATGTAGCTTAAACTCATCAACAATAAATCAGTGTCCCATGTATTACATGTTGTTAAAAAAATAACATGTGGCAGCACTACGACAAATGTTGGCAAATTCATATGATTTGTACTGGTAGTTTAAACGCCCAATTTCATGCGTTTAAAGATGGTTTATATGTTTAATGATTTATAGATTTGTTGGTTTAAACACATTTTAAACCAAAAAGAGAGTTTAACTTGCTCTGATTTTTTAGCCCTTAATGTCTTAGGCGTACTAAACTGTTTTCCGAGAGTAATCCTTATATGGACCCATGGTAAATTTTATACCGGCCTTCACGAAATATAACAGTATTACTAAAATCTTATATCAATCGCTGCATTATACCACCACTTATTTTAGTTTTCGCAACAAAATTATAATTTTTTTAGGTTGGCTCGATTTCAATCCCACACTGCTTAGGATAACTATAAGCAATTTGACAACAACATTGTTCTTTTCTTTTGAGTTTTTTGAAGGTGAGCGTGTTTTCAACTTAAGGACACACAGAACTACTCAAGGAAAAAGTATTTATATACTTTATGGGGTCTGAGACGATCAATAAAAAAAGTTTCACACGGAATGACAAACTTAGTATACCTTAGTTCACCCAAAGTGGTGGTGGAGGATAATAAAAACGATAACCTGGAAAAATTTATAATTGTATTAATTATGCCATTAATAGTGTGTTCTTTTTTACACCCTCCACCACAATTAGTTGTAAAGAGGGTATACTAAGCTTATCATTCCGTGTGAAACTTTTTTATTGTTCATCTCAGACCCCATACAGTATTCTGGCTTCTTGAGTAACTCTTAGTCGACTTAGCCATGCCCGTCTGTCTGTTGAAAACACGCTCACTTTCGAAAAACTCAAATTACTTGCACTTATCCTAAGCAGATTAGGATTGAAGTTCAGCAAAATCGGTTCAGTAGGATCAGAGCTATGAGTCGAAATTTGGAACCACCAAAAACTAACATAAATGGTGGAATGATAAACGATTTTGCACAAATTTATTTTATTCGACTAGAAATCATACTGTTCAATTTCGTGAAGATCGGTAAATAATCGACCCTACTCCCGGAAAACAGTTTAGTACGCATAAAACCGTAATTAATAATGGTATCAATATAAAATTTAATACTTCACAGTTCTATAGGAATAGTAATCACACTAATAAATTTCGTGATGATCGGTCTATAATTTACTACAGGCCCAATATAAAGCCCACTCTGGTAAATTAATTAAATACGCCTAAAAGCGTAGCAGACATATTTATTGTGGTAAAATTTCTTCAACTTAGTTTCATACGGCCTAAGATCCCATGTTAAGCAGCCTTCTGAAATTCACTGTAAACGCTAAAACTTATTTCACCGCTGTTTTAAAATTTATGTTTTTAATACCAGAAATCACTCTGCAGAATTTTTGGATAATTGGTACACAACCTATTATGGCTCCAATATAAATTTCACTCCAGAAAATCATTTAAGATCGGCTTTAACTGTTACAAATCATGATATTTTACTCAAGCTAGTTTAAAATGCTAAAAAAAACCTGTTTTAATGCTGATGTCTGTTTTTATAGAGATAAATTAATAATAAATAGATATCATATCAGATATCACTCCTGAAATAATTGAACTGTCAGTGAAGGGAATCAAAGATTCGGCACAGCCGAATATAACACTCAAACTTGCTCTTTTTAAGACTCTATTGTTCCAAAAAGGGTAAAATTTTACCAACATCCCTGATTCAGCATACACATACACTCTATAAGATCTCATATGACTAACATAATTCAAGTACAAAATCTTTTTACAGCAAATTGGCAACGTGCGTCTGTTTATTCATTTACTAGAAAAATTGTTCAATTTTGCATAAAAAAATTTTCATTTTAGGATTTTATGAATAAGTTTTTTGGAAGTGTGTGTGTGTGTGTGTGTGTGTATGTTTGATTATGTGTATGCGTTTCCTATAAATGAATGCATTTGTGTAAATTACTTGCATTGCTAGAATTGTGCTGAATATACAAAACCAAAAAAAAAAGAAATAAAATTCCAAATTGCAATCTTGTGAGATTGAAATGTTCTTCTACGACCACGAAAACTCACTCACATGTTGTATGCATGAATATGCATCCCAGCAAACACAGAAATATACCCTTAGGGGATTCACAAGGTGTGCTATCAAGTCATATCGTCATAATATCCTAAATAATATTTTACAATTGTTTAAACAAAATTATTGTTGTGTTTCAAACAAAGTACAAATTGTAATGCTGTGTTCACTGTTTCTTCAAAACTGTACAGTAGAAATCTAAATTATAAGCGGTTGCTCACAGGAGTCATATATATTTTTTGTAATTATTTTAAGACATATGACTTTACAACGTTACGAATGGTGTCGTCCTATGTATAACGTCGTAGTGCCTGCATGAAAAATATTATTGCGGCAGTAATCGATTTCGTATTGCGGAAAATATTTCCTTCTTGGAGAAACGTGTCTCGATGGCAATGCTCCTAAAGGGGGGTTTAGAGGGCAATACAACTCGTACGTATTTTAACGAAAATGCTTCCATGATCTATTTATTGTTTGCAAATTTAAAAAAAAAATAACAACTTATCAAGATTATCCTCAATATACGTACGACTTGTGTGATTGCGTAAACTACCTTTAAGCAATACGAAAGCGATTCTGCTGGATGATAAACTAGAATAACCACTTATTATACAATACCGCCAAAATATTATTAGGATGATAAAAAGAAGATTTTCCAATTTGAAAAATATTCATTTATGTACATACAAATGAGTACCGACATTATTTAAAATTAATTTTTTAAAATTATGAATACATATAAATTATTCTTACAAATTATGTTTTAAAACGCAAAACGCCAGATTTATTTTATGGTGCTCTGAAACTCGTGCGATTTGCTTGTGATTTGACATAGTTTCTTAAGCATATTCTAGTTCAAAGGTTAAGCGTTTCGCGATTGTCAGACCATGTTATTAAAATAATATAAATTTGTATGTATGTATGTAGTTTTGTTGCGCTTTTCAGCATATTAAAAAAAATCCAACTTCTTTAACTTAGCATTTACACATCCCAGCTAGCATAGGCTGTTTTTTTTGACGATTATGTTTAATATGCAACTCCCAAAAAAATCTCCTGATGATTATCTGACACACTCGTCTTCTAATCTTGGAATGAATCTTTTGCGACTTTCTATATAATTCATATAACACTTATTGAGTTACCTTAATAAGAGCGTTTTTAAAACATGAAATTTTGACATGAAAAAGACGCATTTCACGAGTTGTAAAATAATCCCTGCATGAGTCTCATATGATTATTGACATTCATACTAATCCCCCGTGTCAACATGCAAGTGCAAGTTCGAAAAATTCAATACACTCACACTTTTCCACTAACATTCACACAACTTTTGTACTTTCAGCCAATCGTCTCGACTATTTTTAAACCCATCTCAAACGATTCCCTATACGATTAATATAATGCTATGTTCATACGACGATATAAACCACTCGTTTCGCTCTCTGAAACTAGTTTGCCAAATATGTTGTTCATACGATTAATTCTTGTTTCATTTTGACATTTTTTTTTCTGTTGTTAGTGTGATTGTTTTTAAATAGATAAAAAAATTAAATAAAACTTAAAAATATATTATTTAATACTTTTATTAATATTATTATGTTATAATTATCACTTTATTTTATTTAACATCAATTTTTATTTTGTTTTTTTCTTTGTTTTGATTTTTTTTGAGAGCTAGTTCAGATAAACTAACGATAAATGTTATTAAAATTGGAGATGATAGTACATTTTTCCTGTTTCGCAGCCTGTTTCAAAGTGAAACGACCTTTTTCGCTCTCAAAATTTTTTATGGGGAAACAAGTCATTTCAATCATGTTTGGGGCGCGAAACAGGAATAAGAGAGCCAAACACGAATATTGCTGTCCGTGTGAACATGGTATAAGTGTCTTCGCTGTGTTGTAGAAGTATCTTACAGAGGAATCAGCTTGTGTAACTGATTGTACCGTGCGAGGAATCTTCTACGATTAAAAAATTCGCTCTTCGACGGTCAGTAGACTCTTACATGATGGAAAATGCTAGCTGGGTCGCCAATTCGAAAAACTCACACTAACGATTTTTTACTAATGCACTCACATTGTTCGCAATGGCCGCTCCAGTGGCAGCAAAATTTGCATGCGAGTAGAAATTTGGCAGTTGCATGACATTTATGGCTAATAAATCACTGCTGGCTTAAACGCTGGTTAAGTTGAACTAAACTTGAATTTATATGTAGTTTAAACTCAACAGCTATAAATCAGTGTCCCATGTATTATTTTGTTACGTTACTGCCTTTTCAATAACGTTTTCGGTTTATTTCCTTTATACTAAACCTCTTGAGTTCATTATTGCACTTTAAATAAAACTCAATAATCACAACACTTTAAGCACTGTTTGCAATTTACACAACTTTATTTAGTACTTAGTCACTTTAACAACCGTAATTTATAGCTTTTATTCACAACCAACTATAATTTTCTCCGCGTGATACGTTATTGAAAAGTCTGAACTTAGAATGATCTTACTATGCTAGTCTAGAACATTCGAAATGTTTTTCGAAGGTTCGAGGCTTTACTGTTCACCACTCTTAACGTCTATTTGATTTATGGCGGCACTTATGTTTACATAATTTCACCACTTATACTGAAGCTTTTTTTTAACGGTTATTTCTAATAAAATTTCTTATGAATACAAGATAACTAACTAATAATTATAACTTAGTTTTAACCAATAATTACAACTTATTCTTAACTAAGTTACATTCGTAATAATATGTTGTTAAAAAAATAACATGTGGCAGCACTACGATATATCTTATCAAATTCATATGGTCTGTATTGGTAGTTTAAACGCCCAATTTTACGCGTTTAAAGATGGTTTATATGTTTGGTGATTAATTGATTTTTTGGTTTAAACCAACCAAAATATAGTTTAACTTGCTCTGATTTTTTAGCCCTTAAAGTCAAAACGATAAACAATGTTACCCTGTTAAACATTTTCTGTATTACAGTAGTTTTGACTTAGCTGCCTTTTGTTTACGTGCACTTTTGACTTAACTGCACAAAATTGATAATTTTTGGAATTATTCTTTATAATTCCATACAAATTCGTTTTTAAGTGCATTTAAGATAAATGCACAACATTTTTGGCATTTTGAAATTATTTTCATACAAAAAATTTAAGTTAGCTGCACTTTAACTTAACTGCCCAAAATACATATTTTTTGGAATTATTCTTCAAAAATGCACGTAAATTTTTTATACCTGCATATTTTTCATATTTTTGGGCAGCTTTAAAATATTTTCATACAAAACATGAAAAATTTATGGTGGCCACTTTTTCCACTTTTCCCTTTTAAGCTGTTTATAAAAATATAAATCGAGATTATTTTGTTTTTTTTTTCATAAATTTTTATGTTCTTTGTGAATTCCCATGGTTCTTGTTAATGTTCCTTTTATATTAAATATACATACATACATTTATAAAATGATCTGTTATTTTAAATAAAATATAAATTTATGTACGTTGCTTTTGGTTAATTGAGCCCAGCTTAATTAAGTTTCCCGTTTTATTGCACTAAAAGTCATGGAACGAAATCATTTAGTATAACTGTCAATGTTAAAATACCCGTTTAGTTGAGTTCCGTTGAATTGCGTCACCTGCTTAATTATTTCGCAAAATAAGACCGCATTGCGAAAAACAAAAAAAAAAAAAATGTTTCAGTTAATTGTTTCCGTCTACTTCATGTGTTTTTGCTCCACATATGAAGAAAATTTTTTTGCGGCAAGAAAGATTGTACGATGGACGTACAAGATTTTTATTTTGTTTTAAAAAACCTAAACCATTTTTTAACTTAATAAATAGAAAAATGAGTTTTATTTTCTATCTACACATGGGTGTTTCGCTTTATTGTACATCTTGCTCAATTAAGCGATTTTCGTTTTAATTGCGTCGGCAATTCATTAAAAGTCCCCGTTAAATTGCGATAAAAGTCATGCATTTTTAGAAACTCAATTAAGCGGGAAACTATATTAATAAAAATATTTTTTATTCCACTTTTAAATCAAACACTTTACTTTAGCTGCACTTGTGTGCAGGCAACCACAATTGTGTTCCTGCACATTAAGGCAGGTAAATGCATTTAAGATAGCTGCATTTTTGATTTACCTGCACAAAAAATCGTGCAAAGGAGATTGTGCAGCTTAGTCAAAATTACTGTATTGTCAAATGTAAATAAAGTTTTAACTTGGTAAATGTATGATTATGATTAATTTGTATTAATTAAAAAAGCAAGTTTGTTAATTATAGAGCATTAATGTTGTTAAAAGTGCTTATATAAATATTTATGTAAGCCATTTCCCCAAAAATGTGAATATATGATTAACTTGGTAACTATATTTTTTGTGAAACTATTTCTTTTAATTTAAGAAGTAAACCAATTTTTGTCAAGTTTTGAAATTGAACTCACAGTGGCATGTGTAAACAGAAAAGCGAATGGCATGGGAGTCGACTATTTCGAACAAGTTTTCTTAGATAATGGTGCCTATTATAAACTAAATTCGGTTTTCGACAGCAATCGAATTAGCTGATCGAACGAATTTTCGTTTGGTATTATGGCACGCATTCGATAAAAATTTACTATTGCGATTTTGTTAATTCACAGTAGTACATTTTCGATTAGCTGTCACTTTAAATAAAAAATTTTTGTTTACAAATTTAAAAAATAAAATTAAAGTTAAACGGGGCCACGGCGGAATTATGGTTGTTTTCAAATAATTTAGCTTCAGTGGAGTTTCATCCCACTTTTTTACATGCTGAACTCAACTCAACTGAGTTGAGTCCGTAATAGGGGCATTTAATTAAAAATTTACCATTAATACGATTTCTGTATGACGTGCTAAATTCCCAATTTTTCATATTTGATAAATACACAGAAATTTATTGTTGAGGGAAAGCTAGCTTCTATGCGCATTTCACTGGTTGCTTAGGCCAGCTCATCAGGAAACCTTTTCCTAAGATTTTAGAAAAGCTAAAAATTTTATTCGAATAAAACCCTAAAGCGAATAAGAATTTTAAGCACTCAAAGTCTTACTTGTATCAATATCAAAGCTTAAACATAACACCAACAATAAACAGTGAGTTTATCTTTTCTTAGATCCCCCTACAATTGGTTGCGTTCTTTCCGACTCGAATTGTAGTTGTAAGTGGGTAAAAAGAAAAAACAAATTTACCTTTTGCAGAATATTTTGAGAACTCATTGTTAAGATTTAATAACTTGATTTAATTTTTATTGTTTTATAAAAAGAGTCAACACAAAATTTTCCACTTTTTGCAAGAAGTCAACGCAGTCTTCAAAACAAATAATTTTCAAAAATTACCTTCTAACCCAGACTCGTTTTTGATTCTATTTAAAATCAGGGCTTTCAAAAATTTCAAGTGAATATTTCATTTTTTTTAATATTTGTTTCGTAAAAAATCGAGTCAAAATTTAAAAAAAAAACTGCATATTTTTTCGCTCTGCTACCCAGCATACATTATTACTTTTTTATTTTAAAAATACCATTTCATATGAAATCGAAAATGATTCAGTTTTTTATATGTATTTTGCAAAATAAGTTTTTCGGTAAAGATCCGATAAGGAAAATGTGCGAAAATCTAAAAAAGCTTAAGCTTTATTCCAAATTTTTTTATGTTTTCAATCTAATTTATCTGGCAATATTATCAATTTATAAACTAAAGCAATTGCATTCGTATTGCGATTTTAAAATTTATTTAAAATTCCAAGAAACAAACTTAGCCAGTACTTATAAATTTTTTATATAAATATGGAAAAAAAAAATAAAATGCGTTTTAAAAATCGCCGAAATAATTGCCAACTTTTTTTAATTTCGCCAAAAAAATCGCCATGTCGCCAAACACAAAATTGCATCGCCAATTAAGTTTAAAATTCGCCACGTTTGGCGAAAAATCGCCACATCTGACAGCCCTTATCTCGTGGTCAATTTAAAAAGTGTGAGTGTGTAAGTAAAAAAGTGAGAGTGTATTGCAAATTGAATGGAATTGAAAGGCAAAACTTGATCGTGTAAAGAGAAATACTTTTAGCTGTGCTAGTGTTTATGTCACAACGGTGAACTTTTTTGTGGTCCTATTTTATGTTGTCTGTTTTTTGTTGTTATAGGTAAGTTTATTGTGCTCTTATATATTTCGTTTTTTTGCTATTTGTGTTTTTTAACTGACACCACTACTATATAAATGAACAAATTTCACATAAATTGGAACATCTCAAAAAACTTGAAATTTTTTGATAATCCCTGACAAAATTACAAAAACACGACCGTTGTATACTTCTTACTCGTATTTCTTTACAATGCCATAATTGTTTTCAATTTTCACTGTATATTAAAATAAAAAACAATTTCTTGCCTCTACGGAAATTTTATAAATTTTGAGTTGACTCTCTTTAGAGGAACCAGTGCGATATGTATGTATGTATTATAATTTAATTTGTTTTCTGTTTATTTTGTGTAATTTTCTCAAAATTATATAAGAAAGAATATTGAAAATAACTTTAATTATTTTCTTTAAGAGGACAATTTGGGGATATTGCTAAAATGTTGCCTCTGGAGATATCTTCCATGTGTTTGCATGGATGCATTCAACCTCATACCTACACTAGTCGGCATAAGTATTTTTACGAAATAAGAATCGTGCATTTTTACGTTTGATTTTTAAACGGCTTTGTTAAAAATATTTGTTTATTTTTTCCTGTTTATTTATAACTTATACAAATTTAAAAATAAACAAACAAATATTTACCGTATTCACAAAACCCCTTGTATCGTTGTATGTATCAATTGTATGTTGTATTAAAATACATAGTTCACTTTAGGTTTTTTATACAACATACATTGGATACAACGATACAAGCGATTTTGTGAATACGGCAATTATTTCATAGAAACTTAAAAAGATGTAAAAAATCAAACGTAAAAATGTACGACTTTTATTTCGTCAAAATACTTATTCCGACTAGTGTACAAATTAAAATGCAGCCATGAAGCTTGCAGCTGAAGAAAATGGAGTGAGAGCATCTGCAAAATATTGTATTATTTTCATTAAACTGAATTGAAAGTATAGAAATGCACAGAGTACTTCTATTATTACGAATGTAAGTTTTGGTAAACAAAAAATGTTTTTGGATTATTTTTTACGCAGAAAAACATGTGTTCAAAACATTTTGTTCTGCAACCATCATCTAATGGAATTTAAGCAATAAGTGTTAAAGCATCATCAAATGAGCAAAATTGATTAACAAAGGTTATTTCATACATTGTTATATGAAGGTCCTATACTGAAATTCGTTGCGGTTGTCAACAAACATATTTCACATTAGCACAAGTGCTGAAAATTTGAATTTGTTTCTACGCTACAAAATTGGATTTTAAAATAAATATAAATTTTATTTTTTTATTTATTGCGTATTTTGGAGGAATTAACTTTGATAACTGGGATAAATCCCCAACTCTGGCAGCCCTGACGACAGTTGTGCTTAACCTAGCATTTACACATGAAAGTAAATTTCTTGAAAGTCGCAATACACTCACACTTTTTCACTAACCCACAAATAATTTTTGTACTTTCCGCCAATCGTCTGTTTCTTTGATTTTTAGATGATAATACGTATAGTCTACTTGCAAAAAAGTACTTTCATGTGAAAACCCCAGGTTATGTTATTCTCCCAAACAGGGTTGTCAGATGTGGCGATTTCTCGCCAAGCGTGGCGATTTTCAAACTTGTTTGGCTACCTAATTTTTGATTTAGCGACATGGCGACTTTTTGGCGATTTAAAAAAATAGTTTGCGATTTTGTTGGCTATTTCTGATGAGAAAAAATATTACTTTTGTTCTAGTATTTTTATGTATGAAATTTGAGGCATTCATATGTATGGTCAGTATTTGAAAGTATGTATGTTCCAAGGGCTGATGAAGATTAAAAGTGCTCTTGAAAGAATCAATAAATAAAATTCCTTAAAACATGAATATATTTAAATTCTTTGAACATTTTTCCATTATATGTATGTGGCAATTTATAATCATAAATAAAAAACCTTGTTGTTAAAGATTTTTATGAATCCTAACGTACCTTTTGATGTTAACGACACACAATCAAAAAAATTGGCGTTTCTTAATTGTAAAGAGGGTTTTAATGATTATATTTAATCTAATTTATTTAGGTTTAACCTAAAATTTTATAGCTACATGGACACGGCAGGTATGTAACATTTAAAGGAACTTCCCTAGAGGGAAGCGAACTGACACCAAAGTAGTCCCGTGATAGGTCTTTGGTGTTAGAGACCGGTTCTAGTTTTAACACTTTCTATGGATAAGACCTATCACTTTTACATTGGGTTGTCATTGGTAGGGGTTAATTGACACCATATGACCAGTCACACGTCTATTCTCAATGGACGTGTTTAGTGACAGTTACTACAATGTATTATTATTTCAATTCGATGTAGTATTATTTTAATAAAACATGTCCTAGAATTAAATTCAAGAACCAAATTTAAGAAAGTCCCAAAAAATGTGTCACAATGCCGTGACATTTTTATCTTCCTAAACCAGTTACATGATTGGTTCTCCTCTCACTGGTCATGAGTTCTTTCTTTTTGTACCTGTTCTATTTTCACAACTCCCAGGACCAGTCCGTTGGACCAATTGACACTAATTTCCCGCAGGGTTGCTTTGGCTGTACTTTTTATGCTGGTAAATACAACAAGTATTGCCTGTGTTGAAATTATGAACTTCACAAAAACTCGCCTTCGAAGTAGAATGCATTACGAACTTCTAGACGCGTTATTACGAGGTTTAAGTTATATGAATGTGAATAGTACATGTTGCACTTCTTTTGTAACTTCATTTAATAAATATATTTCTCTTCCAATGTTTTCCAAAAAAGAAGACAAATAGGGAGTCTTGCCAGTGAAGCGTTTTAGATAACTGCAACTTATATGTATATAAATGTATATCCAATATTTGTCTAATACTAACTGGAAGTTTTTTTTTTTTTTGTTACTTTAAGTAGACTTCTATAAACTATTTTATAGTGAACATTGTACCTCTTTTGTGTTTACTAACTATTTTTACTGTGTTCTAAATAAATATTAAGCACAACATATATTATGGCGATTTTTTTTTAAATATTTGGCATACTTTAGCGATATTGAACAAATTAATTTTTTAGAATTTTTAAAAAATAATTTTAATAACTCTAAAAATATATACATATGTATTTTATTGTCAAAAACTGTAAAACAAAGGCTTTGGCGATTTTGGCGATTTTTGACAATGAATTTGGCGAAAAAAGTCAAAATGTGCTATCATGCTATATTGTCATAATGTTTTAACATTTTACAATGGATTATAAATATTTTTGTTGCTTTTTGAACAAACCGTGTCTTTAATTAATAGAACTTTGCTTGCTTTGTTTTTTGTGCTGTCATAA
The DNA here is from genome assembly GCA_963931875.1 of Pollenia griseotomentosa. NCBI lineage: Eukaryota > Metazoa > Arthropoda > Insecta > Diptera > Polleniidae > Pollenia > Pollenia griseotomentosa. The sequence goes on along the minus strand of OZ007562.1, from coordinate 168,892,728 downwards.
TTTATCAGAAGAGACCTGCACTGAGCGGCTGAGCCGAGCCGCATTAGTTTTTGTAACCGTCGCCGTTGATGGTATAGTTTTATCCGGATTACATTAGAATTTAACCTGGGGCTTGCAATTTTTGCAAAAAATCACTTGCGGCCTCGAATTAGATCGGCTAAGGACTCTGCTGTTTGGTAAGCAAACAAAATAAAATTTGTATCTGATTTGCGTCTGAAAAATGGAAGATAGTCAGGTAAGATCTATTTTAATTTATTGATTAATGGATTAGAATTAAAAAATATTTAAATTTTTGGTAAATATTTATTTTGTATATTTGTTTTAAATCAGCTGATTTAAATTCAAAATAGCACACTGAATTATGAGGGGTTGTTCATAACAGTCGTATTTTTTCACGTTATTATTTTAAGACATGTGACTTTATGGCACCTTGTGAATCCCCCATATATTTATTTATTTATTTGCTTCCCAATACAACAAGATTTAAAATCTTATAATTAAAGAAATGGGTTTTTATAACGTAAATTATAACATAGTTTTAATAATCTGTTTGGTACAAATTACAAATTACAAAAAATAAAAATTAATGTACAATTATTGAATTAGTTTAAACATTATTGTCTAACACATATTTTGCTAGCATAAAACAATATATAAATAATTTTAATATGAAACATAAAAAATTAATGAAAATCAAAAATAAAATAAAATAAATAAAAAAAATTCAATTTGTAGCATACAATTTAAAAATTTCGTTTTTAAATTGCCGAGCGTTGCTTATAAATTTAATATTCGTGGGTAGCGAATTCCAAAGACGGACTGAATGAATAAGTATAAAATTGCAATTTTGATACAGAGTTTATATAACGAACATGTACGATATTATTTGTTCTTTCAGAAAGTGTAAACAATAGTCTCTCAAACAAGTAAGTTGGATGTCCAGAGTGTATGATTTTATGTAAAAAAATCAATGTTCCGATAGTTTTGTTGTGTAATGGGAAATATGGTCACATTTCCCTAGACCAAATACATATCTCAATATTGAGTTAAAGGTAGACGTAAGCTTTTTACGACTTGCAGAATCACAGTTTGCGTATATCTCGCATCCATATAGCAAAGTTGGCATGAGGTATGTTTTTGCTAGAAGAATTCGAATTTTGAGTGGGGTAAAATACTGGGTATGCCATAACGCTCGTAACATTGAGTATGTTTTCCCTGTTGCGACGTTAATATGATCTGACCATGTAAGAAAACGATTCAATGTGATTCCAAGATTTTTTGCCGTTGATACTATCTCGATTTTCTTATTATTAAGAAATTTTGCCGGTTCTTCGTTTAAAATAATTGTCTTCTTTGTGATAACTAAGCACTTGGATTTTTTAGGGTTTAGGCACAAATCATTTGCACTTGCCCATTCATATATTCGGCCAAGATCCATGTTTAAGTTCTCAATGCATCGGCTCATATCATCAAGGCTACTACTAATATATAGTTGTACATCATCAGCATACATATGAACACTGCAATACTTTAGATGTTGGGGAAGGTCATTGGTATATATAGTAAAGAGTAATGGACCTAGTATTGATACCTGTGGCACTCCTTTCAGAACTGGTAGAGATTTTGAAGTATTGTTGTTGGCAAAGACAGACTGACGGCGTCCTGTTAAATATGATAACATAAATGTTGTTGATGACGTAGAGAAATTGAACATTTTTAGCAACTTAAAACGAAGTACATCATGATCTACCGTATCAAAGGCTTTAGAATGATCGAGAAGTACAAGGAAAGAAACATCACCAACATCAATACGCTGTCGCAGTTCTTCAGAAACATCTATTAAATATATATGTATGTATAAGAACAATTGTGATTTTTTAGTTGAACTGTTAATTTTTTATATTTTTAATTAAGCTTGAGTTCATCAAATTTAATTTTCATTAAATTATATTTACTGAAGCAAGGAATTTTTACAACATGAAATTTTATAAAAATTTATTGATAATTTTCTTGTCTGAGCTGGGGATCGAACTCGAGTTGAATATACATGTTTTAAGTAACACCACATTCCAACATCAGAATTCTTTGACGTTCTCACATCTGCACCGCTGCGGTGCCTGCCAGCCAGCCAACAATCAAACATCAATCTTTAACCAGTGGTACTGGTGGTTCGAAATTTGTTGTAATTATAAAATTTTTAATGAAAATTAAATTTAATGAACTCAAGCCTAACTAAATATATAAAAAAAAAAATTAAATACGGGAACAATTTCTTTGAAGTATCTTATCGTTTTTAGTGAAACATATATCGTTTTAAATGTAATTGTGTGTAGATATTCACTATATATTTTGAAATTAAAGTGTATGAAAAGCGTTTTAATTTATCTTGCAGACACACGTACAAAGAGTGGTGAATAGTGCATTTTTCCGTTCTCTTAAATTGAGTACATTTTTGTTGTATAACGCACAGGTTTTCTCGAAAGTAAATGTCAAGTGGTCGAATTTCGACCACTGAGCGATCCTAGTATAAAAAAAAATCTATTTTTGTGGTTTAAAAAAATTTATACTTACTTTACTGCATTGTTTCATCGTCTTTCTTTAGAGCGCTTGAAGAAGCGATTACTCTTACATTAATTGTTTCGCTAAATAAAATTTTTTTGGCGAAATACAGACTAAAGGAAAATTTTAAACTTTAATTTGCACAATTTTTTTTTTTTTTTTTGTTTAATTTTATTAAAAAATCTCTTTTAAATTTTTACAAAACATATTTAAATATTTGTGACAAAATGTATTTTTCACCTAAATTCATTAAATGTCAACACACTGCCATTGGGCAAATTTTGCAATGTGTTATTAAATTATTTGTATATCTTATCTAAGTTTAGCAAAACTTAAAACTAGAAAATAATAAAAAAAAGACAATTAAAATGGTTAAAGAAAAAACGTGTTAATCAAATCTTATCAAAATAACTATTCAACTAAAAATAATATACAATTCGAAAATAGTAATTTATTAAAACAAATTCTGTTCGGATTATCGGAGGCGGCTGAACGCGATGGCCTTTTAATTGTTTCTACTCACTGATAAAAATTTTAGTAACTAAAATAACGAATAGTGCGTTCAGCACGCGTGCTAGTCAATCGACTTTGTTCGTATACAGTCTTCTCTCCGCTGCACTATCGGAAGGATTTTCCTTGAGAACTTTAGCTATATAGTCATCCCACTTCACCTCCCATTTCGCCAAAGCCACTTTTTTTTCTTCTGGACTTAAGGAGCTAAAGTTAATAGAATTTAAGGCCAATTTCTTCAGCAGTCTTATATCCGAATGAGCTGAAGCTATACCCAGGAAGGCTATATAGAAATCATGGGACAGGGGTGTTGCCTTCCAGAACGAGGGATCGTCTGACGATATTACCACTGGATAGTTGTCAGCAAAGAAGTGTGAGCAGGGATGATTACGATAATCGGTTACTAACTGCAATACCTGATTCGAAATAGGATTCACTTCCACCGCTATGTTACGTTCCTTTAACAATTTCAATACGACTGGATGTTTGACTAAAGCAAAACCATGGCCAATACGTTTTGTGCCCAGCAGCACAGCATCTATTAGATTTTCATCTACCGTAGAGCCAAACCAATTCGTTTCGCCAGCATGGAAAAAGAAATCAATATTGTCGGGCATGCTTAACAGTTGAGGTATAAAATCTTTAAGAGGGCGTCCCATTTCCTCTTGACCCACCAAATCAAAACCAGCCAAAAAATCGGGATATTTCTCCTAATGAATAAGTATTGATCAATTATATTTATTTTTATGTTTTTTTTTTTTTAATTTGCATATATCAAGTTAACTTACCTTTACCTCCAAACAAGTTTTAATGTATTCTTCAAAACTGTTGTTATTAGCATTACGAAGGGGTGCATAGATCAATTTGGATCCTATGAAATCCGGATAAGCTTCCATAAATCTATCCAAAGTTTCTTTATATATACGTACAGTATCAACTGCAGTGTAGTTGGTGCCTTCCAAATCATAAAGCTATAAATAGAGGATTTTTTTAATATCTTTTGACCTGACCTTGAAGCCTGTTAAACTTGCTTGTGGCTGGTTTTATTACAATATTAAATTTAAAAAAATTATATAATATTTTTTAAGAACAATTTTGATTTTTAGTTGAACTGTAAATTTTGAATTTTTTGATATTCTTTTAATCAGGCTTGAGTTTATCAAATTTAATTTTCATTAAATTATTTTCACTGAAGAAGGAATTTTACAACTTGTAATTTTTTTTTATTAAAATTTTTTGAAAATTTTTCCTTGGCTGAGCTGGGATTTGAACCCGGGTTGATTTTTACATGTTTCAAGAATCACCACATTCTATCTTCAGAAAGTGTTTGAACTACTGCGGTGCCCGCCAGCCAACAGTCAAACATCAATCTTTTTACCAGTAGTACTGGTTTTGCTCCTTCCTCAGTGAAAATAATTTAATGAAAATTAAATTTGATGAACTCAAGCCTAATTAAAAGAATATCAAAAAACTATACTTTTTTTCATACAAAAGTTTGCTTAAGCTAAATCTCGATCGCTAAAATGACTAAGAGAATACATAATTTAAATATTTTAGCGATGACATTAAAAGCTAAAATTGCGGTGAATTAAATTGTTATGGCATTGTTAACTTAAGCAATGCACGTTACAGTATTACATTCGTAGCCAAAAATCGCTACATCAACCTTCTATATTTTTAGCGATAGAGACTAAGCTTTAGCGAATCAGTCCATAATTTCACATAGCTAAGGCGACCAGATTTTGAAAATAAGAATAGAGGACAAAAAGAAAAAAAGTTACAAATTTAAAATTTTTTACATATTTTACTGAAAAATTTACATTCCCATATTTATATATGTTAAGTAAATAAAAAAAATATCATTCCAATAAAAAAATTTATCATTTTGCGCTAATTGTACATTTAAAAAATAAGCGCATAATTATGCACTACGCAATAACACATACAGAAAAGCAGTAAAGTAAGTGAAAGAACTCTCAACAACTTTTGTAAGGGAGAATACTAAAAAATAACTGTAAAAAACATTCAGAGGGTAAATCTAATAGCTACACACACCACTTTTATATGCATTGAATAATGCGCTTTTTGTGTCAAAAATGTAATACTTTAAAGTAGGAACTCACCATATAAAATTCATGCCTTCCGTAAGCGAGATGGTAAGCGAAACTCTTACATTTCTCCTCTACAAACCTGCTAAACTCGAAGCACAATTTTTTATTGGGATAATATGCAAACCTGCCTTATCTACTTTTTAAGTAAATTGAGATTGATGCAGTGTGGTAGAGAAAGATATGCCTCGTCGACGAACATGTAGTTTTTCTTCAATTTGAGTATTGAAATGTGTCAAATAAAGTATATTTTAGGTTTTCCGCTCAAACAGCAAATAGGAAAAATAAAAAGTCATTCCTGAGTGAATCCATGTCAAACCATCACGAAAAAATGGATTTTTTGGCATCATCACCAACGATTGCAATGAAATTTAACACAAATGTTGTATGTTACTGGACTTTAAGAAAACATAAATTTTCAGACCCCACATTCTTTCGGCTTTTGAAATATGACGTCATAAAAGATGTAAAAAATGTTTAAAAATCACAAAAGGGTGAAAGTGCACCCTTTAAAATGATATGCGTATTGTGTTTTTTTTAAGAAGAGGTCGAAATTCATTTTGTGAGGTCTTGACTTCAAAGGGGCATATCTGAAAAAGTATATTTTTTAAAATTCTTAAAAAAATATATGTCAAGTATTAGACCCTCTTCTACATATGCAGAAAATTTAAAGGTGGAGACTCGATTGGTGTCAGAGTTATAGACCAGAATGTGGTCCCAAGTATGTTTTGTGTTCAAAAATTCCTTGTTGTTGTTGAATTTTTATTACTTTTGTCAGCCAAAGTTTCTAAATTAGGTACACACATTTAGGTTATCAATACACAGCATCCCACAAAATGTGGGCGGAATTGGAGAAGTGGGCGTGGTACCTCCTTTACAAAAAATATCAAAAATTGGAAAAAAAAACCTGAATTTTTGGACAGAAATATGACCTATTGTTACGCCTCATATATCAAAAGATCGGAAATCTTTGAAAAACGCGGGAAAATCGGTTCAAATACAAACAAATTTTTTGATATTTTTTGTACGGGAGGTACCACACCCACTTCTCGAATTCTCAACGCCCACATTTTGTGGGATGCTGTGTATTGATTACCTTAATGTGTGTACCTAATTTGGAAACTTTGGCTCTTGCCGTTCTCCTGATATACTGAAATAATAAGAACATTTAAAAAAAAATTTTAAGAATTTTTTCTTAAAAAAGAACATTTTTAAAAAATTTTGCCTGCCCCCCTATATTTTATCCTGGCTACGCCCATGTATTCGTGTACTGTCATCGGGAATATGTTTGCCTGCAAAGTTCATCCATTTAAATGGAGTATAAGGCGGTTAAATTAACGTTACAAGATTTGATTTTCTGAAGTGAAGCTAAAGAAAAGTTTTTAAAAAGTAATAAAAATTCAACAACAACAAGGAATTTTTGAACACAAAATATACTTAGGATCACGTTCTGGTCTATAACTCTGACATACTTTTCCAGATATGGACCTTTGAACTCAAGACCCCAAAAAATGACCTTCGGCCTCTACTTAAAAAAATACAATTGCATATTATTTTAAAGGGTGCACTTTCACCTTTAAAACGATACCAAAAAAACTAAATTATCTTGCATAGTTCAAAAGTTCTATCCCTTTTTGTAAGGAGACTTTTGTGATTTTTAAACATTTTTTACATCTTTTATGACGTCATATTTTGAAAGCCGAAAGAATCTGGGGTCTGAAAATTTATGTTTTGTTAAAGTCCAATAACATACAACATTTGAGTTGAATTTCATTGAAATCGGAGGTGATGATGCCAAACGACATGATGGTTTGACATGAATTCACTCTCCTGTAAAATTTGTTGAAAGGGAGTTAGCAGATTTGCAAATTAAGCCGGCGATATATAAACAAGTAAAATTTGTTAAAAAAAAATAACGAAACTTAAAAATTCATTGCACTTACTTATTCAAAGTTTTATACTGCAAGTGCATGAGAATTCAGTATGAGCATGAACAGAGTAAGCACTGCACGAAATTTTCCATACGATTTGACAGAAAAAACCGGTGATCGCCGTGAAATTAAATTTATTTTAATTTATAAAAATATAAACAAATATGGATAATGCTTTTAAAAATAAAGATGACAGATTATAAAAAAAGATGATAAAGAGGACACACATTTTATAGATCACAGCCAGTTAAAATATTTGATTGTTCTCTAAAAAAAGAGTGCGTATGGTCACCTTAACATAGCCCCCACACAAGCTACTTTCCGACATAGAGTCTTTGTTCCTATAAACCGTTTTATAATGTTGATATTTAGATTAAATTTGGTCCAAAATTTTATTGGTATCTGCCCATATTTTACCATAGCTTCCATACAAATTATACTCCCGAAAATAGGTTTTAATGCCATAATTTCCTTATAAAAGTTCGCGACAATAACTTTTACGACAGGTACTATGTCAACAAACCGCCATCCTGAAATTACTAAGAGGTAAAAAAATCACATATATGTTTTGTTCTGGCTGGTCCATGATTGTCCATGTTATCATAAGGGTATCATATGTTTGGGCTTGACCGGCTATACTTTCTTACCTATTTTCAATAAGTCGACTACATTTTTAAAAGGAGTTTTAATTAATAAATTTTTAGGAACCCTTCCCCTTGTCTGAAAATCAAACTTCGCTTAAAAACGGACTTAGGGTTCGTATTTAATCGGTTAATAAATTTCAATTCATAGCAATAAAGCTTTCATTTGAAAACTGATAAGTCTTTGACTTGAGTCATTTTATTTACTAGCTGCCTTTTTCACAAAATCTAAAGATTTCTTTCTTTCGCAGAACTACACACATTTAAAACAAAAACAAATTCTAAGACATTGTTTTTGTTCCAAATGTTGTTGAACGGAAGAAAGAATTCGTTCGACATTGTGAAATATGCAGTAAATGATAAAAATCCAATCGCCATGCGCGTTTCGACATTTGAAAGAGCTTTATTGTCAAAGTTAAAAATCCCGTCATTTTAGTATTAAAAATAAAACCCACTTTTGAATATGACATTAATAGGCCTTTTACACTGATCAACATCTAACATCTACTATCAAAGATGTAGAAAATGTGAAACCCTCGTTTACCTTGCTCACATCTAACATCTACCATCAAACAAAAATGTCACCATTTTGAAAAAAAAAACACAAAAATGTATTTGAAGTTAAATTGGTTTAAAAATATAAAAAATACTTAACAAAAAAACATTGCAATAAAAGAGAAGACTTGACAATTCTGAGCTGACGAAATAGTAACGCTGCTTTCAAAACGAACTTATTTTTGTCAGTAATGCCACAACAATGATAGAACTTATTGCCACTTTTCTAGTGATGACACTAAAATAATCGAAAGATGTAGAATGGAATAAAATGAGATGGGAACATCTTTTAAATGTGTTGGTACTTCTTTTGAAAAGATGTTAACAACATCTTCGCAAATTGATGGTAGATCGTAGATGTTGACCAGTGTAATACCCTTTGTACACTTGCATACATTTCGGAGGAACGCATGGAAGATGTTCAAAATGTGAAATACGCGCTCACACTTGAAACATCTAACATCTTCTATCAATAAAAAATGTTACCATTTCTGAAAAAAGACTTTTATATTTTTTAGATAATTTTTTCTACAAAAGTGCCAACATTTTAAAAAATAACACCAAAATGTATTATTAATTCATTTTGTTTAATAAATTTAGCAAAATTAAGCAAAATAAGGCTTGCAAAAAAGGAAAAACTTGAGAAATGGTAACGCTGCTTTCAAACCAACTTCCATTTTGTCACTGATGCCACAATAATAATAGAATTTATTGCCACTTTTCTAGTGATGACACTAAAAAATCGAAAAATGTAAAAGGGAACAAAATGAGATAGTAACATTCTGTAAAGATGTTGAAGAATTTTGATTTTTAGCCCTATGTATATCTTATGGGAAAATTCCAACATCTTCGCAAATTGATTTTAAATGTTAACTGTTGACAAATGTGAAAAGGCTATAACACATTTGATTGACTTTGATGGCTGTAGTCCTGTGGTGTAACTTTTAACAATGGGTTTCTAATATCTCAACGTTTTTACTATTCCATTACGAAATCGATCCTTTTTATTATTCGATTTCGATTTCGATTAAAACTCGTTCAAAGGTTTTTTAGCATTAAAGCAATAAGGCAGTGCAGCATTCACGTTTGAGGTTTTCCATCTTAGCTCGGATTTTGATTTTATTGCTTGGTCAATATTTTGACTGAAACTTGATTTAGATAATTTTTGCAAAAAAAAAATTAATTACTCTCACGGCTTTGTCTCGTGGACAGACTGCCATTTTCTTTTCCTGTCTTCAGAATTAATGTACGTATGGAATAAGTGCAAAAAAGTGTTTATCGCGTGTGTTAAAAATTGCAAAATTTCTTTTTTTCTTAATTTTTTCCGATTTCGAAAATAAGATGTACACTAACGTAGTGTATTTTTTGAAAACAAAAATTCTTAAACTTCTTTTTGTGTTTGTGAATTTGTACACAAAAAAAAAAACGGTAAACAGCAATTGTGATACGACGAACACTAATACTAAGAACGCGAACAGATCATGTTTTAGCATGCATATTGTGTTTTTTAAGCGTATGGGTTCTGTATTTTAGGTAAACATTTAGTGAACTTTTAGCGAACGTGTTGTGCTGCTTATATGTTTGCTGTATTTAGGTTTTTTATGAATGATATTGCATGTGAAAGAGGTCGCAGAAGTATACAGAATGCATACGGTAAAAGAACACTGCACGTACTTTTAAACAAAATCGCCAAATAATCTTAGGATTTATATCGTCAGGTCACAATCGTTGGTTGTATACTATATTTTGTATGTGTTTACAAGAACACGAAAACAAATTTTTGCTTTGTATAGAGTAGGAAGGTGTGCTGATCATGGCAAAATACAGTACAGTACACTAACGTGCCATACGTTCTTTTCCGCATTCTTTTCGAACTCTGTTTTTTTCAATTTTTGGCTCAAAAAAATCTAAGCTATGCTAGAAAAAACTAAGCTGGGTTTTGCTAGTTTCGATAAATACCTTTAAAACTGTAGTCAAAATGGAGTGCACATTTTATATGACGCAGTTTTAAAAAATTATGGAAATTTTGATAATATAAGTTCCTGCTGTATAAACTTTAAAAGTTGAAACATAAATTTTGAATAAGGTAATTTTTAATAGTTTTAAATTTAGATGACAAATTCTTCAATTGAATAACTAATTTTAGGAATAAATTAACTTATATGATAGAAGATTTTGTATAAATGTTTTAACCAAAGATATATTGTTTTATTTTGGGAGCGGAATTATGTAATATTTTATTTTTTACTAAAGAAATCTAGACAACGACACATGGCAGCCCCATTGCCCTAGGTCCTGCTATATCAGAACAATCATATGTTTAGTTGGAACAACAACCGATTAACGAAACTGATACAAGGTAAAATAACAATACTGAATGGATCGATACTCCAAAAACTAGGACAAGGAAATTTTACACGGGAAGACGCGAAAACAACTGTATCAAATCGTGTAAAACGGAGATGCTTTGTGGAAGCTATATGCGCCCAAAAAAGGTAATAGAGAAAAAAAGGTTATAATAACAAAATAATCACATAATAATAGAGTTATTTTTTTTTTTTAAGTTATGTTTTTTTTCTCCCTTTCGGTTCTAGTCAATATTCTACGGCCCAGGGGCGAATTTTTTGATTACAGAAGCGATGAAGTGATGGATACGAGTTAGATAGTAGTGCACACCATCTCAATTACAACCTAGTACACTTTTTCATTTGCATTTGCATTGCAGTATTTATCGAGTGAACGCCTACCACTTGCACACAAAGTAAGCGGGATATTGAAGTGTTCATTCAATAAATATAAACTCACATACATTGTAAGCAGGCAGTGGACAGTCTATACACAAACTCGCTTACTTCGTGGGCAAGTGGAAGGCGTCTAGCACACTACTTCGCACACATTGCAAGCGGACAGTGGGCAGCCTATACACATTGTCGCTTACTTCGTGGGCAAGTAGCAGGCGTCTTGCACACTACTTTCCACACATTAGTGTAAGCAGGTATCCTTTTTGGATTTTTGCGTTATTTCAGAATTATTGATTTTGTAACTGTTTTCAAGAAAATCAAACCAGACCTTCGTTATAAAATTAAAAAATATAAACACATGTATTTAACTCGCGATATATATTTTAGATTGCTCCTTACTACACAACAGCAATCGCAATTACAAAAAAAAAACACTATTTTATAAAGTAGCAAATGAAAAATAACGGGACAAAATAAAAATCTGCATATTTACCAGGGCTGTGGAGTCGTTAAGAAATAGTTATAACTCCGACTCCTTTTGCTAAAATTTTTTAAGTACGACTACAACTCTGACTCCGACTCCTACTCTAACCTAGCATTATTTAAGAGACTAGTTTTTATTTGACTTTAAACTCTATTTAATTTAGTACCTGTTAATGGTTAAATATAGCAAGAAAATGATTCTGTTAAAATTTCAAATCGATATTTTTTTTCTAACGTGTCGCGCATTGAACTTTAACCTACTAGTAACTAACATATGAATAGGAAAGCTGCAAAATATTTTATTTGGATTTTTAAAAAAAAGCAAGAAATATATAGCGCCCGATTAAATAGACCAAATGAGTTGAACTTTTTTAATTCTAAAGTGTTATGATATTCTTGACTTATAACTCAACAGTTGAGAAATTTAAACCAACTGAAATATAGAAAAATAATGGATATAATTTTGGAACGAACGAGGTTATATTAATTTATTAAAATTATGCAAACAGTGCTAAAAATGTAAAAATAGTTCTGTAGGGGAGAGATAAACTGCACCAATTCCCATCTTTTTCAAATAACGTTTTTTATACTGTTGGAATTTATAGATGTGTGAATTTCCATAAGTCCTATCTAATGTAGCTTTCGAGATAGAAAAGTTGAAAACAACACCAAGTCCAATTGGCTTAGGCGTTTAAGGCATCAAGTGTACTTACTTAGTGTTGTTTACCACAATACTAATAGAGGTAAAGGACAGTCCTTTTTTGTAAATTGTGAAGTGAGGTCTTTTGTTTTTAATATACATACATAAATTCAGACACTGTCATTTTGGTCTTGTTTTATTTATTTAGTCAAATCATTCTCAGGAAAATTTAATATAGTTTATTAAAACATGCAGATGCGCCTTCAGTTGTTAGTTCTACAATTTATATAACACATTTTGAAGAGAAACGTAACGTAAAAAAATGTTGTTAGCCGTTTGATGTTGGACTTAAAAAAAATATGTTAGGATCATATAAAATATTCGTACAAATGCACATTTTTATAACATAAACATCATTTGCGATTATTAACTTGTTTTCGCGGTCTGATGTAAAGCTTTCAAAATGTCAATATTATTATTGTCCAAGACCGAAATTTGAAATTGCAAGTCTTTATTATCTCCCCAATTTTCCCTAAAGTGAGTAGATAAAAGTATTCTCAAATCATTTTTCGGGTTAACCCCCGCATTGATGGGAATTATATCTGGAACAATGTCATGTATTTTTCCGAGTTCCTTTTCTTTTTATTCTATTATAATTCACCTTGAAGGTTGGAACTTAAAATGTAATTCACTTAATGCTTTCACCACAGGAGCTACAGCTGATTCCAAGTCATATTCATGAACATGGCTACAAAAATATTTGTTAATATACGATGAATAAAAATAACATCTTTACAAATTTAATTTTTAAATTCCTTAATTCGGCTCTTGGCGAAATTCAAATAGTGAACCCGCTGGTTTTTGTTACAGAAATTTGAGGTCACATTAAAACATAGAAATGGACATGCTTCGATACAATCTATATAAATATTCTTATAAATTGTCAAAATAAGATGTTATCTCAATTTTTTAATTTTTGATATGAAAAGTATACTGGTCCTTATTTTCTGACTTCAAAATTTCAAAAAGCAGACCCTCTTATGGCCAATTCTACTAATTTATTTATAAAGGGTGTTTTTTTAAGCTAGATAGAACTTTAAATTGTAAAAAGTAACACAAAAAATTAAATTTTGATGAAATATTTTTTTTATGGTTTCAGTATACTCTGACAAATCATCATGAATAGACTCACGCTTGAACAACGCTACGAAATTATCCAAATTTACTTTGAAAATCAGTCGTCGATTCGCCCAACTTATAGACGACTTCGTCATTTTTATGGCGTACATAATCGTCCATCTGAACAAGCCATTCGTCGAACTGTGGATAGATTTCGTACCACATACTCTCTAGAGGATGCAATAACACCAACACGTCGAAGGAATGTGCGTACTGAAGAGAATATCGCCGGTGTAAACGAAAGTGTGGAAGAAGATCCAAATTTATCGATTCGTCGTCGGTCGCAGGAATTGGGGCTCTGTCCGTCCACTACGTGGAAAATTTTGCGCAAAGATCTCGGCCTACACCCGTATAAGATCCAGCTGGTGCAGGAATTGAAGCCACGAGACCATTATATGCGTCGTTCTTTCGCCGATTGGGCTCTAGAGCAGTTGGCAACTGACCCGTTGTTTTATCGCAAAATTGTGTTCAGCGATGAGGCGCATTTTTGGCTTAACGGGTTTGTTAATAAGCAAAATTGCCGCATATGAAGCGAGACCAACCCACAAGAGACCCTACAGACTCCATTACATCCAGAAAAATGAACCGTTTGGTGCGGTTTTCACGCTGGTGGCATCATCGGACCTTATTTCTTTAAAAATGAGGCCGGAGCTCGCGTTACGGTCAATGGAGATCGTTACCGCACCATGATCAATGATTTTTTGTTTGAAAATATGGATGACATTGATCCGGAGGAGATGTGGTTTCAACAGGATGGCGCTACGTGCCATACGGCGAACGCAACCATCGACTTATTGAAATCAAAATTTGGCGATAAGTTGATTTCGAGAAATGGACCTGTCAATTGGCCTCCAAGGTCGTGCGATTTGACACCTCTCGATTATTTCCTGTGGGGCTACGTGAAGTCACTGGTTTATGCTGATAAACCAGCAACAATTGACGCCTTGGAGGCCAGCATTGTTCGTGTTATTCGTGACATACTACCAGCAGTGCTCGAAAAAGTGGCCCAAAATTGGACGTCCAGAATGCGCTTCGTCAAGAACAGCCGCGGTGCCCATATGCCCGAAATCATTTTCAAATGTTAATGTCACTTATTGATCTTTCGAATAAAAAAAAAATTTTGATTACAATTTAATTTTTTGTGTTATTTTTTACAATTTCAAGTTCTATCGGGCTTAAAAAACACCCTTTATATCAATTTATGTTTAAAATTTGTTTTTAATGTTAAATTAAAAGAAAATTATAAGAAAAATTATGTATATCTAAATATGAATTGATATTTAAAAAGAATTGGAGAAATTGGTTATTAAAATTTTTTATTTTGAAAAATATTAGAAAAATTTTAATGCAAAAAAGTCGGATTCGGAGTCGCTAGTTTTTGTGGGTACTTCGACTCCGACTCCGGTACAAAAACCTCAACTCCGACTCCACAGCCCTGATATTTACATACATACAGAATATATAAGCACAATTTAAAAGATGAACGAAATTAATTTTTGTAAATTCCTACACTGCCCTCATACACTTTGTAAGCTAGAATTCATTGAACACAAAGTGTTACAAGCTTCATTAAAGGGATGTGTTGTGGTATGCAAAGTTCGCCGCTGGGTGTCTACACTGTTATTGGTCGGTTAACTCTCAGCTAGTAATGGCTGTTTGTAAGACGATTGTATTTAATGTATAACTCCTTACAGAATAATCTAACGATGTTCACACCTATCAAATATTCGACATCCTTCATATAACCACTACTAGTTTTATTGAAAAATTGTTTGCTTATTTGTTTGGATGGTTTATGTGATGTTTGCTCGAAATCGACCCAGTGGTTCCGCAGATATGGCATTTAGATTTTCCTATATATTCCCATAAAAATATCAACAAAATGCCCTCCATTTTTTTAATGTGACTTGAAAAGTTACCAAACCATGTCTTAATGTCTTATGTGTACAATGACATTCGGAATAGATCTTAATGTATATTTCATATAGCTAGAGGGCATAAAAAAGGGTAAAAATGGTAAAAGCTCCAACTCCCAATATCTCCTAAAATAATCAACCGAATTTCTTGAAATTTGGCAGGCAAATAGTGTAACATCTGGAAGGAACTAAAGCCTATAATTTGTGTTATTAGGACGTGAAATAGGGCAAGAGAGGTAAGCGCTCCCCATCCTTACATCGTCCATGCGGTTTTTTTAAAATTTGGCATGCAACACTGTAAAATCTAAAAGAACTTTAAAATCTACATTTTTAGAAATTCGAAAAATTAGGGCGTAAAATAGGGCAAACGGGGTAAAACCTCCCTGTCCCTTTGTCTTCTTAACTAATTATCCAATGGTAGTTTCAAGTCTAGAAGAAACTAAAGGCTATAAATTTTACCATTTACGGCGTAAAATAAAGCAAAAAGGGTAAAGGCACCCATTCCTATACCTTCTTAATTAACCGATTCTTTTAATATGTTTGTGTATGGTTCTTTACGGTTATTCTACTTCGGAATTTGAACCCACCACGGCAAATGCGATTGGCTACCATTTGAAATGGTACTTTCCGAGACCAAAATTCAAACGCGTTTAATTTCCAATTAGATTGGCATTTGCAATGACAATCAACAAGTCGCCAGGCCAAACGATGTCTGTTTGCGATTTATATTTAGGCACACCATGTTTTCACACAGACAATTATACGTGGCATGTTCTCGCGTCGGCAAGCCATCGACCTTTTTTGTGTTGGCTAAAGGCGAACTGACAAAAAATATCGTACACGCAATTGCTTTTCGTAATGAACATTGATTTTTTCTGTTTGATTTTCATACTTCAGGATAAAAAATACATCATTCTTTTATGTTTAACTTTTGAATATGTAACGAACCTTTTCATCGCCTTTTTTATTCACTAGAAATAAGTTAAATGTCAAAACAACGTTTGCTGGGTCAGCTAGTTGCATCAAACAATTATCTTCTTACGAATAAAGTAAAGTGAGTCAATATCATTTCCCGAGTTGTAAGATAATCCCTACATGTGTCTCATACAATTTTTAACATGCTGTTTCAAAGACTCTTCGATTGAGAAAAGCGTCTTTCGCTGTGTTGTGGAAGTATGTCACAGAAGAATCTGTTCGTGCAACAGTTTCTCCTATGAGAGGAATCTTCTACGATTAAGAAATGCGCTCGTTGACGATCTAAAACGCTCTTCATGAAATTCCCAGTCGACTCTTACACGATTGAAAATGCTAGCTGGGTTAAGTTAGTATATACATAATTTTTAATTGTGTTTGTAACATACATACATAAATCAAAAGAAATTTTATAAACGCCCACCACTGGGCTAGATGTAATTTTTTATCCATTTCTTTTGTTAAATATTTATACTTATAGAAATATTAATTTGTTTAATTGTTCACTGATAAACAACTAAGTTCAGAGCATTACAAATAAAAGTAGAATAACAAAAATCTTTTACTGATATGCCGTTTACATTGCACCGAAATCTTGTACATTTGATTTGAAAATTTTTTTAGGAAAAAAAAATGACGAATAGTTTTATGTGTAATAAAGCATGATACTCTGTTCAGTATTTCGTGCGAAATGTTTTCAAACTCAATATAAAAAAAATTTCTGTGAAATTATATTACGAAAAACATGCGAAATGTTTCTAGCAACATTTTTATTTTCCGTGCAGCTCATACATATTTGGGCTGTTCACAAGGTGTGCTATCAAGTCATTTCGTCATTATGTCCGATATAATATTTTACAATTGTTTAAAAAAAATACTGTTGTGTTTGAAGCAAAATAAAAATTTTAATGCTGTGTTCATTGATTCTTCGTTACTTTACATTAGAAATCTAAACTATAAGCGCTTGCCCACAGCAGTCATATATTTTTCTTGGAATTATTTTAAGACATATGACTTTACAACTTTATGACTACCTTGTGAATAGCCCAACTATTTCGCACGGAATTTTAAGCAACAGCTTATCATTTTTGTAATTTTTTATTTTGTGTTTGTGAAGTGGGGTGTATAACAAGCGTTTCAAAAAGAAGAATGTAGAAAAGTGCAAAAATTAATAATGCAATTATATTTTTTTGTTTTTTACTTTAGGATATTATAAAAATAATATTTTTATACTTTTTTTAATGACAATTATAAAACACATGGTTTTTGTCAGAGATGGGGGTAGTGCACTAATTTTGAAGTTTCAACTCACACTTAGTGGTAGTCCAAAATGATTACAATAATTTTGTTGATGTTAAGAGATGAATTGAAAAATTAGCAATCTCCCTGAATATAATTGATAGAAATGCGCTAAAAGCTATACATAGTTTGATTTAAAAGAAAGCAATCATTAGTTCATTGCAATTTTTTTCTTCGCTCATTTGAGTGCAACTAAAAATGTTGCACAAAATTTAAAATACAAAACTTGTGTTTTCATGATTAAAGCCAAGAATTATTCCGTTATTGACAGAATTTTATTTAGCTTAATATCCTTTGCTTATACACATCATTAGAAAAATCAAAAACCATGTACATACAAAATTAAAGTTTTTAAAATCTTAGTAATATTATGTTTTTGTACAGCTTTTTGATTGCAAGTTCAAATTTTGCATTACATATTTGAATTGAGTGCAGATTCTTGCATTCAATCAGCGTTTAGTGATAGTGAAAAAATTTGCAATGCCATTCAATTTTTTTAGTGCTAGTGAAAAAAAACCAGTCATCACTAAAGCTGGTAAAAAATAGTAAAAACTAATTTTTTCGCAGTTTTATTTATGGCGATTTCTATTCTGAGAAAAAAATGCTACAGTATATGCATGTAACACTTTTTCATGTTACCTATAATCACTCGAAGTGTTACATGTTGTACAACTTCAATCGAACAGAATTAGCTGCCTTTATTTACAACTATTACACTTTTATTATTAATGTAGTTCATTAGCGATTTTTAAAATTATTCGACTATTTGCTGCACACTTACTTTACGGTTTGGAAACAGACATTGACATCACTTATTGCTTGAACAAATTTAAAACGATAATAAATACATAGAATTTTCCACCAAAATAAAAAAACGATTTAATTCAAAATGGAGTATGCCGTCAAAGAATATTTAGATGTAGAATTCTTTTGACAAAACTTTTAAAATATTATGACAAACAAAATAAAATATTGGTTGTACAAACAAAGTAGTAAGTACCAAAGTTGTAAAACAGGGCAGTATGAACCCTTAAGTAAAAGTAAGGGTAAAACATGTAACATGTTTTGCATGTTTTTCATCAACATTTTCACAAAAGAACTTGAAAATTTTTCCCACAGTTGTATTTTTTGTACAAACGAACACAAAATGTAGAACATGTAAGATTAATGCAACATTTTTCTCAGAAAAGAAATCGCCATTAGTGATAGCGCCATGTTGGCTTAAATCAATATTTAGTGCATTACCCCCAACTATGGTTTTTGTTTCCCTTCGAAAAATAATGTTGTATACTTGTAACTAATAAAAACGTTAAGTTTTTAAAAACCGCGAGATAGATAATATTGATACATGACAAAATTTTCGTGTGAAATAATCAAAGTTGCTCAACATTTTTCGCAAGTTAGAACAGAGTACTAGGCTTAACACATGCATACAACTAGAGAACAAGTTAGAGCAGAATTATTTATATCCTCCGCCCACAGTTAGAATATTTGAGGAGTGGGTCATATGATAAATTCTGCATGATGCAAAGAAACCAAGATAACGTATTCAGTTTAAAAAAATTTTATGTTTCTGCGCATCTACGTCATATCAGCGTATTAGTACAGCTAAAATATATAAACACAAGCAAACAAACATGTGTATAAAATGCGGATGTGACGTCACTGTTGAGTTTTGTAAACAGGCTCAATGCGCAATCTTGTTTTTATTACCCTTGTAAGTATGGAACGACCTGCACGATATTTTACAGTGTTATTTCTATGAAACTGTGACGGATCAAGTATTATAACAATAGCGTTATTCGTTGCAGTTTTATGCGTATTAAAGTGTTTTCCGAGAGTGGGATTTATATGGGGCCTGTATAAATAATGGAATGATATTTAACGAATTTGAAATTGTGAAAATTCTCATATCAACATGTGAATTGCGCCACTATTTATGTTAGTTTTTGTAGCAGAACTTGCCACCAATATTATTCTTTTGTTTTGAATTTTCAAAAGCGAGCGTGTTTTCAACAGACGGACATACGAGATAGACAGACGGACATTTTTAAATCGATTTATAATTTCTCAAGGACCCAGAATTTATACTCTTGATGTGGTCTTATATAAATACTGACAAGGTTTCAAACGGATTGACAAACTTATGGCGATTTCTTTTCTGAGAAAAATGTTGCATTAATGTTACATGTTCTACATTTTGTGTTCGTTTGTACAAAAAATACAACTGTGGGAAAAATTTTCAAGTTCTTTTGTGTAAATGTTGATGAAAAACATGCAAAACATGTTACATGTTTTACCCTTGCTTTTACTTAATGGTTCATACTGCCCTGTTTTACAACTTTGGTACTTACTACTTTGTTGGTACAACCAATATTTTATTTTGTTTGTCATAATATTTTAAAAGTTTTGTCAAAAGAATTCTACATCTAAATATTCTTCGGCGGCATACTCCATTTTGAATTAAATCGTTTTTTTATTTTGATGGAAAATTCTATGTATTTATTATCGTTTTAAATTTGTTCAAGCAATAAGTGATGTCAATGTCTGTTTCCAAACCGTAAAGTAAGTGTGCAGCAAATAGTCGAATAGTTTTAAAAATCGCTAATGAACGACATTAATAATAAAAGTGTAATAGTTGTAAATAAAGGCAGCTAATTCTGTTCGATTGAAGTTGTACAACATGCACCACTTCGAGTGATTATAGGTAACATGAAAAAGTGTTACATGCATATACTGTAGCATTTTTTTCTCAGAATAGAAATCGCCATTAGTGCACCCTCTTTACTACCAGCTATGGAAGGTATAAAAACAATGTTAAGTAACGCACAAAAAGGAAACAGCAGTCAACTGAATGTTGTATCGCCATTAAACCTTCAGAGCTCATCCTAAAAAAACTCACTTTTTCGACTAAGTGTACCATATCTGGGACCCATGACCAATCATGGAACTGCGAAAGAAAATTATGTTATGGACTAAGATTCGTATATTTAAGAGTACTCGGTGCCGAATAATAGGCCTTATTACGGTTATCGTTGTCGAAAACGACTTTGTAGTATATTAAAGTAACACATAACCTGTGTTCTTTAATCTACTACAAAAATAGGGTGTTACCGAGAACGAGAACCGTAATAAGGCCGATTATCTGAATATCTATCTATATGAGTTTTGTTTGCTTATAACTAATTTTGGACCAAATTTCATCAAATTATCTCAAAAAATTGCGACCTTTACTTTGCCAGCTAGCTGGACGGACGGCCATTGTTAGATCCACCCAGAGAGTGATTCTGAGACGATCGGTGTACTAAAATATTTTTATTGTTACACACTTTTCTAGTGTTACACCTATCAGCAGAAACACATAATAAGCTCTCGACTGCTGTGGTGCGTGTATAACAACAAGATTCTGCTCGAAATATCGTTAGTTGTTGTTGCAGCAGCAAGACCTAAAGAACAGGGGGGTTATTATGTAATACGATTCGAAAGAAAAGATTTACGAATTCGTACAAATTGTATTATGTAGTACGTTTTTTGAAAATTTATTTTCGAACGTTCGGAAATATTTTTGTGGTATTTTTTTTACCCCTTTTCGTAAATTATAAATTACCCTTTTACAATTGCAACTATATAATACGAAAGCAAATGTCAGTTCATGTAAATTTTTCGTAAATTATTCGAAAGGTGCTGTGCTTGCGAAAACAATAAAACATTTAAAAATGTAAGTAATTAAATAAAACTTTTTACAAAAAGTGTAAAATATAATTTAAAACATACCATTTCCTCTATGTATATTCAGAACTGTGAGTGACTTGAAATCACAATTTATACTGTGTTTGTTGTCACAACTCCTTGTTTTTAGTCTGAAAATTTTTATACATAGAAATTTTTTTAAATTTGGGTTGTGTTTAGGGAAAGCTTAAACAAAGCAATGTTTACAAAACCAAGACAGAATATGGTGATGGTTGATTTTATAATTGCACATGCATATTGAGCAAAGGGGCACCTCAATGATGCAAATGCTAAAAGCAAGTCGAAGGATTTGTGGCATAGACTATCAAAGGATTAAGATGCGGTTGGTCCACCGTATCGTGAATTGAAAAAAGTGGAAAAAAGTGAGTTTTCATTTAATCGATTTTGTATTAACTATTTTTACAAATGTGCTATGTTACTAGGTATGAGAAGATTAAGCCGAAAGTTTTTCACGAAACTAAAAATAGTATTTTTATAATTAAATTAAATTTGATGTATCTCGTATTATTTTCCGTTGAACTCTTTCTGCAATTGCATCACTTTCTTTATCGCTATCTTCCAACCACAATGGAACAGAATTTATGTTTTTAGACCGTTATATTTTTATAAATAATTACACTACGTGACAAAATTCCAACAAAGTCGTGACCAAATGAATCTGACAGCTAATCTTTATGTAAAATTTTCCGCTGAATCCGAATATGAAGTCAGCAATCCATGGTTATTTTAGAAATTTTATAACCTTTCATTAGAAAGAAAGAATTACATAATCCGTTTAAAATTTTTGAAGTTATTTGCATTTCAGTCACAGCATCTTTTTTAAAAACACAAATAACGGTTATTTTGGAATATCTCATATATATCTACTTTTGACAATTCTGACTTCATATTCGGATTCAGCGGAAAATTTTACATAAAGACTAGGTGTAAAATTCATTTGGCCAAAAAATTGTCACGTAGTGTTATTTGTTATTTTATTTTGTTTTGAAGTTTTCACTTATATTTACATTTTGCGGAAAATTTAACGTTTTTTTATTAACGCTTGTTTTTCAAAAAATTTCTGTCAATATTGACAGGTACTGTCAAATTTATCGGCTATAAATTTGGCAGCACTTTGTTTTTCCCTTTTTTTAACAAATACAAATCTGTGGGGCTTTCGAACGGATTAGAAAATACCATTTCATTTTCGATACGGAAATTTCTTTCGAAAGTATTTTCGTTTCGAATCGAATTACATAATAAGGTGTTGCTGAGACTTAAATGATTTTATAATTTTATTTATTTATAGTTGGACAAAATGTAAAGACCGATATTCCTGATCTGTCAAGTGAAGAATTTTATTACTCTTTCCCTTGGACCTTATCATTAACTTACATACTTACAGTTGGCAAAGTTGAACGAAATTCCAAATATTGTACACCATCAGCCCTAAACTCCGACAAAGCATTATAATAATAGTCCGCCCAAACAGGAGCGTAGAACAGCAAGCCATTCAAAAGAGCAAATATCCCGGTAAATTGTTGCCATGCTTCGTTATTATCCAAGAATTTTACCGTGGGATACAAAGTTAAATGTTCACGCAAGTAGGAATCAACCCTTTTTGCTCCGTTCAGCTTTCTTACTTTAGACAACAGCTCCCAAGTGCAGTCATTTTCAGTTTCCGAAGAAGGTTTCACTTTTGAGAATTTCAATTCCAAAGCCTTTTGATCATTATTGTCTTGGCAGACCCATAAGTTCTCCCGATAAGTTAGTTCTATAAGGAAATCGGTACTACACAAGGCTGTATCGTGGGCATGTAATACTCCCCCTTTAGGCATTTCAGAGATATATTGAAAAAGAGGTGATCGTTGAATTTCCTCCAAAACTTCAAAAACATGTTGGGATGGTGTAAACAAATGGGGTGTAGCTAAACCCTCTTCATATTCCTTGGTTTTTACTTCCATTATAATTTGATTGGCCTGTAATTCTTCGTGGGTTAGAAATACATCCGCTCCAAGAGTTTTGGATTCTTCATAGCGAAAGAAAACATCACGCAGGGAATTATAGGCATCTGGGGTAAGACGGCGAGATGTTACTGCTTCAGGTTCCACATGTGGTGGATGTTGGATCATATGATTGGCTCTTGAGCTAAAACGTCTAGCATCACAGTAAGTTACCAACATAAGAACAGCCAGTGTCCAAATGAAATTATATGCTTGCATTACAGTTTTAATCTTATTTTTTATTTCTTTAGTTATTTGTTTCTAAGTGTTGTGTTCTTAACGGTAGCTTTTCGCAAACTACTTCTTAATCACTAAAATAGTACTTGCCGTCCTATTGTTGGTTAAACAAATCAGTTCTAATCAATATACTACATACATATATGTATGCATGTAATGTTGTGAGTGCATTGCACATGTTCAAATTGTACCGATATGTCTACAATGTAGTGCTGGGATACTATCGATATTTTCTACTATCGATATATCGATATTACTATCGACTGAAAGTTTGTACTTGCGCAGGAAAACTTTAACTAGTTTCTATTAGGCTACATTCGTTGTTTTTTTCACTTTATTGAACCTATGAGACGTTGTACCTTTCTTAAGGAACCGAAGTAGCAGGAACTGACTATAAGATATTCTTTTGCAACTTTAAATAATTTTCTTAATGGTTTTTGATTCTCAACCCAAAAAGGTAACCAATCTAGCGGACTTATCCTCTAATGGTCGTTCATTGTTTTGTCTCATGCTCGCAATTGCAATTGCATTTGGATTTGCATTTTTTTTACATCATTACAAAAATATTTGACATTTTAGTCCCTATATAAACATGTACAAATTTCGACTTATGGCCAATTTTCGGGATTGATATTAAAAAACATTTATGTTTAAAATCGTTTTAAATACAAAATTCTCTTCTTCACTAAATACTTAAATCAAACTTAATTCACCGATGTGGTACAATTAATTTCAACTTAAGTTTCTATTGTAATAGTTTAGCAAGGTGGCCTCAATATCACGACAATATAACAACAAGAGGCAAAGCAATAACAAACAGCTGTTTCTTGAGAACACTTTTTACTTTTTTAAATAAAACTCAAAAAATCAATCTGTATTTAAATACGATTAAAGTTAATATGAAAATTAACTTAATATAGATTTAAATACTATCCTGAAAATTGGGCATTAAAGGCCTTTAATTATTAGTAAAAAGCACAGCTAAGCAATCCATACCACTTGCCATTCCTGTTGTTTGTATTCATTGCTGTAATTCAGCACGAATTAATAATAGCAAGTAAAAATTTGCGGCAAAAAACTGTGTGTGTATAGCTGCGTTTAGATGTCTTCATAGCTGTATTTTTTCCTATCGATATTTTCGATATTTTAAGACTATCGATAGTACTATCGATAGTTTCCCAGCACTACTACAATGTGTTCGTTCGTTCGTTCAACTGCTATAAAATTTTAAGTATTGAAGTGATTTTGTTGATTGTTGTTTTATCTGCAAGCAAAAAAAAAAAAAACTTCGATTTAATTTTTGTAGATTTTTTTAGTT
Organism: Pollenia griseotomentosa; assembly: GCA_963931875.1. NCBI lineage: Eukaryota > Metazoa > Arthropoda > Insecta > Diptera > Polleniidae > Pollenia > Pollenia griseotomentosa. The sequence continues at coordinate 168,867,907 of OZ007562.1, read as the reverse complement.
CAGTTTAGTTGTATTTACACAAATGACGCTAGTGTCGCATGTTATTATGGTGCAAACAAATATCTTATCACCAGCATGAACCAACTATGTAGTGGAGGAGGAGGAGGAAGAGGAGAAAGTGATAGAGTGAGTTTTAGGGGGAATTTGATAAGAATTTTTAGTTAGAAATCGTTAAAAATAGTTAAAATAATATTTAGAAATTTTTAATAGATATTAGATGATTTGATATTCAGTCAATTGGCTATCGGTAAAATTATGATTATCTATATTTATAAATTTTAAATGTATTGTTTCGTTTTTTCTTTATAAAACGCGTTTCGGTTTATTCTCTTTTTAATAAACCTTTCAGTTATTTAAATTGAAAATCAGCTTAATTTTATTGTAATTAAAGCTCGATTCACTAATGCGTTCCAAACAATATTTTTGTCCGGACAAAATTTTTTTTATATTGAGTTGGATTTCAACTTTTGAAAGAGAGAGGGAAATTATTTTGTTTGGCAAGGTTTTTCTTGAATTGGTTTAATTTTATATTATTAATAACATTTATATATGACGTTCTATATTCCAAATTTTTATGTTTGATAAATACACTACGCGAATTTCACTGGTTTTAATTCTTGTTCAGGGGCCTAATTCTGGGAGTCGTGATCGAGTACTTTCTCGATTTAAAAGCAATTTCATTTCTTATATTTTCAGTCGATACTGAACGAATCGAAATTATTTTTCAGTATTGTGAAACTCAAATTAATGCTTTACAACACTGAAAAAATAATATCACTTCGTTCGGTATTGACGGAAATAATAAGATTATAAATTGCTTTCGAATTGAGAAAGTACTCGATACACCCAGAGAAAAACATGCTTAAATATGGTCACCTCCAACAAAACTATTTTTAAAGAAAATTTTAAACATAATATGGTTAATGTAACCATATTATTGTCATCTACAACCATATTATGGTTGAATTAGACCTCCATCAGGAAGCCACAACCATATTATGGTTGCCTCCGAACATGTTATGGTCAAAAATAACTAAAACATGTTTAACACTTATAATAGCATGATTGGTTTTTAACCAAAGCATGTTGCTCTTGAAAAAGAGGTAAATACTTTCGTTAATTTTAAAACAAATTACTGTCATATTTAACCATAACATGTTTAGAGGCAACCATTATATGGTTGTGGCTTCTTGATGGAGGACTAATTCAACCATAGTGTGGTTGTAGATGACAATAATATGTTTAAATTAACCATAATATGTTTAAAATTTTCTTTATAAATAGTTTTGTTGGAGGTGACCATATTTAAACATGTTTTTTCTCTGAGTGTAATGACTGTTGGAATCAGGCCCCAGAACAAAATGAGCTGAGATACCACAGTTTTCAATTTGTACATAAAAGTTGAATTGAGCTGCCACATCATATAGTGTTTTTGCATTTATATTACAAAAATTGTTTTTTTGCTGAATAATTAAATAAAAAAAATAAATATAACTAAAACTAATAAAAATTCATTTTTTCCTTTTCTTTTTTTGTCTATTTCCTTTAACACACTTTTAGAAATCAATATAAGTTGTTTGCTAGTTGCGCTGCCATTTTGCATAATTGTTTTCACCTGTAAACCATATGGTAGCTTTGTTATTCCGGACACATTTTCTGTAATGGATGAATCGTTATGCAGAATACTCACAGTAAAAATATTATTCTCCGGACAAAATTATTGTTCGGACCGCATGAATGAACCCACCTTAAAAGTGAAATGTTCACAAAATTAATCCACTTCTGTTATTAAGGCTGGCAGTCGTGACCAAATACTCGGACGCAATTTCATTTCTATACTTTTTTTTCAGTGTTGTAAAGCATTTATTTGATTAGTTTAGTGCCGACAGAAATAAATAAAAATAAAACTGCTTTAGAACCGATAAAGTATTTTTCTCGCTAAAAGTAACGATTTTTAAACCCATTTGGAAAATACATTTTTGTGTTTGGCGACATGGCGATTGTTTTTGGCGGTTCTTATAGAAGTAGGTGATTTATAAGACGCATTTTACCTTGTTTTTCATAATTAGATGAAACAATGTATGAGTATTGGTTAATTTTTTTCTTTTGAATTTTGCAATAACGAAGTTGCAATACTACTGCGCTTGTTTAAGAATATAAATTGCCAGTTTGTTACCCAGAAAACATTAAAAAATTGTTGCTATAGGAATTTGGAATAAAGTTTAAGCTCTCTTAAGCCCTTATGACACTACATTTTTTATTCATTAATTGATATAGAATTGATAGAAAGAAACAGTAAATGTTAGAAAGAGCTAACTATACATAATGTAAATAAAGATTTTTGTTTTTTTTTTCTCTTGTTCAAGGCGAATTAACTACAGGTGGTGTCAAAACGGCATCTGCTTTTGACAGTTCGAGCTTATTTGTTTTGATTTGTTAGTGTTTTGCTAATAATGGTTGACATTTCGAGCTAATGGCACTAACAATGCAATGCAAAAAACCCTATGTTGTTTCTGTTGTTTTTGGATTGTTGTAGTTCCGACACCCCCTGTAGTTGAATTCGCCTTGCTCTTGTTATGGTTTTGTTTCAGGGATGGCGTTAAGAATTTTTAAAATTGTACCAACAACCTTTAAAACTTTTACTTTTTTACCCTAATTGTACTAAAAGATTTTTTTTAGTTGAAATTAATTTTATTTATGTTCATAAAAAACACCAAAAAAAAGTATTATAAATCTTAGTTTAAAAAGTATCAACAAAAAAGTACAATTGAAACAACTTAGCCATCCCTGTTTTGTTTATTTTATTAAATGTTGCCAACTTTTTGTTTATGAGAAACCTAAAAACAGAAAGCGGTAAATCGCTGAATTTGCCCATAAACCGCTGATTCAGCAACACTTTTAATATTTCAAGCTGGAAATGTCAATTTTAAGTTAAATAATTTTACATTTTTTTTTGACATAACTTCATTTTTTATCGATAACCTTAGTAAAATTTTTGACGGTTTGCCATTTATCTTAATACAGCTTAACTCTTTGCACTTGGTAAATTTTTGTATTACATTATATTTGTACTGCTCACCAAAACTTGAACAATGCATTAAAAATGTAGTGTCATAAGGGCTTTACATTTTCCTTATCAGAAGTAATTATTTGACACTTTTTTAGAAAGAGTCCCATAACTACCTGGGAATCGACCCCAGGGAGATACAATTTTTGACGGACTGCCATTAGTTTTTTGTTCATAACATTTTCTCAAAACATACTTGCCGTTCATCTACTTTCCTTAGGGGGGTTACAATAGAAAGATGGCGTTTAATGAAATTTTTAAATTTAATTAAAATTTTTCATCTTTTGTGCATAGCTTAAAAAAACTGCAGTCAAAGTAGAAAAACTGCTATTTCTTCCACTTCTTCATTTGTCATGGGCCAAAACTCAAAAAGCGAAAAGTTGACACAAATTTTCGTTTTTTGTTCCATAGTTTTTGGCTTCAACTGCAGTTATTAAACCCTGCTTTTGTGAAAAAAAATCAAAGTTTATAAACAAATTTAAAACATTTATGGCTTGTTTTGGAACTTTTCTATGAGTGTTAACAACATAGCTGCATTTTCCAATTTATTATGCCGTTTTAAAAAACAAAAATTTCGAAGATTTGCTATTCAGTTATTTTTTTTTTTTTTTTTTATCAAAAAAAATATGTTTGTAAAATGACTGCGCAGATTAGAAAAACGTTAAGCCTTACTTTAAGATAATTTTACTCAATAAACCAGCGTTTAAAAAACTGCAGTTAAAGTAGAAAAACTACATAAATAGACTTTTATTCGACCTTTACAAAATTTATTATTATAAATCTTATAGAATAAATAACTCTAACGGTAATACGGAACCAAAAGTTTATAAATCGCTAACTTATGTACCAAAATTTTCGGAGAGGTTCTTCTTCTTTTATTTGCCCATCCGTTATTCGGATATTAGCGATCATACAATATACAGTACATTTTATAAAACATATAATTAATTAATTCATTTTGGAAGTCTTTTTTACAATTCAGAAATAATCAGTTCTCTATTTTTGGCGGCATATAGGAGACTTCGTTCTTCACGATAACCTGTCCATTCTTGAATATTTCTTAACCAGGAAAGTTCTCTTCTACCTCTAGCGCGTTTTCCTTCTATTTTCCCTTTGAGAATTGTTTGGATAAATTTATATTTGTCGTTTCTCATCGGGTGTCCCAAATACGATATTTTACGGTTTTTAACGGGTTTTAAAAGTTGTCGGTCCAGGTTCATTCTTCTCAATACTTCGATATTTGGGACGTGGTCAGTCCATGGTATCTTCAATATGCGCCGGTATACCCACATTTCAAATGCTTCCAATCTTTTCTCATCCGTCGCTTTAACTGTCCATACTTCTGCCGCATATAAAAGCACGGACCACACATAGCATTTGATAAACCGTGACTTTGTTGCAAGACTGATGTCATGGCTGGTCAGTACCTTGCTGTATTTAAAGAAAGCATCTCTCGCCATCTCTATACGACATCTTATTTCCTTTGATGCGTCCCATTGATCATTTAACAAAACTCCTAGATATTTAAAATTTTTTAAACGTTTTTTTTACACGGAGAGATTAGAAAAATCTAATATTTATGATACGGAAAGGTATAGAATTGCGCATAAATCTTATAACACAATAGGTAGGTTATTCAATAATATGAAGGATAAAATAAATATGTTGGAAATGTCGAATGTAGTTTATAAGATACCTTGTGGGGGAAATGTTAATGGACAATGTGGTAAAATATATGTTGGTACAACGAAGAATAAACTGAAAACTAGGTTAGCAGGACATAAGTCAGATCAAAAATATAGACATATTTCATCCCAAAAAACGGCTTTATCAGCTTATTGTGCAAATTTAAACCATTATCCTGATTTTGAAAATACAACAGTTTTAAGTACGGAAAATAATTATAAACGTAGGCTTATGTTAGAAATGTTGCAAATTATAAATGTACCGACAATATCGAGAATTAATTTTAAGTCAGATACTGAAAGTTTAGCCCAAAATTATAGGAAATATGGAAAACTTTTTTTTTTTTTTTTTTTTTTTTTGTATTTAACTGAAAATTGTTTTTTCGATTTTTTGTTATATTTATTTAATTTGTTAAAAATTGTTACTTTTGTCAAAAATTTAAGAAAAACCCTGAAGAAGGCACACAACGGAGTGCCGAAATATTGGTTTAATAAATTTAATATATTTTTAATATAAAAAAAGACCTCAAGCTTAATTAAATAATAAGAAAAACTACCTTTTCGTCAACTTCTTCATTTAACTAAAAAACCGTTTTTTTCGTTGCTCAACAATGAGGCTAACACAGTACAACATTTTTCAGGTGATTGATTCGGGACTCAATTCTGATATTTGTTTATGAAAGTAGACCAAAAAAGAAAAACTTTTGCATCAGTAGTTTGGTCAAGGTAGCTCAAATAATAATTTAAAACTTAATTTGGAGTTAGTAAGTATCGTATAGGGGAATTTGTCACGTTTTAGGCTCTTTTGTTTGTCATAACTAGGGCAACCAAAAATAAGCAATTGCTTTTTTTTTTGTTTACAAGATAGAAAGATTTTGATTGAACAGAAATTCCGATCATAAAAAAACAAAGAAAATGAGCTATATTTGTTAGGGCTTTTTTTTGCTTATTTTGGCAATATCGGCTTTTTTTTAGTTATTTTTGCGATATCGGCTTTTTTTTACTTATTTTGTCATTTTAAGATAATTTTTCATTTTTTTCATACGAAAAAAAAATTATTTAATAAATTTTTGCAAAAATCGTTGTTTTTTTTTTTTTTGATGTGACAACTTTTTTTATTTGTACTAACAAATTCACCTTTTTGTCAAGGCGAATTCATGAAATCGCCTTACTTTTTGTGCTGCTACAACTCTGGTTGAAAAAAAAAACGTTTAAATCAAAGTAGCCAAGTTTTTACTGTCAACAAATTTACATTTTAAAAATTTCATTGAATTGTTGAAAGCATAACATTTTTAAAACTTTTTAAAGTTGTCTTAGTTTAAAAACAGATAAAATTACCTTCATAGCCTCTGCGTTTTGGATGTAAGTATAAATTTTTTTTAATTTATTAAAACCTTTGTTAAAATTGGTTTATTGTTTTATTATTTAGAAAATGCCTAAAGTCAAGGAAAGCAAATCGGTTTACTTGAGCAAGCTAGTCAAACAGTATCCAGATTTAAAAACTGATGGATCAGCTTTAGTGTGTAACGTGTGCTCAAAACCTTTATCTGTTGATAAAAATTACAACATAAAACAACACCTGGATTCAAAAAAGCACAAAGATCTAAAAGAAAGAGAATCAAAAAAAAATTTACAACAAACTTTTCTACAAAGTTCTACAAGTTCATCGGCCGCCGATAAATTTTGCATTGATCTCTGTGAAGCCTTTGTATCAGCAGATATACCATTATACAAAATTCGACATTTAAAAGTACAACATTATCTTCAAAACTATACATCATTCCATATTCCATCTGAATCGTCTCTTCGAAACAAATATACAAAAATAGTTTATGAATCTACAGTTAACAAAATAAAGGAAGAAATACAAAAACATTTTATTTGGGTCTCTATAGACGAGACCACCGATGCGTCGAACAGATTTGTGGCAAACGTTGTTGTGGGTATACTGCATGTGGATGAAAATATTTCAGAAAAAAGATTTTTAATAAAAACAGCTGTATTAGAAAAAGTCAATCATTCCACTATTGCACGTTTGTTTGATGATTCAATGAAAGAATTTGACCTAGATAAACAGAAAATTTTTCTTTTTGTAAGTGATGCCGCACCATATATGGTGAAAGCTGCAAAAGCCATTGCTGTATTTTACCCACATATAACTCACGTAACCTGTCTTGCACATGGAGTTCACAGAGTTTGTGAACATATAAGAGAATACTACTCAAATGTAGACAAATTTATTTCAAATGCTAAAAAAACGTTCCTTAAATCTCCTCCAAGGGTTCAAATCTTACGAGAAACAGCACCAGATATACCACTACCTCCACAACCAGTGATAACTCGATGGGGGACGTGGATAATGGCTGTAAATTATTATGCCAAATATTTTGATAATTTCGTAGAAATTTTTTCAAATTTAAACTCTACAGATTCTTCAGCAGTGCGTATATGCCAGGCTTTAATGAATGAAAATAATTTGCGCAACCAAATATTGTTCATTTCTGTAAATTTTGGGTTTTTACACGAAGTAGTAACCAAATTGGAAACAAAAAATCTTTCATTGGTTTCCCAAGTGAATATAGTTATGGACACCGTAAGAAAAATTTCCGGTGTTCCAGGGGATATAGGCGACAAAGTGAATAAAAAATTTGAATCTGTTTTATTAAAAAATGAAGGATTTTCGGTACTAAAAGATATTGTGGATATACTGGGAGGCAAGCGGCATTGCGAGTTCAATCGTATAAAATATACCTCAGAGCAAATACTCAATTTTAAATATGCTCCCTTAACATCTGTAGACGTAGAAAGAACTTTTTCTATGTACAAAAGCGTGCTGACTTCAAATAGACAGGGGTTTCTTTTCGAAAATTTATCGCATCAATTTATAATTTACTGTAACAACGCATTCAACGAATAAAGTGGAAAATAAACCATAAATTTTAATTGCTTTTTTTTTTATTTTAACAGCTTATTTTCATGTTTTTAAACGCTTTTTTTAAGAGCTTAAAACTGTTTTTTTAGTGCTTATTTTTGGTTGCCCTAGTCATAACTCAAGAACCACTAGTCCGAAAAAGCTAAAACAAATTTAAAAAATTAAGAATTATTATTCCTTTAATCTGTTCATACAACGTTTCGTTACATTAGCAACAGTTTCGCAGTTAAAAATATATGTATGAAGAAAAAAAATATTTTTTGCCCAAAAGATTTAAATTTTTTATTTTTAATTCATAAAAAATCCAAAAAGGTAAAAAAAGTGTCAAGTCCCATTACTTTCACGTAAAGTCGCATAACCTATGAACAAAATGACACATAAATCTTAAAAATCGATGAACGCGTTTCGCATTTATTCACAATTAAGTAAAAGTATAAATTTCAAAAATTTGCTCGAGATATCCACAAAATTCTTTGGAATTCTTTTTATTGATTCTTTAGTTTGCATGAAAATAAACATTCCGATTCATATTACAGCTATTCTTAAACAGAAAATATGCGATTTTTGTATCTTATCTATGCATGGAAACAAAATTTAGAACATTTTCAATTATTGTCACTATCCATCCTCGTTGAAGTTGACGCTTGTGGTTCTGATGACCTTATTTTCTTCGTAGGTTGTTCATATTCATGTTCTGAGTCTGCATCATCATCCGAGATAGACGTAATATTCAAGGGCATGTTTTGTTCAGTGTGTCCACAAATTTCAAACTGCATAATTTTAGAACTCCACCAACAAACCTCCGCAAGCAATGCATACAATTTTTTGCCTTTGAATCGCTTTTCCATTGGCATGGTCACCTGGTGGGACCTCTCTCCTTGTTCGTCCGATTCCTGAGGTAATTTTGCCAAAAAGGTTTAAAGGTGGAAATGCAAGAAATGTAATTTTAACGTCATGGATGCATTGATTTTTTCAAAATAATACAGCAAGTTGTCCACTCGTGTCTGTATGTCATCTCGCTGTACACGGTTCTTTCCTAAAACGCCTTCGATGACTTGTTTCAATGCGTCCCATGCACATAGGTGATTATAATGGTTCGAAAGCATATTTTTGAAAGATTCGCTTTTCATTAATTTTCGTATATCCGGTCCATTAAGAATACCTGTTTAAAATATAAAAAACAACATTTACAAAAAAATTATTGATAATGCGAATATATCGAAGTGAACAAATTTAGATATGACAATATTAAAATACTGACAACGATACGTACCTTTTCTAATTTAAGCTTCACTGAGTTTTGGAAAGATGGATTTCAAACAGTCATAGGCGTCATCAATATCGTTGACTACCACTTTGACGAATTTCCCAGCTATTCCTAATTTCATGTGGAGCGATGGCAACAAAATATCATCTAGATCCTTAATCTAAGGTTTATTCCGTAATTTGAATTGTTTCTCGAGCTCGGGAGTTCTTGCTTTCCAATCTTTGCATTGATATTGATTTCCTGTGTGTCGTGAATCCCAATTACAAAGAAAACAAAAGTATTTTGGAAAACCGCCCTTTAATACAATGCCTTGTATTATGTTGACAACCTTTAGATCGCAACAAATCTTCCATTTGTGTATGTACATTGTAGTTGATTTTCTCCAAAATTTCGTCCAATGTTTCATACGTTTCCTTCATAGTTGTGCTGAATCCCAATGGAATGGACGGTTTTTTGTTCGTTTTGTGCAATAGCACAGCCTTCAAACTTGAAACTGAACCATCGATTAATAAACGCCAGTCGCCAGCGATATAATCCATTCCCAATTTTTTCACTAAGCCTGGGATATCATGGGAGTAGGTAAACGTATTTGGTTCGTCAACGGAATAAAATTTCTGAAAATCAGCTTGGCGTTGTCGGTATGATGTTGCGCTGACATTTTGCTGTGTCAGTTTTCTGCTTTTCAAAAATGATGTCAACATTTCGGAGTTTTGTTGTGATAGTCCCATCTTAGCCACAATGTAATCCATTTCGATTTTTGTTAGCGGTTGTGGTCCATTATTGTCAATATCGGGTGTCCAATCAGCATCATTCAAATTGGTGAAATCGGCTTCGGCTTGCAGCGCGTTCATCTGGAAGTGTGGCAGTAAAAGCAGCAATGTATACTTTTGTTTTAAATTTTTTTCTGTTTAATCCAGCACGAGAATTTTTGCATGCGTAGCACCTGGATTCATCATGTCCAGTTACGTCTTCCACTCAAATTACTGGCTTCATCAAAGAAAACTGTCCACCTTTTCCATGTATCCACATTATAAGGGTAGTATAACAATTTTTGCACACTGTGTTCGGCGTAAAATTTACACCACTTAAATCTGCTTCATCAAAATAACGACAATACGCTGTTTTGAATTCCTCAGTAATCAATTTTTTTAGATCCAGTTGGCCTCTTTTTGGGACGATATGACCACAAACGTAACAAAAATTATCCAATTGTGGGCACTTGTTATTTTCTATATTTGGAAAATATATTATATGTTTTGTTATTATTCACTTTTAAAAACCGGGGAAAAGTTCACTCGTACTTCTCGCGTTTGTCGACTCTTGTTAAATGGCAAAAATCGATCAAAGAGCACCTATAAATACTACAAATATTTCAATATTTTACTGGCAGGTACTTATGAAATATGTTTTCGAAACGTTCCAAAACATGAGCACTCATAAATGTGGGTGCAATTTCTGTAAAAAAATCATGCAGGTAACTAACGGAAAACCCCAAATAATGAAAAAAGTGCATTTTCATTTTTTCCTTTAAATTGTCCACTCACATTTATTAACGCTTCTTACTTTGATACCGCAATCATAAAAATCAAATAACCTTTTGTTTATTACTTTTTTTTATTCTGAGAATCATAAAAAAAGTCATCAATGTTTTTTCCAAAGAATTTTGTGGATATATCGAGCAAATTTTTGAAATTCATAATTTTACTTAATTGTGAATAAAAGCGAAACGCGTACATCGATTTTTAAGATTTATGGGTCATTTTCATAGGTTATGCGACTTTACGTGAAAGTAATGGGACTTGACACCTTTTTTTTACCTTTTTGGATTTTTTATGAATTAAAAATAAAAAACTTAAATCTTTTGGGCAAAAAATATTTGTTTTCTTGATACATTTATTTATAACTGCGAAACTGTTGCCTATGTAGCGAAACGTTGTAATTCTTAATTTTTTTAAGTTTGTTTCAGGTTATTCGGACTTGTGGTTCTCGAGTTATTTCAAACAAAAGAGCCTAAAACGTGACAAATTCCCCTATACGATACTTACTAACTTCAAATTAATTTTTAAATTATTATTTGAGCTACCTTGACCAAACTAATGATGCAGAAGTTTTTCTTTTTGGGTCAACTTTCATAAAAAATTTTCAGAATTGAGTCCTGAAATCATGTGTTGTATTGTGTAATGGATGTGGGACAACATGGTTCTACGTACAAAATATAACTTTGTATTATAGTTAGAAATAATTTTTGTAGATGTGTTATTGGAAAAGTTTAATTCCCGAAAGTTAAACAAGAAATAAGCATAAGGATAATCCAATAAGAGTGACCATTTTTTTTTTATTTACATACATATTTTATTCTTTTACTTTGTATTCTTTAATACGATTTTTTTAAATAAATAGTTTTCTGTTTAATAAGACAAATTTTTGGCATGGCAATAATGGGATTTAAAAGTTTAATCAGAATAACAAGCTTATGGTACTGTCAAAAATTAACGAAAAGCTTCTCAAACGCATTAAAAAAAAAAAACAAACTAAAAAAACATTAATCCCGTACGGAATGTAAGATCAGTTTCGCACTTTCCTTTAGCAAATGAAAGTTTCACAAAACTAAGCAAAAAGTTTGCTTATATTGAATATAGTTTGCCACAAATGATTTAATATTCTTGGAAATGACGTAATATGTGTTATAAGTTCAGGAACCTCGCCTGCAGAAATTTATTTTACGGATTTAAACCCCTTAGGGCCATTATTACAACTTGAAGTTAGCTAAAGTTAGGATTAAGTTGACAGATAGAAATGTGTTATCTGTCAAAAAGCATCTGTTATCTGACGGATAGCAGCTAACGCCAAGTTGTAATAATGACCCTTAGTGCATCTTTTAGCTGCACAAGTTGCATTATTTTTATTTTCGTTTTAAACTAATTTTTGGAAAATCGCAAAATTTCCAAGCCGAAATGGCTTAAACCGCGAATTATATTTCCAGATAATTCTACAAAGTAGCTAAAAAAAAGTATATTCTTTGCGAATTTGTTGGTTAATTCCTTTTCAAACACTTTAAAAACTCTTAGTTAAACTTTTCTTCTTGATCTAACAAGTAAAAACCCCTTAAGATTCCTAACGTTCGTTTTGTGAAACAACTCGTAAAGCAGTTTTGTTAATTTAAAATGTCTTTTCTAAAGAGCTTGTATAACTTTCCCCTGCCTGGCGTTTTCATTGTCGCACGTTTCGCTGCAATGAAAACTGTTCGTATTTCGCGATACACCAGCGGTACCATTTAAATTGTAAGCGCACAATTAAACGTTAGGCAAAAAGACAAATCTTGAAAAAATATGGTTGTAAGAAATTTAATATGTTTTCAAAGTTATCATTATTAAGTTGTTAAAAAATAAATAATTACTGATTATTTTAATTTAAGCTCTAGGTCTTTTTTTAAAAAATTTTTAAATTATTTATTTTTTCGATATTTCGCTAACCATCGGTTAGCATCGTCCTGACGATGTAATCAGTAATTAAATAAAAAAAAGGTCAAACAAAAAGTTATATATAAAAAATAAATAATTTTCAGTCAACAATACTCAAATTTATAATTGCGATAAACATTGATTTGTTAACAGTAACTATAATATTGCTTATATTTAATAAAAATAATATTTTTTGTGTACGAAAACAATACATTGTTGCAATAAACATAGTGTAGTTGGCGTAAACATTCCCAACCATATTTTTTTCTGCGTGTAATTAGATACTTACTTATATAAATGTTTAAAAGAGCGACTTATAGATTGTCATTGCAAATGCCAATCTAATAGGAAATTAAAAGCGTTTGAATTTAAATGGGACGTCTGTGGCAATCATCGGAGTTCGTGGCAGCAAAACATTTGGTCTCGGAGTTTACCATTTAAAGTGTACCATTGCATAGCCGTGGTGGGCTCAATTTCCGAAGTAGAATAACTGTATAGAAAAATACATAAACTTTTCAAAAGAATCGCGTAGTTAATTAAGAAGGTATAGGTGGGGGGTGCCTGTACCCATTTTGCTTTATTTTACGCCGTAAATGGTAAAATTTATAGCCTTTAATTCCTTCAAGACTTAAAACTATCATCGAATAACTAATTAAGAAGACATGGGTAGATGGAGGTTTTACCCCGTTTGCCCCAATTGTTGGAATTTCCAAAAAATTTATATTCTTAAAATTCCTTTAGATTTTACCGTGTCTGCATGCCAAATTTAAAGAAAACCGGTTGATTTGTTAAGAAGATGTGGAGAGTGGGAGCGTTTACCCTTCTTGCCCTATTTCACGTCCTAAATAATAAAATTATAGACTATAGTTCCTTCCCGATGTTACACTTTTTGCCTGCCAAATTTCAAGAAAATCGATTGATTAGTTAAGTAGATATTGGGAGGGAGAGCTTTTACCCGTTTTGCCCTATTTTATGCCCTATTACGATATGAAATATACTTTATGACCTTTTCAAGTGACAATAAAAATTTTTAATACGGAAAATGGGCCCTCCATTTTGTTGATATTTGTATGGGAATAATATATAGCAAACGCCATAACTCCGGAACCACTGGGCCGATTTCGTGCAACCTTCACATAAGCCATCTACAGTAATCCCCAACGTGCGCCCTTAATTTTAGTTGAAGTCGGTCGACCTGTTTTCGCAGTTAGTAGTGACATCAAAGTGTACACTTCTTTTTATATATATAGACAAGGATCAACGGTGGGTGGATTACACGCAAAGGCTATGAGCCTTCGACTCCTCGCTAGCGATACTAAACCAAATTTGTTGAGTTTATCAATAAAGCTTTAATGATTCTCTTCACAAGTAAATATATTTTAAAGTTTTACATAACATAAAATTTATCCCATATCAATTAATTAATTATTTGGTTACAAATCATATACAATTTCAAAATAATAATTTATTAAATCTTATTTTTTTTTTGGCTTGTCCACACTTTGGCTTAGGGGATAACTTTAACCCATTTGCTATGTAGTCATTCCATTTACGCTGCCACTTTATTAAAGCCTCCTCTTTTTGTGTTGAATTTAAGGAGCTAAAGTTAATGGAATTGAAAGCCAATTGTTTCAACAATCTTAAGTCCGAATGAGCTGACGCTATAAGGAAAGCCATATAGAAATCATGGGACAAGGGTTTTGCCCTGAGGATACTACCACTCGATAATCATTGGCAAAAAGATGTGCCAAGGGATGATTACGTAAGTCAGACAGCAACAGCAATACCTGATTCGATATAGGAGTAACTTCGATAGCTATACCATATTTTTTTACACGTTCCGATACCAGTGGATGTTTAATTAAAGCATATCCATGGCCAATACGTTTGGAGCGCAGCTCTACAGCATCTAATAGGTTTTCGTCTGCCGAGGTGCCGAACCAATTCGTTTCACCGCCATGGAAAAAGAATTGAATATGTTTAGGCATTTTTAACAGTTCAGGTGCGAAATCTTTAAGAGGTTGTCCCAACTCCTCTTGACCGACCAAATCAAAACCAGCGACAAAATCGGGATATTTTTCCTGAAGAATTAGTTTGGAACTTATTTATTTTTTTTATTTGTTTATCTTAAGAAAACTTACCGCAATTTCCAAACAAGTTTTTATATATTTTTCGATACTACAACTACCAGCACGACGGTGGGGTGCATAGATCACTTTGGATCCAATGAAATCTGGATTTGTTTTCATAAATCTGTCCAAAGTTTCTTTGTATATACGAACAGTATCAACTTCTGTGTAGACGGTGTCATTCAAATCATACAGCTGTTACAGGCAGGGACCGAAATAGGGAAATATTAAAGCAAAAGAGCATAAAAAAGGAAGTGTCGTAAAACTGATTCAAGTTTACCATATTGATTCTTATGAACTAGTCTATTATAATATATATTCAGCCCAGTTATGAATAAAAATTTCCCGGGAGTTTTCTCCCTTCTCCTATTTTTCCTATGTAAATCCAATTGTTAAAATGGAAAACGGGAAAAAACTCCCGGGGAATTTGTATTCATAATTGGGCTAATTGCCTTTTAAAGTTTTTCCAGCCCGAATAAAAGTAAGTTTTTAATTTTTATTTTTTTAAGCAAACCTGAATTTTTGTTTTTAATTTTTATTTTCGTGCAAAATAACAGTTATTTTTGCAAGAAAAGTACGTGTTTTAAAAATTGAGTTGACTTAGGCCCGTTTTCACAACTTAACGATAGCTAAAGGTAGGATTTAGTCGGCCGTATAAAAAGTGTTCCATTATTACAACTTTACTTTAACCTACCAGGTAGGATGCACCTGAATTTACTTTTTCGCTCACTTATGGTTAAAGTAAAGTTTTAATAATGCAACACTTTTTATAAGTCCGGTTAAAGTCTACTTTTAGCTATCGGTAAGTTGTGAAAACGGGCCTTAAAATATTTACTTTAATCAAAGATGGGGGTAGTTAGTGCACTCATTTTGTAGTTTCAACTCACAGTTAGTGATAGTGCAAAAATATTGCAGTCATTTTGTTGATGTTGAGTGATGAATTGAAAATTTGCAGCCTCACCTAACATGAGTGATAGTGATGTTAAAAAATTTTGAACTCAAAAAAAAAAAATTGTTTGATTTAAAAAAAAGCAATCATCAGTTTATTGCAACTTTTTTTTTCTTCACTCATTTGAGTGCAACTAAAAATGTTGCACTAAATTTCAAATCAAAGACTTGTTTTTTCATAGCCAATAATTATACCGTTATTGAAAAAATTTCATTTTGTTAAATTTTAAAAACCATGCACATACAAAGTTAAATTTTTTAAATTTTAGTGAGACAATATTTGTATGCAGCTTTTTTGATTGCAAGTTCAAACTTTGCACTATTTGAATTGAGTGCAGATTTTTGCATTCAATCAGCGTTCAGTGATAGTGAAAAAATTGCAATATCACTTAATTTTTTTAGTGGTAGTTAAAAAAATAGCAATTATCACTAAAGCTGGTAAAAAAGAGTGAAAACTAATTTTTTTGCAGTTTTATTTAGTGACAGTACACTGCTGATTTAAATCAATATTTAGTGCACTACCCCCAACTATGATTTTAATGTTAGTACATAAGATATCCCCCTGATCATAACATATTAAAAATAATCACCCTTATCGTGGTTGGCAATTTTGTGTCGTTTTTTGGCGTTTTTTAGGCGTTTTTAGAAAATCGCATCGCGGTTGGCAAAAACGACAGCGAATACGACACTGAATATAATTCTACTACAAAAAAGGTATCGCAGATGGCGTATTTGCCTGTCAAATGCGCTAAAAACTGTCGTTAAGTTTTTTGCTCACGACAGAGTTTATTTTTTGATAAAAATTATTTAAAAATGGAGTCAAACAAATCGTAAGTTATATAAAAAGCAACTTTAAAGCTTTTTGTTTCAATTTTTGTTTTTTGTTTCTATTTTTTTATATTTTAGCATAAAAATTACCACACCCGCACAATTTTCCAAGTTGGTGGAGATAATGGAAAAAAAGCCGTTCTTGGCAAAAGGGTATAATAAAGGATTAAATAAAATTAATACAAAAGATGAGTGTCCATTCCGTACAGGCGAAGGTTGGCTGATTTCTGTGTGGCATCTTTCAATTTAGGTGAAATTGTTGGAAGTACATATTTAAATGCCTCTTTATTAAGCCTAAAATAACTAACAAACCTGAAGGATGGACTTTTTACATTTTGTCCAGCAAATGCATAAATAAATACACAGAAAAAATTATTAGTAGTTTTTTATCAATTAAAAAAATTATTTAAAAAGTATTTAAATTTAATTAATGTGATAATTGAATCAATTATTTTTTTTTATTGAACCAAAATTAAAAATATAATTTTGATTTAATTAACATTTTTTTTTGTTTTGAAATAAATTTTGAATTAAAATAATAATTAAATAACAAAAAATTATTTCGTTAAAAATAAAATAATTTAAACTTGTGAAATTGTTGTTGAAAATTGTCAAAATCAATCAACACATTGTTTGAAACGGCAAAGTTTTTTGATATTTTTTTTAATAAAAATTAAAAATATCATTTATTGAAAAAATAATGTTCAAAATATTAAATTTTTACAATTTTAAGTAATCAATAAAATCATTTTGGTAATAGGTGCAAAATCAACAAATGGGTTGCTTGATTCTATGAATTTGGTATAAAATTGGTGATTAGAGAAAATTTTTAATTTTTTCTGTGTACTTACTTTTTGTCAGGCAAAGAAAATACATTGCATTGCTGCCTTAAATGCTTCTTTAGATGATTTTCCGAATTATTAAATTCTTCTTCGTCTTCTGATGATGAAAAAAACCAATACTCAACATATTTGTTAAAAAAAATATTTATTTTTATTGGCGCAATTGTATTTATAACGTTTTTGTTTTTTATAATCAACAGCTTAAGAAAAATAATCAGCTGTGATTTGTTGACATTTTCATAACAGGGTGTTTCATTAAAAAAAAAAAAAATTGAGTAATCTGTTACAAAGCGACTCTCTTACAAAAAATAGAGTCGTAGGCGTAGGCGAAAAGTTTCCACGATACCATTCAATTTTAAATACGACAACAAATGCGACATACGCCTAAATACGCCTACGCCAACCGCGATAAGGGTGAATATCTAAAGTCAACTGAATTATTATAACACGTATACTTCTTTAGAAAATAACTTTTGGTTTTGCTCAGAAAAAAATAAAATTCAAAAAATCCCTATTATTCTTTCTCAAAATAACAAAAACAAATAATAATTTTAATTTTTGGTCAAAAAAATAATTACAAATATTTTGACGTCTAATAATTATCCAATGAGTATTATAAATAACCTAATTACCAAAGCAACAAATGAAGAAACTCGGGAACAAACTATAAATAATACATCTGGCATCACCAAACGATTTTATAGTCTCTCATATATACCAAAACTGACAGAGAGCAAACAAATGAAGGAGATAATAGAAGATGAAACAATATCAGTAGCTCATAAACCCAATAAAACAATTAGCACACTATTTACACAAACAAAAACCAAAATTGAAAAATATGATCGTAGCAATGTTGTGTACGAAATTAAATGTGAGGGTAATAATGACGAAACGTGCGGTAAAGTGTATGTTGGAACAACCAAAAGAAATTTAGCTACTAGGATAAACGAACATAAAGCAGACATTGACAAATTAAAATACTCAACAGCTTTAGCCCTACATTGCATTGATAATAAGCACACACCAAATCTAAACGATGTTAAAGTACTAGACGTAGAGCGGAGGGTAAACAGAAGATTTACACTGGAAAGCCTACGAATACAAGAGAGACTTAATACGGCTGTAAACAAAAAAGATGACAAAGACCGAACGAATGCAAATTACACGATTGCAATATTATAATTTAGTCCATTGATGCCCACGGTAGTAGTATTGGTGAGAGTGACGAAATAACACTGGAAGAAAACAATTTGCTATTCATTTTATTTAGTCGTCAGCGAGATTGCGACGAAAGCACATGTGTGACGGGTGTTGTCATTTTTTTTCTGTTTCTTTGTTTAACAAAAGGGAAATTTAAAATTAATGAATGTACATATTTAAGTAATACTCTTGGTGAATGTATTTATTTTAGTAATACTCTTGATGAATGTATTGATTGGTATATATATATCTATAATACATACATATATAATTTATATATGCGGACATCTGGATAGTATGATATATTTCGGAATAAAAAGATTCTTCGAAGTGTTTATAAATTTTTCCTCAATTAATCATTGTTCAATTTGCAATTAAAAAGTAATAAAATCTTCTAAGTTGATACTCTTATTGCAGTTACGTAATAAAAGCATATTTCTCAAACTAGAAGAATTCAGCTTATTCCGTTTTTTTGAGCAAATATAATTCAAATCTGAAAATATTTGTTCGCAAAAAATTGTATCCCACAAACTCGAAATTTTACAGGGGAAGGTTTTTTTTAAATAAAATCAGTTTGAATAAATAATATTTACATTATAAATTTTAAAATAATGGCTTTTTTCAAACTGATTTTATTTAAAAAAAACCTTCCCTGTAAAATTTCGAGTTTGTGGCATAAAAAAGTAAGCAATAAAAATAGTGCGAAACCAACAAGTTTCATTAATACATCAATAAAACACATCTTCTTACCCAAAAATTTTACCTGCTGTCACATTTGCTTTTATGTGTATAGGTTTACACATAAATTGTAGGAAAACAAGACTTTTTTTAACTTGTTTTTTAAATATTTTTACTTACTTAAGAAAAGTGTTTTCAAAGAAAAAACCCACCGACGCGATTGGTACAGAAACAAAAATATTTTTACAAGCACAAAATACCAACAAATTATTGTGGCTATTTTTCTTAATAATTTCTGCGTTTAGGTACGTCTTTTTAACGAAAGTAAAAGTGACCCTTTTCAGGTACAAAGAATTTTTTTCACAAACAAAACACATATTATTAGCTTAAATGCAAAACAATGTAGATATTATTTGAAAATTACAAATTAATAGAATACAATATTTTTTTAAATTATATTTCTTAGTTTTTTTAAATGTCTTATGACAAATAAGACATTGCATGTCATCAAAAGCATTTTGTAATATAAAATAATTTTCGACTGACATCATTAATAAATCGCAATAATTTCAATTTATGTGTTAACTCACAGCTGTCTCGATGAAGATTAAAATGTAAAATAAGACACAGAAGTTCTGCCAGTGTAGTTTGTCTCTCCCACTCAACATGCTGATTTCCTATTGGTTGATTGATGATCAAGCAAAAGAGCGTAAGTATACGTGTGAGTTTAATTTGCTGATATCAGCCACTACTGGGCATCTTTGATTTAGTCCATTTTCATACTGTGATACTGACATTAAGAAAAGTTTAAACTGTGATTTTTTATTAATTATACTTTTATATTTTTGTTTTATGTGTGTGTTTAATTGTACTGTATGTATTGTTTAAAACCGCATTTAAGTTAAAAATGAAAATGTAAATACAAATTCAAGATTTTATGTAAGTTAAATTGTTCTTTAAATGTTATTGTATTGTTTTTGATGTTAATGTATTGAATATTATTGCTTTTTATAATTTGTTGTTACCAGATTTCAATAAAAATTATCCCTGAAGAGGTAGGAAAACAGCCTACGAAACGTCGGAGGAAAATATGAAATAAATCTTTTATTTACATATAGGAAATAATTAGACCTTGAAAGCCTGTTTGGAAATCCAAAAAAAACTTTAATATAGTAGAAAAAGGTCGATAAATATATAAAAAACAATAAATAATTATCGGAGGGCCCGCCGAATTTAGAGAAAACTATTGAATCGAAGCAACATAATGAAAGACTTTTTTATACACATTAAATTTAAATATGACGCTGATACATGTTTACAACTGAAGAAATATTGTAGAGAAATTAGAAGATTAGCTAAGCAGTCAGAGAGACTAAAATTTTTACTTTCATGCAGGAAAAATGGACTTTTGCCAACACATGTAATTAATATGACTAGAAACGTTAAACAATCATTTACATCAACGAAAATATCACAAGAGCTTGAAAAAGTAGAACAAAATTTTCACGTGAAAATTCTAAATCTAGAAATTAAGGACACGAATCTTAATCTTACAGCCATACGCAGATACATTGAAGAAATAAAAACAAAAATCAGAGCAATACTTAACTCTGAAGAATATACAAATTTCATAAAAAGGCAGGATACGAGTTATAAGAGTGTGATATCTACTGATAAACATATACACGCAGTCAAGTTACAGAACTTAAAACGGAAACAATTGGACAAATACAATCTTAAATACAACCCATCTTGGTTTGTTAATAAAACAAATGTTACATTTCCAGAGGAAAGCAAGTGGCTCCTTTCCCTTGGGTCCAAGTTTGCACTACCGGTCAACGATAACAACTTTTCTACAATTCACTTAATTGCAGATTTGGAACAATGGGTACAGACGATTACAGATGACAGAGAAAAAGAAATAGTAAGAACTAAAATAGCTAACAGAATATTAACACACAAGAGAAAGGTAAAAAACAGCCAGAAGGAGAAATTTATATTAAACATATATGAGGACACAAAACGTTTTATAAAAATACACAAGGACGAAATAGTTATAACGAAGTCAGATAAAGGCAATAAAACTGTAGTTATTTATAAAAAAGACTACATGAAGGAAATGGCCACATTACTGGAAGACAAAACCACTTACAAATCAATAAGAGAAGATCCAACCCAGAAACTGCAAAGAAAAAACAACAAAATGATAACTGAGTTATTTAAACATAACTTTATAACAAAACAGGAAAAATACCATTTGACATCTAACGCAGCCACGGCCCCAAGATTATACGGCCTACCAAAAATACACAAACCAAATGTACCCTTACGACCTATTTCATCCTCCGTTGAAGTCCCGTGCTACAAACTGTCCAAATACATTGGAAATATCCTAAAAAATATTATATTAGATAAATATAATATAAAAAACTCAGTAGAGTTAAAAACTAAACTAAAAGAAATAACACTGGCTGATGACGAAATTTTAATTTCTTTGGACGTGGTATCGTTATTCACTAACATACCGATTCATTTAGCCATTAGTAACATCATGACCCATTGGAATGTACTGCAAAACCATACTAAAATACCTAAGTCTCGATTTCTTGATTTACTCAAATTTGGTTTAAACGATAACAATTATTTTATATACGGGGATACTTTTTATAACCAGACGTATGGTATGCCTATGGGCAATCCGTTGTCACCAACGATAGCAGACATTGTTCTGGACACTTTGCTGGAGAAAGCTATACAAGAACTAAAAGATAAGAATGTAAACATAAAACTAATAACTAAATACGTTGATGACCTATTTGCCATAATTAGGAAAAATGACGAAGAAGAAATATTAAATACTTTTAACGGCTACCATAAAAAACTTAAATTTACTATTGAAAAGGAACAACATAATGCCATATCCTACTTAGATATGAAAATCTATAGAGAGGATAATAAACTCATTACGGATTGGTTCACAAAATCGGTCGCATCCGGACGTTTAATTAATTATTACTCCACACAACCCATGAAACAAAAAACCAACACCGCGATAAATTTAATCAAAAAAGTTGATCAATTAAGTGATACTAAATTTAAAAACAAAAACTTAAAAATAATTACAAATATTTTGACGTCTAATAATTATCCAATGAGTATTATAAATAACCTAATTACCAAAGCAACAAATGAAGAAACTCGGGAACAAACTATAAATAATACATCTGGCATCACCAAACGATTTTATAGTCTCTCATATATACCAAAACTGACAGAGAGCAAACAAATGAAGGAGATAATAGAAGATGAAACAATATCAGTAGCTCATAAACCCAATAAAACAATTAGCACACTATTTACACAAACAAAAACCAAAATTGAAAAATATGATCGTAGCAATGTTGTGTACGAAATTAAATGTGAGGGTAATAATGACGAAACGTGCGGTAAAGTGTATGTTGGAACAACCAAAAGAAATTTAGCTACTAGGATAAACGAACATAAAGCAGACATTGACAAATTAAAATACTCAACAGCTTTAGCCCTACATTGCATTGATAATAAGCACACACCAAATCTAAACGATGTTAAAGTACTAGACGTAGAGCGGAGGGTAAACAGAAGATTTACACTGGAAAGCCTACGAATACAAGAGAGACTTAATACGGCTGTAAACAAAAAAGATGACAAAGACCGAACGAATGCAAATTACACGATTGCAATATTATAATTTAGTCCATTTTCATACTGTGATACTGACATTAAGAAAAGTTTAAACTGTGATTTTTTATTAATTATACTTTTATATTTTTGTTTTATGTGTGTGTTTAATTGTACTGTATGTATTGTTTAAAACCGCATTTAAGTTAAAAATGAAAATGTAAATACAAATTCAAGATTTTATGTAAGTTAAATTGTTCTTTAAATGTTATTGTATTGTTTTTGATGTTAATGTATTGAATATTATTGCTTTTTATAATTTGTTGTTACCAGATTTCAATAAAAATTATCCCTGAAGAGGTAGGAAAACAGCCTACGAAACGTCGGAGGAAAATATGAAATAAATCTTTTATTTACATATAGGAAATAATTAGACCTTGAAAGCCTGTTTGGAAATCCAAAAAAACTTTAATATAGTAGAAAAAGGTCGATAAATATATAAAAAACAAAAAAATATTAATCCGAAAATAAATGTTATAATCTGATTATTATGAAAAAGGGAAAATTATTGTAAAAAAGTTATAGAAATAAATTTTTAAGACCCTTGTCCGATTGTAAATTATTAGGTAAAATTTAGGGTAAAAGCTATTATGTATTTAAATCTCTCTTTAAAAGAGGTTATTAATTGAATTTATAACAATTAAGCTTTGATTTAAAACTTAATTTTAGTTTTCCATCTCTTTGCACATTTCGACTACTAAAAAGACACATTTTGATTTAAAAGAAGTTGATTTTCTATATAAAAAACATCCTTTAATTTTGTTAACTGCAAAAATCATTATCTGAATAAACATAAAAATAGCACCTGTTCAACAATACTGTATTAACTCAAAATTTTTTTTTCACTTTTTGGAAAAAATCGACAGGTATCATTCATATCCACCCGCTGTAAAAATATCCAGCTAGTTGGTCTACTTTTTGGTAAAGAAACGGTTGGTTTAAAAATCCTTTATTCATATGCCTTTCATATAAAATTAAAAATTTTTTTGCTTCTACTGCAAATTTTGAAATTTTGATTTAATACAGTTTTGTTGAACAAGTGCGATATGTTTTCGTTTGATTGTGTTGGCTCCAAAAGCCTGATAAAAATTTAACAACGATATTTTAGTATCTCACAAACGACTTTGTTTATTTCATTTCGATGTCGACCAACACTTTTTGAAACTTTACAGATTGGGAACCTAAAATTATCAGAATTGAAATTTTGACGAAATAAGGTCGTCATTCACGAAAAATACTTTGATTGTCAAGCGATTTTAGAAAAACATTTAAGTGATACACGATCTTATACTTGTTATTAGCACAGGATTCTTAATTAGAGTATTTTTATAACCTAAACATGTAAAGGCACAATAAAAGTTAATTAATCAGTGAGTTTTTGTCTTATTACTTTTAATAAAACACTTTTAGTAAAACAAAAACCATATTTTATAATTTGTTTTTGTTTTCAATGTAATTTAAGCGAACGAAGTCTTCGTTCGAAATTCGTATAGCCCCACCACTGAACTATTTTGCAATTTTGAGAAAACTATAGTTTTGTATTTTACTGGTTACAGATTAGCGTTGCCACTTTCTCTTCATAACAAAATTTATAAGCGATTTTAGCCACTGAGTGCAAAGCATTTTACAAATATGTTTCTATCGCAAAATAATACTCTAAAGGGTAACTGAGGCATATTTGTATCTTCTTTGGGCTTTGAGCAAGTGCGGGTGTGGCAAATTCGGTTCCCCCCAGAGCCTCATATCTGTATCACTGCAACGGGCTTGGGTTTACATTACTGTAGCTCGGTAAATTGTAATAGAATTTCCCAAAACAAAATTCGTCTAATTTTAAACGATTTTGAACAATTTTACCGAACAGACAGGTAACTCTTTTGCTTAATAGTGTTAAAACTGATACAGTAGAATAAATAAAACTTTTCACAAATCGAAATCATTTGTTTATGTATTTTTTGACACGTATTTAACCAATATTAAAAACAAACTAAATTATTTGCCTCATCCTGTTTGTTATAGTATATGGATTTAACTGAAGTTCCTTAATGAGTTTTAAATTATTTTACATTAATTTTCGAAGTATAATGAGACTAAATTAAGTAACCGTCAGTTGTATTTTTAAAACACTGCCACTATTATCTGAGTGTACAATCTAAAATCAATAATTTAAATTTCATATTCTCGATCTGTAAAACTTATATTTGTTAAGTTATTGGGGTTAGTCTTCTTCATATCTCTACAAAATTAATGTTTGCCCTTCTTCTTGGCTCCTTTTATGCTATCACGCATTTTTTCTCACATACTTACAACTGGCAAAGTAGAACGGAATTCTAAATATTGTACACCATCAGCCTGGAACTCTTTCAAAGCATTATAATAATAGTCCTCCCATACAGGAGCGTAGAACAACAAGCCATTGATAAGAGTAAATATGCCTTGTAATTGATTTCAAACTTCATTGGCATCTGAAAATGTTTTTTCGGAATATGATGTTAATTGTTCACGCAGTCTGTTGTCAACTGCTGCGTTTCCAGATAGGTTTCTAACATCAGACATCAATTTCCATATGCAGTTTATTTCGTATTCCGGGAACGGTCCATTTCTTGAGAATTTGAATTGCACAGCCTTTTGATCGGTACTGTTTTCGCACATCCATAAATGTTCTCGGTAAGTAAGACTTATAACATAATCTGTACTACACAATGCCGTATCATGGGCATGTAATACACCTCCTTTAGGCATTTTAGCAATATATTGATAAAGCGTCGATTGTTCTATTTTCTCCAAGACTTTAAGGAAATGTTGGGAAGGTTTAAATAATCTGGGATCACTCAAACCCTCATTATATTCTTTGACTTTCTCTTTCATAATAGTTTCATTGGCTAGTAGTTCTTCTGCTGTTAGCGGCATTTTTGCTCCAAAAGTATTGTTTAGTTCCTGGAGAAAGACAATATCACGTAAGGTGTTATAAGCCTCTAAGCTAGGACGTTCGATAGGTCCATAATCGGGCTCCAGAGCAGGCAAACTTTCAGCTCTACAGTTTATTACTAACAGAAGGACAGCTGGTGCCCAAAGGAATTTAAAAACTTGCATTACAATTTTAATTTTATTTTTCACTTATTCCTGGTAATTTTTGTTTAATTGAATATTTTTTTTCTGTAGCTTGTCTTCTTAAAGGTTGCTTTTAGGAAACTATTTCTTTATTACTGATGTAGTACTGTCGCACAGTGGGATTTTTTGTGCAATAAGTCATTTTTTCGACACATAAAATTTAAAAATGTAATGATGCAGTTTTGTAGAAAATTGATTCAGTATGAAGAATCCATAAACAGTATTCCAAAAAAACGTTTATTTGTCTTTGAAATAATGAAGTAAAGTCACATGTAAATTTTGGTCCAAAATATTGAAAACTGTTTACGCACTTCTAAAGTGTTTGTACGTAAGATAATTTTATTGCTCTGATTTAAATAGTGATTTTCTTCAAATATAGCCTTTTCTGCGTATTTAAAAAAAAAAATTATAAAATTCGCTCATATGGTTTAAAAGATATGATAGAATAAAATTTGTTCTATAATGTGCCGTGATTACAAACTTCCTTGGAAAAAAAAAAGGTTGCTCGGTCGTGCTCGGTACTCTCGCTATAATAAAATGAAAGGTAAGACTCCATACTATCATTTAAAAAAAAAAAAAATTTAAATAATTAATAATCTTTTATAAAATCATAAAATTGGTTTCCGATTTCATTAAATTTTTAATTTTAAAAAATTACAAAAATATATTGCATAATTTTAGGCACGTGCGTTATAATGACATTAAGTTACAACAATAACTTATTTAGAATAGATTAAAAACAAAACCATATGATTTAACAACAATAAAAATAAAACAATTTGTGAAAATATCGAATTGGAAAAGATATTATTAAAATGAGTTTATTTTCTGTGTTATATAGTGAACTGAGTTACGAACTCATTAATTGCAATGCAAGTTTGGAATTAATAACCGATTTCATTACATCAAAAAATGCAATGCTTCAGGATGAAGAAATCGGGTATAGTGAAAATAGCAATTCAAAAGAGGTTTCTTGGTTAAAAAGTACGTTTAAAGAGTTATACAAATTTATATGTGTAAATGATTTTTCCTATTGTGTTTTTAGATGTATTTGAAGTATCACTTAATAGCGAGCCTAGTTGTTCAACTAAACTAGGAAGGCCAGCAAAAGATTTCGAAGATTGTCAAGTTCGCACAAAGAGGTTCAAGGCAGCTGAATTAGCTTCAAAATATTCACAAGAACATTTGAATATGGCAAGTAAAGTGATGGGTGGAAATATACCAACTCGGTGTTATATTCGTTCGCCGGCTATACTAGCAATGATGATGGATGCAGAGCTTACAAAGAGTCAGTATGAAGCCATCAAAAGTTTTCTCAAAAATGAAGGAAACGATATTTTGCCACCATATGCATGTAAGTGGGGTTGCGATGGTTCCTCTGGACATGTTGAGTATAATCAGAGTTTAGCAGCTGATGTAAGCGATAAAACTTTGTTACTGGCATGTATGGTTCCGTTAAGTCTACAGACAATTTCTCAAGACGAATGTTGGCGAAATAAAAGTCCGTCATCAACAAGATTCTGCCGTCCTATCTCCTTTGAATTTACCAAAGAAACAAAAGAAAAAGTGCTAAGCCTTGTTGAAAAAATTAATTTAGAAATTGCTGCTTTGAAAAATACCGAAGTTGTAGTATGCGGAAAGCAATTTTCGATCAAGCATAATTTCGTGTTTACAATGTTAGATGGCAAGACAGCTCAAACTGTTACAGGTACATCTTCAGCAGCTGTTTGTTACATTTGCAAAGCAAAACCAACTGAAATGAATAATCTTAAATTAGTTTCAAGCAAAGCTATTGATGGTGAAGCAATCAAAATGGGTGTTTCCTCCTTACATGCTCGCATAAAATTTATGGAGTGCATACTTCATATCGCCTACAACAAACCATTTGAAAAATGGTCCGCGCTCAAGGACGAACACAAAAGTCTTAAACTGGAAAACAAACTTCGAATTCAGAAGGCCTTAAAGGAACAGATGGGTATACGAGTGGATGCAGTTCAACAAGGAACTGGGTCTACTAACGATGGAAATACGTCCAGGCGTTTCTTTTCTAACCCCGCACTTGTTGCCGATGTGACTGGTGTAGAGGAGCAACTAATTGATCGATTTCGCATTATACTACAAATAATAACTTGTGGCAAAAAAGTTAATTCCTTGAAGTTCAACAATTTTGCTCAAGATACAGCAAAACTTTTTGTTGAAAAATATAGTTGGTATTATATGCCAGTAACAGTACACAAAATACTAATACACGGAAAGGATATCATGGATGCGGCAATACTTCCTATTGGCATGCTTTCTGAAGAAGCCGAAGAAGCCAGAAATAAAGATTATAGAAATTATAGATTAAGGTTCTCCAGAAAATGTGATAGAGTTGCAACAAATACAGATGTTTTTCATCGACTTCTAGTATCGTCAGATCCTTTTATAAGTAGCATTAGATGTCAACCCCGTAAACAGGTTATGGAACTTGATGATATAGTTACAGAAATGATAGATGATGAATAAAAATCTATATTTAAATGCATGTATTGAAATTTATTTATAAAATAATTAGTTTTGGCAATGAAACAAAAAGTTGTGGGAAAAAATATAATATGGATTATATGGGCGGTGGGTAGTGGGCGTGGTTAATTTTGATGAAACTTAATTTTATTCTTAATTGAGGTAATAAAAGGCTCTGTGCCAAATTTCAAAAACTTTGGCCCAAAAAAAAATTTTGGGTTCTATGGGCGGTGGGTAGAGGGCGTGGCCAATTTTGATGAAACTTTATATTTTTCTTAATTAAGCTAACCAAAGGCTCTGTGACAAATTTCAAAAACTTTGGGCCAAAAATTAATTTTGGGTTCTATGGGCGGTGGGTAGAGGGCGTGGCCAATTTTGATGAAACTTTATATTTTTCTTAATTAAGCTAACCAAAGGCTCTGTGCCAAATTTCAAAAACTTTGGGCCAAAAATTAATTTTGGGTTCTATGGGCGGTGGGTAGAGGGCGTGGCCAATTTTGATGAAACTTTATATTTTTCTTAATTGAGCTAAGTAAAGGCTCAGAGCAAAATTTCAACATTCTACGAGCACTCCTTATATTTTTTGCCAAACATTGTATGGACAAATCCCTCTGTGTGTCGTCTGTACTTCTTTATATACCTCGGCGGTTTCAATTTTTCCGATAATTATATCCATACAATTAATTTTCAACACAAAACTTTTCGGTTTAAGTCTTCTAAATTTTTAATAATTTAGATTTATTTACACAAGTGTCGAATTTTTTTTGGACTAAAATTAATGCGCAAAAAAACTATTTCACAAACATGACCGAACTTTGTAGAGAAGTGGATACAGGGTGGGGACGGGGAGGTAAAATATTATTATTTAAGTACGTATTTTGCTACAATATAAATGTACAATTTTTATCTTAATTCAAATCAACAATATTTGTAGTTGGTTTTGTTTAAATGTGCTAAATTCCCATTTCATACTATTAATAAACTGAAGTTTATTGTTGCTCTTATTTATAATTTTTTAGTTTTTAAAATTTTATTTTTTTGTCTTTCTTTAATAAAAAAAATTTTTGAATGGGCTCAACCTGTAGTTTTTATAATTATGATAGTTCACTATGATTTTGTTTTATAGAATTATGAGATTCTTAAATTAAAAACAGCCTACGAATATTGTGAACACGCTTCATTTTTGGCTAACGCTGTCCACCACAAACTGCTAATTTGCACGTCGCATAAAATTTTCGCCCCCTATGAAACCACAAATGACAAAATCCGACTCTTGTGTTGTGGTTTTCGACAGAAGGATTTTTGTGCAGCACCAACTCTCAATATTTTGTTTTAAATAATATTTCCTAATAAAATGCTATTGTTTCATCCCAGCTAGCATAGGCTGTTTGTTCGACGGTTATGTTTCAAATACAACTCCCATAAGAATCTTCTGATGATTATCTGACGAGTAACAAAAACAAAAAAAATTGTTTATTTTTCAAAATGTTCCTTTTTGTTTTCAAAAATTCAACGATATCTCTGAAACTACAGGGCAAATTAAAAAACAATGTAAACACGGCTTCAAGAAAATACTGTTGCCGAATTTCGCATTTTTCTGTTAACTGAATATGATCCACCGTTTTCAATTTATTGCAATATATGAAGTGAAAATGCCTTAATTTTGGACATAACGGTATATCTCGAAAAGTAGAGCTGATAGAGAAAAATGGAGATTAGATTTAAAATCAGTGACCAAAACTAAGTAAAAATTTGCAATCAAATTCCCGACCGCAAAATATCTGTTCCGCAGTGTAATCGCTACATTCATCATTATCGAATCCCTTTACGATCAATATAAACGTCTTTCGCTGCGTTATGGAAGAATCTCTCATACGAATCAGCACGTGTCACAGTTTCTCCCGTGCGAGGAATAAAAAATGACCATCAAAAACACTCTTTGTGAGATTCCCAGTAGACATCTAGACGATTGAAAATGCTAGCTGGGATAAAATATTTTTTTACAAAATTCTATTGTTGCAAACCAATATTTTTGCTTACCGCTCTGATGTCATCTGTAGAAGAGTTTGCTAAAAACCGTAAAAATGTGAAACAGCGGTTTCGGTTTTAAAATTATTAAAACCGGTCGGTTTTGAAAATATCCCAATAAAACTACATAAACATATTTTTTTATTTGTTTACTTGATTACAAGCTGATTTATTACTTGAGCGATTAAAAAAGCATTCAAATGTGATTCAAACCTATGAAATCATTAAAAATGATTAACATATGACTTATTCATATTCTCAAAATTGTATCAAATGGATTCTTTAAGGTTATTCTTCGGTAGGGTACCATTTTCTCACAACGAGTGTATCATTTATTATCGAAAAATTAGCTCATATGCGTTTATTTTGTTTGTGAAGCTGATTCCTCAAAGCTTTAACAATGATACATTTAGAATAATATTCGAGTCTTTTTGACTCTTCAGCGCGATTTAAAAACAATTTAATTTAAAAAACAATCTTTTTTAAATTAAACCAAGTTTGCATCACTGATATAATCGTTATAGTTTGTTTTATTTTGTGTTTTTTATATGCATAGCCGATATATTTGTATAAGTGTTTTTAAACTAATGGAGAGCACATATTATTAGTTTTACAACGAATGTTAATTTCGTTAAAAATAGAATCAAAAATTAGGTAAAAGTTAAAAAAATTTCAATTTAAACTCGTTCTTTTCTGTCTTTTACGGTACAACATTGAAACAACCACATGTACGAGTGTAAAGAAATTTGCATACCTTATAAACTAATAGAGGTTCCACATTAAAACTTTTACAATATGATAAGGACACTAAAGGCCAATTTAGATTAAAAAAATAAAAAAATATTACAACTAAGTAAGTTAGAAAAATTTTGATTTAAATTGGTCATTTCCGGTTTTGCAGATGAAAAAAAAATTGTTTTCCAATAAATTTTTTTTATTTAAAGATCAATCGATTTTCTATAAGAATTACCTAAAATTTTTTTTCGTTTGATTAGTTTTTAGTTTGAAATCATAATTTAAAAAAACATTTTTTTGATAAAATTTTGTGTGTTGTTTTAAAAATTCCACTAGACCCCATTAAAATTGAATTCACCTCAGAAGTGTCCACATTTGACTTGCAATAGTCTATCGTCTCACACACTATCGTCTCACACACTCCCTTAGAATAAAAACTCGTTTTATACATACAATACACTTATAATAAGTACATACATAATAAAATTGTCTAAAAAATTGAATTATAGCTCGGTGCGAACCGATATAGTTTCAGTTTTACAACAATAAAACACATATTCTTACCCTACAAAAGTTTGCAGTCGAGACTAAGGGCAGAGTTTCTTCCAATAAGCCAACAAATTTGGATGGCTTTTAGTTTCATTTGAGATAATTTTGCCTCTATATGGCTTTTCCACGTTAAACGGCGATCTAGATGAATACCGAGGTATTTTACATGCGAATTTTGGGGCACTAAATGATTATTGATTTTAATAGGGGGGCATGTTTCCCGACGCAAGGTGAATGTTATATGTACGCATTTTTGCTCATTGACCTTTATCCTCCATTGCTTTAGCCACAGTTCGAGTTGAAATATATGATCCTGAAGGTATCGAGATGCTTCTTGACTGTTTTCGTGCACGCTTAGAAAAGCTGTGACATTAGCAAATGTTGAAGTTTGGGTGTAGTTGTTTGTTGGCATATCCGAGGTATATATTAAGTATAAAAGTGGGCCCAGGATGCTTCACTGAGGGACTCCAGCTTCAATTGGCTGAGGAGAGCTTAAATAATCACCTTCTTTAATCATAAACTGTCGACCGACTAAGTAGCTTTCTAACAGTTTGTGTGTGTTTACTGGTAAGTTAAACTTCAATTTATGTAATAAGCCTTCATGCCAGACTTCATCAAAAGCTTGAGAAACATCGATGAAGAGAGCGCTGTTTGTAATTTTCAAGGTAAGTTTTTATACAAGCAGGTAAAATTGATATAGATTGCCCGTTGGTTGTCCAGCACTACAACAAGGAAATGGGAGGTGTCGATCTCATGGACCAAAAAAGGTTTACTCGCAGAAACAAATGGCAGTTTTATATTCGATTGTTCTTTGATCCCTTCGAAATATGCGTCCATAATAGCTAAGTTATATATAGCAAACTCATGTTAGCTTACAGCTTCGCGACAAAAGTGACCTCGATTGATTTTCGGGCAGCTTTAGCAAAGGAATTAATTAATGACTTCTGTTCAAGACCGCGCAGATTCCCGAAAGCAAAAATTCTCTTTCAGCCCATAGGCAACTATTTTTGCCAAGCAAAAAGAGGGATAAGGAGAGGACCAGGGGAGCCTATTTTTTTGACGTTACTATTATTGGGCCATATATTATGAAAATAAGAAAAAATAAAAAATCGCTTCGGCAGAAAAAGTCTAGTCCACAAAGGGTTAAAAATTAAAAGAATAATTCTCCTTGCTATGCTGGGTAGCATAGCGAAACAAATCGAGTTTTTACTAAACCATTTTTTATAAAAAATTCCTTTTATAAACCTGTGCCGATGTTCTGTAACTCACGCGTCGAGAAACTTTTCGATTAAAATATGTGAAATGAAACAAAAATGGCATATATTGAAACAAACAGCTGTTTTTCTCACTAAACTGTGTCTGTAACCTTTTTGGCGAGTACTAGCTGTCACGTAAGGAAATTACTCGCCAATTTACTGTAAAAGTGTGTCTGTAATATTTTTGTGAGAAAAGTTTCCGCTTTGATTTGTCAAATAAACTCCCGAATAAAAATGTTACCACTAGAAAACAATAAAAAATGCAAAGAATAATAATAGTTTGTTCTTCGCACATTTCTTCATTTTTTAATTATTTTGCTTTTAACATTTTTGTTATCAGCCTTCGCGTTTTTTCCCCTTATGAGGAATTTGATTGTGAATTTTTTTAAATTTTTCATATCTGACAAATTTTTGTTTGCTCATTTTTCATGAATGAGGAAATTCAAAATATTTTTTTTCCTCACCCTCATGAGGATGAAAAAGCAGTAAAATTTTTTATTTTTCAGGCTCGCTCATGACTGAAAAATTAGTGAACGTTTCGGTACTCTGCTCCAGATATACGTAAACCTAAATTGTCTTGGTATGCGAGGTGACGCGCCCACTTATCCAATAGCATGCACTTTTTGACGGATATTGTGTATCGACAACTCAGCTACTTGTTCCAAATTTGGACAATTTTTCTCCTACCGTTCTTAAAATACAAGAAAAACTATTTTATGCCACGCCCACTTCTTCAATTGAGCCCACTATTTGCCAGATATCTTATTTTTTTATCCTATATTGGAAACTTTTACTGGTACAATTCCTCAGGCATTTATATCTCTATTTTGTATTGTATGGGAGGTGCTACTCTTACATCTCCAATCTTCACCATTTTTTCAGATAGGTGTTGACAACCAAGATATCTGTATCAAAATTGAAAACTGTTCCAGTTGCAGTTCTTCAAATATATAGAAAACTATATGTCCAATCCAGCCCACTTTTTTGCAGATGTTGTGTATTGGTAATTAAGTTGTTTGTTTCAAATTCGAAAACTTTTACTGTAACCGTTCTCCAAATATAAGATTATAAATATTGTCGTTGTTTGAGACGTGCCACGCCCACTTTGTTAAGCGCCGGGTAATCAAGAAATAACTGAACATTTCTGGAAAATCGCTTCAGTAGCTTAGTATACTATTGGGAACAGACAAACACACGCGTTTGTATTTTTTTTTAAATATATAAATAAAACTGTTAGTTTTTATTGTAAAAGTTATAACACATGTAATGTAGTTTCTTAAATGCAGCCATAAAATATATTTGCACCACCAACAGTCACAAACCAAATGCAACAACAAAAACAAAGAAAGATTAAAACCTAGAGAAAAGGAAAAGGAGAGATGAGGGAATAAGAAGTTGCTTGTTGATAAAATTGTAACAATTGTACTTTTTGGTACATTTCAGAGCTAAAAAGTCCGCTGGTACCATCGTGACTCACTTGGTACTATTTCCAAATTTTTCAAATCTATAGTTATTTGATATGAAATGGCAACTTGTATTTACTGTCCAATGAATATAAGTGCCGGTTCACACACGTCTAGTTTAACTCGTCAAGTCTTGAGAGAGGGGAAAAGAAATATCATTCTCTTTTCCCTTCTCTCCTTAAAGCTCAAGACTTGACGAGTCAATCATGACGTGTGTGAACCAGCCCTAAGCGGATTTCAGTGTTTAGTGCAAGAGGTCTTGCGGAAAAGCAGATGCGATAGTTCGTAGCTTTTAAGAAAATCTAACGGAAACTCTGTTTTTTTGTTGTTGGATTTAACAAGCAGATATGATATTTTGCATTTGCTCTTTTGCAAGGATTATCAAAGCTAAGATTTGAAGAAAATCATCTGCCACTTAAGGCCAGTTTACACGGTAATACAATGAATTACGACTTTGTAGAATCAAAATATTATGAAATTCTCTCCGTGTTAAAAATAAAAAATAAAAGTCCGTTGTAAGTATATTTCATGCTTACACGGATGGTTAAAGTAAAATCAAAAATAATTACAAAAAAGCAGATGGTTACAGTTTTACAATTTTTCCAAAACATGAAACTTTCGTGAGTTGATTTTGGTTGTTTTGTAATTGTATAAAAATGTTACCACCTTCAATATATGCTGGTAAACTACACCTCTGGTGTGATGAGAATACATAAGTTTCTAAAATGGTTTATTCGAATTCTCTCTTACACAATACATTTTGCTTTTACATGATAAGATTTTTCTCACTCTACATTATTTTTTGCAATGTCGTAATACATTGTATTACCGTGTAAACTAGCCTTTAACGATATTTATATATCCAGAAATAACATTGAAAGTATAATACTATATAGTATATAAATAGCATTTTGCGAGGCGTAAAGAAATAAAGTTCACTTCGACGACGAAATTTTAAACTGGCTAGCAAAATTTACTCCAGAAAATGTGTTTTAATAGAAACCAGTATAGTACAGCTTTTATTGTAAGTATTTTTTATGAAAGTGCAAATTATGATACTATTAATAACGATTTTTGAGCTTTGTCGGATATATGTAGATGTTTTACAAAACTTTAAAATCAAAAATATTTCTGTTTTTGGTCCAAAAGGGGGACCACAAGGAAAAATGAATTAGATCAATTAATTTTTCCAGAGCTTAGTAGAAAACCAAAAGAATATTTTCCATTCAAGATTCTGCGGCGAATGTGGAAAGAAAATCTTCATGACAAAATATTAAAAAAACCGAGGAACGAAATAGACTATATGTGCTAACAGTTTCAAGTCTAATTGAAACAAAAGACTTTTTCTTTTATAAAAAAAAAATGATAAAAGATGTTTTAGTACTATTGGGGTGGAAAAAGTACGATTTTAAAAGTTTGTTAGTACGATATTGGTTTTCTCATTTATCATCCCTGGTACATATAAGAAATGAAATTGAGAGGGTGGAAAGGTCGAGCCGCATTTTCTAAAAATAACAACAAACCAAACGATAGTGAATACAACAAACATCTGTTTACAACTCAATTTTTAAAATAAAAACTCAGAAAACTACC
This sequence comes from Pollenia griseotomentosa, assembly GCA_963931875.1. Lineage (NCBI taxonomy): Eukaryota > Metazoa > Arthropoda > Insecta > Diptera > Polleniidae > Pollenia > Pollenia griseotomentosa. Next base: position 168,831,913 of record OZ007562.1, on the reverse strand, counting down.
GAAAGATGCCACAAATGTTGATGATGGTGATTAAGACAATGCAAATGAAAAAATGCATAAATCGTTTCTTGAACCGGAGAGCGAGATTTAATATTTCAAAACAAAAACAAAAAAAAAAATGTGTTATTAAAAAAGAAACAATGAAGGGGGTTCATTTTATGACATTTGCAACATACAATTTTAAAACGTGTTGAACACTGAAACGGCATAGACAAAAATTTGTTTTCTAGTTTTAGTTATTTGTTCAAAACCAAAAATTATTTTGTTAAATAAATAAAATAAATAAAATGGAAAAAGTATCAACGAATATTATACTACCAGATGGTAAATATAGCTAAACGATTGAATATCAAACCTTGAAAGTGTTTTTAAATGCAATTTTTTTTTTATTGAAGATGTTACTTTGTGTTATCAATAGAAAAATTCGAGGATGATAAGAAAACATAACCAGTGCCCATGTTCTGTAACTCACGCGTCGAGAAACTTTTCGATTAAAATGTGTGAAATGAAACAAAAATGGCATATATTGAAACAAACAGCTGTTTTTCTCACTAAACTGTGTCTGTAATTTTTTTTGGCGAGTACTAGCTGACACGTAAGGAAATTACTCGCCAATTTACAGAAAAAGTGTGTCTGTAACATTTTTGTGAGAAAATTTCCCACTTTGAACTCTCAAATAAACTGATGAATAAAAATGGGTCAAGAAAAAATTTTAACACTAAAAAACAATTAAAAATGCAAAATACAAAATACAAAGAACAGTAATAATAGTTAATATATTGTTCTTGGCACATTTTTTTATTGTTTCATTATTTTGCTTTTAACATTTTTATAAAATATACGAATGTTTTCAAAACTCGTTTGCAAATAACAAACATTAAAGTCTCACTTTACATTATTTGGTATAGCCGACTGTTGTATTTTCGCCGCCGTCGTTGAAAAATTTTCAATTTTAGTGAATTTTGGTCGCCGTCAACTATATGTGTGAATGGCGTCCTTCACGTTTGCAATGTCACATCGGCTTCGAGTGCAATGTTATGACATTTATAACGTAACGACGTAATCTCTTTTGATAGTTTTCGACATAAGTTACAGACACGCTTTTTTCTCACTTTTCGAGAAACGATGGAATATTTTGTTTAACATCTTTTCGATGCGAGAAGTTCTCACTTAGGTTACAGAACATTTGTACAGAGTTTATTCACTTATACATACATTCACCTCTTTCCAGTTGTGTGCTTTAATTTACAATCGAGAAAACAGCTGATTACAATTTTAGTAAGAAAATTTTTATTTTGGTTTTATAAATTGTTTTTTTGATGATATCCTGAAACTAAAGGCTCAACTATAATATGCATAAGCGGCGTAAGCTTCTGTCAAAAACTAACAAAAAATGCATTTAAAAACACAAAAACAAAATCAAAAAAACATTTGATTCCGTACGGAAAGTGCGATCAGTTGTATGCCAAGTTCTAAAAACTGCAGTCGAAACCAAAAACTGTCAAACAAAAGACCAAATTTTTTGTACAACTTTTCGCGTTTTGTGGAAGTGGAAGAAATGGCAGTTTTTCTACTTTGACTGCAGTTTATTAAACGCTGCAAGTAACTGCAGGGTTAATTAGACTAAATTAGCCATTGGTGTACCATTTTACTTTACAAGTTTACATATAAAGTACCAAAAAAGTACAATTGTAGAAATTTTGCCATTCCTGGTACTCACCAGGAGGTCATTTTAGAAACAAAGAAAAAATTTTACCACAAAAAGTTGCATTTATATTTACAAAATTTATAATACACTAGCGGGCCCGTTGCTTGCCTCGCACGGCAAAACAAAATAAGAAAAGAAACACACATGCGTTATCGGATTTCAACCAAACTTCATATAAACCACTGCCTACGTAGTGTATAAGTTTGGTTGAAATCGCACGACGCGTTTATGATTAGTTCGGCGACGTACATATACGGACTTATTTATATATATATAGATTTCTAATAGCCTTTTCATACTTGTATACATTTCGGAGGAAAGCATGGAAGATGTTGATTATGTGAAACATACACACATACTTACAACATCAGGCGCTACGAATTAGGTCTCTAATGAACTAAGTCCCAAAAACAAAAATGAAGTGTGCCCTTATAATTAATAATTATTGGGAACATCTTTCACATTGATATTAGGCCCACTTTAATAATGAAACAGAGAAACTTTAGTTAGAGAAGCCATTATTTTTATATTATAGAGGAGCGGATCCTTGCGCCGGACCGAAGGCCGGCTATGCCCTTGATAGAGCAAGGGTTTTCTTCTCTCAGATATACCAACACCGGATTCGCCAACTAAAGCTTCACAGCACAGCCAGCCTTCGACCGGCCGCAAGGATTATATTCTCTACAACACCGGGACCGCTAACTAAAACCTCTCTGCATAGCCGGCATTTGGCCGGGGCTATGTTTCCTGGGGTCACATTTCGCAGCGCCAAATTTTATATTTGACCATTAAAAACTTACATATATTTTATTGCCTGTATTTATAAAAAAATTTTAAATTTAATAAAGGTTGTCAAAACTAATTTTGTATGAAAATTCTCCTTAATAAACGTTTGTTAAATTAATTAATCATTTATAAATACGGGGGTTAGGGTTTTAATTTATTCCTAGAAATTGAAAAGTTATTTCATTATGAACCAGTGTTTGAAAAAAAACAGTACAAGATTTAGCGTTCGGCCTACACACCCAAGAACGATATCTATTTTTTTAGTGATTGTGTAGACGAACACAACCCTTAATACCGTTCGTAACTATTTACAAAAAAGAGACAAACATTATATAATGTTCTGTTCTTCGTTAAAAAACAGAACAATTGTAGTCATACTGTAGACAAACATTATATTTTCATGTTCTATAGTGTTTCTTTTTTTACATTGGTAAAGAAATGAACAAACAAAAAATTTTAACGACCGCAGCACGAACAGCTTGTGTTTATATTGTGTAAATCTATTTTGCTGGCTTTTTGTTTTATTTTTCGTATGTTTTTTTTGTTTTTATAAAAATTGTTTGGTTTTATTTTACCAGCCAAAAGGGACGAACATTAATGAGCCGATCCGACCACAATGTAGTTTGTGGTTTAAAAAAAAACCGAACGGAATTAAATGTTCTCATCTTTTGTTGAGTTGGATAAAAACAGTATAATTTTTGTATTCGAAAGATGACAAACAGGAAAACGTTTGTGTTTGTGTTTCCCCAAATCTACCAATCCGAACACTAAGGAACGATATTAAGTGTTTATTTTCGAACGCTATTATGAACAAACTTTCTAATAAAACAGGAAAACGTTTGTGTTTGTGTTTCCCCAAATATACCAATCCGAACACTAAGGAACGATATTAAGTGTTTATTTTCGAACGCTATTATGAACAAACTTTCTAATTTTTTTCTGTTTTGAGGGTTTTGGTTTTAATTATTTTTAATTATTCATTAGGGACTTAATTCGTAGCGCCGTAAAATCTTACATCTACTTTCAATCGAAAATGTCACCATATCTGAAAAAAAAAAAAAATTTCATTTAAATTTTTTTTTCCTAAAAAACTGCCAAAGTTAAAAAAGAAAACATCCAAATATAAATAGGATTAATTTTCTTTAAAAATATATTTAAAAAAATTAAACAATTAAAAATATAAAAAACATTAAACAAAAAAACTTACAAAAAAGGCAAAACTGGACAAATGGTAACGCTGCTGTCAAAACAAACGTCATTTTGTCAATTATGACACAATAAATTTGTTGCCACTTTTATGGTGATGACACTTACATGGTGTCTTCACCTGACAATTTTTTTTCAGTACAGTAAGATGAGAACATCTTGTTAAGATCTTGATTTTGACAGGTATGAAAAGGCAGACAAGCCGAATGGCTTCGCAGGAATAGATTAGGATTTTAAATATAAACTAACTGTAGTAATAAATGAAAAAAATGTTTCAAATTTTTTACGTTTTCAGGTTTATTTCCCAGACGTTTATCAAAGACCAGCTCCACTCTCCTACAAAGTCTTAACCACGACTGCTTAAGAGAAATTTTTCATCATTTAGATTTAGCAGAACAATTTTCTCTTCTTAAATCATCACAGCGATTTTTCAATGTTATTCTCTACGACATTTGGTACCGCTACTATGATGGAACCTTCGACATAACCAAAGATAAGTCAATAGAAAATCAAACTGAAAACTTTCAAATGGATTTTTTGACTACAATTTTAGAAAACTTTGCCAGAATACGAGGAATCTCATTGGAAATATTACGAAAATGTTTGCGCAAATCTTTAACAAAAGAATTTACAAAAGTTGTATCTTTAAGCATAAACAACTGTAGAAATAAATCTGAAAATCCCATAGATCTAAATGAATTTTATAAATTCCCTTATTTACAAGATTTAACACTAAAAAATATTTGTATAGAATACAAGGACAAAGGCCAATTTTTAAACTTGAAGTGTTTGCATCTGATAGATATTGCAGTAGAAAATGATTTAGAGGGAAACTTTTTGAAAAATGTATTTTCGTGTAATTTGGAAAAACTTAATCTACAAACTTTTTCTAGAGATCTTATTTCTTTAAAATATTTTTCAAACATACTTAAATGTCTATATCTTAAAGAAGTATCCTTAAATACCCATTATATGTATGAGCATAGAATTATGGATTGTATTCTAAATCTGCCCTCTCTGCAAATTTTAACTTTAGCATCCGAAGACAACTTCTATTTCTCTTCCAAAGATCATACACTATTTTATGAAATTCTGAAAAAATTTTTAGACAATCCCTTGAAATCTCTTAGAGGCCTTCAGATTAATGGCATGCCCGATAAAATGTTCTATCTGTGTCCTTATCTCCAAGATATTACTAGCTTGAATTGGATTGTAACGAAAATTTTCCATCGCAAAGTGGATGGCTCGGTGGAATGGAAATCGGATATAGCCCAAGTTATAAAAGCATTCTATGATTTTGTGGTTACTAATGAAAATCTAAGGGATTTGTTTGTAAAGGATAATATATTTCATAAAAAACGTGTAATAAAGGAAGTGAATTTTGTAGAAAGATTGCATGACAAGAGAAGGATTAAAGGATTTAAAGAACTGAATATTGTAAATAGTTATAAGGAATGTTGTGATTTATCGGAAGGTTCTATAAGATTTATAAGTAAAAGTAAAAAATAAATAATTTAAGATTTTTTTAATAAAAAAGTTAATGAGAATAAATAAAATTTAAAGCAAACATAAAGATGTGCATTTTTTAAAAAAAGAAAGTCACTTTAGTCACCAACCCTACTTTTGGTATACTGAGTTTGTAATTCCGTGTGAAATTTTTTTACCATCCCTTTAGGTATATATATTCTGCGTCCTTGAGTAATTCTAAGTCGAATCAGCCATGTGCATTTGTCTGTCCGTAAGTCCGTCTATTGATATCGCGCTCACTTTCGTACGACCCAAAAAAAAAATAAATATAGATGTCAAATGGTTTGAAGTTCTCCTAAGTAGTTGGGGATTGAAATCCAGCAAAATCCGTTCGGTAGGATAAGAGTTATACATTATACAAAATGTGGAATAACCAACAAAAATATTATAATTTTGTTACAAAAACTAGCATAAATAGTGGCAGAATGTAAATATTGATATAATATTTTGCACGAATTCGTTCCCTATGACTAGAAATCATACCACAAAAATTCGTGAAGATCGGTCTGAAATTTACCATAGGCCCCATATTAAGCCCACTCTTGAAAAACACTTAAGAACGCGTAAAACCACAACAAATAATGCTGTTGAAATAAATGGTGGTATGTAACAGTTGTATATGACTAGGAGTTCCACTGTCATCCTTTATGTAGATCGGGCTATAATTAACATAGGCCCTATATTAAGTCCACTCTCGAGTACGCCTACAACCGTAACGAATAATGGTATTATAAGAAAATTTGGTCAGTCATAGTTTAATAAGATTATATCACTTTGTCAAGTTTCCTGAAGATCAGCCCAGAACTTATCATAGGTCCCAAACAAAGACCACTCCGGTTTTGACATGAGAAAGAATCAATCGTAAAAGTTATTGTCGGTAATTTGGAACTAAAATCTGTTTTCGGGGGTAGTATTTGTATGAGAGCTATGTTAAAATATGGACCGATTCCAATAAGATTCGGTCAGATAATTTAGACTGCTAGAGAATATGTTTGGATTAAATTTAATGTATGTAAATAACAACATATGAAGATGGTTTATGAGAACAAAAACTCTATTCCAAAAAGAAGTCTGTTAAACAATGAGCCGATTTTCCTCATTTTTAATAAACCTCAAACTCGGTACGGTAGAAATATGGGTAACACAAAAAGCTTATAGTGTTTGCTTAGAAATTCGTTTCTCTGTTTGTGATCTTCGTACCCAATAAAAATACTGTACTAATCCAATTCAACATAAAAATTTAAACATTTTATTACGTTAGGTTTTTCGTAAAAAAAAACAACAAACTTCGTTGTCTTCCGTTCAGCACATTAATGTTCGTCCGTTGCACTTGTGCTCAGGGCTTTTTTAAACATAACAAAAAAAATTTGCAAAAGTTTCATATTGTTTTTAACAAAAAAAAAAAAAAAACACACAAAGCCAACAAAAATTTTTTATAAAAACAAAACATAAGCTATTCGGGCTGTGGTCGTTCAAATTGCCAAGCAACAACAACAATACTAGTGAGAAATGATGCTAAAATATTTTATTTGGTCAGTCCTTCATCAATGTAAAAAAACCACTAAAGAAAATTAAAAATAAAAATAATTTATAACGAAAAACAGAACACTATATTATGTTTGTTACTTTCGCGAAAATAGTAATGAACGATATTAAGGGTTGTGTACGAGCTGCATGAACAACTTCATTCATACACACATTGAAATGTTTATTCACTAAAGTTCGTGTTCAAATCAGTGTTCGAAAATAAATAGTACATTATTTAGAGTTCGGCCCACACACCCAGGAAATTTAAATAAGTTGTAGAATAAGTTTATCATAAGAGATTTCCTACATCGTGACAACCAATATGATTGCAAATGACTTATTCTCGCTATAGTTTTGTAAGTGTTTTTGAGAATGATGTCCCGTTATTTGATGCGTGCATACATTTTGTATAATAAGTTAAATTTTTCAGTCTTTGTGTTTTGCTTAAAGAGTGAAGTGATTTAAAGTGTTTTAAACAGTGCCCAATTTAAAAAAAAGTAATTAAATAATATATAATTAAAAAAACATTTTGTTAATATGCCATATAAATTTAAACAGAGTGTTCGTAAAGAATCGAAAGAAGTTGTTGAATTACTTTTAAATACTAATAAAAGAAAGAGAAGCAATGCAAGTGAATTTGCAGCCAGCTCTATTGAGATTGGTTCTTCAAATGATGAAGATTTTGAGCTGCTTACGGTAGCAAAAAACCCAAATTATATCAAAAACTGTTGGCGCAAATTATTGACAGCTGAGTTGGCAGAGCATTTATGCTGGAAGGGAACGGCTGAAAACAATAGTGCGCGTAACCTGAGTGTAGCTAGAGCTATAAGAAGTAAAGTATTTCATATATTGTATGCATTAACATATTCATTTACTTTTTAATTTTTACAGATTCTGCAATTTCTATTGGAGTAGGAGAGGCCGAATTTGTAAAAAGCACAAAATCTTTCTTTCAGTTTGCCAAAAACAGACAAGAGTCCCGCAAGAAATATGTGGATAAACAAAACAAAAATAATTACTAAATATATTATGTAAAATAATAGAACAACTAATTCTAATAAATAAGATCACTACTGTAGTTCAGTGTTCATTGTTAATTAACATGATTAGAAAAAGTATTTTTCTCTAAGCTTATTCTATAGTTAGAATTCTTAGCTTACATTATATTATAGACTAGTAACATTATCGCAAGGGTTCAGTTTTCATTATTAAACAATTGTTAATAAGCCTTTTATAATAGTAATCACTACACTTTTCTAAGCTTAAGGCTTTTGTTAGTAAGCTTGCTACAAGTTCTTTCTAAATCGTTTTGGTTTGTTGGGTATATTTTAATGTTCTATAATGATTCTTTTTTTACATTGATAAAGAAATTAACAAACAAAAAATTGTGTGTGTTTTGTGTATATATTTTGTTTGTGTAAAATTATTTTGCTGGCTTTTTGTTTTTTTTTTCGTATGTGTATTTTGTTTTTGTAAAAAATGTTTAGTTTTTTTACCAGCCAAAAGGGACAAACATTAATTAGGCGAACCGAACAAATGAAGTTTGTGGGTTTAAAAAAACCGAACGGAATTAAATGTTCTCATCTTTTGTTGAGTTTAATAAAAAAAAGTATTATTTTTGTGTTCGACAGATAACAAACAGGGAAACGTTATTTTTTTAATGATTTTCTACACAAACACTATTAGCGTTTGTGTTTTCCACAAATCTACCGAACCGAACACTAAGAAACGATATTTAGAGTTAATTTTCAAACACTGCTTGAAGCAAAATTGAGATTACTAAACAAACTGCTGTTTTTTCATCCTACTAGTAAACAATTAAACGACTTTTGTTTTAAAGTTTTCACTCTCTCTTACTTTTTTAAATAAGACCCCTTTCAGATTCGCCGAGTCTGTACATATTTTTTTCCTTGTCCCGACCTTACCGCTGACGTCCACAAACCAAGAGTTGCGCAAGAGACTTGCGCAAGTAACTTGCCGAGTGTTAAAGGGGTCGGAATACACAAAAGCAATGTTGCCACCTGTAAGGATTTATGTAATGTATGTAATTAGTAAAGCATTTTGAATTTTTTTACTAATCACTTTTTTTGTATACTTCAAAGCAAAATATATTGCTGAAATATGTTTTTGAACTTAGTGAATGTTTTTGAAAATATTTCAAACTTTTTGAAATTTTAAAAATCACATTGAAAACAATTATTTTATATTGAAAACAATTAATTTACATTCGGGCTGTTCTATAAATCGAAATGAAGTGGAATTGAAATCGAACGAAATTTTAATTTCAATTATTTACAAAATTACTGCAGTTTTTCCTGTTTTTAAGAGCTGTTCTTATAAATATCATAGTTGGGGCTAGTGCACTTAATATTGATTCAAATCAGCAGTGCACTATCACTAAACACAACTGCAAATAAATTAGTTGGCACTCTTTTTTACCAGCTTAAGTGATGATTGCTATTTTTAACTACCACTAAAAAATTTTTAGTGATATTGCAAATTTTTTCACTATCACTAAACGCTAATTGAATGCAAAAATTTGCACTCAATTCAAATAGTGCAAAATTTGGACTTGCAATCGAAAAAGCTGCATACAAATATTGTCTCACTAAATTTTAAAAAATGTAATTTTTTATTTGCATGGTTTTTGATTTATTTTTTTTTTTTGGAGGATATACATAAGCAAAAAATTTTAAACGACGGTATAATTATTGGCTTTTATCATAAAAAAACAAGTTTTTGATTTTAAATTTAGTGCAACAATTTTAGTTGCACTCAAATGAGTGAAGAAAAAAGAGTTTTAATAAACTGATGATTCCTTTTTTTAAATCAAACAATTTTTTTTTTTGTTTTTTTGAGTGCAAAATTTTTTAACATCACTATAACTCATGTTAGGTGAGGCTGCAAATTTTCAATTCATTTCTCAACATCAACAAAATAACTGCAATATTTTTGCACTATCACTAATGGTGTTTTCTTTTCTACAAAAAGTGTGACATTTTATTTAAAAAAAAAAATGCAATTTGGTGTCTGTTTCTTAAAAATTTTGCTTCCGAAAAGGGTGGCTTGTTTTATTCTAAAAAACTCATCCTTTTTGGGAGCAAAATTTTTAGGAAAGAGACACCAAATTGCATTTTTTTAAAATAAAATGTCGCATTTTTTGTAGAAAAGAAAACACCATAAGTGTGAGTTAAAACTGCAAAACGAGTGCACTACCCCCATCTATGATAAATATAATTGGTACTCAATATAAGTATAGAGAAAGGAATATTTTTATAAACTTTCTTTGCAGGCTCGATTTCAAAATTTGTTCGGTTTTAAATCCACTTCATTTCGATTTACAGAACATACCCGATTGAAAACAAAATCAAATTTTTTTTTTTTTTTGTTATTTTAATATTAATGTAGGTACTTCCAAAAATTTTGCTTTTAGTCTTCATGGTTATTTTTGATTTTTTACTATTCCTAAATGTTTTCTTTTGCTTCAACTGACAACACAGACTTTTTAAATCAATGTGTTTTCCATGAACTTATTCGAAATTATTCAATGGTTGTTTTGTTTCATAGTTGTTAATGTTCATATTCTCTTGTATAAGTAAACGAACTAACTTCATCTTACTCGTTCTCTTAAATTTCGAGTGTTTGTTGCTTTCATGTCATAGTTATTCATCATACTGAATACAAACGAAGTGAATACAAAATTATAATGAAGTTAGTTTCATGCAGATGTTTATTGTGTACTAATAATATTAGTACCCACAAAATTTAAAAAGCAGAAATCGTTTCTGGGTGTATGAAATGTACGCTAAAGAAGCTCGGTTTATTTCCAAACATTGCTTTAAACCAGGGATCAAAAAAAATGTTTATTTTTTTAAAGGTTACGGAAAAATTCCTTTTATTTGCATTTAGTTAATTTTAACCAATTGAAGTAAAAAATATTTTTTATTTTTTTGGTTATAAATAACTACTACTTCAACTAAAAAATGGTTTGGTTACAAATAACTTATAGGTATTAAAACAAAAAATTATTTTTTTTTTTGGTTTCAAATATGGGTAATTCCACAGTGTTGGACGTGACGGTCGTTCGCATTAAAAATGCAATAACATTTTAAACAACAAATATTTTAATTGTGTTTTAATCCTTAAATTATAGCACTAAGAAAGCACTGTTATCTATGCTAAAGTTAATGGAGGGCGCGATTCTACGTCAAAGATAATGGCAAAAAAGTAGCGGTTCGAACGTGAAAAAAATAGAAGTAGTTTTTGTGGCCATGTATAAAAAGGCGTAATTCAGCGAAACCTGGCAAAAAAATTTAGTCAAACTACTATCAGAATTTTATGCAGCAATGTCACATTAAAATGTTTTGAGTTTGATTACAAAATCTTTTGTATTTTTTTTTAAGCAAAAATCTGTTACGAAACGTGACTTTTCGAACGTTAACTTTTTTTCCTAATAATTTAACTGAATAATGATTAAAACAAAATAAAAATTTACCGTTAAGCCGAATAACATATTTCTCTTCGAACTCTTCCTTAGATTATCATGAAATAAAGAAAACAAGATATCGCATTGCATACTGCAAACACATGTTTGTGTGATCATGTTTGTGCTCATTTACTACTATGACGTTCATGCACAGAAAAATATTGTTTTTATAAATTTAAATGCACTATCTTGTTTTCTTTGTTTCATGTAAGATTATAGACCATGTAAAAACATTTTTTTCCAATAATTTTTATCAAATAGCACCTATTTTAAGAAAGATAATATTAAAGAAAATATACAATAAATCATTCTCACAAATAAGAAACTACGTTTGTACAACTTTGCAGTCTGCGTTCGTCATATGGGGGAATTTATAAAATTAGTAATATCTAAATATTTCTCTATAAAAATTCATAAAAGAATATGCTTTTAATAACTTTTAAATTTTCGGTCACTGTGGACCTTTAGAAAGAAATGGGGCCCATTGGCAATCATTTATCCGGAAAAACAAAATTATATTATGAGGTTGAGATTCATTTTAAGGTTCATTATGCCGAATATTATTTAGATATTTTCAGCTATATGAAAATTGTATGTCTTAAAGTGATTTTAGAAAGGGGTTTATATGCTACCTATGGTCGATGACAATATACATTTGGCCATTGGTCTTATGAATTTATATGTATGATTAGTTCCGCGCATATAATATTTCGAGGACTAAGAAGAAGGAGTGAACGTGGCAACTGGGGCCTAGTTCTAGCAGTCGTGATCGAGTACTTTCTCGATTCGAAAGCAATTTAATATCTAATTATCTCAGTCAATACTGAACGAATCGGAATTAATTTTTCAGTGTTATAAAGCAATCATTTGCGTTTCACAATACTAAAAAAATAATTTCGATATGTTCAGTATCGACTGAAATAAAATTGCTTTTGAATCGAGAAAGTACTCGATCACGACTGCCAGAATTATGCCCCCGTTGTGCGTTAGTTGAGAGGCAATTCTACTCTGCTAGAATCACCGTCTGCACTTAAAAACTAATTTTCTTACTTTTGCCGGATAAATGATTGCCCATGGGCCCCAAATAAATAGTAACCGAATTTACTTTCTTAATTGTTTATACATAATTGTTATTTGTAACCAAAAAAAAAATATTTTTACTTTAATTGGTTACGATAACCAAAATAAAATATATTAAATGATAATTGTTATTAAAAATCTTTACCTATAACTCATCAATGTAAATGGTTATATGTACATATATGATTTTTTGTCGTCTCTCTCTCTTTTGTCGTGTCTCTTATAACTGTTTGGGTCCCTGCCTTAAACTATTCTCCAAACACAAAAATGACAACTGTCAATGTTTTTTTTTATAACAAAAAAGTTTTTATTTCTTATAAAATTCTGTCTCAAATTTCAATTTCTATAAATTCCATATTTTTTTTTACAAATATTGTACTTTAAAATATCAACCAATAAAATTTTTGCAATAGAACCTTAAAAATTTAACGCTTTTTTAAATTAAAATAAAAAACCACAAAAATGTCGGGTTCAAATCCAAATTTTTCTAAGCAGTTTAATAAAAATTGTCCCCCCGGAGCAAGAACTCACACAGGTGCTAGCAGGCCTTTTACTAGAGCAGACTTTAATGACAGTTCTTTGGATTCTGGTTGTAAGACAAATATTGCAAATACCACTCACAGTTTTAGTGCAAGAACGGTGAGCACATTTAAGTTTTTTAGAAATAAGTTTCACTTTATTTATTTTTGTAGTATGATGAAAAGTATTTCAGTGAGGGTAGACCACTTAATCCCTTAACAGATATATCTGGAAACCGTTTGGGTAGGCCTACAAATCAGGCTCAATATAAAAAACCTTCCCTAAGAGAAAATCATTTTAACTTAGAACAAGAAATGGCTAGAAATAAAGAAATTGCTTTATGTCGCTTGAGAGCTGAAAAATCTGCAGCTTGTGCTGCTCCTACTTCTACTTCCCCAAACTACGAAAGGAGTAGTCAAAATATGGGTATTTACAGAGTAAAAGGCATGGGTACAAAAGCTGAAATTCAACGCTGGAAAAATCAGGAAGTATATTTAGAAAAACTAAATAATTTATAAAAAAAAAGAAAAAATTGCATTACATTTTAAAACAGGGAAATAATGGTCGAAGTGCTTGTGTAAAACCAGAACGTGGTAATATTAATGCCGGACGTCCAGTGGATGTGAATAGAGTTGGTTTTTTGAGGTATTTTTTGTTCTTGAGCTGATTTATCTATTCCTTAGGTTTACGACTACAATATGCCAGCTTATAGCCCTGATGGCGTTAAAGGTAGGACTTATGAAACCGAAAGAGATTTGACATTTCGCCGCCTTAATTTGCCAACACCTAAAGAACAACGTGCTACATCTTGTCCAACTCCAGTACAAAATGATGCCTCTTATTCCTTTCAACAACGTTTACCAAAAATATGCCCACGACCATCCCAATCTGTATGTGTTAGTCCTACAAGATCAGTTAACCCCTCGCAAGCAAATGTTAGCCGTTATGCAACACCCATGCAGCAAGCCCCGCAAAAATCCCAAGAAATGAGAGCAAAGTATCCAGTTGCACCGGTATGTCCCCCTACACATACGCCGGTATACCCGAATGCGGATAACACTGTTGATCCTCGTGGCATTATTACGAGAACTCTAACAACTAAAAATGCTACAAAAGTAAGTATGTACTTTATTTGTAAGTTGAACGGACGAGTTTTGCGCTCGTGTTCTATAAACCACACATAAGGAATGTTTTACTTAAAACAAACCCAAGGCGAAAGAAATCTGTTGCAAAACACTAATATTGCCTGATCCGTGTGGGATCTTTTTTGTTTTTACCTTTTTTACAGCCATCTTCCCCTCAACAAAGGCCGATTTTCCCAACTTCACTAAAATCACCTGATAAATCACTCAGTATATATGACGACGCAACGCAAAAACAGGAATTTCCGGTATAAAATAGAAAGTTATGCGAATTTTTTTTAAACTTATTTATATATAAAATGTATTTTAGAATAATTCTAATAGAACTGAATATAGTTCTTTACATATTGATCGTGATTATGCACAAACACCACCCAGAGGTTTTGCGCGATCCCCTTTTAAAACTCCAAGAAAACCAGTAAATGTTACGGAACACTTTTCGTATTTTCGCTTTTATCTTACATTTGTGTTATTTTTTCTTTTAAAACAGGAGCAACTTGCTAACACCAAGGAAACTCATGCTTTGGAAAAGGACAATATGTCAGTACCTAGAAAAACTTCTTCCAAACCACAACAACCCCGATCTCCACAAATCTGTCGAGCTCCCGCCGAAGAGTCTGATTATGTAGGCACAAAATTTTAAAGCCGAACTACTTTGATTTTGTCGGATTTAAAACTTTTAATATATGTATTTTCCTTAGTATAATGTCTCTATGTTCGACGATTCAAGTAAATACAAAAGAGGTGCCCAAGAATTCCCCATAAAATCCTTCATTGATCTTACTGAAGATACTCAATATATTTGCGAAGATATGGATATAAGTGGACAGGATGTAAGATTTCTTCTCTAGTTTTTTCTTTACCACGCTTTTTCTATAAAATTCATTTAGTTATTTCCACGTTCGGCCTACTCCACTAAACATGATGACAACAGGCGCATGAACTCCTGGTCGATACCCGCCGAAGATCTAACCTGTTTTGAACGCACTGATTATGAGGAGTGCGAAAGCCAACATCCAGATTCAAACTTAGCGATGATGCAAACACCACCAAATGAAACTTTGGTAAGCTTGTTTGCAATTGGTTTCGTTCATGAAATTTTTTTAAACGAATAAATTTAGGGAGCCGATTTCGATTTCACCGAGTATCTAGAGTTACCTCCTAGAAAAGTTTGTCCTCCCCAAATCTGTCCACCCTGTGAGCAACCAAAGGCCAGCTTATTTAGATGCTTGGCCAAGAAGTTAAGTTCCACTTATGAATTTATTTCTTCTATATTAGCACCCCAAAAACCTGCAGGACACGCAGATCAAGTGTGCGATGCAACGGTAGGTTTTTTTAGCAATTCCATTTTCATTTTAGTTTTAATAAGATCGAATTACGGAACTTCGAAATGGACTAAACGGCGAGTAACAACAACGTATTTGTCAAGATGATCATAATCGTCGTCACAACACGATCATGCTTTTCATAAGTTTGCTAGTCATTGCAAGACGTCATAGTTAATTACAGTTTACACATTATAGCTAAGACAAATACATGGTCGTACTTTAGACGAGTATACTTATCATAGTTAGAGCGAATGTGCTCGTCAAAGCTAAGGGGAGTTTAGTTGTCATAGTAAATGTGAATACACTCGTCACTTTTAAGACGTCCTTCTCGTCATAGTTAAGATAAGTTTACTCGTCATAGTCAAGACGAGGTTACTGGCCACAGTGAAGACGTGTTTACTCGTCATAACATGGCCCCAGTTAAGCCGTGTTTACTCGTCACAGTTAAGACGAGTTTACTCGTCATAGTCAAGAGGAGTTTACTTGTCATAGTCAAGACGAGTTTACTCGTCATAGTGAAGACGAGTTTACTCTTCATAGTCAAGACGAGTTTACTCGTCATAGTCAAGACGAGGTTACTTGCCACATTTAATATGAGTTTACTCGTCATAGTTTAGCCGAGTTTACTCGTCAGAGTTAAGACGAGATTACTGGTCACAGTTAAGACGAGGTTGCTGGCCACAGTGAAGACGTGTTTACTCGTCAAAACATGGCCCCAGTTAAGCCGTGTTTACTCGTCACAGTTAAGACGAGTTTACTCGTCATAGTCAAGAGGAGTTTACTCGTCATAGTGAAGACGAGTTTACTCTTCATAGTCAAGACGAGTTTACTCGTCATAGTCAAGACGAGTTTACTCGTCATAGTGAAGACGAGTTTACTCGTCATAGTCAAGACGAGGTTACTTGCCACATTTAAAATGAGTTTACTCGTCATAGTTTAGCCGAGTTTACTCGTCAGAGTTAAAACGAGATTACTGGTCACAGTTAAGACGAGGTTACTGGCAACAGTTATGACGAGTTTACTCGTCATATTCTAGGCGAATTTACGTATTATAGTTAGGACAAATATACTCATTGTAGTTAATATTAGTATGCTCATAATGTCAAATAAAGTAGCTAATAATAAACATTGGCTTTATCTCTTCAGGCTTCCGACACGAGTCCATCATTAAACGCAACCAGACCTCATGATGAAACTTTGGGTTTAAGGGATTTATTCACAACACAATGCAATAACGCAACCGTAAGTTTTCTAATAGTTAATTCCTAACAAAAACTTTTATATAACTTATTTCTTAGACCCTTGGGCTTGCTACTCTCTTTGGTAACAACACTAGTTTATTGGTAAAAAACTCTAAAAAAAAACCTTTTTGGTTATGTTCTGAAAATCAAAATCGAGTGAAATTAAAATCGAATAAATTTTGAAAACGACAGTGTTTTGAAAGTTCATAAAAATATTGCTTTTTATATAACTCATACTTAAATTGCCAATTAAATTGGCCAGAACTACTCTAAACATCAGGCCAAACTGCGGTAATTTTAAAAATAATTGAACTAAAAATCTCGCTCGATTTGAATTCCACTAAATTTTGGCTTTTGGAACATCGCCGCTTAATTAATATCGAAATAAAATCTCTATCTTTTAGAATGCATCAACCTCTATTAGAGAATGTGCCACTGCTAAACGGTGTGGTCGGGTGCAGTTCGATAGCACAGACAAATGTGAAGGTATTATTATAATAATATTTTTAAAAAAATATGTTACATTTTCTACAATTTTAAAAATTTCAATTAGTACAAGATGCCCATCAATCTGCCATACGTAAAGCAGAGATCGAGAATTTGGTGAATGACACCTTTTGTCCAGGCATAATACAAGAAACCATAGATGGTCGGGAAAATTTCAATAATCATTCCTTTAACATATCTCTCAGTAAAGAAACTAAAGAAAATAGTCCTTGCAAAGGATCACCCAAAAAAGATCCCATGACTTTGTTGGAAGCTTTTTCCCTACGCATTGAAAAGGAAAGAGAGCAAATTAATAAAGACTTGGAGGGAAGTCTTAACGAAGTGCAGTAAGTTGCTTAAAACTCATAAAGGAAATTTTGAGATATTAAATTTTTATTTTTTTTTAACAGAATTGAAGATTCTATAAACAAATATTTTGCCACTCAATCCCCTAGTGACTTAAATCGTTCGATTAAAAGCTTAGTATTATCCGAACGTTTACAAGATAATGAACAAAATGAAAAATCCCAAGGCACTTCTTTAGAGGCGGAAGTACAAAAATTGGCCACTACATTTCCGGACAATGCTCAGGTGAAATTAGTCGCCTATACCGGTCATACAAAACCCGCAGCAAATCAGGAATCAGAAAACTGAAAAATAATTACATTTTTTGAAAATTACAAATTTGAGTATTTTGTATAATTTGATTTTTTTTAATGATTGGATTCAAAATACATTTCCTTTCAAAGCAAATCTCTAAGTGTGAGTTTAATAAAAGGTTTAATGTTATTAATATAATTGGGTCCAAAGACGAATTTTTCGCAACGAATATTGGTCGTTAGAAATAAAACATATTTGTGTATATGAAAATATAAACAACTCGTGCGTCGACCGAAATAAGTCGTGCGAAACGAACTCTGCTATAGGTTTATTTTTATTTGCTACGTCACGTTACGAACGACGACTAACTTGGGAGAGTTTCCGTTTTTCTGTATAATTTTTTAGTGGCTTAGTAAATAAGGGTATGTTCGTAAATGCATCATTGCGCTGCATCAGTGATTTCAAATGTTTATATTTATATGTATGCCAGTAGACGTGGATCAAAAAATTGTCAAATACTCCGCACAGATCTACAAAAAGTCGGGCATGTTCTACAAATCGAAATCAACTGGATTTAAAATCGCACCAATTTTGAAAACGAGGCTGTAAAGAAAGCTTACAAAAATATTCGCTTTTATATACTTCAGACTTTAAGTACCAATTACTTATCTACACAAGAACCGTTGTTAAAAACAGGAAAAACTACAGTGATCTTGTAAATAATTGAGATCAAAATATCATTCGATTTCAATTCCAGTTCATTTCACTTTCTAGAACATGCCCGAGTAACCCTGTTTTGTCGATTTTTCGTTGATAATACCTATACACTACTTGCAAGTGATTACTTGCATGTGGAAACGTAGGGTAATACTGTTTGTACACTTGCATACCTTTCGCATGGAAGATGTTGAAAATGTGAAATTCGCGTTCACACTTAAAACATCTAACATCTACTATCAATAAAAAATGTCTCCATTTCTGAAGAAATAAAATTTGATTTTTTTTAATTAATTTTCTACAAAAGTGCCAAAATTTTAAAAGATAACACTAAAATGTATTTCTAATTCATTTTGATTAATAATTTTAGCAAAATTTATCAAAATAAGGCTTGTAAAAAAAGAAAAAACTTGAGAAATGGTAACGCTGCTTTAAAAGCAACTTCCATTTTGTCAGTGATGCCACAATAATAATAGAATTTATTGCCACTTTTCTAGCGATGACACTAAAATAGTCGGAAGATTTATAAAGGAATACAATGATATAGGAACATTTTGTAAAAATGTTGAAAAGTTTTGATTTTTAACTCTATGTATTTCTTATGGGAAAATTTCAACTTCTTCGCAAATTAATGTTAAATGTTGACAAGTGTGAAAAGGCTATAGCACAATAAAAAAAATTCAAATTATTTTTTTATCGGCACAAAAAAAGTTTGCTTTTCTGATACAGCGCCGTGATGCATTTACGTACATGCCCAATTTGTTACACTCTCCTCCACTAGTGGTGAATGATGGTATGCTAAGTTTGTCATTCCGTGTACAACTTTTTTAATACTCATCTTAGACCCAATAAAGTATAAATATTGAGGGTCCTTGAGTTATGCTAAGTCATTTTAGCTATGCCCGTCTTTCTGGATATCCGCCCGTCTGTTGAAAACACGCTCACTTTCGAAATATTCAACAACAAAGAACAATTTTGGTGTCAAATTGTTTCTACTTATCATATTCGTGTTTCTACTTAACTGTTTAGCGCCCCAAACATGATTGAAACAACTTGTTTTGCCATGCAAAATTTTTAAAACGAAACAGCTCGTTTCATTTTGAAACATGCTGCGAAACAGGAAAAATGTACTATCATCTCCAATTTTGATAACAATTATCGTTAGTTTATCTGAACTAGCTCTCAAAACAAAGAAAAAAACAGAATCAAAATTGATGTTAAATAAAGTGATAATAATAAAATAATAAAAGTATTAAATTCTATATTTTTAACTTTAAATTACTTTTAAATCTATTTTAAATAAAATTACACTAACAACACAAAAAAAATGTCAAAATGAAACAAGAGTGAATCGTATGAACAGCATGTTTGGCAATCAAGTTTCAGAAAGCGAAATGGGTGGTTTATATCGTCGTATGAATATAGCATAAGCAGTTTCAGATTAAAAATATAGCACAATCGGCTTAAAAGCAAAAGGGTTATAGACCCAAATGTAGAACAAACACAATAAAAAGCTGATATTTCAATCAAAAATGTCACCATTTTTTTTTTTATATTTTGTTCTACAAAAGTGCCACAATTTTAAGTAAAAAGACCAAAATGTTGTTTTTATTCATTTTGTTTAGTATAAAAAAAAATTAAACAAATAAAAAAAACAGACCGGCAAAAAAGAAAAACTTGACAAATGGTAACGCTGCTTTTAAAACAAATTTGTCAGTGATGTAAAAACAACAATAGAATTTATTGCCACTTTTCTAGCGATGACACTAAAATATTCAGAAGATGTAAAATGGAATACAATGACATAGTAACATCTTGTAAAGATGTTGATTCTAAGGTGCCAGTTCACACACGTCACGTTTAGCTCGTCAAGTCTTAAGTTTTTAGAAGAGAGGGGAAAAGAAATCGCATTCTGTTTTCCCTTCTCTCCTTAAAACTCAAGAGAAGAGAGAATGCCATTAATTTTCTCCTCTTCTCTCAAAACTCAAGACTTGACGAGTTAAACTTGACGTGTGTGAATCGGCACTAACTTTATCTATTGCTTATGGAAAAATTGTAACATTTGCACAAATTGATGGTATATTTTAGATGCTGACAAGTGTGAAAAGGCAATAAATGTTTTGATTGCAGACATACATATGTACATCAAAGACAAACCTGCGTTGAGAGAAAGATTTGAGGTTTTTATACGGACGTAATTTTATTTTAATTGATGAATACACCGTGCTAGTTGAAAAAACTTAAAAGCGGGGCACCTGGTGTTTTAACTTAATTGAATCCAGTGGTGCTAGCCGTTTTTTAGCTTAAGCTTAGCTCTTTTTTTTTGAAGGTATACCGTTATTTCATAAATGAAGGATGTTGTACAACATTTATTCGTGTAACTCAAAAACGGTTTAGGTAATTAAATAAAAAAACCGAAAACGAAAAAAAAAATAAAATCACCTTTAAGTAAAGCTAAACTTTTTTTTTATCTGTGCAGTCGTTTTAGAAACATATTTTTTTTTTTTTTTTTTTGTTTTTTTTTTGGAAAAAAATAACTTTTCGCAAAATTTCGAAATTTTTGTTTTTTAATACGACATTAAAAATTAGAAAATGCTGCCATGCTTCTTATGTTTTCTTTACGTATAGAAAATAAGGGTCCAAACAAAAAAAGCAACAAGTGATTAAAATATGTCTACAACTTTTGATTTTATTTATTTTACAAAAGATGAAAAATGTTAGTTAAATTTAAGAAGTTTTTAAAACGCCATATTTGTTGGGAACCACCCTAAGAGGTGTAGATAAAGGGCAAGTATGTTTTGAGAAAATGATTAGGATAAAAGACTGATTTAGGTCCGTCATACATTTTATCCCCCTAAGGGCGACTCCTAGGCAGTTATGGGACTTTTTCTTTAATATATTTCTAGCCTGTATTGAAAATTTTGTATGGGAGCCCCTTAAGAAATGGAGGTAGCGCGCAGCTATGGGAATGAAAAGTTAAGTAGGGTTGGTCATACATTTTACCAGTTTAGAGGCATCCTATTTGTATAGAATCCCCCCTAATGGACGATGATAAGGGGCAAGTATGTTTTGAGAAAATGTTAAGACAAAAAATTAATGGAGGTCCATTTTATCCCCCTAAGGACGACTCCTAGGCAGTTGTGGGACTTTTTCTTTAGTATATTTGCATATATTCTTCTTAAGTTTTGCATTACTTAAAGGTAATTTCCCAAGTGTTTATAGCATGCATCTATAAAACTAACTTAAACATTTTTTTTCAATTCGATTTTCATATAATAAACATCATTTTCAATATACATAGTACATAGTATATAAATATATTTGGGGGACTCACAAGGTGTGATATTAAGTCGTATATTCATAATGTCATAAATAATATTTTACAATTGTTTAAAAAAAAAAAAAAAATTAATGCTGTGTTCATTGATTCGTCATAACTGTGCAGCAAAAATCTAAATTATAAGCGGTTGCCCACATCAGACATATATATTTCTTGTAATTATTTTAAGACATATGACTTTACAACTTTTTGTGAATCTCCCAGTTCTATTTTTATATGTATATTTTTTAATAATATCTATATATAAATCGGCTAAGGCAAAACAGTTAAGAACGCTTTCCTCCTCTGTATGTCAACCGATTTGAAAAAAACACACACCATTTGAAAGATATTAACTTACAGCAGTGCACAATATATATTTTATTAAAATATGTTCAATATTTTCGGAGTAATAAGCGCTCAAATTAGCTACTAACACATATTTACAAAATACAAAATTTGTTTTTTTTCAATTATCAAATAATAAAAAATAGGGTTCTCGATTATTCGGCATTTTTAAGAAACCGGTTTTCGAATATATCGACAATATAAACAATAGACAATAGAAACATAATATTATAGGTGCAGGGTCCTGAGTGAATTAAAACCTATAAGATGAAAAATGAATAAGAACATGTAAGGGGAGCTTTTTGGTACTTTTTCGTTCAACATCTGGTTTTTTAATTAATTTTGTTAATATTAGACATAGAAAAAAAAAAATTAAAATGCAATGTCCTGAGTAGAATACAATTTACAAAGGGGATTTTATGATACTTTTTTGTTTTCAATTTATATTGTCTGATATTTTTTATAGTAGAAGATAGAATATGAACCAGAGGTAGGTCCCTTGCCAAATCGATCCACTAAGATGGAAAAAATGAATGCTCAAAACATGTAAATTCATATATACTTACATCTACATCTACATCTTACACTACATCGTCTTCATATGAACCTAAAAATGTATGGTCGAATTTTGACCATTAGGCGAACACTCGTTTATATAAAACACCGCTTTTAAATTACTGTATGTATGTATTTATGTCATGCTTTAACAATATTTAATATCGACTACTCGTTGAAAACTGTAAATCCTTGATAACATCCGTGAATTTGTGGATACACCTAAATAAATAAGATTTTCTTAACAGTTGTATAAAATATTGTAAACATTTGTCACAATACAAACATTTTCTAGCGACTTTCATTCTTCCATTTAAACTCACATTTTTGTTATTGTGTACTTGTTAACGGCATATATAAATTTAATACCTTTTTGTGCAATTAATAAATCAATTAATAATGAAATTATCGATTATGGCAAATCCTTAACATTCACTATATTTACAACTTTTCTTTTGGATTTTTTAATTGTGAAATTATTGTAGTAATAAAACAAATTAACTTTTGCTCTGTCTATATGAAATTTCATAAAATGGTTTGAAATGATAATTTCATTCAATAATTGAACATGAGATTTTCTTAAAAAAGCGATTTATGGCATTTTCTTTTTGTCTTAGTTTAAAGCGTTTATTTTATTAACAAAATTTAATTTTTATTTATTTTATTTTTTTATTTATTAATTCAATAGTTCTTAAGCCAAATTTAGCCCGAAAATAGAATATGGAATTATAATTATATATTAAACTAGCTGAGCGTCCCGGCTTCGCGCGGAAGCAATTTACTAATGAGAAGTGAAAAGGGGACAGTGTGTCAAAAATTTTAGTTCTTCGAGTTTCACTTTAAATTTTCTCATACTTAGAAAAATGAGAAGAGAAAAGGAGACAGTGTGTTTAATTTCATAAATTCTATGCAAAACTTTTTTAAAAGAGATCAACGATTAATTGTAAGGATTCAAAATTAATAATAGTTCGGTATATATCCTTTTATTCAAATACATATTTACAAAAGTTTATTTTTAAAAGCTTTTATTTAACTACCAATGTATGTTTGTTCGGGTGGAATCTTGCAACTCAATTTTGAAGCAGTTATCTTCAACCGATTGAGCTGAAATTTTGTGTACACGTTTAGTTTGGATGACAATGCATGGTAAACTGTGTGACGGCATTCTCAATGCAATATGGCGGCCACAAACAACATGGCTGACTATTTATTTTGAATGCACTTCCACAATATGGGTATCAAATTAAAGGGCTTGCTAAGAATAACTCGAAAAATAAAGTGGTCACTCTAAATCCAATATGGCGGGTACACACAACATGGCGGACTACTTATTGTAATGCACTTCTACAAAATGGGTATTACATGAAAGGACTTGCTAAGAATATTTCGAAAAATAAAGTAGTGTCTAAAGTCAATATGGCGCACAGTGTGCCGCGTAGAACATGCTAGGTTGACAAAATTCATGTTATCATTTTCACGAAATCTTATTTGCAAAATGTAAACAACACCCTCAAACCCCGAATTCCGAGAAAAGGTTGTTTGTAAAACTTGCAGGTGCTGAGTCATAAGGGTCAGAAGTCAGGTGATGAGTTTAATGCAACTCTGTCAATCAATCAGTTGAAACTTAGCGACCACTTCGTGCAAATCTCATAGTGACATATTGTAATATTGTGAAAGTTTTTGTGATGGATATTAATACTGAGGGTAAGTACTATTTTTTAATTTATTTTTTTTAATCAAAATCTATTAATTTTAATTTTTAGTATTTTTTTTGAATATCCTATACATTTGAGCGTGTTTTTTTTAAAAAAAAAAACTTTGAAAGTTTAGAGTATACGGACATTCGCCTCTATCCGGGCTAGTTTTTAGATATTACGCAGAAATAACTTTTTTCTTCGTAAAAATACACATATTGTTTAGCACACTTCAGTACAACATGTTTTTTTTTTCTTTTTTTAGAACACGTTTACTTTATTTCAAGGGTAGCCTTTTTCGAAGAGTGGTTGAAACACGCGAAGAATGAAAAAAATTCGCGTGTTTATGAGTATCTTTCTTCAAAATTTCAATTTGCTGATATTACCAAAAGCAGCCAAAAAGAAATAAAGTTGAAAATATCCAACTTGTCCAACTTGTCCAATACGATTGGTGCCAAATGGTTGGCTTCAGGAAAGTCAAAGGAGCGTTTTTTAATTAAAAATAAGACTTGGTTGAATGAAGCAGACATACAGTTTACTGCGAGTTCTTGTGCGCCCCAACCTTCGACATCAAGAGAGGCTGTGACTCCTGCAGGAAGACCCCGCAAAGATTTCGAGGAATCTTCGTTTAAGACGAAGAAACGTCGCGTCGTGGATCTTGTAGAGTCTCGAAGTGTCAGTGAATTGGTGACTGCTGCCGAAATTGCTGTGCGTTTAGCAGGGCAAAGGAAAGTTGCAAATGTGATTAGAGACATTAGTGAGAGGCCAGATAATATTATTAAGTCTAAAAATACAAGTTCCGTTATTCCTAGGCAATTAAGTAGTGACGAAGCCTTAGCTTACTATATAGATTCTAAGTCAACAACGCATTATTACAAACAAACTAGGAAATGGTCCATGAAGGCGGGGCATAATGTGTTTCCGTCATATTTTAGTTTAAAAAAGTCCAAACAGGCCTGTTACCCTGCAGAGGAGCACATTGCTATATCAGAAGCTCGTGCTGAAATAAATTTGCAAGCCTTATTAAATAAAACAGTGGAACGTCTAGTATTAGCACAGAATAAAGTTATCAGCAGTGTGCTCCCATCAAGTTCATCGTTTACACTTGTTACTAAATGGGGAGGTGATGGAAGTTCTGGTCACAGCCAATACAAACAGAGATTTGAGAACACTAAAGGTACGGACGAGTTTCTTTTCGTATTTTGTTTAGTTCCCCTTAAGTTATATAATGGGTCCAAAACTATTTGGCAAAATCCTAGGCCTTCATCAACTTTGTATTGTCGCCCAATCAAATTTATATTTGCCAAAGAAACGAACGATTTCACGTTTGTGGAGACAAATAAATTGTTGGAAGAAGTGAATGCTCTTCTTCAAACACTTATTAACATTGGTGATTCTCAAATCTCTGTAAAGAACGAACTTTTGCTGTCAATGACAGACGGAAAGGTGTGTAACGCTTTAACGGAAACTGGTTCATCCCAAAAGTGTTTCATCTGTGGCGCCACCCCCAAGACGATGAACGATGACCCTGCGATGTTTAACAGCAATCAAGAACATTTTGACTTTGGTTTATCTACACGTCATGCTTCGATTCGTTGCTTTGAATGTCTTTTACATATCAGTTACTAGTTGAATATTAAGAAATGGCAGGCTAGAAGTAACGAAGACAAAGCAGATATCAAGGTTCGTTCTGAGGAAATCAAATTGTAATTTCTGTGGTTTTCACGAATAATCGCGTAAGTCGGTTTTTACCGAAATTGAGATAATGATGACAAAGTGCTACATTTTGCATTAGGTTTTTATAAGTATTAAGCTTTTTAGAATATAATGTAGTATTATTAACTTTTTTCTGCTAAAAACAACTTAAGTTAACTGTTTAATAAAATATTTTGCTATTATAACGATTTATGTCGACATACATCGCCAAAAATTGTAAAATTGCTGAATATGTTTCCAAATAAAAAGCATATGTGATGTTATGTTGTTATTCGTGCAAAAAATATAAAAGTATTTTTTTGAAAATTTTTCTATTAATAACAACTTATATGTACATGTGCGTTTATTGTTGACTTCTTTAGTTGCAACAACAGCAGATGAGCGGTTGTTTGTAATTTTAAGTCCATACGTTGTGCTATAAGTATTAAAAACTCTGAATATGTCGCCAACTTGTGTGCTAAAAATAACAACGTAAGTCGTCATGTGTGATTAAAATGATAACATTTATTTTCACAAAAAAGAACTTATGTGGAGATATGATGTTATATTGCACACACTTAATGAGTCAATCAAACATATGCATTTTTAATCCTTTTACAGATTGTGATCCTGTGAGGATTTCTTCATGAAAACTATGTATAATACGTAGAAAGTCACTGTTAAGAGGATAGTAAAGAAAAAAGTTTAAAAAACCATCTACAGAAGCCGCAATTGAAAAAAATAATTGTTTTTGCTCTCCTGAAAAGTTTGGTTTTATAACTTACGCGATTATTCGTGAAAACCACAGATTTAAGGACGCGATGGGACTCATTGTAGATAAACCAAAGCCAGGATTTGGTTCTTCAAACGATGGAAATGCTGAGATGAGTGCTTAGATCACTGGGTTGGATGCTACAATTATAAAAAAGTTTGATGTTATTTTGAGGACATTGTCTTCTGGATTCGAGATAAACTTAGTTGAATTCAATAAATTTTGTCTTGAAACTAGAAAGCATTATCTTAAGCTACGGTCACACTTATTAAATATTTGATCAAAGAAGCGTAACCCCTACTTTTGTTAATAGTTAGTGAGATTTAAAATGGTCTTAATATTACAAAATAAACTAATTATACTACTAGACATAGCAAAAAAACAGTTTTCTGTAAGATGTGATATTTTAATCAAAATAAATATTGATATTAAGCGAAATTATGTTTTAGTTTGGTTGTTGGTCCCGTTTTTTTCGTCAAATATTTGATAAGTCTGACCGTAGCTTCAGTCTCTATTCATGCTACTGTATGCCTGCTACTGTGCATAAAATATTAATTCATAGCACAGAAGTCATCAAAGCTGCATTGCTTCCAATTGGGCAGCTTTCCGAAGAGGCTCAGGAAGCACGGAACAAAGATTGCAAGTGCTCTCGTGTTGCCACGAATAGAGACTTACATCTGATTTGATCAATAGCCTTCGAGAGATTCCCAAAAAAAAGCCGGAAAAAATATTTACAGATGTATTAAAGTTAATTGTAAGCCCTAGAATAGAAGAGTCAAGAGTGGAATCTTCATCATATTGTCGCACAATGCCACAAAATGAAGACGATTATACAGTAAACGACTCATCAGACTCTATATATGAGTATTTGAGTATGTATTTGTATTTGAGTATTTTAAATATATTTTTCTAATTTAAAAAAATCGTTTTTTATTGCAAAATAAAACAAAAAACTGTAAAAAATATATAAAATGACTACCTCTATGTAAAAGCATCTTTATATAGCATAAAATAATTTTGTCCACATAACATGTTCTACGCGGCTCACTGTGTGGCGGCGTAAACAAGATGGCGGACTAGGTTTTTTTAATGCACTTCAACAATATGCGTATCAACTGAAAGGGCTTGCTAAGAATAACTCGAAAATAAAAATTTTTTTTTAAAAAGTAGCTTTTATTTAAATGTGCTAAAAAGTAAAAAAACATTTTTAAAAAACAAGCTTTTATTTGAATGCGCTAAAAAGAAAAAAAAAAAAATTTTTTGCTTTAAAACTTCCACTATCAACTTATAACGTCATTACACAATTCATATGATATAAAAGCTTGTCGTGAGATTTACTTGTGCTGAAAAACAAGTAAATTAATAACTTTATTTTAACTATTAAAATTTTCAAACTTAATAAATACAATGATGTGCTTTAATTTCACGACAAGCTTTTATATCATAAAAATTGTGTAATGACGTTATAAGTTGATAGAGGAAGTTTCAAAGCAAAAAATTATTATTTTTTTCTTTTTTCTTTTTAACGCATTCAAATAAAAGCTTGTTTTTTTAAAAAGGGTTTTTTATTTTAATTTATTTGTTAGAAGTTCAATATTTTCATATTAAAAATGTAAAATAGAAGATGAGTTCTTCGAGTTTGTACTAAAATTGTCTCCTATTAATAAACATGAGAAATAAAAATTATAAACTTAAATTTTCCGGGCTTAAGCTTAAAATTTCCGAATTTTACCAAGAATTTTTAAATTTATTTTCTCCTATCCTATCTCCTGAAAATTTCGAATCGGATAGAAAAAAAATCAGCTTAATCGCTCCAGCCGTTCTCACGCGATCACATACATGGACCGTTTCAATTTTATATGTTTGGATAGATAGATATAGATAGAAGAAGAAGAGTTATTCGAGTTTGTACTTATTAATAGCCATAGTGAGGCCATTAATTCTGATATGCGATACAATAAAATTGGAGTTTAAACGGCGGCGCTATATATAAAAAACAAAAAGTTCAATGTTGTAGGTATATATAAGTAAAGAAAAGTCGGCCTAATTTTGGGGTGTGGCAAAAAAGTATGTACATTAAAAGCTAGAAGTACAATGTCCTAGAAGGGCTTTCTTGCCACGTGAAAAAAATTGGACATTAGGGTGGTACGTTCCGAGATGGCATAAGTGGCGCCCAGAATTTGATGTCGGATTAAAATGTCAACCAAGGCAAAAATAAAGCCATAAACGAACCATGAATAACGATATGCAATATGTTATGATCGGACTTTAAAAGGCCACGCAGTTTACAAAAACACTAAAAGGGCGGTTTCCAGAGGCGGGGCAAAAAATTAAAAAATTTTTTTTTTTTTTTGAATCCTTTTCCACTAATCTTCAATCCTAGGGGGTGACTGGCTCAACTTTTTTTTCGAACCACCTTATTGTACACTCTATGGTTTTCTTGAATTTTTTTGTATTAAACTATGATTTTTTCCACAAATTTTAAGACCTATTTGGTTGTGGGATTCAAAAAACTACATAGAAAGAAAAACACTCGCGATAAATCAAGTTTTTTATGATTACTTTAAGCATGGGACGTACTCAAAAATTCAAGTACGTATAAGACTAAAACGTACTTAAAACCATCTTGAATGGGGTTAATTTCGAAAATCAGTCCCGGTATTTTGGTTAAATATGTACATACGATTTCTAAAGTAAAAACCATATCGGGCATGATGTTGGTGTTTTATCATTCTGTAAGGTATAATATGAGTAAGTTAATCAATCATAATAATTTTTTCTTTCTAATTCGGGATAAAATCCAATTTTTAATACTTGAATCAAGCGCTTTTTGAGATTGATTCAATCTTAGTTTTCTTAAATCAATCTCATTTTCGGAATATACTATCTACGAATTCGGATTAAAACAATTTTATAATTCTTGAATCAAGCGCAATTTGAGATTGATTTAATATTAGTTTTACTTAAATCAATCTCATTTGGGAAGGAATATGGATAAGTTATTCGCGATTGAAAATCCGTACTTGAGAAAATCCGTACTCATCGTACTATTAACACCGATTCGGATTGGTTTAAGTACGGATGGATTGATTTTTCTTTTATGTGTACTATTTTTTCTTATTTTTTGAAATTTGTTAAAAAAAGTTTTTTAACATAAGCCACTGTACAAAAACTTTCTAGGATTTCCCAGGATATGTTTTAATACCAATTCATTTATTTTGTTTTTTGCATTGGCTATGTTTAAATAGTCATAAAATACCTAAGAATTATTTCAATACGGTTTTTACTTTTATCTAATAGCCTTTTCACACTTATCAACATTTAACATTAATTTGCGAAGATTTTGCAATTTTCCCATAAGAAATACATCCCTGCAGATAACGAGACTAGTCCATATATGCATGTAAAGAGTAGTCCATAAAGGAGTAGGAGTACTCCAAAACTACTCCAATTATATGGGTAAAAGGTGGCCCATTTAACATTGCGATGTCCTAGGAGGGGACTATATAACCCACCGAATAGTCCCTTAGCTACTCCATGGAGTACTAAAGTGGGTTAGTTTTAAAAGTACTCCATGCCACTACAGTATGGAGTACACTAAAGGGATAGTTTAAGCATTTTTTCATTTTTTACTAATCGCCTTTTGTGGCGTGCACTGTAGTCTATGGCTGACTTCCAAAACGTACTAATACAAAGTTCGTACACAATTTTACTACTGTATTTCAACCATGTACACGTACAAAGTACCGAAACAATGCAACTATGTGTATTGCTTATTAAAACGTTTTGAAATGTAAGTGATGCAATGCATAATACTTTTAAAATCAATCTGTATTGCTTGCAAATAAAATGTTAAATGTCACAAAGCATCAACTTTAAAACCGATGCTCTGATTGCTTTTTTGATGCGTTACTAATACTTAGCAGTGACGTTTTGGAAGGGTTTGCATTGTATATATATTGTACTGCGGCGTTATGAAACATTATACTTTGTTCTAATACAAAGCAATTGACGTTTTGGAAGTCTGCCTATTATTGCTATTATTAAATATGTATATTTACTTGGTATTTTTAATTTGTTTACATTTCTTTCACAAATTTTACAAACTTTCACTTTTAATTAAATAAGCTATTAATAATGAACACCACCAGGGCTACCAATGTGTCATACTGTAAACTATAGAAAAGTATACATCATGCAGTTGTTGGCAGCACTGCATGTTAACTTCTTATAACATGGTCCATATTACAGTAGATTGGACCATGTTGTAAGTAGTCCATTTAAGCCACAATGGACCACGTAGTCCAATGTTATCTGTAGGGATAGGGCTAAAAATCTAAGGCCCGTTTTTACAACTTCCCGATAGCTGAAGGTAGGATTTTATCGGCCGTATAAAAAGTGTTCGATTATTACAAGTTTACTTTAACCTACCAGGTATGATGAACCTTAATTTACTTTATCGCTCACTTTAAGTTAAAGAAAAGTTTTAATAATGGAACACTTTGAGGAGGCCGGTTAAAGTCCACTTTTGGCTGTCGGTAAGTTGTGAAAACGGGCCTAAATTTTTCAACATCTTTACAGAATGTTACTATCTCATTTTGTTCCCTTTTACATTTTTCGATTCTTTTAGTGTCATCACTAGAAAAGTGGCAATAAATTCTGTAATTATTGTGGCATCACTGACAAAATGGAAGTTGCTTTGAAAGCAGCGTTACCATTTCTCAAGTTTTCCCTTTTTTGCAAGACTTATTTTGCTTAATTTTGCTAAAATTATTAAACAAAACGAATAGAAATACATTTTGGTGTTATCTCTTTAAATGTTGGCACTTTTGTAGAAAAAAAGTAAAATTTTTTTTTTCAGAAATTACATTTTTTTATTAATAATAGATGTTAGAAGTTTCAAGTGTGAACGCGTATTTTACATTTGCAACATCTTCCATTCGTTCCTCCGAAATGTATGCAATTGTACAAAGGGAAAGCAAAATATATATTTCTGATCATAGCTACCTTCAGCTTTTTCGTGCACACATAATTTTATTTCATGATAGGTGCTTAAGCCCTTATGACACTACATTTTTAATTCATTGAATTGATATAGAATTGATATAAAGAAACAGTAAATGTTAGAAAGAGCAAACTATAAAAACATGTAATAACCTTTGTACACTTGCATACATTTCGGAGGAACGCATGGAAGATGTTGAAAATGTGAAATACGCGTTCACACTTGAAACATCTAACATCTACCATCAAAAAAAAATGTCACCATTTCTGAAAAAAAACTTTTATTTTTTTAAATACCTTTTTTCTACAAAAGTGCTAACATTTTAAAAGATAACACCAAAATGTATTTCTCATTCATTTTGTTTAATAATTTGAGCAAAATTAAGCAAAATAAGGCTTGCAAAAAAGGAAAAACTTGAGAAATGGTAACGCTTTCCAAGCAACTTCCATTTTGTCAGTGATGCCACAATAATTACAGAATTTATTGCCACTTTTCTAGCGATGACACTAAAAGAATCGAAAAATGTAAAAGGGAACAAAATGAGATAGTACCATTCTGTAAAGATGTTGAAAAATTTGGATTTTTAGCCCTATGTATTTCTTATGGGAAAATTCCAACATCTTCGCAAATTGATGTTAAATGTTGACAAGTGTGAAAAGGCTATAAACAAAGTTTTTTTCTTTTATTATGGTTTTGTTTATTTTATGAAACGTTGTCAACTTTTTGTTTATAAGAAACATAAAAACAAAGCAAACAAAAAGCGGCAAATCGCTGAATTTGCTTATAAACCGCTGATTCAGCAACACTTTTAATATTTCAAGCTTGAAATGTCAATTTTAAGTTGAACAATTTTACATTTTTTTTTTTTTTTGACATAACTTCATTTTTTATCACAACTTTAGTAAATTTTTTGGCAGTTTGCCATTTATCTTGATACAGCTTAACTCTTTGCACTTGATAAATTTTTCTATTACATTATATTTGTACTGTTCACCAAAACTTGAACAATGCATTTAAAATGTAGTGTCTTAAGGGCTTTACTTAGCAGTATTAACTTATAATTGTTATTTTTGGAAAGGTTTTGAATGTCCAGGAATCGATGTCCTTAAAAATATATTAGACGACGTATTTGACAACAATGCTACTTAAAAAAAATCGAGTGTAAGTATTGGATATCTAACCCTCGTTGCACCCTCGAGACATTTGTGAAAAACTCTTCGGAATTCGTTAATATACGTTGCAATCATCTTGCCAGTCTTTTAATACATGATTTAATAGCAAAAAAACAATCAGCTTTTTTTAATCAAATCAAAGAATCCTTAAAAGAAGATGAAGTTGTGGTGATTTGTGATTTTGCTGAAAATTGCGCATTTGTTATCCAAAACTCAACACCCGGTTTTCATTGGAATAAAAATCAGGCAAGCATAATCCCGATAGTTATTAATTTCAAGCATAATGAAGAGCTTTTTTGATGGTGTCTAAAATACTTTACTTTTCTGATGGCGCTCCACAGCAATTCAAAAATTTTGTAAGCCTATATTTTCACAAGTAAGACTTTATTTAACATTGCTGCAGAATGGCATTAATTTGCAATAGCACATTGTAAGGGACCATGTGATGGTATTGGAGCCGCATTGAAAATAATTGCCGGAAGAGTAAGTCTTCAGAGCCAAATTGATAAGCAAATAACTACAGCTCTGGAATTGTATAAATGCGCATCCGAACCGAGTATTTTACCAAACATTAAAGTAAAATTTTCTCCAGAACTGCTTTATTTTGATGCAAAATAAACTTTGGATTTGCGATATGAAACGACTAAATCAATTCCGGGAACGCAAACACTTTATTTAAGAGTTCCTTCTAATGCTGGTACAATAATTGCTTAAAAGTTGTCTACATTAAAAAATTAAATGTTTTTGAAAATTAAAAAAGTACATAAATAAAATAAAAAAGTAATAATTATTGTTTTTAATAAGCAAAAAAGCGTTGAACAGAGTACAAACAAACACTGAAAAAAATGTATTTAAAATATTAAATCCCGAAAATCGCATCCAAGCCCACTGTGCAAAATTTTGTTCTACTTTTTATTGGATTGTAGGCAAAAAAGAAAAAAACAAAAAAAAAATTATTCTAAAAGGTGTGTTTTTAAGCTAGATAGAACTTTAAAATGTAAAAAGTAACACAAAAAATTAAATTTTGATGAAATATTTTTTTATCGTTTCAGTATACTCTGACAATCATCATGAATAGACTCACGCTTGAACAACGCTACGAAATTATCCAAATTTACTTTGAAAATCAGTCGTCGATTCGCGCAACTTATAGACGACTTCGTCATTTTTATGGCGTACATAATCGTCCATCTGAACAAGCCATTCGTCGAACTGTGGATAGATTTCGTACCACATACTTTCTAGAGGATGCAATAACAGACCCTACAGACTCCATTACATCCAGAAAAATGCACCGTTTGGTGCGGTTTTCACGCTGGTGGCATCATCGGACCTTATTTCTTCAAAAATGAGGCCGGAGCTCGCGTTACGGTCAATGGAGATCGTTACCGCACCATGATCAATGATTTTTTGTTTGAAAATATGGATGACATTGATCCGGAGGAGGTGTGGTTTCAACAGGATGGCGCTACGTGCCATACGGCGAACGCAACCATCGACTTATTGAAATCAAAATTTGGCGATAAGTTGATTTCGAGAAATGGACCTGTCAATTGGCCTCCAAGGTCGTGCGATTTGACACCTCTCGATTATTTCCTGTGGGGCTACGTGAAGTCACTGGTTTATGCTGATAAACCAGCAACAATTGACGCCTTGGAGGCCAGCATTGTTCGTGTTGTTCGTGACATACGGCCAGCAGTGCTCGAAAAAGTGGCCCAAAATTGGACGTCCAGAATGCGCTTCGTCAATAATATTTTTTACAATTTCAAGTTCTATCGGGCTTAAAAAAACACCCTTTATTTGGACTAATATTGAAAAAGTTATGAGTAGGGATGAGATTTCCATGCAAATGCATGTTTTTTGTCGATAGTCTAAAATGGATGTAGACCAATTATCTCTTCGAATCATTAAAATGGCATCGATTTGTTTTTGCATATTGTTGCATATTTTAGTGAAAAATGCATATTTAAGTTTTAAATGCATATTTTAAAATTTTTGAGTGGTATTTTTTCTTTTTTTTTTTTTTTTTTTTGAATTTCCATATTATAAAAAAAAAAATACAAAATACACAACGAAAAAAATCTTCCAAAAAAAATTTTTAAATCAATAAATAATTTTTTTTGAAGCTCTGCTTTAAATACAAGATTTTTAAAATTTCGGCAAAAAATCTTTCTATTTTTAAGCATCTTACATTGTTAAGGCTGCCAATGGGCTTAAAATATTTTATCAAAAACTCTTCACATGTGGCTTGCTTGGCACATGGGTAACACTGAGTTGCAGAGGAAATCAGAAGCCAATTAGATAATATTGATTTATTGGACTCATACAAAAAGTATCCCTTGATACCTTTACCATCGCAGCCGGTATTAACAAGATGGGGAACCTAGCTAGAAGCTGAAGAACCTTATTAAAAAAACTTTGAAAAAATTTAAGAATGCTATTGAAGAACTTGTTGCCACCGATGCTTATGCAATTAAAAAAGTAAAAGAAATATGAAATTTAAATAACATTAAAAGTCAATCAGCATTTGTATTCTCCAACTACTGATATATTTGTGTAACAATAACTAAATTTGCGGGATTTAGTTAACTTAAGTCTACTCAAGTCAAATTAATTGATGTGGGATCTTAATTAGAAAATTATTATTCTTCAAATGAATTGGCATCCTTCAATATGCAACTTTGGTTGACGTTGAGAGATCATTCTCCATGTACAAAAGTTTTCTGCGTCCGAGCAGAAAAAGGTTTATTTTGATAATATAAAAAAGTATTTATTTGTTTCTGCAAAAAAAATTCAATTAAGTGTTAAAAATATTGTTGATAGGCAAAAACCATTTTTTATTTTCTCTTTTTTTTCAAATAAATTTAAAAAAACGCCTTTTTATTAAAAATGTTCAAGTTTTTTAATGCATATTTTTAATTTTTTTAATGCATATCTTGGAGCTTTTGGTGCATATTTTCGATTTTTTAGTGCATTAACATCTTATCCCTAGTTTTCTTATAACGCGGTTTTTTTTGATATTCGATATCTCTGTAACCATAAGCCAAAAAAATCTGAAAATTTGCTGAAATTTGCTGTTGAGAAGGAACATCAACAGAATATTAAAAAATAACTGTATCAAAACATTCAGTGTGTAAAGCTGATCGTTACATCCAACAATTTTTATATGCGCTGAATAATGCGCTTTATGTGTCAAAAATGTATTGCTTCAAAGTAGGAACTCGCCATATAAAATGCATGTCTTTCGTAATCGCAATGGTAAGCGAAACTTTTATGTTTCTCTCTTACAAACCTGCTTCGTTGAAAGCATGGTGGAATGATATTCCACCATGGTTGGAAGCTCCATTTTTTATTGGGTAGTTACATTTTTCCAAAAAAAAAGAGTGGAAAATATAGTCTTAAAAATTTTATTTCATTGCCCCGTTAGCTTAGTTGATAGTGAGCTAGTCTATCTCTCATCAGAGAATGAAGTCTCTGTCACTGGTTAATTAAGTTAGAATATAATTTTTTATTGAATTTGTAACATTAACAAGTTTTGCGCTTAATGCCATATTTTAATAATTAACATTAGAAAAATATTTCAAAACAGTTTCTAATAATGACTTTCAAATTTTTTAGTTTGAATTCATTGATATTAATCCATTAATTCCTTATAAGATCCGTAAAAAATTTAAACATTTGAATAATTTTACAACAAGTGTATTCATGCAACAATTACAAATTGAAATATTAATGGAACTCGAAAAACAATCAAATAATCGCCTTAATTATCATCTAGGTAAATGGATGAATGAATGCAAGCCTGCAAAAGAATAATATCTATTTGGAGTTCATTCGCTAAATATTGAAACTCGGTATATTAATTTGCCATTCTTTAAAAGCATTTATCATCATCAAATAATTTATATTCTTTAATGCCTAGGAACACAATGAAGTCGTACATAGTAAAAACGTTACGTCGGAAATTTTTAAAATTTGCTTTTCCATTTCTTTTTTTTTAAATATTAAATTTTAAACTACAAAAATCATTTCATTTTATATAATATTTAATTTTTTTTTTTAATGACAAAACGTTAGCAAGTGGCGTGTCAAATAGAATATGATCTAAGGCGACGTATGACGTAGATTTGATTTTAGGTTTGTAAAAAAATACACATTTCAATTTGACAACGTACATGCGTCGTACGCTACAACGTTTATGCGGTGCAATTGATTTAACGGTATCCATCTGTCAGTGTGTCCGTTGAAATGGGGTTTTCGAAGACCCCAGATATGATCGGGACTAGGTTGTTACATATTTATGCTACTGTCAGCGTCAAAATAAAGTGTACAGCTGGTTTTCCAATATAAAAAGTGTAATTATAATAAAAAATGATTCAAATTTTTAAAAGTTTATTATCATTTACAAAACTTTGGACAATGTTATTACAATTTAAAATTAAAAATTTGAAATACTTCAAAAACAACAAACCAGTACAATAAAAAAACAAATTTGCTCTGTTTTAAACGCGTCAAAAAAGCGTACAGTTTTAAAATACTAAGAAATGTAAAGTGGCTTTTACCAGGGCTGGGCATAGGGGAATTTCAATTATTTTATTTCCCGTTTTCCCGGGATTTTTCTTGCGGGATCCCGGGAAATAAAAAATTCCTCATAATTTCAGAAAATAGCTATTTATACTTTGAAATTTAGTTTTCTATTCTTTAAAAATTAGCATCTGTGGATGGGTTGTGGATTTGATCAATTACAAGAAGTGAGTACATGTATTTAAATCAATGTCTCCTGATGCAATAAATCTACCAAAAGCAGAATGGGCAGTGCAATAGATGATAATTATTACATTTAGTGAAGTGAAGAGTTAACAAAGTATATTAATTCAAAATAAGATGCAGGCAGTAACGTTTCATTGTCCATGAACAAATCTTAAAAATAGGAGATACCTAAACATACCCAGGAAAAACTTTTGTATTTTTAGTAATAGGTGGTAGTTATTTCATACTTTACCTGGTAAGTAGTTGTCATTACAATTGTCATTATTTTGAAACCTTAAATAAGTACTTACTAGTAATGACCACAACAACTAATTATTACTTTTATTATTTTCACTACTGAATATTTGCTTACTAATAATCAGCTCAGTAACTACTTATTACTTGTGTTGTTTTCAGTACTGAATATTTACTTACTGGTAACGCACTCAATAATTACTTATTAGGTCTATTAACTAGTGATTTTTTGGCTTCTGGTAAGTATATTGTAAGTACTTACAATTCAACTTACTAGTAGTTAAATAATAACTAGATATTTTTTGACTTCTAGTAAGTGTATTGTAAGTACTGAATTCTGTGGACACCTCGAACAAAAATAAGTAGTTATTCAGCCGAAAAATAAGTAGTGTTTATTTTCTCCAACATTATTTGCTAACTTACTTGGTAAGTAAAGTTTTTGCTGGGTATCGCTCCTTTATTGCAACATAGTCATATCTACAAAAACAAACGATCTTGGCAAAATGCGATTAAAGTTTTCAAAATGTACCGACTTAAAAATATATTTTGCTATAACTTCGGTTTAGTTTGAGATATGACTAAGGTGCAACGAAGGAGCGATATGTTTATTAGGTGATAAACACAATTTTTCAATTTCAATTTGTGTTGGTTTATATACCCGTGAAGTGCGGGGAAACCGAAATAAAATAACATTTTGGAAACTCGTGTAAGATACTACACATACAACTTGAAAAACATATTGCCCTAAAGATTACAAATGGACCTATTGAAATGAAAAGGTTTGTAAGAAGCAGTCCGGTTGATGCTATTTTTGCATCAACCTTGACATACATTTGACTGATATAGACGTTGTTTATAAAAAAGAAAAAATTGCTTCTGATTGTGAATCCGAAGCATGCTACAACGGTGCACTTTTAACTATTTGTCCAACCTCGGTAAAAAATGAACGAAATTTTTCGGAAATATGATAATTAATAAATAAAATCAGGAATATATTTTTTGAAGACTTACTAAGCGCTTTGAGTGTGTCAGAAAGTTATTTCCTTAGCCGTTAAAAAATGTTATATATTTCTTTAAAATATTTTATCTATTTTATTAATTAACTTTTTGATCTCATATCTTGAGTACCTTAATTTGTATTTTGTTTTTATTATTGCTTTATGAATTAAATTGTTATGTTTATGTTATCTTTTTATCTTGTATCCAGAGCATAATAATACTGAATAAAAGCATAATAATAGGGAATAAAGGCGTGAGGTGATAATAATTCAAGTTCCTATTTCAATCTTCAATTAATTTCCCAGTAAAAACTTCGCCTACAAAATAATGTGTTGAGTAATCAGAAAAACATAAGAGCACTACTTACAATTCTACTGAAAGAACCAATGAATTTTACAAGGGATGTCCCAAAATGAACGCATTCAAAAGCAAGTCATTATTTTTTTACTTTAATACATTCAGAAAAAAGTAGTTATAGAAGCTGTTATAGATGTAGTCATAGAAGAAAGCTGCTAAATAATGGGTTAAAGAAGCTATTCATTTTGAAAAAGTAAGCGAATTTTTTTCTTTGTTTTTAGTAGTGAACCATTTATTTTAGTTTCTTTGTAAAGAAGTTCCCATACGTTATTTTAATAAAAGTTTTTTCATTTATTAATAACAAAATTTACTTTGTATTATTTATATGGAGCGGGATCCCGGGATCCCGGGAACTTCAAAAAAATTTCCCGCTTTCCCGGGAAACGAAAAAGTCCGGGAAAAAAAACTCTAGCTGGGCAGTATTTGAAATACATGTAATTGAAATACGTATTTAAAATACAAATACGTATTTTATATTTGTATTTTAAATACATGAAGTGCAAGTATTTTGTATTTTAAATACATGTCCAGCAAGTATTTTGTATTTTAAATACATACAGATGTGTAAGTGTTTTGTATTTTAAATAAAGACAAAGAATCCAAAATCTTGCAATTTATACTCTGGAGGAAAATTTAAAAAAATGACACCTGGAAATATCAGAAGTAGAAGCACCACTAAAGAAGACGATGATTTTGTT
Source organism: Pollenia griseotomentosa (assembly GCA_963931875.1). Classification (NCBI taxonomy): domain Eukaryota; kingdom Metazoa; phylum Arthropoda; class Insecta; order Diptera; family Polleniidae; genus Pollenia; species Pollenia griseotomentosa. The sequence goes on along the minus strand of OZ007562.1, from coordinate 168,791,942 downwards.
GTTTTCGTAGATAGAATCTAGGACATCAAAAACCACGCCTGCCTCCTGTTTTACCCATAAATCCCTTGTTTTTGTTTGTTTTCCTTTATTTTTGTATATCTGCAACAATTTCGTTTTTTCGTCTATCTTATTTCTTCCCAAAGTATTTCGTATACCTATTTTCCTTTCATTTTTCAAACAAAAATATACCTAACTAAAGTTTTTTTAAAAAGTTAAGTCAACTTCTACTTCAGCAACAATTTGTGTGAAATTGTGTATGACGTTTATAATAATTTAATTTAGTTTTGAAAGAAAATTTTAACAAAATGTTCCATCAAATAATAATAAATACGTAATACTGTTTTGGACAAAATTAAAAATAAAATGTGTGTGGTCGCGAAAAAAACTGTTGCACCAGTGAATATGTTGCTGCCTATTGTGAAAAAAGATTAATTTTCTAAATGATAATTTTTACTATAATTTCAAAAACAGGTAGATAAAGATTTTTATTTTATTATACCATGCAAGGGACACAACAACAACAGCTGTGACTTAGTTTACATCAGTGATGGAAAATTGAAAATTTTAGATGGTACTGACCACCAAGCCAAAGAGTACTTTTTTTAACATTTTGGTACTTTTTCAAACATATTTTTTTGTTAAGGAAAATAAACTTAAAAATTAAAAACTAAAATACATATTTTTTTTTGCTCATATCTCAGCTATTTATGGACCAAGCTGGCTAAATTTCAACAGCAAAATTCTGATGAGGATATCTGACATTAAAATACACCAACAAGCAGTGTTGCCATAACCGTTTGATAAGAATAAATTTTGTGTGGGCAATGTTGTCAACAGGGCTGTGCAGTCGGAGTTGTAGAGTTGGTGTTGAGGTTTTTGTACCGGTGTCGGAGTAGAAGTACCCACAAATAATTCGCAACTCCGACTCCAACATTTTTCGGCACTAAAAATTTAAAAAAATATTCTAATAATTTCCAAAATAAAAATACTTCGAAATTGGCGATGCAATAATCCTTTTCTTGCTATATAAAGCCATTAAAAGGCACTTCATTAAAAAAGAGTTTAAAGTCAAATAAGGACCAGTCTCATATACATTTAGCATTAAGGTTAGCTTAGGAATCGGAGTGGGAATTTCAGCGGTTGGATTCTGAATTAGTTGCCTAGCCCTAGTTGTTAATGTTAAAAAAAATATCAACGCTAAATTTCTAAACAAAGAAACATAACCAGAAAAGAGTACTAAAACAGACGTGGGGGCACCGTGGTATTTTTTTAAAGGAAAAAGTACTGAAAATAGTACCATAGTACTGAATTTTCCATCACTGGTTTACATTGGTACGACCAAGGCGAATTAACTAGAAGGTGAGGTCAACTCTACAACTACAATGCTTCTGTGGTCGGGTTGTCAAAAATATTGCTAGTAAAAAAAATAGGTTTGTTTACATAAAAAACTAGTTTGTATACAAACTTTGACAAGTCGACCACCGAAAAAAATCACCATATGTTGACTTGACCCCACCTTCTATTCAATTCGCCTTGGGTACGACCAAGCTTGTTAATTGAATATATTATCAAATTTGATCATTTTATTATCACATTATCAAACATTCAAAGGAACTAAAAATTACATAGGAATAAGCCCATCTAGCAAATAATTCTTTTTAAAGAAAAGTAAATCATTAAGAATAATTATTTCTATAGGAATTAAATTAAGGAACTAAAAATTTGCTATATTTAACTCCATTTTGCAAAAAGAATTAAAGAATTCATTCTTTCGAATCTATGGATGACTGGATGGATGGACGGTTTAAAAGTATAAAAAATAATGAAAAGATTTTATTATAAATGTATAAACAATATAAATGTAAAACTGGTATGGAAATTAAAATGATTTTACGATATAAATGCATCAGTGTAGGTGTGGTCATTTAAACACAAACACACACAGACGTAATCTATTGATTATTGCATTTACATGTGCGTAATCGAATTTTTGAAATTCATATAACTTTTACTAGCCAGCGGAAAAAATAGCAGTACAAAAAGTCTTCTAGAAGGCCATTTTTTAGAATAGATAATTTAGTATGAAAAATTTTCTATCTTCTAAATATGTGTAAAAGAATGACAAAGCGTGTGTTGTTTTGTGTGTTTGGTCCTTCTAGACTCCTAAGCTTTAGTCGTTTCCCCATGGCTCCGTGCTAAGTTTAAGCTATAACTATTTGTAAATTTTCAATTTAACGTGGCACTTCCAATATAGCAAAAGTTTTCAAATTTGGAACAAAATATTTTGCCTATCAATACAAAACATCTGTTAGTGAACGTGAAACCTCCCATACACGAGATCTGGGCCCAAATCGTCGCACACGTGATCGAATGAACTTTCGTATCGAATAAAACTTCGTGACGTATCAAAAAGGGGATTGCGGCATTCGAAAGCTTTCGTATCAAAATTTGTTTAAAAATTGTAATAGATTTTTATGCTTGTTGTATACTAATGGCATAAGGCATTGCACTTTTCGCCGCATATAAATCAACAATGTTGATAGTGCCCTATAAAATAGGTGCCTTCGGTTTATTTATGTGGCTTTTTTTATGACGGCGGCGTTTGCCAAAAAAAAACATAGCAACGCAAAAATTGCAATAATTCGGAAAACATTTTACAAATTCAGAAAATTTGCAAAAATAGCGAAAATTCGCGAAAGTTTTAAACATATCAAACAAGCCATTAAATTGATTAAAAGTCCCTAAAATTACAAGGAATGGCAAAAATTCGATTAAAAACTTTAAATTAGCGGAAATTTGCAAACAGCGGCATGAAAGCAAAGTCTAGTATTTATTAAAAATTGTTAAAGCTGTACAGAATCAGAAAACTTACAGAAAAAAGAACATGGCTAAAATTCGCAAATAATCGCAAACTTGGAAACAAACCCTAAAATTTATTTGAAATCGGTTAAAAAAACAATATATCAAGGTCCACTATTTATTAAAAATCGTTAAAGCTGTAAAGAATCAAAAAACTTTCAATACAAAAATCGCTTCTATCTATGACTATAATTTGCGAAAAATTGCAAAACTGAATGTTATTATTTTATTTCTTATTGCTGAAAAAAGTTTAATACTTAAATTTTTGGCTATTTGTTAAAGAAATCTAATATTTATTCCCAAAAATTGTGTAAATTGTTTGTAAAAAAACAATTAAATGTTTTTACGAAAGCTCTTAACTTATCGAATGACATTTCGAGTAAAGTCATTCGATCGACTACTCGTTATCGAATGACAAAATCTCAAAAAGTAAAATTTCGATCAAAGTCACTCGATCACGACTGCGACGATTTGGGCCCTGTTTTAAAAAAATTTTAGAAATTTAATGGGGGTTGCAAAGCTCATTCAAAAAACTATTTAAAATAGACAAAGTAGAGTGAAAAAAGGTCACCTAGAACTCGTTTGTTGACCTCAAGAGTGAAAACACTGGTATTTTTTCCTACTGGGTAATTATTATTTGTTTATAAAATTATTTAATTTTTTTTTATTTTTATTTGTCTAAGGCCCGTTTTCACAACTAACCGATAGCTAAAGGTAGGATTTTATCGGCCGTATAAAAAGTGTTCCATTATTACAACTTTACTTTAACCTTCTAGGTTGGATGAACCTTAATTTACTTTATCGCTCACTTTAGTTTTAAGTAAAGTTTTAATAATGGAACACTTTTTATAAGGCCGGTTAAAGTCTACTTTCAGCTATCGGTAAGTTGTGAAAACGAGCCTAAATGTATTTGCGGACATAACATTATTGTTTGTAAATATTTAGATTGTCGAAACTTATTTGAGTGTGCAAGCAAAATTATTTATTAAATGGTTTTTAATGTATTAATTATACGCAACCCCAAAATATTGAAAATTTGCAACTGAAAATACAATTATTGAAATATTTAATTGTTTAATTTCGAGAAAGTTAAAATAAATTGTTTTTGGATTTACTTGTTTGTTTGAATTTAAATAAAATAAGTAAATTGTTTTGAAGAAAAATTTAAAAATAAAAGTCAAAATTTATTCGAAGTGTGGCAAAAATTAATAACTGAAGCTGTGTTCACATTATGTGTATTTGTCATATTTTCTGAAGGCTTCCAAACAATATCATGTGTTATTTCTCTGTGTACAGTACATATGACATTTTTGATTTAGAACGAGTTCTATTTTCAAGTGACAAAGCATCTGACATCAGCTGTTTTTCATTAACAAAATTGTGTGTGGCGGCAAAAATTATTTAAAATTTTAATATATATATAAATTGCAATCATAAACAGAATAATATTTAGCATTCGGCTCACACACCCAGGAACGATATCCATTTTTTTTAGTGTTTGTGTAGACGAACACAACCCTTAATACCGTTCCTAACTATTTACAAGAAAGAACTGAACCTTATATAGTGCTCTGTTCTTCGTTAAAAAACAGAACAATTGTAGTGATGCTGTAGACAAACATTATATTTTAATGTTCTATAATGATTCTTTTTTTTACATTGATAAAGAAATGAACAAAAAAAAAAAATAGCAACGACAGCAGCACGAAGAGATTGTGTGTCTATTGTGTTTATGTTTTCTTTGTGTAAAATTATTACTCTGGCTTTTTATTTTTTTTTCGTATGTGTATTTTGTTTTCGTAAAAAGAGTTTAGTTTTTTTACCAGCCAAACGGCCATTTCGTTTATTGAAAAAAACACTGATTTTTTCAAACAAATAATTTAACTGAATCAAACATAAAGTTTACTGAAATTCAAACAAAATATTTTGCTGAGTCAAACAAAAAATTGTTTGCATAAGCAATGACGCGCACACAAGCAAGCAGTGTATAAGTAGATGAAGCCAGAGCAGAGCGGCGCGGCTGGCTTTGAGACACATTTTTTTGTTGGAATAATTTTTGAACCAAGTCTTGTTTATACCAGTGTTGCCGTTAGGATACGAAAGATACATTTTACGTATCTTTTGACTACTTCAGGTATCATGTATAATCCTGACATTTTTCGTATCTTTTGAATCTGTACGCAAAATGTACAGAAACAAAACATTCGAAAATTTTTAGCCAACTAAAACTTATTAAGACTGGTCATCGTAACCGACTCAATACTAATACAAGGCGCATTGACTTAAAGGTGAGGTCAACTCTACAACAACACTGCTTCTGTGGTCGGATTGTCAAAAATATTGCTAGTAAAAAAGGTTAGTTTACATAAACAATTAGTTTGCATACACACTTTGACAAGTCGACCACCGAAAAAAAATCCATATGTTGACTTGACCCCACCTTCTAGTGAATTCGCCTTGATAGCAGCTTTAATAATGGTGAAAGAAAACATTAAGGGGTTGCAACAGACCTAAATCGATGATTACTAGTAGTGCAAAGTTGTTCTGAGGAAATATGAACATCTTTTTTATTTGCAGGAAATTTATATGAACGTTGATATAATCACCTTAGTATTTTTTCGTATATTTATTTTTACAAAAATGAATTTGTTTTGATAACATTCAAAGAGAATTACATATAATTAATTTTAAAATTTGCTTACTGTATTTTTAAAAATTACATATGTACCTAATATTTATGACTTAAATAAATATAAGAATGAATTCACACGAAATCCTTTTATTTACAATATTTATTTAATTATGAAATAAAAATGTTATGTTAATAAATATTAAACGTTAAAAATGGATTTTCAAATTTTTTTCAAAACGTATCTTTTTAAGAAAAAGTGTATCTTTTTGGAAACTAAAATGTATCTTTCTCGAAATTTCACTGGCAACACTGGTTTATACACACAATGTTTTTCTTCTTCACTCACTGTTGCTGTATCCTTTCCTCGTCTAAAGAAGAAGAAATGTAACCAAAAACGGCAGCAGACCGACTCGTCTTCAATCTATTTTTGTATTTGATGTACCTATTTAACTAAACAGTTTAAAAACATTGAATACGGGGTTTTTTCATTCTTTTTTACCTATTTTGAAACCAACCAAAAATTTATTTGGTTTCTTTTAATGTTGTTGTTGTTTCTGTCGTTTAAAAAGAGTGATGCATTAAACACATTCGAGACAGCAGGCTACACGAACACCATACTACAAATGCTGCTGGCTGAAATTTTAGTCGTGTAGTCAGCTACTGAATTATATTGAAGACGGCAGCTACAATTGAAAAAATACAAACAGCTGTTTTTGTTTACTTTTGGGCTATTCACAAGGTAGTTGTAAAGTCATATGTCTTAAAATAATTACAAGAAATATATATGCGACGAAATAATGAACACAGCATTAAAATTTTTATTTTGTTTCAAACACAACAAAATTGTTTTAAACAATTGAAAAACATTATTTAGGACATTATGACATGATAGCACACCTTGTGAATAGCCCATATGTCTTTATATTTCAGTGGTGCTACAATTTTTTTTTTTTTTTTTACTTTTATAAAATGGAAAAACATGCATAATTGCAAACTCTTAGACAAACTTAATTTAAGATTATCAACAAATGAATTTATTAAAAAAAAATTAAAATATTTTAAATTTGTTGTTCTTGTAACTAATAAACAATATAATTTTAACGGCAGATTAAACAAAAAATACATATAAAATGCTTTAAAAATAAGAAAATTTGTTCCTTCAACACACGTGGTATAGTTCGTAAAAGTTTCAGAACACTTTGGGTGCGTACGTAAATGCATTAAAACTATGTATCACTGCTGCAGTGATGCAAAATGCTGTTGCTGATTTACCAGTTGCAGTTGTGTTGCTGATACTTTGCACAACAGCTTTGCAAAGTTTGAATATTTGAAATTTCAAAAGTTTAATAAGAAAACATTAAATAATAATAAAAATGGTTTTTACAATAAAGATGACAAATTTAATTGAAAATATTGAACCAAAAAGTAACAGTTTTCTTATAAATGACAAGAATATTAAACGATTTCTTTTTTGTGTCAAAAGATATTGCTTCAGAAAATTAACTGAAGCAATAATTGCCAAAGTTTGCTGCAGAGATGCGGCATTACTGCCTAAAAACTTTTGACATATGGGCATTTCCTGGGGTCACAAACGTACGTTCGTACGCTTTGGAATGCAAAAAATAAAGAAAACAAAACTTTTCCTAGAATTTTTCTTGCGATTCGATAGCATTTGGGTAGCTCTATGTTTAGTGCAAAAGATGGGTTTCATCGAGTTTAAGTTTTCATAATAATAGTTGTAAACATGTGGTCACGAACGTACGCAAAATAGAAGTCAACTTTGGATGACAGTAGTGAAATGTAAAAATCTGCGTAATGGAACGGAATATTCAAAAGTGGTTAATTTATTTTGAAAGTGTATTAATGTAGGTCTCCATCCAGCATTTACAAAATAAAATATCTCTCTTGGTTTTTGTTTAATTGGCTTATGTACCGGTCGCGAACGTACGGGTCGCGAACGTACGATTTTTCCATATGTTTTTTTATTATTATCACCATGCATTTTCCCATAAATATCCTTAAATTTCCTTAACAAAAAAACTTAATACTCCTTTTACAACTGATTATAATGGAGAGATTATGAAGAAAGAGTGTAAACATTACATATTTTTTGCATTTAAAATAAGTATATAAAACTGTCTTTAGAAGTAGAAAATATAAGAAAATATAAAATTTTCCAGTTTCCAGTGCAATTTCCTCAAGTAAAACAGCTGATATATGCTATGAAACCATTCTTTTATAACAACATAGACTTTTTTATAATAATAAACAATAAAAGACAAAGATTATCAACATTTTATTTTTTCATCCTGGTAGACCATTCTGGGGAAATGCCCATATGAGAGTGATGCTTTTACGAACATTAAACTTTACTTCTGCGCAACTGGTACCCAACAACTGCATTTACGAACGAACCCTTTATCAATAACTTTTTAGGTAAAAACTGGATCTAAGAAGTATTGGTATTATAAGAAACAACTTTCTTATGATGTACTAAAAATTCCGATTTATTAGCCCGTTAAGAGCCAATTTCAAAAATATATATTTCTCGAAAGATTTTTATACAAAACTTAAAATTTTGTTAATATATGTTAAGGGAAGAACACTTCACGCTTTTAAATGCCATATTTTTAGTAACTTCATCATATTAAATTATAAATTTAGTAAGCTTTAAAAAATTATATTTTGAAAAATTACTCAATTTATTTAAAAGTTTGAGAAAAATAATATACATCTAGTAATAATTTATGTACATGTTACATATATAATTATTGTAATATGTACATAATTAATAAGTATTCCGCAACGCCAAAAAACCGCTATACAGAAAAACTTTATTAAACAAATATCTAAAGCTTCGTACAGACGATGGTCAGATCTTACAATATTGTAAGCAGGCGTTGCCAACAGCAATATTTTTCTGACAATGGTGCGATTGTCAGATGCATTAATTTTGCACTTCTGCAAGTACAAATGAGCTTACAATGTTCACACAGTTGTAAGACATTTTAGCCAATTTTAATGCAACTTAAGCAACGCTGCTTACCAATAATTTAAGATCTGACCATCGCCTGTACGAAGCTTAAAGGCCGTGTCAGATAAAACTTTTGCTTCGCGTTGCGTTACATATACTTTGACAGAAAAGCGTAAAGCAAAAAGTGTATGTCACAATAAAAACTTTGACAACACTCACACATTGTGTGTTAAAAAGAAAATAAATAAAAAAAATTATACCAGAAGATTGTCAAAGCGCGCAAAAAGATGAGAGTTGCCCAACTTTTCGCTTCGCTTTGCGTTAAAAGCAGTTTATGTGACAAGTGCCATATAAACATGTACATTTAACTCAAATGTCAAAGCGTATATGTAACGCAAAGCGAAGCAAAAGTTTTATCTGACACGGCCTTAAGGCTTTAATAACACTATGCTAGTTGAAAAAACTGACAAGCCGGGCACATGGCGTTTTAACATAATTCGGGGACGCTGAGTCCAGTGGTGCCCGCGGTTTTTTCAGATTGGCTCTGGTTTTCGAGATATACCGTTATTTCGAAAATGGAGGAGGTTGCACAACATATATTCGCGTAACTCAAAAACGGTTTAGTTTATTGAAATTACTAAAAAAACCGAAATTCCGCAATAAAATTTCATTTCAGAAAAGTAAAACTCTTTTTCTAATATGAGTAGTCGTTATTGAAACATAATTTTTTTTTTGAAAAAAAAATTAATTTTTTTATCAAAATTTCGAAATTTTTGTTTTTTAAAAATTCATAAAAAATTAAAAAACGCAGCTAGGGTTCTAATTTTTTGCAGACTTATAAAAAACGAAGCTACAAACAAAACAAGCCATAAATGATTAAAATCTGTTTGCAACTTTTGATTTTATTCACAAAAGTCGACAAATTTTAATTAATTTAAGAATTTCATAAAACGCAATATTTGTATGGGAGCCCCCCTAAAAAGTGAAGATAAGGGGCAAGTATGTCTCGAGAAAATGTTAAGGACAAAAAACTAATGGAGGTCGGTCATACATTTTATCCCACTAGGATAGGGCTGCCAGAAGTTTGAACCTATCGACCAGGACACATAGCAAAAATGGATAAAAAATAAAACCAACAAAAAAGTTTTTTTTAATACATATGTATGTATGTTTATGTAAAAACCATACATTTTTTATTTTTAAATATAACAATATATAAAAAAAAATTAACGTGTACTTCATGTACATAAAAACGATGAAAAATAATAAAATATATATATAAAAAAAATTAACGTGTATTTCATGTACATAAAAAGGATGAAAAATAAAAAGTTGAGTTAAAAATGTTCTAAACTATATACTTTTCGGAAGATTGCACTTTATCTAGAACTTCATTGCGGTCTTTGATATAGTTATAAAACTGGCAGCATGGCATATTAAAATTAAACTTACATTGAATAATACTCTCCAGTGTTTCAGTCTTTAACGAGTTTCTTTCTTTAGTCCATTGAGCAGATATTAAAGAAAATACACGCTCTACGTGAGCGTTATGACTCGGCATTGCGTATAAATATTGTACCATAATTAATAAATTTTTCTTTCTTTCTCTTTCAGATGTTTTTTCAAAAAAATATAACCACTTTTCCAACGTGTCTTTTTCTTTTAAAGCTTCTTGATTTTTTGTTAAAAATGATTTAAGATATAAAACTTCTTCGAAACATTCATCAGTAATTAATAAATTTTTTTCAGATAAAAAAATAATAGTTATTTGAACTTCCGTCCATTCTGGAATATTACGCAGCGTCATCCAATTAAAAATTTCATATTTTTTTAATGGGGGTAGCCAATCTTCTAAATAATTTATTGCAATTGTAAAGAAGTTTTTAACGTCCTCTTCAAAAGCTAAAATTTTGCTTAAATCCAAAAAACTTTTTTTTAAAACATTCAAAGCAAGTTGTGTTTGAATTCCAATAAAATTGTTTTTAAATCTGTCTTTGAATTCACTAAGAGTTGCATTTAAAATTAATTGAACTTCCATTACCGTTATATTTTTTTTTTCAATTTTTTTAATTTGTTTTTCAATAACGAATGCTTGACTATGTACAAATGTAAAGTATATTTCCGCTAACGGATTTGAAAAAAAGTCCGTTATTAATTTAGGTGCTGCCTTTTCCACTTCAAAAAATTCTTTAAGAGGTTTCCAAAGTTGCAATATACGTTCAATTGCGGGCAGTAATGACAACCAACGACTTCTTGTATGTGAAAGGATTGTGTTAAATGTAATTTGTGCATTTTCACAGAACTCTTTTAGTCGTTCAGTTCTTACCGTAAATATACAAAAATATTTAAAAATCTTTAGGACAACTGATTCAATGTCTATGGAAAGCACATCTGCAGCATTTGAAAGCATATTATGAAGTATGTGAGCCGAGCAACCAATGCCCTCTATTTCTCTACCTAATATGTCCTTTAACTTGTAAAAAATGTTATTTACGCCATGCCTTTGCCTTCCCCCAAAATTAGTATTCGTATTATCCGCTCCGAATGCCGTTAGATTTTCGAGTGGAATGCTAGCTGCTTTTAAGGAATCGATGCAATATGTGACAATTGTTTGTGATGTTTCATTAGGCAATGAGACGATTTTTAGAAGTTTAATGTTTAAGCCATGCGTTTCGCTGAAGTAATGGATAAGAAGAGGGAAGATTTTCTCAGCTTTGTGGTTACTAGAATCGGTAGATATTCCATAGAATGGAACACATTTAAGCACGTCGATAAATGCTGTAACTGAATGTGGTGCCAAAACATACCTTATAAGTGCAGTAGCTTTGGTTCTGGCGTTGGATTGTTTTGAAGCAATTTCTGAATCGGGGTATAATAAGGCGTCTAGTTTTGTTGCACAATCCATAGAGTTGAATGATTGATGATGATTAATTACCCTGAAGGCGCTTGTTAGTTCTGCAACATGTATCAATCGCTCAAGTTTTGTATTTTTTTTAATCATAAAAGAACAAATTTCTTTTAACTGTGATGCATTAGATAACTTTGACAAATGTTTACCGCTCTTAACGTGGTCTTGAATGCTTGCCTTACCACCATTGGCAACGCAAATATCACTTCCACATACCGTACAATGCGCTTCATAATCATTTTTACCTCTTCGTATATATGACCACTCTGTCGTGTACCTGTCCAGGAACTTGCACTTTCTTTTCGGCATTTGCTGAAAAAAAAGTAAGATTTTAAATAAATAAAATACAAATACAAAGGGTATCTTACCTGATATTGAAATCAAGCTTAACGAGCAAACAGCAATGCATAATTCAAACCAGATGTTCAACATGTTAGAGAATGCAATTTATTATCGGTTTTCGATTAATTATAAAAGTTGTTTACACGGTATAACTTTTTACATCTACTAGTTGAAACAAAATTTGAAAGAGGATTCACTCTCATCTAATATTATTGAAAACTTTTTGTTTAAACGACGTTTACACAAGATAACAGTTGAATTTAATTAAAGTTGTTTATACAATTGCCTTATGTTGGTAGTGTTATAACAGAAATCTTAACCTTTGTTTACAACTAAAACCAGCAAAAAACAAATTTTTTGTCTTGACCTGTACAAAAAACCAGGACAATTTAATAGTGGACCAGGACACCAGGACAAGTCGTCTAAAACCAGGACAATCCTGGAAAACCAGGACGTATGGCAGGCCTACACTAGGAGTGACTCCTAGGCAGTTGTGGAACCTTTTCTTCAATATATATGAAGAATATAATTTATATGGAGCATTTCACAGGATTTTTTTTAATTTTTAAATTCTTTATTCAAAATTATGTACATATATGTATATGAAGAATGTGCCAATGCAGAAAATTTATTTTCAATGACATTTTGACGTAAAATTTTTTTAATGAGGTTTTTGTGCCATTTACAATACAAAACAAAAAAAACAAATATTCAAATGTATGCTATTTCAAAGAAATATGCATTTTATTACCACACTTTCACTTTGCGGTAGGAATTTTGGAAAACCCACAGTTACCGATTAAAAAATTCTTAGAATTAAGAAATAAAGTCATAAATGCTTACATCCTTGTATTTTAATGTGCTTACAAAACCACACAAAACGGTATTTTATTGTGCAGTCGAAACCGCACTAATCGGTCTTGTAAAAAACTTAAATAACATATTCTATTGTTATACCTGGAACAGGTAGAAAAATTAATCGGTCTGGCTTTGGTTTTTTTTACAAAACATGGTCATGAAGGTCTCGACAGGTACTTTGATTAAAACAATTACAGTATAAATAAGAGTTCCTCAACCCCTTCACTGTCATATGGAAAGTGCTTGCGAAAGTGATTAGTGAAGTTTAAAGCCTTTGACAGTCTTGTATCTAATCAGTTTTATTGAAATATCTAAGATGGAGGCGTGTAAAAAGTTTAATTACTTTTGTTATGTGTGTGGAAAATATAAAAATATGCCAAGTCGCCGTAAAATCAGCAATGAAACAAGTACCTTGTATGAATCATATTTTTCTCTAAGTGTTATATATGGTAAGAGTTGGACACCATCAATAGTGTGTACACACTGCATTTACCAATTAAACAAGTGGCGAAAAAATGGAGACGCCATGCCATTTGGTGTTCCAATGATTTGGAGAGATCCCATAGTTCATGCTGAAGATGAGTGTTATGCGTGCATAAATTATACAGCGGGTATGAACAGAAGAAAAATGACTTATATATCTTATACTGCAACAACATATGCTCGATTACCGCTGCCACATTCTGATGAAATTCCTGTTCCGGATAGCCAAATACCAACAGAACATATTCCCTCAATAATTCATTCTGTTGAAGCGGGTGGGCCAGCTACTTCAATGTATGAACCGTCATGCATCACGGTTCCATGCAGTCACAATGAAATCACGCAAGATCGTCTGGATATAATGGTACGGCGTCTTAAATTATCTCAAAGACAGAGCATTCTTTTAACAAAAGAGCTAAAACGAGCTAATATTTTAGCACCAGGTGTACAAATATACGGGGCTATCAATCGCCATAGACGATTTACGACTTTTTTTAAATCAATTGAGAATAATTCTATCGCGTATTGTACTGACATCCGTGGCTTGGTTTTAACAATGCAAAATGAATATAATCCTGGAGATTGGCGCTTATTCATTGATTCTTCCAAAAGCAGCTTAAAAGCAGTTTTGCTACATGCCACTAATTTAAAAAGTCCTATTCCGATTGCACTAAGCACAAATACTAAAGAGACATACGCATCAATGAAAAAAATAATACAGTTAATTAAATATGAAGAACACAAGTGGAAAATATGCGCAGATTTAAAAGTGGTAACTCTTTTAAGAGGTATGCAATTGGGCTATACTAAAAATATGTGCTTCATGTGCTTATGGAATACGCGTTTCGATGGCGACCAGTACAATACACGGAATTGGGCTTTACGTGAGGAAAGCAGATTGAAAAGAAATAATGTTTTTGAATTACCACTTGTGCCGATGGAAAAGATTTTGCTTCCTCCACTCCACATCAAACTGGGTATTGTAAAAAATTTTATAAAAGCATTGAGCCCAGATGGTGTTGCTTTTACCGAATTGCGCCGAATTTTTCCACGATTAAGCGGCATGAAAGTAAAAGAAGGTATAAACTGTAACTACTTTATTAAATTAGATTTATATTTCATATAATAATGTTTTCATTTTAAAGGAATTCTTAATGGACCGGACATTCGTCGTCTTATGAAGGACCATCAATTTGAGGTTGCATTGAATGATATCGAGCTATTGGCCTGGAATTGTGTGAAATCAGTAATAGAAAATGTATTAGGAAATCACCGGTCTGAAAACTGGCGAATTTTAATCAAAAATATGCTAACCGCATTTAAAAACTTAAACGTTAGAATGTCATTGAAAATACATTTTTTGCATTACCATTCCGAAAAATTTAATGAACAATCACCAGCCGAGTCTGATGAACATGGCGAGAGATTTGACCAAGTAACAGCCAGGCTCGAACACTGGTATAGCGGCAAACAACTTGATTCGCTATTAGGGGATATTTGTTGGAATCTGCAGGAGGAAGAAGAATAAATTTCTAAATAAAAACTTTAACTAATTAACAACAAAAATAAATGTTTTAAAATTTTTAAGTTTGGTTAATTTAAAAAATAAAAAAATTTCATCTATTATGAAAAAATTAAAAGTTGTAGACAGACTTTAATCACTTATACCTTATTTTATTTGGAACTTTGTTTTTTATATGCGTAGAACCTTAGCCTTAAATTTGGCCCCTGCAGCGCCTAGGATGCCTCTAGATGGGTCAAATGTATGACCAACCCCACTTTATTTTTCATCTCAATCATTTATTTCCAACATACCCACCCGCTATCACCATTCCTTAAGGGGGCTTCTATACAAAATGTTCAATGCAGACTAGAAATACATTGAAGAAAAAGTCCCATAAATGCCCCTAGGATGATAAAATGTATAACTGGCCTCCATTAGTTTTTTGCTCTTAACATTTTCTCAAATTATACAAATATTGCGTTTTATGAAATTCTTAAATTAATTAAAATTTGTCGACTTTTGTGAATAAAATCAAAAGTTGCAAACAGATTTTAATCATTTATGGCTTGTTTTGTTTGTAGCTTCGTTTTTTAGAAGTCTGCAAAAAATTAGAACCCTAGCTGCGTTTTTTAATTTTTTATGAATTTTTAAAAAACAAAAATTTCGAAATTTTGATAAAAAAATTAATTTTTTTTTCAAAAAAAAAATTATGTTTCAATAACGATTACTCATATTAGAAAAAGAGTTTTACTTTTCTGAAATGAAATTTTATTGCGGAATTTCGGTTTTTTTAGTAATTTCAATAAACTAAACCGTTTTTGAGTAACGCGAATATATGTTGTGCAACCTCCTCCATTTTCGAAATAACGGTATATCTCGAAAACCAGAGCCAATCTGAAAAAACCGCGGGCACCACTGGATTCAGCGTCCCCGAATTATGTTAAAACGCCATGTGCCCGGCTTGTCACGAAAAAAAAGTGTCAATTTCATGCACAGTGTAATTATTGGTATATCGACATAATTAATAGATAAAGCCGGAGTATGAATATAAGAAATTACCTGTTAATTGGTTAATCGGTATGTTTCAAATATCATGTGAAACTCACTTTAAAGCATTTTCTAAAGATTCTCATATTTTATAGATTCATTTTATACCTAAAGAGATATGGATAAAGTTAAGACCTATAACTCCTTAACTAATAGCGTTGGAATGAAAAACATCTTCCTATAAAACTTCTTTCAAGGATACTAAAAAATTATTTAAGCCGAGTTAATTTCCGATTAAGCCGATTTTTTTCTGTTACACAAAAAAAATTTAAGCACTTATTCTTAAAATATTTTTTTATATTAGCATCACTTTTTCTGTTTTGTAGTGGACAAAAATAGAAATTAGTTTAATTTGACTACAACGACAAAATAAGCACAGACAACAACCTGCAGCCATGTAGTCGTGTCGTCGTCAAAATAATCATTTTCATAAACACACATGCTTTCTATTTTTGACATATTGAAGTCGGTAGCCTACTGTCTCGAATGTGTTTAAAGCATTAGATATTTCATACAAAATTATGAAAACTTGAAACCAATAACGCGTTTATTATATTTTTGAATAGTTGTCAACATTTTTGTTGGTTAAATTAAAATCAAACAAAAATATTAATTGAATCAGTAAAAAAATTTGTAGAAATTAAAAAAAATTTCAAACAAGCGTTTGTTTAAATTTGATAAAGTTAACTTTATTTCTTTTTGTGAAATTAAATTAAACTTAATTAAAACCAATGAAAAAATGGAGATTTAAATGTAGCATTTTTGTAAGTTAGAAAGTGTTTTAAATTATTCTTAAATAAATGCATATGTTGTCTCTGAAGCTTCTTCACACTGTTACATCACATTCAAACCAATTTGATTCTACATGAAATTCACGTTGTTTCAACTTGAAATAACTTTCATTCAACGTGATTCGGATTGTTATTTCAATATAAAAAATGAAAGAAAAAAATGTTGTTCGCAAGTTATTGTTAAATCAGGTTGAATTAACATGAAAAACGTATGAAGCAAAATCACCACCGAAAAATTTTAAATCAACCTTGTTTTCTACGTTTTTAACTTGATTTTTTTCTGTGTGTACATTGACACAAAAAAAGTTTCATTCACTGCTTTACCTACTGAATTTTCTGTTATAAAAGTTATTCTATATTATTCTTCCTTACAAACCTGCTTTGTAGGAAGGGCATGCCGTAATCATTTACCAATCTTTTAAGCTTTACCGCATCTCTGTATGTCTTATCGCGTAGCGCATAAATGTGCCATTAGTGCCTAACAAAATAAGAACAATTTTTATTCTTAAATCTTTTCATAGATTACTGCAGTAAATTCAAGTAAGATTGTGTTGGAATCAATTTAAGACTTGTTATTTAGATAACAAATTTATGTTTTTAAGAAACAAAATTTAAAAAAGAATTAATGTAGTTTTGAGAATTTCAAGGTACTAAATTGTTCTAATAAGTACTATTTTTTTTTTTTTTTTTTTTTTTTTAAATGCCATAACTGTTGAAACTTTATTAAAGTGTCCTTAATATTTAATTACTTACTGAATTATATTTTTCTTATTGAATTTAAATACATTTTTTATTATCGTTAAAAAGAATTCAACAAACATTATCGTTTTACGTTATTATCCTTAATGATGTTTCTGGTTCCAATTCTAAGTCACTTTTTTTTTTTTGTTAATAATGATTTTTTTAAGAAAACAAATATCATAAATTTAAGACCTCATTTATTTTATTAGCAATTCCTAATTACATTTTTTAGGCTGCTACTACATTTTAGTAATCTCAACATTTGTATCCTATTAAAAATAATTTAATTTCAATTAATTTTATAAAATTCGTTCGGAAACATGGGGATTTTTGTTGTCGTCCTTAAAATCTATACAGAAAACTTAATTACCAGTTTTAACCATGATTAGAATTTTCAAATTTAATGGTTCATTTGTATGTATTTACAAACCTATTTAGTAGAGTTCATTAAATAATCCTGGGAAATTTTATGCGAGTTTATGGATAATAAATGATCCAGAAAATACCCATCAATAGATAGTAATTAAAGGAAATACACATTTTATAATTAAATAAAATTTGCAACGGAAATTTTAATAAAATATTATTGAAAACAATAAATTTGTGTGTGTGTGTGTGTGTTGTAAATAACCCTGCAAACAAATGGAAGATATCGCCTAAAAGAAAAAAATTAAATAAATTTTTTATTTTTTTCCTTTTATAATTTTCGAGAAAATTACGCAACATAAATAGAAAAAAAAATTAAATTATAATATATATGTACATACATATGTATGTAGGTCATAAATAAAAAAATAAAATTAAATCAAATTATAAAATCTAAGAAATTAGTTCTCAAAATATTCTGCAAAAAGTTAATATTTAAATTAAATAAATCTGTTAAATATTAACCTGTTTCCTTTTCAATATAGTCAAGATATTTCTCAACCCTGCACAGTGTTCGATTCTTCAATCTAGCTGGCCAAAATTAATAACTTTTGTAATAAAACGTGTAGAAAGTTGATTTTTTGCACAAAAACTTTAAATTCTCTATTTAAAACAACTTCAAAAAATGGATAAATCCGCCTACAGACACGCCCACTTTTCTTATGTAAAGATGCGAGATTTTTATGGCATTTCTTTTTTGTTGGTAATTTTTGATATAAGAGGAATATAACGCAAATTTCTTGAATGGGGACTGGAAGCATATTACTTAAAACTTAAAACATTAATATTAATTAACTTAAAACATTAATATTAATTACTCTGCCCACAGACACACCCACATTTGTTATGTAAAATGATATTATATTTTTAATACATTAGTTCTTTATTATTAACTTCGAAAATCAAAAGGATATAAAGCTATTTTTTTGCACAAAACTTGTAAACATGTTATGTAAAACTTCACCTTGTAAACTTATTATGTAACATATTCATTTATTCAGAATCAGTACTATATATGTCATTTTCGGTTTCATAGTCTTCTTTATTGTTATCACTATTTTCCAACAAATTCAAAATATCTGAGGTTTAATCTCTGCCTTTAATTTTAGATGTTTTTCTTAAACTGCAAATAAATGGATCTGAAGTTTTAACAGTCTTCTTACTAAATCCGTTTGTGTTTGGATCCGTGAAGTTTTTCCAGTCGTTATTATCGTGCAGAAAACGCAACTTTGTTCTACGAGCCTTTTCCCATCTGTCCCGAAATTTATTACATATAGTAAAACAAAAACTTTTCAGTTTACTAAATTCGATTGTTGTTAATGAACTGCTGACAAAATTTTGTGAAATGAAGTCAACCATACGATCAACTTTGTCTTTTTGAAAAAGATCTTTGCGAGAAATTGTAGTAGACTTCATGCCGTTTTTGAAAAATTTTGTTCGGCATGGGCACTTTCGGGCAAAAAATTTTTTTGTTTTCTATTAGTCCAAAGTGCAAATTTTACTAAATAAGTAATAAGATCATGGAAGTGTATAGAAGAAAATAGTATTGGTCTTCAAAGTTTTAAAAAATGTTATTTACAACCTTCCTGATATAATTGCTATTAAAAAACACGTTCTTTATTCTGTTAACTGAAAAATACACCGCGTTTACTCTAATGGTAATACCAGTCTCAGTAAAAAAAGTAATTGACCTTCAAACATAAGCAATTTTTCAAGCGAAATACACAACATTTTTTAATTTTTTAATTTTACATGATATTCGTAGTACCTTTATAGTCGCACATATTTAAATTCCAGCAAAAATTTATGAGAAACATCTTAGTTTGTATGTTCTTATTCAAATATTGTGGTCCAATTTGTTCCTTTTAATAACTCATTTTTGGGTTTTGGCCAGCCAGATTAAAGAATCGAACACCGTGCCCTGGATGCAATTTTAAAGAAGTGGTAGGTTTTTTCTTCAAAAATATGGTGGAAACTAAATATTTATGTACCTATATTATTTTACTTTATTTTAATTATTAATTATTATATTTATAAGTAAAATTTTAGACGTATACGTATATAATTACTAATTTCATTTTAAATAAAAAGCTGTGCTTCTTTGTACATAAATGATAATTTTTTTAAAAGCAAAGTCTTCTTTTTATCATCCCAATGATATTTTGGCAATATCTTCCTATATTCTAATAAGTGGTTATCTGGCGACATTGCTAGTTAATCATCTAGAAGTATCGCTTTCGTATTGTGGAGAAGTATTTCTATCGAGACACGTTTCTACCCGAAGGAAGTATCTTCTACAATACGAAATCGATTATTGCCGAAATAATATTTTTCATCCAGGCAAGGTGTATTGCTGTGTTTGCTGGGTAATACCCTGTAGGAAACCAGGTATCAAGTGCTTCCAATTTTCCACTTTTGTCGGTTATTTAACCTACTTTTTTTTAAACTGACAAAGCGTCTATACTTGGGTTGCCTTTGTAAACAAAAGACAAATTTTTTGACAGCTCGTCAGCTGGAATAAGTAAAAAACTTTGCAATAGTTTATAGTGAAAGTTAATACTTCTTCTTATTAATCAAACATGTTGTTTAAACCAAATGTATGCAGTTATTTACATTTAAATAATTGCCTTATCCACTAATGTTATTAGAACAAAAATGTGATAAAATTATTCAAAAATGTAGACTAAAACTATCAAAATGTAGTGCTGAATCTCTAGTTTCAATGTCTTCATATGGTCCCAAAGAACCAACTAGTCAATACTTCTAGTGTCAGCCAGAAATGGAAAAGATAAACTCACTGTTTATTGTTGTTGTTTTTGTTTAAGCTTTGATATTTTACAAGAAAAATTGTTGCTTATAATTCTTATTCGCTTAACAGTATTATTTGTATTATATCCTTTGTTTTTCTAAAATCTTTAGATGAAGTTTACTAAGATCTGGCCTAAGGAACCAGAGAAATGCGCATAGGAATAGTTTATCCCATCAACAATAAATTTCAGTGTTTTTATCAAGAATAAAAATTGGAAATTTAGCACGACAAACAAAATCTTTTAAATAAAAAAATTTTGTATTCCCAAAAATTACTTTGATAGTAATAAAACCAAAATGTATTAAAAAAGTAACCGCAGTACTACAACAATGAAACAATAGAAAAAACAACAGGCATTTTGTTGCTAGAATTGAGACGGCAAATGTCAAAATGCCTTATTAAAAAAAGTAACTAAACAAAAAAATGACGACAAACGTCATACACGAAGAAAATCACTGCAAACAGCTGCGCTTCTGAGGTCACTTTATTAGTACATTCTGAACAAGGCGAATTCAACTACAGGTGGTGTCGGAACTACAACAATCCAAAAACAACAGAAACAACATAGGGTTTTTTGCATTGCATTGTTAGTGCCATTAGCTCGAAATGTAAACCATTATTAGCAAAACACAAAGAAATCAAAACAAATAAGCTCGAACTGTCAAAATCAGATGCCGTTTCGACACCACCTGTAGTTAATTCGCCTTGATTCTGAATAAAACGATTTCATAAATTCCAAGAAAATAACTGTCATATTTCATGTCACTCTCTTCTTTTGTTTTATACAACAAAAACTTGTTTTGATTATTTTTTATAAATTGTTTAAAAATAAACTATTCAATTCAGTTTACTTTTTTCAATATTTGTTTAAAGAGAAAACATTTGCTGATATTTTTCAATTTCCTTTAAAATGTGTTAATAATTCAAGAAAATACATTTAGAGATGAACAGTGGGATGAAAATAAGGTATTTGGGAAAAAACTCGAACATTTTTATAAAACAAATAAAAATTATGATGCCGTACACACAAGCTAATTCCGTAAATTGGATAGCAAATAGGCCAGCAAAATGTCACACATACATACATATGTACAATCTAACTAATAAGACATTTCAGATTTTTTCAACAAACATAATTTCGCACCACTGTTGTTTAGGAACATGTGTTAATTTCAATAGTTTATTACACGACCAATAAGTTAAAATGCCAATAAAAATGTAAATAGAAATTAATTTAGAAAGATATTGAATATTTTGTTATTTATTTTGCAATTTTTGAAAAAAGACTTGCAAAGAATTTTAATGCAACGAAAGTAAAAAGAGAGCGGTAAAAAGGAGAAAGAATTGCATCAATAATACACTACCGGAGTTTTTTATAAGTCTTGCAAAAGAGCAAATGAAAAATAAATGAAATATTTCTGGAATGAAATATTTTATTATAATCTGGTAGATAATTCCATGACATTTATAATTTAATTATTTATTGATTTTATATCTCAAACTGTATGAAAAACATCGTTCAGCCCCAGTTCTGTTTCATCATTAACACGTCGGCAGTAACTTTATATTTTGTTCTTATTTTTCTTTGTTTAGTCCCAATTTACACTAGAGACATTTCTTGCCGGACGTTTTTTGAATTCTCTTTTAATCTTACCTGAAGCGTATACATATTAAACATCTGCATGAAACTTAATAATGATGTTCATGAAACCTTCATTATAATTTTGTGTTCGCTTCATTCGTATTCAGTAAGATGAAATACAATGAAATGAAAGCAATGAACACTCGATATTTAAGAGACGAATAAGATGAAATTAGTTTATTTGCTTATACAAGAGAATATGAACATTAACAACCATGAAACAGAACAACCATTGAACAAATCTCGAATAAGTTCATGAAAAAACAGTATGATTTAAATGTCAGTGTTGCCAGTTGTAGAAAAATAAAAACATAAGAAAGTAAAAAAAAAATAGAATTAACCATGAGGGGTAAATGCAACAAGTTTAAGAGATACATTAATATTGAAATAAAAACTCAAATTTATTTTTGTTTTCAATGTAAATTTTCAATAAAATTAAAGATAGGTATTTAATTTTATTTTCGAAAACATTGACTAACATTAAAAAATGTTCGGCAATATTTTTGTCTTAAACAGAAAAAAGTAGATAGCTAATAAATTCAAAATGCTTAACAATCTACAGATATTATTATAATGAGAACTAAAAAATGAGATAATTCATGGTTAAAATAAAAGTGATAAATTCTAGGCAAAAAAGTGTCATATACATCATCCAGCACGATCAACATCCATCGTTTTCATATTATGATGTAAAAACGCTGTATTCCACCCAATGACGCAACATTTTTCGCAAAGTAAATTTCTTGCTGACGAAAACACCCGTTCTGAAGAGGCACTGCTAGCTGGTGTGGCGAAAATTTTGCAGCTTACCTGGTATAAAAGAGGAAATTTTGATTTATTTATTTCCCACCATAGTAACACATCAAAGCTATTATGAAATACTTCATGGAAAACAACCACGTGGTCAGACACCTAATACACTTACAAAACTAACAATTAAATTTCTCATAAACTCATTCCTCCTTTTATTTTTCATCTTTCACCTAAAAATGTGTGTGTTTTTTATGAGTTCGTTTCATTTCAGGGCCGTGTACAGTACATTACAAGACAATTAAATCTTGCCATGTTTCAAAGATTTGTATTATTCAAAAATGCAAATGACAAGCAAAAAAAAAACAAACATATTTTGCATTTTATTTATTGTTTATATTCCAAATATGTATACTATACATATATGTATGTGCATAGGTATATCTACATATGTGTTTAAATTTAAATTACACATGGGCAACGCATGCAAATAATTATATGAATTTACTGAAGTGGCAACATTGCTATTGAGTATTAATAAAAATAAATGAGAGAGAATGAAAACTATGAAACAAAGCCCGTTTCATTGAACAACCTATGTGTGTTTACGATATGAAACGAAATGTGTTCATAGCAGCATGAATAAAACAACAGTTTGTTCGGTAATCACAATTTTATTCGAACACGACTTTCAGTGAATAAGCATTTCAGTATGTTCATGAATGAAGTTGTTCATGTAGCCCTTTAATATCGGGTGTTTTTTTTAAAGGTTTGTTTTTCGAATAGAGATAAAACTGGCATTTTGTGGTCAAATCTGGCAACTCTAATGTCATTTATGTTCAGTTTGGTTTGCCATTTCATCATGAACAGGTTGACAAAAGAACAACGCTTGGTGTATGGGCCGAAAATGAGATTGATCTCGATGCTGATTTTCATCGCAAAATTTTGTTTAGTGATGAGGCTCATTTTTGGTTGAATGTCTACGTCAACAAGCAAAATTGCCGCATTTGGAGTGAAGAGAATCCACATGAGACCCTTGAGACGCCATTACATCCACAAAAACTGACTGTTTGGTGTGCTCTATGGGCTGGTGGAGTCATTGGGCCATACTTCTTCCGAAATAATGCTGGAGAGGCAGTTACCGTTAATGGAGACCGGTATAGAGCCATGATAACCGACTATTTTGTTCCCGAATTGGATGGCATGAATGTGGATGAGTTGTGGTTCCAACAAGACGGCGCTACATGCCACACGGCGCACGCCGCAATCGACTTATTGAAGGAAACATTCGATGAGCGCATAATTTCGCGGAATGGACCTGTCAATTGGCCACCAAGATCGTGTGATTTGACACCATTGGATTATTTTCTTTGGGGATATGTGAAGTCGCTCGTCTACGCCAACAAACCAGAAACGTTAGGGGAATTGGAAGCCAACATTCGTGGCGTTATTGCCGACATACGGCCCCATATGCTCGAAAAAGTGGTTGAAAATTGGACCTGTAGAATTGGCTTTATTCGAGCCAGCCGCGGCGGCCACATGCCTGAAATCATATTTAAACATTAATGGCATAAAATTATCCTTCCAATAAAGCCAAATTGATGGTCATTAAAACGATTTTCTTTTGTTTTATTTCAATTCGAAGTTCTATACCACTGAAAAAAACACCCATTACATATGAAGTCAGACAGAAAAATAATATAAAGCAACAAGATGAAAACTACGAAAAGTAAGAAAGAGAAATGAAAAAATGTCCAGTACAGATAGTCATGTACAACACACTCCACCTTTTCGACCCCTCGCCATCAAACTTCGTCCGTCCGACAAGAAATGTCCCTAGTGTAAATTGGGAATACAAAATGTATTAAATTGAATGAAAGAATTGTAGCATTGTTAAGAGAATAAGTGTCTATATGTGAGAGCATTAGAAAAAACGTCCTCAAAATAAAATTGATTATATTTCTCGACCGCATTCTCTGGCATAATTTTATGTCACACTGTATGTAAAACATCGTTCATTATTATGCCGTTCCGCACGGCGGTTTTTTACTTCAAAACCGTATGAAAAAACGCACCGCAATAAGTTATCGTAACATTGTGTTCAGACTCTAACTGCCTGTTTTTAGAAAACGTAAACAAGTGAGTGAGTGAGAAATTATATGGAAAACAAAAACAAATTTTCGTTTTTTATTGTTGTTTTCAATATAATTTCGCACTCACTCACTTGTTTACGTTTTCTAAAAACAGGCAGTAAATCTAAAATTTGGAACAAAAACAAGGAAGCCATTCTCCATCCGTGATGACAACAAAAATGTTCTTTGCAAATAAAATTTGTATGTAGGTATCAGGGCTGTTAGGCTTTTTTCTTAAAAATCGTCAAAAGTTTTAACAAAATTCATCAAAATCGTCACGAACATTCAACAAAATCGTCAACAAATCGTCATATATTTAAATTTTTCAAATCAGAGACAATTTATTGCATTGAATGGTTCAAAAATATAAATGTTTGGCAAGAAATTCTATTTATAATAAAGAAAGTGATATGGTTGAGTTTTATTCTACTTATTCCAGCAAGTGGGCTGGAATATATTTATCATTTGAAAAGAAATACATAAGAAAACATATATTTTCATAAAAACATAACAAGAATTTATTTTTTTAATTTATCCATATTCACAAAAACATTAAATAAAAAAGAAAATCTCATTTGCTATTAACTCGAGCTAGCTTTAAATAATTAATTTTTAGCGCTATCACTATTGCAAATGGTTTTAACTGTTGAAGGTGCTAAACCAAGGGTTCTGTCTATATCAACAGCCTTTTCACCCGCCTTGAAACGATTTTTTACGTCCAATTTGAGTTCCAAACGAATGCACTTTCTTTTCTTTGCACTCATTTTTCCACGCAACTTCTTATTAAGAACTAACTTCTTACTTCCTAACACGCAACCATACTTAAGCTTCGTACAGACGATGGTCAGATCTTACAATGTTGTAATTTTTCTGACAATGGTGCCATTGTCAGATGCATTAATTTAACACATCTGCCAAATGAAACTAGCGTACAATGTTCACACAGTTTTAAGACATTTTTAGTCAATTTTATTGACAACATTGTAAGATCTGACCACCGTCTGTACGAAGCTTTAGTATAACTAACATAACAAAATTAAATTAGGAATTCGCCTTTTTACACGCAAATAGAAAAATTCTTCACAAGTGATTATGACTTCAGTAAAAAAATCCATTCGTATGTAACGACGTAAATCGAAATCATAAAAACGCAAAGCGGATTTAACCAATTTTTAAAAAGCGACGCAAATAGGACCGCCACAAATCGGGGCTCAAGTGTATATTTTTTGCAGTACCGATGGCATGCATATATGTAATTGTAATGGGTGATTTTTTAAGAGCTATAGGAAAGTTTAAAAAAAAACACTAAAATTCAGAAAAATGCATGAAATCTTTATTTGAATCGATAGTACGGTCCATTTAATTTAATGATTGAAGATTATTTCATGCAAATGTTGACCGTGACTGCGCCTCAAATGGTCCATCCGCTAAGTCCAATTTTGGCGTACTCTTTCCAACATTTTGGCCGGTATCTCATGAATAAATGCTTCAATGTTGTCTTCCAATGCGTCAATTGAAGCGGGCATGTGTGTATAGACACGAGCTTTAACATAGCCCCACAAAAAATAGTCTAAAGGCGTTAAATCGCACGATCTAGGCGGCCAATTGACCGGTCCCGAACGTAAAATAAAATGTTCACCGAACTCGCCTCTCAATAAGTCCATTGTTAAGCGTGCTGTGTGGCATGTGGCACCGTCTTGTTGAAACCACATGTCATGCAAGTCAAACTCTTGCATTTTGGGTAAAAAAAGTTGGATATCATCTCTCGGTAGCGCTCACCATTCACAGTTGCGTTACGATTCGCATCATCTTTGAAGAAGTACGGTCCAATGATTCCACCAGTCCATAAACCGCACCAAACTGTGACTTTTTCTGGATGCATTGGTAGCTCTTGCAATGCTTCTGGCTGATCTTCACTCCAAAATCGACGATTCTGCTTATTAACGTACCCATTGAGCCAGAAATGAGCTACGTCGCTGAACACAATTTTTCGATAAAAAAGTGGATCTTCGGCCAACTTACCAAAAGCCCATTCACCAAAAATTCTACGTTGCGGTAGATCGTTCGGCTTCAATTCTTGCACCAGCTGTATTTTGAACGGCTTTACGCCTAAATCCTTCCGCAAAATGTTCCACGTTGTTGAGTAACAGAGGCCCAATTGCTGCGAACGGCGACGAATCGATAACTGATGGCCATCATTAACACTGGCCGATAAAGCTGCGATATTTTCTTCACTTCGCACTCTACGTAAGCGTGTTGGTGGTTTAATGTCCAACAATGTAAATATGGTGCGAAATTTAGTCACAATAGCCCGAATAGACGCTTCAGTGGGTCGATTAAACTGACCATAAAATGGAAGAAGCCCGCGATGAACTTTCTTAACAGAGCACGCATTTTGATAATAAAATTCAATAATTTGCACGCAATTAACGTTAACGTTAATTTTACCGGCAAAGTTTATTGCTTACGGCAACAATACAGCAATTCAGTTAATTAGTATATTTAAAAAACACTGTCATCGAGTACAAACTACTTCTCGTGTGGACCGGATTAAAGTACTTTCGAAACTAACTAACTAACAAAGTCTAACGAAAATTGCAAAAATTCGGAAAATTAGCAAAAATAGTCGCTAAAACTAAAAGAAATGTCAAAAATTCGGTAAAAATTGTTAAATTAGCGGAAATTTGCAAACAGTGGCTATTTATTATAAATTTGTAAAGCTCTAAAGAAACACAGGAAAAAATCGCTTAAATCGCGAACATGGCTAAAATTCGCGAAAAATTGCAAACTTGGAAAAAAATTTAAAATTTATTTGAAATCGCTTAAAAAACAAATTGTCGGAATATATAAAATTTTTTTTGCAAAAATAGCGAAAATTCGCTAAATTGTTTAATATTTCGAACAAACCATAAAATTGATAAAAAGTCGCTAAAACTATAAGGAATTGCAAAAATTTAGTAAAAATTGCTAAATTAGGGAAAATTCTCAAAAATTTGCAAACAGCTGCATGATTGAAAAGTCTACCACTTATTTTTTGTGTAGAAAAGAAAACACTATTAGTTATTTCCATAAGCTGTATCTAAAATATAATATTTTTAATGATATTTTTAATTCCCAAAAAACCAATTTTTTAATGTTATTTTGGCAAAATGTATGTAAATAACGTGAATTTTAAAAATGTTAATGTGGCTTTTATTTGCCAAAATTTTAGCTTGTTTTTTTTTTTTTTTTTTTTTTTTTTTTTTTTTTAAAAGTAAACAATAAAAAATATTTTGCCGTTAAGATAACTTAAATACCTGAAGTTAAGATAGAACATAGCAGTAAACGTTATTGTTAATAAAGTTACTGAATAAAATATAAAATATAACTTTGCTGTTAAATATTTTTAACAATTTAAATTGTATGTTAAAATTGAATAGAGAATCGCACTACTGGTTTGAGATTGGGGAAGAATTTTTTTTCTGTTTTTTTTTGTCTAATTTCCAATAATTTTTTTATTTCGAAAAATTGATTGTTACGTTTTGGAATGTTCCCAATATAATTGTAAATATTTCTTGTAAGTGTTTTATTGATGCCAGAAAATCGCCATAACACTTTTACTTTTAGTAAAAATATCGTCAATTGTCATTTTACTGTATTTTCTCAAAAAAATCGCCAAAATGACGAAAAATCGTCACATCTTACAACCCTGGTAGGTATACATATCTCTCACATCAAAACAAATACAAAAATTATTTTTGCACCAAAAACAAGTGATGCTCCGTTTATGTTTTTTTAAATTTAATTTAATTTTGTTTAAAAATATAGAAAAATTAATAATATAAATTTAAAAAAATAATGAGAAGATAAATAAACAAATATGTATGTAGTTATGTACACTTGTTTAATTAATACATATTTAACTAATTTATTATTTTTGCAATAAAATACCTACATATATCAGCAACAAAAATAACTTTGTTTTTTAATAGAAAAATACAATAACATAAATAAAAATCCAAAATTTTGGACTAAATTCCAATATTTTAATTTGTGTAGTTTAAAACTTTTTACAGAAGTCTGAATGTATGTACAGTAAAACCCAGCACTGCTTCATTTTTATTGTTTTCTTTTTATTTGAAATATTCAGTTGATAAAAAATTTAAATACCTACGTATTTTTTAATTTAAAAAGGTTTCACTGTAAAATTGTTTTTTAATTGCCGCGCTTAATCTATTATATAAATATTAATTATTGTTAATATATATAGAAATATGACATTAAAGTTAATATAGGTAGGTATTTATATTTTTATTAATTTGAATATTTCTTGCAATATGATTTATTTTGTAGGTGATGTCAATGATTTTTGGTTTAAATTAATTTTAGATATTCGTACCTTTTTCGCCTTGTCTTCAAATCATGTGCACAACTTTTTTACTATTTCTTTTTGTTTATTAATAATTTTAGATTTTGTTAATTTGTTATTATTATTGTTATTGTTGGGAATTGTTGTTTATTATCTTATTAAGAGTTCTTTGTATCAATTTGCTTTAAAGGCCAAACAACAAACACTTTTTATGCCAGTTTAAAGACGACTAAATAAATGAATGAATGACTGCCGGACAAAAAATAATTGCTTGTTTTTGAGTGGTGACGATAAATGCGAGGAGAACTACATGGGGGTATATGAGTTGTTGTTGGCTCTGTTTCTTAATGGCAGGGCTGCCAGGCCCAGGAATAAAAAAATAAAAACTTTTGGAAATTGTAATAATTTTGAAAAACTCTTTTTCAAATGCCGAGTCGATTTAGCCATGTCCGTCTGTAGAAAACAAATTGTTAAAGGTTAAGTCCAAAAAATTAAAAGCACGTAGTATAAACTTTCTAAGCAAATATATTTTTTTAATGACAAGTTTAGAACTGAAATTTTACCAAATATTTTATATTATTCAAAATATCGAAGATAAGATACTAATATCGCTCGAAAAAATTCATTAACTTTAAAAAAAGTAAAGACAAAAAATTTAAAAAAACAAATGTACTTGTGATTTCAAGAAAAACTATTGACGAACATACGAAAAAACAGAAGTGGGAAAAAACACATCTAAAAAATTAAAAAAATATATATGTAATTCATTACAGCAAATTTCGATTCATCAAAAATTTCATTGGCAGGTGCGGAAAGGCTTAAACTGTGAATTCTGATGATGAGAACGTGGTTGTTCTCGAAACATGTAAATTCAATCTAAAATCAAGCCCCCGTTTAGCCAAGATTTCAACATATTAATTAATTTTAACACAACTCGAAATTGTAAAATTCCTTCCTTCATTAGAATCATTTAATTAAAATTAAATCTAATGAACTTAAGCCTGATTTTATATAAAAAGCAATTTTGGATTAAAATAAAAACCTTAAATTTATTAAAGAACAAGAACAATTCTACAAACCGTTGTAATATAGCAAATATACATATTTCTAGTTTAGCACGAAAAATTTGCTTCCAATACAAGAAAGAAGTAGCATATAAATATATTTACGTTTTAAAACCATAATTCAACAAACAAAATTGATCGCAAAACCATTCAAAGAACGGTTTTTTATAGTCAAGCAAAAACCTACAATTCAGCTAAAACAAGTTAATTCAGCAAATAAAATTTTTTAACAATATAGAATTTTAAAATTTAAAATTAAGCAAATAACAATTGAAATTTTATTTCAGCAATGCAATTTATATTTTTGTGTATTAAAACTCTAATTAAGCTAACAAAAAAAAAAGAAAGAAAGAGTTAAATAGCCAAAAATTCAGTTTAATTAAAAAAGTAAATTGTACCCAAAAACAAGGCAAAGTAAAGAATATTTTAATTTAAGAGCTGTTATTAAGTAAAAAAAATTCTTATTCATCAAGTGAAACTTTTTTTAAAAAACTACAAATAAGCTAAACAAATACCGACAACTATGAATGTCTAACAATAAACAACGAAGTTTCTTATTAAAATATGTGTTGCTAACTTTTAATTAAAAACAAGTAAGAGTTCTTTATTCGGCTATGCCGAATCTTATATACCCTTCACCATCGTAAGGTAAGATCAAAAATGTATATAAATAAATATTAATTGAGCCACGCCAACTTTTCATTTCGCCATACCGAAGAATATGACAAAATAAAAAAAAGGTATATATGTACCTAAGTCCGTTTCCTCTTTTACCAAAGTTGATGTTTGAAATTCGTTTTATAATTTTATAATCCTAAAATCGTTTTTTAGAACCTAAACAAATTAAATAAAAATAAAAAGAATTTATTTTTCAGACTCGAACTCGCAACCTCATGAGTCTCAGGCGAGAAGTTAGACAACTCGGATACGAACGCTTTTACTCAAGAAACGTTAAAGTAAAATATATTGAGTCTGCGAGTGTTTCTTTATTTTAGCGGCATATAATGTGCATACATAAATGTTTATGGGTTTGTGTGCATAAAATTAAACGCATTAAAATAAAACAACAAAACAACAACAACCACAAGGTATTTTTTGGAAAAATTAGAGGCAGTCGTGGTTTTTTGGTCATATCTCAGCCATTTGTGGAACGATGTTGCTGAATTTCAATAGCAAGAACTGGTGGACCTTATGACATAAATGTAAAACAACCTAGCCGCTATCATGTCTGGAGTCTCCGGCAAACACCTATCAAACGTAAGACGGACATCGTTAAATCCACTTCTCTCCTCATAAGGACCAAAAATATATAAACTTTATAGAGTCTAAGATCAATATTGTAGAAATTACAAACGAAATGACAAACTTATATATTCCCTTTTCCACCTGTGGTGAAGGGTATAAAAAAAAACCTTTAACAATCCAGATTAAGCAAACAATAACTAAAAATTAACACAATAATAAGTTAATCTAAAATTGTTGTTCATATTTCAAAATAAATGTACAGTTTCGCTAATAAAAACTATATTTGGTTAACAAAATTGTTAATTGAAATAAAACTAGTAAAATTTTGTTAAAGCTGATCTTGTTTTTTAAAACTGATGACGTAAATCATTTGGAAAATGATTGCAGAGACGTTTGCTAACTATAAAGTATTAACAGTCAAAAGCATAATAACGATGTCGAAATTGTATAAAATGTTTCCTTTTTCCAGAGCTAGAACACTGTAAACGATCATAAAGATATTTTGGGTGTTTTCTTATAAAAATTTTAAGTATGAAGTAATACTTATGGCCATTTTCTCATTAGGCGATTATCATTTTTCCCAACGAAAAACGGCACATTAAAGAAATTTGGTTTTCTCAATGTCTCATTTGCTTCTATTTTGTCTCAATGCTAACCGGCACTCATCTGCCAATTATTTATTTTCCTTTTATTTGACGTACAGATAAATTCAATCAGCTGACTTCCAACTTTTACATGTGTTTTGAGTGGTATTGCCAACTTAAACCAATGTTTTTTGTCGGTATATTGAGAAACCCAAAATCGTTAACGGACAGTTTATCGGTATAATAAATTTATGTTGACATTAAGTAACAGGCAGTTTGTCGATACATTGAGAAAATGGCCATTAGTTTTTGAATTGAAGGTAGATTGAAAATAACACATTGAATAAACGACAAGAATGCTGCGATATATGATCAAATCTTTTTAAAAAGGAAAATGTAACGAATGATATTGTTATACGGTACGATTAGCTTTCTCATATGTTAGATATGGCATTCTCTTTTCCCTTCTCTCCTAAAAACTCAAGATTTGACGAGTCCAACTTGATGTGTGTGAACCGGCACTTACAACCAATACAAATTTCATACGAGTAGAGAAGTGTCGGCAACATACTTAACCACAAGCCCGAGTTATGTAATTAGAACAAGTTAAAGTTTTGTTAAATATTTCTCATAAGTTTCTTGCCGAATCTATAACATTGATATTCGAAGCACCAAGAAATATATTAATCTCAAAATCTTTTTGAAAGTTTTTTTTTACATATCAATGTGCATTTTGATTTAACAGAATTGTGTCGCAAAGTGCTAGTCACCATGCCTATGATTTAATTCGAGCATTTTTATATTACTTGACACTTTTTGATTACTAAGATACAGGTGAACATCACATATAATTTAATCTCTTTACAACTAGTTGTGGAGGGTATACAAAAGTGAATACAACATTTTTTTATATTTTTAAATGAATTAGCAATTAAGCTTTTAAAATATTTGCTGTATCCAAAAAACATTAGATTTATAAATTTATTTTTTTTCCCAAAATGAACTAACAATAATTAATCAAATCTTATCCTAATACTTTATTTATGTCCTGCCAGTGCCAGACAAAAATTTTCTTCAACACGTGCTCTGTTCACATACATAGGTGTTTATCGCTCATCTTATTGGGTAAGTGCTGCAGTGTCTCTTCTTCTTAAGCCAGTGTGGCCGCCATGATTTAAAATAATTTGAGCTAGTGGATTTGGGTGTTGTTCAAGCCTTTTTAAATATTTTACTGCATATTTTCTAATCATAGTTTTTACTAATGGCACATTAAGATCCTTATGAATGTTTGAGTTTTTAATATATCTGGGAGCGGCTGTGATTATTCGAAGAAGTTTATTTTGGCGCTATATATATAAATAGAATAAATTGAATGAAATAAAAATATCTTGATATGTTTTCGAAACCGTTTTCAATGTACAAATAAGTAAACAAAAAAAAAAAACAGCTGACAGAAAAGTCTTTTATAACGCGAGTTGTGTAATTTGCAATTTTTCATGCGCTAAAGTTTTTATTAACATGTATTTTTTTATGTTTACAATTAACATAATAAAATTAAAATGAACTTTCCATTTGTAGACCCTTATTTTGTAACTAAAATTTAATTTTATACCCTTGCTGTGGTATTAATAAAAAATTATTTAGATTTCGAACGTAATTTAAAACTAAATTTCCGTAGAAATATTTCTTAAAATAAATTTCAAATCCAATTAAGTTTTTAATAAATATGGCAGTTTGAATTAAAAACTTTTTTAACAAAGCTTTATTCTTTATTAATGGGGGATTTCATGTCAAGTGCCCCAACTTTTGAAAACTATGTCTTCCGATTTAGATGAAATTTGCGCCAAGCTAAAGCTACGGTCAGACTTATCAAATATTTGACGAAAAAAACGGGACCAACAACCAAACTAAAAAATCATTTTTTTTTTTATTTTTAATTAGGCTTAAGTTCATTAAATTTAATTTTCATTAAATTATTTTCATGAAGAAAGGAATTTTACAACATGAAAATTAATTAAAATTGTTATTGATAATCTTTTATTCTTGACCGTGGCCGGGGCTCGAACCCGGGCCGGCAGGTTACCATGACATGTTTCGATCGCAACCACTCGATCTCCTCAGATGGATTTGCCGTTTTACACTCGCATCCATCGAGGACTGCTGACGTCAATAGTCAAACATCAATCCTTAAACCAAATTGTATTTTAACCTTTGATAGATCGAAGTTTGCTTTTTTGAATGATTATCAATTTTAATTGATTTTACATGTTCTTTTTTACTTCTGTTTTTTCGTACTTTTGTCAAGAATTTTTCTTGAAGTCCAAAGTCCAAAGTACATTTTTTGTTTTTTCATTTTTTGTCTTTCTTTTTCTTGTTGACCTTTTTCAGCACAACTTGAAGGACAAATGAACACATAGAGCTCGTGCCTTAGCTTTAACAATAATTAGTATTGTGGTTATTTTGTTGAACTATTTATGGTTTTTAATCCAAATTTTTTATATTTTTAATTAGGCTTAAGTTCATTAAATTTAATTTTCATTAAATTATTTTCATGAAGAAAGGAATTTTACAACATGAAAATTAATTAAAATTGTTATTGATAATCTTTCATTCTTGACCGTGGCCGGGTCAAGTTGTGCTGAAAAAGGTCAACGAGAAAAAGAAAGACAAAAAATGAAAAAACAAAAAATGTACTTTGGACTTCAAGAAAAATTCTTGACAAAAGTACGAAAAAACAGAAGTAAGGAAGAACATGTAAAATCAATTAAAATTGATAATCATTCAAAAAAGCAAACTTCGATCTACCAAAGGTTAAAATACAATTTGGTTTAAGGATTGATGTTTGACTATTGACGTCAGCAGTCGTCAATGGCTGCGAGTGTAAAACGGCAAATCCATCTGAGGAGATCGAGTGGTTGCGATCGAAACATGTCATGGTAACCTGCCGGCCCGGGTTCGAGCCCCGGCCACGGTCAAGAATGAAAGATTATCAATAACAATTTTAATTAATTTTCATGTTGTAAAATTCCTTTCTTCATGAAAATAATTTAATGAAAATTAAATTTAATGAACTTAAGCCTAATTAAAAATATAAAAAATTTGGATTAAAAACCATAAATAGTTCAACAAAATAATCACAATACTAATTATTGTTAAAGCTAAGGCACGAGCTCTATGTGTTCATTTGTCCTTCAAGTTGTGCTGAAAAAGGTCAACGAGAAAAAGAAAGACAAAAAATGAAAAAACAAAAAATGTACTTTGGACTTCAAGAAAAATTCTTGACAAAAGTACGAAAAAACAGAAGTAAGGAAGAACATGTAAAATCAATTAAAATTGATAATCATTCAAAAAAGCAAACTTCGATCTACCAAAGGTTAAAATACAATTTGGTTTAAGGATTGATGTTTGACTATTGACGTCAGCAGTCGTCGATGGCTGCGAGTGTAAAACGGCAAATCCATCTGAGGAGATCGAGTGGTTGCGATCGAAATATGTCATGGTAACCTGCCGGCCCGGGTTCGAGCCCCGGCCACGGTCAAGAATGAAAGATTATCAATAACAATTTTAATTAATTTTCATGTTGTAAAATTTCTTTCTTCATGAAAATAATTTAATGAAAATTAAATTTAATGAACTTAAGCCTAATTAAAAATATAAAAAATTTGGATTAAAAACCATAAATAGTTCAACAAAATAACCACAATACTAATTAAAAAATCATTTCGCTTAATATGTATCAATATTTAATTTGATTAAAATACCACATCTTACAAAAAACTGTGTGACCGTAGCCTTAGTCCTATTGGATAGTAGTTTAGACACAATTTTTCAACAAGATCGGTCAAAAAGTTTTTGACATTTTTGCCAAACAGGTGTACTTTCTCATCCATGTGACTTATTACCTATTGGTGTTAGCAAAATTTGTCCCAAACAAATTAGATAGACTTTTCTTCAATCCTTCGAAAAAAATTCAATTTCAATTTTTAATAATCATTAAGAACTTTTCAATTAATCTCGGTGGTATACATACATATTTTGCTTTCAAATGCTGTGGACAACCCTGGTCATTCTATTGTTTTGTTTAATTCTTGTAAATAATATACCTATTTTATTAAGTTAAAAATCCGGAATGCAAGAGAACTTAATATTATCGCAATTAAACGCTACAGTAGGCATTAAAGAGTTACACACTGTTACATTGTTCTGAAAACCAATTAAGTTTTTAAAAAAATTTTGTAAAAAACCTTTAACATTAGGGGGAGAATAAGAAAATTCATACTACATTTACATTTACACATTATATTTTAGTCAATTCAATATTCGTTTAATTTAAAAGTTAATAACAATTTCAATTATACACATTAGTTCCGACTGTAGGGTTTCTTGTAATGAAGAACTGCTGCATATTTACATACACCATGGCACTTGCATTTGTTTATTGTTATCACATGCATTGTGCATTGTGTCAAGCATGGAAAATACAGTACTATTGCATTTGTTATTTGAGTAGTTTGTGACATGGAGAGTAATTTTTGTAAAGTAAACATTTTTTCACAAATATTAATTGCAATCGGATGATTTTCATTAAATTTGGTACAAAATTTGGAAATACATAAATTTAAACAACATAAAGAATTTTTGGGCGAGGTAATGTCTGTTCTTATGATCGAAATAATTCCCGGCGGAATCATTATAAAATATTTAACAAATTTCTAGACTTAAGGCAGAATTAGTTTGTATTTTTTTCTTTTATGAATCATCTTTTTTGCTTCTGTTCAATTGAAAGTCTGTATGTGTGCTTTATTTTAAAGGCAGATACACATATTTATTCCAAAGCCCGCACAAAATTATATAAAAATTATTTTATTATTATCAAAGAAAAATTTTGTTCAAAACAAATGGATGTTTTTACCTTTACACTTTTAAATTTTAGTTCCACAGGGGTGATTATTTTTCGAATTAACTTTGAAAAACTTGGGAAAGTGATGACGGAAAAACTCAGCACAGAACAAAGAACCAAATTTGTTCAATTTTATATTGAAAGTCAGCATTCGATTATTTAGGCAAAAATATCATATCGAATAATGATCCATGAGTCCTTTTTTCGTAAACAAAACTGCAGAATGTGAGGCCCCAAAAATCCAAAAAAGTTTAACATCAAATATCCAACAAGATGCACTTATTTTGCTCGTAAACGACGAGCAAGTATGACATTCAATATCGGGCAATGATTGATAATTTTTCAAGGTCATAGGTAGAAAACAATTCAGAATTGGGATTTCAGCAATATGGAGCCGCAGCACGTCCACCCATTAACTGGCTACATCCTTCTTTTTTGAGTTTTTCTTAAGGGTAGGTAAGTTGTATGCCAATAAACTAAGAACCATGCAACATAGGAAAATATCTGGGAAGAAGTAAGGGCGCTTGGACCCAAACTTCTAAGATAAGTTATTGGAAATGCTCTGGAAGGACCACGTCTAGTCAAGGCAAACAATGGCCATTATTTGAAAGATATACCGCTATTCATAAACGATTTTTAAATTTAACAACGCTTATTAAAACTGTTGCTTATAATTCTTATTCGCCTAACAGTTTTATTTGTATAAAATCTTTAGTTTTTATACAAGTGAAATGCGCACAGGAATAGCATATCCAATCAACAATAAATTTCAGTGTTTTATCAAGAATAAAAATTGGGAATTAAGCACGACGAGCAAAATCTTATTTTTAATAATTTAAATTTTAATAAATGCCAACGTTAAATAAAATCAGAAAGGAAAAAGTTATTCATTAAAAAAATCATAACGTTACTTATGCACCAACCTGTGTTATATTGTTTTGTTTTTCTTAAAAAAATTTTTTGTTGGGACATTTAAATAAATTACCTTTTCCCATCCCTGCACTGAGTAATAATTTATGATTCTCTTCCAAAGCAATACCGGTTTTTTCAATTCCCTTTGTCTGTTTATTGGCTATAAAGAGAAGTCGCGTCGCATTCAATTTAAATTCTCTTTTGGTCGATTAAAAATTATTAAAATAAATTTGATGTGTTTGTAAGCAGCGTTGCCACGACCAAAAAAATTTTGTAACCAAAATGTAAAAATAAAGTAACCAAAAGCGAAAAAAAGCAACCCAAAATTATTTTGCATCAAAAGTACTATTTTGTTCGCACTTCAGTTTAAAAATATGTCTAAAGAAGAAATTGTGTTTGTTTGTATCTTGTAGGCTCATTAGCCGCTGGACCGATTTCGGGAAAGAACACTTCCTATTAAACTTATTTTCGTAATTTTTAAAAATTTTATGAGCTATAGCTTTCATTCTTTTTATATGAAGAGCTCTTACTGTGTGTAATATTGTTAAAGTGCAAAATTGAGCTAAATTTTGCGGTAGATCTTTAATTTAGAGATGATTTTAGCCCAGTGGAATATACTCATATTAAACGGGATCGGATCGGAAGGGCCTTTGACCTTATCGTTTATCTAGAAAAGTGTTTCAGTTAGCCATATGAAGCATGAAGAGTAGCAGATAATGGCCATTTACACTTGATAGTCTGTATTTTTAACTAGATGAAAAAAGTATTGGTTTAAGATTCAATAATACCACACACAATTTTTAAAGGTCAAAAAAGCGAAGCGGGTAGTACTTGCTCCAAAACAAAAAATTGGTTATTTTTGTGTTGAAAAAAAGTAACCAAAATGGAAAAAAAGTACACAAGTACACATTGAGAAAAAAAGTAACCAGTTTTGGTTAAAAGTAACCAAAACGGCAACGCTGTTTGTAAGGCCCGTATAAATTAAGAGTTCGACAAAAGTGAATTTTATTTATTTAATTAGCAGCGGTAAAAAGTATAAAGACAGTTAAATGTTTTAAGTTGGACAATCATAAAAAACATAAAATTTGTACCAAGGCGAATTCATGTAAATGGTGGTGTCGATACTACAACAAGTAAGAACACCAAAAACACATCAATGTATTTTTTTGTTGCTTTCGTTGATCGATATGTCAAAAACACATGCAAATTTTGACATTTCTCTCTCTAATTAAGAAAAAAAAAAGTAGCACAGCTGTGCTTTCAACGCCACTTGAAAAATGAATTCGCCTTGATTTGTACTTTAAGGCATTAAAATTAGATACCTATTTCTCGCTTGTAGAAACACTTGTCAAATGTGGAACTGTTAAACCAATTAAATTTTAAAAATGTTTAAATCTTTTTTTCTTAAGATAAATACTATCGTTCTACAAGCATCTAGAATTTGCTAAAAACCGTAAAAATGTGAAACCGCGGTTCCGGTTTTAAAATGATTAAAACCGGTCGGTTGCGGTTCGTCTTTCGGTTTTAAAAATGTCACAATAAAACTACATAAACATACATACATATATATACATACCTATATATTGTATGTTATACAATTTTTTTATTTGCTTCAACCCAGCTAGCATTTGGGTAATAATTTTTTGTAAAATCACCGAAATGAGTTTTCTCAAATTACTTTTGATGATAACAAACTGATTTATCACTTGAGCGATTGAGAAGCATTCATATGTGATTCAATCATATTAAATCATTGAAAAAGGATAAACATATAGGTAACTCATTTATATTCTTAAAAATGAATCAGAAAATTGTATCACAATTGATTCTTTGAGGTTATTCATCGGTAGGATACCATTTTCTCACAACGAGTGTATAATTTATCATCGAAAAATTAGCTCATATGCGTTTATATTGTTTGTGAAGCTGATTCCTCAAAGATTAAACTAAGATACATTTTTAATCACACCCAAATATTATGTAGTTAAATTCAAACGAAAATTCATTTTAAACAACTTAAAATTCATTTAAACAAAGGATCATTTACATTTCATTTAAAACAAATGATTTTTACAATTATTTTTAAGTTTTTTTTATTAAACTACATTGAATTAAATAGTTTTTACTTTTAAAAAATATATTTTAACCGACAAAAATCAAACTACATAGCAAAATAAATACGGAAAAACCATAGTATAATAAGTACCAGGTATGTTCATTAGGGATAGTTTTTATTATTTACCCATGTAATGTCAAAATAATTTATTTGATTTTTGACGCTTGTTTTAATTTTTTTCCATATATTCTTTTGTTTGACGTTATATGGGTTTTAAAACTGAGAACAAAATTTCTAATGACCTTGTACTTATTCTACCATGGGAAAAACATTATTTTTTGGTAGTTTGTTTTTTGAATAACAAACATAAATGTTAAGAAATAAAATTATTTTTTAAACAACTATATTTTTATTAAATGTTAACTGTACGGAAAACGAATTTAATAACCCATAATCAGTTACTGTAATAATTTTATAAGTGCATATTTGAGTCTTGTTGATTCTTCAGCGCGATTAACCCATTTAAGCCCAAACAAAAACTACCGGACAAAAAATAAAATATTGTTTATTTTATTATTTAATTCATTACATATAAACAAAAAACAAAAATTTTTTTTTTTTTTTTTTGGAATTAAAGAGGTGTACCCAAATTGGCACTACGGTCACTTTAAAAAAAAAAAATTTAAAAAAAAAATTTTTTTATGTTATAGAAATTTCTGAAATTTTAGTTTATCAATAAGGTAAACATATATTGAATAATGTCAAAAACTTTGTCATAAGCCGGAAATAATGAAGTGTTCCCAAATTGGCACAGCGGGCGTAAATGGGTTAAAAAACAAGAATATGCGATCAATTTCTGATTATAAAAGAAACATTTGCCGGGAGGAAAGTGTAGCCTTCCCGCGACTCTGCTTCATGGGCCATTTATGATTCGCTTTTTTATTAGTGTAGCTGTTACTGATTAAACAGTTTTTTGAACACCCAACTACTCGGAAAGAATCTTCGATCGAATCAAAGTACTTTTATTAAAAAAGGCACATTTGTTTTTTCAAGTACTTATTTTAAATTTTAAGAATTTTTGAAACACCTTGCCATTGTTGCAGGCTGTAACTTATAAACTTTTTCATGTTGCAATTTCTTTAAATATAAATTTATTTTTAAACTAAAAGCTAAAAACCGCGTTTTTTTTTGTTTTCGGTTTCGGTTTTTAGGCATTAAAAACCGCGGTTACGATTTTGGTAAAAACCGAACAGCAGTCTCTCCTTCTAACCAAGGTGAATTCACCTTAAAGGTGGTGTTTACAATACTAATGGCCGTTTTCTTATTATGAAATTTGGTTTCCTCAATATCTCATTTGCCCTATTCTGTTTCAAGTCTAACCCACCCTCATCAGCCAACTATTTGTTAAGCGTTTATTTGCCGTACAGATAAATTCAATCAGCTGGCTCCCAATTTTTACATGTATTTTAGATACATTTCAACAAATTCGTTTTATGTGTCTGGCAATCACATAAATAGATCTTGTGAATATCGATACATAACTCACCTTAGGCCCCACTTTCGGAAAACACGTTAGTATGACTAAAATCGTAACGTACTTTTGTGGTGAAATTTGGTGTAATCGCGTTTCATAAGACTCGTAAGCACACCACTTAATTTCGTATAGATCGAGTCATAATTTGTTATAGGCCAAATGTAAAATACAAATTTGGAAACCCTTATTAGTGCGCTTTAAACCGTAAAAAAAATTATACTATTGTTGTAAAACTAAGCCCATTCGAGTTTGATAAGACTAAAAACGAAATTTCGTAAAGATCGGTCTACAATTTACCATACGAACTATATAAAGCCAATTCTCAGCTGACTTAAGGCCCAACCATAATTTGCATAGCCTTGCTTAACCTACTGTCAAAAATTAACAAAAAGTCTCTCAATTTGGCTAGGACGTCATGGCGAGACGAAGTTCTCGAGTGGGAGGGCAAGCTATTTGTGTATAGGTATGACCGGCAGGGAGATGCAGGACTATGTACTTTTGGCCCTTATATGTAATTTAGTAAACCACTAGTTGGTATGATTTTTTTGTGTCAGTGTGTGTATATGGTACAGGTTGCCGGCAATAACCACCCCATCCGGCGAGCTGGCAATCTGCCCACTCTGTGTTTTTTCGTTTCTGTCTGTTTGTGTTATACAAATAGCTGACCACCACACACCACTAAAAAATTTATTTAAAAAAATAAAAATAAAATCAACAAACATTTGATTCCGTACGGAATGTGCGATCAGTTTCGCACTTTGCTTAAGCAAATGACATTTTCATAAAATTTAACAAAAAGTTTCATTAAGTTCAATATGGTTTGCTTAAGCCAAATTAAGCACATTATGGTTGGGCCTTTAGCCTTGAACTACATCATTAATTATACCCACACCACAATAGTGGAGAGGGTATTATGCATTTGTGCTGATGTGTGTAACGCCTTCAAATATTGGTCCTAGACCCACCTTAAAGTATACCGATCGACTCAGAATCACTTTCTGAGTCGAACTAACGATGTCTGTCCGGCTGGCTGGCAGGCTGGCTAGCTGGCTGTCCATGTAACCTTGTGCGCAAAGTTCAGGTTGCAATTTTGGAGATAATTTGATAAAATTTGGGACATAGGTTCTTATTGGCACAAGGACCAAGCCTATTGAAAATGGGCCTAATCGTAGGACCACGATAGAAGATAGGGGGAAATTTCTTCCTCTTAGAAACTATAAAACCGATTTTAATGAAATTTAAAACTTAGATAGAACCATATCCATATGGACACTAAAGGTATGCATCTTTTCAAAAATAGGACCACAAGGGGATTTAGGGGCAATTTATGCCTCTCAAAGCGATTTTAGTGAAATTTAAAACATAGATAGATCCATATATATATGGACACATAAGCTGTACAGTTTTTCAAAAATAGGACCACAAGGGGAAGTAGGGGACAATTTCTGTCTCTCACAAACCTTTAAAACGATTTTAATGAAGTTTATAAACATAGATAAATCCATATTTATATGGACACATAAGCATGATGTGTTTTTAAATACTGTGGTGTAGGGTATCATATGGTCGGGCTTGACCGACTATACTTTCTTACTTGTTTTTATTGCGCTAATTTTGCGGGATAAAAAACTAAAAACACGCAATTAATTCCCAGGAATTCGGGAATTGAAAAAAAAATTGTTTGTATCTAAACTTTTTCGGATTCTCACTTTCTAGAACTTAAGTCATATTCAGTCTTTATAAAAATATCTTCTTCATCACGGTATGTTCTTCGGAGCATTAAAAAAATAGCTTATTTCAATTTAATTCGCATCTTTCCACCTGTTAAATCGTCTGTAAGCTGACATGTAAATATTACTTTAGAATTTTTTTTTTAATTTCTCGTAAATTCTACAAAACCACCAACTCATATATATCGATTAAAAATCACCACAAGAAAATTGCTTTAACAGTAACAAACGATTTGTTGAAATATCATAATTTTAGACTTAAATCTTATATCAAAACTTAGACAGACTGTCAATGGAA
Organism: Pollenia griseotomentosa; assembly: GCA_963931875.1. Taxonomy (NCBI): domain Eukaryota; kingdom Metazoa; phylum Arthropoda; class Insecta; order Diptera; family Polleniidae; genus Pollenia; species Pollenia griseotomentosa. The sequence goes on along the minus strand of OZ007562.1, from coordinate 168,748,373 downwards.
AGAATCATTCACTCTTATACTCATTAAGCCTAAAATTATGCTGATTACTTGCGTATATTCGCATCTACATATGCAGATACATTAGGAGGGTAACATTTTTATGGAACTAGAAGAACTTGTTTTAAAAAAAGCTTAAAATTTAGAAAAAACATTTTGAAAAAAAATAAGAACATCCTCTCGGAAATGTTTTAAAAGTAATCGATTAGTTCTAAAAAAAGGTTAATATATCCGCCCAAACCGCGAAAATAACGAACTAAGTGCCAAAAGTCAAATTTTACAGGAGAGGGTTTTTTATTTTATATCATATAAATTTTGTATGAAATGTAAGGGTTACACTAAAATTGTTCTTGCTATAAAATAGTAAAGCTAGCTAATGTGACCATGACATTTTAGGAGATGATACAAGTGTTGCCAATAAATTCATTTATTAAAAAAAAATATATGATATTATCGACTAAAAAAACTTGAAATTTTTTAAAATTAGAATTAGTGAGATAAGATTATGGCAAAACATTGCAAATTTACTTTCGCAAAAGTGTAAGAAATTAATAAAGAAAAAAGGAGGACAAAAAAATTTAACATAAATGAAAGAAAAAATCAGGCAAAAAAAAATAAAAGAGAAACAAAGAAAAGAATAATGACGAAAACTTGTCAGATTTTTTTTAGCTCCATCGCCAAACCAGACACCAGAAATCGCCAAACGTCAATTTTGTTTAGTTTTTGTAAAAATTTTTTTTTATTAAATTTTACATACAAAAAAAAGCTAGTATAATATTTCAGTCAAAAATGGCCAAAAACTGAGAAAAAATACAAAAAAGAAATGAATTTCAATTCGTTTACAATTCAAATGAATATGTATACTGAATTGCAATTCGTTTCTAATTTAAATGCATTTGTTAAAGTGAATTGCAATTCATTTGAATTGATTTTGAATTGAATAAAATGAATAAAATCAAAAATGAGTTGCAATCAATCAAATTCAAGAGCAGATCTAGGGGGAATAAGTAAAATTTACTATTTTTATTGAGTAGGAAGTTTTCAATATAAACAAATTTTCCAATGGTAGTAAAAGCAAAAAATTTTGTTGAGATTCAAAGTTGCTAAAATCTTTAAATTTCGATTGAAAATTTTGAAAAAAAGAAATTTTTCACAATATACAAATATGAGATTATTTAAAGAAACAGTTATTGTTAAACACACTTTTAATAATATTTTCACACTATTTGATATAAATAAAAATTTAAGTTTCTTTAGCATATAAACCAAATTTTTCAATTTTGATAGGATTTTCGCCTATACCTAATAATTTAATTCCAATTCTTCCGCTACCTGACAATTCCATTTCAATACATATCAATTCAATTCAAATGAGTTAGAAATTAATTGCTAATTTTTTTTTCTAAATCATTTGAATTAATTAAAAATCAAATCAATTTTAATAAATCTGTAAAATAAATTGCAAATCACTTTAACAAATTCATTTGATTCGGAAACGAATTGCAATTCATTCTACACATTCATTTGAATCGAAAACGAATTGCAATTCATTTGCCAAATTCGTTTGAATTAAAATGAATTGCAATTTATTTTTATCAAATTTATTTGAATTGACGAAAAATTATTCAAAATTTGCTAATTCAGTGCATGAATGATTCGCGAATTAGTTCAAAGATGAATGATTCATTCACAGCTGCAGTTGAGAAAGTAAAAGTCATAAGAATGTGCTGTAACTTCGACATCTTCATTTGTCATTGGACAAAAATAAACAGTTGCTGTTACTTCTGATTCATTAAATGAAAACAGTCGCAGTCAATGCAAAAGCAAAAAACGAAAAGTTGTACACAACAAAGAACATCGACAGTCGACATGTTCGGAAGTGTTTGGTTTGACTGGACTACGACTGTTTTCATTTAATGAATCAATAGTAAAAGCAACAGTTAATTTTTGTTTAATGAAAAATCAAAAAATGAAAAAAAAGCATTTTTTTTATTTAAACTGCAGTTTTTAAACCCTGAATTAAATAGTGACTGAATATAAAATTCACTTAAAATGATAACAAAACAAAAATCATGTGAAAAAAAGTTACCAGTTTTTTTTTTTAAATAGTAATGATAACAAAAAATGACAAATTGTTAAAAAAAAATCCGTGAAATAAATGGAAAAATAGCCAAGAAAATCGCCAGTTATACATAGATCGCCAAAAAAAGGCGCCAGTCGCCAAATGGAAAATCCGACCGCCAAACACGTTTCAAAATCGCCACGTTTGGTGATTTTTTGCTATTTGGTTTTTCAGTGTAACAAACGAACAACGCTTGCAAATCATTGAATTTATTATCAAAATTGTGTGTGTGTGTGTGAGAAACGTTATTTTCTATCGAAAAACTGTCTTCAGCGACGATCTTATTTTTGTCTCAATAGATTTGCCGAATTTGGTGTTAAAAGCAGCCGTAAGGCAGTTCAAGAGGTGCTAATTCATCATGAAAGATGCATAGTTTAGTGCGGTTTGTCGGACGGCGGCATCATGGAACCATGTTTTACCAAAAACTGTGAAAATTGCGACGTTACAGTCAATAGAGGAAGGTACTGTGCGGTGGTTACCGGCTTCTTTCTGCCAAAATCGAAGAATTGGAGATGGTTAACAAGTGGTTTTTACAAGACGGTGCAACGTGGCACACGGCTTGCGAAAACATTAACCTATTAAGAGGCGATTTTGGTGAACAAGCAATCTCACGCTTTGGAGCATTCCGTTGACTGCCAAGTTCATGCGATTTGACCCCACTAGACTATTATTTGTAGGGATACGTGGTGTCTCTCGTGTACAGAGCCAAGCCAGCCACGAATCCAGCCCTAGAAGATAACATTATGCTGGAAAAAGCATGCCAAAACTGGAGGTCACCACCACAACCACCTACAGCGTAGTCGCAGGCAACATTTATATCTGTTAAAAGTAAACTGCTATTAAAAAAATATTTCATTCACTTTTGCAAATTTTTTGTGTTTTTTTTTTATTTCAAAACCCGAACGGTTAAAAAAAAACCCCGTTACAATGAAATCAATGAAAGTTTTTCCAATTCTATTAAATGGAATAATTATGTTAAATCACCAAACATTTCTGAAATAAGAACTCACAAATGAGACTTTCACAGATAATAAAATATATGTATATATGTATGTGTTCCTCTCGTTCCTATTGGGAGCATTGATCCTCTTATAGAGGTTTCGGTAATCGATTGTTTTTTAAGATGGCCAGCTGATTAGGATAACGCATCCGATCCCGGTGCTGGCAGTCCCAGGCATACTAAAGCGGCTCATACAGTTGCAATAAAATCGTTCAATTTTACGTATTGTGCAATTATGTATATCACCAATGTGTATGAGATATTCGAAGGTGGCACAATATATTATCAATAATCAAAAGACTTTTGATTTTTATTGCACAACGAAAAGAAAGTGAATTGTGTTGGCAACACTGTACAATGCTGTTTATGTTATTCCTATGAGTGTTCACCTTTTTATTGAATGAATGCAACATTGTCCGACTTATTGCATAATATAGGACAAAATGGAAATAACATGGCAAGTATATATCATATACAATAATTTTGCAAGTGTATGGGCCGCTTGACAACCTTCAACCTTGGTATTGACATAAGAATTGGCGACTATAACATATTCTATAGCTAAATTAACCAAAGGTCCCATATAGTTAAACCTCCATCCTAAAATACTTAAAGGTAAATAAATCTCATACAGATGTATTTATCTAAATAATATATTGCACAAAGAACATTTACATTAATCTTAACCTCATAACATAATTTTGTTCTGGCTGGTCCACAATTGTCCATGGGTCTCATATAATGTACACGTTCGAAATTTTATTTTAAATACTATGGTATTGAGTATTATACTGTCGAGCTTGACCGACTATACTTTCTTACTTGTTTCAAAACAGAAGTAGTCACGAAGTTTTTCAACTAGTTCAGCCATACCACCGACCGGTATGACTGTACGATCAAACTTCTTTAGGATAATTCTTTGCTTTGTGTAAACAACTTAAAATAGTAAAACCCAAATAATTTTACTATAGATCCCATAATTTATTTTGGTTCCTTCCTAATATAAATTATAAACATGTTTGTTACTGTGTGCCGCCGTTGAAACCAGTGTTCGAAAATAAACAGTACATTATTTAGCGTTCGGCTCACACACAAGAACCATGTCTATTTTTTTAGTGATTGTGCAGACGAACACAACCCTTAATACTGTTCGTAACTATTTTCAAGAAAGAGCCGAACATTATATAGAGTTCTGCTCTTCGTTAAAAAACTGAGCAATTGTGGTAATACTGTAGATAAACATTATATTTTAATGTTCTATAATGTTTCTTTTTTTACATTGATAAAGAAATGAACAAAAAAAAAAAAATAGCAACGAAAGCACCACGAACAGCTTGTGTGTGCATTGTATATATGTTTTGTTTGTGTAAAATTAATTTGCTGGCTTTTTGTTTTTTTTCGTATGTGTATTTTATTTTTGTAAAAAATGTTTGGTTTTTCCACCAGCCAAAAGGAACAAACATTTACGAGCCGAACCGAACAAATGAAGTTTGTGGATTTAAAAAAACTGAACGGAATTAATTGTTCTCATCTTTTGTTGAGTTTGATAAAAAAGTATTATTTTTGTGTTCGAAAGATGACAAACAGGAAAACGTTATTTTTTTTAATGATTTTCTACACAAACACTATTAGCGTTTGTGTTTTCCACAAATCCACCGAATACTAAGGAGCGATATTTACTGTTTATTTTCGAACACTGAAACTATATATGCAGCTCCAAGTCAAAGAACGGCAATGAAAACTAACACTTCAATATACATAGTTTTTTTTGTGTTTGTTTGCAACATTAATGCAATTATAATGCAATTTATGCAAAATTGACAGAAATGCATGCATACGCAGCACACACTCATTTATGTAGGTTTGAATGTAGAGTGAGACTGTTCTGAAGTGAATTAAAGTGTGTGGGAAATATTAATAATAAGTACCATATAAACATTAACTACTACCAGGCAGTTTAAAACTTTTACTGCCTGTATTAAGAACTTTTTGCCTTAGCGTCTACCGAAAGTCAGTGAGATAGTTCCTTACACGACTTTGACAGAGATTAACAGTTATTATTTTTAAATAATAACAAAATAAATGCTGATTGCCAGGACCTTCTATCGGCCATTTTATGACATTTATTTACAGAACACCTTATTTGCGATTTTACGTCAGAATCGCATATGTGAAGCCTACCAAAAAGGGATAGTTAAAATTCAGTCTTTTGTTATGAATACTTTAAAAAAATGTCGATTTTTCTAAAGCCACTTTTACTCATCATATATGTAATTTTGTCAGAAGACTTTGAGTCTGACTTTTTATAAGCAATAACAATAATTATACTTATGAGTAGGGATGAGATTCTCATGCACAAAAAAATCAAAGATATGCGCTTAAAATATGCACTAAATAATCCAAAATATGCACTAAAAAATAAAAATATGCATTTAAAACTTAAAAAATTTCCACAAAAATCGTTTTTTAATTTTACTAAAAACAAAAATATAAAAAAATCAGTCTATTGTTATTCAAATATCTTTAAAAAACTTAAATTACTAATTTAAATTTTAGCTTGTTTAAATAAATAATGTAGGGCTAAGCTCAAGCTACTATGGGGGTCGTCAGGTGGCGGATAGACGAATGGCCTACAGATATGTGGGTTAGCTGCGAATAACCAATAAGCAGTCCCCGACCAAGAGCGACAGAAAAGGAGGTTTAGACTGAAAAGGTCTTAGATTCCAATGATTTCTCTGTGACAAGACGAGTTGGCGCCGTCTTAAACTAAGTGCCTCCTACTCTCGCAGCGTCTGTTCCCACATTGGGCGGCTGCAAACAGCGTCTGTACTCCATTGGAGCGGCTGAAAACCAGAAGGAAAACTATAAACCCTTCAGAAGGCAACGGGAAACCACTGAAGTAATATCCCTTGTAAACCATACACTATGAACAATACAACACATAACATACGGCCCTCAGTCTCCGGCCAAACGAGGGTGCTAAGAATCCCCGGAGGTAAAACCAAACAAAAACTCAATATTAGAACATGGAATGTTAGAAGTCTCTACGATGTTGGAAAGCTTGATAATACCATAAGTGAAATGAATAGACTTAAAATAGACATATTGGGTGTGAGTGAAACATGGTGGAAAGAATGCGGTGAATTTAGATCCCAAAACACTCGAGTATACCACTCAGGAAACCAGGATGGAATCCACAGAAAAGGTGTGGGAATTATTGTTAGTACCAATATAGCTGACTCTGTCGCTGGCTACGTTCCAATGATGATAAAGATAACGGGAAAGCCACTTAATATAAATATAATACAAGTTTACGCCCCCACGTGTGATGGAAGCTCTGACGAAATCGAAGAATTCTACGGTGAAATTGAAAAACTATTAAAAATGACGAAACCACATGAGATAACTATTATCCAGGGCGACTTTAACGCAAAATTCGGACAAGCTGAAGTAGTCGGTGTCACCGGGAGATATGGATTGGGCGAACGTAATGATAGGGGAGACATATATATATATGTTCCTTTAACTCCCATTGGAGCATAGGGCGGGGAGACAGACTCGTGCAATTTTGCCAAGAAAATAAAATGAAAATAACAAACACCCTATTTCGCCTTCACCCTAGAAGACTATACACATGGAAATCACCACAGGACAGTAGAGAAAACGCTGTAAGAAACCAAATCGACTATATATTAATAAACAAACGATATTGCACCTGTGTGACAAAATGCTCAACATACCCGGGAGCTGACGTACCATCTGATCACAACCTCTTGGTATCAAATGTCCGCATAAAACTTGCTGTGGTTCGAAAAAAGAAACGAGAACCAAGAATAAACATTGAAAAACTTAATGATCCACTATTTAAAAAAGAGGTTAAGGAACGTATTAACACTAAACTCGAAGATGTCGATGGAGAAGATGTGGAAAATTTGTGGAATAATGTCAAGAATATTATAAACACGACTACGAAAAACACCCTAGGAAGTAGCGTAACAAAAAGGCAAGAAGAATGGATCACAGATGAAATCCGGGAACTTCGAATTAAACGAAGCAAACACAAAAATTTGAACTACGAAACCTACTGGGAAATTAATAAAGAAATACGAACGGCAACCCGCGCCGCAAAGAATGCACTATTAAATCGTCAATGCCAGGAAATCGAAACGCTACAAAGCCTACATGATGATTTTAATCTTCACAAAAAACTAAAAGAAGCAGCCGGTGTATATTAAAGGACCTCGCCAGCAATTTTGTTCGACGACAATAATGAAGCAGTATTCGAGATGACAGAAAGAAAAAGCATTTGGAAAGATTATGTAACGAAATTATTTACTGATGATGAAAGATCAACTGATGACCGTAGCGCAGAAACCCCTTTGACTGGAACACCAATCACTAGATATGAAGTAGAGTATGCAATTAACTCGCTTAAGGACAAAAAAGCAACCGGTCCAGATGAAATCCCCTCCGAAGTTTTGAAGCTAATAGATGGTAATAATATGCAATTGCTAGTGACTCTATTTAATTACGTTTATGACAATGGTCAATACCCACACGATTGGCTTAAATCAACATTTATCACCATACCAAAGAAAAATAATGCTAGAAAATGCAGTGAATATAGACTAATTAGCCTAATGTGCCATGCACTAAAAATATTTCTTAGAATAATACACAGGAGAATATATGATAAATGCGAAACTGCTATGGGAGAATCACAATTTGGTTTCAAAGAAGCAATGGGTACTAGAGAAGCGCTACTAAGTGTGCAGATACTAATTCAAAATTGTCGAGATGTCCATAAAGATGTATTCATGTGCTTTATAGATTATGAAAAAGCCTTTGACACTGTCCAACATGATAAGCTAATGGTAATTTTAATGTCCATTGGAATAGATGAGAAGGAAATACAATGCATAAAAAACCTATACTGGAACCAATCAGCACGAATTCAAATAAATGGAGAATTTAGTGACGAAATTGCCATATCAAAAGGAGTCAGGCAGGGGTGTATACTATCGTCCTTGTTATTCAACATATACTCAGAAAAAATATTTCGGGAATCAGTAGAAGGAAAGAGAATAGGTATACTAATAAACGGAAAGTTTATCAATAACCAGTGTGGCCATGTCCAAAAATATTTTACAGCTAAATCGGCCTTAAAATAATGCTAAAAAATGCTAACAAAAATCTTAAACTGCCAAAAAATAATGCTAAAATTTAAATTGTATTATTTTTTGTTATTTTAGTTAATATACCTTTATATGGGCATTTCCTAGAGTCACGAACAATATCTCTATTGGCTTTTGTTTAATTGGCTTATGTACCGGTCGCAAACGTACGATTTTTCCATAAGTTTTTTTTTGTTATCACCATGCATTTTCTTATAAATATCTTTAAATTTCCGTAACAAAAAACTTAATACTCAATTTACAATTGATTGTAATGAAGAGATTATGAAGAAAGAGTGCAAACATAACATATTTTTTGCATGCAAAATAGTTACATAAAAATGGTAGCTTAAAAAGAAAATATAAAATTTTCGAGTTTCCAGCGCAATTTCCTCGAGTAAAACAGCTGAACAATAAAAGACGATGATTATCAACATTTTAAATGTTCATTCTGGTTTACCTTTCTGAGGAAATACCCATATATGATGAATTTCATGTAAAAATCGAGATGCATTGAACCCGACCCCCTCAGATATCGATGAAATTTTGTTCATAGCTAAATTTGATCAATACAAACAAACTCTCATTTTTAGAAATGACTGTTTTGCGATTTTTTGGGCGTGACACAGTGGGAACGTTTTCGAAAAAACGCGAAAATGGTCGAAAAGAGCTCCATTTAAACTACAATAACTCAGAATCGGCTAAACCGATTTCCATGATCTTGGTATCATTAAAAAGATATTTTAACAGGCTTTATGACACGTTAAAAAAAAAAAAAAAGAAATACACTGTAAAAAAATTTATAACAAAAAAAAATTTTAACTGACGAAAAAACCAAAAAGATCAAGGGTTTTTTTACAGTGTATTAATTTTTTAGAAAGGTTTATCCTTCATCTATACCATATCAAAAAATAAAAATGGGTTCTTTTTTAGTTTTTTTTATATAATTTTTTAAGTAGTGTCACTTCTAGTAATTGCCCTTATATTTTATAACAAAAAAAAATTTTAGGTAACGAAAAACCAAAAAAGATCAAGGATTTTTTATAGTGTATTACTTTTTTAGAAAGGTATTTCCTTCACCTATAACATATCCAAAAAGTAAAATGGATTCTTTTTTATTTTTTTTTAATCATTTTTTAAGTAGTGTCACTTCTAGTAATTGCCCTTATATTTTATAAAAAAAAAAATTTAGGTAACGAAAAACCAAAAAAGATCAAGGATTTTTTACAGTGTATTACTTTTTTAGACAGGTATTTCCTTCACCTATAACATATCCAAAAAGTAAAATGGGTTCTTTTTTATTTTTTTTTTAAATAATTTTTTAGGTAGTGTCTTTTTAATGATGAATCGGTTTAGCCGATTCTGAGTTATTGTAGTTTAAATGGAGCTCTTTTCGACCATTTTCGCGTTTTTTCGAAAACGTTCCCACTGTGTCACGCCCAAAAAATCGCAAAACAGTCATTTCTAAAAATGAGAGTTTGTTTGTATTGATCAAATTTAGCTATGAACAAAATTTCATCGATATCTGAGGGGGTCGGGTTCAAAATTTCAGTTTTATCTCGATTTTTAAATGAAATTCATCATATGATTTATTTTACATAATTCTTCCTTATAAACTTACATCATATCAATAGAACAAACTGATTAAAATAAATAAAATATTTAGTAAACATGAAAAGTCTTAAAAATATAAAAGAAAAAATCAAAGGAACTTGACCTATAAATGGCTTTTATTTAGTATTTCAATAAAATTGTTAACATGTTTAATACAAAATTTCATTTTATTAATTAAATACGTCATCAAAATTAATATTATGCTTCAACTTCTGAAGAATCGATCGAGATATCATTATAATATATGTCCTTATCGCATTTTTATGTGAGATCGTACATTTTTTTAAAACTATGGCAAAATTTTAAACCACACTTAATATAAAGTAGCGAATTCAAAGTCTTTAAGGTCATTCTATTTCGAATTTTCGTTTTCAAAAGATTTATACAACTAAAAACCTATTTTAACTTCCGCGTTGCTAAATGGCAATACCCAGAACTTTATTGCAAAAGAAGCTAATTCACTAAATGGATTTTCATTTATTGCTTTTTTATATCCATATACATTTATCCAGAAATCAACTGTTGAGTAGGGTTTTGTATGTGCATTCAACAAAAAAGTGTGGTAGATTTTCAAAAAAATATTACTTGAATATTCTTAAATTAAATAATGCTAAGAAATGCTAAATATTTAGTTGAAAAATGCTAAAAAAAATGCTAACTGCTAAATGAAAAATTTGCAGCAAAATCAGACAAAAAAATGCTAAATCTAGCTGCAAAAATGCCAAAATGGCCACGCTGTCAATAACGTACGATACGTTGACGACACAACGTTACTTGCAAGCAGTATATCTGGCCTACAAAAACTGACAGACGAACTTACATATGTAAGTGAATCATATGGTCTGAAAATCAACATTAAAAAGACAAAATACATGGTTGTCAGCAGGAAGAATGCTCAAAATAACACGACGCTAAAAATAAATAACATAGAAATTGAACGTGTAAAAAATTTTAAATATCTAGGAGTTTTGTTAAATGATCAATGGGACGCATCAAAGGAAATAAGATGTCGTATAGAGATGGCGAGAGATGCTTTCTTTAAATACAGCAAGGTACTGACCAGCCATGACATCAGTCTTGCAACAAAGTCACGGTTTATCAAATGCTATGTGTGGTCCGTGCTTTTATATGCGGCAGAAGTATGGACAGTTAAAGCGACGGATGAGAAAAGATTGGAAGCATTTGAAATGTGGGTATACCGGCGCATATTGAAGATACCATGGACTGACCACGTCCCAAATATCGAAGTATTGAGAAGAATGAACCTGGACCGACAACTTTTAAAAACCGTTAAAACCCGTAAAATATCGTATTTGGGACACCTGATGAGAAACGACAAATATAAATTTATCCAAACAATTCTCAAAGGGAAAATAGAAGGAAAACGCGCTAGAGGTAGAAGAGAACTTTCCTGGTTAAGAACTATTCAAGAATGGACAGGTTATCGTGAAGAACGAAGTCTCCTATATGCCGCCAAAAATAGAGAACTGATTATTTCTGAATTGTAAAAGAGACTTCCAAAATGAATTAATTAATTATATGTTTTATAAAATGTACTGTATATTGTATGATCGCTAATATCCGAATAACGGATGGGCAAATAAAAGAAGAAGAAATAAATAAGTTCTGTTTTATTTAAGTAAAACTTTGTCTTGTACTTGAAGAACGCTAATGCATTTTGAAAATATTTTTTTGCAGATCCCACTTTGATTCCAGATCAGATCAAAAATATTTGAAATTTATTTTTTATGCAAAACGTTTTGGACTTTTTTTTAAATTCTTCCTTCCACATTAATTAATTTAAATTTACTTTTTGCAATATCAATTATTTTAAGTTGAGTGTTAAGTGAACTAAAAACCTTCTAATTAGTTATTGTTTCACCAATATATACGTAATTGGAAAATACAAATGCTGATTGACTTCTGATGTTATTTAAATTTAATATTTATTTTACTTTTACCTTAACGATATCATCAATCATCGATAACATGTTTAAACAACTCAAAGTTTTTTGAATAGAATTTCAAAGCATCTAACTAGGCCACCCACCTTGTTACTTCTGGCTGCGGTGGAAGTAGAATCAAGGGATAGATTTCATTAAAAATTGCAATATTATCGAATTGGCTTCTAATTTCCTTTGCAAAACGGAAGAATCGCGGAAGGATCTTGTATTTAAAGCTCCAAAAGAATTTATTTATTGATTTAAATTTTTTTGTGTATTAAAAAATTTGTTTATGAACTTTTTTTTATAATATGGAAATTAAAAAAAAAATTCAAAATGTAAATATGCAAAAATATGCATTTTCACCAAAATATGCAAAAACAAATCGATGCCATTTTAACGCAAATTTTAAAATTCGGAAAGATAATTGGTCGACATCATTCTTAGACCATCGACAAAAAAAATGCATTTACATGGAAATCGCATCCCTACTTATGAGTGACTTTAAACTTTTCTAACCGCAGGGTATCATCAGTACAAATGTACTTACACACCAATATCTAAATCATCTAATATTTTTTGCATATACATATGTATTTAAAAGTTCTCTAACAGCAATTCAGATTAACATCTGTCTTTTGCTTTCATCCCTAACAGACACCTCATGCATGAGCTGATGTTGATGTTTTCATAATTTCATGTGTACGGGTCTATTGCTTTTGCTAAAAGTCACGCTTTCGAACGCAATATTAGTTTCATTAATATTCCATGTTGTATTGTACAGATTTTGCCAAATAGATCGATTTTGATTTATGCATTTCAAAGCAACCTTCTAGCAAAACATGCACTTTACCAAATTTAAAGAATTTATAATTCTAATTAAATTAATTGCATTGTTGAACTGCAATCATTTACTACATTTAAATAATAACAAATAGAGAATTTCAAATTAAATGCAGGAATTCTATTTGTCTAAAGGGGAATAGATAGACAACATTTAAGACAACATTTAAGAATTAATGAAATTGAATGAATTTCATTTAAAAAATACAATTTAAGAACTTGGATTTTTTTTATTTATGCCAATAAAAGAAGATTAAGCGATTCATTTGACTTTCTATTTTAAAAAAATTTTCTGAAATATCAAAGATATTAAAGGTGTTCTTCAATTTGCCTAATTATCTTTTTAAACAACAAATTCCGTCCAATTAAAAAGTTCTTCATTTAATTTCAACTTAACAAGTTAGAGTACTATATTCGGCTGTGCCAAATCTTTGATACCCTCCACCAATAGTTCAAATATTTCAGGAGTGATATCTGTATGATGTCTATTTATTAATAATTTATCTTTATCAAAAACAACACATTAGACATCAATTGGTTGCGTTTTAGACCTACATTAAATTATTGACCGATAATCTTGAGTAAAATATCTTGATTCGTAACAGTTTAAGCCGAAATTAAATGATTTTCAGGAGGAGGATTTATATTGGAGCCGCCATGGTAAGCTATGAACCAATCATCCCAAAATTCCGCAGAGTGATTTCTGGTATTAAAAAACATATATATAAATAATTTTCAATACAGTGGTGAAATTAGTTTTAGCGTTTACAGTGAATTTCAGAAGGCTGTTAAATATGGGATCTAAGGTAAATTATGGACCGAACCTATATCACAAAATTGCATGACATTTTTTCTGGCGATATGAAGCTAAGTTGGAAGAAATTTTTCCGCAATAAATATATCTGCTACACAGAAAAAAATATTGCTGAATTATTTTCAAAAATTTTTTAATTTCTACAAATTTTTTTACTGATTCAATGAATATTTTTGTTTGATTTTTATTTTAACCAAAAGGAATGTTGACAACTATTCAAAAATATAATATACGCGTTATTGGTTTCAAGTTTTCATAATTTTGTATGAAATATTTAACGCTCTTTAATGTTGTCGTTTTTTGCATTTTTTTTTTTGATCGTAAGCAACACTTCTTTATGTGAAATATAAGAACCAGTGTCGCCGTTAGAAAACGAAAGATACATTTTTCGTATCTTTTGACTACTTCAGGTATCATGTATAATCCTGACATTTTTCGTATCTTTTGAATCTGTACGCAAAATGTACAGAAACAAACAGAATTTTTAGCCAACTAAAACTTATTAAGACTGGTCATTGAAACCGACTCAATACTAAATACCAAGCTTTATACAATAGCAGCCAAGGCGCATTGACTAGAAGGTGAGGTCAACTTTACAACAACACTGCTTCTGTGGTCGGATTGTCAAAAATATTGCTAGTAATAAAAGGTTAGTTTTTATAAAAAATTATTTTGCATACACACTTTGGCAAGTCGACCACCAAAAAAAAACACCATATGTTGACTTGTCCCCACCTTCTAGTGAATTCGCCTTGATAGCAGCTTTAATAATGGTGAAAGAAAACATTAAGGGGTTGCAAAATACGATCCACCTAAATTTATGATTTCTAGTAGTGCGAAGTTGTTCTGAGGAAATATGAACATTTTTTTTATTTTCAGGAAATTTACATGAACGTGGATATAATCGTCTTAGTATAAACGCCTTAACTCGTATATTAATTTTTACAAAAATTAATTTGTTTTGATAACATCCAAAGATAACTGCATATAATTAACTTTAAAGTTTGCTTACTGTATTTTTAAAAATTGCATATGTACCTAATATTTATGACTTAAATAAATATAAAAATAAATTTATACGAAATTATTTTCTTTACAACATTCATTTCAATATGAAATAAAAATGTTATGTTAATAAATGTTAAACGTTAAAAATGAATTTTCAAATTTTTTCAAAACGTATCTTTTTGGGTAAAAAGTGTATCTTTTTGGAAACTAAAATGTATCTTTCTCGAAATTTCACTGGCAACACTGATAAGAACAACAAACAAAAAACACATACGGTCTATTTTTGGACGCTTTAAAAAAGTACAACAATAAAAAAGATGATAAAATAGCGTGGCGAGGTTTGTAGTAAAAAAAAAAAACAAAATTAGGTAAATTATGGACCGATCTTCACAAAATTTAACAGTGTGATTTCTAGTCGAATAAAACAAACTTTTGCAAAATCTCATATCATTCCGTGCATTGTTCTACCATTTATGTTAGTTTTTATAACAAAATTATAAATTTTTTTAAGTGATAGTTCCAAATTTTGATTCATAGCTCTGATCCTACTGAACCGATTTTCTTGGTTTCAATTCCAAATCGCTTAGGATAACTACAAGCAATTTGACACGAAGTTTGTTTATTTCTTTTGAGTTTTTCGAAAGTGAGCGTTTTTCAACAGACGGACATGGCTAAATCGACTTAGAATTACTCAAGGAGCCAGAATATATATACTTTATGGGGTCTGAGATGAATAATAAAAAAGTTTCACACGGAATGACAAACTTAGTATACCCTCTTTACAACTTGTTGTGGTGAATGGTATGAAACAACATTCAAAAAAGTCTTTGCATACTTTAAGGCTTAAAATACTTTCAATATTTATTTTAAAATTGATTATATTACACATATTCAATTTTATTTGGAGCGAATTCTTTATTTCCAAGCAAATTCATAAATATCTTTACACATGCCTGCCCTTCTGCACACACACATATGATGAAAAACATAAAGAAGGATTTCTGTTGAAAGAAATCTTTACAGAAAAAATTTAACAGAAAAGGTGTAAGCAAACAAAAAGTGTGAGAAAAACAAAATATAAATTAATTGTCTGATAAATTGCAAACAAACAAAAGTGAACAAACATACAAAAACAAATACTGTTATTAACAAGGGCTCATAAGCAAAAGAGCAAATTGAAAAGAAATCTTTGAATGCAAACGTTATTTCTTGCAGTGTAAATGAAAAAAAAAACAAAATTTAATTTAAGGATTTTTTTTTATCTATTTTATTACTTAAGATTATATTTAAATTCCATTGTACATTTTCAAGTATTGAACAATACTTTTTTTAATTTCTTCATTTAATTTTTTGTTTGCAAATATTATTTACCACAAAAATTTATTGAGAAAAAAAATAATTGTACAACAACTTTAAATCGAAAAACTTTTCTATTTTAGCACAAATATATTTCAATTAATTAAATTGAAAATATTACAGAAGTTTCAGTTTCTTCATGCACATCTTTTATTTTATTTTTACTTTACGTTTCCAACAAATACTGCAGCCAACCAACCAGTCAACCAAAAAATAAACTTTACTGGTCGACCACAAAAATTCACCAATAAAAAAAAAAACAAAAGGAAAGGAAAGAAGAAGGAATTTCCTTCAAAAATTATTAAATGAATTTGTTTAAGGAACACTTAAATATTTAATGAAATTTTAAAATGTCTTCCAACCGATAGACAGACGAAAAAACTTTTGTAAATAAAGTATTCTTCAGATTAGACTTTATTCCAAACTAAATATACATATGTAGACATATATAATGCAGGCTAGACAGACTATGGACAGTATTTTTAATCGCGCTATACACGAGAGACTATAGACGAAACTATAATTGAGACTATGGACGAGACTATAATCCAGACAACAAACGAAATCGTAGACTATTGACAAGACTAAAGTAGATAAAAAGAAATAGTTATTTTTATGAACATTCATGGTTTTTTTAAAACTTGATCAATTTTAAATCCACTTCATTTTGATTTCTAGAACAAGCCCCTATAGTTCAGATTAAAAGCGAGGCCATAGTTAAGACTATCGCCGAGACTATAGTCCATAATTTAAACGAGATAGCCGTCTATACTCTTGGCGAGAATATAGTCCTGACTATAGAAAAGCGCGAAGTCCAGACTCAAGACGGTACAATACTGCTGAATATAAACAAGACCTTGGTCTAGACTTTAAGCCAGACTTTAGTTCACAAAATCATCAGAAATATTTCTGTACCTTTGATTTTTTCACTGTTACTGTTTTTCTGCATAAGGGGGTAGTAAGTCGTTATTTTCTTTTATGTTACAAACACAAATTAATATTATTTCACTGTTTTTTGCATGCAAAAACTAATAATGTTGGAATTTTTTTTTTATTATTAAGAGTAAGAAAACCGCAATGTTTTTGTGGTAGAGATGAGTACTTGATAAATATACTTTGTTAAAGGAACTTTATTTGTAAACATTTATGTGTTAGTTCATATTTTCCCTGCAAATAATACGACTTGTACATACTGGCATGTAAAATATAGCCCATATGGGACTAGGACTAGTCCAAAAGTAACCCAAATGTATGGCATATTTGACATAACAATGTCCTAGGGCTAGACCATATAACCCAGCTTTGCATTACAACAGAGTAGTCTTAAGACTATTCTATGTTCATATATACTCCTAGTGGATTAATTTTGAAACTACTCCATAGTATACTCCGGAGGATTAGTTTTGAAATCGTTTAAAAACGGAAACGCTTAACTACAAAACCCTTTTTAACAACGACATGGTCCAATATTATTTGCAAGGTTCTAGTTTTTTTTTAAGTTCTAAATCTATTCACATGATTCGTTTAATAAAAAATTTTAACTATCTAAGAATATAATCTATGTATGTATATCGAGCCCTAACCGCGAAAATAACGTAAGCGACATGATTTTCAATTTTCGTTTTTTTGAATAAATGACTTTATTGGCAACACTTGCACCATCTCCTTAAATTTCATGGTCACATAAGGTACCTTTACGATTGTATAGCAAGAACAATTATATTGTAAGCGACTAATTTCATACAAAATTTATATAAAATAAAATAAAAAAGCTCTCTCCTGTAAAATTTGATTTTTGGCGCTTACGTTATTTGCGCGGTTAGGGGTCGATATATAAATCGGCTAAGGCAAAACAGTTAAGAACACTTTCCTCCACCATTTAAAAGATATTTACTCACAGAACTGCACAATCTGTTCAATAATTTCAGAGTAATTACACAGAAAAAAATAATTGGAATACGAAAATCGCATATTTGATTACAAACATTTTTGAATTTTCTGCGATGACGACTTTTGCGGTATTGATAAAAAAGTTTGTATGTATAATTGTTAAATTTTTAGTCAACAACCAAGTTTATTGAGTCAATAAAAAAAGTTGTTGCCCAAAATAATTTTTTTCAACAAAATGTTAACTTGATTTGTTAAAATAAATTGTTGAAAATGTTGGATAAATCAAACAAAATATTAATCGAATCTTTATTTTTTTATTTATTAATGATGATGTCATTAATTTTCAATTTTTATATTTTTATAAAAACACTGGTTGCTAAGGCCAGATCATCAAGAAACCTTTTCCAAAGACTTTGGCAAAACTAAATATATTATTCAAATACAACTGTAAAACAAATGAGAATAATGAGCTATTTAAAAATGGACAAGAGTTGTTTAAATACTGTCTTTACTTTGATTCAAATATTTTTTTTATTGAATATGAAGAAATATTTAATTATTTCATTATTAAATATATTTTATTGAGTGCTATTTTGCAAAGTGTAAATTTGATAAATTTTTTCTTTGAACCAAACAAAAAGTTTGTTGACCTAAAATTTTATTTTTAACAAACTGTGTTGTTAAAAATTTTCTTGAGATATTTTTTTCTGTGTAGCCTTTAAATTTGCTACTAAACCATATGAAGAACACAAATTTGTTTTTTTTTTCAGTTATCAAATAATAATAAAAAAAATAGGGAGATCGATTATTCGACATTTTTCAGAAACTGGTTTTCGAATATTTCGACTATATATTTCTTACGTATAAATCGGCGCAGACAAAACAATTAAGAACGCTTTCTTCCTTTGTTTGTCAACCGAACCTCTATGGGGAAAAAAAATATCAAACGAAAAGAAAGTGAAGTGCGTTGGCAACATTGTACAGTGCTGTTTATGTTATTCCTTTAGGTTATGTTCACCTTTTTATTGAATGAATGAAATCATTGTGCGACTTATTGCATAATATAGGATAAAATGGAAATAATACGGCAAATATCATTTACAATAATATTGCAAGTGTATGGGCCGCTTTAGGCGATCACTAGTATAATATAGGGTGTTCAATTAATCGGATTTTTTTTGTTCGATTAAACGATTAATCGATATTTGGTATTTTTGACTTATTCGATTAAACGAATAAAATTTTAAAATTAATCGATTAATCGAATAATTCCAAATCCAGAAATTTAATAAATTACGAGATTATGTTTCGATAATTTTAGAAAAAATTGGGACTTAAGTAAACAAACATTGTTAATTACAAGTATTTTAACATTTTATTAACAAAAAAACAAATAAATGTAACAATTCATACTAATTGACACATTTATATATTCGAAGAAAATTTTGAATCATATTAGATATAGATGACCAACGATGTTTTACGTCATGTATAAGTTTAATCTCTTTTTTTTGCAATACAACATATGTTTGAAGTTTTTGTTTTGTTACAACACTTACGTGCACGATTAATAACTTCACTTATTTAAATTTTAAGGTCAAATTCATCTGGTATTTTTAATTCATCATCTTCATCACCCTGGCAGTCATATTCATCTTCATATTCATCTTCATTATCTTCTACTTTTTCATCCATAGTTGTTTTATACGTTTTATTATAGATTGTGTCAACAATCGCAAGGTGAAAAGCATGATTAATGCAATGTTGAGACTCTACTGGCATATTATTACCACACTTTCGCATTGCGGCTGCACCATCGTGTGTAGTTCCGAATTGTTGCTTCACTTTCGGGCATATTTAAGCCCTTAGATTTCAAAAGAGTCAATATAACTTTGGATATTTTTAAACCTTTTACGGACATTCCATCTTCTGATATGCTTCTGCAAATAATTTCCTCAAGAAAATCGATCGAAGTATCTTGTTTCAAATATTTATTCATTGGACCACATGCAGCTTCCTTTGATATTGTTGGCGTAGCATATTCTTGTTTTAACCTTGCTTTAAATTCTATTCTTAACTTTGGACATTAAAAAAAATTATATATTTAACAGAAAAACCATATACTATTATTACACAGTACAACAGCCTATCTGGGGGGTGAGAAATTCCAAGTCAGGATGATGGTACTAGGTCAGTATAGTAAAACCCTCAAAGGGTTTGGCGTTCGTATGTGTCAGTTTTTTTTTATGACATGTTAAATTTTTTCCTTATATTGATGTCTTTTTGTTAAACATAACTCGAGAACCACTTGTCCGATTTTGCTAAAACAAACTCAAAAAAATTTAGAATTACAATTTCTTTAATCCGTTCATATAACGTTTTTCTTTATAATCAACAGTTTTGCCGGCAAAAATAAATTTGTGGAGAAAAAAAAATATTTGTTTGCCTAAAAATAGGCAATATTTATTAAAATAAATTTTAATTTTTAGGCCAAAAAATTTTTTGTTTTCTCCACAAATTTATTTTTGCCGGCAAAACTGTTGATTATAAAGAAAAACGTTATATGAACGGATTAAAGAAGTTGTAATTCTAAATTTTTTTGAGTTTGTTTTAGCAAAATCGGACAAGTGGTTCTCGAGTTATGTTAAACAAAAAAACATCAAGATAAGGAAAAAATTTAAAATGTCATTAAAAAAAACTGACACATACGAACGCCAAACCCTTTGAGGGTTTTACTATACTGACCTAGTAGCATCACCCTGACTTGGAATTTCTCACCCCCCAGACAATAATCCCAAAAATGTTCCATAGTGTTATTATTCGATTAATTGGCATAAATTCTTCGATTTATCCTTTAATCGAAATTAGCAATTTTAAATTAATCGAACAATCTTAGACGATTAATCGTTCGATTAATCGAACAATAATTAAACGGTTGAACACCCTAGTATAATATTATATTCTACAAGCTGTTTGGTACCTGCGCTGCTCGGGATTTTCTAAATAAAAATAAAAAAATTAAATACTGGAGAATTTTGTTTATAACTTGATCCCAGCACTATCTACCAGGTCAAAATTTTATCAGGAAACTTACTTTTGTTTAATTAATATATTTTGTGAAAAATTGTAATTGTAATAAATTTCAATATCACGACAACAGCGCCACCAATCGGGATTAAACTAAAGAGAAACCTGCCTCCCGACTAAAATAATTTATTGTCCAAGTTTGGTGTCAATCGGTCCAGAGGTTCTTGAGTTTTAGGAGCACATACACGGCACAAACGATTTTATATACATATGTATATATAGATTATAATGTAGTATTATAGTATAGTTGTTTTATTTTATGATAACTACACATACATAAATAAAATTGAAAATACACAGTGAATTTTAAATCCCTTCACTAAACTCGATGCTCCTTAAAAATCATCTAGTTCACACAATTGAAGAGACTATAAGTAAATAGTTCAGACTGTCGCATAGACAAGGCGATGCCATCATAGATGGTGGCAATTTGCCGTTTTAACTAACACTAAGTAATAGTGCAAAATTATTGCAATCGCTTTGTAAATCTTAAAAATTAACAGCCTAACTAAATATTAGTAAGAGTGATTTAAAATAATTTTGCACTAAAAAAATGTTTGATTTAAAAAAAGCAATCATCAGTTCATTGCAAATTCTTATACCCTCCGCCACCACTATTGGTGTATGAGGGTACACTAAGTTTGTCATTCCGTGTAAAACTTTTTTAATATTCATCTAAGAACACATATAGCGTATATATAGTCCAAGTCCTTAAGTATTTCCAAGTCTGTTTAGACATGTTCATCTGTCTGTCTGCCTGTTAAAAACACGCTCACTTTGGAAGACTGAGCAAAAAAGGACAGAGTTGGTGTCAAACTCTTGCTAGTTCTCCTAACCACAAGCACAACTGCTTAAGTAGGAAAAGAGTTAAGAACCCATATGTAAAACTACGTTCTAAAAAATATAGATTTTTGTTAGAAAAACTAGCATAAATTTGTAACTATACAAAACCCACTTTGGGAAAACTCTTTGGTACGCCTAAAAACGTAACGAATTATGCTATTGCAGTAAAATTTGGTCTATCATCGTTTCATCCGATTATAAACTATTCTGCAAAATTTTGCAAAGACAAAGCCCACTTTCGGAAAACTGTTAAGTAAGCCAGAAACCGTAACGAATCATGTTGTTGCAGGAAAATTTAGTATGTCATAGTTTCATATACTTAGAAACCACTTTGAAATATTTTGTATAGATCCGTCCATAATTTACCATTGGGCCCATATAAAGCCCACTCTTGGAAAACTCTTTTTTATAAGCCTTAATAAGTTCTACATCATGCTATTACACTAAAATTTTGTCTGTCATATTTTCATACAATTAGAAGCTACTCCGCCAAATTTCGTGAAGATCGGTCCATAGTTTGAATACGCCTAGGCCCGTCACATAAACAAATAAATTTGGTCTAAATAGCCTTTTATGGCTAGGCACCATGTAATTTTGAAATAATGTGTCAATAAGTTATATGGAGCCTATATAAAACGGCCTTCAAAAAAACATTTTAAGAAGCATTAAATTCTAAAAAAAAGTATTTTACTGTATTGAAATTTGGTCTTAATCAGGTTTTTTTTAATATTAGAAATCTCTCTACCGAATTTTATGTTGAACGATTTATACTTTTCGGTAGCTTCAATATAAAATCCCCTCCTTTAAATCACTTCAATATGCCTTAAAAATATTTCTGAAACATTTCTTTATGTATTTTATTTTAGTTAGGCAACGAATTATAAAAGTGTGAGGTCAGGTTTAATAAGGATTGGCTTATATTTTAAAGATACCATATAAAGGCCACTCCTTAAACACTCAAACTCTCGGTGGAGGGTAGTAAAGATTCGGCACAGTCGAATATAGCGCTTTTTTTTGCTATGCATATCGTCACAAAAATCAAGTACATAAAATATTACTTTTTTTAAATTAAATTTTAGTAAGGGTATGTTCAAGTGCAGCTTTTTTGAATTTTGAAGTCGGAGTCGCGAGTGTTTGTAGGTATTTCAACTCCGACTCAACAGCCCTGGTAAAAATTAAGTGCACTATATTCAACTATGGATGCCATAGATAAGACTGTAGACAATACTACACGCAGAGAAAAACATTTTTTAATATTCGTTAAAAATAGTTTTGTTGGAGGTGACCATAATGAAAACTGTTTTTCTCTAGGTGTAAATACGAGACTATAGACGAGATAATAGAAAAGACTACTGTCTTAGTATCGCCGAATATTCGCCTATTTCATGGCACTTGTATTTGCTAAATTCAAGCGAATATTTTGCGATTACATAAAAAATATAACAAAGTGTACACAAATACGTAAAATGAAACAAAAACCAGAGTGCTATATTCGGCTGTGCCGAATCTTATATACCCTTCACCATTTTGCGAGCAGAATACGGAGCAACTAGACAAAAACAAAATAATTTTTACATATACATACATATTTACAATACTAAAAACTTCATTATAATTTAAATTTAAAAAGCGAAAACTCGTAAAAAAATTTTTAAAATCGTTTTTGAACATAAAATTAAAAAAAAAATTTGTTTTATATTGATTATAAGAAATTTTTTAACCGATTTGACAGATTTATATACCGAAGTGTTACAAAAGAAATTTGCCAGTTAGTTGGACTCGGAAAGATCTATGGTTCCCGAAAGTGGGTATTTAAAAATTTTGGTCATAACTTTTTCGTATCTGAACCGATTTTTCCGAGTTTTTCAGAAAATATTTTTTACTCAAGATTTCCGGTCTTTTGATATACAAGGTATAACCATAGGTCATATAACAGTCCAAAAAATCAGGTTTTTATACAATTTTTGATATTTTTTGTACGGGAGGTACCACGCCCACTTAACCGATTCCGCCCACATTTTGTGGGATGCTGTGTATTAGTAACTTAAATGTTTGTACCTAATTTGAAAACTTTGGCTCTTGCCGTTCTCAAGATATACAGAAAAAAGTAATAAAAATACAACAACAGCAAGGGATTTTTGGAAAAAATTAGAGGTAGTCACGATTTTTTGCTCATATCTCAGCCATTTTTGGACCGATCTGGCTGAATTTCAATAGCAAGAAATGGTGGACTATATGTGACATAAATGTATAACAACCTAGCCGCTATCATATCTGGAGTCTCCGGAAAACACATATCAAACGTAAGACGGACCGACGGACATGGTTAAATCAAGTTCTCTCCTCATAAGGACCCAGAATATATAAACTTTATAGGGTCTTAGATCAATATTGTAGAAATTACAAACGGAATGGCAAACTTATTTATACCCTTTTCCACCTGAGGTGAAAGGTATAAATATCAAGTTTTATGTGTGGTTACATTAAAACAAAAACAAAATTTCGAATTTTTTTTTGCGTTCGTGTTCTATAAACCACACATTAATCCTGTTTATTTAAAAAAAAAATTGTCTTTTTTGTGTGGATATTCACATTCGGCGAAAACCAACGTTTGACACATGGTAAAATAGGAGATGTCATCGTTACGGCAAGAAATACAACATTACAACAAAAATGGAAAGTAGGTCCCAGCTTACGTCAAAAATATTTTAAACAAAAATCAAAGCGTGCCGCTGAACGTGATGAAATAAATAAATTTTTATTTAATTATGGTCAATATAGGCTTGCCAGGTCCGATTTTCGAAAAAGCTTAACATTGTGGGAAAAAATTTTGATTTCCAAAAAAATATCTTGAGACTACGAAAAATAAAAACCGAATATTTTAAAAACAAAAATAAATTTATTCAAAATCCAGGTACAAAAAATTTTATTTTTTTATATTAACTAAAAATTAATTAATTGAAGGAGATACTTAATTAATAAATTTTATTCAGTTCACTAATTTCGAAATTTGTGTTTCTATTATATTTGCCCTAGGAATGACGAGATTTAAAATACTTTGGGACATCGCCTGGGAAGTCATCAATTGATTATGTCTTTAAGTTTGCATATGTTTTAGCAATGCTCGGCTCCTTCATTATTAACGACAATTTCTGTTTTACAAAATTTGCAAACTGCATAAAATTCATCCTTTTCTGTAATCCATTTGGAATAATCGGAGTTCGTAGTCCATCTATCACAAAATGTTGTGTTGTATCTAGTTTTGCATTTTTCTTAAAATTAAATTCAAATTTAATTTTGCAATTATTTTTGTTTGTTTATTTTATCAGCTGGTCTGCTGCACTGCTGTCAAGTTAAAAGTGATGGGTAAAAAATAACGTTGAGTGCAGGGGGAAATTTACTACTAGTGATGATAGCTGTCGTATGGGAAATTTATAAATATATAAATAATATGAATGAATTCGCAAATGACAAATTTTACAAAGTAATTGTTTTTAATTTGAGTTTATATTAAAAATTAAGAACAATTTTGAAAATTTTTTTTAGCTTGAGATATACAATTTTTTCTTGATTCTAGAGAAGCCCTAAAAAATCTTGAGAATCAAGCTAAATCCAGCTCATCTGGCAAGCCTAGGTCAATATCTTATTTATTTTCATTAAAAATTATCAAAAACTTTAATAATATACACTTATCACAGCACAAGACGTAGATTTTTTTTAAACATAAGCAAAACCCTGACAATAGATTGGACAAGCAATGCAAGAGTAAAAAATCGTCATCTGGTGTGGTGCTGCCACCTGTGTAATTTCACCATGCGTTTGACATACTTTTGTCGACATTAACGACGAGACTACACGAAAAAAAAAATATTTTTTTTTAAAGATCATTGCGAACAAAATTATGTTTGAGCGAAAAGTTGTTTAATATAATATGGTTTATTTATTTTTTTTATTTAACCATATTATTATCACAGCCAACTATATCATCACTCTCTCATTAGGAAGCCACAACAATATAATGGCTGCCTTCGATCATGAAATGGGTAATAAAAACATTATTATGTTAACAAAATGGAAAATGTTTATCAACCACAGAATGTTGCTCCTAAAAAAGAGGAATATTTTATTGTTGAAAAACAACAATTAAATTTTCTGTGTAAACACAATTATAATATTTATTATCATAAAGTTCGAAAGCAACAATAAAATTGATATGACTTCCTTATTGAGAACTAAATTTAACTGAAACATGGTTGCTTTTGACAATAATATTGTTGCAGTAACTAACCATAATATATACAAAAATGTTTCGTTCGAAATTGTTTTGCTATCGATAACCAAATATAAAAATATATTTTCTTTAAGTTTATAAATAAAACCAAAGTCTAGACTACAGACGAGTCTAAAATCCAAACTATAGAAAACAAGGGCTGCCACGAATTTGTTATAGGAAATGTAAGAACTTTATAAACAACAGCTATCTTAAGTTTGCCAGCTTGAACATATTAGCCAATTGGAACACAGTTCGCGTGACGTCATTTGTGCGAAATGCGCAGAAGCCTTCAACTTTGTTTTTGGGATGGCGTAATCTTTATTTCTATTTTTCTTGGTTTTTACTAAGCACGTGTTATCCCTAAAGTTTTAATTTTTTTCATGTCTCTCCAACTTAGATGTCTTTTTGATAACGCTGTTATTATTTCAATTTAAAAACTACAACAAATAGCAACAACCACACTCAAAAAAACACCAGTTGACACAAATTTCACAATAAATATAAAAAAACGATAGAAAAAGAATAGAATGAAAAACATTATTTAATATTTGTACAACTTTATTGCCAGAAGACAAAAAAGAATCACAACAGAAGAAAAACAAACTAACATTACCCAACAAAAATTTTTATCATTTTGCAAAGCACTAATGGTTCATTTTAAAACAAGGGCACATTTATACGCTACGCAATAAGACATACAAAAATGCAGTAAAGTAAGTGAAAGAACTCTCAACAACAGTGTGTAAAGCTGATTGTTACATCCAACAATTTTTATATGCGCTGAATAATGCGCTTTATGTGTCAAAAATGTATTGCTTCAAAGTGGAAACTCGCCATATAAAATTCATGTCTTCCGTAAGCGGAATGGTAAGCGAAACTTTTATGTTTCTCCCTTACAAACCTGCTTCGTTGGAAGCTCCATTTTTTATTGGGTAGTATCAGTATTAGCAGTTTGCTTTTGCAATGGTAGCAGCAGTGACAGAAACAGCAACTGTAACTTTACGCAGGAACTAAACTCTTTTCCTTAGAAAATGAACTTTAAGAGAAAATCCAGTGTCAACAATTATGTAAGTGTGTGTAGTGATGATTATCGCTGCTACTTACAAAGACTTTTTTCCGTTTAAATGAACAAACAAAAAATTTTAGCAACGTTTGAGATGATTTTATTGGAACTCCACGAAATTGCTTAAGTTTGGTAGAGTATAATTAAATAATTTTGCAAAGTACCCCATTTTTTTTTATTAAAGATTTTAGTACTTTTTGGAGCGCTTTAACAGAATCTGTAAAGAAGTTGAAACAAAAATCAATTAACAATTATTTGAATCAAATTGTAGTTTTGATTGTTTCCTTTTTTCAAATTTATTTTTTCAAACTGATTTATTATTTTACAAATTTTATTTTTTAAATTTCAAAAGTCGAAAGTATCTAGATTATATATTATTTTTAAGTTTAAAGTATTTAAATTATAAGTAAAAATTATGTTGCTCATCTGTTGCCTACATATATTCCCCCCTAGAGATGCTATGAAGTAGGATCTCTAACGGAATCTAACTCGATGCTTTCGAATCTTAATTGGTATTTGACTACTTCTTTGATCCCTTTCGTTTGAATTTGCAATAAGTGTAAATTTTGGATCCTCTTTAATATCTGTGTGGAAAATGTAGGCGGGTTTTAACCTATCAATTGATATAATTTTTTCATTTCCATTTATATCCAATGTGAAAAGTTTCTGAGTTCTTTTAATTACACGAAATGGACCTTGATATTGAGCTTGAAGAGACTTTCTAACACTGTCTTCACGAACGAACACAAAATTGCAATTTGCTAAATCTTGAGATACGAAAACTGTACGATTTGTTTTATGGACTGGTGCAACAGGTTTTAATGAATTCATTTTATTCTTGAGAGATATTACATATGCATTTGTTAGCGCATAATCTGATGATTCGACAAAAAAATCTCCGGGTAAACGAAGGCCAGACCCGTATACAAGTTCTAATGGTGCACACTTAAGCGTTTCAATAAAAATCGCTCGAAGACCTAACACGACAGTTGGTAGAGCTTCATACCAATTAGAACTGTGATGACACATTAGTGCTGTTTTTAGACATCTGTGCCATCTTTCGATCATACCATTTGCAGATGGATGATATGGAGATGTACGAATACGTTGAGCTCCTAAGATATTTCCGAATTCTTTAAATAGCTGTGACTCGAATTGCCGTCCTTGATCTGTAGATATTCTTAAGGGAACACCAAATCTTGCAATCCATCCACGGTAAAAAACTTCAGCTACAGACGTTGCCTTACAATCTTCTAGTGGGATTGCTTCCGTCCAACGGGTGAATCTATCAATACATGTTAATAAATATGTAAAACCTTTAGCAGATGGCAGTGGTCCCACCAGGTCAATATTTATATGACTGAATCGTTCCATTGTTTTGGGATATGAAAATATCTCGCTGCGTGTATGTCTGGAGACTTTTGTGCGTTGACAGGTAAGACATGTTTTCACCAAATATTTAATGCTTTTGCTCATATTTGGCCAAACGAATCATTTTCGAACCGCTTCATATGTTGCTGCATATCCACCATGAGATAGATCGTGAAATGTATGAAAAACATTTTCACGATGATCTTTAGAAACAAATGGTCTAACATTTTCGGTTGATATATCACAGTAAAGTGGTTTTGCGTCTGTAGCAAATTTAATTGTCTTGAAAATTAAAGAAGTGGATTCTGGATGTAACAAAAAGTGTTGTAATTCGGGATCATTTTCTTGATCCTCGGCCAACTTTTTGTAGTCTATGTTAGACGATCCAGAAATTTCTGTAATGCGGGAAAGCGTATCTGCTACTAAATTATCGGAACCTTTAATGTGACGTATATCAGTTGAAAATTGAGCCAAAAAATCTAATTGACGATACTGCCGCGGATTTGCTTTATCGAGGTTTTGTTTGAAAGCAAACGTCAATGGTTTATGGTCTGTAAATATAATAAATTGTCTTCCTTCAAGCATATAACGATAATACTTTACTACTGTAAACATTGCCAAAAGTTCTCTATCGTAAGTGCTGTACTTTTTCTGTGCTTCATTTAGTTTTCTTGAGAAAAATGATAAGGGCTGCCAACCATCATGAGTTTTTTGTTGTAACACACCACCCATAGCGACGTCTGATGCATCGACCATGACGCATATCGGTAAGCTTTCACTAGGGTGAGCTAGAAGTGTGACACTAGATAAATCTGTTTTGCATTTTTCAAATGCGGCGATTGCTTCTGGTGTCCACTTTATTGGGGTGTTATCATTTTTCTTATTTCCCCTTTGATAAGCAAGAAGTGGTAATTGAGTAGTTGCAGCATTTGGAATAAACCTTCTGTAAAAATTAACCATTGCAACAAAGCGACGTAGTTCTTTAACGGTTTTAGGCATAGGGAACTGGACAATAGCGGAAACCTTTTCTGGCAGTGGCTTAATACCATTTTCGTTGACATGATGGCCAAGAAACTTGACAGCATTCTGGCCAAAAACGCACTTTTCAATGTTTATTACTACTCCATATTCTTGAAGACGTTTGAATACTTGATTGAGGTGTTCAAAATGCATTTCCTTATTTTCGGAAGCGATTAAAATATCATCAATGTAAGGAAAACAAAAATCAAGTCCTCGGAGCACTTCGTGAATGAAACGTTGGAAGGTTTGTCCTGCGTTGCAAAGACCAAAAGTCATAGAACGGAACTCGAACAAACCAAACGGAGTTATTATTGCTGTTTTTGGGACATCATTTTCAGCCACTGGTATTTGATTATATGCTCTTACCAGGTCAATAGTCGCAAAAAATGCGTTTACCATAAAGACCATGAGTAAAGTCATGAATATGGGGTATAGGGTACTTGTCGGGGATTGATTGAGCATTTAGACGACGGTAATCTCCACAAGGGCGCCACTGACCATTCTTCTTGGGTACTAAATGTAATGGACTTGACCAGCAACTTTTTGAAGTTCTGCATAGACCTTGCTCCATCATAAAGTTGAACTCTCGTTTTGCAATTTCAAGTTTGTCTGGAGGAAGACGTCGTGGTTTTGCTGTTACTGGACGACCTGTTGTCTCAATAACGTGTTGAATGTTATGAGATTTTTTCCCAACAGCAGTTGAAGGATTAGTTATTGCAGGGTATTTGAAAAGTAGATCATGATACTCATTAGTTTTTAAAACTGTTTTGATTTCGTAGTAATTAGAAATATTACCAATTTTCCCTTTTGCAGACAAACCGGTCGTCGAATCTATTAGTTGGACATTTTTTATATCAACAATAAGACCAAAATTCCTTAAAAAATCAGCTCCAATTATCGGATGAGAAACGTCAGCAACCACAAATTTCCACTGAAAATTCCTTCTAAGACCAAATGATGGGGATAAAATTTGTTCTCCATACGTATTGATAGGAGAGTTGTTTGCGGCAAAAAGTTTGTATTTTTGACATTTTCCTTTTGATGGATTACGCGCTGGCAAGACGGATATATCGGCGCCTGTATCCACGAGAAAATATTTACCCTCAGTCTTATCGTACATAAAAAGGCGATTGGTTGCATTTCCCCGGTCACTATTGGCATCTAGTGACCGGGTTGTAAGTTTTCCGATTGATTATTAACGAAAGAGCATGGAGGACGACACTTACGAGCTTTTTCTTTAAACCTTCTATGATAATAACAAATTTCGCCGGAAGATGAATTTCTGCTGGAACTGCGGTGAGATCCTCTAGATCTGCTTCTCCTAGATGTTTTGAGATTACGTAGAGCATCGTTTATGCTAAGAATCTGTGCTTTAATTTCAGCAAGTTCACTAGTAGGAGTAATTTCAGACAAGTACGTGTTTCGCGGAATTTGTATATCACCAATTTTATCGGCCATTTTTACAAGATTATCGATAGGCTCTGAAGATGTCGCTAAAATAGCTTGTGTTTGAGATGGTAATCTTTGTAACCACATATTTCGCAAAAAATCTTCAGTGACACCACCATTTGCACGGTTTCTCATTTCTCGAAGCAGAACACTTGGCTTCTTATCTCCAATTTCTACGTTTGTCAGAAGAGTCTTGATGCGTTTTTCCTCCGAAACAGAGAAATGATCAATTAGGCGTTGCTTAATCTGCTTGTAAGCATCGGTGGGAGGATTCCTAACTATATCACTCGCCTGGCTAAGTATTTCTGCATCCAAGCCAGCCAAGATGATAAAGTATTTTGTCCTCTCATTTGTAACATGATGTAACACAAATTGAGCTTCAACTTGTGCAAACCACAGGAGCGGATTCTCTTTCCAGAAACGAGGAATTTGTATGGCAACAGATAATTTTGGGGTGCGTGCATCAACAGCTGCTGGATTCTGAACATCGGATGATGTTGAACTTTGTTCAGTCGTAGAACGTGTTACA
This sequence comes from Pollenia griseotomentosa, assembly GCA_963931875.1. NCBI lineage: Eukaryota > Metazoa > Arthropoda > Insecta > Diptera > Polleniidae > Pollenia > Pollenia griseotomentosa. The sequence continues at coordinate 168,716,977 of OZ007562.1, read as the reverse complement.
GGCATCAGATCACGTCGGGGTCACCAATTGAAACAAAAATCAATTAACAATTATTTGAATCAAATTGTAGTTTTGATTGTTTCCTTTTTTCAAATTTATTTTTTCAAACTGATTTATTATTTTACAAATTTTATTTTTTAAATTTCAAAAGTCGAAAGTATCTAGATTATATATTATTTTTAAGTTTAAAGTATTTAAATTATAAGTAAAAATTATGTTGCTCATCTGTTGCCTACAAAGTTCTAGATTTTTCTGCCGAAAATTTATTTTGTACCAAAAATAAAATTCAAAGAGGAACGTCTATGGTTCTGCCAGAATTGGAAAAGATAGTCATAAATCCGATACGATAAAAAATTAACTAAATTTTTATGTGCTAAGTATAGATGAATTAATATTAATAGAATTAATTGAGTTAAAATTTAATTGAAATATTATTTATTTAAAATTAAAGTTAACAGCAAAATCCAATAGTAAAATCTATTTTTATAAAAACCAAATCTTAAAGAAAATAATTGAAAACTCAAATGATTAGAAAAACTTATTACATAAAAAATTGAAACTTAAAATTTTGTATAATATAACAAAGTATTTCCATACTCCTACAACTACTCCCCCTCCAAAAAATTTATTCCCAATAAATTAAAAGAAACTCTCTTTGCGGTTTTTTTATAATTAGAGGCTTGCATGTTTGAATTATAGTTAGTATTTTCCGATAAAGCTGGTTTCAATCGATCGATAGGCAAAACCATTATTTTATTATTTATATCAATTTTGAAATATTTCTTGTTTCTTTCGATTACTCTAAAAGGTCCTTCATAGGGTTGTTGCAAAGATCTCTTATGAATAACACGAACAAATACATATTTGCAGTCCCTTAGATCTTTTGGAACATATATACCTGTACTTGAGTCATTATGATGACTTAAATTAGATCTTACATTTTTAAAATGGGTTTTTAATTTGTATAAAATGTCAGATGCATCAAAATCTTTGACCCGTGCTAATATTTCCCCAGGTAACCTTAAACTTTGACCATAAACCATTTCTGCAGGAGTAGCTTGTAGATCTTCTTTAAATATTGAACGAATACCTAATAAAGCAATCGGCAGTTCGTCGTACCAAGTTGCTGACTTACCCTTAGCCATCAATGTTGCTTTAAGCTGTCTATGAAATCGTTCAACCATGCCATTAGATTGAGGATGATACGGAGAAGTTGTTATTTTGAAACATCCTAACATTTGTGTTAATTCTGTAAACATTTTAGAAGTAAATTGTCCCCTTGGTCAGTTGTTATGTTGAAAGGAACCCCAAACCGAGAAATATAATTTCTAATCAACTTATCTATTATATTAGATGTTGTGATGTCCTTTAGAGGATATGCTTCTGGCCAACGAGAATATCGGTCGATAATTGTTAATATGTACCGATGCCCGTGAGATATAGGTAAAGGTCCAACAATATCTAAATGGATATGCTCGAATCTTCCTTTAGGTATATCAATTTTTACAACTGGTGATCTAGTGTGTCTAATTATTTTTGATTTTTGACAGTCAAGACATTCCCTTGACCAAACGTTTAATTCCTTGCTCATATTGGGCCAAAAATAGCGTTCTGTTATTAATTTGCGAGTTGCCCTGATACCTGGATGTGCAATACTGTGTAATTTCTCAAATGCAATTTTTCGCAAATTAAACGGAACATAAGGTCTGGGTGTATTTAATGTGCATTCACACCAGATATCTAAGTTAAGAACTGGAATTTTTAAGAATTTTAGATTGAGATGATTGTTTCCATCAGCAAGAAGTTCCGAAAGAACTTTATCTTTTTGTTGTTCCTCAAATAAATTTCTAAGATTAAGGTCAGCGGATTTTAATGCCTCGACCTCGAATGCCCTGGACAAGGTATCAGCTACAACATTAGCTTCACCGTTTATATGACGAATATCACTTGTAAATTGAGAAATATATTCTAAGTGTCTAGTCTGTCTTGGACTTCTATCAGTTTTTGATCCCAATGCAAAAACCAAAGGTTTATGATCTGTATACACAACAAAAGATCTGCCCTCTAACAAATACTTGAAATGTTTAATATTCAAATATATCGCTAACAATTCACGATCAAAAGTACTATATTTAGATTCCGAGGATGTTAACTTTTTAGAGAAAAATGCTAACGGCTCTGACTTACCATTAAAAACTTGTTGTAAAACACCTCCTATGGCCACATTTGAAGCGTCTACCGTTAATGTCAACTTTGCTTCATTATTAAAATGATTCAATAAAACACGTGATGCAAAAGATTCCTTAAACGGTCAAATGAATTGGTGGCTTCCTTAGTCCAATCTAAGTTTTTACATTTCTTTTTCAATGCGTTGGTAATTATAGCATGAATTGGGTTAGTAAATTCGGCTAACTTAGGAATGTATCTGTGGTAATAATTTACCAAAATTTCTTATTGCTAATATTTTCTCCTCAGATGGCCTAATGCCAATATTCGAGATATTGTGACCTAGGAAGTCTATATTAAAAACACCAAATGTACATTTCCCTGGTTTAATATTTAAACCGTATTCATCTAACCGTTCAAAAACTTTCTCTAAGTGATATAAATGTTGTTCATCATTTTCACTATATATAAGTATATCATCGATATACACAAATATAAAATCGAAGCCAGCAAACACTTCGTTGATAAATCTTTGGAACGTTTGTGCAGAATTTCGAAGACCAAATGGCATTCGTTGAAACTCAAACATACCGAATGGTGTTGTTATAGCTGTTTTGAATATATCTTCTTCCGCTATCGGAATTTGGTGATAAGCACGTACTAAGTCGATCTTAGAAAATATTTTCTTATTTCTAATATTCATATTTAAATCGTGAATGTGAGGTAATGGATATCTATCCGGGACAGTCACAACATTTAAACGTCTAAAATCACCGCATGGTCGCCAGTCGTTTGGATCCTTTTTGGGGACTAAATGTAAAGCTGATGCTACACTAGAGTTTGATGGTCTACATATACCTGCTTTCACAAGATACTCAAATTCTGTTTTCGCTGCCTTGTATTTTATGGGATCTAACCGCCTGGGTCTTGTAAAAGGCAAAGGACCGTTTGTAACTAATCTATGAACGGTAGCATGTTTAATTTGTTTTGTATAATTAGGTTCCGCTATTAGTGAAGGATATTTCCTCAAAAGTTGTGTATATTGGTTATCTACAGAAAATAACTTTGGAATAGTCACATTGCAACAACATGAAAATGCACTAACTGACAAATTAGCTAGTGGATCTATAAGGCACTTATGTTTAATGTCTATCAAAAGACCATACTTGTTAAGAAAATCAGCACCAATAATAGGCTTAGAAATATCTGCAATCAGAAAAATAAAAGGAAATTCACGGCGAAGGCCTAAATCTACATTAAGCAATTTCTTTCCAAATGTTGTAATATTTGAACCATTTGCCGCTGTTAAAATTATATCAGATTTCTTATTACTATTTCTGAATTTTGAGGAGGGCAACACAGAAATTTCTGCCCCACTATCAATCAAAAACCTTATATTATTATTTTTATCGAAAATAAATAGGCGACTGGAAGAATAATTAATATTTCCACTGTTCGTCGCTGCAACAGTGGATGATTTTAGTTTGTTGAATTTTCATTAGAAAATGAACAGGGCTGTTCGCACTTTCTCGCTTGATTACCAAACTTGTAATGAAAACGACATAACCAGTTCTTATTTGGTGAACGACCACGAGAGCGTGAGCTACTTCGGCTATATCTTCTATAAAAAGGACGTGAAGTCCGGGTTTCTAATTCCCTTTAAAGAGAAGTAACTTCCAACGCCAATTTATTTATATTTTCACATAAAGAAGCAGTCAAATTTTGTACAACTTGTTCCATATTTGAAGTTCTAGAAGGTTGTCTGACACTACAAACTTCTCCATTGTAAATAACCTCCCATAATCTATCAGCCAATTGAATTAATTCGTTATGATCATTAATATTAGATCCAGTTAAAGCAACGTTTAGTGACTTTGGAAGTTTACGTAGCCAAAGTTTTGTTAAAACATCTGGGCTAAAATTAGAGCCAGCAAGAAGGGCTAACGATCTATAAAACTCCGATGGCTTTCTATCTCCCATATCACTATCAGAGAGTATTTTGTCTAATTTAGAAGTTTCACTTAAGGAATGGCGTTCAATCAAAATTTTTTTAAGATTAAGATACCTATCATGTGTAGTTGGATTTTGAATTATGTCCAACACCTTTATTATTACTTCTTGTGGTAGAGCAGTAATAATATATTCATATTTGGTTTGGTCTGTAGTTATACCTTTGGTTGCAAATTGCATTTCAGCATGAACGAACCATGCATCTGGACAACTGGTCCAGAACTGAGGTAGTTTAACAGAGGAAGCACAGATGTCTAAATCACTTTGGGGTACTCTATCGATCGGATGATTACCAGCCAAACTTGTGTTTAAATTATTATTTGAAGTAATTGAATTAGATTGTGAATGTGTTGCACTTTGTGTATTTGTATTAGTACGCGTTGGAGAGCGAGTGGTCATTTTAAGAGGGAAAGCTTACAAACAAAATTAATTTAAATTGATTGATATGGAATTAATTATTGGTTTTTTAAAATATCACAAAATTGTCAAATATTTAATATTAGTAAAAGTAAAATAATTTAATTAAACCACATTAAGGGCTAGTTAAATATGGAACAAGATATAAACGCTTACACTGAATTCTTTTCTCGGGAATTAAAAGTGACGGTAAATTTTCCTTTAGAACAGAGTTTTTTAAAAATCTTGATAAAATAGTTTGCTGTTTTGAATTGAAACTGATGTGAGGCTCCAGCCGAATTGATATAAACAAAGTTATTTTCAGATGAAATCAAAATCAAGTTTGCTGTTGTCTTTATTGCACGTACAAGTTCTTTCGATAATCTTTAGCTCCATAGAATATTGTACGATTTGAAAATTATTTTCTTATTTCTCCACGTTCAATATCGCAGGATCGCCATTTATAGATGAATTAATATTAATAGAATTAATTGAGTTAAAATTTAATTGAAATATTATTTATTTAAAATTAAAGTTAACAGCAAAATCCAATAGTAAAATCTATTTTTATAAAAACCAAATCTTAAAGAAAATAATTGAAAACTCAAATGATTAGAAAAACTTATTACATAAAAAATTGAAACTTAAAATTTTGTATAATATAACAAAGTATTTTCATACTCCTACACTAAGTACTTTTTTTTTAATTGACCAGAAAAATTTTTTTGCAAAGTTTAACGATACTGAAAATATATACACACAGAAAAAATCAATGTAAAATCGTCGCAAACAAGGTTGATTTTACATTTTTTGGTAATGATTTTGCTTCACACTTACTTCATGTTAATTTACCATGGGGGGTGTGCTGGAAATCGCAAACGCAAAACGCTAGAATCTGGAGGCTGTTTTTAATACACTTTTAATCTAATTTTTATAATTTTTGTTATAAAATTCTGTTTAACAGAGAAATGTTTGTATGTATAATATTTGTCATAAAATTTTTTTAATTACAGAAATCTTACTAAAAAATACTTTTAAAATTCTTGCGTTTTGCGTTTGCGATTTCCTGCACACCCCTGCATGATTTAACAATAACTTGCGAACAACATTTTTTTCTTTTACATTAACTTAAATTCGTGCTTCAAAGGCAACATATGTATTTTTTAAAAATTATTCTAAAAACTAATCCCCGGAACCAGAGAGAGAGTGAGTGAAAATGTTAATATTTATTTTCCTGTATCAACATGTTTCACATTTGCTGTACGCCCCTTTGTTTACAGAATCAGAATTACTTTGAAAATTTGATGTATGTATTTATCTAAATAATTTATCTAAATTATTAAAAAAAAAAATAAAACGGGAATTTTTCTTCTTTTTCTAAATTATTTTAAACATAAAAATAATATATGTATGTTTTTTAACATTTTTCATTTAATATTAATACCCAGTAAAAACTTCTTTTACTTTTTCAAAATGAATAGCTTCCTTCACTCATTATTTAGTAGCTTTCTTCTATAACTTCTTCTTTAGCTACTTCTTTAACTACATAATTCATCAGTTATTTCAGTAGTGCTTTTAGTTTTTTCTGATTACTAAACACATTATTTTGTAGGCGAAGTTTTTGCTGGGTATGAAACAATGATAATTTTCAATAAAGACCATACTTTTGCAAAAATTTACTATGATTGTTAATCAACATTGCGGCATGTTAAATTTACATTGGTATTTTTTCTATGTGTATGACTGAATAATGAGCGAATTTATATTTGTAATTTAGATACTAAAGGGTGGTTAAATTTTAAAGGCCGATGTTGAATATGAGCCACACCTAAAGTCAAGTTTTTTTCTGGATTTCATTTGATATTTCTCAATTTCAGACTAACTCAGTTTGAACCATGGAAAGATACATAATCGAGCAACGCGGTAAAGTTATTCAGGCTTTTGAAAATGGGCGTTCAAATCCGAATGCATATCGTGCACTTCGTGATTTGTGATGAGGCACATTTTCACCTCAGTGGATTCGTCAATAAGCAGAATTGCCGCATTTGGGCGAATTATAATCCAAGAGTGATTGTCGAAAAACCAATGCACCCACAAAGAGTGACTGTTTGGTGCTGTTTATGAGCTGGCGGCATCATCGGGCCGTATGTTTTCCAAAATGAGGCCGGTCAGGCAGTTCCTGTGAATGGTGTTCGCTATCGTGAGATTATAAGGAACTTATATGGCCCGGATATGAATGTGGACGATGTGTTTTCAACAGGACGGGCAGTGGTCGTGTTATCTCACGAGGTGGCGATGTCAATTGGTGGCCAAGATCATGTGATTTGATACCGTTGGACTTCTTTCTTTGGGGTTATTTGAAAGAAAAGGTGTACGTCGATAAGCCAGCAACAATTCAAGAGCTAAAGCATGGGATGATTCGGCAAATTAACGGCAGAGAACCTCAATTATGCCTCAGCGTCATCTAAAATTTGGACCACCGGATGAAGGTGAGTAGCCGAGGTTGCCCGATATTTTGTTTTAATCACCCTTCACAATAGGAGGACTAACGACTTAAAATTTAAGATTTTGGGCAGGAAAATGGATTTTTTTTCCTTTCAATTCAAAAATTAAAAACTTCATATCCAACATTACTGGCAATTAGGGAATGCTGTTCGGTTTTAAAAGAAATCGAAACCGCGGTTTTAATGCCTAAAAACCGAAAACCGACCAAAAAATCTCGGTTTTAGCTTTTACTTTAAATATATATTTATGCCAAAAGAAATTGCAAATTATTCATAATACTCGTACTTCATTTAAAAAATCGTTATACATAACAGCCTGGAATAATGGAAAAGTATTTCAAAATTCTTTAAATTTAAAATAAGTACTAAGAAAAACAAATGTTTTTATTTTAATAAAAGTACCTGTATTAAAACAAATAAAAAGATTGTACACTCAAAATATTATGTAGTTAAATTCAAACGAAAATTCATTTTAAACAACTTAAAATTCATTTAAAAAACGGATCATTTACATTTCATTTAAAACAAATGATTTTTACATTCATTTTAAATATTTTATTTATTAAACTGCATATTCTTTTAAATTGAATAGTTTTTACTTTAAAAAAATATATTTTAACCGACAAAAATCAAACTAAATAACAAAATAAATACGGAAAAACATTATTTTTTGGTAGTTTGTTTTTTGAATAACAAACATAAAAGTTAAAAAATAAAATTATTTGTAAAATAACTATATTTTTATTAAATTTTAACAGTACGGAAAACGAATTTAATAACTCACAATCAGTTACTGTAATAATTTTATAAGTGTATTACATACAAAACAAATTTTTGTGTATGTAGTTTCACTTGGATATTTTCAAAATCAATAACCGAACCGAAACCGACCGGTTTGAATCATTTAAATACCGAAACCGTGGTTTTACATGTTTACGGTTTTTAGCAAACTCTACTGGCAATAAAAAAATTTCATATAAGTTAGAAATTTCAAAAAAAAAAGTGTTTCTTCTCTGTCATTGATTAGTCTCCGATCGTATCCTTTGTCTTGACTCTATTATTACCTAGTCTCCAATCTTGAATCAAGTCATTTCTCCAATCATTTTTTTATAATTTTTTTTAGACCCGTTTTTTGTAATTGCATTATTGGTAGCACAATTAGAAAAATAAGTTTAAATATTGCATAATTTAAAGATAATTTTTTAAATCTATTCATAAACCTTCGACTCCCTTTTTACCTGTCTTTATTCATTCAGTGTGCCATGATTTTGGAAAATATTAAATTATCTTTCTTTTTTTTATATTGAAATTTTTTTTTTTAATATACATAGACTTTTTCAATTTTATACTCAGTTCTATTTTATGACCATGCACAAGGTTGTCATTTACAACATGCAATTAATTCTCAACAAATAGTGTATGTTTGCAATAATTTATGTAGTAAATGAGCTTGTACTCATACTTTTGCAATTACATTCAACTGAACAGCAACATCACCACTTCCGCCAAACAACCAGAACAACAAGTGTGTACGGAATTGTGTTTGGGTCTCATAAACATCATGCTGACATTATAATGGACTATCACGTCCTAATGCCAAACCGCGTAAAATGTCATCTCATACATACGAACGCTTAACAATAAAACCAACAAATATCTCAATACCATTATAAATACTCGTTCCAAAATATAAAAGAAAAAAAAAATAATCATTTAGTCAAAACACGCTGCATAAATTGGCAAAGAACCAAAAACAGGGAGAAAACGAATAATGGGAACGGAAATGTGCAAAATATGTAAATTTTTTTTTTTTTTTGAAATTTGTATCGAACAAAATTTTATTTTTGTACAGATCCGAAACGGTTCAACAGATATCAGTTAAAAAGTTCCGACTTCAGATCTGTTTTGCACAACAATAGAGTTTTTTCCGGAAATTTTCATTTCCCGAAAAAGCGGGATTTATTTTTCCATTTACATTATAAAATGGTGCAGAATATAATTTAATTAAATTTATTTGAATAAAAAAACATATAACAATTCATGAGATCTAGTTAAATTAGTTATACAAAACTAGATGTGTGGTCCCGGCGCTGCTCGGAATTTTCCAAATAACATTTAAAAACTGGAGAATTTTGTTAATAACTTGACCCCAGCGCTATCTACCGGGTCTAAATTTTATCAGGAAACTCATTTTTGTTTAATTAATATATTTTGTGAATTGAAGGCAAGTCGTACCACATATTAATTGAAATATCACGTCACCAGCGCCATATTTCGGCATTAAACTAAGAGAAACCTGTACCCATGTTCTGTAACTTTAGTGAGAATTTCTCGCACCGAAAACATGTGAAACAAAATATTCCATCGTTTCTCGAAAAGTGAGCAAAAAGTGTATCTGTAACTCATGTCGAAAACTATCAAAAGAGATTACGTCGTTACATTATAAATGTCATAACATTGCACTCGAAGCCGATGTGACATTGCTGACGTTGAGAACGCCAGTCTCACATATCGTTGACGGCGACAAAAATTTACTAAAATTGAAAATTTTTCAACGACGGCGGCGAAAATACAACCGTCGGCTATACCAAATAATGTAAAGTGCGACTTTTATGTTTGTTGTTTGCAGCCGAACTTTAAAAAACATTCGTATATTTTATAAAAATGTTGAAAGCAAAATTATTAAACAATGAAAAAGTTTGCCAAGCACACGATATTAATATTTTTATTATTCTTTTTTAATTGTTTTTAGTGTTAAAATTTGTTCTCGCCCCATTTTTATTCATGAGTTTATTTGACAGTTAAAAGCGGGATATTTTCTTTTTGTTTCATAACACACATTTCAATCGAAAAGTTTCTCGACGCGAGAGTTACAGAACATGGCACTGGTTCAAGAGTAATTTATTTATTGTCCAAGTTTGGTGTCAATCAGTCCAGCGGTTTTTGAGTTTTAGTAACACATACCCGGAACAAGCGTTTTTAAAAATTAAGAAGATATTACAAAATATCTTTGAAAATAGGATTTAATTACAGAATAACCATTGAGATTATCTTTATAAAGCCTATTTCTAATTTTAATTAAGAAGGCTTTATAGTCGAAAACCCATTATATACGGGCATGTTCCAGAAATTGAAATGAAGTTGATTTGAAATCGAGCAAATTTTAAAAACGACCCTGTACTAAAAGTTCATTAAAGTATTGCGTTTTATCAATTTCATTTTTTGAGTACCCATTAGCTTTACAGTTAAATCCAGGAAAAACCACGGTCATTTTGTAAATAATTGATTTTAAAATCTCGTTCGTTTTCAATTAAACTTCATTTCGATTTCTAGAACATGCCCGATAATCTCTGGACACATTCAGTATTCGCACCACTTCCTTTAAAAGCTTGTAATTCCATTTTTTAAAGAAAATTTGTTGTAAAGTTCTTTTCTTCATAAAAATAATTTAATAAAAATAAATTCGATGAACTTTAGCCTGATTAAAATATCAGCGTTTGGATTGAAAATTATTTTCTTTGAGACGACTAAAGGCCTAACTATAATATGCTTATGGTAGCTTAAGCTTCTGTCAACAATTAACGAAAAGCCTGTCAAATGCTTAAGCAAATTATTGTGGACTTTTGGGTGATTATATTGTACTTTTTGAACTTAAATAACTTTAACGCTCAGTTGCAAATATTTGTACTTTTGCAAAAATTATTTTCTTCGTATATTTCCTTAAAATATGAAATATACTTTCATGAGCATGTTTACTTGTATCAATTTTAAAAACAAATAAGCACAAAAATAAAATAGTACTAAAATATGCAATTGTGTTTTTTTTTAAATATTTTTCAATATGTAACCAAGAAACAGCTGATTCCTTAAGCAAAGTACGATAAGTTTCGCTCTTTGCTTAAGCAAATAACACTTGACGAAACTTAACTAAAAATTTGCATAAGTACATTATAGTTGCGTACACTTGATTATATGTATTTGCACATTTGCGTATGCAAGCTTAAGCACATTATAGTTAGCCCTTAAGCGTTTTCTTTACTCATTGTTGCATTCAAAATTTCCTTAAGGTGTACGGTTACCTTAAGGAACATCTTACTTGTCAAATTTCCCACTGTAAAATACATATTTACTAATGTACATGTCGTGTCTTACCTTTATAACATAGCGTCTTTACCTGACAATTTTTTGTCATACCAAACGTCAAACTTCATATTAAAAAAACGCTGACAAAAATGTTCGAGTTTTTTTTATATAGACTTTGACGTTTGGTATGACAAAAAATTGTCAGCTGAAGACGCTATGTAACATTGTTTCAGTAAAAGTCAGATGCAAAGTTTTCTGCCAAATTTTTTTTTTGACAAGCTGAGACATCAGCTGTTTTTATTTAAAGAAAATATGTTTTCAGAAATCAATGGAGTGAGGAAACCGGGGGAATCATTAGCCGGCTGAAGTTAATATTTTACAACACCGATATATCGTTACCTAAAACGTAAAAGCCCTATCTAACATTTTAATAGGTTTTTCAGAAAAAGCAAAAAACTTTTTTAAATGATAAATTCATAAATTGCCTTTAACTGTTTGTAATTTATTTTTCTCTTATTTTTCTTGTAAAACCTACCAGTTGTTTTGCAAATTGACAATTTTGCATATTATGCAAGTTGCTAGTTTGGACTTTTTGCGTTTATTAAATAATATTTTGAAGATAAAGCTGTTCGTTTTTGTTAATCAAATCACTATTTTTGTTCAAAAGATTGTAGTGTATTGGGAGCAATAAAATACACGTGTTTTCCGTTAAGATTTCAGTCAACCAGTCTTGCTTTTATTCTTTGTTTCTTTCTTTTAGACAATGTAATAAAAACTTAAGAATGACAGTAGTTCAAATAAGGTGACCATATAAATTATTGTATTAATAAAACTAATATACTCTACATGCTCCTTCTTAAGCTGGATAATAACCAAAATGTAAAATTAATATAAGACAATATAAATTCTTGAATTTTAATAAACATCTTACATTCTATTTGACATATTTGTACATGTCATTAAATTGTATTCATAAACTATATATATGTATATTTTTTTTTTTTTTTTTTTTAACAAATTATATTTCATTAATCAATAAATTCATAGATTTAAATTAATTCATTTCAATATTGAACCTATGTTTTTTTTACTACTCTACCCTCTTCTCTAGGTCTCAATACTCTTTCTGATATTTGTGGTGCTGTAGTTTGTAAGTTACTAGAGATGTCGAGGTCTGATGCTGAAGTTTGTGACTCTGGAAAAGATGTTTCATTAACTATGATTTCATCAGAAACATTTTTTTGTTGTGAATCTATGTTTCTTATATGGTCAGTGTGTCGTTTGATCTCACGGCTGTTGTGTGAGATGATGCAACAATATGAGCGTGGTCCTAACCGTTCCTTGACCATGGCTTTCTGCCAGCTTGGCTTGTTGACGTTTCTATAGTCACGAATGAGAACTTCTTGCCCTTTACTAAATTCAATGTTTCTTTTGCCATTGTAATCGAAGATATTTTTAGTTTGAGATTGAACAATAATGTCTCTAGTTATAGGAGGTTTGAGCATGCTAAAGCGCGTCTTCAAAGTGCGACCAAAAAATAGTTTTGCTGGTGGTTGTCCAGTACAACAGTGATCAGTGTTACGATAGTCAATTAGAAATCTATTAATTACTGTATTTAAATTAGTTTCGCCCTTTAAATTTGCATAAATTGATTTTTTTAACGTTTTTATGAAGTTTTCTGCTTGACCATTGGTGGCAGGGTGTCCAGGAGATGTTAAAACGTGTTTAATTCCATTTTCCTTTAAAAATAAACTAAAATTGTCAGACGTAAATTGTCTACCGTTATCAGTGACGACAACATCCACTAGACCATAACGACAAAACGTTTCCCTTAATTTGTCAATAGTAAAGCTGCTCGTTATCTCCTTTGTTTTAAACACCTCTACCCACTTTGAAAAAGAATCAACAATAACCAAGAGGTAAAAACCACTAATAGGGCCAGCAAAATCTAAATGTATTCTGCTCCAAGCCGAACTTGACGGGTTCCATGGAATTAGAGTACTTTTTTCAGGGCTACTCTGAAGTTCCTGACACGCAGTACAATTACGTACAAGGTCCTCAATATCCCCATCTAATTTGGGCCACCATACGTATGAGCGCGCCAATGCCTTAGTTTTCACGATACCCAAATGAGACTTGTGTAATTCTTGTAAAATCTTTGGTCTTAAATTTGATGGCACTACTACTCTATAACCCCACAGAATGCAATTATATTCAACCGATAACTCAGAGTGCTTATTATGGTATGGTATGAATTCGTCCTCACCTAATTGTAAAACTACACCCTTTTGGATTGCATCACATAATCTGGATAAAATTTTGTCCCTTCGCGTTTCACGAGCTATATCCCTGAAATTTAAATTTAATCCATTGTCAGACTCAATCAAATTAATGTACGTGGTATCCCCAAGTGTGTTCCCTATGTTTGCCTGTGGCATTCGAGATAAGCCGTCAGCCATATTGTCAGTTCCCTTTATATACTTGACAGTATAATTAAATCCCGAGAGTGTCAATGCCCATCTCTGCATTCTTGCAGATGCCATAATCGGCAATCCCTTATTTTCACCAAATAAAGCTACCAAGGGTCTATGATCTGTTTGTAGCAAAAATCTGTTGCCAAGTAAATATTGTTTCAACTTAGTTACACAAAATATTATTGCTAGAGCTTCCTTTTCTAGTGTGCTGTAGTTATTCTCGCTTTTGCCTAATGATCTAGAAATTAATGCTATTGGTTTAAGACCATCTGAAAATTGATGTGATAACACACCAGCTACTGCATGACTACTCGCATCTGTTGATAAAACAATTGGCAAATCTGGATTGAAGTGAACCAACGTTTGATCAGATGTTACTTCCCTTTTAATTGTTTCATATGATTCTTGACACTCTTTGGTCCATTTAAATGGAACTCCCTTTTGTAAGAGATTGTATAAAGGTGACATGATCTGAGCAAAGTTCTTTATAAATTTTGAGTAATAATTTACCATTCCTGTGAATGCTCTTACCTCCGATACGTTTTCTGGTATTGGAGCAGAAAGAACACTTGCAATTCTTTCTGAGTTTTTCTTTAAACCATGCTTATCAATGGTAAATCCTAAGTAAGAAAATTGTTCTTGAAAGAATGCACATTTTTGTATGTTTAACTTTAAACCAGCTGTTCTCAATTTGTTCAAAACAATTTTTAAAGTGTTTACATGCTGTTGCATATTCACACCAGTAACAGTTATGTCGTCTTGATAAACGACTACATTAGAAATGCCTTGCAATAAACTTTCCATAGTTTTTTGGAATATTGCAGCAGCAGTTTTGATGCCAAATGGCAAACGTTTGACTTTGAATAAACCAATGTGTGTACTCCATGTACAAAGGAGTTGTGATTTATCATCTAACATTATTTGGTTGTACGCGTTGGATAAATCAAGTTTGGTGAACAACTCACCACCTTGGAGAGACGAAAATATTTCTTCTATTCTAGGCAATGGGTATTTAAAATCTTCTAAGTGTTTATTTATTGTGACTTTATAATCACCGCAAATTCGAATTTCCCCGTTTGGTTTTAGAATTGGTACCAGTGGCGTGGCCCAGTCAGAATTGTCAATTTGTTCTAAAACTCCTATTTTAATTAAATTATTTAACTGATTTTCCACCTTGGATTTCCACGCAAATGGTATGGGTCGCGGTTTGAAGAACACTGGTTTAGCGTTATCATTTAGTTTAAGAGAAATTTTTGCTTCACTATACGTTCCAAGATTCTGTTCAAAAATTTCTTTAAATTCTCTCTTAAATTCTTCAACTATAACAGAAAACGGCTTATGCTCTTTTGCAAAATTCACCTGAACCAAATCAAATTTAAATGTTCTTAAAAAAGAACGACCGAGTAAAGGGGGACTATTCGAATTAGAAACAACAACAACAACTTTTTTTATGACACCACGATAACTAACTGAAGCATCATACTCACCCAACACACAAATTCGTTTACCGTTGTAGTTAGTGATGGGACAAGGGTAAATACCCAAATGGTAAATTAGGTATTTAAATGTAAATAGCCAGGTATTTACCCAATCACCTGGGTATATACCCAAAATGATGTCTTGCCATTTTATTTACATTTGAAAATTTGTACCGCTTTTCGCAATGTGAGCATGAAACTTCATTGCTACTTCCGCTTCTATGAAAATGTTTCCAAATAGTTTCATTTTTCTGTCTTCCCATCATTTAAAATATAATTATCAACACGCGCACTTTATTTCATTTACTAATCGCTGGGAACAAATATTTAAGAATGAATGAACCAAATTCTTTTTATGCTCCTGAGGCTCAAGCTTGCGTTTCGAAACTTTAATCTTTCTAGTTGCTGCAGCATTGTTGTTGCCATCGCTGCCACTCATTACATTGAATTGCCATAAGCACGCTGGTTAGCGGTTTTTATTAAGAATTGTTGTTATGTTTGATGCAGTCAAAACTGCCTTATCTGAGCAAAACGCATCAAGAAATGTAAAAACGAAATACACTTAAACAAAATATGTTCAAATTAAATTCGAAAATGCGTAAAATACGTAACAACGAGTATTGGTTATTCAAATGAGTATTTACCCGAAATAATATAAATACCCGGGTATGAAAATGGGTATAAATGGGTAAATACCCAGCGTAGGGTAAATACCCAGGTCTAAACCCATCTCTAGTTGTAGTCAACATAAGGAATCTTACAAGGTCTTAAAAACTTAAAGATGTTTTTGTTTTTATAAAATGAAATCGGTATCAGTGTACATGGAGCTCCAGTGTCACAAGCAGCATCTAGCTTAACTCCATCAATGGTAACTGAAACGTAGTATAGATCAGAGGATACATTATTCATTAAACTAAATATCGATTTTTGAAATAAATACTCAGACGAATCCTCACTGTCTGAATCATTTGCTACATAGTTAACGTTGCTTCGGGCTTTACTGCGGCAAACAGCGGATAAATGTCCAGTGCTACCGCATGTATGGCATTTGCTATCTTTAAACCTGCAATCTTGACTCTCATGATTACGCCAACCACAATGCTTGCATGGACTTTGTTTTTTCTTTTCCACATTATGGTGCGCCGATTGTTTGTTGGAGTATTTGTTTTTTTGCATGTAATTTACAACATCTGTATTTTTTGTTTTTGAGTAAATTTTAGTCTCAAGAATCATGGCTTTCCTTAGAGCATCTTGAAGAGAAAGTTTTTCATCTTCGTCACATAATTTTTCAAAGACGATTTCTGGTAAGCCCATTATGAACTGGTCTAGTACAAACGCATCTAAATGTTCACCATATTTGCAATTAAGTGCCAGTTGTTTCACCCTAGCAAACCATTCAGCCACAGTTTCTGTTTCAGTCTTTTTAGATGAGTGAAATTGTTTCCTTTCCTTAAAGACTATTGTGGGCGGAGTATAGTGCATACGAAGAGTGTTACATAGTTCCTTATATGTTTTGTCTACTGGGGAAATTGGGCTGCAGAGACTATGCAGAATACTGTAAGCTGCACCACCAATAGATTTTAACAATATCGCTTTTTTTTTGTTGTCCTCTGTGCAATTTATTTCACAGAAATGGATGTCTAGCCTTTCTTTCCAGACATGCCATGGCTCAATGCTGGGAGTGAATTCAGGAACATTTGATGTTTGAAAAACAGTCACTGGTGCAGTCATTGTTGTCTTTTTTATTTGTTTTTTTATTAATAATAAAATAAAAATCACTTTTTACTTTTCTAAATTATTGATCTTACATAATTTATGTAAAAAAAACTTTTTCCTCGTCGCCAATTTATGTAGTGTATTGGGAGCAATAAAAGACACGTGTTTTCCGTTAAGATTTCAGTCAACCAGTCTTGCTTTTATTCTTTGTTTCTTTCTTTTAGACAATGTAATAAAAACTTAAGAATGACAGTAGTTCAAATAAGGTGACCATATAAATTATTGTATTAATAAAACTAATATACTCTACACTTATGTTGATACAATACAACAGAATCAATGAAAACACGATTTCAAATTTTTGATTATTAAGGGCCTTTTGCATTTTAGGTATGTTTATTATGTTTATTTAACCATTTAGTAGAAATTATGTACATACATATCGCACTGGTTCCTCTTAAGGGGGTTAACTCAAAATTTATATATTTTCAGAAGAGACAAACAACTGTTTTCTTTTTTTATGTGCTCTTATAGTACAAAGGGGGATACAATTTAATTTTTTTTTGGCAAAAATTTACGCCAAACGTCAATTTTGTTCAGTTTTCGTAATTTTTTTTTTAAATTAAATTTTGGATATAAAAAAGCTAATATAATATTTCAGTCAGAAATCGGCAAAAACTGAGAAAAAATACAATAAACAAGTCACCGAAAGTAAATAGAGATCATATCGCACTTGTTCCTCTAAAGAGAGTCAACTCAAAAATGTTCAATTTTCACTTTTTGCAAGAGATCGATGTACAGTGCTCATATCTACGCACTGTCAAAATCTTAGATCAATTTCTTTCAAAGAAAAAAAAAAAAAAAAATACAATTGTACCCTCCTTTGTAGTATAAGAGTACATACAGAAAGAAAATAGTTCTTTGTCTCTACTGAAAATTTATAAATTTTGAGTTAACCCCCTTTAGAGGAACGAGTGCGCTATATTCCTATTTAGTTAAAAACAAGTAAGACTGCTACATTCGGCTGTGCCGAATCTTATATACCCTTCACCATTGTGCGAGCAGAATACAGAGCAACTAAATAATTTTTACATATACTTACATACATATTTACAATACTTAAAACTTCATTATAAATGAAATTTAAAAAGCGAAAACTGGTAAATATTTTTTTTTAAATTGTTTTGGAACATAACAATATTAAAAAAATATTCTTTTAAAAAAACCAAGATTCGAACCAGGGAACTCACAGTTTCTAACTTAACACACCCCCTACCATAAAGGAACGCTGTTTAAATATCATTAAAATGAAATATAGACCGTTTACTGTTTACAACTCAACACAGTTTTTTGTTTGTTTTCTTTTTGTAAAGGCACTGTTGTCATTTTTTATCTCTTTTGGCGAGTTTTTAAGTAGCAAAAAAACACAAAAATTCCTAGTTTCTATTTGTTAAAATTATTTCGTTAAATAGATGAAATAATAAACAAAAATCATATTGGGCATTATGCTAGTATATGTAAACAAATGCGAAGGGGGGGGGGGGGGAGAGATGAGACGACAACCGGATTTGAACTTCGCTTTTCATAAGGACCCAGAATATATATACTTTATAGGGTGCAGGACCTTCGGTGAAGGGTATAAAAAACAAACTTAATTACAAAAAGAGTAATATTTGGGATTTCAGTATATTGGTCATAACTCTGCTATTTCTGAACCGATTTGAAAGATTTATATACCGACGTGTTAAAGAAGAAATTTGCCATTTATTTTGGTTGTAAGACTTGGACTCGGGAAGATCTATGGTTCCCGAAAATGGGTATTTTCCAAAAAAAAAAATAATATTTTGGTCATAACTTTTTTGTATCTGAACCGATTTTCCCGAGTTTTTCAGAAAATATTTTTTATTAATTAAATTTCCGAACTTTTGATATATAAGGCGTAACCATAGGTCATATAACAGTCAAAAAATTCAGGTTTTCATACAATTTTTAATACTTTTTGTATAGAAGGTACCACGCCCACTTCTCCAATCCCGCCCACATTTTGTGGAATGGTGTGTATTTATAACCTTAATGTTTGTACCAAATTTGAAAACTTTGGCTCTTGCCGTTCTCCAGATATACAGAAAAAAGTAATAAAAATACAACAAACACAAAAGATTTTTTGGAAAAATTAGAGGCAGTCGTGGGTTTTTGGTCATATCTCAGCCATTGTTGGACCAATCTAACTGAATTTCAATAGCAAGAAATGGTGGACTATATGTGACATAAATGTAAAACAACCTAGCCGCTATCATGTCTGGAGTCTCCGGAAAACACATATCAAACGTAAGACGGACAGACGGACGGATATCGTTAAATCAACTTCTCTCCTCATAAGGACCCAAAATATATATACTTTACAGGGCCTAAGATCAATATTGTAGAAATTACAAACGGAATGACAAACTTATATATACCCTTTTCCACCTGTGGTGAAGGGTATAATGACAAGCTGTTAAAAAATCGCTGAAATAATATACATGGTAAAAATAGGCAAGTAAATCGCCAGATATGTATATCAAAAATCGCCAGTCGCCAAATGAAAAATCCCACCGCCAAAAACGTTTCAAAATCGCCACGTTAATTATTTTTCAGGAGAGCAAAAAAACGTTTTTAACAGGCAAGATTATAAATTTTTTATTTTTTTCTTTAGATTATTAAGAATAATGATAATAAAAACTTTTATGCAAAATATCAAGAAATTTAAAATTTAAATTACATGCAAATTTACAGTTTATAACTTTTTTCAGTGCAAAAACGTTTCATATCCACAATCGCGATGTAATTTAAAACGTTATTCCACGTTTAAAACCATTTACTTTGTATCATATTGTAAGTTACTTAAAACGTTCTTCCACTAGTTGACTCTTTGTATGTCATTTTGAAGGCGTTAAGGTGCATAATGTTTGGTTTAAACAGTGTAAGAGAGTAATGTTAACGGTTATCAATCAAAAAACAAGATTGCGCACTCAGCCGTACAAAAAAATTTTCTACTGCGCATCTACAGCGTCTTAAGCCGCAAATGCACCAATATGACACAATTTTTATTGTGCTTTATTGACGCACAATAATGAAATTGCACCAATCAAATATTTTGAAATCACACGATTGCCCTGTTTTAAACAAATTTAATTGCCGCTAGTTGGTACAAAGCGAAATGGTTACAACAATTGCCGCAGCACAGTCACACGGTTGTTCTAACTTGTGTTAACTGGGAAACAGCTGTTGCGGTAGCTTTTTTATTTGTTTAAAAGTTCTTGTTGGTTTGTTCATTAATAAAAATTTAATTTGTATCATAAACATAAACAAATTCTGTTTGAATAGTTTTATTTTAACTTTTTAAGAAATTTCAAAAATAAGATTCGCATAGAAATATCTTTAATAAAACATACATACATATTTTGTTAATAGCAATTATTAAAAAAAAATTAAATGCATAATAAATAAATACATATTTATTTTCATTACTTACTAAAATAAAAAATAAAAAGTAAATTTATTAAAAAAGGCAAATATTGGCGCGTATTGTGTTGTTTGATTGCCGCAGAAGAACACAATAAATATTGGTGCATTTTTGTCATTTTTATTGACGCGCGGTTGCATAGCAAACAGTCACACGATTGCCGCACCAGGGTTGCATTTGGTTGGTAAAAGTAAGCACAATATTGTCCTCGATTGGTACATGATCCATTTGGTTGTGCAGTCACACGATTGGGGTATTAAAAAGTGTAACAATTGGTGCATTGCGGCAATCGTGTGATCCCAGCTTTAGACTTAATATGAGTGTTTATTGTAAAAAATTTAAGACACACACAAATGCACATACACAAAGTCTATTGCTAAATTTTAGCCCTTTTGGGGTTTAAAAAAATTACTTTAAATTAACACAGTTTCTTAATTTAGCCCTTTTTTGGGCTGGTTTTTTAAATGTCTTCACGCGTTGAGTGTCCCCAGAATTGGCATCATTATGCAAAATGTGTATTGGTATAATCCAGGGCTGCCAGACTTGGGAGTTTATCCCCAAAGTTGGGGATTTCATGCGAACAAAAAGGACAAAGAAAGTTATGTGGGGATTTAAAAAAAATTCGGGGATTTTTATGGGGATTTTACACATTTTTAATATATTTTCCCTTCTTTTATTATTAACGCTTATTTTTCTTAGTTTCGTATATAAAATATAAAAAAAGTAGCAAAACTTTTATCTTACCCTTATCAACAACTTATACGGTGTTAAGGATCCTAATTGAGATTACCATTTTTGTTAAATGTGTAAAAGGTACTTAATAAAGTTACGTTATTATTCTTGGGTGCGTGTTTTAAAAAAGAAGAATTTAAAAAAAGAATCTAAAACCGTTGACAACACATACAATTTTTGATTTTTTAAAGACAATCTTCAAGCAAATATGTCTTCCCCAAAAATGAGTAAATATGAAAGACAATATAATAAAGTTTGGGAAAAGTAATGCTGGGCTATTGGTAAGTACTTATAATGCGTCGAAGTATTGAATAAATGACTGGTATATGTATTTTTATTGTTTATTCAATGGATGGCTAAAGCCGATTGAACAAGCTCCAATTTGTTATAAATTGGCTGGTCTTCAAAAACAGCATATTGGTCTGCTTGTAATTCCTCACTGGAATTACAATTTAAAAAGCATGCCAAAACCAGTCGCTACAAATAAAATAAAATCATTTTTTACTAAAATTTTTTATTTGGTGATTTTTGGGGATTTCTTATTAAAATTGTTCTTACTTTTTTTAAAAAAAATTTTAAATTTGGTCAGAAAAAAAACAACAGAAATAAATATTAACTTTTAAAGGTTTTGTTATTTAATTTGGGGATTTTTTTAATTTTTTGGGGACAAGGAAAAAAATTACCTGGCATCGCTGGTATAATCTCTCCATGTAAGTGTCTGCATATATCGGTATGTGCAACAATATAACAGTCAATTATGGTAATGTAACGACCATATATCACACCCACTACAGCAAAAAAAAAAAAAAAACGACAACACAATAGGAACAATATTATATCTACAGCAACAAAAACAACAATTACAAAAACATAACAACAGCATCATTATAATGTGTAACATTTGAAATTTATGCAAAATACTTCAAAACGGCGAACACAAAAACACAACGAAATCCACAACAACGCAATAGATGTTGAGATATGAATAATAAATAGTCAACATGAAATAAAAAAAAATAACCCTAAAAACATGCCGCACAAATTTGTGCAGCAATGTTGCCAATTAAAAAAGATTAAAAAGGATATTAAAGGAAAGAATTATTTGAAATAAAAGGTTTTTAAAGCATGAAAATAACTTAACTAAATAATTAAAATTACTAGAATTGTAATATTCAACATTTTTTATTTTTCGAATTTATTCTATGAGTTAAATTTCAGTTATGTATTTTTATAAAGCTTTTTTGTAATAGTCTTATTCCTTCAATTTTTCAGGAACGACTTTATACACTACCAGACTATTATATTGTATCTTCTTGTTACATTTTACCTACGCTATCCTTTGGATAGCAATGAAGTATATTGTATGCACAGAAAAATTTACAATTATTAGAATGCATTACATTCTGCTGGTGTCTAATAATTGTAAATTTTTCTGTGCATACAATATACTTCATTGCTATCCAAAGGATAGCGTAGGTAAAATGTAACAAGAATATACAATATAATAGTCTGGTAGTGTATAAAGTCGTTCCTGAAAAATTGAAGGAATAAGACTATTACAAAAAAGCTTTATAAAAATGCATAACTGAAATTTAACTCATAGAATAAATTCGAAAAATAAAAAATGTTGAAAATAATATAAAGTAACCTATGAAAGGAAATAATCCCCAGTTTCTAGAATTGTAATAGAAATTCTTCGATAAAATTATTCAAAATGAAAGATAAATCGGTGAATAGACAATAAAGCCATGCAGTATTAGTTCTCATCACATTCAGAAACAAGGCCATATGAGTTAATTTCCATATAGGAAGTAAAATAAAGCCATTGTGGTGTTAATGCCCTAAAAATAAAATGACATATGCCCCTTTATTTAGGGTAATTCTTCTGGAAAATCATCTCAAATTTTTCTATGAATTATGAACCCAAAAAAGTTAAAATTAAAAACAAAAACGGAAATTGTCAAAAACCCGACATGTCAAATCCTAAATTTTTAGAATCTCAATGTGCCGAAATTTATAATATTGAAGTTTGAAATCCTAAATGTAAAAATTGCGATGTAAAATCCCAAATTGAGAAACGTTAGTTAGTGTACCGGTGCTTATTATCCGACAGGGGAGAACCCCCTTGCGATTCACAAAAGCCAGCTATGCAGTGAAGCGGTAATTAGCGAAGACGGTGTTCGTTATAATAAAGAAGAGAAAATCTTGCATCAGGCCAAAGGCCGCCTATGCGGAGAAGCTTTAGTTAGTGAAGTCGGTTTTTGTTATACCATAGAGGAGAAAACCGTTGCTGAAGGCTCAGCCATGCTATCTATCTCCTGATTGTTAAAACCAAAACTACAGTTGTTCGGGATATTAAAATTCATAATTTTTAATTTATAAGATTTTGTTTGTCGTGGTTAATTCCCAATTTTTATTTTTGATAAAAACACTGAAATTAATTATTGGGGAATAAGCTAGATTATATGCGCCAGATCATCAGGAAACATTCTCCCAAAAAAATTTTAAAAAAGCAAAAAATATCAGCAAACAAAACTGCGGAGTAAATGAGAATTGCAAACACTCAAAAAGTCTTATTTGCAACGATATCAAAGCATTTGAAAGAAGATCTGTAAACTTAGAAAAGTTTTAGAGCTTTGAGGACCAAATTTACAGTCATTAATTAATTATTAGTAAAATAAAATGGTTAACTAACATTTCATGTTTACAGTATATTTGCTAAATAAAACTCTATCAAAATACTTAATTTCAATGTTGGTTGGAGTGCACTGATAGAAAAATCCATCTTCATATTGATGATGCCCTAACATCAGAATTGTGACATCAATGTTATAACAAATGGCATCAATGATGCAATAAGTGACATCAATCTAATGACGAACGTTATCATATAAATTTGTCGTATTTTACGCGTCATCCATGCTATGACTACAGTGACATCAATTCGATGCCACATTTTGTGCATTATTAACAGGTAAAGTATGAATAAAGATAAAAACTAAATAACGTTAAAATGTTTGTAAAGTCTGTTTTCGTAAAAATGTAAATGTTTTATTAAGTATTTTTTGTTTTTAAACGCATTTCTAAAACTTGCATAAGATACATCAAATTGATGTACATTCGTTGTCTAAGCAAGAAGCACTTTATACAATATTTAACATTCATATTGATGACATTTAATCATTATATTTGACATCAACATATAAACGAATGAGAGCGAGAAGAGTAAATTGTTAAATAAAGCAAACAAAATAATATCCTGGCATTGATATACGGTTTTCATTTTTACAGTTACAAAATAAAAATGTGATGATTAAATCTTCTGCTCGATGTGCACACCACGCGTTCTATGCGTTTGATTCACTTTCTTGACTTCTATCAAGACGCATGCTACGCATGCAAAAGAAGAAAATAGTTCTATATTCTCTCGTGTATAGTCTCTCGAACAAAGTCGCTTGTTTATAGTCTTATCTCTAAATTATACGGTTGTTTCATGACCGTTTTAAGTTCGAAAAGTCGATAGCAATTTAAAGTTTTTTATTATAAGGTTTTAAGTACAGCACATTCGTTTCTATTAGGTATTTCTAGGGCGCGAAATTTCTTGCATTTATTGAAGGAAATTAGGCGCAGAAAAAATGCTTGCAAAAATTCAAAATTAATGAAATGTGCATTTATTAATTAATTATTAATTTATAAATTAAAGAAAAACTGCCAGTGTACTTACCATATTTATGTTTTAATTTTGACGTACATTTGTACGAGTGCTGGAATTGCTTTATAATTATACCCATTAAAAACTTCGCCTACAAGATAATGTGTTGAGTAATCAAGAAAAAACAATAAAAAACTGAGCTAGTCTATTAGCGCCGAGGTTGCGGGAACGATTCCCGCCAGCGACTCTGGTTAAAAAAAAAAAAATTTAAAAAAAAAGAAAATAAAATAAAAAAAATTTTAAAAAATATAATAAAAAAAATTTTTTTTACGTTTCTGAAAGTATTCATCCAATGAATAATATTCATAGATCTAATTAATGTTTCATTAAATACATTTTAATGAAACAGGGTTTATTGATCCAACGCAGCGCTGCATAGGTTCCCTTTTAATGCAATTTTTCATGGGATTAATGTCAAAATTCATTAGTATTGTGAAGAAAATTCTTTCAGTGTAGTAGTCTACTTTAAGCAACAAAAAAAGAATTTTTGCGGTTAGTATTAAACAAATATTGGATATACATTTCGCACTTGTTCAACAATACTGTATTAACTCGAAATTTCAAAATTTTCAGTAGAAGCAAAACAATTTTCAATTTAATATGGATGGCATATTAAAAAGTATTTTTAAACGGCCCGTTTTGTTAGAAAAAGGTACTCAAAATAGCTCGATATTTATACAGCGGGTAGAAATGAATAATTCCTCTAGATTTTTTCCAAAAAGTGAAAAACTAAAAATTTTGAGTTAATACAGTATTGTTGAATAGGTACGAGTTGTATAAAATTTGCAGTTATCTAAAACGCTTCACTGGCGAGACTCCCGATTTGATTTCTTTTTTGGAATTACATTACATTTATTCAATGAAGGTACAAAAGAAGTGCAACATGTACTGTTCACATTCATATAATTTAAACCTAGTAACAACGCTTCTAGCAATTCGTAATGCATTCTACATCGAAGGCTAGTTTTTGTGGAGTTTATATTTTAAACACAGGCAATACATGTTGTAATTACCAGCATAAAAAGTACAGCCAAAGCAAGTTCTTTTAAATGGTACGAAACTGCCGTATTCATGTAGCTATAAAATGTATAAATTAGATGAAATATCATCATTAAAACCCTCTTTACAATTAACAAACGCTAATTTTTTCGAGTGTGTTTTGTAAACATCAAAAGGTACGTTAGGATTCATAAAAATCTTAAACAACAACGTTTTCTTTCTATGATTATAAATTGCCACATACATATGATGGAAAATGCTCATAGACTTTCAAGAGCACTGTTAAAAACGAAAAACAATTTTCTCGAAGATTTTTCTTATCTTCATCAGCCATTTGAACATACATACTAGGGTATTCATTCGGTTAACCGTTGATCGGTTAGCCGATTAATTACTACCCGATAAACTGATCGGTTAATTTAAAATTGGCAATTTTCGATTAACGATTAAACCGGTTAATTTCAGTCGATTAACCGATTAACCGATGTTACAAATTTTTGTAGTTTTTTGAAATGTTATAACATATTTTTTAGTGTTTTTAATTGTTTGTTTCGTCTCATATAAAAAAGGTATATATATTCGAGCAATACATTCTTAAAATACAGAACAAAAACAGAAACTATGGGTTCGGAAATGCATTTTTTTTAGTTTGTTCGGTGCTGAGCTTTGCCAGGATGATGAGTCATGATGACCTTACAATAGAAGAAACTCTCGATTGTAACACAAACTATTTTTAACAAAATTAGCCGAAATAATGGCATAATGGAAAATGTTATATGTTGAGAGAAATCCTGGAAAAGGACTGAGAAATTAGATAATCTGTATCATGATACAAAGAAACCAAGATAACGCATTCAGCTTTTAAAAATGAAATGTTTGTGCGCATGTGCATGTGTCATATTAAACAGTTGAATTTTGTAAACATGTGCAATGCGTAATCTTAAATCTGTGTTATGGGTTGGTTCCGATTTCTCCAACATCTTCGATAAGTGAAAGAATTGTTTCCAAATCAAGTTTTATCAAAACTAAAGAAAAGAATCGCTTAAATTCTAAACATTTAAACCAAATTATTTTTCCAAAGGATTATTTTATAAAATCCCAAACTATTGAAATAATTAATAAAAAAAATCTCAGTTAATTTTTTAATAAATACATGAAAATATTATTTATTAACTATAAAACATGTTTTTCATATTTATGAATTACTTTTTTGTTTGCTCGTTTAAGTTCAAGAATTGTTTTGTTTGTTATGTTATTGTTTTTTTTTTTTTTTTTACTTAAAGACTCCAATAATAAATATTTTTTGCATTTTTATTAATTGAAATTACTTAATTTATAACAAAACTTTATTAATCGGTTAACCGATCAATAACAAAATTAACCGATTATTAACCGATTACACCAAAACCTCGGTTAATTAATCGAGCGATTAACCGATTAAAGCGAAACCCCAATTAAATCAATACCCTAATACATACTTTCCAATATTAACTATACATATGAATGCCTTAAATTTCATACATAATAAGAATACTAGAATAAAAGTCATATTTTTTTCTTTTTATTGAATATAACACGAATTTTAAAACAAATCCATAGCTCATCAAAAATAGCCAACAAAATCGTCAACTATTTTTTTAAATCGCCAAAAAGTCGCCATATCGCCAAATCAAAAATTAGTTCGCCAAACAAGTTTGAAACTCGCCACGTTTGGCGAGAAATCGCCACATCTGAAAACCCTGGGTACTTTGCCAAAAATTTGGTAATAGCCCTACTACTCATTTTTAAATTAAAGTGAGACGGATGACAATTTTTCTCCATCTGCACTATAAGCTTTCAAATATGCTCCAGTCACATCTTGCGATGTTGCAGGAGTGTTTTCCATTTATTAAACTGTTTTATGCGAAAGCATGAGATTATTTATCTTCGACAAGAAATCTGCTATTGTAAAGGGTTATCCATTTTGCGGTTTCAAAAGTAAACGTAAATAAAACACATATAAAATATTGTTTTCATGATATTTCTTTTTTATTATAAAGTTTGAACGTTGACATTATGTGTGAAACACTATGTCATTTAAATGACCACCACGCGAAGTGTTGCAAGCATACTACAAAAATGGTGATTCTGGCACAGCCACATATCGTGCTTTAAGAGGAGATTATGGTTTACATAATCGCCCAACTACGCAAGCAATTGGCAAAATTGTGAAGAAATTTCAAGAGACTGTAGCGGTTACAGATATTGTAAGGCCAGTGCATCATCGTTTCGCTCGTTCCGCTGAAAATATCGCTGCTGTAAGTGAAAGTGTTGCCGAAGATCCGAATGTGTCGATTCCTCGTCGTTCTCAGAAATTAGGACTGTATGTTATTATACAATCACAAGATAATAAAATAAATGTTTCTTAAATAACAACATGTTTATTTTTGCCAGTTTTGTGCCATTTTTCGTGCCATTTTGTTAACCTTTTCGTGCTATTTTGCCAGCCATTTTTCGTGCCGTTTTAAACTTGCCCTGCTAATGAATCAAAATTATAAGGAAAGACACAAAAATTAATTAGAACAATTTCAGTTGACCTTCAAATGCAAAGAGCACGCTAGAAAACCGATATGAAGTGCATGTCAAAATACTTATGCCGAAGCGCAAATCACTGCCTACTATGATTCTCATCAGCAGTTTGAAAAAATAGACAAGAGAACAATTTGCCAAATAATTGAGCCGAGGACTGTACGTCCAAAAAGGAAGAAGTTTATAAAAAGCCCAAAATATTAGTGGTTACTGTTTACCTTCCAAAGAGGTAAAATGTCACTAGTTACATTTTAACCATAAAGCTTTTAAAGGGTAACTAGTTACCAAATAAATTCACATATTTTGTTACATTTTACTTTTCAAAAACCCATTTCTATTAAAAAAAAAAAATTGTTTTTTTATGACTTTTCTAAATCATTACGTTGTGAGTGATTATTTTATTGGTTTTTAATCCAAATTTTCAATATTTTCCTTAATTAGGCTTAAGTTCACTAAATTTAATTTTCATTAAATTATTTTCATGAAGAAAGGAATTTTACAACATGAAAACTAATTAATTAAAATCGTCATTGATAATCCCCCATTCCTGACCGTGGCGGGGGCTCGAACCCGGGCCGGCAGGTTACCATGACATGTTTCGATCGCAACCACTCGATCTTCTCAAATGGATTTGCCGTTTTACACCCACAGCCATCGAAGGCTGCTGACGTCAATAGTCAAACATCAATCCTTAAACCAAATTGTATTTTAACCTTTGGTAGATCGAAGTTTGCTTTTCTGAATGATCATCCATTTTCAATTGATTTTACATGTTCCTCCTTACTTCCGTTTCCTCGTACTTTTGTCAAGAATTTTTCTTGAAGTCCAAAGTACATTTTCTGTTTTTTTTTCTCTCTCATTTTTGTCCTTCCCTTTCTTGTTGACCTTTTTCAGCACAACTTGAAGGACAAATGAACACATAGAGCTTGTGCCCTAGCCCTTAACAATAATTAGTATTGTGGTTATTTTGTTGAACCATTCATGGTTTTTAATCCAAATTTTCAATATTTTCCTTAATTAGGCTTAAGTTCACTAAATTTAATTTTCATTAAATTATTTTCATGAAGAAAGGAATTTTACAACATGAAAACTAATTAATTAAAATCGTCATTGATAATCCCCCATTCCTGACCGTGGCGGGGGCTCGAACCCGGGCCGGCAGGTTACCATGACATGTTTCGATCGCAACCACTCGATCTTCTCAAATGGATTTGCCGTTTTACACCCACAGCCATCGAAGGCTGCTGACGTCAATAGTCAAACATCAATCCTTAAACCAAATTGTATTTTAACCTTTGGTAGATCGAAGTTTGCTTTTCTGAATGATCATCCATTTTCAATTGATTTTACATGTTCCTCCTTACTTCCGTTTCCTCGTACTTTTGTCAAGAATTTTTCTTGAAGTCCAAAGTACATTTTCTGTTTTTTTTTCTCTCTCATTTTTGTCCTTCCCTTTCTTGTTGACCTTTTTCAGCACAACTTGAAGGACAAATGAACACATAGAGCTTGTGCCCTAGCCCTTAACAATAATTAGTA
This sequence comes from Pollenia griseotomentosa, assembly GCA_963931875.1. Taxonomy (NCBI): domain Eukaryota; kingdom Metazoa; phylum Arthropoda; class Insecta; order Diptera; family Polleniidae; genus Pollenia; species Pollenia griseotomentosa. The sequence continues at coordinate 168,687,098 of OZ007562.1, read as the reverse complement.
TTGTGGTTATTTTGTTGAACCATTCATGGTTTTTAATCCAAATTTTCAATATTTTCCTTAATTAGGCTTAAGTTCACTAAATTTAATTTTCATTAAATTATTTTCATGAAGAAAGGAATTTTACAACATGAAAACTAATTAATTAAAATCGTCATTGATAATCCCCCATTCCTGACCGTGGCGGGGGCTCGAACCCGGGCCGGCAGGTTACCATGACATGTTTCGATCGCAACCACTCGATCTTCTCAAATGGATTTGCCGTTTTACACCCACAGCCATCGAAGGCTGCTGACGTCAATAGTCAAACATCAATCCTTAAACCAAATTGTATTTTAACCTTTGGTAGATCGAAGTTTGCTTTTCTGAATGATCATCCATTTTCAATTGATTTTACATGTTCCTCCTTACTTCCGTTTCCGTTCGAGCCCCCGCCACGGTCAGGAATGGGGGATTATCAATGACGATTTTAATTAATTAGTTTTCATGTTGTAAAATTCCTTTCTTCATGAAAATAATTTAATGAAAATTAAATTTAGTGAACTTAAGCCTAATTAAGGAAAATATTGAAAATTTGGATTAAAAACCATGAATGGTTCAACAAAATAACCACAATACTAATTATTGTTAAGGGCTAGGGCACAAGCTCTATGTGTTCATTTGTCCTTCAAGTTGTGCTGAAAAAGGTCAACAAGAAAGGGAAGGACAAAAATGAGAGAAAAAAAAACAGAAAATGTACTTTGGACTTCAAGAAAAATTCTTGACAAAAGTACGAGGAAACGGAAGTAAGGAGGAACATGTAAAATCAATTGAAAATGGATGATCATTCAGAAAAGCAAACTTCGATCTACCAAAGGTTAAAATACAATTTGGTTTAAGGATTGATGTTTGACTATTGACGTCAGCAGCCTTCGATGGCTGTGGGTGTAAAACGGCAAATCCATTTGAGAAGATCGAGTGGTTGCGATCGAAACATGTCATGGTAACCTGCCGGCCCGGGTTCGAGCCCCCGCCACGGTCAGGAATGGGGGATTATCAATGACGATTTTAATTAATTAGTTTTCATGTTGTAAAATTCCTTTCTTCATGAAAATAATTTAATGAAAATTAAATTTAGTGAACTTAAGCCTAATTAAGGAAAATATTGAAAATTTGGATTAAAAACCATGAATGGTTCAACAAAATAACCACAATACTAATTATTGTTAAGGGCTAGGGCACAAGCTCTATGTGTTCATTTGTCCTTCAAGTTGTGCTGAAAAAGGTCAACAAGAAAGGGAAGGACAAAAATGAGAGAAAAAAAAACAGAAAATGTACTTTGGACTTCAAGAAAAATTCTTGACAAAAGTACGAGGAAACGGAAGTAAGGAGGAACATGTAAAATCAATTGAAAATGGATGATCATTCAGAAAAGCAAACTTCGATCTACCAAAGGTTAAAATACAATTTGGTTTAAGGATTGATGTTTGACTATTGACGTCAGCAGCCTTCGATGGCTGTGGGTGTAAAACGGCAAATCCATTTGAGAAGATCGAGTGGTTGCGATCGAAACATGTCATGGTAACCTGCCGGCCCGGGTTCGAGCCCCCGCCACGGTCAGGAATGGGGGATTATCAATGACGATTTTAATTAATTAGTTTTCATGTTGTAAAATTCCTTTCTTCATGAAAATAATTTAATGAAAATTAAATTTAGTGAACTTAAGCCTAATTAAGGAAAATATTGAAAATTTGGATTAAAAACCATGAATGGTTCAACAAAATAACCACAATACTAATTATTGTTAAGGGCTAGGGCACAAGCTCTATGTGTTCATTTGTCCTTCAAGTTGTGCTGAAAAAGGTCAACAAGAAAGGGAAGGACAAAAATGAGAGAAAAAAAAAACAGAAAATGTACTTTGGACTTCAAGAAAAATTCTTGACAAAAGTACGAGGAAACGGAAGTAAGGAGGAACATGTAAAATCAATTGAAAATGGATGATCATTCAGAAAAGCAAACTTCGATCTACCAAAGGTTAAAATACAATTTGGTTTAAGGATTGATGTTTGACTATTGACGTCAGCAGCCTTCGATGGCTGTGGGTGTAAAACGGCAAATCCATTTGAGAAGATCGAGTGGTTGCGATCGAAACATGTCATGGTAACCTGCCGGCCCGGGTTCGAGCCCCCGCCACGGTCAGGAATGGGGGATTATCAATGACGATTTTAATTAATTAGTTTTCATGTTGTAAAATTCCTTTCTTCATGAAAATAATTTAATGAAAATTAAATTTAGTGAGATTATTTTATTTATTATAAGAATGTCTTAAATAATACGTTATGGGAAGTAATTTTGTAATAGCTGCTAAACAACGCAAATAGTACCGAAGGAGGCTACTAAAGGCTAGATTACACTATCTCCCAAGTCTTTCGTATTCCATTATACTTTGTGAGATAGAAATCTAATAAGTTTTGTTGCGACTGTCAAAAAATCTAATTTAACACGACAGTTTGTGTTCACACCATCACACAAGGTATAAACACTCACTCACACATGAAATAAAATGCAACCCTGATCCAATGAAAAGTATTATTGTTTAGAAATGTTTCAAAAAATGATGAAGTCGTATGGGATGTCAAACTTTTTTCATAATACTTGTCATTTTCGTGACACATTGCATTCACACTATCACACTTTGTCATATTACTTGAGTTTTTGACATGTATTAATACGATGTATAATAGTGTAATCTAAGTAATCTATTTTTTAATTTTATTTTTTCATTTCTTTAATATTTTTATTATTTATTTAATTTAATTGAATTTTGAATTTTTTTTAATGAATTAATTACTTTAAATTACTGCTTAATAAATTATTAAATTTTAACGTCAAGCAGCTTGGGAAATTATTTCCCAACTGTTATATTGTCAAATTGTTAAGAACCATTTTTAAAAATAAATTTAATTCTAAATTGTAAACGAAAGCAACCGGTCTTGTACATATTTCCGAGTGTGATTTTTTATAAAAGAAGTTTTAAAACAACCCCAAAAAATAATTATTAATTGTTATTCAAATTCCTTAAAAAGTATTAAGGAAAAACATTTTAAAGCGAAGTTTTTACTCCAAAAATCATTTGAGTAAAACAAAAAATATGCAAAAATATGCTTTTTTTTTGATATTTAAGAAAAACGATAACGATTACATATATAATATGCACAATAAAAACCGATGCCATTTTTTCAGCAAAAGTAATGCAAATGCAAAAAAGTTAAAGTTCGAATTAGTTCACCAACATATTAAGCCCAGCAAAATTGTAAGAGCTTAATGTGCTGGTTAACAAATGTGAATTTTAACTCTTTTTTGAATAAGGGGGTCGATATTTAAACCTTCGGGGAAAATCATGCAATTCCATAAAATGCCACGCCTTAGTTATTGTATTGGGGTTCAAGGTAAACTCTTAAATTTTATTTATAGTTAAAGCCCATTTTAAATAATTTATCATTTGGCAACACTAAATCGAAAAATTTTAGCAAGAACACAACATCTGCAAGCGGCAAATTTTTGTTTTCAATTCATTGTGCTTTTACGTAGCGTAATAATTTTTCATTTAATAAAATAAACGTTTGAATTACAATAGACACAACTATAATGGCGGCTACAATGGCTTAAATATCAAAACGGTTTTCATTTTGCGGGCCTTTTGTTTCAATATCGCTGCCTGCTGGCTTTTTAGAAAGGGTTCATGTTAATCCTTTATAACATATGATTAATTTTGCTTTTTCTTATGTCTTAAGCCTTTTTCCGAAAACTCACTTTATCATCTGCAATATTGCTAGATTAGACAAAAACAAAATGTCTGCCCAATCTGCTATCAATGCAGCATTATCGCACAAAAAAAAATGCAAAATCATGAGACTCAGCTACTTTACAAGAAAATACAACTCTGATCGCATAAAATATGTATATCAGTTTATGTCAACAAATCTGTCACTCAATTTAATTTTTAAGGGCACACTCTCATATTTATTGAGCACATGATTTTTCTGACAAATCGTACGACGGAATAGGATAGCGAATCACCGGTTTTTATTGACAATTTAGGTTGCAATAAAAGAACTCATTGTCTATTTAAACGACATAAAGTAACTTGATTTTAAAAGCTTAAAACGAAACAATATTAAAGGCCTGGAAAAAATTCCTAACCGCTTAATACCTAAACATTTCTACTTTTAATGGCAACATGTGCGGGAGTGCTTCCCAAATGTATGACTACTAATTAAGTATCGGGGAATGAAAAATGTTTGAATAGTAGTCGTGTGTTAATGAAGTGTTTTTAAGTGAGTGCATTTTGTTTAGTAACTGCATGCATTGGCAATAAATAAACAAACAAAAACTTTAGAGAACCTTTGAAAGAAAGTGCATTTATTTTGAACTTGTAATAATGGATGCTTTTTTCACGGAACATTAAAGAATTCAATGTGAAAATCTATTAAATTTAAGCACTCTATGCACATATACATACCTAATAAGTGTAAATGAAATGCATTCATTGGTGTTTATTCCGAAATACGCGTCGAATAAGTGAACATTTACATGAAAACAACAACAAAACCAAACTGACAAACATTTTTTTTGTTTATAATACAAAATTTACAATTTCTAAAAGAGAAAAAAACGCGTTATACCTCTCGCGTTAATTTGATTTTAGAAGTGTATAGATAACAAAAACAATTTTCGTAAATTTTGTTTTGTTTTTGTTTTCATGTAATGTTTGTTCAATTATTCGACGCGTATTTCAGAATAGCCACCATTATTTTTGTCTGTCAGTCTGTCCGTCTGTTGAAAACACGCTCACTTTCGAAAAACTCAAAAGTCAATTGGTGTCAAATTGCTTGTAGTTATCCTAAGCAGTTTGAGATTGAAATTCATCAAAATCGGTTCAGTAGGACTAGAGCTATGAATCAAAATGTGGAACCACCAGCTTTTAAAAACTGATAATTTTGGTACAAAAACTAACATAAATGGTGGAAAAATGCACGGAATCATATAAGATTTTGCAAAAATTTGTTTTATTCGACTGGAAATCACGCCGTGAAATTTCCGTCCATAATTTACCCTATGGCCCATATAAGACCAACTCCCGGAAAAGAGTTTAATACGCCTAAAACCGTAAAAACTAACGCTATCATAACAAAATTTGGTACTTCACATTTTTATAGGATAAGAAAAGACACTGTAAAATTTCGTGAAGATCGGTCCATAAACTCCCCTAGGCCCCATAGAAACCCTACTACCGAAAAACAGTTTAGTACGCCTAAAACCATAATTAATAATGCTATCATAATAGAAATTGGTTTGTCACAGTTTCATAGGACCAGAAATGAGACTGTGAAATTTCGTGAAGATCGGTTCACAATTTACCCTAGGCCCCATATAAACCCTACTACCGGAAAACAGGTTAGTACGCCTAAAACCGTAATTAACAAAGCTATCATAACAAATGTTGGCTCGTCACAGTTTTATAGGACTATAAATGATACTGTGAAATGTCGTGAAGATCGGTCCATAATTTACCAAAGATCAAGATTGTCGGTCAATAATTTAATATAGGTCTAAGCCGCAAACAATTTTAATGCTGATGTCTGTTTTTATAAAGATAAATTAATAATAAATAGACATCATATAGATATCACTCCTGAAATATTGGAACTGTCGGTGGAGGGTGTCAAAGATTCGGAACAGCCAAATATATATAACAGAACATTTTACAACATTTAAAAAACTTAAATTTAATTTTAAATTCGTTAAGCGGCTTATACACTTGCAATAAAATTGTTAAATTTTACGTATTGTACTATTTTATCGCCAATGTGTATGTGATATTCGAAGGTGGCACAATATATTGGCAACAATCAGAAGACTTTTGATGTGTGTGTGAAGTGTGCTGGCAACATTCTACAGTGCTGTTTATGTTATTCCTTTAGGTTATGTTCACGTTTTTATTGAATAAATGAGACCATTGTGCGACTTTTTGCATAATATAGGACAAAATGGAAATAATATGGCGAATATCATATACAATAATATTGCAAGTGTATGGGCCGCTTTATAGCTAAAGTTTTTTTTTTAAAGTATGCAATAGTTTTAAATAAATTAACTAAGCCTTAATAGACTGTTAAGTAATTTTTAATTTAAAAACTCAACAGCCTTTTAACACAAATTCATAAGTGTCAAACAGAAGTTTTTTTTTCTATATTAAAAAAACACCACTCTCTCTAACACTTGCAATGAAAAAAAGTTAAAACTTTTCCTTTAACTTGCGGCAAGTGTCTATCTGTAAGTAAAAACCCGTATATTTTTGTTTATGTTTAAGGAAATTGAAACTGTTTTCATGTTTAAAACTTTTCTTTTCAATACTTATTTTCTTTCGCCTTTTTTATTGTTGTTAATATGGAAAGCCAAGAAAAAAAACGAAAATAAAAACCTACTAAAAAAGTTAAGGCAATAAAAGGATTTGTTTTGTTTTGTTTTCTTTATATAAAAAAAAAACATAAACATTTTCAAAAAACAAGTAAGAGTTTAAAATTCGGCTATACCGAATCTGATACCCTTCAGCATGTTGCGATAAGAACAGAAAATTATATATATAGTAGTGCTGGGATACTATCGATAGTTCAGATTTCACTATCGATATATCGATATTACTATCTACTGAATGTTTGTACTTGTGCAGGAAAAGTTTAACTAGTTTTTTATCAGGCTGCAGTTCGTTGTTTTTATCACTTTATTGAACGTATGAGACGTATGTTTGTACGCACGTTATTTTAGATGACAGTTTTTTAAAAATTGATAAGTACCTTTCTGAAGAAACCTAAGTAGCAGAGACTATAAGTTATTCTATTGCAACTTTAAATAATTTTCTAAATTGGTTTTGATTCTCAACCCAAAAAGGTAATCAATCTAGCGGACTTATCCTCTAATGGTCGTTCATTGTTTTGTCCTAAGCTCGCAATTGCAATTGCATTTGGATTTGCATTTTTTTTACAACATTACAAAAATATTTGACATTTCAGTCCCTATATAAACATGTACAAAATTCGACTTAAAGGCCTTTAATTAGCAGTAAAAAGCACAGCTAAGCAATCCATACCACTTGCCATTCTTGTTGTTTGTATACATTGCTGTAATTCATCGCGAATTAATAACAGCTGTATTTTAACTAATAATAATAATAATAATATCGATATTGATATTTTTCCTATCGATGTTTTCGATATTTTAAGGCTATCGATAATATCGATAGTACTATTGATAGTTTCCCAGCACTAATATATAGTACTCTTAAAAAAGGCTTATTTTGTGTCACGACCGAAAAAGGATTTTTGGGTATAATTAGAGTCAGTCGTGGTTTTTTGCTTATAAATCAGCTATTTATGGACCGATATGGCTGAATTTCTATAGCAAACTTTAACAAAATGTGTGTGACATAAATATAAAACAACCTGAGGTCTTCGAAAACCTCATTTCAACAAACACACAGGACAGACGGACGTCTTTAAATTTACTTCGCTCTACATAAGAAACCAGAATATATACACTTTATAGGGTCTAAGATCAATATTGCAGAAATAACGAATGGAATGAGAAATTTATATATGGGTAATTCCAAAGTGTTGAACGTTACAGTCGTACGCATCAAAAATGCTATAACAATTTAAACAACAAATATTTTTACGTTCTTTTAACCTTTAAATTATATCACTAAGAAAGCACTGTTATCTATGCTTAAGTTTATTGGGGGCACGATTCTAGGTCAAAGTTAATGGCAAAAGAAGTAGCGGTTCGAACGGGGAAAAAATACAAGTAGTTTTTGCGGCCATGTATAAAAAGGCGTAATTCAGCGAAACCTGGCACAATTTCTAGTCAAACTACGTTCAGAATTTTACGTAGCAATGTTACATTAAAATGTCTTTGGTTTGATTCCAAAATCTTCTGTATTTTTTTTTTTTTTTTTTGCTTAAGCCAAAATCTGGTTCGATACGTGACAATGTAACAGTTAAATTTCTTTGGTTTGATTCCAAAATCTTCTGTATTTTTTTTTTGTTTAAGCCAAAATCTGGTTCGATACGTGACATTTCGAACGTGACATTTTTCCATAATAATTTAACTGAATAATGATTAAAAAAGTAAAAATTTACCGTTAATTCGAATAACATATTTCTCTTCGAACTCTTCCTTAGATTACAGACCATGTAAGAAATTTTTTTTGGAATAATTTTCATCAAATATCACCTCTTTTAAGGAAGATAATAATAAAGAAAACATGCAATAAAACATTCTCACAAATAATAAATTTCGTTTGCACAACTTTGCAGTCTGATGGTTTATCTAAGTGAACAAATGTATGGGTAACTTTATAAAATTAGTAAAATCTAAATATTTCACTATAACAATATCGTAAAATAATCAGCTTTTAATAACTTTTAAATTTTCGGTCACGGTGGACCTTTGACGGAAATGCCCATATACCCTTTTACCGTTTACTAAAACAACAAGGGATTTGTTAGTAAATTAGAGACAGGCGGGGTTTTTTTTCATATCTCAGCCAAACTTTTCGGGACAATATGTAATGTAATTATATTACAAACTATTCTCCATCATATCGGGGTCTTCGGAAAACCCAGTTCAACAGACGGTCGGACATAGTTACATCAACTTTGGTACTCATAACGAATTAGAATATAATATATATGTACTTAATAGGGTCCAAGATCAGTATTGTATAAACTACAAACGATGCGACAAACTTATATAAAGACTTTCTACCTGTGGTGAAGGGTATAAAAAGCAAGGTTGGCAACCGATGCAGTAATAAAAACCGCTTAAATACCATTTAAAATTTAACACCGGTGTTGATACCGATACCAAAATCCATTTCGGTTACCAATCTTGCAAAAGACACACAAAAAACTTTAACACTTTCTTGACAAACCAGAGAACGTTTTTCTATTGCAATATTTTCTCATCTATTTTTCGAATCGGGTTTTAAAGATTTTGTTAAAAGTCTTGTGTGCACACACAATAAAAAGAGAAAAAAAAAAAGTTTTTCTTGGCAACAAACACAAAATTAAACTAAGTAGATTTTTTTATATTTTACTTTTGAATTAAATTAAAGTTAAACTTATTGGTTTTGAAGCAACTGAAAAAAAAAATGTTTAACTTAATAGTAAGAAAAGTCATACATCCATATAATTAGGGATTCCAATACCGGTCGAATACCGAAATACCGCATTGAGAAAACCGGAATTTTTTTTTAGTTTTTAAAATTCTTCTTTTAAATTGCATCAGTGTCCAGATTTGGAAATTCTAGTTTTGCACTTATTTATATTTTATATATAAATGGGGGATTTCATGTCAAGTGACCCAATTTTGAAATCGATGTCTTCCGATTTGGATGAAATTTGCACCAAGGTTAGTCCTATTGGATAGTAGTTTAGACGCAAATTTTCAACAAGATCGGTCTTAAAGTTTCTGAGTTAGTGGGGGTCAAAATTTGACATTTTGGCCATACAGGTGTTCTTTCTTATCCATGTAACTTATTACTAGGGCAACCAAAAATAAGCAATTGCTTTTTTTTTTGTTTACAAGATAGAAAGATTTTGATTGAACAGAAATTCCGATCATAAAAAAACAAAGAAAATGAGCTATATTTGTTAGGGCTTTTTTTTGCTTATTTTGGCAATATCGGCTTTTTTTTAGTTATTTTTGCGATATCGGCTTTTTTTTACTTATTTTGTCATTTTAAGATAATTTTTCATTTTTTTCATACGAAAAAAAAAATTATTTAATAAATATTTGCAAAAATCGTTATGTTTTTTTTTTTTTTTTTGATGTGGCAACTTTTTTTATTTGTACTAACAAATTCACCTTTTTGTCAAGGCGAATTCATGAAATCGCTTTACTTTTTGTGCTGCTACAACTCTGGTTGAAAAAAAAAACGTTTAAATCAAAGTAGCCAAGTTTTTACTGTCAACAAATTTACATTTTAAAAATTTCATTGAATTGTTGAAAGCATAACATTTTTAAAACTTTTTAAAGTTGTCTTAGTTTAAAAACAGATAAAATTACCTTCATAGCCTCTGCGTTTTGGATGTAAGTATAAATTTTTTTTAATTTATTAAAACCTTTGTTAAAATTGGTTTATTGTTTTATTATTTAGAAAATGCCTAAAGTCAAGGAAAGCAAATCGGTTTACTTGAGCAAGCTAGTCAAACAGTATCCAGATTTAAAAACTGATGGATCAGCTTTAGTGTGTAACGTGTGCTCAAAACCTTTATCTGTTGATAAAAATTACAACATAAGACAACACCTGGATTCAAAAAAGCACAAAGATCTAAAAGAAAGAGAATCAAAAAAAAATTTACAACAAACTTTTCTACAAAGTTCTACAAGTTCATCGGCCGCCGATAAATTTTGCATTGATCTCTGTGAAGCCTTTGTATCAGCAGATATACCATTATACAAAATTCGACATTTAAAAGTACAACATTATCTTCAAAACTATACATCATTCCATATTCCATCTGAATCGTCTCTTCGAAACAAATATACAAAAATAGTTTATGAATCTACAGTTAACAAAATAAAGGAAGAAATACAAAAACATTTTATTTGGGTCTCTATAGACGAGACCACCGATGCGTCGAACAGATTTGTGGCAAACGTTGTTGTGGGTATACTGCATGTGGATGAAAATATTTCAGAAAAAAGATTTTTAATAAAAACAGCTGTATTAGAAAAAGTCAATCATTCCACTATTGCACGTTTGTTTGATGATTCAATGAAAGAATTTGACCTAGATAAACAGAAAATTTTTCTTTTTGTAAGTGATGCCGCACCATATATGGTGAAAGCTGCAAAGGCCATTGCTGTATTTTACCCACATATAACTCACGTAACCTGTCTTGCACATGGAGTTCACAGAGTTTGTGAACATATAAGAGAATACTACTCAAATGTAGACAAATTTATTTCAAATGCTAAAAAAACGTTCCTTAAATCTCCTGCAAGGGTTCAAATCTTACGAGAAACAGCACCAGATATACCACTACCTCCACAACCAGTGATAACTCGATGGGGGACGTGGATAATGGCTGTAAATTATTATGCCAAATATTTTGATAATTTCGTAGAAATTTTTTCAAATTTAAACTCTACAGATTCTTCAGCAGTGCGTATATGCCAGGCTTTAATGAATGAAAATAATTTGCGCAACCAAATTTTGTTCATTTCTGTAAATTTTGGGTTTTTACACGAAGTAGTAACCAAATTGGAAACAAAAAATCTTTCATTGGTTTCCCAAGTGAATATAGTTATGGACACCGTAAGAAAAATTTCCGGTGTTCCAGGGGATATAGGCGACAAAGTGAATAAAAAATTTGAATCTGTTTTATTAAAAAATGAAGGATTTTCGGTACTAAAAGATATTGTGGATATACTGGGAGGCAAGCGGCATTGCGAGTTCAATCGTATAAAATATACCTCAGAGCAAATACTCAATTTTAAATATGCTCCCTTAACATCTGTAGACGTAGAAAGAACTTTTTCTATGTACAAAAGCGTGCTGACTTCAAATAGACAGGGGTTTCTTTTCGAAAATTTATCGCATCAATTTATAATTTACTGTAACAACGCATTCAACGAATAAAGTGGAAAATAAACCATAAATTTTAATTGCTTTTTTTTTATTTTAACAGCTTATTTTCATGTTTTTAAACGCTTTTTTTAAGAGCTTAAAACTGTTTTTTTAGTGCTTATTTTTGGTTGCCCTACTTATTACCTATTGGTGTTAGCAAAATTTGTCCCAAGTAGCTTCGATAGCTATTTGATCCATCTTTTGAAAAAAATTTTTTTTGTTTTTTTTAAAAATCTTTTTTATTTTTTTTTTTAAATTTAAAACCTTTTTTTATTTTTTTTTTAGCGGGAATGTTTTTTTTTTTTTTTTTTGTGCAAAAGAAAGCTGATGTCTTTTCCTTTAAGGTAGTTTTGGTCCCTTTTTGGGATGCGAGCGGCTTATGTATAAAAAAAAATAATTTCTAACTCTAGACAAGGGTTTTTCAATTTTTAGCATATGCACTATTTTGAATTTTTTCCTATTTGTGTTTAAGTGTTTCTAAAGCCTTAAAAATAAAACGTTTGCAAAGAAACTAGACAAATTAACCTTTCCAACGGTATGTTACAAACCCAATTATTATTTTATACCTTCGATACTATAATGCCCACAATATGTTAATCCCAGGAATAAAATCACTTTTTTTCTGTAGAAATGTTGACAAATTAAATTCTTTTTATTAATTTGTAATAATAATTAAATTAATATATAATTATAATAATTTCTAATAATAATAATAAAAAGATAAAGATAAATAATTTAATAAAATTAATGTAGGAAAAATTAAAAAAAGAATTATTTGTCAACATTTCTACAGAAAAAAGTGATTTTATTCCTGGGATTAACATATTGTGGGCATTATAGTATCGAAGGTATAAAATAATAATTGGGTTTGTAACATACCGTTGGAAAGGTTAATTTGTCTAGTTTCTTTGCAAACGTTTTATTTTTAAGGCTTTAGAAACACTTAAACACAAATAGGAAAAAATTCAAAATAGTGCATATGCTAAAAATTTAAAAACCCTCGTCTAGAGTTAGAAATAATTTTTTTTATACATAAGCCACTCGCATCCCAAAAAGCGACCAAAACTACCTTAAAGGGTAAGACATAAGCTTTCTTTTGAACAAAAAAAAAAAAAAAAACATTCCGGATAAAAAAAAATATAAAAAAAAAAAATTTACATTTAAAAAAAAAATTTCAAATTTAAAAAAAAAGTTTTAAAAAAACAAAAAAAAAAATTTATCAGAATATTGATCAAATAGCTATCGAAGCTACTTGTGACAAATTCTGCTAACACTAATAGGTAATAAGTTAAATGGATGAGAAAGAACACTGCATATGCTAAAAATTGAAAAACCCTTGTCTAGAGTTAGAAATTATTTTTTTTTTATACATAAGCCACTCGCATCCCAAAAAGCGACCAAAACTACCTTAAAGGGTAAGACATAAGCTTTCTTTTGAACAAAAAAAAAAAAAAAAACATTCCGGATAAAAAAAAATATAAAAAAAAAAAATTTACATTTAAAAAAAAAATTTCAAATTTAAAAAAAAAGTTTTAAAAAAACAAAAAAAAAAATTTTTCAGAATATTGATCAAATAGCTATCGAAGCTACTTGTGACAAATTCTGCTAACACTAATAGGTAATAAGTTAAATGGATGAGAAAGAACACTGCATATGCTAAAAATTGAAAAACCCTTGTCTAGAGTTAGAAATTATTTTTTTTTTATACATAAGCCGCTCGCATCCCAAAAAGGGACCAAAACTACCTTAAAGAAAAAGACATAAGCTTTCTTTTGAACAAAAAAAAAAAAAAAAAAAAAACATTCCCGCTAAAAAAAAAATAAAAAAAAGATTTAAATTTAAAAAAAAAAAATAAAAAAAACAAAAAAAATTTTTTTCAAAAGATGGATCAAATAGCTATCGAAGCTACTTGGGACAAATTTTGCTAACACCAATAGGTAATAAGTTACATGGATAAGAAAGAACACCTGTATGGCCAAAATGTCAAATTTTGACCCCCACTAACTCAGAAACTTTTAGACCGATCTTGTTGAAAATTTGTGTCTAAACTACTATCCAATAGGACTAACCTTGGTGCAAATTTCATCCAAATCGGAAGACATCGATTTCAAAATTGGGTCACTTGACATGAAACCCCCCAAATGCATATTTATATACCTACAGCCAACTTCAAGTTGAAAAGTGTGAGAAGTACAAAAAAACAGAATAACAGAGTACATGAAACTGAGCACTCCTCCGCAATCTTCTTACCTCTCTCACCATTTAAATAAACAATTGCTGCAACAAAATTTGCAAGTCTGGACGATGACTAAAGGTACGGTCACATATGACAAACATTTGACCAAAATACCAACTGACAAACTTAGTTTATTTACTTTAATTCTAATAAATATATTTTGTTTAAATATGTATTCACATTTATTAAATACTAGCATTTAACCTGCTACTTCGTTAGCGTCTGAGTTCAATATTATAGAAAATTTAAAAATTTAGAACACAAAAGCAAATGAAAGAAAGTTTATTTCCCGTGTTATCCTTTTTGCATCTTGAATTTTATATTTCGAGGTCCAATACAATACAGAAATTCAAAAAAGTACCAGTTAAAGAACAAAAAAGTACCAAAAAGTTCCCACATAGATTCGTATCCACTCAGGACATTGCATGTTGAATTTTATGCTTTAAGGTCCAATACAAACGGAAATTCAAAAAGTACCAGATAAGGATCAAAAAAGTACCAAAAAGTTCCTTAGGTTTTAAGGTCCAATATTAACGATAATTAAAAAAAATACCAGTTGTAGAACCAAAAAGCGAAAGAAAAATATCAAATTTCACGTATTTCCTTTTTTTGGTACTATTTTTTTCCCCCATTAAAGTATCAACAATTTCAGTATTGAAGTGGGAGCCCATAATTTAGTACGAATATGTCAATGAATGAAGAAAAATGTTTTGTAAAAAAGTACCAAAAATAGTTACGATTTTCACCCCTTAAATGTTGGAATTTCGAAAAAGTACCAAATTCATATTCGCATTTTTTTGATAAGTTTCGAATGTGGTATATGCCTTGTTTCTATGTTTATTGGTTCAAAAGATAGATGGGGTGTCAAAAAAGTACTAAAATTCAGATTTTACCCGTTTACTCCCTAATAGGGCCGAATTTCAAAAAAGTACCAGACACCTGTCCGCTTATTTTTCTAAAGAACAACGATAGGTATTAAATTTTTTTATGTATCTCTTTTAGTTTGGAAGATATAAGGTTACCGAATTTTCCCGTTTTTACCCTTTTTTACCCTCTAAACATTCGAATTTCCGAAAATTCCGTCTTAGTGGATCGATTTGGGGAGTGACCAATCTCTGGTCCAAATTTCAAGTGTTTAGCTTCAGGCGTTTAGGCTGTGCGATGATGAATCAGTCAGTCAGTCAGTCAGTAACGTTACAATTTTATATATATAGATAATATGAAAGTAGCCTTTTACAGCATTATTAATCTGTTTTGTAATATAAAATACAAGTTTAATAACACTAATAATAAGCATTTCGTGTGGTTTCGTCTTTTTCGTCAAATGTTTACCATATGTGACCGTACCATAAGTATGAGTGAAATTAAATGTCATACAGTCATAGTAGCTAGCAGGGTTGTCAGATTTATTTTGATCTTTTTCGCTAAACTCAATGTCAAAAATCGCCATAGACTTGCTTCTTCGTTTCGAATTCCGCTTAAATTCGCCAAAAATAGAAAAAATCGCCATGATATAAATTATGTTTAATTAATAGTTTAATTAATATTAATAATAATTAGTTAAATTAATAGTAAAGACAAAAAAGTACAATAAAATAGTTTATAGCAGTCTACTTAAAGCAACAGAACAAAATTTTTGTTGTTAGTATTAAACAAAGAATAAAAATAATATTATCTTTCAGTATTGACTTAAAGGATTCTGAAAATATGAAATCATTTCCTTATGACAGTTCGTCCTACAAGTGTAGATTCTGAGCGCGCGCCTTCCGCAGCAGGATTAATCTGCACTAAAATAAGATCACGCCTTTCGGATGAAAGTATCGACAATTTATGTTTTCTTCGAACATATTTTAATTCACAAAAAGGAATTAAAAAAACTTTGTGTACTTTACCCTCTGAATTAATTACTATGTATATATTATATTTAATTTTTAATTGTTTTGCTTTGTTTTTAACAGCAACCTATTTTGTCTTTTTTTAATAACTACATATCGATGGCTTAATATAAAAAAGGCTTAACTAGATTTTTTTGTTTTTTTAAATAGACCTAACTCGATTTTTTTGTTTGTTTACAGGGGAAGAAAAAAAAAATTTTATTCCATAAATAATACCGAAAATACCGGTATCGAGATTTCCTACATACCGTTGTTGAAATTTGCAATCAAAATAATTGTTCTATTCGTCGAACTTATCGTGCACTTCATCCATTTTCTGGCGTATATAATCGTCCTTCAGAGCGGCTAATTCGAAGAACAATAGATCGTCTTCGGGCCACATTTACTGTTACTGATAATGTGCATCCCGTGAGGCGCCGGAAAGGTTTCAAGATTCAACTTGTGCAGGAATTAAAGCCAAACGACCATCGTATGAGCAGCCAATTCGGCGAAGCACAATTTGATATTGATTTTTAATTTCAATTCAAAATTTTATTTTCCGATGAAGCCCATTTGTGTTTGAATGGGTACGTAAATAAGAAGAATTGTCGCATTTGGAGTGAAGCGAATCCACAAGCTTTGCTCGAAACACCATTACATCCATTAATGATTAATGTCAATGGTGTACGGTTTAGGGACATGATTAGAATTTTTTCGTACCTCAATTACGTGGCATTAATCTTGCTGATATGTGGTTCCAACAGGACGAAGCCAAATGCCACACAGCGGGCGCTACAATTGCTTTACTCAGAGAAACTTTTGATGAAAAAATTATTTCACGTAATGGCCCAATTAATTGGCCACCAAGATCGTGTGATTTAACCCCATTTGATTATTTTCTTTGGGGTTATGTTAAGTCACTTGTCTACGTCGATAAACCACAAACAATTAAACAACTGAAAATAAACATTCGAAGAGTTATCGGCGAAAAACGGCCGCAAATGCTGCGAAAAGTTGTTGAAATTTGGTGTTCCAGGTTGCGCCTTCTACGCGCCAGCCATGGCGGCCACATGACAGAAATCGTATTTAAACATTCATTTCATAAAAAGCCCGTTTCATTGATATTAAAAAAAAATATATTTCCTTTCTTTATTATGATTTATACTTGTGTCACTCTATTAAAAACAGCCTTTGGCAAATTGCCTAGCCGACTACTCCCTTAGCCGCGTTCACAAGTGACTGCCCTTGGATATTATATCCGGGGCTGGTTATCGTCCATGCTTCACTTGTATTTATATGTAACGCCCTTTGCTTCTTACGTTTTTTTTTTCATTACTTAACATATCACAAAGTTGGAAATTAACAGCCATTTTGGTATTAAATGTGTATATCCCTCTTTGGTCTCTATGGCATGGCTAACATGTTGTCTTAAAAGGGCATTTAAAGACAAATGTTCTGCATCTTCCATATCCAATCAACTTGGATAGTCTGGTGAATCGTCAAGGACAAATTCAAAGAGATGGCTTTTATATTCTGCGTGGCCCGTCATTGCTAATTCATAGTTTATCTCTCCATACTTATGTTCGATCCATTTTCCTGCTGAAGATATCACCCCGAATATCCATCGTTCTCTTTGGACATATAGGATGATTCAATCAATAAGAAAAGGAATCGAACGTAAGCATGAAGTTATAAACCATCACTATATAGTGTTGTCTATATTCTCGTCTATGGGCTAGTCTATAGCCACGTATATAGTCTCGCCATTAGTCTCATCTATTGTTTCGTCTATATTATCCTCTATAGTTTGGTCTCAGCTATAGCCAAATCTATAATCTCGTTACATAGTTTCGTCTCTTAACTTGTCCTATAGTTAGTCTTCTTTGTAGACTCGTGTACATTATCGTCTATAGATTCTTCTGAAGTAATTTTTGCAGTCTTGTCCTATATCAAATCCGTTAAGTGATCTGTGGACTAATCTCTATGCTACTCAATAGTCTCGTATATAGTCTAGTCTCGTGAAAGGTCCCTTCTGTATTCTGGCCTAGAGTCTCTTCTTTAGTCTCCTCCATGTCTCGTTATAGAGTTTCGTCGAAAGATGAGTCTTGTCTCTATTTTGACCATTCTGTAGTTTCGTCTTTCGGCTCGTCCATTGACTCTTCTGCGGTCAATTTTGTCTTGTTTTAAATCATGTCCTTTATCTGATCTGTAGATTCCTCTCTGGGCTACTCAATAATCTCGTCTATAGTCTAAACTTAAGTCTTGCCTATATTCACGTGTAAAGTCTCTTATATATTCTGGGCTAGAGTCTCTTCTTTAGTCTGCTCCATAGCCTGGCCTATAGTCTCTCTAATTGGTTCGTTTAATAGTCTTGTCTAATAGTCTTATCTTTATTTTGTCTAGTCTATAGTCTCTCTTTCTCCTTAAAAATAGACAAGACAATTTTCCGCGGCCTTCTCTTTGATCATGACTGTTGACTGATCCGCATCTGTCTCACTAGGCTAGTCTCGTCTTAAGTCTGATCTACAGCTTCGTGTAAAGCCATTTAAATATTCTCTCCTCCATAATCTAGTATATAATCGCTTTCAGAGACTCGTTAATAAACGCGTTATATAGTATTGCCTATATTTTGTCTTCCTTATAGTCTTGCTCTTAATCTCGTTCATAGTCTTAAATCATGTCTGTATATTCCTCTTTATGCTACCAAAATCTCCTATAAAGATATGCCCATAGCCTAGTCTTTAGTCTTTTCTATAGTCTAGTGTAAAGCATCAATTATATTCTGCAGTAGGGTTTCTTCTTTGGTGTCCTCCATAGTCTAGTCTATAGTCATCTCCCGAGTCTTGACTTATCTAAAGTCTGTTCTTTATTGGCTTTGCTTTATTCAGCAATAAGTGAAGGATTATCCATTTAGTAGTTTCAAAACCGCCGTTCTGCCAATGCTGTCAGCTGTTAAATATCTGTCATCTGAAGTATCATATTTTTAGTTAAAGGGTTTGCCATTTACGAATATGGATTGTTTAACAATCGAACAACGCGTAAAATTATTTAAAACTTACAGCAAAAGTGGTGGTTCAAACATGGCGTACGTCATAATTGATCTACGGTGCAAGCAATTGGCAAGATTATCAAGAAATTTGAAGAGACTGGAAGCGTAACAGATGTGGTCAGGTCTGTGCATCATCGCAATGTGCGCACTTACGCAAATATCGCTTCTGCCAGTAAAATTGTGGCGGTTAAACCGTATTTATCGATTGAACGACTCAGAGCGCTATGGCCGTATATTCACCGTTTTTTTTTTTTGAGTCGCAGTTGGAGCTACACGGCACGCCCTATTTTGGTTATATTGCATAGACAATTTCCAGAAAGCGTAATTTCCCGTTTTAGCGGCGACAATTGGACACCAAGATTATGCAATTTGTAACCGTTAGATTTTATTAGTGGGTCTACGTCAAAGACCATATCTACTCGGATAATCCCCTAAAATCAAATCACCGAGATAGCGCCCGAAATGTGCGAAAAAGTGGTCGACTGCTGCAAGTAATGTAGAGGCGGTCATATGAATGATACTTCGTACTTAATGGCAAGGTCCAAGCATTATAATGAAATAAAAGTTTAATCGAAATCAAACCTTTATGTGTGTTTTATTTAACTTAACTTTCGAAACCAAAAAATGGATAACCCTTTATATGCTCACCCAGCCATCTAATTACTCAATCAAGTAATTTTGCAGCATCCTTTTCCTAAGTACTTGTAATAATCTCTTTGTTAATTTTTTTTCTTATCCTTTTTTTTGTTTTTGCTTCGCTGTTCTTTTCAAACATTCTCAACATTTGCTTGAGCCATTATGTTCTGAAGTGGAAGAACAAATATGAGCAACGCTTTAATTTTAAATGTTTTATGAAGTGCATGTCGTAAAAACTTTAAGGATTTTCTACATTTGTCAGTTTTGTGTCGTTGCTACACAAAAGTTGTAGTTGCAGTTGCAGTTTTATGGTTGCTTTCACACTCTAAATGCGTATCGAGTATTTAAAAGTGTATCCGTGTTAGTAGCTGTGTGTGGGGGAGAGCGTTTATGTGAAGATGTTTGCAATTTTGATTGCATGCGACATGTTCGTATGATAGAAAGTTTTTTTATTTTCAAAATACAGAATTGGTTTTACGTTCAGTGTTGTTATTGCTGAAAATGTTGTTACTAGTGTCAGATATTATGTTTTAGTTTTTAAAGGGGATGTTTTCCGTTTGCTATATTGGTTTTTCTTTCGAAACCAAAATAAAAAGTTTTTGGTTTTAATTTTACTTTTTACTAGAAAAAAAAAATTTTTTTTGTTAAACTTTGTAATAACTAAAGACATTTTTGCGAATTGTTTGTTACCCGAGTAAGGAATATGCAATGGAATTTTGAGTTAATGTCATCCTATAAGTATGCTATATAAACTTGTAATTCGTGTACCAGAAGTTACTGAAGGATAAAATGCGGTTAAAATATTTTCTTATAAGAATTTTCAGGAATGTCATTTCTTAAATTTAAGTTATTTCCACTCAATATTTAATTCAATTTGAATGCATAAAATTACCGTTTGAAATTATTAAATTATATTTGTTATTATGTATTTGTTTTCAAATTATATTTATTCATACAATATACGTTAAACTCTATTGTTTATAAGAATTTCACATGCAAATTTCTATTGTTTATTGACTAAATAACGTACAAAAGAGTGTATGGTCAAAACAAAAACAATATTATAATTATAAAAGATAACATTTTAACCCTAGAGTAATTTAATTTACAACATTTGACATTCACACATATGTACGTGAATTTAGTCATCAATAACCCTAAATTAGTTTTTCAATGATAATTCAGTGTAAATAATACACAAATTAAAAGGATTATAGGAGTTATAAAAAATATATTCGATAAGCAGTAAGTGTAAAATTTACTAACGGGGTTCACAAATGCTTAAATGAAAATTTTCTACAACTAAATTTACAAGTATGAAGGCATAGCCGGTCAAATCCGACCTTTTGATACCCTACGTCACAGCATTCACAGACAAATTTTCAAGAGTTCCCATTTGGAACCCATGGCTAATCATGAAACCCCGCAAACAAAATTATGTTATAAAGTTTATGTTAGAGTTCTTTGTGCCGAATATTATCTAGACATCAACATCTTCATGAAATTTGTTCCTCTTGAAGCGATTTTGGAGAGTGAGTTTAAAGAGGACCTATATTCAACTTTGGGCAATTCAAAGTTTTTCCATGATGTTTTATCTATTGTAAAAGTTGTCGTGCCAAATTCTACATCATACCGACACAGGGCGAAATTTTGAAGATAGTTTTATGAAATTTGGTATATAGTAGGGTATTCAATTAATCCATGTTTTGTATTACTCGCTTAATCACGAAAATAAATTTTCTAGGTAAACATTAAATCGAATAATAATCGAACAATTTAATATTATTCGATTAATCGAATAATTTTAATTTTGTCTAGTTTGAAGTTTAAAAAAAAGATCAAAAGTTATACGGTATTTTAAAATATGGTTACTCGAAGGAAATGTTCCTGAGTTAAGAAACAATCAAAGGGTGTCTAAAACGTACCGTCATGTTTTTTTACATAAAGTAAAAAAATAATTGTACTGTGAAAAACCAAATTTTCGATTAATCGAGATATATTATTCGAACTAATCGTGAATCCAAAAAAGGCAATTTAAAATTTTTCGATCAGTTAAACGCCCTAAATTAATCGATTAATCGAACAATGGTTAATCGTTTGAATGCCCTCGTATACATGTACGCTTCAAATAGCCCCCATACAAACTTCTTATTACACTAAACCAAAAATCCAATCAAAAACAAACAAACAAATTACGTTTATTAAAATATTTTCGTTGGCTCAACGAATTATTCGTTAATATAATGAAAATTTAGGTATTATTTTCATTAATTAACGAATAATTCGTTGAGCCAACGAAAATATTTTAATAAACGTAATTTCCTTTGTTTAACGTACATCTTCATTGGATTTTTGGTTCAGTGTATGTTGGTATTTAGATTAAATTTGGCTCAAAAATATTTAATTGTAACATAAATCGTACAACCAACTTTATTTTTAAATCGGTTTTATATTTGATCGTAACTCCCCTCCCATACAAAAACCACTCCCGAAAATAGCTTTAAGGGCCATTATTATAACTAGACGTTAGCGGTTATCCGGCAGATAACAGACGCTTTTTGACAGATAACACTTTACTATCCGTCCGTATAAATTTTGGTATTTATATAAAACGACAACTTTTATAGTAGCTACTATGTCGTGGAAATGTGTTACACTGTACCCATGTTCTGTAACTTAAGTGAGAACTTCTGGCATCGAAAAGATGTGAATCAAAATATTTCATCGTTTCTCGAAAAGTGAGAAAAAATCGGTCTGTAACTCATGTCGAAAACTATCAAAAGACATTACGTCGCTACGTTATAAATTTTATAACGTTGCACTTGAAGCCGATGTAACATTTAAGACGTTGAGAACGCCAGTCACACATATCGTTGACAGCGACCAAAATTTACAAAAATTTTAAATTTTTCAACGACGCACAGTGGCGCCATTTGAGTTTTTTCGTTGCAAAAATCATATCTTTTGAACCGAATAAGATAATTGAACAGTTTAAACAGCATATGATAGATAACTGTTCAGCCTATGAAATGAGCGTTTGGAAAGGGTGTTACGCTTTGTAGGGGCCTACTTATGGGTTATCAAAGTTAAAATTAGTAGAAAAATCAATTTTATGGTAACTAAAAAAAATTATTTTTACATTTTCAGATTGTTTTTATTTTTTTTCTTTAGGGTTTTATGTTTTAAATTATTACCCAACAAATTAAAAATATATTAATTTTTTTTTTAAATTTATTTTTTAAATTTATTTTTTAAATTTTCTGTAAAATATTCATCACAATTCGTAAGAGAAGGTATATCTAAAAGACTAACCATTTCTAAGCTATAATTATTTTCTAACTCTATTTGTGACTTCACATGCCGCAGGGAAGAAACAAGTAGAGCGTTTGTGGGCGTGGGAATGCTTTCCTTAATCCTTTGTAGTCGCAGTGGGCTTGCATCAGCAACAGATTTGGTTATCTGCGACCATACTCTTTCACTATCCTCTTTCTTGTGAAAATTGAACACTCCTCAATACTTTTTTTGGCCTTCCTTTTGCTCCTCTGGTTGATGTGGTGGGTTTATCTACTGCCAATATATCCAGGATGGTGTCTTCATTAAGCCAGTCCTCGTATTTGGAGTTGAAGTTCTGAATGGTTCGATAAGATTTCACCCATTTTGCCTTAGTATTTGCATATATCAGATAAAAATTATTTTTTATAATTTCGCTTCTCTCAATATTTCCGTATAAGCTATCAAGTTCTGTGGTTGACTTTCTAAACAGTTCAAATAATTTTAAATTGTTCAACGCCATGTTTTCAGTACTTAAATTGTTTAATGGTTTCAGTAATTGTTGCGCCAACTTTCAGTCGTAGACTAATCCAGGCATTATGCTTATTTTGCAATATATAGGCTTATGCTACCATGCCTAAAATTTACCTGTTGCCTGCATACATATGGATTTAGGCTGAATAATGCAATTTTGATATTATGCACGTGTCCAAATAAGATTTGTGCCTATCTGTAGGGACCATAAGTCAATATTGTTCTTGACCATTTGTACGCCAAAGTATTGTTTAAGTGAGGTACGTACCTGCTAATTTCAATGAGTAGTTTTTTTCAAACTATTAGGTCAAACTACTGTCAGTCAAAACATATAAGGGATTGACGCCATACAATTTCTGCAACCATGTCTTCTTAAACTTTTTTACCTCTAGAAGCCAAACGGGCACGTACGGGCAGATAAAACCTTTTGATTTATGTAAAGAAATAATCAAAGAACAGGTTTTGCAAATATGGCAAATATAGAAAAATATAGATTTTTTTATTTTCCGTCAAAGTTGAAAAATAGTGAAAAAACGGATAGTTTTTAAATAGTGATTTACCAGGAGAAAAACAAAGCAAACAGTTAATTTTTTTTTTATCATTACACATTTAATAAATACATCAATCAATACAAACAAAAAATAAGGCGATTCGTTACCTATTTTTCGTGATATTACACCTGAAATCGCAACAAATTGACTAAAAATTGTGTGTTTTTTTGAAAACCGAAAGTCGGTCAACTTTGAACGGTTATATCTTCTAAACTAAAAATGTGATATTATTAAGCGTGGCATATTTGAAATCGTTGATAAGTTTCCTATAACATGGGTTTATTCAAAACTTCGTCGGAGCTCATGAAAATTTTGATTTTTGCAACCTCGTTTGCTCTACGGGCGCCACTGTGCGACGGCGGCGAAAATACAACCGTCGGCTATACCAAATAATGTAAAGTGCGACTTTGATGTTTGTTGTTTGCAAACAGTGTGGCCATATCCAAAAATATTTTAAAGCTAAATCGGCTTTAAAATAATGCTAAAAAATGCTAACAAAAATCTTAAACTGCCAAAAAATAATGCTAAATTTTAAATTGTATTATTTTTTGTTATTTTAGTTAATATACCTTTATATGGGCATTTCCTAGGGTCACGAACGTACGTTCGTACGTTTTTGCTGTACAAATAATATAGAAAACAAAACTTTTCCTAGTTATAAACATAAACATGTGGTCACGAACGTACGCAAAATAGAAGTCAACTTTGGCTGACAGAAGGGAAATGTAAAAATCTGCGTAATGGAACGGAATATTCAAAAGTGATTAGTTTATTTTAAAAGTGTGTTAATGTAGGTCTCTATCCAGTATTCACACAATAAAATATCTCTATTGGCTTTTGTTTAATTGGCTTATGTACCGGTCGCAAACGTACGATTTTTCCATAAGTTTTTTTTTTGTTATCACCATGCATTTTCTTATAAATATCTTAAAATTTCCGTAACAAAAAACTTAATACTCAATTTACAATTGATTGTAATGAAGAGATTATGAAGAAACATATTTTTGCATGCAAAATAGTTATATAAAAATGGTAGCTTAAAAAGAAAATATAAAATTTTCGAGTTTCCAGCGCAATTTCCTCAAGTAAAACAGCTGAGATACGCTATGAAACCTTTACAACATAGACTTTTTTATAATAATAAACAATAAAATATGATGATTATCAACATTTTAAATGTTCATTCTGGTTTACCTTTCTGAGGAAATAACCATATATGATTTATTTTACATAATTCTTCCTTATAAACTTACATCATATCAATAGAACAAACTGATTAAAATAAATAAAATATTTAGTAAACATAAAAAGTCTTAAAAATATAAAAGAAAAAATCAAAGGAACTTGACCTATAAATGGCTTTTATTTAGTATGTATTTCAATAAAATTTATAACATGTTTAATAAAAAATTTCATTTTATTAATTAAATACGTCATCAAAATTAATATTATGCTTCAACTTCTGAAGAATCGATCGAGATATCATTATAATATATGTCCTTATCGCATTTTTATGTGTGATCGTACATTTTTTTAAAACTATGGCAAAATTTTAAACCCCACGTAATATAAAATAGCGAATTCAAAGTCTTTAACTTCAGTCTATTTCGAATTTTCGTTTTCAAGAGATTTATACAACTAAAAACCTATTTTAACTTCCGCGTTGCTAAATGGCAAAACCCAACACTTTATTGCAAAAGAAGCTAATTCACTAAATGGATTTTCATTTATTGCTTTTTTATATCCATATACATTTATCCAGAAATCAACTGTTGAGTTCTTATTTAACAATTCATATGAATTTAGTTTCTGCCACTGATGTTCCAAAGTTGTAATTTCTTCTACAGTGAAATCTATTATTTCTTCTTTAAAATGTTCGCTTAGGTTGCATTTATTAGCTTTTAAACTGTTTTCTACACAACAAAAGTTAGCATTTGTTAAATTATTAAAACTTTTTGTCAATCGTTGTCTAAGTTGACATATTAATTGAGCTATAAAATCTCGGCATGTAATTCGTATTTGTTTTTCTATTTCAAAAGTTATGGCATCACTTTTCGTTTCCAAAAATTTTTTCAAAATCGTTAATGGAAAAAATCAGCTTAACATGAATTTAATGGATCAAACTGATCAAATTTTAAAACAATTTGATATGAAAGATATTTAAAAAGATTGTACAGTTTCTATAGCAAAAGAGTAGGGTTTTGTATGTGCATTCAACAAAAAAGTGTGGTAGATTTTCAAAAAAATATTACTTGAATATTCTTAAATTAAATAATGCTAAAAAATGCTAAATATTTAGTTGAAAAATGCTAAATAAAATGCTAACTGCTAAATGAAAAATTTGCAGCAAAATCAGACAAAAAAATGCTAAATCTAGCTGCAAAAATGCCAAAATGGCCACGCTGTTTGCAAACGAGCTTTGAAAACATTCGTATATTTTATAAAAATGTTAAAAGCAAAATAATTAAACAATGAAAAAATGTGCCAAGAACAAAATATTATTATTCTTTGTATTTCGCATTTTTAATTGTTTTTTAATGTTCAAATTTTTTCTCGCCAAATTTTTATTCGTGAGTTTATTTGACAGTTCGAAACGGGAACTTTTCTCACAAGAATGTTACAGACACACTTTCTGTAAATTGGCGAGTAATTTCCTTACGTGACAGATAGTGCTCGCCAAAAAAAATAAATGACACTTTAGTGAGAAAAACAGGTGTTTCATTTCACACATTTCAATCAAAAAGTTTCTCAACACGAAAGTTACAGAGCATGGGCACTGGTAGGTCCCAAGTAAACCCCCTCCCTTAAATCACTTAAAGACCTAAAATCTCATTTCGATGTTTTTATCTAGATAATGTTCTCAAAACGTAGAACTCTTATTTTAATTTTAAGCTCATAACATAATTTTGTTCCCAAATAGGGCTCGAAAATTTGTCCCTAAATACTGTGGTCTAGGTATCAATACTTAGGCTTGACCGAATATACTGCATGCATATGAAGAGTTAAAAAAAATCTAGTAAAAAAAAAAATATTAGTCTGTTTCAGTGACTGTCACATTGTGACATGTCCCTGCGACAATATTCGTATTCGTTACTATTTTTTGTGTCCCTTCGAAAACTCGGATACGTTCAGATGATACATACGTTTTTGTTGCAAGATAGAATTTGACTTTTAAAATTAAACTATTTAATTTTAAAAATTTTAAGGAATGACATTGAAAAGGATCATGAAATTGTTGCTTGATTTTACATTTCGCACGACATTGTTTACCACGCAAGCGTCTATACACTCTTTGTCATCAATATGTCTCATAATCTGAATCGGGTATTATTTTCTACATTACATTTGTAGCATTTTAATTACAGTTAACAAATGATTTTGGCATACAAGTCCCAATATTTAAAAAATATTAAAACTTGCTGAGGTAGTAAAGCAAAACTTTTCGCAATCGGTGCTTTATTGGCACAAAATTAAAAATTTTTATAGCAAAAAAACACCTTCTTCTGTTAACTTGTTTGTTTTAAAACTAAGTAAAACTAAAAACAAAGATGTTTGCCCTTTAAAATGGCATTTAAGTTAATTAAGGCATTATACATTTCTGTTTTAGTTTGGTAATACTACCAATATATGTATTACGTCTAAAGCTGTACCCACCTAATAATGCTACACACACACTCAGGACACGCTTGTCTTCATTGTATTAGTGCTTAAATATAATAATTAATCACATTCACATGCAAATCTTTTCAGTTTATCATTCAATGCAAAAACTAATTACAAAATAAATTTTATATGTGCGAATCCTCATGTTCATAAACATGTTTTTGCTAATACTTATATGCATTTATATGTTTTGAAGCATATAAACATACACACATGCAAACATATGTTTTTGTATTATGTAAATGTATCACATTGTCAATATTTGTTTGTAGAAATGTTACGCATGAGGAAACTGATAATTACCTGGAAAATTGAAGCAAAAAAGTTTTGATTATTGTGAAATTAAAACTAGTAAAAACAAGTTAGAGTGCTATATTCGGCTGTGACGAATCTTTGATACCCTCCACCGACGGTTCGGATATTTCAGGAGTGATATCTATCAGGTATGTGATGGAAATCGATTTTAAAAACGAAACGATTTGAAACCGAAAATATCGTTTTCAGTATCTTTTAAAATGGATTTTAAATGAATATTCCTTTTGTTTTCAGTCATTATTCTTTTACATTTTATATTTTATACGTTAACTGAAGTATATTCTGAACGAAAATTTCAGACTTTAATTCAGAAATGGATTTTTAATTCCTTCGAAATTCATCACACCTTTAAAAAAGTTCGTTTTGAAAACGATCGATTTTCATCACATACCTGTATATGATGTCTATTTATTATTAATTTATCTTTGTAAAAACAGACATCAGCATTAAAATTGGTTGCGGATTAGACCTATATTAAATTATTGACCGACAATCTTGAGTAAAATATTTTGATTCTAACAGTTTAAGCCGAACTTAAATGATTTCCACGAAGGGGATTTATACTGGAGGCATGGTAAGTTATGAACCAATCATCCAAAAATTCCGCAGAGTGATTTCTGGTATTAAAAAACATAAATTTCAATACAGTAGTGAAATTAGTTTTAGCGTTTACAGTGAATTTCAGAAGGCTGCTAAATATGGGATCTAAGGTAAATTATGGACCGTATATCACAAAATTGCATGATTTCTGGCCATATGAAACCAGGTTGGAAGAAATTTTACCGCAATAAATATATCTGCTACGATTTTAGGCGTATTCAAATTATATTAATTATTATAAATTAAGGTTTTAGGTGTATTAAACTGTTTTTCGGGGGTAGGGTTTATACCGGGCCTAGGGTAAATAATGGACCGATCTTCATGAAATTTCACAGTGTCATTGCTAGTCTTAAAAACTGGAACGTGCCAAATTTTGTTATGATAGCATTAATAATTACGGCTTTAGGCGTACTAAACTGTTTTCCGGGAGTAGGGTTTATATGGGGCCTAGGGTAAATTATAAACCGATCTTCACGAAATTTTACAGTGGGATTTCCAGTCGAATAAAACAAACTTTTGTAAAATCTTATATCATTCCGTGCATTGTTCCACCATTTCTGTTAGTTTTTATAACAAAATTATAATTTTTTTAAAGTGGTAGTTCCACATTTTGATTCATAGCTCTGATCCTACTGAACCGATTTTGCTGGATTTCAATCCCAAGCTGCTTATGATAACCACAAGCAATTTGACGCCAAGTTTGTCCATTTCTTCTAATTTTTTTGAAAGTGAGCGTGTTTTCAACAGACGGACAGACAGAAGGACATGGCTAAATCGACTTAGAGCGGGTTTTTTACTTAGAGTTTAAACCAGGATCAATAGTAAGATTTGTTAATCTTATATTAAAATTAATCTAGCTTTAATCCTTTTTGGCGTTTTTGAGTGAACGATTAAAGCTTTCAGCATTGCCATATGAATTTACTATACTTTTTTGTATAAGTATGGCAGTTTAAAACAAATGCCAAAAATTGTCATTAAATTACTGTTTTTAAGGTGAAAAATAAGAAGAAAAGGCGAAAATTTTTTATTGTGTTATATAATCTTCTATATATATATAAAAAGAAGTGTACACTTTGATGTCACCACTAACTGCGAAAGCGGGTCGTTCGACTTAAAGGAAAACAATCACGATACTTTGGGGATAGTCTGTAGATGGTTTATGTGAAGTTTGGACGAAATCGGCCCAGTGGTTCCAGAGATATTGCATTTAGATTTTCCTATATATTATTCCCATATAAATTTCAACAAAATGGGTTTCATTATCCATATTATGATTTTTTTTTTGTTACCTGAAAAGTTACCAAATTGTAATGCCTAATGTATACAATGACATTCGGAATAGATCTTAATGTATATATTTTATATCGCTAGAGGGCGTAACATAGGGCAAAACGGGTAAAAGCTCCCCCTCCCAATATTTTCTTAACTGATTAACCGATTTTCTTGAAATTTCGCAGGCAAATAGTGTTACATCTGGAAGGAACTATAGCCTATAATTTTTAATTATTCAGGGCGTGAAATTGGGCAAGAGAGGCAAACGCTTCACCTCCCTATATCTTCTTAACTAATCAACCGGTATTCTTTAAATTTGGCATGCAGATACTGTAATATCTAAAGGAACTTTAAGATATACATGTTTTTGAATTTCCATCAATTAGGGCGTAAAATAGGGCAAAAAGGGTAAAAGCTCCATCTCCCCATGTCTTCTTAATTAATTATCCGATGGAAGTTTCAAGTCTTGAAGGAATGAAAGGCTTTATATTTTAACATTTACGGCGTAAAAAAAAGGTAAACGGGTAAAAGCACCCCAATCCAATACCTTCTTAATTAATTAAACGGTTCTTTTGATAAGTTTATGTATCTTTATTAAACGTTTTTTTCTCCGGTTATTCTGCTTCGGCTTTGCAATGGTACACGATTGGTCGTTAACAAATTGATGAAGAACGTTATCGAAGCTACCTTTTTGAATGGTAAATTCCGAGACGAAAATGTTTTGCTGCCACGAACTCCGATGATTGCCACAGACGTCCCAAATTAATTCAAATTTCCTTTTAGATTGGCATTTGCAATGCCAGAGTTTTAAGATTTTTTTATATAGACTTTGACGTTTCTTCTTCTTCTTATTTCCTTTAGCTCCCTGTGGAGCATAGGGCCTCAACGTAATTTCGCCATTCTCCTCTATGTCGAGCGATGATTTTTGTCCTGTTGAAATTTTTTTCATATCATTTGCAATAGTTCGTCTCCATGTATGCTTTGGCTTTCCTCGTTTCCTGCTACCTTGCGGGTTCCATTCTAGAGCCTGTCCGCATATTTCTGTTGGTGATTTCCGCAGGGTGTGACCAATCCAATTCCATCGTCTCTTTTTAATTTCGAGTTGTATTTCAATTTGGTTGCATTTCTCGAGAAGTAATTTGTTGGATATGGTATTTGGTCACCAGATCTTCAAAATTTTCCTGAGGCATTTATTTACGAAAATTTGAAGTTTCTTTTCAAGTGCTTTCGTCATTAGCCAGGTCTCACATCCGTATAAAAGAACAGATTTTACGTTTGAGTTAAAGATACGTAATTTGGTGTGGGTGTAGATTGATGATGACCTCCAGATTTTCCATAGCTGTGAGAATGCGCCTTGTGCTTTGGATATTCTACTATGGATATCGTTTGCAGCTCCACCATCTGGGGAAATGACACTCCCGAGGTAGGTGAAGGAGTTCACATTGTCGATAGCATTCTCACCGGCTTTAAAGTTTGCGTCAGGGTTGGTCGCATTTATTTTTAACGTTTTGGTTTTTGCGGAGTTAATTTTTAAGCCAACACTGTTAGATTCGGTGATAAGGTTGTTGACTTTGACGTTTGGTATAACAAAAAATTTTCAGGTGAAGACCCCATGCAATAAAAATTGATTATCTCTGTTTGATTATCATACTTCAGGATAAAAAATACATCACTTTTTTATGTTTAACTTTTGAATATGTAACGAAAACAAATAAAGAAATAAATAGCTATTGTTTTTTTTTCATCGCCGATTATGGTATAAAGCGCTCAAGTGAAAGAAAGAGGAATTTATTTTACTTGAAACTAGGTTTATGGCAAAACAACGTTTGCCGGGACAGCTAGTATTATATGTTTATAAATAAATGAAATCGAAAAAGAAGCAAAATAATCAAGCAATATTTTATCTTACAAGGTGGAATATTTAATAAAACTCTAAATAAAAAAAATTGTCATTAAATAAATAAAAAAAAGATTTTGGCCCTATTCTTATTGCCATTGGTCTACTAATATTTGTGTTGTTTAAATTTTCAAATATTTTTAAGTCTTTTTTATTATTTAAAAATTTCAGTTTATTAATTTTATACAAAAGTTTTATCTTATGTATTTTCATAAGTAATATTTCCTTTTATAAGCTGTTCGTACTTTTGAAAGTGCTGTCGCGAGTTTAAACCGCCAACTTTGGGCGTTTAAACTTGGAAACAAAATGAAATAATCGACTACCCAAAAACGAATTTAAAAAATTAGTTCTAAATTAATCGCTGATCTTTATGTCAAAAACTGGCTCTTAGAATTACTCAAGGAGCCAGAATATATCGTCGTAGGAATTAAAGAACGCTGTAACTGACAAAACATAAAATGTTCACCAGAACCAAAAAACCTGTATGAAAGAAAGTAGAAACAAATTCATTTCACAAAATGGAACATGATTTTAAAAACGTATTTTTATTTTTTCTCGCTTTATATATTGGCTGTAAACATTTCCTCTCAAGTCTATTATTCCCGGCGATTTTGCGGCTTACAACAAACTTTTTTTTTTTTTTTGCTTAAGTGAATTTTTTTTCATCATACAAATATGGGACCGGGACCAATCGACGCAGTATTTTTTTCTGATAAAAATGATGCAAGAAAACGTATTTTGGATTTTTTGTCAGTTACAGCGTTTTTTAATTCTTGCGACGATATATACTTTATGGGTTCTGAGAAGAATAATAAAAAAGTTTCACACACAATGACAAACTAAGTATAGCCTCTTCAGAGCTTATTGCGGTGGAGGGCTTAAAAAAATCATTGTTAAAACTTGTCAACATAAAATGATTTAGATATTATTTTTTTTTGTGGAAATTTTGCATTTTGAATAATTCTTAAAAATTTTATTTCAGTCGGTTTTTGGTTAAATACTATAAAACAGGGTAAATAAATTTTTTGTTGACGTTTTTTTATTGCTTTTTTTCAATTTAACTTCGAAACGGGAAACGGGATTGAAAGACAGAATTGTTCAAATTTATTTTAAAAGTCAAAATACGATTGCCTAGAAACAAAAATTATATGAAAATTGTTTTCATATCCGAAATGACCCGAAAGCCCTTTGAAACGCGGCTTTCCGCATTATGTCTCTT
This sequence comes from Pollenia griseotomentosa, assembly GCA_963931875.1. Lineage (NCBI taxonomy): Eukaryota > Metazoa > Arthropoda > Insecta > Diptera > Polleniidae > Pollenia > Pollenia griseotomentosa. The sequence continues at coordinate 168,654,311 of OZ007562.1, read as the reverse complement.
GCTGGAAGACTTCGTGCAGTTTGAAATGATGTAAACCATGCTCAAACGGAACGACGTATTAGGAAAAACCCCGAAACTTCCACTAATCGTCGCGAAATCTTTAACAGCTGATGATGCTTAGACGTTCTTCGCAACGCCTTTTCGGATATAAAATTTAATTGGCACATCTTACACAGCTTGTCGAATACAAATAATTGTGTGATAGTTTTTGAACAATCAAATTTTGTTCTTTTAGAGCATATTTTAGAGCCACATGTTATGGTTGATAAACAACAATAGTACAATTTGTGGTGAAGATATTAATGTAATTAATAAACATAACATGATCAGAGAAAATCACAATCGGGTTGTGACTCTTTTTGGAAGCTTGACTTAACTTGACTGAAGCTATGTTCACATTATGTGTATTTGTCATGTGGATTGCCACTTTTTCACATGGTAAGTTTGTACATATCGTCTGAAACCCTCCAAACAATATGATGTGTTATTTCTCTGTGTACAGTACACATGACATTTTTGATTAAGAACGAGTTCTATTTTCAAGTGACAAACCATCTGACATCAGACATCAGTCTTAGCCATAAGGAAATGTATTTATTGTGTTCGTGTTTTTCAAGAATTCCAAACTAAAGAATATAATATTTTGTTTTTGCTAGTTATTTAATATTCAGCAAGATCTTCTTTAGTATGTATGTATTTCCTTTTAAATTAGAACATTTTTAAAAAATATCGTATGATTTCGTATATCATAAAAATTAGAAAATTTTCTTAAACTTTTATTTCATATTAATTTTTTTCAAATAAAAATAGACTTCAAAGAAATTGCACAAAATTTCGTATAAAAATAAAAAATTTCCTATAAAATTAAAAAAAATTCTACCTATAAGAACACAAAGTTTTTACAAAATATCCTATAAAAATATTTACAAAAATCTGTAAGAATATATCTAGGAGGTATTACCGCAAAAAAGTTTAAGCGACAAAATTTTCAATTTTCGGTTTTTTTAATAAATGACTTTATTGGCAACACTTGCACCATCTCCTAAAATGTCATGGTCACATAAGGTACCGTTACGATTTTATAGCAAAAACAATTTTATGGAGAGCGACAACCTTCATACAAAATGTATATGAAATAAAATCTATATATCCGTGACATTTTGACAAAACATCTTAAGTCGAGATAAGATAGCAAAAAAGTTTTTAAACAAAACTCGATGAAAAAATCATTTTTCGCAAATTATAAAATAACCTAAAATTAAAGAAAAATTTCGTTTATAGTACAAAATTTTAAAAACGAAAGCAAAAATGTTTTATTAATGAAAATTGGTATGATTAACAACATTTTTTTCAACTGTTTAAATTCGACTTAAGATGTTTTGTCAAAATGCCACAGATATATAAAAATAAGTTTTCCTATGTTCGTGATTTTATAACTTGAGAACCACTCAACCGATTTTCAAACGACTACATGCGTTGGAAAAGTTACTTTCACTGATGGTTTATAAAAAAAAAAACTCCCGATAGGTGGCGCTGTTGCCGTGATATTTAATTTTTTTTTTTTTTTTTGATAGTAGATAGCGCTGAGGTCAAGTTATTAACAAAATTCTCCAGTATTTCATTTTTTATTTTTATTTAGAAAATCCCGAGCAGCGCCGGGACCAAACAGCTAATTTTCTATAAAAAATAAACATTTTAAAAAATTTTTAAAAAAATAGAATATTTATAAAAAAAAAGTATTTAACATTTTTGCATAATTTATCTGTTAAAAAAAAATTACAAAACTTTCTATTTTTCCTATTTCTATTTTTAATAAGAAATGTTAAAATTAATTTCCATAAAAAAATAACAAAATTTCTTAAAAACGACAAGTTTTCGCTGATTGCTGTGGAAGCTCAAAGTGCCATCTATATTTCTCTGCGTAGAAATAAAAGATATGTTCTTCACAAACATTATAATACAAAAAAAGAACAACTGATCACAAATGCAAAAGTGGACTTAAGGCTAGAACTAAGGTCTAAGCGACTTTCGGAGTTCTTGGGAGATCTTATTGCCGTATTCGCACTGACTGATTTGGACTGATTTTTTAAATAATTAACTGTAGGGAGACGTCGACACTCACGAAGGTCACATCGGGTGTTAAACAATAATAGAGGTCACGGTTGATAAAGCTGGTACAATTGTACTTTTTTTGGTACAATTCAAAGATAAAAAGTACTATTTCCAAATTTTTCAAACCTATTGTTATTTGCTTAAAAATGGCAGTTCGTATTTACTGTGCGATAAATATAGCTTTTTTATGAGCTTATTCAATTGCTTGTAAAACTGATCATTTAGATGCTATTGCATTTAATTTTTGTGACGAGGTGTATTTGTGGGAAATGTATTGGAATCACTAAAAAACTCAATTTCGAAAAAAATCGAGCTAGGGCCTTTCTACATGAGACCGACGATTTGCTCTTTTGCATTTTTGAATAGATTTTTTTAACTTGTTCTTTGGGCAATTGCATATGCCACATTCTAAATCAAGTTTCAAAGGCAGCATATAAGCTTGCATTTTCTGATGATATTGACAAGTTTTTTAAAGATACAGGAAATTACTTCTGCAAAAGTTTTGGTAGAAGAGACGACTTCATTTCATTTCAAGATTATTTTGGAACGGAAACTCATAATATTTTGAAATATGCGCTGTATTAAAAAATATTATAAAAATTATTTAGTACTATTGGAGTTGAAAAAATACGATTTTAAAAGCTCGTTAGTACGATATTGTTTTTCTCATTTATCATCCCTGATAGAGGTGTTACCTCTAGTTTCTCTGCCAACCTCTAACGAGTCATATAAAAATAAGAAGATGACTTTACTAAATTAATAACAGTTTGGCAGCTGTGGGCCAAAAATAGACCATGTTCGGCATTTAAGCCATTTTTGCTAGTCGTTACTTACAACTGCGCCAAAGGCAGGAAAACAAAATTCCAATTGGTTTCCGTGATACAGCCGGAAGAAAAATAGCTTGATCTTCGAAAAATCTGATTTAAATTAAAATAAACATGAGCCCAAACTATCCGAACAGCAGCTAAACCTAGCAAAACCCAAATAAGCTTTTCTTAGTTTCGCTGAGTACTGAGACAAACTCCACTCGAGAAGGGATTTGCACTCGATGACTTAAGAAATGTTGCACTTTGATAGTAAACATTTAAAACAAAAAATGCCATTTTTTATGATTTTATTAAATTAATATTAATTTTCTATTATTAATAAATCGTGTCAAAAGTTTATTATTGCTGTTAACAAATTTGCTGACTTTTTAAAAACCATAACAACATTTTATAATTTAATCTCTGCAAATGACCATTATTAATGTTGATTTTTTTTTTTTTTTTTTTTTTTTTTTTGTCTTCCAATTTTAATGACATAAATTTTTGTTGTATTTAATTATTAATTACAATTATAAGCAATATGTTTTTTATAATTTTTTTTATTATATTTAACATATTTTATTAGTAGTAATTACTAGAGCTGATAGAGAACTTTAAACAATAAAATAAAGGCGTTTATATGTTCGGAAATTAAGAAATTTGTGATTAATTTTTTTTCTCCTTTTATTAAAATGTAAAAATGTTTATTTTAATTGTATATCAATGGATATCAAATTTTGCTTTCTTTCCATTGATGTAGTCAACATTTAGTTGTTTTGTTTCGAACTGTGATTATCCTTTAGCATTTAATAAATAGTTTTGTTTGTATTTATATTAAAGTTATTGATTTTTAGTTTTTTTATGGCAAATGCAAACAATTTAAATTACACATGATTAAATTGTTAAAAATTAATCACATTTATTTTTATATCAGCAAAAAAAAAATAAACATTTAAGTATGCAATATTTGCATAACTTAATTTTAATTTAATTTTCTATGTAAAAAAATTTATTTATTTATTAGTAACATAAATAAAACTAAGGGAGAAAATTAAGTCACTAACTAATTTGCTTTTTAATACTTAATAACCACTAATAAATTTTAATTATAATTTCATTCAAAATAATTTTTTTTTTTTTAAATCTAACACCAATTTTGCTTATTTTCTTTTAAAATAGTAAATTTTTACAAAATGTTTCCCAAAGTTTTTACAAAATTTCCTAAAATATTTCAAAGTTGTATAAAAGTTCCCATAAAAATAGAAAATTTCGACAAAAAATTCTTTTAATAGAAAATCTTGAAAAAATGTTCTATAAAAATTTTAACAAAATTCCCTAAAAAAATAGATAATGCTTGCAAAAATCTTATAAAAATAGAAAATGTTTACATGAAACATGAACAACAAAAAAATGTACTTTGGACTTCAAGAAAAATTCTTGACAAAAAGTACGAAAAAAACAGAAGTAAGGAAGAACATTTTAATCAATAAAAAGTGGAAAATCATTAAAAAAGTACATTTCGATTTACCAAAGATTAAATACAATTTGGTTAAAAGATTGATGTTTGACTGTTGACAGCCAGCAGTCGTCAATGGCAATAAGTGTTAAACGGCAAAACCCTCTGAAGAGAGTGAGTGGTTACAATTGAAACATGTAGGCTTAACCAGTCCGTAAAAGCCTGGTTTCGATTCCCGCGGCAGCCAATAATAAAAAATATCAATTAATTTTAATTCATTTCATGTTCTAAAAATTCCTTTCTTCATAAAAAATAATTTAATGAAAATTAAATTTAATGAACTTTACCCTAATTAAAATATCAAAACCAAAACAGTTCAGTAAAATAACCAGAATACTAAAAATAGAAAATGTTTACAAAATTTCCTATAAAAATAGAAAATGTTTACAAAATTTCCTATAAAAATAGAAAATGTTTACAAAATTTCCTATAAAAATAGAAAAAGTTTTACAAAAAAGTTTTACAAAATTTCATATAAAAATAGAAAAATTTTTACAAAAGTTCATATACAAATAAAAAAATGTTTACTAAATTTCCTATAAAAATAAAAAAAATTTTATAAAATTTCCTATAAAAATAGAAAAATGTTTACAAAATTTCCTATAAAACAAGAAAATTTTTACAAAATTTCCTATAAAACAAGAAAATTTTTACATAATTTCCTATAAAAATAGAAAAATTTTAACAACATTTTCTTTAAAAATAGAAAAATTTTTGCAAAATTTCCTATAAAAATAGAAAATTTTGTACAAAATTTCCTATAAAATTTTTACAAAATTTCTTATAAAAATAAAAAATTTTTTACAAAATTTCCTATAAGCTAAAAAATTTTTACAAAACGTCCTTTTTTTATAAAATTTCCTATAAAAATAGAAAAATTTTTATAAAATTTCCTAGAAAAATAGAACAAGTTTTACAAAATTTCCTATAAAAATAGAAAATGTTTACAAAATTTCCTTAAAAAATAAAAAATGTTTACAAAATTTCCTATAAAAATAGAAAATGTTTACAAAATTTCCTATAAAAATAGAAAATGTTTACAAAATTTCCTATAAAAATAGAAAATGTTTACAAAATTTCCTATAAAAATAGAAAATGTTTACAAAATTTCCTATAAAAATAGAAAATGTTTACAAAATTTCCTATAAAAATAGAAAATGTTTACAAAATTTCCTATAAAAATAGAAAATGTTTACAAAATTTTCTATAAAAATAGAAAATGTTTACAAAATTTCCTATAAAAATAGAAAATGTTTACAAAATTTCCTATAAAAAAAGAAACTGTTTACAAAATTTCCTATAAAAATAGAAAAAGTTTTACAAAATTTCATATACAAATAAAAAAATTTTTACAAAATTTCCTATAAAAATAAAAAAAATTTTACAAAATTTCCTATAAAAATAGAAAAATGTTTACAAAATTTCATATAAAACAAGAAAATTTTTACAAAATTTCATATAAAACAAGAAAATTTTTACAAAATTTCCTATAAAACAAGAAAATTTTTACATAATTTCCTATAAAAATAGAAAAATTTTAACAACATTTTCTTTAAAAATAGAAAAATTTTAGCAAAATTTCCTATAAAAATAGAAAATTTTGTACAAAATTTCCTATAAAATTTTTACAAAATTTCTTATAAAAATAAAAAATTTTTTACAAAATTTCCTATAAGCTAGAAAATTTTTACAAAACGTCCTTTTTTTATAAAATTTCCTATAAAAATAGAAAAATTTTTATAAAATTTCCTAGAAAAATAGAACAAGTTTTACAAAATTTCCTATAAAAATAGAAAATGTTTACAAAATTTCCTTAAAAAATAAAAAATGTTTACAAAATTTCCTATAAAAATAGAAAATGTTTACAAAATTTCCTATAAAAATAGAAAATGTTTACAAAATTTTCTATAAAAATAGAACATTTTTAAAAAATTTCCTATAAAAATAGAAAAATTTTTACACAATTTCCCATTTCGTACAAGTTTGTCATTTTTTACGTGTCATCTATTTTATGACTACAGTGACATCAATTCGATGCCACATTTTGTATATTATTAACATTATTTTCATGATTACAATGTGTTATAAGAAGCGAAAATTCCTATATTCTATTTTTTTAAATTATATAGTTAAATACATGAAATTTTTAAAGTAGAATGATTACGAAAACAACATGAGGCATGAAGGTGGTGTCTTATTACTGAGAGTTCTGCTGTAAACAAAGGTCGTAATTCAACAAACGTGAAACAAACATTTGCAACGGGTAAGTTAATAACAATATTCTCTCACTTTGACTTAAGTCAATTCCAATGACTTTGACTTAATGACAAACTGTCATTAAATTGATGCTGATGTGTCCTTTCTCCGATGTTACTGCGTCATCGCACTGAGGACATCATTGATGACATAATTTCATTTTGACCCTGATGACACTTTGGCCAAGTGATGTTAAGGTTGTCATCACAATGATGACAAGTGTCATGGGGTCAAAAACGAAGACACTTGTCATAGTACTGATGTCAAAATACATCAGCGCTATGACGCCTTTTCTATCAGTGTAGTTATGTTTAAGAAATACTTTTATTTGATAAATTTTTAATAATAAAAATTGGAAATAATAATTATTCTTAATAAATAAAATATAAATTTATTCGTAATAATTATTCGCAATTTTTATCGAATAAAAGTTATAACTATTAAGTTCTTGCAAAAAAATATATAAACTCCCATATTGCATATTTCCCTTAAAATTTGTTCCTACTGTTACTTACATTCATGCATATGAGAAAACCAATATGCATTATTTTTAGAATATTTGCATATTATTTGCCCTACCACAAGTCTAAAAACAAACAGAAAATAAAAAATAGAAACCTAAAACTAAATATGTATAACAAAGAAATAAAAAGTTTCTCATGCAAATATAATATCGATTTTGATCAACAAAAGAGCCCAGCAGCATATGCACCGAATATTTCAAAAGACTTTTTCCTATTTTTTTTTTAACAGCCAATAAATATGCAAAATAATCGCTAAGAAAAAAATGCTATCTCCTGTAAAATAAAGAATATAAATGCACATATTTGAATAACTAACACAAATAGAAAAGAATACACTTCATAATGTTCTTTAATTTTAATTTGAAAACAACTATTTACTTAAACTAAAGATTAAAAAAATAAAATGGTTTTAAGAAATGTAAAAGAAAATTTAATAAATAGCTAACAAATTATTAAAGCGTTTTTAAATGACTGCATATAAGACGACTATAAGTGTGAACATCGACATCGATTATGGCCGCTTTTGGTAGAAATTTATAAATAATGATTTTCTTAGAAATATCTGTAACCAAGGACTGGAAAATGTTTGTTTTTATGTTTTTTAAAAAAATATTATTCATTGGTGTTCGAAAAATAATTTAAACTGTACAAAAAACAAAAAAATATTTTGTTTGATATTGTTTCTTTAAGTTCAAAATAATAAAGTTCTCAAAAAAAAATTTTTTAAAAAATATTTTTATTGGACTTTTGTACAAAAAATTACGAACCGAAAATTAAATTTTTTCGTACAAATAAAAATTTTTTCCATAAGTTTAAAAAAATAAAAAACAAACACAAAAAAAGATATTTATTTTTTCAGTACAATATTATTTTGTACATGAAAAGAAAAAAAAATAACCGAAAACTTGAAATTGAACATGACAAAGATAAAAATTATGATTTAAGATTATAAAGATTAGTTTATTATTTTTTGCGATTTAGCGATAGAAGCGATTTTTTCCTGTAAGTTTCTGATTCTTTACAGCTTAAGCATTTATAATAAATAGTAGACTCTGTTATCATGCCGCTGTTAGCAAATTTTTGCGAATTTCCGCTAATTTTGAAATTTTTACCGAATTTAATAATTTTTAAACTTTTAATCAATTTTTTGTATTGCTTAAAATATTAAAAATTTTCTCGAATTTTCATTATTTGTGCCAACTTTTCCGAATTTTTGCAATTTTCGCGTAACTTTGTTGCTCTTTGAGGCAATCGTCACAAATTAAAAATTTTCGCTATTTTACTTTTTAAAATTTTTGCAACGCTTAATTTACTAATAAAATTTGTGCCCTTAACTTCTTTTAAATTTGCATATTTAAAAAAAAAAAACAACAAAAAAATACAAATACTGTTCCAGTGCAGTCGACTTTCAAAATAGTGGTGATTATAAATTTAATTAAAATTCACAATTTAAACTTCAAAATTGAGTTTTCAATGTAAGTTTCTAAAAACAAAAAAAAAAATATATTTCTTTAAAACGTTTTTTAATAACTCTATTGTTTTGAACTTTTAATAACAATTCAAAAAAAAAATGAAAATATTTTTTGAACACCTAAATATTTTTTCATGTACAAAATACATATCGAGCCCTAACCGCGAAAATAACGTAAGCGACATGATTTTCAATTTTCGTTTTTTTTTAAGAAATGACTTTATTGCCAACACTTCCATCATCTCCTAAAATGTAATGGTCACATAAGGTACCGTTACGATTTTATAGCAAGAACAATTTTATTGTAAGCGACAAATTTCATACAAAATTTATATGAAATAAAATTAAAAAGCTCTCTCCTGTAAAATTTGATTTTTGGCGCTTACGTTATTTTCGCGGTAAGGGGTCGATATTGTACTTCAAAAATAAATATCTTTTTTTGTGTTTCTTATTTTTTTTAAACTGATAGAAAAATAAAATTTATTTTGTACGCATGAGTTTTGAATTCTTCAAATGAAAAAATTAAATTTTAGGTTTTCGGTTCTTAATTTCTGATGCCTGTCTGTAACATTTTCCTCTAGATCTTAAAAATATCGCATGTCAAACGAATTAACTTAATAAGAAGGGTACATAGTATGTACTACATACCATTCTCAAAGGAAACCTTCTCGTATTGCTGTTTTTTCTTTATGTATAAATGATGCCGAAATATGCACAAGGCTTGCCAAATATAAAATAAAAAAAATATTGAAAAATGTTGCCATGGTAACATTGCAATGTCTACATAAAAGATAAAAAGAAATAAATTTTAATTGTTTCCACATCCAAATAAAACATGTGATTTGTCTGCAACTTTGGTTACCTACCACTTTAAATTTGAGGTTAACCGAAAAGCATGTAAAATTTAACACATATCAAAAATTTATATCGAAACGAGCTTAGCCCGGTGCGCTTTGCTACCCTTATGGAAATAAATGGAATAATCATGTATTTAAAACAAAAGTACCAAATTTAGATACACTTTTATTCTTCTTCAAATATTTAGAAATTAATACTGTTCTTATATAAGCGGTGACACTCCTACTTTTCTTAACCATTCTACTTTTTACAGATGTTTTGTAAAGATAACCAAACTAGTTGTTTAAAATTTTAATACTTTTACTGTAAACGTTTTCCCGATATACAGAAATTTATTTGTATATTTTGTACATGAGGTGCCACGACCGCATAATCCAGTCCTCTTTTTGAAAGATGTTTTGTTTTGATAACCAACCTATATGTTTCACTTTTAGATACCGTTCTTCAGATGTACTGTAATATATGATGTTTGGCATATTTTGTGTGTATATAACTATGTTATTTGCTTCAAATTTGAAAACTTTTACTGCAATTGTTTTCCAGATATACAGAAATTTAAAGGGTTTTTGTATTGAAGGTGCCACGCCCTCTTTTCCAAACTTGCCCACCTTTTGGCAGATGATGTGTTTATATAACTTAGTTATTCGCTTCAAACTTAAAAACTAGTTATATTGTAATTGTATGCACGCAAAGAAAAAACATGGTTGTGGTTAACATATTCTAAGAGCAACATGTTATGATAAGATTGATGATTGTAGTTATCATATTACGATTAATAATGAATCATATTATGACTAAATATATTCGTAATATTACATCATAATATTTTTTATGTGGCACCTTACAACTTTTTTTTTAATGTAAATACAATTTCTTTAAACTTGTTTTTTAATGGGTATTTTTTTAATTGTTTAACCACACACTAAAGGTAGAAAGTAGTACATAAAGCTGGGATCACACGATTGCCGCAAATGCACCAATATGACACAATTTTTATTGTGCTTTATTGACGCACAATAATGAAGTTGCACCAATCACATATTTTGAAATCACAATATTGCCCTGTTTTAAACAAATTTAATTGCCGCTAGTTGGTACAAAGCGAAATGGTTACAACAATTGCCGCAGCACAGTCACACGATTGTTCTTACTTGACAACTGCGAAAACAGCTGTTGTGGTAGCTTTTTTATTTAATTGAAAGTTCTTGTTGGTTTGTTATTAATTAAATAAAATTAAATATGTATGAGTACTATGTACTTAAACACATTTTTGTTGAATATTTTTATTTAAATTTTTTAAGAACTTTCAAAAATTAAGTCTGTTCAACAATTTCGTATGTTAAGGTTCGCTTAGAAACTTAAATAAAAATATTCGCACTGAATAGCTAAATTTTCTTGTGAACATACATACATACATATTTTGGTAATATGTTGCAACCATAAATAAAAAAAATTTAAATGCATAATAAATAAATAAATATTTATCTTCATTACCTACTAAAAGAAACACAAAAAAGTAAATTTATTAAGAAAAAGTCAAATATTGGTGCGTATTGTGTTGTTTGATTGCCGCACAAGAACACAATAAATATTGGTGCAGTTTTGTTATTTTTATTGACGCGCGGTTGCATAGAAAACAGTCACACGATTGCCGCACCAGGGTTGCATTTGATTGGTAAAAGTAAGCACAATATTGTCCTTGATTGGTACATGAGCCAATTGGTTGTGCAGTCACACGATTGGGGTATTAAAAAGTATGAAAATTGGTGCATTGCGGCAATCGTGTGATCCCAGCTTAACACGCGTTAATTCGTCGATGTGTGTCGTGCGTTTAAAAACTTTAGCGCATGAAAAATTGGAAGTTAAGCAACTCGCGTTACAAAAGCCGTTCCTGTCAGCCGTTCCTGTTTTTTTGTGTTTTTTTGTTTACTTATTTGTACATTAAAAACGGATTCGAAAGTATATAAAGATTTTTTATTTTATTAAATTTATTCTTTTTATATAAATATTGTATGTTTTTTAAGCTCTTCAATAAGTTTTTCTTACATGATTCACCATTTTGTTATATTATTCTTTTTATTGTCAGCTGATTAGTTGTCAAAAATACACAACGCGTTAAAAAGTTCAAAGTAAACCAACTTTCTGGCGCAAACGCGTCAAAATATTTTGCATGTAGCTTGATATATGAAAATGCACTAGCTTAACTTTTTTTGACAAACAAATAATTCGATATGCACATTTAAAAGAAACGATACAACTGATGCAAAATTTTTTACAAATGGCGATAACAAAATATTATTAGAGTAAAGATATTTTTATTGCATCTAAAGCATACTTTGACTACACGTATAGAAAGTTATCATGTTATGGCTATTAAATATCATTAAATGGTTGTAAATAATATAATATGTTTTCAAAGTTATCATTATTTAGTTGTTAGAAAAATAAATATTTTTTAGTCAACAATACTTAAATTTATGATTGCGATAAACATTTAAATGTTTACAGTAACTATAATATTGCTTATGTTTAATAAAAAAAAGTTTTTGTGTACGACAACAAAATATTGATACAATAAACATACTGTAGTTGCCGTTACCATGCCCAACCATAGTTTTTCGTTGCGCGTGGTAGCTGCAACGCCAATCTAATGGTATCAAATTAGAAAATTTTTACTGTAATCATTCACTAAATATAAGGAAATTCATATTGTCTCTGTAGAGGAGATGCCACGCCCACTAACAAATATCTATAGCCTATGCGCCGGCTGATAAGGAAAATGCTGTGAATATTTTATGAAAATAACTTTAGTAGTTTGAAAGTTTGAATAGCGAACAAACATACAATCAAACGCATTTTAATTTTTAGATACATAGAAAGATAGATAGATTGATAAATATTGCCATTGAAATTCTATTACTTTAGCGAAAATGTACAAAAATAAAAGAAAAGCACGAAAACAATTACATATTTATAATGTTAAATAAACTGTTAACACTTCAAGATTGCGCGTGTTTAAATTTGATTAAAAAATATTAGAAAACTAATTTACCTTCATACTTTCGATAAGTAAATTTTTTTTTTTTACTATTTTTTACCATTTACAAGGGGCTAAAAAAATAAATTGATTTTTTTTTTTAAACGTACCGGCTTGTTTTTTTAAATAAAAGAAAAAAACTAATACTGTGAAAAAACAAATTTTCCATTAATCGATTAATCGAGATAAATTATTCGAATTATTCGTTTATCGAAAATAAGAAATTTTAAATTATTCGAACAGTTAATCGCCCATAATTAATCGATTAATTGAACAACGGTTAATCGTTCGAATACCCGAGCTTATAGACCTATATGACTCAACTTTTGTGCGATCCTTTCCTGGTTTACGTATCATGGTAGCTAAGATAACCTTTCATTCTTGGCGTAAAGTTAAATTAAAAGAATAATTTTCTTTGCTATGCTGGGTAGATCCAAAAGCATTTTGTAACTGATCTTATCAAAACCAGGGGCATTCTTGGGGTTTAAGAATAGTTTAGAAGAATAGCTGCTTTAACAGCAACAGGTGGTAACTCGACCTCAATATCGTGAGATATTTTTGGGGTAAATACATTTTTTAAATGATTAACAAATAGATTTCCTTTTTCAATATCCTTTCTTGCCCAACTTTCATTCAAGTTTAGAGGTAACTGGCCTTTTGAGATTTTTAGCTGCACGCCACACAGTGGTATTTTTTTGGCAAAAAGTCTATTTTTTACAGTTATTTTTTGGAAATCTAATGATGCAATTCTGTAAAGAACTGTTTCATTAGTAGAAAACCATGATTTGTTTTCGAATAAAATAAAATTTTGTATAAAAAAGAGTGTGTTAAAGTTATCTAAATATGTATTATGCAACGAAAACTGATGAAAATTTTACTACATTTCAGTTGTTTATACAATAAATATGGTTCAACTATCAATAGTTTTAGAGTATTTGTATTAAAATATAGTATTTTAAATTTAATAGGAAAGAAAAAATATTTAAATTATATATATAGTTTAAGAGATCTGAGCAAATCAAAATGACTCCAAAAAATTTGGCCATTGCAGTTTTCATTAGAAAAAAAATAAGTTAGCTCGGTCTACCTCCGTGTTGGTAATACTACTAAATGAAAGTTTGGAATGTTTTCTTTCATTTTATGTAAAAAAATTCTGCGACTTTTTGCGATCGCTGAACAAACTTATAAATTTTGTGATAAAACTCACGTATTTTTTGTGAATATTTACAATAAACTGCAATGCATATTTACAATAAAAGGTTTTGTATACTTTTAGGCTTTTACTTTTACTTTTTAATAACTGATTGACAGCAATATCGAAAAAGTGCATAACAAAAAAAGAAAAACAAAACCATATGATTATTTGAAATAATAATATTTGCCAAAAAAAGTTTAAGAAAATTATTAAACGTAACTAATATTTAAAATGGGTTCATTTTGTGTTTCATATAGTGAATTGTGCAAGGAACTTATAAATTGCAATAATAATGTGGATTTATTAACTGATTTCATAAAAACAAAAAACATGGTGCTTACTATTAAAGAAATTCAAATTGTGAAAAAATCAGTTCAAAAGCGATTTCTTAGTCACTTTTTTAAACGTTGGGCCGAATCTCACAGAAACCAATCATATTTCTTTAAGAAAAATTACACTTGGCTAAAAAGTACGTTTCAAAACAAAATAATTAATGTGTACTTTGAATATAATTGAAAATTTTTAGATATATTTGAAATATCGCTTGCTGATGAGCAACCTAGTTGTTCAACAAAAATGGGAAGGCCAGCTAAGGAATTCGGCGATTGCGCTGATCGTAGTAAATGTGTAGAGTGGGTGGGTGGAGGGCGTGGCCAATTTCGATGAAACTTTATATTTTTCTTAATTGAGCTAAATAAAGGCTCAGAGCAAAATTTCATAAACTTTGGGCCCAAAAAAAATTTTGGGTTCTATGGGCGGTGGGTGGAGGGCGTGGCCAATTTTGATGAAACTTTATATTTTTCTTAATTAAGCTAAATAAAGGCTCAGAGCAAAATTTCAAAAACTTTGGGCCAAAAAAAAATTTTGGGTTCTATGGGCGGTGGGTGGAGGGCGTGGCCAATTTCAATGAAACTTTATATTTTTATTAATTGAGCTAACCAAAGGCTCAGAGCAAAATTTTAACATTCTACGAGCACTCCTTATATTTTTTGCCAAACATTGTATGGACAAATCCCTCTGTGCGCCATAATGAGTAGTCTGATTGTGGAGTTGCATCAAGTTCCTTAAGATAGTTTTCCAGAGTCTTTTTTAGCTTTTTGTACACTCTTCTAATAAATTCTTTAATGGGATCTGTGCAACTACCACTCTCTTCGAGCTCTCTTTTTTTCAGACAAGAGACGCTCTACATTTATTGAATATATTATATTTTTTTTTTTTTTGAGGGTTATGCTGGAACATCAAATTTAAGATAACTGTCAAAATTAACAATAGAGATCAACATTCTCCGATTTACTAAGTGCGAACCTGATCGCGAATTCCGTACGGAGTTAAATGTGTTTTTTTTTTTTAATTTGTTAGACTTTGTGTCATAGCCGTACTCATAGACTTTGTCAATCATAATGACAAAATCTCTGTGTTAGACTTTGAAAGATGAAATATCATTTTTAGTGTATTTAATCATGCATTGTTTTTCCACAGAAATCATGATTGGAGGTGTTGTCATGGTTTAAGCCAAAATCCGTAGTTTTTATTTCTGTGAAAGACTTCAAGGCAAAAAAACTCTATGAAAATATCAGGGTTTTTTATATTTAACCCTGAAAAATTTCATAATAATAACCACAACTTTGGTCATAATCAAAGTCATTGCCATATTTTTTCCAAGGCCGTATGAATGGCCATATTCGTTGTGTTTTTTTTTTATCTTTTTAAGACTTTGAAGGACAACACTTTTTTGGTATACCTTGACGACAGACAATACATATCACGTTTTTCTTATACATATTTAACCCTGAACTATTTTCCTACAAACATTTAAATGTTTGTTTGAAATCAATCGGTATACCTAAAAAAAATTACTGAATTAAATATCATATCATTAAAAATTTGGATTAAAAACCACAAATAGTTCAACAAAATAACCACAATACTTATCATAGCATACTTTAAAGCTGTTTTCTTTTATATAAAAATAATGCATACACACAGGATAAACTATTTATTTAAAGCTTTTTTCAATTGTTTTTCAAAAATGTTTGGCATACAATTTAATTTCTTTTAAGTTTTAAATGAAATAAAAAGTTTTTTAGAAATAGTAGTTTTTAGAAATTTGTTTTTTTTTTAAATCATATACAAAAACTTTTAAAAACCATATTTAGTCATTATTTTTAATGAAGGTTAAGTTTTGATTCCAATGCGATACAAAACAACAAACAACATTTTAATTAAAACTTTATAGCGTAAATGACATTTAGAAACAAAGAAATAAAATTCAAATACATAATTATAAAAGGTTTTTTATACATATTTCAACTACACATACAAATGACACAATTTTTTTTTAGTTCTTTTATACAATCGTATTATATTCATTTTATAGTATATACCCAGTAAACAATTTGAGCTAACGCGTTTGGTGTTTGACAAAAGGCCCAACCATAATATGCGACCTACTCCGAGAAAAGGGACCTAGTATGTCAAAGAACGGGTTTGGACTTAAGAGTGGATTTTGGTACTTAAAAAGTTGTTTAATAAGATGAAATGAGTTAGATTTCTGATAAAAATGTATTTACCCCAAATCGCATCTCCCAACTGAAGGTGTGTTTACAGTAATAATGCGTTATGAAACTTCAAATGCGTTTTTCTCAAAACTTCATTTTCACACACTACGTCCGTTTTCTCGGAGAAGGTCACATATGCATGAGGTCGCTTGAGTAAAATTAAGCAATTGCGCGAATACATATAAAACATATGGGGCAACTATAATCTACATAATGAAACTTTTCGTCTAGTTTCGTCAAATTTCATTTGCTTAAAGAGCTAAAATTAAAAAGAAATTGATTGAACTGGCTAAAAAAAGAAGAATCAGTTTTAATTTTATTGAAAAAACGTTTTTAACCTTTTATCATAAAAATATTTTGCCAATTTTAATTTTACATATTTTTGTAACAAATACACAATTGAAAAATTTAACTAAAAAAGTTGATGATATTTTTGTACTGTTTTCTTTTGAGTTTAACGATACTTCGTTCTTGATTTGATAACGTGTGAATACATATACCAACATTTATTTGAGTTTTCACAACACTGAAAAAATAATTTCGATTCGATCAGCATCGACTAAAGGAATTATAAATAAAATTGTTGTCAAATCGAAAAAGTATTCTATCACGACTGCCAGAATAAGCCCCCAGATTTTTGTGCGACAACAAATATTTCTATTCGAATTTTTTTAACAGAAATTTTTATTAAATTCTGTTTTACAAATCTAATGAGTAGGGAAACCAAAAAAAAGCAAATGCTTATTTTTTGGTTTACAAGATAGAAAGATTTTGATTGAACACAAATTCCGATCATAAAAAAACAAAGAAAATTAGCAATATTTGCTAGGGCTTTTTTTTGCTTATTTTGGCAATATCGGCTTTTTTTAGTTATTTTTTCGATATCGGCTTTTTTAAGATAATTTTTAATTTTTTTCATACGAAAAAACTTATAAAATAAAATTTTATTATTTTTTTTATGTGCATTTTTTTTTTATAAATACTAAAAAATCAACAATTTCTGAGCTGTAACAACTCTGGTTATAAAAATCGTTCAACGTTATGGTAATGTTTTGTGCTTCCCTTGAACAATATCATCCCAAAAACCTATATTATCTCTGTATGTTATTATAGCTACACTCAAGAGTGGAGAGGGTATTATGCATTTGTGCTGATGTGAGAAACACCTTAAAATGTTGGCCCTATACTATACCGATCAACTTAGAATCACTTTCTGAGTCGATCTAACGATGTTCGACCGGCTGGCTGGCTGTCCATGTAACCTCGTGCGCAAAGTACAGGTCGCAATTTTAAAGATAATTTAATGAAATTTGGTACGTGTGTTCTAATTGGCACAGGGGCGAATCGGTCCATAATTTAATATAGCCCCCATACAAGCTGCTATCCGGAAGAGGGTCTTTGTGCCCACTATCAAACCAATTTTTTTTTTTTTTTTTTTTTTTTTTTTTTTTTTTTTTTTTTTATTTGAAAAAATTTTGTAATAATAAAAGCCTTCATGGCCAAACCATAATATTACAATAGATAATTTTTAAAGTTTAATATGGAACCCTATATTAATAATCTAAAAATATTTTTAACTAATATAATATGGCATCAACTTACAACAATTTATAAAACAAATATAATTAATAAGTATAACGTAAAAATTAGACCACATTGTCAACGATTTTATTAAATGGTATTGAAATACCCAATTAAAGCTTTCTGATAGCTATTAGGAGACAAACGATAATTCCTTAGTATATGAGGCAAATGATTCCACACTCTGGCAACTCTAACAAGGACCGACCTTTCAAAAAACGAGTTATAAATTCTGGGTATAAAAATTTGCATATTCCTTGAAGAATGCATAAATTCAAAGCGTTGAACTAAAAACGAAGGTGTTGAATTCTTTATAAGTTTGTAAAAGCTCATAAGAATTTTAATGGTTAGAAAATCAGAAAAATTGCAACCCAAGAATTGAATTACATGGGCTGTAATATGATCTCTAACTCTTAGATTAAATACAAATCGAATGACTTTATTTATTAAAAGTTCCACTCTACGAATATTACCGTAAGAGGTACTAGAATAAATTTCTAAACAATAAGATATCTGCGACATTAGAAGTGCATGGGCCACTTTACGTCTTATCAGAAATGGTAAATATACATTAAGGGAGTATAAACGACGAAGAGTAAAATTAACACTAGAAATTACCTTGTTAATATGAAAGGTATATGAAAGTTTATCATCAAGTAACACACCTAAAACTCGCATTTTCTCAACCCAGTCTATACATTGGCCACCAATTTGAATACGAAAACGCGGAGAAACCAATCCCCCAAAGCCCATGACATTTGTCTTAGATAAATTTATCCGTAGGCAATTCGATTGCATCCATTCCTCAACCAAACTCAGGGTATTGTTTACTACATATTGAAGATTCGCAGAAGATTGTGAATCAAAAAATAAAAGCTGAATATCATCAGCATATGCATAAGCTTCGCATGTTCTCGAATCAAGAATGGAAAATAAGTCGTTCATATACATTGAAAACAACAATGGTCCTAATACTGAACCTTGAGCAACACCCGTATAAATTGATCGTAAATGTGATTTATTTTTATTAATTTCAACAAATTGCGTACGTCCCAATAAATACGATAACATAAGATTACAAGATGTGCGATTAAACCTAAATATTGAATTCAATTTTCTTACCAATATTGTATAATCTATACGATCAAAGGCTTTTGATAAATCAAGAGAGACTAGTACACAAGTAGAGTTTTTTTTTTCCCGGACTTTTTCGATTCCCGGGAAAGCGGGAAATTTTTTTAAATTTCCCGGGATCCCGGGATCCCGCTCCATATAAATAATACAAAGGAAATTTTGTTATTAATTCATGAAAAAAACTTTTATAAAAAAACGTAAGGGAACTTGTTTACAAAGAAAGTAAAAGAAATGGTTCAAAATGAATTGAAGATTGAAATAGGAACTTGAATTATTATTACCTCACGCCTTTATTCCCTATTATTATGCTTTTATTCAGTATTATTATGCTCTGGATAATTCATAAAACAATAATAAAAACAAAATAAATTATTACGCTCTGGATAATTCATAAAACAATAATAAAAACAAATTAAAAATTAAGGTACTCAAGATATGAAATCAAAAAGTTAATTAATAAAATAGATAAAATACTTTAAAGAAATATATAGCATTTTTTAATGGCTTAGGAAACAACTTTCTAATACACTCAAAGCGCTTTGTAAGTCGTCAAAAAGTATATTCCTGATTTTATTTACTAATTATCATGTTTCCGAAAAATTTCGTTAATTTTTTACCGTAGTTGGACAAATAATTAAAAGTGCACCGTTGTAGCTTCGGATTCACAATCAGAAGCAATTTTTTCTTTTTTATATACAACGTCTATATCAGTCAAATGTATGTCAAGGTTGATGCAAAAATAGCATCAACCGGACTGCTTCTTCCAAACCTTTTCATTTCAATAGGTCCATTTGTAATCTTTAGGACAATGTGTTTTTCAAGTTGTATGTTGTAGTATCTTACACGAGTTTCCAAAATGTTATTTTATTTCGGTTTCCCCGCACTTCACGGGTATATAAACCAACACAAATTGAAATTGAAAATTTGTGTTTATCACCTAATAAACATATCGCTCCTTCATTGCATCATAGTCATATCTCAAAATTGTAAGTAACTTTAGCAAAGATTTCTTTCATACCTTCTCGTATTATATCTCAAACTGAACCGAAGTTATACCAAAATATATCTTTAAATCGGTACAGTTTTAAAACTTTAAACGCATTTTGCCAAGATCGTTTGTTTTTGTAGATATGACTTTGTTGCAATAAAGGAGCGATATGTTTAGGTATCTCCTGTTTTTAAGACTTGTTCATGGACAATGAAACTTTACTGCCTGCATCTTATTTTGAATTAATGTACTTTATTAACTCTTCACTTCACTAAATGTAATAATTATCAACTGTTGCACTGCCCATTCTGCTTTTAGTAGATTTATTGCATCAGGAGACATTGATTTAAATACATGTACTCACTTCTTGTAATTGATCTAATCAATCCACAAACCATCCACAGATGCTAATTTTTAGAGAATAGAAAACTAAATTTCAAAGTATAAATAGCTATTTTCTGAAATTATGAGGAATTTTTTATTTCCCGGGATCCCGCAAGAAAAATCCCGGGAAAACGGGAAATAAAATAATGGAAATTCCCGGGAATTCCCGGGACGGGAAATCCCGGGAAAAAACCCTATACACAAGGTAAATTTAAATTAACCTTCTCTCTTATCATCTCAGTAAGACCTAATAATAATGACGAGGTACTACAATTTATTCGAAACCCAGTTTGTCTATCAGCCAGTAACAAATGTTGAGAATTGTAAGTCGAGATTTGAGAGTGGATAACGTGTTCAAAAACCCTTGAAAGTGCTGGCAAAATACTTATTGGCCTAAGATTCGTTAAATCCCAGCCAGTACCAGTCTTAGGAATTGGAATTACTTTGGCACATTTCCAACTATTAGGAAACGTAGAGGTAGTAATTATAGAATTAAATAAGTGCAAGATATAACCCGATATAAGTGGAAAAATCAATTTGTAAAACTTAAATGGTATTTCATCAACCCCACTACAATTACTTTTTATTTTTCCAAATGCAACACATAGATCAGAAAGATTTACACAATAAAAAGAAAAACCACCATACTGATCAGATAATAATTCATTTTCTATACTCCTATTGGACACTCCATTTAACCCGTTACGGAAATGGTCATTTATTAAATCAGGATCAATGTCATTATTTGCACGGGAAATATCACTCAACCCAGAAGAACGCAAATGCAATTTAAGACATAGATAGATCCCTATTCATATAGACATACACTCCCGAAACTTGTACTTTTTATAGTGTTGTGTATAATTTTTATGTGTTTATGTTTTTAGTAGTGAGCCTTTTTATCAACTTGTTTTGTTATTTGCTTGTTTAAGTTCTTTTCTCTCGAAAATTCCATAGCTGTATTCTTACGATCAAATTCCTCAGTCTGTAACGTCTTTTACCATCATACTTTGTAACGTCTTATTTCTTTTTAAATAAAGTTTTTGTATAAAGTAACGTCTGTTAGTTCCACTTCTCTCTGTTTTTGGTATAGGAACGTCTTATTTTTTGCTTTTTTAATATAGTTTTAGCTATTTAGAATTTCTCTGTATATCAAATATTGTTAATTTCTGTAAATTTTGCGGTTTTACACGAAGTTGTAACAAAATTGAAAACAAAAAATCTTTCATTGGGTTTCCAAGTGAACAAAGTTATGGACCGTAAGAAAAATGTCCCGTGTTCCAGGGGATATAGGAGACAAAGTTAATACAAAATTTAAATGAGTTTCATTAAAACGTGAAGGATTTTCGGTATTAAAAGATATTGGGGATATTTTGGGAGGCAGACGGAATTATGAGTCCAATCGTATAAAATATACTTCAGAGCAAATTCTCAATTTTAAATATGCTCCCTTAACATCTGTAGACGTAGGAAGAACTTTTTCTATGTACAAGAACTTGCTGACTCCAAACAGACATAGTTGTCTTTTCGAAAATTTATTGCATCAACTTATAATTTACTATAAAAACGTATTAAACGAATTAAGTGGAAAATAAACAAGTTTAAATTGCTTTTTTTTTAATTTTAACAGCTTATTTTCATGTTTTTAAACGCTTTTTTTAAGAGCTTAAAACTGTTTTTTTTTGTGCTATTTTTTGGTTGCCCTGCTAATGAGTTTTCCAAATTTTCTTGAACCAAGAATTCCGACTTCAATGTCGATCCCTCTTTATAATTCATAGGACGTATTTGGTCAACTTGTAACAATTTTCGGTACGATTTCAGATAAAATTCGGCAAAAAATGTTTACTTGGCATATATGAGTATGTATGAATGTGATTGTGTAAAGGACCCATTAAAAAAGATTAAAAGATTTTTATTTTTTGAATCAAAATACTAATATTTTGCGTGTTAAAGTACAGTTTGAGTACTTAAATTAAAATGACTGGCATGTATTTTAAAATAATATTTTGTCGCTTCTTTTTTTCCGCAAAATAATCATTATGACTATTTTTCATATCTGAATTAATTTATTAATTAAACAAATAAATGTAAACATTTTTATATTATTATATACATATATATATCTTTTTTTTTAATGGTAATATTCTTTTTTGTAAGTTTGATGTTTTACCAACTACCAGCAACCCAGCCAGCAAAAAACCCGGTTACAAGTTAATTAGTTTTAATTAAAATATTATTTATAATAACAATTATAAAAATTAACATAATTGCTTTAATATGTTTTTTTTATATTTTTTTTTTTTTATTAATACCTGAAGGGTGGTGCCACAAAATGCTTGTATGCAAATTTATTTTAATTAGTCATGACTTTTCATTCGTTTACGCTGTCATTTGTTTATTTCTGGCTGGGGTTAGTTTTCATTAAAATTTATTAACGATTGAGCATTTAGGGTTAAACAGTTAAATGGCCAAATAAGACGACATTTTTAGTCAAAGTATTTATGATATCTTAAGAACTTTTATAGTCATAAATAAAGGGTGTTTTTTTAAGCCCGAAAGAACTTGAAATTGTAAAAAATAACACAAAGAATTAAATTGTAATCAAAATCAAAATCAAAATTTTTTTATTCGAAAGATCAATACGTGACATTAACATTTGAAAATGATTTCGGGCATATGGGCACCGCGGCTGTTCTTGACGAAGCGCATTCTGGACGTCCAATTTTGGGCCACTTTTTCGAGCATTGCTGGCCGTATGTCACGAATAACACGAACAATGCTGGCCTCCAAGGCGTCAATTGTTGCTGGTTTATCAGCATAAACCAGTGACTTCACGTAGCCCCACAGGAAATAATCGAGAGGTGTCAAATCGCACGACCTTGGAGGCCAATTGACAGGTCCATTTCTCGAAATCAACTTATCGCCAAATTTTGATTTCAATAAGTCGATGGTTGCGTTCGCCGTATGGCACGTAGCGCCATCCTGTTGAAACCACATCTCCTCCGGATCAATGTCATCCATATTTTCAAACAAAAAATCATTGATCATGGTGCGGTAACGATCTCCATTGACCGTAACGCGAGCTCCGGCCTCATTTTTGAAGAAATAAGGTCCGATGATGCCACCAGCGTGAAAACCGCACCAAACGGTGCATTTTTCTGGATGTAATGGAGTCTGTAGGGTCTCTTGTGGATTGGTCTCGCTCCATATGCGGCAATTTTGCTTATTAATAAACCCGTTAAGCCAAAAATGCGCCTCATCGCTGAACACAATTTTGCGATTTAAATTTGGATTAAATTTTTAAAGTTTTCAAAGTAAATTTGGATAATTTCGTAGCGTTGTTCAAGCGTGAGTCTATTCATGATGATTTGTCAGAGTATACTGAAACGATAAAAAAAAATATTTCATCAAAATTTATTTTTTTTGTGTTACTTTTTACAATTTAAAGTTCTATCTAGCTTAAAAAAACACCCTTTATAAATTAATTTATGAAGATTGCGTTTGTTTTCTAGATTTGAGAAAGCAGTCAATTTTTTCGGAGGGTTTTTCAATTGCTTTGGACTTTTCGGTTAAAATAAATAATAAGTGATAAAGATAACTCAGCTGCCTTGCATTTTCAAACAAAAAATTTATTTTATCGACATTTTACTTACGAAAAATTTAAAGGCCCAACCATAATATGCATATCATTGCTTAACCTACTGTCAAAAATTAACAAAAAGTCTCTCAAATGTATTTAAAAAAACAAAAACAAAATAAAAAAACATTTGATTCCGTACGGAATGTGCGATTAGATTCGCACCTTGCTTAAGCAAATGACAGTTTCATTAAACTTAGCAAAAAGTTTCCTTAAGTTCAATATGGTTTGCCTCATATAATTAACATGTATTCGCACATTTGCTTAAGCCAACCTAAGCACATTATGGTTGGGCCTTAAGAGTTCTCATTATACCCAGGCTGTTTAAATCAACACTTCTTACGATTATCTATAACTGACAACAACTACATATTGTCGTTGTCCTAATCGTTAATAAATGCAATCGTAATCATAGTCAAATTCATAAAGTAGTCGCAGTTGTAGTTGTAATTGTAATAATGTTCGTACACGCAGAGAAAAAATATGGTTGGGCATGGGGACGGCAACAACACTATGTTTAATGTAACAATATATTGTTGTCGTACACAAATAATTGTTATTTTTATTTAATATCAACAATATTATAGTTACTGTAAACATATCAATGTTTATCGCAATTATGAATTTGAGTATTGTTGACCGAAAAATAATTATTTTTCTAACAACTTAATTATGATAACTTTCCAAACATATTATATTTCTCACAACCATAATTTAATAGCCATAACATGATAACTTTCTATACATTTATCATATTATGTTAAAGATGCAATCAAACTATTTTTACTCTAATCATATTATGTTAGCGCCATTTGTAAAATAATTTTGAAGAAGTTGTGTCGTTTTTTTATTTGTGAGCGGTTAAACAATTAAAAGATAAAATTCCATAAAAAAATAAGTTTAAAGAAATTAAAAAATTAAAATATTAGCGGAGTTCATTCAAGTATTAGTGATGTAATAGTGCAAATGCAAAATATCATAGTTTCTTGTAAAATCCAACAACAAACCACACAGAGATTTCATTATATTTTATAAAAGTGCTACGATATTTCTGTGGTTTTCATGGGCAACCGCGTATGTCTTAAAACAAATTGTTCAGGAAAGCCGAAAACCCATTCTACATCAAACTATTTTAAACTTTGTCATTACGTTACAAAACGGAATTGATCCATCTTTTTTCAAAAAAATATAAAGAGCGTTTAAAATTAGGCAATATGGCATCAACATCTTAAAATCAAAAAAATGGACACACGCGGTTGCCCATGAAAACCACAGATTTTTCATTTGCTCTTTTGCAAGCCTTATATTGAACTCCGCATTTGATTAACATTAAAAAAGCCACAAAATAAAAAATCGATTCAAAAATATTTAAATTTATTTTGTATTCAATATGTGTGTTGTTCGACCTTTTGTTGTAATTTTAATGTGAATAATTAGTGGAGCTCAAGGTCAGTTTTTTTATTTTTTTTTTTTTTTTTATTTTTTTATTTATTTAAAAAATGTTTCCAATATTTCGAGATTCACTGGATCTCATCTTCAGGGTACTACAATTATAGTTAACAAAAATATAAAAAAAATAAAAACATAATTTTAACATTACATGAATACATATTGTCCCACTGTGTCATAACAACATATAAACAGAAATAAGCACACAAAAATGAAAAACTTACAAGAGGAACAATAATAAAAAACACGTCTCACACGGTTTTACATTTAAAACCGCACTAATTCTTTATTCTATTTTTGTTTATTATATGTCTATATTGTTTTGCTGAGCTCGTCTCTAAATCGCTCTTAAAGTTCATTCGGTACTCTTTGCTTGTGTTTATTATATTTAACATTTCTAGTGTATAGCGTCTATGGTATTTTTCCTCTCTTTGTAATATCTCCACATTATCAAAGTTTGGTGTGTGCCCTTTCTCCGTAACTTCTAGCCCATTGTGCAGAAAAAGGGCACACACCAAACTTTGATAATGTGGAGATATTACAAAGAGAGGAAAAATACCATAGACGCTATACACTAGAAATGTTAAATATAATAAACCAGTGTTGCCACCTTAGGTGTAATTACACATATCATGTGTAATTTTTGTTTTCATGTGTAGCCCTTGTGTAATTGGCTCCATGTGTAATTCATGTGTAATTTTAAATTTTAACGTTTTGTAGCACTGATTTTTGTTATTATTTTGTCACAAGATGTAAAAAGGTTTAATATTCTTGGCAAAACTTTAAAATTTAATTAATAGAATGGAAGCGTTAAAAGAGCTAAACTAAAAATGGTTGGATCATTAACTACTAACCATTTGGCATTTAGATAGATTTTGTCACAATTTATTACCTATAACGACAAAACATCCCGGGTTCATTCTCGTTTTTTTCATTGACTGCAAAAGAAATGTTTGAGCTTCTCAAAAGCACATCTATAGAGAAATGGATTCTTTTTGAAAATCTAGTTGGATGCACCAGATACACCTAATGTTATGTTTGGGCAGTATAATTCAGATGTTAAAAGACAAAAAGCTATATATTGCTTTCATAAAATGCTCGTAGCGTCAAAGGCCTGTCTGAACATTCCAACATATTTCGAAAATTTACTTCGCAATATTATATCTTGTTTTATTAGAAGTAATGCTCGGCAAACTTAAGTAGTTTCAAGAATACATATTTTCGCGACAACGTGCACTCTTACATTTTGAAAAACTTTAGCTTCATAGTAATTTGGAGCCAGAATATTATTGGCAAAAGGTTTTTAAAATAAAAAATTCATTGGAAGACAGATTATTTAAAATAGTTATTTTTGTTTTAGTCTTTTCAAATGCTGCTGCGGAAAGAATATTGAGCAATTTAAACAATTGTACGATAGATTTAAAAAGGAATACATAGAAATGGTGACCCAAACTTTAATATTCCAATCATTATAAACAAAAAGTAGAAGCTTTAAATAATTGGAAAAATCAGAAAAAAAATCTATTTCAATGTAAATGTGATGTATTTTACTTTCTTTATTTTTTAGTAATAAATTACTTAAAAAAATAGTATGAATTTTTTGTTTTGAACCGTTATTTTTTTAAAATTAAAAAACAATGAATGACTAGTTAATTTTTTGGAAAAAAACGCATTCGCTTTTGTTTTTAACTAAATCAAAAGTTTATACATTATAAAATTCAAAACAAAACTCGTGAGATTGCAAATAAAAGATTGCATGTGTAATTTGTATTTTCATGTGTAATTTTGGCATAATCCATGTGTAATTTACCATTTCGTTGGTGGCAACACTGTAATAAACACAAGCAAAGAGTACCGAATGAACTTTAAGAGCGATTTAGAGACGAGCTCAGCAAAACAACCCAGCGGTCAAAAAGTTATTACAAATTGAAACACATCCGATTGTTTACAACAGTCATAACCACTCCATATACTCGCGAGCCAGTCTATAATCGTATTTTTCACACAGACACGGTCGGCAATTCACATGTATACAACAATTTTGTTCGTTTCAAAACATCAGTCTATCATCAGTCTCTGCTCAAGCTTTGTGAAAGCAACATCACGCACGCTTGTTTAGTATTGTTTTTGTTTTTTTTTTCGTAATCAACACAAAAGCACACACAGCAACAAAGTTTATACTTCTTGGGAACTGATGTTTTTTTTTAAATAAATATTTTACACTAGCTGGCCCGGTTACCCGGCGTTGCACGGGATCAAATAATTTTATTAAAAAAAAATATATATTGAAATAAAAAAAAAACAAAAATAATTGACAAGAAATTTATATAAAAAAAAAAATTGTATGGGAGGTACCACGTCCCTTTGTCCAATCTTGACCTAATATAGCATACTTGTCCTTCTTGGTCGACAGTACATACTGTGAAATTTCATGAAGATCGGGTCAGTAGTTTAGACGCCTATACGGAACAAAGATATATACATTAAATTTTATATATTAGATTGTTACACAGTGTACAATTCGGCAGCGACCGCAGCTTCTGTTTGCGACCGCACACAAGCACATAATATCTTTGTGTACGTGCGTTCGGGGCTTGGTTAACACTGGTTTACAATAATGTCAATAGGAAAAATAAAAAACAAGTTCGTTAATCGCATACAACTAGCATCCAAATCAGATTAGTCTTACTGATATCCCGTTGTTAAATAAAATGTAAATAAGAATCAAAAACAAAACAAACGCGAATAAAATGTTGCCATCGCACTAGCATCTGATTTGGATGGCTTAGTAATGTATCATATTTTTTTGTACATTTTCAATTGTGTATTTTACTTGTTTTCTTCTACTTTTTGTTCCGTTATTTTTTAAATTTGTTCTTTGAAAATTTTTAAGTAAAAGTTCAAAGTGTAAAGTGCGTTCAAAAGTGCAAGTGAATAAACAGTGTAATTGTTATTAAAAAATAAATAAAAATTATTAAATAAAAATTTATTAAAAAATATAAATATTTTAAGTATTAAAAATTATAAAAATTGTAAGTGATTCTGAATATTTTCTCTATTGTAGTTACCTTTTTGTATTATGTTTTTTTTATGTTAAAGTCAAAAATGTTTGGATTTAGTAAAAGGAATTTAAGAAGATTAAAAAAAATAGAGTCTGAACGTTTGCAAGAAAATGTGGAAATGGCCTCCGAAGAAAATTTGGAAAACAATAATATTGGTTTTAATATTGAAAATAATAATGATGATTTTAACCAGTCATTATCAGGCTGTGAAAGTGTTTTGGAAATAAGTACAGGAGAATTAAAAACTAAGTTGGCGTGTTGGTATAGAAAATATTTGCCGGGGAAGAGATGCTGCAACGAATTATTACAGATTCTTCGGTCAGAGGGACTGGACGTTCCAATGTCTGTGAATTCTTTTAATGAAAATAAAAAAATGGTTACAAGAGTTGTAACACCTGGAACGTATTTTCACATTGGCATTAAAAGTCGGGTACTAAATCTGAAAAATGAAATTATTTCATTGCAGTTAAAAGAATTGCTGTTAGATATTGGCATAGATGGTTTACCACTTTTCAAAAGCTCTAGATCAACCTTGTGGCCAATTATGGGGCATTTTTATGACTTTCCGGATTCTGAAGTTTTTCTAATTGGCACATATCTTGGCAAAAAAAAACCTTTAAATGTTGAGTCATATTTGCACGATCTAATGTATGAAGTTGATAAAGACCAGCATTTAATTGATTTAGGTAGCCTGAAAGTGAAACTTCGAATAAGAGCTTTCATATGTGACAGTCCAGCCCGAGCATTTATATGTGGAATTGTTGGCCACAATGCATTTCATGGATGTTCTAAATGTATGCAATTGGGAAGCACGTATGGAAGAACAATAATTTATTCGACTCAGTCTGGTCCTTTGCGCTCAGATGAAAATTTTTCTAACAGACAGGATCCATACCACCACTTACCGCAATATAGGATTTGCAAAACCATCTTAGAAGAAAAAGGTATAAATATGGTAACACAATTCCCAATCGAACCTATGCATTTAATGGATTTGGGCGTGTGTAAAAAAATCTTAAATTGCTTAGTCAACAAAAAAAATTTACATTTTAAATTATCAAATGCAAATTTAGATTCTATTTCCGAAAAACTACAATTTCTAGCCAAGTATGTGCCCTGCGAATTTGGAAGAAAACCCAGGGGCTTAGCAGACTTACCTCGATGGAAAGCAATTGAATTTCGTCAATTTGTTTTGTATACGTCAGTAATAGTACTTCGAGGAATTATAAACGACGATTATTATTACCACTTTCTTCTATTTCATTGTTCTTATCGAGTGTTGCTTTCTAAAAATGCTGTTGGCTACTTGCCAGTTGCTAATAATATGCTAAAGGATTTTGTCGAGAATTTTGAACTACTATATCCAAAAAAATATTTGTCTTACAATATGCATAACTTATTGCATGTAACACAATGTATTAAAGAATTTGGAAATCTTCAGTCATTTTCCGCTTACAAATTTGAAAATTTTTTGCAAAAAATAAAAAAGAAAATCAAAAGTCCAACAAATATTTTAAGGCAAATCGACAATAATTTTAACGATTATTGCCCATTCAAAAATCAAAAATATTTGGGATTCAAAGTCTTAGGAAACAAGACAGTAAACAAATATGTAACGAAAGATTTTACATTGACCAAAAAAAATCCCAAACAATATGTGTTGTTTAAAAACCAATTTTCCATTTCAAATTTCAAACTTTGAATTACGCGACAAAAAGTTATTTGTTATAGGAAGAAGATATATGGAGAAAACTCTTTTTTATGAAACTCCTGTAACTTCTGCCGATTTTGGAATTTTTGTTGTGTCTAATAACTCTTTAACCAACGAAGAAACAATAGTTGCAGATGATATTGCCTACAAATATGTTTCATTTCCAATTGATGATAACTTTCTTCTTATACCTATTATTCACACTTCAGATACTTTTCTATTTGGCAATGGCGCTATTTAACAGAAAACAATATGAAATACCAGCAAAGGAAAATTATGGTAATACCCTAAGATCAGGCACGATTAGCAAGTTGTTAATTTTATTATTTTTCTCTTATTTATTTCAGAACAATCAAATCATATAATTAATAAATTAGACCAAGTTTTAAAAAATCAATCTGAGATAGCACAGGAAATAAACAAAGATGAACAACCGATTGGATGAAATTGAAAAAAAACTTGCAATTAATACTGGGGCTCATTCCGAAGAATTAGTTATTTTAAAACAAATGGTAAAGAAAAATGTGGCAGTTCCAGAAACTCATAATTTTCCAATTAGATCTGATGATGAAATTACGGTTATTGAACAAAAAATCCAACAAGATATCGAAAAATATGTAAGATTACTTAACATATTATATTCTTACCTTTCTAATAGTTATGCTTTTTCAGGTTAATATTATTAAAATTATAATTTCGCCAGGAGGGCTAACAGACAATTTTGCTAAAATTATTGATTTGAATATGATTTTAGCTTATAATTATGATGGTACGCAAAATAAGAAATCATTTAAAGAATTTAAGCTTTTAAATATGGCAATATTCGGTAAACCCTTAATATTTCGTTTAAAATTTTTTTTATAACCATTCTTTATTATCTGCCCTTATTACAGAAGCCATTAAGTGCGAAGGTTTTACTGAAAAGGACTACGGCCAAAAAATAAGAAACTGTTTCAAAATTCATAAAGCCAGACATTTTCGCAAGCTTTCGTATAATAAAAAAAATATAAAAAATTAATTAATTACATATATTATTTTTAAGTTAATTACCAACATAAATATCAATAATAAAATCGTTTAAAAAAACATGGATTTCTACTTTATTCAAATTGCTAAAACCCATCCGATGATTGATCTTATTAGGACCCATCTAATACTTATACAATGTCTGCTACAAAGGACTGATTACATCGAGACAAATCTTAGTGCCCTCTGAATCACCACAATCATTGGACCCATCCAACCTTCACTTGCAATGTATGTAGTGTCGGATCAATCTGATAGCCTAGGCCATCTCTGTGTAATTGTAAGTAGGAATTGAATACAGACTTTGGATGGGTCGCACTTACATTGTCGTTGGTCTCAGACCGAAGATGTATGTGATAAAAAGTCCACTGGGAATATAGACATATAATCAGGGCTGCCAGAAATTTTCAGCAAAAAATCTTAATTTCACCAAAAAAAAATCTTATTTTGGAAAAAAAATCTTATTTTTGGAAAAAAGTGGCTTTTTTATTAAAATTAACCTTAAAACATATCAATATATATTTCCACTGTTGCCAACTTTTTTTTTGAAGATTTCCGCCAAATCGACCTTCAAAACCGCTAGAAACCGCTAAATATTCAATTTAGCGGGATTTTTTTAAAAATATCTCTAAAATCTAAACATTTTTAAAATTTTACTTATATAAATCTAGATATACAGGGGTGTCATGGAAATCGAAAACGTAAAACGAAAGAATTTAAGAGTCGTTTTTCAATAAGATTTCTGTAATAAAAAAATTTTATGACAATTATTTTACAAATAATGCTCTATTAAACAGAATTTTTTAACAAAAATTGTAAAAATTAGATTAAAAGTTTAATAAAAAGAACTGCCAAATTCTTTGGTTTTACGTTTTCGATTTCCATGACACCCCTGATAAGCTGCTTTTTCAAAGGTATTTCGATACACTTAAAATTACCTTTTCGAATAAAACATTTTTCCATTAAATGTTTTTGCTATTATTTAATTTTTGCGAACCTTAGTCTGACTTGCAATATTTTCTGTTTTTCAAAATAAAAAGCGCGCAAAACTTACACCTGATTAATCATCCTTGAACGCCAAACAGAGGTTGATTTTTTAAGGCCCAACCATAATATGCATAGCATTGCTTAACCTCCTGTCAAAAATTTACAAAAAGTCTCTCAAATGTATTAAAAAAACAAAAATAAAATCCACAAACATTTGATTCCGTACGGAATGTGCGATCAGTTTCGCACCTTGCTTAAGCAAATGACAGTTTCATACACCTATTCGTATATATGCTTAAGCCAACTTAAGCACATTATGGTTGGGCCTTTTTTTTTGTCCAGTAAACCGCAAGGTTGCATTATTAAGTTTAAAAATTTTCAAATGAGAACAAAGAAGGTTTTTTTAATTGAACCTAACCTTCGTCTAGACAAAACAAAAAATCTGGTTTTTGGGGAAAAAATCTTAAAATCTTTTTTCGGATAAAAAATCTTAAAAAAATAAGGTAAAATGAGCTCCACTAATTATTCACATTAAAATTTATTTTGTATTTTTATGACAGCTATGAAAGGTGCTGTATCATAATATGATTGCTTCTAAATTTATTATGATTAACATGATGATAATATGATTACTTCTTAGCTTATTATGATTAACATGACAATAATATGATTAATTTCTTAGCTTATTATGATTAACATGACAATAATTTGATTACTTCTTAACTTAGTATGATTAATAGAATAATAATATGATTAAGGGAAAAATATTATGATGACATATTACGAGTACATTGAGTCATAATATGTTTCAATAATAATCTTAATATGGTGACTACAGTCATAATTCTTATCATAATATGTTGCTCTTAGAATATGTTTACCACAACCATGTTTTTCTTTGCGTGTAGGTGTAGTCAAAGTTATACTTGAAAGAAAGAAAGTTTTTTCATTTGAGCTCAACTTGTTTACAGTGACAAAGGCGAATTTATGTTACACGGTGGCAGCGATACTACAGCAATTACTACATTACAAAAACAACAGCGGTTTTTTCATTGCATTGTCAGTGTCTAAGGATCGCAACGTCAACTATTTGTAAACAAAACATTGTAAGCCCAAAGCAATGCAGATTTAAATGATAGAGAGCGGAAGACTGTTTTTTTATTTGAGTTTGACATTTAGAATTTATAATATTAAAAAAAAAAAAATCATACAAGAAAAATTTACAGCTATCATAGCTCTTTTTGATGCATATAACTTGTCAATCTGCCTTAAAACAAAGCAAACAGTTCAAACTAATGCCCCAACCAAGGCGAATACATTTTTCAGGTGGCGTTAAAAACACAGCTGTGCTACTTTTTTTCTTAATTAGAGAGAGAAATGTCAAAAGTTCCTTGTGATTTTGACATATGGATCAACGAAAGCAACAAAAATATACATTGTTGTGTTTTTGGTGTTGTTACTTGTTGTAGTATCGACACCACCGTTTACATGAATTCGCCTTGGCCCCAACTATAATATGCATAAGCTACTGTCAAAAATTTACAAAAAGCCTCTCAAAAGCAATAAAAAACAAAAACAAATCAAAACATATTTTATTCCGTACGGAAAGTGCGATCTGTTTCGCACTTTGCACAAAATTAACCAAAAAGTTTAAAAATTGTGAAAAACGCACCATTTTTTTCATTTTAAATGTTTATTGATTTACTTTAACATAATAAGTACAATTATTGTATTGAAAGTAAATTTTACAATAAAACAGTCTTTTACAGTTTAAGATTTTGAGAAGAAAAGAAAAAACTTAACAAATATAATAAAACTAAACAAATTTGAAATACACCACTTTTCATTGAAATTAAGGAAATTCCAAATGAAAATGAGAATTTAAATTCGAAATTGAGGAAATTCCAAATAAAATTGAGAAAATTTTAATTTAAGTTGAGAAAATCAACTTGAAATTGAGAAATTCAATTTGAAACGTAAAAAAATTTAAGTTGAAATTGAGAATTTTAATTTGAAACTCAGAAAATTCCAAATAAAATTGGGAAATTTTAATTTAAAATTGATAAAATTTAATTATACAATTTTTTTTTTTATTAATTATATTTTTTTCTTTTTTATATTCATATTCATTTGGAGTTTTCTCATTTTCAACTGGGATTTTTTCATTTTCAATGACAAATTGTGTAGATAATATTTTTTTTTTAATTTCAAAAATTCTATACAAATCTTTTTAAAAATAGTTTACCGATTAATAGTCTGGATTCAAAATTGATAATACAGCAAATTTCATATAATGAAATGTTTCTTTTTCTTTACATAATACAAATTATCTACAAAAACAACACATCTTTGTATTGAAAAAGGTGTATTTTATTGTACAAAGATTTTTTTCTCCCACTGAAACAAAAAGTTGTGCTGAATTTGCTTTGGTTCCACCAAAAAAAAAAAGAAATTACAACAACACAACACGAGTTGAAAAAAACGATTTGCTTGTTGTGTGTACCCTGTCGGACATTCAGTTAACTTTAAATTAACTGAAAGCTAACTATTTTTCAACTAGTGTTGGTTGACACTTGGATTTATTTTATATGTAATTTACTAACTATTTTAACATTGCGATGTCCTAGGAAGTAGTCAATTGTCCGACTCTGCATTACTTTTAATTAACTTTAAGTTAACTTTTTGTAGCTAGCTATAAAGTTACTACTTTAAGTTAGCTTTAAGTTAAGTTAGTTTAAGTTAAGGCCGATCTATGAATGTTATTCATTGGATGAATACTTTCAAAAAAATAAAAAAATTTTATTTTTTTATTTTATTTTCTTTTATTTTATTTTATTTTATTTTATTAATCAAAGTTGTTTTATTCAACTTTTTTTTTAACCAGAGTCGCTGGCGGGAATCGATCCCGCAACCTCGGCGCTGATAGACTTGCTCACTACCAGCTAGCCCACTGGGG
This sequence comes from Pollenia griseotomentosa, assembly GCA_963931875.1. Classification (NCBI taxonomy): domain Eukaryota; kingdom Metazoa; phylum Arthropoda; class Insecta; order Diptera; family Polleniidae; genus Pollenia; species Pollenia griseotomentosa. Next base: position 168,619,063 of record OZ007562.1, on the reverse strand, counting down.
CAGTCTAGTTTTTGAATAAAAAAACTATGTTTTTTGCCATTACTCAATTAAGAGCGTAAATATGAGATAACATAACATCAATAACAACGTTGATTTTTTTTGCTAACGACTTGGCTCTCACTACTTAAAATATACAACACAGTGTTTGTATACACTTTGGTTAATGTAAATTTTGCATTGCGTAGTAGTTGGCTTTAAGTTAGTCTATACAAGCTAACTTAAAGTTGGGTTTTTTTGTAGTTAGCTACTCATTTGACGGCAGGGTAGATACAAGAAAAACAACAAAGCAAAAAAAAAATTAATTAACCTGCAAAAATTTTTGTGTTTTTATAAGGGATGATTTTTTAAGAGCAATAGGAAAGTTTAAAAAAAAAATTACATAAAATCAAAAAAATGCAAAAAATCTTTATTTGAATCGATAGTACGGTCCATATAATTTAATGTTTGAAGATTATTTCATGCAAATGTTGACCGTGACTGCGCCTCAAATGGTCCATCCGCTTAGTCCAATTTTGGCATACTCTTTCCAATATTTCGGCCGGTATCTCATGAATAAATGCTTCAATGTTGTCTTCCAGTGCGTCAATTGAAGCGGGCATGTGTGTATAGACATGAGCTTTAACATAGCCCCACAAAAAATAGTCTAAAGGCGTTAAATCGCACGATCTAGGCGGCCAATTGACCGGTCCCGAACGTGAAATTAAATGTTCACCGAACTCGCCTCTCAATAAGTCCCTTGTTAAGCGTGCTGTGTGGCATGTGGCACCGTCTTGTTGAAACCACATGTCATGCAAGTCAAACTCTTGCATTTTGGGTAAAAAAAGTTGGATATCATCTCTCGGTAGCGCTCACCATTCACAGTTACGTTACGACTCGCATCATCTTTGAAGAAGTACGGTCCAATGATGCCACCAGCCCATAAACCGCACCAAATTGTGACTTTTTCTGGATGCATTGGTAGCTCTTGCAATGCTTCTGGCTGATCTTCACTCCAAAATCGACGATTCTGCTTATTAACGTACCCATTGAGCCAAAAATGATAATTTTTTGATAATTTTTGATAATAAAATTCAATAATTTGCAAGCGTTGTTCGTTTGTAATGCCTTGTTCGCACGGTGCTTTGGATTACTTCGCTCTCCGTTTTAATTACTTATTTGAATTACCATGTTCGCACGGCATATTCCTAATCGGTTTTGACAGTTTTTCTTCTTCTTTTTATTAATTTTGTTTATTGCTAAATTTAATTGTTTTTTTGCGGTAACTTGTATTAAGAATGAAAAGAAAAAGTAAATAAAAACTATTATTTCAAAGAAATACATACATTTATTTATTTTCCCAGTAAATAGAATATTTTGTTTTTTTTTTAGTGCTTTGACAGCTGGTGATGGAAAAAACCGATAAAAATTAGAGATCACATTGATTTTAAAGTAATCCACAGGGTAATTAAATTTGAATTACGTACAAATGAGATAATCCGCTCTCAAAATTTTGTAAGACGATTTATGTAATTTTGATCATAATTAGGCTGCGAATTACGAATGAGAGAGCGAATTACGAAAAAACGCTGTCGTGCGAACATGGTATAAGACGATTCATGGTTAAATTATAGACCAAACTGAAGATGTTTGACAGTGAAACAAAACACGAAACGTGCGTCAGCTGTTTAAACCATTGTTGCCAAAAAGATAATATAGCTAAAAAATTACCCGGTAAAACGGCCAATATTTGACTGACTATAGCCCCCACGTATATTTTTACCTTCTAGGGTCCAGGATAAATATTGTAGAAATTACAAACGGAATGACAAACTTTTACCTCCGGTGAATGGTATAAAAATATTATCATGTTAAAAATAATAGTTAAAACCCATTAATTTACTACATACACCATTAATTTCGGAAATTGCAATAAATCCCCAAAAGTCGGCAATAGCTTTTCTTTTCTCTTTTCATTATAAACAAAGCAACATAAAACTACCTTTTTAGCAAAAAAGAAAATTTTATTATATTTTCATAACACAAAATACACAAAGAAAATATGATTGAAACATATAAAAAGAATTATGGCCCCAAGATAGGCTATAAAGTTTTTAAAGAAAAACACATTTAAATATCCGATGACCCCAGCATCAAGGTTAAGGTTATTAATAATGATTTTTTTACTACTTGTACAGCTCTACTCTACTTTAATTTTATAAACTTTCTGTTAACAAAGAACAACAAAAAAAAAAATTGTAATTTTGTAGTAGTCTTATAATAACAAAAAATTCATAATATTTCATTAATTTATTACACCTAAAAATATGCCATGAAAATTTGACTTTGTTTTTTTTTGCAGTTTTATAACTTGCTCATTCATATTCTAAGAAAAATGTTGTTGCTTCGTACAAAACATTTTATATGTTATTTATATTTAAAAAAAATCTGTTTTACAACTTAAGGAAAAGGAACATGGAGACTGTAAGTCAAGGAAACAAAAACAAGACGTACCAATTATAATTTTTGTTGTCATTTGTCTTGCAGGGTGACAAAATAATTATTTTTTTACATAAAAAGATAAATATGTATTTCAAAATAGGAATGAAAAAGTGTGGGATTATGGCGGCAAAATGTGACTTTTGTAATATAAATGGAGGGCGATACTTTATGTTAAAAAAGGAGATTTTTTTCTTAGATATGTTTCGGTATTTGTTATTGCTACTTTAATACTATTCCATTTAGATAAAGAAGGAATAGTATTTTGGATAAAGAAATGGAGCAATGAATCAGACAAATTTATTTCTTGATAAACTTGGATTGGGTCATATTTTTGTAAGGTCATAATTGACACCTTATTCTTCAAATAACTCTTAACAGAAAGACAGGTAATATTTAGGACAATATTTTACAAAAAAAAACTGGTAAAAAAGAGTGCAGTTTTAGTTAGTGATAGTGCACTGCTGATTTAAATCAATATTTAGTGCACTACCCCCAACTATGATATTTTTGACCAAAAATTAATTTTTTACTTCAAACACTTAAATAGTTTCGTCAATTATAACTTTGTTTAAACACGTTGAAATGCAAAAATAAGCTTAATCCGTGATCACTAGAGTTTTTTCCCGGAGTTTTTCGATTCCCGGGATAGCGGGAAATTTTTTCAAATTTCCCGGGATCCCGCTCCATAAAAATAATACAAAGTAAATTTTGTTTTTAATTAATGAAAAAAACTTTAATAGAAAACGTAAGGGAACTTGTTTACAAAGTAAGTAAAAGAAATGGTTCAATGCTAAAAAATTAATCGAATATTGGAAAATGAACTTGAATTATTATTACATCACGCTTTTATTCCGTATTATTATGCTTTTATTCCGTAATTATTATGCTCTAGATAAAGATAAAAAAATAACATAAGCATAACAATTCAATTCTCTAAACAATAATAAAAACAAAATAAAAATTTAGGTCCTCAAGATATGAGATCAAAAAGTTAATTAATAAAATAGATATAATATTTTAAAGAAATATGTATATGTATAACATTTTTTAACGGCTTAGGAAATAACTTTCTGACACACTTAAAGCGCTTGGTAAGTCTTCAAAAAGTATATTTTTGATTTTATTTACTAATTATCATGTTTCCGAAAAATTTCGTTCACTTTTTTACCGAGGTGGGACAAAAAGTTAAAAGTGCACCGTTGAAGCATGCTTCGAATTCACAATCGGAACCATTTTTTTTTTTTATAAGCAACGTCTATATCAGTCAAAAGTTTTAGAAAAGTTTTCCTTCATACTTTCTCGTATTATATCTCAAACTGAACCGATGTTATAGCAAAATATATCTTTAAATCGGTACATTTTGAAAACTTTAATCGCATTTTGCCAAGATCGATATTTTTAAGACTTCTTCATGGACAATGAAACTTTACTGCCTGCATCTTATTTTGAATTTATGTTCTTTATCAACTCTTCACTTCACTAAATTTATAAATTATCAACTGTTGCACTACCCATTCTGCTTTTAGTAGATTTAAATATGTACTCACTTCTTGTAATTGATCTAATCCACAACCCATCCACAGATGCTAATTTTTAGAGAATAGAAAACTAAATTTCAAAGTATAAATAGCTGTTTTTTGAAATTATGAGGAATTTTTTATTTCCCGGGATCCCGCAAGAAAAATCCCGGGAAAACGGGAAATAAAATAATTGAAATTCCCGGGAATTTCCGGAACCCTAGTGATCACTCATATTTGTTTACCATTTTTTTACCATTTTGATATTATTTATGAAAAAAGCAAACAAAAAATGTCTTCCCTAATTAAATTCTAGCGCCACCTTGTACCTGCTATTGAAGCTTTCTCGAATATTGAGTTCTTTCACTTTTACAGTTAAATAGTGCAAATCTCTCTTTCCGCAATTTGAGTATAAGCAACAGACACCACGCAAGGCCTATCTCAGAGATAGTTCATCTTTTACTCATATCCAGGCCTGCCATATTTGCCGATTTTTTGCCTCTAAATTATCAAAGTGCCGATTTGCCGATTTTTGCTCAAAATATGCCAATTTTTTGATAAACATCTAACCACGGTAACTTTTTGTTTAATTTTGGGTTACATTAAATTATTTGCTTCATTAAAAAAAGAGAACTGTTACTAATTCAGCGCTTCTACTTAAGAAAAAAAAGGGTTAGATTTGTTCAATATAATACCATGTTCACATGGATAGCAATATTCGTGTTTCGCTCTCTTATTCCTTTTTCGCACCCCAAACATGACTGAAACGACTTGTTTCCCCATACAAAATTTTGAGAGCGAAACAGGACATTTCATATTGAAACAGGAGCGAAACAGGAAAAACGTACTATCATCTCCAATTTTGATAACATTTATCGTTAGTTTATCTGAACTAGCTCTCAAAAAAAATCAAAACAAAGAAAAAAATAAAATAAAAATTGATGTTTAATAAAATAAAGTGATAACTATAACATAATAACATTAATAAAAGTATTAAGTAATATATTTTTAAGTTTTATTTACTTTTTAAAAAAAAATCACACCATCAACATTAAAAAAATGGTAAAATGAAACAAGAATGAATCGTATGAACAGCATGTTTGGCAAACTACACAGAAAAAAATAAAAATTGATTTCAATTAAATAATTTGTGATATTAATTAAAAAATTAATTAAATTTGCACCAGTAAACAAATTAATAGTATTAATTAAACCAGTTAATAGTATTAATTAAACGTTTAATTCCCTTGATTAAACGTTTAAGTTACTGGATTAAATTTTTAATTAAAACTGATTATATTTTTGATGAATGCTTTAATTGGTGACAAATTTTGGAGAATTTTTTCTGTGTAGTTTCAGAGAGCGAAACGAATGGTTTTTATCGTCGTATGAACATAGCATTATATGCAGTAGGAATGCCAATCGGGACTGGTTTTCGCAAATCCCGGGATTCGGGATTACAAAAAAATAAATTTTACGGGATCCCGGGATTTTTCAGGATTCGGGATTTTTGAAAATTAAGAGATAAATGCTGTTTATAGATATTTATTTAAAAAAAAACGTCTTTAAAAGAAGTTTACAAACGAAGGTTTTATAATTAATTTATTATTTTAAAGTTAAATATTACTTTAATTTGTAAAATTTTAAAATTGTGACGTTTCTTATTTAATCACTAATTTAATTCAAAATATGATAAAAAAAAAACAACGTACGATTTTAAACAATGTGTTACTTGATTCAATAAAAAAATAATTACCATAAAAGCTATATTTGATTCAATTACCTCAGTTCATTCAAGCTAAATAAAAAAAAATAATGTTCTAATTGAACATAGCAACATAGTAGTTGATTTATTTGTAAGATTCTATTAAAATTTTTATTAAATGAATTAAAATAAATAATTGAAATTTAAATTCGGAATTAACAAAGAAAATCAATTTATTTAGTTAACCATTAAAATCTTATTTTAACAAAAAAGCATTTTTATACCCACCACCACTTCCGGTAGGAATTATGTAGTGTATAAAATACATTACTTAAAATATATATAAAATATAAAAAAATATCTCAAGAAAATTTTTAACAACACAGTTTGTTAAAAATAACATTTTAGGGCAACAAACTTTTTGTTTGATTCAAAGAAAAAATTTATCAAATTTACGCTTTGCAAAATAGCACTCAATAAAATATATTTAATAATGAAATAATTAAATATTTCTTCATATTCAATAAAAAATATATTTGAATCAAAGTAAAGACAGTATTTTCACAACTCTTGTCCATTTTTAAATAGCTCATAATTCTCATTTGTTTTACAGTTTTATTTGAATAATATATTTAGTTTTGCTAAAGTCTTTGGAAAAGGTTTCTTGATGATCTGTCCTAAGCAACCAGTGAAATGCGCATGGGAACTTACTTATCCCCGCATAATAACTTTTAATTTTTTTATAAAAATATAAAAATTGAAAATAAATGACATCATCATTAATAAATAAAAAAGTAAAGATTCGATTAACATTTTGTTTGATTTATCCAACATTTTCAACAATTTATTTTAACAAATCAAGTAAACATTTTGTTGAAAAAAATTATTTTGGGCAACAACTTTTTTTATTGACTCAATAAACTTGGTTGTTGACTAAAAATTTAACAATTATACATACAAACTTTTTTATCAATACCGCAAAAATCGTCATCGCAGAAAATTCAAAAATTTTTGTAATCAAATATGCGATTTTCGTATTCAAATATGAAAATTATTTTTTTCTGTGCACATTTTATTTGAAAATGTTTTAATTGTAGAGAATAAAGGAATATGATTAAAAAAAATGAAAATTCAACAATTTTTTTGACAAAAGTTAAAAGAAGAAAAAAGTTAAATTAAAAAATATAAAGAACTTTTTATTTGAGCTTGGAAATTGATTGATACTTACAAAAAAGTTAAGGCAAGATAAATTCATATTCACTTTTAATGAAAAAATTTAACTCAAAAAATTATTTTTATAAGCGCAATTGAGGATGATGCAGGTACATCCCATAACCAATCTTTTGTAAGAAATTCAAGTAAATTCACTAATACTTTGACAAAAAAAAATCAGATTTAAAAGTGAAAATTCTACTGGTGCATGTCCAACTAATTATTATGGGGCTTTCACATTCTTCCGCCAATGTAGAAAGAATTTTTACCCACGACAACCTAAATAACACAAAATTGCAAACTATTTTAATGATGATATTAAATTTCAAAAGATTTTGTTATTCGTGCTTAATTCCCAGTTTTTATTATTGATAAAAACACTTGAAATTTATTGTTGATGGGATAAGCTATTCCTATGCGCATTTCACTGGTTGCTTAGGCCAGATCATCAGGAAACTTCATCCATAAAGATTTTAGAAAAACTAAAGATATTAAACCAAATAAAACTGTTAAGCGTATAAGACTTATAGCAACAGTTCTACTTGTAATAATATCAAAGCTTAAACAAAACACATCAACAATAAACAGTGGGTTTATCTCATCTTACATTCCCCACTACAATTAGTTGAAATTCTCTCAACATTAATTGTAGTTGTAAGTAGGTTAAGAAAAACAAAATAAAAAACAACAACAACTTTACAAAAGATGTTGTCAATTGAGTGTTTTTTAGGCCGTGCACTTGCCTGTTTATTATCAAAAAGTAATTTAAATTTTTGGGAATACAAAATTTTAATTTCAAAAGATTTTGTTATTCGTGCTGATGATATTAAAATTTAGGACTTAATAAAAATTTCAAGCTCATATGATATAAAAATAAAAAGTTCAAAACTTTAAAACAATTTACCCTAAAGTACAGAATATACACATAAATTATTGTTTCTAAGTAAATACGATTTATTTGTAAAACGTTTATTTTTATTGATTTCCATGTTTTTTTTTTTTTTTTTTTTTTTGTTTTTTTTTTTTTTTTTGTATTATTAACATAAAGGTGATGCTGAATTGTTCTGTTCGGTTTTGTTATTTTCTGTTACTAAAAAATGTTTTATTTACTGTATTTAAAATAGGTATTGCTTGTTTGCCGATTTATATTAAAGTGCCGATAATGCCGATTTTTTTTTTTTTTTTGAAAATACGCCGATATCTTCCCAAAATCATCTGGCACCGCTGCTCATATCCCATCTATAAGCAACGTTAAGAGGCTCTCTGAAGATGCACAAGTCCGAAACCATAGGAGAATCTAAACTAAACTTAAGATCGATTTAAAAAGTGTCATTCCGAACACTGAAGTATATTTTGAACTTTACTGAAAATTTTTTTTATGATATACAGGCCTGTTACAGAAATCAATTCCGATCGAAAGTAGTTTCGTTTTATGTGCAGTAAGATTCAAAGTCACTTTTACTTTCGATCTTAGTTGATTTCAGAGACAGGCCTGTATGAGTATAAATAAAATGTTTTAAGAAAAATTTTGGTTTTTGGTTGAACTGTTAATTTTTAACAAGGTTATTTACGGGAATACAGAATTTATCATTAATACGATTTCTGTATGACGTGCAAAATTCCCAATTGTTCATATTTGATAAATACACTGAAATTTATTGTTTAGGGAAAGCTAGTTTCTGTGGGCATTTCACTGGTTGCTTAGGCCAGCTCGTCAGGAAACCTTTTCCCAAGATTTTAGAAAAGCTAAAAATATTATTCGAATAAAACCCTAAAGCGAATAAGAATTTAAAACACTCAGGTACGTTTTCACGACTTACCTATAAAGTTCGAAATAGTAAACGGTACCTTTAGCACTAGTGAGGAATAAAGTTACCTTCAACTATTTTTCGTTTTCACAACTTCTGTATAAAGTAAACTTAACATTTTTGAAAATGTGGCAATACTAAAGAAAATACCGATTTCTTTTTGCCAACATAAAAATTCGAACTGGCAACTACGTACTTTTTTACATTTACAAAATATACGTATAATTGGAGCTGCCATATATAAAAACTATGTGAATATAATATGGCAATCTCAAATCTAAACCTTACGACAAAAGCTAAAGGTAGAACGTTATTCTCTTTAACTGATCCTTCACTTTTAGATTAAAGGGAACTTGTGATAATTAAAAACTCATTATCTGTTCGATAACTTCCTACATTTAGCTATCGTTAAGTCGTGAAAACGGGCCTAAAAGTCTTACTTGTAACAATATCAAAGCTTTAACAAAACACCAACAATAAACAGTGAGTTTATCTTTTCTTAAGCTCGATTCACCCATGCGTTCCGAGCAAAATTTTTGTCCGGACAAAATTTCTTTTATATTGAGTTTGACGTTTTACTTTTGAGAGAGAGAGCAAAGATTTTGTTTGGCACGTTTTTTCTTGAATTGGTTTAATTTTAATTCTTGTGTCGAACAAAATGAACTGAGATGCCACTTTTTTCAATTTGTACATAAGAGTTGAATTGAGCTGCCACATATTACATTTTTCGTTTTGTGCTGAATAATTAAAAAAAAAAAAAAATTAAACAAAAGATGGATGTTAAAGAAAATATTGCCCTGAAACTAAAATAATAAAATTAATTTTCTTCTTTCGTCCATTTTCTTTAACACACTTTTATAAAAAAAAAACTAATAGTTTGCTAACTGTGCTGCCACTTTGTATAATCGTTTACATCTGTAAACCATATGGTAGCTTTGTTTGTCCGGACAAATTTTCCGAGATGGGTGAACCGTTCTGCAGAACACTCTCTGTAAAAAAATTATTGTCCGGTCAAAAATATTGTTCGGAACGCATGGGTGAATCGACCTTTAGTTCCCCCTTCAATTGGTTGGGTTTTTTTCCGATTTTTAATTTTTTGATATTCTTCAATTAGAGTTCATCAAATTTAATTTTCATTAAATTATTTCACTGAGGAAGGAATTTTACAACTTGGAATTTGTATTAAAATTTATTGATAATTTTTCCTTGGCTGAGCAGGGATTTGAACCCGGGTTGATTTTGACATGTTTCAAGAATCACAACATTCTATCTTCAGAAAATCTTTGAGTTCTATCTAGCTACTGCACCACTGCGGTGCCCGCCAGCCAACAGTCAAACATCAATTTTTTAACCAGTAGTACTGCTGGTTCGAAATTTGCTGTTATTGTCATTTTTAAATTTCAAATTATATGTTGCCTCCTTTCCTCTGTTTTTTCGTGTTCTTTCTGTCAAGACTTTGTCTTGAAAACCTGAATACATTTGTTTACATATTATGTTTTCTTTTGTCCACTTTCGTCGACATTTTATTTGTACAAATTAAAGTACAAAAATGCCTTAAACTTACTCGTCTTTGAGCATAATATTAGCGGTTTTCACTCTTTGTATTAAGTGTACAACTCTGCTTTATTTAATACGATTTAATATGACAAGGCGTGAGTGTCTTTTTCGTATGTATTTGAAACTAATGGATTTGCTGAGTGAGAGAAAAAGACAGATTGAGTTTCGTCAACTCGTATTATTCAGGGGCCTAATTCTGGCATTCGTGATCGAGAACTTTCTTGATTCGAAAGCAATTTAAAATCTAATTATTTCGGTCAATACTGAACGAATCGGAATTATTTTTTCGGTGTTATAAAGCATTAATTTGAGTTTCACAATACTGAAAAAATAATTTCGATTCGTTCAGTATCGACTGAAATAAAATTGCTTTCAAATCGAGAAAGTTCTCGATCACGACTGCCAGAATTAGGCCCCTGGTAAATTAACGCACGTGTTTACAACAGCTTTTTGTTGGATTTTTCAACCACAGCGTTATCATTTTCTATTCTAATATATTTTGTTGTTGCAGTATTTTGAATGTTAGTACTTTTACTAAACTAATAATATTAACAAGGTCTACAAGGGACTTTACTTTTAAGGGTGAATCCCGCTATTATCTGTCACACTATTAGTAAATCTGCCACACTTTCTATGCAACTTGCTTACATTTAAAACATTTTATTTATATATAACTCAAAACACTTTCAGCTTATCTCTTTTACATTCTAAAACCAAAAATGAAACAAGCATTCTTTTATACTCTGAAATGTTTTAAAGTACCACTTTACAACTCTAAACATGTTACATGCGAATTTCTAGAAACTCAATTAACACACATCCAACATTTTATTTTTAGTTTTTAATTTTAGTCTTTATTATTGTAATACTTTGGAACAAAAGGCGTTTACAAGAAAGTTTGTTTTTTCTACCAGCAGCCAAAACAATTTCTTCTACTACGAAATCTATACCAAAGCACAAATAAAGCCCCAGCATTGAAAGATTTGAAAAGAAAAAAAAAACTAAAACACACTCACTTGCCAAAAGTATGCAACAAGAACTAACATGTACTTAAACATGATGCCACAATATGGAAGCAGCACAAAAACAACTTCACGCATTTTATATACTTCTTGAGAAGATTTACTTAAAAATGCCAGTTATTCAGTTGTTTTCTACACTTTTTCTTGTTGTTTCTTCTTTGGCTTTTGTTGTTCTTTGCAAGATAAACTAAACAAAAAGATTTCAAAGAGAAAAAACAATATAGAAAAAGTATATTTTCAAAAATGCAACAACAACATTCAACGTTGCGTTTCAGCTGAAATGCTAAGAAGTAAAAACCTTAAAAGTATGCTTTAGTTTTAGTTTATACTTTTCCAACACGCATACACACACTTATACGTCATATCAAAATATTGTGCTGTATTTGGTTGTATTGTAGCAAAAAAAAACATGTTAGGAGTTTTATTGCTACTTAAAAGTTAACATGGGTATAAATAACAAACAGCTGTTATTGCTACTGCAAGTCCTTCAAATTCGACTACCAACTACTGCCGCTACGAAAGTATTTCAATCTTGTTAGGGATATGGTTTATTTATTTATTTTTAGCATTTGCGAAAAATAAGAAAATAAAGCAACTAAAACAAAAGAAATCCTTAAAACACGAGTTATATGTTGTTTTGCTTGCTTTTTTGGCAAAAAAAATATACTTTTCGGATGAATCCTAAAAGTATGCTTGTTTTTTGGTAATGGATAAGCTAAGCCTTTAAAGTAAATAGGAAGTTTTTTATGTTGTAAAGGGTGTTTTATTTTTAAGTGCAATAACTTTGAGTTGGCATCACTGCTTTATTTGAGCTTCTTTGTTTAGTTTGCTTTGAAAATTCATTATGAATGGGCTTACACCATTGCAACGCGTGCAAATTGTTGAAATTTTAATCAAAATAATTCGGCGAATGGGATGTAGCACAAATTGCTCCTGATTTCAAATTTCCATTCAAAATTTTATTTTCCGATGAAGCCCATTTCTGGTTGAATGGGTACGTAAATAAGCAGAATTGTCGCATTTGGAGTGAGGGGAATCCAAAAGCAGAAAATTACTGTTTGGTGCGCTTTATGGGCTGGCGGAGTCATTGGCCCATATGTCTTCAAAAACGATGATGGTCAGAATGCGAAAGTTGTTGAAAATTGGTGTTCCAGATTACGTCTTGTCAGGCCAGCCGTGGCGGCCACATGGGAGAAATCATATTTAAAAATTAATTTCGAAAAATTTTCTTTCCAATAAAACCCATTTCATTGATATTAAAACTATATTTCCTTGTTTTATTATGATTGAAACTTGTGTCATTCTATAAGAAAACACCCTTTATTAGGAAGCTGCATTAAAGATTGTAAGTTTTAGTGCAAAGAACTCAAATTTCGAAATAAAGGGTGTTCTTTTTAAGCGTCTAAACTTAATTTTGAAATAAAACAAAAATTAATTATTTGAATTAATTTTTTTCTGGTTAGTGGGAAATTCCATAGCATTAATATTGAGGCAAGTTAAAATGCTTTAATCGACTTTGCCGAATCTTATATGTCCTTTACCATAGTATTGAAAATCAAATTGGTCCCTGGCTGCAATGGTATGCACGCTATTGTGTCAATATTCTTAGGGCCCAACCATAATGTGCTTAAGTTGGCTTAAGCAAATGTGCGAATACATGTTAATTATATGAGGCAAACCATATTGAACTTAAGGAAACTTTTTGCTAAGTTCAATGAAAATGTCATTTGCTTAAGCAAGGTGCGAATCTAATCGCACATTCCGTACGGAATCAAATGTTTTTTTTATTTTGTTTTTGTTTTTTAAATACATATGGGAAACTTTTTGTTAATTTTTGACAGTAGGTTAAGCAAGGCTATGCATATTATGGTTGGGCCTTAATTCCGAGAGCATATTTGTAGGGGCGCTAGGTGAAAAATTCCCGCCCAATACAAAATGACGCAAAATATTATTTAATATAATTTATTTGGACAAAAAACATTAAATATTAATTCATAAGATTAATAGCTCTCACAAATTATTATTATATGTTTTTAAGTTTTTAAATACATTAATTGTTTATATGATGAACAACAATTATTCTTGGGCTATGGGTGCCCCCTATTCTGCAATTTTGTTTATTCACTTGACTTGAAAATGGGCCTCATCGCTCATTATTCGATATGATCTTTGTGTCTGAACAATCGAATGCTGAATTTCAAAAGTAAATTTAACGACTGTTGTTCTTTGTTCTGTGCTGAGTCTACACAAATTTCCCAAGTAAGAAGCAAGCAAGAAAGTAAGGTCACTCAAACCCAACCATATGATACCCTACACCACAGTATTCGAGAGTATACTATATTTGGGACCCATGAGCAATAACGTTCCTGCAAGAACAAACTTATGTTTTGAGGTTAAAATTCATTTAAAAGTTCTTTTTGCCGAATATTATTTAGAAATCCTCATCTAGATGAGATTTCTTTGCATTTGGAGGTTTATATGGGACAATTGGTTAATTATGAACCTACCAGCACAACATTTTGGCATGAAATGGTGGGTGGCTATTGTAAAAGTTACTGTAACAAATTTTTAATGTTAATAGCAACACTATTAAGGAAGTTATGGCATTTAAAGGTTTTTACGGGAGTAGTATTTGTATGGTAGCTATGCTAAGAAATGGACCGACTCTAATAAAATTTGGCAAGATGAGTTGGGTTGCAAAATAAGTTTGGACCAAATTTAATCTAAATAGGAACATAATAAGATTGGTTATGGTCACAAAGACCCTATTGAGGAGAGAAGTGTGTTGGGGGATATGTAGGCTTGCCATTTCTATTTTGAGAAAAAGAGGACGCCAGCATAAAAAATGTAGGACATTTGTTCGAAAAAAGAGGACACTTTCTAAACAACTTAATATTAATAAAATTAACGACGGCACACCAAAACTTAATTTGGGTAATTCCATGTCAAGTCGACCAAGAGTGGGACTCGAACCCTTTCGATTTGAATGCAATTTGGCGAGAGGGTTTATTTGATGCCATAAAGAACACATATCAACGAAAAACAATTTTTTAATTTTTTTTTCAAAAGTTATGTCATATTCAAATTGTCATAATATCGCCGAATAAGCCGAATGTGTTGAGTTTATTCTTTTAATATCTCGAAAACTACTTTACATACGAAGATGATTTTTGTCAGTTTAAAGAGAACACTTGAGGCTACAATAAATATATTGAAAAAAATGTATATGCAAAATATCAAATTTTAATAATGGACTAAGCCAAAACCCTTTTTTTTGCTGATTTTTGTTTTTTATATAATACTTCAAACTGTTTTTTAAAAATCCTAAAACTTTGAGGGATGTGCTTTTTTTTTAAGATATGATTTTTTTTTTCTTTCCAAAAAGAATCTTCAAATAAAATTTTAATATAATCATTTGTATTTATTTGAACAAAAGTAACGACATTGATAAGGTTGCTTTTGCTTATTTGTTCCATTTTTTTTCGGAGCTCCATTTTGGGCACATTCAAAGAAAAGTACTATTTTTGTCACGTTACGTCCCCAAAAATTAAATCATACCTATCTTAAAAAAACCCGAGCACCTGAATCTTTTTTTTTAATGAATTTTGTGAACTGTGATTTAAATCCTGAAACAAATTTACAATGAAGGTGTAAAAAACCGGACAACCCCGGACACTTGATGAAAAAGAAGTAGGACTGCCCCGGATACCCAAAAAAAGAGGACGGTGTCCGGGGAAAAGAGGACGGATGGCAACCCTAGGGATATGTGAAATTATGGACCGATTTTGCGCATTTTCAATAGGCTTGGTCCAATTGTGGCAATTTCATCAAATTATCTCCAAAATTGCGTCATGTACTTTGCGCACAATGATAACATGTACAGCCAGCCAGACGGACGGACATCGTTACATCGACTCAGAAACTGTTCTAAGTCAATCAGTTAACATAAAAGTGGATCTAGGTCAAATACTTTAAGGTGTAACAAACATCAGCACAAGCGGTATAAAAAAAGTTAACAAAATATTTATTCACTTATATGACACTTTGAT
The DNA here is from genome assembly GCA_963931875.1 of Pollenia griseotomentosa. NCBI lineage: Eukaryota > Metazoa > Arthropoda > Insecta > Diptera > Polleniidae > Pollenia > Pollenia griseotomentosa. The sequence continues at coordinate 168,603,715 of OZ007562.1, read as the reverse complement.
GTGGAACAAAATTGTGCAAAAATAAAAGGAGTTGACCCAGACTAATAATATTTGGAGGTGGAGGTATATATGATAATAATAAACAAAATTTCTAGTTTTGAAAAAATTCCGTCAAAGGATTCATGTACCTCCCATGTATCCATTTTTTAAAAAAAAATTTAATTCGGCAACATTTTTTATGTTGAATTGTTGAAAATTACCAAATCTATCTTAATACAATGTTAAAATTGATGTACTTAAGTTTTTGTAAATTCTAGCAATGGTTTATGTATTTTAAAATATGATAGAAAGAAACAATTTAAGTATTTCATAATTAAAATATTTCATACAAAAATATAAAAAACAAGTACAATTTGGTGTTCCGGAAAAAGCACAAAAAATGACACTTAAACTCAAAATGTGGTAAATTTTTTTCTTAACATCAATAGTAAGGGCAACGGAGCATATATTCTTTAAAAAAAAAACTGAAAAAAACGATGCACTCAGTTTTTTTATATTTAAAGTAAATATTGACGATTTTCATATTTTTTGCAAAAAAAAACTGCATTTTTTTACGGCTATATATAAATGTCTAATAACTAGGGTATTCATTCGGTTAACCGTTAATCGGTTAACCGATTAATTACTACCCGATTAACTGATCGGTTAATTTAAAATTGGCTTTTTTCGATTAACGATTAAACCGGTTAATTTCAGTCGATTAACCGATTAACCGTTGTTACAAAAATTATAAATTTTTGTAGTATTAAAACATATTTTTTTTTGTTTTTAATTGTGGGTGAGTTCCAAAACTTCGGTTGCAAAGCAACTCGCTTTTTTAAATACATTCTACAGTGCAACCATGAACAATTTTACAACGTTATCCGTACCAAAATTCACAAAAAAAATTACCAAAGTGCACCAAAAAAGTTGTTCTTAGAACTATTTTTTATACAATATATTTCCTTCTATAAATACATTTTTAAAATACAGTACAAAAACAGAAATTAAGGAATTCGGAAATGAACTTTTTTGCAGAATGTTCGGTGCTGAGCTTTGCCAGGATGAGTTAGATGATGAAATAAAGCAGGATTTAAATGGCATAATGGAAGATTTTATATGTTTAGAGAAATCCAGAAAAAAGACTGAGAATTTAGATATTCTGTATTATGGGTTGCTTTCGATTTCTCCAAAATCTACGATAAATGAAAGAATTTTTTCCAAGTCAAAATTTATCAAAACTAGAGAAAGGAGTCGCTTAAATCCAAAACATTTTAACGAAATTATTTATCTAAAGGATTATTTTATAAGATTTTCTTAAACTATTTAAATTACTAATAAAATGATCTCACAGTTTATTTTTTAATAAATACATAATCGGTCTTGTTCTGGAAATCAAAATCACGTGAAATTGAAATCGAACAAATTTTTAATTCTATCCTGTGTTTAAAATTGATAAAAATATTTCTTTTTCATTACCTCATACTTTGAGGACCACATATCTTTACCAAAACTAATTTTGAAATCAGGAAAAGCTACGTTTTTTTTTAAAAAAATTGAACTTAAAATCTCCATCGATTTTAATGTCACGGTTTCGATTTACAGAACGTGGCCGAATATGTATGAATTAAAAAATGTGTATTACATATGAATTATTTTTTTTTTGCTCGTTTTAGTTCAAGATTTGTTACTGTTTTTTTTACTACTAAACTCCAAATAATAAATAATTTTTCATTTTTATTCATAGAAATTACCTTATTTATAAAAAAAACTTTATTAATCGGTTAACCGATCAATAACAAAATTAACCGATTAAACCAAAACCTCGATTAATTAATCGAGCGATTAACCGATTAAAGTAAAATCCCGATTAAATGAATACCCTACTAATAACGGTAGAGAATTTCTTGAAGTTAATTTCTGTAGAACGTTTATTTTTAAACACAGTACAAAAGAAAAGGGGATAATTTTATCGTACAGAAAAATATTTATAGCTTTTAATCTGAAGTACTAAATTATAAAAAACAATAAATGCGTTTTGGTCCCCTAAAGTTAGAACTAAAATGTGGTTAGTTTCTCTTTTGATTCTAAATGGCAGAAAAAAGTGAAAAAAGTATATACTTAGTTTTTTTATTTGTTCATCAAAAAAATGTTTTTTTCTTTTTTAGTTACGGCAACACTTTTTTAAGATTCATACAGAGCATTACTAATACATACTTTAAATAAAGTGTTGGCTCATATCAAAAAAAAAATGTCTTTTTTACCAACTACTTTCTTAAAATTTGTGGTACTTCTTTAAAATAAATTTAAAAAATTTTTTTTTTCCTAGTACATGAATTAAGTTTATTTTTCTTATCAAAAAGTAATTTAAATTTTTGGGAATACAAAATTTTAATTTCAAAAGATTTTGTTATTCGTGCTTAATTCCCAGTTTTTATTATTGATAAAAACACTTGAAATTTATTGTTGATGGGATAAGCTATTCCTATGCGCATTTCACTGGTTGCTTAGGCCAGATCATCAGGAAACTTCATCCATAAAGATTTTAGAAAAACTAAAGATATTAAACCAAATAAAACTGTTAAGCGTATAAGACTTATAGCAACAGTTCTACTTGTAATAATATCAAAGTTTAAACAAAACACATCAACAATAAACAGTGGGTTTATCTCATCTTACATTCCCCACTACAATTAGTTGAAATTCTCTCAACATTAATTGTAGTTGTAAGTAGGTTAAGAAAAACAAAATAAGAACAACAACAACTTACAAAAGATGTTGTTTTTTTTCTTGTAAAATGTTATTAAAAATTAGGACAAGTTTAGCGACCTCTAGCAGCGGCGCAACGCTTTTAACATAAAAAAAGGTTCTTCCTACATGTAATTTTTTAGATACGAATACAGTACAGTAATTTTTTTAAACATTGGAACTACTTTGTTTTACCTTATTTTTGTATATGGAACAAAGTACTGTGCGCCGGGCACCTGGCGTTTTAACACAATTCGGGTACGCTGAGTCCAATGGTGCTAGGATAGCTCTTGTTTTCGAGATATACCGTTAATTCGAAAACGGAGGAGGTTTCACAACATATATTCGCGTAACTCAAAAATGGTTTAGTTTATTGAAATTACTAAAAACCTAGGCGCCCGCAGCGCCTGATACTCCAAGGCGATCAAATGTAGTCATTTATCATTTATTTCTAACCCGCTATCTCTATTCCTTAAGGGGGCTTCCATACAAACTGTTCAATACAGACTAGAAATATATTGAAAAACAAGTCCCATAACTGTCCAGGAGTCGCCCCTAGTGGGGTATAATGTATGACTGACCTTAATTACTTTTTTTTCCTTAACATTTTCTCGAGGCATACTTGCCCTTCTTAGGGGGCCTCCCATACAAATATTGCTTTTTATGCAATTCTTAAATTAATTTAAATTTTTCGTCTTAAAAAAATTTAAACTTTGCTTTAAGGTAATTTTATTGCGGAGTTTCGGCTTTTTTAATTTATTCAATTAACCCGGCGCCGGGGGGATGGGTCAAAATTACCCGTCACTTTTTTAATTGACTGTGGCTTTAAAAATGTACTTCTCTTCTCTACGCTCTTTTCAGTAGCTGGAGATATTGAATCTCTCTTAATGTTATTAATTTCAAATCAGTCGCATGGCGATTGTACTTCGAATAACACGTGCTTAAACTTAAAAAAAGGTAAATATGACCCATCCCCACAGTATCAAAATAAGTGTTTATTATATTTAAACTAGAAGAAGCCTCCTTTGTTAACTTTTTTAATATGAAATGTTTTTTGTTTAAAATAAAAGTAAATATGTAATTTTTTAACAAAGTCATGTTTTATTTCCTTAATAAGGTTAGATTCAATCTAAATTGTATATATTTTTTCGTAAATATAGCAAAAAACCTCGAGTTTAATAAGTGGGTCATTATGACCCAACCCCCATGTCCTTGTAGCTAAAATCCACCCCCCCGGCGCCGGGTTAACTAAACCGTTTTTGAGTAATGTTGTGAAACCTTCTCTTTTTTCCAAAAAAGCGATACATCTCGAAAGCAAGAGCTAACCTAAAAACGGTTACCACCATTGGATTCACCGTACCCGAATTATGCTAAAACATAATTTGGTCGTGTGTATTTCAGTCCTACAAAACGATGACATTTAAAAATTTTGCCACAATAGCATTACATATGTTACGGGCTTAGCCGTATCACAGTGTTTTTTAATCTTTATGAAATTAAGTTGTATGATGTCTTGTCATATAAAACAAATTTTTGCAAAATTCAATGACAATCGCTGCATTCCGCCTCCGATTTATGCTAGTTTTCAAACAGAGAATATCAATTCTTAGGTAAGTTGATCTATAATTTCTAGTGAACCAATTGAGCTGGACTTCTGAAACTGCTTAAAAGGGAAAAAACGATTTGACGACAAAATTTTTCTTTTCTGTTGATACTTTCAAAAGTGGGCGTGCTTTAAACAGAAGGACAGACAGACGACTTAGAATTACTTAAGGACCAAGAATATTTGTATCGGGGATTTTTTAGCTATTATCTTTTTGACAACACTGGTTTAAACAGCTGACGCACGTTTCGTGTTTTGTTTCTTCAGTTTGGTCTATAATTAAAACATGAATCGCCTTACAAACGAACAACGCTTGCAAATTATTATATTTTATTATCAAAATGCGATCCACTTTTTTATCGAAAAATTGTGTTCAGCGACGAAGCTCATTTTTGGCTCGATGGGTACGTTAATAAGCAGAATTGTCGATTTTGGAGTGAAGATCAGCCAGAAGCATTGCAATGCATCCAGAAAAAGTCACAATTTGGTGCGGTTTATGGGCTGGTGGCATCATTGGACCGTACTTCTTCAAAGATGATGCGAGTTGTGACGTAACTGTGAATGGTGATCGTTACCGTGAGTTGATATCCAACTTTTTTTTGCCCAAAATGCAGGAGCTTGACTTGCATGACATGTGGTTTCAACAAGACGGTGCCACATGCCACACAGCACGCTTAACAATGGACTTATTGAGAGGCGAGTTCGGTGAACATTTTATTTCACGTTCGGGACCGGTCAATTGGCCGCCTAGATCGTACGATTTAACGCCTTTAAACTATTTTTTGTGGGGCTATGTTAAAGCTCATGTCTAAACACACATGCCCGCTTCAATTGACGCATTGGAAGACAACATTGAAGCATTTATTCATGAGATACCGCCCGAAATGTTGGAAAGAGTATGCCAAAATTGGACTAAGCTTATGGACCATTTGAGGCGCAGTCACGGTCAACATTTGCATGAAATAATCTTCAAACATTAAATTATATGGACCGTACTATCGATTCAAATAAAGATTTCATGCATTTTTCTGAATTTTATGTGTTTTTTTTTTAAACTTTCCTATAGCTCTTAAAAAATCAGCTAATATATTGTTACGTTACTGCCTTTCAATAACGTTTTGGTTTATTTCCTTTATAATAAACCGTTTCGAGTTCTTTATTGCAACTTTAATAAAATAAATAAAACACAACCACTTTTAACACTGTTTACAATTAACACAACTTTATTTAGTACAAAGTCTTTTTTAACAACCGTAATTTATAGCTTTTATTCACAACCAACTATAATTTTCTCAGCGTTATACGTTATTGACAAAGTCTGAACTAAGAATGATCTAATTACGCTAGTCGCCGCTAGTATTTATACAGCAATTTGGTGGTCTAGAACATTCGAAATGTTTTTCGAAGGTTCGAGGCTTTACTATTTATTCACCACACTTTAATTTGATGTATGGCAGCGCTAATGTTTACATAATTTTACCTCTTATACTGATGAAGCTTTTTTTAACGGTCATTTCTAGGGCTTTCTGCACATTGGGATTAAAGTGTACTAAATTATAACAATTTTTAATAACAATGTAAACTAATAAAATTACTAATAAATACAAGTTAACTAATAAATACAAGATAACTAATAAATTCAACTAATTATTAACTAATAATTACAACTAATTCTTAACTAAAGTTACTTTCGTAACAATATGTATATTCTAAATATATGATGAAATTCATTCGCCCCTTGTGGTGGAGGATATATAAAAACTAATGTTTGATTCGTACTCTATTAAAAAAGTACTTTCTTTAATAAAATATTTCGTGAGTTTGCATAATTGTGAGTGGGACTTACGATATTTTATGTTAGCGAGCGTGAAATAATAAATATTTTGTGAGTGGATTTAAAAAAAATCCTTATGCATAATTACATTTCTTTCCAATCGAATAGAACGTAATCTTAAGTGAAAAACCGCTCACACAACTTTAATAAATACATACAAGTTTTTTTTTTATTTGTGTTCATTTTTAAATTAATAAGGGCAGAATTCTTCCCTAAAATTCTTATTAATTTCTTTATTCTGAAAGCTCCTTAAGACACATTTCAATCTTTAGCATTTGGAAAGTCTAATAGAATCATCAATTTCAACAAATTTTCTATCAAATCCAAAGATCCAGTAACAATTTATGAAATCTTTCATATACATTTAAGCAAAATAAATTGCAGTTAAAAAAACATGTAAAATCATCAAGTAGTTTCATTTAATAGTTTTTCCTCCATTTGCTTTTTACTTTTTGGCTTAATTCCAAGTTTAAAGTACAGAAAAAATTGTTGCCGCTGTCAGCACTTTTTACTGGCTGAAAAGAAACATGCAAAAAACTCGTACATGACACCGGGTGGGAAGAAATTGAAGAAAGATAAGTAAATATCTTATTCTCTTTTTTTGTTTTATTTTTTCTTTGCACCATTGACCAGGGTATTATAAATGTAAAATATTATATTGTATATTTTCATATACTTGTCCTAGAAGGTTTTTACAAAATGATTATGTCTTTTTCATATACTCGAAGTTAAAATAAGAATGATGGCATTTTCTTTCATTATAGAAGTGGAAGCTAAAGACAAAAAAAGGGTTTAAAAAGGAATTTTTTAAGATCAATTTATAAAAGAGAAGGGCATAGTTAAACTTTTTTTTTTTTTGCTTAAGCATGTTGTTTGTTTTTATTCTAACACTTTGTTTATGGCCCTCGTAATTCTAAACTAACAGCATTATCTGTTGATAGTCCTCCAAACTTTCAACACACCCATTTCAACAACTGCGTCTGTTTGCTCAATTACCTGAAACTAGAAAATTGTATTCCCTGTAGAAAGACAATGTCAACTGACATATTCCATTAACAGCCACTAGACATGAAAGACCATTAAGCAAATCGTTAGAGAACAAAGGTCATGTTTTATTTTGTAATTTACTCAATAAAAATAAAAATAAAATACAGTTGTAACGTCAGAATAAAAATAGAGACGTCTGAAAGCTTTCATAGAAAATATTAAACAATAAAAACAAGGTATATTTACACAAGGTAAACTCGTTGGCCCATATGTTTGTCAGCTATTTACCCCTAGTTGGAACCATAACGTCAAATTGCGTGTATATGAGCCAAAATTTGTACATGTGTGCGCTAAATTGTTTTTGTTTTATATGAAGACAATTTTGACAACATGGTTCCTTTTATAGAGCAAAATGTCTACACTCCCAAATGAGTCTACCTTGTGTAAATATACCTTGAATAAAAAGGAATAACTAATTAATTAAATTTTTAATAATAATCTTTTTTTACACAACAAAAAATTCCTTGTCTGATGTTATAAACACAACAATTCGGGATTGGATATTGAAAATCCGTACTGGATTTCATTTTTCTGTACTTGATTCAAAAAAATCTATTAATACTATTAATACAGCCTCGGATTGATTTAAGTACGGATGGATTGATTTTTCTTTTGAGTGTACGTTTTTTTAACGTATTTGCAAAATATTCACGAAATATTCGCTTGTCTATACGAATAGGAAAATTCGTAACATCACTAATAAAGATCGTCAGCCCATTGTAGTGAATTATATCAGTCTCTGCCGGGAATCGAATATGCAAGCCTTGATAGACTAGATCACTACCAACTAGCTCATCGGGGCACCCAAGGATCTGAATATACAAATTTAAAAATTTCCAGGGTTACCGCATTAGTGTCCACGAAGCGGAAACTTAAACACTTGAATTTTTCGGTGAAAAAACTATGATCATAAGTGAATTTAAAATATTTAATTTTTTACCATACATTATTTCGTAAAACAACACTAACTACACACGAATTCGTTAGTTTCGTAGAACTCCAAAAGACAAGAGGTAAAATGTTTTGTATGAAATATGAAAGTTTCGTGAAAGCATGGATTATTTTCAGTGCACTGTACCTTAAACTATTAAACACTAATTAAATAGTAGTGAAACTAATTATAAATTTCTACGCTAAAATGGTATAAGTTGGCCAAAAATAATTACATACTTTAAACATTCCACAATGAATAAGAAAAGAAAAAACACCGAATAGTTACCAGAACGCGCAACATAATAGAATTATAATACAATTGAAAGTAGTTATGCACGCTCATACACCTTTAAATTTTAGATGGATGGTGATGATGATGAAGAATAAGGTGGAAATCTAATACAAGCCATTCACAAGCGAAACAAGGAGTCATAGAAATGGAGTGGTTATACTGGAGAGTAGCAAAGACCAGGGAAAATGCTTTGAAAAAAAATTCAACACAAGAAAAAATTATTGCCCCAACAGGACTTGCAATTTATTTTTATTAAAGTGGTTTAAATTATGTTTCTCATGTTTAAATTTTTACGACAACGGGTACTTAAAAAGTTCTAAACACACGTTTTAGCAAAAAGATTTGTTGGAGTAGAATAACAGGGGAACGAAAGAAGAAAAGTTAAAAAAAAAAATTATCTTTTGCAGAAGATGTGTACACTTAATGAAGTTTCTTAAGGTTATCTTGTGTTTGACAGGAATCTTACTCTAATATGGCCTTTAATTCCATGTCTTAATACACTTTTAGCATATTTCTTTTTATGCCCTTCAACGCCACTAGTGCTGAATGAGAGTATACTAAGTTTGTCATTCGGTGTGAAATTTTTTTAAAATTCATCCAAAACCCCATAAGATTTTCCTGCATACTTTTGTACGAGGCATACTCAAAAATTTAAGTACGAATAACACTTAGAAGTACTTAAAACAATCCAAAATAGGATAACTTGCGATAACCAATATGCGTGCATACGAGTGTGTTTGTAAAAGTTTGTTGTAGAAACAACAATAACAGTTCAAAAGAAGGTAAAAACGATTTAATTGTTTTGTATAGAAACAACAACAACACTACAAGAAATCAAATACAGATTATTTTCATGTTTAAAAAGTAAAATAAAAAGAAATAATTCCCATATTCTATTTGTTAAAATTATTTAGTTAAACACATCAAATTTTTAAACCATATCGGGGAGGCTGCTGATGCCTTTTAATTGAGAATTCTTCTGTAAACAAAGAAGGGCAGAATACAAAAAAAGTGAAAAAACATGTGTAATAATCATATTCTCTCTGGTGCTCTGGGGTAAGTGGTTAAGTTAGAATCAATCTTATCTCACTTTCGGATTATTTCAAGTACGAATCGAGATTAAACCATTTTAGAAATTCTTGAACAAAGCACAGTTTGAATTTAATTTTATCTTACTTTTTATTAAGTCAATCTTGTTTTTGGATTATTTTAAGTACGGCGCACTTGAATAATTGTACTTAAATCAAACATTCTGTACTTAATTTAAAGAAAATCCGTACTTACCGAACTATTGACACCCCTTGGGCTTAATTTAAGTACGGATGTATTGATCTGTCTTTTCAGTGTATATATATTCTATTTTCTTAAGTAATTGTAAGTCGATTAAGCAATATCGGACTGTCTGTCCGTCTGTTGAAATCGCGCTCACTTTCGAACTTCTCAAAAGAAAATAACAAAATTGGTGTCAACTTTTTTCTCGTTCTTCTAAGAAATTTGGGATTGAAACTCAGCACAATTGGCTAAGTTGTAAAAGAGTTGTGAACCCAAATTGATTTTTTTTTAATTCCCTAAGCTTATCTCCGCGAAGCTCTAAGCTTGTCTGCAGGAAAGAAACCAGAGTCTGTGGCGGGAATCGACCCGCAACCCCGGCGCTGATAGACTAGCTCACTACCAGCTAGCCTACCGGGGTACTCCCGGTACCGATACTCATGAAATTGTACTGCGTTTCATTAACTATCGACAACTTCTTCAATTTTTGGCAACTTGACGACACAATGGAGGATGTTATTTACATCCTTGCTCCGAATCAAAAAAAAAAACTAATGCACATTAAGCTTATAATTTATATATGGAATTTAATTAAGATTTAATTAATTTTTTTATTTAATTTTTTTGAATAAGGACATTTTTTAGACATAGTACTTGCTCCGATTTTAATAAGACTTTGCGAAACCTCTGAATTTATGAAATTAAATAACTATCAAATTTTCATGAAGCTCAAATTTTTTATTAACAGCTGCGGTCGAAAAAATAGCACCAGGATATATAAAAAAATTCTTCGTTAGATATTTGTAAATAGGTCAAACTGATTTCATTGAATACTTGTCAAAAGATACTTACAGGACTGTCAAAAAATATTTAATAAAAAGCAATTGATTTGGTTTTTTATTTGATATAAAATTTTTAACTTTTTCAAAACAACTCAAAAAACACTCAGTCAAAACAAAAATAGCACTACAGCTCTTAGTCTATTAAAAACGAATACTTAAACTAAAAATAAATTTAAGATTTAGAATTCTGTTTTTTATGATGTCTTCTTATATTGAAATTAATATTTTGTTGCGTGCCCAGCATTAGCAATAACCTCTGCCCAACGTTTTTGCATCGATTTCACCAGATTTTGGCACCTCTCCTTTGAAATTCTATTCCAAATTTGCTGAACTGCCATCCAAAGGGCTTCGTTACTTGATGGTTGTATTTGGGATACTCTCTTCTTTATATCTGTCCATAAGTTCTCGATTGGATTGAGATCTGGGGACTGAGCTGGCCATTCCATAACGTTTATTAAATTATCCTGAAACCACTTTTTGGCAAGTTTGCTGGTCATTGTCTTGCAGAAACACACAGCCAAGCGGCATTTTCTTAGAAACATATGGTAGCATCACTTCCTGGAGGATATTAACGTATAGTGTCTTATCCATGATTGTTCTGATCCCATATATGGGGGCTACTCCATAGTAGGAGGGGGTGCTTTTCTTATTTCCTATGTTTAACGGTTTTAGTTGTGAATTTTGGATTGAGTTCAGCGTTAGGGGGTCTGCTGACGTAAGAACACGATCCTTTGCCTTCAAATAAAAAAACCTTGGATTCATCTGTCCAAAGAACATTGCTTCACTTTTCAGTTGGCCATTCCAAATGAGTTCTAGCAAACTCCAAAAGTTTTGCAACATGCTTACGTGAGAGCAGGGGCACTTAGCTCCTTTTTAAGCTCTGAAGCTGTCATAAACGGGGTCTTCTTGCATTGTCAGACCAGACACTAAACCATTAATGGTGACAAAATTTTCTTGCGACCACATGTTTCCGACTTTTGAGTAAATTTTATTGCATTTACAATCACTTTATTGGAGCACCCAATCAAGTTTCTTTTTTAAGAATATGTATGATTTATGCTCAGACACCATTTTTTTTTTATAGTAGCGCGTTTTTCAGGTCTACAATGCTTTCCTCGTCCCATTTCTATGAAAATCAATAATGTAATATGCGATGAATTATTTTATTAAAAAAAAAAAAAATATCTTAGCTTTAGTATTTGATAGGGTATTCATTCGGTTAACCGTCAATCGGTTAACCGATTAATTACTACCCGATTTACTGATCGGTTAATTTAAAATTGTCTATTTTCGATTAACGATTAAACCGGTTAATTTCAGTCGATTAACCGATGTTACATAATTTTTAGTTTTTTGTAATATTATAACGAATTTTTGGTGTTTTAATTAATTGTTTCGTCTCATATACATGTTTAGAAAATATTTCTTTATATAATAGCAGCCCAATTATGAATAAAAATTCCCCTTCTCCCATTTTTCCTATGTTAATTCAATTGTAAAAATGGGAAAAGGTAAAAAACTCCCGGGGAATTTTTAATCATAATTGGGCTGTATATTTCCTTCTAGCAAAACATTCTTAATAGAATTATCCGAAACAATTAGAAGTGTTAATAATTTTTAAAAATTAAATCAGGACTCTAATGGCATAATGGAAGATTTTATATGTTAAGAGAAATCCAGGAAAAGGACTGAGAAATTAGATATTCTTTATTATGGCTGCTTCTGATTCCTCCAGCACGCACGATAAGAGAAAAAAAAATTTCCAAGTCAAGTGTTGTCAAAACTAAAGAAAATTATCGTTTTAATCCTAAACATTTAAACAAAATTTTCTTCAAAATTTCAGATCAAAAATCAGATCTCTTTTAACTATTGAAATAACTAATAAATAATAATAATCAAATTTTTTAATTTAGTTAAAAAATTCTGTTTAATAGGAAAATATTTGTCAATAAAATTATTTAACTACAGAAATTTTATTAAAAGACGACGTTTAAAATTCTTGCGTTTTGCGTTTCCGATTTCCAGAACACCCCTGATGATGTATTACTTTAAAAATATATACGTACTTTTCGCTTATAGTCACATCCTTTAGTTGCAGACAAAACGTGGACTATATCGCTAATGTGACTATAAGGCTAATTCACATATATGCCACTATGAGGCATATAACTGAATTCGAATGTAATCAAGTTCTGTGAATATAGAAAATAAAAAAATCATATAAATTGCACCGACATCAGGCTTATGGTTTTGCAACAGAGTTGCATAATGTATAAAAAATAGCTAAAATAATACCAAGATATTTCATAACTGATACCAAAGGCATAAACTAATTTTTTACTAGTAGAGCCTTGATGACAAAAATTAAACAATTTAATTCTTTTTTTCTTTGGATGAGTTGTGGTTTCGAAAACTAAATAGAACTTAGTAAATATTGCTAATGTGACTATAACGCCATTAATTTGCTTTACTTTTCCATTTGATGACTGTTGATAGATGGAATATATGGCAAATGTGCTTATATCGCTAAATGGACTATAACGTTAATAATTTATATTAAATTAACTTATAGCGGCAAAATAACCAGATAAAATGGACTATATCGCTAATGTGACTATAAGCGTTGTGACTATAAACGAAAAGTACTGTATCACATATTTATGAATTATTTTTTTTGTTTGCTCGTTTTAGATCAAGAATTTTTATTTTTGTTTTTTTAATAATAAACTCAAAAAAAAAAATAATTTATGCATTTTTAATTGTTGAAATTACCTTATTTATTAAAAAAAACTTTATTAATCGGTTAACCGATCACAAACCAAATTAACCGATTATTAACCGATTAAACCAAAACCTCGATTAATTAATCGAGCGATTAACCGATTAAAGCAAAAGCCCGATTAATTGAATACCCTAGTATTTGATCCTTTTATTTCAACTATTAATACACTATGAATATTTTTTAAAGAATTTTTGTTATTCGGTGCTATTTTAATGACTGCGCTGCATACTTTATTTAAAATAATTAGCACAAGATATTTGTCTTCACTAGAATGAACATAGAATAGGTTATTGGTACTATTTTATTGACTGGCACTGTATACTTTATGGCATTTTTTTTTTTTTATTTCAGGATTATTGCACCGAAAGTTTTGAAATTCGACATCTTTGGCCAGGCTCTGTAACTCTCGCATCTAGAAAATTTTCGATTGAAATGTGTGAAATGAAGCAAAAATGCGATATATTGAAACAAACATCTGTTTTTCTCACTAAACTGTGTCTGTTACTTTTTTTTTTGGCGAGTACTAGCTGTCATGTAAGGAAATTACTCGTCAATTTACAGAAAAATTGAATCTGTAACATTTTTGTGAGAAGAGTTCCCGCTTTGAACTGTCAAAAAGACTCACGAATAAAAATGGGGCGAGAAAAAATTGTAACACTAAAAACCAATAAAAAATTTAAAAATAAAGAAAAATAATAATAATATTTTGTTCTTGGCAATTTTTTTCATTGTTTAATTATTTTGCTTTTAACATTTTTATAAAATATACGAATGTTTTTAAAGCTCGTTTGTAAACAACAAACATCAAAGTTGCACTTTACATTATTGGGTATGGCCGACGGTTTTTAATTTTTAATTTTAGTAAATTTTGGTCGCCGTCAACGATATGTGTTACTGGCGTTCTCAACGTCTGCAATTTCGCATCGGCTTCGAGTGCAATGTTATGACATTTATAACGTGTCAACGTAATCTCTTTTAATAGTTTTCAACATGAGTTACAGACACACTTTTTTCTCCCTTTTCGAAAAACGGTGGAATATTTTGTTTCACATCTTTTCGATGCGAGAAGTTCCCACTAAAGTTACAGAACATGGGTACTGGTTATCTTTTAACAATTAATACATGTGTGCCAAATTCATGGCACACAATTTCAGGATTGATATTAAAACACATTTATGTTTAAAATCGTTTTAAATACATAATTCTCTTCTTCACTAAATACTTAAATCAAACTTAATTCACCGATGTGGTACATCTAATTTCAACTAAAGTTTCTATTGTAATATTTTAACAAGATGGCCTCAATATCACGACAATACAATAACAAGAGGCAAAGCAATAACAATCAGCTGTTTTTTAAGACCACCTTGTAAAACAATGATATTTTTTTGTATTAAGTAGTGCTACCATACTTTTATCTTATTTAAATAAGACTTTTCAAATAAAACTCAAAAAATCAATCTTTATTTAAATACGTTTTAAGTTTTTATGAAAATTAACTTAATTTAGATTTAATTACTATCCTAGAAATTGGGCATTAATCTTATTACAATAACTCTTTAAATTTTTGGCCGCTTAAAAAAATATAAGACCCGGAGTGGCCGCACTTTTAAGGAAGAATGAATACTAACGTAAGTAAAACCTAACACACTCAACAAAGTGCTTTGAACAACGGTCCATCCATAAGGTCTGCGCAAAAGCCAGATGTTTATTTTGTTTTTTCTTTAAAGATGTCAAAAGTTGTTTACATTTCGCTTAAGTTAATTGCTAATTTAGTTAGCTAAATTGTTAATTATGTCAATAAATCGAATATTGACTCAATAAAAAAATGCATATCTGAACACTGTATTTAATAAATGTTTTGTACTGCCTTTACGTTCGAAATTGTTGAACAGGCAGTAAATTTAAATATTTCTTCAAACAAAAAAAATACAAACATATTTTTTTTTTCTTTTTCTTTTTCTTTTTTTTTCATCTTCACACAACCAACACTTGAATATTCCTTATTTACACCTTTTTACCCACTGTCTACTATATAAAAAAAAACTTGGTGCTATTTAAGTTTTCCTCACACTCGTACAAAGCGCGAGCACTCACTTTTACGCTGATACACTTTTAATTAGCATTTAATTTAAGCTTTGCACGTAACAAACTCAAACTATCACACTGCCATACACCAACACCTACAAAATTTTACACACCTACACTAACTCTGCTTAAGATCCGTTTGCTTTTAAAACGAAAAACAAAGTCCAACTACAAAAATTAAAAAGAAAATAATTGTAAAACACTTAGAGGCAGAAAGAACTAGAGTCAGAGAAAAGTTACAATTCGTTGCATGCACACATCAGTACTTCTGCTTAAACCTTAAAACAAAAAAATCTCATCTCGAAATAAAGACACACACACCAACAATTAAAACAAAAATTGCCCACACACACACACACATATTCAAAAACACTTTTTGAAAAGTGGTCGGAAGCAACATTTTTTTTGCCAGTTATTGCCGCTGCTACTGCTGCAACTACATGAAACCACAACAAAAGCAACAACAGCACAATAAGCTCAAATCTGTACACAAGTAGTACATGATCTAAACACTAACGTGTAGTTGGAAAAATAGGAATAGAAAAAAAGATGAGCTTTATTGTAAGAACAAATCCTGCACTCAACCGAAAACAACGACAGGATAATTTGTACCCTTTTTTTGTAGGTTAAAACAAAACACAACAATCCGGGAGTAATAGTGACCTGCCGAATTACAAAAGTTTTAAAAATTCGGTGTTTATTGAAAAAAAGGCTCCGTGCAATGGGGGGGGGGGGGTGCTTTAAAGTCATGCGAAATAAGGCCATGATGGCTTTATTGCTCAATTGAATGGGAGATAAAGCCATAATGGCCTTATTGGACAATCATTAAGAGATAAGGTCATATTTAAAATTTTGCGAAATGAGAGATATATCCATATTTTTTTTCGCAAATGTGAGATAAAGTCATATTTTTCTAGAATATTGTTACTTTACTTTAGTGGTTCCGGGAAAAGTAATTTTTTTTATTCTTGTGACGCACGCAGGAAAACTTTATTCAGCGAAGCCACCTGCCGGGTCCTACTGGAGGAGAAAACCCTTAAGCGCGGCCGCAGGCCGCCACGCAGGAAAACTTTAGTATGCCAAGCCAGATTCCAATACTTAACTTTTGTGTCTCCGGGAAGACTCTTAATTATAAAAATAAGAAAACTATTAATCAATGTAAAATGCAAAAGTTCTTCAAAACTGAAATGAGAGATAAAGCCATTTTCTTATATCGCTAATGTGAGCTAAGGCCATGATGGTTTTATCTCCCATTCAAATGGGGAAAAAAACAAAAGGCTTTATCTCCCTATTGAATGAGAGATAAAGCCATCATGGCCTTATTTCGCACGACTTTAAAATGAAAATGAAATAATTTCCAAGTCTTAAATGAATCAAACACCAACTTTTGGGAGTTATTTCATAATGAAATAATTCCTAAAGACATTAATGAAATAACTTCCAAAAACAGCCCAACGAAAAGAAATGAAATAAGACCCAAAAAAAATGAAACAACTTCCAAAGAAATTTATTATATATGTATTCGTTTTACTTGAATTGCAAGTTTTTTTAAGAAATTGCAAATAATTAAAAATGAAATAACTCCCACAAAAAATTAAATAACTCCCACAGCAAATGAAATAACACCGAAGCTCAAAATAAAATGAAATAACTCCCACGTTTATTTTTTCAGGGACTTATTTCATTTGGACTTTATTTCATTATGAAACAACTTCCAGGCAAAAAATGAAATAACTTCCAAAAAAAATGAAATAAAACCGAGAGAGCTGGGAGCTATTTCATAATGAAATTACTCCCACATTTGTATGAAAAATTGTTGGGTCTAATTTCATTTTTTTTCTTGGGACTTATTGCACCTGGGAGTTATTGCACGGAGCCGAAAAAAGCTAAGTCACTTAACCTAAAAAACCGCATAAACAAAAACAGGCAAGCGTATGGCCAACTTTACCCTGTGTGGAAGTCCCCCCATATCTCTATGCGCTCCAAAATCAACATCTTTAACAGCTGCGTGAAATCAGTCGCGCTTTACGTCTGCGAGTCTAAGAACTCAAATCAATGCGATACAGTCAATTCGTACAAGTATTCAACAACCGTTGCCTCCGTCATATACTAAACGTTTTCTGGCCAAACACCATCACAAACGAACGTTTATTCCTCAAGATGGACAATCTGCCTTTGAAACAGACTTTTTAAGATCTCGCGACTTTGGGTCCGAACCCCAACCACAACGTGATCCCCGAAGGGTCCTTAAACTATAGTCTTCCTACATACATATCCTCTGCGTGTCAAAAAGGTACCGATTAATTCAAAGAGCTATGGCGCTCTGGTAGGATATTTGATAGTTAGCTAGTCTATAAGCGTAATGGTTAAGGGTTCGATTTCCGCCAGAGACTCTGGTCCACTTCACTACAACGGGCTGAAGGTCTACAGTGCTATTGCTCGGTAACAGAATTTGTAATGGTTCTTGTAACATTTAATAAATAAATAACTTAAAGAACTTTATTAAGCAATATTTAAATCAGCTTTTTTTTGCTCTGCTTTAAAGTTCAGTTGCAGAGGCTAGATTCGGTTGGTCCTAGAAAACTTCCCATTTCATTGATGGCTACTTAAAAACCAACAAACCAGGCAGCTAACTAAACCAACCAACCAGTTAGTCCAAAAGTCCTCTACTCAATGCAGTAGAATAAAACCCAAAAATTAACATCTCATTAAGAGTTTTTTCAAGTTTTGCACGAATTCCATGGCGAGCTCTTGTTTTTCTTTTGGATACATTTTTATTTTATGTTTGTTTTTATCGGCCAAAAACTTAATTGTATAAAACACTGCAACAGCAGTCAACCTTTTAAATGCCGGAAGTGAACACACACTGTGTAAATACGAATTGGTTTTTGTTGCTTTGCGATAAAATGCAAGATGTTCGTTGGCAAGAACGTTTTTATCGTGGCTGTTTTCAGAAGCGTGTTCGTATTCGTGTACGTGTTGCATTATAATCAAGGTTCCGGAGGAGGTCAGCAGCTACAATGCATCGTAAATAAATGCCAGTTTATATGTTTTTGTTTGGAGTTTTTTTTCGAAATTACAGTTGGGTGTCAAGTAAAAGAAATGTGGCGGATTTCCATATAAAAGCTTTTGATGTTAAAAGGGAAACTCACGAATAGTTTTTTTTCTGCAATTGTATATTGTTCCATAAAAATTAATTGCCATGTAATAATCCTTTAGAAATATATAACTTTTTAATTAAAGTTCTGCATAAAACAAAAATAAAACCAAGCATCTAATAAAGAATTCAAACAATAACGATGAATTCATAAACCTTATAATTGTATGTGTATAGTGCTTTAGCAGTTTGGGGACAGTCTAGAACAAGTGGTAGTTTGCTACAACTCTAGAGAGTACAAAGAGCCTGGTGAGTTTTACATCCAAAGTAGTATATGCAAAGGGTACATTGGTGTTACAAGTAACGGTAACACTGTTAACAAGGCGAATTCACTAGAAGGTGGGGTCAAGTCAACATATGGTGCTTTTTCTTGGGGTCGACTTGTCAAAGTTTGTTTGCAAACTAGTTTTTTATGTAAACAAAACTTTTCTTTACTAACAATATTTTTGATAATCCGATCACAGAAGCGGTGTTGTTGTAGAGTTGACCCACCTTCTAGTCAATTCGCCTTGACTGTTGCGTTTTTAAATTAAGTCAATTTCTTCCCAATAGCTTACAAAAGGCGAGTCATGTTGCAGTCTAATAGAGAAAGTTTTAGCTTTTTCTATTCCCGCCCAATAAAAAATGGAGCTTCCAACGATGCAGGTTTGTAAGGGAGAAACATAAAGACATGAATTTTATATGGCGATTTCCCACTTTGAATCAATACATTTTTGACACATAAAGCGCATTATTTAGCGCATATAAAAATTGTTAGATGTAACGATCAGCTTTACACACTGAATGTTTTGATACCGTTATTTTTAAGTACTCTCCCTTATAAACCTGCTTCGTAGTAAGGGAATGCCGTAGCACTTGAAATGTTATTTTTTTTTTATAAAAGTTGTTGAGAGTTCTTTCACTTACTTTACTGCATTTCTGTATGTCTTATTGCGTAGCGCATAACTGTGCGCTTATTTTTTTTTAATGTACCATTAGTGCTTCGCAAAATAATAAAATTTTTTATTGGCCGTGTACTAAATTCAAGGTTTATTAATGTTAACTATTTAAAAGAAGAAACGGCGAAGTAAAGATTTAGGAATAAGGAACATAATTGTCCATTAACATATTGTACGGCCCAAATTTAAGCTCATTGCAGGAGGAAAAGGAACCAATATATATTTACAGATTGTAAAAGGAGACCGTAGTTCTTCTTATAAAGGGTAAAAATTAATTATATGTAATTAACTTAACTGGTTCCAACAGATTGATTCAAGTGATTCACACTCGTAATATTGTAATCAATCTAAACCAATTCCTAGGTAATCAATGCAACCCCCAATAGCTTCTTTTTTAATTACCGTGGACACTAAAAAGTAATTTGACGCAGTGTAAAATGCTGCTAGAAATAGGTATTTTGGAACCTTTAAAACTACTAGGGCATATAAGATTTAAAGAATTACACAGCCCGACAAAATTAAAAAAAAATTTTGCTTCTTTGAATTTATCAACTGATTCTAGTAATTCTAGTAATATTGTAATCAATCTAAACCAATTCCTAGGTAATCAATGCAACCCCCAATAGCTTCTTTTTTAATTACCGTGGACACTAAAAAGTAATTTGACGCAGTGTAAAATGCTGCTAGAAATAGGTATTTTGGAACCTTTAAAACTACTAGGGCATATAAGATTTAAAGAATTACACAGCCCGACAAAATTAAAAAAAAATTTTGCTTCTTTGAATTTATCAACTGATTCTAGTTAATTTTGGTGCGCTGAATTCAAATCTGTAATCAGTTTGTCTCTATCAGCTCTAGTTTTCATGATATAGCTTTTTTATACCCTCCACTTATGACCTCCATTTATGACCGTCTGTTAGTTTTTTCAAAAAAATTTTTTCATCAAAATTTCTTGTTTACAGTTATGGTAGTTGCCATAGATCAACACTTTTTTAATAAACTTTGCCAACTGCAATAAAACACTTCTTACAAGCAACTAACTTCCGATATTCAATTGGAGTGCAACAAGAAAAAATTACGTTCTCAATAATATTGTACATATAAAATTCCCGTTAATCAGCTAGCAATTACACAAAAAATTTTTTTTACGGAAAAAATGTTTTTTTGGCAACTACCATAACTGTAAATAGGAAATTTTGATGAAAAAAATTTTTTGAAAAAACAAACAGACGGTCATAAATGGAGGTCATAAGTGAAGGGGATAAAAAAGCTATATCATGAAAACTAGAGCTGATAGAGACAAACTGATTACAGATTTGAATTCAGCGCACCAAAATTAACTAGAATCAGTTGATAAATTCAAAGAAGCAAATTGAGTGTTGGCCTGTGTTATTTATTGTTACATTTGAAATAATACGCATATAAATATTCTACCTCAATTATAAAGTAGACAATAAAAAGCAAATTAATTTAAAGAGAACAATGGAGTTATGTATATGGTAAAGATATCGTAAATAAATAAATTTTTATTAATTATGTTAAACCATCAGTTATAACAAATAAATTGACAGATGTTAAAACAAATAAGAGAAAGAAATATTTCATATTGTTCCATTCTCTTGGCGACCTTCTGCATGGTTTGTCACAAATATGACCAGTAAAATGTAAATATTTTTGCAAGCCAACACCATTTAACAAGGACTTGTTGTATTAACAAAAACGAAAAAAAAATACATGACTCTTTGTTTTCATTCCATAATTGATTGGTCTCAACTGGTTAAATTGTGGTAACAATATTATTTCTCAGAGCAGAAACCAAAACGAAAAATATTCCTTGTTGAAAAAACAACAATATTACAATGATTTCTGTTTATACAAATTCGTATATGATGAGCAAAAGGTTTTTGCAGAACACTTTTTAATATGGTTTTTTGTAAAAACGAACACTTAAAAACTTTATCTATTGAACTAAAACTAAACTAGAGCTGGCCTTAACTAGATCTGAACTAGAACTAAGCTAGAAATAATATATAACTGAACTAAACCTGAGCCAGAACTGAAATAGAACTTACTTACAACTGAACTACACTCATAGAAAAATGCATCTTCATATTGATGATGCCCTTAAATCAAAATAGTTACTTCAATGTTATCACAAATGGCATCAATGAGGCAAAAACTTTCATGAATCCAATGAAGAACGTCATCAGAAAATGTTGTCATATTTTATTTTATTCCTCATCTATGCTATGACTACAGTGACATAAATTCGATGCAGTGTTGCCAGAAGTAGGGGAAAATCCCTAAATGTAGGTATTTTTGATACTAAAATAGAAGCGTAGGGAAAATCGGAAAGATATTTTACAATCTCCAAAATGCAGGGATTTTTCGTCATATCGCATTATTTATGAAATAAATGCCGAAAACACGTTATTTTTTGTGATATTTTCTTGTCCAAAACGGTTGAAAAATTTAATTTTCCCTAAAATTGCTTAAAAATATATTTTCAGAATTGTTTGTGGTTCAAAAGTTGGCGACACTAATGTATATGTTTTTTCTACGATATCATTCAATGTTGAAAGTTTTAATTGAATTTTGTCTGTCCGCATGTTTGTCCGTCTGTCTGTTCGTTGGGTTGGGATTATAGTAGGGCCTTAGAGGACGATCGGACGATGGGGAGGTTGGGGCAATTTGCCTGTGGGGTGTTTGCTAGGAGGAGACGAAGATAGTGGAGGTGAGCTCGTTCGCAGGCATTTGCGAACCGACGCTCGCGTATATCGTCGAACTGTCCGCTCTGCGCATTGCTTCGTGCTCGGAGGTCGGTTGCTGGTTTTGGTGGAGCCTCGCTGTGTTGGTGTCTGGTGATTTGCCCATGCTGCTGTTGCTTGTGCTGGGTCACTTGTGTCTCTGGTCCCTTGGGGCTAGAGATGGGAGTGCCTTGGTGGAGTAGCGGCATGCTGTCGGCTGATTTCCGGAACGGCCCCCTGCTAGGTTCGTGTTCTCCTGTTGCGTCGTTGGTTGCGGTCGGTCGTTTGTGACCGTGAGCCTGTCCGTGAGAGCAGCTGTGTTTATTGTTGTGTTTTTGTTGTCATTGTTGTGCGTGATGTCCATTGCCGGTGTCACGCAAGGTGGCCAAAGTGTCGCTCGTGAGAGCGGCTGTTTATTGTTTTTGTTGTATCGTCTATTGGTGATGTTTAGTCCCTTTATGTAGATGTATGTTTCAGTGTCGCTGTGTCGCAGTTTGCAGTATGGCTGTGTTGCTGTGTTGCTGGTTGCTGGCGTCGTGTGCTGCTGTTTGCTGTGGGTCACCAGTCCCGGTACCGTTTGGGGTCCAACTGGTAGTAGTTTAGGCAACGAAGCTGACCGGAGTCTTTATCTGGTACCACGGGAACCAGGGTGCCCTTGGGACCTCGGTCCCAACCTGGTTATGGTGAGGCCCCTTCGGGGGAGTAACGTGGTGGTTGTGGTTTAATACCCATATCGCGGGTAGAGTAATTTATTGCTCGGTGTGGAGTTGCATTGCAACCGGTTGCCATTTGACCATAAAATGGTAGGAGTGTTAGATAGGCTCCGCCCTTCACCGAGGGGGATGAAGTGCCCAAATGCATGGATTCGAAGTCGGTATCCTTGCTCTGGTGCCACAGCTTGTGGCGAAGGAGGAAGGGGGCGCTGGTCAACGCATTGTTTTGACCCAGTGTTAAGAGCACCGTGAGGAAGGGTCTTCGGACGATGATCACGTTAAACCGGACAAATCTGTCTGTTCGTTGATGTGGTGGGGACTTGGTAGTAATATATTAATGTCACATATAGTCCGAAACGTTTGCTATAGATATTCAGTTTCATAAAAAATTAAAACAGCGATACAGGAAAGTTGATTACAGCAAAGATAGATTTTATAAGAGCTTTGACAACTGGTTAGAGAACGAACTTTCTGTCCAGATCGCTTCAGAAACTTCAAATCAAAATACACGTGGGAGACCACAAAAATCGCTGGACAACTGTAGCGATAGATCTAAGAGGCGGAAGCTTAAGGAAATAAATGAAGAAATCGGATATGAAAATATTCAAGATACTTTCCTACATCAATTACGATCACAGAAATAATTGACAAAAGTGGATATCATTGAAAAATTTGTTAAAGCTAGTCCATTGGGAACAAAACGGATTCTTAAAAGAATACCAACTCCGAGCGATGCAAAACAATTCACAAATGAGGAGGCATTAGCGTTATTTCTGGATTTGAAATTAACAAAACAGCAATATATTCAGCTCAGATTGCGTGCGATTGAAAAAGGCTCAAATCTGTATCCAGCATATCATCACATGACAGCTGCTGAAATGGACTGTTTGCCATTAAAGGACACTATTACAATCAGATCAATTTCGGCAGAGGTACAACTACAATCTCTACTTGATCACACAGCCGAACGCTTGCTACAATCAATAAAAGGAAATAAGTTAAAGAAATATGGAAACACAAAGTTAATTCTTTTTTGTTAATGGGGATGTGATGGTTCTTCCGGACAAAAACAATACAAACAAGTAGTATGTAAAAATATTTCGGACTCAGATATGTTCATGGTATCATTTGTACCAATGCGATTAAAAAAGATTTTGGAAGATTCAGAGCCTTCGACTAGTACAACGCAAACAAAGGATATTTGGAAAAATGAGACACCATCTTATACGAAATATTGCAGACCTATTAAATTTGAATTCAAAAAAGAAACTCATGATGCCATTAACAAAGAAGTTAGTGATATCAAGGCCCAAATTGCAATACTACAGCCATTACACTTAGATTTAGATGGGCAGCAAATTGAAGTTAGCTACCAATTAGTGCTAACAATGATAGATGGCAAAGTAGGCCAGGCTTTGACTAACACGAAGGCTGCATCCAGCTGCATCATATGCCATGCAACATCAAGCCAATTAAACCAAGTCCCGACAAAGTCATTAGATAATACTGATGCATATGAATTTGGATTATCACCACTACATGCAAGAATATGACTTATGGAACACATACTAAAAATCAGTTATGATTTGGATTTCGGATCCTTCGGATCAATAAGAAACAACGAAACCAACAAGGAGTTAAGAAGTTCAAAAAGGGAACATGTTCAAGATGAATATCGCAAATTTGGGTTGATTATAGATCAGCCGAAACAAGGGTCAGGCAATACCGCAAGAAGATTATTTTCAGATCCAGAAACAGCATCTGAAATAACAGGTGTTGATTTTAACCTAATTTTTAGATTAAAATAATCCTAGAAGTACTTGCGTGCAATGAAGAAATTGACTCTAGAAAATTTGGAGATTTTGCAAAGGAAACTGCAAAAATATATACAACCAAGTACCCATGGAGAAATATGTCTACTACAGTTCACAAAATCCTTTATCATGGAGAAGATGTCATTAAATATCAGTTGGTGCCACTTGGAGATTTATCAGAGGAAGCTCAGGAAAAAAGGAATAAGGATTACAGATTTTATAGAGAGCACAATACTAGAAAAATTTCACGAAATTCCACTAATGAAGATCTATTTAATATATTATTGGTAACGTCAGATCCATTTATCTCCAGTATTCGAAATCTATGGAAAGTGAAACATCGGGATTTAGATGAAGAAGTCAAAAAACTACTAAAGAACAGAAATAACACAGAACAGAATATGAAATATTTGCAATCAATCTTTCAATTAAATGAACAATAATTATAATTCATTAGATCTATGACAGACATTGTATTAGTAAAAAATAATAATAAACAGAAACTCACATTGTTACAAAACCTATTAAAATCTATTGCTGCTATTATTTTTAAAAGGTTTTTTTATCCACATATGTATGAAATGTTTTAATAAATAAATAAGTGTAAACAAATTTGAAAGCAAAAAATTGTTTATTTTTCAGCAATGATAGCAAAATTTCCAGTGGATTTTACTATTTTTTTTAATGTTAAAATTTTTTTTTTAGTGTAAACAATTTTTTTTTGAGTGTCCCATTATTACAAAAAATGTTAATGACTATTATTTAAATCTAAAAATTACATTTTTAAATAATTAAAAGAAATAAAAAAACCATATTGCACGCTAAAGTTACAAAAAATCTAAAGTTCCATTTTGCCCTTAAATTCTCCAATAACTACTCAACCGATTTTAATGAAATTTAAATTCACGAAAATATCTCCTTCGGTTCAAAAGTTACAGATTTTTGGCCAACGAAAAACGATTTTCAGCCACTGTGCGATGTCAAAATACATCAGCGGTATGACGCCTTTTCTATCAGTGTAGAACTGAACTAGAACCTTAATAGTACTAAACTGGAACTAAAACTAGATCTTATTTTAAAACAGCGCTAATTTGGAATCGAAGCATAAGTTTAAAATTATCCACAAGTCTCTTAGAATCCATAATACACATTCTAAATGCCAATACCAACAACTACAATTTGTTTTTCTTTTTTAAGAAAGATATTTTCTCATTAAAAGCCTTAAAGCCAAAAAAAAATTACTTATAACTTTAACAAAAGTCCCAAAACAATACGACAACAATCATTATGAATCATTTACAATAGACCATAGAAATGAATTGTTGCACTGCAGTTAAGAAATCATTAAAAATTGCTATTAAAAGGAATTTATAAAACGTTCCAATACAAAAATAACCCAAAATAATAAATCAACGAAAACTAAGTACAATAAATACATTTTAAAAGCAAGAAAAACATAATGATGATGACGATAAAATATTGAAAGTGAACCGGAACAACTTAAAATAAGCACGAAAAAAGAAAAAATATTTGTTTAAAAAAAAGGATGTTTAAAAATATATTAAAATAAAGGAGATGAACAGAAATCGCATAAATTGTTTGGATAGATGTTGTAGCAGCATGATGGGAAGAAAACCCATTAAATAATGTTTAAAAAAAGGGAATAACATTTCCAGAAGGGGCCTTTCTGAAATCTCGCGTCGAGAAACTTTTCGGTTGAAATGTGTGAAATGAAACAAAAATGCAATATATTGAAACAAACAGCAGTTTTTCTCACTAAACTGTGTCTGTAACTTTTTTTGGCGAGTACTAGCTGTCATGTAAGGAAATTACTCGCCAATTTACAGAAAAAGTGTGTTTGTAACATTTTTGTGAGAAAAGTTCCCGCTTTGAATTGTCAAATAAACTCACGAAAAAAATGGGTCGAGAAACAATTTTAACACTAAAAAACAATTAAAAATGCAAAATGCAAAGAATAATAATAATAATAATATTTTGTTCTTGGCACATTTTTTCATTGTTTAAATATTTTGCTTTAAACATTTTTATAAAACATACGAATTTTTTCAAAGCTCATTTGCAAACAACAAACATTAAAGTCACACTTTACATAATTTGGTATAGCCGACGGTTGAATTTTCGCCGCCGTCGTTGAAAATGTTTAAATTTTACTAAATTTTGATCGCCCTCAACGATATGTGTGACTGGCGCTCTCAACGTCTGCCATTTCACCTCGGCTTCGAGTGCAATGTTATGACATTTATAACGTGACGACGTAATCTCTTTTGATAGATTTCGACATGAGTTACAGACACACTTTTTTCTGACTTTTCGAGAAACGATTGAATATTTTGTTTCATATCTTTTCGATGCGAGAAGTTCTCACTAAAGTTACAGAACATGGGTACAGATTTTTTTTTTTTTTTAATTCCCTAAGCTAAGCCCGCGAAGCTCAACGCTTGTCTGCAGGAAAGAAACCAGAGAAACGAAAAATTTTTTAAATATTTTATATAATCCATAAATTCAAAACCCGACTCAAAGAAAAATGTATATGTAATGCAATAAAAAGACCAAATCAAGAGTGATATATAAATGTATTCCTGTCGTTCCAAATTGGAGCAAAGGGTCATTACAAATGTATTCCATAGTGATATATTACAAGCTTTTAGTTTTTCTTTGTTCCAAAACCCCCCCGTTACCGCAGATTTTGATTGTAATTTCTACAAATAGGTATTTAGCTGTCTGTGTATGATTTTACGGTGTATGTCTTGCATACTTGTTATAGTGTAGGATATTTTACAGCATCTATTTTCGATGGTAAATTCATAAGGTTAATAAAAATACAAATGTTGCCATATTTTAAAAGAAAACTTAATGGAAAAATACGTAGGCAAAATTAACATTTTAATTTTAAAATAGTTGACCGTATAGGTAAAGATTGTGGCCCTTTGTTCCGAATAGGAACCACAGGACATTATATATATATATATATATAAGTAAAGATAACTGTTGGGTACAAATACGACCATATATCTGTTTGTAGAAGTTATGGGCATTAATAAATTAATTAATTATGGGCCGTGTTATACCACCTGGGGGCGTACGAAGTGTGTTACATAGTTGATTCCACTTACGCTTCAATATCTCAATACTCCGAGGTACTTGATTTGTGGCTGTCCAAAGTAATCTTAGTTGGCAAAAATATTTTTCAAATCCTCCTCAGACATCTGTTGACAAAAACTTTAATGTCGAGAGGAGCTGCATTTCTTGCCTAGTATCCGTAAATTAGAGTTGATGTAACGTTGGAGTTGAATAACCTAAATTTTAAATTTTTAGAAATATGAGAATCCTTCCAGACAGGACATAGCAGACAAAAAATCTAAACTTATGCGCCAAAAGGAAAATGTCGTCGGCGTAGTCTAAGTCACCTAGGTATAGGTCCCATTGAATTCCTTTAGAATTTTCTGTTGTCGCCTTTATCCCAACATCAAGAACGATGTTAAAAAGTGGAGGGTACATAAAGCATTCCTGCCGTACTCCGACATGCTAGATTGATAGAAAAAAAAAAACAAAATAAAAGTAAACTGTGTAACGCCACCTGAAACGCAAAAGGCCCTAACTAACCAAAAATTAAAAATCGACTTTTTCATTTATTCTGATGTATTGCATCTGCACAACTGTCTTAAGAAAATATAATAACACTAAAACGTACTTC
The DNA here is from genome assembly GCA_963931875.1 of Pollenia griseotomentosa. Classification (NCBI taxonomy): domain Eukaryota; kingdom Metazoa; phylum Arthropoda; class Insecta; order Diptera; family Polleniidae; genus Pollenia; species Pollenia griseotomentosa. The sequence continues at coordinate 168,575,214 of OZ007562.1, read as the reverse complement.
AAACAATTCTAAATGGGATAACTTTCGAAAATCAATCCCGGAATTTCTTAAAATAACTATACAATTCTTAAATCAAGCAAAAAAAGATTGAACTTTTCGTTGGTAGTGCCACTCTGAGAGTAAAATTACAAAGTGAGGGCTTTATTTTATTTTATTATTCGCATCTCTCAGCATTGCATTTTTATAAACTTGCATACGCGTGTGCTTTTCAAAGTTTATTGCAGAAATTACAACAACACCACACAAGTTGGAAAAAAACAATTTGCTTGTTGTCTGTAGAAACAACAGAACAAGAAGAAAAACATATAAAGGGTGGTTAAATTTCAAGGGCCGATGTTGATTTTTTATTTTATTATGATATATTGGTATTACTCAATTATGTATGGAACAAAATATCGGCCAAATGGGCGCCGCGGCCACGGCGGCACACCTCCATCCGATGGTCCAAATTTTCGATGACCCTGAGGCATAATGGAGGTTCTATGCCGTTAATGTGCCGAATTATCTCATCCTTTAGCTCTTGAATTGTTGCTGGCTTATCGACGTACACCCAATTGACATCGCCATTACGTGAGATAACACGGCCATTGAATTTGTTGCGCAAAAGAGCAATTGTTTCGTTAGCTGTGTGGCAAGTGGCACCGTCCTGCTGAAACCACATATCGTCCACATCCATATCTTCCAATTCGGGCCATAAAAAGTTCGTTATCATCTCACGATATCGAACACCATTCACAGTAACTGCCTGACCGGCCTCATTTTGGAAAAAATACGGCCCGATGATGCCGCCAGCCCATAAACGAACCAAACAGTCACTCTTTGTGGGTGCATTGGTTTTTCGACAATCACTCTTGGATTATTATTCGCCCAAATGCGGAAATTCTGCTTATCGACAAATCCACTGAGGTGAAAATGTGCCTCATCACTGAAGATGATTTTCTTCGAAATTTATCATCCATTTTCATAATAAGTCTGGATAACTTTAACACGTTGTTTGATTGTGTATCTCTTCATGGTTCAAATTGAGTAAGTCTGAAATAGAGAAATGTCAAATAAAATTCGGAAAAAAACTTGGCGTTTAGGTGTGGTTCACATTTAACATCGGCCCTTACAATTTAACCACCCTTTATATGGTATTCATGTTTAAAAGGTCAAATTGAACTCTTGCTTCTCATTTAGTTTATGTTTTTAGTTAAATATGTACACAAGATTTTAAAAGAAAAAGCCATATCATTCTGTAAGGTGTTAACCGGGTAACTAAAGGCCCAACCATAATATGCATATCATTGCTTAACCTACTATCAAAAATTAACAAAAAGTCTCTCAAATGTATTTAAAAAAACAAAAACAAAATAAAAAAACAATTGATTCCGTACGGAATGTGCGATTAGATTCGCACCTTGCTTAAGCAAATGACAGTTTCATTAAACTTAGCAAGAAGTTTCCTTAAGTTCAATATGGTTTACCTCATATAATTAACATGTATTCGAACATTTGCTTAAGCCAACTTAGGCACATTATGGTTGGCCCTTAAATCAATCATCATAATATCCTATCCTTATAATACTTAATTCAAGCGCATTTTGCGATTGGTTCAGTCTTAGTTTTACTTAGATCAATCTCATTTTCGGATTGTTTCAAGTACGAATTCGGGATTGAATATGTTTAAGTTAAATATTTCGCGATTGAAAGTCCGTACTTGAATCAATCTTTCTATACTTGATTCAAACATTCCGTGCTCACCGCACTATTAATACCGCTTCAGATTGATTTGAATACGGGTGGATTGATTCTTCTTTTGAGAGTATAAATATTTAACCATAAGATAGGCGTACAAAACATCATCCTTGGGAATCGAGAAGGTAAGAAAAAATGTTATGTAGAAGATATTAAAAAAAAATACTGGCTACGCTTGAGACTACTAAACGACAGTAAAGCAACAATGTGCTTTTTAAAAGGTTATTTAGAATGGATTAAAAAAAGCAAAAAGACTCAATATGATTCAAAATGATGCCATTTATCAAATTAATGTTCACCAAAAGAGATTTCTGAAAAAAAAGAAACAGTTACATTTATCTGATCAAGGTCGTTAGTCCCGCGATATCTAAATAACACTTGTAGCCTTGTCTCTTTTCTTATATCCTTTATAACTGATCTTTTTTTACTATTTTCGGAGCCCTTTTCCTTTTAACTCAAAAACTCTTTACACTCTTCCTTTTTTCAATCTGGCTTCCATTTTGACTTAATGCTCTACATCCACCAATGCAAAACAAAAAAAACTTAGAACCTCTTAATCTTGGCACGTGCAAAGTAGAGGAAAATGGAAAAAATTGAATAATTTCACCAAATAGTAATTTGCCTTCGACAAGGAAAAAAAATGCTAAAAAAACACGACAACAGCAGAAAAACAAAAAAATCATTGAATCAACAAAGCTGGGTTCTAAGGATTTAATACAAAACTAAGAACAAAAACACCATCTTCATGTTTTAGTTGTTGTGCTAATGTGAATGCAAAAGTGTTGAAAACTAGAAAAAATAAGAACAAAAACAGCGTGAAATGCTGAAAACGAAAATTGCATGCAAAGTGTTTTTAAAGGAGTGGAAAATCAGCTACAACAACAAAAACCAACAAGAACCAAAACTACTTACTCATACTAGAACCAACAAAAAAAAATAAGAAAAAACAAATTGTAGAATCTGTAAAATTGTAAAATGTGAAAAATGCGCTTTATGCTTAACGGGGCATAATGTGAACACAATATGAAAAGTAAACACAAACACACACACGCACGCTTACATACTCCCCAGCAAACACAGAAATACTCTATATGTATTGCCAAACGTATTGCCTGGATGAAAAATATTATTGCGGCAATAAACGAGGTATTGCGGAAGATACTTACTTCGAGAAGAAACGTGTCTCGATAGCAATACGAAAGCGATTCTTCTAGATGATAAACTAGCAATATTATCAGATAACCACTAATAAGAAAAAATAAAGATATCGCCAAAATATCATTGGGATGATAAAAAGAAGAGAAGAGAAATAATCCTTTATGTAAAAATAAGAACCGCTATTTATTTAAAATTAAATTTTTAATTGCATACATAAATATAAATTATTCTTACAAAAAATACATTTTATAATTAAATTAATGGGGTTTTATTTTCTACAAAAAAATGTGACATTAATTTTTGAGAAACAGACACCAAATTGCATTTTTTTTTAAATTAAATGTCACATTTTTTCGTAGAAAAGAAAACACCATAAGTAAACTGAAATAATTATGTAGTTTCGACCATATGTTCCAACTAGGACTTCCAATCGGGAAATCCCGGGATTTCCCGAATCTGATTTGATTTCTGATTTCTAATCCCGGGATTTTCGGGATCCCGATTTTTTTTATATTCTTTATATTTTTACATTTTTTTTTAATAACTTGTATAAATCTACGTGTATTTATTGACAAAAAAAAGTTTAAATTACATTTGGATAGATTTAAAATACATATGGACAATTTTAAAATACATTTAGGCTAGGTTTTTGAGATGTCAGTTAAACTAGGTTTATTTAATCTGAAAACATATTTGTGCCGCCATTACAAAGTTTGTATACATAATTTTAACGGAACAGCTTAGTTTTGCTTAAAATGTTGGTATTTAATACAACTCAACTCTACTTCAGTTGAAATTCTGCAATTTTTGTATTATGGTTTACAACTCCGTGTTATTGCGGTTACAACTCATCACATCGCAGTTGTTCAATTTCAACTCAACTGAATTGAGCTGTAAACTATAATAGGGGCAAAAATAATAATAAAAATACACTTAGCCGCAAAAATCTGAGTTTAATACAACGTTAAACTAAGTTTAAACTGAATCTACATCTCAAAAACCCGGCCTGAGAAAACTTAAAAATATATTTGGACAATTTTAAAATTCATTTGGAAAATTTAAAAAAACAAATGGAAATGGTGTAATTTTTTTTATCAATAATTAAATATGGATAATGGATAAAAATAAGATTTTTATGTTGTTTTGTTACGTTTTTTATTACATGGTTGTTATGAATTTTGATCAATTAATAATTTAAGTTTGTTTTTATTTTATTTTTACAAATAAATAACATACGCTCATGAAATGTGTATTTTAACTCGAAAATTAAGTTGTTTTTTATATAGTTTGAAAAGTTTTTTTTTGGGTATATAAATAATAACCCGAAATATCCCGAAACTTTTTTAAAACCTCGTGAATCACGGGATTAAAAATATCCCGAAAATCCCGGGATCCCGAAATCGGAATCTTGAAATATTTTCTTCAATCCCGAATCCCGGGATTCAGAAAAACCAATCCCGATTGGAAGCCCTAGTTCCGACTCCTTTAAAATTGCATTCATTATGAGGGTTGAGTAATATCTTGATTGAGGTAAAAAGAAAAAAGATTAATATTTAACAGATTTATTTTATTTATATATTTACCTTTTGCAGAATATTTTAGATTAAATAATTTTTATTTTTTTATTTATGACTTACAAATATGTTTTAATTTTTTTTTTCTGTCTAGAAAATTAAAAATTATTTGATTATTTTCTTTTAGATAACAATTTGGGGATATTGCTAAACGATTGCTTTAGGGGATATCTTCCATTTGTTTGCAGGGTCAAATTCACGAAATCACCAACACTTACAAAGATACGCTTCTTTGCAAGCATTTAATAGATCTTTGAAGATGGAAGTAAATAGATGTTCCTTTGTCGCCACTTCTGGGCAACAAAAAAAGTCATATAAAGTCATAAAAAAACAAACAAAAATTACAACCGTGTTTTCATCATCTAGGCTACAAACTTTTCGACGATAATAATATATGAACATTTTAAAGAGCTGAGGATAGAATTATGAAGAGCCTGCCATCAATTCTAATTAAGCTTGCCTAAAGGCCTTGAATTTTCTCAATTTACAAAAATTTTAAACATTGTTCGAAAATAAATAGAACATTATTTAAAGTCGGGACCACACACCCAGAAACAATATCTATTTTTTTTAGTGTTTGTGTATACGAACACAACCCCTAATTGGAGTCGTAACTATTTTCAATAAAGTAACGAACATTATAAAGTGTTCTGTTCTTCGCTATAAAACAGAACAATTGTAGTGGTTTTGTAGACATAAATTATATTTTAATGTTCTATAGTGATTCTTTTTTACATTGATAAAGAAATGAGCAAACAAAAAAGTTTTAGCAACGACTACAGCACGAATAGCTTGTGCACATGTTTTGTTTGTGTAAAATTTCTTCGCTGGCATTTTGTTTTTTTTTCTATCAGCCCAATTATGAATAAAAATTCCCCGGGAGTTTTCTCCCTTCTCCCATTTATACAATTCAATTTACATAGGAAAAATGGGAGAAGGGAGAAAACTCCCGAGGAATTTTTATTCATAATTGGGCTATATTTTTTTTTTATTTTTGTAAAAAATTTTTGTTTTTTTACCAACCAAAAGGGTGCTAAGCACAGCTGGAACGAACAAACTTTAATGTACTGAACCGCACACAACGAAGTTTGTGGTTAAAAAAAAAAACACAAAAAAATGCAATTGAATGTTCCCATGTTTTTGTTGAGTTGTATTATTTTTGTATTCGAAGATCAAAAACAGAGAAACGTTAATACTTTTAATGATTTACTACACAAACACAATTAGCCTTCGTGTTTTCCATAAATCTACAGAACCGAATACTAAGGAACGATATATAATGTTTGTTTTCGAACACTGCTAAAAACAACAACGAAATATTATTGTTGTAAAATAATGATTTCTGCATTAAAAAAATCCCTAAACTCTTTTTTTGGCACACACTGTTCTTAACACTTACTCACTTATGACTTTCCGCCTCTTCAATCTTCCACTTTAAGCAAATATTATTTTACATTTACAACTGGCAAAAACAAAAAATTATGTAAAAAAGCAAAAAAAAAAATAAATAAAGTCGTCAACACCAGAGTCACAAAAAAAAAAATAATCATTATTTACAAACAACAGCGGATTTCAGACAAAATGATATAGTAAATGAAAAAAGAAACCAAAAAAAGCTAGAAAGGGTACCCGAAGACAAAGAATCGAAAAAAATGTACTAACACATGCAAATGCGAAATTTCCTGCATCCGGTAGAAAAGTAAAAATGTAGAGAAAGAAGAAATGTGATAGATGAAGGTTAAATCATGTTGTTAATAAAAATGATGATAATAGCGAATTTTAGATAGATGAATTATTAATCAAGCTAAGTGAAATGCAAATATAACTTCCATACTGCTTCTTCTAAAGAGTCTTATTTAGTTTCTAATTTTGTCTGCTTTTGTGTAACTCTAGTTTCCTTTTTCCCGAAATGACAAATGTAAAAAAATAAAGAGACATAAAACATTATGTCATTTTTGTTTTTTATCTTTTGAATAATAAAAACAAAAAAAAAAAAAAACTTTAGATGGCTGCCGACTTCAATAATTAAGACATAAAATTTAAGGATTATTAAAGATTTTCGTTTTTAAAGAGGGACTAGATTAAAACTAAGACTCATAAACTTAACCAGCTCCCTAATTAAATATTTTGTAATTTTAAGTTTATCTTTTTATTTAAAACCTTTTTCCATTTAAATTTTAATGCTACCATATGCAGCCGTAAAGTATCAGTCCTGTTTTATGGATTTAATTTTACATTTTGTAACATATTTTTGCCTTAAATTACTCAGAAAAAAAGGTCAATTAAAACAAGTCACGCACTTGTCCACACAAAAGGATGTTTTTTAAGCCCTAATAGAACTTATGAAAGAGTTATCTGTTAAACGAAATGTCATACTGCGCGTACTTTTTGACATTTATGATCAGTATTTTTTCTTTTTGGCAAATTAACAACGCTACCGAATTATCCATATATAATTTACTAACACCAAATCAGTCATCGATTCTCGGAACTTATAGACGACTTCCTGATATCTTGATGGCGCACACAATCGATCATTTGAACAGGTTCGTTAGTAAACAAAACTGGCGCATATGTAGTGCGAAGAATTCACAAATGACCCTACAAACTCCGCTACATACAGTAACCACCATCGGACCTTATTGCTTCAAAAATAAAACCAGAATTCGCATTACGGTTAATTTTTGTTTGAAATTACGGATGACATTGATTCGGATGAGTTGTGGTTATAACGGGATGGCACTACATTCCACAAAGAAAAAAATACAAATTTATTTCAATTAAAAAATTAGTGATATTAATTAAAAATTAATTAAATTTGCGCCAGTTAACAAATTAATAGTATCAATCAAACGTTTAATTCACTTAATTAAACTGTTAATTCACTTGATTAAACTTTTATTCAATTGATTAAACGTTAAATTCGTTTAATAATTAAAGCTGATTTTTTTTTTTTGATAAATGCTTTAATTGGTGAAAAATTTGGAGAATTTTTTAATAATAAATTGATTTCGAGAAATGAACTTGTCAATTGGAACCAATTACTTTCTTTGGGCACATGTTTAAGTTAATAAACCAGCAAAAATTAACGCCTTGAAGCCCAATATTGTTTGTGTTATTCGTGACATATGGCTAGCAATGCTCGAAAAATTGGCCCAAATTGGCCAAACACAGCCGCGGTTTCCATATGCCCGAAATCATTTTCAAATGTAAATGCCAAGTATTTATCTCTCAAATAAGAAACTTTTTAACTAAAATTAAAATTTTGTATGTTATTTTTGACAATTTCAACTTCTATCGGGCTTAAAGAAAACACCCTCTACATAAAATAAAAATAGGGATATGTAACAGCAACTGCAGAAAGTAAAAAAATTCAGCAGTTTTAATTAAAGATTTAGGTCAGATGATGAGGATGATCATCATCATTCAGGCGCACATGGATACTACTACTGTCTCTGGGCAATATTTTTAATGAAAACTTCTTCTAATTTCTTTTCTAGGTGAAAAAGGTGGCTTTTCCTTGTTGATTTAAATGCCACAAACCAGGGCTGTCAGATTTTTTTCACCTTCATCGCCAAATAGTATACCGAAAATCGCAAAAAAAAAATTTTTTTGGATTTTTGGTAAAAAAAATTCGTCAAAAATCGCTAAATAAAAGTTTTATATAAAAAAGAGTATACAAGTGTATTTTACCTTTATGTAAATTTTCCATATTTATCCTTATTCTAGTAGTGTGTTTATATTATAGTAGAAAATCGCCAAACACTAAACATTTGTGATATTTATTTGAATTCTGTAATCTGTAAATCATAAATCGCAATCGCAAGAAGCTTGGCGACTTCAAATTGCAAAAGTATGCCGAAGGGAACTAGAATTACTATAATCATAAGAAGGCTGATTATCTTAAAACCTAGAACCTGTGAGATCAGTTAATTGAATTGTGCCAAAACATTCCTTTATCAAAATGAGTAGAGTTTGATGCAAAAAAATTTAGTTTATATAAGCGTGATTTTCTATCTGAATGTAAGTCAGAATATGGTAAAATTTTGTATTTATTTGAAGCAAATACATTACTAAACAAAACAATATAATTTAGTCTATTTTTATCGGCCTTATAATTTTATTTCTTCTTATTTAAAAATCAAGCTCAAGGTCAGGTCAGGTTATGCAAAATAAATTTGGGGTATTCACAAGGTGTGCTATCATGTTGTATTGTCATAATGTTCTTACATTTTACAATGGTTTAAAAATATTGTTATTGCTTTGTAAACAAAAAGTGTCTTAAATTAATAAAACTTTGCTTGCTATGTTTATTGTGCAGTCGTAATTAATCAGAAGAGACCTGCGCCTAGCAACTGAGCCGAGCGGCTATGATTTTGTAGCCGTCGCCGTTGATGGTATAGTTTTTTCCGGCTAACATCCGAATTTAATCTGTGGCTAGCATTTTTTGCAACAAAACACTTGCGGCGTCAAATTGGATCGGCCTAGGACTCTGATGTTTGGTAAACAAACAAAATAAAATATTTGTGGTTTGCGTCTGAAAAATGGAAAATATTCAGGAAAGATCTAATTTAATTTATTAATTCATGGATTAGAATTAAAAAACATTTTGATTTTAGGTAAATATTTATTTTTTTCATATTTGTTTCAAATCAGCTGACTTAAATTCAAAATAGCACACTAAATTATGAGGGGTTGTTCACAACAGTCGTATTTTTTCATGTTATTATTTTAAGACATAAGATTTTATGACACCTTGTGAATCCCCCAATTAATTTACTGTTTATCCGATATTTCGCTGCCACAATGTGCAGCTTCTTCACCTTGATTTATAAATAAGAAGAAACAAAACAATATTACTTAATAAATTTTTTTGCACAAAACACAACGTTTGTTGAACTAATTCATTTGTTTCACTTGGTTTGTGTTCTTTTATTTTTGTTTTGATCACGCCATTTGTGTTGATTGCTGCAGCCTGTTTTTGCACATTGCCACTTCACTACCAAAAAAAGCTTTCTGTCTTTCTTCACAAGTTGCCTTCGCAACTGATTTGGGCCTTTTTCACAAGTCACTTTTGACATATCTGTTAAGTAGTTTAGATTGCGTTTTTAAAATTTATTTTGCAAAACAAGTTTTTCGGTAAAGATCCGATTATCTGATCAGGAAAATGTGCGAAAATCTAAGAAAGCTTAAGCTTTATTCCAAATTTCTATGGCAACAATTCGTTAATATTTTCAATGTAACTATCTGGCAATACATATTACATATCAATTTATCATTTAAAACAATCGCATTCGTATTGCGATTTTAAAAATTGTTACAAATTCAAAGAAAAAACTTAGCCCGTACTTATAAATTAGTTCATATAAATATGAAAACAAGAAAAAAAGTGTTTTAGAAATCGCCAAATAATCTGCAACTTTTTTTTTAATTTCGCCAAAAAATCGCCATGTTGCCAAACACAAAATTGCATCGCCAATTAGGTTTGTAAATCGTCACATCTGACAGCCCTGCCACCAACCAACAACTTAGATAACAAAAAATTAAGCAAAGAAAGAAAAAATAAATTTCTGAAACAATTACGGACTTTCTATTTTATTTTCTCATGTCAACATTTGTTTTTATAACTCAAACAACAAATTGATGTTGGTTTTTAATGAAAACAACATGCGGCCTTGAAATCGACTCACACTCATACCCGCATATACTCATAAAGACACAGCGAAATCACATAAAATATAAAAATATTTGTTACGTCCCAACAAACATGCAGGTTTGATTTTAAATTGAAAATGATTTGAAATCAAACGTTTTCTCAAACGACGAACGTTTGATAATGATTTAAAAAAAAACACTCATATCCGCATAAACTCATAAAGACACAGCAAAATCACATAAAACAAACAAACGTTTTCTCAAAAGACACATTTAAATTCAAATTGATAATGATTTGAAAATCATAGCATTCTGAACTAAAAGGGGAAGTTGTTTTTAAATTGAAAATGCCTTTATTTTCAACTTGCTGTCAAACGTATCCAGCGAAAACTTGGTAATGACTTGCAATTACTGAACAACTTACTTTTCAATGCCTTTTTCATACCATCTGCATTACATAGAAGTAGTTTAGTAACGGCTGGCATATAATCTGATACATAGGTACTTGTTTATGAGTTGATTAACGAAATTTATAATTAATTCATAATAAAATGCATCTAAGGTTTTATTTATTCAAATCTAATACAAACTGATTTTATTTGTACTAAACAAAGAACAATTTGTTATAAATTTGATTATGAAAAATTTAAATACCCAATTGATTTTGATATAAAATTTAATATTAAAAACATGGTATTGTGGTCTCAACCAAACGATATTATAACGATATCGTCTAGTTGATATAAATTATAACATATGATATCGATATTGTATCATAAACTTAATGACTTATTTAACTCCCTATTTGTAAGCGAATGTGGTAAGAACTTGCCTCCAATGACATCACCGTGTTAAAATAATAAGTTAAAATGCCAATATAGAAGTAGTGAAGAGTAGTTATATTAGCTTTTTAGCGCATTACTTTGCAATGTAAGTTTTTGCTGGGTAATTCTCAAATGTTTTTCAAATGTGGAATTAAATAAACAATTTTTTTAAGTTAAATTCATTATTCATTTCGTTAAATTCTTGGAAAGACGAAATACTTTTATGCATACATAATACATTTATTTTCGCTTTAGTATTGTCAAGTTTAGTTTTGATTTGAATTTAACATTTGATACCAATTTGACAACAAATTGATAAAACATTTGATGGCAAATGTTTATTTTCAAATCATTATCAATTTGAATTTAAATGTTTAAATCAAACAATAGAAAAACTTTTGCGAATTGTGTTTGTTGTCAAATGATAAAGTAATTTCATATCAAAAGTTTGACATCGTGTTTGTTGGGGTACTCTCTCTCCCTCTGCTTCGAATACAGCATATTTGCTAAAGCCAAGGATACTTTTTTTATTTTTAACCAACTTTTTTTCAGTTGCTTGAAATTGAGTTTTCCAGTCAGGCAACAAATAAAGGAAGAAAAATAATTCAACTTTGGAAATAGACCCAATAAAATAAAACAAACATGTGTCAAATAACATCCATTAAATTAAAAAGAATGCAATAAAAAATTACTGACATTAATTATATTTTAAATTAGTGATACATTCTTTTCAAAGTTAATAAAACGTTCGTGTGTGGACACCAAATACACAGGTTAAAAATTCAGCACATGGCTGTCCACATACTTATCTTTGCCTAAGAACAACCGGTTAAACATACCCCTCCGCTCGATTTCAATTCAAATCACAGCTATCACTGGCACCCTAAAGGTGCTTGGGCTACTGGTTTTTGTGACGCTAGAAGAGATCTCTAATCTGCCGGTCAACCTTCAGTCTATGTTACGGGTAAACATCAGCCCTAAGCTCTTTTTGAAAAGTCCATACCTCGATTTTAGTTTAAATCACAGCCATATAAAGTTCTGGGGGATACTGTTCACCATGGCACCAGATGGAACTCTTCTTGGGAAAGTTCATTTTTAAAGTTAGCCAAATTTAAATGATATGAAAAATACTTGATATTGCAATGTCAAGAGATATGTGCTCCTCAAGACACTTTGGCATATGGATTTGTTTTTATAAACCACTAGTTATGTTACGAAAATTTTGTAGAGTTATTTAAAGTCATAAAAAACGAATTTGTGCAAAATTTAATGAGAATCGGCCCTCTAAAAATTTCCGTTTTTGAGACGAAATTACCAAACGCAAATGTTTTTAATAAAAGCATTAATGTGCTGTTTCCAAACGACAAGCGATTGAATGTGTAGTAAAATTTATATGAAAAACACTCAGTCCATCGCCTTTCATTTGGAAACAACAGATAATCGCAGTATTCATTAACAATTTATTTAAAATTTAAATGTGTTTTAAGAAAAATTTAAATGGAAATTTTTGTCCTAAAATACAATTCCAACCAAAACTATTGTATATTTTATGAATACGGCAGTAAAATAATTCTGAATGAAATAGCTTATATTTTTTTATTTAATAGGCTTAGAGTACATCTGTATGTGAAGAACATTAAAAAAAATTCATTCAAGAGGTGATTTTAAATTTAAAAATTTGCCTTGGTTTAACTACGGATGGATTGATTTTTCTTGTGACTATAACAATTCAAAAATTATTTTTTTACTGCCTGTTCAACGAATTTAAGAATTTTATATTGAAAATATTTTTAAAACTGAGTGTTTTTCATGCAAATTTTCTATGCGAACGATAACGTTCGAAATCGTTGAACTGCCAGTAAAAAATAATTTTTAAATTGTTATAGTCACAAGAAAAATCAATCCATCCGTACTTAAACCAAGGCAAATTTTTAAATTGAAAATCACCTCTTGAATGCTAAAATTATAAAATCTACATATTTCAAAAATCCAAATTTTTTTAAATTACCGTATTTTGAACAGAATTGCCTTGCTACCTTTTGCGGCCCAAAATTACCGTAAGAAAGGGTAATTACCGTACGGTTAACATCACTGGAATCGGTGCTTTTTGTAACCAATTAATGTTAATTTTTGCAATCAAAACTGTTTTTTTTTTGAGTCTTTCAAAAATGAGCGTGTATTCCACAGACGAAAGGACAGGCAGACGCACATGGCTAAACCGACTTAGAATTACTCAAAGGCCCAGAATCTTAATAAACTTTATGGGATATTAGATGAATATTCAAAATGTGGAATCAACACTTATTGTGTAGGGTATAAAAATAGTACTAAATTATTATTTATGCTTTTTAGCAATACAATTTTGAAATTTTATTTGCCCTCCACTAAGTACAGTTATAAAAGCAGTTGAACAGAAAGACTGAGTTTATTTTTGAGAGGAGAGAGAATTATAGTGTCCAAGACCGATTAGTCGCTATCGACTGCATTATAACACGACGGAAACTATCACTTACATGGCAAACTTTTTTACTTTTTTACTTATACATACTACAAATTTTGCAGACAGTAAAATTGGACAGTGATTTGACATTTGATAACAGTAATCTGAAGTTTTGTTAGCAAAGGAAAAAAGTCAATATGTAAAAAAATATATATATTTTTCCTTTAATTTTTTTATGTTTTAGTTAAGTGTTATATTTGTTTACATAGTTATTTTAAGCTATTTTTAAATTTATTTTGTTCATAAAAGCACGGTTTGCTGGACTTACACTGCAACATTCACGTTTGACATATTTTTAAAAGTGAACTATCCTAACTTCTGTCTGGACGCCTACGTCACGAAGACAGTTAGTAGTATTTTTGGCAACTAATATGTATTTTCTTACTATCTTGGCAGCACTGTCAAATGTAAATTCTGTGTTAAAGTCGAAGTCGATCAGGTCACTTATAATGCGGGCGATAGCGACTAATCGATCTTCGACATATTATCTTTCCCTCTCATCAATAAACTCAGACTTTCTTAAAGAAACCTTTCGTAGTGTGAACCCAGACTTAACCAATTTTTTATATGTTTCGTTTGTCAAATAACTGTAGTACTATTTATTTCATTGATTTGTTGGTGATCGGTAGTAGTATGGGCAGTTCCAGCGAAAAGTCTACTTTTTATAACGTAACGCCAGAAGTAATTTAAATTGTTTCTCAACAAAATTTTATATGTATAGTTTATTTTTTTATATTTTGGTGTAAAGCGCAACTAGCTCAACATTAAGTAACAAAAGGGATAACGGTTGAACAACATGGTCCTAAAATACAACCTTATTTGTATTCTGGCGTTACATTAAAAAAGTAGACTTCTCGCTGAAAATGCCCATATGTACCTTTAAACGAGCAAAGATTTTTAAATTTGATAGATTGAAAAATAAATCTATATAAGTCCAAAGCTTACTAAAGAAGGTTTTTTACAAAACGTCTTGCTCAATTCGCAGTCTTATTCAGTTTCGTAATGCAAGTCAAAATCCACTTCCGTTTTTCTAACGTCACGGCAGCTCATATTTTTGCTTATATCTGCGAATCCTTAGCGTCGATTGCTGTAATTTTTTTTCTAAATATAGTGCTACTTCATTACTTTGTATATATAAAAACTTTTTTTACATATTTGACTTCTTCATTTAATTTTTTTAAATTTTGTGGTACAAATATCACGACACGTCAAAATGGAAATGCCCATATCATTAAAATTTTACTAAAAGTTTTTCTATATCCAAAAATTAAAAAAAATCCTCCTTGAACATTTTTAAGTTAAAAAGGACTATGATAAACAGAAGCTTTATATATTTTAAAAAACATAAAAATAGTGATATTGCTTAAAACCAAAAAACTAGTTTATAAGTACATACATTTGTGTTTGAAAACCCCTGAAATGTCTGCAAAACAGAACTAGAAGACCAAAAACGAAATTATCCGAAAGCAATACAAATACAAGTTAGGCAAATTTGGCAAGAATGATAGGTACCAAGACAATCAGTTTAAAACAGTGTTCGAGAAAATAACACTACATATCGCTCCTTAGAGTTCGGTTCGGTAGATTTGTGGAAAACACAAACGCTTATAGTGTTTGTGTAGAAAATCAATAAAACAAATAACGTTTCCCTGTTTGTCATCTTTCGAAAACAAAAATAATACTGTTCTTATCCAACTCAATAAAAAGATGAGAAAATTTAATTCCGTTCGGTTTTTTTAAAAAACCGCAAACTTTATTGGGGTTGATTCAACTTATTAATGCTCGTTCGTTGTGCGAAGCGCCCTTTTGTCTGGTAAAAAAACCAAACATTTTTACACAAAACACATACGAAATAAAGCAAAGAGCCAACAAAATAATTTTACACAAACAAAATATATACACAAGCTGTTCGTGCTGCGGTCTATGATAAACAATTTTGTTTGCTCATTTCATTATCAATGCTGAAAAAGTAGCATTATAGAACATTAAAATATAATGGTTGTCTACAGTCGCACTACAATTGTTCTTTTTTTTTTTAACGAAAAATAGAACACTATATAATGTTGGGCTCTTTCTAGAAAATAATTCCGAACGGTATTAAGGGTTGTGTTCGTCTTCACAAACACTAAAAAAATATATATAGTTTCTGGGTGTGTGAGCCGAACGCTAAACAATGTTCTGTTTATTTTCGAGCACTGGTTAAAAACCTTTTTCGCGGCAGATATGCATGACATAAAATGCGTAATTGCTAAAGCTAACAAAAAACCATAAAAACATAGAACAACATAGAAACCAATTGGAATCAAGTAGGTTAGAAGATTATAAGGAGAAAAATTCAATCAAAGGTACACAACACCCATTGTACGGTAGCGGAAATATAAGCTGACTTAAAAACACCCCAGTGCAGTGTAACACAGTGTGTAATACACACATATTATAATACATATTGTAATACACACATATTATAATACATATTGTAGTACAGTAATTTTGACTTAGCTGCACAATCTCCTTTGCACGATTTTTTGTGCAGGTAAATCAAAAATGCAGCTATCTTAAATGTGTTTAGCTGCCGTAATGTGCAGGTACGCAATTGTGGTTACCTGCATAAAAGTGCAGCTAAAGTAAAGTGTTTGAAAGAGAAGTGACAACGTTTTTATTAATAAATTGATAAATACAATGACGTTCAAACAACTTGTAGTCATTTGTTAAGCATTTTTATAATGAACGAGCTAGCCAAATTCGTAACAACAAAGTGTGGAACAGAATAGTTGCGGTAGTACAACGTTAAGAATAGCGCTGCAAGCTCTCAAAAGTTAAAAACGGCAGTTGCAAAGTAGTGCCAACAGAAAACGTAGTTGTAGTAGTCGTTTCAGTTAAAGCGCAAAATTCGAAATTTTGAACTTTGTTACGCTACAGAGCATTCGTCAGCTTCAAATACTACTACAACTACTTTATTCTGTTCCAGGCCTAAGATTTGCTATTCCTTTCATATAATCGTGGTAAAGTTGCTGTAACCATATACATAAATGTAAATACATGCAAACAAAATAAATGAATTATAATGATACCAACTTGACTTGTTTGCGATTTTTGATTTTATAAACTGCTAAAATTGGATATTTATGTGAAAAAATGGCCACCATATTTTTCATGTGTGCAGCTAACTTTGATGTTTTATATGAAAATATTTTAAAGCTGCCCAAAAATACGAAAAATGTGCAGGTATACAAAATGCACGTAAACAAGGATTTTGAAGAATAATTACAGAAAATATGTATTTTGGGCAGTTAAGTCAAAGTGCAGCTAACTTGAATTTTTTGTATGAAAATAATTTTAAAATGCCAAAAATTTTGGGCACTTATCATAAATGTGCAGGTAAAGAAAGTGCACTTAAAAATGGAATTTGTATGGGATTATAAAGAATAATGCCAAAAATTATCAATTTTGTGCAGCTAAGTCAAAAGTGCACGTAAATAAAAGGCAGTTAAGTCAAAAGTACTGTACACACTTATTATAATTTTAATTTCTGGATGAATATGTGACCATAATTAATTTTAATTCCATCATATGCCCCTATTAAAGCATTTACCAAAAGTGTAGCTAAACGCCTTAAGACTTGCTACTTTTACAATTTCATAATCCTTTACATTCTCTCATAAAGAAATAACCTACACTGAACATAATTTTTGCTTCATTCTTGTTTTAAAAAAACTTGTACAATATTAAAAAAATCAAACAAAAATCAATTAATATTCATTAAATAAATATTGTCTTTTTTTAAATACTACAGGCCATATAATTCAGGTTTATAAAAGGGATACAAAATGATTTTTCTATGAAAATTTGTTTTATTTACCTTTAATAAATCTGAAATTCCTTTTTACGAATAACGGGTTAAATAAGCAATAGATTCTGCTTTTCTCTTTCTTACTTTTTTTATTCTCGTCATATTTCCTCATGTGAATCCTGTTTTTGAGCGTCTTGGTAGATTCACAAATATCCTTGACGAAATCGGTATGCGTGTACCCATAATTTTTAACTGCCTCTGTGCAAAGTAATAAGATGAAACTGAAGAACGTTTTTTAAAATACACTAAAGGTGCATGTAGACGACATGTTTTTTACATCTGACTTGTCAACTTTTCAAGTCACATGTAATTGTGCATGTCTGTCAAAATTGCTGTTTTACAGAAGGTTTATAATATTCAGTCACAAACGTACATGTAATTTGCTTCTGACATTGTCTCTATTTTTTTCGCATAGTTATTGCAAAAACGAAAATAAAAATACCGCCACGAAAATTTTTATTTACGCCGTAAAATAGTTTAGCCATCTTAACATATTTTTCTTTTAATTTAAAGCTACCAATTTAGCATATTATAATATAACGGTTTTTATATATATATATACATAAATTCTATTCAATGGTGGGATGACCATACATATCTCGGTAACTTCAGCCGGCTAATGATTCCGTCAATAGTGAACGCCGCTGCCGGTTTCTTCTCGGCATAGATTTCTGATGTCAGATGGTTTGTCAGAAGAAAATAGAGCACGCTCTAATTGAAATTTTGTCAAATGACTTTGCATCTGACTTTACAGAAGCAAAGTTAAAGAGGTAACACACGACATGTATGTATTTTGTAGTGGAAAATTTGACATGTCAGATGACAAAAACATGTCGTGTACGGTCGCCTTAACAGTTGCTAACCGAAAATTGCAACATTCAAAGACTTACATATCGTCACCTTAAATGCAAACGGACCTAAGTACACAAAAATTCAAAATGGAGTTTTTAATTGCTTGTGGTTCGTTTTATCAAACTACATGCTGACGCAAATTGTTAGACCCCTGCGATAATCACGACTTTACATGAACACATTATTATTATTGATTTTGTAATGTGTTTTGTTTCTCCTGTTAACAAAATTAAAGTGCAGTTACATCCCTTTGCATTTAAGGTGACTTTAAAGGCTTTCTTGTCGTTCACTCCATCGTAACTGTTGGGGGGAAAAGTGTTCTTATGTTTAACAAATTGTAATAAATAAATAGACGGGGGGTTAGAGGGGGTTTAAACACAATGTCTCAGTTTATTGGTACGAACCTTTTGATTTGGTGGTTGGTTTACAATTGTTTAGTTTTCAAAATTCATAGTGTAATTCTAGCTCACAAGATATAACAAAAGAGTAGAAAAGGTGAAGAGCGACAGGAATATTCCAATCCGCCTTTTGTACAGTTAGCCATAATTAAATATGGGCACTAACTTAATTCGCGCATAAACATCCCGGCCCCCTTGATATAGTAAAGATCAAAGAGACCGAAATTATTATACACAGACACAAAGAAAATCTTAATAATTCAAATAAATTCACCAGTTTGATCTTAAATTTAAAAGTAACGAAAAGGATAAGGGAAGTAAAGTTGTTTATGAAAATATAATATTCTTGTCAGGGATTCAAAATTCGTTTTATAAAATTTATCTCGAAGAAGGCAGCAATAATAAAAGAACGAAATTGGTAAAATATACAGCACAATTTGTTAAAAATGAGAGCCTACTATTTCTTCTTTATTTTCTTCTGAGAGACTCTGCACAGTTTGTATTTGGACACCATTTTCAAGACGCCAGACATCAAACTCACATAATAAACTTACACGCATAGTTTGATGTGAGTATTACAAAAATTTAAATACTGTTGAATTTTCCAAAAAAAATTTTAAGCCAGTTTTTGGCACATAATTTCTTGAAATTTAATTTTTAATTTTTTAGAATGTAATAGATTAATTGTATAAAAAATTTTTTTTATTGTAAATAATTTTTTCTATGTGACAATTGCCATTATTTTTATTTTCACAAAAAAGAACTTATGTGGAGATATGATGTTATATTGCACACACTTAATGAGTCAATCAAACATATGCATTTTTAATCCTTTTACAGATTGTGATCCTGTGAGGATTTTTTGATGAAAACTATGTATAATACGTAGAAAGTCACTGTTAAGAGGATAGTAAAGAAAAAAGTTTAAAAAAGCATCTACAGAAGCCGCAATTGAAAAAAAAATAATTGTTTTTGCTCTCCTGAAAAGTTTGGTTTTATAACTTACGCGATTATTCGTGAAAACCACAGATATTGCAGTAAATGCCAAAATTATGTTATCTTTAATGTAGACAGAAATTTTTTGTACATTTTTATTGCCGGCAATTTATATTGCAATAATTGTAAATCAATTTTCGTTGACAGTTATTGCTACCATAAAACGTCAAATTTTGTTGTCAAATGAAAAAAAGAAGCAAAAAGAAAAAAAAATAAAAGCAAATTGTATGGGGAAAAAATTAAGTTTTTGAAATGGTAGCAAATTAAAGTAAAAGAATTAAATAATTAAAAATAAACACTAAATTTATTTTTTTAATAAACACTAAAATGAAATTGCAAAAACTATTTTTGTTAATATAATTTTTTTTTTCTTATTCGATCTTTATTATTTAGATTTATATTAAAAAAATATTCAATATTTTTTATTTTTCGAATTTATTCTATGAGTTAAATTTCAGTTATGTATTTTATAAAGCTTTTTTGTAATAGTCTTATTCCTTAAATTTTTCAGGAATGACTTTATAAAAAATATTTTTATATAAAAAAAGACCTCAAGCTTAAACAAATTAATATAAATTTTTTGAATAATAAAGTCGAATAGGGGGGAATTTATATTAATAAAAATAATTTTTTTAAGATATCGTCAGTTTTAACACTGCACCTTCTTTCTTGATTTTTTTTTAAGTTAAAAGTTAACATAAATACGTTTTTCCATGCCTATAAGAAATATTGCTCTGTTATTCTGCCGACGTTATTGCCATATTGCTGAGATATTTATTTTAAGTGTAGACCTGGGGAAAGCAAAAGGCCATTCTGTGCTACTCTTTGGGCTACAATCAGTGATGTTAACCGTACGGTAATTACCGTTTTTTACGGTTATTTTCAGCCACTAAAAGGTAGCAAGGTAATTTTATTTGAAAAATGGTAGTAATTTAAAACTATGTGGGCTATTGGCATAGATATGCATAGCATACTTACTTAAAGTAGACAAAATAGCACGATATTTTTACAGCGGATAAATATGTATAAATTTCCAAAATATCGTCTTAGTGAAATCGATTTGACCGGTCCAAAAGCCTTATTCACAAAAGCTACAATAATTTTGGTTTAAAATGTGTTTTTAAACTAAAACTTTCATTAAAAGTTTTCTCAAAACACACTTAAGACCTTGTAAAAAATACATTTTAAACTAAAATTTTCATTAAAAGTTTTCTCAAAACATATTTAAGACCCAGTAAAAACTTTGCCTGCAAAATAATGTGTTGAGTAATCAGAAAAACATAAGAGCACTACTTACAATTCTACTGAAAGAACCAATGAATTTTACAAGGGATGTCCCAAAATGAACGCATTCAAAAGCAAGTCATTATTTTTTTACTTTAATACATGCAGCAAAAAGTAGTTATAGAAGTTGTTATAGATGTAGTTATAGAAGAAAGCTACTAAATAATGAGTTTAAGAAGCTATTCATTTTGAAAAAGTAAGCGAAGTTTTTACTGGGGATATAAATAAATTGTCTAGGAATACTGCGGTTAACGTTTTAATGAAAAACATTTGCATACGGTAATTTCTTCTTAAAAACAGTAATTTTTAGAGGGCCATACGATAATGAAAAAATATAAAAGTTAACATCACTGGTTACTGAATGTGTGTTAAGGTTTCATAAAGGGATTTTTTTATGCCAATTTTTGTCTAAATATCAACATCTATATCAGATATGTTTTTGAATTTAACCAACTTTGGAGAGAAGTCACTTTTGGACCTACCAGCACAAAATTTTTTCATTACGTTTAGACGATTAAATTACAATATGATATGTTTGAATCAAATTTAAACATAATACCACACTTATATGATAGTTGAATTTTGTGTGGGGGCAAAGTAAAAACATGGAGCGATTCTCACAACTTGCAATAGGCTTCGTCTTCATGGCAATTAAAATATATAATTTCATCAGACGATCTTCAAAGGTTTATATAGACAGACAATCTGCCAGCCAGCCGGAAGGACGGACATCTATATATCGACTCAAAAAATGATTCTGAGTCGATCGGTACACTTATAGGTGGGTCTAAGACCAATATTTTTATGTGTTATACATGGGTATCAAAAATATTAAGAAATAATTTCGTGAAACAAACCAATTTGGGTTGTTCATGAAAAGAGGATTATTAGGTTAAATTGTTATGTAATTATATTGACAGCAACAAAATATATTTACAAAAATTTTATATGTAAATGTATATTGTTCTTGTTAATATAACTAAATTAACAGCCTTCCGTGAACAACCCAATTATTTTTTTTTTAATTTATTAAAAGTTATTCATATTTCACTAAAATATTTCATATATTGAACGTAAAAATTTCTTCTTTTCGCACCATGTTTCGTTCAATGTACGACAAATTTCCTTTGAAATATAAGGCGTTATTTTTTTTCGGTGTATATACAAAACTGTTTCCTAACAATTGTTTGCAAAGAAAAACTTTGTAATTTGTACTTAAATTTTAACAAAAAACAATTATTACTTTTGAGGATAAGATAAGTACTTAGTCCTAAATCCTTTTATAATTTCTTAAAATATTTCATATTTGCCATGTATGGCATGTAAACACATTCATATGTACTTATAAAACTAAATACTTGTGGTGTATAAAATAATTAAAAAATTTTGTAAAGCAAAAAGTCTTAAAAAAGATTTGTAAATATAAACAAGATAAAGTTTTAAGGAAAAGGCTTAAATGTACAAGAGAGTTTTAAAATCTGTGTGTAACTGAAAGTTGTTAACGCTCGAGCGCGTCTGCAGCTAAAAATTGACGAATAAGCTTTATTTCAATTTTGAATTACGATTGCATCGGAAGTGAAGAAAAAGAATTAAATATCTAAAACACCTTACAAAATGTAGCTGAATACAGTTTTTCTGTAATTTTTCGTATTTGATAAAAATTAAAAAGGAGATGCCGCTCCTAGACTGTAAGCTGTTTAAAGTTTAAAATTAGGTTAACATTTCCATGACTGGGCGTTGACACGCAGGTGAATATTATATTGATATGAGGAGTTCCATAGCAAAATTATATTATTTACATTTTTGTTGTTATACTCTTTCAAACATGTCATTTTTTTGTAATTTCTAAAATATTGATTAAATACTATGTTTATACTCTGGTTTTTAAGCGCGTTTAAGCTGGCGAATTCCAAGTATGTATTGTCATCACCTGACTTTCCTAGAGGATGTAACACCAGAAGGTGAAATATCTTTAAGACGCTCGCTACATCCTCCGAGCGGTTGTTTTGATACAATATGACGTCAATACAATATGACTAAGAACAACCAAATGTGACTCATTTCTTGTATATAAAGAGTGTTTAATATAGAAAAAGAGCCAAATCTACGATCACTCATATATTTTTTCATCAACAATTGATTTGGCATAAAAAAATCAAAAAAACTTAAATCGTTAATAATTCCCTAAGGAAACGTTTAAATGGAAAATGAAGCGAAATCTGTATCGCTAACATTTTTCATCAAAAATTGATTTTTTATAAACAAATTGAAAAAGTGTTAAATCTTTAACATTTAAATGGAAAAACAAGCGTAGTCTGTGAACATTCTCATTCACGCAGAGAAAAAACATTTTTAAAAATTCTCACATCCAACAAAACTATTTTTAAAGAAAATTTTAAACATATTTGGGGTATTCACAAGGTTACAATGGTTTAAAAATATTGTTGTTGGTTTGTTAACAAAAAGTGTCTTAAATTAATAGAACTTTGCTTGCTATGTTTATTGTGCTGTCATAATAAATCAGAAGAGACCAGCGCTGAGCGTCTGAGCCGTGCCGCGTTAGTTTTTGTCGCCGTCGCCGTTGGTGGTATAGTTTTATCCGGCTAACATCCGAATTTAACCTGCGGCTAGCATATTTTGCAACAAAACACTTGCGGCGTCAAATTTGATCGGCTAAGGACTCTGATGTTTGGTAAACAAACAAAATAAAATTTATTTGTGATTTGCGACTAAAAAATGCCAAATAGTAAGATAAGATCTAATTTAATTTATTAATTCATGAATTAGAATTAAAATGTATTTCGATGTTACGTAAATATTTATTTATTTTATTTATTTATAACCAGCTGATTTAAATTCAAAATAGCACATTAAATTATGAGGGGTTGTTCACAACAGTCGTATTTTTTCATGTTATTATTTTAAGACTTATGACTTTATGACACCTTGTGAATCCCCCAATTATGTTTAATTAAAGCATACTATTGTCATCGACAACTATATTATTGTTAAATTAGTCCTTCATCAAGGAGCCACAAACATATTATGGTTGCATAAGAATATGTTGTGGTTAAATATGACAATAATTTGTTTTTAAATTAACAATAGTATTTTCCTCTTTTCTGAGAGCAACAAAAAACAAGTAAGTGTTAACCCTAGAGTACGAACCATATTTTACGTACGTTGTAACTAATGATCGTCGATTCGACGATGTATTTTTTAACTGCCTGTAACTTTGGCTAAAAGGCAAATATACTTTTTCAATAAATGTTATTAATCCTTATGGCCCCTTATAAGTTTATATAAAAAAGAAATTTATTTTAATTCATATAGATAAACGAAATATTTAATTTTAGAACTTTTTTATTCTATGTTGCACATATTTTTGGGATCATAAAAAATTACCTATAAAATATTGTTAGGAAAACTGAAAAACTAAAAAAGAGCCAAAACTTAAAAAAGACATTTTTGGCTTTAAAAAAAATAAAAAAAAATTTTTTTTCAATAACAATTTGAGCCAGAGTCACAAAGTTCAAGTTTGTGCACTCCGCATATGGGTTTTTCGCATATACCACATACTTCATTTGTGTTCTTTTTTTATTTTCTCCTAAGCTGGACATTGGTGCCACTATTGTTTGAAGTAACAACATTTGCAATATTTGCTCACAAAATTGAAAAATAAAAGTCACGTTAATACTAACCATCGAAGATTCGACGAGTACAAAACCAATAAAAGCAATGTTCCAGCAACGCAGTTTAAAAAACACAATTACACACAGCAAAAGTAAATCATCTACTAACAGCATACAAAATTTGAAAGTGTTAAGCTGCGGCCACACTTATTAAATATTTGATCAAATAAGCGTAACCCCTACTTTTGTAAATAGTTAGTGACATTTAAAATGGTCTTAATATTACAAAATAAACTAATTATAATACTAGACATAGCAAAAAACAGTTTTTTGTAAGATGTGGTATTTTAATCAAAATAAATATTGATATTAAGCGAAATGATTTTTTAATTTGGTTGTTGGTCCCGTTTTTTTCGTCAAATATTTGATAAGTCTGACCGTAGCTTTAGGCACACCCATTTAAAAGTAAATTAATTAAAAGGAAGCGATGCTCGTCGAAACGTCGATCATTAGTACTCTAGGGTTAAACTTATTTTAGTTATTATTAACCATAACATGTTCGGAGGCAATCATAATTAAAGTCAAATTACAATTTTTAAATTCTTTAACAGTCTTATTACTTCAATATTGTCCACCATGAGAAATAAATTCCCAGATTCTATTTGACATAATACATATGCTTAAGATCTTCTTTAAAAATAGTTTTGTTGGAGGTGACCATATTTAAACATAATCTTTCTCTGGGGGCTGATGAGTGAAAAATGTCGCACTCTGTAATCTTTTTAGTTTATATACAATTCAAAAATTATCGCAAATTTCTTAAAAGAAGTCACAAATATGAAAAAATATTTGATAATTTGACTTAAACATTGAAACATACATATATGAAAATATGTTGCGTCGAAATCTTCACTTACATAACAATTGAATTATCCAAACAATCGTGTAAGTGGAATTGTATCGTTTTATTATGGAAGCCCTCATATGAACAAATTAAGGACCACCTTAATAAATATTTGTTATTCTTAATAAATTTACATATAAATAAATATTATTTTACAAAAATTCTAGTACATATTAGATTTTTGTTTATCATAAAAAAACTTTAGTCCATTGAATATTTCTTTAAAACAAATTTTATAAATAATTGTATTAACTTTTAAAGTTATTATTTTACAAGTGTTAAAAAGGGCACAATATTATTTATCTCTTCTCATGTTTTTACGTTTTTTGTTGAAAAGGAAAATAACCTAAAATTTATTAAAAAATTTACAATTTTAAAAAAATAGTGAGCAATAAAATCGAAAAGGACACAAAATGTCGCTTTTATGTGTTTTTAAATTTGTGTATTTTTAGTGTAAAAAAGAAAAAAGATTTTTATGTAAAATATGTTAACTAGTTTCTCTTTTTAAACATATGGGCTATTAAATATTGGTAATGATGATGACATTGTTTTCTTTAATAGGAATATAATTAAATAAGAATACAGGGTGGCCCAAATAAGACCTGAATTTTTTGATATTTATAATGAATGCATACAGTTCTTAAGAACACGTTAAAATTATCGAATTTTTCTATTCTTGTCAACGCACCGAAGGCAGCGTAAGTTAGAGTGTTGAAAATATAGAAATAGTGTTGTAGATCTACTTACAGCTCACAACAAATTTTATTCCGGCGGGTAGGGTATCAAAAAGTCGGACTTGACCGGCCATACTTTCTTACTGGTTTTTCTTAAAGTGTGCTTCTCAAACCGTTGTTTATTTTTGCTAGTTACAACATTCTTAGACATATTAATACATACTTATATACATATATATACATACATATGAAGAGATTGTGAATAATATTTGCTTTGTAATCAAGTCTGAAAGTTTAAACAATTTAAGTTTCAATGCTTTAATACCTGTCAATTGTATAAATGATGTTATTTAAGGAGTTTATAACAAGTATAAACGGATGCAAGTATTTACCAGTGTGCACACACACACGCAGTCATAAATACCTTTATATAACGGTGCATGGACGTACCCAGCGAACACGTAGTCAAACCTTTAAAATAAAATGAATTTATTATTTGCTATCAAGCTCAATTCTTTCACCTTTTCCAATAGTTTGATTTTAAAATTGAAATTGATTTGTATTTGAACATTTGACAAGCAATCTAAATTTATTATCAAATTGTTATTAAGTATTATTCTCAAATTAAAAAACAGTTTGGCAACAGTTAAGCAAAAAAATAAATGTAAACATTTTAAAAAGACGATTAAAGGCAAATGTCTTTGACAATGGGACCACTTGCATTTTGTATGGCCAGGCACAGATGGATACAATATGCACAAAATTTCTATAAGGCCAGGGGCCTAATTCTCGCATTCGTGATCGAGTACTTTCTCGATTTGTCCTTCAAGTTGTGCTGAAAAAGGTCAACAAGAAAAAAAAAGACAAAAAAATGAAAAAAAAAAAACAAAAAATGTACTTTGGACTTCAAGAAAAATTCTTGACAAAAGTACGAAAAAACAGAAGTAAGGAAGAACATGTAAAATCAATTAAAATGGATAATCATTCAAAAAAGCAAAACTTCGATCTACCAAAGGTTAAAATACAATTTGGTTTAAGGATTGATGTTTGACTATTGACGTCAGCAGTCGTCGATGGCTGCGAGTGTAAAACGGCAAATCCATCTGAGGAGATCGAGTGGTTGCGATCGAAACATGTCATGGTAACCTGCCGGCCCGGGTTCGAGCCCCGGCCACGGTCAAGAATGAAAGATTATCAATAACAATTTTAATTAATTTTCATGTTGTAAAATTCCTTTCTTCATAAAAATAATTTAATGAAAATTAAATTTAATGAACTTAAGCCTAATTAAAATTATTAAAAATTTGGATTAAAAACCATAAATAGTTCAACAAAATAACCAAAATACTAATTAAAATAATTCATATTTCATAATTATATTAAAAAAAAACAGGAGAAAAGTAAAAAAAATGTCTGGCCAGGCCCAGGTATACACTTAAGGGTTAAAGAAAAATAAAATGCAAACGGAATATAAAATAATTTGTGAGTACAAAATTAAATTCTTTGAGTAAGAATGTTTATAAGAAAGAGATAAAACGGGAAAGTGAAGAAATTAAAAGTTGGTTGTATGATCGAGGTGCTACACAGATCCAAGACTATACCGACAATAAGTCGTAGGATTTTGTCTTTCCAGAAATTTGAGAACGAAAAGAACACAATTTTCATATTTCAGCAGCACACAGAAAAAATTTTCACCAAAATTTTGTTCATTAAATCAAGTAATGCTGTAATTTGCATTAATTGAAAATAAAAATTATAATGTATAATGTATATTTGCACATATAAAAACATACACACAAGCTTCAACATATTTGAAAGTTTCAAGCAATTTTTGAATTTTTCTTAATTTAGGGTGTGTGTGAAACGGTAGCAAAGTACTCATGGAAGTAAAATTTTGACACTATTGAGGTGAATAAAATTTTACTAGCCCTGGCTGGGGGCTAGTATAAATTTTGACATTAGTGTAGAAATTTTTGACAACCACAAAATTACTTTTTTCATCAAATTTGTTTAAACAAAATAAAAAAATATTATGGAAGCAGGACCAGCCGCAAAAAAATTAAAAAGAATTATACATGTAAGTATTTACATAAGTATGTATAAGCTTTTTTGCCCACACTTTTTGTAAAAATTGTTAATATATCAGAATGAATTCATCAAATAGTTGGGACGATCTCATTTTCAACAGAATTGAAATGATTATTGGTAAAAACTTGATTAATTTATTCATTTTCACAAAACTACTAGTAATTGTTTTTTTCTTTATCTCAAAATTTTACGTTGTCAAAAATGTTACAATTTCACACAGCACAAATATGAAAATTTTCTACCACAAACAAATTTCATTTAACCATAGAACTTTGCTACCGTTTCACACACACCCTAACTGAAAAAAAATTTTGATTTGTGTTTACGTTTTATATAGCCTCTTTTGCTGGTGGTCACATTTCAATTAAACCAATTACTCAACAGCAAGAAAAGGTCAAACTTACAAATATGTTAATTGATATGAAATATGTTTGGAGGGGGAAAATCAATACGGAGTTTAATTAATAGTACGGAGTTTAATTAATAGTCTAACATGTTGAATGTGAGCCACGCCTAAACGTCAAGTTTTTTTCTCCATTTCATTTGACATTTCTCAATTTCAGACTAACTCAATTTGAACCATGGAAAGATATACAATCAAGCAACTCGTTAAAGTTATTCAGGCTTATGATGAAATTGGGTGTTCAAATTAAAATGCATATCGTGCACTTCGTGATTTTTTCGGTCAATTTAATCGTCCAAATGTGCGTACAATCCGAAAAATCGTGCAAAAATTTGAGCAAACCGGGTCTGTAGGAGATGTGAAAACACCAGTGCATGCTCGTACAGCTCGTACTGCAGAAAATATTGCTGCTGTTCGCCATAGTGTGGCTGAAGAGCCGTCCACCTCAACTCTTCGTCGTGCCAAACAATTCCACCTCTCACGCTCGTCGACGATGAACATTATTAATAATGACTTGTATTTACACGCTTACAAGGTGCAATTGACTCAAGAACTTAAGCCTCTTGACCATTCCAAACGTCGTCAATGGTCAGAATTGTGTCAAGAAATGGCAACAGTAGATGATAAATTTTCGAAGAAAATTATCATCAGTAATGAGGCACGTTTTCACCTCAGTGGATTCGTCAATAAGCATAATTGCCGCATTAGGGCGAATGATAATCCAAGAGTGATTGTCAAAAGTGACTGTTTGGTGCGGTTTATGGGCTGGCTGCATTTTTTCCAAAATGAGGCCGGTTAATCAGTTAATGTTAATGGTGTTCGCTATCGTGAGATGATAACGAACTTTTTATGGCCCGAATTGGAAGATATGGATATGGACGATATGTGGTTTCAACAGGGCGTTGCCACACAGCTAACGAAACAATGGCTTTTTTGTGCGACAATTTCAATGGCCGCGCCATCTCACGTGGTGACGATCTCAATTGGCCGCCAAGATCATGTGATTTGATACCGTTGGACTTCTTTCTTTGGGGTAATTTGAAAGAAAAGGTGTTCGTCGATAAGCCAGCAACAATTCAAGAGCTAAAGGATAAGATAACTCAGCACATTAACGGCATAGAACCTCAAATATGCCTCAGCGTCATTGAAAATTTGGACTATCGGATTGAGGTGTGTCGCGGCTGCCATTTGGCCGATATTTTGTTCCGTACATAATTTAACCATACCAATATTATCCTAATAAAAGGAAATGACAATAATTTCCTTAATAATTTGTGTTTTATTCAAAATCAACAATGGCCCTTAAACAATTATTGAAGTTGGTTTTTAAGCGAATGTTAAGCGGAGAGTTTATTTTGGTAGATAATAAATTTTTTTTTTCCAATTTTATTGTTATAATAATATTTATATTTACACAATAATTTGATTTTTTAATTTTAAGAGATCAATTAATACTACATTTTTCTTCTTAATTATCTACAGGGGTTTTTTATAATATTAGTTTTATTTAGTGTATCATGTATTTATTTAGGGAAAAAGAAACAAAAAAAAACCATTAAAACCCATTTAAATTAATAAATATTAAGGAAATATAATATTTCCTGAATCGAGAAGGAATCAGCGAAGATGGGTCTGATGGTGAACGAGGACAAGACCAAACTTGTGCCTGCAACTGCTAGGAAAATATGGCAAAGATAGCAGGGTGACATTGTGAAAGCTAGAAATAGCAACGTCGAAGAACAGAGCCCTCTCTAGATAAAGTAAAATATCATTATACAGCACGCTTATTTTACTCCACGCTTGTCTCTAACCCGCAACCTATAGACTGACTCACTACCAGCTGGCCCACCGGGGCACCCAATAGGGTTCTTCTTTATGTAAGTTGCGAAAGCAGATGAAGCGTTCTAAGGTATTTTTGAGAGAAAATCCTTCGTAAAATCTTTGGCCCGATCTGTGTCAACGAGGAGCGTAAGCGTCGAGCGAACTGTGATCTGTATGAGCTATATCCAGTTAAGCATATTAAAATACAGCGATTGCGCTGGATTGGCAAAATCGGTAGGAAAGCGCAGACGGGCAAGACCGAGACTTCAGTGGAAGCACCAAGTGAAAGAAAACATGCAAATCCTTGGTAAATTAATTAAACTGACTAAAGCACACACAAGACCCAAGTGCCATTTGAGAAAGGGCTTGATTTCAAATCATTTTCAATTTGAAATCAAACCTCCGTGTTTGTTGGGTAATTACAAACATTGCACTTTTTTTCTTTTAACAGGATGCTGTCATTTCCATTATTATCATCTGCTGCTTTTGCCATTTGAGGTCCATTATCAGAATTTCATATTTTATTTCAACAACATCTTTGACATGCTTTAGTCACTGGTCAGTTTGTATGTGTGTTAGTTTATTAAGTTAGTTTAGTTTAGTTAACATTTTTATATGACCTCAAATGATCTTATGTATATATGTGTGTGTTTTGTGTGTGTTTTAACGACTGTGTCAACATTTTATGTAGCTTCTGTGTAAAACATGACAAAATACAAGAAAATCTTTTAATAAATACTTTTATAAAGTATAGGTAAAATGCAATTTGTTTTTGTTTAAAATAAATAGTGCAAAGGTTTCTGATGGTGTATAACAATAAAGTGAAACCTCCCATAACGGATACCTCCTATTACTGATACTTCCAATAACAGACACCTTCAATAGCCGGATACCTCCCATATTTAGCCACAACCGGACTTTATCATAACCGCACGCAGACAGATGAAGTGGATAAATTGTAGGCTAAATACCTTAAAGCAGTGAAGGGCTACACTTATACTATTGCATTTATGCTTGTGTGGGAAGCATCATAAAACGAATGACGCTCATCAACAAGTGGTGATCTGCAACTGATTTAAATAACTTTGACGAAATGACAACAAAGCAACAGCCGAACGTACATTGTCACAGACCACACGAGAAAGTTTATAATGTGCATGTGTCGACGTCACACAAGAAGCATTTTTATTTCTATGCACGCGTACATAGGATTTGCAAAAGTGCCCTTCACTGCCTTAAAGCCATTATATTCATCGACTATGTAGATACAACGAAAAATAAACACTTTTCTAAGCGGATTTAACCACACCAAAAATGTTGGTGTTAATAAACCATAATATGTTATGTTAAAAATAACAGATGACACAAACAGCTGGCTTTAAGCAACAGCAGATGACGTTAAAAGTGTTAGTGAATAGCAAAATGGTTAATTTTGTGGTTAACATTTTTAAACGAAACAATTGTGGTTTAAAAAGCATAGTGAATCGCACTACTGGAGAACGGAAAGACCAAACGTTTTCCAATTAGGAACACAACACCCGACAGACTGTGAACAGTATTGGAGTAGTGTGCGTGGCCCAAAACAGATTTATTTATAATTTCAGCATGGTGAAGGGTATATAAAATTTGGCATAGACGAATTTATTCTTACTTATTTTAAATATCTTATTATTAAAAGTTCTTCTTTTTGCAACTCCGATTAAAATTTGTGTTAATGCCAATAAAATTGGTGATTCCCTGTTTACTAGGGTATTCATTTAACCGGGCTTTTGCTTTAATCGGTTAATCGCTCGATTAATTAATCGAGGTTTTGGTTTAATCGGTTAATTTTGCTTTTGATCGGTTAACCGATTAATAAAATTTTTTTTTAATTAAGTAATTTCAATAAATAAAAATGAAAAATTATTCATCATTTGGAGTTTATTAGTAAAAAAAAAGTAATAACATAACAAGTCTTGAACAAAAATGAGCAAACAAAAAATAATTTATAACTTTGTTACACATATTTTTAAATGAATGCATATGTATATGTATTAATTAAAAAATAAACTTCGTGATCATTTCATTTCAATAGTTTAAGCAGATCTTATAAAATAATCTTTTAGAAAAAGAATTGGTTAATTTGGCACTTTTCTTTAGTTTTGATAAAACTTTACATGGAAAAATTCTTTCAACATCTACGATAAATGTTGGAGAAATCGAAAGCAACCCATAATACAAAATTTCTGATTTTTTAGTCCTTTTACTGGATTTCTCTAAACATATAAAATCTGCAATTATTCCATTAGAGTCCTGTTTTAATTTTTTAAAATTTTTAATAATTTTAATTGTTTCGGTTAATTTAATTGTTGTGTTACTATCGAGAGTTTCTTCTGTTGGCAGGTCATTATCTAACTTATCCTGGCAAAGCTCAGCACCGAGCATTTTGCAAAAAAATTCATTTCCGACTCCCCTAATTTCTTTTTTTTGTACTGTATTTTTAGAATGAATTTCTTGAAGGAAATATATTGCATGAAAAATATTTCTAAGCACAACTTTTTTTGGTGCACTTTAGTAACTTTTTTGGTGAACTTTGGTACAGATAAAATTGTAAAATTCGACATGATTGCATTGAAGAATGCATTTAAAGAAGCGAGTTGGTTTGCAACTGCCGTTTTGAAACTCACCCATGATTAAAAACCCAAAAATATGGCTTAGTACTACAAAAAATCAAAAACTTTGTTACATCGGTTAATCGGTTAATCGACTGAAATTAACCGGTTTAATCGTTAATCGAAAAAAGCCAATTTTAAATTAACCGATCTGTTAATCGGGAAGTAATTAATCGGTTAACCGATTAACGGTTAACCTAATGAATACCCTACTGTTTACACAACGGTACATACTCATCTCTTGAGGATGCCAAAAAAAAATGCTGTTTATTTGGAAAAGTTGTTTGTTTAGTTCGTGTTGTCGGTTTTAGGACTACAAAATGGTATTCAGAAAGCTGGATTTTCATCAGCTATTTAATATCTTTCGGATTTTGATGCCACCGATGAAATCCCATTTCGAAGAAACTGTTCGGTCAATCAAATGACTTTGTCGAATTTTTTAAAGTGGATGAAAGTGTCTACGCTGAAGATGACTGTATTGAATTATTATGTTCAAGTGCCGTGGTGGAAATTAGTCAGTCTGAACACGAGATACATTTTAAAATATCTGATTCTATACATTCTGCAATTTTGCCAGAGACGATTTTATCGCATTTCATCACTTAAAAATAAAACATTAAAAGTCGTTTTGAAACTTAACAGCACAAATTTAACAGATCTAAGTTAAAGTCTACACTAAATAATTTTTTTAAACCACTTCTGACTAGTGTATCATTGCTTTAATGAACGTATCATTATCAATTAAACGGACATCTCTCATAACTAGGGTGTTCAGTCCATTAATTCTTGTTCGATTAATCGAACAATTTTAGACGATTAATTGTTCGAATAATTTAAATTTGCTAATTTCGATTAATCGAACAATTTTAGACGACTAATTGTTCGAATAATTTAAATTTGCTAATTTCGATTAATCGAAGCATTTATACCGATTAATCGAATGATAATTTAGCTTATAATTATTTTTGTAAAATTTTTTCAACAAAATTTAATAATTCATTTCACAAAAGAAAAAACGACAAAGGTATGTTTACTCAAAGATTTATATTAATTTATCTGGTATTTTTTAGAAATCGAAATGAAGTGAAATTGAAACGAACGATAATTTAAATTCAATTTTTTACAAAATGACCGTGGTTTTAAAATTTGCTCAATTTTAAATCCACTTCATTTCAATTTCTAGAACTCGCCCGTATTTTTTTGACAAAATAGAACTCTTTAGAATGAGTTTGGTTTGAAAATATTGTACGAAGGATAAATCTAATAAGGCTGAATGTAACGGGTGTTCAAAAATTTTTTAAGGTAAATATTTTTCAATAATTAGTATTGTGGTTATTATGTTGAACTATTTATGGTTTTTAATCCAAATTTTCAATATTTTTAATTAGGCTTAAGTTCATTAAATTTAATTTTCATTAAATTATTTTTATGAAGCAAGGAATTTTACAACATTATTAATATTTTTACAAATTTATATTTAATAGTAAATAAATTAATTTTTTTTAAAAAAAAATTTAGTCAAATAATTATAATAATAACTAAATTTTGTAATGAATTTATAAGTTTATCAAAATATATTTTCACAAATAAATTATTAACAATTTAAAATAATAATTATTATTTAATAAATATTATCAATTATTAAATTAAAAATTAATTCACCTACTAATTTTTATAAAAACTTATATTAACATAAATAATCTATTATATTATCTTATAAATATAAATAAATAATAAGCAGATGAAAATTTAATTATTAAAATTTTTAAATTTATATTTAACAAAATTATAAATAAATTCACAATATATATATATATATATATATATATATATATATATATTTATGTAATAATATAATATAAATCATATAAATAATTAATATTAGTGTTCATAAAATTAACTAAATTTTTAATAAAATTTTTAAAAAATTAGTAAAAATTTTTAAATATTTAGTCAAAATTTTTAAATTTTTAAAAATTAGTAAGAAAATTAAGTTACCAAATTTTAAAAATGTCTATTAAAATTCAGTACAAATTTTGTAATATTTACATGAAAATTTCTTCAATATTTCATGAAAATTTAATTAAATTAACATGAAAATTTAATTATATAAAATAAAAAATTTTTAAATTTTTTTAAAAAAAAATTAATTAAAATTGTTTTTGATAATCTTTCATTCTTGACCGTCGCCGGGATTCGAACCGCGGCCGGCAGGTTACCACGCCATGTTTCGATCGCAACTACTCGATCTTCTCAAATGGATTTGCCGTTTTTACACTCGCAGCCATCGACGACTGCTGACGTCAATAGTCAAACATCAATCCTTAAACCAAATTGTATTTTAACCTTTGGTAGATCGAAGTTTGCTTCTTTGAATGATTATCCATTTTAATTGGTTTTACATCTTCTTCCTTACTTCTGTTTTTTCGTACTTTTGTCAAGAATTTTTCTTGAAGTCCAAAGTACATTTTTGTTTTTTTCATTTTTGTCTTTCTTTTTCTTGTTGACCTTTTTCAGCACAACTTGAAGGACAAATGAACACATAGAGCTCGTGCCTTAGCTTTTAACAATTATTAGTATTGTTATTGTTATTTTGTTGAACTATTTATGGTTTTAAATCAAAATTTTTAATATTTTTAATTAGGCTTAAGTTCATTAAATTTAATTTTCATTAAATTATTTTTATGAAGAAAGGAATTTTACAACATGAAAATTAATTAAAATTGTTATTGATAATCTTTCATTCTTGACCGTGGCCGGGATTCGAACCGCGGCCGTCACTAAGTGAAACAACCATTTGGAGCTACATTGCCAATTTTAGTTTAAAAAATAATGTTTATTTACTTAAGTAATAATTTTTTCTAAAATTATAATTTATAAAATTTCTGGATTTAGAATTATTCGATTAATTTTAAAAAATTATTCGCTTAATCGAATAAGGTAAAAATTCCAAATATCGATTAATCGTTAAATCGAACAAAAATAAAACCCGATTAATTGAACACCCTACTCATAACCAAACAAAAACACCGTGACTTTGAGTGTCCGGTTATGCGATATTTTACTGTGTATTGTTTTATCAAATAAAATTTGTAGTTAAATGTTTACAGCTGCATTTCAAGTAATTAATATCTTGAAATTTTTGACGAATTAGAATCTATTCACCTGTTTACTTACATCAAATCTTATTTAATATACGTCTTGCTATTATTAAAGTCTTCTTATTAAATATACGAAGTTTAAATATCTCGTGTCCAAGTGAAACATCACCTTTTGCCACACCACAAAATCTTATTTGCACATTTGTCTATTGTCTTTACGATTTCATTGGCTGTGAAATGAAAAATTTTAAAATTACGTTGCAATTTTCTTGCCATTTTTTATGTTTATCATCTTTTATTATCGGTTTTCTATTTATTTTTTTGATATGTCATCATTATAAGATCTCATATATCATCTTATTATTGGAAATCTCATAGTTCGAATTGTATCATTGTATGTATTACTTACATAAAGGTGATTGAACTTTAGAAGAGCGTACGTACGCATCAACTTATGGCATCATTCGTTGTCTGATTTCATAAGAAATGTTTTTGTAATAGTTTTTCATGTTTTCCTAAAGGTGTCAATTTTATATTAATTCTAGTGATATTGTGAAGAGCTGTAGGGTGAAAGGGTATGCCAAAATTGACAGACGTTATGAATCAAAGCAAGAGAAACCTGAAAACTTTTTATAAAAAAGAAAACATTTTTGTCGAAATGATGCCCGGAATAAAGCAACTTTTTCTTTTTAAAAATATTTGCATAAATATACAATAGAAATGCAGCATGAAGGCGAATTAACTACAGGTGGTGTCGAAACGGCTTCTGATTGTAACAGTTCTAGCTCATTTGTTTTGATTTGTTAGTGTTTTGCTAAGAATGGTTGACATTTCGAGCTATAAGCTCTAACAATGCAATGCAAAAATCCAATCTTGTTTCTGTTGTTTTTGGATTGTTGTAGTTCCGACACCACCTGTAGTTAAATTCGCCTTGTGCAGCATCTTTTGAAGATGAAGGCAACTTTTTTTATAAAAAAGTTGTTTAGAATAGAGCAGCAGTTTTTTTTAAAGAGTTGAAAAAATTTTTCTTTCTCTACAGATAAGTTACTACGAAGAAAACCACTTTCTTTCAGAAAATTATGTATTGATATATTGTTTAAAAAAAAAAATTGCTCAGATGAGGGTTACTGTTTTTTGTTAGAAAATAAAAATTTTGTCAAAAGAACATTTGCTAAGGACTCTATAAAAAGGTTGATGAAAACAGAGCAACGTTTACTATAAAAAAATTAAATAAAAGGGAAATTTTTTTTATTTAAAAGTTGCTTTTAAAAGAGCAACTTAAGCCCGATTCACCCATGCGTTCGGAAAATTATTTTTGTCTGGACAAAATTTTTTTATATGGAATTTGACGTTTTACTTTTGAGAGAGAGAGAGAAATTATTTTGTTCGGCAAGTTTTTTCTTGAATTGGTTTAATTTTAATTTTTGTTTAAAACAAATTGAACTTAGCTGCTACTTTTTTTTCAATTTGTATATAAATTTTGAAATCAGTGTTCGAAAATAAACACTTAATATGGCTCCTTAGTGTTCGGTCCAGTAGATTTTTGGAAAACACAAACGCTAATAGTGCTTGTGTTTTAAAAAAACCTTTAAAAAAAAATAAAGTTTCCATGTTTGTCTTCTTTCGAACACAAAAATAATACTGTTTTGATCAAACTCAAAAAAAGATGAGAACTTTTAATTCCGTTCGGGATTTTTTTAAAAAACGCAAACTTCATTGTGTTCGGTTCGGCACATTAAAGTTCGTCGGTTTTGGCTGGTAAAAAAACCAAATTTTTTTTACAAAAACAACATACGAAAAAAAACAAAAATAATTTTACACAAACAAAACATACACACAATACACACACAAGCTGTTCATGCTGCGGTCGTTGCTAAAAGTTTTCTTTTGTTTATTTCTTTATCAATGTGAAAAAAGAAACATTATAGACCATTAAAATATAATGTTCGTCTACAGTATCACTACAATTGTTCTGTTTTTCAAAGAAGAACAGAAAATTATATAATGTTCGTTTCTTTCTTGAAAATAGTTACGAACGGTATTAAGGAATGTGTTCGTCTACACAATCACTAAAAAAATACATATCGGTCTTGGGTGTGTGAGCCGAACGCTAAATAATGTACTGTTTATTTTCGAACACTGGATGAAATTATTGTTTTTTTGCTGAATAATTAAGTAAAAAAAAATTAATTAAAAATAATAAAATCACTTTCTTTTTTTCGTGCTGCCATTTTGTATATTTGTTTACATCTGTAAGCCATATTGTAGCTTTTTCTCCGGACTAAAATATTGTTCGAAACGCATGGATGAAGTCACCTTTTCTTTATAAAAAAAAACCGCTTAGAAGAGAGAGACTTTATCTTTTTAACACTGGCTTGAAAGAAAGCAGCTTTCTCAGTAGAAAAGTTGTTTGAAAGAAGGCTACTTTTTCTTTAGAAAAGTTGCTTGGACGAAAGATGCTTTTCCTAATGGAAAGATGATAAGTATATCTCAATTTTCTCCTTTACAAAATTCGTCAAAAATAGCAACTATCTATACAGAAAAGTTCTTAGAAGAGAGAGCATTTCTTTTTAAAATTACACTTTAATTACAACTTTCCTTATAGAAAAGGTGCTTAGAAGAAAACTATTTTCTCTATAGATAAGTAAAAGACTTTGTTAAGAGAAGAGCAACTTTCTTTATAAAAAAAATTGCTTAAAAGAGCGCGATTTTTCTTATTTAAAAAAAATTAACGATTTTTGCTATAGAAAAGTCGATTAAAAGGGCACAATTTTTCTCATAGAAATGTTGCTTAAAAGAAACATTTTATTTGTCAATAGAAAAGCTGTTTCGAAATAAACATTTCTTTTAAATAAACGTTGCTTGACAAAAACTATACTTTTAACTTAAAAAAGAGAAACGTGTTTTTATAAACAATTTGCTTAGAAGAGAGAGCGTTTTTCTATAAAGTAAAAATCTTCTTCGCCACCCCTCTTACCAATAAACTCAAGAATTGCTGCAACAAAAATTGCAAGTCTGAACGATGTTTTGCTTAAAAGAGAGAAACTTTTCCTATCTTGTTCAGAATAGAACAAATTTTTTTGGAAACTTATCTATATCCTGTTCCTCTAACCTAATTCTATTTATTGTATGCAGTTTCATATTTCATTATTACTTTATAGCAATAAATCCAGCCGTTAGACACAATCTGTAATGAATCATTATTTATTTTTATAAACTTTGTTTGGTGTATTCTTTAACATAATCTATCTCTTTATATCACTTCTACAAATAACTTGAAAAGAATTGCTGTACTTGTTTATTGTGGCATCTCATAACAATACAAGCACCAGCATTAGATGAAGTAGTGACAACAAGAGCAACAGCAGCAGCAGGACTAGAAACCAATTCTTAAGAAGATTATTTTGTGTTGACAAACAATGACCAGTTTGAATTGCGCCAAACACCGGCTAGAGGAGCATCCGATAAAAAGACGAGAATGCTGTACGCAAGTAAAAGATGATGGGAGATAATTGTCGTTATTGTGGTTTCTTTACAGAAAACCTCATATTTTTATAGAACACAACCACAGAATAGTTGAGATGCTGCAATTTTTTACTTGTTTAGTTAGAGGATTTCTTTGTAATTTTTTTTCACTTTTTTCTTTCTATTCAGTTTGCTTTGTGCTGTTGATAGTTACACTTTAGTTTGGTTTTTTTCATCTGCTTCAGCTGCCATTCATTTTGTTGAACAATGTTGTTATTGAGTTATCGTTAGATGTTGATATTTGCCGTGTTTGCTGCAAGATGATGATATTTTGAAATCGATTCTTTTAATAGACAATTTTTTTTTTTTTTTTTTGAATTGTATAGTACTGTTTAGCTTGAAAATAGTATCAATTCTTCGAATGGCAGGTATTGAACCAAAGTTTAACTATTGAACTTTTACAGAATAATGATAAATTTTATTGATTTTATTATGTGAATAGGAAAGAAATATGGTTGGTTAGCAAATAAAACAGAAAAATACGTTGCATTAATTTAGAAAATTGTAATAAGTATTTCTTTTCCTAGAAATGTTTTCCTACAAAAATTAACAAAGTAAATTGTTTCTATAGAAAACTAGCTTGGAACAAAAGAAATTTTCCTATAGACAAAATGGCTTAAAATAAAGCAACTTTTTCTATGGGAATGTTGGCGATATCAGAGCAACTTTTCTTATAGCATAATTGCTTAGAAACTTTTCCCATATAAATTGCTTAGAAAGGCGTAACTGTCAAGAAATTAGATCAGAAAGGATCCACTTTTCCTATAAAAGATCTTTCCTATAGAAAAAGTGTTTGTAATTGGGTTTTCTCTAGATTGGCTATCAAAAACTTAATTTTTACTAAAGAAAGT
Source organism: Pollenia griseotomentosa (assembly GCA_963931875.1). Classification (NCBI taxonomy): domain Eukaryota; kingdom Metazoa; phylum Arthropoda; class Insecta; order Diptera; family Polleniidae; genus Pollenia; species Pollenia griseotomentosa. The sequence continues at coordinate 168,534,736 of OZ007562.1, read as the reverse complement.
TTTATTAAAATATATGAAGTATTTCTTAAAAATAGATTAGCTTTGCCTATCGAATAGTTGTATAAAATAAGGCAAGTTTTTCCTTAATAAGTTTTTAGAAAAAAAAAACAGCTTTTCATATGAACAAGTAAGAGTGCTATATTCGGCATAACGAATCTTATATACCCTTCACCATGGTGCGAGAATAACAGCAAGTTATATAAACACCGGTAGATAGCAATAAATCATTTTTGTGCCACACCCACTTTTTTAATCCCGCCCACATTCTATCGGATGTTGTGTTTTGATAACCAAGGTGCTTGTACCACTGCCGTTCTCCAGATATACAGAAATCTTTAATGTTTTGTATGGGAAGTGCCACGCCCACTTGTCCAATCCCACCCACATTTTTACGGATATTTTGAAATGATAACCAATATGTTTTTACCTAATTTGGCCGTTCTACAGATATACATGAAAATAAAATAAAAAACAACAACAACAAGGGATTTTGGGTATAATTAAGGGCAGTCGTGGTTTTTTGCTCATATCTCAGCTATTTGTGGACCGATCAGGCTGAATTTCAATAGCAAATAATTCCGGACCGACGGACATCCTTTAATCAACATCGCTTCTTACAACGACCCAGAATATATATACTTTATAGGGTCTATGATCAATATTGAAGAAATTACAAACGATATGACGAACTTAAATATCGTCAGCTCACTATTGGTTTGCCGCATATGCCAAAAAGGCGTTGTGGAGCAAAACAACAATGAATGTTTACATGAAGTTTTCTAAAAATATACCCGATAGAATTTTTTGTATTTTTACTACTGCTTCTGGCATATACATATTTTGAAGAAAAAAAAAATATTTTTTGAACGTTCATTAACGAACATAAAAGTAAATAGCATTTTATTGAAAGTGAAAATTATTGTTTTGTGCCGCATACGCCACTTTTTAAAATTTATTTTTAAAAAGTAGCTTTTGCTTTAACTGCTTCTTTTCTTACGGCAATGAAGCGAAGCATGATTGTAATTTTTTTCCTGCTGTCATTTTCTGCATTCGCCAAACAGTAGAGCTATAGTTAATAGAGAGCAAAATTAATGCTTAATATCTCAGAAACCATAAAAAATTTGGTGAAACCGGCTTTGGATTCAGAAAGGTATATATATATACCCCATACCTAACTCAATTTTGTTTAAAAATGGTCGGTAGGTCAAACCAATAACGAGCTGACGATATACGTACCCTTTTACCTTCGTTGAAAGTTACAAAAATTACCAACAAAATTGTCAATTTTAACACATTTAAATGACTTATTTGAAATGCTTATAAATTTTTGGTTTTTGAAACTTTTAATTTAGTTTTTTTTGCAGGTACAAAAAACGAACATATAAGAATTGTTCAATTTAATTATGTTTCCGGACGATCAGTTTTTGCAACACAATGAAAATACCGTCAACATTTTTATACTGCAACAGCGCCCATTGTAAAAACGATATGAAGCTTAATTCGTATTCGCGAATATTCAAAATCGATATACGTTACATTATGAATACACACCATGCCAAAGCCAAAAATCATGTATCATACATTGTGAACAGTGCTGCCAGTGGATTTTTCCCTACAAGTTGAAAAAATTTCCCCTACAAAAATCCCTACGCATTATTGTCATTAAAATAGAAGAAAAAACATTATTTATAAAAAAATAAATTTTATTCAAATATGTATATTAAAGCTTTGACAGAAAATAAGTACAATACTAAAAAAAATAATACATACAAATGTATGTATGTACCCAGTTGGCCATGTGTTCGAGACAACGTCGACGACGCGTACAAGACCCATAGTAAATCGCTGACGACATGTTGGCGACAGCCAGAGCAAATCGTCGACGACTTTTTCGAACAAAGGGCACCAAAATCGTACACGACAGTTTGAACGACACCATCATGCACATTGTCGTTAACGACCATATGGGTGACAATGTGGTGAAAGTTGTCATTGGCGACTACATAAACGACTTTTTTCTCATATCGTCGTTTATGTTCTGTAAGCGACATAACCTTAATAGTTTCGTTGATGACAGTATTGCAGATACTATCCACAATTTAGTCGCCGATAGGTTAATGACAATACGCTTTTTCAGTAGAGTTTTGTATAGAAATAGATAGATATGTATCTGTTGCATTTTGACAAAACATCTTAAGTCAAATTTTAGAAGTTGAAAGAACTGTTTTTATTCATACGAGCTTTCATTCAAAAAACATTTTTGTTAACGTTTTTAAAACAAACAAAAAAAATATTGACAACTAGTCCCATGTTTATGAGACATTTTCATAAATTTGTTTTGAATATCACCTTATTTAGGACAAGATGAGCGACAATTTCATTCATATTGTCGCCAATGCGTTTTGAAACACGACATTTTGCATGCAATGGTCGCTTACGTTATCCTCAATAAATCCTTGTTGAAGACAAGTTTAAGAAAATGTCTCATATAAAGTCGTAAATACGATTTATACACGACAAAATACATGTTTTATTACTTAAGTTGTCTTCATCAATTTTATATGGGCGACAAATTTTAGAATGTCCTGAGGACATCGTTCACGACATTTGCATCTATGACCATTTGGCCAACTGGGTACTTTTAATTACCCAATTGGCTAGATTGCCGTTGACAACATCGTCGTCAATGATGTATGCACAGCTTGTCCCTTGTCGTTAAGGTTTTCTAGAAGACAATGTACAGGAAATCGTCGTCCACGACAGTTTGGTTTATGTGGGACAGTATGAGAGACACTGTCTTATAAGTTTTCTTGTATAAATGCTATTGACGACAAAGTTTTCTTGGATGCTATTCAATCGCTTGCTTGGTTTTCTTAAAATTCTTATATTCTTTTTTCTTAATTTTTTATTTAATTACCTACAAAAAATTTACAAATTAACTCTAACCAGTAAAACCGAAAAATGCTGATGAAGTTATTCGCGGGCTGGAAAATGGATTACATGCAGTTAATACTTCACTGTCAACTTTAGGATTGCTTATAAGAGTCGAAAATAAAAGAAATTAAATTCCAACTATACTAATAAGCTGTCTGATATAAATAGCCATATAATAATTTTTGTCATGGACGTCAAAATAAACGAAATTGTCATGCATGTAGTCGTTCACGACAAAGTAGGCGACACTTGTTCGAAAATTTCGTTGACGCTTTGTTCCCGCTGTCCCTCACATATCATGCAGTAATTAACATTGTCATGCATCCGTCTTCGAGGATGTCTTAAAAACTAATACATCAAACAACTCTGCAAATATATTTTTAAGCGATTTTAGGAAAAAGAAACTTTTTCAACCGTATAAGACAAGAAAATATCTCTATAAAAAAGCTTTTTTTCTGCATTTCTGCTAAATGTCGAAAAATCCCTACATTTTGGAGAATATAAAAAATCTGTCCGATTTTCCCTTCGCTTCTATTTTTGTATCATAAATACCTACATGTAGGGATTTTCCCCTACTTCTGGCAACACTGATTGTGAATATAAATAATTAAATATTGATCATACGCCCCATATGAATACAAGTATTTATCCATGTGTTTGATTTTTCGTTTTATACTAAATAATTTGTTGCCGCTTAACATTTAAATATTTAACGTATTATTTAATATTTATTCCGAGCAAATATAAATCTCATTCATTGTTTAAACGGTTTATTGTTTAATTTAATTGTTGGGCAATTTTAATTCGTTTACTTACTGGGGCTATAAACTGCAAGAGCAGAAATATGTAACAAATACAGTTTTGATAAGGAAATACAGAAAAGTTTTGTAATGTTTTACGAGATGGACAACTTTTGCTCATTACACAAACTTTCATATATACATAATTTGTGGAGAATTAATGTTCGGTTGTATTAATTATTGTAAGGGCGCGTATGTTAAATAAATGCAACTGACCTGCGTACATTTATTTCCCTTTTGGTGAGGACATACAAAATTGTCATATTAACTTTTTTTTCAAGCTAATTGTGAAAAAAAATTCCCCGGGAGTTTTTCCCTTCTCGCGCTTTTCCTATTTAAACTCAATTATAAAAATGGGAATAGGGAAAAACGCCCGAGGAATTTTTGTTCATAATTGGGCTGATTATAGATGTTAAAGTTTAACCTTTTTAACTGGCAACAAAATTTTTCGATATTAAAATGCATTTTATTCTCTGAACATTGTTTAAGTTAAACGGTTTGTGTGTGTTGTTCCTTTTTTTTTTTTTTTTTTTTTTGTTTTGTTTTGTTTGGGCAGGTCATAAAGACACGTCAGCTTTTATGTTAATGACGGTCAACATATTTCAGTTTATTTAACATTTACACACCCTTACACTTGTTTCGGTTTCCTGTAAGGCTGTCCGGTTTTTTTTTACTTACCAACATGTGAGAAATACACAAAAACATGCAGACGACAAACATGCAATAATGATACGAGAATGCCAGACATAACAACAGCACTGTCTTGTACTCATACATGTTTGTAATTTTTTTGGTGAAAATGTGGGTGTGCTGCATGTTGGTGCTTATTTTACACTTGTTTTTATTTGTGTGTATTTTTTATACAAGAGTTGATTCAAAGTTTTCCGTTTTTTCGTTTAATTTCTTTTTATAAAATCGTTGTTTGCTTGTATTGGTGTGCATTTGCTTCAGGGCTTTAATGTAAATGTGTTTAAAAAACATGATTGTATATGTGTTTTATGTATACAAGGGTATGTTTTTATTTATAATAGTGTTTATTTTGCATTTTTTTTTTTAATTTTGTTTAATTGCATGGTTATTGTTGTTTGAATGTTTGTTTAAAATTAGGTTGTTTTTGTTGTTCAATTTAAGGAAAAATTTAATTTATTATTACGCAGATTAAATTATTTTATAATTTTGTAAAACAAAATTAAATGTTTTTAATAGATTTAATAATAAAAAAAAATTTCCAGACACGTAGAACTTTTCTATAACGTACAACATAAAGTACAGGGTGCGCCAACTTTGACCGACTGATTGGCATATTTTAGCCGTTGTAATCCAGGGGCAATAATTCTGAAGCCAAATGAAGTTTATACAGAAATATTGCCATATTTAATTGAGCTGTAGAGAGGTTCTGAAAATTACCTAGCGAGTACACTCAGTAGGATCGGTATAGACACTTTTTCTTACAGCATCCACAGCTTTTTCAGTGCGAAGAGATCGAGAATCAGCTTTTTGTGAACCGTATTCTTCAAACGGGTAGCTAAGCTTCTTTCTTATCTTTCTAAAAAAATAAAACAAAAAATTTATAAGCATTTCAAATCAGGCAGTCGAAGTTGACCCGCCCACCCTGTATAAATGAATAGAGCTGGTTGACATAATTATAAGCATTTTATTAAAATAAAAAACATATTTTTTATATTTTTAATATAAAAGTATAAACACAATTATGGCTATTAAAAAAGATTTTAATAATGTATACATTACTAGCTAACCCGGTATGCTTCGCTACCACCATTGAAATAAAATTTGTATAAAATTTTTTTAAACAAATCCCATTAATTGATAACAAAGCAATTTGTACCAAATTCCAAACTTCTACTGAAAGAAACAAAACTTTCATAGCGTGAACCCAGACTATACGAGCTGCTACGACTTCTTGCAAAGCTACAAATATTTATAATATATTTTATTAAGCGCCGGGTAACCAGGAAATTACAGTAAACATTTTAGGAAAATCTGTTCCCAATTTAAAAAAGCAAAATTGCTTGGCTAAAGGAATCTTTTGCTTAAATAAGAGCAAGTTCGTTCGTAGTACTGTCAGTGAAAAAAGAGTAAGTTTTTCTTAATACAATATACCTACAAAAGCTACTTTTCAATAACTTGCTTAGCAAAGAATATTATCCCCCGGGATAATCGAGCAATGGTGTTCTTGAATCAACAATTTGGGCTTGGAGGCTGTCCACTCAATTTCTACTATGTTATCCTCCCCTATACTAATAACTGTAGAACAAGTTTTTCAGAAAGATTGTCTAGCATAAAGAAACTATTTTTATATAAGAGTTGGTTTGTATACAGTAGAGGTCTGCACCATATCAAACTTTATACTGTAGAGTCGCTGTTACAGAAGTAATGCTAAAGAGAAGTGTAGACGACCAAGCTATGTAAGTGTGTGAAGAAGGAAAAATCAAATCCTTTAATATAGTGAAAGTGCGGGTAAAAACAATACACTCAAAAATAACTAACGGGAATAACGCAGCACTGAGAATTGGAGCAAAAAATACATACTGTTACGAAAGTAATTTTAGTTAAGAATTAGTTGTATTTATTAGTTGTCTTATATTTATAAGTAATTTTATTAGTTTACATTGTTATTGAAAAATTGCTATACATCATTATGCTTCAACCCCAATGTGCAGAATTCTCTAATATGAAAGCTATTTAATGTTAAAAAGTCCGTTAAAAAAGCTATAGTATAAGTGATGTGTAACCATAGATGGTGCTATAGACGCTAAACTTAAAATTCATAAAATACTTGATGTAAAGGATGATTTTTAATGAATTAAATTTCTCGGGCTGGCAGCACTGGTTGGTAATTGTGTCCAAACTACATCTGTGAAAATGAAAAGTGTTCAGTATACTCTGCCATTTCATCATGGAGAAACTCACAAACGAGCAACGACTGCAAATCGTTGAAATTTATTATCAAAATTCAGCTCGATGGATATCCACTGTTTTATCGAAAAATTGTGTTCAGCGATGAGGCTCATTTCTGGCTAAATGGATACGTAAACAAGCAAAACTGCCGCATCTGCGGTGAAGAACAGCCACATGTCGTACAAAAGTTATCGATGCATCCCGAAAAAACGACAGTTTGGTGTGGTTTATGGGCTGGTGGCATCATCGGTCCATTTTTCTTCAAAGACGACCGTGGAAGAAACGTTACCGTCAACGGCGAACGATATCGAGCCATGATATGTTTTTGCCCCAATTGGCTGAGTTGGACTTGGTTGATATGCGGTTTCAACAAGACGGTGCCACATGCCAGACACCTCGTGAAACAATGGACAAATTGAAGAATGGATTTGCTGAGCAGTTTATCTCTCAAAATGGCCCTGTGAGTTGGCCGGCAAGATCATGTGATTTGACGCCTCTTGACAATTTATTGTGGGGTTATGTGAAGTCTGTCACGTTCCGACCACACCAAAATCCTCATTCAAAAAAAATTTGTGTTCATCTCGGACTTATCCCCGTACCGCACACTGGATACTTGTCAATATGTGCTCGGCTATGGCTGGCGGGCTTGGGCGGTGGATCGTTTCGATACGAAGGGACAAAACGGACATAAAAAAAACTGAGCCAGTGTTCACAAAATTTGAACCTCATGTCAGGCGGAGCTGTTAGAGCCTGAAATTTAGAAACCCTCCCCTATCCACGGCAATCCAAGGAAACAACATCCTGGAGTACCCCTATTCAGTCGTCTCTCATCACCCCACACTTACCTCATTCACCTGTTAAGAATTCACCACATTATTTTCAATATCATACCTTTTATTAAAAATTGATTTCTTTTCTGGGGTTAATTAGCATGTTTTGTATTTCCTTTTACCATGCAAGTTTTTACTATATTACCTTAAATTAGCCTATACATTTGTCATTCATTTCATTTACAAAGTTCATTTATTTTAATTTCTTTTTTTCTTCTTTTTAAAGTATCTTACAAATATATACATTAAAGTATTACATTTTCATTTCACGGTTCGTTTTTTTTTTGGTGATCTTATATTATGGGTTTTAGATTCTATTACAATAAGGTATTTAGACTACTTTTCATTTCTCTGACTTTTCGTGAATTCATAAGGTTATAGTAGTTTTAATGTTAAAACTTGCTCTCTTTTTTTGTTTTCTAGATTACTATGTGATTATGTAGTTAACATACTTTTCACTTCTATGATATTTAATGATTTCCTAAAAGTCTGATATTGGATTTTGTATTTAGTTTTCTGATGGCTATTCTCTCAACTGTACAAGTTTATTTTCAAATACATACTAGAAGTATAGGAAAATAATGTTTACTGTATTAAAAGGCTTTGAAAGGAACATGTACTGTTTAAAGTGCATTTCAATGAATTCTTGTACCCTCACAGCACTATTTATGTTGCGAACAGTAACGCATATCATTTGTTGGTGTGATTGTAGACAAACGATTTTTACACACATTTGAGTTCGTTGTGTGTTTAATTTTCTAACACAATTATGCAAACCCTTACCCCCGTATTTATAAACGTTTATTAAATTTAACAAACGTTTATTAAGGAAAATTTTCATAGAAAAATTTGTTTTGTAAACCTTTATTAAATTTAAATTTTTTTTTAAAAATACGGGGGTTAGTGTATACCATTCTCAGAATACAAATAAGTTGCTCTTTTAATTAACTTTAAATTTAAGCCACAATATTTTTTATTTTGTCGTAAACCTATAATGTAAATTTTAGGTACATTTTTCGCTTGGTTTAATGCTTTCAAACACATTTAATTTCGAAAATCTAAACATTTTAATAAACATAATGAAAACTATTTCAATTGAATACTAAATCTAAAACAATTAAAAAGTCAAGTTATTTTTATTATAATTAATATTTCTTCCAACTAATACACATTCATTTTGAAAACTTTTAAACATTTTCATAAAATTTTATTTTCATATTGTAAATATGTATATAATTAAGTCTTTGTTAATTTTTCACTTGAAAAAGTTGGGTGTTATTTTCTTCTATTCCATTAACTTTGTTTCAATCGTTAAATATGCCTTAAAAACTTATGAAATAAAAGTTGTTAAAAATATATCGTCAAGGGATTCCTAAAAAGAATGTCCCAAAATTTAAACCTTTGACACAAAGTTCCTTTGTTTTAAGAGATAGAATTTTAAAATGTGTTTTGAATTACTGCCACACAGCCACATGTATTTTATATACGTATATGGAATATATTTATCTTTAAAATTTCATCTTTTAATTTAAGTAATTCTCAAACATTTATTTACATTAAAGCCATAAATTATTTAACAAAAAATATTTTCAAAGGAAAATATCAAAAACATTTTTCTTTTAAAGCCAAATAAAAAACAAAAAACAGCATTCTGGAAAATGGAAAACCCAAAGCAAAAACCAAAATGTTAAAAAATCAATTGAATTTAAAATGATGAAATAAACAAATTAGATTTTTATTTTTTTTTTTTTTTTCAAGAAAATTGCTTAAGTGTTAAAAAGATATTTAAGAAATTTTTCTTTTTTTACACATACTTTCACTTGTTTTTTAAGCCACGCACACACACACACATAAGACGCACGCAAATGAGAACGAACCAGAAGTCAAGCATCTGTTCTGGCAGTGGATGGAGATAAAATAAAAAAATTTGTTAACATGACAAAAAAATATTTAAAATATAGGAATTAAGGCGAATTATTTTAACACTATAGTACCTAATTTAAGCTTAAGAAAGAGTTAGAAAGTATTATCGGTCAAACTTGATCTTATAATACCCTACATTGCAGTATAAAAAAAAAAACTCGAGAGTGAACCCTGTTTTGGAACCATGGGCAATCATGGACCCGCCTGAGCAAAATTATGTTATGAGGTTAAGATTTATGTAAAAGGTCTTTGTGCCGAATATAATTAAGATATCTTCGTCTATATGCGATTTGGTTGTGTTTAAATGATCTTATTAGGAAGGGCGCTACCTACCACTACATTTTTAAGGAAGATGTGGAATTAAAAGTTATTTTCGGAAGTAGTATTTGTATACGAACTAGGGTATTCATTCGGTTAACCGATTAATTACTACCCGATTAACTGATCGGTTAATTTAAAATTTTCTATTTTCGATTAACGGTTAAACCGGTTAATTTCAGTCGATTAACCGATTAACCGATGTTACATAATTTTTAGTTTTTTGTAATATTATAACAAATTTTTTGTGTTTTAATTAATTGTTTCGTCTCATATACATGTTTAGAAAATATTTCTTCATATAATAGCAGCCCAATTATAAATAAAAATTCCCCTTCTCCCATTTTTCCTATGTTAATTCAATTGTAAAAATGGGAAAAGGTAAAAAACTCCCGGGGAATTTTTAATCATAATTGGGCTGTATATTTCCTTCTAGCAAAACATTCTTAACACAATTATCCGAAACAATTAGAAGTGTTAATAATTTTTAAAAATTAAATCAGGACTCTAATGGCATAATGGAAGATTTTATATGTTAAGAGAAATCCAGGAAAAGGACTGAGAAATTAGATATTCTTTATTATGGCTGCTTCTGATTCCTCCAGCACCCACGATAAGAGAAAAAAAATTTCCAAGTCAAGTGTTGTCAAAACTAAAGAAAATTATCGCTTTAATCCTAAACATTTAAACAAAATTTTTTTCTCAAAATTTATTAAATCAGATCTCTTTAAACTATTGAAATAACTAATAAATAATAATAATCTAATTTTTTAATTTAGTTATAAAATTCTGTTTAAAGCCTAGTACTCTGTTCGAATTTGTGAAAAATGTTGAGCAACATTGATTATTTCACACGAAAATTTTGACATTTATCAATGTTACCTATTAGGCGAGTTTGTGCAATTTGAAGTTTTTATTCCTGCAAAGTAAGCAACATTGTTTTGCGTATGTAAACAAACCCCACATGTAGTTTACTAAAAATAATTTTTTTTTAATAAAAAAGAATGTAAATATGAATAAAAAACTATTACCGGTTGTGTTATTTTAATTTTTTAGTTCTTATTTAATAATCAGTCCATACTTTTTTGCTTTTGCTTAAAATTCCACGTGAAATAAGTGCAGCTTACATTATTTCGCAGTTGTAAAAAAATGTTGCCAGAAACATTTCGGAACTTTTTCACAAAACGATAAGAGTACAACTCTATCAACATTATTTCATAGATATTCCGCACTAGTTTTTTTCATATGCGTTTTGACAGCATTTCACATGAAATGTTGAACAGAGTACCAGGCTTAATAGGGAAATATTTGTCAATAAAATTATTTAGCTACAGAAATCTTATAAAAAAACGACGTTTAAAATTCTTGCGTTTTGCGTTTTCGATTTCCAGAACACCCCTGATGACGTATTACTTTAAAAATACATATCACATATTTATGAATTATTTTTTTTGTTTGATAGTTTTAGATCAATAATTGTTATTTTGGTTTTTTTAATAATAAACTCCAAACAATAAATAGTTTATGCGTTTTTAATTATTGAAACTACCTTATTTATTAAAAAAAACTTTATTAATCGGTTAACCGATCAAAAACCAAACTAACCGATTATTAACCGATTAAACCCAAACCTCGATTAATTAATCGAGCGATTAACCGATTAAAGCAAAAGCCCGATTAAATTAATACCCTAACACGAACTATGGTCAAATATGGACCGATTCCAAAAACAATTTGGTAAAATGATTTAGATAACAATAAAATAAGCTTGGACAAAATTTAACCCTCAAACGATTTTAGATACCTTAAGACAGCTTTTACCTTTTTGTACTCTTCTAAGCAAATTTATAAATACTAAGATTTGTATTGTTATATTTAATTTTTTTATATATTATTTTAAAGTGTGTTAAATGAAGATTTAATTAAACTTTATTGTTTCAAAATTATTGGTTTTAAACAAATTTTTGGTCACACTTAAGTAAAGAAATTCGTTTCAAAAAACTTCTCCTCCGACCGTAAGAGGGTTGAAGAAGATGTTTTAAGATCACAAATACTTCATTCCGGAAAAAGCTTTTATTTGGGCTATGTGAAGTATGAACCGATTGTTATAATTTTCATAATTTGGTTTGCCAATAGCCCAAAATCAATTTAAGACCTCAAAGCTAGAATTCGTGAAGTTACCGCAAATGTGCGAATTAGTAATGGAAATTTAACGAAAATAATTTCAAGGAAAAGCTTAACCGTTGCGGTCATTAGGCTCTTATTGTTATTTATTCCCAATAAAAAAATGGAGCTTCACATAAAGCAGGTTTTTAAGGGAGAGACGTTAAAGTTTCGCTTGCGGAAGACATGAATTTTATATAGCTAGTTTCCACTTTGAAACAATACATTTTTGACACAGAGAGCGCTTTATTCAGGGCATATAAAAATGGTTGAATGTATCTTCGTTATTTATTAATATGCTCTCTTATAAACCTAATTCGTAGAAAGAGAATGTCGTGGCTCTTCAAATGTAATGTACACAGAACAAAATAAAAATTGGTTTCAATTAAAAAATTTGTGATATTAATTAAAAAATTAGTTAAACTTTCACCAGTAAACAAATTAATAGTACCAATTTAACGTTTAATTCACTTGATTAAACGGTTAATTCACTTGATTAAACGTTTAACTCACTTAATTAAATTTTTAATTAAAACTGATTTTAGTTTTGATTAATGCTTGGGTTGGTGAACAATTTTGGAGAGTTTTTTTTGTGTAGGGCATTAGGTAGTGAGTAAGTCTATATATGCGAGCGTTCCGAGTTCGATTTCTGCCAAAGACTTTGCACTTTTTCACTAAAATGGGCTGAAAGCCTATGGAACTATTACTCAGTTAATTACATAAGTTAGATGCTTCTTTTAATTAATAAATAAATAATTTAATAGCCCTTGCAAGTCGTGGCCTGAATCGGTCTCTAAAATATTAAAAAAAAATTGATGTTCAATGTCGTTAAAGTGCCGAATTATCTCATCCTTTAGCTCTTGAATTGTTCTTGGCTTATTGGCGTACACTTTTTATTTTAAATATCCTCAAAGAAAGAAGTCAAATCGCATGATTGTGACGGCCAATTAACATCAGCACGACGTGAGATAGCACGGCCATTGAATTTCTAGCGCAAAAGAGCCACTGTTTCGTAAATTGTCTGGCAAGTGGCAACATCCTCAATTTCTGGCCACAAAAAGTCCGTTATTATCTCGGCACGACGACGAGCCGAGGTTGACGGCTCTTCTGCCATACTATCGCACAGTGGTCTCAATGACAAATTTAGAGCGAAAAAACTCATAACTTTTTTTATAAGTACATATAAGGATACAAATTTGTACGAACAAATGACTTGGTATGGCACGATCTTACGCTAAAAATTGATGGATTCGATTGCGTTGGTTTGGCGCTTTCCATATCAAATTAACTGACATAAAACCTACAAAATGATTTCATAATACAAGGGAACAATTTGTCATTAGGACAACTGTGTATCGCGAACAACAGCACAGGTGTTTTCACATCTCCTACAAACCCGGTTAGCGGAAATTTGCGTACAATTCTCCCGATTATGGACACATTTGTTCGATTATGCTGACCAACAAATCTCGATGTGCATGAAATGCATTTTGATTTGAATGCCCATTTTTGTAAAAGGCTTCAACAATTTTAACGCGCTGCTCAATTGTGTACCTCTCATGGTTGAATTTCTAAGACACTGAAACAAAGAAATGTCAAATTAAGTTGGGCAAAAAATTTCACGTTGAGCTGTTACTCACAATTAACATCATACATACATTATGGTTAGACCACACATGGGTCAAATTGGTCGGTCCAAATAATCTATATGAAAAAAAAACAAAACAACTCAAATACGTACATATATAATTGTTTTAAAATTCTTAGAAGCCAACAAAAATGCTTCATTTTTCATTTTTAAAATTCATCTTTATTAAATTATTTGATTACATATTTACATTTTTCGAGATTTTATCTATAGATATTACAGCGAATTATGTTTTTAATCACAGATGTCGCAAACCGAAGGAAAAACCTAACCTAAACCTAATTTTTAACAAACAGAAAAAGGTGAAATACGCCCTAACAAAATGAAGTGCTAAAAGTGAAGTGCTGTTAAAACTGCAAGCAGACAGTCGGAAATGCAAAGAGGAAAAACACTCAAATGATGTCATGTGTTTTATGTTTTGTTTCTTTATCTTATTTTCTTTAACCTCCTTGCTTCCATATTCTACGCTCTTATGTGTAAAAACAAATCAACTTAAAACGTTTTGGTTAAGCGCTAGGTAAAAAACGTAAGTGGTAAAGAAACAAATTTTTTCTGCTATTCATCCTTGTGTGTTCCTTTTTAAACGCAATTTTCAACATCAACTTTAATAGAATTTATAAAAGAGAAGAAAGAAATATTCGTAACGAAAAACTAGTTCTTGTTGCTTTCCAGTTATTTTTGTTTCATCAGCACCCAAGACACATACTGAACTAAAAAACTGTCAAGTAAAAAATTCACATGAACATTTTCCACATTCTTTTTTTTTCTCAACTTTGACTGTAAATCTTCCAGTTAAATACGACTGTTTAAGTTGCATGTTGCATTGCTTAACATACAACACGCTTCGACTCTTTTTTTCGTATCATCAACATCTACAACGTCTTATTTTGTTAAAAATGTTATTAAAGTTGTTGTTGCTTTATATACGAACACATTACATTAGTTGATATCAACATGATCTGGTAAAATATATGTATGCATGTTTTGAACTTATTTTTTTGCTTCAAACATAAATATATCGGGTGTTTTTTTAGTTGCATGAGAACTTTCGATATCGATAACTATAGTTTGACAGCTGAGATAGTCAAACTTGGTTGACATTTCTGTTCTGTAAGGTTTGGCAAGTCATCGTGAATCGTTTAATGCTAGAACAGCGCTTCCAAGTTGTGGACATTTATTTTAAAAAGAAAAATGAATCTCTTCACGAACTTCATAGAGGACTTCGTCTATTTTACGAAGCTCATTTCGGGTGGTAAGCAAAATTTCCGCATTAGGAGTGAAGACAATCCTCAGTCCGTTAACGAATAACAATTACATTCACTAAAATTGGCTGTTTATTGCAGCTTCCATACTCTTTCGAAATGAGATGAATGGCGAGCGCTATCGACTCAGGATCACTAAAATTTTGTTTCTACAATCGACATTTGTTTCTAACAAGACGGCGCAACTTGCCATGAAGCGCGCTTAACAATCGATTTATTGCAAAATCAATTTGTTGGCAACTCTATTTCCAGAAGTGGTCCCGTTCACTTACCCCCTCGTTCATGCGATTTAATGGCTCTGCATTACTTTTTATGGGGCTTTTATCGCAAACCCGCGGCAGTCAAAAATGAAAAATGATCAACAAATTTTAATTAATTTCATGTTGTAAAATTCGTATCTTCATAAAAATAATTTGATGAACTTTTGCCTAATTAAAAATATCAAAATTTGGATTGCAAGCCAGCAATTCTGCCACTATTGAAACCATACAGCGCCATATTTATTGGTCGAATGGAGCATAATACTCGTTTCCTCGGCGGACATATATTCCGAAATCATATTAAAAAATAAATGCCACAAAATAATATACCAGACTAAAAAAAAAATTTCATACCAACAATATTTCTATCTTGTATTATCATTTTGAGTTCTGCTGCAGCTAAAAAAAACACCCTATAATTTTATCCAAGACATTTTTCTAATTCCATCTCATGCATAATAGAAAAACGTAAATTCTTTCAAGAATTTATTTACAACCATGATTAAATTTTAAATATTAAATGAACATTTTCTCCATGGTGTGGAGACATGGAGTCTGATATATTTAGACGAATGGACGGACGTATACGTAGTGTTGTATGTCGTTCAATTCTCTGTTTGCATAACAATCATACGTCTTGGTGTTGGCATCATCTTGTTCGGAGGGATAATAAGATTTAAAAAAAAAAAAATTAAATAGAAAAGGTAGATTTATTTAATATTAGCTTGTTTGTAATATTTATTTGCAATAAAAAAATAATTTTTATAAATTAATATAGACTATTTTCATGAGAAAAGTTTAAAGGAAAAGTATTTTTTTCTTTAATTTAGGTGAGTATAAAGGGCGGCTTGTAGATCATGAATTCCTTTTAGTTATTTACTTTATGCAAAAATTAAAGCGCTAAAAAAATAATCAAAAATGTCATGCTTTAATTTAATAAAAATGCCATTAAAAATTATGTCTGTTCATTTTCTTTACTAGCAGAAACTTGCAACAAGAAAGAGAATATCTTAAATATACAATGTATGTGAAGCTAAATTATAAAATTTGTAACTCTAGACAAATTCTGTTGTGCTTACAGAATAATGTTAACTACTTAACAGAACTTATGTTAACGCTCTTAAAAATAATTTAAAAGATTTCGTTATTCGTGCTTAATTCCCAGTTTTTATTCTTAATAAAAACACTTGAAATTTATTGTTGATGGGATAAGCTCACTGGTTGCCAGATCATCAGGAAACTTCATTCGTAAAAATTTTAGAAAAACTAAAGATATTAAACCAAATAAACCTGTTAAGCATATAATAATCATAAGCAACAGTTCTACTTGTAACAATATCAAAGTTTAAACAAACACATCAACAATAAACAGTGAGTTTATCTCTTCTAACATTCCCCACTACAATTCTTCCAACATTAATTGTAGTTGTAAGTAGGTTAAGAAAAAACAAAATGCAAAAAACAACTTCCAAAAGCATGTTGCCAGGTAAGTTTTTTTAGGCCGTGCACTTGCCAGTTTATTATCAAAAGTAATTTTAAAAATAAATAAAAATAAAGTCCAACTAAAACGCACGATGTTAATTGTAGATCAGACAAAATATCGGCCAATGTTCCCAACGGCTTAGGTGGCATACCTCTATCCGATGGTCCATATTTGCAATGACTCTGAGACATAATTGAGGTTTATGTGCCGAATTATCTCATCGTTTAGCTCTTGAATTAATCTTGGCTTATTGACGTACACTTTTTCTTTTAAAAATCCCCAAAGAAAAAAGTCCAACTGTGTCAAATCACATCATCGTGACGGCCAATTAACATCGCCACGACATGAGATAACAAGGCCATTAAATTTCCCGCACAAAAGATCCATTGCTTCGTTAACTGTCTGGCAAGTGGCACCATCCAGTTTGAGCCACATATCGTCCAGGTTCATATCTTCCACAAGGAGTCCGTTATCATATCGCGAAAGCGAAAACCATTAACTGTTATGCTGGGTACACACGATGCAATGCATCTACGCCATCTAGCAAATTAAATTAATTGTCATTCATTTTTCATTCATTCCAGATTGCATCAACATCAAAACGCTTTGATATTTTGAGGTTGCATTGAAATAGATTGCATGTAGATTTTACTGTCTGTACCTAGCATTACTGCTTCGCTCACCTCATTTTCTCACACTATCGCAAACAACAGCAATACAATACAGGTGTTTTCACATTTCCTACAGACCCAGTTTGCTTAAATTTGCACCCAATTCTCCCGATTGTGGACACATTTGGTCGATTATGCTGACCAAAAAATTACGAAGTGCACGAAATGCATTTTGATTTAAACGCCCTGTTTTGTAAAAGGCTTCAACAATCTTAACGCGCTGCTCAATTGTGTACCTCCCTCTTCTTGGTTTAATTTGTCAAACACTGAAACAAAAAAATGTCAAATTAAGTTGGGAAAAAACTTGATGTTAAGGTGTGACTTAAAATTAACATAGTGCATTACGGTTGGACTACCTTTTATTATTTATAAAACCATTAAAAAAATTAAATGGATTCTCCAAAATAAAACTTCTTTGAAGAATGCGTTCGGATTTCTGGAATAGGATAAAAAAGTATAGGAATTTGTGAAAAAAGAGTATTTCATCGTGTTCTATTATCAGAAGTCTTAAGGACATAATAAACCACACAGAATGCTTGGCAAACACACACATTGTTTCCGTTTGGGGTTTGCCAATAAACAACACAAATATTCTCCGTACAAACATTAATTTTCATTTTAGTTTTGTTTTCAATGTATACAGATGCCGATAGTGCTGCGGCAATTTTGTTGCCTGTTGCATAAAACGGAGAAGAAATCATAAAATAAAGACAAAAAATTTAAAGTTAAACGTGATTTAAACCACGAGCTGTTTTGTGGCAAGCAACTAAAAAACTACTAAAAAAGTTTAATTTAATATTTAAAATTAATTGAATTGAAAACATTTAACATTAGACGACTGCCAAATATTAAAATTTTTTAATATTTCTGCAAACATTGCTTCAAATGTTTGTCCAAACAGCAAACACCCCAATTAACAACACAAAATATTTGTACAAACGTACAATTTTGACATGTTTGCCAAGCCATGTGTGAGGTTTATTATGCCCTTTATCGGAGCGAGTTGAACTTATTGCTAATTTGCCATTTAAAAATTCTCTGAGGGATGAGTTAAAATTTCTGGAGAGTAAATTTTATATATGAGTATAAAATTGTTCTCCCTATTCACAACAAATAAAAAAAGTAAATGAACGCTGCACTAGCAAAAACCATCAAGTTAGACACATCATCAGTATACAGCTGTAAGATACACAATTCTATCTTCTTTAATTTAACTGCTAATGACTATTATTCCTTAATTTAAAAATAATATAAGCAAAAAAATTTTAAAGCTTTTTACACATTTTTACATTTTTTTACACAAATTTGTTGTCTCTAAAATATGTAAACTAGGGTGACCGTTAAAATCAAAAGTTGGATCTCTTTAGGTCTCACTAGCCAAAATAAAAAAAAAAAAACGCAAAAAAACTTTAGGACGATCGGCAAAGGCTAAGCCATCCCTCACGCCCACCAAAGTTTGAGAAAAATTATATTTTTACATGAAATCTCACTTTTATGTTTCATAACTTAGAAAATAATAATTTTGAAGAAAAGTTGTTAACAAGTCTTCCTGAATCTCTTATTAAGCAAAATAAACTGAAAAATATCGAATAAACCCCTAAAAATCAAATCTTTAATTTATTAAAGAAACGCATTTTCTATGAATCACGAATCTTTAATTTTGTTGAAAAACCTTTTTATTATTTAACCTAATTTGAGTACGCTGAATCCAATGGTGATAACCGTTTTTTTTAGGTTAGGTCTTGTTTTCGAGATATACCGTTATTTCGAAAATGGAGGAGGTTGCAAAACATAAATTCGCGTAACTCAAAAACGGTTTAGTGTATTGAAATTGCTAAACCGAAAATTCGCAATAAAATTACCTCTAAGTGAAGTTTAACTTTCTTCTAGTAAGCGCAGTCGTAATAATTTTTTTGGTAAAAAAATAATTTTTTTCGCAAAATTTCAAAATTTTTGTTCTTTAAAAAAATCATAATAAATTGGAAAGTGCAGCTATGCTTGGAATTTTTTCTAGCCATATAAAAAACGAAGTTGCAAAGAAAAAAAGCCATAAGTTATTTAAATCTGTTTACAACTTTTGATGTTGTTCACAAAAGAAGAAAAATTTCCATTTAATTTAAGAATTTTATAAAACGCAATATTTGTATGGGAGCCTCCCTAAAAAGTGGAGAAAAAGGTCAAGTATGTTTTAAATAAATGTTTATACATTTTATCCCCCTAGGAGAGACTTCTTGGCAGTTATGGGGCTTTTTCTTCAATATATTTCTAGTCTGTACTGATAATTTTGTATGGGATCCTCCTTAAAGAAGAGAGATAGCGGTTAGGTTTGTTAAAAACAAATGATGGGGATACAAAATAAAGTGGGGGCCGGTCATACATTTGATGCATCTAGGGGAATCCTACGCGCTGCAGGCGTCAAATTTAAGAATTTCTTTAAATCGCCATATTTGTATGGGAGCCCCTCTAAGGCGTGGAGATATTTGGCAAGTATGTTTTAAAAAAATGTTAAGCACAAACAACTAATGAAGGTCCGTTATACATTTTATCCCCCTATGGGCGATTCCTTGGCAGTAATGGGGCTTTTGCTTCAATATATTTTTAGTCTGCATTGGCAATTTTGTATGGGAGCTAGAAACAAATGATATGCGTTGGACTATGTTTTTTTGTAAGCAAACGCACACAAGCACAAATTTTGAAGCTGAGTTGACGTGTGTAAGAAAAAATAGTTCTAAAGAAAAAATTCGCATCAAAGCTGCTATTTGCTTTTTATTTTAGTTAGGTTTTGTTAAATTTCAGATTTAGAGAAAACTTGTTGAGAAAAAAGTTGTTAGAAACTTCACCAATAACAACTTCTAAGTAAACGATTTTTATGTTAAATTAATATTTTCCAAGCTATCAAGCATAAAAGTCAAACTTTAAGATTTTTCTCAAGCTTTGGCAAGCGTGAGGGACAGCTTAGCCTTCGCTGATAGTCCTAAAATTTTTTTTTTGCGGTTTTTTATCAATACCCACCGCATTGGGGGGGTAAGAGCATGGAAAAAAAGAAAACAAATATGCTCCATACAGTTAACGACCACCCTAATGTATACTCTTTTTTCACTCTCTCTTTGTAAGTTTTTCGAGTAAGTAAAAAATTTCTGTAGTTTCACCGACCTATTAGTATTCGTTCTCACTTATAATTTGTTGTCTATTTTAAAAATTTCCCTCATTAACACATTTGAAAAGAAAGTTTAAATGCTAAATAAATAAACATTTAAATGGCAAATTAAAGTAAATAGACAATTAAGCTTATGTCTTTGTTTTCCTTCATACTTATAAGAAAATAAATCCAAAAATTCTTCGATTTGATTAACTGATTTTGTAAAAATAAAAAGTAAATATTTGTTTTAAATGTTCACTAATTTCCTTAAACTTTTGCTGTAATCAAAAAAAGTATACTAATGCAAAAAACACAATTGGGGCGAACGACGAATTTTTTGCCACTAATGTACGTCACAAGAAATAAAACAATTCTATATATATAAAAATAAGTGTACACTTACTGAGAAAACGGGTCGACCGATAAGAATACGTTGGGGATAGTGTGTAAATGGTTTATGTGAAGTTTGCACGAAATCAGCCCAGTGGGTCCTATATAATCCCAGACAAATATTAACAAAATGCCCTCCATTTTCCATTTTATGATTTTTTTATTTTCACTTGAAAAGTTACCAAACCATGTTTCGTAATGTCTTATGTCTACAATGGCATTCGGAATAGATCTTTATGTATATTTTATAAAGCTAGAGGGAATAAAATAGGACAAAAGTGGTAAAAGCTCCCCCTCGCAATTTTCTTTAAATTTGGCATTCAGACACTGTAATATCTAAAGGAACTTTAAGACTAACATTTTTTGGAATTCCAACAAGTAGGGCGTGAAATAGGGCAAAAGGGGTAAAACCTCCTTCTACCCATGTCTTCTTTATTAGTAATCCGATGGTAGTTTCAAGTCTTGAAGGAGGCTATAAATTTTAGCATTAATGGCGTAAAATAAAGCAAAAAGGGTAAAAGCACCCCCCCCCCCACCCTCCTATACCTTTTTAATTAAATAACCTCTTTTGAAAATGTTATGTATTTTTCTTACAAATTTTTTCCCCCGGTTATTTTACTTCGGAATTTGAACTCACGACGGCTGTGCAATGGTACACGATTGGTGGTTAAAAAATTGATGAAAAACGTTATCGAAGCTGAATGGTTAATTTCGAGACGAAAATGTTTTGCTGCCACGAACTCCGATGATTCCCACAGACATCCCAATTGAATTCAAACGCGTTAAATTTCCTTTAGGATGACAATCAATAAGTCTGAAAGCCAAACAATGTGTGTTTGCGGCTTAGATTTGGGCACACCATGTTTTTCACACGGTCATTTTACGTTGTAAGTTCTCACGTCAGCAAGCCATCGAGTTTATTTGTGTTGACTTAAGACGGACTGACAAAAAGTTTGGTACACGCAATTGCTTTTCGTAATAAAAATTCATTATCTCTGTTTGATTTTCATACTTCAGGATAAAAAATACACCACTTGTTTATGTTTATCTTTTGAATTTGTAACGAGCAGAAAAAAAGAAATAAATACCTATGTCTGTAGTTATAAAAATTTTTTAAATTTAATTAAGGTTTCAAGAACAAATTTACTATGAAAATTGTCCTTAATAAACGTTTGTTAAATTAAATAATCGTTTATGAATACGGGGGCTATTGTTTTTTTTTTCATCGCCGATTATAACGCCTCATTCCGCTTTCTTTCACTAGAAATAAGTTATATGACAAAACAACGTTTTTCGGGTCAGCTAGTTTGTGTATATTGCTGGGTACACACTATGCAATGCATTTACGCAATCTAGCAAATTAAATTAATTTTCATTAATTTTTCATTCATTCCAGATTGCATCAACATCAAAACGCTTTGATATTTTATGGTTGCATTGAAATATATTGCATGTAGATTGCACTGTCTGTACCCAGCATATGAAAACACACACATTCATAGTGTCGGCCGTAATTCGTCATACACCGATAAACAGCGAACAAATCCGTTCCAGGTGCTCATGTTTGTATTTTGCTTTCAAGTGTAAATAAAGTTACTTTTTAGTTTAAAAATTTTATTTTTATACCCTCCACCCCAATTAGTTGTGAAGAGGGTATACTAAGTTTGTCATTCCGTGTGAAACTTTTTTATTATTCATCTCAGACCCCATAAAGTATATATATTCTGGCTGCTTGAGTAATTCTAAGTCGGTTTAGCCATGTCCGTCTGTCTGTCCGTCTGTTGAAAACACGCTCACTTTCGAAAAACTCAAAAGAAATAAACAAACTAGGTGTCAAATTGGTTGTAGTTATCCTAAGCAGTTTGGGATTGAATTTCAGCAAAATCGGTTCAGTAGGACCAGAGCTATGAATCAAAATGTGGAACCACCACCTTCAAAAACTTGATAATTTTGTTACAAAAACTAACATAAATGATGCAAAAATGCACGGAATAACATAAGATTTTGCACAAGTCCGTTTTATTCGACTAGAAATGACACTGTAAAATTTCGCGAAGGTCGGTCCATAATTTACCCTAAGCCCCATATAAACACTACTCCCGGAAAACAGTTTAGTACGCCTAAAACCGTAAAAAATAATGCAATCATAACAAATTTTGGCTCGTCACAAATTTATAGGACTATAAATGATACTGTGAAATTTCGTGAAGATCGGTACATAATTTACCCTAGGCCCCATATATGCCCTACTCCCGGAAAACAGTTTAGTCTCCTAAAACCATAATTAATAACAAATCGTCACAGTTTAAGATAATAATAATAAAAAGACATCATACAGATATTACTCCTTAAACATTCGAACTGTCGGTGGAGGGTATCAAAGATTCGGCACAGCCGAATATAGCACTCTAACTTGTTATTTTATAGCATTGAAAATAAATGTATGTATATACAAAAAAGTAATCAATTAAAATTATTTTTAATAGTGTGTTTTCAATAATCACTAATTTGTACAAATTAATTTTTTTTTTTAATATGGTCACACTATTTTACTCTTTTTGCACAAAAAGTAAGTCATCGTCCAGTCTTGGAATTTTTGTTGATGCAATTCTTTAAAGTTTTGTTTTGAAATTGCATTAGTGTCCAGATTATGAAATTCTAGTCTTTGAATATTTAATATACAATACATAAATACAAATACACCTACAACCAACTTCCAGTTGAAAAGTGTGAAAATTACAAAAAAAAAAAAAAAAAAAAAAAAAAAAAAAACTGAATTGCAGAGTACATGAAACTAATGGCGATTTCTTTTCTGAGAAAAATGTTGCATTAATGTTACATGTTATACATTTTGTGTTCGTTTGTACAAAAAATACAACTGTGGGAAAACTTTTCAAGTTCTTTTGTGAAAATGTTGATGAAAAACATGCAAAACATGTTACATGTTTTACCCTTACTTTTACTTAAGGGTTCATACTGCCCTGTTTTACAACTTTGGTACTTACTGCTTTGTTTGTACAACCAATATTTTATTTTGTTTGTCATAATATTTTAAAAGTTTTGTCAAAAGAATTCTACATCTAAATATTCTTTGACGGCATACTCCATTTTGAATTAAATCGTTTTTTTATTTTGGTGGAAAATTCTATGTATTTATTATCGTTTTAAATTTGTTCAAGCAATAAGTGATGTCAATGTCTGTTTCCAAACCGTAAAGTAAGTGTGCAGCAAATAGTCGAATAGTTTTAAAAATCGCTAATGAACTACATTAATAATAAAAGTGTAGTAGTTGTAAATAAAGGCAGCTAATTCTGTTCGATTGAAGTTGTACAACATGTAACACTTCGAGTGATTATAGGTAACATGAAAAAGTGTTACATGCATATACTGTAGCATTTTTTTCTCAGAATAGAAATCGCCATAAGTATCCCCCCATTCTTTTACCAGTAAACTCAAGAATTGCTGCAGCAACTTTCTTATTAATAGCGAATTTACACAGCGAATATTTACCAACAAATTCGTCGTGTTGGGCAAAGTACGTTTTACGTCCCAGTTGTGTTTCTTGCATTTTTCTTGACAGTTTTTTTCATTAAGACATTCTCTGTTCTCCTTTTAGAAGAAAATATTTTGTAATTTTTCGCTGGATTGTTTACATAAATTTTCAAGATACGAGTAAATATTAAGAAAATTAACATGCTTGTTATAAAAAGAAGAAAAAAAAGAACATAAATTATTCATATTCTTATTCAATGACTAACTGTATGCAGATTAGGGTTTTTCCATCCCAGAATATCCCGGGAAAATAAGAAAAATAATACTTAAACTCTCTTATATTTATATTCAGCCGAAAGTTATTTCGTCGACATTTTACTACCATTTGCAACAACAACAACGTGGTCCAGACTACTAAAAAATAACTCATCTAAAATATATAAATCAATTTATAAATAAACTTAAAGTTCACTGAACCTTAGCTCTATTTTAAGCGCTACGTTAAATACAAAAAGTTTGCACTAATAAGACAATAAGGAACGATTAGTTTGAAGGAAATAAGGGCGACGCACTGCTTTTTATTTTAAATGAATGTGCAATCGATTTCATAATTTATGAGGATCGACTTTGTTGAAATTTCTGCAGAAAAAAACGTTGGTACGAGTTCACATGCTGGAACCGATTTTCCAAGACTCGGACTCACAAATTGTGCAATATACCAGGAATTTTACGTTCGATATTGGCCTCCAGCTCCTCTATCGTTGTCAGCTTGTTGTTGACCAGCAATATAACGTCACCCCAAAATCAATAATTCCATTGTATCCTGTATGGCCGTCCATATCCTTAAAATTTTAAGCAACCACCTGTTTCCCAAAATAATCTTATATTATGGCACTGTAGCAATCGCAGAGGACGGCAAAATGGGCAAATGATTTTTATAAAATTGAGCTGTTTATCACTTCAGACTGTTAACATATTCAAGAATTTCGCCTGTTAACAAAACCATCGAGCCATAAGTGAGCCTTGTCCAGAAATTGGCGTAGCTTCAATTAAGCGAAATACATACAGGGTGTCTGGTAGCAGATTTTTATATTTTCAAACTTAAATAAGAAACGTAATAATTGACACAAAGTTTTATTCAGAGCATTGAACGATAGAATTGAATAGCAAAACGGTAACGATAATTCCAACGGTGCCACCCTCCCTACGCACCGCACCGTATATTACTTTTTGAAATAATCGTATTTAAAAATATAAATTTGCCACAATACACCCTGTACAATAAAATTCTTAAGCCGTATATCTCTCCACTGTTACATGGTCAAACTTTGATCCCCTGGAGGATGTGCTGCCCTTCCCAGGTGGACTAGTAAAGCATCTTGAAGAACTTCAACCTCTTGACTTACAGAGTTGTGGGTCAATGCTTGAAAATGTACCTAGTGCCTGGAAACGGAACGCGTACCATAGATAAGATGCGAGAGGTATCGGAAAATTAATCTTTTCCGTTTTATAGTCGTACTGTCATGGACTTATTTTAAGAGAGATATAGTAGATGCTCTAGAGGAGCATGACAGTTTCTGGTGTGTTGATATTCTCTCCACAGACATTAAAAACCTATGGGCGTATAAGGTGTATGCAAGCCAGAGATGTGCATGAATAAATTCGCTTTTGCTGTCACTCGTATTTTTAATGCTTCTGTTTAGTTCTTAAAGGCCAGTTTACACGGTAATATTTTGTATTACGACTTGTCGAATAATTATGTAGAATGAGAAAAATCTTATCATGTAAAAGCAAAATGTATTGAGTAAGAGAGAATACTGATACAAAATCTGACAAGCGGTCGGTAAATGCTTTTTTTCTAAACCATTTTAGAAACTTATGTATTCTCATCATACCAGCGGTGTATTTTAACGGAGTATATTGAAGGTGGTAGCATTTTTATACAATTACAAAAACAACTAAAATCAACTCAGGAAATTTTCATGTTGTTTTTGTAAAAATTTAACAGTCTAATTTATAAACGCATCATTGCAGCTTTATAAGTCATTAATAAGCAAAAGTCGAAAAAAGAGTATTTATAAATGTTTTATAGCCTATTAAACGTTTAATAAACATATCATAAATTTGAAATATTTATTGTAGCCTTTACCCTACTTTAAGCGTTTAATAAGTTGATATTTCAATGTTTGTTAAAATAAAATTTTAATAATTGCACGAAAAATTAAACATTTTTGTCTTTTTATTTATTTTAATAAAAAAGTTTAATACGCATAAAATTTTTTTCTCTAGAAAAACGATAACTAGTGTTTGAATTAATTTTAAATATAAACTGCTCGATAGATTTTTTTGCTAAAATAATGTGGGTCGCTAGATATGTTTTCTGTTGAAACTTAAAGTCGTTATAAATTTTTGCATAAAATATAAAAAGTTATTAAGATTTATTTCAAATATTGCAAACCTTTTTTAACCATTCATTACACTTATATTTTAAAATGTCTTTCAAATAGGTAAAGTATTTGTTAAAGCAAACACAAAGTAGAAACCACATAGTGTATGGTCTGTTAGTTACTTGTTTGCCGCACGGAACAAAAATGTTTTGTTCTACATGCTTTGAATGGAACATGCAGCACAGCAATTACAAACAATAATATTTTAAATTTTGAATCAAAAATTTGCTTCATAGCACAAGAAGTGACGAAAGAAGCAAAACAATGTTTAGAGAACTGTAAAATTAAAGATATCAGGCAATGCTAGAACTCAAAATCTCTTAATATATTCGAGCTATCAAAAAAGGGATTAAATGTTAAAAAAAGAGGGCGCTATTATTGTTATATAGAATTGATTTAAAACTAATTTTTTGTAAAAATGTGTCCACCAGAAACCTCCCGACGAAATTAAATTTATAACTTTGAAAAGCGCTTATAACAAATTAAATTGAAGTTAAAAAAACAATTTGTAGATTTACTGCCGTATTTTAAATGAGTCAACTATTAAACTTGAAAGCGGAGAGTTCAAAGGTATTTTGTTGGGAGACTCAGGATATAAGCTGCAGACTTATTTATTCTCCCCACTATCCAAACCACAGAATGAAAAGGAGAACATATATAATGCTGCACAGATAAGCACTAGAAACACTGTTAAACGTTGCTTTGGGGCTTGGAAGCAACGATTTCGCTGCTTGTTAGATGGGTTGACGGTTTATCTGGCAAAAGGGAAAACATTGATTATCGCCCTAGCAGTACTTCGCAACATTGCTATTGAGGAAAATGATATTGTTCCAGGTAAAAACATTTTAACCTAAAATATTTTGGCAGTTATATGTGGCTAAAAATGTTTTGTTAAAACTTAGGAGGTTTTATTTTCAAATCATCTGCGTATAAAAAATGTATAATAAAAATTGGTTAAATTATTCATTAAACATAAAGCTGTATAATCTTTTGGGGAACCAACAGAGTTTGAGCAGTAAAAATTTGATATTGCTAATAAATGATTTACATATATCGCTTCTATTTCAATATGTAGCATGTATTTTATTTACAAAAAAAAAAAAAAACATAAAATTATTTTAAATATTACGTTTTAAAAAACAGAAATTCATTTTAAATTGAAAACAAAACAGAAATTCACTTAAAATTCGTTCGTTGTATGATCTCGTATTGTTTAATCCCCAGTTGTATGCATCACTATTACAAAAATTACAATTAAAATAACATGTTGCTGCCAACATAAAAATACAAAAGTAATATAAACGTTTAATTGTTAATCCACTCCTATTAAGCGTTTATAAATCTGACTTTTTATTAATGGCATATAAAACAAAAAGTGTTTGATAACTATTGTAAGCATTAAAGCTGAAACAAGAAATTTTTATAAATTAGACCGTAAAACTGCAACCATCTGTTTTTTTGTTATTATTTTTGATTTTACTTATACCATCCGTGTAAACATGAATTACACTTACAAAAGATTTTTATTTTTTTCTTTTAAACACGGAGAGAATTTCATAATATTTTGATTCTACAAAGTCGTAATACATTGTATTACCGTGTAAACTGGCCTTAAGCAACAACCTGCATTGTTTGTTCTCACACAATTGATTGTTGTTTACTATTTTTTCTTTAAGTGCCTTTAGCAATTGATTGTATTTGTTGCAAACGAAATCGTTCAATAAAAATTTGAAAAATAATTCCGTTGAAAAGAGTTCAATTTGCTAAATCTATAATTTTCTTTTTAAATTTTACGCTTAACCCCCAATTTCACAAAGTTCAATTAGAACAAACTATTACTTTAACTTCCAGTTAATAATATGTTTTGACAGCTATAACTGATAGTTAATTATAACTGAACTTAGTGAAATTGGGGGTTAATACATTTTGGCCCAAATTTCCAGTAATTAGTTAGCTAATAGCAATGGTTTAACCAATAAAATATAATTTTCAGCTTTTTGTTAAGAGTTAGTTAAACTATCAAATCTTATTGGTCAACCACTAGTTAGACAACAGCTTTTCCGTTAAAAATTATTACTTACATTTGTTTTTTTTTTTTTTTTGGAGAAAATGGCTATTATAAATTGTTCACAGGCGCTTTCACGCATATTCTTTTTGTTAAGCAGTATTACCGCCAATTTTTTATTTTTCTATAACATTTCGCTCAAGGTATATTTTTAGCAGGTAGACTCGGAAAGCCAGCTGTATATTTTTTATTTGCTTGTTTTGTGATACGAACTGTCAAATATTTTATAGTAAACAAGTACAAGTCTTTATCTTTTGTCTTTTTTGTCTCTTCCCCGCAGATAACGAGACTAGTCCATACATGCATGTAAAGAGTAGTCCATAAAGGAGTAGGAGCACTCCAAAACTACTGCAAATATATGGGTAAAAGGTGGTCCATTTAACATTACGATGCCCTATGAGGGGACCATATAACCCACCGAAGTAGTCCCTAAACTACTCCATGGAGTACTAAAGTGTGTTGTTTAAGAAGTACTCCATGTCACTACAGCATGGAGTACACTAAAGCGGTAGTTTAAGCATTTTTCATTTTTTACTAATCGCCTTTTATGGCGTGCCCTGTAGTCTATTATTGCTATTATTAAATATATTTACTTGGTATTTTTAATTTGTTTACCTTTTTTTCACAAATTTCAGAAACTTTTGCTTTTAAACAAACAATTAATAATGGACACCATCAGGGCTACCAATGTGTAATACTGTAAACTATAGAAAAGTATACATCATGCAGTTGTTGGCAGCACTGCATGTTAATTTCTTATAGCATGGTCCATATTACAGTAGATTGGACCATGCTGTAAGTAGTCCATTTAAGCCACAATGGACCACGTAGTCCAATATTATCTGTAGGGTTATCAACCCCTTTGCTGTTTGACAGTTCGTATCACATAACAACAATAAAAAGCCCTGTTGTTTGTTTTATTGTACAATTGTTGTAATCTCGCGGCTATCTGCTATAATTATACCTTGATTTCGCTACTTTCGCATATTTAGAAATAATAACAATTAAAAGAAAAACACTGCTACCAACATTGAAATTTGGTATTTTGATAGAGTTACCACTTTTTGCTCCGATAAAAATGTTAAGTTAACCAATATACAGTAAATATGAAATGCTACACTGAAAATGTTTCATGAGGAAAATAAGCAAAAACCTTTGTACATTGTACAAAACTATTTGTTGTTTTGCCGGAACAAAACATTTTGTAATATGTACAAATGTTATTTTGTAAATGTTGTAGCATTCTTTTTTTGTACGATTAACAGAACTTTTGTTTCAATACAAAAAATAATTTTTAAATAGTACAATATTAATTAAAGTTTATTCACAAATTTTTTGTACTATTAACAAAATTTTTCGTTTCTGTACGCACATTTTTTTGTAAAATGTACAAAATATTTTGTAAAAATTTTTGGAAATAAAAAAAGATTAAAAAAAATTAATTTTTTTTATTTTTACTTATTTTATTTTAAAAAATGAATTCAGTTATTATGTTTTAAATAACGTTTGATAAATTACTTGAGGCTTTGGTTACAAAAAACTAGAAAGTAATACATGTAATGTAATAATAAAAAACTTAATACAAAATAATTAAAGTAAATATTAATTCATAAATTTGCAGATTTAAAGGTTGAATTTCTGGGAGAAGTATAATTGGAACAAAAACTTTTATGGATCCGAAGTTAAACTGTCAAAATTTTCTAAAAGAAATAGACTTTTCGAGCCATAAGTACCATTAAATTGTTATCTACTCACCTTCTTGAACGGTTATATATAAAATTTGCGTAGTCGGGTTGACAGGTGTATTTTCTGTTCCTTATAGGCTTCGTCTGTAGGTGCAAATGAAATAAATCCTTGTTTTGTCTCCATATTACAAAAAAAAACTTATTTCCCGATTTTGATGCTTTTGACTTGAGTCTTGAAGGTGGCAGTAACGATTGTATGAGTGTTAATACAATAAGGCATCTAGAAAAAGTAATTAAAGAATTATTAGTTAATATTAAATATTAAAAAAAATAAATATTTACGTACTGTCGCAACATTTGTTTTCTTTTACAAAAATCAAAAGCTTATGCTCTTCGTCCTCTTTAAATTAAGATTTAAATTTTGGAAACACCAGATCAAGGCCTATCCAATAGGTCTGCTTAAGAAGCCAGATGTTTGATTTGTTTATTCCTCAACGATGTCAAAAGTTGTTTACTTTTTCCTTATACATGTATATTTTTGTTTTTTTGCCACACATACATGCACACAAAACACATTTTTCCTTTTGTTTTCTCTATGTAGTAGTAAGATTTTGACAACGGTGAGGAATTTTACACAAACAAAATGCATGTTGTTTTTTGTGTTGTTTTATTGTTGTAGAGGTAAGCAGACCTATTGCATAGGCTTTGCACCAGATTTATCATCACTTTAGAGAATTTGTCAAACTTATCAAGAAGTTGATTGGTGCCACCAAAAATTATTTTAAAATCATTGTCTATCTACATATTTTTTAAAAGTAAGTAGAGAGAATTCAGGCAAAAATTTCTATATTGTATAACACTTACTAAACCAATGGGATCTTTAAACATTGTCCACAAAGCAGTTAGTTGTTTTTTAGACTTTGGATCACAAATATCATTATACGACTTCCGGCGAAGTTCAAAACATGCATTCCAATGTTTCAAAAGAAAATTTAAAACAACGTAACAAAAACTGTTTTGTATATTTTAAAAATTTTTTATTTTAACTAAATTCTTTTTGTTCGTTGCATAAAAAATAATTTACAAAAAAATATTTTGTATTTTTAGGCATGCACTATTTTCAGTGTAGTTAGCCACTAGTTATCATATAAGTTTACTAATAGTTAACTAATGACTGTATATTTGGGCCTTAATAAATTTAAAACCTAGAGTGTCAGCCATGTTCTGGAAATCGAATTCGAGTGAAATTGAAATCGAACAAATTTTCAAAACGAATTTTTTTTAAAGGTTAAAAAAATATATCCGTTTTATATACGTTATATTTTGAGTACCACTTATTTTTATAAGAATTACTCTAAAAATCATGAAAACAATGGTCATTTTTAAAAAAAAAAATTAATTAACTGGACAGTGCACGGCCTAAAAAAACTTAACTGGCAACATGCTTTTGCAAGTTGTTTTTATTTTCATTTTGTTTTTTCTTAATGTTGGAAGAATTCCGATCAATTGTAGTGGGGAATGTAAGAAGAGATAAACTCACTGTTTATTGTTGATGTTTTTGTTTAAACTGTTGCTTATAATTCTTATACGCTTAACAGTTTTATTTGGTTTAATATCTTTAGTTTTTCTAAAATCTTTTTGGATGAAGTTTCCTGACGATCTGGCCTAAGCAACAGTGAAATGCGCATAGGAATAGCTTATCCCATTAACAATAAATTTTCAGTGTTTTTATCAAGAATAAAAATTGGGAATTAAGCACAAATAACAAAATCTTAAAAAAAAATGACTTTAAATTTCTTTCGAGTTTAATTTTACTCGAACTCGATTTTTAGAACAAGACCTATAAGTCCATGCTTAAAACAACCATAACTATTTGATTTTTTTTGGCAACTAGTATAAAAACCCGAATATGCACGCAAGAACATCCAATTGGAAACAAAACGCATGTTGTGGTGAACCATGCATTGACATCATTCGTTTGTTTGATTTCTAGTTATATTCCAGTCTTTACTTTTGTAAAAAAACATAAATTTTTCGTTGACTTGCATTCATGCACATCTCTGATGCATAACGGGGATGTTACAAACATCCAAAATGACAGAGCTCATGAAGTATTTTTGAATTACGAACGCGTCCGCTTACAAAGGAATAAAAATGTTATCGCGCACGAGATCACGGACGCTAACTAACAAAAACTTTGTTTTAGCATACGAGTTCTTTTCAAAGCCTTGGTATCACGCACACTTACGAAATATTTTTTTTTATTTTTTTAAGAGTAAATTGTTACTGAAACATTTCTTACTGAAGATCTTCCATTATAAGGTAAAAGGAAAACATTTGCTTTAAGCCACTGTGCATTTGCTAAAAGTATTAATTTTTAGAATAAAATAATATGTTTTTTAACTACTGTTCTAAGATTCATGTCAAAATTCGAATATACAAGTTTTTCATTTATTATGCGATTTTGGATTTACAGGCAATATTTCCGCTAAGCCCCACTGTAAAACACCACGAATTTAAATAATAACTTTTGCATATATCTACATACAAACATGCCAATTCCATAAAGCACATACCCTACATTTACCCAAAAAAAACATCACTCATATAAAATTCAAACTCGCAAATATTAACATCAACTTTTTTGTTTGTTTTAAAATTATGAAATTTAGATCGTTAAAATATGAAAAACAAATTAACAGCACAAACTAGCAAAAAGTAAATATGAAAAATGAATATTTATGAAATCGCACATGTACATGAATCCATATCAGTCATGGGCATTGTTTCGGCACGCGTGCATGCACAACAAAATTTGGCGTCCACAACGTCTACACACGTCAGGAATCGAAAATTCAGATTTTGAAAATTGACCGAATCCCTATAAAATTTTTTTGCAAATTAAAAATACCTTGTATTTTTGAAGGCCTACTTAACCGAAAAAAATTTTAAATTTTAAAATTATAGTTTTTCTGATTAATTTTTCTTTGATTTAATGTCTACTAGGATTTTAGTTGTCGGTCGACTCAGCAGTTTTTCTAAACAGTTTTCTGTACATTACAAGGTTGAAAACTGATACCGTTATTAAAACCGATACCGCTTAAATACCGTTTACCTTTGTATACAATTGATTACGTTCTTTTCGACAATGCAATTGTGTTCCTACAATTTTTTTCCGGTCATAAATACAATTTTATAATGAAATTATAGTCAATGCAAAAGAACGTGTAAAATTGTCAATTTTTTTTATTTTTCCAAACGACGAATTTTTACAATACATACAAAGAATATAATACCGTCAACAATTTAATAATGCAACGGCTTCGAGTTTAAACTAGTGATTTGTGCGTGTGATTTGTTTGGGATCCATTTCTCCACATACAACGAACAAATCACAATAACCCAAAACGTTAAAAATAAAACAAACAACAAAAAAAAAAATAAAAAGAAGAACAAAATTTAAAAAGAATACAAAAAATTTTTGTATGCTAAACAACTCTGCAATAGATACAATTTGATGTTTCGTTGTACACTAAAAAGAAACAATTTAAAATGTTCGCGCACAAGCTCACTAACAAATCACAAGAAATTGATCATTTTAATTACAAATCACAAGAAATTGGAAATTTACAAGTAACAAGATGTCGAGCTAGCACAAATCACTAGTGTGTGGGCAGCTTTGCCGTTTAAGATCCAGGGTTCAGTAGGTTCTTTAGAACAGTTGTCCACGCGGATCTATCTGAGTCTTCTCGTCGACGTGCTATGTAATTGGGAATCCCCAGGTCATCGTTGCGACGCATACTAAAAGTTAATCTGGGGATGTTTCTATGCAAAATTCTATTGGCTTAAGAATTATTGCCTAGGGATGCATCAAAGCGGCTACAATATGCCAATCAATCATTGAACTTGGCCCGCACTGTTACGTTCAATGTTCTTCTAATTTAGTTCATATTTTTTAGTATTAATCTGGAAAAAAAAGTCTGAAAATAGCTTCAGAATATTTCTCTCAATTACCTTTAAGACAATACTGTGTATTAAGAAAAAGGTACTTTTTACATCGTGTAGGTATTTTATAGCTTAAAAAGAACTGAAACTAAACGGTGGAATGTCTCTTTATTTCTTACTAACTAAGGCCCGTTATTACAGCTTGGCTTTAAACTTTATGTTAGTAAAAGTTAAGTTTAGCTAAAGTAAGGAATAAAGTGGCTTTTAAATATTTTTCGTGTTAATTCCTGTAAGATAAATATCCAATTGTTAAAAATATGGCAATACTGTAGCAAAAACTGAATAATTTGGACATTTGCTTGTTTGCTTAGTGCCGGTTCACACACGTCAAGTTTGACTCGTGAAGTCTTGAGCTTTTAGAAGAGAAGGAAAAAGAGAATGCCATTTCTTTTTCCCTTGACGTGTTTTAACCGGCACTTATAGTGTGTTCTCATTTGGCTTCTTAAACGCGTTTAAGCAGTTCGAACGTGACTAAGCTGTTATCACTTTAAAATCGAGATGATTACCCATACATTGAAGTGATTTGTTAATCACTTCAAATTTACATGATTACAACTAAATCACTTCATAAATCACATAGAATCCACTGAACATACCTCAAATGTAGAATCGCCAACATGATCGTGTACAACCGGCCAAGATTTCTGCTTAATGTTTTTATTTTTATCCTTAAATAATTCATAAATTTTCACAATTTCATCATTAAAATGATTAAAATAATCTTCTGATAACTTTATAAAAGTGTTTTTATCCATTTTTAATACTTTAAAGAAATATTTGTTTGTTGTTTTTTTGTGTGTTTGTTGTGTTTTTTTTTTTTACTTAATCATCTGTCATCTTAATCATCGCAAATGTAATGTGAACAGATTTGATTAGCTAAATCAACATTTTGCTTAAACGCGTTTAAAAACCTAAGTGTGAACTTAGCATTACATTCAAAACGTATATATAATATGGCAGCTCTGAATACGTTAAAAGTTAAAGGAAGAGTCACATTTTTCACGTTGCTGTGATGATAGAAAGAAATTCTTTCTATAATTTTCTTAACACCAACGTGAAAAATGTGACTATTCGCTCATTCATTTCTTGTAGGGTAGTCTCCCCTACCGCTCGTCTACACCAAAAATAAATATTGCGACATACATATATTGCAATAAATGTCAAAATTATAATTATTTATTGCCGGCAATATACACATATTAAATGATTTTCTATGAATTAAGTTTTTCGGGCTGCAGTGAAATTGAAAAGTGTTCAGTATACTCGGCCATTTCATCATGGAGAAACTCACAAACTAGCAACGACTGCAAATCGTTGAAATTTATTATCAAAATTCGTGCTCTGTGAGAAATGTCCATCGTTTGTTACGAACTTTTTATGGTCGTCATAATCGACCTAGTGAATCAACAATTCGTGCTATTATCACCAAATTTACTTTGGTGGACATTAAACCACCGACTCGCGTTCGTAGAGTACGTACCGAAGAGAAATTGCAGCCGTAGCGACTAGTGTTAATGAGGATAGTGAAATGACAGTTCGTCGCCGTTCTCAGGAATTGGGCATGTGTTATTTAACCACGTGCCATGATACGCGACTTTTTTTTTGCCCCAATTGGCTGAGTTGGACTTGGTTGATATGTGGTTTCAACAAGACGGTGCCACAAGCCACACAGCTCGTGAAACAATGAACA
The DNA here is from genome assembly GCA_963931875.1 of Pollenia griseotomentosa. Classification (NCBI taxonomy): domain Eukaryota; kingdom Metazoa; phylum Arthropoda; class Insecta; order Diptera; family Polleniidae; genus Pollenia; species Pollenia griseotomentosa. The sequence continues at coordinate 168,498,612 of OZ007562.1, read as the reverse complement.
TACTGAAGGATGAATTTGGTGAGCAGTTTATCCCTCGAAATGGCCCTGTGAGTTGGCCGCCAAGATCATGTGATTTAAAGCCTCTTGACTATTTCTTGAGGGGTTATGTGAAGTCGTTGGTCTATGTGGATAAGCCAAACACGATTGAAGCTTTAGGGCTAAAAAATCAGAGCAAGTTAAACTCTTTTTTTGGTTTAAAATGTGTTTAAACCAACAAATCTTTAAATCATTAAACATATAAACCATCTTTAAACGCATAAAATTGGGCGTTTAAACTACCAATACAGACCATATGAATTTGATAAGATTTATCGTAGTGCTGCCACATGTTATTTGTTTTTTTTTTTTTTTTTTTTTTTTTCATTATTTATTTATTGAATCTTCATATATTAAATATGAACTAACAATAATTAATCAAATCTTAACCTAATACGTTATTTTATGTCCTGCCAGTGCCAGACAAAAATTTTCTTCATCACGGGTTCTGTTCACTTATCTAGGTGTTTATCGCTCATCTAATTGGATAAGTGCTGCAGTGTCTCTTCTTCTTAAGCGAGTGTGGCCGCCATGATTTAAGATATTTCGAGCTAGTGGATTTGGGTGTTGTTCAAGCCTTTTTAAATATTTTACCGCATATTTTGTAATCATAGTTTTGACTAATGGAACATTGAGATCCTTGTGAATATTTGAGTTTTTTACATACCAAGGGGCAGCTGTGATTATTCGAAGAATTTTATTTTGGCGCCTTTGAATTTTTTCTATATTAGAGGCCGAGGCAGTGCCCCATAACTGAATACCATAGCACCAGATTGGCTTTAAGATGGAGTTGTAAAGAAGAAGTTTGCAGTCGAGACTAAGGACAGAGTTTCTACCAATAAGCCAATGAATTTGAATGGCTTTTAGTTTCATTTGAGTTAATTTTGCCTCTATATGGCATTTCCACGTTAATCGCCGATCCAGATGTATACCGAGATATTTTACATGCGAATGTTGAGGAATTATTTGATTATTGATTGTAATATGGGGGCAAGATTCCCGGCGCAAGGTGAATGTTATATGCACGCATTTTTGCTCATTGACCATTATCCTCCATTGTCTTAACCATATTTCTAGTTGAAATATATGATGCTGTAAGTAACGAGATGCTTCATAACGGTTTTCGTGGACGCTTAGAAAAGCAGTATCGTCTGCAAATGTTGATGTTTGTGTATAGTTGCTTGTTGGCATGTCCGAAGTATAAATTAAGTATAATAGGGGGCCCAGGATGCTGCCTTGTGGGACTCCAGCGTCAATGGGCTGAGGTGAACTTAAGAAATTTCCTTCTTTAATAATAAATTGACGACCGACTAAGTAGCTTTCTAGCAGCTTGTATGTGTTTGCTGGTAAATTTTGCTTCAATTTATGTAATAAGCCTTCATGCCAGACTTTATCAAAAGCTTGCGAAACATCGATGAAGAGTGCTGAGCAATATTTTTTTTCTTCAAATGCTTTTCTTATGACATTTACTATTCGATGAGTCTGTTCGATTGTGCTGTGTTTTCTTCGAAATCCGAACTGATGGTTTGGAATACATCTATTTTCACTTAAAATCGGTGTTAATTTTGAAACTAATAATTTCTCAAACAGCTTTGACATATTTGATAATAAGCTAATAGGCCTATAAGACTCAACTTTTGTATGATCTTTACCTGGCTTTGGTATCATGGTAACTAAGGAAACCTTCCATTTTTGAGGATAGTATTCGAGACGTAAAATAGCATTAAAAATAAAAAGAATAATTTTCTTTGCTATGCGAGGTAGCTCTAAAAGCATTTTATTACTGATCTTATCAATACCAGGTGCCTTCTTAGTGTTTAAGTCACAAATAGCCTTTTCGATTTCTCTTATCTCAAATCTGAGGGGGATAGCTGCTCTAGCAGCAACAGGTGGTAACTCTGCCGCAATATTGTGAGATATATTTGGTGTAAATACGTTTTTCAAGTGACTAACAAACAGATTTCCTTTTTCAATATCGTTTCTTGCCCAACTACCATTCAAGTTTCTTAATGGTGGCTTTGATATAACTGGCCTTTTTAAATTTCTAGCTGCACGCCATAATGAGTAGTCAGATTGTGGAGTTGCATCAAGTTCCTTAAGATATTTTTCTAGAGAAGCCGTTTTCTGAGTCTGCAGTAACTTTCTTAGCCTTTTTGTGTACTCTTTTAATAAATTCTTAAGTTGCGGGGATCTGTACAGTTGCCACTCTCTTCGAACTCTCCTTTTTTCAGTCAAGAGCCGCTCGACATCTGAAGAATATATTTTAATGGTTTTTGTTTTTTTTGGGGCAAAATTGGAATGTTGAACAGCTAGTTTCAGAAAACTGTCAAAATTGTCAATAGAGCGATCTACATACTCCGGTGTACTGAGCGGAATATTTTCTGTGCAATGGGCACTGAGAAATTTTTTATATTTTAACCAATTTATTTGTGTGGCTGACGTCGCTAAGTAACATGACGGAGATACAATTCTATTTGGGTTCGTTATAGTACCAATTGTAGGTGTGTGGTCGGATGATAATTCTAGGGAAGCTTCAACATGAATCGTTTCTGTGGGGATGTTTTTAACCACTCCAAAGTCGATAACATCTGGAATTTTTTGCTGATCAGTAGGCCAATATGTTGGTTGTCCGCTCGCGACCACGTTTAAACCCATTTTAGAGATTGTGTTAAACAAAACACGACCTTTTGGTGTTATAAGTCGTGACCCCCAGAAGGTATGTTTAGCGTTATAATCGCCAGCGGCGAGGAAACAGGGTCCTAATGATTTAAAATATTTATAATATTGGCTTTCTGATATGGCAAATCTAGGTGGAGAGTATAAAGAAGAAATTACTAAGTTTCGATTTAGCTCTTCAACACAAATAGTCGTTGCTTGCAGATAATCTTCACAATGATCAAACATTAAGTAGTGTTTGATTCGGGCTTTTATCAAAATGGCAGAGCCTCCACAAGCTCTATCTCGAGGGTCCTTAGTATCATATAGTATATAACCATTGATTTTAAACGTATTTCTTGAGGTCAAGTGAGTTTCAGAAACCAACATGACATCAATTTGTTTATTTTTTAGAAAGTATTCTAATTCATTTTTATGTTGGCGGATGCCGTTTGCTTTCCAAAAACAGATTTTTAAACAGTTCATGGCTTGTTAAGTACAGCTTGCAATAACATCGATTGCATTCTTAGAATTTCCTGCATCATATTACCCATTGTGTTCGTAAAATTATTAACTGTTTGCACTAATGTTTCCATGGTTTTTTCAAGACGACTTAAATTAGAAACTGGAGTTTCTTCATTAATTGGCGAAGCACCTTGCATTGTCACATGGTTTGATTTTAGAATGTTAGCGTAGGAGGTTCTGTTATTACTAGGCTGTGGAGCCTGAATGTCATTAGTGTTTAGCTGATTTGTTACCTGCATTTGAGGGGAATTAGTTTTCGGTCCAACCGACTGCTTGACGATAGTGTATACAGGGCATCCTCTATAATTGGCTGTGTGATTACCGCCACAATTGCTACATTTTTTAACGTTGGGGTCATTTTTAGATTTATCGCAAAGATTTGTACCATGTAATTCTCCACATACTACGCAAACAGGGGGTAAGTAGCAGTATGCCTTAGTATGGCCAAATTCTTGGCAGTTCAGACATTGAACGGGACCGCCTCTTTTGTGCGGCTCCTCTATAGTTACTTTTCTGTACAGAATGTATTTTAAGTTATAGATGGGATGCGTTTCATTTTTTTTAAGTTTAACGTCGCCGGGTTCAAACTCCACTCGAAAAAGTGGTTGGGGAATTTTTTCTCTATTTTTAATGTTTAATACATGTTTTACCTTGAAGCCTTTTTCTTCAAGGAATGTTTTTACCTCTTCTGGGTCCACACATGAGTCAATACCCTTAATCACTACCTGAAGACCTTTACTGCTTTTCAGTTGGTATGTATAAAAATTTTTTTTGAGTGCCTCAAAGTTGCTTACAATTTTTCGAAAATCATTCTCATGATTGATTTGTATTTTTGTTTCGTTTATACTACCACGCTTGATAGCAGCTACGTAAAACGAATTTTCACCTATATTCGATATCAAACTCTTTATGAGCTCATTAGAATTTTGCTCCCTCAGATATATCGGGGGAGGCTTGGTCGATTTTATGACGTTTTGTGCTTCAGAGGATTCATCCTCCAGAATTGCAAAACGATTTTGAGAATTTATTTTATCAAAAGATGGTACTTTTGAGGCCGAAGCAACTGCTGCAGAGGTAGGGCTGCGTCCCCGTTTAAGCACTGTTATGTACCTGTCCATACCAACTTGTACTGTAGGCTTTTGAGAAGTTTTTACTTGCGTTATTGAGTTGTCCATAGCGGCTGTTTTGGGGTTAACCGTTTCATCACTTGTTAAAGTTATTTTTTGCTCTGTGGCAACGCTTGCAGTTAATAAATTTGTTATTGTATTACGATCGACCGTATTTTTAAACAAAGAGGGTGAGAGGGAACGAGTTCGAGTAATAGGTTTAGCCGTTAAATAATTGCTATCATTGATTCTTTTTTCTGCGTTTGTTTCGTCAACACTCAATGTAACATACGCATTTCTTTCATTATGTTTAATTGTTTTTGCATTATATGCATTCATAAGAGTTTTTTTTTTTTATATATTACTGTTTGTTTAATTGTGCTCTTATATATTTTTGTTATTTGTAATTTTTAATATTTGTATTATAAATTTAATGTTCACTTCATTTCATTTCATTTAATGTTTTAACAACATATAATACATGGGACACTGATTTATAGTTGTTGAGTTTATAAATTCAAGTTAAGTTCAACTAAACCAGCGTTTAAACCATTAGTGATTTATTAGCCATTAGAGTATAACATAACACGTGTTATTAATGGAAAACAGGCCGAAATGCTCGAAAAAGTGGTGCAACATTGGACCTTACGAATGGACCATTTGAACCGGAGCCGCGGGCAACATTTACATGAAGTTATTTTTAAAAAGTAAATGGCAAATACCAATTTATCGATTCCAATAAAAATTTTGAATATATGATGCAAATTTGAGTGTTTTATTAGATTCTTAAAAAAAAAACTACGCTTAAAAAATCACCCATTACAATAATTGTTGGTCAATTTTCGTTGCCAATTATTGCTAACATAAAGCGTCAAATTTGGTTGTAAATTGAGTTGGAGATTTAAACAAAATTGCGCCTAAAAGGAAAAAAGCTAATTAAGTGAAAAAGAAATTAAGTTTGTAAAATTTTAGCAAATTATAATTGAAGTAAAATAATTAAAATACACACTATATTGAAGTAAAATAATTATATAATTTAAAATACACACTATAGCTAATATTTTTATGAATACATTTAATTTTTGTAAAATAAAATTGCAAGCATTATTTTTGTTAATATTAATTGCTTCTTATTCAATTTTTGTTATTTCAATTTATATTTATTTTTTTAAGGCTTCCTTGATTTTTTCGAATTATGAGTTAACATAAATATGTTTTCCCATGCCCTTAACTGCCCTGCCCGTCCATACCAGAGATAAATATTGCGACATATATTGCAGTAAATGTGCAAATTATGTTATCTTTAATGTATACAGCACTTTAATGTGTATATTTATTGCCGGCAATTTATGTAGCAATAATTGTTAATCCATTTTCGTTGAACGTCAATTTTGGTTGTCAATTGAAAAAAAGAAGCGAAATGAAAAAATATGGAAGCAAATTGCGTGGTAAAGAAATAAAGTTTGTGAAATGGTATCAAATTATAATTGAAGTAAAAGAACTCCATTAAAGAATTAAATTAGCAATAAAATAAAATTGCAAAAATTATATTTATTAATATAATTTTTTTCTTATTCGCTCTTTATTACTTAAATTTATATTTATTTGTTTAAGCTTGAGTTCTTTTTTATATAAAATATTAATTTTATTTTAATAAAAAAAAATAATAAACTTAAAAATTAAAAAAAAAAAATTTAAAAAAAAAACAAGTAAGAGTGCTATATTCGGTTGTGTCGAATCTTATATGTATACCCTTCACCATTGTCATTCAAATCGTTTTTAGAACATAAAAATTAAAGAAAATTTTTGGAATAACCAAGATTCGAACCAGTGGACTCACAGTTTCAAACATTAACAAGCCCCCTAGACAACGGAACCATGAAGAAACGTTGTTTGAATATTTTGAAGTTTTTGATCACCGCAATATAGCAAAGTTGTAAACCATAATACACAAATTAAGAAACTACAAATCAATTGATTTGAGCTGTGAACCGTTATAGGGGCCTATATTCACCATGATGGTTTGTATCATGTATGTACATATGTGTGTTTGTTTGTTTTCTTTTATTATAGGCAGTGTTGTCATACCGTAGATTTATTTTTTTTGACAAGTATATACTTACATATATTTATAATAAATTTAAAACTGTATTAAAAAAATATGTTGAAAATTATAATTGCATGCCTAAATCTATTTTTTTAATAAGAAAAAAAATTTACATAGGGGCACATTTATACAAATAAGTGAATTCGCTTTGCAGCATTATTAATGCTGCTAAGTGAATACTGCGTAACAGAATATTTGCGTACCTGCACGAATTTTCGTGAAAACTTGAATGTACAGCTTAACGAAAAATACTCACCCTTATCGCGGTTGGCGTAGGCGTATTTAGGCGTATGTCGCATTTGTTGTCGTATTTAAAATTGAATGGTATCGTGGAAACTTTTCGCCTACGCCTACGACTCTATTTTTTGTAAGAGAGTCGCTTTGTAACAGATTACTCAATTTTTTTTTTAATGAAACACCCTGTTATGAAAATGTCAACAAATCACAGCTGATTATTTTTCTTAAGCTGTTGATTATAAAAAACAAAATCGTTATAAATACAATTGCGCCAATAAAAATAAATATTTTTTTTAACAAATATGTTGAGTATTGGTTTTTTTCATCATCAGAAGACGAAGAAGATTTTAATAATTCGGAAAATCATCTAAAGAAGCATTTAAGGCAGCAATGCAATGTATTTTCTTTGCCTGACAAAATGTAAAAAGTCCATCCTTCAGGTTTGTTAGTTATTTTAAGCTTAATAAAGAGGCATTTAAATATGTACTTCCAACAATTTCACCTAAATTGAAAGACGCCACAAAGAAATCAGCCAACCTTCGCCTGTACGGAATGGAGGTCCTATACTATTGAGTTCTTCTGCGACTTCATTCCACTTATCTTTTGTATTAATTTTATTTATTTCTTTATTATACCCTTTTGCCAAGAACGGCTTTTTTTCCATTATCTCCACCAACTTGGAAAATTGTGCGGGTGTGGTAATTTTTATGCTAAAATATAAAAAAATAGAAACAAAAAACAAAAATTGAAATAAAAAGCTTTAAAGCTGCTTTTTATATAACCTACGATTTGTTTGACTCCATTTTTAAATAATTTTTATCAAAAAATAAACTCTGTCGTGAGCAAAAAACTTAACGACAGTTTTAAGCGCTTTTGATAGGCAAATACGCCATCAGCGATACCGTTTTTGTAGTAGAATTATATTCAGTGTCGTATTCGCTGGCGTTTTTGCCAACCGCGATGCGATTTTCTAAAAACGCCTAAAAAACGCCAAAAAACGACACAAAATTGCCAACCACGATAAGGGTGACTATATTTTGATTATTTGTGTTGTATTATATGAATATTTTACTCATTACTTGCCCGTTTTTACTCGATTTGACAATTTACTGGTTATTTTATGGTTCCCGAATATGAGTATGTTTTAAATAAAATTTATATTTTGGTCATTCCTTTTTTGTTTTTGAACCGGTTTTTCCGAAATTGTCAGAAAATATGTTCTACTACATATTTCCGATGTTTTGATATATAAGGCGTATCCATAGTTCATATGAGATCCCTAAAATGTAGGTTTTTATAAAAATTTTGATGTTTTTTAGCCTATCTATGGGAATATTTATGGTTCGCGATAATGCGTATTTATAAATAAAAAAATTTTATTTTGGTCATTACTTTTTCGTATCTGAACCGATTTTTCCGAGTTTTTTAGAAAATATTTTCTACTTAAGATTTTCGATCTTTTGATATAGTATATGACTGCCCAAAAATTCAGGTTTTTATACAATTTTTAATATTTTCTGTACGGCTGGTACCACGCCCACTTCTCCAATCCCGCCCACATTATTGTAGAAATTACAAACGGAATGACAAACTAATATATATCCTTTTACCTTCGGTGAAGGGTATAATTAATAGTTCAGTATAAAAATAGTCAGATATTAATAATTTGATTAAACGTTTAATTCACTTGATTAAATTTTTAATTAAAACTGATTTTATTTTTGATTAATGCTTTGACTGGCGCAAAGTTTTTTTCTGTGCACACATTAAACTAAATATAGAAAAGCAAGTGTGTTGCCCACTACTGATCTTAATACATACATATATATGTTTACTTAAAAACAAGCAAACTTACATATGTATATGAATGTAATTTTGTTTATATATGTTTTTAGGTTAAACCCTGCAAATAATAGGACTAGTCCAAGAACGCGTGTAAAGTGTAGCCCATAAGGGACTAGGACTAGTCCAAAAGTAACCCAAACGTATGGAAAAAACATGGTCTATTTAACATAACGATGTCCTAGGGCAGGACCATATAACCCAGCCTTGGATTACAAAGGAGTAGTCTTAAAACTACTCCATTGTATACACAAGAGGATTAGTTTTAACTTCGTTTAAAAACGAAAACATGTCGTTAAAAAACGAAGACATGTCGTCTCACTACAAATACTTTTTGACAATGACATGGTCCTTGCTTGCATTACATCGGACCAGTCCATGGAGTAGTCCATTTAATCAAAATGGATCAGGTGGTCCAACATTATTTGCAGGGTATTTACAACGTCTACGTAGTTATGAACAAATTTTATGTTTAAATAAAATATTAATTAGTGTTAAAAATCCGAGATAAACTGAAATGAATATTTTGTGCATATCAGTTACACAGCAAAAAGCAAATTCAAAGTAAATAAGGCAAAAAAAATAGTATGCCAGATAAATTAATTTAATTAAAAATGTAAAAAATAATAAACAACTTGTGGTCATACTATTTTTTATTAGTTTTCAAAACAAGCATGTAAAAAGAATTGTTTTTTAAAGAAATTTAATTTGAAATACTCAAATTTTTCAAGTTCCATTAATACGTTAATGGTTAGAAGGTAATAAGTGATAGTCAGAATTGTTATATTGATTTAACGTACAACTACATTTATTAAGCATACTCGTATTTGTATTAAATATATTTGGGGTATTCACAAGGTGTGCTATCATGTTATATTGTCATAATGTTCTAACATTTTACAATGGTTTAAAAATATTGATGTTGCTTTGTTAACAAAAAGTGTCTTAAATTAATAGAACGTTGCTTGATATTTTTATTGTGCCGTCGTAGTTAATCAGAAGAGACCTGCGCTGAGCGGCTGAGCCGAGCCGCATTAGTTTTTGTAGCCGTCGCCGTTGATGGTATAGTTTTATCCGGCTAATATCCGAATTTAACCTGCGGCTAGCAATTTTTGTAACAAAACACTTGTGGCGTCAAATTATGTCGGCTTAGGACTCTGATGTTTGGTAAACAAACAAAATAAAATTAATTTGTGATTTTTGTCCAAAAAATTGAAAATAGTCAGATAAGATTTAAATAAATTTTTTAATTCATGGATTAGAATTAAAAAATATTTTTATGTTAAGTAAATATTAATTTTTTATATTTGCTTTAAATCAGCTGGTTTAAATTCAAAATAGCACACTAATTTATGAGGGGTTGTTTACAACAGTCGTATTTGTTCATGTTAATATTTTAAGACTTATGACACCTTGTGAATCCCTCAATTGTGTTGGCGTAAAACTACATTGCTTTAAAATATAAGAATGCTATTATTAAAGACCTTAAGAAATAAATATAAATTATTTTTATATTATCTAATAGTTAACGATGGTTGGTGCAATAATGGATTTTAACTTTTTTGTTTTTATTTCAACTTGTTTTTAGCAAAAAGCTACAAACAAAAATTTTTAATAAAAATAGCAATTGCCCAATAAAAAATTAAGCTTCACAAACCTGCTTCATGGTTTGTAAGGGAGAAATGTAAGAGTTTCGCTTAACATCTCGCTTACGAAAGGCATGGTGAGTTCCTACTTTGAAGCAATGCATATTTGACAGAAAAACCGCTTTATTCAACGCATATAAAAACTTGTGAGTGCAGCTATTAGATTTACATACTAAATTTTTTTTTACAGATATCTTTTAGTATTCTCCCTTACACACCTGCTTTGTAGTAAAGGAATGCCGTGGGCACTTGAAATGTAACTTTTTTGTAAAATTTGTGAAGAGTTCGTTCGCTTGCTTTACTGCATCTCTATTTATCTTATTCGTAGCGCACAATTGTGCGCTTTTTTTTTAAATGTACTACATATTAATGATTCGCAAAATACATAATAAAAAATTTTATTGGGTGGACAAAAATACTCAATAAATTTTTTGGCTGGCCTTTTCTTGCAGTCAAGGGAATTCTTTATTTTATCTCTGGGAGCAAAGTCTTGTCAATTGTTTAAGGGTTTTTTTTAAGCTTTTGCAAGATCTTTTTCAACAGTTGCATTACAGCTGTAATAAACAGTCAGAATCTTGAAGAGAAAATGGTATTGCATATTAAATGAATTTATAATGTTTAGATGGGAAAGCGGATGCTCTTAGAAAAATGAGACAACATTAAAAATAGTATGATCAATATGAACCAAATTATAGTTATTTATTTCAGACATTTTCTAATGAGCTTTTTGAGATGTAGTTTTTTTTATATTTTTTATGCCACTTTTGTAAGTCCCTGTCCAGACTAGCAATTTTTGTTGCAGCATATCTTGAGTTTATGTGCAAGAGAGGTGTAAAAAAGGAGGAGGAGTACACAGTAGTATGTGCTCCGCAGTTTTGTTTTGTAATTCTTATTTTTCAACTTGAAGTTGTTTGTATGTATTTAAAAAATATAAAAAGAAGTTGAGAATAAAAATTCAAAAATTGCAAAACTATAATTTCATAATATAGACACCATTGTAATTTCAAAGCAGCAGCCAAAGTTGCAAGTTTTGTCGATGACTGACTGAGCTATTTTTGAATTGGCATGGAAGTAACCTTCACTAAAATAAATCGCAGTTCGCAACAGCCTCCATCAGCATTCTTTCGGCTTTTCTGGTTTATTATACTTCGTAAATTGTATGTATTTAAATCAATATTTTAAATAATGTTATCTTACAGGAATTCCAAAAGACTTTCAGATGAAGGACTTTTGGAAGGCAATATAAAGAATTTTGCGGTCGAACTCGATGGTTGATAGTTACTAAAAATAAGCAAATGTGTTAAAAGGAAAACAGAAAATATGTTAAAATTTAAATAATTAGTAAATTTTAGATCTTGTTATTTATGCGTCTTGTATAAAAATCTTAAAAAACGTAAAGTACGTCGATAGATAGTACAGTTGTTTTCGGTTAATTGAGCCCCGCTTAATTGAGTTTCCCGTTTAATTGCGCTAAAAATCAGGGAACGAAATCATTCAGTATAACTGTCTATGTTAAAATACCCGTTTAGTTGAGTTCCGTTTAATTGCGTCACCCGCTTAATTATTTCGCAAAATAAGACCGCATTGCGAAAAACAAAAGCAAATGTTTCGGTTAATTGTTTCTGTCTACTTAATGTGTTTTTGCTCCACAAACGTAAAAAAAATATTTTGCGGCAAGAAAGATTGTACGATGAACGGTACCTGATTTTTATTTTGTTTTAAAAAACCTAAACCATTTTTTAACTTAATATTTATATAAGCAATGAGTTTTATTTTCTATCTACACATGGGTGTTTCGCTTTATCGCACATCTTGCTCAATTAAGCGATTTTCGTTTTAATTGCGTCGGCGATTCAATTAACCGAGTACTGCTTAATTGAGTTCCCGTTTAATTGCGTCAAAAGTCGTGCATTTTTAGAAACTCAATTAAGCGGAAATAACTGTACTTTCGCTTTATCAAAAAAAAAAAAAATAATTAAACATAAAATTCTTTCACAGCTGATACGTAATAATTAAGCAAAAATAGCACCGTGACGTTAACGTAAGAGTTTCCACCCTAGAGGGAAGCGAACTGACATCAAAGTAGTCCTGTGATAGGTATTTGGTGGTACACTCACAATATTATTACAGTAACGGACTGTAGTTTATTTATGAAATATTCCGTTCAGTCATTTTTAAATAAATAAACATTTAAAATTTCAAGCAAATTTATTTTTAACTGATTCTTACATTATTCAAAAAACTGAGTGCATATTAATACGAAAATCCATGCAGTTAATATTGTCCGTTGATTGAGTTAAGTTCTTCTTTATGTTAAAGTAAATAAAAATGTAATTTAAAGCAACGAAAAGTTCATTTAATTTTTACTGTCAAAAATTCAACCGCGAATTCCGTAAAAACAAATCAATATTCAGTTATCTTATATAAATTAATTGTCAAAAAATTAACTACATATTCCGTAAAAACAAATAAATATTCAGTTATTTTATATAATTTTACTACCAAAAATTAATTTTGACTTATCTATAAAAAATTAATTGCTTGTTTTGTGTAAGCAATTCCCATTTTCTATTTGTTAAAATAATTTAGTTAAATACATCAAATTTTAAAAGTAAAATAATTGCGAAGCCATATCGGTCATGCTGCTGGTGTCTTATAATTGAGAGTTCTTCTTCTGTAAACAACGTGGTCAGTACAACAAAAGTAAAACAAACGTGTGTAACTGGGTAAGTAAATAAAAATATTCTCCCTCTCTCGCTTATAAGAAAAACAAGCGGACAGGTGTCTGTCTGGTATTTTTTTGGAAATTTGGCTCTTTTGTGGAGTAAACGAAAATTTAATAAAATAACTGAATATTTAATTGTTTGACTGAATATGGCGTTGAATTTTTGACAGTTAAATTTTACAAAATAACTGAATATTTATTTGATTTTACGGAATATGGTGTTGAATTTTTGACAATAAAAATTAAATGAACTTTTTGTTAAAAATAAATTAAAAATAGGTAGACCGGTATTTAATTGAACTTTCATTTATTTTATATTACAATTTAATTTAACATGGGGTTGTCATTGGAGGGAGTCAATTGACACCATTTGATTAGTCACCCATCTATTTCAATGAACGTATGTATTTGTAGTAATGTAGTATTATTTTACTAAAACAAGTCCTAGAACTAAATTTAAGAACCAAATCTTAGAAAGCCACCGGTGAAGACTGTACTGTATGTCAGTACTTTTTCTACCCTTTTGCTCTTCATATACCAGTTAAATGATTGCTTCTCCTTTCACTGGTCATGAGTTCTTTCTTTTTGTACTTAATCTATTTTTTCACAAATCCCAGGACCAGTCTGTTGGAACAATTGACACAAATTTTCCGCAGGGTATTTATACATAAACTTGTTAATCAAAACGGAAGAGCTGATCCGTAACATTTTCTAGAACAAAAAATTATAAAAATAGAACAACTTCATTCCCTTCCCAAATGATGGAGTATCGAAGTCTCTACAAATTAAAAAAAAATTAAAACTGAACAACTTCGTTTCTTCCTTCTTTAAAACGGGAGTAACGAATGTTTGATGAGTGTTTTGGTATGAGTTTATATTTCTGAAGACAAGGGTATGAACCCTTCGAAAAGCCCTGTCACTTACGGTCCTTTCCATATTTAACACTGTGTAGCTATCAATTTTTATACCCATTTAAAAGTATTGCATAAGGGGGATTTCATGACAAGTGACCCAACTTTTGAAATTGATGTCTTCCGATTTAGATGAAATTTGCACCAAGGTTAGTGCTATTTGATAGTAGTTTAGACACAAACAAATCAGTCAAAAAGTTTCTAAGTTTGATCGGGTCAAAGTGTGACATTGTGGCCAAACAAGTGTTCTTTCTTATGCAAGTTACTTATTACCAGGGAAACCAGAAATATGCTCTAAAAAACGCGATTAATGGTCATAAAATATGCAGTAAAAACTTGAAAATATGCCCTAAAAATTGTTAAAAATTTACCCCAAATAATACAAAAAATTGCTCATTTGTAAACAAAATACTCAACAATTTTATAAAATTATAATCGGGAGAGCCCAAACACCATAGTATTTACAGATGAATTTTCGAGATTTTACCCTATTTGGAAACGATGGGCAGTCATGGGCTCACAAAAACAAAGTTGTGTTAAGAGATTTAAATTCATATAAGAGTTATTTGTGCCGAATATTATCCAGATATTAACATCCATATAAGGTTTTTAGTCCTAAAAAGATTTTAGGGACGGTCGCAAAATTTTTTAATAATGTATTAATATAAAAGGAAGTTCAAGCTATATATAGATGGGAGCTGTGGGCAAATGTAAACCAATTCGAAAATAATTAAGTTTTTAGTAAACAATTTTGGGAGCAACTTTAATTTAAATGCCAATATAATTAGATAGATTACCGACACAAAAAAGTTTTTATGGGGAATATGAGAAATTATAGACCGGTTCTCGCCATTGACATAGACTTCGTCCTTAGTAAAATAAAATGTATTTATTAAATTTTATCAAATTATCTACAAGAACGTAACTTGTACTTTGCGTACAAGGTTAACATGGACAGAAAACCAACCAAACAGACGGACGGATAGACATCGTTAGACCACTTTAAAAAGTGATTCTGAGTCGATCAGTATACTAAGAGATTGGTCGAGATTTCTATGTATTACTAACATCGCCAAAAACGTATATAACTGATTTTTCCCTAATTTTTGCTCATATATATAAAATTTAACCCCGTTATGCAAAAAAAAAGTAAAAGTTCAGATACGTGGACCAACACATTAAGCCCAGCAAAAGTAAATGGGTTCTTATGTGTTGGTTAACTTACGTGAACCTTAACTTATTTTGCATAAGATGGTTCAAGTTTAAAATAACATGTATCTTTAATGACAACCTGCTTCCTTACGTGCATTTTTTATACCTGCATATTTATCATATTTTTGGGCAGCTTTAAAATATTTTCATATAAAACATCAAAGTTAGCTGCACATATAAAATAAAATGGTGGCCTTTTTTACATAAATATCCAATTTAAGCAGTTTATAAAAACAAAAATCACAAACAAATCAAGTTGCTTAAGGCTTGATTACACTATCTCACAAGTCTTACGTATTCCATAATACTTTGTGAGATAGAAATCTTTTTGAAAAAATGGCGGTTCTATTTCGTTAAGGCTGTAATCGATTCGATTGGCTCCGTATAGACTCTGTCCTTAACATAGCTCCACAAAAAATAATCCACTGGTGTTAAATCACACGATCTGGCTGGCCACTTAAAAGCTAATCCCAACAAACATCAATCAATTGAAATCAATTTGAAATCAAAATTTTTCTCAAACGGCAAACGTTTGATAATGATTTGAAAATCATAGCATTCTCAACAAAAAGGTGAAATTATTTTCAAATTGAAAAATGCCTTTATTTTCAACTTGCTTTCAAACGTAATTCTCAAATGTTTTTTAAATGTGGATTTTAATACAATGTGGAACATAAATAGAAAATATTTTATTTTTTTAATTTAAATTCATTTTTTATTTAAATAAACTATGAGATAAGCATTCGGAACCATAGCCAAAAGATGAAATAATGTTCTCTCCGTCCTCTAATTCTAATCCCTTTTGTTTTGAGGAGTGTAGCACCGCGATCATACAACAAACTTATAATTTCCTAACTTTCATTGTAATTACTCACAAATAATTTTTATTTTTCACAAGAAATAAATCGTCCTCTTGTAAAACACATTTAACCACGAAGTAAATATTTAACTTTAATCGCCATTTATAAGGTTTACATTTATTTTTCGCTTTAGTATAGCCGAGTTTAATTTTGATTTGAATTTAACATTTGATACCAATTTGACATCAAATTGATAAAACATTTGATGTCAAATGTTTATTTTCAAATCATTATCTATTTGAACCTTAATGTTAAAATCAATTATTTGAAAAACGTTTGAGAATTGTGTTTGATGTCAAATGATAAAATCATTTCATATCAAAGGTTTCGAGTTTTTTGGGATGTTCGTGAAATTATGCGATCGGGATATTTGATTTGCAATAAATTGCTCGCTTCATTAGCTGTGTGTAATGTTACTTTAACAGAACCACCATTTTCATAGTGGATTTTAATTAATTTAATGCGATTTTCGTGCGAAATTGAATGCATTATAACAATTGTCAATGCATCTCACAGAGCACACAGAGGCGTTACGAGACAGAAAATATTGTGTTTTTTCTGTATTTTTCTTCGAA
The DNA here is from genome assembly GCA_963931875.1 of Pollenia griseotomentosa. NCBI lineage: Eukaryota > Metazoa > Arthropoda > Insecta > Diptera > Polleniidae > Pollenia > Pollenia griseotomentosa. Next base: position 168,482,175 of record OZ007562.1, on the reverse strand, counting down.
AGCTGCCCTTTTTGCATTTTTTGTTTTGATAACGCAATTCGTGTTGATAGTAGTGGCCTGTTTTTACACATTGCCACTTTACTTCTAAAAAACGTGTTCTTTCTCTTTCTTCGAAAGGTGCCCTCGCTAATGATTTAGGCATTTTTCATACGTCACTTTTTTCATCTCTGTATGCTTTGTGATGCATCTACAACGAATACGTCAAAAAACTAAATGTCAAAATTATTATGTTGTTGGTGTTGCCAGTATTAAAAAACAAAGTTCTTGTGGAAAGCCCTTTATAACAAAAACTTAAGAGCTTTTTTTGATGCCAATACGATAATAGAAAAAGTTTTAAGGGAATATAATTTCTGGAAGAGTGAATAGGAACTGAAAGCTCAGTAATGCGAAGTAGGATGATGGAGAAATTAAATTAACCATATTTAATAAAATTCTTTATTACAGTTTTATATCCTTAATCAGCAGTGGTATATGAAGGTAAACTAAGTTTGTCATTCCATGTGAAACTTTTTTTAATGTTCAGCTAAGATATCATGAAGTATAAACATTCCGGGCCCTTCAGTAATTCTAAGTCGATTTAGCCATTTGGATGTCAAATTGTTTCTAGTTCTTTCAGGCTGTTTGGGATAAAATTCCAGCAGATTCGCTCCGGTGGGAAAAGAGTTATTTACCCAAATTAGGAACTACATCCCTAAAAGCTTGACAAAAACTAACAGAAACGCGGAATGCACCGATTTATTTATTTAGTCTATGGATTAACTCCTTTCAGACAAAAAACACAAAATTTTACAAACAATCATGAAATTATGAAAGTATGCCTAAAAGCGTAACGAAGAATGCTTTTGTGGTGCAATTTAGCATTATCTACTGTCATAAGACTCGAAATCGAAATCCCTCGAAATGCCCCATATAAAACACAATCTCAGAAAACAGTCGACTACGCCCGTATCCGCAAAACTTAATAATATTGTTGTAAAACTGTAGTGGTCGTAATGTTTGCTAAGACAAGAAATCAAATTTCGTGAAGATACACAGAAAGAGAACACTCGGGATAAATTTAATTTTTGATACTTACTTAAGTACTAGTCGTACTTAAAATTCAAGTACGAATAACACTAAAACATACTTAAAACAATCCTAAATAAGATAACTTTCGAAAATTAATCCCGGAATTTCTTAAAATAAATACAAAATTTTTAAACCAAGTAAAAATATTATTAAACTTTTCGTTGCTAGTGCCACTCTGAGAGTACGAATTCTGGATCGGATCAATTTTATAATACTTGAATCAAGCGCGTTTTGAGATTGATTCAATCTTAATTTTATTTAAATCAATCTCATTTTTGAATAATTTCAAGTACGAATTCGGGATTGAATATGAATAAGTTAAGTATTTCGCGATTGAAAATCCGTACTGGAATCAATCTTTCTGTACTTGATTCAAGAAAATCCGCACTCACCGCTTTGGATTGATTTGAGTACGGATGGATTGATTTTTCTTTTGAATGTAGATCTTTAATCGATCATATTTTAAGGCTTATTACGCTTTAAACTGCAGCAAATTTTAATGTTGTGGTGAAATTTGGCTGGATAAAACAATTAAAGACACGAGTCGCACGTAGATTTACTAAAGTTTTAAGAAAAGTTTTTCTTCAAACTTTCCCGGGAATCCAGCAATTAATTCCAGGAAAAGCGGGAATTAAAGACAATTGAAAATCCCGGGAACTCCCAAGAACAAAATCTACCTCAATATTACAAAAATACAACAGGCAACAACATTCATCTGTTTTTTTTTTAAACCACCTTATAAATAAATAAACGTCTTATAACTTTTTTTTTTATTTAGCAGTGCAACCACACTTTTATCTTAATTAGATAAGCCTTTTCAAATTACAAATTCCAACTGTATTTAAATACATACTATTTTAATCTATATATATATAAAATTGGTGTAAAAAAATGTATAGTAATTTATAAAATGAGAACGGCTGGGCGGGCCGTTGGAAAATCACTTCGGGAAGTCGGAAAATTGGAAAAATCGAAAATCGAGTTTTTGTATAAAATTTTGTGTGAAATTATTCCTTAATGGCTTTCCAAATAAAAAAATTAAAACTGGGGCGAGGCGAAGTTCGCCGGGTCCGCTAGTTTTATATGAAAATTAACAAAATATAGAATTAACTGCCTGTTTTTAGAAAATTAAAACAACTAGTGAGTGAGGCCTTTTTTCTCAATGGAATGAGAAATAAAGCCATATGGTTTTATTATTTTTTATTGTTGTTTTCAATATAATTTCTCACTCATTCACTTGTTTTAATTTTCTAAAAACAGGCAGTAATACTATTCTAAAAATTAAACATAAGACTTTATTTAGGTAAGTCTAGTATAGTCTTGGGCTAAAACAAGTATTAAGTCTTGACTAAAAACAAGTCTACAAACCTGTCTTAAAATATCTCTATAGTATAAACTAAAAACAAGTCTATATTGACTATAGGGTATTCATTTAATCGGGCTTTTGCTTTAAACGGTTAATCGCTCGATTAATTAACCGAAGTTTTGGTTTAATCGTTTAATAGTCGGTTAATTTTGTTATTAATCGGTTAACCGATTAATAAAGTTTTGTTATAAATTAAGTAACTTCAATAAAAAAAATGCAAAAATGGTTTATTATTGGAGTCTTTTAGTAAAAAAAAAAACAATATCATAACGAACAAAACAATTCTTGAACTAAAACGAGCAAACAAAAAAGTAATTCATAAATATGAAAAACACATTTTATAATTTATACATAATATTTGTATGTATTTATTAAAAAAAAAAACTGTGAGATTTTTGTATTAATTATTTCAATAGTTTAAGATTTTATAAAAGTTTAGAATTTAAGCGATTCATTTCTTTAGTTTTGATAAAACTTGATTTGGAAACAATTCTTTCACTTATCGAAGATGTTTGAGAAATCGGAAGCAACCCATAATACAGATTCAAGAATGATAAAAACAAGATTACGCATTGCACATGTTTACAAAATTCAACTGTTTAATATGACGTCACTTAAGCATTTAATACACATGTTTGTTTGCTTGTGTTTCTATATTTTAGCTGTACTTATACACTGATGTGACGTAGATGCGCAGAAACATTTCATTTTTAAAAGCTGAATGCGATATCTTGGTTTCATTGTCCTTTTCCAGGATTTCTCTCAACATATAAAATCTTCCATTATGCCATTATTTCGGCTAATTTTGTTAAAGATTGTTTGTGTTACAATCGAGAGCTTATTCTATTGTCAGGTCATCATCTGACTCATCCTGGCAAAGCTCAGCACCGAAAAAAATGAAATACGAACCCCTAGTTTCTGTTGTTGTACTGTATTTTAAGAATGTATTTCTCGAAGGAAATATATTGTAGGAACAAATATTTTCCAAACATATACCTTTTTTATATGAGACAAAACAAAAAATTAAAAACACAAAAAAATATGTTATAATACTACAAAAAACTTAAATTATTTGTTACATCGGTTAATCGGTTAATCGACTGAAATCAACCGGTTTAATCGTTAATCGAAAATTGCCAATTTCAAATTAACCGATCAGTTAATCGGGTAGCAATTAATCGGTTAACCGAATGAAAACCCTTATTGACTATGAACAAGTGTAAAATCTCGACTGCAGACTAGTCTATATATCTGTGGCATTTTGACAAAACATCCTAAGTCAAATATAAGAAGTTGAAAAAAAATGTTGTTAATCATACGAATTTTCATTAAAAAAATAAATTTTGTATTATAAACAAAATTTTTGTTTAATTTGGGTTTATTTTACTACACTGGTCAACACACCCAATGTTTCCTGACTTCTGTCCATTGCTTTAAGTTAAATTGAGAGTGCTGATTACGACGGCATCATTAGTTTTTTTTTTTCTAACAGCTTTAGTTTTAAAGATACCTATAGTGATATTTCATATTTTTGGTATTATGTATTCGGTTAATATTTCACGAATGATCCTACAAACTTAAAAATATTTTCTGCATTATTAATCTACCAATTGGTTCCCCCCATTTTGCAATGTATGCACAAACTAGATACTCCAACGAACTTGTCTTATTAAAAAAAATTAAGCCCATTAAATTATTTTTTTTCCTAGTTTTTTTAAAAACTTTTTTGCTATCTCATGTCGACTTATAGGCTTTTTAAACTGATCAACATCTAACATCTACCACCAAAGATGTAGAAAATGTGAAAAACTCGTTTACATCGCTCACATCTACCATCAAACAAAAATGTCAACAATTTTGAAAAAAAAAAAATTGTTTTTAAAATAAAAAATGTTTTTTTCTACAAAAGTGCCAAAATTTAAAAAGAAAACACAAATATGTATTTAAAGTTCAATTTGTTTAAATATATAAAAAATACTAAACTAAAAAACATTGCAATAAAAGAGAATACATGAAAAATGTTAAAACCAATTTTTTTTGTCAGTGATGCCACAATAATAATGACTCTAAAATAATCGAAAGATGTAGAATGGAATAAAATGAGATAGGAACATCTTTTAAATTTGTTGAAAGATGTTGGTTTTTAGCCCTATGTATTTCTTATGGAAATATGTTAACATCTTCGCAAATTGATGATAAATGTTGATCAGTGTAAAAAGGCTATTAAGATGTTTTGCCAAAATGCGACAGATATAACCTTCTCTATAGATTGGTCTATAGTATTAGCCTTAATCTTAATTAACATTCTAGACTTAACTAGATTCCTAGCTATAATCTCAATTTTAGTCTACGGTATAAACTAGACATGAGTTTGGACTTTAGTCTTCACTTAAGAAAATAATAATTGGCTTTTGTTTAAGGACCAATACTGCCAGCTGTATTCAAATGTTGCATAGATTATTCGTGCCCCCACTGTTAATAATTTTCTACATATGTTTCCAAAATATAAAAAATTTAAAATCATTTTCTTTTAAGCCTTTGGCCTAAAAATTTGTACAAAATTTAATTGTAACGTTATGTACTACTCACACATAGAAGAAAAATTTTTGTAAATTGTCCATAATATTTACACAAAAATGTGCTTTAGTTCCATATACATACATGTATATAAACAGGCATCTGTAGTTGATATGAACATTTTGAAACAACATCAATGTAAGTATATCTCTTTATATCAAAGATGCCCAGTAGTGGCTGATATCAGCAAATGAAACTCACACGTATACTTACGCTCTTTTGTTTGATCGTCAATCAACCAATAGGAAATCAGCATGTTGAGTGCGAGAGACAAACTACACTGGCAGAACTTCTGTGTCTTATTTTAATCGTCATCGAGACTGCTGTGAGTTAACACATAAATTGAAATTATTGCGATTTATTAATGATGTCAGTCGAAAATTATTTTATGTTACAAAATGCTTTTGATGACATGCAATGTCTTATTTGTCATAAGACATTTAAAAAAACTAAGAAATATAATTTAAAAAAACATTTTGAAGATGTTCACAAAGACATGAATTATTTGCAAATAAATAAATAAATAAATACATTCACAAAGAGTATTACTAAATTAAGGAAAAAATATTGTATTCTATTAATTTGTAATTTTCAAATAATATCTACATTGTTTTGCATTTAAGCTAACGATATGTGTTTTGTTTGTGAAAAAAATTCTTTGTACCTGAAAAGGGTCACTTTTACTTTCGTTAAAAAGACGTACCTAAATGCAGAAATTATTAAGAAAAAATAGCCACAATAATTTGTTGGTATTTTGTGCTTGTAAAAATATTTTTGTTTCTGTACCAATCGCGTCGGTGGGTTTTTTTCTTTGAAAACACTTTTCTTAAGTAAGTAAAAATATTTAAAAAACAAGTTAAAAAAAGTCTTGTTTTCCTACAATTTATGTGTAAACCTATACACATAAAAGCAAATGTGACAGCAGGTAAAATTTTTGGGTAAGAAGATGTGTTTTATTGATGTATTAATGAAACTTGTTGGTTTCGCACTATTTTTATTGCTTACTTTTTATGCCACAAACTCGAAATTTTACAGGGAAGGTTTTTTTTAAATAAAATCAGTTTGAAAAAAGCCATTATTTTAAAATTTATAATGTAAATATTATTTATTCAAACTGATTTTATTTAAAAAAAACCTTCCCTGTAAAATTTCGAGTTTGTGGCATAAAAAAGTAAGCAATAAAAATAGTGCGAAACCAACAAGTTTCATTAATACATCAATAAAACACATCTTCTTACCCAAAAATTTATAAACACTTCGAAGAATCTTTTTATTCCGAAATATATCATACTATCCAGATGTCCGCATATATAAATTATATATGTGTGTATTATAGATATATATATACCAATCAATACATTCATCAAGAGAATTACTAAAATAAATACATTCACCAAGTGTATTACTTAAATATGTACATTCATTAATTTTAAATTTCCCTTTTGTTAAACAAAGAAACAGAAAAAAAATGACAACACCCGTCACACATGTGCTTTCGTCGCAATCACGCTGACGACTAAATAAAATGAATAGCAAATTGTTTTCTTCCAGTGTTATTTCGTCACTCTCACCAATACTACTACCGTGGGCATCAATGCTTTATATATACTTACTATAAGTGTACATATACATACATGTATACATTAATATTATGTCAACATATATGCAATAGTAGCATTAATATAATTGAGTTTTCGGACTGTAATAACCAGGCAAAATAAAAACCAAAAAAGTTTCTAAAAGAGAAAACTTCCATTAAGAAGGAAACTTTCACAGACTCTAAAACTTTAAAAAAGAAAAGAACTTTTATTATGAAAAACTCGAAAGTTGGTATTTTAAAGAATTCAACTAGATGTTGCATATTTATCATGCATTTTTTGGTCTTGCGTTTTCCTCAGTTTTTCCTTATTTTATAAAATATGTTACGACTATATGTTTATTTGTTTATTTCTTGGTTAAAAGGAACACAAAAATCAAATAAAAAACAATTATAAACTACAGACCCCAGCAAATATAGCCCAAAATTTTTAGATGTAACATCTCAAACTCAAAATGAATTTTGGCTTATGAAATGGTGAATGGTTCTTGTAAAGCCTATAGTACACGGAATGTAAAAAGCCACATGCGCATGGGGTTCTGACGTAATTTTGACGTCACTACAAAGCCACAATAGCAAGTTCGTTTGTGTGATGACGACAAAACTACGTCAGAATCACATGCGCATTGGGCTTTTTACATTCCGTGTACTATAGGCTTAAGGCCTGAAAATGGGCCATCTTTATTTAAAGTCCATAATGTAAAATAACACTGTTGAATAGTGCTGGGAAACTATCGATAGTCTTAAAATATAGGAAAAATATCGATATTATTATTATTTAAAGTACAGCTATGAAGACATGTAATGCTAAGGTCACACTTAGGTTTTTAAACGCGTTTAAGCAAAATGTTGATTTAGCTAATCAAAGCCGTTCACATTACATTTGAGATGATTAAGATGACAGATGATTAAGAAAAAAAAACACACAACAAACACACGAAAAAACAACAAACAAATATTTCTTTAAAGTATTAAAAATGGATAAAAACACTTTTATAAAGTTATCAGAAGATTATTTTAATCATTTTAATGATGAAGTTGTGAAAATTTTTGAATTATTTAAGGAAAAAAATAAAAACATTAAGCAGAAATCTTGGCCGGTTGTACACGATCATGTTGACGATTCTACATTTGAGGTATGTTCAGTGGATTCTATGTGATTTATGAAGTGATTTAGTTGTAATCATGTCAATTTGAAGTGATTAACAAATCACTTCAATGTATGGGTAATCATCTCGATTGTAAAGTGATTAGAGCTTAATCACGTTCGAACTGCTTAAACGCGTTTAAGAAGCCAAATGTGAACATACTGTAACAACAGCTATACACACACAGTTTTTTGCCGCAAGTTTTTACTTGCTTTTTATTTACGCTAAATTACATTAATGTTTTCCTGTACTTTACCAAGGTTAGCCGAAGTTTTTTAGAAAGTATTTTTTATTTATTAACATAAGTATTTAAACAACAACATAATTGTTTTTAACTTAAAGAATTTTTTTGGATTTATTTAATGCGGAATTAATGAAAATAACTAAAAATATTATTGTTTTTATTAAAGCTTTTTCCCCTACTTCACTGATGTTTGCTCAAGATTTATTAAAATGGCAAAATATGTATAAAAAAGCAGATACTGCAAAAATAACTAAAAAAAGGGTTTAATTTAACAAATGTTGAAAATTTTTGTTACCTTAGTATGAAAGAAATCTGCAGGATTTTAATATCAAAGTCAAATAAGGTTCATGACCTCTGCTTATAACCCGCCCATCGTTGATCTTATTAGCCTTATTTTAAAATATCTTAAAGTTGCAACGCGTTATATGCTTCGTCTGTCCGTCCTTTTACGAAATGTACACGTCGCTATTTGAAAGATAAAATAATTCTACAACTCTAAAAATCTCCAACTTTTTATCTGAGGTTGCATTATGTGATTATTATTCCTTGCAATTGATATAATAAAAAATTCTCTCACGTCTTAATTTCCCGATAAACAGCATACATATTTTAAATCTCGAATCACAATAGAGGAGAGGTTATTATGCGTTTGTGTTGATATCAAAACATTGGCTTAAGACCCACCTTTTAATAATATACCATCTAACGATGCCCGTCCTGTCTGTCCACATAAACCTTGTGCGTAAAGTACAGGTCGCAATTTTGAACATACAATTTTGTACATACGTCTTAAGGAGCAAGCCTATTGACTATGATCCAAATCGGTACATAATTTCAAATAGCCCCCATACAAGATTCTTCTTATGTTGCTGTTTAAACTTAATTCAGTTCAAACATATCTAAATCATTTAACAAAATTTTATTGAAATCGATCCACACTTGACCATAGTTCCATAACGCTTTTATGTTGTACTGGTTGTTCCAGAATTGACCATACACTTAAAAAAAAATTAATCTATCCGTGCTTAAATCAATCCGAAGCGGTATTTATAGTACGGTGAGTACACTAAGAGAAAAAGCTTCATGCCAGATATGAAAATCATCATTGTATCAATGATTTTTTTCATTAATAACGAGCTAACGTAGCACTTCATTACATTAATGAAGAACGTTTCATAAAGTTTCATGTATAGTATGAAATTTTCTTGCGGCTGTAGTATGAAACTATTTCATTCATATCACGAAAATGTCATGAATATTTTGTATAAATAAAATGAAATACTTTCATTGCAATAATGAAAAACTTTCATTAAATGTATGACACTGCTTCCTACCTACATGAAAATCAATCGTTGATGTAATGATTTTTGTCAAGTATTTTATGAAATTAAATCATTGATATAATACTTTTTGTTCATGTATTGAATGACAATCTTTCGATAAATCATTCATCGTACCTATGAATTTATTTCATGCAGATAATGAAATTCTATCATCCTATCTATGAAAAAAATAAAAATTCAATGAAATTCTAAATAAAAATGACTAAAATTTTATTAATAATAATATATTTATGCACATAAATTGAAGAAAGTTTATGAAACATATAATTCACAATATAACTAACATTACATATCGATGGATTAATATAAAAAAAGGCCTAACTCGATTTTTTTTTTTTAACACTTAATAAAATCCGTACAATTTAAGATAAAAAAGTTTTAATGCAATTTAAAAAAATATATATCCAACAAATGTTATACTACAGCCCATTAAAATGTTTAAGTCAAGATACATGTGGCATTAGCGCTCAGAATAAACAAAAAAAAACTATTTAAAAAAAAAAATCAAATTACGCAGAAATTTTTTCGTCGGGTATAAAAAGTAGTGGGTGCTCCATAATACTTTTAAAAAAAGGTATTTTCATCTGCAATGATAGAAAAAAACATTTTAAGTAAAAAAAAATGTTTAAAAAAATTAATTATGTACCTACCATTAACCATGAATAACCTTTTTTAAAAACAAAATAATTTCTCTACTTTTTCCTCCCATTCAGAGAAAGTGAAAATTCCAAATCAATCCTGTATAAAAAATATACATTACTTTTAAGAAAATAATTTAATTAAAAGCTTATTAGATATATGTACATACCAATTGTGAACCACTAGGTCCTGTGTATTGCGGCCAAATTAATACAGCTTCTTTAATGCTTTTGGCTTCCAAATCATTTTGGTTAAGACGAAAATTGGCGCAAGCAGACCATGTTGAATTGAAATCTTTAGTCGAAAGGTTGTCAAAGTTCAAACTTTGCAGGCAGAGTTGAACATTTTCATCTGGGACTGGTGTCATAAAAAAGAATCATTTATTTTAATAAAACCACAACTTAAAACAATTCATTTTCTTACCTGAACAAAATTTCCGCAGCACTTTTTTAAAAAACTTATCTTTTTAAAACTTTCTTAAAAAACTTTGTACAACTTAACCTTTTTAAAATAGTTTAACCAAAACTTTGTACAGTTAGATATGTAAATTATTTATTTTAAATAAAAAAATTTTCGGCGCACGCAACCTTTTCGACAGCTAAAACTGAAATAAATCTTTAAATTACTTTGAGTTTGCTCAATGCATAGGTAAAAATTACATATGTATATTAATATTATTACTTAAAGTGACCAGCGTTTTTACTTTTATTAGGAAGTTTTTGTAAGAATAAACATTAAGATTAGAGCATTTGCAAAATTTAATGAATAAAATATGTATGTATAAAAAGCAAAAAACAACTGGTAACCTATTCAAACACATTTTTTACTTTAAAAAATAGCCCACTCATCAAAATCTCACATGAATCTTTAAAAGAACAGTTAGATTAGTTTATAGAATTATAGCAGAGTGAGGAGGGAGTACACATAAACTTTACATGTGTACTTATGAATAGGTATAACAATGAGTTTGTTGCGCACACTGCTTCAAAATCTTTTCTATGAAGAATATTTCATTACATAAATGAAATACTTTCATTTTTGTTCTCTTTAATTTTAAAATGTTAGACCAGCTTACATACATAAGTATGCACAAACGAAAAACAAAAGAGAATTGCAATTTTAGTTTATTTATTACTGTACGCATAGAAACAAAATTACAAAAAAAAAAACCCCCATAATGAAAAATGTTCTTGTTATTTATGATTTGGTGTCGTTGGATTTTACATAATAAAGAAAATCTATTATTTTTTAATTTTTTATATTAAAACCAATTATATTTTCTTTGCCGAAATATGTTAATGCGTTATATACTAAAATAAAATATAATTAAGTTTCACATATCACAATATTTGCGAAAAATAAAATTTCATAATATCAATGTTAAGCTTTTCATGAATACAATGATAGCTAAAAAATGAACAAAATTATGAAATAAGAAAATTCATTCCTGATATGAAATTGTTCATTGCATCAACGTAACAGTTCATTCATACAATGAAGAACTATCAATGAACCCGTTTCATTAATTAAATGAATGATTTTTCTCTTAGTGTACGGATTTTCTTGAATCAAGTACAGAAAGATTGATTCAAGTACGATTTTTCAATCGCGAAATACTTAACTTATCCATATTCAATCCCGAATTCGTACTTAATATAATCCGAAAATAAGATTGATTTAAGTAAAACTAAGATTGAATCAATCTCAAAATGCGCTTGATTTAAAAATTAAAAAGTTGATTCGATTCCGAATTCGTACTTGAATAAAACCAAAAGTGAAATTAGAAATTAATTTTATTATGATTTACTTACCCGTTACAGAATTTCAATTATAAAGCATCAGCATGGTTTTTACTTTAAAAACTTAATGTTATTTTTTATGAATAAAGTTTTTCGGGCTGGCAACACTGGTTGGTAATTGTGTCCAAACTACATCTGTGAAAGTGAAAAGTGTTCAGTATACTTTGCCATTTCATCATGGAGAAACTCACAAACGAGCAACGACTGCAAATCGTTGAAATTTATTATCAATATTCGTGCTCTGTGAGAAATGTCAATTTTCGACCAAAAATCCATTACTCCTTCATTGTTTTAAGTAAATAGCTAAAACTTGGTATTCAACTTAAGAATAGCATATTTGATCTCGCGCTACATACAGGGACTGGCCAAGTAAACATCGGCGACTCAAACGTTTTGAACGATATTAAGAAAATTTGGTATTAAAAGTAATGTTATCTATGATCAATAATTAGTATTGCGGTTATTTTGTTGAACTATTTATGGTTTTTAATCCAAATTTTTAATAATTTTAATTAGGCTTAAGTTCATTAAATTTAATTTTCATTAAATTTTTTTTATGAAGAAAGGAATTTTACAACATGAAAATTAATTAAAATTGTTATTGACAATCTTTCATTCTTGACCGTGGCCGGGGCTCGAACCCGGGCCGGCAGGTTACCAATTTTTTCATATACATACATATTTACAATACTTAAAACTTCATTATAAATGAAATTTAAAAAGCGAAAACTGGTAAATATTTTTTTAAAATTGTTTTGGAACATAACAATATTAAAAAATATTAAAAAAATATTCTTTTTAAAAAACCAAGATTCGAACCAGGGAACTCACAGTTTCTAACTTAACACACCCCCTACCATGAAGGAACGCTGTTTAAATATCATTAAAATGAAATATAGACCGTTTACTGTTTACAACTCAACACAGTTTTTTGTTTGTTTTCTTTTTGTAAAGGCACTGTTGTCATTTTTTATCTCTTTTGGCGAGTTTTTAAGTAGCAAAAAAACACAAAAATTCCTAGTTTCTATTTGTTAAAATTATTTCGTTAAATAGATGAAATAATAAACGAAAATCATATTGGGCATTATGCTAGTATATGTAAACAAATGAGAAGGGGGGGAGAGATGAGACGACAACCGGATTTGAACTTCGCTTTTCATAAGGACCCAGAATATATATACTTTATAGGGACCTTCGGTGAAGGGTATAAAAAACAAACTTAATTACAAAAAGAGTAATTTTTGGGATTTCAGTATATTGGTCATAACTCTGCTATTTCTGAACCGATTTGAAAGATTTATATACCGACGTGTTAAAGAAGAAATTTGCCATTTATTTTGGTTGTAAGACTTGGACTCGGGAAAATGGGTATTTTTCAAAAAAAAAAAATTAATATTTTGGTCATAACTTTTTCGTATCTGAACCGATTTTCCCGCGTTTTTCAGAAAATATTTTTTATTAATTAAATTTCTGATGTTTTGATATATAAGGCGTAACCATAGGTCATATAACAGTCAAAAAATTCAGGTTTTTATACAATTTTTAATACTTTTTGTATGGAAGGTACCACGCCCACTTCTCCAATCCCGCCCACATTTTGTGGAATGGTGTGTATTTATAACCTTAATGTTTGTACCAAATTTGAAAACTTTGGCTCTTGCCGTTCTCCAGATATACAGAAAAAAGTAATAAAAATACAACAACCACAAGGGATTTTTTAGAAAAATTAGAGGCAGTCGTGGTTTTTTGGTCATATCTCAGCCATTGTTGGACCAATCTGGCTGAATTTCAATAGCAAGAAATGGTGGACTATATGTGACATAAATAAAAAACAACCTAGCCGCTATCATGTCTGGAGTCTCCGGAAAACACATATCAAACGTAAGACGGACAGACGGACGGACAGACGGACGGATATCGTTAAATCAACTTCTCTCTTCATAAGGACCCAAAATATATATACTTTACAGGGCCTAAGATCAATATTGTAGAAATTACAAACGGAATGACAAACTTATATATAGCCTTTTCCACCTGTGGTGAAGGGTATAAATATAGATATTTTATAATAATATATATAAACACATGTTATAATATACATACACAAATATATATACAGTGCGAACTCGATTACTGCAACTCTCGTTATGCGCAACAACTCGATTAACGCAACACCTGAATCAAATGCATTGTAGACTCAGTCAACGCAACTTTTTTAAAAAATGTACCTCTATAAACGCAACTATTTTTTTTAACTCTGTTTTTTTGTTGCTGGATAGTTTTTGATTTATTTTACCGTAATTTCTTGGAATAGTTTTCATAAAAAAACAGACAAACAGCACGCCTCTGTTGTTTTTTTATCAGTTTGGTGAAAAGATTTTCGCGATCAGAACCATTATTAAAAACAACGCATAAAAATGGTGAAGGTGACAAAGTGCAGTAAATTAACAATTAAACAAAAGAGTGAAATTTTGAATAAACGATAAAAACTTATCGGTCAAAGCATTATGCCAGGAATACAATGTGCATAAATCAACAATAACTAGAATTAAGCAAAATAAATCAAAATTAATTAAATTTGTTACAAATGCTGAATCCGGCCCAGGAAAGCGTATAGTAATTAGAGCCTGTGAGTATCCAGTAATGGAAAAAGCTCTGTATAATGGTTTTTAAAACAAAGAGAATTAAATTTGCCTGTTTCGGCTGAAATCTTAAAGTCAAAGGCTATTCAGCTACATAACAAAATTAATGAAAGTCGTGGTGATTTTCATGCAAGCAATGGATGGTGTTCAAATTTTAAAAAACGTCATGGTATTCGGATGCTTAAAATTTGTGGCGAAAAACTTTCAAATAAACCAACACTTATTGATCCATTTTTGGAAAAATTTCATGACAAAGTATTAGAGCTTAAATTAACACCGGAACAAATCTATAACGCCGATGAGTCTGGATTATTTCATAAAATTATGCCGAACAGAACACTGGTTAACTTTAATGAAACATCTGCTCCTGGTCGAAAAGTAAGCAAGGAGCGCATTACATTTTTAGCCTGCACCAACGCATCTGGTTTGCACAAGGTTAAAATATTTGTCATTGGTAAAGCATTAAATCCTAGAGCTTTCAAAGGTTTTGAAAACAATCCCGTAGTTTACAGGGCTAACAAAAATGCATGGATGACGTTGGCATTCTTTGAGCAATGGTTCCATGATACGTTTGTTCCTGAGGTAAGTAAACATTAAAAAATATGTAAGTGGCAAAATAGAAAGAGTGTTTTTTTAGGTAAGGTCATATCTTCAATCTAAAGGACTTCCAAAGATGGCGTTATTGCTGCTGGACAATGCACCCTGCCATCCTAAGGATGTCGAGTTAAAAAGTGATGACGGGTTAATAACAGTCATGTGTTTTCCACCAAATTGTACAGCTCTTATTCAGCCAATGGATCAAAATGTCATTAACATAACAAAGTTGTACTATAAGAAAAGCCTCTTAGCGCATTTAATTGGAAGTAAAGGCTCAAATATTGAAGAAAAAATTAAGGCTTTTACTTTACGTAATGCAGTTTGTCTCCTTTCAAATGCATGGGATCAATTGCCTTCCGATATGATTAAGAAGTGCTGGAAGAAGATTATGTATCCTAAAAACCACTGGACAGATGAAGATAATTTACCACTGAGTGTAATAAGAGCAGAAGTCGAAAGAGAAAATTCATTATTGTTATCTGTATCCGACTATTTTCAAGAAATTATGCCAGAGGAAACAAAATGTCGTTGAAATTCCAAAACTTTCCAGAATTACACATCAGACTGTTATTGATTCATATAACAATTGCATTCAATGGGCTGAAGAAAATGAAATGGATCTTAAAGATATTCTTGTGCTTCAAAATCATCGCGAATCTGCTGTGCAGAAAAATATATCAGCCAAAAAAACACAGTCAAAAATTTCTGATTTTTTTAAAAAGTGAATACATATGTTTTAGATGTTTTAAAAAACCATATGTATCTATATGTTTTGGTTTTAAGTTAGTATAGATTACATTGGATCTCTCAATATGTATAATAAGTATCAATATTAACAAATATGAATTTTTTAAGTTTTTTTTTACTACTAAATAAAAAGTATAAGCGAATAAATATACTAAATAAATAGTTTTTTTTAATAAATATTTGAACACATATTGGAAATACGTAAAAAATAGGAGGAAAAAGCATTAAAATTTTGTGACTCGGTTAACGCAACTACCGCGGTTATCGCAACTACCCGAATTTCTATTAGTTGCAGTAATCGAGTTTGTACTGTATGTCTATGCATAACTTAGGCGCATGATGTTGATGTTGATGAAATTTCCCAAATATAAAATGTTAAATATAATGTCTTCGTATTGTTACATTGTTGCTAAATATAAATGTTTGTCATGTTCATGGTGCACAAGTATTGGTTCATGCCACAATACTTGTTTGTAGTTTTAGAAGCAGCAATAGCCCTGCAGACAAAGTAACTAGTATAGAAATATACTGATTGGCTTTTACTTTAAACTAGTTGCACTATGGATTTTTGTCATATATCGCACTATCTTATTTAACGTTGGTCTGACATTGGAGCTCAACTAGTTAATTTTTATGTATTTTTCTAATAGTTTAAAACTAGTTTCTTTATTTACAGTATAAATACTATAAAAAGAAAAACTTAATTTTAGTATATTTCCCTTCTTTGGGAAGGGCACGAAGTTGTTATTAAAGGGAGTGTGTAACTTGCTCCCAATGACAACCTGTGTAAAAAAACAATAATTATAGAATGCGGCGAGAGGGCTTGTGCCTGCTAAATAAGGCCTTCTATTAGGCCTCCTTTTGTTGCCGCTGGGTAATTATTGATTTATATGTATAATGTATTACGTCGACTTTTTATGCAAACCTGCTAAATACACTTTATAAGTAAATAGAAATTTTGATGCGGTGTGGTAGAGAAAAATATGTCTCGTCGAGAAGCATGTAGTTTTTCATTAATTTGAGTCTTGAAGTGTGTTAAACCAATTATATTTTTAGTTTTTCTCTCAAGCTGCAAATATGATATAAAAAGTTTTTTTGATTCTCCTGTAAAGTTGGCAGGTTTGCATATTAAGCCGACGATATATAAATTGGTATTAATATATTTCGTCGTAGGTTTCCATGGTAAAACAAAAGGCCAATTCATTTATTTTGGTTTCAGAAATAGTTCGAGGTTAAGAATGTACCAGTGATTAGACGATAGCATCCGAGTCTGATATCGGGATTGCCTCCAGACATGCTTTTGGGATCTCACGTAAACGTTGTGACTTTGGTTTTTTTCAATGACGCCAATTACGCGCCATGACTTCTCTGTATTTGTGGGAGCTCGAGAGAACCACCGAAACTCTCCCCTTGTGACCGCTGACTGTCTGCGACTGCCAATCTACAGGCCGTACTACTACCCGAAATCTGTGACGCGTACGACAGCACTCAGCTATGCTTCCGAAAACGGATATCACTTAAGATAATTAAAACGACGTTGTTTAAACTATTATCTGCTATTGAGCGGATGTATGTATTTAGCTTATCATAATTCTAAGCACTTTATTCTGGGAACCAGGTGTAATGCACCCATTTTTCATCACTTATGTTACAGAACATACTCTCAAATCAGCAGAATTATCCGATATTGTTTTCGTCGTCATCTTGGATTGCAAATTTGATGTATTTAATTAAATAATTTTAAGAAAAATAATTCGGAAATTTATGTTTTTCTTCGTGTAGTGTTGTTGTTACAGCTTGTTCAAGCAAGTAAATGGTTTTGTATCTACTTTTATAGTGTTGTTGTTGTTCTTACAACAAGCCAGTAGTAAGCCGTTTTTTACCAACTTGTGTAGTGTTGTTGTGTCTACAACAAAAGGAGTCACGTATAAAGCTGTAAGTCGAAACTTTACCATCTTTCTAATTTTTCGACGCCTAACACCTAGTAATAAGCAAGTTATTTTAACTACAGGGAGTGTAGGGGTCGTTGGTTATAGTGCTAATCCTCTTCGTACTCACATACATATGTACATAGACAAGTAGCCGTAGCACATTCATAGTAGTCTCATCATATGAGTGGTTAACCACATGGATTTGCTTACTTAATATTACATACAAACAAACAAAAATGAAAGGATAACTAAAACATACATATGCTGGGCTAACTACAAGTGGAAAAGGTGGTTGTAGACAACATGCAAGACTCTCGGGCACAAATACGAAAAAGGGTTGTTTATTTTAATAATTATGAGTCTATGTACCTTCAAAACACTCTTGTATGTATGAGAGTAAACAGTTGCGTTTCAATCTGTGTTACCACCAGCAAAATTCGAAACTACACTTAGGATAACGCAAAATTACCCAATTTAAATGAAATTACACCTGATATCAAATTAACGTTTAATTTAAAAAAAAAAAAAACTTAGAAAAAGAGCAAATTAGAAAGTATATAGTCGGTTAATTCCGAACAGATTTTTAAGAGTGTTCCCTTGTTAGTTTCTATATGGGCATTTCCACAGAAATGACATCCACAGCGAAAAAATTCAAAGTCTATAAAAGTATGTTGTTTTAACATATTTTTATAGGGAATCTATCAACGTTCAATAATGTAAGCAAATTTTACATTTGTTCATAGCGCACTTTGAAATATACAAATGCAAAGTCGAACAAGAGCACAAGTTTTGTTTTGAACATTTCTAATGCACGTTTTGTTTGGCTAAATGATCTTAATGAGAAACATTATGCATTGACAATGGCTTTTTAAATCTCGGTTTAGAACGATGCGATTGCAATTTTTTTTCTTTGCTTTACCGTATATTTCGATGTAGCGTGCGACATTGAAAAATAACATTTGTTAGCAGTGCGTCGAGAGTATTTGTACAATGCGCATCAAATATCAATAACAAACAGATATTTTTGTTGCAAATTTAATAAAAAAAATTTTGCTGGAAAATAATCAGTGCTTTTCTCTTGGTACTTATTTTAAATTTGTAGCGTGCGACATCGTAAGTGTAAAATGCATAAATTCAAAAAAAAAATTTTTTCTAAAATATCTTTATTTGAGATGGCCAACAACTACAAGCAGCAAGGACAGCTTATTCCATTAAAAAAAAACTTTATTTAAGACAAGCAATACTATTTTCAGTTAAGTAAGTTTTTGTTCTATATTTGTATTTTTCTTTATTGAAGATATTTTTAAGTTTATAATTTTTGTTCGGAAAATAAATATATTGAATGTATTTAAAATAATGTAGAATCATCTTACGCATGTCTTATTAAAAAAGTGAAAACATAAACATGAAAGTACGACGGAACAAAATGTCGCATGCAACATGTAGCGTGCGACAGTGATTAAAATTAAATTAAAAATAAACTACACAATATTTTTGAATCAAATAAAGAGCATTATTAAGATACATCAATGCATAACATTTTAAAATTAGTCGCATTTAAATATTTCATCAGGTTTCGCTCAAATCAGTGTTTTAACTGTTTTCCTTAAAGGCGACTTCTGTTTTTGTCGCATGCAAATGCCTTGTTTTTTTTAATTATCATGAAAACGAACAATTGCTCAAAGTCAACCTTAGCACAAATTATATTGCTAATCAAGAGCTATAAGTTTCGCCTTTTGTCAAAAAATAAATAATGTTTTGGTGTATGTTTTTTTCACTTTTAAGGCGTACGAATGTCGCATTCGACATTGGAGAAATGCCCATATGCAATTATGAACCTATCTATAACAACAAAATTATGCTATACTTGCACAAAATTTTGCCATGCCATAGTAGCTATTTTTTATCAATACATATCAATATTAATACGGCAGTTAAGGCATTACAAACTATTTTTATTTGTATTTGTATGTGACCTTGACCATGGGTCACATATGGACTGTTAACAAAATTAATTACGTAAGATAACTTATGTTAAAATAAAATATTTTAGGGCCAAATTGTGTCCAAACACCAAGATAATAAGATGGTTTATGGGAACAGAGACTCTATTAGAAAAAAGTTCGTATGGGGCTATGTGAAATTATGGACAGATTCTTAAAATTTTCAAAAAACGTGTGAACCAAATTTCATTAAATTATCTTAAAAATGCGACCAGTACATTGCGCAGAAGGTCACCAACTACTTTCATTTGGGGTCCTTTTTAAAAATATCACGACCGTCGCGGTCCGGAAGTTAATAGACTGAACTATTTAAATAATATTTTTAGATACTGTATCAATGGACAAACAAAACGAATGGGTTTCGGTGCATTATTTAATTAAATAATGAACAAATCCTTTGAATAAAAAGAAGTAAGTACTAAGGGTTTTTACAATATTAATGAGAAAAATTAAATTTTTTTTCTTGGACTTTCCGTCCGAAGTTTGAGGTAAAGCTTGTGCAGACTATTTTCATTAAATCTTGGAGATGTACATCGGCAAGTCTGTTCCGGAATTTGTTTTTAATGAAGTTCATCTTAGAAAATGGTGCTTTACAAACATATGTTGACCCAAACAAAGTCAGAAGTTTAAAGGCTAATTTTTTTAATTCTGGGTATTTATTAGCACAAACAAATTTTATCCAAAACTCTTGACAGGAAACTTCCTGTTTTTGGTGTTTTAAAACTGTATTTTCTTCGATTATTTCCATCTGGAGAGAAGCCTTATTACTCCCGAAAACATTTGCAGCTTCATTGCTCCATTCTTCTCCAGTATTCAGAGAGTAAATGTAACTGAGGATATCGACGGTATTCACAATTTTCTTAAAATTTGCGAATCTGTTTTCAAATTCCGATTTTAGATCCTCAATTTACCTCTTGTATTGGCCGACGTCAAGCTCGTTGTCATTGCAGATTTGATTGAAAAGATTGAGTTTTCGCAAAATGCTTTTTACTTCTGTCAGAAGCTCCCATACAAGCTTTGCTTTCTCTTGAAGTTTAAGGTTCAGATCATTGATGTGTTTAAAAATATCTGATAAGAAAGCAATGGAAGTTACGTTTTCTTTATAGCTAAGAAAACTTAAGTAATGAAATGAATATTACTCATGAAATTGTTTGTTTTATCGCTCTCAAATTAAAATTATTTTTTTTTTTTTGCATAGGTTTCCCTATTACTTGTTAGTTAACGGATCATCACCAAAGGCTGATGTCGAGACAAAAATATTTCTCATGAATTTGTTATTACATAATGTAAAATATTTTGTATTGTTAACACAAGGTCCGCATAAAATAGGTCTACGGTCCGGATTCGGACCGCGGTCCGCCAGTTGGTGTCCCCTGGTCTATATGGACAATTAACCAGCCAGCAGGACGGACGACTCAGACACTGATTCTAAGCCAATTGGTATACTATTTACAACAAATATTTTTATGTATTTCATATATCAGCTCAAACTCATAATGCCCTATTCACTTAAAAAAGATCAATATTAGTAAAACTATTAAGATTCATATCTAAACAATTTAACAAAAATAATATTAAAAACCTCAAGTAAATTAATAAAAATTAAATAAAAACTTAAAACAATAAGTTCTACTTTCATATATCTAGGGAAGGATCAAAATGTTCATTGCCGTTCCCTTGAATACTTTATTAAGTAAATAAAATTCCCGTTATTGTTTCAGATTACAGTCTGCTTCTCAAATCAGTTTAATGAATGTTAAGGGCGCTTTATATTTGTTAACTAAAGCGTTTTAAATGTTAAAGCAAACACAAAATTCATTACTTTTTGTTATATTGAAAACGTATCTTCCTCCAGGGTTTTTTTTAATATACCATCTTTTTTCAAATAACTTCATATTTAACGAAATCTAATTGTTCATCGCCAATTGCGCCAATCACTCAATCTTTTGCTTGATAAACTATGGAAATATTTTTTTTTTTTTTAATATACTGTAATTTTCTTAGATCAACAATATCTTACATGGTATACATTTCATCACTAAAATCAAATCCTTATATTATTTGTTTTAATAGATATGAAAGAATTTCAAATTACACCTGATCTACACCTCAAAGAAATTAACCACGCTGTACCCGCGACAGTAAAAATTACACTAAATTCGGGTAATTACCCACAAAGTGGCAACACTGGTTTCAATACATATTTGAATGTACTAGTAGGGATCTATCATATTGGTTTTCAGTAAAACGTATAAGCTTTTCTAGAGCTATTTCAATAGTTTGTTGATATAAAAAAACGTTCAAAATACCAATATGAAATGTTTGTTTTATCAGAATCATTCCCCTCCCCCCTCTATATAAAATAGTGAAAGTAACGCATTTACTAGGTGTGTATATGTGTGTGTTTCTAACCAAAGTAATACTGTTTTTGTAGTTTCAGTATTTTGAAATAGATTACAAAATTTAATGAACCTTTACATGTATTGGTTTGATTACAATATTGTATTTTAACATTAGTAGACATTCAAGAATACACACTTTTATATGTATGTATGTATGTCAGTATTTATGTGATCACATTTGTATTTAGGAATTTAGGACAAAAAATATAGATGTTCCTGGATGAGTGTGCTCGTGTCAAAATTGTGGGTGTCTTAACTTTTTTTGCTATGTTTTTTTTTTCTTTTTACTTTATTATAACAAAACCATTACAACTTCAAATTATTTTCCTTCAATCTAATGTGCTTTTACACAGATTATATTAAACAAAACCACACAGTAAAGTTGACTTTTCGGTTTTGTTCTGTCGGCAGACCTCTTAACCCCACAAAATCATCAATAACAAAAAAAAAACAAGAACACTGTTAACCAACATGAGTTTTAATTTTGGGGTTTTTGTTTGATTTTAATTGTTTTTTTCGTTAGTGCGTAATAACTGAGCTATGCGGGTCTAAATAGTCTAGTCATATTAAATGTAAAGATTAATTTAGTTCTTATATTTGTAATTTTATCATATTTCATAATGAACTTATAATGAAAAATGTATGCTCAATTATTAAACTATGATCATGTTTGTTACTACGTTCCGACTTTTCAAGAAATAACAATAAAATACACTGGATCAGCATTTGTTGACACCAAAAGCCGTTAGAAATTAAAAATAACACTGGTCGGCACCTTAATATGAGCAAACCAATGTGCATAGGGATTCCAATACCGGTATTACCGATACCGAAACACCGGTATTACCGGCTAAAATCGAATACCGAAATACCGTGTTGAGAATACCGAGATTTTTTTTAGTTTTTAATATTCTTCTTTTAAATTGCATCATGATGCAATGTAAAAACGAATTTTTAATTCCATTTTAAGCGATAGACATGAAAATAAATGAAAAAAATTGAAAATTTCAATGTTTCATAACATCAATGAAAAAATTCATAACGATAACGAAACACTGAATTTAGCTTCATGTGAGTAATAGGTTCAAAAACAAACAAAGAGAAAGAAACAACAAGAGCAAACAATTCGCACATTCTTTTTTTTATTGTTAATTTAAATACACAAAATTAACGAAGTAGTACAAGCCAGCAAAATGGAAAGAAGCAAGATGAAGGTCGCCCAGGGCTGGAAAATGAATTAAATACAATTTACTAAAAGGTAAGCTTATACACGTAAAACATAACATGATGTAACAGAAATATATAAACGAAATAAAATTAATATAACTTGATGATTTTAAACAGGAATAAAAAAAAATAAAATTCACAACAACTCAAAACGCACATAAATATATAACCATAACAATCATTAAACTATTAAAAGACTGTCATAAAAATGACCAAATTTAATCAGTAATTTAATGAATATATGTCATTGAACAAATTGAATTTTTTATCGATTTTATGAAACATTTCATTATCAGGGGGCCAATGTAACATTCTTCATTAATCCAATGAAACGTTACATAGGTTGAATTTTAATGTAATTTTTCATTGGATTAATGTCAAAATCCATTGCATCTGTGAAGAAAATTCTTTCAGTGCAGTATCCAGATTTGGAAATTCTAGTTTTGCACTTATTAATATTTTATATATAAATGCATATGTATATACCTACATCCAACATCAAGTTGAAAAGTGTGAGAAATACAAAACATAATACAGTAGTTTTGACTTAACTGCCTTTTATTTACGTGCACTTTTGACTTAACTGCACAAAATTGATAATTTTTGGCATTATTCTTTATAATCCCATACAAATTCATTTTTTAAGTGCACTTTCTTTACCTGCACATTTAAGATAAGTGCCCAAAATTTTTGGCATTTTAAAATAATTTTCATACAAAAAATCCAAGTTAGCTGCACTTTGACTTAACTGCCCAAATTACATATTTTCTGTAATTATTCTTCGAAATCCTTCTTTACGTGCATTTTGTATACCTGCATATTTTTCATATTTTTGGGCAGCTTTAAAATATTTGATTTACCTGCACAAAAAATCGTGCAAAGGAGATTGTGCAGCTAAGTCAAAATTACTGTAGCAGAGTACATGAAACTGAGTACCCCAGAAAAAATACTGAGAATTTAGATATTCTGTATTATAGGTTGCTATCGATTTCTCCAAAATCTACGATAAGTGAAAGAATTTTTTCCAAGTCAAAATTTATCAAAACTAGAGAAAGGAGTCGCTTAAGTCCAAAACATTTTAACCAAATTATTTATCTAAAGGATTATTTTATTAGATTTTCATAAACTATTAAAATTACTAATAAAATGATCTCACAGTTTATTTTTTAATAAATACATAATCGGTCTTGTTCTGGAAATCAAAATCACGTGAAATTGAAATCGAACAAATTTTTAATTCTATCCTGTGTTTAAAATTGATAAAAATATTTCCTTTTCATTACCTCATACTTTGAGGACCACATACATATCTTTACCAAAACTAATTTTGAAATCAGGAAAAGCTACGGTTTTTTTAAAAAAAATTGAACTTAAAATCTCCATCGATTTTAATGTCACGGTTTCGATTTACAGAACGTGGCCGAATATGTATGAATTAAAAAATATGTATTACATATGAATTATTTTTTTTTGCTCGTTTTAGTTCAAGATTTGTTACTGTTTTTTTACTACTAAACTCCAAACAATAAATAATTTTTCATTTTTATTCATAGAAATTACCTTATTTATAAAAAAAACTTTATTGATCGGTTTACCGATCAATAACAAAATTAACCGATTATTAACCGATTAAACCAAAACCTCGATTAATTAATCGAGCGATTAACCGATTAAAGTAAAAACCCGATTAAATGAATACCCTAGTTAGTATTAAATAAATAATAAATACACTATTATTTTTCAGTATAGACTTAAAGGATTCTAAAAATATTTGCAAAATGTGTATAATTTTCTTATGACCGTTCGTCGTACAAGTGTAGATTCTGAGCGTGCGTTTTCCGCAGCAGGATTAATCTGCACGAAAATAAGATCACGCCTTTCGGATGAAAGCTTCGACAATTTATGTTTTCTTGAACATATTTTAATTCACAAAAAGGAATTAAAAAAAACTTTGGGTACTTTACCTTTGAATTAATTACTATCTATATATTCAGCCATGTCACAGAGTACAATTCCGTTCGGCAACGGAATTCATTCCGTATTTTGGTGCTTCAGAAAATGATGAAAAAATTTTCGGAATGAAACCATTTCTGTTTTCATGAACGGAATGGGAGTTTTCTGTATCTGAAAGGCCAAAAACTATCAAAATACACTTTCAAAAAACAAATATGTTTTCTTCAATCCCGAACGGAATTATTCCGAATAGTATTGTACTCTGTGACATGGCTGATAATATTTAATTGTTTTGTTTTCTTTTTAACAACTACATATCTATGGCTTAATATAAAAAAGGCCTAACTCGATTTTTTTGTTTGTTTACAGGGGAAGAAAAAAAACTTTATAAAATTCGTAAGATTTTAGATAAAACATGTAAGAGTGCTATAATTGGCTGTGCCGAACCTTTTATACCCTCCGGCAATTTGAATATTTCAGAAGTGATATCTATATAATGTCTATTTATTATTAATTTATCTTTATAAAAACAGACATCAGCATTAAAATTGGTTGCGGCTTAGACCTATATTAAATTATTGACCGACAATTCTCATTTATCATCCCTGTGGAATACCTAAGCAAGAGCGTCAACGTTGTGTCATCAACAAAAAAAAAAGCTTTTTTGTTTAGAAAAACCCACAAATTATTAATTAAAATAGAGATAAAAAAATAGCTAAATTGCCATTATTAATTAACAATTGCGGCAAACTTCACTATTAAACGAGCTGTCAAAATCGGTTTTTCAATTTGCAAAGCGTTGATGCGCTCTATTCAAAAACTAGAAAACGGGTGCCGCTTTTGTTTAGGTATGGCAGTATTATGCAAGTCTTAAGAAAATCTTTAAATGATTATGTATATTCAGAGTACAAAAAAAAACAATGAACCTTTTTCGACTTTCTCTGTATAAATAAGATTTTCAACAATTATGTATACGGCGAACATTTCACGAGTTCATACGATTCTTGACATGAAAGACTAGTTAGATAATCTTTATCCACGTTTTTAACGACTCCCACAACGACTGAAGAAGCGTCTTTCGTTGTGGTATGGAAGAATCTCAGTCGTGTTTTTCCCGTGTGAGGAATCTTCAACGATAAAAAAATGCGGTCATCGACGATCAAAGACGCTCTTCATGAGACTATCAGTATCTCTTACACGATTCAAAATGCTAACTGCCCTGCAAATAATGTTGGACCATGGACTGGTCCGATATAATGCAAGCGTGGACCATGTCATTGTTAAAAAGTGCTTGTAGTGATACGAAAAATCTTCGTTTTTTACGACATGTTTTCGTTTTTAAACGAAGTTAAAACTAATCCTCTTGTGTATACAATGGAGTAGTTTTAAGACTACTCCATTTTAATCCAAAACTGGGTTATATGGTCCTGCCCTAGGACATCGTAATTTTAAATAGACCATGTTTTTTCCATACGTTTAGGTTACTTTTGGACTAGTCCTAGTCCCTTATGGGCTACACTTTACACGCGTGTTTGGACTGCAGGGTGGGTATGAAGTAATTATGTATGTTTTTGTTTGAATGTTTTTATACCCTCCACTACAATAAGTTGTGAAGAAGGTATACTAAGCTTGTCATTCAGTGTGAAACTTTTTTATTATTCATCTCAGACCCCATAAAGTATATATATTTTGGCTCCTTGACTAATTCTAAGTCGATTTAGCCATGTCCGTCAGTCTGTTGAAAACACGCTCACTTTCGAAAAACTCAAAAGTAATAAAAAAAACTGGGTGTCAAATTGCTTGTAGTTATCCTAAGCAGTTTGGGATTGAAATCCAACAAAATCGGTTCAGTAGGATCAGAGCTATGAATCAAAGTGTCGAACCACCACTTTTAAAAATTGATAATTTTGTTACAAAAACTAACATAAATGGTGGAAAAATGCACGGAATGATATGAGATTATACAAATGTTGTTTTATTCGACTGGAAATTACACTGTGAAATTTCAAGAAGATCGGTCCATAATTTTCCCTAGGCACCATATAAACCCTACTCCCCTAAAACAGTTTAGTACGCCTAAAACCGTAATGGCACGTCACAGTTTTTAGGACTAGAAATGACACTGTAAAATTTTATGAAGATCGGTCTATAATTTACCCTAGACCAGTGATGTCCATTCAAGCAAACAATTGTTTGGAAGCCCCACCCCTTTGTTTTTTACGCGCATTTATTTAGTTGCTCGTCAGACAGCGACGAATGCACATGTACGGAAGCTGTGTTGATCTTGTTTCAAATACAGTGAGTAGAATAAGTAATAAATTTAAAAAATATTTTAATGCTTTACGAAACTGTCATAAAAGCATAAATGTAGAAGATTTAAGCGGAGTTTTTTTTTAGATATAATTCTTACTTTTAATTTCCAAACATGCTTGCAGTTCACACTGATTTTTTTAATGGTAATATTGGAAAATTTCCAATTGTTACTGTTTTTTTTTTTAAATGTTTAAAAGTTGAAATTTAAAAAATAGAAAATTTAGTTTGGACTGTATTATTATAAATGTTTTACAACCAAAACAATTTTTTTCTATTAAATTTAAATAAAATTTGTGCACTTAGTTTTGAGTATCTCTGTATTTTAAAATTCTGTCATAATACATATGCAAAACATTTTTAAACATCACTGCCCTAGGCCTCATAAAAACCCTACTCCCGGAAAACAGTTTAGTACTCCCAAAACCGTAATTAATAATGCTATCATAACACGTAACAGTTTAAGGGACTAGTAATGACACTGTGAAATTTCGTTAAGATTGGTCCATAATTTTCCCTAGGCCCGATATAAACCCTTCTGCCGAAAAGCAGTTTAGTACGCCTAAAACCATAACTAATAATGCTATCATAACAAGATTTGGCACGTCACGGTTTCTTAAGACTAGAAATGACACTGTAAAATTTCGTGAAGATCGGTTCATAATTTATAATAGACCCCATATAAAGCCCACTCTGGTAAATTAATTAAATACGCCTAAAATCGTAGCAGATATATTTATTGCGGTAAAATTTCTTCCAACTTAGTTTCATATGGCCAGAAAAAATGTCATGCAATTTTGTGATATACGTTCCATAATTTACCTTAGATCCCATATTTAGCAGCTTCTGAAATTTACTGTAAACGCTAAAACTAATTTCACCACTGTATTGAAATTTATGTTTTTTAATACCAGAAATACCTCTGCGGAATTATGGGATGATTGGTTCATAACTTACCATGGCTCCAATATAAATCCCCCTCCTGAAAATCATTAAAGTTCGCCTTAAACTGTTACGAATCAAGATATCTTAACTACCCTACGTTTCCACATGCAAGTAATTACTTGCAAGTAGTGTACACGTATTATCAACGAAAAATCGAGGAAACAGCCGATTGGCTGAAAGTATAAAAAGTGTGTGAATGTTAGTGAAAAAGTGTGAGTGTATTGAGTTTTGCAAACTTGTACTTGCATGTGGAAACGGGAAGTTAAGATTGTCGGTCAATAATTTAATATAGGTCTAAGCCGGAACCAATTTTAATGCTGATGTCTGTTTTTATAAAGATAAATTAATAATAAATAGACATCACATAGATATCACTCCTGAAATATTCGAACTGTCGGTGGAGGGTATCAAAGATTCGGCACAGCCGAATATAGCACTCTTACTTGTTTTTTATAAAAATTTAACAAAAACAAAAAAAAAAAAAAAAAAAACTAACAGCCCAGCCCGTTCATCGATTTCGAACAACGATTTTTCGAAACGTAAAAGACGATTTTTTTATTTTTTCTCAGGAAAGTGACGATTTCCTCACAAATTTATCTGGCAGCCCTGGGCATGATGTTGGTGTTTTATCATTCTGTAAAGTGTAATACGGGTAAGTAAATCAATCATAACAATTTTTTCTTTCTAATTCGGGATAAAATCAACTTTATAATACTTGAATTGAGCGCATTTTGAGATTGAATTAATCTTAGTTTTACTTAAATCAATCTCATTTTGGGATTATTTCGAGTACGAATTCGGGATTGAATATGGATAATTTAAGAATTTTGCGATTGAAAATCCGTACTTGAATCAATCTTTCTGTACTTGATTCGAGAAAATCCGTACTCACCGTACTATTAATACCGCTTCAAAGGCACGGGTGGATTGATTTTTCTTTTGAGTGCGTGTAATTTCATACAAACATATATTTTAAAAACCGTGATAAGACATGAGAAAAAAAAGCTCTAACATGATTATTATATACCTAACTGACTGGGCGTAAGAAACTCGCATGGAAAAAATCTTCCATAACCTTAAACAGAGCTTACATTTTAGAAATAGTACAAAAGCACTTTTTTCGAGATGAATACAATTTTGTTTTAAAAGTACCCTCTTGCTTAGTAATTTTGATTCTGAGGTGAAAAAATGTTGCCCTTGTAAGCCCATTACTGTTTCAAAACGACAAAATTAAATATTAAACAAACACTCTGCTAAAATGAAAATGCTTTTATTTTGACTTCAATTTATTTCTGATACTCATTATTATGTGGTGTTGGGTTATTAGAGTTCATTTTCATTTTACCAACTAAATTAAAAAAATCACACAAGTCAACAAAAATAATTGAAAGAATAAAAGGGGTTTGTTTTAATAAATGTATGAGTTTTATACAAAACATTAGAGTAGTTCAAAAAGTTTTAGGTTTTTTTATTAGTTCTGTAATAATACAAAAAATATTTTCACCATTTTTTTTCAAATAAACCATTAAGAAAAAATAAAATCAGTTTTAATTAAAAATTTAATCAAGTGTTTTAAACATTTACTTATATCAACAACATTACTGCAGAAAATGTTGTTTATAGCTAAAAAAAAAATGTTTATTTGATACTATCAATTTTTTTAATTGAAATAAATTTGTATTTTTTTTTTTTTTTTTGTTTTTCTGTGAAGAATGTATCAAATATCAAGAGTTCTATAAAAATAAAAAATTTCTTGAAAGATTTCATAATTTTCGAAATAACAAATATGCAAAACTTTAAATTTTTTCTATGGATAAAGTTTTCTTCAAAATCGAAACCATGTTAATGCCCATATAATTTGATATAATACACATGATATGAAAAACCTAATATGATGTGATGTTATTTGATTATGTGGTTGTTTTATTTTGAGGTCGAAATAAATTTAGAATAAGTTTAGAAAATTAAAAACTGTAAATGAATCAAATTATAAAATGACACACATTTAATTAAAAATTATAAACGATTCATTTAAAAAATCCCACACACTTCCACAAAGTTTTTCACTCCCATTTATTTACAATCCTCCTAAAATAAGGAGTTTGTACACATTTCAAAATAAACTCGTTTATTTTTTAATAAAAGTTACTTTGTTAAAAAGCAAATTAAAATCTGCAGCACAAGGAAATTATCTTTTTGAATAAAGTTCAAGATTGGCAACCGATGCCGTTATTAATACCAAACCCGCTTAAATACCGTTTCAAATTAAATTCCGCGCAGTGGGACGGTACAAAATTATTTGATGGTCAGTTTTTTTACTTAATTTAAAAAATCTTCCAATTTTCGCTGGAAAAAATAAATTGAAAAAAACTGTCACACTACTAAATGTATTCAATATTCTTATGACATTCCGATGACTAAATTTGTAATTATCAGCTTTACACCTGAATGCCACCACTGAACATTGACATTTTGAAAAGTAAATAAGGAACAATACGAGCTTCCTTCACCTATAGCCAGGCAATGTTTAGTGACATTGTGCGCAAAGCAACTTTGAAGGCAATTTAATGAAATTTGGTACATTGAATATGGTGAGAAACAATTCATAATTTTACATAACTCCCATACAAATTTCTTTCCGGAATAGTCCTTCTGCCCAAAAACAATATTATTTTATATTGCCTTGGCAGAGGCAGAATTGTACATAGATCCTATATAAAACCCTCCCTTAAATCACTAAATGACAAAAAAAATATATGAATATATCATAATAATATTCGCCGAAAAGAACTTTTACATGAATCTAATATAACCTTATAACATAATTTTTATATTAATTCGAATGTGTATTCTAAGTCAAATTACAATTTTTAAAGCTTTCCTACTTTAAAAGTCTTATTACTTCAATATTTTCCAGGAATATTTTCTATGCACTATCAGAATTTTTGTCTGTATATTAACATGTTACTTAACATAATTTTATTCTGGCGGCTCCATTATTACCCATGGATCACAAATAGGGTACACTTTCAAAAATTTGTCTCTAATTTCTGTGGTCTTCGGTCGTGCTTGACCAACTCTTCTTTCTTACTTGTTAATTCTAGTTTTGAAATATATTTTGTTTGTTTTTTACCACCATTAGCGGTGAATGAGGTAAACTAAGTTTGTCATTCCGTGTGAAACAGGGCTGCCAGATAAATTTGTGACAAAATCGTCAATTTCCTGAGAAAAAGTAAAAAAATCGTCTTTCTCGTTTTGAAATATCGTCAAAAAATCGGACAACTCAAAATTTTGTTTTTTTTAAACAATTTTTGTTCGATGTTTACCCAGCTAGAATTTAAAATCGTGGAATAGCTACTGCAATTCTTATGAACAGCGCATTTTTCATTCTTCACACAGAAGAAACTGTGACACAAGCTGATTCCTCTGTGAGATTTTTCCATAAAACAGCGAAAGACGCTTACTTTAATCATTATTGGAAAAGTCTGATATGTGGGTGAAGATTATCTAACGAGTCTTACAAAAAGCATGTCAAAAATCGTATAATACTCATGTAGATATTATCTTACAACTCGTGATATGCTGAAAATATGATTAATACACAGAGCCGCAAAAGGTTCATTCGATGATGGTTTGACAAAACATAAACAAAGTTTAACTTTGTCGTTTTGCACTCTGGAAATAACCATTTAAAGATTTTCTGAATACTTGCATGTTAAACATTCCAAGATTAAAAAACAAAAGTGCCAGAAAATGTATAAAAAGTAATGATAAAAAGGAATATTTTTATTGTTTCTCGTCAGATCATTATTAGCAAATGACCACAATTGCTTTTAATTGTGACCCATAAATTTCTAATTTTTACCTACGTATAAGCCTAAACTTTTTGATGTCTTCTTATAATTTTAGTAGAATATTGATAGTGAAAATTAACAAAATCGGTTCATAAGTGACCTTTTTTTTCTTTATAAGGAGTATTATATCTTAAAAAAAAAGAGCCAGTTGATCCTTTATTTCACTTGGTACTCATTCTCGAATTTAAGGTTTTGGTTCGATTTGTAATAGAGTTGTAAAGGGTGTCTAAGATTCGATGCAGACGTATATTGCACTTTACCTTGTTGTTTTATTTAAATTGGCTCGACTCAAAATGTCCTCTACATTGGCAGAAAACTGCGGTAACGGTTTAATGTTTTGATCCCATTAAGAAATGCATTAAAAAATCACGCCCATCGTGAATAAAATTGAAAAGCAAAAGCATAATGCAAAAATTTAACAGTTTTTTTTTCTATGAAATTTTGCCTTTCCCTATAAATTTTTTAGAGAAAAGAAAACTTAAAAATTTAAGCTGTCTTGTTTACAAATTTTTTTTGTGCGGCTTATATCTTAACATAGGTATTATAACATTTAAAATTTTCTTTTTTTGGTGACTGAAAAAAATCGTCACTTTTTAGGAAAAAATCAGCAAATCGGCACTTTGCTAATATCGAAACAAAAAATCGTCAAAATGACGATAAATCGTCAAATCTGGCAGCCCTGGTGTGAAACTTTTTTACTGTTCATCTTAGACCGCATTTAGCCATTTCCGTTCCGTGTTGAAAACACACTCATTTTTGAAAAACTCAGATCACAAGTACAGTGTTGGTGTCAAATTGCTTGTAGCTTTTCCATTTTTCAAAATTAAATAAGTTTTTTAACTGGATAAATTGTATTTAAGCTTGTACCTGAACAACACCCAAAAAAAAACTAGACAATTCAGGCCATTCCAGGCCGTCTGACAACCCTATTTGGACCCCTTCTATGTTTTTAACATTCTTATATTTTTTATTGAATTATTAAACCTATACCATTAAAAAGTTTCTGTACCTATAAGCCCATAAAATTGAAATACCGATGCGGACACCGAAATAACAAACAATAACCAATATCGATAGCGCCATCGAAATAACAAATACTTTAATACTGATAACTAAATTCTTTTCGGTTGCCAACCTTGCTCAAATTTAATATTTTGCTTAAAGTAACATATGAACCTATCGGCAGGATTTATTTTTTGGTTTATTTATGGTTTTTGTTATTTTTGGCACTCAGAACGTAAGTAAATAGTGCCTCAGGAGTATTTTGCCACTTCATTATTTGGTGGCAAACAAAGAAGGCAACAAATGTAGACAAAAGCAACGATAGCAGTAATAAAATCAAAAGAAAAACATTTGAAATTAACATGACTTTAACGCTCTCAGAGGCAGAGACGTCGCGCACACAAACACTAACATTAACTGAAAGCAAATACAAACAAGAAGGAAGTACTCAACTATAGTTTTATATTAGACTAAATAAAAACATCCCACCAAACACTAAGGCTTGGTCGCAAATGGAAAATGATTGGAAATCAAACACTTTCTCAAGCCACAAGGGTTTGAAAATAATTTTTTTTCTAAAATTATTCGTGCTTAATTCCCAGTTTTAATTATTGATAAAAAGCACGAATAACAAAATCTTTTGAAATTAAAATTTTGTATTCCCAAAAATTGAAATTACTTTTTGATAATAAACAGGCAAGTGCCCGGCCTAAAAACACTTAATTGACAACATCTTTTGTAAGTGGTTGTTGCTTTTATTTTGTTTTTCTTAACCTACTTACAACTACAATTAATGTTGAGAGAATTTCAACTAATTGTAGTGGGGAATGTAAGAAGAGATAAACTCACTGTTTATTGCAGTTTTGCCGTTAGGATACGAAAGATACATTTTTCGTATCTTTTGACTAGTTCAGGTACCATGTATAATCCTGACATTTTTCGTATCTTTTAAATCTGTACTCAAAATGTACAGAAACAAAACGTTCGAAAATTTTTAGCCAACTAAAACTTATTAAGACTGATCATCGTAACCGACTCAATACTAATACAATAGCAGCCAAGGTGCATTGACTAGAAGGTGAGGTCAACTCTACAACAGCACTGCTTCTGTGGTCGAATTGTCAAAAATATTGCTAGTAAAAAAGGTTAGTTTAAATAAAAATTAGTTTGCATACACACTTTGACAAGTCGACCACCGAAAAAAAACACCATATGTTGACTTGACCCTTCCTTGAATTCGCGTTGATAGCAGCTTTAATAATGGTGAAAAAAACATAAAGGGGTTGCAACATACGATCCACCTAAATCGATGATTAGTAGTGGTGCGAAGTTGTTCTGAGGAAATATGAACATCTTTTTAATTTTCAGGAAGTTTATATGAACTTTTTAATATAATCGCCTTAGTATAAACGCCTTAACTCGTATATTAATTTTTACAAAAAATGAATTTGTTTTGATAACATCCAAAAATAGTTACATACATATAATTAATTTAAAAGTTTGATTACTGTATTTTTTAAAAATTACATATGTACCTACTATTTATGACTTAAATAAATATAAAAATGAATTTATGTGAAACGGTAGCAAAGTTCTATGGTGAATTAAAATTGTTAAGAATTTCTACGCTAATGACAAAATTTATACTAGCCCCTAGGGCTATTGAAATTTTATTCACCTCAACAGTGTCAAAATTTTACTACCATGAGTACTTTGCTACCGTTTCACACGCACCCTAAATATGAAATAAAAATGTTATGTTAATAAATGTTAAACGTTAAAAATGGATTTTCAAATTTTTTTCAAAACGTATCTTTTTGGGAAAAAATTTATCTTTTTGGAAAATAAAATGTATCTTTCTCGAAATTTCACTGGCAACACTGGTTTATTGTTGATGTTTTTGTTTAAACTGTTGCTTATAATTCTTATACGCTTAACAGTTTTATTTGGTTTAATATCTTTAGTTTTTCTAAAATCTTTTTGGATGAAGTTTCCTGACGATCTGGCCTAAGCAACAGTGAAATGCGCATAGGAATAGCTTATCCCATCAACAATAAATGTCAAGTGTTTTTATCAATAATAAAAACTGGGAATTAAGCACGAATAACATAATCTTTTGAAATTAAAATTTTGTATTCCCAAAAATTGAAATTACTTTTTGATAATAAACAGGCAAGTGCACGGCCTAAAAACACTTAATTGACAACATCTTTTGTAAGTTGTGGTTGTTTTTATTTTGTTTTTCTTAACCTACTTACAACTACAATTAATGTTGAGAGAATTTCAACTAATTGTAGTGGGAAATGTAAGATGAGATAAGCCCACTGTTTATTGTTGATGTGTTTTGTTAAAACTTTGATATTATTACAATTAGAACTGTTGCTATAAGTCTTATCCGCTTAACAGTTTTATTTGGTTTAATATCTTTAGTTTTTCTAAAATCTTTATGGATGAAGTTTCCTGATGATCTGGCCTAAGCAACCAGTGAAATGCGCATAGGAATAGCTTATCCCATCAACAATAAATTTCAAGTGTTTTTATCAATAATAAGAACTGGGAATTAAGAACGAATAACAAAATCTTTTGATATTGAAAAGATTTTAATAAAATATATATATTGCACTTCAGTAAGTAAATATCTTTCATATGGTGTGTGTTTTTTTCAAATCGGTTGACATACAGAGGAGAAAAGTGTTCTTAACTGTTTTGCCTTAGCCGATTTATATATACGAGTGTTCGCCTAATGGTCAAAATTCGACCATAAATTTTTAGGTTCATATGAAGATACTACATCTAAGTCTATATGAATTTACATGTTTTGAGCATTCATTTTTTCCATCTTAGTGGATCGATTTGGCAAGGGACCAACCTCTGGTTTATATTCTATCTTCTACTATAAAAAATATCAGAAAATATCAATTGAAAAACAAAAAACTATCATAAAATCTCCTTTGTAAATTGTATTCCACTCAGGACATTGCAATTTAATTTTTTTTTTCTATTCTAATATTAACGAAAATTAATCAAAAAATAGATGTTGAACGAAAAAGTACCAAAAAGCTCCCCTTACATGGTCTTATTCATTTTTAATCTTATAGGTTTTAATTTACTCAGAACCCTGCACCTATAATATTATGTTTCTAAGTTAAGTAAATCACCACATGCAGCACGGAAAAGTAAAATTAAGAAATTTAATATCCCGTATTTATATAGTCGATATATTCGAAAACCGGTTTCTTAAAAATGTCGAATAATCGAGCACCCTATTTTTTTATTATTTGATAATTGAAAAAAACAAATTTTGTATTTTGTACATATGTGTTAGTAGCTAATTTGAACGCTTATTACTCCGAAAATATTGAACAGATTTTAATTAAATATATATTGTGCACTTCTGCAAGTAAATATCTTTCAAATGTTGTGTGTTTTTTTCAAATCGGTTGACATACAGAGGAGGAAAGTGTTCTTAACTGTTTTGCCTTAGCCGATTTATATATAGATGTAGATACTTCTTGGGGTTTTAAAATAATAATAAAAAAGTTTCACACGGAATGACTAACTTAGTATACCCTCTTCACATCTAGTAGTGGAGGGTATAAACACCTCAAACAGACGGGCTGTGTTCAGATTCCTAGGAAGAGTATAATATTTTCGGCGGCTGCAGTTTGAGATAGAAATCCCGCACATTCGGTTCAGTAGGGTAAGAGTTAAAAAAAATTGATAATTTTGTTACAAAAACTAACATAAATAGTAACTGAATGCACAAAGTTATTGAAATAAAATTTAAAAAAAATTCGTTATATATAGAATGTAGATCGCTCTATTGTTAATTTTGACAGTTTTCTAAAACTAGCTGTTCAACATTTCAATATTGGCCCCAAAAAAACAAAAATTATTAAAATATATTCCACAGTCGAGCGTCTCTTGTCTGAAAAAGGGAGAGCACGAAGAGAGTGGCAATTGCACAGATCCCCGCAACTTACGAACTTACTAAAAGAGTGTACAAAAAGGCTAAGAAAATTACTGCAGGCTCAGAAAACGGCTTCTCTGGAAAAGTATCTTAAGGAACTTGATGTAACTCCACAATCAGACTACTCATTATGGCGTGCAGCTAGAAATCTTAAAAGGCCAGTTGTATCTAAACCACCATTAAGAAACTTGAATGGAAGTTGGGCAAGAAATGATGTTGGAAAAGGAAATCTATTTGTTAATCATTTGAAAACCGTATTTACCCCAAATGTATCTTAAGATATTGCGGTCGAGTTACCATCTGTTGCTGCTAGAGCAGCTGTTCCCCTAAGATTTGAGTTAAGAGAGATCGAAAAGGCTATTTGCGATTTAAGCCCCAAGAAAGCCCCTGGTTTTGATAAGATCAGCAACAAAATGCTTTTGTAACTACCCAGAATAGCAAATAGCACACAAAAGTTGAGTCATATAGGCCTATAAGCGTACTTTCCAATATCAAAGCTGTTTGAGAAGCTGTTAGTGTTAAAATTGACCCCAATTTTAAACGAAAATATATGTATTCCTAACCACCAATTCGGCTTAAGAAGAGAACACAGCACAATTGAGCAAACCCACCGAACAGTAAACATCATACGAAAAGCCTTTGAAGAAAGAAAATATTGTTTCGCTCTCTTCATCGATGTTTCTCAAGCCTTTGTTAAAGTCTGGCATGTACGTTTGTTATATAAATTGAAGCTGAACCTACCGGTTAACACACACAAGCTGTTAGAAAGCTACTTAGTCGGTCGTCAATTTATTATTAAGGAAGGAAATTTCTTAAGTTCACCTCAGCCAATTGGCGCTGGAGTACCACAGGGCAGCATCCTGGGCCCTCTATTATTTTTAATTTATACTTCGGTCATGCCAACAACCAACTACACCCGAACTTCAACATTTGCAGACGATACAGCTTTTCTTAGTATCCACGAAAACCGTTACTAAGCATCTCGTCACTTACAGCATCATATATTTCAACTTGAAACATGGTTAAGACAATGGAAGATAATGGTCAATGAGCAAAAATGCGTACATATAACATTCACATTGCGGCGGGAATCTTGCCCCCCTATTACATTCAATAATCAAATAATTCCTCAACATTCGCATGTAAAATATCTCGGTATACATCTGGATCGGCGATTAACGTGGAAATGCCACATACTGGCAAAATTAACTCAAATAAAACTAAAAGCCATTCAAATTCATTGGCTTATTGGAAGAAATTCCGTCCATAGTCTAGATTGCAGGCTTCTACTTTACAACTCTATCTTAAAGCCTATCTGGTGCTACGGTATTCAACTATGGGGCACTGCCTCGGCCTGCCTCAAAGGCGCCAAAATAAACTTCTTCGAATAATCACAGCCGCTCCCAGGTATATTAAAAACTCAAACATTCATAAGGATCTCAATTTGTCATTAGTAAAAACTATGATTACAAAATATACAGTAAAATATTTACAAAGGCTTAAACAACACCCAAATCCACTAGCTCGAATTATTTTAAATCATGGCGGCCACACTCGCTTAAGAAGAAGAGACACTGCAGCACTTACCCAATAAGATGAGCGATAAACACCTATGTATGTGAACAGAACCCGTGTTGAAAAAAATTTTTGTCTGGCACTGACAGGACATAAATAAAGTATTAGGATAAGATTTGATAAATTATTGTTAGTTCATATTTATTATATGAAGATTCAATAAATAAAGAATGAAAAAAAAGTATATATTACTAGAAATCGTACCACACAATTTCGTGAAGATAGATCCATAATAATCTCGAAAAATACTTTCACACTAAAACGAACTTAAAACAATCCTAAATGGGATTACTTTCGAAAATCAATCCTGTAATTTCTTAAAAAAGGTACAAAATTCTTCAACCAAGTAACCAAAAAAGATTGAACTTTTCGTTCGTAGTGCCGCTCTAAGAGTAAAATTACAAAGTGAGCGTTTTAATTTCATTTAACTTATCAAAGTTTGTTGCAGACACTACAACAACACCACACAAGTAGTTAAAAAACGATTTACTTGTTGTGTGTAGAAACAAAAAAACAACAGAACAAGACGAAAACACATTATTTTTAGTTTATATTTTCAGTTATATATGTACATTAAGTTTTCAAAGTAAAAACCATTTTGGGAATGATGCTGGTGTTTTATAATTAAAATTCTGTAAGGTGTAAAACGGGTAAGTAAATCAATCATAATAAAATTCTTCTTCTAATTTCACTTTTGGTTTATTTCAAGTACGAATTCGGGATTGAATCAACTTTATAATAGTTGAATCCTTTTAAGATTGATTCAATCTTAATTTTACTTAAATCAATCTCATTTTGGGATTATTTCAAGTACGAATTCGGGATTGAATATGGATAAGTTAAGTATTTCGCGATTGAAAATCCGTATTTGAATTAATCTTTCTGTACTTTCTGTTCAGTACTCACCGTACTTTTAATACTGCTTCGGATTGATTTGAGTACGGATGGATTGATTTTTCTTTTGAGTGTATATTTCGACTTTCCAATACTTTTAAAAAAGGTTTTATCCATACTGTATTAGGTCCAACATTAAAGAAAGGCGTCATATTCCTCTTGTCCCAAAATATAATGTCATCTAAGTAGTTGTCAGGTGAGAAAATATGCGTTACAGAAAAAGACAATTTCACAATGTCAAAACATTTGCTTGACATACTGTACATTCTTTTATTCTTCCTACTTAATAGTTTCGAACGAAATTAATCTTTTAAATCGATCTGAAAACAAACAGTATTTTAACTGACAAACTGTGTAATTTGTTTTAAAAGCCAAAAAAATACGATTAAAGTAAAAATCATTAAATAATGCTATCGAGTATCTGGGCTTAAATCATTGAATGAAAAGTCACATATTTTTTTGCAAATTTCAAATTATCGGTTCATTGATTGTTGTTTAATATTGTTGGAAAGAAGACAAAAACGAGCCACTGATTCAGACAAACATTTACATACATTCAAATCAACACCATGTTTTTTCTATTAAAAGAGAAGTTGCAAAACTTCTCAACTAAGAAAAAAGAAAATAGAAAAAACTATTGCTAAAGAGTTTCTTAAAAAAATTTTAAGTTCTAAAGTCTAAGGGATTTGAAGACGAAATAAATGAACAACAAAAAGAATGAAAATGAAAAGTAAATCAGACAACCAACCAACCAGCAGACAGACACCAACTGTAGGAGCACAAAACAACTACAACTTCTAAAGGAAGCAGTGAACGATTGCACAACTTATTCCTTTAACACAGTAAAGGAGAAAAAAGTCAAAAACAGCAACACCATCACCCTCACCAAAAGCAAAACTGGCTGCCTGACATTCTCAGCCATGCCAAGGAAACAAACAAGTGATGAGCACGTTTGGGGAAATCAGCAAAAGTTAGGGAAGATTAAAAGTAGAAAAAAACTACGTCAGTTCTTTTTCTTCTTGTTTCTGCTTTTGTAATAATTGTTAAGCAAACAAAAGATGTAAAAGCGAGAATTTCTGCAAGAAGAATATTGACACAAGAAATCGTGCATAACTAATTGGTAATACAATGAGAAGGGGGTTGTATTAAAAGGGATTGTACAATAGTAAAATAGCATTATCCAGAGATAGTTTAATAAACAGAAGGTATTGAACTTTAACTTAAGAATGTGTGATCATTTTCAACTTTGCTTAACCCTGCAAACAATACGACTAGTGTAAGGGACAAGGTCTATTTAACATTACTACCCGTCTCCACCATCCATCAATTTGGTAAGAACAGCATGTCGCACATGAATTCTACTCGTGTAGGCTGTTCATGTTCATGTTTCGTCCATGTGCTGCCATCGTTGCCTAAACATTCGTCTTAGCATCCATGTGCGCCATGATGTTGGCCATACAATGTATTTTCTGTATACAACCCCACAACAACAAAAATTGTGGTCAAACAGAACATGAACATCAACACGTATTCGCCACATACAAGAACGTGAACAAATTAATACCGTTGGTCTGCCGACGTTATGGTCATGTCATGTTCAAATCGAAAGCGCATGGAGACGTGGGGTTACGATTCCCTAGAGCTGGACCATATAACCCAGCTTTGCATTACAACGGAGTAGTACTACCCCATGTTCATAGATACTCCCAGTGGATTAGTTTTAAAATTACTCCATGTTATACTGCAGAGGATAAGCTGTGAAATCGTTTAAAAACGAAAACATATCGTTTAAAAACGAAAACATGTCGTTCAACTACAAACATTTTTTCAACAATGACATGATCCATCTTGTAAGAAGTCATTTTTGTATAAAATGGATCAAGCTGTCCAATATTATTTGCAGTGAAGCAAATGGCAGTTTCAAAAAACTAAACGAAAAGTTTCCTAAAGTTTAATATAGTTTGACAGATATGATTTCCATGAATTCGCACAGTTGCTTAAGTCATCTCATACACAATATGGTTTTGCCTTTAAGCTAGATGTCCACACCACGCTTTAAATGCGTTGTTACGTTAATGCATCTGTTAAAAAAGTAGAATCAGTGTAAAATTGGGTTGACAAGTTACCCAGCACACGAGCAGAATGCATATCTAACGCATGAAGTAGGATTACTTTCTACTTTTGCATGCGTCTTAAAAAGAGGTATTTTTCCTCTCTTACACTAAATTGCGCGTTACACCAAAAAAACTAAATACTATATAAATTATTCTTTGAGATACAATTTAAAATGCTTGGCGGAGTAACGTGACCAAAATTAGACTTTCCTCTGAAAATACCTGTATGTCCAATTAGTAGCATGCGGATTTTTGCAGAGTTGTGTTTTTTCCTGCAATTGTGTTTGACATTTTTACCATTTTTTACACAAACCAAATGCGTGTTGTTTTTTCTATTGTTTTGATTTTTGAAGTTATGCGCAGACCTTCTTTTTTATTTTTTAAGGAAGAAGAACTATTACCAAAATCATAAACTTTTGAAAAACATTTTTTGAATAATAATTAATAATAATACACAGAAAAAATTATTTTTCCAATTCAAACAAAAAATTTGTAGAATCAAACAATTTTTTGTCTGAAATCGGTCCTACAAACAAATTTGCATATTCAAACAATTTATTTGCATTTTGTTTACTGAAAAAAAACACTAATTTTTTCAAACAAATAATTTAACTGAATCAAACAAAAAGTTTACTGAAATTCAAAATCAAAAAAAAAAAAAAGTTTTTGCACAAGCAATGACGCGCACACAAGTAAAGCACTGTATGAGAAGGTGACGGCAAAGCAGAGCCGCCGACTGGCTTTGATACACATTTTTTTGTTGGAATAATTTTTGAACGAAGTCTTATTTATACACACACAAACACAATGTTTTTCTTTATCACTCTCTGTTGCTGTATCCTTTCCTTTGCTAAAGAAGAAATGTAACCAAAAACGGCAGCAGACCGACTCGATATGTTTTTCGTCATCATTCTATTTTTGTATTTGATGTATTTAACCAAACAGTTTTAAAAAATTGAATACGGGATTTTGTTTCTTATAATGTCGTGTCTGCTATTGTTTTTCTTATAGTTGCACTTTTTTAAAGTGTCCAAAAATAGACTGTGTGTGTTTTTTGTTGTTGTTCTTATATTTCACATAAAGAAGTGTTGCTTACGATCAAATAAAAAAATGCAAAAAGACGACAACATTAAAGAGCGTTAAATATTTCATACAAAATTATGAAAACTTGACACCAATAACGCGTTTATTTTATTTTTGAAGAGTTGTCCACATTTTTGTTGGTTAAATAAAAATCAAACAAAAATATTGATTGAATCAGTAAAAATATTTATAGAAATTAAAAAAATTTTCAAACAAGCTGTTGTTTGAAAATAATTCGGCAATAATTTTTTCTGTGTACTCTTTTAAACAAAATGTACTTTTGAACAAAAAAATACGTTATAAATAAAAAATGGTTTTTTAAATGAAAGGTAGTACATATTTATCCTAGATGGGGGGTAGTGAACTCATTTTGTAGTTTCAACTCACACTTAAGGCCGTTATACACTATTCCACAAAGTATTTAGTTATTTACAAAAATGCAACCCTGTTATGATAAGTTGTTATTATATCCTCCACCACAATTAGTTGTGAAGAGGGTATACTAAGTTTGTCATTCCGTGTGAAACTTTTTTATTATTCATCTCAGAGCCCATATATTCTGGCTGCTTGTCTGTCCGTCTGTTGTAAACACGCTCACTTTCGAAAAACTCAAAAGAAATAAACAAACTAGGTGTCAAATTGCTTGTAGTTATCCTAAGCAGTTTGGGAATGAATTTCAGCAAAATCGGTTCAGTAGGACCAGAGCTATGAATCAAAATGTGGAACCACCACCTTCAAAAACTTGATAATTTTGTTACAAAAACTAACATAAATGATGCAAAAATGCACGGAATGACATAAGATTTTGCAAAAGTCCGTTTTATTCGACTAGAAATTACAATGTAAAATTTCGCGAAGGTCGGTCCATAATTTACCCTAAGCCCCATATAAACACTACTCCGGAAAACAGTAAAAAATAATGCAATCATAACAAATCTTGGCTCGTCACAATTTTATAGGACTATAAATGATACTGTGAAATTTCGTGAAGATCGGTACATAATTTACCCTAGGCCCCATATATGCCCTACTCCCGGAAAACAGTTTAGTCTCCTAAAACCATAATTAATAACAAATCGTCACAGTTTAAGATAATAATAATAAAAAGACATCATACAGATATTACTCCTTAAACATTCGAACTGTCGGTGGAGGGTATC
The DNA here is from genome assembly GCA_963931875.1 of Pollenia griseotomentosa. Lineage (NCBI taxonomy): Eukaryota > Metazoa > Arthropoda > Insecta > Diptera > Polleniidae > Pollenia > Pollenia griseotomentosa. The sequence continues at coordinate 168,437,985 of OZ007562.1, read as the reverse complement.
AAAGATTCGGCACAGCCGAATATAGCACTCTAACTTGTTGTTTTTTAAAATTGTTCAAAGAATAATTAGATCAGGGAAGCATTTTTGAAAAATACGTAAGACTTTGTGGGATAATGTGTAACGGCCTTTAGTAATAGTGCAAAAATATTGCAATCATTTTGTTGAGTGATGAATTCAAAATTTGCAGCCTCACCAGTATTGCCACTTTGTTGGTAATTACTCGAATTTGGTATAGTTTTTACTCTCGTTGGTTGAGCGTTAGTAATTTCTCTTAGGTGTAATTCAGTATTATTTGAAATTATTACTTCAGATACCCAAATAAAATCAAGATTCGATTTCAGCGATGACATTTATTTCTTTTTATATATTGTTGATAAAAAATGCACAGTCTTCTGAACCAAAGTCTCGGTTTCTTTTAAGAAAAAGACTTCAATCATTAAATGTATATTTTCAAAAGTTTGGTAATAAATGTCGCAAGATTGACTCTTAGATTTGGATAAATATGAATATCAAAGTGATTTAGAACCTGGAGTTTATTGAAAAAAATTATTCAAACTACAAACTAGCCTGGGGGTAGAAATGTTTCCAATATTCCAACATATAATAAATTTTATTTGTGTCTGGAGACTTTCAAATGCTTTTGTTTGGAGAATATTTAACGCCCTTAACAGTTGTAAAACTGAATTACGAAAGGGACAGTTGTATAAAACCCTGCTGGCATTTAGTTTACTAAATATGGTATCAAGGGTGTTTGTTAATACCATGAAACTTAAAATGGTAGGAAACACATAACAAATGAATTTTAATCGCAGATTAATACACGGCATTACCATTTAAATAAGATTTCAAGCAAAAAGGCACCGCGCCTGTACTTGACGAAACGCATTGCAAACGTCCAATTTTGTTTCTCTTTTTCGAGCATTGCTGGCTGCGTGTCACGAATAAAATGAACAATGTTGACCTCCAAGGCGTCAATTGTTGCTGGTTTATCAGCATAAGCCAGTGACTTCACAGACCTACGGAAAATAATCAAGAGGTGTCACATTGCACGCCCTTGAAGTCTAATTAACAGTTTATTTTCTCTAAATCAACACATCGCCTTCCTTTTTGAAAAAAGTTGCGTCATTTAGATCATAAAGTCGCATATAAGTTGCGAAAATTGATGGCTGATTTTCAAAGTTAATTTGTATAATTTGGTGTCATTGTTCAAGCATGAATCTATCTATCTATGATGATGTGCCTGAGAAAAAGTGAGAGCAGTATGACGTTTGACAGCTAACCTTTCGTAAGCTCTTTTGGGCTTACAAAACACTCCTTATAAAGGAATGGCAAACAAAAACAATATTCGACAATTTGTTTTTGTTTTAAATGTATTTTTAATACCTATCAGGTGTAATTTCATTTAAATCGGGTTATTTTGCTTCATCTCAAGTGTAATTTTGAATTTTGTTGGTGGTAACACTTGGCCTCGCTAAACATGAGTGATAGTGATGTTAAAAAATTTTGCACTCAACAAAAAAAATAGTTTGATTTAAACAAAACCAATCATCAGCTTATTGCAACTTTTTTTTTCTTCACTCATTTGAGTGCAACTCAAATTGTTGCACTAAATTTAAAATTAAAAACTTGTATTTTCATCATTAAAGCCAATAATTATACCGTTATTGACAAAATTTCATTTTGTTTATGTTCTTTACTTATGCATATCCTCAATCAAAAACCATGCACATACAAAGTTACATTTTTTAAATTTTAGTGAGACAATATTTGTATGCAGGCTTTTTGATTGCATGTCCAAATTTTGCACTGTTTGATTTGAGTGCAGCTTTTTGATTCAAATCTGCGTTTATTATACTTAATTATACTTATTATTAGGGCAACCAAAAAAAAGCACTAAAAAAACAGTTTTAAGCTCTTAAAAAAAGCGTTCAAAAACATGAAAATAAGCTGTTAAAATTAAAAAAAAGCAATTTAAACTTGTTTATTTTTCACTAAATTCGTTTAATTCGTTGTTATAGTAAATTATAAGTTGATGCAATAAATTTTCGAAAAGAAAACTATGTCTGTTTGGAGTCAGCAAGTTCTTGTACATAGAAAAAGTTTTTCCTACGTCTACAGATTTTAAGGGAGCATATTTAAAATTGAGCTTTTGCTCTGAAGTATATTGGACTGATAATTCCGCTTGCCTCCCAAAATATCCCCAATATTTTTTAATACCGAAAATCCTTCATTTTTGAATGAAACTGATTTAAATTTTGTATTAACTTTGTCTCCTATATCCCTTGGAACACGTAACATTTTTCTTACGGTCCATAACTATGTTCACTTAGAAAACCAATGAAAGATTTTTTGTTTTCAATTTTGTTACAACTTCGTGTAAAACCCCAAAATTTTCAGAAATAACCAATTCTTGATATAATGGCTAAAGTATATTAAAAAAGCAAGAATATTAGACGTAACTATACCAAAAACAGAGAGAAGGGGAACTAACAGACGTTACATTATACAAAAACTATATTTAAAAAGAAATAAGACGTTACAAAGTATGATGGTAAAAGACGTTACAGACTGAGGAATTTGATCGTAACAATACAGCTATGGAATTTTCGAAAGAAAAAACTTTAACAAGCAAATAATATAATAAATTGAAAAAAAGGCTTAATACTAAAAACATAAGCACATAAAAATTATACACAACACTATAAAAAGTACGTTACAGTACCGCTAAGACAAATTAACATACAAATCAAGTAAGAAAGTATAGTCGGTCAAGACCGACCGTATGATACCGCCCACCACAGTTTTTATAAACAAGTTTCGAGAGTGTACGGCTTCATGAATATGGATCTATCTATGTTTTAAATTTCACTAAAATCGGTTAAATAGTTACTGATGGGCAGAAATTCACCCTATCTCCCCTCGTGGTCCTATTTTTTAAAAAATTCATATCTTACGTGTCCATATAAATATGGTTATATCTACATATGTCTTAAATTGCATTAAAATTGGTTTGATAGTGGGCACAAAGACCCTCTTCCGGAAAGCAGCTTGTATTGGGGCTATATTAAATTATGGACCGATTCGCCCTTGTGCCAATTAGAACCCACGTACATAATCTCATTAAATTATCTTTAAAATTGCGACCTGTACTTTGCGCACGAGGTTACATGGACAGCCAGCCGGACGGAGATCTTTAGATCGACTCAGAAAGTGATTCTAAGTTGATCGGTATACTTTAGGACCAATATTTTAAGGTGATTCTCACATCTCACATAATACCCTCTCCACTCTTTAGTGTAGGTATAATAACATTCAGATATAATATAGGTTTTTGGGATGATATTGTTCAAGGGAAGCACAAAATATTACCATAACGTTGAACGATTTTTTTAACCAGAGTTGTTACAGCAAAGAAATGGCTGATTTTTTAGTTTTTATAAAAAAAAGTTGCACATAAAAAAAATAATAACGATTTTTGCAAAATTTTATTAAATAAGTTTTTTTCGTATGAAAAAAATGAAAAATTATCTTAAAATGGCAAAATAAGTAAAAAAAAGCCGATATCGCAAAAATAACTAAAAAAAAGCCGATATTGCCAAAATAAGCAAAAAAGGCCCTAACAAATATTGCTCATTTTCTTTGTTTTTTTATGATCGGAATCTGTGTTCAATGAAAATCTTTTTATCTTGTAAACCAAAAAATAAGCATTTGCTTTTTTTTGGTTGCCCTACTTATTATACTTTATTTATACTTTGGACATGCCAACACACAACTACACCCAAACGTCAACATTTGCAGACGATACAGATTTTCAACGCGTGCACGAAACCCGTTATGAAGCATCTCGTTACTTACAGGATCATATATTTCAACTAGAAATATGATTAAAACAATGGAGGATAATGGTCAATGAGCAAAAATGCGGACATATCACATTCACCTTGCGTCAGGAATCATGCCCCCCTATTAAAATCAATAATCAAACAATTCGTCAACATTCGCATGTAAAATATCTCGGTATACATCTGGATCGGCGATTAACGTGGAAATGCCAAAATTAACTCAAATTAAACTAAAAGCCATTCAAATTCATTGGCTTATTGGAAGAAATTCTGTCCTTAGTCTCGATTGCAAGCTTCTACTCTACAACTCTATCTTAAAGCCAATCTGGTGCTACGGTATTGAACTATGGGGCACTGCCTCGGCCTCTAATATAGAAAAAATTCAAAGGCGCCAAAATAAACTTCTTCGAATAATCACAGCCGCTCCCTGGTATATTAAAACTCAAAAATTCATAATCATCTCAATGTGCCGCTAGTTAAAACTATGACTACAAAATATGATTACTTACCCTATCAGATGAGCTACTACTATGTGAACAGAAACCGTGATGACGAAATTTGTTGTCTGGCACTGGCAGGACACAAAACAAAGTATTAGGATAAGATTTGATTAATTATTGTTAGTTCATATTTACTATATGAAGTTTCAATAAATAAATATTGAAAAAAAATCTGCGTTTAGTGATAGTGAAAAAATTTGCAATATCAATAAATTTTTTTAGTGTTAGGGTGTGTGTGAAACGGTAGCAAAGTACTCATGGAAGTAAAATTTTGACACTATTGAGGTGAATAAAATTTCACTAGCCCTGGGGGCTAGTATAAATTTTGACATTAGTGTAGAAATTTTTGACAACCATAAAATTATTTTTTTTCTTCAAAATTGTTTAACCAAAATGAAAAATAATATGGAAGCAGGACCAGCGGCAAAAAAATTAAAAAGAACCATACAACATGTAAGTATTTACATATGTATAAGCTTTTTTGCCCACACTTTTTGTAAAAATTGTTAATAGGTATATCAGAACGAATTCATCAAATAGTTGGGACGATCTCATTTCCAACAGAATTGAAATGATTATTGGTAAAAACTTGATTAATTTATTCATTTTCACAAAACTTCTAGTAATTGTTTTTTTCTTTATGTCAAAATTTTACGTTGTCAAAAATTTTACAATTTCACACATCACAAATATGAAAATTTTCAACCACAAACAAATTTCATTTCACCATAGAACTTTGCTACCGTTTCACACACACCCTTAGTTAAAAAAAAAGCAATCGTCACTAAAGCTGGTAAAAGAGATTGCAAACTAATTTTTTTGCAGTTTTATTTAGTGGAACTGCCGATTTAAATCAATATTTAGTGCACTACCCCCAACTATGATATTTATGCAATGCACAAAGTGTTCTATTCTGTCGTTTTGGTGCTATTTGCTATAATTATTTTGTGAATTGGGTAATTATTTTAACAAATAGAAACTGGGAATTATCTCCTTTCGTAGGTTACTTTATATTATAGTCTGGTAGTGTATAAAAGTCATTCCTAAAAATGTAAGGAATAGAACTATTACAAAAAAGCTTTATAAAATACATAACTGAAATGTAACTCATAGAATAAATTCGAAAAATAAAAAAAATTTTGAATGTAATTATTTTAAACAAAAATTTTTTTCATTAATTATGTGTGCTAAATTCCCAATATTCATTCATTGATTAATGCACTGAAATTTATTGTTGGGGTATAAGCTTGTTCCTAAGCGCTTTTCATTGGTTGCTTAAGCCAAATCATCATGAAACCTTTTCCCAAAAACTTTGGAAAAGCTAAAGATATTTTTCTTACATTCCCTTACAATTGGTTGGTCTTTTTCCTAATCAACCAGTGAAATCCGCAAAGGAACTAGCGAAAATAACTTTGATAATTATTTGTATTTTCAAAAAGTGTCCTTTTCAGCGAAACAGTGTCTTGTTAAATTTATACATATGTTTTTATTTTCTTTTTGCCAAAACAAAAAAGTACCATTCCAACAAAAATTTACTTTTTTAAAAAAACCCATATTTGAAAAATTTGAATCATCCGTTTAGTACAAATTAGCAACAAAACACACAAACTTAAAAAAAAACAACCGTTTATCCACTTTAATTTGCAAGATTTTCTACACGCTCCCTCTTCTTTTTTCTAAAAAAAAAAAATCAAACAAAAACTCAGGAGAAAAAAGAGGCAAACAAAAGATTGGAAATGTATACCCACTTGACCCATTCATCATTGAATAAGTAAGTGCTTGTGCTTGTTGAATAAATGGCAGCGGTACGGCAAAAGAAGCAGTTGGACTTGAAGAGCATGAATTAAACTTTTGTAAGGTTATCAAAAAGTAAACAATGTTTTCTTTTTATGATTTCACCTTCTACTTACCTTTTTTTTCTTGAACCGTTTTTCTTTTTGAACAAATTACTTATTTTTTGTTGTTGCTTTTGTTGTCGCTTTTGCTGTTGTTTTTGGGAGGTAAACAACCATTTTATTGTTAAACCATTTGAATGCTAAAGACATGCTTGAGCAGAGACCAAAGTGCATGTCAATTCTCTGCGGTCAATTGTTGGCATTAATGGGTTTAAACTTTGAAGATAAAAAAATTTTAATGTTAAGGCCATTGATAAAAACAAAAATGCCAACGGAAAACATGAAGTGGAGACCCAAAAATACTTCTTGAAGGTCGCCAAAAAAACTTAATTTTTGCTTTATTGGTTTTTAGGTTAAACAAATTTTATAAATTTAAATATTCTTTAAATAGGCATTTTAGTCTTTAAGTTGGTTTTAATTAGTAAGCATTAAAATAATGTCTGCAACTGCAGATTTAAGAGCGGCTGCTTATAATTACGAGCATTTAGCAGATCCTAGAACCCAGGACTGGTTGTTGGTGTCATCATTTAAGCCCATATTGTCATGGGTTTCTTTATATTTAATTATGATATTTTGTTTGCCCAAAGTTGTAAAAAGGTAGATTTTTTTTATTAAGATAAAAAATTATCTAAAGTCCCTACAAGGGCAAGTTCTATTAAGTATTTCCCTTTGTAACCTCAAGATTCTTTTATTTCAGCCATAAACCCTTAAAACTACAAAAAGTTCTTATTATCTACAATTTATCGATGGCATTTTTAAATTTTCACATATTTAAAGAAGTCATCATAAATGCCAGGCATATGAATTACGATTACTGGTGTCAGCCCTGTCGAGTCATCTATTCAGATCATGAATTTAAGGTAAGTCCAACCAAACTCGACTATATTTTGATTCAAGATTTTCTTTTAAATTACATTTTTAGTTGGCCTCTGCTGTTTGGTGGTTCTTTTTCTCAAAACTTTTAGAATTTTCCGATACTTTATTTTTTATTTTACGGCACAAATGGAATCAACTGACCCTTCTCCATATTTATCACCATAGCACTATGTTTCCTTTATGGTGGATTGCGATTAAGTGGGTGCCAACAGGATCATGTAAGTAAACGAATATATTTAAAAGATTTTCGGAGACCTGCTTAAAAACTAGATGGGTTAACAAATATTTGTTAAGGAACGTAGTGCTAAATCATTCGGATCAAAAAAAAATTGTATAGCAAGATCTTAACAAAAACGTTTTAATTGTACGATCTTAATTTTCATCTAATTCCTGAGCTTTGTGTATCTAAATAAGATGTGTTCATAAACTTTAATAGCAGAAACTTGCAAGGAGAGAGTAAATTAAAAATTACTTCTCAGTTACTCAAAAAAAATAAAAAAGTGAATGAACACCAGCAAAAACTAGCAAGTTAGGCATATCGAAAGTATTCAGCTGTCAGATACGAGATAATTTCTTCCTGAATTCAATTGCTTTGAACTATTTAAAAACTAGGGGAGATCATGCGAGAGATCTAACAAACTATATGTAGTCTATGGAATGTTTGAACTCACACCTCCTGTGTAAGCTCTTTTGTATCGAACTCATTATTACAGCAAGTCATCAACAAACACGTAAGTTTGATTTCAAATTGAAAATGATTTGAAATCAAAAGACAAACGTTTGATAATTATTAAAAAATAATTTGAAAGTCACACATTCTCAACAAAAAAGAAAAATTATTTTCAAATTGAGAAATGCATTTATTTTCAACTTACTTTCAAACGTTTTTTTTTTTATTATAAATAGTATTGTGGTTATTTTTGTTGAACTGTTTATGGTTTTAAATTCAAACTTTGATATTTTTAATTTTCATTAAATTATTTTTATAAAGAAAAGAATTTTACAACATGAAATTCATTAAAATTTATTGATAATTTTTCATTCTTGACTGCCGCGGGGCTCGAACCCAGGCTTTCGCGGACAGGTTACCCTTACATATTTCAATTGTAACCACTTAATCTCTACTCTTTTAATTTTAATTCATTATATTTTTAAATAAACTGTGTGCTAAACATTCGGCCCCATAAAAAGATGAAATCGTGTTATTTCCGTCCTCAAATTCTTGGAAAGACGAAATAGTTGGCTTCATTTTGTTTTGAGGATTACCATGGCTTAGCGCCGAGATCGTATAAAAAACTTATATTTTTATCACTTTACTTTTAGTTTTTTACTAACAAATAATTTATACTTTTTCACAAGAAATTAATGTTTTCTAAGGGCGAATTCACTTCATGTAATATGTAATTTTTCTTTAATTGTAAAACGCATTTAACTTAAATCGTAATTTTCTAATGCTTACATTTATTTTTCGCTTCAGTCTTGGCAAGTTTACTTTTGATTTGAGAATAACATTTGATAACAATTTGATATCAAATTGATAAAACATTGTATGTCAAACGTTCATATTCAAATCATTATCAATTTGAATTCAAATGTAAATATCAAACAGTTGAAAAAGGTTTGCGAATTGTGTTTGATGTCAAATGATAAAGCCATTTCATATAAAATGTTTGACTTCGTGTTTGTTTGGTCGTTTGTGTTAGAGCGTTGTATGTGGTTAAAGCATGGAGAAGATTATGTTAATAGTTATTCAGACCAATCAGACTTATTGTATAGCAAAGAAAAAGTTGCTTTTTAAGCAAAAACTTCCTTTTTGGACCAACAAAAAGGTTATTTTAAAGAAAAACTACCTTCTTAACAAAAAATTCATACATATTTTAGAAAAAATCCGTTTTAACAAAAAGTACTTTTAGAAACTGGGAATTATTTCCTTTCGTAGGTTACTTTATACTTCATTGCTATCCAAAGGATAGCGTAGGTAAAATGTAACAAGAAGATACAATATAATAGTCTGGTAGTGTATAAAGTCATTCCTGAAAAATTGAAGGAATAAGACTATTACAAAAAAGCTTTATAAAATACATAACTGAAATTTAACTCATAGAATAAATTCGAAAAATAAAAAATGTTGAATATAATATAAAGTAACCTACGAAAGGAAATAATTCCCAGTTTATATTTGTTAAAATAGTTGAGTTAAATACATTCAATTTATAAAGTATCACTATCCAGTGTGACACAAAGAATGCTGACGAAGGCCGTAGCGGGCCAGAAAATTCATTACATTCTGCTGGTGTCTAATAATTGCAAATTTTTCTGTGCATACAATATACTTCATTGCTATCCAAAGGATAGCGTAGGTAAAATGTAACAAGAAGATACAATATAATAGTCTGGTAGTGTATAAAGTCATTCCTGAAAAATTGAAGGAATAAGACTATTACAAAAAAGCTTTATAAAATACATAACTGAAATTTAACTCATAGAATAAATTCGAAAAATAAAAAATGTTGAATAAAAAGTACTTTTTTTAAAAAAATACCACTAATTATATATAATATATTTAATGGGATTTTGAAAATATTTTATTTTAAGATTTTGTTCTATACACTCTTAATTTCAGCATTCTTCCCAGCTTTAATAAATTCCTTTATCCACGTCATTATGTACACTTATTACGGTCTAAGTGCTTGTGGGCCAGTCATACACAAATATTTGTGGTGGAAAAAATATTTAACAGCTTTACAGTTGGTATGTATGTTTAAATATTTCCAATTTCTCTTTAACTGTTTATAATTTAATTATGTATGTATGAATGTATATTTTATGTTCTTTTACCTATTGTGTTTTTTTTATATACTTATCTATGTATATTTGTTGTAGGTACAATTTATCATTGGCTTGTTGTGGGCTCTGCAAGCCATTGCCACTCAATGTGATTTTCCATTATGGATCAACTGTGCCACCATTGTCTATATGATTACATTTTTAATACTTTTCGGACGCTTTTATAGGCGAAAATATTCGAAGGCGTTTTACAAAAAACACACAAAATCAATGTTATAATTAAGTTATAGGAATTTATACTAATTTGATACCAAGAATTTTTTTTTAATGTAATATACCAAAAAACGTGTTTAAAATAAAGAGGTGTCTACGACGTGATGTGTTGTTTAAATAAAAAATATGCTTTAGTTTATTTGACGGGAAATTATAATGTCCATTTTGGGAAAATTATCTATAAAAAATCTAATTAAGTGTCAAAAAATAAATTTAAGGAGTTTTTTTTTTGAAAAATGTAAACAGGAACGTAAAAAATAAAATGTAATGGTGCTTTATGTTGAAAGTTGTTTTGTATATAAGTACAAACTTTAGTTTGTGCTAAAAATATCAAAACCGTATTATCTCTTTAAGGTCCTAATTTTGTGTTAAATACAAAAAAAGCTTTAACACAAAAATAAAACAGCTCAAATGAATTCACACATACATATAAACACACAAAAACTCTTTTGTTAATTAATTGTTAGAACGACAAAAAAAAACAAGTACCAATTTATCTAACAATCAGGGTTCTCAGCACGGTTTGACGATTTTTGGGTTCAAAAAGGGCCCATCGACCCTATGACGATTCTCTATACTAGACGATTTTTTATATGACTAAATTTGTACTAGTTTACAAAAGTTTTTAGTATATTTTCACCTTTTGGAAACTTTAATTTATTTGGTTGGCATTCATTTTTATGTTTTAGCAGTTTATAGTACAAACACGCACATTGTTTGCGTCTCTTTTGTTCGTTGGTCCCGTAAGGGTTCAGTTAATAGAAAAATTTTGAACTATTTATTTTTTTTTTAAGCGCTTCACAGTGCGAAATTTCTTGAGTTTAGCGGAACTTAATTATTTAAACCAGTTCTATTTGTGATTTTTTTAAATTTTTAATAAAAATTAATGTGTTTTTTTTTAAGTCTTTGAGTTTATTTACGTTTTTAATTATAGAACAATTAAAAAAACATCTATTCAGAACTAGTCTCATTGCAATCGTCTGAAGACTCGTAATCAAATCATGGGTCTCAGTGAAAATAGCAAATCCACTAAATAATCTGCTCCTACTTGACCAGCCCTCCCTAGAAGGCACTATTACCTCTGGCAACCGACCAAAATCCACCCTAGTGCCCACATAATCAGTGAAGCTGGGCGATCCCAGGCAATAGCCATCATAGCCCAACAATCCTAACTCCCTCAGGCTAAGAATGCTCCTGGCTGCCATTATAATCACATACCGCTCAATAGGCAGAAGATGCAGCATGATATCCAGAGCCGCTTGAGGAGTACTTCTCATGGCACCTGTCATGCCGATTGAAGCACACCTCTGAGCCTTATACAGAAGGTTCCTTTGACTAACCAATCTCAATGACTCCCACCAATCACAGCATCCATACGTAAGAATGGTTCTAACCACCGAAGTGTACAGCCAGGGCAATTCCACGCATGAGTCTACCATCAATGGAAAAAATTTATATCTGATTTTAGTAGTAAAAATAATTAAGTATGGTGGCAACATTATGTATGTTACTTTTAAGTTTTTATAGTGGCAACAATTTTTTGATATTTTTTTAAAAAATTTGATATTTTTTAAAAATTTGAATTAAAAATAATAAATTTTTTAAGTTTTTGAAACATTTATACTATTTCATATATTTAAAAAGGGTTTGTTTTGAATTATTTTAGTTTCAATGTTTCAATGGATTCTAACTTATTATTAGTGATTTCGTTTGGGTGGTGTTTATATTCAAAAATAGCATTTTAACTAGTTCATTAATTACAATTTTGTATCTTTCAAATAATTTTAGATTTCCTATTTTATTCGCTGTGATTTCAGTTCTAACGTCTCATGTAAAAATACTGACTTTTATACTACACAAAGTGAGTGTAGTGTCAGTCACGTTTTGAGCTGTAGTGTCAGTCACAATTTATGTTATCAGCAAATATTTTTTGAAATAACTTACCGCTTTTATTTCAGCATTTTATAATAGTTTGTTTCTTGAACTTTCGATAGAAACACGAATAAAAGTTATTACGATAGTGCAGAGGAAGATAATTGAAGTTTAAAAACACTCTCGAAAACGACTTCCTTTTGCATGTAGTGTTAGTCATGTTTATATTTTACTAAATAAATGATATTTTAAAATATCAGTGGTTGCTATTCTTTTCTCTATCGGATAATTGCTGAAACTGCTACATCATCGCCATGTTTAAATTGATACTAAAAAAATATTACTAATCGTAATATAAGACAAAACAAAACGCAAATTGTGTCAAATGTAGAGTAACAGTGCAGCCACACGATCAAGATTTTCTTGATAGTCTTTTACATATACTATTTGTCAAAATTAACAAAAATTGAAAGTTGTGACGTAGGCTGCATTCAATTTTTGAGCAATTTACATTCAAGATGTCATCAAGAAAACAATTTATAAAGGCAAACGAAAAATTTGCTCACTAACCTTGAAATCAGCTGTTTTCTTGAACGTAAATTGAAGCACTCTCTGGAAAGAGAATTTTAAAGGAAAGTTCGTTTCAATTTTTAAAAGTATGAGTGTATTGGTAGAAAAGTGTGAGAGTATTAAAACTTGATAGGCATAACTTGATCGTGTAACCCTCAAGTAAGTCACATGTGGAATGGCCCCCCACATACTTAGCACTTTCAGACAGTCCAAGCTCCACTCCCCCTAGTACCGGCAGCCTTAAATGCTCCACCTTGTACTTTCTAGTAAAAAGAACCAACTCCGTCTTCTCTGGATATACACCCAGTCCCTTATCCCTCGCGCATGCCAACAGTTCGCCCAGCGCCCCTTGCATGACTTCGGCAGAAACTTGCCCGACACCAATATCACTACATCATCCGCGTAGGCCACGACTTTCCAAACCATTCTGTCAAAAAGTCTCAGAACGACATTAACGGCCAGGAGCCATAATAAAGGAGAGAGAACTCCCCCCTGTGGGGTCCCCCTAGTTACCAGTTTCCTCAAACGTTCGTTTCCCCAGTCCGAGTGAATAACTCTGCTGCTAAGCACCATAGTTATCCATTCGACCAAGGCGTGGTGAGCGTCTAAAATCTAAAATCAGGTCTAAAATCCTTGGGTTTAGAGTGACCGGTTCTACCCGCCTTGGGAATAAAAACTACCCTGACCTCCCTCCACCCTCTAGGAATGTACCCGAAATCCTAGATATTCTGTAGCATCGCCGGAAAAATGCCATCCGGTCCCGCCGAATTGTAGTACTCAAATGTATTAACCGCCCATGTTACCTTATCCATGGTAATCACATCCCCCACCGTCTCTCTTTCCTCACCGCCTAAGTCCAATTCAGAGAAGGGGTCACCACATACAACCTGTTCCCCCGACCCAGGATCCACACACCCCGGAAAGTGAGTATCCATAAGCAGACAGAGAGATTCAGAGCCAGATTCCCTCCATGAGTTGTCCGGTCTCCGAATAAATCCAGGGACTACCGGGGCCTTGGATAAAATTACCAATTGTGGCTAAGTTAGAAAAATTGGAATTCTAAATGATCACTTTCGGTTTTGTAGTTCGTTTTTAGTCCTTTTCAAACGTTTTTTTTTTTAATTTTTACCCAACACTCAGGGGATTCCCCCTACAAAGACAATTAATTCATTGTAATGGTATTAGGAAAATAGGTTGAATAGGCTTGAAGACTTCTGCCGGGAATCTATTTTACATACGGCTAGTTCGACCAAGAAACGAATTTTCTCAGTAATGCAATACCTTCGACAGTCGACAACGAACGGATGTGATGTGCCGGAAAGGCGAGTACTACGGGTATGCACCAGCGATGAACACCAGGGATGAACACAAATTAACTTAGTTGAGATTAATTTGCGAACGGATGTGATGTGCCGGAAAGGCGAGTACTACGGGTATGCACCAGCGATGAACACCAGGGATGAACACAAATTAACTTAGTTGAGATTAATTTGCAAAACTGTTGTAAATATTAACTTTTAAGTTTACCACATAACAAGTAAATAGTACTTAAGTAAATAACACTTAAAACAATCTTACTAAAAATTTTTTTTTGCATCCTGTTTTTAGACATTTTTTACTTCACTACCAAAAAAAACGCTTTCTGTCTCTTTCTTCGAAAGCTGTCTTCGCAACTGGTTTTGGCCTTTTCCAAACATCACTTTTTCACCTCTTGTGTACACACAAGCCACATTCAGACGATGCTCCAAAGAATAAAAAGAGCACCGAAACCAGAGGCTTCAAGATAGACCTTGAAGCACCTGCCCAGATATGGGAGTTGTATACAATTTTCTGTCGGATATGTGCGGTATAAATAGTGAAGAGATCAGACGGAGTTAAGTAACTCTTGCACCGTTTTAAAAAATCAAGGCACTTGAATGCTTCTTTCGACACTTGAAAAACATGTTGGTTCCAACGAACATCACAATAGACATTTATGCCTAGTACATTAAGAGTGTTTAATTCCTCAATAGCTATACCACCCATGGATGTAAATAACGCTGACTCCACAAGCCGTTTGTGGGTCAACATAAAAAATTGGTTCTTACTAGCATTAAAAACCCCATTTGGGGATTGTCATGGTTGAGTGTGTCGTTCATGTTCTGCATCAAAGCTTCAACCTCAGTAAGGCTTGGTCTATGATTAAAGGAAAATGAAGACAAAAACTGCTGTCATCTGCGAAACAATAGATAGGATTGGATGTTAGACCTAGTAGTCGTTAAGAAAAATTGTAATAGAAAGAACAGAGCCTTTCGGTACGCAATATAAATCGAGAGAAATCACTACCGACACCAAACGCAATAAGCTTTCAAACAAGAAGGCCTATCACATATAAGTGAATTAGACTCTAGATGATAAATCATGACCTTCGAGAGGATAGAGCGAATTTCTATTAGGCGGTAGTTTTCAGGGTTTGTAGCCTCACCCTTTTTTGGGACTAGCTAGACGTTGTCAACCTTCCAACAAGAAGGAAAAACTCCATCCCTGTACGAGCAGCTAAATAATGTTCCCAAAAGCAAGACAACGAGAATTCACACTTCTGCAGGAAGGACTACAGCCGTAACAACATCCGGCCCCGGGGACTCGTTTATGTTGAGCTCTTCAAGGATTATTTAAACTGCACGTGCTCGAAAAAATATCTTATGCATATCAACGGATAACCTTTCGAGTTCGGGCGGTGGTTTATTGCTTTCCGGCAAGTATGCATTCTTTGTAAAAATGTCGCTAAAGCAGGGTCTGTGAATATTTGTTCATTCATTATGAGAGTTGGAATGGATGAACTTGTATTATTCTTAAACCTTTTAACAAATGACCAAAAGGTCATACTACCCCGCGGAGCAGCCAGGACCTTAGCACGCAGTCGCTGTTCATAAAGAAGCTTTTCATGTTTGAGTGCTCTGATACATTTGTTTCTCTCCTGTTTACGAAACGCGTCAGTAAAGGTTTTGTCATCACGTAAATTACTGAGCGTATCTTCTGTGTATCTGACTGCATTCCTGCACGTCTGATTAAACCAGCACTTATGTTTTAGCTTAGTCGAAATTAAGTCCAAGTAGTTGTAGGAGTTCATCCTGTTTAAAATTGGGCTCCTTTAGACGAACCCGAAGTGCAAATTTGTGTCCTGATTTGGAATTTAACCCAAAAGGGGTTTAATTCCGCATCACTACAGCCTAAATGTGGCTGAAGTTGGAACACAACATTATCACGAATGAGAAACAACAAGTTAGAGTGCTATATTCGGCTGTGCCGAATCTTTGATACCCTCCACCGACAGTTCGAATGTTTAAGGAGTAATATCTGTATGATGTCTTTTTATTATTATTATCTTAAACTGTGACGATTTGTTATTAATTATGGTTTTAGGAGACTAAACTGTTTTCCGGGAGTAGGGCATATATGGGGCCTAGGGTAAATTATGCACCGATCTTCACGAAAGTTCACAGTATCATTTATAGTCCTATAAAATTGTGACGAGCCAAAATTTGTTATGATTGCATTATTTTTTACGGTTTTAGGCGTACTAAACTGTTTTCCGGGAGTAGTGTTTATATGGGGCCTAGGGTAAATTATCGACCGACCTTCGCGAAATTTTACAGTGTAATTTCTAATCGAATAAAACTGACTTGTGCAAAATCTTATGTCATTCCGTGCATTTTTGCATCATTTATGTTAGTTTTTGTAACAAAATTATCAAGTTTTTGAAGGTGGTGGTTCCACATTTTGATTCATAGCTCTGGTCCTACTGAACCGATTTTGCTGAAATTCAATCCCAAACTGCTTAGGATAACTACAAGCAATTTGACACCTAGTTTGTTTATTTCTTTTGAGTTTTTCGAAAGTGAGCGTGTTTTCAACAGACGGACAGACGGACAGAAGGACAGACGGACAGACGGACAGAAGGACAGACGGACAGACGGACAGACAGACGGACATGGCTAAATCGACTTAGAATTACTCAAGCAGCCAGAATATATATACTTTATGGGGTCTGAGATGAATAATAAAAAAGTTTCACACGGAATGACAAACTTAGTATACCCTCTTCACAACTAATTGTGGTGGAGGGTATAAAAAGGGATAGAAATTGATGCAATGGTATTTTAAAATCCTGTGAATCAGCATCCCCTTTCTAACAGGGTTTCGCATGATATCGAATGTGAGCATATACAAAGAGGAAATTTTCCCTCAGTCCACGTATGTTGCAGAAATCTAAACGAAATCTGCATGCCATATTGAGGAAAAATTCTAATTTATATTCCTGATATTGATACAAGTGGCCTTGCACCGGAATTTTTGTTACGCAAGCATTGCTTAATGGTACAAATCCAGTGGCATGTTTATTTATATAAATTTCTGTCTCCAAAATTTGTTTAAATTGTTTCATTTTTATACATCAAATAAATGTTTCATTTTACAAACGGCAGTTTTCTCCATTGTAATATAAACAATTTTCCAAAAACATTGATATTTGTGAATGTTTAACCGGTAAAAGAATGTATGAATTTAAATAACTAAAATTGGATTGACCTAATGGGATACATCCACGGTTGGCAGATTTGACCATTTTTCGTCATTTTGACAATTTTGGGGTCCAAAAATGGCCCATTGAAGATTTGCTGATATCCTGCAGATAACGAGACTAGTCCATACATGCATGTAAAGAGTAGTCCATAAAGGAGTAGGAGTACTCCAAAACTACTCCAAATATATGGGTAAAAGGTGGTCCATTTAACATTACGATGTCCTAGTAGGGGACCATATAACCCACCGAAGTAGTCCCTAAACTACTCCATGGAGTACTAAAGTGGGTTAGTTTTAAAAGTACTCCATGTCACTACTGAATGGAGTGCACTTAAGGGGTAGTTTCAGACTTACTCCATGTCACTACTCCATGGATTAACTAATAGGGTTAGTTTTAAAACTACTCCATGCCTCTACGGAATGGAGTGGACAAAAGGGGTAGCTTGAAAACTACTTCATGCCACTACAGAATGAAAGACTAAAAATATCTTTACGATTAAGCTTTTTTAATTTTGCTTATTAAAAATAAAATAATAATAAAAACAATCCCTTTCTCACCCATAAAATATATTTATACATCGTCACCTTAAAGACGAAATAACCTATCTGCAGTTTTCAAAAGTTTACATGAGAGGGAAAAACGTTATAAAATTGGAACTATGTATTTACAATACTGAAACGAAAATTACATATTTTGATTAAAATGAAACCAGAAATATATATCGGTTGAGAAAATTGTGTTTTTCTAAACACAGCTTAAGTTATGTCACTTAGGTTTTTTGGAATTGTAATATACATATAAATATTATATATACATTAAATAATAACAGTTATAGTTTCTTTTACTGGTTTAAGCAAACAAAAGTAGTTAATGTTTGTTTAAATTACACTAAGCAACAAAAGTGGTTGCTTTTCTCTTTTTTTTAGCTCGTAACGGTCCTCTAGGTACAAAAACTTTGTCATTTGTAATATTACATGTTCAAAATTTTGCACACATATGCGTTATGATATAGGAATAAAAATCCATAAAAAACTCAATTTTGAAATTTTTGCAGAAAGGTTATTAGGTCTTTAAGATGACGATATGTATACGGTGAAGGACTTAAGTATGCATGTAGTGTAATTTTGAAGAAAATGTTTATTTAATAAAAAAAATTTTTGTTCCATTTTTTTTAAATTATCCTTATAAAAAAACCTAAGTTAAATTAAATAATTTGTCGTTTCAGAAAAAAAACCTAAGAACTTAAATATAGTATCATATGTCATGCCTTTTTTCACAAATTTCACAAACTTTCCTCTTTCACTTTTAAATGAACAATTAATAATGGACACCATCAGGGCTACCAATGTGTAATACTGTAAACTATAGAAAAGTATACATCATGCAGTTGTTGGCAGTACTGCATGTTAATTTCTTATAACATGGTCCATTAGGGTGGCAATTATCTATATGGGAAAATTTTTTGAAGTAATCCCCCAGATTGGTTCGAATTGCTAAAAAAAATAGTCCCTTGAAAATTTGAGCTCAATCGGGTGAGTGGATAGGGTGCCCATAGCCCCCCCAAAATTTGCAAAATACCTGATTTTTGACTTAGATTGTCAATAACTTTGTTAATATTTATTTTACAAAAAAAAGGAAAGGAAAAAGTCGACCGTCTTCCAATTCTTATATCAAACGGAAACGTTGAGCAGCTGCTGGAAGTACCTGCTTTGAAGAGTTGTACTGGAAGAGTGGTACTGGAAGAGCACAAGCACTGGCTATTTGCAAATCGCTTTTTGAATGGGGTCTACACAATTATGTAAAAGCTTTGGTTTTCGATACGACAGCAGTTAATACTGGACGATTCAATGGAACTTGTTCCATAATTGAAAATATACTAGAGAGGGATCTGTTGTATTTTGCTTGTAGGCATCACATCTTTGAACTTATTCTTAAAAGCCAGATGGTCCTAATGTTCAAATATTTCAACGATTTCAGAAGTGTTGGCCATCATTAAACATTGAAAATTTCAGGATCGGTATCGAAAATGAGAAACTTAAAAATGCTATTAGGTTAGGTGATATAGAGAGAATTACAAATTTTCTTAATAAAGTTCTTCAGGACTATAGGGAATTTATCGAACTTGCTCTAATATTTCTCGGAAAAACACCAGCCCGATCCGGTATAAAATTTCGAGCTCCAGGTGCTATGCATCACGCAAGATGGATGTCAAAGGCAATATACACCTTAAAAATATTTTTATTTAGCAGAGGTTGAACTAAATGCTGTTTGCGATATTTCTATTCTTATTGTCAAAGTGTACGCTGAAGCCTGGTTTTGCGCTCCATCACCTATAACAGCTCCGTATCACGATTTTATGCTTCTAGCAGTATTAAGTCAAAATCGAAGTGTTGGAAGTGAAATTGCTACCGTAGCTTTGCAGTCACCTGTGGTATTTAGGCACAGAAAATGTTGCTTTGGCATTTTTTGATGAAAATGTACCAATCGAAACAAAAAAAAAAATGGTGAAAGCTTTGAAAAATGAATCTGATATAAACAGCAAAAAGGCCTTAATAGACACTCTGAACGTAGATGATGTTATCAAAAAAGGTTTTGCGCAGTTTGTGAATACAAAAAATAAAACATTTTTTTTGTTACTTTTTGTGGCCGAGTAACAAAAATTTTATCGAAGCTAAAAAAAATCTTTCAGGTTTAAAAGTAGTGAACGATACTGCTGAGAGGGGAGTCAAATTAATGCAGGATTACAATAATATTTTATCAAGAAGCGAAGAACAAAAACAATATATTTTACAAATTTTTAAGGATTACCGTTTACATTTTCCAAATTGCATTAAGGAAACTCTTTTTTAACTATACAAATTAAAACAAAAACCAAAAAAAAAAAAAAAAAAAAAAATACTTGCCACAAATAAAATTAAAATATCCACGTATCAATTTTTTTTTCTCATGTAACGAGTATACTTAAGTAAATGAAATCACCCATGTAAACATTTGAATAAATCCATGATTTTTAGTTTATTTTTTTTTTTTTAATTCAGTAGATATAAAGATACAAAAAAAATTGTGAGCAAAAGTTGCTCCTCTGAGTTTGATCTATAACTTTTACCAACAATTTTATTTTGTAAAATAAATATTAACAAAGTTATTGACAATCAAATTCAAAAATCAGGTATTTTGCAAATTTTGGGGGGGGCTATGGGCACCCTATCCCCTCATCCGATTGAGCTCAAATTTTCAAGGGACTTTTTTCGAACCAATCTGAGGCTTGGCGTGAAACAAATTCCAACTTTGGAAATAACTGGCAGCCTAATGGTCCATACTACAGTACATTGGACCATGTTGTAAGTAGTCCATTTAAGCCACAATGGACCACGTAGTCCAATATTATCTGTATTTGACGATTTTTCAAATAACACATTTTGTTCTAATTTACAAAAGTTTTAAGTATAATTTCGTAATATATAATACTTTCGTTTCGTTTGACCGTAATTAACCCGTATAAGCAGTTCATTATACAAATGTAAATATGTTTATTTGTTTCCACTTGGGATTCTGGTAATAGATCCATTTTTAAAAAATTTGTTTAAGTACTGGATAAAAATTTCTGATCAGTAAAATAGGTTTTCGTTATCTCTCAGTTCATGTGGCGTACTTTTTTATGAATGATAAAAGATCTTATTCGAGTCACGTCTCTAATTCGAGATGCTTAAGCTTGTTTAACATATTCAAATATATGACATCCCGAACAATACAAAACAAGCAAAGTCATCTGTTATCAAGCTCCGAGAATCAACTTACATAAATCGAGCCCTAAGTCGTTTTTGGTAATAGATTAAAGAACACAGGTTGTGTGTTACTTAAATCTTTTACAAAAAACGACTCACTCGATAACGACAACGCCTTACACAATAATGCCGAATAGTTAAGTTATATTCAGACATAAAAATTATTTGATGAAAAAACAACAAAAAAAATATGACCAGCAAATTTATCAAACTTAAACTTTATTTTTAACAATTTTTATTTACTTACTTAACTTTATTTGTAAGAAGATAATTTTATAATCTAATTTATAAACTGTTAAATGATGTTGTTCTAGCGAAACGTTTTGCCGCAGCAAATTATTTTTTAATAAAACTAGTGGTTACGTGTAGGACGTCAAATATTTAATAGGTGTGAACATTGCTTTAGTGTTTTTTACAATGACGATTTTAGTAACTTACTGCCTGTTCTTATAACGCGAGTGCAAAAGTGACTCGCTTAAGCAACATTTAAAACAAAAGTTAAACGAGTCAATTTTGCGCTCGCGTTCTAAAAACAGGCAGTTAGTTTGACGCTTTTGAGGATTTTATACAAACTTGCCGATTTTTAACACATTTTATCTGGCGGCTATAGTTGCAGCCAGGGCCGCCAGATTTGACGATTTATCGTCATTTTTACGATTTTTTGTTCCGAAATTAGCAAAGTGCCGATTTGCTGATTTTTTTCTAAAAAGTGACGATTTTATTCAGTCTTAAAAAAAGAAAACTTTAATGTTTTATAGATAATTAGCAGCGCAGGAAAAATTTTGTAAACAAGACAGCATTAATTTTAAAGTTTTTTTCCTAAAAAAAATTGATGGGGAAAATCAAAATTTCAAAGGAAAAAACTGCTCACTTTTTATTCACAATAAGCATTACTTAATGTGATCAAAACATTAAACCTTTTCCGCAGTTTTCTGCCAATGAATAGAGAATTTTGAGTAAAGTCAATTTAAATAAGGGTTGCCATCCGTCCTCTTTTCCCCGGACACCGTCCACTTTTTTTGGGTATCCGGGGCAGTCCTACTTCTTTTTCATCAAGTGTCCGGGGTTGTCCGGCTGTCCGGCAAATTTACAATGAAGGTGTAAACCTTCATTGTAAATTTGTTCCTGGATTTAAGTCACAGTTCACAAAATTCATTAAAAAAAAGATTAAGGTGCTCGGGTTTTTGAAGATAGGTATGATTTAATTGTTGGGGACGTAACGTGACAAAAAGAGTACTTTTTTTTGAATGTGCCCAAAATGGAGCTCCCAAAAAAAAATGGAACAAATAAGCAAAAGCAACCTTATCAATGTTCAAATAAATACTTATTGCTCAAATGATTATATTAAAATTTTATTTTAAGATTCTTTTTGGAAAGAAAAAAAAAATCATATCTTAAAAAAAGCACATCCCTCAAAGTTTTAGGATTTTTAAAAAACAGTTTGAAGTATTATATAAAAAAAAAATCAGCAAAAAAAGGGTTTTGACTTAGTCCATTTTTAAAATTTGATATTTTGCATATACATTTTTTTCAATATCTCTTTAAATTCATTAAAATCATTTAAATTCATTAAAATTAAAATCATCTTCGTATGTAAAGTAGTTTTCGAGATATTAAAAGAATAAACTCAACACATTCGACTTATTCGGCGATATTATGACAATTTGAATGACATAACTTTTGAAAAAAAAATTAAAAAATTGGTTTTCGTTGATATGTGTTCTTTATGGGATCAAATAAACCCTCTCGCCAAATTGCATTCAAATCGAAAGGGGTCGAGTCCCACTCTTGGTCGACTTGACATGGAATTACCCAAATTAAGTTTTTGTGTGCCGTCGTTAATTTTTTTAATATTAAGTTGTTTAAAAAGTGTCCTCTTTTTTCGAACAAATGTCCTACATTTTTTATGCTGGCGTCCTCTTTTTCTCAAAATAGAAATGGCAAGCCTAATTTAAATAAAACAACAAGCTAAAGTGCAATATTCATAATTTTATTTAAAATCGTACCAACCCTTAAATTCGAGTATGGAGACCAAGTGAAATAATGGACCGACTTGACTCTTTGTATACTCCTTACAAAGGAAAAAAATGTGAGCCAATTTCGATCGCCCTGGCACAAATGGAATCAGTTTTTTACTAAAATTATTTCATGTAAAAAACAAGTAATAAAGTTCAAAGATTATAAGAAGACATCATTAAGGTTTATAAGTAAACATATTTATGAGGTTTTTAAATCTTTAGCTATTAGTATTATGAATACTTAAATTATTAATAATAATTTGTATCCTTCAACACAACATGTGCTTTATTTTATATAAAAATAAAAAACATTAGAAATTTATGGGTAAAAATTAAAAGCAATCGTGGTCATTTGCTAATACCTCAAACATTTGTGTAGCGATCGAATTAAGTTTTAATAGCAAACTATTCCAGACTATACATGATATAAAAATATGAAAACCTTGTTACCATCATATGGGGTCTTCGGAAACCCCATTTCAAACAAGGCTTAATAGGGTGCATGGTTAATATTGCAGAAGTTGAAAGCGGAATGATTAACTTATAACTATAAAAACGAATTTTATATATTTTGATTTTGATCTCGTATGTAAATTAAATAAATACCTACCCAGCTAACAGGATGTTTGTTAGACGATTGTTTGATTATACAACACGAAAGAAAATGCTAGCTGGGCATGAAGTTATTATGTTTTTTTTTTTTTTTTTTAAATCGACAAAGTAAAAATTAAACAAAAAAAAATTGATAAAAAAAACTAAATTTTAAGTTGTCCGATTCTTTTGACGATTTTGCAAAACGAGAAAGACAATTTTTTTATTTTTTCTCAGAAAAATTACGATTTTTTCACAAATTTATCTGGCAGCCCTGGTTGCAGCATATCGATGGTTTTCTTCCGCAACCACGTTACTCGATTTTTTCCGATTTTTTATTTAACCGGAAACGTCATCAGTAAATACCGCCTTACAATTTTGCAATTTTTTTGTTTGGCGGAATATCGGAATTATTCCTAATTCTTGGATTATAAAAGAATATATAGCAAAAAGTTCAAATATTTGGTAAAAAAAAAGTATTTTGTCTCTCCTGAAAAGTAGTTGTTTTTGAGTTACGAGGTTGCGGAAGAAAACCACCGATATACCCTGCAGATAACGAGACTAGTCCATACATGCATGTAAAGAGTAGTCCATAAAGGAGTAGGAGTACTCCAAAACTACTCCAAATATATGGGTAAAAGGTGGTCCATTTAACATTACGATGTCCTAGGAGGGGACCATAAAAACCACCGAAGTTGTCCCTAAACTACTCCATGGAGTACTAAAGTGGGTTAGTTTTATAAGTACTCCATGTCACTACAGTATGGAGTACGCTAATGCAATAGTTTAAGCATTTTGCATTTTTTACTAATCGCCTTTTATGGCGTGCCCTGTAGTCTATTATTGCTATTATTTTTTTAATTTGTTTACCTTTTTTTCACAAATTTCAGAAACTTTTACTTTTAAACAAACAATTAATAATGGACACCATCAGGGCTACCAATGTGTAATACTGTAAACTATAGAAAAGTATACATCATGCAGTTGTTGGAAGCACTGCATGTTAACTTCTTATAACATGGTCCATATTACAGTAGATTGGACCATGTTGTAAGTAGTTCATTTAAGCCACAATGGACCACGTAGTCCAATATTATCTGTAGGGTAGGTACTTTAGAGCAAAATGTTTTTATAAGTCTTGAAAAAATAAAGATTTAGGGGAAATTGCTATAACATTGCAATAAACTTTTTAAATATACATACAAATATTTATCTTTTTTGTCAAAGCGGTTTGATTAAATTGCCTAAATGTCAATATTTAGAAAATACTTTGCAAACATATAGTTTTAAAGATTATTTTTGTTGCGAAACGGTATACAAAAATTAAATTACGTATTATAGAAAAATTCCCAAAATCATAAAATTAACCCCAACAAAATCCCCAACATCAAATTTTTCCCCCTCTTTTTCAAAATAAAATCCCCAGTTTGGGGATAAATCTCCGAACTTGTGAACTCTGCTGACAATGATGATGACGATTGCGAATTTGCGGTATAAACGTTAAAAGAAAGTATGTAGGTACGGATGTACATATCCATACATACATTTGCTAGTTTTACACCAAACACAGCAAATATGTATGTAAGTAGTATTTTCCCTTTAAGGCGGAAGAGATAAATAAACACTCTACACAAGTAAATGTAAAGCATACTTTTAGTATCAAATAAAAACCGTTAGTCTCTCAAAAATAAACTTCGAAGTTTTGCATTTATTATAGCGATTTCAAAATAAGCGTTTAAAGCAAGATTGATAAATTTCAAATAGTTTTAAAATCAATTTCTGAATTTAAGTCTTACTTTTTTGTTCAAAATACAGAAGAATATAGACTGGAAAAAAAGTGAAAACGCACTTGAAATCTATTTCTAAAAATACATAAAACGACATTATGGATTTCAAATCGTTTTTCTACAGCATACATAATTATTACTACAAGTCTCATTTATTTTGAATTAAAACCTTTGAAAAACACAAAATACCGAAATTTCTTTGAAAATTGTTAGTTGTTGGCCTTTTCTCTAAATATTGTTAATATTTAGGTGTGTGTTGGAATTGCAATTATTTAAGTCACGTACCTAATTCGATTTGTACAACGAATTCACAAAATATTTGAAACCAAAAGCTGAAATATACCCGCACAACCACGTAAGTTTACAAGGAAAAATAAGACTTAAGTTTTTCTTCAGTAATTAAGAAAACAGTAGTAATTTTCAAACAGTACTTTTAAATAAGTTTAGTATTTTTTATTTTGATTTGAGGAATTTGGGTATTAAAACAACAACTTAAAGAAAAGCACAATAAATAGAAAGTTGGGTAAATGGTCAATTAGTTTCAGTCAGGGCTGGGCAGTATTTGAAATACATGTATTTGAAATACGTATTTAAAATACAAATACGTATTTTGTATTTGTATTTTAAATACATGACGTGGAAGTATTTTGTATTTTAAATACATATCCAGCAAGTATTTTGTATTTAAAATACATACAATAAATATAAGTAGTTTGTATTTTGTATTTTAAATACATAAAAAAATGGGAGTATTTTGTATTTTAAAAACATAGTTTACAAAATATATTCTGTGAGTTTATTGATGGTTGATTGCATTTTAATCTACCAAACTATAAAAAAATATGGTGTCACTTTTCATCTTTCGTGAAAAAAGTTTCCGCACCGAAAGCGTTGAAGTTTTGTTTTTATTTTTTATTTTCATCATTAAATCAGTGGCTCTTGTCTTAAATCAGTTCGTTTTTGTTTTAATTCATATATAATCTTCAACATTAAACCATTTTTCATAAGTCTAATGCAAAATCGAAAGGGTTTCAATTTCCAAAAATAAAATTTACACATAATATGGAGTTTTAGGAATCGCTTACGGTGCGGAAACTTTTTTCACCGAATCAGCTTAAAAAACAGTTTTTTATTATCAGAACAAAATTCCCCACATGGCGCTGGAGTGGTATTTTGCACTCAAAAAAAAGTTATGACCTTAATGTACATGACGTAGAAGTATTTTGTATTTGAAATACGTACAATAAATGAAAGTATTTTGTATTTTGTATTTTAAATACATACAGGATGTGTAATTTTTTTGTATTTTGTATTTTAAATACATACAGGATATGTTAGTATTTTGTATTTTAAATACATAACCTGAAAGTATTTTGTATTTTGTATTTTAAATACATAACCTGAAAGTATTTTGTATTTTGTATTTTAAATACATACAGGATGTGTAAGTATTTTGTATTTTGTATTTTAAATACATAACCTGAAAGTATTTTGTATTTTAAATACATGACCAGCAAGTATTTTGTATTTTAAATACCGCAAACCATGTATTTTGCCCAACACTGGTTTCAGTAAACAAATTTTCAGTTTTCTTATTTTAGAACGCTTTTTGTTATAAAAAAAACTTTCTCCTAAATGGAAGCATCTTTTCTGTGAAAAAAAAATCTCTCTCCTAGATTAAAACAACTTTGCTATAGAATATCTCCCTCTTATTTCTCTCAATACATAGTTAATAGAATTTCCTCCAATTTTGTGACAAATATTCTGAAAATGCGTCTTCAACCTAAACCAAAACTAATTTGTCTATAAAAATATTTCTTAAACTAAGAACATAATTTCTTAAACCTTGATGAAACACTAAAAATTTCTATGAAACTTCAGTAAGACAATTTCTCTTGAAAATTTTCGTTTGGGCGCAATGCGAATTCATCCCAGGTAATCTCGGTACTACAACAAGTACAACTCGTACAATAACCACAAGCAATTTGTTTTTGTAAAATCATTGTACAATGTCAAAAACAGAAATAAAACAAAACAGAAACAAAGATAATAAAAGAGAATAAACAAAATTTTGACATCCAACAGTGATTTTAGCTAATATCAGCAGGGCTTTTAAGACCACCTGTAATAAATTCGCCTTGTTTGGGCGACTACATTGAAACAACAACAAAAAGTTCAAATTGGTTTTTGTTTTCAATAAAAATTTCTAAACGAAAATCTTATTTGACAAATCGCTAGGGGTTTGTCATATACACATGAAACATACATAGGGTTGAAACATAGTGTAAACTAAACCCTTACACTGTGCTAAAAATTGACACTTTTTTGTGACAAGCGGGCCACTTATTCGGGTATGCTGAATCCAGTGGTGCTAACCATTTTTTTATGTTAGATGTAGTTTTCGAGGCTTAGCTTTATTTCGAAAATAGAGCAGGTTTCATAACATTTTTTCGCGTAAAAAACGATTTAGTTTATTGAATAAACTAAAAATTCGAATAAAATTACCTGATATATATTTACGTGAACTTATTTCCTTTATGGCCAATTTTCGGGATTGATATTAAAACACATTTATGTTTAAAATCGTTTTAAATGCAAAATTCTCTTCTTCACTAAATACTTAAACATGGAAGCAAAAAAAATATGTGTTAAGAAAAAAAAAATATTTATCTTTAACATGAAATTTCCTTTTTTGTTTTTTAATACACAGATGTACATATATGTACTTATATAAAAGCACATAGTTTACTACCTTTTTATTCTATTATTTTATTATTTTTACGCTGCAAGCAAATAAATTAGCTGGAGAGTTGCATAAACCTATTTAATAAGTCTTAATAGTTTGGTAAATATGTCACTTTTTTCGAAATTGTCAATCACCAATAATGGATAACCCAGAGTTGTATTCATGATTTTCGAGATGTTTTGGAGCAAAACTAGTTTTTGTTTGAGTTTTTCGAACATGAAAAATGTATGGGAAAACAAGTAGCAAAACACTTGTTTTGCTGCAAAACTAGTTTTGTGGCCCAAAACATGTAAGTGGAAACGTACTATTAAGTTTTTATGAAAATTAACTTAATTTAGATTTAATTACTATCCTGAAAATTGGGCATTAATCAATCAGGGGTGTGCTGGAAATCGAAAACATAAAACGCAAGAATTTTAAAAGTCGTTTTTTATTAAGATTCCTGTAATAAAACAAATATTATAAAAATGTTTCTCTATTCAACCGAATTTTATAACAAAAATTATTAAAATTAGATTAAAAGTATATTAAAAACAACTTAAAAATTCTTGCGTTTTACGTTTGCGATTTCCAGCACACCCCTGTATTACCAAACAGTCGTAGGCGTATTTTAAATTCGCCAACCACGATGAGGGTGATTATATATCGCTTATTTACTGCAACATCGTCATAGCCAGGGAAACCAGAAATATGCTCTTAAAAACACGTTTCATGCGCATTAAATATGCAGTGAAAACGTAAAAATATGCCCTGAAAACTTTTAAAAATATGCCCCAAAAAATTCAAAAATTGCTAATTTGAAACCAGAATATTTAACAATTTAGTAACAGCTCAATTTATTAAAAACAACCTAAAATTTTAACCGTTAAAGCACGTACACCATAGTATTTTCAGTCGAATTTTCGAGATTTTACCATATTTCGAAACGATGGGCAGTCATGCCCTCACAAAAAAAGTTATGCTATAAGGTTAAAATTCATATAAGAGTTATTTGTGCCGAATATTATCTAGATATTAATATCCATATGAGATTTTTTGTCGTAAATTTTTATTTACGTTAATTTTTTTAATTTACTTTACATATAAAAATATGTGAATGTAAATTTATCTGTGAAATATGTAAAAAATCAAAATCTAGCCGCTTAACATTAACATTAGAAAATTGTAGCAAATCTAGAAATTGGTACTCTTTAATACGTTTGCGCATATGTCTTTCGCATCTTTTAATTTTTTTTTTTTCGTAAATCATCACTTTATTTAACACTTTAGCATTTCATTACTGTAAATCCACGCCATCTTTAATTTTTATTGCCACTATTGCTTCATTTTCAGAAAATTGTGCGAAAGTGATAAAGAGTACCAAGTCGGCATTTAGCTTTCGCATCGAAATTGTTTTCGCTCATTATTCTCATTTGACGAATTTGCGCAACGAATTCTTGCCGACGAATTCGTCGTACTATACGAAGTTCGTCGTTCGTCCCAGTTTAAAATTTTGTTAATTTTTTTTTTTAACAAGTCACTTTTGAGCTCGCGTTCTAAACAGGCAGTTAGTTTATATTATGTATACCTATATTCGTTCAGCTGTAGGCAAAATGTATTATTCATTTATATTATTAAAATGCCTTCGGCTGGCCTCAAAGATTATCTCCTCCATGATATTAAAAGCACCGGCTGCGCTAATTAAAGCTTTTCTACCTAGCCGGCGCAAAAATATTCTTTTCTTTATATTTTTTTAATTTAATTTTTTTCTTGAGACTTATTGCATTTGGAAGTTATTTCACGAAGGCGTATTTGTATTATAAAATACAAAAAATATATCGCTATAGACATCGTATTCTACTGTTACTTTATTATAATAATATAAAAATGGTATTTTTAATAACGTCGAAATTGTTTCTTAAATTTATCATAATGATAATCATCTGTAGCACGTTTAACTCCATTTGGTCCCACCTGATGGTGAGGGTTTTGAGGTTGATCTCCTTCAGCGGCATTTCTATCCGTAGGTTTACGTTGTTGTTGGAATCTACGTTTTGGATCATTACTTTCCTCAATATTAACTAATGCAAAAACAAAGACATTAAAAAAATTTGAATGACAATGAATTTATCTACGACTTACATCTATTGTGTTGCATAAAGTTCACAGCCATATTTGTGGGTACAAATTGTGAAGGGCCATCTTTTTTATTCTTTTGATCTTGCAAAAGTTGTTGTTTAGCCTCTTCTGTGGCTTCAATATTTTTAATTTTTGCATCAATTCCCAAGTCAACTTCAGGTATACCATTTAACATTTGATTTGACAACATCTCCTCCGAACGATGCGAAGAAGATTGTCGTAAATGTTCAGGCAAGGCAAAAAGGGCAGCTTCTTCAGGTGTTAAGTACTTTTGAAGATCTGGTCCTGATTCATTTTCTGTATTGGATTCTGTGAGACCTTTGCGTTTTTGTAATTCTTGTTCTATGTACTTCATCATTTCTTCATCCTCGTCACGTTTATTTGTTTCAGCTGAGAATTGTGTGCCAATGCCCACATCATACGCGTCGTCCGATTCTTTATTATTGCCCGCTTTTAGGGACTGCATATTAACCAATCCACCAGTTTTAGCATTAAACGGGTCTTTGAGGGTAATCTCTTCTTCAGGTGCTAATTTCTTTCCCAAAGCCAGACCAACTATACTAACTCCATGAGGTCTTTCCCTTAGTTTTTGTCTCTCTTTAATTTCTTCTAAGGATATGCTGGATTAATAACATTAGTTTTAATTTTATTAAAAAAAAATAGATATCAAAACTTACGGTTCCTCACTCGGTTCGTCATCTGAATTTCTTCTTTGTCTTAGATTTTTTTTTACTTTCTTTCTAAAAACAACTTTTTCGCCTCCAGTGGCATTTACATTTTCTTCTTTAATGTCCGCCATGTAATATTTTTTTTAAATAAATGATTAAACTATCCACAAATTGTTTATTTTTGTGAAAAAAAAAACAAATTTTGTTTTGACATTTATATTATTTCAGCTGACTGCAAATTAATTGTCTTTGAGTTACCCTGTTGTCAAAAGTAGCGTTGCTTTTCTACGTGTGAGAAGAAAACAAACTTTAGGTTTTTTTGGCAAACTTTTCCACAGTTGATAAAAGAGTAGTATTTACTCACACGTGCGCTTTGTTTTGCATGTATATTAATACCTGCATATAGTTTTGAGTTTATAAAATGAAAACAAATAAGCGCGGGTCTATGTAGGTAAAACCAATCGATAGAGCATAAAAATCTGAATCGATATCAATATAGGTTATTAGATGACACTCCTCCGATAAAGAATTATATCGCAGCAAACTTAAAATTTACAAAATTTGTGCATGTACAAATTTAGTTTTACGCTAATAACTCGAAAACGATTCCGCGTGCATATATCTACCTAGTATCAATCGATAGAGCGTAAAAATCTGAATCGATATTGATATAGTTTATTTTCTGAGAGACTTGGGGAGGGAAGTTATAGTGCAGCAAACTTTTTTAATTTTCTCTATATGTACATGTATAAATTTAGTTTTTCACTAATAACTCGAAAACGATTCCGCGTGCATATATCTACCTAGTATCAGTCGATAGAGCGTAAAAATCTGAATCGATATTGATATAGTTTATTTTCTGAGAGACTTGGGGAGGGAAGTTATAGTGCAGCAAACTTTTTTAATTTTCTCTATATGTACATGTATAAATTTAGTTTTTCACTAATAACTCGAAAACGATTCCGCGTGCATATATCTACCTAGTATCAATCGATAGAGCGTAAAAATCTGAATCGATATAGTTTATTTTCTGAGAGACTTGTTAAAAAAGTATGTTTTGTTCACACCGATGAATTTTTAACACAAAAAATTAATTACTTATTTTTTTATGTCAAAAAAATAATAATAAAAAATTTTGTTTTATTTAGATAAAATATAAAAAAATGGAAATCGAAGCATTATACCGCCATCGAAATAAGATATTGTTTCATTTAAACCAATTAAATGAAAATATAGATAACATTTTATCAGGAGAAATTGAATTCGATTGGTTTACGTATCGAATCGAGAAATGTAAGTACACA
Source organism: Pollenia griseotomentosa (assembly GCA_963931875.1). NCBI lineage: Eukaryota > Metazoa > Arthropoda > Insecta > Diptera > Polleniidae > Pollenia > Pollenia griseotomentosa. Next base: position 168,405,792 of record OZ007562.1, on the reverse strand, counting down.
CTAAAAAAACCATAGGTAAAATTACCTAAAAATCTATCTATCTATATTAGCGTGGCCGTTAGTTGTATGGAGAACTTTTTTTTTTGATTTCTTATACTCTCCCACCCCAAATCGGTTCAGTTTTATGTAAAAAAAAAATACAAAAAAATTTCGTAGCGATAAGTTGTCTTTTAGGGGGGGCGTCCGCCCCTCAAAGTTTGCCATCAAGCCATTTATTCAAATGTAATTTGTTTGTGTATGACTATCTCTTAAAAAAAACATTTTACAAGAATATGATATATGGCAATATTTTAGCTCTTCTAGTCAACAACATAAGCCTCGAAGAAAGTTTTTTGCTAAAATCAACATCTTAGAAAATAATTAAGAAAATAACAACAAAATACCAAACATTTTATTTACGTTTTATATATATAAAAGGGGGATTTAATGTCAAGTGACCCAATTTTGACATCGATGTTTTTCGATTTGGATGAAATTTACACCAAGGTTAGTCCTATTAGATAGTAGTTTAGACACAAATTTTCAACAAGATCGGTCAAAAAGTTTCTGAGTTAGAGGAGGTCAAAGTTTGAAATTTTGGCCATACAGGTGTTCTTTCTCATCCATGTAACTTATTACCTATTGGTGTTAGCAAAATTTGTCCCAAGTAGCTTAGATAGCTATTTAATCTATCTTTTTAAAAAATATTTTTTTGTTTTTTAAAAAAATTTTTTTATATATTTTTTTAAATTTAAAATTTTTTTTTTTTTGTTTTAGCCAAGTTTTAAATTTAAAAAAAAAATTTTTTAAAATTTTTTAAAAAACAAAAAAAATTTTTTTTTAAAAGATTGATTAAATAGCTATCTAAGCTACTTGGGACAAACTTTGCTTACACCAATATGTAATAAGTTACATGGATGAGAAAGAACACCTGTATGGCCAAAATTTCAAACTTTGACCCCCTCTAACTCAGAAACTTTTTGACCGATCTTGTTGAAAATTTGTGTCTAAACTACTATCTAATAGGACTAACCTTGGTGTAAATTTCATCCAAATCGAAAAACATCGATGTCAAAATTGGGTCACTTGACATTAAATCCCCCTTTTATATATATAAAACGTAAATAAAATGTTTGGTATTTTGTTGTTATTTTCTTAATTATTTTCTAAGATGTTGATTTTAGCAAAAAACTTTCTTCCAGGCTTATGTTGTTGACTAGAAGAGCTAAAATATTGCCATATATCATATTCTTGTAAAATGTTTTTTTTTTAAGAGATAGTCATACACAAACAAATTACATTTGATTAAATGGCTTGATGGCAAACTTTGAGGGGCGGACGCCCCCCCTAAAACACAACTTATCGCTACGAAATTTTTTTGTATTTTTTTTTACATAAAACTGAACTGATTTGGGGGAGGAGAATATATGAAATCAAAAATAAAAAAATAACGGCCACCCTAATCTATATATATAAAAATGAAAAATGTTTGTATGTGTGTTTGTTTGTTTGTTTGTTTGTTGGCTTATAGACTCCTAAACTACTGAACCGATTTTCCTGAAATTTTTACAGATACATCACGTGAGCCCTAAAAATAAAATAGGCTACTTATTTTTTCGATAGGGGCAGGGGAATTGGTATCCCCCATAGGATGCCAATATTAATTATCGCATATATTAAGATCCGCTGCACGCATTATGCAGAACTTTTGGTAGTAAGATCTTCTGAGCCCCAAAATTAAAATAAAATAGCAGCGGGGGAAGTGGAATCCCCCATAGGACGCCAATGTTTAACATCGCATATCTAAAGGACTGTAATAGTGAGAATGTTCAAACTTTCTAGAAGTCACTCTTATGGTATACAACACTTTTGAAAATAACAATAAAGAGGGTAGGCGCAGGGGGGGAAATACCTCCCATAGGATGCATATATTAAATATCGCTCAACTGAAGAATTATTAAAGGGAGAGTCTTCAAAAGTGGTTAAAGCTATTATTATAGTAAACTATAAATTTCAATATACAAATGGGCGGGGTAGAGGGGGAGGAGCAGTACCCCTCATATATAGAAATATTAATAAGAGCCACTGCACGCATTTTGTTGAACTTTTGGTAGTAGTTTTCATATATATGTGCGATTTTCCATTACATTTCTAAAGCTGTATGGGTAATATTGGTCTCATTTTTAAGGTTTTGACTAGATCTTTCTGGATATATAGAATTTATTAAAAAAAAATTACTCTTAAGCTCACATTACAGTTTTTGTGTACTAAGTGTATAATTTATTTAAAAAAAAGTGTAATACAAAATTTATAAAATAACAAACACCAATGTCGCAAACAAGAACTTCATGCTAACTAAAGCTTCTATGCATAGCCGGCCTTCGGCCGGGCGCAAGGATTTTCTCTTCTTTGGTATAACAAACACCGGCTTCGCTAACTAAAGCTTCTCTGCATAGCCGGCCTTCGGCCGGGCGCAAGGATTTTCTCCTCTTTGGTATAACAAACACCGGCTTCGCTAACTAAAGCTTCTCTGCATAGCCGGCCTTCGGCCGGGCGCAAGGATTTTCTCCTCTTTGGTATAACAAACACCGGCTTCGCTAACTAAAACTTTTCTGAATAGCAAGAAATACGGTAATAAACCAACAAATATTTAAATAAAATAAAAAACATACAGTCAAAAACAACAATGAATAAAAAATTACCGTTATAAATGTAAGTATATGAGTAATTTCTGTATATCCAAAAAAATCTAGTCAAAACTTTTAAAATTACACCACTATTGGCCATATAACTTAAGATCTAGTCAAAACCTATAAAATTACACCACTATTGGCCATATAACTTTAGAAATATAGTGTGAAATCGAACATATATTTGAAAATTTAAAACGGCCATAACTCGAAAACTAAGCGTTTGCGCCAATATTTTTATTTATTTTTTCTTCTTATTTTTCAATTTTCTATCAGCCTAGGTACTTTTTTTTTTATTTGGGTGTGCGTGCCTAAACTAGATTTAAGCCAAAATTAGAGTGGCATTGACAAATTTGTGTAAATCTTGAATAAAAGTTATAAATAAATTTTGGTTTTATTGTTAATATATCTGTGGTTTTCATGGGCAACCGCGTATGTCTTAAAAACCCGAAAAAAACATTCTAGAGCAAACTATGGGTTAGATATTGCAATTTTTGAATTTGTAATTGAGTCAAAACATCGGAATGGGGGTATCTGTTTTAAATAATTTTTAAAAAAATATTAAGAGCGCTTTAAATTTAGCAATATGCACAAAACCATTTTTCTGATCTTGCTGAACTTCAATTCCAAACTACTTAGGATAACTACAAGCAATTTAACACCAAGTTTGTCCTTTTCTTTTGAGTTTTTCGGAAGTGAGCGTGTTTTCAACAGATGGACAGACAGACGGATATGGCTAAATCGACTTAAAATTATGTGGTCTTAGATGTATAATACAAAACTTTACCCTCATTTACCACTGATGGTGGTGGAGGGTATAAAAAGTAGCTTTCCCAGCTAGAAATAAACTGGTTGATTTTCTATTTCAGTAATGATCAGTTACCTCAAGTTGAAGACGCGGTGGAAAAAAATGAAGCTTTTAAATTCAGAAAATAAAAATTTAGCCACATTACTCATAAAGCGGTCGCAACTATGTATTAAAACAAAAATTGATGAGATAGTGGTTAACATCAGACAAGGAGTACGAATCGAAGACGCTAGCATTCTCAAGAAAATTGATATATTGCTAAAAAAGGTGCTCCAACTAATCAAACCTTAAATTATTTTATAAATTTTAAATTATTTTTTATTATTATTTCTTTTTAATTAACTATTTCTATTAATATTTTTTAATTAGTTTATAATATTTTAGTTATTTGTTTTGTTGTTTTGTTGTATTGTTTTTTTTTTGAGTTAGTTTTTCTATTAATATTTTTTAATTAGTTTTTAAGTTTATAATATTTTAGTTATTTGTTTTGTTGTATTGTTTGAAATTTTTTAATTACATTAATTGTTTAATTGTTTAATTGTTGTTTAATTGGTTTAAAATTTGTTTAATATATTGAATTATATATATATTAATATACTGAATTTTAATTATTTTTTTAACAATTTTTGAGTTTGTTTTTTTGTAATTAGTTTTTAAGTTAGTTTATAATTGTTTTTTCTTTTTTTTTTTTAATCTGTATAAATAAATGAATATATGTATGCTTGTATGTTTATTTAATTGTTTGTTTGAACCCTATAGCCGCCTAAACCGCTGATTTTAAAAGCTTCCATGGCCATTCCATAAAGCAGTTATCCAGATGGCGACACCACAGAGTTCAGCCAATTCGTCTTCCTAGGTAAGCACGGAATAAATACTTTTTAACCTAATTATACCCACACCACAATAATGGAGAGGGTATTATGCGTTTATTTTGGTGTGAAACACATACAAATATTGGCTCGGGATGTACATTTAAAACGTGTTATAAAATTAACAATATTTTCTTCAATATTTTCTTAAATATTAATTTTAGCAAAAAACTTTCTTTGAGGCTAATGTTGTTGACTAGACGTGCTCAAATATTGCCATATATCATATTCTTGTAAAATGTTTTTTTAAAGAGATAGTCATATGCAAACAAATTTCATTTGAAAAAAAAACCCAACTTATTGCTATGAAATTTTTTTGTATTTTTTTTTAAATTTTCTATTTTCTTCAATATTTTCTAAAATATTAATTTTAGCAAAAAAACTTTCTTTGAGGCTAATGTTGTTGACTAGACGTGCTAAAGTATTGCCATATATCATATTCTTGTAAAATGTTTTTTTAAAGAGATAGTCATATGCAAACAAATTTCATTTGATAAAAAAACCCAACTTATTGCTATGAAATTTTTTTGTATTTTTTTTTAAATTTTCTATTTTCTTCAATATTTTCTAAAATATTAGTTTTAGCAAAAAACTTTCTTTGAGGCTAATGTTGTTGACTAGACGTGCTAAAATATTGCCATATATCATATTCTTGTGAAATGTTTTTTTAAAGAGATAGTCATATGCAAACAAATTTCATTTGAAAAAAAACCCAACTTATTGCTATGAAATTTTTTTGTATTTTTTTTTTTAAATTTTCTATTTTCTTCAATATTTTCTAAAATATTAATTTTAGCAAAAAACTTTCTTTGAGACTAATGTTGTTGACTAGACGTGCTAAAATATTGCCATATATCGTATTCTTGTAAAATGTGTTTTTAAAGAGATAGTCATATGCAAACAAATTTCATTTGAAAAAAAAACCCAACTTATTGCTATGAAATTTTTTTGTTTTTTTGTTGGGTTTTTTTATCAAATGAAATTTGTTTGCATATGACTATCTCTTTAAAAAAACATTTTACAAGAATATGATATATGGCAATACTTTAGCACGTCTAGTCAACAACATTAGCCTCAAAGAAAGTTTTTTGCTAAAATTAATATTTTAGAAAATATTGAAGAAAATAGAAAATTTAAAAAAAAAAATACAAAAAAATTTCATAGCAATAAGTTGGGTTTTTTTTTCAAATGAAATTTGTTTGCATATGACTATCTCTTCCGATTCCGATTCCGCGTGCATATATCTACCTAGTATCAATCGATAGAGCGTAAAAATCTGAATCGATATTGATATAGTTTATTTTCTGAGAGACTTGGGGAGGGAAGTTATAGTGCAGCAAACTTTTTTAATTTTCTCTATATGTACATGTATAAATAACTCGAAAACGATTCCGCGTGCATATATCTACCTAGTATCAATCGATAGAGCGTAAAAATCTGAATCGATATCGATATAGTTTATTTTCTGAGAGACTTGGGGAGGGAAGTTACAGTGCAGCAAACTTTTTAAATTTTCTCTATATCTACATGTACATATAAATTTAGTTTTTCACTAATAACTCGAAAACGATTCCGCGTGCATATATCTACCTAGTATCAATCGATAGAGCGTAAAAATCTGAATCGATATTGATATAGTTTATTTTCTGAGAGACTTGTTAAAAAAGTATGTTTTGTTCACACCAATGAATTTTTAACACAAAAAAATTAATTACTTATTTTTTTATGTCAAAAAAATAATAATAAAAAATTTTGTTTTATTTAGATAAAATATAAAAAAAATGGAAATCGAAGCATTATACCGCCATCAAAATAAGATATTGTTTCATTTAAACCAATTAAATGAAAATATAGATAACATTTTATCAGGAGAAATTGAATTCGATTGGTTTACGTATCGAATCGAGAAATATAAGTACACACTAAAAAAACCATAGGTAAAATTACCTAAAAATCTATCTATCTATATTAGCGTGGCCGTTAGTTGTATGGAGAACTTTTTTTTTTGATTTCTTATACTCTCCCACCCCAAATCGGTTCAGTTTTATGTAAAAAAAAAATACAAAAAAATTTCGTAGCGATAAGTTGTCTTTTAGGGGGGGCGTCCGCCCCTCAAAGTTTGCCATCAAGCCATTTATTCAAATTTAATTTGTTTGTGTATGACTATCTCTTAAAAAAAACATTTTACAAGAATATGATATATGGCAATATTTTAGCTCTTCTAGTCAACAACATAAGCCTCGAAGAAAGTTTTTTGCTAAAATCAACATCTTAGAAAATAATTAAGAAAATAACAACAAAATACCAAACATTTTATTTACGTTTTATATATATAAAAGGGGGATTTAATGTCAAGTGACCCAATTTTGACATCGATGTTTTTCGATTTGGATGAAATTTACACCAAGATTAGTCCTATTAGATAGTAGTTTAGACACAAATTTTCAACAAGATCGGTCAAAAAGTTTCTGAGTTAGAGGAGGTCAAAGTTTGAAATTTTGGCCATACAGGTGTTCTTTCTCATCCATGTAACTTATTACCTATTGGTGTTAGCAAAATTTGTCCCAAGTAGCTTAGATAGCTATTTAATCAATCTTTTAAAAAAAATTTTTTTTGTTTTTTAAAAAATTTTTAAAAATTTTTTTTTTAAATTTAAAACTTGGCTAAAACAAAAAAAAAAAATTTTAAATTTAAAAAAAATATTCAACATTTTTTTTTATTTTTCGAATTTATTCTATGAGTTAAATTTCAGTTATGTATTTTATAAAGCTTTTTTGTAATAGTTCTATTCCTTAAATTTTAAGGAATTACTTTTATACACTATCAGACTATTATATTGTATTTTCTTGTTACATTTTACCTTAGCTATCCTTTGGATAGCAATGAAGTATATTGTATGTACAGAAAAATTTACAATTATTAGACACCAGCAGAATGTAATGCATTTTCTGGCCCGCTACGGCCTTCGTCAGCATTCTTTGTGTCACACTGGATAGTGATACTTTATAAATTGAATGTATTTAACTCAACTATTTTAACAAATAGAAACTGGGAATTATTTCCTTTCGTAGGTTACATTCTGCTGGTGTCTAATAATTGTAAATTTTTCTGTACATACAATATACTTCATTGCTATCCAAAGGATAGCTAAGGTAAAATGTAACAAGAAAATACAATATAATAGTCTGATAGTGTATAAAAGTAATTCCTTAAAATATAAGGAATAGAACTATTACAAAAAAGCTTTATAAAATACATAACTGAAATTTAACTCATAGAATAAATTCGAAAAATAAAAAAAATGTTGAATATAATATAAAGTAACCTACGAAAGGAAATAATTCCCAGTTTCTATTTTTTAAAAAAAATATATAAAAAAATTTTTTTAAAAAACAAAAAAATATTTTTTAAAAAGATTGATTAAATAGCTATCTAAGCTACTTGGGACAAATTTTGCTAACACCAATAGGTAATAAGTTACATGGATGAGAAAGAACACCTGTATGGCCAAAATTTCAAACTTTGACCTCCTCTAACTCAGAAACTTTTTGACCGATCTTGTTGAAAATTTGTGTCTAAACTACTATCTAATAGGACTAATCTTGGTGTAAATTTCATCCAAATCGAAAAACATCGATGTCAAAATTGGGTCACTTGACATTAAATCCCCCTTTTATATATATAAAACGTAAATAAAATGTTTGGTATTTTGTTGTTATTTTCTTAATTATTTTCTAAGATGTTGATTTTAGCAAAAAACTTTCTTCGAGGCTTATGTTGTTGACAAGAAGAGCTAAAATATTGCCATATATCATATTCTTGTAAAATGTTTTTTTTAAGAGATAGTCATACACAAACAAATTACATTTGAATTAATGGCTTGATGGCAAACTTTGAGGGGCGGACGCCCCCCCTAAAAGACAACTTATCGCTACGAAATTTTTTTGTATTTTTTTTTTACATAAAACTGAACCGATTTGGGGTGGGAGAGTATAAGAAATCAAAAAAAAAAGTTCTCCATACAACTAACGGCCACGCTAATATAGATAGATAGATTTTTAGGTAATTTTACCTATGGTTTTTTTAGTGTGTACTTATATTTCTCGATTCGATACGTAAACCAATCGAATTCAATTTCTCCTGATAAAATGTTATCTATATTTTCATTTAATTGGTTTAAATGAAACAATATCTTATTTCGATGGCGGTATAATGCTTCGATTTCCATTTTTTTTATATTTTATCTAAATAAAACAAAATTTTTTATTATTATTTTTTTGACATAAAAAAATAAGTAATTAATTTTTTTGTGTTAAAAATTCATTGGTGTGAACAAAACATACTTTTTTAACGGCTCCACGAAAAGCCCCCCAATGAAATAACGCCCGAACGAGAAATGAATTATTCCCCAAATTTTTTTCATACATTTTGAGGTGTTATTTCATATGAAATAACTCCCAATTTTTTTGGGCCGTTTTTCATTTTTTTCGGGAATTATTTTATTCCTCATTTGGGGTTTTCAAATTATGAAATAATCTCCAATGAAATAACAACCAACAAATTTTTAAAATTCGGGGCTTGTTTCATAGCGTGCATAATTTGGGTGTTATTTCATTTGTTATTCGGGGGTTATTTCATTTTTTGCGACTTTGCTGTTGGTCCATATTGACTTCATGAAATCCTTGGTGAAACTGACTCTTTTATGAATTTTGGGCATAATTTCATTTTTGTTGCTGATGGGGCTTATTTCATTGGTGGTTATTTCATTTTCATTATTGGGTGTTATTTCATATGAAATAACGCCCAAATATTGGGGGTTGTTTCGTTTTCGCTTTGGGGTTTATTTCATTTATTTTTCGATGTTATTTCATTCACTTTTTTTGGGTGTTATTTCCTATTTTTTGGGGTTTATTTCATTGAGTGTTATTTCCTGGGCGTTATTTCATTGGGGGGCTTTTCGTGGAGCCTTTTTAACAAGTCTCTCAGAAAATAAACTATATCAATATCGATTCAGATTTTTACGCTCTATCGATTGATACTAGGTAGATATATGCACGCGGAATCGTTTTCGAGTTATTAGTGAAAAACTAAATTTATATGTACATGTAGATATAGAGAAAATTTAAAAAGTTTGCTGCACTGTAACTTCCCTCCCCAAGTCTCTCAGAAAATAAACTATATCGATATCGATTCAGATTTTTACGCTATATCGATTGATACTAGGTAGATATATGCACGCGGAATCGTTTTCGAGTTATTAGTGAAAAACTAAATTTATACATGTACATATAGAGAAAATTTAAAAAGTTTGCTGCATTTTAACTTCCCTCCCCAGGTCTCTCAGAAAATAAACTATATCAATATCGATTCAGATTTTTACGCTCTATCGATTGATACTAGGTAGATATATGCACGCGGAATCGTTTTAGAGTTATTAGTGAAAAACTAAATTTATACATGTACATATAGAGAAAATTAAAAAAGTTTGCTGCACTATAACTTCCCTCCCCAAGTCTCTCAGAAAATAAACTATATCAATATCGATTCAGATTTTTACGCTCTATCGATTGATACTAGGTAGATATATGCACGCGGAATCGTTTTCGAGTTATTAGTGAAAAACTAAATTTATACATGTACATATAGAGAAAATTAAAAAAGTTTGCTGCACTATAACTTCCCTCCCCAAGTCTCTCAGAAAATAAACTATATCAATATCGATTCAGATTTTTACGCTCTATCGATTGATACTAGGTAGATATATGCACGCGGAATCGTTTTCGAGTTATTAGTGAAAAACTAAATTTATACATGTACATATAGAGAAAATTAAAAAAGTTTGCTGCATTTTAACTTCCCTCCCCAGGTCTCTCAGAAAATAAACTATATCAATATCGATTCAGATTTTTACGCTCTATCGATTGATACTAGGTAGATATATGCACGCGGAATCGTTTTAGAGTTATTAGTGAAAAACTAAATTTATACATGTACATATAGAAAAAATATAAAAAGTTTGCTGAGCTATAACTTCCCTCCCCAAGTCTCTCAGAAAATAAACTATATCAATATCGATTCAGATTTTTACGCTCTATCGATTGATACTAGGTAGATATATGCACGCGGAATCGTTTTCGAGTTATTGGTGAAAAACTATATTTATACATGTAGATATAGAGAAAATTTAAAAAGTTTGCTGCACTGTAACTTCCCTCCCCAAGTCTCTCAGAAAATAAACTATATCGATTCAGATTTTTACGCTCAATCGATTGATACTAGGTAGATATATGCACGCGGAATCGTTTTCGAGTTATTAGTGAAAAACTAAATTTATACATGTACATATAGAGAAAATTAAAAAAGTTTGCTGCACTATAACTTCCCTCCCCAAGTCTCTCAGAAAATAAACTATATCAATATCGATTCAGATTTTTACGCTCTATCGATTGATACTAGGTAGATATATGCACGCGGAATCGTTTTCGAGTTATTAGTGAAAAACTAAATTTATACATGTACATATAGAGAAAATTAAAAAAGTTTGCTGCACTATAACTTCCCTCCCCAAGTCTCTCAGAAAATAAACTATATCAATATCGATTCAGATTTTTACGCTCTATCGATTGATACTAGGTAGATATATGCACGCGGAATCGTTTTCGAGTTATTAGTGAAAAACTAAATTTATACATGTACATATAGAGAAAATTAAAAAAGTTTGCTGCACTATAACTTCCCTCCCCAAGTCTTTCAGAAAATAAACTATATCAATATCGATTAAGATTTTTACGCTCTATCGATTGATACTAGGTAGGTATATGCACGCGGAATCGTTTTCGAGTTATTAGTGAAAAACTAAATTTATACATGTACATATAGAGAAAATTTAAAAAGTTTGCTGCACTATAACTTCCCTCCCCAAGTCTCTCAGAAAATAAACTATATCAATATCGATTCAGATTTTTACGCTCTATCGATTGATACTAGGTAGATATATGCACGCGGAATCGTTTTCGAGTTATTAGTGAAAAACTATATTTATACATGTAGATATAGAGAAAATTTAAAAAGTTTGCTGCACTGTAACTTCCCTCCCCAAGTCTCTCAGAAAATAAACTATATCGATTCAGATTTTTACGCTCTATCGATTGATACTAGGTAGATATATGCACGCGGAATCGTTTTAGAGTTATTAGTGAAAAACTAAATTTATACATGTACATATAGAAAAAATATAAAAAGTTTGCTGAGCTATAACTTCCCTCCCCAAGTCTCTCAGAAAATAAACTATATCAATATCGATTCAGATTTTTACGCTCTATCGATTGATACTAGGTAGATATATGCACGCGGAATCGTTTTCGAGTTATTGGTGAAAAACTATATTTATACATGTAGATATAGAGAAAATTTAAAAAGTTTGCTGCACTGTAACTTCCCTCCCCAAGTCTCTCAGAAAATAAACTATATCGATTCAGATTTTTACGCTCAATCGATTGATACTAGGTAGATATATGCACGCGGAATCGTTTTCGAGTTATTAGTGAAAAACTAAATTTATACATGTACATATAGAGAAAATTAAAAAAGTTTGCTGCACTATAACTTCCCTCCCCAAGTCTCTCAGAAAATAAACTATATCAATATCGATTCAGATTTTTACGCTCTATCGATTGATACTAGGTAGATATATGCACGCGGAATCGTTTTCGAGTTATTAGTGAAAAACTAAATTTATACATGTACATATAGAGAAAATTAAAAAAGTTTGCTGCACTATAACTTCCCTCCCCAAGTCTCTCAGAAAATAAACTATATCAATATCGATTCAGATTTTTACGCTCTATCGATTGATACTAGGTAGATATATGCACGCGGAATCGTTTTCGAGTTATTAGTGAAAAACTAAATTTATACATGTACATATAGAGAAAATTAAAAAAGTTTGCTGCACTATAACTTCCCTCCCCAAGTCTTTCAGAAAATAAACTATATCAATATCGATTAAGATTTTTACGCTCTATCGATTGATACTAGGTAGGTATATGCACGCGGAATCGTTTTCGAGTTATTAGTGAAAAACTAAATTTATACATGTACATATAGAGAAAATTTAAAAAGTTTGCTGCACTATAACTTCCCTCCCCAAGTCTCTCAGAAAATAAACTATATCAATATCGATTCAGATTTTTACGCTCTATCGATTGATACTAGGTAGATATATGCACGCGGAATCGTTTTCGAGTTATTAGTGAAAAACTATATTTATACATGTAGATATAGAGAAAATTTAAAAAGTTTGCTGCACTGTAACTTCCCTCCCCAAGTCTCTCAGAAAATAAACTATATCGATTCAGATTTTTACGCTCTATCGATTGATACTAGGTAGATATATGCACGCGGAATCGTGTTCGAGTTATTAGTGAAAAACTAAATTTATACATGTACATATAGAGAAAATTAAAAAAGTTTGCTGCACTATAACTTCCCTCCCCAAGTCTCTCAGAAAATAAACTATATCAATATCGATTCAGATTTTTACGCTCTATCGATTGAAACTAGGTAGATATATGCACGCGGAATCGGAATCGGAAGAGATAGTCATATGCAAACAAATTTCATTTGAAAAAAAAACCCAACTTATTGCTATGAAATTTTTTTGTATTTTTTTTTTAAATTTTCTATTTTCTTCAATATTTTCTAAAATATTAATTTTAGCAAAAAACTTTCTTTGAGGCTAATGTTGTTGACTAGACGTGCTAAAGTATTGCCATATATCATATTCTTGTAAAATGTTTTTTTAAAGAGATAGTCATATGCAAACAAATTTCATTTGATATTTCAAATGAAATTTGTTTGCATATTACTATCTCTTTAAAAACACATTTCACAAGAATACGATATATGGCAATACTTTAGCACGTCTAGTCAACAACATTAGCCTCAAAGAAAGTTTTTTGCTAAAACTAATATTTTAGAAAATATTGAAGAAAATAGAAAATTTAAAAAAAAATACAAAAAAAATTCATAGCAATAAGTTGGGTTTTTTTATCAAATGAAATTTGTTTGCATATGACTATCTCTTTAAAAAAACATTTTACAAGAATATAATATATGTCAATACTTTAGCACGTCTAGTCAACAACATTAGCTTCAAAGAAAGTTTTTTGCTAAAATTAATATTTTAGAAAATATTGAAGAAAATAGAAAATTTAAAAAAAAAAATACAAAAAAATTTCATAGCAATAAGTTGGGTTTTTTTTTCAAATGAAATTTGTTTGCATATGACTATCTCTTTAAAAACACATTTTACAAGAATACGATATATGGCAATATTTTAGCACGTCTAGTCAACAACATTAGTCTCAAAGAAAGTTTTTTGCTAAAATTAATATTTTAGAAAATATTGAAGAAAATAGAAAATTTAAAAAAAAAAATACAAAAAAATTTCATAGCAATAAGTTGGGTTTTTTTTTTCAAATGAAATTTGTTTGCATATGACTATCTCTTTAAAAAAACATTTTACTAGAATATGATATATGGCAATATTTGAGCACGTCTAGTCAACAACATTAGCCTCAAAGAAAGTTTTTTGCTAAAATTAATATTTTAGAAAATATTGAAGAAAATATTGTTAATTTTATAACACGTTTTAAATGTACATCCCGAGCCAATATTTGTATGTGTTTCACACCAAAATAAACGCATAATACCCTCTCCATTATTGTGGTGTGGGTATAATTAGGTTAAAAAGTATTTATTCCGTGCTTACCTAGGAAGACGAATTGGCTGAACTCTGTGGTGTCGCCATCTGGATAACTGCTTTATGGAATGGCCATGGAAGCTTTTAAAATCAGCGGTTTAGGCGGCTATAGGGTTCAAACAAACAATTAAATAAACATACAAGCATACATATATTCATTTATTTATACAGATTAAAAAAAAAAAGAAAAAAAATTATAAACTAACTTAAAAACTAATTACAAAAAAACAAACTCAAAAATTGTTAAAAAAATAATTAAAATTCAGTATATTAATATATATATAACTAGCTTAACCCGGTGCGCTTCGCTACACTGCTTAACCACTTCTTCAGTTGAGAGATATTTAATATATGCATCCTATGGAAGGTTTTCCCCCCTGCGCCTTCCCGCTTTATTTTTATTTTCAAAAGTGTAGTATACCATAGGAGTGACTTCTACTAAGTTTGAACATTCTTACTATAACAGTTCTTAAGATATGTGATATTAAACATTGGCGTCCTATGGGGGGTAACATTTCCCCGCTGCTATTTTATTTCAATTTTGGGGTTCAGAAGATCATACTACAAAAAGTTTAATAAAAAGAGTGCAGCGGCTCTAAATTATATTTCTATCTATGAGGGGTACTGCTCCTCCTCTGTCCATTTCTATATTGAAATTTAAAGTTTGCCATAATAGTAGCTTTAACCACGTTTGAAGACTCTCCCTTTAATAGTTCTTGAGTTGAGAGATATTTTATATATGCATCTTATGGGAGGTATTTCCCCCCCTGCGCCTACCCGCTTTATTTTTATTTTCAAAAGTGAAGTATACCATAAGAGTGACTTCCACAAAGTTTGAATATTCTCACTATAACAGTTCTTAAGATATGCGATATTAAACATTGGCGTCCTATGGTGGGTACCACTACCCCCGCCGCTATTTTGCTTTAATTTTGGGGCTCAGAAGATCCTACTACCAAAAGTTCAACAAAATGCGTGCAGTGGCTCTTATTAATATTTCTATATATGAGGGGTACTGCTCCTCCCCCATCTACCCCGCCCATTTGTATATTGAAATTTATAGTTTACTATAATAATAGCTTTAACCACTTTTGAAGACTCTCCCTTTAATAATTCTTCAGTTGAGCGATATTTAATATATGCATCCTATGGGAGGTATTTCCCCCCCTGCGCCTACCCGCTTTATTGTTATTTTCAAAAGTGTTGTATACCATAAGAGTGACTTCTAGAAAGTTTGAACATTCTCACTATTACAGTTCTTTAGATATGCGATGTTAAACATTGGCGTCCTATGGGGGATTCCACTTCCCCCGCTGCTATTTTATTTTAATTTTGGGGCTCAGAAGATCTTACTACCAAAAGTTCTGCATAATGCGTGCAGCGGATCTTAATATATGCGATAATTAATATTGGCATCCTATGGGGGATACCAATTCCCCTGCCCCTATCGAAAAAATAAGTAGCCTATTTTATTTTTAGGGCTCACGTGATGTATCTGTAAAAATTTCAGGAAAATCGGTTTAGTAGTTTAGGAGTCTATAAGCCAACAAACAAACAAACAAACAAACAAACAAACAAACAAACAAACACACATACAAACATTTTTCATTTTTATATATATAGATTCAATATATTAAACAAATTTTAAACCAATTAAACAACAATTAAACAATTAAACAATTTATGTAATTAAAAAATTTCAAACAATACAACAAAACAAATAACTAAAATATTATAAACTTAAAAACTAATAAAAAAATATTAATAGAAAAACTAACTCAAAAAAAAAAACAATACAACAAAACAAATAACTAAAATATTATAAACTAATTAAAAAATATTAATAGAAATAGTTAATTAAAAAGAAATAATAATAAAAAATAATTTAAAATTTATAAAATAATTTAAGGTTTGATTAGTTGGAGCACCTTTTTTAGCAATATATCAATTTTCTTGAGAATGCTAGCGTCTTCGATTCGTACTCCTTGTCTGATGTTAACCACTATCTCATCAATTTTTGTTTTAATACATAGTTGCGACCGCTTTATGAGTAATGTGGCTAAATTTTTATTTTCTGAATTTAAAAGCTTCATTTTTTTCCACCGCGTCTTCAACTTGAGGTAACTGATCATTACTGAAATAGAAAATCAACCAGTTTATTTCTAGCTGGGAAAGCTACTTTTTATACCCTCCACCACCATCAGTGGTAAATGAGGGTAAAGTTTTGTATTATACATCTAAGACCACATAATTTTAAGTCGATTTACCCATATCCGTCTGTCTGTCCGTCTGTCCATCTGTTGAAAACACGCTCACTTCCGAAAAACTCAAAAGAAAAGGACAAACTTGGTGTTAAATTGCTTGTAGTTATCCTAAGCAGTTTGGAATTGAAGTTCAGCAAGATCAGAAAAATGGTTTTGTGCATATTGCTAAATTTAAAGCGCTCTTAATATTTTTTTAAAAATTATTTAAAACAGATACCCCCATTCCGATGTTTTGACTCAATTACAAATTCAAAAAGTGCAATATCTAACCCATAGTTTGCTCTAGAATGTTTTTTTCGGGTTTTTAAGACATACGCGGTTGCCCATGAAAACCACAGATATATTAACAATAAAACCAAAATTTATTTATAACTTTTATTCAAGATTTACACAAATTTGTCAATGCCACTCTAATTTTGGCTTAAATCTAGTTTAGGCACGCACACCCAAATAAAAAAAAAGTACCTAGGCTGATAGAAAATTGAAAAATAAGAAGAAAAAATAAATAAAAATATTGGCGCAAACGCTTAGTTTTCGAGTTATGGCCGTTTTAAATTTTCAAATATATGTTCGATTTCACACTATATTTCTAAAGTTATATGGCCAATAGTGGTGTAATTTTATAGGTTTTGACTAGATCTTAAGTTATATGGCCAATAGTGGTGTAATTTTAAAAGTTTTGACTAGATTTTTTTGGATATACAGAAATTACTCATATACTTACATTTATAACGGTAATTTTTTATTCATTGTTGTTTTTGACTGTATGTTTTTTATTTTATTTAAATATTTGTTGGTTTATTACCGTATTTCTTGCTATTCAGAAAAGTTTTAGTTAGCGAAGCCGGTGTTTGTTATACCAAAGAGGAGAAAATCCTTGCGCCCGGCCGAAGGCCGGCTATGCAGAGAAGCTTTAGTTAGCGAAGCCGGTGTTTGTTATACCAAAGAGGAGAAAATCCTTGCGCCCGGCCGAAGGCCGGCTATGCAGAGAAGCTTTAGTTAGCGAAGCCGGTGTTTGTTATACCATAGAAGAGAAAATCCTTGCGCCCGGCCGAAGGCCGGCTATGCATAGAAGCTTTAGTTAGCATGAAGTTCTTGTTTGCGACATTGGTGTTTGTTATTTTATAAATTTTGTATTACACTTTTTTTTAAATAAATTATACACTTAGTACACAAAAACTGTAATGTGAGCTTAAGAGTAATTTTTTTTTAATAAATTCTATATATCCAGAAAGATCTAGTCAAAACCTTAAAAATGAGACCAATATTACCCATACAGCTTTAGAAATGTAATGGAAAATCGCACATATATATGAAAACTACTACCAAAAGTTCAACAAAATGCGTGCAGTGGCTCTTATTAATATTTCTATATATGAGGGGTACTGCTCCTCCCCCTCTACCCCGCCCATTTGTATATTGAAATTTATAGTTTACTATAATAATAGCTTTAACCACTTTTGAAGACTCTCCCTTTAATAATTCTTCAGTTGAGCGATATTTAATATATGCATCCTATGGGAGGTATTTCCCCCCCTGCGCCTACCCTCTTTATTGTTATTTTCAAAAGTGTTGTATACCATAAGAGTGACTTCTAGAAAGTTTGAACATTCTCACTATTACAGTCCTTTAGATATGCGATGTTAAACATTGGCGTCCTATGGGGGATTCCACTTCCCCCGCTGCTATTTTATTTTAATTTTGGGGCTCAGAAGATCTTACTACCAAAAGTTCTGCATAATGCGTGCAGCGGATCTTAATATATGCGATAATTAATATTGGCATCCTATGGGGGATACCAATTCCCCTGCCCCTATCGAAAAAATAAGTAGCCTATTTTATTTTTAGGGCTCACGTGATGTATCTGTAAAAATTTCAGGAAAATCGGTTCAGTAGTTTAGGAGTCTATAAGCCAACAAACAAACAAACACACATACAAACATTTTTCATTTTTATATATATAGATTAGGGTGGCCGTTATTTTTTTATTTTTGATTTCATATATTCTCCTCCCCCAAATCAGTTCAGTTTTATGTAAAAAAAAATACAAAAAAATTTCGTAGCGATAAGTTGTGTTTTAGGGGGGGCGTCCGCCCCTCAAAGTTTGCCATCAAGCCATTTAATCAAATGTAATTTGTTTGTGTATGACTATCTCTTAAAAAAAAACATTTTACAAGAATATGATATATGGCAATATTTTAGCTCTTCTAGTCAACAACATAAGCCTGGAAGAAAGTTTTTTGCTAAAATCAACATCTTAGAAAATAATTAAGAAAATAACAACAAAATACCAAACATTTTATTTACGTTTTATATATATAAAAGGGGGATTTACAGCCTGTTTTTAGAAAATGAAAATATTTGTTCGTTCGTAAAAACAACGAACGAAATCAGATTTAGGTTTTCATAAAATTAAAAAACAATTCATGTGAGTGACAAAAAAAGCTTTAATTTTTTTCTACATATTTTTGGTTCTTATAAAATGAACATCTTCGTAATAAATGAAAACAAAAGTGAAAAGTGGACGATAAGTAAAAGGCATTCGTTTAAAAAACAAATCACCACAAAATGGAAAATAACTGCGATATTTTAAAAAAGGAAACCTAACAAACTAATACTATTATAAAATATTCTATAAAGGTTCACTTATAATTACATAAATATGTATTTACAGGTTCAAAAAATTTTAGAAACAATGGAACTACATACGCTCAAAAATATGAACATAATTACATATGTACATAAGAGCGGGTCAACCTCCTTACAAAAAAAGTGTGTGCCAGTCACCGCTTTGAATGAAAGGTATGTCAATGATGTTTCTAAAACAGTTAAATTTTTATAGCCACACCTCCATATGCAGCCCATTTAGTTTTTTAAATATAGCGCTGCCATTTAAAAACCGATCACATCATGTCGCGTACCGTTATTCATGGCATAGTACGTACTCCCTCTAAAATTGGAGCTTAAGAATAACTCTGGATTTCTGATCGATATTTTTTGGAATTTGCAAGGCATCGACACACTGTCAAAATCAATCGACAAAAAGTTTGGGTCGATTTCCGCTAATTATACTTTTACACTTATAAGTTAATCTGAAAGCACAGATAATTATACGTACGATGCCAAATAGAAAACTGTCCTTTTTAAAATAAGAAGATTTAAAGGAAACATAATATATGGAAAGTGGCACAAGCTAAACTTGCAAGCAAATTCTTAAAGACTGCAGTAATTTTAAAAAAAATATTACTGTTTTGTTAAAATAGGTAAGAAAACAAAGGACATTTGTAATGAAATTCGTGCATATATTTTTAACAAAAGGAACGTTGCGAATTCCTTGAGTTCAAATTTTAAAATTTTTACATTAC
This sequence comes from Pollenia griseotomentosa, assembly GCA_963931875.1. Taxonomy (NCBI): domain Eukaryota; kingdom Metazoa; phylum Arthropoda; class Insecta; order Diptera; family Polleniidae; genus Pollenia; species Pollenia griseotomentosa. The sequence goes on along the minus strand of OZ007562.1, from coordinate 168,386,054 downwards.
ATTACATAGCCACGTACTAAGAAAAAACAAACATTATTGGGGATATAAACAGATAAAAGCTGCTTGACTTCGCACCTAAGTATGCGGACAAATCAATAGTCTTAAATTTAATAATGAAATAAATATTTGCATTCATGTAAAAATTTTTGATTTATTTATTATTTTAAATATCTCTAATTTTTGGATTAAAGAATTGTTAAGGCGTACGTACTATTATCTGTGTGACTGTACATACAGTGTAGTGTAAAATGCCACCGTTCTTCCGAATGTTTCAAAAAATTATATCTTCGCAAATATCTTATACATATCTATATGTTGATGTGCAGCAAAATAACTTCTTTATGTATTTCTTTTATTTATTGCTATTAGTGTTAACATTTTCATTCAACACTTTTATTTTTACAAATTTAGTAACACTTTTTATAAAATATTTTATTTTTGAAATTTAATTTTAATTTTTGTAAACAAAAGCCAGGGTTATCCACAAACACAAAACCTTTATATGAAAAAATAATAGAAATGTACGAATATTAATGCATTGGCAATAATGTTGATTCACGAAAGAAAAAAGCTCTATTTATGTCAACTATGAATAGACGAAAGCTTTTAAATGTTTTATAAAAACCAAATTTTAAACATAAACGTATTAATACGAAAACTTCAAGTGAGAAGACTTATGTTTTACAAAAACAGGCTGTTATTAATGTCAAGTGACCCAATTTTGACATCGATGTTTTTCGATTTGGATGAAATTTACACCAAGGTTAGTCCTATTAGATAGTAGTTTAGACACAAATTTTCAACAAGATCGGTCAAAAAGTTTCTGAGTTAGAGGGGGTCAAAGTTTGAAATTTTGGCCATACAGGTGTTCTTTCTCATCCATGTAACTTATTACATATTGGTGTAAGCAAAGTTTGTCCCAAGTAGCTTAGATAGCTATTTAATCAATCTTTTAAAAAAACATTTTTTTTGTTTTTTCAAAAATTTTTAAAAATTTTTTTTTTAAATTTAAAACTTGGCTAAAACAAAAAAAAAAAAAATTTTAAATTAAAAAAAATATATAAAAAAATTTTTTTAAAAAACAAAAAAATATTTTTTAAAAGGATTGATTAAATAGCTATCTAAGCTACTTGGGACAAATTTTTAGTGTCCGACCGAACTCGCTCTTTTTGGCCGAAGCCGAAGCCGAAGCCGAACTTCGGCCAAAATGTTAATGTTCGGCCGAGGCCGAAGCCGAAGCCGAACTTTTTCTTATTTCAATAAAATAAATAAGATTTCAATAAAACAAAAAGTTTTTGAGATCGATTTTTTATTTAAAAAAAAAAAATTAATACACATAAACAAAAATAAAAATTCATTTTTTTTTTTTTAATACCTATTTTAAAAACAGTTGTACTGTACTGTTTAAAGTCTGACAAATTTAGAAAATATTTGTACCATATTTTTAGTAAAATAATATTAAATAGTTGAACTATTTTTCAGTTAAAATAGATAATTACTCATACTTTAGTATTTAAAATTAAATAGTTTGATATTGTAATGACAGAAGAGCAATTTTTCTGCATTTACACCATGTAAATTGCTTCGTCTATCAGAATACAGCCGTCCAGCAGCGCTAAACAGCTGTTCGCTAGCTACACTAGTTGGTGGGGCTGATAAATATTTTATGGCTACTGCCTTTAAGTTTGCAAATGGACTCGAATTCCAATACTCAAATATGTTTATATTTCTGGGACTTAAAGGTTCAGTAATAAACATTTCAATTTCTTTTTCCAGAATATTACCATTTGGTTCTGACACTTTAATGTGTGGCTTTGCATCGTGTCTATCCCATATTGATGAACCTTTTATGCTCTTTTTTCGATTTCTCTTGGAATTATCAGTTTGTTTAGAAATCTCTTCAACATCAGAAGTCTCAATAACATAATTTTCTTTCAAAAAAGTTTGTATTTCCTCTTTTGATTTTTTAAACTGTTCATCAGTCAAATACTTCTTTTTAAAACGTGGGTCCAATAATGTTGCAACACTTAAAAAGGTCTTTGTTTCAATACACTGAAATCTTTTCTTTAAATTTTCCATTAAAGATAATTTAAAACCTGATTCTGACTCATCGTCAGTTAACTTTGACTTCAGCATTTCGTATATAGGAATAACCACGGAAATTGATGAAGTACATCCAGACAGATCAAGGGTAGCTTCATAAAAGCCTTCAAGTAAATTTACCATTTCTCCTACTGTGTCCCATTCTTGGGGTGAAAAAGTTTTAATTTTTGCTGTTTTACTTGCGTATATACATAGCGCATCTCTTTGTTCGATGAGTCGTCGCATCATGAAATAGGTACTGTTCCATCTTGTTTCAACGTCTTGTATCAATTGATGTTTTGGCAAGGAGCATTTTAATTGTATGTCTTTTAAATTTCTACTTGCTTGCTCAGATCGTTTGAAATGGCCTACAATAGATCGGGATTTTGTAATCAACTCTTTTAAAGGCGAATTTTTTGCTATAGTATGGGCTGTACAACCAAAAGACAAAAACTTTCCAAATCTCATAGCAGAATTCATATTGGCAGCATTATCAGAAACGGCAATATGTTGTCATGCCTCTGTAACGGCTGAAGGTTGTATTTGAATGTAAATGGGAGTGGAGAGGATTTTACATTAAAATGCAACCGTGCAAACTGCTAGAATAATCTTTTTGACAGTTTGCACAGCTGTTCAGGGGGAGGAAGGAGAATGGCGGGGAAAGAGTAAAAAAAAAAGATGGCGGGAAGATAGGAAAAAGGCGGGAAAGGAGGACAGTGGAAAGAAGAGGAGAAAAGAAGAGGAAGAAGTTTTTTTTTTGAGTTTTTGAAGTGGCGAGAAGCAAGTTCGTTTTTTTTTTTTGGTTTTTGTGAATGCCGGGAATTTTTGGTGAAAAAATTAGAGTGCTTGAGTGGGAAAATAAAGAAAAATTTTAAGATTAAATAAATTGTTAAAATATAAAGACAGCGAAAAATAAAAAAAATAAACTAATAAATAAATTAAGCATTTGAAAAAAAAAGGTTTATAAGTTTATTGATGCAGACATAAACGTTCGGCCCCGTACACATCATACATACATACATACTACACACACCTATGTACCCCCACACATCCTACACATCATCATACATTCCTACATCATCCTAACAACATCATCCGAGGAGCAATTATTCATACCCACACACTTCACCATACCCCCACCACCATCCGTCACACATCGAGATTCATCCCTACAGGTAACCTCACCACCACACACTAACGTTTGGCACACTACCGACCTATAGACGGAAGGGACATAGTCCGGACCGACTGGGAAAAAACGGATTATTGGTAATCCCACCCAGGAATAAATTCAATATACCAGACCGAGCTCGGACAGGGTTTTTTGCGGCGGTTGGCACGCTTTGGGTAGGGGATAACTTTGATTTGGTTTGGACCCTAAGGGTTTGTTTGAGCGAACAGAAAGGACAGGTTTCGTGGACTCTATATTTGGGGGTGAGTTCCCTAGGGGATGGAAATGTCCTGAATATGGGAAAATTGGAAATGGAGTGAGGAGGAAAAAATAACAGGTAAGTGAGCAAAGTTTTAAACTTGTAGAGGTAGGATAGCGTAAAGGGGCAAATCCACATATGGGCCAAAGATTTGCCAAGGTAGTGGGAGGGCAGGCCAGGCAGCAAAACGTCCGCTGCCAGCCGAGGAAGTAAGAAGTCGCGATGTACAGGAATCGAATTATCGCAGGGAGTTGGAAAATATTTAGATACCTGTTTTTTTATTCTTTTTTTTGTAATTTTGGTACACTATACTAGTTTTTTTATTTCTCATTGGTCTTATTCGCCCATGTGCTGAAAAACGCGTGATTATAAAATCACTTGTGAGTTCAAAATCGCAAATTTCATTTTTGCATGTGCTGAGACTCGCGCGTTTTGTTTATTTTTCGAAGTTATTTTTGAAAAAAGAAAACATATGTTTTAATTGTCAAACATAAATATAAAAATAAAAAACAAAAAAAAAACCAAGGTATTTTTGTAAAAATGTCGTCTGCATTATTGTTAAGTATTATTATTTTAAAAAAAGAATACGAAAAACGAGAACGTATTAGAAAACGTCATCTCAGAGATCGCTCAAACCCGATCGATATTCCAGAACCATGGTAAGTTATTGATGAAGCTGATTTACATAAAAAAATTCTCAACTTGCAGTGTTTAGCTTTATAGCTCTTTATCGGCTCAACAAAAGATCCTTTAAAATGGTTCTTGAGGAAACGTCTTCCCATATGAAGAAAAGTTCTATTCCCGATATATTGCGATTGGCCAGCATCTGTAGGTTTTTAGCGGTTGGGTCCTTTCAAGGTGTCGTTAGCAATGATTTGAATTTAAGTATGGATAGAACAACTTTTTGCAGAGTTCTCTGGGATGTTGTCAATGTTATTGAAGAGGTGCTGTGTCCTCAGTGGATTCAATCGGAAATGTGTGATGTAGAAATTAGAGACTCCAAGCAACATTTTTATAATAAATTTAAAATCCCCGGTGTAATTGGGTGCTTAGACGGAACACATATCAGAATTATGAAGCCTACATCTAATTCTGAGCTTTACTACTGCAGAAAGGGATACTTCAGCCTAAATGTGATGATTGTAAGTATAATACATTACGTATCGTCAGCTGAAATGCAAAACCTTCTTGGGTAGCTATGCGGTTTTACATTTAGATGTTTTAAAGACAGGTATCAAAATTACATAAATCTATCCTCGTTACAGATTTGTGACTATAAAATGCGAATTCGTGCTGTAGACGCGTCTAAACCTGGCTCATGTCACGACGCATTTATTTGGAATCTAAGTGATGCAAATATACATTATGCCGATGTTTATGCGAGTTCTAACCGTAACTGCTGGTTGTTAGCAGATTCTGCATATGCCTTGGAGCCATTTGTTATGGTGCCGTACAGATCTCCTGCCGTTAATTCTATGCAGCATAAATTCAATTTGGCACATACTTCGGCTAGAAATATAGTGGAGAGAACTATAGGCAATCTAAAAAGCCGATTTCGCTGTCTCCAAATGTGCCTCCCGTATAATCCACAAAAAGTAGTCAAAATAACTAATGTTTGCTGTGCTTTACATAATATTTGTAAAAAGTACAATGTACCCTTTGAAGAAGAAGGCATTTTTATTTCAAATGACGAACTTCAAGAAGGCGAGGAAGTGGAAAGCAATAATGAAGCGATGGTTATAAGGGACAACATTGCAAGATCCTTAAGATAAAAAAATTTTATTAAAGATTAATTAATAACTTTACCGATAGCTAAAGGTAGAATTTTATCGGCCGTATTTTATTACAAGTTTACTTTACTACCACGTAGGATGATCCTTAATTTACTTTATCGCTCACTTTAGGTTAAAGAAAAGTTTTAATAATGGAACACTTTTTATAAAGCCGGTTCAAGTCTACTTTAAGCAATCGGTAAGTTGTAAAAACGGGCCTAAATGTATTTTCATTAAAACCCATATAGTTCGAATAAAATCCATAACTTCAATTTTATTTTAATTATAATAAACAAGTAAAAAACAAACACAACAGAATACTTTACATAAGAACATATATCACAACATAAAATTCAAGAAAAAAAAATAAATTCATTGAATTACACGACTTATAAATTTGTACTTTTTTACTTTAAAAACAGTTCAATATTTTAGTATTGCTATTAACTAAAAATTAATTTTTAAAATTGGCTCAGCCAGTTATCTTGTTTCAATCAGCCATGCCTAGTTTCATTCGCTCCAGCTTTAAGAACTCGATCTTTGTTTCAATTTTGGTTTTGTTAAGTTTTTCAATTTCTAAATAATGGCGCTTAGTTTCTTCTAGTTCCCTTCTTTTAATTGATCTAATTTCATTTAAATTTTTATCAATATTTTTTAGGTACTTAGCGCTGTCATTAAATGTTCCATTCATTTCGTCAAGTTTTGTTCCCATATATTCAAAATTTTTCTTTTCTTGTCCAATAATGTCTTTAATATCTCCGCAAAATGTTTTACGTTTTTTTAAAGGAGACAAATCTGGGGAAGGCACTTTTGATGTGTATGAGTTGTTTGGAGACTTAGGATTCGTCGAGTTGGGTGACATTTCTATAATTTCACAAAATTCAGAGTCATCTTGTTTCCTTTTAACGGACCCAAACGATTTAGCATTTGATATTCCTTCTACAGCATGAAAGATATTGCAAATAACAGCTAATCGCTCTTCTACTTCTGTCAAATGATGCTGTTGGTATTCACCGCCACCAGTTTTCTGAAGAAGCGATTTGTTCTCCGCCAGTCTTGTTTTTATACTCCTTCTCCAATCACTCCAGGTCTATTAATATTTTTGCAAAATATGGAAGATTAAAAAATTTGGATTATAAAGCACTAGCCACAATACATGTACTTACTTTTTTCCAAACGGCAGTGTCCCTATTAGGTGGCCCACATGCATTTAAACGGGATGTTAAATCCCCCCATAACTGGTCCTGCTTCACCTTATCGCCCTTCACAAATCCCTTGGCTATATCAGGATGAGCCTCCATGAATTCTAAGAAAACTTTGCACTGTTCGGTAGATTTTTGTGGTGGCCTGTTCATTGTATTTATTATACACAAATTATTACATATGAGCATTAGTAAATAATTTAACAAAAATTTTAAATACTTACATATTTTATATGTTTTTTCTTTAATTTGTTTTTAAATATTTTGCGGCAGTATTTTGACAATTACAAATGCCATAAAAGGAGGTGATGCCATATCTTTAATTTGTTAACTAGTATGTATGAGATCTGCAAATTTTATTTTTTTAAGCAACGTGATACAATTTATTTAATAAAACTAAATAGGTTTTATTGCAAAAAATAGGCTAAATGTAAAAATTCGCTACCAAAGTTATAAAAATTGTCGTAAACATACGCGTGTGTAAGAGTCCGGTAATACCTGTTTTTCGAACAGAAATAAAAGCAGCTGTTCACTTTGAAATCGCCAATTCAAAAGTAAACAAAAGTAACACAGTAGTAAAATAAAAGAAGTAAATTTTTTAATGAAGTATTTTTTATTAAATTGAACAAAAGTTTGTATATTTTTAAAAGACATTAAATAAAAACACATCAAATTTCATTATAATGTTATTTTTTCTGCTGCCTAACACTCATATATTGTAATATATACAAGTTCACTTTGAAGTCACTTTGGTCTTTGCTTGCGAGTTGAAATACCAAAATTTTTTGTGATTGCGATTTCCAGCACACCAATTTAGTGACTTTAATTCGTAATCACATTTTTTTTGCGATATGCGATTTTCAGCACATGGGTGATTGTTTTTTTTATTTCCATTTATTTCCTTATTCCTTTTTTTTGTTTTATTAAAATTTAACAATTTTTTTTTTTGGTGATGATGCATTCATTTAGTTTTTTTATACAATTTTTTTTGGACAATGGCTTGTGGGTGGTTAAGATGGCGAATTCACGCCTCTACCGGCTTAGCCTGGCAAAATTTTAATAGCTAAGCGTTGCCATCCTAACCATCCACCGGTTCACACCAAAAGTCATTGACAAAAATGGCGCCCAACAATGGGGGCCCGAAATTCGGGTTCCAAACAATAGTTTGTTCGGCTCTCAGTTTTACCTCCAATAGATCATCGTTTTCAGCGTAGGTCAGAATGACAACGATCAGTCAGGGTCGGTCATCAACTGCGACGTTGAAAATGGTGGTCCTATTGGGGGAAAAACAGAGAGGCTTGCTATTACTTTGGCCTCATGAACTACAGAAAGTCACTTAATTGAAGGGTAATCATTACCCCAATAGTAGCTACTGTGTTCATGAGACAAAAGTAATATGCAATATACATACAGCTACTCACATACAAAATGGGACACATCTAAATATTACTTAGTTGACTAACATTATTCTAATTATTTTTTGCATGAATTAAATTTGCTTCAAAAATTTGCTTACATTTTTTTCTCTACAATGAAAATTCACTAAATCTGTCAGCATATCTTTTTTTACAGTGTACGAAGAAATTTTTTTTTAATTTTTTCTAATTTATCTGGCAACCTTATGCTCACTTTCAAAGTGGGACACGTGCAATATTTTTGAATTACCGTTATTTTTAATACGATAATGACGCGTAATGACGTCAAATCAGTGTTTCTAGATATTTTATTCTGGTGTTAATATTTTTTTGCAAAATGTCTCGTAAACCTCAATCTACAGTTGAAGAAAGACAAATTATCATTAACAATTTCTAAATTAATAAATCAATCAGAGAAATTGCACAAATAGTAAATAAAAGTAAAAGTAATGTATTTAATATCATCAAACGCTTTAAAGCTACCAACAGTGTTGAAAATAAAAAGAGAAACTGCACAAAAAGATGCAAGTTGTCGGACCGCGATAAGCGATTTTGTCTAAAAACTGATCGAGAATGATCCACTTTTATCAGCTGTTGACATTAAAAATAAATTAAAAGAAGTAAAAGATATTGATGTCAGCGCAGAAACAGTCCGACGAGTCTTCAGAGACAATAATTTGCATGGTAGATCGTATCGTCGAAAGCGTTTAATATCGGAAAAAAACCAACGACTGAGATACGCCTTCGCTCAAAAATATTGCAGTATGGATTCGACATTCTGGTCCAAAGTAATAATATTTATGCTACCATTTTCGAACTTTTTTTTATTTAAATATTATTTGATTAGGTTCTTTTCACAGATGAAACGAAAATAAACCTTTTTGGGCCGGATGGAAAAAGATTCGCTTGGCGCAAACCTCGTTGTGAATTTAATGATAAGGCTATTAAAAAGACAGTCAAGTACGGTGGTGGTTCCCTTATGATATGGGGGTGTATGTCGGCGTCCGGGGTCGGTAAAATTCATTTTGTTAACGGAATTATGGATTCAAAATATTACATTGACATTCTGAAAGAAACCGTGGTAGAGAGCGCCGAAAATCTTGGTATAAAAGAAGACTTCGTGTTCTACCAAGACAACGACCCCAAACACAAGTCGTTGAATGCCCGTACTTGGCTTCTTTATAATTGCCCAAAAGTTTTGGAAACTCCTCCCCAGTCACCAGACTTAAATGTCATAGAACATTTGTGGGCAGAATTAAAAAAAAGAGTGGCAAAACGCCGGCCAAAGAGTATTGCCTCATTAAAAGAAATTGTTACAGAAGAGTGGTACAGTATTGAACCCGAGGTTTGTAAGAAATTGGTTGAAAGTATTCCACGGCGTCTTCAAGCTGTTATTGTTATATTAAAAATGAATTTTAAATTTAATATAAAAACAAAAAATTATCGTGTCCCACTTTAAGTGTGAGCTTTGCGTTAAGCAGTTGAAGTATGAAGTGCCTTATTTTATGTTGTTGTAATCAAAAATTTTACATTATTTTTATCTTTTTTTCCTTTATATTTCTTTTATTAACTAAAGAATATAGAATGGAAATTTTTAAGTTTAACTTAGTCTTTTATTTTGGGTTTCAAATACTTCACACTCAAACTTTTCTTCATGTCCCATTTTGTGTGTGAGTAGCTGTAGATTAGTAAAGTAGTTTTGAAATAGAAAAGTTAAAGATACTTACTTGATTTGATTTTGGATGGATGGGTCCGAGTATAAAGTCCTTTGGAGGAGATACTCGTGGCGATTCATCGGAAGTTAGATTTTGTAAGTGTCTTGACTCCAGCATTGCACATATTCAACAATTTCTAAAATTTCCAATTCCTGAAACCACAGTAGAAATTTTCGATAATCTTGATTCCTGAATGTCTTCGATATTTCACTTCTTTGGCCAACTACCTCTACAAGTTAAAATGGAGCTCACTACTGGTAACAAGGTTCTGAGAAATAAATATAAATTTATTATTAAAATTTATAATTTGGTGTTGAATAAATTGAAACATTTTTTTTTGTTATTTAATTAATGAACATATAAATATAGGGTTATTTATGGTTAATAACTGAAAATAGGAAAGTTATTTCAATGTATGTATGCATGTAAATTTTTAAGGTCAGTTTAATGTGTACTTAAGTACGTACATAAAACCTGCAGTTTTGTGCACATATATGAATATTTAAAATTAGTTAGCTTCAAATTGACAAACATACATACATGGATATCTAAGGCAATTATCGGGAATTTATTTAATTTGCTTATAAATATTATTGATTGTTTTGGATAACTGGAGCGGAATTTATTGATTTGCGGTATATACATATATACGCATACAAAAGCAATTTTTGTTTAGGTAATATTCATTGTGTCTAAATTGATTTATTTATGGTTACCTTGTAACGAAGGGAAAAATAGTAAGTTATTGTAGGGTATGTAGGTAGGAAAAAATAGTTCGCCGTAGCCTAGGTACATACATACACAACACCTTTGGCTAGTTGTAAAGTAAAGTAAGCGTTACATTAGTATACGGGGATATTCCTGGCTATTTAGTTAAATTTTCTTTATGTTGTATATTATGTCTGTTAAGTTTTGTACAGGTATTTGAATATATGTACATTGAAAACGAAGTTTAATTCTGTGAAAACCGAGAAAAAAGTGAAATCTGAAATTAATTTTTCTTATATATAATCACTTATATACATGGATAAAGTTATTTCGGTCACTTTGTATGATAAAATAGGGTTAATTTGAAAATATACGGAAGATAAATTCTGTTGCGTTATTTATGTAAATTGAAATATCTATATGCGTTGATTTAAACGGGGTTTGATTTCTATCACCCTGAATTGATCAAATATTAATTTCGTTCAGATTAGAATTAATTAAATTTTTTTTGTGGTTTACAATCTGAAGCTATTAAAGGTTATTTTTACAAGAGAGCAGGAAAAGGAATCTGGAATTAATTTTTCTTATATATAAACCCTTAGATATATGGTAAAAATTATTTAAGATTGTTGAGATAATAGGGCTTTTGCAGGTCAATTTAAATACCTAGGGAAACTGAAATCAGGTCTATCAATTTGTGTCTAAGTGTTTACGTATAAACTTTATTAGCTAATTAACTTAATTAATTCGATAGGATTTTGTTAGTTTCATTAGGATTTCATACATTATATCGGGAATATATTTCTTTACTGTTTCAGTTTAATTTATAGGATAAGTATTATTTTAGTTTCATTTGTTATTGTCTACGGAATCTATATTAGTTTTGATTTTTATACAGCCTGAATTTTTGGCTAATGCTATTTTAATAATAATAATACTTATATAAAAATAGTAATTAAATAGAAATAATAATTATATAAAGGCGTAATTAGCAGGGCGATTTTAATAGTTTTAGTTTGATTAATTTTTTTGGGATGGTAGAGACTCGGGCAAGTAAGATGCAGCGCGATTCCGCTTCTACTTCCTCTAGGCCTATTTTCGGTGGGGCTGGCATTCAGACACCGGCTAATACAACCACTTTGAGCACGACAACTATAACTACGACGGCTGCCCATACATACGCCAATTCGGCGCAAATAAATCCACAATACCAGGTGGGTGATCCACCGTTTGTAGATGAGGAAATCAGTATTACCTCTCCGAACTATAGCAGCCTCACAGCCCAGAACGTGCGCCGGGAATTTAGATACAACGCCACCAATCAAAATACCGAAGCACAATTAGTGAATCAATCAGGCGTGGACGTGCATAGTTTAATAGAGTCAGCCGTAGGGCTGCAGCAAGTCCAAATGATGCGCTCGATGGAGGACAGACTTCGAGAATTGGTTCCACAGATAGTAGCGGAGAGCATCCGGTCACTTTCTGCGACCTCGGGAGTCCCACAGCCTTCAATTCCACCCCCACATACCGATGTTTTGAGACCTCCGCCGCATATGCAAAGAAACCAACTGCCACCACAAGCATTCATAGAGCCGAATCATCAATCACAGCCACCACAACAAAATCGCTCACATAATTCTAGAGGCGGTTCTTACCAGAATGGACCAGACGGTAATAGCACCTTTCACCATCCTGCTGCTCGTCCACCATTTTACCCTCCACCACCAAGCATGGACGTGACACGTAGGCCCGGGTTAGATAAGTGGGGCGTAAATTTTGATGGCAGTAGCAAAACCATGGGAGCGCAAGAATTTGTTTTTCGAGTGGAAGAAATGAAGAAAGATTACGGTAACAGTTGGTCCGAGGTGTTACGGCATTTTCATCAGCTGTTGTCCGGTGATGCCTTAGAGTGGTATTGGATGCAGAGACGACTGCAACCAATATACACCTGGGACGAATTGAAGGAGGCTGTTGTTAACCGTTTTAGGCGTTTTAATAGCGACGTAGAAATACATCGGCAAATCATGGACCGCCGCCAACAGCCTCACGAACTGTTCGAGGATTTTTACAATGCTGTACTTAGGTTAAGAAGCCAGCAATCTAGACCAATAAGTGAAAATGATTTAATAGATATTATGAAAATGAATTTACGTACCCCTATGGCTCAGCTTGTGTTTCCTGTCCGCATATTTGGTCTTAGCCATTTCCGGACAGAGTGTAAGAAAGCCGAATCCCTACTTCATAGTCAGAGACAAGCGTTTACCCATCGTCAACAACTACCCAGGGTAAACGAGATTGACTACGAGCCCACAGATCCAGCGGCCATTGAGGTAGAGGCCATAAACACATCCAAATATATTTGCTGGAACTGCAGACAGCCTGGCCACGGGTATATGGATTGTCCATCAGATTCCAGGCGCTTATTTTGTTTTAAGTGCGGTATGGACAACACCGTAACACCAAGGTGCCCTAGATGCTCGGGAAACAGGAGGTCGGGCCCGTTAACTGGGGAACAGCGTCCGAATCCCAGCGCCCAGTAAGTAAACTGGAGAATTTTAACGACCTAGGGGAAATAGAAAATAGCGGAGTCGTTAAAATTTTAGTTAATAGTAAAGCTAGGATGGGTGAAAAGGCAGAGGAGTCAAGAGTTAGGGAAATTAAGCCATTGCATATTAGAGTTAGGGATTATGAGGAGGCTAGGAAAAGGATTTTCGGTAAGACGCGAATAGAAAAGGCTAGGGAACGGTATAGAAAAAGAAAAGAGCTTAGGCGTGAGATCGCAAACGTCTCGTTATACGAGGGCGATGATACCCGGTTGTACACCCCTATCTCTATCAACGGGGTAGAGATTGAGGGTCTTTTAGATAGTGGTGCCACGGTAACGGTTCTGGGCGAAGGATGTTTCGATATCGCGATGAGGGCCGGCGTCGAAGTGCATAAGTTTCCGGCAGCGGTGAAAACGGCGGACGGTAGATCTCATACCATTCAGGGTCGGTTTAGAGCAACAATTAAATTTAATAAAATAGAAAGCTTGATAACTTTCTATTTAGTACCGACTCTGAAAAGGGCGTTGTTTCTGGGCGTTGATTTTATGAAGAAATTTGGCTTGATTGTAAATTTAGATTGTCTGACCACAAATGATATGCTTTTTAGTGAGGAGGTGGGCGGAAATCCATCAAATCCTTTAATGCATACCCTTTGTGATCAAGACAGGAAAGTATTAGAGGCAACTATAGCTAAGTTTCCATATTTTGTGGAAAAAGGACTTGGGAAAACTGATCTCGAAACACATATAATCGATACGCAAGACGCAGTGCCTGTAAAGCAGAGACATTACCCAGTTTCGCCAGCTGTTCAAAAACTTATGTATGCGGAATTGGATAGGATGCTTGCTATGGGTGTAATTGAGACGAGTCAAAGCCCCTGGAATAATCCAGTGACTTTAGTGCGCAAAGGTACAAAAAACAGGCTTTGTTTGGACGCACGAAAGCTCAATTCACTCACAGTTAAGGACGCCTATCCACTTCCACATATAGAAGGATTGCTCAGCAGACTGGGTGACACACACTATATATCTAGTGTCGATTTGAAAGACGCTTTCTGGCAAATCCCACTGGATATACAGAGTCGTGAAAAAACTGCCTTTACAGTGCCTGGGAGACCACTTTACCATTTTACTGTCATGCCTTTTGGCCTGTGTAATGCAGCCCAAAGGTTGTGTCGGTTAATGGATAAAGTGATTCCTTCCGACTTGCGCGATCGAGTATTTGTGTATCTGGACGATTTACTCATAGTTACTCCTGACTACCACACGCACATAACTATACTTGAGCGGGTTGCTAAACTACTTTCTAATGCTAAATTGACAATTAATGTCGAAAAATCAAAATTTTGTTTTAAGGAACTTCGGTATTTGGGATATGTTGTGGGTGAAGGCAAATTAAAACCTGATCCAGCAAAAATATCCTCTATACTTGAATTTCCTTACCCTAAAACGCCCAGACAAGTACGCGGATTTATGGGAACTACCGGTTGGTATCGTCGATTTATTAAAGACTACGCGACAATTGCTACTCCGGTTTTTGATACGTTGAAAAAATCTAAATCGTTTGAATTCCCGGAAAATGCGAAAGAGGCGTTCGATAAATTAAAAAAAGCACTTACCTCGAGTCCTGTGTTACGACATCCGGATTTTCAAAAGCGTTTTTACGTTCAGTGCGACGCCTCGGATATCGGTATCGGCGCAGTACTTTTCCAAAAGGATGAAGTTGAGGGAGAACACCCGATCGCGTATATGTCGCAAAAACTTACTCCGGCCCAGCGTAACTATTCGGTAACAGAGCGAGAGTGTCTGGCGGTAGTAATTGCAATCAAAAAGTTCCGGGCGTATATCGAGCTCATGCCATTTACAGTGATCACCGATCATTCGAGCTTAAAATGGCTTATGTCCAATAAGGAGCTCAGTGGCAGGTTGGCCAGATGGAGTTTGCTCTTACAATCCTATACGTTCGATATCGAACATCGCCAAGGGAGCAAAAATGTGGTGCCAGACACTCTATCGCGCTACGACATGGACGAAATCTCCACCGAAGTTGTCCAACTTATTGATTTAGATTCGCCGGCCTTTTCATCGACCCAGTATCGCGAGCTAATGGAAAATATTAAAGAAAATAAAAGTCAATTGCCTGACCTTAAAATACAAGATAATTTTATTTATAAACGTACCTCACATTACAATGGCGACGTCATGGCCGAAGATTTTTCGTGGAAGCTATGGGTACCAGCCGAATTGAGTGGCGATTTAATTTCTAAAGCACACAATCCACCAAGTGCAAGCCACGGCGGATTCCACAAAACACTCAGGCGCATACGCGAGTATTTTTACTGGCCAAATATGACAGTCCAAATTAGGGACTTTGTCCAAAATTGTGACACCTGCAAGGAGAGCAAACCAGGCAACAAAATCCGAAAACCACCTATGGTAGGGGAAGAAGCGGTCCAGATAAGTCGCCCATTCCAGAAAGTCTATATAGATTTTTTAGGTCCATACGTCAGATCAAAATCGGGCAACATGTTTATTTTTATTGTTCTGGACTATTTTTCCAAATTTGTACTGCTAAAGGCTATGGCAAAGGCCAATAACAAAAACGTAATTCGGTTTCTAGTTGCAGAAGTGTTTCACAAGTTTGGCGTGCCAGAAATCGTTGTTTCTGACAACGGGAGCCAATTCGTGTCTAAAGAATTCAGCGAGCTGACGCAGACATTTGAAATAAAACACATGAAAACCGCAATCTATTCGCCACAAGCAAATGCGTCGGAGAGAGTCAACCAATCGATTTTAGCGGCAATAAGATCTTACCTGAAGAATGACCAGAGAGATTGGGACAACCATCTCTCAGAGATTGAATGTGCCCTTCGGTCATCAGTGCACTCATCGATTGGTATGACTCCTTACTTCGCTTTGTTTGGGACGAATATGATTACCCACGGTAGCGTTTATAAATTGGCAAGAAAAC
This sequence comes from Pollenia griseotomentosa, assembly GCA_963931875.1. Taxonomy (NCBI): domain Eukaryota; kingdom Metazoa; phylum Arthropoda; class Insecta; order Diptera; family Polleniidae; genus Pollenia; species Pollenia griseotomentosa. Next base: position 168,370,214 of record OZ007562.1, on the reverse strand, counting down.
TAGAGCTACTTGAAGACGCTGAGACAAACTTATTACCGAAACCGATTAAAAATGACCTCATTCGTAGTAAAATCCGGGAAAACTTGGCTAAAAGTTACGCACTTCGCGCAAAAACATATAATAAACGGGCGCGAAAAGTTAAATTCCGAGCAGGTCAGGAGGTATATCGACGCAATTTCAGTCTCAGCGATTCTAGTAAGCTCTACAACGCGAAAATGGGTAAGAAATTTCTGAAATGTCGTATCGTTCGTCCGGTCGGGAATTGCTACTACGAACTAGAAGATCTGCAGGGGAAGACAATCGGAGTATACCACGCAAAGGACATAAAACAGTAGTGACTTACGTTTTTTTATACGTTACTAGTTTTATTTATGGTTCGTTTGCCTGAAAAGTTTTTTTCTAACCCTACCTTGAGCTGCCGATTCTTAATTGCTTTGGGTAATTTCTTTTATCGCTTTTTATACTCCCTGTAGTCGCCTCCTACGACACGACAGTTTTTAGAAATAGCTATTGTAGAGTATATCCTTTTTAAATAATCTCTACTCTTGTAAATGAGAAAACTCAGTTTAGTTTAGGTTTATTTAATATGAATTTTATTTTTATTATTATGTATTTCTTAAACTTATTTACTTTTTTCTCTTAAGCTAATTATTATTATTTTTTTTTTTAAAGCCATCTATTTTTTTTGTAAGCTAATTTATTATTTTTTTTTTCCCCTACTTAAGCTAATCTATTTTCATCATTATTACTTTTCTATGCACCTGGCAGGATAGTCATATTGTTGGGCCTGATAGGATCGAAATTTTGTTCGTTCAGCCTTTAATTCCCTGGGGAAAAAAAATCTAATTTGAAACCACCTATTTGAGACTTGAGTTCAGCATTTTCTTTATTTTATTAGTTAATTAATTGTCGTTTTTATCCCAACTGGAAGCCAACGTTTCTAAGCTGGTTATAGTATAACCGTCATTGCACTATTAATGCGACCTCCTTAACGTCCTGGGGAACTATGCCATTAAGGACTAGAGGTCGTTAGTCATTTAGCACAAAAACATGTTCTGAGTCCGATCTTACGGCAAGTTGGGACAAGTGGGACAAATTTTCAACTACTGTTTAGTCAAAACAGATAGTATATTATTATTGAATCACAAGTCCACAAATAGATGGGTTTCCAATTAAAATTGTAAGCCAGGGCGTAAGAGTTATAACTTTTATTCGATCGGAACTGCGAATAATTGTTACAAATGAATTTATATTTACTGTAGCTTGTTTCTGTATTTCTCGCATCGTAAAATTTCTTACATGAAGTGTGAAACAAAAAATTCCATCGTTTCTCGATTTATGAGATAAAAGTGTTTCTGTATTTGAATGCGAAAACAGACACAACAAATTCTGTTTATACTGGAATATTTCCAGTACTTAAGTGTCAAATAAAAGCGAAACGTCAACAAAATAAATAAATATAATAAAAACAGGGCTGCCAGATTTGACGAGTTATCGTCATCTTGACGATTTTTTGTTCCGATATTAACAAAGTGACGTTTTGATGATTTTTTCTAAAAAAGTGACGAAAGCAAAAACAAAATCAAAAATATTTTATAATTTTGTTACTTTCTATAGAAATTCATCTTGAATTTTTAAATTTCAAACACTTCTATTTTGTGGCGTTGAAAATTGAAAACAAAAAATAATATGAATGTCTGTAGAAACCAACAACAAATTTATAAAATATTTTTGATTTTATTTTTGCTTTTAATGAAATTGTTGGCGTTGCGTTTTACACTATAAGCCCCTTAGTCTTCGAAATAAGATAATTGTAAATATTTTTATATGTTTGTTTATTAGAAAAAAAGATATCTTTAGAAACAAGGCTGCTTAAATTTTTATATTTATCCCTATTGTGAAAATTGTCCTCGAAATTGTTTGTTTCTTCCCTAAAAAATGTATCGGCAATATACAAAATATGATTGATATTTGATATTCTTATCTTATATGTACACTTTTGTGCCAAAACCATTATTCCGGCAAGAAAGAAATTTGTTTGTCTCCCAGTAAAAACTTTTTCAAAATGGATAGCTTCTTTCACCCGTTATTAAGTAGCTTTCTTCCATACTTTTTTCTGGATGTATTAAGATAAAAAAAATGACTTACTTTTGAATTTGTTCTTTTTGGCATAACCCTTGTAAAATTCATTTGTTTTTCAGTAGAATTGTATGTAGTGCTTTTATGTGTTTCTGATTACTTAACATATTATTTTGTAGGCGAAGATTTTACTGGGTCTTTAACCCGTTTATTTATGAACCGATTTTTTTAATTTTAACTACAAGGTATTCTACTAAGTCTATTTCAGGTAAAAAAGAAAAAGATTATAGGAATAGGTAAATTAAAGATTTATATCTCAATTATTAAATAATAATTATTAAATACCCTTGAACTTTAACTATGTTTTTGTTTGATTATTTTTTAATAAAAGTCGAAACCAATTTGTTTAAAATTGATTTTAAATTGCACGATTTTTAAAACAAAAAAGACGATCTTTTTTATTTTTTTCTCAGGAAATTGACGATTTTGACACAAATTTATCTGGCAGCACTGATTAAAACCAAAACAAGAACACGCTAACAAAAATTTAAACTAACAATAAATCTGGCAACGCTATGCCTGAGTAGACCGCGTTTTTTACTCTGCTATCATAAAACATAAAAAACTAAAATCTTTTTTATCTTAAATATACATTTGATCTATTATTCGGCTAATTAATTATTGCTGTACAATTACTTAATAAAAACATAATTAAAACTGGTGTTTTTATATTAAATTTGCATTCATTATTTTCTGCATATTGCCTTTGCTGTTGTTGAGCCGTGTGCATACATATGTACATACATAGCTGATAAATTAACTGTGTTCTTCTTTTTGTTGTTGCTGCTGCTGCTGTTTTTTAACCTGCTTATTTTCGCTTTCTTTGGCTAACTTGTTTATTATGCCTGCTACTAAAGTTTTTAAATGCACCTTATGTAAAGATACTATTGGGAAGACCCAGGGAAGTATCCAATGTAGGGCCTGTAAGCTATGGCTTCATCTACAATGTGCCAATGTAACTGAAAAACATCTTGCTATATTTAAAGAAAGGCCAAAATCTTTTTTCTTTACTTGTTCCGTCTGTGCTGATGGAGTTTTGGATGATCAGTCTGCTCGTGAGGATGTTAAATCATTAAAAAGCAACTTTGATGATTTTGTAAATGCTTGCAAGGAGGATAATACTGCTTTTAAAAATACTATGGCCCAGGTATTGTCTGACTTTAAAAATGAAGTGTCTTCGTGTATAAAAGATATGCAGGCCAACATAGAGACATGTAACAAATTAATTATGAATATTGATGCTTCAACTTCATCCAAAATATCTACATTGGAAAATGAAAATAACATGTTACATCGGCGTCTAAATCGTGGGGATGTTGTAATTAATGGATTACCGTCTGGATTAAATGAACTTCAATCAATTGTAATTGCTTTGTGTAATCACTACAAAATTAATATTTCTGAACACAACCTAAACCATGTCTGTTATATGAACGGCGGAAAGCTTTTATTGGTAAAATTTAATAATATTAGCCTTCGTGATCTGCTGATGAAGGAGTATTTTACAACACGTTCCCTTAAAGTTAAAGATGTTCTCGGTGGCGATATTGATAGCCGGGTTTACTTAAATGACCACTATTCTCCTGCGGCATCAAATCTTAATTCTATTTGCCGGAAAATGCTACGTCTGAAAGTCATCACTAAATTTAAAGTTTTGAATAAAGACAAGCCGAAGGCGGTGTTGACTTTGTGTAATGGAAAGCAAGTAGTATACGATTTAGCTGAATGTGCTGACCTTTTAACCAATAATGATGGATCTATTCTATGAAAATGTATTATTTCTACTAAAATTTTTGCTTTAACCAAATTTAACTAAGATGTATTTCTGTTGTGTACGACTTCATCATCTACGTTTAAGACATATTAAATACGTTTGGTTAAGTTTCGTTATTGCAGAATATTATATATTTGTTCCTATTTTTATTTTAATTTTTTTTATCTTTTTTTGATCTCTTTTGTTTATGATAGCGAGTGTAAATTGAATTGTTTTTGTATATATTAGTTAAAAATATTTATTTTTAATTTTTAGAATGCTATTTACCTACATACTTTGTTACTCGTGGTCCCCTGCCAACATTTGCATTTTTATAGTTAATGTCAGTTAACAATGAAAATATTGGTCCCACTGTAAGCAACGGATCGTTGATTAAATCGTCTTTGAATTCGTTTTCTCAGCAATTCAAAATAGCACATATAAATTGTCAGAGTATTAAGCCGTTTCAGAATGCTGTTAAATTTGATGAGTTTAAAAATATTGTTGGAGATAGCTTTGAGCTAATTGCAATTTCTGAGACGTGGCTAAAACCATATGTGTCTAACTTATCTATACGTTTGGAAAACTGCAAATTAATAAGGAATGACCGTTTGCATCGTCGAGGTGGTGGGGTTTGCATATATTTAAAAACTAACCTGCAACATAAAATTGCTTTTCAAATTTCTACCGATGATTGTGAATCGATCTTTATTGAGGTCAATTTTAATAATGTTAATACTCTTTTTGGAGTCGTGTATTTGCCGCATGGGAACATTAGTGCGTTTGAAAATTTACATTACGATCTGCTTTTAAAATATAGTAACATAATAATCGTTGGTGATTTTAATTGTAATATGTTTAACGCGGTCAAATCTAGTCAAATGCGGTCTATGTGTGTCCGTTTTGGTATCTCAGTTCATCATAATTCTCGCCCGACTCACTTTGACATAGCACATGGTTCTACTTCCTTATTGGATTATTGGTTAGTTAGTGATCAATCCATGATTTCATATTCCAACCAGGTGCAGTGTCCTGCTATTTCTCACCACTCATTAATTTATGCTGCTTTTCGATTTAAAGTTGTACGGTCCTGTGAAGTTATTGAATATCGAAATTTTAATGGTATTGACTGGGATGGTCTCTTAGAGTTTCTATTGGGATTTGACTCGTACTGTTTTTTTAATTCCGCCGATGTAAATTTTCAAAATCTAGTTATAGATTCATTGATTGCCTCACTTTACTGTTTTGTTCCAATTGTCAGAAGAAAAGTAAGACGTGACAATAATACTTGGATGAAGTCCAGGGTTATTTTATTGGCTACATCCCTTAGAGACTTGGCGTTTTCAGCTTTTTTATCGAACAGGTCTACCGAGAACTGGGCTATTTTTTGCAAATACCGAAACAGGGCCAAAAATATCATTCGTAAGGAAAAAAGGAAATTTTACGCTAGTTTGTTCTCTGATCTAGATGGGTCTGGAGTGTGGAAGGTGTTGAAAGGATCGGGTTGTATTGGGACTAGTGAATGGTCATGTAATTTTAATGTTAATGATATTAACCAGTCTTTTGTTAATAACTCGTATATAGTTGATAATAATTTAATTGATTTTGGTTCCTTTGATGCTGTGGATGGATCGTTTTCTTTCAATCGCATAAGTGAGAATGATGTATATGAAGCCATATGCAAAGTTAAATCGAAGTCTATAGGTGTCGATAAGATTCCTATTCGTTTTTTCAAAACTATTTATCCTTATATTTCACTTATTTTAACTCATCATGTTAACACCATTTTCCTATCGTCAGCGTTTCCGTCTTCGTGGAAGACGGCTCGTGTGGTACCTATCCCTAAGTCAAAAAATATTCGTGATTTTGAGGACTTGAGGCCAATTTCAATTCTTCCTGCTCTGTCAAAAGCGGTTGAACATATTATAAAGGATCAGATATTGTCATTTGTTCGCAATAGTATTGTTTCTTCGCAATATGCTTTTCGTCGTGGTCATAGTACTACATCTCTTTTACTTAACTTAACTGATGATATCAGATGTCATTTGAATGATAGTAAGGTAGCGACCTTAGTATCGCTTGACTTGACTAAAGCATTTAGTTCTGTTAACTTCCGAATTTTGATAAGAAAATTAAGAGAAATATTTAATTTTTCCGCAACGGCTTGTAAGTTGATTTATTCGTACTTGACAGATCGTGTTCAGTTCGTTGATGTTAACAATATATATTCTAATCTACTTCATCTGACATCTGGTGTTCCCCAAGGCTCAGTTTTGGGACCCATTCTCTTCACGTTATACGTTAATGACTTATCAAGTTATATTGATAACCATATATGTAAGTCATTTTTGTTCGCTGATGACGTATTACTTTTGTTTAATGGCAGAAGAGCGGAAATTAATAATTTATGTTTAAACATCAATGATATTCTTCAACGTTTTCTATATTGGTCTAATGAAAATTGCCTATCCATAAATTCGTCAAAGACTAAAGCTCTTGCTTTTGGTATCAATGAACAGCAGTTACTTGATTTAAATATATATGTTGGTGGAACACGCGTGAACTTCGTGGATCGGTTGAAATGTCTAGGGATTTATTTAGATAAATGTCTAAATTTTGAGGCTCATATTGATAACATTAGCTGGAAAGTTTCAAGTTTATTGCGTCAACTTTACTCTACAAATATTTATTTGCCACAACGTATTAAATTGCGTTTGGCTCATGCAGTTTTGATGCCACAGATCTTATATGGTCTTGAAGTTTTTTCTGGTTCAATGAATTATGTAACCTCTAAGTTAGGTCGCATCGCTAACACGATTGTACGGTACGTTTATGGTGTTCGTAGAAATGATCACATATCTGAATATGTTAAACGCTTTATGGGCTGTTCTTTCGGTAATGTAATAACTTTACGTAACTTGGCGTTTTTCTATAGAATTATAAAAAGCGGGTTTCCCACGCAACTTTATTCCAAATTTCTTTTTTCCCATTCAACAAGAAACCCTCAAATTATATTGCCTAGAATTAACAATGCTTTATTTGAAAGGTCTTTTATTGTAAGAATTGCACGTTGTTGGAACACATTACCCATTGAGCTTCGTGTGTTTTCACACTCAAATAACGCCTTTCGTGTGAAAATGTTGGCTGTTCTTCCGAACTTATAGTGAACAATTCATTGTATTTCATTTAAAACGTGAGGTTGCTTGCATATATTTTGGGATCAATTGTCTTTTTATATTGTCTTTTTATATTTTCTTATTTAATTCTACCTTTGTATATATATATGTATATGTGTACAATGTACACTGTACATATATATGTACATTGATTTTTATTTTGGTTTGGGACCAAGGGATTTTAGTTATATTCTAATTTAAATATTTTAGTATTAATTCAGGTATATTTCTTTGTAATATAGTTTATTGGCCTAATGAGGCTTTTATATTACCTGCAATAAATTGAATTGAATTGAATTGAAAAATATAACAATTGTTTTTTGTTTATTTTCATCATATAAATTATGCATTTATCATTTATATTCCTTCTATTTTTTTATTTATTTAAAAAAAATAGTATATAAACATATTTTCAATTCAAAATATCTACATTTTGTTTTTCTCGCCACCAATTTCAAATGTGACTTATTTTGACAGTTCTTGAAAGAAACTTTTCGCAAAATATTGTTATAGAAACACTTTTTCTCGCATCCTTCCAATAATTGCTGGAAAATTATTTAAATGACAGATAATTCTCGCAAAAAAAAGATACAGAAACACTTGTGTGAGAAAAACCATTTTTTGTTTCATTTCACACTATTTTTGTTGCAATTCACACGTTTCATGCGAAGAGTTTTACGATGTGAGATATACAGAAACGGGCTACTGGTTAGGAATAAGGCTCAGTTAGTTTATACTTTCGGTTTCCGTGCTATACCGTGCCAATCTGTTATAAAATTATAATAGGTACTTTTTCCGTAGTAACTTATCAGCTCTTTGTGACAAATTTATTGGCTTTGCACCGTCCATTGTTTTATTTTAATAACTTTGATGCACATAAATTTGAAAAGATTTAATTTTATAAATTCTTAAAAGCAAAAAAAAAAAAAAAAGCAGATTGTTTCATTGGCTCTGTTTCTTTACTTTTTGGGGTAAAGTTCGTGGAAATGAGAGCGAGCATGAATTTCGCTCATAAGGGGACAAAATTACACAAAAGTATGGGAACAGAAAAGGAAAACAACTTTCAACCACAAAATAAAAAGTCATTGTTTTGACAGTCCTTACAAAACAATAAAAGTTTATGCCACTTTTGAAAAATGGTTTAGTGTATGTGGAAACAAACTAATTTTACCAAAAATTAAACAAAACATACACTTTTGCGATAACTAACATTATGTTTTCCTAATATTTCAACGTTAAACTTGTTGCTTCAGTACATTATTTTACTCCACAACATTTTTTTTTTTTCTTCTCAAAATTTGGTTCATGATTTTGTTTCCTTTGCATTTCATTGTTTTGTTTAGGTTTTACAGCTGTTTGAAGAAAAAAAAACGACCGCAGCTGAACGGAAAAACTGATCAATTTCATAGTTTTTTTAACAAGTCAGCAGATTCGTAACAGAACGGAAAGTAGGGGCTAATTCTGCCTATAATTTCTATTTCCAATCTTTATGTTTGGAAAAAAATTCAGGATGACTGTAATGGGTATCAAATGGAAGTATTTCTCAAACATAACTAGGTGTTACGATTCGATAGATATATTACTAATTATTTTTTTTATAGTTATAAATAGGAAATAACATAATCGTTATAACTCATTTTAGTGGGTTTACATACACTAGCATAATCGGAAGGAAAAGGAAAAACTAATATCAGGAATATTCGAAATAATTATTATTATGGATAGAAACGGTAAAGATCGCGGAATGTAAATGGAGACTTAGCAGTCTATTTTAACTTAATAGCATAATAAGGATACGATCATATGGTAAGGGAGAATTCACTCACCGGGGACCGGAGTCAACCGAAGGTAATTTTGTCTTCCTTGGGATGAATTAGATTGCACGGCAGGTACCTAGAAGGCCTAGGGATATCGGAGAGCTTTAGACGAATGACTTTGCGAAAGGGTAGGATTTGCATACTTACCTAGGGGGTCTAGTGCGGAATTTTTCGAGTCCTGGAATTGGTGGGCATGTATCCTTCCGCTACAGTTCGGCAACATCGGGAAAGGCTGGTTAGGGGAGCTAGTAGGTAAGGGCCTCATTAGGTGTCACTCTCGGTTGCCGTTTTGAGTTGCTCTGTTCCGCTACTAACGATTTATTTTCCTGTAAGTGACATTGTAGGAAAAAAAGAGGAAAGTCTTTGCGTTAAAATTTGTTCGGGTAATAATATTAGAATAGGAAGGGAAAGAATTAATACTTTGTGTCGAAAATACATCAAATTTTTGAAAAGGGTGGGATGGTAGTGGAATTTATACTGGCAAAAATTATTTGACAGGAACAATTTTGAAAATTGAAAGCTTTGGATAACAAGGGAAGGAATATTTTGTTTGAATCAAAATGTGGAAACAGGACCCGTTAAATTAAAGGAACACACACTGTGGCTAAAATAACAGCAATTTTTTCTTTACCTTTCGACAAAGGAGAAAATTTGTAATTTCAACCGGAAACATTGATACACGCGAGGAAACATTGGGAGGAACATTGCATGTTCCTACGAATGTTGCAGCGGGTGTACACACCATAATGTTTACGTGTGTGCAGCGCATGATTTTAGCCGCCCCTTGGGAATATTCTTGCCGCAAGATGGCAATATTCTATCCGCCCACGTCGCATTTTTCTGTCGCCGTCCGATTTTTTTTTTCTCTTTGCACTTCATTTCTTTTTTGTTTTGTAATTTGTTTTTCCCACAGCCCCTTTAAACCTTTACACAATTATTTTTTTTTTTGTTCGGTACACTTTTGAGTACATTTTTTTTATTATTTTTTTACTTCTTTGTCTTAATTATGATTTATATATTTGAAAATATCACGTATATGGGAATACACAGGGACTTACCATGTTCTGTGGAATTGGCGAAATTAAAATGGTGACATCAAGGGTTACCAGACTACTGGCGCTATTCGTAAGGTAATGCCAAGTACTTTGGTGTAGCGCAGGGATGGGAACCCGTGGAATTATTAATATTAAAGCGTGAAGTTGTCAGGGAAAAAATTAGTGTTTTCCCCACCATTTATCCATTCATTGAATAGGCGAAATGGTTGGGTTTGTCATGCCTCTGTAACGGCTGAAGGTTGTATTTGAATGTAAATGGGAGTGGAGAGGATTTTACATTAAAATGCAACCGTGCAAACTGCTAGAATAATCTTTTTGACAGTTTGCACAGCTGTTCAGGGGGAGGAAGGAGAATGGCGGGGAAAGAGTAAAAAAAAAAGATGGCGGGAAGATAGGAAAAAGGCGGGAAAGGAGGACAGTGGAAAGAAGAGGAGAAAAGAAGAGGAAGAAGTTTTTTTTTTGAGTTTTTGAAGTGGCGAGAAGCAAGTTCGTTTTTTTTTTTGGTTTTTGTGAATGCCGGGAATTTTTGGTGAAAAAATTAGAGTGCTTGAGTGGGAAAATAAAGAAAAATTTTAAGATTAAATAAATTGTTAAAATATAAAGACAGCGAAAAATAAAAAAAAAAAAAACTAATAAATAAATTTAGCATTTGAAAAAAAAGGTTTATAAGTTTATTGATGCAGACATAAACGTTCGGCCCCGTACACATCATACATACATACATACTACACACACCTATGTACCCCCACACATCCTACACATCATCATACATTCCTACATCATCCTAACAACATCATCCGAGGAGCAATTATTCATACCCACACACTTCACCATACCCCCACCACCATCCGTCACACATCGAGATTCATCCCTACAGGTAACCTCACCACCACACACTAACGTTTGGCACACTACCGACCTATAGACGGAAGGGACATAGTCCGGACCGACTGGGAAAAAACGGATTATTGGTAATCCCACCCAGGAATAAATTCAATATACCAGACCGAGCTCGGACAGGGTTTTTTGCGGCGGTTGGCACGCTTTGGGTAGGGGATAACTTTGATTTGGTTTGGACCCTAAGGGTTTGTTTGAGCGAACAGAAAGGACAGGTTTCGTGGACTCTATATTTGGGGGTGAGTTCCCTAGGGGATGGAAATGTCCTGAATATGGGAAAATTGGAAATGGAGTGAGGAGGAAAAAATAACAGGTAAGTGAGCAAAGTTTTAAACTTGTAGAGGTAGGATAGCGTAAAGGGGCAAATCCACATATGGGCCAAAGATTTGCCAAGGTAGTGGGAGGGCAGGCCAGGCAGCAAAACGTCCGCTGCCAGCCGAGGAAGTAAGAAGTCGCGATGTACAGGAATCGAATTATCGCAGGGAGTTGGAAAATATTTAGATACCTGTTTTTTTATTCTTTTTTTTGTAATTTTGGTACACTATACTAGTTTTTTTTATTTCTCATTGGTCTTATTGTTTTTTTTATTTCCATTTATTTCCTTATTCCTTTTTTTTGTTTTATTAAAATTTAACAATTTTTTTTTTTGGTGATGATGCATTCATTTAGTTTTTTTATACAATTTTTTTTTGGACAATGGCTTGTGGGTGGTTAAGATGGCGAATTCACGCCTCTACCGGCTTAGCCTGGCAAAATTTTAATAGCTAAGCGTTGCCATCCTAACCATCCACCGGTTCACACCAAAAGTCATTGACAATGTATTTTATTATCGAGATTAAAATATTTAATAACTGACTGCAAATTTTCGCATATATGTATGTGATCCTGCAAAATAACAAAATTACAAAAAATAAAAAAATATTACATAAAATCGTATAAAGAATTTTTGTTATGTATACTGACCTGTGTGGTCATCTTTTAAAACAGATGCAGCTAGTATCAATTTTTGTCTGTTTGGCCCATCAATGAAATGAGCGGTGAAACTTAGTAAAGAGTAACTTTTCGAGGGGTTTGTCCAAATGTCAGTGGTAAAGCTTACCCACTCCGCGTTTTGGATTTTTTTAAATACCTTTTCCTTTATTTTTGTGTAAGTTTCTGGCATAAGAGTTGTTCGGAAGTATTTTTCAGACTTTTTTTTATATTTACAAAACTTTTCTGGATCCGCAAAGTTTAACTTTTGGAATGCAGCACCTTCCACCATATTATATGGCAGCATATCTACTAATATTAAGTCCATAATGGACTTGTCAATATTTTTGGCCACTAATGAATCGTCTGACCAAAATTCTTTGTTGTCTAAACAGTTTTGCAAAGTTTGCTGAACACTTACTGGAGGATTTCTGCGAACTGGCGCTTCGATTTTCTGTTGAGAAATCTCCTCACAAAGCTTTTTATATTCTTCAGGAAATGACGTTTTATGCTTATGGTTGTTTGCTTTTTTGGTAATTGACTTCCCAACGACAAATTTTTGCAACAAAACTTACATTTTGCAGTAGCTTTATTTCTCTCAAAGAAATTCCAGATTGGGTTTTTGTTAGTAGACATTTTTATCTGAAAGAAAAATGTTCATAAATAGAAAGCACTGCATTTTCAAAATACTACTTACCAATAAAAATTTATTGTAAAAAGAAAAAGCATACGTATATTGTCATAAAATAATTTGGCATTTACTTTTGAATGTGTTTCTGGAATTTTCTTTTCAAAATTTGTTGGCTTCTTCTTGAAATTTTATCACACACACATATATATTTATATTGTAACATCGTTGTTATTTCTGTACATAATTTAATATATGATTGACAACGTTGTATTTTTTAGAATTATTTTCTTTAGTATGATCGATTAGCAATAGAACAACAGTTGTATATTATTTGTATTTGTTTATCAAATAATCATTAAAAAGTTCGGTTGTTCGGCCAAGTTCGGCCAATTTTTGGCCGAACACCGAACTTGGCCGAACATCGCTTTTTTGGCCGAACTCCGAAGCCGAAGCCGAACGTTCGGTCGGACACTACAAATTTTGCTAACCAATAACCAATAGGTAATAAGTTACATGGATGAGAAAGAACACCTGTATGGCCAAAATTTCAAACTTTCCTCTAACTCAGAAACTTTTTGACCGATCTTGTTGAAAATTTGTGTCTAAACTACTATCTAATAGGACTAACCTTGGTGTAAATTTCATCCAAATCGAAAAACATCGATGACAAAATTGGGTCACTTGACATTAAATCCCCCTTTTATATATATAAAACGTAAATAAAATGTTTGGTATTTTGTTGTTATTTTCTTAATTATTTTCTAAGATGTTGATTTTAGCAAAAAAACTTTCTTCGAGGCTTATGTTGTTGACTAGAAGAGCTAAAATATTGCCATATATCATATTCTTGTAAAATGTTTTTTTTAAGAGATAGTCATACACAAACAAATTACATTTGAATAAATGGCTTGATGGCAAACTTTGAGGGGCGGACGCCCCCCCTGAAAGACAACTTATCGCTACGAAATTTTTTTGTATTTTTTTTTTACATAAAACTGAACCGATTTGGGGTGGGAGAGTATAAGAAATCAAAAAAAAAAGTTCTCCATACAACTAACGGCCACGCTAATATAGATAGATAGATAGATAGAGATAGTCATATGCAAACAAATTTCATTTGATAAAAAAACCCAACAAAAAAACAAAAAAATTTCATAGCAATAAGTTGGGTTTTTTTTCAAATGAAATTTGTTTGCATATGACTATCTCTTTAAAAACACATTTTACAAGAATACGATATATGGCAATATTTTAGCACGTCTAGTCAACAACATTAGTCTCAAAGAAAGTTTTTTGCTAAAACTAATATTTTAGAAAATATTGAAGAAAATAGAAAATTTAAAAAAAAATACAAAAAAATTTCATAGCAATAAGTTGGGTTTTTTATCAAATGAAATTTGTTTGCATATGACTATCTCTTTAAAAAAACATTTTACAAGAATATGATATATGGCAATACTTTAGCACGTCTAGTCAACAACATTAGCTTCAAAGAAAGTTTTTTGCTAAAATTAATATTTTAGAAAATATTGAAGAAAATAGAAAATTTAAAAAAAAAAATACAAAAAAATTTCATAGCAATAAGTTGGGTTTTTTTTTCAAATGAAATTTGTTTGCATATGACTATCTCTTTAAAAACACATTTTACAAGAATACGATATATGGCAATATTTTAGCACGTCTAGTCAACAACATTAGTCTCAAAGAAAGTTTTTTGCTAAAATTAATATTTTAGAAAATATTGAAGAAAATAGAAAATTTAAAAAAAAAATACAAAAAAATTTCATAGCAATAAGTTGGGTTTTTTTTTCAAATGAAATTTGTTTGCATATGACTATCTCTTTAAAAAAACATTTTACAAGAATATGATATATGGCAATATTTGAGCACGTCTAGTCAACAACATTAGCCTCAAAGAAAGTTTTTTGCTAAAATTAATATTTTAGAAAATATTGAAGAAAATATTGTTAATTTTATAACACGTTTTAAATGTACATCCCGAGCCAATATTTGTATGTGTTTCACACCAAAATAAACGCATAATACCCTCTCCATTATTGTGGTGTGGGTATAATTAGGTTAAAAAATATTTATTCCGTGCTTTCCTAGGAAGACGAATTGGCTGAACTCTGTGGTGTCGCCATCTGGATAACTGCTTTATGGAATGGCCATGGAAGCTTTTAAAATCAGCGGTTTAGGCGGCTATAGGGTTCAAACAAACAATTAAATAAACATACAAGCATACATATATTCATTTATTTATACAGATTAAAAAAAAAAAGAAAAAAAATTATAAACTAACTTAAAAACTAATTACAAAAAAACAAACTCAAAAATTGTTAAAAAAATAATTAAAATTCAGTATATTAATATATATATAATTCAATATATTAAACAAATTTTAAACCAATTAAACAACAATTAAACAATTTATGTAATTAAAAAATTTCAAACAATACAACAAAACAAATAACTAAAATATTATAAACTTAAAAACTAATTAAAAAATATTAATAGAAAAACTAACTCAAAAAAAAAAACAATACAACAAAACAAATAACTAAAATATTATAAACTAATTAAAAAATATTAATAGAAATAGTTAATTAAAAAGAAATAATAATAAAAAATAATTTAAAATTTATAAAATAATTTAAGGTTTGATTAGTTGGAGCACCTTTTTTAGCAATATATCAATTTTCTTGAGAATGCTAGCGTCTTCGATTCGTACTCCTTGTCTGATGTTAACCACTATCTCATCAATTTTTGTTTTAATACATAGTTGCGACCGCTTTATGAGTAATGTGGCTAAATTTTTATTTTCTGAATTTAAAAGCTTCATTTTTTTCCACCGCGTCTTCAACTTGAGGTAACTGATCATTACTGAAATAGAAAATCAACCAGTTTATTTCTAGCTGGGAAAGCTACTTTTTATACCCTCCACCACCATCAGTGGTAAATGAGGGTAAAGTTTTGTATTATACATCTTAAGCTGGGATCACACGATTGCCGCAATGCACCAATTTTCATACTTTTTAATACCCCAATCGTGTGACTGCACAACCAATTGGCTCATGTACCAATCAAGGACAATATTGTACTTACTTTTACCAATCAAATGCAACCCTGGTGCGGCAATCGTGTGACTGTTTTCTATGCAACCGCGCGTCAATAAAAATAGCAAAAATGCACCAATATTTATTGTGTTCTTGTGCGGCAATCAAACAACACAATACGCACCAATATTTGCCTTTTTTTTTAACAAATTTACTTTTTTGTGTTTCTTTTAGTAGGTAATGAAGAAAAATATTTATTTATTTATTATGCATTTAAAGTTTTTTTTAATTATTGCTATTACCAAAATATGTATGTATGTTCACAAGCATATTTAGCTGTTCAGTGCGAATATTTTTATTTAAGTTTCTGAGCGAACCTTAACATACGAAATTGTTGAACAGACTTAATTTTTGGAATTTCTTAAAAAATTTAAATAAAAATATTCAACAAAAATTTGTTTAAGTACATACATATATGATACATATTTAATTTTATTTAATTTACAAACCAACAAGAATTTTCAAACAAATAAAAAAGCTACCACAACAGCTGTTTTCGCAGTTGTCAAGTAAGAACAATCGTGTGACTGTGATGTGGCAATTGTTGTAACCATTTCGCTTTGTACCAACTAGCGGCAATGAAATTTGTTTAAAACAGGGCAATCGTGTGATTTCAGAATATTTTATTGGTCCAATTTCATTATTGTGCGTCAATAAAGCACAATAAAAATTGTGTCATATTGGTGCATTTGCGGCAATCGTGTGATCCCAGCTTTAGACCACATAATTTTAAGTCGATTTACCCATATCCGTCTGTCTGTCCGTCTGTCCATCTGTTGAAAACACGCTCACTTCCGAAAAACTCAAAAGAAAAGGACAAACTTGGTGTTAAATTGCTTGTAGTTATCCTAAGCAGTTTGGAATTGAAGTTCAGCAAGATCAGAAAAATGGTTTTGTGCATATTGCTAAATTTAAAGCGCTCTTAATATTTTTTTAAAAATTATTTAAAACAGATACCCCCATTCCGATGTTTTGACTCAATTACAAATTCAAAAAGTGCAATATCTAACCCATAGTTTGCTCTAGAATGTTTTTTTCGGGTTTTTAAGACATACGCGGTTGCCCATGAAAACCACAGATATATTAACAATAAAACCAAAATTTATTTATAACTTTTATTCAAGATTTACACAAATTTGTCAATGCCACTCTAATTTTGGCTTAAATCTAGTTTAGGCACGCACACCCAAATAAAAAAAAAAAGTACCTAGGCTGATAGAAAATTGAAAAATAAGAAGAAAAAATAAATAAAAATATTGGCGCAAACGCTTAGTTTTCGAGTTATGGCCGTTTTAAATTTTCAAATATATGTTCGATTTCACACTATATTTCTAAAGTTATATGGCCAATAGTGGTGTAATTTTATAGGTTTTGACTAGATCTTAAGTTATATGGCCAATAGTGGTGTAATTTTAAAAGTTTTGACTAGATTTTTTTGGATATACAGAAATTACTCATATACTTACATTTATAACGGTAATTTTTTATTCATTGTTGTTTTTGACTGTATGTTTTTTATTTTATTTAAATATTTGTTGGTTTATTACCGTATTTCTTGCTATTCAGAAAAGTTTTAGTTAGCGAAGCCGGTGTTTGTTATACCAAAGAGGAGAAAATCCTTGCGCCCGGCCGAAGGCCGGCTATGCAGAGAAGCTTTAGTTAGCGAAGCCGGTGTTTGTTATACCAAAGAGGAGAAAATCCTTGCGCCCGGCCGAAGGCCGGCTATGCAGAGAAGCTTTAGTTAGCGAAGCCGGTGTTTGTTATACCATAGAAGAGAAAATCCTTGCGCCCGGCCGAAGGCCGGCTATGCATAGAAGCTTTAGTTAGCATGAAGTTCTTGTTTGCGACATTGGTGTTTGTTATTTTATAAATTTTGTATTACACTTTTTTTTAAATAAATTATACACTTAGTACACAAAAACTGTAATGTGAGCTTAAGAGTAATTTTTTTTTAATAAATTCTATATATCCAGAAAGATCTAGTCAAAACCTTAAAAATGAGACCAATATTACCCATACAGCTTTAGAAATGTAATGGAAAATCGCACATATATATGAAAACTACTACCAAAAGTTCAACAAAATGCGTGCAGTGGCTCTTATTAATATTTCTATATATGAGGGGTACTGCTCCTCCCCCTCTACCCCGCCCATTTGTATATTGAAATTTATAGTTTACTATAATAATAGCTTTAACCACTTTTGAAGACTCTCCCTTTAATAATTCTTCAGTTGAGCGATATTTAATATATGCATCCTATGGGAGGTATTTCCCCCCCTGCGCCTACCCTCTTTATTGTTATTTTCAAACGTGTTGTATACCATAAGAGTGACTTCTAGAAAGTTTGAACATTCTCACTATTACAGTCCTTTAGATATGCGATGTTAAACATTGGCGTCCTATGGGGGATTCCACTTCCCCCGCTGCTATTTTATTTTAATTTTGGGGCTCAGAAGATCTTACTACCAAAAGTTCTGCATAATGCGTGCAGCGGATCTTAATATATGCGATAATTAATATTGGCATCCTATGGGGGATACCAAATCCCCTGCCCCTATCGAAAAAATAAGTAGTCTATTTTATTTTTAGGGCTCACGTGATGTATCTGTAAAAATTTCAGGAAAATCGGTTCAGTAGTTTAGGAGTCTATAAGCCAACAAACAAACAAACAAACAAACAAACAAACAAACAAACACACATACAAACATTTTTCATTTTTATATATATAGAAGATAGAAGATTAGGGTGGCCGTTATTTTTTTATTTTTGATTTCATATATTCTCCTCCCCCAAATCAGTTCAGTTTTATGTAAAAAAAAATACAAAAAAATTTCGTAGCAATAAGTTGGGTTTTTTTTTCAAATGAAATTTGTTTGCATATGACTATCTCTTTAAAAAAACATTTTACAAGAATATGATATATGGCAATATTTTAGCACGTCTAGTCAACAACATTAGCCTCAAAGAAAGTTTTTTGCTAAAATTAATATTTTAGAAAATATTGAAGAAAATAGAAAATTTAAAAAAAAAATACAAAAAAATTTCATAGCAATAAGTTGGGTTTTTTTTTCAAATGAAATTCGTTTGCATATGACTATCTCTTTAAAAAACATTTTACAAGAATATGATATATGGCAATATTTTAGCACGTCTAGTCAACAACATTAGCCTCAAAGAAAGTTTTTTGCTAAAATTAATATTTTAGAAAATATTGAAGAAAATAGAAAATTTAAAAAAAAAAATACAAAAAAATTTCATAGCAATAAGTTGGGTTTTTTTTTGCAAATGAAATTTGTTTGCATATGACTATCTCTTTAAAAAAACATTTTACAAGAATATGATATATGGCAATATTTTAGCACGTCTAGTCAACAACATTAGACTCAAAGAAAGTTTTTTGCTAAAACTAATATTTTAGAAAATATTGAAGAAAATAGAAAATTTAAAAAAAAATACAAAAAAATTTCATAGCAATAAGTTGGGTTTTTTTTCAAATGAAATTTGTTTGCATTTGACTATCTCTTTAAAAAAACGTTTTACAAGAATATGATATATGGCAATATTTTAGCACGTCTAGTCAACAACATTAGCCTCAAAGAAAGTTTTTTGCTAAAATTAATATTTTAGAAAATATTGAAGAAAATAGAAAATTTAAAAAAAAAAATACAAAAAAATTTCATAGCAATAAGTTGGGTTTTTTTTTCAAATGAAATTTGTTTGCATATGACTATATCTTTAAAAAAACATTTTACAAGAATATGATATATGGCAATATTTTAGCACGTCTAGTCAACAACATTAGCCTCAAAGAAAGTTTTTTGCTAAAACTAATATTTTAGAAAATATTGAAGAAAATAGAAAATTTAAAAAAAAAATACAAAAAAATTTAATAGCAATAAGTTGGGTTTTTTTTTCAAATGAAATTTGTTTGCATATGACTATCTCTTTAAAAAAACATTTTACAAGAATATGATATATGGCAATATTTTAGCACGTCTAGTCAACCACATTAGCCTCAAAGAAAGTTTTTTGCTAAAATTAATATTTTAGAAAATATTGAAGAAAATAGAAAATTTAAAAAAAAAAATACAAAAAAATTTCATAGCAATAAGTTGGGTTTTTTTTTGCAAATGAAATTTGTTTGCATATGACTATCTCTTTAAAAAAACATTTTACAAGAATATGATATATGGCAATATTTTAGCACGTCTAGTCAACAACATTAGACTCAAAGAAAGTTTTTTGCTAAAACTAATATTTTAGAAAATATTGAAGAAAATAGAAAATTTAAAAAAAAAAATACAAAAAAATTTAATAGCAATAAGTTGGGTTTTTTTTTCAAATGAAATTTGTTTGCATATGACTATCTCTTTAAAAAAACATTTTACAAGAATATGATATATGGCAATATTTTAGCACGTCTAGTCAACCACATTAGCCTCAAAGAAAGTTTTTTGCTAAAACTAATATTTTAGCAAATATTGAAGAAAATAGAAAATTTAAAAAAAAATACAAAAAAATTTCATAGCAATAAGTTGGGTTTTTTTTCAAATGAAATTTGTTTGCATATGACTATCTCTTTAAAAAAACATTTTACAAGAATATGATATATGGCAATATTTTAGCACGTCTAGTTTTTTTTTCAAATGAAATTTGTTTGCATATGACTATCTCTTTAAAAAAACATTTCACAAGAATATGATATATGGCAATATTTTAGCACGTCTAGTCAACAACATTAGTCTCAAAGAAAGTTTTTTGCTAAAACTAATATTTTAGAAAATATTGAAGAAAATAGAAAATTTAAAAAAAAAATACAAAAAAATTTCATAGCAATATGTTGGGTTTTTTTTCAAATGAAATTTGTTTGCATATGACTATCTCTTTAAAAAAACATTTTACAAGAATATGATATATGTCAATATTTTAGCACGTCTAGTCAACAACATTAGCCTCAAAGAAAGTTTTTTGCTAAAATTAATATTTTAGAAAATATTGAAGAAAATAGAAAATTTAAAAAAAAATACAAAAAAATTTCATAGCAATAAGTTGGGTTTTTTTTTCAAATGAAATTTGTTTGCATATGACTATCTCTTTAAAAAAACATTTTACAAGAATATGATATATGTCAATATTTTAGCACGTCTAGTCAACAACATTAGCCTCAAAGAAAGTTTTTTGCTAAAATTAATATTTTAGAAAATATTGAAGAAAATAGAAAATTTAAAAAAAAAATACAAAAAAATTTCATAGCAATAAGTTGGGTTTTTTTTGCAAATGAAATTTGTTTGCATATGACTATCTCTTTAAAAAAACATTTTACAAGAATATGATATATGGCAATATTTTAGCACGTCTAGTTTTTTTTTCAAATGAAATTTGTTTGCATATGACTATCTCTTTAAAAAAACATTTTACAAGAATATGATATATGGCAATATTTTAGCACGTCTAGTCAACAACATTAGCCTCAAAGAAAGTTTTTTTGCTAAAACTAATATTTTAGAAAATATTGAAGAAAATAGAAAATTTAAAAAAAAAAATACAAAAAAATTTCATAGCAATAAGTTGGGTTTTTTTTCAAATGAAATTTGTTTGCATATGACTATCTCTTTAAAAAAACATTTCACAAGAATATGATATATGGCAATATTTTAGCACGTCTAGTCAACCACATTAGCCTCAAAGAAAGTTTTTTGCTAAAATTAATATTTTAGAAAATATTGAAGAAAATAGAAAATTTAAAAAAAAAAATACAAAAAAATTTCATAGCAATAAGTTGGGTTTTTTTTTGCAAATGAAATTTGTTTGCATATGACTATCTCTTTAAAAAAACATTTTACAAGAATATGATATATGGCAATATTTTAGCACGTCTAGTCAACAACATTAGACTCAAAGAAAGTTTTTTGCTAAAACTAATATTTTAGAAAATATTGAAGAAAATAGAAAATTTAAAAAAAAAAATACAAAAAAATTTAATAGCAATAAGTTGGGTTTTTTTTTCAAATGAAATTTGTTTGCATATGACTATCTCTTTAAAAAAACATTTTACAAGAATATGATATATGGCAATATTTTAGCACGTCTAGTCAACCACATTAGCCTCAAAGAAAGTTTTTTGCTAAAACTAATATTTTAGCAAATATTGAAGAAAATAGAAAATTTAAAAAAAAATACAAAAAAATTTCATAGCAATAAGTTGGGTTTTTTTTCAAATGAAATTTGTTTGCATATGACTATCTCTTTAAAAAAACATTTTACAAGAATATGATATATGGCAATATTTTAGCACGTCTAGTTTTTTTTTCAAATGAAATTTGTTTGCATATGACTATCTCTTTAAAAAAACATTTCACAAGAATATGATATATGGCAATATTTTAGCACGTCTAGTCAACAACATTAGCCTCAAAGAAAGTTTTTTGCTAAAACTAATATTTTAGAAAATATTGAAGAAAATAGAAAATTTAAAAAAAAAATACAAAAAAATTTCATAGCAATATGTTGGGTTTTTTTTCAAATGAAATTTGTTTGCATATGACTATCTCTTTAAAAAAACATTTTACAAGAATATGATATATGTCAATATTTTAGCACGTCTAGTCAACAACATTAGCCTCAAAGAAAGTTTTTTGCTAAAATTAATATTTTAGAAAATATTGAAGAAAATAGAAAATTTAAAAAAAAATACAAAAAAATTTCATAGCAATAAGTTGGGTTTTTTTTTCAAATGAAATTTGTTTGCATATGACTATCTCTTTAAAAAAACATTTTACAAGAATATGATATATGTCAATATTTTAGCACGTCTAGTCAACAACATTAGCCTCAAAGAAAGTTTTTTGCTAAAATTAATATTTTAGAAAATATTGAAGAAAATAGAAAATTTAAAAAAAAAATACAAAAAAATTTCATAGCAATAAGTTGGGTTTTTTTTGCAAATGAAATTTGTTTGCATATGACTATCTCTTTAAAAAAACATTTTACAAGAATATGATATATGGCAATATTTTAGCACGTCTAGTTTTTTTTTCAAATGAAATTTGTTTGCATATGACTATCTCTTTAAAAAAACATTTTACAAGAATATGATATATGGCAATATTTTAGCACGTCTAGTCAACAACATTAGCCTCAAAGAAAGTTTTTTTGCTAAAACTAATATTTTAGAAAATATTGAAGAAAATAGAAAATTTAAAAAAAAAAATACAAAAAAATTTCATAGCAATAAGTTGGGTTTTTTTTCAAATGAAATTTGTTTGCATATGACTATCTCTTTAAAAAAACATTTCACAAGAATATGATATATGGCAATATTTTAGCACGTCTAGTCAACAACATTAGCCTCAAAGAAAGTTTTTTGCTAAAACTAATATTTTAGAAAATATTGAAGAAAATAGAAAATTTAAAAAAAAATACAAAAAAATTTCATAGCAATAAGTTGGGTTTTTTTTCAAATGAAATTTGTTTGCATATGACTATCTCTTTAAAAAAACATTTTACAAGAATATGATATATGTCAATATTTTAGCACGTCTAGTCAACAACATTAGCCTCAAAGAAAGTTTTTTGCTAAAATTAATATTTTAGAAAATATTGAAGAAAATAGAAAATTTAAAAAAAAAAAATACAAAAAAATTTCATAGCAATAAGTTGGGTTTTTTTTTTCAAATGAAAGTTGTTTGCATAACACTATCTCTTTAAAAAAAACATTTTACAAGAATATGATATATGGCAATATTTTAGCACGTCTAGTCAACAACATTAGCCTCAAAGAAAGTTTTTTGCTAAAATTAATATTTTAGAAAATATTGAAGAAAATAGAAAATTTAAAAAAAAAAAAATACAAAAAAATTTCATAGCAATAAGTTGGGTTTTTTTTCAAATGAAATTTGTTTGCATATGACTATCTCTTTAAAAAAACATTTTACAAGAATATGATATATGGCAATATTTTAGCACGTCTAGTCAACAACATTAGCCTCAAAGAAAGTTTTTTGCTAAAATTAATATTTTAGAAAATATTGAAGAAAATAGAAAATTAAAAAAAAATACAAAAAAATTTCATAGCAATAAGTTGGGTTTTTTTTTTTCAAATGAAATTTGTTTGCATATGACTATCTCTTTAAAAAAACATTTTACAAGAATATGATATATGGCAATATTTTAGCACGTCTAGTCAACAACATTAGCCTCAAAGAAAGTTTTTTGCTAAAATTAATATTTTAGAAAATATTGAAGAAAATAGAAAATTTAAAAAAAAAATACAAAAAAATTTCATAGCAATAAGTTGGGTTTTTTTTCAAATGAAATTTGTTTGCATATGACTATCTCTTTAAAAAAACATTTTACAAGAATATGATATATGGCAATATTTTAGCACGTCTAGTCAACAACATTAGCCTCAAAGAAAGTTTTTTGCTAAAACTAATATTTAAGAAAATATTGAAGAAAATAGAAATTTAAAAAAAAAATACAAAAAAATTTCATAGCAATAAGTTGGGTTTTTTTTTCAAATGAAATTTGTTTGCATATGACTATCTCTTTAAAAAAACATTTTACAAGAATATGATATATGGCAATATTTTAGCACGTCTAGTCAACAACATTAGCCTCAAAGAAAGTTTTTTGCTAAAATTAATATTTTAGAAAATATTGAAGAAAATAGAAAATTTAAAAAAAAAAAATACAAAAAAATTTCATAGCAATAAGTTGGGTTTTTTTTCAAATGAAATTTGTTTGCATATGACTATCTCTTTAAAAAAACATTTTACAAGAATATGATATATGGCAATATTTTAGCACGTCTAGTCAACAACATTAGCCTCAAAGAAAGTTTTTTGCTAAAATTAATATTTTAGAAAATATTGAAGAAAATAGAAAATTTAAAAAAAAATACAAAAAAAATTTCATAGCAATAAGTTGGGTTTTTTTTTCAAATGACATTTGTTTGCATATGACTATCTCTTTAAAAAAACATTTTACAAGAATATGATATATGGCAATATTTTAACACGTCTAGTTTTTTTTTTTTCAAATGAAATTTGTTTGCATATGACTATCTCTTTAAAAAAACATTTTACAAGAATATGATATATGGCAATATTTTAGCACGTCTAGTCAACAACATTAGCCTCAAAGAAAGTTTATTGCTAAAATTAATATTTTAGAAAATATTGAAGAAAATAGAAAATTTAAAAAAAAAAATACAAAAAAATTTCATAGCAATAAGTTGGGTTTTTTTTCAAATGAAATTTGTTTGCATATGACTATCTCTTTAAAAAACATTTCACAAGAATATGATGTATGGCAATATTTTCGCACGTCTAGTCAACAACATTAGCCTCAAAGAAAGTTTTTTGCTAAAACTAATAGTTTAGAAAATATTGAAGAAAATAGAAAATTAAAAAAAAAATACAAAAAAATTTCATAGCAATAAGTTGGGTTTTTTTTTCAAATGAAATTGGTTTGCATATGACTATCTCTTTAAAAAAAACATTTTACAAGAATATGATATATGGCAATATTTTAGCACGTCTAGTCAACAACATTAGCCTCAAAGAAAGTTTTTTGCTAAAATTAATATTTTAGAAAATATTGAAGAAAATAGAAAATTTAAAAAAAAAAATACAAAAAAATTTCATAGCAATAAGTTGGTTTTTTTTTCAAATGAAATTTGTTTGCATATGACTATCTCTTTAAAAAAACATTTTACAAGAATATGATATATGGCAATATTTTAGCACGTCTAGTCAACAACATTAGCCTCAAAGAAAGTTTTTTGCTAAAATTAATATTTTAGAAAATATTGAAGAAAATAGAAAATTTCAAAAATAAAATACAAAAAAATTTCATAGCAATAAGTTGGGTTTTTTTTTAAATGAAATTTGTTTGCATATGACTATCTCTTTAAAAAAACATTTCACAAGAATATGATATATGGCAATATTTTAGAACGTCTAGTCAACAACATTAGCCTCAAAGAAAGTTTTTTGCTAAAACTAATATTTTAGAAAATATTGAAGAAAATAGAAAATTTAAAAAAAAAATACAAAAAAATTTCATAGCAATAAGTTGGGTTTTTTTTTTCAAATGGTATTTGATTGCATATGACTATCTCTTTAAAAAAACATTTTACAAGAATATGATATATGGCAATATTTTAGCACGTCTAGTCAACAACATTAGCCTCAAAGAAAGTTTTTTGCTAAAACTAATATTTAAGAAAATATTGAAGAAAATAGAAATTTAAAAAAAAAATACATAAAAATTTCATAGCAATAAGTTGGGTTTTTTTTTCAAATGAAATTTGTTTGCATATGACTATCTCTTTAAAAAAACATTTTACAAGAATATGATATATGGCAATATTTTAGCACGTCTAGTCAACAACATTAGCCTCAAAGAAAGTTTTTTGCTAAAATTAATATTTTAGAAAATATTGAAGAAAATAGAAAATTAAAAAAAAATACAAAAAAATTTCATAGCAATAAGTTGGGTTTTTTTTTTCAAATGAAATTTGTTTGCATATGACTATCTCTTTAAAAAAACATTTTACAAGAATATGATATATGGCAATATTTTAGCACGTCTAGTCAACAACATTAGCCTCAAAGAAAGTTTTTTGCTAAAACTAATATTTAAGAAAATATTGAAGAAAATAGAAATTTAAAAAAAAAATACAAAAAAATTTCATAGCAATAAGTTGGGTTTTTTTTTCAAATGAAATTTGTTTGCATATGACTATCTCTTTAAAAAAACATTTTACAAGAATATGATATATGGCAATATTTTAGCACGTCTAGTCAACAACATTAGCCTCAAAGAAAGTTTTTTGCTAAAATTAATATTTTAGAAAATATTGAAGAAAATAGAAAATTTAAAAAAAAAAAATACAAAAAAATTTCATAGCAATAAGTTGGGTTTTTTTTCAAATGAAATTTGTTTGCATATGACTATCTCTTTAAAAAAACATTTTACAAGAATATGATATATGGCAATATTTTAGCACGTCTAGTCAACAACATTAGCCTCAAAGAAAGTTTTTTGCTAAAATTAATATTTTAGAAAATATTGAAGAAAATAGAAAATTTAAAAAAAAAAATACAAAAAAATTTCATAGCAATAAGTTGGGTTTTTTTTTCAAATGAAATTTGTTTGCATATGACTATCTCTTTAAAAAAACATTTTACAAGAATATGATATATGGCAATATTTTAGCACGTCTAGTTTTTTTTTTTCAAATGAAATTTGTTTGCATATGACTATCTCTTTAAAAAAACATTTTACAAGAATATGATATATGGCAATATTTTAGCACGTCTAGTCAACAACATTAGCCTCAAAGAAAGTTTATTGCTAAAATTAATATTTTAGAAAATATTGAAGAAAATAGAAAATTTAAAAAAAAAATACAAAAAAATTTCATAGCAATAAGTTGGGTGTTCACA
This sequence comes from Pollenia griseotomentosa, assembly GCA_963931875.1. Taxonomy (NCBI): domain Eukaryota; kingdom Metazoa; phylum Arthropoda; class Insecta; order Diptera; family Polleniidae; genus Pollenia; species Pollenia griseotomentosa. The sequence goes on along the minus strand of OZ007562.1, from coordinate 168,343,207 downwards.
TCTGTGAACAAAAGGCTATAGCCCCAACTCTGGCGATATCATCAACGCCCCCACTAACAGCTGTTTGTTTAACTGCAGCTACAAAACTAAAAACCACTCTCAGAATAATCCCCGAGAAGAAAATACCGTGCAAGCTGAAAGCATCAACTAAAAAATAATAAAAAACCTAGTGCGAAAAACAAATAAAATAAATAAAAGAGAAGACATAAACCTCGTAAATTAAAAGTGTTTAATTTATTACTAAACTCCAAAATCATTGTGTAAATATAAAGTGATTAACCACCTTTTGTTTATTTACCTTAAATACTTAAACATACATATTACCCTATGTGCTAAAAAATACTTAAACCTTAAAATACTTAAACCTTAAAATACTTAAACTATACTTACTAATACTTATAAAATAACCTGAAATTAACATAAACCTAATTGAATTTAATACCCATAACCCTAACCTAAAATTGGTTATATGCATTTATATAAAATCTGAAAATAAGGGTTCAATAAACACATAACATTACACAGTTTTGAAATATATATCGAAGTGTTTAATTTACATGGTTCCCGCCAGTAAGTAATTGTTATCTCTCTCTAACTCGTTAAAACATTGGTCCTCACGAACCGTCAAAGTGAAACAGTGAATACAGTCCACAAATTAAAAAAGAAGTGAAAATAAATAAATTTAAATTAAAGATAAAGTTAAAGTTCACAACACACAAACATACATAAAAATAAATAATACCCTACAAAAATTAAAAACAATAATAACTCAAAGCATTAAAATAACAATAAAATAAAAAAGGGCAAGGCAACTGATAGTTTAAAACTAAAATAAATAAAAACAAAGTCACAGAAAACAAACTTATTTTTTAATAAAAATAAATAAAACAAAAAGAAAAAACAGTGCAAAAATTCAGCATAAAGCAAACAATTTAAAAAATATAAAAAAGTGCACAAGAAAAAATTAAATTTAAAAACCCCAAAATCAAATTTAAAATTGTGAACAAAAATATTAACAAAAACAAATTTACATAAAAATTAAACAGCAAATATTAACAAGAAAAACAAAAAACAAAAATTTGCTTACATATTATAACAATCCACATTACAAAGTTACATACGTACACACGCATTTAATACAACGAATTTACAACAACAACACTACACACAGAATCAACACGCATCATAGCGGGAAGACGACACAAAAGAAAATAATAAAAACACAAGATATTTTTTTTGTCTTGTAAGGTTTGTACCCTACCCCCAGCAAACAAGGTAAGTGTGTAATTTTACAACTTACAATATACACAAATTTCCAACTTTTTATTAAGATCGTGGTATTTTTATTAAACAGCAATACATTATAAAGATATTTCTTTACCCACTTACCCATCCTACTCAAAAACGTGAACATAAATAGGAATATTTTTTTTTATATTGCTGTTGAAGGACAAATATTGCCTTCCCAACTGTGTAGCGTACATACACCTATATAAAATACCCAGTTGGAAATTTAGTTTGCTGATTAAAATTTTGATTTTTAAGTTAAAAGCTGCATTATTTTAAAAAATTAAAACAAACCCGTTATTAGATAACTGTTTTTTCTCAATTAAAATATTTTATTAATTTTTTTAATAAAACCCAAAATGTCTAACTTACAATCTTTGGCCGCCGATTTGATGAGATATATCCAAATGGATTTAGAGGCATTTGATGAAGATTATGGCTCTTCCTCGGAAAATTTCCAATCATTACCCGCTCTAAAATTCAAGAAACGTGAGCTTAGTGAATTATGGTCCAAGATTGACCGTAAATTCATGCAGATCAGAGAATCTTCTGATTTAGACGACCCAGTGAAGTCTCAGACTATTAGTTTATCAGAAATTGTAAAACATGTCAGATCTGCTAAGAGTTTTTATAGAAACAGTATGATCGCGATTGATGAATCAATTGAAGAAATTACCCAACTCAATGAAACTCGACCCTCTTTACCCGAACCCATAAATTCACAACCCAATAATACGGTAGCCTTCAATGTACCCCCTTGCGATATGCCAACATTTAGCGGTGATTTCAAATGCTGGGCTACCTTTAGAGACCTTTTTAAGGCCATCTATGGCAATAACACTCGCTTAAGTGGAGTTGAAAAACTTTTTTATCTTAAGCAGAAGACAAGCGGCGAAGCCAAAGAAATAGTAGACAATGCACCCTTAACGAATGACGGCTTTTGTATTGCGTGGAATCAGTTAACTGCTCAATGTGAAAATCGTAGAATGCAGATTAATGCGCAATTAAAAACCCTATTTAATCTACCCCTAGTAAACACTATGTGCAGTGTTTCTATAAGAAAACTGCAAAGAAAGATAAATTGCTGTATTTCGAATCTGAACTCTTTAGATATTGATACGGATCACTGGGATCCTATCTTAGTATACCTTTGCTTGACAAAATTACCCAGGGAGACGCGAAGAGAATTTGAGAAATCCCTCTCAGATTGTGCTGAAATGCCTTCATGGACAAACTTGGATTTGTTCCTAACCAACACATTCAAGGAACTTACCTCTGTGAATGATGTTCAAGATAACGGCAGCAACCCTACCCAACACCCAAAACCCAAACATTTCCAGGAAATTAAAACACAGTATGACAGAAGAGGCAAAACATTTCATAATGTTACCAATGATTCAAATGGAAAGACATTGCCAAAACCCACCCAAAACCCTCCCACCCAAAAACGCAATAATGAACGGATTCTCTCAAACCCAACTCAACCCACAACCCAGAACTACCCTAAAACCCAAAATAAACAAGATGGTTCCATTTGCAAACTTTGCAATGGAAGTCATACTTTGAGAGAATGTTCGTCGTTCAATTCACTTGGAGTAAATGAGAGAATTGACTTTGTAAAAAATAATGAAATATGTTACAATTGTTTAGCCATTGGTCATGTCATACAAAATTGCCGTAGCACATTTATCTGCAGGTATTGTGGTAAACGTCATAATAGTCTTTTACACAAACCAAGTTCAAAAATAAACCCTAAAGATGATGATAACCAGCCTTCATGTTCGTCAAATACAGTTCAGTCTTTCTCTACACATACCCAATCAAGCAAACCCACACTAGATGACAGAACGAAATTATTAGGAACAGCAGTTCTGAATGTTGAGGTTCAAGGAGAATTATTTCCAGCTAGAGCGCTTATTGACCCAGCCTCAGATTTTTCGTTTATCACAGATAAACTGAGAAAAAGATTACATTTACCCACTACACCCATAGTTGCTGAAATTTCAGGATTAAATGAGATAGTTTCTGCCCGTTCAAATAAACTATGCCAAGTTTTATTGCGCTCAAATACCCATAACAACTTCAAATTGAATATCCAAGCAATAGTAGTAAAAACCCTTACTAAAAATTTACCCACCCAAAGCTTAAACCCAACCCTCATAAAAGACTTGGAAAATATTCAATTAGCTGACCAAAAATTCTATGAAAGTCGACCTATTGACTTCATTATTGGCAGCGATTTTTACCCCCAGATTTTAAAATCTGGAGTTAGAAAAGATTTATTGAATACCCTAATAGCTCAGGAGACTGAGTTTGGCTGGATTTTAACGGGACCCATTCAGAAATCACACAGTACCCAACCCTTAGTTTCATACTTCAGTTCAGTCACGCTTGATAAATTTCTGACCAAATTCTGGGAAATTGAAGATGTACCCACCCAACCCAAAGTTTCAGAGGAGAGTTCTTTTTGTGAAGAGACATATAAAAACACAACCCGTCGATTACCAAGTGGCCGTTATCAAGTGAATCTTCCCTTTTTTTACCCTCCTATCGAGTTAGGCAACTCACGCCACGTAGCAATGGCTCAGTTCTTAAGAAATGAGAAAAGTCTGATGAAGAAGCCAGAACTAAAATCAGAATACGATAACGTGCTGCAGGAGTATATCGACTTGGGTCATATGAAACCCATAAAATATAACCCTAACACTCCTTCAAATACTCAGTATTACTTACCCCATCATGCTGTTGTTAAACTTGATCGTGTTACGACAAAAGTTCGAGTTGTATTTAATGCCTCTAGCAAAACTTCGAACAACAACAGCCTTAATGATACCCTACACATTGGTCCTACCCTACAACAAGATTTAGTTGTACTTATCTTGAAATGGCGCTTTTATAAGATAGTTTATAATGCCGACATTACAAAAATGTACAGGCAAATTATTTTAAACCCGATACACACTCCATATCAAAGAATTTTATTCCGTAAAAGCGTTAACGAGCCAATTCAAGATTATGAACTGCAAACAGTCACATTTGGTGTGAATTGTGCGCCATATTTGGCTATAAGAACCCTACACGAATTAGCCAAAGACATTCAAAACACTCACCCTATCGCATCGCAAATTTTGAAAAATAATATGTATGTAGATGATGTCTTAGCCGGAGCTCACACTATTGAAGAGGCTAAAGAAGCACAAACGCAATTAATCACGGCTCTTGACTCTGCTGGTTTTCCCTTAAGAAAGTGGATTTCCAATACAAAGGAGTTACTTAATGATTTACCTAAGGAACATCAACTCGATGTTGATCTGCTTACCCTACCAGAATCAAATAAGGCTAAGACGCTAGGTATTCGGTGGAACGCAAAAGAAGACACATTTTTCTTTAATGTTCCTTTAATTGAGAGAAAATCAGCCTACACGAAGCGAACTGTGTTATCAGATATCGCTCGTCTTTTTGACCCAGCTGGGTGGTTAGCGCCAATTGTTATATCTGCTAAGATTATAATGCAACAAATTTGGCAAGATAACACAGCTTGGGATGAATGTCTTACCCCACTTACCCTCATAAAATGGCAAAAGTTTTTGCAGTTTTACGATAATATTAATAAAATTCGAATTCCAAGATGGATTAACTTTTTACCTTCAGCAAAAATTGAGTTTCATGGATTTTCAGACGCTTCGGAAAAAGCCTACTCTGCAGTTTTGTATGCAAGAGTTACACCCGTTGACGGACCTAATTCCGTAACCCTGCTCTTTGCGAAGACAAGAGTTGCGCCAATCAAAGTAGTCTCGTTACCAAAACTAGAACTTTGTGGTGCAGTGTTGTTGGCAAATATGACACACAATTTACTTACCCAACTCAGCCTACCCCTTCATCAGTCGTATTTCTGGACAGACTCATCTATTGTCTTGGCATGGCTTAGCAAACAACCGAATTCATGGAACACGTTTGTAGCAAACCGAGTGTCTACAATTATTCAGACAGTCGGTGTTAATAATTGGAACCATGTGGCATCACACGATAACCCTGCCGATGTTGCTAGCCGAGGATGCAATCCCGATGAGTTGAAAGATGACAGTTTATGGTGGAATGGACCATCGTGGTTGAAACAATCTGCTTCACAGTGGCCAACAACGAATAAACACTTTATAACTCAAGCTGAAGCTAAAGTTAGTCAGTCGTTTTGCACGACCGTTGATACTCACCCTACCTTGGAAAATACGAATATTGCAAACCCAGATATATTATCACGGTTTTCAAAACTGTCTAATGCTCTTAGAGTAATGACATATGTCTATCGATTTTGTGATCGCGCATTATGTACCCGAAACAATACAATTCGAAATGATAGAGTTATTCTTGATCGAAACAACCCACATGAAGTCAAAGAAAGACTGCATATATTGATAACACACCCAAGTATTGATCTTAGTGCGTCTGAGATAAAATCTACCCGTGATAGACTTATTATTCTTTGCCAGACTGAATATTTTAAACACGAATACAACTGTCTGAAGAAAAGAAACCCTATAGCCAGTAAAAGTAACTTACTCACCCTAACGCCATTTTTAGATTCCGCTAATATAATGCGTGCCAATGGTCGGCTTGCTAAGTCAAACTGTTTGTCTTACTCTGAAAGACATCCAATCATATTACCCTACGCAAGCCAAATTGCAAAACTGTTAACTTTACACGTACATTTGGTATCGCTACATGGCGGGAATCAACTTATGCTGAGAATAATTAGATCTGGCTACTGGATTCCAAAACTTCAAAATCTTATTAGATCAGTAGTAAATAGATGCATTCCATGTACGAAATATAAAAACCGACAAACTACTCAATTTATGGCGGCGTTGCCGCCAGAGCGCACTCAATTAACAAGGCCATTTTACAATGCTGGTGTTGACTTCGCCGGACCATTCGATATAAAAATTTATACTGGCAGGAATTGTAGAATAACCAAAGGATATGTATGTGTATTTGTTTGCTTTGCAACAAAGGCGATTCATTTAGAACCTACATCCGACCTGTCAACCCAGGCCTTTATGGCAGCATTCGCTCGATTTTTTTCGAGGCGGGGATGCCCTGTCGCCATTTATTCAGACAACGGGACAAACTTCGTTGGAGCCTGTCAATTGTTGAAAAAAGAGCGACAGGAATTCATTAAACAATTAAAGGGATCTGTAATTGCCTCTTATAGCTTCCAAAACTTGACGTGGCACTTTATTCCCCCCGGAGCACCACATATGGGTGGCTTATGGGAAGCGGGGGTAAAGAGCTTCAAATCCCATCTAAAAAAGATGAACACATTTAAATACACATTTGAAGAACTGGCTACGCTCCTAGCTAGAATAGAAGGATGCCTCAACTCACGACCCTTAAGTCCGTCAAGCGATAACCCGCAAGATCTCGGTTCTTTAACCCCAGGTCATTTTTTAATAGGTTCACCCATACTTACCCCAGCGGAACCCGATTGCAGTAATGATAATATTACTTTAGCAAATCGATGGCAAAAGCTAAAAATTCAGCATCACAACTTCTGCAGGCGATGGAAAGATGAGTACCTTAAGGAGCTGCATAAAAGATATAAATGGAAGAACCCTAAACGTCAAATTGAAGTTGATGATGTTGTTGTGATTAGACAAGACAACCTACCCCCTAATGAATGGCTACTTGGGCGTGTTACCCGTACTTACCCAGGTTCAGATGAACGAATTCGTGTCGTTGAAGTACGAACTTCGTCTGGAAACTTGACACGTCCTATAACAAAAGTTGTTGTCTTACCCACTAACTAAATTTAGTATATCGTCTAGTCTACTAACACGTCTTTGTACTTACCCTACTCTAACCCTACTTAATTTACAAGTTAAATCATTTATACTTATCCTTCATAATACTAAGCCTACTTACACTAATGCTTTCTTTAATCTCACCCAAGTTTACTACATAACGGAATGGTAACAGTTGTTTTTGAGTAGTTAATCAAATTTCTTTAACGCTGACTCTATCTCTAAACCCAAAGAGGCTGTGAATTTTCCCTTATGTATTAAGCTTAGTTCATCTTAACAATCCCCTTGGTTGAATTTAGTTCCTTATATTTCATACAGATCATGGCACCCAACAACAACCGTTCCCATCGTTCAAAAACTGGATCCAAGAACCCTCACGAATCTCGTCAACAATCCAGACATGTAGAACCCAAACGTCATTTTGGATGTGGAATCTGTCAAGCGAACCACCGACTAGCCGACTGTCATAAATTCCGTGCCCTCAACCTAGCAGACAAGTACAAAAAGGCAATAAAGTTGCATTACTGCATTAATTGTCTAGCGAGGAATCACTTGATTGCAAAGTGCCCTAGTAAAACACGCTGCCAGAAGTGTGGGGGTAAACACCACTCTATCCTACATGGACCACACAGGATTCTCAAAAGCTTCCCAACCACGTCTTCGTCAAACCGATCACAACCTAAACCACCGGTTCCCGCACCACGTCGATCCCTTGCCTCGTCAACCAATACCACAGCGACTGTCATTCCAATCGGTCTACCCACATCCCTTCACAAAGTAATAATACCCACAGCCCGAGTAAATGCCATGACCGAAGATGGTTATGTTTCATTGCGGGCAATTGTAAACCCAGGCCTCGTCGCTTCACGTATCGCGCATTCGGTGGTAGAAAGGCGCAAAATTGACACTTTCCAATTGGATGGAAAAAAATACGTTAAACTGACCATAACACCGAACATGTCATCCATTATAAAGTACGACATGTACTTGCTGGTCACACGAGATCTTCCCAAGCTTCCATACACGGCACCCATTAGAGGTTCCCTTAAAGAAAAGTTTGAGAACCTCGCATTGGCAGATCCCAGCTTTGATTCGAATGAACTCGTCGAGGTCGACCTTGGTGGTGATCTGTACAGCAAAACTTTGAAGTCGAACATAATTCACGTTGATGGTGGATCATTGTTGGCCCAGGACTCAACTCTCGGTTGGCTTATTATGGGCACTTATTCTGCCTAGACTTCTTCCAGGCTTCTAGGCGGGGAGGATGTTCACATCTGTGAACAAAAGGCTATAGCCCCAACTCTGGCGATATCATCAACGCCCCCACTAACAGCTGTTTGTTTAACTGCAGCTACAAAACTAAAAACCACTCTCAGAATAATCCCCGAGAAGAAAATACCGTGCAAGCTGAAAGCATCAACTAAAAAATAATAAAAAACCTAGTGCGAAAAACAAATAAAATAAATAAAAGAGAAGACATAAACCTCGTAAATTAAAAGTGTTTAATTTATTACTAAACTCCAAAATCATTGTGTAAATATAAAGTGATTAACCACCTTTTGTTTATTTACCTTAAATACTTAAACATACATATTACCCTATGTGCTAAAAAATACTTAAACCTTAAAATACTTAAACCTTAAAATACTTAAACTATACTTACTAATACTTATAAAATAACCTGAAATTAACATAAACCTAATTGAATTTAATACCCATAACCCTAACCTAAAATTGGTTATATGCATTTATATAAAATCTGAAAATAAGGGTTCAATAAACACATAACATTACACAGTTTTGAAATATATATCGAAGTGTTTAATTTACATGGTTCCCGCCAGTAAGTAATTGTTATCTCTCTCTAACTCGTTAAAACATTGGGTTTTTTTTCAAATGAAATTTGTTTGCATATGACTATCTCTTTAAAAAACATTTCACAAGAATATGATATATGGCAATATTTTCGCACGTCTAGTCAACAACATTAGCCTCAAAGAAAGTTTTTTGCTAAAACTAATAGTTTAGAAAATATTGAAGAAAATAGAAAATTAAAAAAAAAATACAAAAAAATTTCATAGCAATAAGTTGGGTTTTTTTTTTCAAATGAAATTTGTTTGCATATGACTATCTCTTTAAAAAAACATTTTACAAGAATATGATATATGGCAATATTTTAGCACGTCTAGTCAACAACATTAGCCTCAAAGAAAGTTTTTTGCTAAAATTAATATTTTAGAAAATATTGAAGAAAATAGAAAATTTCAAAAAAAAAATACAAAAAAATTTCATAGCAATAAGTTGGGTTTTTTTTTAAATGAAATTTGTTTGCATATGACTATCTCTTTAAAAAAACATTTCACAAGAATATGATATATGGCAATATTTTAGAACGTCTAGTCAACAACATTAGCCTCAAAGAAAGTTTTTTGCTAAAACTAATATTTTAGAAAATATTGAAGAAAATAGAAAATTTAAAAAAAAAATACAAAAAAATTTCATAGCAATAAGTTGGGTTTTTTTTTCAAATGGTATTTGATTGCATATGACTATCTCTTTAAAAAAACATTTTACAAGAATATGATATATGGCAATATTTTAGCACGTCTAGTCAACAGCATTAGCCTCAAAGAAAGTTTTTTGCTAAAATTAATATTTTAGAAAATATTGAAGAAAATAGAAAATTAAAAAAAAATACAAAAAAATTTCATAGCAATAAGTTGGGTTTTTTTTTTCAAATGAAATTTGTTTGCATATGACTATCTCTTTAAAAAAACATTTTACAAGAATATGATATATGGCAATATTTTAGCACGTCTAGTCAACAACATTAGCCTCAAAGAAAGTTTTTTGCTAAAATTAATATTTTAGAAAATATTGAAGAAAATAGAAAATTTAAAAAAAAAAATACAAAAAAATTTCATAGCAATAAGTTGTGTTTTTTTTTCAAATGAAATTTGTTTGCATATGACTATCTCTTTAAAAATACATTTTACAAGAATATGATATATGGCAATATTTTAGCACGTCTAGTCAACAACATTAGCCTCAAAGAAAGTTTTTTGCTAAAATTAATATTTTAGAAAATATTGAAGAAAAAAGAAAATTTAAAAAAAAAAATACAAAAAAATTTCATAGCAATAAGTTGGGTTTTTTTTTTCAAATGAAATTTGTTTGCATATGACTATCTCTTTAAAAAAACATTTTACAAGAATATGATATATGGCAATATTTTAGCACTTCTAGTCAACAATATTAGCCTTAAAGAAAGTTTTTTGCTAAAATTAATATTTTAGAAAATATTGAAGAAAATAAAAAATTTAAAAAAAAAAATACAAAAAAATTTCATAGCAATAAGTTGGGTTTTTTTTCAAATGAAATTTGTTTGCATATGACTATCTCTTTAAAAAAACATTTTACAAGAATATGATATATGGCAATATTTTAGCACGTCTAGTCAACAACATTAGCCTCAAAGAAAGTTTTTTGCTAAAACTAATATTTAAGAAAATATTGAAGAAAATAGAAATTTAAAAAAAAAATACAAAAAAATTTCATAGCAATAAGTTGGGTTTTTTTTTCAAATGAAATTTGTTTGCATATGACTATCTCTTTAAAAAAACATTTTACAAGAATATGATATATGGCAATATTTTAGCACGTCTAGTCAACAACATTAGCCTCAAAGAAAGTTTTTTGCTAAAATTAATATTTTAGAAAATATTGAAGAAAATAGAAAATTTAAAAAAAAAAATACAAAAAAATTTCATAGCAATAAGTTGGGTTTTTTTTCAAATGAAATTTGTTTGCATATGACTATCTCTTTAAAAAAACATTTTACAAGAATATGATATATGGCAATATTTTAGCACGTCTAGTCAACAACATTAGCCTCAAAGAAAGTTTTTTGCTAAAATTAATATTTTAGAAAATATTGAAGAAAATAGAAAATTTAAAAAAAAAATACAAAAAAATTTCATAGCAATAAGTTGGGTTTTTTTTTCAAATGAAATTTGTTTGCATATGACTATCTCTTTAAAAAAACATTTTACAAGAATATGATATATGGCAATATTTTAGCACGTCTAGTTTTTTTTTTCAAATGAAATTTGTTTGCATATGACTATCTCTTTAAAAAAACATTTTACAAGAATATGATATATGGCAATATTTTAGCACGTCTAGTCAACAACATTAGCCTCAAAGAAAGTTTATTGCTAAAATTAATATTTTAGAAAATATTGAAGAAAATAGAAAATTTAAAAAAAAAAAATACAAAAAAATTTCATAGCAATAAGTTGGGTTTTTTTTCAAATGAAATTTGTTTGCATATGACTATCTCTTTAAAAAAACATTTCACAAGAATATGATATATGGCAATATTTTCGCACGTCTAGTCAACAACATTAGCCTCAAAGAAAGTTTTTTGCTAAAACTAATAGTTTAGAAAATATTGAAGAAAATAGAAAATTAAAAAAAAAATACAAAAAAATTTCATAGCAATAAGTTGGGTTTTTTTTTTCAAATGAAATTTGTTTGCATATGACTATCTCTTTAAAAAAACATTTTACAAGAATATGATATATGGCAATATTTTAGCACGTCTAGTCAACAACATTAGCCTCAAAGAAAGTTTTTTGCTAAAATTAATATTTTAGAAAATATTGAAGAAAATAGAAAATTTAAAAAAAAAATACAAAAAAATTTCATAGCAATAAGTTGGTTTTTTTTTCAAATGAAATTTGTTTGCATATGACTATCTCTTTAAAAAAACATTTTACAAGAATATGATATATGGCAATATTTTAGCACGTCTAGTCAACAACATTAGCCTCAAAGAAAGTTTTTTGCTAAAATTAATATTTTAGAAAATATTGAAGAAAATAGAAAATTTCAAAAAAAAAAATACAAAAAAATTTCATAGCAATAAGTTGGGTTTTTTTTTAAATGAAATTTGTGTGCATATGACTATCTCTTTAAAAAAACATTTCACAAGAATATGATATATGGCAATATTTTAGAACGTCTAGTCAACAACATTAGCCTCAAAGAAAGTTTTTTGCTAAAACTAATATTTTAGAAAATATTGAAGAAAATAGAAAATTTAAAAAAAAAATACAAAAAAATTTCATAGCAATAAGTTGGGTTTTTTTTTCAAATGGTATTTGATTGCATATGACTATCTCTTTAAAAAAACATTTTACAAGAATATGATATATGGCAATATTTTAGCACGTCTAGTCAACAACATTAGCCTCAAAGAAAGTTTTTTGCTAAAATTAATATTTTAGAAAATATTGAAGAAAATAGAAAATTTAAAAAAAAAAATACAAAAAAATTTCATAGCAATAAGTTGGGTTTTTTTTCAAATGAAATTTGTTTGCATATGACTATCTCTTTAAAAAAACATTTTACAAGAATATGATATATGGCAATATTTTAGCACGTCTAGTCAACAACATTAGCCTCAAAGAAAGTTTTTTGCTAAAATTAATATTTTAGAAAATATTGAAGAAAATAGAAAATTTAAAAAAAAAATACAAAAAAATTTCATAGCAATAAGTTGGGTTTTTTTTTCAAATGAAATTCGTTTGCATATGACTATCTCTTTAAAAAACATTTTACAAGAATATGATATATGGCAATATTTTAGCACGTCTAGTCAACAACATTAGACTCAAAGAAAGTTTTTTGCTAAAATTAATATTTTAGAAAATATTGAAGAAAATAGAAAATTTAAAAAAAAAATACAAAAAAATTTCATAGCAATAAGTTGGGTTTTTTTTTCAAATGAAATTTGTTTGCATATGACTATCTCTTTAAAAAAACATTTTACAAGAATATGATATATGGCAATATTTTAGCACGTCTAGTCAACAACATTAGACTCAAAGAAAGTTTTTTGCTAAAACTAATATTTTAGAAAATATTGAAGAAAATAGAAAATTTAAAAAAAAATACAAAAAAATTTCATAGCAATAAGTTGGGTTTTTTTTCAAATGAAATTTGTTTGCATTTGACTATCTCTTTAAAAAAACATTTTACAAGAATATGATATATGGCAATATTTTAGCACGTCTAGTCAACAACATTAGCCTCAAAGAAAGTTTTTTGCTAAAATTAATATTTTAGAAAATATTGAAGAAAATAGAAAATTTAAAAAAAAAATACAAAAAAATTTCATAGCAATAAGTTGGGTTTTTTTTTCAAATGAAATTTGTTTGCATATGACTATATCTTTAAAAAAACATTTTACAAGAATATGATATATGGCAATATTTTAGCACGTCTAGTCAACAACATTAGCCTCAAAGAAAGTTTTTTGCTAAAACTAATATTTTAGAAAATATTGAAGAAAATAGAAAATTTAAAAAAAAAATACAAAAAAATTTAATAGCAATAAGTTGGGTTTTTTTTTCAAATGAAATTTGTTTGCATATGACTATCTCTTTAAAAAAACATTTTACAAGAATATGATATATGGCAATATTTTAGCACGTCTAGTCAACCACATTAGCCTCAAAGAAAGTTTTTTGCTAAAACTAATATTTTAGAAAATATTGAAGAAAATAGAAAATTTAAAAAAAAAATACAAAAAAATTTAATAGCAATAAGTTGGGTTTTTTTTTCAAATGAAATTTGTTTGCATATGACTATCTCTTTAAAAAAACATTTTACAAGAATATGATATATGGCAATATTTTAGCACGTCTAGTCAACCACATTAGCCTCAAAGAAAGTTTTTTGCTAAATGTAATATTTTAGCAAATATTGAAGAAAATAGAAAATTTAAAAAAAAATACAAAAAAATTTCATAGCAATAAGTTGGGTTTTTTTTCAAATGAAATTTGTTTGCATATGACTATCTCTTTGAAAAAACATTTCACAAGAATATGATATATGACAATATTTTAGCACGTCTAGTCAACAACATTAGCCTCAAAGAAAGTTTTTTGCTTAAATTAATATTTTAGAAAATATTGAAGAAAATAGAAAATTTAAAAAAAAAAATACAAAAAAATTTCATAGCAATAAGTTGGGTTTTTTTTTCAAATGAAATTCGTTTGCATATGACTATCTCTTTAAAAAACATTTTACAAGAATATGATATATGGCAATATTTTAGCACGTCTAGTCAACAACATTAGCCTCAAAGAAAGTTTTTTGCTAAAATTAATATTTTAGAAAATATTGAAGAAAATAGAAAATTTAAAAAAAAAATACAAAAAAATTTCATAGCAATAAGTTGGGTTTTTTTTTCAAATGAAATTCGTTTGCATATGACTATCTCTTTAAAAAACATTTTACAAGAATATGATATATGGCAGTATTTTAGCACGTCTAGTCAACAACATTAGCCTCAAAGAAAGTTTTTTGCTAAAATTAATATTTTAGAAAATATTGAAGAAAATAGAAAATTTAAAAAAAAAAATACAAAAAAATTTCATAGCAATAAGTTGGGTTTTTTTTCAAATGAAATTTGTTTGCATATGACTATCTCTTTGAAAAAACATTTCACAAGAATATGATATATGACAATATTTTAGCACGTCTAGTCAACAACATTAGCCTCAAAGGAAGTTTTTTGCTAAAACTAATATTTTAGAAAATATTGAAGAAAATAGAAAATTTAAAAAAAAATACAAAAAAATTTCATAGCAATAAGTTGGGTTTTTTTTTCAAATGAAATTTGTTTGCATATGACTATCTCTTTAAAAAAACATTTTACAAGAATATGATATATGGCAATATTTTAGCACGTCTAGTCAACAACATTAGCCTCAAAGAAAGTTTTTTGCTAAAACTAATATTTTAGAAAATATTGAAGAAAATAGAAAATTTAAAAAAAAATACAAAAAAATTTCATAGCAATAAGTTGGGTTTTTTTTTTCAAATGAAATTTGTTTGCATATGACTATCTCTTTAAAAAAACATTTTACAAGAATATGATATATGGCAATATTTTAGCACGTCTAGTTTTTTTTTCAAATGAAATTTGTTTGCATATGACTATCTCTTTAAAAAAACATTTCACAAGAATATGATATATGGCAATATTTTAGCACGTCTAGTCAACAACATTAGCCTCAAAGAAAGTTTTTTGCTAAAACTAATATTTTAGAAAATATTGAAGAAAATAGAAAATTTAAAAAAAAATACAAAAAAATTTCATAGCAATAAGTTGGGTTTTTTTTCAAATGAAATTTGTTTGCATATGACTATCTCTTTAAAAAAACATTTTACAAGAATATGATATATGTCAATATTTTAGCACGTCTAGTCAACAACATTAGCCTCAAAGAAAGTTTTTTGCTAAAATTAATATTTTAGAAAATATTGAAGAAAATAGAAAATTTAAAAAAAAAATACAAAAAAATTTCATAGCAATAAGTTGGGTTTTTTTTGCAAATGAAATTTGTTTGCATATGACTATCTCTTTAAAAAAACATTTTACAAGAATATGATATATGGCAATATTTTAGCACGTCTAGTTTTTTTTTCAAATGAAATTTGTTTGCATATGACTATCTCTTTAAAAAAACATTTTACAAGAATATGATATATGGCAATATTTTAGCACGTCTAGTCAACAACATTAGCCTCAAAGAAAGTTTTTTTGCTAAAACTAATATTTTAGAAAATATTGAAGAAAATAGAAAATTTAAAAAAAAAAATACAAAAAAATTTAATAGCAATAAGTTGGGTTTTTTTTTCAAATGAAATTTGTTTGCATAACACTATCTCTTTAAAAAAACATTTTACAAGAATATGATATATGTCAATATTTTAGCACGTCTAGTCAACAACATTAGCCTCAAAGAAAGTTTTTTGCTAAAATTAATATTTTAGAAAATATTGAAGAAAATAGAAAATTTAAAAAAAAAAAATACAAAAAAATTTAATAGCAATAAGTTGGGTTTTTTTTTCAAATGAAATTTGTTTACATAACACTATCTCTTTAAAAAAACATTTTACAAGAATATGATATATGGCAATATTTTAGCACGTCTAGTCAACAACATTAGCCTCAAAGAAAGTTTTTTGCTAAAATTAATATTTTAGAAAATATTGAAGAAAATAGAAAATTTAAAAAAAAAAAAATACAAAAAAATTTCATAGCAATAAGTTGGGTTTTTTTTTCAAATGAAATTTGTTTACATATGACTATCTCTTTAAAAAAACATTTTACAAGAATATGATATATGGCAATATTTTAGCACGTCTAGTCAACAACATTAGCCTCAAAGAAAGTTTTTTGCTAAAATTAATATTTTAGAAAATATTGAAGAAAATAGAAAATTAAAAAAAAATACAAAAAAATTTCATAGCAATAAGTTGGGTTTTTTTTCAAATGAAATTTGTTTGCATATGACTATCTCTTTAAAAAAACATTTTACAAGAATATGATATATGGCAATATTTTAGCACGTCTAGTCAACAACATTAGCCTCAAAGAAAGTTTTTTGCTAAAACTAATATTTAAGAAAAGATTGAAGAAAATAGAAATTTAAAAAAAAAATACAAAAAAATTTCATAGCAATAAGTTGGGTTTTTTTTCAAATGAAATTTGTTTGCATATGACTATCTCTTTAAAAAAACATTTTACAAGAATATGATATATGGCAATATTTTAGCACGTCTAGTCAACAACATTAGCCTCAAAGAAAGTTTTTTGCTAAAATTAATATTTTAGAAAATATTGAAGAAAATAGAAAATTTAAAAAAAAAAAATACAAAAAAATTTCATAGCAATAAGTTGGGTTTTTTTTCAAATGAAATTTGTTTGCATATGACTATCTCTTTAAAAAAACATTTTACAAGAATATGATATATGGCAATATTTTAGCACGTCTAGTCAACAACATTAGCCTCAAAGAAAGTTTTTTGCTAAAATTAATATTTTAGAAAATATTGAAGAAAATAGAAAATTTAAAAAAAAAATACAAAAAAATTTCATAGCAATAAGTTGGGTTTTTTTTCAAATGAAATTTGTTTGCATATGACTATCTCTTTAAAAAAACATTTTACAAGAATATGATATATGGCAATATTTTAGCACGTCTAGTTTTTTTTTTTTCAAATGAAATTTGTTTGCATATGACTATCTCTTTAAAAAAACATTTTACAAGAATATGATATATGGCAATATTTTAGCACGTCTAGTCAACAACATTAGCCTCAAAGAAAGTTTATTGCTAAAATTAATATTTTAGAAAATATTGAAGAAAATAGAAAATTTAAAAAAAAAAATACAAAAAAATTTCATAGCAATAAGTTGGGTTTTTTTTCAAATGAAATTTGTTTGCATATGACTATCTCTTTAAAAAACATTTCACAAGAATATGATATATGGCAATATTTTCGCACGTCTAGTCAACAACATTAGCCTCAAAGAAAGTTTTTTGCTAAAACTAATAGTTTAGAAAATATTGAAGAAAATAGAAAATTAAAAAAAAAATACAAAAAAATTTCATAGCAATAAGTTGGGTTTTTTTTTTCAAATGAAATTTGTTTGCATATGACTATCTCTTTAAAAAAACATTTTACAAGAATATGATATATGGCAATATTTTAGCACGTCTAGTCAACAACATTAGCCTCAAAGAAAGTTTTTTGCTAAAATTAATATTTTAGAAAATATTGAAGAAAATAGAAAATTTAAAAAAAAAATACAAAAAAATTTCATAGCAATAAGTTGGTTTTTTTTTCAAATGAAATTTGTTTGCATATGACTATCTCTTTAAAAAAACATTTTACAAGAATATGATATATGGCAATATTTTAGCACGTCTAGTCAACAACATTAGCCTCAAAGAAAGTTTTTTGATAAAATTAATATTTTAGAAAATATTGAAGAAAATAGAAAATTTCAAAAAAAAAATACAAAAAAATTTCATAGCAATAAGTTGGGTTTTTTTTTAAATGAAATTTGTTTGCATATGACTATCTCTTTAAAAAAACATTTCACAAGAATATGATATATGGCAATATTTTAGAACGTCTAGTCAACAACATTAGCCTCAAAGAAAGTTTTTTGCTAAAACTAATATTTTAGAAAATATTGAAGAAAATAGAAAATTTAAAAAAAAAATACAAAAAAATTTCATAGCAATAAGTTGGGTTTTTTTTTTCAAATGGTATTTGATTGCATATGACTATCTCTTTAAAAAAACATTTTACAAGAATATGATATATGGCAATATTTTAGCACGTCTAGTCAACAACATTAGCCTCAAAGAAAGTTTTTTGCTAAAATTAATATTTTAGAAAATATTGAAGAAAATAGAAAATTTAAAAAAAAAAAATACAAAAAAATTTCATAGCAATAAGTTGGGTTTTTTTTCAAATGAAATTTGTTTGCATATGACTATCTCTTTAAAAAAACATTTTACAAGAATATGATATATGGCAATATTTTAGCACGTCTAGTCAACAACATTAGCCTCAAAGAAAGTTTTTTGCTAAAACTAATATTTAAGCAAATATTGAAGAAAATAGAAAATTTAAAAAAAAATACAAAAAAATTTCATAGCAATAAGTTGGGTTTTTTTTCAAATGAAATTTGTTTGCATATGACTATCTCTTTAAAAAAACATTTTACAAGAATATGATATATGGCAATATTTTAGCACGTCTAGTCAACAACATTAGCCTCAAAGAAAGTTTTTTGCTTAAATTAATATTTTAGAAAATATTGAAGAAAATAGAAAATTTAAAAAAAAAAAATACAAAAAAATTTCATAGCAATAAGTTGGGTTTTTTTTCAAATGAAATTTGTTTGCATATGACTATCTCTTTAAAAAAACATTTCACAAGAATATGATATATGGCAATATTTTAGCACGTCTAGTCAACAACATTAGCCTCAAAGAAAGTTTTTTGCTAAAACTAATATTTTAGAAAATATTGAAGAAAATAGAAAATTTAAAAAAAAATACAAAAAAATTTCATAGCAATAAGTTGGGTTTTTTTTTTCAAATGACATTTGTTTGCATATGACTATCTCTTTAAAAAAACATTTTACAAGAATATGATATATGGCAATATTTTAGCACGTCGAGTTTTTTTTTTTTCAAATGAAATTTGTTTGCATATGACTATCTCTTTAAAAAAACATTTTACAAGAATATGATATATGGCAATATTTTAGCACGTCTAGTCAACAACATTAGCCTCACAGAAAGTTTTTTGCTAAAACTAATATTTTAGAAAATATTGAAGAAAATAGAAAATTTAAAAAAAAATACAAAAAAATTTCATAGCAATAAGTTGGGTTTTTTTTTCAAATGAAATTTGTTTGCATATGACTATCTCTTTAAAAAAACATTTTACAAGAATATGATATATGGCAATATTTTAGCACGTCTAGTCAACAACATTAGCCTCAAAGAAAGTTTTTTGCTAAAATTAATATTTTAGAAAATATTGAAGAAAATAGAAAATTTAAAAAAAAATACAAAAAAATTTCATAGCAATAAGTTGGGTTTTTTTTTCAAATGAAATTTGTTTGCATATGACTATCTCTTTAAAAAAACATTTTACAAGAATATAATATATGGCAATATTTTAGCACGTCTAGTCAACAACATTAGCCTCAAAGAAAGTTTTTTGCTAAAACTAATATTTTAGAAAATATTGAAGAAAATAGAAAATTTAAAAAAAAATACAAAAAAATTTCATAGCAATAAGTTGGGTTTTTTTTTCAAATGAAATTTGTTTGCATATGACTATCTCTTTAAAAAAACATTTTACAAGAATATGATATATGGCAATATTTTAGCACGTCTAGTTTTTTTTTTCAAATGAAATTTGTTTGCATATGACTATCTCTTTAAAAAAACATTTTACAAGAATATGATATATGGCAATATTTTAGCACGTCTAGTCAACAACATTAGCCTCAAAGAAAGTATTTTGCTAAAATTAATATTTTAGAAAATATTGAAGAAAATAGAAAATTAAAAAAAAAAAATACAAAAAAATTTCATAGCAATAAGTTGGGTTTTTTTTCAAATGAAATTTGTTTGCATATGACTATCTCTTTAAAAAAACATTTTACAAGAATATGATATATGGCAATATTTTAGCACGTCTAGTCAACAACATTAGCCTCAAAGAAAGTTTTTTGCTAAAACTAATATTTTAGAAAATATTGAAGAAAATAGAAAATTTAAAAAAAAATACAAAAAAATTTCATAGCAATAAGTTGGGTTTTTTGTTTGCATATGACTATCTCTTTAAAAAAACATTTTACAAGAATATGATATATGGCAATATTTTAGCACGTCTAGTCAACAACATTAGCCTCAAAGAAAGTTTTTTGCTAAAACTAATATTTTAGAAAATATTGAAGAAAATAGAAAATTTAAAAAAAAGTGCAAAAAAATTTCATAGCAATAAATTGGGTTTTTTTTTCAAATGAAATTTGTTTGCATATGACTATCTCTTTAAAAAAACATTTTACAAGAATATGATATATGGCAATATTTTAGCACGTCTAGTCAACAACATTAGCCTCAAAGAAAGTTTTTTGCTAAAATTAATATTTTAGAAAATATTGAAGAAAATAGAAAATTTAAAAAAAAATACAAAAAAATTTCATAGCAATAAGTTGGGTTTTTTTTTCAAATGAAATTTGTTTGCATATGACTATCTCTTTAAAAAAACATTTTACAAGAATATGATATATGGCAATATTTTAGCACGTCTAGTTTTTTTTTCAAATGAAATTTGTTTGCATATGACTATCTCTTTAAAAAAACATTTTACAAGAATATGATATAACAACATTAGCCTCAAAGAAAGTTTTTTGCTGAAATTAATATTTTAAAAAATATTGAAGATAATAGAAAATTTAAAAAAAAAAATACAAAAAAATTTCATAGCAATAAGTTGGGTTTTTTTTTCAAATGAAATTTGTTTGCATATGACTATCTCTTTAAAAAAACATTTTACAAGAATATGATATATGGCAATATTTTAGCACGTCTAGTCAACAACATTAGCCTCAAAGAAAGTTTTTTGCTAAAATTAATATTTTAGAAAATATTGAAGAAAATAGAAAATTAAAAAAAAAAATACAAAAAAATTTCATAGCAATAAGTTGGGTTTTTTTTCAAATGAAATTTGTTTGCATATGACTATCTCTTTAAAAAAACATTTTACAAGAATATGATATATGGCAATATTTTAGCACGTCTAGTCAACAACATTAGCCTCAAAGAAAGTTTTTTGCTAAAACTAATATTTTAGAAAATATTGAAGAAAATAGAAAATTAAAAAAAAAAAATACAAAAAAATTTCATAGCAATAAGTTGGGTTTTTTTTTCAAATGAAATTTGTTTGCATATGACTATCTCTTTAAAAAAACATTTTACAAGAATATGATATATGGCAATATTTTAGCACGTCTAGTCAACAACATTAGCCTCAAAGAAAGTTTTTTGCTAAAATTAATATTTTAGAAAATATTGAAGAAAATAGAAAATTAAAAAAAAAAAATACAAAAAAATTTCATAGCAATAAGTTGGGTTTTTTTTTTCAAATGAAATTTGTTTGCATATGACTATCTCTTTAAAAAAACATTTTACAAGAATATGATATATGGCAATATTTTAGCACGTCTAGTCAACAACATTAGCCTCAAAGAAAGTTTTTTGCTAAAATTAATATTTTAAAAAAAATTGAAGAAAATAGAAAATTAAAAAAAAAAATACAAAAAAATTTCATAGCAATAAGTTGGGTTTTTTTTTCAAATAAAATTTGTTTGCATATGACTATCTCTTTAAAAAAACATTTTACAAGAATATGATATATGGCAATATTTTAGCACGTCTAGTCAACAACATTAGCCTCAAAGAAAGTTTTTTGCTAAAATTAATATTTTAGAAAATATTGGAGAAAATAGAAAATTTAAAAAAAAAAATACAAAAAAATTTCATAGCAATAAGTTGGGTTTTTTTTTCAAATGAAATTTGTTTGCATATGACTATCTCTTTAAAAAAACGTTTTACAAGAATATGATATATGGCAATATTTTAGCACGTCTTGTCAACAACATTAGCCTCAAAGAAAGTTTTTTGCTAAAATTAATATTTTAGAAAATATTGAAGAAAATAGAAAATTAAAAAAAAAAAATACAAAAAAATTTCATAGCAATAAGTTGGGTTTTTTTTTCAAATGAAATTTGTTTGCATATGACTATCTCTTAAAAAAAACATTTTACAAGAATATGATATATGGCAATATTTAAGCACATCTAGTCAACAACATTAGCCTCAAAGAAAGTTTTTTGCTAAAATTAATATTTTAGAAAATATTGAAGAAAATAGAAAATTTAAAAAAAAAATACAAAAAAATTTCATAGCAATAAGTTGGGTTTTTTTTTCAAATGAAATTTGTTTGCATATGACTATCTCTTTAAAAAAACATTTTACAAGAATATAATATATGGCAATATTTTAGCACGTCTAGTCAACAACATTAGCCTCAAAGAAAGTTTTTTGCTAAAACTAATATTTTAGAAAATATTGAAGAAAATAGAAAATTTAAAAAAAAATACAAAAAAATTTCATAGCAATAAGTTGGGTTTTTTTTTCAAATGAAATTTGTTTGCATATGACTATCTCTTTAAAAAAACATTTTACAAGAATATGATATATGGCAATATTTTAGCACGTCTAGTTTTTTTTTTTCAAATGAAATTTGTTTGCATATGACTATCTCTTTAAAAAAACATTTTACAAGAATATGATATATGGCAATATTTTAGCACGTCTAGTCAACAACATTAGCCTCAAAGAAAGTATTTTGCTAAAATTAATATTTTAGAAAATATTGAAGAAAATAGAAAATTAAAAAAAAAAATACAAAAAAATTTCATAGCAATAAGTTGGGTTTTTTTTCAAATGAAATTTGTTTGCATATGACTATCTCTTTAAAAAAACATTTTACAAGAATATGATATATGGCAATATTTTAGCACGTCTAGTCAACAACATTAGCCTCAAAGAAAGTTTTTTGCTAAAACTAATATTTTAGAAAATATTGAAGAAAATAGAAAATTTAAAAAAAAATACAAAAAAATTTCATAGCAATAAGTTGGGTTTTTTGTTTGCATATGACTATCTCTTTAAAAAAACATTTTACAAGAATATGATATATGGCAATATTTTAGCACGTCTAGTCAACAACATTAGCCTCAAAGAAAGTTTTTTGCTAAAACTAATATTTTAGAAAATATTGAAGAAAATAGAAAATTTAAAAAAAAATACAAAAAAATTTCATAGCAATAAATTGGGTTTTTTTTCAAATGAAATTTGTTTGCATATGACTATCTCTTTAAAAAAACATTTTACAAGAATATGATATATGGCAATATTTTAGCACGTCTAGTTTTTTTTTCAAATGAAATTTGTTTGCATATGACTATCTCTTTAAAAAAACATTTTACAAGAATATGATATAACAACATTAGCCTCAAAGAAAGTTTTTTGCTGAAATTAATATTTTAAAAAATATTGAAGATAATAGAAAATTTAAAAAAAAAAATACAAAAAAATTTCATAGCAATCACCCCTATCATGAATACTTTTTCCCTCGAAATTTTTCCCTTTTCCCTAAATTTGCAATCGTGAAGACATTCCCCGTGAATGATTTCATGCAAACATTAAATTCCCCTTATCGTGAATGATTTTTTTCCCGCGAGTTTTTTCACTTTTCCCTTTAATTTATTCGCTTTGTTTTTGGTGGGGAGCAGAACAAAAAATGTAAGTAGTTTTATTATAACTTGAATATTAAAGTTTGCAAATTTTATTTTAAGGGCAAGATCTGTTAATAAGGCCCAAACCGATATTTTGCTGAACAAAATGCAAAGCAACAGATCGATTGCCTGCGGCTTTGTGAAGCTTTCCAAAGACGTGGTGGCAGAATTTTGGAAATGCCTAACAGATGACTTGAATAGTGCTGGCCCTCCCATCAAAAACGTCACTGAATGGAAGAAGGTAGTATTTTACTTTGTATACCAATTGTATATTTTTACATTTGTTTTTATATTTTGCATTTTAGGTGTGGACAGATCAAAAGCGATATGTTCGCTCAAAAGCTGCAACGAACATGAAAAATATAAAAGCGACAGGAGGTGGCCCAAATCAAAGCAAATGCCTTTCAGCAAGTGAGCAGTTCATATACGAACTAGTAGGAATGAAGGAGTCCGTAGAGGGTCTGGATAATTCCGTAATTTTTGGTTTACCAGAGTCCTCTCACGCTAGTGAAAAGCAAAATGATTTACAGGCACAGAAAAAAGTGGTTCACGATGAAGAAATTATAGTGAGTAGTAACGAATCCGGCTTCCCGGAACAAATGACACCACCTAGACAACAGTTGAACCTAACCGAAGATTCTGCAGAAAAAACACCACATTTCTTAAAACGAAAAAAAACTGAGCCGCATGAAAAATTAAGTACTGCAGGACTCATTGCCAAAGAGGTGAAGACACAAGAAAACATGTACTTAAAAATTGCTGAAATAGCTGCCTCCACTCAAACTCACAATAAGGAAATTGAGACAATTTTCCGAAGAGTGTACCGTTCTTTAGAAAAGAGCAATGATTTAAAATCCAAAGAATTAAAAATGTTGGATCGGCATCATACAGTTTGTGAAGAGTTACGAGTTAAAGAAGTAGAAAGTAAGATAGAGAAGAACAAAAGGCTATTGGAAATTGAGGAAATCAAACTTCAGATCTTAAAAGAAAACACTCGCAAGTAAATAGTCTGCTGGTTTTAAACCGAATGTTATTTTTTAGATGCCTACAAAGTACCTATACATATAAAAACGAAGAATGAATTAATTTGTGATATTTGATATATAGTTTTTAGTTATATAGATTTTTTATTAAAAAAATTGAATTTTATTATAATTTTTCATTTATTTTGTTCTATGAATTGTTTTTTTTTTTTTTAATGTATGTAAATAAAATAAAAAATTAAAAAGTTTTCACAATGAATTTGCTATGTTATCACGAATACGATTAGCAGCAGCAAGAAACCTATTGCGTTCAGTTGTACTTTCGCTTTCTAGATGGGGGAGATTAATTTGTTCCATATCAGTTGTGTCATTGCTATGTTCGCACTTATACGAAATGCATATGTTGTGCAATGCTACGCAGACATTAATAATTTTAACAGCTTTTTTTGGCTCATAGTGAAGCTCCCTGGCCCCTAGCAAGCACCTCCATCTACCTTTTAGAACTCCATTTGTCCGTTCTATTATATTTCTGCACCTTGAATGAACGTCATTAAACTTTTGTTCATTTGAGCCAGATATTGGAGTTCTATATGGTGTTAACAACCAAGGTTCTAATGGGTATCCGCCATCACCTATAAAAATTTGTTACAACATATGTACATACATACATGAGTATAAACACATACAAAATATTTAGGGGTGTTCTGGAAATCGAAAACGCAAGAATTTTAAATGTCGTTTTTTAATAAGATTTCTGTAACAAAAGAATTTTATGACAAATATACAAATGTGTTTCTATTAAATAGAATTTAATAATAAAAATTAGATTAAAAGTGTACTAAAAACAACTTCCAAATTCTTGCGTTTTCGATTTCCAGGACACCCCTGAATATTTTGTATCCATACCTAACAGCCATACTCGCAGTCCTCTTTGCAAATAGTTTCGTTCCATTATACTTCTGTAAGAACTGCTATTCCAAACAAAGGAGTCGTGACAGGCTCCAGGGTGTGTGGCATCAACATATCGTATGCTCAGTTTACTATCACATATCTTTAAAAAAAATTATATTCATAAATAACAATTAATGTATTTATTTACAAAAAGAAAACTTACAAGTGTAACATTTAAACTGTGGTTTCCTTTCCTGTTGTAGTATAGATGGTTATTATCTTTTGGCGTTATAATATTGACGTGTGTCCCATCAATACATCCCACCACACCAGGAATCCCAAACTTCCGATAAAATTCTTGAGCTGTAATTTTATTTTCCGCTTCAGACGGATAGGTTATCCACTGCCCACAAAGATTTTGCTCTAGAGCATCCAATACGTTTGAAAGAATTTCAGAGAAAGTTGACTGTGCCATTCCGATTTCATAATCTCTAGCTACACCTTTTTGATAACCTCCCTCTGCAAAAAATCTTAAGCAGGCACTAAGCTTTAAAATTGGAGGAATCCCGAATAATTTCTTTGTGGAAGGCAAAGAATTATTCAGTATGTCCAGAACATATAAAAACGCAGGCTTGTTTAACCTGTAATGTTGGATAAATCTACAGAGGTATAGAAAATTAATTTAAAATGAATATTTATTGAATTTGGCCACTTACAATGTATCTGGAACCTCCAGGGGGTCAGATGCATCCCGTAAACGTCGACGAGCAATTCGCTGGTACTTGCTTTCCTCCTCTTGCAATAATAATGCTGCTCCAATTCCGAACATTATGAACACTTTTGTTTTTAATCTTTATTTTAAATTATTTTAACACTCTGATTTTTTATGTTATTTTCAGCTTCTTCCCTTTTTTACATTCACTGAGAATTGATAGCGGGAATAATTTTTCACGGGAGATTCACGATACCATTTTTCCCTTCGAGTGAAATAAAAATTTCACGTGAACAAAAATTCCACTTGTTGTTCACGATAGGGGTGAATAAGTTGGGTTTTTTTTTCAAATGAAATTTGTTTGCATATGACTATCTCTTTAAAAAAACATTTTACAAGAATATGATATATGGCAATATTTTAGCACGTCTAGTCAACAACATTAGCCTCAAAGAAAGTTTTTTGCTAAAATTAATATTTTAGAAAATATTGAAGAAAATAGAAAATTAAAAAAAAAATACAAAAAAATTTCATAGCAATAAGTTGGGTTTTTTTTCAAATGAAATTTGTTTGCATATGACTATCTCTTTAAAAAAACATTTTACAAGAATATGATATATGGCAATATTTTAGCACGTCTAGTCAACAACATTAGCCTCAAAGAAAGTTTTTTGCTAAAACTAATATTTTAGAAAATATTGAAGAAAATAGAAAATTTAAAAAAAAATACAAAAAAATTTCATAGCAATAAGTTGGGTTTTTTGTTTGCATATGACTATCTCTTTAAAAAAACATTTTACAAGAATATGATATATGGCAATATTTTAGCACGTCTAGTCAACAACATTAGCCTCAAAGAAAGTTTTTTGCTAAAACTAATATTTTAGAAAATATTGAAGAAAATAGAAAATTTAAAAAAAAATACAAAAAAAATTTAATAGCAATAAATTGGGTTTTTTTCAAATGAAATTTGTTTGCATATGACTATCTCTTTAAAAAAACATTTTACAAGAATATGATATATGGCAATATTTTAGCACGTCTAGTCAACAACATTAGTCTCAAAGAAAGTTTTTTGCTAAAATTAATATTTTAGAAAATATTGAAGAAAATAGAAAATTTAAAAAAAAAAATACAAAAAAATTTCATAGCAATAAGTTGGGTTTTTTTTTCAAATGAAATTTGTTTGCATATGACTATCTCTTTAAAAAAAACATTTTACAAGAATATGATATATGGCAATATTTGAGCACGTCTAGTCAACAACATTAGCCTCAAAGAAAGTTTTTTGCTAAAATTAATATTTTAGAAAATATTGAAGAAAATATTGTTAATTTTATAACACGTTTTAAATGTACATCCCGAGCCAATATTTGTATGTGTTTCACACCAAAATAAACGCATAATACCCTCTCCATTATTGTGGTGTCGGTATAATTAGGTTAAAAAGTATTTATTCCGTGCTTACCTAGGAAGACGAATTGGCTGAACTCTGTGGTGTCGCCATCTGGATAACTGCTTTATGGAATGGCCATGGAAGCTTTTAAAATCAGCGGTTTAGGCGGCTATAGGGTTCAAACAAACAATTAAATAAACATACAAGCATACATATATTCATTTATTACATATATTAGATTAAAAAAAAAAAAGAAAAAACAATTATAAACTAACTTAAAAACTAATTACAAAAAAACAAACTCACAAAACAAATAACTAAAATATTATAACCTAATTAAAAAATAGAATCTGGGAATTTATTTCTCATGGTGAGTTACATTTTATATACATTTTTCATATTATTCGAATGTGTATTCTATGTCAAATACATTCCTCAAAAGCTTTTATACTTTAATAGTCTCATTCCTTCATTATTTCACAGGAATATTTTCTATGCACTATCAGAATTTTTTGTTTGTATATTTCTGTTACGAAGCTTACCTTAGCTATCCTTTGGTTAGCAATGAAGTAAATTGTAAAGAAAATTTATACAACTATTAGATACCAGCAGAATGTAATGCATTTTCTGGCCCGCTACGGCCTTCGTCAGCATTCTTTGTATCTTATAACTGGATAGTGCCTATTGTAAATTTTATGTATTTAACTTAATTATTTTATCAAATAGAATCTGGGAATTTACAAACAAAAAATTCTGATAGTGCATAGAAAATATTCCTGTGAAATAATGAAGGAATGAGACTATTAAAGTATAAAAGCTTTTGAGGAATGTATTTGACATAGAATACACATTCGAATAATATGAAAAATTTATATAAAATGTAACTCACCATGAGAAATAAATTCCCAGATTCTATTTGATAAAATAATTAAGTTAAATACATAAAATTTACAATAGGCACTATCCAGTTATAAGATACAAAGAATGCTGACGAAGGCCGTAGCGGGCCAGAAAATGCATTACATTCTGCTGGTATCTAATAGTTGTATAAATTTTCTTTACAATTTACTTCATTGCTAACCAAAGGATAGCTAAGGTAAGCTTCGTAACAGAAATATACAAACAAAAAATTCTGATAGTGCATAGAAAATATTCCTGTGAAATAATGAAGGAATGAGACTATTAAAGTATAAAAGCTTTTGAGGAATGTATTTAACATAGAATACACATTCGAATAATATGAAAAATTTCTAATTAAAAAATATTAATATACAGGGGTGTCATGGAAATCGAAAACGAAAAACGAAAGAATTTTAAAATAACAATAACAATAACAATAATTAAAAAGAAATAATAATAAAAAATAAAATAAAATAAAAATAATTTAATGTTTAATAAGTTGAAGCACCTTTTTTAGCCATGTTTCAATTTTTTTAAGAACGCTAGCGTCTTCGATTCTTATACCTTGTCGTGTGTTTATTATCATTTCATCAATTTTGGTTTTTATAAATTCTTGCGACTGCTTTAAAAGTAATTTCGCTAAATTTGTATTTTCAGAATTCACCAGGGTCATTTTTTTACACCTCGTCTTCAACTGGAGGTAATGGATCATTACTGAAATAGAAAATCAACCAGTTTATTTCTAGCTGGGAAAGCTACTTTTTATACCCTCCACCACCATCAGTGGTAAATGAGGGTAAAGTTTTGTATTATACATCTAAGACCACATAATTTTAAGTCGATTTAGCCATATCCGTCTGTCTGTCCGTCTGTCCATCTGTTGAAAACACGCTCACTTCCGAAAAACTCAAAAGAAAAGGACAAACTTGGTGTTAAATTGCTTGTAGTTATCCTAAGCAGTTTGGAATTGAAGTTCAGCAAGATCAGAAAAATGGTTTTGTGCATATTGCTAAATTTAAAGCGCTCTTAATATTTTTTTAAAAATTATTTAAAACAGATACCCCCATTCCGATGTTTTGACTCAATTACAAATTCAAAAAGTGCAATATCTAACCCATAGTTTGCTCTAGAATGTTTTTTTCGGGTTTTTAAGACATACGCGGTTGCCCATGAAAACCACAGATATATTAACAATAAAACCAAAATTTATTTATAACTTTTATTCAAGATTTACACAAATTTGTCAATGCCACTCTAATTTTGGCTTAAATCTAGTTTAGGCACGCACACCCAAATAAAAAAAAAGTACCTAGGCTGATAGAAAATTGAAAAATAAGAAGAAAAAATAAATATTGGCGCAAACGCTTAGTTTTCGAGTTATGGCCGTTTTAAATTTTCAAATATATGTTCGATTTCACACTATATTTCTAAAGTTATATGGCCAATAGTGGTGTAATTTTATAGGTTTTGACTAGATCTTAAGTTATATGGCCAATAGTGGTGTAATTTTAAAAGTTTTGACTAGATTTTTTTGGATATACAGAAATTACTCATATACTTACATTTATAATGGTAATTTTTTATTCATTGTTGTTTTTGACTGTATGTTTTTTATTTTATTTAAATATTTGTTGGTTTATTACCGTATTTCTTGCTATTCAGAAAAGTTTTAGTTAGCGAAGCCGGTGTTTGTTATACCAAAGAGGAGAAAATCCTTGCGCCCGGCCGAAGGCCGGCTATGCAGAGAAGCTTTAGTTAGCGAAGCCGGTGTTTGTTATACCAAAGAGGAGAAAATCCTTGCGCCCGGCCGAAGGCCGGCTATGCAGAGAAGCTTTAGTTAGCGAAGCCGGTGTTTGTTATACCATAGAAGAGAAAATCCTTGCGCCCGGCCGAAGGCCGGCTATGCATAGAAGCTTTAGTTAGCATGAAGTTCTTGTTTGCGACATTGGTGTTTGTTATTTTATAAATTTTGTATTACACTTTTTTTTAAATAAATTATACACTTAGTACACAAAAACTGTAATGTGAGCTTAAGAGTAATTTTTTTTTAATAAATTCTATATATCCAGAAAGATCTAGTCAAAACCTTAAAAATGAGACCAATATTACCCATACAGCTTTAGAAATGTAATGGAAAATCGCACATATATATGAAAACTACTACCAAAAGTTCAACAAAATGCCTGCAGTGGCTCTTATTAATATTTCTATATATGAGGGGTACTGCTCCTCCCCCTCTACCCCGCCCATTTGTATATTGAAATTTATAGTTTACTATAATAATAGCTTTAACCACTTTTGAAGACTCTCCCTTTAATAATTCTTCAGTTGAGCGATATTTAATATATGCATCCTATGGGAGGTATTTCCCCCCCTGCGCCTACCCTCTTTATTGTTATTTTCAAAAGTGTTGTATACCATAAGAGTGACTTCTAGAAAGTTTGAACATTCTCACTATTACAGTCCTTTAGATATGCGATGTTAAACATTGGCGTCCTATGGGGGATTCCACTTCCCCCGCTGCTATTTTATTTTAATTTTGGGGCTCAGAAGATCTTACTACCAAAAGTTCTGCATAATGCGTGCAGCGGATCTTAATATATGCGATAATTAATATTGGCATCCTATGGGGGATACCAATTCCCCTGCCCCTATCGAAAAAATAAGTAGCCTATTTTATATTAAGGGCTCACGTGATGTATCTGTAAAAATTTCAGGAAAATCGGTTCAGTAGTTTAGGAGTCTATAAGCCAACAAACAAACAAACAAACAAACAAACAAACAAACAAACAAACAAACAAACACACATACAAACATTTTTCATTTTTATATATATAGATAGATTAGGGTGGCCGTTATTTTTTTATTTTTGATTTCATATATTCTCCTCCTCCAAATCAGTTCAGTTTTATGTAAAAAAAAATACAAAAAAATTTCGTAGCGATAAGTTGTGTTTTAGGGGGGGCGTCCGCCCCTCAAAGTTTGCCATCAAGCCATTTAATCAAATGTAATTTGTTTGTGTATGACTATCTCTTAAAAAAAAACATTTTACAAGAATATGATATATGGCAATATTTTAGCTCTTCTAGTCAACAACATAAGCCTCAAAGAAAGTTTTTTGCTAAAATTAATATTTTAGAAAATATTGAAGAAAATAGAAAATTTAAAAAAAAATACAAAAAAATTTCATAGCAATAAGTTGGGTTTTTTTTTCAAATGAAATTTGTTTGCATATGACTATCTCTTTAAAAAAACATTTTACAAGAATATGATATATGGCAATATTTTAGCACGTCTAGTTTTTTTTTCAAATGAAATTTGTTTGCATATGACTATCTCTTTAAAAAAACATTTTACAAGAATATGATATAACAACATTAGCCTCAAAGAAAGTTTTTTGCTGAAATTAATATTTTAAAAAATATTGAAGATAATAGAAAATTTAAAAAAAAAATACAAAAAAATTTCATAGCAATAAGTTGGGTTTTTTTTTCAAATGAAATTTGTTTGCATATGACTATCTCTTTAAAAAAACATTTTACAAGAATATGATATATGGCAATATTTTAGCACGTCTAGTCAACAACATTAGCCTCAAAGAAAGTTTTTTGCTAAAACTAATATTTTAGAAAATATTGAAGAAAATAGAAAATTTAAAAAAAAATACAAAAAAAATTTAATAGCAATAAATTGGGTTTTTTTCAAATGAAATTTGTTTGCATATGACTATCTCTTTAAAAAAACATTTTACAAGAATATGATATATGGCAATATTTTAGCACGTCTAGTCAACAACATTAGCCTCAAAGAAAGTTTTTTGCTAAAATTAATATTTTAGAAAATATTGAAGAAAATAGAAAATTTAAAAAAAAAAATACAAAAAAATTTCATAGCAATAAGTTGGGTTTTTTTTCAAATGAAATTTGTTTGCATATGACTATCTCTTTAAAAAAACATTTCACAAGAATATGATATATGGCAATATTTTAGCACGTCTAGTCAACAACATTAGCCTCAAAAAAAGTTTTTTGCTTAAACTAATATTTTAGAAAATATTGAAGAAAATAGAAAATTAAAAAAAAAATACAAAAAAATTTCATAGCAATAAGTTGGGTTTTTTTTTTCAAATGAAATTTGTTTGCATATGACTATCTCTTTAAAAAAAAACATTTTACAAGAATATGATATATGGCAATATTTGAGCACGTCTAGTCAACAACATTAGCCTCAAAGAAAGTTTTTTGCTAAAATTAATATTTTAGAAAATATTGAAGAAAATATTGTTAATTTTATAACACGTTTTAAATGTACATCCCGAGCCAATATTTGTATGTGTTTCACACCAAAATAAACGCATAATACCCTCTCCATTATTGTGGTGTCGGTATAATTAGGTTAAAAAGTATTTATTCCGTGCTTACCTAGGAAGACGAATTGGCTGAAC
This sequence comes from Pollenia griseotomentosa, assembly GCA_963931875.1. Classification (NCBI taxonomy): domain Eukaryota; kingdom Metazoa; phylum Arthropoda; class Insecta; order Diptera; family Polleniidae; genus Pollenia; species Pollenia griseotomentosa. The sequence continues at coordinate 168,310,034 of OZ007562.1, read as the reverse complement.
TCTGTGGTGTCGCCATCTGGATAACTGCTTTATGGAATGGCCATGGAAGCTTTTAAAATCAGCGGTTTAGGCGGCTATAGGGTTCAAACAAACAAATAAATAAACATACAAGCATACATATATTCATTTATTACATATATTAGATTAAAAAAAAAAAAGAAAAAACAATTATAAACTAACTTAAAAACTAATTACAAAAAATCAAACTCACAAAACAAATAACTAAAATATTATAACCTAATTAAAAAATAGAATCTGGGAATTTATTTCTCATGGTGAGTTACATTTTATATAAATTTTTCATATTATTCGAATGTGTATTCTATGTCAAATACATTCCTCAAAAGCTTTTATACTTTAATAGTCTCATTCCTTCATTATTTCACAGGAATATTTTCTATGCACTATCAGAATTTTTTGTTTGTATATTTCTGTTACGAAGCTTACCTTAGCTATCCTTTGGTTAGCAATGAAGTAAATTGTAAAGAAAATTTATACAACTATTAGATACCAGCAGAATGTAATGCATTTTCTGGCCCGCTACGGCCTTCGTCAGCATTCTTTGTATCTTATAACTGGATAGTGCCTATTGTAAATTTTATGTATTTAACTTAATTATTTTATCAAATAGAATCTGGGAATTTACAAACAAAAAATTCTGATAGTGCATAGAAAATATTCCTGTGAAATAATGAAGGAATGAGACTATTAAAGTATAAAAGCTTTTGAGGAATGTATTTGACATAGAATACACATTCGAATAATATGAAAAATTTATATAAAATGTAACTCACCATGAGAAATAAATTCCCAGATTCTATTTGATAAAATAATTAAGTTAAATACATAAAATTTACAATAGGCACTATCCAGTTATAAGATACAAAGAATGCTGACGAAGGCCGTAGCGGGCCAGAAAATGCATTACATTCTGCTGGTATCTAATAGTTGTATAAATTTTCTTTACAATTTACTTCATTGCTAACCAAAGGATAGCTAAGGTAAGCTTCGTAACAGAAATATACAAACAAAAAATTCTGATAGTGCATAGAAAATATTCCTGTGAAATAATGAAGGAATGAGACTATTAAAGTATAAAAGCTTTTGAGGAATGTATTTGACATAGAATACACATTCGAATAATATGAAAAATTTCTAATTAAAAAATATTAATATACAGGGGTGTCATGGAAATCGAAAACGAAAAACGAAAGAATTTTAAAATAACAATAACAATAACAATAACAATAACAATAATTAAAAAGAAATAATAATAAAAAATAAAATAAAATAAAAATAATTTAATGTTTAATAAGTTGAAGCACCTTTTTTAGCCATGTTTCAATTTTTTTAAGAACGCTAGCGTCTTCGATTCTTATACCTTGTCGTGTGTTTATTATCATTTCATCAATTTTGGTTTTTATAAATTCTTGCGACTGCTTTAAAAGTAATTTCGCTAAATTTGTATTTTCAGAATTCACCAGGGTCATTTTTTTACACCTCGTCTTCAACTGGAGGTAATGGATCATTACTGAAATAGAAAATCAACCAGTTTATTTCTAGCTGGGAAAGCTACTTTTTATACCCTCCACCACCATCAGTGGTAAATGAGGGTAAAGTTTTGTATTATACATCTAAGACCACATAATTTTAAGTCGATTTAGCCATATCCGTCTGTCTGTCCGTCTGTCCATCTGTTGAAAACACGCTCACTTCCGAAAAACTCAAAAGAAAAGGACAAACTTGGTGTTAAATTGCTTGTAGTTATCCTAAGCAGTTTGGAATTGAAGTTCAGCAAGATCAGAAAAATGGTTTTGTGCATATTGCTAAATTTAAAGCGCTCTTAATATTTTTTTAAAAATTATTTAAAACAGATACCCCCATTCCGATGTTTTGACTCAATTACAAATTCAAAAAGTGCAATATCTAACCCATAGTTTGCTCTAGAATGTTTTTTTCGGGTTTTTAAGACATACGCGGTTGCCCATGAAAACCACAGATATATTAACAATAAAACCAAAATTTATTTATAACTTTTATTCAAGATTTACACAAATTTGTCAATGCCACTCTAATTTTGGCTTAAATCTAGTTTAGGCACGCACACCCAAATAAAGGCTGATAGAAAATTGAAAAATAAGAAGAAAAAATAAATAAAAATATTGGCGCAAACGCTTAGTTTTCGAGTTATGGCCGTTTTAAATTTTCAAATATATGTTCGATTTCACACTATATTTCTAAAGTTATATGGCCAATAGTGGTGTAATTTTATAGGTTTTGACTAGATCTTAAGTTATATGGCCAATAGTGGTGTAATTTTAAAAGTTTTGACTAGATTTTTTTGGATATACAGAAATTACTCATATACTTACATTTATAATGGTAATTTTTTATTCATTGTTGTTTTTGACTGTATGTTTTTTATTTTATTTAAATATTTGTTGGTTTATTACCGTATTTCTTGCTATTCAGAAAAGTTTTAGTTAGCGAAGCCGGTGTTTGTTATACCAAAGAGGAGAAAATCCTTGCGCCCGGCCGAAGGCCGGCTATGCAGAGAAGCTTTAGTTAGCGAAGCCGGTGTTTGTTATACCAAAGAGGAGAAAATCCTTGCGCCCGGCCGAAGGCCGGCTATGCAGAGAAGCTTTAGTTAGCGAAGCCGGTGTTTGTTATACCATAGAAGAGAAAATCCTTGCGCCCGGCCGAAGGCCGGCTATGCATAGAAGCTTTAGTTAGCATGAAGTTCTTGTTTGCGACATTGGTGTTTGTTATTTTATAAATTTTGTATTACACTTTTTTTTAAATAAATTATACACTTAGTACACAAAAACTGTAATGTGAGCTTAAGAGTAATTTTTTTTTAATAAATTCTATATATCCAGAAAGATCTAGTCAAAACCTTAAAAATGAGACCAATATTACCCATACAGCTTTAGAAATGTAATGGAAAATCGCACATATATATGAAAACTACTACCAAAAGTTCAACAAAATGCCTGCAGTGGCTCTTATTAATATTTCTATATATGAGGGGTACTGCTCCTCCCCCTCTACCCCGCTCATTTGTATATTGAAATTTATAGTTTACTATAATAATAGCTTTAACCACTTTTGAAGACTCTCCCTTTAATAATTCTTCAGTTGAGCGATATTTAATATATGCATCCTATGGGAGGTATTTCCCCCCCTGCGCCTACCCTCTTTATTGTTATTTTCAAAAGTGTTGTATACCATAAGAGTGACTTCTAGAAAGTTTGAACATTCTCACTATTACAGTCCTTTAGATATGCGATGTTAAACATTGGCGTCCTATGGGGGATTCCACTTCCCCCGCTGCTATTTTATTTTAATTTTGGGGCTCAGAAGATCTTACTACCAAAAGTTCTGCATAATGCGTGCAGCGGATCTTAATATATGCGATAATTAATATTGGCATCCTATGGGGGATACCAATTCCCCTGCCCCTATCGAAAAAATAAGTAGCCTATTTTATATTTAGGGCTCACGTGATGTATCTGTAAAAATTTCAGGAAAATCGGTTCAGTAGTTTAGGAGTCTATAAGCCAACAAACAAACAAACAAACAAACAAACACACATACAAACATTTTTCATTTTTATATATATAGATAGATTAGGGTGGCCGTTATTTTTTTATTTTTGATTTCATATATTCTCCTCCCCCAAATCAGTTCAGTTTTATGTAAAAAAAAATACAAAAAAATTTCGTAGCGATAAGTTGTGTTTTAGGGGGGGCGTCCGCCCCTCAAAGTTTGCCATCAAGCCATTTAATCAAATGTAATTTGTTTGTGTATGACTATCTCTTAAAAAAAAACATTTTACAAGAATATGATATATGGCAATATTTTAGCTCTTCTAGTCAACAACATAAGCCTGGAAGAAAGTTTTTTGCTAAAATCAACATCTTAGAAAATAATTAAGAAAATAACAACAAAATACCAAACATTTTATTTACGTTTTATATATATAAAAGGGGGATTTAATGTCAAGTGACCCAATTTTGACATCGATGTTTTTCGATTTGGATGAAATTTACACCAAGGTTAGTCCTATTAGATAGTAGTTTAGACACAAATTTTCAACAAGATCGGTCAAAAAGTTTCTGAGTTAGAGGGGGTCAAAGTTTGAAATTTTGGCCATACAGGTGTTCTTTCTCATCCATGTAACTTATTACATATTGGTGTAAGCAAAGTTTGTCCCAAGTAGATTAGATAGCTATTTAATCAATCTTTTAAAAAAAAAAAATTTTAAAAATTTTTTAAAAAACAAAAAAAATTTTTTTTTTTAAATTTAAAACTTGGCTAAAACAAAAAAAAAAAAATTTTAAATTTAAAAAAATATATAAAAAAATTTTTTTAAAAAACAAAAAAATATTTTTTAAAAAGATTGATTAAATAGCTATATAAGCTACTTGGGACAAATTTTGCTAACACCAATAGGTAATAAGTTACATGGATGAGAAAGAACACCTGTATGGCCAAAATTTCAAACTTTGACCTCCTCTAACTCAGAAACTTTTTGACCGATCTTGTTGAAAATTTGTGTCTAAACTACTATCTAATAGGACTAACCTTGGTGTAAATTTCATCCAAATCGAAAAACATCGATGTCAAAATTGGGTCACTTGACATTAAATCCCCCTTTTATATATATAAAACGTAAATAAAATGTTTGGTATTTTGTTGTTATTTTCTTAATTATTTTCTAAGATGTTGATTTTAGCAAAAAAACTTTCTTCGAGGCTTATGTTGTTGACTAGAAGAGCTAAAATATTGCCATATATCATATTCTTGTAAAATGTTTTTTTTAAGAGATAGTCATACACAAACAAATTACATTTGAATAAATGGCTTGATGGCAAACTTTGAGGGGCGGACGCCCCCCCTAAAAGACAACTTATCGCTACGAAATTTTTTTGTATTTTTTTTACATAAAACTGAACCGATTTGGGGTGGGAGAGTATAAGAAATAAAAAAAAAAAAGTTCTCCATACAACTAACGGCCACGCTAATATAGATAGATAGATTTTTAGGTAATTTTACCTATGGTTTTTTTAGTGTGTACTTACATTTCTCGATTCGATACGTAAACCAATCGAATTCTAATTGTCCTGATAAAACGTCATCTATGTTTTCATTTAATAGGTTTAAATTATTCAATATCCTATTTCCATAGCGGTTTAATGCTTCGACTTCCATTTTTTTATATTTTATCTAAATAAAACAAAATTTTTTATTATTATTTTTTTGACATAAAAAAATAAGTAATTAATTTTTTTGTGTTAAAAATTCATCGGTGTGAACAAAACATACTTTTTTAACAAGTCTCTCAGAAAATAAACTATATCAATATCGATTCAGATTTTTACGCTCTATCGATTGATACTAGGTAGATATATGCACGCGGAATCGTTTTCGAGTTATTAGTGAAAAACTAAATTTATATGTACATGTAGATATTTTTTTTTTTTTTTTTTCTCATTATTTATTTATTGAATCTTCATATATTAAATATGAACTAACAATAATTAATCAAATCTTATCCTAATTCTTTATTTTATGTCCTGCCAGTGCAAGACAAAAATTTTCTTCATCACGGGTTCTGTGTCACATTTACATATGTGTTTATCGCTCATCTTAATGGGTAAGTGCTGCAGTGTCTCTTCTCCTTAAGCGAGTGTGGCCGCTGTCATTTAAAATATTTCGAGCTAGTGGATTTGGGTGCAACTCTAGCCTTTTTAAATATTTTACCGCATACTTCGTAATAATAGTCCTTACCAGTGGCACATTGAGATCCTTGTGGATATTTGAGTTTTTAACATACCAAGGGACAGCTGTGATTATTCGAAGAAGTTTATTTTGGCGCCTTTGAATTTTTTCGATATTTGAGGCCGAGGCAGTGCCCCATAGTTGACTACCGTAGCACCAGATTGGCTTTAAAATAGAGTTATAAAGTAATAGTTTGCAATCGAGACTAAGAACAGAATTTCTTCCAATAAGCCAGTTAATTTGAATTGCTTTTAGTTTCATTTGGGTTAATTTTGCTTCTATATGGTATTTCCATGTTAAACGCCGATCTAGATGAATACCGAGATATTTGACATGCGATTGTTGAGGCACTAGTTGATTGTTGATTTTAATAGGAGGGCATGTTTCCCGACGCAAGGTAAATGTAATATGTACGCATTTTTGCTCATTGACCTTTATTCTCCATTGTTTTAACCACAGTTCTAGTTGAAATATATGATCCTGCAGGTATCGAGATGCTTCACGACTGTTCTCGTGTACGCTTAGGAAAGCTGTATCATCAGCAAAAGTTGAGGTTAGGGTGTAATTGTTTGTCGGCATGTCCGAGGTATATATAAGATAAAAAAGTGGGCCCAGGATACTTCCCTGAGGGACTCCAGCTTCAATTGTCTGAGGAGAACTTAAAAAATCACCTTCTTTAATAATGAATTTTCGACCGACCAAGTAGCTTTCTAACAGCTTGTGTGTGTTAACCGGTAGGTTCAGCTTCAATTTATGTAGCAAACCTACATGCCAGACTTTATCAAAAGCTTGAGAGACATCGATGAAGAGAGCGGAGCAATATTTTCTTTCTTCAAAGGCTTTTCTTATGGCGTTTACTATCCGATGGGTTTGTTCAATTGTGCTATGTTCTCGTCTGAAACCGAATTGATGGTTAGGTATACACCCATTGTCATTTAAAATTGGGGTTAATTTGGACGCTAAGAGCTTCTCAAACAGCTTTGATATATTAGATAATAAGCTGATAGGCCTATATGACTCAACTTTGGTGTGATCTTTTCCTGGCTTTGGTATCATCGTAACTAAGGAGACCTTCCATTCTTGAGGGTAGTATTCAAGTCGTAAAATAGCATTAAAAATTAAAAGAATAATTTTCTTTGCTATGCTGGGTAGCTCCAGAAGCATTTTGTTGCTGATCTTATCAAAACCAGGAGCCTTCTTGGGGTTTAAATCACAAATAGCTTTTTCGATTTCTCTTATCTCAAATCTTAGGGGAACAGCTGCTCTAGCAACAACAGGTGGTAACTCGGCCGCAATATCGTGAGATATGTTTGGGGTAAATACGTTTTTTAAATGATTAACAAACAGATTTCCTTTTTCAACATCATTTCTTGCCCAACTACCATTCAAGTCTCTTAATGGTGGTTTAGAGACAACTGGCCTTTTGAGATTTCTAGCTGCACGCCATAATGAGTAGTCTGATTGTGGGGTTGCATCAAGTTCCTTAAGATATTTTTCCAGAGAAGCCGTTTTCTGAGTCTGCAGTAACTTTCTAAGCTTTTTTGTACACTCTTTTAGTAAGTTCTTAAGTAACGGAGATCTGTGCAATTGCCACTCTCTTCGAGCCCTCCTTTTTTCAGACAAGAGACGCTCGACATCTGTGGAATATATTTTAATATTTTTTGTTTTTTTGGGGGCAATACTGGAATGTTGAACAGCTAGTTTCAGAAAACTGTCAAAATTGGCAATAGAGCGATCTACATACTCCGGTGTACTAAGCGGAATATTTTCTGTGCAATGGGTGCTAAGGTATTTTCTATATTTTAACCAGTTAATTTTCGTAGCTGTCGTCGCTAAGTGACCAGTCGGAGATACAATTCTATTGGGGTTCATTATAGTAACAATTGTAGGTGTATGGTCAGAAGATAATTCTAAGGAAGCTTCAACATGAATCGTTTCTATGGGGATGTTTTTAACCACGCCGAAATCGATAACATCTGGAATTTTTTGATGATCAGTAGGCCAATATGTTGGTTGTCCGCTCGCTACCACATTTAAATCCATTTTAGAAATTGTGTTAAATAAGACACGACCCTTTGGTGTTATAAGTCGTGACCCCCAGAAGGTATGTTTAGCGTTATAATCGCCAGCAGCTAGGAAACAGGGTCCTAATGATTTAAAATATTTACAGTATTGGCTTTCTGATATTGAAAATCTAGGCGGTGAGTATAACGATGAAATTACTAGGTTTCTATTTAATTCCTCAACGCAAATGTTCGTTGCTTGGAGATAATCTTCGCGGTGATCAAACATTAGGTAGTGTTTGACTCGGGTTTTAATTAAAATGGCTGAACCTCCGCAAGCTCTATCTCGAGGGTCCTTGGTATCATATAGTGTATAACCATTGATTTTAAACGTATTTCTTGAGGTTAAATGAGTTTCAGAAACCATCATGACATCAATTTGTTTATTTTTTAGAAAGTATTCTAATTCATTTTTATGTTGGCGGATGCCGTTTGCGTTCCAAAAACAGATTTTTAAACAGTTCATGGCTTGTTAAGTACAGCTTGCAATAACATCGATTGCATTCTTAGAATTTCCTGCATCATATTACCCATTGTGTTCGTAAAATTATTAACTGTTTGCACTAATGTTTCCATGGTTTTTTCAAGACGACTTAAATTAGAAACTGGAGTTTCATCATTACTTGGCGAAGCGCCTTGCATTGGCACATGGTTTGATTTAAGGACGTTAGCATACGAGGTTCTGTTATTACTAGGCTGCGGAGCCTGAATGCCATTAGTGTTTACTTGATTTGGTACCTGCATTTGTGGGGGATTAGTTTTCGGTCCAGCCGACTGCTTGACGATAGTATATACAGGGCATCCTCTATAATTGGCAGTGTGATTTCCGCCACAGTTGCTACATTTTTTTACATTTGGGTCATTTTTAGACTTATCGCACTGGACTGTACAATGTAATTCTCCACATACGACGCAAACAGGGGGTAAATAGCAGTATGCCTTAGTATGGCCAAATTCTTGGCAATTAAGACATTGAACGGGACCATTTCTTTTGTGCGGCTCCTCTATAGTTATTCTTCTGTAGAGAATATATTTTAAATTATAAATAGGATGCGATTCATTTTTTTTAAGCTTAATGTCGCCAGGTTCTAATTCTACCCGAAATAATGGTTGGGGATTTTTTTCCCTGTTTTTAATATTTGTAACGTTTTTTATTTTAAAACCCTTCTCTTCCAAAAAAGTTTTAATTTCATCTGGGTCCACGCATGAGTCTATGCCCTTGATCACTACCTGAAGACCTTTGCTGCTCTTTAGTTGGTATGTGTAAAAGCTTTTTTTAAGGGCTTCGAATTTGTTAGTTAATTTACGAAAATCATTCTCATGATTTACCTGTATTTTTGTCTCATTTATATTTCCACGCTTGATTGCAGCTACGTAAAACGAATTTTCACCTATTACCGAGATCACGCTCTTTATTAACTCACTTGAGTTTTGCTCCCTTAGATATATCGGGGGTGGCTTAGAAGATTTTATAACGTTTGGTGCTTCCGAGGATTCATCCTCGAGAATTGCAAAACGATTTTGAGAGTTTATTTTATCAAAAGATGGTACTTTTGAAGCCGAAGCAACTGCTGCAGAGGTAGGGCTGCGACCCCGTTTAAGCACTGTTATGTACCTGTCCATACCAACTTGTACTTGAGGCTTTCGACCACTTTTTACTTGAGATGTTTGCATTGCATCTGTGTTAGAGTTCATGGTACCATTTGTTAATAAGATTGTGTTTGCCGTTGTGGCAACACTTGCAAGTGAGAGGTTTATATTTTTTAACGTATCACCATCAACCGTCTTTGTAAAAAGAGAGGGCGAAAGGGATCGTGTTCTAAAAATTGGTTTAGCCGTTAGGTAGTTACTATTGTTTTCTTTTGTTTTATTTATTACAGCATTGTCTTCGTTAGCATGCACTGTCACATAAACATTTCTATCATTTAGTTTTATTGTTGTTTCATTGTTTTTATTCATGCAATAAATTGTTTTTGTTTTTCACCGTTTAGCTGTGCTTTTAATATTTTTGTTATTTATTGTATTTTACAACAACAAAAAAAATAAGAACTTTAAACTAAAATGTTTTTGCTCAGAATATATATGTATACATACACATGTATGAACATTAGTACGTATATATTTTTACTATTTTTCTTTATTTAATATTTTTTTGTATTAATTGTTCACTTTTATGTTAAATAATTAAAATAACAAAATATATCATTTATTTTCAAGCGTCCATTCGCTGTTTATATAACAAAATCAAATGTGATTAATTAAAAATTCAAATTGTATGCGGAGTTAAGAATACACGTCTGTATCACAACAAAGCACGAACCGAACCGAACATGTAGATATAGAGAAAATATATAGATATATGCACGCGGAATCGTTTTCGAGTTATTAGTGAAAAACTAAATTTATACATGTACATATAGAAAAAATATAAAAAGTTTGCTGCCCTATAACTTCCCTCCCCAAGTCTTTCAGAAAATAAACTATATCAATATCGATTCAGATTTTTACGCTCTATCGATTGATACTAGGTAGGTATATGCACGCGGAATCGTTTTCGAGTTATTAGTGAAAAACTAAATTTATACATGTACATATAGAGAAAATTTAAAAAGTTTGCTGCACTATAACTTCCCTCCCCAAGTCTCTCAGAAAATAAACTATATCAATATCGATTCAGATTTTTACGCGGAATCGTTTTCGAGTTATAAGCGTAAAACTAAATTTGTACATGCGCAAATTTTGTAAATTTTAAGTTTGCTGCGATATAATTCTTTATCGGAGGAGTGTCATCTAATAACCTATATTGATATCGATTCAGATTTTTATGCTCTATCGATTGGTCCTACCTACATAGACCCGCGCTTATTTGTTTTCATTTTATAAACTCAAAACTATATGCAGGTAGCCCGCGAGAAAATAACAAACTTTTGCTGACAAACTTTTTTTTTCACTCAATTCAAAGAGAGCAAGTTGTAAATCTCTGAGAAATTTTTCAGACATAATTAAGTGATTTTATTTTGCTTTGCAGACTGAAATTTGAAGTGCTACCAGATTAAATAAAACTACTCAGAGATGGAAAGTTGATTTTAAAAAGGAACAATTATCATTTTTAATTATGAAAATATATGTAAAAAATGTTTTTAAGAATTTGTTGCCTAGTTACATAAAAAACTATTAAACTAGTAAAGGATTACTAACATTTTTATATTTTGGTATTTTTTTAACTATTTTAATATTGACAATTTAGAAAACAATTTTTTAATTAATATTTGAGGAGCTCCATAACAAAATGCAATTTTTTTTGTCTAATATTTATTTAATACTACACATTAAAACTATAAAGCAATTGTTATTATTTTAAAAATTATTTAAATGTCAAAATTATGTTATCAATAAACAATTTCAAAATATTTGTGAAGAGTGAAGTTAATAATATATGTATGTGTTTTTTAATTTTCTATATATATAAAACTTATTAACTTAAAATTAAAATGGGAAATTACAATATTATTAAAATGAAAAATAAATTAAAATGAAAAATTACCTATTTCATCTTAAAAGGCAATATTTCCATTGGGTTCATATCGAAACGATTTTATTATTATGAATCTGATCAAAACGCAACAATTCAATAACTTAAAAACTAACAGGAATACAAACTATTTTATGTATAAATTTTATTTATAATAAAAAACTATTATATCGCATTCTAAATTAATATATTTGAAATTATTTAATTTTATAAATGTTGTATTTTTATTTCCTGTTTTAGGATTTTTTACAGTTTTAAAGATTTTAAATAATTATAAGACTTTGCTATCATGCCGCTATTATCAATTTTTTGCAAAATTCCGCTAATTTAGCAATTTTTATTGAATTTTTGCTATTCCTTATAGTTTTAGGCACTTTAAATAAATTTTATGGCTTGTTTGAAATATCTAAATTTTTCGCTATTTATGCAACATTTTTTCTTGTTTTTTCGCCGACAATTTGTTTTTTAACAGATTTAGCGATCTCAAATATATTTAAGGGTTTGTTTCCAAGTTCGCAAATTTCCTGTTCCTGTTTCAAATATTGCAAATATTTGTTTTAGTCTGAACGCATGGCAAACAAGATTTAATTTATTTGACACTATTAGCCAACTGTTTTAACAAACAAAAATTGTCAAATATTTGAGCTTTGTTTGAACATTAAACAAAATATTTTATTGTTTCACAGAGTTTGAAGCAAATATTAGAACAAATATTTTCATCAAATATTTCATTAGGTAAGTTCAGACCTTTACACTTTTTTTGTTTAAAAAGTAATATAACTTTTGGTATTCAAATTCAGTTCGTAGTTTTAAAATCTTATTTATATCAGTTATGACATATAATATATTACTTTTATTTTTAAATTGTTTTATTTGGAGGTGCGTTTGTAAACTATACATGTTCCAAAACTCCTAACATACTACTGTTGCAAAAAAACTTTTGGCTGAAGTGCACTTTACGGGGCGTACGAAAAAAAATATAAAAAATATGCCACCCGATCCAGAATTAAAAAAAAATACCAAAATTAATATTTAAGGGGGCTGAGGCCCGTGGGGACCGCCCCGCCCACTGAATGGTATGTGTGGGTACTCAAATTAAAGGTAATTGTGCAGCAAAAACGACAATAATAAAATTTTGGGTGGGCGGCACTTCAAGGGCCCTCTGGGGCAAACAAAGTTTCCCCCCATAACACTTATGTATGTCTGTGTGGGTACTGAAATTAAAGGTAATTTGCTCACGATTGCCAATATGTATTTTGTTTTTGTATTCGTTTAATATTTTCCTCTCTAGGTTAATTTATGTATCTTTTATAGCTTTAGTAAGCGAAGCCGGTCTTTGTTATACCATAGAGGAGAAAATCCTTGCGTCCGGCCGAAGGCCGGCTATACAGAGAAGCTTTAGTTAGCGAAGCCGGTCTTTGTTATACCATAGAGGAGAAAATCCTTGCGCCCGGCCGAAGTCCGGCTATACAGAAAAGCTTTAGTTAGCGAAGCCGGTCTTTGTTATACCATAGAGGAGAAAATCCTTGCGCCCGGCCGAAGTCCGGCTATACAGAAAAGCTTTAGTTAGCGAAGCCGGTCTTTGTTATACCATAGAGGAGAAAATCCTTGCGCCCGGCCGAAGTCCGGCTATACAGAAAAGCTTTAGTTAGCGAAGCCGGTCTTTGTTATACCATAGAGGAGAAAATTCTTGCGCCCGGCCGAAGGCCGGCTATACAGAAAAGCTTTAGTTACAAAAAAATTCAAAATCCCGCGATTTTTATACAACATTAAAAAAGCCAAATAAAAACAAAATATTTACAATCGTAAGCAAAATACCTTTCATTCGAGTACCCACACATAGTTATAAGGGTGGGAGGTGTAATTTTTTTACCCCCCAGAGGGACCCAGAAGTCCCGCTCGACCTAAATTTTATTATTTTCGTATTTTTTACACAATTACCTTTAATTTGAGTACCCACACATACCACTAAGTTAGCGGGCCGCTTTTTTTGATCCATGGGGTCCCAGGGGCCTTAGCCCCCTTAAATTTTAATTTTGGTTTTTTTTCTTTTTTTATTCCAGACGGGGTCCAATCTCTGTTTTTTTTCGTACGCCCCGTAAAGTGCACTTTTGCCAAACTTTTTTTCATACTAGTATTTATTGGAAAATAACAAAAATTACAGATAATTATCGCACTGTTTACAGTTTACACGGTAATACAATGTATACGACATTGCAAACAATTATGTAGAATGAGAAAATTCTTATCATGTAAAAGCAAAATGTATTGGGTAAGAGAGAATACAAATAAAAAATCTGACAAGCCGTCGGTAAATGATTTTTTTCTAAACCATTTTAGAAACTTACCCGGGGTCTCCACCTAACATAAAATGACTAACTTTAACACTAACTGCAAGTTAGTGTTAAGTGGAGACTGCTCCAGTTAAAGTTTTAACTTGATTGTTATAACATTTCTTTTGAAAGTTCTTTTATAACATAAATTGACGTTTAAGTTTGACAGTACGCTATTTTGTAGTTGTTTTTCGACATCTTTAATTAATTTGTTAAAATGGTTGTAAACTACACATAATAAACTTAGCTTTTTGTGAAAAATATAATACAAACAAACATTTAAGTATAAAATAACTTTAATTATTTTCCACAAACACACTGTAGCTACATACTTTACGCGTCAACGAACTCAAAATAATGAAAAGTTTTAACTCTAACTTCACTACGTGTACTCCACCATAAACATATAACCATTTTAACAGCAAGTCTTAACTTCTTGTTTAACTGCATTTCATGTTAAGTGGAGACTGGGTGTTATGTATTCTCATCACACCAGAGGTGTATTTTAACAGGTGGTAGGTGGTAGCATTTTTATACAATTACAAAAACAACTCAGGAAATTTTTATGTTGTTTTTGTAAAAATTTAAAACTGCAACCATCTGCTTTTTTGTTATTATTTTTGATTTTAGTTATACCCAAGGTATATTTACACAAGGTAAACTCGTTGGCCCATATGTTTGTCAGCTGTTTACCCCTTGTTAATGGTTAAAATATTAAATTAATGAAAATATTAAATGGACGATGTCGATGTTTTTTTAGTTTTGACGATGACATAAACATCGATGTTTTGAATTACGATACATCGATGTTTTCTAAAAATCTATGTATCGTTTGCATCCCTAATTATTGCCAATAACGACTACTCGAATGCCCAGGCAGGCTAGTTGGTAGCAAGCTAGTCTATCAGCGCCGGCGTTGCGGGTTCTATTCCCGCCAGAGCCTCTGGTTTCTTTCCTGCAGGCAAGCGTAGAGCTTCACGGGATTAGCTTAGGGAATAAAAATAAAAAACAATTACTGTTCCGGTGCCGTCGATTTGTGTCGACGTCGACTTTCATAATAGGGGTGAATATTTAATTTGTCAAAAGTTATATTCCATAAATAATGAAATAAATTCAAATAAAAAGTAAGTATGTATTTATTTAAAGATTACCTTAAAATAAATTCAAAATTTAAGGACACTACTCAAACTAAATTCTTACAGTACAAAGTCCCCTTTTCGTTTAGCCCCAATAAAGAAAATAATGTTAAGACGATCCTGAATATTGAACTAGAAGATAAACAAAACAAACCTTTATCAACTCTTGTTCCTCCTGGGACAGCAATAAAATGTAGTGTTTTTTCAAACTTTCCATTATTGTTTAATTAAAAACAATTAAGTGTGTATTTAGTACAATTTTAAAGTTGTTAAAATGTGTTAATGTATTTAGCAATGGATTCGCGATAAGCCACTTTACAACACAACAAAGAAAGGTTTTTGTGAAAAGTGCTTCTTACATTTTTCTTTTCATTCTATTGTATTTACTTTTATTATATTATTTGCACATTTTCTGTTAATTTGTGAAACTTTTTTGTTATTTAATCTATATATAAATCGGCAAAGGCAAAATAGTTAAGAACACTTTTCTCCTCTGTATGTCAACCGATTTGAATAAAATATACACCATTTGAAAGATATTTACTTACAAAAGTGCACAATATATATTTTATTAAAATCTGTTCAATACTTTCAGAGTTATAAGCGTTCTAATTTGCTACTTACACAAATACAAAAAATTTGTTTTTTTCAATTATCAAATAATAAAAAATTGGGTGTTCGATTATTCGATATTTTTTAGAAACCGGTTTTCGATTATTTCGACAATATAAATCTTATATATAAATCGACACAGGCAAACCAGTTAAATATACTATATTTTATTCGTATTAAAAAAAAAATATGGCCGAATTTCGACCATTAGGCAAACACTCGTTAGATTAAAATCACGGATAAAAACAAAAAAATTATTCACCGTTTGCAATAAAATGGTGAAAAAATCAAACACATCGCTGCAACCAAGGTATATTTACACAAGGTCAGTGTTCCCAGTTTTGGGGATTTTTTTTTGTAATTGGGGATAAAAATTTCGTGAAAATCCCCAGGGGATTTTTTGGGGAAAAGCACTTTTTTCGCTGGGGATTTTTGGGGATAATATTTTATTCTAAATTTCATTTTTCCAATGGCAAGACCGATTTGGTCAATATGTGGGTACACATTTTAGTCTTTTCCCGGTTTTAAACTATTTTAAGAACTTGTTGAAATAGGTTTAAATATGCTTTTTGTACCAACAAGCGTTTCTTCTGTTGAACTAGTTTTTTTCTGTAATGAATACAACCAAAATCAATATTTGCAACAGAATACAATATGAGTTATTAGGAGCTCTTCTTAGAATGGAAGTTTGTACACTTTAAAATAATGCAGCTTGCTGTGACAAATTTATTCAACAATCTTAAATGCACTTTTTAAACAAACAACATGTAAAACAAAATTGCATTGGCTTATGACTTAGAAGATTATGGATTCCCTAGTTTTGGAAATGATATATATGTATTGACGCATAATTATTTTTCTTTTGCGTTTTTACGTTACCTTTGTTACATTCAATACATGTGTTCACATAGATACGTAGAACTCAAAGAATAACAACCATTAGTTTTAATTATATTATACAAATTGATTTATTTATATAAATCGATGTATGCATATGTTTTCATTGACATAATATTATGTATTTTGTTTTTAAGAAAATGTGGGGATTTTTGGGGATAAGAAAATGGCTATTTTGGGGATTTTTGGGGATGAAAAATCACAAATTGGGGATATGGCTTAAAATAAAACTGGGAACTCTGCACAAGGTAGACTCAAGGCCTATCCAATAGGTCTGCTTACTATTACAACAATGCAACAATACAAAAAACAACAGGCATTTTGTTTGTGTAAAATTCCTCGCCGTTGTCAAAATCTTACTACTACATAGGCAAAACAAAAGGAAAAATGTGTTTTGTGTGCATATATGTGTGGCAAAAAACCAAAAAAGTAAACAAAAATATACACGTATAAGGAAAATGTAAACAACTTTTGATATCGTTGAGGAAAAAACCAAATAAACATCTGGCTTCTTAAGCAGACCTATTGGATAGACCTTGGGTAGACTCATTTGGGAGTGTAGACATGCTGCTCTATAAATGGAGCCAATTTGTCAAAATTGTCTTCATATAAAACAAAAACATCTCCGTGAACATAACAAACTTTTTAACAAACTTTTTTTTCCACTCATTGTGCAGAGAGAGTGTGCAGGAATCTCTCATCAAAACAATATGGCGATTGAGTATTTTATGTCTTGCAGACTAAATTTTAGTGCTACCAAGTTCAAAAAAGTGTTTTTAGTACAAATTTTCATACATTTAATGTGAATGCCTGTTCTTCTTCTTATTTGCATATGGGAGAGGATTTTCGGTTTTCAACAAACTTTTTAACAAACCTTCGCGAATTTAATAATTCGTTAATATATGTTTTCTTTTATTTTTGATTTTAAAATGTTTTTAATATAAAAAATGTAAAAAAACAATACAAACACTTAAAAAAAACATTGTTTTTTAATTTACAAAGCACGTAATTAACAAACTTACCTTTAGCAAGTTAAAAGGATACTTTAAAGAAAATAACCTAGCAATTATTTGGATGATTTAGAAAAATTTAGGACTTGTAAGAAAAATGTGTGAATGGGGGGTTATAGAGGAAGGTCTTGGCTACATTTCCTCATATTCAGTTTTTTTCCATCAAGTTATTTTTTTAACAACTTTTTCAAAATAAACTTTCACACAAGTCACTTGTTCATATTTTGACCCATTGTGCAAAATTTAGGACTTGTAAGAAAAATGTGCAAATGGGGGGTTATAGAGGAAGGTCTTGGCTACATTTCCTCATACCCAGTTTTTTTCCATCAAGTTATTTTTTTAACAACTTTTTCAAACAAACTTTTTTACTCAAATCACTCAAACTATATTTTGACCCATTGTGCAAAATTAAGGACTTGTAAGAAAAATGTGTGAATGGGGGGTTATAGAGGAAGGTCTTGGCTACATTTCCTCATATTCAGTTTTTTCCCATCAAGTTATTTTTTTAACAACTTTTTCAAAATAAACTTTCACACAAGTCACTTGTTCATATTTTGACCCATTGTGCAAAATTTAGGACTTGTAAGAAAAATGTGCAAATGGGGGGTTATAGAGGAAGGTCTTGGCTACATTTCCTCATACCCAGTTTTTTTCCATCAAGTTATTTTTTTAACAACTTTTTCAAACAAACTTTTTTACTCAAATCACTCAAAATATATTTTGACCCATTGTGCAAAATTAAGGACTTGTAAGAAAAATGTGTGAATGGGGGGTTATAGAGGAAGGTCTTGGCTACATTTCCTCATATTCAGTTTTTTTCCATCAAGTTATTTTTTTAACAACTTTTTCAAAATAAACTTTCACACAAGTCACTTGTTCATATTTTGACCCATTGTGCAAAATTTAGGACTTGTAAGAAAAATGTGCAAATGGGGGGTTATAGAGGAAGGTCTTGGCTACATTTCCTCATACCCAGTTTTTTTCCATCAAGTTATTTTTTTAACAACTTTTTCAAACAAACTTTTTTACTCAAATCACTCAAACTATATTTTGACCCATTGTGCAAAATTAAGGACTTGTAAGAAAAATGTGTGAATGGGGGGTTATAGAGGAAGGTCTTGGCTACATTTCCTCATATTCAGTTTTTTTTGTTAAAGTTTTTTGTAGAACGATTTTTTTCCAACAAACATTTTTCAAAAGTCACTCATACTATATATGGACCCATTATGCAAAATTTAGGATCTGTGACATAAATGTGAAAACGGGGCGTTATAGAGGCAGGTCTTGGCTACATTTCCTCATATTCAGTTTTTTTTGTTAAAGTTTTTTGTAGAACGATTTTTTTCCAACAAACTTTTTTCAAAAGTCACTCATACTATATATGGACCCATTATGCAAAATTTAGGATCTGTGACAAAAATGTGAAAACGGGGCGTTATAGAGGAAGGTCTTGGCTACATTTCCTCATATTCAGTTTTTTTTGTTAAAGTTTTTTGTAGAACGATTTTTTTCCAACAAACTTTTTTCAAAAGTCACTCATACTATATATGGACCCATTATGCAAAATTTAGGATCTGTGACAAAAATGTGAAAACGGGGCGTTATAGAGGAAGGTCTTGGCTACATTTCCTCATATCCAGTTTTTTCCCATCAAGTTATTTTTTTAACAACTTTTTCAAACAAACTTTTCTACTCAATTCACTCAAACTATATTTTGACCCACTGTTCAAAATTTAGGACTTGTGCCAAAAATGTGAAAATACCTTTCATTCGAGTACCCACACATAGTTATAAGGGTGGGAGGGGCAATTTTTTAACCCCCCAGAGGGACCCAGAAGTCCCGCTGGACCTAAATTTTATTAATTTTACACAATTACCTTTAATTTGAGTACCCACACATACCACTAAGTGGGCGGGCCGCTTTTTTTGATCCATGGGGTCCCAGGGGCCTCAGCCCCCTTAAATTTAAATTTTGGTTTTTTTCTTTTTTTATTCCAGAGGGGGTCCAATTTTTTTTTTTTTTTTCGTACACCCCGTAAAGTGCACTTTTGCCTTAATTAAAGTGCGGGTGAAGTAATTGGGGTAGAAAGCTCCAGCAATAATGATTTTTAATAAATGCGTTCAGACTAAAACAAATATTTGCATCAAATAATTATTTAATGAAATTGTTCAAAAATAAAATAATATATTTCACAAATAGTAAAAATGAGCGCAGAAGATAATTTATTTGTTTTATTCTGTGGAGCAGCATTACTTATAGTGTTAGAACAAGAGAATATAAAAGAAAAAAAAAAAAAACTTGAAGACAATGGGAAACAGGAACAGGAAACTTGCGAAAATTGCGAACTTGGAAACAAACCCTAAAATATATTTGAGATCGCTAAATCTGTTAAAAAACAAAATGTCGGCGAAAAAACAAGAAAAAATGTTGCAAAAATAGCGAAAAATTTAGATATTTCAAACAAGCCATAAAATTTATTTAAAGTGCCTAAAACTATAAGGAATAGCAAAAATTCAATAAAAATTGCTAAATTAGCGGAATTGCGCAAAAAATTGATAATAGCTGCATGATAGCAAAGTCTAATAATTATTTAAAATCTTTAAAACTGTAAAAAATCCTAAAACAGGAAATAAAAATACAACATTTATAAAATTAAATAACTTCAAATATATTAATTTAGAATGCGATATAATAGTTTTTTATTATTAATAAAAGTTATACATAAAATAGTTTGTATTCCTGTTAGTTTTAAAGTTATTGAATTGTTGCGTTTTGATCAGATTCATAATAATAAAATCATTTCGATATGAACCCAATGGAAATATTGCCTTTTAAGATGAAATAGGTAATTTTTCATTTTAATTTATTTTTCATTTTAATAATATTGTAATTTCCCATTTTGTTTTGAAGTTAATATATATAGTAAATAAAAAAACACATATATTATTAACTTCACTCCTCACAAATATTTTCAAATTGTTTATTGATAACATAATTTTGACATTTAATTAGTTTTATAATAATAACAATTGCTTTATAGATTTTAATGTGTAGTATTAAATAAATATTAGCCAAAAAAAATTTCATTTTGTTATGGAGCTCCTCAAATATTAATTAAAAAATTGTTTTATAAATTGTCAAAATTAAAATATTTAAAAAATACCAAAATATAAAAATGTTAGTAATCCTTTACTAGTTTAATAGTTTTTTATGTAACTAGGCAACAAATTCTTAAAAACATTTTTTACATATATGTTCATAATTAAAAATAATCATTTTTCCTTTTTAAAATCAACTTTCCATCTCTGAGTAGTTTTATTTAATCTGGTAGCACTTCAAATTTCAGTCTGCAAAGCAAAATAAAATCACTCAATTATGTCTGCAAATTCTCAGAGATTTACAACTTGCTCTCTTTGAATTGAGTGAAAAAAAAGTTTGTCAGCAAAAGTTTGTTATTTTCTCGCGGGTATAAAAAAAAACAATTTATAAAGACAAACATGTACTCAGCTGTTAAATTGAAAGTAAATTTTCAAACAAATGGAAAGGTGAAATTGAAAGCCATCTCGTGGTCAATTTAAAAAGTGTGAGTGTGTTAGTAAAAAAATGAGAGAGTTGAGTAAATTGAATGGAATTGAAAGGCAAAACTTGATCGTGTGGCCACCAAGTAAGATAATTTGAAACCAAGTTCGCATCAAATTTTAAACGTTGAATGTATTAAAGGCCTATTAGACACGCATACTTGTCGACATACATGCTATTACACAGTGAGATTTGGTATGCCATCGTACATGTATTAATACTTGTATGCCTTTTATAGAAAAAGTGTAAGTGGAAGTGTATTGAAACAAATTTTTATTGTTATCCCATTTTTGGAAAATCCCTTTCACCCTTTTTGAAAAATTTCAAAGGCAACGCTGGTCAAAAACAGTTTGTACTTAAAACTTGGCATTACTATTTGTTGCATAATTTTGAAACTTGGCTTTACTTGAAAAAAAAACACAATTATTGCTCACATAACCGCAACTTTTTACAAGTTTTTGGTAAATTTTTTAATAAATTTTAAATTAAATGTGTTAAAATTGCAAAAATTAATTAAATAAATTTGTTATTTAATAGTACATTCTAACAACTGTAAAGAAATGTTTGCTCCCCGTTTGTTAGCTAGACAATTATGTCGCCAGTCCAATCGTCGCATGTTTTCTGAGGTCGGTCCAGCTGCTGTTGATTCCGCTGCTGTTAATTTAACACCACCACCACCAGAAGGGGTATCGAAACCTGTCAATCCCAAATTAGAAGGTATTGCCAATAGCATAGCTACCCTTAACCTTTTGGAAGTCTCTGAACTCAGTGCTCTATTAAAGAAGAAACTTAACCTTCCTGAAACCGCGTTTGTACCACAAATGGCTGCTGGCCCTTCCAGATCTGCTGAGGATGAGGAAGAAGCCGCCCCCAAAAAAGTACAAACTGCTTTTAAAGTAAAATTAGTCAAATTCGACGAAAAACAAAAGGTGGCCCTAATTAAGGAAGTCAAGAACTTGTTGGAAGGCATGAACTTGGTACAAGCCAAGAAATTCGTTGAGAGTGCACCAACAGTCGTTAAGCAAGATATTCCGAAAGAAGAGGCTGAGAAACTAAAGGAAGCCCTTTCAAAGGCGGGTGCTGTTATTGAAATTGAATAAAGCGATAATTTTTTTTTTTGTTAACTTACTATAGTTTTTAGTTTAATTATTGCTTATAATTTTTGAAGATATACTGAGGAAAAAAGCCAGATAAGAGACACTTGGTTTGGTTGTTATTAAAATATGAAATCTAAAAAAATGTTAACGAAAGGTGATGATTGTCTTTGATTCTAAACTTAAGAAAATTATTTAAAAAATAAATTAAATACAATACAATAGGTCTGCTTCTAAATAGTCAGGAATGTTTCTTTTAGTAATGCTATAATGATATTGGGTAAGTGTACCAGTAGTCGGCACTTTAACTTTTTTTTAATTTTTAAACTGGTGCCCTTACGTACATAAACGTGATACTGGGATGGCAACTAGCCACTACAGTTCAGCAATATGTATATTTTCGATTCATATAAGAGTTTTTAGACATATTTTGTATTAAGTTTGAGTAATTTTACTTTTTTCTAAAATACACGGCATTTGCCAGTAGTCGGCATACGATTTACCAATCCTCGGCATGTAATGATCCTATAGTCGGCATGGCTATTTTTTAAAGAAACAACCAATTTATACAGGAGTTCAATTGATCATTTATTGAAAATTAAAGCTTTTTACTTTCTTAAATGCTTAAAATGTACATTTGTACGTTATGTAGGTATTACATACAGAGAAAAACATGTTTTAATATGGTCACCTCCAACAAAACCATTTTTAAAGATCATTTTAAACATAGGTTTAGTTTAACCATATTATTGTCTCCGACAACCATATTATGGTTAAATAAGTCCTCCATCAAGTCACCATAACCATATTATGGTTGCCTCAAAACATGTTGTGGTTCAATATGACAACAATTTGTTTTTAAATTAACAATAGTATTTTCCTCTTTTGCAAGAGCAACATGCTATGGTTGAAAAACAACCATTCTAATATAAGTGTTGAACATATTTTAGTTATTATTAACCATAACATGTTCGGAGGCAACCATAATATTGTTGTGGCTTCTTGTTGGACGACTAATTTAACCATAATATGGTTAAATTAAGCATAATAAGTTCAAAATTTTCTTTAAAAATTGTTTTGTTGGAGGTGACCATATTTAAACATGTTTTTTCTATGGGTGTACACACGTAGAAAAAAGTTTCCCTCCAACAAAACTATTTTTAACGAGAGTTTTAATACATATTATTGAACCATTTTGTTATAGTCCCAACCATATTTTGATGTTATGGCTAAATATGTCAATAATTTGTTTACCACGAATAGTTCGATTATAATTTAACAATAGTATTTTCCTCTTTTCCAAGAGCAACATGATATGGTTGAAAAATAACCATGCTATTATAAGTGTTAAATATATTTTTGTTATTACCCAAAACATGTTCGGATGCAACCATAATGTGGTTGTGTCTTCTTGATGAAGAACTATTTTAACCTAAATCACCGGTGACAAAATTATTGTTAAAGAAACCATATGATTACGATTTTTCTTTTAAATAAGTTTTGTTGGAGGCAGAGCTATAAAAATCTGCAATCAAAATGATTTCAACCAAACTGATTTTATTCTTTGATTTCGAAATGATTTCAGATTTGTAAGATTGCAATATTTTGTAATTATCACAGTCAGGTTTATTTCTAGAAGAAGGAGTGTTTCATTTGAAGGAAACGAAGGTTTTGATTCTGATTTCATTTTTATTGTAATTACTGAATTTAAATGCAATATTTTAATTGCAATCTATTAATAAATTGAATTAAAAAAAATTTATTGCATTCAACATTCAACATGATTGTTGGATTTCAAATTAAAATCTTACATATTGAAATTCAACCATTGGGACTTGTCTTTTTGCCGTTAAATATTCTGGACGGATCATCTTAAATATCAACAGCATTTTGTTCAATGAGATGGTTTTTAAATCAGTGAAACATTTGCTGATGCCTTATTCAGGGACTATAGCTCGTCCTTTACTAATTGCCTCTGCTTTCTTAACAGCTAAGCTTAAATGCTGATTTCAGGACGATAATTTTTAAATGTTGTTGTGCGTCCATCTTCCTTTATAATCGCATACACTGTATTCAGAATGTAATCAATTTTTACCGGAAGTTTACATTTAGCAAGTGCCACCATTTTACTAACTTTTCCTCTTTTGCATTTGACTAAACTTGTATTCTGTCCTGTAAAATGGAGGGTGGAACGCAACATTTCTGGCTGGCACCTAGTATTTGTAGGATCACTTCAGTAAACTTAAACAATAGCATTGTTTTCCTGCTTTTCATATTTAACTTTACTGAAATTTTTATGTAAAGGTAATGTAAATAATTAATAGTCCTTACAAATTTTAAAAATTATCCTGTTTAAGGACCCCATATACCGTTAAACTAGAAATAAAATTGCTGCCGACTTTAGGACAACACTTATCCTAAAGTCGGCAGGTCATGAGATACTCAAAGGAAATCATGCCGACTACTGGGTAAACTCGTTTTAAACTCATTTTCTGTTATCTCAGAGGCAAGATGCACGATTGATGAACAATTTACTAAAATTTGAGTGTAATCAGAGAAAAATACTGATTTGCCAGTGGTCGGCACCCAAAGGAAATTTTGTAAATTTTTGTTCCTAATGACGGCACCCAACAAAATTAATAAAATATTAACTTTTTGTACATTTTTTTACTTTTACGATAAAATTTAATAGACTTTTTACCTTTTCAAACTTTATTGGTAACATAATTTTAATAAATAGTATGACTATTTGCCTTTTTAAGTTAGCTCTAACACTAATTTT
Source organism: Pollenia griseotomentosa (assembly GCA_963931875.1). Classification (NCBI taxonomy): domain Eukaryota; kingdom Metazoa; phylum Arthropoda; class Insecta; order Diptera; family Polleniidae; genus Pollenia; species Pollenia griseotomentosa. The sequence goes on along the minus strand of OZ007562.1, from coordinate 168,285,211 downwards.
TTTTTGAAAAACAGGGGTTACCGCACAAGTCCAATAACTTGTCACTCAAGACTTCAAAATTTGGCGAAAATACTCATCTTACTCCAATTAAACTATTACAAATAGAAAGATGAGTAAATTTTCTTGACAAACTTGATGCTATTTATTAATCTAAAACCCGCATTTCTTATTTATTAACGTTTAAATGCAAAAGATGCCGACTACTGGTACATGCCGACATTAGGTGCACTTACCCTTTTTAGTTTCTGTTTTGTTGCGACTTTAGTTATGATTTCTGAATGTGCGCCACAATAGCGTTTGTATAAAAATTTTACTATCTAGCACTGTTATCTTTACTAATATTATTATAAAGCGGAAAAGTTTGTATGTTTAAGAAAGAATCTCTGTAACTGCCGGTCTGATTGAAAAATTTTTTTCAGCAAAATGAAGAATGGAACCTCCTTACAGAGATAGGATATACAAGTTTCCACTAAAGTGCCTAGGATCGGGTCCAGGGTTGCAAAGCCTCATACTCAGAAAATATTAATCATCGTTTTAGAAGAGATATATTGAAGCAATAGTTTCCGTACTCAAAAGAAAAACAGTCTTTATTTTTAAAAACTAGGACCAAGAGGGGGACATAAGGAGAATTACTGCCTTTCCGAAAATATCGAAATTGATTTCGAATTGATAAATGGTTGCCCATGGGCCCCAAATAGTAACCGACTATACCAAGGTATGTAAATATACCTTGGACTATACTTTCTTACTTATTTATAAGGGATGTTTGCGACCAAAAATATTTAATTATTTGTTATAAAGGTTATTTGTAACCAACAAATTTTTTTGTTGAAGTAAAAAACAAAAAAAAACATTTTTTTACTTTAATTGGTTACAAATTGAAACTGGGAATTATTTCCTTTCGTAGGTTACTTTATATTATATTCAACACTTTTTTTTTTATTCTTCGAATTTATTCTATAAGCTAAAAATGCATTACATTCTGCTGGTGTCTAATAATTGTAAATTTTTCTGTACATACAATATACTTCATTGCTATCCAAAGGATAGCTAAGGTAAAATGTAACAAGAAAATACAATATAATAGTCTGGTAGTGTATAAAAGTCATTCCTAAACATTTTAGGAATAGAACTATTACAAAAAAGCTTTATAAAATACATAACTGAAATTTAGCTCATAGAATAAATTCGTAAAATAAAAAAAAAATGTTGAATTTAATTGGTTACGATAACCAAAATAAAATATATTAAGTAATAATTGTTATATAAAATTTGAAATCGGTTGAAAGAACAAAATGTCAAAAAAAAGTTTGCAAAATTCTTGAAAATTCTAAAAAAAATTTTAATATTTCAAACAAGCCATAAAATTGACTAAAAGTCCCTAAAACTATAAGGAATGGCAAAAATTTGCTAAAAGCGGCATGATAGCAAAGCCTTTTATTTATTAACTCTTTATTAACTCATCGTCGAATTGACGAACTTTTCAAAAAATAAATTCTAGCGGAACGATTTTTAAAGTATAAAATAAACAAAATCTGTTTTAGTTAAGCGATTTATTAAAAAATAAAAAAAAAATATATACATATGTATATAAAATAAAAATTCTTTTTCTCTCTAAAATTCGATACGAATTTGAACTATTTTTTTTTGTTTTTCAAATTAATTAACTTTTTAAAACAAAAAAAACTAAGAAGGTAAGAAAATTGATTTTTTCTTATTCTGGGCCCAGATCGTCGCAGTCGTGATCGAGTGACTTTAATCGAAATGTTACTTTTTGAAATCGTCCCATTCGTTATCAAAAAACTTCAATCGGAATTTGAGATTATGTCATTTGATAACGAGTAGTCGATCGAATGCCCTCACTCGAAATGTAATTCGATAGGTTAAGAGCTTTCGTAAAAACATTTAATTGTTTTTTTACAAACAATTTACACAATTTTTGGGAATAATTATTAGATTTCTTTAACAAATAGCTAAAAATGTAAGTATGTATTAATCTTTTTTCAGCAATAAGAAAAAAAAATAATAACATTCAGTTTTGCAATTTTTCGCAAATTTTAGTCATGTTTACGATAGAAGCGATTTTTATATTGTAAGTTTTTTGATTCTTTACAGCTTTTACGATTTTTATAAATAGTAGACTTTGCTATTATGCCGCTGTTAGCAATTTTTTGCGAATTTTCCCTAATTTAGCAATTTTTACAGAATTTTTTCCATTCCTTATACTTTTGTGGACTTTTAATCAATTTTATGCCATGTTCGCGAGAGCAGCGATTTTTTCAGTTAGTTTTCTGATTCTTTACAGCTTTAACAATTTTTAATAGATACTAGACTTTACTCATGCCGCTGTTTGCAAATTTTTGCGAATTTCCGCTAATTTAAAAGTTTTTATGGAATTTTTGCCATTCCTTGTAATTTTAGGGACTTTTAATCAATTTAATGGCTTGTTTGATATATTAAAAACTTTCGCGATTTTTCGCCATTTTTTGCAAATTTTCTGAATATGGGTAATTCCAAAGTGTTGAACGTGACAGTCGTACGCATCAAAAATGCAACAACATTTTAAACAACAAATATTTTTACGTTCTTTTAACCCTTAAATTATAGCACTAAGAAAGCACTATTATCTATGCTAAAGTTTATGGGGGGAGCGATTCTAGGTCAAAGATAATGGCAAAAGAAGTAGCGGTTCGAACGTGAAAAAAATAGAAGTAGTTTTTGTGGCCATGTATAAAAAGTTGTAATTCAGCGTAACCTGGCACAATTTTTTAGTCAAACTACTTTCAGAATTTTACATAGCAATGTAACATTAAAATGTCTTTGGTTTGGTTCCAAAATCGTCTGTACTATTTTTTGTTTAAGCCAAAATCCGGTTCGATACGTGACAATTCGAACGTGAAATTTTTTCCACAATAATTTAACTGAATAATGATTAATACAAAATAAAAATTTACCGTTAATTCGAATAACATATTTCTCTTCGAACTCTTCCTTAGATTACAGACCATGTAAGAAATTTTTTTTGGAATAATTTTCATCAAATATCACCTCTTTTAAGGAAGATAATATTAAAGAAAATGTACAATAAAACATACTCACAAATAAGAAATTACGTTTGCACAACTTTGCAGTCTGATTGTTCATCTAAGTGAACAAATTTATGGGTAAACTTATAAAATTAGTAAAATCTAAATATTTCTCCATAACAATATCGTAAAATAATCAGATTTTAATAACTTTTAAATTTTCGGTCACGGTGGACCATTTGGCGGAAATGCCCATATGTAAAATTTTTCCGAATTTTCATAGTTTATTTCATAAGGCACTACCAACATTATAAATGTATATGGGGCGAAAAGTGCAATGCCTTATGCCATTAGTATACAAGCATAAAAATCTATTACATTTTTTAAACAAATTTCGAATCGAAAGCTTTCGAATGCCGCAATCCCGTTTTTGATACGTCACGAAGTTTTATTCGATACGAAAGTTCATTCGAACACGAGTGCGACGATTTGGGCCCTGCCTTTAAAGATAATCAGTCAAATAATACAAAAGAAAAAAATATTAGTTCAAAGTTCAATTTTATGTTCACAACAGATGGTTTTCTTGCATATATGTATTACATGTACTTTCCGTCGTTCTGAGTTTGCTATAGGGACAGTGGTGACACATTTAACGCGCTTTTGGTCGTTTGACAACATTTTCGACGGATTCTTGTCGATTAGATATTTTATTTTAAATGTCATTTTCCTTAATTAAGGTCTGCAAGGTAGGTGTCTCGAATCTGCCTCTTAAATAGAGACCCACGAGAGATTAATGAAAACGCCAGATTTATTTTATGGTGTTCTTTAACTCGTGCGTTTAGCTTGCGATCTGCCATAGTTTTTTTTTTACAAATATTCTAGTTCTCTTTTGCAATTTTATGTCGCCAAACTTCTTGCTATTGCGATTTACAGAACACCTAATTTTCAAGTAAGAATCACCAATGTTAAGCGTTTTGCGATTGTCAGAACATGCCCGTACCTATATATGATGTAGCTGTAGACAAAAAATATAGACACAAAACTTACACTAAGGTTTCTCTTGGTCGTTGCGACGAGTACACACTTCTGAGTTTCAACTTAAAAAAAAGAAAATATACGGGCATGTTCTGTAAATCGAAATGAAGTGGATTTAAATTCGCACAAATTTTTAAAACGATCCTGTAAAGAAGGTTCATGAAAATATTCCTTTTTATATACTTCATACTTCGAGCACGTATTACACTGTATAAACAGATGACTCGAAAATGTCACCTTTATGAATTCGCATTGGGCGGGTACCACTGGATTCAGCGTACCCTAATTATGTTAAAACGCCATGTGCCCGGCTTGTCTGTTTTTTCAACTAGCATAGTGTTATCTTAACAATACACACGGTTGAAAACCGAATAAACTACAGCCGTTTTGTAAATAATTGAGATAAAAATCTCGTTTGATTTCAATTCTACTTCATTTCAATTAGTAGAACATGCCCTAATCATCAAACCAAACAAGAATGTTAAAAAAAAAACATAAAAGGGGTCTAAGCGACTTAGGTCAAACATTTTTTACATTGTGGCAATTATCAAAGTAATTTTCCTCTAAAATATTGTTAAAATTTTATTATCTTTGCAAAATTTATATTTTTTTTTTAGTGAAATATAACTTTGAAGTGTAAAACAATTAAAATGTTCAACACTTGTGCTAATGGAAAATATGTTTGTTGCCAACTGAAGCGAATTTCGGCTTTGATATCAATACCTGTATTAAATTTTTAACGGTATTTAAGTGGTATCATCCAAACTTCATAATATGTGATTTATTTAGAACTTGTAATTTCTATCCAGTTACATATATAAAATATTGTTCTTCCTACAACTAAAAAATCTAAAATAAAACTCAGTTCCACATGCATAACGAAACAGTCCGAACTTGCACAAAGTTACCCAAAAGCGTTCCACATAACAATTTTTGTGCAATTAAGAGACTAATTGAGAGAGTAATTTTTTTCATTTCCTGTACAAATTTGCACGAACTTTTTCTTTGGGTAAGTTCGGACAAGAAAAAACAATCAGCTGTTTTTGTTTACTTATGAAACTGATAAATAATTCAGCAAATTTACAAACGTGAGCCAAGATAGCGTCGACGAAATAACGTCGATTTTTGGGAATTTAAAAACCGGGAAACCCAAATACCCAAATAATGGGATTTGCAGAATAAGAACAAAAAGTTAGCGTCGAATTTAGGAATTTATTAAGGGGAAGTATAAATTTTTAATATTTTAACAAAAATACAAGAAATAGTTAACACAAATAAAAAATACACTATTTGGAACAACATGAGCTATGCGTGCAAAAAATCGCCCGTGCTGTTCCCGAGATATCTGGGTTCATCCAAAATGGTCAGTAAAAAGCGTTGCTGATTTATTCCATGGAACACAGGCTTTTGCACGGTATAAAATGTATATAATCTGAAAGTTAATAGTGTTCCGGACAAAAAGAGCCATGCGTGCAAAAAATTGCCCATGCCGTTCCTGAGAAATCTGGGTTCATCCAAAATGGTCAGTAAAATGCTTTGCTGATTTATTCCATGGAACACAGGCTTTTGCACGGTATAAACTGTATATAATCTGAAAGTTAATAGTTTTCCGGACAAAAAGAGCCATGCGTGCAAAAAATTGCCCATGCCGTTCCTGAGAAATCTGGGTTCATCCAAAATGGTCAGTAAAATGCTTTGCTGATTTATTCCATGGAACACAGGCTTTTGCACGGTATAAACTGTATATAATCTGAAAGTTAATAGTTTTCCGGACAAAAAGAGCCATGCGTGCAAAAAATTGCCCATGCCGTTCCTGAGAAATCTGGGTTCATCCAAAATGGTCAGTAAAATGCTTTACTGATTTATTCCATGGAACACAGGCTTTTGCACGGTATAAACTGTATATAATCTGAAAGTTAATAGTTTTCCGGACAAAAAGAGCCATGCGTGCAAAAAATTGCCCATGCCGTTCCTGAGAAATCTGGGTTCATCCAAAATGGTCAGTAAAATGCTTTACTGATTTATTCCATGGAACACAGGCTTTTGCACGGTATAAACTGTATATAATCTGAAAGTTTATAGTTTTCCGGACAAAAAGAGCCATGCGTGCAAAAAATTGCCCATGCCGTTCCTGAGAAATCTGGGTTCATCCAAAATGGTCAGTAAAATGCTTTACTGATTTATTCCATGGAACACAGGCTTTTGCACGGTATAAACTGTATATAATCTGAAAGTTTATAGTTTTCCGGACAAAAAGAGCCATGCGTGCAAAAAATTGCCCATGCCGTTCCTGAGAAATCTGGGTTTATCCAAAATGGTCAGTAAAATGCTTTGCTGATTTATTCCATGGAACACAGGCTTTTGCACGGTATAAACTGTATATAATCTGAAAATTAATAGTTTTCCGGACAAAAAGAGCCATGCGTGCAAAAAATTGCCCATGCCGTTCCTGAGAAATCTGGGTTCATCCAAAATGGTCAGTAAAATGCTTTACTGATTTATTCCATGGAACACAGGCTTTTGCACGGTATAAACTGTATATAATCTGAAAGTTAATAGTGTTCCGGACAAAAAGAGCCATGCGTGCAAAAAATTGCCCATGCCGTTCCTGAGAAATCTGGGTTCATCCAAAATGTTCAGTAAAATGCTTTGCTGATTTATTCCATGGAACACAGGCTTTTGCACGGTATAAACTGTATATAATCTGAAAGTTTATAGTTTTCCGGACAAAAAGAGCCATGCGTGCAAAAAATTGCCCATGCCGTTCCTGAGAAATCTGGGTTCATCCAAAATGGTCAGTAAAATGCTTTGCTGATTTATTCCATGGAACACAGGCTTTTGCACGGTAAAAACTGTATATAATCTGAAAGTTAATAGTTTTCCGGACAAAAAGAGCCATGCGTGCAAAAAATTGCCCATGCCGTTCCTGAGAAATCTGGGTTCATCCAAAATGGTCAGTAAAATGCTTTGCTGATTTATTCCATGGAACACAGGCTTTTGCACGGTATAAACTGTATATTATCTGAAAGTTAATAGTTTTCCGGACAAAAAGAGCCATGCGTGCAAAAAATTGCCCATGCCGTTCCTGAGAAATCTGGGTTCATCCAAAATGGTCAGTGAAATGCTTTGCTGATTTATTCCATGGAACACAGGCTTTTGCACGGTATAAACTGTATATAATCTGATAGATAATAGTTTTCCGGACAAAAAGAGCCATGCGTGCAAAAAATCGCCCGTGCCGTTCCTGAGAAATCTGCCCAGGCAGAAATTACGACCCTTCTAAATATTATGTACCGCCACAACCCTGCAAATACAAAATTGTGACTCTACCAAAAATATGGTACCATCACAACACTGGAGATACAAAATAACAACCTTAGTTTTTTAATACCGTTTTTAAAAAGATTCAACACCGGTACAACACCCTTAATACAAATATATGACTTTAGTTTTTTAAAGTCGTATTTACCATAAAACTATACCGCTACAACACTGTATATACAAGAATTAAACCTTTATTTCCTAATACCGTGTTTATACTAATTATATACCGCTACAACGCTGTATATACAAAAATTTAATCTTAATTTAATAGTGTCGTGTTAAAATGAAAACTATTTTAGGTAAAAAAATATACAAATTTTTGCTTGTTTATTTAGCGAATTTATGTAGTTACATTGGCCCATAACTATAGTCATAAACAAAGCATACTTTAAGAGTTCTAAAGTAAACTTTTCTTAAAAATATGCTTTTGATCTACTATAGACAAGTAAAAGCATACTTTACACGTTAAAACCGATGTTAATTTTAAAACCAGCTGAAGTTGTTTTTAACTCATTTAACAACAGCATCAGCTGTTTTCGCCAGCAAAAAAGTACTTACAAAAAGTTAAAAATGATTATGTTACAAGATATTGGCCGATATTTTGCAATTATTAATGATTTAGAGGAAAATTTTTATGGAAAGATACACAAAATACATTGTATAGGCCCTAATTGTGTAAAACTCAACGCCGAAAATTACATTGAAAGCAAAAACGAGGCCAAAATATTTTGTTATTTGTTGTTGCTTTCATATAAATTTATATTGCGTGTTAAAAATTTTTCAACTCCGCAAGATATGCAGTGTTTTTTTTATATATTAATTTTCAATGTCAGCTGCTTAGAGTTGCCCCTTGCTTATATTTTGTTGTAAGTTATATGAAACAATTTTCTACATTTGAGGTGGCACCCAGTTAAAGTCGGTTCAATATAAAACCTACTTTAATTTCGACTATAGTAGCAAAATAATTAAAAGAATGTTTTTATTTTAAAGTTGTTTTTAAAAAGAACCGACTTTAGCGTTTGACTATGATTATGGGCCATTATATTTAATTATTAATGTTAAAGAGTAATAGCTTTATTTCATCATTAAATTTAGTAAGAATAAATTTTTGTTCAACTGTATGTATATTAAACTCGACGATATTATTGTCAAGTTTTTTGACGTTATACAATCCAATTTTTATTGATGAAAGCGGATATTCGAAAAATTTATTGATTTCAAGAAAAATGTTACCTTTTAAAAAAATTTCATTAGGTTTGTTTTGGGAAAATTGTTTACCCACAATTTCTGTGACTATTAGTATATGTCCATTTTGTAGTAAACATATATTATCAGGATGGGTTGTTGTAATTTTAAACCCACAAATATTTATAAAAGAAAAACAACCTCTTGATTTCGAGTTATCCTTAATATTGCCTAAAGAGTATTTAGCATTTCTATTTAAATGGTATGATAAGGGAATCTTTTTATAAATACTTTTTTTTTCAAATAGAACAATGAATTTTTTTAATAAAATTTTCAATATATAAATCAAACTTAATTTTTAAAACGTTTTCTTATTTAAGAGGTATTGCATTGTTACAAAAATTGCAAATTTGCAACATTGTATGGGAATTATATTTTCAGTTTATCAACATCAGATCAAGATTAGTATTAAAGTTTTGTGTTTATTTACGGCTTTGTAACAATATTGAAATAAGAGTCAGAAGACGGTTGTGACTACGTTGGAAATTCATGAATCCAACATTGTAAATTCAAATTTACAGTACTGTGACAACACTAAAAAGAAGAGTCGGAAGACGCACATTTGGCGTTATCATTTTAATATTGTGACAACATTGTAAATTTGGTAAACAGTACGTTGTATTGATGTTGATAGTACCCCCTGCAACGTCGGCACAGCGTCGTGGTGATTGTCTTTTTCTGCCTGGGTGGGTTCATCCAAAATGGTCAGTAAAATGCTTTGCTGATTTATTCCATGGAACACAGGCTTTTGCACGGTATAAACTGTGTATAATCTGAAAGTTAATAGTTTTCCGGACAAAAAGAGCCATGCGTGCAAAAAATTGCCCATGCCGTTCCTGAGAAATCTGGGTTCATCCAAAATGGTCAGTAAAATGCTTTGCTGATTTATTCCATGGAACACAGGCTTTTGCACGGTATAAACTGTATATAATCTGAAAGTTAATAGTTTTCCGGACAAAAAGAGCCATGCGTGCAAAAAATTGCCCATGCCGTTCCTGAGAAATCTGGGTTCATCCAAAATGGTCAGTAAAATGCTTTACTGATTTATTCCATGGAACACAGGCTTTTGCACGGTATAAACTGTATATAATCTGAAAGTTAATAGTGTTCCGGACAAAAAGAGCCATGCGTGCAAAAAATTGCCCATGCCGTTCCTGAGAAATCTGGGTTCATCCAAAATGGTCAGTAAAATGCTTTGCTGATTTATTCCATGGAACACAGGCTTTTGCACGGTATAAACTGTATATTATCTGAAAGTTAATAGTTTTCCGGACAAAAAGAGCCATGCGTGCAAAAAATTGCCCATGCCGTTCCTGAGAAATCTGGGTTCATCCAAAATGGTCAGTAAAATGCTTTGCTGATTTATTCCATGGAACACAGGCTTTTGCACGGTATAAACTGTATATTATCTGAAAGTTAATAGTTTTCCGGACAAAAAGAGCCATGCGTGCAAAAAATTGCCCATGCCGTTCCTGAGAAATCTGGGTTCATCCAAAATGGTCAGTAAAATGCTTTGCTGATTTATTCCATGGAACACAGGCTTTTGCACGGTATAAACTGTATATAACCTGAAAGTTAATAGTTTTCCGGACAAAAAGAGCCATGCGTGCAAAAAATTGCCCATGCCGTTCCTGAGAAATCTGGGTTCATCCAAAATGGTCAGTAAAATGCTTTACTGATTTATTCCATGGAACACAGGCTTTTGCACGGTATAAACTGTATATAATCTGAAAGTTAATAGTTTTCCGGACAAAAAGAGCCATGCGTGCAAAAAATTGCCCATGCCGTTCCTGAGAAATCTGGGTTCATCCAAAATGGTCAGTAAAATGCTTTACTGATTTATTCCATGGAACACAGGCTTTTGCACGGTATAAACTGTATATAATCTGAAAGTTTATAGTTTTCCGGACAAAAAGAGCCATGCGTGCAAAAAATTGCCCATGCCGTTCCTGAGAAATCTGGGTGCATCCAAAATGGTCAGTAAAATGCTTTACTGATTTATTCCATGGAACACAGGCTTTTGCACGGTATAAACTGTATATAATCTGAAAGTTTATAGTTTTCCGGACAAAAAGAGCCATGCGTGCAAAAAATTGCCCATGCCGTTCCTGAGAAATCTGGGTTTATCCAAAATGGTCAGTAAAATGCTTTGCTGATTTATTCCATGGAACACAGGCTTTTGCACGGTATAAACTGTATATAATCTGAAAGTTAATAGTTTTCCGGACAAAAAGAGCCATGCGTGCAAAAAATTTCCCATGCCGTTCCTGTTAAAACAACTATTAGATTTTAAAAGATAACAAGAAGAAAAATAAATTATAAACAATTTAAGGCTATTTATCAATTTATCATTTCAAATAGTTTTTGCTTCTCCTTTTTCAAAATTTTAGATAGGGCCTTTTGCGTTTTAGGTGACGACATATTCTTTTTACGTTAAGCTAATATTGGATTAAAATTCGAAGTTTTTTTAATAAAACCGATTTGTTACCATATAAAGCTGAATTAGATCAGATTTTACCAAAATAAAATATTTGCTTTAGTTTTAAGCGTGTTTAAATTTCACCGAATGGAAATTATTTAGGATCTATAAAACTATGATTGACAAAAGCCTGCTACAACATTATTATTCGTTACAAATTCTAAAAATTACAAACTTTAATTTAATTTTCTTCCTTTTATGGTTTTTCTACCTTTGGTAAAGGGTATAAAAAATGGTAAAATTTAAATTACTTACGTATTTCACATTTCTTTTTATTTTCAAGCACACATTTTTTCTTTTCACAAATTGTCCGACTTTGTTTCGGTTCTGTCCCTGCATTCTATTTAAAATTTGTTTATAAGGGATATTACTAAGATCGAATGGGTTTTCGAAATAAGCTTCCCTAATGGCTCCTTGCATTAAGCTGTAATAAATAGTGAACACATTATTCAGACTCGTAAAAAATATGAACAAATTTACAATGTCGAGTTCATACGGCTCATGTCTTTTTGACATGAATCTTACTTTTTCTTTGAACTTACATTGACGTTCAAACAGTTCATGTCATGTTGACGACATGTTTTTTATAGTTCATGGCTCACGGTATAGTTTTTTAATACGAGTAAGAAAGCAAAAAAATAGCGAATGAGAAAGCAAAACGTACTGACAGTACATGCATCTGTGTACTCGTTCCTTTTCCACTCGTCTCTCTCGCCTATAAAGTAGCAATCATGTCAACAAGACATGAGCCGTATGAACACAGACAATACGCGTAAGTCGCAATTTACATTTTAGGAAAAGAGTAACCATACAGCGTCGGCCCTTAGTCCCCTTTTTCAATGTGGCAAGTGAAAGGCAGTCAGACTAACTGCCTATTTCACGATGTCACTCGAACGTTAACGTTCGACGCTGTATGCGTGACACACTTTACTTTTTTCCTCTCTCGCCTACAAACTTAGTGCCTATTTCACGATGTCACTCGAACGTTAACGTTCGCACAAATAACATATAAAACAAAAACAATTTTTTGAATTTTGTTTTTGTTTTATATGTTATTTGTGCAAACGTTAACGTTCGAGTGACATCGTGAAATAGGCACTAAGTTTGTAGGCGCGAGAGGAAAAAAGTAAAGTGTGTCACGCATACAGCGTCGCCCCCTTACCAACAAACTTCGTCTGTCTGACTTTCACTTGCCACATTGTAAAAGGGGACTTACCAACAAACTTCGTCTGTCCAGCAAGAATTGTCCATAGTGTAAATTGCGACTAACTCTAACTTTATTAAAACGTTTATACAAAAATAGCATAGCGCTGTTGCAGTATATAATGAAAAGTCCACAAACTAACACGTTCATTCAACTTTATTATTTTTAATGGAATATTGGACTAGATCTCTTACATGGGATCTTCACCTGACAACTTTCTGTCTAAGTCGCAATTTACACTATGGACATTTCTTGCCGGACAGAAAAAGTTTGTTGGCGAAAGAGGCAAGAAGTAAAGAGTGTCAAGCATACAGCGTCGCCCCCTTACCAACAAACTTTTTCTGTCCGGCAAGAAATGTCCATAGTGTAAATTGAGACTAATAAACGTCAAAATTCATATAAAAAATATTTGTTTTTTTATATAGACTTTGAAGTTTGGTATGACAAAAAAATGGTTAGGTGAAGATCCTATGTAAAGGGTAGTTTACACGATAGCATAAGTCGTACGTATTTTGATTAAAAAAAACAACCCTGTCATGATGTTATTTTTTTTTTTAATTTGAAACAGCAATTATCCAAGATGCATTTTCGTCAAAAAATAGTAATTGAGATATGAGCAAATATTTTTCAAAGGCCCATAAATCTGAAACTATGCGTCGCCTGTAATTTATTTGTTTAATTTTTTTTTTTTTTGAAAAATAGGTATATTCTGCCCCTTAAACACTTTTTTCTTTTTTCCGTAACTAAGGTAAACTATTAATTAAAAAGCTTTAAATTATGCAAAAAATGGCTCGAAAATGACTCGAATATGATTAAAAATTTCAAAAAATGCTGGGTAGTGACAAATCGCATATATATTAACATATATATATATATATATATATATATATATATATATATATATATATGCATTTACATATATGAAAACTTTCCGAGCTGGCATTTTTTGAAATTTTTAATCATATTCGAGTAATTTTCGAGCCATTTTTTGCATAATTTAAAGCTTTTTAATTAATAGTTTACCTTTTAACTTTAATTTAACTTTTGTCTGTAGAAAATGGTACCGTACCCGCGGCTCTTCATTAAGAGTCGTTTTTTTTATTATTTTAGAGACATTTCTGACTTTTTTAACCCTTCTGCATCCCTTGCATATGTGCCCTTCCTATGATCCTTTGGGTCAATATGACCCAACAATAAAATGTAAAAAACATTTCATATTTAAGTATAATAAAAAATAAAAGCGATTCTATTGATTGTTTGACCGAAAAAATTATTGATCGATGATTCTGAATGAAGATGAACTCAATTCAATTATATTCAATAGGAAAAAAAATTTTAAAGTGGAATAAAACTTGCAATATCGCTTGTTGGGTCGTATTGACCCAAAGGATATTAAATGTTTGTAAATCGTGTTTTTTGGAGGGGAGAGGAAAAATTTAAATTTTATTTTTTCATTTAAATTTATAATTTTCGTCCCTGTAATGGATAAATTAAAGTTTCACGTCCATATCTTATATTTAAACGGACAAATTTTGCGCTTGAAAACCAAAATTGGGTCAAATTGACCCAAGGAGTGCAGAAGGGTTAAAACATAAGCGCGAATCATTTTTGTGTCGATTTTTCAACTTGTAAGCGATTACAGTTTTTAATCACCAAAACTATGTACTCAAAAAAGACTAAAACAGATTATTTTTCAAAAAACAATCTTCCAAATGCTAGCAGGGTAAGAGGTTTATTTAAAAGGTTTAAAATTATATAAAAATGGCCCAAAAGTTCAGAAATGTAGTGACAAATCGCAAACATATATATATACATATATACACAATATACATATATATTTAGGCTTAAGTCTAGTTTACCAACGCAGCTCCAAATAAAAAAAAAAGTAGATAGGGTGATAGAAAATTGAAAAATAAGAAGAAAAAATTAAATGACAAAATTCTCGGAAACGCATAGTTTCCGAGTTATGGACCTCTGAAGTTTTCATATGAATTTGCGATTTCCCATTACATTTCTGAACCTATATGGCCAATATTGGTATCATTTGAAAGCTTTTGAATAGATCTTTCTGGATATAAACATTTTATTTAAAAATTCTTAATCCATTAAGGAGCGGCGATGAATTTACGAAAAAACAAAAGTTTTTAGTAAGCATAAAAACCAATATATACATTTATGTTTTAAATTTGTTTTTAATTCAATTTTTTCTAAAATAAACTGGTAGAGGAGTAAACTTATGCAGAAAAGCATTAGTAAGCGAAGCCGGTGTTTGTTATACCATAGAGGAGAAAATCTGTTCATCCGGCCGAAGGCCGGCTATGCGGAGAAGCTTTATTTAGCGAAGCCGGTGTTTGTTATACCATAAAGGATAAAATCCTTGTACCCGGCCGTAGGCCGGCTATGCGGAGAAGCTTTATTTAGCGAAGCCGGTGTTTGTTATACCATAGAGGAGAAAATCCTTGCGCCCGGCCGAAGGCCGGCTATGTGGAGAAGGTTTATTTAGCGAAGCTGGGATTTTTAAATTAAATTTATATTACCTAGTGCACTTCCGTAACATTTTGATATAAAATTTTGTAAAAACTGTATTAGGAGCTAAAGAGTTAAAAAGTTTTAAAAAAATATTGCATTTCCAAAAAGATCTGTTCAAAAGCTTTCAAATGGTACCAATATTGTCCATATAGGTTCAAAAATGTAGTGGGAAATCACAAATTCATATGAAAACTTCAGAGGTCCATAACTCGGAAACTATGCGTTTCCGAGAATTTTGCCATTTTATTTTTTCTTCTTATTTTCCAATTTTCTATCACCCTATGTACTTTTTTTTTTATTTAGAGCTGCGTTGGTAAACTAGACTTGTTCCTATATTTACATATGCATATACATATAAACAACCCAATTATGAATAAAAATTCGCCGGGAGTTTTTTCCCGTCCCCAATTTTTTTTCTATTTAAATTAAATGGTAATTTTTCTATTTTAATTCAATGGTAAAAATGGGAAAAGGGAAGCAGCTCCCGGGGAATTTTTATTCATAATTGGGTCAATATACTTATATGAAAACTTTAGAGGTTTATAACTCGAAAACTTTTTCACTTTATATTATATTTTTCAATTTCTGTCACCATAGGTACTTTTATTTAGAGTTGAGTCAGTAAACTAGATTCGTTCCAAATTATATTATTTTAATAGCCTTGGTCCTTATTAACTACACAAGCTTCTTTTACAAAATTCACTTAAAATTTAGAAAGCACAATTTAACACTAGCATACCTTCTCATAATTTATAAGACTATTATAAATTTTAAATTTTGTAAAAAATTCTTTTTCTTCTATGTGGTTATTCGGCTTCCTTGTTTCGT
Source organism: Pollenia griseotomentosa (assembly GCA_963931875.1). NCBI lineage: Eukaryota > Metazoa > Arthropoda > Insecta > Diptera > Polleniidae > Pollenia > Pollenia griseotomentosa. Next base: position 168,269,541 of record OZ007562.1, on the reverse strand, counting down.
TTTTTTTTTCATAAATTAATTTGAATCAAATTCAGTACAAGGTGGTGGCAAATTTTGAAAGTATCACCCTGTCTTTACACATGCAAGTATAATTACTTATAATGATGCCGAAAGACGAGGCAACATTAGTTGGAACATGTATTGCTACTCAAGTTTCAGTTTTTACCAAAAGGTAACACGAAAGGTCAATTTGAAAGCAATCTAGTGGTCAATTTAAAAAAAAGTAAAAAAGTGTGAGTGTATTGAAAATTTAAAGGAGAAACTTGATCGTGTGGGCGCCAACTTACTCAAAGCACACAACATTAACTCAAAAAAAATAAACACTCATAGAAATAAGGAGTGAACAAACCATATACAAAAATTATAGTTATGAATTAAATATAACTGCCATTCAATTTCAACATTGTAATAGCGGACTATGTGTAAAAAACTTGAAAGCAAAACTTAATCGTGTGGCTGCAGGGTAACTCGTAAAAACAGGGTGTATAAAAGATTTTATACAAAAACCGAAGCATGATAATGTTTTTTTTAACAACACTACAAAACTGTATTTTTTACAGTTAGTTTTTTTACCTCAGGTCTACACCAAAAATAAATATCTCAGCAAATTAGCAACAACGTCGGCAGAATTACACTGGGTTGTTAATGCAAATGTTTTAACAACGGTTTTGTAACATCATGTTATAACAGCAAATCATTTCAGTTGTAGACGGGGAGTAACAGAGCAATATTTCTAACTCCACGTCTACAACTGACATGGTTTGCTGTTATAACATGATTTGCATTAACAACCGAGTTATAACATGAGAAACTCTCCAACATGTGATGAGTCTATACTTAACACTAACATTACATTAGTGTTAATGTTAAGCATTTGATGTCAGTTGTAGACTGCATGTTAATATTAATGTTTCTTTTTTATGTTAAAGGCATGGGAAAAAGTATTCATGTTAACTCATAATTAGAAAAAAATCGAGAAGGTACAGTGTACAAACTGACAACATCTTGCAAAAATTATTTTTATTAATATAAATTCCTTCTTATTTGACTTAATTATTTAAATGAATAGGTATAAAGTTGTTTAAGCTTGATTTTTTTTTTATATATTTAAAAAGAAATTATATACATACATATTTTGGCAATAACTTTTTTGTATCTGAACTGATTTTTCCGAGTTTTTCAGCAAATGTGTCATGCTAAAAATTTCCGATTGATTATAAAACCTATCCAAATGTCATATAAAAGATCTAAAATTTTATTGATTTTAAGCCAATATATTTTAACCATAATTTAACCAATTTGATATTTATATGCCTACGTTTTTCGAGAGAAATTTACCATTTACTTTGGGGAAAAACTTGGACTCGGGAAAATCTATGGTATCAAAAAAAAAATCAAATAACTTTTTTGAGTCTGAGATTTGTTTTCTGAGTATAGGAGGTTTAGCGCCCCTGGATACCATTCATCATTTTTATTATTTAGAGCGTGAAATAGGGCAAGAGGGGTTAAAGCTCCTTCTACCTATATTTTATTAATTAATCAACCGATTTTCTTAAAATTTGACATGCAGGCAATGTAACATCTAAAACAAACTTAAAGATATACATAGGTAATTATTTTTGGAAAATCCAACATTTAGGACGTAAAATTGGGGAAAACGGATACAAGCTCCCCATATCCATGCCTTCTTTATTGACTATTTTTGTTTTCATGAACGGAATGGGAGTTTTCTGGCCAAAAAACTATCAAAATACACTTTCTATCAATAAACAAATGTTTTCTTCGATTCCGAACAAATTTGTACTCTGTGACATGGCTGATTATATGTTAAGTTAAATGAACAGTATTTTCAACAAAAAATTAACCTCCTTATTCATAAACGATTATTAAATTTAACAAACGTTTATTAAGGAAAATTTGTTCTTTAAAACTTTATTAGAAATGGATTTTAAAATCGTTCGAAATACATCACACCTTTTAAAAACGATCGATTTTTATCACATACCTGATCAAGATATTTTAAGACAAATATTTTATTACAAAAAAGATTAATATCGATGAAGATTTCTACATACATTAATTTCTTTTAAAATTACCGTAGTTTTTACTGTGTTAATTAAAAAGGGATTATTTGTTTTTAGTTAAAATTTAAAATTATTTTTATTTTTCTAAACCAAAACATATTTTAAACTTGTTTAACAACAATAATCAACTCAAAATGTTAAATTTTCCACTTTTATCAACACGTAATATTCATAGTTTAACGCAGACAGCTTGTATCAACCCCTGTAACTTACTTAAAAACAAGAATTTAAAATATGCGATGGTCACCTTAAAAATCAGCAAATACTTTGCGCGCTTTTGCCGAGATGCAAAAAACTATTTTGCGCCATTTATGTCAATGACGCCTTACAATGTGTCAGCTCTAGAAAAGTACTACAAATTCAGCGCTTTTTACATTAAACTTTGTTCAAAAACTAACATAAATCCGCAACGCTTTTTACTGACCATTTTGGATGAACCCAGATATCTCGGGAACAGCACGGGCGATTTTTTGCACGCATGGCTCTTTTTGTCCGGAAAACTATTATCTATCAGATTATATACAGTTTATACCGTGCAAAAGCCTGTGTTCCATGGAATAAATCAGCAAAGCATTTTACTGACCATTTTGGATGAACCCAGATTTCTCAGGAACGGCATGGGCAATTTTTTGCACGCATGGCTCTTTTTGTCCGGAAAACTATTAACTTTCAGATTATATACAGTTTATACCGTGCAAAAGCCTGTGTTCCATGGAATAAATCAGCAAAGCATTTTACTGACCATTTTGGATGAACCCAGATTTCCAGGAACGGCATGGGCAATTTTTTGCACGCATGGCTCTTTTTGTCCGAAAAACTATTAACTTTCAGATTATATACAGTTTATACCGTGCAAAAGCCTGTGTTCCATGGAATAAATCAGCAAAGCATTTTACTGACCATTTTGGATGAACCCAGATTTCTCAGGAACGGCATGGGCAATTTTTTGCACGCATGGCTCTTTTTGTCCGGAAAACTATTAACTTTCAGATTATATACAGTTTATACCGTGCAAAAGCCTGTGTTCCATGGAATAAATCAGCAAAGCATTTTACTGACCATTTTGGATGAACCCAGATTTCTCAGGAACGGCATGGGCAATTTTTTGCACGCATGGCTCTTTTTGTCCGGAAAACTATTAACTTTCAGATTATATACAGTTTATACCGTGCAAAAGCCTGTGTTCCATGGAATAAATCAGCAAAGCATTTTACTGACCATTTTGGATGAACCCAGATTTCTCAGGAACGGCATGGGCAATTTTTTGCACGCATGGCTCTTTTTGTCCGGAAAACTATTAACTTTCAGATTATATACAGTTTATACCGTGCAAAAGCCTGTGTTCCATGGAATAAATCAGCAAAGCATTTTACTGACCATTTTGGATGAACCCAGATTTCTCAGGAACGGCACGGGCGATTTTTTGCACGCATGGCTCTTTTTGTCCGGAAAACTATTATCTATCAGATTATATACAGTTTATACCGTGCAAAAGCCTGTGTTCCATGGAATAAATCAGCAAAGCATTTTACTGACCATTTTGGATGAACCCAGATTTCTCAGGAACGGCATGGGCAATTTTTTGCACGCATGGCTATTTTTGTCCGGAAAACTATAAACTTTCAGATTATATACAGTTTATACCGTGCAAAAGCCTGTGTTCCATGGAATAAATCAGTAAAGCATTTTACTGACCATTTTGGATGAACCCAGATTTCTCAGGAACGGCATGGGCAATTTTTTGCACGCATGGCTCTTTTTGTCCGGAAAACTATTAACTTTCAGATTATATACAGTTTATACCGTGCAAAAGCCTGTGTTCCATGGAATACATCAGTAAAGCATTTTACTGACCATTTTGGATGAACCCAGATTTCTCAGGAACGGCATGGGCAATTTTTTGCACGCATGGCTCTTTTTGTCCGGAAAACTATTAACTTTCAGATTATATACAGTTTATACCGTGCAAAAGCCTGTGTTCCATGGAATAAATCAGCAAAGCATTTTACTGACCATTTTGGATGAACCCAGATTTCTCAGGAACGGCATGGGCAATTTTTTGCACGCATGGCTCTTTTTGTCCGGAAAACTATTAACTTTCAGATTATATACAGTTTATACCGTGCAAAAGCCTGTGTTCCATGGAATACATCAGTAAAGCATTTTACTGACCATTTTGGATGAACCCAGATTTCTCAGGAACGGCATGGGCAATTTTTTGCACGCATGTCTCTTTTTGTCCGGAAAACTATTAACTTTCAGATTATATACAGTTTATACCGTGCAAAAGCCTGTGTTCCATGGAATAAATCAGCAACGCTTTTTACTGACCATTTTGGATGAACCCAGATATCTCGGGAACAGCACGGGCGATTTTTTGCACGCATAGCTCATGTTGTTCCAAATAGTGTATTTTTAATTTGTGTTAACTATTTCTTGTATTTTTGTTAAAATATTAAATATTTATACTTCCCCTTAATAAATTCCTAAATTCGACGCTAACTTTTTGTTCTTATTCTGCAAATCCCATTATTTGGGTATTTGGGTTTCCCGGTTTTTAAATTCCCAAAAATCGACACTATTTCGTCGACGCTATCTTGGCTCACGTAATTTACAAGCAAAAGAAAAAGTTTAGTTTTAAACAAAAAACATATTAAAAAGCAAAATGTTAGGTTTTAGTAAAAAAATTAAAGTGGTAAAAATGTTATTGCATACATATTTCCCTTCATCTTTAATAAAAAAAAAACAATATATAAAAAATTACAATGATGCAAATGTTTTGGTTTTATAATGTTATGACTTTTAAGCGTCTAAAATCACTTAAATAGATCTTAATTTTTAAAGTAAGCAGCATCATTATTTGAAGAAGTGCAAAAATGGTTTTTTGCGTTCCAGCAATTTTGGGTAGTTTCGGCAAATTTAGAGAGTAATTTTCATTTTACTCTCATTAGTCCGAACTTGCCCGAGATCTTGTGGAACACACCTAAAAAAGGACATTAGAGCGAACCACCTTACAAGCAAAAAGAAGTACACCCGAGGGGTCACCTTTTAAAAATTTTCGTTATTGGTATCTTTGGCATTTTCAGTCGGATCTTTAAGTATGTCCAAGGCGAATTCAACTACAGGTGGTGTCGGAACTACAACAATCCAAAAACAACAGAAACAACATAGGGTTTTTTGCATTGCATTGTTAGTGCCATTAGCTCGAAATGTCAACCATTATTAGCAAAACACTAACAAATCAAAACAAATAAGCCCGAACTGTCAAAATCAGATGCCGTTTCGACACCACCTGTAGTTAATTCGCCTTGAGTATGTCAATGTCTTGCTCAAAAAGCCATTGACCTCAACTATCCCATTCTAGTATTTATCGACCAGGGGGGTTATTCTGGCAGTCGTGACCCGGTAGGCTAGCTGGTAGTGAGCTAGTCTATCAGCGCCGGGGTTGCGGGTTCGATTCCCGCCGGAGACTCTGGTTCCTGCAGACCAGCGTAGAGCTTCGCGGGATTAGGTTAGGGAATTAAAAAAAAAAAAAATACTTTTTTGATTCAAAAGCAATTTTATTTCTTATTATATCAGTCGATACTTAACGAATCGAAATTTTTTTTCTGTGTTGTGAATACTCAAAAAAATGCTTTACAGCACTGAAAAAAAATTTTCGGTTCATTAAGTAGTGACTGCAAGAATTAAAAATAAAATAGCTTTCGAATCGAAAAAGTATTCGATCATGACGGCTAGAATTAGCCCTCAGATCACTGTTTCTATCACCATATAAAGCTTTATATGACTAGAAATAAAGCCATACAACTTTCTGATGATCGGCCAATTATTGCCCGTCTATACCAGAGATAATTATTGCGACATATATTGCAGTAAATGTCAAAATTATGTTATCTTTAATGTAGACAGCAATTTTTTGTACATATTTATTGCCGGCAATTTATGTTGCAATAATTGTTAGTCCCTTTTCGTTGACAATTGTTGCTAAAGCTTCGTACAGACGATGGTCAGATCTTACAATATTGTAAGCAGGCATTGCCAACAGCAATATTTTTCTGACAATGGTGCGATTGTCAGATGCATTAATTTTGCACCTCTGCAAATACAAATGAGCTTACAATGTTCACACAGCTGTAAGACATTTTAGCCAATCTTAATGCAATTTAAGCAACGCTGCTTACCAATATTGTAAGACCTGACCATCGTCTATACGAAGCTTAAGTTAAAATCTCAAATTTGGTTGTCAATTGAAAAAAGGAGCAAAAAAAAAAAAATAGAAGCAGATCGTGTGAGAAAGAAATTAAATTGGTGAAATAGTAGCAAATTATAATTGTAGTAAAAGAATTAAATAAACACTTAAATAAATTTGCAAAAAATTTTTTTATTAACATAATTTTTTTCTTATTCCATCTTTATTATTTATTACATATTTATTATACATATATTAATTTGTTTAAGTTTTAGTTCTTTATTATCAGGGGTGTCATGGAAATCGAAAACGAAAAACGAAAGAATTTTAAAAGTAGTATTTCAATAAGATTTCTGTAATAAAAAAATTGTATGATAATTATTATACAAATATTGCTCCATTAAACATAATTCTTTAAAAAAAATTGTAAAAAATAGATTCAAAGTTTATTTAAAAGAACTTCCAAGTTCTTTCGTTTTAAGTTTTCGATTTCCATGACACCCCTGTATATAAAAATATTAATTTTACTTTAACAAAAAAAAATTTAATAAAACTAATATTTTTATATAAAATAAGAACATTTAAAAAAAATTTTTTTAAGAAACGCTTTTCTAAAAAAAGAACATTTTTAAAAAATTTTGCCCGCCCCCCTAGATTTTATCCTGGCTACGCCCATGTATTCGTGTACTGTCATCGGGAATATGTATGCCTGCAAAGTTTCATCCATTTGCATCGAGTATAAGGCGGTCAAAAAATTGTTGCCTCCTCCTCCCACCCCCTAGATTTTATCCTGGCTACGCCCATGTATTCGTGTATTGTCATCGGGAATATGTATGCCTGCAAAGTTTCATCCATTTGCATTGAGTATAAGGCGGTTAAATTAACGTTACAAGATTTGATTTTCCGAAGTGAAGCTAAAGAAAAGGTTTTAAAAATTTTGCCCGCCCCCCCTAGATTTTATCCTGGCTTCGCCCATGTATTCGTGTATTGTCATCGGGAATATGTATGCCTGCAAAGTTTCATCCATTTGCATTGAGTAAAAGGCGGTCAAAAAAGCATTTTACCAAAGAAAAAATTTTTTTTGCCTGTTCCCCCCCCCCACTAGATTTTATCCTGGCTACGACCATGTATTCGTGTATTGTCATCGGGAATATGTATGCCTGCAAAGTTTCATCCAATTGCATTGAGTATAAGGCGGTTAAATTTACGTTACAAGATTTGATTTTCCGAAGTGAAGCTAAAGAAAAGGTTTTAAAAAAGACCTCAAGCTTAAACAAATTTATATACATTTAAAAATTAAAGTCGAATAAGAAAGAATAAAAATAATTATGTAAGATAGCGCCAGTTTTTACACTGCACCTTCTTCCTTGATTTTTTTCAAATTATGCGTTAAAATAAATACGTTTTCCCATGCCTTTGACATATGCTGAGCAACAAGAAATATTGCTCTGTTATTCTTCCGACGTAATGTAGACCTGGGGCCAGCGCTGCCAGAAGTAAGATTTTACCTTATTTTTTAAGATTTTTTATCCGAAAAAAGATTTTAAGATTTTTTCCCCAAAAACCAGATTTTTTGTTTTGTCTAGACCAGGGATTTCCATTTCATTGCACAATTGTGCACACCAATACCAACACATATTTTTATGCTCTTCAATTCAGTCGTCGATGTGACTTCGACAAGTGTACATGTCTAGCGGATGCTATATTATTTTGTTTCAGCTAACACTCAAAAAATATTGTGCGGTCAAAAATGCTTTTGGTAACATGTAATGCCTTGCGTGCAATATTTATTTTTTATGAATTTTTAAAACACAAAAATCTTATTTTTCTTTTTATAAATTGTTTGATAAGATATTTGAAACTGATTTAGAGTCAGTTGTGTTATACAACTTATAAAATAACAACTTAAAAAATATATTACTAACATTTTTCTGCGGCTGTAAATAAATGCATTCTCTCAATTTTTTTACTCTCTGGTACTAACTAATACACAACCAAAAAATTTTTGGAAATCCCTGGTCTAGACCATTGATGTCAAATTCATTCAATTTCTTGCACAATTGTGCTAGCTCAAAAATCACACACATTCTTACTCTCTTTCATTCAGTCGTCGATTTGCCAGCGACGAAAGCACATGTATAGCGGATGTTTTGTCTTTTGTTATTTTTACTATACACCAATTATTGTAATTTCGGATGATGTTTTGTACCACAATTAATAACAAAATCCATAGTTTTATAATTTTATTCTACAGTCAACCTAATTACAAAAGTTGTAGGCCAAGGCACACAAGGTGGACAATAAAATTTCTTTCGTACATTTGTTTTGAAAACAAAAACAAATTTTAGTTTTTATTATTGTTTTCAATATAAATATGCGAAAGAAATTCTCTTGTCGACACCGTGGGCCTGGCAGCCAAGCTATAATCGGATGAAAACAAGAAATCCTATAACAAAAGAAACGAAAATATTACTTTTTCAAATACTATATATACAAATAAATGCACGGCATGCATACATGCTACTTAATGTAAGTGCTAGTGTTTTAATTTCTTTAGTATAGCATATTCAGTTTTTATCCAATTACGTCTATTATTGCTTCAAATTTTTGTAATCAGGTTTATAGAACAAAACTAAAAACCTGAATTTTGTTATTAATTGTGGTACAAAACATCTTCCGAAATTACAATAATTGGTGTATCTGATAAATGTGACGTGATGGGAGAAAACTGTGTTCATATTCGTCTTTAGCATTCCAAAAACATAAGAATCAGTTGGAATGGTTAAACAATATTTTTCAATGTCGTCCTGTGCTACATATTTATTAATCGTCAGTTTCATACAAATTTTACAATTAATTGTTCTTACAACGACTTTCATACTTTCGTAAAATGTCTTTAGCCTATTTGTTACTTTATATTTGATTAAAGCTAACTTAGTAAAAACACGCTCTGCAGAAGCACTACTATGTGTCAATGTAAAAATATGAGAGACCAATTTGTACAAGTTTGAACATATACAGTGGCCGACAAAAGTCTACATACGACCATCATTTCTTCCACCTGAAGAGACCAAAAGCATTATGAAAAAAAGTAATGATGCAGGTTTGTTTGAAATCTGGTTTTATTAATAGAAAACGAAAAAAATAACATACTTCAATATACACTTTAAAAAATATTTACAAAAAACGAAAAAATAGCATTGACAAAAGTCTACATACGGCCAACATGTCATGCTTTGTATTTTGCTTGCTGCTTGATGATGACGGCTAAGTACCGTTATTTTTTTTAAATTTACTTTTCTGCATGTTTTACATTTCAAATCAATTGCATTCGGTTGCATTCTGGACAGTTTCCAGCATAATTCAATTGTAACAATGGCCTCGCGAAAAGAAATTTCAACTGATGTGAGAAACTTAGTCGTAAAATATAGAAACGAAAAAAAATCGTTCCGGGTAATATCAAAACTGTTGAGTTAAAATAAAGCAACAGTTCAAACTGTATTTAATAATTTTAAAAACACTGGTTCTATTGAAAATAAACCGCGTAGTGGTCGCCCTAAAAAGCTTAGTCGCAGAGATGTCAGCTTTAAAATGAAAGAAGTGGAAAAAATCCAAGAGTGAATGCCACAACGCTGGCCCAAGAGCTAACAATAAGATAAAATACGGTTCTGCATCCACGAACAATTCAAAGAACCCTAAATAATAATGGTTTCCACAGAAGAACTCCGCGCAAAAAACCCATTATAAGCAAAAAAACCAAAACTTCGCTTGGAATTTGCCAAAATTGATTTGACAAAGGATTTGACATCTAGAAACGAGTTTTGTTTAGAGATGAGTCCAAATACAATATTTTTGGAAGTGGTGGGAAAGCGAAAGTTTGGAAAAAAGCTAATACATCGATTAATCCGAAGCACTTAGTACCTACTGTTAAGCATGGGGGTAGCATCGTGATGGTTTGGGGTGCTGTCGCTGCATCTGGTGTAGGAAATCTTGTATTTGTCGAAGGTAATATGGATCGGTTTCAATATGTCTTTTTTAGAACAAAATCTGGGAGCATCGGTCAATAAATTAGATCTTGGTAAGAGTTGGATTTTCCAACGAGATAACGACCCGAAACACAACGCTCAGGTTGTAAAATAATGACTGCTTTACTATGCCCCCCGACAATTGCACACACCACCTCAAAGCCCGGACTTAAATGTCATTGAACATGTTTGAGAGATTTTGGAACGTAAAATCAGAAAGCATCATATTACTAGCGCTCCAATGTTGACAAAGATGCTGAAAGAAAAATGGCTAAGAATTACGCCGATTGAATTGGAACATTTAGCTAATTCAATGCCCAGACGCTTACAGGCTGTTAAAGATGCCAATGGTGGCCCAACCAAATACTAAATTTAATAATAAAAATATTATTTAATGTTTCAATGAAGTTTTTTATGTTAGCTTACAAGCCGTATGTAGACTTTTGTCAATGCTATTTTTTCGTTTTTTGTAAATAGGTTTTAAAGTGTATATTGAAGTAAGTTATTTTTTTCGTTTTCTATTAATAAAACCAGATTTCAAGCAAACCTGCATCATTACTTTTCTTCATAGTGCTTATGGTCTCGTCAGGTGGAAGAAGTGAGGGTCGTATGTAGACTTTTGTCGGTCACTGTATATAGGTATATTCATCAAATCTATTTTTCAAAGTTCCTATTTCACGCCAAAAATCTTCAGCATTCGAAATTTTTAATATGTGTTCATAATTCGTGGCATTTACTTTACTTTCTAGAAGTTTAAATTCATGTATAAATGCATCTGGGTCAGTTATAATTTCTTTAAACTCTGAAACTAATTCGAAATAGTTTATATCTTCATTAGACACTATAAATATTGGGTCTAAATACTTCAATATATTGAGCTTTTTGTTTTTTATATCAATTCTTATTATCAATTCATTACACAGTTTTTGGTTAAAACTTAGATTTTACTTTTAATGTCAATTACACAAATTTTAGACAAGATTTCGGTACACAACAGTTCGGTTTCTGCTTCATGACTTCTAAGGAGAGACAAAATAATTTTTTTTTGCCAAATATTTGAAACTTTTTGCTATATATTCCATGGTGGAATAAGCAGGTGGCATCGTTACGGCAACAAATACAACATTACAACAAAAATGGAAATTACATAACCGTTTACGTCAAAAAACACATTTAACAAAAATCAAAGCGTGCCGCTGAACGTGATGAAATAAATAAACTTTTAGCCAATTTTTATTTAATAATGGTCAATATCTTATCAAAATTATCAAAAACTTTAATAAAAAGCAAAAATCACAGCACAAAACGTGGACTTTTTTGTAAACATAAACAAAACTTTGACATAAACCTAGACAAACAATGCAAGAGCAAAAAATCGTCATCTGGCGTAGTGCTGCCACCTGTTTATTTCACCATGATATATTCTTTTAAATATTTATATTAATTTTTCCTAATTCTTGATTTATAAAAGAATATATAGCAAAAAGTTTCAAATATTTGGTAAAAAAAAGTATTTTTTTTGTCTCTCCTGAAAAGTAGTTGCTTTTGAGTTACGAGGTTGCGGATATGTGAGATATCTTTATCCCCTTGTTCATGACAAATAAAATAGGTTAATAGAAAGTTTATTAAACCGATTTTCAGCTAACGACGCATGAAAAGAAATTTCATATAAACTTGCTTACATATACATATATTACAACCGTTTAACATATATTAAAGCTAGGGGTTGTAATAAAACAGAAATAAAAAAAGTATATTTTCCAAGCGTAAAAAGTATCAAAAAAGTGGCAAGAATCGCAAAAAGTACCACATTTGGGTGCATTTTGTAAAAGTGGCCAAATAGTATCCAAGCAGTCGAAAAAGTGGCAAATTGCCACTTTAGTGGCACCAACGGTAACGCTGTATCTGATATAATATGTGAGAGAACGTCGGCAGAATGAGAGAACAAATTTCTTCATATTAATCTTTATCTTAAACAAGGGGAACACGTATCTTATAAGATTTCATAATTGAATGACTCTCGTACAGTAAACTTGTATCGTTTTTATTCTTTTTTTTAGTTTTTTCTTTTGTTTTTGTTTAAAATATTGTTTTTTTAAACACTTATCACAAGATTTTCACTAATTGCAGTAAAAAATTTAACAATTTAAAGAATGCGTCTTATTATTGTTTTATATTTATGTATGTATGTGTATTTTTGACAGCTCATCTTATAAGATAGTTGTTATAAGATTTCTCATAACAACTGTCTCATAATATATATTATAATATTAATATTAACACTATTTGAGAGTCCACACGTAAGATAATACTCTCTGCGATTGAATTTGACGTTTGCTGATATAAAAATCTTATATCTTATCTCAGGTGGAGACCCTATGTTAGGTTCAATTAAAAAAACCTTCTTTGTTCTCATTTGAAAATTTTTAAACTTAATAATGCAACCTTGCGGTTTACTGGACAAAAAAAAGGCCCAACCATAATGTGCTTAAGTTGGCTTAAGCAAATATACGAATACATGTATGAAACTGTCATTTGCTTAAGCAAGGTGCGAAACTGATCGCACATTCCGTACGGAATCAAATGTTTGTTGATTTTATTTTTGTTTTTTTAATACATTTGAGAGACTTTTTGTAAATTTTTGACAGGAGGTTAAGCAATGCTATGCATATTATGGTTGGGCCTTAAAAAAGCAACCTCTGTTTGGCGTTCAAGGATGATTAATCAGGTGTAAGTTTTGCGCGCTTTTTATTTTGAAAAACAGAAAATATTGCAAGTCAGATTAAGGTTCGCAAAAATTAAATAATAGCAAAAACATTTAATGGAAAAATGTTTAATTCGAAAAGGTAATTTTAAGTGTATCGAAATACCTTTGAAAAAGCAGCTTATCAGGGGTGTCATGGAAATCGAAAACGTAAAACCAAAGAATTTGGCAGTTCTTTTTATTAAACTTTTAATCTAATTTTTACAATTTTTGTTAAAAAATTCTGTTTAATATAGGCTTGCCATTTCTATTTTGAGAAAAAGAGGACGCCAGCATAAAATATGTAGGACATTTGTTCGAAAAAAGAGGACACTTTCTAAACAACCTAATATTAATAAAATTAACGACGGCATACAAATTAACAACCAAAATTTGTTTGTACACAAAAATTTAATTTGGGTAATTCCATGTCAAGTCGACCAAGAGTGGGACTCGACCCCTTTCGATTTGAATGCAATTTGGCGAGAGGGTTTATTTGATCCCATAAAGAATACATATCAACGAAAAACAATTTTTGAATTTTTTTTCAAAAGTTATGTCATATTCAAATTGTCATAATATCGCCGAATAAGCCGAATGTGTTGAGTTTATTCTTTTAATATCTCGAAAACTACTTCACCTACGAAGATGATTTTTGTCAGTTTAAAGAGAATACTTGAGGCTACAATAAATATGTTGAAAAAAATGTTTATGCAAAATATAAAATTTTAAAAATGGACTAAGTCAAAACCCTATTTTTTTGCTGATTTTTTTTTTATATAATTCTTCAAACTGTTTTTTAAAAATCCTAAAACTTTGAAGGATGTGCTTTTTTTAAGATATGATTTTTTTTTCTTTCTAAAAATAATCTTAAAATAAAATTTTAATATAATCATTTGAGCAATAAGTATTTATTTGAACAAAAGTAACGACATTGATAAGGTTGCTTTTGCTTATTTGTTCCATTTTTTTTTTTGGGAGCTCCATTTTGGGCACATTCAAAGAAAAGTACTCTTTTTGTCACGTTACGTCCCCAAAAATTAAATCATACCTATCTTAAAAAAAACCCGAGCACGTAAATCTTTTTTTTAATGAATTTTGTGAACTGTGATTTAAATCCAGGAACAAATTTTCAATGAAGGTGTAAAAAGCCGGACAACCCCGGACACTTGATGAAAAAGAAATAGGACTGCCCCGGATACCCAAAAAAAGAGGACGGTGTCCGGGGAAAAGAGGACGGATGGCAACCCTAGTTTAATAGAGCATTATTTGTAAAATAATTGTCATAAAATTTTTTTATTACAGAAATCTTATTGAAAAACGACTCTTAAATTCTTTCGTTTTACGTTTTCGATTTCCATGACACCCCTGTATATCTAGATTTATATAAGTAAACTTTTAAAAATGTTTAGATTTTAGAGATATTTTTAAAAAAATCCCGCTAAATTGAATATTGAATATATAGTATATCTATAATACATACATATATAATTTATATATGCGCACATCTGGATAGTATGATATATTTTGAAATAAAAAGATTCTTCGAAGTGTTTAAAAATTTTCCCTCAATTAATCATTGTTCAATTTGCAATTTAAAAGTAACAAAATCTTCTAAGTTGATACTCTTATTGCAGTTACGCAATAAAAGTATATTTCTCAAACTAGAAGAATTCAGCTTATTGCGTTTTTTTGAGCAAATATAATTCAATATAAAATGGCCTTCCTTTTTTACAATATATAAACTTATTAAGTTAGATAAACCCATTTTTAAATTCTCCTCCACCATATCTTCATCATTTTCTTTACATTGATTTACACATTCCTTCAACTTTTCAATAAAAATTTTCTTAAACATTTTAAATTGTTTTTCTTTTTCTTCCCCCTGAAAATAATTCATGTCTTTGTGAACATCTTCAAAATGTTTTTTTAAATTATATTTCTTAGTTTTTTTAAATGTCTTATGACAAATAAGACATTGCATGTCATCAAAAGCATTTTGTAACATAAAATAATTTTCGACTGACATCATTAATAAATCGCAATAATTTCAATTTATGTGTTAACTCACAGCAGTCTCGATGACGATTAAAATGTAAAATAAGACACAGAAGTTCTGCAAGTGTAGTTTGTCTCTCCCACTCAATATGCTGATTTCCTATTGGTTGATTGACGATCAAACAAAAGAGCGTAAGTATACGTGTGAGTTTAATTTGCTGATATCAGCCACTACTGGGCATCTTTGACCTGCTGTAACTTCACATGGGTATAAATCGCATAGATGGGGGTAGTGCACTCATTTTGCAGTTTCAACTCACACTTAGTGATAGTGCAAAAATATTGCAATCCTTTTGTTGATGTTGAGTGATGAATTGAAAATTTGCAGCCTCACTAAACATGAGTGATAGTGATGTTAAAAAATTTTGCACTCAAAAAAAAAAAAATAGTTTGATTTAAAATAAAGCAATCATCAGCTTATTGCAACTTTTTTCTTCTTCACTCATTTGAGTGCAACTTAAATTGTTGCACTAAATTTAAAATTAAAAACTTGTTTTTTCATGACCATGCACATACAAAGTTACATTTGTTAAATTTTAGTGAGTCAATATTTGTATGCAGCTTTTTTGATTGCATGTCCAAATTTTGCACTATTTGATTTGAGTGCAGATTTTTTCATTCAAATCTGCGTTTAGTGATGGTGAAAAAATTTGCAATATCACTCAAAATTTTTTAGTGGTAGTTAAAAAATAAAAATCATCACTAAAGCTGGTAAAAAAGAGTGCAAACTAATTTCTTTGCAGTTTTATTTAGTGATAGTGCAATGCTGATTTAAATCAATATTTAGTGCACTACCCCCAACTATGATAAATCGCAACCAAAATTGACTTCAGTTTTTAAAAAGATGGTAAATCAATTATTGATCCCATATAGATGCCACTCCTGAATAGTGTGGTACATTAAGGTGGTAAAAACTGAGATCTGATGGCTACTTATGGTCAACGGATTTAAGAGCAAAACATTGGCCTTCTCGAGACATTTTGATATACCATACTTTAAGATACGACTGTGAATGTCAAAGATATAACGAAAAAAAAACATTCTCAGAAAACTATTTTTTTTAAAGCCGCCTTTCAAATATACTTTATATAAGGTGGTGTACGGCATTTTTTTTTTTTTTTGAGGTACGGCCTAATAAACATACATTAATCTAATTCACATAAACTTTTACTGCCGTATTCATAAAAAATAAAACAAGTTTGAAATGTGTTTTAAGGCAACATTTTCATACAAATTTTTCTTAAAATACATTTCAAATCTATTTTAATTTAGATGCGTAAATTTCAATTACGTATTTCTAAAGTTTAAAAAATGCTGCGTTTCATTTGCTGCATTGAACAATAAAAATTATTAAAGTATTGGTTCTTTATAATCATTTAATTAGTACAAACTTGATAATTTAGGGCACTCAACAATCGTGCAACTTTCTTAAGAATTGAACGTAGTTAAGCTTTCATTATTAAACAACTTTTTTTTTAATTTTTGAATGTGGGTATAATAATACAGAATTGTGATAACGCTGGTCGAAAAAAAGTGGAATATACCTTGAGGTACGCTAACTAGCCTCCTAGTATTAAATTCGCCTTGACATGAATTTCAAAACTAAAATATAGCACTTTCATTGAATCGGTTAATAATCTTCTCATGTGCACAATCTCTACTCAACCATGAATTATTTATGTTAAATATATGTATATAAATTAAATTTTAACTCCTCTCTATACGGAAATTAAAAATTTTTTATAATACAAAATATTTTAATAATAAAATTATATTATCCAACATGGTTAATATTTGTTTAAGGAATTGTAGCTGCGGTTTTTTAACTTTCTATTTTTTTTTTTACTAGGCAAAACAAAAAGAGAAATTCGAAAACAAATTTACACTTGACCAAATAAAAATTTAATACAATGGCATAATTAGAGCGTTTTGACATGGTCCTATGATATAGCAAGTGAATTTTATTTCATTTATTTTAGATCGTGCTTTTGAACAACAACAAGTTAGAGTGCTATATTCGGCTGTGCCGAATCTTTGATACCCTCCACCGACAGTTCGAATGTTTAAGGAGTAATATCTGTATGATGTCTTTTTATTATTATTATCTTAAACTGTGACGATTTGTTATTAATTATGGTTTTAGGAGACTAAACTGTTTTCCGGGAGTAGGGCATATATGGGGCCTAGGTTAAATTATGTACCGATCTTCACGAAATTTTACAGTATCATTTATAGTCCTATAAAATTGTGACGAGCCAAAATTTGTTATGATTGCATTATTTTTTACGGTTTTAGGCGTACTAAACTGTTTTCCGGGAGTAGTGTTTATATGGGGCTTAGGGTAAATTATGGACCGACCTTCGCGATATTTTACAGTGTCATTTCTAGTCGAATAAAACGGACTTGTGCAAAATCTTATATCATTCCGTGCATTTTTGCATCATTTATGTTAGTTTTTGTAACAAAATTATCAAGTTTTTGAAGGTGGTGGTTCCACATTTTGATTCATAGCTCTGGTCCTACTGAACCGATTTTGCTGAAATTCAATCCCAAACTGCTTAGGATAACTACAAGCAATTTAAAACCTTGTTTGTTTATTTCTTTTGAGTTTTTCGAAAGTGAGCGTGTTTTCAACAGACGGACAGACGGACAGACAGACGGACATGGCTAAATCGACTTAGAATTACTCAAGCAGCCAGAATATATATAATTTATGGGGTCTGATATGAATAATAAAAAAGTTTCACACGGAATGACAAACTTAGTATACCCTCTTCACAACTAATTGTGGTGGAGGGTATAAAAAAAACATTTAAAAAATTTACAGTAAAAAATATGTACAAACACATTTTGTAACAAAAACAAATATTTACCTAATAGGTTAGAAAAAGAAAGATATATGAAGTTAAAAGACATAAGGCCCAACCAGAATGGGCACAAATAAGCTTTAGCTACTGCCAAAAATTAACTAAAAGACTTAAATGCGTTTAAAAAAAAAAACAAAAAAAAACAAAAATTGATTCCGTACGGAATGTGCGATCATTTTCGCAATTTGCTTAAGCAAATGACAGTTTCATAAAACTTATCAAAAAAAGTCCTTAAGTTCAATATGGTTTGAAACATATGATTAACATGCATTCGCACAGTTGCTTAAGCCACGTTATGCACATTCTATAAGACCCATGGTAGAATAAGTACGAGGTATGTATAGTCATTAGAAATTTTGTTCTCAATTTAGGCGGCATGAAATAGCGGCGGCATGAAATAACTCCCCACGAAATAACTCCCCAAAAAAAAAATGAAATTACTCCCCAAAAAAATATACAGGAAACAACAACAACGTTTTTTGGGGACTTATTTCATTTTTTTAGGGACTTATTTCATTATTTATTTTAGGGAGTTATTTCATATGAAATAACTCCCCAAAAATCTGAAATGAAATAAGTCCCTAAAAATATTTTGGGGACTTATTTCATTTTATAATTTATTCAAAGTCGTCAAAAATGCAAATAATGTCCCGTTATAATATATAAACAAAACTTGTTTTAATGAATGGTCATTAAAAATAATTGTTACTAGGCAGTTAGTTTTAGAAATAATTTTGCTGTATAAGGTGCATTAATAAGAAAAAAAAAAATTTTAAAAATAAATTTTGAAATAATAAGTGGTTACAGAAAACATAGCAAATTGTTATACGTTGTAGATCAAAAAATGATCTATATTAAAAAATCAGTTTTTGGGGATTTATTTCATTTCAAGAATTGGGGACTTATTTCAAATGAAATAACTCCCCGATTTTTGGGGATTTCTTTCATTTTGATTTAGGGAGTTACTTTATTTCGTTGGGATTTTATTTCATTTTAAAATTGGGGGTTTATTTCATATGAAATAAGACCCCAAAAATTGGGGACTTATTTCATTTTCGTTTTGGGGACTTATTTTGTGGGGGGCTATTTCATGCCGCCCTCAATTTAAAACCCCATATCCCTTTCGGACCCATCACGAAAATATGCTCTCATTTGCTCAAAAGTAAAGATTTAAAAAGACGTTAAAAATTTAATTTTTAAAATTTTGTCACAATCATAAATTTTTGAAAAAGGACCTGACACGTTTGTGTGTTTTGGCCATTAACAAGTATAATAATTATTATAAAATATATTTTTCGAAAATAACCAAGCACAATTGTGTACTTTGGTCGTTTAGTGGTTAAATAAATTTCATATTTTTATAAAAAGGATTCATTGTATTTCAATTTAAATTTTATTTTATTTTTAATTTTATTCAACTTTAAAACCAAAATCAAATAAATAAATTATACACTAAAAAATTTTGCGTATAAATTGGTATAAAAGAAAAAGAAATTCATTATTATTATTTAATTAAGCTTGAGGTCTTTTTTATATTAAAAATATATTAAATTTATTAAACCAATATTTTGGCACTCCGTTGTGTGCCTTCTTCAGGGACACAACGGAGTGCCGAAATATTGGTTTAATAAATTTAATATATTTTTAATATAAAAAAAGACCTCAAGCTTAATTAAGTAATAATTAATTTTGTAAAGGTCGAATAAAAGTCTATTTATGAAAAAGAAATTCAATAAAATTTGGAAAATATAATTATTTAACGAGATATTTTTTACAAACTTAAGACTAAAATATAGGAACTTAATGATACATTAAAAACTGGATAAGGTTTCGTATGATATTCCTTAAAACAGTCCTTGTCTTTGGCAGCACACAAACTTACTTTGCACTTTTGACAGAACAAGTGCAATATCCTTGTTCTGCTTTCACAGAAAGTGTTTCGACATCTTTTTACGGTCCCATCTACAAATTGGAGCCAATGGTCATAACTATCGTATCTGATGTCATCTGAAGCATTGTCAGGACTCATGAGGTAACTCAAAAGGTTCAGCTATTTCTGGAGGAGCTTATTTGTACACTGCTCCTATTTCTAATTTGAAAGTGAGAAATGTTTTTATGATTTTCTTCGGAACACCAACTATTCTTGCATCATTTCTGTATTCCATCCATCGCCATGTCAAGATAATGAAAAAAACTTTGACTGGCCAGTTCTTAGTCTTCATGCTAATGCGGTAGTATTCCATCATTTGATCTGCTGTATCCACGCCACCCATGTTTGAATTGTACAATTGAATTACCGCAGGTATTGGGACTGGCAAACGAAGTTTTTTAGCTTTTATCCAACATGCAGTTGTAGCAATCCTTACACACTTTGTGTCACACCACTTTTCAACAGCAACTTTGTCGTATTCAACGAATTATGTCATACTACCACGTTCCATTTCCTTGTCTGACGGAAAGTTAACTCTTTTTCCTAGCCGATTTCCCATAATAGTACAGTTGCTTTAAAACCATTCACTTCAAGTTTTACCATTAGAGGTATTGTTGAGAAAAATCGATCAAAATAAAGAAAACTGCCTTTGGGTAGGAATTGGTTAATCTCAACACAATTGATGGTCCATGACCCAGTCGACTATCAGGAAATGTACCAGCCCATTGAAACATTTCGAAGACAACGATTAATCTTTCGAAAGTAGCACAAATAAGATTTTTCAAACACAATGGTCGTGGCTTTGATCTTATGAATTGTCTTGCTGGACATCTGCCAGTAAATGGGGCCATTTGCTCATCAATTGAATAAGATGTAACATCGCTAGCTATTTGATTGCAACGATTCCTTACTAAATCAATTACTGGTTGAACTCTCCGAAGCTTGTTCGTTGCATTGGGCATTTGATTATCAACAAAGTGAATCATTTTTATCAGCCTAAAGAACTTGTTTCTCGCCATTGCACTAAATATAAGCTCATTTCTAAAGTCCTTTGACCAGTACATATGGGCATTTCCGTCAAAAGGTCCACCGTGACCGAAAATTTAAAAGTTATTATTTTACGATATTGTTATAGAGAAATATTTAGATTTTACTAATTTTATAAATTTACATCATAAATTGGTTCACTTCGATAAACAATCAGACTGCAAAGTTGTGCAAACGTAATTTCTTATTTGTGATTATGTTTTATTGTATGTTTTCTTTGATATTATCTTTCTTAAAAGAGGTGATATTTGATGAAAATTATTAAAAAAAAAAAAATTTCTTAGATGGTCTGTAATCTAAGGAAGAGTTCGAAGAGAAATATGTTATTCGGATTAACGGTAAATTTTTATTTTTTTTAATCATTATTCAGTTTAATTATTATGGAAAAATTTCACGTTCGAAATGTCACGTATCGAACAAGATTTTGGCTTAAACAAAAAAAAAAAAAAAATAAAGAAGATTTTGGAATCAAACCAAAGACATTTTAATGTAACATTGCTACGTAAAATTCTGAAAGTAGTTTGACTAAAAAATTGTGCCAGGTTTCGCTGAATTATGCCTTTTTATACATGGCCACAAAAACTACTTCTATTTTTTTCACATTCGAACCGCTACTTCTTTTGCCATTATTTTCGACCTAGAATCGCGTCCCGCATAAACTTAAGCATAGATAATAGTGCTTTCTTTGTGCTATCATTTAAGGGTTAAAATAACGTGAAAATATTTGTCGCTTAAAATGTTAAAGCATTTTTGATTCGTACGACTGTCACGTTCAACACTTTGAAATTACCCATGGATAATTTAGGCAACCCATGTTTATAGCGCAGCCGTAAAAATTCTTAATATCGGCTTTTGTGAGGTTCATCTCTTCACCTGTAGTTGCTAGACCATATATTTTTGTATATTGTACAGTTTCTTCATAGTCGCTTTCCACAAAATATCTTGAAAAATACTAATAAGGCGATCGTATTAAAACATTTTGACAGCTATATACCGTTAGAATAGTATGAAGTGGAAACTCCTTTTGCTTTCATATGTCTTCTCGTGCCTTATTTAAAGTGGTATTAATATTTGAAACAGCAACTGGTTATGAAAAAATGTAAATTGATGTTCAAATACATGTAAGCATAGTTGCATAAGAAGCGTTAACCTCCTTCAGATCCGCCTATGATCGTTTTTGACGCAGATGGAATGCTTAACACTGGTACATCATCAGCAATATTAGCAAGATTTCCTAAGAGCAATAATTAATTATATCAGATACAAAATATTACAAGAAATAAGCGGTTACCATCTTCAACTTCGTTCTCGGATGAGCTACCATCGCTATGTGCACTGTTAAGAAGAGAATAACTAGGTTTCCAAGCAGCATCGAGGTACTCATCATCAGAGGAAAAATCATCTTCTGAATTTTCGAGAATATTCAGAGCTCTTTGCAGGTCTGCATCCGTGGATAAGTTCAATTTCTTACCTATAAAATTTAAATTGTGAGTTTGCAAAGAAATGTCAATTTGTGACCGTGAAACACGATTGTGTTATCTGAGTTTTAGCTCCACTTAACAATTGATAAAATTTTATATATCAATTAAATCACTTTTGAACACTATTTTATAAACATTGGCTACTCAAAATCACTCTCATCAGTAACAAAACACTTTTGCTCTCTTTTATTTTTTTACTTTTCACTCCTACCTTGTACTTATTATGTCATGACAAAATGTTGCCCTGGTTGGTCCAAAATTAACAATAGCTTCCATATAAACCCCCATCCTATAATATCAAAAATATAAAGGTATCTCAATCATATTCGGCACAAAGAACTTTTACATGAATCTTAACCTCATACCATTATTTGGTTAAAGCGGGACCATGATTACCTATTACTAGCAAAAATTGTTTTTATATACTGTGGTGTATAATATCATGTTATATCATGGCTTGAACGACTATGGTTAAGAAAGGCTATTCGCCCAAGGGCACACCTCCACAAGGAGACCAATGCGGTTCATTGTGAATTGTGAAACCGACTGTACTTTCTTACTTGTTTTTAAAAGGTTCGAAATGGTTCTAAACCATCGCAACAGTTTGAACTAAATTATTGTTTTAAAAGGGAGTACTACTTATACCATTGTTGCATTGAAATAAATGTGTGTAATCATTAATAATTTAAATGCTTCTTTGTATAATTTAAATAAAATTGAAAAACCGCAGCAATTAAAGAAAATCGGTTTTTTAAGTTATTATTTTTTTTATACATAAGCCATTCGCATCCCAAAAAGCGACCAAAACTAACTTAAAGGAAAAGACATAAGCTTTCTTTTGAGCAAAAAAAAAAAAAAAAACAAACATTCCGGATAAAAAAAAAGTTTTAAATTTAAAAAAAAAATTTAAAAAACAAACAAATTTTTTTTCGAAAGATTGATCAAATAGCTATCGAAGCTACTTGGGACAACTTTTGCTAACACCAATAGGTAATAAGTTACAAGGATGAAAAAGAACACCTGTATAGCCAAAATGTAAAATTTTGGCCCCCTCTAACTCAGAAACTTTTTGACCGATCTTGTTGAAAATTTGTGTCTAAGCTACTATCCAATAGGACTAACCTTACAAGGATCACAGGCAAACTCGAGATTTAGTGGGAGCTCGAAATACCCTCCGAGGTTCTCCCCTTGTAACCGCTGGCTGTCCGCGACTGCATAGGGCAGCTACCACTATCCGCAACCTGTGGCGCGTCCGGTAGCACTCAACTGTGCTTCCCATAAGCAAATAATACATCATACATCGTCACATTAGTCAAATAACGGTACATTTGTGTTTTACTCTGTTGACTTCCCTTTCAGCCGCCTTCCAAAGTCAAAGACTGGTTCAATCAAAATGAGTAATATCTTGTTTGGAAGGCTAAAATTACGCGTCGAATTGTGGTTAATTGGCTTTGATCGGATAACAAATGCCTGAGTTATAGTGGATCAAGGTTAAGACTTTTTTCTTTTTTTAGTGATATAAAGTTATTAATTTAGCTCAACTAAGCAGAGATTTTATTTTTATTGTAACTGTTGAACCATTAAACGTTAGTTTAGGAAAACTTATGCTGCGCATCGTTGCACCTTCGAAGCTAAAACAGAACTATTTTTAACGAAAATGTGTATACATATGGTTAATTTAACCATATTAATGTCACCGGCAAACATATTATTGTTAAATTAGTCCTCCATCAAGAAGCCACAACCTTATAATGGTTGCCTCCGAACATGTTATAGTTAATTATAACAATAATATGTTTAATACTTATCAAAGCATGGTTGTTTTTTAACCATACCATGATGCCCTTAAAATGAAGAAAAATAAAAACTATTGTTAATTTAAAAACAAAGGCTGAGCTGGGATTTGAATCCGGGTTGATTTTTACATGTTTCAAGAATCATCACATTCTATCTTCAGAAAATCTTTGAGTTCTAACCACTGCACCAGCTCAGCCAAGGAAAAATTATCAGTAAATTTTAATAAAAATTCCAAGTTGTAAAATTCCTTCCTCAGTGAAAATAATTTAATGAAAAAATTAAATTTGATGAACTCGAGCCTAATTAAAGTATATCAAAAAATTAAAAAAAAAACAGTTCAACTAAAAAATCAAGATTATTTTAATATTTATAGCTCTCATATTTTCTATCTGTCGGTGGAGGGTGTCAAAGATTCGGTACATCCGAATATAGCACTCTTACTTTTTTAATGCATTAGCTTTTAAATGGTTAAATATAGCATAAAAATTATTCTTAAAATATTTCAAATCGATATTTCGAATAATTTTTATTTTGAAATATATTAGAAATTTTTTTTTTTATTTTTATGCCGAAAAACTTTGGAGTCGGAGTCGTAGTACCCACAAAAACTCGCGACTCCGACTCCGGCACAAAAACCTCAACTCCGACTCCACAGCCCTGATATAAACAATATTTTAATTTTCAAGTTGGTCTGATCTTAATTTTGCATTTCTAACACTTATACTTCTATTATGGTTTTCTGATTAAAACAGAGAAAATTTTTATAAACATCTCGTCTGCATGATGTGGTAAATTAATTAACACCTTTACGCCCAATCGATTAACGGAAGAATAAGTTCAAATACGAAGAATTTGTAAGGAGCCAGATTTAGTTGTATTTAAGATTTAAAAGAATACGGTCGAAATAAACGCAGTAAAACAGGTGTATAATACCGACTTAACCTTTTAAAACTAGAACAAAAGTAGAAACTAATTAGACAGTTAAAAATTCAACGATGCATTACGTCGGTTATATTATTGTTGGTTTTATTGTATCTATCGGTTATTCGAGCAGTAAAGAAATGCCTTTACTAAAAAAATTTAACAATAAAAGGGATTTCGAAACTAAATCATTAACGCCACATTCCAGAACACGACGTTGTGAGTATGAAATAAAAAAAAAATAACAAAATAAAAACTCCTCAAAGCAATGTTTTATAAAATGTAAAAAGAATTTAAACAAATAAAAAAATACTACTCCATTCTATTTAATCACAAGAAATATTTAAAAGCGTGTTAAGAAAAACGATATTTTTTAGATTTAACGAGTGCTTACAAGAAATTTGTGACAGTTACTAATTCAATAAACACGATAATATAAATATGTATGAAAAGAAATAGTCACCTAATTTTAAAACCTTGTGCCTAATATTTTAAGTGAAAGTTCTACAAATATTTAAAAAGATAGATAAATAGTACGCACAAGTACCCGTGTGAAAATATTAAGTTTCAAAAAAAAAAAAAAAAATATTGAACTACATATAAAATAAAAATTGTGAAATATGTTTAAAGTAAGTGTTGTAAAAAAGTGTGATTTTTGTACTGTATTTTATATAAAAATTTAAAAATTTTTGTAAGTGAAAGCAATGGATTGATTCTCGAATTCTACCTGAAATAAACAGCCTTCTCAAGAACTAATCCAGAAGAGCATTAAATCGGTATCGGCGATATTTTACTACCGATAATTCCATTTTTTTTTTTTAGTTTTTTTGAACAAACAATTTAATTTTCAATAACAACAAAGAAAAATAACACATTAGCATGTTAGAGTGCTAATGTGTTAATCGGCTGGGCCGAATCTTTGATACCCTCCACCGACAGTTAAAATATGTCAGGAGTGGGCTCCATCATGCCATTACAAGGTGGGAGCGGTAACGCAGACGTTTGCAGAGTTTTTTTTTCGTGGTGTGACGTTTAATGGCTTTTTTTGTTTATTTACATTTTTATAAAGGCGAATTAGCTTCTTTTGACATTGACCGTCCCAATTCTAGCAATAAAATGTTAGATTATTAATAGATTTTGATCGGGTATATGTATATGGGATTTTTAAATTACACTATGTGACAGTTTTTTGACCAAATGAATCTGACACCTAATCTTTATGTAAAATTGCCCGCTGGATCCGAGTTTTCGAGTTATTTGTGTTCTTAAAAAAGATGATGTCACTTAAATGCAAATATCTTCAAAAATATTAAATGGATTATGTATTTCCTTTTTTTTTTTTAATATAAGATAATAAAATTACTAAAATAACAATAGATTGCTAGTGGAGATTGGTCAAGAAGAAATAACAGATTTACAGAGGACAAAATTTCAAACTTTATGGAAAATTTTATGATTTTTTGCAATTTTGCTCTTTTCAAGTTATTTTTTTATACCAAACAATTAAAAATTGTATCGTTTTATTGCATTAGTTTATTTCAATACGAAAATTATGCGCCCAACAAGACCTTGATTGGGGCAAAAGTGATAAAGCTGCAGAAGATTTAGTGAATTAACAGTTTTATAATATTAATATTTCCGTTACTAAACATTTCGCTATGTGTATTTACTTGGTGTGATTTTTTGTGATTTGGTAAAAATTGAAAAGTGGGATATGGGTAATTCCAAAGTGTTGAACGTGACAGTCGTACGAATCAAAAATGCTTTAACATTTTAAGCGACAAATATTTTTACGTTCTTTTAACCCTTAAATGATAGCACTAAGAAAGAACTATTATCTATGCTAAAGTTTGTGGGGGCGCGGTTCTAGGTCAAAGATAATGGCAAAAGAAGTAGCGGTTCGAACGTGAAAAAAATAGAAGTAGTTTTTGCGGCCATGTATAAAAAGACGTAATTCAGCGAAACTTGGCACAATTTTTTAGTCAAACTACTTTCAGAATTTTACGTAGCAATGTTACATTAAAATTTCTTTGGTTTGATTCCAAAATCTTCTGTATTTTTTTTTTTTTTTGTTTAAGCCAAAATCTGGTTTGATACGTGACATTTCGAACTTGAAATTTGTTCCATAATAATTTAACTGAATAATGATTACAAAATTTACCATTAATCCGAAAAACATATTTCTCTTCGAACTCTTAATTAGATTACAGACCATGTAAAAAAAATTGTTTTGGAATAATTTTCATCAAATATCACCTCTTTTAAGAAAGATAATATTAAAGAAAATATGCAATAAAACATTCTCACAATCAAGAAATTACGTTTGCACAACTTTGCAGTCTGATTGTTTATCTAAGTGAACAAATTTATGATGTAAATTTATAAAATTAGTAAAATCTAAATATTTCTCTATAACAACATCGTAAAATAATCAGGTTTTAATAACTTCTAAATTTTCGGTCACGGTGGACCTTTTGCAGAAATGCCCATATTTCAAGTAAGCTTCTGTAACTTTGTCAATTTTTTTATATTGAAATAAGCTAACGTCGTCAGTGATAAAACTTAAAAGAATGTTATTGTTTGTATGTAAGTTGAAAAGAGCAAAATTGCAAAAAATCATTACAATTTTTGTGAAATTTCAACTTTGGTCCAATGTAGTGTTTTTCATATGGGATTTCTCGGGACAAGAATCCCGGGATCCCGCACATTTTTCGGGAAAAAAATCCCGGGAAATTTATGCGGGAACTCCCGCGATTTTTTTAAAATTTAGTTAAGGCAACTTTACTTCTGATATAATTGTAAATAAGTTGTGTCATGAAATAGATCTTTGCCGTTAGACAAAAGGTCTTAAACGCATTTGAGTTATTGATCGCTTTAATTTAATTTTTTCCCCCTTTTGTTTGGTTCAAATCACTTTAGTCTAGCACAACAGTTTCGAATCGTTATCATTTGCACTTAGGAAAAAATCTATGAAATACACCAAATAAATATTTTTTAATTTAACATAACGAAAAACTACAGTTTCTGTGTTAAGACATTTTTGCCAAACACCAAAGAGATGTCAATTCATATCCGACAAGTAAGGCAATGTTTAATGCTCTGAAATTTCGAAAGAAAAAAAATAAAAATTTACAGAAATTAATATTTTTTATTTAATAACTCCCAGTCTACAACTGACATGAAATGTTTAACATTAACAATAATATGATGTTACTGTTAAGTATAGACTCATCATGTTAGAGGTTTTCTCATGTTATAACACGGTTGTTAATGCAAATGTTTTAACAACGCTTTTATAACATCGTGTTATAACAGCAAATCATGTTAGTTGTAGACGTGGAGTTAAAACAAAAAAAATTTCACACTTGTGTCAAAAAAAAACTGCATAAAAAGGAATTACAAATTTTGAAGGAAGTGCTTAGAAAACTGAAAGATAATGTTCCTTTGACTATAAAGGCACACATCCGTGGAAAGGAAACGTGTTTTATCATTGAAATCTTCTTAATAAAAATTAGAAATAAGCTTTCAAACGATTCTGTAAATGCATATTCTGAACTAAAATTCTATTTGAAAAAAAAAATATTTTGTAATAATTTGTTTAAATAATTTAAATTTTTTGGTTTTATATAAATGCTATTGGCTTTGCATTAATTCTGTGGCAATAAGTGCTTCAGTCAGTTTGTTTAGTTTTATAGGAAAACAATTTAAAACTTTAAAGGTGGCTTTTGGAAATTTACGCCGAATTTTATAAAATCATCAGTTCTCTGCGGTTATAGTTTTTTAAGTTTTTATTCCTCAGTCCTCCTAATGTCACAGATCGGAAGTTTGTATTATTCCAAATGTTATTGAACATTGAAAAAAGAACCAAAAAGTCATTTTGCTATAAATTTCTCAAAAATCCTACAAAATAATTGAAATTTTGCCCATGATTAGCACTTTTTGCCACAGAAATAAAAAAGTTGAATGCATTTATAAACTTATTTAATTTATCTCTGAAAATGTTATTTGTTCAAATAAATTAAATCAAATAATATTTGCATCGATTTGTATTAAGCGGGAATTCCTGGGAACCCGGGAAATTGAAAAATAAATCCCGCTTTCCTAGGAAATGAAAAAGTCCGGGAAAAGAAAAACCCTAGTCCAATGTAACTTAGTCATTTCTTGACCAATTTTTGTGAACTGTGGTTGTTTTAGTAAATTCATTCAGCCTGATTACGGTTGGCGTTGGCGTATACGCCAGAGTCGTTTTTTGTAGTAGAATAAAGAACACAGGTTGTCTCTCTGCAACAAAAAACGACTCAGGAGTATTCGCCAACGCCAACCGTAATCAGGCTGAGTATCTTTGAATAAAAATAAAGGAATACAAAATCCGTCGAATATTATCTTTTTAAAAACCGCCAATAACGGTAATTTGCCAATATTACAATTTTACATAAAGATTAGGTGTCAGATTCATTTGGTCACGACTTTGTTGAAAATTTGTGGCACATTGTTATAAACTAGTCTTTATAATAACTGACGTCAGTATTATAAAACAATATAATTAAAACTAAGGAAGATAAATGCTAATGAGCAAAAATGCGTACATAGGTATAACATTCACTTTGCGTCGGGAATCATTCTCCCTTATTAAAATCAATAATTAAATAATACCTTAACACCCGGTATATGTGAATCTAGAGTGAAAACTAGCATATAGTTAATAATTTTTTCCTAAAAACAGTTAAATTGCTCAATTACACTGTTCTCACATTTTTAAAGCTGGGCACCCTTTCGATATTTTTATATTCTTGGTATCCTTTTAAAACAATTTAAAACAATGCATCTCTGTTAAATACCAGTTTTTTATATTTTTCATAAATTTTTTTTCACGATTTTTTTTTTTGGAAAATTTTTTCTTAATTCTATTGATGAAACTGGTAAAGCTAATTCAATGGGAATAGCCCAATACGCGATTTAAAATTTTACAGAAGTTGTAATTTTTTTCGTAAACTTTTTTTTGTTTTGACGCAAAGACATTTTTTTGCAAATAAAATAACAAAAATTCAGTGTATCAAAAATTAAAATTTGGAATTTAGCACGTCAAAAAAATCTTATTAATAATAAATTTTGTATTCCCAAAAATAAGTTTGAGAAACATTTCTATTTAAACTCGTTATTTCCTGTCTTTTACGGTACAACATTGCAAAAACCACATGTACGGGTTAAAAGAATTAACTTATCATAACTTTTAAACTAGTTAATGCTACATAATAAAACTTTTACAATATAATAAGGACACTATAGGCTAATTTCGGTTAAAAAAAATTAGGACTAAGTTAGAATAATTTTGATTTAAATTGGTCATTTCCGGTTTTAAAGATGAAAAAAAAAATTTTTAAATAATTTTTTTTTTATTTAAAGACCAATCGATTTTCTATAAGAATCACTTAAAATTTTTTTTTGTTTGATTAATTTTTGGTTCGAAAAAATAATTTAAAAAAACATTTTTTTGAAAACGGCAACACTTTACCAGCCCGTACCTCGACGAATAAACAACATAGAAAAAAATATTTTGCACACTTTTATTCAAATCTACTAGAACTATAGTTATGCCAAATATAAAGGAATTCCTACAAAATATTTTTATTGGGTTGTCCGCTTCACAAATAATATGGTTTAGAAAAATATTCAATAGAGTTAAAAAAAAGTTGCTTTAAAAAAATTGCGAAAAAAAATAACGAAAAATCGTTTTAACAGAATTGGATTGATTTAAATTGAACAATGTTCCCAAAAGTATAAAAAATATAGTTTTGTAATACTTTAGTAATTAAATTTTTAATCGCAAATTTGTAACAATTTGCAACAAAAATACCAATTTCTAAGGGAGGTTGTTCCTCATTTGGCTTCATTATTCGTTTCGTACTGAAATGTTTGTGTTGGATGTTTTAAGTCGATGTGCTTTATATGAGACCTATGGTAAACTATGGACCGATCTTCTTAAAATTTAGTCGTATGATTTCTAATCATATCAAACCAATTTGAGCAAAATTATGGAGAATCTGTCATCAATGTGTGTTAATTTTTGTATCAAAGATACCAATTTTTAAGGGATGTTGCTCCATATTTACTGCCTGTTTTTAGAACGCGAGTGCAAAAGTTACTCGGTTAACTAACATTTAAAACAAAAACGAAATTTCAAAACACCAAAATTGTTCTTTTTGTTGCCTTTCGAGAGTAAGCGTGTTTTCAACAGGCAGACGGGCGGACATGGATAAATCGATAATTGCTCAAGGACCCAGAATTTACATATATATATATATATGTTCCTTTAACTCCCATTGGAGCATAGGGCGCCATATTTACATACATATACATATGTATATGTATGTATATACTTTATGGGGTCTTAGATGAAAATTAGAAAACATTTACACGGAATGAATTTTGACTTAGCTGCACAATCTCCTTTGCACGATTTTTTGTGCAGGTAAATCAAAAATGCAGCTATCTTAAATGCATTTACCTGCCTTAATGTACAGGTACACAATTGTGGTTACCTGCACAAAAGTGCACCTAAAGTAAAGTGTTTGATTAAAAACTAGAATATAAAAATCTTTTTATTAATACAGTTATTCCCGCTTAATTGGGTTTCTAAAAACGCACGACTTTTAACGCAATTAAACGGGAACTCAATGAATCGCCGACGCAATTAAAACGAAAATCGCTTAATTGAGCAATAAAGCGAAACGCCTATGTGTAGATAGAAAATAAAACTCATTTCTTTATTTATTTATGAAAAATGTGAGCGAATTGGAAGATGAATTATTGGAGGATAGTCTTCAAAGTGATCCAGAAGATGAGCTTTTGACATCCTTGAACCTGACGAGAATATACCACCGATTCAGGAAACTCCTCAGCAACCTTAATATTTTACTACTTCTTCCGATAGCTGCGTTATTACGATATCTCGACCCACTTTAAGAAGTAAAAGTAAGTGGGCTACATCGAAGGGTCAAGTGATGGCCGAGTTTCTTCAATGAATATAGTTCGTACGACAACAGGACCAACTCGGGAATGCAAATCACTGTACGACCCAATTTCTTGCTTCCATATTTTTTACTACCGAAATAATTTCGGAAATTGTTTAATGGACCAGTGTCGAAATTTCCAAAAATTTTTAAACTTTAATGCTAGAAATTCCTATTTTATCGAAAACTTTGACCGACAACATTGAAAACATTTTTCAAGATGCAGTAACCTATGATTGAGGTTGTAGTGGAGAACAGCGTGAATTAAAAGGTGGCTTCTGTCCATCAGAAATTAAACTTATGTCCAAAATGGTATGTGTCAAATGCGGTATACCTGTATGTGGCGACCACAAAACTTAAATTGCTAAATCTTGCACACAATGTTATTCAAATTATTTTTTTTTTTATATATATATAAGTTAATACAGATAACATTATCTACACAAAGTACAAAGAAAATATTTATTTAAGTTTTTAGAACCGAACTGAAGTCCTTTATAAAAACTCTTTAATTTTTGATAATGCTAATTGAGTTTTATTTTTATTATAATTTTCTGTTTAAAAATTATATTTTTTTAAAAGAAATAGAATAAATAACTGTTTTCAACAATAACTGCCTATTTCACGATGTCACTCGAACGTTTACGTTCGCACAAATAACATATAAAACAAAAACAAATTTTTGAGTTTTGTTTTTGTTTTATATGTTATTTGTGCGAACGTAAACGTTCGAGTGACATCGTGAAATAGGCAGTAAAATTGATCAATATTGTGTCGTTATCTTTTCAGTACAAAAATATAATGTTATCTTTCTAGGGTTAAAGCTGCCCAAAAATATGAAAAATATGCAGGTATAAAAAATGCACGTAAAAAAGGATTTTGAAGAACAATTCCAGAAAATATGTATTTTGGGCAGTTAAGTCAAAGTGCAGCTAACTTAAATTTTTTGTATGAAAATAATTTTAAAATGCCAAAAATTTTGTGCATTTATCTTAAATGTGCAGGTATAGAAAGTGCACTTAAAAAAGGAATTTGTAGGGGATAATAAAGAATAATGACAAAAATTATCAATTTTGTGCAGTTAAGTTAAAAGTGCACGTATATATAAGGCAGTTAAGTCAAAACTACTGCATCTTCATTCACCGCTATTGGTGAAGGGTATAAAAAAGAAGAATGTATAATGACTTCAAAATCATGGTAGAATAAATACAAGGTAGGTTCATTAGGTAGAGTTGTCATTATTTACCCATGTAATATTATATTAATTTATTTGATTTTTTCCCTTAATTTCTTTTGTTTGACGTTATATGGGTTTTAAAATTGAGAACAAAATTTCTAATGGCATTACCAAGGTATATTTACACAAGGTAAACTCGTTGGCCCATATGTTTGTCAGCTGTTTACCCCTAGTTGGAACCCAAACGTCAAATTTCGTGTATATGAGCCAAAATTTGTACATGTGTGCGTTAAATTGTTTTTGTTTTATATGAAGACAATTTTGACAACGCGGTTCCTTTTATAGAGCAGCATGTCTACACTCCCAAATGAGTCTACCTTGTGTAAATATACCTTGGGCATTACCTTGTAGTTATTCCACCATGTTCTAAACTACAAAATTTTATTTAAAATTGAAATCACATTATTTTTTTGTATCATTTTCAGGGTTTCCCTTCTATACAATTGGTCGGTTTGCTAATGAGGTGTGTACGGGTAAAAACAATCTTCATGGAACCTGTATGGTTCGTGGCGAATGTACCGACAATGGAGGGGTTTCAGCAGGTAGCTGTTCAACAATAACCAATCAAGCCGTCTGTTGTATATGTAAGAAAATCTTTAAGTTTTTAATGATTTCTCATAAAGTTATTGGTTTTTTTTTTAATCTTAGGCCATTTTGGATTTTTTGATTTTTTTGCCATCAACTAAAAAATTTTGTTTAATTTTGAGTTTTTAATAAATTTATTATTCATTCTATAATGTTTAAAATTAGACAATTGTTTTATAACCGTTTTAGCAGTTTCTTAAATAACAAATGTTGTTGGTTGATTAAGTACACATTTTTGAATATTTCTTGAAAACTCTCTGCTTTCTTTATACATTTTAGTCTAAATTCTACTTGGGGACTTTGTAGATTTTTATGTATGTATATTAAGTTCAGAATTTGGCGAACAAATTTTTTATACAACCTGAACAAAAAAGTTTCAATTCTTCTTCGAAAACAATGCAAAATATTTGGCTTAATGAGGCCTAGAAAAGAAAAAGTTTTCTTTCTATTAAATCGAACTACAGATAAATTATATATTGTTACTTTTTTACTTTTCAAAACGCGTTTCGGCGTATTCCATTTATAATAAACCTTTGAGTTTTTTTATTTGCAAATCGAAATAAATATGTATATGCACTTATTCAGCTTAACAAACTTTATTGTAATTAATTATAACGTTCACAAAATATATTTACTAAAACTTAACTAAAATGTGTGTTTCTGGCTTATTTATAGTTCACACCCTTTTTCTAGAGGTTTCTTGAACCTTCCTGTACTAATTATTACGCAATAACTTTAATACATTTAAATCTAAAGACTGCTGTTAGGCGTAACAAATATTTTTCCAATACTAGAACATTTCGTACAGTGGAGTTGAAATACGATTATGCATAACAATTTTAAACTTACAAGATAGATAACTTATTAATAAATCCATGGATAAAACTTATATTATGTAATTTAATTTTGTAACAATGTTAACCCAAAATATTCGAAAACGATTACATATTTAATTTAAGAATTTTTTTTTTTGTATTTTATTAAACCTTTATTAAATTTAAAATATTTTTATGAATACTGATACAATACTTTAAAAAACTTTTTCTATTTTTTACAGACCAAAAGACTTGCGGCGCAACCACTCAGTACAATAATACATATTTCTACAATTCCGGTTATCCCGGCACTTACAGTGGAGGCGGCAGATGTACTATAGTCGTTCAACCATGTGATGCTCATATTTGTCAACTCAGAATCGATTTTCTATCTCTACAATTGGCACCACCTAATGGTGATGGTTTTTGTTTAACAGACTCTCTGCAAATAACTGGTGGATCATCACGAGTGCCGGCCATATGTGGTGAGAACTCAGGACAACATGTTTATGTCGATTTTAATGGAGAATCGCCAATAACCATCTCGGTAGCCACTTCAGCCAGTTATACTTTTAATCGTCAGTGGCAATTTCAAATATCACAACTGGCATGTGCCTCTCCAACACAGGCACCCTCGGGTTGTCTACAATATTATATGGAAGAAAGTGGCACAGTACAAAGTTTTAATTATGGATCAGCACCAAATTCTTTACCTAACTCAATTGGGGTTCCTGGTACACGGCAAATAGCTAATCA
Organism: Pollenia griseotomentosa; assembly: GCA_963931875.1. Taxonomy (NCBI): domain Eukaryota; kingdom Metazoa; phylum Arthropoda; class Insecta; order Diptera; family Polleniidae; genus Pollenia; species Pollenia griseotomentosa. Next base: position 168,233,996 of record OZ007562.1, on the reverse strand, counting down.
TCGTTATGGCATTTGCATTCGAATGGGTGCCAATAAATGTTCCATTAGTTGGAGTCAAGTAGGCTCAGATGCGTATTCCTTTACTCTTACCAATGATGTGGGCGCTGTAGATCCTTCTCTATTAGCCACGGAAGCTGTACAAAGTCAAGAATGCTCAACGGATTTTATTATAATACCAAATCCTACACAAAATGGCAACACTTTGCCCAGTGATCGTTTTTGTGGATTGGGTTTGGTGTCAACAACAAGCTCAACCAAGCCTTTTGTTTTATACGTTAATACGGACAGTAATGAAGATTTTGATATATCAAATAGGGGTTTCTATCTGTCATATTCACAAAATGGTTGTCCGGTTATATAATACATACAAATAGGATACAAATTGGTTAGTAATTCATTTCTTATTTGTAGAATGACTGAGGAATTTATAGGTTGAGAGCTTTAAGACGATTTAATAAACAAACCGTGGAAAAAAATAAAAAGATTGCACTTAAATTAAGTAGCTGTTTTTATAGCAATTTATAGTTTTTTTAATTTATTTTAAAATTTTAATTTAAGATATAACAGTTTTAATTAATAATTCATTATTATTAATATTTTTGTAATAAAAACAATCAAGCAATAGTGTTATTTTATTAAATATACATACAAAATCAACTTGCAATGGACTTAATCTTTTCAATTTCTACCACCAACTGTTGGATCTGTAATAAATAAAATAAGAGCAAAGGAAAATGATATAAAAAAAAAATATATTCAAAATACTTTAAAGTTGTAAAGACGAGGTCAGTAGTGAAAATATATTTTATTTTTACTTGTTGCCGATATTTCGGTACTGTTTGAGTATAATCATCTGGGCTTGTAAAAAATAATTTGTATTAACCACCGACTTTAAAATTATTGTCGTTTCCTTGACTTCGTCTGTTATTAAAAAATACTTTATACGAAAAATCGTTTTAAAATAAAGAAATATAATTCTTGAAAGTATGTCTCACATATACGATTTTTCAGTATCTTGTTTTTTTTATTATCAGTACGGCTGTTAATAAAAACTAAAAGTATTTAATATTTTACCTTTTGAGCATGTTTCTCTTGTACTTCTGCACTAGCGGACTTAAGAAAGCCTTCATTTTCCATACGCATTTGATAACGTGTTAACTCAGATTCTAGTTTCTGCAATTTTTTGTTATTTATCTTATTTGCTGATGTCTTATCTGCCTTAGATTTATACGAATCGTTAGTTAAAATTTCTACAAAAAAATTATATTTAAAAAATTATATATGTATTTAAAACTCTAGAAATTACATCAAACGCACTCACCAAAACTACATAAATGACCAGCAGTTGAAAAAAAATTAAATTCCTTATTTGTTTTTGTATTTTCAGTTAACATTTTCAAATGCACTCCACTGACTAAAGTTAAAGCTTGTATTTCTTTCGCATGATCTTGTAACAATGACAAAGCTTCTTCGTTATGGGCGAAAAGTCTTAATTGAGGATCATGTTTTTTTGATATAGTATGATAACTCTTAAGTTGTCTAACATTTTGACAAATATCCAAAATAGCATTAATTTCTTGTTCTAATTGAGGATTGTGAAACTTATTCAAATCTATTTCGATGTTTTGAGGTAAATATTTCAATAGCTCTTCACTTATAAATGGCGTAAAAGGACTCATGGCCTGTAAAGACCAACTTAAAGCTGAGGCTAAGGTGGCACAGTGTATATAACCTTCGGATTTTTGTAAATTAATATTAGTTTTACAGGTTTCCTAAATTAACATTTGAATTACAACAAATTTCAGATAGAAAAAAAAATACAAATAATCAAACTTACCAAATACACATCACATAAGTTATTGTACAGAAATTGTTTCAAAGCATGTGTGGCAGCATGTAAATTATAGTTTTCAAAGCTTTCATTGCAACGTTTTAATGTTTCGGCCAAACGACTTAAAATCCAAGAATCCCATTTTGTTAAAGGTACATTATTCATTGATTCCACCTCATTTAAAGGCATTTTTAAACGTTCCCCTGCTCCTAAGGTAAATCTTGTAGCTTGCCATATTTTATTAAGAAATAGTTTATTGGTGTGACACTCATTAACATCAAAATTGATAAAATGACTTTTGATGTTGTGACTACACAGGGTAAAGCGTAAAGCATCAGTACCACATTCTTGAATACCTTGGGGAAACAAACGTTGCAAACCTTTTAGAGATTTTTGTAATTCTGCAGCACTTAAGATGCCCGCTTTGTAGAAAGTTTTTACGTCCTCTTGTAATGACTAAGTGTGATTAATTTAAAAAAAAAAAACTATTATTTAAAATTATAGTCCTTAAACTTTTTCCAATAGAAAACCTATCAATAAGTTATTGTATATAAAACCTCTTTATCAATTTTATAACTATCCAAAAAAATTACCTCTAGCGATGCTCCTTGTACAACTTGCTGAGGCGTCACTACATTTCCAAGACTCTTGGACATTTTACGACCATGTGCATCACAGACTATTCCATTTAAAAGTACTTTTTTAAATGGAGCGGTACCGGTAAATTTTAAACCCAACATTACCATTCTGGCTACCCAAAAAAATAAAATATCATGACCAGTTTCCATAACATCTAAAGGATAATCTTTTCTGAATTCTTCTGAAGGCCAATTTGAAGCGGAGAATGGTAGCAAAGCTGAAGAAAACCACGTATCTAAAACATCTAAGTCCTGAGTTACTGTAATTGAGGATGAATTTAAAACAATTTGTGCTTTATTTAAAGCTTCTTCATTAGAATGAGCTGCAACCCAAGTGGATTCATTTGTTGTGTTGTCCACTGCCTTATAAGCAGGAATTTGATGACCCCACCATAACTGACGTGATACACACCAATCGTGACAATTTTCCAACCATTTTTGCCAATCAATTTCAAAATTAGCTGGTATAATCTGTAAACGGCCACTTAAAACTTCGGCCAAAGCCTCATCAGCCATAGGCTGGCAGTGTAAAAACCATTGTTTCCTTAACATATATTCGATAACGTCTTTAGATCGCGAACATATTGGCAATTGCATGACGTGATCTCGAACAGATTTCAAAAGTTGCAACTCTCCCAGTTTTTGTAGAATTTTTTCACGCGCCTTAAAGCGTGGCAATTGAGCAAATTGTTTGTATTCCTGACTAATTACACCTGTGGGGGTGAATACTTGTTTAGCTTTAAGTAAGTGCCTTGAGGCTAATTCGAAATCGTTGCGGTCGTGGGCTGGAGTGATTTTAACAGCACCAGTACCGAATTCAGGATCAACCGTTACATCGAATACCAGTGGAATAGGTTCTTCACGGAAAGGATGCCATAATAGAACCTCCGGCATATCACGATACTTTTTATAACGCTCATCGGTGGGATGCACAGCTACAGCCACATCACCTAATAAAGTTTCTGGTCTGGTTGTAGACACAGTTATTGTTTCATTGTCACTTCCAAAAACTTTATAATTGATATCGTAAATACGGCCAAACGTGATATTTTTGTCATAGCCGGGTACAGCAATTTCCGTAGCACATTTAATGTCCACCGTTTCCACTTCAATATCAGAAATGGCAGATCCTAAGGCACAAGACCAATTAACTAGAGACTCCTTTCGTCTCATAAGACCCTCTTCAAAAAGGCGTATAAAGGCATCATTGACTGCATACGCCTGACGCTTTAAAATTAATCATTTTATAACAATTATCAATTAAATAAAGTTTTGTCCAACCTTGTCCATTGTAAAGTACTCTCGATCCCATGATAACGAACACCCCAACTTACGCAAATCATCTGTTATGGCATAACTTTTTTCTTGTTTCCACTTCCATACTTCTTTTAAAAATTCTTCGCGCCCAATTTGATGTCTAGTTACTCCTTTCTCTTTTAACAATTTCTTCTCCACCACCACTTGAGTTGCAATACCGGCATGATCTGTTCCGGGTATCCATAATACTTCATAACCCATTTGACGTTTTTGACGACAAATAACATCCTGTACTGTGGCCATTAAAGCATGACCCAGATGTAAATTTCCCGTAACATTTGGTGGAGGCAGCAGCATGCGAAACGTTCCCGGTTTACATTTACCTTTCGTCTTGGAAGTTGACTGTGGATTACTCTTTTGGCATTTATAAATTTCCACAAGTTTTGGCTGATAACCCGATGCTAAAGTGGCTGTTTATTAGTAAGAACATTTTTTCACTTTGATTTTTATCAATGAAATTTAATGTGTCATTACCCAAATTTGAAGCCCATTGCTGCCGGCTTTGGTGATTTATGGTATATTCGTATTTTATATATTTTTGTTTATTTAAATTTCGTACCATTTCTAAAAACTTAATCATTTTTTTAATATGTTTCTAGTAAAATTTTACGGTATCAGAGAATAATACAACAGCTGTAACTGTAGCAGTGTTGCCAGTAAAGAATTTGACAATAGCATATGACTTTGTCGCAAATTATACATTTGAACGTTGTGAAGATAGCAACGATTAATAGCAACGCCGGGAATAAAACCAAGGATAATTTAAGGGCTTAAAAGTAAACAATTTTGGGAATCTAGTGGCAATGAGTTAGCAGCCATTTTAAAAATTTTTTAAAAAGGTAATTTATCATCGATTTTAATAAAGTAATCCTAGCCATGAAAAATACCACTTAAAGATTAAAAAAAAATCTATTTTTAAAAGATCTTCAGAGCCGTTCCAGAGAAAAGTGGGTTCATCCAAAATGGTAAAATGTTTTGCTGATTTATCCCATGGAACACGGGCTTTTGCACAGTATAAACTGTATATATTCTGAAAGCTAAAAGTTTTCCGGACAAAAAGAGCGATGCGTGCAAAAATCGTTCGTTCTGCTCCCGAGATATCTGGGTTCATCCGAAATGGTCAGTAAAATGCTTTGCTGAATTATCCCATGGAAAACGGGCTTTTGCACAGTATAAACTGTATATATTCTAAAAGTTAATAGTTTTCCGGACAAAAAGAGCGATGCGTGCAAAAAATCGTACGTTCTGTTTCCGAGATATCTGGGTTCATCCGAAATGGTCAGTAAAATGCTTTGCTGATTTATCCCATGGAACACGGGCTTTTGCACAGCATAAACTGTATATATTCTAAAAGTTAATAGTTTTCCGGAGAAAAAGAGCGATGCGTGCAAAAAATCGTCCGTTCTGTTCCCGAGATAACTGGGTTCATCCAAAATCGTTAGTAAAAAGCTTTGCTGATTTATCTAATGGAACTCAGGCTTTTGCACGGTATAAACTGTATGTATTCTGAAAGTTTATAGTTTTCCGGACAAAAAGAGCGATGCGTGCAAAAATTCGTCCGTTCTGTTCCCGAGATATCTAGGTTCACTGACCATTTTGGATGAACCCAAATATCTTAGGAACAGACCGAACGATTTTTTGCACGCATCTCACATTTTGTCCAGAAAACGATTTACTTTCACGAGATATTTGGGTTCACTGACCATTTTTTGGGTTCACGAACGATTTTTTACACGCATCGCTCATTTTGTCTAGCAAAGAAATTTACTTTCTGAATATATACAGTTTATACCGTGCAAAAGCCTGTGTTCCGAACGATTTTTTGCACGCATCTCCCATTTTATTCCTAAAAGTTTGTCATTACGTTTGTAATTTCTAAAATATTGATCGTGCACCCTATAAAGTATATATATTCTGGGTCATTATGAAAAGCGAAGTTCAAATCCGGTTGTCCGTCCGTCTGTCTGTTGAAATGGGTTTTCCGCAGCCCCCAGAAATGATGGGGGCTTGGTTGGTGAATATTTCTGGTAGGTATTCTTATCATAATTTTGCTATTGAAATTCAGCCAGATCGGTCCAAAAATCGCTGTGATATGAGCAAAAAAACCTCTAATTTTTTCCAAAAATCCCGTGTTGCTGTTGTATTTTTATTACTTTTTTTCTGCATATCTGGAGAACGGCAAGAGCCAAAGTTTCCAAATTACATATAATCATTTAACATTTAGGTTATCAATATACACCATCCCACAAAATGTAGGCGGGACTGGAGAAGTGGGCGTGGTACCTTTAGTAGAAAGTATTTTCAAAAAATTTCGGAAAAATCGGTTTAGATACGGAAAAGTTAAGGCCAAAATAATTTTTTTTAAATACGCTTTATCGGGAACCATTGATCTTCCCGAGTGCAACCTTTATAGTTAAAATTAATGGAACATTTCTTCTTAAACACGTCGGTACATAAATCTGTCAAATCGGTTAAAAATGGCTGAGTTATAACCGAAATACTGAATTTCCAAAAATTACTCTTTTTTTATAATTAAGTTTCTTAAAATATATACAAGTATATATAAATGTAAATGGTAAAATTCTTCATTAACGCGTAGGTATATAAAACTATCAAATCGGTGAGTAAAATACTCATAAAATGGGCTAAAAACATCAAAATTTTTAGTGGAACTTATTTTTTAAAAAATTCGGAAAAATCGTTCAAATTCAAAAAAGTAGTGCCCAAAATTAAAATGTTTACCTACTTTCGGAAACCATAGATCTTCCCGAGTCCAGGCTTTATAACTCTTTCATCTAAAACGCGTCGGTATATAAATCTGTAAAATCGGATAAAAAATGGCTGAGTTATAACCGAAATACTGAATTCCTAAAAATGGGCGTGGCACAAGATATAATTATCTTTAGAATGGTGTTTACATAACTTTTTGTTCTTATTGCACCATGGTGAAGGGTATATAAGATTCGGCATAGCCGAATATAGCACTCTTACTTGTTAATTTGCGCTAACTATTTTTATTAAAAATATTAGTTATTTTTAATTCCCTTTTTAAATTCCTAAGTTCGACGCTATCTTTTTTGTCTAATTTTGGAAATCCCTATAAATGCTTTTGCTCTTGACATCTTTATCATTTTTTACACAAACAAAATGCGTGTTGTTTTTTTATTGATGGAGTGTTGTAGTAGAGCGCAGACCTACTAATTGGGCCATGAGCTGGAGGTCCACACCATTCATTATACGCTTTCTCGCTGCCTACGCAGCAGTCAAAATGTAGAATCTGCATAAAAGCGTAGGATGCCTTAAGGCGTTGAATGCAAAACGTAGGTTTACTTTCTACGTCACAAGCACACAAGCAGCGTTCAAACCAATTAAGCGGCTCATACTCTTGCAATAAAATTGTACAATCTTACGTATTATACAATTATATCGCCAATGTGTATGTGATATTCGAAGGTGGCACAATGTATTGGAAACAATCAAAAGACTTTTGATTTTTATTGCACAACAAAGAGAAAGTGAAATGTGTTGGCAACATTGTACAATGCTGTTTTTGTTATTTCAATAGGTTATGTTAACCTTTTTATTGAATGAATGAAACCATTGTGCGACTTATTGCATAATATAGGACAAAATGGAAGTGGCGAATATCATTTACAATAATATTGCAAGTGTATGGGCCGCTTTAGCTGATTTACTTGGTGACCACACGATCAAGTTTTGCCTTTCAATTCCTCTCAATTTGCAATACACTCTCACTTTTTTAATAACACACTCACACTTTTTAAATTGACCACGAGATTGCTTTCAATTTCACCTCTCCATTTGTTTGGCAATTTTACTATCAATTTAACTGCTGATTACATGTTAGTCTTTATAAATTGTTTTTTTTACGACATCTTGAAAGTAAATTGCTTACAAATTGAGTGCAGCCTACGTCACAGCTTTCAATTTTTGTAAATTTTGACAAGCAGTATATGTAAAAGACTATCAAGAACAACTTGATCGTGTGGCCACAGGGTTAGACAAATAATGCTGTTTTTGTTATTTCTATAGGTTATGTTCACCTTTTTATGGAATGAATGAAACCATTCTGCAACTTATTGCATAATATAGGGTAAAATGGAAATGGCGAATATCATTTACAATAATATTGCAAGTGTATGGGCCGCTTAAGCTGATTTAGACAAATACAATTTTATTTTTACTTGTGTTAATGCCTCAAAAAAAAGCGTTACATGTAACTTGAAACTTATAACGCAAGTAAAGCATGAAAAAATCCATGAAGGAAACGCGTGGTGTAGACCTCCAGCTATAGAATATATTTGACCTGCATAACGAAGACGAATTCACTATAAAGCAACACTGCTTTTGTGGTCCGATCTTGGGTCTGATTATCAAAAATATTGTTAGTTAACAAAGATGTTTGCTTGCATAAAAAATTGTAGTTTGTAAACAAACTATGACAACCCGACAAAAAAAATTTTTTCCGTACTTTTTCATATTAAAAATACCGCAGTACACCCGCGTTGTTTTCAGTACTTTTTTATCATCTCTTCACTTTTTAACTGTGATATCATGGTGGAATAAGCAGGTGGAATCGTTACGGCAACAAATACAACATTACAACAAAAATGGAAATTACATCACCGTTTACGTCAAAAAATATTTTCAACAAAAATCAAAGCTTGCCGCTGAACGTGATAAATTAATAAATGTATAGCCAATTTTTATTTAATTATGGTCAATATCTTATTTATTTTAATTTAATATTATCAAAAACTTAAATAAAACACAATAATCACAGCACAAAACGTGGACTTTTTGTAAACATAAACAAAACTTGACATAAACCTAGACAAACAATGCAAGAGCAAAAAATCGTCATGTTCATGCCCTGAACAGCTGTGAAAATTGTCAAAAAGATTATTCTAGCAGTTTGCACGGTTGCATTTTAATGTAAAATCTTCTCCACTCCCATTTACATTAAAATGCAACCTTCAGCCTTTACAGAGGCAAGACAATATTAAAAAAAAAATCGGTTCATCTTAAAAATACCAAAATAAGTTGGTATCAACTTTATTTAAAATATATTATAATGTAACATATCATAAGTGTTTATATTAGCACTATTGTTTTTCACTTTAGAACAATTTAGCACTTTTTTTTTGTCGATTTAGCACTTTTAATTTGAATTCTTCTGGCAAGCCTGCTCGTATTTTTAATTTTGTAACGAACAAGTCAAGGTATATTTATATATTTATAGCTATAAATATACCTCGGAACAAGTTTTGCAACTCTCCTACTCAATTGTTTTTTATGTTAAATTTCTAAACAAAATTTGATATTTCCACATTTTCCAAAAATCCCCAAATACCCGCTCGCGAAGATTTTTCACAATCTAATGTTTAAAAACCCCAATTTGGGGCAAATCTTCTTATATGGCAGCACTGTTTTCTTGTGTGAAAAACATATAAAAAAGAAGACGTAACAAAAATTTGTCCGGATAATTTCTTGAAAAGAAAAATTTTTAAATATTAGTAAATGTTTGGAAAAATAACAATAAACATTAAAAAATATACAATATTATGAAAGGATGAAAAGAAACAACAAATTCGCTAAAAAATAAAATGTTTTAAATAGAAAAGAAAACAAAAAACTACATACATACATATGTACTTACCAAAGAAAAAGAAGAAAGAAGGTAAAAAGTGGGTTATTTTATTTATATTTTTGGTAGAAAATGTGAATATTTAAGGATAATAAGTATGAATTTAGTTAGGACTAGTTTTAATTATTTTGTTTAAAATAAAAAAGATTATTTTTTTTTCAATTGGAAAAAATGGTATGTTTGTTTGTTTGTTACAAAACAAAATGTCAAATTAGAAAATGCAAAAACGTAAGAAGACAGCGCAGGTGCGTATTAAAGGGTCAAAAGAGAAGCAACGAAATGATTGATTTTTCCCTACATAAAAATTACTTACAATTAGTTTGTTGAAAAATTTTACAGCATTCGCATGATAAACGCGCTAATTTTTATACGAAAAAACGAATTAAATAAAAAATTTTACAATTAAAAAAAAAAAAAAACAATTTGTAGAAATAATTAAAAATAAACTGTGCTTAAAACCTACTTGTTGTTTAAATAAAAAAAATTAGTACTTATAGAGCGCGTGTCAAAATAATTTCAAAATTAAAGTTAAAAAAAAAAAATTTTAAGAAAAAACTTATTTTTTACACGAGCGACAGAAAAAAACGATTTTTATATCCAATTAACTTTCCTACTTAATTTTTAAAACATTTTTATTTCTCAACAATAGATATTTATATGTAAAAGTCTGCTAATTTGGAAAAAATTATGTAAAAAACTAGGGGTTTTAAAAAAATCTTTCTCTATTTTTTTTATTAGAGAAAAAATTTTCATGGAAGTGTATAAAAAAGAAAAACAAGATTAAATCACCTGAATTTTTTACATCACAGAATTAGCAAAAAAAACAAGAAAATGGAAGAATTCGTTTAAAAAAAATTAACAAACCCCCCTTTAGAACGAAAAAAACGGAACTTAACCTAAAAATAAACGAAGTGAGTAAAAGCAAAAATTACCAAAAACAACCCCACTCTCCTTTTTTACTATTTATTTTTCCTTTCTGCGTTTGTCTTTTTCGTTTTATTTATTTATGTCTCTGTTAATGTTTACATACCTATAAAAAGTTCTTATTTTGCAAAGAAAAGTTATAAAAAAGAACTAAATAAAAAAAATAAACAAATAAAACTGTCTAAAATTGTATTTAATAAACAAATCTAATGACGACTGTGATTGTTTTTGCAAATTTCTGTATTGTTTTTGTTTTTATTATTTTATAATTTTTTATGTTGATCACTTTTTCATACTTATTTATAAATTATGTATTATTTTTTATAACTTCAGAATTTGTTACAAATGTGACATCCATGTTACGGGTGTGAACTAAAATACATATTTTGTAAAGCAACACAAATTTGCACATAATCGATCTAATTAATAACCGATTATCAAACATATCGCTAAGTCAAAAGCATATACATACATACATATGTATGTAGGTATTTTAACCATAAATCATTGAAAATTTTTTTTGAGCCAAATTCTGAATCAATTAAAAATATCTATTATTATGGAAACGATTTTTTAGTGGTCAGTTCTTATTTACCTTAACGCTCATATTAGTATTTCTTCATAACTTACTACTTTAAAAATCTGTTTCTGCAAATTTTACATAAAGGATGTGTGTGAAATGGTAGCAAAGTTCTATGGTGAATTCAAATTGTCAATATTTTCTACGCTAATGTCAAAATTTATACTAGCCCCCAGGGCAAGGCGAATTCAACTACAGGTGGTGTCGGAAATACAACAATCCAAAAACAACAGAAACAACATAGGGTTTTTTGCATTGCATTGTTAGTGCCATTAGCTCGAAATGTCAACCATTATTAGCAAAACACTAACAAATCAAAACAAATAAGCCCGAACTGTCAAAATCAGATGCCGTTTCGACACCACCTGTAGTTAATTCGCCTTGCCCCAGGGCTAGTGAAATTTTATTTACCTCAACAGTGTCAAAAATTTACTTCCATGAGTACTTTGCTACCGTTTCACACACACCCAAACATGCAATAAATAATTCTACACAATTGCCTTAGAAAGGGTCCTCATGAAATTGCTTAAAAAGTGGCAATTTTGCATTTTTACGCCCTCGCCAATGAACTATTAAAAAATTGTATTGAAATTCATTTATAAAACTAAATTTGCGTTAATTCGAATTGTACATGTAATAATACAGGCACCTCCACAGAAAAGCTCTCTTTTTTTAAGTTACGCCATCAAGCAATTAAGATCGTATTTTAGATCCATTTTGATCAAATATTTCCTCTCTCACTAAATCGACTTTATCATGAGTGTCGTTGTTGTAGTCGAAAATCAGTCGTTTAAAAAAATTTTTTATCACGATTGTTGTAAACGACAGAAATACAACAAACTTTCTATGTGTTTTACATTCTCACTGTCGTAATTTATGTTGATATCGAACGACTACGACAACGGCTGTTGCAACAAGGCCGAATATTTCTTATGCCAGATTTTCGATAACTTTTCGACATCGACACAATATGCTTAGAAAATACCAAGCTAACTTCGAGTGGTGTTGGTGTCGACTTGATGTGACGAAGACTAAAAACTGGCATACGACATCGACAGCGAATTTCATAACAGGGGTAAATATACTTTTCATAGTTGGGGGTAGTGCACTAAATATTGATTTTAAGCAGCAGTGCACTGAATAAAAGTACAAAAAAATAGTTTGCATTCTTTTTTATCAGCTTTAGTAATGATTGTTATTTTTTTACATACCACAAAAAAAATTTTGTGATATTTGCTATAAACTGATGATTGTTTTTGTTTTAAATCAAACAACATTTTTAGAGTGCAACATTTTTAAACATCACTACCACTCATGTTTAGTGAGGCTGCAAATTTTAAATTCATCACTCAACATCAACAAAATGATTGCAATATTTTTGCACTATACCCATCTATGATACATAAATTATTTTTTGAGAATTAATTTAAAATGCTTGTTGCCTTGCTTTAAGCGATAATATTTCACAAATAACAACTTCTTTGAATAATCTGAGCAGTTTAGTCTTTCGGCTTAACTTAAAGCATTTTTAAAAACAAATTTTACTTTTACACACAAACTTTAACTTTTTGCGTTTAATTTTTTTATTTTTGTATTACAAACTGACATAAAAACTTTAAAATAGCTGTCAGAAATTCTCATGCCCATACATTTTGTTTGAATCATTCATAAATACCGCGGCGTCAACGCTTTGCAATTGGAAAATCCGATTTTGACAGCGCGTTTAATAGTGAAGTTGGCCGCTATAGTTAATAAATACTTGCAATTTAGCTATTTTTTTTGTCAATCTAGTTGTTTTTTCTCTTCTTTTTATTTCTTTTATGTGGGTTTTATTAAATAAGAAAGTTAACACTACTGTTTGTGACACAACGTTGACGCTCTTGTTTAGGTATGGCATATCGGCGTAAAAGCTAAGCAGGAGAAAACGTTTCGCCTTCCGCTCTTGTTTAGGTACGGCTGTTAGAGGCAGTCGTGGTTTTTTGATCATATCACAGCCATTTGTGAACCGATCAGGCTGAATTTCAATAGCAAACAATTCCGGACCATATGTGATTTATACAACGGTCATAAACCCTCATATCTGGGGTCTTTAAAAACGCCAATTCAATGGACATACCTATTGAAAAATAACATATTTTTGATAAGAAATACCGTCGTATTATTATTCTCCAGCTGACAAATAAAAAAATGCAGATTATTATATGTGGGATTTTTTTTTTTAAATTAAAAGTTTTTAGTAATAAGTATAAATAACTTCTCACTTACATATGTATATATTCAACGCAATTATAATTTAAAATTCCTTAGAAGTTTTCTTGTTAATTGACTGAGATGCAGAAAAGTTAAAATACTTCCGCGATTTCTGGAAATAAAAAAGATCCCGAAAAAAAATCACATAACAGTCTCATATAAACAAATTTTTCTGATACTTTTTGCTTCATTTTTATCAGTGTAAACAATTTTAGGCGAAACTGCTGATTGCCAATTTTTGTTGTGTTTAATCCATTTTAATTGTTTTTCTTTGTTCTAACTTGATTTAAATTTCTATAATTATCCCATTCTATTTTTTTGTAGACTACACGTTTCGAACACATATTTATGTACATAAGTACATTTTTGTTTTAATTAAATTTGTTTTACCTACACGATACTTTAATAAGTTTTTTAAGTCATTGGGTATTGTACAATTTTGCAATACACTTACATAAATTTTTAATAAAAATATATATATTTTTTTTCAAAAAGTACATAACGTATGCCGAATGAAATATGCACTGATTTTCAACCATCAGTGCAAAATGTAATATAAAAACAAAATATGGAAAAAGTAACGGCACTATCCCTATATCTATTTGGCTAGAGATCATTTCAATGAATTGATAATAAGTAGAAAAAATATCATAAAACGAATCGGAAGGTTGTAAGTTGATTTGTAAATTTTGTGAAATCCTCATAAAGAAAATTTGAATTTTTCGTCACTTCTGAAATCCAAATTGAAAAATCTTTTGTTTATAAGACAGTAAAAGCTATCAAAAGTAAAAACCGTTTAATAGAAAACGACGATCCGGTAAAAAATTTTGATACATTCAAACTTTTAAGGCGAATTTGAAAAGAAATTTTTATAAATAGGAATAGGAACCAAGAAACTATACTGTTTTATCACTCAAATTAAATGGATGTTATAGAAAATGCACACAAAGGTGATTCAAGAGGCTATCCGTAGGGTGCTTCAAAATATGAAAAAAGCCCATCGATGTGGATAGATATCTTTTTGTAATATAAGTTTAAGTTGTGTATTTGAACAATTGCATATTAACTAAGATTTTTTAATACCTGATATAAATTTTTTATTACTGCAGATGTGTCAGTCCATATTTTATTCCGCATACGTTAGAAATTTGCTTAATAGATGTATTTAGGGAATATTTTTTGATTTAATTTTTAATGTTGTCTCGTTGGAAAAAAACTTTGAACATGAACTCAAATTTTAATTTAATTGTAATGCTTAAATTGCGGTACGGTTATACGTTTTATTTTAAAAATTACTTTTTAATCCTTATTTCATGAATTTTTATTTTCGCTTAGAAAATAAAAGTCATTTTCTGAGTTTCATTTATTCTTCAGAAAAAAGTTCTTTCTTGATTTTTATTTATTCCCCTCAGGCTGGGTTTTTGAGATTTCAGTTAAACTAGGTTTAGTTAATCTGAAAACAGTTTGTATACAAAATTTTGACGAAACAGCTTAGTTTTGCTTAAAATGTTGGTCTTTAATGAAATAAAAAAATCCCATTTTGGCGGAAAAATCCGAGTTTAAGACAGTTATGTTATACGTAGGGAAAAATCCCTATTCGTAGGCCGTAGGGAAAAAAGCACAGATTTTTTAAACCATTAAAAAGTAGGTACTTTTCAAAAATGTGGTAAAACTGTATATCATTGGCAATATTTTTCGATTTGTGAAATCATAATAATAAAATTGTTGATAGGGCAACATTACAAATTAATAAATTTCTTTGAGTGATCGCTTGCCGCCATTTCAACTTGGATTTAAAGGTAAATTCGTGAAACTCTCTTTTATAAGAATGGAAATGCTTTGAGTTTAATTTTTTAAAGCAATAAATAGTAAATGTTCTAAAGACGGGAATCAAAAAGTCAAAATAAGCTATCTTTGATTTATCACTGCCACATGCCAATACAGATAGCAAAAGGTTTTTTTATCTTTCATTGATGTAAATTTTTGGACTGCTTTTTTATTTTTAGCCAATCTTTTTATTTGATCGGCAATGAATCGTATATGAATCCTTTTTCAATCGCTCAAGTGATAGATCATCAAAAGTGATCATTTAGGTGATTTTTACAAAAAATGATCACTTTTTACAATTTTTGCAAATAGGACAAATGGCATAGCATAGTCGAGTAGAGCATGAAAAAATGAAGAACCATTATATATTTTTGTTCGAAATCGCGTAAAAGTTTTCGCATAAACGCATTTAATTTCCCATTTAAATTCGCGATTTGCTTTATTATTAAATTTAGAAATTTTAATAAATAGTATGTGTGTAAAAATGTTTAACATTGGTGTGCTGGAAATCGTAAACGTAAAACGCAAGAATTTTAAAAGTCGTTTTTAATAAGATTTCTGTAATAAAAGAATTTTGTGACAAATATTTCTCTATTAAACCCAATTTTATTACAAAAATTATAAAAATTAGATTCAGAGTGTATTAAAAAAATTTCCAAATTCTTGCGTTTTCGATTTCCAGCACAAGATTTCCTGTACAAGAGTGAAAAAAGTGTGACATGCAATACTTATATGAACTGGTCCAAATACTTAAATATTTATAAAAAATAAATATTTTCCACACTACAAAAATGATTGTCCAGCTTTCCAAAGCAAATGAATGCTTTCTAAGACATTGGGTCAAAAAACCATCAGCTATTCAAGAAGTTCTGCGCAGCAACTTCTGCGCAGAATGTACAAACAAATTGTGCAAGACAATTTGCTATTGTTTAAATCGTCACATACTTTAAATTTAAAACTAATCTCATATAACAATTGAAAACATTTAATTTTTTTAAAATAAAAATATTAAAAAAAAACATCTTTTTTTTAGAACTCACGTTTGGCGCAGAACATTTTTAAACCCTAGTCACCTAAAAAAGTAATATTCATTACTAGTACAATATTTGCCACCATGTTGGGCAAAATACATGGTTTGCGGTATTTAAAATACAAAATACTTGCTGGTCATGTATTTAAAATACAAAATACTTGCACGTCATGTATTTAAAATACAAAATACTTACACATCTGTATGTATTTAAAATACAAAATACTTCAATTTATTGTACGTATTTCAAATACAAAATACAAAACACTTCCGCGTCATGTACATGTATGTATTTAAAATACGAAATACACCATTTTTATTCAAACCAAAAAATACATTAGATAAAACTAATAAACAAAACAATTGTTTCCTTTCATAAATATCAGATTTTTGAATGTAGCATCAGGCAAACAGTTTCTTGTTGGAGAATAAATAAAACCTGATGAAGAAAATAATCTTTCTACAGGTCCTGATAAGCACTATTTTTATGTATTTAAAATAAAAATACAAACTACTTTTATTTATTGTAGGTATTTAAAATACAAAATACTTGCTGGACATTTAATAAAAATACAAAATACTTGCACGTCATGTATTTAAAATACAAATACATAATACGTATTTGTATTTTAAATACATATATTTCAAATACATGTATTTTAAATACTGCCCAGCCCTGCCGCCATGTTATGCCAATTTTTTCGAAACAATTAGTTAATATGCCTAATGTACAGCTAATGGATAGCTAAGGTAAAATGTAACAAGAAAATACAATATAATAGTCTGGTAGTGTATAAAAGTCATTCCTAAAAATTTAAGGAATAGAAACTATTACAAAAAAGCTTTATAAAATACATAACTGAAATGTAACTCATAGAATAAATTCGAAAAATAAAAAATGTTAAATATAATATAAAGTAACCTACGAAAGGGATAATTCCCAGTTTCTATTTTATTTGTATTGATATTATATCGGACGAAATTTACTACACCTGCTAAAAGTGATATTTTTTCATCATATACCTGACTAATAAATAAAGAAAATAATTATAATTTAGTTTTTAAATTTTAAAGCTTGTACATTAGTAGCTTCTTTGCCACAAAATAACTTAAGTTAAAACTCTCGCACAAATAATTACCTTGTTGTGTTTTTGCGATTTTGCTTTTTCGCAAGATATCAACTTTTCGTGTGAATACTTTTATAGTTTTCTATAGGCTTTACTCAGATATTTCTTTTGTTATTTACTTACAAGTTTTTAATTAAATTGTATACTGGCGTGACACTTCTTTCACTTTTATTTATGGAATTTTACAAATATAAACATACATATATCTAAAATTTATCAAATTCTTTGCTACTCATGTTTTTTCACCTGAGGGTTTACCGCGTATTTCGATTCAAAAGAAATAATTTACGAGTTCGAACAATTTGTATTGTATATTACGATTTTCGTACTCGTTTAAAACGATGGCCGAGTTCTATTTTTAATCAAACAGGGAGTTACTGTTTTGAAAGGGATTTTTTTTGTTCTTAATAAAGTATTAGAAAACTTCCGTTTATTCGCCCTTAGGGCTCGCTTATGTAATTGAAGAAAAATAAAATAAATAAATAATACCGAAAATCGTATTAAACAGTTCAAATTGTTTGAACTCGTAAATTATTTCTTTCGAATCGAAATACGCGTTAACACCCCTGATTACTTAACTTATTTTAAGAATCATTTAAGAAACAAAGTATATAAAAAAAGAAAAAAATAAAAATTTCTTTATAAAACATTTTAATTATAGAAATAGCCATTTTAACATAAATTTTATTATAGTTGTTTTAAATATTTTTTGCAATTGAGGGCATTTTTTTATTGTCCGAGATTTTTTTTTTTGTTTACGCTACGATTATAAAAGTTAACTTTAATTTTTGATTTCACTGCTTTTTTGTAGTAGGGGTTGTTTAACTTTTTATCTATCGTCTGTTGGCAATAGCTGCGGGGTGAAGTAGGTACAAATATGTACATATTCTCCCACGAAGAGTAATATTAGATAATTGTTAAAAAAAAAATGATAATTGAAAAATAAAAATAAAACTAGAAAATAGAATCATTAGAAAAGCGTGCTCAACAAATATTTATTTGTAAAATGTAACTGAATTTGATCTCTTATTATTTTAATTCTCACACCATCATGGTGAAGAGGGTATTATGTGTTTGTGCTGATGTGTGTAACACATTTAAAAATATGTGTTAGAGAAATATGGGTCTATATATCGATCGACTCTGATTCACTTTTTGAGTCGATCTACCAATGTCCGTCCTCATGGCTGCTTGTCTGTTCATGTACACCTTGTCCAGAAAGTACAGATTGCAATTTTAATGATAAGTTGATGAAAGTTTGTGCATACGTTTTAATTGTTAAAATGTTGAGAATAGGTCCTTAATTTCACATGCCCCCCATACAAATTTCTTTCTGGAGTCGAGTTTTTCTTATCCTAAACTATCTTACATCGGTATTTATATTATAATTGATTGAACAAATTTGTTGCACGGTTAGGTCTAGAATTATCCATATTTCCTCTATAAATCTCCTCTCTTAGATCGCTTTAAGACAAACAAATCTTAAAAAGATGTATTTATGTAGATAACATTTGACACAAAGAACTTTTATATTAATCATAGCTTCATGACATAATTTGGTTCTGGTAGGCCCATGACTACCAATGGGTCCTATAAAAAGTACAAATAAATGTATGTTTTTCTATAACCTGCCGTCAGACAATTCGTATGTTTTTTCCAGTGATTTGTTGTTTTTTATAAAAACTCACTTTGACAAAAATGCAGGCAACAAAAAAGCAGTTAATAATTTTAAAGTAAAATCACTTGCTCAAACAAACACATATTCTCAACAGTAAATACATAAATGGTAGTAACATAACTTTTATAACCGAACATACACACAGATACCCGAAAATTAGAGCACTGTTTCGTGTGCAATAACAAAAACTACAATACTTACTGACAATGATAAAGTTAAACATAATGATGATGTTTGTGGCGTTGGTATGAATGATACAGACAAAGATGATGACGATGTGCACTCAAACGTTGAGGTAAACAATGAAAACAGACCAACAAACCAACCAACCAATCCATCCATCCAACAAATTAATAATAATAGAGCGCGCATGGCCCAAATTTTTACATACTTTAAAAAACAACAACAATTACAAACCAAAATTTTCAATACTGTGCATTTTAAATTTTCTTATTTTATTTTCTGTTTGGAAAAACTATGACTTTTTTAAAAAAGGGTCGTTATTATAGTTTTTTTATTTTGGCTCTTCTTTTAAATTGCATTTCTTAATAATAATATTTTGTTATTATAATGCGTACGTCTAAAAGTCTCTATTTTAGATAAGTAGTACACATGACATTTTGGAAAATTCAATCTTAATATTTCAATATGCAACAACAAAGGATGTATATGTCAATAACATACATGCATATGTACGTAAATACTAGGGGGTTCAGTCGATTAATTTTTGTTCGATTAATCGAACAATTTTAGAAAAATAATTGTTCGAATAATTAAAAATGGCTAATTTCGATTAAAAGATTAATCGAAGAATTATACCGATTAATCGAATAATAATAATCAGGCCTGTTCTGAAAATCACTTTAACTCAAATCACGTGATTTCAAATCACATGTGCCTACTAAAATCACACGTGTGATATTTTAGTGTCCCGTTTTTGTGTGTTTTGGTGTGATCTTCGATTGCCGAAAGCACACCGAGAAAAACAAAAACGGTATGACTTTCTCTACACCACAAAATCACACGTGTGATTTCAAAAGCACGTGATTTGAAATTACGTGATTTTCAGAACAGGTCCGAATCTATAGTATTTCTGTTAAATGTACAATTTTTTTAAAGTTTTATGTCGAATAAACAAACCAAATGTATGTGTCCGTTGAAATTATTTTTGTTACATTTTTTCAACACCATTTAAAAATTTATTTCACAAAAGAAAAAACGACAAAGGTAGATTTGTTAACTCAAAGATTTATATTAATTTGTCGGGTATGTTCTAGATCGAAATGTAGAAAATTTGAAATCGAACGATAATTTAAATTCAATTATTTACAAAATTACCGTAGTTAATCGTGGTTTTAAGTGTTGTTCTTGCAAAAATAATAGATACTTAAAGAATGAAGTAGATAAAATGGAATATTTTAATGAACTTTCATTACAGACGGGGTCGTTTTTAAAATTGGCTCGATATTAAATCCACTTCATTTCGATTTCTAGAACACGCCCTCTTTAGAATGAGTTCGGTTTAAAAATATTGTACGAAGGATAAATCTAATAAAGCTAAATGTTACAGGTGTCCAAAAATGTATTAACGAAAATGCTCTGCAACAACATCACTAATTTACCACTTACACAGTGCCTATTACATAGTATTTGAAAAAGATGACCCACCCATAAAATCGAAGGGGCTACAAGTGCTCCAATTAATAAATATTTTAAACAAGATACTTTATTGGCAGAAGCATAGCAGAGGATGAAATGTCCGTGAAAGTTTCAAAAAATTCAAAGCTATATTGACTCTTTTAAAATCTAAGTGCCCCAAAGTGAAGCAACAATTTGGAGCTACATTGACAAGTTTTATTTAAAAAAGAATGTTTATTTACTCAAGTACTAATTTTTTCTAAAATTATCGAAAAAATTTCGTAATTTATAAAATTTCGATTAATTTTAAAATGTTATTTGTTTAATCGAATAAGTTAAAAATGCCAAATATCGATTAATCGTTTAATCGAACAAAAATAAAACCCGATTAATTGAACACCCTAGTACATACATACAAATCGCACTTGATCAAAAAGAGAGTATTAACTCAAAATTTTTATTTTTTCACTTTTTGGAAAAAAATCGACACGCTGTAAAAAAAACGTGCTGTTTTGTATACTTTTTATCAGTGCTCGAAAATAAACAGAACATTATTTAGCGTTCGGCTCACACACCTAGGAAAGATATCTATTTTTTAGTGTTTGTGTAGACGAACACAACCCTTAATACCGTTCGTAACTATTTTGAAGAAAGAGCCAAACATTATATTGTGTTCTGTTTTTCGTTAAAACAGAACAATTGTAGTGATACAGTAGACAAACATTTTATTCTAATTTTCTATGTTTACTTTTTTACATTGATAAAGAAATGAACAAACAAAAAATTTTAGCAACGACCGCAGCACGAACAGCTTGTGTGTGTATTGTGTATACATATGTTTTGTTTGTGAAAAATTATTTTGCTGGGTTTTTTGTTTATTTTTTTCGTATGTGTATTTGGTTTTTGTAAGAAATGTTTGGTTTTTTTTACCAGCAAAAAGGGCGATACGCACAACAGAAAAGAGCTGAACTGAACACAATTAAGTTTGTGGTTAAAAAAAAAAAAAAAAAAAAATCGAACGGAATTAAATGTTCTCATCTTCTTGTTGACTTCGATACAGTATTATTTTTGTGTTCGAAAGATGACAAACAAGGTAACGTTATTTTATATAATGATTTACCACACAAACACTAAGCATTTGTGTTTTCCACAAATCTACCGAACCGAACACTAAGAAGCGATATTTAGTGTTTATTTTCGACCACTGCCTTTTAAACCCTTCACCGAAGATATTCTGGATCCTTATGAGAACAGAAGTAGTTCAAATCACAATATGTACTCCGGAATTGTTTGCTATTGTAATTCAGCCTGACCAATCCACAAATGGCTGAGATATGAGCAAAAACCATGACTGCCTCTAAATCATTTGTTGATGTTGTTTTTAAAAAATTATTTTTATTTATATCTGGTACAAGCATTATTAATTATAAAATTTCTGTATGACCTGCCAAATTTCCATTTTTTTTTATACACTAAAATTTATTGTTGAGGGAAAGCTAGTTTCTATGCGCATTTCACTGGTTGTTTAGGCCAGATCATTAGGAAACCTTTTTCGAAAGATTTTAGAAATGCCAAAAATATTATACAAATAAGACTGTAAAGCGAATAAGAATTATAAACACTCAAAATTCTACATTTAACAATATCAAAGCTTAAACAAAACACCAACAATAAACAGTGAGTTTATCTTTTCTTACATTCCCCTACAATTGGTTGATTTTTTTCCGACTTGAATTGTAGTTGTAAGTGGGTAAAAAGAAAAAATTAAAAAACAAATTGCATCATTTTATTGTTTTCGTAATAAAACAAAAAACAATTTGCAATTTCAGTTTTTGCACGGGCACCTACAAATTTAATATCAAAATTATTTTCGGGAATACAAAATTTATTAGTAATAAGATTTCTCAATGACGTGCTAAATTTCCATTTTTTTGTTATAAATACACGACATTTGACAAAATGTGGGCGGGATTAGATAAGTGGGCGTGGCATTTCCTATACAAAAACAGATTTCTGTATGTCTGGAGAACGGCAAGATTTTAGGTACAAACATCTTTGTTATCGATACACAAAATCCGACAAAATGTGGGCAGGAGTGGAGAAGTGGGCGCGGCACAACATAGATTTATTTATATCTTAAGAACGGTAAGAGAATAAATAGTCCAAATTTGGTACACATAGCTGGGTCATCTATACACAAACTCTCTAAAGTGTGCGTGGCACCTTCCGTACAAAGGCATTCTAGATTTCTGTATATCTGGAGAATGTCTAGAGTCGAAGTTTATCAATTAAGTACAAGCATTTCGGTTATCCATACTCCACATACGACAAAATGTCTGCTGAATTAGAAAAGTTGGCGTGGCATAAAATCGATTTCTTTCAGTTAGAAAACTTTCGTTTCTTATCGTTCCATGATTTTATAAGATTCGATATAGCCGAATATAGCACTCTTGTTGGTAATAAAACGTTTCGTTTAAAAATTATTTTTGATATGCCTTTAATATTGAATTAAAAATTGTTTTGCTTCCACTAAACATTTTAAAATTTTGAGTTAATACCATTTTATAATCACGTGGGATATATTCTTTTAAATTTGTGTGTAGTTTCCATAAAAATCTCTTAGAATTTGTTTGAAATATTGAATTTTTTTTAATTTCCTACCAGTACAAGAAGGTATTGTTAACTTAAGATTTAGACAACAACTAGTGCAGAGCAATGCGTGTTTTGTGTGAGAGTATGTTTGTACAAACTTTTGAAAATGCTGAAATTGCAACATTATTTTAGGTTAGTTAGTTTTTATGCTCTGCGGCGCGTAGTATGGAGAATTTTTCGAATTGTCTGTTGTATGGGTGGTATGGTGGGTGGTGTGTCAAAAAAGTAACCTAGTAATATACATATGTATACAACTACATACATAAATATACTTTTATATAGACATCCCAGTTATTGGGTCGTTTATTGGTTGCTTTTGCCATTCATGTGATAACATGTGATTCTCTTTTGTGTTTTGTTTAGTCGTTTTGGTTCCTTTTTTTTACTTAGTATTTTTTCTGTAGTTTTACTATAATTTTAGTTAAAAAGAGTAGATTTTTTTATCATCTATTGTAATTAGGTAAAATTTTGTTTATTTGGTTTTCGTTGTCTTTATTCACTACAGCAAATTTTTTTTGTATGTTTTGCTTAATTTAAAAGCAGAGGTTTTACTGGGAAACGATTTTTTATTTTAATTAATTAGTTTTTTTGCTTTTTTGTAATTTTTGTTATGGAAATTCAAAGAAGCTGACATGTTAATGGGAAAAATAGTAGGTTAGCGGAAAATATTTTCGCTCAATTTAATTATACAATAGGAATATTAAAATGTAATTTCAAATATTAGGCAATTCAAAAAGTGTTTTATCGGGTCATATTATTGGTTGCATTTACTCTAATTTTTTGACTGTCTTAAAAATTGTGTTTCCCATATTATTTTTTTTTATTAAATTTTGAAAAAAAAAATGCTACAAAAAAGCCTTTTGCATTTTTATGACGTCTTTCCAAACTTGTCTGTTTTTATTATGTCTAATCTTCTTTACATCATAGTTGGGGGTAGTGCACTTAATATTGATTTAAATTAGCAATGCACTATCACTAAATAAAACTGCAAAAAAAAATTAGTTTGCACTCTTTTTTACCAGCTTTAGTGATAATTGTTATTTTTTTAACTACCACTAAAAAAATTTAGTGATAGTTCAATTTTTTCACTCACTAAACGCAGATTGAATGCAAAAATCTGCACTCAATTCAAATAGTGCAAAATTTGGACATGCAATCAAAAAAGCTGCATACAAATATTGTCTCACTAAATTTTAAAAAAATGTAACTTTGTATGTGCATGGCTTTTGATTTCTTTTGAGGATATGCATTAGTAAAGAACATTAAACAAAATGAAATTTTGTTAATAACATTATAATTATTGGCTTTAATCATGAAAAAACAAATTTTTGTTTTACTCAAATTAGTGGAAAAAAAATTTTGCAATAAGCTGATGATTGCTTTTTTTAAATCCAACTATTTTTTTTGAGTGCAAAATTTTTTGACATCACTATCACTCATGTTTAGTGAGGCTGCAAATTTTCAATTCATCACTCAACATCAACAAAATTATTGCATTATTTTTGCACTATCACTAAGTGTGAGTTGAAACTGCAAAATGAGTGCACTACCCCCATCTATGCTTTACATACATATTGATAACTCTTTCTTCTCTAACCCAATCCCTTACAACCATGATTTTTAGACATGTCTGAAAAGACATCGTGTAAAGTTGGCCATAGTTAAACGTCTGATGGTAATTTAAACCTTGAAATAAAAAAGAAACGTCTGAACCTATACGAGTTTTCGAAGACACAAAAAAAAAAAAAAAAAAAAAAAAAATACGAATACCCTGTATAATAGTGAATTAGTTTTTTGTTCATTTTCTCCTAAACGGGCATGTCCCAGAAATCGAAATAAAGTGGAGTTGGAATCGAACGAGTATGTACTATAAAAAAAGGAATATATTTATCAACTTTCTTTACAGGCTTGTTTTCGAAATATGTTCGATTTTACATCCACTTCAATTTATTTATAGTATAAGAATCTCGGTTATTAATAGACAACGTCCGACAAAATGTGGGCGGGATTGGATAAATGGGCGTGCACAAAATTAATTTTTTATATCTAATGAACGCTATTTAAATAACTTTCTGTTCTTATCGCACTTTGGTGAATGGTATAAGAATAATATTCGGCATAGCCGAATATAGCACTCTTACTTGTTTTTTAAAAGAATCAAATGGTTTTCTTTAAAACTTTAAATGTCAATGAAAACAACTCTGAACTAAATTAAAAGCAAATTTTCTACTTCAATAACAACGAATTAATTTAAAACCATTTCTTATAAAATTTATTTATTTTTCTTTTATTTCTTTACAATTTTATAAAATTCATTATGATTGCCTTGGATATGATGATACCACCTGCACTATTTCTACCACAACTACATACTACTAATATTGAAACAATTTGACCACACTTTTTTTGCTGGTGCTTATACTAAAATTATTCCTGATTTGTGCTGTTGCTACATTTTTTTATGATTTATTTGTTTTTTTATTATTTTTTGACACGACTTTTGTTTTGTTTAAAAACCTACAAACAAATAATCAACGATCCTCTTGATGGTGCTACTTTGGCTGGCTGGCTACTCTAAACAACTATTCCGTCGATTGGGACATAATTACGACAAAAAAAAAAAAAAACTAAAAGTGACGTTCTAAAATTAGGGCAACTGAGCAAAATAGAACTGAAAAAAAATACAAGTCAGCAGCAACAAAACACAAGTAAAAATATCAAGAAAATACCAACAAAAAGAAATTTGTCAACTACACACAACTAAGGCAAAATAGAGAAAGAAGCGGTGGTGCAGCGGTATCAGTTTGTTGACGCTAATGTTTTTAATAATAGCCCGAAAAAATAATTGAGAAAAAAAAACGCTAAATATAAAGACAACAAACAGTTGTTACTTGTTCCGTAATACATCAAACTAGAAGTACCACATAAACTGAAGAGCGAATATAAAGCATTCGAAAAATTCCTTATTTTATACATACAATCATCATACAACAGACTAGAAAATGGATTCTTTAAAAATATCCAAAAGTAAGTAAAATTTAAATGATCATTTTATACTTGAAAAAAAAAATTATCTATAGCGAAAGCTTATTGTATTTTAAGTTATAAATTGACAACTTAATCCTGTTAATAAAAATGTTTATCAATTTTCTATTTTATTTCAAAAGAAACCAATTTTTAATTTCAATGTACATTGAAAGGCAAAATTATTTGAACAGTTTTCTTTTCGAAATTTAAATACATACATTTGAAAGCAACCATTCAGTTGTTTTTAAGGCGCACCATTATCTAAAGGTACATACATACCTTTAAAATACAGTAAAAAATCTTTACCAAATAAATATTCGCTTTTAAAACTACAATACGTTTTAAAAAGTAAAAAAATAAACATTTTAAACAGGTGTATTTTAAAATTCCTTTATTTTTTTAGTATCGGGCATGTTCTAAAAATCGAAATGAATTGGTTTTAAAATCGAACAAATTTTAGAAATTAGCCTGTAGGGAAACTTAAAAAAAATATTCCTTTTTATATACTTCATACTTAAAGTACCAATTATCTTTACAAGAACAACTCTTAATTAGGAAAGTAACGATACGCCTTTTTTCGATACTATCGGTGTAGTATCATATTGCATATTGAATTCAAGTTATAATTAACAAAACTCAAGTAGAGTAATTTTTTTATTATACAAAATTACAGTTTAAAAGGTTATTAATCTATATAATAAAAATGAAATATTGTGTGTTGCTAATCGCATAACTTGAGAAAGACTTGACCGATTTGGACGATTTTTTCTTTAAAATTATCGCCATGGTCCAACTTAGGTTTGTACGGAAATTTTGCCCCGCCCACTTTTTTCGATTAACCTAAAATCAGAAAACTGCTCCATCGATTTGACTAATTTTTCTTTCAAATGTTCGTATTAATCCATTTAAAGTTTTCATAAAAAGAAAATTTTACCACGCTTACTTTTACGCTCACTTTTTCTATTAAACGCATAACCTGAGAATGGCTGGAACGATTTGGACGATCGCCTTGGTCCAACTTAGGTTTTTATTCATTAGTAATCAGCTACCGAGCGAAGCCAGCTAGTATTAAATAAATATTAAATATTAAAAATTTAATAAGATTTAAGAAACAGACAATTTAAATTCGTGATATAATTAACAAAAAATACAAAATTTTTTTACAAAAACAGCATAAGAATTTAATTAATATTTAAAATTGACATTAATAAGATTTTTGTTTAAAAAAAAAAGTATTCTCAACTTTTTCGGAGATAGACGATTTCGTAAGTCCGTTTGAATCAGAACTGAAGTGGAAAATGGCCGCTCTGATGCGACAAAACTAATTTGAAAACTAAATAATTTCTGCTTCTTTTTATGTTTGGGCCGTAAAGAAGTGGATCTGCGTTGTTAGAAATATTAGAAGATCGAAAGATACCTTTTTCGACTTTGTCTTCAGCAGAAGGATGCAATGAGGCTCATACTTCTCGGATTCTCTTTTTATTTTTAACAAGGGCCAGTTCTTTTAGACTTATCAGAACTTGTACCACCCTTAGCGGTGACTGTGTTTTCAAAACTTTCGTAGACATGCTAGCTCAATAAGAAATTTTTTGGGACAAGAATTGCAGATAAACGATAGGTTTCATTATTTTCGAAAGCCTCAAATCAAATGCTAAGTCAGCCGCAAAATTGATTTTACTTAATTTCGATTTCTAGAACATGCCCGTTAGAGTACGTTTTGAATCTTAAAAATTTGTTCAATTTTAATTCTTTGACGTTAGGCAAAAATGTATTAAGTCAAAAAAGGCATTTTTTATTTTTTGATTGGTTATAGCAAATTTTTTTTTTCTCTTTCGTTTGGGACCAATGACTCATGTCTAGCACAACTGCTTCTAATCGCAAACTTTGGCCTTTAGGCAATAAGTAAGCTTACTTATTACAACATTACTAAAAACTACTGTTTCTGACTTAAGACCATTTTGTCGAACTTCAAAGGATTTCAAACGAATCCGATTCCCACAACATGGCTGTTTATTTTAGAAACAAAATTTTTTAAATTTCTTTTCATTTCGAAATGGTTTATATAGTTTGCACAGATAAATTCAAAAACATAATTTATAGTGTCCGACCAAACGTCTCGGTTCGGTTACGGAGTTAAAAAAAAATGTTCGGCCAAAGTTCGATGTTCAAAAATAACGGTTTTACAATCATTTCTACGTTTTAATACATAGAGTTTCTATTATGTTTCTACCTTCTCCTGCTAAGTAGCAGTTATGGGAGTTAGGGCCTTTTTACATGAGGTTTTTATGGAAATATACTCATAATTATTTCAAATCCTTGACATTTATTAAAAATTGTTCTTTTGCTATTATTAATTTTTAAGGTTCTTCAACTTCATCGACGAATAACGCTTCATCGCCCAGCACAAATAAGCCCACAACAGGACACACCTCCTCCACCCAAACTACAGTGCCCATAACTGTACGCTTTAATGCTGGCGATGAATGTATTGATGACATATTTCAATCGTTTCATACAACAAATACCACTAATACGTCAGCCACAAATACAGGAAGTGGGGGTGGAGGTGGTGGTAGTGGAGGTAGTTCTACTATAGGTTCTTTAAATACAAACAATGCTAATGCATTAGCCGCAGGTGCTAGTGGTGGTAGTGGAGATTCTCTATCAACTAGTCCTTCGCAACATCATCAAAATCCTATAAATAATGTGAGTATTTATTTTTCTTTCTTTTTATTATAAACATTAAAACAGTATTGTTTATTATTTTTAAATACATTTCAACATATTGTGTATAACCATACCATGTGCGTTCGTTATCGTTATTTTTTCTTTGGAATTTTCATAGAGGGGGTTTTTGTTTTTAATTTGTCATCATTTTTGTAGTTTTCTCATCTTCTTTCAACAACTTGGTCAGTAGTTTTAAATTTATTTTGATAATTTTTAGTTTTATTTAAATAATTGTCCAAGTGACATGTTTTTATCGCAACATTTTTAAACAACTAGTTCAGTTTTTTTTTTGTACATTTGTTTCTTTTTATCAAAACGTGTTGAATTGGCAAATTATTATTTTTGTGTTTTTTTTTTTATTTTGCATAGAAAAATATATCACTAAGAATGGCATGAGTCACTTACTTGTATTTTATTAAATATTTGTATGTTGGAAAATAATTTAAATATAAAGAATTGTTATTGAACTAAAATGCGTAAAAAAGAAAAGGTAACCAACCATAAAATTGTTATCAAGTTTTGTTTAGAGAATATTTACATATGTTTAAAAGTTATTTTTAATAAAAAAAAAAAAATATTGTTACAATATTTGTTATAAGTAAAAGGCAATCCGTGTTTTATTTGAGTTCATTTTGTGCGAATTCAGATTTATGCGGTTGTTCGTATTTGAGAATTTTTTAATCAGGTACCCAAACAAAAAACAACTGACGAGAATTTAGCTAATACGAGTATGCACCTGTAAAAATATATCTTGATAATACAAGTTATTTTATATATCTCCCATTTACTGCAACCTCGTCGTATCTTAAAAATATTAGTTTTACATAAACGACTTTCAAGTGTTAAATTTACAAACAACAAAATTAAAAAAGAAAATGTTATGCTTCTCTCAAGAGTTCAGTTAAAAATATCTTCATATGAACTATTTACAATATCTTCATAAAAATGATTTACTATGCATTAGTGATATTATTATGGGTGCACTGGTAGGTTAGTTGGTAGTGAGCTAGTCCATCAGTTCGGGGGTTGCGGGTTCGATTCCCGACAGAGACTCTGGTCTCCTACAGAAAAGCGCAGAACTTCACGGGATTAGAATAAGAAAAACAAAAAAAAAAAAAAAGTAAACAATTTGCTGCAAATGAGCAATATGGAGTTATGCTTAATTAAAATTGTTATTATTTATGTATATTGCATTTCTTGTTGAAAAAATATGTGGTATTAGCTTATCATTCAATACCATGAAAAAAAAGATTCAAGTAATAAGTAACATCTATCGACAAAAAAAAAATTAAGAAAAATTTTGAGTGGAAATAGCATTAAATCTCCAAAGTGAACTCAACTTTACTTCTTTAGGATATCGGAAGTTGTATAAAAACCATAAAAGAATCAAACTAAAAGGAACTCATCTACAGATTTAAAAAGAAGCCTGTGTATCGCTTTACGCAAATTCGGCTTATGCGATTTCGTATGGAACGGTTCAATCACATAAACCGAGTTTGCTTGTAAAAAGGTAAAAAAGTCACAGTTGGAACAATTTTGAGTGTTTGGGTGTATAATATTTGTTTGCTTGTAAAAAGGTAAAAAAAAGTCACAGTTGGAACAATTTTGTTTAACTGAAAGCTTTTTGGGTAATTCCATGTCAAATCGACCAAGAGTGGGACCCGACCCCTTTCGATTTAATTAAAATTTGGTGAGAAGGTTCCTTTTATCCTATAAGGAGCATACATGAACGAAAAAAAATTCAAAAATTTTTTTTTTTATAAGTTATGTCATATTCAAAATGTCATAATTTCGCCGAATCAGCCGAATGTGTTGAGATTATTTCTTCAATATCTCGAAAACTACTTAACATACGAAGATGATTTAAATGTCATTTTAAAGAGAATACACGGGTTCTATGTGTTTGTTACTTTTTTGACCTTTTTTAAGACAATTGCTAAAGTAGAAAATTAATCCTACTTTATGCTTTCGATGGGCATTCTACGCGTTTGCTACTTGTCAATACAATTTTGCAACACAACTTTTTGGACAGATGCATTAACGCTGCTTTGCTTTGCATCATAGTAGTAAAATGTTCACTCGTTGATAAGTTTTGTATGTATTTGTACCTTTTTAGATTTTTTTGCTTATTATACCCACACCACAATAGTGGAGAAGTGGATATTATGCATTTGTGCTGATGTTTGTAACATCTTAAAATATTGGTTCTAGAGCCACCTTTAAATATGCCTATCGAAACACTTTTTGAGTCGATCAAACGTTGTTAGTCCGGCTGGTTGTTTAAAGATAATTTGATGAAATTTGGTACTTATTGGCACAAGGATCAAACCCTGAATATTATACATAGCCCCCATTCAAGCTTCTTTGGGGAATGTGCCCATAAACCATTTTATTAGGTTGGTATTTCGATTAAATTTGGTGCAAAATTATTTTATTGCAATCAAAATCATCTAACCAGATTTTATTGGAATCGGTCCATATTTGACCGTAGCTCCCATACAAAACTACTTCTGAAAATGGCTTTTAATGCCGTAATTTTCTCATTAATTAACATAAAAGTTGGCGATAATAACTTTTATGATAGCTACTATGTCATGACAAAATATTGTCCTGGTAGGTCCAAAATGAATAAAAACCCCCTTCCTAAAATCACTTAAAGGCAGACAAATTTCATATAGAAGAAGATATCTAAATAATGTTCGGCACAAAGAATCTTAATGAATATGAATCTTAACCTCAATTAGCAGCCTTCTAAAAAACACTATAAAACGCTATAACAAAATTCACTAATATGTGTATCAAAATTTGTTCTAATTTAGGGTTTTTAATACCAGAAATCACCATACATATGTAGGGCTAAACCGCATGCAATTTTAATACTGACGTCCGTTTTTATAAAGATTAATTAAGAAATTATTGATCCCATATAAGCCCCCCTGCTGAAATATACTAACTGTCGGTGGATGGGTATCAAAGATTCGGCACAGCCTAACATAGCACTCTTACTTGTTAAAAAGTATAAAGTTTAAGCAAATAAAATATTTTAACATGTTATGTAATTAATAAAACTTCTCTATTTTAGTTTCCTACATTATCATTTTGATTTATTCCCAACAGATTTAAAAGTTACAATAAATTTTTTAAAATGCCAAATAAAATTTAAAGTTTTTTTTTTTACTTTTTGCCAAGGTTTATTTTAAACAAAGTAGTTTGTGTTAAAAATAATGAAACAACATGAGTTGATAATTTCGTGTTAATTTAAACGAGCATTTGAATTTTATTTTCTGTTTTGTTTTAAGTATTTTTTTTTTAATTTTTATTTCATTTGTGTTTTTATATCTGACACAAACCCCTGAAGAATTTATTATAAACAAATTTTTGTGCTACTTGGTTGTTGTACTCTAAATGTATTTTTATTATTGTTATTATTATTATTGTTGCTGTGGTGCATACATTAAATTAACGAAAACAGAATATTTTTTCATAACTACTTGATTTGCTGCAAATGTGTATGCAAATTTACAGAACTTTTTTTTTATAATTCTTACATATGTATTAATTTATTGCTATGAATAAGGGTTCCTATTTTTGCAGACTTTTCCATTTCCCGGGTATTTTCAATAAACAATCTTAAAATTAAGATATTATTAAAAATAATTGCCATTTTAAGCAACAATTAATATGCCTTTTCGGAAAAACAATGTAACTAAAAAATCTTAAATAAGTTTTGACTCCAACAGAACTCTTTCAAACCTAATTTTAAAGATTTGATGACCTTGAACAATGTTAACTTGTAGTTCTCATCGAACAAGATTAAGGGCTATTTGCTTTCTGTGTAGTTTGTTCAGTCACTGACGGATAGAGTTGTATTGTTGACCTATTGTTTAAAGTTTTCGAACATTAACTGTTTTACCTTCAAAATAGCGGCAAGCGTTGTTTTTAACATACAAATTCTATTATCCAATATATTCTTAATAAAACGAGCTGACAGCGATCTGTCTGATAAGATCTTCCTTCCGCGTGATGTTAAATTCGCGATCTAAAAGTTTGTTTTGTAAAACAAACGCTTGCCGCTCTTATTATTTAGGTGGTTCTGTAAGAAATATCGTCTTCTTGTTCGAAAATAGTTGATGCAAATTTAAAAAAGTTGCCAAAATGAAGTAACAATACTTTCTAAATGCTTAATTTTCGACTGTTTGTGTAATCCGATTGCATTTTGCAATTTATGCTGACAAACGAATATATGTATGATTCAAATTCAGCTCCTAAAATTACGCTAATTTTTGTTATTTTTTGTTCGTATAAAAATTTTTTCTTAAAAAAAACTTTTATTTCTACATCAATAAACTGACAGTTAAATCTTTACGGCTGGGCTTTGAGATGTGGATTTAGTTTAACGTAGTCTTAAGCTCGCGGCGAAATGTGATTTGTTTTTTATTATTTCGTTAAAGACCAACATTTTAAGCAAATCTAAAAATGTTGCATACAAACTTGGTAATGGCGGAACAAATCTGTTTTCAGATTAACTAAACCTAGTTTAACTGAGATCACAAACCCCATCCTAAAAACCACAAAACCTTAAACATAAATGAAATCAAACGTTTTGGTTTTTAGAAATTTCCTATCACAAAAAATTGTTCGAATAGAAACCCTACTGGAATTATTATGTGTTTTGTACACATAAATACATATTGTGTCATATTTTTCTGACAGTTTTACACGTTTTTGTGCACAGTAGGACAATCATTTCATGAAGTAATTGTGTGGAATTTAAATTAATTGAAATATTTTTTTAAACTTATTTTGTAAAACACTTCACCTCACTTAAAAAATATTTTCATAAAAATTTTAGTGCAGAATAGCTTTAAAATGAATTTTAGTTTTTTCCTTTGTTATTTATTTCAATGATATCACCTGGCCTTTTAATGGGCATAACAAAGATCTTTTTTATTTTAACCCATTTGGACCCAAATACAAACTAAAAAGAAATTTATTAAAGAAGTTTTAATTCTGTAACTATTAGAAGCTAATTAAACATTTTTAAGATACAAATTTAAAAAAAATTCTTTGGTTCGGAAAAAAAATCGGCGTCCCAAAATGGGGCCAATGGGCACATACATACGTGAAGTTTTTCAAAACATCTTTTTTCGATGCATTGTGATTTGATGCATTTCTTACATTGCAAATGGGCTTTAATGTAGCAAACGAATACATCGTTGTTGACAGACAAGTTTTTGGGTGAATTCGCCAATATTATCTAAATTTTAACTGATACCACTAATGAAGGCTTGCACCGCCTTTCTTCGTCTTTTTCACCCGTCGAATATGTTAAGTGAGTTCTGCATATACTTCGGCGAAACTGGAGCTAGCTAATGCATATTGTGCTTAAAATTAAATCAAACTGCGCAACAAACAAGCATTGGCATCAGTTAATTTCCATACACATCGCAAGCTAATCACTTATGTGCATCAGATGCAGCGCAGTATGGCCCTTAGCCGTAGACACATTCAGCATATAGGTAAATATGACCCACCACTATTTTATGCCCCGCACAGGTGTACTATATGCTGCAATAGATTGGTCAGCTTGATTGACGCCTCCCATGCCTTCGTTGTAGTTCTGGAAGACAAGAAGAATGTTCAGGGGCCTAATTCTGGCAGTCGTGATCGAGTATTTTCTCGATTCGAAAGCAATTTTATTTCAGTCGATACTGAACGAATCGAAATTATTTTTTTAGTATTGTGAAACTCAAATTAATGCTTTACAACACTGAAAAAAGTAATTCCAATTCGTTCGATATTGACTGAAATAATTAGATATTAAATTGCTTTCGAATCGAGAAATTACTCGATCACGACTGCCAGAATCAGGCCCCAGATCTACTTTTCTTTTTTTAAAGCAACTCCATCTTGGATAAATAAAATCGCAGTTTGTACACATGGTACCGCACGAAAAAATTTGATTGACTGTATCAAATTATCAGTCAAATTCAGCACAGGCTTTCTTTATCATATTCTTGACATAATCCAGTGGGCATTTCTTTGTTCTTTTTCCCTAACGGTACCAGTAGCACTATAACTGGCTTCGCGTAAATCTCGCAGCAATGTTTGACTAGTTAACAAGTTGTGGAATTATAGGGCATGCTCATGTGGCCCAACATTTGCTTTTTGCAACAAAATCTTGACGGCTTTTAAGTCTAATTTCTCATTTATCGATTTATCGATGCCGATTTCCCTCGGTATACCTACGTCGAAAGCATAATAATACCCATCGGCACTTGCAATCAATCATTGCTTGGTTGGATGACGTCCGAAAAATTTTATCGTAGATTCGTTTATTGAAAGATCTTCGTGGAATGCGCTGCACTGGTGGAACTTCTTGATTATTAAACAGCAAGAGATTTTAATTTAAGCATCTTATTAAGGAAACCGGAAGCAAACTGATTGTTATACAAATGTAAAAAAACACATGACTGACACTAGCAAAAAGTAAACAAAAAAATATAAGATTTCTGCCCATTGGACCCATTTGGGGACACCATTCTAAAATTTGCCCCCTTTCGTTCAAATAATATTATATATGTATGTCCAATTTCATTACAATTTGCTAAAACTACTGTATTCAAATAAATCTAGGCTAAAAACGCGTAAAAGCATCCACACATATAAAATAATAATAGCGTAGCTTTGGCTTATAACCTAATTCTTTAAAGATATGAATTAAACCTCAAATTTTAACCAATTTAAGCATGTATTTATAAAAGTACCTTTTTATTAAAGTCACGCTCTTTTTTAATGCAAATTTGCTTATAAACGAAATATAAAGTATCGAAACAAAATATTGTGGTCATATGAACTACCGTTTTCATATGAGTACGCCGGGCGTAAATAGGTTAAAGTTGAAATCTTTACATTTTCTGTTTTTGCTATCAGATAACATTGTAATCATAGTACGAAATTTGGCATTACAAGGATGTCTATTAATTCTGAACCTGGTTTTGAAAATCAAAATTGGATTCATTTCTAAACTTATAGTTTTTCACATATTTTCAAACAAGATTTGTCCACTCTGCCTGATATTGATGAATTCGTTTTAAATACTTACAGCTCTTGAAATAATTGCTACAATACTATTCGTGGAATGGTGTTGGATGGTTTTTAGATGACTTATTGTGATTGAATTCATCTTTGATGATTGTTATCTAATCCCACCGTACTTTTGATAAATGTATTTTAGTTTATGTACCAGATGTAAATATTTATGAGATACACATATTTGCATCTGGTTGCCTACGACAGACTGACTGCTAGCAACAAACAGAAGGTGTAAATTTATTTGTTATTTATACTACATATTTTTTTTTAGCAAAAGTCTATACAAATATTTATATTTAAAACAGATTTTTTAAAAGTAATTTCTATTGCTTTAATTTTTAGCCTGATGAAGTAAATACACGTAACAATTTTCTGCAAGGCAACTTCTTTAATCGCAAAAGGTAAGTACAAACAATATTTTAAATATTCGTTAAAAATGTAGTTTTCGAGCGTCAGTTATAAATTAGTAAATGTATGCATATTATTTTTAATAAATGTTCAATAGTTTTCAACTCAGGTTTTAATTTTGTTTTTAAATATAATTTATTATTTTCAACTCAATTCCCTTAACAAGTTAATTTGTGAACATTTTTCATATTAATTATTAATTTTTATAATATTTTTCAAAACATTTCAAAAAAATGCAATTTCAGTAAAATCAGAAAAAGTAAAAGAAATAATCTCTTTTTTTTTAATTAAAATTAAAGAGACAACTTAGAATTTGTGAACAACTAACAAACAGTTCAGTTCATGTTCAGTCATAATATATTAAAATGAATAACCTTTTTTTTTATTAGAGATATTCACATTTTCTATTTTAATTGTAATACTAAGCAACAAAACGTTGCTTTAAAACAAAAACCTACATAATACTTTATTTGAGAATACCCCAGCAACAATATCTCAGTTCAGTAAGTACAGCTTGCTACTCCACCCTTTTGTGTCACCAAAAAGGTGGGCGACAAAATGCAAATATCAAGGGTTGTTGGTAGACAGTTTTTGTAAAATAAAGTACATACATTTAGAAAAAGGAAGACTGAAAAAAATGCATAAACATGAAATGCACTTTAAATGCAATGACGTTGAAAGCAAAGAAGAGTGGTGGAATGTTGCTTATATTATTTTTCTTTCTTGCTGCTTTTCTTTTTTATTTTTGTATGTTGTTGTCAACGTAAAAGTCATTATCATGTACAACAACATGACTTTAAGCCGACTACAACAGCGACATTTTCGTCTTCGTCATCATCATAATTATTGTCTACTTTTTGTGTAAAAAGAGGAGTTGCTGGGGAAAAGGATATTAAAAGAGTGGTTTTTCCATTAAACGGAGATTGTAAAATAAATATTTAAATTAGAAAGTCATAAGCCTTAAAGTATGCAAAATTATTTGTATCGTAAATCCTTACATTTGGGTTTATTCGGAGTGCAAATAGGCATGCATGTTATGTGTTTTTTTATGTTTAATTTGGGTTGATTTCTAGATACAATCAACTTAGTTTTTGGCACCTTCATATCTACTCATATGCCTGGTGATTTTGGAGTTGTAAATGGTCATTATCATTAAGCAGCTCAGTCTCCTAAACTGCTGATATTTTGAAAGAATCTTCTTTTAAAAATACCACTAATTTCAGTCAGCTCAAGGCTAATATTCGTGGCGGCAAATAATCGATGACACTTTCGATAATATCGACAAAAATGTTGATATGGTTGTATTTCTACAGAAAATCCATTTCTTATGGGCGTTACTTGAAAGAACTTCACGTGCACAACAAAAACTTATTCGATGCAGACTTCTAATATAAATTGAAAACATATAGCTCCTTTATTACAACATAGTCATATCTCAAAAAATTAAAAAATTTCAAGTTACTTAAGCAAAAGTGTTCCTTCAAACCTTCTTTATATGTATAAAATCAGTATTATATCTCAAACTGAACCAAAGTTATAGCATAATACATTTTATTAAATCTGTATATCGTTAGCTAAAATCCAGAAAGGCGTAACTGACAAAAACTTCAAATTCGAGTTTTTGATTGATCATTATGAATGTCATTAAACTACATGTCTTTCCAAAATTTTACATTTCTGAGATCAAAAATTACGCTTTTATCAACAAAAAACACACAGGGGCCAAAGGCAGTGATTTCACAGATTAATTTAAAAAAAGTTCTAGTATCGTGAAAACTAAAAGTACTCGTTTAAAGTGCACAAAATTCTGCATAAATGTCAAATATGTAACGATGCTTTTCAAGTGCCGCGTTAAATTAAAGTTATTGAAATAAAACAATGAACGGCGCAAAACAAATAAATTTGTCATAAATGGCTGATAAGTTACTACAGAAAAAGTAACTACATATTAAAATTTCGTAACAGAACGGCACGGAACAGAACAGAAACAAAAAGTGAAGACTGATTCTGCATTTAGAAGCAGCGCGCGTTGAGTTTACCTACAAAAACGCTACACGACTTCTGCTTAATTTTTATTGCTGTTATTGTTGCCATTGTTTTATGTGTTTTAATTAGAGATGTACAAATGCCGTGATTTCTTACGCGTGAGTCACACATGAGTCACGCGTGACCGTGATTAAATTTATATATGTATTATAATTTATATATTTTAAATGTTGTTTTGTATATTTCAAAGCAATATATTTAAATTTTGTGGAACAAGCTCGAACGCTGTTTTTTCAGTCGCCGAAGCTTGTATGATATTTTGAAAAGTTGCAATTGTAAAACAATAGATGAAAAAAGTACCTATTTAAAAGAATAACTAAAGAAATGCACTGGTTATTCGGAATAAGAAATCATGCTTATTATTTTATTAATAATTTTTTTTGTACAAGGGGCACCCGTCTCCTCCCTCTTAAACCTCCAAAGTTTTGTTGGAACATAAAGTTTGTTCTAAGAGTTACGCACACCAAATTTAGTATGCTTCACTATTGTAGTTCTTCAAAAATAAGAAAAAAACTATTTTTTTTGTGTATGGGGGGTACACGTATCCCCCCTCTTTTACCCCCAATATTTTGTTAGAACATGAAGTTTGATCTAAGAGTTACCCACATGAAATTTAGTATGCCTCACTATTGTAGCTGAGGAGCTATGAATTAATCCTAGAAAAAAGGTCTTTTGGCCCCAGCGTGGGACGTAACTACAAGTGTGCTTATTTGATAAATAAAAACGACGTTATTACACATTTTTCCGAACAAAAAAGAATGAAATGGTTTTCCTTGAAAATTGTTTGAAGAATTCCGTGGACTACTTATCAATGCATGGCTTTCTGTCATGTTTATAGTGTTCATTTTACAAAGTTTTTTGCTTCTCCTGTAAAATATATTTTTGTTAGTTACGCCTTTTTGCATTTTAGTTAACGATATAATTAGTATTGTGGTTATTTTGTTGAACTGTTTATAGTTTTTAATCCAAATTTTGATATTTTAATTAGGCTTAAGTTCATCTAATTATTTTTATGAAGAAAGGAATTTTACAACATGAAATTAATTAAAATTTATTGATAATTTTTCATTCTTGACTGCCGCGGGAATCGAACCCAGGCTTTCACGGTCAGGTTACCCCTACATGTTCCAATTGCAACCACTCAATCTCTTCATAGGGTTTTGCCGTTTAACACTCACAGCCATTGACGACTGCTGACAGTCAATAGCCAAACATCAATCTTTAAACCAAATTAAATTTAACCTTTGGTATATATGAAGATACATTTTGAAAACTTTTTTGAGATATGACTATGTTGCAATAAAGGAGCGATATGAGTTTTGATCTAATTTGTCTCGATCTCTATAGATTTAACTGATTCTTTAAACGCTATAATTATAATGAAAACTTTTTCTACTAGGAAAAAACGAAATAGGAATATCGTTGTACATAATAAAAACTTCTTTAAAACAAAATTAAGAACATCATCCACAAAAATGGTTAAAAAGCCAATTCTCCTACATATTTAAAAATGAATCAATTTCTCGACAACGCTGCCCCTAAAAGAGTTGTTATTATTTGTTTTGATTTTAAAGTTTACTGTGCATTTTAAGAGGAAAGAGACGGAAGGTAAAAAAGTGCAGTAACTTCATTTTTTTTATATCGTTGCTTCAAATGAAAATAATCTATGACTGCTGTAAGCATTATGTCTAGCCAGAGCAAAACAAAAAAAAAAAAAAAAAAAAGCAAACAAAAATCAGGCTGACAGACTTCTTTAAAACACAATAAAAAAATATTCATTCACATAAATGCCATTTCATTTTTTGACGAACATCTAGAATACAACAAATACAAAAGAGGAGTCAAACAAAAAATTGTGCAAAAACAAAATACATAAAATTTTAACAAATAAAACAGTCAGTTATGTGAATGAAACAAACTTATGGGTTGCCAAGTTTCTTTTTAATAAAAGTTTTTTTTCATTTATAAAAACGAACTACAAAAAATAGTAATTTTAAACAGCTTCTAATGCTCATTCTATACTGTATACAGAAAATAACAACAAAAATAACATAGAATTTTTATAACAAAATACAAGCAATAATAAGAAATGCCTTATCACAGACACAGATACAACCTCTCAAACTTCTCCTTCAAACTCTTTTTGGCTAGACCAAAAACATTTAAGAACAATAACAAATAAGAAATCCTGTAGTGGTGTTGCTTAAAACAAACAAAAGTTTAAATTGTTTCTATGGAGTTTTCACTCACAAAAAAGCTTTTAAAGATTTTTTTGTTTAATAAAATGCATTTTCCTAAAAATTTATTGTTCTAGATAGAAGTACATATGTATATTTAGTTTTCAAAACTTCTCTAACTTAAGTAAACTATTATTTTTTGTAAATTCAAAAATTTTACCAAAATATCAGAGATCTCAATCAGAGATCTCAATCGCTAAAATGCCGTAGAGAATACAAAAATTTTAAATTTTAGTGATGAAATTTTGGCATTGCACAGAAATTCTCTAACTTTTAAACGGTAATTGTATCGTTAAAAAAAAATAATGGAAATTTATCGGTTGAAGTCAGCTGTTACCTTAAGCTGTATTTATTTTCGTTATTTTAGCGATAATAGTTTACGTGGTGTTTATTAAACCGATAAAGTGTATTTTTTGTTTAAAACTGCTTTTGAGTATTTGGCATTCCCGTATTTTGACATTTTGTATACAGAAATGCCACATGATATTAAATCAAATGAATACAGAAATACAGCTGTATACTACCGGTTAAATAAAAATAACAGAATCACACAATCGTCACTGCAAGCGAATATGTATGTATATGTCGACAAATATAACGATTGTCGGTTCGTTAAAGGTTAGTGAATCGCACTACAGGGGCAAATGGCGCCGTTCGATACCGAAAATTTCCATATAAATTGCATTGTAATTTCGTTTGGTCCCCAGATTTTATTATTTTTAAAATTAACTTTTTATTAATTTTGATAGAATTTGGAAGTTGTTTTAAATACCCTTTTTATCTAATTTCTATAAATTTTGTTATAAAATTCTGTTTAATAGAGAAATATTTGTATAATATTTGTCATAAAATTTTTTTATTACAGAAATCTTATTAAAAAACGACGTTTAAAATTCTTGCGTTTTGCGTTTTCGATTTCCAGAACACCCCTGTATATATATTAAGTAGCTGTTTTTATTTCGATTCCATGTTGAAATGAAAGATTAACCATAGTCCTATCTCAGATAAAACATCCACACCGGGCAATTATGGATATCTAATATCCCTAAGACCAGGGCATTGGCATATAAAATGAAGTATCGTCTCTTCCTCCTAATTAAAGCCCTCAGTAGCAACCTAAGTAGCACGTTTGTCTTCTCCTCATGCCATAGAATTCTGACCAATAAGCAGGTGTTTTCACTTAGACTGGGTTTTTGAAATCTCAGTTAAACTAGGTTAAGTTAATTTGAAAACAGATTTGTGCCTTTATTACCAAGTTTGTATACAAAGTTTTGACGGAACAGCTTAGTTTTGCTTAAAATGTTGGTCTTTAATGAAATAATAAAAAAACTCTTATTTCGCCGGACAAATCTGAGTTTCAGACTACGTTAAACTAAGTTTAAACTTAATCCACATCTCAAAAACCCGGCCTTAAGGCCCAACCATAATATGCTTAGGTTAGCTTAATCAAATGTGCGAATACATGTTAATTATATGAGGCAAACCATATTGAACTTAAGGAAACTTTATGCTAAGTTTAATGAAACTGCCATTTGCTTAAGCAAGGTGCGAATCTAATCGTACATTCCGTATGGAATCAAATGTTTTTTTATTTTGTTTTTTTAAATACATTTGAAAGACTTTTTGTTAATTTTTGACAGTAGGTTAAGCAAGGCTATGGATATTATGGTTAGGCCCTTAGTCATCTCACTTGTAATAAGTCATCTCACGTTAAATAACAGTCCTGCACCGAGAAATTAATATGCCAACTTGCTTTTCTAGGACCTTTCTTCCAAAAGCCAAACCTGTTTGGCTAGGTCGTCTGCAGTGTGGTTTCCGAGACCTAGCTCTCTGTGTCCATATAAGCGTTACCCTAGAAAGTGGCGCAATCTCGTTCAGAGATATTCGGTATTCTGCAGTTAACTTTGATGTTGTCAAAACGCTCGCTAGAATTAAAATGGCAGCTTTGTTATCCTTAAATTCGCATTATAAGTTTCTCTCTATATACGATAATAAACAAGCCAATAAATAGTTACTATATTTTATATTTAAAAGAAAATAAAATCACAATTTTCTTGAAATTTGTGACATCAGTTTATAATGTTTAATCATATCTTTGGTTCGGATCTGAAGAAGTGGCTAAATATTTTATAGTTTCCATTCAAGACGCAAATATAATCGCAAATTTTCGTATATATAAGTATATAAATAAAAATATTATATATAAAAAAAGTTCAGCGTTTGGTTCAAAAGTTATTTGTTACTTTTAGGAAATTAATGTTGGATTCGGTCCAAATTGAGAAGAAGAGAAAATTTGATGTATTGTATATAAACAAATTAAAATATGAATCAGTTCGGATCCGAAAAAATGTTTAAATATTATGTAGCTTCCATATAAACGTGTTTCAAAAAAACTAATACATAGTTAATAAGGTGACATAATGGCCATATTTAAGTCACAGCTACAATCAGTTTGTTTACCAATCAAGAAATAGTTTATGTACTTATATATGTTTACAAAGTAAGCTGCGAAATGCATGCAATATTAGCGAATCACTGATGGATTTCATGAAATTGATTAAAATAGCCTTTTGTCGAAATGTGCTTGCGAGACTTGTTTTGTTTGAAGCGCCTTTTTGACTTTTGTATAATATTAAACAATTAATGTCAGTTTGTAAGAAACGTTAATACAAAAAAAAAATTAATTCCAAGAAAGTGTTAACACTTCGCACTTGATCATAAAGAGGGTATTAACTCAAAAATTTAAAAGTTTTCAGAAGAAGCAAAATAATTTTTAATTTAATATTAAAGGCATATGGAAATGAATGTGGAAACCAACCGTTTCATAACCAAAAATTAGATAAAATAGCACGATATTTTTTACGGACGCAAGATATGAATATAACGTCGTCAGCTTATTATTGGTAGAGCATATACCATAAAAATTGTTGTGGAGAAAAACCACAATAAATGTTCACATGAAGTTTTTTTTTTATAGATTATTTTTTTGTATTTTTCTACTACTTCTAATAGTATTTTATTGAAAGTGAAAATTATTTTTTGTGTGCCGCATACGCCACTCTTCTGAAATTATTCTTTTCGTGCTGCATACGTATACTTACTGATTGCTGTGTATTGAGTTGTTGATATTTTATATTGCTTTTGCTTGAACTACTGCGGATTTGCTGCATACGCCATACAGTGGTGTGTAGAGCAAAACAATACTTAATAAACTTTAAAATAGTTATTATGGAGCAAAATTAATGCTTAATAACTCAGAAAACATAAAAAATTTGGTAAAACAGGTAATAAATTTAGAAAGTGGGTATTTAAAATTTATATATCTTATAATAAAGAACTCAATTTTTTTTTAATGGTCGGTAGGTTAAACCAAGATTGAGCTGACACAGTGTTGATTTTTTCCAAAAAGGGGAAAAATAATAATTTTGAGTTAATACCCTCTTTGACATAGAGAGGGTGCGTCTTGAATTTTTCGTTGAAAATGACAATTAGCATAAAAAGAAAGTCAAAGTTGTTAGGCAAGTTTACGAAGTTTGCGAAAATAAATTCTTATACAATTTTTGACAGTTCATTAGCGGGGGCGTAAAAACATACGGCTAGCGAGACTTTTAAGCGTTATCCCTTACCCTTATTATTTAAAATTTTTAATGATTGAAAAATTATTGAAGACCTCCGAATTTAGTTAACTTGTTATAAAAGTTCCTATTTATTATGTGCTTAGTTTCGGACCGCTTAATATTATCGCAAAACACTTTGTAATCAATTTAACCAAAACTTTCTTTGGGGTTTCTTCGATTTAGAGATTTCTATTTACATATAAAAATATCGTCTATTTTTGAATTTTTTTTAACTGTTCTGAATCAAAACTTAAAATTTTTTTGATTGTGTTAAATATTTCGAATTTGAGTGAGTTTAAACTTTCAGTGAAAAGCTCGTTTATTGAAAATAGTATGCATACATCGTATAGTATTATTAATTAATTAACTGAATTAAATCGTATAAATTCTTAGAAAATATTAAAACTATATTAACCTTTTTCCGCTCTACGGTTTGTGTGTCTCTTGTAAA
Source organism: Pollenia griseotomentosa (assembly GCA_963931875.1). Lineage (NCBI taxonomy): Eukaryota > Metazoa > Arthropoda > Insecta > Diptera > Polleniidae > Pollenia > Pollenia griseotomentosa. The sequence goes on along the minus strand of OZ007562.1, from coordinate 168,189,228 downwards.
TGTATTTATTAGTTGGAAAGTATGTATAAACTATTTACTAAAATAAAAAAAAGATTTACCTGAAAAAAACATTGTAAATACAAAATGTCTAAGACATAAAATGTTTCCTTTCTAAAATATTTTCAATTTAACTTAATAAAATTGGTCTAAATAGAAGATAGAAAGAAGTGAAAGGTGTTATGAAAAAAAAAAAAAAAAAATATGTATATATTTATTTGTTATTCTGGGCCGTTTATTGAAAACTTTATCACAATCTATTTTTTAATAGTATTTCAACTAATTTAAAAAAAATACTAATATTCTTAGAAATAATAAATTACAAAAAAAAAAAAAAAAATAAATAAATAAAACTAGAAACAAAAATTATTGCACACAACTAATTTAAACTTTTTAATACATATTTTATCAACATATTTACTAAGTTTGAAGCAATGTTTAGTACATAAAGAAATAAGTATAATAAAAATTAAAAAAAAATTCGTTGTAATGTCTGGTGTTTGCCTTAAAGCAATCACATGGTTTAACGATTTTTAATTACAATTGCAGCGTTTAGCTCATACCACACATGTTGTTTTGTCTAAAATTATAACTTTATAAAAGTAATTTTCACGTACAAGTTGACTTTAAAGTTTCTTGAAGAATGCAAACTCTTTTTTATGCTCTGCAAAAAATCAGAACATTCAGTTTTTTTCTTCAGTTTTGATATGGAATACTGGGAATTCTGTCTTAAACGCCAAAAAGCAAAAATACATGGACAAAGCTCGTAAACGCTTAATTTCCTTCCTGGGCATTTCACCTCTCTTTTTTTTTTGCATTTCTATTAAAAAGTAGTTTATATCGAATTCATATTGTAGTTTCGAGTTATCCTCAATTTTGTTAGTCTTATTTGAGGATTTTTTTGTTTTATGTCTGTAAATTGGCATATTAGTAACAACTTCAATAGAGGCTAAAAAATTACTGGTTTATTCGTTAAAGCCGCTATACACTATCCCACAAAATCTTAAGTTTGTTACGAAAACGCTTCCCTGATCTAATTATTGTTTGAAAAATTTCAAAACAGTATAACAACTTATCATGACAGCTTTGTATTTTTTTCAAAATACGTAAGACTTGTGTGACAGTGTAAAGCAGCTATTAGTATTAAATAGATTAAACATTTTTTCTAAAACGCCTTTGCGGTACTGAAAATTGTGTTTTAAGGCAACCTAAGTAACTTAAGATCTTCGATTAAAATAATTATTAGCTTATGAATTTAATTTATTCGTGCCATTAAAATATCTTATTCAGCATTAGTTTTTCTCTATACCTTCACGATCTTTCAGCCACTGTTAGTTTTGTCGTTTAATTCTTAAGTAGTTGACAGAGAAATACAAAAGTAATGGGGGGGGGGGGGGGGGGGGTGGAATTGTGGATTCCGCACGGAATGGGAAATTCAACGGACATAAATAACGATCGATATGCAAATGGAAATTATTCATTCCTGCGGTATAAGCTTTTCGCAAAAATTATAACTATGTTATTGTCTATATATCGTTAGCTAAAATGCAAATAGCCGTAACTAACAAAAAATTCAAAATGGAGTTTTTGATTGATTGTTATGAATGCCATTAAACTACATGTCTTGACAAAATTTTTAACTTCTGTGATCAAAAATTACGCTTTTATTAACAAAAAACAAAAAACAAAAAAACGTAACTACAAGTTAGTTTATTTGATAAATTAAAATAAAAATACGCATAGGAATAGCTTATCCCATCAACAATAAATTTCAGTTTATCAATAGTATGAAATGGGAATTAAGCACATTTAAACGAAACCTTGTTAATACATTTTTTAATCCCAAGAAAAACTTTGATGAAAACGACGTTATTTTAGATTTTTTTCTAAAAAAATATAATGAAATAGTTTTCTTTGAAAATTGTTTGAAGAATTCCATGCATGCTTCTAGTTTTAATTTTACATAGTTTTTTGCTTCTCCTGTAAAATTATATTTTTTTAGATACGCTTTTTTGCATTTTTGCTAACGATATATAAAAACGTTTGTGCCGTGTATGTGTTCCTAAAACTCAAGAGCCGCTGGACCGATTGATACCAAACTTGGACAATAAATTAGTTTATTCTGGAGCCAGGTTTCTCTCAAGTTAATTATCCGATAGGTGGCGTTTTGGTACGATTTGGCTGAAATTCACAAAATATAATTATTAAACAAATATAAGTTTCCTGATAACATTTTGACCCAGTGGATAGCGCTGGGGTCAAGTTATTAACAAAATCCCGAGCAGAGCTGGGACCAAACAGCTAGTATTATTTAAACAAATGATGTTTAGCTTAGTATAAAAAATATTTGAATTTCAAACTTTAACTCTTAAAGTATTTTGGTCCTAAATGACCCAAAAATAAAAAATAGTCTGCATTAAATATTCGAAGAGGAGGAATAAAAACTGCAGGTTCTGTAACTGTTTAAATATTCAGTAACTGTTTTCAAACGATTAGATTAAGCAATAAGTGGTTATGCAGTCTGTCGCTTCAATTGTAACTAAACTATAGTAATTAGTAAAAGTTTTTGCAAACTTTTAAAACTTAACAAAAATAAAAAATCTTATTTATTTTGTGCAAAAAATTAAAGTGCTAAATTTTTTAAATGCTATTTTCAAAGAAAATATGAAAATATTAGTGAGACATGCATAAAAAAGAAAATTCAATTAAAATACAGCTACATACATACCATGTAACCAACATTCAACACTTCACTTTCATCACCACCACTACTACTACAAGTACAACCTACAGCAACAACAACAACATGATTAAAAACGTAATACAACGACAATTTTTTTTTTTAAATCGAAGGCGTCTTGTTGGCAAATTGCAATTATTAATGTTTGATAGAAATATGCAATCTGAACAACCAACCAACCGAGTATCACATCCCTCTTTACATTCGTCTATAACTTCTTTTCATTCATCGTCAGCAACGTTATGTTACGTTACTTACTACCACCACCACTACTACCAACAACAAAATTATTTAAATTCTAACTGAAATTTTTTTTATTCTTTGTATCTGTGTTTGCGACAGTTTAAATACGAGTCATATATTTTTTCATCTGTAAAGTTGTTGAGCACTAATTTTATTAAAAAAAGCTTAAAAAAAAGAAATGAAAAATTGTCAAGGATTAAATCAGACTAAAAACTTTCTCTACTTCATAATATTTTGTTTACGGTAAAGGTACATATTTCTCTTCAACTTCTCCACCTGTTTTTCGACTTTTTCTACCTCTCAACAGATACCAAACAAATCAGAAAAATATAAAATAAAAAAATTATAAAATATATACGCAACATCTGTAACAAACAACAACAACATTAATAAACAACCGGAAGAAGCCATAATTGATTTTAAATTAGAATTTGCTTATTTTATTAACTTTCGCTTATTATCTCTTTTTCCTCTCTCCACAATTTGTCTACAAATTCTTAAATATTTTTACTTTAATAAATGTAAATGTATGTGTTAATATTTGTGTGTGTGTGTCTCTTGCAAATTATGTTATAATTAAAATTGTTTATGCCTACTTATGTTAAATTAAAAAAAAAAACATTAAAAAAATGTAAAGTTGCATGTCCTTTAAACATAAATTTTAAAAGATTAGAAAGAAAAAACGATATTGTAAAGAAGAGTTTTGAAAAAAATTGTTGTAATTTTTCAAATAAAATAAAAATAAAATTCGTCGTCCGAATTTAATACTGCCTTTTGTTGAACCTTCTTATTTCCTTAAAAAAGTTGAAGACAAACTCCACTTTAAACTTTGAGATGTCCTCGGACAGTGACGTACATATAAAGCGTTAGCCAGAAAAAACTTATACTTGTATAAAGTTAAATAAAACTTAAACCGTTTATTATAAAAATAGTCATAAATACATAAATTTATTCAAATATTGTACAAAATCATTAAACATTAAAATATTGGCATAGTGCTCGGTATTTATAAATCTATCCACTTTCCGGAAATCCTCCTATTAAAGATTACATAGATGTTTCCGTTAACTTTTTGGACCTGGGAAACCATTCTTGTGTTTCTTATTTATTTTTTTTTTTTTACAAAAGCCCAATATCTTTCCACAGTCCGAAGTTCTGGACAGTTGGGAGGATTTGTCGCCAGAAATACAAAATTTACATTATTGTTCGAATACCATTCAAATGCCTCTTTTCCATAGTGGTACGATGCCAAATCGGGCCAGAAATATGAAGGCACTTTGTGCTGCTTTAATGCTATGTTCATACGACGATATAAACCACTCGTTTCGCTCTCTGAAACTAGATTGCCAAACATGCTGTTCATGCGATTCCTTCTTGTTTCATTTTGACTTTTTTTAGTGTTGTTAGTGAGATTTTATTTAAAATAGATAAAAAATTAATTAAAAGTTAAAAATATATTATTTAATACTTTTATTAATATTATTATTTTATAATTATCACTTTATTTAATATAACATAAATTTTTATTTGTTTTTTCATTGTTTTAATTTTTTTGGACAGCTAGTTCAGATAAACTAACAATAATTGCTATCAAAATTAGAGATGATAGTACAATTTTCCTGTTTCGCAGCATGTTTCAAAATGAAACGACCTGTTTCGCTCTCAAATTTTGTATGGCAAAACATGTAGTTCCAATCATGTTTGGGGCGCGAAACAGGAATAAGAGAGCGAAACACGAATATTGCTGTCCGTGTGAACATGGTATAAGAAAGCTAAAAGCCGTTTTTGTTGACACTCCGTAATAAACAGTTACGGACAAAAAAAATAGGGTCACTTATTCCAAGTTAATATTATATCAAAAAAATATGTATAAAACGAACATGTTTTGTTATTATATTCCTCGAAAATTCATGGACAGTAAAATAGGGTCATTTAGAAAAAATTACAATAACGTTAAAAAAATATACTTTAATACTAAAATTTTGTCACATGTCCTTTTTTAGAAAGCACAGTCTTACATCGTTTTGGCATGGAACCCCCCAAGACACGACAAATCAGGTTTGGAATAGCATACCATGCCTTTTGAATGTTCTCCCACAACTCGTCTTTATTTTGGGATTTTATTGGTCCAATCCTTTCTTTAACAAACTTCCAAAAAATTTTCTGTAGGATTAAGATCCTAAAATCCATTTTTTTTTTGCAAGACCCGAAGTGTGTTTCGGGTCGTTATCCGGTTGAATCAGCCAATTAAGTGGCATTCCCACTCTGCATATGGTAGCATTATTTCACTAAGCACTTGAACTTCAAATATTGGTCCATGTTCCTTTTTATCAAAAATAATGGCCCAACACGATGCCAGGAAAAGCATCCCCACACCATTATGTCACCTCCTCCATGCTTAAATGTTTTAGTAGTGAAACGTGGGTTTGATTGTGCGCTTTTTTTTTTGATGCCTTTCCCGTTTTACCATCGTTTCCAATTAAATTAATTTTAGATTCGTTTGACCAAAGCACATTGCGCTACTTCTTTCTATGAACAGGGTCATCCCGATCCTTATGAGCTTTTGCGAATATTAGTCGATTTCGATGATGTCTTTTTGTAAGCACTCTCCCTGAGGATCTCCTGAATAGAATTTGTTTCTACTAGCCGTCTTCTTACAGTTCTATCAGAAATTCGAGTCCCAATTCTGTTTTAATTGCCGCACCGGACGTGAAAGGGTCTCGACTAGATACAAGTTTTATATGTTTATATACTTAGTATCAAGTGTTGATTTTGTGTGTTTTGGAGCTAACAAAGCATTATAAACAAAATTCTGGGACCTTTCAATAGATTTTGCTATTTGACGTTGGCTTTGACCTTAATTTTTTTGGCCTTTTAATGAATAATCAATATTTTGTCCTCCAAACAGTGCTTAGCACGGCCCATATTTTCAAAATTTTTTGTTTTTTTTTTAATTCAATTTATAAAGATTAGCAAATTAACGCAAAAAATATTTTTTACGTGAAAGGAAAATTGTTTAGTATTTTAAATAGTGACCCTACTTTTTTTGCCTCTCACATTCACAATTTTTTACAGTTAACGAAATGGTCCGAATTCAATATATATTGAAATGCGATACACAATAATTTTCGCTAAAATATATTGGCACTCCTACTTAAGGCTAGTTTACACTATTATACTTTGTATTAATACAGGCCAAAAACTCAAGTAATATGTAAAATTCTGATAGTCTGAATACAATGTGTCACGAAAATGCCAAGTATTACGAAAAAAATTTGACATCCCATACGACTTCTTCGTTATTTGAAATTTTTTTTTAAAACAATCATACTTTTCATTTAATCAGGGTTGCATTTTAACAAAAGCTTGTTCATGTATTGTAGTGTTAACAAAAATTGTAATGTTAAATTAGATTTTTTGACAGTGGCAACAAAACTCATTAGATTTCTATCTTGTGTGATAGTGTAAACTAGCCTTTACCAATTTCCCAAAATATAAAGAAACTTATGAAATAATAAGTGAACCTATTTTTCGTCCGTAACTGTTTATATATTTCTGTGTTTATTTTGATGTCACAATTTATTGCCTTCTTTTATAACTTCTTGGGGAATATTGCTTGTTTTTTTTTATCCGGTATTGTTCTTGAACATTTCCTCGTCCATCAGCCACTTAAAAATCTTGACCCGGAAGTTGTGAAAACTCTGTCAGTACATAAGATTCATCATATATCACACAAAAGATATGTTTTTTTTTATAAAATTTACAAGCTGCTTTTTTGATAGAAGTATTCGGTGCTCTTCGAAAAAGTTGTTCGGCTTTTTTTTGCCTTACTAATATCTGTTTGACCTTTTTTCTTGCTGATCCAGGTTTTCTTTCAATGGTTGAGTCTTTCTTATACTGTTTAATGGCTTTTGAAACAGTGTGACGATGAACCTTCAGAACTCTTGCTTTTTTTGAAAGTCCATATTATTTGTGTCCGGAAGTTGTGAAAACTCTGTCAGTACATAAGATTCATCATTTATCACACAATAGATGTGTTTTTTTTATAAAATTTACGAGCTGCTTTTTTGATAGAAGTATTCGGTGCTCTTCGAAAAAGTTGTTCGGCTTTTTTTTGCCTTACTAATATCTGTTTGACCTTTCTTCTTGCTGATCCAGGTTTTCTTTCAATGGTTGAGTCTTTCTTGTACTGTTTAATGGCTTTTGAAACAGTGTGACGATGAACCTTCAGAACTTTTGCTTTTTTTGAAAGTCCATAATATTTGTAAAGCTTTAATTCTTTTTCAACGTACTTTTTTCGCTGTCCATTTTGACCGAAATAATAGTTTAAAATGTATGACTTGGAAAATTATTAAAAAAAACCATAATTTTTTGGACCAAGGATAAGTTTTGGCTGGAATAGTGTGTGCAAGTTTTTTCTGACTTACTCTTTATGTTTTATTGTTTCTATCTAATAATGCGTTTACCAAGCGACCCCCGAGTGTGAGCGCAACCAACACATCCAGGTAGCACTTTGAATGCATTTGAGTGGTAATGTCTTCTTTAACGATCCTTAAATTTGTCCTTCCCAGAAGCAGCTTAGTATTGGTTAAATAAACATTTGGCCGTAGTGGCCTTGTTATCCTTCAATCTGTCCTGCCACGAAAGTCCTTATCCTGTCCAAGCCTTAAGCGATGCCTGCTTTAGAATTATATTATAATAATTTGTTAAAAACTTCCTGATCAATTCTAATACATGTTATAGCCCAAATATGGTTTTCTGCCAACCTAGTTTACAGTTTCTGTAGACGCTCAAAAAATATATTAAAATACATTCATGTCGTTCGTTATTTCTTAAAGGCAAACAAGCCGAATTTTGTTGCCTTCTTTTTATGAGTTTGCAGAATGGAGAATTTTGCAGAAAAACAATTAAAGAGATTTTACCTGCCTGACTTCGCGTTTAAATTTTAACATGGCAGACATGTAGAGCAACTTTGTAAAGAATTGTTAAAAAAAATTTTTTTTTCATCGGATTAACCTTTTATAAAATCTAGAATTATTCCACTTGTTTTCTTAAATCTCCCACTGTGCGTTAGAGCAACGTTTTTAAATTATCTATTGACCCACAATTTCATTTGAAAATTTTGAAGAATGATGAAGCCCACTTTTGGTTTAATGTCTCTGTCAATAAACAAAATTCCTGTTTTTAGGGCGATGATAAAGGCATTGTCGAAACACCATTAAACTCCGAACAACTCACTGTTTCTTGCGCTTTATGGGCCGGTGGAATCTTTGGTTTATATTCTTCACAAATAAAGAAAGTTATAACGTTACATTACGGTGAGCGATATATAGACATACCTTTGAATTTTTTACTGAACATCAATTGAAAGACATTAGTATTGCACACATGCGGTTTCAGCAGGATAGAGCCACATGTCACACAATCAAATTACAGAGGGAAACATTTAGCGACCCAATAATTTCACGAAACTGGTAACCTCGAGGACTTGTGGATGAGGCCCCCAAAACTGTATAATACCCTGGCGATATGGCAGAAATAGTTAGCCGAAAACTTAGTTCTAAAATTTAAAAAAAAAACATGAAGTTTTATTAAAAATAACGTCTGCATGATTTGGATTAAAAATGGAGAGTAGTGTACAAAGCAAAAAAAAAAAAAATTTATCACTAACAATTGAAAAGAAGTTTACAATAGCGCGATTCAGCAGCCGTATTCTGTGATTCGCTAAATGTTAATCTCTATCGCTAAAAATCTATAAAGTTGATTTAGCAGTTTTCGGCTACGAATGCAATTCTGTAACGTGCATTGTTAAATTTGGCAATGCCATAAAAATTTAATTCGCCGCATTTTTAGCTTTTAATGTCATCGTTAACATTTTATATTCTGTAAGGCATTTTAACGATCGAGATTAAGCTTTAGCTAAACGAATTACGGAATACGGCTGCAAATTCTTATGTAATAGGCGTTGCATCATTGTACTGCAAAATGCAATTATGCAAACTCATTTTCCCAAGATTGTGAATTGCGCTTATATTTTGACTATCCGTGCGGAAATTGCACATTTGCTAAAATTTTGTTTATTTCATGGATGGGCATAAATGAAAAAAAGGTTAATATATAAAAATCTCAATGTCTACACAATACAAAATCCTTTATTTTCTTTAATGCAACATTTTTAATTTTTTTATACGAATTAAATTCTTAAAATAACACAAATAGTCAAACTCTTGCAATATCGTTTAAAACATATTTTTTTACATAGATTAATTTTATAAATCTTTATTAATAAAATTCAAATAAAAAACAACTGTTTGTTAAACGCCCAGTGTAACACATATGTAATGCTGCTAATAAACAAATTATTTTTTTAAACACAAAATTAACACAAATTACAAAAAAAAAATATAAATTTTTTTCGCTTGTAAAAAAGTTTGTTTCAGCTTATGTATTCAAAAATTAAAAAAGCCTTTTAAAATATATTCATATAAAAAAAAAATTAAATAAGAGAAAACTAAAGACACCTCCACCGTTGCATATTTGTAACGCTGGGCGGAAGCGGGTTAATATACCAAAATTATAAATTTATGTATGAAAATTTATTTATAATATTTATTTACGAAAAATTTATGCAGTAAAAAAACTTAACATTGAGATAAAGAAAATTTTAATGTGGTAAATTTATAAAAGAAAAAACTTTGAAATTTATAAAAGATTACTTAGTAAATATAACCCTTTTTTTTTTATATATATAAACATATATGTATATATACCCTGCAGAAAATGTCACTAGTGAATTTGTACTGAATCACTATTGACACAGGTACCAGTACAAGTGACTTATTTTGCCCCAGACAATGTTATTTAATATCAGTGATGTTACCAATATTTTTTTTCGAAAAGTCCTTACGCAGCCCGTAAAAATCCCTTTTTCCCTACGCGTTAAAAAACTGTCTCTACAAAAATCCCTACAACTTTCAAATGATAATATTGTATGTATATTAACTTTATCATGTTTTGTAAAAATCACCTAACTGATTTATCAGTTGAGCAATTGAAAAAAGATTTATATATAATACATTGCCAAAGATATAAAAAGATTGGTTAGAATAGAAGCCCAAAGGTATTTTCAATTAATGAAATGACAATTGAAAAATGATTTTAAAATATAATATAAAAATTATACGAAAAATACCCACCAATAATTTTAAAAACTACCATTAAATTGCTCAAAAAGAGATCAGAAAATTGTATCACAAATTATTCTTTGAGGTGATTCATCGGTAGGGTACCATTTTATCACATCAACAGTATAATTTCTGATCGAAAATAAGCTCATATGCGTTAATTTCGCTCCTTACTTCACTTTGATGCCCATCTCTTACAAATTAGCTATTTCTTGCTCTGTAAAATAAAGTTCAAATGATCATCATTCTTGTACAAGAGATTATCACTCAAAGAAATTTAACAACTTTTAATATTACCGTATTAACAATTTTTTTAGTATGCTATCACAAATCGAAAATTTTTTCCAAATCGAAAAGGTGTCCTTTTTTTACTACGGGAATTTTTTTTAAAAGAAAATCCCAACAAATAGGTATTTTTCCTAGATTTGCCAAATATTCGTATATTTCAAAAACCGGGTTTCGAATATTTCGAAAAACCGACTTCTGGAAAATCGGTTTTTGGTTTTGTTATTAAAAACCGGTTTCGAATAATCAAAACGAAATGTACTTCAGAACTAAAACGTATTATAGATGCTACGTATATCGTCAGCTCATTATTGGTTTGACCTACCGACCATTTTTAAAAAAATGTGTTAGGTATGAGGAATATATATTTTGAATACCCCCTTTCTAAATCCAAAACATGTTGCGCGAAATTGTTTGTGGTTTCCGAGATATTAAGCATTCATTTTACTCCATTAAAACTACTTTAAAGTTATTTTAGTATTGTTTTGCTCTACACGCCACTTTTTGGCGATTGCATCAATTTCTTAATATAAAAACGTACAAAATAAATTTAATCTTTCTTTGCTTCATTGCCGTTAGAAAAACAAGTTTAAGCAAAAGCATCGCCGAATCAGTTGGTTTACGCAAAACGACTGGTGATTTTTTGTAGAGTTGTGCTTTTAATCATGCAATTGTTTTTGATATCTTATCTTCATCATGTTGAATTTGTTGTTTTTCTGCATAGACCTAATAATTGGACCATGAGCAAAAGCAAAATAAAATAACAACAAGAAAAAAAATAGTTTTATAAAATAATAAACACGTGTTAATAAATAGTAAAAATTTCTTAAATTTATTAAAAATATAAAAATGGAACTGTTTTTGCAAAATAAAACCAAATAAAAGAAAAGCAATCGTCAATGTTGACTTTTTTTAAGATTGTTAATACAGAAACTTTTATTTTAGCAAGTAACTCAATGCATAGCAATAAGTATACGTATGCAGCACAAAAAGCTACTTTTTAAAAATATTTTTAGAAAAGTGGCGTATGCGGCACAAAATAATATCTTTCACTTTCAATTTATTTATTTTTCAATTTACATTTTGCTTCAAAATATATGCCGGAAGCAGCGGAGAAAATGTAAAAAATTCTATCGTATACATTTTCGAAAAAATCTTCATGTAAACCTTTGTCGTTTTTACCCACTCCTTTTTGGCATATGCGCCAAACCAATAATGAGCTGACGATATATATTACTAAATAAAATGTTAGATGTAAATATGTAGATCAGTTTAATAAAACAAAAAAATTATTTGTTCTTATGTGTGAAACACTAAAAAATATTAATCCTAAACCCACCTCTTAGTATGCCGATCGGCTGGTTGTCTGCCCATGTAAAATACGGGTCGCAATTATGATGAAATTTAATACGTACGTTTTAATTGTCACAAGGACGAATCTTTTTGAAAATGGTGACAATCGGTCTATAATTTGATATAGCCCCATACAAACTTCTTTCCGGAATACTCTCTTATTATGTTGGTAATTATATTAAAGTTGACTCAAAACTATTTTATTGCAACACAAATCGTTTTAAATGTTTTGGGGGCATTACATTTCTTAAATTATTTTATAGAGGGCAATACTAAAAACCCCTCGTTCACTAATCTTTGAGTTTGGGTTAATTATCAGTAAAGCCATGTAAAGCAGATTTAATTTGGAAGATTTTTAGAAAATGTATTTCAGTCGTCAAAATCTTCTTTTAAGTCACTTTGAGTTATTAAAAAAAAAAAAATATATGTATAAGAAAAATTTCGATTATTCGTGACCAAAAAAACCGGTTTCTCGAATACTTCGACAACACCGGCCTTTTTAAAAAACCGGAAAAATAGAAAAAATTGATCTTTCGCATACTTCGGAATTTTAAGCTTCTCGAGACAAAAACATTGATATAACATACTTAAAGATCGAACTGTAAATGCTTAAGATATAACGAAAAGTGTAAAAACAAGATCTCTACGTTCTGCAAAAAAAAAATTTCGAAACTTTCTTGCAAAGAGGGTTTACGGGGAAACTTTTTTTGAGGTACGGTCCAATGTATGTGCATATCCTAGTAAAAACTTCGCCCCGCAAAATAACGTGTTGAGTAATCAGAAAGAATACCTCTTACAATTCTACTAAGGAACCAATAAATTTTTTTAGGGAGTCCAAAAACGAACGCTTTAACATTTAACTAAATGGCACTTTAAAAGTGTGGCATTAATAGTCATAAGAAGTACATCATCAAAAAAAATACTTGGAACTTGTTAAAAATCGATTTTCATTAAAAAAAAATATTTCTTTTTTTCTGGAATCACTTTTGGTAATCATTACATGTATGTAAGTGTTTACCTTATTCATTATAATATATCTTAAACATAAAAAAGGTTATAAGAAGTAGTTATGCAATTGCTGCTACATAACGCAAATAGTATCGAATGAGTGCTTTCCTATATTAATTTTGAAAAAGTTTGCGAAGTTTTTACTGGGATATATAAATACATATATTCTGGGTTATTTAGTGATTCTAAGTCCATTTAACCATGTCCGTTCACTTTCCAAAGACTCAAGAGAAAAGAATAATTTTTGTGTCAAATTGTTTCTAGTTCTCCTAAACAGATACAAATCCAGCAAAATCAGAAAAGAGTAATGAACCAAAATGTTGAACAAGCTTCCTAAAAAATTTTTATCTGTGGCATTTTGAAAAAAAAACTTCTTAAGTCGAGATAAGATAGCAAAAAAGTTTTTAAAAAAATTTTTTTTTTAACTTTTTTAATTTGACTTACAATGTTTTGTCAAAATGCCACAGATATTATTGTTTTATATGACTAGAAATTATCCTACTAATTTTTGTAAAGATCGATCCACAATTCACCATAGGCACCATATAATAAAGCCGACTCTCGAAAAACACTACGTCTTAAATCGTAATAAATAATGCTATTGACTTAAAATTTATTCTGTCATACTTTCAAAATTTACTATAGGCCAAATATAAAGCCTGCTCTCGGAAAACACTACAGTACGCCGTAAACCGTAACAAATAACGATATTGTGCTTAAAATTAACCGTTCTCCCCATATAAAGCGTGCTTTTGCAATAGCGTTTAATACGCCTTAAACCGAAATAAATTATATGAGGTCAGTTTTTATTATACTTCAAAGCGTGATTGGCTTTTTCGTATGTTTTAGGTTTGTTCATTTACTTTACTAGCATGAAATAGATACAATACAATATTTTTTACGAATTTTCAGTACAGGGCCGTTTTTAAAATTGGCTCGACTTAAAATCCACTTTATTTCGATTTATAGATCATGCCTGAAGGTCTACAAGGGTACTTTCCTTCTTAGAGTGAAAATCGCTACTGGTTAATAATTTTTATATATGTTCATATACATTAATTAATCCCAAATCTGAAAAATTTTTTACTCTCAGCGGAGGGTATCAAAGCCGAAGTTTAGATACCAATTTTAAACCTCTTTAAGTCTGTCATGCGGCGATAAGTCACCTTTTAGTCTGTCATCGGGATAACGATTTGATTTGAAATATTCCGGCACGTTCTATAAAGCGAAATGTAGTATACTTAAAATCGAAAAAATTTTGGAGACAAGCCTGTAAAGAATGAAATATTCCTTTTTGTATACTTCATACTTTGAGTACCAATTATTTTTATAAAAACTACTCTTAAAACAGGAAAAACTGCAGTCATTTTGTAAATTAAATTAGTTTATGATTCTAAATGTCCAGTAAGGTTACTTTATTATATTGTGCTTTCGAACTTTAAAAGTGATTTCGATCGAAAACGATTTTATACATTTTGGAAATTCATTTATTTAAATTAAATAAACTGCTTAATTTTATACAACAATATTTTTTTAAAAAAAAAAAAAAAAAGATTAAAAATGAGTTCGCCTTTTCTTTAGTTTTAAATATTTAGTAAACTTTCTTTATTTGATCAAACTACTCTTTCGAACTTCAAAATTAGCAAGAAAAACGAACAATTCCAAATCGAAATTTGTTCGATATTTTCAAAACAGATTCAATATTTGCTGTTGTTTCTTTTTAAGATGATTTTAATTAAATTTACCAAAATTCAATTAACAAAAACAAACAAATAAAACTAAACTGGCAAAATAAAATAAAGTAATTTGTTTTTATTTTTGTTTTTTCTTTTCCCACTTACAACTACATTTAGAGTTGACAAAAAATCAACCAATAGTAGCCGGGACTGAAAGAAAAGATGAACTCACTGTTTTTTGTTGTTGTTTTTGTTTAAGCTTTGATATTGTTACTAGTAAAACTGTGGCTTATAATTCTTATTCGCTTAACAGTTTTATATGTGTAATATCTTTAGTTTTTCTAAAATCTTTGAATGAAGTTTCCTGACGATCTGGCCTAAGCAACCAGTGAATTGCGCATAGGAATAGCTTATCCCTTCAACAATAAATTTCAGTTTATCAAGTATGAAATGGGAATGTAGCACATTTAAACATGATAATAAAAAAAACTGTTTTATGTTCTTAACAAATATTTAAGTTTCATAAAAGTTTTTTTTATAAAACAAGTTTTCTATGAAACTTGTGTTTAGTAAACCACTCTTATCAATCTAAAATATTTTTTCTGAAAAAGGCCGTTAGACTTTAAAAGTTGTATTGAATTTACTGAATTATTAACATCATTATCTATCCCTATATTTACTACAATTTTCTTTATTCAATGTTTTGTTTTAAACTGTAAATATAAATAAATTTTCTCAAATGTTACAGCAAATTCTAGTTTAAAGAATAATAAAAACAAAATATATATAAAATGTAATAAACAAAAACTTCATATCTACTCTTAATCTCTGTAGCGGATTACCCGGCAAACAACAGCTCTCCCCTAATCATCCATGCCCACCACAACAACTAGAAGCTGGTGGTCATCATAGTCCTTCTTCGCCGATACCCCTGCATGGTGGAGGTAATTCGCCTTATAATGGTTCACAGGCTGGTGGTAGTAGCGGTGGTGTTTCGCCGAATTCAAATGCTGGCATTTCACCCAACAAATATAGACGGAGCATATCCTTTCCCGTTAAAGGAGGTACTTCACCCACACCTGGCTACACCTTAGACATAAATGCTGCGCAGGCTGCGGGAGTGCCAACGCTATCGATTGGAAATGGTAGTATAAGCGCTGGAGCAACTGGTGGTGGTGATGCACCCCCATTTTTAGGAGCTGGTCCTTATATGCCAAACGGTTTGGATATGCGTCCCTTGGATCACTGTCTAAATGATTTAGTGCGAGGCATGGGTGCAGTAGGACCAGGAGGTGACAATAATGTCACTGCGGCTTCCATAATGGCTGAACGTATGCGCAACCAAAAGATTAGTGAACATCGTTTGGGCGAAATGGATGCTGTAGCTATTGCAGCAGGTAATGGTGCCACAGCATATTTAGATCCAAATATGAAATTAAATTCACCTTCACGTTCTTCACCGCATTCACAAGGTTCCGATCATACCGCACGCTTCTCACGTAAGGTCTTTGTGGGAGGCTTACCACCGGACATTGATGAAGATGAGATCACTAGTTCTTTTAGACGCTTCGGTCCTCTGGTTGTGGATTGGCCACACAAAGCCGAATCTAAATCGTATTTTCCACCAAAAGGTTATGCTTTTCTACTCTTCCAGGACGAGAATAGTGTACAGCAATTGATAGATTCTTGCATTACGGACGATGATAAACTGTATTTGTGTGTGTCATCGCCCACCATCAAAGACAAACCTGTACAGATACGTCCCTGGCGTTTAGCAGATGCTGATTATGTACTGGATGCCACCATGTCACTGGATCCACGCAAAACCGTTTTTGTGGGTGGTGTGCCACGCCCTCTTAAGGCCTTTGAATTGGCCATGATTATGGATAGACTATATGGTGGTGTTTGTTATGCTGGTATTGATACAGATCCCGAATTAAAATATCCTAAAGGTGCTGGTCGTGTGGCATTCTCTAATCAACAGAGCTATATAGCCGCCATATCGGCCCGTTTTGTTCAGCTACAACACGGCGATATAGACAAACGTGTTGAAGTCAAGCCCTATGTTTTGGATGATCAAATGTGCGATGAATGCGAAGGTCAAAGATGTGGCAGCAAATTTGCCCCCTTCTTTTGTGCTAATGTCACTTGTTTACAATACTATTGTGAACACTGCTGGTCGGTTATCCATTCGCGTCAAGGACGTGAATATCACAAGCCATTGGTAAAGGAGGGAGCTGATCGGCCACGTGCTGTGCCTTTTCGTTGGTGTTAACGGCGGCGTTGGTAGGTTGTTAAGACCTCAACGTAACCAAAAACTTGCAAATGCAAACATGCAATACAAATAGAAAATATAAACCGAAACGAAAAAGCTTTCAACGTTTAAACTTCTTTTTTCTAGTATTTTTTTTTCTACTACCTTTACCCTAATATCCTTACTACTCTCTTTCAACTCTCCTTGCTTACCGTTTCTTTTTTTGTTATCGTTTTACAATAACGTAATTGTAGTTTTTAGAAGTTACTCTTTTTTACTTTTTTACACTTTATAATAATAGAATGTTAATGTTGTTTGTTTTGTGAAAAGAACTTGAACTTCTTTACTCTCAATACCTTAAAAATTAAATTAGACAAACAAATTTCTTTTGAAATAAAACAATCAAATGAATAAATAGCTTAAAATATTGGTAGTCAATGAACAATATTATATTTATAAATTATTACATAAATATTAAAGATAATATTTTGTAAACTTTCTTTCAATAACTTCATTGGTTTTTTTTTACCTAAAAAAAAAAATAAATAGAATTTTTATATGTTTATAACATTTTTAAAAATAAATTTTAATCTTGACTTAATGTTTTTGCTATTTCTCCATTTTTCTTAGCAGCTAAAAAAAGTTTTTAGTTTTAAACAGGAAATTTTGTAAATGAATTTTTGTTTAAATTATTTAAAACTTTGTTAAATTTTATAAGATTTCTTTAATGAAGTTTTGATCATAATAAAATGTTTTGAAAACAGGCAGCTGCTTTTCTCCGAGTATTGAATTCAAAGTGGAAAGAATATTAAACATTAATTTTGTTTCATAAATTGGCTTTTTTAGTTTTTTACACTTTTTTTATTGGCATCACTTTTGTGCGATTTTTTTATTTTCATTTTTGTATATTAATTTTTATATCGTATCCTAAAACGCAAAAGGCCTTATCTAACATTTTGAAAATTTTACAGGAGAAGTTAAAACTTTTAAAAATGATAAATTGACAAATTGCCTAAACTGTTTCTAATTTATTTTTCTTGCAAAATCTACCAATTGTTTTGACAAATGATTGCCTGTTTGTAGAACACGAGCAAAAGACTCATTCGTTTAAGGTGCTGTTCTAACAACACAAGTGAATGAACGTGTAGTAAAATTTTTACCAAAAGCACTTAGTTTTTTGAGTGCTTGATGAAATATATCAGAAAACGTCAATTTTTTAATTTTTGGTTTATTAGGGTTTTTGCGTTTTAGGTAACGATATATCGTCGTTCGTAAATTATTGTGTATTATAATATACTTATGTATGTAAAATATAACCATATAGAACACAATAATATACGAACGACGATATAATAAACCTGTTTTTATACTCTTTCATTTTTTTTTTTTAATTGTACAGTATTTTTTCTTTTACTATTTTAAAATTTTTCATTTTTTTTTCAATTGTACAGTATTTTTTCTTTTACTTTTTTATTATTTAGTTTGTAGTAAATTTTTGTTTCTGTTTTAGTCCTCGCATTTTATTTTTAAATATTCTTAAAGGTATATTCAATACATTAATAAAGAGAGTTGTAATTGAATTAAATTTATGGGAATTTTGAAAAAAAACCGCCCTAGTCACAACAAGAAAATATGACATTTTATCCTTTTTGTAAGAAGTAAACAAAATTGCTAAATACTTCAAGGGTAGTCCCTTGTAGTTTTTGTTGTTAAAAAAATCTAAAGGGTTAAAAAACGCTTGAAACTTCTTTTTTCTTTCAATGTATTAAACGGAATATACCTTTTTACCTCCTAGTAGTCATTTCTACCTTAAATATATTTTTTTTTTACCAAATAGTAAAGAAACCTTGCACTTTTTTCATATTTAATATAGTTTTTGTGTTTTTTTTTATATTGTTCCTAATTTTTAACAAATTTTATATTATTAACCTTAAATTAATTATTTTTAATTTTGTATTTTAATATTGAGTTTTTATAATTTTATATATGTTTTAGTTAAGATAACTTTAAAACTATTATTTTGTTGGCAAATATTTTTTTTAAAGACACAGGGTTTGATGTTTTTTTTTATTCCAAAGAAATAACGACATTAAAATTCTAAAGATTCCTAAATTAAATCAAATATGAATATAATAACTGTTTAGAGTTCTTAATGGCTTTAAAAGTTTTATTGTTAAAAAAAAAAATTTGGGATCATATCGCGTCATTCAATATTGATCGAAATTACATTAGAATTTTAAAGGAAATTCCGATCGATTACGAATACCGTAATTTGTACTAATGGCACGATCATCGATTTCGAACGAAGACATGTAAAGCAAAAACAATATTTTTTAATTTGTTTTTGTTTTAAATATAAGTAAAGCGGACGAAGTCTTCGTTCGGAAAAAGGTAATCAAGCAGTTAATTTCTGGATTTATATAGACCAAAAAAGAAAAACAAGAAATAAAAAACAAAGCAGTGAATTCTTGTTACTAGTAGACATTTTTTCACTTTCTATTATTTCTGAAATACACCCGAAATACTATTTTGATTCGAAATAAACCATTTTCGAAAAAAATTTCTAAGTACTTTTTGTTTAATAACGCCTTATTACGAGAGTCGTTGTCGTAGTCAAAGTCATAGTCGTTAAAAATGTCTGTCAATTCCATTTAAATTTAACGACAAAGAAAAACACATAAAAAGTTTGTCGTATTTATGTCTTTTACAACAATCATTATGCCAATTTTTTAAACGAATAGTTTACGACTACGACACCCATAATAATTTTTTTTTTGAATACGACAGTTTATCTTTAGTAAAGTTGTTTATTTCGAAATCCAATTTTAAATGCATTATGTCAGAACTTAAACTTAATTTGAAAACTTAAACATATTTTAGCATGAAAAGAGTTTCACTAAATACACAAGAAATTTAAAAAAAAATATTTGACAAAATTCGAAAGAGTGAGAATTTATATTATCGGAAAAGTACATATGTATTCGAAAAATGTTAAATTATTTTTCTGTATTTTTTTTTTTTATTTGCCAACTTAATGCTATTAAAAATTTGAAATAAAAAGATTTTCACATAAATACTTTCATTTAATTCGTTATGTGTGTTTATTGTGTGAGGTTAGAAAACACCTATAAAATTAATTGTTATAACTTGTGACAAGAAAATATCAAACTTAAATGTGCAATAATTTGTTAATTATATTCATCTTGTTATTTTTTTAAATTATTAAATTGTTAATATTATTTATTGCATTTGTTTTTATTTTAAAACTTTTATTTTGTTTTTATAACTACGAATTAAAAAAATGAATGTTTGTGTTCAGTATTAGTTATTTTTGTTTTTTTTTTTTAATAATTTCATATTAATTTATAAAGAATCTTGAATTCGTATTTTAATAATAATTAAAAAAAAAAAATTTATAATTTAGCTCTTAGACATTTTTTATAAACATTTTTTTGTAAACATTTTTATATTTATTCTATAATAAAAATTTAATTAAAAATTTATAACCAAAAAGAAAAATATGTGCAATATTAACTAATTACAAAAAAAAAAAAAAAAAAAAAACATTTAAAGCTTCAACTTTTTTTAAATTATCAAAATACAAAAACAAATAACTCTTTTCAACTTAAAATATAAAACAAAACGAAATAAAAAAATTAAAATTATATTCAACAAAAATGTAGGTATTAAACAAATATTTAAAAATAAACAAGAAGTATGAGTAACAGGAATATGATATTTAACAGTGTTTTAAATTCATTTTTTTATAAATAATTAAATTTAAAAAAAAAGAATGTAAATAAAAATATTAAACTTATCATAAAAGAAAAAAATATTAGCAAAGACATTTTTGAAACTTTTTAGACTTCTTTATAAGAAAAAAAAAAAATATAATAGTAAAATGTTTTATTATGTTTATTAAAACAAAATAATTGCTTCAAACATAAAAATTGGCAATAAATTTATAAAAAAAGATATATTTTTACCAAAAAAAAAAAAAAAAAAAAATAATTAAATAACAATTAGTAAAATTTTTCTAGAATTTTTATTAAATAAATATAAAACATTTAGTCAAAATCTTATAATAATAATTAAGAAAGATACTTCAAATAGTGTGTTTAAACAAAAAAAAAAAAATTAAAGTATTAGCAAAAAGTTGAAAGACCTTTTTTTGTTTACAGTATTTTTGTAATACATATCGTTTAAAACATTTATACCAAAAAGGTCTTTTTTTTATAACTAAACAAAAAAAACATATATTTTTTTAAAAAAACCAAATCTCTTTAAACTTAAAAACAAATTTTAACACACTATGTATATTAAAGAAAAATCATTTTTTAATATTAAAAAAAGAAATTTACAGAAAAATATATAAAAACTTTAACCGGGTAGAAAAATTCATTATAATTATTGTTTTTTTATATATACATACATTAAATATACATATAAACAATTTTTTATACTTTTTTATATAATTTTTTCTACATATAAAAAAATAAATCAACAAACAAAAATATAAATAATTAAGTTTATACATAATCTTAAACAAAATCCCTTAAAACCTTTAAAAACATTAAAAATAATAATTAAAGTCTTATATTAAAAAAAAAAATTAAACAAGAACAAGAAAAAACTGAAATTTATCTTTAAGCTGGCTGATTCTTGCATTCAACAAATATATATACAACAAACCTATAACATAAATCAGTTTCGATCGAAAGTATAATTCCGTATTTCGCTTCTCTAATAAACGAAAATTTTATTTAAAGAAGCTAAAACAAATTCGATACGATTGCAACAACGGAATGTATGATAGGTCTGATATATATGTACATATTAACTTGTATCAACTCTCTTAATCTTTCTTTTGTTCTTTAAATTTTCGAATTCATTTTAATAAAATCCTTTGAAATTCGCGTTTATATTTTTATAAAATTAATTAAAGAGAATCTATCTGATTTTAGTTTTATAGTAAATAAATTGATTTTTAAAAAATTTTTTTTACTTTTATATTGCAATTTCGTTTATATATAAAATATAAAATTTGTGTTTTTGTTATTTCTGTTAAATAAATCTTTAAATATTTTTAGGATTGTTGTTTTTTTTATTCTAATTTTTACTTTTATATAAATTAAGGAAAATTACATATTTATTTTTGTTATTAAAATAAAAACAAAGTTGTTTTATTTCGAAAAAAAGATTCGTTTTTAAAAGGACCTTAAAACATGTTCTCGATACCGGATTCGGGTGAAAGTAAAATAGATCACAAAAATGTTCTGAAAATCACGTTATTTCAAATCAAATAGTGGTGTTCTGAAAGTCATACCGTTTTTGTGTTTTTCAAAGTGCTTTCGGCAATTTAAAAATCACACCATTCACACACACAAAAACGGAACTCCAAAATATCACACGTGGCATTTTAAAACCACATGTGATTTGATTTCAAAAGATTTTCAGAACGGGCCTGTAAAAATCGTTTTTATTGATTACACTGTGCTAGAAATAGACACTTTTTTTAGAAAAGCTGGGCACTTGTCGTTTTAACCTAATTCGGGTACGCTGAATACAGTGGTGCTAGCCGTTTTTTTTAGGTTAGCTCTGGTTTGGAGATATAACGTTATTTCGAAAATGGAGGAGGTTGCACAACATATGTTCGCGTAACTCAAAAACGCTTTAGCTTATTGAAAAAACTAAAAAAATCTAAATTCCGCAATAAAATTTCCGTTAAGAAAGGTAATTTAATATGCGCAGTCGTTTCAGAAACATATTTTTTTTTTTGGAAAAAATGATGTTTTTATCAAAATTTCGAAATTTTTGTTTTTTTTTTAAATTCATAAAAATATTGGAAAATGCAGCTAGGCTTTTAATTTTTTTCCAGACAAACCGCCATATTTGTATGGTTGAAATTCTTAAATTTAGCCGGTACAGCGCGTAGGATGCCCTTATATGGGTCAAACGTATGACCAACCCCACTTTGTTTTTCATCTCAATCATTTATTTCTAACATACCTACCCGCTATCTTTATTCCTTAAGGAGGCTGCCATACAAAATGTTTAATGCAGACTAGAAATATATTGAATTAAAAGTCCCATAAATGCCCAGGAGTCGCCCCTAGTGGGATAAAATGTATGACCGACCTCAATTAATTTTTTGTCCTTAACATTTTTTCGAGACATACTTGCCTCTTATCTTCACTTCTTAGGGGGCTCCCATACAAATATTGCAATTTATGACATTCTTAACGTATTTAAAATTGTTCGACTGGTGTGAATAAAATCAAAAGTTGCTTACATATTTTAGTTTGGTTTGCAATTTCGTTTTTTATACGTCGGGAAAAAATTAGAATTAACTCAAATCACGTGATTTCAAATCACATGTGCCTACTAAAATCACACGTGTGATATTTTAGCGTCCCGTTTTTTGTGTGTTTTGGTGTGATCTTCAATTACAGAAAGCACACCGAGAAACACAACAACGGTATGACTTTCAAAACACCACAAATTCACTCGTGTGATTTCAAATGCACTTGATTTGAAATCACGTGATTTTCAGAACAGGCCCAACTAATGCAATTTCAGATCAGAATTTTTAAAAATTGCAGCAACAAAAATTGCAAGTCTGAACGATGACAACTAATTAAATACGTTGAAACTTAATAACGTTTTGTCGCTTCCTGTGTTTATTTTCATTACACATACTTTTCAACATGGTATAATAAAGCTTTGTTCACAATCAGAGAAACAATTTCGTTTTTTCTTCTATCTTTTTTCTTCCTAAAGTATTTCATATATTTTCCTTTCATTTTTAGAACAAAAATAACTAGAACTTCAGCAACAATTTGTATGAAATTGTTTCTGACGTTTAAAATAATTTTATTTAGTTTTGAATGAAAATTTCAACAAAATGTTGTAAAAAATAAAAATAAATGCATAATATTGTTGTGGCTAAAATTTGCAAACGGTTTCTTAATGCAAAATGTGTGTGGTTGCAAAAGAAATTGTTGCTCTATTATGAACACCAAGTGAAAATGTTTTTTTGATTGTGAACGAAGCTTAAGTCATAATCATTAGAAATGTTTCAAAACCCATATTACGTCAAACAAAAGAAAATATGGAAAAAAATTAAAACAATCGGTAAAAATTACAACTCTCCCTAATAAACATATCTGGTACTTATTATACCATCCTTTGTAACACATTTTAGTCCCTTTTAAATGTGGGCGTGTGTGTTTGTGACAAATTATGAAAATCATGATAAGTATCAAATTCTATACGTAAGAAATTTGGTTCTAAAACAGCACATTTTAAATATTCAGTTTGTAATAAAAATTCATCAGTTGTTTATCCAGATAATGTTCCTTCGCATTTATAAATGTGTAAACTATGGACTGTCAGATTATGGATTGCCTGGGGGCTTATTCTGTATTGCAATGTACAAGTCAATGCAGTGCGCAAATTAAATACGATGCGAAAGAAAGTTGATATTCTATATATTTTTTTTTTTTGAAATCAGGGCAACACTGGTCAAAAAATAACAAATAAATGTCAAAAAAATTGTTTAAAAGGTGTTATCAGGTCTGTCACAGAAATCCATTCCGATCGAAAGTGATTTCGTTTTATGTGAATCATGATACGAAATCACTTTCACTTTCGATCGGAATTAATTTCTGTGAAACACCTGATAATACCTTTCCCTGAATAAAATTTCATTATTAAAAGCAATTAAAGTAGATATATTTTTTTATTTTTTAAGCCGATAATATTTTGTTTGCGACGTTTTCGCATTTTAAATGGGAATAAAAACGTGCTTTGCGAACCTCGTAATTCAGAATAGCAATTGTTCGCATTTATATCGAGCCCTAATAGCGAAAATTATGTAACCAACAACATATTCGATTTTTGTTTTTTGATGAAAATCGATCATTTTAGATCATTTGCATCATCTCTAAAAATCTCATATCTCTGGGAAGTACCGTTACGAAATAAGAGCAGAAGCAATTTCAAACGAAACCTTAGTCTTGAAGCAAAAATATTTAAAAAAAAAAACCTTCTGTAAAACTGTATTTTTGTTGGTTACATCATTTTTGCTATAAGGGCTCGATATTTTTTCGAGTCGTATTGCCCTTCGCATCGCAATACAGAATAAGCCCCTTGATTTTAACCGATTGTCAATTTCCTCGTATCTTCCAGTCGGCTAGATTTTGATATTAGTGTCAATACAAATTGTAAAGCTGTTGCTATTTCGTAAAAGCAAACTGTTTGCTTCTTTTTATACATAAACGTAAATATCATAGTGAGTATGTTGCCAACCACTGCCCTTAACTTGTCTTCAAAATTATGTGTATATTTAAATATTATCTAACGTCTTTGAATTTAAAAATCAGTCATGCGAAATTCTGCACTGGTACCACTTGTAATACTGCTCATGCTTGTTTTTTAAGTTTGGCGTCACATATATGTATAAGAAACTACTACATTTGTCCTATTGGCAACCATGGCTGCCAGATTTGACGTTTTATCCTCATTTTGAAGATTTCTAGCCTAAATTTTTTAATCGGCCATGTTCTGGCAATCGAAATCGAGTAAAATTGAAATCGAAAAAAATTTCCTTGTAAATTTTTTTAAAAACGACTAGTTTTTTATGATTTTTAGAGTAATTCTAATAAATAGAAGTGGTCCTCAAAGTATGCCGTATATAAAACGGAAAATTTGTTCCATATCAATTTCACTCGAATTCAATTTCCAGAACATGGCTCAATATACCACATTTTATTTCAGCTTCTCAGAGAGTTTTATTTATTTGATTAGCAGTAATTTTCATGTCTTAACAATTCATAACACAAAATACCTTTTTTTTAGAGTGATGTATATTTTTTGACGTTTTATTTGCTTGTTTGGCCTCATTTATCAACCATTCTTTTCACTTTAACAGGATTTTCGACGTATAAACCTCTCGGATTTAGTTCATGTGCTATCCAAGCTTTTTACTATATTTTGAATGGCAATATTTCTGAACAGCTTGTGGTTGTGTTACTCCAGTTTTAAAGTCTCAAACATTTGTAGCCTTTCCGTATGTAGCAAAGTCAGCAATTGACAGAAAGAATTAACTTATACTACCAATATTTCATATATTTTTCTGTTTTAAGAAGAAGAAGATGAAAACTTTTTAAGCTCCTACTAATATTGTAAATGTAAAAGTTTGTTTGTTTAGATGTTTGTTAGCTCAATTACACAAAACCCACTTAATGGATTCGGATGAAATTTAGTAGACACATAACATATGGCCCAGATTCAAAATAGAGTTCTTTTAAACTTTTTCACTTTTTGATAAATTTGGTTTACAGATTGCAAATGGTCAGGATTAAAATATAAGGTAGTTTTTGAGGGATATAGTTGGTACTTTTTACGGGGAAAACATCATGAAATACATTCAGAATAGCCTACATTAACACACTGTTTATTGTTGGTGTTTTGTTTAAGCTTTGATATTGTAACAAGTAAGACTTTGAGTGTTTATAATTCTTATTCTCTTTAAGGTTTTATTTGCATAATATTTTTAGCTTTTCTTAAATCTTTGGAAAGGTTTCCTGATGATCTGGACTAAGCAACTAGTAAAATGCGCATAGAAGCTAGCTTTCCCTCAACAATAAATTTCAGTGTATTTATCAAATATGAAAAATTGGGAATTAGCACGTCATACAGAAATCTTATTAATAATACATTTTGTATTCCCAAAAATAACTTTGATAATATACACTTGCATGTGCCCATGCAAAAAACAACTGGCAAATTGGTTTTTGTTGTTTTCTTACAAAGACAATAAAATGAAGCAATTTGTTTTTTAATTTTGTTTTTTCTTTTTACCCACTACCAACTACAATTCGAGTCGGAAAAAAGACAACGAATTGTAGAGGCCTCAAATGATGAAAGCTGGTACTCTTGATACGCTTATACCCTAGGTACTTTTTCTCTTTTCGAAAAATTTGGCGTAAAGATAGCATATAGCCCAGATTAAAATATAGGATACTTGTTATGATGTAAAAACGGAAAATATTGGTACTTTTTTCTCTCTTTGATAAATTTTGTATACGGATTGCATATGGTCCAGTGGCCGCAATATATATATACATATATATATATATATATTTAGACGCCCGTTGCATTGCATATGGACAGTTGAATGTCGGTTTCTCAAGACTATCGAGTGCTCAAAATTTTTAAGTGAACGATTATGAGTAAAAGCTTTTTAAAAATACGTTTATTAAATTTTGTTAGAAACGGAAACTAAAAATAACAATAATTTCAAAACATATTTAGAGTTAATGTCGTATTACTATGGCGATTTTTGTGAAGATTTACGTAAGTCGATTTAACGATTTGATGATTTTTTTCTCAAAATTTAACAACTTTCAACCCATTTTATCTAGCAAATATGCTGAGGCCGGTATTCACTATCCTACAATATCGCTCGAATAATTCAAACGAAAATCTGACGAAATTCTTTCCGACATTTTTTTATCTATGCTAATCCCGCGAAGCTCTACGATTGTCTGCAGGAGACCAGAGTCTGGCGGGAATCGAACCCGCAACCCCTTTACTTATAGTCTAGCTCGCTACCAACTAGCCTACCGGGACACTCAAAAAAGTATGCAAAATCTGCTGTCAATGCCACACTATCCCACAAAAAAGATGCAAACTCAAAGGACTCAGCTACTTTACAAGAAAATGCAACTCTGATTGCATATAATCTATTATTTTATGAAAATTTTCATAAACCTTTGCAAGTTGGACAGACTTGTCAAAAAAATCTGTCACTAAATTCATCTTTAAGCCACACTATCCTTCGTTATGAGCACACACGATTTTTTTTTGACAAATCGTGCAAACTAGATACCTATTTGTAGAAATTACGGGCATGAATAGGAAAATATATCGCCGGCTTTAGTGTAATCTCTTCTTCTTTTCGATTAAGCAGTCAATTTTGTAAAGTATTTATATTCTTTTTAATTTTCAAAACAGAAAAATTAATTTTTTTTTATAAAAAAAAATCTCGAAATTATGATTGATTTGTATTTTATTTGTGTCTTAATCATATCTAAGTAAATTTGTTTCTTTTATTTATTAACAGTAAAGAAATTTTAGTTTAATTTCAAAATCATATTTATTTATATAAATTATCTCTCTCTTTCTATCTCTTATAAAACAAATTCTCTTGTACATATATAAGAATTTTATAATACTCATACTAAGAACTAGTTAACTTCAATCTTTTCTTATTCTTCTTGCAATAAATCTCAGAACTTTTAAATTTAAATTAAAAATCAATAAGCAAAGATATAAAAACAATTCTGTAATTTTATAAAAAACAAGACTTAAACCAAATCATGAATATATAAATAAATTTATTTAACAAAAAATGTTGTAAAAAGAATTAAAAAATATAAAAACGAATTAAATGAAAAAAAGTTAGTACAATTATTGTTTTTTTTTTTTTAATTTTAAATTAATCATAAATAAACCAAAACAAAGTAATACCTTTAATCCAAAGCTTAAAAATTTTTTATTACAAAAAATATATAAAACGCCTTGAATTCTAAATAAAACAAAATGAAAAAAACTTTACTTCAAATTAAAATCTAATAAATATTTAATAATTATTAAGAAAGAAAGAAAAAAAAAAAAAACAAAACAAATTGGCTTTTTTAAAATAATAAAGAAACTAAACAAATTAATAAAAAAAAATTAACACTTACCGAAGTACTTAACGATTTTTATAACAAATTTGCAGAAAATTTCGAAATTTTCATGACAAAAGTTTAAATCATGAGTTTTAAAACAGCATTTAGTTTACCTTTTTATCTTAAAACCAAAAGAAGAATTCAAATATTAAAAAAGGAAAACATTAAAAAAATAAAAATTAAATATACTGAAAGACAAATTATTTTTTGAAACTTTTCATAGCACAATTTTTGTAATAACTTTAATTAATTAAATAATTGAAGAAGAAGAAATAATTAATTGAAATATTTTAGTAGCTAGAAACCTGTTTTAATTAGTGAATTTAATTGGATGATAAACTGAAATAAAATTTGGTACCTATTGCAAAACTTTTTATTAAAATGTATTACATATTAAACAAAAAAAATTAAATTAAATAAAATAAAATAACTAGAGTTGAAAAAATTGGTAATTAGTTGATTTTTTTATACTTTTTACTAAGAAAAGATGATTTTAGAAGATTTCACTTTATTAAAAAAAGTCCCCTTTTAATGACAAAATCAATTTTAAGGTTGCACACCGCAGTGAAAGGCTGGCACGTTAGTTATTCACGATAATCCTAAACATTGTATAGGTGCTAAAAAAATAACAGTTTTTAAAAACACAAAAAAAATTTGCGCCACTTTTGAACAATTTTAAGTTAGCTGTAGAAATGACCTACTTTTACCAAAAATAAAACAAAACAAACACTTTTACAATAATTGACATTATTTATCCCTAATATTTCAGTACAAAACTTTCTATTTAAGTACATTATTTTATTCCACAACACATTTTTTTCAGAATTTGGATCATGAACTTTTTTCTTTGCTTTTTTTGTTTTGTTTATGTTTAACAGCTGTTTTACAATTTACACAATTTGCACGAACAAAAAGTCTGGGCTGTTGCGTGCAAGAAGAGGAAGAATTTTATTCTCTCAAACCCGCTCTCATTTTGACTTGAAATGGATTTAAGTAAAACAAAGATTGAATAAATCTCTAAATGTGCTTGATTCAAGTTTTATAAAGTTGATTTAATCCCCAACTCGTACTTGAAATAATCCGATAGTGAAATTAGATTGGTTCTAACTTTAGACACATACCACAAAATCATGCCGACATGGTTTATACATTAAAATAATTAAAATAAATTGATGTACATATTTTACAATTTGAAATTTTAAACAGAAGTAATGAAGAACAAGTAAATCAATTAAATGGATAATCATTTTAAATGCCAGTTTCGATCTACCAAGTGTTAAATACAATTTGGTTTAAAGATTGATGTTTGACTATTGACTGCCAGCAGTCGTCGATGGCTGTGAGTGTTAAACGGCATACCCCTCTGAAGAGATCGAGTGGTTGCGATTGAAACATGTAAGGGTAACCTGTCCATAAAAACGCATGGGTTCGAGCCCAGCTTCAGTCAAGAATGAACAATTATCAATAAATTTTAATTAATTTCAGGTTGTAAAATTCCTTTCTTCACAAAAATAATTTAATAAAAATTAAATTTTATGAACTTTAGCCTAATTAAAATATTAAAATTTGGAGTAAAAACCACGAACAGTTCAACAAAATAACCACAATACTATTTATATTGAGTTAGGCTATTTATTTTTACTGAAGGAAGGAATTTTAGAACATGAAATTAATTAAAATCTATTGATAATTTTTATTCTTGGCTGAGCTGGGGCTCGAACTCGGGTTGAATTTACGTTTCGAGAATAACCACATTCTTATCATCACAATTCTTTGCAGTTCTACCCTATACACCACTGCGGTGCCTACTTAATATAAACTAAATGGGAACTTTTGCTTTTTATTTTACTTTTAAACCATTAAAATAATGCATGTTTTTCTTCTTGTTCTTTTGTTGTTTCTACGCAAAACAAGCAACTCGTTTTTTACCTACTTGTGTGATGTTGTTGTAGTTTCTGCAACAAACTTTGACAAACACAACCGTATGCACGCATACAGTATGCAATGCTGAGAGATGAGACTAATAAGTTATGTGAGATTATAACGCTCACTTTGCCTACGAAATTTTCAATTCTTTTGTTACTTGGTTTAAGAATTTTATACTTATTTTAAGAAAATCCGGGATTGATTTACGAAGGTAATCCAATTTAGGATTGTTTTATTGTTATTCGTGCTTAAATTTTTAAGTACGACTCGTAGTTAAAGTAAGTATAAAAGTGTTTTTCTTTCTGTGTACAAATTTACATATCTGTTGTTTCCAGGTAACAAGCAATTGATTGTGTAGTAAAATTTATATGAAAAGAACTCAAAAAACTGAGTGATCTTCAGATACATTTTTCTACACAATCAATTGCTTGTCACCTGGAAACAGCACAATAATCGTCTTTCATTTTCAATTGAAAATTTTCGAATCAAATTGTTGATATCAATGTGAATCTGGCTTTAAACAAACCAAATTTTCTTTCGATGTCGAAAAACAGGCAGTTATAAACTAACATTTAATATTACAAAAGCTAAAATTTTGGGTAAAAACTTTCGGAGCAATAATTTTGCTGAACTAGTTTTTTATAGGCGAGATTAATAAACATATTTTTTTGGGTTTTTATTGTGTGGTTTCACTCCGACAAGCTTTTCCGACTTCAATTACAAGATCGCTGCAAAGAGAATGTGACAATGATAAAAATATTTTAATAATTTAATTGGGGGCAAATTTCAGCATTCGATACCGATCGAAATTACAATGCAATTTATATGAACATTTCGATCGATATCGGATGCCGTAATTTGTTCCCTTTGATTTTAAAGTATATTTCTTAGTAGAGAGTATAAAATGTATTCTAAAAAAAACTATTTTTTTAAAGTACATAATAAAAAAAAAGGAAAGAAACCCGTAAAACAAAAAGAAAAATATAAAATATTCTTCAAGTAGTACCTTAATTAAAAGAATTTTTTTTTAACCTTAAAACCCTTTAAAAATAATAACAAATTAAAAAATTAATTATAAAACACATCCTTCCATATATAAAGAAAATTAATAAAAAAAATTAATACCGTAATAACAAAAATAAAACCTCCCATAAATAAATGATTCCTTTAGCAAAATATTTTAAATTAAAATAAAACAAAAACAACAAATAATACTTTATCATAATTATAAAAATAATAATTATTAATTAGTACATAAAATTTAGGGGTAATGTTTTTTCATATGAATTTCATATTTATTTTAATAATTTATTTAAGTTTTTTTTTTTACACAAAAATAAAATAAATATTTATTAAGTAAATTTTGTAGTTTTTTTCATATTTTCTATTACAATATAAAAAAAATATTTTTTAAACAATATAGTTAAAAGAGAATATAAAGTTTACAATTATTAAACAAAAGTAAGAATTAAAATATAAAAAAAATCCTTAATTAATTACAACAGCAATTAAAAAATTAAAAAAAAAATATATTCTACCCTCCCTAAAAACTTAAAATAGTTAATAACAAAAATCAATAGTTTTTTGCTAAAAACAAAAACTCAATAAATAATTAATAAATTATGAAACAAAAAAAAAAAAAAAAACCATGAAATAGTTAAAACAAAATTATTATTTATTACTCAAATAAAAGAGAAAGTTTTTAAAAACTAAATATATCAGTATAAAAAAATCAATTAAAAAAATATATATATTAAACAAATTTAAATAAAAATTAAACAACTTAAAACAAATTCAATAATAAGAAATTAGTTGCAAACTCTTATCGACATTATTATATTTCCAAATACAAAAACAAAAAATTACAGTTTAAAATAAAGCAAAATGTATTATTGAAAAGAAAAAAATCTTGAAAACTTTTGGTGCATCAAAATAAATACAGATGGAAAAAATATAAACTAATAAAAAATATAATATAAAAAAAAAAGATAATTCACTTAATAAATACATTTTTTCTGAATAAATATTTGACTTGGAGTTTACTTTTTGGAAAATCGAATTGTAAATTAAATATCAAATTACACAAAGCAAGTGTATGAAAGATTCATTCGGCGCTTTCTTTCTTAAAATTTAAATAAAACGAAGTATGCGAATTACTCGTGCAGAATGTCCAATGCCACACCTTAAGCCGTACTGTTGAAATCGCATGTCATTGGAGTCCAAGATGTTGTTATTCATCGACCTATGTGATGGCCTATGGCCTGATTCTGGCAGTCGTGATCGTGTACTTTTTTGATTCGGAAGCAATTTAATATCTAAAAAATCGGAATTATTGTAAATCAGTGTTGTAAAGCATTAATTTAATAATTTTGATTCGATCCGTATCGACTGAAAGAATTATAAATAAAATTTTTTTCGAATCGAGGAAGCTTTCGAATCGAGCCCTAACCGCGAAAATAACGTAAGCGACATCATTTTCAATTTTCGTTTATGACTTTATTGGCAACACTTGCATCATCTCGTAAAATGTTATGGTCATATAAAGAACAGTTACGATTAAGCGACAAATTTCATACAAAATTTATATGAAACTAGCTGGCCGTCTTGGCTTCGCTCGGTAGCTGATTACTAATGATCGATGGAGCCGTTTTCTGATTTTAGGTAAATCGAAAAAAATGGGCTTAAAAGTGGGCGGGGAAATATTTTCTTTCCTTAAAAACCTAAGTTGGACTATGGCGAACATTTCAAAGAAAAAATGGTCCAAATCGGTCAAATAAATAGAAAAAGTGGGCGTAAAAGTAGGCGTGGTAAATTTTTCTTTCGATGAAAACTTAAAATGGATTAACACGAACATTTAAAAAAAAATTAGTCAAATCGATGGAGGCGTTTTCTGATTTTGGGTAAATCGAAAAAAGTGGGCGGGGCAAAATTTTCTTTTCGTACAAACCTAAGTTGGACCATGGCGATAATTTTAAAGGAAAAATCGTCCAAAACTGTCAAGCCGTTCTCAAGTTATGCGCTTAATAGAAAAAGTGGGCGTAAAAGTAGGCGTGGTAAATTTTTCTTTCGATGAAAACTTTAAATGGATTAATACGACCATTTGAAATAAAAATTTGTCAAATCGATGGAGCCGTTTTCTGATTTTAGGTAATTCGAAAAAAGTGGGCGAAAAAGTGGGCGGGGCGAAATTTTCTTTACGTTAAACCTAAGTTGGACCATGGCGATCATTTTAAAATCGTCCAAATCGGTCAAGCCGTTCTCAAGTTATGCGATCAGCAACAGACAACATTTCATTTTTATTATACATATAGATAAAATAAAAAAAAACTCTCATGTAAAATTTGATTTTTGGCTCGATATGTTATGGAATTAATTGTGCCAAAGTCACCCCCAGGGGTATGTAGGGAATAAAGGGCTGCACGAGCACATTCTTCGTGACACATCCAAAAAGGCATTCTGTGAATTTTTAAAATCTCTCTTCAGGGTATAGACAACAAACACGATGAGATCCCCAAAGGGCCTCAACAAATAGTTTGACGAGAGCTGTATCTGCGGGGAAACTGACTCCTTTAGTACCAGATAGGATCTCTGGTCAGCCTTGATTTTAAACTCTGCCGAATTCTAGGTACTAACTGCACCTGCTTTTTCCAGAGGTATAACACCAAAAGGTGGAATATCCTTGAAATGTTTCCCTATATGCCCCAGCGAGGTTATGTTGGTACAATAGCGTCCATACCATATAATATAGGACCAACTTTGGCTTAGATATATGTTTAATATAAAAAATATTAAGCATTAATCGGGTTTACTTCAATTTTAAACACAATGGCGAAGAGTTTATAAGATTCGGCAAAGCCAATTATATCACTCTTACGTCCAATTTCACCATGTTCAGTTAAAACTAACTATTTTTTTTAACTCTTAAGCTACGGTCACACTTATAAAATATTTGATCAAATAAGCGTAACCCCTACTTATGTTAATAGTTAGTGAGATTTAAAATGGTCTTAATATTACAAAATAAACTAATTATACTACTAGACATAGCAGAAAACAGTTTTTTTTGTAAGATGTGGTATTTTAATCAAAATAAATATTGATATTAAGCGAAAGATTTTTTAGTTTGGTTGTTGGTCCCGTTTTTTCGTCAAATATTTGATAAGTCTGACCGTAGCTTTAGTTAACAATATCTTTTTGACAGTTATAACTGATAGTTAATTATAACTTCACTTGGTGAAATTTTCCGTTACTTGTTTTTTTACATGTATTAAGTTTCTAAAAAAGAAACGAAAATGGAATGAATAGGGTTTCCAAGTGTTACTTTTTTTAAAATTAAAATTTGAAATTTTAGAATAACTATGATTTTAATAATTAAAAATTGGTAAAATTGTTGAAATAAAAATCATTCGATATTAATACAAGATGGTTTTATTTTAAAAACAGATACAACACTGTTAAATACTTTAACGTTGTGTCAAAATAAGACAACACTGTAGCAAACAATTCAAACAAACATTTAAAATATTTATGTTTTTAAACAAGAATTTGAAATTTTAGGATTTCAAAATACAAATTCGATTTCAAGACACACAAATTGTAGCTATAATAGCATAATTCGTTTGTTTCTACAACAAAGATTAATTTAACATTTTACTACATATTTTCTCCTACAGATCTGGTAGTATAGAAGGCATCTCACCAACATCGGTAGGTCCTAATTTAATAGCCGCCCTATCAAGCAGTGATGCCACATCCATAGGTACATGGCGCATGATAAAAGGTAAAGTTTCACAAACAATTGAAGATATAAAATCATCTAAAGGTAGTACGACAAATATTACTGCATTACAACCCCAATCATATCCGACTATTATAATCAAAGGTAAATATTTCAAAATTCGTTATAATTATGATTTATTTTTGTGTTATCAATTTTATTTTGAATTTGATAAATAAGAAAAGTAATAAAAAGAAATTAAAAACCTAAACACATTTTAAAATTGAAAAATTTCGAAAATCTCTTAATGAAAACACACAAAATTTAAAATTTCTTAGGAGGTGAAACGCAGCAGCAACAAACGGGTATTGAATTCGATTCAGATCAGGAAACAAAAACTTCGTTGAGTGAAGATTTATCAGTAGAACAAGACAGACGTAGTAGTGCTGGCAGTAGTAAACATAGAAGATCTAGTAGGCTGGAGGACTCAGATTCGGAATTTGAAAACGAAATTTTGCTGGAAGGTGAATCGGATCATTCACGCTTACGTCGCGGCTTTGCCCATCTCAAGTCGAAGGTAAAGGCCAAACACGCTGCTCATCAAGCACAAAAAGCTACCCTATCAACAGCAACAGTGGCAGCACCTGCTACTTATGGTGGTAGCCATTCGCAAGTGAAATCTGTTAAAAAAGATATCAGTCCTAGCAGAAGTACAGGCTCATCTTCTTCTTCGGCTTCTTTAAGAGGTAACTTTCTTAGAAGACGCCGTAACAAGGAAGTAGAAACAGCTGAATTGGCAACTCCCACCAGTATGGCTTCGGCTGTAGCGGCTACTGTGGCAGCCAGTGGAGAAATGGCGGCTACAGTGCCAGTAGTGGTAAGTGGAAAACCTGCCAAGAAAACCAAGGGTATAACAGTGGGTAAAAAAGATATAGAAATTGAATCTGGTGTGGAAATGTTAGAGGACATGATACCACCACCGGTACCAATACATCCCTCAGACGAAACTTTACCCGATTCTTTACCACCAAAACGTAATGACCTGGCTTTGCCGTTGCAAACCGAGACAACTAACTCTCCTACCTACAAGGATTATACATTGAAAAGTATTAAAATGCTATACGAGTGCAATGATCCCACTAATTCTACTCCTAATGAGTCTCGTCTTTCATCGGAGGGTGCTGCATCTAATTCGAAAACGGATAATGATGACAATAAACATTCCTATGGGGATTATTGGAATAAACTTGTTAAGCATGCCAAATACCTACCCGGTATTTCTATTTTGGGTTTAACTGCGATTTTTATTTTACCCATAAACGATTTTATACGCGGCGTTTTAACCTGTTTGCTTGGCATTACAATTGTTGATGGTTTTTGGAATTTTATACAAAATGTTATTGAGCATTATACGATTCAGTTTAAACCTGAGAAGACTACGTTTCATATACCAGACTATAGTAAAATGACAATATGCGAAGTTCCGGCAGTGAAGGAGTATAAAACTGTTAAATCATATGGGGTAAGGGGTTACTAAACTTTTTTTGGGGGTGTAAAAGACATTTAATGAATTTTTCTTATATATTTTTTGAAGGGTTGGATGAATGAAATTGATAGTTATGATCCAAATACCTTTAGCATTAACATGGCTAGATCGGTTTATATTAAGCTGGATGGTAAGTAAATTCGTTAAACGGTTTTATTTTTGAAAGTACGTACTAATTTTTAAACAAAAACTATGTTAAATTTATCAGGCACAGTGTTACATATATCCACTACTAATGCTCGCATACCAAAACGTGTCATGTGGAATGAATTGCCCATTAATCGTAAAACTATTATATTCACAACACATCGTAGCTACGATTTACTTGGCTGTCGTATCGAATTGCTGCCTATTGGTCTTGCTAGAAAAAGGTAAAATAATTGTATTTAAGAAATTAAAAAAAGAAATACTGAAATCCCGGCCACGGTCAAGAATGAAAGATTATCAATAAAAAAAAAAAAAAAAAATTTTAATTAATTTTCATGGTGTAAAATTCCTTTCTTCATAGAAATAAATTAAATTTAATGAACTTAAGCCTAATTAAAAATATTAAAAATTTGGATTAAAAACCATAAAGAGTTCAACAAAATAACCACAATACTAATTATTAATACTGAATAACTTTTAAACACAATTTTAAATTTTTAAATAACAATTTAACTTAATTTTAAAAATTTATTCTTTTTAGACACTTTAATCGCAAGTATCCCATACAACTCATAATAAAAGATTCCAAGTCCGCAGCCACTGTAGAAGATGACGATGTCGATACTAGACATGTAAAACATAGATTTAGTCGTCATCGCAATAAGCATGAAAATTCCGAAATGCGTGAAGTATCGGAAAATAGTAACAAAATAAATGAAACCGAAACTCAAACACAAGAATCAGGAGGAGATATAGATTTTGGAGTCATTATATTAAATGCAGATGTAGGTTTACAAGTCAGAAACTTAAAAAAATTTTATTCTTTTAACACATTTTACTAGTTGCAGAAATTGCAGGATGACGTAAATCCAGATGAGGATTTAAATAACATAACCGTACCGTGTGGTGATGAAGTTCGAATATTATTATTTGCCAGATGTGCAAGGGAAAAAGAAGATTGGTAATTTTTATTGAATTTTGCTTAAATAAAATAATTTGATTATAATAAATTTCAATTATTTTAAAAGGTATCGACGTTTTGTGGCTGCTAGCAGTGGTGATGTCCATGATCAAGATTTACATTTGAGTAATGTGAAATTGATCAACTCTAAGGATTTGCAAGCAGCTGCTACAAAAGCAGCTCAATTATTAACTAATCCAAAGGTTTGTCGTTTTGCTTTCGTTTATTAAAAAAAAAAAAAAAAACAAAGTCGAAAGTTACTTAAAAAAGAGAGGAAATGAATACATAATGAACTCTTTTAAATTTATTTGGTTTTTATATTTAGCAAGGTTTTAATTTAATTGAAAATACAGAATAACCAAATAAGACAGACGGCTTACTGTGTATGTTTTTCGATTTAAAGAAAGCTTTTTGGAAATAAAAAAAATTAATCAAACGAATGTTAAAAAAATGTATAGAAAGATTTCGGATTGAAATCCACAAGAATTTTCACAATAAAATAATTTAAATAATTGAGTGTGAAGCCGAAAAAATTCAAATTATAAAGTGTCATCGAGCAATACGTCATTCAAAAGATTTCAAATTATGTACCTTGGGTCAAATGACATGAATTTTTTCTAATTTATTAAATGGTTTAAAGGCAGCTGGGAAACTGTTTTAATTGTCAAGAGATTTATATCAACAATGTTTCACAATAACGTGTGTTTTGTGTAATCTATACTACAACATTTGAAAAGCTGCTTTCGGCGTGGCAATTTACGATTCATCTCGCATTGGCTTATGGCCGTCGTATTACTGCACCATATACAAGCGTTTAAAACCTCACATTTTTAACGTGTTTGTGCTCAGACGTTTTACTGGTTAAGACCAAAATACTCTATTGCGGACTAAACTTGTGAATTAGGCTCCAAAAATTGTAGAGGTCAAAAACTGAGTTTAATCCAAAATAAAAAAAACAAAAAAAAATCTTTTCTAATTTGATTATTA
The DNA here is from genome assembly GCA_963931875.1 of Pollenia griseotomentosa. Lineage (NCBI taxonomy): Eukaryota > Metazoa > Arthropoda > Insecta > Diptera > Polleniidae > Pollenia > Pollenia griseotomentosa. The sequence continues at coordinate 168,150,466 of OZ007562.1, read as the reverse complement.
TTGGATAACTTGTAACCGTAATCAACGAATATTTGGGAAAAAGTAGTCTTATTTTAATAATAACTTTACATTTAAAATGAAAATAACCTAATTAGTAATTACATTATAATTTAATACACAAAATTTTAATAATATGTCTATTTTGTCATAATGTTTTTTCATTTGATATAGTATGAAACTTAAATATATTTTTTTTTCCTTATTAGCCAAAAGAAAATACTACTGGTTCTGGAAAGTCTTCAATATCTGAACCACAAAGAGAATCTGCTTCATCGATTAATTTTGAAGATTTAGTTGATGTAAGTTTTATTGATTAAAAAAAAAATAAGTCTGTCTTAAAAATCCGTTTTTTAGCTTTCTCCTGCTGTTCCAGAAAAAGAAGAACCAGAACGTGATGATGAATCTATAGAATTTATGCCAGATGATGCTGAAACAATTGAAGGACTTTTAATGTTAGCTAGTGCTGCGAGAAATGATGCAAATTATATTAAATTCATGGCTTTATATCAGGTAAGTTTAAAGAGAATGAAACTAAATTTTCTTAATTAATCTATTGCAAATCACTATTAGCTAGGGTTTGCAATAGCGAAATCGCCGAAATTCCAGCCTTATACCTTAATAAAAAAAAAATTTGAACTTATCCCAAACTTGACCTTGGTATTTCATGCAGTTTTCCAGAAAATATTACATACTTAAGCCTATTAGATAAATATTTAGTAACCATTAGTTTTATACAAAAAAAATTACTTTTGCAAAACGTTTGGCTTGATAGAACATGATTGAACAATTATCATCTTACAAAAACAATAGAAATTGCTAAAAATGAAGCTAAAGTGTTATTCATTTACTAATCACGCTTTTTTGGATTTTTTCTTCAAATATTTGTTAGATCTGAACATACCTTTACATAATCACAAAGAGTTTAACGTTTAAAAATACAGGAAAGCCTCAATTTACTTGGTCATTCAATTCCGCGTTTTCGATGTAGTTAACACGGAATTTTAACACAGTACAACACACAAAAAATTAAGGAGTTCTTGAGAGGAGACAAAAAAAGAATACACTATCACATCCGAATTTTATTTTAGTTTCCCAGCTTTGGCCTGTTCTTGCATCATATCGGTATATAAAACTATGTTTTTTTTTACATCTGAGGTGTAGGGTATGTTCAGCAAATGTTATGGCAAATATGTTTGTGGAACATATTAACCGTCAACTCCCCCTCATAACGGCAACAAATCGTTAAAAATACCCCGAAAAAGGGGGAGGGCGGTGATAAATGGTTCTAAGAATTTTCGATCGAACCCTCTGTATAAGTTTGATACTGGAATTGTTAGTCGTTCCGCATATCGTCGGTCTCATGTAGAAAGGCCCTAACTCTATTATTTTCAAAATTGAGTTTTTTAGTGATTCCAATACATTTCCCACAAATACACCTCGTCATAAGAATTTAATACAATAGCATCAATAATAGAGAATCCAATTATTCGACTTTGGTTTCGATCGAGTAAGGAATTAATCGATTTTTGAATTTTAAAATTGCTCGATTAATCGAATAATGGTTTTAAATTGTTCAAATTACTCGAATAAATCGAAGAATTGAAATAATTTTATCCAATGGGAAAAACCAAACATCTCAGTTTGAACTCATACTTTTATTTTATTAATAAACAGAGAGGTGGGAGGTGCCAGCCAACTATGAAAAACATTTTAAACCAATTAATTATTTTTTAATTATGCGTTAATATATTGTATTGCTGGATCAGATTACACTATTGAGCTTTTTCCTTTCTATTGCCTCTTTTTCAATCTATTCAGATCCTGAAGATGAACTTTATGTTCGAAATATATTGATTTTAAAAAAAATAATACAATAAAGGTTTTTTATTTAACGGATTCAAAAAGAGGCAATTAAAATTATTATTTTTTGAAATCGATGGAGATTCTCCGTTAATTTTTTTTTTTTTAAATCACTGCAGTTTTTCCTGATTTTATGAGAAGTTCTGATAAAGATACGAATTCAATGTACACATTTTTAAAACAGGATTTTTTTTTTAAGTTGGTTTGATTTCAATCACATTCGTTTGTATTCGGTTTCCAGAACATGGCTGATAACTTATATATATTTTTTTGTAATTCCCTTTAAATTTCCTTTATTTAAAAACTCTACTTTATAGGTTTGGCTAATTTATTTTTTAACGTATTACTTTTTCACGACAAAAACCAGACACTTCGTTTTTCAAACAAGGACACTTAGGGTTTTAAGACTGATCTAATGATTTCTCAAATGTCCATCCAGCCGATTAGAAGATACGAGGTAAGACATTCGGGTAATAACAGGTAACCCATAATCTGACGGTACATGGTTTACACATTTATAACTGCGATGAATTTTTTTACGAATTACGAAAAACTTCAGTCAAAGTGGAAAATCTTCCATTTTTTCCAAAACATTTGCTTTTACTTCTGATTCATTAAATGTAAACAGTCACTATCAAACCAACTCAAAAAGCGAAAAGTTGTACACAAATTTTTGTTTTTTGTTCGACAGTTTTTGGTTTTGACTGCAGTTTTTTAACCCTGTTAATAGTGATTTACATAATTTGTCACACACGCTCAAATCTTAAAATGGACTAAAATTTGTTTAAAAGTATGGGTAATGAAAATAAATGTAAAAGGTAACAACATGTAATTTAGTTTTAAGGTAAGAAATTTAAACAAAATATTTTTTACATAAAAAAGTAGCATTTTCTAAGAAATTTATTTTAATCGATTAATTGACATAAATTGTTCGAGTTATTCGAAATTGGGTATTTTTATTATTTGATCAAATAATGGCGGAAAAGTTCGTTGTTCGATTAATCGATAATCAATCAATCTCTAATCAATAATATCAGTTTTACAAGCAATTGAAGAAGCCATTTTACATTATGAGTTAGGGCCTTCCTACATGAGACCAACGATATGTAATTGGATACCATATACCCAAATCGGTTTCAAAATTATTTTATATAGAGTGACTATATAGTCCAGCCAAAGTTTAGATTTTCCACTGAAGTCTATATGCTGTTAACTGCAATTTAAGTTTCTTGCTTTCTATATGTCGACGCCAAGTAAGTCATATATTCAAATGTATACCAAGGTTACATACCTTACACGAAGCCACTTGCGGGTTAATTAAGAATAGCTGTATAATTCGCAAATGGGAAAATGGCCGGGTTGTCGCATATCGGCAAATCGAAGGTTTATATCAAAAAGAGAGTAGATCTAGGCTTAAAATCATAATTAAAATATAAAAAGTCCATACCAAAACATTGACAGTCAGAATTACTCTCTCAATCGCATTTACCTTTTGATTGTGTCTAAGTCCTTAGTGAGGTAGACAATAACTGTTTCGCTAAAGTTTTCGCTTATTTGACAGTGTGTTCGCTAATTTCTTCGAAGTTCGATAGTGTGCACCCCAATTTAATGTGCTGTTTGCATTTAATAAAATAAATATGAATATTATTCAAGTTTTTTATATTCAAATACATATATACAATTTTATTATGTTTTAACGAATATTAATAAATTGTATATTTAACGTAAAAAGATAATTCAATTACAATTATTGTTTTTCATTTTAAATACATTACTATCGAATTTAAATTGATTCAAGAAAAATTTATATCAATAAAATTTGAACATAGATTGATTTTATTTTCAGCTAAAAATATCAGCTAAAAATCCAATTTAAAAAATTTAATTTTCTATTTAATTCACATCTTACAGCTATGAAAGAAACAAATAAAAAACATTTCTATAAAACTTGTTGAATAAAATAATTTCAGATTTTTAATGAAATAAATTTAAATTTTAAAAACCAAGCTTTAATATTTTAATTCAACATTCTTCGATATTAGAGTTACATATTATGTGTTTATACCCACACCACAATAGTGGAGAGGGTATAATGCATTTGTGCTGATGTGTGTAACGCCTTAAAATATTGGACCTAGACCCACCTTAAAGTATAACGATCGACTCAGAATCACTTTCTGAGTCGAACTAACGATGTCCGTCCGACTGGCTGGCTGGCTGTCCATGTAACCTTGTGTGCAAAATACAGGTCGCAATTTTCAAGATAATTGATAAAATTTGGAACATAGGTTCTTATTGGCTCAAGGACCAAGCCTATTGAAAATGGGCCGAATCGTAGAACCACGAGGGAAGATAGGGGGAAATTTCTGCCTCTCAGAAACTATCAAACCGATTTTAATGAAGTTTAAATCACATATAGCAATATATTTATATGGACACATAAGCTATGTAGTTTAACAGAAATAGGACCACAAGGGGAGGTAGAGGGCAATTTCTGCCACTCACATACTTTCAAACCGATGTCAATGAAGTTTATAAACATAGATAAATCCATATTAATATGGACACATAAGCATGATGTGTTTTTAAATACTGTGGTGTGGGCTTGACAGACTATACTTTCTTACTTGTTTTTTATTTTACAATGGAAAAAGCCTTTACAACTTTTGTTTATTGAAAGAAAAGATTTTGGTAGTCTTTATTTTATTTAAATTTATTTATTTTAAATTTTATTGATAATTTTTATTAAAATCTTTTTATTTTCTTTATTTTTAAATTTATTATTTATTCAGTTCAGTTCATTTCATTTATTATTTTTTTTATATTTTGGTTTTTTTTAGAAAGCTTGTAGACAATCAAAGATTCCAGTTTATAAAGGGCAAATATTTCATGATCCTCTTGACAAAAAAAGCGTATGTTTTTATTATTTTGTTTTAATAATTGTTTAATTTAATCATTTACATCATTTCGTATCGAATTTTATCAGAATTATAGTCAACCTTATTCAATAAATTCCATTTTAATTGCAGAACAAACGTACAGCCCGCGTTGAAAATGAACTTTGGAAAGGCATCGATCAGTCCTTGTTCTTGGGCCCATCTGGCAGTGTGGTATGGGCTAATGTTTTAATTGGCCGCTTGCTGTTTAGCACCTTACAAAATGAACAAATTATGGATAAAATTCAGGACATCTTGCAAAAGAAATTAAATTCCATTAAGGTAATTTTTTAACATATTGTTAGGTTATATAAATTACTCATTTAATGTTGCTATCAGCTTCCCAGTTTTATGGAGGATGTTGTCATTAAAAACATCAATCTTGGCCATACTCCGCCCTTAATTCATCGTGTTTCACAGCCTATGCTAGACGAACGTGGCGTTTGGCTTGATATGGATGTGACTTATGAGGGTCATTGTCATATTACTGTTACGACAAAAATGAATTTGTTACGTCTTAAACGTCCAATGCGTAATCCGCTATTTGTAGATTCTAAAACAGATGCCCCCATGACAAATCCCCATATTGCTGCTTCTTTGAAAGATGAGCTCTTGGCAGCCAATAAAGCGTCGCGAGGTGGTGGAGCTGGTGTTGGTGTTAACGAGGCAGAATTATTATTAGAAAGTGCCCTAACGGGAAGTGCTATATTTGATAGTGATGCTGAAAGTACTGGCAGTTCGAGCACTGAGTCTGATAGTCCTATTGCTGGTACAATGGGGGATAATCCAAATAGTGTTAGTGAAGGGTGAGTTTTGGAGCCTAATTTAATTTTTTCGTATTTTAAAAATATTTTCTATTTAAGAGCCACCAATCCCGGCAATGCAAGACGTATATTTAAATTTGTTGATCGTATTGCTACTTCCAACTTTTTCCAATCAGCAACGGAATTGTCCTTTGTACAAAAAGCCATGGAGAATATGAGTACAACCATAACATTAGGGATAGATTTAAGAGGTTTAGTTTCACGTGTAACAATAAATATACCACCACCGCCTTCAGACAGAATATGGCTAGCGTAAGTATTTTTGTTAGTTTGAAAATAAGCTTTTAAAATATTTTCTTTTTTAAATGTATTTTTTTATATTGACAGTTTTCGTGCCCCACCGCGCCTATGGCTTACTGCACGTCCGACAGTCGGTGACAAGTCTGTAGATTGGAGCATTGTTACAAATGTCATTGAGGGCAAATTATGTGAGGCTGTTAACAAATACTTAGTGTATCCCAATATGGTTGATCTAACTGTACCATTTTTGGGAAAATCTGCATCTTCCGAATCATAAGAATTTAAAAACAGAAACATTTTTTTGTATTTATTTACGCCGTTAGTCTATATGTTTGCCGTCTTTTTAAGAACAAAATTTACTATTTATCTTTCTTAAATATTATGAATTATAGAAAATAATTTATGTAAATTTCTTTATAAAAATTTAACAAAAGAAAAAAAAGGAAGTTATTAGCTTATTTTTCTATTAAATTATAGTCTTTAAAGAAACAACAAAAATAGTTAAACTATTTTAAACAATTTTATTTCCTAAATATTCCCTTTTTAAGTATTAAACAACTAATAATAACAATTTAAAACATATATTTATATTTAAAATCGCAAACAACAGAAAAGACAAAATGAAATTATAATTTATAAGAATTATACTTCTATAAACATTCTTTTTTTTAGTAAATATATTTTTATACAATTATATTTATTATAAATAACTATATCATTTTATTTTATATACTGTAAACAGAAAACTAACTTATTTATACTTATTTTAATTTTTTTTATACCAATTACACACAAACATTTAGTCGCACTACAAGGTGTAACAAGTTTATTTTTTTCATAATTTTTGTACCCGCACCACAATAGTGAGGAGGGTATAATATGTTTGTACTGATATTTCAAACACCTTAAAATTTTGGTACTAGACCATACTTTAAGTATGTATACCAATCGACTAACAAATACTTTTTGAGTCGGTCTAACTATGTCCGTCCGTCCGGCGGGCTGTCTGTTTGGGAGGTAATTTGATGAAATTTGGTAATAATTGTCAAAAGGGCCAAGTCTAGAAAATGGTGATCATCGGTCCTTAATTTCACATAACCACCATATAAGCTTTTTTATATAATCTTTGTGTCCATAAACCATCTTATTATGTTGGTATTTGGAATAAATTTGGACCAGACATATTTTATTGGAATTGATCCATAGTTAACCATAGCTCTCATACAAATACTACTACCGAAAATAGCTTTTAATGCTATAACTTTCTGAGCTACCTAAATAAAAGTGGCAAGCGTTTTTTTAAACATAAAAATTCTACTTCAAATACAATTTCAATAAAACAAACCGCTATAGCCATCTGTCAAACAAGGTTCATATCTAATGTATGCAAATGAGAAGTTTTGAAATAAAAAAAAACGCTTGCCACTCTTATTAAGGTAGCTCAGTTTCTTATAAATATTGGTATTGAAATACAATTTGGCGACAATAACTTACGATAGCTACTATGTCATGACAAAATGTTGTCTTGGTAGGTCCAAAAATGGGCATAATTTCATAAAAAAGCCCTTCCTAAAATCACAAACAAATCTCATACAGATGAATATATCTTAATAATATACGGCACAAAGAACTTTTACATGAATCTTAACCTCATACCATAATTTTGTTTTACCATGTCCATCATTGACCATGGGACCAAAATGGGGTGCAATCACGAAAATTTGTCTTTATATAATGTGGTGTAGGGTATCAAATGATCGGACTTGACCGACTATACTATCTTACTTGTTTTGTTTCATTTTAATAATGACAGTGATAATTTTTTGTAATTTCTTATAACTTTACTATAATTAAAAAAAAAACATTTTTTTGCCAATGGCATCATTAAAAAATAAACTTAAATATTCCTACTGATATCATTTTAAAAAATAAAAAACCAACAACTTATTTTTCTTTAAGATTATGTATTTAAAACAATAAAAAAACTATAAATTATTTAATAATAAAAAATTTAAAAACATTGTTTGTTGGAAGGATATAAAAAACGGCGTAGTATAAATAGCAATATTGTCAGATCATTATTGGTTTTGCGCATATGCCAAAAAGTCGTGGTTGAGAAAAAGGAAATTGAAGATTTACATGGATTTTTTTTGGAAAAAATAAACCCGATAGAATTGTCAGTACTTATTCTTTTTCTCAAATTTCTTTTTCTATTTGAAAGTACAATCCTTCCGGTTAATAATGGAAAATAATTTCATTCAAATGGCTGCCTCGGCTGGCCATGCAGTAGCCTACACGATCGGTCCAATTCAGGAATATTGTCCTTTAAAGCGTCAATTGTCTCTGGCTTGTCGGCGTAACACTTATCTTTGACGGCACCCCACAAATAATAGTCCAACGGTGTCAAATCGCAGCTCCGAGGTGGCCAAACGTCATCAGCTCTGCGGCTGATAGTGCGATCTTCAAAAACAGGGCGCAAAACATCGAGTGTAGCTTCGGCTGTGTGGCACTTAGCGCCGTCCTGTTGAAACCAAATGTTGCCAATATCCTCCTCTTCAATTTTTGTGAACAAAAATTCGTTCAACGTGGCCCGATAACGATCGCCATTGACTGTAACGGCCACTCCTTGCTCATTTTCGAAGAAAAATGGCCCAATTATGGCTCTGGAGCAAAATCCGCACCAAACAGTGACTCGTTTTGGGTGCATCGGCATTTCAATGTATGCGTGCGGGTTCTCTGTGCCCCAAATGCGACAATTTTGCTTGTTTACATACCCGCCAAGATCAAAATGAGCTTCATCTGAAAAGATGATTTTTTTTTGGCAAAATCGGCATCTTCTGTAAGTCGATCGCACGCCCACTTAGCGAAGCGAAAACGCATTGGATGGTCAGTTGGCTTCAACTCCTGAACCAATTGGACTATGTATGGCGTCATACCAATGTCTTTATGCAAAATTCGTCTCAATGATGTCTCCGAAATGTTCAATTGTTGAGAACGACGGTGTATTGATGTTGATGGCGCTTCACGCAAACTTTCTGCCACAGCAGCAATATTCTCGGGTGTACGCAATGTTTTTGGCTTTTCACGCTTTGGTTTATCGATGAGGATGCCAGTTTCTTTCACATTTTTCACAAGATAACGAACATACGGAGCTGACGGTGCTTCTCTTCTTCCAAAATCCGTACGCAATTTTCGCACACATTCAGCAACATTACCATGATTTTCAAAGTAATGTCGCAATATTTCCCAGCATTGTTCAAGCGTTAAAATGTTAAAAATGTTAAAAAGCTTAAAATCAAAAACTTGTTTTTTCATGATTGAAGCCAATAATTATACCGTTATTGACAAAATTTCATTTTGTTTAATGTTCTTGGCTTATGCATATCCTAAAGAAAAAGAAATCGAAAACTATGCACATACAAAGTTACATTTTTTAAATTTTAGGGAGACAATATTTGTATGCAGCTTTTTTGATTGAAAGTTCAAATTTTGCACTATTTGGATTGAGTGCAGATTCTTGCATTCAATCTGCGTTTAGTGATAGTGAACAAATTTGCAATATCACTAAAAGTTTTTATTGGTAGTTAAAAAAATAACAATCATCACTAAAGCTGGTGCAAAAAGTGCAAACTAATTTTTTTTTCAGTTTTATTTATTGAAAGTGCACTGCTGATTTAAATCAATAGTTGGTGCACTACCCCCAACTATGGTGGGTCACTGATGTATGAGAAAAAATTTAAGTTCTTGAATCATATTCTAATAGCAATTTTTTTTCTTACGTTAAAACAAATAAAAATTGCAAAATAAGTAAAGGGTGTTTTTTTAAGCTAGATAGAACTTTAAATTGTAAAAAGTAACACAAAAAATTAAATTTTGATGAAATATTTTTTTTATCGTTTCAGTATACTCTGACAAATCATCATGAATAGACTCACGCTTGAACAACGCTACGAAATTATCCAAATTTACTTTGAAAATCAGTCGTCGATTCGCGCAACTTATATCGCAAAATTGTGTTCAGCGATGAGGCGCATTTTTGGCTTAACGGGTTTGTTAATAAGCAAAATTGCCGCATATGGAGCGAGACCAATCCACAAGAGACCCTACAGACTCCATTACATCCAGAAAAATGCACGGTTTGGTGCGGTTTTCACGCTGGTGGCATCATCGGACCTTATTTCTTCAAAAATGAGGCCGGAGCTCGCGTTACGGTCAATGGAGATCGTTACCGCACCATGATCAATGATTTTTTGTTTGAAAATATGGATGACATTGATCCGGAGGAGATGTGGTTTCAACAGGATGGCGCTACGTGCCATACGGCGAACGCAACCATCGACTTATTGAAATCAAAATTTGGCGATAAGTTGATTTCGAGAAATGGACCTGTCAATTGGCCTCCAAGGTCGTGCTAGATACCTCTCGATTATTTCCTGTGGGGCTACGTGAAGTCACTGGTTTATGCTGATAAACCAGCAGCAATTGACGCCTTGGAGGCCAGCATTGTTCGTGTTATTCGTGACATACGGCCAGCAGTGCTCGAAAAAGTGGCCCAAAATTGGACGTCCAGAATGCGCTTCGTCAAGAACAGCCGCGGTGCCCATATGCCCGAAATCATTTTCAAATGTTAATGTCACGTATTGATCTTTCGAATAAAAAAATTTTGATTACAATTTAATTTTTTGTGTTATTTTTTACAATTTCAAGTTCTATCGGGCTTAAAAAAACACCCTTTACATAAAAAATTCGCATAATTAATAGGCAACAAATTGAAAAATGGAACCTGGTGGCACTTGAAATTAATTAAAAATTTGAAAACAGACAATTTATTAGTAGTGATTTCCAACTATAGGCAATTGCAGGTCCAAATGTTTGGAGTAAAAAGTTATTTTGCTATAAGTTCATAAAAATAAACAAAAAAAAAAAAAAAACTTACGTCTCTGCAGAGCTTTTTTTTTAATTCAAACATAAGCTCACATAATAAAATAATATTCGTCTTGAAATTCTTAGCTTACAAGTACTAAGTTTGAGAAGGCTAAAAAAAACTAACAGTCAGATCGAAGTAATTCTTTTTGATTTGGTTGAACCATTTAGTCTAAAATTTCAAAATATCACAGCATATTGCATGAAGAGTATGTTGACTATTTGACTTTTTTCCGCGAAATCCCCAGTGTTCGGCGTTTCCCGCCCAGAATGAATTTTTGACTAACTATATAAAAATAAAAAGCCTGTGTGCTTTATTGTTCGATCTACATCATAGTATAATAACCCTACAGATAATATTGGGTTACGTGGTCCATTGTAGCTTAAGTGGACTACTTACAACATGGTCCAATCTACTGTAATATGGACCATGTTAAAAGAAATCAACATGCAGTGCTGCCAACAACTGCATGATGTATACTTTTCTATAGTTTACAGTACACTAATACCCCGGTTTGCGACGCTAATTGGGACCGGATAAACAGGACGCAAATCGAAACGACGCAAACCGAAGCACGATTTTCCATACACTTCCATTGATTTTTATTTAATTGGCTCCGAGATTCATATTTTTAGCTGAAATAAATGAAATTTTGACTTGATAGACTTGGTAACGGATAATTTTCTTTTAGATCTTCAAATATAGTTACAGTTTTCTGTTCAATTTTACTGAAGGGGATTCTTCGCTGATTTGAATCTTCAATCCAAATGATAAGAAATGCCTTCATTTTTTTCATTAAAGGACTTCTAATTTTTGTAACCTGTTTATGTTGTTACGATATTGCGGTTTCATTTTTAATGTTCACATACATATTTGCATTAGAATTAAACGGGCAAACCCCTTTTTCTGTTTTAGTTTTGTACAAAATTTTTTATATAAACGACGCAAATCAAAGCACTATCGACGCAACTTTGAAGCTATTCGACGCAAACTTAAACAAAAACGAAGCAACTTTGAAGTCATCCGACGCAAACTGAAACAAAAACGACGCAACTTCGAAGTTACTGAAATTTTAAAAAGACGCAACTTCGAAACGACGCAAACCGAAGCAACGCAAATCGGGCATTGGTGTATTACACATTGGTAGCCCTGATGGTGTCCATTATCAATTGTTTATTTAAAAGTGAAAGTTTGTGAAATTTGTGAAAAAAGGTACACAAATTAAAAATACCAAGTAAATATATTAATAATAGCAATAATAGACTACAGGGCACGCCATTAAAGGCGATTAGTAAAAAATTAAAAATGCTTTAACTACCCCTTTAGTGTACTCCATGCTGTAGTGACATGGAGTACTTCTTAACCAACCCACTTTAGTACTCCATGGAGTAGTTTAGGGACTACTTCGGTGGGTTATATGGTCCGCTCCTAGGACATCGTAATGTTAAATGGACCACCTTTTACCCATATATTTGGAGTAGTTTTGGAAGTTATTAGTTAAAATGTGTAATTTGTCTTACAAATTATCAATACATATTTTATTTTTGTAGATATTAGTAAGAAAGTACACTTGGCAATATGATATCAAGGCGATTTTTCTACCGGTATTTTGGTTTTAGAATGTTTTGTTAGAAACGGTTGCTTTGTGAGAATATGCTTTTGGGCAATCATGGACCTAACAAAATGAAATTATGTAAGATTCATACAAGTGTTCTTTGTACCGAATATTATTTCGTCTTGAAGTGGTTGTATGAAGGAGGTTTTTGTGGGGCCTATGGGTAATTCATGTAGGCCCCTATTACGGTTCACAACTCAACTCAGTTGAGTTGTAATTTCTTAATTTTTGTATTATGGTTTACAACTTTGCTGCGTTGAGGTGAACAAAACATAAAAAATTACAACTGATCACAACCAGTTGTCTTAATTACAACTCAACTGAGTTGAGTTGTGAACCGTAATAGGGGCCGTAATTTAAGTTAAATTCGTTTTTAAAACAGAGCTGTATACATCGATTCCATCATTTTTAACAGGCTTGTAACAGCTAAAATGTTATCAACAAATTTTATAATATTATCTTAGAAATTTTGTACTTTGTACGTCACAGTTTTGCGCACAATGTTTACATGGACAGATAGCCAGCCGGACATCGTTAGATCGGTTGAAAAAGTGATTATGGGTCTAGAGCCAATATTTTTATGAGTTACACACATTAGCACAATTCGATTTATTTATTACCCTGCAGGAAATGTCACTAGTGAATCTGTACCGATTCACTATTGACACAGTCACCAGTACTAGTGACTTTTTATACCCTAGACAATATAATTTACTATAGACATTTAACATGTGCGTGTCATTGGAAATCTACTACTGACGTTGGTACTACTGACTAGGTAGTTTCTTTTGGAACATATGTAGACAGTGGAACCAGAGAATCACTAGTACATTTTAGTAAATGAAGTCTACACTTTTGGTACGAATACGAAATCATAACAACCTTTTTGTAATATTTCTTTAACTTTTATAGGAATTGTACTTCGCAGTTGTTATTGATAAAAAAAATGTTCGTATTTAAGCCAAATACCTATAGTGGCAAATGTAGTGTAGTGTAGACACTTCGTTGACAATGTCACCAACATAGTCGACAAAACTGGTTTCTTTCAGGGTTATTGTTTTATATTTTAAATACATACATATGTATGTATTATTTTAAAGTTCATTCGGTGTAAAAATAGGCTTTTGAGTTAAAAATCTTTGTATTGTACCAATTACAGCATCAAATGCATCTTGATTATGATCACTAACATTGGGTCGAGCCTCATATGTACAGATTGTAACACTAGGCTAATGGGATTCACTAAATTCACCACGAAGACCAATACATTTTTGTATTATGTATGTGCATATATAAAGGTGATGCACTGAAGAAAATGACACCACTTTTGTTGAATATTCAATTTCGGCTTGATGATTCAAATTCTTGATACGCTTTAGCCCGAACGTCATTCAAAGTCATGTCAGGACGGTTTTGGAATAATGTCATTTTTTTTTGGATATGTATTATCTTTAGCTCTCGTCACAATTATTTCCTTTAACTTAATGTTGCCAGTAAATGGAATAATGAACAGTAACTCCTCATCGTCATTGGCTCCCGCCACAATAATTTTCTTAAACTTAACGTTGCCGGTAAAGGGAATATTGAAAAGTGATTTCTCATCGGCATTACTTTGAACAAACTCCCCTAAGTCCAAACGTTTTTGATAAGGTTCAAATACTTTCTTACCATCACCTTCCGATTCTTCATTTAAAAATTTCAAGTTTTCCACATCGATCTTTTGTTACAGACTTTATTCTGTGCCCATTTCAAAGGCATGATCATCATCAGTGGCTTCATGACCACAATTTATTAATTTACAGGAATATTTCGTTAGCTAAAATGCAAAAAGACGTAACTAACAAAAATATAATTTTACAGGAGAAGCAAAAAACTTTATAAAATGAAAACTACAAACATGTCAGGAAACATGCATTGTTAAGTCATCCATGGAATTCTTCAAACATTATTAAAAGGAAACCATTTCATTATATTTTGTTAAAAAAAATGGGTAATTACGTAATTTTTCATTTATAAAATAATTACTCTTGTAGTTATGTACGTCCTTTTGTTTTTTGCTAATAAAAGCGTCATTTTTGATCGCAGAAGCGTAAAACTTTGTCAAGACATGTAGTTCAATGGCATTCATAATAACCAATCAAAAACACGATTTTGAATTGTTTGTTAGTTACGTCTTTTTGCATTTTAGCTAACGATTTAAAATATTTTAGTATAAATTTTCTTAAAAATTTTTGGAATTTAAAATTAAATTTTTCTAAACTTCAAAAAATAAATAAAACAAAAACAGAAAAATTGGATTATTAAATGTAATATGGTAGCACAAATTTTGATAGTTCCCATAAACGTCAGAACGTTAATATGGCGATAAAAAGAGAGAGTGGAACTACCTTCTGTATTTGTATCATGGTACCAGGTATGTTCATTAGGGAGAGTTTTCATTATTTACCCATGTAATGTCAAATTAATTTATTTGATTTTTGACGCTTGTTTTAATTTTTTTCCATATTTTCTTTTGTTTGACGCTATATGGGTTTTGAAATTGAGAACAAAGTTTCTAATGACTATACCTTGTACTTATTCTACCATGGATCTACATAAATTTAAAATTTCATTAAAATCGAAATTGCCCATCTGCCCCTTCATATTCCTAGCTTTAAAAAACATATAAACCCTGTGTGTTTTAATTACGCTGATCTATCTATTTATCTAAACTTGGTAAGATATTTTCGGAGTGGCAGCAATTCTCCGTATGTCCCCTCTTGGTCGCTTTCGCAATCGGTCAGGGAACGATCAAGCGGAGAGATAGCCTAGAGACGGAATGGAGGGTGAACAGCGTCATCATGTGAAAAAGGCGTTCTTTTGAGTACAGTAACTATTGCTTTAATAGATTATAGAAAATTTAGCGGCCCTGAACCCTATCCTAAGTTAGTACCGTTTAGAGAAATACAAAGCCCCGAAAAATCCCTTTTTCAAATTCTCATTCACTCAGGACCTTGCATGTTTAATTTTATGTTTTAAGGCCAATACTAACGGAAATTCAAAAAATACCAGTTAGAGAACCAAAAAGTACCAAAACGCCCCTCTTACAGATTCTTTTTCACTTAGGACATTGCATGTTAAATTTTATGTTTCTAGGTCCTATACTAATGAAAATAAAAAAAAAAAAAGTAACAGTTAAAGAATAAATAACTATTAAAAAGCTTTGTTACAGAGTCTCTTCCTCTCAGGACCTTGCATATTTAATTTGATGTTTTAAGTCCAATATTAACGAAAATTCAAAAAGTACCAGTTAGAGACCATAAAAGTACTAAAAACTTATCCCATAGAGTCTAATCACTCAGGATATTGAATGTTGAATTTTATGTTTCTAGGTCCAATATTTACGGTAATTAAAAGAAGTGCCAGTTGTAGAACAAAAAGCTAAAGAAAGAAATTTAATCTTCCGTATTTTCTCTTTTTGTACTCCACCCCTAAGAAGTTTTAAAAATGTCAATATTGAAGTGGGAGCCCATTTAATACGTACATATATGCCAAAGAATGAAGGATAATATTTTGTAAAAAAAAGTACCAACAATAGTTACGGATTTCACCACTTAAACGTTCGAATTTCTAAAAAGTACCAAATTAGTATTTGTATTTTTTAGATAAGTTTCGAACGTGATATAATGTTTATGTTTACGTCTCTTGGTTTAAAAGATAGACGGAATGACAAAAAAGTACTAAAATTCAGGTTTTACCCTATTACTCCCTGAAAAGGCCAGCTATCTTTCTTAATAACAAAGATAAGTATTACATTTCTTATCTGTCTCTTTTAGTTTTGGAGATATGTTAGAATAGGAAGTTTAGCACCCCTGGACCCTATTATAAGCACTTTAGTGGAACCTTATATAGCCTTTGTCTGTTAGGAGGTTTCATTCTTCATTTTGTTGAAGAAATTTTTAAAATCGAACCGGCAGTTCCGGAGATTACCTCTTCCAAACATAGAAAAGTACAAACATTTCAGCTTTATAATATAAGTATAGATCAGTGTTCGAAACCAAACACTCAATATCGCTCCTTAGTGTTCGGTTCGGTAGATTTGTGGAAAACACAAACGCTAATAGTGTCCGTGTAGAAAATCATTAAAAAATAACGTTTCCCTGCTTGTCATCTTTCGAACACAAAAATATCCAACTCAACAAAAGATGAGAACATTTAATTCCGTTCGGTTTTTTTTTATTTTAAGCCACAAACTTTATAGTGTTCGGTTCAGCTCATTAATCTTCGTCCCTTTTGGCTGGTAAAAAAAACAAAATACACACACGAGAAAAAAACAAAAAGCCAGCAAAATAGTTTCGCACTAACAAAACATATACACAATACACACACAAGCTGTTCGTGCTGCGGTCGTTGCTAAAGTTTTTTGTTTGTTCATTTATTTATCAATGTAAAAAAGAAACATTATAGAACATTTAAATATAATGTTTGTCTACAGTATCACTACAATTGTTTTGTTTTTTAACGAAGAACAAAACACTATATAATATTCGGCTTTTTCTTGAAAATAGTTACGAACGGTATTAAGGGTTGTGTACGTCTACACAAACAAAAAAAAAAATATATATCGTTCCCGGGTGTGTGAGCCGAACGCTAAATAATGTTCTGTTAATTTTCGAACACTGGTATAGATTAAGGTACTGTGGTAGTAAAAACAATTTGGGTTCAAATTCTCAATAAAACATCGAACATTTGAAATGATGTTTTTAAAATCTTGATGATAAACATTTGCATTAAATTAGTTTAATCTATTTAGGGGTTGTTAACCTTTTTCGCTGAAGTGAAATAATATAAAAAGAAGATTCTTAACTTTTCTTCAACTTCAATGACTTTTATTGAAATTAATGATTTCAATTAAGATTGAAAGGTTTATATTGCAAATGCCTTTCATTCTTTCTTTCAACTTACCTTTTGGATTATGCCAATTGTTTGTTAAATAATCTTTTTTTTTAAACATTTGCCTTTTAATTCTTATCGTTTTGATTTCCTGTAGAAATGCAAATTTAAAGATAAATATTGAAACAAATAAAGAAAACTGCTAATTTTGTTTGGTATAAAATCGGGAGTATTTTCAGACAAATCAACACATCACTGGAAACATTCATCAAATAAACATGGTAAATTAAAAATAAAATCTTATTAAATTCTTTGTTTTAAGCAGTTAAGCAAATAAAATTAACTTAATTTTAACCATTTTATATCTTTTTAGAATTCTTTGCAATTATTTTTCATTGCTGCTGGACTCTCCCTAATATCCTGGGCATCTTCGGCAGGCATTGTGAGTCGTGAATACTTACCTGTCGTTGATAATACGCAACGTTTCTTTCATTTTCCTTCGTATTATAAACCGGATTACAATCATTATACGCCACAGTATCATCCATCCTATCAATCCAATTATTATCATCAATACCCAAACAGTGTCGTTGGTGGCTACCAGCAACAGGGTCTTGGTACATCCGTGGGAATAAGTGGATTGGGCGGTTATTATCCTAATATTAATTTGGCTTTGTTGGGTGGCGCTAAACCAAAACCAAGAGTGGATGTTATTGATACTGTTTACGATACCAATGGAGGTTATGTTTATGGCAAAAAGAAGTAAATGGAAATTGATGGAAAATGGTTTACGAGATTGGCACAATATTTTATTTTTAAATAAAATCGTAGTTTAAGTTTGAGAAAATAACAAAAGTTTGTAATAATAATAAAACTATTTGAAATGCTTTAAAGAAAATTGAGTTTTAGTTCAACTTTTTTAAAATTATGTGAGTTTTCTTGTGCGACCAATTAAGGTAGAAACAATATATTTATCCGATTTTGAACTTTCAATGAATTTTAGCATCGATTTATAAGTGCATATTTTACCCTTTCCAGCATAATTTAGTTAAAATCAGCGTTTAAAAAACTGCAGTCAATGTAGAACAACTGTTATTTCTTCCACTTTTTCATTTGTCATTGGCCAAAAAAAAAAAAAACTGTTGCTTTTATTTCTGATTCATTAAATGTAAACAGACGCTGTTAAACCAACTCAAAATACGAAAAATTGTAAACAAATTTTCGTCTTTTGTTCGAAAGTTTTTGGTTTAGACTGCAGTTTTTTAAACCCTGGGGTCTAATTCTGGCGTTCGTGATCGCGTACTTTCTTGAATCGAAATCAATTTTATTTCAGTCAATACTGAACGAATCGAAATTTTTTTTCAGTATTGTGAAACTCAAATGAATGCTTTACAATAACGAAAAATAATTCCAATTCGTTCAGTATTGACTGAAATAATTAGATATTAAATTGCTTTTGAATCAAGAAAGTACTCGATCACGATTGCCAGAATCTTGCCCCTGGTTAAAATAACGTTTTTGCACCATTTTTAAGTTTATAGTGCATATTTCACCTTTTTTAAGCCTATTTTATTACATGTTAAATTTTTTTAATGCTTTCGCAGGCAATAAAAAAATATCGTGTGATATTCTAGCAGATGCTGTTTTAGTTTTTAATACAGTATTAATCGCTTATTTGCACACTGGTTATAAGCACTTCACGCTTTTATGCATCCAAACTTGTGCTATTGCAGTTTGCTATTTATACCCACACCACAATAGTGGATAGGGTAATATGCATTTGTGCTGATGTGTGTAACACCTTACAATGTAGGTTAAAGTATACCGATCGATTCAGAATCACTCTCTAAGTCGAGCTAACAATGTCCGTCCGGCTGACTGGCAGGCCGGCTGTCCATGTAACCTTCTGCGAAAAGAACAGGTCGCAATTTTGAAGATAATTTTATGAAATATCGTACATAGGTTCTAATTGGCACAAGGAGCACGCCTATTGAAAATGGTTGCAATTGGTTCATAATTTCATATAGCCCCTATACTAGCTGATTTCCGGAATAGGGTCTTTGCGCCCACCATAAGCCCAATTTTTATGAAATTTAAATTTAAAACATAGATAGATCCATATTTATATGGACACACAAGCTTTGCAATTTTAAAAAAAATTGGACCAAGAGCGGAGATAGGGGCATTTTCTGCCTCTCAGAAACTATTTAACAGATTTTAAGGAAACTTAAAGCAAAGATCCCTATTCATATTACTCTCTGGTCGGGCTTGACCGAAATAAGCATCTGTTAATATATTGCACATTAATGTTTTAGACCTGCATTTATGCAGAACAATACAATAGAGGAAACCATGAAATGTTACTATACAAACTATCACTGATGGGATTTAGTTGTACAGCCCTAAAGTGACTCAACAAGTAAAGTTTAGAAATGTTACCTCAACAGACATATATGTCACTTCTGGTGTTCCCCAGGGAAGTCATCTTGGACCTACACTGTTCACGTTATTTATAAATGACCTCCCATCTTGTATTCCAATGTACTCATCTATGCCGATGATGTCAAAATATTCAAGAGCTTTAACGACTCTAATCAACAACTTTTACTACAGTCTGATATTGATACATTTCCCCAATGGTGTACAACTAATTTAATGGACCTTAATATAAAAAAATGTAAACAGAACTAACAAATTAGATTCTCGATACTATGTTAATGGAAAAATACTGGAAAAAGTGGACAGCATAACTGATCTGGGCTTTTTGTTGGATCATAGGCTAAATTTCCGAATCATATTGTGTTAACTGTTAACAAAGCTAACGGTGTTCTAGGTTTTATGAAACGGTGGTCTAGAGAATTTTCTGACCCCTATGTCAAGAAACAACTTTTTACATCTTTGGTTCGGCCAATTCTTGAATATGGATTCATTGTATGCAGTGTTGGGCAAAATACATATATACAAAATACGGTATTTAAAATACAAAATACAAAATACTTGCTGGTCATGTATTTAAAATACAAAATACAAAATACTTACACATCCTGTATGTATTTAAAATACCAAATACAAAATACTTCCATTTATTGAACGTATTTCAAATACAAAATACAAAATACTTCCACGTCATGTACATTAAGGTTATAACTTTTTTTTGAGTGCAAAATACCACTCCAGCGCCATGTGGGGAAGTTTGTTCTGATAATAAAAAACTGTTTTTTAAGCTGATTCGGTGAAAAAAGTTTCCGCACCGTAAGCGATTCCTAAAACTCCATATTATGTGTAAATTTTATTTTTGGAAATGGAAACGCTTTTGATTTTGCATTAGACTTATGAAAAATGGTTTAATGTTGAAGATTATATATGAATTTAAACCAAAACGAACTTATTTAAGACAAGAGCCACTGATTTAATGATGAAAATAAAAAATAAAAACAAAACTTCAACGCTTTCGGTGCGGAAACATTTTTCACGAAAAATGAAAAGTGACACCATATTTTTTTATATTTTGGTAGATTAAAATGCAATCAACCATCAATAAACTGACAGAATATATTTTGTAAACTATGTTTTTAAAATACAAAATACTCCCATTTTTTATGTATTTAAAATACAAAATACAAACTACTTATATTTATTGTATGTATTTAAAATACAAAATACAAAATACTTGCTGGATATGTATTTAAAATACAAAATACAAAATACTTGCACGTCATGTATTTAAAATACAAATACAAAATACGTATTTGTATTTTAAATACGTATTTCAAATACATGTATTTCAAATACTGCCCAGCCCTGATTGTATGGGATCCTTACTATTCCATTCATATAGATAAATAGTATTGAATCGGTACAAAAGCCATTTTTAATTTTTTGTTTACGTGGCCTTGGTTGGAATTCGTATGTTAATATACTTGCTCTTATTAAGCTGCCAACTTTAAAAAGCCGCCGTGTTACGCTGAGTATATCTTTTCTACTTGGATTGATTCATGGTGAAGTTGATTCTACATTTCTGCTTAGTAAAATTAACTTTTGGGTTCCAAATAGGCCAACTCGTAACTTTCAGCTCATCAGTCTTAACTACTACAGATCCGTTTATGCTAATAATGACTCCTTTTGTCGCATTTGCGAAAATTTTAATAAATTGTATCATATTATAGATATTTCAGAAAGCAATGACATTTTAAAAAGAAAACTAATTTTGTTTTTAAATAGTTAATGTATTCACACCTGTATTACATTCTTTAGTCTGTAAGGATTTATAATCTATAGACCAAATAAATAAATAAAAACACGAAAATTGCTGTCCGTGTGAACATGGTATAAAGAGGATTTAAGTATTAGGCTTGCAAAAGTGCAAATGCAAAATATCGTAGCTCTTTTGTAAAATTCCGGTAGATTAGAAGTGCTACGATATTTTGCATTTGCTCTTTTGCAAGACTAATACTGAACTCCGCTTATACAATTTTAATAAATTGCATTAAAAAATTCTCATATAAGCATCGTTTTAAACTTGAGTCAGATACAATAAAAAAAGCACGATAATTATTTCATCAAAATTCATTTGCTTAATCTGGATCATACTTTGAATGTATGGATGTATTTTCGATGCAATTTTTTCATGATGCTGATGAAAATAAGCGAGTTTTTTTATAAGCACCGTATATGGATAAACGCGAGTTTTTATAAATGCTTTTTTTGTTTAAAAGCACTTTTGGGCATTTTTGGGGGAAAAGGTTGGCTGCAAACACAGCGATAAGGCTAAGGGACACTACACGCAGAGAAAAAATATGGTTGGGCATGGTTACGGCAACAACACTATGTTTAATGTAACAATATATTGTTGTCGTACACAAATAATTGTTATTTTTATTTAATATCAACAATATTATAGTTACTGTTAACATATCAATGTTTATCGCAATTATGAGTTTGAGTATTGTTGACCGAAAAATAATTATTTTTCTAACAACTTAATTATGATAACTTTCTAAACATAATATATTTCTCACAACCATATCATGATATTTAATAGCCATAACATGATAACTTTCTATACATTTATCATATTATGTTAAAGATCCAATCAAACTATTTTTACTCTAATCATATTATGTTAGCGCCATTTGTAAAATAATTTTGAAGAAGTTGTGTCGTTTTTTTATTTGTGAGCGGTTAAACAATTAAAAGATAAAATTCCATAAAAAATAAGTTTAAAGAAATTAAAAAATTAAAATATTAGCGGAGTTCATTCAAGTATTAGTGATGTAATAGTGCAAATGCAAAATATCATAGTTTTTTGTAAAATCCAACAACAAACCACACAGAGATTTCGTTATATTTTATAAAAGTGCTACGATATTTCTGTGGTTTTCATGGGCAACCGCGTATGTCTTAAAACAAATTGTTCAGGAAAGCCGAAAACCCATTCAAGATCAAACTATGGGCTAGGTATTGCACATTTTAAACTTTGTCATTACGTTACAAAACGGAATTGATCCATCTTTTTTCAAAAAAATATAAAGAGCGTTCAAAATTAGGCAATATGGGATCAACATCTTAAAATCAAAAAAATGGACACACGCGGTTACCCATGAAAACCACAGATTTTTCATTTGCTCTTTTGCAAGCCTTATTTTGAACTCCGCTATTTGATTAACATTAAGAAAAATTGTAAAAAGCCACAAAATAAAAAATCGATTCAAAAATATTTAAATTTATTTTGTATTTTTATGACAGCTATGAAAGGTGCTGCATCATAATATGATTGCTTCTAAATTTATTATGATTAACATGATGATAATATGATTACTTCTTAGCTTATTATGATTAACATGACAATAATATGATTAATTTCTTAGGTTATTATGATTAACATGACAATAATTTGATTACTTCTTAACTTAGTATGATTAACAGAATAATAATATGATTAAGGGAAAAATATTATGATGACATATTACGAGTATGTTGAGTCATAATATGTTTCAATAATAATCTTAATATGGTGACTACAATCATAATTCTTATCATAATATGTTGCTCTTAGAATATGTTTACCACAACCATGTTTTTTCTTTGCGTGTAGAGCATGGAGGGATAACAAAATCGAACATGCAAGAATCCTGCATGATATAAACAGACTTAACCTCAGGAACCTAATTGCTGTTATAACTCTAGACTGGCCCGTTGGGAAACATGCCCAAGGGCTAGGGCTCCCTTACAGTGAACTATGTAGAAGTTGCGGTGACGTGGAGGAGGAAGAGTCAACGGAACATCTTCTCTGTTATTGCCCGGCAGGATCGGAGACTTAAGACTCAAACTGTTTGGTCGAAGAACCCTTAGGGACCTGACATTGTGTGTAACTGGGTGAGAATGTCAACAGCCAGGTAACATAGGACCCTTGGGAGACTTGATTGCGGCTGCCAAAGGAACCTAACCTAACTTCATTTTTTTTTTTGGAATCGGTTCGCATTTGCCAATAGCTCCCATAGCCGGGGTTGTCAGATTTTTTTTCACCTTCATCGCCAAATAGTATACCGAAAATCGCCAAAAATCGCAAAAAATTTATTTTTTTAGATTTTTGGTAAAAAAAAATTCGCCAAAAATCGCCAAATAAAAGTACACAAGTGTATTTAACCTTTATATAAATTTTCCATATTTATCCTTATTTTAATAGTGTGTTTATATTATAGTAGAACTTCGCCAAACGCTTAAGATTTGTGATTCTGACTGGAATTATGTAATCTGTAAATCATAAATCGCAATCGCAAGAAGTTTGGCGACTTCAAATTGCAAAAGTATGCTAATGGGAACTAGAATTTTAATAATCATAAGAGGGCAGATTATCTTAAAATCAAGAACTTGTGATATCAGTTAATTGAATTGTGCCAAAAAATTAACTTTATCAAAATGAGTAGAATTTGATGCAAAAAAATTAGTTTTTATAAGCGTGATTTTCTATGTGAATGTAAGTGAGAATATGGTAAAATTTTGTATTTGTTTGAAGCAAAGGATAAATATCTTTAAAGGTGTATTCAAATACCTTAAGTCAACTCAATCTTTTAAGCAAATTACATAAATTATTTTTAAAATTAATAGATGTGGTTCTATCTTTGTTTTAAATTTCATTAAAATCGGTTTGATTGTTTCTGAGGGGAAGAAATTTTCCCCTATCTTCCCTCGTGGTCCTACGGGTCAGCCCATTTTCAATAGGCTTGTGGTAATAAAATTATAAAATTTTCTCGAAAATTGCGACCTGTACTTTGCGCACAAGGTACATGGACAGCCAGCCAGCATGCCAGCCAGCCGGACGGACATCGTTAGTTCGACTCAGAAAGTGATTCTGATTCGATCGGTATACTTTTAGGTGGGTCTAGGACCAATATTTTAAGGTGTTACACACATCAGCACAAATGCATAATACCCTCTACACTATTGTGGTGTGGGTATAAAAACCAGGGTTTAAAAAACTACAGTCAAAATGAAAAAATTGCTTTTTCTTCCACAACAAAAATAAACCGTTGCTTTTACTTCTGATTCATTAAATGAAAACAGTCGCAGTGAAGGCAAAAGCAAAAAACGAAATGTTGTACACAACAAAGAACATTGGCAGTCGTCATGTTAGAAAGTGTTTGGTTTGACAGATTGAAACTTTTAATAAATCCCGAAGTTAACGAAGATGGGACGTTGTGTTCATTGTATATATATGAAAGCGATGATGTTATTTACAGTTTTATTTAATTTCAAAAAATTAAAAAGATTTGTTAAGCTTAAAAATAATAAATATGTACTTATGTACATATTTATGTTTTTATGAACGCATGTATTATTAAAAAAATATGGAAAATAAAAACACAAAAACAACGTCCCATCTTCGATAACTACGGGATTTTTTAAAAGTTTTGGTCTGTCAAACCAAACACTTCCGAACATGTCGACTGCCGATGTTCTTTGTCGTGTACAACATTTCGTATTTTTCTTTTGCCTTCACTGCGAATGTGTTCATTTAATGAATCAGAAGTAAAGCCAACAGCAAGGTATATTAATAGCAGGTAGTCTCGGAAAGCCAGCTGTTTATTTTTTATTTGCTTGTTTTGTGGTACGAACTGTCAACTGTTGTATAGAAAACAAGTAAACAAGTTTTTTGTCTTCATCTTTTGTCTTTTTTGTCTCTTATCAACCCCTTTGCTGTTTGACAGTTCGTACCACATAACAACAATAAAAAGCCCTGTTGTTTGTTTTATTGTACAATTGTTGTAATCTCGCGGCTACCTGCTATAAATATACCTTGGCCAACAGTTTATTTTTGTCCAATGACAAATGAAGATGTCGAAGTTACAGCATAATCTTATGACTTTTACTATCTCAACTACAGCTTTTTAAACGCTGATAAAAACATGATCAAAATGTGTAAAAAAAACTGCGCATTTTTTCGCTTTGCACTACACATTGAAAAATACGGAAAATCTGATACCCATGCAATTTATTTTTAAAATTTTCTGATTTTCTTTCGCTATTAATTTAACTATTTTTGCATACTACCTTAATATACATTATTATTTATTTATTTATTTTGAAAAACACATTTCATATGCAATCGAAAACGATTGCGTTTTTAAAATTTATTTTGCAAAATAAATTTTTCGGTAAAGATCCGATTATTGATAACTTCTGATCAAGAAAATGTGCGAAAATCTAAGAAAGCTTAAGCTTTATTCCAAAGTTCTATGGCAACAATTCGGGAATGTTTTCAATGTAATTATCTGGTAATATTATCAATTTATCATTTAAAACAATCGCATTCGTATTGCGATTTTAAAATTTGTTAAAAATTCGAAGAAAAAACTTAGTTAGTTCTTATAAATTTGTTCATATAAATATGAAAAAATGTGTTTTAGAAATCGCCAAAAATTCGCCAAGATTTTCTAATATCGCCAAAAAAATCGCCATGTCGCCAAACACAAAATTGCATCGCCAATTAGGTTTATAAATCGCCACGATTGGCGAAAAATCGCCACATCTGACAGCCCTGCCCATAGCTATTGTAAAAAAAAACAAATGGGACATAAAAATATCATTAATTTATGCCTTCTAGGAGAAGATTCTTCAGTACGTAAAATTTACATGGCGTTAGTATTAACGTATTAAAAAATATCATTATGATTCTAGGGTTAAATACTGTGGTGTATGGGCTTTACCGATTATAATTTCAGACTTTTTTTAATTCAAATATTATAAAAATGTTATATATCGATAAAATTATCGACGTGAGCAACCCATTTTGCTTTTCCGAAACAATAGAATAAACAACGCATCTTCTTTGACAAGATGCATGCACTTGCTGCGAATACTTTAAAAAAATATTCTTAATAAATTTTAACCGTAAGTTTCTTAAAAAATACAAACAACTATTAATTTTTTTAATTTACAATTCGAATTTATAACTTTTCTACCGCAAAATTTTTTCACACAACTATCCCAGTATTTTAATTATTTCTGCTTCTTCTATTTTTTGACGCTTTTCCTTTTTATACCCTTCACCACAGGTGGTGAAAAGGGTATATATAAGTTTGTCATTCCGTTTATAATTTATATATATATATTCTGGGTCCTTATGAGGAGCAAAGTTGATTTAACGATGTCCGTCTGGCCGTTGAAATGGATTTTCCGAAGACCCCATATATTATGGGGGCCAGGTTATTATACATATATGTCACATATGGTCCGGAATTGTTTGCTATTGAAATTCAGCAAGATCGGTCCACAAATGGCTGAGATATGAGTAAAAAACCACGACTGCCTCAAATGTTTTCCTTTCAAGGTCCAATTAGACGTGACATTACCATACCAACACTGTATTACCAAAACGACATAAGCATACCATACAAACAAATTCAATTTTGGTTTCTACGGTCATACAGTGGCTATGGTAATACAGTGTTGGTTATGTGGATTCTTTGTTGTTTTTTTTATACCCTTCACTACAAGTGGTGGATTTTATTTGTAATGTGTTTAATTTTTTGCATACACATACACATTAATGCATGTATATGATATGCCGCTCAAATAAGGAAACAACTCATAGACTCAA
This sequence comes from Pollenia griseotomentosa, assembly GCA_963931875.1. Taxonomy (NCBI): domain Eukaryota; kingdom Metazoa; phylum Arthropoda; class Insecta; order Diptera; family Polleniidae; genus Pollenia; species Pollenia griseotomentosa. Next base: position 168,123,096 of record OZ007562.1, on the reverse strand, counting down.
TATATTTTAATTTAAAGCTTCTTCAGTAAAAGCATTCGTAGCCGAGTTGTTAAGTTCTCTCCTTAGTCCCAATTTACAATGTGGCAAGTGAAAGGCAGACAGACGAAGTTTGCCGGTAAGGGGGCGACGCTGCATGCGTAACACACTTCACTTTTTTCCTCTCTCGCCTACAAACTTCGTCTGTCTGCCTTTCACTTGCCACATTGTAAATTGGGACTTTTTTTAAGCTTCGTACAGACGATGGTCAGATCTTACAATATTGGAAAGCAGCGTTGCTTAAACTGCATTAAAATTGGCTTAAATGTCTTACAACTGTGTGAACATTGTAAGCTCATTTGTATTTGCAGAAGTGCAAAATTAATGCATCTGAAAATCGCACCATTGTCAGAAAAATATTGCCTGCTTACAATATTGTAAGATATGACCATCGTCTGTACGAAGCTTTAGACCCTGACAATTTTGCATCGTTTGTGTGAAATAATTTTCAATGTGGTTGTTGTTCTGTCTTTGCACTTTTGCTTTTTCGCCAGAGTTGAAACTTTTGACGTGAATACCTTTAGTATATAATTTTAATGATAAGCATATAACCACCTTGAAAATGTCGTGTAAAGTTTACAAGCAAATGAAGTAAAGCCATACAAACCTAACAACTACATATTATCTTACTTTACGTATATGTTGTGACGACAAGTTTGGTGGGACAAAACTCGGTCACACCCTGTTAGGCTTCCTAGGTTTTTTTTCCCCTTTGAATCAACTGTACTTTGCCTCACACTGTGATCACTACCGTTGGTCGTAAACTTTTGTACCACACTGTACCTAACGGGCGGGAATGCGAGTAGTAAAATAACAACCAACAACAAAACACACAATCGCGACAAACAAGTAAACAATTAACACTAACAACACACAGATCAAACAAGTAACAATAACAAAGCAAGCAGTTTTAAACATGTAAACAACAAGCAACGAAATATGAATAGGTCGAGTAAAGAGACATAACAATAACAACTACGGGTACTGATTGTTGTTTGTGTAAAACATAATACCGATTTTAGTATAAAAAGGGCAACATAAACGTTGAATGATGACTTGTTATCCAGCCGAGCTCAAGAACACATCATGTAAGCGAAGTAAAACAACCCAGTAGACAATTTCACCGAGTGGTTTTCTAACACGGAGTGAAATCCTAGTAAAACAAGCCATTAGACAATTTCACCGAGTGGTTTTCTAACACGGAGTGAAATTCTAGTAAAACAACCCAGTAGAGAATATCACCGAGTGGTTTTCTAACACGGAGTGAAATTCTAGTAAAACAACCCAGTAGAGAATATCACCGAGTGGTTTTCTAACACGGAGTGAAATTCTAGTAAAACAACCCAGTAGACAATTTCACCGAGTGGTTTTCTAACACGGAGTGAAATTCTAGTAAAACAACCCAGTAGACAATTTCACCGAGTGGTTTTCTAACACGGAGTGAAATTCTAGTAAAACAACCCAGTAGACAATTTCACCGAGTGGTTTTCTAACACGGAGTGAAATTCTAGTAAAACAACCCAGTAGACAATTTCACCGAGTGGTTTTCTAACACGGAGTGAAATTCTAGTAAAACAACCCAGTAGATAATTTCACCGAGTGATTTTCTAACACGGAGTGAAATTCTAGTAAAACAACCCAGTAGACAATTTCACCGAGTGGTTTTCTAACACGGAGTGAAATTCTAGTAAAACAACCCAGTAGACAATTTCACCGAGTGGTTTTCTAACACGGAGTGAAATTCTAGTAAAACAACCCAGTAGACAATTTCACCGAGTGGTTTTCTAACACGGAGTGAAATTCTAGTAAACAACCCAGTAGACAATTTCACCGAGTGGTTTTCTAACACGGAGTGAAATTCTAGTAAAACAACCCAGTAGACAATTTCACCGAGTGGTTTTCTAACACGGAGTGAAATTCTAGTAAAACAACCCAGTAGACAATTTCACCGAGTGGTTTTGTAACACGGAGTGAAATTCTAGTAAAACAACCCAGTAGACAATTTCACCGAGTGGTTTTCTAACACGGAGTGAAATTCTAGTAAAACAACCCAGTAGACAATTTCACCGAGTGGTTTTCTAACACGGAGTGAAATTCTAGTAAAACAACCCAGTATACAATTTCACCGAGTGGTTTTCTAACACGGAGCGAAATTCTAGTAAAACAACCCAGTAGACAATTTCACCGAGTGGTTTCCTAACACGGAGTGAAATTCTAGTAAAACAACCCAGTAGACAATTTCACCGAGTGGTTTACTAACACAGAGTGAAGTTCAGCAAACCCACGAAATACCCAGTGTCTTTCTAACAACCAGAAAATAACCGGTAGAGCATTTCACGAAAGTGAGATTTTAGTACAACCCGAAGAATCCCGTAGTGACAACCCCATAAGTGTTTTCCCCAGAGTTCCCCGTAACAAGCCGCACAACAAAGCTTCAAACACTGGAATTTAGACCAGCTTAAACAGCCAAGCGTCTACAGCAATAAAACAAGAGAGGACATAGCACGGAAGAAGTGCTGAGGCAACATAAGCAGGAGCACAACACAACATTATTATTTTTTATAGCTTTTAAAATTATAATCATAATAAGACTAATAAAATTATTGAATTTATTATTAAATAAAAAAAAAATAAATAAAACTCAACACGTGTCATATTTTCTTGTAACGGACCTGGACAAGGCTGAGTATACCCCAAAATAAAGTCGTTACAAGTGGCGCCCGAGCAGGGACTTCAACAAGAAAATAACACGGATAGTCACAAAGAGGCAAGATGGTGAAGATGAACTGGGTGTACAGTCAGAGAAAAGAGGAGCTGGTAGCCTATGCCGAAGAATTCGGGTTAGAATCGAGTGGCACAGTGGAGGAAATACGGCGACGTTGTTTTTTTCCGGAAGAAAGGGAGGAGTGTGACGACAAGTTTGGTGGGACAAAACTCGGTCACACCCTGTTAGGCTTCCTAGGTTTTTTTCCCCTTTGAATCAACTGTACTTTGCCTCACACTGTGATCACTACCGTTGGTCGTAAACTTTTGTACCACACTGTACCTAACGGGCGGGAATGCGAGTAGTAAAATAACAACCAACAACAAAACACACAATCGCGACAAACAAGTAAACAATTAACACTAACAACACACAGAGCAAACAAGTAACAATAACAAAGCAAGCAGTTTTAAACATGTAAACAACAAGCAACGAAATATGAATAGGTCGAGTAAAGAGACATAACAATAACAACTACGGGTACTGATTGTTGTTTGTGTAAAACATAATACCGATTTTAGTATAAAAAGGGCAACATAAACGTTGAATGATGACTTGTTATCCAGCCGAGCTCAAGAACACATCATGTAAGCGAAGTAAAACAACCCAGTAGACAATTTCACCGAGTGGTTTTCTAACACGGAGTGAAATCCTAGTAAAACAAGCCATTAGACAATTTCACCGAGTGGTTTTCTAACACGGAGTGAAATTCTAGTAAAACAACCCAGTAGAGAATATCACCGAGTGGTTTTCTAACACGGAGTGAAATTCTAGTAAAACAACCCAGTAGAGAATATCACCGAGTGGTTTTCTAACACGGAGTGAAATTCTAGTAAAACAACCCAGTAGACAATTTCACCGAGTGGTTTTCTAACACGGAGTGAAATTCTAGTAAAACAACCCAGTAGACAATTTCACCGAGTGGTTTTCTAACACGGAGTGAAATTCTAGTAAAACAACCCAGTAGACAATTTCACCGAGTGGTTTTCTAACACGGAGTGAAATTCTAGTAAAACAACCCAGTAGACAATTTCACCGAGTGGTTTTCTAACACGGAGTGAAATTCTAGTAAAACAACCCAGTAGATAATTTCACCGAGTGATTTTCTAACACGGAGTGAAATTCTAGTAAAACAACCCAGTAGACAATTTCACCGAGTGGTTTTCTAACACGGAGTGAAATTCTAGTAAAACAACCCAGTAGACAATTTCACCGAGTGGTTTTCTAACACGGAGTGAAATTCTAGTAAAACAACCCAGTAGACAATTTCACCGAGTGGTTTTCTAACACGGAGTGAAATTCTAGTAAACAACCCAGTAGACAATTTCACCGAGTGGTTTTCTAACACGGAGTGAAATTCTAGTAAAACAACCCAGTAGACAATTTCACCGAGTGGTTTTCTAACACGGAGTGAAATTCTAGTAAAACAACCCAGTAGACAATTTCACCGAGTGGTTTTGTAACACGGAGTGAAATTCTAGTAAAACAACCCAGTAGACAATTTCACCGAGTGGTTTTCTAACACGGAGTGAAATTCTAGTAAAACAACCCAGTAGACAATTTCACCGAGTGGTTTTCTAACACGGAGTGAAATTCTAGTAAAACAACCCAGTATACAATTTCACCGAGTGGTTTTCTAACACGGAGCGAAATTCTAGTAAAACAACCCAGTAGACAATTTCACCGAGTGGTTTCCTAACACGGAGTGAAATTCTAGTAAAACAACCCAGTAGACAATTTCACCGAGTGGTTTACTAACACAGAGTGAAGTTCAGCAAACCCACGAAATACCCAGTGTCTTTCTAACAACCAGAAAATAACCGGTAGAGCATTTCACGAAAGTGAGATTTTAGTACAACCCGAAGAATCCCGTAGTGACAACCCCATAAGTGTTTTCCCCAGAGTTCCCCGTAACAAGCCGCACAACAAAGCTTCAAACACTGGAATTTAGACCAGCTTAAACAGCCAAGCGTCTACAGCAATAAAACAAGAGAGGACATAGCACGGAAGAAGTGCTGAGGCAACATAAGCAGGAGCACAACACAACATTATTATTTTTTATAGCTTTTATAATTATAATCATAATAAGACTAATAAAATTATTGAATTTATTATTAAATAAAAAAAAAATAAATAAAACTCAACACGTGTCATATTTTCTTGTAACGGACCTGGACAAGGCTGAGTATACCCCAAAATAAAGTCGTTACAATGTATATAACAAAAGTTTTGTTTAAACCGATGAATTTACATTAAATTTTTTTAATAAATTTCAAACAATATCGATTAAGGGTTTTATTAACTAATTAATTATTTATTAACTAAATTTTGTCTTTAAAATTTATACATTTTTTAACTGATATGCTATAACTTATAAAATTCAATAAAAAATTTTACATTTTTTTTGCATCAATACATTACAAACTAATCAAACATTTTGTTTAGCAAAATTTTTAGTTCATCAAAAAGTAAAACAACTTAAAAGTAAAAAAAAAAAATAAAGAAATAATAAGAAATTTAACAATAAAATAGTTATTAATAAATTGTTTTTTTTTTTTGTTTTTTTTTTGTTTTACAAACTACACTAGACTTCAAAATATCTTAAATTGGTTCTGATGGTCTTCGATATCATTTCGTATTCATTTTTACATTTAAACTTATGAAAAGAAATTATAATATAAAAAATAAAATATATTTAATTAAACAATATGTAAAAAAAACTTGTGATGTTTAAAGTGGAAAAATTGTTATAATACAAAACGAACGTTTTAGTAAAAATAATAACAAAACAAATTCACTAAAGCTTAGTAAAAGTTTAAAAAAAATTCAAAAACTTAATAAAAAAAATTAGTTATTTTTTCATTTGTTTACAAACAATTTCGAAACAAATTTAAATTGGAATGTCTTTTTCGTTTTCAAAACAATTTTTATTAGACAAACACAATTGATTAAAAAAAAAGACTTTTTGTTTTCTAAATCTAATAAAAATATAAAATGTTACAACTTAATAAAAAATATGTTAATCATAAACGAGTCCTTTACAAATAATTCAAGTATAAATTTATTTTTTATTTTCTTTTGATTTTTGTTTAATAATTTTTTATATGCATGTAAATGGTCCTGGTTCTTTCTGCGACTAAGTAATTATTACAAAAAATTAAAAAAGAGATTTAATAAGGAAGATTTATGTTTACAGTCTCATTCCATGATATTTGGCAAAGGATTTGCAGAGGCAAAAGGCCAAGAAAATGGCCAAAAGATGTACAAGACCAACGCCAAATAAAACAGCAATAATTATTTCACGATGGGATATGATCCATTCAGTAAAGACATCATAGCAGCCCTAAAATAATAATTAAAGTACGCATATAAATTTCTAAGTAATGAGATCAGTTTAGTAAAAAAGTGACTTTTTAGTGAAAAAGTGACTTTTTAGTGAAAAAGTGACTTTTTAGTGAAAAAGTGACTTTTTAGTTTGAAAAGTGTCTTTTTAGTGAAAAAATGACTTTTTAGTGAAATAGTAACTTTTTAATGAAAAAGAAACTTTTAAGTGAAAAAGTGACTTTTTAGTGAAAGTAACTTTTTAGTGAAAAAGTGACTTTTTAGTGAGAAAGTAACTTTTTAGTAAAAAAGTAAATTTTTCGTGAAAAAGTAACTTTTTAGTGAAAAAGTGACTTTTTACTGAAAAAGTAACTTTTTAGTAAAAAAGTAACTCTTTTATTAAAAAAGTAACTTTTAAGTGAAAAAGTAACTTTTTAGTGAAAAAGTAACTTTTTAGTGAAAAAGTGACTTTTTACTGAAAAAGTAACTTTTTAGTAAAAAAGTAACTCTTTTATTAAAAAAGTAACTTTTAAGTGAAAAAGTAACTTTTTAGTGAAAAAGTGACTTTTTAGTGAAAAAGTGACTTTTTAGTGAAAAAGTGACTTTTTAGTGAAAAAGTGACTTCTTAGTGAAAAAGTGACTTATTAGTGAAAAGGTGACTTTTTAGTGAAAAGTGACTTTTTAGTGAAAAAGTAACTTTTTAGTGAAAAAGTGACTTTTTAGTGAAAAAGAAACTTTTTAGTGAAAAAGTGACTTTAGTGAGAAAGTGACTTTATAGTGAAAAAGTGACTTTTAGTGAAAAAGTGACTTTTTAGTGAAAAAGTGACTTTTTAGTGAAAAAGTGACTTTTTAGTGAAAAAGTGACTTTTTAGTGAAAAAGTGACTTTTTAGAGAAAAAGTGACTTTTTAGTGAAAAAGTGACTTTTTAGTGAAAAAGTGACTTTTTAGTGAAAAAGTGACTTTTTAGTGAATAAGTGACTTTTTAGTGAAAAAGTGACTTTTTAGTGAAAAAATGACTTTTTTGTTTGAAAAGTGACTTTTTAGTTTGAAAAGTGTGTCTTTTTAGTGAAAAAGTAACTTTAGAATTTTATTTTGCGTACTGACCTTCATATAAAAACTATTTGATTCGTTAGGATTTGTCACACAATTCTCATCTTCGGGTATTAAATTTGTAATGTCCTTTAATCTGCAACAGGCTTCTGGCATAGTACGATTACCTTTTCCATTCAACCAACCCGATGATGTTTCAAAATCACGATAATCAACAACTCCACAACATCCAAAGGTGCTCATCATTTGGTTCCACATTAATGTCACAGCATCGGTATGTTCAGCAGTTGTATAGTATTTGGTGATCGTTGACTGTAAAAAGCCTTTGCTTTCATTGCGAGCCTTAAAGGAAAACAAATTTATTAAGAAATATATAAATTAAGAAAAAATTTTATTCATTTTAAATTACAACAATTACCGTTTCTTTGTAAAATGCCGCCAAGCCACCAGCAACGATTTCAGCAACTAACAGCAAAATCATAAAAACGCCATACTGAAAACATAAAGAGAGGAAAATTATTTAACTTTAAATGGAAATACTTGTACTTATGTGGGCTAAAATTACTTATTTGAAATTTCGGTAAAAATATTTAGCCTACACGCAAAATTATGTTAAAATTCAAATGTTTCTTTTCTCAATTTTAATTACTTTTTATTTTAGGTATTAAATACAAAACTTTTTCGAAGCGATATAAAACAAAATGGCATAATCTCAAGTAAAATTTAATATGAAGACCAAAGCTGTGTTAAAATAGAAACGCATAACTGTTAAAATCAAGCCACAAATAAGTTTCATTGCCAATTGAACTCATTTTTATCTAACTTCCAGTATTTACGTAAATTACAACTGACTGAATTACAACTTACTGTCTGCATAAAAAAACTTAGACAAGTACTGAGAAAATGAAACCCAACATGTATCGCATAATTTTATGGGCTTGGCATCATGTGCTCCTAGTAAACATAATATTCGCCAGTGTTCACATCAACACCACAGCCAGACAGACAGACGGACGGACGCACAAATAAACCACCGCAGACATTAAACATAAATCAGAACAGGTGAATCTTATAAAAATAACAAAAACAACAATAAACAACATACAATGAATTGCTACCGCATTGTTGGAGGTGATGTGAAAGGAATGTACTTTGGTTTACACTGAGAGAAGTTTTGTACATATTTGAATAGAGTTAAGTGGGGAACAGTATAATCGCTGTAGTACAACCTTACGAATAGCGCTGCAAGCTGTCAAAACTTAAAAACGGCAGTTTCAAAGTAGTACCAACAGAAAACTTAGTTGTAGTAGTCGTTGCAGTTGAAGTCGAAGCGCAAAATCGAAATTTCGTAAGCAACAACTACTATTACAACTTCTAAATTCTGTTCTAGGCCTTAGTAAGGGATGTTACAATTTTTAGTAATTAAATAAATAAAAAATATAACATTTTATAAAAAAGGAATTTTAAAAAAGTAAATTCAAAATCGCAATCACATATTGTTGAAGAATCAGTCGGATTGACCGATAACAATTTGGTGTAATAGTCCTCCCACAACTCCAACTGCTGCTCTTTGGCATAGATTAATTCGCCCTGATCATTCCTCAGGGGTTTAATATTGTGGTGGCAATGCCCAGCGATCTCCTTCGTTATACGATACAGGTCCTTAGATCGACCCGTTTCACTGGCTATTTGTGCGTCTTTGGCTAACTTATCAGCCCACTTACGCTTATCATTCCTTGCACTGCGTTTAACTTTCCGGTTCTCCTCTTGGTATTTACGTTGTTCGTCCTGCTTAGATTGTGGATTTTTAGCATCATTAACTTTTGACTTGGCTAGTTTTCTAGATTCTATTAATTGCCATGTATTATCGGATATCCAGGGCTTGTTGGTTTTTCTGGCGTATCCTATTTCACTTTCAGCCGTCTCAATAAGTGTTGCTTTTAAATCTTTCCAATACCCATCTATGTTTTGTTGGGGAGAAATTGAGAGAGTGACTGCCCTATTCTTCAAAACGTTGGAAAACTGACGAGACACCTCCGGATTGTTTAATTTTTGTAGGTCAAATCTTCTTCTGCTGAGGGCTGGTTTACGTTTTACAGCTTTTAACTTAAATCGGACTTCGGCTACCATCAGGTGGTGATCACTACCCACATCGGCGCCTCTTTTGTTCCTCACGTCCTGCAGTGACCCTCTCCACATCCTGCTTATCGCAAAATGGTCGATCTGATTTTCGGTTATATGATCCGGGGACACCCAAGAAACTTTGTGGATATTCTTGTGGGGGAATAACGTACCGCCCAAAACCAAGTTAAAATTATCGCATAGTTCAACCAGTCTTTCTCCGTTGTCTGTCATGCGGCCGATGCCATGCTTTCCCATCACGCTCTCTCTGCTTGTGTTGTCACAACCAACCTGCGCGTTGAAGTCACCCATTAGCATTTTGATATCACCATGACTGATACTGTTAATCACGTTTGTCAGCTTACTATAAAAGCTATCTTTTTCTTCATTTTCATCGCCTTCCGTTGGAGCATAGCATTGAATGCAGCTTAGGTTTCTTGCACGTGTTCTAAACCTAGCTACAATAATTCTGTCTGTGTGTGGTTGCCATTCAATGAGAGCGTTCTTTGCCTCTTTCGAGAAAAGAAAACCAACACCACTTGCTCTAGGTTGACCGGTTGCTTTGCCAGAATAAACTAATGTTAAACCGCTTGATGTTATATGTTCACCGCTATCTGGCCAACGTATCTCGCTCAATCCCATAATAAGCATGTTGTAGTTGTTGAACTCTTTTTCGATTTGCGCGAGCTTAGTTGTTTCTAGCATACTACGAACGTTCCAAGATCCAAATCGTGTCCTTTTTTTCATTCCAATAGTCGTCATCGGGGGGTTCGAATTATTGTTATTATGATATACATTTGCATTGATTCTTCAACAATATGTGATTGAGAGCCAATGCATCATATAAATAACGTACGGCACGAGATAAATATCGTAACGCCCTCACTCGAAGAAATAGCAGCTGCAGTTAAACGTTTGAAGTCCGGTAAATCAGCAGGCCCTGATGGAATACCTCCTGATATTCTAAAAATAGACATAACTCTAACAGCAACGTTACTAAAACCCTTGATTTTAAATTTTTGGTTAAATGAGAAAATTCCGGATGATATTAGAGAAGGCCTTATAATAAAACTCCCAAAAAAAGGAAACTTGCAAGATTGCTCCAACTGGAGGGGTATTACTCTTTTGAATATTGTAAACAAAATCATAGCCCACATCCTCCACAATCGTATTGCATCCATTATTGAACCACAGCTAAGACCACAACAAGCGGGCTTTAGACCGAACAAGTCATGTATTGATCACATCAACAGCTTGAGGGTAATTGTGGAACAGTCGGTTGAATGGCGCTCACCCCTTTACTTAGTGTTCGTTGACTTTAAACGTGCATTTGATACACTACAACACAAGGCGATATGGGAAGCTCTGAGATGCAAAGGAGTTCCCGAGAAGATAATTAATCTTATTAAGGAGCTATACAACAACGCATTTTGTTCCATACTTCATGAGGGTACAGCAAGCAACCCCATCAAAGTAAACGTAGGTGTTCGTCAAGGCTGTGTTTTGTCTCCACTACTGTTTAACATAGTACTTGACGTAGTTATGAACCACTGCATGAATATGCATCATGGAATTTCATGGGGCCTTCATGATAGGTTAGAAGATATTGATTATGCAGATGACGTCTGTCTTTTATCCCACCGCTTCTCTAGCATGCAATCAAAGATTCAAACCCTTGCTACACGTGCAGCCAAAGCGGGATTACAAATTAATATCAACAAAACCAAAGCAATGCGCATAAATTCTTCATGCAACGAGAACTTTCAGCTTTCGGGTCAACCCATTGAAGATGTTGAAATCTTTTGTTACCTGGGGAGTATAATCTCAAAAACAGGGGGCAGCAAAGAAGATATACAGAATAGACTGTGTAAGGCGAAGCAAGCATATGGCACGCTTAATAAATTCTGGAGATCTCAAAATATCTCAACTCACACCAAAATCAAGGTTTTTAATAGCAATGTAAAATCTGTGCTTCTATATGGCTGTGAAACCTGGAATATTTCGAGCCGTGAAATGAGTTGCATGCAAGCTTTTGTAAACCGCTGCCTCAGGCGTATTGAAAGGATATTCTGGCCTGCCACGATATCAAATCTGGAGTTGTGGAATTTAACCCATCAAATTCCTTTAAGTATGAGTATCCGATTGCGTAAATTTAGTTGGCTAGGACACACAATGAGGAAACCAGCACATGATTTAACTCGCCAGTCTGTAGAATATAACCCCCAAGGATCCAGGAGACCTGGTAGACCTGCGAATACTTGGAGGCGCCAAATTGAGAACGAGTTGCATGAGCATGGCGTGTCCTGGAATGAGATGAAAACGATGTCCAATGATAGAATACAATGGAAAACATTTGTTGCGGCCCTATGTTAAACAGGGAATTAAAGGATTACATATATATATATATAAATTCAAAATCAAAAAATAATAATTTTATTACTAAAAATGCAACTTTTTTCACTAAAAACGTAATTTTTCAAATAAAAAAATCATATTTTCTAATAATGGCAAAGATCGATCTAGCTACTGATCCCCCGCATTATAAACGACTAGATCGACTTCAGTGACAGTTCACGTCATGTAAGAACGCTCCAATAGCTCGAAGCTCGAAGAAGAAGGGAAAGGCAATTGTCGTCGACATTTCCAACAGTAAACAACGAAACAGTTAAAAATTATTATACAAATTATAAATATACAAAGTTACTAAACAAATGAAATCAAACATAATCGTTACACATCCAGAAATAAAGAAAGCACAAAACATTAACACAAACGCACTTCCGGTTCAACAAATTAAATTAAAGAAACAAACACACAAGTTAACAAAAATTAGAACAAATAAATTAAAAAACACATACATAAGTTTGCACAAACAAAGACACCCTACCCAACAAACACGAAGTCAAACCTTTGATATGAAATGAATTTATCATTTGACTTGAAACACAATTCTCAAACGTTTTTCAAATGTTTGATTTTAGTATTTAAATTAAAATTGATAATGATTTGAAAATAAACATTTGACATCAAATGTTTTATCAATTTGATGTCAAATTGATATAAAATGTTAAATTCAAATCAAAACTAAACTTGGCAATACTTAAGCGAAAAATAAATGTAAACATTACAAATGGCGATTAGTTATATTTTTACTTCGTGGTCAAATGTGTTTTACAAGTGAACGATTTATATCTTGTGAAAAATAAAAATTATTTGTGATTTACGAATTAAAAATAAATAAAACGCGAAAGTGAAGAAATTATAAGTTTGTTGTATGTCCAAGAATTAGAGGACGGAAAGAACATTATTTCATCTTTTAGCTATGGTGCCGAATGTTTATTTCACAGTTTATTTAAATAAATAATGAATTAAAATTAACAAATATTTATACGTATTTATGATCCACACAGTATTATAATCTACATTTGAAAAACATTTGAGAATTACGTTTGAAAACAAGTTGAAAATAATTTCCCCTTTTTGTGAAGAATGCTATGATTTTCAAATGATTTTCAAATCATTATCAAACGTTTGTCGTTTGAGAAAACGTTTGATTTCAAATCATTTTCAATTTGAAATCAAGCCTTCGTGTTTGTTGGGAACATACATGAAGTCAAACCTTTGATATGAATCATTTGACATCAAACACAATTCTCAAGCCTTTTTCAATTCATTGATTTAAATTGATTTTTAAATCAAATTAATAATTTTTTTAATATACACAATTGGCATACATTGTTTTATTAATTTGATTTCAAATTGTTTTCAAGTGTTATTCTCAAATCAGAAATAAACTTGGCAGCACTGAAGCCTTGGAAATTCTAAAATTTGTTTTTATTTTAAATGTAATTTTCTATGCGAACGTTAACGTTCGAAATCGTTAAACAGGCAGTTAATTTATTTTATCAATATTATGAGACTATGAGTTTTTTGTAAGTTGTAAGTTTATTATAAAAAAGGTAGTGCAAATTTTTAAATGCCTATTTCTATATATGTATGTATTACACAAAAACTTTTAAGTCAGCTGTTTTTGGGTTGAAAACAAAATCTTGCTAATATCAAAAAAGTATAATCAAATCTACTTGATTTCATTGAAATGTAAACGTGCTATTATGAATAAGTTGAAAAGTTCTGAAGTGCTTTTAAAAATAGTCCAGTTACGCTAATGAAAAGCTGTTTAGATAAACAATTTCTACCACACATTTTTATTGCTATCAAAGTTATTTCCTTCACTGTATTACACACAGAGGGTAAGTAGGAGTATGTTAGTACTTTTTCAATCAAAATATGCAAAAGGTGCAATCAACAAAGCAATAGCACAAATAACAATACAATAAAGGAATTCACTGTTTGATGCAAATGGTTCTGCAAAATATTGCAGCTCTTTTATGAAATCTAACAGAAACTCTTTGTATTTTGTTTTTGGATTTAACAAAAGAACTATGATATTTTGCATGTGCTCTTTCGCCAGTCTATTTGCTTCAAACACTGAACTCCGCTTATTCGATTCAACGGATTGTATGTATAAAAAACGATACAATGGCCGTTAATTTGAACGCATGCAAATTAAAAAGTACCGAAGCAAATCATTTTATGTCTGTACATTTTGCATTTATTCATACCGACAAAGATTGGCATATTCATAAATATCTGCGAGCTTGTGAATCTTTGTATGGCGTATTCATAAATTCATAAAACATAAATTGGACAAATGGAAGGCATAAATTACAGAGCAGTAGATTCCAATTTGTTCAAATATTTTGGCAAAATAAATAAATTGAAGGTTTTTTTAATTAGGATTTATGACTTTGGTTATTTTTTTGAAAATAGATTTTATTGTGATCATACTTCATTAACGCTATTGAAAAATTAAAACAGTGCGTTTTTGCTGAGCAAATAAGGTTTTACATACAAAGTAGTTTATCTAAAGGTCCCAAAACTCTTTTATTTTATGACCTTAACGCTGGGTTTTATTTTTTCAGCGATATTCAGTTTTATTAAAACAATTTTGGTTTTTGGAATCAAAATGTTTTTGTCTTACAAATACATATTTTTGTTAGTACATATTTACTTTGTCATTGATCATTTTGATGTGAGTGTATGCATTTTAATTGAGTTAAGCTACGGTCAGACTTATCAAATATTTGACGAAAAAAACGGGACCAACAACCAAACTAAAAAATCATTTCGCTTAATATCAATATTTAATTTGATTAAAATACCACATCTTACAAAAAACTGTTTTTTGCTACGTCTAGTAGTATAATAAGTTTATTTTGTAATATTAAGACCATTTTAGATCTCACTAACTATTAACAAAAAGAGGGGTTACGCTTATTTGATCAAATATTTATTAAGTGTGACCGTAGCTTTAGTTTGTTTGGCGATTTTGTTTGATACTGCTCGTTTAGAGAGTTAAACATTATTAAACAACTAAACCATATAAAATATTCGTCTATTTATTAACACAACCTCTAGCCATGTTTAAAAAACGAGCACGTGTTCTCAATATCAACTTACAAATGTATCTTGAATTGAAATAAAAAAAATAAAAAAAAACAACAAACTTATAGATACAAATCTCTGCATATGAACCGAACAACCTACCATAATCGCATAAAAAACGCAATTGTTTGATTTAAAATGAAACGAACAATCCGCCTAATGGACTTTAAAATAAGCGCACTATGGGAAGCTAGCAGACATTTTATAATTCCGATATGACCCAAATGTTTCTAAACAAAAGTATTGTATTAACTAGGAATGAGATTTTCATGCACTTAAAAATCGAAAATATGTGCTTAAAATATGCCCTAAAAAATCCAATATACATATGCACTAAGAAAATAAAAAATATACACTAAAATCTTAAAAAATTTCCACAAAAAATAGTTTTTTAATTTTACTAAAAACAAAAATATAAAAAATTCAAATATCAATAATTTGTATTGTGGTTATTTTGTTGAACTATTTTATGGTTTTTTAATCCAAATTTTTTTTAATAATTTTAATTAGGCTTAAGTTCATTAAATTTAATTTTCATTAAATTATTTTTATGAAGAAAGGAATTTTACAACATGAAAATTAATTAAAATTGTTATTGATAATCTTTCATTTTTGACCGTGGCCGGGGCTCGAACCCGGGCCGGCAGGTTACCATGACATGTTTCGATCGCAACCACTCGATCTCCTCAGATGGATTTGCCGTTTTACACTCGCAGCCATCGACGACTGCTGACGTCAATAGTCAAACATCAATCCTTAAACCAAATTGTATTTTAACCTTTGGTAGATCGAAGTTTGCTTTTTTGAATGATTATCCATTTTAATTGATTTTACATGTTTTCCTTACTTCTGTTTTTTCGTACTTTTTGTCAAGAATTTTTCTTGAAGTCCAAAGTACATTTTTTGTTTTTTCATTTTTTTTGTCTTTCTTTTTCTTGTTGACCTTTTTCAGCACAACTTGAAGGACAAATGAATACATAGAGCTCGTGCCTTAGCTTTAACAATAATTTGTATTGTGGTTATTTTGTTGAACTATTTTATGGTTTTTTAATCCAAATTTTTTTTAATAATTTTAATTAGGCTTAAGTTCATTAAATTTAATTTTCATTAAATTATTTTTATGAAGAAAGGAATTTTACAACATGAAAATTAATTAAAATTGTTATTGATAATCTTTCATTTTTGACCGTGGCCGGGGCTCGAACCCGGGCCGGCAGGTTACCATGACATGTTTCGTTCGCAACCACTCGATCTCCTCAGATGGATTTGCCGTTTTACACTCGCAGCCATCGACGACTGCTGACGTCAATAGTCAAACATCAATCCTTAAACCAAATTGTATTTTAACCTTTGGTAGATCGAAGTTTGCTTTTTTGAATGATTATCCATTTTAATTGATTTTACATGTTTTCCTTACTTCTGTTTTTTCGTACTTTTTGTCAAGAATTTTTCTTGAAGTCCAAAGTACATTTTTTGTTTTTTCATTTTTTTTGTCTTTCTTTTTCTTGTTGACCTTTTTCAGCACAACTTGAAGGACAAATGAATACATAGAGCTCGTGCCTTAGCTTTAACAATAATTTGTATTGTGGTTATTTTGTTGAACTATTTTATGGTTTTTTAATCCAAATTTTTTTTTAATAATTTTAATTAGGCTTAAGTTCATTAAATTTAATTTTCATTAAATTATTTTTATGAAGAAAGGAATTTTACAACATGAAAATTAATTAAAATTGTTATTGATAATCTTTCATTTTTGACCGTGGCCGGGGCTCGAACCCGGGCCGGCAGGTTACCATGACATGTTTCGATCGCAACCACTCGATCTCCTCAGATGGATTTGCCGTTTTACACTCGCAGCCATCGACGACTGCTGACGTCAATAGTCAAACATCAATCCTTAAACCAAATTGTATTTTAACCTTTGGTAGATCGAAGTTTGCTTTTTTGAATGATTATCCATTTTAATTGATTTTACATGTTTTCCTTACTTCTGTTTTTTCGTACTTTTTGTCAAGAATTTTTCTTGAAGTCCAAAGTACATTTTTTGTTTTTTCATTTTTTTTGTCTTTCTTTTTCTTGTTGACCTTTTTCAGCACAACTTGAAGGACAAATGAATACATAGAGCTCGTGCCTTAGCTTTAACAATAATTTGTATTGTGGTTATTTTGTTGAACTATTTTATGGTTTTTTAATCCAAATTTTTTTTAATAATTTTAATTAGGCTTAAGTTCATTAAATTTAATTTTCATTAAATTATTTTTATGAAGAAAGGAATTTTACAACATGAAAATTAATTAAAATTGTTATTGATAATCTTTCATTTTTGACCGTGGCCGGGGCTCGAACCCGGGCCGGCAGGTTACCATGACATGTTTCGATCGCAACCACTCGATCTCCTCAGATGGATTTGCCGTTTTACACTCGCAGCCATCGACGACTGCTGACGTCAATAGTCAAACATCAATCCTTAAACCAAATTGTATTTTAACCTTTGGTAGATCGAAGTTTGCTTTTTTGAATGATTATCCATTTTAATTGATTTTACATGTTTTCCTTACTTCTGTTTTTTCGTACTTTTTGTCAAGAATTTTTCTTGAAGTCCAAAGTACATTTTTTGTTTTTTCATTTTTTTTTTTGTCTTTCTTTTTCTTGTTGACCTTTTTCAGCACAACTTGAAGGACAAATGAATACATAGAGCTCGTGCCTTAGCTTTAACAATAATTTGTATTGTGGTTATTTTGTTGAACTATTTTATGGTTTTTTAATCCAAATTTTTTTTTAATAATTTTAATAAGGCTTAAGTTCATTAAATTTAATTTTCATTAAATTATTTTTATGAAGAAAGGAATTTTACAACATGAAAATTAATTAAAATTGTTATTGATAATCTTTCATTTTTGACCGTGGCCGGGGCTCGAACCCGGGCCGGCAGGTTACCATGACATGTTTCGATCGCAACCACTCGATCTCCTCAGATGGATTTGCCGTTTTACACTCGCAGCCATCGACGACTGCTGACGTCAATAGTCAAACATCAATCCTTAAACCAAATTGTATTTTAACCTTTGGTAGATCGAAGTTTGCTTTTTTGAATGATTATCCATTTTAATTGATTTTACATGTTTTCCTTACTTCTGTTTTTTCGTACTTTTTGTCAAGAATTTTTCTTGAAGTCCAAAGTACATTTTTTGTTTTTTCATTTTTTTTGTCTTTCTTTTTCTTGTTGACCTTTTTCAGCACAACTTGAAGGACAAATGAATACATAGAGCTCGTGCCTTAGCTTTAACAATAATTTGTATTGTGGTTATTTTGTTGAACTATTTTATGGTTTTTTAATCCAAATTTTTTTTAATAATTTTAATTAGGCTTAAGTTCATTAAATTTAATTTTCATTAAATTATTTTTATGAAGAAAGGAATTTTACAACATGAAAATTAATTAAAATTGTTATTGATAATCTTTCATTTTTGACCGTGGCCGGGGCTCGAACCCGGGCCGGCAGGTTACCATGACATGTTTCGATCGCAACCACTCGATCTCCTCAGATGGATTTGCCGTTTTACACTCGCAGCCATCGACGACTGCTGACGTCAATAGTCAAACATCAATCCTTAAACCAAATTGTATTTTAACCTTTGGTAGATCGAAGTTTGCTTTTTTGAATGATTATCCATTTTAATTGATTTTACATGTTTTCCTTACTTCTGTTTTTTCGTACTTTTTGTCAAGAATTTTTCTTGAAGTCCAAAGTACATTTTTTGTTTTTTCATTTTTTTTTTTGTCTTTCTTTTTCTTGTTGACCTTTTTTAGCACAACTTGAAGGACAAATGAATACATAGAGCTCGTGCCTTAGCTTTAACAATAATTTGTATTGTGGTTATTTTGTTGAACTATTTTATGGTTTTTTAATCCAAATTTTTTTTAATAATTTTAATTAGGCTTAAGTTCATTAAATTTAATTTTCATTAAATTATTTTTATGCAGAAAGGAATTTTACAACATGAAAATTAATTAAAATTGTTATTGATAATCTTTCATTTTTGACCGTGGCCGGGGCTCGAACCCGGGCCGGCAGGTTACCATGACATGTTTCGATCGCAACCTCTCGATCTCCTCAGATGGATTTGCCGTTTTACACTCGCAGCCATCGACGACTGCTGACGTCAATAGTCAAACATCAATCCTTAAACCAAATTGTATTTTAACCTTTGGTAGATCGAAGTTTGCTTTTTTGAATGATTATCCATTTTAATTGATTTTACATGTTTTCCTTACTTCTGTTTTTTCGTACTTTTTGTCAAGAATTTTTCTTGAAGTCCAAAGTACATTTTTTGTTTTTTCATTTTTTTTGTCTTCCTTTTTCTTGTTGACCTTTTTCAGCACAACTTGAAGGACAAATGAATACATAGAGCTCGTGCCTTAGCTTTAACAATAATTTGTATTGTGGTTATTTTGTTGAACTATTTTATGGTTTTTTAATCCAAATTTTTTTTAATAATTTTAATTAGGCTTAAGTTCATTAAATTTAATTTTCATTAAATTATTTTTATGAAAGTACGAAAAAACAGAAGTAAGGAAAACATGTAAAATCAATTAAAATGGATAATCATTCAAAAAAGCAAACTTCGATCTACCAAAGGTTAAAATACAATTTGGTTTAAGGATTGATGTTTGACTATTGACGTCAGCAGTCGTCGATGGCTGCGAGTGTAAAACGGCAAATCCATCTGAGGAGATCGAGTGGTTGCGATCGAAACATGTCATGGTAACCTGCCGGCCCGGGTTCGAGCCCCGGCCACGGTCAAAAATGAAAGATTATCAATAACAATTTTAATTAATTTTCATGTTGTAAAATTCCTTTCTTCATAAAAATAATTTAATGAAAATTAAATTTAATGAACTTAAGCCTAATTAAAATTATTAAAAAAAAAAAAAAAAAAAAAAAAAAAAAATTCAAATATCTTTAAAAAATATAAACAACTAATTAAAATTTTTGTTTGTTTAAAAAAATAAATACTGTTTTCTTAAATGTGAAACTTTGTCTTGCACTTAAAGAATGCCAATGCATTTTGAAAAATGTGTTTTCAGATCCTACTTTGATTCCAGATCACAAAAATAATTGAAATTTTTTGAAATTCTTATTTTTTTTTGCAAAACGTTTTGGATTTTTTTTGAATTTGTTGGGCTATTCTTCCTTCACTTTTTTTATAATATGGAAATTAAAAAAAAATCACTCAAAATATGTAAAAATATGCATTTAAAACCTAAATATTCAAAAATATGCAACAATATGCAAAAACAAATGCCATTTTAACGCAAATTTAATGATTCGGAAAGAAAATTGGTCGACATCGTTCCTAGGGGTCTATGAAATAACTCCCACGAAATAAGTACCACTTTTAAAAACGAAATAAGTCCCACCAAAAATTGCTGAAAAAAATGAAATAACTCCCACGAAATAAGTCCCACTTTTGAAAGCGAAATAAGTCCCACCAAAATGAAATGATTTAAAAATTTACTTAATATGAAATAACTCCCACTCAAAATGAAAAACTCCCCCTTGAATAATATATTTCTTAAATGAATTAAGTCCCACTTTCATTAACGAAATAAGTCCCACTTTTTCACTGTTTAATGCGATTTCAAATAAGAAGTATTTTGGCTCAAAGCAGAGGAATAATAAAGAAAAATCGTATGCAAGCTTGCAGAAGGCTTCTTAATGGAATGGATATTACGAATTTTGATAAAGTTCCAGAATTTATTATTAATTCTTTTTTCGGTCAAGGAACGTATAGAGAACGCCTACTAGTAACAACGTTTGGATTCGTAAATGGATTAAGTACAGATCAATTGTTCTTATTATTAAGATGGAAACCGTTTCGGAAGGAAGATCAGATTAAAATTATCGACCTTTATAAATGGCTTGAAGATCCAGTGCATGGTAGACGGTATTATAGTTTTAACGTGGCATTGGGATTAGTTGTATTTTGTAATGGTGATATTAGAAAACATGGAACACGAATTCCAATTTGCTACTAAAAATATAATATAACACATACATACGTAATTACGTCAACAATTTTTTTAAATATTGTTTTTCCAGTAGTTAAGTTCGGTACCTATTTGTACACATTTCTTTAAAGTTTTTTTATTATAGTAAGTATAAAGTAATTAATAACAAAAAAAGGAGAGCCATGAGAGATAAGGACAAAAAATTATAGTTGTCCCTTTTACGAAATGTCCAATATATAACTTTTTGCATAAGAAAAAAATGAGAAATAAAGCCATAATGGCCTTATATTTCATGGGTCTATCGCACTCCTCCATAAAAAAATCATTTATTTATCAGATAAATCCCACCAAAATATAAATTTAGGGGTATGAAATAACTCCCACTTTACAAAACGAATTTATTCCCACTCAAAACGAAATAAGTCCCACTTAAAATAAAAACGCGTAACGAAAGAAGTCCCATCAATTGACGAAATAAGTCCCACTTTTAAAAACGAAATAACTCCCACTTTCAAAACAGCAATTTTTTGTGGGACTTATTTCGTTTTTAAAAGTGGGACTTATTTCGTGGGAATTATTTAATAGACCCCGTTCCTAGACTATCGACAAAAAATATGCATTTGCATGGAAATCGCATCCCTAGCAATAACAAAGTTAATTTGCTAAAAGGTTCACGTACAGAAAACACATTTTTCGATATGGTCACCCCTCAACAAAACTATCTTAAATGAAAACATTTTAAACATATTATGCTTACATTAACTATATTATTGTTACCTGTGACCATAATATGGTTAAATTAGTCCTCCATCAAGAAGCCACAATAATATACATAATGGTTGCTCTAAACATATTATGGCTAAATATGACTAATTTATTTTATCACTTGCTTCCCGGTAATGCGCGAAGTGGCCCGAAACCGGACGTCCAGAATGTTCTTCGCTTGTTTAATAGTAAAAATATTTAATAAAAAATTTTTAATAATAACAATAATATATTTAACACTTATAATTGTATAGTTTTTTATTAACAATAACATTTTCCTCTATTTGAAGAGCCAACATGTTATGGTTGAAAAAAATACATGTTATATAAGTGTTAAATATATGTATTAAAGTTATTATTAACCAAAACATATTCGGAGGCAGATGTGACTGCGGCTTCTTGATGGAGGACTAATTTAGCAATAATATATTTACCGGTGGCAACAATGTGGTTAATGTTACTATAATATGTTAAAAATTGTTCATTAGAAATAGTTTTGTGCCCATATCAAAAAATGTGTTTTCTCTGCACGTAAGAGCGCTCGACCGCCATAATTTTCCATAATTATTTTATGAATCTGATATTTACTTTTTGAAATTTTCATAAATTTTTTGCCATTTTAGTGTTAAGGCAAATAAATTGGTCTGGTGCAGAGAAAACCTTAAATTTTGTTTTAAAAAATTTAAATACGGAGGAGTTATCGCGTATTTTGATTCGAAAGATACTCAGCCCAATTATGAATAAAAATTCCCCGGGAGTTTTTCCCATTTTTACAATTTAATTAACATAGGAAATATGGGAGAAGGGAAAAACTCCCGGGGAATTTTTATGCATAATTGGGCTGATAATTTACGAGTTCATGAATTATGATTTTTCGTACTACATATTTGCTTCCAATGAACTAAAGCATTTTATACATTATCGAAAACAAAAAAATCAATTTTCAAGCAGCAACTCTCTATTACGAACAATAACTTTTTGATAAATTTCCCAATTGTTGATAAATACAACTATGCTATTGTTTTGAACGAATATTATATATCGAAATTTCATCGGACGCGATTTTTTAACAATATGCCTTTTTAAAATGCATGACAATATTGAGTTGAGATCTTGCAGTTTGTATCTTTAAATCACATGCACCACGTGATCCATAAAAAGTCCGCGCCAACAAACGGAAAAGAACTAAAAGTTGATTGGGTATATTACATGAGAAATAGAAAATTAAAATAACAAAACCGGTAACAGTTTTTTATCCATATTTACTTTATTTTTTATTAAAAAAATTATTTTTAGAAAAATACATGTGGGTTTGTTTACATACGCAACACAATGTCGCCTACTTTGCAGGAATAAAAATGTCAAATTGTACAAACTCGCTTGATAGGTAACATTGATACATGTCAAAATTTTAGTGTGAAATAATCAATGTTGCTTAAGGCTAGATTACACTATCTTACAAGTCTTACGTATTCCATAATACTTTGTGAGATAGAAATCTAATGAGTTTTGTTGCGACGGTCAAAAAATCTAATTTAACATGACAGTTTGTGTTCACACCATCACACAAAGTATAAACACTCACACATGAAATAAAATGCAACCCTGATCCAATGAAAAGTATTATTGTTTAGAAATTTTTCAAAAAACGATGAAGTCGTATGGGATGTCAAACTTTTTTCATAATTCTTGTCATTTTCGTGACACATGGCATTCACACTATCACACTTTGTCATATTACTTGAGTTTTTGGCATATATTAATACAAAGTATTATAGTGTAATCTAGCCTTTAACATTTTTCACGTATTTGAACAGAGTACTAGGCTTTATTGAAAACAAAAAGTGCGAAAATCGTATTCGAAAGTAAAAATTATTCGAACTTGTAAACTATTTCATTTGAATCGAAATACGTGTCTTTTAAATTCCTGAAAACTATGAAAATGTGAGCAAAAATCATGAAAATAGCCATTTAAAAATTTTTTTTCAAGTTGTGGTAAAAGTTTTTCAATTGTTTTTCTTGTAGTTATTAGAAAATAGTCTATATATACGAAAACAGAAAAAAACCCATAGATGATATTTTTCTTTTTTTTTAATATTCCATCAAATTTAAAATTTTTTTTAGAGCTTAAGTGAATAATAACCATTTTCAAACCAATAAAAAAAACACTTATGAGAAAATAATTGAATAAATTTTTTTACAGTTAGTTCTAAATATACTTAACTACTACAGAAAAAAATCTCAATCTCGTGCTTTAAAAAACAACAGTTTTCCTAAAGCATGTAAAACTCAAGTACATAGTTGTTTAGCCATTTTTACTTTAAATTCACAAACTTTGGCGCCCTCTAGCGCCGCCAAAAAAAGTTAAATCTTAAAAATTCTTCAAAATTCATTTGAATTATTTTGTTACCATTCGATCTGTACATTTTTAAGTACAATATAAGACTTGTTTTTTTATTTATGGCTATGACCACTGCGCTGTGCGTCGTATTTTTGATACCGTGTTAGTAGAATGCCGTGTAGAAGGAGGGTCAGCTGTAACTTAAATATACTAAATAATTTACTTTTAAATTTATGTATATAATAACTTAATTAAAGTTTTTTTTCTAACATTTTAACAATTCCGAGCCATAGTGCCAAGTAATTACGCTGCATATATGGTTAAACGCTTAACATTTTTCCAAATATAAATTACAACAACCTGCTAATGCAGTTTCGAATAAAGTATTGCATAATTATTATTTTGAAGAAAAAAAAAAAAAAATTAACAATCCAAAGCTAATATTATTAAAAACTTAGTTTTGGTTGCTTGTTTGCTAAAAATTTTTTGTGTTTTGTTGCAGCATTCTTTTTTTAAATGTTCCAACTGTTTTCAGCAAACACGCCACGGTAATCGACACCCTAAAAAAGAAATATAAACCACAACTGTCCAGAGTTTTATTTTGAGTTTTTTTGGTTTAAAAGCCCAATTAAACTTTTAATTTCTTGTTTGATTGTTTTTATTTTCTTTAGTTTTTCTGGTTTGAATGAAATCGAGATGTCATGTGTCAAATGTGTCTGATACACATGATGATGCTGAAGCTGATGATTTTTATTATTTTATTGAGCAATATTACATTTATTTACATTTTATCTGCGGCTTACAATTTTATTACAGTTTCAGTTTCCGTTTTTTTTATTTTTGTTATTATGAGTCAACTTTTCAACAAATGAAAAATGTGTTCAAGTGTAAATGTAAATAAAATTTAATAATTTATTTATTTAATTAAAGCAAACATTTTTACTTAAATGAAAATTTTTCTGTTGAAAGATGAGTGATCATGATAAAAATTTCCCTTTTATTGTGTTGAGCTATCGTTGCAAAAATAAAATTTATTTAAAAAAAATTGCAAACGTATTTTGTAAGGAAATAATGAAATTTTTTGAGAAATATTTAAAGGTAAGTCTAATTTTAAGCACGCCTTTTATAAAATAAGAAATTTTATTGCCAAAACAAAAACTTGGGTTTAAAATGTGAAACTATAATACAAGTCTTAAGACTTTTAAGGAAAATACAACCCTGCCATGATAAGTTGTTATTGTTATTGAACATTTTTTGATAATTAAATCAGGGAAGCATTAATGAGAACAGTTATTTTAGGCAAGAATTTAAAATCTTTAACTAAATTTTATTATTTATTTTAACAGTACGAAAAACGAATTTAATAACCCACAATCAGTTACTGTAATAATTTGATCAGTGTATATTTATGTCAAATTGATCAAATATTTCCTTTAAAAAAAAGGTAGTTTTCTAAAAAAGTACCTTTTTGAAAATGTAGCTTGTTAAATAAAATTAAAATTTTTATACCCCTGCCATTAGTGGTAAATGGGGCTATAGTTACCCAATAAACACTGAAGTTTGATTTTAAATTGAAAATTATTTGAAATCAAACCTTTTCTCATATGACAAACGTTTGATACTGATTTGAAAATCAAAGCATTCTCAACAAAAAGGGGAAATTATTTCAAATTGCGAAATGCATTTGTTTTCAACTTGCTTTTAAACGTTAAGCTTCGTACAGACGGTGGTCAGATCTTACAATGTTGTCATAAAATTGACTAAAAATGTCTTGCAACTGTGTGAACATTGTACGCTATTTTCATTTGGCAGATGTGTTAAATTAACCATTGTCAGAAAAATGACAACATTGTAAGATCTGACCATCGTCTGTACGAAGCTTTATTCGCAAATATTTTTTAAATGTGGATTTGAATACAATGGGCAACCATAGATGCATAATATTTATTTTTTTATTTAAGTTCATTATTTATTTAAATAAACTGCTAGCTTGGCTATCTTTTGTTTTGAGGATTGTAAAGGCGTAGCACCGCAATCGTACAACAAACTTATATTTTCTTCACTTTCCCGTCTTATTTTTGTTCGTAATCTTACAGCCGTAGCTTAACAAAAGCGATACGCTATTCTAGTTTTCAAAAATTGTCACGCCCATATAATTTGTATGAAGCATCGCTAAATAGAGCGGTGTCAACGCTTTGAAATTGGAAAATACGATTTTGACAGCGCGTTTGCTAGTGAAGCTGTCCGCTATTGTTAATAAATAATGGCAATTAAGCTATTTTATGGTTAATCTAGTGGTTTTATTTCCATTTCTTATTTATATTTTTAAACAAGAAAGTTAACACTACTGTTAATTACACAATGTTGACACTCTTGTTTAGGCATGACATATCAGCGTAAAAGCTAAGCGAAAGCCTTCCGCTCTTATTTAGGTACGACTGCTACACTTTTTTATTAATTTTTTTACTCACAAATAATTTATATTTTTTACAAGAAATTACGATTTTCTAAAGGCAAATTCACTTCGCGTAATATGTAACTTTTCTTGAATTGTAAAATACATTTAACTTAAATCGCCTTTTTTTTATTCGTGGCTATTCTGAAATTTACATGAAAACAAAAACAAAATTTACGAAAATTGTTTTTGTTATCTATACACTTCTAAAATCACATTAAAGGCCATGTCCGATAAAACTTTTGCTTCGCGTTGCGTTAGAGATTCGCCTTGACATCCAAGATAAAATATTCATACTTATACGAAACATGTCACATAAAGTACTTTTAACGCTGAGCGAAGCGAAAAGTTAGGCAACTCTCATCTTTTTGCGCGCTTTGACAGTTTGCTAGTATAATTTTTTTTATTTATTTTTTTTTAACATACAATTCGTGTTTATTGTCAAAGTGTTTATTGTGACATACACCTTTTGCGTTACGCTTTTCTGTCAAGGTTAGAAACGTCAAGCAAGGCGATGAAGTTTTATCTGACATGGCCTTAACCCGAGAGGTATAACGCGTTTCTTTCTCTTTTAAAAACTGTAAATTTTGTATGATAAACAAAAACAATTTTTGTCAATTTGGTTTTCTTTTGTTTTTGTTTTCATGTAAATGTTCACTTATTCGACGCGTATTTCAGAATAGCCACGAATATTTACATTTTTTTTCGCCTCAGTCCTGTCGAGTTTATTTTTGACATTTGATAACAATTTGATATTAAATTAATAAAACATTGTGTATATCAAATTTCTATATTCAAACCGTTATCCAATTGAATTCCAATATTAAAATCAAGCAATTGAAAAAAGTTTGAGAATTGTGTTTGATATCAAATGATAAAGATACTTTATATCAAAGGTTTGACTTCGTGTTTCTTGGGAAGTTTGTCATTCTGTGTGAAACTTTTTTTAATTTTTATCTAAGACCCCATAAGGTACATATGTATATATATTCGGAGTCCTTGAGTGAATTTAATGAAGCCATGTGTTGAAAACACGCTCAGTTTCGAAAAACTTAATAGGAAAAAACAATTTTGGTGTCAATTTGTTTCTAGTTCTCCTGAACAGTTTGGGATTGAAATTCAGCACAATTGGTTCCGAAGGAAAATATTTATAAACCTTAATGTGAAACAACCTCCGTTAAATATTTATATTTTTTGTTACAACAACCAACATAATTTGGTGACGGAATGTACAGATTCTTATTAAATTTTGCACAAATTCATACTACTAAATTATGTGAAGATCGGTCCAAAATTTACCATGGACTCAATATAAAGCGCTCTCTCGGAAAACACTTTAGTATGCCTAAAGTCGTAACGAACAGTTAAATTGCAGTTGGTTCGTTATTGTTTAATAAGATAAGAATTCGTAGTAATAAAAAAAATTTTAAACCAAAGAAAGAATTGGACAAAAACTGTAGAAACTTTAAGAAAAATTACCTTTTATAACAAAAAGCTATTATTGGACATAAATTGTATTTAACTTCCTTTTTGAACAAAATTTTGAAACACAAATTACACTGCGGAACAGTTATTTTGCAGTCTGAAATTTGATTGCCAATTTTTACTAATTTGAGATCGCTGACTTCAAATCTAAAATCCATTTTTCTCTATCAGCTCTTCTTCTCTAGATATAGCGTTATGTCCAAAATTAAGGCACTTTCACTACATATATTGGAATAACATGAAAACGGTTGACGATATTCAGTTAAAAAATCCGAAACTCGTCAACAATATTATCTTTATGCCGTGCTTACCTTGTTTTTAAATTTGCCCAGTAGTTTCAGAGATATCGTTGAACATTTAAAAAAAACCAATTTTTTGTTCTCTAAAAATTCGTTAAAAATGCGACACAAATCACAGTTTTTGTCTAAAAAGCTGAACATTTTTCGAATGAAATGACGTTTATTTCATTGTAATCGGTGCACAACTTTTGATTTTATTCACAATTTACTAAGGAAACTTAATATCGATTTCTTACAAAAGAACCTTTTGAGCAACTAATACATTTTGAAACAAAAATAACCTTTTTTTAAATAAATACAGTATATTTCGCTTATAATTGTTATTTGCATCTGTTTGGCTAAAAAAGTACCAATTCAAACAAAAAGTACTTTTGTAAAAAACCTTTAGGTACTTTTTAAACAAATAAATTTTTCCCTCAAAATAACGTCACGAGTGCCCTCGTTTGGACCTTTTGTTCTACCAGCATAGAGATAGTTAAACAAATGAGCATATGGTTGTTGCCGTTACAGATGTTCATTTTTTTGAAATTGTTTATGTTTTACGTACCAGTAAAAATTATTTCACTTTTTCATATTTTTTTTTGTTAATTTTTGTTAATTTATGCCTAAACATTCACATTGCCCATTGAGTTCAGGGTTCGCATATTAAAATATATATTTAAACAAATAAAATAAATATTTATATCTTTTTTTTTTCATTGTTTTTTCTGTTTCATTTTCAGATTCTTGTACATTGTTTTTACATATGACCCCCTAATATGTAAAAACAATAAAAATGTATAAAACACAAAAAAAAAGTGAAGAAAAGTTTTATTATCATTTTGGAAGTTGTAACATGATATGCAACAATATTTCATATTATTATGATTTAATAGGCGGAGATTGAATTTGGTTTAAAATAAAAATTTGGTGATAAATATGTTAAAAAATGGAATGCATATTTAATTAGTTTTATTTAAATAAATTATGTAGATATTTTATTTAACCTTAAATGTCAAAGAGATAATTAATTAGTTTCAACAATGTTGACGACGGTTTATTTTACTAACTACATAGGGACAATGATAGTTACTAAACTAGTTTTCTGCCTATTTACCATAAAGCAGGCACTTCCTTATTGACTAAAAACAATGAATAAGGAAATATGTATAAACAAAATAAATAAATTTATTTAAACTTCTTTAAGCTCTATCTGTCCCTCTCTCTCTCTCTGTCTTTCTTTCTCTTTTACTTGCATTCACTAATTTGGCAACTAACTACAATCCATATAACTTGGGATAAATAAAGTAGCCAAATAACTTTTCTTTTTTTTCCAAATAATATAAAAATACTACATAATTATGAACATTGCATACAAATTAATTCAAAAAATTTAGCTTTTGTTAAAAATAAAACTCATTTAAATTAAAATGCATAATCAAGAGAAAACCCCTTAATAAATACTTGGACTTACAGGTATTCATAAACGGGTACACTTGTAAAATGCAATAGACAACACTTAACATGATGACACCTTAAACACTTTCTCTCTTAGTAAAAATAAATATAAACAAATAATGTTAAACAAAAATATGACCATGACAAGAAAGATGAGTACGTTCACGTAATGAAATTTTGTCCATAACGTAAACTTATTCACCCATTGGAGACAGGTACTCGAAAAATTCAAGTTAATTTTTTTCGGGGAAAAGAAAGTTTTTGCTATAATTTTCTATAAAAATTTTTTTCTGTGTTTTATTTTTAATCAGTGCTTAAAATGCTACCATTACTACCAATTTCAATGCCATACCTACTGAACGAACAACTAAAGCTTCGTACAGACGGTGGTCAGATCTTACAATGTTGTCATTAAAATTGACTGACAATGTCCTGCAACTGTGTGAACATTGTTCGCTATTTTCATTTGGCAGATGTGTGAAATTAATGCATCTGACAATGGCACCATTGTCAGAAAAATGACAACATTGTAAGACCTTACCATCGTCTGTACGATGCTTGATATAAGAAATGTTATGTAGCATGAAAATGTTTTTCTGGTTTAGTGTTGAGAGGTTTCAATGTTGACGAGCTAAAGGCAACCAGGCTGCTCACAGTTTGCGGATAGTGACACGGCCATAAGATATAGACGCCAGCTGCGAATAAGTAGTTAACTAAAATAAACAGTTCCGTACAATTAACGGGTGCTTGCACTGGCAAAGGTGAAAGAGTGCCCTTTACAAAAAAGTCTTTAAGTTATATCAATTAATTTTAATTTAATTAATTTTCATTATCACCAAGCGAATGCTTAGCGACAGCGCGGTCAATTGGCTTGGCAAGCACACACTTTTAAAAACAAAAACATATTTCGTACAAACATTAATTTTTCAGTTTTGTTTGGTTTTCAATGAATGCAGACGTCTATTATGCTGTGGCAAAGTTTGCTTGCTATTTGTTTAAAACGAAGAAGATATATAAAATAAAGAAAAAGAATTTAGAGTAAGGAAAGGTTTTAACAACGAGCTATTTTGTGGCAAAAATTCTGCTTAAAAAAATTAGAATTTACGACTGAAAATGATTTTAATGATTCTTTTTGAACATCTTCACTCTGAAAAGTTTTCGGACTAGCACTAGCAACACAACACAAAAATTTTGACAAATATCCAACATGTCTGCCAACAAATAATTAATATTTCTTCAAACATGCTTTAAATTTTTGTCCAAATAGCAAACACCCCAATTAGCAACACAAAATATTTGTACAAACTTAAAATTTTGACATGTTTGGCAGGCAATTTGTATGGTTTATTTTGCCCTCAGCTAAGGTATTAGCCCAACAACCGAAATTGCAAGATATAGGCGAACCACGGTACGTCTGAAATTTAAATGATTCGAGAATGATTTGAAAAAAGAACGATTACATTTAAATGTTTTGTAGTTATAATTAGTATTGTGGTTATTTCGTTGAACTATTTATGGTTTTTAATCCAAAATTTTTATATTTTTAATTAGGCTTAAGTTCAACAAATTTAATTTTCATTAAATTATTTTTATGAAGAAAGGAATTTTACAACATGAAAATTAATTCAAATTTTTATTGATAATCTTTCATTCTTGACCGTGGCCGGGGCTCGAACCCGGGCCGGCAGGTTACCATGACATGTTTCGATCGCAACCACTCGATCTCCTCAAATGGATTTGCCGTCTTACACTCGCAGCCATCGACGACTGCTGACGTCAATAGTCAAACATCAATCCTTATACCAAATTGTTAATTAACCTTTGGTAGATCGAAATTTGCTTTTTTGAATGATTATCCATTTTAATTGATTTTACATGTTTTTCCTTACTTCTGTTTTTTCCGTACTTTTGGTCACGAATTCTTCTTGAAGACCAAAGTACATTATTTTTTTTCATTTTTGTCTTTCTTTTTCTTGTTGACCTTTTTCAGCACAACTTGAAGGACAAATGTACACACAGAGCTCGTGCCTTAGCTTTAACAATAATTAGTATTGTGGTTATTTTGTTGAACTATTTATGGTTTTTAATCCAAATTTTTAATATTTTTAATTAGGCTTAAGTTCATCATGTTTTGTAGTTATTTAAATATTATTACTAGTGCTGAATATTAAAAAATTAAAGTCAAAATGAATAATAATAAAACATAAACTGCCAACCAAGACGAATTCATACCGGGGACCGCATCAGAGGGAGAATTATGCTAGCTGTCCCTTTTTCTAAATGTCAAACTAAATGAAAAAAAAAAAACAAATTGACAGACAGCATAACGCTCTCTGCATAGAGCTCACTCTTTGGTCACCTGTATGAGTTCGCTTTGCTACCAATAGAGCAGTAATTTTAAAAACAAATCATTTGCTACTTCCTCACAAAATCGGCATAAAAAAGTTTGTTTTTATATTCTTTACCGAAGGTAAAAATGTATACATAAGTTTGTCATTTGTAATATCTACAATATATATTCTGGGGCCTTATGAGTAACGAAGTTGATTTAACGATGTCCGTCTGTCCTTTGAAATGGGTTTTCCGAAGACTCCAGATATGATAAGGACTCGGTTGTTATATAATTATAACACAAATAGTCCGGAATTGTTTGCTATTGAAATTCAGCCAGATCGGTCCATAAAAGGTTGAGATATGAGCAAAAACCAGCGACTGCCTCAATTTTTTTTTTAATAAATAACATGGGAATTGTTTTGCACATACAAATACATACATACAGGTACAACGAAGTTTATTTAACGATGTCCGTCCATATTTCTGTATATTTGGTGAACGGCAAAAGCCAAAGTTTTCAATACACAACATCCAACAAAATGCAGGCGGGATTGGTGAAGTGCGCGTGGGCTTTTCCATGCAAAGACATTATACATTTCTGTATATCTGGAGGACGGCAAAAGCTAAAGTTTCCGCAGTAGGTACAAGCATCTTGGTTATTAATACAAAACATCCGACAAAATGTGGGCAGGATTAAAGTATGGTTAAAAGTATAGGTATATAATATTCGGCATATCCGAATATAGCACTCTTACTTGTTGTTGTGGTTCGATTCGGCTTTTTAATGTAAAAAAGTTTCTTCCGTATCAGACGTTTGTAAGATAATCGCGTTATGTAATATTATTTTGTTTTTCTTTTCGATTCGCTCATATGCTACTTTTATGCTACATCATATTTTATTTGGTTGCTTCATTATATGCTACTTCTACTGCTACATCACCTTACTGCTGCATATTTAACCATCTCTATGCTTTATTTTAAGACTATTTCTATAAAGGCTGCTTCTTAACTGCATAAATAACAGTAGAAAACGAAATTTTAAAACTCTGTTGCTTTTTAAGTTTTATTTTTTTGCTACGACTACAACTGTAAGGGAAGCAGTAGTGGTAGTAGAGATATGGTTTCAAGTCTTTTTACATTTATTTAACTAGACTATTCAGTAAATTTTCATTGTTTCTAATACTTTTAGTTATTTTAAAATACTCTTTTAAGCTACAAAAATAGTATCAACATTTATATTATAAAATGTTCTTAAAAAAAGAATAAAAAGCATATTTTAAGTACTCACCGTTGACAATAAACATCTTGATTCACGTATGGCCCCACAATAGCCCAGGAAACTCATTAAAAACATAATGCCGCCAATGGCTATCAGCACATAAGCCATTTGTTCGATGACTTGAGGTTGGGTAAATTTCTGTTAAAAAAAAAAAAATAGAATTAAATATATTCTTTTTTTTTTATATACAGAAACATTTATTTAAACGTTATTTTTGCTTAATTCTAAGAAACTTGTATACGTATGAATCTTTAACACTCAATTTAGGAAAATTTTACACTTTTTCCCCTCGTTCTATTTTTCCATTTTGAATTCTAAGTAATGGCGCCGTCATTAGTTCGGTATTATTGTGTTTCTGCAACAAAATTAAACTTTGACCAACTAATTTACCAGCAAATGCTTCACAAATACTTGTATGCCACCAATACATAAGAGTCAGATACATTTTTAATGTTATTTTATTTTTAATAGTTTACTATTTGGCTTTTCTTTCTTTATTATTTCCTTTGTTGAACAAAAAATTGTAAATAACAAAATTAAGAATACTACAGGCTGGCGCAGAATGAGCTATATGGTTTATAACTTTTTTATTTAAATATTTTCAATAACTTTTCGCAAAATTTCGGGTGTAATGGCCATGATTTCATTTCGAATGTTGGTTTTTAGTTGGAGTATGGTTCTTGGTTTGTTAACGTACACTCCTTCTTTCAAATATCCCCAAAGAAAACTGTCAGGAGCTGTTGCTGACGCTGTGGGTGCAATGCACACATTAAAATGACAACGATATGCACGCTGTGTCAACACAATAGCATGTTGGTTTGAAAAATAAAATTAAGTAAAGTACACACAATATGTCTTCCACTTCTGTATTTGTCATTAGCCAAAAAAAAACGGTTGCTTTTAATTTGGAGTTATTAAATATAAACAGTCGCTGTCAAACTAACTCAAAAAGCGAAAAGTTGTATATAAATTCGACTGCAGTTTTTTAAACCCTGGTTTCAACACAAGCATGGATAACTAAAATGTTCATACATACATACGAGTGTTATAATTGCAATTACAACCATATTATTGTGGCCGCAACTATATTATGATTTAGCATGACCTCAACAGCCACATTAAGGTTTCCCACAACTATTTTATGATTGTTATAATCATTTTGGTACATATATGTATGTTAACATAAACAGATGCTTGAACATATTGCTTTCCAATATGGTTTTAAGATAAAAAGAATTTTGTTTTATTGGTCACAGCAAACATTAACATTGTTTTTTTTTATACTCTGATATTCATTCACTGAAGAATCCGTTTTATAAAATCTAAAAGCTAAAAATTTTAAATCACTTTCACTTCAGGAGAGCATGAATGTTTTGGCGAGCCTCATCCTTGTGGGTGTAAGATCGCCTCTTCGACGGCTTGCTAGGGTGCAGAGCTAAATTTCAAGTTTTTTAGTATGCAATATAGGCAAGCGGTATTTCAATAATAATAGGCTTGCGGTAAAAAAACAACAACAAAGTAAGGACTTGAGTGAGCTCTTTTCAGTCAATTTGGCCCGTTTTCCTTGCAATTTTGGCACAAAATGAAAATTTTCAAATCACATCTCTGATATGTATGTGTGTAAGTCTGGATTCACACTACATATGAAAGTTTTCTTTCAGAAAGTCTGAGTTTATTGGTGAGAAGGGAAGAGAACATGCTATTATTCTCCCCCCTCTCACCAATAAATTCAGACTTTCTGAAAGAAAACTTTCATAGTAAGAATCCAGACTAAGCAATGCTTGAAATGGTTCATAATTTTATAGCTTGACATTTAATTATACATTTATAACTTGCAAACAGATAAAAAATAAAATCTTTTAAACGATAAAATTTTGTCGGTAACATTTAGGTTTTTTGACCAATTTTTAGGATTGATATTAAAACACATTTATGTTTAAAATTGTTTTAAATACAAAATTCTCTTCTTCACTAAATACTTAAATAGAACTTAATTCATCGATGTGGTACATTTAAATTCAACTTAAGTTTCCATTAGAAAAACTTAGCAAGGTGGCCTCAATATGACAACAATACAACAACAACAGGCAAAGCAATAATATTCAGCTGTTTTTTTGACCACCTTGCAAATAAACCCTACAGATAATATTGGACTACGTGGTCCATTGTGGCTTAAATGGACTACTTACAACATGGTCCAATCTACTGTAATATGGACCATGTTATAAGAAATTAACATGCAGTGCTACCAACAACTGCATGATGTATACTTTTCTATAGTTTACAGTATTACACATTGGTAGCCCTGATGGTGTCCATTATTAATTGTTTATTTAAAATTGAAAGTGTGAAATTTGTGAGAAAAAAGGTAAACAAATAAAAAATACCAAGTAAATATATTTAAGAATAGCAATAATAGACTATAGGGCACGCCATTAAAGGCGATTAGTAAAAAATGAAAAATGCTTAAACTACCCCTTTAGTGTACTCCATGCTGTAGTGACATGGAGTACTTCTTAACCAACCCACTTTAGTACTCCATGGAGTAGTTTAGGGACTACTTCGGTGGGTTATATGGTCCCCTCCTAGGACATCGTAATGTTAAATGGACCACCTCTTACCCATATATTTGGAGTAGTTTTGGAGTACTCCTACTCCTTTATGGACTGCTCTTTACATGCATGTATGAACTAGTCTCGTTATCTGCAGGGAATAAACTTTGTTATGATATTTTTTTTTTTATTTAGTAGTGCTGCCATACTTTTCATCTTAATTAAATAAGACTTTTAAAATAAAACTCAAAAAATCAATATGTATTTCAATACGATTTAAGTTTTTATGAAAATCAACTTAATATAGACTTAAATACTATCCCAAAAATTGTAGCCAATAACAGCTGGTTTGGTTTGTGTTTTTGTAATTTAACAATTTCATTTTGTCTGAGCAAAGGAAACATTTTTTTGTTTCAATTAAAACAGATTTAATTTGCTGTATTAACAAATTATATTAATTTTTTTATCCAAGCCAAAATGCAAACCAATTGTTTTTTCGCTTTTTCTTGGTATTCTGCTATCAATTATTTAAAATTGCTTTTTTATCAGCTGAATCAATTTAAATTAGCCCACTCAGTTATAAGGGGTTACTTACAACAGTCATATTTTTTCTTATTGTTATTTTTAGACATAGTTATGGCTTTATGACTACTTTGTGAATTCCTTAACTATCTTTTAAAATTGTAATCTCTAATGTTACTTTTATATATTCATCTTTATTTATTTTATTTTATTTTTTTTGTGAAAACCACATTTTGCTTTTCACCAAAAAAATATATTTAAATTGCATGCATTTTTTACATTAACTTTATTTATATTTTAATGCAATACCTAATTATCTTATATTCACCACTAGTTATTATTAAAGTAAGTTCATTGACTTGCATATTTCTCTTTTCGTAAATATGCAAACTTCATTTACAACTTTGTCTGGTTGTAAAGTTTGCACATGAAACAAAATTTGTAGTTGTACGATTTCAGTTTTACAACACAATATCAAACTCCAAAAATTAAACATGTAACGAACATTAAACCATCGGACCAACAATATTGTCCATTTTGTTTTGGTCTAACATGTCCGTAATATGGTGTGGACGAATTGGATGTGTCTGGTATAATTGATTAAGTGTTTAGGCGACTATTTCGACTTGTACAATGGTATATATTTCCCTTACACTGTGGTTAAACTGAATACAGTTTGAACTGCATACTTAAAAGATTTTCTAGATTCAAGTTTAGTGGTTAAGTAAACATGATTATTACTTTAATTTATATTCATTTCTTTATCATTTTTGCGTAAGTGTTGCAAACATTACAAATTGCATTTTAGTGTTTGAAATGAGAAAAAAAAGTTTTTCATTACATGTTTTTTTTTTTATTTTAAGAGTTGAAAATGCCAATAAACTAAATGTATTAGCTTTTGTTTTGTTGAAAAGAATAAAGAAATTTTGCGAAAACATGTAAACAAGCAGCCACAACAATCATTATGCTGGTTTTACGAGGGTGTTGTCAATTAAATGCACATATTTGTACATAAAATTACGAGTAGTTGTCGCACAATCGCATTCAATTTACTTACACTTCTTTGTCTGGTAAAGTATATTTTTTGTAGAATAAATTTGTTATTCTAATGTTTACTTAAATGTAAATGTCTTGTCAAACTCCTACAACACAACAAGTAGTTATTACCATTAAACACCGATTTAAGTCTTAGTTGGGACTAGAGTCATGGCAGAAGTGTCTTATCAAAAGTTTTTGCTATTAAAATGAAATGAGGGGTTTCAGAAAATACTTTCTAATAGATTTAGCTAATATCTACTATGTGTACAGACAAAAATTTTGTCAAAATAATAGTCAAGTTGGAAACAATGTCCTATCCATGTTAAAGTCAAGACAAAAATATAGACTTATGTCAAGACTTTAACAAAAAGCAAAAACTTTGGCAGTTCTATATCGGAGTTTTTTATTACACTATAATTAAGATTGTAAACGAGTCCAAACTACAGAATATACAAAAACGAAAATACAGCCCAAAATAAAGTTAGTATATATTATAATGCATGCTTGCCTATAGAAGATAATATAGTAGACTTTATTCAAGACATTAGTCCAGACCAGGGACCGTAATAGCTACACTTTTTTTATAAAAGTCAGATGATAGCAGTTATTTTTTGATTGTTAGTTTTGGAGCAAAAATAAGAGTTATTTTTTGCTTTTTAATTTTTCGAGCAAAAATAAAAGTTATTTTTTGTTTGTAAAGTATACCATATTTATTCTTAAGAAATTTTCTATGATAAAATACATACATATCGCTCATTTGCTGCAAGACCGGCATAACTCAAAAAAATCAATTTCGAGAAAAATGCGTTTAAAGTTTTTGATTTGTTCTAATCACTAAGAAAAAATAACAATACATTCTCTTCAAAAGGGAAAAGTATAAAAGATATAATTTTATGCACAATATAAAGAAAAACATAGCGAACAATTCTGCATCACTAACTCCAAAATTGTGTGTTTTGATTTATGCCAGTCTTGCAGCAAATGAGCGATATATTGATTTTGAAAATTTTGTTTTTTATTGTATCGATCAAAAATAACAGTTATTTTTTCATTTTTATTTTTTTGAACAAAAATAAGTTTTTTTTTTATTTTTGAACAAAAAGAACAGTTATTTATTAAATTTTTATTTTTCGAGCAAAAATAAAAGTTATTCTCTTAAAAAATGTATGTACGTGTTCGAAAATCCTTTTTACATACATTGTACGATTTTTTGGTTATAGAAGACCCCTTGTAAAATAAAAATAAACCTCTAAAGTGCCGTTTAAGATACACTCTTGTGGGGAAGTTAAAAAAAGGACAAAAATGACCCCTTAAAATGATAGTTAAAGGGTTATTAAATTATAAGCAAAGAATCTCCATAC
Organism: Pollenia griseotomentosa; assembly: GCA_963931875.1. NCBI lineage: Eukaryota > Metazoa > Arthropoda > Insecta > Diptera > Polleniidae > Pollenia > Pollenia griseotomentosa. Next base: position 168,084,419 of record OZ007562.1, on the reverse strand, counting down.
AATTCTACTGAAGATATCTGAAATAGTATTTTAGGTCAGAAGTACATTTTGTATATTTTTTTTTACTTATACCAAACGCCTTTTCAAAAAATTCAAAAACTTTGGGGCCGATATTTCGGGAACCCGAGCTTACTTTTCAAAACCTTTTGGCAGATTTGCTCTACCAATAGTCTAGTTTCATTCCGCGTTACAAGTATTGAGGCTGGCGGCGATGACCTGAATTTGGTTGCACGTTGTAATAATTTAGTTGACTTTAAATGTTAATATCAATGTGTGATCATCATTGGGATTTCTTATGCACATTAAAATATATAATTTAAGTCAACTAAATTATTTCACCACGTACCACGTAAAAAAATAAAAATCAAAAAATAACTGTTATTTTTGTTAAAAAAAAAAAAAAAATCAAAATATAACTGTTATCGTCTTACTTTTATGAAAAATGGAGTAACTGTTACAGTCCCTGCTAAAAATAACTTTTATTTTTGCGCGAAAAATAATAACAATCCAAAAAAAAAACTGTTATCATCTGATTTTTATGGAAAAAGGAATTAATATGTGCCTGGTCAGGACTACAATTTCGGATATATCCTACTATATTATAGTCTTTAGTTTATTATGCTCGGTTGTACACTGTTAGTTTTGCTCGAAAAATCTAAATCTTGCTAGAAATAATAAAAGTCTACACTTTAAAAAGCAATATGGTTTATCATAGACTAGTTTATAAGAATCAATATCAATATTTCGTTTTTCGTTTTTAAATCTAAAACCACTGTTATTTATTTATATAGATTTTTATTACAGAGATATAACGGCGAAACTATAGTTTAAACTAAAAATGTAACTATAGTCCAGAATATAAACAAAATTATGTTCCAGACTGTTGACGGCCAGTGTTGCCGTTGAAAATTTCGGAAAAGTGTCATACAAAGGGTATTTTAGAAAAAAAGGGTCAAAAAATCGGTATTTTAAAGTAAAATAGAGTCAAGTTTATTAGTACGTATTAATAAAATACATTAGACTAAAAGAAAAGTAAGTAACATACTTAAATTATAAATCAATGCTAAAACTAAGAAACAATTTACAGGTACATTCCAATATTAGTCATATTATCAAAAAAAGAAGAAACTTTTACAAAAACCTTTGATATGTTAGTCACTTTTTAGAAATACCTATTCTATTAATTCTTCACTTGGTGTCCATTCTTCCAGCTCCGATTCGAGCAAATTGAGAGAGGAAAGCATGGACTCACAAGTTTCTATTTTAAGTTTGTTTGTAAATAGTGTCCGTGGATACTATGACACTGGATGTTATGACATGCTATCATTTTTTATTTCACAAAGCTCATGATAACTTTCGTAAGGAATATGGAAATTTGTACTTATTTTTTAAAAGGGAGTGTTATTTTTTCAATAAAAAATAAAAGTTAACCCTTTAAAAATAGTTTCCAACTCATTCAAACCCTTTAAAAATAGTTTCCAACTCATTTAAACAACAAACACAAAATGACTGTGTCAATAACCAAAACACAAAACAGACAGTCATTTTTTGATTTCATGGATAATTACCACTTAAAGATCTAATCAAGATTTATATGAAAATTAAATTAAAACACGCCACTAAAAAAAGCATACAAAAACAAAAGCAAATGGTGTCTTCAATTTATAATCGACAAACGACATGAAACAATCAGGAAAAGAAGGAGAAACAAACATGCCTGACTTACAACCAAGTCAGAAAAAGGAACACAAAATGTATATTCATAGTTAATAATAAAACTTAAATAAACTAAAAAAAAAAAAATAAATTAATAATAAATATTAATACTTACATTAATATTTTCACTTTCGACCATTTTTAATAAAGCTATTAAAGAGGCCTTATCAACCGCAAGCCATATACCGGTGCCCAAAACTATCGTGCCAAGAATCTGTCAATAAAAAGGAAAAACAAAAATTATACATGTTAAATTAAATGTTTTTTACATAAAATAAAATGTTTAAACACCAACAAAAAATAAAATTATTTTATAAACAATATAAATAAAAACTTAAATTAAGTTAATAAACTTTATTCAAATTGTAAAATCTGAAATTTTTATTTTATAACTAAATATTAAAATTTTTTAACTAACACAGGACTTTACCAAACTATAGTTAAAACTATAGAACATGGTCGTAACACCAAGCAAGAGTTGGTGGACCTTTTCCTTACAAAAGACAAGACTGTAAAAAGAGTTTAACCAAGACTCAAGACGGAAGGGACTTAAGACAATGTCCCCTATTATGAGTTACATTCGATAAACGATTTTCGCTGGCTATCGAATGTTATTTTGGTATTATGAGTTGGCAGCACTGTTGAAAGTTTCGTTGTGCATCGAACTTTTCAACGAAAACAAATTTGCTTTCGGCGGTGCAAATAAATGTAAAAACCTTGTTGAAAATGTAACTATTTGTAAATTTTTTTGTGTTCGTATACCAAATACCATATTCTTTATCTGTTTTGTTCATTTTATGCAAGTCTAACGTCATAAACAGCAATTGGAAACGCTCATATTCCTTATTGAACAAAGTGGGATGAAACCCCACTGAAGCTTAATTATTTGAAAACAACCATAATTCCGCCGTGGTCACGTTTAACTTTAATTTTATTTTTTAAATTTGTAAACAAAAATTTTTTAAGTGACAGCTGATCGAAAATGTACTACTGTGAATTAACAAAATCACAATAGTAAATTTGTATTGAATGCGCGCCGTAATACCAAATGAAAATCCATTCGATCAGCTAATTCGACTGCTGTCGAAAATCGAATTTAGTTCATAATAGGCACCAATATCACAGTCAATATTATTGTCTAGTCTATAATGAATGTTATCGAAAGTATATACAGGATTACACCTATAAGTGTGGCTGCATACACGCAGCGAAAAACCTTTCCCAATATGGTCGCCTCCAACAAAACCATTTTCTACAAAATATTTAAGCATAATATGGGTAATTTAAACAAATAATTGTCACCGGCAATAACACTGTGCTCGTTGAAAAAACTGACAAGCGGGGCGGGTTAACTTAATTCGAGTACGCCGAATCCAGTGGTGCTAATCTTTTTTTAAGGTTTGCTTGTTATCTATATATACCGTTATTTCGCAAACGGAGGAGGTAGGACAACATATATTCGCGGAACTCAAAAACGTTTTAGTTTTTATTGAATAAACTAAAAAACCGAAATTCGGAAAAAATAACTTAAAATTGGAAAATGCAGCTATGCTTCTAATTTTTTCTTCACATATAGAAAATAAAACAAAACAAGCAACAAATGATTGCTTATAACGGAATATCTCAAAAACAAGAGCTAACCTAAAAAAAGACGGTACGCACTACTGGATTCAGCGTACTCGATTTACATAACCCCTCTGGTTGCTGCGCTTGTCAGAAAAAAGTGTCAAATTCTATCACAGTGCTATTTATTAATATTTTCGTTAAATAATCCTACCTTTAACAAACGGCAAGTTGTAATAATGGCCCTAAGTGATTTTAGGAAGAGGGTTAATATGGGACCTATGGTTAATTTTGGACCAACCAGCACAACATTTTGTCATGTTTATATCAATACTTCCATTTATAAGGAAGTTATGGAAATAAAAGATATTTTCCGTTGGAGGTATGGGAGCTTTGGTCAAATATGAAATTTAGTTAGACGATTGAGATTGCAATCAAATAAGTTTGGACCAAATTTAGTCTAAATCCCAACATAAAAAAATGGTTTATGGGCACAACGGCTCTATTTCGGGAAGAATCTTGTATGAGGACTATGGGAAATTATGGACCAATTGTCACAATTTTCAATAGGTTTGGTACTTGCAGGAATTAGAACCTTAGAACCAGCCAGCCAGCCGGACGGACATCGTTAGATCAGAAAGTGATTCTGAGTGAAAAAATAACGAAGAATTGTATTTACCAGAATTGGATAGATTTAAATTTTACCATAATAACAAAAGTATAAAAAATATCGTTTTATTGTACATTAGTATCACTGTTGCCAACTTTTTTTGAACATTTCCCGCCAAATCGGACTTCAAAACCGCTCAATATTTAAATCAGCTGGATTTTTTTTTTAAATACCGCTAAAACCTTAACATTCTTAAAAGTTTTATATAAATCTAGATATAGGCTGCTTTTTCACAGGTATATATATATGACTCTTAAAAACGTTACATACTAAGGTTTGTAACTTCCCTAGCTATTTTATTCCCACAAAAATTAGTAAGAGTGATAAATTGGGCTGTGCCGAATCTTTGATACCCTCCAGCTACAGTTAGAATATTTCCGGAGTGGTATTTATATGGGACCTATGGTAAATTATGGGCCGATCTCCACGAAAGTCGACAGTGTAATTTCTAGTCATATAAAACTGTGACATTATTTGTTACGGTTACTAACGAATTTGTGAAAAATCTTATATCAATATGTGCATTCCGCCACTAGTTATACTAGTTTTTGTAGCAAAATGATAAATTTTTTAGGGTGGTTGTTCCACATTTTAATTCTTTTCCTACTGAACTAATTTTGCTGGATTTCAATCCCAAACTGACCGTTATACACTATACCACAAAGTCTTAAGTATTTTACGAAAATGCAACCCTGTCATGAGAAGTTGTTATTGTTTTCTTAAAATTTTCAAACAATAATTAGATCAGGGAAGCATTTTCGTCAAATACTTAAGACTTTGTGGGATAGTGTATAACGGCTAAATCGACTTAGAATTACTCAATGACCTAGAAAATATATATTTTTTGGGGTCTTAGACGAATATAAAAACAGTTTCACAGGGAATGACAAACTTAGTATACCCTCATCACAACTAGTTGTGGTGGAGGGTATACAAATTCCTATACAAAAATGCAAACAAGTTTATTACATATACGCTATTTCTGGCAATTATTTGCCGTTTTAAGCAATGAGATAAAATTATTTAGATCAAAGTAAGTAAATTATATCACTTGGGATCTATCGAAACAATTTAGAAGAATACCTTACCTCTTGTTTCAAATTTTTTAGCAAGATTAAAGCTGTGAATTGTCACATACAGCCAGGGCTGGGCAGTATTTGAAATACATGTATTTGAAATACGTATTTAAAATACAAATACGTATTTTGTATTTGTATTTTAAATACATGACGTGCAAGTATTTTGTATTTTGTATTTTAAATACATATCCAGCAAGTATTTTGTATTTTGTATTTTAAATACATACAATAAATATGTATAAGTAGTTTGTATTTTGTATTTTAAATACATAAAATAATGGGAGTATTTTGTATTTTAAAAACATAGTTTACAAAATATATTCTGTCAGTTTATTGATGGTTGATTGCATTTTAATCAACCAAAATATAAAAAAATATGGTGTCACTTTTCATCTTTCGTGAAAAATGTTTCCGCACCGAAAGCGTTGAAGTTTGGTTTTTATTTTTTATTTTCATCATTAAATCAGTGGCTCTTGTCTTAAATAAGTTCGTTTTTGTTTAAATTCATATATAATCTTCAACATTAAACCATTTTTCATAAGTCTAATGCAAAATCAAAAGGGTTTCAATTTCCAAAAATAAAATTTACACATAATATGGAGTTTTAGGAATCGCTTACGGTGCGCAAACTTTTTTCACCGAATCAGCTTAAAAAACTGTTTTTTATTATCAGAACAAAATTACCCACATGGCGCTGGAGTGGTATTTTGCACTCAAAAAAAAGTTATAACCTTAATGTACATGACGTGGAAGTATTTTGTATTTTGTATTTGAAATACGTTCAATAAATGGAAGTATTTTGTATTTTGTATTTTAAATACATACAGGATGTGTAAGTATTTTGTATTTTGTATTTTAAATACATACAGGATGTGTAAGTATTTTGTATTTTAAATACATAACCTGAAAGTATTTTGTATTTTGTATTTTAAATACATGACCAGCAAGTATTTTGTATTTTGTATTTTAAATACCGCAAACCATGTATTTTGCCCAACACTGCATACAGCCCTAACAAAATACTTACTGGAAATCGAAAATAAAATGTCACGTACAATCCTTAGTTAAATAAAACTACAACAGTAAATAAAACCGTGAACATAAATACAGTGGTTTCCCGATTTAACGAACAATTGATTGTTAAGCTACGGTCAGACTTATCAAATATTTGACGAAAAAAACGGGACCAACAACCAAACTAAAAAATCATTTCGCTTAATATCAATATTTATTTTAATTAAAATACCACATCTTATAAAAAACTGTTTTTTGCTATGTCTAGTAGTATAATTAGTTTATTTTGTAATATTAAGACCATTTTAAATCTCACTAACTATTATTAAAAGTAGGGGTTACGATTATTTGGTCAAATATTTAATAAGTGTGACCGTAGCTTTAGCCCTGTTCGTTAAATTGAAAAATTCGTTAAATACAGTACTAAAAAAAATATTTATTCATGTAACAACAAATTAAAAGAACAATTCATATCATATCGTATTACAAGTAAATGGATTTTATAAAATAAAATTAATGAAAAAAAGTAATTATTTAAAAAAAAATAAACATAATAAAAATAAAAAAAAGTACATAATTATTTAAAGAAACTTGTAATTGACGTTTGTTTTTGAGATTTCTTTAAACTTTTTTCAATTTCTTTCTCTTGAAGCTCACGTGAAATTAATAAGGGTTTCCATTATATCGCTTAAAATTGCCCAAGGTATATTTACACAAGGTAAGCTCGTTGGCCCATATGTTTGTCAGCTGTTTACCCATAGTTGGAACCACAACGTCAAATTGCGTGTATATGAGCCAAAATTTGTACATGTGTGCGTTAAATTGTTTTTGTTTTATATGAAGACAATTTTGACAACATGGTTCCTTTTATAGAGCAGCATGTCTACACTCCCAAATGAGTCTACCTTGTGTAAATATACCTTGAAATTGCCATTTGTGCAAATGGGCAAACTTGAGAGACTCGGTTCATGAAGACCCTATTCAATTTGTGTGTAATTTTAAATAACTAATGCCAACTTGTTAGAAACGTCAATAGAAAAATAAATGGAAAAAAAAAAATATATTAAAATTTGTGATTAAAATGTGAAATTTGTTTTTAAACACGCATCAAGAAAGCTAAAAGACTAAAATGCTGAAATCATTGCAAGAATTTATTTTTTGTGATTTATAGCCACTTGAATTTTTCAACGGAAATGGCGGTAAGCATTAAAAAAATGTGTTTTTATAAATACACAATTGAACTGCGCACATTTACGAGTCAAAATAGCTGGACAAATTTACGAAGTTTTAGTAAATTAGTTATCATACAATTTTTAACAAATCGTTTACGAGGGCTTAAATATGCACAGTTTTCACAGATTGCGAGACTTTTAAATGATATCATGAAAACCCTTAATATCTTGGATATATCGATATTATTTTCCTGTCCTCACTGGATACATGGTTAGGTTAGGTTAGGCATGTGTAGTAGGCATTGAGTCCCTTATCAGCAGGTACATCGTTTTCTAATCGTATATCAACTTCTTCATCTTCGTCAAGACTACAACTGTTTGCCTGACTACTCCCATCTATTTTTTTAAATAAGTTTAACGAATTTTTTGTGTATTATTTTTATTTGTTCGTTACATCGAGTACCAAACTGGATTTTAATTTGCTATACACAGTACCTAAGGTAAAAATTTTGCCTGTTCGTTAAATCTCGAATTCGCTAAATCGAGAGTTCGTTAAATCGGGAAACCACTGTAAGTAGATTTTAACCAGAAAAATCTGTAAATTTAAATATTGAGAAATGGTTTTGTTGCGGAAATAAGCCGCTGAGAGATGTTTGAAAATCGCTACATTTCCCGTTTACCGCTAAAACGTATCTTTTCCTGCGATTGACATTTCAAAAACGCTAGATTTAGCGGGAAAAATCTCTAAACTGGCAACAGTGATTAAGCCCTTATGACACTACATTTTTTGTTCATTGAATTGATAGAAAGAAACAGTAAATGTTGAAAAGAGCAAACTATAAAAAATGTAAACAAAATTTGTTTTTTTCAGTATTTCTTTTGTTACCCCGGGTCTTCACGTAGCAATATTTATTGCAGCAAACGTCAAATTTCATTGCTCCATAAAATGTGCGACGTATAGACCGCATATTGCCTTGAGTGGCAATCCATTGCGCAATGATTGCTCTTCTTATTGCTTGAGCAATTATTGCTTAGCAATATGCTGTCAAATCAGTTGTAATTTATCTGGCATTTCATTTCTCTGTACGGTTGTTTTTTGTTTGTGTGTTTATTTATTAAAAAAGCAATCAATAAATCAAGGTAAATTTACACAAGGTAGACTCGTTGGCCCATATGTTTGTCAGCCGTTTGCCCCAGTTGGAACCCAAACGTCAAATTTCGTGTATATGAGCCAAAATTTTTACATGTGTGCGTAAAATTGTTTTTGTTTTATATGAAGACAATTTTGACAACTCGGTTCTTTTTATAGAGCAGCATGTCTACACTCCCAAATGAGTCTACCTTGTGTTGATGTACCTTGCAATAAATATATTATTATATATTATATTTTTTAATAAACGTCAAGATCAACAAAAGCAAATGACGAATTTATTTTTTTGTATATTTTTATTTTTTCAATAGAACAATTCAACTTTTTTTTAACGCAAATAAACAACAAAGTAATACAAAACACAGCTACGACAATTACAATTAATTATTTTATTAATTTAAAAAAGAAAATTTCACAACCACTTCAAAACACAACATAAAACATTTGTTATAAATATGTACAGCCACAAAACTTTATACGAGTACTCGCGGTGAAAATTGCAAATTTATGGCAAAGCAATTTCAAGTGTTCTCCAGCAATAAATTCAGCAATTATTGCTCCATTGTTCTGCCGACGTTTTTGCTTGTACTTAGCAATAAATATTGCAACGTGGAGACCCAGCGTTATGATTTTGTTTATTTTATTTGTTTATGAGAAACATAAAAACAAAACAAACAAAAAGCAGTAAATCTCTGAATTTGCCCATAAACCGCAGATTCAGCAACACTTTTAATATTTCAAGCTTGAAATGTCAATATAAAGTTCAACAATTTTACATTTTTTTTGACATAACTTAATTTTTTATCGATAAGTTTTTTAAAAACTGTTGACAGTTTGCTATTTATCTTAATACAGCTGAAATCTTTGCACTTGGTAAATTTTTCTATTACATTATATTTGCACTGTTCACCAAAACTTGAACAATGCATTAAAAATGTCGTGTCATAAGGCCTTTAGTATTGAAAATTTTAATCGCGAATATGAGCGCTAACTTCGAAAACTGACAAGCATCATTGACTTTTTCGTACTCAAATTAGCTTAACTGGTAAGGGTGTCCAGCTTGCTAAAAAAAATGTGTCAAATATCCTAAAAAAATTTTGTATTCTTAATTATAGTCAAATGTGACCATTTGTTCCTTATAGGAACCACAGGACATAATAATAATAATAATTATAATAGTCAAATTCAATATCAAGATTATAGTCTAGACTTTTTATTGTAATAAAGACTATAGAAAAATATAGGTAAGACTACGGTGTGAAATAAAGATTAGAGTTACGAGTTAAGTTAACTTGAGATTAGCCTCTAGTATTCACTAACTAACAGTTAGTCCTATAAATAAAACTATAAACTGAATACTTATATGTATACATATGCTTTTTAGTACAATATTATGCAAAAACATTTTTTAATATCTTTGCCGAATTATTGATCTTATAAAAAACTTAATGTGAATTTCACTTTTTCTTCTTGTTGTTTTACAATTTGACAAAATTTTTATATTTTATATCCAGTATAACTTAAATATAGTATGTAGTAGCCATTTATGTACATTAGGAAGATAATTTTTAAACAATTTTTTTAAATATCAAAATTGGCATAGCACATTCCGATAAGGTCAAAGAAGTTCACACACCAACCGCGATGATGTTTTGAAAATTTTTAATTTTAAAATATAATTATTTAAAACAAAAAATAGCTCAAGTATGTAATTTCATAAATATTTAGAGATGGTAAGAGATTTTTCCAAAAAAAAAAAAAAATTAAAAATTAATAAAAAAACACCGAATACAATTATAAATATTTAATATAGCATTGGTTTAGAAAAACCAATTGGTGCGTGAACTTTTTTGAGAAAAATTACAAAAGATTATAATTTTCGTGGTTACTAAGACATGGTTGACCTCATGGTACTATGCAAAAAAATTGGTTATACCCCTAATGTACATATGGATGGCTTAATCTAGAAAAGGCATAACTCAATTTTTTGTTAATTTACTGCGGAAGGAAAAACTTAATAAAATCCTTTAAATAAAAAGGGTTAAATGCAATTTTTAAAGAGTATGCAACTAACTTTATGCTCTAGCACTCTGAAATTTTCAAGCAAGGTGCAGAATAAACAAAAAACCCTATTTTGAAAAAAAAAAAAAAAAAATTGAGTTATGCCTTTTTTATATTAAGCCATCATTATGTACTAAAGAAATTAAAAATAATATACTTACAAAAAATAGAAAATTAAATATGCACAACACATATTTGCCAATCCAAACACCACAATCGGAGGAGCTCATTTTTGTAGCCTGATTTGTTGCTGCTGTTTTTTTTTAATAATTTTCTTTTTGGAACAAGAGTGACAGACACCGCACCGCGTTAAATAAAATAAAAAGAGGTTCGTTTTCTGGTTGTAATTCAGGTGATTACGTTACGACGTTTATGGTGATATCTGTAAATAAATAAAAACAAATAATAAAAAAAACATAAATAATAGATACATTATAATTGTTTAATGGCATAATTTATTGTTACTGGTAACAGTATGTTTATGTATTAAATTTTATTTATTTAAATAGAAATTTCATAAAATTCATGGGATGTCACTGGAATTTCAATAGATTTTAGCAATTTTAAAGTGCATGCAAGTTTTTTTTAAATAGTTTTGCAGATTGTAATATTAAAACAATTATATACCCTTCACTCTAGTGCGATATAAATAAATCTATTTTGCGTCACGCCCATTTCTCCAATCCCGACCACATTTTGTAGGATGTTGTGTATTGATAACCCAGATATGCTTCTACCTAATTTCACAACTTTGACTATTTTCATTCTCCAGATATACATAAATAAAATAACATTGGAGGAAGTCGTGGTTTTTCTCTCATATCACAGCCGTTTGTTGGCCGATCAGGCTAAATTTGAATAAAAAACTTAAACGAAGAATATGGGACAAAAATATATCATCATATCTGCGTTCTTCGTACAACCTATTTAAACATACAATCCGACAGACGAACATCGTTAAACCAAATTCGCTACTGATAACGACCCAGAATATACATACATACTTTATAGGCTCTAACATCAATATTGTTGAAATTACAAAGGGAATGACAAACTTATTAATACCCTTTTAAAGGCCCTGTTAGCCGACCGTAAATGTAGAAATGTAAATGTAATGTAAACAGCTGATCGTTTCTGTTATATGGAAAGCAATGCAACTGCTTAACTGACTGTAATGTCACTTTACCGTAACGTGCCAACCTGTAGAAAATAGAATTTCATTACGAGATTACGTGACATTTGTAGATAGTGATGGGCTGCTTGTATTTTAAATGGAATGCGGGTAAAATCACTCTTTTTCTTTGGTACATTTTTTTAGTAATAATATCTGTGGACTTTTGACAAAATAAGTTACAATCCATACATATTTTCATTTATACAGATATATGTTTGGATGTATAAAATAAACAAATGCATACATATCCCCAAACAATAAAAAGTCTGCTTTTAATGGGATCAAAGCCTTGTTTTGTGTATGCACATTTTGAAAATAATGTAAGAACATGTGTACGAATATGCTATACATAATACATATTTGTTTATTGTTTGTTTATTGTTTGTTTAGCCGACCGTAAATGTAATTAAATGCAATGTAACGTACCGTAACGTACTGTAAGCTCGTTTGTGCACTTATAGAACATGTAAGAACGTGTCAGCTGTTTTTCAAAAACATTAACAAAAAAGAGAAAAGTGATGAGAACTAAAAGTGTTGAAATGGTGACCGCTTTGAAGAAAAAGTACCAAGTGATTTAAATATCATTAAAACGGTCTTTCTTATTTATATAAACATACAAGAAAGACCGTTTTAATGCTATTTAAATCACTTGGTACTTTTTCTTCAACGCGGTCACCATTTCAACACTTTTAGTTCTCATCACTTTTCTCTTTTTTGTTAATGTTTTTGAAAAACAGCTGACACGTTCTTACATGTTCTATAAGTGCACAAACGAGCTTACAGTACGTTACGGTACGTTACATTGCATTTAATAACATTTACGGTCGGCTAAAGCGGCCTTAACTTCGGTGAATTTGAAATCATGAAATCGATACGATAAGAATTTAGGGCCTAATTGTGTAAAACGCAACACCAAAAATTTCATTTTAAGCAAAAACAAATTCAAAAATATTTTATAATTTTGTTTTTGCTTTCTAAAGGAATTCATATTGAATTTTTAAATTTCAAACATTTAAAATTTTGTGGCGTGGAAAATTTTAAAAAACAATATCAATTTCTGTAGAAAGCAAGAACAAAATAATATTTTTGAATATGTTTTTGCTTTTTAATTGGCCGATCATGTGATTTGACACTGTTAAAAGAAAAAGTGTACGTCAATAAGCCCAGAACAAGTGAAGAGCTAAAGGATTAGATTATTCGGCACATTAACGACATTGAACCTCAATTATGTCTCAGAGTAATTGAAAATATGGACCATCGGATAGAGGTATGCCACCGAAGCCGTGGCGAGCGTATATGCTCTATATGTATGCTATGTTATCGGCCATATATAGATCCTTCTATAATAATAAAAATATTAGGAAAATTCACTAAAAAATTTTTTATTATTCACAATTAACATTGTGGGTTTTGGTTGGATTACCGTTTATAAAGAAGTCGAGATAATTGTCAAGACAACATCATGACAAATATATGGCTATTGAAAAATTAAAACTTTTGTTAAGTTATAGTCAAGCTAAGACTTTTGTCAACGCTACTTGGTCAAGTCAGGACTATAGTCTAAGTAAAGCCACACTCACAGTCAAATTAAAATAAAGCTATTGACTTTTTTTATTGGAAAGGACTAAAATTTTTTTATATTTATTAACATTTGAAAACTAATGCTAGAATTTTAGGCTCAATAACACAGGTTTAAAAATTTCGAAAAAATGTTTCGTTTGCTAGAAATGAGAGTTGTTTTTTTGTTATTTAGAATGCATTCATCAGGTCTCTTTTTTGCGATAAAGCGTAATGTACAGAATAATGGCACTTTCACTACATATTTTAGTACCGCACCTTGAGAAGGGGTTTTCTTCGAAAACAAAATTTTTTTTGGGTCGTGCAAACATTGCTCCCCAAAGTTTCTCAGTAGTTACAGAGATATATCATTAAAGTTAGACCCAAAAAAATAAAAAATTTATGTTTTTTGTTATTTAAGAATTCTTAAAAAATATAAATATAACAACGAGACGAGTTTTTGTCCGGTAGTATGTAGCTTAATATGTAACAAATAAATTTCGGCATTTTTGAAAATGGTGCACAACTTTTAATTTTATTTACAATTTACTGAGAGAACAGCTAAAAACTTTAAAGCAATGGCTACACTGTAAAACTTTTAAATTTGTGTTTGTGTGGTTACTGTTGTATGGAAATTTCAATTACTCAGTTTTGTACTTTCACTAATTTGTGAATAAAATCAAAAATTGTGCATCTATTTGAATGAAAAAGGGCTCAATTCATTTTAAATATATTAATCTACATGCTGCTGGGCAAAAAAACTTGCTTGTTGTTGTATTTTTATTTTTTATGAATTCTTAAAAACAAAAATGTTAAAAAAAATTTTTAAAAACTATTTTTTTTTGTCAAACTTTTACGATATCTCTGAAACTACCGTGCAGCATAAGAAGTAATGTTTGCACGTCTTAAAGATAATATTGTTGTCGAATTTTGGATTTTTTATTTTGCTTAATAGCGCTAAGCCTTCTTAGGTTATGCTTATATATCGCACTTAATCAACAAGATGGTATTAAGGTGATGGTTATATCGCACTTAATCAACAAGAGGGTATTAACTCAAAATTTAAAAATTTTCAGTAGAAGCAAAACAATTTTTAATTTTATATTAGACACATAAAGAATTTTTAAGCCAACCTTTTCTTTTCCAAAAAGTAGACAAGATGGCATGATATTTTTACATCGGGTAGATATAAATATTTCGTGTCATTTTCATCCAAAAAGTGAAAAAATAAAAATTTTGAGTTAATACCCTCTTGTTGATAAAGTGCGATATGTCCTCAATAAGCCTTTATGCTTGATTTAACGCTGTGATTATCGCGAAAACTAGAGCTGATGAAAAAATTCTAATTTAACATTGACCATCTGCTAACCATAAGTTGCCAGCGACGGCAAAATTTTCCGGAACGAAATGTACTGTAAACCTGTTTAATAAATCACATTTTAAAATTATACTCGTACTTAAATAAACATTATACTCAAGCAATTATTTAAATAATATTCTAATAAAGATATTTCAAAATGTATCTGTTATCTTTTTTTTACAGCACTCGTTTTATACAAGCAAATGTTACTTTTATCATGAAAATATAGTTACTGTGGCACATGGTGTTGTAATTAACATTTAAACACTTCATTGGTATTTAACAGATATTGAAATATTTATTTTCTTAACGGTTTTCTATTTACATAATTAATTTTTAAAAACTTGAAAATCATGTGGTTTTTTGGCGATATAATGAGAAAATGTTTAATTTTTAAAAAGGCGATAAGTCTATAGTTTTGGTTATATTTACAGACACATTTTATGTGTTGGCAGCTGCTTTAAGTTCAAGAAAAAAAAAAACTATCTCATTAACAGGCCTTTTTTTATGTTAAAAAAAATTTTTTTTTTTTTGTTAAAGAACTTATATTTAATGTAAGTTTACTTCTTTCTACCTTGCCAACAGCAAAAACAGCACCATAATTTTTACAACACCCGAGTTGCATGTGGATTGCGCAGAGCAGTATTTCATATCTATCATACTGCAGATGATAACATGTATGTAAACATTTTATGTTTTATGTGTAAAGGTACGCTACATTACAATAGATCAGTTGATATGTTAGACAAGATATTGGAGATTTTTAATTATATTTGAAACAAATTATGAAACGAATAAAAAAAAATTAAATATAGAAATAAACTAACATAAGTCGTAATAAGCTGTTAAGTAAAATTGCGACCCCTTTGTACATTACTAGCAACATTAATTCTACTTATGTTAATAGGTCGTAGTTGTTTTACAAGTTACAAACTAATATGTAGTAGTTATCTACATAAGGGGCCTCATACTAGACTCCAGCATGCATGCGCAATCAAGTGATTGTGCCAGCCGATGGACCGTATATGTGCTTGTGGTATGATTGTACGCTTTGCTGTAGCAATTTCAAAAAGAGTTTCATATTTTCCTTATGCTACCAGTTTGTGGTGTTGTGTATGGTTCAATGTGCTCAGTTGAGCACAAAAGTCGAAAAATTTTAATTAACCCTCTAATGCCAAGTTTCAAATTAACCTTCAAATTAAAGAGGAATATATTATTAAAATAAAATTTTTAAGGAATTTTTGGGCCCCTGTGTTCAAAAAAAATATTTTTAAGCCCGTACAATGAGTTGTTTACGTTCCAGGTGAGAAAACATCAAGGAGTACCTTGAGGCACCCTTGGGCATCTAGCTATAAAAACACATTTAATTTTTGTGAATTTTGTTTAATAGTTTGTAT
The DNA here is from genome assembly GCA_963931875.1 of Pollenia griseotomentosa. Classification (NCBI taxonomy): domain Eukaryota; kingdom Metazoa; phylum Arthropoda; class Insecta; order Diptera; family Polleniidae; genus Pollenia; species Pollenia griseotomentosa. The sequence goes on along the minus strand of OZ007562.1, from coordinate 168,068,506 downwards.
TGAAAATAAAAAGTAATGAAACAAATTAAATAAAATATATTTCTAGTCTGCATTGAACATTTTGTATGGGAGCCCCCTTAAGGAATGGAGATAGCGGTATGTTAAAAATAAATGATTGAGATGAAAAATAAAGTGGGGTTGGTCAAACATTTGACCCATCTTGGGGTATCCTTGGCACTGCAGGGGCCACATTTAAGAATTTCATTTAACTGCCCCCCTAAGGGGTGGAGATATATGGCAAGTATGTTTTAAGAAAATATTAAGAACAAAAAACTAATGGAGGTCAGTCCTACATTTTATCCCACTGGGGGCGATTCCTTGGCAGTTATGGGGCTTTTTCTTCAATATATTTCTAATCTATTCAATTTTGTATGGGAGCCCCCTTAAGGAATGGAGATTACGGCTAGGTATGTTAGAAATAAATGATTTAGATGAAAAATATAGTGGGGTTGGTCATATATTTGACCCATCTAGAGGCATCCTTGACACTGCAGGAGCCAAGTTTAAGAATTTTATTTAACCGCCATATTTGTATGGTTGAAATTCTTAAATTTGGCTGCTGCAGCGCCTAGGATGCCTAGGGGAGAGCGAAAAACTTTTTATATTTCATATATGCTTCTTAAAAGGACCACCAAAAATATAGTTGGTTTTACACACTTCAAGACTCGAATTGAAGAAAAACTACATGCTGGTCGACGAGGCGTATTTTTCTCTTCCACACGGCATCAAAATTTCAATTTACTTAAAAAGTGGATTTAGCAGGTTTGCATATTAAGCCGACGAAATATTTTTTTTTTTTTTCTTTTTTTTTAATAAAAATAATAGATTTTAAAGAAATGAAAATTGCACCAGTTTGACTGTATGGTATTTGTTTCGAGGACGATTCAACAGCACTTGATTGTGACGGTATGCTAAAGTAATGTATGCCACGCTTAAGAAATGATTTTTTTTGAGAAAAATATGTTACATTATAAACATGTAACAATTTTTAATGTTAGCTATATAGGGGTGTGCTGAAAATCGAAAACGTAAAACGCAAGAATTTGGAAGTTGTTTTTAATACACTCTTAATCTAATTTTTATAATTTTTCTTATAAAATTCTGTTAAATAGATAAATATTTGTATAATTTTTTTTATAAAATTCTTTTATTACAGAAATCTTAATACAAAACGACTTTTAAAATGCTTGCGTTTTATGTTTTCGATTTTCAGCACACCCCTGATAAACTCTCGAAGTGTTCACAAAAGAAATCGAACATTTGTGCCACAGTTGTATTTTTTGTAGAAACGAACTCAAACATGTAGAACATGTAACAAATATGCAAAATATTTTTCAGAAAAGAAGTGGCCGCAAGTTTTAATATTAAACACTTGTTAGTAATACTTTTTATAAACGCAAATACCATTTTAATAAGTACTTCCTCGCAATTCCCATATGCACATGTAGCTTACAGACCATCCTTAATCAACGCGTAAGGAGTAAGATTTTCTACAAACTTAAATAAGAACGTCAACGCTGTGTCATGAATAGTAATGTTAACTTATCTTGTTTAATAAAACCCACCAAATATGAATACAAATGTAGATTAAGCCGCTAGATTGACCAAAAAGCTAAATTGACATTACTTTTAAACAATAGCAGGCAACATCACTACTAAACGAGTTGTCAAGATCGGATTTTTAAATTGCAAAGCGTTGGCGCCGCGCTTCTTGGGTTAACTTCAAACATTTTGTACGGACAAGAGAATTTTTGAAAGCATTGGCGCCGCGCTTCTTGGGTTAACTTCAAACATTTTGTACGAGCAAGAGAATTTTTGACAGATAGAAAACGCTGTACGCGCTGATTTAGGTGGGTCTGTGAGTTGGCAAGAGGGCAAAACTAAAAATAATAACAAAAACAACAAATATCTAAGTTCTAATCTCAAATAGTGAATATATGATAGGGACTTGGTTGTTATATATTTATATCACATATAGTTCGGAAAAAGCGCGCATATCTACTATATAAAAAAAGAGAACCAAATGTTGCTTAGATATTTCTTATATATGTATAAGGAGTATCAAACATTAAAAATAGGCTAAGTCCGACCATTATTTCACCTGGCCTCAGACTAGTGTAATAAGGTTTTGATAGAATTGTTAGTACAATGGGGAGAGGTATATTGAGCCCTTACCCCAAAAATATGTAGCTTAAGCGACATCATTTTAAATTTTCGTTTTTTTTTTAATAAATGAATTTATTGGAAACACTTGGTCACATTAAACCATGTTCACAAGGACAGCAATATTCGCGTTTCGCTCTCCCATTTCTGTTTTGCGCCCCCAACATGATTGAAACAACATGTTTTGGCATACAAAATTTTGAGACCGAAACAGGTCGTTTCATTTTGAAACATGCTGCGCAACAGGAAAAATTTACTATCATAGTTTATCTGAACTAGCTCTCAAAAAAAAATCAAAACAAAGAAAAAAACAAAATAAAATTTGATTGAAAAATTGTATAAAATAATAATATTAATATTAATAAAAGTATTAAATAATATCTGTGGCTTGGTGCTTAGAGGGCCAATGTCAATATTTTGTTGTTTTGAGTTAATGGTTGCATAAGGTGTCTTTTATTACTCGCTTTTATTTTGCTTAAACAGTCAATGTCTAATTTAACCCAGAACAGCTTCATAAAGGCTTTGCTAGCCAATTTCCCTAAGAACTCTTCTATAAAAAAACTTTAATTTCAATTTTCTCAAAAGTTAATATTTTGACATTGACCCTTTTAGCACCAAGCCACAGATGTATTTTAAACTTTTAATTACTTTTTTATCTAATTTAAATAAAATCACACTAACAACACCAACAAAATGAAACAAGAATGAATCGCATGAACAGCATGTTTGGCAATCTAGTTTTAGAGAGCGAAACGAGTGGTTTATATCGTCGTATGAACGTAGCAGAAGATACCGTTACGATTTTATAGCAAAAACTATTTTAGCTTAAGCGACAACTTTCATACAAAATTCTTATGAAATAAAATAAAAACCTTCTCAACATTTTTGATTTTTTCGAATTTATTCTATGAGTTACATTTCAGTTATGTATTTTATAAAGCTTTTTTGTAATAGTTCTATTCCTTAAATTTTTAGGAATGACTTTTATACACTACCAGACTATTATATTGTATTTTCTTGTTACATTTTACCTTAGCTATCCTTTGGATAGCAATGAAGTATATAGTATGTACAGAAAAATTTACAATTATTAGACACCAGCAGAATGTAATGCATTTTCTGGCCCGCTACGGCCTTCGTCAGCATTCTTTGTGTCACACTGGATAGTGATACTTTATAAATTGAATGTATTTAACTCAACTATTTTTAACAAATAGATACTGGGAATTATCTCCTTTTGTAGGTTACTTTATATTATATTCAACATTTTTGATTTTTTCGAATTTATTCTATGAGTTACATTTCAGTTATGTATTTTATAAAGCTTTTTTGTAATAGTTCTATTCCTTAAATTTTTAGGAATGACTTTTATACACTACCAGGCTATTATATTGTATTTTCTTGTTACATTTTACCTTAGCTATCCTTTGGCGGGCCAGAAAATGCATTACATTCTGCTGGTGTCTAATAATTGTAAATTTTTCTGTACATACTATATACTTCATTGCTATCCAAAGGATAGCTAAGGTAAAATGTAACAAGAAAATACAATATAATAGTCTGGTAGTGTATAAAAGTCATTCCTAAAAATTTAAGGAATATTACTATTACAAAAAAGCTTTATAAAATACATAACTGAATTGTAACTCATAGAATAAATTCGAAAAAATCAAAAATGTTGAATATAATATAAAGTAACCTACAAAAGGAGATAATTCCCAGTTTCTAAAAACCTTCTCCTTTAAAATTGTGTTTTTGTCGCTTAAGCTTTTAGCAGTAAAGGCTCGATATAAGATTCGGCACAGCCAAATATAGCACTTTTACTTGTTTTTCAAAAGAATGGTCCAGTTCGTAAATGCATCATACAACCAATCAAAGCTTTATGCTGCCAATGCAAGTTTGCTGATGATCTTTTATGCCAGAATCAATTTTTCTAGTCCGTATTTAAACCTTGAATGTGCGTTATCTGCTTTAGCAAAGTATTTTGGGGCATTAACATTTTCATTTGCAGCAAAGTGATGCATTTACTAGAATGCCCTATTCTTTTTGTTTAGGGACTCAGTATTTTTTAAAGATCTCAACTTCCATCCCGGGACTCATACAAGCATTTTTAAAATTTGTTATTATAAGCCTCCATGAAATCGAATAAATATTCCGAAATTAAAGAGGGTAGGGCATATCTTCATCCGACAAACTTAGACTTTTTCACCATCGTATGATAATTTTTTCTTCTCTAAGAAATATTATTTTAGTTGTGTGTGTGTGTGAGTAAACAATGTCACGAGTTCTGTAACAATTATTGACAAACATTAAAAAGCTACAGAAAATATAAAAACTAGAGCATGTTTTGTTTTCAATTCTCGAGGAAAAAATTACATGTTGAAAAATAAAGAAAAAAAAAAAACGATGCTTTTATTTAAAAATGTATGAAATTACTTTACAATGGGAAGGAGGGTGTAGTTGTTGAGTAAAAGAGAGAAGTTGGAAACAATGACAAATTGTGTGAGTGAAGGAAAAACGTATTAAGGTTACAAAACAAAAAAACTTCAGGTCTTGAAGTAAGATTCTAGAAAAATCTTTGATTTCTGCGGAATGTTTGTGAATAATTATTGAAAAATGAAATTTAGTTGGTTGTGTGAGAAAGTAAATGGTGCTATTGGCAAATTTTTCTTTGAAGAATTTATCAATTGTCAAAATTTTAAATACATATCCCACTTGATCAACAAGAGGTATGAACACGAAATTTAAAAAATTTTCAGAAGGAAGCAAAACACTTATTAATTTAACTTTAAAGGAATATGAAAAAAAAAATGATTAGATAAACCGTTTCATTTCCAAAAAGTAGACAAAACAGCACGACATTTTTAAAGCGGGTAGATATGAATTATAAGTAGGGATGTAACGATACACCTTTTTGCCGATACAATACCGATACCGATACTCAAACTAAAATATCGCCGATATCGATACCGATACGAACATTGAATATTGAATTCAAGTTATAATTAACATAACTCAAGTAGAGTAATTTTTGTATTATACAAAATTACAGTGTAAGAGGTTATTAATATTAAAAATTTAATAAGATTTAAGAAACAAGGAATAAAATTTAAATTCATGATAAAATAAACAAAAAATAAAAAATAAATTACCATAAAATTAGATATTTTTTAAGCTAGGGTAGGGAGGTAGGGTTTATATGAGGCCTAGGGTAAATTATGGGCCAATCTTCACGAAATTTCACAGTGGCATTTCTTGTCTTATAAAACTGTGACGTGTCAAGTTTTGTTATGATAACATTATTAATTATGGTTTTAGGCGTACTAAATGTTTTTCGGGAGTAGGGTTTATATGGGGCCTAGGGTAAATTATGGTCGGATCTTCATGAAATTTTACACCGTGATTTCCAGTCGAATAAGACGAATTTTTGCAAAACCTTATATCATTCCGTGAATTGCCCCACTATTCATCTTACTTTTTGAAACGAAATTATCGATTTTTTAAGGTAGTGGTTCCACAATTTTTTCATAGCTCTGATCCTACTGAACCGATTTTGCTGAATTTCAATCCCAAACTGCTTAGGATAACTTCAAGCAATTTGACACCAAGTTTTTTAATTTCTTTTGAGTTTTTCGAAAGTGTTTTCAACAGGCGGACAGACAGATGGACATGGCTACATCGACAATTTTTGAATACGAATATGACACTCAATTATTTTTTTCTGCAGTTGTTTTAGCTTTTTCAAAAAATCTCAAGAATTGTTTATCTGAATTGTACAAAATTTAAGCTATTAAATAAATATGTTTTTCCTCTTTCAGCATATATTTAAACTGCGTTGATCGGATAAAAATTCACTGAGGTACTGGCGTTTTTAAATATTTAAAATAATCTTTTTTAATTTTCTTACCCGAGATTTTAAATATGTAAACGCTTTTTGCCTATGTTAGCTTTTTGATTATTAATGAATAAATAAAAATAAAAAACTAAATAAAATAAAAATAAAATATTTGTTACTGCAAAACTCTCTATATGGCTTGGAATTGCACTTTTAAAAAACTGCTTTAATCAATTTTCTCAGAATGTATGAGTAAAAAGAAAAAAACAAAAAATTCAACTTTGTAAAATTTAATTGAAAATTAATTTTGAAACAACATAAAAAAAATTCAAATCCTTGTTATTGATCTTTTCCGTTCCATAATAATATTTTCACTTTTCCAATTTATAAAAATACACACAATTGACAATAAACATTTTCTGTCAAATGCTTTGAATCTTCTGACAACATCTTACAATAGATCTGGCAATTTTTGCCATGCAATTATCTGATAACCGTTTGTTTCGACAATTTTGAATTTCCTGCCAACTGATTCTTATAGAGAGGACAAAAAAAAGATATACGTGTAACGCGTCATTCAATTTCTTTATTACTTTATATCTTTGGCAATAAATAATAATGGCTTAAGTCGAAATTTCGTGTTTTGAGATATTAAGGGTTTTGTCTAAAATAAATTGTGTGTTTTGTTGTGTAAGTTAAAATATAAATGCGTATAGTTTTATAAATAATGTCATTTTATACTTGAAATTTAGTTGAGTGATAAATCTTGAAGAAAAGAATAAGAATATGTAAAAAAATGAAAAAACACTTATGCCAACTTAAGCCATTGTTATTAATTGCCACAGCTTGGGAGATAATCCTTTCTTCCATTGTGGATTGAAAAGTAAAACCAACTGTCCTTCTTTAAAGACTTCCAAATTTTCCACTCGAATGTTTCTGGCTTTCATCTGGGGGGCTACTCTCTACTATGATGCGAAAACATTTTCGATGCGAAAGCTAAATGGCAACTTGGTACTCTCTATCACTTTCGCAAAAAGTTTTGAAAATGAAGCAATAGTGGCAATAAAATTAAAGATGGCGCGGATTTACAGTAATGAAATGCCAAAATGTGTAAAAATATTTCAAATTGGAAAATTTAAATAAAAAAAAGTGATGTTTTGCAAAATGAAAAAAAAAGAAAAAGATGCGAAAGACAAATGCGCAAACGCATTAAAGAGTACCAATCTCTAGATTTGCTACAATTATTTTGCGCATCGCAATAGAGAGTAGCCCCCTGGTCATTTGATAAATTAACACGCCTTCGTCTTAACTTGTTTTTCTGTTCTTGGGTAGAGTCCTTATTATTCGCTGGTACGGATAGTTCACCAAAGTTGTACTGCTGGAGCGGTATTCTACTTCCTCCAATTAGACCGCTGTCTGCAACACACTGTTGGCATTTTATTATGCAATCAATCACGGCTTGCTTGCTTTTAATTTCTTGATGGTTTTCGTAACGCTAAGATATCCATCATTAGTACCGTCGTGAAATTTTTACAACTTCGCATACTTCAGAAGAAGGTACTGCAATAAGGTATTTAGCCGATTTGCCATCAGTGCTTTCCCATGTTCGGTATAGGCAACCATTTACCTTCTGCAGACTATCCCACTTCTGAGAAAGAATTATCTCCCAAGCTGCAGACTCATTAGGATGGACCATATAAAGTAATAAAGAATTTGAATGATGTGGTGTATCGAATCCAGCAATTTAAGAGCCCGAGATCAAAAATGAAAGTGGTACATCTAGAACGACTAGCCTATTATGGAAAAGGAGAATCTGAGCCTATACGGGAAGAACAGGGACCTGATTCTGGCAGCCGTGATCGAGTACTTTCTCGATTCGAAAGCAATTTAATATCTAATTATTTCAGTCAATACTGAACGAATCGGAAATATTTTTTCGGTGTTGTAAAGCATTAATTTGAGATTCACAATTCTGAAAAAAAAATTTCGATTCGTTTAGTATGGACTGAAAAAAATTGCGTTCAAATCGAGAAAGTACTCGATCACGACTGCCAGAATTAGGCCCCAGGCTTAATTGGAGGGCAGTGTTACGAAATTTTAGATTCACCTAAGAATTATTTATAGTTTTAGTCAAAAGTTATCTTGTAAATTAGAATTGATGTCGTATTAGTTTAAATTGTCATTTGCTTCACTGTATTGTAGACTTTAGATTTAATTGTAGAATTTTGAATTCGAACAGAATGGTCTGGAATCGACTAGAAGGTTCTTGAATCTACTAGTCTACAAATACTACCGGTTGTGAACTATAAATACAGGCTGGCTCGTAAATAGTTAAGTTTAGTTTGTTTTGAGACATTAAACGGTTCAGTTAGTAACTAACAATAATGGATACATTTTGTGAACATAATAATTAATTTTTATAAAGTTCGTTAAGTTGAATAATGGCCAATTTTCAGGATTGATATTAAAACACATTTATGTTTAAAATCGTTTTAAATACAAAATTCTCTTCTTCACTAAATACTTAAATCAAACTTAATTCACCGATGTGGTACACTTAATTTCAACTTAAGTTTCTATAGTAATATTTTAGCAAGGTGGCCTCAATATCACGACAATACAACAACAAGAGGCAAAGCAATAACAATCAGCTGTTTTTTGAGACCACCTTGTAAATAAATTTACTTGTTTATGATTTTTTTTTTGTATTTAGTAGTGCTACCATACTTTTATCTTATTTAAATAAGACTTTTCAAATAAAACTCAAAAAATCAATCTGTATTTAAATACGATTTAAGTTTTTATGAAAATTAACTTTATTAAGATTTAATTACTATCCTGAAAATTGGGCATAAGTGTGTGTATGTATTTGGATTAGCAATTAAAAGAATTCAAACGCGTTTATTAAAGCCCTTTTGACACAAATTTTTTAATGAATTGTTCAAGTTTTGGCGTACAGTACAAATATAATGTAATAGAAAAAATTCATCAAGTGCAAAGAGTTAAGGTGTATTAAGATAAGAATAGCAAACTGTCAAAAATTTTACTAAAGTTATCGATAAAAAATTAAGTTATGTCAAAATGTAAAATTGTTTAACTAAAAATTGACATTTCAAGCTTGAAATATTAAAAGTGTTGCTGAATCAGCGGTTTATGGGCAAATTCAGCAGTTTAGCGCTTTTTGTTTACTTTGTTGACAACATTTCATAAAATAAACAAAACTATAAAAAAAAGAAAAAACTTTGTTTACATTTTTTTTATAGTTTGCTCATTCTCATAAGGGCTTAAAGGAAAGACGTAACAGTATATAAGAATGGATTTGTGCAAAAAGTTTCTTAAAAGCATTCCTTTTTTTAAGTCTTCAATTTCAAATAGGGAAAAAGCGGACGGATCTGACCACTCTTCTCCCTGAATATCAATTCATATGAATTTAAGATATTTGTTTTTATTTGCTATTCATGGCTTTCTTTTCCTGGTTACTAAACCGGAAAATTAACATAAACCAGTACAGGGTTTTTTTGAACAAGAACTTTGTTAAAAAAAAAATCAAAATAAAAATAAAAATCATTAAAATTTTTGTTTTATTGGAAGAGAAGTGCTTTACGATTGAAATTAAAGACGATTCTTATGTCATATTTAAATACAGTAGTTTTCCGGTTTAACGAACCAGTACTTTGTCAGGCCTGTTCGTTAAACTGAAAAGTTTGTTATATGCCATACTTATGTCTAGTACCCATGTTATGAATAAATAAATAGCTAAAACTGTATTTTTTGTCGTTTATTTTGAAATATGTTTTGAAATCTGTATAATATATTTTAAAAAACTAAAAAAAGTACAATTCATTACACTGGTAGCATAAAACCTAAAATAATTTTAATGAAACAAGAAAATTTTGTTTTGTGGCATCTTCCTGAATTTTCTTAATAGCAATAAAGTTGACAAATTAACCTTATTTTGTTGAGCCTTAAATACAAATTCGAAGCTTTTGATAGCATTTTTGTGTTTTATTTGATTCTCCAAATGTTTTTCATGATCGAAAGAATATGCGTAACTGATCATTGCAGCGTAATCAAACAAAAATGCTTCATAAATCTTCCCTTCAAGAAATGAATGAGCGAGTAGTCACATCTTTCACGTTTGTGTTAAGAAAATGATAGAAAGAAAGGACAGAAAACTTTATTTCGGCCATTTCTTTTTAACTTTCTTTATCTTTATCATTTTCTTAACAGCAATGTAAAAAAGTGACTAACGAATCGAAGGTTCGTTAAACAGGAAAACTACTGTACAATTCAGCCTTATCGGTCAACAAATGGCTGAGTTTTGATGATGTTTTTGTTTTTTTTGTGTATATCTGGAGAACGGCAATAGTTTTCAAATAAGCATCTTGTTTAACAATAGACAACATCCGACAAAATTTGGGGCAGGAGTGGAAACGTGGGTGTGCACAGCATAGATTTATTTGTATCTAAATAACGGTACTTAAACAGCTTTCCGTTCTTATGACACAATGGTGAAGATTCGGCATAGTCGAATACAGTATAACCCGGTTAATTACCCCACGCTTAAATGCCTTTCTCGGTTATTTACCTTGAGTTTTAAATCCCCGTTTTTTTTCTTCCATTTTTGAAACAAAAATCCACGTTTAATTGCCTTACGCTTAATTACCCAATTCGGGTAATTGCCTTAAAAAATAAAATCCAAAAACAAAATTACACCTAAAATTCACTCGTTTAATTGCCTCAGTACTATTTGACAACAACACAGCAAGTAACACAATAGTAACAAAATATGGCTTATTTGAAAGCAAAATTTTCCACAATTTCATATTTGCATTAAAATAAAATGTATTCTGTGCTCACCAGAATAAAGTTACGTTATGAGGTGCTGACTAATATCTAGAAACACCAAATATGTGAGATATTTTGTCTTAAAGGGATAAAAGGAAAGGTCGCTAAATTTTAAATTACATAAACATTTAAAAGGATAAAATAGCTTGAATATTTTAGGGATTAAAATTTGAATGAAAGCTGTATGTTTAAATCTGCACCGATTCAACAATAGTTAATTTGCTAATAACTGCTACTTTTACTTTCCGCACAAGGTTTACATGGACAGACGACCAGCCAGATGGACGGACGGACACGAAAAGATCACATTAAAAAGTGTTTCTGATTCGATCGGTTTACTATACGATGCGTTAAAATTTCAATGTATTAGCAAACATTTATATAATGGCTTTTTCTTAATTTTTGCATATAAATAAAAATTAAAAGTGTCGAAAAACATTTATGTTCACAAAAACTTTCTTTGACTTACAATTGTAGACTGAAAATTAAATGTAGATGGCAAAATTAAAGCAACAGAAAATTCATCTGTTAACCAGAATTTTAAGGAATTTTTTTTATTTGCTAACCATGTATAAAAATATGCTTTAAAAACGTGATATATGCAATAAAAATGCAGCAATAGCTAAAATATGCAAATTATTCACAAACAGATCAATACCAAAATTCATAACAAGCTCTAAACGGATAAATATATTGTTGCTGTCTTCATTGGTCGCACAAGAAAAACCATGCAATTCCGTATTTACGGTTTCCCTGATCATAAGTTTGTAAATATGTATGAGTACGCTTTTGTTAGTAGGATATGACAAAACTTCTCAAAAAGCATTACAGTTAAAAATACAGCAATCCCATTGCTTTTTATTGTTATCTCTTTAGATTTAGCTGATACATGTAAAAATTCCTGTCAACTTTTTTTCATACATCAAAGTTAAGGTATCTTGTAAATAAATACGTTTAATTACCTCACTGTGGTATTTAAACGTATTCGCTTAATTACCTCAATGAGGTAGTTAAACGTATTCTTATAATTACCTCAACGAGGTATTTAAGCGTATTCGTTTAAATGCTTACCCCGCATAATTACCCAAAAATATTGGCATTTTTGGCGAGGTAATTATCCGAGGAATACTGTATAACACTTTTACTTGTTTAAATTAGCAATCTTTATTTCAATTCTTGTTAAAAAGTAAAAAAAAAAAATAAATAAATAGTTTCGTTTTAAGACTTAATCGTTTATTTAAGAAAACTACAAATTTATCATTAAGGTGTTAAATTCATCAAAACCGTATTAAATTTCATTTAAAATATTTCTGTATAGAACAGCGGATGAAACCATTTTGTTGTCAAAACTAAAAGGTTTTTTTTTATTTTTTTAGCACATGAGTAAGTCATTTTCATTTCTTTACTAGAAATAGTACACTAAAAACCTACATTCACTTTAAAATCTGGCCTAAATATGGTTTTTGTTGAAAATCTAGAATTTCGAATATGAATTGAACAGAAAAGCATTACATATAGCAATCAACTATACAAACACAAGTACAATTGGTAGTACGCAAATTAGTCATTGCAAAGTTATAGAAAATTTGCAAGAATAACAAAAACAAGTAACCCACAAGTTGTACTAGAAACTTTATAATAGCTTACAGTTTACATACAAACATTTATATTTGTTAATAAATATATAATAGACCTGCCCTTTAAAAATGAATTATTTTTAGTGATGGATCTAATTTATATCCTAAAAACTTAAACTCACTTGTGTTTAAATTATTGGATAACGGGAACGAATTCCTGCTGGAAATCGATTGCGCGTTTAAAAGTCGTTTGAAGAATTATTTTGTGTTTAAATTTTCTTAGATGATGAAATTGATTTTAATGCAGTATTTTGGGAGATAATTTTATTCAAGTAAAACAAAGACTAAGAAGAAAATCAATTTTGAAAGGAGAAATATTTACGTGAAAAAAGACAATTGACGGATCTGATATTCGAATTCAGGTGGCAAACAGAGTCTATACTTGAAAGTCTTTGGTATTATTCATTTTTTTACGTTCGTTCTCAATAATTAGGTGTAAACAGATGTGGAAAAGATTAACATGGATAGCTGCTCCATATTGGTCTTAACCAGTTGAGAAAATATAATGCCTTTACCAACAGCCCCCGTATTTAAGAGCAATGAGCACATAATTGGCAGAATTATACACACGCCCCTTGTTTAGACATGCGGCTTTCTAGCCTCTGCTCCTTTTTGGTATGCCTGCAGTTTTTGTTGAATTGCCACAGCACCTAGGGAGACCCGCCAACAGGCCGATCTTTCCCACAAGTAGCCGAAAATTCGCTCTTAAAGCAGAGTTTTTAAAATCTTACTTCCCACGACTTTTCTTCCAAATCGCAACCACCACGTGATCCCTAAAAGGCCCTTAGCCAATTGACAGCTGGGACCGAAGTCCTAGGGACTACTGACTCCCTCGGTAACAGATAGGATCTCTATCTGATTGTCAAACGATTTACGATTGTGTTGGGATTTGATATTCTTTCTATTGTTTTGTAGACTTTAAAAGTTTTGCGCTCTAGCCAAGTGAGCAACGTACAAATGTAAAATTGCCCCGTAAATTTCGAAAAAGTACTATATGAATTTGTATCGTGTAATGGTGCGAGGACCAATTGTATTGAAAGGTAAGGGGCTAAGGAAATGTTTGTATAGTTGGGAATATCTTAGTGAAGTTTTTTCTGGGATTTTCGATATTAACTTTCACTATTTCTTATGCTTTCACCCTTTCTTTTTTATCTCCTTTTATTACCTAAGGAGTCACAATGGACCACACTTATAACTGTGTGAGGGTGTTAAGATTGACTTTACACCAGCCATTCTATTTAAAGTAACCTTTTTCTGGGGTCACGGTATTGTTGAATTATAAACAGTTACGATGATCTACATTAAAATATTATCGAGTGTTTTTTTTAGCTGCATAAGAACTCTCAATATCAATAACTATGGCTTGAAAACTGAGCATGTTAAACTGAGTTGACATTTCATTTCAGTAAAGTTTGGCAAGTCATCATGATTCGTTTGACGCTAGAACAACGCTTTTAAGTTGTGAAAATTTACTTGAAAAAAAAAATTTGTTCGCGAATTTTAAAGAGCACTTCGTCTATTTAACGAAGCTCATTTCTGGTTCAATTACTTCGTCAATAAGCAAAATAACCGTATTTGGAGCAAACACAATACCTAACTATTTGTCAAAATGAGCATGGAGTTGCTCTTACGGTGAATGGCAACCGCTATTTATCCATGCTGACTGAATTTTTGCTTCCAAAAATCAATCAGCTAAACATCAACATCATTTGCTTCGAACAAGACGGTGCAACTTGCCTTAGAACGCGCTTAACAATCCATTTAATTAAAATTTTATTGGCCTTGTTAGAGCAATTTAACGCCTCTCGATTACTTTTTATGGGGCTATGCTAAATCATTGTTTTATGCCGAAAAATCAGCAACACTTGAAGCATTGGAAGCCAGTATTCAAGCCACCATTACCGCCAAACGACCGGATTTAATGGAAAAAGTAGTCAAAAATTGGACTGATCGAATGGACCATGTTACTCATAGCCGCGGCGGACATTTGCCAGAAATCATATTTTAAGTATAATTGCCATGAAATTATCTACCAGATTATAATAAAATATTTTCATATCAACAATATTTCTGTCTTGTATTTTCGTTTTAAGTTCTCATGCAGTTAAGATCAAGCCCGACTATGTGATACCCTACACCACAGTATTTTAAAACAAATTTTCGAGAGTGTATGGCTATATGAATAGGGATCTATCTATGTTTTAAATTTCATTAAAATCGGTTTAAAAGTTTCTGAGAGGTAGAAATTGCCCCCTATCTCACCTCGTGGTCCTATGATTTTCTTGGTCCTTGTGCCAATAAGAACTTATGTGCCATATTTTATTAAATTATCTCCAAAATTGTGACCTGTACTTTGCGCACAAGGTTACATGGACAGCCAGCCGGACGGACATCGTTAGATCAAATCAGAAAGTGTCGAGTCGATCGGTATACTTTATGGTGGGTCTGTTAGTATGGATTTCCGTTGCTGATTTATTTTAAAAATGTACACGGCTAATGATGATGTTTTCTTCTCTACACAAAAAATTATCACTTTCTAAAAAGGTGCATATATAAAATGTATTGCTAACCCCGTAATAATGCTGATTGTTATTTGACAAGAACAAAACACAAGTTATGAAAAAATTGAATGCCCTCTTTTTAACACCTGACATAATGTTTGTTCTTCATCATTGAAGCTAATTTTTTTTTAACGATTTTTATGTTATTTCCCGACATTTGGTTTTTCTTAGCCGATTTAGCGATTTCAAATAAATTTTAAGGTTTGTTTCCTTTTTTTTCTGTAAGTTTTCTAATTCTTTAAGCTTTAACGATTTTTAATATATGAAAAAAAAAAACAATTACATATTCAAAAGTTAAGCATAAAAAAAGATGTATTTTTTATCCATTACGAAGGTCAATTGCGTTAACGATGTTTTCTGTCAGTCCGTCTTTAGCAAACACAAATAAGCTCGATGGCTTGCCGACGCGAGAACATGCCACGTATAATTGTCCTTGTGAAAAACATGGTGTGCCCTAATCTAAGCCGCAAACAGACATCGTTTGCCCTTATTGATTGTCATTGCAAATTAAACTCGTTTGAATTTAATTGGGACGTCTGTGGCAATCATCGGAGTTCGTGCCAGCAAAACATTTTCGTCTCGGAATTTACCATTCAAAATGGTAGCTTCGATAACGTTTTTCATCAATTGTTTAACGACCAATCGTGCACCATTGCATAGCCGAAGTAGAATTACCTAAGAAACAAATTTATCAAAAAAAATACATTAACTTTTCCAAAGAATCGGTTAATTAATTAAGAAGGTATTTTTAAGTTTATAGCCTTTAGTTCCTTCAAGACTTGAAACTATTATCAGATAATTATTTAAAAAGACATGGGTAGAGGTAGGATTTTCCCCTTTTGCCCTAAATTTACCCCTTTTGCCCTAAATTTTAAGAAAACCGGTTGATTAGTTAAGCAGATATAGGGAAGAGTAGCATTTACCCCTCTTGCACTATTTTACGCCCTAAATAATAAAAATTATAGGCTACAGTTCTTTCCAGATGTTACACTACTTGCCAAATTTCAGGAAAATCGGTTGATTAGCTAAGAAGATATTGGGAGGGGGAGCTTTTACCCGTTTTGCCCTATTTTATGCCCTCTAGCGATATGAAATATACGTTAAGATCTATTCCGAATGTCATTGTACGCAAAGGACATTACGATACATGGTTTGGTAACTTTTCAAATGACAATAAAAAATCATAATATGGAAAATGAAAGGCAAAATCGGAAAAATATATAGGAAAATCTAATTGCCATATCTCCGGAAACACACAGACTATCCCCAAAGTACCCTTACTTTTTGGTTTAAATCGGTCCACCCGTTTTCGCAGTTAGTGGTGACATCAAAGTGTACACTTCTTTTTATATATATAGAGATTAGACTTTGCTATCATGCCGCTCCGCTGTTGTCAAATTTTTGGTAATTTTCGCTAATTTAGCAATTTTTATCGATTTTTTGCCATTCCTTGTATTTTTAGGGACTTTTAATCAATTGTATGGCTTGTTTAAAATATTAAACATTTTCGCGAATTTTCGTTTTTTTTGCAAACTTTCCGAATTTTTGCAATATCCGCGTAGCTTTGTTGCTCTCTGAGGTAAACGTCGCCGTTAAATAAAATAGCCCCACATATAAAAACCGAAGTCACGTATTTTACAGGGCACTTTCAACACTGTCGTTTTATATGGGGCGAAAAGTGCAATGCCTTACGCCATTAGAAAGGGTGAATTTTTTAAATAAAACATGCAACCCTTTTAGAGGGCATAGTATTTTTAAGAAACCAACACCAAATTGCATTTTTTAAATTAAATGTCACATTTTTTTGTAGAAATTAAAACACCATAATTTTTTTTTTTAAGAGCAGGTCTTATATACACGTAAATATACATACATACATACATACCTTTAAGGCAGTGTATTTAACACCTGCGAGTTAGATGTATTTCTTTCTCTTGTTCATGGTGGCTTTTGTGGGTTTAAAAAATATATTGATCAATCATTATGAAGTACTTTTGTATTGAATTAAATGTTGGCAATAATGTTTCTTTTTAATATATTTCAAAATCGAATGAATATGTTAAGAAGTTTTTTTTTCAATTGTGGTTTAATGTGGCAGTTATTAGTAGTTTTTTATTAGTTTAAAAACAATTTTTTTATAACAATTTTCTGAAATAGAATTGGCTCTTACTTCTTAAAAAAAAAAAACTTGAAAAAATCAGAAATCTGATTGGTAATAAGAAGCATTTCGTTATGCTAGCGGAATTATTAGAATTGACAGACATTGACGGTAACAAATTTCAAGTGCAATTTGTTTTACAGCTATTTATTAATAAAGTTATAGGTAATTAGAATTTCAAATTAACTAGAACATTTCCTAGAAGTTTTATTTCAAGGAATTCAGAAATATCTTTTTAGGTTATACATATTTCTAATTTGAAGCGACCTTTTAATGTCATTAAGTATAATGAAATATTTTTTCTTCAAACTGTTTTAATATGCAACATAATTTTTTAATTACTTTACGAACATTCACATCAATGCAAACAATAATTTGTTTTCAAAGCAAATAAATGATTGTACTTTTTAAGTACCCCGGTACTTTAAATGTACTCTTCACTTCTTTTCATCTTCTCAAACAACAACTTACAACAATGCAAATTAATTGTGTGTGAATGAGTAACTGAATGAATGGATTTTTCTGCTTTTCTAAAATTGAAAAAATAGAAAGTTTTTTTTTTTTAATTATTTAATTTTTGTATTTATTATTGACAACGAATATGAGTGTATACCGTGTAAACACACTTCATTACTTATCAGATGGTAGTCAATTAGAAATACGTGAGAATACGTTTTTATTAAACCTGAGAACGTAATTTTTTTTTATTGAAGAAATTCTCAAGAAATGAAAGTGGAAATATTTTAAGTGCCAGCACTTTTAATATCTCATAAAAGTGTTAAGCAGTTGTTTTTGAATAAAGGTTTAAATCTTTATAAAATTATATAACTATTTTAAAGTCTTTAATGGCAATCAGAATTGGGATAAAAGGCAGTAGGTATGTATTTACAATTTTTTTAAAAATGATATTACATACCTTAACTGAACTAATTTCTATTAGCTGGGGCACATTTTACAATATAGCCGGATTGCCTAGTATGGCTGACTTCCAAAACGTCAATTGCTTTGTATTAGAAGGAAGTATAATGTTTCATAACGCCGCAGTACAATATATATACAATGCAAGCCATTCCAAAACGTCACTGCTAAGTATTAGTAACGCATCAAAAAAGCAATCAGAGCATCGGTTTTAAAGTTGATGCTTTGTGACATTTAAGATTTTATTTGCAAGCAATACAGATTTATTTTAAAAGTGTTATGCATTGCATCACTTACATTTCAAAACGTTTTAATAAACAAAACACATGGTTGCATTGTTTCGGTACTTTGTACGTGAACATGGTTGAAATACAGTAGTAAAATCGTGTACGAACTTTGTATTAGTACGTTTTGGAAGCCAGCCTATATCTCCATAATACCAGGCAATACGTCTAAGTGTACATAGAAAAAAGAATTAAAAAAAAATTATATAAATTTGCACCAGTAAGCAAATTAACAGTATCAACTTAATATTTTTTGATATTAACAACATGTTCTGCAGCAATGTTGTTGGTATACATAAGTAAACGTTTAATTCACTTGATTAAATTTTTTATTAAATCTGATTTTATTTTTGATTAATGGTTTAACTGAAGAAAAAAATTGGCTAGAATTTTTTCTGAGTATACCATATCAAAAACAGTCGTAAATCTGTATTAACTGCTTCCATATTTCAAAGCTATTTTTGGGAATACAAAATTTATTATTAATAAGATTTCCGTATGAAGTGCTAAATTCCCAATTTTTCATATTTGATAAATAGACTGAAATTTATTGTTGAGGGAAAGCTAGCTTCTATGCGCATTTTTCTGGTTGCTTAGGCCAGATCATCAGGAAACCTTTTCTAAAGATTTTAGAAAAGCTAAAAATATTATTCAAATAAAACCTAAAAGCGAATAAGAGTTATAAACACTCAAAGTCATACTTGTAACAATATCAAACCTCAAACATAGATGTTTTGCTTAGAGCTCTGGTGACGTTAATGGCCCTTAAATAAGCCCAAAACCTTTCCGTACTTTATGACTTTCTGCAGCTTTGATTGTCTAATTGGAAAATTTTATCAGTTAACCCCTTTTTAGGCTCTATACCGCTCGCCGTATAGAACTTTTTTCAAGAACTTTTTTTTAAGAAAACCGAATCCAATGCTTTTACAAAGCTTTACTTTAAGTGCAGCAGTTTTACTCATTTATCCTGCCAACAAAACAGTAATCGTCTGTGCATTTTGGTTTCTCCTTACGCAGCAGTTTTGCAAGCGAAAGTTTTTTGAAATAATCTAGGGTTTTAGTTTGTATTTAGCTCTTTCACACGGCATTTATTTATTCGAGTATTGCATAATCAAAATTGTCAAAATGGCAGCCTTTTACGTTTAGTGCTTAAATTCTTGTCTTTTAAAGTTTATTAAATACTTATAACAATTTTTTAAGAGGAAAACCGCACCGGAGCGACATTTTCGTTCGTAGAACACGGCAAAACAGTGTTGCCACCAACGAAATGGTAAATTACACATGGATTATGCCAAAATTACACATGAAAATACAAATTACACATGCAATCTTTTATTTGCAATCTCACGAGTTTTGTTTTGAATTTTATAATGTATAAACTTTTCATTTAGTTAAAAAAAAACTAATGCGTTTTTTTTTCAAAAAATTAACTAGTCATTGCTTAGTTATTAATTTATTACTAAAAAATAGATTTTTTTTTTTTTTTTGATGTTTCCAATTATTTAAAGCTTCTACTTTTTGTTTATAATGATTGGAATAGGAAAGTTTGGGTCACCATTTCTATGTATTCCTTTTTAAATCTGTCGTACAATTGTTTAAATTGCTCAATATTCTTTCCGCAGCAGCATTTGAAAAGACTAAAACAAAAATAACTATTTTACATAATCTGTCTCCCAATGAATTTTTTATTTTAAAAACCTTTTTCCAATAATATTATGGCTCCAAATTACTATGAAGCTAAAGTTTTTCAAGATGTAAGAGTGCACGTTGTCGCGAAAATATGTATTCTTGAAACTACTTAAGTTTGCCGAGCATTACTTCTAATAAAACAAGATATAATATTGCGAAGTAAATTTTCGAAATATGTTGGAAGGTTCAGACAGGCCTTTGACGCTACGAGCATTTTATGAAAGCAATATATAGCTTTTTGTCTTTTAACATCTGAATTATACTGTCCAAACATAACATTAGGTGTATCTGGTGCATCCAACTAGATTTTCAAAACGAATCCATTTCTCTATGGTTGTGCTTTTGAGAAGCTCAAACATTTCTTTTGCAGTCAATGAAAAAAACGAGAATGAACCCGGGATGTTTTGTCGTTATAGGTAATAAATTGTGACAAAATCTATCTAAATGCCAAATGGTTAGTAGTTAATGATCCAACCATTTTTAGTTTAGCTCTTTTAACGCTTCCATTCTATTAATTAAATTTTTAAGTTTTGCCAAGAATATTAAACCTTTTTACATCTTGTGACAAAATAAAAACAAAAATCAGTGCTACAAAACGTTAAAATTTGAAATTACACATGAATTACACATGGAGCCAATTACACAAGGGCTACACATGAAAACAAAAATTACACATGATATGTGTAATTACACCTAAGGTGGCAACACTGCGGCAAAATTGTTATCGTAGAGTTTTTTTTTATCTTTGGGAATCACCTTACCGATTTTTTTTTTTAATTTCCTTATATAGAGACAAAAATGAGATATTTCATAGCATTAAATGCTTGAAAATTATTTCTGGCATATGGCCTTCGAGGCTGCGCCTAATGAACGCCTGTTGACCCAATTTTGCACCATTTTTCGAGCATATCCGATCTTATTTCATCAATTGTTTGTCGAATGTTGGCTTTTTAATAATCAATCATTGCTGGTTTATCAGCATAGAACAGAGATTTGACGTATTCCAACAAAAAGTAGTTCAAAAGTGTCATATCACATGCACGAGGTGATCAATTCACAGGTTCGTTCCTTAAGATAATTTGGTGCCCAAACGTTTGGCTCAACAAAGTGATGGTTTCACCCGCCGCATGGGATGTTTCGCCGTCTTGTTGGAATCAAATCTCCTTCAAATGATTTGCAATAACATGAGGAATAGAAAAATCAGGAATCATTTGCCTGTAGCGTTCGCCATTTACGGTACTGTTGGCATCGGTTGCGGATTTAAAGATACCCTCGGGAGGTAAACTGCACCAAACAGGTTTTAATAGATCAAAGTTATTTTCGGGAATACAAAATTAATTATTAATACGATTTCTGTATGACGTGCTAAATTCCCAATTTTTCATATTTGATAAATATACTGAAATTTATTATTGAGGGAAAGCTAGCTTCTATGCGCATTTTTCTGATTGCTTAGGCCAGATGTTATAGAGTCCCAAGAGTCTCATGAGGATTGTGCTCTCTCCAAGGCCAGAAATGAGCCTCATTGAAGATGATTTGACGTTAAAGATCTGGTTTATCTTTTAATTGATTCTCAGCCGACCACACGACGTAATTGATGGTCCGCTAGTTTCAAGTGTTGCACTAGTTGAATCCTAAATGGATGTAGACTAGAGTTGTCAACCGATTAAGAATAACTCGATTAATCGATCAAACAAAACAAAACTCTTGTTCGAATAATTTTAAAACGACGATTTTCGAATAACGAATAAATCGATTAATTAATGTCGATTAATCGAACATTTTTTTTATTATAAAATAAATTAAATAAAAGCTTAAAATTTCATTTATTCTCATACGTTTCTAGTGATTTTATACAAAATGTCGGAAAGTTAAAAAATATTGTTGCCATAGCCCTGGTTGTAATTAATATCAATGTTTAGTAAGCAAAAACCGTGTTGAGTACTCATTGTATTTCAAAATGAATTTTGAGTTCTTATTAAACAAATCTTAACAAACAATTCGTATTTTCAATTTTGCAACAAACGAGTTTTGCAACGCACCTTCTCAATTGTATCTGCTGTTTTATTTTTAAATCAAACGTTAAAAAATTTTCAAGAAAGGGGTTTTTCAATTTCGGGCGAAAAATTTAGAAATAAACAAAAAGCTCAAAACAAAGAATTGATTTATATAAATCATATCTTGAAAGTAGAAAATGTTGTTATTGAATAATATTTTTTTTAAATTATATATGTTTATCTTTACCATATGCGCAAGTGTCACAATAGTACCATTGAAAACGATGTAGTGGAAGATCATCAAGAAATTCCGAACTTGGTCCAATGGAAAAATACATTAAGAGAGACAGCGGCTTTTCTAAAGAAAAAATTGTAGACACAAGTTTGTCTGAAGATGGTAGGTCTGCCAACGCCTTTCGAAAATCCAGAGTAATATCGGATTATTATGGAATTAAGGGTTTTACGATGCCTTCGAAATGAAGTTAAGATAAAAAATTTTATGCATCAAAAGAAGATTTTCCATAGAAATTTTTTTGTAAAAATACTTTTTTTATTCGTTGTTCTCATCGATTAATTGAATAATTTTTTAGATTTAATCGTTTGATCGAACTAACAAAAACAATTATTTGCATTATTCGAACAAAGTTGAAAGGCGAATAATTGACAACTCTAATGTAGACCAAAATCTTTCCTTAAAATTTTTCAAGTATTAGACGGGCAGAGATCGAGTTGCTTAGAATTGCGTCGGATCGATAAATTCGTGTCCTCTGTCATACTCACGTCTACACTGGCAATAGCTTCTGCTGTACGCACATAACGGACTCGTTTTAGATGAATATTATCCAAAAGAGTAACTGTGGCCCGGAATCCCGGGATTTAATTTTTTGAAATCCCGAATCCCGGGATTTGCGAAAACCAGTCCCGATTGGCATCCCTACTGTTCACACAATACACAATGTCGCACGAAATATAAAATCAAGCAATAATTTCCTGTTCATCTTTAATAGGTTTGTACAAATTTTTAAAAATTAATATTTAAATTCTAATTTAGAAATAGTAACGTCTGAACGTGTATGATTTTTCGAAGGGACACCAAAAGCAAATATAAATATTGTTGCAGGGTTATGTTGCATAGTCTAAAACAGTTACTAGACGTAACCCTATATATTTTTGTAAAAATTTCTAGTAAATGAACTATTATGCATCGATCAAATTAGGTCCTTGTCAATACTACGCTCTACGCAGGAGAGCTACTCTCTTTTGCGATGCGAATACAATTTCGATAAGAAAGCTAAATGCCAACATGGTACTCGCTATCACTTACACAAAATTTTTTTAAAAATGAAGCGATACTGGCAATAAAAATTGAAGTTGGCGCAAAATAATGAAATGTCAAAATATTTTGAAAAAGAAATTGAAATTTAAAAATTTTAAAAAAAATATATGTATAGTAAAGATTGGCAAAAAGAAAGAGATGCGAAAGACAAATGCAAGCGCATTAAAGCGTACCAATCACTAGATTTACTATAATTTTTTACGCATCGCAATAGAGAGTTATTTCCTCTTCGATGCGCTATATGTGGAATTTTTTTTTACCCGTGTCATCACTTAGTTTTTTTCCCTAAGCTAATCCTGCGATGCTCTACGCTTGTTTGCAGGAGGCCAGAGTCTCTGGTGGAAATCTAACCCGCAACGCCCGCACTGTACTAGCTCCCTACCAGCTTGCCTACCGGAACACCCCGGCATATAAGTTGTATAGTATAAGTGGTGCATAAGTAATAGAACAGACCATACGGCCTTTATCGGTCAACATTTTAGAACGCAGCCCCGATATTTGGTAAAGATTTGCATGGTTTGTTCTGCCGTTAGTATGTAAAAAAAGTGCAAAACCAAACTAAGTGCAAATGATTAAAAAATTTCCATAAATATTTAAACAAATTAACCATAAAAAACATATTTAATAATATACACACTTTTTTCGGAATCCATTCCTTTAATCCTCTGCCTACAAGTTTTCTAATTAACTTCAACACAAAAAAAAGTATCTCATGGGCTCAGCGTTAATAAAGGTGAATAAAACCAGAAAAAACATTAAAAGTTGTACTGTTTTGTTTCTTTAATATGATTTTTTTTATCACTTTTTTATTTAAACTTAAAACTTCTCATCATCAAATGCCGCTGCCTTTAAGTTAAAGAAAATGTTGAGGTATTTTGCCAAGTGTTTTCCACCATTTTTTCTTCGTTTTTTTTTTTTTTTTGCCACAAAGTAGTGTCTCTTTAGACTATGTTTTACGTAAAAAATAAAGTGAACTTTTTTTTACATCAATATCTTTTCTTTACTTTATTTTATTTAAAGAACTTTTGCAGTTATTTAGCGTTTTAATATTTAACGCAAAATTCTGTGTGAATGTGACTGCATGACTTTTCACTCACATTCTAAATTGAAAAAAAAAACCGCAGCAAAAATCCGTTAAATTAACATTTCCTTCACTCACACGAAAATACATCATTGTAACACGCTGGTCATTAGAGTGTATTAAAGTGGGAAGTGAAAAAAGAAATTATAAAACAATACTCCCATACAGAATAAAATGATATGCTGGTATTAAAAAAAAAATCATGTTGAAGTGTAAATAGAAAAAATTAAACAGTTAAACACCAATAGAAAATTTTTTTCAAAAATTTTACTAATTACTGTTTTCTGATGGACGTCAAACACAATCAAAAGAAACCACAGGGGTCATTTTATAACCACAAATAAAAAGAAATAGTGTGTGATTTTAACTCAACGACTTAAGGGCATAAATTGTGAGGTGATTGATCATATTTAATAGATTTTTTCTTACAAGTAAAACGTAATCATACTTTAAAGTGCTGTATGTTTTTTTTAAGAAGAGTGCAAAACTTAACTTACATTTAACACAAAAATTGCACAATTTGTTTTGAAATGTATTGGTTTTAAATGTAAATTGAACGAGTGATTTTTGCGCTCGTCATCAAAAACAGCCAGTAAGCAAAGTTAAATGAAAACAACCGACACACCACCTACAAATTATTTTACTTTAATACGATAATTTGGCATTCCATTCGTAAGTCAATGGCTTTTTCTGCTTAACGTCAGGGGTTTCCAAATGAGATTCGTTTACACAGAAAGAACAACACTCGGGATAAATAAGGTTTTTATACTTACTTTAAGTTCGAGTCGTACTTAAAAATTTAAGTACGAATAACACTAAGCCGTTTTTAAAACAAATGGGATTACTTTCGAAAATCAATCCCGGAATTTCTTAAAATAAGTAAAAAATTCTTAAACCAAGTCAAAAAAGATTGAACTTTTCGTTGGTAGTGTCACACTGAGAGTAAAAAAATTACAACGTGAGCGTTTTAATATCATATAACTTATTAAGGCCCAACTATAATATGCATTAGCTTCCTTAAGCTACTGTCAAAAATTAACAAAAAGTCTCTCAAATGCATTTAAAAAAACAAAAATAAAATAAAAAAATATTTGATTCCGTACGGAAAGTGCGACCTGTTTCGTACTTTTCTGAAGCAAATGACAGTTTCATAAAATTTAACAAAAAGTTTTCTTAAGTTCAATATGGTTCTACAAATATTAAGCTTATGTATTCGCACAAATGCTTGAGCCAACTTAAGCATATTATGGTTGGGCCTTTAGTCTCATCTCTCAAACTTGCATTCTTTGTGCGTGAATACGCTTGTGTTTGGCGAAGTTTGTTGTAGACACTACAACAACACCACACAAGTAGGTAAACAACGATTCGCTTATTTTGTGTAGAAACAACAAAAACAACAGAACTAGAAGAAAAAAAATATTATTTTCATGTCTAAAAAATAAAAGTTCTGTTTTAGTTTATATTTTAAGATAAATATGTACATTAAATTTTTAAAGAAGAAAACATGTCGATCATGACCGGTGTATTGCTCCAAATTTTACAACAAATAAAAATAACGACATACATTTCTTGTTGCCGCACTGTTTATTATCTCACGCCCATCCAATGTGATTCCTAAGTCAAGAGCTTCTTACCCCACGTCTCCATGCGCTTTCGATTTGAACATGACATGACCATAACGCCGGCAGAGCAACGGTATTAATTTGTTAACGTTCTTGTATGTGGCGAATACGTGTTGATGTTCATGTTCTGATTGCCCACAGTTTTTGTTGTTGTGGCGTTTGCTTGTATACAGAAAATACATTGTATGGCCAACATCATGGCGCACATGGATGCTAAGACGAATGTTTGGGCAATGATGGCAGCACATGGACGAAACATGAACATGAACAGTCTACACGAGCAGAATTCATGTGCGACATGCTGTTCTTACCAAGTTGATGGATAGTGGAGACGGGTAGTTAGCCTTAAACGTTTTCCAATAAGACTTGTTACCACATTTTCAGGGGTCCACACTCTACAATATGTTTCCTAGTTCATCTAAGAATACTGCATTCTGTTGCGAATTTAGGTTTTGATTTTATTCATTATAGAAAAGACTCGTTCAAAACAAGCGTTACTTTTTGGTATAGAAAGCCTATTTAAAACAATTTCAGCAAGCTCTTAAAAAATATTTCGAACCACCAGACTCTCGTTATAAAACAAACTTTACCCAAAAAAGACTTAAATTTGTTCCCACATCTGGACCAAATCGGTCTAGCCATTGCACAAATGGCATTTCATACAAAATTTGTTTTGTAAACCTTTATAAAATTTAAAATAGTTTTATGAATACTGGCATATATCACATTCGTAACAAATCTAAAAAAAAAAAATATATAAATTTGGTACTTTTTCGAAATTCGTACTTCTTTTTAGAAAATATTCCTGTAACGAATGCCGTTCACAGTCACCGCAACTTCGGGGTTTCGGCGACACTCTCATTTGCATCAGTATTGTTTTCAAGCGACTGATCGGTTCGTTGACGCATAGAAAGAAGTCTTACTGTCCATTACCGACCCTGAAATTTTGTGAACACTCTTCGAATGGTTGACACATACTGTCAGCATCAAAATAAATTAAAAAGCTTGTTTTCCAATATAAAAAGTGTTATTTTAGTAAAAAAGAATTTATATTTTTAGAAGCTTATTATCATTTACAAAACTTTGGGTAATGTTAATTCAATATAAAACTAAAAATTTTAAATACTTTAAAAACAACAAAAACAGTGCAATAAAAAACAAATTTACTCCGTTTTTAACGCGTCAAAAAAAAAAGGTTACAGTTTTAAAATACTATGAAAAGGGAAGTGGGTTATACTTTGTTTAATTTCTTTTTGCTTTTAGGAGGGCTTCTGGTCTCTTTGGCATCGATTCCACCGATTTTAAAGTTAGCTCAGTAGACATTTTTGGCCAATCTTCCTACAGAATTTTCTTCAGAGAGTGCTTGCAGCTAAAATTTTTTTAAATTTGTCTGTCCAAAGGATCCTAGATGCTTAGTTAAGTTGATATCGAGCGACTATTGGACTGATCCAGTTGTTTTAGGCCGTTTTACAAAAGCCAACCCTGTCATGCTTTACTATAGATACTGTATGTTTTCCGTTGAATTTCTTATTTCTACCTTTTATCACGTTTTTTTTTGTTGTCCAACTTGCTTTCGTCAAATCTTGGAGCAACGTATTTTTCACAGATGACAGCAAGCTTGAAGTCTTATCAAATTTGGCGAAGTAGAAATTTTACTTTTTATAACTAACATAACACTTTTTATATTGGAAAAAAAGCTGTTCTCTTTATGTTGACGCTCACTGTAGGTGAACTTTCTCGCCTGAAAATTCTTCGAAGTTTGCGAGCGGTCTCAGCATAGCTTTCCAAATTTTTGTAATAAGTTCTTACAATTATAACGCGCCGTTCTTTCGTAAAGCGCTCCATTTTTATGGAACGGAATAAACATATGTGACAGGTACTAAATTTCAGAGTTGCCACTTGAACAAAAAACAAATTACACTAAATTTAAAAAGTGCACTCTAAAGCTGGAGGTCCACACCACGCGTTACTCGCTTTTTCGCTGCATACGCAGCTGTCAAAAAGTAGAATCTGTGTAGTTATACGTAGTAAGTTACATGCACAAAAGCGTAGATGCCTTGAGGCGAAAAGTAGGTTTACTTTCTACTTTTGTAAGCGTCACAAGCAGCGTTCGAACAAATCAGCTGATTTTGACAAATTAAATTTTATTTTTACCTTTTCTGCTGCTGCATAAAAAGCGTTGCATGTAACTTGAATCGTAGAACTCAAGTAAGGTTAGAAAAGCATGCACTGCGTGGAAGCGAAAACGCGTGGTATGGACCTTTAGCTTAACTGAGAACCCCTTTATGTATATAACCTTTTTACCTGTAGTGAAGGTATAAAAACTAGTTACCGTAAGTATTATGTTACATTGATGTTAATGAATACTTTTTAACCGCACTGTAAATAACTCTTAACAAGTGGTAGGAAAAAATGTTTACTTTTAAAGTTCATTGAATGTAATCAGCCGTAAACGATTTGAAATTACAAAATATATGAAGAAAAAATAAACAATAAATATTTTGAAATCAAAGAAAAAAAAACAAAATAAATATTTTGTGAAATGAAAGTGAAAGTCTTGAAGTAAATTGGTAGCCAAAACAAAAGTAAATTTATTAATGAATTTTTTTTTTTCGGAAAAAGAAAAAAAAACCTAAACTCTAATTACCTGTGGCTGTTAACACCCATGATAAGACAAAAAAATATACAATATACATGACTTTGCAAGTTATTTGCTAAATTTTAAGAAAACTTGTATTAATTAGCCAAAAATTGATTTTTGTTAAGACATTTTTAAGCGGATTTTGAAAAGTTGCAGTAATTTTTTTTTTTTTTTTTTTTTGTAAAATTTACAAACTTGATTTATTTTTGTCACTGGAAAATGTTGATTGAGTTTTTAAATTGTTTTTATAAATTTTATAACAATTTTCAATATTATTATTATTAATGGTTAGCATATTTTTATAAACTTTAAGGGACTAGAGTTGATAAGATGGAAATGGTAGAGGGTATTTTTAATGCAAAACTTGTAAATTAAAATTTTATCATCTCTATAAAAATAAACCATCCGTTGTAATAGAAGACAAAAATTAAATTTAATTCCTATTCCCTTAAAATTAATTTTTTTTAAATATCGCATGCAAAAAAAAATATATTATAAAAATATCGCATGCGATAAAAAAAATATTATAAAGAAAATACGACAATTTACACGAAATTTTGAAGTTTTCATGAAGTGTCAATATTTTTTTTTTTTTAATATTATAAACTAATTTGATATTTTATTAGTCTCTTAATATTAAAATTTATGATTTTTGAAAAAATATGACTTAGACTAAAATTCTTATGAATGAGTTCCGTGAGGGATATGGCCACTTTGTCCAAATCCTAACATCTCAGGGAATCAAACCTAAAACAAAATGGAGACTATGGACAAGGCTGCCATAATTTATAAACACTATATCCAAATTGTATTTATTATATGTATATTCGACTTGCAAGCAAGTACCTGAATGTGTAAACGGGGGTAAAAAAGTATTTTTGAATTTTATTAAAAAAAAAACTTCAATTCTTTTAAAACCCTGCATAATAAAACAAGATTCCTTTTTAATGAATTGTTTACAAAATAACTATTATTTTTATTCATATTTTTTTGTTAAAATTTTATTATTTCTATGGTATTTTATTTTATTTTTTGTGTTAAATTAGACTTCTTCTACTACGTATTGTTTATCCGATGGTTTTGTCGACTTGTGTATTCGAGTCTAAAGTAAACTTCAGCGGGCCTGAGTTTGCATGCGATCATATTGTATATAATAAATATTATTTTTATATACATACATCCATATGCATCTGCTTTAAAACTCAAAATAATATTGGGTGTATAAGTCGCAACAGATGACGTATCTTTCACAAATGGTTGTGAACCCTAATAACCTATATGGCCATTTGGTGCAAGCCGCCTCTTACATTAGAAACGTACGCTAGCCATTGGTGGATATTGATTATTTAAAGGCGCTAATCTCACGCAAGTATCGTAGGCAGTCAGAACTCGTAAGGAGTCTGTGCCACCCGGAAATCCTCTAAGGCTCTCCATTTGGAACCGCTGATTGTCCGCGACTGCATTTGCAACTGCTCCGTATATTTGCAGAGCCTCTTACTATGCGCAACCTGGGGACGCTCCCGGTAGCACCCAGCAGTGCTTCAGTAAGTTGAAGAATGAACAACCGACTTGAACAAAACCATAACTCTTATTTTCATGCACTGCCCATTCTACTGCCGACGATGGCCTATACTCTGAACAACATTTGTTTTGTAAAAATGTTTCACAATAATTATTATTGTGGTTATTTTTTTGAACTGTTTATGGTTTTTAAACCAAATTTTCATATTTTAATAAGGCTAAATGTCATTAAATTTAATTTTCAACATTTAATGAATTCAAATTTATTAATAATTTTTCATTCTTGACTGACCGGGGAATTGAACCCACGTTCACGGACAAGTTGCTTTGACATGTTTCGATAGTAACCAGACAATCACAATAAATGAAGAAATTTCAAAGAAAAATCACCCGCAGCATTTTTAAGTTATACATCCAATATACTACATAAATAATTTTTAGATTTTTTTTAATTTTTTCATCTTTATTTGATTCAATTTAAATAAATTGAAATCTATGTGTGAAAATGTATGTATGTAACCATCAGGCAAACATACAACAATTCATATTTAATTTTATTAATATTTATTGTCTGATATTTATTGTGAAATGTTTTTATTCAATGTAAGTATCTATTATTATTTTTCGTTTATAGTCAAATGAACACTAAAATTACAAAAAAAAAAAAAAAAAAAAATTTCAGAGCGATTAAAAAAAGTTATAAAACGATAGTTGTTGTAATTGTAATGTTGCATAGAGTTAAAATAAATAAAAATATTTGATAAATTTTAAATATCTTCGTATGTATTTCACTAATAACAACGTTAAATAATAACAATAATTGTGCAAGTTCAATTTTCTAAAAATTACAGTTCATGAGATCAAATATTTTTGTTGAGATGATTATGTATGTAAACGATGATATCAAGAAATTTTTTGTTGTTCAAAATCGTGCATTTTTTATTAGTTTAATTGTCGCCAAATATTTTTTTTAATTAATATAAGTACTCAATTATAAGACCTGTCGTAGAATTTTATTTCGATTTAATTTACAGTTTCACATCTTTTCGAAGAAGTACTTCAATTTAAGCTTATATTACCCAAATTTTAAATTATCCGAAAAATCATTTTTTTTTAAATTTCTGATTGCGTCTTATTGAATTTGGCACCGATATTTAGGGACTTACGCTTCCAATTTATGATTTTCGGACTTTTCTCGCTGACCTGGAATCACCACATCAAAACCGCTATAACCAATTCTCGACTACTGAAATCGATGGAACATTTTCAGAATAACTACTGAAATCGATGGAACATTTTCAGAATAAATTACGGTGAGGACTTTTTCTTGCAATACTTTTAAAATTGAGAGCAGCGTTGCCAATATTTATCAGCTTTTTGCAGTTTTTTTTAAGTGCAAAACAGTCTTGCAGATTTTCTTCTTCAAAAAACGGTTTTTTTTAATCACTTAAGTTTTGCAACTTTAATCGAATGATAAGAAGAATTAAATTAAATTATGATTAACACTTTATTCTAATGCAAAGCAATAAAGGATATGCCCCCTTATTCATAAAAAATATTTCGGTTTATAAAATGTTTATTTTGCGCAGTTTTGCCAATTTAGCATTTTTCATGCTAGATCCAGCATTTTTAAAGTAAGTTGGCATGAAAAAAACTGATTTAGGATGTAGCATATTTTTAATATTTTCCATTATTATTATGTTAAATACAAATATAAAAGAAAAAAACGGATGATTCTAACATTGAATATGTAATATGGTTAGTCCCCTTTTACAATGTGGAAATTGAAAGGCAGATAGACGAAGTTTGATGGCAAGGGTTTGAAGAGGTAGAGTGTGTAGTACATGACTATCTATACTAGACATTTTTCGTGTTTCTTTTCCACTGTTCGCAATTTTTATGTTTCTCAGATTTTCTCAAGTAAATGTAATTTTAGTATCAATGCCTGTTGAATATTTATCTCCGTCAATAGCAAAAAATGAAACAAATAACTTCTGTCTTTCTATTAATTTCGCGATTGTGAAAGGTTTAGGTAAGTTTAAAAGATCATACGAAAAATGCCTGCCTTTCAATTAACACATTGTAAAAGCGGACTTTCCCTTTCACTAAAATAAAAATACAAAAAAGGAAAATATTTTAAAAAATTTGTAATATCTATTCCCAAAAGTTTCGCAAAAATTGGGGCAAGCAACTAAAATTAAAAGAATGGGTGAAAGAAACAGATGACTTAAAAAAACCTTTTGCAATTACTGCCAATGCGATATTGTAATTAGTGGCCTGGAGCAACACGCAGAAACAAGAAAGAACAAAAATGCTACGGGCATAACTGAAAACAATCTATCCATTTCTAAAGAATTTGTTACAAAGTTCAGCAGAGGCGGCGTCAAGTTTATGGGCAGTGCATAGTTCGGTTGCACCTGTTTATCATCTGACAAACCTTTGTTCAAGGCCATATGACGCCTCGTCGCTGAAGCTGAAGACCAAATGCAGCATATTCTAAAAAAGTTTTTTCATATATACAGTTTTTGCAAAAAAAATATCGTAACATACACTGAAAGAAAAATGCTTCATATATTTAATGAATCATTTTCATAAAAAAATTTTCATTGTCTAAATGGAATTTCATAGTTATAATGAAGTCTTTTCGTTAAAATCGCTTAATTGGATTTCGTAATTACGTTAAAAATTTTCATTGGATATATGAAAACTAAAGTTTGTCCAAGTTTAACAAAAAATTTTAATTGGGCACTTAAAAAAACAATATACAAACATAAATATATTCATAAATTAATACAAAATTATAGTTTCCTTAAAAAAATGTTTAATTGTTAATAAAAAAATGTAAGATTTAATTATTTCATACATCTAATGTTATATGCCATTAAATTTATGAAATCAAAAATTTTTTTTATAAAAGCAAAATATTTTAATAACACAGTACAACAGCCAATCTGGGGGGTGAGAAATTCCAAGTCAGGGTGATGGTACTAGGTCAGTATAGTAAAACCCTCAAAGGGTTTGGCGTTCGTATGTGTCAGTTTTTTTTTATGACATTTTAAATTTTTTCCTTATCTTGATGTTTTTTTGTTTAACATAACTCGAGAACCACTTGTCCGATTTTGCTAAAACAAACTCAAAAAAAATTAGAATTACAATTTCTTTAATCCGTTCATATAACGTTTTTCTATATAATCAACAGTTTTGCCGGTAAAAATAAATTTGTGGAGAAAAAAAAATATTTTTTTTGCCTAAAAATAGGCAATATTTATTAAAATAAATTTTAATTTTTAGGCAAAAAAATTTTTTTTTTCTCCACAAATTTATTTTTACCGGCAAAACTGTTGATTATAAAGAAAAACGTTATATGAACGGATTAAAGAAATTGTAATTTGAATTTTTTTTGAGTTTGTTTTAGCAAAATCGGACAAGTGGTTCTCGAGTTATGTTAAACAAAAAAACATCAAGATAAGGAAAAAATTTAAAATGTCATAAAAAAAAACTGACACATACGAACGCCAAACCCTTTGAGTGTTTTACTATACTGACCTAGTACCATCACCCTGACTTGGAATTTCGCACCCCCCAGACAATAATCCCAAAAATGTTCCATAGTGTAATTGCCTTCATAAATTTTAATGTCATTATAGTAATGAAACAAAAACTTTCAATCCACTTTCAATCAACTTTGTTATTGTTGTTATGGACAATTTAATCTCTTATTTACGCCCTTAATTGAGTAAAAAACGTAGTTTTTTTATCCAAAAACTACACTGCCCCGGTAGGCTAGCTGGAAGTGAGCCAGTCTATCAGCATAGGTTCCTTTTTAATGCAATTTTTCATGGGATTACTATCAAAATTCATTGGAATTGCGAAGAAAATTCTTTCAGTGTATATGGTCTAATATGGTGAACTTTAATTGTTTAAAAATTGAGTGCAGCCTACGTCACACCTTTCAATTTATGTAAATTTTGACAAACAGTATATGTAAAAAACTATCGTGTGGCTGCAGGGTTACAATATTTTAGTAGATTGCAACGTAAATACATGTTAAGCTGAATTCACTATATTGAGAGCTTATTCCAACACGATTCACCCATTTCGAACAATATGTCTTGAAAAACAAAGCTACCGTATGAAATACTTGTGTGTAAACGAGGCGTATTAATTTTTGTTGTCAAATTTTTTCTTGTTTGGGATTGATATCCAGAGATATGAACCAAAATGTTTTTTTTTTTTTTTTTTTTTTTAATTTCCTAAGCTAATCCCGCGAAGCTCTATGCTTGTCTGCAGGAAATAAACCAGAGTCTCTGGCGGGAATCGAACCCGCAACCTCGGCGCTGATAGACTAGTTCGCTACCAGCTAGCTTACCGAGGCACACGACAACCACCCTAAAATAATTAATAATTCTGTTACAAATACTAACATAAATAGCGGCGAAATGCACATATTGATAAAAGAATTTGTACAAATTCGTTTTATATGTCTAGAAATCCTACCACAAAATTTCGTGAAGATTGGTCAATAATTTACTATAGACCCCATTTTAAGCCAACTCTTGGAAAGCACTTTAGTATGCTTAAAACTGTAATAAATAAAGTTTGTTCCGTCATAGTTTCGTATGACTAGAAATCACAATTTCAAATTTCGTGAAGGTCGGTCCATAATTTACCATCGGTTTCACATAAAGCCCACTCCTGAAAAATTCAAACTTTCGGTGGAGGGCCAAATATAGCACTCTTACTTGTTGTTTTATAAAAAAAAATCTGATGTCGGATGATTTGTCAGAAGAAAATTGAGCACGCTCTAATTGAAATTTTGTCAGACAACTTTAGGTCTGACTTTTACAGAAGCAATATTTTTAACAGGGCTGTGGAGTCGGAGTCGGAGTTGAAGAGTCGGAGTTGAGGTTTTTGTACCGGAGTCGGAGTCGAAGAACCCACAAAAACTAGCGACTCCGACTTTTTTGCATTAAAATTTTTCCAATATTTTTCAAAATAAAAAATTTTAGTGATTCATTTCTCCAATTCTTTTTAAATATCAATTCATATTTAAATATAATTTTTCTTATAATTTTATTTTAATTTGACATAAAAAAAAATTTTTAAACATAAATTGATATTTAAATAAATTTGAAATTGTGAAGTCAGAAAATAAGGACCAGTATACTTTTCATATCAAAAATTAAAAAATTGAGATAACATCTTATTTTGACAATTTATAAGAATATTTATATAGATTGTATCGAAGCATGTCCTTTTCTATGTTTTAATGTGACCTCAAATTTCTGTAACAAAAACCAGCGGGTTCCCTATTTGAATTTCGCTAACTTGGTGGCCACACGATCAAGTTTTGCCTTTCAATTCCATTCAATTTACTCAACTCTCTCATTTTTTTTACTAACACACTCACACTTTTTAAATTGACCACGAGATGGCTTTCAATTTCACCTTTCCATTTGTTTGGCAATTTACTTTCAATTTAACAGCTGATTACATGTTTGTCTTTATAAATTGTTTTTTTATGGCATCTTGAAAGTAAATTGAGTGCCACCTACGTCACAGCTCTCAATTTTTGTAAATTTTGACAAGCAGTATATGTAAAAGACTATCAAGAACAACTTGATCGTGTGGCCGCAGGGTAAGATATTGTTAATGAAATAGAGCCGAATTAAGGAATTTAAAAATTAAATTTGTAAAGATGTTGTTTTTTATTTATCGTATATAAACATATATTTTTGTAGCCATGTTCATGAATATGACTTGAAATCAGCTGTAGCTCCTGTGGTGAAAGCATTAGGTGAACTACATTTTAAGTTCCAACCTTCAAGGTGAATTATAATAGAATAAAAGGAAAAGGAACTCGGAAAAATACATGACATTGTTCCAGATATAATTCCCATCAATGTGGGGGTTAACCCGAAAAATGATTTGAGAATACTTTTATCTACTCACTTTAGGAAAAATTGGAGAGATAATAAAGACTTGCAATTTCAAATTTTGGTCTTGGACAATAATAATATTGAATTAGGAACGGAAAAATGCAATGGCGAGTTCTTGATGCCTTTAACGTCTAAGCCAATTGGACTTGGTGTTGTTTTCAACTTTTCTATATCGAAAGCTACATTAGATAGGACTTATGGAAATTCACACATCTATAAATTCTAACAGTATAAAAAACGTTTTTTGAAAAAGATGTGAATTGGTGTAGTTTATCTCTTCCCTGCAGAACTATTTTTACATTTTTTAGCCCTGTTTGCATAATTTTAATAAATTAATATAACCTTTAAAATATACTAAAGTTCAATGATCCCATACGGATTGAAGCAAAACTCGTTTCTTTCGAAAGTTCGTAACAAAACTCGTTCGTTCCAAAATTAAATCCATTATTTTTCTATATTTCAGTTGGTTTAAATTTCTCAACTGTTGAGTTATAAGTCAAGAATGTCATAACACTTTAGAATTAAAAAAGTTCAACTCATTTGGTCTATTGAATCGGGCGGTATATGTTTTTTACATTTTTTCCAAAATCCAAATAAAATATTTTGCAGCTTTCCTACTCATATGTTAGTAACTAGTAGGTTAAAGCTCAATGCCGCGGCACGTTAGAATTAAAATATCGATTTGAAATTTTTACAGAATCATTTTCTTGCTATATTTAACCATTTAACAGGTACTAAATTAAAAAAGAGTTTAAAGTCAAATAAAAACTAGTCTCTTAAATAATGCTAGGTTAGAGTAGGAGTCGGAGTCGGAGTCGGAGTTGAAGTCGGAGTCGTACTTAAAAAATTTCAGCAAAAGGAGTCGGAGTCGGAGTTATAACTATTTCTTAACGACTCCACAGCCCTGATTTTTAAGGTAACACACGGCATTTAATTACTTTGCAAAATTTAACAAGTCCGATTTAAAAAAAATCTGTCCTGTACGACAGGCTTAAGTAAATTCAGAACAACGTATTTTCAAATAAAACACAAAAGCCTTAAGCACCAACTATAATACGTATGAGCTTGCTTAATCTTCTGTCAAAAATTAAAAAAAAAGCTTCTCAAAGACATTAAAAAAAAACAAAACAAAAACCAAAGAACATTTGATTCCGTACGGAATGTGCGTTTAAGATCGCAATTTGCAATTTGCTTAAGCAAATGACAGTTTCAGGAATGTAGAAACGAATTGTTGGTATTTGGTTTAAGCCCTGATGTCGTTGCAAATAACACTTTTTGAGTGTTTGCAATTCTCATTCACTCTGCTGTTTAATTTGCTAATATATTTGGCTTTTCTTAAATATTTTGTTTCATAAGACTTTATAAAAAGTTTTCTTAAGTTCAATATGAGACACATTATTAACATGTATTCGCACAGTTTCTTAAGCCAGCTTATGCATGTATAATATATATAGTTGGGCCTTTAAAATTTTAAATAGTTTAATCCAAAAAATACTTCAAACTTTATTCAAAGTTAAATTATAATAAAAAACACGATTTTTTTAATAACAAACGGCCATAAATTTTTGCCATAAATATTTAAATTAAGAAATAAATCAGGTATGCATTAAAAAAACACGTTTTTCGAAATTAATATTCGAAATATTTTAAAAAATTTCAACATTTAATGTTGGCATAAAGAAAAACAAAAAAAAAAAAAAAAAAACGTAAAGAATATTAATTAAAAAAAAAACAGTTATTTAGTACATCACTTACAGCTTTAAATTTATAAAAAAACGCTTAAATTTATTAAATACATATTCATTCATACAATTAAATACAGCTTACTTTCGACTCTAGTGCGAGCGCTTGAAAACTGATCTATATTTTAAAAATAACTTTTTGTATTGGTATAATTAATTTGCATATGGGGCGTTGACTTCGTTTGTGGTTTAAATGGTAGAAAAATTAATACTCAATTTTTAGTTTTATTATATTTTGTTGCTGCTTTTTTTGTTATCTATTTTTCAGTTAATTTGTATACAATTTATTTTTTTAAATACACAAGAGTATTTGCAATAAAATTGTGTCATATTTAAGAGTGTGTTAATTAAACAGACAATTCGAATAATAAAGTTTTTTAAAGTAATTTTTTTAACATTCGTTTATGAAAGTTCAGATGTTTATATCTTGCAGATACATTTGGACGATTTATGATTAATGATTTAGATTGTTGTTAGTGTCTTAAATCGAAGACAATTTTATGAAGTCATTAATTAAAATTCGCATTATGTCTGTTTAAGGGTGTTGACAAATAAAACTGTGACAGTAAAATTGTTTAAAAGCTGACGGGTATGAGTGAAGTTGCCATACAAGGCGGAATTTTAAATGTTTTAATGAGTTTAAATATGGTGAACATATTGAGCAAAGAGACAGGAAATAAACAATAGAAGCAAAATGTTTAATTAAATTTTAAATCCTCTTATTTTAATTTATTATATTTATTATAGGACCTGCACTCAGGGGATGACCCTTACACTAATGCATTGCATTGTGTTGGAACTGGGAAAATAGGTTATGGGAAGGAGGATAGAGGGAGTAGTGTTTGTGAACATTCGAATTGACCTTATTCATTGATAAGCAAATAAAAAATTAGAGGTTAAATTTTTCATAACAGTGCGTTTTTAAAGGTTTTCTTTTTACGACATTGGCTATACTGTCAGACAGACGATTGTTAAAGCTGGCAGTCCAATTGTTATTTCTTTAAGTTCAGGCAAAAAGGTCTTAAATCAGAAATTTTTAATTAATAATAATTTAATTGACTTAATATATCACATGCAAATTATAACGATGGGAAGGAAGCAGTTGTCCTAGACTTCAGTTAATGAAATCTAACGAAAAAGACAAAAAAAAAAAAAATGAGTTCAACCCAATCATAAACTCAAAATGAATTTTTTTTGACTTAAGACCTTTTTGCCTTACGTCAAAGACTTGTGTACCATCACGACGAATTCCCTACAGGTGGAAGCATATAATAACCCTACCTTTACACATGCAAGTAATTACTTGCAAGCAGTGTATACGTATTATCAACGAAAATGTCGAAGAAAAATCTTATTAAACATCTTATTAAAAAAGGTTTGTTTTTGGTTACAAAAAACATTACCATGTTGAAAACATTACAATGTAATAACAAAATAAATTTAATAATTTCTTCTTTATTTAATTTTCGGTCCATCTTGATTTTATAAAACATGTGACTACAGTATTGCCGTAGTGCCGATATCATAATGTTACTGAGAAAATATTTTGATTAATAATTTTTTTTTTCAAAATGCTTAAAATTCATGATTAAAATTACCATTAAGATGCGTTGTTGTATAGTTGTGCTCTTTTATAATATTTGTTATTTTTTATAAATACACAGAAAATCCGCTATAAACATAACTTTAATTTTACTAAGTACTAGTAGATTGATACAAAAGTCATCCACGGCAACACTGTTTATTCATTTTACTTGCAGCAAGTGTCAAAAATTTACTTGCAAGCAAATTCTCTAGCAAGTTGAAAAATTTTATGGTATTAGTGAAAAAGTGTGAGTGTTTCGAACTTGCACTTGCAAGTGTAAACCCTAGGCAAAGAATACAAGATAATGCTTAATGCAGGTCCGTTCACCTTTTACACACATGTGTGACGTCACTCTAGCAAAGAAATTTAGATGTAAACAAACTTTCAGCATACCACATACACGTGTTTGTTCCCGTTTACTACTTTCACGTATAGATTTTCACCTGGAATTTTTACACAAGATTTCAAGGATACTTAATTTTTGTATCTAAAAAATAGTTCGGAAAAATTTAATCACTAAGTGTAGAACAAGAACTACTGGCATTTTCTTCATGCACTTATTTGAGTATTGTAAGAAACCTGTGCAAAAAGTATCATCTTAAACCACTTCAAATTAAAGTCAGTTCTCCCTCTACCAGCGAATAGCATAAGACTTGCATTTATTATTATTAGCTACACTCTTTCAATTGATTATCTCAAAATTAATGTTTTGAAGTTGTTTCCTTTTTGCAATTAGCGATTCAATAAAGACTGAGTTCATAACTTCAATGCTTTATGGTCATTCAATATGGTGAAGCTCAAGCTAAATAAAATCGACATTAATTTATTTAAACATTTTTTTATTTATATTTTTAGCATGTATATAAGAAAAGAATTGTACTTGCCATAATAACTATAAGAAAAGAATTGTACTTGCCATAATAACTCATTACAATTAATTTTCACTTCCATAATTACCAGAAATCTAAATTTACCTGCAAATAAAAAAAAAATTTAAAATATTTATAATCGATATTAAAGGGGTAATAAGTCTAAAGAAACATTGCATACTTTTGGGACTTTAAAATAAGTGCAAAAATGGTTTTAAGCGTATAGTGTTTTCTTTTCTGACAATAATGTTCCATGTATGCTACCATTTGCGCGGGTTTTTGTTCTATTGTAAAAAAATATGCAAAAGTGTGAGAAGTTATCGTTTTCCTTTCTAAATATGTTGCAAACATAAATGGCAAATTTGTTCCATTTCTTACCCCCAGTTCCCTACAGATAATATTGGACTACGTGGTCCATTGTGGCTT
Source organism: Pollenia griseotomentosa (assembly GCA_963931875.1). NCBI lineage: Eukaryota > Metazoa > Arthropoda > Insecta > Diptera > Polleniidae > Pollenia > Pollenia griseotomentosa. Next base: position 168,027,654 of record OZ007562.1, on the reverse strand, counting down.
AAATGGACTACTTACAACATGGTCCAATCTACTGTTATATGGACCATGTTATAAGAAATTAACATGCAGTGCTGCCAACAACTGCATGATGAATACTTTTCTATAGTTTACAGTATTACACATTGGTAGTCCTGATGGTGTCCATTATTAATTGTTTATTTAAAAGTGAAAGTTTGTGAAATTTGTGAAAAAAAGGTAAAAAAAATAAAAATACCAAGTAAATATATTTAATAATAGCAATAATAGACTACATGGCATAAAAGCCATAAAAGGCGATTAGTAAAAAATGAAAAATGCTTAAACTACCCCTTAAGTGTACTCCATACTGTAGTGACATGGAGTACTTTTAAAACTAGCCCAATTTAGTACTCCATGGAGTAGTTTAGGGACTTCTTCGGTGGGTTATATGGTTCCCTCCTAGGACATCGTAATGTTAAATGGACCACCTTTTACCCATATATTTGGAGTAGTTTTGGACTACTCCTACTCCTTTATGGACTACTCTTAACATGCATGTATGTAAAAGCACTACAATGCTACACTTAAGTTTATCCATGCTATCATCAGTGGTTGACTTACAGATGCCAAATTACGAGGCCAAGAAGAAGCATACCTTTTTCAAGTAGTAGTTGTGATAAAGTTGTCGTGAAATAAAGTCGTATTATCAAGTTGCATATTACAAATATTTAAAGTCGTAAATTACTTAAAGTTGTGTTTTTAAAGTTGTTAGAAAACTAATGTTAATTACTAAAAAGAAGTTGCTTTTAAAAAATAAGTTTTCTTTAATTACTTAAAAGCTTTGAGCTTAAACATTATTTTAATATAAACCTTTAAATCTTTAAAACTATCGTGAAATATAAAATTCTTGAATAATAAATCGAAATATTACTAAATCCTAATGAACTTGTATAATATTAAATAAAATATAATTAAAATCAAAACTCCAAGTTTTAATTTTTACATTTGGGGGCTCAACCGTGCCTTGCCTGATTGTGTAATACATTTGAGAATCGGTGGTCAGACCTAATATAAAAACCTAATCCAAGTCGTTAAAGATTATACAAAATTAAAACAACAAGTCGAAATACAGTTAGAATAATATCGGAAGATTTTATGCATTACAGAAACACCGCAATATAAAATTTGTATGTATAATATAATATGAAGTTATCAGGTATTGCGTTGACAAATAAAGTTTGTATATAAAAAATGTTTAAATGAGTGAAAATAACGGCAATGAAAAAACAAGAATATACCAAACAAGATCAAGAGTGAAAAGTGTTAAAGAGCAAAATTTAGAGGGGAAAAACTGTAAGAACGAAAAGAATTGTTTTAACGTAGAAAATAAAGACCAAAAAAATTCTCTCAGTTTGTGTCAAGGAATGCAAAAAACTGATTCAGATTCGCCGCAGAATCTTGGTGGAATAGATAAAATAGGAAAATCGTATTTTGAAAATAAAGAAAAAGAAGAGAATAAGAACTCAAACTTTGAAAGTTACGAATTTGCAAACCAAAACAAAACAATGGCTACAAATAATAGTGAATTAACTGATCTTATAAAATTACTTACTGTTAAAATAGAAAATGAAAATAAAGATAAAAATAAAGTAAATATTTCGGTTGAAACCTTTTCAAAAATTTTAAGTGATTTCGATGGCCAAAATGTACCAGTTGTGCAGTGGTTTGAAAATTTTGAGCATAATGCAGATGCCTATATGTTGAATAATCAACAAAAGTATGTACAGGCAAGAAATAAGATAATCGGTATTGCAAAACTTTTTCTAGACTCTGAAACAGTTAGTGATTACGAAACTCTGAAAACAACTTTAACAAATGAATTTGGTAGAAACTATGATAGTGGTGAAGTGCATAAAATGTTGAGAGAACGCAAAAAGAAGCCGTCAGAATCGTTTCACGAATACATGCTTAACATGAAGAAAATCGCATCATTAGCTAAAATCGAAGAATGTGCCGCTATTAGATATATTGTAGACGGATTGAACGCAAAAAGTGTATTTAAACAAAATTTATATGCTGCTAAAACGTTTAAGGAATTGCGCGAATTGTATGATATTTATGAACATGCAAATCAAAGTAGTGTGACGGACATACAATATAAACAAAAACCTACAAATAATGTAGTAGTTAGTAAATATCGTTGTTTTAATTGTGGCTCAAAAGAACATAAAAGAAGTGAGTGCAAAAATGAGCCAAAATGCTTTAAATGTAACAATTTCGGGCATATATCAAAAGACTGTTCAGACAAAAAAGATAATGCAAAGAATGTTAATGTAATAATTAAAGACTGTCGGTATAAAGTTGTTAAATTCGAAGATATTGACATTAATTGTTTGGTTGATACAGGTGCGGACGTATCAATAATGAAAAAAAGTGTTTTTGATAACAAATTTAAAAATCGCGAGTTGTTACCTAGCAAAGCATCGTTGTCCGGACTCGGTAGTAACAAAACAAATCCGTTGGGTGTGGTACGAGGAAAAATTAACGTCGACGGTGTAGAAAAACATCATGAATTCCTAATTGTTCCAGATAGTTCGCTAAAAGTGGATGTCTTACTTGGCTTTGACTTTATCAAAGATTTTGTGCTTTTCTACAATAATGGATACAAATTTCAATATAGATGCAATACAGTAGACAATGAAGAATTATTTGTTTATAACGTTGAAACGGATGAAATCGATGTAGACACAAAATATGAAACTGTTGTCAAAGATTTAATTAAGTCATATAAGCCGTCATTAACGAAAAAAGAGTGTCCAGTTGTTATGAATATTATTCCAAGTGTGAATATGCATCCTTTTCGCCAGTCACCAAGCAGGTTACCAATTCAAGAAGAAACTGCACTTAACAATCAAGTCGATGAATGGCTTAAAAGTGGTATTATAAGAAAATCTTACTCTGATATGGCAAGTCGTGTGGTAGTGGTTAAAAAGAAATGTGGTGATTATAGAATATGCATAGATTTTCGGCAGCTGAATTCTATGGTCCTAAAAGACGCTTTTCCGGTTCCTATTATTGATGATGTGCTGTTAAAACTAAAAAACGCAAAATTTTTTGTGACGTTAGACCTAGAAAATGGGTTTTTTCATGTGCCAGTGGCAGAAGAGAGCAAAAAATTTACTGCTTTTGTTACCAAAAGAGGATTATTTGAATTTAATAAGGCGCCCTTTGGATTCTGTAATTCACCCGCAAATTTTGTAAGGTATGTAAATTTTATTTTCCAAGATTTGATAAACTCTGACGTTATGGAGCTCTACATCGATGATATTGTAATTTTCGGAAAATCATCAGAAGAATGTTTGCGTAAGCTTAAATTGGTGATGTCGACGGCAGCTAGCTACGACTTAAAATTTAAATGGGTGAAATGTAAATTTATGAAGACTCAGATAGACTTTTTAGGGCATTACATCAAAGATGGAAAGATCTGGCCCGGTGCAGCTAAAACTAAGGCAGTAGAAAAATTTCCTATTCCAAAAAATATTAGAGATATTCAATCATTTCTAGGATTGACTGGGTATTTCAGGAAATTTATTCAGGGTTATTCGCAAATGGCTAATCCACTCACAGACTTGTTAAGAAAAGATGCCACGTTTAAAATTACTGAAAAGGAGATCAATGCCATTAATATGTTGAAGCAAGCGCTAGTAAAAGAACCGGTTTTACGCATTTATGATAGAGAAGCAGAAACAGAGCTACATACAGACGCATCTAAAGAAGGTTTTGGTGCGACGTTGTTCCAGAAATTTGAAAATAAACTACATCCAGTATTTTACTGGAGCAAAAAAGCTTCTGCGCAGGAGGGTCGCCTACACAGCTATATTTTAGAAGTAAAGGCTGCTTATCTTTCACTTAAGAAATTTAGAAATTATTTGTTGGGCATACATTTCAAACTAATAACTGATTGTACAGCATTTAAGCAAACAATAGCAAAAAAAGACTTGCCTAGAGATGTGTCACAATGGATAATGTATATCCAAGACTTCACGTATTCCGTTGAACATCGTTCTGCTAACAGGATGAAGCACGTCGACTCATTAAGCAGATACCCAGTTAATGTATTTATTATCTCCTCAGAATTAACGGCAAGATTTCATAAACTTCAGCAGGAAGACGAAACTATTAAGGCTATAACTACTATATTAAAAACAGCACCATATGAAAATTTCAAGATTAAAGGTAACCTGTTGTATAAAAATGTTGATGGACACGATTTACTTTTTGTACCAAAACTAATTGAAGTTGAAATTATTAAAGATGCACACGAAAAAGGTCATTTCGCCCTTCAGGCGACAATGCATAAAATTAAACAGCAGTTTTACATACCACACATGGAAAAAAAAGTATCACGTATCATTAACAACTGCATTAAGTGTATCATTCACAATAAAAAGCTTGGCAAAAAAGATGGTTTTATGCATTATATCGAAAAAGGCGACGTTCCGCTTCACACGCTGCACATAGATCATTTAGGTTCAATGGACTCAACGGCTAAGCAATATAAGTATATATTGGCATTGGTTGATGCTTTCTCCAAATTTGTGTGGCTATTTGCAACAAAAACCACAAATGCTGAGGAAGTCGTAAAAAGTTTGAAGCTGTGGACAGATACATTTGGAAGTCCGATTCGAATCATTAGCGATAGAGGTTCAGCTTTCACATCGCAACTGTTTAAAGATTTTAGCCAGCAAAATAGCATCGAACACGTATTGACGACAACTGGCGTACCGAGGGGCAATGGGCAAATTGAAAGAATCAACCGTACAGTTTTATCCGTTATAGCAAAGCTCTCATCAGAAGACACTACGAAATGGTACAAACACATTGGTCAAGTGCAAAAAGCAATAAATTCTTGTGTGAATACTTCTGTGAAAACTTCTCCGTTCGAGCTGATGTTTGGAGTTAAGATGAAACTAGGTTGCAGTAGTAAAATAATCGAATTGTTGCAAGAAGAACTAATACAGCGTTTTGATGAAGACAGACAGCAATTACGCTTAGAAGCAAGACAGCAAATTTTAAAAGCACACGACACACAAAAACGAAATTTTGATAAAAACAGAAAAGTGGCGATGATTTATACAGTTGGCGATCTTGTAGCGATAAAAAGGACACAATTCGTATCGGGAAAGAAGCTTGGAAGTGAATTTATCGGTCCCTATTCGGTTACAAAGGTAAAACGAAATGATAGATACGACGTTGAAAAAGCTGCTAACTTTGAGGGTCCTATACACACATGCACTAGTTCTGATTATATGAAGCCATGGAAATATATTGAAGGGTTGGATGAGGAGTTGTCATCTGGGACAGATGATTTTCAGGATGGCCGAATGTAAAAGCACTACAATGCTACACTTAAGTTTATCCATGCTATCATCAGTGGTTGACTTACAGATGCCAAATTACGAGGCCAAGAAGAAGCATACCTTTTTCAAGTAGTAGTTGTGATAAAGTTGTCGTGAAATAAAGTCGTATTATCAAGTTGCATATTACAAATATTTAAAGTCGTAAATTACTTAAAGTTGTGTTTTTAAAGTTGTTAGAAAACTAATGTTAATTACTAAAAAGAAGTTGCTTTTAAAAAATAAGTTTTCTTTAATTACTTAAAAGCTTTGAGCTTAAACATTATTTTAATATAAACCTTTAAATCTTTAAAACTATCGTGAAATATAAAATTCTTGAATAATAAATCGAAATATTACTAAATCCTAATGAACTTGTATAATATTAAATAAAATATAATTAAAATCAAAACTCCAAGTTTTAATTTTTACATGTATGGACTAGTCTCGTTATCTGCAGGGTTATAACTAAGTGTGAGATAATACCCTTTTTTGCATCTGTGTTAAGTACATTTTTATGCAAGAAACTATTTTTCTTATTAACTTTTTTCTTGTTTTTGCGTACAATTTGTGTTGTATTGTGATTTATGGTTATATTGTGACGGATAAAAAAACTTTTTGTTTTTCGTTTGTTTTACTTTTATTTAGTTATTATTATACACGGTGATCCAAAAGTAGGGGGGGGGGGGGGGTAATATATGCAATTCTGCTTTGTTAGGCGGCATTCATACGATGATTTTACAACATATCTTCAAAGACGAGTTTTAGTTTATTTTGAAAAAACAGGAAAGTGAATTTACACCGAAACTCATACAAACATTTTTTTAAAAAGAAAAATAAAAAAATTAACAATTGTAGTATAAAAAAACAAACAATTAACACGCTCTTAAACAAATTACACAAAAAACTTTAACATAGGAGCACAAAACTTATCGTAACTCATTCTATTAAGGGTAATCACGATGGTCATTGTGCAAATTTGCAATTTGTAAATTTGAATGCATATTATGATTGATCGTGAGCACACCAATTTTATTTTTTGTGCAAATTTGCTATTTTTCTAAAAATTTATTCTGGCAACACAAAAAACTTCTGGCAGCACTGTTAAAAATCTGCATTTGTTTACAATTATACACAAGCAAAATAAAATAAATTTTTTCTTTTTAAATTATTTTAATTTAATTCTCTATTTTATATTAAAACCCACGACAATGTTCAATTTATAAGTTTCCTTAAAAAACAATATGGCGCTTTATATGTCAAACGTTTTTGTTTACATTTGTTTGCAACTGAGCAAATATGCACTACTAATTTTGCTCATGGTTTTTTTAGTGCAAACGAAGTAAAATAGAGCAAATTGCAAATACGTACATTTTGTTGTTGTTTTGTGCAAATGTGTGTATTTTTGCACGCATTTGCATCGTTTGCACACTTTGCACTACCCATCGTGATTTCCCTTATTATAAGCAGATTTTTGTGTATTTAGGTGTTTAACAAATATAACGAAGACTTGTATGCTGAAAAAAGTAAGTCTTTTTTATCTTAAATTGCCACAAAACTGCCGATTCCCAAACGATTTTTTTCAAATTTAAAATGTTTATTACCATTATTTTACTTATGAAAAAGGGACATAATAAAGTGATTAAACAAAATTTGGTCGGTTAGTGGTGGGCTTTTTTCTAACTGGAATTTTTCGTATATTAAGTAAACTGGGGTTTTTAAATTTTCAATCGGTTTTTCTGAAAATTTAACTCCTTGAATTATTCGAAAAAAATCGAATAATCGATCAACATAATAAGAATCCCTGGATAGCCCAGTGTTATCAAATCATTAAATTAATTATCATAATAATAACTTAAAAGATAAGAATAAAAACTTAACAGAATAACAACTTAATGGCTTCATCTGTTATTTTCAAAAATTTTTTAACAAAAAAAGTCTAAAAAATGTTTAATAATAAAAAACATTTGTCACAACAAAAGAATGCATATGGCAGTAGTTTTTTTTTCTTTTTTTTTGTTCTGAAATGGATAAAAATATACAAAATCATAAAAATGCTTAAAACGATAATGACCTAAAAAACTATTTTACGCTAAAAAGAATGAACTGAACAGAAAAAAAAGAATAACTAGAGCATTTTACTTAACAACAACAGAACATACTGACGGACAGATCGACAATGGTGCAAAAAAATATATATAAAAATCATAATATTTATGTTGATTGTCTACATGTTCATGATACTGTGATGAAAACTATTGTGACAATTTAAAAACACAATAAACGAAATTAATTTTTTCGTTTATTTTTTCTTTCGTCTTACAAAATAATCGTATTTTTAAGATACTAAGCATATTCAAGTATCTTTTGGATACTCATAAGTTTTAATATAAAAGACAAACAATCAACACATTATACAAGAAAATAAAAAATACAATAAATAATAGACAAAGATAAAGATCTTTCTACAAAGGTTTGATAACAAAGACTTTTCTAACAACATAATTGTTTTTTACATTTTTCTTAGTAAACACTGTAAAAAGACCTTAATGAAAAATGTTATTATTATTTTTAAAATTCCATTTTTTTATAACAAAATACCTTTTCGGTACGTCTTAAAAGAAAAACTACTTGAAGAAACCTTTTTTAAAAAGAATTATGTATTTAAAAAAGTACATATGACACAGTATAACACTGTTTATTATACCCATACCACAGTAGTGGCGTGGCTTCTTCGCGAAATAGGGTCTTTGTGCCCATAAATCATCTTATTATGTTGTTATTTAGATTGAAATTGGTCTAAGCTTCTTTTAATGCAATCTTAATCATCTTACCAAATTGTGTTGGAATCAGTCCATATTCTACTCCCATAGCTTTTAATGCCATTTTTTTTTTCTTAAAAATTTATATGGCGAATGTTGGTAAATGTTGGGCAATAGCGATATCTACTATGTCATGACAAAACGTTGTGCTGCCTCAAATCACTCAAATCACTTAAAGGCAAAACAATCTCATATAGATGAGGATATCTAAATTATAATATTCGGCACAAAGAACTTTTACATGAATTTTAGCCTCATAACATAATTTTGTTCTGTCTTGTCCCAAATAGGGTAGAAACACTTTCGAAATTTTGTTTTTAAATACTGTGGTGTAGGGTATCATATGATTGCGCTTGATCGACTATACTTCCTTACTTGTTTTAAAGAGTATTTTTTTATTCAAAAAATACTTAAGAAAATGTATCTGTTTCAAAAATAAAAAAGCACCTTTTAGAATAAGAGTACCTTTTAGAATAAAAGTACCTTTTAGAATAAAAGTACCTTTTAGAATAAAAGTACCTTTTAGAATAAAAGTACCTTTTAGAATAAAAGTACCTTTTAGTATAAAAGTATGTACCTTTAAGAATAAAAGTACCTTTTAGAATAAAAGTACCTTTTAGAATAAAAGTACCTTTTAGAATAAAAGTACCTTTTAGAATAAAAGTACCTTATAGAATAAAAGTACCTTTTAGAATAAAAGTACCTTTGAGAATAAAAGTACCTTTTAGAATAAAAGTACCTTTCAGAATAAAAGTACCTTTTAGAATAAAAGTACCTTTTAGAATAAAAGTACCTTTTAGAATAAAAGTACCTTTCAGAATAAAAGTACCTTTTAGAATAAAAGTACCTTTTAGAATAAAAGTACCTTTTAGAATAAAAGTATCTTTTAGAATAAAAGTACCTTTTAGAATAAAAGTACCTTTTAGAATAAAAGTACCTTTTAGAATAAAAGACCTTTTAGAATAAAAGACCTTTTAGAATAAAAGTACCTTTTAGAATAAAAGTACCTTTTAGAATAAAAGTACCTTTTAGAATAAAAGTACCTTTTAGAATAAAAGTACCTTTTAGAATAAAAGTACCTTTTAGAATAAAAGTACCTTGTAGAATAAAAGTACCTTTTAGAATAAAAGTACCTTTTAGAATAAAAGTACCTTTTAGAATAAAAGTACCTTTTAGAATAAAAGTACCTTTTAGAATAAAAGTACCTTTTAGAATAAAAGTACCTTTTAGAATAAAAGTACCTTTTAGAATAAAAGTACCTTTTAGAATAAAAGTACCTTTTAGAATAAAAGTACCTTTTAGAATAAAAGTACCTTTTAGAATAAAAGTATCTTTTAGAATAAAAGTACCTTTTAGAATAAAAAATAATAAAAATAATATTTAAAAAAAAGAAGTAGAAAAAAAAACTCTTAAATAAAAGTAAATTTTTGATCAAAAGTACCTTTATAGGAATTTATAACATTTGTATGTACGTAGGTAATGGTTCTGGTTAAATGGTAATGGTTAAAATGTGAGTAGTTTTTGTTGGAAATTACTTTAAAACTAGTTCACTTTCTGTAAATAGTTGTTACGTGACTATTTCAAACCATTTAATTTAATTTCCACTGTTTTAAAAAAAAATCTAATAAGAGAATAAGACACGTAAAGAAACTAAAAATAAGTTGGATCATATAAATAAAATTTTTGACAAAATAAGCGTAATAATTACAAAAACAGAAAAAATAAGCTCTGTTTCTTTACTTTTTAGTTAAAATTCGTAAAAATGAAAGTAAGAATAGATTTCTCTTACAAAAAGGCAAAAGTAAGGGGACATAAAAAAAACAGAATTGTTAACACAATAAGTTTTTTTAACACAAAATATTTTATTTAATTAAATATACTGTTTTTTACGCACTTTTTAAATTCTCTTAATGAGCACCACTTTTTTTGTTTGTCTTTTTATTTTGTTTATGCTTTAACAACTCTTTAATCATTTAGATAATTTGTATGAAGAAAAAGTCTGGGGTGCAGGGCTTCCAGATTTGACGATTTGATGACATTTTGACGATTTTTTTTCCAGAAATTAGCAAAGTGCGGATTTGCGGTTTTTTTTTCTAAAAAGTGACGATTTTTTTCAGTCTCCAAAGTCTGAATAAAACATTAAATTTTCTGATAGTTTTGTTTTTTAGTCTTGGAATGTTTAACAGCCGTACCGTACAAGAGCGGAAGGCGGAACGTTTTCTTTGGCTTAGCTTTTACCCTAACATGCCATATCAAAGCAAGGGCGTCAACGTTGTGTCACGAACAGAAGTGATAGCTATTTTGTTTAATAAAACCCACAAATTATAAATAGAAATAGAGATTAAAACGCTAGATTGACCAAAAAATAGCTAAATTGCCATTATTAATTAACAATAGCGGAGAACTTCTTTACTAAACGAGCTGTCAAAATCGATTTTTACAATTGCAAAGCGTTTAGGCCGTTCTATTCAAAAACTAGAAAATGCGTGCCGCTGTTGTTTAGGTACGGCTGTAATATGCAAGTCTTAAGACAATCTTTGATTATTTTCAGAGTACAAAAACAACAATGTTACACTTTGTTTATCTTTTACGGCTCTCTGTATAAATCATATTTTCAACAATTATACGGCAAGGATTTCACGAGTTGTAAGAGAATATCTACATGAGTCTCATACTATTCTTGATTATCTTTACCCACGTCTTAAACGATTTCCACAACGATTGAAGAAGCGTATTTCCTGTGCTATGGAAGAATCTCACTCGTGCAACAGTTTTTCCCATGTGAGGAATCTTCTACGATTAAAAAATGCGGTCATCGACGATCAAAGACGCTTTTCATGAGACTTTCAGTAGCTCTTACACGAAACGCTAGCTGGGTATGAAGTAATTATGTTTTTGTTTGAATGTTTTTTTTTCTATAAAAGTCGAACAAAAATTGTTTAAAAAAACTAAATTTTAAGTTGTCCGATTTTTTTGATGATTTTTCGAAACAATAAAGACGATTTTTTTATTTTTTCTTAGGAAACTGACGATTTCCTCACAAATTTATCTGGCAGCCATGCTGGGGTGTTTTGTGTAAGGAGAAGAAGAATTTAATTCTCTTTCAAACCCGCTCACATTCAAATAAATTTAAAGTACAGGAACGCTTTTTGTACAAATTGGGATACCAAGGGAGTAAAGAAACAGCCAAACTTTCCAATTCAACAATATATTATAAAAAAGCAATAAATTAATTTTTTTGAGTGATTTTCATACAAATTTTACTACACAATCACTTGCCTGTTATTTAGAAACATCACATAAAATATACGTCTAAGAGTAACTACATTTTTGAATAAAAGTAAAATTTTTTTAATTCAAACTGCACTGTTTTATTTTAAATCGAAGTTAAAATTTATTTAAGTTAAAAAAAAACTTTAAATTAAATAAACCAAAATTAAAAAAAAAAAAAAATTTATGGAAGCCAAAAAAAAATTGGGCTTAAAGTGATTCAACTCATTTTAGCAAGTAGTTATTTATTTAGTACGCAATTTTAGTTAAAAGTAAAACATTAAAACTAAACTCAACCTTGAAATGTTTGCTAAATATTTGTCAACTGTTATATATTGTTTAAATAATCTCAAAATGGTTAAAAGAATAAAAAGTTTATAAATGATCAGTTAAGAGGTTATTTTGACATTTTGATTTGTTTTTTATGTAGTTTTACCAAAAATATTTTTACAAATTTTAAGTTAATTAATTGTAATTTAAAAGATTTTGTTATTCGCGCTTAATTCCCAGTTTTTATTCTTGATAAAAACACTTGAAATTAATTGTTAATGGGATAAGCTATTCCTATGCGCATTTCACTGGTTGCTTAGGCCAGATCATCAGGAAACTTCATCCATTAAGATTTTAGAAAAACTAAAGATATTAAACCAAATAAAACTGTTAAGCGTATAAGAATCATAAGCAACAGTTCTACTTGTAACAATATCAAAGTTTAAACAAAAACATAAACAATAAACAGTGTTTTTGTGTAAACTTTGATATTGTTTTATTATTCATTAATTATTAAAAAACAAGGAATAACAAGCAAAAAACAAAACAATATTCGAGAATGCAGCTTAAGCTACTGGCAATAACCCTTTAAGTACGCCAAACTAAATGTTGTTAAGACAATTTATACATAAAAGTGGAATTGAGCTGCCACCAGTGTTGCCTTTAGGATACGAAAGATACATTTTTCGTATCTTTTGACTACTTCAGGTATCATGTATAATCCTGACATTTTTCGTATCTTTTGAATCTGTACGCAAAATATGCAGAAATAAAACATTCGAGAATTTTTAGCGAACTTAAACTTATTGAGACTGATCATCGTAACCGACTTAATACTAATACAATAGCAGCCAAGGAGCATAGACTAAAATGTGAGGTCAACTCTACAACAACACTGCTTCTGTGGCCGGATTGTCAAAAATTTTGCTAGTAAAAAACGTTAGTTTACATAAAAAATTAGTTTGCATACACATTTTGACATGTCGACCGCCGAAAAAAAACACCATATGTTGACTTGACCCCACCTTCTAGTGAATTCGCCTTGCTAGCAGCTTCAATAATGGTGAAAGAAAACATTAAGGGGTTGCAACATACGATCCACGATCCATCGATGATTACTTGTAGTGCGAAATTGTTCTGAGGAAATATGAACATCTTTTTTATTTTTATTTTCAGGAAATTTATATGAACGTTGATATAATCGCCTTAATGTAAACGCCTTTACTCGTATATTAATTTTTACAAAAATTAGTTTGTTTTGATAACATCCAAAGATAATAACGTATACATTATTTTAAAGTTTGCTTACTGTATTTTTTTAAAAATTACATATGTACCTAATATTTATGACTTCAATAAATATAAAAATGAATTTATACGATATCATTTTCACAAATAAAATCTAGGAATTTTTATTTCTCCTGGTGAGTAACATTTATTATATGTACATACAAACAAAAAAGTGCATAGAAAATATTCCCGAAAAATATTGAAGGAATAAGACCATTTAAGTATAAAAGCTTTCGAGGATTGTAATTTGACTTACACAGAAAAAATTATTGCTGAATTATTTTCAAACAAACGCTTGTTTGAAATTTTTTTTAATTTTTACAAATTTTTTTACTGATTCAATTAATATTTTTGTTTGATTTTTATTTTAGCCAACAGAAATGTTGACAACTATTCAAAAATATAATAAACGCGTTATTGGCTTCTAGTTTTCATAATTTTGTATGAAATATTTAACGCTCTTTATTGTTGTCGTGTTTTTGCATTTTTTTATTTGACCGTAAGCAACACTTCTTTATGTGAAATATAAGAACAACAAAAAAAAAACACATACAGTCTATTTTTGGACGCTTTGAAAAGGTACAACTATAAGAAAGATGATAAAATAGCGTGGCGAGGTTTGTAGTAAAAAACAACAAAGACAATAATAGGTAAAAAACGTTTCACTCTTTTTAAACAACAACAACATTAGAAGAAACAAAATAAATTTTTTGTTGGTTTCAAAGTTGGTAAAAAAGAATGAAAAACAAAATCCCGTATTCAATTTTTTAAAAATGTTTAGTTAAATACCGACATCAAATAAAAGAAATAAAATGATGACAAAAAACATGTCGAGTCGGTCTGCTGCCAAGGAAAGGATACAGAACAGTGAGTGAAGAAGAAAAACATTGTGTGAACAAACAAGACTTGGTGCAAAAATTATTCCAACAAAAAAATGTGTCTCAAAGCCAGCCGGCGCCGCTCTGCTCTGCCTTCATCTACTTCTACAGTGCTTGCTTGTGTGCGCGTCATTGCTTGTGCAAAAACTTTTTTGTTTGATTCAGCAAATTTATTTGTTTGAAATTTATATGATTTTCAGTAAACTATTTGTTTGATTCCGTTAAATTATTTGTTTGAAAAAATCAGTGTTTTTTTTCAATAAACGAAATGCAAATAAATTGTTTGACTATGCGAATTTGTTCGTAGGACCGATTTCAGACAAAAAATGTTTTGATTCTACAAATTTTTTGTTTGAATTGGAAAAATAATTTTTTCTGTGTAGAATACACATTACAAAATCATTTTCTTCAAGAATTTTAAAATTTTTTTCAAAACGTATCTTTGGGAAAAAGTGTATCTTTTTGGAAACTAAAATGTATCTTTCTCAAAATTTCACTTGCAACACTGGCTGCCACATCATATTATGTTTTTACTTTTATATAACAACAATTGTTTTTGCTTAAATAATTGAATAAGAAAAAATATAATTAAAAATAATACAATAACTTTCCTTTTTTCGTCCACTTTCTTAAACACACTTTTAGAAAACAGTTCAATATAAGTAGCTTGCTGGTTATGCGGCCATTTTGTATAATTGCTTACATCTGTAAACCATATGGTAATATGGAAAAATTTTCCGAAATGGGTGAACGTTCTGCAGAACACTCTCAGTAAAAAAATAATTCTCCGGACAAAAATATTGTTTGGTACGCATGGATGATTTCACCTTAAGTGTAATTAAGCTAATACATCTATACATTTAAAAGTTTACGTGGACAAAGTTTTAAGGCTCAGAAAGGCGAACGTTGCTGTACCGTATCTGTACTGTATCAATCAGCTGTTAGCTTTTTGTTATATGCAAACCAATACAAAAGCTTACCGAAATGTAATGTACCGTAGTTGCAACGTACCATTCTGTATAAAATAGAATTTCATACCGTTGTTACGTGACATTTGTAAAACAGTGATGGGCGGCTTGTATGTTATATTGAATGCGGGTATTTTTGCTCTTTTTTTTGTACTTTTTTCAGTATAGCTATGGAATTGCGACAAAACAATTTACAGTACAACATACATATTTCCAACTATACATATATGTACATATATTTAGATGTATAAAATAAACAAATGCATACAATGGAAATGTGAAATATATAAAAGGCTTTAAATGGTTTCAAAACCTTATTTGGTGTATGCACATTTACATTATATGTTTTCTAAAAATATATATGCTGAAATACAAATTTGTTTATTGTAAACCTATATTATAAATATTCACCCCTATCGTGGATAATTTTTCCCTTGTAATTTTTCCCCTTTTCACATATTTGCGATCATGAACAGCTCCCATGAAAAAATTTTATTCAAAGGAGAATAATAACGTGAAAAAATGTTCACGGGAATAAATTCCCCTTATCGTGAAAAGTTTTTACCCTCGTAATTTGTTCACATTTGCCTTAGATTTTCTCAATTTATTTTTGCTAGGGAATAGAACATGTATGTTAGTAGTTCCTCCTATAAATCGAATATTAAGGGCTAGATCCGTTAATAAGGTACAAACCGATATATTGGTTAACAAAATGCAAAACAACAGGTTGATTGCCGCCGGATTTGTGAAAGACGTGGTGGCAGAATTTTGGAAAATATTTTACTACATAAAATTTAAAAGTGCATACTAATTACTAAATATTTAGATTTATTATTTTTAATCAAATATTTTTAAACAAAAATTTCAATGATTTTTAAATTTTTCTAACTTTTCTTCTTTTTTACATTCATTGGAACTGGTAGCATGAACAATTTTTCACATGAGATTCACGATTGCTTTTTTCCCTTCGGGGGGAATGAAAATTTCATGGGAACAAAAATTCCACTTATTATTCATGATAGGGGTGATTAAGTTATTAACGTTTTATACATACACAAAATACTGTTTTAATATCATTTAAATCATTTGGTACTTTTTCTGCACAGCGGTCACCATTTAAACATTTTTGATTCCCATCACTGTGTGTATTGTTTTATGTATACTATTGCTTTTTGTTTATGAATGGGAAAACATATGACACGTTTTTAAACGTTCTATAAGTGCACTAACGTGCTTACAGTACGGTGCGGTACATTACGGGTACAGCAACGTTTGCCTAACTGAGCCTTTATTAATTTGAACGATTTCGTTGGAAACCGCAAAGAAGTGATGATAATAAGGGTTTTCACGATGGGTAGTGCTAAGTGTGCAAACGATCCATTTGTGTGCAAAAATACACACATTTGCACAACACAACACAAGACAAAATTCATTTCAATATGCTTGTATATAAATCCCCGTCTACAACTGACATAATTTGCTGTTATAACATGATGTTTTTTTTTGACAAAACATATCTTTTAAAACAAAAAGTACTTTTTGAACCAAATAAGACTTTTTAACAGAAATTAAATTTTTTTAGCAAAGAGTTCTTTTTTAACAAAAGCAGTTGTGTAGAACAAGATGTATTTTTATTTAAATGGGAAGTATCACTTAAAAAATAATGTTTGCCTTTTTTCTAAAGCACCCTAAAAAAGCCAAAGACTGTCCCATAAAATTTATCCGAAGTAAGGCTGGAGAGCTATTAAGACAAGGAAATAATGGAGAGATGGCGAGTCTATTGAATTATTAAATGGAAGTAGCAATACAGTGTTAGTCGAAGAATATATAATTCCAGAAGATGATAAAAACCCGGGACAAATCTGAAATGAAGTTCATTAAAGCTGCTGGACAAATTGGTTAAGCTCCAAAACTTCTGAAATATATGGACGAGGATGGAGAAATTTTGCTACTCAAAGTTATCAACGCTGTATCAATATGTTACACAAAGGAACAACGTGTTTTTATTATTAAAACATTTAAAAATGGCAAAAGTTTTCTAGATGTAATATAGAACAAAATTCGGTAGAGAAAATGCTTAAATAAAGCTTGCCCTTAAGCTGATGATAACAGAAGCAGAATTGATCAAATTAGTGGTCGTTCCACCGAGAATGTAGCTGCTGTGAGCCGAAGTGTTAAAGAAGATCCAAAAACTTCTATTAGTCAGCGTTGGCAGCAGTTAAACATCAAAAGATCCACATTCTTCAACATTTTGCACCGTGATCTCCATTCAAAGGTGTAGAGTAGACTGCCACTTAAAAAAAAATCTTTCAGCACCCCACAGATCGGTTCCTTTTCTCAAAAAAGAAATTGCTGCGAAATTTTATTTAATTCGGTTGGGGGGAAATGGCGCCTCAAAGCACCCTAAGTTTACTAAAATCAGCATTTTTGCACAAAAGTTGACTTGAGCTTGAATAACTCAGCTATTACCCATTACTCATAAAAATGACATTTTATTAAATGAAGGAAATTTAACGCTGAATAATTTTGCCAGTTTTTGATTATCTCCAACCGTTTTCGATTTATACCCCCCAAACAAGATTTGCGCCTTCAATAACTTAATTTGCAAAACGTTAAATTTTGTGTCATTTATTTTATTACGTATGTAGGTATTTATAACAATGTATTAATAGTTTGTATTGAGTAACGTGTAGTTGTTGCAATCAGGAAACCTGCGGCGATAATCTTGAACTACTTGTAGTATATATTGTTTTGTTCTTCATTTGTTGATAGTATGGAACTATAATCTTGTATCAATTTAACCCCCCTTTCTGCCGCATCATTCACAACTTTTATCGTTTTAATTTTTTTTATTGCCTCTTTATAATTTTCATCTACTTCCCACTCAGAGGGTGGCTTTTTTAAAAAGTTTATATTTATATTAAATCTGGTAAAAAAATTTAATATTGTTTTCGAAACAAACTGTTCGATGCCCTCTTCCAGGATTTCAGAAATTGTTACATTTGCCTTTTTATCATTTTGTTTAGACGATGATTCTCTATTTAATCTTTCCACCATTTTCGCCTTAGTCTCCGAACTTACGCTTGAATCAAAAAAGGCAAAGGCGACAACTTCTGAACCTAAATACCAAAGATGCCTACAAAATTTTTCAGACGCTATTTTTGAGATTTCGCTATCATATTTTGCATATTCGTGAAGCTTAATTAAAAAATTAAAATCCCAAAAAGGTGTTTTTATACGTTGAAACCAATACCATTAAGTTTTTGAGCCGTTGAAACAACTTCCGAAACATCCCAGCGGGAAAACTCAGAAGACCTTCTTACTTCAGGCCTTTTTAAAGGCCTGCTTAAAAGATTTTTTGATTCAATTACTATTCTTATCTAACTGCTAAAGAAGGCCTCATAGAAGGCCTCGGCTCTTTCGTATAAAAGATAAGATACATCTTCCACACTCGCTTCTATGAGAAGGGAGTAACATTTTTTGTATTGTTTTTTTGTACAAGCAAAAGCAAAATCAATTTTTTTTGGTCCCGTTACCCTTCTTATGTACCTGCTGAAGAAGCGAGAGCGGAAGGCCTTCTCCGCAATGACAACGTGTGTAAAAAAGATATGAGTATGGAATGGAGCAAGAAGGCCTTGTACATCCAAAAGAAGTGGTACAGAGGCCTTCTAGAAGGCCTTCCTACTCCTTCTTTTTCCCGCTGGGATAGTGTTCAACAGAATTACATTCCACCAACTGTATTGAGCACAACTTACGTAATAGCCCAATGCGCCTGTCTAGACCAGAATCTTGAAACAAACGCTTAAATTTTTCGAATATTTCCTTTGCAGTTACGGCTTCTTGAATATAAACGTACTCAAATTCATTTATTGTCGCAAAAATAAAGTTCCGTTATCAAGTAAAGCACAACAACACTTTTGCAAAAACAAAGTACCGTAATCGGCAGCGTAGGTAAGTTCAAACTTCAAAACACTTTTGTAAATTCTTTGTGTTTACAGATTCTAAGGGGATATCTGCTTATTAGCCTACCTACATACCTACGTAATAAAATAAATAACCCAAAATTTAACGTTTTGCAAATTAAGTTATTGAAGGCGCAAATCTTGTTTGGGGGGGTATAAATCGAAAACGGTTGGAGATAATCAAAAACTTTCTTTCTTTATTTATTCAGCGTTAAATTTCCTTCATAATGTAATAAGTCATTTTTATGAGTAATGGGTAATAGCTGAGTTATTCAAGCCCAAAGGGGCTTTGAGGCGCCATTTCCCCCCAACCGAATTGAATAAAATTTTGCAACAATTACTTTTTTGGGAAAAGGAACCGATCTGTGGAGTGCTGAAAGACAAATTCACAAAAACAAAAAATCCCATATGCGCTAATGGCAGTCTAGTGTAGAGTATGTGTGGTTTAAACAGGAAGGTGCCACTTGCCACACAGCAAGAGAAACAATGAATCTTTTGAAAGAAAAGTTTGAAAATCGCAAATTTTTTTCGTAGGGGAGGAGTGAGTTGGCCACCAAGATCTTGCAATTTAACACCTAAAGACTATTTTTGTGGGTTTTCTTACAGCAATAATCCCACAAAAGTTCAAGAGCTTAAAAACGACACTATCGAGCAGATATCAACCAGTGGCAACAGTTTATAGAAAATCGTGCTTGATTGCCAACGGATCTTACGTTATTTCTCGTCGACAATTTTGTTCAAAGTTCATTTTCACTTAAACGGCCACGTCAACAAACAAAACTGCCGTTACTGGTCTCCAATAATCCGCAACCATCGATTGAATTATCAAAAGCCATTACATTGCCCCAGGGTAACTGTTTGGTGTGCCTTATCAAAGCATGAGATAATTGGACGAGTTTTTTTTTCGAAAATTCTCGAAAAACAAGGCTCCGTTTTGAACAGTGTGTTCAACTCGACGGAAGACATCTGGATGACATACTCTTTAAAAAATATAATCCTCATTTCCGTTCTATCGTTTAATGTTCTAAAGCAAACTTTGTGTCAATTATATCGTTTTTTATTTAAGTTTGAAAATATAAATCTGCTACCAGACACCCTGTATTAATTTAAAATGCTAATAATCTCTACAATGAAATTTTGTATAATAAAAATTACTCTACTTGAGTTTTTTTTTTAATTTTAACTTGAATTTAAATTCAATATGCGTATCGATATCGCTAATATTTCTTTTTGAGAATCGGTATCGTATCGGCAAAAAAGCATATCGTTACATCCCTAGTTCATCCGATCACTTAAAATAAAAAGTATCTACCTTTTCCCCCGTTTCCCAGTTTAATACTAGTTGTCACTTTTTTCTCTTAATGAAATACAATTATTTCACTGCTTTGTGTTTTGTTTTTGCCTTAAAAATTATCTAACAATTAAAATCAATAAATTATTAACTCTGTAATGTATCGCTTGAGTCTCTGTGTTTCGAGCACGTGTTCAAATTTGCATATTGTATTTTGTGTCGTGCTTTTTTTTTTTTTTTTTGTTTGTTTGCAGTTTTACGTTTCGTTTGTTTGTCTTGAAATGATAAATCACTGAAAATACTTTAAGTGCTGTAATCCAGAAATGTCCACCAATTTAACAACTTCAAAACACGTTAAGATTTCATAGTGCAGCTGCATTTTAGAAAAAAAAAGGTTTGCCTCTACTGATTTTAAATGGATACAAAAACAGGTTTGCAATTTTTCTGTGACGAATTTATCTATTAAATACAAATGTTTTCATTGTTTTGCTATTTTTCACAAAACGTTCCTATTGTTGTACTTAAGAAAAAAAAGTTAATAATAAAATAAAAATATATTATAACGTTTATTACTCAAATTAGCAAAAATATGGAGAAAAAAATTTTAATTTTCAGAGAAATATGTCAAGTTTGTTTATTGGCTTAAGAAAGCTCTTTGCGAAATTAAAAGAGTTGATTTAAAAATTTTAGTTTAAAGGAAATATTAGTGGCTTTTCATAAGTTGAGAGGTGTGAATGATTTGTAAATCTTACATAAAAATAAGCTTTGTTTAGATTCTACTTTCTACACTTGTATTCTTAAGTTGTTAAATTTTTTAAAAATTTTAACATGTTTCTAAAATTTCCTTTGCGTTTGCTTTAAAAAAAATTTTAATTCTTATTTGTAAAACATTTATTTTTTGTTAACCTGCCGTTAGCAAAAGTCACATTTTACCTTAAACTTTCACTTCAATGTGCTAATTTTTAAATGTTTCTCAGAATTGACGGCTTTGAAGAAAAAAAGTTGAATTCTCTTCTTTTTTTAAAGAAAGTGATAAACGTGAAAACTAATTGTTTTAATTAAGTTAACACATATTTTCTTATATAAAAACCGTATTAAACGAAAAATAAAATACAAAAGTTTAAAAAGGTCAATCACTTAAAACAGAGCAACCAAAAT
The DNA here is from genome assembly GCA_963931875.1 of Pollenia griseotomentosa. Lineage (NCBI taxonomy): Eukaryota > Metazoa > Arthropoda > Insecta > Diptera > Polleniidae > Pollenia > Pollenia griseotomentosa. The sequence continues at coordinate 168,006,391 of OZ007562.1, read as the reverse complement.
ATGGGTAATTCCAAAGTGTTGAACGTGACAGTCGTACGCATCAAAAATGCAACAACATTTTAAACAACAAATATTTTTACGTTCTTTTAACCCTTAAATTATAGCACTAAGAAAGCACTATTATCTATGCTAAAGTTTATGGGGGGCGCGATTCTAGGTCAAAGATAATGGCAAAAGAAGTAGCGGTTCGAACGTGAAAAAAATAGAAGTAGTTTTTGTGGCCATGTATAAAAAGTTGTAGTTCAGCGAAACCTGGCACAATTTTTTAGTCAAACTACTTTCAGAATTTTACATAGCAATGTAACATTAAAATGTCTTTGGTTTGGTTCCAAAATCGTCTGTACTATTTTTTGTTTAAGCTAAAATCTGGTTCGATACGTGACAATTCGAACGTGAAATTTTTTCCACAATAATTTAACTGAATAATGATTAATACAAAATAAAAATTTACCGTTAATTCGAATAACATATTTCTCTTCGAACTCTTCCTTAGATTACAGACCATGTAAGAAATTTTTTTTGGAATAATTTTCATCAAATATCACCTCTTTTAAGGAAGATAATATTAAAGAAAATATACAATAAAACATACTCACAAATAAGAAAGTACGTTTGCACAACTTTGCAGTCTGATTGTTCATCTAAGTGAACAAATTTATGGGTAAATTTATAAAATTAGTAAAATCTAAATATTTCTTCATAACAATTTCGTAAAATAATCAGATTTTAATAACTTTTAAATTTTCGGTCACGGTGGACCATTTGGCGGAAATGCCCATATGTTCTTTTAAAATATCTGTGGCAATAAGGTAAAAGTGATTAAGTCTATATTTTTAGTTTTGTAGGAAAGCAATTTAAAACTTTATGCTATGTTCATATTTGCAGAGTTACTCATCTCAAACGTGATTAAGCTCTTATCACACCAACATCAAGATGATTATCCATACATTTAAATCATTTCATTAATAACCAAAAATTTACATAAATACTGCAAAATGGGGTGTACAATTTAAGAAATGTAGTCTTCGAACGTAAGTATTTTGAAATACAGAAAAATTTTGTAAGATAAAAAAAAAAAAATAAAGAAGAAATTTCTTCGACTTAACTCTAACCTTTTTGTTTTTAATATAACAAAATTTTAGTTAAATTGATTAAAAAATTAGTCAAATTTACTAATATTGGGAGTTAAATATTAATAAGTTTGAAGAATTTTTATTCATATTAACTTATAAATGCAGTTTTTTTTTTCATTATTCAAATTAACTAATAAAGTTAGAATATACGAATCATATTCTTATTTATATTGAATAATTACACTGTGCTAGTTGCAAAATTAGACAAGCCGGGCACATGGCGTTTTAGCATACTTCGGGTACACTGAATCCAATGGTGCCCACCGTTTTTTCAGGTTAGCTCTTGTTTTCGAGATATACCTTTATTTCGAAAATGGAGGAGGTTGCACAACATATATTCGCGTAACTCAAAAACGGTTTAGTTTATTCAAATTGCTAAAAAAAAACCGAAATTCCGCAATAAAATTTCCTTTAAAAAAATTACAACTGTTTTATGAGCAGGCGTTTTAGAAACATAATTTTTTTTTAGAAAAAAAAAATTATTTTCTTATCAAAATTTCGAAATTTTTGTTTTTTAAAAATTCATAAAAAATTGGAAAATGCAGCTAGGCTTCTAATTTTTTTGCAGACAATACAACTCTGTCATTATTTCGAACGAGTTACGCAGTACGGTTTAACTTTCGAATCGGAAATTGCTTTCGAAAAATTTTGCTTTTCGAATCGAAATACGCGGTAGCCCCCAAGAACTTGCAGATAAAGAAAATTTATAATAAATTCCAAAAATCCATTGGCAATGAGTTCCTAAAGGCTTGTTGATTTCAAAGTCATCGAAATAAAGAAAAAATGGATACATATTTTGCTAGACTTGTATCTATTGAATTTTTTCTTTCATAAATTTCCGATTTTAAAATTTGTGTAGCAACCAGGGTTTTCTTGATATAATTTAATTCTGGTCAATGTTTTCCTCAAAACATAAAGTTTTTTGAATTACCTTCTGAATTGAAACTGAATACGTAATCCTTTACTGTTGACGTCATCATAAACAACATCACCATGGTTCGTTATTGGTCTTACAGATTCGTCAATAGAGATTTGAATACAGTCCTTCAAAAAATCATTATGTTTTAGCCCCTTATTCATTAAATAATTTGTCTGGCAAACATAAAATGGATCAGAGATGTGATCAATAAGTTTCGTTAAGCCAACCTTTGCTTAAAAATCAAGCAAAAGTTAAATGCATGTTCTTCGAAATAAAATTAAATGAAAATTTTCGCTTCGGAAAATATTCTGAAACAACAATAAATAAAACTTAAATTTGTTTTTCTTTTCAATATAAATTTCTAAACGAAAGTTTTTTTTTTGGTTTGAAAAACTAAACTTTTAGTTGTCTTTTTACTAAAATTAAATCGGTAGATTTAACGAAATTTCTTCAATTCTAAGGGCGTTAATTTCATAAGGCATTGTTTTACTTTATCTTCATAAATTATTAAGTGTATTCAATAACAATTCTTCAAATCTACAACTCTTTAAAGTATTACATGTCATTAGACAGTTTTAAGAATTTTATTCATTCACAGTAAAACAAATTAGTTAATCTTAACAAAATTTTCTCAGCTCTACATCCATTAAGTTATAATTATAACATAAATTTTCATATTACAGAATTCGAATGCCTATTCTAACTTAAATTACAATTTATAAAGCTTTCATACTTTAATATCATTTTTCTTCAATATTTTCCAGGAATATAAAAAAATTTTATACCTTTACGAAAAGTCTTCATACATAAAAACTAATATTTATTTCTTAATGTTACTAAAAAATTTATCTGGGGCCTGATTCTGGCAGTCGTGATCGAGTACTTTCTCGATTCGAAAGCAATTTAATATCTTATTATTTCAGTCAATACTGAACGAATCGGAATTATTTTGTCAGTGTTATAAAGCAATAATTTGAGTTTCACAATACTGAAAAAATAATTTCAATTCGTTCAGTATCGACTGTAACGACTGCCAGAATTAGGCCCCTGATTACTTTAGCGAATTTGTACTCAAAATAACAGTTTCGAGGAATTAAATTAACAAAATTTGGTTAAATAAATGAATAGAGAATTCAAATTAACATCCGTTAAGGATGCTTATTTAAATATTTTTATGTGTTGTTCCCATAACATTGCGTTACTACTGGTTTATTACTATTTTAACAAAATTTTATTCATATACACAGATTTCATTAAAAAAAAAAGTTTAACAAAAACTATGGCGTAGATTTGAAAAAAATTTTTGTAGTTGAATAAATTTTGATTTTATTTGAGGAAAAATTAATATGATTTAACTATTTTTTTAAGTTGAGGATTTACTAAATTTTTAAGTTTATATTACCGATGAAAGTAAGCCGAACAGAAATTAACTAACAACCCCACAAATTTAAGACCTACACTCACAATATTCTGTACGTAAAATTAACTGAAATTGTAATATAAAATAAATGAAAGTTCAATTAAAAACCGGTCTACCTATTTTTCATTTATTTTTAACAAAAAGTTCATTTAATTTTTACTGTCAAAAATTCAACACCATATTCCGTAAAATCAAATAAATATTCAGTTATTTTGTAAAATTTTATTGTCAAAAATTCAACACCATATTCAGTAAAAACGATTAAATATTCAGTTATTTATTAAAATTTTACTGTCAAAAAATTGACCCCATATTCAGTGAAAACAATTAAATATCGATATGGCTTCGCAATTATTTTACTTTTAAAATTTGATGTATTTAACTAAATTATTTTAACAAATAGAAAATGGGAATTGCTAACACAAAACAAGCAATTCATTTTTTATAGATAAGTAAAAATTAATTTTTGGTAGTAAAATTATATAAAATAACTGAATATTTAATTGTTTTTACTGAATATGGTGTTGAATTTTTGACAGTAAAATTTTATAAAATAACTGCATATTTATTTGTATTTACGGAATATGTAGTTAATTTTTTGACAATTAATTTATATAAGATAACTGAATATTGATTTGTTTTTACGGAATTCGCGGTTGAATTTTTGACAGTAAAAATTAAATGAACTTTTCGTTGCTTTAAATTACATTTTTATTTACTTTAACATAAAGAAGAATTTAACTCAATCAACGGACAATATTAACTGCAACTGAAAATCCGTATTAATATGCCCTTAGTTTTTTGAATAACTGTTAGAATCAGTTAAAAATAAATTTGCTTGGAATTTTAAATGTTTATTTATTTAAAAATGACTGAACGGAATATTTCTTAAATAAACTACAGTCCGTTACTGTAATAATATTGTGAGTGTACCCACGATTTGGATTAAAAACACAGTCATTATGTAATCCCCGAAGGTCTCTCATCAAAAAACAGTACAGGACCCATAAAATCTTAGGGGCTTTTGGTTCCTTAAGCACCAGATGTTTTCATTATTATGAAAGTTATTTACGGGAATACAAAATTTATCATTAATACGATTTCTGTATGACGTGCTAAATTGCCAATTTTTCATATTTGATAAATACACTGAAATTTATTGTTGAGGGAAAGCTAGCTTCTATGCGCATTTCACTGGTCATTTCATGATTGTTTTAAGATATGTGCAGTGCAAACAGTGGAAAAGGCAAGTTTTCAGAAACTGTTGGGAATCGTGACTCCATATTTGTGGAAATAATGATGCCTGGAGGATTTTTCTTGGATTTTTTCATTCCAAATACTGTATTTATACTCACACCACAATGGCAAAGCGGTTATTATGCGTTTGTGCTGATGTGTGTAACATATTTAAATATTGGTCCTTTAACTACCTCAGATTAACTTCTTGAATCGATCTTGAGATGTCCGTCCGTCCAGCTGGCTAATGATGATGATTTTAATTGTAACAAGAACCAAAAGCCTATTGGAAATGCAGAAAATCGGTCTAAAATTTTACATAGACCCCATACATCATTACAAGGAATACAGTGTTTGTGCCCATTAACCATATAATTATGTTGGTATCCAGATTAAACAAGCGGATACCCGGCGTGTGCTACTAAGTTCCCCCTTCTTGTAGTCTCATTTTTGAAAACATTAAAAATATATATGGGCATTTCCTGGGGTCACGAACGTACGTTCATACGCTTCAGATGTACAAATAATATAGAAAACAAAACTTTTCCTAGCATTTTTTTGCGATTCGATAGCATTTGGGTAGCTCTATGTTCAGCGCAAAAGATGGATTTCATCGAGTTTAAGTTTTCATAATGATAGTTACAAACATGTGGTCACGAACGTACGCAAAATGGAAGTCAACTTTGTCTGACAGTAGTCAAATGTAAAAATTTGGAATATGGAGCGAAATATTCAAAAGTAATTAATTTATTTTAAAAGTTTATTAATGTAGTTCTTTATCCAGATTTATACAATGAAATATCTATATTGGTTTTTGTTTAATTGTCTTAAGTACCGGTCGTGAACGTGCGGGTTGCAAACGTACGATTTTTCCCATTTGTTTTTTTATTATTATCACCAACTTTTTCCCACAAATATCTTCAAATTTCATTAACAAACAACTAAAAACTCAATTTACAATTGATTGTAATAAAGAGTTTATGAAGAAGGAGTGCAAACATAACACATTTTTTCATCTAAAATCTATATAATAAAAATGAAATGTTGTCTGTTGCTGATCGCATAACTTGAGAACGGCTTGACCGATTTGGACGATTTTTTCTTTAAAATGATCGCCATGGTCGAACTTAGGTTCATACGTACTTTTTTCGAATTACCAAAAATCAGAAAACGGCTCCATCGATTTGACTAATTTTTTTTTCAAATGTTCGTGTTAATCCATTTTAAGTTTTCATCGAAAGAAAAATTTACCACGCCTACTTTTACGCCCACTTTTTCTATTCATTTGACCGATTTGGACGATTTTTTCTTTAAAATGTTTAAAATGGTTTTTAAGGAAAGAAAATATTTCCCCGACCACTTTTTTCGATTTACCTAAAATCAGAAAACGGCTCCATCGATCATTAGTAATCAGCTACCGAGCGAAGCCGGGACGGCCAGCTAGTAATTATATAAAAGTGTCTTCTGAAGTAGCTTAAAAAGAAAATATAAACTTTTCCAGTTTCCAGCCCAATTTCCTTAAGTAAAACAGCTGAGATATGCTATGAAACCGTTCTTTTATAAAAACAGACTTTTTTTTTATAATAATAATAAACAATAAAAGACGATGATTATCAACATTTAATTTTTCCATCCTGGTTGACCATTCTGAGGAAAAGCCCATATGTGTCTACTTAAATATGTTTAAAATTTCATTTAAATCTGTTGGATAGTTTCGGAGAGGCAGAAAGGCCCCTTTACTTCCCTCGTGGTCCTAGTATTGAAAATATTTAAAGTCTAAAACCATCTTCACAAAATTACCTTTCTAATGAAACCGGTTTGGAGCACATCGGTTCGGGATTAACTGACTATACTTTCTTCTTCATTTTATTACTGATATGACCGTTGACCCAGAAATTACCTTTAAGCTTTCCAATTTGTGTTTTTTTTTTAATAAACTAAAACAAATTAGTCGGGATTGTAAGAAAAGATAAGCTCACTGTTTGTTGTTGGTGTTTGGTTTAAGCTTAAATATTATTACGGGTAGGACTTTTGATTGTTTATACTTAATTCCTATTCGCTTAACAGTTTTATTTGAATAATATCTTTAGCTTTTCTAAATTTTTTGGATGAAGTTTTCCTGATGATCTGTCCTAAGCAACCAGTAAAATGCTCATAGTAATAGCTTATCCCACTAGCAATAAATTTCAGTTTGTCAATAGTAAGAATTGGGAATTTAGCACATTATAACTAAATCTTATTAATGGAATTTTTGATTCCCAAGAAAACCTTTGAAAACAAATTTAATTTTTATTATGCAAATAGTCTTAGGAAGTAAATTTTCAAGAAACTTATTAAAATAAAAGTGAAGGTGCACTTTGTATAATTAATATTCCATTGCTCTGCTAAGGCTAATTTGTATTTTTTGAATATAAAGTTTTAATTTTAAAATGAATAAAGTTAATTAAATTTAGTAATAAAAGACAAATTTTACCAAAAAAAAAATATTTTCCATGTCGCTTTAAAGCGTTAACACTAGGGTTTTAATTATTTTATTTCCCGTTTTCCCGGGATTTTTCTTGCGGGATCCCTGGAAATCAAAAATTCCTCATAATTTCAGAAAATAGCTATTTATACTTTGAAATTTAGTTTTCTATTCTCTAAAAATTAGCATCTGTGGATGGGTTGTGGATTTGATCAATTACAAGAAGTGAGTACATGTATTTAAATTAATGTCTCCTGATGCAATAAATCTACTAAAAGCAGAATGGGCAGTGCAACAGTTGATAATTATTACATTTAGTGAAGTGAAGAGTTAATAAAGTACATTAATTCCAAATAAGATGCAGGCAGTAAAGTTGCATTGTCCATGAACAAGTCTTAAAAATAGGAGATACCTTAACATATCGCTCCTTTATCGCAACATAGTCATATCTACAAAAACAAACGATCTTGGCAAAATGCGATTAAAGTTTTCAAAATGTACCGACTTAAAGATATATTTTGCTATAACTTCAGTTCAGTTTGAGATATGACTATGATCCCTGCGGGAAATTTGTGTCAATTGGTCCAACAGACTGGTCCTGGGATTTGTGAAAACAGAACAAGTACAAAAAGAAAGGACTCATGGCCAGTGAAAGAAGAACCAATCCCTTAACTGGTTTATGAAGAACAAAAGGTAGAAAAAGTAATGAATTACAGTACAGTCTTCACCGGTGCTGTGACACATTTTTTGGTACTTTCTTAAATTTGGTTCTTGAATTTAATTTTAGGACTTGTTTTATTGAAATAATACTACATTTTAGTAATAGACATTAAGCACGTTCATTGAGAATAGATCTGTGACTGGTCAAATGGTGTCAATTGACCGCCTCCAATGACAACCCCATGTAAAAGTGATATTTCTTATTCATATAAAGTGTTAGAACTAGAACCGGTCCCTACCACCAAAGACCTATCACGGGCCTAGTTTGGTGTCAGTTCGCTTCCCTCTAGGGATGAAATGCAGAAGCGATATGTTTATTAGATGATAAACACAAATTTTCAATTTCAATTTGTGTTGGTTTATACCCGTGAAGTGCGGGGAAACCGAAATAAAATAACATTTTGGAAACTCGTGTAAGATACTACAACATACAACTTGAAAAACACATTGTCCTAAAGATTACAAATGGACCTATTAAAATAAAAAGGTTTGTAAGAAGCAGTCCGTTTGATGCTTTTTTTGCATAAACCTGGATATAGACGTTGCTTATAAAAAAGAAAAAATTGCTTCTGATTGTGAATCCGAAGCATGCTACAACGGTGCACTTTTAACTATTTATCCAACCTCGGTAAAAAATGAACGAAATTTTTAGGAAACATGATAATTAGTAAATAAAATCAGGAATATACTTTTTGACGACTTACAAAGCGTTTTGAGTGTGTCAGAATGTTATTTCCTAAGCCATTAAAAAATGTTACATATTTCTTTAAAGTATTTTATATATTTTATTAATAAACTTTTTGATCTCATATCTTGAGTACCTCAATTTTTATTTTGTTTTTATTATTGTTTTATGAATTAAATTGTTATGTTTATGTTATCTTTTTATCTTGTATCCAGAGCATAATAATACTGAATAAAAGCATAATAATGGGGAATAAAGGCGTGAGGTAATAATAACTCAAGTTGCTATTTCAATCTTCAATAAATTTTTTAGTATTGAAACATTTCTTTTACTTTCTTTGTAAACAAGTTCCCTTACGTTTTTTTTATAAAAGTTTTTTTCATTAATTCATAACAAAATTTACTTTTTAAAAAAATTTAAAAAAATTTCCCGCTTTTCCGGGAATCGAAAAAGTCCGGGGAAAAAAACTCTAGTTAACACAGACCATGAATATTTTTTTGATTGGCGTTGTTGAAAAAGTTTAGTAAAAAGATTATTTTTTTTGTATAAATAGACTTTTATTCGACCTTTACAAAATTTATTATTATTATTTAATTAAGCTTGAGGTCTTTTTTTATATAAAAAATATATTAAAATTATTTCGGCACTCCGTTGTGTGCCTTCTTCAGGGTTTTTCTTGAATTTTTGACAAAATTAACAATTTTTAACATATTTAATAAATATAACGAAAAATCAAAAAACAATTTTCAATTAAATACAAAAAAAGACCTCAAGCTTAATTAAATAATAATAATAATTAATTCTTTTGTATAATAAAAAAAAACAATAAATTTGTTTATATGTATTAAAAAAAAACGACAAAAATTTTAAATTTTGCCAAAAGTATATACTTTAATTGAGTATATACTTTAATTGTGTGGCGAAACATTATTAATTCTAAAATATAAAGGGTGGCGCAGAATGAGCTATACGGTTTAAATTGTTTTAGTTTCTTTTTCGTTTATGCGTCACAAAAAGTGAGGACTAATTCAAAAGCTGAACTATTTTCTTCATGATTAGAATTGGATGAAAGTAAATAAAACTCTACATCACTAATTAACTAAAATTACTGCTTTAAGTAACTTACTTTATTGGCAGTGTGCAGTCAAAGTTAAATAATTTTTGTGCGTCAAATAAAATTGTGGGTACCGTGTTTAAAATTGAGAAATTTCGATTGCTAGTATTTTGTATTAAGTGTTCTAAAAGTAAAATTATTAAAATGAAACCATCACCTTCAGATATTTAAGTATCTACTAAAAACATTTTGTTTTGATAAATGTTTTAAAAGTATTTGTAATATTTTTTTTAAAGTATGAATTCCACAAATGGGGTATTTTTGATATAGACATTGAGTTTCAAAAATTTCAGGGTGAGATCGGGCAAACAAAAAAAAAATGTATACTTCTAAAAACTTCATAGATATATCTTTCATTCTAGGGCGGGAGTGGTGCAAATTTTGTGTTTTGTATTGGGTTCGACCTGGTTTAATGTAACATGTATGTGAGACAGGAAAAAGAATGTCAATTAAAGGCATGTCATAAAAGGGAGTATATTAGATATGTACCAAGTTTTAAAAAAGTATTACAAAGATAAAATGAGCTGCATATTCCAAGACTGAAAAAATACAAGGTCCAACTGTAAGGATTTGGAAAATTTAATTAATATGTGTGATTTAAGTACAGACCATAACATTGTAGAGATTTTTTAGGTAGAAAATTTTTCAAAATTCGCAAGTTGAATCATGAAAAAATTAAAAAAACAATAAGTTAATAAAATTTTTTACATAACATTTAACTTATTTTCATCACTGTTTTAAATTAAAATGTCTCTAGCACAAGGTTTCACAGAATTTAAGAAACCATCAGGGGAAATAACGATTTCTTATATGTTTTGCCATCACATATTTTTAATTTATTAAATGTGAGATTGATTAAAACTAAAGCGGTCCATCCATTAACAATATTATTGTTAATGTTATTCGCCATATTATTTCTATATTGCCCTATATTATTCAATAAGGCTGGGTTTTTGAGATCTCAGTTAAACTAGGTTTAGTTAATCTGAATACAGATTTGTGCCGTCAAAACCAAATTTGTATACAAAATTTTGACGGAACAGCTTAGTTTTGCTTGAAACATTGGTATTTAGTAAAATACATAGAAATACACAGTTTCACACTACGTTAAACTAAGTTTAAACTTAATCAACATCTCAAAACCCCGGCCCAATAGTTTCAATTAAAATATAGCGCAAATCCTTTTGAGAACAAAACATAACCTTTAAAGTTAAACAACATTGTTGCCAACAAATTTCACAGTACAGTGCAATAAAAATCAAAAGGATTTTGATTCTTGACAATATATCGTGCAACCTTCGAATATCACATACACATTGGCGATATAATTAAACAATACGAACAAATAAACAATTATATTGCAAGTGTATGAGCCGCTTAAAATTTGTATGAGATTTTCATTCATTTCAAACTACACATTTTACATTGAAATTTCTAGGAATTTTTATCCATTTTCTTCATGTGGCAATATTTTTTTAAACAAAAAAAAAAAAAAAAAAACAAAAACAAGAGAGTAAAACACAATACTTGTCAAAAATTTGTATTTTTTATACCATGGAAAAACATAAAAGTTGATTTCAATTAAAAAAATTTCTGATATTAATTAAAAAATAAATTAAATTTGCACCAGTAAACAAATTAATAGTATCAATTAAAAATTTACTGCCATATTCATAAAAATCTAAATAGGATTTGAAATCTATTTAAATAAAAATTTCTGCGGAGATTTAGCTCTAAAATATATGTAAATTTAAAATCGAAATTATTTTTTATAAATACGGCAGTTATACTTTAATAAATTAAAATAAACTTTTGAATTTCTTTTGTTTGGCCAAGTGAATTGATATTCTAGATTTTGTTGTTTTTAAGCTAATTAGGCCTAAAATTTCTTTGTAATTAAAACAAAGTTTTTTTTTTAATTACAATTTTTCCAACGTTTCGTCGGTATATGCCGACATCTTCAGGGGTAGTAATAATTTATGTTATTTACATTAAAAGGATTTTTTATTTGTATTAATTAATAGAAATTAAATTTTTTAAAATTTAATTTCACAGATTTCTTAATTTATGGCAACTATGTAGCTGGCATTAATATCATATAAATTTAAATTAAATAACATATTAACAATAAGATATCGCTGGCTTAACATGAAAAGGCTCTAAGTCCATATTTTAAAATTGTACAGTAGAGACAAAAACAATCCAACTTTTTTTGTGTAAACATTTTTCAATTCTGTAAACACAATTTATTTTTTTCTTTGTTTTCTATGAGCGTAGAAGCAAAATGAAAAAAATAAGTATCTGTCGAGATAAAAGCTTTTTTGGTCTAAAAGCTTTTTCTTGTAATAAATAAGACTAACTGCCTGTTTGTAGAACGCGAGTACAAAAGTGACTCGTTTAACTAATACTTAAAACAAAAACCAAAATTCAAAATTTGTTTTGTTTTAAATGTTAATGAAACGAGTCACTTTTGCGCTCGCGTTCTACAAACAGGCAGTAAGCGTTTTTACGCAGCACTACAAATCAACAACAAAAAAGTAATAACATTAACATTACTTTTTAATGCAGTAAAATTGTATTTTTGTATGTTAAGCCAGCGATATTTCATTGATGTGTTATTATAATTTTGAATACTTATTTATGTTTATTTTAGTTCGGACTATATACAGCGTAAAAAAGGGTTGCATGCTAATGCAAAGAAAAAAAGACGAAAATGTATTTGTTTTATTTTAAAAACTTGTCATTTTTTTAAATTTTTTGATATTTGGGGTATTTACAGGGTGTGCTATCATGTTATATTGTCATAATGTTCTAACATTTTGCAATGGTTTAAAAATATTGTTGTTGCTTTGTTAACAAAAAGTGTCTTAAATTAATAGAACTTTGCTTGCTATGTTTATTGAGCTTTCGTAATTAATCAGAAAAGACTTGCGCTGAGCGGCTAAGCCGAGCCGCATTAGTTTTTGTAGCCGTCGCTTCAAATTGTATCGGCATAGGACTCTGACGTTTGGTACACAAGCAAAATAAAATTTATTTGTGGTTTGCGTCTAAAGCAGACCATACACGATTCAATTCAATTGTCAACTGAGCCGGTTGTTGTCCAAATCAAAGCGCGTATGGCCTTGTCAATTGATTAGTTTGACAGTTGTCGAGTTGGTTGAAGAAAAATCAAAAGATTTTGATTTTTTCAAGTTGACTACTAAATCGTTCAATTCGATTGTACTGTGTGTGCTCCAGTGTCTTGATAAGCTGTCAAAATTAATGTTTTTAGTTTTCTTTTGTAAAAAAAGTTAAGTATTTATTTTAAAAATTGTATTTTATTTCATTAAATTTTGAAATTAATTTAAAATCTTTCAATTCAGTTGATGAAGTGTGTATCCAAGCATCAATTCATTTAAAAGACTCAGTTGACAACTGAATTGAACCGTGTATAGGGCGCATAAAAAATGGAAAATAGTCAGATAAGATCTAATTTAATTTGTTAATTCATAGATTAGAATTGAAAAATATTTTGATGTTAGGTAAATAATTATTTTTTATAATTGTTTTAAATCAGCTGATTTAAATTTAAAATAGCGCACTAAATTATGAGGGGTTGCTCACAACAGTCGTATTTTTTCATGTTATTATTTTAAGACTTATGACTTTATGAGACCTTGTGAATCCCTCAATTAACAACATTTTCTGTGGTAATGTTGTTGATATAAGTAAAAGTTTAATTCACTTGACTTGGTTTAATTGAACAAAACAATTTGCGAGAATTTTATCTGTGTTGTAATAGTCGCTGCTTTAGAAGTAAAAGCACAAAATTTGAATTCATGAACTTTCTTGCCGATTGTCAAATATTAATTTTGATGAAAATGAAAATATTGTGTTTTATATGGGCATTTCCCCAGAATGGTCTACAAGGATGAAAAAACAAAATGTTGATAATCATCGTTTTTAATTGTTTATTATTATAAAAAATAGTCTATGTTGTTATAAAAAAATTGTTTCATAGCATATCTCAGCTGTTTTACTTAAGGAAATTGCGCTGGAAACTGGAAAAATTTATATTTTCTACTTCTAAAGACATTTTTATATACTTATTTTACATGCAAAAAAAAAATGTAATGTTTACACTCTTTCTTCACAATCTCTCCATTACAATCAACTGTAAAAGGAGTATTAAGTTTTTTTGTTAAGGAAATTTGAAGATATTTATGGAAAAATGCATGGTGATAATAATAAAAAAACATATGGAAAAATCGTAAGTTCGCGACCCGTACGTTCGCGACCGGTACATAAGCCAATTAAACAAAAACCAAAAGAGATATTTTATTTTGTAAATACTGGATAGAGACCTACATTAACACACTTTTAAAATCAATTAATCACTTTTGAATATTCCGTTCCATTACGCAGATTCTTACATTTCACTTCTGTCAGCCAAAGTTGACTTCTATTTTGCGTACGTTGGCGACCACATGTTTATAACTATCATTATGAAAACATAAACTCGATGAAATCCATCTTTTGCACTAAACATAGAGCTACCCAAATGCTTTCGAATCGCAAAAAAAAAGCTAGGAAATGCCCATATGCATTTATTATAAGATTTGATACGCATTTTGTTCAAAAATTCACATTTTATTTCTGCATAATTATCTAAGTTTTTGAAAAGGTTATTTGCAACGATATAGAAAGCTTCAATATCCGGTTCGCAGGCCTTAGTTTTTAAAAATTTCGCCAAATTGTAATAATTTGTGTTTTCTCAACTTAAAGACGTCAGCGCCATCTATAACCACTTCAAATGTACAATTTTAATTAAATTATTTTTTCTTTTTAATTTTAATAACAATCCCAATAAATATATTTTTCCACTTGTTTGCCACGATTAACTTATTTGAAAAAAAAAACTCATGATTATTATAATAAAAAAAGATAAATATGAATTCGAAATTTGAGAGGAAGAAAAAAAATCTGCATTGGAAATTGTATCATTATTATAATAATTTTTCGTAAGGGTAACAACAAACAAGAGTGGCATTTGTAGCTGTTCGCTTTGGAAAGTCTTTGGTGTAATGGAAACCCAAAGTAAAGTGAATGGTAAATGCAAAAAAAAAAGTAAAAGAAGTTAAAAAATTGGATAGAAATGAGCAGCTAACCAAACAAAAAGTATTGTAAAAAGAAAGTATGGAATTTTTTTTTGCTGTTGAGCTGGTGCTGGCAGAAAGACCCTGCCATCAAATGCCAATGAACTTGTTAAATAGAAAAAATATCCAATGACATTTTTTTTTAAAGTTTTTTAAACGTATTTTTTTCTTTTTGCAAATTTTCCTATTTTTCATGTTTTTCCATTTTTTTCTTCACTTACAGCTCATACTTAAAAAAGCTCATACATACAGTTTTTTTGTTCCGCATATTTACACCCATAAGTAGTTTAATCCTGGGGTAAAGCTAAACCGAGAGTTGGAAAGAGAAAATTTGAATTAGAGTGTAGGAAACGAGGGAGTAGTAATATGTAACTAAACAAACAACATGCTACTAACATCATTTTTATTTTCCTGGTTTTTTCTTTTGTTGTTTAACATTTTGGTGGAGCATTAAATAACAATTATAAAGTCATTTGTTAAAGAGGCAGCCATCAGTTTTGCTTTGAAAATCCTCCAACTTCAACATTAAGCACCAACCGATTGCAATTTTGCAACAACATCTTTTCAATAAGGGTATTCAAGTATTCAAGCTGATATGCCCTTTAATGCATAACAATTTTCTTTTAACAATAGTTTAGTTAGACGTAACCATTCGCGACCATACGGAGATATTTTTGCTCTTCGCGTACATAAGGCTAGATTACACTATTATACTTTGTATTAATACATGTCAAAAACTCAAGTAATATGACAAAGTGTGATAGTGTGAACGCCATGTGTCACGAAAATTACAAGTATTATGAAAAAAGTTTGACATCCCATACGACTTCATCGTTTTTTGAAAAATTTCTAAACAATAATACTTTTTATAGGATCAGGGTTGCATTTTATTTCATGTGTGAGTGTTTATACTTTGTGTGATGGTGTGAACACAAGCTGTCATGTTAAATTAGATTTTTTGACAGTCGCAACAAAACTCATTAGATTTTTATCACACAAAGTATTATGGAATACGTAAGACTTGTGAGCTAGTGTAATCTAGCCATTAGAAACATTTGAAATGAGGAAAATCTACAAAAGATTCTTCCGGCATTCTCTACAAAAATATTATTTATTGTGGTTTGGCACTTTCTTCTCTAAAAATGAGACTGGCGTAATGCCGGCTATACACTACACAAGTTTAATACTCCAGTGTGGCAATTTTATACGATATACAGTACTTTTCGCTTATAGTCACCTACTGTAGTTGCACAACTTTTGTGGACTATAAGCAATACTCCAGTGTGGCAATTTTATACGATATACAGTACTTTTCGCTTATAGTCACCTACTGTAGTTGCACAACTTTTGTGGCAATATTCTAGTGTGGCAATTTTATACGATATACAGTACTTTTCGCTTATAGTCACCTACTGTAGTTGCACAACTTTTGTTGACTATAAGCGAATTTGGACTATAACCGATTTTTTTTATAAGACATTTTATGGATAATAAGTGAATCCTAGTATAATCAACCTTTTGGACTATACAAAAATTATTTTCTTCAATAAATCAACCCTTTTTAAACAAAAAAATTATTTAAAACATAACCAAATATTGATTTAATTTAAATAAATAGTTAAAACAAAAATCTTTTTATTAATTAATTAAAACGCTTAAAAAGCTTACAATAAAAACAAAAATTTAAATAATTTCAATGCTTCATAAGCCTTAAGTTTGAGATAAAATGTAACTCCTTGGAGGACGAAACCAAACACAACATTAATATAAATTTCATTGGTTCTGTTTGAAATATAAATTGCGAAGTTTGAAATTTGTAATACTTGCCAAAAAGGTAAATAAAAACATGTTGCCAGTTGGTTAAAAAATATAAGAAACAGAACATTTTTGCATAAAGAATAACGGACGCATGCTAAGAATATGTGGCTTTTAAACGAAAATAGACTAGAAGCGAAATGGACCTTAGAACAAATAATTTGTATGAAATTCAAAAAAAAATCTGCAAGTGAATATGACAGTTTTGGCTTAAATCCGTTTTTAGTCTTTAAGCGGAATGGACTATAAGCGAAAAGTACTATAAAGCCATTAAACATGCCATACAATCGACCAGCTAAAACAAATTTACGAATGAATATTTCCTAGGAATGGAGAAACAATAGCCTGCGGCTTAAATCACTGTATTTATTTCCTTGAAATTTCTAAAATTTTTAACAGCTTAAAAAATTACAAATCAGGGCCGGTATACATACCTTAATGCTTAGAAAAGGTTAAAAAATTAAAAATTTAGGAGAAGACTAGTTCCTTGCAGTCGAAATTTTAATGCCCAAAGCATATTTAATAAGATATTAATCTAATTAAATTACAAATAAAAAAAGACAAATTTTTTTATTAAACATTCATATTGTATGCTGAAGTGAATACCCCTAATGTAATACATTTTTTCATATAAGTGTCTCTACATATTCCTGATTATTAGCATATATTGCATTGTTTAAGCTTTTAAGCATTAAATCCATACATACAAAGCACTCATTAAATAACGCATACGTAGATACACACACACACTGATGTACAAATGCACATCCCAGTTGGCCATGTCGTGCACGAATCATCAATGATGTTAATTCCTGCACGACACGTAAGGGACAACTAATGCAAATCGTCGACGACATTTTCAAACAAGTGTCGCGTAAATCGTGCACGACACAAAGAGAGACAATGTCGCTCAGCCTGTCGTTGATGACTACATGCACGACATTGTCGTCCATATAGTCGTTGATGACCACATGAACGACATTGTCGTTCATATTGTCTTTGATGACCACATGAACGACATTGTCGTTCACATGTCTTTGACGACTATATGGACGACAAAGGATTCTACTTTATCGTCAACGACTGCGTATAAGACAATGTCTGTGAAGTTATAGGAGTTACAGCTTACACGACAATGTCGCCTATAAACCTATTTTTAGAATAAGACCTTAGTCTTTGAGTTCTCAGACTTGACTGACTGATTTTCTTCACTTTGCTTTGGAAGTTTTTTATTATTATCGTTATTTTACAGTAATTTTTATTATTTATTGGGAACAAATTATTTTTGTTTGTTTAGAAGACAGCTTACAAGACAATGTCGCTCATATTGTCGTGCTTAGAAGCTGATAGAGGACACCTAACAAGACACTGTCGGTCATGTTGTCGTGCATACACTTTAATACAGGACAGCTTATAAGACACTGTCGCTCATACTGTCGTGTATAGTTGTTGATAGAGGATACCTTACAAGAAAATGTCTGTCATGTTGTCGTGGATAAGCTTTGACAAAAGACAACTTGTAAGACAATGTCGGTCATGTCGTCGTTTATTAACTTCTTTAAAAGACAGTGCACTAGACAATGTCGAGTATTTTGTCGTCCACGACATTTTCCTCAAAATTGTCTTCCAGAAATCCTAAGTGATAGAGGACATGTCGTGCATAAATCGTTGACGACAATGTCGTCGACGGCAGTTTGGCCAACAGGGATGTTCCCAATGATGTCTAATATAAAATGATATGTAGATCAGATTGCATTGTTTAATTAATTTATTAATATGCAGATACACATGTAACTATGTATGTATATCTGCAGCAAAACGATACATTTGTGTAGTTGTGTATCTATGTATCTATGTAATTTTATGTGGGGCTGTGTATGTAGTAGTGTGCGTAACGGATAATTTTGAATTATTATTCAGAATTGATAACAGTTCCGAGAAATTAATTAAATTTGAACTATTAAGAATATCAAATGCAAACATAAATTTTTTAAATTGTTAAGAAATAAATTGGCTTGACAAATCATATGCGTACATTCGTTAAAAAAACTACTATTGTGAATGTTACTGATTTGGTTTTTTTACAGTAATACACTTCCATCAGCTGGCACTTAAAAAATAATTTTGTTTACAAATTTAAAATATAAAACTAAAGATTTGTCTGATGAAGATGAACAATTACTGGAACTGGGCTGAATCAGAAAAAGTTTAATGGATGATTCCAAAAAATTGGAAAAGTATACAACTTCATAAGTAAACCCCAAGAATATTAAAATTGGCAACAGTTTTGTGTTCAGGGTTGCTTTCATATCAACTTAACCTTGGAAATGAATCAATTTCGCTTCTGCGAGATTTCATCCCACTGTTTTACAGCCTTAACTTTTCTGCAAATTTGTTTTGCATAAGGAAAACTTACAACCTAAGACCCACATAATGGTAAAAAAAAAACAAATAAGAGTGCTACATACGGCTATGCCGAATCTTATATACCCCTCACCATGGTGTGATAATAACAGAAAGTTATATAAATACCGTTCTTTTGATATAAATTAATCAACTTTGTGCCACGCCCGCTTGTAGAACCACGCCCACATTTTGTCGGCTGTTGTGTATTGATAAACAAGATGCTTGTACTTAATTTGAAAACTTTGGCACCTGCCCTTCTTTAGATACACATAAAAATAAAATAAAACAACAACAACAAAATGGGATTTGTGTGTAAAATTAGAGTCAGTCGTGGATTTCTGCTTATATCTCAGCCATTTATGGACCAATCGGGCTGAATTTCAATAGCAAACAATTCCGGACTACATGTGATATAATTATATAACAGTCCTTATCATATCTGGGGACTTCGGAAAACCTATTTCAACGGACACACGAACAGACATCAACTTTGCTCCTCATAAGATCCCAGGCTCTTAGATCAATATTGTAGAAATTTTAAAATTTCCTATATTTTAAGAAATTTGTATGAAAATATTTGTAGCAAAAGGATAAGGAAAGGCTTTTTACACTATTCGTCTACATAAATTCCAAGTCGCGCCTGCTCCCCCAAACAAAGAACACATACGAAAAAGTTACTTTTCGATATTTCCATTCACAATAAGGTATTGCAATTTTTTCGAGTTTTAAATGATGCTAAAAGATGGCATATCAGTCTTGGAATCGAATATTTATCATCGTGCAATTTTTGTTGCAGCAATTCTTGAGTTTATAGGTGAGAGCGATGAGAAGATTGGGGCAGAGTACTCAGTTTCATGAACTCTGCAATTCTGTTTTGCAACCCTAGAATTTCAAAATCTGGACACTACTGCAATTCCAAAGCCGAATTAAAAAATTTGCAAGTCTGAACGATGACTAACTCAAACTTTCTATTTGCAAAAACATTAATGATTTTCATAAATCAAAATCACCTTTAACAACAGAACTTAGCTTTATATTTTTTTGTTAATTAAAATATTACCACCTTAATTTTATGCCACCCTAATACCGTACGTATATTCACAAATTTTAGTACATAAAATAAGTACCTTCTGACTAATTAGACCTTCAAAATTATTCATTATTTTTTTTTTGCGAAATTGTTACTTTTAAAAATCTACAAACGAAATTTTATAACTCAATGCCTTTTTAGACGGGCAAAGGGAAAACTACTCATTGCAATTTTATAGACATGTGAACAAATTTTTAATTAATTTTATTTTTTGAATATTTTATGATTTTTTATGTTTGTCGTAGCAAGAAAAAAAAATCGTTTAAAAGTTTACACTTCGTTAATTTTTAGGACTAGATAAAAAAAATCTTGATTACAATTTGTAATAAAAATTATGAATAGTCAGTCGGGTTAATTTTAAACTCAAACTTGGAATTTTATTACAACTATTTTTTTCTTTTTAGTTCTGTTTTCACTATTTTTTTGCAAATTTAGCGGCTCATAAATTTTTGGCAAACTAAGAAAACTTTTGAACAAAGCATTAATATTTTGTGCAATAATAATATTATTTAAATTTGCATTTATAAGAATGCCAGTTTTTGCAACTGATTTGTGGTTTCCTTTTCAAATAATCCACAATCATGGACTGACTCTTTACATAAAATTATTTGCTTAAGTGACAGGCGGTTGCAATTGTGATTTTATTTTTCTTTTTCATTTAATATTTTTATACTCTTCTTCACAGGTGGAAAAAGTATATATAAGTTTGTCAATCCGTTTGTAATTTTAATAATATTTATTTAAAAAAACCAAAAATTTCGCAATAAAATTTCCTTTAAATAACACAAGGTCATCCACCTGAGATAAGACATAAGATTTTTATATCAGCAAACGTCAAATTCAATCGCAGAGAGTATTATCTTACGTGTGGACTCTCAAATAGTGTTAAAGTTAATATTATACCAAATATTATGAGGCAGTTGTTATGAGAAATCTTATAATAACTATCTTATAAGATGAGCTGTCAAAAATACACATACATACATACATATAAAACAATAATAAGACGCATTCATTAAATTGTTTAATTTTTAAGTGCAAATAGTCAAAATCTTGTGATAAGTGATTAAAAAAACAATATTTTTAACTAAAAAAAGGATAAAAACGACATAAGTTTACTGTACGAGAATAAACATGAAAAAATGTGTTCTCTCATTCTGCCGACGTTCTCTTACATATTATATCAGATATTATCTTAGGTGAAGACCCCATGTAAGGTTAAACCTTTTTTCAATATGCGCAGTCGTTTTTGAAACATATTTTTTTTTTTTTTTTACAAAAAAATAATTTTTTAGCAGAATTTTGAAATTTTTGTTTGTTAAAAATTCATACAAAATTTTAAAATTCTCGACTTATAAAAGACGAAGTTGCAAACAAAATAAGCCATAAATGATTAAAATCTGTTTACAACTTTTAATTTTATTCACAAAAGACGTATATTAGCCCCCCTAAGAAGTAAAGATAAAGGGCAGGTATGTTTTGGGAAAATGTTAAAAACAAAAAACTAAAAAAGTTCGGTCATACATTTATCCCCCAGGTGCGACTCCTTGGCAGTTACCAACTTTTTTTTTTCAATATATTTCTAGTCTGTATTGAAAATTTTGTATGGGGGCCCTCTTAAGGCATGGAGATAGCGGGTAGGTATGTTAGAAAAAAATGATGGGGATGAAAATTAAGTGGGGTTATTTATTCATTTGACCCGTCTATGGGCTGCAGGGGCCAAATTGAATAACTTAAACTATGCAAATATGGCGGTTGATTAAAATAAATTAAATTTAACCCCTGTATCGTACCCGAATTAGGTTAAGATGGCAGGAGCCCCACTTGCCTCAAAAAAAGGTGCCAAAGTCTAGCACAGTGTAATTACTCTCTATAAAATGCTTATGCTGCCCGTGCTATTATTTGGCGCAGAGGCATGGGTACTTGCCTCTTCGTAAGTACAACTATTGCGCTGGATTCGCCATGTTGCTCGCATAGAAGAAAAGCTTGGTGTAAGAAGCTAGCAACACAACGCTTTAGTTTGAGACCTTAAGAAATTTATTCAATGACACCAAAATGTATTAGTATATGGATTTTCTTAGGATAACTCTCATAGAAGTATTATGGCGAAGGGTATGTAATATTCGGCTTAACCGAATATAGCACTTCTACTAGTTTTAATTATAAACTTGTTTAAGTAATTTAAAATATAAGCAACATTTCAATTAAATTATTTTGTTAATATGCATGTGTTTAATTGAATACAAGCACTCTCTTGTATAAAAGCCATTACTTAACATTATACACTTAGAGAAATATGTTGATTAAACGTAAATTTTATTTACGAATTATTGCGCAATTCAAATACAGCAAAGAAAGGAAGGGGAAAGAGAAGAATAAATTTTATTTTTATTTTTTTTATTTATGTTTTATAAACTTACATTTAGCATAAGAAAAGTTAATGTGTGTAAATTAAAAAAATACAGTTTATAGTTATCGCTTTTACGAATTTTATAATTTGCACGTTTCTCAGTGCTTTTAAACGAGAAATAAATCTAAATAAAACTTGGTTATGTGCATATACAGAGCTTAATGAAAATCAGCTTATTTTCATCAGTATCATTAATGAAAACTATTTCACTTGCATTAAAAGTGCAAGTAAACATTAGGGTGTTCAGTCGATTAATTCTTGTTCGATTAATCGAACAATTTTAGACGATTAATTGTTCGAATAATTTAAAATTGCTTATTTGGATTAAAGGATTAATCGAAGAATTTATACCGATTAATCGAATAATAATAATATACAGTATTTCTGTTAAATGTATAATTTTTTTTTAAGTTTTAAATCAAATAAACAAACCAAATGTATGTGTCCGTTTAAATCATTTTTGTTAAATTTTTTCAACACAATTTAATAATTCATTTCACAAAAGAAAAAACGACAAAGGTATGGTAACTCAAAGATTTATATTAATTTGTCGGGTTTGTTCTAGTAATCGAAATGAAGTGGAATTAAAATCGAACGATAAGTTAAATTCAATTACCCTGCCTTTACACATGCAATAAAAAAAATTATCTAGTGTGCAGAGTAGTAAATTTACGTCCAATACATTTTGTTGTTGCAGTATTGCAAATTTTTGTACTTTAACTACATTAATAAGACTAACAGGGTCTACAAGGGTAGTTAACTATCAAGGGTGAAAACCGCTAATAAAAATAATTTTTATCACAACACATGCGTATTTTCATAATTTTTGTCTTATTACTTGAACATTTTTTGAAGTGTTTGCTACTGACTTCAATATTTAAACATGTTTTCATAAATTAATAAAAGTTTGATTTTTTATTTCTTTGAGATTCCATTTTCATAAATTAATTAAAATTTAAGGAAACGACAATTAAAACTCAAGTAAATAAATAAATAAATAAATAAAAATAAATAATATTTGCATAGTAACTTACAACTGAAATAAATGTGAATACAGTGGGCTGGCTGATAGCACAAAATAGCACAAGATTTTAGGTAATTTTTATAATATTTTTGTGTTTATATGTAAAAATTGAGACTTTTATATCAAATAAAAGATTCCATTTAAAAATAATTAAAGCGATAATTTACTCTTATGTGCGGTTTCCACATGATAGGCGATTGATTGTTTCGTAAAATTTATATGAGTTTTTTTAATGATTTTCATAAAAATTTTGCTACGCAATAAAACGCTTGTCATGTGGAATTCGCACATTAGTGTATGTTATCTACCTGTTTATCAGAAGATTTCTGGACAAACTAGATGAAATGTGTGACAATAAAGCTTCGTTTGGGCAAAGATTTTCAACAAACATTATTGGAAATCTAGAGTTTTTTGTGTTTCCTTAGTGATGGAACACAGTTTCGGATGTTGTATACTTTAATGTTTAATTGAAGATTTTTTTATGATCCTAAGAGACTTTGAGATTTGTTCTCAGGTGTTTTAAGGGGTCTATACACGATCAAAATGTTTCTGGGTTATGCTTATGGTATGAGTAAACAATTTGTTTGTATGTTTGACGCAGACAATTCTAGAGAGATAATCAAACCAACTTAGGCATAACGTCAAGCACACACGTTTGACGTCAAGCATTTGATTTTTTTTTTAAAGAAATTTGCAGCTACAAATTTCTCTCAAATTTCAAAAATAAAATTCTTTTGGGATTCTCTCCGAAATTTTCCGGTGGTAGCTGACCAAAGTAACAAAATCATGACGACTATTCTCTGGAACGGACGTAACGATTTGACGAAGTTGGTACTCAAATATCTGACAATAAATCCCGTATACCACCAGAAACTGGTTTTTTTCGTTTTTTAGTACATGCATCACCACTGTGTTAATAAAATACTAAATAAAAGTTAAATTATTCTTAAATGCTGTACTAATGTGGGCAAAAGTTAAACATTTTAAAAAAGTTTTCTTCAAAATGTCTACATTTTAATAAATTTACTTATTAAAACGTTTTGACCCGACCTCTAGGGAAAGTGGAAAACAATTTAAAATTTACGAAAATTTTGGAAATATAAGATTTAAGTAAAAATAATAAAATAACTAAAACATTTTTTATTCTTAGACTACAAAGAAAATCAACGTTGAATCCGATGTTCAAAAACTTAATCTATATCGAGTGTTGTTTATTAATATCAATCAGGGGTGTGCTGAAAATCGAAAACGTAAATCACAAGAATTGGGAAGTTGTCTTTAATACACTTTTAATCTAATTTGTATAAGTTTTGTTATAAAATTCTGTTAAATAGAGAAATATTTGTATAATATTTGCCATAAAATTCTTTCGTTACAGAAAACTTATTAAAAATCGACTTTTTAAATTCTTGCGTTTTCGATTTCCAGCACACCCCTGAATATATATATACACATAGTGTGTTCAGTCCAAAATTTAGTTAGAATATTGTAACATTTTTAAAAGAGAAATATTAAAATGTTTTATTTGAAAACATTAAAAAAACAAAAAATAAACATGTTTCAAAAAGAGAAGGTTATATTCTAAAGCTAATTAAAGCAAATATTTATTGCTTTAATTGGAAATTAAATAAATAAATATTCAATTACATACATTAGTGTTTAACGAAACAATTTTTTCCAAAAGTCTTTACAAGGTACTTTTGAGGAGTTTAAAATCAAGATTTTTTATACACATTCCAAAAGTCTAAAACAAAATTCTTTATATTAAAACCACCTGACATTTAGTAAAAAATGTCACTTAGTCATAATAAAAAGACAATTAAATTAAATGTCTCATTCACTTTCAATGACACAACTAAAAAAATTAAACAAATATTTAAAGTAAAAAATTAGGCAACAACTTACTAATATTACAAAAAAGAAACAAGCAATGAAGTATAGTCGTTCGATTGGATACCCTACACCACAATATATGTGTAGACAATTTTTTAGAACTTTTTTAAATAATTTTTTGGCAAATTTTAGCATTTGTTTTTGCAAAAATCTTGCAATTCCTCTTTTTTAAGTTTTGGCCACACTGGTCAATACCAACATTTATAAGGAAGTTATGGCATTAAAAGCTTTTTTTCGGAAGTAGTATTTGTATTGGAGCTACGGTAAGGGTGCTATGTGAAATTATTGAACGATTCTCACCATTTTCAATAGGCTTCGTCCTTATGAACACTGAAACGTATGTACCAAATTTCATTTCTTCCCAAATCAGACCATATAATTTAAGGCTGATATGCTCTGGAAGTCATATTAAGGCCTGAGTAATAAAACATGCCTTCTAGTATTCTGCTAAAGGCTAGTTTACACTATCACACAAGTCTTACATATTCCATAATACTTTGTAAGATAGAAATCTAATGAGTTTTGTTGCGACTGTCAATCTAATCTAATGTAACATTACAGCTTTTGTTAAAATGCAACCCTGATCAAATGAAAAGTATTATTGTTTTGAAAAATTTCAAAAACGATGAAGTCGTATGGGATGTCAAAATATTTTTCGTAATATGTACTTGTCTTATTCATGACACGTTGCATTCACACTATCACACTTTCACATATTACTTAAGTTTTTGACATGTATTAATACAAAGTATAATAGAGTAAACTAGCCTTAAGTGTTTGAGTTTGAGAAAAAAAGTGAAAAAGAATATTCATGAATTAAAACAACACTAAAAATTCAAGATTTTTGGGTAAAATTAGAGACAAACTTCCATCTCTGGTGATGGGTATAAAAGTGCTAAAAATTACTTTTCTCTTATTATAATTTAAATTTTTATTGTTGTTATGTATGTAAGTTGCTGCTAAATTTTGTCGTTTAATGCAAATTAAATGTAAGTGATCAGCATGAATTAATATTGTCGTAATACAAAAATAAAGAAGAAAATAAAGAGTGATAAGTTGTTAACCTGGTAAAAAGAAATGAAAAGAAAATAAATAAGCGATTGCAAAGACAACAACAAAACCCCCAATAAGAAGAAATCATTAAAAGAAGATGAAACGAAACGGCATGAAAAACAAGCCCAGTTCCACTTGTTGGCTTTTGTTTTATATGGAGTAGTGTAAATAATAAATGTTTGTTGTTGTTGTTGTTGTAAGCAATTGGTAATACGAGACGAGCGAGTCCATCTAAATGACAACAACAACAAAGAAAATGTTAAAAGTTTAATATACAGAGCTGGACAGACAGACGGACATAAAACAAGCCATATAAAGTAAAAGTAAATACATACATAGTAAGTGCAAAATAAAATGTGTTCATAAATTTATAAAAGTCTTTTAAAAAAAATATCTATATTCATGCATACATAATAAAAAAAATAAAACAACAACTCTACAACAGTTACAACAATAATAAACAAAATGCGTGTCACAAGATCAAGTCTGCGAATGAGAGAGAGAATAAAACTTGTTACACTAAAAAGCGTTAAATTAAAAAATAAATGCAGAAAACGATAATAAAGACTGTAAAATAAAACAGAAATGATTGGCGAATGTAACAAGATCCAATTTAAAAAACTTAAAAGTACCAAAGATTTGCATTTTTTGTATACTTTTTTTTGGAAATTATGGGCCCTGTAAACAAGTGCAAAAAAATCATACGTACTAACTTTCAACTGGACAATTTACGTAAAATAAAATTCTTGCTTATTCCTATGTTAATAAAAATAATCGAAGATATACATAATAAGCTTTTTCACTAGGTATCGTGCCATTTTTTAACCGGAAGGACAAGTGAATGTGACAATCACATAGGGTTTTAGCAAAAAATCCTTTATAAATAGAAAGCCGCAAAAATATATTCTACGATTTATTACCTAAAATCTTATACATATTTTAAGAAAAATAAAATAGGCTTTGAAATAAATTTAAGAAATTTTCACATTTAAAATTTTTGTTGCTAAAAGCTTTTTTTGATTCAAAATGGCCAGCGAATTGGAAGTGCGTAAAAATATTGTGAAAACTTTCCAAAACCGCCCTCTGTGGACATAAAACAAATAGATTCGGAACTAAAAGTTGGCCCGAAAACGGTTTCTATAGTTTTTAAGAAGTTTAAGGATGACTTTTAAGATCACTCGAAAGATGATCAAAGCGAACAAAATCAGAGGCATGTTGAAAAAGAATCCCAACATTTTCGGGAGAAAAATCGTTGAAAAAGTGAGTTTCTAGGAGTTTTTTGTACGCGAGGTTAAAAAAAGGACGCTGGCCTGAAAACTTTTAAAGTACAAAAAGTTCCAGAAAGATGTGCTGTGAAAAACTCGGAGCAAAACAAAGGGCAAAAAATAAAAACAAGGTTTTTTGACAAATTCAATTGCTGCATCATGTACTGACTTCTCACAGCTTCCAGGTCGAGAATACTACATTGCAGATACACGGCGGAATATGGACGACAAATTCAAGTCAAAAAGGATCGAAATTTCCTCGAAACTTCTTGGTATCTCTATCTTTTTACGCTATAGGTATAACAAATTCAGAAGTTTATATTAAAAAGTGCTTAGAAAAGCGACTAAAGCATTGTGTAAGGCAGCATCGAGTGCATTCTTCCTTTTGTACCGACTAGCCTCTTGCCATTACAGCAAAGCGGTCTTGGAGTGGTACGTAAATAGTAATGTGCTTTTGGTACCTCGCGAAGCAAATCTTTCAAGCTGTCCAGAATTCCGGCCAGCGGAAATATATAAGGCTTGAGGCAAAAGAGAGATGAAGTCCACAAAAAAGTCGCAAAAGATGTCAAAGATTTCCGAGGAAAGTGGAATTTGGCAGCCAGAACTATATCTCATAATACTATAAAAGCGTTGATGAAAGGCGTACCAGAAAAATTAAAAGTATTTGTAAAATAACGATAAAACAATATTATTTAGCTTAATTTCTTCGACCTTCTGAATATTCTTTATATAAAACGGACCTTGAGCTTGAGAAATTATTGGAAGGAAATAAAACAATCAGCCTTATTTCGGTTCTCGATGTCGAAAACGACTCAGTAGTAGATTAAAGTAAATTAAATTAAAGTTCTTTAATCTACTACAAAATTCGACTTACTGTGTTACCGACAACGAGAACCGTAATAAGGCTGAATATTTGTAAATAGTTTAATAATAATCTTAAAAAAACACGCTTATAAAAAGCTTTTACCTTTAAAATTGAATGTCTCATTGAGCAGATTTTTAGAATTATATGATGGACAATTTTTTCAAACGCAGTCCTTGCCTAAAGTAGATGGTTTCATTATAAAAAGTCTTCTTTTACAATTGTTAATCTATATATATAAAAGAGTTGCGTGAGTGACTGACTCATTCATCATCGCCAAGCCCAAACCGCTGACCCTAGAAACTTGAAATTTGGACTAGCGATTGGTCACTCCCCAAATCGATCCACTAAGACGGAATTTTTCGAAATTCGAATGTTAAGGGCGTAAAAAAAAGGTAAAAACGGGAAAATTCGGTAACCTTATATCTCAAAAACTAAAAGAGATGCGAAATAAATGTAAAACTTATCGTTGTTCTTAAGAAAAATAAGCGGACAGGTGTCTGGTACTTTTTTGAAGATCGGCACTATTTTGTACTTTTTTGCCACCCCATCTATCTTTTGAACCAATAAACATAGAAACAAAGTAAATACCACATTCGAAACTTATCAAAAAATACGTATACGAATTTGGTACTTTTTCGAAATTCGAACATTTAAGGGGCGAAAATCGTAACTATTTTTGGTACTTTTTTTACAAAACATTTTCCTCCATTCATTGACATATTCGTACTTAATTATGGGCTGCCACTACAATACTGAAATTTTTGATACTTAAATGGGGGAAAAATATAGTACCCAAAAAAGGAAATACGGGAAATTGGATATTTTTCTTTAGCTTTTTGGTTCTACTAAAGTAGAGGGTTAAATGCTAGAATTTAAACAAGTTTAAACCTAGAAAAATAGACTTTGGCATAAAAATATGTCCACGAAGAAAAAGGAGACGCTAACGAAGCAGCGGGTATATGCTAGTACCTAATAAACTGATCATTTGAAAAATTAAATGTTCACTTAAATTAATGTAAGCAAAGAACCTTGATTTCTGCAATTAGCGACAAATTTACTTTTACCCGATGCCAAACTACAAGCATCAGTCTTTTAAATTAATCGTCAGTTTGAAAGAATTTTGCCCCAAAGTGGTATGCAGGATTGTCAGATGTAGCGACTTCTCGCCAAATTTGTGCGATTTAAAAACTTGTTTTGAGTCCTAATTTTTGATTTGGCGATTACGTGATTTATAAAATAGTTGGCGATTTTGGTGACTATTTTTAATGAGCCACAAGTATGTTTTTAGAATCGTTTAAGTCAATACGAAAGAATAACAATTTTTTTTATTCTGATATTTTTATGAATGAAATTTGAGGCATCCATATGTATGCGAACAAATTGATGGCTCGTGTAGATGGTGTGTTAAGAACCTTTAAGTATAGCGTCTTCTTTTAAGTAAATATTATAACAAATAATAAATTATAAAAATTTTCTCCAAATTCGTAAGGTCGAGCTTGACCAACTATACTTTATTTATTGTTCTTTATTAGTATTGTTCCTCTTGTAATTGTAGTCTGATGAATTCAAAATCAAGCTTTGAGGGTCGGAAAGAAGAGTTTGTGCTTAAAGACCACATGGAAAACAATTTAGTCGAAGGTACTTTACATGCACTGAAAATTATGGTAGCGGAAGTATAATTATTTGTGTTTTAAGGCATGACATTCGTTTACGTACAGAGACTTTTTAAGCTAAGTAATGCTTTCGGAATTGCACATGTCTAGACATTTTAGCAAAATAACGATGACAAACATACGGCAAGGATCGGAAAAGCTTGATTGCAGAAAACCAAGATAAATTTGGCCTCTCCAATATCCCGGTTGAGATGACCACAGAACGAAATATCGGCAGCTAGTCCTTTCGAAATGGTGATGAACTTTTCATTGAATTGGAAAAACCGTTACATAAAAAATGAAATGTGTACATTAGAACAAGTTCGAGTGCTAAATTCGACTTTTCCGAATCTTATTTACCCTTCACCTAACGTAGTTTACCGTCTTAGACCACTCAACCACTAACACACATTATCAAACATTTAAAAAAAAACTCTTTTGTATGACAGATTTCTCTATTTAAGCTGTAAATCGTCTATGGACATATTTGTTATGTGTAAAAGAAAAGCGTATTAGTTTTTATTTCTTTGAGAAAAGCAAAAAAGTTTACTTATTAAATTAAATTAAGAATATATAACAACAAGGGATTTTATGGAAAAAAAATTAAGTGCATTCGTGGTTTTTGCTCAATCTCTGCTATTTATGTATAGATCTGGCTGAATTAAAATAGGAAACTTTAACAGACTATGTGCGACATAAATATATAACAACCTAGTCCCTACCATTTGTAGGGTTTCCGTAAAACCCATTTCAACATACACACGGATGGTTAAACTTACTTTGCTACGTATAAGGACCCAGAATATACATATATGTATACTTTACAGGGTCTAAGATTAAAATTGTATAAATAACAAACAAAATGACAAACAACGTTAAGGAATGTTATGGGTCACAATTTGAGGCAGTCGTGGTTTTTTGCTAATATCTCAGCCATTTGTAGACTGATCTGGTTGAATTTCAATAGGAAACTTTACAGAGAAAATGTGATACATATGTACAACAATCTAGTCCCCAGCTATTCTAGGGTCTTCGGAAAATCCATTTCAACATACACACGGACAGACGGATATCGTTAAATCTACTTCGCTACTTAATGGGTACCCAGAATAAATATACTTTATAGGGTCTAACATCAATTTCGTAGAAATTACCCTTTTTCCCTGGGGTGAAGGGTATCACAAATTATAGATATTATAACTTTTTCATAAATAGTATTTGAAAATTTTAAAAGGTTTAGATAACCAGTGTTTTCCTTTGAAATTTGTTTTGAACCTAAATCTTAAATATTTTTTATAAATAAGGGGAATGGTTCTTAGAAGTATATATCGCTCATTTGCTGCAAGACCGACATAACTCCAACAAATCTTGAGATAAACGCGTTTGAAGTTTTTGATTTGCTCTAATCACTAAGAAAAAATAACGATATATTCTCTTCAAAAGGGGAAAGTATAAAAGATATAAAGATAAATTTTATACACAATATAAAGAAAAACATAGCGAACAATTCTGCATCCCTAACTCCAAAATTGTGTTTTTTAATTTATGCCGGTCTTACAGCAAATGAGCGATTTCTTTTCGATGGCAAAGGTTTTAAACACCACTGTATTTAAAATGGTCCTTTAATTGAAAACACTGAATGGATTCAGTTTACTAACTAAAAGGTACTTTTAAAAATGTACTTATGCAAGCATCGCTGTAATAAGAAGACCTTTTAAAACAAGTTTTTCAAATAAATCCTTTTTGAATTATTTGCAAATTAGAATAAAAAAAAGAGTTCAAAACCATGAATGAATTGCAGCAAATTAAACTATCTCACTCACCTTGAAATTGTGAAAAAATAAAGATATCCTTAATGAAGCATTAATTCCAAAGCCAGAGAGTTTTTAAATACTTTTTACTAGTATTTTTTTTTTTCTTAAGAATATTAACTTTTTGAAAATTTTTACAATTAAATTCACTCCTTTTATTGTATTACTTAATTTTTTTTTCGTTACACTTAATTTTTTTTAGTTTGTTATTTTTTTAATTTTGTTGTTATAAAAACTAAAACACAAACAAATGAAATCGTGATCAAAAAATAAAAATTAGCAATCGCAAATTAAAACAAATAAAATCGAAAACAAATTACAACAATCCATTTAAATTGTAAAAAAAACTATTTTTGGCCAGCAAATGTTTCTTTTGTTTAAATAAAAAAAATAATAAACAATTGTAAGAGATTAAAAATAAATTATTTTCGTTTTCAAAATCACTAACTTTAACTCGGCCAACATTAAAAAAGTTTTAACAATTGTAATAAAAACAAAAAAGGCAAATTGTTGTGAATTTTTTTTTTTTAAGTAAATTCAGCCGAGCTTAACGAAACACCATGTCTAGGTCTACACATTCACACACGCACACACATCCATTCAATCATCACTGCAACACACAACCACTCAATCTTTAACATAAAGCCGTTCACACTCAATATTGGAGCAGTTCTTCGTTTTGCCCGTGTTCCACTTGTTATCTTTACATTCGTTTTTTAAAAATCGTCAAAAAGTTATTTTTTGTTTTGTTTTAATTAATTTACTTGATCTTCTTTCTCATCAATACTCCTCTACAGTAATTAATTGAAAACAACAACAAACAAACACGTTTAAGAGACAAATTAATAATTATGTATATTTTCTTTTCAACACGTTATTACGTTCCTCGTTTAACTTTTTTTTTATCGTATTACCCGTTTAAAACATCTAACGTCTACCAGAAGCGAAAGCGTATTGAATGTGAGCTTGTGATATCAGTAGTTTTGGAGTCATCTTTCATCATGCAAAATAAAAACTACTACATGCTGAGGGGTAGGAACAAATGGAATGAAACATCATAAAACTTCTGTTGTTGTCTGTTGGGGGGTTTTGTGTGTGAATTTGGATACATGTGTGTGCGTGTTAGTAATTGGTGGCTTTTTCAGTTAAAGCACAAGCATATTGCAACAGTGTTGGCCATTTTAAAAAAGGGGACATTGTATTAAAAATGAACTTATTTTTATAAAAAGTATTTATTTGTATAAAATCTTTTTGAATCACTTTCTGAGTCAACAAATCAAAAAAAAAAAACATACTGGACTACATATTTGAAAAAAAAAAATTGCTTTTAGTCATAAAGTACTTTTTTTGAAACGAAAAGTCACAATCTTTTTTATCGATATGAACTCTCCAAAAAAATTACGCTGTTATCCCTAAAGTAACTTATTTTTATAATCGTTAATAACGGATCAATTATTCATAAATTAATGATTTTTAAAATTAAAAGTTTATTAAATTTTAATATCACCCCAATAAAATATTATTGATTATTATAACAAAATCTATCTATAAAATTATAATAATCTAAATATAAAGATTTATAGGGTCTTCTCGTCTTTTAAATTTATTTTAGCTTTTTTACTAAAAAATAAAATTCTATTATAAATTTTACTGAAACAGTTAATATCTCGTCCAACCATTCATACCAGCCTTCAATTAAAAGACTAATTATTATGCTACCTTTGCACAGTTAGTATACTGCGGCCATTTAAAAAAAAATCAGTGGGCAGGTTAGACTTTTTAAAAATTTTGAAAAAGACATGTTTTTGTTAAACAGGCGAATATTATTTTTGCCGAATTCCTTAATAAAACTTTTCATATAAATTTATCTATACAACCAAATATACTAATTTTATCATAATTATTTTATTTTTAATATTAAAATAAATACTTTAATAAATAATTAAAACTTAATAAATAATTACAATTTTAAAATAAATTATAACACTTTCATTAATAATAGCTAATTCTAAGCTTATATTTATTAATATATTTATATATTTTTAAAAGTTTATTTTATAGCTTATCCCATAAAATATTAAAATTAATTATTTATTTAATTAATTAACTTAACTAAATAATAAAAAATTTCTAAATTAAATTTATTTCTTAAGGAACTAGATACCTTTAAAAACGAAAAACATTTCATTTCCAATATATTATTAAAAATAATTTTACAACATTAACTTTTATAATATATTAACTCTTTTAAAATCGAGAAAATTATTTCCATAATTTTTATTTGATAAACCCTGAGACACAAGGTACAATTAATTAAATTTTCTTTTATAATAAAAATTTTTTAAATTATTTCAGTTTTCTTTCACAATACTATTACACTATAATTATAATTATTTTTTTTAAAAAAATACTAAAACAATTTATTTTATAATTACTTTTAATAAATCAATATAATAAAAAAAAAATTAATAAACAAAATTTAATCAATTTATATTGATTTGCACAAAAATCCTTTCAATGTAAATGAAATACTTTACTAAATAAGCTTTAAATTGCATTCTAGATACACTTTCCAGTACATCTACTATGTTACGACTTATCTTACCTTAATAATAAGAGTGACGGGCAATGTGTGCATATTTTAGAGCTAAAATCAAATTATTTATCTTTATAATTTTACTTTCAAATCCACCTTCAATAAAATTTTCAAATTTATATTCGTAAACGAAAAGTACCTTTTTTAAAACAAAATTATCTGTTTGTCAAGATTGGCAAAGTATTTGTTATTTCAGCTGTTCTTATGGACTTATGTATGTTTACCCTGTGGCGGTAAGTTCTAGTA
Source organism: Pollenia griseotomentosa (assembly GCA_963931875.1). Lineage (NCBI taxonomy): Eukaryota > Metazoa > Arthropoda > Insecta > Diptera > Polleniidae > Pollenia > Pollenia griseotomentosa. Next base: position 167,971,439 of record OZ007562.1, on the reverse strand, counting down.
TTGTTGCAGTACTCCATGATGTTTTTGGACTTCTTTGCCGGCGAGAGCCTTAGGGTGTATTTTGCAATGCCGCCTTTGCTAACTCGTTGTTGGATCTCAGTCTAGTCCTTCCAAAATTTCTTCTAAGAATATCGTTTTGTATTGGATGTCGTTGGTTGGGCATAGCAGATCTACAATTCGTATGGTGTTTGGCCAAAAGCATTTTATTGTACGTTTTGACATCGGATCCTAAGACCTGTAGACGTCGCACAGTGGCGCCATTTGAGTTTTTTCGTTGCAAAAATCATATCTTTTGAACCGAATAAGATAATTAAGATAAGATAATAACAGTTTAAACAGCATATGATAGATAACTGTTCAGCCTATGAAATGAGCGTTTGGAAAGGGTGCTACGCTTTGTAGGGGCCTACTTATGGGTTATCAAAGTTAAAATTAGTAGAAAAATCAATTTTATGGTAACTAAAAAAATTATTTTTACATTTTTAGATTGTTTTTATTTTTTTTCTTTAGGGTTTTATGTTTTAAATTATTACCCAACAAATTAAAAAAAAAATAATTTTTTTTTTAAATTTATTTCTTCAATTTTCTGTAAAATATTCATCACAATTCGTAAAAGAAGTTATATCTAAAAGACTAACCATTTCTAAACTATAATTATTTTCTAACTCTATTCGTGACTTCACATGCCGCCAAAGTATTGTTTAAGTGAGGTACGTACCTGCTAATTTCAATGAGTAGTTTTTTTCAAACTATTAGATCAAACTACTGTCAGTCAAAACATATAAGGGATGGACGCCATACAATTTCTGCAACCATGTCTTTTTAACCTTTTTTATCTCTAGAAGCCAAACGGGCACGTACGGGCAGATAAAACCTTTTGAATTATGTAAAGAAATAATCAAAGAACTGGTTTTGCAAATATGGCGAATATAGAAAAATATAGATTTTTTTTATTTTCCGTCAAAGTTGAAAAATAGTGAAAAAACGGATAGTTTTTAAATAGTGATTTACCAGGAGAAACACAAAGCAAACAGTTAATTTTTTTTTATCATTATACATTTAATAAATACATCTATCAACACAAACAAAAAATAAGGCGATTCGTTACCTATTTTTCGTGATATTACACCTGAAATCGCAACAAATTGACTAAAAATTGTGTGTTTTTTTGAAAACCGAAAGTCGGTCAACTTTGAACGGTTATATCTTCTAAACTAAAAATGTGATATTATTAAGAATGGCATATATGAAATCGTTGAAGAGTTTCCTATAACATGGGCTTATTCAAAACTTCGTCGGCGCTCATGAAAATTTTGATTTTTGCAACCTCGTTTGCTCTACGGGCGCCACTGTGCGTCGTTCGCTGTTTTTAGACAGCCATATAGAGGAGTTGACAACTTGTGTTTTAGTTGCCTCGCTAAGGCAGAACAGTTCCACACATCCCCTAAAGAGTACATGGCTTGACGGGCGTTGTTAATGCGTACATCTACGTTGAAAAAAAGGGGTCTAAACGACTTAGATGACACATTTTTACAAAATATTAAGCATAAGCAAAATGCAATTAAGAAAAAACTTAAAAAACAAAACAAGCCTTTTATTAAAAAAGGACATTTTTGAAAAGTTTTCTCTTTTTCTAACAAAAAGACACATTAAAAATGAAAAACACTTTCCTTAGATTTACTTTATTAACCAAAAAGAGCTTTTAAACAACAAGTACCTTTTTGAATAACAACTACTACTTTATCCACATCTTAACTTTTTGAAAAATGGTAAATCTATTGTCTTTATGGCGTATAGTATAAACAAGAGATCTGGCTATAACATTTTGTATTAATAAAAATGTCTTTATGAATTGGTAGGTTTAAACGAAATGTACCTTTTCGAGCAACTAAACCATCTTTATTACAATAAAAAGATCACCTTTGCACCAATTTTGTTGCCTTTTTAAAAAGAAGCCCTTTTTATAATAAACACTACTTTTTCAAAAAAATTTTTTTAATTTGAAAAAAAATATTTAAAATAAAAATTTTATTTTCATAGGTAACAAAATTTTTTTTAAAAAATTGGAGTAACTCGTACATTTTTAGCAATAAAAAATAAAGTGGGGTTGGTCATACATTTGACCCATCTAGGAGCATTCTACGCGCTTAGAGGCCAAATTATAGAATTTTATTAAACCACCATATTTGTATAGTACAGCGCGTAGGATGCTCTTAGATGGGTCAAATGTATGACCAACCCCACTTCATTTTTAATTGCGGAATTTCGGTTTTTTTAGTAATTTCAATAAGCTAAACCGTTTTTGAGTTACGCGAATATTTGTTGGGCAGCTTCCTCCGTTTTCCAAATAACGGTATAAATAAATTTGAAAATAAAAAGTACCTTTTTTGTTTACACTGCAACGAAAACTAGTGCTTACGAGATTTCGAGCAAAATCTTATTGTTTTTTTGACTAGATTTTCCATACAAAACAATATCTACTTCGTGACTAGATTTTGAGAGAATCTACTCAAAATATAGTAGTACTTAGTAATGTGACTTTATTTTTTAAATAAAGTACTAAAAAATACTTCCCTGTACAAGAAAAAATGCTGTTTTAATAAAAAAAAAAAATAATAGCACAACTGGCGGCTTGTTAAAACTGCTAAAAAAATGAATAAATTTTAATCAAACAGTAAAAAAAAAATTGAACAGATATATAATTTTGATAAAATAAATGAAGTTGATTATAAATAAAATATAATGTTAATTTGTAAATGCCTATTTTTTTTATATCGCACTTGATCATAAAAAGGGTATTGATTCGAAATTTAAAAAATTTCAGTATACGCATATTATTAAAGGCATATGAAAAAGAATTTTGAAACCAACTGTTTCTTTACCAAAAAGTAGACAAAATAGTATGACTTTTTTACAGCGCGTAGATATGAATATAACGTGTTGATTTTTTCCAAAAAGTAAAAAATGATTTTTTTTCAGTTATTACCATCTTAATGATCAAGTGCGATATGTATCTAAATATTACACAAAACACTTTCAGCTAGCTTCTTTTTGTTCTGTAAACGAAATCTCGCTAATGTACAATTCTCGCTAATTTCAAAAAGTACTATTCTTCGGTCTTTAAATTGTTTTAAAAAAACATAAAAATGTCAAAAAAAAATTATGTTTTAAAACATAAAAGTTCAAAGCTTCCGGTGTTGGAAATATTGATTTTTCTTGTTCACTCTTCAAGTTCAGTACTCTTTAAAAAAAAGGTAAGTATTCTTTATTTATTGATTCACATTTTGTCTGATTTTAAACTTTAAGATTTTATTGTTTTAAGTTTTTCATTAAATACACATATTAATGTGCGCTTTCTAATTACAATACTGACGATTGTGTCGACTGCTTCTCAAAATAAAACATATGTAACGTTCTTTTTGAGTTTGTGACTTGGATAAGCTTAAATATAACCCGATTCCATTTCGTTCCTCATGTGGAATATGTTAGGTTGCAGTGTTGCCGGAAGCCAAGTTCAATTTTACACTACCAAAGCTTGAAGTCCAAAATTTTATAAATTAAACATAACAAATTTCGTGTTTGATAATTAATAACGCTTTTACTTACGAATAAAGATAACACAAGCAACTATTTATGTACATTAGGGCGGGTCGATTTTTTTTTCAATCGTGATTTTTTAATCATATTGCAAAAACGTAAACTACATAAAATTCTAAGAAAATTCTCCGAAGAAACCATGTATCTAAAATGAAATCCTAACCCGCGCATTTCGACTTGAAAATATATATGTCCGCCTTTGCCAAAAATATAAATGTTTGAAAAAATAGCTTTTTCTAAAAAGAAATCGAATTTTCTGAAGAAGATTGTTCAGTAAGGTTTTTCTTTTCTAATCCGCGAGAGGCGCGGATTAGGGTTTGATCTTAAACCCATGGTTTCTTGGGAGAATTTTCTTAGAATTTTATGTAGATAACGTTTTTGCTATACGATTTTTAGTTTTTTTTTCATCAATACAAATAAACCCGCCCTAATGTACATATAATCGAAAAAAAAGTACACCCACTAAAATAAATCAATTTGCAAGGCAGTTTCAAAACAAAATTTTTTTCCGAACGTAAATTTTTCTTCATATTACATAAACAATGTGTATGTAAAAATAATATAGGAACAACTTTTAAAGATGTGGATTTTTACCCGTATGTATTTCTAATAGAAATATGTTAACATCTTCGCAAATTGATGGTACATGTTTGATGTTGATCAGTGTCAAAAGCCTATTGCACACATCAGCACAAACGCATAATACTGTATCCACTATTGTGTTATCGGTATAAAAACATTTGTACTCTTCGGGTATTTACACCCAGTCTACAACTGACATGCTGTTTTAACATGGTGTTATAAAAGCATTGTATGTATAAACATTTGCATTAACAGTCGTGTTAATTCATATCATATTAGTAGGGATGAGATTTTCATGCACTAAAAAATCGAAAATATGCGCATAAAATATGCACTAAAAACTCCCAAATATGCCTTAAAAAAATAAAAAATATGCACTAAAATTTTTAACATTTTCATTAAAAAGGCGTTTTTTTAAAACTAAGTTTAAATAACTAATTTAAATTTTTGTTTATATAAACAAATAAATACTTTTTATATTATCAAAAGTAAAATGTTGTCTGTTCGGTCGCAAAAAACTTTTGTTCATGGAAAATATTATTAGAATATAAATTTTCTAATTCAAATCCCACATTTTATTCCAGATCAAAAATAGTTGAAATTGTTTTATTTTTTGAAATTCTTATGTTTTTGCAAAACATTGTTAATTTTACTTTCTGCATATCAGTATCAATTTGACTTGAGTTGTCTTAAGTGAACAATATTCCTCAAATTTAGTTATTGTTACGCCAATACATCCTTAGTTGGAAAATACAAATGCTAATTGACTTTTAATGTTATTTAAATTAAATATTTCTTTTACCTTTTTAATTGCATAAGCTCCGGCAGCAACAAGTTCTTTAATGACATTTTTAAATTGCTCAAACTTTTTTGAATAGTATTCTACAGCATCTAGCCAGTTTAATACTGACTGCGGTGATAAGGATACCAAGGGATACATTTCATTAAAAATTGCTACTCATAAAGAAGCCTTTAAAAATATATTTTTCACGTATGAAACCAATAAATGAGTACTATCGGATTGGCTTCTAATTTCCTCTACACCTTAGTACCACCCATGTGCCAAGCTAGAAACATGTGAACCGTTTTGGATAAAATATTTTAAGCTCATTGGCAGCCTTAAACATGTAAGGTGCTGCATCGGTTAAAAAAAGAAGGATCTGTCCAAATTTTGAAAATCTTTTTCCCAAAAAAAAAGGTATTTATTGATCTTGAAATTTTTTTGGAAGACTTTTTTATATTGAATTTGGAAATTTTTTGTAGAAACTTATTTTATTATATGGAAATTTATAAAATATATCACTCAAAAATTTTAAAATGTGCAAAAATAGGCATTTAAAACAAAAACATGCATTTTCACAAAAATATGCAACAATATGCAAAAACAAATCGATGCCATTTTAATGCAAATTTAATGATTCGGAAAGATAATTGGTCGACATAGATCTTAGACTATCGACAAAAACATGCATTTGCATGAAAATCGCATCCCTACTTATTAGTATTAATGTTAAGCATTTCATGTAAGTTGTAGACTGAGTGTTTAGAAATATATTGTACATGCTTTGTAGTAAATTTACATCTTTGTGTCATTTATTGCAATTTTTAATTCCAATATTTTTTTTCATCATTTCTTTGGGTGCTTAAAAACTTTTAAAGCACTTTTATATTTTTCTCCACTATCCTACCCATCAGAGGACAATTAATTCTTCATGTCAGTCTTTGTTAATTTGAATTTGCTGAAAATTCTTTCCATTTAATACCGTGTTCAGATATGCACCTTAATTGAGTATTACGCAATAAATGACATTATTGAGCTCAATTATCTATATAAAATTGCAATTAAGTTATTGCTCAATTAATAAGAAATTGTTATAAATATTGAGTAAAATTAAAATGTGACCCTGTCACAAGTGTGTTTAGTGAGCAAAACACAACTTACTAAACAAAGTGTTTTGGCATTTGGCAACTGAAATTACAACAAAACAAAGGCCTATCCATTAGGTCTGCGCAGAAGCCAGATGTTTATTCCTTAAAAATGTCAAAAGTTGTTTACATTTTGCTTATACATGTACATTATTGTTTACGTTGAATGTTGTATGTAGTAGTAATATAAATTGAGTTAGCTAAATTGTGTATATGTAAACAGAAAGATATTCATGTCAATATACCGAATATTGGCTCAATAAAAAGGGTATATCTGGGCCCAAATCGTCGCAGTCGTGATCGAGTGACTTTGATCGAAATTCTACTTTTTGAGATTATGTCATTCGATAACGAGTAGTCGATCGAATGACTTTACTCGAAATGTCATTCGATAGGTTAAGAGCTTTCGTAAAAACATTTAATTGTTTTTTTACAAACAATTTACACACTTTTTGGGAATAATTATTAGATTTCTTTAACAAATAGCTAGAAATTTAAGTATTAAACTTTTTTCAGCAATAAGAAATAAAATAATAACATTCAGTTTTGCAATTTTTCGCAAATTATAGTCATAGATAGAAGCGATTTTTGTATTGAACGTTTTTAGATTCTTTACAGCTTTAACGATTTTTAATAAATAGTAGACTTTGCTATTATGCCGCTGTAAGCAATTTTTTGCGAATTTCCCCTAATTTAGCAATTTTTACAGAATTTTTTCCATTCCTTATACTTTTATGGACTTTTAATAAATTTTATGGCTTGTTCGAATTATTAAAAATTTTCGCTATTTTTGCAAAAAAAAATTTTTTGTTAATTGTTGACATTTTGTTTTTTTAACCGATTTCAAATAAATTTTAGGGTTTGTTTCCAAGTTTGCGATTATTTGGGAATTTTAGCCATGTTCGCTATAGCCAGCGATTTTTTCTGTAAGTTTTCTGATTCTGTACAGCTTGAACAATTTTTAATAAATACTAGACTTTGCTTTCATGCCGCTGTTGGCAAATTTCCGCTAATTTAAAATTTTTAATCGAATTTTTTCCATTTCTTGTAATTTGAGGGACTTTTAATCAATTGATATGTTAAAAACTTTCGCGAATTTTCGCTATTTTTGCAAATTTTCTGAATTTGTAAAATGTTTTCCGAACTTTTGCAATTTTTGCGTTGCTTTGTTGCTCTTTTTGGCAAGCGCCGCCGCTATAAAAAAGCAACATAAATAAACCGAAGTCACCTATTTTATAGGGCACTATCAACATTGTTGATTTATATGCGGCGAAAAGTGCAATGCCTTATGCCATTAGTATACAAGCATAAAAATCTATTACATTATTTAAACAAATTTCGATACGAAAGCTTTCGAATGCCGCAATCCCGTTTTTGATACGTCACGAAGTTTTATTCGATACGAAAGTTCATTCGATCACGTGTGCGACGATTTGGGCCCTGAACACAGTATAACAGTTCGAAAATGGCCAAATAAGAAGGAAAGTTATTACAGTTTTTAAATTAGGAAACAGAGGCTTACCAAAAAAGTTTTTTATTATAAAATCTTTTGATCAATAGCTTTCAACATCTAATTGTATTAAAGTTTGTAAAAAATTGAGTTAACGCCTTTTATCATCTAATTTTTGGTCATCAATTTCTACGAGCAAAAATCTTTTTTTTTTTTATTTTAAGTGTTAAAAGTTTTTTAATTTGAAAATACTGTGCGTACTTTGGCTCAACAATTTCCCAAATTTTGTACAAATTATCATTTAAATAAAACCTTTTTTAATTATGCTAACAATTTTAACATCGATTTTCAGAATTTAATTTTCAAATTTTCATTAGAAGCAAGCCAATTTTCAATTGAACATTAAAGGCATATCAAAAATAATTTTTGAGCCAACCGTTTCATTACCAAAAAGTAGACAAAAGATCACGATGTTTTTACATCGAGTAGATATAAATATTACGTGTCAATTTCTTCCAAATAGTGAAAATATAAATATTTTGAGTTAATATTCTCTTTGTGATCAAGTGCGATATGTACATTAGGGTGGCCGTTATTTTTTTTATTTTGATTTCTTATATTCTCCCCACCCTAAATCGGTTCAGTTTTATGTAAAAAAAAATACAAAAAAATTTCGTAGCGATAAGTTGTGTTTTAGGGGGGGCGTCCGTCCCCCAAAGTTTGCCATCAAGCCATTTATTCAAATGTAATTTGTTTGCGTATGACTATCTTCTAAAAACAACATTTTACAAGAATATGATATATGGCAATATTTTAGCTCTTCTAGTCAACAACATAAGCCTCTAAGAAAGTTTTTTGCTAAAATCAATATTTTAGAAAATAATTAAGAAAATAAAAACGAAATACCAAACTTTTATATACGTTTTATATATATAAAAGGGGGATTTAATGTCAAGTGACCCAATTTTGAAATAGATGTCTTTCGATTTAAATGAAATTTACACCAATTTTAGTACTGTTAGAAAGTAGCTTAGGGGGTCAAAGTTTGACATTTTGGCCATGCAGGTGTTCTTTCTCATCCATGTAACTTATTACCTATTGGTGTAAGCAAAATTTGTACCAAGTAGCTTAGATAGCTTTTTGATCAAACTTTTTAAAAAAAATTTTTTTTTGTTTTTTTAAAAAATTTTTAAAATTTTTTTTTTTTAAATTTAACACTTGGCTAAAAAAAATAAAAAAAAAAATTTTAAATTTAAAAAAAAAAATTAAAAAATTTTTTAAAAAAAACAAAAAAATATTTGTAAAAAAGATTGATTAAATAGCTATCTAAGCTACTTGGGACAAATTGTGCTAACACCAATAGGTAATAAATTACATGGATGAGAAAGAACACCTGTATGGCAAACTTTGACCCCCTCTACCTCTGAAACATTTTGACCGATCTTGTTGAAAATTTGTGTGTAAGCTACTACCTAATAGGACTAACCTTGGTGTAAATTTCATCCAAATCGGAAGACATCGATTTCAAAATTGTGTCACTTGACATTAAATCGCCTTTTTATATATATAAAACGTATATAAAATGTTTGGTATTTTGTTGTTATTTTCTTAATTATTTTCTAAGATATTCGTCTTATGTTTTCTTGGAGGCTTATGTTGTTGACTAGAAGAGCTAAAATATTGCCATATATCATATTCTTGTAAAATGTTGTTTTTAGAAGATAGTCATACGCAAACAAATTACATTTGAATAAATGGCTTGATGGCAAACTTTGAGGGGCGGACGCCCTCCCTAAAACACAACTTATCGCTACGAAATTTTTTTGTATTTTTTTTTACATAAAACTGAACCGATTTGGAGGGGGAGAGTATAAGAAATCAAAAAAAAAAAGTTCTCCATACAACTAACGGCCACGCTAATGTACATATATATTTCATTTTGTGGGACAAAAAAAAATTCTCTATTGGTATGATCAATCGCCCACATGCTTCTTTTGAAACTGAAATATTCAGCAAATCGAAATTGCACAAAATTTTGATAATCAAAAAATAGTCCAAGAAAAACTGGTTTGTCCTATTTTCGGATAATTAAACAGAAATCGGCAACTCTGGTAGTTTATACATAAAGCTTTTAAAAGCTGTACACTAGAGATGGGTAAAAGGGAATGAGAAAAGTTTACATGTCTATATAATCAACTTGCTTCATGTAATTAACGCATGTGCTGGTAATATTTTAATATTCTTAGCACACACAAAAAAAAAAAAAATAATTTTCATATTTGAATATGAAAATCGCAAATTTGATTACAAAAATCATAAAATTTTCTGCAATGACGATTTTTGCGGTATTGATAAAAAAGTTTGTAGGTATAATTGTTGAATTTTTAGTCAACAACCAAGTTTATTGAGTCAATAAAAAAATTTGTTGCCCAAAATAATTTTTTTCAACTAAATGTTTACGAGATTTGTTTAAATAAACTGTTGGAAATGTTGAATAAATCAAATAAAATATCGAATATGTTTTTATTTATTTACTAATTATGATGTGCTAAATTCCTAATTTTTATTCTTTGATAAATACGCTTAAATTTATTGTGGGGAAAGAAGCTAGTTCCTATTCGCATTTCGCTGGTTGCTTAGGCCAGATCACCAAAAAAACCTTTTTTCAAAGACTTTGGAAAAACTAAAGATATTAGTCAACTAAAACTGTAAAGCGAATAATAATTATTAGCAAAAAAATGGACAAAAGTTGTAAAAATACTGTATCTACTTTGATTCAAATATTTTTTTATTGGATATGAAGAAATATTTAATTATTTCATTATTAAATATGTTTTATTGAGTGTTATTTTGCAAAGTGTAATTTTGATAAATTTTTTCATTGAATCAAACAAATAATTTGTTGACCTAAAATTTTATTTTTAACAAACTCTGTTGTTAAAAATTTTCTTGAGATATTTTTTTCTGTGCAGCCACACATCGATTTTTTATTATGAAACTCCAAGCAAAATATTTCATTATTTGTACAATTATAGGTTTTTTTTTATTGAAAATTAGTTTTTTTTAATGGAATTTGAAGAAATTCCTTCCATTCAGCAGCGATGCAAACTCCTCGCTACTAAAGATGGCAAATTTTTTAATAACAATTGCTAAAATAAATGGCTAAATAGTGGCTAAAAATGAATAAACATGATAAAAACACGCAACAAATATACCTACATAAATTATAATGTGCAATGTCATTATGTCCATGAACATTATCATGACACTTTTTGGTGTTATTTCTTTTTGTTATTTTTGGACGATATGAACCTATTAGAGATATGAACTTTTTAGAGAGTCCATGGACATTGTGAAACTGTTTGATATTACATATTTCACTTTCAAATATGTGGCAATATCCATTTTTTTAAAAACCAAAAAGAACTAACGGTATACAGGGTGACACAAAGTGGCTACCTTTTGATTTGATATTAAAGTTTTTTAAAACAGGTGGAGCAAATTTTGAACCATTTGCATGTCATCAGTAATACATTCCTTTGTTTCAGTAGGCATAAACGCAGTTTGGGACATCTAAAGTCTGTCTAAAAGTTAAATTGCTTTCTTTGACATCCTCTGTCTGCTTAGTACATATTCAACCGAAGTTCGAAGCTTTAGTTAGCGAAACCGGCGATTCACAGAAAGAAAAATAAACAATCGGGATAAATTAAGTTTTTTATACTTATTTTAAGTATTATTTCAAGTACGAATAACACTAAAACGGAACTTAAAACAATCCTTAATGGGATTACTAAGTATAATATTCTTAAGCCAAGGCGAATTGACGAGAAGGTGAGGTCAACTCTACAACAGCACTGCTTCTGTGGTCGGGTTGTCAAAAATATTGCTAGTAAAAAATAGGCTTGTTAACATAACAAACTAGTTTGTATACAAACTTTGACAAGTCGACCACCGAAAAAAAACACTATATGTTGACTTGACCCCGCCTTCTAGTGAATTCGCCTTGTTCTTAAACCAAGTAAAAAAAGATTAAACTTTTCGTTAGTAGTGCCACTCTCAGAGTTATAAAGTGTGCGTTTAAGTCTCATTTAACTTATCAAAGTTTGTTGTAGACTACTACAACAACACCACACAAGTAGTTAAAAAACGATTTGCTTGTTGTGTGTAAAAACAATAAGAACAAGACGAAAACACATAATTTTCATATTTAAAAAGTAAAATTGAGAACTCTTGTTTTATAATGTGTTTTATATTGTATAAATTCTGTAAGGTGTAAAACGGGTACGTAAATCAATCATTATTAAATTTCTCTTTCTAATTTAACTTTTGGTTCATTTCAAAAAGAATTCGGAATTGAATCTCCTTTTTAGCACTTGAATCAAGCGCATTTTAAGTATGATTCAATCTTAGTTTTACTTAAAGCAATCTCAGTTTCGGATCACTTCAAGTACGAATTCGGGATTGAATATGGATAAATTAAGTCCTTCGCGATTGAACATCCGTACTTGAATCAATCTTTCTGTACTTGATCAAAGAAAATCCGTACTCACCGTACTATTAATACCGCTTCGGATTGATTTGAGTAAGGATGGATTGATTTTTCTTTTGAGTGTTGTTTTGAGTGTACAATATAGTAAAAAGTGTTTGCGCCGTTGACTAATTAAGAAAAAATAAACGTAACAACACAGTTATGCTAAGTTCACACTTAGGTTTTTAAACGCGTTTAAGCAAAATGTTGATTTAGCTAATTAAAGCCGTTCACATTACATTTGAGATGATTAAGATGACAGATGATTAAGAAAAAAAAACACAACAAACAAATTTTTTTTCTTTAAAAGATTAGAAATGGATAAAAACACTTTTATAAAGTTATAAGAAGATTATTTTAATTATTTTAATGATGAAATTGTGAGAATTTATGAATTATTTAAGGAAAAGAAATAAAAACATTAAGCAGAAATCTTGGCCTGTTGTACACGATCATGTTGGCGATTCTACATTTGAGGTATGTTCAGTGGATTCTATGTGATTTTTGAAGTGATTTAGTTGTAATCATGTCAATTTGAAGTGATTAACAAATCACTTCAATGTATGGGTAATCATCTCGATTTTGAAGTGATTAGAGCTTAATCACGTTGGAACTGCTTAAACGCGTTTAAGAAGCCAAATGTGAACATACTATTAATGCTGCATTAAAAATAAATTTTTGTCGCCATAAAATATTTATTTTTTGAATCAAATAATATTACTGTTGTCGTAAAAAATGTGCATTTGACAATGACATGATTGGTACTTCATTATCATTGCGATCAGTATTGAGTCGTTTGCCGGTGAGAAACTAGTGAAAAAAGAACTTTTTAGTTTTAAAATAATTAAAATAAATATAAAATTGCATTATTTTGAAAAATATAAATCGGCAGAAAATCTTGTTACAAGGAATCTGTAATTTATTGCATGAAAGGTATTTTTACAGATTCGCGACATCTTTATTGCTTTTATTTACTACATGCGGTAATAACTCCTTCGCGCATCAACACGGCAGCGAAACCATCTATATCTGAAGCCCAAAATATAATAAATATAAACAATAATCTTAAAATTGCAAGAATTTAAAATAAATTTTCTCAAACAATAAATAATGTTTTCATTTATTGAAGTATATTGAACTGTTAAGACAAAAATGTCTGCATTTGCGACAAAAGTATATTGAACTGTTGAGCTAATAACTTTTGCAGTTGCGACAAGAGCATAGTGAAAGTTTTGGACAAAAAGTACAACACTTTAGGCAACAATTTTAACTTTGCCTCAACAAGGAATTTATACTTTGGGACAACAGAAACAGACTTGTTGCTACAAATGCAAAATGTTGCTGGGCACAATCCGAATGTTAATTCTATTTGAATCAAAATCAAATTTTTTTTTTTTGGATTACAGTCTTTTTTTGTGTGTAGTGGTAATCAAGTTTAATCATCACAAGTGATCTCAAATGCTTATTTATGTGATTTTTACAAAAAATTATCACCCAAATGCTAGGTGGGCATTTTATGAATGCAAATGGATATTATAAGGCAGAGTTTACACGATGTCTCTTCAGACATGTCTAGCGAACACGTCCGTTTTGCTTGTTGGCGATCGGGTTAGAGAAGAAAAAACACCAAACGAGTTTTCATGTTTGTTAATATCATGGCCCAATTAGTAGGTCTGCGCGCAACTACAACAATCCAATAATAGAAAAAATAACACGCATTTTGTTTGTGTAAAAAATGATAAAGCTGTCAAAAACAATTGGTACAAAAACAACTGCACGTAAAACACACAACTATTTCAGTATATTTGGCTATTAGACATAAAAACATGTTTGAAAGACATCGTGAAAAGACAAAAAGTTTTTATGTTCAAAAGAGAATGTATAAAGCAGACATGTCTGGAAAGACATCGTGTAAATGCCCCCTAAAATATGTACATATGTATATAAAATAATTTTTGTTAATTTGCAACACTTAATAAAAGTCTTAAAAAAAATTTAATTTAAATTAAAACTGACACATCAAAATTAGAAAAACTTAAAATATAATTCCTCGCTAAAGACAAGAATGTTAGCTCCCCAGGAAGAATGTTTTACAAATATTGTTCAAGACTTTCTCATCTGCACCACCGTTCACAAAGCCCGGCACTTGGGATTATTTCAAAATGCAATTTATGTCCGTATAACTCTGGATAAAATGACGCAACACACAAGAATTTATGAAAATTCGGAAAATCCCTATTTTAACGAGGTAAATTTTCAAATTGAATTTTCAAACTGAATTCTTACTAAAAAAAAAAAAACATTTTAGTACTTTGTTTTCGAAATGAAATGCACTTTAATGGAACTTTTGCGTTTGACTATTTTCTATGAGATCAAAAAGCAGACCATCTGCAAAAAAAATCCCACAATAGGGGAGCTCCTTATAGACATGCAAAGTGTTTGGAATCAATCAAATCGTTGTTACTTTAAGAAATGGGGTCGTCTAGAGGCACCCATTGGGCAAAATGTTGACAGTGCAGATGGAGCAGGTTTAGGCAAAGGGTTTTTGCAAATTGACTTGGCCATTGTTTCACAAGCGTCCAATTTAAGCAATTTGCTAAGGCCTTCAGAAGATGATTTAATGGTTTTAAATAAGTGGCAAATTCATCAGGATTATGATGATATAGAAAAGTATTTTTTTTTTAATTTCCTAAATAAAATTTATGGAGATTACGTATTATATCTTTTTGTAGAAACCTTTTGCAGAATCTGGATACAGGAGTTAGATGCAACATTCGCTATACAGTGACCTTTTATCGTGGCATTATGTTCAAGAAATCCGATTACCTTATACAAGTACATATTTTCTTTGTTTTTTTTATCTTTTCTTTTGATTTCATTCATATGTTTTATTTTAAAGTTTAGATTCCATCCCTTTAAGGGCAAGACGAACGTGGCCAAAAATACCCAACATCCTTGCTGGAATCAAGAAATCTGTTTCGTTTGGTGTTATCCATCGTTGGCGCAGACGTTGGTTATACAGCTTTTGATGCACGAACATTTGCAATGGAAATGTATGGCGGAATATGAATTACATTTCAATGAAATCGCTTTTAAAGGTAATATTGATGATTTTTAAGAAATATTTATTTAAGAGAAAGCAGTTCGTCTAGTGGTTAAAAACTGGCGTTGGGAGGGAGTTCCCTTAACTCTTTATATAGAAGGGCGTATTGTAACTTTAAATTTCTTTCGATTTTTATACCCACAACACAATAGTGGAGAGGGTATTATGCATTTGCCTTAAAATAGTGGTCCTAGACCCACCTTAAAGTATACCGATCTACTCAGAATCACTTTCTGAGTCGAACTAACGATGTCCGTCCGACTGGCTGGCAGGCTGGCTGGCAGGCACAAAGTACAGGTCGCAACTTTGGAGATAACTTGATAAAATTTGGGTCATAGGTTCTTATTGGCACAAGGACCAAGCCTATTGAAAATGGGCCAAACCGTAGGACCACGAGGGAAGATAGGGGAAATTTTCTTCCTCTCAGAAACTATCAAACCGAATTTAATGAATTTTAAAACATGGATAGATCCATATCTATATGGACACATAAGCTATACAGTTTTAAAAAAATTGGATCACAAGGGGTGATAAGGGCAATTTTTGTCTCTCAAACCGATTTTAATGAAATTTAAAACATAGATAGATCCATATCCATATGGACACATAAGCTATACAGTTTTAAAAAATATAGGAACACAAGGGGAGAAAGAGGCAATTTTTGCCTCTCAAACTGATTTTAATGAAATTTAAAACATAGGTAGATCCATATCTATGTATATGGACACATAAGCTATACAGTTTTTCAAAAATAGGACCACAAGGGGATGTAGGGGGCAATTTCTGCCTCTCACAAACTTTCAAACCGATTTTAATGAAGTTTTTAAACATAGAGAAATCCATATTTATATGGACACATAAGCATGATGTGCTTTTAAGTACTGTGGTGCTGGGTATCATATGGTCGGGCTTGACCGACTATACTTTCTTACTTGTTAAAATTGCATTGCATTGTGAATGTGGATTAATATTTTTAGTGTAAACAACTTTTCTTTGCGAAAGTTTTCTTGTAAAAAATAAAAATTAGTTTGCTGTTAAAATTCTTATTCTTAGACAAACCTTTTCTGGGACCCACTTTTATAAATTTATATGACAATGTAAATGGTTCGCAGTATATAGGACGCTTATTAATATCCATTAAATCTAAATGCTTGGAAACTGACTCAAATCATGTTATGACTCTAAAGCAAATACAACCCCTGAATGAAAAACGCTTTTGGCAGGAGCAACAATTTATAATCGAATTTATGGCCGTACAAGGAGATTTTATGCATTGTAATGGCAACTCTTGTAAAGTTGGAATCAGTTTGGCTGGTATATATATAACTTAACAAATACTCCTATAACTATGCTGTAAATGTATCTTGTTTCAGAACTGAACTCGAGTTACATCGAATGTGATTTAAAGAACTATCCCACTTCCTTGAAAAAGGGACAGCAGTCTAACAGAAATTTTAAATACTTCGTTCAATCGCCACCATTTAAATCAATTACTTTGAGGGTTCAGCTGCCCGACAATCGTAGTAAATTTGAGAGTGATGTGTTTTTGCAGGAACTAATTGATTTCGTTAAATCGGAAATCGAGTTATTTAAACTGTTTCAAACTCAATATACAGGTCACAATCATTCCCAATTAAAAGTACTCAAAGTTATTATATCGACTGTTATACAAAAAATGGAACAGGCTATTGCGAGTAATAGATTGGATTATTCAAGTTTTAAGGAGGCCACCCAATGGGATTTCAATCGTTTGATATATTTAAAGGATTACTTTGTAGGTTTTTTGCATAAATTAAAGCGCATTAAATTTTAAATTGTATTTAATTTTTAGTTCAAAATCCGTGATGACTTGAGATCTCTACGCTCGAAATTAAAACCCTCCTCGGAAAATTATATCGAACTAGTGATGGATGAAGTGCTAGGGGAATTAACAAAGTGTTGCATCGAATTGCAAAATTTGTGGTCAAGTTCTTTGGTACAAGATGCTTGGCCTGACTTAATTTTGGTGCTTTTGGCGAGTAATAAAGAATTTGGATTTTGTAGACTTAACGCAAAGAATTTTCTTTATCCTTCAAAGGATCAAGAAGAAAGTTATAACAGTCAGTGTTGGAAAATGGGAAATTTTATTTTCAAGGCAAGATTAATTTTTGTTTAATTTACTTTATTAAAAAAGTTTCTATTTATTTAAAAAGTTACTTTTTGCAAAAATAAAGTACTTTTTTAGAGTGATTTTTCTTAAAAATGCGATATTTTTAAACAAAAAGTGACTTTTATTAAAAATGGATACTTTAAATTAAAAAAAATATTTTATTTAAAAATGTTTTTGTTAATAAAATACTTTGACCCCTTTCAGACTCGGCAAGTTAGTTGCGCAAGTTACTTGCCGACAACAACAAAGTCTGTACAAAATTAATTTTTCTTTACCCCGACCTTACCGCTAACGTCTACAAACCAAGAGTTGCGCAAGAGACTTGCGCAAGTAACTTGCCGAGTGTGAAAGGGGTCTTTCCATTTAAATTTGAATTTTTCAAGAATACACTTTTTTATAAAAAGTTAATTTTTATTTAAAAAATACTCTTTGTTCAATAAGGTTATTTTTAATCAAAACGTTTCGTTTTGGTTTAAAATAGTGCTTTTTATTTTTTTTTATTTTTAAGTTTTGTTCAAAAAGGTACAAAAAGGTACTATTTGTTCAAAAAGGTACTTTTTTTCAAAAGGTACTTTTTTCAAAAAGGTACTTTTTCAAAAAGGTACTTTTTCAAAAAGGTACTTTTTTCAAAAAGGTACTTTTTTCAAAAAGGTACTTTTTTCAAAAAGGTTCTTTTTTCAAAAAGGTACTTTTTTCAAAAAGGTACTTTTTTCAAAATTATTCATTTTGTTCAAAAAGGTACTTTTTGTTTAAAAAGGTACTTTTTCTTCAAAAAGGTCCTTTTTCTTCAAAAAGCTACCTTTTGCTTAAAAAGCTACTTTTTGTTAAAAATTGTACTTTTTGTTCAAAAAGATACTTTTTATTTAAGAAAGCACTTTTTATTCGCAAAGTACTTGTTATAAATTGTACTTTTTAATTTTAAATGGCAGTTTTTATTCAAAAAGCTACTTTTGTTTCAATATATAGCTTTTTAAAAAAAAGTTACTTTTTATTTGAAAATGTACATTTTGTTCAAAAAGGACTTAAATAAATGTACATACTTTAAATTTAAAATGTCAATAAGAAACTTTTTGTCCAAAAGGGTAAAATTATACATTTTGTTCAAAAAGGTACTTTTTGTTTAAAAAGGTAATTTAAGTTCAAAAAGGTACTTTTTCTTCAAAAAGGTCCTTTTTCTTCAAAAAGGTCATTTTTCTTCAAAAAGCTACATTTTGCTTAAAAAGCTAGTTTTTGTTAAAAATTTTACTTTTTGTTCAAAAAGATACTTTTTATTTAAGAAAGCACTTTTTATTCGCAAAGTACTTGTTATAAATTGTACTTTTTAATTTTAATGGCAGTTTTTATTCAAAAAGCTACTTTTGTTTCAAAATATAGCTTTTTAAAAAAAAGTTACTTTTTATTTGAAAATGTACATTTTGTTCAAAAAGGACTTAAATAAATGTACTTTAAATTTAAAATGTCAATAAGAAACTTTTTGTCCAAAAGGGTACATTTTTTATTAAAAGTTTCTTCAAAATTACTTATTTATTCGAAAGGACTTCCTTTTTAAAAAAGTACTCTTAATTCAAAAACGCATTTCTGATCCAAAAAGCTTCGTTTTATTAATGTACATAAAAAAAACCTGTTCTGTTATGAAAAGTACTTTTTATTCTTGATCGTTCGTCTTGAAAAGATTCATAAGGGTACTATTATAACAAAAAGTAACAGTATATTTTTATCAAAATGATACTTTCTAAAAAAAAAGCCTTTTAATTTCCAAAGAAGGGTAATGCACACTGTCACACAGTTCTTTCGTTATTTTTAAAATTGTTATCAAATTAAATTTGCAATAAATCGATTGTTAAGCGCGCTGTATGGCAAGTTGATGTTTTGCTGATTAAGTTTCTTTGCTCATTTCGAAAGAGCGAATAGAAGAAATGGTGATTCGCTAACGGCTTAAGGATAAACTTCGCTCCAAATACGGCAATTTTCCTTACTGTCGTAGCCATTTAACCAGAAATGAGCTTCGTAAAATGGACGAAGTGCTCTATAAACTTCGCGAACATATTAATTTTTTTCAAAGTAAGTTTCCACGATTTGGAAGCGTTGTTTAAGCGTTGAATGATTCACACACACAGTCTTAGCTGTCAAACCATAGTTATCGATATCGAATATTTTCAAAAAAAAAAAAAGAAAAAAAAATAAAACACTTTATTATTGAATACGTAAGAATTGTGTGATAGTGTAAAGTTCCCTTTATCAATGCAAATACATATAAGTTCTTAACGGTACCTTTTAAGTTCAAAATTCTGCCCCACTTTCCAGGATATAAATTGTCAACATACCTGCACAAATTGCGGTTGCACTGTAGCCCTCTTACGTGGTTGTCTTAGTATCGTAGCCGAAGCAGAAACCAGTGTCTTTCTAAGTCAAGTAGTCCAATATTGGAAACATCCAGAACCCTTCCATTGGTCTCCTCAATTACCCTTTACGAACTTTAAATGCCGTCTGTTTATACATCAAGCTAAAATTAAACCAGGTGCAGATCGTAATGGTCTTTGTGACCCCTACATACGTGTAATGTTCTGTCAATGTGCCGCCGAAACCCCGGTTCTCTTTGGTACTCTCTCGCCAATTTGGAATACGGTTATATCTTTTGAAAATATACAGTTACCTGGAGACTTTGTATGGTACTTCAGTAATCCACCTGTAGTAACCATAGAGGTTTATGACACTGATAGAAAAACGGCAGACGATTATTTGGGCTGCGGAGTTTTATCTCTATCTGTTATCAGAAGTTCTTGGGTTGACTGGTATGCTCGACAGAATGGCGGCTGGGAAAGTGATGCTGTGAAGACTAAACATGCCATACAAAAATATGAATTATTGAAATATTTAACACCTCCACCGCTAAAATGGGTACCCATTGCTTTAAATGGAGCTATAAGGGCCGAAGTTTTGATGTCAGGGGAACTAGTAGAGTTGGCAGATGTTAAAAGGAATTCTGAAGATGAAGAAGAGTTTAGTCGATCTAGTGTTACTGTAGGAATTCCGAATGCTATTAAGCCGCTTATGAAAAATTTTGTGTAAGTCGAAAAAAACCAAAATTAATTTTTTGACTACTATCGTTATAGCGCAATCACCCTTATTCCATTTAACGTCGTCATAATCGGCATCAATTATATGTCAATATCAATTTTTATCGACGTCGTTATCAATTCGATACAAAACTTGTATTCCATAACAGCAATGTAACGATGTCGATTGTTTATCGTTTTTTATAGCACATCTTTAATAAGTTTTTATTAAAAATATGCAATTTGTTGTTCGTTTCTTAAAATGTTGTGCTCTCAAAAAGGGTGGCATGTTTTATTTTAAAAAAATCACCCTTACTAATACCTAAATGCATTAAATACACTAGTGCCCTGTAAAATAAAGACTTCGGTTTATATAAAGGGCTATCTTTACACAACGGCGACGATTGCCTAAAAAAACAACAAAAAGTTACGCGAAAATTGCAAACATTCGAAAAATTTGCAAAAATATCGAAAATTCGCGAACATTTTTAATATTTCAAACATACCATCAAATTGATTAAAAGTCCCCAAAAAAAAACATACAAATGTCAAAAATTCCATAAAAATGGCTAAATTATGATTATGATAGCAAAGTTTAATATATATTAAAAATCGATAAAGCTTTAAAGAATCACAGCAAAAAGCACTTATATCGCGAACATGGCTAAAGTTCGCAAAAAATTGCAAACTTGGAAACAAACCCTAAAATTTATTTAATCATACTAAATCGGTAAAAAAACAAAAAAAAATTTGCAAAAATTGCAAAATTCGTGGAAAGTTTTTAATATTTCAAACAACCCATAAAATTGATTAAAAAATTCTAAGACTATAAGATATGGCAAAAATTTGATAAAAATTGCAAAGTTAGCAGAAATTCGCGAAAATTTGCTAATAGCTGCATCAGAGAAAAGTTTAATATATATTAAAAATCGTTAAGTCTGTAATGAATCAGAAAACTTACAGGAAAAATTGCTCCTATCGCGAACATTCTAAAAATTCGCGAATTACCGATAATTTAGCCAATTTCATGGAATTTTTGGTATTCCTTATAGTTTAAGGGACTTTTAATCAATTTTTCGACTTGTTTGGAATATTAAAAATGTTAGCGAATCTTCGCTATTTTTGAAAATTTTGGCAATTTTCGCGAAGCTTTGTTGCAAATTTTCCATTTTTTTAATTCAACATTATTATTATTGAAAAATAAAAAAAAAAAAAAACTGTTTCGACACCAATAAGACTAACGAAAAAATCAGAGTCAATTTATATCAATGCCAACGTTAACGTTGCGTACGGCATACCAAATATACATCGGCGCTTATCGATAAAACTTTATTTTGACAATGGACATACCGATTTACCACAATCGACACAAAACGATATAGTTTCGTATTGATGACGCTAAATGGAATAAGGGTGAATAGCTTTAAAACTTATAGAAATTTTAAAAGATTTTAATTGTTCTGTGTTGTAATAATTTTTAGGTTAGAGGTAGTTTTTGCTGGTTTCCGAAATTATCGCAAACCAAGTTTTCTTACCAGGAAACATCGGGTTAAACTGATGATGGCTGATCTTATGTTAACTAGTGGTTTATCGACTTCCCCAATTCAAAATAGTATTAATTTCCTGATATTATATGCCTCGGGAGTAGTGGTGAGCTTTTAAATTTTTCTTGAGACAATCATTCTAAATTCTGTATCTAATTTCTACAGAGCCTTCCCGAGCAATTAGAATATTGGCCTGCTATAATAGCCACTGATGTGGCAGTATCGGTCAAAGGCCAGGAAACCACTCTTGGAGCCACTTTAATAAGCAACTCCAAACGCTTTTTACAAAAGAAAAAACTAATACACTGCAGTTCCTTTGCATGTGAAAACGAAATGGACTCAGTTTCTACCACTATACAACTAGAAGAAGAAAGTGAAAATGACATATCAGAAACAAAGCCCTTGATCCATATAAAATCTAAAGACACATTTTGGAAAAGGCTTTTAAATAAATTTAAGCATATCAATCAGGAAAATAAAGCAACAGAACCAACCGAGGACTTAAATAATCTTAAAAAAGTTTATGATGATGGAGAATATAATTGGTGGACCAAGTTCTATAACTCAGGCTTTATAGAACCCTGTGTGGCCCTAACGGGCTACAAGCACAAATTGTGCATTTATCAAAACGAATTGGAAAAGCAACCAGAATTTAGTTATCTCAACGACTGGGCCGAGCCACTCAGCATGGTGCACGGTGTAAGATACAAGAAAAATTCCCTGCCCAAAGAAGAAATCTATGCTACGCTTAAATTAAATTTAAAAATAACCCCTTGTCTTTGCAAACGTCCCTCCGGTGGTGGGGCTGATGGTGGTGAAATGTTAAAACCTTTAGCTACAGCACTTAACCCTCGTTATCAGGACCAACTACAATCCCTAGCAGAATTGGTTAAAATTATGGTGCGTGTCTATATTGTTCAGGGCATACAATTTCGTTCCATTGCAAAAAATACTCAAGCAGATTCGTATGTTAAGATACAACTCGGTCAGAAGCAGGTAGCAAATCGTGCCGATTATGTGCCACATCAAAGTAATCCGATATTTGGAAAATGTTTTCAATTGGAGGGTCTACTGCCAGGGTAAGTAAAATATTAAATAAATTTACTAAGCACAAAATATTTAGGTTAATTTAAAGATATACTGACGTATTTATAAGAAACTAGCGGACCCGGTGAACTTCGCCTCGGCCCAATTCCATGATTTACACTAAGAACTTTCTATTGTTTGATTTGGAAAGCCATTAAGGAATAATTTCACACAAAATTTCATACAAAAACTCGATTTTCGATTTTTCCAATTTTCCGACTTTTCGGGAGGGATTTTCCAAAATTTTCTTCCGTAGCCTTCTCCTCGAAAATACGAACAACTGACAAAAAATTTTACAGAAATCGTCCCAGCCGTTCTCATTTTATGAACTACTATACATTTTGTACACCATTTTTTATATACATATATGGGGGATTTCATGTCAAGTGACCCAATTTTGAAATCGATGTCTTCCGATTTGGATGAAATTTGCACCAAGGTTAGTCCTATTAGACAGTAGTTTAGACACAAATTTTCAACAAGATCGGTCTAAAAGTTTCTAAGGTAGTGGGGGTCAAAGTTTGACATTTTGGCCATACAATATCCAATTCAATTCAATTCATATTTTATTGATAAGTGTAACATGGTAAATACACAATAATTTTTATATTATATGTAAGTTAAGAGTTTAGTCTATTTTGTATGACTTTTGTACTTAGTTATGTTATGTACAATGTGATAAATTTCTTAAAAATTAATTTAAAAAGTTAAGGAAAAATTTTACAAAAACCTTAGAAAAATATAAAAAAAAAAAAAAAAAGTTTTATAAAAACGGGAAAAGTTGATAGTTAAAAATACACGGTTTAAGAACATAAAGAACTGATGTGATCATGCGAGGAGCCGGCACATCTATAAAAAAATTTTTCTGTTATAACAGATATCTTATCCTTGACTAGCGGGATATTAGAAAGTGAATGAAGACGCGACGTTGAAAAATAAGGTGGTAAATTATAAATAGTTTTTAGAAGTTTATTTTGGCTAACTTGCAACCTTTTCAGATGACATGTTGATATATCATACCATGCAGGAGCAGCATAAAAAAGAATTGCATGAAACACAACTTTTAAAATTAACAATTTTTTCTCAATACTGAGTTTAGATTTCCGATTTATAAACGGGTATAATATCTTTTTAGTTATATCGATTTTATTAATAATGTGGCTAATATGTTCGTTAAATATCATTTTTTTATCGAGAATAACACCTAAATATTTGACATTGGTATCCCATGGTACATTAACCTTTCTTATCCATGTAACTTATTACCTTATGGTGTTAGCAAAATTTGTCCTAAGTAGCTTCGATAGCTATTTGATCCATCTTTTGAAAAAAAATTTTTTGTTTTTTTAAAAAATTTTTTAAAATTTAAAACTTTTTTTTATTTTTTTTTTAGCGGGAATGTTTTATTTTTTTTTTTTTTTTCAAAAGAAAGCTTATGTCTTTTTGGTCGCTTTTTGGGATGCGAGTGGCTTATGTATAAAAAAAAATAGTTTCTAACTCTAGACGAGGGTTTTTCAATTTTTAGCATATGCACTATTTTGATTTTTTTCCTATTTGTGTTTAAGTGTTTCTAAAACCTTAAAAATAAGACGTATGCAAAGAAACTAGACAAATTAACCTTTCCGACGGTATGTTACAAACCCAACTATTATTTTATACCTTCGATACTGTCATGCCCACAATATGTTAATCCCAGGAATAAAATCACTTTTCTTCTGTAGAAATGTTGACAAATTAAATTCTTTTTATTAATTTGTTATAATAATTAAATTAATATATAATTATAATAATAATAATTTCTAATATTAAAAAAAAAAATTATAAATAATTTAATAAAATCAAAAAGTAATTTCAATTTTTGGGAATACAAAATTTTAATTTCAAAAGATTTTGTTATTCGTGCTTAATTCCCAGTTTTTATCATTGATAAAAACACTTGAAATTTATTGTTGATGGGATAAGCTATTCCTATGCGCATTTCACTGGTTGCTTAGGCCAGATCATCAGGAAACTTCATCCATAAAGATTTTGGAAAAACTAAAGATATTAAACCAAATAAAACTGTTAAGCGTATGAGACTCATAGCAACAGTTCTACTTGTAACAATATCAAAGCTTAAACAAAACACATCAACAATAAACAGTGGGTTTATCTCATCTTACATTCCCCACTACAATTAGTTGAAATTCTCTCAACATTAACTGTAGTTGTAAGTAGGTTAAGAAAAACAAAATAAAAACAAACAACAACTTACAAAAGATGTTGTCAATTAAGTGTTTTTTAGACCGTGCACTTGTCTGTTTATTATCAAAAAGTAATTTCAATTTTTGGGAATACAAAATTTTAATTTCAAAAGATTTTGTTATTCGTGCTTAATTCCCAGTTTTTATCATTGATAAAAACACTTGAAATTTATTGTTGATGGGATAAGCTATTCCTATGCGCATTTCACTGGTTGCTTAGGCCAGATCATCAGGAAACTTCATCCATAAAGATTTTGGAAAAACTAAAGATATTAAACCAAATAAAACTGTTAAGCGTATGAGACTCATAGCAACAGTTCTACTTGTAACAATATCAAAGCTTAAACAAAACACATCAACAATAAACAGTGGGTTTATCTCATCTTACATTCCCCACTACAATTAGTTGAAATTCTCTCAACATTAACTGTAGTTGTAAGTAGGTTAAGAAAAACAAAATAAAAACAAACAACAACTTACAAAAGATGTTGTCAATTAAGTGTTTTTTAGACCGTGCACTTGTCTGTTTATTATCAAAAAGTAATTTCAATTTTTGGGAATACAAAATTTTAATTTCAAAAGATTTTGTTATTCGTGCTTAATTCCCAGTTTTTATCATTGATAAAAACACTTGAAATTTATTGTTGATGGGATAAGCTATTCCTATGCGCATTTCACTGGTTGCTTAGGCCAGATCATCAGGAAACTTCATCCATAAAGATTTTGGAAAAACTAAAGATATTAAACCAAATAAAACTGTTAAGCGTATGAGACTCATAGCAACAGTTCTACTTGTAACAATATCAAAGCTTAAACAAAACACATCAACAATAAACAGTGGGTTTATCTCATCTTACATTCCCCACTACAATTAGTTGAAATTCTCTCAACATTAACTGTAGTTGTAAGTAGGTTAAGAAAAACAAAATAAAAACAAACAACAACTTACAAAAGATGTTGTCAATTAAGTGTTTTTTAGACCGTGCACTTGTCTGTTTATTATCAAAAAGTAATTTCAATTTTTGGGAATACAAAATTTTAATTTCAAAAGATTTTGTTATTCGTGCTTAATTCCCAGTTTTTATCATTGATAAAAACACTTGAAATTTATTGTTGATGGGATAAGCTATTCCTATGCGCATTTCACTGGTTGCTTAGGCCAGATCATCAGGAAACTTCATCCATAAAGATTTTGGAAAAACTAAAGATATTAAACCAAATAAAACTGTTAAGCGTATGAGACTCATAGCAACAGTTCTACTTGTAACAATATCAAAGCTTAAACAAAACACATCAACAATAAACAGTGGGTTTATCTCATCTTACATTCCCCACTACAATTAGTTGAAATTCTCTCAACATTAACTGTAGTTGTAAGTAGGTTAAGAAAAACAAAATAAAAACAAACAACAACTTACAAAAGATGTTGTCAATTAAGTGTTTTTTAGACCGTGCACTTGTCTGTTTATTATCAAAAAGTAATTTCAATTTTTGGGAATACAAAATTTTAATTTCAAAAGATTTTGTTATTCGTGCTTAATTCCCAGTTTTTATCATTGATAAAAACACTTGAAATTTATTGTTGATGGGATAAGCTATTCCTATGCGCATTTCACTGGTTGCTTAGGCCAGATCATCAGGAAACTTCATCCATAAAGATTTTGGAAAAACTAAAGATATTAAACCAAATAAAACTGTTAAGCGTATGAGACTCATAGCAACAGTTCTACTTGTAACAATATCAAAGCTTAAACAAAACACATCAACAATAAACAGTGGGTTTATCTCATCTTACATTCCCCACTACAATTAGTTGAAATTCTCTCAACATTAACTGTAGTTGTAAGTAGGTTAAGAAAAACAAAATAAAAACAAACAACAACTTACAAAAGATGTTGTCAATTAAGTGTTTTTTAGACCGTGCACTTGTCTGTTTATTATCAAAAAGTAATTTCAATTTTTGGGAATACAAAATTTTAATTTCAAAAGATTTTGTTATTCGTGCTTAATTCCCAGTTTTTATCATTGATAAAAACACTTGAAATTTATTGTTGATGGGATAAGCTATTCCTATGCGCATTTCACTGGTTGCTTAGGCCAGATCATCAGGAAACTTCATCCATAAAGATTTTGGAAAAACTAAAGATATTAAACCAAATAAAACTGTTAAGCGTATGAGACTCATAGCAACAGTTCTACTTGTAACAATATCAAAGCTTAAACAAAACACATCAACAATAAACAGTGGGTTTATCTCATCTTACATTCCCCACTACAATTAGTTGAAATTCTCTCAACATTAACTGTAGTTGTAAGTAGGTTAAGAAAAACAAAATAAAAACAAACAACAACTTACAAAAGATGTTGTCAATTAAGTGTTTTTTAGACCGTGCACTTGTCTGTTTATTATCAAAAAGTAATTTCAATTTTTGGGAATACAAAATTTTAATTTCAAAAGATTTTGTTATTCGTGCTTAATTCCCAGTTTTTATCATTGATAAAAACACTTGAAATTTATTGTTGATGGGATAAGCTATTCCTATGCGCATTTCACTGGTTGCTTAGGCCAGATCATCAGGAAACTTCATCCATAAAGATTTTGGAAAAACTAAAGATATTAAACCAAATAAAACTGTTAAGCATATGAGACTCATAGCAACAGTTCTACTTGTAACAATATCAAAGCTTAAACAAAACACATCAACAATAAACAGTGGGTTTATCTCATCTTACATTCCCCACTACAATTAGTTGAAATTCTCTCAACATTAACTGTAGTTGTAAGTAGGTTAAGAAAAACAAAATAAAAACAAACAACAACTTACAAAAGATGTTGTCAATTAAGTGTTTTTTAGACCGTGCACTTGTCTGTTTATTATCAAAAAGTAATTTCAATTTTTGGGAATACAAAATTTTAATTTCAAAAGATTTTGTTATTCGTGCTTAATTCCCAGTTTTTATCATTGATAAAAACACTTGAAATTTATTGTTGATGGGATAAGCTATTCCTATGCGCATTTCACTGGTTGCTTAGGCCAGATCATCAGGAAACTTCATCCATAAAGATTTTGGAAAAACTAAAGATATTAAACCAAATAAAACTGTTAAGCGTATGAGACTCATAGCAACAGTTCTACTTGTAACAATATCAAAGCTTAAACAAAACACATCAACAATAAACAGTGGGTTTATCTCATCTTACATTCCCCACTACAATTAGTTGAAATTCTCTCAACATTAACTGTAGTTGTAAGTAGGTTAAGAAAAACAAAATAAAAACAAACAACAACTTACAAAAGATGTTGTCAATTAAGTGTTTTTTAGACCGTGCACTTGTCTGTTTATTATCAAAAAGTAATTTCAATTTTTGGGAATACAAAATTTTAATTTCAAAAGATTTTGTTATTCGTGCTTAATTCCCAGTTTTTATCATTGATAAAAACACTTGAAATTTATTGTTGATGGGATAAGCTATTCCTATGCGCATTTCACTGGTTGCTTAGGCCAGATCATCAGGAAACTTCATCCATAAAGATTTTGGAAAAACTAAAGATATTAAACCAAATAAAACTGTTAAGCGTATGAGACTCATAGCAACAGTTCTACTTGTAACAATATCAAAGCTTAAACAAAACACATCAACAATAAACAGTGGGTTTATCTCATCTTACATTCCCCACTACAATTAGTTGAAATTCTCTCAACACTAACTGTAGTTGTAAGTAGGTTAAGAAAAACAAAATAAAAACAAACAACAACTTACAAAAGATGTTGTCAATTAAGTGTTTTTTAGACCGTGCACTTGTCTGTTTATTATCAAAAAGTAATTTCAATTTTTGGGAATACAAAATTTTAATTTCAAAAGATTTTGTTATTCGTGCTTAATTCCCAGTTTTTATCATTGATAAAAACACTTGAAATTTATTGTTGATGGGATAAGCTATTCCTATGCGCATTTCACTGGTTGCTTAGGCCAGATCATCAGGAAACTTCATCCATAAAGATTTTGGAAAAACTAAAGATATTAAACCAAATAAAACTGTTAAGCGTATGAGACTCATAGCAACAGTTCTACTTGTAACAATATCAAAGCTTAAACA
Organism: Pollenia griseotomentosa; assembly: GCA_963931875.1. Classification (NCBI taxonomy): domain Eukaryota; kingdom Metazoa; phylum Arthropoda; class Insecta; order Diptera; family Polleniidae; genus Pollenia; species Pollenia griseotomentosa. The sequence goes on along the minus strand of OZ007562.1, from coordinate 167,942,075 downwards.
AAACACATCAACAATAAACAGTGGGTTTATCTCATCTTACATTCCCCACTACAATTAGTTGAAATTCTCTCAACATTAAATAAGATAAATCCCACTGTTTATTGTTGATGTGTTTTGTTTAAGCTTTGATATTGTTACAAGTAGAACTGTTGCTATGAGTCTCATACGCTTAACAGTTTTATTTGGTTTAATATCTTTAGTTTTTCCAAAATCTTTATGGATGAAGTTTCCTGATGATCTGGCCTAAGCAACCAGTGAAATGCGCATAGGAATAGCTTATCCCATCAACAATAAATTTCAAGTGTTTTTATCAATGATAAAAACTGGGAATTAAGCACGAATAACAAAATCTTTTGAAATTAAAATTTTGTATTCCCAAAAATTGAAATTACTTTTTGATAATAAACAGACAAGTGCACGGTCTAAAAAACACTTAATTGACAACATCTTTTGTAAGTTGTTGTTTGTTTTTATTTTGTTTTTCTTAACCTACTTACAACTACAGTTAATGTTGAGAGAATTTCAACTAATTGTAGTGGGGAATGTAAGATGAGATAAACCCACTGTTTATTGTTGATGTGTTTTGTTTAAGCTTTGATATTGTTACAAGTAGAACTGTTGCTATGAGTCTCATACGCTTAACAGTTTTATTTGGTTTAATATCTTTAGTTTTTCCAAAATCTTTATGGATGAAGTTTCCTGATGATCTGGCCTAAGCAACCAGTGAAATGCGCATAGGAATAGCTTATCCCATCAACAATAAATTTCAAGTGTTTTTATCAATGATAAAAACTGGGAATTAAGCACGAATAACAAAATCTTTTGAAATTAAAATTTTGTATTCCCAAAAATTGAAATTACTTTTTGATAATAAACAGACAAGTGCACGGTCTAAAAAACACTTAATTGACAACATCTTTTGTAAGTTGTTGTTTGTTTTTATTTTGTTTTTCTTAACCTACTTACAACTACAGTTAATGTTGAGAGAATTTCAACTAATTGTAGTGGGGAATGTAAGATGAGATAAACCCACTGTTTATTGTTGATGTGTTTTGTTTAAGCTTTGATATTGTTACAAGTAGAACTGTTGCTATGAGTCTCATACGCTTAACAGTTTTATTTGGTTTAATATCTTTAGTTTTTCCAAAATCTTTATGGATGAAGTTTCCTGATGATCTGGCCTAAGCAACCAGTGAAATGCGCATAGGAATAGCTTATCCCATCAACAATAAATTTCAAGTGTTTTTATCAATGATAAAAACTGGGAATTAAGCACGAATAACAAAATCTTTTGAAATTAAAATTTTGTATTCCCAAAAATTGAAATTACTTTTTGATAATAAACAGACAAGTGCACGGTCTAAAAAACACTTAATTGACAACATCTTTTGTAAGTTGTTGTTTGTTTTTATTTGGTTTTTCTTAACCTACTTACAACTACAGTTAATGTTGAGAGAATTTCAACTAATTGTAGTGGGGAATGTAAGATGAGATAAACCCACTGTTTATTGTTGATGTGTTTTGTTTAAGCTTTGATATTGTTACAAGTAGAACTGTTGCTATGAGTCTCATACGCTTAACAGTTTTATTTGGTTTAATATCTTTAGTTTTTCCAAAATCTTTATGGATGAAGTTTCCTGATGATCTGGCCTAAGCAACCAGTGAAATGCGCATAGGAATAGCTTATCCCATCAACAATAAATTTCAAGTGTTTTTATCAATGATAAAAACTGGGAATTAAGCACGAATAACAAAATCTTTTGAAATTAAAATTTTGTATTCCCAAAAATTGAAATTACTTTTTGATAATAAACAGACAAGTGCACGGTCTAAAAAACACTTAATTGACAACATCTTTTGTAAGTTGTTGTTTGTTTTTATTTTGTTTTTCTTAACCTACTTACAACTACAGTTAATGTTGAGAGAATTTCAACTAATTGTAGTGGGGAATGTAAGATGAGATAAACCCACTGTTTATTGTTGATGTGTTTTGTTTAAGCTTTGATATTGTTACAAGTAGAACTGTTGCTATGAGTCTCATACGCTTAACAGTTTTATTTGGTTTAATATCTTTAGTTTTTCCAAAATCTTTATGGATGAAGTTTCCTGATGATCTGGCCTAAGCAACCAGTGAAATGCGCATAGGAATAGCTTATCCCATCAACAATAAATTTCAAGTGTTTTTATCAATGATAAAAACTGGGAATTAAGCACGAATAACAAAATCTTTTGAAATTAAAATTTTGTATTCCCAAAAATTGAAATTACTTTTTGATAATAAACAGACAAGTGCACGGTCTAAAAAACACTTAATTGACAACATCTTTTGTAAGTTGTTGTTTGTTTTTATTTTGTTTTTCTTAACCTACTTACAACTACAGTTAATGTTGAGAGAATTTCAACTAATTGTAGTGGGGAATGTAAGATGAGATAAACCCACTGTTTATTGTTGATGTGTTTTGTTTAAGCTTTGATATTGTTACAAGTAGAACTGTTGCTATGAGTCTCATACGCTTAACAGTTTTATTTGGTTTAATATCTTTAGTTTTTCCAAAATCTTTATGGATGAAGTTTCCTGATGATCTGGCCTAAGCAACCAGTGAAATGCGCATAGGAATAGCTTATCCCATCAACAATAAATTTCAAGTGTTTTTATCAATGATAAAAACTGGGAATTAAGCACGAATAACAAAATCTTTTGAAATTAAAATTTTGTATTCCCAAAAATTGAAATTACTTTTTGATAATAAACAGACAAGTGCACGGTCTAAAAAACACTTAATTGACAACATCTTTTGTAAGTTGTTGTTTGTTTTTATTTTGTTTTTCTTAACCTACTTACAACTACAGTTAATGTTGAGAGAATTTCAACTAATTGTAGTGGGGAATGTAAGATGAGATAAACCCACTGTTTATTGTTGATGTGTTTTGTTTAAGCTTTGATATTGTTACAAGTAGAACTGTTGCTATGAGTCTCATACGCTTAACAGTTTTATTTGGTTTAATATCTTTAGTTTTTCCAAAATCTTTATGGATGAAGTTTCCTGATGATCTGGCCTAAGCAACCAGTGAAATGCGCATAGGAATAGCTTATCCCATCAACAATAAATTTCAAGTGTTTTTATCAATGATAAAAACTGGGAATTAAGCACGAATAACAAAATCTTTTGAAATTAAAATTTTGTATTCCCAAAAATTGAAATTACTTTTTGATAATAAACAGACAAGTGCACGGTCTAAAAAACACTTAATTGACAACATCTTTTGTAAGTTGTTGTTTGTTTTTATTTTGTTTTTCTTAACCTACTTACAACTACAGTTAATGTTGAGAGAATTTCAACTAATTGTAGTGGGGAATGTAAGATGAGATAAACCCACTGTTTATTGTTGATGTGTTTTGTTTAAGCTTTGATATTGTTACAAGTAGAACTGTTGCTATGAGTCTCATACGCTTAACAGTTTTATTTGGTTTAATATCTTTAGTTTTTCCAAAATCTTTATGGATGAAGTTTCCTGATGATCTGGCCTAAGCAACCAGTGAAATGCGCATAGGAATAGCTTATCCCATCAACAATAAATTTCAAGTGTTTTTATCAATGATAAAAACTGGGAATTAAGCACGAATAACAAAATCTTTTGAAATTAAAATTTTGTATTCCCAAAAATTGAAATTACTTTTTGATAATAAACAGACAAGTGCACGGTCTAAAAAACACTTAATTGACAACATCTTTTGTAAGTTGTTGTTTGTTTTTATTTTGTTTTTCTTAACCTACTTACAACTACAGTTAATGTTGAGAGAATTTCAACTAATTGTAGTGGGGAATGTAAGATGAGATAAACCCACTGTTTATTGTTGATGTGTTTTGTTTAAGCTTTGATATTGTTACAAGTAGAACTGTTGCTATGAGTCTCATACGCTTAACAGTTTTATTTGGTTTAATATCTTTAGTTTTTCCAAAATCTTTATGGATGAAGTTTCCTGATGATCTGGCCTAAGCAACCAGTGAAATGCGCATAGGAATAGCTTATCCCATCAACAATAAATTTCAAGTGTTTTTATCAATGATAAAAACTGGGAATTAAGCACGAATAACAAAATCTTTTGAAATTAAAATTTTGTATTCCCAAAAATTGAAATTACTTTTTGATAATAAACAGACAAGTGCACGGTCTAAAAAACACTTAATTGACAACATCTTTTGTAAGTTGTTGTTTGTTTTTATTTTGTTTTTCTTAACCTACTTACAACTACAGTTAATGTTGAGAGAATTTCAACTAATTGTAGTGGGGAATGTAAGATGAGATAAACCCACTGTTTATTGTTGATGTGTTTTGTTTAAGCTTTGATATTGTTACAAGTAGAACTGTTGCTATGAGTCTCATACGCTTAACAGTTTTATTTGGTTTAATATCTTTAGTTTTTCCAAAATCTTTATGGATGAAGTTTCCTGATGATCTGGCCTAAGCAACCAGTGAAATGCGCATAGGAATAGCTTATCCCATCAACAATAAATTTCAAGTGTTTTTATCAATGATAAAAACTGGGAATTAAGCACGAATAACAAAATCTTTTGAAATTAAAATTTTGTATTCCCAAAAATTGAAATTACTTTTTGATAATAAACAGACAAGTGCACGGTCTAAAAAACACTTAATTGACAACATCTTTTGTAAGTTGTTGTTTGTTTTTATTTTGTTTTTCTTAACCTACTTACAACTACAGTTAATGTTGAGAGAATTTCAACTAATTGTAGTGGGGAATGTAAGATGAGATAAACCCACTGTTTATTGTTGATGTGTTTTGTTTAAGCTTTGATATTGTTACAAGTAGAACTGTTGCTATGAGTCTCATACGCTTAACAGTTTTATTTGGTTTAATATCTTTAGTTTTTCCAAAATCTTTATGGATGAAGTTTCCTGATGATCTGGCCTAAGCAACCAGTGAAATGCGCATAGGAATAGCTTATCCCATCAACAATAAATTTCAAGTGTTTTTATCAATGATAAAAACTGGGAATTAAGCACGAATAACAAAATCTTTTGAAATTAAAATTTAATAAAATTTTATCTTAATCACATTAGATCCTTTTATATCCTATTTTTTTTACATTTAATTTGTTGTAGCTGATGAAGTGTTTAAGTTTGCAAATTTTCAAATACCCAGTCTTTCACCCTCTCTATGTATCGCCCTTATTTTCTGCTTTTTTTGCCAATCCTTTGTTGGCGTTACTTCGTTTAGCTGTTGATTTCGCGGCTGGTTTTAAAAAAGAAATCGCATTGACTAGAGGCAGAAAACTTTTTCAACTTGAGTCTTCCATCGTCAAGCGGTATAAAACCATCGATTGTTCCAGCAGCATCGAATCTGCTCTTCAGTGTTTTCAATGTTTCCGCATGATCCTCTTTGCTACTAAAAACTATTTCAGTTTCTTTACAATAATTCTTTGCCCAATGGAATAAAGCAGTCGCATCTAAGATGCGATCTTGATGAGAGCACTGGAGACTATACTTCGCTGCATTTCTTTTGAGGTTTGCTCCAACACCATCACATGCTTCTTTACCATGAGCAGTAGGATGAAAATGCCACTCAGCTAGCATTCAAAAATCTTTTTCATGAGGTAAAAGATTTGCGAAGCTACTTTTGTTTTTAAAATGTTGACGAGCTCCGTCCGAAATGTAGTATACTTTCTCTACTGTAAAATTACATTTAAGATAATTAAGTATTATCTTCTGGTATTCATAAAACGGTATCATGTTTTAAATCGTCGGATATGATTGCCATACTTTACTTTTGTGTTCCAGTTTTTAATCTTTCATGTAGTAAATAACTACTGTGAATATAGTTGCTTGGTGATTTTATTTCTGGGATTAACATATTGTGGGCATTACAGTATCGAAGGTACATAATAATAGTTGGGTTTTTAACATAACGTCGGAAAGGTTAATTTGTCTAGTTTCTTTGCATACGTTTTATTTTTAAGGCTTTAAGACAAATAGGAAAAAATTCAAAATAGTGCATATGCTAAAAATTAATTGAAAAACCCTCGTCTAGAGTTAGAAATTATTTTTTTTATACATAAGCCACTCGCATCCCAAAAAGCGACCAAAACTACCTTAAAGGAAAAGACATAAGCTTTCTTTTGAGCGAAAAAAAAACATTCCGGATAAAAAAAATATATAAAAAAAAAATTTAAATTTAAAAAAAAATTTTAAATTTAAAAAAAAAAGTTTAAAAAAATTTTTTAAAAACACAAAAAAAAAATTTTTCAAAATACTGATCAAATAGCTATCGAAGCTACTTGGGACAAATTTTGCTAACACCAATAGGTAATAAGTTACATGGATAAGAAAGATCACCTGTATGGCCAAAATGTCAAACTTTGACCCCCTACTACCTTAGAAACTTTTAAACCGATCTTGTTGAAATTTGTGTCTAAACTACTATCTAATAGGACTAACCTTGGTGCAAATTTCATCCAAATCGGAAGTCATCGATTTTAAAATTGGGTCACTTGAAATCCCCCATATAGATATTTACTGCCGTATTCATAAAAAATTTAAATAGATTTGAAATGTATTTTAAGAAAAATTTGTATGAAAATTTTGGCTTAAAACACATTTCAAACTTGTTTTATTTTTTATGAATATGGCAGTTATTATTTAAAAAAGGTTAACAAAACAAATTTTCTATGAAAATTTGACTTTATAAACGTTTGTTAAATTTTAAAACGATTACGGGGGTTAGACATATGCAAAACATGCGAGTTTTTTCCATTAGGCGACCCTAAAAGTGACGAAGAATAAAAGTCATTCGATAATTTAATTTTTTAAATTGTAACTTCTATTTTTAGCATAAAATATTTATTAATAAACAGAATAATAAGGCGGAACATAAAGATGGGAATAAAAAGTCGTTAATTTTTTACTAGTGGGGGAAAATATCGCCCTACAACCGTACGACTTAACATAATTTGCAGTTTTTTTAAAAATTAGGAATTTTTTTTAACAACTACTACCATACCCCAGGTCTACACCAAAAATAAATATCTCAGCAATTTGGCAATAACGTCGGCATTTGCTACCATTTCACAAACTTAATATCTTTCCAACACAATTTTCTTCTATTTTTTTTCTTTTTGCTTCTTTTTTACAATTGACAACCAAATTTGAGGTTTTATGTTTGCAATAATTGTCAACGCAAAATTGATTAACAATTATTGCAACATAAATTGCCGGCAATAAATATGTACAAACAAAATGCTGTCTACATTAAAGATAACATAATTTTGACATTTACTGCAATATGTGTCGCAATATTTATCTCTGGTATAGACAGACGGGCAGTTAAGGCCCAAAGTTACAGTCATCTGTTAATTATTAGTAAACTTTACTTGAAACTTTTGCTTAACTAACATTTTATATTTTATATGATTTGTTCGCCGTGTGCGGAGAAATGAAACGCTAGCAAATCACACAAACAATTCAGTAGTGTGTGGTTAGCTTTACTTTATTATATTTTAAATATGATTTTTTTATATTAGCGATTGTAGAGTTTTATAAAACAGTTTTTATCTATTTTACTTTTAAGTGCTTTTTTGTATACTAATTTGCGGTTTCCACGTGATAGGCGATTTATTGTGTTGAACAATTTAGATGAAAAGCACTCAGTTTTTTTAGTACTTTTCATATAAATTTTACTACACAGTCAATCGCCTATCATGTGGGAACCGCACATAAGTTTTTTTATATCTACACCAAAACAGTGGAGACCCACGTAAGTGATTCCAAGCTAAAGTAAAAAAATATTAGTTAAACCCAATTAAAAACTCAAACTACATTTTCTTGGCTTAAAACCTTTTTGCCAAACATTAAAGAATTAATAATGGATAATAAACAATTAAAGCCATTTTAACGAAAGGGATTTAAATGTTTTTATTGTATTTAGCGATTTTTGACGTGCCAAAATTGTTCATGAATTAAATGTTTTTACTGATTTTTGCAAGATATTTTTCTTTTTATTTTATTGATTCAGGCGTTTTTTTTTTTTTTTTTGTTACAATTTTTGACGTTTTTCTAATATTTGATTTTTTTTTTTAACTGTAAAATTGTAGTGTTTTTTTTAATCGATTTTGTCATGAAACTTAATCCTTGTTTATGCTATAAGCGAATTTTTTTCAGAGATTTTTTTTTAAATATATTGTTTTGCAAAACCGATTTTTGTAATAGTCTTATGCCTAATTAGTTTCTGACGTTTTTTTAATCTTAATTTTAACGTATTTCTGCACACAACTTGTTTGTACTGTTAGAGATTTTTTCAGCAATGTTTTATAAAATATTATTTTGAGGATTTAGTGATTATCGCAATTATAGTAATTTTTTACCTGATTTTGTTTGTAACAGTTTTATGCCTTATTACTTCCTGGCGATTTTTTTAAAATCTTTATTTTAACTTATTTTTGAAATTGGCGACTTTTTCTAATTAAAATGTTTTTTTTTTCTTTTCTGCTTTTTGAGTCTTGTTATTTTGACAGCTACTGTGAAAGAATAATTTATTTCTGTTTTAGTGATTTTTACGAACACATCGTACTTTCTTATACAAGCGATTTAAGCACTATTTTTTCTGGATTTTTTTTTATCATATTTGTTTACTAAGCAACTTTTGCTATTTAAGTGCTTTTTAACGTTAGTAATGTTATTGTAAAAACTTTGAACTAAGTCTTTTTAATCGATTTTGATTACGTAATATTCTAACTGCAAAAAAACGCTAAATTAAAATGAAAACGTAAAAAATAAAAATCGGATCATGAAAAGTAAACAACTTATCAGTTTAAAAAAAAACCCCCAAAGATCGCCTAAATAAAAGCAAAATGCTAAGGCTTAAAACTTTAATAATGATTAATTAAATTTTCACATATTTTTTTATTTTTTGTTCGATATTTGATGTCGCAAAACAAATGCCGCCCTAATGTTTGTTTGACTTATTTCCATTTCAAAAGCTATTTTCTTTTGGCTTTACTGTTTAAGTTCATTGAAAGTTATTGTTTAATGATTTATGTAGAAAAAAAAGGTTGCCAGACTAAATGCATATTACAAAACTTGAAACGAATAACTAAAGCAAACAGTTTTGCTTTAAGAATCCGTTAAGAAATATTTTTTTTATATTTATATATATCATTCCTATAAGAAGCAAAGGGCCATCATTTGGTTTTCATCTTGATTTGTTATGACTTCGGTAACCATTGTATTTAGTTTAAGATGGACAGCTGATCAGCTTTTAAAAAACTGCAGTCAAAGTAGAAAAACATCCATTTCTTCCACTTTGCGGTTCTACGGTTTACTCCACCCAAGGTCGGTCGGCATAGGCTCGTCAGTTATCGGCAGGATGCGCCACGTGCAGGAGTGGTTGTCATTTGTGTAGGAGCGGCAATATAATCACTATGCATCACTACACCATTTGCAGGCCTCTAAACAGTTTGAAAATTCTAACAAATACTTTCATGTAGTTTCACTGTTGGTAAACACCCGATTAAAACGTTTTAGAACCCAGGGATTTTTGGAACGAACTCCTTTTATACTTCCTTTTGAACAATACATACTACGACTAGGCTTATTACTTGAAATATTTATAAATGATTATAATTTTCACTTATTTTGAAATTAAATTAAAAAAAAATTATTAAAAAAAACGGATTATCAAAAGGATTTTTTCCCCTCTTTAGAAATAATTCATGAGTTAGATCTGTCATCCCAGCTTAAGAATTTCCCAGATAAAAATAGCAAACACATTTAAACTTACAAACAACCAGGTTTAACAAGACAACCAGACTAAGAAGAAGAATAGTGAATTCTGATTACACTGTGCAACATTAAAAGTAAAAGTTTTTAGCATAACTGACTTTAGATATGAAAGCAGACCAGTGATAGATATAAAAGCGAAGCAGGTTTGTAAGGGAGAAATGTAAGAGTTTCGCTCACCATCTCGCTTACGGAAGGCATTAATTTTATACGGTGAGTTCCCACTTTGAAGCAATATATTTTTGACGCAAAAAGCGCTTTATTCAACGCATATAAAAACTGGTGAGTGTAGCTATTAGATTTACCCACTAAATGTTTTTTTACAGTAATTGTTTAGTATTCTCCCTTACAAACCTGCGTTGTAGTAAGGGAATGCCGTGGCACTTGAATTTTTTTTTTTTATAAAACTTGTTAAGAGTTCGTTCACTTACTTTACTGCATCTCTGTATGTCTTATTGCGTAGCACATAATTACGCGCTTATTTTTTTAAATGTACTATTAGTGCTTCGCAAAATGATATTTTTTATTGGGTGCAAATACAATTACAATATATATTTTTACTTTATTAACCGAGCAATACTAAGTCATCGTCCATACTTGCAATTTTTGTTGCAGTAGTTCTTCAGTTTATTGGTGAGAGAGATGAGGGAAGATTGGGGAGGGGTACTCAGTTTCATGTACTCTGCAATTCTGTTTTGTTTTGTAAATCTCACGCTTTACAACTTGAAGTTGGCTGTAGGTGTATTTGTAATTATATATAAAATAAAAAAAGAACAAGATAAAAGCAGAAAAAAATGCAGCAACAAATTTGAAAATCTAGACGATTACTAACTTAGACCTTCAGCCCGTTGTAGTGATACAGACCAGAGTCTCTGTCATGTTTCGAACCTGCAACCCTAACAAAAAAACTTCCCTACCGCTATTTTCTTAATAACTGCTAGCTTGTTTTGCAGCATGTGTCCCTGCGCTGGCGTGATGAAAAAATACAACTTTATATCTAGTCACATATACAGGGCAACTTTCGTCCGACGCTCACTTTAAACAAATTTATTAAGGTGCTATGGTTATCGTCTCGCTCAGCAAATCTTAAAAGATGGGACCCTTCTTGACCCAAGAAATTCCGAGAATTATTTGACGCCGTGGATATTTGGTGTCGGTCCTAGTTCGGATAGTTGGTCGGGCTTACTGCTTTTTATGGCATTTAATCAGAATTTCAGACATAGAATCGTCGTTGAACGTCTTTAATCTTTTGATAACCTGCTTCCTTGCTTTCGAAGGAACCTTACTGCTTGTAAACGCTCTAAAATTGCTGCTTAAGTGTCTCTCAATGATTTTGAAAGTTTTTCTTAAGTTTGACAAAAATAAGAGTTATGCCCTCTTTTCGTCACCTTCGAATATTTTTGACTGACATGAGTGGTCTTTGTTTTTGCCATGTCGAAATTCCCACTTCTTAACCTTAGTAACTATCTCGCGCACGTTTAAAAATATGGAACATATTCAGTAAAAGCTTAAGCGATCTTTAGCTGCACCTTTTTTCAAACTGAAGAAGTTACGTAGCGTTTACACTTGCCAGTACTGTCATGACAGTAAGAAAATACATATACATAAGTTGCCAAAAACACTGCTAACTGTCTATGTGTAATGAAGACATGATGGGACTTTTTTCAATATATTTCTAGTCTGCATTAAACAATTTGTAAAAGAGCCCCCTTAAAGAAAGGAGATAGCGGGTAGGTATGTTAAAAAATAAATGATTGAGATGAAAAATAAAGTGGGGTTGGTCATACATTTGACCCATCTAGGGGCATCCTAGGCGCTGCAGGGGCCAAATTTAAGAATTTTATTAAACCGCCATATATGTTTGGTTGAAATTCTTAAATGTGGCTGCTGCAGTGCATAGGATGCTCCTAGATGGGGCAAATGTATGACCAACCCTACTTTATTTTTCATCTAAATCATTTATTTCTAACATACCTACCCGCTATCTCCATTCCTTAAGGGTGCTCCCATAAAAGTCAATACAGATAAGAAATATATTGAAGAAAAAGCCCCATAACTTTCAAGGAATCGCCCCTAGGGGGATAAAATGTATGACCGACCTGCATAATTTTTTTGTTCTTAACATTTTCTTAAAACATACTTGCCATAGTATATCTCCACCCCTTAAGGGGCTCCCATACAAATATGGCTGTTTAATGATTTCTTAAATTTGGCCCCTGCAGCGCCTAGGACGCCCCTAGAATGTATGACCAGCCGCACTTTATTTTTCATCTCAAGCATTAATTTCTAACATACCTTCACGCCATCTCCATTCTCCCATACAAAATGTTCAATGCAGACAGGAAATATATTGAAAAAGTCCCATAAAGATTAAATGTATGACCCAAGTAAGATTAAATGTATGACCGACCTCAATTAGTTTTTTGTCCTTAACATTTTCTCGATACATACTTGCCCCTAGCTGCATTTTCCAATTTTTTATGAATTTTTAAAAAACAAAAATTTCGAAATTTTGATAAAAAAAATAATTTTTTTCCAAAAAAAAATTATGTTTCTAAAACGAATGCTCATATTAAAAAAAAAAATTTACTTTTCTTAAAGGAAATTTTATTGCGGAATTTCGGTTTTTTTTGTAATTTCAATAAACTAAACCGAGTTACGCGAATATATGTTGTGCAACTTCCTCCATTTTCGAAATAACGGTATATCTCGAAAACAAGAGCTAACCTAAAAAACGGTGGGCACTATTGGATTCAGCGTACCCGAATTATGCTTAAACGCCATGTGCCCGGCTTGTATAATTTTGCAACTAGCACAGTGTTATTAATGGATTTTTCTGTTACCCAGTGTTATTTTTATATTTTACTATAAATGACGGTGAGATTGTTGTGCTGATGTTTATAGCTCCCGAACTTATTGGCGAGGTCGCTATAGTCGCCAATATTGTACGTATATTTTTCTAATGCAAAAGATCTTGGGCAGAATTTTTTTCCAAAAGCAGAGATTTTAGTTTATAAATATTTTCCTTTCCTTTTATTGATTTGCGTATTAGAAATATTTAGGGTCACTCTCGTAAATCTCCTAAATTCTCTTAGATAATGGTCCCGGAATAAAAATCAGATAAACAAGTAAAAGGTAAACCAAAAATTTGAAACGAAATTAAACTTTTTAGAAAAAATATATCAGTTCATAAATTAAAGGAGTATCACATGACCGTTAAGCAGAAGCTCTCACCGATTTTTGCTTTAGGAAACCCTTAAAAAAACTTTTAAGTGATTTTTATTTTACCCTTGACGTATGACAGCATTTCCATTCTCTCCATTCGTGAAGCGTTACTCTTAAGTTATGCATTAAAAATAAAATTTCTTCAAACTGAACTAAATAGTATTCCCTACAAGCGACCATTATCAACGAAATTTTCTTACTTGTTTTCAAAAGAAACTTAATAGCGATTCTACACCGACAGCGATTCAGCTGTGCTTTAATTTAAATTAAATTCTTGCTATAAAAATGCAAAAGTAAAGAAAATGAGTTTAGTGTAGTTGTGAACGTTAACTTAAGCACTTTCTTGAACAGTCACCAACTCTACCAGCGATTTGATCAAAGACAACAAAAAACAAATGTTAAGACCAGCTTACTGTACGAATCTGGTACTGCTTATTGCATTTAATTTCTTACAATACTTGTATGCATATGAAGTGCCTGTAGCCAAAATAGATGTTTATTATCCCAAAGGATTTGAGGTATCCATACCACACGAAGAAGGCATTACACTTTTTGCATTCCATGGAAAATTAAACGAAGAAATGGATGGTCTTGAAGCAGGCACTTGGTCTCGGGATATTTTAAAGCCAAAAAGTGGACGTTGGACTTTTCGTGACAGTGGTAGAAAATTAAATTTAGGTGATACCCTATATTACTGGACATATGTGATCTACAATGGCCAGGGCTATCGTGAAGACGATGGAGTCTATGTAGTACATCAATACGCAAACACAACGACCGGATCTGCAAGAACAACTAATCCAGGACTAAACCCTCTTCCAGTTAATACGTCCAATGAAAAGTGTACATCCACAATTACCATGGTGAATGGTGCACCAGTGCTTTGCAGTGGTCAGATTATTTTTGAGGATAATTTCGATGGCCATGGTTTGGATACCAGGAAGTGGTCTGCAGAGAGACGAATGCCCCAGGACCCTGACTATGAGTTTAATATGTATCTTGATGATGTAAACGATGTGATGCTAGTGCGTAGTGGAATATTGACTATAAGACCCAAACATACTATTAAACAGTTTAGCGGCAATGTCCTGAAAAAAGGCTTTTTATTGGGTCAGTCATGCACGGGTAAATTGGATACCGATGAGTGTGCCTTACATCCCAACACACGTAACACTATCAACCCCTTAATAACAGCACAAATAAAAACCAAAAACAAGTTTGCCTTTAAGTATGGAAAAGTAGAAATTAGAGCAAAAATGCCTGGAGCCCTGTGGGTCTATCCACAATTTTGGTTAGATCCTAATAAAGCCGTATACGGCAGCAGTCAATATCATTCAGGACAAATGCGTGTGGCTCAAACCATTGTTAATGGAGATCGCATTAAGCTAAATGGAGGTGTGGTTTTAAATGCAAAAGAACCCTGGCGTTCGTTGAAAATGTGTCCACATGAAAATCAAAACCTTAACTTGTCCCAAGACTTCCACTTGTACGAACTAACCTGGACTCCAAACATGATAGCAGTGGCTGTAGATGGTCAAGAATATTGTCGCATTGAAGTTAAAGCTGAGAATGAAGCTTTTAAAAATATTTTAATATCTCAACAATATTTACCAAATCGGGAAATTTTAAGTAATGGCTCTAATTGGGCGCCATTCGATCAGGAATTCCACTTGACATTGGGTTATGGCGTCGGTGGTAATAATGATTTTAAAGATGATGAAAATTGGCAAGTGCCAAAACCGTGGATCAATACGGATCCAGTTTCCAGAAAAAAATTTTGGAAGAATTATCGCAACGATATAAATTGGCTGCAAAATGGTGACTTGAAAGTGGATTACATTAGAGTTTTTTCTATTTAATAAAATAATTAATCATTTTGTATACTAAGTATGGTGATGGTTGGCTAATAAATTAATTTTAATATCTCAACTATAAATTTTCTGTTTAATTATTGTATGTGTAGTAGGGGAATTCTGTTAACTTCTTTTTTTTTAAATCAAGTTTTTACAGTTGAATATTTTAAAAATATTCCCAAGAGTGTTGCATTTTTAATTGCATTTAGTGCGATAGTTAATAAATGTTTAATTATTTACATATGTAATTTAAGATATTTATATGTAAATTATTTTCCAACTAGATATTTGTTAAAGCACCTGGTTGCCAGATTTGTAATTCTATTCGCCTTAGGCTATTTTAAAATATAAAAAAACTTTCTTTGAATATTAAGTGTTATCTTAACTTAAGCTTTTTAGAAATCTGCGTTTTCTGAGAGGAGGAGGAGGCTCCAAAGTACTGCACCTCGGTTTAGATTTTTATGAAGAACATAAAACCAACATTATATGCAGTAAAAAACAATAAATATCAATTTGAATCAGTGCAACCTGAGAGCAATGTGACCATTAGCGTGGCCGTTAGTTGTATGGAGAACTTTTTTTTTTTGATTTCTTATACTCTCCCACTCCAAATCGGTTCAGTTTTATGTAAAAAAAAATACAAAAAAATTTCGTAGCGATAAGTTGTGTTTTAGGGAGGGCGGTCGCCCCTCAAAGTTTGCCATCAAGCCATTTATTCAAATGTAATTTGTTTGCGTATGACTATCTTCTAAAAACAACATTTTACAAGAATATGATATATGGCAATATTTTAGCTCTTCTAGTCAACAACATAAGCCTCCCAGAAAGTTTTTTGCTAAGACTAATATCTTAGAAAATAATTAAGAAAATAACAACAAAATACCAAACATTTTATATACGTTTTATATATATATAAAGGCGATTTAATGTCAAGTGACACAATTTTGAAATCGGTGTCTTCCGATTTGGATGAAATTTACACCAAGGTTAGTCCTATTAGATAGTAGTTTACACACAAATTTTCAACAAGATCGGTCAAAATGTTTCAGAGGTAGAGGGTGTCAAAGTTTGCCATACAGGTGTTCTTTCTCATCCATGTAATTTATTACCTATTGCTGTTAGCAAAATTTGTCCCAATAGATAGCTATTTAATCAATCTTTTTTAAAAATATTTTTTTGTTTTTTTTAAAAAATTTTTTAATTTTTTTTTTTAAATTTAAAACTTTTTTTTTTATTTTTTTTAGCCAAGTGTTAAATTTAAAAAAAAAAATTTTAAAAATTTTTTAAAAAAACAAAAACAAAAAAGTTTGATCAAAAAGCTATCTAAGCTACTTGGGACAAATTTTGCTTACACCAATAGGTAATAAGTTACATGGATGAGAAAGAACACCTGTATGGCCAAAATGTCAAATTTTGACCCCCTCTAACTCAGAAACTTTTTGACCGATCTTGTTGAAAATTTGTGCCTAAGCTACTATCAAACAGTACTAAAATTGGTGTAAATTTCATTTAAATCGAAAGACATCTATTTCAAAATTGGGTCACTTGACATTAAATCCCCCTTTTATATATATAAAACGTATATAAAATGTTTGGTATTTTGTTTTTATTTTCTTAATTATTTTCTAAAATATTGATTTTAGCAAAAAACTTTCTTAGAGGTTTATGTTGTTGACTAGTAAAGCTAAAATATTGCCATATATCATATTCTTGTAAAATGTTGTTTTTAGAAGATAGTCATACGCAAACAAATTACATTTGAATAAATGGCTTGATGGCAAACTTTGAGGGACGGACGCCCCCCCTAAAACACAACTTATCGCTAAGAAATTTTTTTGTATTTTTTTTTACATAAAACTGAACCGATTTAGGGGGGGAGAATATAAGAAATCAAAATAAAAAAAATAACGGCCACCCTAGTGACCATATTAGCTTTTGCCGAGCTAAATTTAGCTTTATTTTTTCACGATAAGCTTGAAATATTTCAATTAAATTTTTGAGTTAGTAGTGCAGAAATGTTTGCTATGTTTTATTTATATTGTGTATAAACTGCATTATTATTTTGTAGTTATTTTTTCTAAGTGGTGCGAGCAAACAAAAAACTTGAAAGGGTGGTTAAATTTGAAGGACCGATGTTGATTTTGAGTAAATCACAAATTATTTAGGAAATTATTGTCATTTCTTTTTACTATGATAATATTGGCTGAAAATCGTTTTTCGTTGGACAATCGACAGATAGATTCTTAAACTTTCTCCACTTTAAATTTCATTAAAATCGGTTGAGTAGTTATTGGGGAATTTAAGGGCAAAGTGGAACTTTAGATTTATTGTAACTTTAGCGTGCAATATGGTTTTTTTATTTCTTTTAATTATTTAAAAATGTAATTTTTAGATTTAAATAATAATCATTAACATTTTTTTAAATAATGGGACACTCAAAAAAATTAAATGTTTACACTATAAAAAAATTTTAACATTCAAAAAAATAGTAAAAACCACTGGAAATTTTGCTATTATTGCTGAAAAATAAGCAATTTTTTGCTTTTAAATTTGTTTACACTTATTTATTCTTATTTATTTATTAAAACATTTCATACATATGTGGATAAAAAAAACCTTTTAAAAATAATAGCAGCAATAGATTTTAATAGCTTTTGTAACAATGTGAGTTTCTGTTTATTATTATTTTTTACTAATACAATGTCTGTCTTAGATCTAATGAATTATAATTATTGTTCATTTAATTGAAAGATTGATTGCAAATATTTCATATTATATTCTGTGTTATTTCTGTTCTTTAGTACTTTTTTGAATTCTTCATCTTAATCCCGATGTTCCATTTTCCATTGATTTCGAATACTGGAGATGAACGGATCTGACGTTGCCAATAATATATTAAATAGATGTTCATTAGTGGAATTTCGTGAAATTTTTCTAGTATTGTGCTCTCTATAAAATCTGTAATCCTTATTCCTTTTTTCCTGAGCTTCCTCTGATAAATCTCCAAGTGGCACCAACTGATATTTAATGACATCTTCTCCATGATAAAGGATTTTGTGAACTGTAGCAGACATATTTCTCCATGGGTACCTGGTTGTATATATTTTTGCAGTTTTCTTAGCAAAATCTCCAAATTTTCTAGAGTCAATTTCTTCATTGCACGCAAGTACTTCTAGGATTATTTTAAATCTAAAAATTAGGTTAAAATCAACACCTGTTATTTCAGATGCTGTTTCTGGATCTGAAAAGAGTCTGCTTGCGGTATTGCCATCATTTGTATTGCCTGACCCTTGTTTCGGCTGATCTATAATCAACCCAAATTTGCCATATTCATCTTGAACAAGTTTCCTTTTTGAACTTCTTAACTCCTTGTTGGTTTCGTTGTTTCTTATTGATCCTGAAGATCCGAAATCCAAATCATAACTGATTTTAACCCATTCCCAGCCATTGTACTCGCTTGGGTACAGAAAAAAGGCAATATTTAAGTACGCTTAAATTTTATAACAAAATAAATTAGAAAACTTTTGATGTGTTTTTGTATTCAACACATGGTGCTTTAAAGACACACATAAAAAAATGTAAAAAAATATATACCGTTATAGTGTATTTTATTTTGTTCTTGTAACACTTTATCATTTTTGTGATTTTTAGCTAGGCCAGTAACAATTGAGCTGCATAGAGTAAATACTGTTTTGTTGAAACAAAAGTTTCTTATAAATTTCTGAAGAAGAGTGATTGTGTGTACATTTAAAAAAAAGTTACAAGAAAAATTTTTTTATTCGACAACGTTATTTGAGTAGCAAAATCGCTGTACCCAACCGAGTACAATGGCTTGATATGTATAATTTTTTTTTTAATTTTTCTTCGACCAAAATGGAATTTCAAGCCATCACAAATTTAAACAGCTAGATAAAGATGATCACAAAAGTTTCGATATAGCTATTATTCAACCAAATCTGGACTATAACACAGATGAAGAGGAGGGGAATGCTGAGGATATTCTTTTTGATCGCATGCCAAATGATGCACCAGGTGAAGTCGAAGGTTTTTTTTCGGCAGTGATATCAAAGATTATATCCCACTTGAGCAGTTGCGACAGACAATAAATTTCAAAATCAAGCAAAATAGCTCCTAAGTAGACAAAGAGACCTTGTGATATTCAAATGCATCAAACTAATTTTTTTGGTAGACACTCCTCAAAATAATTCATAAGAGTTAAACAAGTGAGATTTGGTCTTAAAAATAGGATGCTAACGAGCAGTTCCGGTTATTTATACCAATTCGATACCAACTGTGGGGCCAAAGGTATAAAAGTAGAAAGATCAAAACTCCCTCTTGGATCCCGAGTCGTGCTTGATTTTATGAACAACGTTCCTAAAACTTTAGATTCTGTTGCAAACAGATCTCAAATGGACTGGCTTGGGTTTCAACGCAATATTACTCAATTTTATTTGCGAAACTATACCCAGAAGGTGAATGTTTCCAAACGGTCGCTGACTGCTGGCGTTGCAACTAGTGGTGGAAACTTCTTTCCTAAAAGGATAACAAATCAGTTACGATGTCGTGAGTGTCATAACAGCATAATATTGGTATTTGAGCAATGCGATGTTGCTCTATGTGTTGAAAAAATATGCTTTAAAATTTTTCATAATTAAAAAAATAGCATACTCATGACGCCATTGTACTCGTCCGAGTACAGCCCTTAAAACACACTTCCAGGAACTTTTTTTTTAATTTTTTGTTTTTTCTATATTTATTAACTGTATTTAAGTAAAAACAAATAAATGAATTTCAATCTTTTTTTGTTTTTAATGGTCTTGGCGTTTAATGGGTTAAGTATGTGTTCCATAAGTCGTATTCTTGCATGTAGTGGTGATAATCCAAATTCATATGCATCAGTATTATCTAATGATTTTGTCGGGACTTGGTTTAATTGGGTTGATGTTGCATGGCATATGATGCAGCTGGATGCAGCCTTCGTGTTAGTCAAAGCCTGGCCTACTTTTCCATCTATCATTGTTAGCACTAATTGGTAGCTAACTTCAATTTGCTGCCCCTCTTAATCTAATTGTAATGGCTGTAGTATTGCAATTTGGGCCTTGATATCAGTAACTTCTTTGTTAATGGCATCATGAGTTTCTTTTTTGAATTCAAATTTAATAGGTCTGCAATATTTCGTAGAAGATGGTGTCTCATGTTTCCAAATATCCTTTGTTTGCGTTGTACAAGTCGAAGGCTCTGAATCTTTCAAAATCTTTTTTAATCGCAATGGTACAAATGATACCATGAACAAGCGTTCGGCTGTGTGATCAAGTAGAGATTGTAGTTGTACCTCTGCCGAAATTGATGTGATTGTAATAGTGTCCTTTAATGGCAAACAGTCCATTTCAGCAGCTGTCATGTGATGATATGCTGGATACAGATTTGAGCCTTTTTCAATCGCACGCAATCTGAGCTGAATATATTGCTGTTTTGTTAATTTCAAATCCAGAAATAATGCTAATGCCTTTTAAGAATCCGTTTTGTTCTCAATGGACTAGCTTTAACAACTTTTTCAATGATATCCACTTTTGTCAATGGTTTCTGTGATCGTAATTGATGTAGGAAAGTATCTTGAATATTTTCATATCCGATTTCTTCATTTATATCCTTAAGCTTCCGCCTCTTAGATCTATCGCTACAGTTGTCCAGCGATTTTTTTGGTCTCCCACGTGTGTTTGATTTGAAGTTTCTGAAGCGATCTGGACAGAAAGTTCGTTCTCTAACCAGTTTGCAAAGCTCTTATAAAATCTATCTTTGCTGTAATCAACTTTCCTGTATCGCTGTTTTAAATTTTTTATGAAAACAGATGATTTATTTTCTAAGTCCAATTGTATTTCAGTGCTATAGGAATTTAAGTTTCCTTTTTTTCGAATGTAATTTTTAACATCTTCCTCGTAGAATTAAAAGGATTAAAAAAATTTTAAATCCATTTATGTATATGCTATAAAATACCTGACACAAATTTAACAACGCATTGCATAGCTATAGGGTCATGGAATATTATTAGAGTCATAAAAACAGATAAAACAAAAAGACCAAACAAAATTTAAAAATCCCTTCTAAGGTGGGATTCACAATATATGTACCTGTTTAGCGTAAACGCGTGCCTAAGCTCTTTATTCTATTTTTTCTGATTGTGTAATATTAATAAAATTTTTTATATGTACTAACTGTATTATTTTCGATCACGATCAATTTTCCCTATATCATAAAATTTTTTTTGAAGACAATAGCACATGATTTCTGTTACTTCTGCAAACACTTTTGCGGAATAAAAAAATTGTAAAAAAAACAATTTCAAAAAAAAAAAATTTTTTTTGAGTAATTTCAGTATAATTACCTTTCTATCAGTGGTTTTACCTTCTTAATCCCTTTTGATCCGCAAAAGTTGAAATTTGACAAAAATATAGTAGTTTAGAAATTTTTTTTTGAGTAATTTCATTAAAAATAAAAAAGTGTTTAACAGACGGGTCCAAACGGGTACAAGAGTATATACAGGGTTAAAGAAAACACTTTCACCTTTCTATCAGTGGTTTTACCTTCTTAATCCCTTTTGATCCGCAAAAGTTCTATTCTACTAAAGTTGAAATTTGACAAAAATATAGTAGTTTAGAAAATATGTCCTAACATCTGAAATATAAATAACACAACAGTCGCAAATAATACCTTTTTAAAGGTAACAAGACTACCAACCTAGCAAAAAAGCAGGCAGGTCATTATCGCTGATAGTTTTTGTGCAATGATAATTTCTTTCTCATTAAATATTAAAAAAAAAACACTTTTTTCTGAATTAAAAAGAAGTTGTGTTAAACAACATGGCACAGCCACAATTAACAATATTTTGACCTAATTTTTTGGCTACCTTAGTTTTAATATGTTAACTATTAAATAAAATTAAAATTTTTGAAATCGGTGACAAACAAAAATTGTACTTTTGGGCAATGCAATAAAATTTTCAGCCACTGTGCGACGCAAAGTTGTCGCTCTTGTCATAAAAAACAAAAATTGTGAACATATAAAATAAAAAACAACTTCATCTTCAAGATCAAAATAGCAAAAAACTTAAAAAAATCGATTTTCTTTTGCCTTTTTTCGCCTTTTCAACAACTTTCTGCAACATATTAACTTCCTAGGAATGATTCTTAGCACCGTTAAGGTAGCGCTTATGTAGCCGCATAAGTAAAATAATTCCCGAAAATTTGCACTGTGTATTTAAGCTAAAGGGTGGTTAAATTTCAAGGGCCGATGTTGATTTTGAATAAAACACAAACTATTTAGGAAATTATTGTAATTTTATTTTATTATAATATATTTGTATTACTCAATTATGTATGGAACAAAATTTCCGCCAAATGGGCGCCGCGAACACGGCGGCACACCTCCATCCGATGGTCCAAATTTTCGATGACCCTGAGGCATAATGGAGGTTCTATGCCGTTAATGTGCCGAATTATCTCATCCTTTAGCTCTTGAATTGTTGCTGGCTTATCGACGTACACCTTTTCTTTCAAATAACCCCAAAGAAAAAAGTCCAACGGTGTCAAATCACATGATCTTGGCGGCCAATTGACATCGCCATTACGTGAGATAACACGGCCATTGAATTTGTTGCGCAAAAGAGCCATTGTTTCGTTAGCTGTGTGGCAAGTGGCACCGTCCTGCTGAAACCACATATCGTCCACATCCATATCTTCCAATTCGAGCCATAAAAAGTTCGTTATCAAATTACGATAGCGAACACCATTCACAGTAACTGCCTGACCGGCCTCATTTTGGAAAAAATACGGCCCGATGATGCCGCCAGCCCATAAACCGCACCAAACAGTCACTCTTTGTGGGTGCATTGGTTTTTCGACAATCACTCTTGGATTATTATTCGCCCAAATGCGGAAATTCTGCTTATCGACAAATCCACTGAGGTGAAAATGTGCCTCATCACTGAAGATGATTTTCTTCGAAATTTATCATCCATTTTCATAATAAGTCTGGATAACTTTAACACGTTGTTGGATTGTGTATCTCTCCATGGTTCAAATTGAGTAAGTCTGAAATAGAGAAATGTCAAATAAAATTCGGAAAAAAACTTGGCGTTTAGGTGTGGTTCACATTCAACATCGGCCCTTACAATTTAACCACCCTTTAGATAACATCAGCAGATCCTCCTAATTTTTTATGAATTCCTCAATCAAGGTGTTTTGAGTGCAAAAGTTTAGAGAAGCCAAATTGTTTGTATCTGTGGCCGAAGAAATCTTTTTCAAGAAACTTTTTTTCATTTCTTATTTTCAAAATTTGTTATTTTGTTGTGCCTGGCGAATTTCATGTTGTAAAATTCCTTTCTTTATAAAAATAATTTAATGAAAATTAAAATTGATGAACTTTAAAAAACAGAATATTTATAAAAATTTACATAATTTATACATTTTAGCTTTTGTTATTTGTGTGTTTTGTATTGAAATATAAAAAAAAACTTCGTGTTCTTCGATGGAATGTTCGCTTCATTAAGAAACATAAAAAAACATAAAATTCTTCAACAGCTGATATGTAAAAGCGGAGAAAAATTTTAATTTTATCAGGTAGATCTGCAACGTAACGTACCTATTTATACATAAGCTTGGAAAAGAAAACGGAACAGATGATCCGCCATGTTATGTTTACGTAAGAGTAACCAAGACTTTCGCGTTATAATCAAACTAAAAAACAATAAAATCTTTGATAAATATTCATTAACATATCGCACTGGTTCCTCTAAAGGGGGTTAACTCAAAACTTATAAATTTTCAGTAGAGATAAAAAACTGTTTTCTTTTTATATGAACTTTTATGTTGTATGTACTGTTGTATTTTTTTTTTTTTTTTTTTTGGCAAAATAATAGAGAAATTGATGAAGATTTTAACAGTGCGTAGATATGACCACTGTACATTGATTTCTTGAAAATTTACAAATTCTGAGTTGACTCTCTTTAAAGGGACCAGCGCGATATGTATTTATATTAATATTCAAATTTGAAAACAATTAATTTTTTTTATTTTTTTTTTTTTTTGTAAAATATTAAATATTATTCTGAGCTGGTTTTACGAAAACTAGTATTCGAGTGATTAATGCTCAGTTGTGATCTAATACTAAGGGTATATTTTTTACAAGCTGTTACAACTATTAATGCTAGGAACACAACTGGGACGAACGACGAATTTTTGGCCGCGAATATTCGTCGCCAAAAATAAAACATATTTGTGTATATGAAAATACACACAATCATGGCGTCGGCCGAAATTCGTCATACGCGGCGAATTTGCAATAGATTTATTTCTATTTCATACGCCGGCTAACGACGAACAAATCAGTACCAGGTGACCATGTTTGATTTTAGTTTTCAAGTATTTTGGTATATAAAGTTACTTTTTATACCCTCCACCACAACTAGTTGTGAAGAGGGTATACTAAGTTTGTCATTCCGTGTGAAACTTTTTTATTATTCATCTCAGACCCCATAAAGTATATATATTCTGGCTGCTTGAGTAATTCTAAGTCGATTTAGCCATGTCCGTCTGTCTGTCCTTCTGTCCGTCTGTTGAAAACACGCTCACTTTCAAAAAACTCAAGAGAAATAAACAAACTAGGTGTCAAATTGCTTGTAGTTATCCTAAGCAGTTTGGGATTGAAATCCAGCAAAATCGGTTCAGTAGGACCAGAGCTATGAATCGAAATGTGGAACCACCACCTTCAAAAACTTGATAATTTTGTTACAAAAACTAACATAAATGATGCAAAAATGCACGGAATGACAAGATTTTGCACAAGTCCGTTTTATTCGACTAGAAATTACACTGTAAAATTTCGCGAAGGTCGGTCCATAATTTACCCTAAGCCTCATATAAACACTACTCCCGGAAAACAGTTTAGTACGCCTAAAACCGTAAAAAATAATGCAATCATAACAAATTTTGGCTCGTCACAATTTTATAGGACTATAAATGATACTGTGAAATTTCGTGAAGATCGGTACATAATTTACCCTTGGCCCCATATATGCCCTACTCACGGAAAACAGTTTAGTCTCCTAAAACCATAATTAATAACAAATCGTCACAGTTTAAGATAATAATAATAAAAAGACATCATACAGATATTACTCCTTAAACATTCGAACTGTCGGTGGAGGGTATCAAAGATTCGGCACAGCCGAATATAGCACTAACTTGTTTACTTTAATATTGTTTTTTATTATTTTATCGCATTTAAAATAAGTATACAAAGAAGATAACTATAAGAATAGTTTTTAATTGTGGTTTCGTTAATGTTTGTGTTTTTTAAGTAATTTTGTTTTTATATGGTCACACTATTTCTCTCTCTTTGCACAAACAGCAAAGAACTTTTCCAATTAGTAAAGCTGTGAGTTATTCGTCGTTATTGTGTTTCATACGACGAATTTACTCAGCGAATTTTTACTAAAATATTCGTCGTGTAGGGCGAAATGCGTCGCTCGTCCCAGTTGTGTTCCTAGCATAAAGCGACATTTCCCCCGCTTTTCGAATAGAGAATAATATTAATCTGTGATTACAACACAGACAATTCTCAGAGAAGTAGAAAAAACAAACTAAACAAAGAGCCAAACAAAATCTTGAATTAAATTCTTAATATAAAAATGCAAAACGAAAGAAAATAAATTTAGTCTTTTTGGAGACGTCTAGTAGTGAATACTTCTACTCAAGAAAATAATCTGTTTAATAAGAAAAACAAAATGAGAAGACCGGCAAATTGTGCTCCTTTCATGGTGTTAGTCTTATTGGGGTGTGTACAATGTTTTGGGGCCTATGAAGTTCCTAAAGCCAAAATAAAAGTGATTTCTCCAAAAGGATTTGAGGTATCCATACCACACGAAAGTGGCGTTCAACTTTTTGCTTTTCATGGCAAATTAAATGAAGAAATGGACGGCTTAGAGGCAGGAACATGGTCTCGTGATATTAATAGCCAAGAGAACGGACGTTGGACTTTTCGTGATAAGGACACTCAATTAAAAGTTGGTGATATTCTATACTATTGGACCTATGTCCTCTACAATGGTAAGGGCTATCGTGAAGATGATGGAGTCTTTGTAGTTCGAAAGCATCATTTAGAATAGTTTAGAAATGAATTTAAAAACGAAAAATAAAATTAAGTTATCATTGATTTTCAAATTGAACATTTGGTTTCAAAAATGCGCATTTTGAATTGAATGTAATTTAAACAAGAAATATTAAATTTTGTTTGAACGCTTAGAAAATAAAAGGACAAAATACAAAAAAAAAATTGCATTGGTAGTATCTCTTCCTATCCTTTTAGTGGAATGCATATAAGCTTCAAAAAGTGGAAGCAATAAGTTGGAACAACTTTATCGAAATCAGATGAGCCGTACGCCAGTTAAAAAGAGAATAAGAAAAAACATTTGTTTATTTATATTAATAAATATTTATAAAAAATTTTAGTAACTGCGCATCTCGTGTTTACTTATTTCTCAGAATTTCCGACAAAAAAAATATTTGTAGAAACTTGTTTTGCTGATCAGTAATTGGCAATAATGAATCTGCACTGTGGCACTTGCAATTTAAGTGTTGCCATAAAATTATCAGTATGTAGCTGTTCTGTTAGCACTAAATGGAAACAACTGTTGTATTTTCTAATTAACTCTGTTTGTAATTTTTCTGGTGGACTATTAAACTCTGCCAATTTTACATTACCATTAAGCCAACACAAATCTGCAGCTTCTTTTTCGTATTTGAATGGTTTACAATACGCGCACACTTGATCCATGCTACCACCAAATTCAGTATTGTGTTGTGAATTGTAATCAGTTGTTAGGTCGTAGTTTAATGTCAGTTAACCCTCCGTTTCCACGTGCAAGTAATTACTTGCAAGTAGTGTATACGTATTATCAACGAAAAATCGAGGAAACAGCCGATTGGCTGAAAGTACAAAAATTGGGTGAATGTAAGTGAACAAGTGTGAGTGTATTGAGTTTTTCAAACTTACACTAGCATGTGGAAACGGGGGGTAAACATTATTCTGTTAGGGTTATGTATAACTTAAGCTATGGTCACACTTAAACAATTTATTAGTTACATTCTACGACGATTTTTTTAGAAATAGAGTTTGGTGAATCAAAAAAAAAAAAAAATTAAAACAGAAAGTCAAAGGCTGATTAATTAAGTGGTCACGCTTTATTCCTATTTTTTCGACAAATATTTGTTAAATGTGAACCTTCAATGTTGCCAATTATTCGGGTTTTATAATCGAACGAATAAAATTGCATATTTTTTTTAACTTTTCAACTTTTATTTGAATATTCGATCTAATAAAGAATAAAAAATTTCATTCGGATAACTTTGAAACTACCATGACAATTTTTTAAGTTTTAATGAAAATTTGTTTTGTATTCGTAAAACGTATTTATTATTGTTTGTTTATTTTTGTAATGCAGAATTCATAACATTAACAATAGAGTGTTCAATTAATCGGGTTTTATTTTTGTTCGATTAAACGATTAATCGATATTTGGCATTTTTAACTCATTTGATTAAACGAATAAAATTTTAAAATTAATCGAATAATTCTAAATCCAGATATTTTACAAAGTCGATAATTTCAGAAAAAATTAGATCTTGAGTAAATAAACATCCTTTTTTAAATAAAACTTGTCAATGTTGCTCCAAATTGTTGCTTCAGTTTCGGGCACTTAGATTTCAAAAGATTGTGGAGCTTCTTCTTCAAGTACTATGTTATAGTATGTTCACATTTGGCATGATTACAACTAAATCACTTCATAAATCACATAGAATACACTGAACATACCTCAAATGTAGAATCACCAACATGATCGTGTACAACCGGCCAAGATTTCTGCTTAATGTTTTTATTTTTTTCCTTAAATAATTCATAAATTTTCACAATTTCATCGTTAAAATGATAAAAATAATCTTCTGATAACTTTATAAAAGTGTTTTTATCCATTTTAAATACTTTAAAGAAATATAAATTTGTTTGTTGTTTTTTTGTGTGTTTGTTGTGTGTTTTTTTTCTTAATCATCTGTCATCTTAATCATTTCAAATGTAATGTGAACGGCTTTGATTAGCTAAATCAATATTTTGCTTAAACGCGCTTAAAAACCTAAGTGTGAACTTAGCATTACAGTCACTGTGTAAGTGGAAAATTAGTAAAGTTGTTGAAGAACATTTACGTTAATACATTTTTGGGCACCTGTTACGTTTATCATTATTAGATTTATCCTTCGTACAATATTTTTAAACCAAACTCATTCTAAAGAGAGAAACGCACGAACTCTTTTGTTAAAAAATACAGGGTGGCTACTCTCTATTGCGATGCGAAAACAATTTCGATGCGAAAGCTAACTGCCAACTTGGTACTCTCTATCACTTTCGCAAAATGTTTTAAAATGAAGCAATACTGGTAATAAAAATTAAAGATGGCGCAGATTGACAGTAATGAAATGCTAAAATATGTAAAAATATTTGAAAAAAAAATTAAATAAAATAATTAGTGATAATTTGCGAAAACAAAAAAAATAATAGATGCGAAAGACAAGTGCGCAAACGCGTTAAAGAGTACCAATCGCAAAATTTGCTAAAATTTTCTTTCGCATCGCAATAGAGGGACTAGGGGACTACCCCAGGCGTGCTCTAGAAATCGAAATGATGTCGATTTCAAATCGAGCAAATATTAAAAACGACCCTGTAATAAAAGTTCATAAAAACATTCGATTTTATCTACTTCATTCTTATCTATTATTTTTGCAAGAAATTAAACCACGAAAAACTACGGTCATTTTGTAAAAATTATCGTTCGATTTTATTTTCACTTCATTTCGATTTGTAAAACAAACCCGATAAAATAATTTAAATCTTTGAGTTAACATACCTTTGTCGATTTTTTTTTTGTGAAATGAATTATTAAATTGTGTTGAAAAAATTTAACAAAAATTATACATTTAACAGAAATAATATATATTGTTATCATTTGATTAATCGGTATAAATTCTTCGATTAAACGTTTAATCGAAATTAGCAATTTTCAATTATTCGAACAATTAATCGTCTAAAATTGTTCGATTAATCGAACAACAATTAATCGACTGAACACCCTAATTAACAACAATAGAAGTAAAAGACAAAATGCAACTTCTCAAATGTAATTTCATTGTAAAAAGAATGATAATCCGGTGGAAGAAGTGGTTTAAGGTCCTGCGGGCGTTGCCATTTCTTGCTTGATACTTTTATTCTTCGTAAATGCAACTTTTAAGGTTTAAAAGCAGTTATTTTATTTATCTGTTACATTTAAAAATAAATTATTCCACGAATCACATTGAAAATGGAAAATAGTTTTTCGTACTATGTCTTTTACTAGAGAGCTTTTATAAATTTCCCGTGCCTGGTGTTTTCTTAGTAGCACATTTCTCTTTCAAGATTTTTGGTTTATGACCTGTTTTTGCGTTCTTTCAGAGGTTAATGCAACATTTGCTTCATCTTCTACCACATAGTTTTTATAAGATAAAGGAAGTTAAGTGAACGAATACTTAACATATTTTATAAAAAAAAATATGGCATCCCAACAAACACGGAAATTGAAATTGAAAATGATTTGAAATCAAACGTTTTCCTCAACGACAAACGCTTGACAATGATTTGAAAATCATAGCATTTTCAACAAAAAAGGGAAATAATTTTCAAACTGAAAACTTAATTTGCTTTCAAACGTAATTCTCAAATGTTTTTCAAATGTGAAACATTAATACATTATTTTAAGTTAAATTTCTTTTTTACTTAAATTAACTGTCAGCTGAAAATTTTGCACCGTATCTAAAAGATGAAATAGTGTTCATTCCGACCTCAAATTCTTAGAAAGACGAAATAATTAGCTCCCTATTATTTTGAGGATTGCTGCACCACGATCATACAACAAAATTATAATTTCTTCACTTTCCCGTTTTATTTATTTTTTTGTTCGTATTATTTATCATTGTAATTACTCACAAATAATTTTTAATTTTTCACAAGAAATAAATCTTTCACTTGTAAAACACATTTAACCACGAAGTAAAGATTTAACTTTAATCGACATTTTTATTGTTTACATTTATTTTTCGCTTTTGTATTGCCAAGTTTAGTTTTGATTTGAATTTAACATTTGATACCCATTTAACATCAAATTGATTGATAAATTTGATGTCAAATGTTTATTTTCAAATCATTATCAATTTGAATTTATTTGTTTAAATCCAACAATTGAAAAAGTTTGAGAATTGCGTTTTATAATATCAAAGGTTTGACTTCGTGTTTGTTGGGATTCTCTTACTACGAAGCCGGTTTATAAGGGAGAATATAAGGCGAATTCATTTTTCAGTTGGCGTTGAAAGCACAGCTGTGCTACTTTTTTTTCTTACTTAGAGAGAGGAATGTCAAAGTTGCTTGTGTGAATGAATTCGCCTTAGGAGAATATTAAAGAATAACTGTAACAACAAAGCTGATCGTGGCCCTCACCAGTTTTTATTTGCGTTGAATAAAGCGGTGTTTGTGTGGTACTTGCCATATAAAATTTATATTTTACTTGAGCGAGAAGGTAAGCGAAACTTTTACATTTCTCCCTTAGGCCAAGGCCACGCAATGAGCGGTAAAGCGTTGCGGTAAAGCGATGAGCGACAGTGCGACGAGTTTGAGCGCAAGTGGCTTATTGCTGAGCGTCATTTCTGAGTGGTTAGTTGTTAAAATGCCATTGTCAAGAGAGCTTTGTTTAACGTTATTACGCGAAAATCGTATTCATACTTATAAGAATTTAATACGTTTAAAAAAAAAAGATTTGCACTGAACCAAAAATCCAATGAAAATGTACGTTAAGCAAACAATTTCGTTTATTAAAATATTTTCGTTGGCTCAACGAATTATTCGTTAATATTAGGACAATTTAGGTATTATTTTCATTATATTAACGAATAATTCGTTGAGCCAACGAAAATATTTTAATAAACGTAATTTCGTTTGCTTAACGTACATTTTCATTGGATTTTTGGTTCAGTGTGGTGTTCATCTTACAAATCAATCATTTTGGCAATTTTGCCGTATGTCTGTGAAATCCATTGATTTTCTGTTGCAAAAATCTAACAGCAGATTTGGTTAAAAGTTAACAGAAAATTTGGTAATCTGTCTTGCCATAATAGCTGTCGTCTTTGTACAGATGACATTATAAGCTCCACATTCACTTTTGCCATGTTAATTATTTGCCGCACAGAAAACAACTAAAAATTAGAACAAGTTTTACTTCTGAGCGGCGAGCGGCTGAGCGACGTGGCATCGGCCTTACAAACCTGCTACGTTTGAAGCCCCATTTTAATTGGGATGGTTCTTTTGGCAATTAAAATCGTGGTAAAACGATTTAGCAATATAAAAGTTGATAAATTGATTAAATCTATTTTTCTTTTTCTCAAAGTAAATTTCCTTAAAGTTATAGTTGAGTAATAAGATACTTATGTAAGTCTTTGAAAGAATGTTCAATATTGACCATTACTGTATGTTTTTATAGTTGACCTTTTTCCGATATATATAAATTATTGTTGTTTTTGTTTGGCTGCAGGTCCACGTAAATTAATAAAATAAAAAATAAAAATTCGTGATATTTTCGTTTTTTATACTTTTATTATTATTTTCCCAATATTTCGGTTAACATCGCTAACCATCTTCAGGGGGTCTGGATAAATAAATACAATATTAATTATTATTAACATTAAACAAAAAACAAAACATAATATTACAAAGATAATTACATGTAAACAATTAAAAAATATACCACTTACTGAAAATACCACTTGGTAAGAAAACCGTTTTTTGAATAAGTTTCAAGAAAGTTGGTTCTATTTATGCCATAGTAAATTTTGAATCTGAGCAACATGGTTCTATCTGCAAGATAATATATGCTTTCTTAGTTAACAAGGTTCTATCAACCAGTTAGAACTTTGCTAAGTCTGAGTTCATACGGCTCTTTCTTTATTGAAAAGATTGCTACTTTATAGGCGGGAGGGGCGAGGGGAAAAGAAACGAGTACACACATGCCTGTACTGTCTTTACGTTTTGCTTTTTCATTCGTTGCTTAATTTTGTTACTGTTTTCATACGCACGACTATACAAAATAAAAAACATGGCGTCGACATGACATGAATCATTTGAACACCAATTCATGTTCAAAAAAGAAAAAAAAGGAAGAATCTTTTCAATAAAGAAAGAGCCGTATGAACTCAGACTAACAGAATCTCAAGCCAAAACCGCGTAGTTAGAGCCCTGTTATATTAAATATCTCAGAAGCTGTAAGAGAAAGGCTAAAACTGAGAACGCCACTCGAAAGACCGAAGACGATTTTTAGCGATGTGATATATATGTAACTCATTTAAAAATTCAGATAAAACCTTGTTGTCCCAAGGTCGCGATTTGGTTCAGTCGCAAAAAAATTCAATAATTTATAGAAATTGTTTGAGATTTTTTGAAATCTTTTTTAAGGCAATGGTTTTTATTTTACATGCATATTATACAGATGCACCAGATCTTGCAAGTTTTCAAAAAATACAATTGTATTTATTACATTGACGTTTTATTATACTAGGAAAATCCAGAGGACAAGTGTCACCCTGATAACCATTGATTTTTTAATTTTTAAATATTTTCTTTGAACTTTATATGCCAAGTTCAGTAAAAGATATTCTAAGAATAAATAAAAGTTTTTAAAGTTGCCAGATTAAAAGATTTTTTTCCCCCCTGATCAAATATAATTCCAAGCTTTAATCATGTAAGAAAGAAACACGTTTACTCGTAGGCCAAGTCCTATCTTACGGTTAACTAAGCTCCGTAAAATTAGTCGGAGTTAACCTGGGGGAGAAGACATTAAATTCGCAAAGAAATGACTACTTTACTCGAAAGAAAAATTTATTTTTTTTGCTACGAGGTCTGATCGGAGTCTCTATTCTGGTTCCACGTGAGTCAGGATCCCCAAAAAAATCTCTGCTTTTTTTAAAAAAAAAAGTAGAAAGAAAAGAAATAGTAAAGCAAGTAAAGTAAAACCATATGAGTATTGCCATATGATCTTGAAAAGCGATCCAATTTAGAACTTAATGAAATCATGGATACATAATAATAGATTTATAAAAAAAAGTTGTTTATGCCGAATTTATTCCAGATAACATCAATATTTTTGCTTTTTAAAGTGATTTACGGAAGGGCGATTATGGGACTTTTGTAAATTCAGGTGTAGGATATTAAAATGGAAATTAATCTACAGTTTTTAAGCTAATAGCTCGGTTTTAATTACTTTGAAATTTGTGACTATCCGAACCTCTTCTTTCCGTTCCCATTATACATAACAGTTTCAAATTCAGATCTTAAGCTTGTCTAAGGCTCTGCTATGGATATATGAGATTTTTACTTCAGGCATACCAATCAACAACTACAACCAAACATCATGTCTTGTTGATCATAAAGTTTTTCAAAGCGTCCACAAAAACTGCTATGAAGCATCTCGTTACCTACAGGACCATATGCATTACAAATGGAAACAAGGAAAGGCTCTGCATTTCTTATATTTCTAAAACTATGCATAAACTTTCTTAAGCAGAATGTCATAAAGTCCATGCACGGCATATCATATGGTCCATGAACACTACGACACATTTAATTATTGGTTCTATCATTGTCAAGCTCTGGGACAAAAGATTTAACAAAATAACAAATTAATAATTTGCGATACATAGTATCAAAATCCCTAAATTTCAAAATTTCGAATTTTTTGTAATCCCGAATTTTGGAATTCTTAATTTCAAAATCCAGAACTTTCAAATAACGAATTTTAAATCCAAAGTTTAAAAATCCCGAATTTAGATTCTTTAATTTACGAAGGAGAAAACTCTTGTGCCCGGACAAGGGCCGGCTACGCAGAGAAGCTTAAGTTAGCGAAGTCAGTGTTTGTTATACCATATAGGAGGAATTCCTTGCAAAACAAACGTCGGCTTCGATATTTTAAGCTTCTAAATTCAGTAAAACATTTCCATAAGTAGACTTAGGAAGTTAAAGAAAGCAATTTTAACTTAAGGCAGACCGCAGATGTCCTAAAATGCGTTATACAGTAGTTTTGACTTAACTGCTTTTTATTTACGTGCACTTTTGACTTAACTGCACAAAACTGATAATTTTTGGTATAATTCTTTATAATCCCATACGATTTCCTTTTTTAAGTGCACTTTCATTACCTGCACATTTAAGATAAGTGCCCAAAATTTTTGGCATTTTAAAATTTTCATACAAAAAATTGAAGTTACCTGCACTTTGACTTAACTGCCCAAAATACATATTTTCTGTAATTGTTCTTCAAAATCCTTGTTTACGTGCATTTTGTATACATGCACATTTTTCATATTTTTTTGGCAGCTTTAGGTCTTGAACAGAATAAAGTAGTTGTAGTATTATTTGAAGCTGACGAACGCTCTGTAGCGCAACAAAGTTCAAAATTTCGAATGTTGAGCTTCAACGGCAACGACTACTACAACTACGTATTTAAAACTGCCATTTTTAACTTTTGACAGCTTGCAGCGCTATTCTTAACGTTGTACTACAGCGACTTTTCTGTCCCACACTTTATCGTTACCAATTTGGCTATCTCGTTCTTTATAAAAATGCATAACGAATGGCTAAAGGTTGCTTGAACGTCATTGTTATTATAAATTTATTAATAAAAACGTTGTTACTCCTCTTTCAAACAGTTTACTTTAGCTGCACTTTAATGCAGGTAACCACAATTGCGTACCTGTACATTAAGGCAGCTAAATAAATTTAAGATAGCTGCATTTTTGATTTACCTGCACAAAAAATCGTGCAAAGGAGATTGTGCAGCTAAGTCAAAATTACTGTATGCCTTGTCAAAAACGAGCAATTTATTACTGATATGCAAACATTTCAAAATTTGCTCCACCTGTTTTAAAAATTTTAATAACAAATCAAAAAGAAAAGTACTTAAAATCATAAATGTACGCTTCAAAATATTTGAATTATATTTGTTTATAAAAAAGTAGACATTGCGACACATTTAAAAGTGAAATAACACCAAAACCTTTTTTATATTAGAAACTTGATGTTGAAAGTTTTATGTCTCAAGCTTAAAAAAAAATTATATGATAGATACGCCTTTTTAAAATTGAAGATTCAATAAATAAATTAT
This sequence comes from Pollenia griseotomentosa, assembly GCA_963931875.1. Classification (NCBI taxonomy): domain Eukaryota; kingdom Metazoa; phylum Arthropoda; class Insecta; order Diptera; family Polleniidae; genus Pollenia; species Pollenia griseotomentosa. The sequence goes on along the minus strand of OZ007562.1, from coordinate 167,906,924 downwards.
GAAATAAATATTGAATATTTCCCAGCGATAAAAATAATAAGTAAAGGGGCCTTTAGAAGTCCTTATTTAGCAGACACAAACACTCCTCGTCGCATTCCATAGTTATCAATTTTATACACTGGTTGTCATTCCACACTTCATTTTTTTAAACACGCATTCTTAGCTTCTTCTATTATATTTTGTTACATTTTAGCTTCTGTTATTTTTGTGGTTTTAATGGGCAACGGCGTATGTCTTAAAATCAATCCGAAAAACAATTCTAGATCAAACTATGGCCTAGGTATTAAACTTTGTTATAACGTTAAAAAAAGTTGAAATTGGTCCATCTTTTTTCAGAAATTTTTAAAACCATGTAAAGAGCGTTTAAAAATAAGCAAATCGCATTAACATCTCAAAATCAAAAAAATTAACATACGCGGTTGCTCATGAAAACCACTAATTTTTTACGTTTTGTAGTGAAAACATACAAAAAAAATCGTGTATGTCGCTTTAACATAAGCACAAGCAACACACAAAATTCTTAAACAGCTGATACGTAAAGTGGTGAAAAATAATTATTTTATCAGGTTGACGTACGAGTACCTATTTATACATAAGATTGTAGCCCCAGGTCTACACTTAAGATACATATCACAGAAAGTTGGCAACAACGTCGGCAGAATAACAGAGCAATATTTCTTTTTGCTCGGCTTATGTTAAAGGCATGGGAAAACGTATATAATTTGAAAAAAAAAATTTTTATTAATATAAATTCTTTCTTATTCGACTTTATTATTTAAATGTAAGTATATTAATTTGTTCAAGCTTGAGTGAGGTCTTGTTTTTATATAAAAATATTAATTTTATTAAATATTTTTTTTTAAAGTAAAATTAATATTTTTACAAATAGAAACTGGGAATTATTTCCTTTCGCAGGTTACTTTATATTATATTCAACATTTTTTATTTTTCGAATTTATTCTATGAGTTAAATTTCAGTTATGTATTTTATAAAGCTTTTTTTGTAATAGTCTTATTCCTTCAATTTTTCATGAATGACTTTATACACTACCAGACTATTATATTGTATCTTCTTGTTACATTTTACCTACGCTATCCTTTGGATAGCAATGAAGTATATTGTATGCACAGATTCATTCTATTTGTTAAAATAGTTGAGTTAAATACATTCAATTTATAAAGTATCACTATCCAGTGTGACACAAATTCGAAAAATAAAAAATGTTGAATATTAATATTTTTATATAAAAAAAAACTCAAACTTAAACAAATGAATTTAAATTTAAATTATAAAGAGCCAATAAGAAAAAAAATTATATTCGTGGTGTTCTTAAAGTCATACAGTTTTTGTGTTTCTTGGTGTGCTTTCGGCAGTTGAAGATCACACCAAAACACACAAAAACGGGACACTAAAATATCACACGTGTGATTTTAGTAGGCACATGTGATTTGAGTAAAAGTGATTTGCAGAACAGGCCTGAAAATAAAAATTATTTTTGTAATTTTATTTTTGTGTTTATTAAATTCTTTAATTTAATTCTTTTACTACAATTATAATTTGCTACCATTTCACAAATTTAATTTCTTTCTCACACAATTTGCTTCTATATTTTTCTTTTTTGCTTCTTTTTTCTCAATTGACAACCAAATTTGACGTTTTATGTTAGGAATAATTGTCAACGAAAAGACAATATATATGTACAAAAAATTGCTGTCTACATTAAAGATAACAAAATTTTGACTTTTACTGCAATATATGTAGCAATAATTATCTCTGGTATAGACGAGCAATAATGAAAATGGAACAGCTGACCCGCAACGTTTACGTTAGAGTAACGATACCAAAAAAATTAAGTTTAAACAACTTCTTTCCCTTCCCAATGAAGGGAGTAAGGAATGTACTAAAAAAAATTTTAATTTAACAGCTTCGTTTTCCCTTCCTAAAAAAAATGTTTACCTCATAAGAATCTACTAATCATAAGAAACAAATCTTTTAGAAAGGTGTATAGAGGCCTTCAAAAAGGCCTGCGACTCGCGGTCCTTTCGTTATTTACCGCTGGGTTTAAACTGAATTTATGTAAACTAGTGGTAGAGTGAGTAATACGCAGTTGTGATAAAATACTTAGGCTGAGGCCACACCAACAAAAGACACTAATATGACAACAGGAATTAGTTCTTATGAGATAACCCACACCAAAACAATCGGGAAACTGTCTTCTTGACTTACTTACATTGATTGCACACAGAGTAAAACAAAATAGACTGACAGAATTGAAAAACAAGAACGTCAACATCAAAGTCGTGGCAAAGTACGTAGATGACATACTGGCTGTAATAGACATTAAGGACAAAGACGATATACTTACAGCACTCAACGGGTATCGTCCGATGATCAAATTCACCGTTGAGGTGGAGACGAACAGAGAAATAGCATACCTCGACACAAAATTACATAGAGAGGACAATAAAATAACGTTTGACTGGTATGCAAAAAATACATCGTCTGGCAGAATTATCAACTTCAACGCTACTCAACCTAAATCTCAAATAATAAATACTGCAAAAAATTTTATACGTAGAGTTCTTGATATTAGCGATAAACAACATCACAGCAAAAATAAACTGGCAATCACGAAATTACTTAAAGATAATGCTTTTCCTACAAATTTAATTAAAAATCTAATAACTGCCTATAAACCTTTAATAACTAACACAAATGGTAACATTGAAAAGTAGGAAAAATATGTTATCAGTGTAAAATACATACCCGGCCTCACAGACAATTAAAACATAAAAGGTGCAATAAATAAAAATGACATGAGCTTTGCTTACAAACCAAACAAAACATTAAGTGCAATATTTACAAATACAAAAACTCCAAGGCTGCAAAAACAAAGCAAATGCAATTTTTAAGTAAAGAACAACAGTAAACTATCAAATATCTATCTATCAAACTATCAAACCATTGCCGACAATGCGTACGTGTAGCCGAATAAACATCTGCACGCACACAAACAATGTTATTAATGTGTTTATTATATCGTCTCTAGGGCCTTTAATAAAAACCAGTAATATCACAGACATTTTAAAGCGATTTATTTCCCCACTTTCAGAATAAAGAATACTATTAATCCGTCATCATAATTTAGAAAATTCTCAGAGAAATAAAAAAAAATCTAAACAGAGAGCCAATTAAAGCTTAAATTAAATTCTTAAAAGGGTTGGTAAAATTGGTACAATTGTACTTTTTTTGGAACTATTTTAACTTGAAAAGTACAATGGTAAACCAAAGGCTAATTTAATACAATTAAGGAATTTTTTCTAGTTTTAGTACTTTCATATGGCAACTCATAATTTCAGTCATATTTGCGAAGATTTAACGACGAAATTCAATTGTAAAACTTAATCTTTAAAATGGTTTAGTAAATTTTGTCCAGAAAATTTGATCAATGGAAAAACTAATACTATAGTACCACAATTAGCAAAAACTTAATCAACATAAATACTCAATTTAGAGATCTTGCTGACGTAGGAATATTAAAATCCAACGAAGATTTAAAAATCAGTGATGTCTAAGCCGCATTTTCGGAAAAAAATAATGAGGCAAATGAGTTAATGTTTCCAAAAATATCTAAAATTGTGAGAGGAATATTATTCATTCCATATTCATCTGCAAATGTGGAAAGAAGCTTTTTTACCAAAATAATATTACATAAAACCAAAGAGGCTTAATCCAAACAAAGGACTTATTGAACTGACAAAATTGCAAATGTTATGATGTAAATACATATACCAAATCAAAATTTTAATTCTGCTATCGAAATCTAATTGAAAACCATTACCCAGTAAAAAAAATGTAGGTTTTTTGAAGCACTTAAGAGAAAAAGCAAATAATCGAGCGCTTCACTAAGAGAGCTCTTATACAGCAGTAAATGATAAAGAATAATTTATACAAAAAAGCTGCTATGTTAGTGCTGACAACGAAGAAAACAAACGAAGCGAAACAAATAAAAATTAGTAATAGTTTAGGAAAATTATTGAAAAAAGGCATTTAAACAAGTTAAAAAAAAAACACTAATGAATATGTTAATTTAGTTAGCCCTTAAAAAAGCACTTTAGGAGTGCCTTTGTTTGCATGTGGCCCGGTAGGCTAGCTGGTAGTGAGCTAGTCTATCAGCGCCGGGGTTGCGGGTTCGATTTCCTCCAGAGACTCTGGTTTCTTTCCTGCGGACAAGCGTAGAGCTTCGCGGGGATTAGCTTAGGGAATTCAAAATAAAAAAAAAATGTTAAAAGAACCGCTTATTGTCAGCAGAAAATAATCTTCCAAACCGCGAACACCCCAAACAAAAATCAGGCGTCCCATCAGCAGGTTTGAAGCGATTTGAGGTATGAATTCATACATTAAACCTGCTCCTTTTGGACCACATTTTTTACTGGGTACGTACGATTGTTATCTTTATAAATCCTACTAATATTTTAAATTTGAAAGTTTGTATGTTTGGAAGCTTAGATGTTTTTTAGTTTGTGGCTCAATCACGCAAAAACCGATTAACGCTAGGAACACAACTGGGACGAACGACGAATTTTTGGCCGCGAATATTCGTCGCCAAAAATAAAACATATTTGTGTATATGAAAATACACACAATCATGGCGTCGGCCGAAATTCGTCATACGCGGCGACTTTGCAATAGATTTATTTCTATTTCATACGCCGGCGAACGACGAACAAATCAGTACCGGGTGACCATGTTTGATTTTAGTTTTCAAGTATTTTAGTATATAAAGTTACTTTTTTACTTTAATAACTGTTTTTTATTATTTTATCGCATCTTTAATATATATACAAAGAAGATAACTATAAGAATAGTTGGTAATTGTATTTTTGTTAATGTTTGTGTTTTTTAAGTAAATTTTTTTTATATGGTCACACTATTTCTCTCTCTTTGCACCAACAGCAAAGAACTTTTTCCATTAATAAAGCTGTGAGTTATTCGTCGTTATTGTGTTTCATACGACGAACTTACTCAGCGAATTTTTACTAAAAAATTCGTCGTGTAGGGCGAAATTCGTCGTTCGTCCCAGTTGTGTTCCTAGCATAATGGATTTAAATGAAATTTGGTAGACGGTTAGCATATGGCCTAGATTAAAATTAAGGTAGTTTTTAAGAGGTAAATCGGGAAAAATTGTTACTTCGATACTTTTTCTCTTTTTTATAAATTTGGTGTGCAAATTGCAATTTTTCTAGGTTAAACTAAGGGTACTTATTAGGGGATCAAATTGGTAATTTTTAAGGGGTAAAAACGCGATAAAATTGGTACTTTTTCATTTTTCGTAAAATTTGACATACACCCAGATACATTTACAAGCAGTGTACTTTCTTGGATTCTAAAATGAGGAAAAGCTGCTACTCTTTTAGCTTTGGTACTTTTTGTCTTTTCGAAAAATATGGTAAAGAGATAGCATATGGCCCAGATTAAAATAAAGGGTACATTTTAGGATGTAAAAACAGAAAAAAATTGGTACTTTTGGTACTTTTTTCTCTTTTTGATAAATTTGGTATTCATATTACATATGGTCAATGGCCGCAATATGCATATTAGTCTCTAAATATGCATATTGCGGCCATTGACCCTTACTTTTGGCATAAACAGTTAAATTTCGGCTACTAAAGAGTATCGATTGCTCAAAATGTATATGTATGTTTGTGTTGGCGATAAGTAATAATTCCTATAAAATTGTTGATTGAAATATTTTAACATTAGTTAAGATGTAGAAAACTACGTTAAATTTCTTAAAATTTTTTTTCTTAAAATCTTGCTCTAATTTTCACATGAACGAAGTCACGGGTAAAATCTTATAGGTTATATACCAAACTGAATTGTTTTTTTTTATATTGAAGTATAAACAAATAAGATATATAATTAATTTTTGTGTTGTTTTTATCAACAAACATAAAATTAATTTGAACTAAAAAAAATCTTTTAGTACAATTAATGTCAAAAAAGTACAATTTTTAAAGATTGTCGGTACAATTTTAAAATTCTCAATACCAACCCTGATTCTTAATATAAAACTGCAATAACAAAGAAAACAAATTTAGTCTGATTATTAACGTCTAGTAGTGAGTACCTCAACGCGAAACGGAAATTGTTTAATAAGAATAACAAAATGAGGAGAGCGGAAAATTGTGCGCCTTTGATAGTTTTGATTCTATTGGCGTGCATACAATGTTTCGTGGCCTATGAAGTTCCCACGGCTAAAATTGAAGTGTTTTATCCCAAAGGCTTTGAGGTATCCATACCGCACGAAGAGGGCATAACACTTTTTGCTTTTCATGGCAAATTAAATGAAGAAATGGAAGGGTTAGAGGCAGGTACATGGGCTCGTGATATAGTTAAACAAAAGAACGGACGTTGGACTTTTCGTGATCGGGTTGCTGAACTCAAATTGGGTGATACACTTTATTATTGGACCTATGTCATTTACAATGGTCTGGGCTATCGTGAAGATGATGGAGTATACGTAGTGCAGCAGTACTCAAATACGACACGACCAGATACACCAGTTACACCAGGTACACCAGGTTTACCTCCAACCACACCACCGAAGGATCCCAATTGCCCCAGATCAGTAACCACAGTTAATGGGGCACCGATACGTTGTAGCGGGCAAATTATTTTTGAGGAAGAATTTGATGGCAATAGCTTGCAGACAAGCAAATGGTCTATAGAGAGACGCCTGCCCCAAGATCCTGATTATGAATTCAATATGTATCTCAATGATGTAGATGATGTTTTGCAAGTTCGTGGTGGAAAATTGACCATAAGACCCAAACCAACTAGCCAACATTATCATGCCGATACACTGAAAAAATACTTTTCATTGGGTCAAACATGCACGGGTAAACTAGAGACTGATGAGTGTGTGCTTCAACCTAGGGGTATTACCAAGTTAAACCCCTTAATAACAGCACAAATCAAAACAAAAGATCATTTTTCTTTTAAATATGGCAAAGTAGAGATAAAAGCAAAAATGCCCGGTGCCATGTGGGTGTTTCCAGAAATATGGCTGCAGCCCAATAAACTAGCCTACGGCGATACTAAATACAATTCAGGGCAGATGCGAGTGGCCCACACAACCGCCAATGGTGATCAATTAACGCTAAAGGGAGGTCTGATTTTAAATGCCATCGAACCCTGGCGTTCGTTAAAAATGTGTCAACATCAAGATAAAAACCTCAACTTGGCAAATGACTTCCATTTGTACGAGTTAAACTGGACACCAAGCATGATTACAGTATCTGTGGATGGCACTGAATATTGTCGCATTGAAGTTAACAATGACAATGAAGCTTTTAAAAATCTTCAAGTCGCTGGCAGCTATTTGCCAAATCGAGAACTTTTAAACAGTGGCTCGAATTGGGCTCCATTTGATCAAGAATTCTACTTGACACTGGGTTATGGCATTGGCGGAAATAATGACTTTAAAGATAATGAGAGTTGGGTAGAGGAGAAATTCTGGCAGAATACATCTCCACGTGCAAGGAATAAATTTTGGAACAACATTTCCAGGAATTTAAACTGGCTTAATAATGGTGATTTTAAAGTGGATTACGTGAAAGTTTTTGCAGCCTAAAATATAAAATTATTTTTATAAATTATGACATTTGGTAGGTCAATAAAGAAACTACTAAAAAATCAAAAATTTTATTTCTATTTTATTTTTTATTTACAAGAGGGAACTTTCGAAATGGTCTAACATGGTCATACCTAGTAAAAGTAAATATTCATTTAATTATGTATATAAAAAATTAACTTAAATATAATAATTTGTTTTAAAGAAGAATAATTAAATAAGTGCACTACACACGGCAGTTTTTTTTTAAAGCAATTCTAAACACTGAAGTTATTGGCTAAAAATAAAGTTGTTTAACTGCCTGTTTTTAGAAAATAAAAACAACTCTTCTTATGAGAAATTGTATTAAAAATAACAATAAAATACAAAAATTTGCTTTTGTTTTCAATAATTTAATATCTCACACGAAATTTTGTTTTTCTTTTCTTAAAACAGGCAGTAACTTCGAATATTTTAATCATAAACTTATTTCTTCTCAAAACTTTATATCGCTTAATTGTTAAGAAAATAAACTGGTTTTATAAAAAAAAAAAAATACTTTCCACTCAAATTTTTAATCGCACTCGGAAAGATGACTACACTGTTTGCGATATAAATAATTTTTCAAACTGGATTTTATTTATATTTAACTAACTCACTCATACCAACAGTGATGCCAGATAAGCGAATTTATCCCCAAAATGGGCATTTTATTTTGAAAATGGGAATAACAAATTTGATTTGGAGATTGGGGATTTTTTTGGAAATTGTTTTATTCTAGGAATTTTTTGGGTATTTTTTCTTATATTTATTATTGTATTTTAATTTGCATTCACACAGAAAAAAATCAAGTTAAAAACGTAGAAAACAAGGTTGATTTAAAATTGTTCGGAGCCATTTTGCTTCATACGTTTTTCATGTTAATACAACCTGATTTTACAATAAGTCGCGAACAACATTTTTTTCTTTTAAAATAACTATAATTCATGTTAATTTAACATTGCAGTAAAGTTAAAGCAAAATGTAATTTATATTGAAATAACAATCCGAATCACGTTGAATGAAAGTTATTTCAAGTTGAGACAACGCGAATTTCAATGTGTTTGAGTGTGTTATAACAGTGTGAAGAAGCTTCAGAGACAACATATGCATTTATTTAAGGATAATTCAAAACACTTACCCCTGTAACACATGTTTCACTTATTTTGTATTCTCCTTTGTTAACAGAAGCATCAGAAGAATCGCCCGATATGGTTTTCGTCATCATTCTACTTTGAAAACTTGATGTACTATTTAACTAAATAATTTTAATTAAAAGAATACGAGAATTGTCTTCTTTTTATAACATATTTTAAAAATGAAAATAAAAAAAATGTACATAGGTACTTAAGTATGTATGCATGTTAATTTAACAAGATAAGCTTTTGATTTTAATATAAAAGAGGTTTTTATGGATTCAATATTGATCCATATTTATTATACCCTTCACCACAGGTGGTGAATAGGGGATATATAAGTTTGTCATTCCGTTTGTTATTTCTATAATATTGATTTTAGACCCTATAAAGTATATATATTCTGGGTCCTTATGAGGAGCGAAGTTGATTTAACGATGTCCGTCTGTCCGTTGAAATAGATTTTCCGAAGACCCCATATATGATGGGGGCCAGGTTATTATACATTTATGTCACATATGGTCCGGAATTGTTTGCTATCAAAATTCATCAAGATCGGTCCACAAATGGCTGAGATATGAGTAAAAAACCACGACTGCCTCAAATTTGTTCCTTCAAAGGTCCAATTAAACGTGACATTACCATACCAACACTGTTTTACCAAAACGACATACAAATACCATACAAACCAATTCAATTTTGGTTTCTACGGTCATATAGTGGCTATGGTAATACAGTGTTGGTAATGTGGTTTTTGTTGTTGTTTTTTATACCCTTCACTACAAGTGGTGGATTTTATTTGTAATGTGTTTAATTTTACGCATACACATACACATTAATGCATGTATATGATATGCAGCTCAAATAAAGAAACAAACTCATAGACTATATTTATTTAAATTTAACGCTTCTTCAGTAAAAGAATTCGTAGCCGAGTTGTTAAGTTCTCTCCTGAAACTGATGATATTGCCAGTTCGAATCCCAAAAATAATTTTTTTTCATTTCTAAACTCAAAAGAGGTACGTACAATGTTTACTAAAAAATTGTTTATAGTAGTCTTCTTAAAGCAACAAAAAAAGAATTTTTGCATTTATTATTTAACAAATATTGGATATACATTTGTAAATAAGTTGCAGTTATCTAAAACGCTTCACTGACAAGACTCCCTATTTGTCTTCTTTTTTAGAATAAATTGTGAGAGAATTATATTTGTTCAAAAAAGGTACAAAAAATGCAATATGTACCATTCACATTCATATAATTTAAGCCTTGTACTTCGAAGGCGAGTTTTTGTGGAGTCCATAATTTCAACACAAGCAATACTTGTTGTAATTACCAGCATATAAAGTACGGCCAAACAAGCTAAAAAATGTTGGACTAAACCTAACAAACGCTAATTTTTTCGAGTGTGTTTCGTAAACATCAAAAGGTACGTTAGGATTCATAAAAATCTCCAACAACAACGTTTTTTACCTATGATAATAAATTGCCACATACATATAATGGAAAAATGTTCATAGACTAAATATATTCATGTTTTAAGGAATTATATTTATTGATTCTTTCAAGAGCACTTTTAAAAACGAAAAACAATTTTCTTGAAGATTTTTATTATCTTCATCGGCCATTTCAACATACATACTTTCAAATACTGACTAAATTATGAATGCCTCAAATTTCATACATAAAAATACTAAAATAAAAGTAATATTTTTTCTTCTTATTGAATAAAACGAATTTTAAAACAAGTCCATAGCTCATCAAAAATAGCCAACAAAATCGCCAACCATTTTTTTTAATTCGCCAAAAAGGCGCCATGTCGCCAACTCAAAAATTAGGCCGCCAAACAAGTTTGAAAATCGCCACGTTTGGCGAGAAATCGCCACATCTGACAACCCTGTCTATGAGTTTGTTTCTTTATTTGAGCGGCATATCATATACATGCATAAATGTGTATGTGTATGCGTAAAATTAAACACATTACAAATAAAATCCACCACTTGTAGTGAAGGGTATAAAAAAAACAACAAAAAACCACATTACCAACACTGTATTACCATAGCCACTGTATGGCCGTAGAAACGTAAATTGAATTGGTTTGTATGGTATGTTTATGTCGTTTGGTAATACAGTGTTGGTATGGTAGTGTCACGTTTAATTGGACCTTTAAAGGAAAAAATTTGAGGCAGTCGTGGTTTTTTACTCATATCTCAGCCATTTGTGGACCGATATTGCTGAATTTCAATAGCAAACAATTCCGGACCATATGTGACATAAATGTATAATAACCTGGCCCCCATCATATATGGGGTCTTCGGAAAATCCATTTCAACGGACAGACGGACATCGTTAAATCAACTTCGCTCATCATAAGGACCCAGAATATATATACTTTATAGGGTCTAACATCAATATTATAGAAATTACAAACGGAATGACAAACTTATATATACCCTATAAAAATAGAATATGGGAATTATTGCTCCTTATTTTACTTTTTAAGCATAAAAGTAATCTATATTTTTCTTTTTGTAGTGTTGTTGTTGTTTCTTTTATAAAAACACTCGTATGCACGCATATAGGTTTTCGAAAGTTATCCCATTTTGGATTGTTTTAAGTACTTTTAAGTGTTAACGAGTTTTTTTTCTTTCTGTGTACAAAGTATAATATCTTTTGTGGGTTTTTATTAGATAATGTAAGATAAAGATGTACATATAATGTATCGATTATAGGAATAAGCGTATATTATATATATACTATGTCCTGTGGTTCCTAGTAGGAACAAAGGGCCGCAACGAACTCTTTCCATTCGATCCGGTTTGATGCTAGATGTTTAATTTCCCTCCAGCTTAGCCCACTTTGGTTTACTTCAGATTCAAGTTGACGTCTCCAGGTGTGCGACGGCCGGCCAACTCTTCTTGTATTACCATGGGGGTTCCAGTCAATCGCAGATTTAGTAGGGTCGCCATGTGGTCTACGGAGCGAGTGACCTATCCAGCGCCATTTTCGATTAAGGATCTCGATGTTAATTGGCCGTTGGTTTGTCCGTTGCCAAAGGTTAGTGTTGGATATGGTGTTTGGCCAGAATATCTTGAGGATCCTACGCAGGCAGCGATTAACAAACACCTGAATGGCGTTTATTTCACGTGATGTCGTGTTCCATGATTCGCAGGCGTAAAGGAGCACCGATTTGACGCAAGAATTAAATATGCTAATCTTAGTGTGTTCCGAAATAGAGGTAGACTTCCATACAGGGCGCTACATGCCAAATGATTGATTGGCCTTTGACATTCGATAGGCCACATCATTGCTGCAGCCGCCAGTATGTGTTAAAATGCTACCAAGATAGCAAAACGACTTTACTTCTTCTAGCTCTACATCCTGGAATAGGAATAAGCGTAACTACGTTTAATTTTTCTCCTGCATTCAATTTTACATTTTCTGAAATAGTGATACATGCAGTGCGAAATCTTGTTCTTTGTTACTAATCTTTATAGTCAGCATTTGGTTTGTTTTCTTAAGCAGCCGTTTCAGACTGTTCGAAATTATTGCTTGCGATCAGAGATGCGTTAACTTTTTTAGCAACGTCCCTGGAAATAGTATTATTCTGTCAACTTGTATTTCTTTTATTCATAGTACCCAGAAGATCAATCCATGTTTCTGTTAAAAGAATGATCTTTAATTTTTTTTATTTTCTTGGACAGGCTTTGAGCCTCATTTCTTGTTTCTACTGGTTGATTGATGTCACATCGTATTGATTTCAAAAAGTCAGAAATATGATAACAGTCATTCCGAAGAGCATTAATAGCATCAGCACGTGCAAGCTATCATTTTTTTTTTTAGAAATTTGGCAATTTCGGCTATATTTAATAAAATCATAATTCAAATTTTAATTTGGGAACAATTTAATTTATTAATAGGGGGACTCCATGAGGTCGGAGGCCCTGACTACGGGCCCGCGTGCCCTTATAGTAAAGACGGTACTGCTAATAAACATTTTGCTGCAAATATATGCTATAGCCAATAAGGACTGCCTAATTTCAGCTTAATGAGAATGGAAAAAACTGCTATATTTATTAAATTGAAAGATTTATTTGTCGTACAAAAATTTATTACTTTAAGCTTTTTTTAGACTGAAGCATATTAACACCAAGATGCCGCTGGATCACGGCCATTTGAATATTTAGCCAAGTTTTATTAACGAATAATGCTTGTATTGAACGGCACTCGACCAAATTAAAACAAAATTAAGAAATAAATGAATTTAAAAAAAAAAAATTCAACTGGTTGCAACACGTTTTCACGTATTCTGTGATTCGCTTAAGCTAAATCTCTATCACTAAAAATATATAAAGGTGATTAAGCGATTTTTGGCTACAAATGCAATTATGTAACATGCATTGCTAAATTTGGTAATGCCATAACAATTCAATTCGCCGCAATTTTAGTTTTTATTGTCATCGCTAAAATACTAAAATTTTGTATTCTCTATCGGCATTTTAGCGGTTGATACATTTAATTGTAAACTTTTTGACTTTAATAGTTAAATTAACATTTATTGAGTTGATGTATAATTCAAATTTCAAATAAAACAAACTGTACAAATGAAATGCAATACAAATTAAATATTTTATGACAAAATTATAGAGTGTTTAGTGGAGATTTTTAGAGATGAAAAAATTATTTTTTTTGGGATTTTTAGGGATAATAGTTTACAATTTGGGAAAAATTTTTAAAATCATCTGAGAACTCTGCTTGCCAAAAAAGTTAACAAGAGCAAAAACAAACTTTTGTAATTTTCAGTAGAGCAGCTAGATTTTGAATTTCAAGTTCGTTGAAGGGGAAGTGTTTTAAAATTAAAATTTGGTTAAATTCTAAGGTCCATTTAGTATTTAGTATTTAGTTAATTGTTATATATTCAAGTTGTATTTAAATTCCGTTTAAAATTTTAAGTTATATTTTAATAATCTTATATAATTCAAATAAAAGTACTACTAAAGTTAAAAAAAAAAAAAAAACCATCGATAGAAACTTGTAAAGTGCATTTATTTTGAAGGTGGCCTCAAATAAACAGTCGACTTTTTTTGATATTTTTATATTTTTGTTATATTGAGGCCACCTTTTCCACCTATTTAACCAAAATTAAAAAACTTGTAGTTAATTTGTTCACAAGGTGGCCTCAATGAAACAGATGATTGCTTTTTTGCTTTTCCTGTTTTTTGTATATTAAGGAAAGTTTGTCAAGCAAATACACCATGGAAACTTATATAGACTTTAAATAAGCAACGTGGGCAATTTAAGCATCATTAGAAAAAGCAGTGGAAGACTTAATTTCGTATTTATATAGAATTCAAAGATAAATAATATTTAAATAAAAAGTCAAATCAACACTCGTTAGTTTGTCGAAATATAAGAAATCATTAATATCGATAAAAAATATTTCTGTTTTCTTCAGAAAATCGCCTAAATAAAAAAATGGTCACTTGCAATAAAATCTTTACAATTCGACAAAAAAAAGCAAAAAACCGAAGAGTTAAAAATCGCCAAAATTTATAATAACTAGTGTTGCATATAATCGTTGTAACAGAACAACTAGCCTGGTTTTTAAAAAATAAAAAGTAGAAATTAAAAAAACAATCGCTACAATTTAAATTGATTGGCAAAAAAATAGCCGCTAAAATGTAAATAAATACAATTGAATTTAAAAAAACACTAACAAAAAAAAAAAGAAAACAAAAATCCAATTTCAAAATATAAAATAAAATTAAAAAAATCCCAAATATTAAACAATTTTATATCGCTAGTATCTGAAAACAAATGCCTTCAAATTTAAAAAGTCAATATTAGAGAATGTTGCCTAAATATTAAAAAGAAAAACGTGACTTTTAAATTTTATTTAAAAAATTGTCTAAAATGAAAGCGCAACAATAATATCGCTTAAATGTAAAAGAAAAACTAGCTTAAATTCAGAAAAATTACAAATACACAAATCTTAAAAAATCGCTCAAATCAAAATTTTTCACAAAAAAAAATTAGAAATGCAAAAATCTCAAATGTCACAAAGAAACAAAAAACGCTTAAATCAGACACACAAATTTAAAACATATTGAAAAAACACAATCTATTACAAGTATCGAAAAACAACGATAAATTGCACAATAAAATTAAGAATAATAACGAATTTTATGCGGAAAGGCATAATATTCAAGCAATATCGAAGTATTGGATGTATGAATTTAAATAAATACAAATTATCAAAATAATTTTTGGGAATACAAAATCTTTTAAATTAAAATAAAAATTATTTAAAAAACTTATGACCTCGAGCTTAAGTATTTATTTCTTTGAGATTCTATAAAGAAAAGGTCGAATAAAAAAAACCAACTTTTATTAGAAATTGGAATATTTTTAATTTAATCATATTTTAAAATCACTAAAACCAAAAATCCTTAATATAAAAAAAAACCTGCTAAAATTAAGAAAAATCAAAATAAAAAAAAGAAGGATTAATTAAAAAATCGCTCAAATTTAAAACCTAACTAGTAATATAAAATAAGTCGGATGGGATTTACGATTTAGTGCTCTTCGCACGGGTGAATATCTGTATATGTGCCTGTAATACCAACTTTTGGTCCAAAACGCAACACATGGTGGATCTCCGAATATATTATGTCCTGTGGTTCCTAGTAGGAACAAAGGGCCGAATGGCCGTCAAAAAATATTTATTTTCCCGAGGTACCAGATAGGGTCTTAAGTCAACCGCGATCTCAAGTGATCTGTTAATTTTAAACTCTGCCGAATTCCTGATTAACCCAGAGCATGAAACACGTAAAGGCGAAATATCCTTAGGATGTCTCCCTAGATACCATCGGGGGGCAAGTAATACGAAATGTAAGATCCTTATCTGTAAAAAAAAAATTAACGAAAAACCCTAAACAAATACGGTCTTATGCAAAAAAATTATTGTGAACTTGAAGTTTTCGTTAAAACCGGTTTTCCATACAAGATTTTTTTTTAAAAAACACTTCTAGTTTACTTTTATAGTTTTGCATTTGACCGATAAAATACAAAAAAAACAATCGAAAAAAATATCAATAAAAAGGCTGCTATTATTGTAAATGTCTTATTTCCTAGGGACATTTGAATAAGATTATTTTCCAAAGCAAGCAAGTCTGTTATATAAAATTATTTTTTACTAAATTGTATCTTCCGCCGTCCTCTTTACCGATCACAATTTTTTAGCAGGCAGATCGGACCGGATATTGTAAAATCGTCTTAATTAAAAATAAGATATGATCCCCTGTTTTTCTGTGGATATTTAAAAAAAAAACTGAGGCCAAAACATGGCAATCGAATGCCGTAATTAGGCCCCTGAAATTGTTAATCCGTACAAACTTTGTGTGTCTATTTCATTTAACTTCATAGCGTTAGGTAAAAAGCAAAAATGCGCAACTAACAAAAAAATTCAAAATCGTGTTTTTGATTGGTTATTATGAATGTTATTGAACTACATTTCTGCGATCAAAAATTACGCTTTTATCAACAAAAAACAAAGGGACGTAACTACAAGAGTGTTTATTTTATAAATGCAAAACGACGTAATAACCCATTTTTTCCAACAAAATAAATATAATGAAAGGGTTTCCTTTTAAAATTGGTTGAAGAATTCCGTGGACGACTCATCTATCAATGCATTTTTTCTGACATGTTTTTAGTTTTCATTTTATAAAGTTTTTTGCTTCTCCTGTTAAATTATATTTTTGTTAGTTACGCCTTTTTGCATTTTAGCTAACGGTATGTATGTATATTCCTTTATAGAGAACACATGTTAGAAGTTTCTGTTTTCAATCGCAAAGACGTTAAAGATGAAACCATCGGCTCGACCTTTATAGATTTAGAAGATAGATGGCGTTCGAAACATAGAGCCACTGTGGGCATAGCAAATGAATACAGCAGGTAATAGTTCAGATTGTAATACATACTACCCTGTAGGCAGTGTTGGGCAAAATACATGGTTTGCGGTATTTAAAATACAAAATACAAAATACTTGCTGGTCATGTATTTAAAATACAAAATACAAAATACTTTCAGGTTATGTATTTAAAATACAAAATACTAAATACTTACACATCCTGTATGTATTTAAAATACAAAATACTTACACATCCTGTATGTATTTAAAATACAAAATACAAAATACTTCCACGTCATGTACATTAAGGTTATAACTTTTTTTTGAGTGCAAAATACCACTCCAGCGTCATGTGGGGAATTTTGTTCTGATAATAAAAAAACTGTTTTTTAAGCTGATTCGGTGAAAAAAGTTTCCGCACCGTAAGCGATTTCAAAACTCCATATTATGTGTAAATTTTATTTTTGGAAATTGAAACCCTTTTGATTTTGCATTAGACTTATGAAAAATGGTTTAATGTTGAAGATTATATATGAATTTAAACAAAAACGAACTTATTTAATACAAGAGCCACTAATTTAATGATGAAAATAAAAAATAAAAACAAAACTTCAACGCTTTCGGTGCGGAAACTTTTTTCACGAAAGATGAAAAGTGACACCATATTTTTTTATATTTTGGTAGATTAAAATGCAATCAACCATCAATAAACTGACAGAATATATTTTGTAAACTATGTTTTTAAAATACAAAATACTCCCATTTTTTTATGTATTTAAAATACAAAATACAAACTACTTATATTTATTGTATGTATTTAAAATACAAAATATTACAAAATACTTGCTGGATATGTATTTAAAATACAAAATACAAAATACTTGCACGTCATGTATTTAAAATACAAATACAAAATACGTATTTGTATTTTAAATACGTATTTCAAATACATGTATTTCAAATACTGCCCAGCCCTGCCTGTAGGAAATCCAATTAAATTTTTCTTTTTCCAATTAAATTTTTCTCTTTTTAAGCTACGGTTACAATGAATGGCATGATCTTATGTTGCCCTCCGAAATTCTTGATGAATTGTGTAAAAATAACGATTTAAGACCACCCAAAATAATGGGAGCAACAATAGAAGTGGATGGTGTGACTTTTGAAGATGAAACTGAAATAGCAACCAGTAAGTAGAGAGTAATTATGTTCTACTGGCAAAAGTAATCTAAAATAGCATAAATACTGCTTACCAGTGCATAATATATTAAAAGGAGAAAAAGATTTAATAGCAAAAGAGTAATCGGAGCAGCATGAGTACTGCTTCCTTAAGGACTGCATAAATGCATGTGAAAATTAAACACACAACAAAACACAAATCTTGTTTTGTTTAAGCTTTGATGTCATTGCAGGTAAAACTTGAGTGTTTGTAATTCTCATTCATTTTACATTAAATTTAGCTTTTCGAAAGTCTTTGGAAAAAGGTTTCCTGATGATCTGGCCAAAGCAACCAGGAAATGCGCATAGGAACTAGCTTTATTCCATCAACAATAAATTTTAGTGTCAAAGTTTTTTTTTTGGGATTCAAAAAATTAATTAAGAAGGTTTCGTTTAAATGTGCTAAATTCCCATTTCATTTAGTGGGTTTATCAAGCGTACTAATTTGGAATTAAGCACTTTAAAAATGAAATCTTATTGTCTACAAAACATTTGTGTACAACAACAATAACAAGTGTTATACGGTACCGTTCGTTACAAAATTTAAATAGAGCTGTGAGGGTACAAAAATTTAAAGAAATACACTCCAGACAGTAGTTGTTTCTTTCAAACTCTTTTAATACAGAAAATACTCCTAGAAATTGAAAAGTAACAAATTTTAATACAGTAACAACATTTTTTTTATATTTTATGCTTCTTAAAGTGCTTTTCAGAAGACCTTAACATCACTTGGCCAAAGTGTCATCAGGGTCAAAATGAAATTATGTCATCAATGGTATGACACATCGGAATCACAGAAATGACCAACATGTCCTCAGTGTGATGACGCAGTAACATCGGAGAGAGGACACATTAGCATCAATTTAATGACAGTTTGTCATTAAGTCAAGGTCATTGGATTTGACTTAAGTCAAAGTGAGAGAATATTATTATAGTCTTACCCGTTGCATATGTTTGTTTCACGTTTGATGAATTACAACCTTTTTACAGCAGAACTCTCAATAATAAGACACCAGCACCATTCCTCATATGGTTTTCGTATTCATTCTACTTTAAAAATTTCATGGTATTTAACTAAATAGTTTAAAAAAATAGAATATAGGAATTTTTGCTTCTTATAACACATTGTAGTCATGAAAATAATGTTAATAATATACAAAATGGGGCATCGAATTGATGTCATTATAGTCATAAAATAGATGACACTTTTCTTAAAGGAAATTGTATTGCGTTATTAGTAATTTCAATAAACTAAATCGTTTTTGCGTTACGCGAATATATGTTGTACAACCTCCTCCATTTTCGAAATAATGGTATATCTCGAAAACAAGAGCTAACCTAAAAAAAACGGTGGGCACCATTGGATTCAGCGTACCCGAATTATGCTAAAACGCCATGTGTCCGGCACAGTGTAATTGTCACCAATTAATATTGGTTATTGTTACAAAAATATGAACGATTAAGGGAAGTTGTTCTACATTTGAGTTCGTGACTCTTTTCCTACTGATCTGATTGTGCTGGATTTCAATCCCAAAGTGCTTAGGAGAACTAGAAAGAATTTGACACTAATATTGTTTTTTTCTGTTGAGTCTTTCGAAAGTGAGCGTATTTTAAACAGACGGACAGACAGACATGGCTAAATCGAATAAAAAAAAATACTCATGGACCCAAAATAGATATACATAATAATTACATTATGAAGTCTAAGATAAATATTAGAAAAGTTTCACTCAGACTGGCAAACTTAGTATCCCTTCATTCACCACTAATGGTTTTGGGTTTGACAATACGGAACATGTGTATTTTTGTTTCCACTGTCATTGCTGCGTGTACTTTTCATTGCCTTGTTAATTGTTGAGAGTATTTTTTATACCCGAACTTTCACTATAGCAAAGCATTTGTTTTTTGCTTCTACACAATCACACAGTAATTGAGCAGTAAACTGTTTAAAAATTTTTCGATTATTTTAATGTGTGTTCAAATGGAATTGTGCAGGCCTCTACTGCTTTTTTAAGACTATAGTATACAAATTTATGCACATATTTTAACAATTTAGTAAGGGGAAAGTCATTAGTAATGAAGCATTAATACTTATGAAAAAAGAGAACGTTTAATTTTAAATTTCGTTTTAATGTTATTTAAAGCCAATTAAAATTTCAATTATTTCACAATATTTAAAACCACCTACTCGTATTTTAATTTTCTTTATTATGGCGCACTTACAGCTGAAAATTTACAAGAACGTCTGTGTTTAACCGTCCTAAGAAATTTCGAATATTTACCTTCGTTCGGCTATAAGCTTGTGCCGCAACACGTGGAAACTCGATCATTGTTTCGTAATGAATGTCCAGGTATTGAACAGGTATTATTAAAAATAATTTTTTAATGGTTTCATCTAATAAAATTTATTAATTAAACTGTTGTTCACAATAAATTTGAAATCTGAACCAAAAAAAAAAAAAAAAAAAAAAAATAAATAATAACAATAAAATAATAATAAAAAAGGGCAAAATACAAATGTGGCTAGAATTATACGATGGTAACTTGAATATACCGCCACCCCTCGATATAACACCACAACCACCACAACTGTATGAGTTACGGGTGATTATCTACAATGTCGTCGAAGCCGTTTTAGATGAAAAGAATATTTTCGGTACAGCCATGAGTGATATTTATGTTAAGGGGTGAGTTTTAGGTAAAAAAAGCTAAAATTGCTTAACTAAAATATGGAATAGAATAAAAAAATAATTGGATTGTTATTTATACTAGTTGGTGCAGTAATTTCGATGAAGCTCAAAATACAGATATCCATTACCGTTCCACTAATGGCGATGGTAATTTTAATTGGCGCATGTTGTTCACTTTAAAGTATTCAAAAATTGAAGATATGGTAAGTTGGATGAATTACACGGAAAAAACCAGTAACAGTTAAATTTGTTACTACATTATTTATCGCTTATTTGCACAACGCTTATAAGCATTTTACGCTTTTCTGCATGTAAAAGTTGTGTAAGCATTTGCTTATATGTATATCCAGCATTTATGGATCGCAATTTAAAACAATTTTAAATCAATTGCGTAAAATACTATAAAAAACGCACAAAAGCTATTTGAGCAAACTTAATTTGCTAAATTTTAATCAAACTTTGAAAGTATTCATGCACTTCCGATGCAAGCAAAATAGATTCTTTTGAGATGCTGATGATATTAAGGAAGCACAGTGTATGCATAAAAGCGAGTTTTTATAAAGCATTCCTCGTATTAAAGCAATAAAAAAACGTTCAAATTATAAAATGCTTATAAGCGATAAAAACTGTACAGTAACACTCAAAACATATTACTAGGGATGAGGTTATCATGCACTAAAAAATCGAAAATATGCACTAAAAAATCCAAAATATGCCCTTAAAAAAATTAAAAAATATGCAATAAAAACTAAAAAAATTTCCATAAAAATCGCTTTCTAATTAAGAAAAATATAAAAAAATTCAGTCTATTGTTATTCTAATATCATTAAGAAACTTTAAAAACTAATTTAATTTATAAAAACTAATTTAATTTTTAAAAATAAAAAACAAATCAATTTAACAACAAACTGGCCAAATATCAAAAATAATCTAATTTATTGTTTGCTTAATTAAATAAGTTCTGTTTTACTTAAAGAATGACAATGCATTTAAAAAAAAATTAATTTTCAGATCCCACTTTGATTCCAGATCAGATCAAAAATATTTTAAGCTTATTTTATTTTTTGAATTCCTTAATATTTTTTGCACAATGTTTTGGATTTATTTTTAATTTGTCGGACTATTCTTCCTTCCACATTGTTAATTTTACTTTCTGCAATATGAATTTATTTGACTTGAGTATTAAGTTAAAAAAATCCCTCTTAATTAGTTTATTTTTCATAAATATATCCGTAGTTGGAAAATGCAAATGCTAATTGACTTCTGCTGTCTTTTAAACTTAATATTTATTTTACTTTTAATTGCATATCATCGGTATCAAGAAGCTCTTCAAACATTCTTATGCTGGGTACACACTATGCAATGCATTTACGCAATCTAGCAAATTAAATTTATTTTCATTAATTTTTATTCATTCGAGATTTCATCAACATCAAAACGTTTTGATATTTTAAGATTGCATTGATGTTGATTGCTGTACCAAGCATTAAATTACTCAAAGTTGTTTGAGTTACTACTGGCTGAGGTGGAAGGGGAGCCAAAGGGATACATTTCATTAAAAATTGCAATATTTTCGAATTGGCTGCCAATTTCATCTGCAACGCGGTATAACCCATGTGCTAAGCAAGTATCTTTCAACAGTTTTGGATAAAATATGTAGAAACTGTGCCAGGTATGTTTTTTTAGGCCGTGCACTTGCCAGTTTGTTATCAAACGTAATTTTTGGGAATATTTTTATTTTTAATTTAAAAGATTTTGTTATTCGTGCTTAATTCCCAGTTTTTATTCTTGATAAACTTACTGCTTATTGTAGATGTTTTTGTTTAAACTTTGATATTGTTACAAGTAGAACTGTTGCTTATGATTCCTATACGCTTAACAGTTTTATTTGGTTTAATATCTTTAGTTTTTCTAAAATCTTTATGGATGAAGTTTCCTGACGATCTGGCCTAAGCAACCAGTGAAATGCGCATAGGAATAGCTTATCCCATCAATAATAAATTGCAAGTGTTTTTATCAAGAATAAAAACTGGGAATTAAGCACAAATAACAAAATCTTTTAAATTTTTATTTTATATAAAAATTAAAGAAAAAATCACTGAAAAATTTTCACCAAAATATGCAACAATATGCACAAACAAATCGATGGCATTTTAATGCAAATTTAATAATTCGGAAAGATAATTGGTCAGAATCCTTTTAAGACTATCGACAAAAACATGCATTTGCATGAAAATCGCATCCCTAGAAATCACACAAACGTGTGAAAGCAAAAAATTATAAACCTTCGGTAATTGTTAATTTTGAATTTACGCCTTTATTACGGTTCACAACTCAACTCAGTTGAGTTGTAATTTTTAAATTTTTGTATTATGGTTTACAACTTTGCTATATTGTGGTGAACAAAAACATAAAAAAGTTACAACTCAACACAACCAGTTAGGGATGGGCATATTGAAAAATTATGTCGATATATATCGAATCGATATTTTTTAAGAGTATCGATATTTATTAATTAAAAAATATCGATATTTCGATATATCGAACGTTTTTTACTGAAACTATTACCAAATAAAAAAATTTAGTGACTTCAAACTGGTTTTTTTATAACCACATCTAGTTGATTAAGTGACTTTTTTCCTTGTCGACGACTCATTATTTTAACACAGGCATGTCATAGGCTGTAGTCAATTGGTTACCTTTGCATGACTTTTAAATTGACTACTAATTACTTATTTTTCAACCAATTTGTAGTTAATAATTTTAAATAATTTTTGTCAAAAAAATATATGTATACATGTTCATACATATGTATATCTATGTATATATATAGAGATAATTATTTAAGAACATTTTGCATCAAATTGCTTTAAATGATTATGTATAATAGTGCTGAAATAAATACGCTACATAAATGCTAGTATATAAACAGATTTGAATTGCTTTAATTTGAAATTTTTTTAATTATTTTAATATATTTGTACATATTTTTTTTTTATTTGACTTCATCGCATGCTTGTTTAATTATTTTGCTTTTATTTGTGTTTTACGTGTGCCTCCTCGCAATATGTTTGGTTGATATCTGCATGAGATTTAAACCAATTTGTAGTTATTTGAAAAAAAGTTAATTTATAGATAGTGTGTTTTGCAAATGACTATTTTATTTCTTAAAAAAACATATATTTATATATAAATTATATATAAATTTAAAGTTTTTAATGAAGACTGACTTTAAAAAATATCGAATTCGATAGTCGTATTTCAATATCGGTATTTTAAATATCGGCGATATATATCGATTATTTTTTATTTAAATATCGATATTTTGATATATCGATGTTTTCTGCCCATTCCTACAACCAGTTGTTTAATTTACAACTCAGCTCAATTAAGTCGTGAACCGTAATTGGGGCCTTAGATATGGGTTTTACTTCTGATAAGGCCACTGCAAAGTACATGTTTTGAAAAAGTACCTTTAACTGGAAAAATACCGGTATGTTTGTACATTATCAAATAAAGAGTACTATTTTTAGTTACGACAGTGCTCTTATGAATAATTGAGCAGTTTAAGTAGAAATGGGTTACAATAACTTTCTATATACGAATATAAATTTGAAAATTTTATTGAAGGTGGATTTGAAAGTGAAATTATAAAGATAAATAATTTGATTTATAGTATTATTTCGAGTTTTGACACTAGTGTTAAGTACTGTGGTACACCATTTAGAGTTGTGGCTAAAGACTTAAGAATCACAACCAAAAAATACGTCTTCTAAATTTTCTTTTAAGAGCACTCAAAAGAAAAATCAATCCATCCGTACTCAAATCAATCCAAAGCGGTATTAATAGTACGGTGAATACGGATTTTCCTGAATCAAGTACAGAAAGATTGATTTATGTACGGATTTTCAATCGCAAATTACTAAAATTATCCATATTCAATCCCGAATTCGTACTTGAAACAGTCCGAAAATAAGATGCGCTTGGTTCAAGTATTGGAAAGTTGATTTTATCCCGAATTCGTGCTTGAAAAAAACCAAAAAAGAAATAAGAAAGAAACAATTATTAAGATAGTTATAAATAAAAACCCGGTGCGCTATGCTACCTTTTACTGTTACTGATATTTTTGTATTTGAACGCGCACTTACCGAATAACTCCCACTTTTTTAAGGATTTCGCGTATTGACAACCCAGCTATGTGTACGAAATTTGCACAATTTTTCTCCTAACGTTCTCCAGATATAAAGAAATGTATTTTGTGTTACGCCCACTTCTGCAATCCCGCCTATTTTTTTAAAGTATATGTATTGATAACAAAGCTATGTGTATCAAATTTGGACAAGTTTGAACATTTGTGAATTTTGAGTTGTGTGCGATATGTTTTAAATCTATACGAAAAAACAAATTTGTAACATCTGCCAAAATATCAATTATTAACTTGACATCTGAGAAACGTAATCATCAACACATTTTTTTTTTCTGTGTAATATTTGTTTTTATTAAGTATCATGCTAACTATTGTATTTTAAGGGTTTTTTGCATTTATTTATTTTTTTTTTTTTTTGTAACGAATCTTCTGATTAAAATAAATTATTTTTAGTTTTGTTTAATCTATACGAATATTAAGTTTGTTTATTATTGTTTTATGTAATTCACTGTTACATGGTGAATGCATTGTGAATAGATTTTATAGATGTTCAGTTTGAAGCAGCAGTTGATTAAGAAACAAATACAACTTGCTTAAAATTATTTCGCAAGCTGCAAAAAAAGGTTTTAATAATAAACTTTTTTTTATAATAATAAACCAAAGGGAGTTTGTATATCGCACTTAGGGGGTTTTATAATTAAGAAATTCAAATGAAGAAAAATATACACTCAATAAAAAATAATTGTAAAAAATATAAAACAAGTAAGAAACTATACTCGGTAAAGCTACTACTCAGTATTTACAGAAAAATTTTCGAGAGTGTATCCTATTTGGGATCCATGGGCAATCATGGACCCGCTTAAAAAAAATTATGCTATGGGGTTAAGATTCATATAAGAGTTAAGCTACGGTCACACTTGGCAAATATTTAAAGAAAAAGCGTAAAAAATATTAAATCTTACAAAACAGCTTTTTGCTATGTCTAGTAGTATAATTAGTTTTATTTTGTGTTATTTACCGCCAATTTCACCAAGTATAGTGATTAACTGGAAATTAAAGTAATAGTTAGTTTTAACTGAACTTGGTGAAATTGGGGGTAAGACCATGTTCAATCTCACTAACTTTTAACAAAAGAAATGGTTATGCTTAAATGATCAAATATTTAATAAGTGTGACTGTAGCTTAACTTGTGCCGAATATTTTCTAAATATTAAAATCTATATAAGATTTTTTTGAAATAAAATATTTTTGAGTTAATTTTAATCGAAATACAAACATAAAAGACTCTATTGCGGAAAGAAATTAGCTACTACGTTTGGTCCTTATGAGAACTAAAAATTTATGTTTGTATATTTATTCCTTTTGTTTCTTTATAACCTTTTCACACTTGTCGATATCTAACAACTACCATTAATTTTCGAAGATGTTATAAATTTCCTATCAGAAACATATAGAGCTAATAATCAACATCTTTATAGGCTTTTTACACTGATTGATCAACATCTAACATTTACCATCAAAGATGTATAAAATGTGAAACACTCGTTTACACTGTCCACATCTAACATCTACCGCCAAACAAAAATGTCACCATTTTCAAAAAATTTCTACAAAAGTGCCCAAATTTTAAAAGAAAACACAACAATGTACTTGAAATTCAATTTGCTTCAAAATATAAAAAAAAATTAAACAAAAAAAAAAAAAAGTTGCAAAAAAGGGTAAACATGACAAATGGTAACGCGGCTTTAAAAACAACTTCTTTTTGCGGTGATGCCACAATAATAATATAACTAATTGCCACTTTTCTAGTGATGACACTAAAATAATCGAAAGATTTGTATATTTAGGACTCTTCTATATCCAGCTGTTGGAGCCAAGTGTGGCTTGGCCCTCACCTCCTTCGGCTGCCTTTGGGATTACAGTCATTTGCATTCCTATGCCCATGTTGTGTAACTCTCGCGTCGAGAAACTTTTCGATTGACAGCTGTTTTTTTCACTAAACAGTGTCTGCAATTTTTTTTTTTTTTGGCGAGTACTAGCTGTTACGTAAGGAAATTACTCGCCAATTTACAGAAAAAGTGTGTCTGTAAAATTTCTGTAAGAAAGTTCCCGCTTTGAACTGTCAAATAAACCCACGAATAAAAATGGGGCGAAAAAATTTAAACACTAAAAAAACAACTAAAAATACTAAATGCAAAGAATAATTATAATTATATTTTGTTCTTGGCACATTTTTTCATTGTTTTATTATTTTTCTTTTAATATTTTTATAAAATATACGAAGTGCAAGTGCACGGCTAAATAACCTAAACTGGCAATATGCTTTATTTTTTGCGAAAACAATAAAGCAAGTTGTATTTGTTTTCATTTTGTTTTTTCTTCACCTACTTACAACTACAATTAATGTTGGAAGAATACCAACCAATTTAAGTGAGGAATGTATGAAAAGATAAACTCCCTGTTTATTGTTGTTGTTTTTGTTTAAGCTTCGATATTGTTACAAGTAAAACTGTTGCTTAAAATTCTTATTCGCTTAACAGTTTTATTTGTTTAATATTTTTAGTGTTTCTAAAATCTTTGGATGAAGTTTTCTGATGATCTGGCCTAAGCAACCAGTGAAATGCGCATAGGAATAGCTTATCCCATCAACAATAAGTTTCAGTGTTTTATCAAGAACAAAAATTCGGAATTAAGCACGGCAAACAAAATCTTGTAAATATACGAATGTTTTCAAAGCTCATTTGCAAACAACAAACATTAAAGTCGCACTTTACATTATTTGGTATATCTGACGGTTGAATTTACGTCGCCGTCAATAAGTGTTACTGGCGTTCTCAACGTTTGCAACGTCACATCGGCTTCGAGTGGAATATTATGACATTTATAACGTAACGACGTAAACTCTTTTGATAGTTTTCGACATGAGTTACAGACTCACTTTTTTCTCACTTTTCGAGAAACAATGGAATATTTTGTTTTACATCTTTTCGAAGGGAAAAGTTCTCACTAAAGTTACAGAACATGGGAACTGGTTATGTAAGATTGTGGCCTACGCAAAGCATTGCCGATACACCTACATTTCTGTCTTCGTATCTCGATTTTAACTGAGATCTGTCTGTTTTGTGCCCACATCATTTCTGATAGTAGTTGGCCACAAAAATTCTAGGATTCTTCGTAGGCATAGGTTAACAAAGACCTGGAGCCAAATCGTCGCATTCTTGATAAAATGATTTTGATCGAAATCGTACTTTTTGAGATCGCCGTACTCGATATTGAATAGATTGTATCGGGTACGAGTACGAGTAAACGAGTATTCGATCCAATACCTTCTCTCGAAATGCCATTCGATAGGTTAAGAGCTGTCGTAAACACACGTAAATGTTTTTTATAAACAAAACTAAAATTATATTTTGCATTATTGTGATTAAAAAGAATCCTTTATTTGTCCATGAATGTATTCATATGAGTGCTCTGGTTCCAACTAAATGAACGCCAGACATTAACCAACGTCCTTATACCTGTGACGGACACTGTGTTTTTTTGTTAATATTGGCGTTTTTCTTATTCAAAAACACTTAAGAGATCCCATCTCTGAGTACCATCACTATTCAAGTACAAAAAAATGCAACCCTACAACGTAAGAAAAACATTCGACTCTGCAATCTAAGAGTTTTGTAGACTTAGCGTGGGTCGCCTGTCCAGGACGTTACCAACTGGTCCTGAGGACTCGTGCAGTAGTCATGTCAGGGAATCTCAGCGATAAATAGTTTTCCATCGTCCATCGTCTGTCCGCCTGTTTTAGGTATGCTTACATATCGTTGTGGTTTTGTCCAATGTTCAATGTTGTGATGTGTGAAAAAAAAATACTCGAACTATGTTTTTGAAGATTCGAAAAAAAACGTTTGGTTTACACTAAAAAAAAAGAAATAAGTTTCTTTTTTCAGTGTTGCTTCCTGATGGACTTTGGCACTTTGTCGGTTAGGCTGTAGCTCGCCGGGAATAGGGGGTTCGTGTCCATCATTGGTACTCACATTCACTTCGATCGTGCCAAATGGAAACGGTGGAATTAACAGAAGCATCAAGACATTGTGACGGACACTGTGTTTTTTTGTTAATATTGGCGTTTTTCTTATTCAAAAACACTTAAGAGATCCCATCTCTGAGTACCATCACTATTCAAGTACAAAAAAATGCAACCCTACAACGTAAGAAAAACATTCGACTCTGCAATCTAAGAGTTTTGTAGACTTAGCGTGGGTCGCCTGTCCAGGACGTTACCAACTGGTCCTGAGGACTCGTGCAGTAGTCATGTCAGGGAATCTCAGCGATAAATAGTTTTCCATCGTCCATCGTCTGTCCGCCTGTTTTAGGTATGCTTACATATCGTTGTGGTTTTGTCCAATGTTCAATGTCTTGATGCTTCTGTTAATTCCACCGTTTCCATTTGGCACGATCGAAGTGAATGTGAGTACCAATGATGGACACGAACCCCCTATTCCCGGCGAGCTACAGCCTAACCGACAAAGTGCCAAAGTCCATCAGGAAGCAACACTGAAAAAAGAAACTTATTTCTTTTTTTTTTAGTGTAAACCAAACGTTTTTTTTCGAATCTTCAAAAACATAGTTCGAGTATTTTTTTTTCACACATCACATACCATGTTCACACGGACAGCAATATTCGTGTTTCGCTCTCTTATTCCTGTTTCGCGCACCAAACACGACTGAAACGACTTGTTTCCCCATACAAAATTTTGAGAGCGAACCCGGTCGTTTCATTTTGAAACATGCTGCGAAACAGGAAAAATTTTGATAACATTTATCGTTAGTTTATCTGAACTAGCTCTCAAAAAAAATCAAAACAAAGAAAAAAACAATATAAAAATTGATGTTTAATAAAATAAAGTGATAATTATACAATAATAACATTAATAAAAGTATTAAATTATATATTTTTAACTTTTAATTACTTTTTTATCTATTTTAAATAAAATCACACTAACAACACACAAAAAAATATCAAAATGAAACAAGAATCATTCGTATGAACAGCATGTTTGGCAAACTAGTTTCAGAGAGCGAAACGAGTGGTTTATATCGTCGTATGAACATAGCATTACAAGTAGAATATTTGCACGCCACCAAATAATAATTTACAACGATGTGCTTGAAATTTTTACCGGCTACAAGTCACAATGCAACTATTTGGCACCGTACAAGGCAACTGACAGCTATTAAAACCATATTGGCTGGGTTAGCTGCGACCGTGCCGAAAGTAGTTGGATGTAGTTAGTTATAAGCTTTGCGAGCTTTGTGAATGCGATTATCAACATTTTCATTAGAGCCTCCGCTTGTTGTAATTGTACTTCCCAAGTATAGAAATACAAACATTTTACACAAATTAAAGCAAAACATAGATTTTGTACATAAACATTAATTTTGCTAAATCATCGATTTTGAAAAAATCTTAAAAAAGTAAAAAAAAAAAATTGTTTTAATTTGGGATGCAAACGATGCATCGATTTTAGAAAACATACGTTAAACGCAAGAATTTTAAATGTCGGTTTTTGATAAGCTTTCTGTAATATAAGAATTTTATGATAAATATTATACAAATATTTCTCTATTAAAGAGAATTTTAAAACAAAAATTAAAAATATTTTATAAAAATGTTTATTAAAAACGACATCCAAATTATTGCGTTTCACGTTTCATTAGGGATATAACCATTTTCATTTTTTTGCAAATATCAAAAAGGACCTATCATAGTGAGATAGTGCATAAAAAAATATGAAGAAATGTGCCTTCCTTTTTTCGCGAGCGTTCAAAAAGGTTCGCACCGATCGCGATGAAGTTTTAGCTTATAATTTTTTTCAGTTTTACAGGAAATCTATAATTCTAACGTCGAAAGCCATGCTGGTCTTTGCATTTCGTGTTTTTTTTATGAAATGGCGATTCCTTGCATTCCAAAAAAAGAAACCAAAAAAACGGTCCAAGGGAAGGATACCCACCATAAAAATTTATATTACAATTTAAAAAAAAAAAAAATGTTTGATGTTTTAGAAATTGCATTCGGTGCCGAAGGTTTTTGGACCGAAATGACCCCTGATATCGATTTTTAATATCAGTATAACATTGCCCATACCGTTATGATATGTTCTTATTTTGGTTATACCCCTAATATTCATGTACATGCATGCATACTGTGCATTGCATATCTATATGTATGTATTAAGTTGCTTAAGTTTGCTCAAGCAACTGTGCGAATACATAAAAATCATATTTGTCAAACTATGTATATTGCACTAATGGAAACTTTTTGTTTAATTTTATGAATCTGTCATTTGCTTAAGCAAAATGCGAAGCTGTTTGCACTTTGTTTTTGTGTTTTTGAATGCATTTGACAGGCTTTTTGTTAATTTTTGACAAAAGCTTATGCAAGCATATGTATATTATAGTTGGGCCTTAAGATTTTCAGTAGCAAAGAAGAATTAAAGCAGTTCGTAAGTATAATTGCAAAGTAGTTTTAAACATCGATGTATCGTGTTTTTTAACATCGAAGCTTATCGTGGAAACATCGATGTCTTCAAACATCGATGTTTTTCAGAGCGATGTTGCATACCTAGTTTTAATATACATGATCGATTTATGTAATCGACTTTGGACATAAATATAGATTTATGCCAAAACATCGAATGAAAAAAATCATCGATTTTAAACGAAACCATTCGTTTTGTGTACACAATTACGGTTTTTAAAAAGCAAAATTTTACATCGTCCACTTTTCAAGTAAATTGAGATTTTGATGCCGTCTGGTAGGGAAAGATACGCCTCTTCGACTAGCATGTAGTTTTTCTTCAATTTGATTCTAAAGTGTGTAAAACCAACTATATTTTTGGTTTTTCCCTCAAGCTCCATATAAGAGACATAAAAAGTGTTTAGTCTCTCCTGAAAAATGTGCTGAAAGGGAGTTAGCAGGTTAACATATTAAGCCGACGATATGCAAAAATATATTTCTAACATAAATATAGTTAAGACATCTCTCTCCAGTCAAGAGCTTGTTTACAGCACCTGATTGTTAAACTTTTATATATAATAAAATTAAGCGATGACTTCATGTTGAAAGAAAGTTATTTTGTATATGTTTTAAAAAAAATTATCTGGGTGTATCCCACAGAACGGTAACCTTTTAATAAAAAGAAAATACTTATTCATCTAATACTTAAGAGCAATAATACAATTAACATATTTATTAGATTTTATTACAACCACTGACAGTCAGTTGTCAAGCTTTCAATACATACAAAAAACATATCCATACATACCTACGTACATACATACATACATATGTACTCGTATCAAAGACTATAAACATATATATTTATAGTCCTTGCTCGTATCTTATTATCCTTAAAGTAAAACAGAGCAATAAATATTTCTTCTCTTAACCCCACAGCTGGTTACAATACATCGCACTGGCATATTGGAGGAATATGAATTAAAACAGCCGCCCATTTTATCGCTACAACTCTGGGATAATGACATCATATCTGCCGATGATTTTCTGGGTTCTTTAGAAATCCCATTATCAGGGTTTCCAGAACCTTTTGAAAGCGCCAAAAAATGTGAACTTTTAGATGCTACGCATTCCATAACATCGTACGGTTCCACAAACACCAGGGTGGCAAAAAAGAGAAACCAAAGAAAATTGATAAATTTATTTCACGAAAAAAAAGTACGAGGTTGGTTTCCCATTCGAGGAAATATAAAAAATTCAATCAAAACCGGGCAAATAGGTTTGGCGGGTAAAATTGACTTGGAATTGGAGGTTTTAACGGAAGCTGAGGCTGCCTTAAACCGCGTGGGTCTGGGAAGAAATGGCCCAGGTGCCTTAGCAAAACCAAAGTAAGCTTCATATTAACATTCATTTAAGATTTTATATCAATCTTTTTTTTTCTTTTACAGACGCCCAAAAACTTCTTTTAATCCTTTTTCCAATCCCTGGAAAGGTGTCAAACGTATTTTATTGCCTAATTTTTTAAAACTTCTTTTTATTTTATTGATTTTAATTATTATTGCTTTTGGTATTTTGCAACTTTTAGCGAAATATCCCATGAAATTATCGGGATGGGGTTTTTAATTATAACGGGAATGTTAATTGCGAGTGATTTCTTGTTGTTTCCAAAAGGTTTTTTTCTATTGGTGGATTTTATTTTAATGTTTTTTCAATTTGGAGTTGACTTATTTATTTACTAACTTATATAAATGTTTGTTACATAATCATTAACAATATATTTTTTAAAATGTACACTATTTTGTAAAAAAAACCTTTAAATATGAAAAATATTGATTTTGTTTAAATGCTTAAGACAACGACCTTTTTTTTAAATTATATTTTGCATAAATAAAAATAAACAAGTTAGAGTGCTATATTCGGCTGTGCCGAATCTTTGATACCCTCCACCGACAGTTCGAATGTTTAAGGAGTAATATCTGTATGATGTCTTTTTATTATTATTATCTTAAACTGTGACGATTTGTTATTAATTATGGTTTTAGGAGACTAAACTGTTTTCCGGGAGTAGGGCATATATGGGGCCTAGGGTAAATTATATACCGATCTTCACGAAATTGCACAGTGTCATTTCCAGTCCCATAAAACTGTGACGTACCAAATTTTGTTACGATAGCGTTATTTTTACGGTTTTAGGCGTACTAAACTGTTTTCCGGGAGTAGTGTTTATATGGGGCTTAGGGTAAATTATGCACGGATCTTCACGAAATTTAACAGCGTGATTTCGAGATCTAAAAAACTGTGACGTGCCAAATTTCGTTATGATAGCATCATTAATTACGGGTTTAGGCGTACTAAACTCTTTTCCGGGAGTAGGGTTTATATGGGGTCTAGGGTAAATTGTAGACCGATTTTCACGAAATTTCACAGTGTCATTTCCAGTCCCATAAAACTGTGACGTGTCAAATTCTGTTATGATAGCATTATCAGTTACGGTTTTAGGCGGACAAAACTATTTTCCGAGAGTAGGGTTTATATAGGGCCTAGGGTAAATTATGGACCGACCTTCGCGAAATTTTACAGTGTAATTTCTAGTCGAATAAAACGGACTTGTGCAAAATCTTATGTCATTCCGTGCATTTTTGCATCATTTATGTTAGTTTTTGTAACAAAATTATCAAGTTTTTGAAGGTGGTGGTTCCACATTTTGATTCATAGCTCTGGTCCTACTGAACCGATTTTGCTGAAATTCAATCCCAAACTACTTAGAATAACTACAAGCAATTTGACACCTAGTTTGTTTATTTCTTTTGAGTTTTTCGAAAGTGAGCGTGTTTTCAACAGACGGACAGACAGACGGACATGGCTAAATCGACTTAGAATTACTCAAGCAGCCAGAATATATATACTTTATGGGGTCTGAGATGAATAATAAAAAAGTTTCACACGGAATGACAAACTTAGTATACCCTCTTCACAACTAATTGTGGTGGAGGGTATAAAAACTTCGATTTAGTACAAAAAAATAAATTAACTACAAAAATATTCATTTAATGCAAAAAAATTAATACAAAAATTGCACAAAACATCGATTTTTAGCAAAAGAAAAGATTTAGCAGAACAAATGATCATTTTTAACAAGAACTTCGATGTGCCAAAACACCGCATAACATCGATTTTGTAAAAGAACGTCGATATTATAAAAAAAAAACTTTAGATAAAATTCAGCAAAAACTTTGATTTTGTGCGCAAATATTGATTTTGTACAAAAACATCGAATTTTTATAAAAACAGCGACTTTGAGCAGATTTCGATTTATGTAGGCCAAAAATACCAAATTTTGATTTTCGAAGTCGAATATTTCCTAAACTATAAACTACAAATGTCACTAACTGTTTTGTAGAACTTGACTTTTAAATCGGGCTAAATTTAGAAAGAATTTCCGATCGTCTTTAATTTTTTTAATACCCGAGGAGCCCAACTTTGGGAATATACATATGGCGGCACTCTTGATACGTCTATAGACCAAATCAAAAACCAAGACTCGTATACAAAACCTTAATTGCCATCTAAAATTTTATTCTAATCGAACTAGTGGCTTTGAAAATCCAAAATTATTTCCATTTTTTCCCCAAAATCTCTCACTGTATGACGTTGGTTCGCAAACTGTTCGTTAAAATTTTTTGAAACAAGTTTCTCAAAAAACCGTAAGTCCTACGAAAAATTATATCCATGTTTTGAATGGCAATTTCCTAAGCTTCACATTTGATGAGTAGTATTTTTTTCGATAAATGTTATTGTTAGCAAATTTTTACGAAACCCCGTTTTCTTGACCTTTGACCCGTGTAATTTTTTTTTATCGGCACATTAATTGACGGGGATTTTACAAACGTTGTTAAGAACCACATAATGAAGCTTCGTGCAAAAATTCAACTTTCCCTAAATTTGTTTAAAGTTAAATGTATTTATCCACCCGTATTATTAATAGATTTAATATAAAAACGTTGAGTCTGTACTAAAAAAAATATAGACTAACAGCCATATTCATAAAAAGTTCTTATTTTAAGCTTATAGTATGTAATAACTATTAAACGCTTTTTGTCTTATAAACCTCTTATAAAAATTTGCATTCATAAACGTACAATAACAGCTTTTTTACTATTAACTGTTTTCAGCGATTTTCTGTTTAAGTATGGCAACTTTCTTTATATTTGGCTGCCATTTTATTGTTAGTGATGCACGAAACTTCTATTCGGTTTACATGATATTCTTTATTTAAATTTTTTTTAATAATTTTTTTTAATTGTACCCTTCAAAATTATTCTTATCAAATAAAACTACATATTATTTTAGTTTCTGAACAAAATGTTTCCGAAAGGTATCATAAAAACTTTTGTTTGAACCTTTTTTAAATATACGATAAGAAAGTAATCGAATAAAAGTTTATTTACTTTTCATTAACATCACTATTATTATGATTTGTTTATTTTATATTTTTTTTAATATTTTTGAACAATAATTTGTTGTTTTAAACAAAAAAAAAAACAACTCGTTGCAATAATTTAATAAATAATTACACTATGCTAGTTGAAAAAACTGACAAGCCGGGCACATGGCGCTTTAACATAATTCGGGGACGCTAAATCCAATGGTGCCCGCGGTTTGTTCAGATTGGCTCTGGTTTTCGAGATATACCGTTATTTCGAAAATGGAGGAGGTTGCACAACATATATTCGCGTAACTCAAAAACGGTTTAGTTTATTGAAATTACTAAAAAAACCGAAATTCCGCAATAAAATTTCATTTCAGAAAAGTAAAACTCTTTTTCTAATATGAGTAGTCGTTATTGAAACATAATTTTTTTTTGAAAAAAAAATTAATTTTTTTATCAAAATTTCGAAATTTTTGTTTTTTAAAAATTCATACAAAATTAAAAAATGCAGCTAGGCTTCTAATTTTCTACAGACTTATAAAAAACGAAGCTACAAACAAAACAAGCTATAAATGATTTTATTCACAAAAGTCGACCAATTTTAATTAATTTAAGAATTTCATAAAACGCAATATTTGTATGGGAGCTCCCTAAGGGAAATTCTTAAATTAATGAAAAATTTGTCGACTTTTGTGAATAAAATCAAAAGTTGCAAACAGATTTTAATCATTTATGGCTTATTTTGTTTTTTAATGAATTTTTAAAAAACAAAAATTTCGAAATTTTGATAAAAAAATTATTTTTTTTTTTCAAAAAAAAAATTATGTTTCAATAACGACTACTCATATTAGAAAAAGAGTTTTACTTTTCTGAAATGAAATTTTATTGCGGAATTTCGGTTTTTTTAGTAATTTCAATTAACTAAACCATTTTTGAGTTACGCGAATATATGTTGAGCAACCTCCTCCATTTTCGAAATAACGGTATATCTCGAAAACCAGAGCCAATCTGAAAAAACCGCGGGCACCACTGGATTCAGCGTCCCCGAATTATATTAAAACGCCATGTGCCCGGCTTGTCACGAAAAAAAAGTGTCAATTTCATGCACAGTGTTATTAAAGAGAATATCTGCATTTGCTCCTGAACATATTCATTTAAATTAATTTTTTTTAGTAATTATTAATATATGCAACTTTAAATTGGCTGTCTAAAATAAAAAAAAAAATAGTAAAATGTATTTAACATGTCCGTTGTAATAAATAAAACATTTTTGTCATTATTTTTCAACATTTTTCACAAAAATAATATCATTAAATGCAAAGACCTTTTAAAATGTCATTTTATTTTTGGTTTAAAGAAGGGAAAATCCAACAATAAATTTTCTTACTTTATGAATGGTTTATTAAAGGTTCAATAGACTATTTTTCGTTTATGAATACAACTTTAGCAATTTTTGCTTAAAAACGGTCAATAAATCATCAATAAGATTTTATGAATACGGCTGTAAAGTTATTTTTTTTATAAGATAGCGTAATATTAAAATTACGCACACAAAAATATCTATTATGTTTATATTTTTGCAAAAAAAAATCTATTTAAAATATTAATTTTACATAAAAACATAGATTTAGCATTAAAACGTAGATTTAGGAGAAAAAAACAATTATGAACATGATATCGAATTTGTGCAAGAAACATCGAATTTTATAGAAAAGCAACTACTCTGTATTAAAACTTTCATTATTTTGAAAAAACATCGATTGTTCGAAACATAAATATGTGCAGAAAAAAAGATTTAATTATACAAAAAAAGATTTTATTTAAAAGCACAAATTTTTTTTTTAACAGGGATTTTATATTTATACATCTATATTTTACAAAACACCGATGATATACAAAATATTAATTTTTATTTTATTTTATTTATTTATTTTGCTTAAAAATTAATGAACTTTTTTTGAACAAACATTTTTGATATTATAGAAAGAAAACATCGCAAAAGATCGATTTTTTTAAAAATAAATAAATTTTGTAAAAATGTTGACTATATCGGGCTATAACCGCAAAAAAAGCTTAAGTGACAAAAACAAAATTTTACAGGAGAAGGTTTTTTTATTTTTTTTTTTTTCATAAAAATGTTGTATGAAGGTTGTCGCTTGAGATAAAATTGTTTTTGCTATAAAATCGTAACGGTACCTTATGTGACCATGACATTTTAGGAGATGATGCAAGTGTTGCCAGTTAAGTCATTTATAAAAAAAAAACGAAAACTGAAAATTATTTCGCTTAAACTTTTTTTGCGGTAAGGACTCGATATACAAAACTGTCGATTTGATAAAAAAAAAACATAGAAAAAATAAATAAATATTAAAATTTTTTCAAAGGAATTGATTTCGTATGAAACCATCGATTACGATAGGTCTGCGATATACAGGGGTGTGCTGGAAATCGAAAACGTTAAACGCAAGAAATTTAATAGTGGTTTTTTAATAAAATTTTTGTAATAATAGAATATTACTTATAAACAGAATTTTATAATTAAAATTATAAAAATTAAGAGTGTATTAAAAATAACTTCCAAATTCTTGCGTTTTACGTTTTCGATTTCCAACACACCCCTGATAATATTTTGTGCAACAGCTAATGAAAATAATGTTGCCCACTTAACGTTTTTTTTCACTAAAAGCTCTTAATTAGGGCTCAGTAAGCCGGGAGTAATAGTAACAGTAACCTTACCGTAAAAAAGTAAGACCAATGTATTTCTTACAGATTGAGACGTAACATCTTACTGCTAACTATAATCGTTCTAATTGCTTCACATACAACAAAATGAATCAGCTGATTTGCAACGTTACTGTTACTCCCGGCTTACTGAGCCTTTACTCACGTCTATGTTGAACAAAAAGTTAACAGTTTTTTCCCTAAAAATTTTGTTTTTCCCCCAAACATTTTTTAGGGAAAAGCGAACAAATTTCTAAATTTTATTTACGAAAGGGGTGATTGGGGTTGACTATATTTAAATTTCTCCTGCTTCTTATTTATTCTCTTATGACTATTATCTAAATATATCATATAAAATTCGTTTTTATCGTTTATTAAAATCATCACTGACCTACATTCATGAAAAAAAAAAAATAATAATACATTTTTCATACACTCAATTGCAAACTTGCCCATCATTTTCCGACTTTCTTAAAATAAATTAAAATTTTAAAATACAAATCATTATTTATAAAAGTCACAGAGGCGTAGTTAGACAGAAAAAGTGAAAACATTAAAATAAATAAAACATTTGAATAAACAAAAATAAATATACATATGCATGTACATTAGAGCGACTCACCAAAAAAAGTGCTCGATGTACCCTCCTAAAAATGAACCTTGGACTTTTTTAAGATACCATTTTAAATATTTCGGCTCCAACTTTGACCTCTCGTGAGCTGGACCATTTTGAAAAAGAGTCTATTTTTGCATGTTTTGTTAATTTGAGAATCTGTTTCCTTACCAACATATACCAATTGGGTATCATAAGAAAGGTTTTTTTAAGGCGCGTCCAACTGTATATACAATTTGTCCAAGGACGATCATCCATATCCTTTTTTTTAAGGATTTTCTGTAAAAAAAACGGTTTTTGAATTTTTTTTTCGGCGTTGCTTGTAATAAAAATGCCAAATTAACATATTTTAATCTTAAGTCGATTTAATTAAATACGTGTTTCAGCTTTTTTGGAAATTCGCGCTAGTTCGCGTTTTGACAAAAATGCAATGGGGTGGCAACCCTTCGATTTAAATAGGGCAATATGGGTATCAAATTTTTTCTTTTGCCAAGTACATCATCTTGGTATGTAAATAATTTAGATTTTTGCAAATTAGATGCATTTCACGTGGTGCTCTGGAATATATATAAATGCAATTTTGTAGTAACTCTAATATGAAAGCGGATTTAGTTTCTAGATCATGTATGGATGAAAATAGGACTAAAGAAAGAAAAAAAGAAATGATCCACGACTTTTTGCCGGCATACTTTTTTTTCGCAAATTAAATAAAATTTAGTCGTTGATCATTTCTTTTTTTCTTTCTTTAGTCCTATTTTCATCCATACATGATCTAGAAACTAAATCCGCTTTCATATTAGAGTTACTACAAAATTGCATTTATATATATTCCAGAGCACCACGTGAAATGCATCTAATTTGCAAAAATCTAAATTATTTACATACCAAGATGATGTACTTGGCAAAAGAAAAAATGTGATACCCATATTGCCCTATTTAAATCGAAGGGTTGCCACCCCATTGCATTTTTGTCAAAACGCGAACTAGCGCGAATTTCCAAAAAAGCTGAAACACGTATTTAATTAAATCGACTAAAGATTAAAATATGTTAATTTGGCATTTTTATTACAAGCAACGCCGAAAAAAAAATTCAAAAACCGTTTTTTTTACAGAAAATCCTTAAAAAAAAGGATATGGATGATCGTCCTTGGACAAATTGTATATACAGTTGGACGCGCCTTAAAAAAACCTTTCTTATGATACCCAATTGGTATATGTTGGTAAGGAAACAGATTCTCAAATTAACAAAACATGCAAAAATAGACTCTTTTTCAAAATGGTCCAGCTCACGAGAGGTCAAAGCTGGAGCCGAAATATTTAAAATGGTATCTTAAAAAAGTCCAAGGTTCATTTTTAGGAGGGTACATTGAGCACGAATTTTGCTTCCATACATTTTGAGTCGCTCTAATGTACATAAGTATGTATATTTTTGTAACAACAATACGCCACAGTTAAAAGAAACATATGCAAGTTTTGACAAAATAGCACAGAAGTCTTCATGTCACTACAGTTACGAGTAAAATTTAACTAACACACTGACTACTCTACTTATTACAAGAAAACTATTGAGAAGTCAGTTGCCATTTTAGTTTGTCAAAAAAATAACAAACAAGTTCAAGAAGAATTAACAGAATTTTAGGAATTTATTCACAAGACATAATGAAAAAATTATATATACAGTGAGGCATATAAGTAACGGTATGATTGAATAAAGGTTTAGTTAAACGTTTCTTTCCGAATTTATTTTGAAAAACTAGGAAATATTAAATCAACCCACTCAGATGCACAGTTTGGTGTGGAATAACTTCAGACCATAATTTTTCGAAAGCAACGATTGTGAATGGCATTCAATACCGGGCAATGATTAGTAAACTTTTAAGGTCCGAGGTAGAGAACAAACCAGAATTGTGGTTCCAACAAGATGGAGCCGCACGTCACATAGCTCGTCCAACTATGGCTCTTTTTTGAAGACCGAATAATATCGCGTTTTTCTGATTTTAACTGCCCACCACGTTCGCCAATAAGCCAAGAACCACCCAACAGCTTAAGGCGACTATTCAAGAAGAAGTGAGGGTGCTGGGACCTGAAATTCTTAGCAAATCTATGGGAAATGCTCTTTAAAGAGTATGTCAGGTCGAAGCAAACAATGAGCACCATTTGAAAGATATTACCTTCAAAACATAATGTGAACATACATATTTCCAAACTATAATCTAAATTTTAATAAGTGCTAACGTTAAATAAAATCGGAAAGAAAAAGTTATTCATTAAATTAGTCATAACCCCAATAAAAGTGTATGCTGATCGTTGCATCCAACAATTTTTATGTACTAATAAGATTTCCGTATGACGTGCTAAATTCCCAATTTTCTATATTTGATAAATACACTGAAATTTATTGTTGAGGGAAAGCTAGCTTCTATGCGCATTTCACTGGTTGCTTAGGCCAGCTCATCAGGAAACCTTTTCCTAAGATTTTAGAATAGCTAAAAATATTATACGAATAAAACCCTAAAGCGAATAAGAATTTTAAACACTCAAAGTTTTACTTGTAAGTAACAATATCAAAGCTTAAACAAGACACCAACAATAAACAGTGAGTTTATCTTTTCTTACATCCCCCTACAATTGGTTGGGTTCCTTCCGACTCGAATTGTAGTTGTAAGTGGGTATAAAGAAAAAACAAAATTAAAAAACAAATTGTTTAATTCTATTGTCTTCGTAAGAAAACAACAAAAAAACCAATTTACCAAAGCGCTTTATATGTCAGAAATGTATTGCTTCAAAGTGGGAACTCGCCATATAAAATTCATGCGATATGGTAGGCGAAACTTTTATGTGTCTCCCTTACAGACCAACTTCTTTGGAAGCTCCATTTTTTATTGGGAATGTTACTTATGCGCCACCTTGTACTTTTGTAGGGGGTGTTTTTTTAAAGGCAAAAATTTTTTTTTTTTATAAAACAACAAATTCAATGGTGATCAAAAAGTGTGGTGGTGTCCTGTGTGTAAATAAAAAAGTCGTTGGTTTAAAAAAATATGGAAACTTCTTTATTTGACTTTATTTCCATTAACAAACTAATAAGAACAAAAGTAAAACGTGTTGAGGAAAGGGGTATGTTTAAGTAATGCCAGATTAAAAACAAAATGACAAGTAGGGTATGGTGATGCCAGATCAATTTTGAGGCCCTATGCTCCTTATAGGAACGACGGGAATATATATATATGCCAGATCAATACGCAACAATAACCTCACAAATTTCATGGCATTGGATGGAATAAAAAAATTTCTGGCATATGGACTTCGCGACTTTGCCTTATAAGCGCCATCCTGGCAGTCCACTTTCGCATACCCGTTCTTATTTCGTCATTAGTGCGTCAAAAGTTGGCTTCTTAATGAGCAGTCGTTGCTATTTATCAGCATAGACCAGCGATTTTACGTACCCCCCTAAAAAGTAGTCAAATGGTGTCATATTACACGAACGAGGTGGACAATTCACAGGTCAATTGTTTGCGATAATTCGATCCCCAAACGTTTGTTTTAGCAAATTGATGGTTTCACGCGCTGTATGGCGCCGTCTGATGGGAATAATTATCCCTCCAAATAATTTCCAATGACATGAGAAAAAACATCACTGCCTGCCATTTGCCTGTAGCGTTCGCCATTCCAGTAATGTTGGCACCGGTGTCCGATTTAAATACAAATGGGCCGATGACACCCTCGGCATATAAACCGAACCAAACAGTGATTTTTTCGGATTTTATGGAGTCTCATGAGGATTGTGCTCTCTCCGAAAACGGCAATATTGCTTGTTGACTTACCCGCTAAGCCAGAAATGAGCCTCATCGATGAAGATGATTTGACGATAAAAATCTGTTTCAACTTCCAATTAATTAAAAGCCCATTCACCGAATACACCAAGCAATTGCTGGTACACTGTCTTTGATTCTTGCACCAGTTGGATCTTATATGGATATAGGCCAAGATCTTTCAAAAAAAATTGTTCAAGTAGTAGACACGAAGAAACTGAGTTGCTGAGAACTATTTCGTCTCGATAGATTCGAGTCCTCTGTCACACTCACGTCTACAGCGGCGATGGCTTCTTCTGTACACACGGTA
Source organism: Pollenia griseotomentosa (assembly GCA_963931875.1). NCBI lineage: Eukaryota > Metazoa > Arthropoda > Insecta > Diptera > Polleniidae > Pollenia > Pollenia griseotomentosa. Next base: position 167,863,772 of record OZ007562.1, on the reverse strand, counting down.
CGGTCTCGATTTGGATGAATATAGCAAATGTTGTTATGAATTGATCCAAAGTATTGAGTATTAGCTGCTTAGATTGATGATAACGCGCACCGTTAACTTGACGAAATACTTCTATTACTTTGTCGAACAGACCACGAATTTTGGAAATAAAATTTGCACGATTTTGTAAGCGTTGTTCTGGTGTAAGTCTTTGCATTGTGATTTGCCAATGTATACTGCAAAAACGTCGAACACACTTCATAAGTATGACAACTAGTTTTACAGTTATCCGTATCGGATACATATAAAAAAACACCCTTAATATCGCACACTAAATCATAAACAACCACAACTCAAAATTTAAAAATGTGTAGGAGAGACGGAAAACTGTCTTCAAAAACATGGTTGAAATTTTTTAATCAAATTGAGTTTCCTAAATGTTAAAGAAGAAAACTTAAAGAATAACGTAACGCAAATTTTCATGTTCGCTATGGATATGATTTGTGAACTGCACGTAAAGAAGTTTATTTTTTAAAGTAATCAATTTCGTTTCTTAAAACAAGAAAATCCAAAATTTAAAAATAATTTCTTGATTTTCACTTATTTCGTTCGCATTTAGTAAAATTTTTTTTTAAAGAAATATTTTGCTCAAACCAAGCCACACATAAAGAAGAAAAAAAAATTTTTGGCTTGGACGAGAATCATGCAAAATTTTCTTGGTTCAAGCCATATTTTCTGGTGATGCAGCAATAAATTCTTTTCGTGTGACTTATGAAAAAAAACGAAAAATTTTGAGCTGCGGCCGTTTATGATTTAGTGTGCGATATGTATTGGCAACATAGACAAAACAATCCTTATGTATTTAACGTCTGCATTTTTCTTTTCTAATACATACATTTGTATATAAAATAATGTAAATGTATAAAATGGCTAAATGTAAAAAGATGTAAATGACATTAAGTGTCACTTGGTTAGACAAACTACTATTCGAGAGTATCAATTTAAAACTATATCGTTGTTATACCCACACCACAATAAATACACTGGGTATTATGCGTTTGAGCTTATCTATGTAACACATAAAAATAAAGATCGGACCTTTTAGTATACTGATCGTGAAAGTGGTTCTGAATTGATCTAATGATGTATCATGATGTCCGTCCGTCCGTCCGTCCGGCTGGCTGGTTGTCTGTTTATTTAAACCTTTTGCGGAAACTTAAGGTCGCAATTTTGGAGATTGTTATTATAAAATGCCATAACTTCCTTATAAATATTGGAATTTATATAATATTTGGCGGCGAAATTTTTTATAACAGCTATTATATAAGCCCCTCCCTGAAATCATTATCCCACACCACAATAATGGAGAGAGAATTATGCGTGCTGATTTGTGTAGCACATAAAAATATTTGTCTTAGATCCACCTTTTCGAATACCGTGCTACTAAGAATCGTAACATGGAAACTGTTGAGCGCCCCGGTAGGCTAGCTGGTAGTAAGCAGTGCGGGACTTGCGGGTTTGATTTCCGCCAGAGACTTTGGTTTCCTGCAGACAAGCGTAGAGCTTCGCGGGGTTAGCTTTTTTTTGAGTCAATCTTAATGCTACTCATAAAAATAACTTTAAGGCCCGTTTTCACAACTTACCGATAGCTAAAAGTTTTCTTTAACTGGGCTTATAAAAAGTGTTCCATTATTAAAACTTTACTTTAACCTAAAGTGAGCGATAAAGTAAATTAAGGTTCATCCTACCTGATAGTTTAAAGTTAAGTTTTAATAATGGAACACTTTTTATACGGCCGATTAAATCCTACCTTTAGCTATCGGTAAGTTGTGAAAACAGGCCTAAGTCGAATATCTTCATTAATTAAAGCATAGCCGCGAAGAGCATTGTAAAAGCCACTTTTTGCAAAACCATTTTTTTTTTTTTTTTTGCAGATAACCGTTTACGTTACTCTCCTACACTGTTTAAACCTTAAATCACCCAAATTTATGCACGTTAACGGCTTCAAAGTTACGTACAAGGAGTGAACTTGTGGAAGAACGTTGTAAGTTACTTACAAAATGATACAAAGTAAATGGTTTTGAAACGTGGAATAACGTTTTAAGTGACATCGCGATTGTGGATATGAAACGTTTTTTCACTAAAAAGAAGTTATAAACTGTAAATTTGCATGTAATTAAAATTTTAAATTTGTTGATATTTTGCATAAAAGTTTTCATTATCATTATTTTTAATAATCTAAAGAAAAAATATAAAAAAATAATAATCTTGCCTGTTAAAAACGTTTTTTAGCTCTCCTGAAAAATAATTATTTTGTAACTGTAAACGTTATTCGCGGCTGTGCTTCAATTACACTATGGAACATTTTTGGGATTATTGTCTGGGGGGTGAGAAATTCCAAGTCAGGGTGATGGTACTAGGTCAGTATAGTAAAACCCTCAAAGGGTTTGGCGTTCGTATGTGTCAGTTTTTTTTAATGACATTTTAAATTTTTTCCTTATCTTGATGTTTTTTTGTTTAACATAACTCGAGAACCACTTGTCCGATTTTGCTAAAACAAACTCAAAAAAATTTAGAATTACAACTTCTTTAATCCGTTCATATAACGTTTTTCTTTATAATCAACAGTTTTGCCGGCAAAAATAAATTTGTGGAGAAAACAAAAAATTTTTTGGCCTAAAAATTAAAATTTATTTTAATAAATATTGCCTATTTTTAGGCAAACAAATATTTTTTTTTCTCCACAAATTTATTTTTGCCGGCAAAACTGTTGATTATAAAGAAAAACGTTATATGAACGGATTAAAGAAATTGTAATTCTAAATTTTTTTGAGTTTGTTTTAGCAAAATCGGACAAGTGGTTCTCGAGTTATGTTTAACAAAAAGACATCAATATAAGGAAAAAATTTAACATGTCATAAAAAAAAACTGACACATACGAACGCCAAACCCTTTGAGGGTTTTACTATACTGACCTAGTACCATCATCCTGACTTGGAATTTCTCACCCCCCAGATAGGCTGTTGTACTGTGTTATTGATACAGAATATGTCAACGTTAATTTTTATAATAGCTGACCATAGGTCCCCCTCTCCAAGATTGCTTTAAAACGACGAACAAATCTCATATGCATACATATTGATACAGTAAAAATTCGATAATCCGGATAATTGGTTGCAGACCCCAATCCGGAGTAGCGAATTATCCGGATTACCGCATGTATGTATTTATAAAAAAATATAATAATTCATAGCAAAAAACGCATGTGCAAACATACTCATATCACACTAATCTAACTGCATTTTACAAAGCATGCTGTGATTTGAATAAAAAAATAAATAAAAAATTGTGTTATTCAATCCGGATTATAGAGTTGCAATCAATCCGGATTACCGAATATTCCGGATTAGTGGAGCCCGGATTATCGAATTTACACTGTATTTAAATAATATGCGGCACAAAGATCTCTTATATGAACCTAAACCTCAAAAAATCATTTTGTTTTATCGGGTCTATTTGCCTATGGGTCTCAAATTGGATACACATAAATACTGTGGTGTAGGGAATCATATGGTTGGCTTGACCGACTTGTTTTTTTTTTTTTTTTTTTTTTTTTTTTTTTGCTTAAGCGCTAGTCCACAACTAATTGAAAAATAAAAGGAAAGAGAAAATAAGAGTCAGTGTCGGAGTAGGATGTGTTACATTTTGTTGTTTCTATTTTTTTTCTTTCTTTTTTTTTATCAAATGAATAGTAAAATATTTGATATTAAGTGAAAATGCGTATATTTTCATATGAAGGGTTAATTGATAAGTCATTAAACAAAAAATTGATAACTCAACAGTTAAGTAGAAAAAGAGAAAAATCGCATTTAAAGTCGTATTTAAAGGATATTTTGAAAAATTTTCTATTTACTGGTTATTTTAGGGACAATTTGTAAAAGTAAAAGTGTCAAAAGTTTGCTTATTTAATTTTTGTAAAAATTCGCTATTTTAATAGGAACTTTTTGGAAATTTTTCTTCAAATTTTGAAGAATTTTTACTACTTTTTGCAATAGAAAATTTTGTTAAAGAATTTGCTACTTTTATAAAAAAAAACTTTATAATTGTACTCTTTTTTAGGAACGTTTTTCTTAACATTAATAGTATTCATTCATTCATTCATTTCTACTGTTTTTAGTAAATTTTTTTAAAGTTTACTATTTTTGTAGGAAATTTTTTAAATTTTAATATTTTTATTGGAAATTTTTTAAAATTTGGCTATTTGTATAGGAAATTTTTTAAAATTTTACTATTGTTACAGGAAATTTTTTAAAATTTTAATATTTTTATAGCTAATTTTTCAAAATTTTACTATTTTTATAGCAAATTTTTAAAAATTTTTCTATTTTTATAGGACAATTTTTAAAATTTGACTATTTTTATAGCAAATTTTTTAAAATATTACAATTTTTATAGCAAATTTTTTAAAATTTTATTATTTTTATAGGACAATTTTTAAAATTTTTATATTTTTAAAGGAAATTTTTTTAACATTTTTAGTATTCATTATTAATTAAATATTGTGTAAAAAATGTTCTACTGTTTATAGGAAATTTTTTAAAACTTTACTATTTTTATAGGAAATTTGTTTAAATTTTAATATTTTTATAGGAGATTTTTTAAAATTATACTATTTTTTAAAATTTTACTGTTTTTATAGGAAATTTTACTATTTTTATAAGAATTTTTTTACAATTCTGCTGTTTTTATAGGAAATTTTTTAAAATTTTACTATTTTTATAGGAAATTTTTCAAAATTTTACTATTTTTATAGCAAATTTTTAAAATTTTACTATTTTTATAGCAAATTTTTAAAATTTTACTGTTTTTATAGGACATTTTTTAAAATTTTACTATTTTTATAGGACATTTTTTAAAATTTTACCATTTTTATAAGACTATTTTTTAAACTATTTTTTAAAATTTTACTTTTTTTATAGGAAATTCTACTATTTTTATTAGAATTTTTTTAAAATTTTGCTATTTTTATAGGAAATTTTTTAAAATTTTTCTGTTTTTATAGGAAATTTTTAAAATTTGACTATTTTATAGCAAATTTTTCAAAATTTTACTATTTTTATAGCAAATTTTTTAAAATTTGACTATTTTTATAGCAAATTTTTAAAATTTTACTATTTTTATAAGACATTTTTTAAAATTTTAGTATTTTTATAGGACATTTTTTAAATTTTTAACATTTTTATAAGACATATTTTAAAATGTTACTATTTTTATAGGAAATTTTTTAAAACTTTACTATATTTATAGAATTTTTTTTAAGTTTTTATATCCAGGCTACGAAGTTGGAAAAATCGCAGGTCAGCAAGCTACTTGACGGGTCACCACAGAGTATACCATAGGTGAAAAAAGTTACGTGAAAAACGCAAAAAACAGTTGCAAGGACAGCTTTCGAAGAAAGAGACAAAAAGCGACAACTTGTGTTTTGTAAAAATGAACAAGAGTTTCGCAAATAAATCTTCATTAAAAAATATATGTTCATTGTATTGCGGCATAAAAGATGAGCAGCTGTCGAAGAAAAAGACAGAAAAAAGCAAATCGGCCTAATTGTATAAGGAGTTGTCGTTAACGCCGGAGTCGGTTTTTGCAAAAGATTAAAATAACATAAACTGTGTTCCTTAATCTATTATAAAAAAACGACTTAGGCGTTAACGACAACGCCTTACACAATAGGGCCGAATATCTTTTATATATTTATATAAGCTGCGAAAATATTGAACAAGGTTATGAAATATTAAATAGTGGGCTCTGTAGAAACTGAAAAAAGCAATAAGACCGTAAACCATCGCTGACAAGGCGGGTCGATGACGCTTCTAAATAAGTATCTTGCTGATTTTGTCCTATATTTCTGGTGTAATAACCTGGCATATTTGGGGAATAGGGTCAAGCACTATACTGGAGGATGGTAGCTGAGGAGCCCTTAGAGGTTAACGATGACACCCATTAGCTTGCAGAAAGCTTACGGTCGAGTTTAGTCGCGAAAGGAGTGTTTTTTCTATTAAGCTCCTCTTTGTTCTTACAAATAAGAAATAATTCCCGGCGAATTTGTAAAATAAGCAAATTAACTTTTTGATAAACATTTTAAGTAAAAAATTTAATATTTTTGTGAAACCGAAATTTTAAAAATAAAAGTTTGCTACATTTCATAAAAAAATAGCAAAATTTTACTATTTTACCAAAAGTTTGGGAATAACCCCGATTCCTTGAATTGCAAACTTGCTCTCCGCTAAGCACTACGCTTTTTTGCAGGTAATGTAACCACTTTTTTAACTCCTTCTACAAAATCACTTACATATTTAATCAATTTTTGCGTTTAAATTTCATTGTAATTTAAATTTCTTTGAATAAATTAAATGCAGAATAGCATGTCTAAAAATTTCAACTGGAAAAGTTTTATTAATTAATGCGTGTGGAATTTAGGAACTGCTCATGGTTTTAAATCTAAATTTTAATATTTTTAATCAAGAGTTAAACGGCAAACCCCTCTGAAGAGATAGTGAGGTTACTGTCGAAACATGTCAGGGCAACCTATCCGTGAAAACGTGGGTTCGATTCCCAGGTCAGCCAAGAATGAAAAATTATCAGTAAATTTTAATTAAGTTCAGGTTGTAAAATGTCTTTCTTTAAAAAATAATTTTATGAAAATTAAAAATTTGATGAACTTTAGCTTTGCTATAATTTTATTTTTATAGCAAACTATGCGCAAAATTTATATCACAGTGCTTGCAATAAAAATCGAAATCTTTTAAATCTTCTCAAACTAATTATGAAGTCCAACACGTTACGGCAAGCAATAAAATTAAAGGACAGCAGCAAAAATTTAATTATACATCGTCCCAATCACAAGTAGGAAGAGTCAGACATTTAGAATGAGAATGTGATGAGTTTTATCAGCCAATTGTTGAAATGAATAAAAACTTAACAACTTGTTGAGTCTTTTGTAGAACGTTAATGTGTGGCAATTATCAGTTAGTGGAACTCTATGCTAGCACACGGTTGTGGAAACGCAACTTAAACGCTCGAACAGCGGAAGCGGAAAAACTTCAATTAAACGGTTTAGATGCCTGTCAGAGAATAATTAAACAAAATATTTACATAAAGAGTCTTTTAAAAATTATTTAGTGATTTTAAATATCAATATTAAAAAATTTATAAGCAAACATCCTTAACGTTTTCAATATATTTCTACTAACGCACACAAGTGTATTGAAATGTATGTGTGTTGTTAAAGATTATTTAAAAAACCGCAATAGAAAAGTTAAAAAAAAAATAATAATACCAAGCAATGATGCTTTTACAATTCTCTCAGGAGTAAAAAAAATACTGTAAAATTGTGGAAAAAAAGGCGAAAGACAAGCAAGCAGCAGCAATTTGCAGACGCAGTTCTGTTTGACGTGTTTGAAATGTTTGTAATTTACAAAAGGTGTCAACAAGAGTCAACAAAATGTATGGAAATATTTTTTATTTTTTACTTAATTTTTAACTTCTTTTAAAATAAAACTTGAACAGGTGACAAATAATTAAGTAAAACAAGAGCGTGACAAAACAAAAATGGCTTTTGACATATTTCCTTTATTTATTGCTGTTGTTACATTTTGTTTTTTTTTTTTCATTAGTTTGTAACAATATTTATGTAAAGAAACTAAATTTTAACTAGTTTGGTTTTTAAAAAAGCAGACACTTTGTTGCAATATTATTTTTAAACAGACGAGTAACGGAAATTTAAAAAAAAATTAAAATATTTTACGGAAAAAAAATATTTTTAATAACATATGGTGCTTTTAAAAATAAATAAATTAACCAAAAAAATAAATATTTTGGTATGTTTTAAATTTTTTCACTATGATAAATTTACAAGGACCAAAAAAAAATTCGAAAAGCTAAAAATCAAATTTCAATTCAACAAAACATTTGAAGAAAATTTTTATCAAAATCATTAAAACTCTTTAATGTTGTGTAAAAGACGTAAAAAAAATATCAGATGTCATTCACTTATTTATTCATTGCTTTAACTTATTTAAAGAAACCCTAGAAAATCATTAAATATAAAAGATCAAAAAAGTCATGTGTTTTTGTCATTGAAGTCCTGGAATAAGGACTTTGACACAACGTCTAAGTGCGTTTTATTTTTTTTTTTCTTTTTAAGAAAGTGTTTATTTTTTATTCACAAAATTATAAGGCGCAATTTGAACTTTTTTATTTGGGGTGAAAACAAAATTACTAGGCAGATTGGCAGGTTAGGAAGATGGTCGATGTAAAGTTAAACACCCAGAGACCTTTGGGTCCATTGTAAATTCCTTCATTAAGATACGGAAAGGTACGAATAAACAGTACGAGACGAAACGAGAAAAATATCACTGTGCATATTAACTTATGCTTAAGTTAACCAGTGCCCATGTTCTGTAACTCTCGCGTCGACAAACTTTTCGGTTGAAAAGTGTGAAATTAAGGAAAAATGCCATATATTGAAGCAAACAGCTGTTTTTCTCACTTAACTGTGGTGTCTGTAACATTTTTTGGCGAGAACCAGCTGTCACGTAAGAAAATTACTCGCCAATTTACAGAAAAAGTGTGTCTGTAATATTTTGAACTCGTTTGCAAACAACAAACATTAAAGTCGCACTTTACATTATTTGGTATAGACGACGATTGTATTTTCGTTGAAAATTTTTCCATTTTAGTTAATTTTGGTCGCCGTCAACGTCTGCAATGTCACGTCGGCTTCGAGTACAATGTTATGACATTTATAACGTAACGACGTAATCTCTTTTGAAAGTGTTCGACATGAGTTACAGACACACTTTTCTCTCAGTTTTCGAGAAACGATGGAATATTTTGTTTCACATCTTTTCGATGCGAGAAGTTCTCACTAAAGTTATAGGTCATGGGTACAGGGGGCCAATTATGGCAGTCGTGATCGAATACTTTTTCGATACGAAAGCAATTTTATTTCTAATTCTTTCTGTCGATACTGAATGAATCGAAATTATTTTTGCAGTGTTGTAAAGCATTTATTTGAGTTTTGACAAAATAATTTCGAATCGTTCAGTATCGACTGAAATGATATTGATTTCGAATTGAAAAAGTATTCGATCACGACTGCCAGAATTAGGCACCAGATTTTACCTATTCCGAACCCTGGCAAGTTTTTCAAAGCCCATTAAACGTCTGCCAAGCCATTTCTGCCCACTGTTCTGTAATGTAGAACAGTGACACAAAATGTCAATGATCAACCATATCTATTTCTCTCTATCCTTTAACATCCTACAGATGTCTTAATTACTTTCTCCTGGAAGGAGCATAGGGCCGTAACAGTTTGATTCCAAAATAATGGTGTTTTTTTTCTATTCTAATTTATATGTAGTTTGGGTATTTCAAAATTTGGGGTTTCCAGGTGTGCGATGGTTGTCCTATAAGCGCCTATAAGCAATATCGTCTGATGATTTACGCAGAGTATGTCCGACCCTGCGTCATTTACTTATCCAAGTTCGGCAGGTTGCTGATATGTTCCTAATGAATGTTAGATATTGTTAAAGGCCAATCCGCAGGTAGGATTTTTCTTAAGCTTTTTTTAATACATTTTTGAATGCTGCAGCATTCCACGTCTCACAACCATAAGACAATGTAGATTTAACGTTGTGATTTGTAAGATGAGTTCCAGGCGGGGTTTAGCTGACCGAGAGATTACCGAGCTTTGTTTATGCGGTTTTATTCTGTCTTTGGCAGATAGAAGATCCACCAAACCTATCGAAAATACTCCCTAAGTTGCAAAAAGTTTCTACGTTTTTAAACTGTTGATTTTGTATGTAAAGTCTTCTATCGTTCTTCCTGTTTATACTGATTATCTTTGTTTCGCCAATATTAACCAACTGATAAGGCGATTTCATGCACTTATGATAACATTATCTGCATATCAGAGAATGAGTGCGTTAGTAAGCAGATGTCATCAGCGTAGTCCTAGTCCTCCCATCGACCTTGCAAACCCCTTGTGATTGTCCTTCTATAGTTTGTGGCTTTATGCATTACTGCATCGAGGACACAATTATAAAGAAAGAAACGGTGACAGCACACAACTTTGTATTTTTCCGGTATTTACTGCTACTGTGTTGTTTAATTGTCTTCATGGAGTATACGGTAAACGTTAGTGTCAGTTGAAAAATGCGTTGTAAAAGGTACAACGGGTTCTATGTGACCAGCGTTGCCAGAATGAAGATTTTACCTTATTTTTGAAGATTTTTTGACTAAAATAAGATTTGAAGATCTTTTTTCTCAAATTAAGATTTTTTATTTTTAGAAATAAAAATTCTTAACTTTAAGTTTGTACAACTTACATAATCTTTTGCAGTTTTTTAAACAGTCAGTTTTTAAAACAATGAAGTTTTGTATCAGCTTGTTGTCTATTGGATATGCATACTTTTGTACCCATTCTCTAGTATACACAAAAATTAGCGGTTGTTCATTTTGGGAATATTGATGAAAAAAAATTATTTGAAAAAAGAAAACCCGTATTTGTATAAAGTTTAATATATTAAAGAACAAAAAAGTTCATGTATTTAGTACCAAAAGGTAAAACTAATGGAACTTAACCCTAGGATTACGGTCTTGGTCTGGCCAGACTAAATTTGTGTTTTGCAATTATTGCAATTTTTCGAATATAACAAAAAAAAAAACAGGGGCTTTGAGGGGGATTTGATTGGAGCAAGATTAGTGGGGTGAAATTCTATTTTTATGTAAAAGTCTATGAAATTACCCTCTGGGACGGACCAAATTATTTTTGCAATATTTTTCATATAGAACAATATATCAAAAAAACAGAAAGGTAAATTCTATAAATGATATGTTGTGAATTAAATGAATCCATTTCGAAATTAATCAGAAAACTACGGCCCGTTGTGAGCTAAGTATAATTTAACTACAAAAACCAAGCGGAAAACTCGTTTCACTCAGTTGCGAAAAAGCAATGTGCAAAATAAGGACTACATATTCGATATAATAAATTCGTATACATGGGTGTCCTTTAAATCGAAAAGGCAAACATTTTAAACGTCGTTTTTTAATAAGATTTCTGTGATAAATGATTTTTATGACAAATATTTTACAAATATTTCTCTATTAAACAGAATTTAATAACAAACATTATAAAAATTTGATTAAAAGTGTATTAAAAACAACTTCCAAATTCTTGTGTTTTCGATTTCCAGAACATCCCTGTTTATCTAAAATAATAATTTAATAAAAAATATTTATTTACTTTTTATTTAATTGGGGTTTTTTTTAAGCTGTTCTAATTGGGGTCAGGCCTGACCAAGAGGAGACCTGAGTGGTAAAAAGTTACCTAGGGTTAAGAAGCTTTTGGTGTGAAAATTCCACATTCCATGTTTTTGATAATTATTAAATAAAGTGTATATACATTAGTGCTTTACAATGTCTTTTCAAAGGTGTACATTATTTTAATAACAATTTCATTAGGAATATATTTAGGGAAATCCATATAATCCAAATATTTTCAAATGCCTTCGATACAACAACGGTATCAAATATAACAGTAAATTGAGAACCCTTAAAACTTCAAATGATGTATGATCTTCTTGCCCAAAATTTATATATCTCTAACTTTAGAATTTAATTACTTCCAAAGAAACTTCTTTATTTATATGAACTATTTTACGTTCTTATTTATTAGAAAACAAATGGATTTAAAGTATATTTTTAGAAAGAATTTTATGGAAAATATAACTAAAAACACAATTTTAGCTAAAATCTAATTTTGAATAAATACCGCAATTATGTATTTCAATTTAAATAGTTTCCATAATAAGAAGTATTTCCCTTTAAAAAATTAATAATTTTTACTTCTTTGCCCTTGTTATTAAAAATTTGAAGATTTTCCTCTTCAAAATAAGATTTTTTTTTTGCCATATGAAGATTTTCCTTCCAAATCTTCTGGCAACGCTGTATGTGACAGCCTTTAATTTGAGGACAAAAGTTAATGTTTGGCAACAATTTTTTAAGCCAAAAAAAAACTTACAAAATCAATGAAAAAATAATAAACGCCGCGTTCCATTCCTGGAAACCTGGGTTCCTTCTTGGAAAGAAATTCGCGTGGAAAAATAGTTTCAACTCTCGGATACAGCGTTTTACAACACGTGCAAATTGTAAAATTTTAAACCGACACTAATTTTCATTCAAAATTCATCTTCAGCTATAAGACCCATCTCTGGTCGACGAATAAAGTTGCCGAATTTGGAACGATACCAATCCACATACGATCTAAGAGCGTCCAATGTATTCTGTTTGGATTAAATTTTAGGAGTTACGGTTCTTCATATTTCATATTTCTTAAGAACGACATTGACCAGGCTATCATCGTCAATGACAAGCGCTATTACAAACTTCTTTTGGCCTAAACTGAATAACACCAACGAAATTTGCTTCCAATAGGACGGCGCTACGTGCCACACAGCTCAAATCACATTCTGGGCATTATACATAAGCGATTTGAGATCATGGTCATCGCACGTTTAGAGGTGATCATGATTCTCAACAACCGTGATAAGGCTGAATATCTTATTTTTCTAATTTTAACTGGTTAATGGCCCCCGATTTTTTTCTTTAACCTTTTTTTCTGTAACCTAAAGGGAAAGGGGTATGTCAGTAATTTTAAGATAATCGGCCGTCCCTCACGCCTGCCAAAGTTAAAGAAAAATCGTAAAGTCCGACTTTTATGCCTCATAACTTGGAAAGTATTAGTTTGACATAAAAATCGTTTACAAAGAAGTTGTTATTAGTGAAGTTTCCAACAACTTTTGTCTTAACAAGTTTTCTTTTAATCTCATATTTAACCAAAATAAAAAGCAAACAGCAGCATTGATGCGATTTTTTCTTTAGAACTATTTTTTCTTACACGCGACAACTCAGCTTCAATATTTGTGTTTTGTGTGCTTTTGCTTACAAAAAAAAATGGTCAAACGCACATCATTGGTTTCTTACAAACCTACCCGCTATCCTCTATTCTATAAGGGGGCTCGAATACAAAATTGTCAATACAGGTTAGGAGTATCGCCCCTAGGGAGGATAAAATGTATGAGCGACCTTTATTAGTTGTTTGTGCTTAACATTTTCTTAAAACATGCTTGCCATATATCTAAAGCTACGGTCAGACTTATCAAATATTTGATGAAAAAAACGGGACCAACAACCAAACTAAAAAATCATTTGTGCGAATAAAACCCTAAAAGCGAATAAGAATTTTAAACACTCACAGCCGTATTCATAAAAAAATCTTAATTCAGGTTTTTGATACATTTTAGTTAAAAAACATTTGAAGCCTAAAAAAGCTTTTTTTAAAATTTATATTCATAATCAGCATTTTAAGTAATAAACCTTTTACCCTATTTTTTAATTGCAAGCTGGCAACACTATCTCTTTTATTGGTCACTTGAATCATAATGATGCAAAACAGTGGTTATTAATTCATACTCGTACTCGTATCTACATTTTTTTTGTCGTGTGTGAGAAAAAAAATTGCTTTTTATAAATGAATAATAGTACGATAGTTTCTCGTTTATTAAACAAAATAAAAAGAGTTCAAAAAGTTTTTAGTAAAAGTGCAATTTAGATGATGATTTAATTGCTGACAAGAAAAGTATTTAAGTAACGAGTTTTATTTTATTTGTTTTGATCATTTACACATCACTAGTTCATTCTGTACAATTAATAATTTTTTGAGCTTTAATTTGTGAAATTGAAAAATATATTAATAATATACATACAAACTTACATATTTTTGAATTTCATTTTATTATTAATGTATATATAAATATTGAATAAAAATTTCTCGCAAAAAAATGACCATAAACACACAGAAAAAAGCAAAAATGTCACATTAAAATAGGCTTAAACAAGGGTCGAACCAATTTTAACTGCCGTATTCATAAAAAATAAAATAAGTTTGAAATGTGTTTTAAGGCAAAATTTTCATACAAATTTTTCAGAAAATATATTTCAAATCCATTTTAATTTTTTATGAATACGGCAGTTAAATTCGTTTATTTACACAAGGTTTAAAATAGGATTTTTAAGGTAATATTCGCTTATGAATACAATTTTAACCATTTTTGCTTAAAACAGGTTTGAAATGATGTTTAAAATGTTTATGAATACGGCTGTCAAAGTCTTACCCGTAACAATATCAAAGTTTAAACAAAATACCAACAACAAACAGTGAGTTTATCTTTTCTTACATCCCCCTACAATTGGTTGGGTTCTTTCCGACTCGAATTGTAGTTGTAAGTGGGTAAAAAGAAAAAACAAAATTAAAAAACAAATTGTTTCATTCTATTGTCTTCGTAAGAAAACAACAAAAAAAAACAATTTACCAATTCAGTTTTCTGCACGGGCAAATGTTTTTATACAAGTCCAAAGTAGGGTATGTTCTGGGAAGGTAATATATCAGCTTCAATGCCTTATTTTGGAATACTTGCAAAGATTTTATATCGGAGTTCCTTTTATGTCCATATATAAGTACAAGGTAATTCAGATGGCTTTGAATTAAAGATTGATAGACAAGCAGCTTTGTATGTCTATCGAGTTTATATAAATATCCAATGGCCGATGATAATTTACGTTTTAGTTGATCTATATGCGACTTCCAGGATAAGTTGTTCTGTATATGGATCCCAAGGTATTTAATGACAGAAACCTCTTCTAGTTCTTTTCCATCAACAAAAATTACACAATTTTGTTTAACCCGTTAGAGGTCAAACCAAAACTGGCCATAATTTTTTAATTTCAACTTTTTTTATTGATTAAAATAAGTATTAAAAAAAACATAAAATGGAAAAAATTAAAAGAAAAATTTTTTTAACTGAGTTTTTGGGGTGTACTCAACTGAGTACACTGACCTCTTACGTATGTAAATTTTCAGAAAATTGTTTTCAGTGCAAAGTGTTTTTAAGCACGTCTTATTCTGCCAACAAACTCTTAAATATCAAAAAATGTACCGCAAATGGTTTTGTAGTTTATTAGGATAGTGTCCAGCCCCAACTTGAGATTCATCTGCAAACATTGACCCAGACGTTACTCTAAATATCAAAGATCAACATAAAGATTGTATCTAGTAAAAAGCTATAAAAAACACCAACAAATGCTTAACAACACATGAAGCAAACGGATAAGAAGATTCCAAATGCGATTTTCCGGAGTACAAATCTAACTGGCAGCAAAAGCTTATAGCAACAGCCGCAACCCAGTTTTTGAAGCCGAATCGAACGGGCTTTCCTCGAATGAATTGCTAAGCGGGATGGTAGCCAGAATATTTAAGTATTGACTCGTCTTTAGGAATATTTTGGCCACCGCTAAGCAGTTCATTCGAAGAAAGCCAGTTCGATTCGACTTCAAAAATTGAAGGCTATAAGATCAAAGACATTGGGATCAAAGATTTTTCAAATATTTCTTCACATACACTATTTCATCTTTTACAAATTTCCGAGTTCTGCTGAGGGGTTGAGCTCTGCGATGGAAAGTATTTGAGCCAAATATGAATTATTTGCTTTGCAAAGTCTTGCCGAGTTTTCTTTGGTGCTAACTGTTCATTATCACTATCGTCACTGACGTCGTTGTCAATAATTTCAACATTTACGAAAACTTTAATAGTACCAGGTTTGTCTTTTGATAGGCTTGAAACCGTTATATTTTCCTAAACACCTCTTCACCACATGATATGCTATCAACAGCTTCTTGAAGGCTTTAAAATCATTTTTGGGATGTAAAATGTTATCCACTCATAGTTAAAATCTACCAAAAAAAACATTTTTTTTATCTATGCATGTTGTCAGTGTACTCAAACGAGTACAGTCAAATTTATGCTGCTCTAAGTTTATTGTTTTTTTATGTAAGTCATTTTTTTTTGTCTGTGAGTGATACGATTTTCATTATAACAATTCAAAATTACCAAAAAAAAATTCAATATTGTTTTCAATATTATTAAAATAGTGTTCATACCTTCACACTGCTTTTGTAATACAAACCAGACTTATTTTTTTATACAGAAAAATTAAAAAGAAACACAAATTCTTTTTTAGCTGCTGTTGGTATTATTGTTGTGAACAAAAATAATGGTACATTGATTAAAAATTCTTTGTTGTTGCTTAGAAACATGTAAAATGCCAGCTGTACTCATTTAAGTACAGAGACTTCTAATGGGTTAATACGATTTGACTGCGCTTTAAACCGAAGGAACTTTGTTTTAGTAGCATTCACTACCAGTTTGTTAAGTCGTGCATATTCAGATATAAACAGCGCATCTCTTTCGGCATATGTTTTTAATACTAGTTCATTCTTATATGGGTATTATAAACTTAGGTCATCAGCGTACAAAAATATTTTCCCGGTAAGTCCAAGGTTGTTGATATCATTAAGGTATAATTTGAATAACAACGGTCCCAAAACACTACCTTGAGGCAGGGCTGTCAGATGTGGCGATTTTTCGCCAAACGTGGCGATTTAAAAACCTAATTGGCGACGCAATTTTGTGTTTGGCGACATGGCGATTTTTTTGGCGAAATTAAAAAAGTTGGCGTTTATTTTGGCGATTTCTAAAACGCATTTTATCTTTTTTTCATATTTATATGAACAAATTTATGAGTACTGGCTAAGTATTTTCTTGTAATTTTTAACAAATTTTAAGATCGCAATTCAAATGTGATTGTTTTAGGTCATAAATTGATAATATTGCCAGATACATTAGATTGAAAACATTAAAAAATTTTTTCCATAGAACTTTGGAATAAATCTTTCTTATATTTTCGCACATTTTCCTTATCAATCAATCGGATCTTTACCGAAAAACTTATTTTGCAAAATATATTTTAAAAACTGAATCGGTTTCGATTTCATATAAAATGGTATTCTTAAAATAAATAAATAATAATGTATGCTGGATAGTTTGCAAAAATAGTTGAATTAATAGCGAAAGAAAATCAGAAATTTTTTAAAAAAAAGTTACTTGGAATATTGAAAAAAAAAAAAATTAAATATTCACTTAAAATTTTTGAAAACGTTGAATTTATATAGAATCGAAAACGAATCAGGGTAATTTTTTAAATTTATTCTTTAAGAAGACTGAGTTGACTTGAAGTATTCCAGTTCAATTCCAAGTATCAAATTTGAATACACCTTTTAAGACATTTCTCCTTTGCTTCAAATTAATACAAAATTTTGCCATATTCTGATTTATATTCACATAGAAAATCACTCATATAAAAACTGATTTTTTTGCATCAAAGTCTACTCATTTTGCATACCTGATTAAATTATATTTTTGCAAAATTTTATTAACTGATCTCATAAGTTTTAGGTTTTAAGATAATCAGCCTTCTTATGACAATTGCACGATTTAAAATCGCAAAATGCTAGATTTCAAGTCAGAAACACAAATATTAAGCTTCTTGCGATTGTCTACTATAATAAAAACACACTACTAGAATAAGGCTTTATATGAAAAATTTAAATAAAGATAAAATACACTCTTTTTTATATAAAATTTTTATTTGGCGATTTTTGGCGATTTTTTTTTACCAAAAATTTAGGAAAATAAATTTTTGGCGATTTTTGGCGATTTTCAGTATGCTATTTGGCGATGAAGGTGAAAAAAAATCTGACAACCCTGCCTTGAGGCACACCACACACATCATCTTGTATTGAACTTTGACTTGTATTTATTTTAACATATTGTTTTCTGTTTTCGAGGTAGCGCTTAAATAACTCCAACTCTTGGCCACGAATACCATAAAAAGGTTATTTTTCACATAAAATGACATGGTCTACAAGATCAAATGCTTTTAAAAAATCGAAAAAATACCTTCAACACCAGAAAACCCTCTGTCTAGTCCATCGCACACATAATTCACGACATTAATTACTGCTTCCTCGGTACCACAGCCTTTTTTAAACCCGTATTGATTTTCATACAACATATGATTATCTTCCAAGAACGTGGATAGCTGTGTGAATAATATTTTTTCGTATATTTTGTCAAGAGTAGACAGTAAAGCTATAGGTCTGTATTGTTGAAACAAGTTTGCATTTGGTACCTTTGGTATAGGAACAATTTTGTGATTTTTTAAAGAATCAGGATATATAGAAGTGTTTATAATGTTATTAAAAATGCTTACGAAACATGGACTCAATTCTTCAACGCATTCAATGAAAACTGTTGGCAATATGTCATCACTTAAAGCACTCTTGCTATTCTTAAACTTTGTTATTATATCATACATTTCTTCTGTTGTAGTATTTTTGAATTTGAACGTACGGTTGTTTAATAAGAGATTAAGGAAAAACTTGTTTACAGCTTTTCTACAAAATTAATATTTTCTCAGATTTCATGTAAAAATATAATTTATCTCAAACTTTGGTGGGCGTGAGGGACGGCTTAGCCTTTGGCGATCGTCCTAAATTTTTTTTCGTTGTTTTTTTATTAATACCCACCAAATTGGTGGGTGGGTCCTCAAGAAATCCAACTTTTGAGTTTAATGGTCACCCCACCTAGTGTACATATTTCCAATCTATCTAAAATTTAATAAACGCCAACGTTAAATAAAATCAAGAAGAAAATAAATCGTAACGTTACTTATACACCACCGTGTTTTTCCCTTTACACTTTAGTTACGTTCCTTAAGTTTTAATTTCACAACAATTGATGACACAATTTAAATAATTTGCACTTCATAACTAATTTTTTGTTTACTTAAGAATTAATAATAATAATTTCATCATATGTTTTTTTCGTATTAGAATTTAATTAAACTAATGTCGTTCAAACAAAAAACTAGAGCCTTCTTATATTATATTAAAACAGTCTGTCAGTCACATGTATGACTAACAGTATTCAATAAATGTATTAACCCTGGATAGCTTTAATGTGTTAAAAAGTGTTTGAGGTCGTTTGATTATCTATGATTAAACACATCGTCTTCACGAGCCATTGCTATTTTCGTACCATAAACAATTTTGAGTGCACACATCAATTTAGCTCGTGTAGACTGCTTGCCTCAATGTTTTATTCTTGTTCAAACAAAGTCGTTAAGACATTTGTTTGCACAGCGATGACTAATTGTAGTGGCAACATATGTAACGCCTGATTGTTTATTGTTACACACGTGGTTTAAACATAAATAAATTACTCTGCCAGTGCTTTGTTCTTGTGCACACAAATTCACACAAAATATTATTTCGCATGTCTTTCTCCTTATCATGATAAATGTATCGAGGTATGTATGTTTTTTATGATGTGCCGGTTATAAAAATAAAAAAGAAATAAACAATTAATTTTGTTATTAATATGTAGTTATAATACTGCAGTGTTGCCAATTTAAATTAAGCCTTTTTATACCCTTCACAACAGGTGGTGAATAGGGTAAACATAAGTTTGTCATTCCGTTTGTAATTTCTATAATATTGATGTAAGACCCTATAAAGTATATATATTCTGGGTCCTTATGAGGAGCGAAGTTGATTTAACGATGTCCGTCTGTCCGTTGAAATGGATTTTCCGAAGACCCCATATATGATGGGGGCCAGGTTATTATACATTTATGTCACATATGGTCCGGAATTGTTTGCTATTGAAATTCAGCAATATCGGTCCACAAATGGCTGAGATATGAGTAAAAAACCACGACTGCCTCAAATTTATTCCTTTAAAGGTCCAATTAGACGTGACACTACCATACCAACACTGTATTACCAAACGACATAAACATACCATACAAACCAATTCAATTTACGTTTCTACGGTCATACAGTGGCTATGGTAATACAGTGTTGGTAATGTGGTTTTTTTTTGTTTTTTTTATACCCTTCACTACAAGTGGTGGATTTTATTTGTAATGTGTTTAATTTTACGCATACACATACACATTAATGCATGTATATGATATGCCGCTCAAATAAAGAAACAAACTCATAGACTATATATATTTAAATTTAACGCTTCTTCAGTAAAAGCATTCGTAGCCGAGTTGTTAAGTTCTCTCCTGAAACTGATGATATTGCCAGTTCGAATCCCAAAAATAATTTTTTTTCATTTTTTTCTAAAAAACGATTTTAAGATTATAAAACGAATTTCAAACATCAGCTTTGGCAAAAGAGGAAACGGGCTTAGGTACATATATAAATTTTTTGTTTTTTTTATATTCTTCGGCATGGCGAAATGAAATAGTTGGCGTGGCTCAATAAAAATGTATTTATACATATCTAAAGAACGTTATTTATGTATATAACTTTTTGTTCTTATCTCATCATGGTGAAGGGTATATAAGATTCGGCATAGCCGAATATAGCACTCTTTCTTACTCGTTTCATTTTGATTTGTTACAAGAAAATAAAAGTAGTTTTTTATTATTATTTTTTATTTATTCAATGATTTTCTAACTCAACAAGAAGCCAAAACTAATTTTGAAAAATGAGTTAAGAAATCTTTTACGGCAAATATGATAACCAATTTCAATTTTGTCGAAGATTTGCATTTTGCAGAGTTCAAAATTAAATTAAAAAAATTTCATTTTTTTCTGTCTTTTTTTCAATTAGCATTTTTGAGTTTTTGTTACAAAACTTCGTTCAGCCATTTTGTAACGAAGTAGCTATAAACAAAGCCACTTTTTTTGTGAAGAGTTGGCAACACTGTTATACTAACATGTTCCCCCAAATGTATGATAATAAAATTGTTGACAAAATGACTGAACAAAGCCATAAATAGTCAAGATCATATCATTAGAATATTTTACTTTTTGGATGGTTTGGGGCCGAACCAGACAGCAAAAACAAACTCACCCGAAAACACTTTTTTTCATTTAGATGATTTTTAAGGAATAACATGACAGATAGTTTAATTTAAAGGTGTAGGTTATTTTGATGATTGTCCATTGGGAGTCATTTGTATTTATATGCTACATAAAAGGAGTGAATATAAAAAAAGTAAGAGTACTTTATTCGGCTTTGGCGAATCTTATACACACTTTACCATTATTCCAGTTGTTTCCTAGCTCATATTGTATGGGCGATATTATTTCATCCGGGCCGGGCCGTATTGAGCCAAAATCATAATTTTAGGAAGTCGTGGTTTTTTACTCATATCTCAGCCGTTTGTTGAGCGAACTGGCTGAATTTTAGTGGCATACTTTTCCGGACTATATGGGTTTTAAAAACCCACCTAGTTATTCTCATATCTGAGGTCTTCAGGAAACACATTTTATCGAATACACAGACAGAAGGACAAACGGACATCGTTAAATAAACTTCGATATTCAAATGGACCCAGAATATTCATATTTACTATAAAAGGTCTTAGATCAAAATTGTAGAAATAACAAACTGAACGACAAACTTTGTATATCTACAGGTTCCACCTGTGGTGAAGGGTATAAAAACTGAATGAATATTGTGATAAATTGTAACTTTACAGTCAGTTATTGGGTGTATAACTTAAAAATGTGAGGTACAAAACAGATGACGTATCGTTACACATGGTTTGTGTCTTAAGTTACTTATGCGTAAAGTTTCTCATTGCCAGGGAAAGCGGGTTTTTGAATTTCCCTGGAAATCACATGATTTCCCGCCCAATACAAAACGATACAAAATATTATTTAATTGAGTTTATTTGAACAAAAAACCATATACAAAATATTTCTTTAAAAATAGGATTTTAGTATAGAATAATCATTTCTAGAATCGTTTGACAGCCTTTTTCTAAATTTATTTGAAAAAAAAGGAAAATGAGTCCTGTCAATGAGAAACACGTTTACTTTCTAGGGATGTCGGCCTCATTATCAAAACAGCATAACAAAATCTGGGAAACTTTAACTTTTTAACCACTTTCTTTAAAAACTTGTAATTCCATCTTTCTTTGAATCGAATTAGTGTTTTCATTACTAACTGCAGCATTCAAAATTTCCTCAAATGATAACATTTTCACTTTATTTTAACATCTCTTCCATAAATAGTATTTACTTCATTTGAAGAATCTAAAGCCATAATTAAGTAAAAAAAATTCCGGGAATTATTGCACAAATTTTCCGGAATTTTTTCCCCGAAAAAATGTGCAAGATCCCTGGATATTTTTTTGGGAAATGCCGTTTGAAAAACACAACGTTTATGATATTTTAGATAGCAAAGTGCCCATTTACATCATACGATTTTTGTCTACACAACTTTTGTTGGCTCTTCTTTAAAATTGCTTTAGCGTTAACATTGTGCAATTTTTACCGCAGCAACTTTTTGTGCGACCGAACTTAAATACCTTTTTCGTCATGAGAGAACGAATGAACAAATCAAAAAAAAATCGAAAAGTATACTCGCTTGTGCGCCACTTTAGCCAGCTGCTTAAGCCAACGTTTTGAAAAGTGTGCAAGCAGCAGGATTAATTTAAAAGCACGGAAATTGGGTTAAAGCCGAGAGACGTTAAAGGCCATATTGGCATTTCCGAAATGCGGATTAAATGCCATTAAAGAAATTAGTTTTCGCATCAAAACATATCTGGCGATACAGAAGTTAATCTGCTAAACCAACGCAAACGACGAATGTTCATGGTGCCAAAGTAATGCGTTGTATAACCAGGGATCAGATCGATCTTATCTATTGTAGGTCGCTAAAATCTGGCCAGACTATCCCAGGGGACATGCACCGAACACAATTGATTATCTTGAAATGTAAATAGGTCGAAAAACGCCCGGAATACGCGCCCAGATATGAAGTCATATAATTCCATCATGACAACGCTCGGCCAGTTAAAAACTATTTAGACAACAGTGGGTAAAAGTTTTGCCTAGCCCGCCTTATAGTCCAGACCTTTTGCTTTATCCAACTGCAGTTTCTTCTGATCATTGCAGTACGATTTCACTGGTATACGCTTCTCTTCCGAACAGAGTGTCTGAAACTGGTTTGATTCGCTCTTGGCACCAAAAATGAACAGTTTTAAATGCGCAATTTATATGTTGCCAGAAAGAAGGGAACGGGTCATAGGACGTTGACCAATTTTTTGAATTAATTTATATATGTTTGTAGTACTAATGTTTTACAAAAACTCTCCAAATTTGCAAAAAAACAAACAACTCAGCCAAGAAAATTATCAATAAATTTTAAAAAAAATATTTCATGTTGTAAAATTCCTTCCATCAGAAAAAAAAATAATTCAAAGAAAATTAAATTTGATGAACTCAAGCCTAACTAAAATTATTGAAAAATCACGCATTTTTAAGTTATACACCCAACTAAAAAGCACAAAATTTTTTTAAATATTTGTACGTATGTATTTCAAATTTGTGTTGAAATATTCAAACATTTAGAATTTAAATACCGGAGTGGGTAACATCGTTTTTAAGACGATTTTATATAATTTTATTTTTTATTAAAGAAAAAACGTTAACATAAAGTCAAAAAAATATTTGATTCAATAAATATTAGAGATTTTTTGACATTCATTAGTGAAAGTGTATTTATATTTCTTTTTTTTAGGGGAATAAAGTAAAATTTGATAACAAAATGATAATTAATATAATTACAATTTGAAAGTACTATTTACAGAATATCTGGAACTGTTGTATATAAATAACTAGAAGATAAAAATAAACAGCAAGGTCAAGTTCATTCTCTTGAAAACAAAAAACTAATACATGTAATTAAAAAATCAAACGAAAAAATTTTCTTTAAAAATAACTAAACTATAAAAAAAAATCAGAACTAACGATTTATGGTAATACAAGCGACGTTATAAAACTCGCCCATTCATACTATGCATGGGTGAGTTCCAAAAAGTTCAAACAATGTAAACTCGCCCAAAGTGCGCCAAAAAAATTACACTGTGCTAGTTTCAAAATTAGACAAGCCGGGCACATGGCGTTTTAGCATAATTCGGGTACTCTGAATCCAATGGGGCCCACCGTTTTTTCAGGTTAGCTCTTGTTTTCGAGATACACCGTTATTTCGAAAATGGAGGAGGTTGCACAACATATATTCGCGTAACTCACAAACGGTTTAGTTTATTGAAATAAAAAAACCGAAATTCCGCAATAAAATTTTTTTTTAATATGAGCAGGCAACTCCTGGGCATTCATGCGACTTTTTCTTCAATATATCTCTAGTCTGCATTGAACATTTTGTATGGGAGCCCCTTAAGGAATGGAGATAGCGTGTAGGTATGTTAGAAATAAATGATTGTGATGAAAAATGAAGTGGGGTTGGTCATACATTTGACCCACCTAGGAGCATACATGGGGTCTTCAGCTGACAATTTTTTGTCATACCAAACGTCAAAATCTATATAAAAAAAAAACTCTAAAATTTTTGTCAGCGTTTTTTATAGGAAGTTTGACGTTTATTCTGACAAAAAATTGTCAGGTATAGACCCCATGATAAGAATTGTACAGGACTAAAAATCAACATCTTTCTTCATATTTTAAAGATGTTCCTACCTCACGTTGTTTCATTTAACATCTTTCGATTACTTTAGATGTAACTAACATAGCGTTTACATTTGACAGTACTGGCAAGACAGTAAGAAAATATATATTAGTTGCCAAAAACACTGCTAACTGTCTTCGTGACGTAAGCGTCCAGACAGTAGTTAAGACAGTTCACTTTGAAAAATATGTCAAACGTCAATGTTGCAGTGAAAGTTCAGCTGTACGTGTTCTATTTTAACTAAACAAACTTAAAAACAGCCTAAAATAACTATATTTTGTAAAAAAAAACATAACACTTAACTAAAACATAAAAAATCAAAGCAAAATATATTTATTTTTTTACGTTTTTTTTCCTTTTGCTAATAAAACTTCAGATTACTCTTAGAAAATGTCGAATGACTGTCCAATTTTACTGTCTGCAAAATTTGCTAGACAGTAGACAAGACAGTTGGAAAAGTGTGTATGTATTAGTAAAAAAGTTTGCATGTATTGCTACTGTCATGCCAGTACTGGCAAATGTAAACGCCAGGTAAAGAAAAAACTGGAAAAAACAAATATTTTGTTAAAAAGTATATACCATCACTAAAAAAAATTCAAAAGAGCAGGCTAGCAATATAATTAATTTTGTTTTTATTCGCTCTTACACGTAAAAATAAATATTTTTATGATGAAAGATGTTACAAACAGGTTTATTTAATTTTCAACATCGTCCACACATTCCTCTAAGATGTGCTCAAGTGTTAATAGGCTATATAATAGCAAATGGTAGCGCTGCTTTCAAAACAAATGTAATTTTGTCAGTGATGCCACCATTCTGTTAATAATTATTACTACTTTTTTTAAATTAGGTAGGAACATCTTGTAAAGATGTTGATTATTTGAATTTAAGGTTTTGGTACGATTGTTAATACAATTGTGAAGGGTGTAAAAGATTTGATGCAGACGTATATTGCACTTTACCTTGTGTTTTTTTTTTTTTTTTAATTGACTCGACTCAAAATTAACTCTACATTGGCAAAAAACTGCAGTAACGGTTATTGTTTTGATCCCATTTAGAAATGCATTAAAAAATCATGCCCATAGTGAATAAAATTAAAAAGCAAAAGCATAATGCAAAAATTTAACACTTTTTTCCTATGAAATTTAGCTTTTCCCTATAAATTTTTTAAAGAAAAGAAAGCTTAAAAATTTAAGCTGTCTTGTTTATAATTTTTTTTATGTGCTACTTATATCTTAACATATATCTTAACATAAGTATTAAAACATTTAAAATTTCCTTTTTTGGTGACTGAAAAAATCGTCACTTTTTAGAAAAAAAATCAGCAAATCGGCACTTTGCTAATTTCGAAAGAAAAAATCGTCAAAATGGCGATAAATCGTCAAATCTGGCAGCCCTGGTCGGACGATATTTGTTTACTATTCATCTTACCCTGCGGCCACACGATCAAGTTGTTCTTGATAGCCTTTTACATATACTGCTTGTCAAAATTTACAAAAATTGAGAGGTGTGACGTAGGTGGCACTCAATTTACTTTCAAGATGCCATAAAAAAAAAACAATTTATAAAGACAAACATGTACTCAGCTGTTAAATTGAAAGTAAATTGTCAAACAAATGGAAAGGTGAAATTGAAAGCCATCTCGTGGTCAATTTAAAAAGTGTGAGTGTGTTAGTAAAAAAATGAGAGAGTTGAGTAAATTGAATGGAATTGAAAGGCAAAACTTGATCGTGTGGCCACCAAGTTAAGCCTGGTACTCTGTTCAACATTTCACGCAGGGCTGCCAGGTACTTTTTGTCCTTGTCCCCAAAAAATTAAAAAAATATCCCCAAAAATCCCCAGATTCCCAAATCCCCAAAAAACAAAACCTTAAAAAATTAATATTTTTTGTTTGTTTTTTTTTCTGACCAAATTTAAAATTTTTTTTAAAAAAAGGGAAGAAAAATGTTAATAAGAAATCCCCAAAAATCCCCAAATAAAAATTTTTAGTCAAAAAAATCATTTTATTTTGTTTGTAGGGACTGGTTTCTGTATGTTTTCTTAAATCCTTTTTATGCGATTCCAGTGAGGAATTACAAGCAGAACAATATGCTGTTTTTGAAGACGAATGAGCCAGTTTATAAGAATTTGGAGCTTGTTCAATCGGTTAAAGTCATCCTTATAATCAACAATAAAAATACATATATCCAAATTTATTTAGTACTTCGATCCATCATATTGTATTGTATATAATGCATCATAACTACTAACCAATAGCTTAGCATTTTTTTCCCAATCTTTATTATATGATTTTTCATATTTACTTATTTTTGGGGAATACATTCATATTTGCTTCAAAATTGTCTTTAAAAAATCAAAAATTTTATGTGTTTTCAACGAATTTAGATTCTATTTTAAAATTCTTTTTTTTAAACACTCACTCAAGAAAAATAACAAGTTCATAAAGTACCTTTTACACACTTAATAAAAATGATAATGTTAATTAGGACCCTTTACACTATATAAGAGTAAGATAAAAGTTTTGCTATTTTTATTCATATATAATAAAAAATAATAAAAAAGTGTAAAACCCCCAAAAAATCCCCGAAATCTTTTTTGAAATCCCCAAAAAAATCCCCAATCCCCAAATGACTTTCCTTGTCCTTTTTGTTCACATGAAATCCCCAACTTTGGGGATAAATCCCCAAGTCTGACAACCCTGATTTCACGTGAAATGCTGTCAAAACGCATATGAAAAAAACTTGTGCGGAATATCTATGAAATAATGTTGATAGAGTTGTACTCTGTTCATTTTGTGAAAAAGTTCTGGAATGTTTCTGGCAACATTTTTTCACAACTGCGAAACAATGTAAGCTGCACTTATTTCACGTGGAATTTTAAAAAAGCAAAAAAGTATGAACTAATTTTTATTAAGAAATAAAATATTAAAATAACACAACCGGTAACAGTTTTTTATCCATATTTACTTTCTATTGTATTAAATTTTTTATTAAAAAAAATAATTTTTAGTAAAATACATGTGAGGTTTGTTTACTTACTCAAAACAATGTCGCATACTTAGCAGGAATAAAAACGTTAAATTGTAGAAACTCGCAAGATAGGCAACATTGATTCATGTCAAAATTTTCATGTGAAATAATTAATGTTGCTCAACATTTTTCACAAATTTGAACAGAGTACTAGGCTTTAGACTCCATAAAGTATATATGCTCCTTGAGTAATTCTAAGGCCCGTTTCAGGGTTGTTAGGCTTTTTTCCTCAAAAATCGTCAAAAGTTTTAACAAAATTCGTCAAAATCGTCACGAACATTTGACAAAATCTTCAACAAATCGTCAAATATTTAAATTTACAAATTAGAGACAATTTATTGCATTGATTCGTTCAAAAATATAAATTTTTAGCAAGAAATTGTATTTATGGTAAAGAAAGTGATATGGGTAAGTTTTATTCTATTTATTTCAGCAAGTGGCCTGAAATAAACATAATCATTTGAAAAGAAATACATAAGAAAAAATATATTTTCATAAAAACATAACATAACGAGCTATCTTTAAATGAATTATTTTTAGTGCTATCGCTATTGCAAATTGTTTTTACTGTTGAAGGTGCTAAACCAAAGGTTCTATCTATATCAACAGTCTTTTTACTCGACTTGAAACGTTTTATTACGTCCAATTTTAGTTCCAAACAAATGCATTTTCTTCTCTTAGCACTCATTTTTCTACACAACTTCTTATTAAGAACCAATTCCCTACTTCTTAACACGCAACTATGCTTAGAACAACTTACCTAACAGAATTAAATGGGAGTTCGCCTTTTTACACGCAAATAGAAAAATTCTTCACATGTGATTATGGCTTTAGCGAAAAATTTGCACTCGTGCAGCGCTGCAAGTCGAAATCATAAAAACGCAAAGCGGATTTAACCAATTTTTAAACAGCGAACCAAATAGGACCGAGGCAAATCGGGGCTCTAGGGTATATTTTTGGCAGTATCGATGGCATTCATATAATTGTAGAATTCGAATTAATAATGCTTCTAATGAAAGCTATCTGGTTTGTGATGGGGAAAAAATTTTTTGTTTAATTTCCAATAATTTGTGTATGTATTTCGAAAAATTCAGGGGTGTGCTGGAAATCGCAAAGGCAAAACGCAAGAATTTTAAAAGTCGTTTTTTAGTAAGATTTCTGTAATAAAAGAATTTTATGACAAATATTATACAAACATTTCTCTATTAAACAGAATTTTATAACAAAAATTATAAAAATTAGATTAAAAGTGTATTAAAAACAGCCTCCAAATTCTTGCGTTTTGCGTTTGTGATTTCAAGCACACCCCCATTGATTTTTACGTTTTGGACTGTTCCCAATATAATTGTAAATATCTCTTGTAAGTGTTTTATTGATGCCAAAAAATCGTCATAACAGTATAACATTTAGTAAAAAAAATCGTCAATCGTCATTTTACTGCATTTTCTCAAAAAAATCGTCAAAATGACGAAAAATCGGCACATCTAACAACCCTGGCCCGTTTTCACAACTTAGCGATAGCTAAAAGTGGACCTTAATCGGCCTTATAGAAAATGTTCCATTATTAAGACTTTACTTTAACCTAAAGTGAGCAATAAAGTAAATTAAGGTTCATCCTGGTACGTAAAAGTAAAGTTGTAATAATGTAACACTTTTTATACAGCCTATAAAATCCTACCTTTGCTATCGGTAAGTTGTGAAAACGGGCCTCAATAAGTTATAAGTTTAAGCACGAATACATCAAGGCTATAATAAATATACTTGCTAGTCCTGAAATAGTTTTGTTTAATAATTTTTAACTCTTTACTTTTTATATTCATTTTTGTGTTTTTTTATTTTATTTTCGTCTCAAAAAATTCTTTTTCTCAACGATGTTGCTTTTCAATAATTTTTTAATTTTTTTTCTTCAAATTCCCACAGTTTTTGCTGGTACCCAGGAAAAACTTTTTGATTTTTAGTAATAGGTGGTAGTTATTTCATACGTTACCTGGTAAGTAATTGTCATTACGATTGTCATTATTCTGAAAACTTCAATAAGTACTTACTAGTAATGGCCTCAGCAACTACTTATTAATTTTGTTATTTTCACTACTGAATATTTGCTAACTAATAATCAGCTTAATAACTACTTATTAGTGGTGTTGTTTTCAGTACTGAATATTTACTTACTGGTAACGTACTCAATAGCTACTTATTAGGTCTATTAACTAGTGATTTTTTGGCTTCTGGTAAGTACTTACAATTCAACTTACTAGTAGTTAAATAATAACTAGATATTTTTTGACTTCTTGTAAGTGTATTGTAAGTACTGTATTCTGTGGACACCTCGAACAAAAATAAGTAGTTATTCAGCCGAAAAATAAGTAGTGTTTATTTTCTCCAACATTATTTGCTAACTTACCAGGTAAGTAAAGTTTTTGCTGGGTATCGGTTGGTTTCTTTCAAAACATCTTTAATTTCTGTCATTGTATTTGACATTTCATGAAAGACTTCCTTCTGCATGGCTTTGTGGTTTTCCAACAATTCCTTCCGTTCATTATTCTAACGGGTTTCATTTCTGTTTCGTTTGTTAGAAAACTCTGTCTGGTTTTTGCATTCTACTTTCCGAAGTCGTTTGCAAGTTTTCATTATCTTCCAGCATTATCAGGTTGAGGTCTGTTGTAATCTCATCAACAACAAGCACCGAAAACCTTTGCACTTCTCCTTCAGAATTTAATTGTTTTTCTAATTGCATTAAATTGGCAGCAGCTTCTTCCAAAGTTAGGAGCATTAATTGCTTTAACCTGCCACCGCCAGTTGCATTTACTTTCACCTTGTTGTGTTCTAACTTATTTTTTATTTTACATTTGAGATCCCTCTATACCTGAAAATATATATCTGTGGCATTTTGACAAAACATATTAAGTCGAGTGAGACCTCTTGTGGAATAAGCCTCAGTCGTCTGCGATGCCCAGTATGAGGTACATTCTAAAAACTGGAACTCATGCAGAAGCAATTTCTTTTATTCTGTCTCCGAACACTACATTAAAACCCTAAAAAATTTGAGGAAATATAAGAACTTTGTTAGTTAAGTTTTCATTTTAACTAAAGCTTCGTACAGACGGTGATGTCTGGCAACTGTGTGAACATTGTACGCTATTTTCATTTGGCAGATGTGTTAAATTAATGCATCTGACAATGGCGCCATTGTCAGAAAAATGACAACATTGTAAGATCTGACCATCGTCTAAACG
The DNA here is from genome assembly GCA_963931875.1 of Pollenia griseotomentosa. Classification (NCBI taxonomy): domain Eukaryota; kingdom Metazoa; phylum Arthropoda; class Insecta; order Diptera; family Polleniidae; genus Pollenia; species Pollenia griseotomentosa. The sequence continues at coordinate 167,833,018 of OZ007562.1, read as the reverse complement.
AAGCTTTACTTTAAGCTAGTTTTTTGGGAGACTGTTTCATGATGATCTGGCCTAAGCAACGAGTGAAATGCGTTAAGAAACTAGCTTATCATCTAGCAATAAATTTCAGTGTATTTATCAGGAATACAAATTGGGAATTAAGCAAGACAAACAAAATCTTATTTTTTTTTTTTTTTTGTAATAGGAAACAGTGCAATTTGAATGTATGTATATCACCTCGATAATAATTCACAATCCCTATAAAACTCTTCACATCTATTTATGTGTGAAAAAAATCACACTCTTAAACATACAAACTTAATAACAATTTCAAATGAAAGATAATAAAGAACCATTGTAACCATTAAAATATGATAATGAATGAAAAAGAAGCGCTTATTAAGTTAATAATATTAACTGTTATTAAATGCCACTTGAATTCTTTATCTACAAATTAATAAATCGGAATATTTTATATATTATTATTATATCTAAAACTTTCTTTTCTCTCTATTTACAGATTACCAAAGTGTGTTTTATTGAATTTGAATTTTACAAATGTCGTTACAGCTCAGTAACTATACAAAATCATTTAAAATGTCGAAATTATTAAACGCGTTCCACAATGGCAACGTGGCCATTTCGCCGGAACTTGTAGAGTCTCAGCCGCAGGTGGTGAAAAATGTTTTGAAGTCAAGAAGGCCGAGTAATAAAGTGAGTAAAAAAACTTTTGCAAGCAAACGTTTAAAATAGCTTTCTAAGGGATAATAAATCAATGTAAGTAAAACTCTCTTTTTGGTTTAAAATGTGTTTAAACCAGCAAATCTATTAATCAGTAAACATATAAACCATCTTTAAACGCTTAAAATTGGGCGTTTAAACTACCAATGCAAACCATACGAATTCGACAACATTAATCGTAATGCTGCCACATTATTATTTTTAAAATAGCATTTACTATATGGGGCACTGATTTAAATCTGTTGAGTTTATACTACTCATAAATTCAAGTTTAGTTCAACTAAACCAGCGTTATTAGCCATAAGAACAAGAACTGTTATTTTGAAGTTTACCATAATGTATCTGATTTTTAACATTTGAAGATTTAAAATTTGCTTTTAAACTGAATTTAATAAAAATCTAATTTTCTTTGTTTTTTTTCAGTTTTATATATTTTCCATGATTATTGAACGGAGTCGTCCCAAAGGAAATCATGAATTAGAAGACGGTGAAACGTCTTTGGAAACACCACTTCAACATGAACAGCAACATCTAGAAGAGCAAGTGTGTCTCTTGCGTGACAGTCCATTTAGGATATTACGGGTAAGTGAGGGCAATTATTATTGTCAAGTTCATTTGTTAACAAACTGATGTTATTAAGTAGCATAAAATTGCATACAGAGGGACAAACTTAACATAAAACAGTAAGAAAAAAATAAAAGTACCTTTCTGAATAAAAGTACATTTTTAAATTAAATAACCTTTTTGGATAAAAGTACCTTTTTAAATTAAATAACTAGGCATCCGATTTCCATGCCAATTTCTTTTTTTATGCCGATAGTCTAAGATAGATGTCGATTAAATATTTTAATTTAAATAACAACATAATTTAAATTTTTCTTTGTATAATCAAATAAATTCTTTTTTATATCATCAAAAGTAAACCTTTGTCCGTTAAAAAGCGTTTATGCATGGAAAATGATCTCTCAAAGTCAACCGAAGTTGAAGCATACTTGAAGATGCCAATTCATTTGGAGAATATTAATTTTTCTATTTCAGATCCAACATTTGATTCTAGATCAACAATAGTTGAAATTTGTTTCATTGTTTGAAATCCCATATATGTTTGCAAAACGTTCTGGATTTTTTATAATTTGTCGGGCTATTCTCTGTTACACATTGTTTGCCGTATGAAATCAATAAATCAATATTATCGAATTGGCTTCTAATTTCCTCCGCAACTCGATTTAACCCATGTGCCTAGCAAGTAACATGTAACAGTTTTGGATAAATTATTTTAGGGCAGTTGGCAGCCTTAACCATATAAGGTGCTGCATTAGTTAAAGACTTAAAGATCTTTTGTCCAAATCTTTTATTTTAAGCAGAGCTCCAAAAAAAATTATTTATTGATTTAAAAAATTTTTATTTTGGAAAATTTTTTTAACAATTTTGAATTTTATTTTTATAATATGAAACTTTAAAAAATATGTCACTCAAAAATGTTTAAATATGCAAAAATATGCATTTAAAACCAAAATATGCAGAAATATGCATTTTCACCAAAATATGCAACAATATGCAAAAACAAATCGATGCCATTTAAACGCAAATTTAATGATTCGGAAAGACATCGATCTTAGACTCTCGACAAAAAACATGCATTTGCATGGAAATCGCATCCCTACCTATAAATAACCTTTTTGAATAAAAGTACCTTTTTGAATAAAAGTACCTTTTTGAATACAAGTACCTTTTCGAATAAAAGTACCTTTTTGAATAAAAGTACCTTTTTGAATAAAAGTACCTTTTTGAATAAAAGTACCTTTTTGAATAAAAGTACCTTTTTGAATAAAAGTACCTTTTTGAATAAAAGTACCTTTTTGAATAAAAGTACCTTTTTGAATAAAATTACCTTTTTGAATAAAAGTACCTTTTTGAATAAAACTACCTTTTTGAATAAAAGCACAATTTTAAATAAAAGAATCTTCTTTATTAGAAGTACTTTTTTTTATTAAAAGTACCTTTTTGAGCATTATGTCCTTTCTGTCCTTTTACATACTTCTATTAAATTGTATTCCATTTTCATAATTAAATACATACTTAAAAACTTTTCACTTAATTTGATTTGGTTCAATGAACTATTTTTGAAATATCGTGCAAATACAAATATTGCGTTTCAATTTTAATCAAACTATTTTATTACAACTTTCTTAGTTCCATTTATTTCCCTGCCATAAACACTGTGCATTGAACTATGTACATGTGCCCCACTTTACCGTTTGTTGTCAATATCCTTAATTTGTTTAATACTCAGTGAAAAGGTGATTTTATTGATGCAAATATGATATTTAAATTGATTAAAGTTTATTGTTCTTTGTTTGCCTGATGTTTTTAAATTAGAAGGAGTATAATTTATTGTACATACAATAAAACAAATTTCAATTTAAAAAATATACATTAAAAAATTAAAACACGTGAGTATTTAAAGCATATGTAAATATGTGATGTGCAAGTATAATTTAAGTTTTATAAAAAGGACATTGAATTCAAATTTTAGGATAACTGCTGGCAAAAAAAGTTATATTTTTTGTTGGCAAATCAAATGGAAATAATATTGTGTGACATGTTATTTTTATGCCCTTCGCCACAGGTGCAAAGGTTAAGTTTCTTATTCCGTTTGTTACTTCTACAATATTAATATCAAACCCAATTAAGCACATACATACATACATATATATTTATGTATGTACAAATATTATTTTTTACTTTAACCTTAAATGGTATAATGGCCGTTTTCTCAATGCATCGACAAACTGACTGTTACTAAATCTCTGCTAAAACGGCCAATTTCGCCAAGCTCAGTTTCAACTAATGAAGTTAAACTAAAAGTTCGTTTTAACTGAACTTGGTGAAATTGGCCGTTAGACTGATAAACTGGCCGTTTACGATTTTGGTTTTCTTAGCATACCGCCAAAAACGTTATTTGCAGTTGGCAACACCTTTCAAAATTGTGCATGCAAAAGTTGGGATTCAGCTGATTGAATTTATCCGTACAGTCAAATCCCGATAATTCGTACCCCGATAAATCGCAATTCCCGATAATTCGTAATAAACTATCGGTCCCTTGAAAAAATCTCATTAATTCGTAAAATTTCCATACATTTTGGTCCCCTCGCTAATTCGTATTTTTTTCAAATAAAATCTTCTTTACCTCTTATAAATCGTAATTGTTTGCTAACTACCACTTATAATTCGTAATAAAAACTACAGAAACATGGAAAAAAAGATTTTTTGTTAACCGCTACTTTTTTTTGCGTGGGTTTTTGCTCTTGTGTGTGTTTATTTTCTTAAGATCAGTTTGTTACATGAATCATTTTTATATATTTTATTTTTTACAGTTGTCTTTTATGTTTTTTTATAGTTTTAGTAAATAAATTGAAAAACCCCATTTATTCGTATTTATTTTATTTTAACGCCGTTAAATCGAAACCCCGCTAAATCGAAAACCCCTATAATTCGTAAGAAATGGCCGGTCGCTTGTGATTACGAATTATTCTACTGTACAAGAATATTTGACATTGAGAAATATAATTAGCCCGCAAGATTGACTTAACCTCAAACTGTAATTGATTCAAGAATTTCTAAGTTGGTTTAATCCCGAATTCGTACTTGAAATTATTCGAAAGTGAGATTGAAAGAAATTTCCATTGTTCAGAAATATAAAAAAATTTTGAGAAAAAGTGCTAAGACGTACTTTTAGTAAAAAGTATTTTTAGTAAAAATTACGTTTTAGTAAAAAGTACCTTTTAGTAAAAAGTAGCATTTGGTAAAAAGTACCTTTTAGTAAAAGTACCTCTTAGTAAAAAGAACCTTTTGGTTAAAAGTACCTTTTAGTACAAAGTACCTTTTAGTAAAAAGTACCATTTAGTAAAAAGTACCTTTTAGTAAAAAGTACCTTTTAGTAAAATGTACCTTTTAGTAAAAAGTACCTAGTCTAGTAAAAAGTTCATTTTTAGAAAACCACATTTTGAGGAAAATTCGTTATTTGGAGGAAAAAGTTCCTTTTTATTGAAAAGTAATAGATTAAATGATGTGTTAAATGTAGTGGTCCAACCGTAAAAAACGATGTTAATTGTGTCACACCTTAACGTAAAGTGTTTTGCCCAACTTAATTTGACAATTCTTTGTTTCAATGTTTAACAAATTCGACCATGTAGACCATCAAGCTTCGTCAATACGTCCAATGGTTGGTTGAACCGACACAAGTGAATGGTGACTTTACAAGGAAAATCATCTTCAGCGACGAGGCACACTTTTACCTCACTGGATTCGTTGCCAGTGGCCAGAATTTGAGAATACGAACCTGTACGATGGCTCTTATGTGCTAGAAGTTCAATGGCCGTGTTATCCCACGTCGTGGCGATCTTAATTGGCCGTCACGATCGTGTGATTTAAAACCGTTGGACTTCTTTCTTTGAGGAAATTTAAAAGAAAAAATGTACTTCAATAAGCCAAGAACAACAATTCAAGAGCTAAAGGATGAGGGTCATTGATAGTATGGACCATCGGATAGAGGTATGCCACCGAAGTCGTGGCGAGAATTTTGCCGACATTTTGTTTCACACATAATTGCCATAGATCCTTCTATCATAACAAACAATTTTAAGATAATTCTCTGAAAGCTTTTTTTTTATTTACAATTGGTTGAACCATTCTTTAGATACTTCTTTTAAAAAAAGTATATTTAAAAAAAACTAAATTTTTGGAAAAAGTCCTAGTCCTAGGAAAATGTCCCTGTTTAAAAAAAATCTTTCTTGGGAGAGAAAGCCTTTATTAAAGATCAGATATTTAAAAGACAAAATCGAAAAAACACGTTACAAATTTTAAGCATCTTAATCATAGTTTAAAATTCTCTGCAATTACATATTTTAAGGACAAAAAAAAACATTATCCAAAACTACAAATCCTAAATTCCACAATCTGTTCACTTTCAATTTTAAGTGGATTTAAATATAATTTTGCACTTTGTTTGTTTGTTTTTAGTACAACTTTTTTGTATAGAATGAGCAAATCAAAACAAAAAAAATACAAATTACTTTAACTGTAATTTAACTCTCTTTTATATCCTTCATGCGCTTCATTCTCTTTCGAAAACTCTCTGGTGAGAAAAGCCAACTGTGTCATATTTTGTAAGAACATTTATTTTTTTTATTTGTTGGGTTTTTATTTGTTTGCTGGTGTTTTAGAAAATTCACCACACATTTTAAAAGAAAATTGTAATGAAAATCACTGCCGAAAATTGTCTGTGGTGCATCGAACAAAAAGACGAAAACTAAAACAAAAAATAAATGAAAAACCAATTTTTGTCGATTAACTTTCTTTTATCTCGTTTGCCAAGCTGGCGACTATAAAAGGACTCCGCATCCTGTGCACAACTTTAGTCTAACGCAAGCAAACGCTAAAGTCAATTATTAATACGGATAACTAACGGAGAAAAACAAAAAGTGTTTTTGGAAATAAAAAAAAGGCTAAAATTATTGAAATAAGAAATTTTTTTAAAAAAAAAGAAACTAATAAATTTTTTGAAGAAATTTCAAAAAAAAAATTAAAAAAATTATTTATATTAAAAAAATTATAAAATATATAAATTATTATAAATTAAAAAAAAATTAAATATTTATGTGCTTTTAAAACTAATTTAATTCCTAATCGTATTAAATTTAATAAATTGTGCAATAAACAAAATTGTTGTTAATTTAAAAGTTTTTAATGAAAAAATTTAAAATTATAGAATTTTCAGTGTTTCGTAAAAATAAAAAAGTTTTTATTTTAATAGTAATCCTTCTACGCATACCTATTCTGAATATTTTGTGTTAAAAATTAACCAACTTTTTTTTAACTTTAATTAACCAATTCAAAACTTTGTTAATGAAAAGTTAAATTGAAAAAAACTTTTGCTGTATTTGTTCATTTGTTGAAATTGTAAGAGTTGAGGAATTTTTAAAATTGTTTTTCAGTTTTTTTTTTTTTGAATTATTAACAAATGTAGGAACACAATTGCACAAATTGTATGAACGTATTTACGTTGTCAAATAAAAAAGTAAATGTAGGAAAAGATAAACTCACTGTTAATTGTTGGTGTTTTGTTTAAGTTTTGATATTGTTACAAGTAGGACTTTGAGTGTTTATAATTCTTATTCGCTTTAAAGTTTTATTTGTATAATATTTTTAGCTTTTCTAAAATCTTAGGAAAAGGTTTCCTGATGAGCTGGCCTAAGCAACCAGTGAAATGCGCATAGAAGCTAGCTTTCCCTCAACAATAAATTTCAGTTTATTTATCAAATATGGAAAATTGGGAATTTAGCACGCCATACGGAAATCTTAATAGTAAATTTTGTATTCCCTAAAATAACTTTGAAAAAAGTGTTATATTGAATACAAAGGCACACAATATTTGTCGACATACTTAGAACGAATTCTATTTTATATGCCGGTTACGGCCGTATTGTCATAGAAAAAGAAAAAATTTTAAAAACTTCAAATTAAATAATTTTTGGGTTTTCAATTGGAATATTTGAAAACAAATAAAAGGAGGAAAAAACAAACAACAATTTTAATAAATTTGGATTTTCTTCACCCCTATTATGAAAGTCGACGGCACAGGAACAGTTATTATTTTTTCTGAGTCGTTATTGACAATAATCGATTACTATTGACAGTCATTTGATATTTTCTAAGGCGCTTTTATGTCGATGTCTAGTAGATTGATCTCTGTTTTAGTCGACAGGAAATTTTGCAACTACTCAAATAAGTTTAAAAAAAATTGGGAATTAAACACGACAAACCAAATCTTGTTAATTAAAAATTTTGTATCCCCCAAAATTACTTTAATAATAAACTAGCCTCAAAAAACTGAACTGGCAACTTGCTTTATTTTTTGATTTTCTTGCGAAAACAATTAAGCAAGTAGGTTTTGTTTTTATTTTGTTTTTTCTTAACATAATTACAACTACCATTAACGTTGTGAGAATTCCAACCAATTTTAGTGTGAAATCTAAGAAAAGATAAACTCACTGTTTATTGTTGTTGTTTTTGTTTAAGCTTTGATATTGTTACAAATAAAACTGGTGCTTATAATTCTTATTCGCTTAACACTTTATTTTTATAATATCTTTCGTTTTTCTAAAATCTTTGGATGAAGTTTTCTGATGATCTGCAGCCGAATTCCGTAATTCGCCAAAGCTAAATCTCTATAGCTAAAAATCTGAAAAGTTGATTTAACGATTTTTGGCTACGAATGCAATTCTATAACGTGCATTGCTAAATTTGGCAATGACTTAACAATTTAATTCGCCGCAATTTAAATTTTTAAATTTTGTATTCTCTTAGGCATTTTAGCTATCGAGATTTAGCTTTAGCTAAGCGAATTACAGAATACGGATGCTAAAGTAACCAGCAAAATGCGCATTGGAATAGATTATTCCATCAACAATAAATTTCAGTGTTCTTATCAAGAATAAAAGTTGGGAATTAAGCACGACAAACAAAATCTTATTAATTGAAAATTTTGTATTCCCAAAAATTTCTTTGATAATAGTAAAAGAAATTTTAAATAGAATGTAAACATAATAAAAATGCAAATCTAAAAGAAGTTATGGGCACAAATTTAATTAGTAAACTCGATGCAAAAATTGCGAAAATTCGGAAAAGTTTGCTAAAATAGCAAAAATTTTTAATGTAAGACTTTTGAATCCAAATTTTTAATATTTTTAATTACGCTAAATTTCATCATAATTAATTTTCATTAAATTATTTTTATGACTTTTGCCTCAAAGAGCAACAAAACTGAGCAAAGATTGCGAAAATTCGGAAAAGTTTGCAAAAGGAGCGAAAATTTGCCAATTGAAAGTATTCACACGAAATATCAGGATTGTTTTAAGTCACAAAACTCGACCAAGCAGTTATCGTTTACTAACATCTTTGGCTTTTCTAGAATTTTTTGGGAAAATATTTTCTGATGATCTGGCCTAAGCAACCAGTAAAATGCGCACAGAAACTAGCTTTTCCCTAAGCAATAAACTTCAGTGTTTTTATCAAGAATAAAAATTGGGAATTAGGCACGTCAAACAAACTCTTATTAATTAAAACATTGTATTCCAAAAAATAGCTTTGATAATGAATTTTAATATGAATAAATAACATTACTCATATCGTCATAAGTCAAAAGTATAATGAAGTGGTATTTATTTCATTTGAATATATTGTATACTCAACTCGTAGGAGAAGAACTAAATTTCCTTTTTCTGTTATGTTGTGTGTAATTTTTTGTGACTTTAATTTTCTTTAAAACTAATATTTTTCAGTTATGACGATGTTGCAGCAAAAGAGCGATATATGAAAACTTCACATATGAATTGTTCTGTTTACTCACGCCTCATGGACGAGGATATTCAAAAATTTTTATTCCTCACCCTCATGAATAGCAGCAAATTTTGTAAACGTTCACACTCGCTCATGACTGAAAATGAGTTAACGTTTCGGTACTCTGATTCTGACTCACTTGAAAATTTCTGACAAAATTTTATTTTAACCAAAAATCAACAAAAGTGTAAAAATAAAGCTTTTTGTATATTTTTACCAAATCAAATTAATCTTTAATAATTTTCTTGGTGGTGTTAACTTTACGTACTTTAGAGAACCTGCAAATAATTAGCTAAGATTTAACGAACTTTGTGTAGTTTGTATAATTTTGGCACAAAATCAAATATCTTTAAGATCTTCGGAACTCAAATATCATTAATAAAAACATTATAGAAGACTGAATATTTAAACAAGTAAGAAAGTATAGTCGGTCAAGCCCGACCATATGATACCCAGCACCACAGTACTTAAAAACACATCATGCTTATGTGTCCATATAAATATGGATTTCTCTTTGTATAAAAACTTCATTAAAATCGGTTTGAAAGTTTGTGAGAGGCAGAAATTGCCCCCTTCATCCCCTTGTGGTCCTATTTTTGAAAAACTGTATAGCTTATGTGTCCATATAGATATGGATCTACCTATGTTTTAAATTTCATTAAAATCGGTTTGAGAGACAAAAATTGCCCTTATCACCCTTGTGGTCCTATTTTTTTAAAACTGTATAGCTTATGTGTCCATATAGATATGGATCTATCCATGTTTTAAATTTCATTAAAATCGGTTTGATAGTTTTTGAGAGGAAGAAATTTCCCCCTAAATTCCCTCGTGGTCCTTGTGCCAATTAGAACCTATGTCCCAAATTTTATCAAATTATCTCTTAAATTGCGACCTGTACTTTGCGCACAAGGTTACATGGACAGCCAGCCAGCCTGCCAGCCAGCCGGACGGACATCGTTAGTTCGACTCAGAAAGTGATTCTGAGTCGATCGGTATACTTTAAGGTGGGTCTAGGACCAATATTTTAAGGCGTTACAAACATCAGCACAAATGCATAATACCCTCTCCACTATTGTGGTGTGGGTATAAAAAGTCTAAAGCAATTATTCCAACAGCTGAGAAAAAAAACCAAGCTGTGTTTGTTCCGGTTTAAATGAAAGCTCTAAGCCAGCTGTTTGAAAAATAATACTAAATATCGCTCCTTAGTGTTAGGTTCGGTAGATTTGTGGAAAACACAAACGCTAATAGTGTTTGTGTAGAAAATCATAAAAAAAATTAACGTTTTCCTGTTTGTAAACTTTCGAACACAAAAATAATACTGTTTTTATCCCACTCAACAAAAGATGAGAACATTTAATTCCGTTTAGTTTTTTTTTTTTAAACCACAAACTTCTTTGTGTGTTAGGTTCGGTTCATTAATATTCGTTGCTTTTGGCTGAAAAAAACCAAAATTTTTTTACAAAAAAAAAATACACATACAAAAAAAAACAAAAAGCCAGCAAAATAATTTTACACAAACAACACATATACACTAAAATTGTTTGTGTTCATTTCTTTATCAATGTAAAAAAAAGAAACGTTATAGTACATTAAAATACAATGTTTGTTTACAGTATCACTACAATTGTTCTGTTTTTAACGAAGAACAGAACCCTATAAAATAGTTATGAACGGTATTAAGGGTTGTGTTCGTCTACACAATCACTTTTAATAAAAGCTTAAAGAACAAATTTGCTATGAAAATTGTCCTTAATAAACGTTTGTAAAATTTAATAAGCGTTTATGAATACGAGGGAAAAAAATAGATACCGTTCTTGGGTGTGTGAACCGAACGCTAAATAATGTACACTGCTCCAAACTCTTTTCGGACTGCAGTGTCGGGTAAATAACTTTCCTTTGACTATATTCAAGAGTGATACGCATTACTTTTTTCCAACATTTTCCTAGTTTTTACTTTTTAAAATTAGAGTTTCCCGAGAAATCCAAGGAAAAATATTTTTAAAAAATCACAGTAATTTTTGTAAAACTCACCTAATTGAGTCTTCTTAGATCACTTTTGATGATTAAAAACTGATTTATTAGTAAAGCGATTGAAAAAGGATTCGTATAAGATGGATTCATGTGTTGAAATATTGATTTCTAAATGTGACTGAGTTCCACGACATCATAATACTTTACAGTCAAATTCAAAAATGTATCAAAGAGTTTAACTAAGCACAGTTTTCTTACTGTGTACGCATCGATAACTTTTTTGGTGCACTTTGGGGCAGATAACATTGTAAAATTCCATACGATTGGATTGTAGAATGCGTTTAAAAATGCGAGTTGCTTTGCAACTGACATTTTGAAACTCACCCTGTTTCGAATGTAAAACGGATTTATAACTAAAGCGATTGGAAAAGGATTCACATTTGATTCAATCATTTGCTCATAAACAAGTCAGAAAATTGTATCACAAATGATTTGAGGTGATTCATCGGCCATTTCACATTGAATTCCGATTATGCGGTTATTTTGCTCGTGTGGCAGAAACCTAACAGATGCAATTATGATACAAAATGCTTGCTGGGATTTAAAATCAATAATTTTGTTTATTTTTACTTAAAAATGTTTTCCCCGAAAACCTCTTAAAATTTCTTTGAAATTGGGAACAATTGTTTTGAAGTTTTTTTATTCAAAATAAATTTTTCTGATATTTTTGAAAATTTCTTCAAAAAAATTCTTCTTCTGTCATCCTTCTCTCCTGCTTTAGCATTGATCCTCTATTATGCTTCTGTATCTAACACTGTTATTGGTTTCTCGGGTGATGTCACACCACCCAGTAAAAACTTCGCCTACAAAATAATGTGTTGAGTAATCAGAAAAACATAAGAGCACTACTTACAATTCAACTGAAAGAACCAATGAATTTTACATGGGATATCCCAAATTGAACGCATTCAAAAGTAATTATTATTTTTTTACCTACATACATCCAGAAAAAAGTAGTTGTAGAAGTTGTTATAGATGAAGTTATAGAAGAAAGCTACTAAATAATGAGTTAAAGAAGCTATTCATTTTGAAAAAGTAAGCGAAGTTTTTACTGGGCAGTTGATATTTGCTAAATTTAGCTCATCGTCGATAGTTCTTCTCCATATCTAAGCGGGGCACCAGGACGCCGAATACCTTGTAAATTCCACCTTAATGCTTACCGTGCTATATTCGGTCATGGTCTTTTAAGTTAACTGCCCATCCAGCGTAATTTTTCCTCTCTAATTTTTATTAGTGCTGGCCTTTAAGTTATTCGAATCCACAGGATTATGTTTCTTATACGTTTGGGCCACAACTCCCAGAGAAAAAACATGTTTAAATATGGTCACCTCCAACAAAACTATATTTAAAGAAAATTTTAAACATATTATGTTTTATATAACAATATTATTGTCACTGACAACCATATAATGGTTAAATTAGTCGTCCATCAAGAAGCAACAACCACATTATGGTTGCCTCCGATCATGTTATGGTTGATGATTACTTAATGTAGGATGACTCTTGAAATAAAACACTTTGATTCAATGACCAGATTCAACTGCCACAACTTTATTTAAAAATCCTCCTTAAATACTATTTTTCACTTATATAAACTAAAGAATGCCATATTATATTCCTTATTTACTAAAATGGTACAATGTTTACAGAGAAATTCTTAAAAACTTAAAAACGTTACACAAAACTTAAACTATATGAAAACCAATAAGTCGTAACAAAAACAGAGAAATTCTTATAAACTAAAAATCATTACACAATACTAAAACTATATGAAAAACAATAAGTGGTTACAAAAACACAAGACATTGAGTCGTTACAAAAACAAAAGACATTGAGTCGTTACAAAAACAAAAGACAATGAGTTGTTACAAAAACAAAAGAGAACAAACATACGTTACAAACAGTACACAGCTTAGAACCAATGGGCAATGATGTACATTGTATGCAAGCTTATCAATTATGAGAACAGAGAGCAGGCAACAAGAGTGTGTGTGTAAAAGAAAACTATTTGGGACGTGATCATTAGAATCATGACTGAGTAGTAAGACTGTTCTGAGAACCATGTGAGAGAGCTGAATGTGTATGGTGTGACTGAGAATTATAAATTGAGAAACATTGTATGTTGAGTGAAGAGATTGGCTGTTAAAATATTATGTCAGCGAGAATAAGAAAATAAGCCCGTCGCGTGTATAATAAAAAAAAGACGTTACATACTAAACGGTAAACTATTAATAAAAAACTAATGAAAAAGACGTTACAAAGTGTTTATATGTATGAACGGAGTGCTGCCCAGAAAACGCTGCAACGGAACTTTCGTGTACACAACAAAAGTTCGTTACATAAATAATTAATGACTTAAGACTAAAAACATACAGAGAGTATATACACAAAAGCAAAAATACGTTACAGTAGCATCATTCGTACGCCACAGCAGACTAGCAGAAAAAGTAATAAAGAGACATAGCATAGACCATTGGAGGGAAATCATACAGAGGGAACACAAAATATTACCACAACTCGGCCGTCCTGACCACGAGATCTCCTGATCTCGGTAGCAAGAATAAAAATTTATCCAATATTCACGCCCTTTAACCAAGGTCTGAGATTGCCTACAGCCCAAACACCCCTGTAAGGTACCCTTGACTGTTGAAAACCTTCGACGTCCTCCAAAACATACCTGTCATTCCGCAACACCTTAGCTATTCTATAGGGACCCCTAAATTTGGGTATTAACTTCCTAGACACACCTGCTTGTGAGTCAAAGTTCTTCACCATTACATAATCATCCTCAGCGTACTTTGTTGGCGCTCGCCTTTTTCGGTCGACATACTGCTTATTATAATCCTGCATCTGATCCTGTTTTAATTGAGCATCACTACGTATCCTCGTAATATCAGTCCTTTCCGGCTCCTCTGATATATTCTCGAGTTCTTCCCTTACAGAATCCAAAACGGTACCCCTTTGGATTAGACCAAATAACATTCTACTAGGATATTCATTGATCGTCCTATGTAATGTGTTGTTTATGCTATACTCGACCTTTTCAATCACATTATCCCAATGTATTCCCCTGCCAGGATCAACAAGTTTCGCAATCATAGGCTTCAATGTTCTATTTACACGCTCCACCTGTCCATTTGCCTGAGGAGAACCCGTGGCTATCTTAACATGTCGAATATCATTTTCCCTCAAAAACTCACCAAAATCATTCGATGTGAAACAACTTCCCCTATCCGATATAATGATCCTAGGACGACTATACGATCTAAAATAATCCCTCAGAGAAACGATGGCTTCCGCCGAACTCGTAGTTCTAGTAGGATAAAGCCTGACGAATTTAGTGAAAGCATCAATGACGACTAATAAATGCTTCTTCGACCTTCCATTGTCCACTGGTCCGAAATGGTCAATATGGACCACCTCAAATGGAACATTACCCTTTGGAATACTATGCAGAAATCCCTCCTGTTTGCCACCATTTGGGGAAAATGCTATACACTTCAAACAGTTGCTCACATGGTCCTTCGCCTTTTCCCGGATACTCGGGAACCAGTATGATTTGGAGATAATGTCCGTCATTTTTTCTACACCAATATGGCCCATCTCGTTGTGGTATTTATATAATACGTGGTTTTCCATATCCTTAGGGACACAAAACAGCAAGGAGTTGTTATCCTTCTTCCTGTAAATTACTCCATTTCTCATTTCATATAGCTTGTCATCCGACTTTTGCAGCAATTCTTTTAGTTTAACCAGTTTTTCGTCCCTTCCCTGGCATATCACGAGATTTTCCTCAAACGTGTTGGACTCCAAGACCAGTATGTTAGTGCAACGACTTAGTGCATCAACGTGCTGCATCCTGACTCCAGTTCGGTGTTCAAGGGTATAGTCATAATTTTGTAACTCCAAGGCCCACCTTGCTATCCTGGGATTTAGCTCCTTTTTACTCAATGTAAGTGTCAGAGAATTGCAGTCTGTAAGTATCTTGAACGATTTTCCCTGAAGGTAGATCCTAAAACGTTTCAACGCATAGATAATTGCGAGCGTTTCCAACTCAAAGCTGTGGTATCTTGACTCAACCTCAGTAGTCCGTTTGGAGAAATAAAACACTGGATGCATTTTGCCGTCCGATTTTCTTTGCATAAGAATTGCACCAAAACCTATTGAACTGGCATCGCAATGAAGTTCCGTAGTATCCCTGGGGTCGTACAACGCCAAAACAGGCGCTTCTATCAACATTTCCTTGAGACGCTCAAAAGAATTTAGCTGCTCCTCACCAAACATAAACTTCAAATCCTTTCGGGTAAGATCATACAACGGCTTCGCTATGACAGAAAAGTCCTTAACAAACCTACGGAAATATGAGCAAAGACCCAAAAAACTTTGGACATCGTGTCGTTTTCTGGGAATTGGAAAGTCCCTTATTGTCCGGAGTCCTGTCTCATCCGCTCGAATTCCATCACCATTAATCGTATAACCCAAATACTTCACACTGGATTGCAAAAACTCGCACTTATCTAATCTCAATTCTAACTTATTTCCTACCAAACGCCTAAAAACCTCATGCAGAATTTCCATATGTGCCTCCATATTATCCGTAGCTATCATGATATCATCAAGGTAAATAATAAGTTTATCATCCCGTACCATATCCGAAAATATTCTGTTTACGAACCTCTGAAATACCGATGGAGAATTCCTCAAACCGAAGGGCATCCTCAAAAACTCAAATTGTCCCAACGGTGTCACAAACGAAGTAAATTTCACAGATTCTTCATGCATATATACATGAAAAAATCCGTTTTTCAAATCAAGTTTCGTAAAAAGATTCTTATTAGCTAGCCGGTCCAACAAGTCGTCGATTAACGGGATCGGATAATTATCCCTAGCAGTTACCTTATTCAACCTCCTATAATCTACACACATTCTTAACTCACCGGTTTTCTTTTTGACCAACACAATAGGTGAAGCAAACTCTGAACCACTAGCCCGTATGTATCCCCTGGCCAAATACTCGTCCAATAGTTTCTGCAGCTCTGATTTCTCCGCGTATGACAGGCGTCTAGGTGGGCAGTGGAAGGGTTTCGCGTCATCCAATGTCAGTTTCATCTCACACTTGACCTCTGGTTCCCTAGGGCGCACCGGTTTAACATAAAGGTCCTCAAAAATTCTATGAAAATTCCTCCTATCACCTAACCCTATCTTATCTCCCACATTATAGCTCACCTCATTCCCATCAAAATATTCGATAGCCATTATACCATTCTCAAAATTATTCTCAGAGTCACCATCATCCACTAACACACCATTTTCCAACTCAGAAACAATTTTAAATTTACAAGCTCTCATAAAATCTCTACCTAACACCGCTTGTATACCCATTGATTCGTCCGGTACTACATATAAATTAAAAAGATATTTTTCTTCATTTATAATGATATGACAAAATATGGTTCCAAGAACCCTCAATTTACTTTTATTTAGTCCACAATAAGAAACATAAACATTTTTATTAAATCTTATATTATCTGGCACACACGATTTTTTGACAAAACTTATTGGGCTTCCCGAATCTATTAGGCATTCTAAAATAACAGAATTATCTAAATTACTTACAGTATTACCAACATAAAACGTAAATATTCTTACGAAATTGTCATCTTCCACAGCATGAACAGCTTTCTTCCTTTCAGGGCAGGCAGCAACACGATGTTCTGAGCTTCCACATGCGTAGCAAGAACCAAGCTGGTGTTTGGGCTTCTTGCACTCACCAGCGTAATGACCCAAAGAGTTGCAATTAAAGCATCTGATGTCATCTTTTTTACGCTTTACTGGAACCTTTAGCTCAATTCTTGAGAGAGCCCGCTGAAGCTGCATTTTGTCGCCAAAGTTTTGCATAGTAGCTTGCGTTCTAAGTTGGGGATCTGGTATTCCCTCAATAATAGAATCAATCAGGTCCTCTTCATCCATGTTTATTTGGTTTGCAAGTACGAGCTTATCGTTGAAATATTCCTGGAACTTCTCGCCACATACCCATTTGCGGCTCTCGAATTTTTTCCGTAAAATCAGTTTACTTTCTTTAGCGCCGAAAAACTCATGCATTTGCTTTAGGAGGTTGCCAGGACTCTCAGTTATTAAACACGGTCTTGATTGTAACCATGAAAGAGCTTTTCCTTTAAGTTTGCTTATCAATATGGCTCGATACATGGTCTCGTCAATGTGATAAGCGCCGGCGATATTAGCAAGTTGAGCAGACCAAACTTCAAAATTTGAAGAACCATCATATTCAGGAAGGACATCTTTTACAATATTTATATAAGGGTTGTACTGATGGTTGACATAAGCATCAGTAAAGCATCTGGATTGTTGGGATTTTTCCAAATCCTTTTCTTTCTTTAGAAGCTCGTTCTCTTTTAAAAGTAAGGCTCGTTCGAGCTTTAATAACTCAACCTCTCTGGAAATGGCTTCATCCTCATCGTTGTCATCTGGCTTATTATCCACATTAACGGTTGGGCAGATTCCTCTTTCTTCAGCTGGTATATCATTTAGACGAGCAATCAAAGTATTTTTCGTTCCACTTGTTGGTAGACCCAGTTTTCTTAACCACTCCTTCAACTCATACACAGAGTAATCACCGCCACTTATTTCCATTGTGTAAAGGATTTTCTTTTAATATTAATAATTTTCTTATTATTAAAATTTGTAGGAACAGTTAATTGCTTGTTGAGAAATATTTTACTTTTTTCTATAGAATCCTTGAACTATTAAATTAATTTACACAATGTTTTTTCACAGTCTTAGTTTTCCAATAATCTCATATTACTTAAATTTAATATCAGAGGCGTATAATGTTTTGAAAGTTTTCTTTTTTTTTTTCTTCCTTACTTAAATTCAGGGAATTACGTTTTTTTTTCAATTGAAACAAAATTAGACACAAAATTTTCAGTTTATATAATTTATTTTAATATAAATTGTTTTTACATTGGTGGAAAAAAAATTCGAGTTTTTTTTTTAGCTCTAAATTTTTAATTTTAATAGCACACAATGCCCTTTTTATAAAAGTTATTAGAAAAAAAAAATTTATTTGTACAGCAGAAAATTTCACTAATTTTCCTTTTATTAAACTGAACACTCTTTTTTTATCAAACTGAACACTCTTTTTTTCTAAACACTCTTTTTTTCTAAACACTCATTTTTCACTTTTAAATATTTTTGTTCTGATCGCACTTCTGAAATTGTAGGATGACTCTTGAAATAAAACACTTTGATTCAATGACCAGATTCAACTGCCACAACTTTATTTAAAAATCCTCCTTAAATACTATTTTTCACTTATATAAACTAAAGAATGCCATATTATATTCCTTATTTACTAAAATGGTACAATGTTTACAGAGAAATTCTTAAAAACTTAAAAACGTTACACAAAACTTAAACTATATGAAAACCAATAAGTCGTAACAAAAACAGAGAAATTCTTATAAACTAAAAATCATTACACAATACTAAAACTATATGAAAAACAATAAGTGGTTACAAAAACACAAGACATTGAGTCGTTACAAAAACAAAAGACATTGAGTCGTTACAAAAACAAAAGACAATGAGTTGTTACAAAAACAAAAGAGAACAAACATACGTTACAAACAGTACACAGCTTAGAACCAATGGGCAATGATGTACATTGTATGCAAGCTTATCAATTATGAGAACAGAGAGCAGGCAACAAGAGTGTGTGTGTAAAAGAAAACTATTTGGGACGTGATCATTAGAATCATGACTGAGTAGTAAGACTGTTCTGAGAACCATGTGAGAGAGCTGAATGTGTATGGTGTGACTGAGAATTATAAATTGAGAAACATTGTATGTTGAGTGAAGAGATTGGCTGTTAAAATATTATGTCAGCGAGAATAAGAAAATAAGCCCGTCGCGTGTATAATAAAAAAAAGACGTTACATACTAAACGGTAAACTATTAATAAAAAACTAATGAAAAAGACGTTACAAAGTGTTTATATGTATGAACGGAGTGCTGCCCAGAAAACGCTGCAACGGAACTTTCGTGTACACAACAAAAGTTCGTTACATAAATAATTAATGACTTAAGACTAAAAACATACAGAGAGTATATACACAAAAGCAAAAATACGTTACAGTAGCATCATTCGTACGCCACAGCAGACTAGCAGAAAAAGTAATAAAGAGACATAGCATAGACCATTGGAGGGAAATCATACAGAGGGAACACAAAATATTACCACATTAAATATGTTAAAAACTTAAAATAGCATGGTTGTTTTTCAACCATAGCATGTTGCTCTTAGAAAAAAGGAAAACACTATTCATTATTTGAAAACAAATTATTGTCATATTTAACCGTAACATGTTTAGAGGCAACCATTTCATGATGGACGGCTAATTTAACAATAATATGGTTGTCGGTGACAATAATATAGTTATATTAAACATAATCACCCCTATCGAGAAAAACAAGTGGAATTTTTGTTCCCATAAAATTTTCATCCCTCGAAGGGCAAAAAGCAATCGTGAATCTCATGTGAAAAATTTTTCACGCTTTCAGTTTAAGTGAATGCAAAAAAAGAAGAAGGATTAGAAAAAATTAAAAATCAATGAAATTTTTGTTTAAAAATATACACTTATGCCTAATAAATCACTGATGGTTTAAACGCTGGTTTAGTTGAACTAAACTTGAATTTATATGTAGTTTAAACTCATCAACCATAAATCAGTGTAACATGTGGCAGCACTACGACAAATGTTGGCAAATTCATATGATTTGTACTGGTAGTTTAAACGCCCAATTTCATGCGTTTAAAGATGGTTTATATGTTTAATGATTTATAGATTTGTTGGTTTAAACACATTTTAAACCAAAAAGAGGGTTTAACTTGCTCTGATTTTTTAGCCCTTACATATTTTAAAGAAAAGTTAAAATTATTAAGCTAAATAATTAGTATTCGAGGAATAGGTTGATTACAACGTTAGTTTTTTACAATTTTTTAAATTTTATGTAGTAAAATATTTTCCAAAATTCTGCCACCACGTCGTTTACAAGTCCGGCGGCAATCAACCTGTTGTTTTACATTTTGTTGACCAATATATCGGTTTGTGCCTTATTAACGGATCTAGCCCTCAATATTCGATTCAAAGGAGGAACTACTAACAAACATGATCTATTCCCTAGCAAAAATAAAGTGAGAAAATCTAAGGGAAACGTGAACAAATTACGAGGGAAAAAACTTTTCACGACAAGGGGAATTTATTCCCGTGAATGACATTTTTTTCATGGGAGTTGTTCATGGTCGCAAATATGTGAAAAAGGGAAAAATTACTAGGGAAAAATTATTCCCAATAGGGGTGAATAGGTTTAAAATTTTCTTTAAAAATAGTTTTGTTGGAGGTGACCATATTTAAACATGTTTTTTCTCTACGCGAACACACGTCCATGTTATGTCTAAGGAATTTGTTAATAAACGTTTGTATTTTTTTAATGCGTTTCCAAGTTTCGCTTTCTTAGTATAATTAGGTTTAGATTAAAGTTTGGAATCAACATTAGGTGCGTTTGAGTACTTTTACAGTAAAATGCAGTAAATGAGCAAATTGAAAAATTTTCTCTCACAAAAAGCTGTTGTCCAAAAAAGTACGCGAACGCAAATTTTGTAAAAATTCATAAAATAAAGGTAACAGCTGATGACAAATACTTGAAGTGTTGAAAAATGTTTACACTTTTGACTACTTAACTCTTTTTTTTATTGGTACTCGATTAAATACTTTTTATAACACAAACATTTTTTTTAAATACAAAAAAAATATTTTATGTAATCTTTCATATTTGTTTGTTTTTTATTTTATTTGATGTTACTAATTTGTGGCGTGTTAATTTATTCAAAAGAACAAGAATAATTTTTTGCTATTGATAACTTAAGTACCCAAGTACTTAACACTTTTACAACTCTAAAAAATTAACATAACAAAAAAGTTTCAAATGTTGGTATTTAGCCAAATAAATGCTTCACTAACAAGTTTAATGAATTAACATGTATTCAATTTTTGTTTTTGTTTATTTTTTATTTCAACTTTTCTTTTATTGACCAATTTTTTCACAATTTGTAAGCATTTTGTTTGTTACTTTTGTTTGTTTACCTTTTGAAACATACATATGTTTTTTTGTTTTACTAAATTTTACTGCAAAAATTTCTGCAGTAAAAATTTGTAAATACTCAGATAAGAACTGTCACTTTTTGCTCTCAATTTGTGTTCTCATTTACTGCATTTTGTGTACTCGAACGCAGCTATTTTAAAATGGCTTTAACATTTATATTTGCCGTATACGCAATTATATTTAAATTTAAATAGAATCAAGTATACGCCATCAAGTGTAAGGAAAAACTAGATCTTTTATGTTGGTGTTAAATGAATTTTATAAAACGATTTATTTTGTATAAATCGCAATCTTCTTAATACAGCTGCTTATACAATGGAAAGAAAAATATATGTAGCTTTTTTATAATGAGTTTCCATTTGGAAATCATTCAATCGATTTATATTTAAGACATACTTTCTTTTAAAATCTCTTGCTTCTAGCAATCATTTATTACTGTCAACTTTTTTTTTATTAACATTTTATTGAATCAGATTTGGCAAAGATTGAAGTTTTAACAGTGATGCACATGACTGCAATAAAAATTATTTTATTCAATTTAAACTATTTGCTATTACTTGTTAAATTTTTGCCCAAACTGACCGAAAAATTTATCTGTAAATATGATTAAATCAACTGTATCGATGATGTCTTTTTGTCTTTCGTTGCTGGAAAAAAGTTTTGTTTGGTTTTATAAAGACGGCTGCAATAAAACTTGTATACGCATTTTTATGTTGCCAACAAAATTTAATCAATTAGTTTAAATTTTATCTCATGGCTGCATGAGTTTTGTCGATACTTTTATAACTTTCACTGCAAAAAAAAAAAAAAATTAAAATTATTTTGGGCTTTGTTATTAGAGTAATGTATAATAAAAGTTTCACTTTGCACACGCATAGTGGTGCAAAATGGAAGAAAGTGATAGTAAATAAAAACGGTAGTTTTCAAGACTGATAGAACTTTAAGGGTTAGCAGTCACCCGAAATTGACATTCAAAATGAAACCAATTAATTTTAAGTCTAAAGCTGGGATCACACGATTGCCGCAATGCACCAATTTTCATACTTTTTAATACCCCAATCGTGTGACTGCACAACCAATTGGCTCATGTACCAATCAAGGACAATATTGTGCTTACTTTTACCAATCAAATGCAACCCTGGTGCGGCAATCGTGTGACTGTTTTCTATGCAACCGCGCGTCAA
The DNA here is from genome assembly GCA_963931875.1 of Pollenia griseotomentosa. Lineage (NCBI taxonomy): Eukaryota > Metazoa > Arthropoda > Insecta > Diptera > Polleniidae > Pollenia > Pollenia griseotomentosa. Next base: position 167,810,501 of record OZ007562.1, on the reverse strand, counting down.
TAAAAATAACAAAAATGCACCAATATTTATTGTGTTCTTGTGCGGCAATCAAACAACACAATACGCACCAATATTTGCCTTTTTTTTAATAAATTTACTTTTTTGTGTTTCTTTTAGTAGGTAATGAAGATAAATATTTATTTATTTATTATGCATTTAAATTTTTTTTAATTATTGTTGCTACATATTACCAAAATATGTATGTATGTATGTTCACAAGCATATTTAGCTGTTCAGTGCGAATATTTTTATTTAAGTTTCTAAGCGAACCTTAACATACGAAATTGTTGAACAGACTTAATTTTTGGAATTTCTTAAAAAATTTAAATAAAAATATTCAACAAAAATTTGTTTAAGTACATAGTATATATATAATACATATTTAATTTTATTTAATTAATAACAAACCAACAAGAACTTTCAATTAAATAAAAAAGCTACCACAACAGCTGTTTTCGCAGTTGTCAAGTAAGAACAATCGTGTGACTGTGCTGCGGCAATTGTTGTAACCATTTCGCTTTGCACCAACTAGCGGCAATTAAATTTGTTTAAAACAGGGCAATCGTGTGATTTCAGAATATTTTATTGGTCCAATTTCATTATTGTGCGTCAATAAAGCACAATAAAAATTGTGTCATATTGGTGCATTTGCGGCAATCGTGTGATCCCAGCTTAATGAATGGATTCACCGTGGAACAAACTGTACCAAATTGACTTTAAAAATCAACCATAAATGCGAGCAACTATTAGGCAATTGTTAGGCTTATTTTTGGCTTAAATTGCCGCATATAGAGCGAGAAATATCCACAACAGACCCTAAAACATCCATTGCATCCAGAAAAATGCATTGGTTGGTATGATTTTCACGAATCATCAAACCTTTAGGAAAAATGCCAGAACTCGCGTTAGGGAGATCGTAGACGCACCATGATTAATGATATTCTGTTTAAATATATGGATGACCGAATGATCCGAGCGAGCTGAGGTTTTAACAGGATGGCGTGATATGCCATACAGATTCTGCGAGCATATTTCCAAAAGTAGGGGTGCTAAGGTAGCTGTAGCTCCTCAACAGTATATAACAGGTTTTCCAATAAGGACTTGACAACTTTTATTATATAAAACGCAAACCATTGGAGATATTTCCAAAACTTTATGATCGACTTGAAACACAATCAAAACATTTATGAAAGGAACTCGACTTCGTTCACATGACCACCGCGGGCTAGTCGCCAGCGTTCGATTCGTTAAACCCAATTTTCGATGACTCGGTCACACATTTCTGCCGTAACGGCCGCCATTTCGCGTTCAATGTTAGCTCTGAGTTCATCCAACGCCGTCGGATTGTTGCCATAGACCAATGATTTGGTGTAGAATCAAAGAAAAAAGTCTAGAGGAGTTAAATCACACCAACGAGGCGGCCAATTGACTAGTCCATTTCTTGAGATAACACGCTCACCAAACTTACTCTTCAATAAATCGATTGTAAAGTGTGCTGTGTGGCTTGTGGTACCGTCCTGTTAAACCACATGTCGTCCAATTGCATGTTTTCTAATTCGGGCAATAAAGGCGCGATTTCACATTCACAGTAACGTAATGATCGTTATTGTCGACGAAAAAATATGGCCCAATGATGCCGCCGGCATGCAAACCGCACCAAACAGTTATTTTTTGTGGATGAAGTGGTGATTCATGAAGCACATGTGAACTATCCCCAAACCAATAACGTATAGTTTGCTTATTGACGAACCCATTAAGCCAAAAATGGGTTTCGTCACTGAAGATGATTTTGCGGTGAAATTCATCATCTTGGCGCATCTTTTCCATAGCCCAATCGGAGAACGTACGTCGCGTCAAATGGTCCATCGGCTTCAATTCTTGAGTCAGCTTGACCTTGTATGGGCTTGAACCAAGATCTTTACGCAAAATTCGCCACAAAATGGTTTTGGCGGTGCCTAGTTCTTGAGAACGCTACGGACGCCTAAACGGCAGCGATATTTTCGTCACTTCAACTAACCCGTTGTCTCACTGGCACGGCACCATGAAACAATGAATATGTAGACTCAAATTTTTGCACTAAATTTGTTATTGCTTGTCTACTAAGGCGAGAATAACGACCGAAAATTTGAGTTAACGCTCTTAAAGTTGCGGTCACCGACTCCGAATTTTTGTAGTACATTTTTATAATTTGCATACGTTGTTCGTTCATGTACTGTACCGTGATGAAAATGTTTAGTTTACTGATAAAAAGGAAAGTAACAGTTAGATTATCAGTGAAGTAGTGGGTTCACAAATTAAATTCAAAATTGTCAAGTACCTATTGGAAAACCCTATACATATTCCTCTAACTCCCACTGGATCTTAGGGCGCCAATAACAGCTTTTCTCCATTTGACCCGGTTTTGAGCAATAGACCTAAGTTCATTGCAAGATATTCCCTGTTGCTTCATTTCGGATCCCGTCGAACGTCTCGATGTTGTGCGTGGCCTGCCGCTTTTTCTACCATCTTTGTTGTTGTCGTTTTGACGGAGGGTGTGTCCTATCCACTGCCACTTTCGTTTACGTATCTCGGTTGAAATAGCTTGTATTTGGTTTGTCTTTGCTGGCAACTCGGCATTTGATATCATTCTAGACCGAAATATGTGTAATATTCTTCTTAAGCAGCGGTTTATAAAAGTTTGGAGTCTTCTTGTAATGTCGTTTTTAACCTTCCAGGTTGTACACCCATATAGGAGCACCGACTAAACATTTGCCTTGAAAATTCTTAGCTTTGTGGATTGGCTGGATTTATTTCTTTGCCAGATTGGGGCTAGTATGCCAAAAGATGATCTGGTCTTGTTTATTCTAGCGACTACATCGAGTTCGGTTCCTCCATTTGCAGTGTTCTTGCATCGTAGATAGCAGAATTGGTCACTTGTCTCAAATGTTTGGTTATAGATGGGCAATTGGAATACTTAGTGTTTTTGTTTTGGCTGCATTTATTTTTAGCCCTGTGTATTGCAGTTCTTCCTGAAGCTTTATATTTGTTTGCTTTAGATCATAAAGTTTGTGTGAGAGTAAGCAGCTCTTCAACAAGCGGCGAGTGAATAATCATGCCGCATTATGCACTCAAATTGCTACCTTTGTGTGTTAATGGCTCTCACATTCAGGGCGGTTGGTAAACACATTGTTTGTCACCCAGTGGTTAAGATTCACCATGAGATAAAGTCATATGGAAGGTGCTTATGTAAACCTTGCCCCATCTGACGTCTAAAGTCATGCAATTTGCCACCTGTCGCTTATTTCCTGTGGGATTACGTGAAGTTTAAACTGATCAACCAGCATTAGTTCACGTCCTGGAGGCCAACATTGTTTGTGTTAATCGTGACATACGGCCAGAAATGCTCGAAAATGTGACCCAAATTGGACGTTCACGATGCGATAAATGATATGCCCCAAAATCATTTTCAAATGTTAATTGTGTTCAACTTTCGAATATAAAAAATTTTGTTTTTTAAAATTAAATTGTTTATATTATTTTTTACAATTTTAAGTTCAATCAGCCTGAAAAAACACCCTTTTAGAACTTCTATACATGATTTATAGGCCATGGTTGTAAAAAGCATTTTCTATCCAACATGACTCTCTGCAATGTTTGCCTACGTTTATTAAAAGAATGCAATAGGGGGCGCATTTAAATGCAAATACTTGTTTTTAACGCAAGCGACGCCGGTCTTTTTCACTACAACAGGCTATTGAAGTTGTAACATTTAATAAATAAAAAAATTTTTTTGAATATACTTGTTATGCTTAAAGCAGCATTGTCAATGTGCAAAGTCGGCGTTCCATGTTAATCGGCTTTTGTTCATATCGATGGTCACTTCGCAACGGATTTTTTAACACTTTTTAGAATCAACAGCTACCAGGTGTCGACGTATGCACATCTATCGCACAGGATTTCCAATATTTTCAAACTCAAGGAAATGCTGCTTTGTTTATTCTCAATGAATTTAGTTAAAAACATCAAAAACCCCTGAAAACATTGACACGTTTTTGTTATATTGGATTCTCTTTTGGAAAGTTTATGGATGTTGTTATAAAACATTCCCTAGGGCTTTTTTTGTACGCTTTAAAATAGACATCGGTTGTTTTATTGGCGAGTGCACAGTGGGTAGCGAATGAACAAAAAAATTAAAAAAAAAAAATTAAGACTTTTTTTCCATTTTAAGAATTTTTATGATTTTAGCAGTTTTTTTAAATCTTTACATTTTATTTTGTTAAATTAGATTTCTTTTTGATCCAACCAATTTGTTTTTTATAATTTTTGGTTTATACATTTTTCTTTTTTTACGCTCAAAAAATGTACAGTTGGTTTTTCTGTAAGTCCTCGTCCATATTATAGAGCATTTGCTGCAAGGCAGTTGAGTTTGATATTGAAAGGGGGAATACGAATGGAAAAGTGTACTTTGTTTTGTGTTTTGTGAGTTTGTTATTGCGAGGAAGACGAAGAAAGAGAGAAGGTACACAATATACTTAAGTGCTGCAAAACAAATGTTTCATTCTATGGACACGAATGCAGTTTCAAAAGAGAATTGAAGAAAGTTTTTGCAGCAATTATTTCATAATGAAGACAAGGACGATATAAGAAATATTGAAGAAAATATTTTCTTTAAGATTTTTTTAATATAAAAGTTTCTTTTTCCGATTTCGTTAGTTTTTTAATTGAAATTTATATTTCTCGATAAATATTTTTTAATCAAACATTCAACTACTTACCCACAAATCACAGCATAATCTCATCATGTAAATTGCGTTAACTAAGTCCTGGATGAGTGATAACATTATCTGAAATATTTAAATGGTTTAAAAGATTATTTTTTTTTTTAAATAATGGCGTTAAAATTTAAAGTAATCAAATATAAATTAATATGAAACAAAAACCCTTTAACTTTTAAACAACTTAAATAAAAAAACAAAAGTGCTATATTCGGTGCTATATTCTCTGGCGGGAATCGAACCCGCAACCTCGGCGCTGATAGACTAGCTCGCTACCAGCTAGCCTACCGAGGCACTCCCCTTCACCATGGTGCGATAAGAAATCAGGGTTATATAAAATAGTTCTTAAGATATAAATATGTGTCAAGCCAATTTCACCCATCCAGCCCGCATATTGGCGGACGTTGTTTTCCGTTCGTATTGATTACCTCCAGATATACAGAAATCTTTATTGTCTTTGTGCGGGATGTGCCACGCCCCCTTCTCCAATTCCACTCATATTTTAAGTGAGATTGCGTATTGCAGGCCCAGCTATGTGCACCAAATTCGGACAATTTATCTCTAACCGTTCTTTAGACATAAATAAATCTTTGTTGTGCCACGCCCACTTATCAAATACAGTCCACATTTTGCCGGTTGTTGTGTACTGTTGACCAAGATGCTTGCACCTGATTTCGAAACTTTGCACAGAGAAAACAGATTCGTGATCACAATCGAATTTGGCGCCCATCGAATTTCGTCGGTAGCATGTACTATCACACAATTCTGTTCCAATTACTGAAAATTTCGTTGCTTTGCATAATAGTTTTGATATCAACATTTGAATTTAAGTACACTATCAGTCATAACAACAGATATTGTTAGTTGTAAGTATAATTATTAGAAACAAAATTGTGCTTATACCCGAATATATAATAGCTGCAACTGAATTAACACATAATTGGTGTTCATAACAAGAGATTTGATTGTCGTTATCAATATATTTTTATAAACCGGTCAAATGTAGCCCATAAGGGGCAATTACTTGTCCAAAGGTAATCCCAATGAATGGAAAAATGGCTTATTTTACAGTACGATGTCCTAGGGCAGGACCATATAACCCAGCTTGCATTACAAAGGAGAAGTCTTAAAACTACTCCCTGGTATACTCCAGAGGATTAGTTTTGAAATCATTTCAAAACGAAAACTCTGTGGTTTTCATGGGCAACCGCGTATGTCTTTAAATCAAATTTTTCAGTAGAGCCGAAAAACCATTCTAGATCAAACTTTGTGCTAGGTATTGCACTTTTTAAACTTTTTTATTACGTTAAAAAATCGGTATTGATCCATCTTTTTTCAAAAATTTTTAGAAAAATGTAAAGAGCGTTTAAAATTTGGCAATTTGGCATCAACAGCTCAAATTCTGAAAAAATAGACATACGCGGTTGCCCATGAAAACCACAGAACTTCTCGTTAAAAAACGAAGACATGTCGTTTCACTGCAAACTCTTTTTAATAATGACATGGTCCATACTTGCACTACATTGGACCAGCCTAGGATCAAAATGGATCAAGTAGTCCAATATAATTTGCAGGTATAAAAAAATAATACATACATACATACATATGTACGTGTATATGTTCATACCTATAAGAATACGTAAATTACTTACTCCTATTTATTAAGTTTTTCCACATTTTCCATTTTTGACCGCAAAGATATTTTTTAAATATAAAATTAAAAATTATTTTAATCTATCAAATGTTTTGACAGAAAATTTAGTAAGCAATTGGGGCTTTTAACTATTTTTTGGTTGTGAATTCCGAATAATTATATTATCATTTGTTGTACTCGAATTGAAACTAATCCAACAATCAATAATTAGCTGCAATAAATGAATAAACATTTATATTACAAAATTTATTGACGAAAGCAAATTATTGATTGCAATGACCAATATTCAGTATTGCCCCATATTAAATTCGGTTATGATTCTAACCATTCGTACTAATTTTTAGAACTAAATTAAATTAGTTATCATAACAAAAAAAAGAATTGAAGGAATCATATTTCAGTTAGAATAACGTTTTAATAATCAAGAGAATTAAAAATCATTTAGAACTATGCATTTTTAATAGTTGCAATAATAAATCATGTTACTTGATCAATATTTTATTACTGCAACCGTTTCCCAACCAATTTGTATTCTGTGTGTGGCTCTTGCTGTTTGCCAGACACAGAAATCTATAATGCCTTTGTACGGGAGCTGTCACGCCCACTTCCCTTATACCGCCCACAATTTGTCGGATGTTGTCTATTGATAACAAAGATGCTTTTTCCCAACTTGGAAACTAGAGGTCTGGCCTTTAGAGAGGTGGTGTACTGATCAGATATAAACAAATCTATTTTATGCCACGCCCTCCTCTCTACTCTCGCTAACAATTTGTAGGATTTTATATATTGATAGCCAAGATGCTTTTGCATTGTTTCTAATTTAGAAAATTTTGTTCCGTGCCGTTCTTCAGATATAGAAAGAAAAAAAAACAACAAGGGATTAATGGGTAAAATTAGGGGTTTTCGTGGTTTTTGCTTATATCTCAGCCTTTTGTGGACTGATCAGGCTGAATTTCAATAGCAAAGTTGAACGAAGCCTATGTGACACAAAAATATACCAACCAAGTCCCCATGATATATGGGGTCTTCGGAAACCCCATTTCAACAGGCAGACGCCGAGGCGGACATTGTTTAATCAACTTTTCTCCTCATAAGAAACCAGGATATATATACATACTTTATAGGGTCTTAGATCAAAATTGTAATTAATTAGAAATGGAACGACAAACTTATATATACCGTTTCCACCTGTGGTAAAGAGTATAACAAATCTATATATATAAAAAGAAGTGTACACTTTGATGTCACCACTAACTGCGAAAACGGGTCGACCCGTTTCAACCAAAATTTAAGGGTAGGTTGGGGATAGTCTGTAGATGGTTTATGTGAAGCTTGCATGAAATCGGCCCAGTAGTTTCGGAGATATGGCATTTAAATTTCCCTATATATTCCCATACAAATATCAACAAAATTCCCCCCATTTTCGAATTACATTCGAAACAGCTTGACCGATTTTTATGATTTTAATATGTGTGTGTATTGGGTAGGCATTGGAATAAGTCGTAAAGTATATTTCATATCGCTAGAGGGCGTTAAATAGGGCAAGAGGGGTAAAAGATCCCCCTTAATACATCTTCTTCACTAATCAACCGGTTTTCTTAAAACATACAGGCACTGACACATCTGAGAGGAAAAAGGTAATAGGGCAAGAGGGGCAAATGCTCCCCCTCTCTATGTCTTCTTAACTATTTAATCGATTTTCTTGAAATTTTGAAGGCAAATAGTGTAACATCTATAGCCTATACTTTTTATTAGGGAGCGAAATAGGGCAAGAGGGGTAAAAGCTTCCCTTCCCCAATCTTCTAAGCTAATCAACCGGTTTTCTTAAAATTTGACATGCAAACACTATTACATCTGAAAGAAAATATCGAATAGGGTGTGAAATAGGGCAAGTGGGTAAAAGCTCCCCCACCCTATATCTTCTTAATAATTAACCGATTTTCTTGAAATTTCGCCGGTAAGTAGTGTTACAGCTGGAAAGAACTATAGCCTATATTTTTTTTACTTAGGGCGTGAAATAAGGCAAGAGGGGTACAAGCTCCCCCTCTCTATATCCTATTAACTATTCAACCAATTTTCTTTAAATTTGGCAGGAAAATAGTGTTACATAAACTAAAGGCTATAAATTTTAACATTTACGGCGTAAAAAAAAGAAAAAAAGGGTAAAAGCACCCCCTCCTATACCTACTTAATTAATTAACCGATTCTTTTGAAAAGTTTATGTATTTTTTTTTTTAATTTTTCTCCGGTTATTCTACTTCGGCTATGCAGTGGTACACGATTGGTCGGTAAAAAAATTTATGAAAAACGTTATCGAAGCTACCATTTTGAGTGGTAAATTCCAAAACGAAAATGTTTTGCTGCCACGAATTTCGATGATTGCCACAGATATCCCAATTGAATTCAAACGCTTTTAATTTTCTAATAGATTAGCATTTGCAATGACAATCAATAAGTCGCAAATCCAAAAGATGTATGTTTGCGGCTTAGATTTGGGCACACCATGTTTTTCACACGGGCAATTATACGTGGCATGTTCTCGAATCGGCAAGCCATCGAGCTTATTTGTATTGGCTAAAGAAGGACTGACAAAAAATATCGTACACGCAATTGCTCTTCGTAGTGAAATTTGATTATCTCTGTTTGATTTTCATACTTCACTTACATCACTTTTTTATCTTAAACTTTTGAATATGTAACGAACAGAAATAAAGAAATAAATAGCTTTTTTTCATCGTCGATCATGGTATTATTGCTTTATTACTCTTTCTTTCGCTAAAAATAAATTATATGGCAAAACATCGTTTGCCGGGACAGCTAGTAAAGTATATGTTTGGGCGATTTAAATAAAGCAAATATGTAACAGCAAATTTGATTGAAAAACAAAAATTTATTTGCAATGTTAACAGATAAGTTTTATTTTGCAAATGAAATCATGTGCAATTTTTTTTTTACAAAACAAAAACTCATTCTAGGAATTTGTTTAAAAAAAATTATACAAATCTTAAAGCATATTTCCAGGAATCTTTATGTGTACATAAATGTTATTTGAAAGTATGCATTAAATTGTACAATTTTACAAAGATTTCAATATCGTCAAAGCATTTTTTTAAACTGGGAAAACATTTTAATGCCACTTTTTGTATTTACTATTTACAATAATACAAATAAATATATATTTATAAAATGTTTACAATAAAACCACTTATTTAACAATGAATACCTAAATGTATGCCTTGTATTTTTTTTTTTTAATAAATACACTACCAAAATACTTATCGCACTTGTTCAAAAATACTGTATTAACTCGAAATTTTCAGTAGAAGCAAAACATTTTTTAATCTTCTATATATACAAAAATGAAAAATTTTTGTGTGTTTGTTTGTTTGTTTTTTGGCTTATAGACTCCTAAACTACTAAACAGATTTTGCTGAAACTTTTACAGTAACATCACGTGAGCCCTAAAAAAGGGGCAGGGGAATTGGTACCCCCCATAGGATGCCAATATTAAATATCGCATATTTTAAGAGCCGCTGCACGCATTTTGTTGAACTTTTGGTAGTAGTATCTTCTGAGAGGTACCCCCATAGGACGCCAATGTTTAATATCGCATATCTTAAGAGCTGTTATAGTGAGAAAGTTCAAACTTTGCAGAAGTCACTCTTATGGTATACTACACTTTTGAAATTAAAAAAATTAAGCGGGTAGGCGCAGGTGGAAATACCTCCCATAGGATGCATATATTAAATATCTCTCAACTGAAGAACTATTAAAGGGAGAGTCTTCAAACGTGGTTAAAGCAGTGTAGCGAAGACCACCGGGTTAAGCTATTTTACATAAAGGCATATGGAAAAGAATTTAAAAATTTAAATTTAAAAACCGTTTTATTACCAAAAAGTAGACATAATAACACGATATTTTTACAGTAGTTGGATATGAATATGTACTACCTACGTGTCGATTTTTCCCAAAAAGTAAAAAAAACCAAAAATTTTGAGTTAATACACTATTGTTAAACAAGTGCGGTATCTGTGCCAATATAGAAAAGTAGCTTCTGTCGAATATTTTACTTTAGAGTGACCCTCAGTTTTATTGAAGTTTTATTCAAGGAGCTTTTCGCTTCAATAGCTTCAATAGAGGCTTAAAGTAAATGTTAAAAAAAAATTGTTTATGTAAAAGACTTTACACCTTTCTACTTGTGATAACTGAATTTTGTCTTATATCGACTTAACCTACTTTTCCATATGACCGACTACAGTATTTTACAGTGACATGTCATAGTGTAAGATATATTATGGAAGATTAAAATGTTTTGTTTGCAATATAGTAATACTTTCATTTATATTAATTTTTAAATATGTAGATTCTCAGATACCAATTTAATTCTAAAGAGTATTTTGAAAAACGACAGAACTTGAAATTGACAAAAAAAAGTTTTATTATCAAAAGGTTTACATGCATTTACAACATTTGAAAATGATTTCCTGCACATGAGCACCGTGCTTGTTCTTGTCGAAGGGCATTTTGGACGTCCAATTTTGGGCCTCTTTTGCGCTCATTGCTGGCCGCATGTCATGAATAACATAAATAATCTTGGCCTTTAAGGCTTTAATTGTTGCAGGCTTAAGAGCATAAGCTTCACGTAATTCAACAGGACAAAATCGACAGTTGGCAAAACGCATAACCTTGACGGTCAATAAAAACATGCCTTTTGATATTGATAAGCCAATGGTTGCGATTGCCGTATGGCACGTAGCTTCATCCTGTTAAAACCACATCTTGGCTGGATCAATGTCATTTATATCTATACGATCTCCAGTGACCTTAACGCAAGCTTTGGCTTTGTTTTTGACGAAATAAGGTCCAATGAAGCGAATAAAAAACATGAAGTTTTCTTGATGTAATGGAGTCTGTAAGGCTTTCAAGTCTATCTGAAATTGTGGAGAGGGTATCATGCATTTGTGCTGATGCGTGTAACCCCTTTAAATATTGGTCTTAGCTAGACCAACCTTAAAGTATGCCGATCAGTTCAGAATCACTTGTTGAGTCGATATAACTAGTATGTCCTTCCATCTGGCTGGCTATAACCTGTACCCGTGTGTGCAAAGTACAGGGCGCAGTTTTGGAGATAATTTGATGAAATTTGGTACATAGGTTTAAATTGTCACAAGGACCAAGCCTGCCCCTAATGGGGCGAATCTGTCCATAATTTCATATAGTCTTTGTGGCCACTATCAAACCAATTTTAATGAAATCTAAAACATAGATTGATCTCTATTCATTTTGCCAAATAAGCTATCCTTTTTTCAAAACTAGGACCACAAGGGAAGATAGAGGCGATTTTTGCCTCTCAAAAACTATCAAATCGATTTTAATGATATTTAAAACATAGATAGGTCCATATTTATATGGACACATAAGCTATGCATTTTATGAAACTAGGACCACGAGGGGAGATAGGGTCAATTCCGGCCTCTCCGAAACTATCTAACAAATTTAAATGATCAATCTATCAAGAAAACCTTTGAAAGATTGAACTCTATTCATATATCCGCATTAACTATACGTTTTTCAAAACTAGGACCACGAGGGGAGATAAAGGCAAATCTGCCTCTCTGAGTTTCAGATTTAAATGTAATTTAAAAATTTAAAACATTTGTTGTTAAATACTGTGGTGCAGGGTATCAAATGGTCGTGCTTAACCGACTCAACTTTCTTAATTTTTTTTTTTGTTAACCACTTTAAAGTATTTATTCTCTTTATGTGTTTATGCAAACGTTTTGCTACGTCCGAAACATGAATTTCCAAATCACATACAAATATTTCTTTTTTTTTTAATTTTACCACTCAAAATCTAAACACTTTAGCAGCAATAGTCTTTATAAAAATTAAAACTTAAACAAATAAAGAATTTCTGTTGTCTGGAATGTTACAAAATAATATCTAAAATAAAATAAAATATTCCAAAAAATTGTTTAATTTATAAAACAAACAGGCCAAAATACTCATGAAAAACAAAGAATATGTACATAAATTAAATATTAAAATAAATTAAATCGTGCTGAAAGTAAACTTTCGAAATAATAAATAAATAAAAAAAATTTTAAAATATACAAGACAAATGTAATAGAAAAAAAAAGTTATTTAAACTTAAATGTATTCTTAAAGTTTTTTTCTAAGCCAACAAATCTAATGAATTGACTTAAAAATAGAAAACGAAAGTGAACAAAACTTAACAACTTCTTTTTAAAAATAAAAGTCAGAAATAAAGTTCATTAAATTGAAAAAAACAACGTATGTTCACGTTAAATTCTAATATGAAAAATTCCTCAAAACGTGATGTTTTTGTAAGACCAATTCATTGTTTAATAAACGGTTGCGCTCGTGGTGCTGAACTAACGGTCACAGCTCCCTTCAAATTACCAACACAGTGGACACGAATTTTACGCATGACGCCAGTACCGAAAATAATCATTGATGACTTTTTGCAGGTAATGTAACCCACTCTGGTATTTTTTTACTCCTTCTACAAAAGCACTTACATATTTAAAAATTTTTTGCGTTTAAATTTCATTATTTTAATTTTTTTGAATAAATTAAATGCAGAATAGCATGACTAAAAATTTCAACTGGAAAAGTTTTATTTATTGATGCGTGTGTGGAAATTAGGAAAATTTATTTTCAAACATTTTTTATGGCTTGAGCGTATAAGTGTTTGTTATATAGTGTTTGTGTAGAAAAAGAAATAACTTTTCTTTGTTTGTGATCTTCGAACACAAAAATAGTACTGTACCTATCGAACTCAGATGAAAACATTAAATTGCGTTGTTTTTTTCAACACAAACTTCGTTGTGTTCGGTTCAGCATATAAATTGTTCTTAGCACCCTTTTGGCTGGTATAAAAAAACCAAAAATTTTTTGCAAATATAAATCAAAAAACCAGCAACTAAATTTTACACAAACAAAGCATGTGCACAAAACTCTCACAAGCTGTTCATGCTGTGGTCGTTGCTAAAATTTTTTGTTTGCTCATTTCTTTATCAACGTAAAAAAGGAACATTATATAACATTAAAATATAATGTATGTCTACAGAACCACTACAATTGTTCTGTTTTATAACAAAGAACAGAACACTATATAATGTTCGTTAATTTCTTGAAAATAGTTACGAAAGATAATAAGGGTTGTGTTCGTATACACAACCACTAAAAAAATAGATATCGTTTCTAGGTATGTGAGTCGTACGCTCAATTATGTTCTGTTTATGGCAACTAAACTGAAGTTGTGTAGCGAAATTAGGCAACGCCGCTGATGTTAAAATATAAAAAAAGTATAGTATTGCGGTTATTTTGTTGAACTGTTCATAGTTTTTTTTAATCCAAATTTGATATTTTAATTAGGATAAAGTTCATCAAATTTAATTTTCATTAAATTATTTTTATGAAGAAAGGAATTTTACAACATGAAATTCATTAAAATTTTTCTTTTTATAAAATAAGAAAAAAAATCTTGACTGATTTCGCTGCTGGCAACACAACTGAAGTTCAGTTGCCATCCGTAATCGACCCATAAAACTGACTTTTCGATTGAAATGAAACGAAAATGCCATATATTTAAACAAAAAGCTGTTTTTCTCACTAAACTGTGTCTGTAACTTTTTTTGACGAGTACTAGCTGTCACGTAAGGAAATTACTCGCCAATTTACAGAAAAAGTTTGTCTGTAAAATTTCCTTGAGAAAGTTCCCGCTTTGAACTGTCAAAAACACTCACAAATAAAAACGGGGCGAAAAACCATTTTAACAATAAAAAACATATTAAAAATGTTAAATGATAAGAATAATAATAATAATATTTTGTTCTTGACAAATTTTTTCATTGTTGATTTATTTTGCTTGTAAAATTTTTATAGAAAATACGAATGTTTTCAAAGCTCGTTTGCAAACCACAAACATTTAAGTCGTACTTTACATTATTTGGTATAGCCGACGGTTGTATTTTCGCTGCCGTCGTTGAAAAATTTTCAATTTTTGTAAATTTTGGTCGACAATGTCACATCGGCTTCGGGTGCAATGTTATGACGTTAATAACGTCACGACGTAATCTCTTTTGATAGTTTTTGACATTAGTTCCACACAGCTTTGTCTCACTTTTCGAGAAACGATGGAATATTTTGTTTCACATCTTTTCGATGCGAGAAGTTCTCACTAATACTACAGAACATGGGTACTGGAATTGAAAAACAACTAGAACCGAAATAGAGCATAGCTTTAACTAACTAACTGGGGTACGCTCACGGCTTTCAGGGTCCATACTAATGAGATAGTTTTTTTCCTTCTCCTTAGTAACTCCCCAAAAACACTCTAAAAGCACTCCCTAAGTTTGTTTCTTAACAAAGTTATAAAAAAAATTTATTCTTAATACACAGTTATATATGGCAACAGGACCGACAGACAAAAAACAACAACAAAGGTAGCCTCTTCCGTCTGACTGAATTATAACCACGAAGTCAACCGAAGAGAGCCGCCGTATCAAGCAAACTGATGAGAGTAACTATACAGTCTAATAAAATATGTTGACGATTCGACCCACAACAGGAAAACATTAGGCGATGGGGTATAACCTCTTATCTCTTCGTAAACTTTACTTATCTGGCGAGAGTATAGCCCGCACTCAACTTAATAAGTAAAATGTTTTTATAATTTTATATACTTTATACACTTATAACCAGGGCAAGTTTAAAATGGTACTAAAAATAGTTAAAAGTTAAAGTTAGTATAAAAAGTGGCACGAAAAATGGCACAAAATGGCAAAACTGGCAACAAAAAACATGTTGTTAATTAAGAAACATTTACTTTATTAAGTTTTGATTGCATAGTACAATAACATGTTTCTTCAAATTATCAAAAAATAAATGATCAGCTGTTATCGCATAAAATTAATAAATCGCAATTAATTATTTGAACGCTTATAGTTCAGATGGAAAAAGGTTTTCAACAAATTCATCCGTCTCAATTTCATTTAAATATATAGGGTTATCCATTTAAAAAGTAAACGCCTTATGCAAAAAAAGTTCAAGTTCGTTTTAACAAAAATCATAAAAATCTCTATGTAAACTATCGACGCATTTGACCAGAACATTTCTATTTATGTACAAGTAACTGTAACTGTGTTTATCCAATCAAAAAGTTTAAAAAACGATTTCAAGGACAAAACATTTACTGGCTAAAAAAAAAATAATAAAATTCATATGATACAAATTTCAACAAAAATTTCAAACAGAAATACATTTGAAATACTTTCAACGAAAAATATTTGCACTATGGACTAAAATTAAAATAAAATAAAAAAAAATATCTTAAATATCTAAACAAGCGTTACATAAAACGGACCAACAAAAGTAGTTAAATTAACAAATTCTTAGTTAAAATCTGGACAACATTCGCATTCGAATTAATTTAGTTGAATTTATAAAATCACTCCTGAAATATTCAAATTGTCGGTGGAGAGTATTAAAGATTCGGCACAGCCGAATATAACACTCTCTAAAAATCATGCACTGATGAGTTTCCCTGTACGAGTGTTGTTAGTTGGTATTTCAAGGTAGTTATATGTATCTCGCTTGTTTTATTTAAAGTTTGCTAATTTATATGAAAAACTTATGTATATTATTATTGTTTATCTTTGTTTGCAGGCCGCAGAAGCAGGAAATTTGGATGATTTTAAACGACTGTATCAGGCCGACAATACACGTTTGTCTCTTCAAGATGGAAAAGGACGAACGGCTGCTCATCAGGCAGCAGCCCGCAATAGAGTTAATATTTTACGTTACATACGAGATCAAAATGGAGGTAATTTAAAATTTCAGCAATTATTTAAAATTTTCCACAAATCAATTTTTGAAAATGTTGGTTATTTTTTTCCATTTTGTTTCCTAGATTTTAATATCAGGGACAATGCTGGCAATACCCCTTTACACATGGCCGTTGAATTCGATTCATACGATGCCTTGGACTTTTTGCTCTCAATGTAAGTGTGAATTTGTGTTAAATTTTTCTTTTATGTTGTCGTTTTGGTTTTACACCTGTGTGTTTGTGAATTTGTAGTCACTTTCCAAGGGTGGCAAAAGTATTCATTAGTTGGACCAGTTTGTGGCAATGTTCGTTACCACTTGTGAAATGTCACTGTCGCTATTAAATGGCCTTTATATTCTTTATTGTGACTACAAATTAAATTGCCAATTTGCTTTCGTTCTTTTCCACAACTACTTCTTTCTTCGCCTTTGTTTTACTTCATTTTGTAATATATGCATTTAAATTTTTTTGTTCAGAGGCATAACAGTGATAAACTGTATGAATGAATAAACAGATCAGATAAACGAAGTGATTCTTTTTATTTTTTTTTTTTTTTTTTTTTAACTCGGCTTCAGAAATATTTATTTGATGACCAGGTTTTGAAACGTGTGTGCATATATTTATTTCAATATATTAAAGACTTCCCAGTTTCCAAGTTTAAATGGGAGGCCCCCATTTAAACGTAATCGTTTTTTCTACAAAGCACATATTTTGTAAATAAAAACATTTACATATAGCACAAGTAGAAGCCTTATATTCGGCTATGCCGAACCTCCTATGCCCTTTAGCATAGCATTGAACAGCCGATTGTTGTCTAGATCATACGGTATCTTTAAAAAATCCCCATTTATATGGTGCTTAGTAAAATAATAGGTTTGGACCCAGACGCTTAATATAATGAGCAGTTATTTTAGCGCGTAATCCATATGGTGCCAGAAGGACAGAAAAGGTCTTAGCTACGATAGCTAATACTTTAACTGCCTGTTCATTTATTTCCGAACGAAAACTTCGTTCGCTTAACTTACATTTAAAACCATAAGTCATATAAGCCATAAGTTTATTTATATTTTAAGTATGTTTCACAATAAGCATTCAGAAAAACGCATATACACATATATCTTTTAATAATTCCCTTATTTGATATTTTCTTTCCTCTCTCCTTCCCAGACCCGTTGACACCAGCATACTAAATGAAAAGAAACAGGCTCCTGTACACTTAGCAACCGAATTAAATAAAGTCAAGTCCTTGAGAGTGATGGGTAAATATCGTAACAACATTGATATACAGCAGGGAGGAGAACATGGAAGGACCGCTTTACACTTAGCAGCCATTTATGATCACGAAGAATGTGCCAGAATCTTGGTATGCAAGACGGTATTTTAAAAATTTTCCTTATTTAAATATTTATTTGCAAAGCACTTATTTTTTTTTTTTAACATTACAAAAGTAAACACGTTAAAAATAATTGAAATTTTTTTAAATGTTTTTGTGTCTATCAAAATGACGACGGTAATATGGATAAGAAAAAAAAAAGAAATGAACAATACCATAGCATAAAAACAAAAAGATGATAAAATTGGATGTTGTAATCGCATAAGGATAAGTGTTATGAAAATTTCACACACATACATTAAATATTTGTCATTCATTATGTATAAACATTAACACATACCCAAGAATATTTATGAAGATTTAAAGGATTTAAGAATCTCACGTTTTTATTTCGAGCCAAAATATGTACGATCACAGATTACGGCCCATTTTCCCAGATGACGTATATTTACCAGGATATAAGCGATTTAAGAACTTAAAAAAATTTTTCATTATACTCTTTAACAAATGTATTAACTATTCCTTATCAAAACAAAAGTAGAACGGATCTAAAAATGAACAACAACTAAACAATAACTGAACTAGAACTGAACTAGAACTGACCTAGAGCTGAACTAGAACTGAACTAGAACTGAACTAGAACTAAACTAGAACCGAACTAGTACTGAACTAGAACTGTACTTGAGCTGAACTAGAACTGAACTATACCTGAACTAGAACTGAATTGAAAATTTTATAACATTATGAATAAATGAATAAGAAAAAAAAAAAAAAAAACTAGAACTGAACTAGAACTGATCTAGAACTGAGCTAGAACTGAACTTGAACTGAACTAGAACTGAACTAGAACTGAACTAGAGCTGAACTAGAATTGAACTAGAACTGAACTAGAACTGAACTAGAACTGAACTAGAACTGAACTAAACTAGAACTATACTAGAACTGAACTAGAGCTAAACTAGAACTGAACTAGAAATGAGCACGAACTGATCTAGAACTGAAAAAGAACTCAACTAGAGCTCAACTAGAACTGAACTGGAACTGAACTTAACTAGAAATGAGCTGAACTAAAAATGAACTAAACTAGGACTCAACTACAACTCAACTAGAACTAAATAAGATCTAAACTGGAACTGAACTTATTCTCAACTAGATCTAAACAAAAACTGAACGAGATCTAAACATTAACTGAACTAGATCTGGACTATTAAAATAAATTTGAACCAGTACTAGAACCGAGCTAGAACTAAACCTTAAAAATTTATTTAGTTTTTACGATTAAAGATTTTCTTGAATTGTTCTCCAAAAAAAACCTGGAGGTCATTATTCTGTTTTAATACAAAACTGCAGATTATTTTGTGCAATACCATTAAAACTGCGTTATAAAATGTTACAACACAATTAATCCAAAAAAAAAAAAAAAAAAAATACAACTAGAAAGAAAACTGTAGTTTTTAGTAATCTCAAACTGAAAATAATTGAATTGCCTTATTTAATTGACGTATTATCTTAATATGTAATGAAAAAAATCAAATTTCGCCGGAAAAATTCGAATTTCAGACTACGTTAAACTTAATCCACATCTAAAAACTCGGGCTTAATGTGTTAGAAAAAACTGTAGACATTTTTATGTTGATCTAGTTTTATGAAAATATTTAAAAATTCATAACTTTCGCTTTTTTACAATCCCTCTCTCTCTCTCTCTTCTTGTCGTTTTTATAAAACAAAACAATTTTAATTTTTAATTCTGATAAACATTTAACACTCCTTATTCAGCAGTTATTTATTTTGCTTGTTTGTATTTTTCGTTTTTCAACCATTATTAATTTTTTATTGAAAATTTTTAACTCAAACAAAAATTATGTACATAAGGGTGGGTCAATTTGTTTCGGGCGAAAAAAGTGGCAGGGGGTATAGCAGAAACATAAGCTGCGGAAAATTCTAGAAAGATGTTCTGAAAAAAACATTGCTTGAAAATCAAAATGGAGCCTCCGATTTTTCACGAGAATATTTTTATAAAAATGTTAACATACCGGTTTTTGTCATGATAATTTTAAACAAAAATCAAATTTTAGCAAATTATTATTTCATTATAATCAATAAAATTCTTAGTTTAAACTAAAATGATAATAAATTTAACTTAAATAAACTAATCAGAACACAAAACGTGGAAAACGTGTTATTTGCAAACATAAACAAAACTTTGACAGCAGACTTGACAAAAAATACTAGAGCAAGAAATTGTCATCTGTCGTAGTAATGCCACCTGCTTATTTCATCGTGGTTTTTTTGAGCTTTTATTTTGTTTTCAGTAAAAATTCCTAGTCTAGGTTTATACGCTTCAACTTATGCTGCTCAATTCCTTTTTAAAGTTGCCAATAATCACACACAGCAGTCAGTTTCAACTTTTTCGGTAATAAATGTTCAAAACAACAAAAATTTTATACACAGCGAATCAAAGAGAAAAAAATTTAAATGCAGCCATCTTTTTGCATGTACCTACAAAACACAAGGTGTGCTGACAAGTACAAGCATCTCCTACCAACCCCTTTCTTGTCTCTGCTATAAAATCAAAAGTTGAGCATCAAAACTTGAAGCGTGTAAATATAGACTTTTTACAATTCAAGGAAAATTGCATTTTAGGTGAAGTGAATTCGCCTTTAGAAAACATTAATTATCATAAATTATTTTTGGGTAAAAAGTTAATTACAATGAGCGTGAGAATGCGTATAAAAAATAAAACGGAAAAGTGAATCAATTATAATTTAAATAACATTAAGAACAACATTTGGAAGCAAGTTGAAAATAAATGCATTTCTCAATTTGAGAATAATTTCCCCTTTTTGTTAGAAATGCTATGATTTTCAAAGGATTTTTAAATTATTATCAAACGTATATCGTTTGAGAAAAGACTTTATTTCAAAACATTTTCAGTGGGGCTTCATTTTTAAAAACTTTTGCGAAAGTGATAGAGAGAACCAAATTGACATTTAGCTTTCGTATCGAAATTTAATTCGCATTGCAATAGAGAGTAGCCGCTCTAATGTATTGCATTAACTCAAATGTCCCAAAACATTTTTGGAAACTGTCGACCAAAATTAGCGATTTTGCTAACAAAAAAAGCGATTACTTGATAAACGCTTAATGACCTTACTAGCCGTTTACGTAATATGCCACATTGTCATTTTATTTACTGAAGAAAAATACATTTTAAGCTGTTAATTGCAATTTATTACTTGAAATAGTTTTTTGCTTCTTCTGTAAAGTTTTCAAAATTTTATATTTGTTCCCTCTTCCCTAAAAAATGTTTGGCGAAAAGCAACATTTCGAGTGAAAAACTTTTCACTTTTTATTCACGTTAGAAATGATTTCGTCGAATCATATTTTTAAAATTGTCCGCAGATTAAGTTTCTGCTATACTTTTGGTTTACAAATAAAAATGGCCACCCTAATGTACATACACACATACAGTTATATAACTGCCCCTAATAATTTACACAACAGCTAAAATTTGTTTTTGGAATGTTTAGTTAAAGAAATAAGTATTGAATATGTAAATGTAAAATATGAAAGAAATGTTTTTTATTTAACTTTTAGTGAAATTAAATTTTGGTGAATCATTATTTAAATTTATTATTTCTTTTATCTTTTTATATTTTCGTATTTGTTGAAAATGTATTTTATAGATAACTGAATTTGATGCATGTCCTCGTAAACCCTGCAACAATGGCTATTATCCCATACATGAGGCGGCCAAAAATGCCAGCTCAAAAACTATGGAAGTCTTTTTTCAGGCAAGTACCTAAAAGCATTTTGCAACGGCACACAAAAAAGCAATATTTCTGTTAAGTTTAGCAAGTTTTGAATTTGATTTTAAAGTATGTATTTTGCAAAAATCTACATGAATTCCCTAGATAAATGCATACATTTTCGTTTATTCTAAATTTAAATGTTGTAAGTATTTTAAGAAATATGCATATCTATTTATATTGTTTACTTTGTATTTTGCATTATTTACAGTATTCTTTGATGATTTGTTTTTAACTAGAGGTTTAGAAAATATGTACATATGCTAAAGTAATACAACAAAACATCGAAAGCAAAATAAATTAATAAACCCGGTATTATAGGAAAATGGAAAAGGACTTCTATCTCTTTAAATATTATTTGTTTGGGTTTCAATACTGTTTTGTATAATTTCTGTACCCTTCACCAAAGTTGAAAGGTTATATATAAGTTTGTCATTCTGTTTGAATTATCTACAATATTGATCTTAGATCTTTACAGCCTTATTTATAAAAAATAAAACATGTTAATAAAGGGTTTATTAAACGGATTTTGTATGAAAATCCATTTTATTAACCCTTTATTAACCGGTTTTATTTTTTATAAATTAGGCCGTTAATATATATATATTCTGGGTCCTTATTAGTAGTAAAGTTTATTTGACGATGTCCGTCTGACCATCTGTCACATATGCTCCGTTAAATATTTTTTTGTTAGGACCATCACTCAGGGGATGACCCCTACTAATGCATTTCATTGTGTTGGAACTAAAAAAAAAAATTTTTAGAAGGAGGATAGAGGAAGTAGTGCTTGTGAACACTCGACATGAGTTTATTGAGGTTGAAATTGAGAGGGAAGAGGCATATTCCACATACGAACAGTCCGGCCAAAAAACGAATTTTACCTGTAATGAATTGTACGATGCACTGGCCAATCGACCGCAAAAAGATGGGCTCTTGAGAAAAAATGTGAATTACGGGTTTCGGGAACCAGATCCCTAATTTTATCAGAGTACATTTCATTGTATTAACGATAACAATTTTAAGGGTCGATGTTGATTTTGAACAAAACACAAATTATTTAGGAAATTATCGTCATTTCTTTTTATTATGATAATATCGGCCAAATGGCCTCCGCGATCTCGTCGACACGACTCCACCCGATGGTCCAAATTTTCCATGAAGCTGAGGCATAATTGAGGTTCTATGTCGTTAATGTGCCGAATTATCTCATCCTTTAGCTCTTGAATTGTTGCTGGCTTATCGACGTACACCTTTTCTTTCAAATAACCCCAAAGAAAGAAGTCCAACGGTGTCAAATCACATGATCTTGACGGCCAATTGACATCGCCACCACGTGAGATAACACGGCCATTGAATTTGTCGCGCAAAAGATCCTGTTTTGCTAGCTGTGTGGCAAGTGGCACCGTCCTGTTGAAACCACATATCGTCCACAATCATATCTTCCAATTCGGTCCATAAAAAGTTCGTTGTCATCTCAAGATAGCGAATTCCATTGACAGTAACTGCCTGAGCGGCCTCATTTTGGAACAAATACGGCCCGATGATGCCGCCAGCCCATAAGCCACACCAAACAGTCACTTTTTGTGCGTGCATTGGTTTTTCGACTTCTACTATTGACGAATCCACTGAGGTGAAAATGTGCCTCATCACTGAAGATGATTTTCTTTGAAAATTACTATTTACTGTTGCCATTTCTTGCCACCATTCTGACCATTGACGACGTTTGGAATGGTCAAGATGCTTTAGTTCTTGAGTCAATTGCACCTGGTAAGCGTGTAAATGCATAATGTTCATCAACGACGAGCGTGAGAGGTGCAATTGTTGGGCACGACGACGAGTTGAGGTGGATGGACGGCTCTTCAGCCACACTATCGCGAACAGCATTAATATTTTCTGCAGTACGAGCTGTACGAGCATGCACTAGTGTTTTCACATCTTCTACAGCCCCGATTTGCTCAAATTTTTGGACGATTTTCCGATTGTACGCACATTTGGACGATTAAATTGACTGAAAGATTACGATTTTCATAATAAACCTAAATAACTTAAACGCGTTGCTCCATTGTCTATCTTTCCATGGTTCAAATTGAGTTCGTCTGAAATTGAGAAATGTCAAATTAAATGCAGAACAAAACTTGACGTTTAGGTGTGGTTCACATTCAACATCGGCCCTTTAAATTTAACCACCCTTTAAAACCCACATTGCGAAAGTGCTCAAGGGCGTCAATTGAATAGAACCTTCGCCCTCTACTACACGCGGTCGAGTAGCTCCAAAATAGACTTTGAAGAACCGGCCAACATAAAAGAGTTGTATTCCATTCGCGGTCGGATATAGGTAGTATAAATAGTAAGCAGATCATATGAGGTGAAGTATCTCGTACATCATTTAAAAAAAACCAAAGCACTTGAATGCTTCTTTCGACACCTTCAATATATATTTTGTCCATCGGGCGGACATCACCTTGTATTTTCATGCCCAGAACATCAAGAGATTCTGATTTCTCAATAATTACACCACCCATATATACCGATGAAGCACCTTGGTCAGTCACTCGTTTATGCGTCAGCATGCATGGTCTTTCGGGGTTCCCCGGTTATGTCAAGGTCTCGGCCACGCGTATCATTAATATTCTGCCTAATAGCACCAACATCGGATACGCTTGGTCTATAATCAAATGAATACGAATGGCAAAGGTTGCTGTCATCTGCAAAAGAGAAGATAGTGTTTGAAGTTTAGCCTAGGAAATATTGCTTTAAAATTCAACCATTTAGATCCATAAATGACTGAGATACAAGAAAAAAAAACACGATTGCCTCTTATTTTGGTCAAATAATCACCTGTTGTTGTTGTTTTTTATTTTTATATTTGCTTATAAGAAAAATGTTCTCAACATATTTTTCTATTCTGTTTGATAATGTGAGTTAGTGGGTGAGTGGTCTAAGACGCTACATTATGTTGGGTGAAGGGTATGAAGGATTCAACACTGGCGAATTTGGCACTCGTAAAGGTTTCTTTTTAATAAATTTGACTTTTTTTATAGGAAAAAAGCAAAATTCTTATTAATAGCACCTTTTGATTTAATGTAATTGGAGTTATTTCTGATATTTTACTTTGTTTCTATTATTTTTTTCGATATCTATTTAAGTACGCATGTGTATAATATTTTGGTTTTCATGCCTGCAGGAAACATCCTTTTAGGAATTGTCAATAGCGAAACTATACTGATTCACTATTTACTTTTCAACAGTACTACTGTACAACTGTAGACCAGACATTACCCAACAGACCAAAACAGAGCAAAATGTAAATGAGTTGTAGAATAAGCTTATCATAAGAGATTTCCTACAACATGACAACCAATATGATTGCAAACGACTTATTCTCGCAATAGTTTGTTAATAATTTAATCTTCTTATAGATTAAAAAATTATTTTTCTGTTAGCTTATTCTATAATTAGACTTCTAAGATTACATTTATTACATTATAGACAAGTAATATTATCGCAAAGGTTCAGTTTTTATTAGTAAACAATTATTAATAAGCCTTTTATAATAGTAATCACAACACTTTTCTAAGCTTAAGGCGTATGTTAGTAAGCTTGCTACAAGTTTTTTCTAAATCATTTTGGTTTGTTGGGTACTTTGTGCTGTAGACATTCAGCATGTGCCTGTCTTTGAAAATCCACTGCTGACCTTAGAACTATTGACTAGGTAGTAGTTCTTGTGGGACCATATTGTGTCCAATGTCAGTAGTACATTTTAATAGTTCCAAGTCTATGTTTTTATTAGATTTTTACAATAATAGTGTAAGAGGATAAAGCAAATACGTGCTATATTTTAATAAAAAAAGATATTTAATTAACAAAAAGAACTTGTCATTATTTTATAATAAAACCAAACTTTAACTATATTGTTACGTTACTGCCTTTCAATAACGTTTTTAAATTGTTTCCTTTATAATATGCGTCTTGAATTCTTTTCTTGCAACTTTAATAAAATGAATAAAACACAACACTGTTTTGCAATTTACACAACTTTACTAAAAACTAAAGCTACTGTCAGACTAATCAAATATTTGACGAAAAAAACGGGACCAACAACCAAACTAAAAAATCATTTTGCTTAATATCAATATTAATTTTGATTAAAATACCACATCTTACAAAAAACTGTTTTTTGCTATGTCTAGTAGTATAATTAGTTTATTTTGTAATATTAAGACCATTTTAAATCTCACTAACTATTAACAAAAGTAGGGGTTTCGCTTATTGGATCAAATATTTAATAAGTGTGACCATAGCTTAAGTCACTTCAACAAGTGTAATTTATTATTGCGACATCTATTAATGATCTGCACACTTAAACGTTTAAAGTAAAACTCATTTGGCAACGTCATTTAGCAAGTATTTATACTCAATTACTTTAAGAAAGCTCCAGAATGTTTCCGTAATGTTCAAGCTTTTACTATTTGATGTTAACGACTAATACATTGGTTATGCTATGAATTTTAAACTTAACGTAGTTCTGCACATTGCGGTTAAAGTACAATTATGCACAACAATTTTAACATTACATCTGTACATTGATTTTACACTAGAAGTGAGCATAACTAATACAATAACAATTTAAAATAATAAAATAACTAACAAATACTAAATAACTAATCAATACAAGATAACTAATAAATTAATCTAATTCTTAACTAAAGTTACTGTCGTAACAATATTTATAGGGCATGTTCTGACAATCGCAAAACACTTAACATTTGCGATTCTGACTAGAAATCGCACAATAGGTGTTCTCTAACTCGCAATCGCAAGAAGTTTGGCGACTTTAAATTGCAAAAGTATGCTGAATATGTAGTTCCCTTCAATATTTTGTAGAAACTATGGCAGACCGCAAGCAAAACGCACGAGTTTCAAAACACCATAAAATATTCTATCTGGCGTTTTGTGATTTCAAATCGTGCGATTGTCAGAACATGGCCGTTTCTAGCTTTTTACAGGTGTCAAAAAATTTCTTTCTTTTTTTTCTTTAAGACAGACAAAAGTGTAGACGCGTTTTTGCCAGTGTCGGCAAAATTCAAAGTGGGGTCTTAGATCCACTTGAACCCAGGTTTCCTGCACGGTACTTTCTACATGTTTATATGTAAATGTTTTTATTTATATTTTGATAAAAGAAATGGTTTATGTATTTAACAGGATATGACTATTGATCGAACTATTTTGTTTTTGTTTTATATCAAACAAAAAACACAACTTTTTTTCCAGCATAAATAATTTTTTAAAAACTGTGATTTACAATTTTTTTCTATTCATATTTTCATTTTATATGTACTACATGTTGACAGTGGGGCGAACAGCGCAATTGTACACGTGAAGAAATGCTTTCATTCTATGATTCAGAAGGTAATGTACCATTACATTCTGCTGTGCATGGTGGCGATATTAAAGCAGTGGAATTGTGTCTTAAATCAGGAGCAAAAATTTCCAAACAACAGCACGATTTATCTACACCCGTACATCTGGCATGTGCACAGGTGAGTGAGTGATGTTTTTAGCTTTTAATTTTACCAGGTTTGGAAAATAATTAAAATAACCCCTCCCTAACAATAATTTTAGCGGAAATTCCTTTATACGGGAGTATCTGAGAATTTGATTGTATTTTATAAATACAATCAAATATAGACATGCATACATACTTTTGTTTTGCAATTTACAAAGTAAATAATATAATGTTTACTTATGTACATTCTTATGTACTCAATAGTATAGAATCTATACTATAGATGTATGGTTACACTTTGTTAGGTTATGCACATATTTCACTTTTAATTTAATATCAGGTTCACCAAATTCCTAGAATCCTAGAATTTTGTATTTCAATTCATCAAGTGTTACCAATCATAAGAAATTTAGTTTGTGTAATATTATATTTGACAAACGTTTTAAATGAAACTCAAAGCAAAAAAAAAAAACCTCATTCACACATGTTTTTTAGAGAGAGTTTTCTGCAGCACGATTCATTATTTCAAAAAACTTTTCGGTAAAATCAAAAGCTGCCATATGAACAGAGAATCTATTAAGGGCAACATAAGCCAAACAAATTGTTTGGCAAATATGTCCCATTTTTACGTTTGACAAATGTGTTGCGTTGTTAACTGGGGTGTTTGCTGTTTGCAACTCGATTGAACTTTTTGTGAAAAAATTTAACCTATTAGCAAAACCTGCTAACTTTGACATTTCGAACTAATTTGCTTTAGTTTTGTAAGAAATGGTTAACATTTCGAAAAAAAATCTGTTGTTTGTGGACTGTTGTAGTATTAATGTTGAATTTGTCTTAGTCCGGACCAAGGCATATTTATTGGTTATTGGTGAAGCGGAAAACCCAATAAAAAATGTTTGTCACAAATTCCGATCGGAATGGTTTTAATTCCGTATGTTCAATTCCGATCGATTTAGTTTTAGCTCCTTCAGTAGCCCGTTTCTGTATTTCTCGCATCGTAAAATTTTCCGACTGAAACCAGTGAATCGGGACAGAAACAGTGAAAAATGAAACAAAAAATGGTTTTTCTCACACAAGTGTTTCTGTATCTTTTTTTTGCGAGAATTATCTGTCATTTTAATAGTTTTCCAGCAATTATTGGAAGGATGCGAGAAAAAGTGTTTCTATAACAATATTTTGCGAAAAGTTTTTTTCAAGAACTGTCAAAATAAGTCACATTTGAAATTGGTGGCGAGAAAAACAAAATGTAGATATTTTGAATTTAAAATATGTTTATATACTATTTTTTTTAATAAATAAAAAAATAGAAGGAATATAAATGATAAATGCATAATTTATATGATGAAAATAAACAAAAAACAATTGTTATATTTTGTTAGTTTAAATTTTTGTTAGCCTTTTCTTGTTTTGGTTTTAATCAGTGCTGCCAGATAAATTTGTGTCAAAACCGTCAATTTCCTGAGAAAAAAATAAAAAATATCGTCTTTTTTGTTTTAAAAATCGTGCAATTTAAAATCAATTTAAAACAAATTTGTTTCGACTTTTATTAAAAAATAATCAAACAATGTACACTGTACATATATACATATGTACATTGATTTTTATTTTGGTTTGGGACCTAGGGATTTTAGTTATATTCTAATTTAAATATTTTAGTATTAATTTAGGTATATTTCTTTGTAATATAGTTTATTGGCCTAATGAGGCTTTTATATTACCTGCAATAAATTGAATTGAATTGAATTGAATTGAAAAACATAGTTAAAGTTCATGGGTATATAATTATTATTTAATAATTGAGATATAAATCTTTAATTTACCTATTCCTATAATCTTTTTCTTTTTTACCTGAAATAGACTTAGTAGAATACCTTGTAGTTAAAATTAAAAAAATCGGTTCATAAATAAACGGGTAAAAGACCCAGTAAAATCTTCGCCTACAAAATAATATGTTAAGTAATCAGAAACACATAAAAGCACTACATACAATTCTACTGAAAAACTAATGAATTTTACAAGGGTTGTGCCAAAAAGAACAAATTCAAAAGTAAGTCATTTTTTATATCTTCATAAATCCAGAAAAAAGTAGTTATCGAAGTTCTTATGGAAGAAAGCTACTTAATAACGAGTGAAAGAAGCTATCCATTTTGAAAAAGTTTTTACTGGGAGACAAACAAATTTCTTTCTTGCCGGAATAATAGTTTTGGCACAAAAGTGTACATATAAGATAAGAATATCAAATATCAATCATATTTTGTATATGTATATAAGAAGTATTAAATGTTCAAAATAAGCCAAGTCGGTCCATTACCTTTCCTCGAAATTTTGCTTTTGCCGATACATTTTTTAGGGAAGAAACAAACAATTTCGAGGACAATTTTCACAATAGGGATAAATATAAAAATTTAAGCAGCCTTGTTTCTAAAGATATCTTTTTTTCTAATAAACAAACATATAAAAATATTTACAATTATCTTATTTCGAAGACTAATGCCCGTAATTTCTACAAATAGATATCTAGTGGTGTTCATACCTAACAGTTATCTTTACCTATCCGGTATCACTATTGTGGTAACTTCAACGTTTATTTTGCCTACGTGAATTAACTACCGAAAATCGATGGGGTAAAATACATTACACTTTAACCCGTAGGTTAGAAATACGTTTTTAAAATTATGAAAACCATAGATATCTATACACAGCTAAAACCTATTTGTAGAAATTACGGGCATAAGGGGCTTATAGTGTAAAACGCAACGTCAACAATTTCATTAAAAGCTAAAATAAAATCAAAAATATTTTATAAATTTGTTGTTGCTTTCTACAGACATTCATATTATTTTTTTTTTCAATTTTCAACACCACAAAATAGAAGTGTTTGAAATTTAAAAATTCAAGATGAATTTCTATAGAAAGTAACAACAAAATTATAAAATATTTTTGATTTTGTTTTTGCTTTCGTCACTTTTTTAGAAAAAATCATCAAAACGTCACTTTGTTAATATCGGAACAAAAAATCGTCAAGATGACGATAACTCGTCAAATCTGGCAGCCCTGTTTTTATTATATTTATTTCTTTTGTTGACGTTTCGCTTTTATTTGACACTTAATTACTGGAAATATTCCAGTATAAACAGAATTTGTTGTGTATGTTTTCGCATTCAAATACAGAAACACTTTTATTTCATAAATCGAGAAACGATGGAATTTTTTGTTTCACACTTCATGTAAGAAATTTTACGACGCGAGAAATACAGAAACGAGCTACAGATTCCGATCGGTTTTGCTAAATGTGTTTTTTTTATAACAACTCTGGTTTTACAATTGGATATGGCAACTTTACATAAAAAACATATGATTTTTGTGTTAAGTATGGCAATGTTCAGAAAAAAGTGGTTTGTGAGGAAAAAAAGGTGGCAACGCAACGGTAAAGAATTTATTATGTTTTTAATAAAATCAATACTAAGTAAAATAAATAAATCAAAAGTGTGTTATTTCTTCAATCTATATCATAAAAAACATTTATTTATCCATAAAAAATAGTTTTAATTAGTTTTTTCGGTTATAAAATACTGAAACAATCAATTCCACTTAGAAAACCAAAAGTGGTTTCATTCCGAAAAAATTTTTCGTTTTTCGTTTTCTGAAGAAGCAAAATACGGAATTAAAACCACTTTCGATCGGAATGGAATTCTATGACAGGACTGATAATGGGTGATTTTTTATGAATTAAGTTTTTCGGGTTGGCAGCACTGGTTTGTAATTGTGTCCAAACTACATTTGTGAAAGTGAAAAGTGTTCAGTATTCTCTGCCATTTCATCATGGAGAAACTCACAAACGAGCAACGACTGCAAATCGTTGAAATTTATTAGCAAAATTCGTGCTCTGTGAGAAATGTCCATCGTTTGTTACATCGAAAAAATGTGTTCAGCGATGAGGCTCATTTTTGGCTAAATGGATACGTAAACAAGCAAAACTGCCGCATCTGGGGTGAAGAGCAGCCACATGCCGTACAAGAGTTACCGATGCATCTCAAAAAAACGACAGTGGCATCATCGGTCCATTTTTCTTCGAAGACGACCGTGGAAGGAACGTTACCGTCAACGGCGAACGATATCGAGCCATGATACGCGACTTTTTTTGCCCCAATTGGCTGAGTTGGACTTGGTTGACATGTGGTTTCAACAAGACGGTGCCACATGCCACACAGCTCGTGAAACAACGGACATATTGAAGGATGAATTTGGTGAGCAGTTTATCTTTCGAAATGGCCCTGTGAGTTGGCCGCCAAGATCATGTGATTTGACGCCTCTTGACTATTTTTCTTGTAGGGTTATGTGAAGTCGTTGGTCTATGTGGACAATCCAAGCACGATTGAAGCCGTAGAGTACAACATAACATGTGTTATTCATGGAATACAGGTCAAAATACTCGAAAAAGTGGTGCAAAATTGGACCTTACGAATGGACCATAGAGCCGCGGGCAACATTTACATGAAGTTATTTTAAAAAAGTAAATGGCAAAGACCAATTTATCGATTCCAATAAATTTTGAATATATAATGCAATTTTGAGTGTTTTATTAGATTTTTAAAAAAACTACGCTTAAAAAAGCACCCATTAGTTCTAGTAGATAGAGTGTGCGAAATATTTTTTTTTTTATGATGTTTATTTGTCGAGTTATAGGGTGTTGCCTTTTCTAAAAAATGTCTTTTTAAATTATTTCTTTTGAACTAAAAACTAATCTTGTAAAGTAGTGTGAAACGGGCTTAAGTAACACCATTAAGACATTTGTCTACCTTCTATTAAAAATAAATATTTATGATTGTTTGCACACAAGAATTTAGACGTACATACATACACACATACATATGTATAGGCAAATATGTAAGTTGTTATAAAAAAGATAACGTTAGAA
The DNA here is from genome assembly GCA_963931875.1 of Pollenia griseotomentosa. Classification (NCBI taxonomy): domain Eukaryota; kingdom Metazoa; phylum Arthropoda; class Insecta; order Diptera; family Polleniidae; genus Pollenia; species Pollenia griseotomentosa. The sequence goes on along the minus strand of OZ007562.1, from coordinate 167,778,674 downwards.
AATAAAGACAGTAAACTGCATTCAAGACATATTAAATATACAAACACTAATTGAGTTTATTGTCAAGAGGAATAAATTGCTCATGTTGTAATGATGGCATAACAGAGTTTTTAGAAAATCGTAAACACGAACCACTTGCCTTTCACGTAAGTTTTTATATACAGCCCTATACAGACTAAACAGTACATACAATCGTAAAAATCAGCAAATATCCCAAATAGTTTTACAATTAGGATTGCCAGAATCCAAAATCCAAATAACTGGACAGTGGAAAAAATTTAACTGGATTTTGAAAAAATAGCTGGACAATATACACTTGTACGATAGTTCAAAAAATTTACATATTATTAAATTTTTTACACGTAACAATTCAAATTCAGTCTAACGTTATATTTCATATCGTCACCTAAAATCTAAAAGGCCAATATATAACAAAATAATACAAAATCGACTTCTGGATTCGTTATGATTCTAAATAACGGCATTTTGATATTGAGGTGACGATACATATTTTTTTAAAACACATACAAAGAGTATAACTATTTGTTTTGCCTTATATATGTATGTACATATTTTGTATAGTTGTTTACATAATTTACTAAGACCGGGTTTTTGAGATGTGGATTAAATTAAAACTAAGTTTAACGTAGTCTGAAACTCAGATTTTTCCGGCGAAATGCAATTTTTTTAATATTTTATTTCATTAAATACCAACAAAATTACAAAATATTTATGACTTTCTATTTGCTTTAAATGTAATTCTTTGGCATTGCGTTGCGTTTTACATAATAACGGCCTTAAAGTACTTTACACAAAAAACCTTGCTAATTGGTATGGGAAAAACAAACGCAATCAATTTATCTAGTACATGGATTTTGTACTTTATTTATATTTAAAAAAAAAAAATTATTTTTAAACTAAAGAACATTTTTTAACTGGACAAATTGTATTTGAGCTGGTAATGTACAAGACCGAAACAAACTGGACAATCCTGGCCATTCCAGGCCGTCTTCCAACCCTAAATACAATTCACAGTTTAATTCAGTGTTTAAAAAGCTGCAGTTGAGATAGTAAAAGTCATAAGATTGTGCTGTAACTTCGACATCCTCATTTGTCATTAGATAAAAATAAACTGTTGCCTTTACTTCTGATTCATTAAATGAAAACAGTCGCAGCGAAGGCAAAAGCAAAAAACGAAATGTTTAACACAACAAAAAACATCGGCAGTCCACATGTTCGGAAGTGTTTGACAGACTGAAACTTTTTAAAAATACAGTAGTTAACGAAGATGGAACGTTGTTGTTACAGTTATTCTTTAATAATCTCCCTTACAAAACTGATTCACAGTAAGACCCTTTGTACACTTGCATACATTTCGGAGAAACGCATGGAAGATGTTAAAATGTGAAAAATACATTCACAGTTGAAACATCTGCTACCAACAAAAGTGTCATATCAAAAAAAAAAAAAAAATTAAAACTTTTTTTTATAAAAAAGTGCCAAAATTTTAAAAGAAAATACCAAAATGTATTTGGAATTAATTTTGTTTAATAACAAAAAAACACTTGCAAAAAAGGAAAAACTTGACAAATCGTCAGCTCGTTATTGGTTTGGGGCATATCATAGTAATTTCATGAGCTGACGAAATGACAACGCTGCTGTCAAAACAAATGCCATTTTGTCAGTGATACCAAATTAATAATAGAATTTATTGCAATTTTTCTGGTGATGGCATTTAAACAATCGGAAGTTGTAAAATGGAATACAAGGAGATCGGAACATCTTGTAAAGATGTTGAATTTTACAGGGCTGCGAGCTTGAGGTTTTGGATGCTTTCATGAAAATTAAATCAAACTCAGTGGGTCCTGATGGTCTGTCGATAAAGTTTTTAAAACTTATTTTACCAAATATAATATTACTGAATAAGCTTTATATCAAGTTTGGCTTTTCTAGAAGTGCTTGCAAACTGATTGAAACATTTATAACCAAAAGGATGCAATTTGTTCAGACGCCGAGCGACAACTCCACCATGAAATCTACTTTCGTTGGTGTACCTCAGGGTACAATATTAGGTCCATTGCTATTTTTATTATATGTCAATGATATATTTTCCAGTCTAAACTATTTAAAGGGATATATGTATACGGACGACTTACAACTTATTTGTGTAGCAGAATCAAAGGAAGATTTTAAAATTAAGATAAATAAGGATTTGCATAATATTAATACATGGTGTAAATCAAACTACGTTATGTTGAACATTCCTAAGTCGAAGGCAATATTATTTAATAATACTTTAAATAACTTAAGCTTGGGTGATATACCAATTGAGTTCGTTTCCTACATTAAATTTCTTGGTTTTTATATAGACGATAAACTGTCGTTTAATCATCATATAAATGCAGTTGTTTCTCGAACTTTAATATCGTTAAGAAAAGTATACAGCGTTCCATGTCATTTGCCTCTAAGAATAAGAAAACGAATAGGTTATACCATGCTGATGCCTCTTATAACTTATGGCTTAGAAGTCTATTCGGGGACTTCGTTGGGAAATGTTTCTAGGATAGAAAAATGTTTTAATAGAATAATACGATATGTCTACCGCTTGAGAATCCATGAACATGTTTCGGAATATGTTTATGACTTTTTGGGTTGTAATTTTAAGAATTTTATTAACACTAGGTTACTATATCACTTTTACAAAACATTAAAATATACATCTCCACAATACCTTGTTGCTAGATTTATTTTTGCATATTCCTCATTAATCTGTTCACGATATAGATCTGTCTTTATGCAAAGGTCCTACGTTGTACGGGTTGCTAAATTATGGAATTCAGTAATTCCTTATGACAGCAGAAATTTTTCGCTCTCAAATGCCCAATTTAAAAGATTAATTTCATCCTTTGTTGACAACTATTAGCTTTCATCATTAAAATTTCAGTACCACTGCTTTGGAACCGCTTTAAACAAAATATAAGACATTAAATGTTACCAAAAATTCGTGTTCGTGATGGGGAAGAATGGGTATAACTGATTATAAATTTGTATATGAATGTAAAAAAAAAGTTTAATGTCAAATAAGGACCAGTCTCTTATACATTTAGCATCAATGTAAGAGTAAGAGACGGAGTCGGACTTAAAAAATTTCAGCGGTTAGAGTGGTAGTTAGAACTATTTTGTGACGACTCCACAGCCCTGGAACTTTAGATCTATGTATTTCTTATGGGAAAATTTCATTTCAGATGTTTGACTCTTCCTCCTCCTCGTTGACGCAACTTCTACACAAGTCATTATAAGGGAGCCCTTATAATTAGGTTTCTTAGATGATGTCTGGATAGCTGTAATGCCCGCCGTGTCCTTTTTTCATCTTTGATGGGCTAGATTTTCCTGGTTTCCCCACAGGTAGTTTCATCGTGCCACCTCTGACTGGCAAAAAGATGAAACTTGTGCGCTATAAGTTGCTTACTCCTTGGGAGCGAAGCACCTACATTATATAATTTTTTTTTTAATTCCCTAAGCTAATCCCACGAAGCTCTACGCTTGTCTGCAGGAAAGAAACCAGAGTCTCTGGCGGGAATCGAACCTGCAACCTCGGCGCTGATAGACTAGCTCACTACCAGCTAGCCTACCGAACCGTCTCGATTCGAGGTGGTGCCTGCATACGCTAACGAATCCGCCATGCAGTTTTTTTGTTTGTTTTTGTTTTCAATATAATTTCTCACTCACACACTTGTTAACGTTTTCTAAAAACAGGCCAATAAATGCATCTTTTAAACTAATTGAATTTTTTTAGAGTCAACTTAAAAGAAAATACGTGAAAATTTAAATTTGAGCGCCTCGAAAATAATTTTTTTGATAAGTCGTAGTGAAACTCTTTTTCCTTATGCCAAAAGCTATCGAAAAATCGATGGCACAATATCGATTGCTAATTCGGCTCACCCTAATTTAAATACAGCCATGCCCAAGAGTACAATTCTGTTCGGAAACGGAACTCATTACGTATTTTGGTGCTTCAGAAAATTACGAAAAAAATTTTCGGAATGAAACCATTTCGTTTTCATGAACGGAATGGGAGTTTTCTGTATGTGAAAGGCCAAAAAACTATCAAGATACACTTTCTATCAATAAAGAAATATGTTTTCTTCAATTCCGAACGGAATTATACTCGGTGACATGGCTAATGATACATATATATTTTTTATTCCTTGCAATTTTTAAATTAAATTAATTATAGACAAATTTTTTCCCTACAAATCGGCCCAACCTAATGTATTTACATACGCTGCCGCAAATGAAAAAAGTCCGGGAAAAAAGAAACCCTACTAAGTAAAAATCCAAAATGTTTTTTAGCTTATTTACCACTTTGTTGATTTGCTCTTAATCTAAATCTGTGGAAAATATGTTTGGTCAATTTAAAAATGGCTTTACAAATGTTTTGAGAAAAAATTAAATTCCTAAGGGCTTTTGACAGAAATGAAAATCTTGTTAACATAAATACGCAAATGCTTTTACACACAATATACGAGGGTCATCTAAATAGATTTACTGTAATGTTAGGTTCGGTTCAATGGGCAGCGGTCTCTTTGGGATACGCTGAGGCAGCCAGTGTCCACCAGATTACTCCCCAGACATCAATGCAGCCTGAAACCATTTGACTCCCTGCAAAACAGAGAGATCGGCCTAAGCTCCACATTAGATACAGCATTCAAGCACGGCATTTCTGTTCTCCAAAAATGCTTCATCCTAATAGCTCCGAGACAGGGGCATTGCATTCTCCCATCTATCCATCTAGCCCTTCTGTACGACTCACGATTGATAAGAATTCTACAGCAAGCCATTGAAAAGCCGTTGACGAACATGTCGTCCAAGAGACAGCCCTGTTTGGCCAGTTCGTCTGCAGTTTGGTTTCTCAGGCATCCACTGTGCTTCTTGATTTCCCTCCGAGGGATGTGTTGCGCCTCTAAGGGGGCATAGTTAAACCTCTTGATGTGACATCTTCTGGCGTATATAAAGGTTCAGTCAGTGCCAGTAAATTGACCGAATACCTGACAAAAGGACGCATACCATAGACAAGCCTTCGAGAGGTATCAGAAGATTGATCTTGTTCGTTTTATATTCGTACTTCCATAGAAGAGCATGACAGTGTCTGTTATGTCGATATTCTCTGCTCGGACATTGAAAATCTATGGGCCTGACTGGTGCATGCATATTTAGGATGCGGAAAACATCCAATTTCTCGATTTCTTGAGAGCGGGGAACTCACCAGAGTACCTATTGTCATCTGGTGCTACGGGAGTCAGTAGCCCCCGACACTTTGGTATCGGACTTACTACTGATTGAGGAGCCCCTGTTGGTTGTAATGTTGTGATCGATGGACTTGTGAAATAGACCGTGAAGACTGAATAAGTTGTTTTCAATGGTGAACGTCGAGTGTGTAGATTTAAGGCTACCTTCAAACTAGTCAAAACTTGTGTGATTGATGGACTGGTGAAAAATATAGAGAAGACCGAATAGACTAGTGAAGAATTGGATGTTGAAACCTGATTAAGGATTGAGGTACCAGTGAATTGGTGGAATTGTTTGAATGGAACATGGTGGGTTGGATACTGGAAGAGACTTCAATGTTGGAGTGATTGAAGGGTCAAGAGCCTGGATGAAGCAGAAGTTGAATATCTTATGGAATGTTTATATACGTACAAAGTGTACGTAGTGGCTGTGGTTTAAGTCTAAAAACGCAAAAAGAGAGTTATGAAAATTCGGTTAGTGTAGTCGAATCCATCGTATGTTCGAAGTGTAAGCAGAGGATTTTTTCTTAAGTGCTTTTTATTGTTGTTTTGTAATATAAACTGTCAAATGTTTTTACATACATACATACTATATAATAACATAAACAAAATTTGACAGTTCCTATTACAAAACAACAATAAAGAGCCCTGTTGTTACGCATAAATTTTCACCCAGTGGTTAATATCCACCATGAGATTAGGCCAAGTGTTCCCACAATCTATGCTTATTAATTGTAATGAATGCAATAAAAAAGATCTGCTTCTATAAAAATAATGTGCGTATATAGTACTTGCACTTAGTAGACTTATCCTTTGTTTCACTAAGTCAACTGTACACACAGAAAACAAATTGGTTGGGAAACGGTTGCAGTAATAAAATACAACATGATTTATTATTGCAACTATTAAAAATGTATAGTTCTAACTGATTTTTAATTCTCTTGATTATTAAAACGTTGCTCTTACTGAAATATGATTCCTTCAATTCTTTTATTAGTTATGATAACTAATTTAATTTAGTTCTAAAAATTAGTACAAATGGTTAGAATCACAACCGAATTTAATACACGGTAATACTGAATGTTGGTCATTGCAATCAATAATTTGCTTTCGACAATAAATTTTGTAATATAAATGTTAATTCATGTATTGCAGCTAATTATTGATTGTTGGAATAGTTTCAATTCGAGTACAACAAATGATAATATAATTATTCGGAATTCACAACCAAAAAATAGTTAAAAGCCCCAATTGCTTACTAAATTTTCTGTCAAAACATTTGATAGATTAAAATAATTTTTAATTTTATATTTAAAAATATCTTTGTGGTCAAAAATGGAAAATGTGGAAAAACTTAATAAATAGGGGTAAGTAATTTACGTATTCTTATAGGTATGAACATATACACGTACATATTTATGTATGTATGTATTATTTTGTTATACCCTGCAAATTACATTGGACTACTTGATCCATTTTGATACTGGGCTGGTCCAATGTAATGCAAGTATTATTAAAAAGAGTTTGCAGTAAAACGACATGTCTTCGTTTTTTAACGACATGTTTTCGTTTTGAAACGATTTCAAAGCTAATCCTCTGGAGTATACCATGGAGTAGTTTTAAGACTTCTCCTTTGTAATGCAAGCTGGGTTATATGGTCCTGCCCTAGGACATCGTACTGTAAAATAAGTCATTTTTTCCATTCATTGGGATTACATTTGGACAAGTTCTTGCCCCTTATGGGCTACATTTGACCGGTTAAAAAAAATGTATTGATAACGACAATCAAATCTCTTGTTATGAACACCAATTATGTTTTAATTCAGTTGCAGCTATCATATATTCGGGTATAAGCACAATTTTGTTTCTAATAATCATACTAACAACTAAAAAATCTGTTGTTATGACTGATAGTGTACTAAAATTCAAATGTTGCTATCAAAACTATTATGCTAAGCAACGAAATTTTCAGTTATTGGAACCGAATTGTGTAATAGTACATGCAACCGACGAAATTCGATTGGCACCAAATTCGGTTGTGATCACGAATCTGTTTTCTCTGTGTATAGACTTTTAGCGATGGAGATTTAGTTTTGACAATTACAGAATAAAGCTACTGTTTCCCCAAAGAATTTAGTATTAGGAGTTCGTTTGTCATTCCAAATAGAGATTATATGTTTTTAAAAAAATATTAACCAAATTGATCTAATCCAATTTCTTAAATTGTATTTTAAGAAATTTGGACAACAAAATTAAGCCAAAGAAAAAGGTTATTAAATATAAAGGGTTCTCCAAGAACTGCACTGTGACCTATACCTTCGTACAGGAACGCGGAACTTCTAAAGTCCACTCCTGAGTAAAGTCTAATCGAATTGTTAATGGTATTTCATCACCAATACATCTCAGTTATAGTTGGCACTCCACTAAGTCAATTTGAAAACAGAAGTACAACTGTATGAGGTTGACCATTAACCAATGCGAAGATAACGTAAGACACAGAACAAATTCTAAAAATTTTGTTTTTGTTTTTAATGTATTTATGGAAAGAAAGAACTCTTTCGCACATCGGAAATAGGCAGTTCATAAATATTAATTTAAGGGTTTCCGACAATTATTTTTTTTATGTGATTATTAATGTCACAGGCTACTGTTGATAGAAATGTGTATATTGGATACACCTTAGAATATTAAAAACAGTAATAGACTAAATCTATACGATTAAATCTTGCCACTGATTTGTTGTAAAAGTTGTAAAAAAATAACAATTGTATAAAATTTCAAGCCTGCCTTCGTATACAACTATATTTGAACTTACATGTAGTGTGAGTGATGTGAGTACACATGTTTGTGCTTTTAAGCCAGTAGATATACAAAAGATTAATGGCCGTATTGTTGCCAGAAGAATTGGCAATCATGATTACCAGCATTTTTGTTTTTACAAAATGTGCAATTACTTTAAGGAAAGTCCTACAAAAAAACAGGCTGATATAAAACTGTTTTTAAACTCTTTAATTTATTTCCAGGGTGCCATTGAAATAGTCAAACTTATGTTTGCCGTGCAACCTCAGGAAAAGAAGCTCTGTTTAAGCTGTACGGATGTTCAAAAAATGACTCCTTTACATTGTGCCTCCATGTTCGATCATCCTGATATTGTGGAATTTTTGGTAAATGAAGGTGCCGACATTAATGCCTTGGACAAGGAACACAGATCACCTTTACTTCTGGCTGCCTCTCGTTCCGGCTGGAAAACCGTACATTTACTTATACGTTTGGGAGCCAATATCAGCATTAAAGATGGCTGCTCTCGTAATGTTTTGCATTTGGTCATAATGAACGGTGGGCGTTTGCATGAATTCGCCGAAGAAGTCTGTAAGACTCAGTCCAAAGAACAATTGCAACAATTACTCAATGAAAAAGACAATACCGGTTGCTCACCTATGCACTATGCCAGCAGGGATGGACATATACGTTCGTTGGAGAATCTTATACGACTGGGAGCCTGTATTAATTTGAAAAATAATAATAACGAAAGTCCATTACATTTTGCAGCACGTTATGGCCGGTTTAATACGGTTAAGCAATTGCTAGACTCGGAAAAGGGGTCCTTTATAATCAACGAAAGTGATGGTGAGGGTTTGACTCCGTTGCATATAGCGTCGCAGCAGGGCCATACTAGAGTGGTGCAGTTACTTTTGAATAGGGGTGCTCTATTGCATCGTGATCATAATGGCAGGAATCCTTTACAGCTGGCCGCCATGTCAGGTTATACAGAGGCAATCGAGTTGTTGCATTCGGTACATTCACATTTGTTAGATCAAATTGATAAAGATGGGGTAAGTGTTTGTAATTTTAAGAGTTAAAAATTTGTTAAATTGGCTTTAAATTATTTCCCTTAAAGAAGAGTGTTGTTCAAAAATTACTGTTGACGAAAAAGTAAAAAGTTCTTTTTTACGAAATAGTAGCTTTCTGTAAAAAAAGTACAATTGAATGAACCTTTTGAAAAGTATTTAAATAAGTATTTTTTAACTTTTCAAAAAAGTACATACATACCTATTTTTAAAATAAATGCGTGTTGGAAAAAGGCCCATTTTTAAGGTACATTTAAAGAAAAAAGAACCTTCTTAAGAAAAAGGGCCTTTAAATATAAAGTTCTTATTTATAAAAAATCGATAACGTTTTTGAAAAGTACATTTCTTAGAAAAAAAGTGTTTATAAGAAAAACCTATTATGGAAAACTACCGATTTAAGAATTTATTTATTTTACTGAAAACCCCCTTTCAAATGCAAAAAATACTTTATATCTTTTTTTAATAAATACCAATTTGAAAAAAATTTTTTTTGGAAAAAATTCATTTTTAATAATAATCTTAAAAAATTACCTAAAAATTTAGAAAAAATTTAACCACAAATTAAAAAAAAGATTCTTTAAGCAAAGGTACCTTCTAGGAAAAAGTAGCTTTTAAAAAATTCGTTTTAAGAAAAATTTTAAAACAAGAGTACATTTTAAAAAAAATGTACTTTTTTAGAAAAGTACATTTTAAAACATTTTTTAAGAAAAATGTATATATATCAGAAAAAGCTCTTTTTTAAGAAGAAGAAAATCACAAAATTTGTCATAAATAATCGTTGTTTAGAAAAATTACCACTTTAACAAAAAAAAGATTCTTTTTGCAAAAGCGGACTCAACCACCTTAGCAAAAACGACCAATTTAAAATAAATACATTTTTTCCTCAAAATTATAAAAACACTCCTCTTCATCTTTTTCTTTCTCTTCCAGAACACCGCCCTCCATTTAGCAACAATGGAAAATAAACCGCATGCGATTTCCGTCTTACTATCGATGGGCTGTAAATTATTTTATAATCGCATGGATCTTAGTGCAATTGATTATGCCATTTACTATAAATATCCTGAAGCTGCTTTAGCCATGGTAACACACGAGGAGAGAGCAAATGAAGTCATGGCGTTGAAATCAGACAAACATCCTTGTGTGACATTGGCCTTGATTGCGTCAATGCCAAAGGTTTTTGAAGCTGTTCAGGATAAATGTATTACAAAGGCGAATTGTAAAAAAGATTCAAAAAGTTTCTATGTATGTATAAGTTTATTTGTACGCATAAATGTGTGTGCGAGAAAATATCAACATTGTTTTGAAGCAAAATAAAAACCAAGAAATACACGGCAAATACATACATACATGCAAACAAAAATAACATATTATATGATTGTACTTTTCGTACATCAAAACAAATTAAGACTACAGACATAAATATAATTTCGCAGAAGACACGCCAATTACATACACGTTACACATAAATAACACTTTTCACATCATAAATAATATTTACTTTAAGGACCTTATATCCATGACAAACGTGTTATCAGATTTTGATAAATTATAAAATATTAAACTGATATACAAACATACCAGGGTTCACTTAACACTTACCGTGTTCTGTAACTTTGGTGAGAACTTCTCGCATCGAAAAGAAGTGAAACAAAAGAATTCCATCGTTTCTCGAAAAGTGAGAAAAAAGTGTGTCCGTAACTCATGTCGAAAACTTTCAAAAGAGATTACGTCGGTACGTTGTAAATGTTGACGGCGGCCAAAATGTTTAACGACGGCGGCGAAAATACAATAATCGGCTATACCAAAAAATCTCAAGTGCGACTTTAATGTGTGTTGATTAGAAAATGGCTTTGAAAATATTCATATACATATGTATTTTTCAAAAAGGTTAAAAGCAAAATAATGAAACAATAAAAAAACAGACAAGAACAAAAATCTTATCTCTTCCGTGTTATTATTTATTGCATTTTGCATTCTTAATATATTTTTTAGTGTTGAAATTTTTCTCACCCTGTTTTATTCGTTAGTTTATTTGACAATTCAAAGCGGCAACTTTCTCGCAAACATTTAACCGACACAATTTTTCTGTAAATTGGCAAGTAATTTCCTTGAGTGGCAGCTATTACTCGCCAAAAATGTTACAGATGCAGTTAAGTGAGAAAAGCAGTTGATTGTTTTAATTTATGACACGTTTGTTTCACTTCACACATTTCAGTCGAAAGGTTTCTCGACGCGCGAGTTACAGAACAGGGGCACAGATATATTCATCCGCCCAGTTGATCGTTTTGTATATATGAAGCAAGTTAATTTAAATGTAAAAGTTCCATACAAAAAAAATTGAGAACCAGAATAACCCTCTCGGATGCATATACCTTAAGAATGTGCCTAGATACATAATTACCAAGGCGAATTCATTACACGTGAACTTAAGAGCCCTGCAGATAACTTTTTCTTAGCTTTATAATTGTTGGATGTCTTAGTTTCTGTTTGTGACATTGTACAATAATTTTACAAAATCAATTTGCTTGTGGTTTTGGTAAGAATTGTACTTGTTATAATTCCGAGACTACCTGTAATGAATTCGCCTTGATAAGTACTTACACATTTTATAAAATACTTTTTGTTCATTAACAGTGAAAGCTTTTATTTTTTAGATACTTTTTGCCACGGATTAATAAATTTTAATCATAAAAGTGCCTAGATTTTATATAAAAATAATTTCAAAAGTCTGCTTCACATTTTCATGCTTGAAAATCCTTAAATAAGACCATTCACGGTAAATTTATACTATTTTTTTTAACACACTTTACTTATGACACAATACACATGTTTATTCTTTCTCACTTAATTTTTCTCTTGAATAAAATACAGGAAAATAATAAAATATTATCTAAATTATATCTTTCTAATGTTATACAACTTCCTTTAGATAAGATACTCATTTTCTTTCCTGCAATGTCCTTTTATGTTTGCCAAATTGGATGAGAAAACTGGCGAACCTGTAACACAAAATTCTATTCCTTTGCCAGCCTTAAACGTAAGAATAAGAAGTGTCATTACTACGCAATAACTTATTTTTTGCTTAACGATTTGCTTTGTCGTTTATTTATCTTGCATTTTGCTATTGATTTCAGTTAATTATTTTCCATAAGTTCATTACCGGTTTAATTTCTTTTGAGTTATAAATAAACTTTTTTATATCAAAACTTAAGAAAACCTTAAAAAATTCCTAATTAACCTTTAATGTTATGCATAAAGATGCCTTTTAAAAACAGCACAACACATTTAGGCAATTCACAAAATGTTCTATTGTCTCATATTGTTGCTTATGATAAAATTATGAATGTGACATTTAAAAAAATAAAGAAATTACGATCAATTAGACACAAGAGTACACTTTGTGAATTGCCTAATTAAATATATTGGTTCCTTTTACTCCTGCAAGAAGCATAGGGCCGCAACAATTTGATTCCAATATTCTCGTTCCTTTGCTCGGGTTTTTTTTTTTTTGTTATTCAATTAAGGTGCAGTTTGGAAATTTCAATTATTTTTTCACATTTCCAGATGTGCGATTGCTGTCCTTGGCGTCGACTGCAGTGAGGATGCCAGTCTATAGCTTTTTTGTAATTTCGTTTGATGATTTACGCAGGGTAGGCCCGATCCCGCGGCATTTACGTAGTCGGTTCAACAGCTTGCTGATTTGTTTCTGACTATAAACGAGTGTAACATATTGTTGAGGGCCAAAACACAAGTAGTGTAATGCTTAAGCATTTGTTAATAAATACTTGAATGGAATGCACATCTTTCGTTGCAGCCTTCCACGTCTTACAACCATACAACAAAGTAGATTTTACGTTAGAATTAAGTAGCCTTCTCTACTTCATCCGTCGTAATATGTAAGACGAGTTCCAGGCGGGGTTTAGCTGACCGAAAGATTGTCGAGCTTTGTTTATGCGGCTTGATTTATCGGCCAAAGATCCCCCTATCCTAGAGAAAGTACTCCACAAGAAGCAAAAATATTCTACGTTTTCAAGCTATGCATTTTCAATGTAAAGTCTTCTATCCTTCTTTACGTTAATGCGCGAGTTTTGTTACAGAAAATGCAAAGAGATAATTTTGAAAAGGTCTGTTGAGTGGAACGAACCAGTTTTGTTACCAACCGCAATTTTAGATCACATAAAAACATTAGAAAAGGAAATGCCTCGATACAACCTATTACGTATTTATTCTAATAAAGTGATAAAAGATCTTTCTAAAGCAATTGTTATCTCAATTTTTTAACTTTTGAAAAGAACGAGTTTTGCAACTCACCTACTAATATGTATATCGTTACTTTAGTTTAGAAACATATACAAATTTTTTAAGTTCCGAGACAGAAACTTGATAAAAAAAATATATAAAAAAGCTTATGTACCTATACTTTTAGAAGGAATAGTATAGAATAGTTGTATAAAGGGAACAAAATATTCATAAGCTTTTTTACGAAGTTTTATGTCTTATACTTAAAACAATTATATATGTAGGATACGTCTTTTCTTAGATAAAGTTACGAAATATAACTTCAATTTGACTCAAAAAGTACTTTGTGTATGGGATGTTACATCTGGAAATGAGTTATGTAAGTTTAAAAAATGAAGCTTGAACCAATAATGGGATATGAATGAAAAAAGCTGCTGCTTATATGAAAAAATCCCAATATCGATAATTTTTTTCCCGAGATCGAGGAGGTTTCTTCCAACAGAGACGGTACCGCGGCCAAGTTAGGTCAATTGGCCAAAAGACCCTCTGCTTTCCACAGGAAACTAAGTAGGTCTTTTACCGGTGTTTCACCGACTCGGGACGCGCCTATCGCTTCGTGCCCTAGGTGTCTCCTCCTGGCCTATACCAACGCCGGGCAGTCACATAATAATAAAGATCAGTTCCTTTGCCTGACACATTCCCGGGAGCGATGCCCAGTATCCCCTATGCTCCCTAAGAGCCCAGTCCTCTAAAAGGGACTGGGTTGTTGCCCAACTCAGCCCACAAAATGGCTCGGGCCCACCGTTTGGGCGCTTGCGAAAACCATAGCAAGCTCATCAGCCCTATCGTTACCCGGGACACATGAGTGCCCTGGCAGCCAACAGAGCGTCACTCTGTTCCTTGCGCCCAGCTCCTGTAGCCTTCCTCGGCATTCTGCTACCAACTTCGCGGACATTTTCCGGGAAGAGAGTGCTTTAATAGCTGCTTGGCTATCAGTGAATACCACAATGCTGTTACCAACCATTCCGTTGCAAAGAATGTTGATACAGCACATATCAATAGCGTGGATCTCGGCCTGGAATACACTGGGTGTTCTCCCCATGGCTATTGAGATCCGCGTGTTTGGTTCAAATACCCCAGCACCCACTCCATTCTCCGATTTGGATTGCATCACAAGGATTTCCCCTGTTCCAGGCCCCTATCGATGATTTGAATTTTTAAATATTCAAAAATTTCGCTTATGTCTATTTTTTTGTTTTTTTGTAGTGAAGTATTGGCAACACTGCTCAAACTTCAATCTTTGTAACATTGTATGTATGTATGTTTTTAAATAGAGTAAAATTTAGTGGGTAAAACTCCTTCTTCACTAAACATCAATTTACCAACATTAACATTAAAATCGTCTTAGTGTTAGGTGTAGAGTGTTTTGTGTTAGTATTTTAACAGCGCTGTTGAGCAATTTATCTTGAAAGCTCTTTTATAACATAGTTTCTTAAGATCATTTGATCGCTCGACTTAGGGCAACCAAAAAAATATTTGATCCTGTTTCTACTTTTTTGCCTCGTTGCCTTAATGTACAAAAGATAAGAAAACATAATCTCACAAGGATACATACAATGAATTCTCGGTTTAGCTTTGGAGGATACAAAATAGAGCAAATCATATTTATCTATTCCAGTTTGCACACATCTTGTTTTTAACTGAATGGAACTCGAACCGATAACTAATTTTCTTACAAAAAAAGACACAATCAAGGAATAACCAATAAAATTTCAACACTTTCAGACTGACATACATACACATACATATCTACACTTTAAAAGGAAAATGGACACACACATACAATTCAGCAAAATCGTTTAAATAAAATTTAATACATTCACTTTAACATTGAAATACGAGTTTCAAACAAAAAAAAATAAAAAATTAAACAACCATGTAAAACGTGACAAAAGAATAAAAAGTTATGTATGTATGTATATGCAGAAACTCAATTCATACATTGATTGCAATTTTCGTATTTCAAATTGTACTTAGATAAAATATTCATTTTATCCACTGCAACTATCGCCCGAACAACTTGAAGCGAAACGCATACAAAACAATGATCCAACATGGCGAGAACCACCACTGGCTGTGGTTAATGTGAGTTCAAGTATAAAAAAAAAAATAAAAAATATTCTTGATATCTAAAGAAAACTTTAAGTTTTTTTTGTTATCTTCTTTGCTCATTGTTGTTTTGTTTTTTTGCAAGTAGAATAATCGTTACAAACTTTAAAAGTGCAAAAAAAATTAATAAAAGAACAAGTGTCTTTCCAACTGTCCATCCTTCCATAATAATCCCGTCATAAATTAGTTTTTTGTTTTATGTATATTTAAAAAAAAAACCCCCCTCTCTGATGTCTTGATCCTGTTACATTTTGTTTTTTGTTATAGTTTTTTCGTTTCCTCTTGTCTTTGCGTCTTCTTCTGTCAATTTACTATGTATATAAATATGTATGTATGTGTGATTTACTTTTTGTGTGTATTTGTGTTTATGAAAATTAATGTGTCAAGTTGTCAAGATGAGTTTTAAATGGTTTATGCAAGGTATATTTACACAAGGTAGACTCATTTGGGAGTGTAGACATGCTGCTCTATAAAAGGAACCGAGTTGTCAAAATTGTCTTCATATAAAACAAAAACAATTTAACGCACACATGTACAAATTTTGGCTCATATACACGAAATTTGACTTTTGGGTTCTAACTAGGGGTAAACAGCTGACAAACATATGGGCCAACGAGTTTACCTTGTGTAAATATACCTTGGGTTTATGTATTTTAAACGATATTTTTTTCTTTATGTTCGCTTTGATATCCGTATCAGAGATGGCAAAGCGAGTTTTGAAATTGTTGAAACTTAATCCTAAAATAATACACAATACACAATAATAATGGTATTGTTATCTTTGGATAAGAGGACAAGATTATTGTAAATCTAAAGCCATACAATTATTAGAGGTTTATAAGTTATGGTTATTATTAACCAAAACATGTTCGAAAGCAAACATAGTATGGTTGTGGCTTCTTGATGAGGAATATTTTAACCATTATATAAAATGTTTAAAAATTGTTAAATATATTTTTGTTAGGGGTAACCACACAAAAAAATGTGTTTTCTATGCGTGTCCATCGAATCCAAAGATATATTGATAAGACCCATAATCTTGTAGCATTCACTGTGGATTATTTCTAAAGAACTTTACGCCCTACAATAATGTTAAACAAGAGAATTGAACGAACTATCGCACTACGTCCGCAGCACAATATTAAACCCTGTGGTTAAGATTAATTTGATAATACTCACGATGATAGCTCGGAAAAGTCAAGTTAACTTTTTTGTTATTTTTGACAAGACTTAAAGCTTTAAAATAGGCCGAATATATAAAAAAAACAGTAAAATATCCCATTCGGTCCATTCTACTATCACGTACTGTGAAGACTTTTTCGCTTACCGCAAAAAACATTTATGTGCAATTTTTTACCGGGAAACTCCAGGACAGTAAACGTATGTACTGTGTTAAATTTTAAACGAAAAGGTGAAAAAATTCTTTCATATTATCAAGTCTATTTTTATCATTTCAATTTAAAAAACCGAATCGAAAATTCTACTTAATTTTGCAGTAGAAAGCACAAAGAAAAGTTCGTACATCATTATTTTCTTAACCATTATGTATTCCCATCACACCACAGGTGTATCAAAGTAGCCATTAACAAATTTAGCACTGTTTTTTGTTTGAAGTGGGAACTTCTGAAATCCGGAAATTCTAAGTATGTATGTATGTATATAATAGAGTTGTCAATTATTCGCATTTCAAATTTGCTTGAATAATTCAAATAATTGTTTTTGTACGTTCGATCAGACGATTAAATCAATAAAACTATTCGATTAATCGATAAGAATTACGAATAAAAAAATTATTTTTCCAAAAAAAATACGTATTTTAAATAAGTTACATACGTTCATTTATCTACAACTATGGAAATTCTTCCATTTTCTTCTTTATTTTTTTCTCAAATCTGCTATGAGTTCTTCTGTTTATGATACGTAAAACTTCTCATTTTAACTCCATATCGTTTTATTACTTAAAGGCATCGTAAAACCATTAAATTTTTAATAATCCATTATTACTTTTGCGTTGGCAGACCTTCAGCTAAACTTCTGCATACAATTTCTTCTATAGAACAACCGTTGTCTCGCTTTATGTATTTTTCCATTGGACCATGTTTGTCATTTTTTGATGTCGTTGGATTATTGTGATACTTATGCAAATGGTAAAAATATATATCGTTAGCTTAAATGCAAAAAGGCGTAACTAACATAAAATTCAAAATCAGTTTTCTGATTGATTATTATGAATGCCATTAAACTGTATGTCTGTACAAAAATTTACACTTCTACGATCAAAAATTACGCTTTTATTAACAAAAAACAAAGGGACGCAACTACAAGTGTGTTTATTTTATTAATGCAAAACGGCGTAGTTACACATTTTTTCTACCAATCTTTGATGAATTTTTCTTTGAAAATTATTTGAAGAATTCCATGGACGTCTTATAAATACATGATTTCCTGACATGATTATAGTTTTCATTTTACAAAGTTTTTTGCTTCTCCTGTAAAATTATATTTTCGTAGTTACGCCTTTTTGCATTGTAGCTAACGATATAATTTAAAAAAAGGATAATACAATAACAACATTTTCTACTTTCATGATGGCTTCATATAAAAAAGTCCTAACTCAATTTTTTTTGTTTATTTACAGGGGAAGAAAAAAACTTAATAAAATCCGTGAAATTTTAGATAAAAAAGTTATAATCCAATTTTTAATGAAAATATCCAACAAATGTTGCACTACAGCCCCTTAAAAATTTCAAGATTAATGTGGCATTAGCTATCAGAATAAACAAAAAATCGAGTTACGCCCTTTAATATTAAGCCATCGATATGTACATAAATCAATTCTTTGTTTTTGGCTTTTTGTTTATTTCTAAGTTTTTTTACCCGAAATTTAAAAATCCCCTTTCTTGAAAATGTTCTTAACGTTTGATTTAAAAAGAAGTCAGTTGATAAAATTGTTTTTCAAAGATTAGTTTAATAAGAACATAAAATACATTTTTGAAACACTGTGAGTATTTAACAGGGTTTTTGCTTAATAAACACTGAGATTAATTACAATCAGGGCTATGGCCACAATATTTTTTAATTTCCTACATTTTGTATAAAATCACTAAAAACGTATGAGAATAAATCAAATTCTAAGCTTTTATTAAATTTATTTTTAAATAAAAAAAAATTGTTCGATTAATCGACATTAATTAATCGATTTATTCGTCATTCGAAAATCGCCGTTTATAATTATTCGAACAAGAGTTTGGTTTTGTTTGATCGATTAATCGAATTATTCTTAATCGGTTGACTACTCTAGTATATACACACAGTAAAACTACAAAATTGTTTAAGCTTTTAATTATTGGATTGCTTCACATCAAACAATACGATTTCAGTAATCTTGCCATCCCTGGTCCGCATTAAATTATTTTGTATGTATTATTTTTTTTTTTTTTGATAAGCTTAATTTTCATTCACTTTTTAGTTTTGATTTGTGTTTGTACTTAAGAATGCTAATTTCTTGACTTAATATAAATAATTCCAGTTTAAATTATAATAGACACAGAGTCAAATGCTGCTTGAATGAAGGAGCACAGAGCAATTTCGGTTAGATTAAAAAAAAAACAAGCTAGTTTATAATAAGTTTTTGTTAAAAAGATTTAAAAAGTTTTTTATTAAAAAAAAGTTTTTGCGAGATTTATTGTATAACAACTTTTTGAAAAAAGTTTTTTTAAAAAAAAGTTTTTTTAAAAAAAGTTTTGCTTAAAACTTTTAATTAAATATCTTTTTTTATAAAAAAAAAGCTTTCCGATAAAAAAAAAGCTTTTTGTTGAAAACAATTTCTTAAATGTTTTAAGAGCTTCTGAACACGTTTTTTTTGTAAAAGCTTTGAAAATGGTTTTTGGCTTGAAAAAGCTTTATTAAGAAAAGTGTTAAAAATAAATTTAAATAAAAGCGTTACCTTTTGAAAGCTCTTTTGAACTCAGACATAAATGTTGTATTTTTCTAACTTTTGTGCGAAACCGTTACTTTTATTTGCTTCACTGTGCTCTATCTACAGCAATAATTTACAACTATCGCTGTGCTTAATTTAAACTAGTATCTTTTATAATTTTAACTGGCTCCTGAATTATTTATAACTCATCAACTATTTAATGAATTTCTCTTTTAATTTTCTTCTCATTAACATTTTATTGGCTGGACATCGTTGCAGACAATGGTTAATCATGGTCGTGTTGAGCTATTGGCTCATCCTTTAAGTCAGAAATACTTGCAAATGAAATGGAACTCTTATGGGAAATACTTTCATTTGGCTCATCTTTTAATCTATTCAATATTTTTGTTATTTGTTACCATCTACTCGTCCCTCATGATGAATGGCATTAAAGTAGAGACTCGTCCAATGAGCATAAATTTAAGTAACATTAAAAATAAGTAAGTTAATTGGGGAAATAGGAATTTCTTTTTTAATTAATGCATTTTCTAATTTTAGTACTGATTTTATTGATTGGTCTTTAAGCTCCAATATACATTTGCTAAATGACACCTCAAGTCAGGAGAGTTACGAAAGGATTGAGCAATCTACGGCCATAGTGGTGTGTGCTGGAGTCATTATAGTTTACATATTTTTCGCTTCGTTGCGTGAATTGATCCAAATGTATCAGCAACGCTTGCATTACATCTTGGAAATTGTAAACCTTATTTCATTGATTTTATACATATCAACATTAATAATGGTTATTCCCGTTATAATAACGGACGGAGGCATTACGAATATCCATTATTCTGCTGCATCTATATCGGTGTTTCTGTCATGGTTTCGTCTATTGCTGTTTTTACAGAGATTTGATCAGGTAGGATTCTCTTAAAAGAATGTTTTGAAATTTAAATTTTTTTTTGCCTGTTTGAAGGTTGGCATTTACGTGGTCATGTTTTTGGAAATTTTACAAACATTAATCAAAGTCCTGCTAGTATTTTCAATACTTATTATTGCCTTTGGCTTGGCTTTTTATATACTCCTGTCGAAGGTAACTTGAATGAAAAATAAAAAATATTTGTAAATCTCATTTTAAATTATCTTTAACAGATCAGAGATCCTCAACCAAATCATTTGAGCTTTTCAAATATACCCATGTCATTGTTGAGAACATTCTCAATGATGTTGGGTGAATTGGATTTTGTTGGTACTTATGTTAATACCTACTATCGAGAACAGTTAAAGGTTCCTGTTACATCATTTTTAATATTAAGTAAGTTTTGTTTTACAAATTCTATTATTTATTGCAAGTATTTAAGTCTCTGGCGTTTATGTAAGACGATTTAATTTGTGTTTGCTTTGGAATGGGGTTCCCATTTGGGAAAATTTTCTCCAGGAATTCCCAGAAATTTTCGTTAGGAGGTTTGTAATGTTTTTGACTTAATGTTAAGGTTTTTAAGCAATTATGCTACATACTGACAGGTTATTGATGTCGAATGATTCCTGCTAGGCAGGAAGAACAACTACTTTAAGGTAAGCTCCAACGTCAGTAACATATGCTTGGCGACTATTAGCTTTATTGCTCTTTAGGGGACTTCAAAATAAGCTGAAAAATAACACAATTTTCAGGCTATGCTCCATGGTTAGGACTATAAGCTAGGCAATTTTCAGCTTTCTATGTCAATAAAGGCTTTAATATAAGCTAAATGTGTAGAAAATTTAATTTTTCCCCGCCCGGCTACGTTAGGATTTGGCCCGGTGTTTTACTATGTGCTTGCCAATTTTCAGCTTTCTAGTCCATCAGTGGGCTTTAAAAAGATCTGGACAGATAAAAAAAAAGAGGAACACAAAAATATGGAAATTGTATATATATTGAATACAGATTTTGGGTTTTATATTTTATTCTGTAGAGCTGCCTAATGGTAGTTCTGGGAAACTATCGATAATACTATCGATAATCTTAAAATATCGAAAATATCGATAGGAAAAATATTGATATCGATATTATTTTTATTTAAAATACAGCTATGAAGACATGTAACAGCAGCTATACACACACAGTTTTTTGCCGCAAATTTTTACTTTATATTCACTTTATATTCACGCTGAATTACAACAACGAATACTATTTAAAGGCCTTTATGTCAAAATTTTTATATGTTTACATAGGTACTGAAATGTCAAATATTTTTTTATAATGTTGTAAAAAAATACAAATACAAATGCAATTGCGAGCAAAGGATAAAACAATGAACGACCATAAGTGGAAAAAATTGATTACCCTTTTGGGTTCAGAATCAAAAACAATTTAGAACATTATATAAAGCTGCAATAAAATATATTATAGTCCCTGCTACTTCGGTTCCTTCAGAAAGGTGCTTATCATCAGCACAATTTTTCAAAACTGTAGGCCGCTTTAGCCGACCGTAAATGTAATTAAATGCAATGTAACGTACCGTAACGTACTGTAAGCTCGTTTGTGCACTTATAGAACATGTAAGAACGTGTCAGCTGTTTTTCAAAAACATTAACAAAAAAGAGAAAAGTGATGAGAACTAAAAGTGTTGAAATGGTGACCGCTTTGAAGAAAAAGTACCAAGTGATTTAAATAGTATTAAAACGGTATTTCTTGTATGTTTATATAAATAAATATATAAAAATGAAAAATGTTTGTATGTTTGTTTGTTTGTTTGTTTGTTTGTTTGTTTGTTTGTTTGTTTGTTTGTTGGCTTATAGACTCCTAAACTACTGAACCGATTTTCCTGAAATTTTTACAGATACATCACGTGAGCCCTAAAAATAAAATAGGCTACTTATTTTTTCGATAGGGGCAGGGGAATTGGTATCCCCCATAGGATGCCAATATTAATTATCGCATATATTAAGATCCGCAGCTCGCATTAGGCAGAACTTTTGGTAGTAAGATCTTCTGAGCCCCAAAATTAAAATAAAATAGCAGCGGGGGAAGTGGAATCCCCCATAGGACGCCAATGTTTAACATCGCATATCTAAAGAACTGTAATAGTGAGAATGTTCAAACTTTCTAGAAGTCACTCTTATGGTATACAACACTTTTGAAAATAACAATAAAGCGGGTAGGCGCAGGGGGGGAAATACCTCCCATAGGATGCATATATTAAATATCGCTCAACTGAAGAATTATTAAAGGGAGAGTCTTCAAAAGTGGTTAAAGCTATTATTATAGTAAACTATAAATTTCAATATACAAATGGGCGGGGAAGACGAGGGAGGAGCAGTACCCCTCATATATAGAAATATTAATAAGAGCCACTGCACGCATTTTGTTGAACTTTTGGTAGTAGGATCTTCTGAGCCCCAAAATTAAAACAAAATAGCGGCGGGGGTAGTGGTACCCACCATAGGACGCCAATGTTTAATATCGCATATCTTAAGAACTGTTATAGTGAGAATGTTCAAACTTTGTGGAAGTCACTCTTATGGTATACTTCACTTTTGAAAATAAAAATAAAGCGAGTAGGTGCATAGGGGAAACACCTCCCATAGGATGCATATATTAAATATCGCTCAACAGAAGAACTATTAAAGGGAGAGTCTTCAAACATGGTTACAGCTACTACTATGGTAAACTTTAAATTTCAATATAAAAATGGGCGGGGTAGACAGAGGAGGAGCAGTACCCCTCATAGATACCAATATTAATAAGAGCCGCTGCAAGCAATTTGTTGAACTTTTGGTAGTAGGATGTTCTGAGCCCCAAAATTTAAACACAATAGCAGCGGGGGAAGTGTTACCTCCCATAGGACGCCAATGTTTAATATCGGATATCTTAAAAACTATTAAAGTTAGAATGTTCAAACTTTGTAGAAGTCACACTTATGGTATACTACACTTTTGAAAATAACAATAAATCGGGAAGGCGCAGGGGGAAATACCTTCCATAGGATGCATATAATAAATATTTCTCAACTCAAGAACTATTAAAGGGAGAGTCTTCAAACGTGGTTAAAGCTACTATTATGGCAAACTTTAAATTTCAATATAGAAATGGACAGAGGAGGAGCAGTACCCCTCATAGATAGAAATATAATTTAGAGCCGCTGCACTCTTTTTATTAAACTTTTTGTAGTATGATCTTCTAAACCCCAAAATTGAAATAAAATAGCAGCGGGGAAATGTTACCC
This sequence comes from Pollenia griseotomentosa, assembly GCA_963931875.1. NCBI lineage: Eukaryota > Metazoa > Arthropoda > Insecta > Diptera > Polleniidae > Pollenia > Pollenia griseotomentosa. Next base: position 167,755,003 of record OZ007562.1, on the reverse strand, counting down.
CCCATAGGACGCCAATGTTTAATATCACATATCTTAAGAACTGTTATAGTAAGAATGTTCAAACTTAGTAGAAGTCACTCCTATGGTATACTACACTTTTTAAAATAAAAATAAAGCGGGAAGGCGCAGGGGGGAAAACCTTCCATAAGATGCATATATTAAATATCTCTCAACTGAAGAAGTGGTTTAAGAAGTGTAGCGAAGCGCACCGGGTTAAGCTAGTAAATAAATAAATATTTGATATTAATATTACAGATTTACAATAAAAAAATATGTATTATGTATAGCATATTCGTACACATGATCTTACATTATTTTCAAAATGTGCATACACAAAACAAGGTTTTGATCCCATTAAAAATCAGACTTTTTATTGTTTGGGGATATGTATGCATTTGTTTATTTTATACATCCAAACATATATTTTTATAAATGAAAATATGTATGGATTGTAACTTATTTTGTCCACAGATATTATTACTAAAAAAATGTACCAAAGAAAAAGAGTGATTTTACCCGCATTCCATTTAAAATACAAGCAGCCCATCACTATCTACAACTGTCACGTAATCTCGTAATGAAATTCTATTTTCTACAGGTTGGCACGTTACGGTAAAGTGACATTACAGTCAGTTAAGCAGTTGCATTGCTTTCCATATAACAGAAACGATCAGCTGTTTACATTACATTTACATTTGTACATTTACGGTCGGCTAACGGGGCCTTGTCATCTAAAATAACGTGCGTACATACATACGTCACATACATTCAATAAAGTGATAGAAAAACGAACTGTAACTAGTTAAAGTTTTCCTGCTCAAGTGCAAACATTCAGTCTATAGTAATATCGATAGTATCGATAGTGAAATGCGAACTATCGATAAATATCGATAGTATCCCAGCACTACTTAATGGGGTAAAATTCTAAAACTATACGGAGGGCTTATGTTCGCCAAACTTCCCTACAAGAAGAGAATGAGCGAGTTGTCACTTTTTTCACGTTGGTGTTAAGAAAATGATAGAATGAAATGACCGATATCAAGTTTTCTGTCATTTCATTCTATCATTTTCTTAACACCAACGTGAAAAAAGTGACAACTCGCTCATTCTCTTCTGGTAGGGTTTTACTTCGTAAAGTTAACGGTGCGCATGATTGTCCATCTGAGCAGCTAAAATGCAATAATATGGATTGATTCATACTCTTTTGGGTAATACGCCCGTACTGTGCGTACTAAGGAAGCCACCGCCGGTATAGACGTGAATGTGACAAAGGACTCGAATTTAGTTCGTCCACTACTTTAAACATTTGGAGGAAAGATCTTGGCCTATATCCATATAAAATCCAACTGGTGCAAGAATAAAACTGGTGCGTAGAGTGATCGGTGAATGTTCTTAGAATCAACTGGAAGTTGAACCAGATCTTTATCGTCAAATCATCTTTAGCGATGAAGCTCATTTCTGGCTAAACGAAAATGGAAAGAAGCAGAACTGAACAAGAGACTTTTGAGACTCCATTTCATCCCGAAAAAATCACTGTTTGGTGAAGTTTTAAAGCGTCATCGGCCCATTTGTCTTTAAATCCGCAACCGGTGCCAACATTACTGCGAATGGCGTACGCTAAAGGCAAATTATTTGAGATTTTTTTATTTCTCATGTCTTTGCAAATCATTTGGAGGAAATATGGTTCCAACAAGACGGCGCAACATGCCATGCAGCAGGTGAAACCATCTCTTTGTTGAGCCAAACTACCTGGAACCGAATTATCTAAAGAAAAGGATCTGTGAATTGGCGTTCATGCGATTAAACACCTTTGAACTACTTTTTTTGGGGTAGCTCCAGTCTATGCTGATAAAACAGCAACGATTGATCATTTAGAAGCGAACATTCGACGTACTACTGACAAAATAAGACCGGGAATGCCCGAAAAAGTAGTGCGAAATTGGATCGACAGGCGTTCATAAGACGCAGTCGCAAAGTCCATATGTCAGAAATTTTTTTAATGCCATTTAATGTCATTAAATTTGTGAGCCCATAAAGCCAAACTTTTTATTCCTTCCATTAAATTTGTTATGTTTTATTTAAAAAAGTTCTATGTCTCTAAAAAAAAAACACTAACTGCTTAAGCTGGTGATACACTATCCTATTCCGTCGTACGATTTGTCAAAAAATCGTGTGTGCTCACAAAGAATGATAGTTAGTCTTAAAAAGGAGTTGAGCGACATATTTTTTTGACAAGTCTGTCCGACTTGCAAATGTTTGTGAAAATTTTTATAAAATGATAGATTCTATGCGATCAGAGTTGCATTTTCTTGTAAAGTAGCTAAGTCCCAATTTACAATGTGGCAAGTGAAAGGCAGACAGGCGAAGTTTGTAGGCGAGAGAGGAAAAAAGTGAAGTGTGTTACGCATACAGCGTCGCCCCCTTACCAGCAAACTTCGTCCGTCTGCCTTTCACTTGCCACATTGTAAATTGGGACTAAGTCACTTGAGATTGCATCTTTTTTGTGGGATAGTGTGATTTTGCAGACATTTTTTGTGTCGGATAGAATTCGGATAGATTTTCGTGTGAAGGAATCGCACAATTGTGTAGGATAGTGAATCCCGGCCTTTACTTATAAATGGGGCCGACTCCTTAAAACCTTCGTATATATATATATCTATACTCCACTACAAATAAAGATTTTTGCGCCATTTTTTCTGACGATTTCAATCTTAACGATCCGCAAAATGGCAGAAGACTTATTTAATTTAATTTCTTATAACCTTTTTTCCTTTATTAATATTTTCCTTTTTCAGGTGTATTTATGATTTTAATGCCGATATTGCTCATGAATCTACTTATCGGTTTGGCGGTTGGCGATATTGAATCCGTAAGGCGTAATGCCCAACTAAAAAGATTGGCCATGCAGGTAAATATTTTTAAAAAACTTCAAAAAAAAATAAAAAATTGAAATTAAAAATTTTTAGGTGGTTTTGCATACAGAGTTAGAAAGAAAATTGCCACAAATGTGGTTGCAAAAAATTGATAAAATGGAACTGATTGAGTATCCCAATGAAACCAAATGCAAATTGGGTCTCTTTGATTTCATATTGAGGAAATGGTTTTCAAATCCCTTTAGCGAGGATAGTAAGTTTTTGTTGTATTAAAATTTTAATTGTATCATTCCTTTCGAACCCCCTTCTTTCTCCAGCCTCCATGGATGTCGTGCAATTTGAGAATAGCGAAGATTTTATTAACAGTGAATTGGAGGAACAGAAACGTAAATTGCGCGACATTAATCGCATTTTAGAGCAACAACATCAGTTGCTACGTTTAATTGTTCAAAAAATGGAGATCAAAACCGAAGCCGATGATGTAGATGAAGGTGTTTTCCCCAATGATTTGCGCAGCATTGGCAGCGGCATCGGCTCTGCGAGCGGATCACGTTGGACTTCACCACGCATACGCAACAAGTTGCGAGCGGCCTTAAGTTTTAACAAGGGCATTTAGGAGATAAGAAAGCGGCGACTAAATACTACAATTATTATTTAGTCAAAAGATGTTTTCCGTCTCAAAACTGAACAACATCCGCTGCAAAATTACAACCAAGAAAAACTAGTATCGATATGAAGCAAGACAAATTCATACAGGTGACCGCATCATGAGAGAAATAGTTATGCTAGCTGTTCCTTTTTTTTTTTTTGACAGCCAGCATAACTCTTTTTCATGCGGTCTGATGCATGATGTATTAATTCGCCTTGATATGAAGAAATCTTCAAAGAAAAAACAAAGCCATTTTTTAATTAACTATTCATAACATTGAAATACATTTATTTATAAGATTTATGTCTATCTAAAATAGCTCTGGGGAAAAGCATTAATTGATTATTACCAACTATTAACTATTTAATTAAAGTGAAAAGTAACTGAAATCTTTTAGGTAGTTGCGATGTTTTACATCCGTTTATTTTTTCTTTTAGATATCGAATTTGTCGTAATAAGCAAGGAGTAAGTTATTGATATTTGCTGTTTAAAATTTTGCGTAAAAATGTAGTTCAATAAAACAAAAGATAGCACAAGGCAACACACCAAAATTATCCAGATTTCTGTCCATTGTTTTTGGTTAAATTGAGAGTGCTGATTACGCTGGCATTAAGTTTTCTTAAGCTGCTTTAGTTTTAAAGATATAGTGACATTTAATATTTGCATAATTTATAAATTTTTTATATTAATTATTATATCAATAAACCTTAAAATATTTCCTGGATAATAAGTCTACACAAAAACCTCTTTCATTTGAGTACTCACATTGGTGAGTACATCCGGACACCTAACTAGGAGGTTTTTTTATGTTAGTCCTAAAAACTTTGAGAAATAAAATTTTCGCCCATTTTTTTACGACGGTATGTGTACTCAATATTCATACAAAATTATCAGCAATGTTCTGGAAATCCAATTCAAGTGGATTACAAATCGAACAAATTTTCAAAACGATCTTGTGAATGAACCTTTAGTCGTTAATATATTCCGTTTTATATACGCCATACTTTAAGTTGCACTTAAATTTATTAGAACTACTCTAAAAATCATAAAAAACAACAGTACTATCTTAAAAAAAAATGTAACTGAAAATTTCTTTCGATTTCCAGAACATGACATTTCATACAAATTGATATAAATAGTTGCTGTAAGCACTTAGAGTAATAGTATGTTCACATTTGGCTTCTTAAACGCGTTTAAGCAGTTCGAACGTGATTAAGCTCTAATCACTTCAAAATCGAGATGATTACCCATACATTGAAGTGATTTGTTAATCACTTCAAATTGACATGATTACAACTAAATCACTTCATAAATCACATAGAATCCACTGAACATACCTCAAATGTAGAATCGCCAACATGATCGTGTACAACAGGCCAAGATTTCTGCTTAATGTTTTTATTTCTTTTCCTTAAATAATTCATAAATTCTCACAATTTCATCATTAAAATAATTAAAATAATCTTCTTATAACTTTATAAAAGTGTTTTTATCCATTTCTAATCTTTTAAAGAAAAAAAATTTGTTTGTTGTGTTTTTTTTCTTAATCATCTGTCATCTTAATCATCTCAAATGTAATGTGAACGGCTTTAATTAGCTAAATCAACATTTTGCTTAAACGCGTTTAAAAACCTAAGTGTGAACTTAGCATAAGATAACAGTTAGATTTAAAAATAAAAAAAAATAAAACTTCACACAAATGTTTTATAGTCAAAATACCCTCTATTTTCGAAACATAAACTACTCGTACTTAAGTGTCTGTCTAACTGTACTCTGTGTTAAAAATGCGCTATTATTAAAAACTATTGGTAATTTTCTTTTGAAGGAAAAAATACAAAGAAAAACTTGTTTAATGCAAAATTTTTAAATGTATTTGGTATATAAGTCTATGTAAATTTATAACATACTAGCTAGGTAGTGGAAATAGAATTTGTTACTAAAGTCTTAACAAAATATTTAAAGTAAACAGGGATTTATATAGAATTAAGGTAATTTCTGTATTAAATGAGTTTGCAGAAAATCCATTTAGTACCTGGTAAATAATAATACAAAAAAAAATATTATGAAAACGAACTGTTTTAGGTACCTAAGAGTTACAACAACGAACCTTAAAGATGCAGAAAAAGATCTTACAACTCCATACCTATAAGTTATACGATTTTTTTTACCTAAACGACCAAATGTATTGTTAATGAGAATTAAGAAATTTTTCTTAATATGGTTGGCAAATAAAATAAAGTTTAAAAAAAAAAATATCATAAGAAATAATTTATTTTTATGTTACTGCTATAGCGAATTTATATGTATATGTATGTATAATAAAACATTATCGAAAATTTAAAGAATAAGAAAATTTATTACTTTTATAAATAAATAAATTCTATTAAAAATACCTACAGCCAAGGCGAATTCATTACAGGTAATCTCGGTACTGCAACAAGTACAACTTCTACAAAAAACACAAGCAATTTGTTTTTGTAAAATCATTGTAGCCACAATTTCAAAAACAGAAACAAGGATAATAAACTAAATTTTGACATCCAACAACTATAAAGCTTAAAAAAAACTTAACAGCAGAGGGCTGTTGAGTTCACCTGCAATTAATTCGCCTTGTCTATAGCAAGCTGATTTAAATGTTATATTTATGTGTGTATGTATGTACAGTAAAAATTCGATAATCCGGATAATTGATTGCAGACCCCAATCCGGAGTAGCGAATTATCCGGATTACCGCATGTATGTATTTATTAAAAATTATAATAATTCATAGCAAAAAAACGCATGTGCAAACATACTCATATCACACTAATCTAACTGCATTTTACAAAGCATGCCGTGATTTAAATAAAAAAATAAATAAAAACGGGTGTTATTCAATCCGGATTATAGAGTTGCAATCAATCCGGATTATAGGATACGCAATGACTGTATTTTTCAAAGCATGCTTTGATTTGAATAAAAAAATAAATTATAACGGGTGTTATTTAATCCGCACAACATAGTTGCAATCAATCCGTATTATAGAATACGCAATGAGCTGCAAAATTCTGTCCGGATTACCGAATATTCCGGATTAGTGGAGTCCGGATTATCGAATTTACACTGTATGTCAATATTCTGTGTTTTTTTTATATTGATTTATTTAAGTAAAAATACAGTCACAGTCATATTTATTGACACAATATGAAAAATTTTTAAAATTTCACAAACAAGCTCAATATTTTTGCTGTTGAAAAAAATGGATAGTAATAGTAGATGGAAGAAAGATTTTAGAAGTCAGCGGTAAAGTTGTAGAAAAAAGGATGAAATTTGTTAAATAATTCGTATTTCAAAAGTATTAACACACCTTATTTTTATTTTAAAAGTATTAAGAAGGTTTTTTGAATTTTTACAACAGTTTTGCAAATAAATTGCTCGACACTTTTTTTACCCTGCCTTTACACATGCAAGTAGTGGCATGCCATTACTGTATACATATTATCAAAGAAAATTTGTTCGAAATAGTCGAATCTCATGCCATTAGCTTTTGTGTTTACACATGCCACTGCGAGTTCATTTTCAAAATGTCTTTGAAGCGTCAACTTGATATAATTTGTTGATTTCTCAAATTAAAAAAAAAAACGTATCAAGAATCCAAATAGAGTTACCAAGCTAATCATATAAGCACATTTTTGGGGGAATGGTTTACATTTATTTATATAAGCATTATTTTAACAATATTAATGCTCTATAATTGACAAACTTGCTTTTAGTAATGCGCGTTTCAAAAATTAATCATAATAATACATTAATCAAGTCAAAACTTAAACTAAAATTTGACAATAATCCAGTAAGTTTCCATTAAATTTTAAACAGGGTAACATTGTTCATCGTTTTGTCATTTAATGGCATGCAAGTGCCAAATTTCCACTCGCATGCAATTTTTGCTGCCACTGGAGCTGCCATTGCGAAAAATGTGAGTGTATTAGTAAAAAAGTGTGAGTGTATTGAGTTTTTCGAACTGGCAGTGGCATGTGTAAATGCTAGGTTAGACAAGCCGGGCACATGGCGTTTTAGCATAATTCGGGTACGCTGAATCCAGTGGTGCCCACCGTTTTTTTAAGGTTAGCTCTTGTTTTCGAGATATACCGTTATTTCGAAAATGGAGGAGGTTGCACAACATATATTCCCGTAACTCAAAAACGGTTTAGTTTATTAAAATTACTAAAAAAAAAGTAATTTTAATAAAATTCTTAAATTTGGCCCCTGCAGCGCCAAAGATGCCTCTAGATGGGTCAAATGTACCTATACCTACCCGCTATCTCCATTCTTTAAGGGGGCTCCCATACAAAATGTTCAATGCAGACTAGAAATATATTGAAAAAAAGTCCCATAAATGCCCAGGAGTCGCCCCAAGTAAGATAAAATGTTTGACCGACCTCAATTAGTTTTTTGTCCTTAACATTTTATCGATACATACTTGCCCCTTATCACCACTTTTTAGGGGGGCTCCTATACAAATATTGCGTTTTATGAAACTCTTAAATTAATTAAAATTTCGATCATTTATGGCTTGTTTTGTTTGCAGCTTCGTTTTTTATATGTCTGCAAAAAATAAGAAGCCTAGCGCTGCAGTTTCCAATTTTTTATGAATTTTTAAAAAACAAAAATTTTGAAATTTTGATTAAAAAAATTTTTTTTTTTTCCAAAAAAAAAAATTGTTTATAAAACGACTGCTCATATAAAAAAAAAAAATTACTTTTCTTAAAGAAAATTTTATTGCATTAATTTCAATAAACTAAACCGTTTTTGAGTTACGCGAATATATGTTGTGCAACCTCCTGCGTTTTCGAAATAACAGTATATCTCGAAAACAAGAGCTAACCTAAAAATAAATGGTTAGCACGGTTAGGTTAATAATAATGTTTTTTAATAAAATTAATGATACGTGATTCGTTAAAAATGCGTTTCTTTAATAAATAAAAAATTTGATTTTTTAGTGGCTTATTCAATTTTTTCCAGTTTATTTTGTTTAATAAGAGATTAAGGAAAACTTGTAAACAACTTTTCTACAAAATTAATATTTTCTAAGTTATGAAACATAAAAGTCAGATTTCGTGTAAAAATATAATTTTTCTAAAACTTTGGTGGGCGTGAGTGACGGCTTAAAAATGTTTTTGGAGTTTTTTTTAGCGATACCCACCAAATTGGCGGGTAAGACCTAAAGACGGTCATAATAACGGCCAGCCTAATTCTACAACCTTTACTACGGATTTTTTTAAATCTTTCCTCCATCTACTCTATACATCACAAGCTATTTTTTTCCTTTTTTTAGACAGCAAAAATATTTGGCTTCTTTGTGAAATTTTTAAAATTTTCCATATTGTGTCAATAAATATGACTATGACATTGTATGTATGTATGTATAACAAAAACATGCAATTACTATTTTTAAATAAACTTTTGGATTTATTTAAAATTTTTATGATATGTAATTTTATGTTATTGTAGCTGTTGTACTATTGTTATATTTATATGTATGTATGTACATGTTTTAAAAAATAAATAAAATAAGACATAAATAAAATATTTATTTTATGTTACTTGCATTGAAATAAAGAAATGTCGAAAAAATCGTGTTTTACTTTTGATACTGAATAGAAAACCTGGGGGCTAGTTCTGGTTTTTGGAGTTATTATACCCTCCACCGAAGGTAAAAGGGTATGTTTCAGGTAGGAAAGCCAGATTATAAATTTGGAAAAACCGTACATTGATTACAAAAAAACAGTACAATCAAGAAAAAAACAGTACATCGTTTTAAAGAAAGCATAACTATTATTTATTACTCTTAAACAACAATAATATAAAACAAGTAAGAGTGCTATATTCGGCTATGCCGAATCTTATATACCCTTCACCATGATAAGAGATAAGAACAAAAAGTTATATACATAAATAACGTTCTTTAGATAGGTATAAATAAATATTAATTGAGTCACGCCAACTTTTCATTTCGCCATGCCGAAGAATATAAAAAAAAACAAAAAATTTATATATGTACCTAAACCCGTTTCCTCTTTTGCCAAAGTTGATGTTTGAAATTCGTTTTATAATCTTAAAATCGTTTTTTAGAACATAAAAAAATTAAATAAAAAAAATGAAAAAAAATTATTTTTGGGATTCGAACTGGCAATATCATCAGTTTAAGGAGAGAACTTAACAACTCGGCTACAAATGCTTTTACTGAAGAAGCGTTAAATTTAAATATATATAGTCTATGAGTTTGTTTCTTTAATTGAGCGGCATATGTATGTGTATGCGTAAAATTAAACATATGTATTACAAATAAAATCCACCACTTCCCAGCGGGAAAAAGAAGGAGTACGGAGGCCTTCTTGCTCCATTCCATACTCATATCTTTTTTACACACGTTGTCATTGCGGAGAAGGCCTTCCGCTCTCGCTTCTTCAGCAGGTACATAAGAAGGGTAACGGGACCAAAAAAATTGATTTTGCTTTTGCTTGTGCAAAAAAACAATACAAAAAATGTTACTCCTTCTCTACTCCCTTCTCATAGAAGCGAGTGTGGAAGGTGTACGAAAAAGCCGAGGCCTTCTATGAGGCCTTCTTTAGCAGTTAGATAAGAATAGTAATTGAATCAAAAAATCTTTTAAGCAGGCCTTTAAAAAGGCCTGAAGTAAGAAGGTCTTCTGAGTTTTCCCGCTGGGTTGTAGTGAAGGGTATAAAAAAACAACAAAAAAAAAACACATTACCAGCACTGTATTACCATAGCCACTGTATGACCGTAGAAACTAAAATTGAATTGGTTTGTACGGTATGTTTATGTCGTTTTGGTAATACAGTTTTTTACTCATATCTCAGCCATTTGTGGACCGATCTTGCTGAATTTCAATAGCAAACATTTCCGGGCCATATGTGACATAAATGTATAATAACCTGGCCCCCATCATATATGGGGTCTTCGGAAAATCCATTTCAACAGACAGACGGACATCGTTAAATCAACTTCGCCTCCTCAGAAATTACAAACGGAATGACAAACTGATATGTATATATATATCCTATTCACCACCTGTGGTGAAGGGTATAAAAAAACACTTAAAGTCTTATTATTTTGAATTTTTTTGTTTAGAACACAACAACAATTTTTTTTAAACTATATACATATTGTAAAATATTAGGACAAAATGACTTATTAGCATACCGTTAAAAATTCCCAAATGTGTATTACTTTAAAAGGGTTTTTCTTAATATCTCCGTTTTTTGGAGACTAAACAAAAAAAATCAGTACAAAAAATAGTACAAAGTGTAAAAACAGTTCATTTGCGTACTGTTCTGGGTATTGTGCATAAAACAGTACAATTGACAAAAATCTGTACATGTACGAAAGTAGAAGTGATTTCGTATCTTTCTTCACATAAAACGAAATTACTTTCGATCGGAATTGATTTCTATGACAGGCCTGTATATATAAGTATGTGATTCCGTTTGTAGTTTCTACAATATTGATTATAGATCCTTGTTTAACGATGTCCGTCTGTCTGTGTGTATGTTGAAATGGGTCTTTCGAAGACCCCAGAAATTATGAGAACTAGGTTTTTATATATTTATGTCACATGTACTCCGTTAAAATCTGCTATCGAACTTCAGCCAGATCGGCCAATAAATAACTAAGGTACGAGCAAAAAACCACAACTGCCTCTAACTTTGCCAATAAATCCCTTTTTGTTGTTTTTTTAAATCCTTTTTTCTGTATTTCTTTAGAACGTCAAGGGACGAAGTTTCCAAACTAGGTACAAGCATCTTCCGAAAAAATATGATCGGGATTAGACAAGTGGGCGTGGCACTTCCCATACAAACACATTATAAATTTCTTTATATCTGGAGAACGGAAAGAGTAAAAGTTTCCAAAAAAAAGTTACAAGCATCTTGGTTATCAATACACAACTTCCGACAAAATGTGAGCGGTATTGGTCAAGTGGGCGTGGAACAAAATAAATTTATTTATATCTAAAGAACGGTATTTATATATACATACATTTTTGTTGTTATCGAATAGGCGAATATAGCACTCTTGTTTTTTTTTACAAATTGTTGCTAAAATAAAAGTTGACTCAACTTTAAAAAAAAACTTAAGTTACATTTTTGTTTAAAAAATTAAAGGAAAGTATATGAAATATGTACTTTGGGAAGAAATACGACAGAAGAAAAAACGAAATTGTTGCTCAGATTGTGAACAAAGCTTAAAGCACAAGGGGGTTAGTGCCATTTTTTCTAAAATTGAGTTTACATCAGGGATGTCAGCGCCATACACAATTGTGGAAATTAATTCACATGTACGCTTACGCTCTTTTATTTTGCGAGCGTAAAATATAATTGTTTACTGAGAAACACTCTCATTCAGCGGGAAATATCGCAAATATTGCAAGGCCTGTTTTGAGGCCTCTAAATATATTTATGTATATAAATAAATATACAATAACTGTATGTAGGTACATCTTTTTTTTTGTTTGATTATATTTTTTATTTTATTTATTATCTATGTTTCTGTTTTGTTTTATTTCTGTTTTTGACATTGTACAATGATTTTAAAACAGGGATTTCGATTTCTTTGCACAATTGTGCAAATGTGGTTATTTTTTAAGATAGAAGTTTGAAATTTTATAAAAATATATATGTAAAGTGAATCCTAATCAAAAAAAATTTCAAATTTTCAAAATAATTGTTTTGCATTTAAGCTTACGATATGTGTTTTGTTCGTGAAAAAAATTCGTTGATGCCTGTAACAGGGTCCCTTTTTCTTTCGTTAAAAAGTCGTACCTAAATGCAGAAATTATTAAGAAAAAAAATAGCCACCAGAATTTGTTGGAATTTTGTGCTTGTAAAAATATTTTTGTTTCTGTACCAATCGCGTCGGTGGGTTTTTTTTTTTGAAAACTCTTTTCTTAAGTAAGTAAAAATATTTAAAAAACAAGTTAAAAAGTCTTGTTTTGCTACAATTTATGTGTAAACCTATACACATAAAAGCAAATGTGACAGCAGGTAAAATTTTTGGGTAAGAAGATGTGTTTTATTGATGTATTAATGATGTGTTACGAAACTGCAATATAAATTTAGAAGATATTATTGGTAAATAAAAGTATTTACTATAGGCTAGTAAAATCTTCTCTTTTTATAATGGTGGTAAATACATACTTACAGAATATTTTGAAACTTAATATTTGCATTTGAATTTTCATTGTTAGAATTCGCAAAGGTACAAAACGAAAAATATTGGAAAGAATTGTATAAGGTTGTAAAAAGACTTCAAATATTGTCAACTGCGCAATTTTTCCAAAAAAATAAGCAAAGTTTCTGAGGTTCCAAATTAAATTTATTTAAATAATAACTGATTGTGTCTGTCCATAACTCAACATTTTTCGATAATTGTATTATTGTTTATTGGGGCTCAGAAGATCCTACTACCAAAAGTTCAACACAATGCGTGCAGCGGCTCTTATTAATATTTCTATCTATGAGGGGTACTGCTCCTCCTCTGTCTACCCCGCCCATTTTGATATTGAAGTTTATATTTTACCATAATAGTAGCTTTAACCACGTTTAAAGACTCTCCCTTTAATAGTTCTTCAGTTGAGAGATATTTAAAATATGCATTCTATGGGAGGTATTTCCCCCCCTTCGTCTACCTGTTTTATTTTTATTTTCAAAAGTGTAGTATACCATAAGAGTGACTTCTACAAAGTTTGAACATTCGCACTATAACAGTTCTTAAGATATGCGATATTAAATATTGGCGCTCTTTGAGGGGTAACACTTCCCTCGCTGCTATTTTATTTAAATTTTGGGGCTCAGATGATCCTACTACCAAAAGTTCAACAAAATGCGTGCAGCGGCTCTTAAGATATGCGATATTTAATATTGGCATCCTATGGGGGGTGCAAATTCCCCTGCCCCTATCGAAAAAATAAGTAGCATATTTTATTTTTAGGGCTCACGTGATGTTATTGTAAAAATTTCAGAAAAACCGGTTCAGTAGTTTAGGAGTCTATAAGCCAACAAACGAACAAACATACAAACAGTTTTCATTTTTATATACATACATATATACATACATACATGTATAGATATATGTATATATAGGTATATAGAGTCATAAAGAAATTTCAAGTTTTATTTCAGTTTCTTTTTCATAATATGTTTTAGTAATAAAGCATTATTCATGTTTACACTACACTGATGAAAATAATAATGCACTATTTATGATGAGTTTTTATAATAATTCAAAAGCAGTGCATTAATTGGCATACCCTTTCGTGGCATTTAAAAAAATAGTGCATTAAAAATGTTAAAGTTAGTGATAATGCAATAAACTTGCATTTGGTTTAATGAAAAAAAAAATTATCAATGCATTATCATTTAATGCACTAGTAAATTTTTTTTGTAAATTTTTTAACGTTACAAAAAGTATTGAAAACGCCTTAACGTTACATAAAGTAGCAAAAACGTAAAAAATTAAATGCAGACTAGAGCTTTTTTACTTTTTATAACAATTCTTACCTTAAGACATGTTTTTTCGAAATGATTTTATAGGCCTGATCGGAAATGCATCACTGCGCTACATCTGATGTGCAGCGCGTTCGTAAAAGCATCACTGCTGTTAGAAAATACATTACAAAAGCAGATGATGCGCAAACAAATCTAAAACAAGAATCAAAAAGGAATGCTGCATATTGTGTTCAAAAACATCACCGAGCTGCGTAGTAAACAACCTGATGCCAAGGTGATTTGCATCAGCATCAGAAACTAATCCTAGGTGCAGCGCAGTGATGCATTTTCGAACAGGCCCTATGTTATATACATATATGTTTTAATGTTCTATGCAGGTTTTTACGCACCCTTGGTCTACATATATTCAAAGTCATATCTGTTTCTTTTCTTTTGTTTATGGTGTCATTTGTTTTGCGTCCAGTATTTAATGGTGTCTGAGTCGTCTGGTAGGTATGCAAATTATGGATTTATGTTAAAAAAATTATACTTAGGTTAAAAACATTTCTTCCAATTTTTATGACATACCTTAATAAGTTTTATGTTCCGTCGAAATTCGTAAATATAAAGCCATCACAAGTTTCCTCCACAAGTTTTGCTATTCACAGATATACTTTCTATTTCAAATATGATTTTTCCCCACTTTTAGATAAAACTAAAATAAAACATCACTTTACTACATTTTGTGACAATTATTTTACATTAATTAAAGAAACTGATTTGCTATTTAAAGTTTCTATTGTGTACTTTTTTTAAAAAATTATTTAATAAAATACATAAACAAACACTTTATTGTATTAAAAAAAAAAGTTCAAACTCTACACAAGGTTTTGTTCAATTTACCGTTATAAAAGAATTTTGTAGATGGCAACGCTATTGGTTTCATTAAATTTTGTATTGGTAGTTCCCATGGTGAAATGATTATTTCACCATGGGTAGTTCCTAGACGAATTCAGTAAAAGTGAATTCGCCTTGAGTAATTCAATTTGTTGCATTTTATAACCGGTCAAGACGAAAGATAACCTTTAACTGTGGAGGTGAAATTTTTGGTCATACCCTAGGACGTGGTGGTAAATTTTACTAAAAAAAATTTGTAAAAAATATTTTTTGATAATTATTTGTTTTTGAAAATTAAACTACTACATTTTTAATTACAAAAAAAAAAGAAACCAAAAATTATTTTTATTTGTTTAAACAAAGCAGGTACTTAACTTCTCATACCTTTTTTTTAATACAAAAAAAACTATACATCAAAAACTTATCAAAAAAATATGAATATAAAAAAAAACAAAAACTTAAAGGGCATTTTTGCACAGCCAAACATATACATTTAAAGTTATAAAAGAGGTCATGAAAAAAAATAATTATGTGTAGAAACTACAGGTCAACCATTTTGGAGGTTTCTTACTCATCAAAACCTGCATCCCATACACATTGGCCTACTACATTGCAGACAAATCGGCAAGAACTAAAGTTTCCAACTTTGGTCGATATATCTTGGTTATTAATACACAACATCTGGGTGGGACTGGAGAATGGGCGTGGCTCCTCCCAAACAGAGACCTTATAGATATTTGTGTATCTGAAGAATGCCAAGAGTCAAAGATTCGAAATAAGGTACAAGCATCTTGGTTAGCAATACAAATCCCACCAAATGTGGGTGGGATTTGAGAATTGGGCGTGGCACAAAATACATTTTTAATATCCAATGAACGGTAAGAGATTTGTTCAAATTTGGTACACATAGCTGGGTTATCAATGCGCAACCTCTCTACAAAAATGGCCGCGATTGGAGAAGTGGGCGTGGCACTAAGCACATTAGTTTATATCTAAAGAACGGCAAGAAAAAGTTATAAAATTCCCCAAGCGGTAACAGCTGAAGTTTTGGAACAAATAGCTTTGCTACCAATATTCAACATCAGTCAAAAATTGGGCGGGATTAGATAAGTGGGCATGGCACAAAATACAATTCTTTATATCTAAATAATGATAAGTGTAAAATTTTCCAAATTTGGTACAAATAGAATGGTTAATAATACCCATCATCTGTCAAAAAGAACAAGAAAACGGACGAGTGGTAAAAATAATTCCATGAAAATATTACGTTTATTTTGATGTGGGGTAAATTTTTTTCTACTAAAAACTTACGCTACCGCTGACGTGGGGGTAAAATATTTTCAAAGAAAAAATTACGTAAATGATGACGAGTGGTTATTTTTACACCAGCATGTGCGTAGCTCCGCTCGTGCTAAGTCGAGCTCAGCCAAAACACAAGTGAATAACAAGGATGACGATATAAGAAGATACTAAGAGAATTAAATTGATTGAGCGCAACGGTAGAGAGTATGCTAGAAAAATATAAAGAGAGGGTAAAATTTGCCACCACCTCCACACTTAAAGGATAAGTACCCAGCGCTGCCAGAAAAAGAGCTTATTTTACTTTTGAAGATTTTTTGACCAAAATATGATTTGAAGATATTTTTTCCGAAATTAAGATTTTTTATTTTTACAAATTAAGATTTTTAACTTTAAGTTTGCATAACATGCATAATTTTTTTTTACAGTTTTTTAAACAGTCAATTTTTAAAACAATGAGGTTTTGTATCAGCTTGTTGTTTATTGGTTTTGCACACTCTTATACCCATTGTCTAGCATTCACAAAAATGCATCATTTTTTCTGGGCATACAAAATATGTATTAAAAAAGCATCTTGTTCATTTTGGGCATACTGATGAAAAAAATAATTTGTAAAAGGAAAAAAAAAATTTTTATAAAGTTTCATATATTAGAGAACAAAAAAGTTCATATATTTAGTACCAGAAGGTAAAACTAATGGAACTAAGAAGCCTCCACATTCCATGTTATGATACATAGGTGCTTAAGAATATTTTTTTTAAGGTGTAACAACATTATTTTAATAACTATTCCAAGGCGAATTGACTAGAAGGTGGGGTCAAGTCAACATATGGTGTTTTTTTTCGGTGGTCGACTTGTCAAAGTTTGTATACAAGCTAGTTTTTTATGTAAACAAACCTATTTTTTTACTAGCAATTTTTTTTGACAACCCGACCACAGAAGCATTGTAGTTGTAGAGTTGACCTCACCTTCTAGTCAATTCGCCTTGAACTATTCCATTAGGAAAATATATAGGGAAATTGATATATTGTCAATGATCTTTTTTTAATTGCAATTTTCTCAAAATGCTTTTAATATAACAACGGCATCAAAAAATATAATATTAAATGGAGAGCCTTTAAGATTGCATATGATGTATGAGCTTCATGGCTCCCAAACTAAAATTTCCTTGCTCAAAATGTATATATCTCTAATTTTTAAATTTAATTCCATTCAATGAAACTTCTTTATTTATATGGACCTTTTTTAGGTTCTTATTTATTAGAATTCAAATGGATTTAAAATGTATTTTTTTAAAAAATATAATGGAAAATATAACTAAAAACACAATTTAAACCTACAATATAATTTTGTTTCCATAATAAGAAGTATGTTCCTTTAAAAAATTATTATTTTTCCTTTTTGTCCCTTGTTATAAAAAATTTAAAGATTTTTCTTCAAAATAAGATTTTATCGCTAAGTGAAGATTTTCCTTCCAAATTTTTTGGCAACGCTGAAAGTACCTTTACAATTGGCAATAACATTAGCAGAATAACAGAACAATCAAAGCGAATTCATACAAGGTGGTCTTATTTTGAAAACGGATAAAACACTGCAAACTATTTCACGCTGGGTCTTGACGTAAAAATTTAAAATATAATTGTAGCAATAAAGTTGGGAGAAAATACATTCTTTTTTTTATAAATTTTTGTAATATTATAAAAACAAAACCTTTTTTCAAAAACTCTCGCATTACCAGCTATTTGTTGTAAAAAAAATACAACTCTATAATTCTCCATATTAAAATACAACACTGTTTAATTCTTTGTTACTCGCAAGGCGAATTGAGTAGAAGGTGAGGTCAACTCTACAACTACAATGCTGCTGAGGTCGGGTTGTCAAAAATATTGCTAGTAAAAAAAACAGGTTTGTTTACATAAAAAACCAGTTTGTATACACATTTTGACAAGTCGACCACCGAAAAATTACCATATGTTGACTTGACCCCACCTTCTAGTCAATTCGCCTTGGTTACTCGTTAGATTTTTCTCTACAAAAAAGTTAAAATTCGTTATTGGCGACGTTGATTTTCACGAGTATTTGTTTGTCGTTCATCGAGTGCAGTTGTGGTATCGGCTAATCTGCAAAAGTTTTTCTTTTCACAATTGATACATACAAAAAGTGAGGTGTAAAACATTAAATCGGCCATTTTGGTTTTTATTACAATCTAGAAGAAAAAAGTTGCTGACTTTTTTTTATTAAATTAATTTAAAGTTAACTAATTAAATAAGCTGTGTCGATTGTAAAGCAGTTTTTGTTAAGTGGCTAACAATTTTCAAATATATTAAAAGGTAAGAAAAATATATTTTAAGTCCTTGTAGTGTAAAATTGCTGCTGTGTAATTTCCAAGAAAATTGTGATGGCCTTTTAAAAGTAGTGTGTACTTTAGTAAAATAATTTTTTTTCTTATATAACATCTTTCATCCATTTTTTTCATTCATTCGTTTCGGGTTTCTAGTCACATTTTTTCAAGTTCGTTTTTCTTTTAGTGAACAATAAAAAGTTCTAGAAATGGATACACATTTAATAGGGTAGAAAACATGTTTTGTGGTACAGTTTGCGCTAGTTTTATTTCTGATGTAGTTTTATATATAAAATTTAGCCGTAGAAGCTTTATATATTTGTATTTTTACAGTTGAATAAGCTTTCCTTTTTTTTACAAGTTTTTATTAACCGGCCGGCTTTGTTTTATAAAATATCTTAATATTAGCACCAAGGTACATTAACACAAATGTATGTATTTGATTTGCACGTCATCGTTCATTTTTCTCCATTCATTTTTAAATTTACACACTCATTCTTGCGCGCCATTTTGTTTGGTTGTTTTCTGCTGGCTACTCGTTAGTTTTTATGTTATACATATATTTTCTTTCTGCTTTTTTGCATACCATATTTATTATTTTATGGATAAAAGCCGGTGTTAATATCTACTTTGTGTTAGAATTAAAAAAAAAAAGTATTTAATGAGCAAAACGTGAACAAGTTATTAATTATTTTAAAAACATGTTTCATAAAGGTTAGTCAAGATTTTGTTTAAAATATATGGCGGTTAATTTTTTAGTGATGTGCATTGATCGAAATTAATAAAAAAAAGGAGTGGAATTCATAAAAATTTGTTTTAATTTTTTTTTTTAATAAATCTGATTTGTGTTCTTAAAAAAAAAAAAATGGCAAAAGTGCCACCCAATTCAGAATAAATAATTTACTGCCTATTTTACATTGTCACACTCGAACGTTTTCGTTCGCACAAATTGCATGTAAAATAAAAACAAATTCTTAAAGTTTGTTTATGTTTTATATGTTATTTGTGCGAACGAAAGCGTTCGAGTGACATCGTGAAATAGGCAGTTAGTTTGTCCTGTTTACCTATCAAAAAAAAAAAAAAAA
Organism: Pollenia griseotomentosa; assembly: GCA_963931875.1. Classification (NCBI taxonomy): domain Eukaryota; kingdom Metazoa; phylum Arthropoda; class Insecta; order Diptera; family Polleniidae; genus Pollenia; species Pollenia griseotomentosa. Next base: position 167,735,375 of record OZ007562.1, on the reverse strand, counting down.
AAATTTAAGAAATGCAAGATATTTTGTATGTTTTTCATCAACGTATTCACAAACGAACTTAAAGGTCGTGTCAGATAAAACTTGCTTCGCGTTGCGTTACATAGCGTCTTTACCTGACAATTTTTTGTCATACCAAACGTCAAACTTCATATTAAAAAAACGCTGACAAAAATTTTCGAGTTTTTTTTATATAGACTTTGACGTTTGGTATGACAAAAAATTGTCAGTTGAAGACGCTATGTTAGATATACGTTTTGACATTTGAGTTAAATGTACATGTTTATATGGCACTTGTCACATAAACTGCTTTTAACGCAAAGCGAAGCGAAAAGTTGGGCAACTCTCATCTTTTTGCGGGCTTTGACAATCTTCTAGTATAATTTTTTTTTTATTTATTTTCTTTTTACCACACAATGTGTGAGTGTTGTCTAAGTTTTTATTGTGACATACACTTTTTGCTTTACGCTTTTCTGTCAAAGTATATGTAACGCAACGCGAAGCAAAAGTTTTATCTGACACGGCCTTAAGGTGCTTTTACAAGATCTGTATTTGCCATTTTGTTTGTCAGATGTAATATCTATTGCAAAACAGCTGATGTCAGATCAAAATAAAACAAGCTCTAATTGAGAAATTTTAAATTTATGTGCGTTCGTTTACTTTTCCAGTAAAATCCAGTAGGTGAGTAATATGAAAATCTTACAAATTTATGTGTACGCAAACGCATTTCAGTAAAATCCAGTACAAATTTTGGGGTAAACGAACGCAGCTATTGCTAAAGATGCATTTACACGGTTTGTATTAAGCAGTGTACTTGTCAAATTTTCTGCTAAAAAATGCATACATGTCTTGTAGCCCCGGGTCTTCACGAACCAATATTTATTGCGGCAAACGTCAAATTTCATTGCTACATAAAATTTGCGACGTATAGACCGCATATTGCCATGAGTGGCAATCCATTGCGCAATGATTGCTCTTATTGCTTAAGGCCGTTACACACTATCCCACAAAGTCTTACGTATTTTTCAAAAATGCTTCCCTGATCTAATTATTCTTTGAACATTTTTAAAAACAATAACAACTTATCATGACAGGGTTGCATTTTTGTAAATTACTAAAGAGTTTGTGGGACAGTGTATAACCCCGGGTCTGCACGTAGCAATATTTATTGCGGCAAACGTCAAATTTCATTGCTCCATAAAATTTGCGACGTATAGACCGCATATTGCCATGAGTGGCAATCCATTGCGCAATGATTGCTCTTCTTATTGCTTGAGCAATTATTGCTTAGCAATATGCTGTCAAATCAGTTGTAATTTATCTGACATTTCATTTCTCTGTACGGTTGTTTTTTGTTTGTGTGTTTATTTATTAAAAAAGCAATCAATAAATATATTATTATATATTATATTTTTTAATAAACGTGAAGATCAACAAAAGCAAACGACGAATTTATTTTTTTGTATATTTTTATTTTTTCAATATGTAGAACAATTCAACTTTTTGTTAACGCAAATAAACAAAAAAGTAATACAAAACACAGCTACGCTAATTACAATTAATTATTTTATTAATTTAAAAAGAAAATTTCACAACCACTTCAAAACACAACATAAAACATTTGTTATAAATATGTACAGCAACAAAACTTTATACGAGTACTCGCGGTGAAAATTGCAAATTTATGGCAAAGCAATTTCAATTGTTCTTCCAGCAATAAATTCAGCAATTATTGCTCCATTGTTCTGCTGACGTTTTTTGCTTGTACTTAGCAATAAATATTGCAACGTGGAGACCTAGCGTAAACGCAAAAAAAAAAAAAATTGTCTGTAAATGTCAGATGTAATTAGCAGTGTAAAATTTTTCAATTAGTGTGTTCTATTTTGATCTGACAAGCAATCTGATATCAGCAGTTTTGCAGGTTATTTGTTTGTGACGGCATATAAATGTACATATATTATATATTTACACATACATAGTTTAAAAAAACACTGTTAAATACATATCTTTTAAAAATGCCTTAAGGGCCTGCCTTCGTTATTTCGTTTAAAATAAGATTTACACAACCTTTACATTTGACAGTACTGGCAAGACAGTAATAAAATATATATTCAGCCCAATTATGAATGCAAATTCCCCGGGAGTTTTTTTCCCATTTTTACAATTGAATTTACATAGGAAAATGGGAGAAGGGAGAAAACTCCCGGGGAATTATTATTCATAATTGGGCTGATTAGTTGCCAATAACGATCACGATAAGTCGTACATATTTTGAGGAAAATACAACCCTGTCATAATAAGTTATTGTTATTCAAAAATTTTCAAACAATAATTATATGTACATACTACATTTACATTAGGCCAAAATCTTGTAGATTTGATTTAAAATCTTCTTCGAAATCTAGTGCGTTTACATTATACTTTTTTGACATTAGCGAGATTTTGTTTTTATAACAAAAGAACTGACTAAAAGTTTTTTCGTTACACATACAAACACAAAAAGAAATATACCTAAATTAAACAATTTGCATTACCTTTTATTATTAATCAACGATATTTATTTTATCAATATTATTCTTTTTTTATTTTTTACAATTTTATAAAAAATTTTAATTTTTTTTAACAATTTTTGTTTTTTTTTTTTAATATCATTTTTTCTTGTGGACTTAGTTATCTCAAACATTATTATGATGTTTTTTTTTTCTTCTTTTTTCTAAAAAAAACTTCAAGTAACTGTAGCAAATGTCTTATCACTGTCCAACTTTACTGTCTGCAAAATTTTGCAAGACATTAGACAAGATAATTGGAAAAGTGTGCATGTTTTACACAGCGTTTACATTTGACAGTACTGCAAGACAGTAAGAAAATACACATTAGTTGCCAAAAACACGACTTACTGTCTTCGTGACGTAGGCGCCAAACGTAAATGTTGCATCGCAAGTCCAGCTAAACGTTTTTTATGAACAAAATAAATTTAAAACTAGCCTTAAATAACTTGATTGTGTAAACAAGTGTTGTATAATAAAAAATCAAAGCAGAATATGTTAATTTTTTCTTTTTCGAAAAAAAAACTTTAAATTACTGTTAGCAAATGTCAAATCACTGTCCAATTTTACTGTCTGCAATTTCTAGACAGTAGACAAGACAGTTGGAAAAGTGTGCATGTATTAGTGAAAAAGTTTGCATGTATTGCTAATGTCTTGCCAGTACTCACAAATGTAAACGCCATGTTGTGAAAAAATTCGCATGTATTGCTGCTGTCTTGCCAGTACTGGCAAATGTTAACGCCATGTTAAAATAACAAGCCAAAGGACCCAAAATATATAAATTAACTACTGCCTGCTTTTCAATGACGAGCGCAAAACTCACGAGCGTAAAAACAAATTTTTAAAGTAAAAAACAGGCAGTAAATGATAATGTACCTATATACATATTAGATATGTATCTATGCATTATGTACAATGTATGTACTATCCTTTTTCAAGCTAAAAATCTTTATCCTTCCATTTTGTTCATCATTTTCTTACATCTATGTATTTGTATACAGATTTTTTAAATTAACCCCTAGTTTTTATATAGGTACATAGAATTTCTCCTTTTTTCCTTATTTACCTACTCTATTATTTTAGTCCTTTTCTATGTTTTAAATTTACTCGTTAGTTTAGTATTCTATAAACTCTGTAATAGTAAGCAACTCGCTCTTCCGTTCTTTTTGTTTATTTGAATAAGTGTATTTAAGATTCTGTATTGTATTAAGTGTATTATTAAGGGAAGAAATTAAAGAAAACTAAGTGTACATACTAAATACGCGTGAAAAAGTAATTTGATTATTCAAACATTTTTTAAGTTTTTATTAATAAAGGGATTTGTTTGTTCGTTTATTTAATTTGACAAAAATTGTGTACTTTTTTTTGTGCGCTTTAAGCTCCTCATTTAGAAAAATGTGTCCAAGGTATGCTTTTGTTTAATAAGAAAACAGTTTTTCAATATGTAGTACTTAATAAATTGCTTACATTTTTATTTAATCATAATATATTTTCAAATATCTTCTTTAGCCTTCAACAAGCTTCAAATAACTCAAATAAAAAAATGGCATTTCGCAATCAAAATCGTAATCGCAACTTTGGCGGTAACAATTATGGCGGTGGTGGTCCCATGGCAGGTGGCAATCGTGGCGGCATGGGTGGCAACATGAACATGTCCCCTTGGGAAGGTCAAAATGCTGGCGGTAACTTTGGTGGCAATATGCGCCAAGGTGGTGGCGGTAGCGGTGGTCAAGGCATGAATGCCCAAGCCATCAATTTGGCCAATAATCTTTTGAATAATCTATTCCGCAATCAAAATCCCCCTTCACTTTTGGACATGCCTCGTGGTGGCAATATGGGTAACCGAGGACAGCGTGGTGGACCGGTATGTATATGATTTTTTTAATTTTTTTTTTTTTTAGGGTATATTTTTTAACCAAAAAAAATTTTTTTTTTTTTTTTTATTTAACAAATTTTTTAAAGAAAAGAAAACATGGCATACAATTTTTAACTAAAAAGTTGTTCAGCAGGGTGTTTTTATAAAAATAAATTGTTGAGGGTACTTTTTGTGCTTTTAAGTTTTTTGTCTTTAAAAATTATACTTGAATAAAGTAGATATAAACATTTTTTAATATTAATTTAGTCTTTCTACACTTGCTCATATCTTTCATCAGTTTTCATTAGAATTGTTCGGGGCTAAAGAACTATATTTTTTATTTTTTTCCTTCACTCACACGGCAGTCGGTTACATGCAACGGCTTGGCAACAAATATCCGACCGTTACCTCAGTACTATGAGTTTTATGTACTACAACATCAAAAACATTTTTCTACATCTTTGAAAGATGCTCTCATATACCTAGTTTCTTTTAAAATCTTCCGATTTTTTAGTGTCATCACTAGAAAAAATAAATAATCTGACAAAAAGTATATTCCATTACTAGGTAGGAAAAGTGTCAAAACCTACAATATCTAAACGGATTTCTTTATCAACTTCCTTTATCATTATTTCAACATGTTCTGTATATTCCAGTAATATTTGGTTCTGTGATTCAAGAGCAGAAATAAATACAATTGCTGCATACTTTTTAAATACCTTTTTATTTAATTTTCGCTAAACACATTAATATAAATATTATTACAAATGCAAGATTGTTGCAAATCTTTTTATTAAAAAAAATTCATGTTTTTCATCAACTATCAAAGCTTTTTTACAGAGTGACAAAATTATTCAATATTTCTCTACTAAGCCTGATACTCTGGTCAGTATTTCCTGCAAAATGTTGGCAAAATCAACTTAAAAAAATTTTCTGTGAAATTCCTACATACGAAAAAATGTGGATAGTTGTATGTATGTACTTTATTTATATTTCGAAAAACATGCGAAAGGTTTTTGTTTTCCGTTCGAAACAAGTGCAGCTAATATTTAACCTTATCGTGGTTGACGAATTTATAATACGCCTACGACTACGTAATAGATTAAAGGAAATAAGTTCACGTTTTTTTGTATCTTTGTTTTGTATTTGTGTAGTGATTTTTATAACAAGCGTTACAAAAATAAAAATGGAGAAAAGTTCAAAAAATAATAATAAAAGTTTAATTTTGTTGTGTTTTTTCTTTAATGAAATTATAAAATAATACACTTTGTACCAAATTTGGTACAACCGAAGCTTTATTGTTACACTGGTAAAATTAATCATTTTTTAGCACAATCAATAAAAAAACACCCACGAAGTTTTTTTTTTATCATTTCCTTGAGGCGGATTAACTCATTTTTCTTTTCAATAATACAATTTCTAATTACATATGTTTCTCCAGTCCTGGCCAGAACTATCAAAAATTGCATTATTTTTGATTTATGTTCATGAAGTTATACTAACATATTAAGTACATACCTACATACATAAGCCTGGAAGTCGTCTCCAAATCGCTACTTTTGTCGATTGATCTGTGACTTTTTTGTCTGCCTTTAAGAAAGAAGAGATACGGTTTCTCTTTTTCATAATTTGTATACCCACACCACAATAGTGCTCCTCAAAATAGCTTTTAATGCCATAACTTCCTTATAAATTCTGGTTTTGGTTCAAATTTGGCGACAATACCTTTTAATATAGCTGATATGTCATGACTGAATGTTGTGCTGCTAGGTCCAACATTAACCATAGGTGCCATATAAGCCTCCTTCCTAAAATCACTAAAGGACAAACAAATCTCATATAGATGAAAATATCTAAATAATATTCGGCACAAAGAACTTATATTAATCTTAACCTCTTAACATAACAGAACAAAATTCTGGCCAGGTCCCAAATAGGGTACACTCCTGAAAATTTGTCTTTTTATACTGTGGTGTAGGGTATAAAATAAATACTCTGTTTCGACGGACTATACTTTGTTACTTGTTTTTGTTTTTATTAAATAAAAAAAGTTTTAGGAAGAGGCTGTTTTCCTAAACGTCTGTTGCATTGTAGTAAAACATGGCAACATGTTCGTTCTTAAATGCAACCATAAGAGTTTTGACAATGCATTTTGTTTCGAAATGTAACTTTGTAGTTGCCACTGCGCAGAGAAAAGCAAATAAAGCAGTTGAAAAATGTAGATGCAAAACATACATATACAATAAAACGTAGGTGAAGGTGAAAGTACACAATGCATCAACACAGTGTCAATACTGTATATTGATACATTGTGAAAACACGTTCAGGAAAACAGCCGAATTCTTACTATCAGACCTGTTCTGAAAATCTCTTTAACTCAAATAATGTGATTTTAAATTACATGTACTATCGTATATCGAGGGATATGTGCATATTTACGGACAGCAAGGCTGCCATTGCAGCTCTGGCTGGTGTCTTTATGACATCATTGTTAACAGTGGAATGCCGGATGTCTTTAAATGAGATCGCGAAACATTCCAGTGTAACGCTGACATGGGTACCAGGGCACCGTGGATGCAATTTGGTACAATTTAAGCATTGTCAGATCCCAACAGTGATGCATATTACAAAAACGAAAATAAAGACTAGTCCGGCCCAATTTTGAAATTGGTGGACAATTTAGACAGCATTAATTAATTAATCACCCTTTCATTCTACACATTCTGTAACAATTCTAAAGTTACATAAATTGTATGCCAAATTTAATTTAGGAGTTTTATAGTTTTTTTATTTATTTATATATATGTATGTATTTTTTACAATTTTTAGCAATTAAGTTTTTTTATTAGTTCCATTTTGTTTTATGTTACTCTTTTTGTCTAGTGTTCATTTTCTTAAAAATATTTAAAAGCAACATTTTACTTCTTAAATTTTGAAAAATTTGATGTTTGTTTTTTAAATTTTTTTTTTTTTTATAAATATCAAAGAAATATAACTCCAAATGTTTTTTTAATTTTTCTTTTCAAATAGAAATTAATTCATAAAAAATTTACTAATTTTAATTAACTCGTATTAATATGTAAATGATAAAAAATTTCTAGTCATATATAATTTAGTAATTTAATTGCTACAAAATAAGAATCAAATAATATTGTACTATTGTTTTAGTTTTTTTTTCCTGGATAATTTCCAAATCATTTCTAATTATAAATTGTTTTTATTTTATTCTCTCTTCTCCATGTTCTCTTACAAAAAATGTCGTATGTTATTGACATTTGAAAAAAAAAAAACAAAATAATATTTCAATTGACCCTTCAAAACGAAATGTTGAATTGAAATTTTGGGTTTTTTGGAACACAAAAATCACAATCCTACTGCCACACAACTTTTTCTTCATCCAAATCTACTACAAAATAAAAAATAAAATTCATCAACTTGAAACATCAATTGTGTTGTGATTTCTAAAACTGTGATGTATCCGATCTGATCTATGAAAAATGATGATGACAATCATAAAATATCAAACCTGATATTTGAAATAAATTGCAATTTTGCATGAATTTTGTTGTGCTTGTTCAATTGTTTGTCTGTTTCTTCAAACAAACTGTCGTTGTGTCAACAATTGTTATTGTTGTTAATTGCCAAAATCGCTTAAAACCCCCTTTTGGAAAAAAAATAAAACAAAAAACAACTACCATATTTTATTTATGCGTTTCTGTTTTTTTGTTAAAATATTTTTAATAAATTTATGTAAAATTAATTTTATTCCGGGTGTGCGGCAAACCTTAACAACAATTTTTTTTGTACAACAACTACACACGACTTTTTACTACGATTTGTTATTTTATTAACATTTTTGAAAATGGAAACAAAAACAAACTATATGCAACACAACATTTTGCAAATGCAATATAAAATCCATAAACAATTAAACATTTTACGAAAATCTAAAAAATGGACGCGCCTTGATAAATTCTTGTGATGATTCTCTTTGTGTGTGCGTGATTAAATATAAAAATGCAACTGGTACTATTCAACTACTCTGATAATCTACTACTAAACGATCCATCACCTTAAACTACCATACTGTAACTGCCTACTTAAATCAACTTTTTTTGAACTCTGTGATGCTAAACTATTAATATCTTTATATAAAAATACCAAACCTGTGTGTGATCGAATGATCTGCTCTGATATTGATTATATATTATAAATTTATTATGATCGATTTAATTTAATTGTTCTGCAACAAAAAACAATTGTGTGAAATTATTGTAATTAATTAATCTACTACAAACAAACATTAATTGGGTTTTCTCAACTTTAATTTATGAAAAAAAAACAAAAATTTAAAACTTGAAATATTAATTGTATTTAAATTTTTTTGAATATTTCAACAAATATTTTATGAAAATTATATAAAAATAATTTCTGCCACACGCCTTAAAACAACAAATATTTTTAAATATTTGATTGCCCTTTTTTAAACCAAACCATAAAACCACCACTCAACGCATTGACCATCGACTGGAAACCACTACAATTCGTAATAAAATATATATTTTTTCATATTTATAAAATATATGCGCCTGTTTTCACCACCAACCACAAAATGTACAAAATAAAAATGTGTTTAAATCTATTTCCTCTAAAACTGTGTTATAAAACAACGTAAACAAACATTTACAAAATGTAATATTAAATTTGAAAAAATCTGCAACCAACACTCTCTTACATCTTAAAAATGTGTGTTACTTATTAAAAAAAATGCCTTTTTACAAATATAAATATTTTTCTAACAAAATATATCAATTTTTATAAATATTTAATAATTTTTATTGTAAATGATCTCAAAAATTTTGATAAAAATCTTTGAAACAAAATTGTGTGCGCATTTGATGAAAAAAATTAAATCAAACAAAATGTAATCATGCAATTATATCATAAAAAATACAGATGGTCAATCGTGGTGGTCCTGGTGGCAATCGTGCTAATAACCGTCGTGGTCAAGGAGGTTTCCAAAACCGTGCTGGTGCTAAATCAGCATCTAAGCCCGGCGCTGGTGGCGGCATTCGTAAACAGAATGCCTTTGATCGTGCAAAGAAACTTTTGGCTAAAAATGCCAACAATAAAAAGAAGGATTCCGCTTCTGGCGATAAGAAAACTGAGAGGTAAGCCTTTAAAATCAAATCTTCAATACAACAAAACAAATTTTCAAAATAAATTTTCCATTGAAAACTACAAAAAATATATATTAAATGTATTTTTTTTATAAAATATTCCATAATTTTTCAAAATATTTTTTATATTATATTTGTCTACTACTTACTATATATAAGCAAATCTTATATAGACGTGGGTGGGTTTTTGGGAGGTTTGAAGAGTTCTCTTTTTTTACTGCGTTTTATTTCAAGGTTTAAAAGAAACTCTTATATTGTTTATATGTTCTTTTTTTTATAAATAATTAGTCAAGCTAAGGAAAAAGTTTTTTTTTTTTTTTAATCTAATATTTTTTAATAATACTTATGTTTTAAATTTTATTTTTTTATTTATAACTTAAGTTTCCTTTTTGCTTTATTATTTAATTTTTTTTTTTTTTTACAAAAAGATTTTTAGAAAAAATTTATCTCCATGTTAATGTACATTTTCTTGCAAATCAAAATTTATTTGGTTTCAAATATGTACATATTTCTAAAGATTTTTCTAAAATTCTTTTGGTAGAAATTTGGGGTTTTTATAAACTATTATTTTATAAATATATAAAATATCTATTTCAGCTTTAAAATGGCTTAAAATATTCTTTCTGGTGTTTAAGTTTAATTAGTTCTTTAGGACCTTTAACGAATTTATTAATAACTTTTAATAAAAATTTCATGTTGTAAAATTCCTTCCTTCAGTAAAAACATACATGTTAAGTAATGATTAGCTAATGCTAATGATTGCTAATTAACATTGTTTTGTGAAATTCTCTAATTGATCAAACAATTAGAATTAGTTCAACTAATTCCCATTAGCTAATTGAAATTTTTATTCTAATGGAAAACTAATTGCAATTAGTTGCCATTAGCAAAAAAAAATTGGTTAACCTTTACAATTAGAAATCTAATTGACTTCTGATAATGCAATTAGATATTCAATTATTAAATTCAATTGATTCTAATTCGAGCTAATTGAATATCTAATTGCATTATCAGAAGTCAATTAGATTTCTAATTGTAAAGGTTAACCAATTTTTTTTTGCTAATGGCAACTAATTGCAATTAGTTTTCCATTAGAATAAAAATTTCAATTAGCTAATGGGAATTAGTTGAACTTATTCTAATTGTTTAATCAATTAGAAAATATAAACTAATTGCATCAATTACTAATTCTAATTGGAATTTAACATGTATGAGTAAAAATAATTTAATGAACTCAAGCCAACTAAAAATATCAAAATTAAAAATTAACAGTTAAACTAAAAATCACAATTGTTCTTAAAATGGCTATGGCACAAGCTCTAATGTTTACATTTGTACTTCAAGTTGTACAAATAAAATGTCGCCGAAAGTGGACAAAAAACATAATAATCAAATGTATTCAGGTTTTCAAGACAAAGTCTTGACAGAAAGAATACGAAAAAACAGAAGAAAGGAAGCAACATGTAATATAAAAATTGAAAATGATAACTACAGCAAATTTTGAGAACCGCCAGTACCACTGGTTAAAGATTGATGTTTGACTGTTGACTGGCAGGCACCGCAGTGGTGCAGAGGTTAGAACTCAAAGAATACTGATGAAAAAATGTGGTGATTCTTGAAACATGTAAATTCAACCCAGGTTCGAGCATCAGCTCAGCCAAGAAAATTATCAATAAATTTTAATAAAAATTTCATGTTGTAAAACTCCTTCCTTCAGTAAAAATAATTTAATGAAAATAAAATTTAATGAACTCAAGCCTAACAAAAATATCAAAATTAAAAAACATTAAAAAGAAATTGCTTAAACCATTGATGATTTTTTAACTTCAGTTTCGAAAAGTGTTTGTATATTAACTTCTAGGCCTACGAAACATATAAATAAAAAGTTTCCGAGTAGGGCTAACTAACAAAGCCCATCGAACCATATACATAATTCTGAAATTAAAGTTTGAGTGTAATTTTAAAAATAAACGATTGTCAAGTTTATTGCAAAAATGAGTAAACATCGTTGTTCCCACGACAATCGGATCTACGCACCGAAAAAAATGAAAAAATGAGTATAACGTAATTGTTCACATTGTATGAGTAATTCAAATAAGGAAAAATCTTAAATGCTCTCATATGTAAATAAACACGAACAATTTTTGTTTTCTCATTGCTCATGACACTCATTAATGAAAATCAGCAGCGAAATTTTAAAATGTTCATACTCGTGAATGAACAATAAGAGAACGTTGAAGTACTCTGTATAGGTATATCTGTCACGGAAGCATTTATAAATTCACCCTAAACCTTTCAACAAGAGCTTCCATGGCTAATGGGAAAATTCGTTGTTGGGCTAAAATTCACAGAATCCAGAGAAGACCAGTATATTATATAATCTCCAAAAAATCCCTATTATTTATATTTTGTGACACTATGCCTGTCACTAATGAATTTTCTCTGCGATAGAAAGTACATCCGAAAATCGCTCCTTACTGAATGTTTATAAAATTCACACAACATTTAAATATTTTCTTTGTTAGTTTAATTTACCCCTTCATCAGCAAATCCACTGAAAAGGAATCTAAATCGGAATTATCTAGGCTAGAAATATTCATATAGCCATCACGAATTACGGCCTGCGCCTAATAAGCCCACTTCACAAGCTAGGCGAAGATTCTAAAGTCTACTAAAATGTTACATTTTGTTTTGATAGATCCATTAAACGACTAATTAGAGTTCGATTTCGATTTTCGTAACAGTCGATATACATACAGTGCCGCACATATTTATTGGCACAACAAGAATTTTTATGTTTATGCCCGCTGCACGGCGAATTGGAACATTGTACAATTGAAAAAATGGTCTCCCACAAACATTTTTCAATTTATTAAGTAATGCAAATATTTCTTTAATTAAAATTTAATTTTATTAAGTATTTGCAACATATTTAACAAAAAATAATAGCATTTCTACTGCACAAAACTATTGGCACACCTTATCTATATCTCCTAAAACGATCAAAATTTTTATATGGTATACCACATTTAATACTTTGTTGGCAAACCTTTTTGCTTTATAACTGCATCTAAACGTTTTGGCATGGAATGCACCAACTTTTTCGTTATTCCCTCGGCAATTTATCGCCATTCTTCTATCAATGCCTTCTTTAGGTCAGATTTAATAGAATTTGGCCTCATTTTCACACGTCTGTCGAGTTCTTCCCACAAATGCTCTATCGGGATGAGGTCTTGAGATTGTGGTGGATGGGGTAGGACATGTGCGATGGTTTACATAAGCCACATACGAACGTCATTGGCTGAATGCTTCGGGTCTTTATCTTGTTGAAATGTAAAACTGCTTGGTAGTTTTAACTCTTCAGCGCTTTTTTTTTACATTTTCCTTTAAAATATTTAAATAAATCGTTTTGTCCATAATGCCATCTATGAAAAGCAACTCTCCAACACCCGAAGTAGACATGCAGCCCCACACCATAACTCCTCCCCCACCATGTTTTACAGTTGACGCAAGATTTGATTTTTCATATGCCGTCGTATTAGGTTTTCTCCATACGGTCGTTCGTCCATCAGTGCGGAAGATATTAAATTTACTCATCCGAGAAGGGTACTTGATCCCAGTAGCTGGTAGGGTTGCTTATGTATCGTTTTGCGTAGGCTTAACGCTTCATTTGGTTAATATCGGAAATAAGTGGCTAACGTCTAGCAAATCGAGCATTGCAATTTGCCTTGTACAGCCCTCTTCTGACCGTCATGGGGTGAATGTCTTTCCCAAAGTCTTCCTTAACTTCAGCTGCAATATCTGTTGATGTTTTTTGGGGTTTATTTCAATTTTCCGCACTATTTGGTTACGCTCGCCCTTTAAAACGATTTACAATACATCGAATTGTGAAACGGCTTCTGTAAAATATTTACCAATCTCAGCGTACGATGTGTCTTGATTGTACATGTGCAGTATTATTTTGCGCTGAGATGTGCTAGTTTCTTTTTGTTTTGGACTCATTTTATAGTTTTGTAAACTAATTTATAAAATTTTCTTGGCAAACTGTCACATTAACTGCAGAAGCTGCTAGATTACGGTGTCTGGCTAAATTTTACAGGTATTTTCTTAACTAAGTTGCCAAACCATAAACAAAATAGAAAAAAATCCAATAACAGTTCTGAGTTTTTTTTTTCGCAAATTCCTTCCAAAAATTTATTTTATGCATTTTTTTTTTTTTTTTTTTTTTTGAATGTTTAAATAATGAGCAATCACTTCTTTATAAGCAGCAATCAAAGGTAATAATTTTCAATTCATAAAAAACCTCAAATTTTTTTCTATGCAGTTTTTTTTTTACTTCAACATCGTCTATTGCAGGTTTTTGGAAGTACATTTGTGTTTTATAATGATGAAGTAATATACAAACACTGTTTTAAATATAATGAGATTGCTTGTATTCCATTTTAACTGTGCCTGTGCAGCTCTTTAATACATATGTAATTTAATTATTTCCGTATAAACTTCGCGAACACCGAACTTCGTAATCAAACCTGAACTTCAGTTTCTAATAAATACCATAAAACAAAGTTTTTTTTTATTAAAAAATGGATGCGGGGTTATCAAGTATAAAAAACAATGCTCGATCATTGCAACCTTTATGCAATTAAATTAAATTATCGGGCTGCTTGCACTGTATAAACAGAATCTTCTTTCTTTTAAAACAAAATAAACAGCTATTAAGAATATTTTAAGCCATATTTACATACAGAGATGTGCTGGAAATCGAAAACGTTTAACGGAAGAATTTGGGAGTTGTTTTTTAATACACTTAATCTAATTTTTGAATATTTTTTGAAAAGAAAAATATATGTCATAAAATTATTTTATTACAAAAATCTTATTAAAAAACTACGTTTAAAATTCTTGCGTTTTACGTTTTCGATTTCCAGCACACCCCTCATAATTTAATAAATATCTCTTACTCCACGTTTATAAACCTTTCTAATACTACTGTTCACATTCCTATTCCTCCATAATCATCACCAAAAAATCAATTATAGTTTTGTCAACAATATAGACTAATAAATATTTTTTATCTTTCCTTTATTTTATTCTCCACTTTTTTTTGGGATGAATTAAAAAATGATCCCAAAAAATAATCCAAACAACAGCAAAGAGTCTCCTTATGCCAATGTACCCAACGACATGTTCTACTGTCATCTCTGCAAGAAGCACATGTGGGATGCCAACTCATTTGAGAACCACATTAAGGGACGCACCCATTTGATGATGCGCGAAGGTATTGAGGAAAGCTATCGCCTAAAAGCCAACATGATCCGTCAGGAAGCCAAGATTGCTGAGCAATTGAAATCTATTGAACTGGATCGCTTGAAGCGTATGGGCAAGAGCAAACAACGTCAATTGGACTACTGCACCATGTGCGACTTGAACTTCCATGGCCACATTTCGGCCCATCGTAAATCCGAGGGACATTTGCAGTTGAAGAAGTTCTTGCATCCCAAGTGTATTGAATGTAACAAGGAATTCGCTACCCGTATCGACTACGATACTCATTTGTTGGCTGCCGACCATTTGATTATAGCTGCCGAAAAGAATACCAAGGTTGGAGAACGCAAACGTCAAACTTTGCCCATTCTCACTGAAGAGGATGAATTAAAGGATGTCCGTCCTCCCACTAAGAGGAGGAAGAAGGTTGTTGCTAAGAAGACCACCGAAGGTGCTGAAGTAAAGAAGGAAGGTGAAGAAGAAGCTGAAGGTGAAGAGGCCGAAGGTGAAGATGTTGAGGTCAAAAAGGAAGGTGAAGAGGGTGCCGATGAAACCAAGGAGGGTGATGAATTGAATGAAACTCAAGAAGGTGAAGAAGAATTTACTTTGCCCGTTGATCCTGAGGATTGTATCTTAGACTTTCATGAGGGTGATGAAATTCCCACTGAAGTAGATACCCGTTTGCCCAAATACAACTGGACTCGTCCAGTTGGCACAGCTCTCATCACCAAACTCGAATGTTTCGAGTGCGCGTTGTGTTGCAAGTTCTTTGACACCGAAAATACAGTCGAAGTTCACTCTCGCACTGTTACTCATCACCGCAACTTCTTGAAGTTCATTAACGAAAAAGCTAGCGATACAAAGATCGCCCAAAAGCGTGCTGCTGCCGCCATTGAAGAAAGCGAACGCAAGAAGCGCAAGTTGGAAGAAACTGAAGCCGCTGCCAACGGTGAAGGTGAAAAAACCGAAGGCGCTGATGGTGAATTGTACGATCCATCCGAAGCCACCGGCGAAGATGAAGATGTTGAAATGAATGAAAATGGTGACGCCGCCGAAGAAGGTGACGGTGCTGAAGGCGAAGAAAATGGTGAGGAAATGGAAGCACAAGAAGAACAACAGGATGAAGCCGAAGCTGATGGCGAAGCTGAACTTGAACCCGAACCAGAGCCAGTCAAAGAAACCCCTAAAGCTGAAACCCCTGCAAAGACAGCTGCTAAGAACGCAGCTCCCTCAACACCGGCTTCTGCTGAAGCCTCTCCCGCCAAGAAAGCAGCGACACCTGCTGCCCGCGGTGGTGCCGCTAAGGGAACGCCGCGTAACCGTGGTCGCGGTCGTTACAACCGTTACTAAACTAAAAATTCTAACTTTTCAAGCTAAAAACTCTTCCCCCCCCCCTTTTTTTCTATGCACTTTCCTTGAATTGTCTTGTGAAAGTAATTGACGCGAATATTTTTATTCAGCAGAATTCATTTTCATGACATTTCATTATACATACTTTTTAATACATAAATTAAAATTAGTTATTTACCTAAATAAAAAACCATTTAATTTACTAAAACTCAATCAATCACAAATCATGCATTCAAAAACTACTTTAACTTTTTAAAAAATAATCCAAAACACCTACAATAAGATTGTTTTTCCAAAATAACTTTTCTTTATCTACCCTAAAGCCAGAGCTATTTTTTAAAATATTCCAATTTTAACAGGAAGATCACGTTTAAAATATATTTAAAATCAAATACAACAACATGAAAAATATACACCAATAATAGCTCTTCCGGTTGGCTTATTCCATACTAAAAGCACGGACATTTAGATCTTTTTTTAAATAATAACTGAATAAGCTTCACAAGTAACAAAAATATATAATTTTAAGATTTTAGTTTAATAAGTATTAATTAAACTTTGATTGAACGCTTAACAATATATTATTCTGAACCCCTAATATACAAAAAATATCCTTATTTAAATTCTCCGAAAAACATGAGAAAACAAAATAAGACCTAGAAAATAATTTTATTATAAAACACAAAACAAAATTATAATAATTATAAACAAGAAATTAAATTTTCTGTAGAAAAAAAACATTGGAAAATATGAACAAAGAAATTAAAAATTTTAAATCAAATAAAACATACCAATGTAAGTGTATAAAAAACTTTTTTCGTTTTTATTTATAACAATGGTAAAATAACAGATCGCACTTGATCATAAAGAGAGTGCTAACTCAAAATTTTTATTTTTTCACTTTTTGCAAAAAAAAAAAAAAAATTGACGCGTTCTTTATGACTAAGTGCGACATGGAACGGAGTTAGTTTAATCTTTGTTCATTTTAAATCTTAAAATTAAAATAATCTAAATCAGGGGCCTGATTCTGGCAGTCGTGATCGAGTACTTTCTCGATTCAAGAGCAATTTAATATCTAATTATTTCGGTCAGTACTGAACGATTCGGAATTATTTTTTTAGTATTGTAAAGCATTAATTTGAGTTTAACAATACTGAAAAAATAATTTCGATTCGTTCAGTATTGACTGAAAGAATAAGAAATAAAATTGCTTTCAAATCGGGAAAGTACTCGATCACGACTGTCATACGGGCCTGTTCTGAAAATCACGTGATTTCAAATCACGTGTTTTTGAAATCACGAGCGTGATTTTGCGGTGTTCTGAAAGTCATACCGTTTTTGTGTTTCTCTGTATGCTTTCGGCAATTGAATATCACACCAAAACACACGAAAACGGGACACTAAAATATCACACGTATGATTTTAGTAGGAGCTTGTGATTTGAAATCACGTGATTTGAGTAAAAGTGATTTGCAGAACAGGCCTGATAATCAGGCCCCAGAGGGCAAAACACCGCAAATCACGAGAAAACTTGTATTTTTTACTAGATAACACTGAACAAACTAAAACAATTACGCTCAAAAATAAACAACCAAGTGAAACAAGAAATGTTGAGTTGTAATTTTTAAATTTTTGTATTACGCGGGCATGTTCTGACACTCGCAAAACGCTTAACATTGGCGATTCTGAAAGTCGTGATCGAGTACTTTCTCGATTCGAAAGCAATTTAGCCCTTTCGACCCCAAAGTTGCTTATAAGCAACTTGGATTTTAATCATCGTTTTATTAAAAACAATCGTAATAAAATTATCAAAGCACATATAGAGTTGGTTAAAGAATGAATAAAAAATAGAAAAGTTTGTCTTAATTTTTCATAACGTGCAAAACTTCCTTAACGGCCCAAAGTTGCTTATAAGCAACTTCCTATATCTAGTCACCCGAAAACTCAAAAAGTCTGAAATCTTCAAAAATCCTTAATTTAGATCTAAAAACTAAGGAAATTATAAAAAAAAATTTTCTGACAGTGCGTTCAAGAGCGGGCGCGAAAGGGTTAATATCTAATTATTTCAGTCAATACTGAACGAATCGGAATTATTTTTTCTGCGTATTTCGATTCGAAAGAAATCATTTACGGATCCGAACAATTTGTACTGTGTATTACGATTTTCGTAATCACCCCTATCGTGAATAATTTTTCCCCTTTTTACATATTTGCGATCATGAAAAAAAGGTAGTTCAAAGGAGAATAATAACGTGAAAAAATTCGCCGTATCGTGAAAAGTTTTTTTCCTCGTAATTTGTTCACATTTCCTTAGATTTTCTCACTTAATTTTTGCTAGGGAACAGAAAATGTGGGTATGTAGTTCCTCCTATAAATCGAATATTAAGGGCTAGATCCGTTAATAAGGCACAAACCGATATATTGGTCAACATAATGCAGAATAACAGGTCAGGTCGATTGCCTGCGGAGGTGTGAAGGTTTCGAAAGACGTGGTGGCAGAATTTTTGAAAATATTTTACTACATAAAATTTAAAAAGTGAAAAAAACTAACGTTGTAATCCAACTTTTTTTTAATATATACGTGTATATTTTTGAACAAACATTTCATTAATTTTTAATTTTTTTTCTATTTTTCTATTTTCTACATTCACTGGAACTGATAGCGTGAGAAATTTTTCACATGAGATTAACGATTGCTTCGAGGGGAATGAAAATTTCATGGGAACAAAAATTCCACTTGTTATTCACGGTAGGGGTGAATATTTGTTTCGAATATACCGACATTTTTTATACTTTATCGAAAACAAAAAATCCCTTCCTAACAGCCCCTCTATTACAAACAAAAAGTTTTCATCAAATTTTCAATTTTTTTTTTTATGTGCAGCAGTGTTGCAAAATTGAAATTTTGAAATGGTATTGAACTTCACTAAAAGGGTACATTTTCCCACCAAATGGTACTTTTGTTAAAAAATAAAACATTTGTTCCTTTTTTTCCAAAGAATTTAAATATTTTCAATTCTGAAATGCTTTATTTCTTGAAGATCCGCTAGTATATGGAATTGTGAATTTATATTTTAACTTTGCTTTCTAGTTTGAAAATAACATTAAATGCAATGGTATTATGCTGTTAGTTTTGCCGGAAACAATATTTTCTGCAGTGAATCTGAAGGTTTTATTTTTTAAACAAAATTTAGTTCTTAATCACAGAATTTGAGTTTTTAAGCAACTTCCATGCTAACTTTGCATATTCCACAAAATATTTCAATAAAACTTAAATGGTTTTCATTTATATTTACCTCTGAGATATTATCCAATGCAGCACTTTTTATAAAATTTGTTACCACTTGTGAGAACAAATATTCTATTCTGGATGGCAAAATATGAATCCTGGCGTCCTTGCTTTTAATTTTAATAATAACGTCGTTAAGAAGGGTTAATACAAGAATATTAACAACAAGCACATGATAACATCAGATCACTCAGTTTTAGTTAAGCGCTGAGTTGCTTACATATTAAAAGTTAAAAAGCGCAAAGGATAAAAAAGTACTAAAGACATCGCGGGGGTACTGCGGTATTTTCAATATGAAAAAGTACTGAAAAAAGTACTTAAGTACTGAATTTTTCAACACTGATATACAGCCTCTGTCATCATTTCGATGACAAATTGTACAAATTGTTCGAATTCGTAGATGTTCAAAATCAGTGAAAAAGTCGATCTTAAATTTTGAGTTAGGGCATTTTGCGTTTTAGGTAACGATATGTTTTTGATTGAATTGGATAAAGAACATTTTAAACTAAAAACAAATAAAAAATAAAATTCGATTCGTTTTACTTTCACCACCCCCTTACCACCCTAATTGAAAACGAATAAAAACATGTGGACGTGAAATACAGAACACAAAAAATGATGAAGTAATCTACTTTCGAGTGGACTCAGATTCTAGAACACAGCCGTATAATTATTTTTTATCGGCATTAAAAAAAGTGTGCGTTCCTAATGCATTTACGAACATACCCCCTATTTTGTTGAAAAATTCGATGCACAACAAACTTTTCGACAGTGCTGTATAACCAGTGTTGCCAATTTAGCCATTTTTCAACCTGTTTAGCCATTAATAAATGAGTAGCCATTTTTCAACTTGTTTAGCCATACAATTTTTTTTGCAGTTTTTTAAATGAATAATTTTATTTTATAATAATTTATAAAAGTAAAATAAACCTTTTTAACAAAACTCCTTTAATTTAAATCACAACGTTTACAGATGTTGAAAATCGCTATAAACGATGATGATAAAACATCTTTCAAAAGAAAGGAATAGTATTAAAATATTAAATTTATAAAATAAATCCACACAAACATCCATAAAGAAATGCAGGCGGCAACAAAATTTTTTTAGAAATTTCAGAATTGACTATATAGTTGCTCTCACTTCCATGGTCTAATGCTGAAGAAGAGGAGATGTTTAGCCAAGTATACATCGTTAAAAAGTAATTTGAGAAATAGGTTACATTTAGCAACCGTTTATTGGATTTTATCAATTAGGTAAATATTACCATAACAATAAAACTATACTAACACCACAATAGTGGAGAGGGTACTATGCGTTTGTGCTGATGTTTGTAACACTTTAAAATGTTGGTCCTTCCCCACCTTAAAGTATGTATACCAATTGGCTCAGAATCACTTTCTGAGTCGAATTAACGATGTTTGTTCAGCTGGCTGGGTGGGTCAGGGTTGACCGACTATACTTTCTTACTCGTTTTTTATTGTAGATCTGTAGCCCGTTTCTGTATATCTCACATCGTAAAACTCTTCGCATGAAACGTGTGAATTGCAACAAAAATAGTGTGAAATGAAACAAAAAATGGTTTTTCTCACGCAAGTGTTTCTGTATCTTTTTTTTGCGAGAATTATCTGTCATTTAAATAATTTTCCAGCAATTATTGGAAGGATGCGAGAAAAAGTGTTTCTATAACAACATTTTGCGAAAAGTTTCTTTCAAGAACTGTCAAAATAAGTCACATTTAAAATTGGTGGCGAGAAAAACAAAATGTAGATATTTTGAATTTAAAATATGTTTATATACTATTTTTTTTAAATAAATAAAAAAATAGAAGGAATATAAATGATAAATGCATAATTTATATGATGAAAATAAACAAAAAACAATTGTTATATTTTGTTAGTTTAAATTTTTG
This sequence comes from Pollenia griseotomentosa, assembly GCA_963931875.1. NCBI lineage: Eukaryota > Metazoa > Arthropoda > Insecta > Diptera > Polleniidae > Pollenia > Pollenia griseotomentosa. The sequence goes on along the minus strand of OZ007562.1, from coordinate 167,713,983 downwards.
TTAGCCTTTTCTTGTTTTGATTTTAATCAGTGCTGCCAGATAAATTTGTGTCAAAATCGTCAATTTCCTGAGAAAAAAATAAAAAAGATCGTCTTTTTTGTTTTAAAAATCGTGCAATTTAAAATCATTTTTAAACAAATTTGTTTCGACTTTTATTAAAAAATAATCAAACAAAAACATAGTTAAAGTTCATGGGTATTTAAGAATTATTATTTAATAATTGAGATATAAATCTTTAATTTACCTATTCCTATAATCTTTTTCTTTTTTACCTGAAATAGACTTAGTAGAATACCTTGTAGTTAAAATTGAAAAAAATCGGTTCATAAATAAACGGGTTAAAGACCCAGTAAAATCTTCGCCTACAAAATAATATGTTAAGTAATCAGAAACACATAAAAGCACTACATACAATTCTACTGAAAAACTAATGAATTTTACAAGGGTTGTGCCAAAAAGAACAAATTCAAAAGTAAGTCATCAAGTAAGTCACATCCAGAAAAAAGTAGTTATCGAAGTTCTTATAGAAGAAAGCTACTTAATAACGAGTGAAAGAAGCTATCCATTTTGAAAAAGTTTTTACTGGGAGACAAACAAATTTCTTTCTTGCCGGAATAATGGTTTTGGCACAAAAGTGTACATATAAGATAAGAATATCAAATATAAATCATATTTTGTATATGTATATAAGAAGTATTAAATGTTCAAAATAAGCCAAGTCGGTCCATTACTTTCTCTCGAAATTTTGCTTTTGCCGATACATTTTTTAGGGAAGAAACAAACAATTTCGAGGACAATTTTCACATAGGGATAAATATAAAAATTTAAGCAGCCTTGTTTCTAAAGATATCTTTTTTTCTAATAAACAAACATATAAAAATATTTACAATTATCTTATTTCGAAGACTAAGGGGCAAAAATAAAATCAAAAATATTTTATAAATTTGTTGTTGCTTTCTGCAGACATTCATATTATTTTTTTTTTCAATTTTCAACGCCACAAAATAGAAGTGTTTGAAATTTAAAAATTCAAGATGAATTTCTATAGAAAATAACAACAAAATTATAAAATATTTTTGATTTTGTTTTTGCTTTCGTCACTTTTTTAGAAAAAATCATCAAAACGTCACTTTGTTAATATCGGAACAAAAAATCGTCAAGATGACGATAACTCGTCAAATCTGGCAGCTCTGTTTTTATTATATTTATTTCTTTTGTTGACGTTTCGCTTTTATTTGACACTTAATTACTGGAAATATTCCAGTATAAACAGAATTTGTTGTGTCTGTTTTCGCATTCAAATACAGAAACACTTTTATCTCATAAATCGAGAAACGATGGAATTTTTTGTTTCACACTTCATGTAAGAAATTTTACGATGCGAGAAATACAGAAACGAGCTACTGGACTCAAAAGTGTGGTAAATGTTGTCGTGACTATGATTTACCTTCAGCGTTGCCACAACAAAAAAAAAATGTTTAACCAAAATGTTAAAAAAGTAACCAAAAGCAAAAAAAAAGTAACCAAAATTATTTTGTATCAAATGTACATACATACTATTTTATCCGCACTTCAGTTAAAAAATATGTCTAACGAAGGAATTGCGTTTGTTTGTATCTTGTAGGCTCATAAAACGCTGGACCGATTTTTATAAATTTGAATATATATATATATTTATAGTCTTTGGTATTACCGATGGTCTGGAAAGAGCAGAAGGCTATATAATTTTTAGTGGACGTACACTTCCTTTATAAAGTTAACACTTCAACTTTTTTATATAAAGAGCTCTCGCAAGTAAAATTTTTTAAGTCTTACTGTGTTATTATGGTATCAAAGTGCAAAATTTAACTAAATTATGCGGTAGATCTTTTATATATATCTGTTGCATTTTGACAAAACATCTTCTTAAGTCGAATTTTAAAAGTTGAAAAAAATTTTGTGAATCATACGAATTTTTATTCAAAAAACATTTTTGTTTACGTTTTGTATTATAAGCGAAATTTTTCTTTAATTTTGGTTTATTTTAAACTTCTATATAATAATAATAAAATTTTGTCTGTTGCTGATCGCATAACTTGAGAAACGATTTATAGAAAAACAAATATGTAAAATTTGCATTTTTAAATTCCCTAATTCGACTCTGTTTCATCAACGATATCTTGGCGAAATTCAAACAGAAAGTTAAAAGCAGTGAACCAGCGAGTTTTGTTACAGAAAAGGCAAAGAGATACCCTACAAGAAGTAAATGAGCGAGTAGTCACTTTTTTCACGTTGGTGCTAAGAAAATGATAGAAAAGAAATGACAGAAAACTTGATTTCGGTCTATGTATATAATTTCCGCAAAAAAAAAAAGATTTAGAAAGAAAATCTTCATTTGGCGAAAAAAAATCTTATTTTGAAGATAAAAATCTTAAATTAAATTTTAGTATTATATTTTTTGTTACCGTTGTTATATCGAAGGCATTTGGAGAAAATTGCATTTAAAAAAAGCTCAGTAGCAGCAGCAGTAGTAGTAACAGTAATTCTTTATTTTTTCGCTAATTCATTACAAACATTTTTATTTTTATATGTATAATAAAAGAATAAATAGATAAATAAAATAAAAGAAATTAACGTATTGCTTTGGCATTGTCGTTAGCCGGAAAATTAGGCTTAATATGAAGATACAAAATGTTTTGTATAAACTATTTTAGTGATTAAATTCATTTATTAAAAAATTTCGATAAATTAAAGCGTTGGTAATATATATTGCTAATGTTTCCCAATTATAAAGTTCACCATTTAGTAATTTTAAAAAATTTTCTTTTGGTATTGCTATGGTATGAAACTGTTGGAATCTGATGGAATTTAGAAAAGGGCATCGGCATATAAAATGCTAAACTGATTCAATTTCTTTTGTATTGCACATTCTTTATTGCTGCTTCTTGAGAACCTAGCGCCATTTAAATTTATTAAGTCACTTCGAGCTTAAAGAATCAATGTTACATAACTTTGGTCATGCAAAATCGTAAAATAAGATTGTCCAGCTGTGTATCTTAGGTTTTTATAAAATTTGGCTTTGAGAGGCTCTCCGTTATGATATTTAATTTCCAAAGCAGTTGGGAAATAGTTTTGATGTTGTGCTCATTTGCCAATATATGTTGAACTCGTTTCCTAGTTCATTAATTCTCTTTGCACAAAAGATGTTTTTTCTAGAATTTTAATGCTTAATTGATGAGTTAATTGCGATGAATTTAATTTAAAAAGTGTTACATATAATTATTGCAAGTTTAATTAATTTACCAGTCTCCAGCATTTAAACATAGTTTGGTGTGAAATTGGGTAGTTTTAATATCCGTTTTATAAAATATCTGCAGCTTGTCCACATCTTCAAAAAAACACGAAATTTTGACTAAAGCAATTATTATTTATTGCCACAGATATTTATTCTCATAGAGTTCTAAAAGAACTGCCAGAATCAATTATCTCAATGTTTTAACTTTTAAAACGAACAGGTCTTGCAACTCACATATTAATATTTAAATTAGACTGGTCATTATTTTTTGACTTTAAAATTTTTAAACCAGACCTTCCTTAAAATTTTTTTATTTCAAAAAATACATATTTAACAAATTTTTATGCCTAAAAATTTTTGAGTCGGAGGCGCGAGTTTTTGTAGGTACTTCGACTCCGACTCCGGTATAAAAACCTCAACTCCAACACCGACTACACAGCCCTGCCCAGAACCTTACAAATTCTTTTGCACTGCAAATAAAACCATTATGCTTTAGTTTATTAATAAAACACATACTTCACATGTACTTATAATTCGTTCGTAAACTTTTTTAATTTTAATTTGACATTTAAGAAATCATAGAAATACTAATGCCCAATTTTAAGGATAGTACTTAATCAAGGTATATTTTTAAAAATAGATTTCTTTTAATCTTTAAGTGGTATTTTTCCATATTTCATTGAGTCTATGCCCTGACACTGCCTAGTTTGGATGGAATAAATCAGCAACGATTTTTACTGACCATTTTGGATGAACCCACTTTTCTCTGGAACGGTTTTGACGATCTTTTTAAAAATAGATTTTTTTTAATCTTTAAGTGGTATTTTTCCATATTTCACTGAGTCTATGCCCTGACACTGCCTAGTTTGGATGGAATAAATCAGCAACGATTTTTACTGACCATTTTGGATGAACCCACTTTTCTCTGGAACGGCTCTGACGATCTTTTTAAAAATTGATTTTTTTTAATCTTTAAGTGGTATTTTTCCATATTTCATTGAGTCTATGCCCTGACACTGCCTAGTTTGGATGGAATAAATCAGCAACGATTTTTGCTGACCATTTTGGATGAACCCACTTTTCTCTGGAACGGCTCTGACGATCTTTTTAAAAATAGATTTTTTTTTTAATCTTTAAGTGGTATTTTTCCATATTTCATTGAGTCTATGCCCTGACACTGCCTAGTTTGGATGGAATAAATCAGCAACGATTTTTACTGACCATTTAGGATGAACCCACTTTTCTCTGAAATGGCTAGGAGTATTTTATTCAAATCGATGATAAATTTTCTTTTCAAAATCGTTGCTAACTTTCATTGCCACTAAATTCCCAAAAATGTTTACTTTTAAGCCCTCAAATTCCCCTAGGTTTTATTTCCGGCGTTGCTATTAATCGTTGCTATCTTGGCGAACGTACCAAGTTTTATTAAATCAGGTTTTAACTGAATTTGTATAAGAAATGAATGAAGTAATGCTTGGAAATCAAAAAATTTTATATAATAAATTAATTTTAGAATATTTCATCGGTTTGACGTTTTTTTTATTTATATTTACTGAACGCCATCCCAGCCAACATTTGGGTAATAATTTTTTGTAAATATAAATATTACCTAAATTGACGACTTGAGCGATTAAAAGAGTTTATATATCGTTAACTACAACGCAAAATGCCCTTACTAACCAAAAATTAAAGATCGTGTTTTTCATTGATTCTGGTATATTAAATCAACACAAATGTGCATAATATGTAACATTGTCAATTGTAGTAACAACGGTAGGTTTAACAGGAAAAATAGAAGAAGAACCAAATTATAAACAGTTTAAGGCAATTTATCATTTTAAATAGTTTTTAGCTTCTACTGTAAAATCTTCAAGATGTTAGATAGGGTCTTTTGCGGTTTACGTAACAATAAGACCGTCAATATGTTAAAATAATGATATATTAACATTTTTAAATATTTTGTATATTTGTTCATTCGTCTTGTCAAATTAAAAGAGAAAAATAGAAATTTTCTTGTCAGCCAAACAAATTAAAAGATTGGCTAGAAAAGAAGCCCTACTGTCAATTAATGAAAATAAATGTAAGTGCGAATGGTTTCTTACTTCTTTTACGTGAACCCGATAACTTTTGGTTGGTTCAAAATAAAATTTGTTCATATAATCAAGGGGCCGTTTTATCAGAGGAAAAAAATTGAAAACATGACAATTGAAAAATTATTTAAAATATAATTAAAAGCCATATAATTTACGATTAAAATATGAGACGAAAAATGCATGCTAATGATTATAAAAACTTCCATTAAATTGCTCAAAACAGAATCAGAAAATTGCACCGCGAATTATTCTTTGAGGTGATTCATCGATAGTGTAGCATTTTCTCACAACAAGAGTTTAATTAATGATCGAAAAATGAGCTCATATGTGGTTATGTGAAGCTGATTCCTAAAAGATTCGATTATGATAATTAAATGCTAGCTGGGATTAAACATTATCAGCTGTTTTCATTTTTTTAACTTACTAGCACTGAATTTAGTACAACTAAAAGATGGTTGTATTTCATAAAATCTACTTAAAACCAAATTAAAAAAGATTTAAAGATGGTTTTAACAAAAATACTTTGTATGGTAAAACCTTTTTTTAATGATTGGTTTTATTGTTAAAGCCAAAATTTGTGTTAAAACTTTTAGTGTGAAAACACTATAAATCTATATTAAGTTAATTTTCATATAAACTTAATCGCATTTTAATACAGATTGATTTTTTGAGTTTTATTTGAAAAGTCTTATTTAATTAAGATAAAAGTATGGTAGCACTACTAAATACAAAAAATATTATAAAAAAGTTTATTTTTTTTGAAGGTGGTCTCAAAAACCAGCTGAATGTTATTGCTTTGCTGTTTTTGTTGTATTGTTGTCATATTGTGGCCACCTTGCTAAAGCTTCGTACAGACGGTAGTCAGATCTTACAATGTTGCCATTAAAATTGACTAAAAATGTCTTGCAACTGTGTGAACATTGTACGCTATTTTCATTTGGCAGATGTGTTAAATTAATGCATCTGACAATGCCACCATTGTCAGAAAAATGACAACATTGTAAGATCTGACCACCGCCTGTACGAAGCTTGAATTATTGCAATGGAAACTTAAGTTAAATTTAAATGTATCACATCGGTGAATTAAGTTTTATTTAAGTATTTTGTGAAGAAGAGAATTTTGTATATATCTTATCTCAGGTCGAGACCCTATGTTAGGTATTTACTAAACGTTTTAAAAATCATTTATGTATGTATGTATGACTTTTTTATGGAAAAATTACAGGGCACGTTTTTTTAATAAATGACTTTATTGGCAACACATGCATCATCTCCTTATTAGTGCTGGGAAACTATCGATAGTACTACCGATAGTCTTAAACTAACGCAAATATCGATAGGAAAAATATCAATATCGATATTATTATTATTTAACGATAGTATCCCAGAACTACTCCTTATAGCCTTTTCACACTTGTCAACATTTATAATATAACATCAATTTGAGAAGATGTTAGAATTTTCTCATATGAAATACATAGGGCTAAAAATCAAAATTTTTTAACATCCTTACAGAATGTTACTTTTTCATTTTTTCCCCTCTTACATTTTTCGATTCTTTTAGTGCCATCACTTGAAAAGTGGAAATAAATTCTGTTATTATTGTGGCATCACTGACAAAATAGAAGTTGCTTTGAAAGCAGCGTTACCATTTCTCAAGTTTTTCCTTTTTTGCGAGCCTTATTTTGCTTAATTTTGCTTAAATTATTAAACAAACTGAATTAGAAATACATTTTGGTGTTATCTTTTAAAATGTTGGCACTTTTGTAGAAAAAAAGTATTTAAAAAAAAAAGTTTTTTTTTCAGAAATGGTGACATTTTTTATTAATGGTAGATGTTAGATGTTTCAAGTGTGAACGCGTATTTCACATTTTCAACATCTTCCATGCATTCCTCCGAAATGTATGCAAGTGTACAACGTGTAAAACATTGATTTTCGAGGCTGTTGAAATTGTCCCATAAGAAATACATAGGGCTAAAAATCAAATTTTTCAACATCTTTACAAAATGTTCCTATTTTACTGTATTCCATTCTACATCTTCCGACTATTTTAGTGGCATCACTAGAAAAGTGGCAATTAATTCTATTATTATTGTGGCATCACTGGCAAAATGGCATTTGCTTTGAAAGCAGCGCTACCATTTTTCAAGTTTTTCCTTTTTTGCGAGCTTTATTTTGCTTAATTTTTTATACATTATTAAACAAAATTAATTCTAAAAACATTTTGGTGTTATCTTTTAAAATGTTGGCACTTTTGTAGAAAAAAATTATTTAAAAAATAAATAAAAGTTTATTTTCAGAAATGGTGACAGTTTTTATTGATAGTAGATGTTAGATGTTTCAAGTGTGAACGCGTATTTCACATTTTCAACATCTTCCATGCGCTCCTCAGAAATGTATGCAAGTGAACAAAGGGTATTAAGGCCCTTATATTATCAATAAAAAATGTCACAATTTTTGAAAAAAAAAAACTTTTATACTTTTTAAATACTTCTTTTCTACAGAAGTGCCAACATTTTAAAAGATAACACCAAAATGTTTTTAGAATTAATTTTGTTTAATAATGTATAAAAAATTAAGCAAAATAAAGCTCGCAAAAAAGGAAAAACTTGAAAAATGGTAGCGCTGCTTTCAAAGCAAATGCCATTTTGCCAGTGATGCCACAATAATAATAGAATTAATTGCCACTTTTCTAGTGATGCCACTAAAATAGTCGGAAGATGTAGAATGGAATACAGTAAAATAGGAACATTTTGTAAAGATGTTGAAAAATTTGATTTTTAGCCCTATGTATTTCTTATGGGACAATTTCAACAGCCTCGAAAATCAATGTTTTACACGTTGTACACTTGCATACATTTCGGAGGAACGCATGGAAGATGTTGAAAATGTGAAATACGCGTTCACACTTGAAACATCTAACATCTACCATTAATAAAAAATGTCACCATTTCGGAAAAAAAAACTTTTTTTTTTATATACTTTTTTTCTACAAAAGTGCCAACATTTTAAAAGATAACACCAAAATGTATTTCTAATTTATTTTGTTTAACAATTTTAGCAAAATTAAGCAAAATAAGGCTTGCAAAAAAGGAAAAATTTGAGAAATGGTAGCGCTGCTTTCAAAGCAATTTCCATTTTGTCAGTGATGCCACAATAATAACAGAATTTATTGCCACTTTTCTAGTGATGACACTAAAAGAATCGAAGAATGTAAAAGGGAACAAAATGAAATAGTAACATTTTGTAAAGATGTGGAAAAATTTTGATTTTTAGCAAATTGATGTTAAATGTTAAATGTTGACAAGTGTGAAAAGGCTATTATGGGACAATTTCAACATCCTCGAAAATCAATGTTAGATGTTCAATGTTGACAAGTGTGAAAAGGCTATTATGATACTACATTTTTTATTCATTAAATTAATATAGAATTCATAGAAAGAAACAGTAAATGTTAAAAAGAGCAAACTATATAAAATGTAAACAAAGTTTTTTTCTTTTATTATGGTTTTGTTTATTTTATGAAATGTCATCTTTTTGTTACTGAGAAACATAAAAACAAAATAAACAAAAAGCGGTAAATCGCTGAATTTACCCATAAGCCGCTGATTCAGCAACACTTTTAATATTTTAAGCTTGAAATGTCAATTTTAAGTTGAATAATTTTCCATTTTTTTTGACATAACTTAATTTTTTATCGATAACTAAGGTATATTTATAGCAGGTAGTCACGTTAAGCCAGCTGCTTATTTTTTATTTGCTTGTTTTGTGATACAAACTGTCAAATGTTGTATTGTAAACAAGTAAACAAGTTTTTTTTCTTTATATTTTGCCTTTTTTGTCTCTTATCAAACCCTTTGTTGTTTGACAGTTCGTATCACATAACAACAATAAAAAGCCCTGTTGTTTGTTTTATTGTACAATTGTTGTAATCTCGCGGCTACCTGGTATAAATATACCTTGGTTATCGATAAAAAATTAAGTTATGTCAAAAAAAATGGAAAATTGTTCAACTTAAAATATTTTTTTTCTGTCTTTTTCTACGAAAGCTGCCCTCATTGCATTTTTGTCTTGATCACGCTGCCCTCACAAATGATTTGGGCATTTTTCATACGTCACTGTTTTCATCTCTGTATGACCTGTGCTCTTTGCACTTGGTAATTTTTCTTTTAACTTAAATTTGTACTGTTCACCAAAACTTGAACAATGCATTAAAAATGTAGTGTCATAACATAGCGTCTTCAACTGACAATTTTTTGTCATACCAAACGTCAAAGTCTATATAAAAAAAACTCGAAAATTTTTGTCAGCGTTTTTTTAATATGAAGTTTGACGTTTGGTATGACAAAAAATTGTCAGGTAAAGACGCTATGTAAGAGCTTAAATGACATAAGGTACCGTTACGATTTTATAGCAAAAACAATTTTATCGTTAGCGAAAAATTTCATACAAAATTTATATGAAATAAAAAAACGCTCTTCTGTAAAATTTTATATTTGGCGCTAACGTTATTTTCGCGGTTAGGGCTCGATATTGTACTGATAATAAAAATCCATTTTTCAAGTCAATTCGGAGCAAAAACCTCCCGCACCGAATCGCATTTGTAAACGTTTCCAATACTTTTTTTATATTTTTTAAATCGTCCTTATTATGAGAGTGGTTGTCATGGTCGAAGTTGTAGTCTTTTCAAATTTTTTTCGATGTAAATTAAAATTAACGACAATGACAATGTAAAGCACCTAGAAAATTTGTCGTATTTGTGTCGTTAACGATAATCATTAGCTAATTTTTAAAAACTACTGGTTTTCGACTACGACAACGAGACTCATAATAAGGCCGAATATGTATTAAATACCAACATTACCAAAATAACTAAAATATTTCGTGATGATGTCATTCTATATCTCTTTGAAATTGCGGGAAATATTTGTAGTTGATGAGAGTTTTCATAAGAAAATTACAAAAAAACAATGCAATTTTAAGAAAATATTACATTTTTAAAAAAATTTAAAAAAAAATTTTCATTTCGTTTGATGCGGGAAACTTTTTAACCATCTCGAAAAGGTAACATTGTTTTTCTTAGTGCTGGTTCACACTCTTCAAGTTTTAGCCATCAAGTCTTCAGCTTTTGGGAAAGAATGGAAAAGAGAATTAATATTTTTTTAAGGCCTACACACACTTCTGTTCCATGTATTTTTTGATATTATATCAATTTTAAAAATATTAAATTTTTAAAATTAGTATAAATTTAAAGATAAACTTATAGCATAATTTTAATGTTTTAATACAGTTTTTAACAATTTTCTTTAATTTAGTTATATGAAATTATACATACATACATTAAGTTCGTTTTGTTTTAATTTAACCTATTTTAATTAAAACTAAATATATAAAATGTATTATTTACAAGAATAAAAATGAAAAAGATATACATATGTACATAGATACATATGTATGTTATTATATGGTTTTAACCTATAACACTTTATACATAAATACAAAATTTACTCCAGCATTTTTTGTTTTTTACTATAATTGATTCTCGATATCTTTTTTCTTAAAACAATATAAATTTAGAGATTAGTCACTGATATAGTAGAAACACTTAAAAGGGCTTTATTCGCCTTGGCCGAATTTTATATATCCTTTGTCATAGTATTAAAAATCGTACCAAAACCTTATGTTCGGAAGTTCACTTCTTAGGCGGCCAGGTGAAAAATAAATCGCCAATTTTTAATTTGTTAAAATCAATGCATTTAGATATAAATTATTTCGGGAAGAAAAACGTTGCTATTTGTCTATTTATAGTTTATATAAGCCGATTTTTTAGCTGTGACTACTACACCCAAAAAAATTTGTGGGTAAATCTAACCAATTGTATGGGTTAGAATTGCACCAACTCACAAAATAGTTAAAAAAGTTTAACCAAAAAAATAGGTAGCTATACAATTATGATGTTGAAGTTGGAAATAATTCGGTTAAATATACAATCAGTTTTGGTAAGTTTATTTAACAATTATAATTGTTAAATAACTATTTTTATTGTTAAAAAGAATACAATTTTAATGGTAACTTTACAATTATGATAGTTTAATAAAAATTAAAATAGTACTATTACCACTAAAATTGTATTCTATCTGTAAAATTGCAGTTTTTAAAGTAATTTTACCATAAACTTGTAAGACTTCTTTTTTTTAGTAAATTTACAATTTCAATGGTAACATAACTGTCCGTAATTTAAAGTGTTATTTTGCTGTGTTTGCTGTAAAAGTAGAAAATTTTTTTTAAAACAGCTGTGTAATTTTCTTTGGGAAAGCTAAAGATATTATACAAATAAATCTTTAAAGCGAATGAGAATTACAAACACTCAAGTCCTATCTTTAACGATATCAAAGCTTAGACAAAACACCAACAATAAACTGTGATAAAAGACGTAAAGGTCTCTGACTATTTAAACCTGGTTGTTTTAACTAACAAAATTATTTAAAATTTTTAACAACAATTTTATTTGTAGAGAAGCTTCTATTCACATTGGTTGTTTTAACTAAAAAAACTAGAATTTAAAAAAATTCAACAATAAATTTTATTAGCTATTCAATTACAATTTTCGTTGGTTATTTTCACTTTGAAATGGTACCTAGTATTAAAAAAATATTTCCAACAACAATAATTTACACTAGTTGTTCAACTATTATGGTTAAGTTGGGCATTTTAGCCAAAAAATAGTAATCTTTTTTAAAATGCCAATAAAAAATTATATAAGTAGTTAAATAACTATGTTAAGTTGGTTATTTGAACTAAAAAATAGTAATTTTATAAAAATTCCAACAACATTTTAATGAACAGTAAATCAACAACTTAAATTGATTAGATTAACCTATACTTTTTTTTTTGGGTTATTCTACTTAGTGGTTTTCAGTTAAAAAAAAAATAAAGTTCATAGCTTATAAGAAGATTTAAAAAATAAATGTTTTTTTTTTTTTTTTTTTTTTTTTTTTTTTTTTTTTTTTTTTTTTTTTTTTTTTTTAAGTAAAATTAAAAGCAGTCGTGGGTTTTTGCTCGTATCTCAGCTATTTGTGGACCGATCTGACTGAACTTCAATAGCAAACTTTAACAGAGTATGTATATGTGATATAAATTCATAACAACCAAGTCTCCATTATATCCGTGGTCTTCGGAAAACCCAACATACAGACGGATCCACAAACTAACGGATAGACGGAAATCGTTTAAAAAAGAACCACAATATATAACAATGTATATACTTAATAGGATCTAAGATAAATATTGTAGAAATTATATACGTAATGACAAACTAATATGAAAACGAACTTATAATCTTTAGCTGTTGTGATGAAAGATGTAAAAAAGCAATTAGGATAATAACACTAGTATCCATTCAGCCATTTGGTGGCCACCTTTTTCTATTTTCCACCCGTTAAGCCATGAAACAGTGAACTTAGTCGTTAACCCTATTTATTTAGCAACATTTTTTTTTAAATTTCTTTAAGTTTTTTAAACAAAAACTTGGATTAATGTGAATATAATAATGAATATCTTTAAATTTTTTTTCGCCAACGACTTTCAGGACGATAAGAATTAATTCTATTGATGATTTAAATCTCCTCTAGTTATTAAAAAATATTATTTTTGTATACATATTTCATTGTTACAACAATTTTATTAAACTCAAGAAAATCATCTCTTATGTACAATTTATTGAAAATTTTTGGCAAATTCTTAATTAAAATTAACTGTTTTACTCATAAAGTTGGCAGCACTGGTACATCTATTAATATAATCAATCAATAATAAGTACAAAAATAGTGATAAATGTGAGCCTTTTTTGTGCACAGTGGGTGTAATGTTGAAAGTATCTATGCTATTTTAAACAAAAATTTAGAAATGCTTGTGATAAAAGTGTTATTCATCCCAATTATGAATGAAAATTCCCCGGGAGTTTTCTCCCTTCTCTCATTTTTCCTATGTTAATTCGATTGTAAAAGTAGGAAAAGGGAAAAAACTCCCGGGGAATTTTTATTCATGATTGGGCTGATTGTTTTTTTTTTTTTTTTTTTTTTTTTTTTTTTTTTTTTTTTGATTCACACAAATATGCACCTAAACAATTTCTGAAACATTTTTTGTTAAGAACCATGAATAATATATAAATTAAAAGTCAAAAAATTGTTCTGTTCAGAGTTCAGAAAAATAACTGCCTGTTCAACTATTTTTAACGATACACCAAATATATTAGATATTTTGTCTTAAAAGGATTAAAGGAAAGGTCGCTAAATTTTAAATTATATTAACATTTAAAAGGATAAAATAGCTTGAATATTTTAGGGATTGATATTTGATTGCAGTAAGATATTTTGGGTCAAATTTAATTTTTATAAAGAAAGAAGTTTGCATGGGGACTATGTGATATTATAGACCGATTCTCACAATTAAAATAGGTTCCGTTCTTATGACAATTAAAACGTACTTACCAAATCTTAAGGTGAAAAAATGTGTTTCTGATTCGATCGGTTTACTAAACGATGCTTTTTCTTAATTTTTACTTATATATTAAATTTTACAGTTTGGAATTACATTTATCTTCAACGAAAGCTTTCTTTGGCTTACATTTGCAGAGTGAAAATTAAATGTAGATGGCGGAATTATAGCAACAGAAAATACATCTGTTAACCAGAATTTTAAGTTATTTTTTTTTTTTATTTGCTGTACATGTATTTAAAAATGCTTCGAAAACGTGAAATATGTGTGCAATAAAAGTGCAACAATGGCTAAAATGTGCAAATTATTCACAAACAAAACGATACCAAAATTCATAAAAAGCTCTAAAACGGATAATTATGTACATATTTATATTGTTTCTGCCTTCATTGGTCGCACGAGAAAAACCATGCAATTGCATATTTACGGTTTCTCTGATCATAAGTTTGTATGTATGAGTAAGCTTTTGTTAGTAGAATATGACAGGACATCTCAAAAAGCATTACAGATAAAATTTAAGACAGCAAATCCGATTCTTTTTAATTGCTATTACCTTAGATTTAGCTAATACATGTAAAAATTCCTATATCTTAACTTTTTTTCATACATCAAAGTTAAGGTATTTTGTAAATAGATACGTTTATTTACCTCACTGAGTATTCGCTTAACTAACTCAATGAGGTAGTTAAACGTATTCTTATAATAGCCTCAACGAGGTAGTTAAGCGTATTCGCTTAAATGCCTACCCCACATAGTTATCCGTGGAATACTGTATTCAGAACAAAAACTTTTATATGAATCCTAACCTCATAACACAACTTTATTCTGGTGAGCCCAGAAAAAAGGTAATTTTAAGGCAAATATTAAATTGTGGAATATTTTGCTTTCAAATAATCCATATTTTTTTTTTTGGGCATATTTTTTTTTAAAAAGTTTTAGTGCATATTTTCAAATTATAAACATGTAAACTTGGTTGCATTACTTGCTGTGTTTAACGAATGAAATTTACGTGTAATTTTGTTTTGGGAGTTTAATTTTTAAGGCATTTACCCGAATTGGGTAATAAAGCGTATGGCAATTGAACGTGGATTTTTGTTTGAAAAATGGAAGAAAAAAACCAACGGGGATTTAACACTCAAGGTAAATAAGCGTGAAAGCCATTTAAGCGTGGGGTTATTAGCCGGGTTATACTGTAACTCGGTTATATGTATAGTATACATACATAAATTGTACGTAAACGTATGTTCAGACCTTACAAACATTTGACGTAAAAATAAAAAAAAAAACGTGACCAGTAATTTGATCACACTTTAGTTTTATTTTTAACAATTTTTTAAGACTTACTAGAAACGGTTAAATGATGTTTGAACATCAAGTTTTGCAAAAGAAAATAATTTTTTAATAAAACTAGTGGTTACGTGTAGGACGTCAAATATTTATTAGGTGTGAACATAGCTTAAACATTTTGATAATTATGAAATACGGAAAAAAATTATCAGGTATGTTCTGACACTTGCACGATCGACAAGTCGCATGTGCGTTGCAAACCGCCAAGCATTGTCTTAAAATTTGCTCGCGATACCTCGTTGAAATTATTCTCAGCTCTGTATGTTGGCATTTTTCAAATATTTTTTTAGATCAAGGCATAATTGAAAATGTAATACGGGATGCGAGTGTCAGAACATGCCTATATATTCTAAAATGACGTTTGATTCGCTGAATTTTTAAAGGAAAGTTTACAGTTTTAATGCATTTATAATACAAAATATGTTTTTTGGTTTAATAAATTTTAAATAACTATACGAACCCTAAATTTTTATTTCAAAATATCTACAAATTTAGTATTTTTAAGATACATAAGTCTTATGCAGTGTTTAAATAAAAAAACACGCATTTATATAAAACTTCAATGCGTTTGGTGCGTGTAATATTTTTTACAACCGCGAACTAAAACACAGTTCTTAATATTTTTACATGCCCGGCAAATCCCAGAATTAGTCAATCAACCAAAAATTTTTCAAATTAATTTTTTTTAATGGACTAGATTTATAATTTCATTTTTATATTAAAAAATATGTATTTCGATGATCATTAATACAATAATTTTTACCAAATCCTACCCCACCCCTGATCTCTTAAGCTTATACGTGAATTTAACATTATTTTAGGTGCTTTATGTGCTTAAAATAGCACTAACAGCAAGCAGACTCATCAAAATATAAATTTCGTTAAAAAAAAAATTTATATTCATTCATACATTCATTAATAATCACAAAATTAGTTTAAGAAATGCAATTCATAAAAATATAATTTGTTTTGTTAAAATAAATAGAATTGGGCTTATTACATACTACTGGAAAAATTGTAGCGTGCGTTGTGAGACGTGCGTCACAAAGAGTTCACGGCTTTTGTCAAAAAACCACAACTTTTTTGGCTGCGAATAAGTGATTTGAGAATTCTCTTATATTCATCTTTCTTTTAGGAATTAGATTTTGTATACCTTATGAAGCTAAAAATTAGGAAAACACACTTCAACTTTTAAAGTTACTTCCACTTTTTGTGGCGTGCGTCACAAAACTTTGTGATCAATTATTTCGCAACAAATACCTGCTTAGAAATTATGATATATGCCATTCGTAAGTACATATTTATGTCAAACAATTTTTTTATATCAATCAAATAACGCTTGCAAATGTAGCGTTCGTTACGCAGGATCTGCCCATATTCCAAAAATGCATGATGTTATTTCCTTAATATACATACATAACTTGTTCGGTATTTGTCTTGAAATTTCATGAAGAATTTAAATCGTCGTCTTAGAGCGTAAACCTGCTTACTAACTTCTAGCAAATCTTACTGGGCAGACAAAATACTTCTTATGTTTTTATGTTCTATTCCTAGCTTAAGAAGCAAAGCTATATTTATTTGATATATTTTCTTATATTTTTTATGGTCCCAAATTGTAGTAAATATTATTCTTAGTCGATGTCATATAATGCAAAAAATGGATATAGCAGGTTAACAATCACGCTTTCCATGCGTTGATGCGTTTATGCATCTGTCAAAGAAGTAGAATTAGTGCAAATGTGCTTTTAGGAATTTTTACAGCACTCGCGTAGAATGCATATACGTATCGAACTTTAGGATTACTTTATACTTTTGCATACGTCGCATGCATCTTAAAAATGGTAAGAAAGTATCAAACGCATTGAACGCGTGGTGTTGACCTCAAGCTTTACGTTTTGGTTTAAATAAAATCTATAAGACATTTTTACGCAATTGAACTTACTTGAAAATTCGGAAGGCCTAAAGCCATTTTAAGGGTATATGTATCTATATTAAAGACCTGCACGAGTGTATCAGTAAGTATTGTTAAAACAGATACACCAGATATTTATCTGTTACTACTGATATAAATGAGAGAATTAGTGTAACTGATATTGTATGGTTTTGCTTTTGCCCACTCACCATATCTTAAAAACAAAAACAGATGCTTATGGTTTTGGATTGAGTGTGTCATAACATTTTTTTTTTGCTTACAAATATCTGTTGTCACCATAAGTATTTCTACAATATCTGTGGTTATCTGTTGTATGCTAAAATATTGTTGGCGAGTTGATGAAAATAAGAGAGTTTATAAAAACTTGTATAAGATCTCAACCAGGGGTGCCAGATGATTTTAGTAAAAAATCGGCATATTTTCAAAAACAAATCGGAAATCAAATTATGAAAAAACGCCAAATTAAAATTACTGTTTAAAACACAATAAAACATTTTTTTAATGACAAAAACAACAAAGCAAAACAATTAACCATTACATAATGCTTAAAAAAAAATAAATAAAAATAAATGTTTTATAAATTTTATTTAATTAAAAAAATTCCGGGGTATCTGATAGCAGATTTATAATTTCAAACTTAAATAAAAAATGTAATAATTGACACAAAGTTTTATTAAAAGCATTGAACGGTTAAATGGAAATGCAATGGAAATGGATTTTATTTTTTAAAGAATATGTCATCCACATGTCATTTGTCGACTTGAACACACTGTTCAAACGGAGCCTTGTTTTTCGAGAATTTAAAAAAAATGACCCAATTTTCTCATGTAAAGGTATTTGATGTTTCAATCGAGGGTTGGAGGTTCTTGGAGACCAGTAATGGTAGATTTGTTTGTTGACGTGGCTATTTAAGTGAAAATGAACTTTGAACAAAATTGTCGACGAGCAATTACGTAAGAATCATTGCCCTTAAAAAATGTCTCCTAAGCGAACGCGCGATGCTCACTCGACTACTGTGACTAACAAATCCTCCTAATCGATAATTCCAACGGCGCCAACCTCCCTCCGCACCGTTTATTACTTTTTGAAATAATCGCATTAAAAATATAATTTTGCCACCAGACACCCTTTATATGAATAGATTTTACTTAAGGGTAAATGGCAGGTACCGTTAATAAGAGTGATCCATATAATTTTAGCTTGAAAACTCTTCATATTAGAGTCAGCGGAGACATATACTGTCTTATACCAATAGGTTCGTCTCTTTAAGAACCTATGGTGATCTAGAATAAACGATCTTAACTCCACAGTTAAAAATTATTTTTCAACGAAAAAATAAAAGTAGGTTTTAAGTATAAAAGTAGTAGTAAGTTCGGATGAACTCAATTTTCAATTGCGAACCTTTAACCATTATCGTTATATACATATATTTTATTTTGGTTGTGGTAATCAATTAAAGTAAAATTTATTTTTTTGGTTATTGATAACCTAAGTAATTTTTTGGTTACAAATATCTTTTGGAAAAAATTATTTATTTATTTATATTTATTTATAGCAAAATTTTAATATGATTATTTCGCCTTTTGCTTTTTTCTTTTTCCTAAAAGAAGAGCAAGTTAAAAAAGACAAAACAAAAAAAAATTTAAAGCTCAAAGAAAAAAAAATCTTCTCTGACTGGTATTAACAAAAAGCCGGTTCAATAAAAAAAAGCAGGCGACGATTACAGATTACAACGATAAAATACTGATCAGTGTACAACTTGACAGCTTGTACAAAAATTTGTTTTACTTTCCATACAAATACCGTTTCCGCTTGGAAAAGGTTAAACACACAAATTGTGACGTTTATTTGATTCCTACATTGTATAGAAAAAAAAAAAAAAAATCTTGTTGTGTTTGTCTGGCATCAAAAATATCACTTGTCGTCGTAAATTATTTCCAGCAATAGTGTGACTTTTAGCAACCTTTTGTGCTGCTATTATCTCCGATTTTGCGTCTATTAGCATACATTGGTTTTTGATTTGGCGGCTAACAGACAGAAGCTGTTTGTTTCATTATTTTTCCTACAACATAAAAGTGATTGCCGTTGCTTTTTGAGCTTGTTTAAATAAAAAATTTTTGCCATTGTTAAAAAAGCAAGTTGCAGCTGCTTTTGAAAAGTGTGGGCTATTTTAGCAGTAGAACTTTTCAATTTTGATTTTTTTTAATTAAGAAAATGACAAAATTTGGCTGCTTTTGCTAATATGGCGATAGCATTTTAAACCCTGGTTTACATAGCCAGCCAGCCGCATTTGAATTTCTTTAGATCGATTCCCCTTGTGCTTTAAGTCCCTTATATGAAGTTGTACCATAAAAATACTGCAAATATGGAATATATATGTATAACCATTTTTTCCCTAAGTTACCCAAAATTAATAATTTATATAAAATAAACCAAAAATTACTGTATTGTAAGTGTTTCTCAAAAAATAGGCACTTTGATAATTTAGAGGCAAAAATCGTCCAAATGCCGATAAATCGTTAAATATGGCAGGCCTGATCACAATGATTCTCGCTTGTATCATATCAACATCAACTTATATCAGAAACACAAGAGCACTCATCCATACGCATCAACTTTAGAAAAAACACAGAAACAGATATAAACAGATACATCTGTGCAGGTCTTTAATCTATATATAAGGTTTTCTTGGCCCCTTCTTCGCTTCATATGTACATAACTATGCATGTTTAATTTAAATAGTTTGCAATAAATTTTTAATACTTTTGCTTTAATTACTAAAAAAATAACTTTGTAATTATTTATGGTAAATAACTTAAGCGCCCTTTAAATGAATTCGGCATAATATAAATTTACGCTATCGTGAATAAAACTTCCATCAAAATTTGTTCCCTTTTCTCCAAAAAAAAGTTATGGGAAAAGGCAAATATCGAGGAAAAAAAACCGTTCACTTTTATTTACGATAGGCGTGATAATTTTTCTCTAATTATTCGCTCGAAATTTGTTCTCATACAAAATGTATGATCACAGGCAGGTCTTAAATAATCTTTTTAAATTCTATTGCATAACTAAATGAAAGTCTTTTCATTATTTACAGGGGTTTAACTTAACTACCTTCTCATTTAAGAAAATTTTGTTGCAATAATTTAAATAATCTACTTGCATTTTGTATTTATTATGGTATATTTTTAAATTTTAGATATGTTTTTGATGAGATCAATATAATTGTTGAACATAATTTGTTCCCCACTGTGCAAAAAAAAATATAGTGATTATTCTCATAATGCCTTTACGTCACAAGGAAACTTGTAATTATGTAAGGACAAGAAACTAAAAATTAGCAGCAGCAAGACGGAGATGAAAAAAAAATACTTGTAATCGATACATATTTAATTGAGACCACAATCTAAAGTATGTTGATCAATGGTTGTGCGTAAACGACTTTGATCGCTGTGTGAACGTTTCAAACCGGTACGCCAGCGTTTAAGACAACCCAAGATGTATGAATGCTTCGTACGACTCAAGACATAAACATAAGGGTCCGATGTAAAATGCAAGGCCATCAACATATCGGCTACCAAAAAGAAAGGATGAGCTTTGGGTACACGATTTGGTACAATAGCCATGGGTATGGCAATCTAATTGAAAATAAAAAAAGAAAACGAAAACAAATACAATAAATAATTTAAAATGGCATTTGAAATAACGTTCTTAATTAAAAATCAATTTATAATTTGTGTCTTATGTCTTTCTGTCTGTGTGTCTATTTACTGTCTATACAATGCACACTCACTCACCATTTGTGGCATCCAACAGATAACAAAGGAAATACTCAAGAACAACATTAATTTGGCGAATTTAATTTCATCTGGCGATGCGGCTGCTGTCAAAGTCACGCTGTTAGTGTGATGAAATTGTGGTGTGTTTGTCGTACTGCTTTGATGATGCTGATACAGTGTTGTGCCGCTGGAGCTTTCGCCATCAATTTGGGCGGTCGAACCCTTTTCACAGCGATTTACCATGTCGTAAGTCATATGACGTTGAGTGGTACGTGTACGACCAATGAAGCATAAAACGCGTGTAACAAACAAGTTGCAGGCGACTATAACCACACATAATAGAGTGCCTGGAAAAAAGTAAAAGAAAAAATAAATAATTTTATAATGCTGACAAATGACACGCATTGAAGAAAAACTAGAACAAAAGCAATGAGCAAATTTACTTTAGCAAACATTAAAGAGCAGTAAACTGAAACAACTTAAAAGTAATATCACCCCCAAGTGTATTCAACAACGTTGCAATAATATCTGATACATAGTATGTACATATTTTGGAGTAAGCTTTATTTTTTTTTTCTTCAATTGAAATAAGTCCTTGGAAATTTAATAGAAAGGCTTTGAAATTTGTGGAATTACACTGAAATGTTAAATATGGCAAAAAAAGAGTTTAAAACCAGAGTATGAAAACAAACAAAACATTTCGCAAACGTTTGCAAAATGTACAAAACTATTGAAAATTTTTAAATTGTATTGTACATGAGCAAAACCAAAACAAAAACTTTTCAAGTGTCAAAGAGAGAAAACGAAACAATTGGCTTTCCACTCATCTGCATTATTTAATTTACCGTTACAATCGTACATCTGAGTACAAAACAGATAGAGAAACGTTTTGTTTTGAGTAATTGATTTAGTTCTTGATTGGTTTTTGTAGTGGCATAACAAGAGTAAAATCCACAATGCCTCGTCTTTTTTTTTAAATTTATTTTTTTTTCTTTGATTAACTTTTTATTTAATTTAATTTGTTTTTTTTTTTTTAATTAGTATAGTAGTCAAAAAAAGCATTAATAAAAACAAAAAAGCCTAAAAACCTCTCTTTTTATTTCACTTAGAAACAATAGTTATATATATATGACTAAATATTATAATGAGTAAATCAATTACCAAACGTTTGTCAAACGTTTTTACTCTGAATGTTTCAATATTGTTCTTACTCTTTTCTTTTCCAGCTGTGTACTTTTATATTAATGTACAATTTGCGCTCACGAGCAAAAATAATACAAAACAAAATGGCACAATCATTCTCATTGTTTTGGTTTTGTTTTTGTTTTACTCACTGCAAAGAACAAAACAAAACGAAAGCAAACGTTTCGTTTTGTTTGTTTTCGTACTCTGTTTAAAACTAATTTAAAAACCAATTTTGTTCAAAACCTGTCATAACAAAATCATAAAAAATTTATATAAATTTGATCGAATATTTAGTTATGATCATAGTATAATTTGTACAATAAAATTTGTACAATTTTGTACTGGATTTTACTGAAATGCGTTCGCGTACACATAAATTTGTAAAATTGTCATATAACTCACCTACTGGATTTTACTGGAAAAGTAAACGAACGCACATATTATTTACCCATGTAATATCAAATTAATTAATTGATTTTTAACGCTTATTCTAAAATTTTTCCTTATTTTCTTTTTTTTTTGACGTTATATAGGTTTAAAAATTGAGAACAAAAATTCTTATGACTATACCTTGTACTTATTCTACCGTGGTTATGATAATTAAATTATTTTTGATTCTTCTTCAACCAACTTCTCTCAGAATTGCGCTTTTACTTGTGTTCGAAAGAACCCTATTATTACTTTTTTTTTTATTGTTTTTACCGATTTTTTACTTACTGTGCGAGAATGCTGTTTCAGCTTTACGAATTTTGCCGATTTTTTCAATATCTCGCTTATCGAAAGCTTTATAATAAGCTTAAATTTTCGCTTTCGCTTTCACAGAAAGTGACTTTCTTTAAGAGCCATATTGATAACAATAGACCACTTAAGGCCCAACCATAATGTGCTTAGGTTGGCTTAAGCAAATGTGCGAATACATGTGATTTATATGAGGCAAACCATTTTGAACTTAAGGAAACTTTTTGCTAAGTTTAATGAAACTGTCATTTGCTTAAGCAAGGTGCTAATCTAATCGGACATTCCGTACGGAATCAAATATTTTTTTATTTTGTTTTTGTTTTTTTAAATACATTTGAGAGACTTTTTGTTAATTTTTGACAGTAGGTTAAGCAAGGCTATGCATATTATGGTTAGGCCTTTAATCGGCAAAAAAAAGTGTTTAAAAAAAACTAATAAGAAATTTCAGGCGCTAACCTGATGCGCAAAAATTATGTTAACTTTCTCATCGAAAATGAAAAAAAAAATAGAAAAAACAATGTAACGGTAAATTTCCGACATATGCTTTCTTTTCCAGATTCAGTGTATAAGTGAAGAGAAAAATGGAGACAATGGAGACACGTCGTGTATGTTCATATCAAAACATTGTGAAGGTTATAGAAGATTCGGCATAGACGAATATATCACTCTTACCTGTTGTTTTTTAGATTTATAATTGACTATAGCTTTAAGTTAAGGCCTGCAACCAAAGTTTTAACTCGAAAATCATTGCATGTATTCTCAAAAATAATTAAGTGGATTTTTATGGATTCAATTAATAAAGTTGAATGTGACTTTCCAATTGGGTTTTTAATTACAAAAATCTATTTGACAAATGAAATCATGATTTATTTAGTATGTGAAATACGGCAGGTGGTTTTATTTTTGCAAAATACCCAAAATGAATAAAATCTGTGGTTTTTATTGCATGCATTAACTGTCAAGATAATATAATTTATTTAATAGATATTAACATAGATCTAGAAAAGCACCACAAAAAAAAAATCAAAAGAAAACATTTAAATGTGAAGTAATTGATTACTATAATTAGTATTGTGGTTATTTTGTTGAACTATTTATTTTTTTAATCCAAATTTTTAATATTTTTAATTAGGCTTAAGTTCATTAAATTTAATTTTCATTAAATTATTTTTATGAAGAAAGGAATTTTACAACATGAAAATTAGTTAAAATTGTTATTGATAATCTTTCATTCTTGACCGTGGCTGGGGCTGGGGCCGGCAGGTTACCATGACATGTTTCGATTTCATGATGTTATGAATTATTATGGTGTCGAACGCCTGTTCAAAGTCCACAAACGGCAGTTATGTTACCTTTTACTTTTACTTTACTTTTATCAGTTTTTATAAGAAAATAAAAATTAATATATTAAAAGAAAAACGGCAAAAAAATTGTATGGGTAAACAAGTTGAAAATTGCCTAAATCTAGCCACTAAATGGCTAAATTGGCAACACTGATTATGAGTGTGGATACACAGTCAAAACATGATCTGCCTTCGCGAAATGCCATATGTTCTTGTCTGGTTTAGTGCTGACAGTCGTTCTAATATTCAGCCTTATTCCGGTTGTCGTAATCGTGCAAGTCGATTTTTGTAAGAGATTAAAGAAAACTGGTTGTGTGTTACTTTATTCTCTTACCAAAAACGACTTGATCGATTACGACAACCGGAATAAGACTGATTATCATCGCCAATATCTTTTGAATATTGTTCGGTAGCGATATTCCATGGCAATTTCTACAATCATAGAGATCTCTTTTCTTCATTGCAGCGATTATTAAACCTTCATTCCAGCAGCAGGGAGTTGAATGGCTAGTCTAGTCAATAAGAAATTTCTAAATTCCGACATTTTCTCAATGTATCGACAACCTTCCTGTTACTTAATGTCGACAAAAATATATTAGACCGATAAATTGTAAGTTAACGATTTGGATTTTCTCAATATATCGACAAAAAACAGTGTTTTCCGTTGGCCACGCCTCTCAAAATACGTGTAAAAGTTGGAAGTCGGCTGATAGAATTTATCTGTTCGGCAAATAAATAATTGGCAGATGAGAACTGGTTAGCTTTGCGACAGAATAGAAGCAAATGAGACATTGACCAATTTTTTTAATGTCCAGGTTGGGAAAATAGATAATGGACTAATGAGAAAACGGACATTAGTCTTTTTCAAATTTTTAAATACTATTTAAAAAATAAAATAAACTTCCTGTTATTATGACGAGCGCAAAACTCGTTCTTTTAACTTACATTGTAAACAAAATAAGGGGCCTAATTCTGGCAGTCGTGATTGAGTACTTTCTCGATTCGAAAGCAATTTTATTTCAGTCTATACTGAACGAATCGAAATTATTTTTTCAGTATTGTAAAGCTTAAATTAATGCTTTATAAAACTGAAAAAATAATTCTGATTCGTTCAGTATTGACTGAAATTATTAGATATTAAATTGCTTTCGAATCGAGAAAGGACTCGATCACGACTGCCAGAATCGGGCCCAAGATTTTAAAATTTGTTTTAAATGTAAATTAAACGAGTAAATTTTGCGCCCGCCATCTAAAAACAGTAGCAAAGTTATTATTAAGACGCATAGAATATGTTACATTTATTTAAGTTGAAATTTTCCATTTGTTTTTGTAAAGAACAAACATTCATTCAACCACTTACCAAACAACATAAATAACACTGAATAGGTTTTATTCCAAAAGCCCTCAGCATCTCGATAGCGTAAACATTTTACTCTGCTTGGATCACTGTCATCTATATAAGCACCAAAGCCAAAGAAAGGCAAAAACGTAATAACCACAGCTATTAATATTAAGGATTTAATAGTTTTTCGCACCAATTCATAAGTTATGTGCTAAATGACAAAAAAAAAGACATTTAATGGTAAATCATAAAAATCAAAATACAAGAAAGAAAATGAAAAAAAAATTAAACAATAGAATCATAAATCAGCTCATATTATTTTTTATTTGGATATCCTTAATTACTTACTTTGTGATATATAAATGGTCTTGCTAATGCCATCCAACGTTCTATGGCCATAACTGCTGCTATGCAACCGGAACTTAATCCAAAAAATCTCCAAATGACTTTACCCACACAATCCCATTTGGTATATTGTTCAAAAATTTCGCGTGGAACATAGATTTTCAATAGGAGAGTGGTTAACATGCCCAATAAGCCGATAAAATTATTGGTAGATAAACATCTACATAAAAAAAATAATTAAGTGTATTAAATTTAAGTGAAATAAGATTAATTTAGCATTAATGTTTTATAGTACAGTATAACACGGTAATAAAGAACATCAGATACATATAACAAAATATGTTTCTTAAAACGCTTGCCTCCGATCCCTTCGGGGAAACAAACTCATTTTCATGTACCCAAAAACAACGTTTTATTAAAACATTTAAACAAACATTTTAAAATAAAATTATAACCCAATTAAAAATGTAACTTCCAACGAAGCAGGTTTGTAAGGAAGAAAGGTAAAAGTTTCGTTACGGAAGACATGAATTTTATATGGCGAGTTCCCATTTTTAAGCAATAAATTTTTGACACAGAAAGCGCATAACAAATTGTTGAATGCAACGATCAGCTTTACTGAATTTTTTGTTGTTCCCGATATTTTTTAATATGCTCCCTTACAAACCTGCTTCGTAGTAAGGGAATGTCGTGGCTCTTCAAATGTTATGTTTTTTTTTTAAATTTGTTAAGAAATTGCCTTGCAATTTTTTATGTTCCTCTCAGCCAATTGGCGCTGGAGTCCCACAAGACAGCATTTTGGGCTCTCTTTTATACTTAATTTATTCTTCCTACAGGCCACAAACAACTACAACCAAACTTCAATTATTTGCGGATTTGCGATACAGCTTTTCTAAGCGTGCACGAAAACCGTCATGAAACATCTCTTTACTTACAGGATCATATATTTCAACTAGAAATATGGTTAACATAATGAAGGATACAACCCAATGAGCAAAAATGCGTACATATAACATTCAACCTGCGCCAGGAATCATGCCCCCCTATTAAATAATCAAATAATACCTTAACAATATGATTTTCCCAATCTAAGATTATTAATAATAATATTGCGCTCCTCAATCGATAGCTCCTTGCGAATCATTTAATTTAACACTTTTTTCAATAAAAACCCAATTATTGCTACTGATATCAACAAGAAATAACTGAATACATTCCTTATGTACCCTTAGTAACATAGAAAGAAAAAAACATTTGAAATAATAGCAATGCCAATACTTAAACATAGATCACTTTAGAGGGTACCAAGACTTTTGGTATGCAAAATTATGGAGTTGCCAGGTACTTAAGGATATTTTATGGTTGTTTCTTAGAATAAGAGTGCAAAATTTTGCTGGACTGTAGTATATGAATAATTTTACAAAATAGGATTAAATAGCAAAAACTTTCTTAATTGTTTTTAAAAAAATTTTAGAAATTGTTTTATTTCAAAAGAGGTGCCTTGATTTATGCTTCACACTGTACATATGTGAACAGAAACCGCGATGATGAAATTTTATACAATAAAACACGGTTAAATATGGCTCAGGAGGGCCGTCAAAAAAGAAATTAAAAATTTTTATCGTGTGTCAAGGTCAACTGCGGCATCTTATGTATAAATACGGGAACAAATAATATGTGCGTTCGTTTACTTTTCCAGTAAAATCCCAGTAAAATCCAGTAGGTGAGTTATATGACAATTTTACAAATTTATGTGTACGCGAACGCATTTCAGTAAAATCCAGTACAAATTTGTACAAATTTTGGGGTAAACGAACGCAGCTATTTTATGGTTGATTTTTAAGTATTTTATCGTCCACCGATTTTAATGAAACACATATCGTTTTAAAGGTTTTTGTGTGTAGATATGCACAAGATATATTTTTTTTCTAAATTTTCAGGATTAAAGGGTTTAAAAAGCGTTTTAAATTTGCTTGCAAACACACGCACATACATGTACAAATAGTAGTAGAATTTTTTGCTATTCTCCCAAACTGTGTTTTCTCTTGCATTATCGTTGCAAATAATAGGACTAGTTCAAACACGCGTGTAAAGTGTAGCCCATAAGGGACTAGGACTAGTCCAAAAGTAACCCAAACGTATGAAAAAACATGGTCTATTTAACATTACGATGTCCTAGGGCAGGACCATATAACCCAGCTTTGGATTACAAAGGATTAGTCTTAAAACTATTCCATTGTATACACAAGAAGATTAGTTTTAACTTCCTTTAAAAAACGAAAACATGTCGTTGAAAAACGAAGACATGTCGTCTCACTACAATCACTTTTTAACAATGACATGGTCCATGCTTGCATTACATCGGACCAGTCCATGGAGTAGTCCATTTTATCAAAATGGATCAGGTGGTCCAATATTATTTGCAGGGTTGTTTATGAAAATAAAAGTCGGAAACTTTTTAATGACTTTTAACGAAGATCTGTGTTTTTATTTTTTCTTTGATATCATGAAAACACTATTTATTAAATAAGGGGATATGCACAATATATATTTTTTTCAAAATTTTCGGAATTAAAATGTTTGAAAAGCGTTTTAATTTGTCTAGCAGACACACGTACAAAGATGGGTGAGTAGTGCATTTTGCCGTTCTCTTAAAATGTGTACGTATTTTATTAACGCACAGGTTCTCTCGAAAGTAAACGTGAAGTGGTCGAATTTCGGCCACCGGGCGATACTAGTGAGAGATAATAAGCTGTAAACTTGAATACACCTTCAGTTTTGGTAAAAGTTGTCTCAAAAGTCTCATAAAATCTCGTGCCTGCTCCGTAAGTTGTCCAAGTTCAAATGCCATAAAAATCAGTTTTTGCATGATATACATTACATTTTTTATAAAAAATTTAGAGTATATAATTTAAGAAATATTTTGTGAATTTCAGTGAATAATACCTTGTATAAATATCATTTACAATAAATAATTTGTATTACCTATTAGCGAGGAACCACTTTATATTTCTTGTGGTTTAAGGAGGGCTACTCTCTGCGATGCGAATGCAACTTTAAAACGGAAGCTTAATGCGACAAGAGACCAGGTTTTTACTCTTTATAGCTTTGGAAAACCCTTTAGCAAAAATGAACACGAAGCAACACTGGCAATACTAATTTAAGATGGCACATTTCAGTAAGTTTGACTGAGCGCTGCAAACTTAATTCAAAATAATAAAAAATAAATAAAATGCAAATAGTTCAAAAAAATTATTTTTTGGTAAATATTTTCCTAAATTGTTAATTCTTTCATTTCTCATAGCAGAATCATGTAATTCTTTCCTCACAGAAATATTTTTTACTTTAATACTTTGCTACCGTTTCACTCACGCCCTACATTTCGGAGGAATAAAAAATTAAGCAAAATAAGGCTCGCAAAAAAGAAAAAACTTGAGAAATGGTAACTCTGCTTTCAAAGCAAATGCCATTTTGTCAGTGATGCAACAATAATAATAAAATTAAATGCCACTTTTCTAGTGATGACACTAAAATAATCGGAAGATGTAGAATGTTAGATGGTATATGTTGACAAGTGTGAAAAGGCTATTAGTTTGTAGAACATTCACCTCACCTGAAAAATATTGTCATACAAATTGTTAAAAGTTCTAACACAGGGATGGAAATCAGGCTCCACGAAAAGCCCCCCAATGAAATAACGCCCAAACGAGAAATGAAATATTCCCCAAATTTTTTTCATACATTTTTGGGTGTTATTTCAAATGAAATAACTCCCAATTTTTTTTGGGCCATTTTTCATTTTTTTTGGGAATTATTTCATTCCTCATTTGGGGTTTTCAAATTATGAAATAAAATCTAATGAAATAACACCCAACAAATTTTTAAAATTCGGGGCTTGCTTCATAGCGTGCATAATTTGGGTGTTATTTCATTTTTTATTCGGGGGTTATTTCATTTTTTGCGACTTTGCTGTTGGTCCATATTGACTTCATGAAATCCTTGGTGAAACTGACTCTTTTATGAATTTTGGGCATAATTTCATTTTTGTTGCTGATGGGGTTTATTTCATTGGGGGTTATTTAATTTTCACCATTGGGTGTTATTTCATATGAAATAACTCCCAAATATTAGGGGGTTGTTTCGTTTTCGCTTTAAAGTTTATTTCATTTATTTTTCGATGTTATTTTATTTATTGTTTTTGGGTGTTATTTCCTATTTTTTGTGGTTTATTTCATTGGGGGTTATTTCCTGGGCGTTATTTCATTGGGGGGCTTTTCGTGGAGCCTGGAAATCATGGTACAATTGTATTTTTTAGTACATTTATGACCTTGTTAGTACCGTGCTACTACCGCGGCTTACTAGGTACAATTTAGGCTAGGCTTTTGAAGTCTAAGTTAAACTAGGCTAAGTTAATCTAAAA
The DNA here is from genome assembly GCA_963931875.1 of Pollenia griseotomentosa. Classification (NCBI taxonomy): domain Eukaryota; kingdom Metazoa; phylum Arthropoda; class Insecta; order Diptera; family Polleniidae; genus Pollenia; species Pollenia griseotomentosa. Next base: position 167,683,687 of record OZ007562.1, on the reverse strand, counting down.
ACAGATTTGTCCCGCCATAACCAAGTTTGTATACAAATGAAATAATAAAAAATAATCAGATTTCGCCGGAAAAAAATCCGAGTTTCAGACTACGTTAAACTAAGTTTTAACTTAATTATCATTCCCAAAAAACCCGTGCTTCATTATCTTAATTTTAAGCTGTATAAAAAATCAATTTTGTTTTCTGTCAATGAATAAAAAAAAATTATTGATGCAATGAACACATTAATTAAATTATAAACAATCTATTTAATTGATAAAAAAACTAATGAACCACAAAAAAATGTTTGTATTACAAACAAAAGATTTTTTAAAGTCAATGAAGAATTTTTTACTTACAAGATTGTAAGCGATGAATTCGATTTAGACGAAAGACCCAAAGTTGTTAAAATGTAGCACTTTTTATACGGCCGATAAAATCCTACCTTTAGCTATCTAATGAATCACAAAAAAATGTTTGTATTACAAACAAAATATTTATTAAAGTCAATTAAGAATTTTTTACTTACAAGATTGTAAGCGATGAATTCGATTCAGACAAAAGACCCAAAGTTGTTAAAATGGAGCACTTTTTATACGGCCGACAAAATCCTACATTTAGCTATCGGTTATTTGTGAAAACGGGCCTATTGTGCACAGTACATGCACTTATAAATTTTCATACACATTTTTGTTTTAAAAAAAATTAAAAAACGGTACCGTCATTCTCTAAAAAGTACATTTTATTTTCATAGTTTGTACAAGACCATAAAAGCTATTTTCCATCCTTGTTCTAACAACTTTATATGAATAATTTTCCAACGCAGGGTGAAAATTACCCCCTTAATTTAAAAATATAAGTGGATGTTTATAAATCTAGCTTAACCCAATGCGTTTTGCTCCCCCTATATAGAAATCTATATTCTCTTTGTTTTTTAGGTGCCACGCTTAATTCTTCAATCCAGCTTACTTTTTTTTTTACCGACTTTGCGTCTTTATAACCAAGTTATATGTGCCCAATTTTTTTAACTCACTCTTTCCCAGTTAAACAAGAATTTATGTTGCCTTTTAATGGAAGGTGCAACGGCTACTTCCCTAACCCTGCCCATTTTTTACAGCTATTTTGTATTTATAACTAAACTATTTGTAACAAATTTCAAAATCTTTGCTGGAACTGTCCCCCAGATATAATTCGATATTTTGCACGGTAGTCGTAAAATCAGCCTTCTTAACAAAAATAATTGGCCACAAGAGGTTACTGCTACACGTGCAATATATTGACCGCGATCTAGAATCACGATATTTATTGAACGTGCAGCATGCTGTATTAATGGTTCCATACCGCAGAATAGCTTAATTTTATGTGCTCCATCAATCCATTAAAATGGATCGCGATACAAATATCACAATATATGTATATTGAACGTGTTGTAGTGCGCTTGTGATTTAATATTATTCTAAACAACATTCGCAGGAAGAAAAAATTGGGTGTAGAGTTTGTCAAACTTGAAAACCAGCCAAGTCAGCAGAGATTGTTCCACGTGATATGAACTTGCAAACGCACCTTTATACGTCTTTAAGGAAATTGTGTTTCGTGATTAACTGATGTTTTCGATTAATAAAACTTACAGTTTAATAAAAGCCAGTAGTGCAGGTTCAATAGATCGGACTTGGAAGCTTTAAACGAATGAGATTTACAGAAAAAAAAATGAATTCCGCGGCCGCATGATATCACATGAAAGCCGTCGGCCATTGCGGAGCCCGAGTAGAGTTCGTCCCAGAAAATGATATATTTTTATGATATATATCCCAGAAAATGATATATTAATGTGTTAAAACATTTAAAATATATCGCTTAAAATTCTCGCAATTTGTGCAAACCGTTCACAAACTGTCAAAAATTGTATGAGAATTTACATATTTTCACAAACTTTGTAAATTTGCCTAACAATTTTGACCCGTAAGATTGCCCTTTTCAATTTTGCGTTTATACAAACAGATGCCAAATTTCGGAGTTGCCACTTGCACAAAAAACTTACACTAAATTTAAAAAGTGCACTCTTACTGAGACACCTTTTATTTAGAAACCAAAAACCCTAAATATTGTTAATAAACAATAATTTTTCAGCTCCAATTAATACATACATAACAGTTTTGTCTAATATTAAACAGTTCGATTTTTAGAAGTGCTGCAATAGTGAAGGATATTTAAGATTCGGCAGAATAAAGCACTCTTACTTATTTTTGAAAAAATTGTATTCCTGTACAAATTTATTCAAGACAGCTTATTTGTATATGTTTTGAATTAAATCTTCTGTCCTCTTCTTCTTTTAACGATCCAAATAAATTTTCCATTTATATTTCAATATGTCACAGACATAACGCTTAAATAAATAAATTTCCCACCATCCGTTAGAAAAGGAAATGTAAACCAATTCTTTATAATAATTTGACTATTTGTGTAATGATGTCTATGTGTGTTATTCTTAGTAATAACTTTGCTACATATTAAATTTCCAATTAAATTATTTTGTTAACATCGACCTAAATATGTATAGAAAAAAGCCCTCCCCCCCCCCCCGGATTTAATCAATTTAATCAAGTGTCACTTTTGGTGTAAGCATTAACTGTTGCCAATTTTTGTTTTAGTTCATAAGCTATTGGTAATTTTATAAAAATAAAAATAAATAATAATACGCAAGTTGCTGTTTAACTGTAGATATTTGCTGTAGATTTATTTTTATTTCGTTTGATAAATTATTTCAAAAGAAATGGGAAATTTTTTGCTCATTTAAAGAAAAATAGTACGTGAAAATTCTTGATAACAAAACATACTCGCGTTAGGCATTAAATACTTATTAATTCCTAAGAATTTGATTAGAATGAATAAAGAAAATTCGTACGATAAACAATTATTTAAAAGGTGATTAACCGTTCCATTCAGACAGTGATTGGTAGGCCGGGGGACTTTACCAGAATGGCCTTCGATTGGAACCTCCAGGGCCAAAGATATGTTGGTAGACCTGCCCATACATTAAGAAGGCAGCTCGATTATGAAATCAGAGCCTTAGGACGCAGTTGGATTGAAATAAGGTGTACAGCAAATACAGGATGGCTCATAAGTAATGTTATGACTTAATAAGTGAAGAAATATTTTGTAACGTTTTTTTTCAGCATTAACTTTAAAAAACTTGCAAAATTTATGATGGAAGGACTCAGAACAGAACAAAAAACTTAAGTTGTTGAATTTTATTTTGAAAGTCAGCATTCTATTATACAGACACAAAAATCATATCGAATAATCAGCGATTAGGCCGGCCCATTGTCACCTGAATAAACAAAATGGCCGAATATGGGGCACCAAAAATTCTAGAAATCACATTTTTTTACCATATTTTTTTTTTGAAAACCACGAACAAGTTGCGGTTAATTTGAATGGCATTCAATACCGGGCAATGATTGAAAACTTCTTAAGGCACGAAGTAGTGAACAATCCAGAATTGTGGTCCCAACAGCTCGTCCAAATATAGCTGTTTTTTGCGAAATTTTTGGTGATTTTAACTGGCCACCACGATCGCCCGATTGGAGTTACCTAAAGGGTAAGATGTATGCCGATAAGCTAAGAACCATCAGACAGCTCAAGCCGAATATTTGGGAAGAAATGAGGGCGCTAGGACCTGAAATTCTAAGAAAATTTAAGGGAAATGATCTGGAAAGAGCACGTCAGTTTCAAGCAAACAATGAAAACATCAAAACATAATATTAACATATTTCCCAATTATAATATAAGTTTAAACTATAAACAGACGCGTTATACACGCAGAGAAAAAAACTTGTTTAAATATGTACACCTCTGAAAAAGAAAAAAGTTATTCATGAAATAAATCATAACGTTACTTATGCGCCACCGTGTATAAGGCCCTATGTTCTTTATAGAAATTCTAAATGAATTTAAATTTAAATTATTTAAACATTAGTCCTGATATGAATACATAAAAGTATACGGGAAAATTATATATACAGTAATGTTGCTTTCATTCAAACAACGATTTAAGAATTAAATTAATTATGAATGAAGACTATCTAACAAATATGAAAAATGTATTAATTTATTTTATTTTCAGGACTTCCGTCCATAATCTCTCATTTGGAATATTGTAGTCAAATACAAATGTGTTTTTAATATTTTTTAAAATGATTAATATGTTTATGGGTGTGATTATTGTGCAGTAACATTTTTATTGCTTTTACTATTTATCCTCATCATCAAATGCATCTAAAATTTAAAATTGTATTTCATTATATTCTTATGGGCTGTTCTGCATATAAATGAATTAATTTGTTAAATTGCAAATCAATTTTTTTTCTACGAAATTTAATTGCGGAAGCTTTTATAGCATTTTTATAGAGATGATTGCATTTACAGTACAGTGAAAAGCCCCAATAAAATTTTGAACACAAGATTTATTGATTTGTAAACATTTAGCTAGAAAGTTAGTAGGATAATGTGAGGGGAAACATTGTTGTAGTTAGAATGTAAAAAGACTTAAAAAATATGCATATGTTATTAAATTTTAATCACTGTAATGAATATTTTAATACTTTTTAAGAAAAACATTTTCCACTTAAAACTTAATGTTTTGGTACGTCTTTATGAAACTATTGGTATTTATTAATACCAACGCAAAGTATGTAACCCAACAAAATGCCCAACAATAATGTTGTAATGTAATGTAATGGGTTTTAAGTGTCTTCAAAGTGTTTTGGATTGGTCCCTGTAGCCCTTGGTTATTTTAAATAGCTGTCAGGGTTTCAGCTGATTTGCAAGGCGTTCAAAAGAACGAATTATTTTGTTGAGACTTGTTGAAAAATTAAAAGACTTAGGCAAGTTATTGCCAAATTAGCTAAGTAAATTCAAATCTGATTTTATTTGGTTTTACTTGTTCTTATATATGTACTGAGTTTGAAATTAATACTTAACCTTTCTAACTTATTCTACTTATTGACAAAGTTCTATTTGTCTCTATCAGTACCATGGATATATCAAGATTTACTCTGCCTGTCATTGTTCTAGCCAATCAGAATGTTGGTGTTTGTAAATGTACTCGTTTACATCAAAACACTCAATTTGCATTCTGATTGAGTAACTTGCATTCATTTCCATGCATTTTTATCCCACTTGTTGTACATTTTAGTAAATATGAGTTAATTGATAAATGCAGTTATTTGATCTATTGTATACCCTACTCTGATTTGGATTGTATGTATGAATTTCAGAGTGGGCAATGTGTGCGGAGTAGACACTTGTGAGGTACACTACAATGTGCATAAGCTTGATTAATTAACTGCCAATAAATAACGAAAAGCCCATTTAATTAATTTAAAAAGAAAACAAAATAAAACAAGTTAGAGTGCTATTATCGGCTGTACCAAATCTTTGATCCAAATCTTCTTCGGAGCTTTATGTGGGACCAATGGTAAGTTATGGGCCGATATTCACGAAATTTGACAAAGTGATTACTGATAAAATTTTATTATAATGGCATTTTTTGTTACAGTTTAAGACGTACTAAAGTGGTTTTCGAGAGTGGGCTTTATATAGGGCCTATGGTAAATTATGGACAGATCTTCACGAAAGTTGACAGTGTGATTTCTAGTTATATAAAACTGCTACAGACCAAAATATATTACAATAGCATTTTTCGTTACGGTTTTAGGCATACTTAAGTGTTTTCCCAGAGGACCTACGGTAAATTATGGACCGATCTTCGTGAAAAATGTTGTATGATTTTTAGTCATATAGAACGAATTTGTGCAAGATCTCATATCATTATGGGGATTCCTCTTCTATTTATGCTAGTTTTTGTAAAAAAATTATCTATTGTTAAGGCTTATTGTTCCATATGTTGATTCATAACTCTTGTCCTACTAACCCGATTTTACTGGCTTTCGATTCCAAACTGCTTAGGAGAATTAGAAACAATTTGACACCAATCTTGTTCTTTTCTTTTGAGTCGTTCGAAAATGATTGTGATTTCAACAGACATACAGACAGTAGGACATAGCTTAATCGACTTAAAATAACTCAAGGAACCAGAATATGTATAATGTATGGGGTCTTAGATGAATGTTAAAAAATGTTTCACACGGAATGACAAACTTAGTGTACCCTCTTTACAACTAGTTGAGGCAAAGGAAATAAAAAAATTCAATGTGCGATCAGTTTTGTACTCTGCTTAAGCAAATGACTGTTACATATAACTTAAGGAAAAGTTTCCTTCAGTTCAACATGGTTTGACACTTATGATTTACAGAAAATTCTGGTTGGATTTAAACAATGGTAATGTATGCATGTAGCTATATTATCTTTATATATGACCACAATATTGCAAAAACTAGCATAAGTTAATCGAAATTGAACATAATTTCGTCCAAAATTAATAAACGTTTTGCAAAATTCACCTTAACATGGTCGAATTTAACCATAATTTTGTTAGTATTAACCATATTATGGCTAAATCAACAATAGTAGGGTGAATAGTAATCATATTATGGTTATTTATTTCAGCAATTTTTTAAATCGGCTTTTTTAACCAAGTTGTAATTTTACTGAGTTTTTTGGTTGCTGTTACAAATCAAGTTATTATTTTGTCTATTCCTGTTACACGTAATGTTTCACTTTTATAAGCTTTCCTTTAAATTGACAGTTTGCAAATTACATGTAATCCTTCATCAGTGCTCTTTAGTTTTATGTACTTAAATCAGAGATCGGCAAGTGAGTATAGAGATATATATGAGCAGTGTTGCCAAAACACTTCTATTGGAATATAAAAAAAGGTAGACAATTCTTCCAAAATCGGTTAAAAAGAAATATAATCGTTTAAATCAACGGTTCTTAAATGAGGGTTTGAAGACCTCTTGCGGTCCGTGATAGATTTCGTTTTTTTTAAACATATAAAAACTTTAAAAAATGACAGCATTGAATGCAAGCAATAAACAATAACCCAACCTTTCTGCGTAAAATCTCAAGCGAGACTTACTGTTTTTTTTTTAATATTGAGCACACGTAGGTTTGAGATGAAGTGAAAAAAGCACACTGATTTAAATTAACAATTACAAGAAAATGAATTCGAGCATTCAATTTTGTTACTTTCAAACATTTTATTTTTAAAATTGAACATACAATGTCTTAAAATATTATTATCAAAAAGTAATTTCAATTTTTGGGAATACAAAATTTTAATTTCAAAAGATTTTGTTATTCGTGCTTATATTATATTATTTTTGTATTTTAAAGTTAAAGTAATTGTTTACTTAAACTGAACTTGGTGAAATTGGCCGTTAGTGCTGGTTCACACACGTCAATTTTGACTCGTCAAGTCTTGAGCTTTTAGGAGAGAAGGAAAGTCAAGTTTGACTCGTCAAGTTTGAGCTTTTAGGAGAGAAGGAAAGAGAATATGTCATTTCTTTTCCCTTCTCTCCTAAAAACTCAAGACTTCACAAGTCAAACTTGACGTGTGTGAACCGGCACTTAAAGTTTCACCGAAGGTAAGCATTTTATGGTTAAATATAAACGAGATTTTATTAATCGTGATATAGCAATCATACTTGAACCATGTATTTTACTGCCTGCAGAATTAGAACTCTCTAGACTTCTGGTAGATATGAAATAAAGCTTTTAAAAAGCATTCTGAATACACGAGCACCTTCTCTGGTGAATAAGCTTTTTTGTTAGGTTATATCACTATCGGGAGTGGATCATTTACACAAACTTACACTGATGATATAGACCGATTCCCGGAAGGGTATTGTGCGGTAGTTTGCTGGAGCTACCCCAGTTTTAATTATGTACATACTAAAAAAACTTTTGCATTTTACATTTGTAGGGGAGCTAATGAAAATAAAATGGAAGCGAGATTCCGTATTTTATATACTTTAAACATTTTTTTACGACTAGGGGAATCAAGGAAAGATTTTGCCTATTTGCTTTTCCAAACTGAGATAGCAAATAGCAGATACATTGAAACTAAGAAACTACAAAAAAAAATTTATTCACATTTTTTATTTTAGTATCGAGACCCTTATTGCGAAAGCATTTTTCCTCTCTCGAATTGTGTGTATTTTTATTTGTTAATTGATTTTTTCCATATGTTTGTTTAACAAATTATCTAAATACGATGTAATTTAATTAAAGTACATATGCACAAGTTAATAACTAGCTACACGTAAATAATGATGTAAACACGTTTATAGATAAAATTTACTTTTCAGCATAGAAACATGATACATATGGTCAGTGTTGCCAAAACTTATTAAGGAAAAAATGCTAGATTTTGTCAAAAAAAATGCTAAATAAATGCTAAATTAAATGCTAACAAAATGTATATGAAAAATATAGAAAGATCTTTTTTAAAGTAAGAGCCAATACATTTGTTTTCAGGTTCAACGACGAGCTGTCAAATTGCCTTTAATAAAGGTTTGTCAGATACTCGACAAGTGCCATCGAACTATACACAGCGCATAAACTTAATGTCGCCTCTGCTGAACATTTTAACAAATTATTTAGAAAGGGATAGGATTGCTTTAAGTTATGACCGTAACACTTTTATGCTTTCTTATTTCTGCAATTTGTTTCAGGCCACTAATTTTAGACAATATCGCATTTGCAGCAATTGCAAAAGGGTTTTTTCTAAGTCATATGTTTTTTCACCAATTCATTTTACTTTAGGTGCCTGCCCCATTCTTTGCGAAACTTTTGTGAATAGGTTTTTATTAGTTTTTTAAAATTTTCCCATTTCTTGATTTTTATTTCAGTGAAATATTAATGAGCATTTACATTGTTGCTTTTTAGATCTATTTTAGTGTTAGAATCTTCCTTTTTTTTCTTTTATATTTGTAGTAAATATTATAAAAATGAAAAATATTAAAAATATGACAAGAACTGAAAAATCTAGGGAATTTTTAAATATGAATTTGTTTGTTGTAACAAGGAATGATCGTTCTTTAAAAGATTTTATTTTAATAATTTAATGAACTGTTCGTTGATATAAAGAAAAATGATCATACATTTATAATTATAATTTAATGAAAGAAGTTTTTAATTCAATAATCTATTGCGTTAACTTAGTGAACCTATACGTTATTTCAACGAACAATTTTGTTTTAAAAATTTATTAACTCAAGGTACACAGAACATTGTATTTTATTTTATATTTTTTCCTATTTTACAAAAATGTTTGAAATAAATTGTAGTAAATATATTTGTGTATGTATAAATATACGTTTTATGTACATACATATAGTTCATTTATAATTTTTACAAAGTTCTTTGAAAATTAAATTTTATAGTTAACATGTTTGGTTTGCAATGGAACTTGGTGCCTCCTTTATTAATTTGGACGTCTATGAACCACTTGAAGTTGATCTAAATTAAATATAGCAAATCATTTTTCTGAATCGAACTTAACTCACAAATGTCATTTTTCACTTTTATTTAATACGTCACCCCCATGAAACTTATTTGACTTCAACGTACGAGTTCGTTGAGCAGACAAATGAAATGTAAATTTAAAGCGTGGGGATAACATTTAATTAAGGTTTCGTAAACTGAACGAACACTATATTAATTTTATCGTACGAGTTCGGTATACAGTTATTTCCGCTTAATTGAGTTTCTAAAAATGCACGACTTTTGACGCAATTAAACGGGAACTCAATTAAGCAGTACTCTGTTAATTGAATCGCCGACGCAATTAAAACGAAAATCGCTTAATTGAGCAAGATGTGCGATAAAGCGAAACACCCATGTGTAGATAGAAAATAAAACTCATTGCTTATATAAATATTAAGTTAAAAAATGGTTTAGGTTTTTTAAAACAAAATAAAAATCAGGTACCGTTCATCTTTCTTGCCGCAAAAAATTTTTTTTACGTTTGTGGAGCAAAAACACATTAAGTAGACAGAAACAATTAACCGAAACATTTGCTATTGTTTTTCGCAATGCGGTCTTATTTTGCGAAATAATTAAGCGGGTGACGCAATTAAACGGAACTCAACTAAACGGGTATTTTAACATAGTCAGTTATACTGAATGATTTCGTTCCCTGATTTTTAGCGCAATTAAACGGGAAACTCAATTAAGCGGGGCTCAATTAACCGAAAACAACTGTAACGGCTTAACGAACACTTCATTAATGTTAACGTTCGAGTTTATAAAATTAATAGGCATTTGTGCTAACAAGACTTAATAAATGTTTAGCTACCTCAAAGAACATTTTACATACTTTATCATACATTTTTAATGAAATATTTAATAAATGCATGTTCATTGTGTCAATGAATAGTACTTAAATTTCATTACCTTAATAATTTTATCTTTCATTATATTAACGAATAAGTCATTGAGCCAACGAAAACTATTTAAATAATCGTTTTGCGTTAATTGTAGAACTTTTTGGTTCAGTGTGCAACAATGCATATGGTACATATTATGTACGACAAAAAGACAGATGTAGAATGTGCCAGTACAATTGAATTATTACAACATTATAACAACTTGCCTTTAGTTAAAGGTAGGATTTTGTCCCACTTATAAATAGTTTTTCACTATAACAACTTTGCTTTACACTAAAGTAAGCGATCTCGAAGTTGAACAAGAGGGTATTAACTCAAAATTTTTATTTTTTCACTTTTTGGACGTTTTCTACACGTAATTTTCATATCTACCCTCTGTAAAAAAATTTTTCTTCATATGCCTTTAATGTAAAATTAAAAATAGTTTTGCTTCTTCTGAAAAATTTTAAACTTTGAGTTAATATCCTCTTGTTGATTTAGTGCGAAAGGCTAGTTTATCCTGCCGGATAGGTTAAAGTAAAGTTGAAATAATAAATAACTTTTTAAATGTACGACAAAATTATACCTTTAGCTAACGGCAAATTGTAATAATGGCCCAAAATGTTTGTTAAAAGATGTATGCAAAAAAAAGTTAAAGTTCACATTTGTTAACCAGCATAAAAAAAACCCATTCACTTTTGCTGGGCTTAATATGTTGGTTAGCTAATGTGAACTTTAACTTTTTATGCATAAGGGAGATAATTTTTTGGAATTGTGATCGGAGTTATCGTATTTTTTTACTGCTATCTATATCAGTGGTGCGGTGGGAAGCGCTAATAAAGACACTTCGCAGATCCCTAAAGGTGTTTCTCTTTTCCGCAGACCACCAAAAGTAATTTGTTTACAAAATGTGTAATAAAATATTGGTAAAAATAGACGCAGCCTAAGTTTTGTATCACTTATTTAAAGTAAATACATATTATGGTTTTTTTTTTAAAGAATTCTAAAGCCAAAGTTTTAAATTTGTTTGAATCATTTCAGCGGTATAGTAAAGGGTGATTTTTTATGAATTAAGTTTTTCGGGCTGGCAGCACTGGTTGGTAATTGTGTCCAAACTACAACTGTGAAAGTGAAAAGAGTTCAGTATACTCTGCCATTTCATCATGGAGAAACTTATAAACGAGCAACGACTGCAAATCGTTGAAATTTATTATAAAAATTCAGCTCGATGGAAATCCACTGTAAATAATTTCGTTTTTCTTCTATCTTCTTTCTTCCCAAAGTATTTCATATATTTTCCTTTAATTTTTTGAACAAAAATGTAACTAAAACTTTTTAAAAAAGTTGAGCCTACTTCTACTTCGGCAACAATTTGTATGAAATTTAAAATTACGTTTATAATAATTTTTTTTTAGTTTTGAATGAAAATTTTAACAAAATGTTTTAAATAATAATAATAAATAAGTAATATTGTTGTGGGCAAATATTGCAAGCGGTTTCTTAGTGCAAAATGTGTGAGTTTGTGAAAAGAAAATTATTGCTGTATTTTGAATACCAGTGAAAATGTTGCTGCCTATTGTGAACGAAGCTTTAGTTTTTTTTTTTTTTAAAATTACGGTGCTGCTAGGGATTTCCCAAATAAAAATTAAAAATTAAGTACTGGAGAATTTTTTAATAACTTGGCCCGAGCACTATCTACCGTGTCAAAACTTGATCAGGAAACTTGTTTTTGTTTAATATATATATTTTATGAGTTTCAGCCAAATCGTACCATAAATTAAAAAATTTAAATATCACGACAACAGCGCCACCTACGGGATTAAACATAAGAAAAACCTGGCTCCAGACTAAACAAATTTATTGTCCAAGTTTGGTGTCAATCGGTCCAGCAGCTCTTGAGTTTTAGGAGCACATACACGGCACAAACGTTCTTATACAATATATACATACATATAATAATATATTTATATATATTATATAGATTAAAGCTGGATTTGACATCGATCGATATTACAACATCGAATTTCGTGATTTTCCCGGTGTTTTTTTTTTAATTTACTGAGTTACCCATATAAGCGACTTAAGGACGCGAATTCAACAATCCGGTTGGAAAACATAATTTGACAGATCACCAGGTCGGTTTGTTTTTTTTGAAAATATATTGACAATTCAATTTTCATGTTAAAAAAACGCTTGACGTATCAGTCCGCATTAACACGTTTCAAACTTTTGTTATTACGGTAATATAACGAAAATATTTATGGCCGCTTATCTAAGGAGCGGTTAAGGTAGATATATATAACACGCGTTAGAGCGCGCGCTCTGTAGACTTCTGTCAAAAAAAGTTAAACTAGTGTATTTTCATGTATTTTAACGCGTCTGTGCCAGAAAGTTGGATAACTTTGAACTTTTTAAGGCGTTGTGTGTTTTTGACAAGTAATCAGCTGACAATCAAATAGAATAATCGATGGTGGAATAAGCAGGTGGCATCGTTACGGCAACAAATACAACATTACAACAAAAATGGAAATTACATTACCGTTTACGTCAAAAAATTCTTTAAACAATAATCAAAGCGTGCCGCTGAACGTGATGAAATAAATAAATTTTTAGCCAATTTTAATTTAATTATGGTAAATATCTTATTTATTTAAATTTAATATTATCAAAAACTTTAATAAAATACAATAATCACAGCACAAAACATGGACTTTTTGTAAATATAAACAAAATTTTGACATAAACCTAGACAAACAATGCAAGAGCAAAAAATCGTCATCTGGCGTAGTGCTGCCACCTGCTTATTTCACCATGGAATAATCTAACAAATTTGTGAAGCATGATGAGATTAAAAAACATCCAATATGTTAAAATAAAGCAGATTTAATAAAATAAAAAAATCTTGATATATTTTTGAATCAGTTTTCAATGTACAAATAAGTAAAAAAAAACAGCTGACAGGAATGGATTTTATAACGCGAGTTGTGTAACTTGCAATTTTTCACGCGCTAAAGTTTTTGAATGCACGACAAACGTCGACGAATTAACGCGTGCTTTGTACTTCTACCTTTATAGCTGTAGTTATCAAACTTTGTAGACAAAATTATAGTTTAGAACACAAAAAAACTATGTTGAGAGAATATTTTAATGCAGTTTGAAATCGGTTCTTCTAAATGGCTGTACAACAGGCTGTACAAGCCTTTCGCTTTATAAAGGGTGTTTTTTTAAGCTAGATAGAACTTTAAATTGTAAAAAGTAACACAAAAAATTAAATTTTGATGAAATATTTTTTTTATCGTTTCAGTATACTCTGACAAATCATCATGAATAGACTCACGCTTGAACAACGCTACGAAATTATCCAAATTTACTTTGAAAATCAGTCGTCGATTCGCGCAACTTATAGACGACTTCGTCATTTTTATGGCGTACATAATCGTCCATCTGAACAAGCCATTCGTCGAACTGTGGATAGATTTCGTACCACATACTCTCTAGAGGATGCAATAACACCAACACGTCGAAGGAATGTGCGTACTGAAGAGAATATCGCCGCTGTAAACGAAAGTGTGGAAGAAGATCCAAATTTATCGATTCGTCGTCGGTCGCAGGAATTGGGGCTCTGTCCGTCCACTACGTGGAAAATTTTGCGCAAAGATCTCGGCCTACACCCGTATAAGATCCAGCTGGTGCAGGAATTGAAGCCACGAGACCATTACATGCGTCGTTCTTTCGCCGATTGGGCTCTAGAGCAGTTGGCAACTGACCCGTTGTTTTATCGCAAAATTGTGTTCAGCGATGAGGCGCATTTTTGGCTTAACGGGTTTGTTAATAAGCAAAATTGCCGCATATGGAGCGAGACCAATCCACAAGAGACCCTACAGACTCCATTACATCCAGAAAAATGCACCGTTTGGTGCGGTTTTCACGCTGGTGGCCGGAGCTCGCGTTACGGTCAATGGAGATCGTTACCGCACCATGATCAATGATTTTTTGTTTGAAAATATGGATGACATTGATCCGGAGGAGATGTGGTTTCAACAGGATGGCGCTACGTGCCATACGGCGAACGCAACCATCGACTTATTGAAATCAAAATTTGGCGATAAGTTGATTTCGAGAAATGGACCTGTCAATTGGCCTCCAAGGTCGTGCGATTTGACACCTCTCGATTATTTCCTGTGGGGCTAAGTGAAGTCACTGGTTTATGCTGATAAATCAGCAACAATTGACGCCTTGGAGGCCAGCATTGTTCGTGTTATTCGTGACATACGGCCAGCAGTGCTCGAAAAAGTGGCCCAAAATTGGACGTCCAGAATGCGCTTCGTCAAGAACAGCCGCGGTGCCCATATGCCCGAAATCATTTTCAAAATTTTGATTACAATTTAATTTTTTGTGTTATTTTTTACAATTTCAAGTTCTATCGGGCTTAAAAAAACACCCTTAGAATCAGATGGAATAGTTTAATAAACTTTCAAAAAGTGTTAAAATGTCTACCAGTGCAATAAGAAGAGTAAATGAACATGAATCGGTCATACTATTTAAGTATAGAATAATAGAAGAGAATAGAATGAATATAGCTTTTTAGGTCTATGTATGTCATGTATGTGAGAATTATTTTACTTACAATATGCCTATTTAGATGGAAATTGGGCAGGATTGGATTAGACAAAGAAGAACCTTTAATTTAATCGTTTATATAGTGCTACAGTTAGACCGCTTAAACATTTAAAAATTGTGGAATGGAGACACCTAACCTTCAAGGTATATACTTTACATGGTTTAGCCGGAAGTCTATAACATTTATAACAGTTTATAAACTTTTTTGACAATATTACTAGCATACCCTACACTTACCTAAAATTTAAGAAGATTAGTTTGAACTTGATAGCAAATAAAAAAAATCACATGTAATAGGTACCCTCTGTACATGCATCTAGTCATAGGAATTTATATCTTAATATGTAACTATAAAATACATGAATGAATGTTTATTGGTATGTACATTTGAGCGACAATATCTTATCTTTTTATATCTTTCTCCGGAGGTGCTTCACTTTCACACCCATTCAAAAAGCTAAAATATGTAATACTTATTTAGTGCGTGATTTTCAATTGTTATCTGTTTCTACCGACTATAAATTACTGTTACAATAACTTTTTACATTTTGTTTTTATATTTATGTATGTGTGAATTCTTTCACCGTTTCAATGTTAGGGTTTGCAATAAATTAGTCATTAAATAAATGTAATGAAATAATGTAAAAATAATTAATATTAATTATATACGAATGTAAAGAATATCATTATACCCTATTATACTATACCCTAATTATTTTATACCCTATTATATAATACCCTAAGCTTGTTATTCCGTTTGTAATGTCTACAATTTTGATGTTAGACCCTATGAAGTAAATATATTCTATATATTAAATATATTAGTGGCCAAGTTGATGTAACGATGTCCGTCAGTGCGTGTGTTAAAATGAGTTTTCCACAGACCCCAGAAATTACAGGGACTAGGTTGATATATAATTATGTCACATATACTCCGGATTTTGTTGTTGTTGAAATTTAGTCATATCGGACTGAGACATGAGCAAAAAAAAAGACTGATTTAATTTTTGTTTTAGGTACAAGCATCTTGGTTTTCAATAGACAACATTTGACAAAATGTGGGTGGGAGTGGATAAGTGGGCGTGGCACAAAATAGATTTATTTATATCTAGAGAAGGGTAAGAGAAAAATGTTTAAAATTTGATACACATACTAGCTGGGTTATCAATATACAACCTTATTAAACGTGGGCGGGATAAGTGAAGTGGGCGTGGTACCTCCCGCTCAAACACATTATAGATTTCTATATACATTTGATAAAATGTGGGTGGGAATAGAGAAGTGGGCGCCCCACAAAAGAGATTTATTTATATCTAAAGAATGGTATTTATATAGCTTTTTATTCTTATCGCAATATGGTGAAGGGTATATAAGATTCAGCATAGCCGACTATAGCACTCTTACTTGTTTTTAATTACATTCAAAATTTTTATTATTAATATTATGAGTATAATGGAATCTATTTAAGCTATTAATATAAAACAAATTCTTTTTAAATTACAATTGTTGTTAGATTTGTAATTCAAATGGTGTAAAACCAAAAGGTGAAATATGATATTTCTAAAGATATTTCAAATATCTTTAGAATGTATCCCTACATACCCCTGGCGGATGCCTTGATAGGCAGTAATTTTTAAGTGTTACTGCTTATGGCTTGCATTCGGTTCTTGGGTAAAAGGGACTAAATTGGTTAATAATTTTAGCTAGCTCACAACAAATACAACGCTAATAAAACTGGTAGGCTTTATATCGTAAAAATAAAAAATAAGGTTCTTAAACGGAATAAAGTCACTAAAAAGCTTTTGTTCAAAAATAAATCCTAAAATTTAATTTTCTGAGAATCCGTTGCATTAATATTAATCCCACTTTCAAAAAGCAGCTGATTTCGCATAAGTTTTTTTGATTTTAAAATCGAGAGAAAAATTAGCAAAATACATGGAATACATACTAAAGACTCCTGATGCAAAATAAAATCCCCATAATGCCCATCTTTTGCTTATATCAAAATTAACTTGAATAAATTGTTATTAATAAAAACTAATGCGAATTATTAATAGGTCGATTACGGATGACGACTGAACTTTAATTGAGTTGCAGCATCGAAATCATTCAACGCCGCTCATGTTAAATAAAATAAAAAATTGGTGTATATATTAACATGCGCTGGGTTGCCGAATTTCGCTGCTGGCAACTCAACTTAAGTTGTGTTGCTAACCGTAGTCAACCCATAAAGAATGTTATGAATAAAACTATGAAAACAATTGTCGATATATTCCTTATAAAGTCCCCACTTGTCTTAGCAAAAACTTGATTATTAATGTAAAGGGGGTTTTTTTAAGTCTGGTAAATCTTACGAAAGGAACAACGGTCAAAGGAACTGTCATACTGTGTCCTCTTTTTGACATTTATTATCTGGTAAATTAATGTGAATAGATTCGCGCTTAAACAGCGAAGTCCTCTTGATTTTTGTGGCGCACAAAATCTTCCATCTGGACGGGTTTGTTAATAAACAAAATTTTTTCGTAAACAAATATAAAGTCGCAGAAAAAAGTCGTTTGAGAAAATAAAAGTCGCACATTTAACGTTTTTTGTTAATAAAAAGCCTAGCTAAACAGAAAAAAAAACAATTGAAATAAAACAGTCAGCTGCATTTTTTATATTATTTAATGTGTTTTTCCATGTAGCTAAAGATGATTGTTAGGTCACTTAAAGCTGTTTACAAACACTGCCAAAGACCATTTTGATTCCATGTATTGATAAAACATTAATACTTCAGTTCCCAGTCTTTCGAATGATATCGCCAAATATTACGTTTCTTGGAAGGACCTGCATTAATTGACTCGGCGGCTAAAAATAATTTTGTAAAATGAGCACTGCAAACTCAACAATTTTTTTTTTAAAAGCTTTTTTGATAAAATTTTTCTTTGAAACTTTGCGAAAATTGTCTTAAATACATTTGGGGTATTCACAAGGTGTGCTATCATGTTATATTGGCATAATGTTCTTACTTTTTACAATGGCTTGAAAATATTGTTGTTGCTTTGTAAAGAAAAAGTGTCTTAGATTAATAGAACTTTGCTTGCTATGTTTATTGTGCTGTAGTAACTAATCAGAAGAGACATGCGCCTAACAGCTGAGCCGAGCAGCATTAGTTTTTGTAAGCCGTCGCCGTTGATAGTATAATTTTATCTGGCCAAGATCCGAATTTAACCTACGGCTAGTCATTTTTGCAACAAATCACTTGCGGCGTCAAATTAGATCGGCTTAGGACTCTGCTGTTTGGTAAACAAAGAAAAAAAAAATTTATTTGTGATTTGCGTCTGAAAAATTTAAAATAGTGGGGTAAGATCTAATTTAATTTATTAATTCATGGATTAGAATTAAAAAATATTTTTATTTTAGGTAAATATTATTTTTTTATATTTGTTTTAAATCAGCTGATTTAAATTCAAAATAGCACACTGAATTATGAGGGGTTGTTCACAACAGTCGTACTTTTTCATGTAATTATTTTAAGACATATGACTTTACGACACCTTGTGAATACCCCAATTGTATACATGACAAGGTTGCAAAAAAGTAATAAAATTGTTGCCAAAGAAACAATAATCTGTGAATTTCTTTAAATTTTGTCGATTTTTTTTTGATAAAAATAATAAGAACATTTATAATTAACTGTAAATTGAATGTATTTTGTGAGAAACTGTACAAAAAAATGTAAAAATTAAAGAAGTCGCAAAAGTCGGTGATAAAAAAAGTCTCACAAAAAGTTGCAGGCCGCTAAAAAGGGACAAATTGCGTCTTTAGTCGGGCGAACGGTAATCCTGAGTGAGCCCAATTCACTGCACGGAACTTAATCCTTAAAAAATGGCTCAAAACTGGAAGTCCAGAATTTCATGTATTCAGCCCAATTATGAATAAAAATTCCCCGGGAGTTTTCTCCCTTCTCCTATTTTTCCTATGTAAATTCAATTGTAAAAATGGGAAAAGGGAAACAACTCCCGGGGAATTTGTATTCATAATTGGGCTGATAATCTTTCGAATAAAATGTTTTGTAACTTAATTTTTTGTGTTTTTTTTTACAATTTTAAGTTCTATCGGGCTTAAAAAACACGTTTTATTTATAAAAAATAAAAAAAAAGTTGATGCAAGATTGTAAAGTACCCCCATGCATTAAATATTTATTGCACTTTTAATTAAAAATATCTTCAGTTTGTAAGTTTCGTGACATATAATTTACTAACGCAACTGACAAACAAACAACTTACAACTTTTTGGGGTTTTTTATAAATTCTAAGTCAAATAAGTTGGTAATTCCCCTCGAATGACTTGTATAATTACATAAATCATAAATCTTTTATATATTTTTAATTGTTGAAAGTTGCAAAATTTATTTTTCCACATTTTATAAACTTCATTAGTTTTTGAAGGTTTTAATACGGAATAGTTTTCGTTTATATTCTCACTTTTTAAAATACGCAAAAAAAATCTAATTATTCACAATGATATTTAAAAAATTACTTTTTAAATGTTCTTTTAAATATTTGACCAATTTTTGTGTATTTAAGAAAAATAAAACAAAACTTAATTTATTTATCTTTGTAAAATATTAAACTAATTAATTCATCATCACCAAAGTGTGAAAACACTTTTCTTTAAATACTCAAATTGTTCTAAAAGTGTTAAGATCAGCGATAAGAATTTGACATTTTACGAGTTAGAGTGCTTTATTCGTCTTTATACCCTTCAACATGGCGCGATAAGAACAAAAAGTTATATAAATACCGTATAAAGATTTAAATAAATCTAGTTTGTGCCACGCCGACTTCTATGTGTGTCTTGATAAACAAAATGCTTGTACCTAATTTGAAAACTTGGGCTCTTGCCGTTCTCCAGATTTACAGAAATCTTTGATGTCTTTGTACGGAAGATGCCGAGCCCACTTATTAGAATCCGCACATTTTTTTAGAGAGGTTGTGTATTGATAACCCAGCTATGCGTGGACCATTTTTCTCTTACCGTTCTTTATATATAATAACTCCAATCCCGTCCACATTTTGTCGGATAGTGTCTATCGATAACCCAGACGCTAGTACCTAATTTGAACCCAATTATCCAGATATACAGAAAAAAAAAAAAAAAAACAACAAGGGAATAATGGGTAAAATGAAAAGAAGTCGTGGTTTTTTGTACATATCTCAGCCATTTGTGAACCGATCTGAATGATTTTTAATAGCAAACTTTAGCGGAGTATAAGTGACATTAATTTTAAACAATCTTGTCCCCATCGTTTTTGGGGTCTTCGGGAAACCCGTTTCAACATTTACACGGACATCGTCAAATCAACTTCGCTACTCATAAGAACCTAGTATACATATGTATTTATAGAGTCTATGATCAATATTATTGAAGTTACAAGCGGCATGAAAAACTTATATATACCCTTTTAACAAGTGAAGGGTATGAAAGTAGTGAAGGGTATAAATATGGCATTTATAAGACTTTAAAACGTTTTAATTTTTCGCTATAAACTGAAGTAAATGACACTATTAGGAGCCATACTAAATACTTAAACCATAAAAATTAAATCATCTACTAACGACATCATTCGTATTTAATACTACTTATTATTGACATCATATTGATGTTGTTTGATCATGACGTTGCACAGTGGGGTAAAATCAAAATTTTTGAAAGAGGAGTATTCAAGTTTAAGTTTTGACGATTAACTCCACATACCCACACGATCATCATTTGGTGGCTCAAGTATCAAAAACTTTTTCACGTTTGGAAATCTCTCGTTTTCTTATAAAATGGGATGAAATTTAAAGGTCCTAACAATGATATAAAAGGCTTGGAGGACCCATTGACTCCATTATCCCGACAAAAAAGTTTGACTTACAGAAACTTCAAGCTAGAGAATTTTGTAATAAATGCACAACAAAAAATTAAATTCGTTCGGTATTCATGTTATTTATTTATTTTATTTCGTACAAATACATATGTACATATTTAAAGATTTCATTTAATGAAATATTGTGTGATTTGATAAGTGTTTACATGCAAAATTTGAAAAACTTATAATTATTGAATTTAAATTTATCAAATTTCATTTAACTTAAGATAAATGTCATATTTTAAATGCTAATTAGTTTTTAATAAAACAAAAGTTTAGGATGGCAAAAAATTTTTGGAAAAAAATTCGACTTGATAAAGTGTGGCCACGCGTGGTGTAAATATTTTACTTTGAGTTATAGAAAAATGCAAGATAAAGAATTGGCCTGTCCACTGCTATTGCCAAGAGATCCCCTTCGACTTAAAGATTTTTCGACTTACAAAAGTTCGACTTATAGAAGCTCAACACCACAATAGTGGAGAGGGTATTATGACTTTGTGCTGATGGTTGTAACACCCTAAAATATTGATCTTACCTCACCTTTAAGTATACCGATCGACATCTGAGTCGATCTTACGATGTCCATCCTTCCGGCCGGCCGTCCGTGTAAAACTTATGAGCAAGAAACAGGTCGCAATTTTGAAGGTAATTTAATGAAATTTGGTACATAGGATCTAGTTGTCACTAGGACTAAGCCTTTTAATAGAATCGGTCTATTATTTTATATTGGTATTTAGATTAAATTTGGTATGATTATTTTATTGTATTGTATTGTATTATTGCTCCATTTTTCACCATAGCCCCATACAAATCCTTCTCCTGACAGTAACTTTTACGATAGCTACTTTGTTATGACAAAATGTTGTGCTGGTATACCCCCATTCTAAAATCTCTTTAAAGTAAACGTATAGATGAAGATATCTAAATAATATTCGGTAAAAAGAACTTTAACATGAATCTTAACCTCATTACATAATTTTGTTTTCCCTATGGTTCCCAAATAGGTACACTTGCAAAATTATGTTTTTAAATACTGTGGTGTATGGTATCATATGGTCGGGCTTGACCGACTATACTTTTTTACTTGTTTTAGAACTGTAGAAGAATTTTGTTTAAGAGTATTGTAAAAAAGTGATACAAATTTTAAAAACATTTGTAAATGCTAATAATCGCTATAATACAAACAATTTTTTCTGTTCATCTTTAAAATTCCATATTTCTGGGCTTGCTTAAGAAATTGCCTTTAAATAAATTATTAAAATGATAGCTCATTAT
The DNA here is from genome assembly GCA_963931875.1 of Pollenia griseotomentosa. Taxonomy (NCBI): domain Eukaryota; kingdom Metazoa; phylum Arthropoda; class Insecta; order Diptera; family Polleniidae; genus Pollenia; species Pollenia griseotomentosa. Next base: position 167,661,585 of record OZ007562.1, on the reverse strand, counting down.
ATGTTTATTCGATCCAAAATTGTAACGGACTTAACTCAAACACTCTGAATTTTAATAAAAAATTTTTGATTAAATAATACGGTAAAGCTAGATTCGCAATAAAAGCGACCTTTTTGCTATTGGTTTACAATGAAGGCAACAATTTTTTTCCCCAAACACAACCATTTTCAGCAAAAAACATTTGCATTAATTTTGCCCCGAACAATTTTACGTATAAATTATTATAAGATTTTGTTTTTCGTGCTTAATTCCCATTTTTTATTGTTGAAGCACGAAAAACAAAATCTTGTAAACTAAAAATTTTGTATTCCCAAAAAATTACTTTGATAAATTATTATTTTGAAATCATAATGTTAAAATTTGTATTAATAAAATGTGTGTTTATTAACAATTAAGAAAGAAATCAGTTGTACAGAAAATTTTCAAATATAAGCCAAGAATCCAAAAATTAAAATGTTTGTCATTTGGCCTATAGATTCCACATTTGAACGGAGGTTGTCAAAAAACTTAGACAGTTATAGCACATCAAGGATTCCAAAATTATCACTGATTTAAAAATCCTGTGATGGTACAATACACTCCAGACAGTACTTGTTTGTGTCAAACTTTTTTTAACACAGTAACAAATTTTTGCAGTCTACGAGAATTGGTAAAGTTTTCTTATGTGCCTTATGTGGCGTACGTATAAAAAAAATAGTTTTTACAACAAATTGTTAATGCAATATTATAAACATACAAAATATTTCGTACACGCTTATCTTAAACTCCCGTTAAAAATAGAATGTGTGTATTTTTTCTCTCTCTTATTTAAATTTTTTTAAGGGTTTTTTTTACACCCACACTTTCACTACAGTGAAGCATTTGTTTTTTGCTTCTACACGTTTACACACTTATGTTAATTGGTTGTCTACACTGCTCTTCAGTATTTGTTGGTGATAGCGACACTACAGTATAAAGTTTGAAAATTAATTGATTCAATGATTTAAATGTGTGTTCTAAAGGAATTGTGCAGGCCTTTAGCAGCACCCGCAAGCATATTTCGCTGATATAAGTTAGCTTATATACATCTCATTGAAATCGGACGAAAAACCGAAACATAGCAGGCATTTAAAAATCTTTAATGCAGAGGTATCATAATTTAATAGCCCATAATGCAGTGGGGTCCTTCGCTACAATTTAAGCCTAAATGCTCCTCTGCTATTTGCAGCCCAATGTGTATTGCTAAAACCGTTTAGAAAAATGGCAGATTTATTTCTCAAAAAATTTAAATTTGGCCCCACTGTGCGTTGTAGATATGTCGATAGTGTTAAGCAATTTAATTTAATTAAATCTTGATTTAATAACTAAAAAATTATTTTTATGTAAATTTGCAATTGAATGCAGCCATCAAAAAAACTCGATTAATTGGTTTAAAAACAAATAACACAAAAAACAAATAAAACTTTTAAAGCAAATTTTACAATTATTTAGATGGCTTGTTAAAGACAAAATTTAAACCAAACTTTGTTCACATAAATAATAAGTTCAATAAACTTATTCCTTGAACTCTATTTAATTGTAAATAAATTGTAATTCACTCTTTGTACACCAAGAAAAATGTGTTGGTTTAAAAAAAAAACAAATTCATTTTTAATCAATAGACAAATGTATTTTATTTATACTTATAAAACGAGTGACAATGTTTTTGCTGGTTTTTGTTTTAAAGTTGTTGGTAAAAAAATTTATAATGAAACTAATGTAAAATTTATATGAAAAGCCCAATTTTTTGAGTAATTTTACTACAAACATATCACTTAATAAAGTTCATAAGTTTTTTAATTAATAATTTAACTTCTCTTAAAACATACGTTAAGAGAACAATTTATTTAAACTAAAGCTGAGAGCGAATCCACTTGAAGTTAGGGTCAAGTCAACATATGGTGTTTTTTTCGGTGGTCGAATTGTCAAAGTTTGTATACAAACTAGTTTTTTATGTAAACAACCCTGTTTTTTTACTAGCAATATTTTTGACAATCCGACCACAGAAGCAGTGTTGTTGTAGAGTTGATCTCACCTTCCAGTCAATTCGCTTTGGTTGAGAGGTCTTTTGTATGCTAATAATTTTGAGAATCAAAAGTAACGGTACAATAAATAGTTTTTGTAATTTTTTGCTATTTTGTAAAAATAATAATTTTATTGTTTCTGAATATATGCAATATTGTTTTAATATTTTTTTTTAAAAATGGGGCGCAGAAAGCCATTAACCGAAGAAGAAAAAGGTAAAATTAAAGCGTTTGTGGAAACTGGTCTAAGTCATAGAAGTATTGCAAAAAAAAAAAAATAAAAATCTGGACGAAGTCAGAATGTTGTTAGCAATTTCATAAGCAAACAGTCTGGTTACGGAAAAAACATGAAACGTCTTACGTATAGAGTCACAACAAAGGCGGGCAGAAGACCTATCATAAGAGCTGCCTCTAATTAGAGTGATTCTGATGCAAAAACTAAACAAAAACACCGGTGTTACAGCAAGCGGAACAAGGATTTAAGATTAAAAATTAAAAAAGCCACCTCTAAATCTCGTAAAGCAAAACGGCTTCAGTTTGCCCGTGAACACATGTGTTATAAAAAGAAATCGCAATATTTTGTTTTTGATAACCAGAAACAGTTTGACACCAATATTGTTCTTTTCTTTTGAGTTTTTCGACATGGCTAAATCGATTTTATAGACTCAAGGATCCAGAATATATATACTTTATGGGGTCTTAGATGGATATTAAAAAAATTTAGTATACCGTCTTCACAATTAAATATAACTGAATTATGAATTAAAATTCTCCGGGAGTTTCTGCTTTTAAAAAATTCATAAAGTCCATCTTTAATTAGAGAAAGGAATAAGTGTGGCAAAAAAGGGTGCTCACAGTTAATAACAAAAAGAAGCATGATGATCTATCTATTCACTATAAAAACATCTTTTTTAGGACTTTATAAACCAAAGATTTGCTGCTGGTAAGAAATAATAAAAAATAAAATTAAAGCGTGTCCAAACTTTGAACAAAAAGTTTGGACATAAAAATCTAAGATCATAGATGTCGAATGTTAGAAACATAAATAAACTTTTGACAGGACGAAATAACAACAATTTTATATTTTATTATATACTTACATTTGTTTTACTTTTTTGTATAAAAATTACTAATAACACCCAATTTCATCAAGTTCAGTTATGATTAAGTATCACTTATAGCTGTCAAAACATATTGTTGACTGAAAGTTGAAGTAATAGTTAGTTTTAACTGAAATTGGGGGTAAGTATTATAAAATAATATGAAATACAAGCAAGTACGAAAATATTGTCTGTCAAGCTTGACCACACTACGATAATTATAGAAACATTTTTAAAAGTGCACCCTTTTTGGGATCCATGGGTAATTCCGGAGCCGCCAAAACAACTTAACGGAACAAAATTTATAAAAAATTTGGTATGCTGATTTTGGGTTAAATACTGTGGCAAGGTAAATCTAAATATCAACATAATAAGATGGTTAGTGGACACAAATACTGTTTTTTTGGAAATAAGTAAAATATTGTACCGATTTGACACTAAACTTTATTTAATTTGTCATAGACAGCCAGCCAGACGGACGGACATCGCTCAATCGAACCAGAAATAGATTCTCAGTCGATCGGTATACTAAATGGTTGGTCTATAACCAATATTTTTATGTATTATTTTATACATATTTTATGCATAATACCCTCTTCGCCTATAGCGGTGTGGTTATGAAAATATATATCGCTTCTTTATTGCAACATAGTCATATCTCTAAATGTATCTTTTTATACAGATCCAACGAAATATATATTGCTATAACTGCGGTTCAGTTTGAGATAAAACACCGAGTTTTGTTTTACGTAAAGAGAAGGTATGAAGGAGCAGTTTTGCTTAAGTAGCTTCAAATTGATTTTTTGAGATATGACTATGTTACAATAAAGGAGCGATATATATACAGTACTTTTCGCTTATAGTCCATTCCGCTTAAAGGCCAAAAACGGATATAAGCCAAAACTGTCATATTCACATGCAGATTTTTTCGAATTTCATACAAATTATTTGTTCTAAGGTCCATTTCGCTTGTAGTCCATTTTCGTTTAAAAGCCACATTTTCTTAGCATGCGTATATAATTCTTCATGCAAAAATGTTCGCTTATAGTCCACTCTGTTTTTTATATATTTTTAATCAACTGGCAACATGTTTTAATTATGTGTGTGAAGATAAATATGCCGAGTTAAATATGTTTCGACGTAACGGCTTACGTCACAACATATTTAACTCTGAGTGAAATAATTAAATATGACATATTTAACTATTACATATTTAAATATGCCATATTTAACTATCGCATATTTAAATATGTCTTGTATCAGATATTTTTAAGATTTGATTGTCTTAATAAAAAATATTTTAAAAAAAGCGGAAAAAATATCCAATTAACTTATTAATTATTTCCTAGTAATTTCTATGGAAAAACTAAAAAAATCAAACAAAAATAAATTGGAGTTGTCACATCCTTCTGTGTCACACATCCGGACCATATGGAAAATGAGGACTAGGGACCACACCTTCTATGGTACCCATATGTCTGAATTGTATTTGTGATTTTTTTAAAAAATTTTCAAAAATTGAACTTTGAAATTTTTTTGGTGTTCACTATGGGATTTTGGCCATATTTGGACAGATCCTTCGTTGTCACTCATCCGGACCATATGGAAAATGAGGACTAGGGACCACACTATCCTTCTATGGTACCCATATGTCTGAATTGTATTTGTGATTTTTTTAAAAAATTTTCAAAAATTGAACTTTGAAATTTTTTTGGTGTTCACTATGGGATTTTGGCCATATTTGGACAGATCCTTCGTTGTCACTCATCCGGACCATATGGAAAATGAGGACTAGGGACCACACTATCCTTCTATGGTACCCATATGTCTGAATTGTATTTGTGATTTTTTTAAAAAATTTTCAAAAATTGAACTTTGAAATTTTTTTGGTGTTCACTATGGGATTTTGGCCATATTTGGACAGATCCTTCGTTGTCACTCATCCGGACCATATGGAAAATGAGGACTAGGGACCACACTATCCTTCTATGGTACCCATATGTCTGAATTGTATTTGTGATTTTTTTAAAAAATTTTCAAAAATTGAACTTTGAAATTTTTTTGGTGTTCACTATGGGATTTTGGCCATATTTGGACAGATCCTTCGTTGTCACTCATCCGGACCATATGGAAAATGAGGACTAGGGACCACACTATCCTTCTATGGTACCCATATGTCTGAATTGTATTTGTGATTTTTTTAAAAAATTTTCAAAAATTGAACTTTGAAATTTTTTTGGTGTTCACTATGGGATTTTGGCCATATTTGGACAGATCCTTCGTTGTCACTCATCCGGACCATAGGTACCATAGAAGGATAGTGTGGTCCCTAGTCCTCATTTTCCATATGGTCCGGATGAGTGACAACGAAGGATCTGTCCAAATATGGCCAAAATCCCATAGTGAACACCAAAAAAATTTCAAAGTTCAATTTTTGAAAATTTTTTAAAAAAATCACAAATACAATTCAGACATATGGGTACCATAGAAGGATAGTGTGGTCCCTAGTCCTCATTTTCCATATGGTCCGGATGAGTGACAACGAAGGATCTGTCCAAATATGGCCAAAATCCCATAGTGAACACCAAAAAAATTTCAAAGTTCAATTTTTGAAAATTTTTTAAAAAAATCACAAATACAATTCAGACATATGGGTACCATAGAAGGATAGTGTGGTCCCTAGTCCTCATTTTCCATATGGTCCGGATGAGTGACAACGAAGGATCTGTCCAAATATGGCCAAAGTCCCATAGTGAACACCAAAAAAATTTCAAAGTTCAATTTTTGAAAATTTTTTAAAAAAATCACAAATACAATTCAGACATATGGGTACCATAGAAGGATAGTGTGGTCCCTAGTCCTCATTTTCCATATGGTCCAAATGAGTGACAACGAAGGATCTGTCCAAATATGGCCAAAATCCCATAGTGAACACCAAAAAAATTTCAAAGTTCAATTTTTGAAAATTTTTTAAAAAAATCACAAATACAATTCAGACATATGGGTACCATAGAAGGATAGTGTGGTCCCTAGTCCTCATTTTCCATATGGTCCGGATGAGTGACAACGAAGGATCTGTCCAAATATGGCCAAAATCCCATAGTGAACACCAAAAAAATTTCAAAGTTCAATTTTTGAAAATTTTTTAAAAAAATCACAAATACAATTTAGACATATGGGTACCATAGAAGGATAGTTTGGTCCCTAGTCCTCATTTTCCATATGGTCCGGATGAGTGACAACGAAGGATCTGTCCAAATATGGCCAAAATCCCATAGTGAACACCAAAAAAATTTCAAAGTTCAATTTTTGAAAATTTTTTAAAAAAATCACAAATACAATTCAGACATATGGGTACCATAGAAGGATAGTGTGGTCCCTAGTCCTCATTTTCCATATGGTCCGGATGAGTGACAACGAAGGATCTGTCCAAATATGGCCAAAATCCCATAGTGAACACCAAAAAAATTTCAAAGTTCAATTTTTGAAAATTTTTTAAAAAAATCACAAATACAATTCAGACATATGGGTACCATAGAAGGATAGTGTGGTCCCTAGTCCTCATTTTCCATATGGTCCGGATGAGTGACAACGAAGGATCTGTCCAAATATGGCCAAAATCCCATAGTGAACACCAAAAAAATTTCAAAGTTCAATTTTTGAAAATTTTTTAAAAAAATCACAAATACAATTCAGACATATGGGTACCATAGAAGGTGTGGTCCCTAGTCCTCATTTTCCATATGGTCCGGATGTGTGACACAGAAGGATGTGACAACTCCAATTTATTTTTGTTTGATTTTTTTAGTTTTTCCATAGAAATTACTAGGAAATAATTAATAAGTTAATTGGATATTTTTTCCGCTTTTTTTAAAATATTTTTTATTAAGACAATCAAATCTTAAAAATATCTGATACAAGACATATTTAAATATGCGATAGTTAAATATGGCATATTTAAATATGTAATAGTTAAATATGTCATATTTAATTATTTCACTCAGAGTTAAATATGTTGTGACGTAAGCCGTTACGTCGAAACATATTTAACTCGGCATATTTATCTTCACACACATTTTTAATTTACCTTTCTGGCAATTACAGCACACGCTCGGAAATTCGATCCACTTTGTTTTTAGGGCGATTCGAGTTTCCGAATTATTCGAATTTCTGGACGGTTTTTTTTACAAAAATTTAGATAAATTTGACCATAAAGATATACAAAACTATAATTTTTTTTAATTTTAGTTTATTTAACATAAAAACTATAAAAAACTTAACGAAATATAAAAAATAACAATTCAGTTCATTTGACTTTATTTAGTATGTGTAATACAAACACCAAAAAAACTGAGTTTTAAACTCTAACAACATCAAGTTGATTCTAAGAGTTCGAATTTCTGAGCGTCTACTGTGTTATAAATGCCAAATTTCGCAATTTATATTTCATTACATGGTGTCTTCGTCTGACAATTTTTTGTTAAATAAACGTCCAACTTCATAAAAAAAACGCTAATAAAAATAAAAGAGTTTTTTTATATAGACTTTGACGTTTGGTATAACAAAAAACTGTCAGGTGGAGACCCCATGTAAAGATCCTATGAAATTGATATTTATGTTTGATTTCGTCATCCAAAGAATTAAAATGAATCTCATACGCATTTGTTTTTATTGAAATCTTTTAAAGCATTTGAATTAATTAATTAAAAAGATTTTTGTTTTAACTATTTATTTTAAATAAATCAATATTTGGTTATGTTTTAAATAAACTTTTCTTTGGTTTAAAAAGAGTGGATTTATTGAAGAAAATAATATTTATATAGTCCGAAATGTGGATTATACTAGGTTTCACTTATTATCCATAAAATGGCTTATAAAAAAAATCGGTTATAGTCCAAATTCGCTTATAGTCCACAAAAGTTGTGCAACTATAGTAGTGGACTATAAGCGAAAAGTACTGTATCTTATATTGACAGCTCGATTCCAAAACATTTAAAGTCGAAAAAGTGAGTATTGCATGTGAAGCTCTTAAAATTCCGATCAACACCATTTGACAGAATTTAAGTTGAACACTACTAAGTTCAAAATTGGAATAAAATAACAATATGCTAAGTCGACTTAGCATGTTTTGGAATTGAGCTGTCAATATTACACTTTAAATCGTATTTTGCTAATTTTACCAACATTTTATTGTGAGTGTATGCAATTATTTTTTTCTATTTGTTGTTTTTTTATATATGTATGTACGTACATAATTTTGCCTACAAATAAACAAAACAACTACTTACCGCAACATGAACGTATATTTACTATGTTTGGTGGCCTTTTTGCGCGCCAAAATCACTAGCGCCAAAAAATTACCAACGACTCCAAGAACTATAACGATGGCGCTCAATAATAAACGACGTTTGTTTTGATACAACTGTTTTGGTAGTGGCGTTGTGGAGGATTCCGTACTGGTCAAATTCATATACTCATTTTCTCTAGCCGTTTCAGTTGATTCAGTATAAAAACCATGGCTTAGGCTTACAAATGATAGTGTAATATAAATAAAATTTAAAAAAAATTTTAGCAACATTTTTAATTTTTTTTTTTTGAACGATTAGTGTTCTTTAAGTAAAGAAAAACCAACTTTGTTTTAAAAACCAACTTTCAAATTGTTTAGGACAGATATAATAAAATTCTTTGAATTATTTTCTTGTTTAAAAATTTTAATTTGTTTTTATTTGTATGTTTTTTTTTCAACAAAAATTTTCCTTTCAAAACAATTTTTTCAAAAATGATAAATTTGCAGAAAAGAAAAAACTAGTTCTTCATAAACAAGTGCAGTTTAATTATTTCTACGTAGTTTTTTATTTATTACTTTTATTAAGGCTTTAAAAATAAAATCCCGGTGAAATAAATAACGATACTCTCACTTGTTGATGGAAAAACGTGTCCGTTCGTGTGCGCGGCTCTTGAGAAACTGTGCGATTTCGATGCGTTGTTAACGATAGACTTTAATTACAACACTTTTTTAGATATGCCGGCAACAACAGCAGCAACAGCTGCCAGTTGTTGCTGCTGTTGTTTCTCCAAAAAACGAAGTGCGTTCGTTTTTCAAACAATTGCACTGGAACTGTGAGTATGTATATGTGCTTTTTTATTTAAATCGTGATGTGCGCGTTTATCACAATTTATTTGCTTAAGTTTTTTCGTCATATAAAACTTTATAGGCATTAGGAAGTATGTATGTATGTATAAATGTGTGTTGCGAGGATAAATAATTATAAATTTGGGAGTTATTAGATCCTCCACCACTAAAGATGAATAAGAGTATACTAAGTTTGCCATTCCGTGCACAACGATTTTAAAATTCATCTAAGAACCTATAAAGTATATATCGCTCATTTGCTGCAACGTCGTCGTAACTCAAAAAATTTAATTTTGGAGCTAATGATGCAAGATTGTTCGCTATGTTTTTCTGCAAAATCTTTTATCAAAACGTGCATTCCGCAACCAGTTTTTGTAGCAAAATTATCAATTGTTTAGGGTGGTGGTTCCTCAATTGGATTCATAACCCTTCTTCTTCTATGCCGGATCTCAATTCCCAACTGCTTAGGATAGCCTCAAACAATTTGCCACCAATATTGAATTAGCTTACTCAACTAAGAATAACTCAAGGACCCAGAATATATACAGTTTATCAGTTTATGGGGTCTGAAACGAATAATATTAAAGTTTCACATGGAATAACAAACTTAGTATACCCTAATTAAACACATGCGGTGGTGGAAGGTATACAACTAGCATAAATTGGTGGCGGAATGCTCCGATTCTCATACTATTTAATATACCACTAAATTTCGTGAAGATCCGTACATAGCTTATCATAGGTACTACATACAGACCACTCTCAGGAAACACTTACGTTCGCCTAAAAACGTAACAAATAATAATTTGGTCTGTCATAGTTAAAAAATTGGCTAACACACGATAAGTAAAGATCAGTAAATAATTTCCCATCGGCCTCATGTATAGTCAATTTTCGAAAATGTACTTTGGAGTATGCCTAAACCGTAACGTAAGCGAGGTCAGTTGTTATGAAGACTGGTTCATTACTTATAGATTCCATATAAACTTCACTTCTGAACTATTCTTACTTCCGTTAAAGGGTATCAGAGGTTCAGCTCTGCCGGATAAAGCACTTTTACTTGTGTTTCTATTCCAAAGAATTACACAAAATAACAATAAAAAAGTTTTAATAAAAAATATATTATTATATTTTCCTGTTGATTGTGCGTAAATAGACTCTGTGTTGTTTGTATTGTTACAACAACACACATTCATGAACAGACTACAATATACCCTTGTGCTGAAAGTGGAAACTTTATGACACGATTAATCTCCTTTAGCAAAATTTATAGGCTAAAAAATATACAAATTCAATAGCACTACTCATGGAATAAAAGCGGATATATTTTCCGTCAAAACTTTTTATAATATTAATTTTTTATACGCTTCACTACAGGTGGTATAAGTTTATCGTTCCGTTTGTTATTTCTTATGAGTAGGAGAGTTTAACGATGTCTGCCTGTCCGTGGCTATAGGTTGGATGTGCTTAGCGTGAGTACCTGTTATGGTGGCCCAACCCTACGGCGCTCTTCGAACTGGAGAATGTGCCCTTTATGTTTAGGCCCAAGCAACACACGCAGGTAGCAAAGCTACTGTAGAATATTACAACTACCCAAATTATACACAAAACTTTTTTAAAATTACTTTCAATTATTTAAGGTTGTGGTCTTTTTATTTATAAAAAATAAAATATTTTTTATAAATAAAAAGACCACAAGCTTAAATAATTGAAAGTAATTATAAATAAAGGTCAAATAAGAAAAAAAAAAAATGTTTTAAATTTTTTTCGACATATCTAATAGCCCTCTATCAGGGCTGGAAAAGCAAAATCGTTCAAGCCCGACCACATTATATAAGAAGAAATGTTTGCGAGTGTAGACTATTTGGGACTCATTGGCAATCAGTGTTCGAAAGCAAACAGAACATTATTTAGCGTTCGTAACTATTTTCAAGAAAGAGCTAAACATTATTAAGTGTTCTGTTCTTCGTTAAAAATCAGAACAATTGTAGTGATACTATATAAGAGCATAATATTTTAATGTTCTATAGTGTCTTTTTTACATTGATAAAGAAATGGCAAACAAAAAATTTTAGCAACGACCGCAGCACGAACAGCTTATGTGTGTATTGTGTATATGTTGTGTTAGTGTAAAATGATTTTGCTGGCTTTTTGTTTTTTTCGTATGTGTATTTAGTTTTTGGGTTTTTTTTTCCAGCCAGAAGTACGCTAAGCACAACAGAAACGCTTAACGGTAATGCTCCATTAATGGGCTGAACCGAATACAATGAAGTTTGTGGTTTTTAAAAACAACCCGAACGGAATTAAATGTTCATATTTTTTTGATGAGTTAGATAAGAACATTATTATTTTGGTGTTCAACAGATGACAAGCAGGAAACCGTTATTTTTTTAATGATTTACTACACAAACACTATTAGCGTTTGTATTTTCCACAAATCTAGCGAAGCGAACACTATGGAGCGATATTTAGTGTTTATTTTCAAACACTGGTTGCAGCCATGGACCCGCCAGAACTAAATTATGTTATTAAGGTTAAGATTCATATAAAATTTCTTTGTGCCGAATATTATTTAGATGTCTTTATCTATATGAGATTTGTTTACCTTTAAGTGATTTTAGGATGGGTGTTTATGGTTCATTTTTAACCTATCAGCACATGACAAAGTAGCTGTCGTAAAGGTCATTTTTTTATGTCAATTAAATTAAGGCCTGTCAGGCTGAGGCCATGCAATGAGCGGCAAAGCGGCAGAGTGGTGAGCGACAAAAAATTAAAACTTATGAAATACTACTGAAAGGGCCACGCAATGAGCGGCATGTGAGCGAATAAAACTTTTTCTAATTTTGAGTTGTTTTCTGAGCGGCAAAGAACAAGCATGGCAAAAGTGAATGTGGATCTTATAATTTCATCTGTACAAGGCCAACCGCTATTTTGGCAAGACATATTACCACGTTTTCTGTTAGCTTTTAACCAAATCTGGTGTTAACTTTTTGCAACAGAAAATCAAAGGATTTCACAGACATACGGGAGTATTGACAAAATCTGTCTGGAAATTTGTTTGATTTATAGGATGAACACCAAATCTTTTTTTCTTAAACGCATTAAATTCTTTTAAATATGAATACGATTTTCGCGTAATAACATTAAACAAATCTCTCTTGACATTTTAACAACTAACCGCTCTGAATTGACGCTCAGTAATAAGCCACTTGCCGCTCAAACTCTGTCACTCATCGCTTTACCGCTCATTGCGAGTCCTCGGCCTAAGTCAATACAATTATATCTGATCAACCCAATTGTTGTATTGGCTGAAAGAATGGAGATATATGTATTTAAGGGTTCTTTGAAGAAAAACAACCGTGTCATGATAAGTTGTTATGGGTTTTTAAAAATTTTCAAGCAATAACACCGTGCTAGAAATTGAGATTTTTTTTCGAGACAAGCTGGGCACTTGGCGTTTTAAATTAATTTGGGTACGCTGAATCCAGTGGTTCTAGCCGTTTTTTTTTTGGGTCAGCTCTGGTTTTCATATATGTACCGTTTTTTTCGAAAATGGAGGAGGTTGCTTTAACTTATTGAAAAAACTAAAAAACCAAAAAAAATAAAATTTCCTTAAAGAAAGGCAAAACTTTTTTCTAATGCGCAGTAGTTTTAGAAACATAATTTTTTATCAAAATTTCGAAATATTTGTTTTGTTAAAAAATTATAAAAAATTGGAAAATGCAGCTTGGCTTCTTCTTTTCAGACGTATAAAAAACGAAATTGCAAACAAAAAAAGCCATAAATGATTAAAATCTGTCTAAAACTTTTGATTTTATTCACAAAAGACGAAAAATGTTAAATAAATCTAAGAATTTCATGAAACGCAATATTTGTATGGGAGGGGTGGAGATAAAGGGAAAGTATGATAAGGATGAAAAATAAAGTTAGGTTGGTCATACATTTGACCCGTCTAGGGGTCTCAGGCGCTACAGGGGCAAAAGGCTAGGGTTCTACGCGTATAGAAAACAAAGTTCCAAACAAAATAAGCCATAAGTGATTAAAATCTATCTACAAGTTTTGATTTTGTTCACAAAAGATGAAATTTTTTTTATTTTTTATAATAACCAGACTAAACTTAAAAATTTTAAAACATTTATTTTTGTAGTTAATTAAAGTTAAAGTTTTTAATAGTTTTAATTAGGCTTAAGTTCATTAAATTATTTTTTTTTTTATGAAGAAAGGAATTTTACAACATGAAAATTAATTAAAATTGTTATTGATAATCTTTCATTTTTGACCGTGGCCGGGGCTCGAACCCGGGCCGGCAGGTTACCATGACATGTTTCGATCGCAACCACTCGATCTCCTCAGATGGATTTGCCGTTTTACACTCGCAGCCATCGACGACTGCTGACGTCAATAGTCAAACATCAATCCTTAAACCAAATTGTATTTTAACCTTTGGTAGATCGAAGTTTGCTTTTTTGAATGATTATCCATTTTAATTGATTTTACATGTTCTTCCCTACTTCCGCTCTTTCGTACTTTTGTCAAGAATTTTTCTTGAAGTCCAAAGTACATTTTTTGTTTTTTCATTTTCTGTCTTTCCTTTTCTTGTTGACCTTTTACAGCACAACTTGAAGGACAAATGAATACATAGAGCTCGTGCCTTAGCTTTAACAATAATTAGTATTGTGGTTATTTTGTTGAACTATTTTATGGTTTTTAATCCAAATTTTTAATAATTTTAATTAGGCTTAAGTTCATTAAATTTAATTTTCATTAAATTATTTTTTTTTTTTTTTTTTTATGAAGAAAGGAATTTTACAACATGAAAATTAATTAAAATTGTTATTGATAATCTTTCATTTTTGACCGTGGCCGGGGCTCGAACCCGGGCCGGCAGGTTACCATGACATGTTTCGATCGCAACCACTCGATCTCCTCAGATGGATTTGCCGTTTTACACTCGCAGCCATCGACGACTGCTGACGTCAATAGTCAAACATCAATCCTTAAACCAAATTGTATTTTAACCTTTGGTAGATCGAAGTTTGCTTTTTTGAATGATTATCCATTTTAATTGATTTAATTTAATGAAAATTAAATTTAATGAACTTAAGCCTAATTAAAATTATTAAAAATTTGGATTAAAAACCATAAAATAGTTCAACAAAATAACCACAATACTAATTATTGTTAAAGTCTTTATTTAGAAATTTATTCTTCTTTCTCCTGTAGATTCCAACAAATATTCCCTAATAGCGAATCAAGTTGTTTGCCGCTATACCAGTCTTCGAGCCTGGCTGTTACTTGGTGAAATCTCCCGCAATGTTCATCAGATTCGGCTGGTGTTTGTTCATTAAATTTTTCTGTATGGTAATGCAAAAAATGTATTTTCAATGACATTCGCCAATTTTCAGACTGATGATTTCCTAATACATTTTCTTTTACTGATTTCACACAATTTGAGGCCAATAGCTCGATGTCAGTCAATGCAACTTCAAATTGATGGTCCTTCATAAGACGACGAATGTCCGGTCTATTAAGAATTCCTATAAAATAAAAATATTATATGTAATATGAAATGTAAATCTAATTTAATAAAGTTGTTAGAGTTCATACCTTCTTTTGCTTTCATGCCGCTTAATCGTGGAAAAATTTGGCGTAATTAGGTAAAAGCAACACCATTTGCGATCAATGCTTTTATAAAATTTTTTCAATACCCAGTTTGATGAGCAGTGGAGGAAGCAAAATCTTTTCCATCGCCACAAGTAATAATTCAAAAACCTCATTTCCTACCTGTTAGGTTAAAGTAAAGTTGTAATAATTGAATACTTTTTATACTTTTTATAAATCCTACCTTTAGCTATCATTTTGTCAGGTTAAAACTTATATTTTTCAGATTTTATCAATAAACAAAAAACAATAAAAAAAACAAAATTAGCTTAGAAAACAGTTTTTGTTTTAAAATTATGACAAAAACATAATTGACCTTATAACTTCATCTGAAATCTGAAATCTTAAAAATGGCGGTTATCTTGAGTGTAATGAGTTACAACAACTGTAAAACTGGTTTAATGTGGCATCATATGATGTTTCACGAATTGATCGATTTGAACTCATTTTTAAAAATTTTGGTGCTGCGGTAGTAGGTCCCAATATTTTTTCATTATTTTTCCCATGCATCTGAGAAAATGAAATTCGCCAATTCGCAGTAAATCAAGCAGTACATGCTGAAAAGCAACAGCAATAAGGATGATCCGTAAGCAGGCGAACTTCCCCCTTAGGTGAAAAATCAGCCTTTTATCTCCCTTCACGTGTTTTTGGTCTTAAATTAAACCCCAGGTGATCCTCGAAGGGTCCTTAATCAAAATTCAGACTGGAATCAAGTTTGTAGGGGCTACTAACCCGATAGGATTCCAGCTCGATCACAATCGCTAGAGATCGGTCAGCTTTTAGCTCTGCCGAATTCCAGATATTGACTGCACCTTATTTCCGCAGAGAATGTAACAACAAGAGTTAGAACATCCTTAGGATCTAAATGGAGTTCTGAAGTGAATGAATGGACTAATTTGGATTCTTTGTGTATAAAAACATTTAATATGAAGTTTGGTGTCGATTGGATAATGAAAAGTGGAGGCAGAAATCGATTGAAAGTATTAATACTGAATACAAGGCGAAAAAGTAATTTTTTTTAGTTCTTGTAAAATTTTTTAAATGCCTTAAACGTTTTATTCTAGATGATAAATTAATGGAAATGTGGATACAATCATGTTTTCAAAATCGTTTTAGAACTAGCCCAGTAATAAAAAATGCCCCAGACCACTGATGTGCCAATTATAACTTGACAGAGAAATAGCATATGACCCCGGTTAAAATATAGGCTACTTTTTATTTTATTTCTCTTTTCAATTAATTTTGTATACATAGAGTGTATTGCTAAGAGACCTAAAATGAGAAAAAGCTGGTATTTTTGGTACTCTTCTTCTTTTGGCTCTTTTACCCTGTCCGATAAATTTTTAAATATTAAAATATAAAATAACAAACCTAGAACAAATTGGTACTTTTGGTACTCTTTCTTTTCTAAGGGGTAAAAACGGGATAACATTTGTATTTTTTCTCTTTTCGATAAATTTGGTATAGAGATAGCATATGGCCCAAATTAAAATATAGGGTACTTTTTTAAAAACCTAGAAAAAGTTGGTAGTTTTGGTTCCTGTTCTCTTTTCGATAAATATGGCAAAGAGAGCGCACATGGTTAAAATTGAAATACAGGGTACTTTAAAGGAAGTAAAAAACGAGAAAAAATTGGTACTTTCTCTTTTTAGAATAACTTGGTATAAAGATCGCATATGGTCCAGTGGCCGGAATATATTAAGGCACCTTAAACCTTGTTCACAACTTATATACATGTATTGGCGGAAAATAATAAATCTTATAATGTTATTTACAGAAATATTTTAACATAGAATACGTAGAAAACTAAATAAAGCTTCGTTCACAATCAAAAAAATATTTTCACTTGGTGTTCATAATAGAGCAACAATTTCTTTTGCAACCACACACATTTTGCATTAAGAAACCGTTTGCAAATTTTAGCCACAACAATATTATGCATTTATAATTATTTTTTACAACATTTTGTTAAAATTTTCATTTAAAACTAGAACTTCAGCAACAATTTGTATGAAATTGTTTCTGACTTTTAAAATAATTTTATTTAGTTTTAATTGAAAATTTTAACAAAATGTTGTAAAAAATAATAATATATGCATAATATTGTTGTGGCTAAAATTTGCAAACGGTTTCATAATGCAAAATGTGTGTGGTTGCAAAAGAAATTGTTGCTCTATTATGAAAACCAAGTGAAAATGTTTTTTTGATTGTGAACGAAGCTTAAAGCTTGTGTAAATTTGTTATTGAATAATCTAGATAAACCTTTAAATCTTGCTCTTATTTTTACATGAACGAAGTCGCGGGTAAAGGCAAGTAAATAGGTATTTTTAAAGAGTTTACGAAAGAAATAAGGAAAGTGTTTTTTTTGGAAAGGCCTTTATTTGCCTTTTTCTTATTTCTTCTCTCCGGAAAAATCACCCAGTTTAAACATAAGCAACGTACTCCTTTAGTCAAATATGCAAAAAAATGCTGAACAGGGCAAACTATGCGAAAATATGCACGTACAAATCGATGCCAAAATTTATAAAAAGCTTTTAAGCTTTTTTAATAAATTTAAAAGATTTGTTATTCGTGCTTAATTCCCAGTTTTTATTCTTGATAAAAACACTGAAATTTATTGTTGATGGGATAAGCTATTCCTATGCGCATTTTGCTGGTTACTTAGGCCAGATCATCAGGAAACTTCATCCATAAAGATTTTAGAAAAACTAAAGATATTAAACCAAATAAAACTGTTAAGCGTATAAGAATCATAAGCAACAGCTCTACTTGTAACAATATCAAAGTTTAAACAAAAACATCAACAACAAACAGTGAGTTTATCTCTTCTTACATTCCCTACTACAATTGATTGGAATTCTTCCAACATTAATTGTAGTTGTAAGTAGGTTAATAAATATATTATTTCTACCTCCATTCGTACCACAGGGAAAAACATGCATTGCATCTTTGCCGGTTCCCTGATGACAATGAGTAAGTTTTGTAAAATTTTTAGATTCATTTAATTACAGGAAAGATAAAATAAAAGAAAATTCTGTTTAAGTAATACCTAAAGTAGCACAATCAATATGCCACTGTATTTTGTTCGCTTAAACTTTTTTTTGGTAAATTGAATTTTAATTTGTTCAAAATGAGAATTTAAATACATTTTCAAATAGCAACTTCTTCCTATTATTAAAACACTCACAGTACATTTAAACAGGAATGAAGTGTAATTGTAAATTTTTATATAAATACCAGAAATCCAAAAATATTTAAAAAATACTTTTTTATTGAAAATGCATACAAATTGTACCGACGAACGTTTAAATCTGCATTGTAAGCATTTTCGGTATTTTGCATTGAATGCAATGCATTCTTAATGCTCAATTATGCAAAATAGCAAAAACAAATACAGATTTAATTTTTTCTCCAAAGTGTCGATAACTTTTAAGCTATTTATGGATTGTTTTTTTTTCTTGACGTCCCAATTTTGTGGATGTTGTTATGTTGGAGCCAGTAAGAAACAAAAGAACAAATATTTAATAGAAATCAGCAACAGAAAAAAAATCATAAAGCACGTGCGTTGACTGTTTATTGAATTCGGAAATAAATCTTACATGCATAATAAATGCGTATGTAAATATTTGCCAAAAAAGAGCGTCACTGTTTTGTTGTTATTTTTTCTTTTGACAGTGGTGTTGAGGGAGTTTGTTGTTAGATTATTAAATTTTGGTATGTCTTGCAATCTGTCGAGTTCTTCAAAATTATATGTATATGACTAAATGAAAAGTATAGCCGAAATTTAGTTTTCTCATAAGGTGGATATAAAAAATATTTAAGTCATTACCAATTTTCTTTTTTTGGGATTAGTTATAAAAGATCGTTTGAATTGTCATTTATAGCTAAATAAATAAAAGGCGTGTTATATTTATTAACATACTGTACCCATGCTCTGAAACTTTAGGGAGAACTTCTCGCATCGAAAATATGTGAAACAAAATATTTCATCGTTTTTCGAAAGCGAGAAAAAACTCATGTCAAAAACTATCAAAAGAGATTACGTCGTTACGTTATAAACGTCCTAACATTGCACTCGAAGCCGATGTGACAATGCAAGCGTTTAGATCGCCGGTCACATATATCGTTGACGGCGACCAAAATTTACAAAAAAATTTAAAAATTTTCAACGACGCACAATGCTTTGATATAGAACAAAATTGTGGATAAAGGCTCAGTTAGGCGAAAGGTACCCGTAATGTACCGCACCGTACTGTAAGCACGTTAGTGCACTTATAGAACGTTTAAAAACGTGTCATATGTTTTTCCCATACATAAACAAAAAGCAATAGTATACATAAAACAATACACACAGTGATGGGAATCAAACATTTTTAAATGGTGACCGGTTTGCAGAAAAAGTACCAAATGATTTAAATGGTATTAAAACAGTATTTTGTGTATGTATAAAACGTTAATAACTTAATATTTACAATATAGATTTACAATAAACAAATTTGTATTTCAGCATATATAAATATTTTTAGAAAACATATAGTAAATGTGCGTACACCAAACAAGGTTTTGATACCTTTTAAAGCCTTTTATATATTTCACATTTCCATTGTATGTGCATATGCATTTGTTTATTTTATACATCTTAACATATTTATATATGTATGTATATTTGGAAATATGTTGTATTGTAAGTTGTTTTGTCGCAATTCCATAGCTATACTGAAAAAAGTAGCAAAAAAAAAGAGCAAAAATACCCGCATTCAATGTAACATACAAGCCGCCCATCACTGTTTTATACAGAATGGTACGTTGCAACTAGGGTACATTACATATCGGTAAGCTTTTGTATTGGTTTGCATATAACAAAAAGCGAACAGCTGATTGATACAGTACAGATACGGTACAGCAACGTTCGCATAACTGAGCCTTAAATAGAAGGAGTTGACCTAGACTAATAATATTTTGCATGAAGGTATATTTCGCTCATTTGCTGCAAGACCGGCATAACTCAAAAAATGAAATTTTGGAGTTGCAGAATTGTTCGCTTTGTTTTTCTTAATATTGTGTATTAAATTCATCTTTATATCTTTTATACTTTTCCAGTTTGGAGAGAATGTGTCGTCTTTTTTTCAAAGTAGTTAGAGCAAATCAAAAACTTTAAATGCGTTTAGGATTCATGTACCTCCCATATATCATTTTTTTTTTTAATTCAATTCGGCAACACTTTTTATGTTGAATTGTTGAAAATTACTAAATCTATCTAAATATAATGTTAAAATTTATGTATCTAATTTTTTATAAATTCTAGCAAAGATTTTTCAATGGTACAAACAATTTAAATATGTATTTCATAATTAAAATATTTCATCGACAATAAATTTCAAGTGTTTTTATCAATAATAAAAACTGGGAATTAAGCACGAATAACAAAATCTTTTGAAATTAAAATTTTGTATTCCCAAAGATTGAAATTACTTTTTGATAATAAACAGGCAAGTGCACGGCCTAAAAAAAACACTTAATTGACAACATCTTTTGTAAAGTTGTTGTTGTTTTTATTTTGTTTTTCTTAACCTACTTACAACTACAATTAATGTTGAGAGAATTTCAACTAATTGTAGTGCGGAATGTAAGATGAGATAAACCCACTGTTTATTGTTGATGTGTTTTGTTTAAACTTTGATATTTTTACAAGTAGAACTGTTGCTATAAGTCTTATACGCTTAACAGTTTTATTTGGTTTAATATCTTTAGTTTTTCTAAAATCTTTATGGATGAAGTTTCCTGATGATCTGGCCTAAGCAACCAGTGAAATGCGCATAGGAATAGCTTATCCCATCGACAATAAATTTCAAGTGTTTTTATCAATAATAAAAACTGGGAATTAAGCACGAATAACAAAATTTTTTGAAATTAAAATTTTGTATTCCCAAAGATTGAAATTACTTTTTGATAATTTCATACAAAAATATAAAAAATAAGTACAATTTGGTTTTCGGAAAAAGCAAAAAAAATGACAATTAAACTCAAAATGTGGTAAATTTTTTTCTTTACATCAATAGTAAGGGCAACGGAGTATATATTCTTTAAAAAAAAACTAAAAAAAAAAATGGTGCACTCAGTTTTTTTTAAATTTAAAGTAAATATTGACAATTTTCATATTTTTTGCAAAAATATTTTTTTTGCATTTTTTACGGCTATATAATAATGTCTAACAACGGTAGAGATTTTCTTGAAGTTAATTTCTCTAGAACGTTAATTTTTAAACATAATACAAAGAAAATAGGATAATTTTATCGTACAGAAAAACATTTATAGCTTTTAATCTAAAGTACTACATTATAAAAAATAAAAAATGCGTTTTGGGCCTCTAAAAAAGATCATATATCTCTAAGTTAGAACTAAAATGTGGGAAGTTTCTCTTTTGATTCTTAATGGCGGACACCTGGTTTATTAAACGGCAGAGAAAATTGAAAAAGTATTCACTCAGTTTTTTTTATTTGTCCATCAAAAATTTTTTTTACTTTTTTTGTTTTAGTTCGACATTTTGATTCATAGCTCTGATCCTACTGAACCGATTTGGCTGGACTTCAATCCCAAACTGCTTAGGATAACTACACGCAATTTGCCACCAAGTTTGTTCGTTTCTTTTGAGTTTTTCGTGTTTTAAATCGACTTAGAATTACTCAAGGAGCCAGTTTATATATAGTTTATGGGTTCTGATATGAATACTAAAAAAGTTTCATACGGAATGACAAACTTAGTATACCCTCTTCACAATTATTTGTGGTGGAGGGTATAACAAAAAGATATTGCTCGAAATCTCGTAGCTGGTTTTTCTGGAAATAAGAGAGCTGTTGTTAAAGATCATGTTCTTGCTGAACGTGTGTCACTGTATGGTGCTCAATGTGGCTTGGAGGCTTGATTGGGCCAACATTGGAATTAACGTTTTGATAATAAAGAATCGACACACTACATCTGCCTAATATTACTGATAATTGCCAAACCCTACTGTTTCAAAAAAAAAAAGCTTCAATAATTTTTGTTTTTCTAATTTCTTGGTTAAAAGCCCTGTTTTGGACATTAATTTTTAAGTATTTTAATGGTAAACATTATATCCACACACAGAAAAATATACCAATGTTAAATAAACATGGCGAAATGTTGATTGAGAATCATAGTAAATTTCTGCAAAAGTATGCCCATTATTTAAATTTATTATTATATCATATTAATTTTAAATGAAAAATATTAAAATAACCTTTAATCACGTTTATTTAATATTATTCACTTTTAAAATAATATTGTTCAATATTGAATCCATAAAAACCTGTTTTATATTAAAATCAAAAGTTTATCTTGTTAAATTAACATGCATAAACACGAAAGTATGTACATTTTTTTATTTTCATGTTTAAAATATGTTATAAAAAGAAAACAATTCCCGTATTCTTTTAATTAAAATTGTTTATTTAGATACATCAAGTTTTTGAAGTAGAATGATGACGAAACCCATATCGGACCATTCTGCTGATGCTTCTGTTAACAAAGGAGAATACTAAATAAGTGAAATATGTGTTACAGGGGTAAGTGTTTTAAACCAATGCGATTCTACATGAAACTCATGTTGTTTCAACTTGAAATAACTTTCATTCAACGTGATTCGGATTGTTATTTCAATATAAATGACATTTTGCTCTAACTTTACTGCAATGTTTAATTAACATGAATTATAGATATTTTAAAAGAAAAAAAAGTTGTTCGCAAGTTATTGTGAAATCATGTTAAATTAACATGAAGTAACAATGAAGCAAAATCACCACCGAAAACGGTAAAATCAACCTTGTTTTCGACGATTTTACCTTGATTTTTTTCTGTGTGCATGATATTTGTTTTAATTTTCTGAATTCCAACTCACTGTTAACATCTTAATACCATAAATTTAATATAATATTTTCTTCACTTACATAAAAGATTTACAAATAAGAATAATAAACAAAATATAAAAAAAACAATGGAAAAATTTTGTCAATTATAGAAATATAGCATGAAAAAATGTAATAATAAAGTAATTTTAATTATAAGGCCCCTAAGGCGTATAAGTAATATAAGCGAATACCCTTAAAAATGCAACAATAATAGTCATTTGTATACCATCAAATGATCCACTCGTGTTTTACATCCAAATAAGAATTTAAGTAACTTCTACGTCGTCGTTTTTGAAAGCAACATTAACAAAGGAAACCTTTCGTTCGAGAAGATATTATTAACTATCATTATTAAAGAGCAGTAAACAATACAATAAAACAAAACAAAAATAGCAAGAAACATTTTGACCTAAATTTCATAATTTATTATTAATAATAAGTAAACATTCAATCGCAATTAGGATCGTATTACATTTTAAAAATATTTTTTGTTTCTTTTCACCATTTTGTTGCTTATTCTTGACACCTTTAACTTCTTCTTTTTTTTTCTTAGAAATTTCTTAGCGTCTCAATATTCGTGGCAAATTTATTTCCAAATTTATTGTTTATCATTTAAAATAATGTCTTTTTTTGCGGCAAAGGGAATAAATTGGAGCGTTTTATTTTTAAAGCTTAATTAATGTTCAATTTAAATGCGTATTATTGGCCTAAATATTGTATTTTTGTATAATTTATTATTAACTGACTTAGCCCGGTGCGCTTTGACACAAATGGAAACAACATTAGTAAAACGTTTTTAAAACAACATTCGTGTATTAATAACGAAGCAATTTGTACGAAATTTGTATACTTCTGCAGATATCTAGACATTTTTATTATTCTTTTATTGGATGGTGCACGCTAACTTTTCAAGTTCATTTCGCATTCTATCAAATTCTCTGAATTGATAACCAAACAATTTGTCCTAAAAAGCTTGAAGACTTTTTTTATTCAGATATGCGGTATTTAATGTTTTCGTTCTATGGGGGGTACTGCTTCCAATCCGTGTTTCCCGCCCATTTTTATTTTGAAGTTTATCGTTGACCACAACAGTGACTTTAACCACGTTTGAATACTCTCGCTTTAATAGTTCTTCAGTATCTCGATATTTAATATATGCATCCTATGAAGGTATTGCTCCCCCTGCGCCTACCTCCTTAATTTTTATTTTTATTTTCAAGGGTATAGCTTACCATAAGAGTGACTCCTACCAAGTTTGAACATTCTCACTATAAAAGTTCTTAAGTAATGCGATACTAAACATTGGCGCCCTGAGAAGGATACCACTTCCCCTCCTGCTATCTTTCAATTTCAATTTCAGGACTCAGAAGATCATTCTACAAAAATTTAAGGAAAATGGGTGCAGCTGCTCTTAAGATATGCGATATTAAATATTGGCATCCAGTGGAGGGTTATACTTCATCTATCGAAAAAATAAGTAGCCTATATTATTTTCTGGGCTCACAAGATGTAAATGTAAAAATTTCAGGAAAATCTATTCGGTAGTTCATGAGTCTATAAGCCAACAGACAAACAAACAGACAAACTTTTTACATATATGTATATATAGATATAGATACTGTAATTTTTTTATTGTTTCTGCTGTTTGTTAATATATTGTTTGGTTTCTTAATGCGTCTTTTAGTTTCAATTCGTATATTTTCTTTCTTTTTATAAACATCGAAAAAGTTTTACACTGATTCCTGGTTTAGAGGGAGGTTTTAAATTTGATGCACTGTTCTAAAAAAAAATTTTTTCAAGAGAAGAGTTAAATTGTCTTGTAGAATTAATCGTGTAAAAATGTGTATTGTTAAGGGGCCCAAAGACACATAGTGCTGACAGCTACTGCCGATGAACCTTTCGTATACGTGTGTGATTGATATTTCACTACACACCTATCAATCATCATTTTAAAATAAATTTCATTTCGTGAAATTCAAGAAAAATCCTATTTTCTTCACACGTTTTTTCTCAAAAACTATTTTAAATTTGTTTTAATTTAAATTGAAAAGAAAAATATGTATGTATATCAAATAATTAATTTATTTATTTTATTGTTCATTTGAATAACTGTCAGCAGTATGAGTTCATTTCAAAATCAAACCTATTTTGATTTTTCATACTGCATTGTCTGTGTGACGCATACATAAATAAAAATTTCAAATTTACAAACACATGCTGATTGCATGAGCAGTATGTGTCTATGGGGCCCTTTAGAGAAATAAGTGAAAAATTAAGGGACCGATTTAGGTTGTTTTTTATTCTCATATCTTATGTGGGCCTAAAGAGTCTTTAAAAGTTTTATTCCGGGTGTACATTAGCACAAAGAGCCAAACATTTCTTTTTAAAATTGTTCACGAATTTTAGTTTTTGATTTTGTTCATTCAGAAAGAACCAAAGAAAAAATGAAGAGGGACTGGTGGAGTACCTTGAAAAAACTCAAGACGTTTTACTGGTGCAGACCAATATACTCTGGAACGGATTCTGGAAGCTCTTCGTCTTCCTTTACGAAGGTAAAGGTAAACTGATGGGACAAATCTTGTGATATTCTGACAAATATAACAATCTTAAGGAAAATAATGAAAAAAATACTTGCAAACATAGCATTTTTGAATAATGTAAAAAATTTTAATTGACTGCACTTAAAATTAAATTATATACATACAGTTAGGGACATAATTGTTCACAAAATTATAAAAAGTATGTGTTTATCATGAAAACTATTAAAGTTTCAAATTGGAAACTCTCTAAAACTATTTATAGCCTATTTTGCCAATAACACTAATTTTTTGAACAATTTTGTCCCTAAATGTAAATCGAATTCGTATTTTTCTAACAAAACAACAACAATATCGAATTGAAAACAAGTTTCTGTCAAGAATTTGTCTAAATAAAAAAAGCTACAGAAATTCAATCTATTCTCGTGGAATTTTATATCATTCATTTTCTCTTTCTGGAACCAATTGTTAAATTGAGACACCAATTAGAAGATTTTTGTCAAATTATTATCAAAAGTAATTTTTGTCAAACACAAAATCATGTTGCAAAATCATTAAAAATAACACAACAGATCGACATAGAAGGGTGATAGTAGTTTTAAAGTTTAATAACGGGTGTCATTGTCCCCAATTTTTTTTTGAAATAATTTATAAAATTTTTATTTATTGCCCGTAATTTCTACAAACAGATATCTAGTCGTGTTCGTAACTAACAGTTATATTTAACTATCCGGTAACACTATTGTGGTTATTACATACAACTTATTTCAAAAGTATCTTAATTACAATTTTTTATTGTTTTCAGAACTTACCGATAGCTAAAGGTAGGATTTTATAGGCCGAATAAAAACTGTTCCATTTTTACAACTTTACTTTCACCTTCCTTTAGGTTAAAGTAAAATTTTAATAATGGAACACTTTTTATACAGCCGATGAAATCCTACCTGGTCCGATAAGTTGTGAAAACGAGGCTTAGTGTAATTTTTGACATTAAAGGGCCAAATAAACCAAGCAAACGATTAAACAAACATATAAAAAATGTTTTAAAAAAAGTTTCGCTAAAAATACTTAATGAAACCCTTTAAAAAAAAATTACGTAATTGCTGTATTTTTATACCCACACCACAATAGCGGAGAGGGTATTAAGCATTTGTGCTGATCTGCGTAACACCTTAAAAATGGGTCCTGGACCCACTTTAAAGTATATCGATCGACTTAGAAAGTGATTCTCCGATGTCCGTCCGGCTGGCTGGCTGTCCATGTAACTTTGTGCGCAAAGTACAGGTCGCAATTTTAAAAATAATTTGATAAAATGCGGTAAATAGGTTCAAATTGGCACAAGGACGAAGCCTATTAAAAATAAAGCCGATTTTAATGAAATTTAAAACATAGATAGATCCATATTTATATGGATACATACGCTATGCATTTTTTTTAAAAATAGGATCACAAGGGGAGGTAGTAGGCAATCTCTGCCTCTCACAAGCTTTTAAGCCGATTTTAATGAAATTTAAAACATAGATAGATCCATATTAATATAGACACATAAGCATGATTCTCCATGGGTCCAGAAAATGTGTTTTTAAATACTGTGGTATAGGGTATCATATGGTCGTGATTGACCGACTATACTTTCTTACTTGTTTTTATTTAGAAAATGGTACCATAAAAATCAAAATATAAGATTTTGACATTACGGAAAAAGAACTTTTAAGAAAATATCGTCTTTAGAAAAAGAACTTTATTTGAAAATAAAACTTTTTAAAAGTAGTTGTCTTTTAAAAAATGCGACTGTCTTAAAAGATGGAAGGACTTTTAAAAAATGTTGTTGAACAAAAAATAAATTATTTTGAAAAAGAAACTTATTCAATTTTTTTTATAAAAAGTTCGTTTTAAAAACAAGCAATCATGTAAAGTTTAAGGACTCCGTGTTGACAAGACCACGTCACGTAAATGGATGTAAATACTTAAATCAAAAACCAGACATTAGCCAGACATAAAGATACTAGATTAAACCAGTCAGTTTTAAGAATCTGATTAAGTTAACTAAGCTGATCGTCGATACATTTAAAAAATCATCCAGGATTCACCTAGGAGTCATTGTCTAGTCAAGTGATGTGCCTTCGTCCTTTTGTGACACGGATCATAATCCTACATATGCTCCATCTCCTTACAGTGCTTTGTAAATAATCTGGAGAGGTTCCTTTTGATGATCCCGTGAGGTATGGGGACCAGTGTTGCCAATTTAGCCATTTGGTGGCTAGATTTAGCCATTTTTCACCCTGTTTAGCCATTAAAAAATCAGTTTAGCGATTAGCCATTTTTTAGCCATTTTCCAACTTGTTTAGCCATACAATTTTTTTTGCCGTTTTTATATTAAAAGAATAATTTTTATTTTATTATAAAAATTTATAAAAGTAAAATAAACATTGTTAACAATTAAAATGCCTTTAATTTAAATCAAAACTTTTACAAATGCTGAAAATCGCTAAAAAAAGAGGATGAAACATCTTTCAAAGTAAATGAACAGTATTCCAATATTAAATTTATAAAATGGATCAACACAAACATCAGTGTTTCTTTCTGGTTGCAAGTATTTCAATAAAGAGATGCAGGCGGCAACAAAATTTTTTTAGAAATTTCAGAATTGACTATAAAGTTGCTCTCACTTCCATGGTCTAATGCTAAAGTAGAGAGGGTTTTTAGCCAAGTAAACATCGTTAAAAGTAATTTAAGAAATAGGTTACATTAACCAATTAAAGACGGTTCATAGACCGCTCGCACGATTTTGACGAAACTTTCAGAATTTTACCTGGAGGTCCATAGAAGTTGCTTGGTGCAAAAAAATGTTTTACCTCCCCCCATTCCTAAGATAGGACATGGGTATTTAAATACCCAACCGTCTTTAACGATATACTTTTTGAATATTTTTGAACAATTTTGTTATTCTTATTTCAGTATAAATAAAATGCTATTTATTTGTTTAAGAAATTAGTAAAGCAAAGTGAACAGGTGAAATCAAGTGAATTTGTTTTTACAATAAAACAAGTGCATATAAACATAAAGTTTTACGAAAAAAAAAGTTGTAAATAACCGATATACAAGTGAATCTTCGTCAGAAAATTCGTACTACTGCCGAATTACAAGAAATTCTGAAAGCTGGTCCGATGGGGAAGAAGATTTTGAAAAAGAATCAGATACAACTCATGTTGTTATATTACCACCCGATGACGTCGAAGAGATAAGTGATACGGAAGAGTTGGATGACAATTAACAAGTGTTGAATGACGACCAAAATCTGCCTGACGAGATTACTGGGACTTACGAAATATAAATTTTCTTCAGTAGATGGAATGAGGATATACTATCTGCTGGGGTCACTGGCCCTCCAGTAAGATTGGTAAGAAGAGACGTAAAATTGATAAGGGAATGAAACCAAAATGGTCCCCTTGGATGATACACAAAGCTCTATATGAAAAGATTGGTGAAACAAGTCCTCAGCAACTTTGGGAATTGTTTATTGATGAGGAAGTGTTGGACCTTATAGTGAATTCCACCAACAAGCATGCTACATCAAACAATTGTTTTCTTTTAATTTTTTCCACATTAATCCATCTCTAGTATTAAATAAAAAGCAACTTGCAGTCATTATCTCTTATCAGGCCAACGCAGTAATTTTTTTACTACTTTAAATTTTTTGGGTATTTAAATACCCAGTCGACTAAAATGGGTTAAGCAACCGTTTATTCGATTTTATCAATTAGGTAAACATTTTAACCATAACAATTAAATATTTATACCAACACCAACCACAACAGTGGTACCCTCATGCGTTTGTGCTGATGTTTGTAACACCTTTAAATATTGGTCCTAAGCACACCTTTACGTATACCGATTGACCCAGAATTACTTTCTGAGTCGAATTAACGATGTTTGTCCGGCTGGCTGGCTGTCCATGTAAACCTTGTGCGCAAAGTACAGGTCGCAATTTTGGAGATTATTTGACAAAATTTGGTACATAGGTTCTAATGTGGTGTAGGGTATCGTATAGTCGGGGTTGACCGACAATACTTTTTAACTTGTTTTTAATTGTAGATCTGGACTCAAAAGGTTGGGGTAATGTTGTCGTGATTATGATTTACCTCCAAGTCATTAAAAACTAATAGGCATGAGTACTTCCTATGAGATGAACAATAACGAAATCAAATTTATCGATGATTTAATTTTTAATATCTATCAAAATTTTAATTTACGTTTATTCTTATTAAACAAATTGATCTTAACTTACAATTTCATCGTAAGCAACTTTAAATGAATTATTTCTGTGTTGTTATTGAATTTTAATATGTTTTTATTTAAAAAAAACTTTTAGCCATTTTTTAGCCCATTTTTCGCCATTTTTTAGCCATTTTTCCCCGTAAATTTAGCCTTTTTTGGTCACCAAATTTTGGCAACACATCTTGAAAACATTAAGGCAGTTCACTTAGTGTACTACTTACTATTGTGTCGTATTTGCCGCATTTGCTATAATTTTATGACTGCAATAAAAATGTTGTTTTATTTTTCATTATTAAATATTATATGACAATACAAATTCGTTTCCAATGTATATTTAATGTGTTTTTTTTTAAGATGGTTTTTGTTTTAAATTTAAAGTTATTATTTTTCTTTAATTATTTATTTATTAACTTTATATAAAAAAATATATTTCTAAAATAGTACTTTAGTACTTTACACTATGGAATACTTTGTGAAGTGGCTAATTATTTTTTTTTTAATTTTTTCGCGAAACAGTTTCATTAAAATTTTTGTGAAACAGTTTCACTTTCTTTTAGAAAAAGCTCCTTTATAAAAGAAAAGAAATACTTCAATATTTCTAGCATAATAATCTAATACTTTCCCTTTTTGCCGAAGTGCACAAACCAGGCTCAAAAAAATTTTTTTTACTAGTTTTCATGAATTCTTAATGAATTAAAATATGTATATATTTTTTGTTTTTAAACAATAGGAAACAGTGCTGTTTGATATACAAATTCTTATTATTTATTTTGTTTGAACTTTGCGGCTTTTTTGTTGTAGGCAGTATTTTCTTTTTATATCATTTTAACGGCGCGCATAATATTTTTTTTTTTTTATTTAACAAGTGAAGTTCATAAATTCATCTCTTTTATTCTTCATCCTTTTTTCTCTACTTACTTTAATTGTATGGCTTCTTCAGTGCCTCCCGCACACATTAAAAAAATAACCTTTAATACTCCGACGCTCGATAATTTAGTGACGTACGTAAAAATAAACATTTTGAGTTGTGAAAACGAAAATAATTTTAGGGTTTGATGCAAAAAGAGGTTGAAAACGTCAAAATTATGAATATGTTTATTGTGTGTATATTCTGTTGCGAAGGATAGGAATTCGAGGGAAAGAAAAATCATAATAAGAACTACAATCATAAATATCATTCTTCAAATTGAGAAGAACTTTAATTTGTTAGTAAACTAAAAAAAAACTTGTATTCTTTAAAAAGATATGATTGTTGGATATTAAATGAATAAGTTTTTATCCCTACGACTGTATTTACACAAGGCCATTAATTATTATGAGATGATATAGTCAGGCTTAAGAGGGTATATCCAATATGAAGACTTGTTGGAAACTCCTTTAAGTTGTGAAAGTAAGTCTTTTACAAGTTAATTTGTTAATAAAAGTTATCTCAGTTTTTAACAGTGTTTGAAAAAAAAAATTGAATAAAAGTAGCAGTGACAATGAAAATTTACTAAATACTCTACAAAAAAAAAAACATCAAAAACTTGGAGCGATATTTTTACTAATAAAATATAACGAGTAGCTGAGGTGACTATTTTGTACTAAAGTAATTCTTTTTTCGACTGTAGTGAAATAAGCTCTTCGAACGAATTTTCAAAGACCTATTGTGATTTCGTTTATTCACAGCAGAAAATTTCTTTCAGCTGGCACTTCAAGTAAAAAAAAGGAATAGTAAATAAATTGCTCGAAATTGTAGCATTTTAAACAAGCCTTTTCAAAAACTTTCCTACAAACTTACTTTTTATCAAGACCTTAAAAGAAAAAGTTTTACCTTGATAATAAGCTGCCAAGTGCACGGCTTAAAAAAACTGAACTGGCAACTTGCTTTATTTTTTTATTTTCTTGCGAGAACAATAAAGCAAGTTATTTTTTGTTTTTATTTGGTTTTTTTCTTAACCTTCTTACAACTACAATTCGTCCCCTTAATAATTTCGAGATAATGGAGTGTAAAATTTTTGTGTTATTAGACATCTGGGAAAACAGTTATATTTCAGAAAATAATCGATGTTTTTAAGTTGTGGTCATTTCAATATGTGGTGGAATAATCAGGCTACTCTTCGATGATATTTCATTTAGAAGTGCTTTAATTGCAAATAAATTTGATTCAAAGTACCATGATGTCACTTAGGCTTTTTTATTTGTTTTATAATATGTATGAAAATCATTATACACTATTTTATTTTGTATGGTATACACTATTTTATTTGAATCTTTTACACCATTTATCACGAAAGACTTTTAAATTGTCGGACGAGTGTTCATGCAGTAAAACAAAGTATTCGTGCTTAACAATCCATTTTATATTCATAATTCACAGTAATTTTTTGGTAGTTTCGTAGTTAATTGTTTTGCAATACAATTTTTACACAGTTTTAATAAATAAATAAAAAAAAACATGAATAAAAGGGAATATTAATCTACGGAAATATCCTCCTCCAAATCAGGCTCATCCAAGCAATTTTTATTTCCCTCGGGTTGAAGATTAAGATAGAAATAATGAAATTCTTTGGGAATGACATTTTGATACACAGTCCAAGATAATTGTACTTTAAGAAAGATATGGTAAACTGTTCTTGAATTTAGAGCACAAATTTCGGGTGTCACAGTTATAAGTAGTTGATTTCTTCCTTGTCAATTGTTTGCCAATCGGAGTCTCAATTTTCTTTGTAGAGCAGCAAATTAAGATTAACTTTATTCACTTTAATTTGCTTAATCTTCTTCGTCACACTTATTATCGTTTCACAGTAAATACTCACCATGACTTGATAGATCCATTGTTTTACAATGTTTTTACAATAACCCACTAGCAAAAGCACAATTGCCCCGTCGATATCTTCTCTCAGAAAATGCTACAATCAGGGTTTAAAAAACTACAGTCAAAATGAAAAAATTGCTTTTTCTTCCACTTTTTGATTTTTCATTGAACAAAAATAAACCGTTGCTTTTACTTCTGATTCATTAAATGAAAACAGTCGCAGTGAAGGCAAAAGCAAAAAACGAAATGTTGTACACAACAAAGAACATCGGCAATCGTCATATTAGAAAGTGTTTGGTTTGACAGATTGAAACTTTTAATAAATCCCGAAGTTAACGAAGATGGGACGTTGTGTTCATTGTATATATATGAAAGCGATGATGTTATTTACAGTTTTATTTAATTTCAAAAAATTAAAAAGATTTGTTAAGCTTAAAAATAATAAATATGTACTTATGTACATATTTATGTTTTTATGAACGCATGTATTATTAAAAAAAAATATGGAAAATTAAAACACAAACACAACGTCCCATCTTCGATAACTACGGGATTTTTTAAAAGTTTTGGTCTGTCAAACCAAACACTTCCGAACATGTCGACTGCCGATGTTCTTTGTCGTGTACAACATTTCGTGTTTTGCTTTTGCCTTCACTGCGACTGTGTTCATTTAATGAATCAGAAGTAAAGCCAACAGTTTATTTTTGTCCACACACAGAAAAAAATCATGGTAAAATCGTCGAAAACAAGGTTGATTTTACCGTTTTCGGTGGTGATTTTGCTTCATTGTTACTTCATGTTAATTTAACATGGTTTCACAATAACTTGCGAACAACTTTTTTTCCTTTTAAAATAACTATAATTCATGTTAATTTAACATTGCAGTAAAGTTAGAGCAAAATGTCATTTATATTGAAATAACAATCCGAATCACGTTGAATGAAAGTTATTTCAAGTTGAAACAACATGAGTTTCATGTAGAATCGCATTGGTTTAAAACACTTACCCCTGTAACACATGTTTCACTTATTTAGTATTCTCCTTTGTTAACAGAAGCATCAGCAGAATGGTCCGATATGGGTTTCGTCATCATTCTACTTTAAAAACTTGATGTATCTAACTAAACAATTTTAATTAAAAGAATACGGGAATTGTTTTCTTTTTATAACATATTTTAAACATGAAAATAAAAAAATGTACATACTTTAGTGTTTATGCATGTTAATTTAACAAGATAAACTTTTGATTTTAATATAAAACAGGTTTTTATGGATTCAATATTGAACAATATTATTTTAAAAGTGAATAATATTAAATAAACGGGATTAAAGGTTATTTTAATATTTTTAATTTAAAATTAATATGATATAATGATAAATTTAAATAAAGGGCATACTTTTGCTGAAATTTACTATGATTCTCAATCAACATTTCGCCATGTTAATTTAACATTGGTATATTTTTCTGTGTGCAATGACAAATGAAGATGTCGAAGTTACAGCATAATCTAATGACTTTTACTATCTCAACTGCAGCTTTTTAAACGCTGGCTACAATCTATCAAAGAGCTGACATTAACAGTGTAAACAGATTTTAAGCTATTGTTTACGTCAACCGTAAAACACACAGAGAAATTTTGTATGATATATAAAATGTGTATAAGTGTCATATGGATTGACTCCAAATATTATATTGTTAAAAAATTGTGTGTTTCAATATACTTAATTTTTCAATTTTATTTTGTTATGAAATAATAAAAATAGTGAATAATAAACGCATTTGTGTATGCTTTTTATACACTATTTTTCTTTGAAATTATATTCAGAGTAACAAATAACACTACGTGACAAAATTTCAACAAAGTCGTGACCAAATGAATTTGACAGCTTTATGTAAAATTTTCCGCTGATTCCGAATATAAAGTCAGAATTGTCAAAAGTAGAACAGTTTTTAAGATATTCCAAAATAACCGTTATTTGTGTTTTTAAAAAAGATGATGTGACTGAAATGCAAATATCTTAAAAAATTTTAGACGGATTATGTATTTTTTTTATTTTTGTGAAAGGTTATAAAATTTTTAAAATAACTATGGATTGCTTGTGAATATTGGTCAAGCAATTACAGAGTTACCGGGGACAAAAGTTCAAACTTCATTGAAAATTGTATGATTTTGTTCAATTTTGCTCTTTTCAAGTTATTTTTTTTAAACCAATGATTTAAAAATCCTAATGTTTTATTGCATGCGACATTAGTTTATTTTAATATGAACATTTTGCTCCCAACAAGACATAGATTGGTACAAAAAGTAAGATAGCTACAGAAGATTTAGTAAATTAACCCACATAGAAATTCAATAGTTTGAAGCAATTTTTAATATTTATTGTTACTAAAAATTTAGCTTTGTATATTTATTTGTTGTGGGTAAATTCAATTAATCTTCTGTAACTTTGTCATTTTTGCACCGATCTGGATCCTATTGGGCACAAAATGTTCGTATTGAAATAGGCTAAAATTTTATTTTTTGGATATTTGCATATCAGTCACATTATCTTTTTTAAAAACACAAATAACGGTTATTATGGAATATCTCAAAAGCTGTTCTACTTTTGACAATTCTGATTTCATATTCGGATTCAGCAGAAAATTTTACACAATTCATTTGGTCGAAAAATTGTCACGTAGTGCTATTAAAACACCATACTTGCATTTACACAATTATTAATGAAAAATTTCAAACACGCAATTATACGCTAATATTTCAATTGATCTTTTGACCCACTTTGTGGAAGTAGAATTTCACCAAATTTTGACCACATTTAGAATCACACATGAATCACATATGCAATAAAAAATTAATGGTGTACATGCGTATACACTGTTGTTTTATTGAGGGGACGAATTAATGTTTGGAGAATTCCAACCAATTGTAGTGGGGAATGTAAAAAAAGATAATCTCACTGTTTATTGTTGTTGTTTTTGTTTAAGCTTTGATATACTGGTGCTTATAAGTCTTATTCGCTTAACAGTTTTATTTGTTTAATATCATCAGGAAACTTCATCCATAAAGATTTAAGAAAAACTAAAGATATTAAACCAAATAAAACTGTTAAGCGTATACAAATCATAAGCAACAGTTCTACTTGTAACAATATCAAAGTTTAAACAAAAACATCAACAATAAACAGTGGGGAATGTAAGAAGAGATAAACTCACTGTTTATTGTTGATGTTTTTGTTTAAACTTTGATATTGTTACAAGTAGAACTGTTGCTTATTACTCCTAAACGCTTAACAGTTATATTTGGATTAGTATCTTTAGTTTTTTTTAAATCTTTATGGAAGAAGTTTCCTGATGATCTGGCCTATATATACAATTCATTTAAAACATTCATCAGCAAATTGTGGCATTTTAATAAAACATCTTAGGTCGAGATAAGATAGCAAAAACATTTTTAAGAAAAACTCGGCTAAAAAATCATTTTTATCAAATAATAAGATGAACCAAAATTTTAAAAACGTAAACAAACATGTTTTTTGAATGAAAATTCGTATGATTAACAGCATTTTTTTCAACTTTTAAAATTTGACTTAAGATGTTTTGTCAAAATGCCACAGAAATAATTCTTAAGTTTCATTCTTCCTGTTTAATAAAGGCCGGTACAACCAACACGCACGATGTTAATTGTTAATAAAACAAAAAATTTTTATTATTATAGAGGGACCTATTACAATTGCGTATGAAGCAAAATATCGGTCAAATGGTCGCCACGGCTTCGGTAGCATACCTCTGTCCGATGGTCCATATTTTTAATGACTTTGAAACATAATTGAGTCTTAGCGTCGTTAATGTGCCGAAGCATCTCTTACTTTAGCTCTTTTTCCCTAAGCTAATACCGCAGAGCCCTACGCTTGCCTGCAGGAGACAGACCAGAGTTTCTGGAGGGAATTGAACCCGCAACCACGGCACTGATAGACTCGCTGACTACCAGCTAGCCTACTGGGGCACTCTTGAAATGTTCTTGGATTATTAACGTACACTTTTACAATTAAATATCCCCAAAGAAAGAAGTCCAACTGTGTAAAATAACATGATCGTGGCCGCCAATTAACATTGCCACTACGTGAGATAGCACGGCCATTGAATTTCTCGCGCAGAAGAGTCATTGCTTCTTTGGCTGTGTGGGAAGTGGCGCCATCCTGATGGTACCAGGTCCATATCCTCAATTACTGGCCACAAGAAGTCCGTAATCATCTCGGCTGCTTAGCCGACCTGCTTTTTAAACTATCGCGAACAACAGCAATGTTTTCCGCAGAACGAACTGGGCGAGCTTGCACAGGAGTTTTCACATTTCCTACAGACCCGGTTTGCTGAAATTGGCGCACAATTCTCCCGATTGCGGACACAGTTTTTTTAGTTTTTTTCACCCCTAAGATAATCCCGCGTAGCTCTACTCTTGTCTGCAGGAAACCAGAGTCACTGGCAGGAATCGAACCCGCAACCCTCGCACTGATAGACTAGCTCACTACCAGCTAGCCTACACCCAGAGAAAAACATGTTTAAATATGGTCACCTCCAACCAAACTATTTTTAAATAAAATTTTAAACATATTATGTTTCATATAACCATATTATTGTCAGCGGTAACGATATTATTGTTAAATTAGGACTCCATCAAAAAGCCCCAACCACATTATGATCAACTATAACTAAAATTTGTTAAACACTTACATGGTTGGTTTTGAAAAAGAGGAAAATACTATTGTAAATTTAAAAACAAATTATTACATATTTTACCATAACATTTTTAGAGGCAACCATAATATGGTGGTGGGTTTTTGATGGAGGACCAATTTAACCATAATATGGTTGCCGCTGACAATTTTATGGTTATATTAACCATGTTTAAAATTTTCTTTAAAAATAGTTTGGTTGGAAGTGACCATATTTAAACATGTTTTTTCTCTACGTGTACTGGGGCACGATATTATGGTCGATTATGCTGACCAAGAAAATTACGAAGTGCACGAAATGCATTTTGATTTGAACGCCCATTTTCGTAAAAGGCTTCAGCAATCTTAACGTGTACCTCTCCATGGTAGAATTTGTCAAACATTGAAACAAAAAAATGTCGAATTAAGCTGGGCAAAAAACTTAACGTTAAAATGTGTTATTTACTGGCGTTCATTCCCAGATAAATTATGTGAATGAATTTATTGGGGAATTTAACGATTCTTGTGAATGGTTAAAATTTTCTAAAATTCATTTCTATTACATACGACGGAATGGGGATCTGGTGCTAATAAAAGACACTCGAAGCCAGTCAGGATACTTAGACTTTTTTTTATGATTATGCTTTTAATTCATGTTTGGGACTATTTCCTAATGAAAATTTTTGATAAAGCAGCCCGATAATGCTCCATGCCACAAAGCATGACTACCATCAACGTTTTTAAATAGAGTTGGGCAAACTGTTCTTCCATGCTCTTAAAGAAAATGTGTGGGCCTCCTGATGAGACCTGAAAGAGTATACATCGAAAAACAAAAATATACCGTTTTATCGCAAATGTGACGTCACACATTAAAACGAAAACACGATGCAAATGAAAGTCTTCTAGCTTTAATTCTTGCATCTGTTAAAACATTTATGAATTTCTGCCAAGTTCTTTTCTCCACATTTTCCAAACGGTGGACAGGAAGAGACCGAGTCGCTAAGATTGATTTTGGTTCGATAAATTCGAATCCTCGGTCACACTCATCTCGTTTTGAATAAATATTATCTAAAAGAGTTAATGTGTTCATGAATCGTTCCATAGTATGTATTGCGTATTAGCTGCTATTATGCGCACCGTGAACTTGATGATGTGCTTTATAAGTTTCGCAAACGGACCGTCATTTTTTTTTAAAAATGTCCATGATTTATAAACGTTGTTCTGTTGTGAGTCTTTGCATGGTGATTTGCCAGTGTATACTGAAAAAAAGTCAAAAACACTTCATTAGTTTGACAGCTAGTTTTACGGTTATCCCAATCGGAAGTTCTATACGCCTAAAAAGCACCCGTTATTAATTTAGATCATTTAAAGGAATTCCACATGCTATAGGAATTAATTCTTCTGAAAAATAAAGCTATTGAAAATAATAGTGCATTTACACCTACACCATAAACAGGTTATAAGTTGTTTATGATGATTAACTAGTTTGAGAAACTTGTTTATCCATGCAAATTATAAACACGTTTGTAACTAGCTTTTGAGATAAACTAGTTACAAACAACCAGTTTTTGTTAATGCAACTCTGTTTTTTCAAATTTTGTTCTGGCAACGCTACTGATATTTGACATTTAATTAAAAAAAAATTTACTTTTGTCTGTAAAAAAGCCAAAAGAATAGTAAGAAAAATAAATATTTTCTTTTAGATGGACAACGGAAATAAAAGGTTTGTTTATATGTTCGTATGTATGTGCATCAACGTTTTTTTTATTATTGGGGTTAAGAACTTGTCAAAGATAAACAACTTAACTGTCAAAAATGCTGATGTAAACGGTATAGTTTATAAAATTAGTTTACGATCATTAACTAGTTTAAAAATTACAAGTGTAAATGCACTATAAGCAAATCTAAATTTATGCATTTTCTATTTGCAATATTTAATTTAATTTCTTAAAAATCATTTAAGGAATTTCTTCTTTCGAACCTGTGCATCTTTTCCCAAATTCGAAATAATTAACGTTTTCTTCAAAACACTAAGATCTTAATTTTAAGCATTATGTTAATGGCCATTTCTATTATAATTATTTGACTGTAGACCATTTACCGTGAGTTGGTCACATGTAGTTTTATAAAAAAAACTCATACCGGTTTTTCTTAATAAAATTCTTAAACAAACACATTCGTGTCAAGTGTCTTTAAACATTATTAGTTTATAAAAAAAGTAAACAAACTGTCTAAAGTAGAGTTAGTTCATTAACCCCGTAAAATTATATTAAACGAGAGCTAAAAGAAAACTTAATTAAAAACAAGTGTCAGGAATTTTGTCAAAGAAATAAATTCATCGTAAAACGAAAACTTAGTATTAGGTGGATAAACAATATTGAATTATAAATATACAAAATGGAAAACTATTTAATGAAAGTGTAAACGAAAGTTTACAGTCAGGTCAAAGACATGCCATACGATCACCAACGCGAACGTATGAGTGATGCTGCAGTGCAATACCTAAGTAAATCATACGCCGCTTTGTACACAAGTTCATTTATTTACATTTTGAATTTGTGTGTGTTTCAAATGTACATAAAACTTA
This sequence comes from Pollenia griseotomentosa, assembly GCA_963931875.1. Taxonomy (NCBI): domain Eukaryota; kingdom Metazoa; phylum Arthropoda; class Insecta; order Diptera; family Polleniidae; genus Pollenia; species Pollenia griseotomentosa. The sequence goes on along the minus strand of OZ007562.1, from coordinate 167,621,816 downwards.
TAAAATACACGCCATAAAAATAATATACACAAGTTAAGTTTTAGTAGTGAATTCTTGTTATGTATAATAAGTGTAATAACATTATTTTGATCACTTTGTGTTTGAGCACTTACCTCAAAATTTACCCATTATTCAGACTGCCTACAGTGGTATCTATATTCGAACAAGCCATCATCGAAACGTTCAACGTGGCAATAAGGGTTTACAAGTTAGAATTTCAGTGGCTCTGTAAAAAACGTTATCATTAAGTTTCCTAAAGCGATTTAGGAGTTACATTGCTTTGCCCAATATTATTGCATACCAACTTATCGCGAATTAAACATTTAGAATTATAACGATTTTTCAATTAAGTTTTTTTTTTTTTTTTTTTTTTTTATTTCCTAATCTAATCCCGCGAAGCTCTACGCTTGTCTGCAGGAAAGAAACCAGAGTCTCTGGCGGGAATCGAACCCGCAACCTCGGCGCTGATAGACTAGCTCGCTACCAGCTAGCCTACCGAGGCAATAAGTGCCATTATGCAAATATTAAAATCAGCCGTAACAAAAACTACTGCTGGCATCATTTTACCTTTGTGCCGAAAGCAACAAAATGTCGGCCTTATCATCGGGAAAACTAAAAGCAAGCCAGCCTTTATGGACTTGACAAATCGACCCTTTTTGGGAGAAACCCCCTTAAATCATAAAAGTTTCGTAACTCTTCATACAGCAAACAAAAACAAATATTAGCTGCGTTCAAAGTAAACGAACGCACATATTATTTGTGAATTAAAATACAAAATTTTAATAACGTCCAGTGTGGCCATATCCAAAAATATTTTACAGCTAAATCGGCTTTAAAATAATGCTAAAAAATGCTAACAAAAATCTTAAACTGCCAAAAAATAATGCTAAAATTTAAATTGTATTATTTTTTGTTATTTTAGTTAATATACCTTTATATGGGCATTTCCTAGAGTCACGAACGTACGTTCGTACGTTTTTGCTGTACAAATAATATAGAAAACAAAACTTTTCCTAGTTATAAACATAAACATGTGGTCACGAACGTACGCAAAATAGAAGTCTACTTTGGCTGACAGTAGTGAAATGTAAAAATATGCGTAATGGAACGGAATATTCAAAAGTGATTAGTTTATTTTAAAAGTGTATTAATGTAGGTCTCTGTAGCCCGTTTCTGTATATCTCACATCGTAAAACTCTTCGCATGAAACGTGTGAATTGCAACGAAAATAGTGTGAAATGAAACAAAAAATGGTTTTTCCCACACAAGTGTTTCTGTATCTTTTTTTTGCGAGAATTATCTGTCATTTAAATAATTTTCCAGCAATTATTGGAAGGATGCGAGAAAAAGTGTTTCTATAACAATATTTTGCGAAAAGTTTCTTTCAAGAACTGTCAAAATAAGTCACATTTGAAATTGGTGGCGAGAAAAACAAAATATAGATATTTTGAATTTAAAATATGTTTATATACTATTTTTTTAAATAAATAAAAAAATAGAAGGAATATAAATGATAAATGCATAATTTATATGATGAAAATAAACAAAAAACAATTGTTATATTTTGTTAGTTTAAATTTTTTTTAGCTTTTTCTTGTTTTGGTTTTAATCAGTGTTGCCAGATAAATTTGTGTCAAAATCGTCAATTTCCTGAGAAAAAAATAAAAAAGATCGTCTTTTTTGTTTTAAAAATCGTGCAATTTAAAATCAATTTTAAACAAATTTGTTTCGACTTTTATTAAAAAATAATCAAACAAAAACATAGTTAAAGTTCATGGGTATTTAATAATTATTATTTAATAATTGAGATATAAATCTTGAATTTACCTATTCCTATAATCTTTTTCTTTTTTACCTGAAATAGACTTAGTAGAATACCTTGTAGTTAAAATTAAAAAAATCGGTTCATAAATAAACGGGTTAAAGACCCAGTAAAATCTTCGCCTACAAAATAATATGTTAAGTAATCAGAAACACATAAAAGCACTACATACAATTCTACTGAAAAACTAATGAATTTTACAAGGGTTGTGCCAAAAAGAACAAATTCAAAAGTAAGTCATTTGTTTTATCTTAATACATCCAGAAAAAAGTAGTTATCGAAGTTCTTATGGAAGAAAACTACTTAATAACGAGTGAAAGAAGCTATCCATTTTGAAAAAGTTTTTACTGGGAGACAAACAAATTTCTTTCTTGCCGGAATAATGGTTTTGGCACAAAAGTGTACATATAAGATAAGAATATCAAATATCAATCATATTTTGTATATGTATATAAAAAGTATTAAATGTTCAAAATAAGCCAAGTCGGTCCATTACTTTCCCTCGAAATTTTGCTTTTGCCGATACATTTTTTAGGGAAGAAACAAACAATTTTCGAGGACAATTTTCACAATAGGGATACATATAAAAATTTATGCAGCCTTGTTTCTAAAGATATCTTTTTTTCTAATAAACAAACATATAAAAATATTTACAATTATCTTATTTGGAAGACTAAGGGGCTTATAGTGTAAAACGCAACGCCAACAATTTCTTTAAAAGCAAAAATAAAATCAAAAATATTTTATAAATTTGTTTTTGCTTTCTACAGACATTCATATTATTTTTTTTTTCAATTTTCAACGCCACAAAATAGAAGTGTTTGAAATTTAAAAATTCAAGATGAATTTCTATAGAAAGTAACAACAAAATTATAAAATATTTTTGATTTTGTTTTTGCTTTCGTCACTTTTTTAGAAAAAATCATCAAAACGTCACTTTGTTAATATCGGAACAAAAAATCGTCAAGATGACGATAACTCGTCAAATCTGGCAGCCCTGTTTTTATTATATTTATTTCTTTTGTTGACGTTTCGCTTTTATTTGACACTTAAGTACTGGAAATATTCCAGTGTAAACAGAATTTGTTGTGTCTGTTTTCGCATTCAAATACAGAAACACTTTTATCTCATAAATCGAGAAACGATGGAATTTTTTGTTTCACACTTCATGCAAGAAATTTTACGATGCGAGAAATACAGAAACGAGCTACTGGATACAATAAAATATCTCTATTGGCTTTTGTTTAATTGGCTTATGTACCGGTCGCAAACGTACGATTTTTCCATAAGTTTTTTTTTGTTATTATCACCATGCATTTTCTTATAAATCTAAAATTTCCGTAACAAAAAACTTAATACTCAATTTACAATTGATTGTAATGAAGAGATAATGAAGAAATAGTGCAAACATAACATATTTTTTGCATGCAAAATAGTTATATAAAAATGGTAGCTTAAAAAGAAAATTTAAAATTTTCGAGTTTCCAGCGCAATTTCCTCAAGTAAAACAGCTGAGATATGCTATGAAACCTTTACAACATAGACTTTTTTATAATAATAAACAATAAAAGACGATGATTATCAACATTTTAAATGTTCATTCTGGTTTACCTTTCTGAGGAAATACCCATATATGATTTATTTTACATAATTCTTCCTTATAAACTTACATCATATCAATAGAACAAACTGATTAAAATAAATAAAATATTTAGTAAACATTAAAAATCTTAAAAATATAAAAGAAAAAATCAAAGGAACTTGACCTATAAATGGCTTTTATTTAGTATTTCAATAAAATTTATAACATATTTAATAAAAAATTTTATTTTATAAATTAAATACGTCATCAAAATTAATATTATGCTTCAACTTCTGAAGAATCGATCGAGATATCATTATAATATATGTCCTTATCGCATTTTTATGTGAGATCGTAAATTTTTTTAAAAGTATGGCAAAATTTTAAACCACACTTAATATAAAGTAGCGAATTCAAAGTCTTTAACGTCAGTCTATTTCGAATTTTCATTTTCAAGAGATTTATACAACTAAAAACCTATTTTAACTTCCGCGTTGCTAAATGGCAAAACCCAGAACTTTATTGCAAAAGAAGCTAATTCACTGAATGGATTTTCATTTAATGCATTTTTATATCCATATACATTTATCCAGAAATCAACTGTTGAGTTCTTATATAACAATTCATATGAATTTAGTTTCTGCCACTGATGTTCCAAAGTTGTAATTTCTTCTACAGTGAAATCTATTATTTCTTCTTTAAAATGATCGATTAAGTTGCATTTATTAGCTTTTAAACTGTTTTCTACACAATAAAAGTTAGTATTTGTTAAATTATTAAAACTTTTTGGCAATCGTTGTCTAAGTTGACATATTAATTGAGCTATAAAATCTCGGCATGGAATTCGTATTTGTTTTTCTATTTCAAAAGTTATGGTATCACTTTTCGTTTCCAAAAATTTTTCAAAATCGTTATTGGAAAAAATCAGCTTAACATGAATTTAATGGATCAAACTGATCAAATTTTAAAACAATTTGATATGAAAGATCTTTTAAAAGATTGTACAGTTTCTATAGCAAAAGAGTAGGGTTTTGTATGTGCATTCAACGGGCCTTTGTTCCTACTAGGAACCACAGGACATAATATATATAAAGATATATATTCAACAAAAAAGTGTGGTAGATTTTCAAAAACATATTACTTGAATATTCTTAAATTAAATAATGCTAAAAAATGCTAAATATTTAGTTGAAAAATGCTAAAAAAAATGCTAACTGCTAAATGAAAAATTTGCAGCAAAATCAGACAAAAAAATGCTAAATCTAGCTGCAAAAATGCCAAAATGGCCACGCTGATAACGTCATATAATTTATAACAACGATTTAAACTTTTTGAGCATTCGAAATGCGTCAGCCTTCTGGAAACACATGGCAATTTTTTCAGTCGAGTTCAAATTGGTCAAATTGACTGTCATTGGTGTATTATGCCCGCCCGGGGATAATATTAATAGATCTGCTATGGTTCTAAGCTCCAAAGGAGTTAATACCCAATTTTCAGGGAGAGAAATTATTCAAATACCATGATGGCAATGACCTTAAGAAAGTTGCTTTCGGTACTGCAGTACACTTCGCAGGAAAATCTTTTTGAATAGATCGCTTGGTCGTTATATTTTATTAAAAATGAATTGGCAATAGAATTTTCATGTTTAAAAAAACGCTTGCCGCTCTTGATTAGGTAGCTCAATTAGACACCTGCACAATTCCATATGAAAACACATTTAAATCATTGAAAATTTTTTAAACTTTTCAATCACTATAGTAGTGTCGCTGTCAAAAACAAATACTGTTTAAACGTGTAGAAGCAAAACACAAATGCTTCACTCAAGTGAAAGTCAAATGAGAAGCTGGTATATAAAATACTTTCAAAAATTAATAACAGAATGAAAAATACACGAAACAATGAAATGGGAATTTAAAATATATACGTCCGTCCTTTGTTTTTAAATATAAGTTTGGCATACATATAAATATTAGGGATATAACCAATTTTTTGGCATAGTACCATGAGGTCAACCCTGCCCTAGTAACCACGAAAATTATATTCTTTTGTAATTTTTCTCAAAAAAGTTCACGCACCAATTGGTTTTTCTAAACCAATGCAATATTGAATATTCATAATTTTATACGGTGTTTTTTTTATTCATTTTTAATTTTTTTTCGTTAAAAAAGGTTAAAAATACGTTTTGGTTTGCGGAAAAATCTGTTACCATCTCTAAATATTAATGGAATTTCATACTTGAGCTATTTTTTGTTTTAAATAAACATATTATTAATTTTTCTTAACCAAAAATAATATTAAAAATTTTCTTAACTACATCGCGGTTGATGTGTGAACTTATTTGACCTTAGCGAAAAAATAAATATACGTTCCCTTATAGTTTTTTATGCTCTAGCATATCCCTCACACACACTTATTAAATATTTGATCAAATAAGCGTAACCCATACTTTTGTTAATAGTAAGTGAGATTTAAAATGGTCATAATATTACAAAATAAACTAATTATACTACTAGACATAGCAAAAAACAGTTTTTTGTAAGATGTGGTATTTCAATCAAAATAAATATTGATATTAAGCGAAAAGATTTTTTAGTTTGATTGTTGGTCCCGTTTTTTCGTCAAATATTTGATAAGTCTGACCATAGCTTAAGAAACATTTTGTATGTTAATTTCTTTGATAATTATACAACAACAATTCTTTGCCAAAATAATTTTTTACAAAAACAATTCCTTGTATACGTATTCCATATGCGATACACATGTAAACATCACAAATTCTCGCAGTTTGCACGAGGACATTTCCAAATACTAGGAGTATAGGTTAACATTTTTGACTGTATTAAAAGGGTTTGAAATAAACAAGGAATGTCTGGAGTATATTGTACCTTCATAACACTTTTAAAATTGTGTGACGAACAGTACCGCACAGCATTTGTCATTTGTGGTTGTACACAAACGTTTTGTACAAACATTTGATTTTTGTTGTGTGTTTGATTTTCAAGAACATTTATGCAGGCCTGTAATAAGTATTATTTCATGTATGAACGAATTCTATTCTAATTCGAGGAGATACTGAATGTGTATCAGAGGTTTGCGTGTCAACAATGTTTTCAGTTTCCAAGCGTCATTTAACAAATTTTGTTTCTCATTAAACACGTCCACGATATGAGTGTGAAACGAGCAGAGAGCATCAGCATCCATATTTGTCAAAAATTAATAAAAAAAAAACTCGAAAGATTAAGATACAGGGACATTATGCATACTGCTGAATTTTTTGTTAAAAACACAATGCCATGGCATTTATCAACTTTACTTTTACGTAATAATAATTGAGTTCGAAGACGATTATCATCGATTCAGAGTGTTTTTATAAGGACTTCTGAAACCAGTGTCACATTTTGAACACAACTTCCATAACATGAAGACATATTAAGCAAATATTTGACAAGCAAATAAAAAACAAATTGCAAAAAACACATGATATGTTTAAGCAAAACGAGCATAAAACAATCCGACATCGTAACGACATCGTGTTAAGCTTGAAAATGCTAAAATCAAGACGTTGATCTTAATTTAAATCGATAATTTTCATTAATAACTGATTTTCAATTGTTAAATATTTAGGGAATTCAAACGGTACTCATAAAGTCATATGTGTTAAAATAATATTTTTAAAAGTATTTTTCTCTTCATTTCACGCTTTATTTTTTAGCAATGTCATATTAAGTTTAATGCAATTCTTTACGTCTCAAATAATTTCGATTCTAAAATTCTGCTTGCATAGCCTAACTTTATACTAAAAAAATTTTTTGGGTGTATGTTTCAAAAATTGTATAAGTGGCTGAATATTATTAAAAACTTTTTTGTAGCTTTGCCAAATAAAGGAAAATTAAATTGTTAACTACACACTTATATATGTATGTACATATCGTTCATTTACTTTAAAAATGTCATAACTTAGAAAATGGCCGAATTAATCAATTTATTTGAATAATTTATGTTTAAAATACGTTTTCCATGTCAAATAAAAATAAAATAAGATGAAAAATTACACTGCGGAACAGTAATTTTGCGGCCTGGAACTTAATTGCAAATTTTTACAAATTTGAGGTCGCTGATTTCAAATCAAATCTTCATTTTTCTCTATCAGCTCGACTTTTCGATTAATACCGTTATTTCCAAAATTAAGGCACTCACTACATTTATTGGAAAAACTTGAAAAGATTCACCAGTTAAACAGTTAAAAAACTTAAACGATATCTCTGATACTACTGGGCAAATTTAAAAACAATGTAAGCACAGCTTAAAGGTAATATTGTTTTCGAGTTTCGGATTTTTTTAACTGAATATGGTGAATCGTTTTACAGTTATTGCAATATATTTAGTGAAAGTGCCTTAATTTTGGATATAAGCTGATAGAGAAAAATTGAAATTAGATTTGACTGCAAAATAAAACAAAACAAAAACACAACGTCCCACCTTCGTTATCTACGGGATTTTTTAACAGTTCCATGGCCATTTTCTTATTAGGCTATTATCTTTTTCCCCAACGAAAAACTGCCCATTAAAGAAAATTGGTTTTCTCAATGTCTCATTTGCTTCTATTTTGTCGCAATGATTACCGGCACTCATCTGTCAATTATTTATTTGACGTACAGATAAACTCAATCAGCTGACTCCCAACTTTTACATATATTTTGAGTGGTGTTGCCAACTTAAACCAATGGTTTTTTGTCGGTATATTGAGAAACCCAAAATCAGGGTTTAAAAAGCTGCAGTCAATATCAACAAATTGCTTTTTCTTCCACTTTCTGATTTTACATTAAGCTGGGATCACACGATTGCCGCAATGCACCAATTTTCATACTTTTTAATACCCCAATCGTGTGACTGCACAACCAATTGGCTCATGTACCAATCAAGGACAATATTTTGCTTACTTTTACCAATCAAATACAACCCTGGTGCGGCAATCGTGTGACTGTTTGCTATGCAACCGCGCGGCAATAAAAATAACAAAAATGCACCAATATTTATTGTGTTCTTGTGCGGCAATCAAACAACACAATACGCACCAATATTTGCCTTTTTTTAATAAATTTACTTTTTGTGTTTCTTTTAGTAGGTAATGAAGATAAATATTTATTTATTTATTATGCATTTTAATTATTGCTATTAACAAAATATGTATGTATGCTCATAGGCATATTTAGCTGTTCAGTGCGAATATTTTTATTTAAGGTATTTCTATGCGAACCTTAACATACGAAATTGTGAACAGACTTAATTTTTGGAATTTCTTAAAAAATTGAAATAAAACTATTCAACAAAAATTTGTTTAAGTACATACATACATATATGATACATATTTAATTTTAATTTAATTAACAAAACAACAAGAACTTTCAAACAAATAAAAAAGCTACCACAACAGCTGTTTTCGCAGTTGTCAAGTAAGAACAATCGTGTGACTGTGCTGCGGCAATTGTTGTAAACATTTCGCTTTGTACCAACTAGCGGCAATTAAATTTGTTTAAAACAGGGCAATCGTGTGATTTCAGAATATTTTATTGGTCCAATTTCATTATTGTGCGTCAATAAAGCACAATAAAAATTGTGTCATATTGGTGCATTTGCGGCAATCGTGTGATCCCAGCTTTAGACAAAAATAAACCGTTGCGTTTACTTCTGATTCATTAAATGAAAACAGTCGTAGTACAGGCAAAAGCAAAAAATGAAAAGTTGTACACAACAAAGAACATCGGCAAACGACATGTTCGAAAGTGTTTGGTTTGACAGACTGAAACTTTTAATAAATCCCGAAGTTAACGTAGATGGGACGTTGTGTTCATTGTAAGTATATGAAAGCGATAATGTTATTTAAACTTTTATTTCATTTCAAAAAATAAAAAAGATTTGTTAAGCTCAAAAATAAATAAATATGTATGTACATATTTATGTAATTATGTACGCATGTATTATTTAAAAAAAATATATGGAAAACAAAAACACAAACACAACGTCCCATCTTTGTTAACTACGGGATTTTTTAAAAGTTCCAGTCTGTCAACATTTCATTTTTTGCTTTTGCCTTCACTGCGACTGTTTTCATTTAATAAATCAGAAGTAAAGGCAACAGTATATTTTTGTCCAATGATAAATGAAGATGTCGAAGTTACAGCACAATCTTATGACTTTTACTGTCTCAACTGCAGCTTTTTAAACGCTGCCCAAAATCGTTAACGGACAGTTTATCGGTATAATAAATTAATGTTGACATTAAGTAACAGACAGTTTGTCGATACATTGAGAAAATGGCCATCAGTCTGTCAAACCATACACATGTCGTCTGTCGATGTTCTTTGTTGTGTACAACTTTTCGTTTTTTGCTTTTGCCTTGACTGCGACTGTTTTCATTTAATGAATCAGAAGTAAAAGCAACAGTTTATTTTTGGCCAATGGCAAAGGAAGAAGTCGAAGTTACAGCACAATCTTATGACTTTTACTATCTCAACTGCAGCTTTTTAAACACTGTGCGTCGGTAGCTTTTCTAAGTGGCTAGAGCAAATTAAAAACTTTAAACGCATTTATCTCATAATGGATATTTTTGAGTTATGTCGCTGTGTAAGTAAATAAATGAGCGATATGTATGTCTCCCTTGAGTCATAAAAGAAAAACAATTGATAAGGTTTCATCATTTGAATAAAAAAAATATAAAATTTTTTCTAAAATTAAATTAGAGTCAATGTAAATTCTTCTTTAGAATCTTAATGTGAGTTTTTGCGCCAAATTTTTATTTTTATTTTTTACACACGTAATAATTATTTTTGCATTTTTATAAACAGCAAAATATTTAAATAAATCGACGTTTAAGAATAATTTGTTTATTGTTGAGTATCAGAACAATAAAACATTTTTTTGTATTAAAACAATTTAAGGTATTTTTGTTGTTGTTTTAAGCAAATAATAACAATAAACAGAAGTATAATAAAAACGTGATTAAACTATAAAAAATTAAGTTGAAACTGAGTGCGGAGAAAGATTTTTTACAGCCCCACCACCATAGTAGAGGGGGCATTATGCGTTTGTGCTAATGTGTGTTACACATAAAAATATTGGTTTTAGTGTACCGATTTAAAAATATCCATCCCTCCGGCTAGGTGGTTAGTTGACTGGTTGTCGTCCATGCAAAGCTTGTGCGCAAAGTACAGGTTGAAATTTTAAAGATAATTTGGCATATACACATGGGGGATTTCATGTCAAGTGACCCAATTTGTAAATCGATGTCTTCCAATTTGGATGAAATTTGAAAAGACATAAGCTTTCTTTTAAGCAAAAAAAAAAATTTTAAAAAATCAAAAAATCAAAATTTTGCCAACACCAATAGGTAATAAGTTACATGGATGAGAAAGAACACCTGTATGGCCAAAATGTCAAACTTTGACCCCCTCTAACTCAGGAACTTTTTGACCGATCTTGTTGAAAATTTGTGTCTAAACTACTATCTAATAGGAGTTACCTTTGTGCAAATTTCATCCAATCCAAGGACATCGATTTAAAAATTGGGTCACATGACATGAAATCCCCCACATATTTCAAGTGCCATAGGGACGAAGACTATTGAAAATCGTGAGAATCTGTTGGTAATTTCATATGGCTCCCACACAAACATCTTACCGGAATAGTCTTTCTGCCTATATATCATCTTATTATCTTGGTATTTAGATCGAATATGGTTTTAAGATATTCCTCCTTATTCCGGTTGTCGTTGTCGTCATAAACAGTGTCGTTTTTTTGTAATAGATTAAAGTGACATACAACCTGTTCTCTTATCTTCTACAAAAAACGACACTGTCGACGAAGACAACGACAACCGGAATAAGGCTGATTATTTTGCAATATAAATCATCTTATCTAATTTTTATACCCTTCACCACAGGTGGAAAAGGGTATATATAAGTTTGTCATTCCGTTTGTAATTTCTATAATATTGATCTTAGATCCTATAAAGTATATATATTCTGGGTCCTTATGAGGAGAGAAGTTGATTTAACGATGTCCGTCTGTCCGTCTTTCGTTTGATATGTGTTTTCCGGATACTCCAGACATGATAGCGGCTAGGTTGTTATACATTTATGTCACATATAGTCCACTTTTTCTTGCTATTGAAATTCAGCCAGATCGGTCCAAAAATGGTTGAGATATGAGCAAAAAACCACGACTACCTCTAATTTTTTCCAAAAATCCCTTGTTGTTGTTGTATTTTTAATACTTTTTTCTGTATATCTGGAGAACGACAAGAGAAAAAACCTGATTTTTTCGACTGTCATATGACCTATGGTTATCCCTTATATATCAAAAGATCAGAAATCTTTAGTAAAAAATATTTTCTGAAAATTTCGGGAAAATCGGCTCAGATACAAAAAGTTATGACCAAAATTAAATTTTTTTTAAATCCCCACTTTCGGGAACCATAGGTCTTCCCGAGTCCAAGCTTTATAACCCAACTAACTGGTAAATTTATTCTTAAACACGTCGGTATATAAATCTGTCAAATCGGTTAAAAAATGGCTGAAATCCCAAAAATTACACTTTTTTATAATTAAGTTTGTTTTTATTTATTATTTGTATAATTAAGTTTGTTCAAATATATGTACGTACATATATGTACGTATATATACATATATACCTATAACCCAATTTAATGGTAATATTATTCTTAAGCACGTTGGTATATAAATCTGTCAAATAGGTTAAAAATGGTTAAGTTATGAGCAAAATACTCAAAAAAGGACTAAAAAACATTAAATTTTTATAAAAACTAAAATTTTCATACGTTTAAGATATCAAAATATCGGAAATCTTTAAAAGAACATATTTGCTGAAAAACTCGGAAAATCGGTAAAAAAAAGTAATGTCAAAAATATAGTTTTTTTTTTAAATACCTATTTTTGGGAACCATAGAACTTCTCGACTCCAAGTTTTATCACCAAAGTAAATGGTAATTTTATTTTTTAAGATGTAGGTGTAAAAATGTGTCAAATCGGTAACAAAATGGCCGAGTTATGACCAAGTACTGAAATTCGATCAAAACTGAACTTGCTATATATTAATTAAACTTTTAATATAAGTATTTAATACCACGCAAACATGTGCAAATAATTAAATAAAACTAAACGATATATATAATATAAATATACATGTACATATATTTTGATAAATATATAAACTTCTGTTCTTTCCAAACCATGGTGAAGGGTATATAAGATTAGGCATAGCCGAATATAGCACTCTTCTTGTTTTTAAATCGGTTCATATTTGATCATAGCTTACATACAAACATCACTCCCGAAAATGGTATGTTATGCCATCATTTTCTAATAAGTGGTGATATTAATATAACTTTTATAATTGCCACTATATCATAGCAATATTTTGTACTGGTAGGTCTAGAACTGATCATAGGTCCCATATAAACCTCCACTTTAAAATCGCTTTTTAGATAAACAAATCTCATAAATATTTGGGTATCTAGAAAATATACGGCACAAACAACTTTCATATGATTTTTGACCTCACAACATAATTTTGTTTATGTGGGCCCATGATTGTCCGTGGGTCCCAGATATGGTACACCCTCGAAAAATTGTCTAAATATACTATGGTGTAGGGCATCAAATAGTCGGGCTTCTTTCTTACTTGTTTTTGTCATGAAAATTAATTTGAAAACAATAAATATTAATTCAAAAGCAAACTTAAAACAAAGTTGCTTGCCTTTTTTTTTTTTTTTGGTTAATATTTACATAGTCCCGGTTTACACTATAAAAGATTTATTTCCGAAAAAGACTGACCAATAAGGTGGCATGGGATAAATACGTTCATCAGTGTTGCCAGTGAAATTTTGAGAAAGATGCATTTTAGTTTCCAAAATAATACACTTTTTCCCAAAAAGATACGTTTCGAAAAAAATTTGAAAATCCATTTTTAACGTTTAATATTCATTAACATAACATTTTTATTTCATATTTAAATGCATATTGTAAAGAAAATGATATCGTATAAATTCATTTTTATATTTATTTTAGTCATAAATATTAGGTACATATGTAATTTTTAAAAATACAGTAAGCAAAGTCTGTGTTCATACGGCTCTTTTCTTATTGAAAAGATTGCTACTTTATAGGCGAGAGGGGCGAGGGGAAAAGAAACGAGTACACAAATGCCTGTACTGTCTTTACGTTTTGCTTTTTCATTCGTTGTTTAATTTTGTTATTGTTTTCAATATCAAAAAAGCACACATGCAAACGCACGACTATACAAAATAAAAAACATGGCGTAAACATGACATGAATAATTTAAACGCCAATTCATGTTCAAAGAAGAAAAAGGAAGAATCTTTTCAATAAGAAAAGAGCCGTATGAACTCAGACAAACTTTAAAATTAATTACATATATGTAATTCAAATTCAAATTCATTTTTGTAAAAATTAATATACGAGTTAAGGCGTTTATACTAAGGCGATTATATCAACGTTGATATAAATTTCCTGAAAATAAAAAAAGATGTTCATATTTCCTCAGAACAACTTCGCACTACTAGTAATCATCGATTTAGGTGGATCGTATGTTGGAACCCCTTAATGTTTTTTTAACCATTATTAAAGCTGCTATCAAGACGAATTCACTAGAAGGTGGGGTCAAGTCAACATATGGTGTTTTTTTTCGGTGGCAAACTAAGTTTTGATGTAAACTAAAGCTTCGTACAGACGATGGTTGTCATTTTTCTGACAATGGTGCCATTGTCAGATGCATTAATTTAACACATTTGCCAAATGAAAATTTTGTACAATGTTCACTCAGTTGCAAGACATTTTTATTCAATTTTGTTGACAACATTGTAAGATCTTACCACCGTCTGTACGAAGCTAAACCTTTTTTACTAGCTATGTAAATTTTTGACAATCCGACCACAGAAGTGTTGTTGTGTAGTTGACCTCACCTTTTAGTCAATGCGCATTGGCTGCTATTGTAAAGGGTGTTTTTTTAAGCCCGATAGAACTTGAAATTGTAAAAAATAACACAAAAAATTTTTTAAAAAAGAAAAATTAACAAAACAATTCATTTTATATAAAAATTTTATTATTTCGTTATTTCTTAATTTTTTGTGCGACGGTAACAATTTTACGCTTACAACGTTTAAAACAAAATATTTTTTAAGATACATGTTTAAAAAATTTTTTTTAATTTTTTTATTGCATTACCGGAGTGAATTTTGAAAAAACATGAAAAAATCACATTTTTTCAAGGTTAAAGTCCTGTATCTCAGTAAATCTTTATCCGACCGACACGGTAATACCGTGACGGTATAGATATATTTAAACAGTTTTCGAGATTTTTCGAAATACCTAAAACAACTGCAGAAAAACACAATTTTCGCGTATATCTCGAAAACGCTTCTTGGAAAAAATAAATGAAAGCCATATTCGTGTTCGGCAGCACCAATTTAGCTTAGAAAGTATCTAATTTTTTGAGGTTCATTTTGTAATTGGCAGATGAGTGCTGGTTTGCACTTTGCGACAGAATAGAAAACAAATGAGACATTGAGAAAACCAAATTTCTTTAATGTGCAGATTTTCGTTGGTAAAAAAGGTAACCGCGTAATGAGAAAACGGCCCATAAAACAGAAAGTATAAAAATTCAACTAAACGAATATTTTTATACATATAAAAATGTTTAATACACAAAAGTTGTTAAATTGAAAAATCCCGGGATTCGGGATTTCCCGTTTGGCATCCCTAGTCAGAACAGAGAAAAAGTCTATTAAAAATTATATGTTACACTGAACCCTTCGAAACTTGAAGCTTTGTTTGAGCAAATTTTTCCGTGGCGCAAAAGTTGTCACCCGATGTTCTTCGACTGTAATTTTTTTTAAAAATTTTAAAAGGTTTAGTATTGCTTTTGAATTGTGTTTATTTAATGTCTAACAGCCTGCTTTTTAGATAACGAGCGCAAAATTCGTTCGTTTTACTTACATTAAAAACAAAAATAAACTTTTAAAACTTGTTTTAGTTTTAAAAGAACGAATTTCGCACTACTCTTCATCTAAAAACAGGCGGTAATTTTTTTTTTCATTTAGTAGAAAAAATGATATGGTCCTCGTCGTCGGCGCACAGTGGGTGAAAATCATTTTTACCGGCCAATAATCTGTAACTTTTGAGCCGATGCAGATAATTTTTCAATTTATTTTTTTGGTGCAAAGAAGACTTCTTGAACTTTCCTATTAATTTCATTAAAATCGGTTTAGCAGTTATTGAGAAATTTAAGGTCAACGTTGAACTTTTTATGTTTTTTAGCATTTAGTTTAAAAATGCTTTTCATTAAAAGTTATGGTATTTTTTTTATTAAAAAAGGGGAAGGGGAAGTACACTGTTTTAAGAACTTTTTAATCTACAAAAAATTACTATTTTTTCACTCCTATTGCAAACCCTTTCAATCATTTACACTGTAGAAATAATTATTTTAATGTTTGACATTCCATGAAACTGACATGGTTATGTAGACTGAAAATATCTTAAAACAGTGGACTAAAAAGCATCCCCATTAAAACGAGTTTTTAAGAGCTTATTTCTGGTTTCCCTGGCTATGACTTTTGCATCATATTGTATTACCCAAAAGTTGGCTGTGATTTTTACACTCTTATTTTTCTTTTAAATTCCCAATTTTTGTTCACTTTAGAAAATAAAGTTTGATATTTTTTTAATATCACAAATCCAAATTACTTGTGATTTAAAACTCACAATTGTGATTTCAGGGTATTTTGAAATCTACAAAAGATTGATCTTAGTTTAAAATGGATTGAAAAAAATAAGCAAGTAATTTTAAATCGGCGGCCACTTAGCTGACCGGTTTTAAATCACAATTATGCAAAAAGTTTTTTCCAGAATATTATTTATTAAAAGTTGTATTTCAAATTAGTTTTTTTATAACATTTTCCGCTACTTTTTAGAAAAAACCTTCTTTGGCTTGTAATGGGATTTTTTACAGGCTGGTACCATTGTACAGATTTATTACGAGAGTCGCTGTCGTAGTCGTTTTAAAGTTTTGTCGATATCATTTAAATTTCACGATAACGACAGTGTAAAACAAGGCCGGGTTTGTGAGATGTGGATTAAGCTTTAACTTAGTTAAATGCGGTCTGAAACTCGGATGTTTCCGCAGAAATTTGATTTTTTTTATTATTTCACTAAAGACCAACATTTTAAGCAACACGAAACCGTTCCGTTAAAATTTTGTATAGTAACTTGGTAATAGCGGGACAAATCTATTTTTAGATTAACTTAACCTAGTTTAACTGAGATCTGAAGAACCCAGCATAAATGCTTGTCGTATTTATGTCGTTTGGGACAAAAGTAATACAAATTTTTAAAACCGACTAGTTTTCGACTACCACAGCTGCGTTCATAATAAGTTTCTAGAAATCGCACTGTCAAATTTCGTAAAGATCGGTACATGATTTCCCACAGGCCCCATATAAAGCCCACTTTAGGAAAATTTTAAAACGCGTAAAACCAAAACGAATATTTTAAAAAATAAAGCATACTCCTGAAATATTCTACCTGTCGGTCGAGGGTATCAAAGATTCGGCAGAGCTCTAACTTTTTTTTAATAGTAAGTAAGTGTTTTGCCAAAAAATTAGTTTTTAGTGAAAAATAAATTTCGTGGCGAAAACGTCCGTTTTGAGTAAATAGTTATGTAGTTGTTGGTGAAAATAAACTTTTTCATGACAAAGTCAGTTTTTAGTGCAAGTGTCTGCTTTAAGTGAAAATGTCAGCTTTATTAAAAATTTAATATTTTAACAAATGATTTAATAAAAAAAAAATATGAATTCTTTTAAACATCTGCCTTAAAATATCTTCATTTTGTGCGAGTTTGCACTTAAAATAATTGAATTTTAAATTTAACGCATTAATCGAGTGCAAATAAAAGTCATCTGAGCCAAAAATAAAACATTAAGCAAGAAAAATTACAAAACTAAAATGCAAATGAAATTGTTTTACTTGGATATTAACAGTATTTATATCAAGAATATTGTACTGCATTCAAGTCTTATTTACATACATAAAAGACTTGCACACTCATAGACACAAAGGCAAAAGCCAAATTTATTGTAAAGACAAAAACAGTGGCCGATTATGAATGCTATTTACCTTATCTATAAAATTTTACTTATTTATCATAAAAAAATAATGCATACTTAAACAAGTAAGAGTGCTATATTCGGCTGTGCCGAATCTTATATACCCTTCACCATTGTGCGAGCAGAATACAGAGCAACTAGACAAAACCTAAATAATTTCTACATAAACATACATATCGTTACTTTAATATAGAAAAGCCCTAACTAACATTTTCCTTACTTTACAGGAGAAGGAAAAGACTTAATAAAAATTGTAGTATCGTAGTTGCGATTTTTTTTAAACGCAGTTTTTTATTAAATTGTTTAGAGAGTTTAATAAAAAACTGCGTTTAAAAAAAATCGCGACTACAAGACTATAATTTTTATTAAGTTTTTTCCTTCTCCTGTAAAGTAAGGAACATGTTAGTTAGGGCTTTTCTATATTAAAGTAACGATATATACAATACATAAAACTTCATTATAAATTTAATTTAAAAAGTTAAAACTAAATATTTTTTTAATCGTTTCAGAACATAAAAAAATTAAAAAAAAAATTTTCTTTTTGAAAAAAACAAGATTCAAACCAGGGACTCACAGTTTCTAACCTAAGCAAACCCCCTAGACAACTGGACCATGAAGAAACGTTTTATGAATATCATTAAAAGTAAATATGATCAGTTTACAGTTCACAACTCAACACAGTTGACACAGAAACGGACAACTGGATTTGAACTTCGGTTTTCATAAGGACCCAGAATACCCAGAACTTTATAGGGTGTAGGACCTTCGGTGAAGGGTATAAAAAACAAACTTAATTATAAAAAGAGTAATTTTTGGGATTTCAGTATTTTGGTCATAACTCTGGTATTTCTTAACCGATTTGACAGATTTATATACCGACGTGTTAAAGAAGAAATTTGCCAGTTATTTTGGTTATAAAACTTGGACTCGGGAATTTCTATGGTTCCCGAAAATGGGTATTTTTCAAAAAAAAATTAATATTTTGGTCATAACTTTTTCGTATCTGAACCGATTTTCCCGAGTTTTTCAGAAAATATTTTCTATTAAAAATTTCCGATCTTTTATATATAAGGCGTAACCATAGGTCATATGACAGTCCAAAAAATCAGGTTTTTATACAATTTTTGATATTTTTTGTACGGGAGGTACCACGCCCACTTGTTCAATCCCGCCCACATTTTGTGGGATGCTGTGTATTGATAACGTTAATGTGTGTACCTAATTTGGAAACTTCGGCTCTTGCCGTTCTCAAGATATACAGAAATAAAAAACTACAACAACAACAAGGGATTTTTGGGCAAAATCATAGGCAGTCGTGGTTTTTTGGTCATAAGTCAGCCATTTGTGGACCGATCTTGCTGAATTTCAATAGCAAGAAATGGTGGACTATATGTGACATAAATGTAAAACAACCTAGTCGCTATCATGTCTGGAGTATCCGGAAAACACATATCAAACGTAAGACGCCCTATGCTCCAATGGGAGTTAGAGGAACACATATATATATATAAACGTAAGACGGACAGACGGACGGACAGACGGACGGATATCGTTAAATCAACTTCTCTCCTCATAAGGACCCAAAATATATATACTTTACAGGGCCTAAGATCAATATTGTAGAAATTACAAACGGAATGACAAACTTATATATACCCTTTTCCACCTGTGGTGAAGGGTATAAAAAAGCATTTTATGGAATTATAAAGCAGTGTTCGAAAATAAACAGAATTTATTTAGCGTTCGGCTCACACACCTAAGAAAGATATCTATTTTTTTTAGTGTTTGTGTAGACGAGCACAACCCTTAATACCGTTCGTAACTATTTTCAAGAAAATGCCGAACATTATATAGTGTTCTGTTCTTCGTCAAAAAAACAGAACAATTGTAGTGGTACTGTAGACAAACATTATATTTTAATGTTTTATAATGTTTCTTTTTTTACATTAATAAAGAAATAAACAAACAACAAATTTTAGTAACGACCGCAGCACGAACAGCTTGTGTGTGTATTGTGTATATGTTTTGTTTGTGTAAAATTATTTTGCTGGCTTTTTGCTTTTTTTTCGTATGTGTATTTTGTTTTTGTAAAAAATGTTTGTTTTTTTTTACCAGACAAAAGGGCGCTAAGCACAACAGAAACAAACGAACATTAATGAGCTGAATGAATGAATGATTTACTACACAAACACTATTAGCGTTTGTGTTTTCCACAAATCTACCGAGCCGAATAGTATGGAGCGATATTTAGTGTTTATTTGCGAGCACTGTTATAAAGACTTTTCTAAAAGAATATTTCTTCAATACAAAACAAATGGAATGCATTTAAAAAATCCTATAAGCATGTTTGCATGTGATTGATTGAGTAGATTTAATTGTGTACCATATAGTGAGGCACAGTGGATAAAGAGAATGTAATGTTTCAAAAAAATCAAAAGTTGTATTTTTCACATATAAAGCAAAATTTTTACTCAAAAGAGACTTTTTTTGTTCTTGTCGACATTGTGGTCCAGGCAGTTATATGCATATATTTCTTTTTTAAGTTTTTTTATATTTTTATATTTTACTTTTTTTTCCTTGTTATAAAAATTTTTAAGTTTTTATCTTCAAAATAAGGTTTTTTTCGCTAAATGAAGAGTTTCCTTCCAAATCTTCTGGTAACGCTGGTTTTCGGTGTTATTGGGTTCCCGCGGGCTCCTAACGTTGAGTACGGGACCACAACTAATGCCATAGCCGTAATGATGAACAAAGAAACCAATATTCAATTGGTTTGTATGGTTATGTTGTTATGGCAAGTCACCTAAAATCAAATACAGTGTTGCGCAAAGGTTTTTTTAAGTGACTTTTAGGTAAAAAAAAATACTTTACAAAAAATTTGTTTGCCGAATTTGATTTTTTCCACATTAATTAAAAAACTACTTTAAGAGGGGCCATGAAATAACCCCCCAAAATATAAGCCCCCAAAAAATAATGAAATAACCCCCCAAATTGTGGGGCCTTATTTCATATGCAATAAACCCCCAATTTTGAAAATGAAATAAACTCCCAACGAAATGAAATAACACCCAAAACAGAAATGAAATAATACCCTAATTTTTGGGGGCTTACTTCATATAAAATAAGACCCCAGTTTCTGGAATGAAATAAGACCCCAATATGTATAATACAATTAATTGTACAGTTTTGGTTTAAAGAATCATGCGATAGATAGCATGGTTGAGACTTCGGCCGAGCGCAAGGATTTTCTCCTCTATGAAATGCCAATCTTCGGCTTCGATAACTGAAGCTCTTCTGAATAGGCGGCCTTTGGCCGGGTGCAAGGATTTTCTCCTCTACGGTATAACAAAAACTGGCTTCGCTAACTAAATCCTCTCTGCACAGCCGGCCTTCGGCCGGGCGTAAGGATTTTCTGCTCTACGGTATAACAAACACTGGCTTCGCTTACTAAATCTCCTCTGCATAGCCCGCCTTCGGCCGGGCGCAAGGAATTCCTCCTCTATGGTATAACAAATACCGGCTTCGCTAATTTAAGCTATTCTGCGTAGGCCTACCGCAAGCCCAAATTTAGAAACTTTACTTAGCAAAGACGGTGTTCGTCGTTATAAATTTAAAAATGAAATAATCCCCAAAAAATATATTGGGGCTTTATTTCATAATGATTTTTTGGGGATTTATTTCATATGAAATAATCCCCCAATTAAGAAAATGAAATAATACCCCAAACAAAAAGAAATAACCCCCAAAATCGTTGTTGTTGTGCTCCGTACAAACTTTTGGGGGGTTATATTTTGGGGGGTTATTTTATGCCGCCACTTTAAGAATAATTTAAAAAAAAAACAATGTCTGCTTATCTGATCAGAAGGTTGCATAAAACTAATTTCAGACTTTTACCCACTGTAGATTGAAATATGGAAAGTTCAATATATTTACCCTGATTGAATTTATTTTTATCAACCCACTTACAAGCATTCATTCATTCAAATATAACAAGGTCATTGAAAAATCACGTATGTGTAGTTTTTAAGCATCTTTGTGACCATATATTTATTTTATATTAATACATTACATATAAATTTGATTTTTTCTTTTTGATAAACTTATATTTTTACAAAGTTTAAGCATAATTTGGTATACAATTTTGTTTTTTGGAAATTTATATTTTTTTTTTTATGTAAATAGGATTTCTTTATTAAAGTAATTTAGTTTTTTACACTCTTAATTAATACGAATATTCCCTAATTTGTTTTGAAAGCCACAGCATTATGTTGATATAGATTACTTTTGGTATTGTTGCTTTTGTGACATTTTTGTAACACAATTTTTTTTTTAATTATAACAATAAAAGAAAAATAAAAAACATTAAGATTTAATTGCACTTTTTAAAATATACATTTGAGAGACTATTTACTCTACTTGAGCTAAAAAGTTTTGTCTACACTATATACTAAAGTGTTTTTTTAAAGATATTTTTTTTAAATATAAGAATTATAAAAATAAAGAAATTTGTAACTTAGAGTTTGTTTAATTTGAGATTGAACTTAAAAACTATTAAAAAAAAAAAATTTGTTTGAAATATATTAAAATTAAATGAACTAACAAAATCACAGCTGATTGAAAACAAACAAACAAAAATTAAAAAATTCTTATAATATTGCAGAATGCATTTTGTGTTGCCCCAATTTTATGTTGCATTTTTAAAAACGACTGCAAAAGTTGTACAGCAATTGTTTATCTTCGAAATGGTAAACATTATTGATATGACGCAGTACACGACCGTTAACTAAATGTTTTGCATAGTGAACGGCTTCTAAACGATCCTTCGATAGACCAACTTCTATTAGCCAATCAACAAACTCACAGCCGTAAAAAACTTTGCGATAAGTTCGAATGCGCCACCTGAAATAGAAACAAACGATTTTTTAAATTTTTTACTTAATAACCTTTATTCAAGTAATTGAATGTAACATTCCCGGTTTATTTTAGATTTTTATTATTTCAAAATTATTCGATTTAATTAAATAAAGTTTTCACATCTAAATTTCTTTTTAGTCAAATAGTAATTTTCTGGGGAAATTTACTTTCATTGTAAAAGTTACTGTTTAGTGAAAAAAAGGCTAATTTTTAGTAAAAAAAAAAATTACTTTTAAGTGAAAGTAGCTTTCGGGAAAGCGCTTTTAAGTGGAATTGTCACTTTCAGTTAAAAAAAGTCACATCGTCAGCTCATTATTGGTTTGACGTACTGACCATCTAAAAAAATCGAGTTAGGTATGGGGTATATATATATTTTATATTTTCCCTTTCTTAACCCAATACCGGTTTCACGAAATTTCTTATGGTTTCTGAGATATTAAGCATTCATTTTCTTCCATATCAACGATGTATTAAGTAATGATTTGCTCTACAAGTCATTGTTTGGCGAATGCAAAAAATTCCTCATACAAAAACGTAAAAAATAATTTCAATCTTGCTTTGGTTACATGCCGTATGAAAAAAAGTAGTTAAAGTGAAATAAAATGATAAGAACTCAATTGACATCAACACAAACAAGTACTATTTAAAAATATATTTAGAAAAGGGCATATGCGGCACAAAACAATAGTTCGTTCATGAACGTTCTCAACGCACATATTTTTCCAAAACATATGCCGGAAGCAGTGGTGAAAATACAATAAAAAATCTATAGGGTATATTTTTAGAACACTTCATGTAAACCTTCATTGACGTTTTTCTCCATTAAGACTTTTTGGCGTATGCGCCAAACCAATAAAGACCTGTATGTCTTACGCAGACAACCGACGAATAAATTGGGACAGGGACAGCTAACCGCAGCTAAATCGTGAAAGCTGTAAAGAGTAGCAGGGAAAAATCGCTTCTATTGCGAACTTGGCTAAAATTTGCAAAAATGGCGAAAATTCGCGAACATTTTTAATATTTTAAACAAGCCATAAAATTGATTTAAAGTGTCTTAAACTATAAGGAATGGCAAAAATTCGGTAAAAATTGCTGAATAAGCGAAAAATCGCAAAAATTTGCTAACCGCGGCAAAAAAGCAATGTCTAATATTTTTAAAAAATCGCTTAAGCTGTAAAGATAAAACTCGCTTATATCGTGAACATGGCTAAAATTTGCAAAAATTGCAAAATTTAAACAAACGCAAAACTTTATTTGAAATCGCTAAATCAGTTAAAAAAATCAATATATCCGATAATAACATAAAAAACTTTGCAAAATAGCGAACATTTTTCATTTTTCAAAGAACCCGTAAAATTGATTAAAAGTCCCTTAGACTATTAGGAATGAAAAAAATTCGTTAAAAATTGCTAAATTAGCGGAAATTTGCTAACAGCGGCATGATAGCAAAGTCTACTATTTATTATAAATAGTTAAAGCTGTAAAGAATTAAACCTACAGTACACGGAATGTAAAAAGCCACATGTGCATGTGGTTCTGCCGTAATTTTGACGTCACTACGAAGTCACAATAGCAAGTTCGTGATGTGTGATGACGACAAAATAACGTCAGAACCACATACGAATGTGTCTTTTTACATTCCGTGTACTATAGGCTTTAGACAACTACAGCAACAAATCGCGAACATGGCTGAAATTCGCGAAAAATTGCAAAATTTGAAGCAAACCCAAAAACTAATTTGAGTTTGCTAATTCTAAATGCAGAAGACCAAAAATGCTTAAGTAACCAACTTTCGAGTGGATTCGGATGCTAGAACACACCCAATTAATAGTTTTTTATGTTTTTTTTTTTATTGAAATATGGCCAACCTATGATTTGGTAAATGTTAACAAACAAATAAATTACAAAGAAACTTTAATAACATTTATTGCTAGTTAAAAAAGATGAAAATGGATGAAAATGTATGTATTGTATTTATGTTTATAAATTAAAAAAAAAATTCAAGCCACATTAATACCTTACGTACGCACTTATTGTGTCTCATTTGACGAATTTTTACGCAACGAATTTTTGCCGACGAATTCGTCGTACTATGCGAAGTTCGTCGTTCGTCCCAGTTGTATTTATACCATTAGATTTAAAAGTCAAATTGTAGATTGTTGCGTGCAACAAAAAAATTAACGTCTGAAAGTATACTAGTTTTCAAAAGCACACAAAAGAAAGAACGTTCTCACGACAATCGGTTCTGCGCACCGAAGCATCTCGGCGTTCAACGAACACCAAGCTCGGATGGTCAACTCAGCAACACCTGTTCTTCAGGTCTGTTGCTACAACAACCACAACGAATATTGTTGCTGTTGGGTTGTTACAATGACAACAACAACTATTATTATTGCACGGACATGGAGCATAGTCTTAAGTACGTAAAAAGTCTTCAGTAAAAAAAAGTAATTTTGCAGTATGTTTTCTATTTCCCGTGAAAAGTAACTACATTTTATTCTTCTTAGAATAAAGGAAGACTTTTAATTAATGATAACTAAAATCCTTTAAATCTAGCTTATTTAATTCCCTTTAAATTACAAAATCTTATTACCTTCTGTCCTTAGCAATATCCTTTTTGCAATTTTCCAAATGATGATTGCGAAATTGTTCGCATATATGTTTTGTTTCTTGACTAACATGAGACCAGTGTGGCAAAGTGACAATATTCGCTCCATACCTAGAATTACAAAAATGAAAATTAGTGTCAATTAATTTTGGAATTTATTAAATTTTTTTTACCATATTTTACGCCAAACTTTTATCAAAGGCATTAATAATTCACCCGTATCACCAATGAAGACAGCCATCACAATTAAACTTTGTCCGAAATTTAAGAAAGCATCCAAGAAACTTAATTCCAAATAAATACCAGACATGCCCTCCATAACCAATGTCCAAATAGAAACAGACAAACCCTGTATTTTTTTATATTTTTCCATATAATTTAAAGAAATAAAAGTAAGTATTTAATATGTAATAAATATGTAAAAACTTACCACAAACATTGAACAAAGTAAAATGATTAACAATACAATATGTTTTAAAGTTTGATGATCATCTTCATCGTTAGTTTTTTCTAAAGGCTCTAAGTCGCGTCTTGTATGTTCCTCATAACGTTCAATTATAGATTGACAATTCTGCGATGTACTGGCCCCGCAATTGAAAGCGGGTCCACAAATATTAGGACGTGCATTTAGGTTTCTGTAAGTATAAGATATATTATAACCTTTTTTTTAGCAATTAGTTTCAACACACACGTTTCATTTTCCGATGGTGGAGTAACATCCGATTCTATTAAATCCTTCTTGTTCTGTTCCAAATTACGTTTATTCAAAAGATCTTCAATATCCACTACAACTGTTGTAGTTGTAGAACTTGTAGTTGCACCAGAAGAACAACAGGTGCCATTTCCATTACCACAGCCTTCACCGCTACCCACAGCACCATTACCGGAAGGATTAACAGAATTTGGTAACATATCGTCATCATCGGAGGATGAATAGGAAGTATAACGTCTACGCTGATGAATATTACTATTAGCCGGAGAGGTAATAAGATTTGCCGTAGAAATTGTGGACTGCAAATCAGAGGTTTCTAAAAACATAAGATAATTAAAAATTTGGCCCTAGCAAGGTTTATAAGAAAAATACCTGATTCTGGATTTGAAAGTTCACGTGAAAAAGTTAAATATTTTTCATAGCGCTTCTTATAACGCTGATGCATAACCAAACAGCCTACCGTAACTGAAAAGATGTTATTTTTTTTTTTTATTAATTTTGTTCTAAAATACATTAACATAAAAATACAAAAAAGGGCTGTATTATTAACATATTTTAATCAGATTGAAAACTTTTATTTGTCATCACTATAGAATCTTAATTTAAATAAATAGTTTGCTTTAAAACTTAAATTTTCAAAAGTTTTTAATGCTATAACTTGTTTTCGAAACTTTTGCAAATTATTTATAAAGTTTTAAACCATATTATTAAATTAATTTACGATTAATAACTGATCATTTATAAAAGATTTTTCATCACTAAAACTAAACAAAAAAAAAAAAAATATCTGTATTTATTTTTAGCATATTCACTTACCTATAAAACACATGACTAACATAAACACTGAGATAGCAGCCTGAGCATTACCATATTGAAAACTTGGATTATGTTTTCCCCCCGACATAACATTACTATCGAATGCTACCAATAAGCCAGAAATAATTGCTGGTACACCCCAGGCAAAAGCAACCTAAATGAAACATTTATCATTACAAGATTATTTTTGATATAAATTAGAAATCATTAACAATTTACCATATAGGGCCACAATTTTAAAACAAAACAAAGACTACGACATTGTAAGAATAGCAATGAAATGGCCAAAATGCCAGTCCATAGCCGGCTGCTGTAAGTCCCAACATTAAATAAGAAAAATTGTATGAGCAAAGGCCATTTTTGTACATGTTCTAATTTGGACCATAAAATAACACCAACACAGCACATTAACTGAAATAGTAAAGGAGAATTTTAAGATTCAGAGACGATAAAAGTTTGTTTAAAAAAAGCTTAATTTTGCTAAAAAAAAAAAGTGCCTTTTTTTTAAAAAAAAAAAAAGATGAAAATTGAACTGAAGTTTAGTTGCCAGCAGCGAATTCAGGCAACGCCGTTCATGTTAAGATATACAATAAAAAATTTTTTGTATATGTATTTTAACATGAGCGGCGCTGCCTTATTTAACTTCAGTGTGTTGCCATCCATAATCGGTCCATAAGACTGACTGATTTGAAATGCTTATCAACTATGTTCTGGAAATCGAAATTACATGAAGAATTTAAATTAATTTTTTTTTTTAAATGAACGTGGCTTTTCCTGATTTCAAAAGTAGTTCTGGTATAGATAAGTGGTCCTCAGAGTATGAGATATATAAAGGGGAATATTTTTATAAGCCTTAAACACAGAATAGTTTTTAAAATTTGTTCGATCAAAGTAATTTTTGGGAATACAAAATTGTAATTTACAAGATTTTGTTAGTCGTGCTTAATTTCCAATTTTAATAAAAACAATGAAATTTTACTCGAACTCGACTTACAGAACATGGCTGTATAACATTTTTTTGAGTTTATAATTTTATTTTCTTTGCAAATTTTAAAATGTCGTCAACTCAATTTGATAATGTTTCTGGACTATCCATTTTTACAACACGAAGAAAATACTGTCAACATTAATTTGAATACTGCAACAGCTCCCAGTGAAAATCTGATAAGAAGCCTAATTACCTGCTTCGAGTACCAGGGTTCAGTAGGTAAAAAGGAGATCGATTTTTCGGGGTTTTTTAACAAACCGGGATACGGTTAAGCATTTATTAAATAACCGGTAAGCCGGGTTTATTACAAAAAAAAAAAAAAATCAAATTAGTTATTAAATAAAAACAGTTTATTTAAATACAAAAAAAAAGGAACACATTCACAAAGGTTAGGAACCAACAAAATACATATCGCACTTGATCATAAAGAGGGGGTTAATAACTCTACAAAAGTGAGAAAAATGTATGTATATAAATCAGTGTTCGAAAATAAACATTTCATATCGCTCCTTAGTGTTCGGTTCGGTAGATTTGTGGAAAACACAACCGCTAATAGTGTTTGTGTAGTAAATCATTAAAAAAATAACGTTTTCCTGCTTGTCATCTTCGAGCACAAACATAATACTGTTCTAATCCAACTCAACAAAAAGATGAGAACATTTAATTCCCTTCGGTTTTTTTTAAAAAACCACAAACTTAATTGTGTTCGGTTTAGCTTATTAATGGTCGTTCCTTTTATTTTGTGCTTAGCGCCCTTTTGTCTGGTAAAAAAAAAACCAAAATTTTTTTACAAAAACAAAATAGACATACGAAAACAACAAAAAGCCAGCAAAATAATTTTACACAAACAAAACATGTACACAATACAGACACAGGCTGTTCGTGCTGCGGTCGTTGCTAAAATTTTGTTTGTTCATTTCTACATCAATGTAAAAAAGAAACATTATAGAACATTAAAATATAATTTTTTTTTTACAGTATCACTACAATTGTTCTGTTTTTTAACGAAGAACAGAACACTTAATAATGTTCGGCTCTTTCTTGAAAATAGTTACGAACGGTATTAAGAGTTGCGTTCGTCTACACAAACACTAAAAAATAAATATCGTTCCGTTTCGAACACTGATATAAATTTAACGTTTTTAAAATAACCAGTTAACTATACCAAAATAACCGGCACGTTAAAAAAACCAGTAAAAACATGTAAGAATGCTTATTTACCCTTCACTATTGTACGATAATAACAAAAAGTTATATAAATACCGTTTTTTAGACATAAATAAATCAACTCTGTCTCACACCCACTTGTCCAATCCCGCCAACATTTTTTCGGATGTTGTGTATTGATAAGATGCTTGTACCTAATTTGGAAATTTAAGCTCTTGCTGTTCTCCAGATTTACAAAAATCTATTATGTATTTGTAGGGAAAACGCCACGTCCACTTATGTATACCCTTTTACCTTTCGTAAAAGGTATAAAAACGGTTAAAGGCGGTCGAATTATAACCATTAAACCTTCCAATTACGTAATAAGCCACGAAGAACTGTTGATCGACCAGTAGCGCACTAGAGAATCTGTGGTTGCTGTTGAGAAAGTGCCTACACGGATCCATCTGAGTCAACAAGTCGTAGTACCACTCAATTGGGGATCTTTAGAACATCGCTGCGGCACACAGAGATGTTTCCATATAAAATTCAATTGGTTCAATAATAATTGTCTACAATAAGTTAGTCAGTCAGTCGGTGTTGGCCCACTCCGTGCAAACTCCTTTTTCAGAGAAAAGTAATTTTTCAGATTTTCCAAAAAGGTTTTTTTTGTGAAAGAACTTTTAATAAAAATGTACTGTTTTTAAAAAAATACTTTTTCTTACTCTCAAATAAAGTATAAATTTATTTTAAATAGCAAATTAAAAAAAAACATTTTTTAAAAAATTTTTTTATTTCAATATTTCTCACCTGGGATAAAACCAAACAGAATGTGATACGATGGGGCATACGCCTAAAACGTTTAGTGCTTATTAGCAGTAGCAGCATCCAAATACAAGCAGCTACTCCAGCCACACTTATGTCAAAGGAGAAGACATCCAACTCATGAATATAATCCACAGGATTGAGATTCGTTAAAGAAATCATTTTTGCCGAAATAAACATTAAAGGAGCCGAGATAAAGGTGCACAAGACCATGCTTTTAGCAATCTAATTATAAATGAATACAAAAATGTTTTAATTTTACTTTTAAATCAAATTTAAAAAAAACTGACCAATTCCACTTCAACATTGTACTGTGTGGCTATTACAAAAGCCCCAGGTGCAGCTGGAAAAGTTCCATAAAGAAAACCAAATGTACTTAGTTCTGTTGTATCATTAAAGTCGGCACCAGCTTGCATGATGTTAACAGTTTGGCGACAAACCAAAGGCAGAACCAAGCTGTAATTTAATTTACATTAAAAACCAAACGCCTAAAAGTATGCTTTCAAATAATTTACTTACATTTTAACCAAAATCAATATGCCGGGTAGTAAAAACTCTGAACCTTTTAATGAACTACCTTGGCCTACAATTTTTAAACCCAGCAAGAATAAAGACGTGGCAGAAAATGATTCACCAAACACCCTTAAGACGCTGGCGATTACTTCGGGTAAACCATGTGGGAATATAAAAGAACCGGCGACACCTAAAAGGGTCATCAACAGCAACGGATTGAAAAACAGCGATTTAATGGTGTTTAAGATAATTAAGGATCTATCATTTAAGCAGCGATTACGTTTAGCCATTTGCTCAGCCGGACAAGTTTCCGGACACAAAGGAGGATTTTGAGCCTTAAAAAGAAGAAGAAAGACACTTTGTTTAAAAGTTTTCTTAGAAGAATTTCAAGTTTATAGAACAGAGAAAGAAGAGGTTTAATTTTACTTCCTAATAGTTGCAGTGTATAAATCGGTTATAAGTAACAAAATAATATGTACCTGCTCATTTTTATTTTGTGAAATTTTTGATATTTCCATTAACACTAAACCTATAGGATTTAAAATGGCCAATGATATGGGTCCCATTAAATATAAATAAGCGGCATATTCTGGATGTATATCCTTGTACAAAGCCATAACTACAAAACAAAAAGAAATTGAATAGTTTTTAAAAATGATAATTAAAAGTATTAACTTTAAACTCACCTATTGGATAGCCAATTGCAAAATCATTTGATTGTGTACAAAATATACCCAGTAGACCTGCTCTGGCTACATTTAGAGGTCTCGCTATGAAAATTGATATTATAACCACTGCAAAAAATACTACGGACTTTGATATTAGCATGGCCAACAGAAATGTCCAATTGACTTTGCTCCAATTTAATTCCACTAAGGAGAGAAATATTAATGAGGGCAAAGCAAATGTACCCACAAATGTACCCAGACCTTTGGTTTCGGCATTTGAAATGATTTTAAAACGTCCAGCAAGATAACTGTAAAGAAATTTTAATGCAACTTTGCTATTTTAAAATTTATTATTTTATAAGTTTATTTTGTTTATGAAAATATTTATTTAAAACTTAGTTGTATGTATGTATGCAAAAGCAACAAGGCTTTAATTTTTAATTTTTGTTTCCAAAAATGTGTTTTTTTAATGACTTATTTTGGCAATTATTATGGGAATTCATGCGAAAAACAACAAGAAGTTGAGTGAATCATTAATAAAATTTTAATAATTTAAAAAAACAAAGAAATTTAAATTGTCATAAAATTTTCAATATTTTGGCGACTATTTGAAATAATATTTTTAGTTCTTTAATTATTTGTGTTCCCTTTTAAATACAAACTTTTTAATTTTAAAACGCACCAAATTCGAGTTATATTAAAAATTTATAAAAATCATTTTAGAATATTATTTTCATAATAAAGACATCTTAACCTTAAAAAAAAGATTTCTGAAGAGATAGTGTGGTTACTGTCGAAACATTTAAAATATACCTGTCCGTGAGTTCAAACCCCTGGTCAGTCAAGAAAGAAAAATTATCAATAAATTTTAAATCATTTCATGTTATAAAATTAATTTCAACATAAAAATAATTTAATGAAAATTAAATTTGATTAAAGACATAATTAGTCGTTACTTTCTGTTTCTGTTCTGTTCCGTGCCGTTCTGTTACGAAATTGTAATAGTTACGTTTTATGTAGCAACTTGTCAGCCATTTATCACAAATTTATTAGTTTTGCACCGTCCATTGTTTTATCTCAATAACTTTAATGCACAAAAATTTTGAAGAAATTAAATTTTATGAATTCTTAAAATCATAAAACAGTTTATTTCAATATAAATATGGGCATTTCCTGGGGTCCCGAACGTACGTTCGTACGCTTTTGATGTACAAATAATATAGAAAACAAAACTTTTCCTAGCTTTTTTTTTGCGATTCGATAGCATTTGGGTAGCTGTATGTTTAGTGCAAAAGATGAGTTTCATCGAGTTTAAGTTTTCATAATAATAGTTATTAACATGTGGTCGCGAACGTACGCAAAATAGAAGTCAACTTTGGCTGCCAGCAATTAAATGTAAAAATCTGCGTAATGGAACGGAATATTCAAAAGTGATTAATTTATTTTAAAAGTGTATTAATGTAGGTCTCCTGCATGGTATTTACCAAAAAAAATATCTCTTTTGGTTTTTGTTTAATTGGCTTAAGTACCGGTCGCGAACGTACGGGTCGCGAACGTACGATTTTTCCATATGTTTTTTTTATTATTATCACATTGCAGTTTCCCATTAACGTCTTCAAATTTCCTTAACAAACAACTAAATACTCAATTTACAATTGATTGTAATGAAAAGATTATGAAGAAAGAGTGTAAACATAACATATTTTTGCATGTAAAATAAGCATATAAAAATGTGTTTAGATGTAGAAAATATAAGAAAATATAAAATTTTCCAGTTTCCAGTGCAATTTCCTCAAGTAAAACAGCTGAGACATGCTATGAAACCATTCTTTTATAACAACATAGACTTTTTTAATAATAATAAACAATAAAAGACGATGATTATCAACATTCTATTTTTTCATTCTGGTAGACCATTCTGGGGAAATGCCCATATGTATTTTTTATTATTTATTTTGCTGTCACTTACAATTACTTAACAAGTTTTTGATTTAAACAAATTGGACCGCAACAGAACAGAAAAACTAGTCAATTTCACAGGTTTTTTAAATAACAAAAACAAATCAGCTAATTCGTAACAGAACAGAAAGTAAAGACTAAAGGCCCAACCATAATGTGCTTAGGTTGGCTTAAGCAAATATGCGAATACATGTTAATTATATGAGGCAAACCATATTGAACTTAAGAAAACTTTTTGCTAAGTTTCATGAAACTGTCATTTGCTTAAGCAAGGTGCGAATCTAATCGCACATTTCGTACGGAATCAAATGTTTTTTTTATTCTGTTTTTGTTTTTTAAATACATTTGAGAGACTTTTTGTTAATTTTTGACAGTAGGTTAAGCAGGGCTATGCATATTATGGTTAGGCCTTAATTCTGCCTTAAGTTCATCTGATTAAAGTATAAAAGTTTGGTATAAAAAAAAAAAACAAAACATAAACAGCCTTTACAGTTCTAGTTTTTAAGACAAACAAAAACAAGTATGAAAGTATAGTCGGTCAAACCCGACCATACGATACCTACACCACAACGTTTAGAGAAAATTTTCAAGAGTGTACCTACTAGAGTATCCAATTATTTGACTTTTGGTTTTGTTCGAGTAAGAAATTAATCGATTTTTGAATTTAAGAATTGCTCGATTAATCGAGTAAGGTTTTAAAATTGTTCGAATTATTCGAATAATTTAAAAAATTTTATCCAATGGGAAAAAACATAAATCTCTACGTGAATTGATACTTTTATTATATTAATAAACACAAAAAAAAAAACAATAATACAATCATGTACTTTAACAATAAATTAACAATTCATATCGCTTCTTTATTGCAACATAGTCATATCTCAAAAAATCAACGATTTCAAGTTTTAATTTCACTGATAACTTATTAAATTTATGTAATCTCCTTTAATTTACACATTTTTTTACTATAAATGTTAAACTATATATGAAAAATGTGCTATTAAAGTGCCAAATTTCTAACGTATGGAATTTGACGTTTATAATGATATTGTTACGTTACTGCGTTTCAATAACGTTTTGGTTTATTTCCTTTATCATAACCCGTTTCGAGTTCTTTATTGCAACTTTAATAAAATAAATAAAACACAAACACTTTAAACACTGTTAACAATTTACACAACTTTATTTAGTACAAAGTCACTCTAACAAACCGTAATTTATAGCTTTTATTTATTACCAACTATAATTTCTTCCGCGTTATACGTTATTGACAAAGTCTGAACGAAGAATGAATGAATTACGCTAGTCGCCGCTAGTATTTATACAGCAATTTGGTTGTCTAGAACATTCGAAATGTTTTTCGAAGGTTCGAGGCTTTACTATTCACCACACTCTAATTTGATTTATGGCAGCGCTTATGTTTACATAATTTTACCTCTTATACTGAAGCTTTTTTAACGGTCATTTCTAGGTCTTTCTGCACATTGGGATTGAAGTGTACTTAATTATAACAATTTTTAATAACAATGTAAACTAGTAAAAATTACTTATGAATACAAGACAACTAATAAATACAAGACAACTAATAAATACAAGATAACTTATAAATACAATTAATTCTTAACTAATAATTACAACTAATTCTTAACTAAAGCTACTTTCGTAACAATATACATAATTTATCTCTCACACAACAACATCTAAAAAGTATTTGATAAAATAAATGTAGAAGTTAAGAACATGTAATTTAGTTTAAAATAATATTAAACAGTTAGAAATCAAAAAATAAAAATGTTTATTTAAAAAAAGTAGATTTTTTAGAGATATTCATCTTAATCGATTGACATAAATTGTTCGAGTTATTCGTCTTTCGAAATTGGCTATTTTGATTATTCGATCAAATATTGGCGAAAAAATTCCACGATTAATCGTTGTTCGATACGTTGTTGGATACTCTAGTACCTACCCACTTTAGAAGCCATTGGCAAACTAGGACCCGCCAGAATAAAATTATGTTATGAGGTTAAGATTCATGTAAAAGTTCTCAGTGCCGAATATTATTTAGATTTGTTCAATTCTACCAAGCTACCAACACAAAATTTTGAAACGCCAAAGTTACTGTCGTCGAATTTTATGTCAATACCAACATTTATAAGGAGGTTATGGCATTAAGGCCCGTTTTCACGACTTACCTTTTAAGTTCGATATAGTTAACGCTACCTTTAGCACTAGTGAGGAATAAAGTTACCTTTAACTATTTTTCGTTTTCACAACTTCTGTATAAAATAAACTTAACATTTTTAAAAAAGTGGCAATACTAAAGAAAATACCGATTATTTTTGCCAAAATAAAAATACGAACTGGCAACTACGTACTTTTTTTACATTTACAAAATATACGTATAATTGGAGTTGCCATACTTAAAAAAATATGTGAATATAATATGGCAATCTCAAATCTAAACCTTACGACAAAAGTTAAAGGTAGAACGTTCCTCTCTTTAGCTTATTCTTCACTTTAAGGTTAAAGAGAACTTGTGATAATTAAAAACTCATTATCTGTTCGATAACTTCCTACATTTAGCTATCGTTGAGTCGTGAAAACGGGCCTAAGAGTTATTTTCGTGAGTAGTTTTTGTATGAGAGCTCTGGTCAAATATGGACCGATTCCAATAAAATTTGGCAATATGATTAAGGTTGCAATAAAATAAGTTTGGACTACATTTAATTTAAATACCAACATAATAAGATGATTTATGGTCACAAAGCCTATTCCAAAAAGAAGCCTGTATCGGAGCTATGTGAAATGATGGCCCGATTCTCTCTATGTAACAAATTTCATTCAATTATCTTCAAAATTGCGACTTGTACATTGCGGGCAGAGTTAAATTGGACAGCCAGATAGACGAACGGACATCGTTAGATCGATTCAAAAAGTGATTCTGATTCTATCGGTATATTCAAAGGCAAATATTTTTAGGTGTTACAAACATCAGCATAAACTCATAATACCCTCTCCACTATGTAAAACAATTAACAATCGGCCTTAAGGCTAGTTTACACGGTAATATCAAGGTATATTTATAGCAGGTAGTCTCGGAAAGCCAGCTGTTTATTTTTTATTTGCTTGTTTTGTGGTACAAACTGTCAAATGTTGTATAGTAAACATGTAAACAAGTTTTTTGTCTCTATCTTTTGTCTTTTTTGTCTCTTATCAACCCCTTTGCCTTTTGACAGTTCGTACCACATAACAACAATAAAAAGCTCTGTTGTTTGTTTTATTGTACAATTGTTGTAATCTCGCGGCTACCTGCTATAAATATACCTTGGGTAATATATTGTATTACGATAATGAGAAAAGTCATATAATGTAAAAGCAAAATGTATTGAGTAAGAGAGATTTTTACACCCTCGCAAATGAACTGTCAAAATTTGTATGAGAATTAATTTACACAAACTTTGTAAATTTGCCCAACAATTTTGACTCGTAAACTTGAGCTGTTCAATTGTGCATTTATACAAATTGATTTTTTTAATGCTTACTGTAGTTTTCAATTAAAAATTCAAGTGCTTATAAATTCTAGCAATAGTTTGAGCAAATTAGTCTTTGCACTTTCTTTATGCATTTTTCAGAACAAATTTTACATGTTTATCACAAACTTTAACTTTTATTTTTATATTTTTATACCCTCCACCACCATTTCGTTTTCCAAAACAAATTTCACATGTTTATCAGAAACTTAAACTTTTATTTTTATATTTTTTTATATTTTTTTTATATTGACGTTTCTTATACAAGATAATAGGTGTGTTCCACAAGATCTCGGGCAAGTTCGGACTAATGAGAGTAAAATGAAAATTACTCTCTAAATTTGCGAAAACTACCCAAAATAGCTGGAACGCAAAAAACCATTTTTGCACTTCTTGTAATACAAATCATGGTGGAATAAGCAGGTGGCATCGTTACGGCAACAAATACAACATTACAACAAAAATGGAAATAACATAACCGTTAACGTCAAAAAATACATTAAACAAAAATCAAAGCGTGCCGCTGAACGTGATGAAATAAATAAATTTTTAGCCAATTTTTATTTAATTATGGTCAATATCTTATCAAAATTATCAAAAACTTTAATAAAAAACAAAAATCACAGCACAAAACGTGGACTTTTTGTAAACATAAACAAAACTTTGACATAAACCTAGACAAACAATGCAAGAGCAAAAAATCGTCATCTGGCGTAGTGCTGCCACCTGTTTATTTCACCATGATACTAATGGTGCTTACTTTTTAAATTAAAATCTATTTAAGTGATTTTAGACGCTTAAAAGCAATAAAAACAAAACATTTGCATCATTGCCAACAGATGTTAAAAATAATTTAAAAAAAACTGAAAGAAAAGCTGAGCCAGTGTAAATTTTTTAAAAGCATTTTTTATTTTAAAGAACAAGGGAGATATCTATTCACTAATGTATTTACCACTTTAACTTTTTCATTAAAACCTTCCATTTTGCTTTTTAATATATTTTTTAACAAAAACTAAACTTTTTCTTTTGCTTGCAAATTTTTTGATTAATTTTCAGTTTCATATGTAAACAAAAAACAGCTGATTGTTAAATTCTTGTTCGAACTTACCCAAAGAAAAAGTTCGTGCAAATTTGTACAGGAAATGAAAAAAATTACTCTCTCAATTACTCTCATAATTGAACAAAAATTGTTATGTGGAACGCTTTTGGGTAACTTTGGGCAAGTTCGGACTGTTTCGTTATGCATGTGGAACAGAGCTAATATTAATTGTTAAAAATTACACCAAAATAAAAAAGGGTCTTCATGAAATGAGTCTCACAAGTCTGCCCATTTAAACAAATGGCAATTTTAAGCGATATCATGAAAAACCTTTATATTTATGTATTTTTTTTAGAAATCGCGTTTGGCGCGGGAAATTTTTGAATCACATCGTCCTAAAGCGATTTTCATTACTTGTACAATATTTATCACCACTTAGTGATGTGCCAAATTTTTCGTAAATTTCTTCCCCGGGGATGTACTGCTTTCCCCGGGGATGTAGTAAAGCAACAAGAAGATTTTGACTTCTGGACGTCACATCCACTTGTGAAGACACGTGTGGTCAATGCCTGGAATCCGAAAGGATTCAAAGTTGACCTCGTTCTGACTATTGGTTGAGGCGTCCGTTAGTATGCTTCTAACAGGAAATGTTTCCTGTGTTTTAAGACGATTGTCTTTGCGGAAGCCTTTCCTTTTAGAATAGAAGGTGGCTTCTTATCATGCTGTTTGTCGTTCGATGGGGAAGAGCCTTTTTTCATGCACTCACAAAAGGTTTCAACTACAGGCAGCTTTTTTAACGAAGAGAAACTTTTGAGGATCACGTGCTGGCTGTGGTTGAAACCGAGAGCAGGGGTGTCATGAATCGTTAGGAGAGATAATCACTTGTGGAGGGCACTAGCTGCGAGGACAAATCATCCCTAGGTGTTGTTGCTAATGGAGCAGATGCTGCTGGCTATCACTTAAGCTGCGGTTGTGAAATAGCTCCAGCTCCTTAACAAGGGGCGAGTGGAAAATTTGTGTTAGATTACACCTAGCGCGTGTAAGCCAAGCACGCACGGGGCGGTTGGTAAGCGCATTGTTTGTCAGCCAGTCAGATAAGCCATATGGCAGGTTCTCATGTAAATTTATTTCCATATTTTCGTAAATAGTAATATTATATGTCTAATGTATACATTTTCCACATGAGGGAATCAAAAATTTGGAATACTGCAAATTATATATTAAACGTGGGTTAAAAATATTCTGAAAGGCACCTTAATAAACATTACAAATATTTCTCGACGTAATTACAAATCAATCTAAAATGTTTGCTTTGAATAATGTCAGATTTATTTTTAATTAAAATAACACACTCATATCTTTTTGCTCTATTTTTGTATTAAACAATTCTTTCATAATCGCTTTTATTCATCTCCAATAGATTGCCGCTTGTATTGCATTCTCATATTTCAAATAAATTAATGATGAATTAAAACAAATAAAAATAAAGCAAAAAAAAAAAACTGTAAAAAGAAATATCACCTCAAAGGTTAATGAACAGCTGTCTGTATTTTATGACGACTCTAACAACAACAAAAAATTTGTCTACATTAGACATCGACTAAATCAACGTGACTTATCTGTAATTTAGATTTTTTTGTTTTTTGTCTAAAACACTTTAAAAAACATTTATTATTTGCACCACAATAAATGTTAAACATAACGATACATACTTACATGCCAAATGTTAAACAACAACAAAATAATAGCAAAAAATAAATATATTTTTTATTGCTGACAAATTGAGATGTGGACTATTAAGCACGTCTCATATGCAAACATGAGGTAAATCAGTGTGAGTTGGTGTTTAAAATTTTGTAAAGTGTGCGTCGGATATTCCCACAACCGCAGCATTTGCATAATCAATAAATTTATGTTTCCAATATTTTTTTGATTAAATCTAATAAAAAAAACATATAAAGAATTAGTAAGAATACTTTGTTCGGCCTCTACCAAGAGTTTAAATATTTTAGAAGTGGTCTTTATATGGGATCTATAAATTATAAGCCAATCTTTATAAAAACTGACCTCACAGTATTCTAATATGTTGCCTAGTTTAAATAAAATATCATGATTTGTCTCATTAAAGTGATTATCAAGAGGTATTTTTTTGGACCTATTGTCAATTACACAAGGGAACAAAATTAAATTAAGAGTTATTTTCGGGAGTAGTATTTGTATGAGAGCTCTGGTCAAATATGGGCCGATTATAATAAAATTTGGCAAGATGATTAAGGTTGCAATAAAATAAGTTTGGACTACATTTAATTTAAATACCAACATAATAAGATGATTTATGGTCACAAAGACTATTCCAAAAAGAAGCCTGTATCGGGGCTATGTGAAATTATGGCCCGATTCTCACCATTTTCAAGAAGCTTGGTCTTAATGCCAATTAGAACCTTTGTAACCAATTTCATTTTAAATCGAATATCCAGTTTTCTCTATTAGCTCAACTTTTCGAGATATACCTTTCACTACACATATTGGAAGAACTCGCGATTCCCATAAAAAAAAGAAAACATGTTTAATGTGTACAGTGGCCGACAAAAGTCTACATACGACCCTCATTTCTTCCACCTGACGAGACCAAAAGCATTATGAAAAAAAGTAATGATGCAGGTTTGTGTGAAATCTGGTTTTATTAATAGAAAACGAAAAAAAATAACATACTTCAATATACACTTTAAAAAATATTTACAAAAAACGAAAAAATAGCATTGACAAAAGTCTACATACGGCCAACATGTCATGCTTTGTGTTTTGCTTGCTGCTGGATGATGACGGCTAAGTACCGTTATTTTTTTAAATTTACTTTTCTGCATGTTTTACATTTCAAATTAATTGCATTCGGTGGCATTCTGGACAGTTTCCAGCATAATTCAATTGTAACAATGGCCTCGCGA
This sequence comes from Pollenia griseotomentosa, assembly GCA_963931875.1. Classification (NCBI taxonomy): domain Eukaryota; kingdom Metazoa; phylum Arthropoda; class Insecta; order Diptera; family Polleniidae; genus Pollenia; species Pollenia griseotomentosa. The sequence goes on along the minus strand of OZ007562.1, from coordinate 167,581,555 downwards.
AAAGAAATTTCAACTGATGTGAGAAACTTAGTCGTAAAATATAGAAACGAGAAAAAATCGTTCCGGGAAATATCAAAACTGTTGAGTTTAAGTAAAGCATTAGTTCAAACTGTATTTAATAATTTTAAAAACACTGGTTCTATTGAAAATAAACTGCGTAGTGGTCGCCCTTAAAAGCTTAGTCGCAGAGATGTCAGCTTTATAATGAAAGAAGTGGAAAAAAATCCAAGAGTGAATGCCACAACGCTGGCCCAAGAGCTAACAATAAGATCAAATACGGTTCTGCATCCACGAACAATTCAAAGAACCCTTAATAATAATGGTTTCCACAGCAGAACTCCGCGCAAAAATTATAATTATAAGCAAAAAAACCGAAAACTTTGCTTGGAATTTGCCAAAATTCATTTGACAAAGGATTTGACTTCTGGAAACGAGTTTTGTTTAGAGATGAGTCAAAATACAATATTTTTGGAAGTGGTGGGAAAGCGAAAGTTTAAAGAAAAGCTAATACAGCGATGAATCCGAAGCACTTAGTACCTGCTGTTAAGCATGGGGGTGGCGACGTGATGGTTTGGGGTGCTGTCGCTGCATCTGGTGTAGGAAATCTTGTATTTGTCGAAGGTAATATGGATCGGTGTCAATATAAGTCTATTTTAGAACAAAATCTGGGAGCATCGGTCAATAAATTAGATCTTGGTAAGAGTTGGATTTTCCAACAAGATAACGATACGAAACACAGCGCTCAAGTTGTAAAAGAATGACTGCTTTACTATGCCCCCCGACAATTGCACACACCACCTCAAAGCCCGGACTTAAATGTCATTGAACACGTTTGACAGATTTTGGAACGTAAAATCAGAAAGCATTATATTTCTAGCGCTCCAATGTTGACAAAGCTGCTGAAAGAAAAATGGCTAAGAATTACGCCGATTGAATTGGAACATTTAGTTAATGCAATGCCCAGACGTTTACAGGCTGTTAAAGATGCCAATGGTGGCCCAATTAAATACTAAATTTAATAATTAAAATATTATTTAATGTTTCAATGAAGTTTTTTATGTTAGCTTACAAGCCGTATGTAGACTTTTGTCAATGCTATTTTTTCGTTTTTGTAAATATTTCTTAAAGTGTATATCGAAGTAAGTTGTTTTTTTCGTTTTCTATTAATAAAACCAGATTTCAAACAAACCTGCATCATTACTTTTCTTCATTATGCTTTTGGTCTCGTCAGGTGGAAGAAATGAGGGTCGTATGTAGACTTTTGTCGGCCACTGTATGTTGGAACAAAATTGAAATATTTAGGTATCAATTCAGTTTTCTCAGTAAATTGTGAACAAAATCAAAAGTTGTGCACTGATTGCAATGAAATAAATTTTCAGACCAAAAGTGTGATTTTTGTCGCGTTTTTATTTTTTTATTAATTTTTAAAGAAAAAATTTTTTTTTTAATTGTTATTTTCAACGATATCTCTGAAACTACAGGGAACATTTTAAAAACAATCATCATCACCAAATTACGTGGAGCTAAAAATTGGACCAAATGTTATCACAATATCTTGTAGCGGTTTTAGTCGCATTTGAATTATTTCCCAGAGTGGGCTTTATATGGCGCATATAGTAAATTATGGACCGATGTTCACGAAATTTAGAGGAGTGATTTATAATCTTATAAAACTATTTCAGACCAAGTTTTATTTTAAAATCATTATTCTTAACGATTTAACTAACGTGTTTTCCGAGAGTGGGCTGTATATAGGGCCTTTGGTAACTTATGAACTGGTCTTCACAAAATTTAGTAGTATAATTTTCAGTCATATAAAATTAATTTGTGCAAAATTAATTGAGAAATTTTGCATTTCGTCACCAATTTATGCTAGTTTTTGTAACAAAAATATCAATATTTTATGGAGGTTGTTTCACATTTTGGTTCATAAATCATTTCCTCCTGCTTAGGAGAATTATAAACAATTTGACACCAACATTTTTCTTTACTGCTGCGTCTTTATATACTTTATGAGATCACAGATGAAGTATATCTCATTCACCACTAGTGATACACTACACCACTAGTGGTGAATGAGGGTACACATACTTAGTTTGTCATTCCGTGTAAAAAAGAATTCAATTTTTGTTAATAGCCTAACTGGCAGCAAATTATTTTATTAAGATTTGCTTATTTTTTTTTTTTTTTTTTTACTTAAAAAATAAAATTTACTTTCACTCTTAATTACACATTAATTATATCGCAGCTTTCGTGATTTTTTGTTATGCATTTAAGGTCAGACAAATTAAGAAAATAGTCGAAAATTGCTAAGAGAATGTATTTATGGAAAACTGTTATTTATATGAGAATATTGAATTACAAATGTATGTATGTATGTATGTGCGCATATATAAAAAATACTCGAAACTAATTAAGAGTACTATCACACAAGTTGTACGTACTCCATAACACTTTGTAAGATGGCAATCTAATAAGTAGGGATGACATTTTTATGCACTAAAAAATCGAAAATTTGAGCATAAAATAAGCACTAAAAAATCTAAAATATGCACTAAAAAATATCCACTAAAAACTTAAATAATTTCCATTTAGTTTTACTTAAATCAAAAATATAAAAAAATTTAGTCTATTGTTAATAAAATATCTTTAAAAAACTTAAATAACATATTTAAATTTTTGTTTGTTTAAATAAATAAGTACATACTGTGTTATTTAAAGTAAAACTTTGTCTTGTACTTGATCAGATCAAAAATATTTGAAATCTAGTTTTGCAAAACGTTTTGGAATTTTTTTAATTTGTCGGGCTATTAATCACATATCAATTACTTTGACTTGAGTATTAAGTGAACTAAATCCCTCCTAATTAGTTATTGATTCACCAATATATCCGTAATTGGAAAATACAAGTGCTAATTGACTTCTGATTTTATTTAAATTTAATATTTTTTTTGCTTTACTTTTTTTATTGCATAATCATTGTTATCAACAAGCTCTTCTAACATTCTTAAATTAATCAAAGTTTTTTGAATAGAAGTCAAAAGCATCTAGCCATTACCCAAAACTGTTCACAAGTTACTTGCTTGGCACATGGGTTATACCAAGTTGCAGAGAAAATTAGAAGCCAATTCAATAATATTGCAATTTTTAATGAAATGTATCCCTTGATTAAAAATTAAAAATTGCAATATTATTGAATTGGCTTCTTATTTTCTCTGCAACTTGGTATAACCTATGTGCCAAGCAAGTAACTTGTGAACAGTTATTTCACAGTGAAAATATTTCGAACCCGTTGGAAGCCTTAACCATGTAAAGTTCTGCATCGGTTGAAAAAAGAAGCATCTTTTGTCGAAATCTTGCTGCACCCCGGTGCCGTTCTTTGGTGCGGGGTTTGTGACACAAGTGGCGCACGGAAACGTGCTCCTGGATACTTTCCGCGAACCGACCCTAGGGGTCTATACTGATGGCTCGAGGAAAGGTGAAAGGGTTGGCGGAGGTTTCTTCATAGAGGAACTGGATGTGAAGGTTTCCTTTCGTCTGCCGGATGGATGTAGTGTCCTGCAGGCGGAAATCTCGGCTATAAGGCGGGCGGCAAACTGGCTGAGGTATCATCGCATATCGGGAGATATACTTATATTTACTGACAGCAAGGCTGCCCTGCCCTTGACTGTAGAATGTCGGATGTCTTTGGATGAGATTGCGAAACATTCAAGCGTAACGCTTATATGGATACCTGGTAGAGTTTTTTTTTCCGGACTTTTTCGATTCCCGGGAAAGCGGGAAATTTTTTTAAATTTCCCGGGATCCCGGGATCCCGCTCCATATAAATAATACATAGTAAATTTTGGTATTAATTAATGAAAAAAAAAAACTATTATAAAAAAAACGTAAGGAAACTAGTTTACAAAGAAAGTAAATGAAATGGTTCAATACTAAAAAATGAATTGAAGATTGAAATAGGAACTTGAATTATTATTACCTCACGCCTTTATTTCCTATTATTATGCTTTTATTCAGTATTATAATGCTCTGGATAATTTATAAAGCAATAATAAAAACAAAATAAAAATTGAGGTACTCAAGATATAAAATAAAAAAGTTAATTTATAAAATAGATAAAATACTTTAAAGAAATATAAAACATTTTTTAATGGCTTAGGAAATAACTTTCCGATACACTCAAAGCGCTTTGTAAGTCGTCAAGAAGTATATTCCTGATTTTATTTACTAACTATCATGTTTCCGAAAAATTTCGTTCATTTTTTACCGAGGTTGGACAAATAGTTAAAAGTGCACCGTTGTAGCATGCTTCGGATTCACAATCAGAAGCAATTTTTTCTTTTTTATAAACAACGTCTATATCAGTCAAATGTATTTCAAGGTTGATGCAAAAATAGCATCAACCGGACTGCTTCTTTCAAACCTTTTCAATTCAATAGGTCCATTTGTAATCTTTAGGACAATGTGTTTTTCAAGTTGTATGTTGTAGTATCTTACACGAGTTTCCAAAATGTTATTTTATTTCGGTTTCCCCGCACTTCACGGGTATATAAACCAACACAAATTGAAATTGAAAATTTGTGTTTATCACCTAATAAAGATATCGCTCCTTCATTGCATCATAGTCATATCTCAAAATTTTAAGTAACTTTAGCAAAGATTTCCTTCATACCTTCTCGTATTATATCTCAAACTGAACCGAAATTATAGCAAAATATATCTTTAAATCGGTACATTTTTAAAACTTAAATCGCATTTTGCCAAGATCGTTTGTTTTTGTAGATGTGACTATGTTGCAATAAAGGAGCGATATGTTTAGGTATCTCCTATTTTTAAGACTTGTTCATGGACAATGAAACTTTACTGTCTGCATCTTATTTTGAATTAATGTACTTTATTAACTCTTCACTTCACTAAATGTAATTATTATCAACTGTTGCACTGCCTATTCTGCTTTGAGTAGATTTATTGCATCAGGAGACATTGATTTAAATACATGTACTCACTTCTTGTTATTGATCTAATCCACAACCCATGCACAGATGCTAATTTTTAGAGAATAGAAAACTAAATTTCAAAGTATAAATAGCTATTTTCTGAAATAATGAGGAATTTTTATTTCCCGGGATCCCGCAAGAAAAATCCCGGGAAAACGGGAATTCCCGGGAAAAAACCCTAATACCTGGTCACTCGGAGTGCCCGGGCAATCTGGTAGCAGATGGGCTGGCCAGACAAGGTGGTCGCATGGATGACGGATTCATCGATCAATTTGTTGGTCTTCCAATGGCTCACTGTAAATTACTCATCGGGCGCGAGTCTTATAGAATTGCGCAGATGCGGTGGACCTGTGAGTCCACCTGCTTGATATCCAGGATCCTTTAGTCTGGATATGATGAACGGAGAACTGGCTCTCTACTTGGGTTCAGCAGGAACCAAATTAGGACGGTGATATCGGTTTTGACTGGACACTGGCCGGTGGGGACTCATGCTGGAAGAATGGGTCTGGAATTTAACGACTACTGTATGAGTTGTCAGAACGAGGAGGAAGAGGAGACTGTGCTTCACTTCCTTTGCCGTTGCCCTGGACTGCGGGGCATTAGGGAAGAATACCTGGGGGGACCGGTGTTTTCCTGTTTGGAGGATCTGTCCGGGATGGAACTAAAATTGCTCCTTCTCTTCACTAGGAAGACGAAGTGGTTGGAACTTGCAGTGACGCCATCTGAGTAACTGCTCCAATGGATGGGCATTGGCGCCGGGTATCACAAAGGGACCAACTAGGACCTAACCTAACCTTTGTCGAAACCTTAAAAATATTGTATTTAAAGCAAAGCTCCAAAAGAATTTATTTATTAATCAAAAAAAAATTTTTTTAAGATATTTAAAAATTTTTTTAAGACTTTTTTTATAATATGGAAATTAACAAAAAAAAATTCACTAAAAAATTTCAAAATATGCATTTAAAACAGAAATATGCAAAAATATGCATTTTCACCAAAATATGCAACAATATGCAACAAATCGATGCCATTTTAACGTAAATTTAATGATTCGGAAAGATAATTGGTCGACATCGTTCTTAGACTATCGAAAAAAAACATGCATTTGCATGGAATTCCTACTAATGAGTTTTTGGGTGCGACTATAAAAAAATCTAATTCGACATTATAGTTTGTATTCACACACATGAACATGCTTTTTTTGAAATGCTACCCTGATGAAATTAAAAATATTAGGGAGCTTTTACACCATCTGTATTTAGCAGTGTACTTGTCACATTTCCCACTGCAAAATGCATACATGTCGTGTAAACGCAAAAAACAAAAAAAAATTTGCTTCTGTACATGTCAGATGGAATTTGCAGTGTAAACTTTTTGAATTAGAGCGTGTTCTATTTTGATCTGACATCATCGTTTAGCAGGTCATTTGTTTGTGGCGGCATAGATCATTATATTTTTATTTATTTACACACATTCTTTAAAAAAACAACATTTTTAATTTACTGAAATACAATTAAAAGTGAATAAAAATATAAATATGTTAATAAAACCAAAAACAAACATGTGAAAGCAAAAATTATAAACCTTCTGTATTTGTCAATTTTGACAGACATGTACATTGCAAATGGATTTAACGTCTGACAAACCCACTGCAAAATAAAGATAGTGTAAAAGCAAGAAAATTTTCATAACACATTACTTGAGTTTTTGACAAATATTAATGCAAAGTAAAATAGTGTAAAGTAGCCTTAAAGATAGATAGCTGCAAACACTGATGGAGAATCCTTATGGATGACAAACGTATAATGTCTCTACTATCGTTGTCCAGAAAAGATGTATCACTTTTGGTATTTGTGATAAAAGGACATTGTCTAATAGGTACACGGAAAGATATTTATTTTCTGTGTACATTTTGTGTATGTTTGTAGCCATACACTATTCGCGTTTTCTAGCACATTTATGTTGGCGTTATTCTGCCTTTTGTTCTTCTTTGTGTTCTTAAAAAAATGCAATGTTGTGGGCGAATGTATTCTTTTTTAATAATGTTGCCCAACAAAAATATTTTACATATTTAGGCATTAATTTTACCATGGGGTGAGAAATGCAGCATTATCAAAACAATTATTCTTATTATTGTCAACAATATTTATACCCACACCACAATAGTGGAGAAGGTATTATGTATTTTTGCTGATGTGTGTAACACCTTAAAATATTGGTCCTTTAAAGTAAACCGATCTATTCAGAATCACTTTCTGAGTCGGACTAACGATGTCCGTCCGGCTGGCTGGCTGGCTGGCTGATTTGCTGGCTGTCCATGTAACCTTGTGCGCAAAGTACAGGTCGCAATTTTGGAGATAATTTGATAAAATTTGGGACATAGGCTCTTATTCGCACAAGGACCAAGCCTATTGAAGCCGAATCCTAGGAATACGAGGTAAGATAAGGGGAAATTTCCTCCTCTCAAAAACTATCAAACCCATTTTGATGAAATTGAAAACATAGATGGAACCATATCTATATGGGCACAAAAGGTATGCATTTTTTAAAAATAAGACCACGAGGGGAGATAGACGCAATTTCTGCCTCTCGAAACCGATATTAATGAAATTTTAAAAATGGATAGATCCATATCTATATGGACACATAAGCTATACACTTTTTCAAAAATAGGTAGGGGACAATTTCTGCCTCTCACAAACTTTCAAACCGATTTTAATGAAGTTTATAAACAGATAGATCCATATTTGTATGGACTCATATGCATGATGTGTTTTTAAATACTGTGGTGTAGGGAATCATATAGTCGTGCTTGACCGACTGTACTTTCTTACTTTTTTTTTAATTTCGTTTGTGCTCTTTGTATTGTTTTAATTAAAAAAATAAAGTAGAATTACTGCCGCAGCTGCGATGACGAAATATGGAAAGAACGTTGACCCTCTCCTCTGCCCTGCTTCAACTTTCGAGCTTTTAGGAGAGAAAAGAAAGGGGATTTGTGCGGTTATGCTTGTTCCCGTCAGCACACGTTGTTCTCTTACTCGTAGTTATATGCAGAAGAATGGCTGCAGGTAAACATTTGTCCTATCTTCTTTTCTTTGATGTTGTTATGAAGTATATTTAAACGAAAATTTTCAGACAGATTGTATCGTGCATGCTGCATGTGACCATTTCGGCAACTTTAACAGGGAGTTTGAAAGAAAATAAGGCAGCGAAATTTGAAGCGTGTGACCCCTGACTTAAAAGTTTTGGTTAGTTCTACCGCGAAGTAGAATTCCATGTTATCACAATAAATCAATGTGTCTAAGTGCGTCAGTTGAGAACTGACTGCATTTTATGAACCCAGCCATAACACTACGTTTCCACATGCAAGTAATTACTTGCAAGAAGTGTATACGTATTATCAAAGAGATATCGAGAAAACAGCCGATTGGCTTAAAGTACAAAAATTGTTGGAATGTTAGTGAAAAAGTGTGCGTGAATTGAGTTTTTCGAACTTGCACTTGCATGTGGAAACGGAAGGTAAGTTATAATTGAATTGTCAGAAACAAAAGTTGAAATTTAGAATTCGAATACTGACATCACCACGCATAACAAACTTATGCTGGAGGTCCACATCACGCGTTTTTTGTGTTGTATGCATTTGATACTATGTATCTGTTAATTTTATACGTTTCTAAATGTTTTATGCGTTGCATGTAACTTGAAAATTTATAAAAAAAAATGGTTCGTCTTAAACACGCGAACTTTCGAAACTTGCAGAATCGTTGTTAAAAGAAAAGTTGAGCAAAAAAACAGGACTTGATCATAAATTTTGAAGCCGATTTTAACCTACAAGTTATTTTTTTTGTCACCATAAATTAATTGATTTCAAAGAAATGCCACGCAGCGTATTAAAAATGTTTAGAAGTTATAAGTTAGAATGTCTCATTAAACAAAATTCATGTGTTTCATATAACGATTATCACCCTGTTATCTTTTTGAGGATAATAATCTTTAAACATACTTACATACATATAGGTATACTTTGTTATTATTCTTTACAGAAAATTACCCAACGTTTCATAAAGGAACATTTGTATGGGTTCGCAGGCATAAAAAATTCTCATTTGGTCATGTGATTTTTGATTTTTCATCTTATTCAATGCGACTATTTTGACAGATGAAATTACATCTTCCAACAATAATATTGCCTGTTGTTGTTTTTTGTTTAATTGTAGTTTTTTTTTAGAGCTAAAATAACTTTATAAGTACATTTGGGGTTAATTTGAAAAAAAAAATTTACTTTCTTTACAGTAGGGAATAAAGAAAATTCTGTGAGATAAATATGAATAAAAGCCTTTTTTTTGGAATATCTTAAAAGAATTGAAATAACTTTGCCCCGCATTGATCCCAACTTTGAGAAATTAAATAGAAATTTAATTATTTTATTATTATTTTTCGAATTATAAGAATAATAAAATACATTATTTCATCAAAAACATGTTTTAAAAGTGCGCAATTTAAAAGAACGTTGTTATGTGATTTTAATTGACATTAGCGTGCTGAATCCAAATCTGTTCACAGATTGATTCAATCACGACGTCTAGTGTTTTTTGTTATGGCTTATTTAATTTGTAAGTTATAAAAAGTTATCCGATAAGTTATAAAAATATAAAATTTTTTCATTTAAAATTAATTTTAGGGAATTCATTTTGCATTAATAAATTTTACTTCAACTTATTTCTGAATATCTTCGAAACTGTTGAAAATATAAAAAACTTTTGTTAAAATGACTTTAAAGGAATTTTAATCCAAATCAATTGCTGCTAAAATTGTCTCAAGTCTTGATAAAATGTATTAGCACAACCGTCCTATTTCGGGCGAAATATTAGACATGCCCATAATCTATCTATATATATAAAATACAAAAAATGTTTTTGTCCTTTATAGACTCTTAAGGCAGAGTTAGCCGAACGTCCACGTCCCCTAACGGAACGTCTGGCTCGTTTTGTTATTTGCAAACAATGTAAATGCTTACTGAATTTAAATGTCACGTTGACGGAACGTCTCGATCTGTAAAAAACAGATTTTTATGCCGTTGTTACGTGACAGTTGTAAGGCAGTGATGGGCTGCTTGTATGTTTAATTGAATGTGGGTATTTTTGCTCTTTTTTTTTTGAACTTTTTTCAGTAAAGCTATGGAATTGAGACAAAACAACTTAAAATACAACATATTTCCATATAAACAAATATATTTATGTTTAGATGTAGAAAATAAAACAAATTTAAATACACATACAATGGAAATGTGAAACAAGTAAAAGGCTTTAAATAGTATCAAAACCTCGTTGGGTGCGTACACCACAATATATGTATGCTAAAAATATATATGCTAAAATACAAATTTGTTTATTGTAACTCTGTAATATAAATATAAATTATTAATGTTTTTTACATACACAAAATACTGTTTTAATACCATTTAAATCACTTGGTACTTTTTCTGCACAGCGGTCACCATTAAAACATTTTTGATTCCCATCACTGTGTGTTTTGTTTTATGTATACTATTGCTTTTTGTTTATGTATGGGAAACACATATGACACATTTTTAAATGTTCTATAAGTGCACCAACGTGCTTACAGTACGGTGCGGTACATTACGGGTACAGCAACGTTCGCCTAACTGGGCCTTTAAACCCAACCGATGTGCCCGGTGTCATTGGAAAGGTAATTTTCCAAGGATGGTTTTTGGTTATTTTTTAAAGGGACTACGAGGGGAATTTGTGGACAATTTCTGCCTCACCGAAATAACCTCTCAGATATTAATGAAATATTAAAGGTAGATAGATTCCAACTTATATGGGGACACATAAGCAATATAATTAAAAAAAAAAAATAGGACCACGAGGGGAGGTGTGGGGAATTTCTCTCCAAAACTATTAAAAAGATTCTAATGAAATGTACGACATAGATTGATTCCTCATTATATGGATACATTGGCTATGCATTTTCAAAAATAGGATCACGAGGGGAGTAAGGGGGCAATTTCTGCCTCTCCGAAACTAACTAAAAGATTTTAGTCAAATTTAAAACATAGATAGATCCCCATTTAAATGGACCTATTATTTATACATTTTTTTAAAAATAGAACTACGAGGGAAGGCAGGGCCCAATTATTGCCTCTCTAAAACTATCAAACAGATTCTAATGAAGTTTGGAACATAGCCAGATTCCTAATTATAAGAATAAATTAGATATGTATTTTTTTAAATATCACAACAGGGGGAAGGTAGGGTTACTTCTGCCTCTCCAAAACTATTAAACAGATTCTAATAAAATTTAAAACATTAGCTATGTATTTTTAAAAAGGAGCGGGGCGTAGTAGCAAAAGCCGGGTATCCGCAAGTAATGAATAAAAAATTAAATTAATATTTGTGCACCGATTTTCTTGATATATCTGGCTTATTTTATTCGTTATATATTTTCTGTTTTCCGATATATACTTTTTTATGAATTTTGGAAAACAAAAATAGTAATTATGTTCTAGTTTTGCATGAAAAAATGTATCGCCAATAATTTCTAAATAGCTCCGAAACAGTTGAAAATAATGGATGACTTAAAGAAAATTTTATTCTCAATCATCTTTAAGTGTTTTGACCAAAATCGGACAAATCGTTTTGAAGTTATATAAAAAAGACATTAGCAATGCCGCCTTATTTCGGGCGAACGGACGAAAAACTAGACGTGATAGAAAAAAACTGAAAACAGACTTGGATTTAGTGCCTTTAAATCTAAATATTTCATAAGTTTTTATTTTAAGCGAGTTTTTGCCGACCAGTGTAATTAGCAGACTCTTGATTCGTCAAAAATAGTTCTAACTCCGACTCAAACAGCTGACGTCCGGTTCCGGCTCCGACTCTAACCTTAATGCGTAATGCATATGTTTTATTATTTTGAAAATTTTAGAAAATTTTTTATGCCGAAAAATTTTGGAGTCGAAGTCGCTTGATGCTGACGTCCGACTCTACAGCAATTTGGTTGTCTAGAACATTCGAAATGTTTTTCGAAGGTTCGAGGCTTTACTATTCACCACACTTTAATTTGATTTATGGCAGCACTTATGTTTACATAATTTTACCTTTTATACTGAAGCTTTTTTAACGGTCATTTCTAGTTCTTTCTGCACATTGGGATTGAAGTGTACTAAATTATAACATTTTCAATAACAATGTTAACTAATAAAATTACTAATAAATACAAGTTAACTAATAAATACAAGATAACTAATAAATTCAACTAATTTTTAACTTATAATTACAACTAATTCTTAACTAATGTTACTTTCGTAACAATATACAAATAAAGCGAATAAGAATAATAAGCCCCAGTTTTACTTGTAACAATATCAAAGCTTATGGTTTCTATATTTTATAATAAAATTTACGCCTTTTTTGATATGTGTGTACCCAAACAATCTATTTATACTCCAGTTGGCCCACCTTGGAACTCTAAACAGCTAACTAGGCTAAAAAACCTAAAGAATAAAAATTATAAAAAATTCAAAAAGTCTGGATCATTTATTGATTATGGAAAATACTCTGTCAGTCGTTCAGAATATAATCTGCTGAATCATGCTTTATATAATCAATACATAAATAAGGTGAAAAACAATTTCGTTCGTGACCCAAAATCGTTCTTTGCATATGTCAATTCTAAAAGAAAATCTAATGGATACCCATCTGTTATGAAATTTCGTTGTCAAGAATCTGGAGATTCGGAGATCATTTGTGATATGTTTGCTGATTTTTTTGCCACAACTTATTCTGATGCTGCATACGACGATAGTAATGGTTATCCCTATGTGCTCTCATCAAACCAGACAATCTCTTTCCCTGCTTTTAATAGCAATGATATTTTGGTTTACTTAAAAAGGCTTAAGATGTCTTTTAGTCATGGTCCAGATCTTGTTCCAACATGTATTTTAAGTCAGTGTGCTGAATCATTAGTTACGCCATTAACTTTAATGTTCAATGCGTCGATTATGTATGGCTATTTTCCCGTATTATGGAAAGATTCGTTTATAAAACCTTTATTTAAATCTGGTAATAAATCGGATATAACAAACTATAGAGGAATTGCCAAATTAAGTGCTATTCCAAAACTTTTTGAAAAACTAGTCACTGATTTCCTCTGCCATCACACCTCGTCGTTACTGGCAGCATGCCAGCATGGTTTTAGAAAAGGCTGTTCAACTACAACTAATGTACTTCATTTAACAACTTTAATTAATTCTGCATTTACACAAAAGAAACAAACTGATGCTGTTTATACTGACTTCAGTAAAGCGTTTGATAAAGTTAACCATCAACTTCTTCTTACTAAATTGGATTTATTAGGTTTATCGGGTAAAAGTTTAAGCTGGTTACGTTCTTATTTAGTTGGTAGAAAGCAAAAAGTACAATTCAATAATTGTATATCCAAGTACATTTATGTTTCGTCCGGTGTTCCCCAAGGCAGTCATCTTGGCCCACTTTTATTTTCGCTGTTTATTAATGATCTGCCCAACGTTATTAACTTTGCCAATATATTGATGTATGCTGATGATGTAAAAATTTTCCATTCTTTTAATTGCTTTGCTGATCATTTTTATCTTCAAGCGGATCTTAATAACTTCTTTTTATGGTGTAATCATAATATGATGGAGCTAAATCTAATGAAATGTAAATGTATGCGTTTTTATAGAAATACCTGTATTGATGTTTATTATGCTTTGGGTGGACATCAACTGGAGTTGGTTGATTCGTTCCTTGATCTTGGAGTCTTACTGGATCCTAAATTAAACTTTGTTTCGCATATTACATTAACTGTAAATAAAGCTCGTGGTGTTCTTGGCTTTATTAAGCGCTGGGCTAAAGAATTCACTGATCCATACATAACGAAGCAACTGTACGTGTCACTCGTTAGACCTATCTTAGAATATGGGTCAATCATTTGGGATCCGTATTACAACATTCATAATTCTCGTATTGAATCTGTCCAAAAACTATTTTTATTATTCTGTTTACGTGATCTTCATTGGAGTTACTCGACAAACTTTCCTTCCTATGCTAGTAGACTGGCATTAATAAAACTACCATCGCTCAAAAGTCGCCGTACAATGCTAAATGTATCTTTTATGGTTAATCTAATTAATGGTAATGTTTCTTGTGATTTTCTTTTAAATTCTGTAAAATTTAATATACCTGGTCGCAATACTCGTCATTATAATCTGCTTTTTGTTAAATTTTATAGAGTAAATTACGCCATTGCTGATCCTTTTTCAAGGTTATGTAGACAATTTAATTCTTTATCACAATTTGTTGATTTTTCTTTATGTTTAAATTCCATAAAGCATAAAATTATTGTTTTTCTGAACTCGTAATTTTTTATTTACATATACTCTGTAAAGTTGGTTACTATATTTTAAAATTTATAATGTTATTTATTCATTTTAAGTCAATATTGTTATTAGTCAGTAAGGATAATGTCCATTGATTAAATAAATAAATAAATAAATAAATAAATACATATAAAAAAAGAAAAAAATAAATAAATAAATAAACAAAAACAACAACAACAACAACAGTGAGTTTATCTTTTCTTACAGTCCCGACTACAATTGGTTGATTTTTTGTCAACTCTAAATGTAGTTGTAAGTGGGTAAAGAAAAAACAAATATAAAAACAAATTTCTTTATTTTATTTTGCCAGTTCAGTTTTATTTACACTGCTACATGCATATTAGTTCTCAAAGTTTTTGTTGGGAGTCAAAGAGCTCATTAACAAGGTGTCGTTTAAATGTGCCAGATTCCCATTTTACACTAGTTTTCTTTCATTAAAATTAAGAACAGATTTTCTCTTTATCCGACAACTATTTTACGATTACCTCTGAACCTGAATAGGACGTTTCTTACGAGATAATTTCATAAGAAAAAGATATAACTCCTTCCAGCGGAGTACCTCAACACTGTATTCCAGACTTTTAACTGTTCTGTTTTCAATTCAAACACAGTCCCTTGCAGGGCACAAAAGATCCAGAGATTAACTAAAAAGTAACTAAAAGTACTTTTACAATTGATATACACAGTAATAAAGAAACTTAAAGCTATACTTTTTAATGCCACACTCCTTGAAAAAGCTCCTCAAACGTCAGCATGATTTTTTATTAAAATTTAATAATGGGGTTTCAAATAAACTCAAATTTTATTAATTTATGTTTAACGCCCCCATTAATCGTTCGGAACATACATTTGTTTATTATTAGTTTAAACTGGTAGCATTATTTCCTTAAATGCGCTTTTTTGAGATTTGTGGATTATGAATATAAAATTTGATTGATGCATTTATATTATAAATGCATCAACACAATTGTAGTATTATGTATTTATGAGCACGTGTTAAACGATTTGATAGATAAATGAGTTTTAAATGGTTAACTGGATTTAAAATCATGTTTTTTACAACTTACGCGTGTTTTGTATATAAATTGTGTAAATTATGTTAAAAATGTGGTGATCAGCCGAATAATTCGGCGATACAAACAGATTATATTATACATACATATTAATTTAAGAGGCGAAATATGCATACGTTGATTATTATTATTAGGGCAAGTTTTTTTTAAAGAGTTTTGCTTAAAAAACTAGTTTTTGCTATATCGCAAGATTTTTGAAAAATTCTTATGTTGCATATAAGAGCATTTTTTTTTGCTATCAACGACTATTGTCGGATCATGTTCATAAGGCATTTTGAAGCATTTTAAATTACGTTGTTCGCTCGCTCATTGATACGACAACTCTTCTTCGTACATTTTTAAAAAATTTTTTTCCTATGAACATTAATACAAAAAGTAAGCAAAACTTTAAAATGTTAGATTATTTTAATACTTTAAGCTTTGAGAGCAACAATTTCGTTTTTCTTCTATCTTATTTCTTTCCATAGTTTTCATATATTTTCTTTTCATATTTTAAAAAAAATTGTAACTAATGTTTTTTTAAAAATTTGTATAAAATTGTTTATGACGTTTATAATAATTTTATTTAGTTTTGAATGAAAATTTTAACAAAATGTTCTAACAAATAATAATTTGTAATATTGTTCTGTGCAAAATTTGCAAATGGTTTCTTTATTTAAAATGTGTATGGTCGCGAAAAAAAGTTGTTGCTCTAGCATGAACATCACTGAAAGTGTTGCTGCCTATTGTAAACGAAGCTTTATTTGTTGTTTATAATTTTTCAAGAAAAAAATTTTTTTTAATTTTATGCTTACAAAAACTACAAAATTATTATTAAAAAAATAAGTTTTTTGTGAAATTTCAAACAACATATACAGTATTAAAATAATGTTACATTTAGAATTTGTGCTTACTAGGGTATTCATTTAATCGGGCTTTTGCTTTAATCGGTTAATCGCTCGATTAATTAACCGAGGTTTTGATTTAATCGGTTAATAATCGGTTAATTTTGTTATTGATCGGTTAACCGATTAATGATGTTTTGTTATAAATTAAGTAACTTCAATTAATAAAAATGCCAAAATTATTTATTATTGGAGTCTATTAATAAAAAAAAACAATAACATAACGAACAAAACAATTCTTGAACTAAAACGAGCAAACAAAAAAGTAATTCATAAATATGAAAAACATATAATTTATACATATTTTTATGTATTTATTAAAAAATAAACTGTGTGATTATTTATTAATTATTTCAATAGTTTAAGATCTTATGAAATAATCTTTCTTATTTGTAAGCGTAGCAATTGCGGTGAAAACCACACTGCCAACTACAGGGGCTGTCCTGTGTATTCCCACGTTAAGCAGTCCTTGTCAAAAAGACGTAATTCGACGCACACACAACCTATTATCGATAACAATAATTATCCTCAGTTGCCCCAATCAGCTACCAGCCGGCCTAGCCAGGCCATAGCGTAAAAAATACCTAACAGTCAGTTCTCATACGCCAACACTTTAAAGTCTAACCAGTCCACATCTCAAAAAGGACCTATTGCCAACGTAAATTCTGACCTTGATTTAAGTCCAATTGAAGCTTTAATAGAAAACTTAATTTAAACAGTAAATTTTTTACAACCAACATGACCTGCATGATGCTGGAAATATTAAAAATGCAGTCTACATTATTGCAGACTGCATTCAACAAACCATGAACTTAAAAATCTTGTTTTGGAACGCAAACGGCATCCGCCAACATAAAAACGAACTCGAATACTTCATGATTGATAAACAAATTGATGTTATTTTGACATAAAGAAGTTTTTTTAAATTCAACGGATATTTCCTTTATGACACCAAGGACCCCCGAGGTAGAGCTTGCGAGGACTAAATCAAGCAACTAATATCTGCATTGAAAATTGTCATCAAAACCTTGAAATTTCTTCAATTTACTCCCCTCCTAGGTGTTCTATTGCAGAAAGTGAATGCAGAAAATTTTTTTAATAAACTAGGCCCACGATTTTTGGCTGCCGGTGACTACAACACTAAGCATACAATGTGGGGATCACGACTAATCACTCCTAGAAGTCTGGTTTTGTTTGACACAATTTCTTAAATGGGTTTAAATGTAAATTCAAGTGGTCATCCTACCTATTGGCCAACATATCGAAATAAAATTCCTGATATAATTGATTTCGGAGTCGTAAAAGGAGTTCCCAGTGAAATTATCCAAGTAGAAGCTTCTTTAGATTTATCCTCAGACCACTCACCCACTATTATTACAATATACTCACTCTTAACAACCTCACCCACTTACGATTTAACGCACTCACGTATTAATTGGTTAAAATACAAAAAATATTTAAGAGCCCACTGCACGGAAAACTTTCCCTTACGAACGCCTGAAGTCATAGAGGTATCCATTAGACATCTAAAGACTAACATTACGCAAGCTGTCCAAAATGCTACTTATACCAATCCACAGGTGAGATTTAGTTAAATTTATTCTGAAGATGTTGAACGGCTATTATCTGAAAAAAGAAAAGTTCGAAGAGAATGGCAACGTTGCAGATCCCCACAGTTAAAAATTAGGCTAAGGGATTGTACTAAGCAGCTTAAAAACTTACTAGACCTCCAAAAAATGGCATCCTTGCACAAATTTCTGCAAATTTAGACGCAACACCACAAACTGATTATTCGTTATGGCGAGCAGCCAAAGGGCTCAAAAGACCGGTGATGTGTAAACCTCCATTAAGGAGTTCGATTGGTGACTGGGCAAAAACTGATGCGGAAAAAGCTACTCTATTTGTTAACCATTTGCTAAAGGTATTCACTCCAAACATTTCTACTGATATGGTTGAGCTGCCACCAGTAGTCGCTGAAGCTGCCACTCCCCTGAAGGGATATTGAAAATGTTATTGATGGCTTAAAATCGAGGAAAGCCCCAGGTGCTGATAAAATCAACAATAAAATGCTTTTAAAGCATTGGTGCCCAGCCCATACCACCAGAGACGAGTGCACATGCGGCGGATGCTTAAATATTTTGTATATTTTACTTAAGAAAACTTCCCCAGTAAACATTGCATACATAAATAGAGAAGTAATAGAATGATGCAATTCAAAAGATATTTCATGCTTGGGAATGCTTTTGGCAATATACAGTGCCTCTTATGTTTTAAAACATTTAAAAATAAAAGGCAAGATGTTTTAAAAAGTCATTTTGATAAGTTTCATAGTTATATAAATGAATTTAATGTAAAAGAAAAAGAAGGCCTTTTTAAATAACAAACTTTAATTTTTATGGCACTACTCGTAATTAGTACGGTACTGATTTAAACTATTCTTTTTTTGCTCTAAATCAGTGACGTCCAAAAAGTAAATTGTGGTTGTATTGATTCATATTACTATTATTGAATAGAGAGAGTTTACCCAGCAAACACAAACTCAAGTCAAAATTAAAAAAGCAATTATTATAATAGTTTAAATCAGTCATTTATTGTAGCTAATTATTGATTGTTGGAATAGTTTCAATTCGAGTACAACAAATGAAAATAAAATTATTCGGAATTTACAACCAAAAAAAAATTAAAAGCCCCAATTGCTTGCTAAATTTTCTGTCAAAACATTTGATAGATTAAAATAATTTTTAATTTAAAAAATATCTTTGCGGTCAAAAACGGAAAATGTGCAAAAACTTAATAAATAGGGGTAAGTAATTTACGTATTCTTATAAGTATGTACAGATACACGTACATATGTATGTATGTATTATTTTTTTATACCCTGCAAATTACATTGGACTACATCATCCATTTTGATCCTGGGCTGGTACAATGTAATGCAAGTAGGGACCATGTCATTGTTTAAAAGAGTTTGCAGTTAAACGACATGTTTTCGTTTTTTAACGACATGTTTTTGTTTTGAAACGATTTCAAAGCTAATCCCCTGGAGTATACCATGGAGTAGTTTTAAGACTTCTCCTTTGTAATGCAAGCTGGGTTATATGGTCATGCCCTAGGACATCGTAATGTTAAATAAGCCATTTTTTCCAATCATTGGGATTACCTTTGGACAAGTAATTGCCCCTTATGGGCTACAGACCGGTTTATAAAAATATATTGATAACGACAATCAAATCTCTTGTTATGAACACCAATTATGTGTTAATTCAGTTGCAGCTATCATATATTCGGGTATAAGTACAATTTTGTTTCTACTAACAACTAACAATGTCTGTTGTTATGACTGATAGTGTATTAAAATTCAAATGTTGCTATCAAAAATATTATGCTAAGCAACGAAATTTTCAGTAATTGTAACCGAATTGTGTGATAGTACATGCAACCGACGAAATTTGATTGTGATTTAACGGTGTCCGACTGTCCGTCTGAACGTGCATATGTTGAAATGGGTGTTTCAAAGACCAAAGATATGCTGGGGTCTAGATTGTTTTATTTTTTTCATACGTATAGTCCGAAATAGTTTGCTATTAAAATTCAGCCAGTTCGGTGCTCAAATGGCTTAGATATGAGCAAATAATCACGACTGCCTCGAATTTTTACCTTTGAAGTTTTCTTATAATCTATGAATTTTATTTTTTACTTGTGAAGCTGATTCCTAAAAGATTCGATTTAAATACAAAATGCCAGCTGGGCAAATAGAAATATTTTTTATTTGTTTCTTTTATTGTGTTTGCTCTATGTTTAAATAACACCCAGAGGTAAATATTGAAAGAACCGGAAATGGCAGGCCTTTTTTAAGGCCTATTTATGTATATACCCCTTTCTAATATATTCGTTTCTTATGATATCCTGCCTTCAGAAATATGCCTTCTACAAGGTATAAAATATTCACTACAGAAACAAAACTATTTTTTTTTTTTATACACCAAAGATAAATATCTTAGCAATTTGGCAACGTCGGCAGAATAACATACCAATTTTTATATAAAAATATTAATTATATTAAACTTATTTTTTTTTTTTTTTGTTAAAATAAAATTAATATCTATATAAATATAAACCGTTTGTGCCGTGTATGTGCTCCTAAAACTTGAACAATAAATTTTTTAAGTCGGAAGCCAGGTTTCTCTTAAGTTTAATTCCCATAGGTGGCGCTGTTGTCGTGATATTTAAATTTATTTTATTTATGGTACAAAATATATTTATTAAACAAAAATAAGTTTCCTGGTAAAATTTTGGCCCGGTAGATAGCGCTGGGGTCAAGTTATTAACAAAATTTTCAGTATTTAATTTTTGTTTAGAAAATTCCGAGCAGCGCCGGGACCAAACAGCTATTTTTTACATAAAAAAGCACCTCAAGCTTAAACAAATTATAGACTATAAATTTAAATCGAATAAGAAAAAAATTATACATGATAACAGAAATAATTTTTGCATTTTAATTTTATTGTTTATTTAAAAAAGAAATCATTTAAGTGTTTATTTTTAATTATTTAATTCTTTTACTTCAATTATAATTTGCTACCATTTTAAAAACTTAATTTCTTTCCCACACAATTTGCTTCTATTTTTTTCTTTTTGCTTCTTTTTTTCAATTGACTAACAATAATTGGAACATAAATTGCCGGCAATAAATATGTCCAAAAAAGTGCTGTCTACATTAAAGATAACATCATTTTGACAATAACTGCAATATTTATCTCTGGTATAGACGGGCAGTTACAACCTTCTTTGGGAAGTAAGAATAGTTGTTCAATTTTTGTATTTTTTTTACGTAAACCTGACCTTGTGTTGTGAATAAACCTGATAAAATTAATACTTTTCTCAATTTTTACAAATCAGCTGTTAAATAATTTATTGATGAAGCGAACATTCCATCAAGTTTTTTTTATATTTTTAAACAAAAAAACTTAAAGACATTCATCATATTCTTTAATTTTTTAAAGAGGAATGCCTGTAAAAAGAAGGGAGTGAAGAAGAGATTGCTCCCAATGACAACCTGTGTTATAAATAAATAAGTATGGAAGGCCTTCCATAAGGCCTTTTTACTCATTATTTTTACCGCTGGGCATGGCTATGTACATATATATACATAAGTAATTTTAATATTTTTGTTTTTAAGTTTTGTTTATCTGATGAAAATAGTTTTTAGCTTTTCTGATAAATAACGTAAACGGTTTTGTTTTTTGTTAATTGTTTTTAACAAGAATAAAAAAAATATTTGTTTTTTAAAATACATAGTATCAAAATCACTTTCTGAAAATGATTGTTTGTTTTTTGATAACAAAATACGATTACTAAAAAAGTATATTTTTTAGGTATGTTAAAATCCGGTGCGCCTTTATAAAAAATTTATGGTAAGAATAAGTAAGTATTATTAAGCCAATAATTCGCGAACAGACATATTTTTTTAAAGTCAATTTCCACAATTCGGAAGCGTTGTTCTAGCACTAGGGAATCCCGCGAGTTTTACATAAAAATTCCAAAATTTTGGGTTTAGTAAAAATGTGCTAATTTTTTTATAAAACACAACTATATTTAAATAAACGTGAGGCACCCTGTTAAAAATAACTTGTGAGTCCACTTGCTTGATATCCAGGACACTATGGCCTGGATAGGATGAACGGAGAACTAGCTCTCTACTTAGGTTCAACAGGGACCAGATTAGGACTGTGATATGAATTTGGTCCAAACTTATTTGATTGCAATCTAAATAACTTAGCAAATTTGACCATATAGCTCCCATACAAATACTACTTCCGAAAATAGCTTTTAATGCCATAACATACAAATTGGCGACAATAACTTTTACGATAGCTAGTATGTCATGACAAAATGTTGTGCTGGTAGATCCATATTAGTAAACTCACTTATAGGCAAACAAATCTTATATCGATGAAAATATCTTAATAATATTCGGCACATGAGTCGCCATTTTGACTCTAAATGGTATTTTTTACTCTATTTGGTCTTTCAGTGACCATGTGGTCTGTAATTTTTTGCAATTTAAGTGTTTTTTTTTGCCACAAAATATCTCGTACTCAAACTATAAACATTTTAAGCTCTGTTTCTTTGCTTTTTGTGCAAAGTTGGCGAAAATGAGAGTAAAAATAAATTTCTCTCATAAATAGAAAAAAGTACGGCAACACAAAAGACAAAATTGTTAACACAAAGTAGACCGTTAAAGTACAGGGTGGCGAATAACTTTTATTTAGTGAATAACTAGATTCGAAAGCAAACCTTTAATAATAGGGTTGTGTCTTTACTCAAATTTCGGATCCCCCGGGATCCAAATTTGCACGAAAAGCGTTCCCGTACTTTAAAACTGTGTAAATGAGATCGATTTTAAGAGAATTTAATTCTCGAAACAGTCCAGACTTTTTTTCGTGTAAATTATTTGAAATGCCAAACCGCTGTTAAAACATAAACAAAACAAAATACGAAAACAATAATGTGGAGTTCGTTAAGAGAATTACAAAAAAAATCTGTAAAAAAAAAAGTATATTTAATACAGTGTTGCCACTTTGTGGGTAATTACCCGAATTTGGTATAATTTTTACTGCCGTGGGTAGAGCGTGGGTAATTGCTCTTAGGTGTAAATTCTTATTTCAAATACCCAAATAAAATCAAGATTCGATATCAGTGATATTTATTTAGATTTGGATAAAGATTACTATCATAGTGATTTTGAACCAAAAGTCTATTGAAAAAAGTTATTCAAACTAAAAACTAGCTTGGGGGAAGAAATGTTTCCAATATTCCAACATATAAATAATTTTTCAAATGCTTTAGCTTGAAGAATATTTATCGCCTATAACAGTTGTTAAACTGAATTACGAAAGGGACAGTTGTATAATTCTCTGCAGACATTGTTTTACTAAATAAGGTATAAACGGTATTTTTTTAAAACCATGAAACTTAAAATGGTAGACAATCGTTGATTAATATTCAGAATAAAATGAACAATGAATGTTGACTTCCAAGACGTCAATTGTTGCTGGCTTATTAGCACAAACCAGTGACTTCACAGTCCTACGGAAAAAAATTAAAAGGTGTCACATTGCACGGCCTTGAAGTCTAATTGATAGTTTATTTTCTCTAAATCAACCCATCGCCTTAATTTGTGAAAAAAATATGTTGCGTCATTTCAATCATGAAGTCGCCTAAAGTTGCGAAAATCGATGGCTGATTTTCCAAGTCAATGTGGATAATTTGGGGGCGCTGTTCAAGCATGAATCTATTCATGATAATGACCCTGAGCAAAAAGTGAGAGCAATATGACAGCAAACCTTTCGTAAGCTCTATTAGGCTTAAAAAACACCCATTATAAAGGAATGATAATGAGCATTTTGAACCTTCCCTAGATATATGCAACCAAACTCATTATTTTAGGAGTTTTATTTTGTTTTTAAGCTTGAACAGTTTGACTAATATTGATCTTTTTTCAATGAGTTTGTTGTGTTTTTGCTTCTTTTTCTTTGTAAATGTCTTTTTATTATATAAAACTTCAATTTTATATCAGGTGTAATTTCATTTAAATCGGGTAATTTTGCTTCATCCCAAGTGTAATTTTGAAGTTTTATGGTGGTAACACTGATTTAATAAAATAAAATCTTTTGTATTCAAAACATATGTATCAACACCCTTTGACGTTCTACTTTGTGTTAAACATTTTATTGTTGATGTGTTTTATTTAAACTTTGATATTATTACAAGTAGAACTGTTGCTATAAGTCTTATACGCTTAACAGTTTTATTTGGTTTAATATCTTTAGTTTTTCTAAAATCTTTATGGATGAAGTTTCCTGATGATCTGGCCTAAGCAACCAGTGAAATGCGCATAGGAATAGCTTATCCCATCAACAATAAATTTCAAGTGTTTTTATCAATAATAAAAACTGGGAATTAAGCACGAATAACAAAGTCTTTTGAAATTAACATTTTTTTTTTTTTATACCCACACCACAATAGTGGAGAGGGTATTTATTATGCATTTGTGCTGATGTGTTTAACGCCTTAAAATATTGGTCCTAGACCCACCTTAAAGTATACCGATTGACTTAGAATCACTTTCTGAGTCGAA
The DNA here is from genome assembly GCA_963931875.1 of Pollenia griseotomentosa. Lineage (NCBI taxonomy): Eukaryota > Metazoa > Arthropoda > Insecta > Diptera > Polleniidae > Pollenia > Pollenia griseotomentosa. Next base: position 167,557,040 of record OZ007562.1, on the reverse strand, counting down.
CTGGCTGGCTGGCCAGTCCATGTAACCTTGTGCGCAAAGTACAAGGGCCTGATTCTGGCAGTCGTGATCGAGTAATTTATCGATTCGAAAGCAATTTAATATCTTATTATTTCAGTCAATACTGAACGAATCGGAATTATTTTTACAGTATTGTAAAGCATTAGTTTGAGTTTCACAATACTGAAAAAATAATTTCGATTCGTTCAGTATCGACTGAAATAAAATTGCTTTCGAATCGAGAAAGTACTCGATCACGACTGCCAGAATTAGGCCCCAGGTCGCAATTTTGGAGATAATTTGATAAGATTTTGGATATATGTTCCTTTGGCACAAGGACTAAGCCTACTGAAAATGGGCCGAAACGTAGGGCCACGAGGGAAGATATGGGGAAATTTCTGCCTCTCAAAAACTATCAAACCGATTTTAATGAAATTTAAATCATAGATAGAAATATATTGATATGGACACCTAAGCTATGTAGTTTTTCAAAAAAAGGACCACAAGGGGAGGTAGGGGGCAATTTCTGCCTCTCACAAACTTTCAAACCGATTTTAATGAAGTTTGTAAACAAAGATTAACCCCTATTAATGTGGACACATAAGCATGATGTGTTTTTAAATACTGTGGTGTAGGGTATCATATGGTCGGGCTTGACCGACTATACTTTCTTACTTGTTTTTTTTTTTTTTGTTTCCGTTCTTTTGTTGAAGGAGAATTATTCTCACTCTCATTTACTCTTTGTCCAAAAAGTAAAAAAAACAGAGCTAATATTATTTTGTTTAATCTTCAAGTCTTTGCAAAAAATGTGTTGGATATTAGAATCGAATTCTGAAACACACAGAAAGTGAGGAAAATATCACATTTAAAGTTTTTTTATAATTTAACGACTATAAAACAAAAATTTTATAATAACCCTCAAAAACTTTAACTTTCCATATCAATTTATTTTTAAGAATTGCACAATACAGAATCAGAATTGAAATTACCCAATAAAAAATTTTATCGTTTTGCGAAGCACTTATGGTACATTTAAAAAAATAAGCGCATAATTATGCGCTACGTAATAAGACATACAGAAATGCAGTAATGTAAGTGAAAGAACTCTCAACAACTTTTATAAAAAAAATAACATTTCAAGTGCTACGGCATTCCCTTACTACGAGGCAGGTGTGTAAGGGAGAATACTAAAAAATAACTGTTTAAAAACATTCACTGTGTAAAGCTGATCGTTACATCCAACAATTTGTTTATGCGCTGAATAATGCGCTTCATGTGTCAAAAATGTATTGCTTCAAAGTGGGAACTCGCCATATAAAATGCATGTCTTTCGTAAGCGCAATGGTAAGCAAAACTTTTAGGTTTCTCCCTTACAAACCTGCTTCGTTGGAAACTCTATTTTTTATTGGGTAGAACAACTAATTAAATCTGCAATCAAAAATCCTTTTTATAGGACAGTAAACCAAACATTTGATTTTAGTTTTAAAAGCAAAAGCTAATAACCTACCAATACACCAACAAAGAATCTTTTAATCAAATCAATTCGTTCACCTACTTTCAAACTATGCATAGTATTCGGCCTATTTGATATGGAAATTTATTCAATATTCGGTTGGTAAACTATTCAAATTTACCTAAAACTGGTTTAAGTATGCTGCTTGCTAATGTTGGAATTGTGCGTAATTTATACCTTTTAATAAGTTTGAATTATTTCCGCTTTTAACAGAACAGAATTTTTTTTCTCGATTTATAAGAAATTTAAAAAAAGGAGGAAGCAGAAGTTGTTAATTGTAAACGAAAGTAAAGAAACTTGCAAAATTTTTTTAGAATGTTTTGATCGGTAATTAAGTTTGTTTAAACAGTAGCTACATATTTATTTAAGACATTGTATTATTTTAAATAATAATAACTATAATTAAGATTGTTATAAATATTCATTTGGGAACTGAATATTAATAACTTTTGCAACAATTCATTGCATTATCTTCCTTTTACTTTGTTTAATCTGCAATGAGGTTGGTACATATCTGTGTTCAGAATCTAAAGGCTTAGATGCGACTAAAATTGAAATAATTTAGCAAATTGTATAATTGCAGAAATTCTGTTTTGAATTTTAAATGAGGAATTTTAAATGGGGCTTTCAAGCAGCATCAGGTGAAATAATTTTTCGTACCGATCTTACGGTTCCCGTCCGTTCGGCTGCCTGGCTGTCCATGAAATCGCAATTTTAATCATTTAATCATTTTAATTTGATGAAATTTGGTACATAGTACCAAGTCTATTGAAAATGGTCAGAATTGGTCCAAAATTTCACATAGCCCCCATACAAGCTTCCTTTCGGAATAGAGTTTTTGCGCTCATAAACCATCTTATTATGTTGGTATGAAGATTTGATTTGGTCTACACTAATTCTACTGTAATCTAAATCACCTTACCAAAAACAGTCCATATTTGGTAATACTTTCCACACAAATACCACTCCCGAAAAAAACTTCCTTATAAATGTTGGTACATATTGACTTAAAATTTGGCGAAAGAAATTTAAAAGTTTAACTTCTTTGTCGTGCCAAAATTTTGTGTTGATAGGTCCACAATTGAACATAGGTTCTATATAAAATACCTACCTAAAATATCTTGAAGACAAAAAAAAAAATCTGTTAAATGTATATGAAGACATTAAGATTTTCATGTTCCGAAGGCAAACTTCTCTTTTCTTTATAGCATCGATTGTTACTAATGGACCGAGGTTCCACCAAGTAAAACAAGCCCAAATAGTCAAGCTTCTATCTCAAGTTGGATCGTTTCTTTTACTTGGTTATTTTTTAAAGAGAAGTACATACTCTTTTCCATCGGACTAAAAACAGTTTTTTTTTTGTTTTCACCCGACCATTTTACCCGTCTCCAGTTGTTTCACACTCCAGTTTAAGTGCTCTTTGCAGAACAATAAACGTGCCTAAACATTTGTATCTAATGGGGCTGGTTTTTTGGTTGCTTTATAGATAAAACCAGACCAAATGTTTTGTTTACTGTCTTGTTTACGGCGTCTGTAGCCTGTTTAGTTGTTTTTACCTTATTTGTAACCATAAAATGCTCCCGATGACTCGAGCATCCCTCTCGGTAAGCAAACTTAGTCGGTATTTTTTTTTTTTTTTTTGCGTCCTGCGTGCTTTTTCTTCTAAAGTTCGGTGGCAAAATCCTAATTTTTAAGCAATATTACGTGCTGAAACATTGTTTTTGATCATTTCATTAATTTGATTTTCTAAACAAGCGGACATTTCCTTCATTTTGGTTTTAAGTTGAAGATTTCTGTAAAAGTTGACAATTGGATTTTTTTGCTTTAATGCTTCTTAAAACAACACAAATAACGGAATAAATTAAGTAATTTTCCCCCATTTTTATGTTACCAGACTGCAGAAGCTAATACGGACAAAAGAGGATACATTGACTCTTTTCACAAAATTAACTGCCTGTTTTTAGAAAACGTAAACAAGTGAGTGAGTGAGAAATTATATTGAAAGCAACAATAAAAAACGAAAATTTGGTTTTGTTTTCAATATAATTTCTCACTCACTCACTTGTTTACGTTTTCTAAAAACGGGCAGTAAAGCAATCTTAGGTTTTACTTTTGAATTTGAAAAACTTCTTTTTACACCTTATAAATCATATCGTAGTGTAGGGAATGGTAAATGGATTCCAAAATCGATTTTAAAATCGTTTAAGATAAATTTGAAAATGCATTTTTTTTTTTTTTGGCAAATACTAGAGAAATTGAGCTAAGATTTTTACAAAGACCACTGTTTGTCGTTTTCCTGTAAAAAGTGAAAATGTGTAAATTTGGAGTTGACTCCCTTTGTAGGAACTAGTGCGATATGTATGTACATTTCACACATTAAAATTGTGTTCTTGATTGAAATTATAAAAATAAATTCTGAATTTTAGCGATACTTAAAAAAAAAAAATAAATATATTTTTTTGTTCGGTTACGACTGTTTCTTTGCTAAGTTACATTACGTTTACGTCTGTTTTGTTCATTGTCCATCGATGACTTCAATTTCTGAAAAACAAGAGGACCTATATTAAATTTGGAAGTATTCCAAGGGTACTAATAGGTAAATATGTAAAACTACAACTGTTTTTTTACTTCAAACTTGGCAAACTGCATAAACAGACACTGTATGTACAGTCAAACAAAAATTTTAAGTTGTATTGTGCACGCACATATTTTATCGGTTTAAAAGAGATTAAAATTAAGAATTGCCAAAATTTTAATAAAAATAAAAAAAAATAAAAATAAGTAAATTCGATTGAAAAAATTGATTTTTTACCACAAATCGATTTTCGACTGGAATCGAAATCGATTTACCATTCCCATTGCGTTTTTAAATAAAATTTAATAAACATGTTTCCACAATTTCTTGCCAGTGTATGTTCTTTGTACATATTTATTTTTTTCTAATACTAGCTTTATAACATCATAAATTTCTTTTTAAATTAGCACTTTATGTGAGTATCGAAGATGATAGCTTATTTCTACTAGGCAATAAAACTGCTTTAAAGCCATTTAGTAATAACATGATTTTGTACATATCATTGCAAAAAACCTACATAATACTTCATTTTGATTTTTCAAATAACTCCTTTTTGCGATAGAGAAAAATAACAGCCCACGACACTATTCGTTGGCTCCGTCAATACCATTGTTGTGCCGAAAGTCATTTTTTTCAGTTATTATGGCCAATTTCACCAATTATATTTAAATCAGTGTTCGAAAATAAACAAAACATAATTTAGCGTTCGGCTCACACACCAAGGAACGATATCTATTTTTTTAGTGTTTGTGTAGACGAACACAACCCTTGATACCGTTCTTAACTATTTTCAAGAAATGTTCGTTAATAAAACAGAACAATTGTAGTGATACTGCAGACAAAAATTATATTTTAATGTTTCTTTTTTTACATTGACAAAGAAATGAACAAACAAAAATTTTTAAAACGACCGCAGCACGAACAGCTTGTGTGTGTATTGTGTATATGTTTTGTTTGTGAAAAATTATTTTGCTGGCTTTTTGGTTTTTTTTGTATGTATGTGTATGTATTTTATTTTTCTAAAAATTTTTTGGTTTTTTTTACTAGCCAAAACGGAAGAACGTTAATGAGCTGAACCGAACACAATGAAGTTTGTGGTTTAAAAAAAACCGAACGGAATTAAATGTTCTCATCTTTTGTTGAGTAAGATAAAAACAATATTTTTTTTGTGTTCAAGAGATGAGAAACAGGGAAACGTTATTTTTCCCTATTAGCGTTTGTGTTTTTCTCAACTTTTTTTCGAACACTGGTTGGAATCATTTTGTGTTGTACTTTGCAGTGAGAAAAACAAAAATAATGAGAATAATGTTGCCATATAGTTTTGTATTATGCGCACAACTCGTACATTATTTTAAATTAAAGCAGCTAGAAAAGAAAACAAAGGAAGCGAAATTGAAAAGTTTTGAGAAAAAACTTTTCCCAAACGTTTGCTGATGGATTTGCTTCTTATAGTAATGTTTTTGAGTAGATTTAAAAGACCGTTACTGGAAAAGTTTTTTTGTTGTTAATGCTTGTTATGCTGGGTACACACAGTGCAATCTACATCAATGCAATCTCAAAATATCAATACGTTTTGATGTTGATGCAATCTGGAAGGAATGAAAATAAAACTGAACTGGCAAAATAAAATAAAGTGATTTGTTTTTATTTTTGTTTTTTCTTTTCCCACTTACAACTGCATTTAGAGTTGACAAAAAATCAACCAATTGTAGCCGGAACTGTAAGAAAAGATAAGCTCACTGTATATTGTCTTTGTTTTTGTTTAAGCTTTGATATTGTTACAAGTAAAACTGTGGCTTATAATTCTTATTCGCTTAACAGTTTTATATGTGTAATGTCTTTAGTTTTTCTAAAATCTTTGGATGAAGTTTCCTGACGATCTGGCCTAAGCAACCAGTGAAATGCGCATAGGAATAGCTTATCCCTTCAACAATAAATTTCAGTTTATCAATAGTATGAAATGGGAATGTAGCACATTTAAACGAAACCTTGTTAATTAGAAAAAATTTTTGAATCCCAAGAAAAACTTTGAAAATGAATTTAATTTGCTAGATTGCGTAAATGCATTGCATTGTGTGTACCCAGCATTAAGACTACAGCAGTAACAAAAAGAAACAATAAAAAGCAAATCATAAAATGTACGCTCAGAAAACTATATGAATCATTCACAAAATACGTTACGGCATTAAAGCATGCTGATGAGAGAAAAAACAATTCGTCAGCTCATTATTGGTTTGGCATATATGCCAAAAAGTTGTCTGAAAATATAACCGATAGAATTTTTTTGTAGTTTCACTACTGCTTCTGGCATATGTTTTGAAGAAAAATTAACATTTTTTTAAACGTTCATTAACGAACATAGAAGTTAATAGCATTTAATTTAAAGTGCAAATTATTGTTTTGTGCCGCATGCGCCACTTTTCTAAATTTATTTTTAAAAAGTAGCTTTTTGTGCTGCATACGTATACTTACTGCTGTGTATTGATTTGTTGACATTTTATTTTGCTTTTGCGTTAACCCCTTTTTTTCTTGCGGCAATGAGGCAAAGCAAGAGCAAAATTTATTTTGTATGAGGAATCTTCTGCATTCGCCAAACAGTGGTGTGTAGAGCAAAACAATACTTAATAAACTCTGAAATAGTTGATATGGAGCAAAATTAATGCTTATTATCTCAGAAACTATAAGAAATTTGGTAAAACCGGTTTTGGATTTATACAGGGGGTATTTAAAATGTATACAACCCATACTTAACTCAATTTAAAAAAAAAAATGGTCGATACGTCCAACCAATAGTAAGCTGACGAATTGTTGTGTTTGTACTCTTTACCACTTTAGTTTTGCTCATGTACAAAATTATATTTTTAAAGTATTGTACATTTTGCAAACGTTTCCGCAATGATTCGTTCGCTTTCATGCATCGTTTAGTTCAGTTCCTACAGAAATCAAATCAGAAATTTATGAATGATCATTTAGTTGGTAGGCATTTTTTATCAATCCCTTCTGATTTATTAGTTTTTCATATAAAATCGGTTATAAATCGGATGATTAAATTGTTTCACAAACAAAGTAAAACTTTTACTTTAGACTTGGCGTTAATGTTTAAACAATTTCCTGGTCTGAACTGAAAAAACCGTTGTGAATCATTGATGGTGATGTTATTTTTATAAATTCCCTTAATTTAAGGTGTGATCTTGTCATTTTTTTTAAAACTTCATAACATACATAATATTGCATACATTTAATTTTTTTTTCTTTAAACAATTGATAACAAGTTTTTTCGTTTTATTTATATTTGTTTAAAATTGAGATGTTCTACGCTAAAAAAAACATCTGTCCATCTAAACGTAAAAATTATACCCATCATTTTAATCACGTTTTTTTACACAAATCTGAGCTTGCGGTCTTTATTTAAAGAAATTACAAATAAAAAATATATATAAAAAGTTTTTTTAATCCCTTAAGAAACAAACAAATAATTTTGTTTTAAATACAACGATCCCAATTAATTGTTACGCTTTATAATACCGATAACTTTTAAGTACAATTTATCTTGTGAAATTGAATGCGATTATATAATAATTTAAAAAGAATTTATTGCGCCTAAAAATTATGAAAACAATTTTGAAGATGTAACATTTTTGTTTTTCAATATCTACAGTAGAAAAAACAGTTGCAAATATTCGTTGACAGATCGAGTTACGATAGCAAAAGTGTAATTGACTATGAAGTGGCGTCACAACTTAAGCTTATTCAGATATAAGCAGCTACAAGTATTATTGCAATAGTCATTGCAATCAGGCGCGGATCCAGGGGGGGAGAAAGATTTCGTCTTAAGTACTTTAACAATTGATTTCTAATTAATTTTTCATTTATTTCCTGTTTTTTTTCTTTTGAATTTTATGTTACTTTAGTTAAGGAGGTCAATAACATAACGCAACAATTCCACTATAACAGTTTTTCGGATAAACAAATAATATTAATTAAAGTCAGTAAATTCAAGAGAAAAATCAATCCATCCGTACTGAAACCTATCCGAAACGGATTAATTTTCTTGAATCATGTAGAGAAAGATTGATTCAAGTGCGAAATACTTAACTTATCCATATTTAATCCCGAATTCGTACCAAAAATAATCCGAACATGAGATTGATTTAAGTAAAACTAAGATTGAATCAATCTCAAAATGCTCTTGATTCAAGTATTATAAAGTTCATTTAATCCCGAATTCGTACTTGAAAAAATCAGAAAGTTAAATTAGATTGATTCTAACCTAAAACACTAACCCCAGAGAACCATAGACAGAAGGAGAATATTATTATAATTGATTAACTTACCCGTTTTACACCTTACAGCATTTCAATTATAGAACACCAGCATCATTCAGTCTTATGTCTCAACATTTGGTAAGTTTTATATCAATGGCTATAAATTTTTTTATATGTACGGAAGTACACAGAAAGAAAAAACTCGTACTAAATTTAAGTTTTTTCTTCTTACTGCGAGTCGTACTCAAAAATTTAGGTACGAATAACACTTAAAAGTACTTAAAACAATTCAAAATGGGATAACCAAGGCGAATTTAAAAAGGCAAGAGCAACTCTACAATTACAAATTGGCTGGCAGGCAGCGCAGTGGTGCAGATAAAAGAATGTGGTGATTCTTGAAACATGTAAATTCAACCCAGGTTCGAGCCCCAGCTCAGCCAAGAAAATTATCAATGAATTTTAATAAAATTTTCATGTTGTAAAATTCCTTCCTGCAGTAAAAATAATTTAATGAAAATTAAATTTGATGAACTCAAGCCTAACTAAAAAATATCGAAATTAAAAAAAAAATTAACAGTTCAACTAAAAATTACAATTGTTCTTATTTCCTTAATTTATATTTATACCATATTTGTATCGGTTATTTTGAAAAACCATTCAACCAACAAAAAATTCAAAATTAAATTGTTGGGCGATTAATGATTTTTAATGCAAAAAAATCAAAAAAATTTTCCCCAGGTGAAGTTTAGCAATGCCGAGAAAACATTTGGGTTGTTCAAGGAAAGCGGATTGATTATCAGGTTATATGGTAATATAATAATTACATATATTAATGGCAACAAATATATTTAAAACAAAATTAAAACAAATGTATTTTGTTGTGTAAATATATATAATTAGTTAACCTGATAACCGGCCTTCCGTGAAGAACTCAATTGTTTAGTGTAAAAAGAAGTCAAGTGACGGCGCTTAACTGCTGTAATACGAAGCCCTAATCTTGTTTTTTTTCGTGAATTTTGTAGGTACCAATAAATGGGAAAAAAGTAAAAGACTTACAAGCTTCAAAACCCTACTTGGTTGGATATTAAGTGTTTTAAGAGAATAATTGTCAATGTCTACAACGGAAGCAGAATGCACTGTAGAACGAGTGTATGATGACGAACAGTCATTCCAAAACAAAAATATATCTATGACAATAATGTTAAACTCTATAAAAAGTTAATTTTCAAACATTTTTTTTAAAGTACCTAATAAGATAAGAATACTTCGTACGAAATTTACAATAAAGATAGTTGTTTGTTTCAGAAACCAGTCAAGTGCAAACTTTTTTTTATTTTTTAAATATATGTATGTCAAAATAGCTTTAAAAAAGCTTTATGTTTATCAAACAGTTACAAAAATGGACAACTAATTTTAAGATTGCTTTGATTTACTCAAAATCAAAAATTGTTTGCTTGACCAGTTTTTGAAATAAACGTTTCATTTAGCTAAGCTGCTAATAGCTAAATAAAAGTTTCTTGTTTAAATAAATTTCTAAGAAGTCCCCCTCCCCCCCAAACGGTAAGGCTGGATGCGCCCCTGCATGTTATTGTGTTTTTAATTTTAGTTTTTCGCATGATGACAATTTTGGTTTACAGTTACGTAGCAAGTAGTTACAATGTGTACTTAAATAGATAAGTTTTACTTAATTACAATTCGTATCAATTAAAATTGTTTTAGCGAGTTGGATCCTTAAAAATCTTCATGTTTTAGCTATTTTTTTTTTGTCGTTTCTAACATAGATTATTATACCCTTCACCACAGATGGAAAGGTTATACATAAGATCGTTATTCCGTTTGTAATTTCTACAATATTGATTTTAGATTCTATAAAGTGTATATACATTCTTGGTCCCTATCAGTAACGAAGTTGATTTTACGATGTCCGTCTGTCCGTATGTATGATGAAATCAGTTTTCCGAAGAGCCCAGAAATTATGGGCACTAAATTGTTATATATTTCTGTCACATATACTCCGTTTAAGTTTAGTACTGAAATTCCGCCTTATCGGTCAACAAATGATTGAGATAGGAACAAAAAACCACGACTGCCTGTATTTTTACCCATAAATCCGTTGTTGTTTTTTCTGTATATGTGACAGCGCATAGAGAATGGGACCAGTAAGGTAAAGGGAACAGTAAAAACCAACTACACAAAAAAGAGGTTGGGACGACCTACTCGCGTTTTCAAGGTTGACCAACACGTTCCTGACGTCACGAGATGTGTCGCTTTCAAATGAGACCAATACCAACACGCTCAGTGATGGTACACCAAAGATACACGTATTTAAATCTTAAAAATGGTTCTCCTGAACAAAACCCTTAGGTCCCTTTCTATTTTGCGCGTCACATATGCGTAGTTCTACCGAAAAGTCTACTTTTTGTATCGTAACGCCAGAAGTTATTTAAATTGTTTCTCAAAAAATTTTATATGTATAGTTTACTTTTTTATATTTTGGTGTAAAGCGCAACTAGCTCTACATTTAGTAACAAAAGGGATAACAGTTGAACAACATGGTCCTAAAATACAACTTTTTTTGCATTCTGGCGTTACATTAAAAAAAGTAGACTTTTTAATGAAAATGCCATTATGTACCTTAAAACAAGCAAAGATTTTTAAATTTGATAGCTTGAAAAATAAATCTATATAAGTCCAAAGCTTACTAAAAAAGGTTTTATACAAAACGTATTGCCCAATTCGCAGTCTTATTCAGTTTTGTAATGCAAGTCAAAATCTACTTCCATTTTTTTAACGTCACGCCAGCGTATATTTCTCTAAAAAAAATGGACGGGTTTGCACAAGTGGGCGTGGTACCACACATGCAGATATTATAGATTTCTGTATACCTAGAGAACGGCAAGAGCCAAAGTTTCCACATTAGGTACAGGCATCTTGGTTATCAATACACAACATCCAGCAAAAAGTGAACGGGATTAAAGAAACTTTCTGTTTCTCTAGGGAAACAAATGCACCCAATACCTGGAAGCCGGCAGAATTTGAAATTGATAGATCTCTTGAGATCGCGGCTGATAAGAAATCCTATCTAGTACCAAGGGAGTCACTAGCCCCTGGTGTTTTGGCACTAGACTCCAGAAATATACTTTTTGCAAAAAAAAAAAAAAAAAAAAATGCTTTTTGCCTTTTGAAAAAGAGTATATATAAGTTTGTCATTCCGTTTGTAATTTCTACAATATTGATCTAAGACCCTATAAAGTATATATATTCTGGGTCCTTATGAGGAGAGAACTTGTCCGTCAATCCGTCTTACTTTTGATATGTGTTTTTCGGAGTCTACAGACATGATAGCGGCTAGGTTGTTTTACATTGGCTGAGATATGAGCAAAAAACCACGACTACCTCTAATTTTTTTCAAAAATCCCTTGTTGCCGTTGTATTTTTATTACTTTTTTCGTATATCTTGAGAACGGCAAGAGCCAAAGTTTTCAAATTAGGTACACACATTTAGGTTATCAATACACAGCATCCCACAATATGTGGGTGGGATCGGAGCAGTGGGAGTGGTACCTCCCGTACAAAAAATATCAAAAATTGTATAAAAACCTTGTATATCAAAAGATCGGAAATCTTAAGTAAAAAATATTTTCTGAAAAACTCGGAAAAATCGGTTCAGATACGAAAAAGTTATGGCCAAAATAATAATTTTTTTTTAAATATCCACTTTCGGGAACCATAGATCTCCCCGAGTCCAAGATTTATAACCCAACTAACTGGCAAATTTCTTCTTAAGCAAGTCGGTATATAAATCTGTCAAATCGGTTAAAAAATGGCTGAGTTATAATCAAAATAAAACAAATTTTTTTTTTTACTTTTTATGTTCAAAAACGATTTTAAAAAAATATTTACCAGTTTTCGATTTTAAATTTAAATCATAATGAAGTTTTTAGTATTGTAAATATGTATGTATATGTAAAAATTATTTTGCTTTTGTCTAGTTGCTCTGTATTCTGCTCGCAAAATGGTGATTGTCTAGTTGCTGTTGTTTCCATTCTCATACAGGAAACGCGGTTGGTAAACGCATTTTTGTCACCCAGTGATTAAGATTAGGCCAACACGGTAGATGTAAATCTAATCAACATCTTCTGCTTTCAAGGAATGGCAATATTGTCTTAGATTTTTCTAACGATTCAGAATGTATATACCTTTAAAGGTCTCCAACGATAATATGGATGTATTACAAACGGAATGACAAAATCAATATACTTCCCATCTATTTAGTGGTGGGTATAAAAATAAATTTGTCAAACTTTGCTTCAAAGAGAAACATCATTTGTGTAAAACAATTTATCTTAATATAAATTAACAGATACAATTTCTAACAATTAAAATGAATTAAAACCTAATTTAATATAAATATTTAATCGACAATTAAAATCTTTTCAAAAAGCTTTTCACATATATAATTTTTTAATTTGTTTTCTTTCAAATTAAATAGTAATTTATTTACCAGTTTGTTTTATTTTGTTAACGTATTAAAAACCATTTTAATATTCACAATTTTTGTTGTCAAATGTTGTTTCCCAATTAACCAAGCGACATTGTAACGACATCGAAACGATATCATACAGGTGATAGAAAGTAAAACAAGTTATAATCGTTTTAAAATCGAAAACAATAATTTTTACGGACTAAATTGTATCTTTCCTTATAATATCGTTATTCCACTTAATTATGACATCGTTTCGATATCATAATTTTCAACTTGAAACTTGAAGGACAAATGTTAACATAGAGCTCGTGTCCTAGCGTTTTTGCAATAATTAGTATTGTGGTTATTTTGTTGAATTGTTTATGGTTTTTAATCTTAATTTTGATATTTTAATAAGGCTAAAGTTCATCAAATTTAATTTTTTTTTCAGAAGATATTGAGTGGTTGCAATCGAAACATGTAAGGGTAACCTGTCCGTGAAAGCCTGGTTTCTTCATAAAAATAATTTTATAAAAAATGAAACTTGATGAACTTTAGCCTAATTAAAATATCGAAATTTGGATTAAAAACCATAAACAATTCAACAAAAATTCTAATTATGTTTACATTTGTCCTTCAAATTGTGCTGAAAAAAGTCAACAGGAAAAAGAAAAGACAAAAACATGAAAAACAGAAAAATGTACTTTGGACTTCAAGAAGAATTCTTGACAAAAAGTACGAAAAAACGGAAGTAAGGAAGAACATGTAAATCAATTAAAGTAGATAATCTTTCAAAGCAAATTTCGATCTACCAAAGGGGTTAAATAAAATTTGGTTTAAAGATTTATGTTTGTCTATTGACTGCCAGCCGTCGTCAATGGCGGTGAGTTTTAAACGGCACACCCCTCTGAAGAGATTGAGTGGTTGCAATCGAAACATGTAAGGGCAACCTGTCCGTGAAAGCCTGGGTTCGGTTCCCAACTCAGTCGAGAATGAAAAATTATCAATAAATTTTAATTAATTTTATGTTGCGAAATTCCTTTCTGTATAAACATAATTTAATAAAAAACTAAATTTGATAAACTTAAGCCTAATTAAAATATAAAGAAAATATTATGAAAATGCGTATGACATCGCTTATATCGTTATAAATAACAGTTTTCGCTATTATATCGTTCTATGGTTTATTGGGTTATTAAATTTATTTTAAATAAATTAATTGATACATATAATTTTCCTAATCATACCCTTTGTTAACAATTTTTTTTAACTAAAATCCATAGTAGTTTTAAAAGCAACATATTAAAAAATATTTCGTGATTAGGTCTACAATTTCAGCAAATACAATTTTCGTGTTCAAGTCATTATCTCGACTTTTTTTAATAAATTTGTTTTAGAATTGCAATTTAAAGAAGCATGCCACGCCACTAAAACAAAAAATTATCAATATGTATTTAATAAATATTATTTAGCATATAAATATAAATATTGATTAGTAAAATTTAAAAGCAAAGAAATTAAAATTAAAAAAAAGCCGCGAAAAACGTTGTAAGTGACAAAATAATAATTTTTCAAGAGAGCAAAAAATTGATTTTAAAAGCCAAGATTACTTTTTTTTATTAAAATTTTAAAAAATAATGTTGATGAACTTAAGCCTAATTAAAAATTTGGATTAAAACCATAAATAGTTCAACAAAATAACCACAATACTAATTATTGTTAATAAAACCTTTAATGCAAAAATCAAGAAATTTTAATTTCAAAATACATTCCAATTCACTGTTTAATTTTTTTTTCTTTTTGGATTGACTACGAGATGGCTTTCAATTTCACCTTTCCATTTGTTTGGCAATTTTACTTTCAATTCAAAAGCTGATTACATGTTTGTCTTTATAAATTGTTTTCTTTATGAAATCTTGAAAGTAAATTGCTTACAAATTGAGTGCAGCCTACGTCACAGCTTTTAATTTATGTAAATTTTGACAAGCAGTATATGTAATAGACTATCAAGAACAACTTGAACGTGTGGCCGCAGGATTATTGGAAAAACATTTCAAGCCCAAAAACGTGATGTCTGTTTAAACGTTTTTCCACTACGAAAAACATCCTGACTAGTGGCTTTAAAAACGTTATTCCATATTTCACAACAGAAAGTGTCTGTCTACTTAAAACGTTTTTTTATAGTACCTCCTCTAGAGCGATTTGTGGAGGTATGCTATTATTTTTTCATGTTATATCAGCATTTCCACTATTTCACAACCCTTTATTTTTATTGTCTTTCCAATTTAACACTTAAAAATTACTTTCGACAATTCCGTTCGAAAAATTTGGTTAGAATCTTACAACGCACTGTAGGTAATTTGACCCGAAATCTTGGCCAAAAATAATTTTGTGCACTTACAATAATAATAAAATAACTGCATATTATGTTTTTGTAAAAAACAAATATCACTCGATTTATGGGCAGTCGAAGTTGACATAAAAAGTAGGGATGAAACGATACGCCTTTTTGCCGATACGATATCGATACTCAAAAAATAAATATCGATACTGATACGAATATTAAATTTAAATTCAAGGTAAAATTTACAAATGAGCAGTCTAAAAGAGTAATGTTAACGGTATTCTGTAAAGAAAAAAAAAGTTTTGCAAAAAGTGGCTCTTACAATGTTATTTGCGAATAAACTGAAACAAGAAATTTAGATAATAATAAATAAACCCTTAATTTTAGATATAAATTAAAAAATAACTATTTCGCTTACGCAAGATTGATTCTTCGAATTTGAGGGATAAAAAATATAATAATTTATTATTCTTAATTAAAGAAAGCATTAAAGGCAGCATAAATAATTAGGAAAAACTTGCCGATTTCCAAATGCTAGACTTAATTGTCTGTTTTTTTTTATCTTGATATTATATAACTTAATTTCAATTGTTATAAAGAATACACAATTTTTAATTTATGACATGTAACTAAACGTGTAAATCACTACTTAAGTTTATTTTTCTCTAAAGTATACAAATTAAATATATTTTTAATTTGTTGTATGATGCCTTTTGTTTTTATATTCAACAATTAGTGTAAAATATATATTTTATTATTTGTTTTGATTTATACTGTCAAGAGCGCAACACTTTTTACACATTGTATAATTTTAATTGTGTCAAATATTTTTTCTGAAAACAATTTGCAATTTGATTGGCTTCGAAAATGTGTTATTTACTTTGTGACGGCGACGTTTTATTTTTAATAACACGAATTAAAAGTATAAAAACCATTTAAATAGCATTTTAATACAACTTTATATTATTACTAAAGATTAATGTATTATAACTACTTGTCCACTTAGTATTTCTGATCAAATGACTAATATTGGGGAATTTTTTAATAACTCACACTACTTATTTCTTCTTTTTTTTACTTTAAACGTCATAATTGAGTAGAAGTAGTTGAAGTCCAATGAATAGGCTAAATTATTATGGAAAAATATGAGATAAAATCATGCATTTTGATCGAGTCAGAAGTGGTTATAATGTTTTTTTTTTTTTTTTAATTTTAAGGTTGTAGCCATTTTTTTAATTCTGTTTTACAAAGATTGAATTTTTTTTTTACACATACTAAAGTATTAAAATTATTGTTTTCTAAGAATTTCTATAAATTATATAAAGGAATAACAAGAATTTAAGTACTGCAAGTACAAAAAAAAACTAAGCAGATAAAAGCGACCTGTAAGTTTGTATTGAGAAAAGATGGAATGTTGAAAAACAACATGGGATTTTATGAGAAAACTAGCTTAACCCCCAATCGAAATAAAATTTGTAAAATTTTTTTTAAAACAGATCTCGTGTATTGAATACAAAGCATATTGTACTTAATTTAATTGATTTTACAGTAACCGTTCTACATATATACAGAATTTTTAAGAGTATTCGTATGGGAGGTGCCATTCGTACTTTTTCCAATGAACCTACTTTTTAAAAGATGTATGTATAATTATCTAAGCTATTTGTACAAAATTGGAATAATTTCACTTTTACAAATATGTAGAAATCTTTTATGTCAATGTGTGGAAGGTGCCACGCCCACCTAAAAATTAAAAAATATTAATAGCCTATGTGTCGGGTAACCTGAAAATTACTTTAGGGGACAAACAACCATACGCTTTTTCATTTATAAATTATTTATTGTTAGAACCAAAATCTATATAAATTCTTTTAAAATAATAAGTTGTGAATAATCTTTGTTTTTTAAACCAGAGCTTAACAAAATAACTATTTTTTTCTTAATTTTTACTTTGAGCCTAATGCTAATCTAAAATAAAAATAGAATTCAAAAAAATTCCTTATAGGTACATATACACAAAATTTCCTTAATATTTATCTTACTCTAATTTCTGAACGGCTATATAAAGATATGTAGACAGAATTTGATACACACAAGTATACTCGCAAAATGCACATACATACATATCTTCCTTATCATTTATTGCTAATTTCAAAGAACGAGCAATTCGCAGAAAACGAGAGAAAAATACCTTTAAAAAATATTATTTTTAAGAAAAACAAAAATATTAATTATGTTGCACCCGTTAAAATATACCTTGCAAAATATACTTTTGCACATTCTTTAACTTTTGTTTATTTTTTTTTTTTTTTTTTTGATTTGAAATTTTGAAAATAATCATGATTTTTATTATCTACTAATTTATGTGCTAACTTGTAATTAGTGAATGGCAAATCGCTTTTGTTTTCAAACGAAAATAGATTTTGTGTTAAAAAACGATTTTTCGCAATCGAATTTACATATCGATGGCTTAATATAAAACTCGAATTTTTTTGTTTGTTCACAAAGGAAGAAAAAACCTTAATGAAATCCGTAAAATTTTAGATAAAAAAATTTATAATGCTATTTTTTATAAAAATACCCAACAAATGTTGTACTACAAAAAAGCTATTTTTTAAAAACAATCGAGTTAGGCCTTTTTATATTAAGCCATAGATATGCGATTTTATACTGAAATTGATAATTGGGCTTTTATAATCGATTTTTTTATTATTATAAAAACTTTGGCCATTTTCAATTTTTATCGTTACTAAACAAACAGAATATGTGATAGATACCATTTCAAATTTTATTTTGGTTATGCGTGTGTAGCTATATACCTACATATATGAAGTTTGACAAGTTTGAAGTAAAATACAGTTGTAGTCTTACGTATTTACCTATTAATACCTAGATAGACAGTAAACAAAACAGTCCTAAACGTATTCGCACCAAACCAAACATTTAGGGTGGACTTTGTAAAATTCACGATAATATTATGAAATACTAATATGAATTTAACCATAATTAGATCAATAAGATTCCTGTTAAGTTATGCCAACATTTTAACAAGCCAGTACTTAATCGAATTAAAATCCACTAGAAGAGTCGGAAAACAGAAAGCAATATGTCCACATACTGACGATATTACTAGGGAATATTTGTGCATCCTTGCACAACATTTCCCTGTAAAATTTAGGCTTTTAAAGCTAAATTTATAATAACTTAGCGAAGATACAGGCTTAGCAGTCAATCTATTAAGACAAGAAAGTTTTTTTGACAAAATCCTCAAATCAAATTTATTTTAAAAGATTTTAAAATTGATTTTTAGGTGCAATTTATCAATTTCACAACACAAAATTAAGAGGCTAACGAAAAACCGAAAATTAGTAAATGAGTCTGTTTACCATTCCCTACTTGAAATCAATTTCTACTAAAAATGTAATGCCTTTTATTTACCTCCAAAAATCTAATTCAACTCTTTTAAAAATGACTAGGCAAGTACACCAAAAATGTTTTTTTTTTATCTAAATTGAAAAACTACAAGTGTCTTAAAAAACAGGTATGTATTAAAAAAGTTTACGATTAAAAAATGTAAACTACCAAAAATATGCTGGACAACAAAATTTTTAATAAGTCAATTAAATTCATAGCTTTTTCCAAGCTTAAGAAAGATGAATTGAAACTGCACGTGATATCTGGCATTTAATTGCCTAACTTTATATGTAACTGCTAAGAGGGGAATAACTTGAAAATGTAATGTAAATTTTATGCATTTTATGTTT
This sequence comes from Pollenia griseotomentosa, assembly GCA_963931875.1. NCBI lineage: Eukaryota > Metazoa > Arthropoda > Insecta > Diptera > Polleniidae > Pollenia > Pollenia griseotomentosa. The sequence continues at coordinate 167,538,117 of OZ007562.1, read as the reverse complement.
ATAGTGTGGAGACAAAAGTTCAAATGTGGAAATCTTTTAAATTTGAAAGTGATTTTTATTTTATTTTTGTTGTTTTCAAGGTTAAAATCGCACATTATAGCATTTTAAATATGTATAAATACCTAGTTGGGGTGGCTGGTTTATGTGCTACAAACAAAATAAAATCAAAACACGCAAAACTATAGCAAAACAAAAAATCATAAAAAAAAACAAATCAATGAACCATAGATTATTGTTTATGTCTAGCTAAAGTTAAAACCAATAAATAATATTTACAATGGCGTACATATCTATAATTTGGCTACAATAAATTCATATAATGTACTTTAATGCTTTCTGCATGTATTTAGATAAATATTATTGTTTTTTTTTTTTTTTTTTTTTTTTTTTTTTTTTTTTTTTTTTTTTTTTTTTTTTTTTTTTTTTTGGAAATGAAACGGTATAATAGTAGGTATTAGGTATTTGAGCAAGTGCCACAAACTATAACAATACATATTGTTTTAAGAGATCAATACTTTTTTTAATATATCCAACTTACCCACAAATTATAATACCAAAACATTGTACTAAAGCTGGATAAAAATTATTCATAGCTATTGTAGAATCATGATCAGGAGCTGGTGTCGTTGTAATGGCAGTTGTAGTAGAAGAATTTAGAGCTGCCAATAAGACATCTGCTTCAGAAGATTTGGTGGAAGTATCAAAATCTTCAAAATTTTCTGCATTAGCGATATGAGCATAAACAGCCGAATCACCATGCAAAGCTGCCAACATCATTGAACTATCCATATTGAAAAATTTTATTTGATGGAAGTGAAACGTGTTCGTTACAAAAATTAGGGGTTTTTTTTTAAACAAAGACAATGTTTTAGGGATGGTCAATTTTATCACTAAAATACTGGATTTTACGTGGAATTGAATTATTTATTTAGTATTTTTTTTAACTACGTCATTGTGTGGGTTAATTGTTTTTAGGTTCTTTGTCTCTATTTAATCTATAAAAAGTGGGTGAAAATACGTCAAAGGTCGGCGCAAATAGGAAAGAAATTTCAATTAAAGGGCGCAAGTCTATCTACGGTTAATACTAATTTAAAATTTCTGCAATATTTTTTTAGCAAAACTTAATTTTGCACCTCAAGTAAATTTTTGATATTTATTTTCAACTAATTTATTATTAAAGCACTTTAATTTTTTAAAAAAAATTTACTTTTTTTTCTATTGTACACTTTTTATTTCCTGATTTTATTTAATTTTTGCAAATAAGTTGTTATAATTAATAAAATATTTTTAAATCAACTATATATAACAATTTCTTTGTTTTATTCATCAATTATAGTAATAATTTGTTTATTTAATTATAATTTTATCTTTTTTCACGCTAAAAATTCGATACTATTTCATCAGACGTACACTCGCGTTGACATTTTGTTAGGAAATGTCAGTCAAAAGAGAACAACTTGCTTATATCAGCTGTAATAAAATGCTGCCAGACTAATACAAGGTTTTTTATAAAAAAAAGTGTTAGGTAACGTAAAGATTATATAATAATTGGGTTTTTAAAATTGTTTTAAAACAAAATTGAGTGTCAAAGCAAATATTGTCTATTTTGCTAGAAAACAAAATACTTAAGTATGTTCAGTTCTTTTAGTTATTTAGTTTTCAATAATTTTTGCCTAAATGTGTTTTTAACGAAAACGTTTTACGCAATCAAAACATGCACATAATTTAAACAGGCTATTAGTAGTGTGGTCGTGCGAATTGCCGACCAACAACAATACTAGCGAGAAGCGTTGCTAAAATTTTTGTTTGCTCATTTTGTTTACCTTACAGTTTTACAACGAAATTCAGAACACTACATAATGTTTGTTACTTCCGCCGAAAATTGTTATGAGCCGCATTAAAGGCAGAAGTACATAACACGCGTTAGAGCGCGCGCGCTCTGTAGACTTCTGTCAAACAAAAGTTAAACTAGTGTATTTTCATAGAACCAGCAAAAATATTTTGACGCGTTTGCGCCAGAAAGTTGTTTAACTTTGAACTTGTTAACGCGTTGTGTATTTTTGACAAGTAATCAGCTGACAATAAAAATAATAATTTAACAATTTTATGAATCATGAAAGAAAAACTTATTGAATAGCTTAAAAAACATACAATATTTATATAAAAAGAATAAATTCAATAAAATAAAAACCTGATATACTTTTGAATCCGTTTTCATTGCACAAAGTTTTTAAACGCACGACACATGTCGACGAACTAACGCGTGTTATGTACTTCTATGTACCTTAAGGGTTGTATACCAATACACAAACACTAAAAAAATAAATATCGTTTCTGGGTGTGTGCTTAAGGCTAGATTACACTATCTCACAAGTCTTACGTATTCCATAATACTTTGTGAGATAGAAATCTAATGAGTTTTGTTGCGACTGTCAAAGAATCTAATTTAACATGACAGTTTGTGTTCACCCCATCACACAAAGTATAAACACTCACATATGAAATAAAATGCAACCCTGATCCAATGAAAAGTATTATTGTTTAGAAATTGTTCAAAAAACGATGAATTCGTATGGGATGTCAAACTTTTTTCATAATACTTGTCATTTTCGTGACACATTGCATTCACACTATCACACTTTGTCATATTACTTGAGTTTTTGACATTTATTAATACAAAGTATAATAGTGTAACCTAGCCTTTAATAATGTTCGGTTTTTTTCGAACACTGGTTCAAATATAATATTTATAGAACAACTCGCTTAGTTTAATCAGGAACGTGAATAAAAATGATTGTACTTGCTTCGAAATTGCATAAATACATTGAAATTTTCATTAAAGTTTAGCAAATTTAATTTTGATGAAATATTCCTTAGCGTTTTTTTTATTGACTTAAGCTTCGTACAGACGGTGGTCAGATCTTACAAGGTTGTCATCTTTCTGACAATGGTGCCATTGTCAGATGCATTAATTTAACATATCTGCCAAATGAAAATGAGTTTACAATGTTCATACAGTTGCAAGACATTTTTAGGCAATTTTAATGACAACATTGTAAGATAAGACCACCGCCTGTATTAAGTTTAAAACTATGCTTATACATGGTGTTTTTTTAGAGTGTCACAACTTTGAGCTGGCATCACTGCTTTATTTGAGCACCCATTTAAAGGGCCAAATACACTTGTCAAATGCTTGTCCAGCCGGCGAAGTCAACGTGTACGTGTGCTGGACGTAATATTCGCCGTCATATCTAAAATTTTGGATTTTTTGTCCAGCATCGTCGGTGTGACACATACAAACACATTTTCACTAATACTACCACAATGCTTGATGAGTATTTTGATCAATGTATTTTGGCCTTAACAGCCGATAGTTGCTTTTTGCTTAGATTGTTTTGAAATTTCATTAGTGCCGGTTCAGAAAAGGGCATTCTTTTTTCCCTTCTCTCCTAAAAGCTCAAGACTTGAAAAGTCAAACTTGACGTGTGTGAACCAGCACTTATGAATCGACTTACACCAGAGCACCGCGTGCAAATTGTTAAAATTTTTAATCAAAATAATTCGGCAAATGGGCCGAAGTACAAATTGATTTTGAACTTCCATTTTAAATTTTATTTTCCGATGAAGCCCATTTCTGGTTGATTGGGTACGTAAATAAGCAGAATTGTCGTATTTGGAGTGAGGAGAATCCACAAGCTTTTGTCGAAACACCATTCCATCCACAGAAAATTACTGTTTGGTGCGCTTTATGGGCTGGTGGAGTCATTGGCCAATATGTCTTCAGAAACGATGATGGTCGGAATGCGAAAAGTTGTTGAAAATTGGTGTTCCAGATTGCGCCTTCTTCGCGCCAGCCGTGGCGGCCACATGACAGAAATTATATTTAAACATTAATTTTATACAATTTTCTTTCCAATAAAGCCCGTTTCATTGATATTTAAAAATATATTTCCATGTTTTATTATGATTTAAGCTTGTGTCACTCTAAAAAAAACACCCTTTATAAAAAAGTTTTTAAGCAATTTATTAAAAATGTATTTTCTGTATTATGATGAACATATGCTTGTGCAGAAAACAATGTTGTTTTTTTTTAAATAAAAATATATAATTGCACAATTTGGGATGCATCAAAGCGTTAAATACTTATAACCGGTGTGCACATAAGCGATAAATATCAAAAAAAAAAAACATTGCTGATATGAAAAGTTATTCACCCTTATTGTGGTTGTCGTAAACGGCTGTGTCGTTTTTTGTAGTTGGCTAAAGAGCACAGGTTGTGTGTTACTTAAATCTATTACAAAAAACGACATCTTTTAGCAACTACAACAAAAGGTTAATAAATATAAGAAAAATTATATACCTATTGGTCGTTTGTACAACTTTTGTGATATTAAAGCGTTAAATAAAATTGGTAATTATACGTTAACGTTAACGGAATTAGTTTCAACGTGTAAAATTTGAAAAACACTTATTAACAACAATGTTTGGATTAACAACTGTTCACTAAGTTGCCACATAGTTAGAATTTTGTATCAAAACAAATACATAAAATTAGTCATCATTTCGAAGATTCCAATAAAACTCTTAAAACTTTCTTTAATTAAACTAAATTTTCCCTGATTTTTAAACAAATTTCTTCAAAAAACGAATTTTTTTAATAAGGGCAAATCATGAATCGTTTATTTGGAAAAGGAAAACCCAAAGAGCCAGCTCCAAATTTAAATGATTGCATTAAGGGAGTAAGTTGTTTGTTATTGTCACAACAATTTTTTTATGAGGAATATAAGATACATTTAAGAAAATCATATAAATTCAGGTGGATCAACGCGCAAGCAACATAGAAGAAAAAATTGCCAAATTAGAAAATGAGTTGCGTAAATATCGGGAACAAATGTCCAAAATGCGTGAGGGGCCAGCTAAGAATTCGGTAAAGCAAAAGGCAATGAGAGTGTTGAAACAAAAAAAGGCGTAAGTTGATAATGTGAGTAATAATTTTGGTTCACTACTTTATTTAATTTTTAGTTATGAACAACAAGCAGACGCTTTAAGAAACCAATCATTTAATATGGAACAAGCCAATTACGCAGCACAATCACTAAAAGATACTCAGGCAACAGTCGCGGCCATGAAAGATGGCGTTAAACAAATGCAAAAAGAATTTAAGAAAATTAATATCGACCACATTGAGGTAATGTAAAAAATTGTTTCGGAAAAGTGTATATTTAATATTTTGTCTCTATTTAGGACATACAAGATGATATGGCTGATATGTTAGAGCAAGCAGATGACGTCCAGGAAGCTTTGGGTCGCACGTATGGTATGCCCGAAGTTGATGATGATGAACTTGAAGCTGAGCTGGATGCTTTGGGTGATGAAATTGCGCTTGATGATGATGCTAGTTATTTGGACGATGTTGTAAAAGCTCCATCTGCGCCTGATAAGGAACCTGGTGCTGACAGTATTATTCCAGGCAATAAGGTAAGTTTTTTTTTACTAATATTCGTAAACAATTATTAAATTTTGCAATCGCTTGCTAAGGATAATATTCATGGAAAATTTGTTTTGTAAACATTTAATTTTAAAATATTTTTATGAATACATGCATAAATATTATCTCTAGTAGCTTAAAAATTTTGTAAAAACATATTTCTAAAAGAGCAAACAAATAAAAAAAAATGTTTTATTTACAGCAAAATAGCATTAATGTCAAAAAGAAACTATTACCAAAAACTATTCAGAAATTAAATTTGTTAGGCAGGACCAAACATATTTATACCCTTCACCACTGGTGGAAAAGGGTATATATAAGATTGTCATTCCGTTTGTAATTTCAACAATATTGATCTTAGACCCTATAAAGTATATGTATTCTGGGTCCTTATGAGGAGAGAAGTTGATTTAACAATGTCCGTTTGTTCGTCTTACGATTGATATGTGTTTTCCAGACTCCAGACATCCCTACAAGAAATGAATGAGCGAATAGTCACAATTTTCACGTTGGTGTTAAGAAAATGATAGAAAGAAATGACCGAAATCTAATTTTCTGTAATTTCTTTCTATCATTTTGTTAACACCAACGTGAAAAATGTGACTACTCGGCTAGGTTGTCTTTAATTTATGTCACATATAGTCCACCATTTCTAGCTATTGAAATTCAGCCAGATCGGTTCAAAAATGGCTGAGATATGCGCAAAAAAACACGAAATCCCTTGTTGTATTTTTTAATCCTTTTTTCTGTATACAAAACAGATAAATCTACGGTATGACAACACTGCCTTTACTAAAAGAAAACAAACAAACAAACACACATACATGGTACAAACTATTTTGGTGAATATAGACCCCTATTAAGATTTACAACTCAAATAAGTTGATTTGTAATTTTTGTATTATTTATCAAAAATAATTACAACTCAAATGAGTTGCGTTGTGAACAATAAAACGGGTCATATTTCATTTTAATGATATTCAAACAACGTTCCTTCATGGTTCATGGTTGTCTAGGAGGTTTGTTAAGGGTAGAAACGGTGAGTCCGCTAGTGCCTTAAGTTCAAAAACGATTTAAAAAAAATATTTACCAGTTTTCGCTTTTTAAATTTAATTTATAATGAAGTTTTTAGTATTGGAAATATGTATGTATTTGTAAAAATTATTTTGTTTTTGTCTAGTTGCTCTGTATTCTGCTCGCAAAATGGTGAAGGGTATATAAGATTCGGCACAACCAAATATAGCACTCTCACTTGTTTTTTTCCATACTTCCAAGTTATTAATGTATAAATTCTTTTTATTTTATTTAAATTATAGAATTCGATTGAAACTGATGAATTTGGTCTACCAAAGGTTCCCACATCTGTCAAAACGTCTTGAAAAACCTAATTAGGAATTAAACTACTTTATGAAATTTTTATTTGTTATTACAAAAATCTTTATTTTTCATTTCTTCCTTTTTTTTGCTTTAGAAATTAATTACTAATTAAAAATTAACAATTTAGAATATAAATTTGAATTTTGTTTTAAAATATATTTTGTGTGAAAAAAGTTATATTTTTAAAATAAATCACAATAAAAAAGATAAAATATTAATATTATTATTTTAACCAAATACGTCATATTAACAATAATGCGATTTATTTGTTGTTTATTGGACAATTTTGATTTTAACAATTAATTTACAATTTTAACAGCAACTATGTTAATGTTGAGAGAGTATGAAAGAGATTTAGTTGTTCGTACATATTAATTTGTGTTAATTTCGAAAGGAAGATTTTTGTTTACAACACTTCTCCCAAATGAATTTATTTAAGAAGATTATAAGTTAAAAAAAAAATCTTAATAGTTATATACATATTAGAGGTCTGCATGTGTGCGATTAAACGACACATGAATTCACATATCAAACTAGCAAGTAGTGTGTTGTGTGTGATTTTAGAATCATACACAATTAATTGTGTGTAAGTAATAGCCTATGTGTGCAAAGCGTTCAATTATTTATGTGAGTGTTGTGAGAGAAATATTTGATACAGGTATAAATAACAAATTTGCTCTTTAATTCGAGTAAATACACTTGTGTGACGATGTACATATTGTGTTTTATCAACACAACATGTGTTTTGTGTTTTAATTTGTTTTTTATCGTATTAAAAACAAAATATTAGTAAAAAGATGATTCATTGAATTGAAATAGAATTGATGGAATGAAACGGTAAATGTTAGAAAGAGTAAACTATAAAAAAATGTAAACAAAGTTTTTTAGTTTTTTTTTTATAACACAAAAATAAAACAAACATAAAAGCGGTAAGTCGCTGAATTTGCCAATAAACCGCTGATTCAGCAACACTTTTAATATTTTAAGCTTGAAATGTCAATTTTAAGTTGAACAATTTTACTTATTTTTTTAAGATTTACTGTTTCTTTCTATCAATTCTATATCATCAATGAATAAAAATATAGTGTAATAAGAGCTTAAGAATTATTGCCTTTGTATACTGGTTTGTCATATTTTAAAATATTTTTTTTTTTATAATATTATTGTTATTGTTTTTGCATATAAAAAATACATTTATTACAACCATTTCATTTTATTACTTTTTTTGTTAAAATTTTAACTTTGCTCTTCACTTACCAAAATAAGAAAGTCAAGAAACACACGAATGATTAGTGTGATTTTTAACTTCGCTCAGGTTTTTTTATTGTCATATGTATGAATTTGAGTTCATCAAACAATAAACAATAATAGAGAAACACACACAATTAGTGTAAGTGTATGTGGCTAACTTTTTAATGAACGGTGTTGTGTTGATCTCTCATTTAAAATGATTGAGCGTGAATGACTCGCTCTCATTTTTTTTACACATTTGATAAGCATATCAAATACACACACAGCATTCATTTGGCTACCAAATCATTTGTGCAGACCTCTAATACATATATTGAACTAATTTTAACCAGCTTGGACAACTATATTTTTGGTAGTAAATAAAAAAGAAAATTTTTGTTGGAATTGTACGTAATTTTTGTATTTGTATTTTTACCTTTAAAAATATTTTGTTTTTAAATTTTATAATAATTATTTTTAATTACTAAATTTACCATAACTAGACTGGGATATTTACTCTCTTTTCTAAAACCAATTCTAAAATAAAGATACTTTTCAAATTTAAGAAAAATTTTTGCATATTCTTTATTAAAATCAAAAATTTGATCAATCAAATTCTTCAATAGCAGACTAATTTTTTTTTATTCAATTAACCAAAATCATGATTAATCAAGAAATTAGAAATTTGAATAATTCAAATGTTGAATAATTAAATAATTTGAATACGTTTTTCTTTGTTTACAAGTTTCTTTGTAATCTGCACTTAAAAAGTTTACATGCTTATCACAGTGTGCAATATGGCAGGACCTTACATCAGATTCTAATGGCTTTTCATGCACTTTATGTGGTAAACAACAATAGCTTTATTTTTTTGTTGATTTTGTTCCTGGCTTAAGCATTTTTTAATAAAACTATTTAATTAAAATTATTCACTTAATCATAACTCTGACTAATCAGAAATATTGATTAATTAATTAGTTGATTAATCCTTATTTTGATTGACCGATTAATCGCAAAACCCAAATAAAGATTTATTGCAAGCTTTTTAATAAATATTTGTTAGTTAAGGCAAACAAAAAAAATTTTGAAGGAGAAAACCTAAAAAAATTTTGTAAAAAACAACACTAAATTTGTTCACAAAGTAATCTATGAATTTTAAAAAAGTAATTTAGTTTTTAATCAATTTTTTTATAAAATTATTTTAAGCTAGACACAACTACATATAACGAACCACGAATAATTCGCAACGAATTGACGAATTTAGGCAACAAATTCTTGCCGAAAAAATCGTGCTTTGCGAAGTTCTTCGTTTGTCACAGTTGTGTTTATACCATTTTATTTTATTTCTATTTTTTGTTTTAATTCTGTTAAGAAAAAGAGCTTTTTTAAAAAATTTTTTAAAAATATTTGCAGTTTTTTTTAAACATTTAAAGATTTTTTTTAAAGTTAAAAAAGATTTTTTAAATAATATATTAATTAAGTTTTAAGAAAACATTTCTAGAAATTTTTCTTTAGATAGTAAATCTTTTGCTAATTTGTTCATTCTTTACAAAAAAAAATTTAATTTTTTATATTCCACACTAAAAGGTATAATAATTAGCTTAGCCGAATATAACTTAGGTTTTATTAAAAATGTATAAAATACAAATAAATAAATTTTAAAAATTTTAAAATTGGACAGTGAAAATAAGTGAGAAAAATTGTCAAAGGGTTCCGTTTTTAAACAGCAACTTATCTTTAATCGTATACATACATGCTAGTGATGTTACGAATATTCGCATTCGTATCGCCCAGTATTCGCCTATTTCATGACATTTTGTTGGCCAAATTCAAGCGAATATTTTGCGAATACGAAAGTGCAAAAATAATAAAATGAAATAAAAAATATTTATTTTCAATTTATTATTTAAAAAAAAACCTTTGACTCTAACGCAAACAATTAAAACTTCTTTTAGTAAAGTAAAAAACAAACAAAATATATGAGTGCGTTCGTAAATGCATTACTGCGCTGCATCAGAAAAGGAAACTTTTTTTAAAGCCGATAAAAAAAAAAATTATAATTTTTTTTATTGTGTGACTATTATTTTTGTGGAGTTTTTCACAATTTTTTGGTACACATTAACTTCACTGATAAATATATAAGTATTTGAAATCACTGATGCAGCGCAGTGATGCATTTACGAACGCACCCTATGTTTTTCAAAACTAGAAACTTAACGCCATGTTAAATAAAGCATCAACCTACAAGCAAATCAAAGATATTTCCTAAGGCAATTATTTTACAGTATCCCTAACCGTAGGAACACAATTGAACCGTATGAACGTAGTAGCTTACGACGTAGATACGTTGTCAAATTAAAAGGAATAATATTTTATACAAAGGCACACAATAGATGGTGTAAACGTAAAAGCGTATCTACGTCTCTAACGATGTCAATCCGTCCGTCTGGCTGGTTGTCTATCCATGTTAACCTTGTGCGCAAAGTACAAGTTCGAAGCTTGTAGATAATGTCATCAAATTTGGTCAATTCATTTAAATTATACTAAGGACGAATTCTATTATAATGGTGAGAATCGGTCTACAATTTAACATATTCCCCACAAAAACTTCGTTCCAAACTTTATTAGTATTAAGATTAAATTCGCCCTAAAAATATTTTACTGCAAATTAAATTCTTTTCGAATCAGTTCACATTTACCCAAAGCTTTGATCTATAAAAAGCTTTTAAATGTTAACATTAATAAACCATTTAGCGACAGTCCCTAAAATCCCTTTAAGACAAAAAATCTCATATGGATGTTAATATCTAGATAATATTCAGCACAAATAACTCTTATATTAATTTTAACCTCGAAACAAAGTTTTTGTGAGCCGATGACTGCACATCGTTTCCAAATAGGGTTAAATCTCGAAAATTCGTCTGTAAACACTATGGTGTTTGGGCTTTACCAACTATAATTTTAGGATTGTTTTTATTAAATGAAACTGTTATTAACTTGTAATTTTTGAATTTTTTTTTGGGCATATTTTTTAGAATTTTAGAGCATTTTTTTAAGTTTTTACTGCATATTAAATGCGCATAAAACGCGTTTTAAGAGCATATTTCTAGTTTCCCTGGTGATGACATTAAAAAGCGAGGATTGCCAAACATAGAACCAAGATAAGTAAATATCTGTCCCAGCCTCAATTCCACTCAATTCCGAGGATGAGTCGATCCCAAATGAAGGAAATTATGCATAATTTTGTAAGTACATATTGGTTTAACTTTTTAATATAATGGAATACCAATTAACTTTACAACAACAACTCTTGAAACCAGGAAAAACAACGATCATTTTGTAAATAATTGAACTTAAAATCTCGTTTGATTTCAATTTCGCTTCATTGCGATTTCTAGAACATGACCAATAGAAAATATTTGTAAAAAGAGTCGGAAGCGAAGAGAGTCTTTATCGATAATTTAGCAACAAAGTTAACATGGACTTAAGAAGAAAATCCTGCATTGCAAAATAGCAAAATCATCAAAACAATTAGAGGTTATTTTATATGTATATATTAATTCCTATGGTTACAGGGTGGAACAAAGGGCCACAACAAAGTTCTTAAAGTTGTTACAACAACAACAACAAAGTTCTTCCATTGTGAGCTATCCTTCGCTATCTGCTTCAGTTCGAGCCAGGACTTTCCAATTGAGTTTGTTTCACTTTCGATTTGCCATCTCCAGATGTTAGCGGGTCTGCCTCTTCTTATACCGCCTTTTGTGTTCCATTTAATTGCCGTTAGATTAAAAGAGGTAGAGGTTGGTTCTCAGCTAAATTTGGGGTGATTTCAATACATTTTGCAATGTCCCAAATGGTTGGTTTGCCTTTATTAATATCTTCTCGCGGGCCGCCTGATTTTGATATGGCACTACCCAGATATACAAACTATTGCACATCTTCAAGATCTACGTTGTTTATTTGGAACTTTTCTATGTTAATATGTAGACCTGCACCCCCTGCCGTGGATTGTATTTCCCCTAGTTTGGCGTTATGCTTATATGAATTGTATTTAGTACATACATGTTAAGTAATGATTAGCTAATGCTAATGATTGCTAATTAACATTCTTTTGTGAAATTCTCTAATTGATCAAACAATTAGAATTAGTTCAACTAATTCCCATTAGCTAATTAAAATTTTTATTCTAATGGAAAACTAATTGCAATTAGTTGCCATTAGCAAAAAAAATTGGTTAACCTTTACAATTAGAAATCTAATTGACTTCTGATAATGCAATTAGATATTCAATTATTAAATTCAATTGATTCTAATTCGAGCTAATTGAATATCTAATTGCATTATCAGAAGTCAATTAGATTTCTAATTGTAAAGGTTAACCAATTTTTTTTTGCTAATGGCAACTAATTGCAATTAGTTTTCCATTAGAATAAAAATTTTAATTAGCTAATGGGAATTAGTTGAACTTATTCTAATTGTTTAATCAATTAGAAAATATAAACTAATTGCATCAATTGCTAATTCTAATTGGAATTTAACATGTATGATTTAGTAATAAGCACTTAATAAAATTTATCAAAATCAAAATAAATAAATAAATATTTTTACTAATTTTCATGCTGTAAAATTCCTTCTTCATAAAAATAATTTAATAAAAATTAAATTTGATGAACTTTAGCCTAATTAAAATATCAAAATTTTGAATAAATATTTTTCAAAATGCAATATCTTCTTTTTATCTGCCTTATGATATTTTGGCGATATATTTATATTTTCTTAAAAATGGTTATCTGGCGATATCATCTAGTTTATCATCTAGCATAACCGCTTTCGTATTGCTTACTTAAGGAAGTATCTTCCGCAATACGAAATTGATTATTGCCTCAATAATATTGTTTCATTCAGGTAATTGATACGTTTTGAAATACATATGTCGTATGTATTTCTGTGTTTGCTGGGTAATCTCAGTAGGGCAATATTAAATTCAAAAAATAAAAGTTTCTAAGTCTGTTCTCCTTAAAGCCTCTTGTGATGCGGTTTATAAATAAGTCCCGCACCCCTAAACATTCGCTCGCACGAAATAATCGTGGGTGGTGTCATCAAAACTTGTCTGACTATAGGTAAACTAAGCTCAAATTTTCCTATTTACTTTCCACTATGTCTGTAAGTATAAAAATTTAAAAATTCTTAGTAGTGGTAGCGAAGTCGATAATTTCATTTTTTTTTTCAATTTTTTGTTATCGACGCAAACGAGAGATTTTTCAATTAAATTTGAGATACCGAGTGGCGCTTAATTTTAGATTGGATATTCGTATTTGCCGAATACGGATGCAGATATTCGTATTCTCAAATATCAAAAATTGAGTTTCATTCCATCACTAACATGCATGCATACGAAAGCTTAATATGAAAAAGAAGTACCTCGGCTTTTTGTTAGTTTGAAGCAGAAGAAAAAAACTCAATAAAATTCGTAAAGTTTTAGATATAATATATCTAAAATATAAAAAGCTTTAATGCAATTTTTATAAAAAGACGCAAGAAAGGCACATGTTGTGTCATTTGTCTACCAGAATAAACAAACGCAATTTTATAAAAACATTGAGTTATGAGTTATTTAATATTAAGCCATCGACATATTACCGGTATTCAGTTCATTTTTTTTTTGTATTAAAAAAAATGAAACTTTTTATTACAACAAACACAAGGAAAAAAATTTTACACTAAAAGTTGCAATTTAAATAAACTTTACCATCATTTTTTAAGCATTTTTTCCATTTACCATTATTTTTATATATATTTTCTATTTCAATTAACGTCTTTATAATATAACTAACCAAATTCTTTTTTACACTTTCGTTAGGCATTTTGAAAAACATAAATATTTCACATTTGATTGACAGGTTATTTTCCTTTTTTTTTTTTTTTTTTTTTTTTTTTTGACGCGTCAAATATGAACAACTTAACACTTTTAATAATAATAAAGACCGTTCATTTCAACATAAGTGCAATTTTCCTTTTTTGCTGCCAAAAAAATTTGAACTGAATACCGTTATTCTATGGGGGGTGTGCTGGAAATCGCAAACGCAAAACGCAAGAAATTGGAGGCTGTTTTTAATACACTTTTAATCAAATTTTTATAATTTTTTTTATAAAATTCTGTTTAATAGAGAAATGTTTGTATAAGATTGGTCATAAAATTCTTTTATTACAGAAATCTTACTAAAAAACGACTTTTAAAATTCTTGCGTTTTGCGTTTGCGATTTCCAGCACACCCCTGTATATTTTGTTTGAAATTTACAAAATTCTTTTAAATGTTTTAGAAATTTTCTATATTTTTAATAAGGATGTAACGAATACCGATTCCGATATATCGCCGATACTTCGGATTTGCCGATATATCGGTATCGGCGATATTTTACTGGCAATACGACGATACTTTCATTATAGTTTTTTTGCATAAAAAGTTCAATTTTTGAATGCTTAATTCTTGCATAACAGCTAAGAGCATTCAAAATAAGAGCACAAAATCAAACAGCATAATAAATGTTTTCTTTTAATTCTTAGGCTGAAGATCCACCCCGCGCGTTCTATATGTATTAAATGTGTTCTAATTTGTATGTAAATATAAAAGTGTTTTGATTTTAGTTCGCCGGGCAGATTTTTGCTCCTTTATATTAAAGATGTCAAATTTTGAGCGAATACGATAACGTTTAGTGGACCCGGAAACGACTTCAATTTTTTAATTTTAATCTATTTGTTCGAAAGAGGCATATGGAAGTCGTTTCCGGGTCCACTAACCGTTATCGGATTCGCTCAAAATTTAACTGCTTTACTTTTTCAATATAAATGAACAAAAATCTGCCCGGCGAACTGGAATCAAAATTAATATTAATTTTAAATAATAATCTCTTACACTTTATTTTTGTTTAAAAAGTAATTTAATTATGAATTATACTATGAATTCAAGTTCAATTCGTTGTTTTTAAAATCTTATTAATATCAATTTTAAATAATAATAATTTCTTGAACAGTCATTTTGTATAATAAATATAAACTCTGCTTGAGTTTTGTAAATTTTACCTTGAATTAAAATTTTATATCCGTATCGGTATCGCCGATATATCCTATTGAGTATCGGTATCGTATCGGCAAAAAAGGATATCGTTACATCCCTCATTTTTAACTCTAATGGCACTAAAATGCTTATTAGACAAAATATTAGAAATTGTTAATCACTGTTTAGTTTACATTCTTGCTTTAAAATACATATGTTAAAACAATTGTTATATTATAATAAAATTACCTATTTTATATTAAATAAAAAAATATAAAGTCTTTATAAATAAAAGGAACTAGGTACAAAAAAGTAAGGAAAATAATTAAAATTTCATTCGGTTTACCGATAAGTTTATAAATCACAATTAGTAGATGTGGGTGCAAAAAATATATATAAATAAAATTCCTGATTTACTCTTAAATTTAATAACTTTATTAAAAAGGATGTTTAAGATTATAAATAATAATGTTAAAAACATCTTAAAAAAAATTAAAAATCTAAAAAAATTTTATTCTGAAAATATCTTTCAATAAAATTTAATATTTATCTAGGAGTTCGTTTAGTAAGTCTTAATTTGCTTTTACTCCTGAAATTAAAAAAAAAACTGTTTTATCCGATCTAAAAATCATAAAAAATTCAACAAATTTTGCTTTGAAATTACACAAAAAGCCCAAAGCGAAAAATTTCCTGTGCTAAATATTTAGGAAAATCTTGGCATTTTTCTAAAAATCGACCCCAGTTCGTCAATTGAAGATAATATACCTAAAAACTAAATTAATGATGCAAAGAGTTTTTCGGACGGAAGTCTTTTACTCACAGATACCAAAATTTTAAAACTAACATCGCTTTAAGTTTTCTATATAGTTGAAATGACCTACTTAGGGGTCCTTTTTATGCACACAGTATAAAGTGAATAAATATTACTGTTTTAAATTAAAACTTCAATTTGAATACATGTCAGCTAAATTTATGCCAAATTACATTAAAAAACGGACAATCAGATTAAACAATCCTCTACTTCTATATTAAGGGATCTTCTAGAGTATTGCAATTCTAAAATAAAAAAAAAATAAAATTTTGTGCCACCTATTAAGCAAAATTTTAACAATTGTAAATATTACTACAAAAATTTAATTTGTGCTAGTTTTAATTCATTTTTTCATAATCTCAAACATTCTCTTAATGTTTTGCAGATGTCTTAGACTCCCACATACTTTTTTATGTGTCACTTATCTTAACCACAGCCACTTAATCGACGCAAACGTATACGTTTGAAATATTTACCTGGTGGTGGACAATGATATGTAACATTTGTTACAAAATTATATGCAGCATACATGTCATCGTTTGTCTGTTTATGTAGTGTGATCATACCTTTTAACGTACAAGCTTTTTTGGATCGACCATAATTGAAAAGTGGATGATGATGACGCGGTACTTTTGCCATTTCCGCACACATACCGGTAACATAGACATCCTCCAAATAAACTAAACTCGTATTCAGGGATGCTTCATATAAACGAGGCACCACATCCATTGACATTAAATAACCAGAACCCGACAAATAAGTAGGATAGTAATCTTTGGGATACATGTAATAGGGCATATACCATTTACTCTTGACATTGCTTAGGACGGGAGCTTTACAGAACATATACCCTACCATATAATTTGTGGTGGCATTTAAACGATTTATGGCCGACAATGTCTGATAAGTATGGTTGTCATAATAATCGAGGGTTTCGTTGTAGAGCGGGACTGTGCCACCCAATAGGAAATGCAGCAGATTAGGTACATTAACAAAAGTGTCATCATCACATTTCATAAAAAAGGCTGCATTTTGGAAACATTTATTGCGGGTTATCCATTTAAGAGCCATAATAGATTTAATGGTTAAATTGTTATAAGAATCTAAAAAGTTTTCCTGTATTATATCATCATACTGTTCGGCTTCTTGCTGTAGGCGTATGAAGGTTTCATTATCTTCTTCTCCTCCTTTCTCTCCACCACCAGCACCCATAAGTGTATCGGATTTTGTGTGACCCAATAAAAACAATATTCTTACTGGAAATTTAACTGGTGGAATAGCTGTTGTTTGCTAAACATAAATAAAAAAACAGTTAAAAGTGTTAATGATCAATTAAGGTAAAGAATAAAAGTTAATAAAACAAACTGAAAAATAATATACAAATAACAACAAAAACCACAACAAAAAAAAACTAACAGAAAAATATATAAATTTCATCCAAACTATTTTTAGAATAAAAGTAAATAAAACAAACTGAAAAATAATATACAAATAACAACAAAAACCACTAAAAAAAACTAGCAGAAAAATATATAAATTTCATCCAAACTATTTTTAGAATAAACTGTAGTATACCTACCATTATCAAGTAGAGTGCATAAAGTTGTTGACACACGTAATATTTAATTGTTTACATTAACGCAGTGTATTGAACTGCAATAAAGAAATTTGATTCTACATGTGTCAACACACTCTGTTTATAACTGCACTTTTTAAATTCATGTATGTTTGTGTGCAAACCATTCTGTTGCTTATTAAAAATAGTCAGCACAAATTTGGCTATTGCACTTGGATTTCACACAAACATAAATGTATTAAGTTATTCCAATATTTTAAAATAAGTAGTAATAAGCTTTGAGTGATTTTTTGTTCACTCAAAATAACTCTAAGAAATTAGTATATAAGAAATGTAAATTTTAGAATATGGATCAATAAAAAATTATAGTTTTGAGAAATCAAGACATAAATTGTTTTATTTGAATTCCAAGTTATAATCTTGTTTCCAAGATAAACTTGAAAAGGAATCCAAGTTGAAAGTATACAAAGTGAAATATACAATCACTACATGGCGATCCTGCCAACTTTGAAAGGATAAAATATAAAAAAGAAAAAATCCTGCAAAAGAAGAGGCCCCTAATCCAAGCCTGGGATTGGAAGGACAGTTCAAAGCCATGAACTAGTCAAATTGGATGACAACAAACACCAAGATGACAAAAACACCAAGATGACAATTACACCAAGATGACAACACGCCAACAACACCAGAAGACATCATAAAGAAACAAAAAAAAATTTTAATAATAATATACACATAAAACACAATACAGAAAGTGCATTGGCATATCTGTAGAGTGCAAATCTTTTTTTTATTCGTATATGACTATTGAGCTAGATGAAAGAAACACTAGCAGAAATTTTATCAGAATTAGAAGAAGCCGAGAAAAGATGGGCGAAACTTCTAATTGAGCAAAAAAAATTCAGTAACAGAGAAACCAATAATACTAAATATAGGCCCTAGGCCAAGAAAAATAAAACAAAAAAAAAGAAGAAATAGAAATACAAATCTTAAAAGTCAATATAAAAACAAAAAACAATAGAAGGGATTTTGTTAGCAGGAAGAAAATAGAACTAAACGTACTAAAGTCGGAATTAAAATATACAACTTGCAAAAAGACAATAGATTTTTTAAATTCAAAAATATTAGAAACAAAAACATTAATAAAAAATTTTAAAAAAAAAAAAAAAAATAAAAAAAAAACAAAAGATGTCAGAATAAATAATCAAAACTAAGAATAGAATATATGTATAAAAAAAAAAAAAAAAAAAAAAATTTATTTTTTAGTTTAGAACAGAAATTACACATTTTAGCAGATAATTGAGAAATTATTGGAATAGAATGAAGCTGTAGAAACTAAGAAAAATATAAAAACTAGACTAATGTTAAGAAAATTTAGGTAAAAATAATAATAACACCTACAAATAAATTCTATCAAGACAATTTATATCAATATTTTTTTTATCATGTGTAAATCACAAACAGACTTTGATCGTCCTAACGCCAACGTTATAAATGAAATTGACGTTAAGGAAAATAAAATAAACTTACTGCCGATAGAACTCTCTTTACTAATAATTACACTAGTCTTATTAATAAATTTTATAATTCGCATTTACCAAATGCATAGAAGGAACCTTAAGAAAAGATATCAAAGCAGGGCAAACGACCTTAACACAATCTGAATGCAATGACATGGCAGAAAATTTTAGATCGCTGTAGAGCAATAAAAGAAGATTTCGACAGATCCTATAAATGCTTGAATATAGATAGGCAGATAGGCCAAAATACAATAGATAAACACATAAAGATCATTTTACAGTGCTTAGAAGAAATAAGGACTATACTCAACGTGAATTACGAAAGACTCACCTCATCTCATAAGATAGCAGCAGAAGCCTTCTTTCATGACACTAGGGATAAAGTAATACAGATAGCGACAAAGAAAAATATTGACATTAAAATACCGGAAACCATCCAAGAAAGGATAAATATAGAAACAGTAATACAAACAAAAAAAATAGAAACAGAAACACCAAACACAGTAAACTCGTGCAACATGGCTGAAGAAAACCTTAATGCCACAGAACTGGCATCAGTGTCAAAACTAATAAGCATATTTACAGGGACAAAAGAAGAACTTAACCCGTTCATAGCAAATCTAGAAATAATAAGTAATACAATTCCAGAAAATAAACGCACTTCATTCTTCAATTTCGTCTACAAAACAAAATTAAATACAAAGGTCCAAAATAGATTAAGACAAAACCAGATTCCAACCAATATTGACACACTAATTCTGTTGCTTATTAAAAATAGTCAGCACAAATTTGGCTATTGCACTTGGATTTCACACAAACATAAATGTATTAAGTTATTCCAATATTTTAAAATAAGTAGTAATAAGCTTTGAGTGATTTTTTGTTCACTCAAAATAACTCTAAGAAATTAGTATATAAGAAATGTAAATTTTAGAATATGGATCAATAAAAAATTATAGTTTTGAGAAATCAAGACATAAATTGTTTTATTTGAATTCCAAGTTATAATCTTGTTTCCAAGATAAACTTGAAAAGGAATCCAAGTTGAAAGTATACAAAGTGAAATATACAATCACTACAAAACTCTTACTTACATTGCCATTTAGTTTGAAAAATTCTTGGAAAAATTTTATTTTCTGTTTCTTCGGCTGCAAATACTTGTCACTTAAATGAGAATGTAATTTCTCAAACATGCTGTAATTAAACTCTGTGGTATTACCCCATGTTTCGCGTATGGTTTGTCTGGAAAAAGAGAAAGTGGAAGTGCAAATGAATAAAGCAATTTATTAAATATTTATTTATTTATGTATACTACACTTTTTAAATTGAAATTGAGAAAATACAAATTAATATTGAGAAAATACAAATTGATAGTTAGAAATCAAAATTGATGTTGAGAAAATACAAATTGATAGTAAGAAACCCAAATTGATTGAGAATATACGAATTGATAATAAGAAATAGAAATTGATATTGAGAATATACAAATTGATAGTAAGAAATCAAAATTGATGTTGAGAAAATACAAATTGATATTAAGAAATTGAAATTGATATTGAGAATATACATATTGATAATAAGAAATCGATATTGATATTGAGAAAATACAAATGGATATTTGGATATCTTTTTTTATAATTTGATTCAAACTGCAATTTTTTCTCAAACTTTTAATAAACAACAAAAAATTCATATATGTATGTATTTTTATAAATTCACTAGCTGTTTGGTCCCGGCGCTGCTCGAAATTTTCCAAATAAAAATTAAAAATTTAATACTGGAGAATTTTGTTAATAACTTGACCCCAGCGCCATCTACCGGGTCAAAATGTTATCAGGAAACTTATTTTTGTTAAATAAATATGTTTTGTGAATTTCAGCCAAATCGTACCACAAATTATAAAAATTTAAACGTCACGGCAACAACGTCTTCTATCGGGATTAATCTTAAGAGAATCCTGGCTCAAGGCTAAACTAATTTATTGTCCAAGTTTGGTGTCAATCGGTACAGCCGTTCTTAAGTTTTAGTAGCACATACACGTCACAAACGTTTTTATATAATGGGTGTTTTTTATAGAGTGAGACAAGTTTAAATCATAATAAAACAAGGAAATATATTTTTATTATCAATGAAACGGGCTTTATTGTAAAGAAAATTTTATAAAATTAATGCTTAAATATGATTTCTGCCATGTGGCCGCCACAGCTGACGCGTAGAAGGCGCAATCTGGAACACCAATTTTCAAAAACTTTTCGCATTTTGACCATCATCATTATTGAAGACATATGGGCCAATGACTCCGCCAGCCCATTAAGCGCACCAAACAGTAATTTTCTGTGGATGTAATGGTGTTCGGCAATTCTGCTTATTTACGTACCCATGCAACCAGAAATGGGCTTTATCGGAAAATAAAATTTTGAATGGAAATTCGCCCATTCGCCGATTTATTTTTATTAAAACTTTCAACAACTTGCGAGTGTTGCGCTGGTGTAAGTCGATTCATAATGAAATCTCAAAGCAAACTAAACAAAAATCAATTATCAGCTGTCAAATGGGTGTAGTGATGTTAACCGTACGGTAATTACCCTTTTTTAGGGTAATTTTGAACCGCAAAAGGAAGCAAGGTAATTTTGTTTAAGATAGGGTAATTTGGAAAATTTAAATTTTTGGTATTCATATACTTATATACAGATTGGTTTTATAATTTTAACTTTTGAGAGGTGATTTCCACTTTCAAAATAGATTATTGTTTTAACAAAAAATTAAGAACATTAAGTTAAGTGTATGGCACTTGAATAATCCGTATTTGAATCAAGCATTCTGTACTTGATTTAAGAAATTCCGTACTTACCGTACTATTGACACCGCTTTGCCCTGGTTTAAGAACGGATGAATTGATTTTTCTTGTGACATTACAATTCAAAAATTATTATAGTATATAGTACATAATATCTATTATTACTTTTTTTAAATGTATATAATTAAAATTATTAAACAAAACATTATTTATTTTTTTTTAATGTTTATCACATACATATGACCGCTTAGCGTATTAATAATAAAATATTTTGAGTTAAATGAATATATCTATTATTCAAAATTATTTTACTACCGAATATTTTAGTATTAGATCACTTAATAATTTGATATCAAAATTTTAGTTGTGAAATTTTAGATATAGAATATTAAATATAAGCACTTGTTACATACACCTAATCCTGTTTTTACAACTTAGATACGTTTGGGAAATGGTTGACATTGATGATTCATAAAAAATGTTATGCGAGTTTTTATAAAAGCTATAATAAATTTTTATTTGCAATAATGTACAGTTTATTTCATAAAAAACAAAAGGCAATTTAAATCCAAAAGTAATGTATTGGTAACATTAATATAAAAAATAATAAAAAAAATCATTCGTCTTTTTTTACAACCACTTCGAAATTAAGTTTTATGTTATGAATTTCATTTGTGACTGAGCTAAAAAATCAAAATTGTATTACCAACACATACAAAAATTTGGTAAAGAATTACTTAATAGAGGTTTACAAAATAAATTTTCTATGAAAATTTTACTTAATACACGTTTGTTATTTTTAATAATCATTTAAGGCCGTTCTACACTATCCCACAAAGTCTTTAGTAATTTACGAAAATGCAACCCTGTCATGATAAGTTGTTATTGTTTTTAAAAAATGTTCAAGGAATAATAAGATCAGGGAAGCATTTTTGAAAAATACGTAAGACTTTGTGGGATAGTGTGTAACGGCCTTTATGAATACGGGGGTTAAAGATTAATGTTTATAAAACAGTTTTATAAATATTTTTCTTTAAGGTTTCAATTTAAAAACTTTTTTATTCGTGCTAAATGAAATGGGTAAATTTTGTTCTAAGATCGTGTTAAATCAAAACCGTGTGGAAAATAAGCCCGCGTAAAAACAGTATCAAGTGTTCATTTGTATATTTTCATTCAAAACTTCTTAGGTAATTATTAAAACAGTAAAAACATACCTTGCAACAAAATTATTTACGCCCGAACACACAACAATTAAAATGAACATTTTCTCATGACATTTATGACGCGGTTCCAATAAAGTTGTATCATTAAATGGCAAAATATAATCACTAATATTACGAGACACACTAAAATCCCAATCGAGCAGGGGATCTGTAAAAATAAGAGAACCATACAAACAAACGAAAAGGTTAGCAAACAAAGAAAACATCCACAGATACGTGTGTATGTATGTATGTATGTATATCGAATAAAAGGAGCAACAATTGCTTACAACTAATTTTGCAAATCAACTCTCCACTCCCCATTGTTAGTAAAAAAAACTAGACTTACAATGCCTTGATGATGCACCAGAGAACATTAAATTGTAGAATGTTAAAAATAATAACATGGGAACCATAAAAGCACATAATACAAATCGTGTTAGGCGTTTTCCAATCCCACGAAAAAGGTGAAGCTTTCTACGATTATTCGCCACCAATGTAGATGAGGTCGTTGAGCGTATGGCACCGGCTAGTTTTGTACGAAAACGTTTTTTTCTTTGTTGAAACTCAACATGAACTTCCCGATCACTGTTATCATCGCCATCAATCGATGATGATGATGATGATGATGATGGATTGATGGTTGAATTTGAACTGTTTGAGCTTAAAGGTAAAAGCGTAAGTTTTTCAAAATCATAGTGACCCATGATTGTTTATCATTCGACTTTTATTACTAACTTTTAAAAACCAATTTCCTAAAATTTGTTAAAAAAAAAAAATTTATATGTACTTGATAATCACTTAAGTATACAAATTTGAAATTAACCGTTTAAACAAAAAATGGTTTTATCTTATCAACTTTTTCTTAAAAAAGATAAACAACTATTTATAGATATAATGTCAAAATCAGCATTAACAAATACCTATTAGTGTAGGTATATTTTATTAAATTTATTGCTTTTTATTTTACTCTGCTTACCATTTTATACCCACGAACACCGACCAACTCCTTTTTTCAATAAACAATAACAAATCATGTACTTTTTTTGTACTAAAATAAGGAAACAATAAAAACAAATCTGGACAAAAGAAGTGGGGTTTTTACAGCTGAAAAAATAACAAAAAAGCGACCTTCAATTATTTTCGTGTGCATACGAGTATCTCACACTTTTTTATAAATTGCAGTAAGACATAAATTGCATTGTCTTGTTTACTATCTATTATATTTTTTTCGCTAATTACTAAATTATTTCATTCAACTTTCTTCTTTCACTTTTGTTTAAACTTTTGATGTGATATTAATGCACCGTAAATTTTTGTCACGCGACACTACAAAATATTAAAAAACATAACTTTTTCGGCTTTCAATTTCAACAATTGTTGTTATCCGATAAATCGAATATATTTTTTTTGTTATCAATCACATTTCTGGGTTATTCATTTGATTAGATTAGTTATTTCTACATAAAAAGTTTATTTGGGTTTGTTTTCTGTTTACGATTATTTTTTGCTTGTGCTAAATTTGTGTTATTATTGCCATATTAACGACATGCATGTTAAAGTTGCCACCTTTTGTGAGACTGTATTGTATACCTAAGTTAATAATTATGAAATCTTATTTGAAAAACCCGTTACAATTTATATAACTTGAGGGTTACACCAAGGTATATTTACACAAGGTAGACTCATTTGGGAGTGTATACATGTTGCTCTATAAAAAGAACCGAGTTTTCAAAATTGTCTTCATATAAAACAAAAACAATTTAACGCACACATGTACAAATTTTGTCTCATATACACGAAATTTGATGTTTGGGTTTCAACTAGGGGTAAACAGCTGACAAACATATGGGCCAACGAGTTTACCTTGTGTAAATATACCTTGGGTTACACGATCAAGTTTTGCTTATCAAGTTTTAATACACTCACACTTTTTTACCAGTACACTCAAACTTTTAAAAATTGAAACGAACTTGCCTTTAAAATTCTCTTTCCAGTGAGTGTTTCCATTTACGTTCCAGAAAACAGCTGATTTCAAGGTTAGTGAGCAAATTTTTCTAATATATAAACTTTTTTTTCCAAATTTTACGTATATGTACTTAAAATTATGTACTCTTACATCCCAGCCATCAAAATACTCCAACATTGTCTAATACTCTGTTCACACTTGAGTTTTTAAACACGTTTAAGCAATATGTTGATTAAGTTAATCAAAGCCGTTCATATTACATTTGAGATGATTAAGATGACAGATGACAAAGAAAAAACAAACACATAAAACCAATTTATATTTCTTTAGAGTATTAAAAATGGATGAAAATACTTTTATAAAGTTATCAGAAGATTATTTTAAACATATAAATGATGAAGTTGTGAAAATTTATGAATTATTTAAGGAAAAAATAAAAACATTAAGCAGAAATCGTGGTCTGTTGTACACGATTCTACATTATACTCAGTTTGAGGTATGTTCAGTGGATTCTATGTGATTGATGAGTGGTTTAGTTGCAATCATGTCAATTTGAAGTGATTAACAAATCACTTCAATGTATGGGTAATCATCTCGATTTTAATGTGATTAGACCTTATGCCATGTTCACATTTGAACCTAGCATTAATCACGTTCGAGCTGCTTAAGCGCGCTTAAGAACCCAAGTGTGAGCAAAGTATAAATCAGACATTTCTTGCAAATATCTGACTTCATTCTTAAAGCTTCGTTCACAATAGGCAGCAACATTTTCACTGCTGTTCAAAATAGAGAAACCATTTTTTTTCGCAGCAACACACATTTGCAATAAAGAAACCATTTGCAAATTTTTCCCACAACAAAATGATGTATTTATTATTATTTTTCAAACTCAACTTTACTTACGTTTTAAAAAAAATTTTAGTTACATTTTTGTTCTAAAAATTAAAGGAAAATATATGAAATACTTTGGGAAGAAAAAACGAAAATGTTCCCTACAGATAATATTGGACTACGTGGTCCTTTGTGGCTTAAATGGACTACTTACAACATGGTCCAATGTACTGTAGTATGGACCATGTTATAAGAAATTAACATGCAGTGCTGCCAACAACTGCATGATGTATACTTTTCTATAGTTTACAGTATTACATATTGGTAGCCCTGATGGTGTCCATTATTAATTGTTTATTTAAAAGTGAAGGAGGAAAATTTGTGAAAAAAGGCATGACATATTATACTATATTTTAGTAATTAGGTTTTTTTTTCTAAAACGACAAATTAATTAATTTAACTTATGTTTTTTATAAGGATAATTTAAAAAAAATGGAACACTAATTTTTTTATTAAAAAAACATTTTCTTCAAAATAACACTACATGCAAAAAACAGGCAGATAAACATTAAAAACGTATATGTTCTGCTAAAAGCTTGTTATGCACTTCACCACCAATTGTGCAGAATGGGGTATACTAAGTTTGTCATTCCGTGTGAAATTTTTTCATTATACATCTTAGACCCCATCTGGCTCCTTAAGTAATTCTAAGTCGATTTAGCAATGTCCGTCTATCTGTACGTCTGTTGAAAACACGCTCACTTTCGAAAAACTCAAAAGAAAAGAAGAAACATGGTGTCAAATTGCAGGGCTTAAAAAACGGCAGTCGAAACCAAAAACTATTGAACGAAAAACGAAAACAGCGACTTTTTACACTTAATGAATCAGAAGTAAAAGCAACAGTTTTCTTTTGGCTAATGACAAATGAAGAAGTGGAAGAAAAGGCAGTTTTTCAACTTTGACTGCAGTTTTTAAAACGCTGTCAAATTGATTGTAAATATCCTAGACAGAAAAAAATCAAGCAAACAATTTGTTGATTTTGCACCTGTTGCCAAAATCATTATATAGATTACTAAAAATTGTAAAAATTTTAAATTTTTTTTTAACAAACGATATACACTTAGGTCTGTTTTTATGCGGATTTGAAGTTATGCGGTTTTCAATTCGATTTTTTTTTTACATATTTTTTTTTTATTGATTTTTTTATATTTTTTTTTGTCGTATTAAACATTTTTAAACGGTGGCATCACTTCATTACCGATGTGTACGCGTTGTGTGGGTTTTTATTTGTGTAAGCAACGAAAGCATACAGAATTAGGGGATTCCCAGTTTTAAATTATAAAATTAAATGTGCATTTTGGTCATTCAGCCTCTGTGTTAATTGAGTCATAGAACTTGTTACATGAAAAGGAGGAGGTTTCAGATTTCAATTACATCGTAAGGTTATTATAAAAAAATAATATTTGTAAAAGGTAAGTTCTACGACATGTGTCTGCTTAAATGACTGAAATTTAATATTTATATATTTTTTAATATTTTTCTACCAGGAAATGGATGCAACTAAGAAGAAAAGACAATCCATAACTTTGGAAACTGAGATGGAAATACTTAATCGTATCGAAAATAGTGAAAAATGTGCTTCTATTGGAAGACATTTTAAAATAGGAGAATCTTCAGTAAGAGCAATTAAAAAAAATGAAGCTCATATAAGAAAATCTGTTAGTTCTGGAACTCAACTTAGTTCAAAGTTATCATCTTATTCTCGAGATTCCGTTTTGGAGAAAATGGAGCGAGCTCTTATTATATGGATTGAGGATCTGACAAAAAAAAAAAAATACCTATCAGTGGTTACTTAATTGCAGAAAAAGCTCTTATATTGTATGAAAAAATTAAAGAATCGGAGCCCTCCACATCTAAAGAATTTTCGGCAAGCAAAGGGTGGTTTACCGGGTTTTTAAAGAGAAATTCACTTCATAACGTTCAAATTAGAGGCGAAACTGCATCAGCTGACGAAGACAGTGCCAACAACTATCCCCAAAAATTAAAAAAGATTATAGAAGTTGGTGGTTATTGTGCACATCAGGTTTTTAATGCAGATGAAACTGGATTATTCTGGAAAAAAATGCCTAATCATACATACATAGCAAAGTCCGAAAAAAGAGCTAGTGGGTTTAAAGCCAGCAATGATCGGATAACTTTTTTACTATGCAGCAATGCTTCAGGCGAACGAATGTTAAAACCACTGGTAGTTAACAAATTTTTACGACCACGAGCATTAAAAGGTAAGGATTTAAAGCGTTTACCCGTTCATTGGATGGCTAATTCCAAAGCCTGGGTAACAACCGCAATTTTTACCGAATGGTTTAATAATTGCTTTGTTCCCGAAGTGGAATTGTATATGAAGCAAAAAAATTTACAATTTAAAGTTTTGCTTATTGTGGATAATGCTCCAGGGCATCCTCACATCGAACATCATAATGTGAAGGTAGTATTTTTTCCACCCAATACCACAAGTATTCTCCAACCATTAGACCAAGGAATTATTTCTACATTTAAAAAATATTATATTAAACGTACGTATAAATTTATTGTCAATAAAATTGAAAACGAATCTTTAGCGCTAAATGAAGTATGGAAAAAATTTACAATTTTTGACTGCATAATTCATTCTTCATCAGCTGTCTCAGACATAAGACCACACACTTTAAATGCTTGCTGGAAAGCGACTTGGCCTGAGTGTGTTAAAAATGATGCAGAAACTGAAACATTAACAATATGTGACGATATTATAGCTTTGGCACACCAAATAGGAGGAGAGGGATTTGATGAACTAAATCTCAATGATTTGGAAGAATTAATCGAGGATATTCCTTTAAGTGACGGCGAAATTTTTAATAGCATCAATACAGAAATTGCTGAAAATTCAGAAAGCAATTGTGACGAAGACATTATAGCGCCACTTAATGTTAAAACGGTTGGAAAAATTCTCCAAACAGCAAATGAGTTACAAAATCAAATACTTCTGCACGAGCCAGATACAGAAAAGGCATTAAAACTGAACAGAGAAATTTCCAACCTTATGTCTGGATATCGTGAACAACACCATCAATTAAAAAATTGTACTTCTCAAAAATTGATGACGAATTATTTTGAAAAAACTGCCGAAACCCTTCCAAATAAAGATTGTATGAATGTTCCGACTTTACCAACTGCTAATGTGTATGTTGTCTTATCTAGTGACGAGGATTTGATTGGGTCCTCTTGCGATGAAAGTGATTTTGCACCAATTAAAAAGCGGATTAGAACGCTGCCAAGTAGTGATTCCGATAACATGTAATGTTTAACTTTTAAATATTAATTTAAGTTTTATAAATTTTTTTTTAAGTATCTTATTCATTACTAATTTACGTATTAATTAAAATTTATGCCTATAACTTTTTGTAAACTTTCATAAAACTGGTTTATATTGTAGTTCTTCTCTTTTTATGACTTTTTTATGCGGTTTTGGTCTAATTTTTACGCCCAGATTTGAAGTTATGCGGTTTTTTAACTTTTCGAAACGAATCATCCGTTTTGTGTGAAAATTGAGTCTTTTTTATGCGGATTTCATTTATGCGGTTTTTTTTGGAACGCATCTACCGCATAAAAAAAGACCTGAGTGTACAATGTAATTTTAATTAAAAAAATGATCATAAAACTTTCCCGTTTCAAAAATGTGTTAATTGATTTAATTAAGTATAGCTCAGCTTTCGACCATTCTCAACAACAATTCCACAAGCTTAAATTATTTTATTTTAAACGAAAAAATCAATTAAGATTATTTGTTATATTATAATTCAAAACTTTATTTCAAAACAACTTAAATGTTAATTAAATCCAAATTATATTTTTAATTTTCTTTCAAAAAAAAAAAAAAAAATACTGATGATTCAAATATCACATTCACCCCTATTCTGCGTTTCGATTCGAATCGAAATTTTCTCCGTCTGGCAATTTTGGTATTCTGCGTTTCGATTCCGCTCAATTTCTTTTGATTGTATGTATTCTGCATTACGATCGGAGCTCCGTTTCTCTCAGTTGTTTTTTTGTTAACGGAGGTTTTTTCTATTTTTGTTTTTTTAAGTAAAAAAGTGAAAAAATGTAAGTAAAAAATTCAAAAACGATTTAAATACAAATTATTATTATAATTTTTTTGTTTTAAATTGTTATTTTTTGTACTGGAATATGAGTGTTTTGTTATGTATGTATGCAGGTCAAAAACAACAACACCGGAGCAATACGAAAAACTGGCAAATTTAATGACGGCTAAAGCTGACATTGCTTGTGGGTATCACCAGCGTTCAAAGGAAGAAGGAATAAAAATGCAACTCTCTAAATTATTTCTTTACAAACAGTTTTTATTAACATTTTGTCTTTACATATTTAACCACAACACTTTTATTTTCTACTTTTTTAAGTTAATTTCAGCTTCAATAGATTATACACACTTATATATTTATGCAAAACTTATTTTTACCTTTTTCTTTTTTTATTTTATTTCAATATTTTTCTTTTATTAAATTTATAAACAATTTACTTTATTATACACAGAACTTGTTTTAGGAAATTTGACATTTGTTTATGAAAATGATAACAGACTTGCTTATTCTGCTGTTTCATTTCCACATTCCACATTGATACAATTGATTTTGTATACATTGTTATCTTCTTCTTATTCTTTCGATTCCGTTTTTCTGCAGAATAACAATTTTCGATCGTAACGGAACTGAATGCGGAGACGTAATCGAAATGCAGAATAGGGGTGATTAATTAAAATGAAACACTTTTTAAACAATTTTTGAAATTGAAATCCAGAAAAATCGGTTCAGTAGGATCAGAGCTGTCAATCAAAATGTGGAACCAATACCTTAAAAAGATAATAATTTTGTTACAAAACTAAATGGTGAAACAATGCACGGAATAATATAAGATTTTGCACAAAATCGTTTTATACGAATGGAAATTATACTGATAAATTTCGTGAAGATCGGTCAATAATTCACCATAGGCCATATAAATTCATAAATTCACCATATAAAGCCTACTTTTGGAAATTAATTAAATGCGCCTAAAACTGTAGCAGATATAGATATTACGGTAAAATTTGTTTCAACTTAGCTTCATGGTCCATAATTTACCTTAGCTCTTACTACTAAGTAGCCCTCAGATCTGTTGGAAAAAGTAATAAACAATTAGACTGATTGGACAGTTGTAGACTGGGTGTAAATAAAAAGCGGAAATCTTTTCGTTGTTAATTGTGGGCCAGCAATCTTTTTATCTGTAACAGGGGGAATACGCCAACGTTCAAAACTAGTGATGGAGAGGCAGTGATAGATATTACATTTCGGGATTGGTGCACAGTAACCTTAGAGTTACACAGGCCTGGGGGTCGACTCCGACCGGTGGGGAGCAACTCGTGAGCACCTTCAGGGAGGTATTGACCAGTAGCTCTGAGCGATCCTGTCCGTTAAACTTTTCGGGCAGGCGCACACATCCATGATGGTGGACAGATGACTGAGGACTCAAAGGTCCACTGTCAGAAGGTTGTTCAATAGAGCGAAGTATACGTGAAGGGAAGAGGATTGGAGTTACATCAGATTGAGTTGTGTTGAGGGTGTGTGGATCCTGGGCCGGGGGGAACAGGTTGTATGTGGTGACCCATTCTCTGAGTCGGGCTCAGGCAGTGGGGAAAGGGAGATGGTGGGAGATGTGATCAACTTGGATAAGGTAACACGGGCGGTTAATACCTTTGGGTCCTTCAAATCGGCGGGACCAGATGGTATCTTTCCGGCGATGCTACAGAATAGAAATCATCAATCCTGTTGTTGGTGGAAGGTGGTCATAGTTGTTTTTATACCCAAGGCGGGTAAAACCATTCACTCTAAATTTGAAGACGTTGGAAAGACATCTGAGGACGAAGACAAACGTCGGCATCGTCAGCGGCACGCAACACGCCTATCTTAAGGGTAGATCTGTTGAGAGTGCGCTGCATGATGTGGTCGGTTATGTGAAGCGGGAATTAGAAATAAATAATGCACCTTGCCGGCATTCCTGGATATAGAGGGCGCCTTTTACAATTTGAGGATAGAGGCTATTAGGCAGGTACTGGTTAATCTAGGGGTTCAGTTGTTCTTGGTCGAATGGATAACTATGATGCTCAGCAGAAAGCTGGTGACTAGGGGGCTCTTAGCCGTTAATGTCGTTCTGAGACTTTTGACAAAATGGGTCAGAAAGTCGTGGCCTACGCGGATGATGTCGTGATATTGGTGTCGGGCAATTTTCTGCCGACAATTAGCGAAGTCATTCAAGGGGCGCTGGGCGAACTGTCAGCATGGGCGAGTGATAAGGGACTGGGAGTTGATCCGGGGAAGACGGAGTTGGTTCTTTTTACTAGGAGGTACATGGTGGATAATTTTAGGCTACCGGTACTAGGAGTAGTGTAGCTTAGACTATCTGATAGTGCAAAGTATCTGGGAGTTTTTCTGGACAGCAAGCTGCCATGGGGAAGGAATACTCAGGAGAGACTTAACAGAGGTCTCAATGCCTACTATGCTTGCATGTCATCGATAGATAGGAGCTGGGGACTCCGGCCGTCAGTAGTGGCATGGCTGTACACTTCGGTGGTTAGACCCATTCTTACGTATGGATGCTGTGTTTGGTGGGAGTCATTGAGATTGGTTTGTCAAAGGAACCTTCTGTCTAAGGCTCAGAGGTGTGCTTCAATCAGAATGACAGGAGCATTAGAAGTACTCCTAAAGCGGCTCTGGATGTGATTTAACATCTTCTGCCTATTGAGCAGTATGTGATGGGAATGGCATCCAGGAGCATTCTTAGACTGAGTTATAATTGATTGGGAGTGTCACGTAGGGTCACTCACGGATCCTGGGTGAGATTAAGGTTGGTGGCTATTGCCTGGGATCGCCCGGCTCCACTGATTATGTATTTTTGGCGGTTGCCGGAAGTAAAAGTGCCTTCTAGAGAGAGCGCTTCAGGTAGGAGCAGATTATTTAGTGGATTTGCTATTTTCACTGATGGCTTGAAGATGAGGGGCACGGGTGCGGGGGTCTACATTGAGGATCTGGACATCAGAATGCCATATAGGCTTCCTGATGACTGCAGTGTTTTTCAGGCGGAGGTCTTGAGGGCCGTGGAACTGATGAGGGACAACATTGATAGGGGCTCGGAGGTCACTACATATCTGAACAGCCAGGCGGCTCTTATGGACGTAAGGAGCTGTTATGTGAACTCCAAGCTAGTTGATTATTGTAGGAGGACTCTGGAGGGAGTCTTTGGGGAATATGTGTTAAGGTTGTGCTGGGTGCCGGGTCGCTGCGAAATAGGCGGCAACGAGGTGTCTGATGAGTTAGTGAGACAGGTCTCAGAGATGGAGGATCCTAACTGTATGGAGGCGGTTAGGCCTCCAATAGGCTTCTACTTTGGAAGGATCAGGGAATAGATTCTGGGCGCGACCAATAGAGCCTGGGAAACCGAACGGACTGCCAGATATCACTGACGCTGTGTCCGCTGCTTAGGAACTCCGATTCGGAGTCGTTGCTGGGCAGGAGTAGGGTCTGCGTTAGGACCATGATAGGAATTATCACGGGCCACTGTATGATAAGCAGGATGGCTGTGAGGATGGGATCTGACTTGTCGAATATGTGCGGGTTGTGTGAGGACCCGGAGGAGTTGGAGAGAGTTGAGCGCATTTTGTGCCACTGTCCCAGTCTACAGGGCAGCAGGGTGAGGTGGCTGGTTAGTAGATTTCTGGGCGAATTAGGGGATGTCTCGGGTTGTGGACTCGAGGGTCTGATAGGTTTCGTAATGGGGATGGCCTGGCTGCGTGAGAGGAGACTGGGTGCTGGCCGCACGTAGGGCGAATTTGCTTGAGTAGGATTTCTCTCGGATTTGGTCCGAAACTTTCTTTTCCTATCTATCTTTTAAATCTGTCTTATGCTTTCGCTCTAAATTTCACCTATTTTCCATCTTTACACATCTCTCTCTAAATAAGGCGTCACAATGGACCATATTGCTCTCTGGGTGAATCCTTTCTACTTAACTTCTAAGGTACATTAACACAAGGTAGACTCATTTGGGAGTGTTGACATGCTGCTCTATAAAAAACCGACTTGTCAAAATTGTCTTCATATAAAACAAAAACAATTTAACACACACATGTACAAATTTTGGCTCATATACACGAAATTTGACAATTGGGTTCTAAATGGGGCAAACAACTGACAAACATATAAGCTAACGAGTCCACCTTGTGTTCATGTACCTTGCTACCTACCTTACTTGGTGACCACACGATCAAGTTTTGCCTTTCAATTTGCAATACACTCTCACTTTATTTTTAACACACTAAGGCCCGTTTTCACAACTTAGCGATAGCTAAAGGTAGGATTTTATCGGCCGTATAAAAAGTGTTCCATTATTACAACTTTACTTTTACCTACCAGGTAGAATGAACCTTAATTTACTTTATTGCTCACTTTAGGTTAAAGTAAAGTTTTAATAATGGAACACTTTTTAAAGGGCCGGTTTAAGTCTGCTTTTAGCTATCGGAGAGTTGTGAAAACGGGCCTAACACTTTTTAAATTGACCACGAGATGGCTTTCAATTTCACCTTTCCATTTGTTGGCCATTTTACTTTTAATTTAATAGCTGATTACATGCTTATCTTTATAAATTGTTTTCTTGATGAAAGCTTGAAAGTAAATTTCTTACAAATTGAGTGCAGCCTACATCACAGCTTTCAATTTATGTAAATTTTGACAAGCAATTAATGAAAGCCATGGCCCAATTAGTAGGTCTGCGCGCAACTACAACAATCCAACCATAGAAAAAACAACACGCATTTTGTTTGTGTCAAGATGTCAAGAACAAAAGCAATTGTTTGTGTAAAAAATGGTGGAAATATCAAAAACAATTGGTACAAAAACAATTGCACGTAAAAAACACAACTCTGCATAAAATCTGCAGGTGTTTCAAGCAGACCTACCAATTGGACCTTGATCAAAGCTAAAAGATTTTGCTAAGTGTAGCAATCCTCAAAACAACTAGCTTTTATATATATCAGTTTGGAAACCATATGTTTAGTCTAAAATGTCAGCTGTTCGGTGGAATAATTTTCAAAAGCCGGCAAATTTCTTTTTTTTGTCGAATTTTCTTTTAAAGCGATTTTTTAAAATATTAATTATTTTCCCCAGAAAATGGCATCGGCTACAGCCAGTTCTTTAAATAGCAAAAGATGGCATAGTTTGCGTCATATTTTGGAAAGGGCTGGACCTTTTTGCAAATCTGACTTTACACCTTCCCCAGATAATCTTGATTTCTTGCAACATACTTGTAAAATTTTAGTTATAGGTAAATTGATTTCATATCATCTATTTTAAGACATTCATTATTAACTTTATGTTTAAAGGTGCGGGTGGCCTGGGCTGTGAACTTTTAAAAGATTTGGCTCTAATGGGTTTTGGTGATTTGCATGTCATCGATATGGATACCATAGACTTATCCAATTTAAATCGTCAATTTCTATTCCGCAGAACCGATATTGGATCTTCAAAGGCTGAATGTGCAGCTAAATTTATTAACAAACGTGTACCTACGTGTCGTGTAACACCACATTTTAGCAAAATTCAAGATTACGATGAATCATTCTATCAGCAGTTTCATATTATTGTATGTGGCCTTGACTCCATAGTCGCCCGCCGTTGGATTAACGGTATGTTATTGTCTATGCTTAGTTATAATGAGGAAGATGGTTCAGTTGATCCTTCCTCTATAATACCCATAATTGATGGCGGTACTGAGGGCTTTAAAGGCAATGCCCGTGTTATATTGCCAGGATTTACGGCCTGCATTGAATGTACCTTGGACTTGTTTCCACCACAAATTACGTATCCTTTGTGCACTATAGCGAATACTCCACGCCTTCCCGAACATTGTATAGAATATGTAAAAATTATACAATGGGATAAGGAAAGCCCTTTTAACACCACTTTAGATGGTGACGATCCCCAACATGTGGCCTGGGTTTATGAAAGGGCCTGCGAAAGAGCAAATCAATTTAATATTTCTGGTATTACATATCGCTTAGTTCAGGGTGTTTTAAAGCACATAATACCCGCTGTAGCCAGCACAAATGCTGTAATAGCTGCGGCTTGTGCCACTGAAGTCTTTAAATTAGCTACCAGCTGTTACGATAGCATGTCGAATTATTTGAATTTCAATGATATTGAAGGAATTTATACGTACACATATGCCGCCGAAAAGTCAGAAAATTGTTTAGCTTGTAGTAATGTGCCTCAGATTATAAATATTGAAGATCCCAATACGACGACTTTAGACGATCTTTTAAAAATGCTTTGCGACAGTCCCAAATATCAAATGAAACAACCAGGTGAGTTAAGAAATTTTAAATAAAGTATATAATACGTACGTATAATACATATGTATATGTACATGTAGTACATATTTTTTTCTTTAAAACTATTGATACATAGGTATTAACTCAAAATTTTAAAGTTTTCAGTAGAACCAAAACAAATTTTTATTTAACATAAAAGGCATATGAAAAGAATTTTTATACCAACCGCTTCATTACCAAAAAGTAGACAAAATAGCACGATATTGTTACAGCGGGTAGTGAAAAACCAAAAACTGAGTTGATGATCAAGTACGATATTCTAAATAGTTTTTTTTAACTAAAACGTTTTCTAAATATTTTATAAAATTTGTTGGTACTTTCGATATAAGCGTTTTATATTTTAACGATTGTTTGGAGAAATTTCTATTTAATTTAAGTGGATTATTCCAATTTTACTTTTATTGAGTTATTAATTATTCACTTTTAAGTTTCTATTTTCCATTTAAAGTAAAACTTAAAAAACAAGTAAGTTGATATATAATTTTTATGATTTATTTCAGGAATTACAACAATAATTGATGGTAAAAATAAAACTTTATACATCTCCACAGTTAAAAGTATTGAAGAGCGGACACGTAGTAATTTGACACAGTCTTTAGGTGAATTAGGACTCAAAGATGGTCACCAAATCATGGTAACCGATCAGACGACACCAAATACTGTAACTTTACAGTTAAAATACAATGCCAATGAAGTGGAAATGAATTAAATTCTTAATATGTAAAACAAAACTAATAAATAAAATAATAAAACAGCAAAATAAACAAAGTGAAATAAAAACAACAATAAAACAAGTAAAACTCCATATAAAAATAAAACTTAAAAAAAAAAAAAAATTAAACAAGTAAAACACAAATAGAAAGAAAAAATTTCAAGTCTATAAACACATTCAAATTATTCACTAATTTCATCAATCACTGGCACATTTTGCAGTTCTGAGCATTTTCTTTTCCACATTGATACCTGTTCCTTTAAAACCTTCTCTTTAGCAGCAGCTCGTGTTAATAATACTTTAGCTTTTTGCAATAGTTGTGACTTTTTAATAAGTTGCTCTTTAACATATTTCAATTCATCTTGAATTTGTATATCCATGTTCGACATTCTACTTTTGTTCTCACAATGTGGACATTTTGATTGCAGTGTTAGTTCCGATTGTAAAGCGGAGATTTTGTCCAATGATTTGGTATACATTTGTTGTAAACAGGCTGTGTCATTGGGTGATATATCGGAGTTGGTGGCCTGTGTTTCAAAAATCAATAAAAAAGGTATTTTTTTTTTTACTTTTTTCATTTAAAGTATTAAAACTTACTCTCGACTCACACGATCTTTTACTATTTTTTAAATATTTGTTTTCAGCTTTTAGTTTTTCAACTAAATTTCTTAGTGATAATATTGTTGTTTCCGCCGATTGTCCAACTTGGGAATTAGGTTTTAGACTACTACATTTGCATAAATCTTTACGTGCTTCGGCAGAGGCCATTTCTTCTTTCAATGCAATTATGTAGCTGTAAAGGAGTATTTCTTGTTATATTAAAGGTAATTATATATTATATTTTTATATTATCTTATAGAAAATTTCCATTCGTATAAGAATATATACATGTACAAGGTGGCGCAAAAGTAATCCTCCTATCAGAAATTGCTATAAATTTTGCGATTGGCCCCTAATGTCAGTTCTGTTTTGACATTTGTGTAGTAAACACATGCGAAAAACACAATAATCGGTCGGTGACTTTGGCACAACGTGAATTTCGTCGCAGATTTCCTAGCCGTCCAACGCCTACTGGTGAAACACTGCGACGTTTAGCCGCTCGCCTCGAAGAGACTGGCACAACACGAGATGCTGCCAGGCGTGCCAGACCCCGGAGTAGACGTTCTGCAGAGAATATTGCTGCTGTAGCCGAGGATGTCATGGACCTTTTTTCTTCGAAGACGTCGCGGGCCAAACGGTTACTGTGAATGGTGAGCTCTACAGAGCAATGATCAACGAGTTCTTTTTGCCGCAACTTGATGAATTGGAAAACATGTGGTTCCAACAGGACGGTGCAACGGCACACACTGCACGTGCCACAACCGATATGCTAAAGGATGCATTTCCCGGGCGCCTAATCTCCCGTTTTGGCGATTTGCACTGGCCAGCAAGATCGCCTGATTTGACCGCTCCAGACTTCTTTTTGTGGGGCTTTTTGAAGTCGCGGGTTTATGTCAACAAGCCTCAGACTCTTGCAGCTCTTAAAGACAATATCCGTCAAGAATGTGAGGGGACCTATCGCCGGAAGTTTTGGCCAAAGTGATGGAAAATGCCAAAAAAGGTCTCAAATGACAATCAACTGTGGCGGCGGCCATTTACATGACATCATATTCTCGACTTGATGTAAAAAAAAATTAAAAGACCAAATAAAATAATCCACAAGAAGAATCAAAGTTTTTAATTTTTTTTTTTAAATTACAGCCAAAAAACATCGGAAGGTTATTTTTGCGCCACCTTGTATTAATTTTTAGTTAAAATAAGATTTATCCGTCATTTTGTGGAAATCTTATATGAGTGAAATAGAAATCGAACAAATTGTAAAAACTATCCTGTGTTAAAAGTTCTTTAAAATATTCCCTTTTTTAATATGTCCCTTATACATTGAGCACTACTTATCTTTACTAGAACTCCTTTAAAATCAGAAAAAACTATGTTCACTTTTTAAGAAATTCGGTCATGTTCTAGAAATCTAAATGAAGAGGAATTGAAATCTTGCGAGATTTATTACAAAATGTCTGTAGTTTTTCCTGTTTTTTACTATAGGGGTTCTAAGACCAAAAGTTCGTGCAATGTATGTAAAACGGATTTTCGAAATTCCGGGCCTTGTAATTTTTTAATTTTTCGAAAAACCGTTTTACATACATTGCACGAACTTTAGGTCTTAGAAGACCCGTAGTGAAATTTGATGCAGAAAATATTCGTAGAACATTTTAACCCTCTAAAGTGCCGTCTTAGTGGGGAGGTTAAAAAAGGACAAAATGACCCCTTAAAATGAGTGTTAGAGGGTTAATATATTCTAAGAAAAGAGTCGCCATACGATTCTACTGAAGACATCTGAAATTATTTTTTAGCTCAGAAGTACATTAAGTATATTTTTAAACTTTTTAAAACCTTTTGGCAGATTTGCTCTACGAGTAGTCTACTTTCATTTCGCGTTGCAAGTGTTGAGGCTGGCGGCGATGGCCCGAATTTTGTTGCACAGTGTAATTGGTACTGAAAGTATGAAGTATATTATTTTTATTTATTTATTTTTATTTATTTTTACATTACCAATAACCTAGCCTTCAAGGCCATAATCGGTTACAAATTTCTACTAATAATTGTAAACAAAAATTAATATATAAATGTATGAATGTATATAAAAATTAAAATATATTAAAGTTAAAATATAATAACAAAAGGGTTAGATAGCTTCATTAAAATGTAAGAGTTTAAGTTATGAAAAATCCCAAAACAAACGATTCAGAAAAATTATATGAAAATTTTATATGTAAATACACCCAGCGGGAAAAAGAAGGAGTAGGAACGCCTTCTAGAAGGCCTCTGTACCCCTTCTTTTGGATGTACAAGGCCTTCTTGCTCCATTCCATACTCATATCTTTTTTACACACGTTGTCATTGCGGAGAAGGCCTTCCGCTCTCGCTTCTTCAGCAGGTACATAAGAAGGGTAACGAGACCAAAAAAAATTGATTTTGCTTTTGCTTGTGCAAAAAAACAATACCAAAAATTTTACTCCCTTCTCATAGAAGCGAGTGTGGAAGGTGTATCTTATCTTTTATACGAAAGAGCCGAGGCCTTCTATAAGGCCTTCTTTAGCAGTTAGATAAGAATAGTAATTGAATCAAAAAATCTTTTAAGCAGGCCTTTAAAAAGGCCTGAAGTAAGAAGGTCTTCTGAGTTTTCCCGCTGGGCATGTACATGCACACACATACATATATATACACATATATACCCTTCAAACATTTTTGAAATTTTTTGGCGATTGCTTGTTTGGCGATGATTACGCGATACTTCTCAGGGAATACGAATCGCTAACCATCGCCTACGGCAATGAATATGCGAGCGCACACAAGTAGCGGCAATCATCAGTGTTTTTTTATAACTTCCAATATAATTTTTTTTGTCTTGTTGTTTTGTTAAGGTAACGGGAAAATAAATATTTGGTTTCAATCGCGATACGCGATGTTCACGCGAATCGCGATACGCGATTCGCGTGGTTGACACATGCGAACGTTTTCGCGATTCGCCAGAGGATCACATTTAGCTTCCACGCGATGCATCGCAGCGATGTTAGACAAATTGACGGCGATGATTCGGCGATGGAAATTGTTTGCAGAGTACATACACATATGCATACACACGCACATATGACTAAGTAACAAAATAATGAAAATTTTAATAATGAAGAAAAATATTAAGTGGATATTTGTTAACTCTCAGAGTATAGATAATGATTTATTTTGTGTTCATAAAGAAAATACTACACAACAAACTTCACAGAAATAAACGGAATATTTTTATAAACTTTCTTTACAGACTTGTTTTCAAAATTTTTGCGATTTTATATCCTCCTTATTTCGATTTATAGAACATGCCCGATTGAGTTGAAAATCTTCATTGATTTCAATTTCATGTAATTTAGATTTATGGAAGATGCCTGATCATGCCGATATTATAATTAATAAGAGATATATGAAAATGCGTGTAAATTTATCTGAGTTATGAGCCAAATCGAATGTTATTTCATGGTAAATAATTTATAGATTTTTTTACACATATACACATTTTTAACAAATTTATGAGACTTGGATTGATTTTTGTAGTGAGTGCTATATGGGAGCTTTGTTCAAATATATTTCTAATACAATACAGTTTGATCGTCTATGTTTACATAAATGTTGCTTTTGTAAAATTTGGTTCAATATTAAAATTTTTAAGATATATAAACAGTTTATGGACATATTTTAATAAATTTTGGACTATGCCAGATAAAGCCGTATTGCATTTTATGTGGCCTCAACGTGTAACTTTGGACTGGTTGTCAACTAAAACTTATGTTCTCTAGTTTTTTCATAAACTAATCTAATAATTCATATCGTCACATAAAATGCAAAAGGGCGTAATAACAAACACTTCAAAATCGAGTTTTCGATTGATTATGATTCACTAGGGTAAATTACATGTCCCTATAAAACTAAAAGAAAACAAATAAAGTGTTGTTACGCCCTTTTGCATTTTAGGCGACGATATGTTGTTGTTCATGTAGCAGCGAGACCTGAAGAACAAGTGTTGCTGAGTTGACAATCCCTGGTCGGAAAAGGCTCTATTTAACATTTTGATAATTTTGCAGAAAAAAAAAATTATTTAAAACGATAAGTTGTCTTTTTCTTTTATTTTTCTTGTAAAACCTACCTAAAGTCGCTCATTTTATTCGAAAGATTTCAAAATTTTAAATGGACATTTGTGTTGATGCAATACATTATTAGGTAGCGATATTTTTGTGTTGTGGTTACGATATGTAGTTGAATTTAGTGAATTTTTATGATGTTTGAATTTGCCAATAAAAAAGCGTAAAATCGCTAATTTTATTCGAGAGATTCCAAAATTTTTAATGGACATTTGTGTTGATGCAATATATTAGAATCAAAAAAAGTAGATTTTTAGTAAGTTATGGCTTTAAGCGTTTTAGGTAGCGATATATTGTTGTTGTGGTAACGATATGTAGTTGAATTTAGTGAATTTTAATGATGTGTGAATTTGGCAATAAAAAAGCGTTTATCGAGCTTAACTCTTTAGACAAAATATACTGATTAAAACAAAGATAGGAATCTCTTTTGGATATTTTATATGGGAACATAAAACAATTACGAATCTTTCGTGATCTAACGATCCATGAAATTATGTTAGAAATTATGGTGTACTTCGGCTCCTATTAGTACGTACTTTGGTTCATATTAGCACTAATTAGTGCTCTCCGTTTTCTTGATTATTTTTTTTTTGTTATTACCTGCCAGGGAAATATTTTCTTTGACTGCTTTTTTATAAAGTAGCAATTTTTAGATTTTTTTAGTTTGTAGTAATTTTGGGCTTTAGTCATTTAGAATTAGGCTATCAATTATTGTCGCTAGCTGCTTAAAAAGCGAATTTCACAAAATAAA
This sequence comes from Pollenia griseotomentosa, assembly GCA_963931875.1. Taxonomy (NCBI): domain Eukaryota; kingdom Metazoa; phylum Arthropoda; class Insecta; order Diptera; family Polleniidae; genus Pollenia; species Pollenia griseotomentosa. The sequence goes on along the minus strand of OZ007562.1, from coordinate 167,495,600 downwards.
AATATACAAAATAAGAAATTGTTTTTTTTTTGCACAAACTAAAAACCAAACATTGGCTATTGATAAAAACTATATATTTTGACAGCAGTGCCAAAGGCAAAAGAAGCTTCTGGCTGATAGGTGCTTTAAAGACTGGTGAACAGTGTTAGGTAGCCCACACAAAATCCTATACAATTTCCCAAACATGATTTCAATTTTACTTAACATTACCTTAGATATTCATATTCATAGCTAACTCATTTCCTACTCACTCTTCCAAATGTTTAATTCGCTTCTGCAAACGTTCCGTGCCATCACCTTGTCTCAGCAGATCAGTATCCAATTGCAATTGTAAATTCTTTGCTTCTAAACGAATATTTTGAGCTTCCACAGATGACAATTTTTCCTGTATCTTTTCCATTTCTGTGGTTAAGGCATTGCTACCTTTACCCGCCAATTCCAAAGCTAAAATTTTACGTTGTTGCATTTCTATGCGGGCTTTTAAAGCTTCTATTATATCACTATGAGGAAATTGCAAGGAAGTGGAGACATTGTTATAATGAGATTTACTACAAGGTGGTAGAGAACTGCGCCCTGGAGAACTGCACTCACTACTCGCGCCTGTATATGTTTCAGGGCTTTCTGAGGGTGTATATTTGGCGCTAGTTCCACCACCAGCACTAGACGTTTGATGATGTAAGTTAGGGCAAGAGGGGGTTCGGCAACATTTCATTGAATGTTGTACATTCTGCTGTGTAATTCTACCTAATTTTGCTTCCAAAATCTGTTTATCTTTTTCCAAACGGTTGATGGTATTTCTAGCGGATTGCAATAGACTTCTTGTTTTTTCTAATAAAGTTTCGGTTTCTTCCAGTTTAGCTTTAAATTTCTCTGCATTCTGTTGCCATCTCTTTTGCTTCTCCCACAAACCCACTTCATTAGCACTACGAGCTCGTTTACTCTCGATTATTACTTTTTGTCTTTGTATTTCGGCTTTGGCATCTTCCAAATCCAACTCCAATTGTTGTACTCTCTTCTGAAGATTTTCACTTTTAACACGGGCATTAAGTTCGGTTTTAATAGAAACCACAGGTCGTTTTATCAATTGATTCCGCAGAGATTGATTTAATTCCTTGGCTTGTTTTTCTCTTTGAGTGAGATTTGTTATTTGCTTGCGTAAAGCCTCAACTTGGGTTTGATATATTTTATTAGTGGCTTCGGTTCTTGTGAGATCATTTGCCAATTTGGCTATTTGATCGGCGGAATAGTTTGAAGAATCATTGATATAACGTTGTTGATCGTCCTGAAAGAAAAAATAATTAACAATAGAAATTTGTAAAACTTTAAAAAAAAGAAAACTGACATGGAAGTTATTTAAGGTGTCCATTAACTCATTTATATGTTTGTCTTTCTCTTCCAACAACGAACGCAATTGTTCCAGCTCAGGATTGTTGTGAGTTATTGATGAAGATTTTTCACGATCTTGTAAAAATTTTATTCTAAATTGAAGAAAAAAATAAATAGATTTTTTTAATAGATACTAAACCATAAATAGGTGCAACTCAAAATTTATTAAAATAGTTTTTTTACAAGATTTTGTTTGTCGTGCTTAATTCCCAATTTTTATTCTTGATAAAAACACTGAAATTTATTGTTGAAGGGATAAGCTATTCCTCTGCGCGTTTCACTGGTTGCTTAGGCCAGATCGTCAGGAAACTTCATCCAAAGATTTTAGAAAAACTAAAGATATTAAACAAATTAAACTGTTAAGCGAATAAGAATTATAAGCAAAGGTTTTACTTGTAAAAATATCAAAGTTTAAACAAAAACAACAACAATAAACAGTCAGTTTATCTTTTTCTTACATTCCCCACTACAATTGATTGGAATTCTTCCAACATTAGCTCTGTTTCTTTACTTTTTGGGTAAAGTTCGTGCAAATGAGAGCAAGCATAAATTTCTCTCATAAAGAGACAAAATTACACGAAAGTACAGGAAAAGAAAAAACACAATTTAAAGCACAAAATAAAAATTCAGTGTTTTGACAGTCTTTAAAACACAAACAAATTTTAAAAAACTTTATGTTGACTGTAAAAATAAACTACTTTTACCAAAAGTAAAACAAAACAAACACTTTTACAATAACTAACATTTTGTATCCCTAATATTTCCCCAACATACCATATAGTAATCAAACTACAAAACAATTTGAGAATAAGCTTATATTAACAGTGTTTTCTAAGCTTTTCTTAATTTCACTTAATATTATGTTTACAAAATTTTAATTCACAAACAGCTTTTAACAATGCTTGAGGAAATCTTATTAAAAACAACTGTTTTCAAGGCAAGCGAGAGCAAGTGCCGTTACATTTTGCTTTTTTTTTGAGTAAATTTGTTGAAAGTGTTTTCGTGTCAATTTAAAGTTATAAATTTTGTAGTGAGTAGACGTGAAATTTTAAAATAATAAGAGTGGGTAAAAAACTTAATAAATAAATAATAAATAAAATATTAAAAATGCCTAATAAATATAAAAAAGTGTTAGAAGAAATAATAAAAAACAATAAAACAGTGAATTGGAGGAAGATTTCAGTGCTGATGTTCTTATTGCACAAAATAATATTGAATGCGCAAGTTCTAGTAAAGCTGGTGTAGGAAAAGGAACTGATAGTGGTTGCAAAGACACCAAATTTTATAAAAAATTGTTGGAGAAAATTATTAACTGAAGAATTAGGTGAACAGCTATGCTGGAAAGGTACAGACACTAAGAAAAGCGTTCGAAATCAAAGCACAACAATGGCAATAAGAAGTAAGTTTATTAAAATATTTTAACTAAAAGAAAATAATCATAAAATTTCTACATTTCGTAGATGCAGCTTTGTCAGTGGGCCTTTTTATTAAAGACACCCGAACGTTTTTCCAGTTTGCGAAAAATCGCATTAAGTTGAGAAATAACTATAAAAATAATGAAACTAAACAATTTATTAAATAATTTTTAATAAATATAAATTAAACAAACTTAAAAGAAAAAACAAAGATTTTTAATTTTCAACGCAAAATAATATAGTATTTGTGAAGCTTATTATACAATTATATAAAAAAGCTTATTAAAATATTAAGACGAATAAGCTTTTCTATACAAAAGTTAATTTAATATTATTTTCGTAAGATTATTCTACAATTGCAAAGATAAGCTTATATTAATCATACATTTGTAATATTTTAACGAGGGTTCCGTTTTGATTTTTCTACAATTGTTACGATAGCCTTTATCAATATATTCTAAAATATTTTTCAAGCTTAACGCTTGTGTTGGTAAGCTTATTATAATATTTTTCTCAAGTCATTTGGTTTGTTGGGTCAGTACAAGACTATCTATTTAAGTACATTATTTTGTTTCACAACACTTTTTCCAGAATTTGAATCATGAACATTTTTTCTTTGCTTTTTTTTGTTTTGTTTATGTTTTACAACTGTTTGACAATTTACACAATTTGCACGAAGAAAAAGTCTGGGCTGTTTCGTGCAAGAAGAAGACGATTTTTTTCTCTCAAACTCGCTCTTATTTACACAAATTTAATGTACGGGAACGCTATTTGTGCAAATTGGGATCCCGAGGGATCCGAAAGTCGAGTAGCGAAACAGAGCTATTAATTGTAGTTGTAAGTAGGTGAAGAAAAAAAAAAAATAATAAAACAAAAACAACTTGCTTTATTGTTCTCGCAAAAAATAAAGCATGTTGCCAGTTTAGTTTTTTAGCCGTGCACTGCCAGTTTATTATCAAAGAAGTTTTTTTTTTATAAAGCAGTTCACAAATCAAATCTAGAGCGAATCAAATAAAATCTATAGCGAAGATTTCGTTTGCGTCACTGTCTTCTTCAACTTTTTTTCTTAAACATTTGTGAAACTCAATTTAATTAATAATTAATAATAATATATTAATATATATATATATTAATAATAATAATTAATATTGCAAACATATTTTTGAAGCCAGTTTTCTGCCTCTCCTAAATATTTTTGAATTTTGAGTTGAGCCTGTTTATGATTTAGTAGGCGATAAACGTTTTAGGTAGGGAGAGGAAAACGGAACTCCCTTTATTGTTAAAACGTTCAAAACAACTAGTACAGGAACAGAACAGGAATTATAGGAAATTTTCTTGGTTTTGTCTTTGACAAACAAAATCTTATTAAAAAAAAAACTCACTTCTCTTTTAATATCTGTATCTCTTCTTCCTTAAGCTTAAATGAGCTCTCCCAGTAGCTGGACTTCTCTTTAAGTTCTCTTAATTGTTTAGAGAAATTTTCTGGCATATCTCTATTATGCTCCAACTCATGTTTTTCTTTAGCCTCATTTTGTCTTTCATCACCAGCACTTTCCTTAACTGTTGGAGTCAAATTTTCTTCAAACATTTCCTCTATCTTTTCATCTGTCATTTCATTTAGACTATTATCTACATTCTCTTCTCCTCCAGCAGCTAAATGTGTAGCTAATTCTAATTTCTCATTCGAATTACGTCTGACACTTAGAGTTTCCAGTTGTGTCTTTAATTGTAATATTTCGTTATCTTTTGTTTTAATATTGAAATTCAAATTTGCAATTGTATTTTTCAAACCCTCAATTTCATTATTCATTTTGTTAAGATTTAAATGATTTTGTTCCCTTTCGGTTTGTAAAATATCTTGATATTTTCCGATGGATTTATCCTTTTCAGTAAGGAGAGTGTGGAAAGACAAAATGGTTTTCTGTGGAAAAATGGTTTAACTTTTAGTTATTTTTTAAGTTTAGTAAAGCTTAAAGTTTTACCTCTATCACGTCTGATTGCAAACTAGTCGGTTGGCTTTGTTGTTGATTTGGACTGGTGGTATTTTCTTGCATAGAATCGGAAACTTCAGCCTGGTTGTTTGCTAATTTTTGCTCCAACTTTAAAATTTGTTGATTTGCTTGTGTTAAACTAAAAATATTACGAGGGTTTCAGTTTTTAGGTCAAAAGAAAAAAAGAGAGAGAGAAAGAAATTTTTGATGATAAATTAAAAAGATTTTAAATTTTAACGAGTTTTTAGAGTTAAAAAGCATTCGAATAACTTTTTAGAAGTTATGAAAATAATAAAGTTGCAAATTTACCTCGCTTCCGAGTTTTGTAATTTCTCTAAAGCTTCTTTGTATTCACTTTCTTTTACAGTCTTTTCAACATCACATTTTTTGTTGTACTCTTCGTCGAGAGTTTGAATAGATTTTGAATCTTTTGTTATTAGATCAATACTAGTTTGTATTTCAGCTTCAGATGTTTCTCGACTCGTAGTTTCCCATTTCGATTCTGTACTTTCCTGATCTAAGCACTTTTCTTTTTCTACTTGATTCTCTTTTTCTACACTGGGTTCTCTCAGTTCAATATTATCTCCTTCCGTTTGTGTTGACCTATCATTGAGTGTTATCTTTTTAGGCGATCGTATGGGAGACATATTTTTATCTACCATCTCTTTGGAGACTTTTCGTGATTTTTCAGCTGATAATTTACGCTCAGCTGGTATGGGAGTATTATCTGTATTACAACCAATTTCTTTGGTTGATTGTTGCTTAAGTTTATTCATATCTTCCGTATTGTCTTCTGGTTTTTCTTCAATCTTCTTAACACTAAATAAAGCCTCTATAGTAAGCCAATGTTCAGATTCTGTTGCCATTTTAAGTTTTACAGCTTGTAACTCCTTTTCTAACTCGAAGCACTTTTTCTCCAATTTTTTTAATTCCTCTTCGTAGAGTTTACACTGGGTTTCGGTTTTTACCAACTTTTAAAGAAAATAAAGAATTTTTTAAATTAAATGAATTTCTTTTTTTAATAAGGCAAGTCATAAGCTTACCTTAATAACCTTCTGATTCTCTTCCATTTCTAAGTTATATTCCTTTAAAGCAGCTTTAATAACTTCCTCTATATAGTCATTTAATAATTCAGTTTTATTAATTTTGTTGTCATCGATTAAATTGGATTTTTTAAGAAAATTGCTGTAGGCATAAACAAAATTGGTAAGGAAGACCAAAGGAGTAAATTTGGCGTATTTTTCTTTTAGGCAACATAAGGATTTTTGTAAAAATCTGAAATTTAAAAAAAAAAAATTAAATTAAAAATGATTTTTTCAAACCATTTTTAAAACTAAAATACTTGATCTTAATATTGTTATTTTGGCGTTCAGTTTGGAAGCTTTTGTTTAAGTCCTCTATTTCATGGTTCCGACTGATTAAGTCCTGTTCTGCGTTCTCGAATTTGAGTTTAAGAGAGTCACGTTGATTTCTTACATGATTAAGTTCTAATTTAGCTTGGAAAATAAAAAAAAATAAATAAAAGAAAGTTTTTAAAAAAAAAGAAAAAAACTTACCAGCATCCAAATCTCTTTGCATTTTACTCAGCAACAATTTCTCCTCCGTAGAACTTTGTAGATCGGCTACTAAATGTCTTAAATTAACATGATTATCAGTAATATCATTTAGTAATCTTTGCTGTGATAATATTTGCTCTTGAGCTATTTCCAAAAGTGATTCCAATTGAGAATTTTTTCTTGACATTTCTAATTTCTGCACCTCAAACTCTCTAACCATTTGTTTTTGCTCTTCATATTCCTGTTGTGTTATGAACACCAATTGCAAATCTTCGTTGATTATGCCATAATCTGTACAAAGGTCGGGAATTTTTATCATAGATTCTTGTTTTCCAGCTAAAAGTTCTTTTGTTATTAAAGCCAATTTTAGTTGACTTTCGTTGAGAGATTGTTGCAAATCTTGATAGTCTTCCGATGTATACATGTAAAGATCTTTATGATTTTGTAAGTCTTGTTTAAGTTTCTCTATTACTTCTTTGCCCTTTGATAATTCTGTCTTAAACTGGGCTTGTGTTTTAATACTTTCTATTTCGAGTTCTTTAAGAGCTGAGAGACTCTGATCAAAATCTTGTCTCATATATTCATAACTTCGACGTTCTCTCATTAGCTCCAGCTCTTGTGTAACAATTTGTTCGGTGAGTTGGCCACAAGTTTGCATAATTTCCATTTCATTTGCATTTATATGCAACTTAAGCTCTTCATAATATTTTTTAAAAACTTTCAACTCTTCTAGTTCCGTTGTTTGTTTTCGTCTATCGGGCAAAATTTTTTCTGACTTAGGATCAAGTTCTGTTTCTGGAGTTATTTCCACTTCTACTATGTTGGGTATAATAACACTTTCGTTGGGTGTTGTAGGTCTGGTAGATGTATCCAAAAATTCTGGCAGTTGTAAATCTGCTTCTACATTATCTCTAATTTCGCCATCTTCCCGTACACTCTCTATGGATTTTAAATCTTCTGCAACTATTTCTCTTTCCTCAGACAAGGACTTTTGTTTGAATAATAGTTGCTCTAAAGCTTTTTCTCGTGTCTTTATTAAAGCCAACTGTTCTCTTATCCTTTTGGGAGTATCAAAGGGGGAATTAGAACTTTTTAAAACCTGGATCAATCTATGAAGCAATTCATTGTCGATGATGATATTGTCCGAGCAATCTGTGTAAATAATTATAAAGTAAATAAAAATATAATCATAATATTTTCGTTATTTTTTCTAACTTACCATCATATTCCCTTAGTTTTTCCAAAATCTCTAACATTCCTTGTCTTAATACATCATTTTCTTGTTGAATTTCTTGATGCTTGACTTGTAGATCATAATCATTTGAATCCTGTAGTTCTACTTTTAAGTTACCCTGACACTGGCCACAAACTGTTACTAATAAAGAGGTTTCTCGGGAATTGGAAGAATCTTCTACCTCACCTACTTCTTTAGCGAGAGAAGGACTTCTTAAATACTGAGCAGTTTCCTTTTGGACAGATTTTTTGGAAGTCTTAACTGGAGTTCTAGAAATTTCAACTTCTCTTATTTCAGAAGCCTGTGGTATGTTTATATTTGGCTTCAATTCCATCAGTTGTTTTCTGAAATACAGATATATTGTGTGTTAAAAGAACAAATTATGACACTTCTATCTTATACCTTAACTCCGACTTTTCCATTTTCAATTGTAATCTCATTTCCTCAGAGGCTCTTAGTTTTAAAGTTAATTTTTCTATCATTTTCTCTTTGCTGCGCTCTTTAGCTTGCAGGTTTTTAGCTGTAATAACGACATCTTCCGGTATATTCAGACGTTTTCTTAGCAAAGTATTTTCTTGGGCTATTTCGTGCAAGGAATTCAATTCCATAACCAAAGCCCTAATTTGTTTATCTCTGGACTGCAATTTATTCTCCAAAGAAGAACATTTTCTTAAAGCGGACATTAAACCATCTTCTCCCTTTTGATAAGCTGTTAAAGCTTTTGCAGCCTCCATAGCTTGTTTGGCTTTAAGACAACTTTCCTCTTCTGCCTTCTGCAGCATTTCTGAAAGCTCTCTACATTTTTCATTGCTGGCCTTTAAAGCTGATTCCACTGTTTTACAACAAGGTCGCAATTTACGGGGATTACGTTCTTCTTCCCTTTCAGCGGATAGCTTATTCATTAATTTTGTGGAGGCAATCATTTCTTCAGCCATCGTTTTGATTCTACTCTCTAATTGTTCAATGAGTTTGTCGCGTGATTCTAGGGACTAGTTTTATTGGAATATTTATAAATTTTTTTTAACCAAATTCAAAACTCTTTGACTTACATGTTGTAGTTTACTTAGCTCCTCTTGTTCCTCGGATTGCTCACTTTCTGCCTTGGTTTCTGTTTCTTCCTTAAGACTATCAGTGTCTGCAGCTATGCCTTTCTTACTTTTGAATTTCTTTAGTTGTTTTTCTTTCTCATCCAAAATTTTTTTCCACGAAATTGCTTTTATTTCCAACTTCTCAATGAACTCTTTGAGCTCGTTTTCACTTTTGTCACGCTCATCTTCTAAATATGTTATATTCCCCTCCAGACGTTTTATTTCAATGTTCAGATCTTGCAAGGATTCTTTAAGAGCCGCTTTCTCACTTTCCAGGAGGGTTATATCGGCGTTAAGTTTTAATAGAATATCTTTACCATGTTTCAAATCCTTTTCCAATGTCAGAATTGTTTTGGACTGTTCGATGTTTTGATTTTGAAGGGACTAAGGTAAAAGAGAGAGAGAGAGAGAAAGAGAGATAGAAAGATAGATAGAAAGATTTGAGAGAATATAAAGAAAAACCTTGAGTTGGACTTTGTTGCAGAAATAATAGAAGAATTTAGAAATCAAACTGAGCGCACCGTTTACTTTTCAAAATTTTCTTTTCTAATAAAATCAGTTAACTCACCTCAATTTCCCTAAGCAAACGTTTTATATGTTTATTCTTGGTGTTGATGTTACGTAGAAGTGTTTCTTGTTTATCCATTTCGGATAAGGGATCCGACGAATCTTTATCGCTGACATCAGCGTTAGCTGCCTCACGCAAACGAGCTTGCAAAGCAAAAATTTCCTCAGTTAACTGCCAATAAACAATGATGCAAATAAATAAATTATTAAGTAAAAATTATTCATGTGCTGCAACGTCGTCATAACTCAAGAAATACATTTCGAAATAATCGTGTTTAGTTTTTGATTTGTTCGCACCACTTGGAAAAAGTAACTACACATTCTCTTCGAATACGGAAAGTGTAAAAAGATTCATTTTATACACAATATTAAGAAAACATAGCGAACAATTCTCCATATCTAACTCCAAAATCTCATTTTTTGAGTTATGACGACGTTGCAGCAAATGAGCGATGTATACAAATGAATCATTACCTCTTTTGTTTTATTTTTAAACTCAACTTTTTCATCCTCCAAGTTGGCCACCATGCATTTAAGTTTTTCATTTTCATCCACTAAGCGATCCTGATGGGATTCTAGAAACATTTTATTACATATACTTATTATTTTTTTCCTTTTGTACCAAATTCTTACCCAAACTTCCTTTATCGTAAGCTTCTAATTGTTCCTCCAAACCTCTAATCTGTTCACCTTTATATTCTAAAACAGCCAATGTCAATTCCAAAGTTTTTCGTAACGATTTCTTAGGTAACTCTTCTATGGCTTCTGCTAACTCCAACAGAGTTTCAAACAGTTCTTCTTTTTGTTGTTTGGAGAAATCTTTAAATTTTCTTAAAGATACCACTTCCGGTAAGTCCATTTTTTTTTAATTTGTGGTATTTTCTTAACTAAATTAATCAATTATTTTTTTCTTTTAATTCTCAATAACATGGCAAATGCTCTTGACGTTAATGAATTAAATGAAAGTTGAAAGAATATGTATTTTTTTCCTTATTTCCTTGAGTTACTTACGGTTGGTTACCTTGACAACAATTTCACTCAAAACACAAGTGTTAACTTACTGCCCGGGAGGGTTTAGCCTGGGCAAATACAAACACTGGTCATTGTTAAATTTTAGTGGTTGTGTATGGTTTAAGCGTGCATCACGTGCAGTTTTAGTTGGTACGTCATTTTAGGGGTGGTTTAACTAACAAGTAGAGTAACTTGGTTTTGTTTTGGGGTTTCTAGCTTTTTATTTTGATTCCTTTTTTGTTTATTATTGTTAAGAATGGCAAGACTAAAAAGAAATTGGCAGTATGACGAAATATATAGATGGTTGTAAATCAAATATTTTGTCTAAAAGGACGTTAACATTGGAAAATTGTTTTTGTGTGGAAATGTCATTTAAACAACTCATACTCATTATTGTTCTTATTTATTTTACCGCTTTTGAGGTGATAGAACAAGTTTTCGAGTGTATTAATATGGTTTAAAACTTTACTGAATTCATTACACTGCTTTACAAATTTTTAATTTGGAAAAATACCAAGAACGCCACATGCCTAGATAAGTTAATTAGGACCTCCTGAACACGAAAAACGCTGTAATTTTTTTTCTAAGTACCGTTTTTAAGATAACGGTACTTTTGTATTTTTCGGTGTATGGTCCCACTCAAACCCTTGTGGAGCCCAACCGAATATAGTAAAGATCTGGAATGTTTGGAGAAATCTTTTTTACCTAATAGTTTATTTAAAAATAAAGTTTTTATTAAGGATTTTGTGGAACGACAATATTTTCATCCCATATCAAATTTCTTTTTTTTTTTTAATACGTTGAAACTGATGATTAAAAAAAAACGAAATTTGATATGGGATGAAAATATTGTCGTTCCACAAAATCCTTAATACAAACTTTTTTTTTCATCCGTTTTTTTTCAAATTACACTTAAAATGTTGGTAATTAAATAAACTATTAGGTAAAAAAATAAAACATTCCAGATCTTTACTATAACGTAGAAAAAAAACGAAATAAAAATGAAAATTTTTGAAACAAACGTAAAAAATAGGCAAATTTTGAATTTTGAGGTGCCATAACTCAGCCATTTCTTATCAGATAGAAATTTCGGCGGAAAAGGCATTCAATTATCTTTCCAACGATATGCCATTCATCTCGATCGGACTTTTCGGTTGGGCTCCACAAGGGTTTGAGTGGGACCATACACCGAAAAACACAAAAGTACCGTTATCTTAAAAACGGTACTTAGAAAAAAATTACAGCGTTTTTCGTGTTCAGGAGGTCCCAATTAACTTATTTAGGCATGTGGCGTTCTTGGTATTTTTTGGCTGTAAACCAGTGTTATTAATTCGCCGGTAGTTGGTTGTTAATCATGTCTAGAAGGACATTAAAAATTAGTTTTAAGTTTAAGGTTTGTAAGAAAAGTTTTATGTGAACGAAAAAGGAAGTGCTTAAATAAGTGTTAAGTGTTTTTTACGTTGATGAAGGAATAAGCAAACAAAAAATTTTCGCAACGCTTTTTACTTGTATTGTTGTTGTTGCTTGGCACACCAAAGCTTACCAAAGCTTAGGTAATTTTAGGTTTTTGGTTTTTGTAAAACACATATGTATATGTATCTTGTTTTTGTCAAATTTTTTTGTTGTGTTTTACCAGCCAAAAGGGCGCTCCGCACAACTGCATTAGATATGCAGTAAAAACTTTAAAATATACCTTAACATTTTTCAAAATATTCCGTAAAAAACCAAAAATCGCTAATTTTCTAGCAAAACATTCAAAAATTTAATAATACTAGTTGATGAGGTGTAAAGTAAAATACGGGGGGTTAATTGGGGTAAAATATAAGTATCTAACTTTATTTGTCGGTTATACTAACCTTTTGTTTGTACGTACTGATGATAACAATTTGGTATGTTTTGTAGTAACAAGAAAGTGGCAAAGGTTACAATTCAAAGCAACAAGTTAGAATAAAAAGCTTTTCTTAAACTACTCCCATTTAACACAACAATATTTGCATAAATGCACCTACTGACGTTTGCACTTTAAAACTACGGTATTTACGTACACTCACAATATTATTACAGTAACGGACTGTAGTTTATTTAAGAAATATTCCGTTCAGTCATTTTTAAATAAATAAACATTTAAAATTCCAAGCAAATTTATTTTTAACTGATTCTAACAGTTATTCAAAAAACTAAGTGCATATTAATACGGATTTTCAGTTGCAGTTAATATTGTCCGTTGATTGAGTTAAATTCTTCTTTATGTTAAAGTAAATAAAAATGTAATTTAAAGCAACGAAAAGTTCATTTAATTTTTACTGTCAAAAATTCAACCGCGAATTCCGTAAAAACAAATCAATATTCAGTTATCTTATATAAATTAATTGTCAAAAAATTAACTACATAGTCCGTAAAAACAAATAAATATGCAGTTATTTTATAAAATTTTACTGTCAAAAATTCAACACCATGTTCAGTAAAAACAATTAAATATTCAGTTATTTTATATAATTTTACTACCAAAAATTAATTTTTACTTATCTATAAAAAATGAATTGCTTGTTTTGTGTAAGCAATTCCCATTTTCTATTTGTTAAAATAATTTAGTTAAATACATCAAATTTTTAAAGTAAAATAAATGCGAAGCCATATCGGTCATGCTGCTGGTGTCTTATAATTGAGAGTTCTTCTGTAAACAACGTGGTCAGTACAACAAAAGTAAAACAAACGTGTGTAACTGGGTAAGTAAATAAAAATATTCTCCCTCTATCGCTTATAAGTAAAGTTTTTTTTTCCCGGACTTTTTCGATTCCCGGGAAAGCGGGAAATTTTTTTAAATTTCCCGGGATCCCGGGATCCCGCTCCATATAAATAATACAAAGTAAATTTTGGTATTAATGAATGAAAAAAAAACTTTTATAAAAAAACGTAAGGGAACTTGTTTACAAAGAAAGTAAATGAAATGGTTCAATACTAAAAAATGAATTGAAGATTGAAATAGGAACTTGATTTATTATTACCTCACGCCTTTATTCCCTATTATTATGCTTTTATTCAGTATTATTATGCTCCGGATAATTCATAAAACAATAATAAAAACAAAATAAAAATTGAGGTACTCAAGATATGAGATCAAAAAGTTAATTAATAAAATAGATAAAATATTTTAAAGAAATATATAACATTTTTTAATGGCTTAGGAAATAACTGACACACTCAAAGCGCTTAGTAAGTCTTCAAAAAGTATATTCCTGATTTTATTTACTAATTATCATGTTTCCGAAAAATTTCGTTCATTTTTTACCCAGGTTGGACAAATAGTTAAAAGTGCACCGTTGTGGCATGCTTCGGATTCACAATCAGAAGCAATTTTTTTATAAACAAAGTCTATATCAGTCAAATGTACGTCAAGGTTGATGCAAAAATAGCATCAACCGGACCGTTTCTTCCAAACCTTTTCATTTCAATAGGTCCATTTGTAATCTTTAGGACAATGTGTTTTTCAAGTTGTATGTTGTAGTATCTTACACGAGTTTCCAAAATGTTATTTTATTTCGGTTTCCCCGCACTTCACGGGTATATATACCAACACAAATTGAAATTGAAAATTTGTGTTTATCACCTAATAAACATATCGCTCCTTCATTGCATCATAGTCATATCTCAAACTGAACCGAAGTTCTAGTAAAATATATCTTTAAGTCGGTACATTCTGAAAACTTCAATCGCATTTTGCCAAGATCGTTTGTTTTTGTAGATATGACTATGTTGCAATAAAGGAGCGATATTTTTAGGTATCTCCTATTTTTAAGACTTGTTTATGGACAATGAAACTTTACTGCCTGCATCTTATTTTGAATTAATGTTCTTTATTAACTCTTCACTTCACTAAATGTAATAATTATCAACTGTTGCACTGCCCATTCTGCTTTTAGTAGATTTATTGCATCAGGAGATATTGATTTAAATACATGTACTCACTTCTTGTAATTGATCTAATCCACAACCCATCCACATATGCTAATTTTTAGAGAATAGAAAACTAAATTTCAAAGTATAAATAGCTATTTTCTGAAATTATGAGGAATTTTTTATTTCCCGGGATCCCGCAAGAAAAATCCCGGGAAAACGGGAAATAAAATAATGGAAATTCCCGGGAATTCCCGGGACGGGAAATCCTGGGAAAAAACCCTACTTATAAGAAAAACAAGCGGACAGGTGTCTGTCTGGTATTTTTTAGAAATTCGGCTCTTTTGTGGAGTAAACGAAAATTTAATAAAACAACTGAGTATTTAATTGTTTTTACTGAATATGGGGTCAATTTTTTGACAGTAAAATTTTAATAAATAACTGAATATTTAATCGTTTTTACTGAATATGGTGTTGAATTTTTGACAGTAAAATTTTACAAAATAACTGAATATTTATTTGATTTTACGGAATATGGTGTTGAATTTTTTACAGTAAAAATTAAATGAACTTTTTGTTAAAAATAAATGAAAAATAGGTAGACCGGTTTTTAATTGAACTTTCATTTATTTTATATTACAATTTCAGTTAATTTTACGTACAGAATATTGTGAGTGTACGTATATCGGGAGTTTAGTGCTGTTCCTAAGTTGTTGTTAGGGTAGCATGCTTGCAATTGTTATTTAGGTTAACGCTTGTGCGACCTCTAAATTAGATTTGGAAAAATAGGGAATGATTTTCGTTTACAACCAATCTATAATAAAGAGTGTAATTATAATTACTTGCAGAGTTATTATAATACAGGGTTAATAAAGTTGGTACAATTTTGGTACAATTCAAAACTAAAAAGTACGCTGGTACCCCCGTGACTCATTTGGTACTATTTCCAACTTTTCAAACCTACATATTTATAATTGATACAAAATGGCAACTCGTATGCCAATGAATATGAGCGGAGCTTAGTGTTTGGTGCAAATAGTCTTGCGAAAATGCAAAATGTCGTAGCTTTTTTTTTTTAAATATAAGGGAAACTATATTTTTTGTCGTTGGATTTAACAAAACAGTTATGATATTTTGCATTTGCTCTTTTGCAAGACCATTTGTACCAAACACTGAACTCCGCTTTTGTGAATAGATTTTTTTACTTGTTAATTGAACGATTGCTTATGCCACATTCTAAATTTAGTATCAGCGGCAGCATATAAGCGTGCATTGTCTAATGATATTGACAAGTTTTTAAAAGATATAGGAAACCACTTATGCAAAAGTTCTACATGGTAGAAAAGACGACTTCCTCTAATTCAAGATTATTTTAGAACGAATTCATAATATTTTAAAATATTCGTCAACAAGATGGTTGTCACGTCAAGAAGTAATCAACAGAATTTTGGAACAGTAGGAACCCACTTCATTATTATTTTACTCCGAATTATTTTGAAGGAGATTTTAAAAGCGCTAAATTAAATTTTATTATATTCGGACTTTCTACTCTTTTCCAGTTTCTGCAGTACATATTGAAAATTGTAAACACAATAAATTTGGAAATGCAATCCGAAGATGCTCGTATGCACATATTTATAGAACACTTGAGAAATATTCGTCAATTTTCCACAAAAAAGACGATAATTTCTAAAAAGTGTATGAAAACGCTCTCTGAAAGCAATAAAAAATAACTGGATTTCTCGACCCTAAAAACCGCATGATTCAGGTCTGGCTAGACCAAATACAATTTGTTTGCCTCTATTCTTGAATACTTTGGAAAACTAACTACATATTAAATTAAATTTTATTTTTATTTTAACTAACTACATATTTTGAAAAATCTCGAAATTCATTTTTGACCTATGGTTTCTTTGGCAAAGTTTCTTGGAATAACTTATGGAACAAGAATCGCGATGTGCTTTTGACGCGAAAAAATTTTACCCACCCTATTATTATGTATAATTAATAAGCATGTATTTTTTGCTATCTATACTATACATGTACAAATGAATTTTAAGTACCTTTTGTTTTTGTTGTATTAAATTTTTGTTTTTAAAAATAAAATAAAAAAAATTTATAAAAAATGATTTAGTACTATTTGGGCCGAAAAAGTACGATTTTAAAGGTTCGTTGGTAAGATATTGGTTTTCTCATTTATCATCCCTGTTATAATACAAGATAAAGGGAACAACAATAAAGGGGATTAGTTTTCTTATTTCAATAAGGGGCTGGATCTTGGGCTAATGATCACCTCTTTCTAAGTCCACCGTTAAAATATTGATCAAGGTAAGTAGGCATTTAGTTAATAATATATGATTTATTAAACAATTAATTAATTTGGTTGTTTTAGGTTTAACGCTAGGTAAGTATAAATTTTAAGGTAAGTACTAGTAGTTAAGGTAAGTTAACTTTTAGGTAACTTGGTAGTTATAAGCTTAATTAAGTAAGTAAAAGGTTTATGTAAATTTAACTCTTATGTAATAATAACTTTTAGGCTAAGCACAGATGCAAGTTAAACGTTGCTTTTGGCGGACCAAAAAAAAGTTGTTAATTGCGCAACGTACAAAGGGCATGTAAATTTTAACGCGACGTTAAAAAAATGGATGATTCGCAATTTTCCAATCGGGTGAAAAATTAACTTAAGTTTTACTTTTAGCGAGTACTAAATGTGGTGATGCCAATTTTAGTGCTGCCCATTTTACGTTAGTACTATAAATTTAAGGATTCAATCTTCATTGAACAACTTATAGTCGAAATTCGACCATAAATTTTTATGTAAATTCGTAGAAAAATAAAGTACATCTAAGTGCCCCGGTAGGCTAGCTGGTAGTGAGCTAGTCTATCCGCGCCGGGGTTGCGGGTTTGATTCCCGCCAGAGACTCTGGTTTCGTTCCTGCAGACAAGCGTAGAGCTTCGCGGGATTAGCTAATAAAATTAAACAATAAATTCTTATCAAATTTTGTACAAAACGTTTATACCAATCCTTTGGATAAATGCCAGGATATTTACCAATTCTTACCCAATTTTCCCTATTTACCGGGTTTTTACCAATTGGATATTTACCCTTTTTCCATCGTTGTACATGCATATGTGTTAGTAGCAAATTTGAACGCTTCCCAGCGGTAAACTTTTGGAGGCCTTCATTTATACATAAGTGAAAAAAAGGAAGTAAATTTTAATTTGTTTTCCTTTTATTTTGTGACGTGTGTATTTTTTACGTGGTAACCAATACAATTTTTATTAAATAATAAGGTATGCTGAAGAAGCTTTCTTATCAGGCCTGCTAAAGAACGGAACAAAGAAGGCCTTGGGCTGGCTGGGACATCGTGTGAAAAAAATGTATGATTATGAAATGGGGTAGAATGGCCTTGTTTCTCAGAAATAAGGGCTTCCAGAAGGCCTACTTCTTCATTTTACCGCTGGGTTATAACTCTGAAAATATTAAACAGATTTTAATAAAATATATGAGGAGCCGCAGAACAATACGTACTTTTTCGCATTTTTTGACATATTGGGTTTTTGATATTTTTATAATATTTAGGTTGAAATCTTTAAGAAAAAATGTAGTTAGCATATTTTTATTTTTTGGTTTAACAAGAAAATGGGTTCTAAGAAAATTGGTGCATAACAAAACGTACTTTTTTCATTTTTATTTTTCAAAACGTGCTTTTTTCATTGTTTTTGCCATTTCTTCGTGTAGTTGTTTCAATAATATAACATGTCTTAAGAGGGCATAGCTTTTTACCAGCTGATAGGGAATTTGGTCGTATTGAAAAAAGACCTAAAAATCATGGTATTATAACGAGAGCAGAAAAGTATTCTCAGATTAATTCAAATCATGATTAAGTTTTAATGCTGGGAAAGGACTGGAGTATTCTGAATATAAAAAAATGACACAATTTATTAAAAGGTTGAAAATATTCGATCATTTTAACAAATATGTAACTTTAAATAAAAATGTTTTAAAAAATGGGACAATTAGGTGTTTAATAAAAACTTACGAGTCCTTTATATTTTAATCAGCAGAGGAACTGAACACCAATTTAAATTAACTGAAACGAGGGAAAACAACCTTTCCAATTTCTGGGCTGAAAGAAATTGAACAGGCAGTTGGATTAACGCCGATAAAAGAAAATACGTGGAAAATCTTTTAATATAACAGATTGGTGACGACTGAATTCAAAACCAGGCAAAACTCTGGTACAAGGATATTTAGTATAACCAAAATCAAAATATGGATGATTTAATAGAAGAAGATATTGTGTGTACTTGGGTAGAAGAAGACGTTGGGAAAAAGTTTAACTATTTTAAAAGTATTATACTTCATAAATCTAAAATCTGTATTAAATTATAAAAAAGAAGTGTTTAGTTTTCTATTTAATTTAAAATAAAATTATAAAGTTTTCATTTTAATTATTTTTTACTATAATGGTTCAGGTTTAAAAACATTCTTTTTCTATTTTTTTAAACAAAACGTACTTTTTAATTTTTTTTTTTAACAAAACGTACTTGGTTTAATATTAAACATGCTCGACGTTTAATGTGTTGACTTACGGCAGTTTCATTCATCTTTTGGTAAGCAAAAAACTTGTTTCCATTTCCAGGATCATTCATTTTTGTAAGGGGTCGTAATAAATAAACCTTAATTTCCCAAAAATTTTAAATGTGTGAAAAAGTACGTTTTGTTCTGGGGCTCCTCATATATTGTGCACTTCTGTATGTAAATACCTTTCAAATTGTGTATTTTTTGTCCAAATCGGTTGACATACAGAGGAGCAAAGTGTTCTTATATGTATGTAGATTTGCATAAAATAAACAAATAATAAATAAACAATAATAAATAAATAAAATAATACCAGTAATGGACTCACCAGAACAAAATTATGCTATTATACCCCTGACAGACATATAGTTTACATACCATGGTATGTATACTACGGTTTTATATACTATTTAATATTGGCAGACTTGTAGTACGAAAGATACCACATTTATACTACGTACATTTTCGTAGTATATAAACCAGGAATATACCACTTTGTTTCATGGTTTGATTGTAGTTTAGATTGACACACATGTAGTATACCATGCTAGTATTAGATTCATATAAAACTTCTTTGTGCCGAATATTATCTTGATATCTACATCTTTATGAGACTTTTTTAATCTTAAACTGATTTTAGGTTAAGGTTTAGGGTTTATGTGGGTCAATTCTGGACCTGCTATAACAAATTTTTGCAATAGGAGCTTCTAAAATTTGGCGAGGCATTTTAGTTTAAATTTAAGTATGCAGGTAATTTAAAAACCAAAATGCAAAATGCTCTTTTGGCTAAAATATGCAAAAAACTGTAAAAATGCCAAAAAATGCACTAAGAAATCGTCAAAATTTATAAAAAACGCTAAGTCAGATAAATATAATGTTTCTGCCTTCATTCGTCGCACAATTATTTCGTTACGTTTCTCGAAATCAAAGCCATTGAGCGGCCACTGTTGTATATACTGTGGAACACTTAAGTGGGTGTATTTGTCGCTGATGAATTGCTCTTAGATCCTCCGTAGCTCAAGTCCTGCATTTTTGCTTGTTACCGCAGACATTTAATAGGAAATGGGCGTTATCGCTCATTAAAAAATTATTATTATTGATTTTTCTTAGCTTTTTATTCTCAAACCGTTGCTTGTAAGTCTGTCGGCTTCAAACTCCTGCACAAGTTGAACTTTATATGGGAACTAGTCAAATGTATTGAAAATTCTCTGCGGAAACCGCCGCTAATGTCAATGTTGTATGACTACCCTCCCGTGCACGCTCAATATTTTGAGCAGTGTTCACGGTAAGTAGACTTCCGACATTAGGAAGGGTTCTTACATGCCCATGTTGAAGACAATTTTAAACTAAATGGTTTATTTTTGTAGCTGTGGCTGCAATTCACACATTGACGATTATGTAGTTATTAATATTAAAATGTCCATCAACTCTTCATAAAACTCAGACAAAAAATAATAAATTTTTGGCTTAAATCTAGCTTAGCGTTGGTAAACTAGACATGTTTTTTTTATTTGCAGACTTTTTCAGTAGAGAAGAAAGAGGGGTAGAAACATAGACATGATTTCTATTTTTTCACAAATTTTAATATATATTTTTTTGTTAACAAATAAGCTAATAAAAGGGATCAGCCGATTACTTGTAAAAATTAACCTTGCAAAAGATTTTTTTTGAACAACAATAAAAAAAGACATATCTCAAAAATCATCATGTAAATGTTAAAAGATTTTGGTAGCAACTTTGAAGCAACATCGTATATATGACGCCTTAGAACAAACAATAATTAAAAAAGTTATACAGAATTTAAACTATATAGCGTATTCTGCGCCTTCCTGTATCAAAAATATTCGTTAAATGACAATATTGGGGCAAACTGTCAGTAGTATGTCGATTATCTCCAAGTTTCGCTTATATAGGTTTAAACTATTATTCTTGTTTAGAAACTGATTGTCTGATTTTTTTAAGTAAAAAGCTTAAAAAACTTGCCATTTTAGAAACTTATTCTTCAATTTAAATTCTCATATATTAATCTTAATTCGTTTAACCCTTATACGGTCTTTGGGTGAAATTTCACACATTTTTATTTTGTCTAAAAAAAAAAACAACTTTAATGAAGGAAAAAAAACACTGTATATTTTCATTAAATAATCAGTATGGGTGAATTTTTCACCCGAAGAACTTTCCTGCAAGTTATTTTGAGGAACGTATGAGAGTTAAACATGCGAGATTTGGTAGATGAATGAATTCTTTCTTAAGACTTTTTAACAAAATAAAATTTCAATTTTTTTAAATACTGAATTTTATTCAACTAAGTACACAAATCAGCTAAGCCTGTTTCATGATTATCGAACTGCAAAAGCATAAATTCATATGTAGTTATTGTTGCCATCATCTGAAAAAAAAAATATTTAATCAATTAAAATTGCACGTTTTTAAGCTTTATTCGGCAGTGCCGAATCTTTAATACTATCCGACATGAATTAGAATAATATCACTGTGATAAAAATTGACACTTTTTTTTTGGACAAGCTGGGCACTTGTCGTTTTAACCTAATTCGGGTACGCTTAATCCAGTGGTGCTAGCCGTTTTTTAGGTTAGCTGTGGTTTTCGAGATATACCGTTATTTCGAAAATCGAAGAGGTTGCACAACATATGTTCGCGGATGTCAAGGATGCCCCTAGATAGGTCAAATGTATGGCCAACCCCACTTTATTTTTCATTTCAATCATTTATTTTTAACACACCTACCCGTTATCTCCATTCCTTAAGGGCGCTCCCATACAAAATATCCAATACAGATTAGAAATATATTGCAGACTGCCAAGGAATCGCCCCTAAGAGGATAAAATGTATGACCGACCTCAATTAGTTTTTTGTCTTAACATTTTCTCGAGACATACTTGCCCCTTATCTCCACTGCTTACGGGGGCTCCCATACGAATATTGCGTTTTATGAAATTCTTAAATTAATTAAAGTTTTTCGACTTTTGTGAATAAAATCAAAAGTTGGTTACAGACAAGGCGAATTCATTTTTCAGGTGGCGTTGAAAACACAGCTGTGCTACTTTTTTTTTCTTAATTAGAGAGAGAAATGTCAAAAGTTCCTTGTGATTTTGACATATGGATCAACGAAAGCAACAAACAAATACATTGTTGTGTTTTTGGTGTTGTTACTTGTTGTAGTATCGACACCACCGTTTACGTGAATACGTCTTGGTTACAGATTTTAATCATTTATGGCTTGTTTTGTTTTTAATGAATTTTTAAGAAACAAAAATTTCGAAATTTTGATAAAAAAAATAATTTTTTTTCAAAAAAAAAAAAAAAATTGTTTCTAAAACGACTGCCGGAATTTCGGTTTTTTTTAGTTTTTTGAATAAGCTTAAGCGTTTTTGAGTTACGCGAATATATGTAACCTCCTCCATTTTCGAAAACAAGAGCTAACCTAAAAAAACGGTTAGCACCATTGGATTTAGTGTACCCGAATTATGTTAAAACGCCATGTGCCCGGCTTGTCTATTTTTCAACTAGCACAGTGTATCTATTTAGAATGTAAAAAGCAAAAACAAAACACTTTTGCATCAAATTTAATGATTATCAAATTATTGGTTAAAGTCATATGAAATAATTTTGTTATTTGTTTTTTTTTAAAGCTGCGTTCGCAACTGATTTGTGCCTTTTCATCCTTGTGTATACTCTGTGGTAATGTAGGCCTATCCCTACAAATTAAGTATCAAAATTTTGTTCATATAAAACTATTAGGGCCAAATTTTATGAAGATGTCGTTCTTCATCAACGAATTTAGACGTATGTATTTACTTATTGTTCAGGAGATGACCTTATATAAGATCTATTCTTAATTATAGGCCGATCCTTATAAAGTTTTGTTTTAAAGTTTTTGATGATAAAAAACTAGTTTTCGCCAAACTTAATGGCGATGTCGTTAATCGTTACGATTTAAGGTAACACAAATGTGTTAGCCGGTGTAAAAATACACTGCGCATTATCAAGTTAGCGCCCCCGCTTTCACTAACACAATGTTAAATATTATCTGAACGAATCGAGATACAGCCTTACAGTATTTATACAGTAAACTCCTATCATTTCTCTTGAAAATAAAGCAACAATGACTGCTGTTTCACTTATAATAATGTTTTAATATATTTTTTACAAAAACTACATACAAAATAGCATAGTGAAAATTGGTCAACAGGATAGCGCCATCTGCGATAATTTCAATTTAATTCGTATTTTGAGCCACTATATATATAGCTTTTTAACACTTATTTATTATTTTTTTAACAGTTTAAAATTTAATTAGTAATGTGTGGTGCCGCCTTTGTTTGAAATTATGTACTTCGAAAATTCGGTTAGGAATTGAATTGTAGTATAGTTGCTCAATGTAATTCAACGAAATGGTGGACCGAACCGTGTTTGATGCCTCCGATTAATTCCGCTTTTGTGCTATATTGTTTTCCAGACTCGTACACTTTCCTAGCCAGCTACCCCAGACGTTCTCGATGATATTAAGGTCGGACGAGTATGGTTGCCATTTAAGGACTTTAACTTGTTGGCTTTGCAACCACGATTTTACGGATCGGGCTGTGTGGATTGGGACATTATCGTACTGGAAATGCAACTTTACATTTTCAAATAAGTTTTGAAAGTGGGGAAAAGCCGATTTCAAAACGTCTATGTAGTTATCCGCATTCAAACGCGATGTATAAAACTGCAGCTCACAGGTGCCATAGTAGGATATTGATCCCGACACCATAACACCCCCAATGTTTTATTTATATTATATATATTATATTATATTAAAAATTATATCCATCAGGCCCTTCAATATTAAATTTCTTTTCATCTGAAAAGACAAAGTAATGCCACTGAGTAAATCACGTCTTGTGCGTTCGAACAAAAGTTAAGCTCATTTCCTTTCTAATCATATTAAGTGGTGTTTTTTTTTTATTGTTTGCCTCTGTAGGTGTATGCAGCTTTCCTAATCACTCTTTGAACTGTTGACAAGCTCGCCTTAACTTGACTTTTTTCTCCGATTTTGACCGACGACTCGTGCGAATTTGATGCTTGCCTCAGTATGGCTCGCTTGTCTGCTGTGTTCCTTATTTTTAAGAAAATTTGACACAGTTTTTCCATGCCTTCCAGTTTTTGCAGCAATTTTATGGAAGGATAATCCAGAATCATAGTAAGCTTTAACCTTTGCTTCTTCTTTTAAAGATAAAATAGTTCTCTTACCCATTTTATGGTTTTATTTAAAGCCAAACACTAATAAATTTACACAAAAAATTTGGCAACCGTGACTGCCAATACAAGCGAGATAACTTAAAATCATTTGAGGGCGCTAATCTGATGATGCAAAATATTCTTCGAAAATAAAACAAAATAGCAAGCTATAACTTATAACGGTTATAACGGTTCTTTTATCAAGGTTTAATTTCTTGTTAGAGAAATCAAACATAATAATTGCAAAACCAAAACAAAAATTACGAATTTCGGTGCAATAGGAAGAAAGATAAAAGCAAAAACTAAATGAGCGAAAGAGGGGCGCTAACCTGATGGCGCGCAGTTTATATTGCACGGTTACACATACATATATACACCACAGAGTTTAATGAACATTTTTTGAGAGTGTACTGTATTAGGGACCCATGGGCTATGATGGGCCCCGCCTGAACAATTACGTACAAATACATATAAGTAACGTTTCATTATTATATCAAAAAAAAAAATAAGCTAAACACTGATAGAAAAGGCGTCATAACGCTGATGTATTTTGACATCAGTATTATGATAAGAGTCTTCGTTTTTGACCCCATGACAATTTTCATCATTGTGATGTCAGCCTAAACATCATCATCAGGGTCAACAATTGCAATTATGTCATCAATGGGATGACACTTCCGTATCACAGAAATGACGAATGGAGTCAGTTACACTGCCTATAAATGTTTTTAAGCTAAAAGTTAGTCGTAGGTAGAACTATCATATCGTTATCAAAACGCCAAAGGCCCTATCTACCTCTGTCTACAAAAGATTTTACGATAAACGCTTAAATACCTAACTAGCAGTTTGTATAATATGCAACATTTTTAATTGTCAAAACAACTGGTAAACAGTTTAATGTAATTTATCAATTTATCATATTAAATAGTTTTTTGCTTTTCCTGTAAAATTTTCAAAATATTAGATAGGGCCTCTTGCGTTTTAGGTGACAATATATAAAAGCTATTGTCATTGACGGACCGGATCAAAAGTTGTTGCGGGATTAAAAGTTATATCTGGCTTCTTTCGACCAAGTCTCAACAATTTTAAAAGTCTATTCTTAAGATAAGAAATTTGTTAAAAAGAAAGTGAGTCAAAAGGTATCAGACCAAATTATGTGGTGTAGGGCATAAAATGCATTTTCGTACAGCTAATCGCTATTAAATGAGAGGACTTCGTATTAAAAGTAGGAAAAGCCAATGGATCTTAGAGAAATATATTGAAATATACTACACACACAAAAAAAAAATATTGTGATGCCAAATAATTTTAGCATTTGACGATTATGCTGTTGGGGTAAACAAAAACTTGTTGTCGTAAATGAAAACCTTTTGTCGCAAGAAAATTTCCAACAAAATGTTTTTTAACGCAACAACATGAAAGTATTTGAAGTTTTTCAACAGCAAAATTATTTGTTGCAAATGAAATATCTTTTGTCGTTTAAGGTTTTCCTCTGAACTCACAGTACACTGAAAATTGCTGTTGACGTAAATGATTTGCATTTGCAGGAAATAATAATTTTTTTTTTGCCATAAAATATTTATTTTTTGAATCAAATAATATTACTGTTGTCGTAAAAAAATTTGTATTTAAACAATGAATTTACACTTTGGGACAAAAGAAACAGACTTGTTGCTACAAATGCAAAATCTTGTTGGGTACAATTCGAATGTAAATTCTATTTGAATCAAAATCAATTTCTTTTGGCATTACAGTTTTTTTTGTGTGTACATATGGGCATTTCCATAGAAAAGCTTTATTTTTGTCACGTTAGGTTACCAGGCCCATGTTGCCGCCCTGAATTTGCCTATCGCAAATATAAAGCTAGTTGCGCTTTACACCAAAATACAAATATGTAAAAAATATATATAAGTAACTTATCCTTTGAGAAACAATTCAAAATACTTGGTGGTGTAACGTGACAAAAATGCCTGCATCTAAAAACAAGGTTTTATCATTGTTTGAATTTAAATAAAGAAAAGATTAACTCACTGTTTATTGTTGGTGTTTTGTTTAAGATTTTGAGTGCTTATAATTCTTATTAGCTTTCAGGTTTGATTTGTATAATATTTTTTGCTTTTCTTAAATCTTTGGAAAAGGTTTCCTGATGATCTGGCCTAAGCAACCAGTGAAATGCGCATAGAAGCTAGCTTTCCCTCGACAATAAATTTCAGTATATTTTTGAAATATGAAAAATTATGAATTTAACATGTCATACAGAAATCTTATTAATAATAAATTTTGTATTCCCCAAAAAAAAACTTTGATAATAAAACTTACCCCGAATAAATTTTGCCGTGTCATTCCATAGAAACGTTTACCAGTCAAACCAACAAACTCATTCAATATCTGAGCTCTAAAGCGTTGCACCTCTTCGGTCCAACAGCCACTCGGTACAAGACACAAAGTTTTAAAAGGCTTAACTGCAGCATCGTGTATTTTCGAAGCAAACATGAAAACACATGCAGTACGACATATTAAAAATATCAGAGAATACCAAAAGTAAATATAATTTATAAGATAACGTAGTTTCCTAAAAATCATTAAAAATTTAAATTGATTATAAATTAAATTTAATAGATTACGTAGTTAACTCACGTAAATATATTTAATAAGCTGTTACATATGAAATACATGTTGTTAAGCGATGATAGAAATACAAGAGTCGATACTTGATCATTAACTTCATCCATGAATTCACACAAAACGATGTGTTCGCGACGTATTTTATACCAAACAGCATCTGGTACATACTGGAAAAAAAACCAGTCAGTCGTAATATATTTACATTCATATTGTATTAGAGTGGTTCAAAAAACACTTTTTGCGCTTTGAATTTAAATATACCTTAAAAAAGCAATATTCATATTCAAAGGCAGCATTTCAGTCTAAAAAGACAATTTTTTCTATTTTTTCAACATTTCGAACTGAAATATAAAATCGTAACTATAACGTGCTTTTAAAGGGTGGTTAAATTTCAAGGTTGTTGATGTTGATTTTAAATAAAACACAAACTATTTAGGAAATTATTGTAATTTTATTTTATAATGATATATTGGTATTACTCAATTATGTATGGAACAAAATATCGGCCAAATGGGCGCCGCGACCACGGCGGCACACCTCCATCCGATGGTCTAAATTTTCGATGACCCTGAGGCATAATGGAGGTTATATGCCGTTAATGTGCCGAATTATCTCATCCTTTAGCTCTTGAATTGTTGCTGGCTTATCGACGTACACCTTTTCTTTCAAATAACCCCAAAGAAAAAAGTCCAACGGTGTCAAATCACATGATCTTGGCGGCCAATTGACATCGCCATTACGTGAGATAACACGGCCATTGAATTTGTTGCGCAAAAGAGCCATTGTTTCGTTAGCTGTGTGGCAAGTGGCACCGTCCTGCTGAAACCACATATCGTCCACATCCATATCTTCCAATTCGGGCCATAAAAAGTTCGTTATCATCTCACGATAGCGAACACTATTCACAGTAACTGCCTGACCGGCCTCATTTTGGAAAAAATACGGCCCGATGATGCCGCCAGCCCATAAACCGCACCAAATAGTCACTCTTTGTGGGTGCATTGGTTTTTCGACAATCACTCTTGGATTATTATTCGCCCAAATGCGGAAATTCTGCTTATCGACAAATCCACTGAGGTGAAATTTATCATCCATTTTCATAATAAGTCTGGATAACTTTAACACGTTGTTGGATTGTGTATCTCTCCATGGTTCAAATTGAGTAAGTCTGAAATAGAGAAATGTTAAATAAAATTCGGAAAAAAACTTGGCGTTTAGGTGTGGTTCACATTCAACATCGGCCCTTACAATTTAACCACCCTTTACAACCACCTCTGTAACAACTAAACTAAACGTATTTTCTTTCATATCTAATCGCTACTCGCAGCTTCGATTTATGTAATACTTTCTCGTATATCACACAGTAATTCGCGCATTCACGTATTTCAGATCACTAGAGTGCAAAACGAAAAAAATCAGAAAGACCCAAGTTCAAATCTTACTGGTGCAGTACATTTTTTCACACATTTAGATTCAAGCCTGAATGAACAAATCACTAGTTAAATGTGAAATAAGAGTACGTTGTTCTAGGCAGCCAAATTCAAATTTAAGCTCTGCCCAAATAGTTTTTAAACCCTTCCCTACAGTTGGAGAGGGTATATGTAGAAAATATTTACTTGAGCACCTGCCGTGTTGGCCTAATCTCAAGGTGGTCCGCCCCTGGTTGTGAGAACAACCAACACATACAGGTAGCGAATTGAGTGTACAATCCGGCAAGATTATACATTAGCCCTTGCTTAGTTGCTGAAGCTATCTTACCTCGGCTGCGTTGGAATAGGCGGCAGCATCTATTAGATAGCAACAACACATAGGGATAATCCTCCCTCAGGCCAAACTCTCCCAAAAGTGGTGAAAAATCCAAGCTTTAGTGTAATTTTTAGGGTATCCATCCCTTCCTGCGACTTTGGGTGTAATCCACATCCACCCCGTGATCCCCGAAAGTATCTATTCCTACTTCAAAAAGTATAATCTTAAACTAAAGAGTATTTTTTTTTGTTAAAAGCACATTTTTATGAGAATAGTTAATCTTCATCGTCACCGTCTCTATCACTTTATCAACCTGTTCTCTGATCATTCTATTCACACATTCTCCAATATTAATTCAGTCATGCTACGTACTCGTGAAGGATGCGTTCGGCACATGCAATCGTATATTCTCTTTCTACATTTTCATTCTACATTTATTGATTATACACATAACAGGCGTGACGATCCAATTCTTCGCTCTTTGTTTTCACTCCGCATTTATTCTTTATCGATAATAATCATGTTCCATTACATATTCACTTATTCCTTATTCTCTTTATCTTCTTCTCAATATCATAACCATTTTTGCCTACCCCATTAAATGTAACTTTTGTGTAAAAAATGTCTCTTTGTGTTTAAAAAGTTTCTTCCTTCCCTTAAGAATGATAAAACTTCCGAAAATGCAATCTTCCTCAAAGACAGGAAACAGTTCCCGCAAAAAGTATGCTAACGAATGCGCTAACCAATAGTAAGTCCATTGCCTGCTCACAGGGCGCTACTGGCTCCCGTGTTACCATTTAGGATTTTTGGTCAGTCGCGAAGGCAAGAGTTTGTGAGTATCTCCTGTTATCTGTCAATTTTGGATCTTTGCCGAATCCCATGTATTGGCTGCACCTGATTATGCCCCGCAGAATGTCACAACAAAAGGTGAAATATCCTTAAGATGATCCCTTCACCCTGGGGTGAGGAGGAAAGGATATATACAAATTTGTCGTTCCGTTTGTAATGTCTATAATATTGATCTCAGACCATATAAACTATATGTCTTCGTGGTCCTTATAAGTAGCGATATTAATTTAACGATGCCCCTCTGTCCGTGTGTATGTTGAAATGGGATTTTCGAAGACGGCTGATATGATGGGAACTAGGTTGTTATATATTTATATTTCATATAGTCCGCAATAGTTTGCTTTTAAAATTTAGCCATTTCGGTCCACAAATGGCTAAGATAAAAACGTAAACTGTCTCTAGTTTTTACCCATAAATCTCTAACTTTAACCAAAAACCTTTACTTTTTGAAATCTCCTTGTGATCTATCTACTTTGTTTTTTTTTTTTAATTTACATTAAATAATCTTAATAGAACACTAGAAGTGAAAATTAACAAAATCAGTGTATAAATGACCGAGTTATAGACAAATAACTATATTTTTCTTTTCAAAATAAAGATTTTGACGTCCATACTTTGTGAGCAAATAGGAACAAATTTAGTGGAGATATTTCTTAATTACAAATATATAAAATATTAAAAATCGCGCGGTTTTTACACCTGGTCCCCATACAAGTGTCCCCCCGAAAGGATAATATATATATATATATATATATTTGTTCCTTTTAACTCCTACAATGAGCATAGGGCCCTTGATAGGGTAATGCAATTATAAAACAAGATAGATTAAGAAGATTGAGCTAAAATATACTCTATGTATGACATTTGTTTGGTTTTAAAAGTCAACGAAATTGACCTATTATATCACATATCGTTAATACAAATATGCTTCCGGAACAAGTATTTTGACACGATAACGTCAATAGCATATAAGCTATGGAGGGCAAAAGTGGATTTTGAATACTATGGTGACTAAGTATATAAAATTCGGCGTAGCCGAATATAACAGCACTTTTACATGCTTCTGCATGGAAATGTTTCTACTATATAAATTAATGTTCTGTTGTAATATAAAAATGCGTTCAAATGGGGACTCCCTTGTTAAAAAATTTAATAAAAATAAAGTTTTGTTGGTAAGAGAAGTTCATGCTAAGTGTGCTCCCACACCAGCAAGTTTTTGAAATTTAGGCAAGATATTAACAAAGACGTCGTATACTTTCATATTTTTCGCTACGTTAAAAAGTAGCTTATAAAAAGTGTTTTTTGGACCATTCTACTCTATTTGTAAATAAGTATAAATATAAACTGTAAAGAAAATTTGAATTTAAAAATTTAATTTTTTTGTTATTTGTTAAAGAATAAGGGTAAAGGAAAGAGAAAATAAATGTTAACTTACACAGCCCGCCAATTCACCTATGCGTGCATTGAATTGTTGAAAACGTGTTGCCAGTCCCAAACTTATGGCCATTATGAAAAAATCCAAAAAATTCCATATGAATGTAAAAGCGCCGTTTACAAACTTCGAATGAGAAACGTTTTTAAATAAATGTTAAGTATAATAATATGCATTTTACAAGCTAAAACAAAAACGTGCGCAATAAAGTTTTTTTTTGTTTGGTATACCTTACATTAACGATTTCGTTAATAAAAGAGTGAATTAAAAAAATTTGTTCCTATTGAGTCTTAACATTAATTATGTACCTGTGGACTAATTCTGGCAGTCGTGTTCGTATACTTTTTCTATTTGAAAGTAATTTTACTACTAATTCGTTCAATAGATACTGAACGAAACGAACAGAATTTTTTTTGTGAAAAGCCATATAAATAAACACTGAAAATTAATTTCGATTCGTTCGGTATCGAATGAAAGAATTAGAAATAAAATTACTTTCGAATCGAAAAATATTCGATCTCGACTGCCAGAATTATATCCCAGGAAACAGAGTCCGTCGAAATGTGGTGTCCGTATAAGAAAGTTGCCCGTTGAAGGGTATAGCACTGTACATTAGAGTGGTTCGATCCCCATACAAAAAAAAAAGTTGAGTCAGTCACCCCCTTGGATTTAATATTAGTTGAAAAGAATTCCAGAATTTTTTTTTTTTTTTTAATTTTTTGCCACGCCTTTGGATACCGCCCTTTTAGTTTTTTGTATACTGCGTCGCCATTTAAAGTCCGATCATAACATATTGCATATCGTTATTCATGGCTCGTCTATGGCTTAATTTTTGCCTTGGGTGACATTTTAATCCGACATAAAATTTTGGGCGCCGTTTATGCCATCTCAGAACGTACCACCCTAATGTCCAATTTTTTGCACGTGGCAAGAAAGCCCTTCTAAAACTTTGTACTTCTAGCTTTTAATGTACTCACTTTTATGCCACGTCCCAAAATTAGGCCCACTTTTCTTTACTTATATATATTACATGGAACTTTTTGTTTTTTACATATAGCGCTGACGTTTAAAGTCCAATTTTATTGTATCGCGTATCATTATTAATGGCCTCACTATGGCTTAATTTTTGTGTTTTTTTTTATCCGACATCTAATTCTGGGCGCCACTTTCAACAACTCGGATCTTTCCCCCCTAATGCCCAATTTTTTGCACGTGGCAAGAAAGCCCTTTTAATACTTTGTATGTCTAGGTTTTTATTTGCTCACTTTTATGTCGCGCCCCAAAAGCATAGCTTGGGAATTTCGATTAGAATTAGAAATCATTACGATTAGAGAAATAAAATAAACTAATCATTAGAATTGAATTTTGATAAAAATTTCAGATTACTGATTGATTAGATTAGAAATAATCAAAAATATAATCACAACTAGTGACGATTAGCATTTCTAATCAAATCTAATCAAAACTAATCGAAAAAATAATTGATTAGATTTCTTGATTATTTTTGATTAGATCAACTATTTTTAAATATTTTTGTGAAAAGGAAATATTTATTTATTGCATTTGTTGCTATATTTACATAAGGTAACAGCAACCAAATAATTTTTTTAAGATTTTTGCTAAGAAAATATTGCCATTTGTGATTTTTATATTAAAAACGCCATGATCTGAAATCGTAAACAAATGAAGTTTTTCTTGATTTTAAGAGAAGTAAAGATAATTAGTACTTAAACTGGAAGTGCATAAAATCATCCGGAAAATTACTGAAAAGTTACACAAAAGTCGTTTCAGTGTTTTTAAAAACTTGAAAATAAGTTTAAGGTTTTTTTTTATACATATTCCTCTAACTCTCATTGGAGGAGCATAGGGCGCCAAAAATAAAAAAAAATTTTTTTACGAAAAAAGTCTCAAATAAATAAAAACTTTTAATTAAGTTTCACGTTATTTTTTTAATATGTAAAAGAATTACATTTCTTGATTTCTAATTATTGTTTTACTATAAAGTGAAAATAACCTTTGTGTTACAATGTATTACAATGATTTTCTCAATTAATAAAAAGCATTTTAAATTTGGTTATAATTTTTTACATTTGGTTACTTTTTTCAAAATTTTGGTTGTAAAAATTGTATTCGTTGTGGCAGCATTGGTTACCTTATGTAAATATAGCAACAAATGTGAAAAATAAATATTTCCTTTTCACAAAAATATTTAAAAATAGTTGATCTAATCAAATCTAATCAAAAATAATCAAGAAATCTAATCAATTATTTTTTCGATTAGTTTTGATTAGATTTGATTAGAAATGCTAATCGTCACTAATTGTGATTATATTTTTGATTATTTCTAATCTAATCAATTAGTAATCGTCTAAAATGGCTTACTAATCATAATTAATCAATTTTTCAGCACAATTAAAATTTCTAATCCAATTGCTAATCATTAGGATTTCTAATCATTATTCCCAAGCTATGCCCAAAAGTATGCCCATTTTTTCTTTTGCATATAAATATTATATTAAGCCAGGTAGATCAACATACAAAATCAAGAAAATTGCATCAATCAGAATAAAATTTTATATCAATAAAGTATCTAGAATTGTAAAAAAGAGTTTTTGCCACCGCGAAATGCAGTACATTTTGGTTTTTATAAAAAACTTTAAAAGTCCGCATCGCATATTGTTGTTTGTGGCTTGAATGGTACTTAATTCTTGCTTCTTCTGCAAGAATTCTGCTAAGTTTAGTGACAAAAATTAAGTGCACGAAAGGCAAAAATTAAGCCATAGACAAGCCATGAATAACGATATGTCATATGTTATAATCAGACTTTAAATGGCGACGCAGTATACAAAAAACTAAAAGGGCGGTATCCAGAGGCGTGGCAAAAAATTAAAAAAAAAATTTTCTGGAATTCTTTTCAACTAATCTTTAGTCCTAGGGGATGACTAGCTCAACTTTTTTGTTCGAATCACCTTACTGTACATACACACGTACGTAGTTTTTAAATAAGTTCGGATATTTGTTTAAACCTTTGGCTTTTTTTTAAATAAGCGTTTTTGTTAACGTTTTTTTTTATATTTTTTCAATATTTGAGAATTTTTGTTAATAGGAGTATAAGTGATTTTATTCTATATTAGTGATTTTTTGTAAACTATTTATTACTGATTTTTTAAATTAACCTTTTTTTTGGAATATAAGCAATTATTTTTTGCGATTTTATTTATCATGTTGTTGGGTGGGAAGAAGTTAAAAGTTACACAATTTCCAAAAAAAAAAAAAAACGAAGAATACAGTAATTTTCAAAAACACTTCTTGAAATTTCAAATCAAAAAATCTTAATCAAAAAAACTTGGTGTATTTCTTTAAATTGTTTTTCTGTAAAGAAATCTACCTGGTTTAATGTAATATGTATGTGAAAAAGAAAAACAGGCGCTTATATTTGATGCGTGTCATAAAAGTGAGTATACATACTAAGTTTAAGAAAGACTTTTTTGGCACGTGAAAAAATAGGAAATTTGGGGGAAGGATCCGAGATGGCATAAGTGGCGCCCAGAATTTGATGTTGAATTAAAAATCACCCAAGGCAAAAATGAAGTCACGAACAACAATATGCGATATGATGAGATCGGACTTTAAACGGCAGCACTATATAAAAAAATAAAAAAGGGCGTGGCAAATTTTTTTTTTAATTTTTTAGAAACTTTATTGACATATCTTTCATTCTAGATGGTGACTGGCACAACTTTTTTTTGTATGTAGGTCGACCCGCTCTATTATATCACAAAAATCCCAAATTAGACCATTATTAAGAAAGTTATGAATAAAAAACTAAAAAGAATAGTCCATCAAAAAAAAAAAAAAAAAAAAAAAAAAAAATGTCAAAATTCACTAGGACAAAATTTCGGAATTTTTGTTAACCATCCGAGTTGGCGTCGAATGCCCCATATGTATGTATACACTTTTTAAATTTTTATTTTCTAAAATTCAAAATTATGTTCGAAAACTTTTAAATTCTTTTTTATACAAAAAAGTTTTTATTTATTGTATAATTTCGAAAATTCGCAGTTATGTTCGAAAAATTTTTAATTAGCAAAATTTTTTTTTGTAAAAAAAATAATTTTATTAACTTATTTTACTCAACTTTACTATAACTTTAGGTTTTTGTAGACACTCTTGATAAAAATAGTGTCCGAAAATTTAGTTTAAAAGAACTGAAAATTTTAAAGAAAATAGAAAATTTTTTGTAATAATTAAGGTTAAGAAAATAATAAAGCAAGTAAAACAAGTGTTTTTTGGGAAGTTTTGTTATTATTTTTTTATTATTTATATACCCCTAAAGATGGTTAGCGACGCTAACCGAAAAATTCGGAATAAAAATATAAAAATAAAAATCACGAGTTTTTAATTTTTTTTTATTTACTTGGACCTGCAGCCAAACCAAAACAACTAATACGTAATAATATAATTATTTTATAAAACACCAAAATTAGACAAAAAGGTATAATAGTACCATAATTTTATAACTTCTACTACTTCCATGTGAAGAAAAAAGCAATAATTCTCTTTTAAAAGATGTTTAGGTATACCAAAATTCCAATGAAAATTAAAAACAAACACTTATAAACCAGTTTTGAAAATCACTTTAATTCAAATTGATTTCACATCAGATGTGCCTTTTAAAATCACACGTCTTGTGTTTTTCGGTGTGATTTTTAATTGCCGAAAGCACACCGAAAAACACAAAATCACACGTGTGATTTTAAAAGCACGTGATTTTCAGAACAGGCTTGATAAAAAAATAGAAAAGTTCATAAAGTTTTGTATTGATTTTATCTGTGTTGCACTAATAATAACCCTTATCGTGGTTGGCGAATTTTATATACGCCTGCGACTGTTTTGGTAGTAGAATTAAGGAAATAAGTTCATGTTCTCTTTCATCTGTTACCCTGCAGTCGCAGGCGTATTTTAAATTCGCCAGCCATGATAAGGCTGAATCTTTTAAGAATATTGGCCAATTTGGGCCAACTTTTTTAATAAACAAAAATTGAAGAAAAGAAAATAAGCAAGAACTAAAATAAAAGAAATTTAAAAAAACTGAATACAAATGCATAAACAGCCAGAAACATATTGTAGGGAAAATATGTAAAGAGATCCCTAAATAAATCCATCTTAACATAATCCTTGAAAGCGTTATGTTTATCATCGGGATGACAATGTAGACGATGCTTATGAAAATTATAATAACTGGATGCATAAAACAGACAATTTTCCACTACAAACGTACAGACACACCGAAAGTCGTTAAATCGTTTGTGCGTATGCGTTTAAAAGGAAAAGAGTAAATAACAAAAAATTTTTCCAAGTTAGTGAAACTTCTTAGAAATTCCTTAATATTTGTTTAGATAAAGTTAAAAATTCTCACCTACAGCCGTTATCAAAAAACCAATCAACAATGCTCGTATTTGTTTGCGCAATGACCATTTCGGTGATTCATACGGAGACAATAGAAACATCAAATCGATACGTGTCCAAAATTGTATTAATTTGGGCCAATTTCTTGCTAAGCTTAGAAAATTTATAAAAATAACTAAAACCATATAGAAAAATACGATGCTAACTGAAAATAGAGAAAGAGAGAATTAAAAATTGTAATACCGATATATAGCGTTAAAAAGTTGCCATAACGAAATAAAAAAGTTTAATACCGATGCCGAAATTCGTTTTGGTATCCAACCTTGCTTTTTTGAAATAACACCCTTTAAAATTGGTCGTTGGTCCTATAGTACTATGGTAAATTATTGACCGATTATCACAAAACTACATGTTGTTATTTTAAACCACATAAAGCTAAATTGCAGCAAGTTTTAAAACAATTTCTATAATTGTTACGGCTTTAATATTAAAATGATTTTTGAGTGAGTTTATACGGGACCTTTGGCACAGAGTACACAGAGACTACACGAGACGAGTGCCTCGGTAGGCTAGCTGGTAGGTAGCTAGTCTATTAGCGCCGTGGTTGCGGGTTCGATTCCCGACTCTGGTTTCTTTTCTGCAGACATGCGAAGAGCTTCGCGGGATTAACTTAGGAAATTTAAAAAAAAAAAAATATGTATTCAGCCCGATCACGAATCAGCCCAAGAAATACATAAGTGGCATCACTGTAGGTGTTTTGCTTACTTACATTGAGTTTTTTGTTTGTTTTGGCTGTGCAAGTTAAAGTAAAATATTTTTAATAAAAAATCAAAAAAAAAAAAATATCATAGCCTTGCAAGTTTTTAATTAAAAATTTCTTTTGTGACAGGTTCATCGGTAACACTTTACCTGCACAACTTCGACGTAAAATTTTATTCGCACTGTGTACTTTTTTTTTGGCTGCAGCCTTTCGCCTTACTTACTTTTTTACAATAACAAACATTTTTCCACTTAGTAACACAGTTTTTTGTGGCCCCATGTAGTTAAGCTCGTTTTAAAATTCCTACTTACATATTTAAAAACTCCCTTTTTTTTCAAGGGAATTTTTTTCGGGAAAAAGTGAGAAATTTCAACTTCAGAATTTTTAAGTGGGGTATAGACAGGTCGCCGTAGTACAACGTTACAAATAGCGCTGCGAGATGTCAAAAGTTAAAAACGGCAGTTGTAAAGTAGTGTCAGCAGAATACGTAGTTGTTGTAGTCGTTGCAGATGAAGTTGAAGAGCCAAATTCGAAATTTTGAACTTAATTGCGCTACAAAGCAATTATCAGCTTCAGCTGCCACTTCATCTACTTTATTCTGCTCCAGGCCTTATTTGTAATAGAAAGAATAAAAAAAGAGAAACATTTTCCGCGGAATTTATATTCGTGATTGGGCTGATTGTGTTTTATTCTGTCTTTTTCTTCGAAAGCTGCCATTTTTGCACCAATCTTTGCACCATATTTTAAGACGAAATACCAGTGCTAAAAAACTTGCAGCAATACAGTTGGTATTTATTTTCACAGCACTAGCGAAAGCAAGAATTTACTTGTTGAACTTAAAACTGTTACTGCAAAGCAACAGAACAAAAAATTTCAACTTTTGCTTTTATCTCTTCAGTTTTATAGAGTCTGTAAACTTTTGCTTTGATTTCACTTTGCAACAGTACAAAGTAAAATCAAAATTTAACTGAACAAAAACCACAGTTGAAAAGACTCTTAAACACTGCGCAATACAATGAACACAAATTTATTCAATTATGATTTATTTGCAAAACTGTTGTAAGAACTATCTTTTAAGTTGACCACAACACAAGTAAATAGTTTAAGTTAGAAAATTACATTAGAAAGCAGAACAATATTACTAAATAAAAGACTAAACGTTTGTTGATTTAGTGCTTTTGTTTAACGTGGTTTGTGTTTTGTTATTTTTGATTTGATGACGAAATTGGTGTTGATTATAGCGGCTGGTGTAACACATTGCCCTTTACTACAAAAAAAAAAAAAAAGCTGTCTGTCTCTTTCTTCGAAAGTTTCATTCACAACTTATTTGGGTGTTTTTTATACGTCACTTCTTTGTGTGCTCTGTGCCTATGGTAAATCATCAACCGTTCTTTACAAAGTTTGGCGGAGTGATTTCTAATCTTTTGAAATTATGGCACATTTAACTAAATGAGAAGTCTTTTCCGAGAGTGGAATTTAGGGCCTATAGCCAATAATGAACCGATCTTAACGATAGTTTGTAACGTGACTTCTAATCTTTTTAAATATGACATATTTTTATTTTAGGCATACTTAAGTGTTTTTTATTGGGCCTATTGCAATAGTATGTCTTCCAGTCATATCAATAGAATTTGTGCAAAATTTAATGAGAATCGATGTTTTATGTCACCAATTTATGTTAGTTTTTGTAACAAAAATATAAATTTTGGGTTCTCCACTCTTTTCCTACTGAACCGATTGTGCTGAACTTCAGAGCTAGAAAAAGTTTGAGACCAATATTTCTCTTTTCTGTTGAGTCTTATGAAAATGAGCGTGTCTTCAACAGACGGACGGACGGACATACATATAGACAGGCAGACGGACATGGCTAAATCGACTTAGAACTGCTCAAGGAGCCAGAATATATTGCACTGGTTCCTCTAAAGAGAGTCAACTCAAAATGTTTCAATTTTCAATTTTTGCAAGAAATCGATGTACAGTAGAGCGACTAAAAAAAAAGTAATTTTGTTTCCCCGCTAAAAATTAACCTTGATATGTTTTATGATGATTCCCAAAATATTTTGGTTCTAGCGTTGACCATCCGTGAGCTGGACCATTTTTAAAAAAGGTATTTTTTCAGTTTTTCCAATTTTTTTGTATTTTACTCCAAGACGACATAACAAACATTTTGTATCATCGAAAAGAGGTTTTGAAGCAGCATCCAATGGTATATAACACTTGACCACTTGCGACCTACTAATTGAGATATTTACCTAAATACATATTTTTGTTTCAGATTTTCATACAATATTACATACAATTGAATCTGTTTTAAAATAATGTAATTTATTTATTTTATTTCTGTAATTTTTCACATAAAACGCGAAAAACGCGATATATTTTATCTTTTTTCATATATGGGCAATACAATTTTTTGATTTTTAAATTTTATGTGAAAAAATGTATAAAATATATCGCGATTTTCGCGTTTTATGTGAATAATTGCAAAAAATAAGATAAACTAACATTATTTTAAAACAGATTCAATTTGAAAAGCAGAACATTATTTCCACATACGTAGAATTAAATATAAAATAAGTTAAATATCTCAATTAAGCCCTTATGACACTACATTTTTTATTCATTAATTGATATAGAATTGATAGAAAGAAACAGTAAATGTAAGAAAGAGCAAACTATATGTATGTTATGTTTTTGTTTCAGGGATGGCGTTGAGAATTTTTAATATTGTACCAACAACCTTTAAAAATTATAGTTTTTTACCCTAATTGTACTAAAAGATTTTTTTTAGTTGAAATTAATTTTAATTATGTTCATAAAAAACACCACAAAAAGGTATTATAAATCTTAGTTAAAAAGTATCAACAAAAAAGAACAATTGAAACAACTTAGCCATCCCTGTTTTGTTTATTTTATTAAATGCTGCCAACTTTTTGTTTATGAGAAACCTAAAAACAAAAAGCGGTAAATCGCTGAATTTGCCCATAAACCGCTGATTCAGCAACACTTTTAATATTTCAAGCTTGAAATGTCAATTTTAAGTTAAACAATTTTACATTTTTTTTTGACATAACTTCATTTTTTATCGATAACTTTTTAAAAATTGTTGACAGTTTGCCATTTATCTTAATACAGCTGAACTCTTTGCACTTGGTAAATTTTTCTATTACATTATATTTGT
This sequence comes from Pollenia griseotomentosa, assembly GCA_963931875.1. NCBI lineage: Eukaryota > Metazoa > Arthropoda > Insecta > Diptera > Polleniidae > Pollenia > Pollenia griseotomentosa. Next base: position 167,455,632 of record OZ007562.1, on the reverse strand, counting down.
ACTGTTGACCAAAACTTGAACAATGCATTAAAAATGTAGTGTCATATGGGCTTTAGTAGGTCGCAAGCGGTCAAGTTTTATATACCATTGGAAGTGCTCTTTTCGATGATACCAAATTTTATTTATGTCGTTTCGGTGCAAAGTACAAAAAAATTCGAAACACTGAAAAAAAACCTTTTTTAAAAAAATAAAACAGTGTTTTTTCTCTACTAAAAATTTATAAATTTTGAGTTAACCCACTTTATAGGAACCAGTGCTATATATACTTTATGCGGACTTAGATGAATATTAAAACAGTTTCACAAGGAATGACAAACTTAGTATACCATCATTTACCCCAAGTAAAGGAGTATAAAAAAATGTAATAGCCATAGTTGGGGGTGGTGCACTAAGTATGGATTTATATCAAAATTCCACTCTCTCCTAATAAAACTGCAAAAAATTAGTTTGCTCTATTTTATTTTACCAGCCTTAGAGATGATTAGTATTTTTTACACTAGCACTAAGAAAATTGAGTGGTACAATTGCAAATTTAATCACTAAAGGCTAGTTTACACTATTACACAAGTCTTACGTATTCCATTATACTTTGTGAGACAAAAATCCAATGAGTTTTGTTGCGACTGTCAAAAAATCTAATGTAACATTACAGCTTTTAGTCACACTATCACACATGAACATGCTTTTGTTAAAATGCAACCCTGATCAAATGAAAAGTATGATTGTTAAGAAAATTTTCAAAAAACGAAAAAGTCGTATGGGATGTCATGTATTATTACAAAGTATAATAGTGTAAGCTAGCCTTAACTGTGATTGAATGCATAAAACCTGCTCTTAATTCAAAAAGTGCAAAACTTAAACTGCCAATCAAAAAAGGTGGATATAAACATACTCTCACACTGATAGGAAAATGCATCTTCATATTGATGATTCCCTAACATCAGAACTGTGACAACAATGTTACTCCAAATGGCATCAATGATGCAAAAAGTAACATCAATCCAATGACTAACGTCTTCGTACAATTTCGTCATTTTTTACGTGTCATCTCTTTTATGACTTTAGTGACATCAATTCAATGTCACATTTTGTATATTATTAACATTATTTTCATGATTACAATGTATTATAAGAAGCAAAAATTCCTATATTCTATTTTTTTAAATTTTTTAGATAAATACATGACATTTTTAAAGTAGAATGATTACGAAAACCATATGAGGCATGGTGCTGGTGTCTTATTATTGAGAGTTCTGCTGTAAAAAAGGTCGCAATTCAACAAACGTGAAACAAACATATGCAATGGGTAAGTAAATAATAACATTCTCTCAATTTGACTAAAGTCAATTCCAATGACTTTGACTTAATGACAAACTGTCATTAGATTGATGCTAATGTGTCCTTTCTCCGATGTTACTGCGTCATCGCACTGAGAACATGTTCGTCATTTCTGTGATGCCGATGTGTCATCCCATTGATGACATAATTTCATTTTGACCCTGATGACACTTTGGCCAAGTGATGTTAAGGTTGACATCACAATGATGAAAAGTACCATGGGGTCAAAAACGAAGACAGTTGTCATAGTACTGATGTCAAAATACATCAGCGTTATGACGCCTTTTCTATCAGTGCACTAAAATTTAAAAAATGTAATTTTGTATGTGTATTATTTTTGATTTTACTGGTGATATGCATAACCACAGGAAATTAAACAAAATGAAATTTTGTCAAAAACGGAATAATTCTTGGCTTTAATCATGAAAAAAAAGCTTTTGTTTTGTCCCGGTAGGCTAGCTGGTAATGAGCTAGTCTATTAGTGCGGGGGTTGTGGGTTCGATTCCCGCCAAAGACTCTGGTCTCCTGCAGACAGGCGTATAGCTTCGTGGTGTTAGTTTGGGAAATAAATTTTTTGCACTTAAAATGAGTGATAAAAACTTGCAATAAACTGATGATTGCTTTTTTTTAACTAAACTTTTTTTTTATTAAGTGCAACATTTTTTAACATCACTATCACTCATGTTTATTGAGATTGCTAATTTTTACTTCATCACTCAACATCTACAAAATAATTGCAATAATTTTGCACTATCACCTAGTGTAAGTTAAACCGGAAATTTAGTGCAAAGCCCCTATCTATGGTTAAGAATTTCGGTTTAAAAATATGCAGCTAATGCCTAATAAATCACTGATGGTTTAAACGCTGGTTTAGTTGAACTAAACTTGAATTTATATGTAGTTTAAACTCATCAACCATAAATCAGTGTCCCATGTATTACATGTTGTTAAAAAAATAACATGTGGCAGCACTACGACAAATGTTGGCAAATTCATATGATTTGTACTGGTAGTTTAAACGCCCAATTTCATGCGTTTAAAGATGGTTTATATGTTTAATGATTTATAGATTTGTTGGTTTAAACACATTTTAAACCAAAAAGAGAGTTAAACTTGCTCTGATTTTTTAGCCCTAACAATACAAAAAAATAAAAAAAATTAAAAAAACATTTTTTTAAATAATTTTTACCAATATTTTTTGGATTTATGCCAGCTTTTAACATATGTCCAGAAAAAAGCAATGTTTTCAATCCACCAAATAGAAAAAATAAAACAGTGGCTGTCATGGCCCAGCAGGTTACTTTGAATTTCAAACGGTATGGATTGTATTCCAAGGAATTTACCAAAGGCATTACACCGAAAATATGAGCAATAAACAAACCTGTGAAAGCAATACAAAATAAAAATACACATATTTTTAAAACAGATTAAATCAGAAATTGTTAAAGTTTTTTGCTTACTTACAAGGCCTCAAGGCACGATGAAATGTATCCAAATTTTTAAACTCTTCAACAGAATGTAGAACAAAAAACTTACGTGAAATCTCTTGGCGCAAGCGATATTTTTTTTGAAATTTTTTCCAAATGAAATTTGTTGTAAAGCTCATGATTTAAATTTTGTTTCATTTGGTGGGGGAAAAAGGAGGACTGACTGCTCTCTGCTAATTTTAAATCCAAACTACTCAGGGCTATTTCCACAAATGCATCCTTTATGCATAAGAAAAGTGATGTTCGTGATTGCATGTTGATTTTTGTTAAACGATAAAATATTAAATACAATATAATTAACAGTTTTAAAAAAATATTTACTTTTATTTAAGTGATAATTATTTTGAAATAACAATCACACATTGTGGAATTCAGTATTGTGTTATTTCTTCATTAAATATTTGTTGTCCTTTTGAACTTTTTGTCATTGAAGTTAAAGATCAATGCCTGAAGTGCTATTGACTTGAAGTAGGTAAAGAATAACTATTTGTTGTCAATTAAGGAGGGAATACATAAAAGTAAAACGTATTTCTTTGTTTGTTTTTGGAATTTATAACTTTAATGTCTCTTTTAATAATGTTTAATATTTAATTTGACATCATTGTTTATTTAGTTTGATTTGGCTTTAAGTTATCCCCTTGAAGAGCAAAGACACTCAAAAGGAATTATTTTACCTCGAAACTTTCATTTTACCATCACAAATTACAAAATTTGTAAATTGAACGATCTATATCTTCAGATAGGAAACCGAAACTTCCAAAGTCAGCCCGTTATAAATAATAAAATGCAAAAAGTTAGGTAAAAAACGTAAGGTTATTGTCGAACCTGAGAAAAACTAACGCGGAACAGCTATGCAACGTAAAACCATTAATCAATGAAAACGAAACGTTAAGGCAGACAAACAAGGACGGCCTATTTGCCCTTAAGAAATAATGACAATGATGTACGAACTGCTTTTCCAGAACAGTTTTACGAATAGTTGATTTGTTCAGAAAAATTCTTTTTTATTTTACAGCATACATTTAAAATGAAAGTCGAGTAAATTTGTTTTGGGTCACGCCCACTTCTTCAATCCCGCCCATATTTTTTCTGATGTTGAGTATTGATAAACAAGGTGCTTGTACCAAATTTGAAAACTTGGCTCTTGCTGATCTCCAGATGTACAAAAACCTATAATGTATTTGTACTGAAGGTGCACCACGTCCACTTTTCCAATCCCGCCCATACTTTTAAAAAGGTTGTGTATTGACAACCCAACTATGTGCACCAAACTTGGACAATTTTTCTTTTACCGCCCTTAAGATATAAATAAGTCTATTTAGTTCCACGCCTACTTCACCAATCTTGCCTACATTTCTTAAATATTGTATTTTGATAATTAAGCTGCTTATACTTAATTTGGAAACTTTGGCTAATGCCGTTTACCAGATATAAAAAAACAACCATGGGATTTATGGGTAAAATTAGAGGCATTTGTGGACCTTTCAGGCTGAATTTCAATAGCAAAATTCAATGGAGCACAGACGAACAGACGGACAAACGGTCAGAAGGATATCGATTCATCAACTTCACTTGTCATGAGGACTCTGAATATTACTTAGTTTCCCGCCTCATCTAAAAAGGCAACACTTATCCTGTCAACGGCCACACTGCTCCTGCCAACGGCAGCACTGACTCCTGTCAACATTTAAATAAGCTGTGTCTTTTTGATTGTGTTTAGCAGCCATTTATAGCAGACTACCGCGTGCTTTAAAAAGAAAATGGAAATTAACAGGGATATTCTGGAAATAGAAAACGCAAGACGCAAGAATTTGGAAGTTGTTTTCAATACACTTTTAACCTAAGTTTTATAATTTTTGTTATGAAATTCGGTTTAATAGAGAAATATTTCTGTGGCATTTTGACAAAACATCTTAAGTCAAATTTAAAAAGTTGAAAAAAATGTTGTTTGTTAATCGTAAGAATTTTTATTCAAAAAACATGTTTGTTTACGTTTTTAAAATTTTGTATTATAAACAAAATTTTTCTTTAATTTTGGTTTATTTTATTATTTAGTAAAAATGATTTTTTCACCGAGTTTTTTTTTTAAAACTTTTTTGCTATCTTATCTCGACTTAAGATGTTTTGTCAAAATGCCACAGATTTGTATAATATGTGTCATAAAATTCTTTTATGACCGAAATCTTTTAAAAAAACGACGTTGAAAATTCTTGCGTTTTACGTTTTCGATTTTCAGAACATCCCTGATAATCGCGAATTTAGTAACTCACAATCTGTGTTCTTTAATCTATTACAAAAAATTAAACAGTCGTCGACGACAACGACAACCGTAATAAGGCTGAATAAATATTTGTTTGTGAGATGATTTCATCGCTGGAGTTAAATCTCTTTATGCCGAGAAATTTCTTTAGGCTTGGAAACAAGAAATAGTCACACAGGGCTAAATCCGGAGAACATGGCGATATTTGCGATTTTACTGAGCGCCTTTGGCTCAATTTTGTATATTGTCGTTCATGTGTCTTTTTATACTCACACCACAACAGTGGAGAGTTATTAATGCATTTGTGCTGATGTTTAATAATATATTGGTCCTACCCACCTTTAAGTTCATCGATCGACTCAGAATCACTTTCTGAGTCGATCTAACGATGTCCGTCCGTCTGGCTGGCTGTCAATGTAAACCTTGTGCAAAAAGTACAAGAACCAAGCCTATTAAAAATAGAGCGAATCGGTCCATAATTTCACATAGTCCCCAAACAAGCTCCTTTCCAGAATAGGGTATATGTTGCCAAACCATCTTATTATGTTGATATTTAGATTAAATTTGGTCCAAACTTATTTTATAGTATCAATTTTTTAATATCGCGAATACGAATATCTGCGCCAATATATGCCGAATACGACAAAAATCTTCCGTGTGCGTCGATAACAGTACATTGTTAAAAACACTGTCACACTACTTGAGGTTTTTATCATTATTATGACTAAATTTGAAATGATCAACTTCGCACCTAATTGCCTTATATAAAGGCTTAAAGCAGCGCGATCCAAAGGATCTTTTATGCAGCCTAATTGTTTACTGACGTGGATTAAGGAGTCACATAAAGCCAAATATTCTACACGGTGAGAGGTTGTATACTTCAACTGAAGTCATTAAGATAACTCCAAGGAACTTCATACTGTTTGGATACTTATACCTTATACTTTTTTGAACTTTTACTTAGTTATTCAGTACAGTTTGGGAAAAAATTTTTCCAAATCATCCACCGCGGCTAACGCAGTTCCAATTTGTGTACTGGGATTGAAATTGTCTTGCCATTTGGCTTATTCCAAGTGTCGACGATAATTAGATAATTGCTTCGAACGATAGTGTATCCAGGAATGCAGCATCAACTTGAGTAATTTTCATAAATTATTTTTGTAACGACAATGTTTGTTTGTTTTTTACTTTACTAAAAGAAGATTGTATGATTGCACGATGTAATTTCTGAGTCACAACCAAGGTACATTAACACAAGGTAGACTCATTTGGGAGTGTAGACATGCTGCTCTATAAAAATAACCGAGTAGTCAAAATTGTCTTCATATAAAACAAAAACAATTTAACGCACACATGTTAAAATTATGGCTCATATACACGAAATTTGACGTTTGGGTTCCAACTGGGGTAAACAGCTGACAAACATCTGGACCAACGAGTCTACCTTGTGTAAATATACCTTGGTCACAACTAAACGTCAAGTTTTATGCCCAACTTAATATGACATTTCTTTGTTTCGGTATTTGACAAATTCAACCATGGAGAGGTACACAATTTAGCAGCGCGTTAAGACTGTTGAAGCCTTTTACGAAAATGGCATTTGGGCAAATGGGAATCCACGAGTGATTGTTGAAAAGCGGATGCATCCTTAAAGACTGACTGTTTGATGCGGTTTATTTATTTCAGACCCTGATGCATCATAGTGCAGGAGGGCTTCGGTCTCAATATATTTGCTTCTATTTGAACAAAATCAAATAGACCGGCATGCATCGATTACGCGAATTGTTCTTTATGTTTGTTTCTCAAATTATTCGCTTTTCGCTTTACCGTTACTTAAATGAATAAGAAATTCTTGCGTTTGTCAAAATGAGCCCCAGAAGTAAGTTGTGCTTTAAATTACAAAAGTACTAACCGTTATCAAATAGTGAAGTGGGCATATTTTAACTAAAAACAATTATAAATTTTATTGTTTCAAGCCAATTGAAGTCATTTAATGCAATATAAATGCGTTTTCGCAAAAAAATTTTAACGAGATGCATCAATTGTGCGTGTCGTGAAAATCCTTGAAATATAAAAATGGTAAAACCTAAACATTAATTATATTTCTATAAGTTATAGAGACCACATATTCCAAAAATTATAAAAAAAATTCCCAGTAGCTTAGCTTCAGGTCTGAAAGGGTTATGGGCTGGCGGCGTCATCGGGCCGTACTTCTTCGAAAAGGAGGTTGGTCAACCGTGAATGGTGTTCGCTGTCGCGAGATGCTAACGGACTTCTTGAGGCCAGCCATTGAGGATGTAGACCTGGACGATATGTGATTCTAACAAGATGGTGTCACTTTCCACACAGCCAACGAATCAATGGCTTTTTGCGCGAGAAATTCAATGACCGTGTTATCTTACGTCGTGGCGATGTTAATTAGCCGCCACGATCAAGGGACTTAACACCGTCTTTCTTTGAGGATATTTAATAGAAGAAGTATACGTCAATAAGCCAAGAACAATTCAAGAGCTTAAGGATGAGATAATTTGGCACATTAACGACTTTAAACCTCAATTAGGTCTCAGAGTCATTGAAAATATATATCATCGGATAGAGGTATGCCACCGAAGCTGTGGCGAACATTTGACCGATATTTTGTTTTACACATAATGATCATATATTCTTCTATAATAATAGAAAATATTAAGATAATTGTCTGAAAACTTTTTGTTTTATTTACAATTAACATCGTGCGATTTGTTTGGACCACCCTTTACTTCCAAAATAAGGATAGTATCAAACAATAGTTTATATCATATACCTGGAGAAAAATGTTTTGGTTAATAATTACAAAAATATGTTAAACACTAATTAAAAAAAAAAAAAAGAAAAGATTTATAGCGGTTAACAAATTATTGTCATATTAAACCACAACATGTTTAGAGGCAGCAATAATATGGTTGTGGCTCCTTTATGGACAACTTATTTAACCGTCATATCGTTGAGGATGCATATAATATAGTTTGCGGATGACAAAAGTATAGTTAATTTAACCATAATATGTTAAAAATTGTTTTTTTGAAGTTGACCATATTCGAAAATATTTTTTTTTGCGTGTAGGGAACAATAAGCCGTTAAAAAAATGATGAACGGTATTTAAGTTTCGGCTAAGTACTTTTGCTAGGAGTTATTAAAAAGCTAAAATGTCTTGGACGTGTTTTTTTTTTCAAGAAATTGAGAATATGTATTTATTTATTTATGTTTTTAAGTGGAAACATTGCGATTTTGCCTAAAACTTGTGTGTAACATTTATTTAAAGGTTTCTTTTTTTTAAATTTATTATTAGTAAATACATAGCAAATAATAAATAATTCTTCTGTGAATGTATGGTTGACAGTACAGTTATGTGTATAGTTATTATGGCACTCCGTTAAAGAAATAATAAGAAGCTTTATGTTCTATTGGCTTTAAGACTATAAGACCTACTTGTCGTTTGCCAACTAACATGTATTCACTAAATACCATTAATCCTCTTCAAATATTTTGTTCTTGTTAGAAATAAAAAGACAAATAATAATTTCTTTAGGAAGCCAACTATTTTCCTAGAAAAAATAATAATTGGCCTTTTATTTTTAAAAGAGAATCTTAAAAACCTTTTGAGCTTTTTTTTTTAAAGGTAAGGATTGTTGCTTTACGAACTAAATCTCCAATGAACTTAGTCCCGAAATAAAAATGAAAGAGTTCCACAATTTTGTATTTTGTGTCTCATAATTAATTAAGTCTCACAAGTTTTGGAAATGAAATTAAAACTAATCAATATTTTTAGGGACTTATTTCATACAAGCATTGAACCCATTACTTCGTTAGCGTCTCCCTTTCTCTCGTGGGTATATTTGTATGCCAAAGTTTATGTTTCTGGGTTTTAACAAAAAAGTACCAAACATTTTTCATCTTATAGGTCCTCATTAACTCAGGACCCTGCACCTAAAATTTTATGTTTCTTAGTTTATTATTATACAAAAAATTCAAAATGTTTCACATGTAGAACGGAAAAATAAAAGTAACAAATTTAATTTCCATATTTCCCCATTTTGATACTTTTTTCTCCCCTTTGAAGTATCGAAAATTTCAATATTGTATGTATATGTCAATGAATGGAGAAAAGTTTTTTGTAAAAAAGAAACAAAAAAAAAAAAATACAAATTTAACCTTTAAAAGTTCGATTTTCGAAAAGGTACTAAACTTGCATTTTTTTTAGATAAGTTACGAATGTTATATAATTTTTATTTCTATGTTCATTGGTTTAAAAGATAGATGGGGCAACAAAAATCTACCAAAATGAAGGTTTTACACTTTTAATTCCTTAAAGGGCAGAATTTCAGAAAAGTACCAGACACCTATTCGCTCATTTTTTTAATAAACAACAATAAGTATTAAATTTTTTTTATCTCTTTTAGTTAAGGAGATATAAGCTTAGTGAATTTACCTGCTTTAACCCTTTTTAGCACATTTACATTCGAATTTTCAAAAATCCCGTCTTAGTGGATAGACTTGGCCGGAGACCAAACTTTGGTCCGAATTTAAAGTTTTAAGCTTCAGGCGTTTAGTCTATGCGTTACTTTGCAGTCAGTAGCGTTACAATTTTATATACATATAAATTTATTTTAAACTTGTTCTTCTTCTATGACCGATACACTTAATACACTTTTAATCAAATTTTTATAATTTTTGTTATGAAATTCGGTTTAATAAAGAAATATTTGTAAAATATTTGTAATGAAATTCATTTATCACAGAAATCTTATTAAAAACCAACGTTTAAAATCCTTGCGTTTTGCGTTTTCGATTTCCAGATCACCCCTGTATATTATTTTTTTTTTACTTATTTTATTATTCAGCAAAAAACAATCATTTCAACTTTTATGTGCAAATTAAAAAAAAGATGGCAACTCAGATCATTTTGTTCTAAATCAGCCTTGCCAGAATGAATATTTTACCTTATTTTTTAATATTTTTTGACTAAAATAAGATTTGAAGATCTTTTTTCTCAAATTAAGATTTTTTATTTTTAGAAATAAAAATTCTTAACTTTAAGTTTGTACAACTTACATAATTTTTTGCAGTTTTTTAAACAGTCAGTTTTTAAAACAATGAGGTTGTTGTCTATTGGATATGCATACTTATGTACCCATTGTCTAGCATACACAAAAATTAGCGGTTGTTCATTTTGGGAATATTGATGAAAAAAAAATTATTTGAAAAAAGAAAACCCGTATTTTTATAAAGTTTAATATATTAAAGAACAAAAAAGTTCATGTATTTAGTACCAAAAGGTAAAACTAATGGAACTTAGCTCTAGGATTACCGTCTTGGTCTGGCCAGACTAAATTTGTGTTTTGCAATTATTGAAATTTTTCGAATATAACAAAAAAAAAAAAAAAAAAAAAAACAGTGACGTCTATAAATAATGTGTGCTGAATCGAATAAAACTAATTTGGATTTGATTGAAGCAAGATTAATGTAAAAGTCTATAAAATTACCTTCTGGGACGGACCAAATTTTAATATTTTTCATATAGAAAAATATATTAAAAAAAAAACAGAAAGGTAAATTCTATAAATGATATGTTGTGAAGTGAATGAAAAGTTCGAATTAAATCAGAAAACTACGGCCCGTTATGAGCTAAGTATAATTTAACTACAAAAACCAAGCGGAAAACTCGTACATATTCGATGACTTGCATGTAAAATAAAAAAATAAAATTATATAATAAATTCGTATACAGGGGTGTCCTTTAAATCGAAAAGTCAAACATTTTAAACGTCATTTTTTAATAAGATTTCTGTGATAAATGAATTTTATGACAAATATTTTACAAATATTTCTCTATTAAACCGAATTTAATAACAAACATTATACAAATTTTATTAAAAGTGTATTAAAAACAACTTCCAAATTCTTGTGTTTTCGATTTTCAGAACACCCCTGCTTATCTAAAATAATAATTTAATAAAAAATATATTTATTTACTTTTTATTTAATTGGGGTTTTTTTACCTGTTCTAATTGGGGTCAGGCCTGAACAAGAGGAGACCTAAGTGGTAAAAAGTTAACTAGGGTTAAGAAGCTTTTGCTGTGAAAATTCCACATTCCATGTTTTTGATAATTATTAAATAAAGTGTATATACATTAGTGCTTTACAATGTCTTTTCAAAGGTGTACATTATTTTAATAACAATTCCATTAGGAATATATTTAGGGAAATCCATATAATCCATATATTTGAAAATGCCTTCGATACAACAACGGTATCAAATATAATACTAAATTCAGAACCCTTAAAATTTCATATGATCTATGATCTTCTTGCCCAAAACGTATATATCTCTAATTTTAGAATTTAATTACTTCCAAAGAAACTTCTTTATTTATATGAACTTTTTTACGTTCTTATTTATTAGAAAACAAATGGATTTAATATTTTTTATTTTTAGAAAGTATTTTATGGAAAATATAACTAAAAACACAATTTAAGCCTACAATCTAACTTTGTATAAATACCGCAATTATGTATTTCAATTTAAATAGTTTCCATAATACGAAGTATTTCCTTTTAAAAAATTAATAATTTTTACTTCTTTGCCCTTGTTATTAAAAATTTTCAGATTTTCCTCTTCGAAATACGATTTTTTTTGGCCATATGAAGATTTTCCTTCCAAATCTTCTGGCAACGCTGTTCTAAATAAAAATTAAAATTAAAGCAATTCAAGAAAAAACTTGCCCAACAAAATACTTTCTCTCTCTTTCTCTCAGAAGTAAGACGTCAGTCAAACTCAATTTAAAAAAAATTTCATCCGGACAAAAATATTGTTTGGAACGCATGGTTGGTTGAATCGAGCTTTAGCAGCGTTTTCAAAAACTGAAATTTGTTTTAACAGAAAAAACACCAAGATCTACAACTTCTCTTGGTAGAAAGGTCGCGGCAATATTTTCGGTTCAGTTTTTTGTAATTGTAAACTAAACTTTTAAGGAATTTTCCAAAAAGCATTTTTGTCACATAGAACATAATAACTTACGAACGATGATATGTCTTCGTCCCCTGACAAGTCAGGTGTAAAATAACATGCGGTGTAAAACCACCGCATTGCGTATGAGTGATAATAATTTTGGTTATGAAATAATAAATTACATACAATGCGTATGATTATTTTTTATTTCACGTATCAATTCAATATTACTGAAACGCAAAGTTTGGATTTAAAAAAAATAAAGTTGAATTATACATAAATTGTTATACAATAATACTCTCCTAATAAATAAATAAATAACACTACGTGACAAAATTTCAACAAAGTCATGACCAAATGAATCTGAGCAAAATTGCAAAAAATCATCAAATTTATAATGAAGTTTGAAATTTTGTCCACTATAACTCTGCCATTTCACAAACGACCCATGGTTATATTTATTAGAAATTTTATAACCTTTCACTAAAAAGAAAGAAATACATAATCAATTTAAAATTTTGAAGATATTTGCATTTCAGTCACATAATCTTTTTTAAAAACACAAATAACGGTTATCTTGGAATATCTCAAAAACTGTTCTACTTTTCTGACTTCATATTCGGATTCAGCGGAATATTTAACATAAAGATTAGGTCAAATTCATTTCAATAAACTGTTCCATAGTGTAATTTACTGATTTATTTCTTATTTTGTTTTTTTGGATAAAATTTTAGTTTTTTAAACTTCTCGTAAAATTCTACGATTTTATAAGAAAATTTTTAAGCGTTTTTTTAAGCGATTTATTTTATTTTGTATAATATAAGATTTTTTGTTTTTGATAATATTTGCGTTTTTATTGTAATTAAACAATCAGTGATTTTTAAATGTGAGAGATTAAAATTTTTTTTATATGACGATGTTTTAAATTTATATTTCTTTTAATTTTTGCGATTTTTTTTTAAATATCAATTTGTTGTTTTTTTTTCTGCTTCAGATTTTTTGGTTTTGAAGATTGTTTATCTGCAAATGATTAAAAAAGTTTTGTAAAGTGACTTTTTTGAAAATGATTAACGACCATGTTTATTTAGCAATTTTTTAATATAAAAATGATGGGGTTTTTTCTGATTTAAGCACTTTTATTAATGATAAGTGATTTTTTTATTATATAATTTTTTTTTTTTTTTTTGGTTTGCGTTTTTAAGAACTTGTTGCTTTTTTTGACTTTTAATTATTTTTTGTTTTTGACGATTTTCCTGATTTTACCGACAAGTCATTTTGAAACACAAAAATAAGTACAACTCAAGATTTATAAAAGTCGTATTAATACCAGTGTTTGAAAATAAACACTAAATATCGCTCCTAAGTGTTCGGTTCGGTAGATTTTGGGAAAACATAAACGCTAATAGTGTTTGTGTAGTAAGTCATTAAAAAAATTAACGTTTCCCTGTTTGTCAACTGTCGAACACAAAAATAATACTGTTCTTATCCAACTCAACATTTAATTCCGTTCGGTTTTTTTTAAACCACAAACTTCAATGTGTTCGGTTCAGCTCATTAGTGTTCCTTAGTTTCTGTTGTGCGTACCCCCTTTTGGCTGGTTAAAAACGAAACAGTTTTTACAAAAGCAAAATACACATGCGAAAAAAATAAAAAGCCAGAAAAATAATTTTACACAAACAAAATACACACACAATCTATTCGTGCTGCGGTCGTTTCTAACATTTTTTGTTTGTTCATTTCTTTATCAACGTAAAAAAAAACATTAAAGAACATTAAAATATAATGTTTGTCTACAGTATCACTACAATTGTACTGTTTTTTTTTTAACGAAGAACAGAACACTAAATAATGTTCGGCTCTTTCTTGAAAAAAGTTACGAACGGTATTGAGGGTTGTGTTCGTCTACACAACCCCTAAAAATATATATATAGCATTCCAGGGTATGTGAGCTAAATAATGTTCTGTTGATTTTCGAACACAGATTAATACCCTTCACCAAAGGTAAAAGAGCACATATCAATTTCTCATTCTGTTTATAATTTCTTAAATATTGATCCAAGACTCAATAAAGTAATAAAACATATATTCTTGATCATTATGATTAGCGAAGTTGATTTAACGATGTCCGTCTGTCTGAAGACTCAAGAAATGATGGGGACAAGGTTGTTATATATTTATGTCACATATTCTCCGTTAAAGTTTGCTATTGAAATTCAACCAGATCGGCTTATTAAAGACTGAGATATGAGCAAAAACCACGAGAACATCTGGAGAACGGCAAGAGCCAAAGTTTCCTAGTTATGTACAAGCATTTTGGTTATCAATACACAACATACGAAAAAATATGGGTGGGATTACAGAAGTGGGCGTGGCACGTCCCATAAAAACACATTATACAGTTCCTTATACATATCTGGAAAACGAAATAAGCCAAAGTTTCCAAACAATTTACAAACATCTCGGGTTTCAATACACAACATCCCACAAAGAATAGGTGGGATTAGATAAATAGTTTTTTTTATATCTAAGGTACGGTGAGATAAATATTGCCCAAATTTGGTACACCTATCACCCAACCTCTCTAAAAATAAGAGCGGGATTGAAGAAGTGGCCGTGGCGCAAGACATTATAGATTTCAGTTTATCTGGAGAACGGCAAGAGCCATAGTTTCCGAATTACGTAAAAGCATCTTGGCTATCAATACACAACATCCGACAAACTGTGGCCAAAAGTATTAAATATCCTTCCAATTTATGTTCAAAATATAATTTTTTATGCATTATAGTTTCTTTTTTTTTTTAGCAAATTACTACTTTTCATTCATTAAATTCAAATTAAGTTATACACTCTTTTCCGTTTTAAATTTCATATGGTCCTCCTTAAATTATATTGTTTACTTTACACTTTTTCTGACAATGAACATGCATATTTTGTTTTTGTTTTTTTCTTTTGTTTTTTTTGCAATATTTGCATGACAATCGTTTATAACAAACGCTGCACTCACTTTGCTCGCAACCGCCATTTAGCTAATCAAATATTAATAATGTTTTGCAATTTCGGTAGAGAGTAAAAACTTTAACGGGCATTTAAAAACTTCAGTTGGCTTAACACAATCTTTCATTTTCCCAGGCAACGTTGAAAGGCCAACAACTTTGTTTTATTTAGCATTTCGTTTATTTTGTTGCGAAAATTATGTTCATTTTTTTGAAATCATGATTTCTCGGCAAAAGTTAGAAAACATTTTAAAGGTGTATCAAGATGGTTTAACCCAAAGGCATAACGTTAAAAATAATTTTAAAGTTGTGATGAATAATCAGACCCAGAGCATAAATATTTTACAAAAGAAATTGAATGGTGGCGATGAAGAAATTTGGCGAAAATCAAGAACGAAAAAAATCAATGCCCTGGATGAGGAAGTGGAAGATGTTGAGGTCTTACGTGATGATCGGTATTTAAGTGATGAGTGATAATTAAAGTTTTATTGTGGTAAGAACTTTTACTTTTAGGAATATGAAAACTCCAGTTGAAAGTGTTTTCAGGCCTGCATGGGACTTAAGTGTGATTAAAGCGAATAAGAATTATGAAGCAGAAGAGAGTGGTAGTCAGGCGTCCAGTGATGAAATAAAAAATAGTGTAGAGGATACATTTCATAGAGCCGTGAGTCCGAGTGAGTTTAAACTTTTATTTTTTTTTATACCTTTAATCGAACTTTTTTTGTTTTTATATTTCAGTCCTTTTTCTCGGCCAATGTTGTGCCCTAATGCCTGTCATGGGTGTGTTGAATCCAAATCCAAAACGTTTAAAATTTTCCTACAAATCCTGGCAAGTTATTCTTACATTATTTTTGATGTGCTCTAGCTCCATATTGACCCTGACCATGCTAAAGTTTTTATTAAAAATTGGCATCAATGCAAAAAACTTTGGTAAGCATTGTTATATTTTA
This sequence comes from Pollenia griseotomentosa, assembly GCA_963931875.1. Taxonomy (NCBI): domain Eukaryota; kingdom Metazoa; phylum Arthropoda; class Insecta; order Diptera; family Polleniidae; genus Pollenia; species Pollenia griseotomentosa. Next base: position 167,439,616 of record OZ007562.1, on the reverse strand, counting down.
ATTTAAATAACTAAAATTACATGATTTAATGAGAGTCACCTTAAACGTGCAGTTGGTCTGGTTTTCTTTGGCTGCGTTCAATGCTCGACTGTGCTCTTTGCTTCACTGGCCCCACGTTGGCCTAAAATTATGCGCTATTGGTCTAGAGTTGAGATTATTTTTACGCAAAAGCCCTACGAAATGCCCAAACGAACATTGGCCAGTAGGGTAAGAGTTTCGGCTTTATTTATTATAATTGGATCGGCTGGTAAGCAGAGAATAGTAATTTTATATCGTTTTCTGTTTTCTAATCTATTGTTATTTTTTTTTTTTATGTTTAAGTGGAACATGCCATGTACTTGTCCTCCGCCGTTATATCCTATAAACGTAGCATTCAGTTGTGTGCTTCGGTTCGAAATTATACCGAAGAGGTCTCCTTTGAGGATTATATACATCGTAATTATAATTTTGTGTTTGAAATTTTACCTTATAATTTGTTTGTGGGACTATTTATATTGGTAAGTTCTAAAAATTTCGTTATTGAGTTTTCCAATTTCACATTTATATAATTCGATATTTAGCTGCTATTTAAATTAAAAATATTTTTCGTTTAAAGTCTGCTTCCTAATTTTCCAAAAAAGTTCGGATTTTTTTTAAATAAATTTTTTTTCAAAAATTTAATTTTTAATAAAAATGTGTTGAAACTGTACCAAGTTTTACAAAATGTCCCAACCATAACCAAAAAATCAGTTACAGTCAACTCACACGGGGACTTTTACGATGTCGCTTTTTCAATCTCTTTTTGTTTGATGGCGAACGGTGTAGAGAAGAAAGAGGGATAAACAAAAAGACTCGCCTTGTGTTGTTCATGTCGTTTTCTTATATTTCTTTTTAAAGTAACTAGTGTTAGCCTAATGGTCAAACTCGACCATAATTTTTTTTGTTAATATGAAGAAAACATAGTTCATTTAAGTATATATGAATTACCATGTTTCGAGCTTTTATTTTTTCCGTCTTAGTAGATCGATTTGGCGAGGGACCAACCTCCGGGTCGAACGTTATCTTCCACGTGAGTTAATTTAATTTTGAAAGTTCAATATTAAAAATATCAATTGAAAAACAAAAAAGTATGAAAAAGTCTCCTTTATAAATTGTCATCCACTCTGGACATTGTATGTTTAATTTTATGTTTCTACGTCTAATATTTACGAAAATGAATTAAAATACCAGATGTAGAACCAAAAAGTACCAAAAAGCTCTCTCTTATACATTCTTGTTTACTCTTTGTAGGTCGAATATAAACAAAAACTCAAAAAGTACCAGATAAAAAACAAACAGTACCAACATTTTTCATATTATAGGTTCTCATTTACTCAGTAACCTACACCTATAATATGAGGAGCCGCAGAACAAAACGTACTTTTTCACATATTTAAAATTTTTGGGAAATTGAGGTTTATTTTTTTCGACCCCTTAAAAAACTGTATGAACCTGGAAATAGAAACAAGTTTTTTGCTTACCAAAAGATGAATAAAACTGCCGTAAGTCAACACATTAAATGTCAAGGATGTTTAATATCTAACCAATTTTATATCGAAAAAAGTACGTTTTGTTAAGAAAAAATGAAAAAAGTACGTTTTGTTTAAAAAAATATTTAAATTTTCTACAGGTTCTTGTAATTCTTCCATGTTTAATTATATTATTGTATTAATTATTGTTTTCATAACACTTATTCACCAAGCAATAGTTAAATTATTGCAATTATTGGAGGCTATTCTTGAAAACTCGTCGAACAAATTCAAATGTACATTAAAACAAAAGTAAAGTTAAAAAAATAGTGTTTGTTTATCATGCATTTCTAATATTAAATAAACGTGAGAATTTTGACTCGTTTCTCTCTCTTTAAAAAACGGTAAATTGTATGACAACCCAAAAACAATTTCTTTAACTTTGTTTTTGTTTTACTGAAAATGTTCCCTTTTTCGACGCGTTTTCAAGAATAGTCACCATTATTTAACAGTTAATTTTAACGAAAATGTAACGACATAAATAAAAGTCAAACAAATTAAGAATATAAAGGCCCCTATTACGGTTTACAACTCAACTCAGTTGAGTTGTAATTTCTTAATTTTTGTATTATGGTTTACAACTTTGCTATTTTGCGGTGAACAAAAACATAACAAAAATTACAACTGATCACAACCAGTTGTCTTAATAACAACTCAACTGAGTTGAGTTGTAAACCATAATAGGGGCCTAAGAAATGATTTGTTATTAAAACAACTTCACGAAGAAATGGCAAAAACAATGAAAAAAGCACGTTTTGAAAAAAAAAAAAATGAAAAAAGTACGTTTTGTTATGCACCAATTTTTTAGAACTTATTTTCTTTGTAAAAAAAAGAAAAAAAAATATGCTAACAAGATGTTTTCTTAAAGATTTTAACCCAAATATTATAAAAATATCAAAAAACCAATTTGTCAAAAAATGCGAAAAAGTACGTTTTGTTCTGCGGCTCCTCATATTATGTCTCTTAAGTTCAATATTATAAAAAATTTAAAATTTATCACGTGAAGCACAAAAAAGTAATAGAAAGAAATTTAGTTTCCCGTATTTCCCATTTTTTATACTTTTTTCATCCAATATAAGTTCGGTTGACAAACAAAGGTAGAAAGCGTTCTTAACTGTTTTGCCTTTGCCGATCTATACATTATATTTATATTGTCGAAATACTCCAAAACCGGTTTCTGAAAAATGTCGAATAATAGACCACCCAATTTTTTATTATTTGATAATTGAAAAAACAAATTTTTTATTTATTCATTTTGCATTTTTAGTAGCAAATTTGAACGCTTATAGCTCTGAAGTTATTAAACAGATTTTAATAAAATATTTATTCTGCACTTCTGTGAGTAAATACTTTTCAAATGGTGTATATTTTGTTCTAATCGGTTGACATACAGAGGAGGAAATTGTTCTTAACTGTTTTGCCTTTGCCGATTTAAATATAGAGATTTATTTTTTTCCTACTTCGAAGTGTCAGGTTAAAAATACAGTAAGACCTCGATTATCTGCAACGGACAGGACCGGAAGCATTCTGGATAATCAATTTTTCCCGATTAATCGAGTGTGTATTTCTTATGATAAAGTAATAGTGGGTGCGTTCGTAAATGCATCACTGCGCTGCATCAGTGATTTCAAATGGTTATATATTTATCAGTGAAGTAAATGTGGACCAAAAAATTGTGAAATACTCCACAAAAATAATAGTCACACAATAAAAAAAATTATAATTATTTTTTTATCCGCTTTAAAAAAAGTTTGCTTTTCTGATGCAGCGCAGTGATGCATTTACGAACGCACCCAGTGTTCTATCTTCATACATTTTTTTAAAATAACAAAATGATTCAAGGATTTTATGATCAAACTTATGTTGTGTGTAAGTAAGTGTAAGTGTAAGTGTAAGTGTGTAAGTAAGTGTTCAAATAAACTGAGGAAAAAAGTAATTATGGCAGAACATGCTTCCAGTATGTTGCGAGGAAATTCCCCTTCTTCGCTTATTGACTTTTTTGATTCTTCAAAAGTAAACAAACAAAAACAATTGTTTTTAATTTCGGATAACAGAGTAAAAGTCGAATAATAATGGTGGACGTTGCAAACAAATTAAAACCGATGCCAAAATATTCTCTTTACTTCCAGGTTTAGTTATGTTGCTGGTTAATCGAGGTCCTGCCGTAAGTAAAAAAGACATGCAACTAAAGATCATCGTATGAACGCAAAAGAATTTTGGAAGTTGCTTCAATTATGAAATAACGACGTCGTAAAAGCCTTCGTATGAATTGTTTGTTATTACCAGGGAAACCATAAATATGTAATGGCTTGTTATCCTTGTGCGACCAATGAAGGCACAAACAATATATTTATTCGTTTAAGACCTTTTTATGGATTTTGGCATTGATTTGTTAGTGCATATTTTACCGTTTGCAGCATTTTTGTGCAAAATTAAGTTTAACGATTTTTTAAGTTTAAAGCGGATATTTTGCCTTTTTAAGGCATATTTTGATGCATGTTCAATTTTTTTAGATGCCTACAAGAGCTTTCGCAGCAAATAAATTTTTTTGTTTTTTTTTTTTTTCGAAATTCTAGTTAACAGATGGCTTTTCTGTTTTAAATATGTATCTGTATACCCAACGTGTTGCTTCAATTTCGCCACCTATATTTAATTTGTACTCTAAAATGTTCAGACATTAAAGATAAATGTTATGCGATGTGTAAAATACATAGATGTCTAAAAAGTGATGCTGAATCGATCGGTGTACAAAAAGATTGGTCTAAAGTAGGGTATTCATTTAATCGGGCTTTTGCTTTAATCGGTTAATAGCTCGATTAATTAACCGAGGTTTTGGTTTAATCAGTTAATAATCGGTTAATTTTGTTTTTGATCGGTTAACCGATTAATAAAGTTTTTTCATAAATTAAGAATTTTAATAAATATAAATGCATAAATTATTTATTATTTTGCGTTTATTAGTAAAATAGTTATTACTTAAACAATAACATTACAAACATAACAATTCTTGAACTAAAAAAAGCAAACAAAAAAATAGTTCATAAATATGTAATACATATCTGTGGCATTTTGACAAAACATCTTAAGTCGAGATAAGATAGCAAAAAAGTTTTTAAAAAAACCTCGGTAAAAAAATCATTTTTATTGAATAATAAATTAAACGAAAAAAAGAAAAATTTCGTTTATAATACAAAATTTTAAAAACGTAAACAAAAATGATTTCTGAATGAAAATTCGTATGATTAACAACATTTTTTTCAACTTTTTAAATAAAGGTGTTTTGTCAAAATGCCACAGATATCATTTATTAGTAATGTGAGATCATTTTATTAATTATTGCAGTAGTTTAAGGATTTCATATAAAACAAATCTTTTAGAAAATTTTTTTGGTTTAAATGTTTAGGATTTAAGCGATACTTTGCTTTAGTTTTGATAAAACTTGACTTGGAAATTTTTTTTCACTTATCGTAGATATTGAAGAAATTGAAAGCAACCCATAATACAGAATATCTAATTTCTCAGTCCTTCTCCAGGATTTTTCTGAACATATAAAATATTTCATTATTACGTTAGAGTCCTGTTTTATTTTTTAAAAATTTTTAACACTTCGAATTGTTTGGGTAAATTCTGTTAAAAGACTGATATGAGAACAAACAAATAACTAAACACATACATATAAAAAGTACGTGAAAAAAGGTGTTGGCAACAAACACTTATTTAACCCATTTTTCACTACATTCCACCGGTCGACAAAAAATGGGTTCAAATTAAGATTACTGAACACCTTCCTTGTTTGTATGAAAAAAATATTTTCTTAGCACATACCTTTTCTATATGAGACGAACCAAATAAATAAAAACACAAAAAATATGTTATAATAATAAAGGGTGATTTTTTATGAATTAAGTTTTTCGGGCTGGCAGCACTGGTTGGTAATTGTGTATGCTCTGCCATTTCATCATGGAGAAACTCACAAACGAGCAGGGACTGCAAATCGTTATAATTTATTATCAAAATTCAGCTCGATGGCAATCCACTGTTTTATCGAAAAATTGTGTTCAGCGATGAGGCTCATTTCTGGCTAAATGGATATAGACAAGCAAAACTGCCGCATCTGGGGTGAAGAACAGCCACAGGCCGTACAAAATTTACCGATGCATCCCGAAAAAACTAACAAAAACTTATATATTTTGTTACATCGGTTAATCGGTTAATCGACTAAAATTAACCGGTTTAATCGTTAATCGAAAAAAGCTAATTTTAAATTAGCCGGTCAGTTAATCGGGTAGTAATTAATTGGTTAACCGATTGACGGTTAACCGAATGAATACCCTAGTCTAAAGTAATCTAAAATGTCCATCCGTCCGTCTGGCTGCTAGTCCATCAGCGCCGAGGTTGCGGGTTCGATTACCACCAGAGAGACTCTTTTTTATTTCCTGCAGACAAGCGTAGAGCTTCGCGGGACTAGCTTAGGAAATTAAAAAAAAAACAAGTAAGAGTGCTATATTCGGCTGTGCCGAATCTTATATACCCTTCACCATTGTGCGAGCAGAATATAGAGCAACTAAATAATTTTTACATATACATACATATTTACAATACTTAACACTTAATTATAAATGAAATTTAAAAAGCGAAAAGTGGTAAATATGTTTTTAAAATCGTTTTTAGAACATAAAAATTTAAAAAAAAATTTCTTTTTAAAAAACCAAGATTCGAACCAGGGAGCTCACAGTTTCTAACTTAACACACCCCCTAGACAACTGAACCATGAAGGAACTCTGTTTAAATATCATTAAAATGAAATATGGACCGTTTACTGTTTACAACTCAACACAGTTTTTTGTTTTTTAAGTAGCAAAAAAACACAAATATTCCTAGCGTGATAACGAAAATCATATTGGGCATTATGCTAGTATATGTAAACAAATGCAAAGAGGGGGGTAGAAGAGACGACAACCGGATTTGAACTTCGCTTTTCATAAGGACCCAGAATATATATGCTTTATAGGGTGTAGGACGTTCGGTGAAGGGTATAAAAAACAAACTTAATTATAAAAAAAGAGTAATTTTTGGGATTACAGTATTTTGGTCATAACTCTACTATTTCTTAACCGATTTGACAGATTAATATACCGACGTGTTAAAAAATAAATTTGCCAGTACTTGTGGTTATAAAACTTGAACCCGTAAAGTTCTATGGTTCCCGAAAATGGGTATTTTTCAAAAAAAAAAAAAATTAATATTTTGGTCATAAATTTTTCGTATCTAAACCGATTTTCCCGAGTTTTTCAGAAAATATTTTCTATTAAAAATTTCCGATCTTTTGATATATAAGGCGTAACCATAGGTCATATTGCAGTCAAAAAATTCAGGTTTTTATAAAATTTTTGATATTTTTTGTATGGGAGGTACCACGACCACTTCTTCAATCCCGCCTACATTTTGTGGGATGGTGTGTATTTATAACCTAAATGTTTGTACCTTATTTGAAAACTTTGGTTCTTGCCGTTCTCCAGATATACAGAAAAAAGTAATAAAAATACAACAACCACAAGGGATTTTTTTGGAAAAATTAGAGGCAGTCGTGGTTTTTTGGTCATATCTCAGCCATTGTTGGACCAATCTGGCTGAATTTCAATACCAAGAAATGGTGGACTATATGTGACATAAATGTAAAACAACCTAGCCGCTATCATGTCTGGAGTCTCCGGAAAACAAGTATCAAACGTAAGACGGACAGCCGGTCAGACGAACAGACGGACAGACGGACATCGTTAAATCAACTTCTCTCCTCATAAGGACCCAAAATATATGTACTTTATAGGTTATAAGATTAATATTGTAGAAATTACAAACGGAATGACAAACTTATGTATACCCTTTTCCACCTGTGGTGAAGGGTATAAAAAAAATAAAGACCAAGCGTATCGGATGTTGGTGCTATGAGGCATAACATGAATGATACGCTTGTTCAAGACCTTGATATAATCTCCGAATGGGTTCGTGGGAATAGGATCGATTTTAATGACCGGAAGAGCCAATTTTGCATGCTGACGGGCGACGGATCAAGATGCCTTATTAATATAGGTGGTATAGTTATTGAGTAATCAGAATCTCGTGATGTTCTGGGCATAAAATCACAATGTTGAAGGGGTTGAAAGAAGTATTCAAGTGTTTCGGTTTTTTTTGAAACGGTGTAAGGGATACTTCACTCCATCTGATCTGCTTACTATTTATACCACCTTTATTTTATGGAGAAAGGAGTACAACTCTTTTGTGTGCTTCAAAGTCTATTTTTGAGCTTCTGGACCACGTGCAGGAGAGAGTGAAGGTTCTCTTTGGTGGCCGTAGAATATCCAATTCTATTGACTCCCTAGAGCACCGTTGCAACGTGGGGTGTATTTCTGATGAAATTAGGAATCTGGTTCCCGAAACTTGTAGGTTTGTTCGTAATACGCGTTTTCCATCGAGAGACCATCCCTTTGTGATCGATATGTGCATCGTACAACGCATTACAGGGAAAATTCGAACTTTGGCCGGGTTGTTCGTTTATATAATTACCTTCCTACGGAAGTTTTCCCTCTCACTTTCAACATGAATAAGTTCAAATCGAATGTCCACAAGCACTACTATCCGCCTTCTTATAACCTATTGTCTTTATTCCAACAAAATGAATTGCATTAGAAGGGGTCATCCCCCTCAGTGATCACTAGGGATGCGATTTCCATGCAAATGCATGTTTATTGTCGATAGTCCAAGAACGATGTCGACCAATTATCTTTCCGAATCATTAAATTTGCGCCAAAATGGCATTGATTTGTTTTTGCATATTGTTGCATATTTTGGTGAAAATGCATATTTATGTTTTAAATTCATATATGGGTGTTTTTTTTACAGGTTTGTTTTTCGAATAGAGATAAAACTGGCATTTTGTGGTCAAATCTGGCAACTCTAATGTCATTTATGTTCAGTTTGGTTTGCCATTTCATCATGAACAGGTTGACAAAAGAACAACGCTTGCAAATCGTGCAAATTTATTTCGAAAATAACGGTTCAGTTCGCGAAGTTTACCGCAAGCTCCGTCCATTTTATGGTCGACATAATCGTCCATCAGAGCAATTAATTCGGTTAACCATGGATCGTTTTCGCACTACGTTTACTCTATGTGATAATACGCATCTGCAGAGACGTCGAACAGTGCGCACCGAAGAAACAATTGCCGCTGTAGAGCAAAGTGTTGAAGAGGACCCGAATGAATCGATTCGCCACCGTGCACAGCAATTGGAGCTTTGTCCATCAACTTTATGGAAGATTTTGCGCAAAGATCTTGGCTTGCGACCTTACAAGATCCAGCTTGTGCAAGAATTAAAGCCGCGAGACCATGCAATGCGTCGTGATTTTGGTGTATGGGCCGAAAATGAGATTGATCTCGATGCTGATTTTCATCGCAAAATTTTGTTCAGTGATGAGGCTCATTTTTGGTTGAATGGCTACGTCAACAAGCAAAATTGCCACATTTGGAGTGAAGAGAATCCACATGAGACCCTTGAGACGCCATTACATCCACAAAAACTGACTGTTTGGTGTGCTCTATGGGCTGGTGGAGTCATTGGGCCATACTTCTTCCGAAATAATGCTGGAGAGGCAGTTACCATCGTGTGATTTGAGTTAAGATCGTGTGATTTGACACCATTGGATTATTTTCTTTGGGGATATGTGAAGTCGCTCGTCTACGCCAACAAACCAGAAACGTTAGGGGAATTGGAAGCCAACATTCGTGGCGTTATTGCCGACATACGGCCCCATATGCTCGAAAAAGTGGTTGAAAATTGGACCTGTAGAATTGGCTTTATTCGAGCCAGCCGCGGCGGCCACATGCCTGAAATCATATTTAAACATTAATGGCATAAAATTATCCTTCCATTAAAGCCAAATTGATGGTCATTAAAACGATTTTCTTGTGTTTTATTTCAATTCGAAGTTCTATACCACTGAAAAAAACACCCGATATTTGCATATTTTGTCATTTTTGAGGGTTTTTTTATTTCCATCTTATAAAAAAAGTTATTAAAAAATTTTTTTAATACACAAAAAAAATTTTAAAATTAATAAATAAATTCTTTTGGTGCTTTGCTTTAAATACAAGTTTTCAAGATTCCGACCAAAGATCCTTCTATTTTAAACCGATGCAGCACATTGCATTGTTAAGGCTTTAAAATATTTTATCCAAAACTGTTACAAGTAACTTGTTTGGAATATGGGTTATACCGCTTTGCAGAGGAAATTAGAAGCCAATTCGATTCCATCACAGCCAGTAGTAACAAGATGGGGGCCTGGCTAGATGCTTCAGAATTATTTTCAAAAAACTTTGACAGATTCTTGCTACCGCTGATTATGCAATTAAAAAAGTAAAAGAAATATTAAATTTAAATAACATCAGGAGTCAATGAGCATTTGTATTTTTCTATTACGGATATATTGGTGAAACAATAACTTATAAGGAGGGACTTAGTTCACTTAATAGTAAAGTCAAATTAATATTGATAAGGAAAAATAGCCCGACGATTTAAAACCAATCCAAAACGTTTTGCAAACAAAATTAAGGATTTCAAAAAATAAAATAAAGTTCTGATCTTGAATCAAAGTGGGATCTGAAAATAAAAATTTTCAAAATGCATTGGCATTCTTCAAGTGCAAAACAAAGTTTTACTTTTAACAAAACAGTACCCTTTTATTAAAAAAAAAACAAAAATTTAAATTAGTTATTTAAGTTTTTTAAAGATATTTAAATAAATTTTTTATATTTTTGCTTTTAATAAAATTAAAAAACGATATTTTATGAAAAATTTTTAATTTTTTTGTGCATATCTTTTATTTTTTTAGTGCATATTTTGGATTTTTTAATGCATATTTTAAAAGCATATTTTCGATTTTTAAGTGCATGAAAATCTCATCTTTAGTGATCACTTAACCACTAAAAAATAAAGAGCAAATTTCTTCTAGATACACAGAAAAAAATTTTGCCCCAGTAAACGGATTAATCAAAAATAAAATCAGTTTTAATTAAAAGTTTAATCAAGTGAATTAAACGTTTAATCAAGTGAATTAAACGTTTAATCAAGTGTATTAAACGTTTAATTGACAAGATTAATTTGCAACAGCAAACAAATTAATAATATCAATTAAACGTTTAATTCACCTGATTAAACGTTTAATTCACTTGATTAAACGTTTAATTCACTTGATTAAACTTTTAATTAAAACTGGTTTTATTTTTGATTAATCCGTTTACTGGGGCAAAATTTTTTTCTGTGTAATATTCTGCACTAAGAACGCTTATATGAATCTTAAGCTGAATATCACAATAGGATCCACTCTTTAAAATTTGTCGCTAAATACTGTGGTGTAGGGTATCATACTGGTCGGTCTTGCTCGACTTTCTTACTTGTTTATTTACTTTTGTTGCACCTTTTTAAAAACATTTAAAATTTCTAAATTTTATTAAACAGATCACAAATGGCGCCTGTACATTTATCTGGAACTATATGGATCTTTTTATAATGATGGTCAGCAAGGGAATCGCTTATCGTTTTGAACAAATCAAAATACGCATTAACAAACTAACGGACAAGGTAAGAAGATAACGTTTTTTTAACAGCGTTTTACATAATTTTTTGTGTCCTTTTTCCATTTAATGTGTTTTATTTAAAAGGAAATACCTGAAACTGTGTTCATTGAAATACGTGAGCATTATGTTAAATTGTGCGAACTTTTAGAATTCATAGACGATAATTTATCCGGCATCATTTTATTGTCCTGTATAAACAATTTATATTTCGTTTGTTATCAATTGTTAAACGTCTTTAAGTAAGTTTTCTTTGCTTGTTAATTTTTTTTCTTTAATCCTTATTAACAACAATGAAAAATATTTTGTCTCGATTTTTATTTCTTTTGTCTTTTCTTTTCTATTGTTTCGTATTTTCTGGGTAATTATTCCAGCAAACTAAGATGGCCTATTAATTATATTTATTTTTGGTATTCCTTGTTGTATTTAATTATTCGCACTGCTTTTGTATTTTTATCGGCGGCTTCGATTAACGATGAGTCTAAGGGAGGCCTGCCTGCCCTACGAAAAGTTTCTTCTAGAACTTGGTGTGTTGAGGTAGGATTTGCAATAATTTATCTATTTCCGTACTTTTGGCTTAAGTTATTAAGTTGGAATTAATGAATTGTGTTGTATGTGCTGGTCTTTAGGTGGAAAGATTAATATTTGAAATGACTACACAAACGGTGGCATTATCAGGCAAGAAATTCTATTTCTTAACAAGACGTCTTTTATTTGGCGTAAGTATTTTATTATTTATTTAACATTTTATTTGAAATTTTATCAGGTTTAAAAGCTGTAAATTAAATCTCTGGAAGAATGTTATTGAGATAATAATACTAATTAGGGAATTTAATTTAATTAATCAGGTTTGAGGGTTTAAGAAAATGGCTAAAAATTAAAATAAAAAAAGTATGACTTTGTGTGTAAAAGTTTAGCTTATAGTGAAAAATGTTTTGTGTAAAAAATCCAAAAATTTTGGCAAAAAGTGATTTTATGTCAAAAATGCGACTTTTTGTGAAAAAGTTACTTTCTGTAAAGAGAGTGACCTTTTGTAAATCAGCGGTTCTTTGTAAAAATGTAGGGACTTATTTTGAAAAAAATTTACTTTTTGCAAAAAATATGGACTTTTTTTAAAACTTTTTGTAAAAAAATTCGATTTTGTAAAAGGTGACATTTTGTTAAAAAAAATATTAACTTTTTGTAAAGAGAGTTGCTTTTTTAAATCAGTGACTTTTTGTAAAAATATAGAATTTTTGTAAATAAGGAACTTTTAGTAAAAACAAGTGAGAGTTATATGTATATTCGGCTATGACGAATCTTATCAACCCTTAACCATGATAAGATAATAACAGAAAGGGAATAAATACATTGTTTAGATATAAATAAATCTATTTTGTGCCACGCCCACTTGTCCAATCCCGCCTACATTTTGTCGGTTGTTGTGTATTGATAACCAATATTATTGTACCTAATTTTGAAACCTTGGCTCTTGCCTTTGTACGGGAGGTGCCACGCCCACTTATATACTCCTGCCCACATTTTTTCGGATGTTGTGTATTAGATTACCATGATGCTTGTACCTAATTTTGAAACTTTGGCTCTTGGCGTTCTTCAGATATACAGAAATCTATAATGTCTTTGTACGAGAGGTGCCGCACCACTTCGCTACTCACGCCAACATTTTTTTGGATGTTGTGTATGATATAACGAAGTTGCTTGTACCTAATTTAGAAACTTTGGATTTTCCGAACTCCAGATATACAGAAATCTATAAGATTGTAAAAATTTCTAATAAGAAAAATGAACTTAAAAACTAGAAAAACAGAAAAAAATGGTGCCTACTTTAAAAAATTAGAGAAACGTTTTCGACAACTTAATTAAAATAAAAAAGTTGTCGATTACTTAAATTAACTAACGTAACGTTGTTATCGATAACTTTATTAGACTTAAGAATAGATATCAATAATAATGGATAAAAATAATAACACTAAACGGCAAACGTTATCAATTTACTAAATAAACCAATAAAAAGTTATCGATAACTTTAGTAAATTAAAAAAACCGTCGGGAACTTTATCTAACTTAAACTTATCGATAACTGTACATAACTAATAAAAAATTTAAAGAAAACATAAAAAAATTAAAGAAAAGTTTTGAATGACTTTAAAAAATTGTTAACTGTTTACTAAAAAAAGTTATCGATAATTTTTTTGAACTACAGAAAAGTTGTGGATTACTTTACTAATCTAAAAAAAAAACAGTATTCAAAACTGTACCCAACTTAAAAAAGTTATCGATTACATAGCTTAACTTAGATTAAGTTATTGATAACATTGCTTCATTACATAAAAGTTATCAAAAGTATAAGTAAATTTTTCGAAATTAATTGATAACTTGACTTAACTAAAGAAATGTTATCGATGACTTTAATAAACCAAAGAAATGCGATCAATAACTTTACTAAATTAAAGAATAGTTATCGATAACTCTACTATACAAAAGACAAGTTATCGATAAATGAACAATACTAAATAAAAGTTATCGAATACTATACTTTATTTTAAAAAATTTATCGTAAGCTAGAGGAAAGTTATCTATAATTTTAATAAACTGAAGAACAGTATATGCTAACTTTAATAAACTCAAAAAAGTTAACGATAACTTTAGTAAACTTAAGAAAGTTTATTAATAACTTCAATAAACGAGAGAAAGTTTTTGATAATATTCTAAAAAGTTTTCGGTAACTTAACTATCCGTAAGAAAAGTTTAAAAGATGTGTTATTAATAACATATTTTTATTTTATTGAATATATATCTGCTGCGTTCCTTATTCTTACAAAAAGTAATCGATTGCGTTTTTTTTTTAGAACAGTTACAATTTTTTTTTATTCTGCATAAATGTAATCGATAGCATTTTAATGCTATAAGAAAGTTATCGATTGTGTGTATTTTTATTTTAAAGAAACATTTATAAAATTCTTTTTGGCGTAAATAACAGTCAGTCTTTTTTTTATAAAAAATGTAATCAATTGATTTTTTACTCTATCAAGAAGGTTATGTTATGCATAGATAACTTTCTTATTTTATAAAAAATTTATTAATTTAGCTTTTTTAAAAGAAAAGTTATCGTTTGCTTTTTTTATGGCATAGAAAAGTATTTTATGTATAAAATACTTATCATTAGATGTTGCTTAAAAATGTTACCGATTGTGTTTTTCATTCCATGAAAATTTTATCGAATACTTTATTATTTTATAGCGAAGTTTTCGTTTGCTATTTTGTTCTACAGAAAACTTTTGATTATTTTCTATTTTATAGAAAAGCTTCTGATTGGTTTTTGATTCTATAGAAAACATTTTTGTGTTGTATGGACTAATATGAAAGAATTTTACAAATATTTATTTTGTCCAATTTTTGTAAAATAAATTCTGACTTTTTTCCAAAAAATCGACTTTGTAAAAAAAGTAAATTTTTTTTGAACAAAAAATGTATCACTTTATTTGACATATTTCTTGTAATTTCTTTTCCAGATGGCTGGCACAATAGTCACTTATGAATTAGTTCTCCTACAATTCGATGAACCCAATCGTGTTAAAGGTTTGACAGCCCTGTGTGAATAACTTAAACTTCTTTTCTTAACCCAATTGTGTTTAAGTTTTGACAGATCAGTGTACATTAATCAAATAGCAAATTAATTTGTACTTCAAAAAAAAAAAAAAAAAAAAAAAACAAAATGTTACTAAATGTGTCAGTTGACACTCCCATTTAAAATACAGCAAAACGTTTATTAACAATTATAAATAAAATGCATCATTACTTTTCAAATATTTTTGTATTAATAATTTTTATCAAATAAAGTGCATGTCACGACATGTTTTATATACTTAATTGGTAAATCCATGGAGTTTTTTTTTATATCCCTCATAACAAAGAATTCTCATAGCGTTTTGAAATATTACTAGAATACGAGTCCCAGTAGCAAACACTTAATTTACAACTGTCATACAAATTAAACCAAGACACGCCAAAACTCGCAGTTGTTCGCAAATAATTATCTCTGGAATACAATATCGTGCACAGATTTATTTTTCTCCTGTTGTTTTCAAACTTTGACAGGGACAATTTTATTATATAGTCTACATCATTGTTTCTACGTCCTATTTTTCTTTAGTTTATTAAATTTAATTTTTATTGTATCATTCATTTATTCTATTATGAGGGAAAATAAATTGTTATTTTATTTGTTTTAACACAAAGAGAAATAATTAATAAAATGGAGAAACAAACATTTCATCAGTCAGTGAGCAAAAGTATGTATCAGTGTTTTCAACTTATTTAATGGATTTTAATTAAAAAATTAATGAGAAATACGAGTGTGTAAATGTTTAATTAAAAATGCAATTACGATTTGGCGTGAAATAGAATAAGTATCAACTGATAATGAAAACTTTTTTTCAGGGTAAAAAATATAACTTGTCTAATAAGTTTCACGTTATGTATAAAAAATGTCACGTTTTGTTAAAAGTGTGAATTTTTATGTAAAATGGAAGGAAACCTTTGTGTAAAAAGGGTGACATTTTGTGTAAAAAAGTTTTATTTATTAGTAAAAGTGTTGCTTTTAGTATAAAGTTGCGACTTATTGTATAAAATAGACGATTTGTTTTAAAAAAAGTTTGACGTTTTGTATAAAAAGTTTGATAATTTGTATACAAAGGGTGACTTTTAACATCAAAAGTGTAGCCTTAAAAAGTGGAGCTTTTTGTTTTAATAGTTAAAATGTTTGTGTCAAACGTTAGACATTCTTACAGATTATGTGGCGTTTTTACTAAAAGTTTAGCTTTTTGTAAAAAGTGTGATTTTTTGCATAAAGAGCGTGTTTTTTTGTTTGTCTTTTTGCATTAATACTGTGACTTTTTGTTTATACAAATTCGGACTTTTTGTGTTAAGATGGTGCGACCTTTTTTAAAAAAAATGCGACTTTTGTGTGAAAAGTGTGAATTTTTGTTTAAAACGTTGGACATTTTTACAGACTGCTAAAAAATTAAATTTTTGTCTAAAAAATATGATTTTTTTAAAAAGTGTGATTTTTTGCATTTAAAGCATGTTTTTTTTTCTAATATAATTTTGTGTGACTTTTTGCATAAATAGGGTAAAATTTTGTTCATAAACAGTGCAACTTTTTGTGTGAAAAGTGTAACTTTTTGTGTAAAACGTTGGACTTTTTTTTAACAGAATGTGCGGCTTTTTAAAAGTGTAGCTTTTTGTTTAATAAATATAACTTTTATGTAAAAGTATGACTTTTTCTTAAAAAATTTAATTTTTTATTTATAAAGTGTAACTGTTTGTCAAAAAAAATTGACTTTTTGGATAAAAGTGGTGCGACCTTTTTAATCCAAATTTTGAAATTTTTAATTAGACTTTTGTAAAAAGGTCTACTTTTTCTGTAAAAGGCGTGACGTTTTGTGTAACCAACATTTGACATACTTCTTACAAAATATGTCCAAAAAATATGACTTTTTTGTAAAAATTATGACTTTTTCTTAAAAAAGTTGAATTTTTGGGATAAAATACGTTAATACGTTTTTGTAACTTTTTTAATTTTTTTATAAAGAGTTAGTTGTGTGATTTTTTGGATAAAAAATTGTGCGAAGTTTTCCCGTATTGAAAGTGAGATATTCTGTTTTAAAAGTGTAATTCGTTTCACAAAATTTGACTTTTTTAATAAAAATGGTGTGATTTTTTCTAAAAAGATGTGCCGTTTGTATAAAAAAGTTAGACTTTTCGTATAAACGTGTGACCTTTTGTATAAAAATTGTGCCTTTTTGCGTAAAAGGTTACATAATATGCAGATTTTTTACGAAAACTTTAACTTTCTCTAAAAAATATATTTTTTTTTTTTTGTAAAAAGTGTGACTTTTTCTTAAAACTGTTTTGCGTGAAAAGCGTGTTTTTTTATATAAGTTTGTGTGACGTTTTGCAAAACATTGTGACTTTTCCGATACAAATTGTGCGACCTATTGTAAAGTGTGACATTTTATTTGAAAAGTGTGACATTTTTTGGAGTTTTTCCAGAAAGTGCGGCTTTTTTCCAACAAGTTAAATTTTTTGTCTAAAAATTATTTTTTTTGTAAAAGTGCAACTATTAAAAATAATATGTAATATTAAATCGATAAACACAGCAAATTTTGATTCAATGTTTAAAATATTTCAATTTTGTTTTAATACATTTCATATGTAACACTTTCATTTCCTTCCTATTTAGTTTTATTCATAACACAAGTGTTTGCTCTTTTACCTGTCTCAAATATCTACAATAAAAATGCAAATAAGCTTAAATATTCCTGGATCAGTATTCCAATTTTTTATTCTTCAATTATAATGATTTTGAATGTCGCTGAATTTTGTATTGTTTTAAAGTACATCTTTCAAACTGGCTTTAGTTTTCATGCATCAGGTAATTAAAAAAAACCTGAATTAAAATTATCTGAATTATTAATTATCTTTTTTAAGGAACAATTGAACTGTTTTTTGTGTGTCTTCTGGAGCATGTATATTTTTGGCGCCTGGCTACCAAATGGCCTTGGCTTATGTCGCAATGGCGACAAGCGGAGCAATTATTTTTAAAGTCTCCCTATCAATTGTATGCAAAATTCAACATGAAATTAAATATATATTTTTGGTATTCTTTAATTATGTTAGGGAGTTTAGGTATGTGGTCGCTAATCTATTTTTAAAAGAATTTTAATTTAACTCTTTTATTTTAATTTAGTTGAACATTCTATATTGGTATATAATTCTTTTCATAAAAGTGAACTAGAACGTGTTCAATGTAACTTGAATATCAGTTTTTGGCAGGGTTTGTACGCTCGTGAAAGGCCACATTTACAAAATGTTGTACCATTTCATTATGGTCTCTTACCTATTTTGGAGGTATGTTGGAATATTTTTTTTAATAAAAGATGCAAAATTTATGTTTTTTTTTTATTTTAGTGGATAAATTTAACTTTGGCTTATCCTCGCTCTTTTACGGATACTTTTATTATCATAATTAGCATTGGCTTAACCACCAGATTTCGTCAAATCTATTTGCGTATACAGAGCGTCAGAGGAAAGGTGAGATGGAAATTTGTTTAATTTATAAGAAAAACTGAATTTTTTTAGTGCCAGAAAGAGTTTTTAAAATGTCGAAATCAAATTTTGTGCATAAAGTGTGGTTCTTGTGTAAAAAGCAGTATTCGAAAACAAACAGAACATCAATCATTAAGCATACGGCTCACATATCCGGAAACGATATTTTTGTTTTAAGTGTTTGTTTATTAATACACAATCCTTAATACCATTCATAACTAGTTTCAAGAAAGTAACGAACATTATATGTGGCAGTTTCAGTTAAAAAGGATCTATGGATGAAAAATCGATTTTTTACTTTGTTGGTGATTCTTAAAATAGACAATACTTATGACAATAAAGCTTGCCATAAGTTAGTTTTAAAATACACCTTTGATAAGAAAAGAAAAATGAAAGAACCCAATGTAACAAAATTTTTTGTAATTGATCTAATTTACTTGAAACTCGCCTTCCGGGGGTTTTCGGGACCGACGATTACGAATCTGGTATTAGATTCTGAAAATTCAAAATCCAATATGGCGGACTTTTTGTAAAGTTAACAGGTCGATTTTTTAAACTAGCTAGCCGGAGGTTTTGGGATTTACTTGAAACTCGTTACTTAAAGGTTGTTTGGGTCGCTGATTACTAATCTGATATTGACTTTAGATTATAACCAGCTACCCCGAAAAACCATGAGTGACGAGTTTCAAACAAATTCAATAATATTACAAAAAATAGACCGCCATATTGGATCCTTCATTTTGAATTTTCAAAATCTAATATTCGTAGTCAGCGACCCTGAAAATCCTTTAGTGACGAGTTTCATGCGATTCTAGTAATGGTACGAAAAATAGTCCGCCATATTGGATACGCCATATTGAATTTTCAAAATCTAATACCAGATTCGTAATCTTCAACTTAAAAAGCCCCGGATGATAAGTTTGAAGCCATAAAATTGTTTAGGTGTATCTTTAAACTTACAAAAAATATTCAACCATATTGGAACCGCCATTTTGAATTTTCAAAATCTAATACCAGATTATTAATCTTCGATCCCAAAAACAACCAGGTAACGAGTTTCAAGTCATAAAAACATTCAGGTGTATCAAAATCCACTTGTTTTAAACAAAGTCAATAACATTACAAAAAATATTCAACCATATTGGATCCGCCATTTTGAATTTTTAAAATCCAATACCAGATTAGTACTCAGCGACCCCCAAAACCCCCTTTTAACGGGTTTTGAGCTATAAAAGCGTTCAGGCGTTTCAAAATTAACGTGTTAACTTTAAAATCGTTTTTCTCCAAAACTAATTTTTTTGCCCATAGGTCCCTTTTAACTGAAACTGCCACATATAGTGTTCCGTTCATCGTAATAAAACAAAACAATTGTAGTTGTTCTGTACTTATATATATAAAAATGTATACGTTATATATAAATGTTCTAAAATGTTTCTTTTTTACGATGATAATTGAATAAGCCGACAAAAATTTTTAGCAACGATCACAGCACGAATAGCTGGTGTGTGTATTGTGTACATGTTTTGTTTGTACACAATTTTTTTTTGCACGCTTGTTTTTTTTCGTGTATGTATTTTGTTTCTGTAAAAAATTCTTTACCAGCCAAAAGTGCGCTAAGCACAACTGAAACGAACAAACTTAAATTTTCTGAATCAAACACAACAAAGTTTGTATGTAGTTGAAAGAAAAAATACAGAACAGAACGCATTAAAATGTTCTCATCTTTATGTTGAGTTGGATAAGTACAGTATCATTTTTGTGTTCGAAGATCACAAACAGAGAAACTTTTTTTTTTAATAATTTACTACACAAACACTATAAGCGTTTGGGCTTTCCACACACCTACCGAACCGAACACTAAAGAACAGTATATCATGTTTATGAACACTGGTAAAAAGTATGGCGACATAAAATACAATAGAGGTGAAAATCCTTGAACCTGACCGAAGGACGGCTAAGAAGAGCAGCTTTAGTTAGCGAAGCCGGTATTTGTTATGCCATAGAGAAGAAAATTGTTGCGCCCAAAAACGTTATCGTTATAAATTAAAAAATTAAATAATCCCCCAAAATATATTTTGAGGCTTAATTTAATTATTTCATATGAAATAATCAACAATTAAAAAAACTAAATAATACCCCAAAAATATGAAATACCCCCAAAAATCGTTGTTGTTATTCTCTGTACTTCTTTTTGTGGTGTTATTTCATATCTTTTTGGTGGTTATTTTTGCTGATGAAAGGAAGAATACATGCGAATCTACTTTATTTCTTATTAATTTCTTTCAGGCAATGCCCTCAATATTTTGGACTGAAACCCGAGAACATTATTTGGTTTTGAAAAGACTTATGCATCTTATCAATAACGAAATATCGCCATTAATCTTATTGGCATTGGCCAATAATATGTATTTTATATGCTTTCAATTGTTTAACAGTTTCAAGTTAGTTATGGAACTTCTAAAATAATTTTTATTTTGAAATAATTATTCTCTCTGTCTCTTATGATTCAGCAATATAGGTGTCGATAATGTGGCTGAAATGGGTTTTTGGTATTCTTTGATTTTTAATATAATTCGTACCGGTTTAACTCTCTACCTGGCAACATCAGTTGACGTGTATACCAGAAAAATTATTTCCTGTTTGCGTGATATTCCCTCGAAATCGTGGTGTGTGGAGGTTTGTCATTTTGATTAATTTATTCTTACTGTGTCGGTACGTCCGTCCAACTGTCTGTCTGTTTGTTTTGACTTTTTATGATGAATTTTATCGGATTTTTTATGGTTTTTACCAGTAACACAATTTATTCTTGTTATTTGTCTCTTTTTTGTTGTTGTTGTTTTTATTGGTTTTATTTTATTTATTTTCGTTTTAACGATTGTCTCTTTGGGTGTTTCGTCCTTGGATTGATTGTTTAATGTTTCATCACCATCATCATCGTCGTCTTTATCATTTATTGACTGATAGACTCAACGTTTTAGTGAACAGCTTTCGGTTGATTTAACGGCTTTTACTGGCGGTGGCTTCTTCTTTATGACTCGTAAACTTATATTGGCGGTAAATACAGATATAAATGAAATACTTTTTTTTAGTCTTGTTTTTATTTCAATTAAATTGTTCAACAGAGTAGGGGAAAATGCAATGTCAAATTTAGAAAACTGTTTTCAATGTAAATGTAAAAAATAATACTTAAATACATTTTTCCAACAAATTTTTATTTAATTTTTATTAACGTTGTATTTTTCTTTATTTCAATGTTTTACAATTAAATAAACTTTAAACCAGTCTAAAAACATAATAAATTTTTGTATTGCAGATGGCCGGCACCATTGTCACCTACGAATTAATGGTTTCTGATGTCATAAATCAGGGCTCTATTAAACAAATCACCGATTATTGTTCCCATTATTATGATGAGCCAAGTGAAAATGTTGAACAATATTCCTAAATGAAAAAACAATAATCAAGGCGAATTAATACAAGGTGGTCTTATTTTGAAAACGTTTTTCAACACTGTAAAATATTTTAACGTTGTGTCAAAAATTCAATTTGTTTTCAATTTTAAATTGTGTGTTTTGAAATGTAATAACTTAAAAAAGATTTAAATTTCATAATTTTAAGCGGAAATTATTGAATTTAGTAAAGATTCCCCAGAACCACTAGAACGGTTTACCATTTTGACACAAGGTTAGTTATCAGCTGTTGCTTACGTAGTAAGATAAGTTCACCTGGTGTAAATTCGCTTTGACAATAATGTAATACATAATTAAATCGATTGTTATTGATAATAAAGTTAGAAAAAACAATTACAATAAATATGGAATTTTTATTGATTTGATGTTATTATGTTTGGAACAGTAAAATACAATTATGACTAGGGATGAGATTTTCATGCACTAAAAAATCGAAAATATGCGCACAAAATATGCATTAAGAAAATAGAAAATATGCACTTAAAACTTGACCAAAAAAGCGTTTGTTTTTTTTATTTTGTTCAAAACAAAACAAAATAAAAAATTCTATTGTTGTTTTTATTTTATTGTTATTCAAAGGTATAATATTTTTTAAAACTTAATTTAAATAACACCATAATTTAAATTTTTGTTTGCATAATAAATAAATACTTTTTTATATTATCAAAAGTAAGCCTTTGTCTGTTAAAATGCTTTTATACATGGAAAATGATCTCTCAACGACAACCGAAGATGAGGCGTACTTGAAGGATGCCAATTTATTTGGAGAATATAAATTTTCTAATTCAGATCCTACATTTGATTCCAGAGTTGAAATTTGTTTTATTTTTTGAAATCCTATATTTTTTTGCAACACGTTTTGGATTTTTTTAATTTGTCGGGCTATTTTTCTATTTTAATTCGAGTTGACTATTAAGTGAACTAAATCCTTCCAATTTACTTATTGTTTCACCAATATATCCGAAGTTGGAAAATACAAATGCTAATTGACTTTTGAAGTTATTTAAATTTAATATTTCTTTTACTTTTTTTTATTGCATAAGCATCGGTAGCAACAAGTTCTTAAATAACATTCTTAAATTGCTCAAATTTTTTTGAAAAGAATTCTGAAGCGTCTATCCAGGTTCCCATCCTTGTTAATACTGGCTGCGGTGGTGACGGTACCAAGATATACATTTTATTTAAATTTGCAACTCGTGAAGGAGCCTTTAAAAATATTTTTCCCGTATGAAACTAATAAATCAATATTACAGAATTGGCTTCTAATTTCCTCTGCAACACGGTGTAACCCATGTGCCAAGCAAGCACATTTAACAGTTTTGGATAAATTGTTTTAGGACAATTGGCAGCCTTAACCATGTAAGGTGCTGCATCGGTTGAAGAATCTTTTGTCGAAATATTGTATTTTAAGCAGAGCTCAAAAATTTATTAATTGATTTAAAACAAAAAATTGTTTGAAGATTTTTTTTTATACAATTTGGAAATTTTTTGAAGCACTTTTTATACCCACACCACAATAGTGGAAAGGGTATTATGCATTTGTGTTGATGTGTGTAACGCCTTAAAATATTGGTTTTTAATCCAAATTTGGATATTTTAATATATTAATATAGTTAATTGAATTTAATTTTTATGAAAAAAGGAATTTTACAACATGAAATGAATTTAAATTTATTGATTAGTTTTCATTCTTGTCTGAACTGAACTGGGTTTTCAAAGACATGTTGCCCTGACGCTTTGATTGTAGCCACACAATCTTGTTTTACACTCCCTCCACTGACGACGGCTGGCAGTCAATAGTCAAACATCGAATATAAGTTATAACCTTAAGCGAACACCAGGTCCTGGCCAGGCATTTTTGACTTTTTCCAATTTTTTTTAAAATAATTATTAAATATATTAGAACGAAACTTTATGTTTTCCTCAATTAAAGTGTTTTTTACAAGAAAATGAGAAAAAGTGTAAATATAAAAACCGTGGGCGTGGCAATTGGCCAAATAAAAATTTTGTGTAATTGTATCCACCAGGGCCTGGCCAGGCCTTGACATATTAAATATGTACTGCAGTAAATAAAATCAAAATTAAACGTTTTAAAAAGCATACGCAACACAAAAGAATTCTTATTTACTGTTTTTTCGAAGAACTATTCTATTTCCCAACAAAATGTTCCTGCTACACAGTGGTCCCAATGACAAATTTAGAGCAAAAAAACTCATAACTCTTTTATAAGTACATATAAGGATAAAAATTTGTACGAAAAAATGACTTGGTATGGCAAGATCTTGCGCCAAAAATTTATGGATTCGGTTGCGTTGGTGTGGCGCTTTCCATATCAAATTAACTGACATAAAACCTACAAAATCATTTCATAATACAAGGGAACAAGGATATTGTTGATTAAGAACTGAATGTTGTTTTTAAGGTTATTTGGGACGCTGAATCCAAATCTGCACTTAGTTTTTCTATCAGCTCGACTTTTCGAGATATACTGTTATGGCCAAAATTAAGGCACTTCCGCTACATATATTGGAATAACTTGAAAATGGGTCACAAACAAATTTCAATTTTGTTCCGCTGTGTAATCAGTGATACTACTTTATGTAGATTTGTGTTTTTTTTATATAGTTAAAATGTTTAAAACGTTTTAAATATTCCAAAAATGGTCGTCCGGGTACTGATGGTCCTTCCGCCAAATCTTATTCCAAAAAACTTGACGAGGCTTTACTGGGAAATAGTCTTTTATCATCCAACCAATACTTTAAGATTGTCTCGAAAACATTCTTTGTTCTGTGTGCATGCATCCACTTCTTCGATAGTTTTCTAAAAAAATTTTGAGCTGAGTGCTTTACTTCATGCTTATGGTCATCATCTTCATCATTTTCTATACCACTTTTCATGAAAATATAATGTATGACAGCGTTATTGGTTTTTCTTCTGGTCTTTTTCAGAGTACCAAACATTGAACAAATCCCTTTTAGTGGTAGACATTGCAACCTAAAGATACGATAGAAAGTCTTTAGGCAAAAATGGGCAGCTAATTTCTTAAACATTTAACAATGCACATGTTAAAGATGATGAAAACACAAAAATAGCAGCGACAGCTGGTAAAAGTCACATTTAAAACTCTATCACAATTTACAACACATATTAGGTTCTACAGTTAATGAATATATTTTAACTTGCATACATATTTTTCCAAACGGAAGGCTAAATCAGCGGAACATTTCAAATTTAAAAAATATAGACCTCTATTGTATAAATAAAACCAATAAATATTACAGAAAACGTTTTCACTTTATTTTATAAGCTCTCGAAACCACATACAGTTATCAACTAATCTGTAATTAAAAATTAACTTAGCAATTACTGATGTTTAAATCAATACAGAAAAAAATAAAAATTGATTTCAATTAAAAAATTTGTGATATTAATTAAAAAATTAATTAAATTTGCACCAGTAAACAAATTAATAGTATCAATTAAACCAGTAAATAGTATTAATTAAAGGTTTAATTCACTTGATTAAACGTTTAATTCACTTGATTAAATTTTTAATTAAAACTGGTTATATTTTTAATTAATGCTTTAATTGGTGAACAATTTTGAATAATTTTTTCTGTGAATGCAGCAGTGATAATATTGCAAATATTCCAAAAAAATGTATACCGTTGTGTAAGGTGGGGTCATTGAAAAATCAACAAAATTTTTTACTCTGGCACCATTCGAAAAAACGAATTTTTTCGCTCTAAATTTATCATTGGGACCACTGTGTGCTATAGCCATAAAACTCCATACATATAAAAGTAGTCCCAGCCAGGCCCAGGGGTTCGTTAGTGTAAGTTTTTCTATAGCCACAAAAAGCTCCATATAAAATACAATGAGTCCCAGTCAGGCCCTGGGGTTCGTTTGCATAAAATCATTTTGGTGTTTGCTTAAGGGTTAATAGTGTTGGTCCTTGTTACAATTAAAGTCTATGTACCAAATTTCATCAAATTATCTCCAAATATAAGACCTCTACTTTGCGCACAAGGTTTACATGAACGACTAGCCAGCTAGCATGTCGGGCGAATTGACAGACATCTTTCGATCAACTAAAAAAGCGATTCTGAGTCGATCGAATTACTAAAAGCTGTTGCCCACATCACCACAAACGCATAATACCCCTACCACTATGAAGGTGTTGGTATAATAAATATTTAATTAACACTTTTTCAACACTACCTTTCTTTTTAAGGGTTAATTCTAACTGTTAAAGGTTTTATTTTAGATTTATATCTCTCTAAATTTGCTTGTTGTTTGTATCATGCTGTTCTTTTAAACATGTCATGCATGCAACAACGTATATTGTGGCCCTTCAGTTTGTTTAAAATATAAATGAACATTACATGTCGTTTAAAAAATCTCACAAAAAATATAATGAAATTGGACTGAAGAACTAAAGAACACTATTCTCAATTTAACTTCTAGCAAGAAACACTTCATTCTCTAATAGAAAAATTCCTTGTAACTTTTTTAGGTTTTTTTTTTTATTTACACTTGTGTGTTAAACTTGTGCATGAAAAAAACCCAAAACAATTTTAAGATATTAAACAAACGTTTATTTAGTTTAACAAATTCTCTGCCAAAAGACGGAAAAATCTGTTTAACACGTAGCGAGAAGATACCAACAACACAATGTCTCCGACAGCTGTAACAGCAGTAGTTGAAACTAATACTTTTGTTACAACTTCAACAACTACTACATCTCCAACTAATGCTGATGCTGTTTTAATGACTGCCTCGGATCCTGCAACAACTTCTGCAGAACGTTTAACACAACGACAGATGCTGCAAGTTAAAGTGCAGTCAAGTGTTGAGAATAAAAGTGTTAAAAATACTTTACATCATGCTTTGGGACCATGTAAGTGATAAAGTCATTTATACATTTACACACATGCATACTTGCACTAAGTGATACGTGCAGTGAGTACATAAATGAAAAAATACCACAGTTGTGGTGAAATAATTACTATCATTAGTGTATTTGAATATTTATTACCCATAAAGGGTTTTTACACGCGTATATATTTGTAATTCTCGGAAAAATTATTTCGCAGAATTTTAGAAATTTAATAATACAATTTTATGAATTTAATAATTAAATTTTATTTAGTATTGTGGTTGTTTGGTTGAACTATTTATAGTTTTTAATCCAAATTTTTTATATTTTTAATTAGGCTTAAGTTCATTAAATTTAAATTTCATTTAATTATTTTTATGAAGAAAGGAATTTTACAACATGAAAATTAATTAAAATTGTTATTGATAATCTTTCATTCTTGACCGTGGCCGGCCTAATTAAAAATATTAAAAATTTGGATTAAATTTTATATTGAATTTAATTTATTGTACCGTATAAATTAAAAAAAAGAAACTTTGATTTAAAAACTAAAGCTTTGTTCACAATCAGAGAAACAATTTCGTCTTTTCTTCTATCTTTTTTCTTCATAAAGTATTTCATATATTTTCCTTTCATTTTTAGAACAAAAATGTAACTAAAATTTTTTTAAAAATGTAACTAAAGTTGAGTCAACTAGAACTACAGCAACAATTTGTATGAAATTGTTTCTGACGTTTAAAATAATTTTATCTAGTTTTGAATGAAAATTTCAACAAAATGTTGTAAAAAATAATTATAAATGCATTATATTGTTGTAGCTAAATATTGCAAACGGTTTCTTAATGCAAAATGTATGTAATTGCTAAAGAAATTGTTGCTCTATTATGAACACCAAGTGAAAATGTTTTTTTGATTGTGAACGAAGCTTAAATTGTATTCATTTATTGGTCTTAAATGAAAAAATTAAATGACATTTAATCAGTGTTGCGAAAACTTATTGAGGAAAAAATACTAGATTTTGTTAAAAAAAATGCTTAAAAAATGCTAAAAAATATAGAAAGATATTCATTAAAGTAAGGGCCAATAAATTTTTTATAATATGCTGCACTTTGTCCTTCAGCTTCTGCGACGAGCTGTCGAATTGCCTTTAACAAAGGTTTGTCAGATGATCAACTGGTGCAACCTGACTGCACTCTATCTGCTGAACTTTGTAACAAACTCTTTTAAAAGAGATAGGATTGTTTTCAGTTATGAACGTAGCATTTTTGTGCTTTCTTGTTTCTGCGTGCTGTTCCAGTCCACAATTTTTATTGCAAAAGGTTTTTTCTAAAGCCTGCAGTACACGGAATGTAAAAAGCCACATGCGCATGTGGTTCTGACGTAATTTTGACGTCACTACAAAGCCACAATAGCAAGTTCGTGATGTGTGATGACGACAAAATTACGTCAGAACCACATACGAATGTGGCTTCTTACATTCCGTGTACTATAGGCATAAATATCTGTTTCCTTCACCCATTTTTTAACTTTACACAGAAAGAAAAACAGTAGTCGTACTTAAAAATTTAAGTGCGAATAACACTTAATTTCTTAAAAAAGGTATATAATTCTTAAACCCAGTAAAAAAAATGATTGAACTCTTCGTTAGTAGTGCCACTCTGAGAGTAAAATAAAAAAGTGAGCGTTTTAATCTCATATAACTAATTTTCGAGAAAATTGTTTTGATACGGCAGTTACGTACCATTTAAAGGAACTTGCTCTGGCTGTACGTTATTTGCTGGTAATTACAACAAGTATTTCCTGTGCTGAAATTATGAACTCCACAAAAACTCGTCTTCAAAGTAGAATGCATTACAAACTTCTAGACGCGTTATTACGAGGCTTAAATTATATGAATGTGAATAGTAAATGTTGCACTTCTTCATGGAATAAATGCAATTCTCTCACAATGTATGCCAAAAATGAAGACAAATAGATAACTGCAACTTATATACAAATGTATATCCAATATTTGTTTAATAATAACTGCAAAAATTCTTTTTTTTGTTGCTTTAAGTAGACTACTATAAACTATATTAAAGTAAACATTGTACCTCTTTTGTGTTCACTTACTATTTTTACTGTGTTCTAAATAAATACATATTAAACAAAACATATATTATGGCGACTTTTTTTAAATTTTTGGCGTATTTTAGCGATACTGAACAAATTTATTTTTTAGAATTTATAAAAAATATTTTTAATAATTCTAAAAATATGTATTTTATTGTCAAAAACTGAAAAACAAAGGCTTTGGCGATTTTGGCGATTTTTGACATTTAATTTTGCGAAAAAGGTCAAAATCAATCTGACAACCCTGTTAGTCTCATCGCTCAGCATTGCATTCTTTATGCGTGCATACGCTTAAGTTTGTCAAAGTTTGTTGTAGAAACTACAACAACACCACACAAGTAGGTAAACAACCAGCGTTGCCAGAATTAGGATTTTATTTTATTTTTGAAGATTTTTTGAACAAAATAAGATTTGAAGATTGTTTTCTCAAAATAAGATTTTTTATTTTTAGAAAATAAAGGTTTTTAACTTTAAGTTTGTACAACATAAATAATTTTTTTACAGTTCTTAAACAGTAAATTTTTAAAACATTGAGGTTTTATATCAGCTTGTTGGCTATTGGGATTGCTCACTTTTGTTCCCATTGTTTAGCATACACAAAAATGCGGTTGTTCAAAAATTACCCTACGTAACAATTTTATGACGAAATGAATTTGACACCTAATCTTTGTGTAAAATTTTCCGATGAATCGAATATGAAATCAGAATTGTCAAAAGTAGAACAGTTTTTGAGATATTTTAAAATAACTGTTATTTGTGTTTTTAAAAAAGATGTTTTCTTGCAATATCTTTTAAAAAGTAAAATAAAAAGCAAAAGTTCCTTCTTAGTTTATAATTTTAGTTAAACATGTACTTCAAATTTCTAAAGTAGAAAACATGACGGGCATGGTGCTGGTGTTTTATAAATGAAATTCCGTAAGGTGTAAAACGGGTAAGTCAATCAATCATAATAATATTCTTTTTCTGTCTCTGGGATAAGTGTTTTAGGTTAGAACCAATCTAATACCACTTTCGTTTTATTTCAAGTACGAATTCGGGATTAAACCAACTTTTGTATACTGGAACTAAGCGCAGTTTGAGATTAATTCAATCTTAGTTTTGCCTTAATCTCATTTTCGGATTATTTCAAGTACGAATTCGGGATTAAATATGGATAAGTTAAGGATTTTGCATTTGAATTAATTTTTCTGTAATTGATTTAAGAAAATCGAAACTT
Source organism: Pollenia griseotomentosa (assembly GCA_963931875.1). NCBI lineage: Eukaryota > Metazoa > Arthropoda > Insecta > Diptera > Polleniidae > Pollenia > Pollenia griseotomentosa. Next base: position 167,409,654 of record OZ007562.1, on the reverse strand, counting down.
ACCGTATTATTGATACAGCTTCGGATTGTATTAAGTACGGATGGATTGATTTTTCTTTTCAGTGTACATATTGGTGTGAAACTTGGACACTGGGGCAAGCAGACGCGGACTCTCTTGATATCGCTGAGAGAAAATTCCTAACACAGATCCCGGGACCAATTAAAATAACAATAAATCTTTACAGGATAAGAACGAATGATGAGTGCTTCAGACAGCACTAACTGAATCATCCCTCTCATCCCAATAAGATCACAAATAATTAAATGGGCTGATCATGTGGAACGTATACAAACTTCACCATCAAGAGAATTTGTTTTGGAAAACCAGAATTAGAGACTAATTAACCAAGACTGGAAAAATGTTGCGATAGATAGACAAAAATGGAAATGTTTTGTTTGGAAGGCCAAGGCTAAAGCTACGGTCACACTTATTAAATATTTGATCAAATAAGCGTAACCCCTACTTTTGTTAATAGTTAGTGAGATTTAAAATGGTCTTAATATTACAAAATAAACTAATTATACTACTAGACATAGCAAAAAACAGTTTTTTGTAAGATGTGGTATTTTAATCAAAATAAATATTGATATTAAGCGAAATGATTTTTTAGTTTGGTTGTTGGTCCCGTTTTTTTCGTCAAATATTTGATAAGTCTGACCGTAGCTTAAGCTTTAGCTATAGTGCCAAGAATCTTAGACCTTATAAAGTAGCGGGTTTTCCAATAGGTACTTGACAACTTTGAATTTAAAATGTGAACGCACTATTCCACTGATCATCTAACTCTTACTTTACTTTTTTTCAGTAAACTCAACATTTTCATCATGGTTAAGTACACGAACGAACAACGTATGCAAATTATAAATATGAACTACCGAAATTCGGAGTCGGTGACCGCAACTTTAAGTGCGTTAACTCCAATTTTCGGTCGTTATTCTCACTCTGGTAGAGAAGCAATAATAAGTTTAGTGCAAAAATTTGAGTATACACATTCATTGTGAGATGCTGCCGTGCCAGTTAGACTACGGGTTGGTCGAAGTGACGAAAATATCGCTGCCGTTCAGGCGTCCGTAGCAAAGATCTTCGGGTTAAGATCTTAATTTACACCCATACAAGATCAAGCTGACTCAAGAATTGAAGCCGATGGACCATTTGACGCGACGTACGTTCTCCGATTGGGAAAGAAAGAGCCAAGATGATGAATTTCATCGCAAAATCATCTTCAGTGACGAAGCTAATTTTTGGCTCAATGGGTTCGTCAATAAGCAAAATATGCGTTATTGGTTTGGTGAAAATCCACATGTGCTTCATGAATCATCACAAAAAATAACTGTTTGGTGTGGTTTGCATACCGGCGGCATCATTGGGCCATATTTTTTTTCATCGACAATAACGATCGTCACGTTACTGTGAATGGCGATCGTTATCTCTACATGATAACCGATTATGTTTGGCCCGAATTGGAAATCACGGACTTGGACGACATGTGGTTTCAACAGGCCGGTGCCACAAGCCACACAGCACACGTAACAATCGATTTATTGAACAGTTAGTTTGGTGAGCGTGACCTTATCTTTGGGGCTACGTCAAATCACTGGTCTCTTTCAACAATCCGACGACGTTGAAAGAACTCAGAGCCAACATTAAACGCGAAATAGCGGCCGTTACAGCCGAAATGTGTGACCGAGTCATCGAAAATTGGGTCCAACGAATCGACAGCTGCCGACGTGCCCGCGGGGGTCATATTAACGAAGTCCATTCATAAATGTTTTGATTGTATTGCAAGTCCATCATAGAGTTTTGGATATATCTCAAATCGTTTGCTTTTTATTTTAAAAAAAAGTTGTCAAGTCCTTATTGGAAAACCCGTTATATATATTCTGGGAAGTTGGTTTAACAATGTCGGTCTGACCGTCTGTCTGTTGAAGTGGATTTTCCAAACATCCCAGATATAATGGAGACAATGTTCGGAATGATTTGCTATTGGTCCACAAATGGGTGAGATATTAGCAAAATCACGACTGCCTCTTATTTTATCAATAAATCCTATTTTATCAATACATCTGGAGAATGCCAAAAGCCAAAGTTTTCAAATTAGATAAAATCATCTTGGTTATCAAAATGTGGGCGGGATTCGAGAAGTGGGCGTGGTACAAACTTGATTTAGAACGGTTTTTATATAACATTCTCTTCTGATCACACCATCGTGACTGGTATTTAAGATTCGACATAGCGAAATATTGACATCCTTAAAAAACGAAATTTTTTTTCCAAATTTACTTAGGAAAACATTTACTTTTTTACATCAATTTTAAATTGTAGGTATTGCGCTATTTGTTTAACCATGGCTGTTAACTTGTTTGCTTTAAATTTATAAACTATTACTTGATGTTAAGGTACATTATATTCACTGGAATTCGAAAATGGAAAACCCCATTAAATTTTTTATAGAATTTTTTTTTATAAATTTAATTTAAACAATTCAGACCAGTGGTGGCCAACATAAGAACAGCCGTACCTAAACAAGAGCGTAAAGCGTTTTTTAGCTGTCAATAATTCTCATGCTTTTACAATTTGTATGTAGCATATCGAAACGGCGTGGCGGCAACGCTTTGCAATTGGAAACCCTGTTTTTGACAGCGAATCTAATAGTGAAGTTGGCCGATTTTGCTAATAAACAATGGCAATTTAGCTATTTTAAGGTCAATCTAGCGGTCTTATCTCCATTTCTAATATATATTATGTGGGTGTTTTTAAACAAAAAAGTAAACACTACTGTTCGTGACACAATGTGGACGCTGTTGTTTAGGCATGGCATATGAGCTAAGCGGAAGAAAACGTTCCGCTGGTTTAGGTATAGTAGGTCCACGAACTACAGAAATAGTCTAAATTTAAAATTCTTTGGAAAGATTTTTTTAATCTTCGTAAAGAATGCCACGCTAGTCTACTTTTTGGAAGGTATCGTGTAGTGATATTCAAGATTTTTGTAATCGATTTGAAAACTTTGACTGTTGGCGTCCTCAATATATACAGATATCTATATGACCTTCGTATGGGTGGTGCCACGCCTACTTATCTAATACCGCCCACTTTTTTTTATCAGATGTTGTTTATAAATACCCAAGCTTTTTTCACAAGATTTGGATAAACAAAATTTACTTTGCCTTCTTCAATCCTGCCCACTTCTAAGCCGCTTGTAGAAAATATGGACAATTTTACTTTTACCGTAATCCATAAAGGGAGGAGACGCATCCAACAAATCAGAGCTCATGAAAATCGGTAGCCCCGTTTAAGTGGTGTAGCTAACACGACTCTCATTTGATTTTTTGGGAATGTTTTTTTTGCGAAATTGTGAAAATTTAAAAATTTGTAATATGTATCTTTTCCGATATTCGTGGCGATGACAAGCCCAACAAATTAAAAATCTTCATAAATTTAATTCCAATTTGAAGTCTTAACCATTTTTGGGGATTGCCCCGCTGGTAGTGGGCTAGTCTTTCAGCGCCAGGGTTACGGGCTCGATTCCTTCTCTGGTTTCTTTCCTGCAGACAAGCGTAGAGCTTCGCGGGGATTAGCTTAGGGAATTTTAGAGAATTAAAAAAAAAAAAAAAATAAAAACTCTGAAAACTTCTGCGAAATTTAACTCAAACTTGTTAAGAAATTACACGAAATATTAATATGGAAAAATTTTTTTTTTGCAAGAATTTCCAAATTTTTAATATCTATTCTCCTATTCAGTGCGAGATCTAACCGTTTAAAGCCGTTCTTGAGCTATAAATGACTTGTTTTATGTATGAATATAGAAGATATATGTAGTTTTAGGATAATTTTATAAAATTAGTAAATTTTTTCCACTTTTTTTTTTATAAAAAACACAAAAAGTTTCCAATTTAAAAAAAAAAAAATATTTTCCATTATAGCAGTCTGAATAATTCCGAAACCAAGGCGAATTCATTTTTCAGGTGGCGTTGAAAGCACAGCTGTGCTACTTTTTTTTCTTAATTAGAGAGAGAAATGTCAAAAGTTCCTTGTGTTTTGACATATGGATCAACGAAAGCAACAAACAAATATATTGTTGTGTTTTTGGTGTTGATACTTGTTGTTGTATCGACACCACCGTTTAAATGAATTCGCCTTGTCCGAAACCGTTGGGAATATATAGCAAGTATAACTTTGTTCACACGGACAGAAATATTTGAGTCTTGATCCAACATGTTTCGCCATACAAAATTTCGAGAGCGAACAATATTGTTTCATTTTAAAACGTTATTGCGAAACATGAAGAATGTACTATCATCTCCAATTTTGATAACAAATTATCGCTAGATTATCAGAACTAGCAATCAAAAGAAAATCAAACCAAATAAAAATTCATGTTAAATTAAATAAAATAATATTTATATTAATAAATTTATGAAATAATATATTTTTAATTTTTTTTTAATATTTGTTATCTATTTTAAATATAATAACACTAACAACAAAAACACAAAAAAAAAAAATAAAAATTTTAAACGAAACCAAAATTTATCGTTTGAACAGCATGCTTGGCAATCTAGTTTCAGAGAGCGAAACAAGTGCTTCATATCCTCGTATCAAGATGGCGTACGAGCGCTATATTCGGCTATGCCGAACTTTATATACTTTACCATGCATGGTCATTAGATCAAATTACCGCTTTTTCTGTGCAAAAGTGATATGAATCAAATTGCCGTTTTACTTTTGTTTTTGTTGTAGGTTTGTGTTGTTAATTAGAAGTACTTTAGAACAAAGACGAGTGATTTTTGTTTGCGCTAAATACATAGTGCCGTTACACATCTGTGCGTCAAAGTTAATCGATATAATTTTTTCTGCAAATGTTCAGTATTTCTTGGTCAACTTCAAGTGCGTGTTTCTCGAATTTTATTGGCAATAATTTATTAGTGTAAACTGGAAAGTAAAGAGGCAAGTAAGTATGCGTGTTTAATTCGAACTGCTTTATATTTATGTCGCTATACTTGAAAACAACTCATTAGCCTTAATAATCTTAAAACAGTTCAATTTATCACAAACTTCAACTTTCTGTTAGCATTGAGAAATGTTGACCTCATTTGACCTCTTTCAAGTTGAAAAAATAGATTAAATAATAATTTATGAATTATTGTCAATTTATTTCAAATTGTGATTTTTTGCGCTTTAGGAGTTATGACTCCTTTTCTTAGTTAACCTTTGTATAACAAAAACGATATTTTTTAAATGTGGGAAAAATAATATACAAAAAAAAAGAACATATTAATGCCGTTTGATGACAAAATTTAAGTTAAAACAATTTCGGATAGAATGGAGAAACATAAAACACAAATTACAATTACATACATTTTTTTTATAAATTTTTTTTAGCCCAAAATAAGAAAAATATTAAAGAAAGAATAATGTCTTCAAGGACAAAATTCCTGCGTGGCTTAATTCTGAAATAAATTTTGCGGCAAAATGTGTTTTAAAAAAGCCACTTCATCGCAAAATCAGAATTAAGAAAAGTAAAAGAATTCGCCGGAATTCAAATTCCGAAAGCTTAATTGAAAAAAAAAACTTGGAATATTTGTTTCTGTAAAAAACGTCTCAAAACGAATATATAAAAAAATTCGAATTTTGATCATTATTTAGAAAGTTATGAACAAAAAACTAAAAAAAAAAATTCCTCTAGTAATAAAAAAATTTGAAAATTTAACAGGAAGGCTCTTTCGAAGTGCTCTTAACAAATATGACAAATCAAAAATATATTTAAAAAATTTTTTTTAACCGTTGGCGTGGAATGCCCCATATACCCTTTCCACCTGTGGTGAAGGGTATAATATTAATATAACCGTGACAATTGTTTTCATGTTATTTAGAGTTTCTTGTAATAAAATTGGATAACCCCTTCCTAAGTTAGGATAAAATCGGTGGAACAGCCTCTTTGAAACCCCTTAATTTTGAAAAAATAATAAAAAAAAACACATAAAAAATATAGTTTTACTAATTTAAATTTTTTTTGTTGCATAGTGTAATTATTCGAATTTAAAAAATTTTTATTACAGAAGTCATATATCATATTGAGCTATAACCGCAAAAAAAGCTTAAGCGACAAAAATACAATTATACAGGAGAAGGTTTTTTTTATTTTATTTCATAAAAATTTTGTATGAAGGTTGCCGCTTGAGATTTTTTTTTTTTTTATTATTATTTATTTATTTATTCACAAATATTACGAAAAACTAGTCCCACGAAGCTAAATAGCTTGTCCGCAGGAGTAATAAATGTATATTGTACAATGGATATCCAATATAATAAATAAATTGTATGATAGGTATTAAGTTTTAATTCAAAAATTCATTTTTTGTGTATAAATACATACATATGTAGATAAAGATATAAAAAACATAATAAAAGAAAATGTAAATGTAAATGAAATATAAAAAAAAATAAAAAGTATAAAATATTTAAAAAAATAAAAAGTATGTATAAAATATATAAACAGAAATATATAGGTACAATGGCTTTCATAAAATTAAATTGTAAAATTGTTTTTGCTATAAAATCGTAACGGTACCTTATGTGACCATGATATTTTAAGGCGACCGTACACGACATGTTTTTGTCATCTGACATGTCAAATTTTCCACTGCAAAACACATACATGTCGTGTGTTACCTTTTTAACTTTGCTTCTGTAAAAGTCAGACGCAAAGTCATCTGACAAAATTTCAATTAGAGCGTGCTCTATTTTCTTCTGACAAACCATCTGACATCAGAAAGCTATGCCGGCAAAAAACCGGCAGCGGCGTCCACTATTGACGGAATCATTAGCCGGCTGAAGTTAATTTTTTACAATACCGAGATATGTTTGATCATCTTACCATTGAATAGAATTTATGTGAATATATATATAAAAACCGTTTTATTATAAAATCCTAAATTGGTATCTTTGAATTAAAAGAAAAAAATGTTAAGATGGCTGAACTATTTTACGGCGCAAATAAAACTTTTCATGGCGGCAGCAAGCTATTTTGAAACCGAGCACTACTTTGGTTTCTGCAATAACAATGCGAAAAAAACAGAGACAATGTCAGAAGCAAATTACATGTACGTTTGTGACCGAATATTATAAAGCTTATGTAAAACAGCGATTTTGACAGACATGCACAATTACATGTGACTTGAAAATTTGACATGTCAGATGACAAAAACATGTCGCCTATATGCGCCTTTAGGAGATGATGTAAGTGTTGCCATTTAAGTCATTTATTAAAAAGAAAACGAAAATTTTAAATAATGTCGCTTAAGCTTTTTTTTGCGGTAAGGGCTCAATATTTTAAAATAGAAAATTTCCTAAAAATATAATAAACTACGCTAAAAATTTTAATTAAATTAATATACCCGAAAGATGTGTTAAAATGTTAAAGGAAATTACCCAGTAAAATCTTCGCTTACTTTTTCAAAATGAATAGCTTCTTTAACTCATTATTAAGTAGATTTTTTCTATAACTACATCTGTAACAACTTCTAGAACTACTTTTTTCTGGATGTATGCAGGTAAAAAAAAAGACTTACTGCCTGTTTGTAGAACGCGAGCACAAAAGTGACTCGTTTAAATTACATTTAAAACAAAAACAAATTTTGAAATTTTGTTTTTGTTTTTAATGTAAGTTGAACGAGTCACTTTTGCGCTCGCGTTCTACAAACAGGCAGTTACTTTTAAATGCGTTCATTTTGGGACTTCCCATGTAAAATTCATTGCTTCTTTCAGTAGAATTGTAAGTAGTGCTCTTATGTTTTTCTGATTACTCAACACATTATTTTGTAGGCGAAGTTTTTACTGGGTATTTTTTAAGGTACTGATTAGAGTTGTCAACCGATTAAGAATAATTTGATTAATCGATCAAACAAAACCAAACTCTTGTTCGAATAATTTTAAAATGGCGTTTTTAGAATAACAAATAAATCGATTAATTAATGGCGATTAATCGAACAATTCTTTTATTAAAAAATAAATTAAATAAAAGCTTAGAATTTGATTTATTCTCATACGTTTTTAGTGATTTTATACAAAATGTGGTAAAGTTAAAAAATATTGTAGCCCTGACTGTAATTAATCGCAATGTTTATTAAGCAAAAATTCTGTTGAGTACTCATAGTATTTCAAAAATGTATTTTATGTTCTTATTGAACAAATCTTTGACAAAATATTGCATCAACTGTTTTCTTTTTAAATCAAACTTTAAAAAAATTTCAAGAAAGGGGGATTTTCAATTTTGGGTAAAAAACTTAGAAATAAACAAAAAGGTTAAAAAAAATAAATAATTGATTTATATATAACTATTTGCGTAAGTATCACAATATTACCATTGAAAACGATGAAGTGGAAGATAGTCCAACGACATCAAAAAATGTCGTACTTGGTCCAATAAAAAAAATACATAAAGAGAGGCAGCGGTTGCTCTATAGAAAAAATTGTATGCCAAAGTTTAGCTGAAGATGGCAGGTCTGCCAATGCCAAAGTAATATCGGATTATTATGGAATTAATTGTTTTACAATGCCTTTAAGTAATAAAACCATATGGAGTTAAGATGAAAAGTTTTACGTTTAAAAAAAAAGAAGAATTCATAGCAGATTTTAGTAAAAATAAAGAGGAAAATGGAAGATTTTCTATAGCTGTAAATGAGTGGACGAATGTAAAAATAATTTTTTTTATTCGTTGTTCTCATCGATTAATCGAATAATTTTATAGATTTAATCGTTTGATCGAACGAGCAAAAACAATTATTTGAATTATTCGAACAAAGTTGAAATGCGAATAATTGACAACTCTAGTACAGATGTTTTTAAGATTATAGTGGGTACTTACTATAATGATCTCATTTCTTACCCAGCAAAAACTTTAGTTACATTTTAACGATCACTACTACTCAACAGCTTCCTAAGAAAGAAAAGCCGAAGAAAAGTATTTATTTCACCACAATTAAGCCATTTTGTATTATGAACCGCTGAGACATTGTAATAACTGCTAAACAAATCTGTGACAATAAGGAACAAGTGCTCAAAGCCTTACAGTAGAAACACAATTGCACCGTATGAACGTAGTAGCGTACTACGTGGATACGTTTTCAAATAAAAGCGTATAATATTTTATACAAAGGCACACAATATATGGCGTAAACGTAAAAGCGTATCTACGTCGTACGTTTACTTATATCTAATTCTATATCGTACGCCGGCTACGATCGTACTGTCATAGAAAAAGAAAAATTTAAATTATAAAATTAAATTATTTTTGTGTTTTAAAATTGAATATTTGATAACAAAATAAAAGGAAAGAAAAATCCACAATAAATTTAATAAATTTAAAATGTTTTATTATTATTTTCAAAAGAAATAAAATACGTTTACGACGGCATTGTGGGTAAGTGAAGCGTAAAAATTTACGGCGTTACGTCCTACGTTCGTACGACTCAATTGTGTTTCTAGCATTAGTCGCATAGAATCCTTTGTACTTTATACGTCGCTTTTTTCTACTGACAATAACGTAAGAACGGAGAAGTGACACATCGAGACCAAGACAATTTTGTTTATCTTATTTAAGTTTTTTTATTTTCTTATTGACTACACTAAACAAAAAATTTTTATTTAACCAAATCACAGCGAATTCAACTATAGGTGGTGTCGAATCTTCAACAAACCAAAAACACAGAAACAACATTGGTTTTTTTGCATTGCATTGTTAGTGTTTACGGCGTGAAATATCAAGCATTCCTAACAAAACTCTAACAAATCAAAGCAAATTGGTTCGAATTGTCAAAATCAGATAGGGTTTCGACACCACCTGTAGTTGGATTCGTTTCGACACCACCTTTAGTTGTGTAGGAAAGTAATTTTATAATCATCACTTCTCCGCGGTTATAGGTTTTTTTAAGTTTCTATTTCTTAATACTCCTAAAGTCACAGATCGGAACTGAACTTAAGTTTTAATTCCAAATGATATTGCACATTAAAAAATAAGCAAAAAGTACCTAGTTTTGCTATAACTTCCTAAAAAATCGAACAAAATAATTGAAACTTTTGTCCGTTGGTACTTTTAAATATGGTGAGTGAAAAGGTGCCATAAACTTAAATTTTGCTTAAGTCGACTAAAGCACAATTTTCTTTTTGCCACAGAAATAAGTATAAGTATCTAAGTACACAGATAAAAATTCTACAAAATTTTTCACACATTAAGGCATTAATCAAAATTAAAATCAATTTAATCAAGTGAGGTTAACATTTAATCAAGTGAATTCAACGTTTAATCAAGTGAATTAAACGTTTAATTGGTACAACTAATTTGTTTACTGGTGCAAATTTCAATTAATATCACAAATTTTTTAATTGAAATCAATTTTAATTTTTCTGTGTAGCTAACAATATTTGTATTTTAAAAAATTTTGTTATTCGTGCTTAATTCCCAAATTTTATTCTTAATAAAAACACTGAAATTTATTGTTGATGGAGATAAACTCACTGTTTATTGTTGATGTTTTTGTTTAAACTTTGATATTGTTACAAGTAGAACTGTTGCTTATGATTCTTATACGCTTAACAGTTTTATTTGGTTTAATATCTTTAGTTTTTCTAAAATCTTTATGGATGAAGTTTCCTGACCGTCTGGCCTAAGCAACCAGTGTAATGCGCATAGGAATAGCTTGTCCCATCAACAATAAATTTCAGTGTTTTTATCAAGAATAAAATTTTGGAATTAAGCACGAATAACAAAATCTTTTTAATAAAAATTTTGTATTCCCAAAAATTACTTTTGATAATAAAATTATTTGTAAAATTAAATGAAGCAAAGTACAAACTTTTTTACTTCAAACTTTGGGAATAAAACGTTAATTCGCCAATAAGCCTTTTTGTTGGACCCAAAAACGTCAGATCATGTAACCGTGATTGTAATACTTTGTAAGTGCTTTAAATCGGTTTATTTTGTATTAGAGATAATTTTTTTTTTGTATAAAATTCCAAAAATCTTAACCTTCTTTGCTTATTCAGCACATATAACATTTATTCAAGCAAAAAAAAACGAAAAACTAATAAACATGCCAATACAATAAACAAAATTGTGTCTTAAAGTTCTGGTGCTGTCTCGTTTGTTTGGCATTTTGCCTGTGACGGGTGTTTGGCCAAGCGATGATGTTAAACAAGTACAATTCAAGTGGATAACACTACCAATGCTGGCGACCACAGTATCGATAGTATTTTCAACAACAGATTTTTTGCTAACTTTTAAAATGATGTCGGAACAAGGCTTAAAGTTGACAACAACAGGTGGGTAATGGAAAAAGAAGGAGACGAAAAGGACGAGAAAAAAGGATGAGGAATGGATAAAGAAAAATAAACCTGTCTATGTCCTTGTATACATTGCTGTTATAGAATTATTTGTTTTTCTTGTCATTATCCTCATCATTTTTTCTTTCCTTTTTGTGGTTTTTTATTTTTTCTTCTTATTTCAATTTAATTCTTTTGTTATTTTTTGTTTTTGTTAGGTCCTTTAAGCTTTAGCATTGAATGCTTAAGTGCCTATATTGTTTTTTTATGTTTCTCACGTAATTGGCCAAATTTGATTAAGTCAACGCGTCACTTGGAAAATATTTTCTCGCATCCAATCTACACCTGCCAAGATTCTCGTAAATTTAATCAACGTATTCGTTTGATAGGGTGGTCATTTCTGGTGGTATCGTTACGTAAGTCATTTAATTGGGAAAACATTTTTTTCGTGTTATTTTTATATTTTAGAAGTTATATTTTATTTTTTAATTTTTTCTTGTGGGATTTTAGTTGAACATTCATTTTATGTTACCAGTGGCATTTACAGTAATTATTTGCAAATTAGAGAGTGTAATTTAACCGTGGACTTTTGGCATAACTACTATGTGAGGGAACGCTCGCAAATCTTTTCGTTAGTGGATTATAAGGTTTGGTTGATACCGCTTGTGCAGGTAAAGTACTTCCAAAAGGGACTATTTTAAAAGTACATTTTTGAAATCGGTTCTTTTTGCAGAATTTTATTAAAAGCAATAAGTTCTTTATTTGCAAAGCAAAGATACAAACATATTTTGTTTAAAATTGCTCTTTTTTCTTTTTACATTTTGTGAAATGGTACATTTTTCTAAAAAGGTACTATTTTTAAAAAGGTACCATTTTTCAAAATGTACTTCTCTTACATTTTTGAGAAAAGTCTATATATCAAAAGGAACTGAAATATTTAAGAGAAAAGTACCTTTTTTCAAAAAGTAAATTTTTTCTAAGAAGGCACTTTTTTCTTAGAAAAATTAATATTACGGTTTAGAAAAAGGTACTTTCATCAAAAGGAACTCAGGAGAGAAAGGTACTTTTTAATGCGGCAATTTTTTTTAAATGGTTCTTTTTTCTAGAAACACTTTTGCTAAAAAGATACTCTTTTCTTAAAAGGAAAGCACTTCTTTTCTGCTTTATATTATTCTGTACAATCAATCAATCAATTTTATCAATAAAAGGAGATTTTTCCTAAAGAAGAGGCCCTTTTTTAAAAGAAGGACCTTATTCAAAAATAGACTTCTTCCTAAATATTTATTTTGTTTAAAAAACGTTATACATAATTTTTATACACAAGATTTCCCAAAAAAGTACTTTTTAATAATGGGCGTTTTTTAAACTTTTTTTAAACGGTACCTTTTTATAAATAAAGTTTTCTGATGTTTTTAAAACGTGCCCTTAGGAAAGATTTAATCATTTTTAAGAATGTTCTTTTGTTTCTTTTGAGTAGAAATATTGTATTTTTTTGGAGAATATTGCCGCAAAAGGGCATAAATTTGAAAAACTGCACGTTTTTGTTGGAAGAGAATTATTTTCTTTAATGTTTTGTATTTCTAAAAAAACACTTTTTGAGTTTAAATGGCGAAATTTTGTCAAAAAGGTACTTTTTTGAGTGATTCTATTCTAATTTTTTTTTTTAGTTTGTTTTAAAGAAGTTTAGTTCAGGTTTTAAAAAACTGCAGTCAAAATTAAACATTGCTTTTCCTCCACTTTTTGATTTTTCATTAGACAAAAACAAACTGTTGCTTTTACTTCTGATTCATTAAAGGAAAAAGTCGCAGTTAAGGCAAAATCAAGAAACGAAAAGTTATACACAACGAAGAACATCGGCAGTTGACATGTTCGGAAATGTTTGGTTTGACAGACTGAAACCAAGGTATATTTATAACAGGTAGTCTCGGAAAGCCAGCTGTTTATTTTTTATTTGCTTGTTTAGTGATACGAGCTGTCAAATGTTGTATAGTAAACAAGTAAACAAGTTTCTTGTCTTTATCTTTATCTTTTGTCTTTTTTGTCTCTTATCAACCCCTTTGCTGTTTGACACTTCGTATCACATAACAACAATAAAAAGCCCTGTGGTTTGTTTTATTGTACAATTGTTGTAATCTCGCGGCTACCTGCTATATATATACCTTGACTGAAACTTTTAATAAATCCCGAAGTTAACGAAGATGGGACGTTGTGTTTTTCATATTTTTTATTTTAAATACTACAGATCTATTTATGTACATATCCTGTAGTAAATAAAATAGTCAGTTGCAAAAAACACTAACTATAAATTAACTATTTTTCAAATGACTACAAATTGGTTTAATTCTCATGCTGATAGCAACCAAATATATTGCATAGAGGCACACGTAAAACGCAAATAAAAGCAAAAAAGTAAAACAAGCATGCCATGAAGTCAAATGAAAAAAAATATATACAAACATTTTTAAATAATAGTAATAATTGAAAATAATTAAAAATTAAAGCAATACAAATCTGTTTATGTACAAGAAATAATATATTTAAAGTAATTTGATGCAAAATCATCTTCAATAATTATTTTTATCTAAAAATATATATGTATGTATATGTATGTATGTATGTTTATACATATGTATGTACATATATTTTTTTGACAAAAGTTCTTTAAAATTTAAAGAATTTATTATAAACCGACTATACTATTAATTAACTACAAATTGGTTGAAAAATAAGTAATTAGTAGTCAATTTAAAAGTCATGCAGATATAACCAATTGACTACAGCCTATGACATGCCTATGTTAAAATAATGAGTCGTCGACAAGGAAAAAAGTCACATAATCAACTAGGTTATAAAAAAACCAGTTTGAAGTTACTTAAAAATATGTTTGACTTCCTACAGGGTATATACATAAATACATCTGTATTTATTTTAATTAGTATTGTGGTTATTTTGTTGAAATGTTTATGGTTTTTAATCCAAATTTTGATATATAAAAAAAAAATATGGAAACAAAAACACAAACACAACGTCCCATCTTCTTTAACTACGGGATTTTTTAAAAGTTTCAGTCTGTCAAAATAAACACTTCCAAATATGTCGACTGCCCATGTTCTTTGTTGTGTACAACTTTTCGTTTTTTTTTTGACTTGACTGTGACTGTGTTCATTTAATGAATCAGAAGTAAAGGCAACAGTTTATTTTTGTCCAGTGACAAATGAAGAAGTCGAAGTTACAGCACAATCTTATGACTTTTACTATCTCAACTGCAGCTTTTTAAACACTGGTTTACTTTTAGAAGAAAGTAGTTCTTTCCTAAAAGGCAGTTTTTTCGTTGCAAAATGGTACTTTTTGTAAGAAGATACATTTTTTGGTAGTAACATAAATATGTATCGAGTATTTATTAATTGCTCTTTTTAAACCCTTTGGTACATGATTTTAAAAATGTATTTTTTTTAAAGGAGTATTCTACTTTGTTTTAGTAATATACATTAAAAATTATTTCCAGTGGGTTACAATAGCAATGACATTTTCCTGGAATTTTGTTGATATATTTCTTATTCTTATCTCTACCGGATTGGCGGCAAGATTTCGTCAATTCCACTGGTGTATAAAGTGCCACCTTAAAAAGGTACTTTTTCTCTCAATATAATTTTAATTAGAGCATAATTAACTTTTCTATCTATAATTTTTTTCTTTGCTAATTACATAAAAAAGAATATGTCAAATGATTTTTGGTCCAAAATTCGACAAGATTTTTTAATTCTTAACGATTTATTCGGTCAATATGATGACAAATTATCGAGTCTTGTGCTATTGTCTTCGGCCCAAAACTTGTATTTTTTAGCCGTGCAAATGTTTCATAGTTTTCTGTAAGTGATTGTCTTATCTTACTGAAGAATTAGAAAGAAGAACTTAAATTTTTACTCTTTCCCTTTCTATGACTAGTTACCATGGCAACTTTATGAATGACTTGTATTTTTGGATTTCTTTATCGTTTGTCGCTTTTCGTTGCTACTACATGATGAGCACTGCGTCCAGTATCCATGATTCCGCAAATAAAATAAGATCATCGATGTATGAAATTCCTACGGCTCACTGGTGTTTGGAGGTAAGAAAGTCCGGCAGGAATAATTTAAAAAACTCTTTACATTTATTTTATGTAACATTTCTTGTTTAAAGTTATTTAATTGAAATTGTGTAAAAAAATTAATATTTGTATTGATTTTAGCTTAAAAGACTTAATGAAGTCATTGTGTCCGATATGTTTGCATTAAGTGGGAGAGGATTCTTTTTCCTTACCAAACGTTTGATGTTTGCGGTAAGTGTGGTTTTTCCAGAGATAACCCAGTAAATGTTGTTGTCGTTTGTTAACTTATCGTCTTAAACATAACTTATGTTACTTTTCGTAAGTATTATTAAATGTGAATATATAAAATCATTTAGATTTATGCCAAGCATTTTATATTTTGGGAGTTTTTTTTTACAAAAGTGGAATATAGCACCTATCTTCTATTATATAAAAATAAGTCGGGTTTTCCTTCCTGACGCCATTACTCCAGAACGCAAGAACCGATTTCCACGGTTTTGCATTCGTTGGAAAGGTCTCGGGCTCCGTGAGGTTTATAGCATATAAAATTTTTCCCCGCCCACTTTTTCTATTAAGCACATAACTTGAGGACGGCTCGACCGATTTGGACAATTTTTTCTTTAAAGTGATCGCCATGGTCCAACTTAGGTTTATACGGAAAGAAATTTGTTCCCCGCCCACTTTTTTCGATTTACCTAAAATCAGAAAACGGCTCCATCGATTTGACTAATTTTTCTTTCAAATGTTCGTATCAATGCATTTTAAGTTTCCATCGAAAGAAAAATTTACCACGCCTACTTTTACGCCCACTTTTTCTATTAAGCACATAACTTGAGGATGGCTTGACCGACTTGGACGATTTCTTCTTTAAAGGGATCGCCATGGTCCAACTTAGGTTTATACGGCAAGAAAATTTTGTCCCGCCCACTTTACGCCCCATTGAATTATCAGAATAATGCTTGGTTAAGTCAACGAGCAATTCTCACCGCAAAGAATAATGATGTACACGCACTGAATTTCACCATTCAATCAAAAATTGCTGGCGATTTGGTGACATACAAATCCGTTGATTCCATAACAAATCCCGATGATGTAGTAAATTATCCAACGGAGTTTTTGAACTCTCTGGAGTTACCGGGATTTCCACCACATAATTTGCAACTCAAAGTTGGTACAGTTATTATGATATTGCGTAATTTGAATCCACCGCGACTTTGCAACGGTACTCGACTTTCGGTAAAAAGACTTTTGCCGAATTTGATTGAGGCAACCATTATTAACGGAAAGTACGCAGGTGAAAATGTATGTATTCCTCGAATACCAATGATTCCGACTGATCTTCCGCTTGACTTCAACGATTGCAATTTCCAGTTCGCCTTGCGTTCGCAATGACAATTAACAAGTCGCAAGGCCAATCGCTTAGTGTTTGCGGGATAAATTTAGAAAATCATTGTTTTTCACATGGGCAGTTATACGTTGCGTGTTCACGAGTTGGGAAACCATCCGCTTTGTTTGTGTTAACGTCAGACCAAAAAACAAAAATGTGGTTTACCAAAAAGCACTTCAATGAAACGGATAATTTGCGAACACGTATAACGCTTCGATTCAGTATTTAATTTGGATTCACTTTCATTTACTTAGACAAGTTCAACTAAATAACACTTCATTTTTGTAATCGAAATGAATTCATTACTGTTGTGAAATGAAATAAAATTTTTCCTTTTCAAATATAAAACAAAAAAAAATTTTTTCTTCATCTTTTAATCACCAAACGAAATGTTACATAAAACGAAGCCATCTGGTGGCGAAACGGAGTTCGCCGGGTTTGCTAGTTAGGAATAAAAAATTAAATAAAATTATAATTTGACACTTAACAAACAAATTAAAAAAAATGGAAGAAATATATAACCATAATATGATTAACATTGACACTATTATTGTTAATTCTGATCATAATATGGTTACTTTTGTCAAAATTCTGGGAAATTTTGATCATATTATGGTTGATGTCGGGAAAATTTTTGTTGATTTTAACCATGCTACGGTCATATTAAAACATAATATGGTTACCTGCAAACATAAACATTGTTAAAATCCAACCATAGTATGTTGCTCTTAGAATATGGTTACCTCCAGCCATATTTTTTTTCTACTTGTAAGCAAACTAAAATTGTCGTTTTCGAAACAATCCCCCATTACATCCCAAAAAATCACTGTTTGGTGTGGTTTACATACGGAAAACGTCATTAGCCCATTGTCTTTAAATCCGAAACCGGTGCCAGCTGTACCGCAATTGGCTAACACTACAAGCAAACGATTTGTGTTTTTTTTAATTGCTCATGTCATAAGAAATCATTTGGAGGTGAAATGGCACCAGCATGTATGTGCTTATAAAGTGTCCTCAGTAACGCAGCTGTTCGCAGTGTTTTTCTTCGTGCACGTTTGGTGTCTTTTTTTGTTTATTTACATTTTTTATAAAGACATTTTGATATTTTCTGTCAGAAATTCAGCAACAAAATGCCTGTTGTTTTTTCTATTGTTGCGTTGTAGTAGAACTGAGGTCACTTTACTAATCCATTTTGAATGGTACAAACAAGACAGCGAAAGTTGCGATGCAGCAGCGTGTTAAACCTTCACTTTGTTGAGCCAAACATATGATGATTGAATTATCAAGAAATTCACCTGTAAATTAGACTCTTCGTTCGTGTATTTGGCCCCTTTTAACTACTTGTTGTGGGGGAACGTTAAATCTATGGTCTATTTTGATTAACCAGCAACGATTTAAAAATCGGACCGACAGGATGGCGTAAATAAGGCGCTGTCGCCTGGACCATATGTCAGAAACTATTTTAAAACATGAGTACCTATCAAATTTGTAAGCTAATAAATTTGTTGTGATTTAAAAAAAATTATATGCCTAAACCACCCCCCACCCCGCCCCTAATACTTATTATTTATCTTATACTTAAACCTACTTCACATAAAACTAACCGTTATATATTAAGACATGTAAGCAATCTATTAACTTCTTTTACTAAACTGTTTGGTATATTATCAAATTAAATATTTAAGCATCGAAACTGTTTGCTGGGTTATTTCAACTGTATTGAATTTTAAGAAACTTTTTTATATTTGTGCGGTATTGTCGTACGTATCTTATGACTTTTCAGATGGCTGGAACTCTGGTCATATATGAGTTGGTACTTTTAGATCAAATCGATAGTGCCGATGTTACAACTCCACTTTGCAATCAACTAAAAGGGTAAACAAACATACTGAAGCTGATGACAAGGAGACTGGTGCTGCAGTCCATATGGATGTCGTTGGTAGGGAATGTTCTTTTATTTTATTTCTGTTACTTATTTATTTACATGAACGATTTTTATTGAGTGCTGAAAAATTTTACAAACCTGTTCGGTAAATAGTTGATGTAATTGTTTAAATTTAAAATAAAGAAAAAACCAGTAAATAACATACTTTAAAGTAAATTTTTTTATGGGCCATTAAATTAAAATTTGTAAATATATTAAAGTTGATAAAGACTTGAACGCCCATAAATTGTTTGTGTTGACATAACTTTTTAATTAATTCATAATAACAATACTAATAACTTTTATTAACTTTTATGAGTTATTAGATAATAGCTGCGTGCGTTTACCCCAAAATTTGTACAAATTTGTACTGGATTTTACTGAAATGCGTTCGCGTACACATAAATTTGTAAGATTTTCATATTACTCACCTACTGGATTTTACTGGAAAAGTAAACGAACGCACATAATATTGTCGCTGTTTTTACTAACTGACCTAACTGAATTTCTTTGGAAAATTGAGTTAAGTATTCAAAATAAAAATATTTGTCTTTTTCTTTATTTAACACATAACAAAAAATGTTATACAACATAGCAAATAGTGCATAAGCCCAATTTCATTCGTATTTTGGCTAGGAAATTACTTCATTTAAAACAAATAAACATTAAAAGTTCTCTCCTGTAAAATTTGTTAAATGCTAGTAAGGTTGGTTAGTTAATTTATCAAACTTGCAAATGGCTCACTTTTTTTATTAAAAGGCCAAGTAATGAGCGGTGAAGCGGCGAGTTTGAACGGCAAATGGCTTATTACTGAGCGTCATTTCTGAGCGGTTAGTTGTTAAAATACCATTTTCAAGAGAGGTTTGTTTAATGTTATAACGCGAAAATTGTATTCATATGGGGGATTTCATGTCAAGTAACCCAATGTTTTAATCGATGTCCTCCGATTTGGATGAAATTTGCACCGTTAGTCCAATTGGATAGTAGCTTAGACACAAATTTTAAACAAGATCGGTCAAAAAGTTTCTGAGTTAGAATGGGTACAAATTTGACATTTTTACCATATAGGTGTTCTTTCTCATCCATGTAACTTATTACCTATTGGTGTTAGCAAAATTTGTCCCAAGTAGCTTCGATAGCTATTTGATCAATCTTTCGAAATTTTTTTTTTTTAAACTTAAGACTTTTTTTTATCCTTTTTGTTTAATCTCCCGGGATCCCGCAAAAAAAAATCCCGGGAAAGCGGGAAATAAAATAGTTGAAGGGACGGGAGTTCCCGGGAAAAAGTCCTACTTATTACCTATTCGATAGCTATTTGATTAAACTTTTGAAAAAAATTGTTTTGTTTTTTTTTAAATTTTTTTTAAATTTAAAATTTTTTTTTATTTGTTTTAACGGATTGTTTTTTTTTTTTGCTCAAGAGAAAACTTATGTGTTTTCCTTTAAGGTAGTTCTGGTCTGTTAAAAACCCCATCTTGAGTTAGAAATTTTTTTTATACATAAACCACTCGTATCCCAAAAAGTGACCAAAACTACCTTAAAGGAAAAGACATAAGCTATCTTTTGAGCAAAAAAAAAAAAAATAAATAACATTTCGGATAAAAAAAAAAAATGAAAAAAGAGTTTTAAATTTAAAAAAAAAAAAAATTTTTTTTAAAAAACAAAAAAATTCTTTTCGAAAGATTGATCGAATAGCTTTCGAAGTATTTGGGACAAAATTTGCTAACACCAACAGGTAATAAGTTACAGGAATGAAAAAGAACAAAAAGAACAAATTTTGACCCCCTCTTACTCTGAAAATTTTTGACCGATCTTGTTAAAAATGTGTGTCTTAACTACTTTCGAATAGGACTAACCTTGGTGCAAATTTCATCCAAATCGGAAGATATCGATTTCAAAATTGGGTCACTTGACATGAAATCCCCCATATATATAAGATTTTAATGCGTTTAAGAAAAAAAAAAAAAAAAAGATTTGGTGTTCACCCTATAAATCCAGATAGATTTTGCCGTATGTCTGTGAAATCCTTTGATTTTCTGTTGCAACAAGTTAACACCAGATTTGGTTAAAAGCTAACAGAAAATGTGGTAATATGGCTTGCCATAATAGCGGTCGGCCTTGCACAGATGAAATTATAAGCTTCACATTTTCTTTTGCCATGTTTACCCTTTGCCGCTCAGAAAACAACTAAAAATTAGAAAAAGTTTTATTTCTGAGCGGCGCCGCTCATTGCGTGGCCACTTCAGTAGTATTTAATATGTTATAAAATTTTGCCGCTCGCCGCCTTGCCGCTCATTGCGTGGCGTCGACCTAAATTAGCTCAGTGTAGATCATGTTAAAAAAACCTTGATTGCTTTAAAGATATAAACATAGCATTTTGACCTACAAGTAGCTTTTTAAAACTTTTTTTTTATTAATAGCTTAAATTAAAAGCTTGTTTAAATAGAAAACTAATTCGTTCTTCTATATATATATATAAATGAAAAGGTCCATCTATGTAATCGTATCACTTGAGAACGGCTGGAGCGATTTAGCTGATGTTTTTTCTATGCGATTCGAAATTTTCAGGAGGTGGTTTGTAAAGCAAAATAAATTTAAAAATTCCTGGTAAAACCCGGAAAGTTTAATATTTTAATATTTTGCCTCCTTTTCACTTCTCACTTTTCCTAATAAGAGAAAAATTAAGTACAAACTTGAAGAACTCTTCTTCAATTTACCATTTTAAATATAAAAATATTGAACTTCAGATAAAAAATTAATTTTTATAAATATGTATTTAAAAAAAGGGATATATACTGAACTATTATTAATTTTGAATCCTTGCAATTATTCGTTGATCTCTTTTTAAAAAGTTTTGCATAGAATTTATGAAATTAAACACATTGTCTCTTTTTCACTTCTCATTTTTCTAAGTTGAGAAAATTTGAGGCGAAACTCGAAGAACTAAAATTTTTAACTCACTGTCCTCTTTTCACTTCTCATTAGTTAATAGCTTCCGTGCGAAGCCGGGGCGGGGCGCTCAGCTAGTAACTAAAAAAGCCCTATTCATTATTAAAACAAAAAAATCTCAACAATGTAAAAAAAAATTTAATAGAATTTTTATTATTTTATAATAAAAAATATATCAAATTTTTTTTTAAAAAAAGTTTATTTTTTTTAAAAATATAAAGCCCAAAAGAAAACTTTTTATATAAAAAAGATAAAACAAAAGTTAAAACCAAACATGTACATTAGGGAGATAACCAAATCCGCTCTAGCACCATGCGATGGCGAATGTTGTATTATTTACGAAAAAAATGTTTTCGGTTATTCTGGAAAAAAACCTTACCCACAAAAACGACTTTTTAAAATCTCCAAAATAAAAGAAAGTTTGAATATTCATCCCGAATACAAGATTTTCTACCTCCGGACTCAACATATTGAAGTCTGCCATTAAGAAATTATGAAACTAAACCACACGAAGATGAATAAAAGTTAAAGTTACTTTGAAGCTAAAACATTAAAGTTTGTGACATATTGAGTCAAACGATTTATTAAAATCTTGAAGAACTAGCAATAAATTCAGATACATGTCCATTAGTGTTTTTCATACGGGATTTCCCGGGACAAAAATCCCGCACATTTTTCGGGAAAAAACTCCCGGGAAATTTGTGCGGGAATTCCCGGGATTTTTTAATGTAATTATGGCAACTTAACTGCTGATATAATTGTTAATAAGTTGTGTTATGAAATACACCAAATAAATATTTTTCAATTTAACTTAACGAAAACTACAGTTTCTGACTTAAGACATTTTTGCCCAACGCCAAAGAGATGTCAATTTATATCCGATAAGTAAGACAATATTAAAAGTTTAATGCTCTGAAATTTCGAAAGAAGAAGCGTAAAAATTTACAGAATTTTAATTGGTTTATTTTATAAAAACGGAAAAAAGTTGTCCCCCACTTGCTTCAAAAAATTTAATGATTTTACATGCAACACAGAAAAAATTCTCCAAAATTTTTCACCAATTAAAGCATTAAATAAAAATAAAATCAGTTTTAATTAAAAATTTAATCAAGTGAATTAAACGTTTAATCAAGTGAATAAAACGTTTAGTTAATACTATTAACTGGTTTAATTGATACTATTAATTTGTTTACTGCTGCAAATTTAATTAATTTTTTAATTAATATCACAAATTTTTTAATTGAAATCAATTTTTACTTTTTTCTGTGAAGATTTTTCGGATTAGACAAAAGTTATTAATAGAGAAAACGCTTATTCGATTCGGAAAAAAATTTTTATTTAAAAAAAGTATTAAAAGTTTTGAAGGAAGTGCTTAAGAACTGAAAGTGTCTAGAGTTTTTATAATGTTGCTTTGACTATAAAGGCCAATATCCGTAGAAAGGAAACGTGTTTTCTCATTGAAATCTTCTTGATAAAAATTAAAAATAGGCTTTAAAACGATTCTTTAAATTCTTATTCCGAATTATATCTAGTAGTTACTAGCCACATCAGTGTTGCCAGTGGATTTTTCAAAAAATACCTACACATGCTAATAAAAATCCGATTTTTCCCTACACGTTAAAAAATTTCCCCTACAAAAATCCCTACGCATTATTATCATTAAAATAGAAGAAAAAACATTTGTTATATGCTTTGACATAAAAAAAGTACAAAACTTAAAAAATAATACATGTGTACCTTTAATTAAATTTAATTAATACTTTTAACATTAGGTGTGATCCCGTACTCAACTTTGGGAGCCCGCGGGATCCCAATCTTACCGATAACTGTTCCCGTACTCAAAGTTTGGTAAGGTGGAGCTTTTAAGAGAAAAATATTCTTCTTCTTGCACGAAGTAGCCCGTACTTTTTGTTGGCAAATTTATAAAATTGTTAAACAATTAGCTGTGTTGAAAATAAATAAAAAAAAAACTCCAAGCAAGTTAACCAAAATAATTAATATAAGAAATGTTTATAAAATAAACAATAGAAAATGTTGAAATATGTCAGTAACTGCTTGAATTTTTATTTAAAGCACGTTAATTCAGTGTCATTTATGTAATTATTTAAACATATTTCATATTAACGTTTTCTTTTGGATCAGAAATTTGCGTTTTATTGTTCCCGTATTTTTGTACACTTTTGTCTATTAGTGAGAGAAATTTTTGTTTACTCTCATTTTACCGAACTTTACCCAAAAAGTGGGGATCACAACTACATACATATTGGTGTCGCCAGCTTTTAAAACCACAAACAACTCTGGAAATATGTATATATTGAAGCTATTTTAGGGGAAAAAATTTTTATCAACCGTTTTGGACAATAAAATATCATTTAAAAAACGTTTTTTTCAGTATTTATTTTATAAATAATACGATATGACGAAAAATCCCTACATTTTTGAGATTATGAAAAATCTGTCCGATTTTCCCTACGCTTCTATTTACGTATCAAAAGTAATTACATGTAGGGATTTTCCCCTACTTCTGGGAACACTGAGCCACATAGTGTTGTAATCACTTCTAAAACCAGATTGACATGGGCTTAGTTATCATTTGTTTTCTCATTAAGATTTGTAATACTTAAGAACTGGTATTCAATATTTTATTTGGCCGGAAGCTGGCATTTTTTTCGAGGCAAACTTATTTTCAGTATTGGTATGACACGACCAATTTTCCACAGTTAAGGAAATATTAATGTTGTAATTATAGAATTTTTTATTTGTGGAGTATATATCTTTAACATTAAATTCCTTTAAAGTTTTTATTGCTAATTGTGATGTAAAATAGACTAAATATTTTAAAAATCAATAAACAATGTTTACCAATGTCTGCAATAGATACTGTCTGTATATTTTGACTATCGTAGATATGTATGTATCAGTGTTGCCAGGGAAAAAATAAAAAGTTACGCTTTCCATTAAAAGTTACATTTAGAAATATTCCTTTAATAAATAGTGATTTATATATTATAAATATTTTTTGCCACATTTCACAAAGAGGGAAAAATGCCAATCTTGCGGGGGAAAAAAATTTATTAATTTTGAAATAAAATTTAAACGCGGCATCAAAGCGTACACATCAGTGTATGTAAAAATAGAATTAATTTATCACTATAGGTGGATTCATCCGTTCCGAACAATATTTTTGTCCGAGGAATAATTTTTTTACTGAGAGTTTCACCCACCCATATCGGATAAGTTGTGCGCAAAAACAAAGCTAGCATATGGTTAACAGATGTAAACAATTATAAAAATGGCAGCAAAACTAGCACAATGGAAGAAAAATGAAAGTGATTGTATTATTTTTAATTATATTTATTTTTTTTTTAATTTAATTATTCAGCAAAAATACAATTGTTGTAATATACTGTGCAACAAAAAAAAAAAAAAAAAAAAAAAAAATAAACCAGCCTCAATACTTGCAACGAGAAATTAAACTAGACTTTTGGTAGAGAAAATCTGCCAAATGGTTTTGAAAAGTTAGCTCAGGGTCCCGAAATATCGGCCCCTAAAGTTTTTGAATTTTTTGAAAAGGCGCACCCAGAGAAAAAACATGTTTAAATATGGTAACCTCCAACAAAACTATTTTTAAAGAAAATTTTAAAGATATTATGATTCATTTAAAAATATTATTGTCACCGGCAACCATATTATGGTTGAATTAGTCCTTCATCAAGAAGCCACAACCATATTATGGTTGCCTCCGAACATGTTATGGTCAAAAATAACTAAAACATGTTTAACACTTATAACAGTATAGTTGGTTTTCAACCATAGCATGTTGCTCTTGAAAAAGAGGAAAATACTATTGTTAATTTTAAAACAAATTATTGTCTAATATAACCATAACATGTTTAGACGCAACCATAATATGGTTGTGGCTTCTTGATGAAGGACTAATTCAACCATAATATGTGTTGGGACGTGGAGTTTTTTGGCCTATGATGGTTTTCTCCACACAAGGTTTTTTTTTATATATATGTGAATTTATTTTTTTTTATCCTTAGTTTGATACTTATTTTTTTAACATTTTATTTATTAATTAATTATTATTAGGTAATTAAGCTTTTAACTTTATTTTGAAAATTGAAGTAAATACATGAATTTGCGTATCCCTAATATAAAAATATCAATTTTAAACATACATGATAATGCTTATACATGGTATCCACAAAATGTTAAATGTAACTGTTTAGCTGAAAAGAAAAGAAAATATCCGAATGAAATAAATAATAAAATAAATGGTTACAGTTGTTGAATACTTACAAATCGATATAGTTGCGTTTTTATTAAATTCGGAAAAAATCATTTTAAACCTCCCAAATTAATTTAATATTTTGAACTTCATAATTTAATTGAATTTCAATTTTGGTTTCGTCCTTAAAAAATATTAAGGATTTTCATTTTGGCGCCCGAGCAGGGACAGTTTAAAGTGATTATTAATATCTAGTTTAAAATAAAAACGAATAAATTGTGTTTTTTTGATAATTTATTTCAAAAAAAAAAGTGTATGGGTAGTTGTTTAAATTAATAACAAACCATAAAGAAACAAAAACAAGTGTTAAAAAAGTATTGTCAAAAACAATAAAAACAAATTAACTTTGGCAGTAAATTTTTGATAATTTATTTCAAAAAATAATAAAACATTTGTTGTAGAAAAAAGCCGATAATAAACAACAACAAAAGTGCAACAATAAGTTGAATTGAAAAACACTGCAAAAATAAGGGTTGATTTTATAAACAATTTAAAAAGTGCCAATACCAATGCCTCGTCGCTGCCGCTGCCGTAATTGTCGACCAAACCATCAGCAACAGGGGAGTAACAGTGACTCTGGATTATCTGAATCAGAGGTAAAAGCGTAAACAATATTGTGTTAATTTTTTCATAATCTGTAAATTATTCAGATTAAAGAGTTCTCTAAATTATTTAGAACTTAATTGTTCCGCAAAATTGCGAGTAAAAAGAAAACACAAAAATATTTTTTACGCTTCAATTAAAATTTTTAATTATTCATATTTGTGAACACATACGCCCTAATAAGTGAAACAAATTACAAACACACAAACGCAAAAATAATAATAGAAGAAAAAACACCGCATAAATTTTAATACACAGTCGGCTTTTATTAAGAATAAAATAGAGATTTAATACACACAATATTTAATTTGTATTTACATTTTGTTTCGCGAGTGAAAATATTATTTTTTCCTTTTATTAAAAAGAATAAATTTTCTACCATTGTTTATTTATTTATTTTTGTTTTACACGAAAAACTTGTTGTTGTTTAACTTGGTGGCCACACGATCAAGTTTTGCCTTTCAATTCCATTCAATTTACTCAACTCTCTCATTTTTTTACTAACACACTCACACTTTTTAAATTGGCCACGAGATGGCTTTCAATTTCACCTTTCCATTTGTTTGGCAATTTACTTTCAATTTAACAGCTGATTACATGTTTGTCTTTATAAATTGTTTTTTTTATGGCATCTTGAAAGTAAATTGAGTGCCACCTACGTCACAGCTCTCAATTTTTGTAAATTTTGACAAGCAGTATATGTAAAAGACTATCAAGAACAACTTGATCGTGTGGCCGCAGGGTAAAATATATTCAAGTTCCATTCCGTTCGTTCCGTGTAAATATTTGTGCTTTAGGTATAGCGTAGCCACTGCTTGCAAACAAAACGAAGCTGCCAGATTAGTGAAAATTGTTGTTCACGTTACGTTCCCGATTTTTCAATAATCGATACGTAAAGGAATTGTAATAAATTCGTATAATATTTGTTCGGAAATTTTAATACCTATAAATAAAAATTAAATTCAACTAATAATCTGGAATCTTGGCGTAATTATAATTAAAGAATAATTTAATTATTGTGGCCAAAGGCTGTTTGTTTTTCACGGATAAAGCTGTACGAACGAGAGTTTTGTAATTTCAGTTAATATTAAGAAACTTTTTACTTGCGCAAATATTCAAATTGAATATAGGGAAAATTTCTAGAACTTAATATTTGCTGGCGAGTTCACAATTTGAAGTAGTTGTGAATATTTTAAATTTTTATAATTTGATTTAGCGTAGATTGAAATCATAATAATTTGCATTTGTTTAAATACTGTGTGAAGAATATTGCCTTCAAAACAATTTGGATAGAAACTTTATTTATTAGGGAAATTTTGCTAATTTGGATAATAAAGGAAAAATTGTTTTGGGAAATAGACTTAATATTATTTGATAATATTCTTCAGATTTTAATTTTTATTAAAAATGGCGGGCGGTAAAAAACATCAGGGTCCAGTATCTGATGATTTGGAAAAAGTATTGCAAAAAAAGGCCAAAGTAGTTCAAAATATTGAAAGAATAAAAAGATCTATTCTTGAAAAAACCATTTCGTTTAATCCTTTTGAGATCGATTGTAGAATGGAAATTTTAAAGGATCACATCTCTCAAGCTATGGAATTTCAATCCGAATTGGATTCTTTAGATCCCACAAATGATGATAGACCCGAGCTTGAAGATCTTTGTGTGACCACGAAGTCTTTATTATTAAGTCTTCAGGCCAAAAATAAAAGACCGAGTTTACAGGACTCTTCATTTTATCAACCACATCATTCCAGGCTTCCAAATATGCGGCTCCCTAAGTTCAGCGGAAAATATTCCGAATTTAAAAATTTTATGAGCCTTTTTGAGAATTTGGTCCACAATGATCCCAATTTGACAGATATCGAAAAATTTAATCATTTGATATCATGCTTAACTGACGAAGCTTTAGGTACTGTAAAAGCTTTTCAAGTTACAGAAGATAATTATCCCAAAGCTTTGGCAAGCCTTAAGAAGGTTTATGATAATGATTGTTTAATTTTTATGAAAAATATTTCTAAATTATTTGATCTCCCTCAGATTTTTAAACCTTCAGCTTCAGCTTTGCGAAGCATGATAGATACGGTTTCTGCTATTTATGATTCATTATTGTCAATTGGTGATGATAAAAAGATTTCAAACGCCATTTTAATTCATTTAGTGATGTCGAAAGTTGACCCAGTCACTAAATCCAAGTGGGAAGAACAGCTTGACTTCGAAAGGCTCCCATTATGGTCTGACTGTGAGAGTATGCTTAATAAAAGGTATCAGCACATTTCTGCTGATGAATCTTCGGGTGCAAAACCCAAAACCTTCAAAAATAAAAATGATGGACCTAAAAATATTTCTAAAACATCACTAGCTGTAACGAAGCCTAAACAACCTGTTGAAAAATGCTTATTTTGTAAGTCTGCTGATCACAATATCTATAATTGCCCTTACTTCACCGCCGTGCCTGTGCTTCAGAGATTTGACTTTATAAAAGCCGCGCCGGCATGTATAAATTGTCTTAAAAAAGGTCACACTGTTGCTAGATGTACTGCTCAAAAATGCAGAGTATGTGGTGGAGCACATAATACACTCCTACATCGATATAGTTCTGATGCTCAAAATACAAATACTGCTTCCGATTCAAGAAATTCTTCGGGAAATGTTTCCCAACAGTTGCCAGGTTGTTCAAACTCAGCAGTAAATCACGCAAAAGCTGAAGAAAATGTTATTCTTGCCACAGCCGTAGTTAAGGTAAGGAGCTCTTCAGGTGATTTTATATTTGCTAGAGCATTGTTGGATTCCGGTTCTCAAGCTAATTTGATAACTGAGGAACTAGCTCAAAGACTTCGCATTAAAAGAAAAGGAGGCAGACTAAATTTAACAGGTATAGGCGAAATAAATTCGGTTGCTAAGACAAATATGGATATTACTGTTGTGTCAAGGGTTAATTCTACTAATTTCTCTTCAAAGTTTTGGGTATTAAGTTCAATTACGAACTTTCAACCAGATCGTAGGATTTGCACGACTAACTGGAATATTCCTAAAAATATTGAACTCGCGGATCCTGATTTCTATAAACCGCAAAGGGTAGATTTGTTAATTGGCGGCGAAATGTTCTTTGAACTTCTTTGCGTTGGACAAATTAAAAATAAGCCGAGCCTTCCAGTGCTGCAAAAGACTGCGTTTGGCTGGATTGTAGCTGGAAAATATAATCAGTCACAGAGCTCAGGTTCAAATGTTTGTCATGTAAGCAACATTTTAGAAAACGAGGAGGCCATCGATGCAACTGTTCGTAAATTTTGGGAACTGGAAGAAATTCCAAATGAATCCAATATTATATTTACAGAAGAACAGCTAAATTGTGAGAAACATTTTAAAAATGCAATACGGCGATTAGCGTCAGGACGTTTTGAAGTCTCACTTCCCTTTAAATCGGATACTAAGCTTCTCGGATCATCCTTTGATACGGCTAAAAGACGGTTTTTAGCGCTGGAACGAAAACTTTCAAGTGATCAAAATATGAAGCAAATGTATCACGAATTTATGAGGGAATATGCCGATTTAGGTCATATGTCAATTGCACACAATCAAATATTGAATTCGTCTCACTATGTTATACCGCATCAATGTGTTTTACAACCTCAAAGCACCTCTACCAAACTTCGGGTAGTTTTTGATGCTTCGTGTCGAACTTCTTCACGTACATCTCTTAACGACATTTTGATGGTTGGACCTACTGTACAAGAAGAATTATACGCTACTCTTCTCCGTTTTCGATTTCATAAATTTGTTATCACTGCTGACATTGAGAAAATGTATCGCCAGGTTTTAATACGCGATAACGATAGAAATTTTCAACTGATCCTTTGGAGGCAAACTCCATCTGAGCCAATTCAATTGTTTCGCTTAAACACCGTTACTTACGGTACTTCTTCTGCACCATTTTTGGCAATCAGATGTCTCATATATTTGAGCGAGTTGTATAAAGAGACTTTACCTATCGGGGCAAACGTTGTACGCAGTGATTTTTATGTTGATGATTTATTAACTGGAGCCGATAGTTTTGAAGAGCTCGAAACTATTCGAGATCAGGTGACTCAAATTCTGAGTTCAGCTGGATTTAATTTAACAAAATGGTTTTCAAATCATCCCGATTTTAATGTTTCCGATAACATTGAAAAATTATTACATAATGATTCCGATTCAGCTAAAGCATTGGGCATACATTGGGTCCCGAAGAATGATTCGTTCAAGTTTCATTTGGAAAATAATTTTAAAGATTTAAAAGCAACAAAAAGAAACATTTTGTCGGTTTCTTCAAGATTGTTTGATCCTCTCGGACTTTTATGCCCAATCATAACTAAATCTAAAATGTTACTTCAGGAACTTTGGATTCAGAAATTAGACTGGGATGAATCAATACCCATGCGACTGAATAATGCATGGGAAAACTTTAAAGAGAATTTGTTGAAAATTGATTCTATTCAAGTCCCAAGATTCGTCCACACTACTTTTTCAGCATCAGTCCAAATACATGGATTTTCAGATGCATCAATTCGAGCATATGGATGCTGTTTATATGTAAGAAGTAGCAATTTTGATAAAGTTCATTGTCGATTGCTGACAGCCAAATCGAAAGTGGCCCCACTCAAGACAAAATCTCTTCCGAGACTTGAGCTGTGTGCAGCGCACTTATTATCAAAATTGTGGAGTCGAATTAAAAAATTAATAGGCTTTGAAATCGAGAGTGTAACTTTCTGGACTGATTCGGAAATAACTTTACATTGGATTAAAACTCATCCATCCAGTCTAACGACATTCGTATCAAATAGAGTTGCTGAGATACAAGAATGGTCAGACCGCGTTTCATGGCGCCATGTGCCTACTCGACAAAATCCGGCTGACATTGTATCAAGAGGATGTGATGTAGATGAACTAAAGAATTCAATTTGGCTTAATGGTCCGTCATTTCTTTTAAGTGATGTATCTATGTGGCCTGTTAACAGTCATTTTGAGTTAACAGAGGATCAAGCTTCATTGGAGAAGAGAAAAGTTAATGTTTTCGTTGCAGTAGAGTATTCAAAAAATGTTTTCTTAAAATTGGTTGAAGATCACTCTTCATTTAAGAAAATATTAAGAATCGTGAGCTATGTGCTACGATTCATCGATTTTTGCAAGAAACGAGAAGTTTCAAAATGCGAAAACCCTACTGCTAAAGAAATGAATTGGGCTTTATATCGTCTCGTAGAAATTGTCCAGAAAGAAAACTTTTCTGAGGAGATTGCTAAATTACAGAAATCTCTGGTGTTGCCATCAAATATACAAAGGCTAACACCCTTTATACACAATTTCACGGAGAGTAAACGAAACTTCTCACTTATTAGGGTAGGTGGGAGGTTGCTTAATGCACCATTACCGTACAATTCAAGGTTCCCACTGTTGTTACCAAAGAAAACACTCTTTGTAACCTTATATTTACGAAATCTGCACCTCGAAAACTGCCACGCTGGAGCGAAGGCTTTGATTGCTCTTTCAAGAGAAACCATTTGGATTGTAAATGCCAAAGAAGAGTGTAGCAGAATAGTGCGTAAATGCGTTCACTGTTACCGCTATAAACCAAAGCTTATGACGCAAATAATGGGTCATTTGCCCACCGAGCGAGTGAGAGCTCTACGGCCGTTTTTAATAGTCGGGGTAGATTTTTGTGGTCCCGTGAATATTTCATTGCGAATTCGCGGACGACCTCCAATAAAAATGTATATAGCGGTTTATGTTTGTTTTACTTCAAAGGCTGTTCACTTAGAACTTGTGTCTGATTTGTCTACTAATGCGTTTATTCTTTCTTTTAAAAGGTTTGCTGCCAGGAGAGGACTTCCACGCAAAGTGTACTGCGACAACGCCACCAATTTCGTAGGAGCCAGCCGAGCGCTCAAGGAACTCGTAGACGCTTTCGAGAAGAGCAAGGGGAACGTCGTGTCATACGCAGCATCGCAGAGGGTAGACTTCAGCTTCATACCTCCCAGGGCTCCTCACTTCGGAGGGCTGTGGGAAGCAGCCGTAAAACAAGCGAAGTACCTACTTCTACGAGCTGTAGGCAATGCCATGCTGACGCAGGAAGAAATGGAGACGATGCTCGTAGAAGTAGAGGCGGTGCTCAACAGCCGACCAATTGCACCGCTGTCACCAGACCCGAACGACGGGAGTGCGTTAACTCCAGCACATCTTCTAATAGGAGAGGGTCTGCGTTCGCTGCCGCCAGAATCCGTCGAAGACGTCAACGACAGCAAGCTGAGGTGCTTGAAGCGATGGCGAATGCTATGCGCTCTCAAGCAGAGGTTTTGGCGAGCTTGGTCCAAAGACTACATCCTGGGGTTGCAAGACAAGGGCAAGTGGCGAGAAGCACAACCCAATCTACAAGTGGGACAAATAGTGGTGGTCCACGAGGACAATCTCCCGCCCCAAGAATGGTTGACCGGGATAGTCGTCCGCGTAGTAGAAGGCCAGGACGGCAAGGTCAGAGTGGCGGAGGTAAGGACAAGAACCGGCGTATATAAACGTCCTATTGCGAAACTTGCACCACTTCCAATCGATTGAAGACCTGTGGTCCTTCAATAGGGCCGGCATGTTGGGACGTGGAGTTTTTTGGCCTATGATGGTTTTCTCCACACAAGGTTTTTTTTTATATATATGTGAATTTATTTTTTTTTATCCTTAGTTTGATACTTATTTTTTTAACATTTTATTTATTAATTAATTATTATTAGGTAATTAAGCTTTTAACTTTATTTTGAAAATTGAAGTAAATACATGAATTTGCGTATCCCTAATATAAAAATATCAATTTTAAACATACATGATAATGCTTATACATGGTATCCACAAAATGTTAAATGTAACTGTTTAGCTGAAAAGAAAAGAAAATATCCGAATGAAATAAATAATAAAATAAATGGTTACAGTTGTTGAATACTTACAAATCGATATAGTTGCGTTTTTATTAAATTCGGAAAAAATCATTTTAAACCTCCCAAATTAATTTAATATTTTGAACTTCATAATTTAATTGAATTTCAATTTTGGTTTCGTCCTTAAAAAATATTAAGGATTTTCAATATGGTTGTGGATGACAATAATATGGTTATATTAACCATAATATATTTAAAATTTTCTTTAAAAATAGTTCTGTTGGAGGTGACCATATTTAAACATGTTTTTTATCTGCGTGCGTTTGGAATAAGTCAAAAAATAAATATATACTGAATGTACTTCTGAGCTTGAATACTATTTCAGATGTCTTCAGTAGAATTGTATGGCGATTCTTTTCTTAGAATACATTAACCCTCTAACACTCATTTTAAGGGGTAATTTGGTTCTTTTTTTTAACTTCCACACAAAAGTATACTAAAACGGCACATTAGAGGGTTAAAATGCTCGACGAATATCTTATGCATCAAATTTCACTAGGGGTCTTCTAAGACCAACAAATCGTGCAATGTATGTAAAACGGGTTTTGGAAAAATTCAAAAATTTCAACGCCTGGAATTTCGGAAATCCGTTTTACATACATTGCAAAATTTTTTTGGTTTTAGAAGACCTCTAGTGAAATTTGATGCATAAAATATTCATCGATTCACCCAGCTTAATTTACCTGGTTCGGTAACTTAAAAAAAAAAAAAATTGGATTGTAATTCTTTATTGATTTTGTTGGCGAATTATATCGGTAATGTTGGATGTTTTCAGACAAAGTAGCTTATTTTGATAAAGCTTTTTTTAACAGCTTTTCCCTTATATATTTGCTATTTCAGATAAGATTTAGAAGCGTAAATATGGAACAAATCTTCTTTTGAAAATTTTCTAAGTCTTTAGAGAAATACAAAAAAGGTTTACATACCCGAGTATACCTGTAACTTTTGCGGAACAACTTGGTATTAAATTAATAATTGAAGAGAGACATATGCATATAGTTGCTGATATACCTAAGCCAGGGTTTGGAAACACTAATGATGGCAATACAGCCAGATATGTTTTCATATCCTTATCTTGCTGCATCAACATCAATAGTTGACGAAAATCTTCTGCAAAATTTAGAAACTATTCTAAGAACTACGGCTTGTGTGCTTTGCAGTTGATACAAAAGCATTCATAAAATTTACTAGTGAAACAACTTGGCTGTATTTTAATTTATATACATGTATACTACAACATGCCTTCCAGCCTACATAAAATCTTAATTCATGGTGCTTTAAATTTAAAATCTTTATCTTTGTCCAATGGAATATTTTCAGGGAAAGCAATGGAGTCAAGAAATAAAGACTTCCCAGAAATTAAAGGGGACATTAAAATGTCGCGCGAATTAACCATGAGGGATCTATTTGGTACTTCACTCTATACTTCACACCCCGTTATATCACCGATATCGCCAAAAAATCCGCGAAACACAAGAAATTTTTTAACAACAGAGTTTGTTACAACTCTTGTCCATTTTTTAATAGCTTTGATATCGTTGCAAATACGACTTGAGGGCTTGTATGCCTCATTCGCTTAACAGTTTTATTTGTATAATACCTTTAGTTTTTCTTAAGCCTTTGAAAAAAGGTTTCCTGATAATCTGGCCTAAGCAACCAGCGAAATGCGCTTAGGAACAAGCTTATCCCCCCACAATAAAATATATTGTATTTATCAAAGAATAAAAATTAGGAATTGAGAACATCATAGTTATTAAATAATTAAATAAAGGTTCAATGAAGATTTTGTTTGATTTATTCAAAATTGCTAACAATTTATTTAAACAAATCACGTAAACATTTTGTGGAAAAAAATTATTTTGGGCAACAACTCAATAGTCTTGGTTGTTGACTAAAAATTCAATAACTATACCTACAAAATTTTTTATCAATACCGCAAAAATCGTCATAGCAGAAAATTCAAACCTTTTTTTCCCCGAAAAATGCGATTTTCGTATTCAAATATGAAAATTTTTGTTTTTCTAGTATCCAAAAAGACTTTAAAACCTGTATCGAAATAAAACTGCATGTAGGGTACTTTTCCAATCACTGCAATAAGAAGATAGTTAAAGATATAAAACTGAAAACTGAAACAGATGTTGACTAAAGAAGTTTATCGTCAGAAGAGTTCCTACCAAACAACATGTGGAGGGTTCAGAGCTGAGCCGAACCACGTCATTAAATAACATACATATCGCACACATACATAGTTCAAAGGTGACTCAACTCAAAAAACTTAATTTTTCAGAAATCGAGAAAAACTGTTTTTGACCTAAAAAAAATAGTTGAAAACAAGCCTTTGGACTATTATGGATTATTAAATATTATGATCTAAAAAGTTTTTTGTAAGATATTTATACACTAGATAATAAACAATTTTTTTGCACAAGTTACCGAATTATCTTGAGTTATGTCACTTTAGCTGAATTCTTTTCAAGTCGTGACACTTTTGCCAAATTCTTTACTGACACAAGTATAATTAATATAAACTCCAACAGTGATTTATCAAAAGTGTCACAACTCGAATTAAGACTACATATACCAATTGAAACATAAAGAAAGACATAACAACATAATAACAACAACAAAATACACTGATATTTTTTTATAGATAAAGAAGTGTATTATACAAGTTCAAGCATACAACCTAAACAACTAAAATTCTGAGTTGAGTAATTTTTAAACGTGGTGTGCGATATGTTAAGGGTGTCCAAATTTGTCACTGGAAATCTCTACAGGGAGATGATCCGAAGCTTTTTGTTGCGGAAAACTGACGATTTAGACGTGGAGAATATGTGGTTTCAACAGGATGTTGAAACTCTCGATGCGAGAGTTACTGAACATCGACACAGTAGTCAAGTTTTCTTTCGCATTGCAAGTATTGAGGCTGGCGGCGATGACCCGATTTGTTGCACTGTGTAATAAGCCCAAGTCAATGGCTCCAGAAATTTATAACAGTCTAATTCAAACTTAAAATATTTCCGAATTTTTTTTTGACTTGGTTCGCTTCAGCTCGAGCACTCACTGTGTTAAAAATATCGAGCTTAAAGCGTACATCAGTCCTTATCATTTATTTATAAATGTTTTGTTAATCGGACTATTAGAATGGAAGACATCAATTTTCCGCCGAGTAAAGAATTTTATCGTTTATTAAAAATAGCTGCCTTATTTTTAACGAAGCTCATAGCCTACATCCTTGCCTAAATTTCATGCAGAGATTTATTGTGGATCCAAATATTCAGGTATGTGATGAGCATCGATCGATTTCGAAACTATCATTTTTAAATGGTATGATGAAATGCGAGCGATCTTAAAATCCATTTCTGAATTAGTCTTAAGGTATGTTCAGACCTAACAAATATTTGACGAAAAAATAAAAAAAAAAAAAAGTAATCAGTAAATTAATCAAACTTTAGCTTTATTTTTAACAATTTATATTGACTTTCTTAACTTTATTTGTGAGAATATAATTGTATAATGTAATTTAAAAACTGTTAAATGGTGTTAGATCTATCAAACTTTTTGCATAAGTAAACAATTTTTTAATAATACTAGTGGTTACGTGTAGGACGTCAAATAATTCATATCTGTGGCATTTTGACAAAACATTTTAAGTCAAATTTAAAAAGTTAAAAAAAATGTTGTAAATCATACGAATTTTCATTCAAAAAACATTTTTGTTTGGCTTTTTTTTAAATTTTGTATTATAGAAGAAATTTTTCTTTCTTGATTTTTTCCCCGAGTTTTTTTAAAAACTTTTTTGCTATATTATCTCGACTTTAGGTGTTTTGTCAAAATGCCACAGATATATTTGGTGTGAACATTGATTTAGAAAACAATTGTTTAAGATTCCGTTAAATCGTTCGTTTTCTAAATCGATTTCACATACCTGATTAGTTAATAAGATATGATTTTTACGTCGCTATAATTAGCCTTATTTGTTCAAGTGTGTTTCAGGACATAACTCAGAACAGATAAGCGCGTGAAAACGTAAATTTAAAAATTAAGCATATAGCAATTTTTAAATTCTTGAACAATGGTTTGTTCATGAATTAAATACTTTTCCAAAACTATTGCTTCGTTCTGTGTAGGGATGGGCAAATTGAAAAATCAATATTTCGATATTTTTTAAGAGTATCGATATTTATCATATAAAAAATATCGATATATCGATAAAATTAAAAAATTTAATATATATAAATATATGTAAGTATATGTATATGCACAAACCAATCTTATTATTGCATATTCCAAATATATATAGGCACATATATTGTTCCAAAGCCGCTTAAATTAAATCTTTTTAGGTTCGTTTGACTTTACTGTTTTAATAAGAAATCTGCAATGTGAAAACCCCGCTTTTTTCCTAATTCTTCTTTTAAATGCCAATCATTTTAGATCGTCATATTAGTTTAAAAAGACATATGATGCATGCAGTAATGCCAATCTTAAAAACGGCTAAAATTTTGAGTTTTTAATGAAGACTGACTTTAAAAAATATCGAATTGGATAGTCGTATTTCAATATTGATACATCAATATATCGGTATTTTAAAAATCGGCGATATATATCGATATTTCTTGCCCATTCCTAGTTCTGTGCCATGTACAATAACTATGTTACGTAGGGATATTAAAAGTTACGTTGAATGTAACAAATGTAACCCAACGGCATCACTGGTATGTACATTATTTTGTATATGACTGAGAATTACTTGCCTTATTTTATTCTTCTCTTAAGCAAAGAGTATCCAAAGCAAATATTCTTTGAAAGAGAAAATGGTAGGGACGTAGTGTTATATTTTATTAAATACAGCAGTAATATATTTGATATTGTAGTTTTTAAAACAAACATTTTTTTAAATGGAGAAAAATGCTAAAATGATACTGTCTGATTTCTATGTATTCTGATTCAATTAAAGGGGTGTGTACACGGCCAAAATGTTTAACGTCACGGCGAAAACACTCGTGTACGTGTGCTGGACGTAATATTTGCCGTCACATCTAAATGTTATGATTTTCTATCCAGCGCAAACAGAGGCTAAAAGCGGCGATTTCACTGATTAATTAAAAAAAAAAAAAAAAAATTAAAGTACCGTGAAAACTAAAAGAACTAGGTTAAAGTGTACAAAATTCTACATTACTAAGCGAAAAACTCATTATCAAATATATAAAAGTGCTTTTGTAGTGACGCGCTGAAATTAAACATTGTAAGAAAAAAAGGGGAAAAATAGGCAAAAAGCTAAAAACTTTTCGTAGTTACATGCGATTTACCGAAAGACTTTAAAAAGGAACAAATATAACGATGCACCCAACCATCAAACTCAGTTATTTATTTAAATGTTTTGCTTAAATTTGTAAAAAAATTAATAGTAGAAGTGCTTTTAGTTTTTAAGTTTATATTGGAAATGCAAAAAAATGAATTTTTTCAGTTTAAGTGGACATAAAGTTATTAATTGGGCTTAATTGAGCAGGGATTTTAACTTTATTTCAGAGTTTGAACAAATCAGCGTTATTTTAGAAAAAATTATGCTGCACATCGGTGCGCCTTAGGAGTTATGTACAAATTAGTAGCAACACGCGCTAAGTTTACCAACAAAAAATGCTTCACAGCTTCTGCTATAATTTTATAACTGTTGATGTTATCATTGTTTTACGTGTTTTTATTAGAGATGTACAAATGTCGTGATTTGTTACACCTGAGTCACGCGTGGCCGTGGTTAAATTTATATATTATAAGGATTAAAATATGGAGTGCGTGAATTAATGTTTCATTTTCATGCGCGGAAGCGTGTGTGAATAAAAAATCACATACAAATTTTTTTGTATGGGGGGTACCCGTATCCCACCTCTTACACCTCGGAGATTTTGTTAGAACGTAAAGTTTATTCTAAGAGTTACCCACAGTTAATTAAGTGTGCCTCACTATTGTAGCTTAGTAGATATGAATTGATCCGCAAAAAACAGGCTTTTGGCCCCAGTGTGCAGCATCGACGGTGTCACACATACAAACACATTTTCACTAATACAACCACAATGCTTGATGAGTATTTTGATAAGTGTATTTGGGCCTTTACAGAGTAAAGCGATTGGTGAATAAAGAGTGGATTTGGACAAGGCGAATTCAGTACAAAGCGGAGGCACTCTTTGATAGTTCTAGTCAATTTGTATTGGTTTTGTTAGTGTAGAAAAAGTAGACATTTCAAGCCGTCAACACTAACAATACAATGCAAAAAACGCCTGTTGTTTTTGGATTGTTGCAGTAGTGCCCTCACCTGTATTTGAATTCGCCTTAGTACTTTGATGCTTCGTCGACCATAATTGCAGACGACAACTCATGTTTCGGAGTTAAAACATGTTTTCCTACTCATCTGCTATTTGAAAAAAATGTTTTTGATAGTATGTGCGTATTGAAGTGTGCTGTATTCGTAGATTTTCATATAAAATTAACTTTCACTGTTTTACCTAAACGTGCTTTTGTATAATTTTATCATCGTCTAGATTTATATAATTAAATTTAATACCTTTTTTTTCATTTATTTCACCAATTTCATATTGTGTGTATTCCAAAGTGAGCTTTTGATAATGTTAGGAGGAATCAGGCTGCCAACCAAATCAAGGCTGACTTTTAAAGACCATAATTTATTTCTCATTTAATACAATCCTCGCTCATTATATTGAAAGGTTAAACTTTTGGAGTTTAAAACAATCCTTTCAATAGTTTTTGATTTCTTTATTTCCTTGTGTTTTCCAATTCACCCACTGTGTATGTAAATAGTTTAACTAAAATCGATCGATGTAAAATTGTAAAGCTTATTTTTTGGTCGAATTGTTTCCAGAATTAACCATGCTTAAAATCAATCTATTACAATAAATCTTGAACATAAATTGTAAGATGTAAACAATGAGAACAAGTAAGACAGTCTGGTCGAATCAGACCGACCTTTTGATGCCCTAAACAATTTGCGAGTGTTGGTAGAACTATTTTCAAAAGTCGGCGCCTTAACAAAATTTGAACCTTTCTCCACAAAATGTTATGGAAGCTTAAGATTAATTTAAGCCCCAATTTTCGGAATTTGATTAAGGTACCGATATTTATGCTAGATAAAGTCGTGTTAAAGTGAAGTTCAAAACAGGGTCTTTTTAAGTTTATGATGAGTGTGAATTCAAATGTAACGAAATTTTGATTAGACATACATATTAAACTGGTCTTCAGCAAAAAGTCGCCTTTTAATAAAATTATACATATCGCTTATTTGCTGCAAGACCGGCATAACTCAAAAAAAATTTTGGAGTTAGAGATGCAGAATTCGCTTTGTTTTTCTTTATATTGTGTATTAAATTCATCTTTATATCTTTTATACTTTCCCATTTGAAGAGAATGTGTCTTCTTTTTTTCCAAGTACATAGTTAGAGCAAATCAAAAACTTTAAATGCGTTTATCTCGAAATTCATTTTTTTGAGTTATGCCAGTCTTGCAGCAAATGAACGATATGTATGTGAAATATAAAGAGCTAAATTCAAATCCGTGTTCGGTATTTTCGATCGGGGTCTGATTTTTTTATTGGCTTCACTAATATTATTCTCGAGAATCAACATTTGTCAGCCGAATTTCATGATTTATTTCTGAAAAAAATGAAAATTTTAAATTTTTTCCCGTAATTTTTTTTTTTATGAATTTTGCCTTAAACAAATGTTTACCGCCACTTATTTCTGAATATCTCCGAAACGGTTGAAAACATAAAAAACAATAAATCATAGCATACATATTTAATACTCTTTATTTATACGTAATTACAAATTTTTAATTATTTTTTCTTAATCTAGAGCATAAATCACATATAAAAAAAAAAATCATGCAAAGAAGGGTCAAAATGCCATAAAGAAAATTTTATTCGAAATCATTTGCTGGTAATTTTATTAAATCGGTCAAATCGTTTTCAAGCTCGGCAGAAACATTAGTCCAGCCCATAAAACAAAATCTGTGAGCGATATAAAATGGATTTTAATTTATCGCTTTAAAATCTTTATTGTCCACATATTTGATATAAAAATTAGGAATTAAGCACAACAAACAAAATCTTGTAAATTCAAAATTATGTATTCCCAAAAAAATTACTTTGATAATAAACTGGCAAGTGCACGGCTAAAAAAACTAAACTGGCAACATGCTTTATTTTTTGCGAAAACAAGTTGTTTTTATTTTGTATTTTCTTAACCTACTTACAACTACAATTAATAGCTTCGTTCGTTTACTCCAAAATTTGTACAAATTTGTACTGGATTTTACTGAAATGCGTTCGCGTACACATAAATTTGTAAAATTTTCATTTTACTCACCTACTGGATTTTACTGGAAAAGTAAACGAACGCACATAATGTTGGAAAAATTCCAACCAATTGTAGTGGGGAATGTAAGAAAAGTTAAACTCACTGTTTATTGTTGTTGTTTTTGTTTAAGCTTTGATATGGTTGCAAGTGAAACTGTTGCTTATAATTCTTATTCGCTTAACAGTTTTATTTGTTTAATAAAAGCAAAATCTTGTAAATAAAAAATTGTGTATTCCCAAATAAATTACTTTGATAAGGCTCGAATATTTTTTTTTTAAATTCAAACCAGCGTTATCAAATTATACTCACGAATTTTTTTTATATGGCACTCTGGGAATATATGGATTGATGGCAGGGCTGCCAGAAATTTTCAGCAAAAAATCTTAATTTCACCAAAAAAAATCTTATTTTTGAAAAACAAATCTTATTTTTGGAAAAAGTAGTCTTTTTATTATAAATAATAAAAACAATTCATGTTTTATTTAATACATAAGAAAAAAACATATTTATCCTGTTTAGGGCTTTTAATGAATTTTAGCATCGATTTGTTAGTGCATACTTTTGCATATTTTACCGTTTGGAGCATTTTTTTGCATAATTTAGTTAAAACAGCCTTTTAGCAGCATTTTTTAAGCTTATAGTGCATATTTTGCCATTTTTAAGGGATATTTTGATACACATTAAATTTTTTAGGTGCCTTCGCAGCAAATAATTTTTTTTTCTTTTTGGTAAATTTTGGCTTTTCTTTTTTAAATATCTA
The DNA here is from genome assembly GCA_963931875.1 of Pollenia griseotomentosa. Taxonomy (NCBI): domain Eukaryota; kingdom Metazoa; phylum Arthropoda; class Insecta; order Diptera; family Polleniidae; genus Pollenia; species Pollenia griseotomentosa. The sequence continues at coordinate 167,367,012 of OZ007562.1, read as the reverse complement.
TTTAAACATCCAACGTGTTGCTTCAATTTCGCCATCTTCATTTTATTTTTACTCGAAAATTGTTAGAAAAAGCAGGTAGTTTTTAACGAGAAATGTTATTTTAAACTTTAAAATTTAATATATAATTAAACATTAGAAAAACCAATTATATACGTTTTTGGCGATCTGAAATCTGAACCAATCTTTTAGTATACTGATCGACTCAGAATCACTTTTTAAGGTAATTTAATGATGTTTATCCGTCCATCTAGCTGGTTGTCTGTCCAAGTTAATCATGTGCGCAATGTGCAAGTAACAATCTTGTAGATAATTTGATTAAGTTTGGAAATACATATTAATTGTACTAAAGACGAAGCCAACGTAAGTGGTGAGAATCGGTTTATAATTTCACATATTCCACTTTAGATTAGATTTTTTGTGTTCGTAAACCATCTAATTTTGTTGGTATTTAGACAAAATTCGCCCCAAAAATAGTTTACTGCAAATTAAATTCTTTTCGAATCAGTTCACATTTACTTAAAGCTCCCAACTATAAATAGCTTAAATTTCCTTTTAAATGTCATCAAAGAAGTTTTTTTGGGAATACAAAATTTAATTCCCAATTTTTATTCTTGATAAAAACACTGAAATTTATTGTTGAAGGGATAATCTATTCCTAGACGCATTTCACTGGTTGCTTAGGCCAGATCGTCAGTGGGCAATGTAAGGAAAATATAAACTCACTGTTTATTGTTGTTGTTTTTGTTTAAACTCTGATATTTTTACAAGTAAAACTGTTGCTTTTAATTCGTATTCGCTTAACAGTTTTATTTGTTTAATATCTTTAGTTTTTCCAAAATCTTTGGATTCCTTTCAAATGTTTACATTAATAAACCATTCAGCGACGGTCCCTAAAATCCCTTTAACAAAAAAAAAAAAAAAAAACATAACAAAAAATTCAAATTCTAAATTGTACATAACTTTTCCACTAAGTATCTTTGCTATTATTTAATTTTTGCAATATTTTCTGTTTTTGCAAAAGAATAAGCGCGCAAAACCTACACCTGATTAATCACCCTTGAACGCCAAACAGAGGTTGCTTTTTAAGTATTTTTTTTTTGTCCAGTAAACCGCAAGGTTGCATTATTTAATTTAAAAATTTTCAAATGGGAACAAAGAAGGTTTTTTAATTGAACCGAACCTTCGTCCAGACAAAACAAAAATCTTGTTTTTGCGGGAAAAATCTTAAAATCTTTTTTCGGTTAAAAAATCTTAAAAAATAAGGTAAAATCTTACTTCTGGCAGCGCCGATTAATGGGCTAATATTTGTATACGTTGCAAACCTTAGCACAAACGTATAATGAATGCCCTTCTCCCTTATTGTGGTGCAGGAAGGAACCGTAAACCACATTGAAATGGCTCTATTATTAAGAGCTCTTGTGTCTATTATCTATGGATAACTTGAAGCATAGAAAATGATTAGAGAGAATGTTTAAACATTTCTGTAATATCAGAACATTTTTCTTTTCTTATTGTAAATATAAAGTGTTTTTATATTTCTAAACCTTTTTCCTCAATGTCCTTTTTGAGTTAAATGAAAATTTAACAAGCTTTTGCCCCAATCCTACTCCTTTAACATTAACAGTTCTGTCATTTAATCTGCTTTAGGCTTTAGCTTCTAAAGCTATTCTACAACTGGGAGTATAATGCACTTTATTCTTCAAACATTTCTTAGCAACTCCTTGATTTTGCTCAACATTGTATCAAGGCCATATTGTAGTCATGTTTATTTAATTCAATTTTATTAACGATGGGTTTTGGTTTTCTTTTATTCAGTAACTGGATGTGCAAGGCAGTGTTTTAAAATGTAAATTAAGATAATTGCAATATAAAATGGAAACTGGGTAGATGGAATAAATATTAGCACAGTACATTAAACGGGGTACACACGATCGAATATAAATGACAGTTTTGCTTAAATTTTCGCTTGCTTGATAGTGTGGCCGCTAGTTTTCGTCAGTCAACTGTTAATCGTTAAATGTTCACTGTCCAAATTTTTGACTGTCACTTGAGCTCGATTGTGTGTACCCCATCTCAGGCACTGGATGGTTTCGGAATATTAAATTCATGTTAAAAAGTAATGGTTTTATTAAACAATTTCATTGAATTATTTAATATGAACACATTTTTTTTAAGATAAATAAATCCTTGAATTGCAAAAAGTGTAATTGAAAACTTCTTACATATAGTACATACTTTAATAATATAAAAATATAGGACTTTAATACAACAACAAAATATATCAGCTGATTTGCAACGTTACTGTTACTCTCGGCTAACTGATCCTTAAATCGTATGAACAGCATGAGAGTGGTTAATTTCGTCGTGTGAACATAGCATTAGACAATACGGAATAATCTAATAAATATTTTATTAAAAAACAGTTTTTTAATTTGTGAAAAGTTTTATTGAAATAACATAACAAATTTATTAACCCTCGTACGTTCCTCAAAATAATTTGCTGATTATTTAATGAAAATATAAAGGTTTTTTTTCCTTTATTGAAGGTGTTTTTATTTTTTTTAGACAAAATAATATAAAAGAAAACAATTAACTAAAATCATCCATAATATTCAATCGCATATAGGTAGCTTACACGTTTTTATAAATGGGTAAAATTTCACCAGAGAGACTTTTTCGTAATTCTTTAAATAATCTTGCAACGTTTAGATATACCAAAATATAACTTAATGTATTGTTGTAGTTGTTTCTTTGGCCAGAGTGATGAATTTATGAATATTATTTTTGTCAAGCTAATAGGGCCTAAATTTCTTCAATGTAAATAAAATTCAATTTTCAATTACAATATTTTGTTTTATTTATTGTAATTAAAAATTGAATTTTATTTACATTGAAGAAATTAAGACCCTATTAGCTTGACAAAAATAATATGCATAACTTAATGTTATTAATGTAAAATTTTAATTTAAAAAATTAGAAAAAATTCTCATTGAGATCGAGCAAAATGTTTAAGAGATATTATATTTTGGAACATAAAATGGTTGAAATTTCACCCGAACTGTGTTTGCAAAAATATTTATTAAAATAACGAATAAGTATTGGAACTTGTAAAGGTTGAACGTTTTTAAAATGACTTATTGTATTCTAAACAGATATTTTAGAATTAATTTATAGTTTTAGCTCTGTTTTTTTGAGATAAAGTGGTATTTTTTTTTCTTGTCAAGTGCTCAATTTATTTAATCCAAAAATATCTACACACATTTAATTTTGGTGGAAGAAGAATACAAATTAAAGACGTAAAACTGCTCTTGCTTCTCCTGGAAAAAAATAAATGTCTAGTTACGTCCGTTTTCATTTTTGGTGACGATATATAGATCAAATTATTGGTTGCAAATTTATTTTCATTTGCCGCACTGGTGTTACTTAAAGCTTGGTTCACAATAACAATTTCGTTGTTTCTTCTATCTTATTTCTACCCAAAGTATTTCATATATTTTGCTTTCATTTTATAAACAAAAATGTAACTAAAATTTTTTTAAAAATTTGATTCAACTAGAACTTCAGCAACAATTTGTATGAAATTGTTTCTGACGTTTAAAATAATTTTATTTAGTTTTGAATGAAAATGTTAACAAAATGTTTTAACAAATAATACTAAATTTGTAATATTGTTGTGGGCAAAATTTGCAAACGGCTTTTTGTGATTGTGAACGAAGCTTAAGAGTTTGAATGTGTCAATTAGAAACTACTGGGGGATTCATAAGGTGTCATAAAGTCACATGTCTTAAAATAATAACATGAAAAATACGACTATTGTGAACAACCCCTCATAATTAAGTGTGCTATTTGGAATTTAAATCAGCTGATTTAAAATAAATATAAAAAATAAATATTTATCTAAAATCAAAATGTTTTTCAATACTTATCCATGAATTAATAAATTAAATTAGATATTTCCTGTCTATTTTCCATTTTTTTAGACGCAAACCACAAATAAATTTTATTTTGTTTGTTTACCAAACATCAGAGTCCTAAGCCGATCTAATTTGACGCTGTTTTGTTGAAAAAAATGCTAGCCGCAGGGTAAATTCGGATGTTAGCCGGATAAAACTATACCATCAACTGCGACGGCTACAAAATCATCGCCGCTCGGCGCAGTTGCTCGGCGCAGGTCTCTTTTGATTAATTACGACAGCATAATAAACATAGCAAGCAAAGTTTTATTAATTTAAGACACTTTTTGTTTACAAAACAACAAAAATATTTTTAAACCATTGTAAAATGTTAGAACATTATGACGATACAACATGATAGCACACCTTGTGAATACCCCATACATATAAAAAAGTATTGAAAAATATTTTTTAAATATTTTCTTGAACAACATTTTTGTGTTAAATTTAAAAAACTTTAGTGTAAAACCTGCCCTTAATCTTCATAAAAAACCATCCTCAGTAAAATTTAATAAATGACATTGTAAAATTAATTGTCTGAAAAAAGTGTTTTGTTTTTATTTTATTTCATTTTTAATATTTCGACTTTTTTGCAATATTCTGCTTCAATAATTAAATTAATGAAGTGGGCATGTGTGTGTGGGAAAAAATAATATTATTGAAGAATGATTCATAAATATTTGATTATTTAAATTAAATGGAAAACAATTAATTACGCTTTAAAAAATTAGAAAACTTAAATTGAGGAATGAATGAATAATTAAATTTTATTCTAAATAAGTGGGAAATAATTTTTTGTGAGACTAGCAATTAAACTTAAAGAATTTGGTGAAAATCGGTCTAAAATTTACCAAAGGTGCAGCAAAGGCTTGCCAGATTGATTGCTGCAATTTTATTTCGTCACCGATTCTAGCTGATTCCTTCTAAGACTTTTTATATAGACTTTTTTTATAGCAGTTTTATCATCGGCATAAGCGAGAACTCTTGTCTTCAGCGTGTTGCCGTTTTATTTAGTGCTGCTTTTTTCTAAAATTTTCCATTTATAGGTTAAAAAATTTCACGATAAGTGAACGCATTTTCTAAGACCTCTTGTGGTAGTAAATGATAGTAAGATGTAAGTTCCAATTCCTTCTGATTACACAGAAAGAAAAATACTCGGGGTAAATTAAGTTATTTATACTTACTTTTAGTACGAGTCGTAGTCAAAAATTTAAGTTCGAATAATACTTAAGCGTTCTTAAGACAATCCATATTGGGATTACTTTCAAAAATCAATCCCGGAATTTCTTAAAATAAGAATTTATAATAATATATTTAAATAAGTACAAAATTTTTAAGCTAAGTAAAAAAAAGATTAAACTTTTCGTTGGTAGTGCAACACTGAAAGTAAAATTACAAAGTGAGCGCTTAAACCTTATTTAACTTATCAAAGTTTGTTGCAGCCACTACAACAACACCACACAAGTAGTTAAAAAACGATTTGCTTGTTTTGTGTAGAATCAACAAAAACAAAAGAACAAGACGAAAACACATTATTTTCATGATTAAAAAGTAAAATTGAGAACTCTTGCTTCTCATATAGTTTATATTTTCACTTATATACATATGTATATGGGCATTTCCGTCAAAAGGTTCACCGTGACCGAAAATTTGAAAGTTTTTAAAATCTGATTATTTTACGATATTGTTATAGAGAACTATTAGATTTTACTAATTTTATAAATTTACCGATAAATTTGTTCACTTAGATGAACAATCAGACTGCAAAGTTGTGCAAACTTAATTTCTTATTTGTGAGAATGTTTTATTGTAAATTTTCTTTAATATTTTCTTCCTTAAAGAGGTGATATTTGATAAAAATTATTCCTAAAAAATTTTCTTACATGGTCTGTAATCTAACTTAGGGTTTACACTTGCAAGTGCAAGTTCGAAAAACTCAATACACTCACACTTTTTCACTAATACCTTCAAATGTTTCGTACTTGCAACTTAACTTGCAAGAGAATTAGCTTGCAAGTAAATTTTTGACACTTGCTGCAAGTAAAATGATAAATGAAGAAACAGTGTTGCCGTGGATGACTTTTGTATCAATCCACTAGTACTTAGTAAAATAAAAGTTATGTTTATAGCGGATTTTCTGTATTTATAAAAAATAACAATTAAAAAAGAGCACAACTATACAACAACGCATCTTAATGGTAATTTTAATCATGAATTTTAAGCATTTTGAAAAAAAAAATTCTTAATGAAAATATTTTCTCAGTAACATTATGATATCGCCACTACGGCAATACTATAGTCACATATTTTATAAAATAAACATAAGTTTTTTATCAAGATGGACCGAAAATTAAATAAAGAAGAAATTATTAAATTTATTTTGTTATAACATGGTTATGTTTTCAACATTGTAATGTTTTCAACATTGTAATGTTTTTAAACCGAAAAACAAACCTTTTTTAATAAGATGTTTTCTCTTCGAGAACATTTGAAAAATGAACTTACAACTGACTGTGTAAACACTCAAGCTACTTGCAAGACTTTTGGCTTTTTCTTCGACATTTTCGCTGATAATACGTATACACTGGTTGCAAGTTATTACTTGCATGTGTAAAGGCAGTGTAAGGAAGAGTTCGCAGAGAAATATGTTATTCGGATAACGGTACATTTTTATTTTGTTTTAATCATTATTCAGTTAAATTATTATGGAAAAAATTTCACGTTCGAAGTGTCAACCAGATTTTGGCTTAAACAAAAAAAAAAAAAAAAAAACAGAAGATTTTGAAATCAAACCAAAGACATTTTAATCTTACACTGGCTATGTAAAATTCTGAAAGTAGTTTGACTAAAAAATTTTGGCAGGTTTCGCTAAATTACGCCTTTTTACACATGGCCACAAAAACTACTTCTATTTTTTTCACGTTCGAACCGCTACTTCTTTTGCTATTATCTTTGACCTAAAATCGCGCCCCCCATAAACTTGATTTGAAATCGCAAAACGCCAAATTTATTTTTTGGTGTTCATAAACTCGTCCGTTTAGCTTGCGGTCTGCTATAGTTTCTTACAAATATTCTAGTTCCATTTTGTAATTTTAAGTCGCCAAACTACTTGCTATTGCGATTTACAGAACACCTAATTTGCGATTTAGAGTCAGAATCGCCAATGTTAAGCGTTTTGCGATTGTCAGAACATGCCCGATAAATAATAAATAGTGCTTTCTTAGTGCTATAATTTAAGGGTTAAAAGAACGTAAAAATATTTGTTGTTTGAAATGTTATTGCATTTTTGATGCGTACGACTGTCGCGTTCAACACTTTGGAATTACCCATATTAAGTTTTTAAAGTAAGAACCATGTCGGGAATGAGGCTGAAAGATGTAAAACGGGAAAGTAAATCAATCATAAAAAAATTCTCCTTCTAATTTCACTTTTGGTTTATTTTAAGTACGAATTCGTGATTGAATCAACTTTATAATACTTGTTTTACTTAAATCAATCTCATTTTCGGATTATTTCAAGTACGAATTCGGAATTAAATATGGATAAGTTAAGGATTTTGCACTTGAATTAATTTTTCTGTAGTTGATTCAAGAAAATCTGTACTTACCGTATTATTACCGCTTCGAAATTGATTTAAGTACGGATGAATTGAATTTTTCTTTTGTGTGCACTTCCTTAAAATTTTGCCCAAAGTTCGAGTTGAATTAAAAAAATTACTAAGAATTTTTCATTTTGAATATAAAGTCTTATAAGTTTTTTTTTCTAGTTTCTCCCATTGTGCAAAGTAAAAAGAAATCAATTGAAAGATTAAATTTATTAGTCAACAATTTCAGTTATAAAAAAATTTGTTTCACATTTGTTTCTCGAAAAGAAAAATAAAAGTCTAGATTTTGATTTCCATTGCAATAAACAAATTTCATTGCCTAGTTTAAGGGGTGTGGTCATTAACAACGGTAAATGAGTTTTGTCAGTTGAATTTCAAAACATCAAGCTAAAATGTTCAAATTCATGTTTTAAATGAAAATTAATGAATAAATGATTTAGTGAAAATGTTAATTCATTGCTTTTGCCATTCCAACTAACAACGAAGCTCTTCTAAGCACATAAATGACAAGCAAAAATATCTGATAACAATATGTTGCAATGGCGAAAACTATAGTAGAATAAATACACTAAATTATACAAAATATAAAATAAAACATGCAAATTGATACTTTGCATTATTTTTTTTTTTTTAAATTAAAACCACTCGATTTTGTTTCGTACTAAAATGTTCACTTAATATTACAATTCTGTCATAGTTAGTCTGTGTGGGTGTTAATATTTAAGTATATGTTGCATAGTTTTAGGGCCAAAGCAGAAAAATAAACTACAGACATTTTATTTCTGGGTTTAAAATGCAAATTTAATTTGCCGAAACAATGATTTATTCGTTAAAATAAAGTGAAAGGATAAAGGCAGACATAGAAAAAAACAGGATAAAAAATGAAAATTGTCCAAAATAAAACCTTTTTAAATTCGTCAAAACGGCATTTGGGGAAAATAACATTTTGGAAAAGCCGTCAAGTCAATACAACCGAAAACGAGTTAGTATTCCTAAGAAGTTATGTATTGTTATAAATAAAAAAAATTAAGGCATAATTGAAGGCTTTAAAATTAAGTAAAAAATAAAAGCCTATTTTTTTTTGTTTAAATCTGTTTAATAACTAATTTAATTACTTGACAATATTAAGTGCTAGAAATTATTGTTAAAACTAAAATTTTTTTGAGCCTAATTTAAGGTCAAATTTATTATATTAACTAATTTAATTATATAACATAATTTAGTGCCAGCAATTATTTTAAAGTTTTGTTACAAAAACTTTCATAAACTACATAAAAATAACAAAAAACATTAAAGTTATTATTTATTACTAAAAAGTTTTTGCTGACAGAGAACCTTTAAAAAATGATTTTATTAAATACTAAACTGACAATAACTAATTTATACTTTAATTTGTATTTGTATCATGGGTATATTTACATTAAACAAAATTTAAAGCTTTGTTTAAGATATGCGTAGATATCCAACAAAATAAAAATATTGTGTGACTAGAAAAGACAAGGTCATCAATAAATAATATAACCAGGGCTGTCCCCAAAAAATTAAAAAAATATCCCCAAATCCCCAAAAAACAAAACCTTAAAAAGTTAATATTTTTTTTTGTTTTTTTTCTGACCAAATTTTAAATTTGTTTAAAAATATTCTAAGAAAAATGTTAATAAGAAATCCCCAAAAATACCCAAAAAAAATTTTTTAGTCAAAAAAATCCTTTTATTTTGTTTGTAGCGACGGTTTCGGCATGTTTTTTTAAATCCTTTTTATGCAATTCCAATGAGAGATAACAAGCAGAACAATATGTTGTTACTGAAGACGAATAAGCCAATTTATAAGAATTTGGAGCTTGTTCAATCGGCTTAAGCCATCCTTATAATCAACAATAACAATACATATACCCGTCATTTAAAAAAGCCTAAAATTTTTTTCCCAATCTTAATTATATTGTTTTTCATATTCACTTATTTCTGGGGAAGACATACATATTTGCCTTTAAAAACCAAACATTTTTTGTGTTTTCAACGGTTCTAGATTCAATTTTTAAATTCTTTTTTTTTAAACACTCACTCAAGAAAAATAACAAGTTTATAAAGTACCTTTTACATTTAACAAAAATGGTAATCTTAATTAGGACCCTTTGCACTATATAAGAGTAAGATAAAAGTTTTGCTACTTTTTTCATATTTTATATACGAAACAAAGAAAAATAGCGTAAATAATAAAAAAAGTGTAAAATCCCCAAAAAATCCATGAAATTTTTTTTAAACCCCAAAAAAATCCCCAATCCCCAAATGACTTTCTTTGTCCTTTTTGCTCCCATGAAGTCCCCAACTTTGGGGAAAAATCCCCAAGTCTGACAGCCCTGATTATAACGCACAATATGTATATGTATACCCTAAGAGGAAAAAAATATATAAAAGAAAGCACATATTTTTTTGGCATAGTCATAATACTTCGTCTGTATAAGTTAGACAAGGTCATGCACACAATTTGATTGAAAGAACATAACCAAATAAAAAAAAGTAAACAAAGCCTTAAAATATGCAAATATAACCATATGATTATAATAAAACATTATTTAAGGCAACATCTTGCATTGTTCATAGTATGTAGCACAAATTGGTTATAAATACGGAGTGAAGTTATATGCATTGATTACTTAAACAAATAAAATAAAATATATATGCCTTAAACAGAATATACATTACATACTAGCATTTAACACTCTACTTCGTTAGCGCCTCCTTTTCGTTCGTGGACAGATTTATATGCCAAAGTTTATGTTAGGTAAAAAAGTACCAACATTTCGGATCTTAAACCCAATAAAAAATGTAGATTCCAACGTAGCAGTTAAGAGAGAAGTAGTAAAAGTTCAAGAAAGCGCTTTATTCAGCGCATATAAAATTGGTGAATGTAACCGAGCTTATAGTTGCTACCGTTATTCTTTAATATGCTCCCTGCTTCGTAGTAAGGGAATGTCGTGGCTCTACAAATGTTATATATATTTTTTAAATTTGTTAAGAATTCGTTCACTTACTATGCGGAATCTCTCTCTTATTGCGTAGCGCACAAATGTCTGCTTACTTTTTGAAACTTTCAACATTCTATTGGCAGCCCGTAATTTAATACTTTTAAGTCAATGAATGGAGAAAAATGTTTTGTAAAAAAAGATTGATATTTGACTATTGACTGACAGCCGTCGTCAATAGCGATGAGTGTTAAGTGGCACAGATCTCTAAGGGGATAGTGTAGTGACTATCGAAACATGTCCGAAAACGTGGGTGCAATCCCAGCGTCAGTCAAGAATGAAAAATGATCAATAAATTTTAATTCATTTCATGTTGTAAAAATTCCTTTCTTTATAAAATAATTTAATAAAAATTAAATTTAATGAACTTTAAGATTAAAAATTTGGATTAAAAACCATAAACAGTTTAATAAAGTAACCACACTACTAATTATTAGTAACAAACAATGGTGCGACTTTCGATTTTCCCTTTAACTTTTAAATATCGAAAAAGTACTAAATTTATATTTTAGTTTTTTTAGACAAGCTACGAATGTCATATAATTTTTATTTCTAGGTTTAATGGTTAAAAAGATAGATGGGGTGACAAAAAACGAAAGCTCCAAAATTCAGGTTTTACTCGAATTTTAAAAAGTACCAGACACCAGAGCTGCAATCAATAAAATTCAAGAGCAGATCTAGAGGGAATTACTTAAATTAACTATTTTTATTGCAGTTGGAAGTTAACAAATTTCCCACTTGTAGTAAAAGTAGTAAGAATTTCGAGTAAATGAACACAGCTTTGTCAGCAAAAAATGTTGTTGAGATTTGAAGCTGCTAAAATCTGTAAAATTCGATTGAAAAATTAAAAAAAAAAAATAAAATTTTCCACAATATACAAATATCAGATTTAACAAACAAAAAATTATTGTAAATCACACTTCTAATAATATTTTCACACTTTTTGATACAAATAAAAATGTAAGTTTCTTTAAGCAAATAAACTAAAATTTTCCATTTTGATAGGATTTTCGCCTATACCTAATAATTTAATTCCTATTCTGCCGCTAGCTTACAATTCCATTCCAATACAAAATTAATTAAAATTTCAATCAATTCAATTCAAATGTGTTGGAAATGAATTGCTTATTCTTTTTTCTAATTCATTTGAATTAACTCAAAATCAATTCAGTTCAAATGAATCTGTAAAATTAATTGCAATCATTTCATTTCAATCATTTCAACTGGAAACGAATTGCAATTCATTTGACAAATTCATTTGAATTGGAAATGAATTGTAATTCATTTTTACCAAATTCATTTGAATTGACTTTATTCATTTTTTTTTGTGTGAAAAGAATTCATTCAAAATTTGCTAATTTAGTGCATGAATGATCCAAAAATGAATGATTCATGTACAGCTCTGATAGAGTTGTACTCTGTTCATTTTGTGAAAAAATTCCGAAATGTTTGTGGCAACAATTTTTGCAACTGCGAAATAATACAAGCCGCACTTATTAATAATTAAGAAATTAAAAATTGAAATAACACAACCGGTAACAGTTTTACATCTAAATTTACTTTCTTTTTTATTACATTTCTTAGTAAAATACATGTTGGGTGCATTTTCAAACGCAAAACAATGTCGCATACTTTAAAGAAATAAAAACTTCAAATTGTGCAAACTCGCAAGCAGTGTTGCCAAAACTTGGTGACCAAAATGGCTAAATTTACGGAAAATATGGCTAAAAGCTTTTTTTTTTTTTTTAATAAAAACACATTACAATTTAGTAACAAAACAGAAATAATTCCTTTGAAGTTGTTTACGATGAAATTAAGTTAAGATCAATTTGTTAAATAAGAATAAAAGTAAATTGATATTTTGATAGATATTTAGTCACGACAACATTTACCCAACCTTTTGAGTCCAGATTTACAATAAAAAACAAGTAAGAAAGTATAGTCGGTCAACCCCGACTATATGATACCCTACACCACATTAGAACCAATGTGTCAAATTTTATCAAATAATCGACCTGTACTTTGCGCACAAGGCTTACGTGGACAGCCAGCCGGACAAACATCGTTAATTCGGCTCAGATCGGTTTACGTAAAGGTGGGCTTAGGACCAATATTTAAAGGTGTAACAAACATCAGCACAAACGCATAGTAACCTCTCCACTATTTTGGTGTTGGTATAAATATTTTATTGTTATGGTAAAAATATTTACCTAATTGATAAAATCGAATTAACGGTTGCTAAATGTAACACATTTCTTAAATTACTTTTAACGATGTTTACTTGGCTAAATACCTTCTCTACTTCAGCATTAGACCATGGAAGTGAGAGCAACGTTAAAGTCAATTCTGAAATTTCTAAAAACATATTGTTGCCGCCTGCATCTCTTTATTGAAATGGTTGCAACCAGAAAGATCCATTTTATAAATTTAATATTGGAATACTGTTCCTTTATTTTGAAAGATGTTTCATCATCACATTTATAAAAATTGTGTTTTAAATTAAGGCGTTTTAATTGTTAAAAATGTGTATTTTACTTTTATAATAAAATAAAAATTATTCTAATTAGTATTTTGGTTATTTTGTTGAACTATTTATGGTTTTTAATCCAAATTTTTAATATTTTTAATTAGGCTTAAGTTTATCAAATTAAATTTTCATTAAATTATTCTTATGAAGAAAGGAATTTTACAACATGAAAATTAACTAAAATTGTTATTGATAATCTTTCATTCTTGACCGTGGCCGGGGCTCGAATGAACTTAAGCCTAAATAAAAATATTAAAAATTTGGATTAAAAATTATTCTTTTAAAAGAAAAACGGCAAAAAAAATTGTGTGGCTAAACAAGTTGAAAAATGGCTAAACTCATTTTTTAATGGCTTATTAGGGTGAAAAATGGCTAAATCTAGCCACTAAATGGCTAAATTGGCAACACTGCTCGCAAGCTAACATTATTAAAAAATATCAAAATTTTCGTGTGAAATAATCAATGTTGGTCAACTTTTTTCACAAATTTAAGGCTTAAGAGGATCGATTTGGCAAAAGAACAACTTCCGGTCCAGTCACGCAGTTAGGCTGTGCGTTGATGAATGAGACAGTCAGTAATTCAGTAACTTTACAATTTTAAATACAATCAGTTAGCACATTCTTTTCAATATATAAATACATATGTATGTATTTTAAAAAATTACAAACAGCAGTCAAATGTTTGTTTGATTTTTAAATTTAAGTTCTTTATTTAATTTAACGTAAACATATTTTTATTTTGAAAAGATTTTTTTGACCAACGATTTAGTGTGTTTTTTATTTAATTTAAAAAACGTTTAAAGAGTTAAAGTAACTTTTATTTACGTGCATTTTTTTAACAGTAAAACTCGCTTTTTATATTTTTTAAAGCATATTGTATATGTATGTAGGGTATGTACCCTACATATTACTTGTATAAGGTTTCACCCTCAAATTCTTAGCATAATTATTATTATAGTATGTTCACATTTGGCTTCTTAAACGCATTTAAGCAGTTCGAACGTGATTAAGCTCTAATCACTTCAAAATCGAGATGATTACCCATACATTGAAGTGATTTGTTAATCACTTCAAATTGACATGATTACAACTAAATCACTTCATAAATCACATAGAATCCACTGAACATACCTCAAATGTAGAATCGCCAACATGATCGTGTACAACCGGTCAAGATTTCTGCTTAATGTTTTTATTTTTTCTCTAAATAATTCATAAATTTTCACAATTTCATCATTAAAATGATTAAAATAATCTTCTGATAACTTTATACAAGTGTTTTTATCCATTTTTAATACTTTAAAGAAATATAAATTTGTTTGTTGTTTTTGTGTGTGTTTGTTGTGTGTTTTTTTTCTTAATCATCTGTCATCTTAATCATCTCAAATGTAATGTGAACGGCTTTGATTAGCTAAATCAACATTTTGCTTAAACGCGTTTAAAAACCTAAGTGTGAACTTAGCATTAGATGTTTAAATATTTTCTTTGGAAATCGAAATTTTATTTCTTTACAGTTTAATGTACAGTGTTTATAAACATTACGACTGTTCAGTTGAGTGTTAAATTTAATTTACTGAAAAAAAAAATTTTTTTTTAAATGTATTATTTATTACATACATACATGCATTAACACCTACGTATGTAGTGGTCAATAAATGCATTGAAAAAAAATTATCTATTTAATTAGTTTTTTATTTTGTGTATTTTTAGCTCTCTGTATTATAAAATAAAGTCTGCAAATATGACACAGAATCAGCGTAAATTAAAAATATTTCAGTGTAAGTGTAAGTGTAAGTAACACAAAGAAAATAATACCTAACAAAAAACAAATTAAAATAAAAAACACTTTTGTAAAAAAGGAACTATTTTTAAATGTTTCAAACAGGGAACGAAAATAACAGTTTTTTTGAAATTTTAAAACGAAAAAACCATATAGAAGAAAATCGGAAAACTGATTTAAGTATTACAATATTGATCCTTTTAAACAAGTCTATGCTAAAATATATTGCTTTTAAAAATTGTAATTTTTATTTTATCTAGCTAAAATAAAAGTCGTTTTCGGATTTTTGTTTTTTCGAGCAAAAATATTGAAAAATATTGAAACTAAACTACGATATTATAACACGTACATATATTTCTTTAGAAAATAATTATTATTTTTGCTTGAAAAAATAAAAATTTAAAAATAAAAACCAAAAAATAACTTTTATTTTTCCTCGAAAAAATTAAAAGCAAAAATTGAGTTTGCGTGAAAAAAAAACTTTTGTATTTGGTCGAAAAAATAGAAATAAAAAATTACTTTTAAAATTACTCTAAAAAAATAAAGAAAACAAAATAAAAGCAAATAATAATTTTCATTTCTTTTCGAAAAAATAACTTATTTTTGCTCGAAAAATAAAATAACTTTTATACCTATATGCTCGAAAAAAAGGCAAAAAACAAGTTAAAAAAAAAGAAATAAAAGCAAATAGTAATTTTTACTTCTTTTAGAAAAATAACTTTTATTATTGCTTGAAAAATAAAAAAAATAACTTTTATATATGCTCGAAAAATAAAAGGCAAAAAATAACTTTTCTATTTTCTCCAAAAAATAAGAAGCTAAAAATATGTGTTATCATATCAACTGACTTTTATAAAAAGAGAAATAATGATTTCGGCCCCTGGTTTAAAAAAAGGTTTTAAACAAGCCATTTTTAAAACGATATAACTTTTTATGAAAAAGTTACACATTTGTTTGCAATTATTATTTTGTTATATGGAAAGGTACGTTTTTGTAAAAAGGAAAATTTTGACAGGGTGCTTTTATGTAAAATGGTACTGTTTGTAAAGAGGTACTTTTTGTAATAAGGTACTTTTTGTAAAAAGGTACTTTTTGTAAAAAGATACCTTTTGTAAAAAGGAACTTTTTGTAAAAAGGTACCTTTTGTAAAAAGGAACTTTTTGTATGAAGGAACTTTTTGTAAAAAGGTTCTTTTGTAATAACAGGGTACATGTTTTCTTTTTTTAATATTTTTTGCAATTTTTGCAAATATCAAAAATACCACCGCATAGCCGTGTGAGGCATGAAAAATATGGTGTCATTTTTCCTCTATCGTGAAAACAGTTTTCACACCGAAAGCACTAAAGTTAAGTTTTGTTTTATTTTATTTTTTTTTTATTAAAGCTGTTAGAAAGAAAGGTTAGGTTTCATGGTGTAATCTCAGTGGTCTCTTTGTGATCCCATCCTACAGAGCAGTTACTCAGATGTTGTCACTGCAGAGTTCATCCAATTCGTCTTCCTGATGAAGTGAAGAAGCGACCTAAGTTCTATCCCCGATAGATCCTCCAAAAAGGCAAATACTGCTTCTCCCAGGTATTTTTCCCTAATGCTCCGGATTCCAGAACATTAAGTAAGAAAGTGAATCACAGTCTCCTCTTCGTCCTAATCATGCCAACTCCTACAGTAGTCGTTGAATTCCTGGCCCTTTCTCCTAGCATAAGTCCACACAGGTTACAGTTACAACTGTTACCATTGTTCTGAGTTGGTCCCTATTGAACCTAAGTAGAAAGCCAGTTCCCCGTTCATTTAAGCCAGGACACAGAGCCATCAATATGGAGCAGGTGGACTGGCAATTCCATCCTATCAGCGATATTTTATAAGACTCGCGCTTGATAAGTGATTTACAGTGAGCCATTGGAAGGCCAACGAATTGATCAATGAATTTGTCATCTAAGCGACTCCCTCATTTGGCCAGCTCATCTGATGTCTGGTAACCCGGACAGTCCGAATGCCCTGATATCCATATTAGCGTGACTGCTTTGCAATCTCATTCAAAGACATCCGACATTCTGCAGTTAACCTAGATGCCGTGTATACACCGGCTAGGGAAGCAGTGGCAGCCTTGCTATCAGTAAATATACGTTTACTTATCTCTCGATATGCGATAATACCTCAGTCAGTTGGCCGCCCATCTTATAGCCGAGATTTCCGCGTGCAGGACGCTACATCCATCCGGCAGACGAAAGAAAACTTTTACATACAGTTCCTCCATAAAGAAACCCCCGCCAACTCTTTCCCCTCTCCACGAACCATCAGTATATACTTATGGGCGACAGCGCATTTCTGTGCGTCAAATATATCGCGTGTCCCACTCCAAAGAAAGGCTCCGGTACAGTAGTTCACTTGTCTATGGGTATTTTGCACTCAAAACAAGTTATGTCCCTAGTGTACACTTTTAAACGAGGGGTACAGAGACTTAGGAAGCTTTCTCCATTTTTTGTAGTTTATATAATAAATATTCATATTCATAGATATTTGCTTTGATAATATGATGTTTTGGTATTTGCTACAAGCCAAATTAGAAGAAGATATAAAGTCAGTTTGAACCAAATTCCATCCGTGTTTAAGGTTTAAATAAAATAAGAAAATTGGAGATTGTTGTGTTTGTTGCAATCAAATGGAAATTTTTACATTTGACATAATACAAATTTGGTTTGTTTTATTCTGTTTTATTAGAAATATTTTTTCATTAATTCCTGTACTGATGTTCCTTTAAATACTTTAATAAGACTTTGCTTAACAATTATTCAAAATACAAAACAATAATGTAACTTTTAGCGCCCATAATTAAAAAATACACATGATTTAATAATTATGATCAAATATTTTTTTTTATTTAGTTTAATTATTCCTTGCAAAAATATAAAAATAAAAATTGTGTAATTTTTGCGATAATTCGGATAATATTTGCATTTCAGTATGAGAACAAAACAAGAGCGACAATCTCCAATGGAGATTGCTATCTTTGTTTCAATCGGAACATTTTGAATATCTCCCTTATTTTGTTAAACACTTACCCCCGTATTTATAAACGATTATTAAATTTAACAAACGCTTATTAAGGAGAATTTCCATACAAAATTTGTATTGTTTACCCTTATTAAATTTAAAATTTTTTTATAAATACAGGCACTAAAAAATATTTTCATAAAAATTTTAATAAATTCAAAAAATTTTATATGAAAAATTTCTAAATGAAGGTGTTAACAAAATAAGCCCCTTAAGATCGATGAACTCCATTTTAGTATTGCCCAACTTTAACATTACAAGAATTCAACAAATGTACATAAATGGCATTATTAGATTAGTTAATGCAAAAAATGGAGATCGCTACCTTTGTTTCTATACGTTCTATACTAATGTTTTTATACAATTTTTTCTGAAAAATTTAATTTTTTTACGATATATACTTTTTCATAAGAATACGTACGTTTTTAAGGGTGTTTTAATCACTTTTCGAAAATAAACAGAACTTCATTTAACGTTTCTTAGTGTTTGTGTAGACGAACACAACCATTATTACCGTTCGTAACTATTTCCAAGAAAGAGCCAAACATTATATAGTTTTCTGTTCTTCGTTAATGAACAGAACAATTGTAGCAATACTGTAGACAACATTATATTTTAATGTTCTATAATGTTTTTTTTTTTAAATTGATAAATAAATGAGCAAACAAAAAATTTTAGCAACGACCGCAGCACGAACAGCTTGTGTGGGAATTGTGTATATGTTGTGTTTGTGTAAAATTATTTGGCTGGCTTTTTGTTTTTTTTTCGTATGTGTATTTGGTTTTTGTAAAAAGGGTTTCGGTTTTTTTTACCAGCCAAAAGGGACGATTATTAATGAGCTGAACCGAACACAATGAAGTTTGTGGCTTAAAAAAAACAGAACGGAACTAAATGTTCTCATCTTATGCTGAGTTGGATAGAAGCAGTATTTATTTTGTGTTCGAAAGATGACAAACTGGGAAACGTTATTTATTTTAATGATTTACTACACACACACTATTAGCGTTTGTGTTTTTCACAAATCTACCGAAGCCATATTTAGTGTTAATTGTGGAGCACTGGTTTAAATATAACAATCAGTGTTCGAAAATAAAGCGAACATTATTTAGCGTAAGGTACACACATCCTGTGGTTGTAGTGGTTCTATAGACTTACATTTTATTTTAATGTTCTGTAGTGTTTTTTTCACATTGGTAAAGAAATAAGCAAACACAATTTTTAGCAACGCTTCTAACTAGTATTGTTTTTACTTGGCAATTTGCACCACCACGGCACGAATAGCCTGCACTGATAGAAAAATGCATCTTCGTATTGATGATGCCCTAACATCAGAATTGTGACATCAATGTTACTACAAATGGCATCAATGATGCAAAAAGTAACATCAATCCAATGACTAACGTCTTCGTACAATTTTGTCATTTTTTACGTGTCATCTATTTTATGACTATAGTGTCTTCAATTCGATGCCACATTTCGTATATTATTAACATTATTTTCATAATTACAATGTATTATAAAAAGCAAAAATTCCTTTATTCTATTTTTTTAAATTATTTAGTTAAATACATGAAATTTTTAAAGTAGAATGATTACGAAAACCACATGAGGCATGGTGCTGGTGTCTAATTATTGAGAGTTCTGCTGTAAAGAAAGGTCGTACAAACAAACGTGAAACAAACATATGTAACGGGTAAGTAAATAATAATAGTCTCTCACTTTGACTTAAGTCAATTTCAATGACTTTGACTTAATGACAAACTGTCATTAAATTGATGCTAATGTGTCCTTTCTCCGATGTTACTGCGTCATCGCACTGAGGACATGTTCGTCATTTCGGTGATGCCGATGTGTCATCCCATTGATGACATAATTTCATTTTGACCCTGATGACACTTTGGCCAAGTGATGTTAAGGTTGACATCACAATGATGACAAGTGTCATGGGGTCAAAAACGAAGACACTTGTCATAGTACTGATGTCAAAATACATCAGCGTTATGACGCCTTTTCTATCAGTGTGTGTATGTATTTGTATTGTGTACATGTTTTGTTTTTTGTAAGATATTTTTGTTGACTTTTTGTTTTTTTTTTTCGCTTAAAACACATATGTATTTTGTTTTTGTAAAATTGTGTTGTTGTCTTTACCAGCCAAAAGGGCGCTGAGCTCAACTTAAACGAACGGACATTAATGTGCTGAACCGAACACAACGATGATTTTTTTTTTATGAAAAACAAAACGCAATGTTGAGTTGGATTAGTAAGTACTGTTTTTTCATATATTTTTACCGTACATAAGACTAAAGTATATTATATGTTTATTTTCGAACTCTGATAGAAAGGTATATTTTGTAAAAACATAGTTTTGGTAAAAAGGTACCTTTTTGCTTAAGCTACTTACTTGAAAAAATGTGAAAGGAAAAAGTACTGTTTGAAAATAAGCAAAAATTATTTTTTAAAAAAATAAAACTCTAATAAATCTTATATTTTGTTTAATTCGACCTTTAAAATGTATTAGTAAAATAACTTTTTTTTCGAGCTCAAAGGAAAAAAGTTTAATTTTTAAAAGGGTATTTTTATAGCAATTATTTTAAAGCAAATACTTTTAAAATCGAACCTTTTTTGTTAAATCGTATTTATAAAATAACTCTTTTTTATGAAAAGGTACTTTATAAAAAATGTAATTTTAAGAAAAAAGTGCTATTCATAAACATAACTGTTTTTTTTTTTGCTTCCCCTTCTCCTTCTCAGTAAAACAAAGATTTTTACGCAAAGGCAGCAAAAAGGATTACACACACAACGGTTCCTTTCAAGAAGCCATAAGACCAGGTTTTTATATTTCAGAATTAATTAAAAATAAAATAATAACACTAATCTTTTAATTTATTTACATTGATTTGCTCTTCATCTCTAATCTCAAATATCTAATCGAAAAAAAACAAAAGTTTTGTGTTTTGCTCAAATATTTGGCATCATGCCTTTGGCGGGTATTACCTCCAGCTCTTCTTATGATTTACAATTTTCCTGGCGTTTCATACGCACTTGGTATTCCACATTGGTCATTGTTTGTTTTGGCTTTTGCATGGCCATAACAATTGCTTATGCCTTTCGTGGTGTCTTTAACTTTGATTCAGTGGGTAAATTTTAAGGCACTTTCTGTGCGACTATCTGCATGTGTTTGTCCTATTTTATTAATAAATTAATATTATTTTTATTGTCTTTTCTTTGTTCTTCAATTTTCTTGATGAATTTTTTTTTGGTTTGTTTTATTATTCATATCTGCTTTTCCTAGAGGGTTTAATTTTTTATTCATCGATTTTTTTCATCGCCTTAACTTTTTTTCATATGACACGCAAGTGGCCGGCCTTAATGCAACAATGGCAACAAGTTGAACATGATTTGCCACAACAGCGCACTCTAATGGAGAAATCTGAATTAGCACACAGAATCAAAATGATTACTTTGGTGGCAACAATGTGCTCGTTGGGTATGTAATTGGAAAAAGGAAAAACAAAAAAAAAAAAAATTTTTTCAAAGGAGTTTAAAGATAAACAATTCATGAGAATAAAAACTTAATCTAAGACGGGGCAGAAATATAGAACATGAATGTTGTTTGGACAAAATGAAGACAAAAGTACAAAATTGAGAAGGGCTTTTAGTTAAAATTTTTAATTAAATTTTAAGGTGTATTAGAATTAGGGTTACCAAGTCAATTTAAATAGTAATCGCGATTTATCGCGCTTTTTAATTGTGAATAGTTAGGCGCTTGATCTCAATACACGCTCGATTTTTTGTATTTATGCTTGAAATCATGATGCAAAGTTTTGTTATGAACGGTTCATTATATCGGATGTTTTTTTTAAGCTGCATGAGAACTTTCGATACCGATAACTATGGTTTAACAGCTGTCAATGTTAAACTGTGCTGACATTTCTATTTTAGTAAAGCTTGTCAAGTCATCATAAATCGTTAAACGCTAGAACGCTAAATTTTCTTAAATTGGAAGCGTAATTTAAGGAAATTTACTTTAAAAAATTTTACGAAATTCATTTCTGGTGAAATGGCTACGTCAATTCGCAATATTTTCATATTTGAAGCGAAACAATGCTCCAGTCGTTTAGGAATTACCATTAAGACAGATCATCAGGAAACATTTTCGTAATGACTTTGGAAAAGCTGAAGATAATATACAAATTAAACTGTAAAGCGAATTAGAATTACAAACACTCAAGTTTTATTTGCAACGATATATTTAAATATTTGGTTCCAACTTGCCATACATAGCGCTTAGCAATCGATTTATTGCAAAATCAATTTGGTAGCAACCTTATTTCCAGAAGTGGTCCTGTTCATTGGCCCCTTCGTTCATGCGATTTAACACCTCTGGAATACTTATTATGGGGCTATGTAAAGTCATTGGTTATGGCAACAAACCAGCAGCCTTAAAGCAGTGGAAGCCAATGTTCAAGCCATTATTGTCGCTATACGGGCAGATTTATTAGGTTAGGTGGCCGGCTATAAAGACCACGCATAGACCGTGCTGGTCGCTAGCGTTACCACACTATACGATAACCCCTACTTAAAACGGTTAATTCGATGTGATGATACCCAGAGTACTCCACACCTTCTTGGGGAATGCTAGGCGTCTCAAAAGTCCAATTCCAGAGATTTCGCCTAGATCTTGGTAATGATCTCCTAGAAAGTTCGCTCTAGAGCGGATGAGTGCCGGACAGTGGCAGAGTATGTGCTCTACCGCCTCTTTTTCACGTGGTACCCAACAGAATCTCAAATTGTCACTAGTCAGCTGCCCCACTCTTTTGGCGTATACTGCAGTCCAACAGTGACTCGTTATAAAGCCTACAGCTTCCTCTCGGTAGCTTAAGAAGAATTTTAGTCGATTTTGGGTCATAGGATCCCCCATAGCCCTGGAAACCCTGCACGTTTCGGTGTTTCCCCAAACCGCCTTATATTTCCTCTGTATAGTAAAGTCCGTATCCCTCTTAATATTACGAATTTGAACTGGAATGTCAAGCCCTCTGTTGTACGGTAATTATAATTGAACCTTCCACGACCTGGTGGCCGAGAACCCAGTAGATGTGTACCCTTCTGTTGGCACCAAGTCTATCTATTGAGTCCTTACACTCCTGGACGAGCGAAGAGTATGTATATTTAGCGAATATCGCCTTGATCGCCATCTGACTATCTATAAAGAAGTTTACATGTGAGTTCCTAGTATTAGAACCACGAGCCAAATCAGCAGCCATGTTAGCAGCAAATATTTCTGCAGTTATCGGGAAGTTTATAAGATACCCAAATACCGAGTTCCTGAAAGTAAACTACAGCTCCAACTCCCTCCATAAACAGTTTAAAAACTGAAAGTCCTATGGTCAGATCGGAGTCCCGCCAACCAGCCGTTCTCTTCTAAAGTAATACGCGAATTTCTATTTAAAGTTGATGTAGTCGCTGCTACAGTCTATACCCCTTATAATACTACCGTGACCGTTAGATCTATACACAAGTTGTCCCGTCGCTCTTAAGCGGATCGCAGATTTCCTTACTGTTCCTTCTCCTACCAGATAAATCGGTAGATTTATTGGAGAAAATAAAAAAAAAAAAAAAAATTGGAGTGTTCGAATGGACCATGTACTTCATTCAAAAGCTTTAAAAGCTTTTATAATTCATATACAAATTTTACACTTTGCTTAGCTAAACACAAAACAAAAAAATAATTATAAGTATTGCCTACACTTAGGCTTAACAAATAAGTAAGTTGATTTTTAGGGATTATACATATCGTCACCTTTAATGCAAAAGGGCTTCTTATATTTTTACAGGAGAAGCAAAAAAACTTTACAAAATCAGTTACAACAAGGTTGGAATTTCTTTAATAAAGTCGCCATTTTTGATCGCAGGGATCTAAATTTTTTTGTAAACATGTAGTTTAATAAAACGAACAAAATAAATCAAAAACTCAATATCCAATTTTTTTTTTGTTACGCCCTTGTGCATTTTAGGTTACGGTATATAACATTTTATATAACCATTAATTTAAGAAATCTGTTTATTTATTATTTTTTTTCATAATACATTCATATTTAAATTTAAATTTACCCTCCAGGAGAACATATACTTAGCATGCTGAATATAATCTACTATGTTAATCGTTGTCCCACATTCAAACATCATCCCATAGACAGTTTTTTATTTACGAATTTCTCTCAATTCTTCTTCTTTTTTGAGTACCGCACATTGGCTGGGGTATTGGGAAAAGTTATAAATTTATTTTTAACATTTTCTTGGAATTTTAACGACATTTTCCTGATGTGTATCTGTGTGGCTTTATCGTCCAAGTTTCGCCAGCTTAATGTTTATATGGCATCGTTTATAAAAAAGGTTTTTTTTATTTGCCCTTTTCCGTTTCTGTTTTTTACAGCCGAAGTTTATATAAAAACTATTTTTAGCCCACCACAGCATCCTTTTGGATGGAAAGGCGTCAAAACTATCGCATGTTGTGTAAGTTAAGTGAATCGGTTGATGATAAGACAGCCACCATAACTTTCCTGTGTCTGTCAAATAATCTGTATTTTATTTGCAATAAAATTTTGAAAAGTTTACAGTAAGTATATTAAAAAACAAAATATTTGTGTAAAAAGTTATTTATTTTGGAAAACTTTTGTGATTTAAAATTTTTATTTTTAATTTAGAAAGAAGCCATCTTTCACTCATACTTTATATTTTTGGTATTCATTGATTTTCCTTTTGGGGCGCACCTTTCTGCTGGCTTTATATGCTTCCGAAATCAATGAAGAGTCTAAAAAACCTTTAGTTTTATTTCGTAAAATTAAACGTGAATTTTGGTGTCCTGAGGTGAGTAAAAGTTAAACAAAAACTGTTTAAAACAGGTCGTTATTGACACATTAACAAAAAGTATTTTGAGAATAAAAGAAAAATGAAATGAAATTAAAATTTCATGTGCCATAAAATTCGATAACAAAGAGAAGAAGGCCACAACAATAGTTTCAAACAAAACAAAAAAAAAAGAAAGGTTCAAAACGTGGATACACAATGAATATTAAATGAAAACATTTTTATTAATAGTATTTTAGACAATTTCAATTGTCTCTGTTTTCTGTTTTTATTTGTTTAATCTTTTTGTTTTTGTAACAAATAAACTTTTATCAAAAATGTCGTTTTGTTTTCTTCATACATTTTTAATTTTTCTCCATTCCTCCCCTATTTCATATTTGTTCATGGTTCATAATTGGGTTGTTCACGAAAGGCGAACTATCAGGTTATATGATTAAATATATTTAAATTTAATCTAAATAAATGTATTTTCTTGTTGTAAATGTAAATACATACATATATGTATGTAATTGAAAAATTTGATATTATTTCCATTTTTTACATGAAATGCTCTACGGAAGCTTGACTTATTTAGCTGTTTTTTATTTCTTTCTTCGGTGAATAATGCAAACGCTTCCCTAATAGAAAGGGTCATGTGTCTAGCTGGAATCAAAATGTTTTCCTCTGTTTCAGCGCATTTATATTTTTTTACATGTCGAGCTATTGGCGAAACTTGGGTGATATCGTCGCGTTCGAAAAAAGTTCCAATTTCCTTTGGAAGCTGACTGGTGACTGGTTGGTTGTTGGGCTTAGCTTTTGTTACAACACTGACTAAATTTTGTTTTTCAACTTCGTCCAAATTCGCAACGATGAGCGTCAATACCGCTGTTTTCTTGCGTGGTGAAGCCGGAAAAACACTCGATACCTTTTTCACAGCTTTTCCTAATGTTTGTGAGCACCTGTAGCTTTTCTGAACGATTTCGCTAAGGCTGCAGCTTGGATTCGTATCAATTTGGGTTTCTTTAGCTGATTGTTTTAATTTCTGTCGATACTTTTTTGCTTCTTTCGCGGCCAGCAGCACGGCGCATAGAAATCGCCTTTCCCAATTCACTTATTGGCATTAGTTTGTCTTCCTCTTTTCTGTTAGCCCTCAATTTTTTCATTGCTTCGGCATTTTTTCTTTTTGTACTCGTCGTATTTGTTGCTTTCTTTTAGCTTTTCAACATAACGCTTGTCTCTTTGTGCACCAGGAATCGGATTCTAGCAATTAAATACCAAATTATTAAGCAAAAAAGTAGAAAAAAAAAATTTTTAAAAACCGTCAGTAACGTCACGAAATTTTTTTTTTCGCAAAAATGTCTTGCTATATGCAAATAATGCTTCATGGATTATGAAAGTACTTTAAAAATACTCAAAAAAATCAGCTTATCCAATCTCTTTTCTAATTAGTTAATGCATAAAAAAACATTTTATAAAAATTTGTCAGTAACGTCACCATTTATTTGCGGCTGATTTCTTTAAGCCCTAATTGGTCCACAAGCCAAGCTTTGTACACAAATTTGCTTTCTAATTAATAGTTTGATTTATATT
The DNA here is from genome assembly GCA_963931875.1 of Pollenia griseotomentosa. Classification (NCBI taxonomy): domain Eukaryota; kingdom Metazoa; phylum Arthropoda; class Insecta; order Diptera; family Polleniidae; genus Pollenia; species Pollenia griseotomentosa. Next base: position 167,340,643 of record OZ007562.1, on the reverse strand, counting down.
CTAATAAAAAAGTAATCATCTGCCTAAAGTACAAAAAATAACAACAAAATTTACCTTTTTCGCCGACATTGCTATATTTTTTATGTCTAAGCAGACACAAATTTTGCACTGGCATATAGTGCTGCCATATTCTATAGATATTTGACATTTCAAATGTAAACAAAATTTGGGCTTTGTGACACAAAAAAAATCTATGTGGTTTAATTTTTCGTGGCCTTGCCCATATTATGTAATTTCAAGTTATGTAATGTTACTAGCAGTGTCCGTTGTAATATGCACAATTAATAGTCCGCTATTCTCCAGCTAGCGAGCAAACGGTTTCAATTAATGACTTCCAACGGACTCTGCTGTGGGCTGTTCTTAATGCCGCGATCCATGAAAACCCTGCAGTTGCCAGCTCACGTATGGTTGCGATGCGCCAAGTGGTTTTTTTGACACCCACGACGCCGAGAACCTTGGTGTTTGTATTGCAACGCTGCCTTTGCTACCTCGTTATCGGATCTCAGTGTATGACCAATCCATCAAAATTTCCTTTTTAGGAAGACGTACTGGATTAGCTGTTGGTTCGTGTTTGAAGCAGCACAGCGTTACCCTACAGATAATGTTGGACTACGTGGTCCATTTTGGCTTAAATGGACTACTTACAACATGGTCCAATCTACTGTAATATGGACCATGTTATAAGAAATTAACATGCAGTGCTGCCAACAACTGCATGATGTATACTTTTCTATAGTTTACAGTATTACACATTGGTAGCCCTGATGGTGTCCATTATTAATTGTTTATTTAAAAGTGAAAGTTTGTGAAATTTGTGAAAAAAAGGTAAACAAATTAAAAATACCAAGTAAATACATTTAATAACAGCAATGATAGACTAAAGGGCATGCCATAAAAGGTGATTAGTAAAAAATGAAAAATGCTTAAACTACTGCTTTAGTGTACTCCATACTGTAGTTACATGGAGTACTTTTAAAACTAACCCACTTTAGTACTCCATGGAGTAGTTTAGGGACTACTTCGGTGGGTTATATGGTCTCCTCCTAGAACATCATAATGTTAAATGGACCACCTTTTACACATATATTTGCAGTACTCCTACTCCTTTATGGACTACTCTTTACATGCATGTATGGACTAGTCTCGTTATCTGCAGGGTAGTGATTGTGTTGAGCCAAAGACATCTACTAGTCCTTCTTAAGCATTGGTGAGAGAAAACTTGCAGTCGTCGTACGTCGCTTTTGGATAGACCCCATGTTTCACAACCGTATAGGAGTATGGGTTTCACACATGTGTTAAATACATGGTCTTCAGTTGTGCTGATATCTCGAATGATACCCATACAATATGCACAATTAATGTTTAAACATTTAAGTAAAAAAGCAAAAAAATGCGAAGAAATACATAATATATGTTAAGAAAATGTTTTTACAAAGAGCAGGAAAGAACAGCAAATTTCGAAAACGTCACCGAAGAAAGATAGAAAGAAAGGCTTGATTGATAAGGGCGAAGAAGAAAACGAAGGAAATAAAATTAACTATGGTTTACGCATGAAAGCACTTTTTTGCAAGTGGAGTATAGGTTAGGTTAGGTTCAACGGGCAGCCGACACGAGGACGGCTTACTTGGGTCCTTATAGCGGTCCCTTTGTAATACCCTTAGCCAGTGACAAGAGTCAGCCAGTATACACCCCGACGCCCTGCAGAACAAAGAGATCGAATTTAGCTCCACACTAGACATATCGTCCCGACACGGCAATTCCGGTCTCCCAAAATGGCTGCACCTAATGTCCCCCAGAGAAAGTGAAACACCGTCTTTTCCTCCACCTCAAGTGTAGTATACAACGTAAAAATCGAACAAATAACCGACTGGCTGAAAGTACAGCGATTGTGTGAGGGTTTATGAAAAAGTGTGAGTGTATTGCGATTTTAAGAATTGGTAAACACAATTTCAAAATACCACTTAAAAGGGAATATTTTAACAAAAATATTTTCTTTATGTTAAAAAAGATTTTTCATTATTTCATTAGTTTTAAACAATCAACATAAACTTGTAGTTGTAATTGAAAACAATATTTTAAAATGTTCCCTTATCTTTAGCTCAAACGATTCTCCGAAGAAGTCAATGCCGATTTAATCGCCTTAACCGGTTTCAAATTATTTCATTTAACACGCAGCATGGTTTTAACTGTGAGTACAAAGGGATATCTTTTTCTCCTTTCATTTTTATTGTGCTACATTAGAATGTCTCGTTACAAGTTTTTTACTTTTTAAAAACACCTTTAGTTTTTTCTAATTGCAAATAAGTATGTACATAAAAACACACTTTATCGTTTTATTAAAACTTTTATTGTAAAAACAAACACAATTTGATCTCCCAATAAAAATAGAGCTTCCAACGAAGCAGGTTTGTCAGGGAGAAACGTAAAAGTTTTGCTTACCCTATTGCTTAAGAAAGACACGAATTTTAATACGGAGTTCCAACTTTGAAGCAATACATTTTTGACACAGAAAGCGCTTTAATCAGCGCATATAAAAATTTGCTTTACACACTGAATTTTTAATTGTAACCGGTATTCTTCAAACTGGTCCCTTACAAACCTGCTTCGTAGTATCTTCATCTGTATGTCCTATTGCGTAGAGCATAAATGTGCGCTTACTTTTTAAAATTAACTATTCTTACAAGGCTTACTCTGTTCAAATTTGTAAAAAAATTTTAAGAAACATTGATTATTTCACACGAAAATTTTGACCTGTATCAATGTTAACTATCTTGCGAGTTTGTATAATTTGACGTTTTTATTCCTTCAAAGTATTTTTTTTAATCTTTTTTATTAATACTGATGCGTTTTTAGTAAAAAATATTGTTTAGCCATTTTTAAGTCCCTTTTTCGATATTTTTTTTACTTAAAAAATATGCTACTTTTAATTAAGAAGACTTGGCAATACTGATTATGCACAACATGTTTATGCTTATTTTATCAACAATTTAAACTCAAACGATAATTAGCTTAAATTTTAAATTATTCTTTGCTAAATTTAATTTCATAACAGTATACTTACTGCTGATAACAATTGTAAACAAACCCCTTGATCGGATTTTTTATTTAAATTGTCAAGTCTGATAATTACCACTGCAAATTAGATTCTTTATATTTTAATTAAAATTGCTTATCCATTTATTTTTATTACCATTTCGTCTCAAATTAGAACTCTCACACCTGGCTTAATTTCATGGTATCAACCAATGTGAATGGCAAATTTTTTTAGGAAGAAGAAATAAATGAAAACCAGTGCCCATGTTCTGTAACTCTTGCGTCGAGAAACTTTTCGATTGAAATGTGTGAAATAGAACAAAAATGCCATATATTGAAACAAACAGCTGTTTTTCCTACTAAACTGTGTCTGCTACTTTTTTTGGCGAGTACAAGCTGTCACGCAAGGAAACTACTCGCCAATTTACAGAAAAAGTGTGTCTGTAACATTTTGGTGAGAAAAGTTCCCGCTTTGAACTGTCAAAAAAACTCACGAATAAAAATGGGGCGAGAAAAAATTTTAACACTAAAAAACAACTAAAAATGCAAATTGCAAAGAATAATAATAATAAAATTATGTTCTTGGCCCTTTTTTTATTGTTTTATTATTTTCTTTTACCATTTTTATAAAATATACGAATTTTTTCAAAGCTCGTTTGCAAACAACAAACATTAAAGTCGCACTTTACATTATTTGGCATGGCCGACGGTTGTATTTTCGCCGCCGTCGTTGAAAATTTTTCAATTTTGGTCGCCGTTAACTATATGTGTGACTGGCGTCCTCAACGTCTGCAATATCACATCGGCTTCGAGTGCAATTTTATGACATTTAGTGAGAACTTCTCGCATAGAAAAGATGTGAATCAAAATATTCTATCGTTTCTCGAAATGTGAGAAAAAACTGTATCTGTAACCCATGTCGAAAACTATCAAAAGAGATTATTTCGCTACTTTATAAATGTCATAACATTGCACTCGAAGCCGATGCGATAATGCAGACGTTGAGAACGTCAGTAACCCCGCGTTTTCGCATGCAAGTGCAAGTTTAAAAAACTCAATACACTCACACTTTTTCACTAACACTCACACAATTTTTGCACTTTCAGCCAATCGGTTGTTTCCTCGATTTTTCGTTGATAATACGTTTACACTACTTGCAAGTACTTAATTACTTGCATGTGCAAACGTAGGGTAACACATATATCATTAGCGGCGACCAAAATTTACAAAAATTGAAAATTTTGCAACGACGGCGGCGAACGGTTGTGGCTATGCCAAATAATGTAAAGTGCGACTTTAATGTTTGTTGTTTGTAAACGAGCTTTTAAAAAATTCGTATATTTTATAAAAATGGTAAAAGCAAAATAATTAAACAATGCAAAAATGTGCCAAGAACAAAATGTTATTATTATTATTCAAAGCGGGAACTTTTCCCACAAAAATGTAATACCCTTTGTACACTTGCATACATTTCGGAGGAACGCATGGAAGATGTTGCAAATGTGAAATACGCGTTCACACTTGAAACATCTAACATCTACTATCAATAAAACATGTGACCATTTCTGAAAAAAAAACTTTAATGTTTTTAAAATACTTTTTTTCTACAAAAGTGCCAACATTTTAAAAGATAACACCAAAATGTATTTCTTATTCATTTGGCTTAATAATTTTAGCAAAATTAAGCAAAATAAGGCTTAAAAAAAAGTAAAAACTTGAGAAAGGGTAATGCTGCTTTCAAAGCAGCTTCCATTTTGACAGTGATGCCACAATAATAATAGAATTTATTGCCACTTTTCTAGTGATGACACTAAAAGAATCGAAAAATGTAAAAGGGAACAAAATGAGATAAACCATTATGTAAAGATGTTGAAAAATTTTGATTTTAAGCCCTATGTATTTCTTATGGGAAAATTCCAACATCTTCGCAAATTGATGGTAAATGTAAAATGTTAACATGTGTGAAAAGGCTATTACAGCCACACTTTTTCTGTAAATTGGCGAGTAATTTCCTTACCCCGGGTCTTCACGTAGCAATATTTATTGCGGCAAACGTCAAATTTCATTGCTCCATAAAATTTGCGACGTATAGACCGCATATTGCCATGAGTGGCAATCCATTGCGCATTGATTGCTCTTCTTATTGCTTGAGCAATTATTGCTTAGCAATATGCTGTCAAATCAGATGTAATTTATCTGACATTTCATTTCTCTGTACGGTTGTTTTTTGTTTGTGTGTTTATTTATTAAAAAAGCAATCAATAAATATATTATTATATATATTATATTTTTTAATAAATGTCAAGATCAACAAAAGCAAACGACGAATTTATTTTTTTGTATATTATTATTTTTTCAATAGAACAATTCAACTTTTTTTTAAAGCAAATAAACAAAAAAGTAAAACAAAACACAGCTACGACAATTACAATTAATTATTTTATTAATTTAAAAAAGAAAATGTGACGACCACTTCAAAACACAACATAAAACATTTGTTATAAATATGTACAGCCACAAAACTTTATACGACTACTCGCGGTAAAAATTGCAAAATTATGGCAAAGCAATTTCAAGTGTTCTCCAGCAATAAATTCAGCAATTATTGCTCCATTGTTCTGCCGACGTTTTTGCTTGTACTTAGCAATAAATATTGCAACGTGGAGACCCAGCGTTACGTGACAGTGAGTACTCGCCAAAAAAAAGTTACAGACACAGTTTAGTGAGAAAAACAGCTGTTTGATTGAATATATCGTCAGCTTATTATTGGTCAGCTTATTATTAACCAATAATGAGCTGACGATATGGCATTTTTGTTTTAGTTCAATCGAAAAGTTTCTCAACACGAGAGTTACAGAACATGGGCACAGGAGTGATGTAAAAATTCTAACTTAAATTAAATAATTAGTTTATTTAAAGTTTTATTTTTCATATGTTTTATTTTTTAGAAAAAAGAAATTTGTTAATTTTTACTCGAAAAGAATTGAAAATGTACATTGAGTTGAAATTTTTCATTATTGACATTTAGCAATACCACAAAGTAACGACACAACAAATTTGTCTATTCACAAGTGCATAAGCCACAATCGTATTTTTTTTTAAAGATAAGCCATACGACAGAGCTTGTGACTTGGACAAATGTTTTTAAGTTTTTATTATTTACCATTCAATTGTTGACATTTGGTTGCTATTTGCTTTTAGGTGGCCGGCACTATTTTGACCTATGAACTGATCCTGTTGCAATTCACCAAACAAAATGTGATTGGTGATTGTGATCAACAGTGAATTGAATCAAGAAGGAGGTATGAAAACACAATTAACTATGAGACAATTTTTTTTGGCGCAAATGCTTACGTCATCATATTGGTTGTTAATTTATGCAAAATAAATATGGAATATTTTGCTGTTTGCAGATAAATAAAATTATTTAAAATACAACTTAAGTGAAAGTAATAAAATTTTTAAACGATTTTAATATATTCTAATATTTTTCTTATTTTCAAATTTTTTTTTTTATATTTTTTTTTTGATAATAACGAGATCAAAAAGAGGGTATTAACTCAAAATTTTTATATTATTTTACTTTTTGGAAAAAATGGACAGTGCTACACAAAACTTTTTGGTAATGAAATTCAAAATTGTTTTGCTTCTACAGAACATTTTTAAATTTTGAGTTAATACCCCTGCGGGAAATTTGTGTCAATTGCTCTTAATGGACTTATTCTGTGACCAGCGAACAGAATATTATAAAAAAAATTAACCAAATTGTGATAGGGGAAAACAAGACATATTGCTGTACTGGCGATAAAGTCAAGTTACTCAAGAGGAGAGGATTTTGTGCGGGCTGATGCTACCTGTTTATATTTCTTTGTATTTAGGAGATCTATAATATTAATAATGTTCACTAGGGACAATATCTGCGGCAGGCATTATTTAAACAAAAATTTAATGTGACAGTATAGGTGACTTCAGTGAACTGTTACGAAGTGTCAAAAGGTTAGAACTAGAATCGTTCTCTATCACTTGAGGACTGTCATGTGACAAGTTTGGTGCTAGTTCCCTTTCCCCTAGGGATCCTCTTTATGATCAAGTGCGCTATATATGTTATATGAAGTAACAATAATTAATCAAATCTTAAAGCTCAGTTAGCCGGGAGTAACAGTAACGTTGCAAGTCAGCTGCTTCATTTCGTTATATGTAAAGCAATTAGAACGATTTAAGTTAGCAGTAAGATGCTACGTCTCAAAAGATCGTTATTACTTTTTTACGGTAAGGTTAAGTTACTGTTACTCCCGGCTAACTGAGCCTTTATTCTAATAACTAAGTCTACGTCCTGTCAATGCCTGATGGAAATTCTACTGATCATGGTTCCCGTTCTTCTGATTAGGTGAGTGCTGAAGTGTCTCTTCTCCTTGAGCGAATGTGGCCATTATCATTTAAAATATTTCGAGCTAGTAGATTGCACCAATATTTTTAGGAACAACGAGTAGTTTGCTATAACATTCTTAAGGCGCATATAGACGACATGTTTTTGTCATCTGACATGTCAAATTTTCAAGTCACATGTAATTGTGCATGTCTGTCAAAATCGCTGTTTTACATAAGCTTTATAATATTCGGTCACAAACGTACATGTAATTTGCTTCTGACATTGTCTTTTTTTCGCATTGTTATTGCAGAAACCAAAGTAGTGCTCGGTTTCAAAATAGCTTGCTGCCGCCATGAAAAGTTTTATTTGCGCCGTAAAATAGTTCAGCCATCTTAACATTTGTTTCTTTTAATTCAAAGATACCAATTTAGCATTTTATAATAAAACGGTTTTTATATATATATTCACATAAATTCTATTCAATGGTAAGATGAACAAACATATCTCGGTATTGTAAAAAATTAACTGCAGCTGGCTAATAATTCCGTCAATACTGGACGCCGCTGCCGGTTTCTTCCCGGCATAGCTTTCTGATGTCAGATGGTTTGTCAGAAGAAAATAGAGCACGCTCTAATTGAAATTTTGTCAGATGACTTTGCGTCTGACTTTTACAGAAGCAAAGTTAAAAAGGTAACACACGACATGTATGTGTGTTGCAGTGGAAAATTTGACATGTCAGATGACAAAAACATGTCGTGTACGGTCGCCTTTACTGGAACGATCTGTGTTCCGACCGCTATATACAGAAACAAATCAATGTAAAATCGTCGAAAATTATGTTGATTTTATATTTTTCGGTAGTGATTTTGCTTCATACTTACTTTATGTTTATTTAAAATGATTATATAATTCTTGTTAATTTAAGATTCCAGTAAAGTTGGATCCAAATGACATTAATATTCAAATAACACTACGAATCATGTTATATGAAAGTTATTTTAAGTTGAAAAGTAGTAGTTTTGACTTAACTGCCTTTGGTTTACGTGCACTTTTGACTTACCTGCACAAAATGGATAATTTTTGGAATTATTCTTTATAATTCCATACAAATTCCTTTTTTGAGTGCATTTTCTATACCTGCACATTTAAGATAAATGCACAAAATTTTTGGCATTTAAAAATTATTTTCATACAAAAAATTTAAGTTAGCTGCACTTTGACTTAACTGCCCAATATACATATTTTCAGGAATTATTCTTCAAAATCCTTGTTTACGTGCATTTTGTATACCTGCATATTTTTCATATTTTTGGGCAGCTTTAAAATATTTTCATATAAAAAATCAAAGTTAGCTGCACACATGAAAAAAATATGGTGGCCACTTTTTCACATGAATATCCAATTTAAGCTGTTTATAAAAATATAAATCGACATTATTTTCGTTTTTTTTTCATTCATTTTTATGTTCTTTGTGAATTCTCATTGTTTTTGTTGATGTTCATTTATATTAAATATACATTCATACATGTATAAAATGATCTGTTATTTGAAATAAACTTTTAATAAAATATAAATTTATGTACGTTGTTTTCGGTTAATTGTGCCCCGCTTAATTGAGTTTTCCGTTTTATTGCACTAAAAATCATGGAACGAAATCATTCAGTATAACTGTCAATTAAAAATACCCGTTTGGTTGAGTTCCGTTAATTGGCGTCACCTGCTTAATTATTTCGCAAAATAAGACCGCACAGCGAAAAACAAAAGCAAATGTTTAGATGGCATACCTGATTTTTATATTGTTTAAAAAACCTTAAGCCATTTTTAAACTTAATAAATAGAGAAATGAGAAATAGAGAAATGAGTTTTAGCTGCACTTTTGTGCAGGTAACCACAATTGTGTACCTGCACATTAATGCAGGTAAATGCATTTAAGGTAACTGCATTTTTGATTTACCTGCACAAAAAATCGTGCAAAGGAGATTGTGCAGCTAAGTCAAAATTACTGTAGTTTAAAATAACAGTGAGAAGGAAGCTTCAGAGACAACATACATCGACAACATATCGAGAAAATAGCTTAAGCGACATCATTTTCAATTTCTGTTTTTTTATAAATAAATTGTTGGCAGCACTTCAAAATGTCACGGTCACGGAAGGTACCGTTAGGATTTTAAAGCAAAAACAATTTTAGCTCAAGCGACAATCTTCATACAAAAGTTTTATGAAATAAATAAGGGCTCGATATGTATTTAGTCTAGAAGAATTGTAAACACCTAACCCCTGACCCAGAAAGATAATATTATTATTTATTTTTCTGTTACATTTGTTTTAATTTTGATGTATACCCCCTTTGTTAACGAAAGAACTCCCAAATGAAAGACACCAACAGAATGGCCCGATATGTTTTCGTCATTAATGTGTTTAACTTTATAATTATAATAAAAAGAATACGGGAATTTTTCTTCTTTTCATAAGTTATTTTAAACAGTGTTGTTGATGTTTCTACTCAAACACGTATAACAGGATTTTATGGATTCAATTTTATTTTTAGGGATGTAACGATACGCCTTTTTGCCGATACGATACCGATTCGAATTAAAAAATTTTAATTCAAGGTAAAATTAACAAAACTAAAGTAGAGTTATTTTTTTATTATACAAAACTACTGAGTAATATATTATTATACCCTCCTCCGAAGGTAAGAGGGTCTTTATAACTTTGTCCTACACCCTATAAAGTATATATATTCTGGGTCCTTATGAAAAGCGAAGTTCAAATCCGGGTGTCCATGTATCCGTCCGTCCGTGTGTATGTTGAAATGGGCTTTCCGAAGACCCCAGAAACGATGGGGACTAGGTTGTCATATATTTGTGTCACATGTACTCCGTTTAATTTTGCTATTGAAATTCAGCCAGATCAGTCCAAAAATGACGGATATATGAGCAAAAAACCACGACTGTCTCTATATATTCGTATAGATTCGAATAAGCTCCATTTAATGAGTGCACTAAGAAAATGATGTGAAAATTTGCTGTAGAAATGCTGTAATGTTTTTTTGTTAAATATATTTTATATTTTTAAGCAAATTGAATTTTAAATAAGCTTTTGTGTTTCCTTTAAAAATTTTGGTATTTTTGTAGAAAAAAGTTTTATTTTGTTTTCAAAAATGGTGACATTTTTGTTTGATGGTACATATGCACAATGTACATTAGATGTTGGATGTAAACAATGTAGAGTGTTTCATATTTTCTACATCTTTGATGGAAAATGTTAGATGTTGGTCAGTCAAAAAAGCTTATTGCAGGCTAAGGTGAAAAGCATGAAAGCATGGCGTTAACAAAAACTGTTAAAAGATTAAAACTGTAAGTGATGTACATACAAAAAACATAATAATAAATAAATACAATTTAACAAACAAAAACAAAAAATTAATACTTACATATGGGGGATTCACAAGGTGTCATAAAGTCATATGTCTTAAAATAATAATATAAAAAACGTCTGTTGTGAATAGGCTTGCCATTTCTATTTTGAGAAAAAGAGGACGCCAGCATAAAAAATTTAGGACATTTGTTCGAAAAAAGAGGACACTTTCTAAACAACTTAATATTAATAAAATTAACGACGGCACACAAAAACTTAATTTGGGTAATTCCATGTCAAGTCGACCAAGAGTGGGACTCGACCCCTTTCGACTTGAATGCAATTTGGGAGAGGGTTTATTTGACCCCATAAAGAACACATATCAACGAAAAAAAATTTTTAATATTTTTACAAAAGTTATTTCATATTCAAATTGTCATAATATCGCCGAATAAGCTAATGTGTTGAGTTTATTCTTTTAAAATCTCGAAAACTACTTTACATACGAAGACGATTTTTGTCAGTTTAAAGAGGCTACAATAAATATATTGAAAAAAATGTATATGCAAAATATCAAATTTTAAAAATTGACTAAGTCAAAACCCTATTTTTTGCTGATTATTTTTTTATATAATACTTCAAACCGTTTTTTAAAAATCCTAAAACTTTGAGGGATGTGCTTTTTTTTAGATATGATTTTTTTTTTCTTTCCAAAAAGTATCTTAAAATAAAATTTTAATATAATCATTTGAGCAATAAGTATTTATTTGAACAAAATTAACGACATTGATAAGGTTGCTTTTGCTTATTTGTTCCATTTTTTTTTGGGTGCTCCATTTTGGGCACATTCAAAGAAAAGTACTCTTTTTGTCACGTTACGTCCCCAAAAATTAAATCATACTTATCTTAAAAAAACCCGACCACCTAAATCTTTTTTTTAATGAATTTTGTGAACTGTGATTTAAATCCAGGAACAAATTTACAATGAAGGTGTAAAAAGCCGGACAACCCCGGACACTTGATGAAAAAGAAGTAGGACTGCCCCGGATACCCAAAAAAAGAGGACGGTGTCCGGGGAAAAGAGGACGGATGGCAACCCTAGTTGTGAACAACCCCTCATAATTCAGTGTGCTACTTTTAATTTAAATCAGCTGATTTAAAACAAATATAGAAAATATATTTTTCCAAAAATAAAAATATTTTTTAATTTAATCTATGAATTAATAAATTAAATTAGATCTTACCTGACTATTTGCCATTTTTCAGACGTAAATAAGAAATAAATTTTATTTTGTTTGCTTACCAAACAGCAGAGTCCAAAGTTGATCTTATTTGACGCCGCAAGTGATTTATTGCAAAATAGCTACCCACAGGTTGAATTCGGGTGTTAGCCGGATTAAATTTTACCATCAACGGCGACGGCTTACAAAAACGAATGCGGCTCGGCTCAGCAGTTCAGCGCAGGTCTCTTGGAATTAATTACGACAGCACAATAAACAGCACTTTTTGTTTACAAAGCAACAACAATATTTTTAAACCATTGTAAAATGTTAGAACATTATGACAATATAACACGATAGCACACCTTGTGAATACCCCAATAAAATTATACAAAAAAAAAATTAAAATAAAAAAAAAATAAATAAAAAAGCCACAGAACGGTATAATTTTTTGGCACTTTTCTAGTGATGACACTAAAAAAGCGAAAGATGAAGAATGGAATAGAAACATCTTGTAAAGATGTTGATTTTAAGCACTATGTATTAGTAACTGGAAGATGTTAACATCTTCGCAAATGGATTGTAGATGTTGATTAATGTAAAAAGGCTATTAAGGTACTTTTACACGATATGTATTTTGCTTTGTCAGATGTAAAATCCATATGTAAATACAAATGTCTGTCAAAATTGACAAACTCAGTAGGCTTATAATTTGTGCTTTCACACGTTCGTTTTTGGTTTCATCTGACATAACCTAAAAACTTTCACATTAGCAAATTATATACTGATTTATATTTATATTAATACTTTAATGCCCAATTTTCAGGATAGTTATTAAATCTAAATTAAGTACATTTTCATAAAAACTTAAATCGTATTTATATACAGATTGATTTTTTGCGTTTTATTTGAAAAGTCTTATTTAATTAAGATAAAAGTATGGTAGCACTACTTAATACAAAAAAATATCATAAAAAAGTATAATTATTTACAAGGTGCTCTCAAAAAACAGCTGATTGTTATTGCTTTGCCTCTTGTTGTTGTATTGTCGTGATATTAGGGCCACCTTGCTAAAATATTACAATAGAAACTTAGGTTGAAATTAAGTGTACACTGAAAGAATTTTCTTCAGAATACCAATGAATTTTGACATTAATCCCATAAAAACTTGCATTAAAAAGGAACCTGTGCAGCGCTTCGTTATATCAATGAAACCTGTTTCATTAAAATGTATTTAATGAAATATTACATTAGATCTATGAATGTTATTCATTATTTCAAAAATAGTAAACATTTTTTTTTTTTTTTTGAATTTTTTTTTATTTTTTTAATCTAAGTTGTTCTTATTCAACTTTTTTTTTTAACCAGAGTCGCTGGCGGGAATCGATCCCGCAATCTCGGCGCTGATAGACTTTTTTTATTTTATTTATTTTAAATTTATTTTTTTTTTTAATCAAAGTTGTTCTTATTCAGAGTCGCTGGCGGGAATCGATCCTGCAACCTCGGCGCTGATAGACTAGCTCACTACCAGCTAGCCTACTGGGGCAGTGTAGTTTTTGAATAAAAAATTAGGTTTTTTGCCATTCCTCAACTAAGAACGTAAATATGAGATTAAATTGTCATAACATAAAAACACTAACGCATAATAAAAAAAGGCCACATAAAAAGAGAACAAGCTTTTTCGTATACATCATTTGGTTGACAACAATTTAAAATAAGGGTGTGTTTTTTTAAAGGAGAACATTTATTTGTTCATTATTTAGTACATACTGTATGTATTAAGGTATGTACATATTAAAGAAAACTAAAAACATACGTATTTATGGATTGTTTTTATAAAAAAAATTTTGATTTCATAAATTTAATGGCATATTACATTACATGTATGAAATAATTAAATCTTACATTTGTTAATTAACAATTAAACATATTTTTAAGGAAACTATATTTTTGTATTAATTTATGAATATAAATATGTTTGTATATTGTTTTTTATGTTCTTAATAAAATTTTTTGTTTAACTTGGACAAACTTTAGTTTTCATATATCCAATGAAAATTTTTAACGTAATTACGAAATCCAATGTATCGATTTTAACGAAAATACTTCATTATAACTACGAAATTCTATTTGGACAATGAAAATTTTCATTTAACCAGTGAAATTTTTTTTATGAAAACGATTCATTAAATATATGAAGCATTTTTCTTTCAGTGTACCACATCGGTGAATTAAGTTTGATTAAAGTATTTAGTGAAGAAGAGAATTTTGTATTTAAAACGATTTTGAACATAAATGTGTGTTAATATCAATCCTGAAAATTTGCCATAATTTGTATTTCAGTTAATTAAAAATGTGTTTTTTAGATTTTAATATATATTTGTCCCCAGAAACCAATGACTTGCAATGCGGCTGGTGTCAAGTAGGTTGTTAGTTCAAAATAAATCTTCTAATTGAAAAATTTTACACTGCTAGTTCAATCTGACATACAGAAGCAATTTTTTTTTTTTTTGCTTTTACACGACATGTTTGCATTTCGCATTAGGAAATTTTACAAATACACTGCTAAACACATAACGTGTAAAAGTACCTTTAGTATGACTTTAACTTCGGCAAATGCTTTAAAAATTTCCTTCTGTTTAATTACAATTAAATCTGTTTTGCCTTATTTGAATGTCTTCGGCTGTTTATTTTTTTGATTTGTTTTTAAGTTCTTATTGTTTACTATTCTATTGTTAACATTTGGTTGCTATTTTCTTTTAGGTGGCTGGTACTATTTTTACCTATGAACTGATCCTGTTGCAATTCACCAAACAAAATGTGATTAGTGATTGTGATCAACAGTGAATTGAATCAAGAAGGAGGTATGAAAACACAATTAACTATGAGACAACTTGGCGCAAATGCTTACATTATCATAAAATTGTTGTAGATTTAAGCAAGGTTAATATGGAATATTTTGCTGTTTGCAGATAAATAAAATTATTTAAAATACATGTTTAGTGAAAGAAATAAGATTTTTAAACGATTTTATTCGATATTTTCTCTAAGTCCATATTTTTTTCATAATAATTAGAAAATATCCCGCTTTCAAAATATCGTGCTATTTTGTCTACTTGCCACAGATATAATATGAGCTAATAGTTACACCATGCTAGTTGAACAGACAAGCCGGGCACCTGGCGTTTTGGCCTAATTCGAGTACGGGCACCTGGCGTTTTGGCCTAATTCGAGTACGCTGAATCTAGTGGTGCTCGCCGTTTTTTTTAGATTGGCTCTGGTTTTCGAGATGTACCGTTATTTCGAAAATGGAGCATGTTGCACAACATATATAAGCGTAACTCAAAAACGGTTAAGTTTATTAAAATTACTAACAAAAACCGAAATTCCGCAATAAAATTTCCTTTAACCCTTTCCGACCCAAGCAATTTTAAAGTTTTCGGATTTCAATGAAATTTTCAGTATATGATAATTCGCCCTTAGATAAAGTAAAAATGGATTTTTAATGTACCTATCCATACACATATGTGTACCTTGGGACTTCACTTGGACAAAATATTAGCATTTTTTGGCAAAAGTGTAGTTTACGGGGCATACGAAAAAAAAACTTGTTACCCCTCTGAAATGAAAAAAAAAAGAAATTTAAAATTAATAGGGGGCTGAGGCCCTTGGGTCCCCTGGATCCTAAAAACGGCCCCGACCACTTAGTGTTATGTGCAGGTATTCAAATTAAAGGTAATTGTACGGGGAAAAAAATTTGGAGTATGCGGGACTTTTGGAGCCCTATGGGAAAAAAAAAGAGTGGAGGGGACCACTTATATCTTTGTGTGGGTACTTAAATTAAAGATAACTTGCTCACGATTGTCAATATTTTGATTTAATTTTGTTTTTTTTATTGTTTTATGGGCTTTTTTTTCAAAAAATTATCCTTCTTTTTTGCTTGCGAAAATGACTTGTTGGTTTCCGCAAACGACTTGTTTGCATTGTGCCTGTTCCATGCACATTTATTTCAGCCAATCGCTCCAAAAGTAGTAAGCTGCTAAAATACCGAACAAAAAATATAAAGGAATTATTTGGCAACAAATAAACAAATGTATGCATGTAGTTCTTGATTTGACAGTTGGTTTGAAATATAACAGTAAGACTGTAGACAATTGTTTTACTTTAGTAAGAACTATGTATTTGTAAAAACAAGATTGAATTTCCACGAGAGCTTTTGGCAACTAAAGGCTATCATTAACATCAGCTAAACATGACTAAAACGAAAACTGTTTTGCCAAACGTCGACATTTCTTAGAAAATTTAGGTTTTCAACTTGCCGCGCCCTATATCAAGCAGTCAAAAACATTACCCAAAGACTAGTTTTCACGAAAAATTGCAAAAAAGTGCATTTAGTAGCTGAGCAGGAACAGCACCCGTCATCTTTAACCAAAACCTAGGAAAAAATATGTTTACCAGTCAAAAATAAGTCGGTGCCAATTATGTTACAAAACATATACAACCAGTTTATGTTAAATGTACTTTTGTATTCGCAAAAAATGTTAACAATATATTTATTCAGCTTTAATATACTGAATAAATCTAGAAATAAAATATCAACTTTTAAAACATACTTAATTGAAAAAAGTGAGTTTTTATATAAAATTTTCTATTTGACCCGAAGACCGTTAACGTCAGCAAATTTGAAGACCTTATGATGGTTAAATATTAGTAATAGCTGTCAAAAACATATCTTTGGCATTTTGACAAAACATCTTAAGTTAAATTTAAAAGGTGGAAAAAAATGTTGTTAATCATATGAATTTTCAATAAAAAAACATTTTTGTTTTCTTTTTCAAAATTTTGTATTATAAACAAAATTTTCTTTAATTTTAGATTATTTTATTATATAAAAAAAATTATTTTTTTACCGAGTTTTTTTTTTAACTTTTTTGCTATCTTATCTCGACTTAAGATGTTTTGTGAAAATACCACAGATATACACAATCTAAATAAATTGAATTGGAATCGGTCCATATTCGACCATAGCTCCCATACAAATGATACTCCAGCAAATAGCTGTTAATGCAATAACTCTCTTATAAGTGTTTGTATTGACACAAAATTTGCCGACAGTAACTTTGATAAGTCTAAAATTAAACTTATCGCTCATTTGCTGTGAGACCGGCATAACTCAAAAAAATCCTTTTCGAGATAAACGCATTTAAAGTTTTTGATTTGCTCTAACTACTTAGAAAAAAAGAATACACATTCTCTTCAAACTGGGAAAGTATAAAAGATATAAAGATGAATTTAATACACAATATAAAGAGAAACAAAGCGAACAATTCTGCATCTCTAACTCCAAAAAATCATTTTTTGAGTTATGCCGGTCTTGCAGCAAATGAGCAATATATATGTCCTATATAAACCCCCACCATAAAAACTTTTAATGAAAAAAAAAAATCACATATAAATGAAGATATCTAAATAATATTCGGCACTTCCGAAACTTTAACATGGATTTTTAGCTTATAATATCCCTGCGGGAAATTTCTGTCAATTGTTCCAACAGACTGGTCCTCGGATTTGTGAAAACAGTGCGGAATGTAAGAACAATTCACTGTTTATTGTTGTTGTTTTTGTTTAAGCTTTGATATTATTACAAGTAAAACTGTTGCTTATAACTCTTATTCGCTTAACAGTATTATTTGTTTAATATCTTTATTTTTTCTAAAATCTTTGGATGAAGTTTCCTGACGATCTGGCCTAAGCAACCAGTGAAATGCGCATAGGAACAGCTTATCCTATCAACAATAAATTTCAGTGTTTTTATCAAGAATGCAAATTGGGAATTAAGAACAAAATCTTGTTAAACAGAACAAGTTCAAAAAGAAAGAACTCATGACCAGTGAAAGAGGAACTAATCATTAAACTGATGTATGGAAAACAAAAAGTTAGAAAAAGCAATGAATTACAGTGCAGTATTCACCGGTGATGTGGCACATTTTTTGGGACTTTCTAGCATTAAGTTCTTAAATTAAGATCTAGGACTAGGGATAATTTTGTTCTGGCGGGCCCCTTGGTCTTGAATAGGGTAAGCTCTTGAGCATTTTTCTCTTAATTCTGTGGTGTACTTTATCTATTTAATTGTTTCTTTTCGTTTTTTTTTTAGAAACTAAAATTTTTTTGAATTTTTTCATTCACTTTATATATTTCTGGTTCGGAATTGCGTCCTGTGGTTTACAAAGTGTTAATACATTTTCCGATAAAAATTTAAATTGAAGTGGTACTTTTTGTAGTTTCTATCTCGTCAGCACTTCAAAACATTCTAATGTTGTAATATTGTCGTTTTTGCACAAATCCTTTCACAACAACCCTTCTTTTTTGCCAATTACACTGTATTTGTGTTTAAAATGTTCGTGTCACTAGCGTTTAATATGAAATATTAGTTTTTTTTTAATGATAATTATAGCAATAAAAAAATGGAGTGGCAGATAAAGGACTTGAAAAGCACCCACACAAAATAGAAAACACAAATATCAAGCATTTGGAAAAGTATCTTTAAAACGAGAACAATATTTTCTAAGTTATTAAGAGTTCTGATTTGAGCGAAATGAAAATTTTTAAGAAATTTAACAAAAAGTTCGGCAAATTAAATAAAACCAGTAATCAAAGCCATAAAACCAACAAACAATTAATTGCAAATACGAACAGGTTAGTTAAAAATAATTTTAATTTAAAACTGTTTATTTCATTTTTAATTATAATTATTTATTATATTAACCCCAAATTTCGCCAAGTTCAGTTATAATAACCTATAAATATAAACGTATTGTTCACTGGAAGTCAAAGTAATATTTAGTTTTAACTGAACTTGGTGAAATTGGGGGTAAGAGATTAAAAAAGTTTATTTTAATAATAATAATATTAATAATATTTTAATTTTGTTTTTCCGATGACTTTATTAAATTAAACTGTTTTATAGTATTTCGGTTAGTGATGAAATTAAATTAAAAAAATTCATTTTGAACTTGCCAGTGATGAATACATTTCGCATGCATTTAATTAGGGATTCCGAAAATTTTTACACGAGTTTTCAAACTGGCGAAGGACAGCTTAATTATTCACATCAGAATGATTTGGATAGACCTCCCAGTATGTTTTGTAATTTTAGATGATTCTTTTATATTTTAAAATAGTTTAAAATTCTGTTGATTTTTTGTTGTTTTTTTTCAGAAATATTTCGCAAGGGTACTAAAGATAATTTCATGTACGAGGGTAGTTTCCATGAAGCGGTGGGGAAGAGTAAGTGTTAAGTGTTAAATTTCAAGTTCAATAATGTTTTTGTACACTACAAATTCGTTTGTGGTGGTTGTAAACAATTAGACTCAGAATCCCGTGTTGATTATAATAAGAGCATTTCCGTATTGAAATTCTGCAACTTTTTAACGACAAAAATTTGTCTTTAAGTAACCAAAATTCAAATAGAATCTGGGAA
Organism: Pollenia griseotomentosa; assembly: GCA_963931875.1. Classification (NCBI taxonomy): domain Eukaryota; kingdom Metazoa; phylum Arthropoda; class Insecta; order Diptera; family Polleniidae; genus Pollenia; species Pollenia griseotomentosa. The sequence goes on along the minus strand of OZ007562.1, from coordinate 167,321,181 downwards.
TTTATTTCTCATGGTGAGTTACATTTATTATATAAATTTTTCATATTATTCGAATGTGTATTCTATGTCAAATACATTCCTCAAAAGCTTTTATACTTTAATAGTCTCATTCCTTCATTATTTCACAGGAATATTTTCTATGCACTATCAGAATTTTTGTTTGTATATTTCTGTTACGAAGCTTACCTTAGCTATCCTTTGGTTAGCAATGAAGTAAATTGTAAAGAAAATTTATACAACTATTAGATACCAGCAGAATGTAATGCATTTTCTGGCCCGCTACGGCCTTCGTCAGCATTCTTTGTATCTTATAACTGGATAGTGCCTATTGTAAATTTTATGTATTTAACTTAATTATTTTATCAAATAGAATCTGGGAATTTATTTCTCATGGTGAGTTACATTTATTATATAAATTTTTCATATTATTCGAATGTGTATTCTATGTCAAATACATTCCTCAAAAGCTTTTATACTTTAATAGTCTCATTCCTTCATTATTTCACAGGAATATTTTCTATGCACTATCAGAATTTTTGTTTGTATATTTCTGTTACGAAGCTTACCTTAGCTATCCTTTGGTTAGCAATGAAGTAAATTGTAAAGAAAATTTATACAACTATTAGATACCAGCAGAATGTAATGCATTTTCTGGCCCGCTACGGCCTTCGTCAGCATTCTTTGTATCTTATAACTGGATAGTGCCTATTGTAAATTTTATGTATTTAACTTAATTATTTTATCAAATAGAATCTGGGAATTTATTTCTCATGGTGAGTTACATTTATTATATAAATTTTTCATATTATTCGAATGGGTATTCTATGTCAAATACATTCCTCAAAAGCTTTTATACTTTAATAGTCTCATTCCTTCATTATTTCACAGGAATATTTTCTATGCACTATCAGAATTTTTGTTTGTATATTTCTGTTACGAAGCTTACCTTAGCTATCCTTTGGTTAGCAATGAAGTAAATTGTAAAGAAAATTTATACAACTATTAGATACCAGCAGAATGTAATGCATTTTCTGGCCCGCTACGGCCTTCGTCAGCATTCTTTGTATCTTATAACTGGATAGTGCCTATTGTAAATTTTATGTATTTAACTTAATTATTTTATCAAATAGAATCTGGGAATTTATTTCTCATGGTGAGTTACATTTATTATATAAATTTTTCATATTATTCGAATGTGTATTCTATGTCAAATACATTCCTCAAAAGCTTTTATACTTTAATAGTCTCATTCCTTCATTATTTCACAGGAATATTTTCTATGCACTATCAGAATTTTTGTTTGTATATTTCTGTTACGAAGCTTACCTTAGCTATCCTTTGGTTAGCAATGAAGTAAATTGTAAAGAAAATTTATACAACTATTAGATACCAGCAGAATGTAATGCATTTTCTGGCCCGCTACGGCCTTCGTCAGCATTCTTTGTATCTTATAACTGGATAGTGCCTATTGTAAATTTTATGTATTTAACTTAATTATTTTATCAAATAGAATCTGGGAATTTATTTCTCATGGTGAGTTACATTTATTATATAAATTTTTCATATTATTCGAATGTGTATTCTATGTCAAATACATTCCTCAAAAGCTTTTATACTTTAATAGTCTCATTCCTTCATTATTTCACAGGAATATTTTCTATGCACTATCAGAATTTTTGTTTGTATATTTCTGTTACGAAGCTTACCTTAGCTATCCTTTGGTTAGCAATGAAGTAAATTGTAAAGAAAATTTATACAACTATTAGATACCAGCAGAATGTAATGCATTTTCTGGCCCGCTACGGCCTTCGTCAGCATTCTTTGTATCTTATAACTGGATAGTGCCTATTGTAAATTTTATGTATTTAACTTAATTATTTTATCAAATAGAATCTGGGAATTTATTTCTCATGGTGAGTTACATTTATTATATAAATTTTTCATATTATTCGAATGTGTATTCTATGTCAAATACATTCCTCAAAAGCTTTTATACTTTAATAGTCTCATTCCTTCATTATTTCACAGGAATATTTTCTATGCACTATCAGAATTTTTGTTTGTATATTTCTGTTACGAAGCTTACCTTAGCTATCCTTTGGTTAGCAATGAAGTAAATTGTAAAGAAAATTTATACAACTATTAGATACCAGCAGAATGTAATGCATTTTCTGGCCCGCTACGGCCTTCGTCAGCATTCTTTGTATCTTATAACTGGATAGTGCCTATTGTAAATTTTATGTATTTAACTTAATTATTTTATCAAATAGAATCTGGGAATTTATTTCTCATGGTGAGTTACATTTATTATATAAATTTTTCATATTATTCGAATGTGTATTCTATGTCAAATACATTCCTCAAAAGCTTTTATACTTTAATAGTCTCATTCCTTCATTATTTCACAGGAATATTTTCTATGCACTATCAGAATTTTTGTTTGTATATTTCTGTTACGAAGCTTACCTTAGCTATCCTTTGGTTAGCAATGAAGTAAATTGTAAAGAAAATTTATACAACTATTAGATACCAGCAGAATGTAATGCATTTTCTGGCCCGCTACGGCCTTCGTCAGCATTCTTTGTATCTTATAACTGGATAGTGCCTATTGTAAATTTTATGTATTTAACTTAATTATTTTATCAAATAGAATCTGGGAATTTATTTCTCATGGTGAGTTACATTTATTATATAAATTTTTCATATTATTCGAATGTGTATTCTATGTCAAATACATTCCTCAAAAGCTTTTATACTTTAATAGTCTCATTCCTTCATTATTTCACAGGAATATTTTCTATGCACTATCAGAATTTTTGTTTGTATATTTCTGTTACGAAGCTTACCTTAGCTATCCTTTGGTTAGCAATGAAGTAAATTGTAAAGAAAATTTATACAACTATTAGATACCAGCAGAATGTAATGCATTTTCTGGCCCGCTACGGCCTTCGTCAGCATTCTTTGTATCTTATAACTGGATAGTGCCTATTGTAAATTTTATGTATTTAACTTAATTATTTTATCAAATAGAATCTGGGAATTTATTTCTCATGGTGAGTTACATTTATTATATAAATTTTTCATATTATTCGAATGTGTATTCTATGTCAAATACATTCCTCAAAAGCTTTTATACTTTAATAGTCTCATTCCTTCATTATTTCACAGGAATATTTTCTATGCACTATCAGAATTTTTGTTTGTATATTTCTGTTACGAAGCTTACCTTAGCTATCCTTTGGTTAGCAATGAAGTAAATTGTAAAGAAAATTTATACAACTATTAGATACCAGCAGAATGTAATGCATTTTCTGGCCCGCTACGGCCTTCGTCAGCATTCTTTGTATCTTATAACTGGATAGTGCCTATTGTAAATTTTATGTATTTAACTTAATTATTTTATCAAATAGAATCTGGGAATTTATTTCTCATGGTGAGTTACATTTATTATATAAATTTTTCATATTATTCGAATGTGTATTCTATGTCAAATACATTCCTCAAAAGCTTTTATACTTTAATAGTCTCATTCCTTCATTATTTCACAGGAATATTTTCTATGCACTATCAGAATTTTTGTTTGTATATTTCTGTTACGAAGCTTACCTTAGCTATCCTTTGGTTAGCAATGAAGTAAATTGTAAAGAAAATTTATACAACTATTAGATACCAGCAGAATGTAATGCATTTTCTGGCCCGCTACGGCCTTCGTCAGCATTCTTTGTATCTTATAACTGGATAGTGCCTATTGTAAATTTTATGTATTTAACTTAATTATTTTATCAAATAGAATCTGGGAATTTATTTCTCATGGTGAGTTACATTTATTATATAAATTTTTCATATTATTCGAATGTGTATTCTATGTCAAATACATTCCTCAAAAGCTTTTATACTTTAATAGTCTCATTCCTTCATTATTTCACAGAAATATACAAACAAAAATTCTGATAGTGCATAGAAAATATTCCTGTGAAATAATGAAGGAATGAGACTATTAAAGTATAAAAGCTTTTGAGGAATGTATTTGACATAGAATACACATTCGAATAATATGAAAAATTTATATAATAAATGTAACTCACCATGAGAAATAAATTCCCAGATTCTATTTGATAAAATAATTAAGTTAAATACATAAAATTTACAATAGGCACTATCCAGTTATAAGATACAAAGAATGCTGACGAAGGCCGTAGCGGGCCAGAAAATGCATTACATTCTGCTGGTATCTAATAGTTGTATAAATTTTCTTTACAATTTACTTCATTGCTAACCAAAGGATAGCTAAGGTAAGCTTCGTAACAGAAATATACAAACAAAAATTCTGATAGTGCATAGAAAATATTCCTGTGAAATAATGAAGGAATGAGACTATTAAAGTATAAAAGCTTTTGAGGAATGTATTTGACATAGAATACACATTCGAATAATATGAAAAATTTATATAATAAATGTAACTCACCATGAGAAATAAATTCCCAGATTCTATTTGATAAAATAATTAAGTTAAATACATAAAATTTACAATAGGCACTATCCAGTTATAAGATACAAAGAATGCTGACGAAGGCCGTAGCGGGCCAGAAAATGCATTACATTCTGCTGGTATCTAATAGTTGTATAAATTTTCTTTACAATTTACTTCATTGCTAACCAAAGGATAGCTAAGGTAAGCTTCGTAACAGAAATATACAAACAAAAATTCTGATAGTGCATAGAAAATATTCCTGTGAAATAATGAAGGAATGAGACTATTAAAGTATAAAAGCTTTTGAGGAATGTATTTGACATAGAATACACATTCGAATAATATGAAAAATTTATATAATAAATGTAACTCACCATGAGAAATAAATTCCCAGATTCTATTTGATAAAATAATTAAGTTAAATACATAAAATTTACAATAGGCACTATCCAGTTATAAGATACAAAGAATGCTGACGAAGGCCGTAGCGGGCCAGAAAATGCATTACATTCTGCTGGTATCTAATAGTTGTATAAATTTTCTTTACAATTTACTTCATTGCTAACCAAAGGATAGCTAAGGTAAGCTTCGTAACAGAAATATACAAACAAAAATTCTGATAGTGCATAGAAAATATTCCTGTGAAATAATGAAGGAATGAGACTATTAAAGTATAAAAGCTTTTGAGGAATGTATTTGACATAGAATACACATTCGAATAATATGAAAAATTTATATAATAAATGTAACTCACCATGAGAAATAAATTCCCAGATTCTATTTGATAAAATAATTAAGTTAAATACATAAAATTTACAATAGGCACTATCCAGTTATAAGATACAAAGAATGCTGACGAAGGCCGTAGCGGGCCAGAAAATGCATTACATTCTGCTGGTATCTAATAGTTGTATAAATTTTCTTTACAATTTACTTCATTGCTAACCAAAGGATAGCTAAGGTAAGCTTCGTAACAGAAATATACAAACAAAAATTCTGATAGTGCATAGAAAATATTCCTGTGAAATAATGAAGGAATGAGACTATTAAAGTATAAAAGCTTTTGAGGAATGTATTTGACATAGAATACACATTCGAATAATATGAAAAATTTATATAATAAATGTAACTCACCATGAGAAATAAATTCCCAGATTCTATTTGATAAAATAATTAAGTTAAATACATAAAATTTACAATAGGCACTATCCAGTTATAAGATACAAAGAATGCTGACGAAGGCCGTAGCGGGCCAGAAAATGCATTACATTCTGCTGGTATCTAATAGTTGTATAAATTTTCTTTACAATTTACTTCATTGCTAACCAAAGGATAGCTAAGGTAAGCTTCGTAACAGAAATATACAAACAAAAATTCTGATAGTGCATAGAAAATATTCCTGTGAAATAATGAAGGAATGAGACTATTAAAGTATAAAAGCTTTTGAGGAATGTATTTGACATAGAATACACATTCGAATAATATGAAAAATTTATATAATAAATGTAACTCACCATGAGAAATAAATTCCCAGATTCTATTTGATAAAATAATTAAGTTAAATACATAAAATTTACAATAGGCACTATCCAGTTATAAGATACAAAGAATGCTGACGAAGGCCGTAGCGGGCCAGAAAATGCATTACATTCTGCTGGTATCTAATAGTTGTATAAATTTTCTTTACAATTTACTTCATTGCTAACCAAAGGATAGCTAAGGTAAGCTTCGTAACAGAAATATACAAACAAAAATTCTGATAGTGCATAGAAAATATTCCTGTGAAATAATGAAGGAATGAGACTATTAAAGTATAAAAGCTTTTGAGGAATGTATTTGACATAGAATACACATTCGAATAATATGAAAAATTTATATAATAAATGTAACTCACCATGAGAAATAAATTCCCAGATTCTATTTGATAAAATAATTAAGTTAAATACATAAAATTTACAATAGGCACTATCCAGTTATAAGATACAAAGAATGCTGACGAAGGCCGTAGCGGGCCAGAAAATGCATTACATTCTGCTGGTATCTAATAGTTGTATAAATTTTCTTTACAATTTACTTCATTGCTAACCAAAGGATAGCTAAGGTAAGCTTCGTAACAGAAATATACAAACAAAAATTCTGATAGTGCATAGAAAATATTCCTGTGAAATAATGAAGGAATGAGACTATTAAAGTATAAAAGCTTTTGAGGAATGTATTTGACATAGAATACACATTCGAATAATATGAAAAATTTATATAATAAATGTAACTCACCATGAGAAATAAATTCCCAGATTCTATTTGATAAAATAATTAAGTTAAATACATAAAATTTACAATAGGCACTATCCAGTTATAAGATACAAAGAATGCTGACGAAGGCCGTAGCGGGCCAGAAAATGCATTACATTCTGCTGGTATCTAATAGTTGTATAAATTTTCTTTACAATTTACTTCATTGCTAACCAAAGGATAGCTAAGGTAAGCTTCGTAACAGAAATATACAAACAAAAATTCTGATAGTGCATAGAAAATATTCCTGTGAAATAATGAAGGAATGAGACTATTAAAGTATAAAAGCTTTTGAGGAATGTATTTGACATAGAATACACATTCGAATAATATGAAAAATTTATATAATAAATGTAACTCACCATGAGAAATAAATTCCCAGATTCTATTTGATAAAATAATTAAGTTAAATACATAAAATTTACAATAGGCACTATCCAGTTATAAGATACAAAGAATGCTGACGAAGGCCGTAGCGGGCCAGAAAATGCATTACATTCTGCTGGTATCTAATAGTTGTATAAATTTTCTTTACAATTTACTTCATTGCTAACCAAAGGATAGCTAAGGTAAGCTTCGTAACAGAAATATACAAACAAAAATTCTGATAGTGCATAGAAAATATTCCTGTGAAATAATGAAGGAATGAGACTATTAAAGTATAAAAGCTTTTGAGGAATGTATTTGACATAGAATACACATTCGAATAATATGAAAAATTTATATAATAAATGTAACTCACCATGAGAAATAAATTCCCAGATTCTATTTGATAAAATAATTAAGTTAAATACATAAAATTTACAATAGGCACTATCCAGTTATAAGATACAAAGAATGCTGACGAAGGCCGTAGCGGGCCAGAAAATGCATTACATTCTGCTGGTATCTAATAGTTGTATAAATTTTCTTTACAATTTACTTCATTGCTAACCAAAGGATAGCTAAGGTAAGCTTCGTAACAGAAATATACAAACAAAAATTCTGATAGTGCATAGAAAATATTCCTGTGAAATAATGAAGGAATGAGACTATTAAAGTATAAAAGCTTTTGAGGAATGTATTTGACATAGAATACACATTCGAATAATATGAAAAATTTATATAATAAATGTAACTCACCATGAGAAATAAATTCCCAGATTCTATTTGATAAAATAATTAAGTTAAATACATAAAATTTACAATAGGCACTATCCAGTTATAAGATACAAAGAATGCTGACGAAGGCCGTAGCGGGCCAGAAAATGCATTACATTCTGCTGGTATCTAATAGTTGTATAAATTTTCTTTACAATTTACTTCATTGCTAACCAAAGGATAGCTAAGGTAAGCTTCGTAACAGAAATATACAAACAAAAATTCTGATAGTGCATAGAAAATATTCCTGTGAAATAATGAAGGAATGAGACTATTAAAGTATAAAAGCTTTTGAGGAATGTATTTGACATAGAATACACATTCGAATAATATGAAAAATTTATATAATAAATGTAACTCACCATGAGAAATAAATTCCCAGATTCTATTTGATAAAATAATTAAGTTAAATACATAAAATTTACAATAGGCACTATCCAGTTATAAGATACAAAGAATGCTGACGAAGGCCGTAGCGGGCCAGAAAATGCATTACATTCTGCTGGTATCTAATAGTTGTATAAATTTTCTTTACAATTTACTTCATTGCTAACCAAAGGATAGCTAAGGTAAGCTTCGTAACAGAAATATACAAACAAAAATTCTGATAGTGCATAGAAAATATTCCTGTGAAATAATGAAGGAATGAGACTATTAAAGTATAAAAGCTTTTGAGGAATGTATTTGACATAGAATACACATTCGAATAATATGAAAAATTTATATAATAAATGTAACTCACCATGAGAAATAAATTCCCAGATTCTATTTGATAAAATAATTAAGTTAAATACATAAAATTTACAATAGGCACTATCCAGTTATAAGATACAAAGAATGCTGACGAAGGCCGTAGCGGGCCAGAAAATGCATTACATTCTGCTGGTATCTAATAGTTGTATAAATTTTCTTTACAATTTACTTCATTGCTAACCAAAGGATAGCTAAGGTAAGCTTCGTAACAGAAATATACAAACAAAAATTCTGATAGTGCATAGAAAATATTCCTGTGAAATAATGAAGGAATGAGACTATTAAAGTATAAAAGCTTTTGAGGAATGTATTTGACATAGAATACACATTCGAATAATATGAAAAATTTATATAATAAATGTAACTCACCATGAGAAATAAATTCCCAGATTCTATTTGATAAAATAATTAAGTTAAATACATAAAATTTACAATAGGCACTATCCAGTTATAAGATACAAAGAATGCTGACGAAGGCCGTAGCGGGCCAGAAAATGCATTACATTCTGCTGGTATCTAATAGTTGTATAAATTTTCTTTACAATTTACTTCATTGCTAACCAAAGGATAGCTAAGGTAAGCTTCGTAACAGAAATATACAAACAAAAATTCTGATAGTGCATAGAAAATATTCCTGTGAAATAATGAAGGAATGAGACTATTAAAGTATAAAAGCTTTTGAGGAATGTATTTGACATAGAATACACATTCGAATAATATGAAAAATTTATATAATAAATGTAACTCACCATGAGAAATAAATTCCCAGATTCTATTTGATAAAATAATTAAGTTAAATACATAAAATTTACAATAGGCACTATCCAGTTATAAGATACAAAGAATGCTGACGAAGGCCGTAGCGGGCCAGAAAATGCATTACATTCTGCTGGTATCTAATAGTTGTATAAATTTTCTTTACAATTTACTTCATTGCTAACCAAAGGATAGCTAAGGTAAGTCTTCGTAACAGAAATATACAAACAAAAATTCTGATAGTGCATAGAAAATATTCCTGTGAAATAATGAAGGAATGAGACTATTAAAGTATAAAAGCTTTTTGAGGAATGTATTTGACTTAGAATACACATTCGAATAATATGAAAAATTTATATAATAAATGTAACTCACCATGAGAAATAAATTCCCAGATTCTATTTGATAAAATAATTAAGTTAAATACATAAAATTTACAATAGGCACTATCCAGTTATAAGATACAAAGAATGCTGACGAAGGCCGTAGCGGGCCAGAAAATGCATTACATTCTGCTGGTATCTAATAGTTGTATAAATTTTCTTTACAATTTACTTCATTGCTAACCAAAGGATAGCTAAGGTAAGCTTCGTAACAGAAATATACAAACAAAAATTCTGATAGTGCATAGAAAATATTCCTTGTGAAATAATGAAGGAATGAGACTATTAAAGTATAAAAGCTTTTGAGGAATGTATTTGACATAGAATACACATTCGAATAATATGAAAAATTTATATAATAAATGTAACTCACCATGAGAAATAAATTCCCAGATTCTATTTGATAAATAATTAAGTTAAATACATAAAATTTACAATAGGCACTATCCAGTTATAAGATACAAAGAATGCTGACGAAGGCCGTAGCGGGCCAGAAAATGCATTACATTCTGCTGGTATCTAATAGTTGTATAAATTTTCTTTACAATTTACTTCATTGCTAACCAAAGGATAGCTAAGGTAAGCTTCGTAACAGAAATATACAACAAAAATTCTGATAGTGCATAGAAAATATTCCTGTGAAATAATGAAGGAATGAGACTATTAAAGTATAAAAGCTTTTGAGGAATGTATTTGACATAGAATACACATTCGAATAATATGAAAAATTTATATAATAAATGTAACTCACCATGAGAAATAAATCCAGATTCTATTTGATAAAATAATTAAGTTAAATACATAAAATTTACAATAGGCACTATCCAGTTATAAGATACAAAGAATGCTGACGAAGGCCGTAGCGGGCCAGAAAATGCATTACATTCTGCTGGTATCTAATAGTTGTATAAATTTTCCTTTACAATTTACTTCATTGCTAACCAAAGATAGCTAAGGTAAGCTTCGTAACAGAAATATACAAACAAAAATTCTGATAGTGCATAGAAAATATTCCTGTGAAATAATGAAGGAATGAGACTATTAAAGTATAAAAGCTTTTGAGGAATGTATTTGACATAGAATACACATTCGAATAATATGAAAAATTTATATAATAAATGTAACTCACCATGAGAAATAAATTCCCAGATTCTATTTGATAAATAATTAAGTTAAATACATAAAATTTACAATAGGCACTATCCAGTTATAAGATACAAAGAATGCTGACGAAGGCCGTAGCGGGCCAGAAAATGCATTACATTCTGCTGGTATCTAATAGTTGTATAAATTTTCTTTACAATTTACTTCATTGCTAACCAAAGGATAGCTAAGGTAAGGCTTCGTAACAGAAATATACAAACAAAAATTCTGATAGTGCATAGAAAATATTCCTGTGAAATAATGAAGGAATGAGACTATTAAAGTATAAAAGCTTTTGAGGAATGTATTTGACATAGAATACACATTCGAATAATATGAAAAATTTATATAATAAATGTAACTCACCATGAGAAATAAATTCCCAGATTCTATTTGATAAAATAATTAAGTTAAATACATAAAATTTACAATAGGCACTATCCAGTTATAAGATACAAAGAATGCTGACGAAGGCCGTAGCGGGCCAGAAAATGCATTACATTCTGCTGGTATCTAATAGTTGTATAAATTTTCTTTACAATTTACTTCATTGCTAACCAAAGGATAGCTAAGGTAAGCTTCGTAACAGAAATATACAACAAAATTCTGATAGTGCATAGAAAATATTCCTGTGAAATAATGAAGGAATGAGACTATTAAAGTATAAAAGCTTTTGAGGAATGTATTTGACATAGAATACACATTCGAATAATATGAAAAATTTATATAATAAATGTAACTCACCATGAGAAATAAATTCCCAGATTCTATTTGATAAAATAATTAAGTTAAATACATAAAATTTACAATAGGCACTATCCAGTTATAAGATACAAAGAATGCTGACGAAGGCCGTAGCGGGCCAGAAAATGCATTACATTCTGCTGGTATCTAATAGTTGTATAAATTTTCTTTACAATTTACTTCATTGCTAACCAAAGGATAGCTAAGGTAAGCTTCGTAACAGAAATATACAAACAAAAATTCTGATAGTGCATAGAAAATATTCCTGTGAAATAATGAAGGAATGAGACTATTAAAGTATAAAAGCTTTTGAGGAATGTATTTGACATAGAATACACATTCGAATAATATGAAAAATTTATATAATAAATGTAACTCACCATGAGAAATAAATTCCCAGATTCTATTTGATAAAATAATTAAGTTAAATACATAAAATTTACAATAGGCACTATCCAGTTATAAGATACAAAGAATGCTGACGAAGGCCGTAGCGGGCCAGAAAATGCATTACATTCTGCTGGTATCTAATAGTTGTATAAATTTTCTTTACAATTTACTTCATTGCTAACCAAAGGATAGCTAAGGTAAGCTTCGTAACAGAAATATACAAACAAAAATTCTGATAGTGCATAGAAAATATTCCTGTGAAATAATGAAGGAATGAGACTATTAAAGTATAAAAGCTTTTGAGGACTGTATTTGACATAGAATACACATTCGAATAATATGAAAAATTTATATAATAAATGTAACTCACCATGAGAAATAAATTCCCAGATTCTATTTGATAAAATAATTAAGTTAAATACATAAAATTTACAATAGGCACTATCCATTTATAAGATACAAAGAATGCTGACGAAGGCCGTAGCGGGCCAGAAAATGCATTACATTCTGCTGGTATCTAATAGTTGTATAAATTTTCTTTACAATTTACTTCATTGCTTAACAAAAGGATAGCTAAGGTAAGCTTCGTAACAGAAATATACAAACAAAAATTCTGATAGTGCATAGAAAATATTCCTGTGAAATAATGAAGGAATGAGACTATTAAAGTATAAAAGCTTTTGAGGAATGTATTTGACATAGAATACACATTCGAATAATATGAAAAATTTATATAATAAATGTAACTCACCATGAGAAATAAATTCCCAGATTCTATTTGATAAAATAATTAAGTTAAATACATAAAATTTACAATAGGCACTATCCAGTTATAAGATACAAAGAATGCTGACGAAGGCCGTAGCGGGCCAGAAAATGCATTACATTCTGCTGGTATCTAATAGTTGTATAAATTTTCTTTACAATTTACTTCATTGCTAACCAAAGGATAGCTAAGGTAAGCTTCGTAACAGAAATATACAAACAAAAATTTCTGATAGTGCATAGAAAATATTCCTGTGAAATAATGAAGGAATGAGACTATTAAAGTATAAAAGCTTTTGAGGAATGTATTTGACATAGAATACACATTCGAATAATATGAAAAATTTATATAATAAATGTAACTCACCATGAGAAATAAATTCCCAGATTCTATTTGATAAAATAATTAAGTTAAATACATAAAATTTACAATAGGCACTATCCAGTTATAAGATACAAAGAATGCTGACGAAGGCCGTAGCGGGCCAGAAAATGCATTACATTCTGCTGGTATCTAATAGTTGTATAAATTTTCTTTACAATTTACTTCATTGCTAACCAAAGGATAGCTAAGGTAAGCTTCGTAACAGAAATATACAAACAAAAATTCTGATAGTGCATAGAAAATATTCCTGTGAAATAATGAAGGAATGAGACTATTAAAGTATAAAAGCTTTTGAGGAATGTATTTGACATAGAATACACATTCGAATAATATGAAAAATTTATATAATAAATGTAACTCACCATGAGAAATAAATTCCCAGATTCTATTTGATAAAATAATTAAGTTAAATACATAAAATTTACAATAGGCACTATCCAGTTATAAGATACAAAGAATGCTGACGAAGGCCGTAGCGGGCCAGAAAATGCATTACATTCTGCTGGTATCTAATAGTTGTATAAATTTTCTTTACAATTTACTTCATTGCTAACCAAAGGATAGCTAAGGTAAGCTTCGTAACAGAAATATACAAACAAAAATTCTGATAGTGCATAGAAAATATTCCTGTGAAATAATGAAGGAATGAGACTATTAAAGTATAAAAGCTTTTGAGGAATGTATTTGACATAGAATACACATTCGAATAATATGAAAAATTTATATAATAAATGTAACTCACCATGAGAAATAAATTCCCAGATTCTATTTGATAAAATAATTAAGTTAAATACATAAAATTTACAATAGGCACTATCCAGTTATAAGATACAAAGAATGCTGACGAAGGCCGTAGCGGGCCAGAAAATGCATTACATTCTGCTGGTATCTAATAGTTGTATAAATTTTCTTTACAATTTACTTCATTGCTAACCAAAGGATAGCTAAGGTAAGCTTCGTAACAGAAATATACAAACAAAAATTCTGATAGTGCATAGAAAATATTCCTGTGAAATAATGAAGGAATGAGACTATTAAAGTATAAAAGCTTTTGAGGAATGTATTTGACATAGAATACACATTCGAATAATATGAAAAATTTATATAATAAATGTAACTCACCATGAGAAATAAATTCCCAGATTCTATTTGATAAAATAATTAAGTTAAATACATAAAATTTACAATAGGCACTATCCAGTTATAAGATACAAAGAATGCTGACGAAGGCCGTAGCGGGCCAGAAAATGCATTACATTCTGCTGGTATCTAATAGTTGTATAAATTTTCTTTACAATTTACTTCATTGCTAACCAAAGGATAGCTAAGGTAAGCTTCGTAACAGAAATATACAAACAAAAATTCTGATAGTGCATAGAAAATATTCCTGTGAAATAATGAAGGAATGAGACTATTAAAGTATAAAAGCTTTTGAGGAATGTATTTGACATAGAATACACATTCGAATAATATGAAAAATTTATATAATAAATGTAACTCACCATGAGAAATAAATTCCCAGATTCTATTTGATAAAATAATTAAGTTAAATACATAAAATTTACAATAGGCACTATCCAGTTATAAGATACAAAGAATGCTGACGAAGGCCGTAGCGGGCCAGAAAATGCATTACATTCTGCTGGTATCTAATAGTTGTATAAATTTTCTTTACAATTTACTTCATTGCTAACCAAAGGATAGCTAAGGTAAGCTTCGTAACAGAAATATACAAACAAAAATTCTGATAGTGCATAGAAAATATTCCTGTGAAATAATGAAGGAATGAGACTATTAAAGTATAAAAGCTTTTGAGGAATGTATTTGACATAGAATACACATTCGAATAATATGAAAAATTTATATAATAAATGTAACTCACCATGAGAAATAAATTCCCAGATTCTATTTGATAAAATAATTAAGTTAAATACATAAAATTTACAATAGGCACTATCCAGTTATAAGATACAAAGAATGCTGACGAAGGCCGTAGCGGGCCAGAAAATGCATTACATTCTGCTGGTATCTAATAGTTGTATAAATTTTCTTTACAATTTACTTCATTGCTAACCAAAGGATAGCTAAGGTAAGCTTCGTAACAGAAATATACAAACAAAAATTCTGATAGTGCATAGAAAATATTCCTGTGAAATAATGAAGGAATGAGACTATTAAAGTATAAAAGCTTTTGAGGAATGTATTTGACATAGAATACACATTCGAATAATATGAAAAATTTATATAATAAATGTAACTCACCATGAGAAATAAATTCCCAGATTCTATTTGATAAAATAATTAAGTTAAATACATAAAATTTACAATAGGCACTATCCAGTTATAAGATACAAAGAATGCTGACGAAGGCCGTAGCGGGCCAGAAAATGCATTACATTCTGCTGGTATCTAATAGTTGTATAAATTTTCTTTACAATTTACTTCATTGCTAACCAAAGGATAGCTAAGGTAAGCTTCGTAACAGAAATATACAAACAAAAATTCTGATAGTGCATAGAAAATATTCCTGTGAAATAATGAAGGAATGAGACTATTAAAGTATAAAAGCTTTTGAGGAATGTATTTGACATAGAATACACATTCGAATAATATGAAAAATTTATATAATAAATGTAACTCACCATGAGAAATAAATTCCCAGATTCTATTTGATAAAATAATTAAGTTAAATACATAAAATTTACAATAGGCACTATCCAGTTATAAGATACAAAGAATGCTGACGAAGGCCGTAGCGGGCCAGAAAATGCATTACATTCTGCTGGTATCTAATAGTTGTATAAATTTTCTTTACAATTTACTTCATTGCTAACCAAAGGATAGCTAAGGTAAGCTTCGTAACAGAAATATACAAACAAAAATTCTGATAGTGCATAGAAAATATTCCTGTGAAATAATGAAGGAATGAGACTATTAAAGTATAAAAGCTTTTGAGGAATGTATTTGACATAGAATACACATTCGAATAATATGAAAAATTTATATAATAAATGTAACTCACCATGAGAAATAAATTCCCAGATTCTATTTGATAAAATAATTAAGTTAAATACATAAAATTTACAATAGGCACTATCCAGTTATAAGATACAAAGAATGCTGACGAAGGCCGTAGCGGGCCAGAAAATGCATTACATTCTGCTGGTATCTAATAGTTGTATAAATTTTCTTTACAATTTACTTCATTGCTAACCAAAGGATAGCTAAGGTAAGCTTCGTAACAGAAATATACAAACAAAAATTCTGATAGTGCATAGAAAATATTCCTGTGAAATAATGAAGGAATGAGACTATTAAAGTATAAAAGCTTTTGAGGAATGTATTTGACATAGAATACACATTCGAATAATATGAAAAATTTATATAATAAATGTAACTCACCATGAGAAATAAATTCCCAGATTCTATTTGATAAAATAATTAAGTTAAATACATAAAATTTACAATAGGCACTATCCAGTTATAAGATACAAAGAATGCTGACGAAGGCCGTAGCGGGCCAGAAAATGCATTACATTCTGCTGGTATCTAATAGTTGTATAAATTTTCTTTACAATTTACTTCATTGCTAACCAAAGGATAGCTAAGGTAAGCTTCGTAACAGAAATATACAAACAAAAATTCTGATAGTGCATAGAAAATATTCCTGTGAAATAATGAAGGAATGAGACTATTAAAGTATAAAAGCTTTTGAGGAATGTATTTGACATAGAATACACATTCGAATAATATGAAAAATTTATATAATAAATGTAACTCACCATGAGAAATAAATTCCCAGATTCTATTTGATAAAATAATTAAGTTAAATACATAAAATTTACAATAGGCACTATCCAGTTATAAGATACAAAGAATGCTGACGAAGGCCGTAGCGGGCCAGAAAATGCATTACATTCTGCTGGTATCTAATAGTTGTATAAATTTTCTTTACAATTTACTTCATTGCTAACCAAAGGATAGCTAAGGTAAGCTTCGTAACAGAAATATACAAACAAAAATTCTGATAGTGCATAGAAAATATTCCTGTGAAATAATGAAGGAATGAGACTATTAAAGTATAAAAGCTTTTGAGGAATGTATTTGACATAGAATACACATTCGAATAATATGAAAAATTTATATAATAAATGTAACTCACCATGAGAAATAAATTCCCAGATTCTATTTGATAAAATAATTAAGTTAAATACATAAAATTTACAATAGGCACTATCCAGTTATAAGATACAAAGAATGCTGACGAAGGCCGTAGCGGGCCAGAAAATGCATTACATTCTGCTGGTATCTAATAGTTGTATAAATTTTCTTTACAATTTACTTCATTGCTAACCAAAGGATAGCTAAGGTAAGCTTCGTAACAGAAATATACAAACAAAAATTCTGATAGTGCATAGAAAATATTCCTGTGAAATAATGAAGGAATGAGACTATTAAAGTATAAAAGCTTTTGAGGAATGTATTTGACATAGAATACACATTCGAATAATATGAAAAATTTATATAATAAATGTAACTCACCATGAGAAATAAATTCCCAGATTCTATTTGATAAAATAATTAAGTTAAATACATAAAATTTACAATAGGCACTATCCAGTTATAAGATACAAAGAATGCTGACGAAGGCCGTAGCGGGCCAGAAAATGCATTACATTCTGCTGGTATCTAATAGTTGTATAAATTTTCTTTACAATTTACTTCATTGCTAACCAAAGGATAGCTAAGGTAAGCTTCGTAACAGAAATATACAAACAAAAATTCTGATAGTGCATAGAAAATATTCCTGTGAAATAATGAAGGAATGAGACTATTAAAGTATAAAAGCTTTTGAGGAATGTATTTGACATAGAATACACATTCGAATAATATGAAAAATTTATATAATAAATGTAACTCACCATGAGAAATAAATTCCCAGATTCTATTTGATAAAATAATTAAGTTAAATACATAAAATTTACAATAGGCACTATCCAGTTATAAGATACAAAGAATGCTGACGAAGGCCGTAGCGGGCCAGAAAATGCATTACATTCTGCTGGTATCTAATAGTTGTATAAATTTTCTTTACAATTTACTTCATTGCTAACCAAAGGATAGCTAAGGTAAGCTTCGTAACAGAAATATACAAACAAAAATTCTGATAGTGCATAGAAAATATTCCTGTGAAATAATGAAGGAATGAGACTATTAAAGTATAAAAGCTTTTGAGGAATGTATTTGACATAGAATACACATTCGAATAATATGAAAAATTTATATAATAAATGTAACTCACCATGAGAAATAAATTCCCAGATTCTATTTGATAAAATAATTAAGTTAAATACATAAAATTTACAATAGGCACTATCCAGTTATAAGATACAAAGAATGCTGACGAAGGCCGTAGCGGGCCAGAAAATGCATTACATTCTGCTGGTATCTAATAGTTGTATAAATTTTCTTTACAATTTACTTCATTGCTAACCAAAGGATAGCTAAGGTAAGCTTCGTAACAGAAATATACAAACAAAAATTCTGATAGTGCATAGAAAATATTCCTGTGAAATAATGAAGGAATGAGACTATTAAAGTATAAAAGCTTTTGAGGAATGTATTTGACATAGAATACACATTCGAATAATATGAAAAATTTATATAATAAATGTAACTCACCATGAGAAATAAATTCCCAGATTCTATTTGATAAAATAATTAAGTTAAATACATAAAATTTACAATAGGCACTATCCAGTTATAAGATACAAAGAATGCTGACGAAGGCCGTAGCGGGCCAGAAAATGCATTACATTCTGCTGGTATCTAATAGTTGTATAAATTTTCTTTACAATTTACTTCATTGCTAACCAAAGGATAGCTAAGGTAAGCTTCGTAACAGAAATATACAAACAAAAATTCTGATAGTGCATAGAAAATATTCCTGTGAAATAATGAAGGAATGAGACTATTAAAGTATAAAAGCTTTTGAGGAATGTATTTGACATAGAATACACATTCGAATAATATGAAAAATTTATATAATAAATGTAACTCACCATGAGAAATAAATTCCCAGATTCTATTTGATAAAATAATTAAGTTAAATACATAAAATTTACAATAGGCACTATCCAGTTATAAGATACAAAGAATGCTGACGAAGGCCGTAGCGGGCCAGAAAATGCATTACATTCTGCTGGTATCTAATAGTTGTATAAATTTTCTTTACAATTTACTTCATTGCTAACCAAAGGATAGCTAAGGTAAGCTTCGTAACAGAAATATACAAACAAAAATTCTGATAGTGCATAGAAAATATTCCTGTGAAATAATGAAGGAATGAGACTATTAAAGTATAAAAGCTTTTGAGGAATGTATTTGACATAGAATACACATTCGAATAATATGAAAAATTTATATAATAAATGTAACTCACCATGAGAAATAAATTCCCAGATTCTATTTGATAAAATAATTAAGTTAAATACATAAAATTTACAATAGGCACTATCCAGTTATAAGATACAAAGAATGCTGACGAAGGCCGTAGCGGGCCAGAAAATGCATTACATTCTGCTGGTATCTAATAGTTGTATAAATTTTCTTTACAATTTACTTCATTGCTAACCAAAGGATAGCTAAGGTAAGCTTCGTAACAGAAATATACAAACAAAAATTCTGATAGTGCATAGAAAATATTCCTGTGAAATAATGAAGGAATGAGACTATTAAAGTATAAAAGCTTTTGAGGAATGTATTTGACATAGAATACACATTCGAATAATATGAAAAATTTATATAATAAATGTAACTCACCATGAGAAATAAATTCCCAGATTCTATTTGATAAAATAATTAAGTTAAATACATAAAATTTACAATAGGCACTATCCAGTTATAAGATACAAAGAATGCTGACGAAGGCCGTAGCGGGCCAGAAAATGCATTACATTCTGCTGGTATCTAATAGTTGTATAAATTTTCTTTACAATTTACTTCATTGCTAACCAAAGGATAGCTAAGGTAAGCTTCGTAACAGAAATATACAAACAAAAATTCTGATAGTGCATAGAAAATATTCCTGTGAAATAATGAAGGAATGAGACTATTAAAGTATAAAAGCTTTTGAGGAATGTATTTGACATAGAATACACATTCGAATAATATGAAAAATTTATATAATAAATGTAACTCACCATGAGAAATAAATTCCCAGATTCTATTTGATAAAATAATTAAGTTAAATACATAAAATTTACAATAGGCACTATCCAGTTATAAGATACAAAGAATGCTGACGAAGGCCGTAGCGGGCCAGAAAATGCATTACATTCTGCTGGTATCTAATAGTTGTATAAATTTTCTTTACAATTTACTTCATTGCTAACCAAAGGATAGCTAAGGTAAGCTTCGTAACAGAAATATACAAACAAAAATTCTGATAGTGCATAGAAAATATTCCTGTGAAATAATGAAGGAATGAGACTATTAAAGTATAAAAGCTTTTGAGGAATGTATTTGACATAGAATACACATTCGAATAATATGAAAAATTTATATAATAAATGTAACTCACCATGAGAAATAAATTCCCAGATTCTATTTGATAAAATAATTAAGTTAAATACATAAAATTTACAATAGGCACTATCCAGTTATAAGATACAAAGAATGCTGACGAAGGCCGTAGCGGGCCAGAAAATGCATTACATTCTGCTGGTATCTAATAGTTGTATAAATTTTCTTTACAATTTACTTCATTGCTAACCAAAGGATAGCTAAGGTAAGCTTCGTAACAGAAATATACAAACAAAAATTCTGATAGTGCATAGAAAATATTCCTGTGAAATAATGAAGGAATGAGACTATTAAAGTATAAAAGCTTTTGAGGAATGTATTTGACATAGAATACACATTCGAATAATATGAAAAATTTATATAATAAATGTAACTCACCATGAGAAATAAATTCCCAGATTCTATTTGATAAAATAATTAAGTTAAATACATAAAATTTACAATAGGCACTATCCAGTTATAAGATACAAAGAATGCTGACGAAGGCCGTAGCGGGCCAGAAAATGCATTACATTCTGCTGGTATCTAATAGTTGTATAAATTTTCTTTACAATTTACTTCATTGCTAACCAAAGGATAGCTAAGGTAAGCTTCGTAACAGAAATATACAAACAAAAATTCTGATAGTGCATAGAAAATATTCCTGTGAAATAATGAAGGAATGAGACTATTAAAGTATAAAAGCTTTTGAGGAATGTATTTGACATAGAATACACATTCGAATAATATGAAAAATTTATGTAACCAAAATTCGTAAGTTAACGATAATTGTCGTTAAGAGCTTTTCTTATTTTGTCAAGAAAGAAAGAAAGAAAGTATAGTCGATATATCCCGACTATAAAGCGCAGTATTTGGGACCCACACATTAGGATTCACATAAGAGATTTCAATGCCAAATATTATCTTAATATATACTGCTATTACTATGATTACTACTGTGAGATGACATAGAAGCTTTTATAAAATTTACTTTTTATAAGCTACTAGCCAAACACGGTGCGCTCTGCTACCCCCATATTACCAAAATTACCTTTCGTTCTTTTCAGATATTTAGACATTTACATTGTCCTTTGCTAGTCTAGTTCGCTTTTTGCAAGATATTTTCTATTGATAACTAAACTATTTGTTCCAAATTTGGAAGCTTTTACTTTAACGCCGGGTGATCAGGACATTTCCTTTGAAAATTTCAGGAAAATCCGATTAGTAGTTTCTAGGGAACAATCAATATATACACACAGAAAACAAATTGTTTGGGAAACGATAGCAGTAATAAAATATTGATCAAGTAACATGATTTATTATTGCAACTATTAAAAATGTATAGTTCTAACTGATTTTTAATTCTCTTGATTATTAAAACGCTATTCTAACTGAAATATGATTCCTTTAATTGTTTTATTAGTTATTATAAATAATTTAATTTAGTTCTAAAAATTAGTACAAATGGTTAGAATCCGAATTTAGTACAGGGCAATACTGAATATTGGTCATTGCAATCAATAATTTGCTTTCGTCAATAAATTTTGTAATATAAATGTTAATTCATTTATTGCAGCTTATTATTGATTGTTGGAATAGTTTCAATTCGAGTACAACAAATGAAAATATAATTATTCGGAATTTACAACCAAAAAATAGTTAAGAGCCCAAATTGCTTACTAAATTTTCTGTCAAAACATTTGATAGATTAAAATAATTTTTAATTTTATATTTTAAAATTATCTTTGCGGTAAAAAATGGAAAATGTGCAAAAGCTTAATAAATAGGGGTAAGTAACTTACGTATTCTTATAGGTATGAACATATACACGTACATATGTATGTATGTATGTACTATTTTTTTTATACCCTTCAAATTATATTGGACTACTTGATCCATTTTGATCCTGAGCTGGTCCAATGTAGTGCAAGTATGGACCATGTCGTTATTAAAAATAGTTTGCAGTGAAACGACATGTCTTCGTTTTTTAACGACATGTTTTCGTTTTGAAACGATTTCAAAGCTAATCCTCTGGAGTATACCATGGAGTAGTTTTAAGACTTCTCCTTTGTAATGCAAGCTAAGTTATATGGTCCTGCCCTAGGACATCGTAATGTTAAATAAGCCATGTTTTTTCATTCATTGGGGTTTACCTTTGGACAAGTCCTTGCCCCATATGGGCTACATTTCACCAGTTAAAAAAAATATATTGATAACGACAATCAAATCTCTTGTTATGAATACCAATTATGTGTTAATTCAGTTGCAGCTATCATATATTCGGGTATAAGCACAATTTTGTTTCTAATAATCATACTTACAACTAACAATATCTGTTGTTTTGACTGATTGTGTACCAAAATTCAAATGCTATCAAAACTATTATGCTAAGCAATTTTCAGTAATTGGAACCGAATTGTGTGATAGTACATGCAACCGACGAAATTCGATTGGCGCTAAATATGGTTGTGATCACGAATCTTTTTTCTCTGTGTAGTTTCTATGGAACAATCAATATATACACACAGAAAACAAATTGTTTGGGAAACGATAGCAGTAATAAAATATTGATCAAGTAACATGATTTATTATTGCAACTATTAAAAATGTATAGTTCTAACTGATTTTTAATTCTCTTGATTATTAAAACGCTATTCTAACTGAAATATGATTCCTTTAATTGTTTTATTAGTTATTATAAATAATTTAATTTAGTTCTAAAAATTAGTACAAATGGTTTAAATCACAACCGAATTTAATACAGGGCAATACTGAATATTGGTCATTGTAATTAATAGTTTGCTTTCGTCAATAAATTTTGTAATATAAATGTTAATTCATTTATTGCAGCTAATTATTGATTGTTGGAATAGTTTCTATTCGAGTACAACAAATGAAAATATAATTATAATTATAAGTGTTGATCGATCTTTTTTGATTACTCTAAATAGTTTATATAGGTAGTTTCCTATATGCAGGCTTTCAAGGTCATTAATTTAATGTAAATAAAAGATTATTTATTGCATTCTCAATAAAAGCCGACGTTTCGTTGGTATTCTTTCCAACTTCTTCAGGGATTGAGTTTTTATTAAAATAATAAACTTTTTCGTCAGTTTACATAATTTATAAATTATATCACAGTATTTTGTAAAGGTGGACAGCACAACACAAGACTTAAAATATTAAAATAAATGTATGTAAATATATAAATTATCACAGAAAATTTGTCCTTTTTTGAGTTATTACAGATTCGTGATCACAACCGAATTTGGCGCCAATCGAATTTCGTCGGTTGCATGTACTATCACACAATTCGGCTACAATTGCTGAAAATTTCGTTGCCTACTATAATATTTTTGATAGCAACATTTGATTTTTAGTACACTATCAGTCATAACAACAGATTTTGTTAGTTGTTAGTATGATTATTACACTGAAAGAATTTTCTTTAGAGTACCAATGAATTTTGACATTAATGCCATGAAAAATTGCATTAAAAGGGAACCTATGCAGCGCTTCCTTGGATCATTGAAGCCTGTTTCATTAAAATGTATTTAAAGAAACATTACATTAGATCTATGAATGTTATTCATTGAAATCACTAAAAAAAACTGAGCGATTTTCATATAATGTATGTATAACATATTTGTTTGACCAATGTACACGCGGAGCAAAATATAAACAATACGTACATATGTATGTGTGTATATCTAAGATATTACCCAGCTAGCATAGGATGTTTGTTAGACGATAGTGTTTAATATTCAACTTTTAAAAGATTCTTCATATTTGTTTGACCAATTTATACGCGGAGCAAAATATAAACAATGTTTTCTTTAGGGCAATAACCAAATTTTTGGCACAGTACCAAGGAGTGGCCAAGAATGTTTTAGTAATGAAAACACCTGTCTCCCGTCGTTTTGCGATAAAAACCTCACGCAGGGAAGAAAATTTCTAAAACCTTGCAAGAAATTTTGAACCGCGATGAATTGTAAACCGTAGGAAAATTTTTAAATCTAAAGCAGTGGATAAATTCCGAAATAGCATTTAAGTGATACGTATAGGAATATATACAAACATCAGGTGTATATTTCTTAAAATTTCCGTGAGATTAAAATGGTTGTTTTTAAACTTCAACTCGATCCCTGCGTGAACTTTTTTAACAATCCGAAAAAATTAATATATTTTTTATTAATAACGAGTGCGAGTGCGAGTGTTAGGCCGAGGCCACGCAATGAGCGGCTAAGCGTCAAGCGTCTGAGCGATGAGCGTCAAAAAATTAAAACATATGAAATACTATTGAAGTGGCCACGAAATGAGCGGCAAGCGAGCGAAATTTTTGAGCGGCTAAGCGGCGTCGCTCAGGAATAAAACTTGTTCTAATTTTTAGTTGTTTTCTGAGCGTCAAAAAATAAACATGGCAAAAGTGAATGTGGAGGTTACAATTTCATCTGTACAAAGCCGACCGCTATTATGGCAAGACAGATTACCAAATTTTAAAAATAAAAATATAACCGAAAATTAATTTTTTGGTTTTGTCAATCTAGTGTTATCTGCTTGCAATAGCAAATCAATGCACTCAAAATATTATGTAGTTAAATTCAAACGAAAATTCATTTTAAACAACTTAAAATTCATTTAAAAACGGATCATTTACATTTCATTTAAAACAAATGATTTTTACATTCATTTTAAATTTTTTTATTTATTAAACTGCATATTCCTTTAAATTGAATAGTTTTTACTTTCAAAAAATATATTTTAACCGACAAAAATCAAACTAAATAACAAAATAAATACGGAAAAACATTATTTTTTGGAAGTTTGTTTTTTGAATAACAAACATAAAAGTTAAAAAATAAAATTATTTGTAAAATAGCTATATTTTTATTAAATTTTAACAGTACGGAAAACGAATTTAATAACTCACAATCAGTTACTGTAATAATTTTATAAGTGTGGTTTCACATTTGGGTAGATTTGTATATATATGGTTAATGATGAACACCAAGGCCTGTTCGTCGATTTCGATTAATATACATATATATATTATAATTTGTTATTATAATTTGTTTTTGTTTTAAATGTAAGTTAAGCGAACGAAGTCTTCGCTCGAAATCGACGAACAGGCCGCAAATTGTTTTTTTTTTCTTAATAAACGCATTAAATTCATATGAATACGATTTTCGCGTAATAACATTAAACAATCCACTCTTTACAATAGCAATTTAACAACTAACCGCTCAGAAATGACGCTCAGTAATAAGCCACTTGCAGCTCAAACTTGACGCTTTGACGCTCATCGCTCAGACGCTTGACGCTTAGCCGCTCATTGCGTGGCCTCGGCCTAAGACGGCAAATCCCTCTGAGGAGATCAAGTGGTTGTGATCGAAACATGTCAGGGTAACCAGCCGCCTGGGTTCGAATCTCAGGTCAGTCAAGAAAGCAAAATTATCAATAACAATTTTAATTAATTTTCATGTTGTAAAATTCCTTTCTTCATGAAAATAATTTAATGAAAAATTAAATTTTATTAACTTAAGCCTGATTAAAAAATATTAAAATTTGGATTTTATTAATAACTTTTAATGTTCTACACGACTATACTATGCCGTTTTTGATATTCGCAAAAAGTGTAAAAAAGTTATAGCCCTAATGTTCATACAGTATTGTACGATTGTGTTTAATATTCAACTCCTAAAAGAATCTTCTAATGATAATCTGTCGATTAAAAATAAAAAAAACATTAAAATTGTTAATTTATTAGTTTTTATACTTTTTGACGAATTATAAAGCGTTTTGGGTGTGTCAGAATGTTATTTCCTAAGCCATTTAAAAATGTTATATATTTCTTTAAAGTATTTTATCTATTTTATTAATTAACTTTTTGATCTCATATCTTGAGTACCTTCATTTTCATTTTGTTTTTATTATTGTTTTATGAATTATCCAGAGCATAATAATTTATTTTGTTTTTATTATTGTTTTATGAATTATCCAGAGCATAATAATACTGAATCAAAGCATAATAATAGGGAATAAAGGCGTGAGGTAATAATAATTCAAGTTCCTATTTCAATCTTTAGTTAATTTTTTAGTATTGAACCATTTCATTTACTTTCTTTGTAAACAAGTTCCCTTACGTTTTTTTTCATTAATTAATACCAAAATTTACTTTGTATTATTTATATGGAGCGGGATCCCGGGATCCCGGGAAATTAAAAAAAATTTCCCGCTTTCCCGGGAATCGAAAAAGTCCGGGAAAAAAAAACTCTAATTACATTGGACCAGCCCAGGATCAAAATGGATGATGTAGTCCAATGTAATTTGCAGGGTATAAAAAAAATAATACACACATACATATGTACGTGTATCTGTACATACTTATAAGGATACGTAAATTACTTACCCCTATTTGTTAAGTTTTTGCACATTTTCCGCTTTTGACCGCAAAGATATTTTAAAAATATAAAATTAAAAATTATTTTAATCTATCAAATGTTTTGACAAAAAATTTAGTAAGCAATTGGTGCTTTTAAATATTTTTTGGTTGTAAATTATGAATAATTTTATTTTCATTTGTTGTACTCGAATTGAAACTATTCCAACAATCAATAATTAGCTGAAATAAATGAATTAACATTTATATTACAAAATTTATTGACGCAAGCAAATTATTAAATCCATTTGTTGGGAAATATAATCAATATTTACTCGATGTCATTTATGTTTTATTAAAAAAAAATTTTACAAGCAAATTTATTTTATTTTTTATTAATTTTAAAAAATTTCAACTTTGACATTCTTATATTTGTTTAAAAAATATTTGTTTTTGAAATAAATAGAATAACAGATTCGTTAAAGTAACCGAGATTTTGCGTTACCTAACGATATCGGTAGTTAAATTCAAAAAGTAAAAGAACTGCGGTAGTGTACGTTTGTTAAGTTCCATGCATTATATTATGAGTTAATTGTCAAAATGCTACTAGTACAATTCCTAGAACAAGAGGTACTAGTGCTAATGGGGTTAGAGCTTTTATATAAAAATACTACTGCTTATGAGTACTTGTACTTGATGTAGTACAAGGGCACCACTTGTAGGGTGATAACATTTTTGTGTAATAAAACTTAAATTAGAGTATTTTGATTCTGCCTCTTAAATTGGATTTAAAATCATTTATTTATGCCATTTTAAATGCAAAATGCTAATTTTTTTTTTATACACAAGAACTACACAGAAAAAAGTAAAAAAACGGTTTTAATCAAAAAAATAATTGAAACAAGCAAAAAATTGTTTAATTTTGCACCTATCACCGAAATGATAATACCAATTACTTAAAATCGCAAAAATTGCAAAACAAGGTTTTTCTTCCAATTAAAAAGTTTTTACATTTAAATTACAAAAATAGTTGAAAAAATTATTAATATTAAACAATCTTTTAATTGAATAAATTAACAAAGTAATTAAAAAAAAATCAATATTTTAATTGAATGAATTACTGACGTAATTGATTACAATACAGAAAATTGATTATTTTAATAATTGAGTTGATTAAAACAGTGATAGAATTTTTGCAGTAAATCAATTAAATTTTTAATTGAATTAATTAAACAGTGTATTTGAAATGCAAGCTTAGTTCAATTACATAAATGATTCAATCAAACAAATTGTTAATTGAATTAATTTTTTAAATCAATTCAGGTGATGATTTAATGAAGCAAAATAATAATCAAATTTTTGTTAAAACTGCAAACATTATTTAACGGTTTCTTAACTACATTATTCATAAGTACAATTATCATATTAGACATAAAGTTTAGCAAATAAATAGAAATTTTTAAAAATAAAGACTAACGGTCTAATTTATAAAAAATAAAACCGGTTAATAAAGGCTTTATGAAACGGATTTTCATACAAAATCCGTTTAATAAACCCTTTATTAACATGTTTTAATTTTTATAAATAAGGCAGTAAGTTTAATCAATTTACTGGTCGCGCTTTTTTTTATTTTATCGTCAAATCTGTGGTTTTCACGAATAATCACGTAAGTCGGTTTTTACCGAAATTGAGATAATGATGTCAAAGTGCTACATTTTGCATTAGGTTTTTATAAGTATTAAGCTTTTTAGAATATAATTTAGTATTATTAATTTTTTTCTGCTAAAAACAACTTAAGTTAACTGTTTAATAAAATATTTTGCTATTATAACGATTTATGTCGACATACATCGCCAAAAATTGTAAAATTGCTGAATATGTTTCCAAATAAAAAGCATATGTGATGTTATGTTGTTATTCGTGCAAAAAATATGAAAGTATTTTTTGAAAATTTTTCTATTAAAACAACTTATATGTACATGTGCGTTTATTGTTGACTTCTTTAGTCGCAACAACAGCAGATAAGCGGTTGTTTGTAATTTTAAGTCCATACGTTGTGCTATAAGTATCAAAAACTCTGAATATGTCGCCAACTTGTGTGCTAAAAATAACAACGTAAGTCGTCATGTGTGATTAAAATGATAACATTTATTTTCACAAAAAAGAACTATGTGGAGATATGATGTTATATTGCACACACTTAATGAGTCAATCAAACATATGCATTTTTAATCCTTTTACAGATTGTGATCCTGTGAGGATTTTTTCATGAAAACTATGTATAATACGTAGAAAGTCACTGTTAAGAGGATAGTAAAGAAAAAAGTTTAAAAAAGCGTATAAAGAAGCCGCAATTGAAAAAAATAATTGTTTTTGCTCTCCTGAAAAGTTTGGTTTTATAACTTACGCGATTATTCGTGAAAACCACAGAAATATTTGCTAAGTCTGAACATACCTTAAGTTATATCTATGTATTTTGTAGGTTCCTTACCTTCGTGAATTGTTTTGTTTTTATTAAAATTAACTTTTTATTACAGAAAATAATTTGATTTTTGTAATTTTATGTATTAGAATTAAAACCGGTTAACCGGTTATTTTTAAAATGCTTAACCGAAAACCGGTTTTTTTAAAATAGCAACTATTCGGAATATTCGAAAACCGGTTATTGAAAAAAGTCGAATAATCGATCATCCTAGTGTCAATACATTGTGCAATAGTTATGGCGCTTCTAAAATTGTTTTCTGTAACTTTTTAAAAAGGTTGCTTACGATTATTTCGCGTAAACGGGTAGATTATAATTTTTTAGGAATATGGCAGTTAATTTTTTAAAGAAATTTATAGGGGGTGGCAACCAAACTAAAGTGGCGTTGTCAGTATAAGTATTACTAATAGTAATGGTATTACAGATGTTTACTGGCAGCTTTAAATTGTTGTTGCCAAATTTGTGGTTGCCCTCTGACAATGCAACTGAAGTTCGGTTGCCATACATAATCGATACAATGATAACTATATTGTTTATTATTTATATGAAAATAAAACGTAATATCTAAATAATAATATAAAAATGTTTAACTTTTGCTAAGCGTTTTTATACTATGTTTATGTTAGCATTATTTTAAAAAAGTATTCAATTCAAACCACAGAGTTGATTGATTTAATTAAACATTTGCTTAAAATTAAGCTTAAAATCAAGTAAAATTTTATTTGAAAAAAAATATTATTTTTTAATTCAATCAATTAGGAACGTAATTAAATTTATTTTAAAATTTAAATATCACCATTAATTGAAAAAAAACTGCCAATAATATTTTCTGTGTATTAACAAACTGGTTCTTAAGCACCCAATGTGGTCGAAGTGTACTAGTATATGACTTTTCGAACCAATAATACTAGTGACTTTCCAAGCACACTCAATGCTAATTTAAGCATTAAGATGGTATGGAAAAGTTTACAGTTAGTTCCAGTTAGGTACTAGTTTAATCTCTGGCTGGGTTTTTATAAACTTTAGAAGTCGTCGCATTTTCAATGACTGTTTTATAAAATATATTCGATACAATTTTGTTGTACTCACACCACAATAGTGGGGAGGGTATTATGCGTTTGTGCTGATGTGTGTTATACTAAAAAATATTAGTCCTATATATACCTTTAAGTATACCGATAACTTTTTGAATCGATCTGTTGATGTCCGTTTGCCTGGCTGGATGTCCATGTAAACTTTGAGCGCAAGGTACAGGTCGCAAGTTTTCCAAATTTTTGTATATATAAAAAAACACCAGCTAGAGATTTATGGGTATGATAAGAGGCAGTCGTGGTTTTTTGCTCATATCTCAGACATTTGTAGACGCATTAGGCTGAATTTTAATAGAAAATTTAAATGGAGCATATGTGACATAAATATACACCAATAAAGTCGCCATCGTTTCTGGCGTCCTTCGAAAACCCACTTCAGCAGACAGATAGACGGACTTCGTTTAATAAACTTCGCCCCTCATAAGGAAGCAGAATAAATATACTTTATAGGGTCTAAGATCAATATTGTAGAGATTTTAAACGGAATGACAAACACAGAAGTACCCTCTTTCATTTCCAACTGTAGGGAATGTTATAAAATATATTATAGTTTTTATTAATATTTTTAACTTTCCTTAGTTTTTTTGATGGCTGAATTCTTTGGCATAATGCCTGTTTATGGCATTACCATGGCTCATCCACGTTATTTTAGCTTCTCCTGGTCGCATGTTCGTACCTGGTACTGCTTGATTTTAATTTTTGTAATGATCTTTGATACTTCGCTAACCATGAATAAGGTATTGAATGGTTCTATCAGTTTTAATAATATCGGTAAGTATTATTGTATTTTTTTGTAACAGTGGTGGGCTTGCTTTGCTTAGTTGTCCAAGCAGAATTTTGTGGACCAACCATGCGTTCCGAAGAATTAAGCAAATGCTCATCACTGCTTATCGTAATCAGCACTCTCAATTTAACTAAAAACAATGGACAGAAGTCAGGAAACATTTGGTGTATTGAGCAGTGTTATCGGTAAAATTGATTAGTTTTATTTTAAAAGTTGCTTCTATTAACTAATTAAGAAAGGTTCAACAAAACAACTACATAATAATGTATTTAAAAATTTTTTTTGTCAAAAATTTTTTATAAATTGAAGAAAATTTGGCTAAACGTGATCAAAAATGGCTAAATCTAGCCACTTAATTAATGCTGGAAGATTCTACTACCTTCCGTTACTTAATAAAACTCAAAACATTTCATTTGGACACTCAATAATTAAAACGCTGTTTTTCTATTAAGTTGTCACGCAACGTTTCAAAGCCAAACACTACCTTTTTTTATTAATTTTAACTTTTTGTGTTAAATTGGTTTACAATTTTTTTATAGTAATTCTGCTTTTACACACATACATTTTTCTTAAAGCAAGTCTGAGTTTTTCGGAGAGAGTGGAAAAAAGAAAGGAGAGAAGGAAAATAATTTACTAGAAAGTTACTTCAATTCTCTTTTGCTTTTTTACAAAAATAGAACACAGACTGTCTGAATGGTAATAAACGGGCAGTTAAAAAAAAGAGAATTCAAAATATTTGTTAAAAAAAAAAAAAAAAAAAAATTGATGTGTGTAAAAGCAGACTTAGCTTATTTTTTTCAGAATTCAAAAAGTTGCTTCAAGAAAAATTGCTGTGTGTAAAAGCAGACTTAGCTTGTTTTTGGCTGTGAATTAAATTTTGCAGTTGCATTTGAAAGAAAACTGTTAAATATTAAATCCAACTTGGTTAAAAAAAATACAACTCTGACAGAATTGAGTAGCTACTTTGGAGCATTAAGTACCCAAAAATAAAAACAAAGACTCGATACTCGGTACCCACTACTCAATACATTTTCAGGCTTCACATAATTGCTAAATTGGCACACTGTTAACAACCGAAAATTCAACTCAATACCAGATCATTTTATAAGTTAAAAACAAATTTCTTAATAAGATAATAACAATTTAATTTTTTTTAAACTTAACGGTAAACGACTTCAATAAACTACAATCAGTGACTGTGATTTTTTTTTTTTTTTGAGTTTAGAAGCACACTAGAACTAAAATAAAACGGAACAATACTGGTCTGAAACTAAACTGGAACTTAAATAGGGCTAAACTAACACTACAAATATTATTCATTTGCACATTTTTTTTCGCTTTATTTGATACGAAGCAATATTATTTAACCTTTAACTGTGGAGGTAGTGGTAAATTTTACCCTCTCTTTATATTTTTCTAACATACTCTCTTCCGCTGCGCTCAATCAATTTAATTCTCTTAGGCTCGTTTTCACGACTTACCTTTAAAGTTCGATATTGTTAACGCTACCTTTAGCACTAGTGAGGAATAAAGTTACCTTCAACTATTTTTCGTTTTCACAACTTCTGTATAAAATAAACTTAACATTTTTAAAAAAGTGGCAATACTAAAGAAAATACCGATTTTTTTTGCCAAAATAAAAATACAAACTGGCAACTACGTACTTTTTTTACATTTACAAAATATAAGAATAATTGGAGTTGCCATATATAAAAAATATGTGAATAGAATATGGCAATCTCAAATCTAAACCTTACGACAAAAGTTAAAGGTAGAACGTTCCTCTCTTTAGCTTATTCTTCACTTTAAGGCAAAGATGCCCAGTACCCAGCGGCGAACTTTGCATACCACATCACATCTCTTCAATGAAGTTTGTCACACTTTGTGTTCAGTGAATTATAGCTTACAAAGTGTATGACGGCAGTGTATGGAATTTACAAAAATGAATTTCGTTCATCTTTTATAATGTGCTGATATATTCTGTATGTATGTATGTATTCATATGTGCAGGTTTTTGTTTTGTCCCGTTATTTTTCATTTGCTACTTTGTAGAGTAGTTTATTTTAAATTGCGATTCAAATGTTTGCCGACTGTTGTGCAAAAAGGAACAATATAAAAATAGCGTCCGAGAAGTAAAAAATGTCCACAAAAAATTATAAAAAAGCATTTAGTTCTAGAAATATAAGACATTTACTGCCTGTTTTTAGAAAACGTAAACTAGTGAGTGAGTGAGAAATTATATAGAAAACAAATTTACGTTTTTTAATGTTGTTTTCAATGTAATTTTTCACTCACTCACTTGTTTACGTTTTCTGAAAACAGGCAGTTAATAAAAATTCTGAAATAACACGAAAATCTAAAAAAGCTAGCTGCTTACAATGTGTGGGAAGTAGTGTACAAGACGCCTTCCAATTGCCCACGACGTAAGCAAGAATGTGTATTGGCTGCCCACCGTCTGCTTGCAATGTGTGCGAAGTAGTGTGCAAGACGCCTTCCACTTGCCCACGACGTAAGCAATAATGTGTATAGACTGTCTACTGCCTGCTTACAATGTGTGCGAAGCAGTGTGCAGTGCGCTTTCTACCTTCCCACGAAGTAAGCGAGATTGTGTATATACTGTGTACTGCCTGCTTACAATGTGTGCGAAGCAGTGTGCAGTGCGCTTCCTACCTTCGCACGAAGTAAGCGAGATGGTGTATAGACTGTCTACTGCCTGCTTACAATGTGTGTGGAGCAGTACGGAGTTTATATTTATTGAATGAACACTTCACAATCCCGGTTACTTTGTGTGCAAGTGGTAGGCGTTCACTCCACAAATGCGGCAATGCATTCGAAAAAGTGTGCTAGGTTGTAATTGAGATGGTGTGCATTACTGTCTTACTCGTGTCTATCACTTCATCGCTTCTGTAATCGATAAATTCGCCCCTGGGTAGTGGCTGATATCAGCAAATGAAACTCACACGTATACTTACGCTCTTTTGTTTGATCGTCAATCAACCAATAGGAAATCAGCATGTTGAGTGGGAGAGACAAACTACACTGGCAGAACTTCTGTGTCTTATTTTAATCGTCATCGAGACTGCTGTGAGTTAACACATAAATTGAAATTATTGCGATTTATTAATGATGTCAGTCGAAAATTATTTTATGTTACAAAATGCTTTTGATGACATGCAATGTCTTATTTGTCATAAGACATTTAAAAAAACTAAGAAATATAATTTAAAAAAACATTTTGAAGATGTTCACAAAGACATGAATTATTTGCAAATAAATAAATAAATAAATACATTCACAAAGAGTATTACTTAATTAAGGAAAAAATATTGTATTCTATTAATTTGTAATTTTCAAATAATATCTACATTGTTTTGCATTTAAGCTAACGATATGTGTTTTGTTTGTGAAAAAAATTCTTTGTACCTGAAAAGGGTCACTTTTACTTTCGTTAAAAAGACGTACCTAAATGCAGAAATTATTAAGAAAAAATAGCCACAATAATTTGTTGGTATTTTGTGCTTGTAAAAATATTTTTGTTTCTGTACCAATCGCGTCGGTGGGTTTTTTTCTTTGAAAACACTTTTCTTAAGTAAGTAAAAATATTTAAAAAACAAGTTAAAAAAAGTCTTGTTTTCCTACAATTTATGTGTAAACCTATACACATAAAAGCAAATGTGACAGCAGGTAAAATTTTTGGGTAAGAAGATGTGTTTTATTGATGTATTAATGAAACTTGTTGGTTTCGCACTATTTTTATTGCTTACTTTTTTATGCCACAAGCTCGAAATTTTACAGGGAAGGTTTTTTTTAAATAAAATCAGTTTGAAAAAAGGCATTATTTTAAAATTTATAATGTAAATATTATTTATTCAAACTGATTTTATTTAAAAAAAACCTTCCCTGTAAAATTTCGAGTTTGTGGCATAAAAAGTAAGCAATAAAAATAGTGCGAAACCAACAAGTTTCATTAATACATCAATAAAACACATCTTCTTACCCAAAAATTTATAAACACTTCGAAGAATCTTTTTATTCCGAAATATATCATACTATCCAGATGTCCGCATATATAAATTATATATGTATGTATTATAGATATATATATACCAATCAATACATTCATCAAGAGAATTACTAAAATAAATACATTCACCAAGTGTATTACTTAAATATGTACATTCATTAATTTTAAATTTCCCTTTTGTTAAACAAAGAAACAGAAAAAAATGACAACACCCGTCACACATGTGCTTTCGTCGCAATCTCGCTGACGACTAAATAAAATGAATAGCAAATTGTTTTCTTCCAGTGTTTTTTCGTCACTCTCACCAATACTACTACCGTGGGCATCAATGCCTTAAAGCATTGATGCCTTAAACTTTAAGGCATCAATGCTTTAAGGCATTGATGCCCACGGTAGTAGTATTGGTGAGAGTGACGAAATAACACTGGAAGAAAACAATTTGCTATTCATTTTATTTAGTCGTCAGCGAGATTGCGACGAAAGCACATGTGTGACGGGTGTTGTCATTTTTTTCTGTTTCTTTGTTTAACAAAAGGGAAATTTAAAATTAATGAATGTACATATTTAAGTAATACACTTGGTGAATGTATTTATTTTAGTAATTCTCTTGATGAATGTATTGATTGGTATATATATATCTATAATACATACATATATAATTTATATATGCGGACATCTGGATAGTATGATATATTTCGGAATAAAAAGATTCTTCGAAGTGTTTATAAATTTTTGGGTAAGAAGATGTGTTTTATTGATGTATTAATGAAACTTGTTGGTTTCGCACTATTTTTATTGCTTACTTTTTATGCCACAAACTCGAAATTTTACAGGGAAGGTTTTTTTTAAATAAAATCAGTTTGAATAAATAATATTTACATTATAAATTTTAAAATAATGCCTTTTTTCAAACTGATTTTATTTAAAAAAAACCTTCCCTGTAAAATTTCGAGCTTGTGGCATAAAAAAGTAAGCAATAAAAATAGTGCGAAACCAACAAGTTTCATTAATACATCAATAAAACACATCTTCTTACCCAAAAATTTTACCTGCTGTCACATTTGCTTTTATGTGTATAGGTTTACACATAAATTGTAGGAAAACAAGACTTTTTTTAACTTGTTTTTTAAATATTTTTACTTACTTAAGAAAAGTGTTTTCAAAGAAAAAAACCCACCGACGCGATTGGTACAGAAACAAAAATATTTTTACAAGCACAAAATACCAACAAATTATTGTGGCTATTTTTTCTTAATAATTTCTGCATTTAGGTACGTCTTTTTAACGAAAGTAAAAGTGACCCTTTTCAGGTACAAAGAATTTTTTTCACAAACAAAACACATAACTCAACACAAAACTCAAGTAAATAAAATAAATAAAAATAAATAAATATCGTTAGCTTAAATGCAAAACAATGTAGATATTATTTGAAAATTACAAATTAATAGAATACACTATTTTTTCCTTAATTTAGTAATACTCTTTGTGAATGTATTTATTTATTTATTTATTTGCAAATAATTCATGTCTTTGTGAACATCTTCAAAATGTTTTTTTTAATTATATTTCTTAGTTTTTTTAAATGTCTTATGACAAATAAGACATTGCATGTCATCAAAAGCATTTTGTTACATACAATAATTTTCGACTGACATCATTAATAAATCGCAATAATTTCAATTTATGTGTTAACTCACAGCAGTCTCGATGACGATTAAAATAAGACACAGAAGTTCTGCCAGTGTAGTTTGTCTCTCGCACTCAACATGCTGATTTCCTATTGGTTGATTGACGATCAAACAAAAGAGCGTAAGTATACGTGTGAGTTTCATTTGCTGATATCAGCCACTACTGGGCATCTTTGCTTTAAGGTTAAAGAGAACTTGTGATAATTAAAAACTCATTATCTGTTCGATAACTTCCTACATTTAGCTATCGTTAAGTCGTGAAAACGGGCCTTAAGGTCGATTCACCCAAGTTACATATAGGAATACTTCTCCTGATAAAATAGATAATTTCTTAGTATCAATAAGCAAGTAAAACATAACAAAATGTAAAATCGATGCGTTAACAAATTTTAAATAAGTAAATTTCCATTTCCGTTCCCATAAATAATTTTCAATAAATTTAATAAGAATTGCTAAATGAAATAAAAATGCAAAATTGACAATTTTGCACTTAACAAATTTTAACTAAGTAAATTTCCATTTCCGTTCCCATAAATAATAAGAATTGTTAAATGAAACAAAAATGCAGAATTGACAATTTTTACACTTTACTAAAATCATGTTAACGCAACGATTAAAAGGTATCATGTAAAACATAAGAACAAATGTAGAATTAGTCTTGTTGCGACGCTGGTTACGGTTATATGAATAAATAAAGAATTAATAATAATAAATAAAAAAAAAAACAAAAGTGTTTTTTTTTAAGTGAACTGTAGAACAAATACGTAAATGGCGCAGTCGGTAGGATCCTAGTGAGTAAAAGGATCCAGTGATACGAATCAAAGTAAAAATTTTGTACAGTGAACATTTATTAAAATTGAAGTGAAAACACCACGTTAGTGCAGTGAACTCTTACAATTATAAATAGACACTACAAAAACAAATTAAAGTAAACACCACTATACAGTGTAGTGAACATTGATGCCAAGTGGAGCCACAATCCTTTATTAAATTTTTCGAAAATAAGTTCTAAAAGGCAACGAAGATTCGACAAAAATCGAATAATGGAGGAACAAGCTCAAGATCAGATCAGCCTAGCAGACGAACTGATCAGGAAAGACCAGCAGCTGGAACGCTTGCGCCAAGCTTATGTAGAATTACAGCAACAAGCGCAACAATTACAGCAACAACAACAAGTACAACAACAACTGCAGCAGACTCAAAACGGACAGCAACAACAATGGCAACAGCCACAACACCAACAACTACAACATAATCAATTGGACAGGATCCACAAAAATGTGGCATATCTACCAGTTTTTACGGGTATCGGAGAAATTACAATCAACTCATTCCTGAGCAGTGTAGAGTACCTACTATCAACCATAACGGATGAAGAATTAAAGAAAGAAGCAACAAAAGCCATTTTTTATAGAACCATACAAGGTCCAGCCAAGAACACGATAATAAACATTCCGGAACCAGACAACTGGACGCTCATAAAGGAAACACTGAAACTACGGTATCGTCCCGATATTGAACCACACCAACTCTACAGGAAGATATCAAATCTTAAGGTAAATAATGTAAATGAATTATTGACAGAAATTCAAGAAATTAAATATAAGGCAGACGAATTGACAAGTAACA
Source organism: Pollenia griseotomentosa (assembly GCA_963931875.1). Taxonomy (NCBI): domain Eukaryota; kingdom Metazoa; phylum Arthropoda; class Insecta; order Diptera; family Polleniidae; genus Pollenia; species Pollenia griseotomentosa. Next base: position 167,282,319 of record OZ007562.1, on the reverse strand, counting down.
TAGACAGTTTGTTAGTGAACACCATAAAAGAAATGACACAGGGAACGTTACTTGACAAAATTTATAATGAACGTTATCATTCCAGCACTAAATATACACCCAATGATGTTCAACAAGGAAAAGTAGATGAAAAAAGAGTAAAAGAGAATTTAGAAGAATATCAAAGGAAGGTAATAAACAAATTAAACAAATCTAGGGAAGATTATGAGGAGGTCAGGAACGAAGGTTATATAAAGAATTATAAGGCTTTAAGACATAAAGAACAACCTAGATATAGGAAATCAAAACTAAAAAATATACACACCTGTAATATTAAAAGACCATATAAATTTTCGGACACTAGTAAGGAGGACGATGACATTGACTTCGAATACTTAGCCCAACGCTTGAAAGAAATTAAAAGCAAAAACAAACAAAAGTAATATAAAACCTCGTAATATCAAGAAACTTCTAAAATTTTCAGATGATGACAATATTAATGGTACTGATAGGAAGTACACAGACCACAGGACTAATGAAAACAAAGCGACTTACAGAACAATCAGGATACATAGACATTTATATGAAAAATCAAGAGATAGTCAAGGAATCAGATATAATACTACATATAGTAAATTTAAATGAAATAGAAAACATATTGGACCAAATGAAAGACAACATAGTTTTAATGAAAACAAAAAATAAAGAAATACTTCAACTAGAACTATCAGACGCCAGAAATAAATTGGAAACTTTGATACCAAAACAAAACAGACAAAGACGCGGACTTATTAACGGTATAGGTAGCATGTCCAAATGGTTGTTTGGAACTATGGACGATGAAGACAGACAGAATATTGAAAAACATCTTTTTAAAATTGACGAAATAGAAAATAATAACGACCAACAAGTTTTAATTAATGACTATTTCAATGAGACTATAAATCACTTAAAAACCATTATAAAAAATGATAGAAATATAATAGAAAAAGAATTAAATTCAATAAATAAATTGCTCAAAACTGAAAATGAAAAAAATGTATACTTAGAACACTTATCAACTATACAACTTATTAAAAGTAAAATAGAACACCTACAAGACAATGTCATTTCCGCACAATACGGGATGGTACATCCAAGTATTCTAACCAGTAAGGAAATAAGAAAATATGAAATTAATTATAATAAATTAAAACATATTCAGATAGGAACAACATATTTTAATAAATCATGTCTAATTTTTGGTATAAAAATACCCAAAACATTTATAACAGTTAAGTTAAGTTATATTGTGCCACTACCAAATGATCACAATGAAGAAATAAACTCAATAAGTGAAAAAATTATTGAGTTTGAAAATAAAACATACAAGTTTGAAGAAAACAAACCTTTAAAGAATTTAAAATTAAGTAATCACTGTATAATAAAGAATAATTGTAAACTTATAAGTAACACAGATTTGGAAATTATACCCTTAGACATAAGCACTATTTTAATTAAAAATGCAAACAACATAACTATAAACCAACCTTGTAATAATGATGATAATGTCCTAACAGGAAACTATATAATAAATTTTAACAACTGTACAATTAAAATCAAAGATTATTACTTTTCAAACATATTGGAAATTGCTGAAGAAAAACCAATATATAAGAATACCAATATTATACAAAATTTTACTCATAAAATAACACTTGAACAAATTAACGAAGAAAATCAAAATAATATTCAAAATATTAAAGAATTAAAGTTCCACAAGAGAATCACATATAGTTGTAATATTTTAACCATAATCGTAATACTTATTTTAATTGTAATAATTATAACAAAACATAAACGTATTAAAATAAAGATAAACAATAGAATTCAGGAGAATTCTAATCTAAAGGGGGGAGTAGTTACATATAGGAATACTTCTCCTGATAAAATAGATAATTTCTTAGAATCAATAAGCAAGTAAAACATAACAAAATGTAAAATCGATGCGTTAACAAATTTTAAATAAGTAAATTTCCATTTCCGTTCCCATAAATAATTTTCAATAAATTTAATAAGAATTGCTAAATGAAATAAAAATGCAAAATTGACAATTTTGCACTTAACAAATTTTAACTAAGTAAATTTCCATTTCCGTTCCCATAAATAATAAGAATTGTTAAATGAAACAAAAATGCAGAATTGACAATTTTTACACTTTACTAAAATCATGTTAACGCAACGATTAAAAGGTATCATGTAAAACATAAGAACAAATGTAGAATTAGTCTTGTTGCGACGCTGGTTACGGTTATATGAATAAATAAAGAATTAATAATAATAAATAAAAAAAAAACAAAAGTGTTTTTTTTTAAGTGAACTGTAGAACAAATACGTAAATCCCATGCGTTCCGAACAATATTTTTGACCGGACAATAATTTTTTTACAGAGAGTGTTCTGCAGAACGATTCACCCATCTCGGAAAATTTGTCCGGACAAACAAAGCTACCATATGGTTTACAGATGTAAACGATTATACAAAGTGGCAGCACAGCTAGCAAACTATTAGTTATAAAACTATTTTTTATAAAAGTGTGTTAAAGAAAATGGACGAAAGAAGAAAATTAATTTTATTATTTTAAATTGAATTGCATGAAACCCATTTACTAGCAAACAAAATTTATCAAAAAATGTTGAAAGTAAAAAGAATAGCAGTAAGAAAAATATTACAGAAAAGAAGAACAAACGGTGTTTTCCACACACTTGTTCCTGAGATGCGCCTTCATGACGTGGAATCGTTTATAAATTTTCACCGTATGGACCCCAATACGTTCAATGAAATCCTTGCAATTTTAGGGCCTGATTTGCGTGGTATACCTATTCGTAAACAAGAGCATATTACGCCGGCAGAAAAGTTGTCCTTAACATTAAGGTAAAGCTGCTGTGTAGCGTCTTCGCAGACTTTTCCATAATATTTGACATTCACTTCCTACAATAATTGGTAAACATTATGTTAAAAAATAATAAAATTTACCATATAAAATTTACTTACGACCAATTCCAATAGATTTTTCTATTTCCGTCCATATATTTTGTTTAAGGTAAGTATTTTTATATGAACGATTGCCCATATCATAAATACATTCTCTTCCTGGTTTTTTTATTTCTTCAATTAGTTTCAGGGCAATATTTTCTTTAACATCCATCTTTTGTTTAATTTTATTTTTTTAATTATTCAGCACAAAACGAAAAATGTAATATGTGGCAGCTCAATTCAACTTTTATGTACAAATTGAAAAAAAGTGGCATCTCAGTTCATTTTGTTAGGCACAAGAATTAAAATTAAACCAATTCAAGAGAAAACGTGCCGAACAAAATCTTTGCTCTCTCTCTCAAAAGTAAAACGTCAAACTCAATATAAAAAAAATTTTGTCCGGACAAAAATTTTGTTCGGAACGCATGGGTGAATCGAGCTTTAGTATCTTCTTATATCGTGATCCTTGTTATTCACTTGTGCTTTGGTTGAGCTCGACTTAGCACGAGCGGAGCTACGCACATGCTGGTGTAAAAGTTACCACTCGTCATCATTTACGTAATTTTTTCTTTGAAAATATTTTACCACCACGTCAGTTATCGCAAGTTTTTAGTAGAAAAAAATTTACCCCACATCAAAATAAACGAATATTTTCATGGGATTATTTTTACCACTCGTCCGTTTTCTTGTTCTTTTTGACAGATGACGGGTGTAATTAACCATTTTATTTGTATCAAATTTGGAAAATTTTACACTTATCATTATTTAGATATACAGAATTGTATTTTTTGCCATGCCCACTTATCTTATCCCGCCCACTTTTTGACTAATGTTGCATATTGGTAGCAAAGCTATTTGTTCCCAAACTAAAGCTGTTACCGTAATTTTATAATTTTCTCTAACCGTTCTTTAGATATAAACTAATGTGCTTTATGCCACGCTCACTTCTCCAATCCCATTTTTGGTAAGAGGTTATGTATTGATAACCCAGCTTTGTGTACCAAATTTGAACAATTTTTGTTACCGTTCATTGGATAATAAAAAATGTATTTTGTGCCACGCCCAATTCTCTAACCCCACCCACATTTGGTGGGATGTGTATTGCTAACCAAGATGCTTGTACCTTATTTCGAAGCTTTGACTCTTGGTATTCTTCAGATACACAAATATCTATTGATAACCAAGATATATCGAGCAAAGTTGGAAACTTTAGTTCTTGCCGATTTGTCTGCAATGTAGTAGGCTAATGTGTATGGGATACAGATTTTGATGAGTAAGAAACCTCTAAAATGGTTATCCTGTAGTTTCTACATATAATTATTTTTTTCATGATCTCTTTTATATCTTTAAATGTATATATTTGGCTGTGCAAAAATGCCTATTAAGTTTTTGTTTTTTTTTTTTATATTCATATTTTGTTTAAACAAATAAAAATAATTTTTGGTTTCTTTATTTTTTGTAAATAAAAATGTAGTATACATTTTCATATTATTTGAATGTGTATTCTAAGTCAAATTACAATTCTCAAAAGCTTTTATACTTTAATAGGCTTATTCCTTCAATATTTTCCAGGTATATTTTCTATGCACTATTTATTTATTTATTTTTTGCTACTCAACATGAGAAATAAATTCCCAGATTCTATTTGTTAAAATAATTAAATTAAATACATAAAATTTACAATAGGCACTATCCAGTTATAAGATACAAAGAATGCTGACGAAGGCCGTAGCGGGTCAGAAAATGCATTACATTCTGCTTGTATCTAATAGTTGTATACATTTTCTTTACAATTTTCTTCATTGCTTTCCAAAGGATAGCTAAAGTAAGCCTCGTAACAGAAATATACAAAAAAAAAAAACCAAAAATTCTGATAGTGCATAGAAAATATTCCTGGAAAATTTGAAGGAATAAGCCTATTAAAGTATAAAAGCTTTTGAGCATTGTAATTTGACTTATAATACACATTCGAATAATATGAAAATTTATATAATAAATGCTACTCAACATAAGAATTAAATTCCCAGATTTGTTAAAAATGTAGTAGTTTATTTTTCAAAAACAAATAATAAACAAATAATTATCAAAAAATATATTTTACAAATTTTTTTTAGTAAAATTTAGAGGGGTAAAATATTGCACCACGTCATAAGGTATGCCCCAAAATTTCAACTCCACAGTTAAAGGTTAAAGGTCTTATTCATAAATATATTTCAGGTTAATAACATTTCCTATGGAAATCTGTTTAAAAAACCTCGTATAAATCAATAATATTTTTTATGAATATGGCGGAAAGTATTTTTTTATTCAAATCCTACTTAAGCCATTTAAATATAAAATATAAAAATGTCTTAGACATATTTGCAAATGTTATTATTCATTATAGTGTAATAACTCTTAAAATCTCCAACTGCACATTATAATATTTCTACTAACATCCATTGTTTACATTCATTCCATCCTTTTAATATTTAACTACTCTTTATATTCATTCTTCTCGCAACTAACTCAGATTTCTATGATTATTTGCAGAGCCCATGATATTTCGTCTTTCCATCATAGCGTTCATTTTGTGTTCTTTACGTTTGGCTCGCAAATGGCCAGCTTTAATGGTCTATTGGTATGAGATTGAACAGAAGCTACCGCCATATACATCACAATTAGAAAAATGTCGTATGGCGTTTACAATACGAATAGTGACATTTGTTGGAATGATGTTGTCATTGAGTAAGTTTAAAATATGTAATACGAACATACATATTTAAAATAAATGGACAGTTATAACTGTCAAAAAAATATTGTTTGCTGGAGGATAATGTAATAGTTAGTTTTAACTGGACTTGGTGAGATTGGCCGTTAGATGAACTAGTATAACAAGTCAAAGAAGTTTAAAATTCGTCATAAAAGAGGTATATGTATTGACTAAACCCTAGATGGTTACTGTTCGTCGCGACGAATCGACAAAGCTTACGTTAACTGATTGTGAAAGCTTAAAAAACATAATTAATTTGAAAACACAAAAAAGTGTTAAAATTCGTATCAAACTTTGAGAGAATAAGACAACTTTTATATTTTATTTATTTTATTTTACCCTTCACCACAGGTGGAAAAGGGTATATAAGTTCGTCATTCCGTTTGTAATTTCTTTAATATTGATCTTAGACCCTATAAAGCATATATATTTTTGGTCCTAATGAGGAGAGAAGTTGATTTAATGATGTCCGTCGGTCCGTCTGTCCGACTTACGTTTGATAGGTGTTTTCCGGAGCCTCCAGACATGAAAGCGGCTTGGTTGTTTTACATTTATGTCACATATAGTCCACCATTTATTGCTATTGAAATTCCGCAAGATCAGTCCACAAATGGATGAGATATGACCAAAAAACCACGACTGCCTTTAATTTTTCCAAAAAAATCCCTTGTGGTTGTTGTTGTTTTATTTTAATGAGTTTAATTTTTTGCACACAAACGCATAAACATTTATGTATGCACATGATATGCCGCTAAAATAAAGAAACAAACTCGTAGACTCAATATATTTTAATTTAACGGTTCTTCTGAGACTCATGAGGTTGCGAGTTCGAGTCTGAAAAATAAATTTTTTTATTTTTATTTAATTTTTTTATGTTCTAAAAAACGATTTTAAGATTATAAAATTATAAAACGAATTTCAAACATCAACTTTGGCTAAAAGGGAAACGGATTTACATATATACCTTTTTTGATTTTGTCATATTCTACGGTATGACGAAATGAAAGGTTATTATTTATTCATATCTAAAGAACATTATTTATACAAATTTTTTTCTTACCTCACGATGGTGAAGGGTATATAAGATTCGGCATAGCCGAATATAGCACTCTTACTTGTTATTTAATAATATGGTTAACTAAATTTTTTTTTTTTTGATTTTTACTTTGAAAATCGTTCCGCTAGAATTTTTTTTGAAAAGTTCGTCGATTCGACGATGGATAACATTAATTAATGTACTAAAATGAAGGTAAACTTCTAAGGGTTAAGGAAAAAGTATTTTTTGGTTTCTTGTAATGTCCATTGTTTAGAGGTTTTTTGTTTCTTCAATTCTCTAAAACATACAAATATCTAAAATGTCATTTAAAAAAGTTGCTTAAATTTATATTGTTTAACTGCCACTAATTTATTGTTTGATTGCCATTATTATTCTTGTTGTAATGAAAATTAAGACAAGTTGTCTGAACTAACTGTCTTCGCTATATTTAAATTTGTTTGTAGTTCTGTCCTATTTATTTTCTAGTTTGTTCTGGTTCTTTTAATAAGTTATTTTCTGGTTCGGTTTTAGTTCCGGTGCCGTACTATTCTAGTTTTATTCTTGATTGGCGCTATTTTTATTATTATTATGTTCTGGTTTAGGTCTAGTTCTGTTAGAATTTTGTTTTAGTTTAATTTTAGTTATTTTCTAACTTCGTTATAGTTTTGCTCTAGTTCTAGTTCCGTTCTATTCTAGTTTAATGCTAGTTCTTTTCATATTCTGTTATGGTTTATGTCTAGTTCTGTTCGAATTTTGTTTTAGGTCCGTCGTAGTTATTTTCCAGTTCCGGTCTAGTTTTTTTCCTAATATATTGTTACGTTACTGCCTTTCAATAACGTTTTGGTTTATTTCCTTTATAATTAACCGTTTCGAGTTCTTTATTGCAACTTTAATAAAATAAATAAACACAAACACTTTAAACACTGTTTACAATTTACACAACTTTATTTAGTACAAAGTCACTCTAACAAACCGTAATTTATAGCTTTTATTTATTACCAACTAAAGGGTGGTTAAATTGTAAGGGCCGATGTTGAATGTGAACCACACCTAAACGCCAAGTTTTTTTCCGAATTTTATTTGACATTTCTCTATTTCAGACTTACTCAATTTGAACCATGGAGAGATACACAATCAAACAATGTGTTAAAGTTATCCAGACTTATTATGAAAATGGATGATAAATTTCGAAGAAAATCATCTTCAGTGATGAGGCACATTTTCACCTCAGTGGATTTGTCGATAATCAGAATTTCCGCATTTGGGCGAATAATAATCCAAGAGTGATTGTCGAAAAACCAATGCACCCACAAAGAGTGACTGTTTGGTGCGGTTTATAGGCTGGCGGCATCATCGGGCCGTATTTTTTCCAAAATGAGGCCGGTCAGGCAGTTACTGTGAATGGTGTTCGCTATCGTGAGATGATAACGAACTTTTTATGGCCCGAATTGGAAGATATGGATGTGGACGATATGTGGTTTCAGCAGGACGGTGCCACTTGCCACACAGCTAACGAAACAATGGCTCTTTTGCGCAACAAATTCAATGGCCGTGTTATCTCACGTAATGGCGATGTCAATTGGCCGCCAAGATCATGTGATTTGACACCGTTGGACTTTTTTCTTTGGGGTTATTTGAAAGAAAAGGTGTACGTCGATATGCCAGCAACAATTCAAGAGCTAAAGGATGAGATAATTCGGCAACTTAACGGCATAGAACCTCCATTATGCCTCAGGGTCATCGAAAATTTGGACCATCGGATGGAGGTGTGCCGCCGTGGTCGCGGCGCCCATTTGGCCGATATTTTGTTCCATACATAATTGAGTAATACCAATATATCATAATAAAATAAAATTACAATAATTTCCTAAATATTTTGTGTTTTATTCAAAATCAACATCGGCCCTTGAAATTTAACCACCCTTTATAATTTCTTCCGCGTTATACGTTATTGACAAAGTCTGAACTAAGAATGATTTTATTACGCTAATCGCCGCTAGTATTTATACAGCAATTTGGTTGTCTAGAACATTCGAAATGTTTTTCGAAGGTTCGAGGCTTTACTATTCACCACACTTTAATTTGATTTATGGCAGCGCTAATGTTTTCATACTTTTACCTCTTATACTGAAGCTTTTTTAACGGTCATTTCTAGGTCTTTCTGCACATTGGGATTGAAGTGTACTAAATTATAACAATTTTTAAGAACAATGTAAACTAGTAAAATTACTTATGAATACAAGACAACTAATAAATAAAAGACAACTAATAAATACAAGATAACTTATAAATACAACTAATTCTTAACTAATAATTACAACTAATTCTAAACTAAGCTACTTTCGTAACAATATTATACTGTTCTAGTTCTGCTGAAGCTTTGTTCTGGTTTTTTTAGTATTATTTTAGTTCTTTTCCAATTTTGTTCTTGTCTGTTCTAGTTCTGCTCTAGTTCTTTTCTAGCTCTTGTTCAAGTTCTAGTTCTGGTTCTAGTTTTAGTGCTAGTTCGGTTCTAGTTCTGTTCTAGTTTTGCTCTACTTCTGTTCTAGTTCTGTTCTTGCTCTGTTCAAGATCTGTTCTAGTGTTGTTTTTGTTCTTTCTACTTCCGGTCTAGTTTTTTTCTAATAATGTGCAAGTTATGTTGTAGTTTTGTTCTATCTTTTTTCAGTATTATTTTAGTTCTGTTCTGGCTCGGTTCTAGTTCCAGTTCTGTTCGAACTGCGTTTTTTTCAGCTTAAGTTAGTTTAAGTTCTTTTTTAGTTCTGCTCTAGTTCTGTAACAGCTCTGTAATCGTTCTGCTCCAGTTCGGTTCAAGTTGTTTTATAGTTCAGTTCTGGTTTTCTTCTAGTTTTGTTACAGTTCTTCACTATTTCTCTTTTGGTTCTATTCTAACCATATTTTTTTTATGTGCTTCCAGCTGAAAACTTACTCAGTTGCATATCCGTCATTCACTATTCCAATTTTTGCCCAATAACCAATGATCCCATAGAGAACTTCTTTCGTTTGTCCAATGAACATATTTTCTATGTCTTTTCCTTTTCCTACTGGTGGGGATGGTATGGTAAAGTTTTAAATTTTATATCCACCTTCGGCTGGAATTATATGGATTTCTTTGTTAGCATCATAAGTATTGGACTGGCGGCCAAATTTAAACAAATAAATGAAAATTTAATGCAATTTAAAAATAAGGTACTTTACTTTACTTTTATAACTTGAGAACTATTTATTTAATCTTTCTTTTTTCTTAACAAAAAAAAAAAAACAAAAAAAAAAAATCCAGCAAATGTCACCAGCCTTTTGGTCCGAGCGTAGAATTATGTATCGCAACATGTGCAGATTGTGCGAGGAAATCGATAATGCCATTTCAATGATAACAATGATCTCCTTCTCCAACAACTTGTATTTCATATGTGTACAACTGCTGCGTAGTCTCAAGTGAGTAAAATGCTTTTCTTTAATAAGATTTCTTCGTCATGTCTAAACTTAACATGTCCTTTGATTTTGTTAAATAGCAAAATGCCTTCAATTGCTCATGCAGCATACTTCTATTTTTCTCTATTCTTCCTGCTGGGTCGCACATTGGCTGTGTCGTTGTATTCTGCAGCTGTTCATGATGAATCCCGTAAGCCTTTGCGTATTTTGAGATGTGTTCCCAAAGAGTCATGGTGTTTAGAGGTGAAACGTTTTGCAGAAGAAACCAGCAACGATTTAGTTGCTTTGAGTGGCATGAAGTTTTTTCATTTAACACGAAAGTTGGTACTCAGTGTAAGTTCCTTCTAATGCACAGATTTGCACAACAATAAAATGAAGTCTTGTTAGATTTATACGATTTCTTTTTTTTTTTTTTTTTTTTTTTGTTTCTCATACTCGTTTGCATTTTCATGCACAACATACCAGAGATTTTGAGCATCATCAATACAACTTCATTAAATCTTTTACATGTTTTCAATTATTGAAAATCTTTGGATGGTTTTACTAAACTTCATTGCACAAATTGAACTAAAATTTTAATAGTAGTGTAAAGGGAGAATTTCAAAAATGGAGAATGTATGCATAATGCATTGAATCACAACCCAGTTTTGAAAAATTTCTTTAAATTCCTCGAAAAGTGTACCATCTTAATTCATTTCAATCCCTCTCTCAATCATCGTAAATAAACTAAGGATGTTTGTGTAAATTTCGTTTAATTTAGAGCAAAAAGAGAAAAGGAATTTCCTTTATCAAATGTAAAAATTCTTTTGTATGGAATTCCCTGCTTATCACTTCCACTCTAACATCTAACATTGTCATCTCCATCAAGAACATCATCCCCATCAACAACATTCTTAAGAATTGAAAAGAAAAACAATTTACGGTTTTGTTGTTTAGTGCTTTGTTGTAAATCAAATGAAATTTACAAATCGATTTAATTAATGTTTTTCTTCTTTATTTTCTTTCCATTGTCAATTGTTAAGGTGGCCGGCACGATTGTCACCTACGAATTAGTTTTAATACAATTTCATGAGGATACCAATTTGTGGGATTGTGAAAATGATCGAAATCACCAGTTGAAGTTATTGGAAGAGCAAGGGCAAATTTCAAGTTTAAATGTAGTATAGTTTTATTTTGGATTGTTAAAGAAAAAACGTTCATATATTGTTTAAAATAAATTGTGATGAAATTAACAATTGTGATGTTTATTTTTTTAGCATTAGGGAAAAACGGATGCATTCATGCAGCAGAAAATATAATATATGGTTGGAGTAAGAGCAACATACTATGGTTGGATTTTAACCGTGTTAATTTTTGCTGGTTACCATATTATGCTTAAATATGATCATAGTTAGGTCGAACTTACCCATAATTTACCCGAAATCAGCCATAATATGGTCAAAATTAACCATAATTTAATTGTATTTTTTGGTTTGTAGTACTACGTAAATTTTATGTATTTGAATCAAAAATTAAAAGAAAAAGAATGAGAGAATTTTAAACATATTATTTTTGAAGTTAAACTTACACAGAGCCAAAAAAAACGTTAAAAAATTTTCAACCAATGGTATTCAAACGATAACGAAGTGTTGTTAATAGTTCGACAACATCTCATATCAAATTTATACCAAAACGTTGTCAAATTGAAACCAAGGATGTAAAAAATACCATTGTTCTCAAATAGAGAACGCCCGGCTGACATTATTGATAGCATTTGTACATTTTTATGTTTTCAAACTAACCACTTTTGAATTTACCCATTAAAAAGTGGAGCTTCCAACGAAGCAGGTTTGTAAGGAAGCAATACATGTTTGACACATAAAGCGCATTATTCAGCGCATATAAAAATTGTTGGATGTAACGATCAGCTTTACACACTGAATGTTTTGATACAGTTATTTTTTAGTATTCTCCCTTACAAACCTGCTTCGTAGTAAGGGAATGCCGTAGCACTTACAATGTTATTTTTTTTTTTTTTTTTTTATAAAAGTTGTTGAGAGTTCTTTCACTTACTTTACTGCATTTCTGTATGTCTTATTGCGTAGCGCATAATTGTGCGCTTTTTTTAAATGTACCTTTAGTGCTTCGCAAAATGATAAAAAAATTTATTGGGTAAGTGAATAATATATTCTGTGGTGTTTTGACAAAACATCTTAAGTCAAGATAAGATAGCAAAAAAGTTTTTAAAAAAACCTCTGTGAAAAAATCATTTTTATCAAATACTAGCTTGCTCCCCGGCTTCGCTCGGTAGCTGATAACTAATGATCAATGGAGCCGTTTTCTGATTTAAGGTAAATAGAAAAAGGAGGCGTAAAAGTGGGCGGGGCAAAATTTTCTTTTCGTAAAATCCTAAGTGGGACCATAAAGAAAGAAAAAATCGTCCAAATCGGTCCAGCCGTTCTCAAGTTATGCGCTTAATAGAAAAAGTGGGCGTAAAAGTAGCGTGGTAAATTTTTCTTTTGATGAAAACTTAAAATGGATTAATACGAATATTTAAAAGAAAAATTAGTCAAATCGATGGAGCCGTTTTCTGATTTTAGGTAAATCGAAAAAGTGGGCGGGGCAAAATTTTATTTTCGTACAGACCTAAGTTGGACTATGGCGATCATTTTAAGGTCAAGCCGATTATATAGATTAAAATAAACCAAAATTAAAGAAATATTTCGTTTTTAATACAAAATTTAAAAAACGTAATCAAAAATGACTTTTGAATGAAAATTCGTATGATTAACAACATTTTTTCAACTTTTTAAATTGGACTTAAGATGTTTTGTCAAAATGCCACAGATATCTTAATTAATATTAAAATCTGAAAAGTTTGTGTGTTTCTATGTTTGTATGTTTTAGGAAGAGGTAATCTCAGGAACTGCTGGTCCGATTTTAATAATGTCTTCAATAAAGTGAAGAATGGAACCTCCCAACGGACATAGACTATAAAAGGTTCCACTGAGTGCTTAGCATGGAGTATATGGGCGCTAAAGCTCCTTATCTAACCTTACTCATATTTCCAAAGCAAAAAGAGACAGAAAAAAATGTTATACTTATCGTTGTTCTTTAAAAAATATAAGCGGACAGGTGTCTGGTACTTTTTTGAAATTCTGCCCTTTTAGGGAGTAAACGGGTAAAACTAGAGTTTTGGTACTTTTTTGCCAACCCATCTATCTTTTAAACCAATAAACGTAAAAATAAACATAATATCGCATTCGAAACTTATCTAAAAAATTTAAATAAAAATTTGGTACTTTTTAGAAATTGGAACGTTTAAGGGGTGAAATTCGGAACTATTATTGGTACTTTTTTTACAAGGTATTGTTCTCCATTCTTTGGCATATACGTATTAAATGGGCCCCGCTACAATATTTAAATTGTTGATACTTCAATGGGGAGAAAAAAGTACAAAAAAGGGGAAATACGGAAAATTTAATTTCTGTCTTTAGGTTTTTGGTTCTACAACTAGTCCATCTTTTTAATTACCGTTAATATTAGACATAGAATCATAAAATTCAACATGCAATATCCTGAGTGATAAGACTCCATGGGGGAGCTTTTTTGAACTTCTTCGGTCTTTAACTGCTACTTTTTAAATTTATATTAGTATTGGACTTGAAACATAAAATTAAACACGCAAGGTCCTGCTTGAATGAGATTCTTTACAGGGATCTATTTGGTACTTTTTCGTTCTTTAACTGGTACTGATCGTTAATATTGGACCTATAAACATAAAATTAAACACGCAATGCCCCGAGTGAATGAGATTCTTTAAAGGGATCTATTTGGTACTTTTTCATTCTTGAACTGGTACTCTTTTTATTTTCGTTAATATTGGACCAATGAACATACAATTAAATATGCAAGGCCCTGAGTGAATGAGATTCTTTAAAGGGATCTATTTGGAACTTTTTCATTCTTTAACTGGTATGGGTGGTTAATATTGGACCTATAACAAATAATATTGGACCTATAAGAATGAGATTCTTTAAAGGGATCTATTTGGTACTTTTTCATTCTTTAACTGGTCCTTATTTTATTTTCGTTAATATTGGATCAATGAACATAAAATTAAACATGCAAGGCCCTCAGTGAATGAGATTCTTTAAAGGGATCTATTTGGTACTTTTTCATTCTTTAACTGGTCCTTATTTTATTTTCGTTAATATTGGATCAATGAACATAAAATTAAACATGCAAGGCCCTGAGTGAATGAGATTCTTTGAAGGGATCTATTTGGTACTTTTTCATTCTTTAACTGGTACTCTTTTTATTTTTGTTAATGTCGGACCAATGAACACAAAATTAAGCACGACAGGTCCTGACTGAATGAGATTCTTTAAAGGGATCTATATGGTACTTTTTCGTTCTTTAATTGGTACTTTTTTTAATTTTCATTAGTATTGCACCTAGAAACATTAAATTAAACATGCAAGGTCCTGATTGAATAAGAATCTGTAAGAGGAATTTTTTGGTTGTTTAAGTCAGGGTTCAGGGCCGCTAAACCTTCTATATTCAGAAAATATTAATTATCGTTTTAGAAGAGATCTTTATTAAAGCCAATAGCTTCCGTGCTCAAAAAAAAAGGAAAGCCATTCAACATGAGTTGACACTCCATTCCGCCTCCAGTCTATCTCTCCGCTCGACCGTCCCCTGACCCAATGCGAAAACGACCAAGAGCAGACATACGGAGAATTACTGCCACTTCAAAAGTATCCTAACAATTTTGATGAAATAGATCAGCGTAGTTAAAGAACACAGGCTTTATATGTTTTTCAAAGCAAGGAATACGAAGGGACAGATTGGCAATTGCGATTTTGATGAAACACACAATAAAACACACAGGCTTTATATTTCGTTATTGTTAGTCAAAAATTCATTCTGGACGGTCAACGCCGCGGAAAAGGCTAGTGATTGATAAAATAAATAACTTAAACATCTAAAAAAACAAAACAAAAAAAAAACATTTAACTGTGGTGAAAACATTAGAATTCGACAAAGATATTCTTTTTAAAGAAAATTTATATGTCCATAAATTTGGAAGGTATAAATTCTAATGTGAAATTTAGAAGCATGCGGTATTTAAATAAAGAAGATCCACATATATGAAGGTGTATTTTAATAAGGTCTCCCCGTTGAATTAAGGGAACAATTTTTGTCATGAATAAACTAAAACAGATAAGTTTCACTGTCGGGCAATTTTTATTTTTTTACCCACACCTAAAAAAATTATTTGTAATTTTGGTTTTTAGTTCGGTATCGATGATAAAAATGCTTTAGTACCATCTAAGATATGTAGTTCTTGTAGTGGAAATATAAGGTAAGGTCTATTTTTTCTTTTATTGATGTGTATGGAACGATGTAATTTATTTCTTAAGAGATATAGAAAAAAGAAAAACAAAGGATTTTAAAAGAAAAATTAGAGGCAGTCTGGCTATTTTGCTTATATTTCAGCCATTTGTTTCAATAGCAAAATTAAACGGAGCATATGTGACATAAATGTATGTATACTAACCAAGTCCCCATTATATCAACGTATAGACGGACATCCAGACTTGAACTTCTCTGCTCATAGGGTTCCAGAATCACTCGATACTGAACCCTTATACCTTATAGTTTCTAGGATCAATATTGTAGTAAAGTTATATATATATATATATATATATATATATATATATATATATATAAAGGGTGTTTTTTTAAGCCCGATAGAACTTTAAATTGTAAAAAATAACACAAAAAGTTAAATTGTAATCAAAATGTTTTTTTTATTCGAAAGATCAATACGTGACATTAACATTTGAAAATGATTTCGGGCATATGGGCACCGCGGCTGTTCTTGACGAAGCGCATTCTGGACGTCCAATTTTGGTCCACTTTTTCGAGCACTGCTGGCCGTATGTCACGAATAACACGAACAATGCTGGCCTCCAAGGCGTCAATTGTTGCTGGTTTATCAGCATAAACCAGTGACTTCACGTAGCCCCACAGGAAATAATCGAGAGGTGTCAAATCGCACGACCTTGGAGGCCAATTGACAGGTCCATTTCTCGAAATCAACTTATCGCCAAATTTTGATTTCAATAAGTCGATGGTTGCGTTCGCCGAATGGCACGTAGCGCCATCCTGTTGAAACCACATCTCCTCCGGATCAATGTCATCCATATTTTCAAACAAAAAATCATTGATCATGGTGCGGTAACGATCTCCATTGACCGTAACGCGAGCTCCGGCCACATTTGCTAAGGAATAAGGTCCGATGATGCCACCAGCGTGAAAACCGCACCAAACGGTACATTTTTCTGGATGTAATGGAGTCTGTAGGGTCTCTTGTGGATTGGTCTCGCTCCATATGCGGCAATTTTGCTTATTAACAAACCCGTTAAGCCAAAAATGCGCCTCATCGCTGAACACAATTTTGCGATAAAACAACGGGTCAGTTGCCAACTGCTCTAGAGCTTAATCGGCGAAAGAACGACGCATATAATGGTCTCGTGGCTTCAATTCCTGCACCAGCTGGATCTTATACGGGTGTAGGCCGAGATCTTTGCGCAAAATTTTCCACGTAGTGGACGGACAGAGCCCCAATTCCTGCGACCGACGACGAATCGATAAATTTGGATCTTCTTCCACACTTTCGTTTACAGCGGCGATATTCTCTTCAGTACGCACATTCCTTCGACGTGTTGGTGTTATTGCATCCTCTAGAGAGTATGTGGTACGAAATCTATCCACAGTTCGACGAATGGCTTGTTCAGATAGACGATTATGTACGCCATAAAAATGACGAAGTCGTCTATAAGTTGCGCGAATCGACGACTGATTTTCAAAGTAAATTTGGATAATTTCGTAGCGTTGTTCAAGCGTGAGTCTATTCATGATGATTTGTCAGAGTATACTGAAACGATAAAAAAAAATATTTCATCAAAATTTAATTTTTTGTGTTACTTTTTACAATTTAAAGTTCTATCTAGCTTAAAAAAACACCCTTTATAAACAACAGTTTGTTTGTGGCCATTCTGGGACAATAATATTATTTTTTTAACCATAATTTCTTCTGCGTCTTATTACTATTATCTAGATAAGTTATAGGCCAGCCTCAGTTAAGTAATGTTTAGTTGTGGTCTACTTTTAGATCTGTGGCCTCATTGTGATAGTCGTGATCGCATACTTTTTCGAAAGCAATTTCATTTCCAATTCTTTCAGTCGATACTAAACAAAACGAAATTTTATTTTCAGTGATGTAAAGCATTTATTTGAGTTTTCACAACACGGAAAAAATAACTTCGATTCGTTCCGTATCGATTGAAAGAATTACAAATAAAATTGTTCTAGTTAAGTTCTAGTTGAGTTCTAGTTTAATTCTAGTTAAGTTCTATTTTAGTTATATTTATCTACCGTTTGCTATAATAAGAATTCTAGGACAAAAATGCCATTTACTTTGTCTGTCCCTTTGTATTCGGCCATATTCAGCAATTTTACTTTTTTTAAATTAGGAGGTGAGATGCAAAACTCGTTCGTTACACCTTTTTCAAATTTTAGTTGAACTTTTTTGATTTTGAAGTGTTATGCCATTCTTGATTAAAAACTCAACAGTTGAAAAATTGAAACCAACTGTATATAGAAAAATAATAGATTTAATTTTGTAACGGACGAGTTTTGCAGCGAGTTTTCGAAAGAAACTAGTTTTGCTACGATCCGTATGGCATCGAACTAGTTCTGCAACGTACTTTAGACCACCAGGAAAATTAATCATTTAACTTTAGTATATTCTGAAAGTTTAATAAATTTATTAAAATTAGGCAAACAGTCCTAAAAAAATGTAAAAATAGTTCTGTTCGTGTGAGATAAACTACCCCAACTCACGTTGTTTTTTAAAATACGTTTTTTATACAGTTGGAATCGAAATTTTTCCTCTATCAATGTGTAAATTCCCATAAGTCCTATCTAATGTAGTTTTCGAAATAGAAAAGTTAAAAACAACAACAAGTCCAACTTACTTGGACGTTAAGGGCATCAAGTGTACTTAGTTTTGATTACCACTGGATTTGTAGTCAATAAGGAGAATTTGCTTAGAGGCAAAGAAGAGTCTTTTTTGTAATTGTAAAGTGAGATAAATTAAAACACTGCTATTTTGGTTTTATTTTTTATTTAGTTAAATATTTCGACCAACTTGGTTTATCATTCACAGGAAAATAAAATATATTTTTATTTAAACATGTGTTTGCTTCTTAAGTTGTTACTTGTAAAATTTTGTATGACATTTTGAAGAGAAAAGTAAGGTAAAAAAAATTGTTTTGGCCTTGTATTATTTTTCGGAAATAGCAGACCTTTTGTTGTTGGACTTGATGCAGTTGCGTCAAGGGATTGAACCGTACCAATACCAACATGGGAGGTAAAGAACACCAATTCCTATTTAATAAGTAAACGTATGTTACCTTATATGACGTTATTTTATTAAGGATATTATCGACATAAATAAAACATATTAGAGTCATAATATTTTTCTTCAGTGTACTTGTCATTGTTTTTTCCGTTCCTTAATCAATATTATTATTCTCCAAGTATATAAAATTTTCTCTCCAATTTTCCCTAAGTGGGTAGATAAAATTATTCTCAAATGTTTTTTCGGGTAAACCCCCACATTGATAGGAAGTATATCTGGAACAATGGCATGCGTTTTTTTCGAGTTCATTTTCCATGTTTAATCTAATAGCATTCGCTTTGAAGGTTGGAATTTAAAATGCAGTTAACTTATTGCTTTCACCGCAGGAGTTACAGCAGATTTCCAGTCGAGTATAAGAACATCCCTACAAAAATGTATTTCAATATACGATTTATAAAAAACAAATATGTCAAAGCGAACTTGTTTACAAATTTGCATTTTTAAATTCCCTGATTCGACTCTATATAATCAACAGAAAGTTTAAAACAGTGAACCAGCGAGTTTTGTTACACAAAATGCAAACAGATAGTCTTGAAAATTTCTGTTGAGTGGAACGAACCAGTTTTGTTACCAACTGCAATTTTATGCCACAAAAAAACATAGAAAAGAACATGATTCGATATAATCTATATATATATTCTTATAAAGTGCTAAAAGATCTGTCTAAATCGATTGTTATCTCAATTTTTTTCATTTTTGAAACGAACGAGTTTTGCAACTCACCTACACACAGAAAAAAATACCAATGTAAAATTAACATGGAAAAATGTTGATTGAGAATCATAGTAATTTTCTGCAAAAGTATGCCCTTTATTTAAATTTATCATTATTTCATATTTATTTTAAATAAAATAACCTTAAATCACGTTTATTTAATATTATTCAATGTTAAAATAAAAAAAAAAAAAAAATTAAAATATAAATAAATATGGATTCAATATTGAATCCATAAAAACCTGTTTTATATTAAAATCAAAAGTTTATCTTGTTAAATTAACATGCATACAAACTTAAGTATGTCCATTTTTTATTTTCATTTTTAAAATATGTTATAAAAAGAAGACAATTCCCGTATTCTTTTAATTAAAATTATTTAGTTAAATAGTACATCAAGTTTTCAAAGTAGAATGATGACGAAAACCATATTGGGCGATTCTGCTGATGCTTCTGTTATCAAAGGAGAATACAAAATAAGTGAAACATGTGTTACAGGGGTAAGTGTTTTGAATTATTCTTAAATAAATGCATATGTTGTCTCTGAAGCTTCTTCACACTGTTATAACACACTCAAACCAATTTGATTCTACATGAAATTCACGTTGTTTCAACTTGAAATAACTTTCATTCAACGTGATACGGATTGTTATTTCAATATAATTGCCATTTTGCTCTAACTTTACTGCAATGTTAAATAAACATGAATTATAGTTATTTTAAAAGAAAAAAATGTTGTTCGCAGTTATTGTAAAATCAAGTTGAATTAACATGAAAAACGTATAAAGCACGTTTTTCTACGTTTTTAACTTGATTTTTTTCTGTGTGTACTCAAATATTAAACTCAGTGTTCGAAAATAAACATAAAAGGCCGTGTCAGATACAACTTCTTCGCTTGGCGTGACGTTTATTACTTGGACAGAAAAGCGTACAGCAAAAGGTGTATGACACAATAATAAGAACTTTGACAATACTCACGCATTGTATGTTAAAAAAAATAATATTTACTATCAGATTGTCAAAGCGCGCAAAAATATGACAGTTACCTAACTTTTCGCTTCGCTCTGCGTTAAAAGTACTTTATTTTTCATCCTAGATGTCAAAGCGAATCTCTAACGCAACGCGAAGAAAAAGTTTTATCTGACATGGCCTTAAGAATAACATTGAACGCAAAAACAAAGTCATAAATATTTTGTTGTTGCTGTCTACAGAAATTCATGAACCGTTTTAAAATTTTGAAAGCCACAAGTTATGAGGCGTTTGAAATTACAAAATATTTATGACTTTGTTTTTGCTTTCAATGTAATTCTTAGGCGTTGCTTCTATCGCTTCTAAGTGTTCGGTTCGGTAGATTTGTGGAAAACACAATCGCTACTAGTGTTATCTTCGAACACAAAAATAATACTGTTCTTATCCAACTCAACAAAAAATGAGAACATTTAATTCCGTTCGGTTAAAAAAACAAAAAAAAAAAACACAAACTTCACTGTTTTCGGTTCAACTCATTAGTGTTCGTTCGTTTCAGTTGTGCTCAGCGCCCTTTTGGCTGGTAAAAAAAAGCAAACATTTTTTACAAAAACTAAATACATATCCGAAGTTTTACACATACCTACAAAACACATACGCAATACACATATAAGCTATTCCCCAGTAAGCATTTTTTGATATTTTTGATCATGTTCGAGTCTTTTCTGACTCCTCTGCGGGATTAAAATAATCAGTTATGCTCTCGCTTTTGAGTCGAAAATGACTGTTTATTCGAGAGAAAATGGTTCCCCACCCGCGGCTCTTCTGAAACAGTCTTTTATGACTTGCGTTTCTGATCAATAACGACTAATTTTCAAAACATTTTGTGCTAGTACTTTGACATTACTTTTTTATTAAAAATTTTTATAAAAAATCACTCAGAAATCAAATTCAATTTAATATTATTCTTGTTCCTTACAGCACGATCTTACTGGCATAAATAAGCATAAATTTACAAAACTCACTTGCCCTTAATTCTTAAAAAAAATATTGTCCTGTTATAAACAGTAGCAATTACAAAAGAAACATTTTTTCATCGTTAGGCTGCGCTAAAAGTGACTCCAAAATAATGCTTAAAACAGTCACATTTCGATCATCTGCATGATCAATTTGTGATTGCGCACATTCTGTACATTTTGTTTTTTAAACAAGTCACTTTGTTTTAAGCGCATAACTGATTAAACAGTTTTTGATCATCTAAGATGGTCTTAAAAGACTCAGTTTGGTGATTCAATCTTCCACATGCTGACTGGGTCGTGATGAGGTCGTTGCTAAAAATGTTTGACGTTCATTTCTGTATCAATGTAAAAAAGAAACATTACACGGAGAAAACTGTTGTGCATTATTTATGCACAAGCTGTTCATAACTATAAAATGTTTGGGTACATTTTTGAATATGCAACTTTGCGCATAAATTATGCCTAATAATCATAAATTATGCACAATCTATTAAAATTGTGCATAAGTTATACACAAGAAATGTGCACAGTTTGTGAACATTGTTCATAGCTTAATTGATCATAATATATAAGCATTGTGCATAAGTTATGCCTACTTGTGCATAGATTTTGCCCAATATTTTGATATGTGTGTATCTTGTTCATAAGTTGTGCCCTTTTGTGCATAGATTATGAACAATGCGTACACATATGAATAATGAGTATGCATTAATTGCAAGTTAGTTTTACTTATGTTCTTTTTTTTAAGAGTGCCGGTTGTGTTAACAAGTGACAGAAGTTAAAGTTAAAGAAGTAAATATTATTTAACAATATATAATTGGACAAATTAAGAAAACCAGAGGTAAGTATTGAATTATTATCAAATATTTTTCAGAGAACAAAGAGAACTGATATAGCCAATTGTTTTTCTGACTGGATAGTTGCTTGACGAACTATTTCTGGCCTTCTGCTTTAGCTGATTTTGTTTACTTTTTGTTTGTGTTTTGCAGAAAAACATCCATTGAAGTGGTTAATATGGAAAACATCGCAGGTCAACAAAGTAGTGATTTTATGTTTTCTACAAATTTAGAAGGTATTCATTTATATTTTTAGTTAATTTGCTGTTATTTTTGTGTACTTGTTGTATATATATTATGTACGGGTTGGTTTTTTTAATACATTTCTGTTTACTTTTTTCCTTTAAATTCAGATTTGTCAGCCGCTGACATTATCACTGTAGATGTAGACTCTGAATTTTTCAGTCTATTAAATAAATATGGACTAGAAGAGTATTATTTGTCCTTAACAAATGCCAAAATAAATATCGACTGCTTCAAGGCCATGACAGAAGCTGACATTAAAGAGATTTTTAATGATGAAATTGGCACTCGCATAAAGTTTCGTGGCCTAGTCAATGACTGGCGACTTGCAAATGTAAGAAAGCTTATTTTATATGAATTATATTATTAGATTTAAAATTTTTTTAATCGCAGCAATTGGCTCCAAT
Source organism: Pollenia griseotomentosa (assembly GCA_963931875.1). Taxonomy (NCBI): domain Eukaryota; kingdom Metazoa; phylum Arthropoda; class Insecta; order Diptera; family Polleniidae; genus Pollenia; species Pollenia griseotomentosa. The sequence continues at coordinate 167,259,448 of OZ007562.1, read as the reverse complement.
TTCAACATGTTGTTGCAAACATTCAGACCAATCTTCAGCTAGTGGCTCAATCAGTCATTCGGACTCGATTTCTTCATTTTCAGAGTCGGTTATAACCGATAGCTCTACATACAAATTTGTATAACACTTTTTTCCTCTCACAAATATTGGATATACTATAACAAATTGTTAATATTTCAGAGTTTACATAATTTCTTGGATACCCCAATTGGAACAAAAATTTGCGCTAATTACAACGCAAACAAGGAATTGGGTGCATCAGACAGAGAGACTTTGATGACAAATATAGTCAGAGATCACTTAGAGAAAGACGTGCCCATGAGTTATGCTATGTTCGATAATATAACAGGAGACATAGTAAAACGATTTGCATCAGAAAAAAAAGTACAAAACTAGGAAAAATACATATACAACTGTTTGATCCTATTTGATTGTTTACAGGAATATTATTTTCAAAAGGACAAGCGGAACGGAAAACTGTACAACAAATACCGTTCGATGTCCAGAGCCTTCAGAAAATCCGGGTTTTTTCAAAAATATCTCCGCGTAAGAAATAATAACAAACTTGAATTGGAAAGTCAAGAAGTAAGTGCTATTTCGGTATCAGGAATCGATTCAGAAGATAAAATTTGGCTAAAAACAAGAAATTCGCCTTGGGAGACGGTGGAATTGAAATGGAACTCCAGCTTTGCTCTTCGGCGCCAGGACATTAATATCCATCCGCTACAAGTTGTACTTTCTGACTGGCCATTATATGCGCATAGTAACGGATATCGTTTGGTAGAAAATTAAAATTTATATAATATATAAGTAAAAAATTTATATTTTTATGTTTAGATCGATATTGACTTCCATAATTTGTACCCGGAAAAGTCAAACTTATTTCTTAACAACTGGAATTCACTGAAGGATGACATCATAGCAGTATGCAAAAAGATTGTTAAATTTCCAGCTGCTAAAAAAATTATAAATAATCTTCCAACAAACAAAGGTAAAAAAACAATTCAAACTTATGAAATAAAGAACTAATTTAATTATTATTTTTGAATTTTCTTCCAGATTTAGAATTAATTGAAGTCTCTAAGGTGCTGGCAGCAATTTTTAAGCCTGTGGCAAGAAAAACAATTGAGAAACAGACGTGGAAGGTTAGCACAGGCGACGCTTGGAATTCCTTTGTGGTTGAAATAAACAGCGCTGCTGACATACAAAGCACTATAAACAAGCGGAAAGAATTTTGTGTGAGCAAGAACATTACTTTTCAACCATTTCTGATCATTCTTAAGGATCGAAATGATATCAATTCATATCAATATGTGCTAGTCGTGGAAAGTCTCATTTATCTTTTTGCTGACGCTTTTAATGCTTTTGATATATATTTAAAGTGTTTTTTCGTCTTCAACCTAGAATACCCGTTTGAAAATACAATTTTCTGGAACTTTGTTCAACATTTTTTTTATGATATACCAAGCACTAAAATTAACTCACCAGAATTACATATTTTAACACAGTTAAAACAGAAATAATAATTTCAGAAAGAAATTTAAGTATTGCTAAGAAAAAAAATAAATAATCATGAGTTTTAACTGCTTTCTTTGCAATTGTTCTTTCGAATCAGCGGATGTACTTATAAGCCATTTAAAACTAATACACTCCCTCAAAAAGCATAACCAATTACTATGTTCCAAATGTCATTGCAAATTTCATGACTTTACTATCTATAAAAAACATATTTTAAGTGTTTGCCAGTTTAAAATGCTAACAAATGAACCACATTTTCCAATTGAACCAAAATCTATAACAATATGTAATAACATGATTCGTGATCAACAAAGCAAAAGTATAGAAATGGTGATCCCTGAAAAAAGACAGAAACTTGAAATCATAAATGAGGCAGATATTGAAATTTTTTTAAAAAATATGCGAGGCAACGCATTAGCATTTGTTAGCAATCTTTTCAGTGGAAATCATATGACCACGAAAGCTATTAAATCAATATTAGCATATTTTACAGATATAATAACCAAACAGATGTTTATATTTTTGTCAGAAAAAATAATTCCAATAGTCCCGTCGGAAGAAAAATGTAAAATAGAAAAAATTTTTAATTTCTGTTCTGATCCTTTTAAGGGTATTAACACAGAATATTTATTTTTGAACACCATAGCTCAAAAATGTTTATACAAACCTCCTACTAAGCAAGAAATTGATAGTTCTGTATCACATATATATATAAAAAGTCGAAGCACTTTAACAATGAAAAAAAGCGAAATTATTTTAATGCCTATAGAGCATCAAATTAAACTATTTTTTGAGCAAAAAAATGTTTTAAGAACGACTCTTAGCTACACAAATTCGTTAAGAAGTGTTAACGAAAATAAAATTACACATTTTGTGCAAGGTTCAATATGGAATGATAAACTAACACACTTCGACCAAGGGCAACATGTTATACCAATAATTTTGTATTACGATGATATAGAAATGGGTAATGCCTTAGGAAGTCATCCTGGAAATCAATCCATTGCTGCATTTTACTATCATTTTCCGTCATTGCCTGAAAATTGTAATTCAGTAGAAAATATCTTTGTTGCGATGCTAATGAAAACAGCTTATTTCAAAAAGTTTCCCCTCTCAAAAACGTTGACTCCATTCATTGACATATTGAGATCTTTAGAAAAGGGAATAGAGATAAATACAATAGATGGAATTTTTAATGTTCATTTCGTAGTTGGCCTTGTAATTGGCGATAACTTGGCATTGAATAATCTTTTAGGATTTTCTGGATCTTTTAGCCATAATTTCAGTTGCAGAATATGTAAAATGTCTAAACTTGAAATGAATAATTCATTAGTAGAAAACTGCAGCCTTTTAAGAAATATGGAAAATTATAATAAAGATCTTCTTGCAAATGATTATAGCAAAACTGGAGTAAAAACCAATTCACCATTGAATGCATTAACAATGTTCCATGTCACACAAAACTTGTATTCTGATTTTATGCATGATTGCTTAGAAGGTTGTGTAAAATTCGGTTTAATAGAATCTCTAAAATATTTTATATTAAAAAAAAAATTTTTTTCAATCAATGTCTTAAATGACAAAATCAATACATTTGAATACGGTTCCATTGAGCTTCAAAACAAGCCTCCTGGCAATATTAAATTAGAGCACTTAAAACAAAATAAACTTAACTTTTCAGCCAGAGAAACATATTCCTTTTTGCGCTATTTTACTGTTTTCGTAGGCGAATTCGTTACTCAAAAAAATAAAGTATGGCGGTATATTATCAAGTTGAAAGAGTTGATAGATTTTTTATTGAAAGATTCTTTTAGTAACGCAGAACTTATAAGTTTGACTTGCATTATATCTGAGCACCATAAAATGTATACGGATTGCTTTAAAACTAATTTAAAGCCAAAACACCATAACATAACACATTATGGCTCTATTATAAGAGCAGTTGGCCCTTTGAAGGACTTATGGTGTATGAGACATGAAAGTAAAAACAAAATGTTAAAAGAATACTCTAAAGTTTCATATTCGAGAGTTAATTTAGAGCTATCAATAGCTAAAAAGTTCTGTGTAAAATTTTCAAATCAAATGCTTTTAAACAAGAATCCTTTCAATATCATTCAAATTAATAATATGAAAACAGTCACAACTCAAGAATATTCATTTAAACATTTACATCTACCATTCGAAACAAAAAAAGAACTAAATGTTTCAAATTCTATAAGTTACAAAGGAACAATTTACAAAATTGGGTACTATATTTTTATGAAGAATTGTGTTTATAGTATTGTCGATATCATTTTATTAGAAGACGGCATATATTTATTACTTAATGAATACCAAATTGAAAATTTTGATTTGCATTATTATGCTTATATTATTGGGGAAAGAACGGAAAATTATGTATTACAATCCATTACAGAACTTGAATTTCCTAAACCCTTTGAACTTCATCCAATATTAAGCACTAAGCTATGTTTTATGATAAGAATTTTATAGAAATGTAAAAAAATTAATAACTATAAATTATATAAAACAAACATGTTAATACTGAAGTAAATTATTTATTTTATTTAAATATGTGTATATATAATATTAGTTGTACTTTGAAATAAAGACATTTGAAAATAAAATAAAATTTTGTTTCTTTAATATTAGCAGGAGGTGTAAAATTGTTTCCTATTTGTTCACAATCTATGAAAATTTTGCTCATAACCTATGCACAGTTGTTCATAGTATTTTCCCAGTCGTTCACAATCTATGAAAATGATGTTCATAACCTATGCACAGTTGTTCATAGTATTTTCCCAGTTGTTCACAATCTATGAAAATTATGTTCATAACCTATGCACAGTTGTTCATAAGACATGCTCATAGTGCTGAACTTAAGTTATGAACAAGTGTGCATAGTTTATGAACAACTGTTCTTGGTCGTTTTTCGTGAACAATTTGTGCATAAGTTGTGCCCATAGCGCATAATTTCTGCACACAATTCTCTCCGTGTATAGAACGTTAAAAATAATGTTTGTCTACAGTACCACTGCAATTGTTCGGTTTTTTTCATGAAGAAAAGAACTCTACATAATGTTCGGCTTTTTCTTGAAAATAGTTACGAACACAAAAAAAAAAAAAAAAAAAAAATAGGTATCGTTCTTGGGTGTGTGCGCCGAACGCTAAATAAAGTTCTGTTTATTTTCAAACACTGATTACACTTTTGTATTGTACAAACAATAGTACAAACTAAAATAAATATTTATTTTATTTTTTGTGCCAATTAATCATAATGTGTATCCTGAATGTGCTGGTAATTTGTTTTTATCACACGAAATATACGAAAACAACAAAAAAATTTTAAGCTTAATGAACTGTTATATTAATTTGAACAATTTTTTAGCATTTTTTATGTCAATACAACAAAAGAATGAAAAAAGCGAAACGAGCTGTACAACATCTAAATGACCATACCAAACAAACAACCAAACTCAGAAGGGCCTAACATTTTTTTTTTATAAATTTTCTAAAAAAATAGTGTTCAAATAAACACACTATAAATAAATTTTTAAAGAGACGTGCATGTAGTATGTAATACGCTGAGAAAAGTTTTCGTGGAAAATTCGCATATACATTTCGCTCAAAATTTTTATTTTTTCACTTTTTGGAAAAATTCGAGACGTAATTTTTATTTCTTTCCGCTTTTAAAATATCGTGCCATTTGGTCTACTTTTTGGTAATGCTTCATATGCCTTTAATAGTTAATTAAGAATAGTTTTGCCCACTTTATGATTACGTGGTGTTTTTTGTCAATAAGAGTTTTTATTTGATACTATGGGTGTGTGTGAAACGGTAGCAAAGTACTCATGGAAGTAAAATTTTGACACTATTGAGGTGAATAAAATTTCACTAGCCGTCTGCAGGCCGTTCTCTTTTTCTGTTATCTTACCGGTTCCAATCATAGGTATTGCGGATTACAACTCCTGGTGGTCTTCGTAATGCGTGGCCAATCCATCGCTATTTACTTGTAAAAACTTTGGAATATATTTGGCTTTGATGTGTGAGTGCCTTGAGGTGAATATACCCAGCGGGAAAAAGAAGGAGTAGGAAGGCCTTCTAGAAGGCCTCTGTACCCCTTCTTTTGGATGTGCAAGGCTTCTTGCTCCATTCCATACTCATATATTTTTTACACACTTTGTCATTGCGGAGAAGGCCTTCCGCTCTCGCTTCTTCAGCAGGTACATAAGAAGGGCAACGGGACCAAAAAAAATTGATTTTGCTTTTGCTTGTGCAAAAAAACAATACAAAAAATTTTACTCCTTTTCTACTCCCTTCTCATAGAAGCGAGTGCGGAAGGTGTATCTTATCTTTTATACGAAAGTGCCGAGGCCTTCTTAAGGCCTTCTTTAGCAGTTAGATAAGAATAGTAATTGAATCAAAAAATCTTTTAAGCAGGCCTTTAAAAAGGCCTGAAGTAAGAAGGTCTTCTGACTTTTCCCGCTGGGTAATGTAGTTCTATCCAAACTCTTAATCAACTTTTTTGTTCGAGTGTATTTTCACAATTTGCCAGTTATAGCAAAAATATTAAGCTTATATGCGAACAAAAGTCTACGTACATCAGATTGAAAATTGTAATAATAAAATGTATACCACAAAGAAAAAAAGGCCGATAAAAACGCTTTGAAAAAATATAGAAGTAATAAAATCCACATGCTTTCAAGTTCAAGGATGTAATAAAAACTAACAAAACAAAACAACTGTTTCATAAAACCTTTAAGCACGTGACCATTAACACATTTATGCCAATATTTCTTTAAACACATCCAAATACACATTCATTTGTGCCACATTTTATTCAACCGTAACCTCAAGAAAAAATATTTTTGCTTTTTCATAAAAAAAAAATAAACTAGAAGAAAAAAACCAAATATGTACATGTTGTTGTATATTGTTATTAGCAGTTACTTAATTAAAGTTGCTACAAATTCGTTTGTGTGTTAATGTACCTGTGTGTGACATTAATCAAACACAATCGTAATTTCTTTTATATTTTTGTGGTTACAGTTTGTCATCAACTTCCGTTTTCATTTGACGTTAAATCAACTAAAAACATTGTAAACAATAAAATATTTGCTTGCTAAAAAAAAGTTGCCTTAAAATTTTTCGCTTAAGAAAATAAACAAGTATGTCCGCTTTTTGTAATTGTTTCAATAATGACTTTTAATTTACGTCATTATAAGAAGAAGGGTATTGTGAAGCGTCTTAAAGAATTCAGCAAATTTTCACAGTTTTTAAATAAACGTACTATTAAAATCTTAGTGAAACAAAAAAGGTAAGAGAAAAATACAAATGTCGTAAAAGTGGGATTAAAGCGAAAAAGGCGAATTCTACTAGTTGAACGTTTCATTTTGAGACTTTATTTTTTAAGGCTAAATATTGTTTTTTAAATCTTACACCTATTTTACACTTTCATGAATTGCATAACCCATTTCTGCCTAATGGGTATTTAAATACCCAAAAAATTAAGACAATAGAAAAATTCTCGCGAAGGCTAGATATGAGATAATTGCTTCAACTTTAGTTTTTATCTAAGAGTAGACATTGATTAAACTATACAAAATTAAAATAGTAAATTATTTTTGGTTTTTTGCATTAAGTTTTCATATACCTATGGGCATTTCCATGAGAATGACAGCCATGATTCAAAAAATAAAAACCATTAAAACCTGTTTTTTTTTTAAATATTGTGGAAAGGAAGAAAAACACTTAAACTTAACTATGCAGTAATGGTCTGAAACAATCGATAGCGCTAAAGATTCTGTCGATGGTTTTTGAGTATCGATTTCCAATCGATAGTTTTCAACACTATCGATAGGCTTTGATTGCTTTTCTCAAATTGAATCATTAAAAGCTCGAGCTAGTTAAGCAAAATATGACTAAAATGACGAACAATATGCATTTATAGCAAAATATCCAATTATATGAATTAAAAGCAAAATATGCAAAAATAGGCACCAACAATTTGATGCAATTTTACTGGCAATTTTTCCTGATTCGAAAAGGTATTGACTTTATGTGGGTCTCCAGCTTCGTACAGGCGGTTGTCAGATAATTTCATGGCAAGAATTAAAAATTGCGTGTATTTTTATAAATTAAATAAATTGTTATTGATTGAAGGTAAAAAGCATTAGCAAAGATGTTTACTTTTTTATGTTGTTTAAAATAGGTTTCATTCATTTTCATTAAAAATAATTTAAATTTTGCCAAATTAAACTTTTTTTGTTATTTCTTTTCACTCATGCATATCGGGGATGGAAACTGTAGTGCATTTGTACTTTTTTTGATACATTGGTGGCCATCTTTGAAAACATTTTTCATAATGCTGCCGCATTTTGACAAAACATCTTAAGTCGAGATAAGATAGCAAAAAAGTTTTTAAAAATATCTCGGTGAAAAAATCATTTTTACCAAATAATGAAATAAACCAAATTTAAAGAAAAATTTCATTAATAACTCGAAATTTAGTTTTTCATTGATTTTTGTTCGTTTAATTAAACTACATGTTAACGCAAATTTTTAGAACCACTCAAAAAACCGAGTGCTTTTCATATAAATTTTACTACACGTTCAATCACTTGTGTTGTGAAAACAGCACATTACGTGTGGTTTATAGAACACGAGCGCCATACTCGTCCGTTCAACTTACATTTAAAACAAAAACAAAATTTCCAAATTTGTTTTTGTTTTAAATGTAAGTTGAACGGACGAGTACGGCGCTCGTGTTCTATAAACCACACATTAATCTAATATTTACGCTCTTAATTGAGTAAAAAACGTAGTTTTTTATCCAAAAACTACACTGCCCCGGTAGGCTAGCTGGTAGTGAGCTAGTCTATCAGCACCGAGGTTGCGCGATCGATTCCCGCCAGAGACAGAAAAAAAATAAAATAAAATAAAAAAAATTAAATAAAAAAACAAAAATATATATAAAAAAAAAAATAACATAAGAAAAAAAATTATTTACTTTATTGAAAGTATTCATCCAATGAATAATATTCATAGATCTAATGTAATGTTTCTTTAAATACATTTTAATGAAACAAGTTTCATTGTTCCAACGAAGCGCTGCATAGGTTCCTTTTTAATGCAATTTTTCATGGGATTAATGTCAAAATTCATTAGAATTGCGAAGAAAATTCTTTCAGTGCAGCATCCCACAAAAAATGGGCGAAATTGGAGAAGTGGTAGTGACACAAAAAACTTTTTTTTATGTCTCAAGAACAGAAAGAGAAAAATTTTCCAAATTTGGTACACATAGCTGGGTTATCAGGCGGTATTCGATAAGTGGGCTTGGTATCTGCGGTACAAAGACATTATAGATACAAGCATCTTGGTTATCATTCGACAAAATGTGGGCGGTATTGGACAAGTGGGCGTGGCACAAAGTTGATTTAACTATATCTAAAGAACGGAATTTTTATAATATTCTGTTATTATTGCTCAATAGTGAAGGGTAAATATGGCTCGGCATAGCCGAATATCGCACTCTTACTTGTTTTTATACTAAACAGAAGGTACCTCGGTTATATGCTTGTGTAGGACTTATCTTTAGCAGCTTATAAATATGGAGCCACTGAACCGAATTCAATAAATTAATAATTTCAAATAATTTTTGTTTTTATGCCCTCCACCCCAATAAGATGGGAAGAGGGTATACTAAGTTTGTCATTCCGTGTGAAGCTTTTTTATTATTCACCTCAGACTCCATAAAGTATATATATTCTGGCTCCTTGAGTGATTCTAAGTCAGTGACGTCCAAAAATTAAATTGTGGTTGTATTGCTTCATGTTTGTATTAGTGAATAGTGAGAGTTTACCCAGCAAACACAAACTCAAGTCAAACTAAAAAAAGCAATTATTAGAATAATTAAAATTAGTACCGAAATCCGGGCTGCCAGGTACTTTTTTTCCTTGTCCCCAAAAAATTTAGTTTTTTTTTTCTGACAAAACTTTAAATTATTTTTAAAAAATAGTAAAAATAGTAACAACAATTTTAATAAGAAATCCCCAAAAATCCCCAAATAAAAATTTTTAGTAAAAAAAATTATTTTATTTTGTTTGTAGGGACTGGGTTCGGCATGTTTTTTTAAATCTGTTTTATGCGATTCCATTAAGAAATTACAAGCAGAACACTTTGCTGTTATTGAAGGCGACTGAGCCAATTTATTAGAATTTGCAGCTTGTTCAATCGGTTTTAGTTATCCTTATAATCAACAATAAAAATACATATATACGTCATTTATTTAATAGTTCGATGCATCATATCTTCTAACCTATAGCCCAGCATTCTTTTACCTAAACTGTATAGTATTGCCTTTAATTTTTACTTATTTTTGAGAAAGACATATTTGCTTGAAAATTTTCTTTGAAAAAATCAAAAATTTTATATGTTGTCAACGGTTTTAGATTCTATTTTTTTTTAAACCCTCACTCAAGAAAAATAACATAAGCTTATAAAGTACCTTTTGCACAGTTTACGAAAATGAGAATCTTAATTAGGACCTTCTAAACCGTATAAGTTGTTGATAAGAGTAAGATAAAAGTTTTGCTACTTTTTTTTGTATTTTACATACGAAACAAAGAAAAATAAGCGTAAATAATAAAAGAAGGGAAAATAAATTAAAAGAGTGTAACATCCCCAAAAAAATCCCCGAATTTTTTATTTAAATCCCCAAAAAAATCCCCAATCCCCAAATTACTTTCTTTGTCCTTTTAGCTAGCATCAAATCCCCAACTTTGGGGATAAATCCCCAAGTCTGACAGCCCTGACCGAAATAATTAAGAGCAGTGCCATAAAAATTAAAGTTTGCTTTTCCTTTTTTTTTTTGCTTGCATAAATCATTTAAAAATAAGAGGGAAGTGTTTGAAAAAGGCATTTTGATAACATTCATAGTAATATAAATAAATTTAAAGTTTAAGAAAAACAACACCTTTTTGAAAACCAAAAAACATTTTTTACAGAAATTAAAAGGCCATAGTTTTCGTTTTATAGAAACTCTTTCCTTGTACCGCAATATTGTTGCCTGGGATTGTATTCAGCTAGAATCATATGTCGAATCTGCCATTAACGAAAAGCTTAAAAATTGCGAATATTTTTCTTTTTTTTAATTTATATAACTATGAAATTTATCAAAATGCCTTTTTAAAACATCTTGCCTCTTACTTTTAAATGTTTTACAACATAAGAGGCACTGTATATTGCCAAAAGCATGAAATATCTTTTAAATTGCATCATTTTATTACTTCTCTATTTATGTATGCAATGTTTACTGGGCAATTTTTCTTAATAAAATATACAAAATATGTAAGCATCCGCCGCATGTGCACTCGTTGCTTGATAATCGACGACCGAATTGTGTACTCTCGTTGACTAAATGATAGAGCGTAAGAATGCGTGTGAAGAATGTGTGTGAATTAATTTCCACAATTGTGGTATGGGCTGAACACCAATGTTCTAAGTCGATTTAGCCATGTCCGTCTGTTGAAAACACGCTCACTTTCGGAAAACACAAAAGAAATAAAAAAACTGGGTGTCAAATTGCTTGAAGTTATCCTAAGCAGTTTGGGATTCAAATCCAGCCAAATCGGAGCTATGAATCAAAATGTGGAACCACCACTTTAAAAAATGTATAATTTTGTTACAAAAACTAACATAAATGACTGAACAATGCACGAAATGATATGAATTTTTGCAAATGTTCGTTTTATTCGACTGGAAATCAAACTGTGAAATTTCATTAAGATCGGTTTATAATTTACTTTGGGCCCCATATAAACCCTACTCCCGGAAAACAGTTAAGTACGCCTAAAACCGCAGTTATTAATGCTATTATAACAAAATTTGGCACATCACAGTTTTTTAGGACTAGAAATGACGCTGTAAAATTTCATTAAGATCGGTCAATAATTTACCTTAGGCCCCATATAAGCCCTACTCCCGGAAAACCGTTTAGTACGCCTAAAACCGTAATAAATAATGCTATCATAATAGCATTTGCCGGTCAATAATTAATATAGGTCTAAGCCGCAACCATTTTTAATGCTTAGGTCTGTTTTTATAAAGATAAATTAATAATAATTAGATATCATATAGATATCACTCCTGAAATATTCAAATTGTCGGTGGAGGGTATCAAAGATTCGGCACAGCCGAATATAACACTCTAACTTGTTCCTTTTTAATTAAAAAATATTATCAAATTAATTTAAGTTTATTCAAATATTCCCAATACTAAATTACAATTTTTTTTTTCGTTCTTAGAAAATCCGACTCAAATGTGCAGGATTTGCAGATTTTTCTAGATAATTTTAAAGATTTTAAACAAAACCATCGTAAGCAAATTTAAAGATTATAAACTCGTATTTATATTTTAGTTGTTTATTTTACAAACAGGTGGCCTGCGCTATGCACGTGATAAGGATTTGTTGCACAATGGCTCATTTCATGAAGCCATAGGACCAAGTGAGTAAACTTTTTCATCCTAATCCTTTGTTTATTAGCACCGCCAATTCAATTCATTATTGCATTATAGTCAAATAAAATATTTTCATTATCTATTTTTGTAATATCTGTGGCAAAAAGCCAAAACAGTGCTTAAGTTGATTTAAGCTAAATTTGTGTTATTGGCCCCATTCTCTCCTACAAAACTGTACTGTACTGTACTCAGCAGAAGTAAAAAACCTGATAATATTCTTAAATTCTAGTAAACAAAATCTATACTTTTGTTTGGCGGTAAATCTGATTTTAGTTTTTTTAATTACTCGATTTTGCTGTCTGGCGTGAAATTTTATTATCTGTCTTTTAGAATTTCTTTTTATTATGATAATATTGGTATGGTTCAATTATGTTTGGAACAAAATATCGGCCAAAAGGGCCGCCGCGACCTCGGCGGCACACCTCCGTCCGATGGTCCAAATTTTCGATGACGCTGAGGCATAATTGAGGTTCTATACCGTTAATGTGCCGAATTATCTCATCCTTTAGCTCTTGCATTGTTGCTGGCTTTTCGACGTACACCTTTTCTTTCAGATAACCCCAAAAAAAGAAGTCCAACGGTGTCAAGTCACATGATCTTGGCGGCCAATTGACATCGCCACCACGTAAGATAACACGGCCATTAAATTTTTTCGCGCAAAAGAGCCATTGTTTCGTTAGCTGTGTGGCAAGTGGCACCGTCCTGTTGAAACCACATATCGTCCACATCTATATGTTCCAATTCGGGCCATACTAAATTCGTTACAATCTCACGATAGCGAACACCATTCACAGCAACTGTCTGATGGCATCATTTTGGAAAAAATGAGGCCTGATGATGCCGCCAGCCCATAAGCCGCACCAAACAGTCACTTTTTGTGGATGCATTGGTTTTTCGACAATCACTCTTGGATTCTCATTCGCCCAAATGAGGTGAAAATGTGCCTCATCACTGAAGATGATTTTCTTTGAAAATTACTATCTACTGTTGGCATTTCTTGCCACCAAGCTTTAGTTCTTGAGTTAATTGCACCTTGTAAGCGTGTAAATACAAGTCTTTGTGCATAATGTTCATCAACGACAAGCGTGAGAGGTGCAATTTTGGGCACGACGACGAGTTGAGGTGGACGGCTCTTCAGCCACACTATCGCGAACAGCAGCAATATTTTCTGCAGTACGAGCTGTACGGGCATGCACTGGTGTTTTCTCCTACAGACCCGGTTTGCTCAAATTTTTGCACGATTTTTCCGATTGTACGCACATTTGGACGATTAAATTGACAGAAAAAATCACAAAGTGCACGATATGCATATATTTGATTCGAACGCCCATTTTCATAATAAGCCTGAATAACTTTCACGCGTTGCTCGATTGTGTATCTTTCCATGGTTCAAATTGAGTTAGTCTGAAATTGAGAAATGTCAAATGAAAGGCAGAAAAAAACTTGACGTTTAGGTGTGGTTCACATTCAACATCGGTTCTTAAAATTTAACCACCCCTTACAATTTGTGACCAAATCAGCAAAGTTAAAATATGCATCAGTTATTTTAGTGCAGCAACAACTTTTGATTTAAATTCTTTTGGAGAACGTAATTTTTTAGTATAATTTTTTTAATCCAAATTTTTAATAATTTTAATTAGGCTTAAGTTCATTAAATTTAATTTTCATTAAATTATTTTTATGAAGAAAGGAATTTTACAACATGAAAATTAATTAAAATTGTTATTGATAATCTTTCATTCTTGACCGTGGCCGGGGCTCGAACCCGGGCCGGCAGGTTACCATGACATGTTTCGATCGCAACCACTCGATCTCCTCAGATGGATTTGCCGTTTCACACTCGCAGCCATGGACGACTGCTGACGTCAATAGTCAAACATCAATCCTTAAACCAAATTGTATTTCAACCTTTGGTAGATCGAAGTTTGCTTTTTTGAATGATTATCCATTTTAATTAATTTTACATGTTCTTCCTTACTTCTGTTTTTTCGTACTTTTTGTCAAGAATTTTTCTTGAAGTCCAAAGTACATTTTTTTTTTCATTTTTTTGTCTTTCTTTTTCTTGTTGACCTTTTTCAGCGCAACTTGAAGGACAAATGATTACATAGAGCTCGTGCCTTAGCTTTAACAATAATTAGTATTGTGGTTATTTTGTTGAACTATTTATGGTTTTTAATCCAAATTTTTAATAATTTTAATTAGGCTTAAGTTCATTAAATTTAATTTTCATTAAATTATTTTTATGAAGAAAGGAATTTTACAACATGAAAATCAATCAAATTTTTTTAGATATAGGGTTATACATTTTTTTAATTCAAAAATTTAGTTAAATAAAACACAAGCTATGATTTAGATAAAACTTTTATTTCATTGTAATGCTTGAACCTTGCCATTACGTACGAAATATAATTAGATTTAAATGACCGATTGGTGATAAATTGGCTGCAGCAGTCGATCCTTTTCGGGTAGTTTTCGGCCAATTTTCTCACATTTCGGGCGGTATCTTGGCGATAACTTGATGAATGTTGGTTTCCAAACGCTCCAACGTAAGGAGACACAATCTTTGTCCTACAAGAAAAAGTCTAACTGCGTTGAATTGCATGATCTTGGTGGACAATTGACGTTCGCACAAAAACAAAATAAAAATATGTAATAATTAATAAAAAATGAATTAAATTTGCACCAGTTAACAAATTAATAGTATCAATTAAATATTTTTTGTTGTTGACAACATTTTATGCAGTAATGTTGTTGATGTAAGTAAACGTGTTATTCACTTGATTAAATTTTAACTTAAAACTGATTTTATTTTTGATTATTAGTTTAATTGAAAAGCAATTCGCGAGAATTTTTTCTATGCATGCAATAAAGACAAAATCGGTCGTGTTGTCTGGCTCGTGACACCGTCTTGCCCTGTTCGAAACCACATTTCGTCTTGTTCATAATCTTCAATTGCAGGCCGAAAAATCAGCATTGAAAGCCTATCGCTTTAGCACCCAATCAGCATATCTACGGCGTTGTGGATGGTCAGCCAGCTTTAATTGTTGCGTTAGTTGGTCTTTATAAGGATGGAGGTGCAAGTCCAAGTCCAAGTCCAAGTCCAATCCAAAATTCAAACTTTCACTAACTGCTGGACCATAATGT
This sequence comes from Pollenia griseotomentosa, assembly GCA_963931875.1. NCBI lineage: Eukaryota > Metazoa > Arthropoda > Insecta > Diptera > Polleniidae > Pollenia > Pollenia griseotomentosa. The sequence goes on along the minus strand of OZ007562.1, from coordinate 167,244,267 downwards.
CGACAAGCATAATATTTACATAAAAAAAAAAATAGTAGTTTTTATTTTTTTTTTTTTCAATATACATAAATATACGAAATATATGTTCTTGTCGACATCGCAGTAAGAGAAGCGGCAGTGCGTACTTTTAAATGATGCACAGCCTTGACCGCATCTGTAGCGCTTCCAGTCTCTTCAAATGACTTTATAATCAGGCCAATTCCTTGCACAATAGCTCGACTATGACGAACATAATTACCCCGTAATGCACAAAAAGGGGCCACGTTTGAACCACTCCTTCTGTTGTAAGTTCTAACAATTTTCATGCGTTCTTCGGATATTTGACGATCCATATTCGAAACAGCTCGCTTGCCAGACTGACGGTTTGGAAACCACTAAGGCCGAGTTTTTGAGTTGCGGATTAAGTTTAAACTTAGTTTAACGTACTCTGAAACTCGTATTTTTCGAAGTGTGAGTGAGTGAGAAATTATATTGAAAACAACAATAAAAAACGAAAATTTGTTTTTGTTTTCAATATAATTTCTCACTCACTCACTCACTTGTTTCCGTTTTCTAAAAACAGGCAGTTAAACTAAAAACGTTTTCACCGATAATCGAAAGATTTTTTCATCTTAAGCCTAGTACTCTGTTCAAATATGTGAAAAATGTTGAGCAACATTAATTATTTCACACGAAAATTTTGACATGTATCAATGTTACCTATCATGCGAGTTTGTACAATTTGACGTTTTTATTCCTGCAAAGTATGCGACATTGTTTTGCGTATGTAAACAAACCCCACATGTATTTGACTAAAAATATTTTGTTTTAATAAAAAATTAAATAAAAAAGAAAGTAAATATGGATAAAAAACTGTTACCGGTTGTGTTGTTTTAATTTTTTATTTCGTATTTAATAATCACTTCATACTTTTTTGCTTTTTTACTCTATCAACATTATTTCATAGATATTCCGCACAAGTTTTTTTCATATGCGTTTTGACAGTATTTCACGTGAAATGTTGAACAGAGTAGGTGCGTTTGAGTACTTTTACAGTAAAATGCAGTAAATGAGAAAATTGTAAAATTTGCTCTCACAAAAAGCTGTTGTCCAAAAAAGTACGCGAACGCAAATTTTGTAAAAATTCGTAAAATAAAGGCGACAGCTGATGACAAATAGTTAAAGTGTTGCAAAATGTTAACACTTTTGACTACTTAACTCGTTTTCTTATCGGTACTCGATTAAATACTTTTTATAACACAAACATTTTTGGAAAATACAAACAAATTATTTTATGTAATCTTTCATATTTGTTTGTTTTTTATTTTATTTGATGTTACTAATTTTGTGGCGGGTTAATTTATTCAAAAGAACATGAATAGTTTTTTGCTATTGATTACTTAAATACCCAAGTACTTAGCACTTTTACAACTCTAAAAAATTAACATAACAAAATAAGTTTGAAATGTTGGCATTTAGCCCAGTAAATGCTTCACAACCAGTTTAATTAATTAATATTTATTCACATTTTGTTTTTGTTTAATTTTTATTTCAACTTTTCGTTTATTTAACAATTTTTTCACAATTTGTAAGCATTTTGTTTGTTACTTTTGTTTGTTAACCTTTTGAAACATATGTTTTTTTGTTTTACTAAATTTTACTGCAAAAAAAATTTCTGCAGTAAAAATTTGTAAATACTCAGACAAGAACTGCCACTTTTCGCTCTCAATTTGTGTTCTCATTACTGTATTTTGTGTACTCGAACGCAATTTCGTAAAATGCAGTAAAGTTTAGTAAAAAATAGTAAAAACTTTTGTGTTCTCGAACGCAGCTAGTACCAGGCTTTACTCGAAATTTATGCTTCAAAATTGATAATTTCATAATTTTAATTAAAAAAGTCTATATTTTCCCAAAACCAGTATTTAAAAATCGTCACTGTTTAATATTTTTACTTTAAAATGCATATTTTTAATTTAAATCGTTATTTTTGACTAATAAAAGAGTTTTAGCAACAGTTCAAGTACTTGGTTGAAATAATAAATTTATTTAGGCTTGATTTTTCAAAAGTGCAAATTTCTTATTTTAAAAATGCTTTTAGTTACAAAATGATTTGGTGGCTGTAAATTGTTTTTTTAAAAACCCTCGCACATCACATCTAAAATTTATTAAAACGCCAACTCTATTTAGTTTTGTTATTCCAATTCAATTAAATGTACTCTTTTTTGATGTTCATTTTTTTATTTCTTTTTCCTTTCGCCTACCAACCCATTCAATGGCCCACAGTACTGGTGATGGCTCAATGTTTTTGTTTAATGCCTGTACGTGGAATCCTTAGCAAATCGGCAAAAAAATTATCCTTTAGCTGGTGTAGTTTTCGAACTGGCTATTGTTTGTTCTATATGTTGACCACCATACTGGATATGCTGTTAACAATTAATATGATCGCACATGTTAAACTGGATGTGCGAAATATAGGTGAGACAAATTGACAGACAGGCAGACAGAGAGGCAGATGCAAGAATACTGTTTGCCTGTCTGGTAAATGTAAATCAAATTCTGTGCGATAAAACATAAATATTTACAGAGCCATTCATTTTTCATCTCTCTATTTTCCTGGCATCAATTGGATTTTTACGTTTGGCTTCGAAGTGGCCACAACTAATGCGTCGCTGGCAGGAGGTGGAAGAGCAGCTGCCTGCATTTAAAAGTTGGCGTGAACGAGAGGAATTATCGCACCGGATTAAAACCGTAACGTTTGTTTTGATAACGTTATCCTTAAGTAAGCACTAGGAAGTTACAAAATTTTAATAGAAAAATGTTAGAAAGTAAAAAAGAAGTAAACATTAATACCCAGCGGTAACAAGAATGAGTATAGATGCCTAATAGAAGGCCTAATTTAGCAGAAAATAGCACTCCTTGCCACATGCCATACTTATTTATATTTTACACAGGCTGTCATTTGGAGCAAGCCTTTCCACACTCCCTTTTTCTAACAGGACCTCTTAAAGGCTCTCAAATGGAGCCCTTTAATGAGCGAATATAAAGAATGTTGCGGTCAACTTCAATGGTCTAGCAAATTTTCTTTCAATTAAAACATTAATAAAAAATTAAATCGGTTTTAATAAAAAATTTAATCAAGTGAATTAATCGTTTAATTAAATCAACAACATAACTGAGAAAAATATTAAAAAAATATTTAATCGATACTATTAATTTCTTTACTAGTGCAAATTTAATTCATATCACAAATTTTTTAATTGAAATAAATTTAATTTTTAGTTGAACTATTAATTTTAATTTTTTGATATTCTTTAATTAGTCTCGAGTTCATCAAATTGAATTTTTATTAAATTATTTTTACTGAGAAAGAATTTTACAACTTGGAATTTTTATTAAAATTTATTGATAATTTTTCCTTGGCTGAGCTGGGATTTGAACCCGGGTTGATTTTTACATGTTTCAACAATTACCACATTCTATCTTCAGAAAATCTTTGAGTTCTAACCACTGCACCACTGGGGTGCCCGCCAGCCAACAGTCAAACATCAATCTTCTAACCAGTAGTACTGGTGGTTCGAAATTTGCTGTTATTATCATTTTTAAATTTCAAATTACATGTTGCCTCCTTTCCTCTGTTTTTTTCGTATTTTTTCTGTCAAGACTTTGTCTTGAAAACCTGAATACATTTGTTTGTTATGTTGTTTTGTCCACTTTCGTCGTTTCGAATAAATTTTTATTTTTCTATGTGTAGTTACTAAAAAACGTAAACTTGTTAAAATGCGCAAGAAGCAAAACAAATAATTCGCCAAAATTTTATATAAAAAAACGTCATGCACGCACAGAAAAAATGTTTGCCAGAAATTGTTCAATCAAATAATTAATTGGTGTACATTCGATTATCGTTAATCGATATGATCAATTCTTTTAGCAAATTATTGGTAAATAATTTAATTGTCTGAACGAATTGTTTAATTAAAGTCGATTTTCTACTTTTTCTGTGCGTCGATGAAATGATCGCGATCATTCAATAAATAATTAAATATTTTTTTTACAGCTGAGAAAATTTTAAATGTTATCAGGTTCATCCGTACCGCCACGTCATGTGTACTTAAGAGTACCTATTTATGCATTCGCTTGGCAAGGAAAGCCGGACATCTGATCCGCAGCGCATTCATTTACGTTAGGGTAACTAGACTAGAAAAATTTATCAACTTCTTCCCCTTCCAAAAGAAGGGAGTAACGAATGCCCCTAGGAACAAAAAAGTTAAAGCTGAATGAAGCTGTTCTCTTCTTAAAGAAGGGAGTTATGAATATTTTGGAAGGCATTTTTAATTTATAACTTTTTGAAGGCAGATTTCTGAAGGCAGGATATCATAAGAAATTAATATATGTATGTATTAGAAATATGTATAGAGGTCTGCTACTTGCGGTCCTTTTATTATTTACCGCTGGGTATTTTTACTTAAGTTAATTGAAACCTAAACTATGATTTTATAAATGAGATATATTCTTTTATTGTTTTAAAGCCGAACATTTACTTAGCACCATTTCCGCCATACATTTCGCCAACTATTGCCCTTCTACCAGTGATCCCATAGAATCGTACTTTCTTAATGTTGTCGATCAAATATTTAAAGTTTTCGACTACTCTCCGTGGCTCGCTTGGATGGGCAAAATACAAAATATTCTATTGACTTTCGGCTGGACTTATATGGATGTGTTTGTTATGAATGTGGGAATGGGACTGTCGTCGCTTTTTAAGAGGATTCAAAGCCATATGGAATCTGTTCAGGGATTGGTAAGCCGTCTTGTCTTGTAAGTATGTAAAAATAATATTGTTAATGTATAACATTTGCTTTTGCAGTCAATGCGAGAATCCTTTTGGGCCAAATGTCGTTATCAATACACCTTGGTCTGTGGTTTAATCGATGAAGTAGATGAAGCCGTTTCCGGGATAATAATGCTTTCGTTTGCCAATAATTTATACTTTGTGTGCATACAGTGCTTGAAAAGTATTAAGTAAGTGGATAAATCAGGGCTTTAGAAATGTTGCAAAAACAATTTCTTTTTGAAAATTAAAAGATTGCATCAAGATTTAAAGAAATATTTTTTAGGTAATTCCATTACAAAATAATTCCTTATTTGCGAAGAAGTTTTTTCAGATAATTTCATTGAAATTTACATTTATTAAGAATTGACATTTTTATGGAAAACTAATATTTTGTTTCTAGTGGATATTTATATTTATTTTGAATAAAAATTAAATTTTTTCTTATTAAAATGCTATATTTTTACATAAAACGTTGATTTAATTTATTCGATACTCTAACCGAAGTTCTGTATATCGCTGCCTTAGGACAACTGGGTTCTAATATATTACATGTTGGTTTCAATTGGGACACTTGACATAAAATCCCCTTTATATATTTTCTTTAACAGAAAATCAATATTTTTACCAAATTTATTATGTTTGTAATGAAAATCAATTTTTTTGCTTGACGGCGAATTTCACCAAGTTCAGTTAAAAATAACTATTACTTTAACTTCCATTGAACAATAAGTTTTAAAAAGTTATAACTGATATTTAGTTATAAATAAACATGGTGAAATTGGCAGTTAATTCGTTATTTTACCGGAGATCGGATTTTTTTCAAGTTTTTATCAATAGCCGATATTTGTATTATAAATCTATATTTGCACTGAAATTAGTAATTGCACAAGTTATCGATATTTTCATTATATATCAATTAAATCTACGTTTTCAATGTAAATCGATGATTCGATAACACTTAATATTTGCAATGAAAATCGATTATTACACCGATAATTAATATTTACTTCATCACTTAACGATATTTTCACTTAAAATCGATATTAAGGTGAAACTTGAAATTTTCAATGACAATCGATTATTTTCATTTAAAATAAAATTTGCGCCACAAACTTTCATTATTTGGAAATTTCAATTAAATTGATAATTTTAGTTTAATTACGATAAAACATAATATTATTGAAAAAAGATTTTTTCACTGATTTTTCGATTATTTTACTGAGAATCTTTGTTTTAATATAAATAACATTTTCGCAAAAACTTTTCAGTAATTGATAATATGTATCACTAAAAATCCATAATTTCATTATAAACTATATTTTGATAAAACTTAATATTTTTAACGAAAATAGATTTCTTCACTGAGTATCTGTCGATTATTTAACTGATAATCTATATATTATATATACACTAATTAATAAATTTTCGCTACAAATTGTCACTAATTGAAAATTTCAATAAAAATCGATAACACTACGTGACAAAATTTCAACAAAGTCGTGACCAAATGAATCTGACAGCTAATCTTTATGTTAAATTTTCCACTGAATCCGCATATGAAGTCAGAATTGTCAAAAGTAGGACAGTTTTTGAGATAATCCAAAACAATTGTTTTTTGTGTTTTTAAAAAAGATGATGTGACTGAAATGCACATATCTTCAAAAATTTTAAACGGATTATGTATTTCTTTATTTTTAGTGAAAGGTTATAAAATTTCTAACATAACCATGGATTGCTTGTGAAGATTGGTCAAGAAATGACAGAGTTACAGGGGACAAAAGTTCAAGCTTCATTGAAAATTTTATGATTTTCTTCAATTTTGCTCTTTTCAAGTTATTTTTTTAAACCAATGATTTAAAAATCCTAATGTTTTATTGCATGCGACATTAGATTATTTTAATATGAAAATTTTGCGCCCAACAAGACATAGATTGGTGCAAAAATTACAAAGGTACAGAAGACTTACTAAATTAACCCACATAGATTTTCAAAACTTTCAAGCAATTTTTAATATTTGTATATGAGGAGCCGCAGAACAAAACGTACTTTTTCGCATTTTTTGACAAATTGGTTTTTTGATATTTTTATAATATTTGGGTTGAAATCTTCAAGAAAAAATCTAGTTAGCATTTTTTTTTCTTTTTTTTTACCAAGGAAATGGGTTCTTAAAAAATTGGTGCATTACAAAACGTACTTGTTTAATTTTTTTTTTTCAAAACGTGCTTTTTTCATTGTTTTTGCCATTTCTTCGTGTAATTGTTTTAATAACATAACATTTCTTAATATGCTTAATTTGTTTGACGTTTATTTATGTCATTGATTTTCTTTTAATTAACTGTTAAATAATGGTGACTATTCTTGAAAATTCTTCGAAAAAGTGAAAATTTTCATTAAAACAAAAACAAAGTTTAGGAAATTAGTTTTGTGTTTATCATACAATTTACCGTTTTTTAAAGAGAGAGAAACGCGTCAAAATTCTCAGTTTTATTTCATTTTAGAAATTTATGATAAAATAAAACTATTTATTAAACTTTGCTTTTGTTTTTATGTAAATTTGTATTTGTTCGACGAGTTTTTAAGAATAGCCAGCAATAATTGCAATAATTTAACTATTGTTTGATGAATGAGTGTTATGAAAAAAATAATCAATACAATAGTATAATTAAAACATGGAAGAATTACAAGAATTTTTAGAAAATTTTAATTTTTTTTTAAACAAAACGTACTTTTTCCATTTTATTTTAACAAAACGTACTTTTTTCGATATAAAATTGGTTTGATATTCAACATCCTTGACATTTAATGTGTTGACTTACGGCAGTTTGATTCATCTTTTGGTAAGCCAAAAACTTGTTTCCATTTCCAGGTTCATACAGTTTTTTAAGGGGTCGAAAGAAATAAACCTCAATTTCCCAAAAATTTTAAATGTGTGAAAAAGTACGTTTTGTTCTGCGGCTCCTCATATACAGTTTAAATTCGATAATCCGGACTCCACTAATCCGGAATATTCGGTAATCCGGACAGAATTTTGCAGCTCATTGCGTATTCTATAATCCGGATTGATTGCAACTCTATAATCCGGATTGAATAACACCCGTTTTTATTTATTTTTTTATTCAAATCACAGCATGCTTTGTAAAATGCAGTAAGATTAGTGTGATATGAGTATGTTTGCACATGCGTTTTTTTGCGATGAATTATTATAATTTTTAATAAATACATATGTACATGCGGTAATCCGGATAATTCGCTACTCCGGATTGGGGTCTGCAATCAATTATCCGGTTTATCGAATTTTTACTGTATATTTGTTGCGGTTTCATTCAATTAATCTTCTGTAACTTTGTCATTTTTGCACCGATCTGGATCCTATTGGGCACAAAATGTTCGTATTGAAATAGGCTAAAATTTTATTTTTTGGATATTTTCATATCAGTCACATCATCTTTTTTAAAAACACAAATAACGGTTATTTTGGAATATCTCAAAAACTGTTCTACTTTTGACAATTCTGACTTCGTATTCGGATTCAGCGGAAAATTTTACAGGTGTCAAATTCATTTGGTCAACAAATTGTCACGTAGTGTAATTTCAGTGAAAAACGATATTTCGATAAAACTTAACATTTTTTATAAAAATAGATTATTTCACTGAGTAGATTCTCAAAAACTTTTCCCTTTTTGATAATTTCACTAAAAATCAACATTTTCGCTGAAAATTGTAATAATGTAACTGAAAATCGATATGTTCACTTAAAAACGATATTCAGGTGAAACTTAATACTTAAACTAAAATCGAACATGTTTGCTGAAAATGGTTATTTTATAATTGAATATAATTGAAGCGAAAATCTAAATTTTTAATTAAAATCAAGATTTTCAATGAAAATTTAAATTTTTACTGAAACCCAAATTTTTCACTAAGATTTAATAAATATTATTACACCACGGCCCTGTTTCTAAAAACTACAAGTTACAAATCTACAAGTAAAAAAACTTAAAAAAATCAACAACAAGCAATTTGTTTTTGTTTCAAATATATTTTAAGCTAAGATCCCACTTTCGGCGCACATTTTAAAACATTGCACAATTGATTCTTGGGTGGTCCCATTATCATCGCACATTGTGAAAATTTTTTCGGTTCATATCGGCCAAAACTCAATTGCAACAATAACACAGCCCGGCAAAATTTATCAACTATTCTAACTATTCTAACTATTCTAGTTAGTTTTGGTGCGCTGAATTCAAATCTGTAATCAGTTTGTCTCTATCAGCTCTAGTTTTCATGATATACATAGCTTTTTTATACCACTTATGACCTTCATTTATGACCGTCTGTTAGTTTTTTCAAAAAATTTTTTTCATCAAAATTTCTTATTTACAGTTATGGTAGTTGCCAAAAAAAACATTAACTAGAATCAGTTGATAAATTCAAAGAAGCAAATTGAGTGTTGGCCTGTGTAATCGGTACAATGCGGTCACACTATCGTGTTATTTGGGCAAATTAAATTATGTTTTTGTTTATTTGTTTGTTGGCAGACATAATTTTGCTTTAGAAATTCCCAAAATTCTCCTTCTGAATATTCCATTATGTTTCCTAACAATTTTAAATAATATATTAATACCTATAAAATAAAAAATGTGTTCAATTTTATTCAAACTTACTGCATTGGGTTTTTTTTGTAATTGTTGTTGTGTAAACAGATGTTTACAAACCAGGGATGGCAACATCGATACAACTGCAATGCTTCGGTTAAAGCGATTTGTTTTCTTTCATTAAACAGTACAAATGTAATATTTTGTGTTTTAATACATAAATAATAGATAAAACAAATGTAATTTTGGTACAATTAAGCTCAAAAAAGTAAAATTTTAGTAGCCAGTTGGTGCAATATAAAAATTTCTTTTTGCCATCCGTTGTATCGGCGCTGATTGGCGACTGTGATTGGCGCCCAAGTGGCTATTAAAAATCGGGACATCAAGGTTAATTTTGATTGTCCATAGTCAGCACAATTTAGGCACATATTGTCGCATATTTAAAAATTTTGACCGTTAACACTACGACAAAAATTGGTACATTGCGCCGAAAGTGGGTTCTTAGCTTTACTTTTAGATTTGTAACTTGTAGTTTTGAGAGACAGGGGCCAGCAAGCAATGAAAATTGTTTCTCAAAGAAAAATTTTAATACAATTATTTATATGTTTATATTTCTAGTCTAGAGCGAAACTAGCTCTACTTATAGTGGAAGATATGAACAATTTTAACGATATGGGTCTAAAATGCAAGCTTAATTGCTTGAAAATATCGATAGGAAAAATATCAATATCGATATTATTATTATTTAAAATTCAGCTATGAAGACATGTTACAGCAGCTATGTATACACACACAATTTTTCGCCGCAAGTTTTTACTTGCTATTATTAATTTCCGCAGAATTACAGCAATGAATACAAACAACAAGAATGGCAGGTGCTACGGATTGCTTAACAGTGCTTTTTTTACTACTAACTTAAGGCCTTTATGCCGAAATTTTTATATGTTTACATAGGGAATGAAATGTCTGATAGTTTTATGATGTTATAAAAAAAATCTAATAAAAATGCAATTGCAATTGCGAGCATAGTATAAAACAATGGACGACCATTAGAGGAAAAATCCGCTAGATTGATTACCTTTTGGGTTGAGAATCAATTCCAATTTAGTACATTATCTAAAGTTGCAATAAAATATCCTGTAATCCCTGTTTCTTTGGTTCCTTCAGAAAGGTGATTATCAGCATCACAATTCTTAAAAACTATCATCTTAACTAACGTGCGTACATGCACATAAGTCTCATACGTTCATTAAAGTGATAAAAACAACGAACTAGAGCCTGATAAAAAACTAGTTAAAGTTTTCCTATTTAAGCCCTTATGACACTACATTTTTAATGCATTGTTCAAGTTTTGGTGAACAGTACAAATATATTGTAATACAAAAATTTACCAAGTGCAAAGAGTTAAGCTGTATTAAGATAAATGGCAAACCGTCAAAAATTTTACTAAAGTTATCGATAAAATATGAAGTAATGTCAAAAAAAATGTAAAAATGTTTTATTTAAAATTGACATTTCAAGCTTGAAATATTAAAAGTGTTGCTGAATCAGCGGTTTATGGGCAAATTCAGCGATTTACCGCTTTTTGTTTTTAGGTTTCTCATAAACAAAAAGTTGGTAACATTTAATAAAATAAAAAAAACAGGGATGGCTAAGTTGTTTCAATTGTATTTTTTTGTTGATACTTTTTAAACTAAGATTTATAATACCTTTTTTTGGTGTTTTTTATGAACATAAATGAAATTAATTTTAACTAAAAAAAACTTTTAGAACAATTAGGGTAAAATAGTACAATTTTCAAAGGTTGTTGGTAAAATTTTAAAAATTCTCAACGCCATCCCTGAAACAAAACCATAACAAGAGAAAAAAAAACTAAAAACTTTGTTTACATTTTTTATAGTTCGCTCTTTCTAAGATTTACTGTTTCTTTCTATCAATTCTATATCAACTAATGAATAAAAAATGTAGTGTCATAAGGGCGTTAAGTACAAACATTCAGTCGATAGTAATATCGATATATCGATAGTGAAATCTGAACTATCGATAAATATCGATAGTAGAAAATATCGATAGTATCCCAGCACTATATTGAACAGCTTTTTATATTCGACACAGAGTTTTCTTTTAATTTGATGTATGATAGTGTAGACGCAAAATGTGATCCAAAAGATTTTCTATTTGATTTTTGACAATCAGACCAAAAATCATTGGATTTTGTGAGATAAAAAATCCTTAGTTAAGACTAGTAGAATAGTGTAAAAGGGGCTTAAGATTCAAATAGTTTTTTTGCAAGACCATTTTATTTTAGACATAAATATATTTTCTACATTATTACTTCCTCATTTTTTTTTAATTCCAGTAAAATGCCATCAATAGCCCATGCCATCTACTTTTATTTCTCCCTCATGTTTCTTCTGAGTCGTACTTTAGCTGTCTCTCTCTACCTGGCCGAGGTCAATGACAGATCTCGTGACCCTTTAACCGTTATAAAACAAATACCCCCCGATTGCTATTATGCCGAAGTTGAACGTTTCGTTATGGAGATCAATATCAATAAAGTGGCCATGACGGGAATGCAATATTTTGATATAACGAGGAAGTTGGTCTTAACCGTAAGTCAAAGTAAACAAAATTAATTAATTTATTCAAACTATTTGCGATATTTCTACTAATTGAAATTTGTTTTTGTGGGTAAATAATTGAAACATATTTTGCTTTTTGTTTGTTTGTTTCTTTGTTTCCAATAAAATCCTTATTAGGTGGCTGGAACGATTGTCACTTATGAACTGGTTTTAATACAATTTCATGAAGATCAAAAACTGTGGAATTGTGGCAACGATTAGTTAATATTTCTTTCTTATTACGAAAATCCAATGTTCGGTGGAGACAAAACTAAATGTTTTAAACGCGTTTAAAATAATAATTAAAAGAGATAAGTTACAATATTTATAATTGCAGGTAATAAATAATTTAAGAAATGTGTGAAAATTTGATATTGTCATTAGTTTATAATTGTGTAAAAAATAAAATCTTGAATGCTCTGAAAAGACCGAAACCAGATGGAGGTAACAAAAATAATTTTAACTATAAACAAAGGAAACGGTACTGCGGCTTAAAAGGCAAAAATTATGAGCAGAAATCCCAAATGAAATATTCGCATAAAGTTTAGTAGCAGGCGGAACCCATAAACTACACCCAAACCACAAGTGTAGAGAGGGTATTATGCGCTTGTGCTGATTTTGTCACACCATCAACCCACCCACCCTTTAATTATACCGATCGCTTCAGAATCATTTTCTAAGTCGATTATCCGTCGATGTCCGTCCGGCTGGCTGGCTATCCATATAAACATTGTGCGCAGAGTACAGGTCCTAATTTCGGAGATAATTTAATGAAGTTTGGTTAACATCACAAGAACAAAGCCTTTTGAAAATGGTGAGAATCGGTCAACAATTTTACACAGCCCCCAAACAAGTTTCTTTCTGAAATAGAGTCTTTATGGCCCTTAAGCCTTCTTATTATGTTAATATTTAGATTAAATTTGAAACAAACCTGATTGAAATATTAATCATTTTGCTATTATTTATTGGAATCGATCTATATTTGACCATAGCTCCCATACAAAAACTACTTTCGAAAAAAGCTTTTAATTCCATAATTTCCTTTTAAATACACCATATTCATAAAATCACTTCAAGGCAAACAAATTTCACATGAATAAAGTATTCCAAATAATATTTGGCGCAAAGTACTTTCACATGAATCTTAACCTCCCAAGCAGTGCTGCCAAAACTTAGTGACCAAAAATGGCTTAATTTACGGAAAATATGGCTAAAAAATGGCTTAAAGCTTTTTTAAATAAAAAGATATTAAATTTCAATAACAAAACAGAGATTATTCATTTAAAGTTGTGTACGATGAAATTGTAAGTGAAGATAAATTTCTCAAATAAGAATAAACATAAATTAATATTTTGATATTGTTTATCTCATAGGAATCACTCCCCAGTAAAAACTTCGCCTGCAAAATAATGTGTTAAGTAATCCGAAAAACTTTTAAGCACTACTTACAATTCTACTGAAAGAACCAATGAATTTTACAAGGGATGTCCCAAAATTAACGCATTCAAATGTAAGAGATTATTTTTTTTACTTAAATACATCCAGAAGTTTTAGAAGTTGTTATAGATGTAGTTATAGAAGAAAGCTACTAAATAATGAGTTAAAGAAGCTATTCATTTTGAAAAAGTAAGCGAAGTTTTCACTGGGTTGTGCCTATTAGTTTTAAACAATTTGAAGGTAAATCATAATTACGACAACATTTACCCAACACCTTTTGAGTCCAGATCTACAATAAAAAACAAGTGAGAAAGTATAGTCGGTCAACCCCGATTATATGATGCCCTACACCACATTAGAACCTATGTGCCAAATTTTATCAAGTAATCTTTAAAATTGCGACCTGTACTTTGCGCACAAGGCTTACATGGACAGCCAGCCAGCCGGACAAACATCGTTATAAATATTGGGCTTAGGACCAATATTTTAAGGTGTTACAAACATCAGCACAAACGCAGTGTACCCTCTCCACTATTGTGGTGTTGGTATAAATATTTTATTGTTATGGTAAAAATATTCACCTAATTGATAAAATCGAATTAACGGTTGCTTAATGTAACTTATTTCTCAAATTACTTTTAACGATGTTTACTTGGCTAAATACCTTCTCTACTTCAGCATTAGACCATGGAAGTGGGAGCAACTTTATAGCCAATTCTGAAATTTCTAAAAAAAATTTTGTTGCCGCCTGCATCTCTCTATCGAAATACTTGCAACTAGAAAGAAACACCGATGTTTGTGTTGATCCATTTTATAAATTAAATATATGAATTAGGGCGGGTCGATTTGTATGGATGAAAAAAAAAATTAAAAATTCTAAGAAAACTCTCCGAAGAAACCATGGGTCTAAAATAAAATCCTAGTCCGCGCCTCTCAACTTGAAAATTTATATACCTGCCTTTGCAAAAAAAAATTTTTTTTGAAAAAATAGCATTTTCCAAAAATAAATCGAGTTTTCTGAATAAAATTGTTTAAGCCCTTATGACACTACATTTTTAATGCATTGTTCAAGTTTTGGTGAACAGTACAAATATAATGTAATACAAAAATTTACCAAGTGCAAAGAGTTCAGCTGTATTAAGATAAATGGCAAACTGTCAACAATTTTTAAAAAGTTATCGATAAAAAATGAAGTTATGTCAAAAAAAATGTAAAATTGTTTAACTTAAAATTGACATTTCAAGCTTGAAATATTAAAAGTGTTGCTGAATCAGCGGTTTATGGGCAAATTCAGCGATTTACCGCTTTTTGTTTTTAGGTTTCTCATAAACAAAAAGTTGGCAGCATTTAATAAAATAAACAAAACAGGGATGGTTAAGTTGTTTCAATTGTACTTTTTTGTTGATACTTTTTTAACTTAGATTTATAATACCATTTTGTGGTGATTTTTATGAACATAAATAAAATTAATTTTAACTAACAATTAAATTTTAACTTACAATTAGGGTAAAAAAGTACAATTTTTAAAGGTTGTTGGTACAATTTTAAAAATTCTCAACGCCATCCCTGAAAAAAACCATAATGCATTAAACACATTCACCACAGCAGGATACACGAACACACAACTACAAATGCTGCTGGGTGGAATTATAGTCGTGTAGTCAGCTACTGAATTATTTTGAGGACGACAGCTACAATTGAAAAATTATAAACTTAATTTAAGATTATAAATATATAAATACTTATTTATAATACATTTTAAAACGTAAAAACAAATAAATTTATTATAAAACATTAAAAATATTTTAATTTTGTTGTTTTTGGAACTAAAAAACAATATAATTTTAACATATAATACATATAAATTTCTTTTAAAATACAAAAAAAAATAAAATAAAAAATAAAATAAGTTTCAGAACACGTTGGGTACGTGCGTAAATGCATAAAAACTATACTAACTATAGTGACAGTTTTCTTATAAACGACAAGAAAAAGCATCGCAAAATAAAAATTAAACGACTTCTTTTTTGTCAAAAATTATTTCTTCAGATAATTAACTGAAGCAATAATTGCCAAAATTTGCTGCAGAGCTGCGGCATCACTGCATAAAAAACTTTTCACATATGAGAGTGATGCCAAGGTTCTTACAAGTTATGCTTTACGAACATTAAACTATACTTCTGCGCAAGTGATACCCAACAACTGCATTTACGAACGTACACTTTTTAAAAATTCCGATTTATTAGCCCGTTAAGAGCCAATTTCAAAAATATATAATCCCCCGTATTCATAAACGATTATTAAATTTGACAAACGTTTATTAAGGTTAATTTTCATAGTTAATTTGTTCCTTAAGCCTTTATTAAACTTAAAAAATTTTTATGAATACAAGCAAATATGTTTAGGGAAGAACACTTCAAGCTTTAATATACATACCATATTTTTAGTTACTCCATCCTATAAAACTTTAAATTTATTAAGCTTTTTATTTATAAATTTTAAAGGTCGAATTAAACACAATATAATATTTATTTCTCAATTTATTTATAATTTTGAGTAAAAATATATATGTATGTGGTAATAATTTATGTACTTGTTACATATTTAATTATTGTAATATGTGCATAATTAATAAGTGTTCCGCAAGGCCGAAAACCCGCAATACAAAAAAACTTTATTAAGCAAATATCTAAAGGTTAAATAATTATTGCTATTTTGCAACTTTTACGATCTACAGTTAACTCCTAAACTAGGAGCGTTGGCGCGAAAAACATCTTCCTATAGAACTTCTTTCAAGGATACTAAAAACTTATATAAATATCAATTTGGTGTTAAGCCGGGTTAATATTCTTGTTTCAAGCCGATTCTTTTCTGTTAACATAAAAAAAAGAAAAATTTTTTTAAGCACTTATTTTTTAAATATTTTTTAATATTAGCAACACTTTTTCTATTTTGTAGTGGAGAAAAATAGAAATTAGTTTAATTTGACTACAACGACAAAATAAGCACAGACAACAACCTGCAGCCATGTATCCGTGTCGTCGTGAAAATAATCATTTTCATAAACACACATGTATTCTATTTTTGACATATTGAAGTCGGTAGCCTGCTGTCTCGAATGTGTTTATAGCATAACAAGAGAAAAAAAAATAAAAAACTTTGTTTACATTTTGTATAGTTTGCTCTTTCTTACATTTACTGTTTCTCTCTATCAATTCTATATCAATTAATGAATAAAAAATGTAGTGTCATAAGGGCTTTAGTAAGGTAGTTCTTTTGCATTTTATATTTTTTCTACACTCGAAATTTTTTTACATTAAAAAAATATTCAACCAAGTAAAAAAGTTTGTATAAAATTTTATCTTTATTTATAAAATTGTAACGCTACTGACTGATGCATCTTCGCACAGCCTAAACGCCTGAAGCTAACAACTTCAAATTTGGACCGGAGGTGGTTCTCTCCCCAAATCGGTCCACTAAGACGGGATTTTTGGAAATTCGAATGGGGTAAAAACAGGTAAATTCGATAACCTTATATCTCCAAAACTAAAAGAGATACAAAAAACTGTAATACTTATCGTTGTTCTTCAGAAAAATAAGCGCACAGGTGTCTGGTACTTTTTTGAAATTCGGCTCTTTTAGGGAGAAAATGGGTAAACCCTGAATTTTGGTACTTTTTTGTCACCCCATCTATCTTTTGAACCAATAAACCTAGAAATAAAATTTATACCACATTCGAAACTTATCAAAAAAAATATGAATATAAATTTGGTATTTTTTCGAATTTCGAACGTTTAAAGGGTGAAAATCGTAACTGTTTTTTGTACTTTTTTTTAAAATCATTTTTCTCCATTCATTGGCATATTCGTACTAAATTATAGGCCCCCACTACAATACTGCAATTTTTTATACTTTGATAGGGGGAAAAAATAGTACCAAAATGGGAAATACGGAAAACTTAATATCTTTCTTCAGCTTTTTGGTTCTACAACTGGTATTTTTTGATTATCGTTAATATTGGACCTTAATACATAAAATTAACATTCGATGTCCTGAGTGGATACGAATCTATGAGAGAACTTTTTGGTACTTTTTTGTTCTTTAACTGGTGCTTTTTGAATTTCCGTAAGTACTGGACCTAGAAACATAAAATATAAGATGCAATGTCCTGAGTGAATAAGAATCTATAAGAGGAAAGTTTTTGGTTATTTTTTGTATATTAACTGGTACTTTTTGAATTTCCGGAACAAGTTAAAACCTAGAAAAAAAAACTTTGGCATACAGATATGTCCACGAACGAAGTAGCGGGTTAAATTCTAGTATTTAATATTTTTATAAGGAACATAGATAAAAAAAATTTTTCTATAATTTAATCAAAAAGATTAAAAATACAACAAAAAAAAATTACACTCAAAAAATTGTCTTCAGTATTTATAAAATAACTTTTTCTTGTTTCGATAAACAATTTTTATTTTATAATCAAATAAAAACAAAAAAAAGTGTTTTCACTCAAACAATATTTCAGTAATGTTTTTGCAAATATAGAATACTAAGAAAACTTTACTTATTAGTTACATGCTAATTTTTTAAGTCTTTTTTGCTCTCCATTTTACTTTGGCACGACTTTCTATAGTTACTTCCAGAACATCATCTCTATTCTTTTCTGTGACACTTCGGGACACATGAGTTAACAAAAAAAAACGTTATTTTATAAATACTGAAAACAATTTTTTGAGTGTTATAATTTTTTTTATTGTATTTTCAATCTTTTTATGAAATTATGAAAGAAAATGTTTTTATCTATGTTCCTTATAAAAATATTTAATATAAAATTAAATACAAACTTTTTTACTTGGGTCAATGTTTTTTTAATGTAAAAAAATTTTGAGTTTTGAAAATATATAAAGTGCAAAAGAACAACCTTACTAAATAATTTTATTCAGAAAACTCGATTTCTTTTTGGAAAAAGCTATTTTTTTGGCAAAGGCGGGCATATAAATGTTCAAGTCGAGAGGCGCGGATTAGGATTTTATTTTAGACCCATGGTTTCTTCGGAAAATTTTCTTAGAATCTTATGTAGATTACGTTTTTGCTATACGATTTAAAAAAAAAATCGACCCGCCCTAATATGAATACAGTTCCTTTATTTTGAAAGATGTTTCTGCATCATAGTTTATGGCGATTTTCAACATTTGTAAAAGTTGTGATTTAAATTAAAGGCGTTTTAATTGTTATTTATTTATTTTACATTTATAATTTTTTATAATAAAATAACAATTATTCTTTTAAAAGAATAACGGCCAAAACAAATTTTATGGCCAAACAAGTTGAAAAATGGCTAAAAAAAATGGCTAATGGCAAAACACATTTTTTTATGGCTTAACAGGGTGAAAATGGCTAAATCTAAATTGGCAACACTGCTCCCCAGTAAAAACTGCTCTTACTTTTTCCAAATTAATAACTTTTTAGTAGCTTTCTTTGTTACTTCAAGCTTTGCATAGCAGCCATTTCATAACAACTTATTATAAGTTATAGTATTAGTCATTATTAGGGCAACCAAAAATAAGCACTAAAAAAACAGTTTTAAGCTCTTAAAAAAAGCGTTTAAAAACATGAAAATAAGCTGTTAAAATAAAAAAAAAGCAATTAAAATCTATGGTTTATTTTCCACTTTATTCGTTGAATGCGTTGTTACAGTAAATTATAAATTGATGCGATAAATTTTCGAAAAGAAACCCCTGTCTATTTGAAGTCAGCACGCTTTTGTACATAGAAAAAGTTCTTTCTACGTCTACAGATGTTAAGGGAGCATATTTAAAATTGAGTATTTGCTCTGAGGTATATTTTATACGATTGAACTCGCAATGCCGCTTGCCTCCCAGTATATCCACAATATCTTTTAGTACCGAAAATCCTTCATTTTTTAATAAAACAGATTCAAATTTTTTATTCACTTTGTCGCCTATATCCCCTGGAACACCGGAAATTTTTCTTACGGTGTCCATAACTATATTCACTTGGGAAACCAATGAAAGATTTTTTGTTTCCAATTTGGTTACTACTTCGTGTAAAAACCAAAAATTTACAGAAACGAACAATATTTGGTTGCGCAAATTATTTTCATTCATTAAAGCCTGGCATATATGCACTGCTGAAGAATCTGTAGAGTTTAAATTTGAAAAAATTTCTACGAAATTATCAAAATATTTGGCATAATAATTTACAGCCATTATCCACGTCCCCCATCGAGTTATCACTGGTTGTGGAGGTAGTGGTATATCTGGTGCTGTTTCTCGTAAGATTTGAACCCTTGCAGGAGATTTAAGGAACGTTTTTTTAGCATTTAAAATAAATAAGTCTACATTTGAGTAGTATTCTCTTATATGTTCACAAACTCTGTGAACTCCATGTGCAAGACAGGTTACGTGAGTTATATGTGGATAAAATACAGCAATGGCCTTTGCAGCTTTCACCATATATGGTGCGGCATCACTTACAAAAAGAAAAATTTTCTGTTTATCTAGGTCAAATTCTTTCATTGAATCATCAAACAAACGTGCAATAGTGGAATGATTGACTTTTTCTAATACAGCTGTTTTTATTAAAAATCTTTTTTCTGAAATATTTTCATCCACATGCAGTATACCCACAACAACGTTTGCCACAAATCTGTTCGACGCATCGGTGGTCTCGTCTATAGAGACCCAAATAAAATGTTTTTGTATTTCTTCCTTTATTTTGTTAACTGTAGATTCATAAACTATTTTAGTATATTTGTTTCGAAGAGACGATTCAGATGGAATATGGAATGATGTATAGTTTTGAAGATAATGTTGTACTTTTAAATGTCGAATTTTGTATAATGGTATATCTGCTGATATTAAGGCTTCACAGAGATCAATGCAAAATTTATCGGCGGCCGATGAACTTGTAGAACTTTGTAGAAAAGTTTGTTGTAAATTTTTTTTTGATTCTCTTTCTTTTAGATCTTTGTGCTTTTTTGAATCCAGGTGTTGTTTTATGTTGTAATTTTTATCAACAGATAAAGGTTTTGAGCACACGTTACACACTAAAGCTGATCCATCAGTTTTTAAATCTGGATACTGTTTGACTAGCTTGCTCAAGTAAACCGATTTGCTTTCCTTGACTTTAGGCATTTTCTAAATAATAAAACAATAAACCAATTTTAACAAAGGTTTTAATAAATTAAAAAAAATTTATACTTACATCCAAAACGCAGAGGCTATGAAGGTAATTTTATCTGTTTTTAAACTAAGACAACTTTAAAAAGTTTTAAAAATGTTATGCTTTCAACAATTCAATGAAATTTTTAAAATGTAAATTTGTTGACAGTAAAAACTTGGCTACTTTGATTTAAACGTTTTTTTTTTCAACCAGAGTTGTAGCAGCACAAAAAGTAAGGCGATTTCATGAAATAAAATAAATGAAACAAATAAAAAAAGTTGCCACATCAAAAAAAAAAAAACATAACGATTTTTGCAAATATTTATTAAATAATTTTTTTTTTCGTATGAAAAAAATGAAAAATTATCTTAAAATGACAAAATAAGTAAAAAAAGCCGATATCGCAAAAATAACTAAAAAAAAGCCGATATTGCCAAAATAAGCAAAAAAAAGCCCTAACATATATAGCTCATTTTCTTTGTTTTTTTATGATCGGAATTTCTGTTCAATCAAAATCTTTCTATCTTGTAAACAAAAAAAAAAGCAATTGCTTATTTTTGGTTGCCCTAGTCATTATCATAATGAATAAAATAGTCACTTACAACGTAATGATTTACAGAAGTGATTAAAAAAAACATTTTTTTTTATTAATTTTCTCTTTTTTACAATGCAAATTGTTTGACATTTTGGTAAGTATTTTGCTCCTTTTAAGCGCTTTGGTAACTAGCTACCCTTTGAATGATTAAGGTGTTGTATCGGGTGATTTTTTAGCTATTATCTTTTTGGCAAGACTGGTTTAAACAGCTGACGCACGTTTCGTGTTTTGTTTCACTGTCAAACATCTTCAGTTTGGTCTATAATTTAACCATGAATCGTCTTACAAACGAACAACGCTTGCAAATTATTGAATTTTATTATCAAAATGCGTGCTCTGTTAAGAAATTCCATCGCGCGCTTCTTCCATTTTATGGTCAGTTTAATCGACCCACTGAAGCGGCTATTCGGGCTATTGTGACTAAATTTCGCACCAAATTTACATTGTTGGACATTAAACCACCAACACGCTTACGTAGAGTGCGAAGTGAAGACCATCAATTATTGATTCGTCGCCATTCGCAGCAATTGGGCCTCTGTTACTCAACAACGTGGAAAATTTTGCGGAAGGATTTAGGAGTGAAGCTTTTCAAAATACAGCTGGTGCAAGAATTGAAGCCGAACGACCTACCGCAACGTAGAATTTTTGGTGAATGGGCTCTTGGAAAGTCGGCCGAAGATCCACTTTTTTATCGAAAAATTGTGTTCAGCGCCGAAGCTTATTTTTGGCTCAATGCGTACGTTAATCAGCAGGATTGTCGATTTTGGAGTGAAGATCATCCAGAAGCATTGCAAGAGCTACCAATGCATCCAGAAAAAGTCACAGTTTGGTGCGGTTTATGGGCTGGTGGCATCATTGGTCCGTACTTCTTCAAGAATGATGCGAATCGTAACGTAACTAAGTGAGCGCTACCGTCAGATGATATTTAACTTTTATTTGCCCAAAATCCAAGAGCTTGACTTGCATGACATGCGGTTTAAACAAGACGGTGCCACATGCCACACAGCACGCTTAACAATGGACTTATTGAGAGGCGAGTTCGGTAAACATTTTATTTCACGTTCGGGACCGGTCAATTGGCCGCCTAGATCGTGCGATTTTACGCCTTTAGACCATTTTTTGTGGGGCTATGTTAAAGCTCATGTCTATACACACATGCCCGCTTCAATTGACGCATTGGAAGACAACATTGAAGCATTTATGCTCTTTTTTAGGGTACGAAACAAAGAATTTGTGACAAGGGAATGTAAGATGAAAGCTAGGGATGTGTTCTTGGACTTGCTCTCTATTTAATATAAGACTCCGATTTTCCCATATGCGGCAAATCGACCATTTGCACATTAGCGCATGATACAGTTATTCTAAGTTCGCGTGTGAAATCGCTAGTGACCGACTATTTGTCTAACTTGGTTAATTTTTTAACCAAGGCGAATTTCAGGAAACGAGTTAAAAAGTAAACACGTTACGTTTATATTCAGAAGAGGAATTTGCCAACCTTACACACTAAATAATGTTATAATGCCCCAGCGAGATTTTGCTACATAGCTTGGTATATATTTGGATAGACGGCTGCCGTGGCGTTTCAGGATAAAAACGCCAAACAGTAGTACGTTGGTACCTCACAAGGTGAACTGATATTTGCTCTTCATGGTAAATACCATCTAAACGTATAAAAATATTAGAAAAACATAAATTCGTTTGGGTGGTCCACATATCAGTTCACAACTGTTTTCCTACTGGACCGACTTTCTTTGATGGTTTTAAATTTCAAACTTTTCTTAATTGCTAAATTCCCATTTCATACTATTAATAAACTTAAATTTATTGTTGATGGGATAAGCTATTCCTATGCGCATTTCACTGGTTGCTTAGGCCAGATCGTCAGGAAACTTCATCCAAAGATTTTAGAAAAACTAAAGATATTATACAAATAAAACTGTTAAGCGAATAAGAATTATAAGCCCCAGTTTTACTAGTAACAATATCAAAGCTTAAACAAAAACAACAACAATAAACAGTGAGCTTATCTTTTCTTACAGTCCCGACTACAATTGGTTGATTTTTTGTCAACTCTAAATGTAGTTGTAAGTGGGTAAAGAAAAAACAAAAATAAAAACAGATAACTTAATTTTTTTTTGCCAGTTCAGTTTTATTTACACTGCCACCTGCATATTAGTTATCAAAGATAATAATTTTACTTTAAAAACATTTTCTGGGACTTTCTTCAATCATTTTCGCTTTAGTTTGAAATTTTTATACAGTTCCATTTTGCCTTTTCGCATTCGTATTTTGTACCGGACGAACCGTTAAAATGCAAGAGGAAGGCCCTCTAACAAGAAAATAATGCTTTCCTTTAGAACGCAGTCGGAACCAGTGTTTCTGAAAAGGGGGTGCGCGCTTAAGGAAGGTATTCCTGAAGGTAGAATACGCTCTGGTCGTCATATTTCACCATACATACATATATTTCCAAAAACTTCTACTAAACGTTTCAGTAATTTCTTGAATTATGTTATAATTTATTAATTAAAAGGAAGTAAAACTATGTTAAATATTAATTTTTGCTTTAGTAATTATAAAATCAACAAGAGCACAAACACAAAAATTTTAAAACAAATCTACTTGAAACACTTCCTTTGACCATAAATCGAAATTAAAACGTCTTTTATTACGCTGTCAAGTTGTTTGTATGAGTATGACAAGTGCAATTGTAACTCACAACTTTAATGTGTGAATGTTTTTGTCCATTTTCATAACCTTATTAACCAATTCCATTAACCACATCGACATTCCGCATGCCATAATAGAAACTATTATTCAAAGAGAAATTGTATCACTTTGCGTTTGTCAAATAAAAATACTGCACAATGGAACGAAATACTGCTCGAAGCAACAACAGTGTTAATAAATTAAAAGGTCCACAACTAGTTTTGAAGAGGATTTTCAAAGTTTGACATTTGATTTTATTAATATTCATCGAAGACCCCATAAAGTAAATTATCCGTATTCATAAACGATTATTAAATTTAACAAACGTATATTTAAGAACATTTCCATAGTAAATTTGTTCTTTTAACCTTTATTAAATTTAAAAAAATTTTGTGAATACAGGCATATATCTGTGGCATTTTGACCAAGTCGAAACATTAAAGAAAAAACTCGGTGGAACAATAATTTTTATCCAATAATAAAAAAAAACCAAAATTAAAGAAACATTTTGTTGATAATAAAAAATTTTAAAAACGTAAACAAAAATGTTTTTTGAATGAAAATTCGTATGATTAACAACTTTTTTTCAACTTTTTAAATTTGGCTTAAGATGTTTTGTCAAAATGCCCCAGATATATTCTGGGTTCATGAGTAATTCTAAGTCGATTTAGCCAGGCCCGTCTGTTGAAATCATGCGCATTTTTTAACGATTCAATACAAAATAACAGTTCTGGTGCGAAACATTTCTTAGTAAACCTACCTTGAAATCCAGCACAATTTCTTAAGTATCAAAAGAGTTATGAACCCAAATCTGGAATAATCATCCTAAAAATAGATTTTTTTTGTTACAAAAACTAACAAAAATTTATGGCGGAGTGCAGGGATTTTTATTTAACTTTTCACAAACTCATTTTGTATGACTAAATTTTCAGAAATGGCGGTATATAATTTACAATAAGTCCCATATGAAGCCATTTCTCAGAAAACATTTAAACCGTAACGAATTATAATAACTAGTGTTCGCCTAATGGTCGAAATTCGACCATAAGTGTTTATGTTAATATGAAAAAAACAGAGCACATCTAAGCATATATTAATTTACATGTTTCCATCATTTATTTTTTCGGTCTTATTGGATCGACTTGGCAAGGGACCAACCTCTGGGTCATATTTTATCTTCTACGTGAGTTAATTTAATTTTGTAATTTTAATATAAAATATCCGAAAATATCAATTGAAAAACAAAAAAGGTTAAAAAAGTCTCCTTTATGGATTGTGATCCACTCGAGACATTGCATTTAACCTTCCTATACCCGCGCTAATTTTTGTAACACATATACCCGCGCACGGTCTCACAGACCGAGAGTTTGAACTAGATGAAAAACTAGTTTTTTTGAAACAAAACTAATAACAAAAGATTCTATTAAATAATCTCTATGATATAATTGGGTTATTCACAAGGTGTGATATCATGTTATATTGTCATAATGTTCTAACACTTTACAATGGTTAAAAAATATTGTTGTTGCTTTGTTAACAAAAAGTGTCTTAAATTAATAGAACTTTGCTTGATTGTTTATGGTGCTATCGTAATTAATCAGAAGAGTCCTGTGCTGAGCGGAACTGCATTAGTTTTTGTAGCCGTCGCCGTTGATGGTATAGTTTTATCCGGCTAATATCCGAATTAAACCTGCGGCTACCAGTTTTTGCCACAAAACACTTGCAGCGTCAAATTAAATCTGCTTAGGACTCTGATGTTTGGTAAACAAACAAAATAAAATTTATTTGTGATTTGCGTCTAAAAAATGGAAAATAATCAGATAAGATCTAATTTAATTTTTTAATTTATGGATTTGAATTAAACAATATTTTGATGTTAGGTAAGTATGTATTTATTTTTTATATTTGTTTTAAATCAGCTGATTTAAATTCAAAATAGCACACTTAATTATGAGGGGTTGTTCACAACAGTCGTATTTTTACATGTTATTATTTTAAGACTTATGACTTTATGACACCTTGTGAATCCCCCAAATAAAAAAATAAAACCACGCATTCAATTTGTATTTTTTTATTTTATTGATTTTGAGTCCTTAACAAATAAGCCATCAAAACCGATAGTTTTTTCTTAGATACTACAAAAACAAGACAAAAACATATTTTTTTCTTCAAATAAATAAAAATAACTTATATCAACTTAAAAGGACTTTTTGCACAATACATAAATCATAGGTTGACTTAGTTTTCAGCCTTAAATAAAAATTAGGGCATATTGCACTGCATGTTCCAAACAAAAATACTGCTTGCATGCAGCACACGAGTACCCGCGTCGGTCTCGCAGGCCAATTGTTATGAAATACACCAACACGCTTGTCTGGTGCAAATACCAAACCAACACTAAAACGGAGCTTGTAAAAAAAGCGGAAGCTAACAGAAAATTCAACTTTGTAGAGTTTCTGGGAAAATAGATATTTACGTAAAATCGTTTTGTCGGTCTCACAGACCAACGCGCGGGTATAGGAAGGTTAATTTTATGTTTTTATGTCTAGTATTAATCAGAGTACCAGATGTAGAACGAAAAAGTACCAAGAAGCTCCCCCTGACATATTCTTATTTACTCAGGGCCATGTATGTTAAATTTTATCTTTATGGGTCGAATATTAACAAAAATTTCAAAAAGTACCAGATGAAAAGCAGAAAGTACCAACATTTTTTATCTTATAGATTCTCATTCACTCAGAACCGTGCACCTTTAATATTATGTTTTTAAGTTCAAATAATAGAAAATGAAAAAAATATCACATACTGCACGGAAAATTAAAAGAAATAAATTTAATTTCCCGTATTTCCTCTTTTTGATACTTTTTTCTCTCCATAGAGGTTCGGTTGACAAACAAAGGAAGACGTCGTTCTCAACTGTTTTGCCTGTGCCAATTTATACATAAGATTTAAATAGACAAAATATTAAAAAACCAGTTTCTGAAAAATGTCGAATAATCGACCACTCTATTTAATATGTGTTAGTAGCAAATTTGAATGCATACAACTCTGAAAATATTAAACAGATTTTTATAATCTTAAAATTTAATATATTGTGTGCACTTCTGTAAGTAAATACCTTTCAGATGGTGTACTTTTTGTTTAAGTCGGTTGACATACGGAGGAAGTAAGTGTTCTTAACTGTTTTGCCTTTGCCGATTTACATATAGATGTATTAAAAATAAGTCTATCAAACATAGAAAGTATTCTCGCCAATTTTTTTTTTTTTTTAATTAAACCATTTATCAAAATTAAAATCAATTCGAGTCGGAAAAAGCCCAAGCAATTGTAGTAATGAATGTAAGAAAAGAAAAACTCACTGTTTTTTGTTGGTGTTTCGTCTTAGCTTTGATATCGTTGCAAAGAAGACTTGAGTATTTGTAATTCTCATTTGCTTTACAGTTTGATTTGAATAGTATCTTTAGCTTTTTCAAAGTCTTTGGAAAAAGGTTTCCTGATAATGTGGCCTAAACAACCAGTTAAATGCGTATATGAACTAGCTTATCCTCCAAAAATATTTTTTCAGTGTATTTATCAAGAAAAGAAAATCCCTTTAATTAAAAATTATGTATTCCCAAACATTACTTTGTTTACGTGACAAAATTTCAACAAAGTCGTGACCAAATGAATCTGACAGCTAACCTTTATGTAAAATTTCCCGCTGAATCCGAATTTTGACAATTCTAACGTCAAAAGTAGAACAGTTTTTGAGATATTCCACAATAACCGCTATTTGTGTTTTAAAAAAAGATGATGTGACTGAAATGCAAATATCTTAAAAAATTTTTAACCATGGATTGCTTGTAAAGATTGGTCAAGAAATTACAGAGTTACAGGGGACAAAAGTTCAAGCTTCATTGAAAATTTTATGATGTTGTTAAATTTTGCTCTTTTCAAGTTATTTTTTTTTAAACCAATGATTTAAAAAACCTAATGTTTTATTGCATGCGGCATTAGATTATTTTAATATGAAAATTTTGCGCCCAACAAGACATAGATTGGTGCAAAAATTACAAAGGTACAGAAGACTTACTAAATTAACCCACATAGAAATTCAAAACTTTCAAGCAATTTTCAATATTTATTGTTATTAAAAATTTGTTGTGGTTTAATTCAATTAATCTTCTGTAACTTTGTCATTTTTGCACCGATCTCGATCCTATTTGGCACAAAATGTTCGTATTGAAATAGGCTAAAATTTTATTTTTTGGATATTTTCATATCAGTCACATCATCTTTTTTAAAAACACAAATAACGGTTATTTTGGATATCTCAAAAACTGTTGTACTTTTGACAATTCTGAAACTGTGCCTTTAACTCATGTCGAAAACTATCCATCGAGATTACGTCGTTACTTTATAAATGTCATAACATTGCACTCGAAGCTGATGGGACATTGCAGATGTTCGGAAAGCCAGTCACACATTTCGTTGACGGCGACCAAAATTTACTAAAATTGAAAATTTTTCAACGACGACCGCCGGCTATACTAAATAACGTAAAGTGCGACTTTAATGATTGTGGTTTGCAAACGAGCTTTGAAAGCATTCGTATATTTTATAAAAATGTTAAAAGCAAAATAATTAAACAATAAAAAAAATGGGCCAGGAACAAAATATTATTATCATTATTTAAAAACTCATAATTTTAAATTAAAAACAAAAAGAAATGTTCCAGCATATATTTTTAATAGACAGCTAATTTTTTATTAGTTGTATTTGAAAATAAGACCAACATGTATAAATTCGCGTTGGTATACATTTTATCGATTCTATATTAAGCTCACTCCCGAAATATTCCTACTTTCGGTGAAGGGTATTAAAGATTTGGCACAGCCCAATATATCACTCTTAGGACCGTTTTCACAACTTACCGATAGCTTAAAGTAGACTTTAACCGGCATTGAAAAAAGTGTTCGATTATTAAAACTTTACTTTAACCTAAAGTAAGTGATAAAGTATATTAAGGTTCATCCTACCTGGTAAGTTGAAGTAAAGTTGTAATAATGGAACACTTTTTATACGGCCGATAAAATCCTACCTTTAGCTATCGGTAAGTTGTGAAAACGGGCCTTAGAGGTGGTTTTTAAATTGTATACATATACAATTTTTAGAATTTTGTGATTATAGTGATCGTGATTAAAAAAAAAACACTCACGCTCGCAACTAAAATGTCAGCCATTATTTGTTATATGAATTACGTTTTTAGTATTTTTGAATTTTTTTGTAATTTGAACCCACTGTGCTTTTACGAACTTTAATACAGATCACTTTATAGGTGCTTTTAATGTAATTCAATGTTCAGCTTTGTTGCACCAGAGCGTTTATTCTATTTAAGGAAAAACCAATAACAATCAACAACTACATTATGTGGCATTTTCAACCAGACAATGTTATCGAATCAGAGAGACTCTTTGTTTTCCTATTTACACTCCTATCGTCATCGATTTAACGCAATCTGTTGTTGACTTTTACACACGTACATATATAAATATTACTTAAAATCAGCATCATCATCTTTTTCTTCATCTAGATGATTACTTTAATGTCTTTTTTATTGACTGACTAACTTTTTTTTAAGTTAAAAGACTTGCAATTGTTATTGTTGCTTATGGTTAAATATTGCAACTTCTTTTTGCTGTTTTTATTGATTTGTAGAAATTACTTTAATATCATCATCTTCAATGGCATCGCATCACTGATGTTGTTTTCTTCTTAATGTTTTGTCATTTTCAGACACTTTTTAAATTAAATAATTTCTGTTGTCGTTTGGTTTAGTTTTTTAAGTCAACTTTTTATTGTCGTATTTGTTCGTTTGCCATTTCTTTAACTTCTTTTTTAACCAGTTTTTGTTGTTAATTTTATTACATAAATATTCACTGGCTTTGTACTAATTATAAAATTACATATTTTAACCCAATTCATTTTAAACCAATAAAAAAAAGTTATTGAAAAAATTTTATATATGTATATACCGGTACAGGTAGACAAAGGTGGGGAAGGTATTACGCGTTTTTTTCGGATGATATATGAAATGATATAACTCATCTGCCAAATGACCTCCTATACTTTATTTGCTATGGTGCTGAGTTTCGTTGATGGAACGTTTACTTCCTTTCCGTTATGTACAGGTGGTTGCCTTATTGAAATAAACATTCGAATAACTCCAGAAAAGAAACGGACGACGAATTCAGCTTATGGCTAACCAAGGCCAATTTGTAGAGGACGAGGGCTTATTTATGACCAATTAACTAAATTTTGCCTTTTGAACAAATTCAGTCTCAATCTCTTTCTTATTTTTTTTTTCTTCAAAGTAAACGATTCAGATACAATCCACCCCATCGGCCTCTGAGTGAATGTGAAAATGCGCAAGTGTTATTATAACCCTTTCTGAACCTCATCTAACCTATTTGAATTGTTTAAATTTTGCTATTTGGCATGTGGCTTGTTTAAATCACATATTGCTGCATTCAGTTTTAGCAGAAAAACTTTGTTATCAAGTCGTGATAACAAATAAAAGTAACAGCATGACCATCCCCATTTTGGGATCTTAGAGCCAAGCCAAGCGCGTTGACAAAGTGAAATAATTTAAAAGTGGTTTTAGTTTGGCTGCAGGTCCATTCGTGATGTTTTTGATTTTTATATTTTTATTTTGTTCCCAATATTTTGGTTACCATCTTCAGGGGTCTGAATTAATAAATACCATAATATTTATTATTAATATTAAACAAAAAACAAATCATAATAAACATGTAAACAATTAAAAAAATATAATAAAATCAAAACTTCACAATAACACTTGTGCCACTTCTTATTAGATTTTCTAACTAATGTGTGGTTAATAGAACACGAGCGCCGTACTCGTCCGTTTAACTTACATTTAAAACAAAAACAAAATTTCGACACAGAAAAAATTTAGAAATTTCGACACAGATAAAATTTCGAAATTTGTTTTTGTATTAAATGTAAGTTGAACGGACGAGTACGGCGCTCGTGTTTTATAAACTATACATAAATCTAGTTTATCGATCGTCTGTTTTGTATTTGTGTGCAAAATTTTCTGTGTCTTGTCGGTAATTGAGACGAAGTTGTGGATTACACAGAAAAAATTCTCCAAAATTGTTCACTAATTAAAGCAATAATCAAAAATATAATCCGTTTAATTAAAAATTTAATCAAGTGAATTAAACGTTTAATCAAGTAAATTAAACGTTTAATTAATACTATTAACTGGTTTAATTGATACTATTTATTTGTTTACTGGTGCAAATTTAATAAATTTTGTAATTAATATCACAAATTTTTTAATTGAAATCAATTTTTATTTTTTTCTGTGTAACATCAATAATATGAAGCATCTCTAATTTATATCTCCTTGAATGTATTCTCTCTTCATGTAATATTTTTACTCCTTGAAAATGTGGTTTGTGATTTTTCACAGTAAATACCATATACTTAAACGTATAAAAATATCAGAAAACATATTTTTTTGGGTGTGATCCACATATTTATCAGGTTATAACTGTTTTCCTACTGGACTGACATTGACTGTTTTGAACAGCATTTAAAGCTTAAAAAAAAAGAGCACAGCGAATTAGGAATTTGTATATGTGCTCTGCTTAAGAAGGCAGCAAAGCAACCACTTTAAAAAGAATTGCTGCTGTTGTTAGTAATTTCTCATTGATTTTGCTCAAATTCAGCAAGTAATAACTTCTTTGCTGTTGCCTGCTGTCAAAGAAAAAAAAAAAGAAATTAATATTGATGATTAATTTTCTAATACATACCCTCTTCAGACCATGGGTACACATATGTGTACCTTAACTTATTGCAAGTTTTAAAGACTAGCGACATCGTGTGACCAATAGAAACAGTTTTATAGCTTGTTTTAAGCTACTGCGCTTCAAAAAATATAAAAAAATGGCAGGGCTTAGAAGTTTTAGCCATTATTTTTACATTTGAATTTAACAGTTTGAAAAAACCACACTGCTTGGACATTTTTCCTCAATAACTAATCGTTAAGACCTGAAGTAATCATATGTGCACCTCTTTTTCTACCACTTTAAATAAAAAAAAAATAAAAACCGAAATTTAAATTACACCTCATAAGATAAAAAAAATTGTTAATAAGCCCTTTACTCATTCGGTTCAGTTCAAATTTTAAGAAATTAAGGATTTACGTTGAAATAATTCATATTTTAAAACCTGAGGTACACATACATATGTGCACCAGTAATTTCTAAGAATTTAAATAAAAAAATTAAAAAAAAAATATACAGTTGTCTTATTTGCTCCCCAAAAGGAATAAAAAATATATAAGAAATGTAAAAATTCAGTTGGTTAATGTTCGGGTCTTAAGAGGATACAGGCATGTTCTGATACCTGTTTCTTTTTGTTTAATTACACTACGTGACAAAATTTCAACAAAGTCGTGACCAAATGAATCTGACAGCTAATGTAAAATTTTCCGCTGAATCCGAATATGAACTCAGAATTGTCAAAAGTAGAACAGTTTTTCAGATATTCCAAAATAACCGTTATTTGTGTTTTTAAAAAAGATGATGCGACTGAAATGCAAATATCTTAAAAAATTTTAAACGAATTATGTATTTCTTTCTTTTAAGTAAAAGGTTATAAAATTTCTCAAATTTGCTTGTGAAGATTGGTCAAGAAATGACAGAGTTACAGGAGACAAAAGTTCAAGCTTCATTGAAAATTTTATGATTTTGTTAAATTTTGCTCTTTTCAAGTTATTTTTTTTAAACCAATCATTTAAAAATCCTAATGTTTTATTGCATGCGACGTTAGATTATTTTAATATGAACATTTTGCGCCTAACAAGACATAGATTAGTACAAAAATGACAAAGCTACAGAAGATTTAGTAAATTAACCCACATAGAAATTCAAAACTTTCAAGCAACTTTTAATATTTATTGTTACTAAAAATTTAGCTTTGTATATATATTTGTTGTGGTTTAATTCAATTAATCTTCTGTAACTTTGTCATTTTTGCACCGATCTGGATCCTATTGGGCACAAATTGTTCGTATTGAAATAGGCTAAAATTTTATTTTTTGGATATTTGCATGTCAGTCACATCATCTTTTTTAAAAACACAAATAACGGTTATTTTGGAACATCTCAAAAACTGTTCTACTTTTGACAATTCTGACTTCATATTCGGATTCAGCGGAAAATTTTACATAAGGATTACGTTTCAAATGCATTTGGTCAAAAAATTGTCACGTAGTGTTATCAGAAGAAAAATGTCATTAAATCCCCCAGCATTTGTGTCTAAAACTTCGCCTTCAATTTAAAAACGAAGAGTTAAAAAATTGTAAAAAAAATTTGTGATAAATGCCCAAAATAATCTAAATTTAAAAAGGAACTGAACTTTTTTTTGGCGCTTTCTCTATTTCACTGCTTTTGAAGTGTCAGTTAAATACATACATAATTTAACAAAAAAGTCCATAAAATGTTATAAATTCCCAATTCCAAATAAAAACAAGGGTGTCGCTCTTATAGGTGTCTATTTTTTGGTATTATTAAATTTCGTAATTATTATTTACTGTAAAAAAGCCAAAACAAATCATGCAGTAATAATCCAGTTATTTAAAATAAGTAGCTAAAATAAAGTAAATCTTTAAGCCTTAAAATGATAACCGAGTTAGTAAAATGAAACACAAAAGCTGAAAAACAAACCAACCATCAACTGTAAAACAGCAAAATTGATTTGGTAAGCCAACCAGCCAAAAACATTGAAGAAAGCTTCCTCAAACGTAAACATTCCAGTGCTGATAGTGATGAATTAAAAAACAGATTGATTGATTGATTTGGAATAGGGAACTTTTTTTCCAACAAACATCTATGAGTGTGTATTCGTTGCGAGTCAAAGAAGTTACATCAAATAGTCTCTTTTGCAAAACAAAAATCAGTTTGCAACAGATTTTATGGTAAACCTCGGACTTTTACAAACATACAAGATTCAAGGCACGTGGAATATAGCGATCAAGTTTGTTTTTTATTTTTGTTTTTATTTCAAATGTTTGTTTAAGTTTAAAGTGTTTTCGTAGCATTTGTTGTATTGTTAAGTTGGAGGAGTCTTCCAGCAAGAAATGCATTTTGCTTTAAGAGACTTTTGTCTCTAGTTGCAATTGTATAAAAACATAAACATTTCATTTCGTCAGCATCAGTTGCCTACGAACAGCTCTAGGCCTTCAAAAGAGATTTGAAATAAAAAATTAATCAAATTAACGTAATCTAATAAAATTACTTTAACAAAAAAAGTGCATTCAAAAACAAACAAAAAAAAAAAAAAAATCAGAAAAAAATTCATTTTAATGAAATTGTTTTAAAAAGGATCCTTTGAAATCATGCAAATATTAGTAGTGAGTGAAAGAGTTGAAATAAAAAGTGCAAAGCTAAATTAATCTAAATTTTTTTTTTTGTAATAGCTGGGCTGTTTGGCCTTGTGCAGTTTAATGAGCTGTTTAAAGGCCGAAATGGTTTATGCTGCTGTCTCGGGATTGCCAATGAGTTTTTTACCACCCCGCCCTCCCGGCAATGCTTTAACTAACATGAGACCACCGCAAATGCAAGACGGTCAATTAGTTAGACCACAACGGTCTTTGTATGGCCCACCTATTGGATGGCATGAACCCTCCGTTCATCCTCATTCAATTGGTTTAGGTCATATTAGTAAGCAAGAGTTGATAACTCTTTTAGAAGCAGCCAAAGAGGTAGCAAAGCCTGAACCAGAACCAGAGCCCGAACCAGAACCGGAGCCAGAGCCGGAGCCAGAACCTGAACCAGAGCCTGAGCCCGAGCCAGAGCCAGAACCTGAGCCAGCTGGTCCCCCAGCTGGAGTACCTCTTACGGTTTCATTGCCAGCTTTCGTACCGATACAACTTTCGGCTATGTATACAGCGCCTCCACCAGCTGCGCCACCAGCGCCGGAGCCAGCTCCTGAGCCAGAAGAGCCTGAAGAGGAAGAAGAAGAAGAAGAGGAAGAAGAAGAAGAGGAGGAGGAAGAAGAAGAGGAACCAGAGCCTGAACCCCCCGCCATTGTCAAACCATATCATCCAATTTATCATCCATGGTCTTCTCGAGCTGTTTACAGCCGAAGAGCTCTACCCTATGTGGCTCGTTCGGCTAAAAGATCTCGTGCTCGTGGTAAATCTGGCAGAACAAGATCTAAATCTAGATCCAAATCCAGGTCACGAAAATCAAAATCTAGAAAATCAAAATCCAAGTCTCGTTCAAGGAAACGGTAAGTTAAAAAAAATATTAAATAACTAAAAATCGAAATAATTTAATTTAACTACTCACACAGCACTGGTCGCAAATCTTTTAAATCTAGGTGATCTATCGAAGTTTTCGAGCAAACAAAAGAAAGTATCTAAAAATCTATAATCTTTCTTTCAGGAAAAACATACGTTATGCCAGCTCTGCGCAAAGCATTCAGGTTCTACCTCCACCACCATTTTTGGCTCGTCCTCCAGCTCCTTTAAAGTTGGTGCCTTCCGATCAATTACTGAGCAATTGGAAATAATTAAGTGATTAAATGTCATAAATCTAAGTTACAGTTTCATAAATAAATATCTTAAGGGTTTCAGATTTTTGAAATGTATTCTAATTATTTAATCGTTTTATATTTTTAAAAATAAAAAAATTATTTTTTAAATTTCTTTATTTTATTTAAATAATCATTCGTAAATTATGTTACTAATCATTCTTTATTTATTAAATAATTCAAAATAATTAATTAAAAATAAATAAAAATATTTTATTCTTAAATAAAACTTATTCAATTTTGTGTTACTCAATTTTTGTTTCATAAATATCTGGCGTTCCTTTAATGTCTATTTGCAGCTAATAGGGTTAATGAAGAAAGTCCAGCATTTGTTTTGAGTTGCAGCTTCTTAAATATTAAGAAAAATTTTGAAATTAATAATTGGGTGATCAATATTTTTGGGCCTTTTTTTAAATTTTTGGATATAATTTCCATTTTTATTCTTTGGGCAATTTTTCGTTTACGTTAGACGGGTTTTCACACATTTTTTTCGGCAATTTTGCTTTAGGTCATTTTCACTACAGCCGAGATAAGATAGTGTTTTTTAATCATCATAAAGCTCGCATACTTGGGGTAAGCTTGTGGCTCCTTGATTTTAACTACGAGCCACACTACTAAACACATGCTAACATAAAAATGTTGCCAAAGGCATTCTTTCCATCTGAATGCAGAAATAGAAATTTAAATTAACACTGCAATAAATCTATTGTCTTGTAAAAATCTCATCTATTTTAAAGTCTCTTACATATTAACAAAGATTTTCCCAAAATCCACATCAATCTCTGATTTTTTCGGTATAAGTGAACGCTCTTTAATGTCATGTGGAATGGAAAACCGATTGAATAAAAGACAGCCGATTCGGCAGATGTGGCTTTAACAATATTTCAGACAAAGTCCCTATTGAAAGACTTCTATAGCATAAACATTTCCTTCACTATCCCTGATATAACTTTAAAAAGTTTAACCCTACCCTGTGTAAGCTGGTTGAGTTTGTAACATATAAAATAAATAATTAGTATTGTGGTTATTTTGTTGAACTATTTATGGTTTTTAATCCAAATTTTAATATTTTTAATTAGGCTTAAGTTCATCAAATTTAATACTCATTAAATTATTTTTTAATGAAGAAAGGAATTTTACAACATGAAAATTAATTAAAATTGTTATTGATAATCTTTCATTCTTGACCGTGGCCGGGATTCGAACCGCGGCCGGCAGGTTACCATGACATGTTTCGATCGCAACCACTCGATCTCCTCATATGGATTTGCCGTCTTACACTCGCAGCCATCGACGACTGCTGACGTCAATAGTCAAACATCAATCCTTAAACCAAATTGTATTTTAACCTTTGGTAGATCGAAGTTTGCTTTTTTGACGACTGCTGACGTCAATAGTCAAACATCAATCCTTAAACCAAATGATTATCCATTTTGAAAAACAGAAGTAAAGAAAAAACATGTAAAATCAATTAAAATGGATAATCATTCAAAAAAGCAAATTTCGATCTACCAAAAAGTTAAAATACAATTTGGTTTAAGGATTGTTGTTTGACTATTGACGTCAGCAGTCGTCGATGGCTGCGAGTGTAAGACGGCAAATCCATCTGAGGAGATCGAGTAGTTGCGATTGAAACACGTCATGGTAAGCTGACGGCCAGAGTTCGAGCCACGGTCAAGAATGAAAGATTATCAAAAACAATTGTAGTTAATGTTCATGTTGTAAAATTCCTTTCTTCATAAAAAATAATTTAATGAAAATTAAATTCAATGAACTTAAGCCTAATTAAAAATATTAAAAATTTGGATTTAAAACCATAAATAGTTCAACAAAATAACAACAATACTAAAAACAAATTACTTTGTTTTATTTTGCCAGTTCAGTTTTATTTACACTGCCACATGCATATTAGTTATCAAAGTTTTTCTTGGGATTCAAAATATTAATTAACAAGGTTTTGTTTAAATGTGCTAAATTCCCATTTCATACTATTGATAAACTGAAATTTATTGTTGAAAGGACAAGCTATTCCTATGCGCATTTCACTGGTTGCTTAGGCCAGATCGTCAGGAAACTTCATCCAAAGATTTTAGAAAAACTAAAGATATTATACAAATAAAACTGTTAAGCGAATTAAGTAATTATTTATTTTAATGATTAATAAATATAATATATCATTCAATATGTGTCTTAAAAGAATTTTTAATGCAAAAACACTGTTTTAAATTTTGGTTCGGCAATCCGGATAATTTGATAATCCGGATTTGGGTCTGCAATCAATTATCCGGACTATCAAGCTTTTACTGTAATTATAAATGTCAAATTAGGTAAAAAATGATATCACCTAAGTACCGCTTATTCTTAGCTTTGCCTACTTGCACTTGTAATCGTTTTTAAATGCCAAAATTTCTAATTTTCATACAATTTGTACGAAACAAAGAAAAACGCTGCGATTACAACACTGGTTGGTTGGATAATTTTTTTCGTACACATTTTCTTCTAAATACAAACAAACAACATCGCTGCCTCTCAAAATAGTGCGTTCACCTAAAATGTCTCCTTAAAACATCCATTGTTTGGTTGTTATTTGAGCAGTGGCTCCATTTTGCTTAACTAAATTTTGTGGGCGGTATCGCACATCACTGATTGTAGAAACTGCACTACCATTATCGTCCCTAAAGAAAATGGTGTTTCCGATCTAAATCAAACTAAACATTTATGAGGTGCAATTATAACTAATGAACTACCCTAGAATAGGAAAATTGGTAAATTTAACAGTTGTATTTCTTCTATTAGAGATTTTCCCTAAGATCCCGTTATACTCGTAGTTGCTATTGGCATAAAATCATTTTTTTTTTGTTAGGAAATCGATTACGAAATTGCAAAATATGCAAATACAGCATTTAAAAAAGAGAACTTGCGAAATATGCAAAATAAATTTTTTAAGGGTAACATCTTAAAAACTCACCTTGATAATTACTATGTTCTTAACTTAAAATACATACATATATAATGCGAAAAAAATTCTGCTTCTTTTCAAAGTTCATTAATAAATCATCAAAATTCATATTAAGGCAATATGCCTTTACTGGTAAATTACATTAAAGGAAACATAAACCATACACTTATGGTGTTTTCTTTTCTACAAAAAAAAAAATACCACATTTTAAAAGGTGCATTTATAAAATGTCTTGCCTTACATGTAATAATGCAATTTTTTATTTGAATAGAACAAAACACAAAATTGGATCGCCCTGTTTTTAACAGCTGACAAAAAGTTTGTTCTTCAATATATAAAAAAATATGTGCGTTCGTTTACTTTTCCAGTAAAATCCAGTAGGTGAAAATTTTACAAATGTATGTGTACGCGAACGCATTTCAGTAAAATCCAGTACAAATTTGTAAAAATTTTGGGGTAAACGAACGCAGCTAATATGCACATAAATCATAAAGGATGTTCTTCAAAATATAAAAAAAAAATACACATAAACCCAAATTTGTTAATATATTAATATTAAATAAATAACACTATGGAACATTTTTTGGATTATTGTCTGGGGGGTGAGAAATTCCAAGTCAGGGTGATGGTTCTAGGTCAGTATAGTAAAACCCTCAAAGGGTTTGGCGTTCGTATGTGTCAGTTTTTTTTTATGACATTTTAAATTTTTTCCTTATCTTGATGTTTTTTTGTTTAACATTACTCGAGAACCACTTGTCCGATTTTGCTAAAACAAACTCAAAAAAATTTAGAATTACAATTTCTTTAATCCGTTCATATAACGTTTTTCTTTATAATCAACAGTTTTGCCGGTAAAAATAAATTTGTGGAGAAAAAAAAATATTTTTTTGCCTAAAAATTAAAATTTATTTTAATAAATATTGCCTATTTTTAGGCAAACAAATATTTTTTTTTCTCCACAAATTTATTTTTACCGGCAAAACTGTTGATTATAAAGAAAAACGTTATATTAATGGATTAAGGAAATTGTAATTCTAAATTTTTTTGAGTTTGTTTTAGCAAAATCGGTCAAGTGGTTCTCGAGTTATGTTAAACAAAAAAACATCAAGATAAGGAAAAAATTTAAAATGTCATAAAAAAAAACTGACACATACGAACGCCAAACCCTTTGAGGGTTTTACTATACTGACCTAGTACCATCACCCTGACTTGGAATTTCTCACCCCCCAGATTGGCTGTTGTACTGTGTAATTAAATGAACAAAATGAATGACCAAATTCCAACTTCTTTAGTTTGTTTTTCATAAAATATGTAAGCAAGAAAATACCTTTGCCAGATTGCGAATTTATTAACACCAATTTTACGATTTCTTGATTTGAAGCTTTTTTCCAAAAACAACTTTTTAACACCGAACCCATTTAAATTTTATGTCACTGACAACCTACCATTAATATTGTAATGCTTTCTTTTGTTTTTACTATAAAATAATAGACAAAATTACTATTAAAACTTACTGTCCTGATTAGAGACGATTTTTTCCCAACTTCGTCTGGTAACCCTATATATAAACAGAAGCCATATTTTTACAGGGCATTATCAACACTCTCGATTTAAACAGGGCGTAAAGTGCAATGCCCTATGACATTTAAGGGTGAATTTTTTTAGAATAAAACACGCTGCCCTCTTAGAGAGCAAAGCATTTTTAAGAAACGAACACCAAATTGCATTTTTTTAAATAAAGTGTGACATTTTTTGTAGAAAAGAAAACACCATTAGACACAAAACTTTTCCTAAAATAACTCTGGTTCATTTCGGCACAATTGTGACTCTGCCCTGGCAATTTTAAACTACACTTTGCCTTTAAAGTCTTAAATTGTTTCTGGTTTATTGGAGTATGGGCACTTCTAAAAAAGAGTCACGTTCAGCCACCAAGCAATTAATTTTGTATTTTAGACCCATGATGTTTAAATTTTTCCTCTCTTTTACTAGATTGCGCTTTACACCAACATACAAAAAAATAAAAATAATATATAAATTTTTATTTTAGAAACATTTTTAAATGCTTGGTGGCGTAACGTGATAATAAGTAGACTTTCCTGGGGAAATACCATTTACTCTTTCCTTGCAGAAAATATTTCAAAGGCGATTAATCTGGTGATCTTGGCGCCCAAATAGCTTTAGATTTTCATGAAAATTTTCTTTCGGAAACTCAGTACGTAATAAATATATTGTTCGCTACACAATGGCAAATTTAAAAAAAGGAGAAATAAATCCGCAGTTTCTGAACAGATGGTCCGTTTTTGGTGCTTAAGTTTTGATTTTGTAACATTTGTTTGTAAGGACATAGAGTGCTCTAAAGTAGGGCCTTGCTAAGGTGTCTCTCGTAAAGTTAATGAGATATACAACTTTAAATCTTCTATATTTTCACCGATCCTTCTCCCGATTTTGCGCGGACACCAATTATATCTAATTTTTTGGTGACTTTTTTCTTTAGGCACAAAACTGTAATGCGAAAGAAAAAAAATACTTCTCAACATATTGACGTAGCCCTTATAACCGCCAAATATTAACAGCCTGTTCAACGATTTCGAACGTTAACGTTCGCATAGAAAATTACATTTAAAACAAAAACAAATTGGCGAATTTTGTTTTTGTTGTAAATATAATTTTTTATGCGAAAGTTAACGTTCGAAATCGTTGAACAGGCTGTAAAATTTTGGTTGAGCATCCATAAAAATGAAAATAATCTTCCTCTAAAAAATAGATTTTTTTAAGAAGAAAAAAAAACAATCCGGTTGTTGTTTTACAGAATTGATAAAATGGCTACGTTGCTGACTGTTAATGGCTTCAGTTATTGTACCAATTTAACCTTGAAGGTCTCAAGAGTCAAATTCGGCACAGTTAGGTTTCATTACTTCAAACGCTACCCAATTGACAATTTTCTTTAGAACAATCGGAACAAATATGCACGTGAGTTTTTTTTGTCTCGTGTTTGTTTGCTGATTTTAAAATTGAAAATGCAGAAATTTTGCAAATAATCGTCCGTATGAGCAGCGAATACGCAATGCTGATCGAGTTATGACCAGCGTTTAAAAAACTGCAGTCAAAGTAGAACAACTGTTATTTCTTCCACTTCAGCATTTGTCATTAGCCAAGAAAAAACTGTAATTAATAAATTGTAAACAGTCGCTGTCAAACCAATTCAAAAAGCGAAAAGTTGTACATAATTCTTCTTTTTTTGTTCGACAGTTTTTGGTTTCGACTGCAGTTTTTTAAAGCCTAGTTATGACCACGTGTTCTTTTGTTTATAGTATTCATCCAAATCGAGCCGTATCGGAAGTACAGAATCTATCAATCCGACGCGACGGCGTACTTAGCAACTTTGTCTCTACCCATCCATTACTTGGAAAATTTGAGTAATGATTTTCTATCTGTCAAAAATTCTCATGCTCATACAAAATGTATGAAGTTTTCATAGTCTTACAAGTAAAGGCCCAACCAAAATATGCCTTCTGTCAAAAATTAACAAAAAGTCTCTAAAATGTATTTAAAAAAACAAAAATAAAATCAACAAACATTTGATTGCGTACGGAATGTGCGGTTAGTTTCGCACTTTGCTTAAGCAAATGACAGTTTAATAAAATTTAACAAAAAGTTTCCTTAAGTTCAATATGGTTTGCCTCATATGATTTACATGTATTCGTACATTTGCTTAAGCCAACTTAAGTACATTATGGTTGGGTCTTAACTTTCTCTTAACGAATCATGTTGTGTATGTAACTTGTGTTTTCTCATAATGTCCGTGTGAATGGCTTGAATTTTTAGACGCACATCACATTATTAGTCTTTTTATG
The DNA here is from genome assembly GCA_963931875.1 of Pollenia griseotomentosa. Lineage (NCBI taxonomy): Eukaryota > Metazoa > Arthropoda > Insecta > Diptera > Polleniidae > Pollenia > Pollenia griseotomentosa. The sequence continues at coordinate 167,201,895 of OZ007562.1, read as the reverse complement.
TGCGTGTGTTGTATGCAAGTTTTTGAATGGCATTTGATTTTCAAGCTGAATTATGTAGGCCTCTAGTAAACAAGCAAAATGTTTGTTTTTGGAGAGAGCACAATCCTCATGAGACTCCATTACATCCAGAAAACACCTCTGTTCCGTGCGGTTAACATGCGGAAGTAGTCACATTTGTCTTTAAACCCAAAACCAGTGCCAATATTAGCATGACTGGCAAATGAGTCGTGATTTTGTTTATTCCTCATGTCATTGCAAATTATTTGGAGTAGAAGTGGTTCCAACAAGCCTGAAGCCATCTCTTTGTTGAGCCAAACGTTTGGTGGCCGAATTATCTCAAGAAATGGTTTTGTAATTTGTCCACTTCGTTCGCGTGATTTGACACCTTTTGGTCATTCCATTGAATTTTTTGTGTTTTACACAAGTGTGTAAAAAGCCAACCATATATGTATCACCAATTTATACTAAAAATATATGCTCATTTCGACAGCTTTTTTCCAAAACATGATAAGTTGAAAAAGTGAGTTTTGCTGGAGAAGCTCTTAAATTTTACGCCTGATAAAACATTCAGATGTAGGTTAAAAACTTTTTAATGCACAATTTTGGATTGGATTAGCCGATAAACACAAAAATTTTACAGAATTTAAGATGAACAATACTTAACTCAAAAGCGACAAAAATTCAAAACATGTTAAGTCGACTTAGCATATTTTTAAAATAAGGTGTCGATATTGAAAACAAAATCATTAAAGTACAAAGTAGTAAACGACACAAAGGGAGTATGACTTTTTGTTATTTTATGTAAGCCTTTTGGCAAAATGTAAACCTGTTTTAAATTAGCTATCTTGGTTTACAAGATAGAAAGATTTTGATTGAACACAAACTTCGATCATAAAAAAACAAAGAAAATGAGCTATATTTGTTAGGGCTTTTTTTTTGCTTATTTTGGCAATATTTTAGATATTTTTGCGATATCGGCTTTTTTTTTACTTATTTTGTCTTTTTAAGATAATTTTTCATTTTTTTCATACGAAAAAAGTTATTTAATAACATTTTGCAAAAATCGTGATTGTTATTTATTTTTATGTGCAACTTTTTTTTATAAATACTAAAAATCAACCATTTCTGTGCTGTCACAACACTGGTTAAAAAAATCGTTCAACGTTTTGGTAATATTTTGTGCTTCCCTTGAACAATATCATCCCAAAAACCTATATTATCACTGTATGTTATTATAGCTACACTAAAGAGTGGAGAGGGTATTATGCATTTGCGCTGATGTGAGAAACACCTTAAAATATTGGTCCTAAAGTGTACCGATCAACCAAAATCAAATCAAATCACTTTCTGAGTCGATCTAATGATGTCCGTTCTGCTGGCTGGCCGACCATGTAACCTCGTGTGCAGGTCGCAATTTTAAAGATAATTTAATGAAATTTGGTACGTGGGTTCTAATTGGCGCAAGCGCGAATCGGTCCATAATTTAATAAAGCCCCCATACAAGCTACTATCCGGAAGAGGATCTTTGTGCCCACTATCAAACCAATTTTAATGCAATTTAAGACATAATAGATAGATCTATATTTATATGGACACGTAAGGTATGCATTTCTTAAAAAATAGGACCACGAGGGGAGATAGGGTAAATTTCTGCCCATCAGTAAGTCTGCTTTCACACGTTTCATCTTTTGATGCTCAACTCTTATGTTTTTAGGTGAGAGAAGAAAGAGGAAAGGGGGTTAGTACGAAGATGCCTGTACTCGGTCAGTACGCTTTGTGTTTTTATTCGTTGGTATATGCACAACGATGGCTGCATGTAATTTTTTTCTTTTCTTTTTCTCTTTGATTTGCTGTTAATAAAATTGTTCTTGTTTTGAACCGAACAAAGTTGAAAACGATTGCTGCGTGTGATTATATTGGCATCTTTAAAAGGGAATTGAAAAGAAGTTGAGCATCAAAAGATGAAACGTGTAAATTTAGACTAACTATTTAACCGATTTTAATGAAATTTAAAACATAGATAGATTTCTATTCATATAGCCAAACACTCTCGAAACTTGTTTTTAAATACTGCTGTGTTGGGTATCATACGGTCGGGCTTGACCGACTATACTTTCTTACTTGATTTTTATGCAACCCTGTGTTAGCGGTACTGTAACTTACTTTTTATAGTGTTGTGTATAATTTTTATGTGTTTATGTTTTTTGTATTAAGCCTTTTTATAAACTTATTTTATTATTTGCTTGTTTAAGTTATTGTCTCTCGAAAATGCCATAGCGATCAAATTCCTCAGTCACACAGTCACTTCATACAATAATACTCTTTCTGTAACGTCGCATTTCTTTTTAAATATAGTTTTTGAATAAATTAACGTCTGTTAGTTCGTTCCCCTTCTCTCTGTTTTTGGTATAGTAACGTCTTATTTTTTGCTTTTTTAATATGGTTTTAGCTATTAAGAATTTCTCTGTATATATATTGTTAATTTCTACAAATTTTGGGGTTTTACACGAAGTTGTAAAAATTGGATACAAAAAATCTTTCATTGGTTTTCTAAGTGAACATAAATAGTTATGGACCGTAAGAAAAATATCCCGTGTTCCAGGGGATATAGGAGACAAATTTAATACAAATTTAAATCAGTTTCATTAAAAAATGAAGGGTTTTCGGTATTAAAAGATATTTTGGGAGGCAAGCGGAATTATGAGTCCAATCGTTTTAAATATACTTCAGAGCAAATACACAATTTTAAATATGCTCCCATAACATCTGTAGACGTAGGAAGAACTTTTTCTATGTACAAGAACTTGCTGACTCCAAACAGACATAGTTTTCTTTTCGAAAATTTATTGCATCAACTTATAATTTACTATAACAACATATTAAACGAATTAAGTGGAAAATAAACAATCTTAAATAGCTTTTTTTTAAATTTTAACAGCTTATTTTCATGTTTTTAAACGCTTTTTTTAAGAGCTTAAAACTGTTTTTTTAATGCTTTTTTTGGTTGCCCTAATTATAACTATGTATAGCCCTCATTCTCTATCTCAATAGTCTCAATCGTGCCTGTAGCCAAAGTAAATGCCTTCGGGCCCCGCTAATAACAAATGCCGTTCACCATTTCATATTAATGTTTTCGTTTGTTCATGGGAAAAACCAAATTAAAAATTTCTTTTTTAAGTTTTTTATTTATTTCTTTTTTTCTTAATTATGAACTAGTAGTATTACACTTTATGGATAACAGGCCTAGTTTTCAAATAGTAAAGATTGGTACGATAACTAGTCCAAGTTTAGTGTTCATTTATAGTAATTTATTGGTAGCATTGGAATGCTTGCATTTAATTTATTCACCTTAGAAGGTAATTTTAGGTGCTATTTAAACAAACTTCATAGCTGTTCATAGGAAATTGTTATTTCCATTTGAGGCCAGGGTGTAGTAAAGTAATGAACATAAGTGTTTTTGTGTGCAAAATGCCGATTATGTAAATATAACACTTTGGACACTCTTAAACATTTTATTAAAAAAAATATGGTGGTTTTTTCCTTAAACACAGTTTCTATTTTTTACGTCTTTAATTTATTGAAAATAGTACTGGAAGTTAAAATTATTTTGTAATCCTTTTCTTGTTAAATGAAGTTTTCATTTGTAACGGTATAAGATGTCGTTGCAATTACGATTTAAATTTAAAAATATGGCTAACACAACTATTTAAAAAAAATTAATATGCATTTATCCAAAGTTCGACGGGAACTTTACACCATGTAACAAAAATCTGCATACGTTAATAGTCAGTATGTAGACTTTCAATTACTTGTTTATGCATTGCTATATACTTTTTGGCTTTTTGAAGGCAAACGGTTTATGAAATTGTATTTATTTTTACATTTTTGAATAAACAAAAAGAAAGTTGTATCGTATGTAGCCCTTTGTTACAAAGTGTACATAAGAGTGGCCCAAGAAAATTAAAGTAAATTCTAAAGTGAAATGAATAGGCTTACACTTAGGTCTCATTTTATGCTGTTTTTTTTAAGCGGATTCAAATTTATGCTAATTTTAAATTAACGATTTTGGTTAAATTTTTACGGTTGTTGAAATTGTAGATGTTTTTTTAAGCTTTTTACCGTTTTTAAATTAAACCAAGTTCGCATCACTGATATAATAATTAAAGTTAGTTTTATTTTGTGTTTTTTATATGCATAGCCTAACAAATGAAGAGCACATAATATTAGTTTTACAACTAAGGGTAATTTCGGTAAACCCTTTTTTGCACTTGGGGCAAAATAACCTCAATACTTGTTCACGTTAAAAACGCAGTTTCATTAAAATATCTGCATAATTAAAGTAACATTTTTTAATTATAAATAGAAAAAATTACAGATTTTATTTATGCACTTGGCAAAAGACTCTGTAACTATAATTCAAATTTTTAGAACTACACTAAATTTCATATCAGATGGGGCAATAATTGGCCAAATATGAATTATTCCTAAAAATAGCGTAAACCCAAAAAATAGTCAAAAAATGTTATTTCCAAAACAAAATGCAAGAATATCATCTGTATTAAAGAAAAAAATTCGCTTAGTGTACATAGGACAAATGTTCATAGCTACCACATAAAACACAGTGTAAAATATTGCCCTGGATTTTTGATACAAATCTCGAAAATGTTGACAATCATCTTTATTCAAGAAAATGTTGTAGGGCATTCAAATGGCAGGGATTGACTATCTACTCTTTGACTTTTTTTCTATTTTTCCAAATTTCTTATTATTTTATTTTTTTTTTATTTTGAATGTGTCAACAAAAATAAATCTAAACAACATGTTTATGCTGATTTAGTGTTTGGTATTTATACTCTGGGAGTTTTTATGACACTTTTTATATTTTTCGCCCAAAATCAATTTGTCAGCCAAACACTTGCTGTTACACAGCAAAATTTATTAGAGTTTATCTATTTCTGTTTTAAGACTTATCATTAGTTTTATTATTTTCGTCGATTTACTTTTAAGTTATCACTGTTTCGTAGAAAAACAAGCAAGAATGTAAGATAGGCCCAACCCGGCCATATGATACCCTACACGACTTGCTTGTTTGTTGTATATACAAAAAGATTTTCAATCATTAAGCAATTATTTTAAACAAGAGTCATTTATAACGATTTCTTTTAGCGATGTACTGTTTTCTTTTCAAGAAAATGTAAATTTTCATACAGTCTACACCCCTACAAATAATATTGGACTACGTGGTCCATTGTGGCTTAAATGGACTACTTACAACATGGTCCAATCTATTTTAATATGGACCATGTTATAAGAAATCAACATGCAGTGCTGCCAACAACTGCATGATGTATAATTTTCTATAGTTTACAGTATTACACATTGGTAGCCCTGATGGTGTCCATTATTAATTGTTTATTTAAAAGTGAAAGTTTGAGAAATTTGTGAAAAAATTTGTAAAAAATTAAAAATGCTTAAACAACCGCTTTAATGTACTCCATACTGTAATGACATGGAGTACTTTTAAAACTAACCCACTTTAGTACTACGTGGAGTAGTTAAGGGACTACTTCGGTGGGTTATGCTTCAACGACATTTCGAAAATTAACTCGCAGTGGCATGTGTAAACAAAAAAGCCAATGGGATGAGATTCGACTATTTCGAACAATTTTTATTAAAATTATGTATACAACAGTGGCATGCCACTACTTGCATGTGTAAAGGCAGGGTAAGATAAATAGCAAACTGTCAATAAATTTAAAAAAGTTATCGATAAAAAGTTATGTCAAAAAAAAAAAAATGTAAATTTGTTTAATTTAAAATTTACATTTCAGGCTTGAAATATTAAAAGTGTTGTTGAATCAGCGGTTTATTGGCAAATTCAGCGATTTACCGCTTTTTATTTGTTTCGTATTTATGTTTCAACAAAAAGGTGACATCATTTTATAAATTAAACAAAATCATTAGACCCCTTTCAGACTCGGCAAGTAAGTTGCGCAAGTTACTTGCCGAGTACAACAAGGTCTGTACTATTTTTTTTTCTTATGCCGACCTTACCACTGACGTCTACAAACCAAGAGTTGCGCAAGAGACTTGCGCAAAGTAAAATGCCGAATGTGAAAGGGGCCTAACAAAAGAAAAAACTTTGCTTGCATTTTGTATAGTTTTCTCTCTCCAACATTTACTGTTTCTTTCTATCAATTCTATATCAATTCAATGAAAAAAAAATGTAATGTCATAAGAGCTTAAACGTCTAATAGCCTTTTTACATTGATCAACATCTACCATCAAAGATGTAGAAAATGTGAAACACTCGTTTGCATTGCTAACATCTACCATCAAATAAAAATGTCACCATTTTTGAAATAAAAATATTTTTCAATAAAAAATGTTTTTTTCTACGAAAGTGCCAAAATTAAAAAAAAAAACACAAAAATGTATTTGAAATTCAATTTGTTTAAGAATATAAAAAAAACTTAACAAAAAAAAAAACATTGCAATAAAAGAGAAAACTTGGCAAATGGTAACGCTGCTTTCAAAAGTAATTTTGTTTTTGTCAGTGATGCCACAATAATAATAGAACTTATTGCCACTTTTCTAGTGATGACACTAAAATAATCGAATGATGTAGAACAGAATAATATGAGATAGGAACATCTTTTAAAGATGTTGAAAGATTTTTAATTAGGCTTAAGTTCATCAAATTTAATTTTCATTAAATTATTTTTATGAAGAAAGTCTGAGTTCATACGGCTCTTTTCTTATTGAAAAGATTCTTCCTTTTTCTTCTTTGAACATGAATTGGCGTTCAAATTATTCATGTCATGTTTACGCCATGTTTTTTATTTTGTATAGTCGTGCGTTTGCATGTGTGCTTTTTTGATATTGAAAACAATAACAAAATTAAACAACGAATGAAAAAGCAAAACGTAAAGACAGTACAGTCATTTGTGTACTCGTTTCTTTTCCCCTCGCCCCTCTCGCCAATAAAGTAGCAATCTTTTCAATAAGAAAAGAGCCGTATGAACACAGACAAAGGAATTTTACAACATGAAAATTAATTAAATTGTTAAAATAACTACAATACTAATTGATTTTGAAAGTATTGGTTTTTAGCCCTATGTATTTCTTATGGATAGATGTTAACATCTTCGCAAATGGTGGCAAATTGATTGTAGATGTTAGATGTTGATCAGTGTAAAAAGGCAAAGAGGTTATGCGTTAATGGATGGTATATATGTTTACTGACTTATAGATTTGCTGCTTTAAATAAATTTTAAATCGATAAGATAGTTTAACTGGCACTGACTTATAAGCCCTTAATGTCACAAATTCATATAAAAAAATTGTATCCTTGTTGCCTCTCGGTTGCATATACCTTATGATTTTGTCTTGTTGCCCTATTAAACATTATTAGGACCCTTTGGAAATTGTTAGACCGAATTTCAAAATTAATTAATTTAAATTAATTAATGTAAGATAAGGGTTTATATAAAGGCTTTTTGTGCCGCATTTTATCTACATATCCACATTTTACAAGTTTTTTTTTTTTTGGAAGGTGTTTTATATGGTTTATTTAAGACCTACTACAATATTTTATTTTCTTGTGAAAATAATAGCCAATAAGAACATCATTGAGAGATTAATGTCGGTGAGTGTGATTTCCGGTAGTGATCTTTGTAAAGAGATTCGTGGAGATTCGTGGCAAATATCAACCGATTTCAAGAAAACTAAAACATTTTTGGTTGACTATAAATATTTTTAAAATGTTAACTGGCTTCAGGACGACACGTTCAATATGCTTTGCACTTGACCTAATCAGAGTTTTTGCTTTAGAATGTGATTATGAGTTCAGGGGTCTAATCACCGCATTCGACACTATCGTATCGAATAAACTATCAAATTTTTTTGCATACGATAGACACTGACGTATCGAATGAAAACTCGATAAATGTAATGTCGAGTTACTCGATATCGAATGCAATTATTTCAAATTCAATACATTTCATTCGATATCAAGTTTCACGATACCAAAATATATAATTTCGATCAATTTTGCTCGATATCGTATGCGGTGATTAGACCCCAGTGTTATTTATTAAAGTTCGCCTATGTAGCATATGTATATTTCAGTGTTATTTATTGAAGTTTTTATTTATTTTAATTCGCCTATGTAGCTTATATTTCTTAGTAGCTGGTGTAATTTAAATAATAGATTCTGAAGTATTAAGAACGAAGGAAACAAAAAAGTGGGAGTGCTTTATTCGGCTGTGCCGCATCTTTGATACATAAAAAATAACCAGTGCTGTGGAGTCGGAGTTGAGGTTTTTGTACTGGAATCGGAGTCGAAGTACCCACAAAATCTCGAGACTCCGACTCCAAAATTTCTCGGCATACAAAATTTAAAACATTTTTTTAATATTTTTCAAATTAAAATTTTCTTTGAAATTGGCGATGCAAAATTTAAAATATCGATTTGAAATTTTTGCAGAATAATTTTCTTGCTATATTTAACCATTTAAAAGGTACTGCATTAATATCCAGTCTAATATACCTTTAACATCAATGGAAGAGTAAGAGTCAGAGTTGGAGTAAAACTTAAAAAAATTCAGGGGTTGGAGTCAGAGATAGAACTATTTTTTGACGACTCCTTAGCCCTGGAAATAATACTCAATTTAGCCAAACCTCTACTGTTTGAAATATTGGATCTACAACCGGATTTAAGCAAAGCTATTTATTTCAGTAATCGGGAAAATAACCATTTAAAAGTTAAATTCGAAATTAAGGAACACAAATCCGAACTCCTTTAGATCCATAACTCCTGAAATACTTAATTCCTTTAAGATCATCCATAATAGTTGTTTCATGTTATATCGGATAATTTATTACTGACGAGTCAGATATTTGATATGAATAATCATGTCACATATTTAAGAAACATTACTGAACTAAATACTTAAAGTTATTCTAGAAGATCTAGGTTCAATATTTGTATGTGCTTTAGCTGCAAATATAAACGGCCTTTGCCCACCTACGCATATAGTATGTTGGTGAAGGGTGTGGTGACTGGTAGAAAACCAAATAAAAAGGGAAATCGCAAAATATTAATACACATTTCGTGATAAATTTATCATATTTTATATTGACCTCTTAAACTTTATTCGATGACTTAAGGAGAAAACAAGTTGTGCAAATGATTTATTGTTAGTTTTTTTTTTTTTTTTGAATTGATGACTGCAAATAAAAAATAAACTACGAAAGAATTACGACAAAATCCAACAGGCAAACGAAGAAAATATGTGTGTGTGCAGGATTATTTGTTTGTTTGCTGAAGCCCTTAAAATCCAGAGAAAATAAATCAAATTCATTCTGTGTTGAATTTTTAAAAAGTTTTTGGAGAATCAATAAATGATAGGGAAGTCTTAACACCAACGGAATGCGCTTGCCTCAAGCAAAGTGCGTTATTTATTTTCTTGGTAAATATCTTGTTTTCTTTTGAGCCAAGAATAAAGAAATAACATTTAAATGTAGGGAAAAAGGATAATAATATTTGGGTTATTTTTGTATAAAAAAGTAACTTCATGTTATAAAATCTTTTGTTTAGAAAAATTCTTTTAAATTACAATTACATCTACATATTATTTGCTTACGCCTTAATTCTTGTAAAACTATTTTCTTTTGTAAAATATTTTTCAGTATTCGTTAATATTTTATAATCTAAAAGGTGGATTCACATTTCAAAAAAATCGTCAAGAAAAACCGGACATTTTAAAATGAAGTTTTTAGGTGGCTTTTATAAATTAAAATTGATTTTCAACTGCAATCGAATTAGCTGATCAAACTAATTTTCATTTGGTATTATGGCACACGTTCGATAAAAAAGCACTATTGAATTCAATATAGGAAACAAAGTGTTCGTTTTAATAATACAACATCAAGGAGCATCATCGTCAATTCTGGAGTACCGCAAGGAAGCCACCTTGGTCCAATCTTATTTTCACTTTTTATAAATGATCTGCCGAGTGCAATACACAATTGTAATGTGTTAATGTATGCCGATGATGTAAAAATCTTTTTAAGCTACAAAAAATTATCGGAAATGCTCAATCTTCAACATGATTTAGATAATTTTTATAACTGGTGCAATATCAACATTATGAATCTCAATTTAACAAAATGTAAGCATATGCGCTTTTGTAGAAAATGGAATCCTCTGGGTATCTATACTTTGGGTGACTGCCAACTTGAATTAGTTAAAGAGATTTTGGATCTTGGTGTTTTACTTGATCCAAAATTAGATTTTATAAAACACATTACATCAACAATAAATAAAGCTCGTGGTGTACTTGCCTTTATAAAACGTTGGGCTAAGGAGTTCACTGATCCTATGATTACAAAGCTGTTATATACATCCTTGGTAAGACCTATCATCGAATATGGCTCTATTATCTGGGATCCTGTTTATGATGTTCACATAAACCGAATAGAATCTGTCCAAAAACAATTTTTATTGTTCTGCTTTGGAAACTCAACTTGGAATCCTTCTGACGTACTTCCATCTTACTCTGTCATCAGACTTGCACGCGTTAAATTACCATCACTAGTAAGCCGAAGAAAAATGCTTAACATTGCGTTTTTAGTTAATTTGCTTAATGGTCACATTAGTTCTGAATTCCTGCTTAATAATGTTAAACTCAACGTTCCTCAGCGATCAACTCGAAATTACATACCATTATATCTTCAGACCTTTCAAACAAACTATGCAATTTAATTATAGTCTGTACGGATTTAAATCCATAGACTTAAATAAATAAATAAAAAAAAAAAAAAAATAAATAAACCATTAAAAAATTATAATTCTTATTTTCTTTCCCATACATGCAAAGCATTTGTTATGTTAAATCTTTTCTTTATAAAAACAAGTATGTACATTAAAAGTTCCATACGCATATACTAAAAACAAAACACGTTAGCTTCAAGTTCATTATGCGTACACTTAATACAGAAAGTACCCAAAAAAAAAAAAATAAGGTAAGTTATCTAAGTGGTTGTGTTCATCAGTTCACAATTGTTGTGTAGCATATGTTGTTTGTTTACAAATTCACAAACACAAAATATTTTTTTTTGTATGCTGTACTATGTGTACTGTTAATAGCGAAATACGATATCGTGGCCTTAGAGTGTAAACCTGCTAACTGACTTTTAAAAATTTTACAGGGCAGAAAAAAAACTTATAATGTTTTCTATTTTTACCTCAAAAAGCTAACCAATATATATTTGGCTTATTTTTTAATTTTTTATTTTATAAAGCTTTTTTGTAATAGTTCTATTCCTTAAATTTTTAGAAATGACTTTTATACACTACCAGACTATTATATTGTATTTTCTTGTTACATTTTACCTTAGCTATCCTTTGGATAGCAATGAAGTATATTGTATGTACAGAAAAATTTACAATTATTAGACACCAGCAGAATAGAACTATTACAAAAAAGCTTTATAAAATGCATAACTGAAATTTAGCTTATAGAATAAATTCAAAAAATAAAAAAATGTTGAATATAGTAAAAAGTAACCTACGAAAGGAAATAATTCCCAGTTTCTATTTGTTCAAAATTTAAGTAAATGTTTTTCTTACTCGATGCGGCGCACAATACTTTGATGTAGAAAATAATTGTGCAAAAATAGAAGGAGTTGCCCAGAATAATAATATTTTGCATGGAGGTATATTTGATAATAATAAACAAAAATTTAAAGGATTCATGTACCTCCCATATATCCTTTTTTTAAAAACATTTAATTCGGCATCACTTTTAATGTTGAATTGTTGAAAATTACCAAATCTATCTAAATACAATGTTAAAATTATATGTAATAAAATCTAAAGTACTAAATTATAAAAAATAATAATTGCGTTTTGGCCCTCCAAAAAAGATCATATATCTATAAGTAAAAACTAAAATGTGGTTAGTTTCTCTTTTGATTCTTAATGGCGGACACTTGGATTATTTAACGGCAGAGTGAATTGAAAAACTATTCTCTCAGTTTTTTTTATTTGTCCATCAAACATTTTTTTTATTTTTTGTTTTTTTGTTTTAGTTACGGCAACAATTTTTTAAGATTCATCAGTAGTATTAATAATACATACTTTAAATAAAGTGTGGGCTCATATCAAAGAAGAATGTCTTTTTACCAAAATTGTGATACTTCTTTAAAATAAATTTTTAATAATTTTTTTCCTAGTGCTTGACTTATGTTGAATTTTTCTTGTAAAATTTTATTAAAAATTAAATACAAAAGGTTGTTCCTACATGTAATTTAGTTAGATACGAATACAGTACAGTATTTTTTTAAAATTATGGATTAACATTGTTTCACCTTATTTTTGTATATTGAACAAAGTACTGTGCGTCGTCTCTTAATTTTTCAAACGGTATCAAAATGTCACATACTTTTAAAATTGGATTTAGCAGGTTTTAACTTTAAGCCGACGATATGGTATACTAACTCGCTGTAATTTGCTGTTTTTTTCGAACTATGATTGCAATAAAGTAAGAATAAATTAGGATAAAGAGTACCTTTTTAATAAAAAGTACCTTTTAAATAAAAAGTATCTTTTTAATAAAAAGTACCTTTTTAACAAAACGTACCATTTTAATAAAAGGTATCTTTTGAATAAAAAGTACCTTTTTAATAGAAAGTACCTTTTAAATTAAAAGTACCTTTTTAATAAAAAATTCCTTTTGAATAAAAAGTACATTTTGAATAAAAAGTACCTTTTAAATAAAAAGTATCTTTTAAATAAAAAGTACCTTTTAAATAAAAAGTACCTTTTAAATAAAAAGTACCTTTTAAATAAAAAGTATCTTTTGAATAAAAAGTACCTTTTGAATAAAAAGTTCCTTGGGAATAAAAAGTAACTTTTGAATAAAAAGTAACTTTTTAATAAAAAATACCTTTTGAATAAAAAGTACATTTTGAATAAAAGATACTGTTTGAATAAAAGGTGCCCTTTAAATTTTTTTTTTTTAATTTCCTAAGCTAATCCCGCGAAGCTCTATGATTGTCTGCAGGAAAGAAACCAGAGTCTCTGGCGGGAATCGAACCCGCAACCTCGGCGCTGATAGACTAGCTCGCTACCAGCTAGTCTACCGAAATAAAAAGTACCTTTTGGATAAAAAGTACCTTTTGAATAAAAAGTACATTTTGAATAAAAAGTACCTTTTGAATAAAAAGTACCTTTTGAATAAAAAGTACCTTTTGAATAAAAAGTACCTTTTGAATAAAAAGTACCTTTTGAATAAAAAGTACCTTTTGAATAAAAAGTACCTTTTGAATAAAAAGTACCTTTTGAATAAAAAGGACCTTTTGAATAAAAAGTACCTTTTGAATAAAAAGTACCTTTTGAATAAAAAGTACCTTTTGAATAAAAAGTACCTTTTGAATAAAAAATGACTTTTTTATAAAAAGTACCTATTGAATAAAAAGTGCCTTATGAATAAAAAGTACCTGTTGAATAAAAAGTACCTTTTGAATAAAAAGTACTTTTTAATAAAAAGGACCTTTTGAATAAAAAGTACCTTTTGAATAAAAAGTACCTTTTGAATAAAAAGTACCTTTTGAATAAAAAGTACCTTATGAATAAAAAGTTCCTTTTGAATAAAAAGTAACTTTTGAATAGAAATTAACTTTTGAATAAAAAGTACCTTTTGAATTAAAAGTTGCTTTTGAATAAAAAGTACCTTTTTAATAAAATGTACCGTTTTAAAACTACCTTTTTAGTAAAATGTACATTTTTAATAAAAATAACCTTTTTAATAAAAAGTACCCTTTTAATACAAATTACTTCTTAATAAAAAGAAAAGTTTTTATAAAAAGTACCATCATAATAACAAGTGCTTCTTAATGAAAGTACCTTATTAATAAGAAAAGTTTCCTTGTGTTGTAGTATCGTTTTAATGTCTGTCTTAAATTTGTTATAATTTTAAATAACATTTTCAAACAATATTATACTAAATATTGATTGAGGTAATTTGTTTTTTTTTTTGTACATACTTACAAATATATACATAACACAGTTGAATTATCATACAAATTGCTTTTAACATACGAAAACATAATAAATATCAAAATTTATTGTGCAGAAAATGGCTTAACATTAACTTATTTAAAATTTTAATACATTTTTTTTATTAAATTCTAATTTAAATACACCAATGTAATAACTGAAAAATATATTTGTTATAAATGAATAATTAAATAATAAAAAGATGTGGCAAAAACAATGTTAATATTATTAACAATTTACTATAATTATTGTTGGCTTAAAAAAATGTATTGTTTTTTATAATGAAAAAAAGTTGCGGAAGGGAATAATTTTCTATATTTATAGTTGTTAACGTACGTAGTTAAGTAGCAAATTCGATTTCAGCATTAGACTACTGTTAGGGCCATTATTACAACTTACAAATAGTTATTTTTAGGATGCTATCTGACAGATAAATAGTTTTTGGTTATTACAAGTTAACATTAACCTAAAAAGTGACTGATAAGCTTACATCAGGTTTGTCCCCATGGTAACTTTTCAAGTGAACTTTAAGAACTTGAAGATGCCATATTTTCTGCTGAAGATATGGTAACTTCAGTGATAGCCTTAAATTACTCAACTTTTTCAAAAATCACAATTTAACACAAAAAACAAAACAAATTACCATTAAAACCAAAAATAAAGCACAAAAATTTACTTTTGTTTTTAATTAATATGTAAATAAAACAAAACTAAGTCGTTGCCACTACGTATTTTAAACAACCAAAAGTAGTCGGTTTACACTGAAATGTTGCCACAGTATATAAATTACATTTTTTATTTTATCGGACAGTTGTAATAATGGAAAAAACTTATTGGTCACTTTATCGTTCAAGATAGCTATTGTTCACGTTAACTACACTGTGCATGAAATTGACACTTTTTTTCGTGACAAGCCGGGCACATGGCGTTTTAAAATAATTCGGGGACGCTGAATCCAGTGGTGCCCGTGGTTTTTTCAGATTGGCTCTGGTTTTCGAGATATACCGTTATTTCGAAAATGGAGGAGGTTGCTCAACATATATTCGCGTAACTCAAAAACGGTTAAGTTTATTGAAATTACTAAAAAAACCGAAATTCCGCAATAAAATTTCATTTCAGAAAAGTAAAACTCTTTTTCTAATATGAGTAGTCGTTATTGAAACATAATTTTTTTTTTTGAAAAAAAAATTAATTTTTTTATCAAAATTTCGAAATTTTTGTTTTTTAAAAATTCATAAAAAATTTAAAAACGCAGCTAGGATTCTAATTTTTTGCAGACTTATAAAAAACGAAGCTTCAAACAAAACAAGCCATAAATGATTAAAATCTGTTTGCAACTTTTGATTTTATTCACAAAAGTCGACAAATTTTAATTAATTTAAGAATTTCATAAAACGCAATATTTGTATGGGAGCCCCCTAAGGGATGGTGATAAAGGGAAAGTATAATTTGAGAAAATGTTAAGAACAAAAAACTAATGGAGGCCAGTCATACATTTTATCCAACTAGGAGTGACTCCTAGGCAGTTGTGGAACCTTTTCTTCAATATATATGAAGAATATAATTTATATGGAGCATTTCACAGGATTTTTTTTAATTTTTAAATTCTTTATTCAAAATTATGTACATATATATGAAGAATATAATCCTGGAGATTGGCGCTTATTCATTGATTCTTCCAAAAGTAGCTTAAAAGCAGTTTTGCTACATGCCACTAATTTAAAAAGTCCTATTCCGATAGCACTAAGCACAAATACTAAAGAGACATACGCATCAATGAAAAAAATAATACAGTTAATTAAGTATGAAGACCACAAGTGGAAAATATGCGCAGATTTAAAAGTGGTAGCTCTTTTAAGAGGCATGCAATTGGGCTATACTAAAAATATGTGCTTCATGTGCTTATGGAATACGCGTTTCGATGGCGACCAGTACAATACACGGGATTGGGCTTTACGTGAGGAAAGCAGATTGAATAGAAATAATGTTATTGAATTACCACTTGTGCCGATGGAAAAGATTTTGCTCCCTCCACTCTACATCAAACTGGGTATTGTAAAAAAATTTATAAAAGCATTGAGCCCAGATGGTGTTGCTTTTACCGAATTGCGTTTTGGCCCTCCGGTTTTTTCAGATTGGCTCTGGTTTTCGAGATATACCGTTATTTTGAAAATGGAGGAGGTTGCTCAACATATATTCGCCTAACTCAAAAACGGTTTAGTTTATTGAAATTACTAAAAATTCCGCAATAAAATTTCATTTCAGAAAAGTAAAACTCTTTTTCTAATATGAGTAGTCGTTATTGAAACATAATTTTTTTTTGAAAAAAAAATTAATTTTTTTATCAAAATTTCGAAATTTTTGTTTTTTAAAAATTCATAAAAAATTTAAAAACGCAGCTAGGGTTCTAATTTTTGCAGACTTATAAAAAACGAAGCTACAAACAAAACAAGCCATAAATGATTAAAATCTGTTTGCAACTTTTGATTTTATTCACAAAAGTCGACAAATTTTAATTAATTTAAGAATTTCATAAAACGCAATATTTGTATGGGAGCCCCCTAAGGGATGGTGATAAAGGGAAAGTATAATTTGAGAAAATGTTAAGAACAAAAAACTAATGGAGGCCAGTCATACATTTTATTATCATAGCATTGAACATTTTGTATAGAAGCCCCCTTAAGGAATGGAGATAGCGGGTGGGTATGTTAGAAATAAATGATTGAGATGAAAAATTAAGTGGGGTTGGTCATACATTTGACCCATCTAGGGGCATCCTAGGCGCTGCAGGGGCCAAATTTAAGGCTAGGGTTCTACGCATATAAAAAACAAAGTTCCAAATAAAATAAGCTATAAGTGATTAAAGTCTGTCTACAACTTTTAATTTTTTCATAATAGATGAAATTTTTTTATTTTTTAAACTAACCAAACTTAAAAATTTTAAAACATTTATTTTTGTTGTTAATTAGTTAAAGTTAAAGTTTTTATTCAGAAATTTATTCTTCTTCCTCCTGCAGATTCCAACAAATATCCCCTAATAGCGAATCAAGTTGTTTTCCGCTATACCAGTGTTCGAGCCTGGCTCTTACTTGGTGAAATCTCTCGCCATGTTCATCAGACTCGGCTGGTGATTGTTCATTAAATTTTTCAGCATGGTAATGCAAAAAAATTATTTTCAATGACATTCTAACGTTTAAGTTTTTAAATGCGGTTAGCATATTTTTGATTAAAATTCGCCAGTTTTCAGACCCATGATTTCCTAATACATTTTCTATTACTGATTTTACACAATTCCAGGAAAATATCTCGATATCATTCAATGCAACCTCAAATTGATGGTCCTTCATAAGACGACGAATGTCCGGTCCATTAAGAATTCCTTTAAAATTAAAACATTATGATATGAAATAAAAATCTAATTTAATAAAGTAGTTACAGTTTATACCTTCTTTTACTTTCGTGCCGCTTAATCGTGGAAAAATTCGGCGCAATTCGGTAAAAGCAACACCATCTGGGCTCAATGCTTTTATAAAATTTTTTACAATACCCAGTTTGATGTGGAGTGGAGGGAGCAAAATCTTTTCCATCGGCACAAGTGGTAATTCAATAACATTATTTCTATTCAATCTGCTTTCCTCAAGTAAAGCCCAATCCCGTGTATTGTACTGGTCGCCATCGAAACGCGTATTCCATAAGCACATGAAGCACATATTTTTAGTATAGCCCAATTGCATGCCTCTTAAAAGAGCTACCACTTTTAAATCTGCGCATATTTTCCACTTGTGGTCTTCATACTTAATTAACTGTATTATTTTTTTCATTGATGCGTATGTCTCTTTAGTATTTGTGCTTAGTGCTATCGGAATAGGACTTTTTAAATTAGTGGCATGTAGCAAAACTGCTTTTAAGCTACTTTTGGAAGAATCAATGAATAAGCGCCAATCTCCAGGATTATATTCATTTTGCATTGTTAAAACCAAGCCACGGATGTCAGTACAATACGCGATAGAATTATTCTCAATTGATTTAAAAAAAGTCGTAAATCGTCTATGGCGATTGATAGCTCCGTATATTTGTACACCTGGTGCTAAAATATTAGCTCGTTTTAGCTCTTTTGTTAAAAGAATGCTCTGTCTTTGAGATAATTTAAGACGCCGTACCATTATATCCAGACGATCTTGCGTGATTTCATTGTGACTGCATGGAACCGTGATGCATGACGGTTCATACATTGAAGTAGCTGGCCCACCCGCTTCAACAGAATAAATTATTGAGGGAATATGTTCTGTTGGTATTTGGCTATCCGGAACAGGAATTTCATCAGAATGTGGCAGCGGTAATCGAGCATATGTTGTTGCAGTATAAGATATATAAGTCATTTTTCTTCTGTTCATACCCGCTGTATAATTTATGCACGCATAACACTCATCTTCAGCATGAACTATGGGATCTCTCCAAATCATTGGAACACCAATTTTTCGCCACTTGTTTAATTGGTAAATGCAGTGTGTACACACTATTGATGGTGTCCAACTCTTACCATATATAACACTTAGAGAAAAATATGATTCATACAAGGTACTTGTTTCATTACTGATTTTACGGCGACTTGGCATATTTTTATATTTTCCACACACATAACAAAAGTAATTAAACTTTTTACACGCCTCCATCTTAGATATTTCAATATAACTGATTAGATACAAGACTGTCAAAGGCTTTAAACTTCACTAATCACTTTCGCAAGCACTTTCCATATGACAGTGAAGGGGTTGAGGAACTCTTATTTATACTGTAATTGTTTTAATCAAAGTACCTGTCGAGACCTTCATGACCATGTTTTGTAAAAAAAGCCAGACCGATTAATTTTTCTACCTGTTCCAGGTATAACAATAGAATATGTTATTTAAGTTTTTTACAAGACCGATTAGTGCGGTTTCGACTGCACAATAAAATACCGTTTTGTGTGGTTTTGTAAGCACATTAAAATACAAGGATGTAAGCATTTATGACTTTATTTCTTAATTCTAAGAATTTTTTAATCGGTAACTGTGGATTTTCCAAAATTCCTACCGCAAAGTGGAAGTGTGGTAATAAAATGCATATTTCTTTGGAATAGCATACATTTGAATATTTGTTTTTTTTTGTTTTGTATTGTAAATGGCACAAAAACCTCATTAAAAAAATTTTACATCAAAATGTCATTGAAAATAAATTTTCTGCATTGGCACATTCTTCATATATATGTACATAATTTTGAATAAAGAATTTAAAAATTAAAAAAAATCCTGTGAAATGCTCCATATAAATTATATTTTTCATATATATTGAAGAAAAGGTTCCACAACTGCCTAGGAGTCACTCCTAGTGGGATAAAATGTATGACTGGCCTCCATTAGTTTTTTGTTCTTAACATTTTCTCAAATTATACTTTCCCTTTATCACCATCCCTTAGGGGGCTCCCATACAAATATTGCGTTTTATGAAATTCTTAAATTAATTAAAATTTGTCGACTTTTGTGAATAAAATCAAAAGTTGCAAACAGATTTTAATCATTTATGGCTTGTTTTGTTTGTAGCTTCGTTTTTTATAAGTCTGCAAATTAGAATCCTAGCTGCGTTTTTAAATTTTTTATGAATTTTTAAAAAACAAAAATTTCGAAATTTTGATAAAAAAATTAATTTTTTTTTCAAAAAAAAAATTATGTTTCAATAACGACTACTCATATTAGAAAAAGAGTTTTACTTTTCTGAAATGAAATTTTATTGCGGAATTTCGGTTTTTTTTAGTAATTTCAATAAACTAAACCGTTTTTGAGTTAGGCGAATATATGTTGAGCAACCTCCTCCATTTTCAAAATAACGGTATATCTCGAAAACCAGAGCCAATCTGAAAAAACCGCGGCCACCACTGGATTCAGCGTCCCCGAATTATGTTAAAACGCCATGTGCCCGGCTTGTCTGTTTTTGCAACTAGCATAGTGCTATCAGCAACTTTATCATTAGGTTGTAATAATGGCCCTTACAGAATTATTGTTATAGCCAAACCACAGAATACCACAGAACTGTAAAAAGTGACGTGTGAAAAAGGCCCAAATTAGTTGCGAGGGCAGCTTTCGAAGAAAAAGACAGAAAGTTTTTTTGGTAGTGAAGTGGCAATGTGTAAAAACAGGCAGCAACAATCAACACAAATGGCATGATCAAAACAAAAATAACAAAACACAGACCACGTTAAAAAAAATGCACTAGTTCAACAAACGTTGTGTTTTGTGCAAAAAAAAATGTATTTATTAATATTTTTTGTTTTATAATGTTATTTATTTACTTAAATATTATTTACTTGTGTTGCAATAAACTTAAAAGTTAGGTTTTACAAAAGCTTTGCAAAAAAATCTCAACTAAATAAATTTGTGTTCATTGTATTGCGGCATAAAAGATGATGCAAAGAGAAATGCAAAAAGGGCAGCTTTCTTAAAAAGAGACAAAAAAAAAAACGCAAAATCTTCCGTCTTGTGGCAGTTCTGTGGTATTCTGTGAGCCAAACATCTTTTAGGGGAGTTTGAAAGATTTGTTTTTATTTCTAAAACCATCTTAATTAAACTAATAAGCTTTTACTTTTTGACTTTTGTCTTATAAACTTTCGACCTATCCAGTTGTTACCCAAACGCACTTAATTATATTTAACGAACTGATATTAAAACCTCATCACTTTTTTGCCTTTCGTGTTTATGAATAATTGACAATGTGGAAAAGTATGCAGCGGTCTTATGGGTCAATCTCTATTATCTTTATAATTAATCGGCTTGCTCAGCTTAAGCATCTGTGACTAATTTTGTAATTAAAAGTTGTTACATTTAGGAGTATACGACGAATGCTTGTAGTGTGTCTGCTTAAAAATATGTTAAAGATGTTGTTTTAGTTTGGCCATCAACTATTTTGTGGCAAACACATCAAATGTTTAATCATAAACTTCATTGTTGTTTATAGCCAGCTGGGTTGTCCGTTATCATAATGAATCTTTTGTAAAAATTAAAAAAAAAAACAATGAAGTATTAAATCCTTTATTAAACATTAGCCTGGCAGGAGGTATCCTTCAGTTGCTTATTATTATATTAGTTTGTCATTCCGCTTGTTATTTCTACAACAGCAATTTTAGATCCTAAACATGTATATACTATAAATATTTTGGCTCTTTATAAGGAGTGAAGTTGATTTAACAAAGTCCTTCTGTCCGTGTATATGATGAAATGGGCTTTCCGAAGACTCCTAAAAAGATGGGAACTATGTTTACATATACTCCGTTTGATATTAAAATTAAGCCAGGTCGGTCCACAAATGTCTGAGATGAGCAAAAACCACGACTACCTTTAATATTAACTAGGAATGTCAATGCTGTAATCCCGATTCCAAAAATCGCGGGATTCACAGAATTATGATATTTTACTAAGGCTCTAATTATGTACTATGTTAAACGCAACGCAACGCCAAAGAATTACATTGAAAGCAAAAACATAGTCATAAATATTTTGTAATTTTGTTTCTGCTTTCTATAGAAATTCACATTGCCTTTTTAAAACAGAATATTTATGACTTTGTTTTTGTTTTCAGTGTATTTCTTTGGCGTTGCGTTGCGATTTATATAATTAGGGCTTAAATTTTTTTGTTTTACCTTTTTTTATAACAAAAAATTCATCTTGACATAGGGAAAATAGGAAACGTAATATTGATATTTTTATTTATTTGATTAGCCCTGTTAATAATGTCATTGAAATCAAAGGCGCGTATAATAATTGTTAAGAAATTTAAATGTGCTTTTAATAATTGAAGAAAAATATTCTTTGAAAGGCACATGCCAAAAAGCATTAGCAAAAATGTTGCTTGGTTTTATTTTCTAATTGATTCCACTGGTGCAAATTTAAATTTTTCATCATTTGAATCTTACAAATAAATCAATTACTACACCTTTTCCAATTGCAATTCAGAAAGCGTCAATTGTTATTCAGATTAGTCAATTGTAATTCAGAAAGCATTAATTTTAATTCAGATTAGTCAATTGTAATTCAGAAAGCGTCAATTGTAATTTAGATTACCTAGCATTTACATTTACATTGAAAGTAATTTCATGAAAGTCGCAATACACTCACACTTTTTCACTAACACATTTACATTTTTTTACTTTCAACCCAACTTTCAGGTAGCTTTCAATGAAAATTTCAAGAAAGCGATTTTTTGAACATATCATGAAAGCAAATGACAATAAACTAAGCAGTGTTGCCAATGTAAAACTTTTCACTTGAAATTTCAGGATTGTGTGAATTAGCAGTTACAAAAGCAACTTGTTTTCCGCGAATATAAAAAGAATCTAATATATATTGTTAACTAAATAGCATTAAGAACACAATTATTCTAACTGAAATGTATAAATATCATGAAAATAATTTAAAAAAAATATTAATTTGAACGAATGCCTGATGTTCGGCGTGAGTAATTGTCTTGGCAACTCTGAAACTTCAAAAAAGCAAAATAATTAAAGAAGAAGAAGAGACATTTTTGTTAGAAGTTTGCCCTTTGACGACATTCAAATGAACTTTCTCTTTCCTGTGTAATCGAACAAGAAATTTTCACGAAAGTCATCTGTTTCATTGGAATTTTTATTTATAATACGTATACATAAATTTCATGAAAGCACTTTCATGTGTAAAGGCAGTGTTAGTCAAATGTAATTCAGAAAGCGTCAATTGTAAATTGCATATCAGAAAGCGCCAATTGTTAGTCAGAAATCGTCAATTGTAATTCAGAAAACAAAGAAGTCTTATTAAAGCCCTTATGACACTACATTTTTAATGCATTGTTCAAGTTTTGGTGAGCAGTACAAATATAATGTAATACAAAAATTTACCAAGTGCAACGAGTTAAGCTGTATTAAGATAAAAGGCAAACCGTCAAAAATTTTACTAAAGTTATCGATAAAAAATGAAGTTATGTCAAAAAAAATGTTAAATTGTTTAACTTAAAATTGACATTTCCAGCTTGAAATATTAAAAGTGTTGCTGAATCAGCGGTTTATGGGCAAATTCAGCGATTTACCGCTTTCTGTTTTTAGGTTTCTCATAAACAAAAAGTTGGCAACATTTAATAAAATAAACAAAACAGGGATGGCTAAGTCGTTTCAATTGTACTTTTTTGTTGATATTTTTTAAACCAAGATTTATAATACCTTTTTTTGGTGTTTTTTATGAACATAAATAAAATAAATTTCAACTAAAAAAAATCTTTTAGTACAATTAGGGTAAAAAAGTAAAAGTTTTAAAGGCTGTTGGTACAATTTTAAAAATTCTTAACGCCATCCCTGAAACAAAACCATAACAAGAGAAAAAAAAAAAACAAAAATATTTATTTACATTATGTATAGTTAGCTCTTTCTAACATTTACTGTTTCTTTCTATCAATTCTATATCAATTAATGAATAAAAAATGTAGTGTCATAAGGGCTTAATACATATATATTTTTAGTTTATTATAACAAAAAAAAAAAAAAATTTTTCACTAAAGAGCTAAATATGTATATTGGTATATATTCGTATATATTTCGTTGTATTTAATTATATTCTGAATTACAATTGACGCTTTCTGAATTACAACTGACAATTTCTTATTCACAATTGCAATTAACGCTTTCTGAATTACAATTGACTGATCTGAATTACAACTGACGCCGAATTACAACTGGAAAAGTTGTAGTTTGCTAAACTCAATTAAATATATTGTTTCGTAATTAGATTTATCTACGAATAATTTGTTGTTTTAGTTATAATTTATCTTGTAAACTACACCGCTACGAAATTGGTTTAAGCTTAGAACTACTTATAGTTTAAGTTACAAGTTATCTTGTAAATTATACTTTTATGTCGTATTAGTTTATAATTCTTATAAACTCCACTGTACGGAACTTTCTAGTAAATTAAATATAAAATTTGTTACTCCTAAAGAAAGACTTTAGACTTAGACGTGTAAAAGCTATTTTCAAATAATTCGAACAATTGGAATCGAGTAGAAATAGTTGTGAGCTATAAAAATTGGCTAGTAGTAAATTGTTAAGTTCTTTAAAAAACTAAACAAAAAATTTTAATGACGAAAACTTTTTCATCGCCTATAGACTATATATAGCCTGTATTTATAAAAAAATTTTAAATTGAATAAAGATTTAAAGAACAAACTTTCTATGAAAATTATCCTTAATAAACGTTTGGTAAGGCGAAGATTAAACGGTTCAGTTCGTTACTAACAATAGTAGATTGTGAACATTGTGAACATTATAATTAATTTCAGAAAATTATGTTAAATTAAATAAGTGCGTGTATTACAGTAATTTTGACTTAGCTGCACAATCTCCTTTGCACGATTTTTTCTGCAGATAAATCAAAAATGCAGTTATCTTAAATGTATTTAGCTGCCTTAATGTGAAGGTACGCAATTGTGGTTACCTGCATAAAAATGCAGCAAAAGAAAAGTGTTTGAAAAAAAGAATAAAAACTTTTTATTAATAAATTGATAATAACAATGACGTTCAAACAACCTGTAGTCATTTCTTATGCATTTTTATAATGATCGAGATAGCCAAATTGGTAACAATAAAGTGGGGAACAGAATAGTCGCTGTAGTACAAAGTTAAGAATAGCGCTGCAAGCTGTCATGGGCTAAAAACGGCAGTTTCAAGTAGTATCAACAGAATACGTAGTTGTAGTAGTCGTTGCCGTTCAAGTGCAAAATTCGATATTTTGAACTTTGTTGCGCTACAGAGCATTCGTCAGCTTCAGATACTACTACAACTACTTTATTCTGTTCCAGGCCTAACATTTGCTATTATTTTCATATAATCGTGGTAAAGTTGCTACATGCAAACAAAATAAATTAACTGTAATGATGCCAACTTGACTGGTTTGCGGTTTTTGTTTTTATAAACAGCTTAAATAATAAAAATATGATAAATATGCAAGTATTCAAAGCGCAAGTAAGCAAGGATTTTGAATAATAATTACAGAAAAAATTTATTTTGGGCAGTTAAGTCAAAGTGCAGCTAACTTTGTTTTTTTTTGTATGAAAATAATTTAAAATGCCAAAAATTTTGTGCATTTATCTTAAATGTGCAGGTATAGAAAGTGCACTTAAAAAAGTAATTTGTATGAGATTTAAAACAATAATGACAAAATATGTTAATTTTGTGAAGTTAAGTCAAAAGTGCACTTAAACAAAAGGCAGTTTAGTCAAAACTTCTGGATTTTGATTTGCAATTAAAGGTTTATTATAAAGGGAATAAAATAAAATGGATTTTATAATAAAGTAAAAACGTTACGATAATGAAAAAAAATTAAAGTAAAAAAAAAACAATGAAATTCGATTGAGCTAAAAGTTGAACAGCACACGAAAGAGTTGGCGAAGTTGGGTCTGACGGCTGCAATTAATAGATGAGTTTAAGCGACGCAACATTGACATCGCTACTTATGAATTTAAAGAAAAAGAAGAAATGGAAGTTGCTACCCGGGCAATACAAAAGCATTATCGATCTCAGCACAATGTTTGCTGCAATGGTGGAGAAAATGGCAGAAAATTTAAAAAACATGCAGAAAATGTTCGAGAATGGACAAAAATTTAAAAAAAAAATGGACGAAAATTCATAAAAAATGGAAGATAATTCAGGAAAATATGGAGAGTATGGTAAAGGATATCCAAGCAACATCTTAGCCTTAAGTCAAGAAAACTCCAGAATGACAAACGAGAAATTGTAGAAGCTTCAAGAAACTTCTACCTCTCTATATTAAAGAGTAGACGAAATGCAACAGAGTTTAACAAGAAGCTGTCTGACATAAAAATTGCTGAAAATGAGAAACTACACAATCTGGAAAGTTAATAGCCTTCAGTGCCAAGAGGGAGCAGCGCGGGTTATGCCAAAATTATCTAATAGAATAAGAGCTCCAAGTTATGTCGGAAGTTCTCTATTCAAAGTTTTTAAGTTCTAGTTTGGAACTTTTGCTTATAAAAATGCATAAAACAATGAAGAAAAGGCAATTGAGTTAATTTTAGCCTTAAAGGAAACAGCACACAGAAAAAAAATAATTGATTTCAATAAAAATATTTGTGATATTAATTAAAAAATTAATTAAATTTGCAGCAGTAAACGAATAAATAGTATATATCAATTAAACGTTTAATTCACTTAATTGAACGTTTAATTCAGTAGATTAAACGTTTAATTCACTTGATTAAATTTTTAATTTACTTGATTAAATTTTTAATTAATGCTTTAATTGAAAAAAAATTAGCAAGTTTTTTTTTCTGTGCAGCTGAGCTTCTGCAAAGTATACCAAGTAGTTGCAGAAACAATTTATGATGAAATAATGGTTGCGCTGTGAATTAAACATTTAATTGACAATATTTATTTGCACCAGTAAGTCCGAGTTTAGACGAGCGAACATTTGGAAGGAAAACATCTGGAATTTTCTTTTGTTTTTTCATTTGCGGTCACATAGACGAACATGTTGCCGGAAACATTCTGTTAATATTGTTGTTTTTTTCTCAAAAAGCAAGGTAAATGTCAACAAAGAAAATGAGAACAAAGCGTGTCGCCGAGTACCGAACACAAAAACCATTCTCTCTTTCCCACCCGTAATTTGCTAACAAACAAAATGTTTCCCTTCCAGATGTTTCCCTGTCTAAATGGGCACTAAACAAATTAATAATATCAATTACGGCCAGTTTCACCAAGTTCGGTTATAATTAACTGCCGGTTATAGCTGTCAAAACATATTGGTAACTGGAACTTTAATTGAAAGTTAGTTTTAACCGAACTTGGTGAAATTAGCCGTTAAACGTTTAATTCACTTGATTAAACGTTTAATCCACTTGATTAAATTTTTAATTAAAACTGATTTTATTTTTGATTAATGCTTTTACTGTTCCAACATTTTTTTCTGTGTATACATGGCGTACAAATTTATGTTAATCAGTTCCATCTCCCTTTAAAAAGGTTTTATGTTAAAAATGGGCTAAATCGATTCACTTTTTTACGTAGCCCGTATAGAAATGAAACTTCCGGATTAAGAGTTCGGTACAATAGAAGAAATAGCTAATAAAACGAAATGTTTGCGAAAAGTTCGTACATACGAATAACATTTTGTATTAAAAAAAAAATGCCAAATCGATTTATAATCCCCTCTATTACTAAACTCGTTGTCGACGGCGTCGTTAATTTTAAGCTCACGTCACATTTAGTCGACGCCGACGTCAACTCGACATTAAATCGGTATTAATTTGCATGTATATATTGATGTCGACATGTTATCGATATTTAAAAAAAAAAAAATTGCTCATCCCTATGTATTTTGGGTAAGGGGGTGTATAAGGTAACATGGCTAAAGCAACCCTTAAGAAGTCTACACCTTTTGTGTAGCATAAGGAAAAGTATTCCCATAATCCTTAATAAATCGCCTCAAGTCGACTCGTAGATCAGCTTGCTGATCCCATTATCTTGGTAATGGCCTCCTCGTGGTACCCCCCGGGTTCAGTCTTACAGAGACTGAAGCAAATTCGAGCGGCGAACTCCGCCCAGGGAAACTGGCAGCCCCAGTATCTGGGATAATGCGCGATAGCCCAATCAGCTACCAGCATGAATAACCTTAAAAGATTCAAGAAAACTCATATGAAAGAAACGGACTGGAAATTTCGGCAACGACCACACGCAAACGAAAATGGATACTCTATGGAACTTGGAATGTTAGAACACTAGCCGAGCCATCAAGGCTAGCACAACTAATTAGAGAAATGAAAACGTATAACCTGCAGATACTTGGGCTAAGCGAAGTTAGGTGGAAGGGCAATGGCGAGTTTATTTCCAACAACCACCAACTTTTATACAGCGGTGAAGCTGACTATCATCACAAGGGCGTAGGGCTACTTTTATCACCCGCAGCCAGCAGAGCGTTAATAGAATGGAACCCATTATCCGAGAGAATAATAACCGCTAGGTTTCAAAGCAAGTTACGGCACATCACCTTCGTACAATGTTATGCGCCCACAGAAGTCGCGACCACTGAAGATAAAGAAACTTTCTACCAACAACTGGACACAGCTCTCAACAGAACCCATCGGAGAGATATAAAAATCGTTATGGGCGACTTCAACGCCAGAGTCACGTACGACCCATCTACGTGTAATATAATCGGCAACCATGGGCTCGAGAGTAGTACCAATGACAACGGCAACCGGCTTATTGATCTCTGCGCAACGCATGGACTGTTCATTGCGGGTACAAAATTTCCCCACAAGAATATACATAAGTATACTTATGTGTCTCCAGGCGCACAATACAAAACCCAAATTGATCACGTTTTGATAGAAAGCAAATGGCTTCGACTTTTAGCAGATGTACGAAATAAGCGAGGTGCGGACATCGCAAGCGATCACGTTCTTGTGGTGGGAAAACTCGCGCTTACCTTGAATAGCCGCACTATTGTAAATCGTTGTTGTAGAAAAAAGTTCAACATAGAAACACTACGCACCACGCGCACTGCAAATAACTTTATATCGCAATTTAATTTGACAATGTCTACACTTACCCGCGATCACAATATCACCTCAGAATGGGATAGCGTAGAAAAGGCACTAATTAGAGCAGCCACTTCTTCACTCGATGTACTGCCCCGTGAAAGGAAAGAGTGGATTTCAGATCGTACGTGGGGAAAAATAACAGCACGAAAACGTATGCTGCAGCTCATCAATTGCTGTAAAAGCACCGATATTGTACGTCTCAGAGGGCTTAAACAGCAATATAGCAACCTAAATCGCGAGATCAAACGCTCAGCAAGAACTGACAGAAGAATTTTTTTAGCAAAGCATCTCGAAGAAGCAGAAACGGCGGCACGACGAAACGACCTGCGGAAAACGTACAAAGCTATTGAATCTGTAACTTCAACAAACAGAAACACATACCCGCCACTATTCGATGCACAAAGAAATCTCCTAACCAGCACAGACCAACAACTTCGTAGATGGAAGGAGCATTTCGCTGCACAACATAACAGCACAACTGAAGTTGTAGAAAACCACCTTCTACTGCCGTCACGACTCACGGAAATACCAGCCGATCCCCCCACCACAAGGGAGGTAATAACTGCAATCGCAAAACTTAAGACAAATAAGTCTGCTGGAACAGATAACATCCCTCCAGAGTTTTTAAAACCAATCCTACGTGGATTGCAAATGTAATTACACCATTAATTTGCAATGTATGGGTTAATAAACAAATACCAAACCGTTGGAACGAAGGCCTTATAATAGCTATACCAAAGAAAGGAGACCTTCGAGAATGCAAAAACTGGCGGGGCATAACCCTTCTAAACACCATACAAAAAATTATTGCAACAATTATAATGCTAAGGCTGTCACCTCTTTGCGATACGTTAAGGCAGGAACAAGCAGGCTTCCGCGAAGGTAGATCATGCATAGATCACGTGTCGACATTACGAATTATAATCGAGCAAGCAAATGAGCATAGCTCGCCCATTTATATGCTCTTCGTGGACTTTGAGAGGGCATTCGACACAATCTTGAGGACGAGCATTTGGAGAGCACTGCATCGCAGAGGTGTACCGGAATCTATTATAGACGTTATAAAACTTTTGTACTACAACTCCCAAAATCAGGTGCTATACAAGGGTCAAACGTCTGAAACATTTACTATCGATGCGGGAGTACGCCAGGGTTGTGTTTTGTCACCAATTCTTTTCCTGCTTGTCCTAGATGATGTTATGTCAATAACAAACATTGAAGCACCCGACAGCATTCAGTGAACGCCCTTCTCAAAACTTAACGATCTTGACTATGCTGATGATTTATGTCTCTTAGCACATAGGTTCGAACATATAGAGAACAAACTAAAGGCTCTTCATAACAACGCTCTCAAAGTTGGTTTGAGAATAAACTGGCGGAAAACCAAACTAATGAGAATTAACACCACTAATACCACCTCTCTAACTCTCGATAATAACAACATAGAGGATGTACAATCTTTTTGTTACCTTGGCTGCACAATCACAACGAACAGTGGCGCAAACGAAGACGTTTCTGCGCGCATCAACAAGGCCCGTCATGCCATGCATTGTTTAAAAAAAGTATGGGTATCATCTGACATATCAATACAACTGAAGACCAAAGTATTTAATACATGTGTGAAACCTATACTCCTGTACGGATGTGAATCTTGGGGCCTATCCAAAAGCGACGTACGACGACTGCAAGTTTTCACCAACCGCTGCCTTCGAAGGATTATTCGATGTTTTTGGCCCAACACAATATCTAACGCTGAGTTGCTTCGAAGTACGAACCAACAGCCAATACAGCACGACATCCTGAAAAGGAAATTTGGATGGATTGGTCATACACTGAGATCCGATAACGAGGTAGCAAAGGCAGCGCTTCAGTACAACCCCCAGGGTTCTCGGCGTCGTGGACGTCCAAAAACCACTTGGCGCATCGCAACCATACGTGAGCTGACAACTGCAGGGTTTTCATGGAACGAGGCATTAAGAACAGCCCACAACAGAGTCCGTTGGAAGTCATTAATTGAGACCGTTTGCTCCCTAGCTGGAGAATAGCGGAACATCATCATGTATTTTGACAGTAAATTAATTTATTTTTTAAATTTTCGTGTCACTCGTAAAACTGCTCTGAGTGGAGAAGCAGCTCGCGCTTTTTGTCATTATTTTTTAAGGACAAACAGGTCGTTCTTGTTTGTCTGCTTTTCGTGCGTTTTGCGTTGTCACCCCGCATTGGTTAGTGTTTCGGCGTCGTATAACTGTACCGAGTTACAGTTTTTGCGGTTTCTGCATTAACTATATGCATTCGTTTTTAACCTCAATGTTTTAATGTGTTGTCTGGTGGAGAACCATAATTAACTCAATGTGACTGGTGGAGAACCATATATAACTCAGACGTTTTACTGGTGGAGTACCAAGGAAATAACTCAGACGTTTACTGGTGGAGACCAAAATACTCTGGAGCGGATTCTGGAAGCTCTCGCCTTCCTATACGAAGGTTTAGGTCGAACGAGGTTTTTGTGTTTGAAGCTCCTAAAAATTGTGTGATACCCTGGCATTATAACTTAAATAGTTCGCCAAAAACTTTTAGTTTTAAGCAAAATCAAAAAAAAAAAATTTTCGTGTAAAATGTTATTTTTGTTTGACTCTGAAAGTAGCGATGAAGAAAATAAAGAGTTGTTGTGAGTAAGTTTTTTTTTTAACTTACATTTAAAATCCCTCCACACCTTGAAATGGTCAAAATTTAAACATTTATATTTTTAAAAAATTTTCTAGCCAAACCTTTTGTCAACCCTCGCTGTCTCTAATTGGTGGTCCCATTGAATCTAATTTTGTTGTTATTTCCTCCCATTCTTTTTTGAAATTGTTAGGAGTTGAGCTGCGTTGAAATCCTTTTGCCAAACTGGGCTTATTTTCAAGTTAAGCAATAAGGGTTTCAAATTGTTTTAAAGTTCTTACTTTAATTTTTTTTTTCCATTTATATATTATTAATATATTTTTAAAAATTTTTTTTTAAATATATTGTAAGAACTTTGTCACATTTCACTTGACGACGGTAAAAACTTTGTTGACAAAATCAAAGCCAATTCGTGTCAACGTCGGCGTTAAATCGTCTTTATTAATACAAATTCTTTGTTAATAGTAATCGGTTATCGTAAATATTGACGGCGGTAATGCCATGACTGCGGTGTCGACGCCATTTAAGTCGACATTGACATTAGCAATAGGGGGGAATGTTAAATGTAGCTCTATAAAAAAATGGTTTGAGCTGATTATTTTATTTGTGTACTAATTTTTTTCTCAAACGAACAGTAAGTAGTGGGTATTATAAATTCGTCATGACCGAACATAACCTTCTTCCTTGTTTATTTTTGGCTTTCTTGCAGAATTAACCTTTTGTTTTTATTAGATAATATCTTGCTGCTATTAAATTGGGCATATTGTTTATAAGTTGGTAAAGAGTTTAAATTGTGGTTTTCATGGGGTCGTTGAGAAACTGTTTGAATATTAAAAATTAGAATTTGTTTAGCTCTTATTACATAAAACAATTTTGACTGCAGGTTATTTACTTGAACTTTTATTATAGACGAAAAAGGATTTAAGGGATTGTGTAAAGAAAGAAATGTGTGAAGGCATTTTATAAACAAAAAATACTTGTTTGATTTAGAGATTAAAAAATACTTTTTTTTTAAAATACTATTAAATGTAAATTAGTTTTTGCAAAAAATACATTTTATATCTGCTCGTATTACTTTCAAGTTAATTAAATTGTTAGTAAATAGCCGCTGGAAGGAAACATTTTATGGATTTAATAATCAAATAAATTTTAATAATCACCCTTTTTCTATTTGGCGTCGGCAATAACAACGGCGATTTTAAGGCAACAGCAATTCTTATCAAAGACAACATAAATTCTATGTAAAATTGGTATTTTGTAAGAGTATTATGACGACGTTGACTATTTATCGATAATGTTAATTAACCCTCTGCGACTGATGTGGTAGTCTAGCAGACACCAACAAACACAAAAGAGTATTTTGTACCGTTAGTTTCCAAATATCTACTCTCGCGAGCTCTGTACCTTCTTATTGTGTTCTCATGGGTATGATATTATGTTTAGATCGATTAATGTAAGCACACGTGCCAGTGTAAACGAAAAAGTGTCTGAAAGTCAACCACATCAATATTAAGGTAGGTGTCTGAGAGACAATCACATCAGTATTTTTGTTATATTTGCATAGTATTAATTATTATATTTTCTTAGTGTCTGTCAAACAACACGTCTGCAAAATTGCATTTTTTTGGATTTGCTATTTTGGACCATTCAAACACATCACTGTTCTATATATAAACCTTTGATCTCAAGTCTTATGACTGATTAACTTAAGTGCAAATCAGCCAAATCTAAAATTTTTGCTATATAAATTATAAAATGAAATATTTTTTGGTTAAGTTATAGGCTTTGATGTGCCAATTGAAATGTTTATTAATTTTTTTTAACCACTGAATTTAATTTTTTTTGTTACCAACTGATTAATTTAAATCTATATAATAAAAAATAAAAAAACATTTGTTCAAAAAAATTTATTTTTGAATTTTTTTTTCTGTTCTGGTTTAGGTCTTAGTTTTTTACTGAAAATTCATGCCATGCCGATAAATAACATACAACACGAAGTTTCGCTTTGAATTAGAAAAATTACTATATAAATAATAACTTATACTCATAAACAAGATACAAAAATGGCTTTATTAGTTTTACAAAACGGAACCTGGAAAATATAAGCCACGGAAATGGTGTCTGGTAGTCTACCACGTCATTAGAATTGTGAGAACTATATCACGTCAGTCGCAGAGGGTTAAATACAGCACGCATCTCTAATATAAGAATAAGCTGATTCATTTTGTTAACTGGTTTTTGTTAAGAAAAAAAATTCTGTGCTGTTTGTGCTAAATTTTAAGTTAAATAAAAATTTGTTTGTGAAAAAAATAATGTTTAAATAAAAATTTTTTTATTTCTGATTCGGACTCGTCCAGTGACGAAGGAAATAAGAAAAATTTAATAGTGGAAAGAAGACTTCTTAAGGCCCAATAATATGCTTAAGTTGGCTTAAGCAATTGTGCGTATACATGTGATTCATTTGTGTCTAACAATATTGAACTTAAGAAAACTTCTTTGTTAATTTTATAAAACTGACATTTGCTTAAGCAAAGTGCGAAACACGGAATTAAATATTTTTTGATTTTTTTTTTGTTTTTTTAAATGCTTTTGAGGGGCTTTTCGTTAATTCTTGACAGTAGCTTAAGCCAGCTTATGCATATTATAGTTGGGCCCTTAGACAGAAATCTTTCATTTTTAATTTGCCCAATGAAAAGTAAGTGACATATAATTTTCCCAAGTGCCTAATGGATTTTTTAACCTTTGTAAGAATTGAAAGTTATTTTCGGCTGAATAAACCTTCTTTTAAACATGTGTTGGATATAATAAAGCCTCATTTAAAAAACGTTTGTTTCAAAGACAATATTATTTGCAGCAACATTGCATTTTTTGGCCCACGGATCGTACCAGCTCAGCGTTGGAAATTATTTCAACTTTGGACTCTCTCAGCCACTAGTTTCAAAATTTTGTCTAGGTGTAATTGGCTGTGTGGACGGTACCCACATCAAAATTTTAGCTCAAAAAAAAACAAGACCAGCATCTCCACTTTAATCGCAAGGGATATTTAATTTATTAGGAAAAGAGACCCTGCAAAATCCTCTGGCTAGTGATGCATTTTTAACAAGCTCTTCCAATAGCTTCTCGAACTGGCACTTAGTTGTTATTTTAATTTTTTCAATTATTTCCACAAAAAACATATCAAAACACAACACAAATGTAGAAAAATATCAAAACCGCCCTAGAAATCAAAATTGCAGCCAACCATAACGTAAAATTTTTTAAAACACAACACAATGCAGCACAAGACAACACTAAAAACGCCGACGACAAAATCAAGGGCAATTGAAGGCAACAGCAACGCCAATTTTGCTTAGAAAATACCAAACATATGTTAACAGTCATCGAAATATGGCAATATTGCCAACGGGAATACGAAATTGAAACAAAACATACATCCCAATTATGAATGAAAATTCCCCGGGAGTTTTCTCCCTTCTCTCATTTTTCCTATGTTAATTCAATTGTAAAAGTAGGAAAAGGGAAAAAACTCCCGGGGAATTTTTATTCATGATTGGGCCGATAAAAAACGGCATTGTTTACTGTTAACGACGCCAATTTCTTCCTCAATTTCTGGCTATTGTCTCACTTATGTTATCTGAAAAATCGTCTAAGGTTGGTAAAATCGCCAAAATTAATTGAGGCATTATTCGTGAAATGGACATACCAAACATATTTTGCCGAAATTTTGTATTTTTTGTTCTGAACCTAATAAAACTGGAGAGTCTAGTCACGATAGTGTAGGCACATTAATTTGCTTATGTTTTTAAACTTATGGATGGTCAAATTTAAAACTTTTACAATATAACAAGGATTTCGTAGGCTAATTTCTGTTATAAAATATTAAAAACTGTTGGCAGTGCGACAACCATATCTTTTAAACTAATGTACAGCCGACTTCTAAACGTTGACAGTATTATTAGTAACGGGTCCGCCATCTAACGTTTTTTTTTCAACTAGTGCTTATTTCGTGAATGGGAACACTTAGCTCATGTCTGATTTGACACAAAATTAGTTTTATCCTTCCGCTGAACGAATATGGTTGTGTATATGCTTGAACAACGCTGGGAAATATTGCGACATTACTTTGAAAATCATGGTAATGTTGCAGAATGTGTGCGAAAATTGCGTACGGATTTTGGAAGAAGAGAAGCACCGTCAGCTCCGTATGTTCGTTTCTTGTGAAAAAAGTGAAAGAAACTGGCATCCTCATCGATAAACCAAAGCGTGAAAAGCCAAAAACAGTGCGTACACCCGAGAATATTGCTGCTGTGGCAGAAAGTTTGCATGAAACGCCATCAACATCAATTTACCGTCGTTCTCAACAATTGAACATTTCGGACACATCATTGAGACGAATTTTGCATAACACCCAGGCTACAACTGACATCAAATGGTTAACATTAACACTAACATCATTTTAGTGTTAGGTATAGCCTCCTCATGTTAGTGTTTTGTTTGTGTTTTAACAGCGTTGTTAAGCAATCTGTCTTGAAAGCTATTTTATAACATAGGGCCTGTTCGTTAATGCATCACTGCGCTGCATTAGTGATTTCAAATGTTTATATAAATATCAGTGAAGTAGATGTGGAACAAAAAATTGTCAAATACTACACAAAAATAATACACAATAAAACAGACTATATTAATATTTTTTTTTATCGGCATTAAAAAAAGTTTGCTTTTCTGATGCAGCGCAGTGATGCATTTACGAACATGCCCATAACTTGACGTTTAAGTTTGACAGACAGCTTTTTTTTTGTTGCTTTTTATTAACTTTTTTATACAACTTGTCAATAATACGCGCGTGGCTGATAAATAATTAAAGCGCAAAATAAAGTGCAAAATAAGTTTTCCGAAAATAAATTCATTTTAAAAGCAAATTGGTGAAAAAAACTTGTTTGTATACTATGTTTAAGCGCTAAACTTTTTCTTCGCTATGAATATAACACACAACCTGTCTTTAGCTTGTTTTTAAACTTATGTTGTAAGATATTTACGTGTTCTCCACCTAAAACACATTGGCAATTTGACGAAGTTATTCTGCCGGCGTTATTGCTTGTGTTAAGACATCACAAATTGCACGTGTGGCCGTAGGGTAAAGACCTTGGTATGACGCCATACAAAGTCCAATTGGTTCAGGAGTTGAAGTCAACTGACCATCCAATGCGTTATCGCTTCGCTAAGTGGGCCTGCGATCGACTTACAGAAGATGCCGATTTTGCCAAAAAAATCATCTTTTCAGATGAAGCTCATTTTGATCTTGGCGGGTATGTAAACAAGCAAAATTGTCGCATTTGGGGAACAGAAAACCCGCACGCATACATTGAAAAGCCGATGCACCTAAAATGATTCGCAGTTTGGTGCGGATTTTGGTCCAGAGGCATAATTGGGCCATTTTTTCTTCGAAAATGAGCAAGGAGTAGCCGTTACAGTCAATGGCGATCGTTATCGGGCCATGTTGAACGAATTTTTCTTCACAAAAATTGAAGAGGAGGATATTGGCAACATTTGGTTTCAGCAGGACGGCGCTACGTGCCACACAGCCGAAGCTACACTCGATGTTTTGCGCCCTGTTTTTGAAGATCGCATTATCAGCCGCAGAGCTGATGTCGTTTGGCCACCTCGGAGCTGCGATTTGACACCGTTGGACTATTATTTGTGGGGTGCCGTCAAAGATAAGTGTTACGCCGACAAGCAAGAGACAATTGGCGCTTTAAAGGACAATATTCGTGAAGCCATTGGTGAAATACAGCTGCACACAATCGATAATGTGCTTAAAAATTGGACCGATCGTGTAGGCGACTGCATGGCCAGCCGAGGCAGCCATTTGAATTAAATTATTTTCCATTATTAACCGGAAGGATTGTACTTTCAAATAAAAAAAGAAATTTGAGAAAATATTCAGCAGTTTTTTTTATAGCATTTCTTCTTTAAGACGTCGGTATATAAATCTGTCAAATCGGCTAAAAAATGGGCAAGTTATAAGTAAACTACTCCTAAAATGGGATAAAAAAAACTATTTTAGGGAAAAAAAGTTATTTGGCGGACCCTTTACACTCGAGGCTAATTTCGAATTAAAAAATAAAAAATTGGGTCAAAATTAGAAACATTTAAATTCAAAATGATTAATTTTGGTTTTGAAGTAAAGAAATTTGTATAACTCTTGTAACGCGTGTAAAGAAATTTGTTAAACTCTTAAGCTTATAGAAATCCCATTTTCAAACTTTTTCAATATAAAAAAGACACTCTAACTCTTTTGATAAAAAAAATAAAAAAAAAACAAATAGGTCTAACTAAGAAAAATTTTAATTTAGGCAAATTTTTTAAAATTTCCGATTTCGCATGTAGAATTTTTTTTGTTTTTTTTTTTGAAAGATCAAACGATTTTTTAAATTTTTTGTTTTATATTTTTCAGGAGAGAATACATATTTTGGATCTTCCATTTAGGATATAAGTATGGTTAATTTGTATATAACTTAAACATAAATATTTTAATGCTTAATTTAAGTGATATTATATACTGATATAATATACTATATGTAATACAATTTTTGTAATAAGATGCTTTTAACAAATTTGCTTAATATCATATGTTGATAGATTGCAAAATAAAAACGTAAATAAATAAAAAAAAAAAAAAAAATATTTTTCAGGGACCGTAAACAACAGTTATCCAGATAATTTAAACTCCACAGTTAAGAGTGATTTTTCAACGAAAAAATAAAAACACGATTAAAAATTTTAATAAGAGAGTTTTATTTTTATCGTCTAAAATAAAACTCATTTCGAGGAGTTTTATTTTTTCCGTCTAAAATAAAACTCATTTGAGGAGTTTTTTTTCCGTCTAAAATAAAACTCATTTCGAAGTCATAAAATGACACTCTTTTGAAGAGTTTTATTTTATTTATTGTATATCTGGAGAACGGCAAGAGCCAAAGTTTTGCAATTATGTACACTCATTTAGGTTATCAATACACAGCATCCCACAAAATGTGGGCGGGATTGGAGAAGTGAGCGTTGTACCTCCCGTATAAAAAATATCAAAAATTTTATAAAAGCCGGAAATCTTGGACTGTTATATGACCTATGGTTATTCCTTATATATCAAAAGATCGGAAATCTTAAGTAGAAAATATTTTCTGAAAAACTCGAAAAAATCAGTTCAGATACGAAAAAGTTATGACCAAAATAATTTGTTTTTATAAATACGCATTATTGGGAGCCATATTTCTTCCTTCCCGAGTGCAAGTTTTATAACCAAAATAACTGGAAAATTTCTTTTTTAAGACGTCGGTACATAAATCTGTCAAATCGGCTAAAAAATAGGCAAGATATGAGTAAACTACTCCTAAAATGGGCTTAAAAAAAAACAATTTAAAGTCTATGATAAGTCCTATGGATGCGCCTTATATATTTAAAGATTAGGAATCCTTATTAGAACATATTGTCTGAAAAACTCGGAAAAATCGGTTCAGATTCAAAAAAGTTATGACCAAATTATTAATTTTTTTTTGAAAAATACTCATTGTCGGAACCCATAGATCTTCCCAAATCCAAGTTTTATAACCCAAGTAAATGGAAAATTTATTGTTAAACAATCAATAAAAAAGCAATATAGCAATAATTCCATCAACATATGTGCTACATCCGAAAATCTCTTTAAATATAAAACGTAACATGCTTACATACAACATGAAAACGCAGAATTTTTTTTTTTAAATACTCATACGCTTTTTGTTGAATAACCACAATTAGGATACTTACGATATTTTAACGCATTCAATTTTTCGCCAAAGTTAAAACCTTAAAATTCATTTTTTTATTTTTGCAAAAAATTACACAGCAACCAGAAATAATTAGTTGCCACAAACAACTGCAACAATAGCAACTGAAATTGACAACTGTTGCCATACTTAATCTAATGTTGGCTATTGACAACGCCATTGAATTCTGGTTAAGTCCGATAACAGAGCAATTAGAATAACCAAACCAAATCAAATGCATGTAACTTTTTTGCTACAAATATTTTCCTAATTTTTATCGATTAGTTTTATTGTGGTTTTTTAATATTTAGTTAAAACAGTTAATACGCGTTTTCTAGAAATTAAGATGTAGAATAAAATTTTCAACTCAACCCGCTTACTTCCTTAACCTGTAAAATGTTAAATTAATGCAAATGTGTTTGGAAACTTCACAACTTTTGCAACCAAAAAAAATTTTAAATATTAATCAACAGAGCAAAAAGTTAAGCTTTTAATTATACTTACGTAAAGTTGTCAATTATATTTTGCGTTTGTTGGTTACAAAAAAGAAAAGTCATATTAAATTTTTTTTTATTAATATTTATTCAACATTTAATGAGTTTTTATTAAAGTATATCGTCACCTAAAATCCAAAAGGCCATAAGCTGCAATAAATTCCAAATCGTCTTTTTGATTGGTTACGATATAATTAACCAAAATATGTATATCATAATGATTCAAAAAGTAGATTTTGTAATTGTTGGTCGCTTACGGATTTTTGGATTTAAGGTGACGATATAAAGTTTTTCATTTAAAATTTATTTATGGATTCATTATTAAATAACATAAAATATTTACTTAATTGCTTTATTTACATTATTTACATTATCTCATATTCAGTTATTTTATTTAAATCTAACGAATTGTAAAATGAGAAACAAAAAATATCGCTGCACAAAATCATTAACAAAATTCTGTAAATTTGTATGGAATTCTTATGTATGAAATTAATACATGTGTAAGATATTATTTAAATTAAATTAATTTTTACATTTATGTAACAATAAAACTAACGATAATATTTGTGTTTAATTTTTTAGTTTATTAAATGAGAAAAATCGATTTAAGAATAAAAACTGAATCACAATCAATCACAATTATTTTTATTTATTATTTCAATTAAATAACATGTTTTTTTTGCGTTTAATGTTAAGAGTAAATTATAAATAATCATTGAACTAAGTATTAAGTTTTTTTATGGAGAATTTCGGGCTTTTTTCTTTTTAAATTTGTATAAAGTTATTTAATTAATAAAGTTAAGAGGAATTTTGTGGCCCCTTTGTTTCTCCTAGGAACCACAGGACATAATATATATATATATATATATATCGTTACCTTAATATAGATGGGCTCTAACTAACGTTTTCCTTACTTTACAGAAGAAAGAAAAGACTTAATAAAAATTCAAGTTTTGTAGTCGTGTATTTTTTTTAAACGCAGATTTTTTTAATCTCAATACCAACATTTTAATATTGTTTATGGACACAAAGGCTATTCCAGAAAGAATTATGTACTGGGGCCATGTTAAATCATGGACCCATAATCATCATTTTCCATAGTCGTTCGTCCTTGTGACAATTGAAACGTATATACTAAATTTCAGCCAGTTATCTTTAAAATTGCAGCCGGTCGGGCGGACGGACATTGTTAGATCGACTCTGAAAGTGGTTTTAAGGCCGAGGCCACGCCTTGTCACGCGATTGTCATTGTTTAATGTGGAAGATTTTTCGGTTATATTTTTATTTTTAAAATTTGGAAATCTGTCTTGCCATAATAGCGGTTGGCTTTGTACGGATGAAATTATAAGCTTAACATTCGCTTTTGCCATGTTTTTTTTGTCGCGCAGAAAACAACTGATTTAGAACAAGTTTTACTCCTGAGCGGCGCCACTTAGCCGCTTAGAAATGCCGCTCATTGCGTGGCAACTTCAGTAGTTTTTCATATGTCTTTATTTTTTGCCGCTCAATGATCTGTCGCCTGTCGCTTTGCCGCTCATTGCTTGGCCCCGGCATAAGTTAATCGGTATACTAAATTGTGGGTCTAGAATAGTGATATGCCAACTCAGGGCGCCGCGCCTTTTGTTTTCTCTTCTTATTACGTACTTGTGCACAAACATTGAAGAGATTTTAACAACAGCATGTGGGCATTTCCACAGAAAAGTCTACTTCTTGTCACGTTACGCCACCAAAATTATAGACTAGATTTACTAAAATGTACTATTGATTTTCTGGCTCCAATGTGCCAAAAGAACTACTAAGTCAGTACTACCAACTTCAGTAAATTGTAGATTTCCAATGACAAGGACATGTTAAATGTCTAAAGTAAATAACATTGTCTGGGGTATAATACGTCACTAGTACTGATGCCTGTGTCAATAGTGAATCAGCACAGATTCACTAGTGACATTTCCTACAGGGACATTTCTTACTAACACAATAATACAGTTACAGCCGCACCTAAACAAGAGTGGAAAGCGTTTTCTAGCTGTCAACGTTTTGCAATTGGAAAATCCGATTTTGACAGCACGTTTAATAGTGAAGTTAGCCGCTATTGTTATTAAAAATGGCAATTTAGCTGTTTTTTTGTCAATCTAGCGGGTTTTCTCTTCTTTTTATATCTATTATGAAGAAAACGTTCCGCCTTCCGCTCTTGTTTAGGTACAGCCGTTAGGTTTTTTTTTTTGACAACTGAGCTTATTTTTTTCTCTCTCTTTCTAGTTCTAGTCAATTTCTATAGTTATACGTTTCAAAAATAATTTGAGAACGTCCATGTTCTTAAATTAAAAATATTCTCTTTTATGTGTAGAAATATTATTTATCTTAAAAATATGATTTTTTTTCTCAATAGTTTATATACATAGTTTCCTATATGCAGGCTTTCAAGGTCATTAATTTAATGTAAATTTTTTGATTTTGTGATTTTTTTTAAATTGCATTTTTATATGCGCGATAATTTTATATCTATCGCAGTAAATAAGAAAAAATTTCTGAAATAAAACAAATTTAAAGTAGAAGGAAACTTTTTCATTTTTTTTTAGCTGCTCCTAAATCGCTGTGGCAACACATCCAACCGCTTTAAAATATTTGCGTATGCGTTGGTAATATTATGTGCGTTCGTTTACTTTTCCAGTAAAATCCAGTAGGTGAGTAATATGAAAATCTTACAAATTTATGTGTACGCGAACGCATTTCAGTAAAATCCAGTACAAATTTGTACAAATTTTGGGGTAAACGAACGCAGCTATTTTGTTTTTCTTATGCCGGCCACACATAACACAAGTTCAGTGTTCCAGTCTGGCACTGTGCAGCAGCGTTGCCAGAAGATTTGGAAGGAAAATCTTAATTTGGCGAAAAAAAATCTTATATTGAAAAGAAAAATGTTAATTTTTTTTATGGAAACTATTTAAATTGAAATACCTAATTGCGGTATTTAAACAAAATGAGATTGTAGTCTTAAATTGTGTTTTAAGTTATATTTTCCATAAAATTCTTTCTAAAAATACATTTTAAGTCCATTTAATTTCAAATGAATAAGAACGTAAAAAAGTCCATCTAAATAAAGAAGTTTCATCGAAAGTAATTAAATTCTTATATTAGAGATGGGTAAAAATTTTAGTTTGGGAGCTCTGAAGATCATACATACATCATACTAAATCTTAAGGGTTATCAATTTAATATTATATTCTTTGATACCGTTGTTATATCGAAGGCATTTTGATTAAAAAAAAGCTCATAGAAAAAATATGGATTTTCCTAAATATATTCCTAATGGAATTGTTATTAAGATAATGTTGTTACACCTTTTTAAAGATATTCTTGAGCACTGATGTACATATACTTTGTTTAATTATCAT
Source organism: Pollenia griseotomentosa (assembly GCA_963931875.1). Classification (NCBI taxonomy): domain Eukaryota; kingdom Metazoa; phylum Arthropoda; class Insecta; order Diptera; family Polleniidae; genus Pollenia; species Pollenia griseotomentosa. The sequence goes on along the minus strand of OZ007562.1, from coordinate 167,158,868 downwards.
AAGCATGGAATGTGGAATTTTCCAACCAAAAGCTTCTTAACCCTAGGATTCTCGGTAACTTTTTACCACAAAGTTTTCCTCTTGGTCTGGGCAGACCACAATTAGAACAGATTAAAAACCTAATTAAATAAATACATCTAAATACATCTATTTTTTTATTGAACATACGCTTATTATGCTAGATTATACGAATTTATTATATAACTTTATTATTTCATTATGTATTTCATTTTACATGCAAGTCATCGAATTTTGCACATTGCTTTTTCGCATCTACCACACATTTGACTCAAACTTGATTCATTCAATTCAGAACATATGTATCATTTATAGAATTCATGTTGTTGTTTTTTTAATATTTTGTCCTATTTGAAAGATATTGCAAGAAAACAAGAATTTGGTCTGGCCAAGACGGTAATTACTTATTTCAAAGACTTTTACAAAAAAAGGAATTTCACCCCACTCCAATCGAATCCAAATTAGTGTCATTCGATTCAGAACATATCATTTATAAAAATCACGCCCTGTTTTTTGCTATATTCGAAAAATATTGCAAGGAAAACACAAATTTGGTCTGGCCAGACCAAGACGCTAATCCTAGAGTTAAGTTTTATTAGTTTTACCTTTTGGTACTAAAAGCATGAACGTTTTTGTTCTTTAATAAATTAATCTTTATAAAAATGGTGAGGTGCAATAATGCCTTACGAAATAAGGCCTTTAAGGCTTTATTTCTCAATGGAAAGTGAAATACGGCCTTTATTAACAAAAAGGTTTTATTGCACTTTGAAAGTGAAATATAGCCGTAAAGTGTTATTTCACTTAAATTTCTTTTTAAATAAAGCAATAAAATTTCTTATTCTTCTTATATTTTACTGAACAATTATAAAAAAATTTCTCTACAGAAGATAATGAGACGCGCGCAGGAAAACTGTATTCAGCGAAGCCACCTGCCGCGTCCTATGGAGGAGAAACCCCCTAAGATCGGCCGCAGGTCGCCACGCAGAAAAACTGTATTAAGTGAAGATTTGGTGCAGTGAAATAACGCCGGGAGAAATAACACCGGTGGGTGTAATTTCCCAATGAAAAGGAAATAACGCCGGCCGGCCTTATTTCCTATTGCGAAAAGAAATAAGACCCCCGGGGTGTTATTTCCTCTTTAAAACATAGAAACGTTTTGGTCAATGAAGAATTAAAATCAATAATGATAATTAACAACAAATGTGCTCTAAGCAGAAATACAATTTTAACTAAAGCTTCTCTGTATAGCCGGCTTCATTGCACCATTGGCTAAATTTCAATAAAGGCCTTATGTCACTTTCAAAGTGCAATAAAGCCCTTTTCGCAATAAAGGCCTTATTTCTCAATTAGAAGTGAAATAAAGCCTTAAAGGCCTTATTTCGTAAGGCGTTATTGCACCCCATCTATAAAAATACGTTTTTTTCTTTTCACAAATAATTTTTTTCATCAATATTCCCAAAATGAACAACCGCATTTTTGTGCATGCTAAACAATGGGTACAAAAGTTAGCAAAACCAATAGACAAGAAACTGATATAAACCTCACTGTTTTAAAAATTTACTTTTTAAAAAACTCTAACAAAATTATGTATGTTGTACAAACTTAAAGTGAAAACACTTTATTTTCTAAAAACAAAAAATCTTAATTTGAGAAAAAAAATCTTCAAATCTTATTTTGTTCAAAAAATCTTCAAAAATAAGAGAAAATCTTAATTCTGGCAACGCTGCTGTGCAGTGGGATTGTGTAGTGTATGCTGGTGTTTTTGCTGTTTAGGCAGTGAACTGAGTAAAAATCAAAGGAGTTTCGTGAGCTTGTTATGTGATGGTGAATGTTAAAAAAGTTCAGTTCTATCGGGGTTTCTAAAAATTTACAACAACAAATTTACGCGAAAAAAAAAATATTTTGAAAAGAGTTTGTAGAATTATGCAAAGAATCGGCTAAATTATCCTACGAAAAAAAACAAATTATAAAAGTGGCAAGGACTTTTTAAAATTTTTTTTCGCTTATTAATTTAAAATAAAACCTGCACAGTTCAGTTGTATAGTGTGTGTCACAAGTTGCGTTTATGCAGTGTCAGACTTGAGCACTGAACTTGTGTAGTGTAACGCCGGCATTCGCACAGCCAGACATCAAACTACGTTTTAAAGTTGTTGTAAAAATAAAAAAAGTTTGATTTTTTTTTTACGGAAAACATTTAGTTATTTGCCAAATAATAATATTTATAAAAAAAAAAATTGCAAATTAAATTCTTTTCATAAAGTTTAACACACAAACATAAATACAATTTGACACATCAAACTGGCTTGACATTATTTTTGGAAAAATTAAAAGTATTTTATCAAAGTTATTTTTGGGAATACAAAATTAATTATTAATAAGATTTCTGTATGACGTGCTAAACTCGCAATTTGTCATATTTGATAAATACACTGAAATTTATTGTTGAGGGAAAGCTAGCTATTTTTTTTTTTTTTATTTTCGTCAGAAACGCTTCAAACCATACGTGTAAGTTTTTTTTTATTATTACCGACACAATAACAGAAATGTGAGTTTGATGAGCCAGTTTGATGTGTGTGTGGCTTTTATTTTGAAATTAATTTGGAAAGTGTAATGAAAATATTTTCAAATCACAATTTTATAATTGAATTTTTATATTTAGGTTTGCGAAATGTTTAAAAAAAATATTTGATAACAAATTGAGAAAATGTTTTTCGTAAAGTGAAGATTTTCAAATGAACAACTAATTAAATTCAAAGGTTAATCTTAAAATGAACAAAATTATATTTGGAACCTAGAAGTTTTGGTTTGCGCTAACAATAAAAAAAATTCAAACCGGTCAAATTTGGTAATATTTTTAACAACCTGACTGACTGTAGAAAAAGGATATCTAATTTGTTTTATAGAAAAATATCCTAGTTTCTAATTAAATAAAAAGTAATATAAAAATAAACCTAAATGGTATTTAACGGTCATGTTTTGAAAATCGAAGTCACGTGAAATTTAAATGGATGGAGATTTTCAATTCCATTTTTTTTTAAACTAAACTAAACGAAGCTTTTTCTGGTTTCAAAAGTAAATACCTATTTCTAAGTGGTCCTCAAAGTATGTGGTATATAAAAAGAAATTTTTTTTTGAACTTTAAGCACAGACTAGTTTTTAAAATTTGTTCGATTTCAATTTCAGTCGGATTCGTTTTTCAGAACATGACTGTAAGTATTCATAGATATTTTTTACAGACTTTTTGCTTGTTTTACTCATTATTACAATCTGAGTTCGTTTTATTCTAAAATACTAATTTTCCATTAACTTTTTAAATTTCTTTTAGTACAAAATATAAATTAAATAAAAAATTAAAAGGTTTACCTTATTACCTTAAAAATTAAAGTCTTTTTTGTGTCTTCGTAGAGTTGTTTTTTTTTTAATTATTTGTTCGTTGTTTTAAGAGGTTTGTCGCTTTTTACAAAAACAATATTAAATTCCTTTGAATCACACATTCCTCCACGCCTTTCACCAGCCCAACAGCCAGCGAAAAAAGCATAAATCTCTCTCAGTCTAAATACAAGTTTCATTACATTCATTTAGTAACGTTTCTTGGGCTTCATTTTCGGTGAAAACTTTTGTGCGACCATTAACGCCATTATCGACACAAACCACTACATTTGTGCCACTTAAATTTGTTGAATGATTTTCGGGTATGTCCTGTAAAAAAGAGAAAAGTTTTTTAATAAATAAAATAAACTTCAATAATGGTTTTAAACGGTATTACAAAAAGTCCTAAAAAATATACCTACGCAAAAAAGTTTTCCGTACATTAATCCCTAAAAAGTTTTCACAATCGGGTATGCTCTATAAATCGAAATGAAGTGAATTTAAAATCTAACAAATTTTGAGAACGAGCCTGTGAGGAAATTTAATCTAAATATTTAATTTAATATACTTCATACTTTGAGTAGCAATTAAATTTACAATAAAAACTCTTAAAAATAGGAAAAACTATAGTCATTTTGTAAATAATTGAAATCAAAATCTCGTTCAATTTCACTTCATTTCACTTCATTCGATTTCTGGAACATGCCCGAATATTTTTGAAAAGTTTAATAACACTGGTTCACAAAATTTTAACTTTTTGCCATAACCTCAAAAACTAGACGTTTTCTAAGATAAATCAGGGCTGCTTAACACAAATATGGCATTCATTAATTCTCAAGAAGCGTTTTCAAGATATACGCGAAAAACAGTTTTTATGTTACATGCCTTAAGATTGGAAAAAAATTTGATTTTTTCTACGTTTTTTCAAAATTCAACATTTTAAGTTTTTCCGTTGAGGCAATAAAAAATTTTCTAATTCTAATTTTAAAACCCACATCTTAAAGAAAATTTTGTTTCAAACATATTTGTAACAAAATGGTTAACATCGGACAAAAAATAAGAAAGGTGCAATATAATTAGCAAAAATTGGATTAGGATTAAGTGTTAAGAGACAATTTAATTTGTTTATATGAGGAGGTCCATAACAAAACGCAATAATTACACCATAACATTTTTTTTGATAAACGACAAAATCTTATTTAAGTAAGTAGCACATAATTATTTTAAAAACCAATTATTGAGGTATAATTGTCTACAAAAAATAATATTAATCACAAATCATTACGTTTTGATCCGAATCATATTACTATTACCATATATTATTATATATTTTGAATTAATTATTTCATTTTGCTTTCAACTGTATGAAAATATTGCGTTTTGATCTGAACTAGGGGTGGAATTTCTGCTATTCTGCTTTGAATAGATTTTTATTCTATCATTTTGATTGAAGTTGCAACCACTTGTAGAAAAATGAAAACACTTTTTTATGTGTAATTATTGCATTTTGCTTTGAACCATTATATTTGATATTGAAAACACTTTTTTTTGTGTAGTTATTGCATTTTGCTCTGAACCATTATATTTGATATTGAAAACACTTTTTTTTGTGTAGTTATTGCATTTTGCTCTAAACCATTATATTTGATATTGAATTGCAGTGTAGTTATTGAGTTTTAGAATGATTTATAATAAAGGTAATAAAGATTTCAATTTTTATGGACCTCCTCATATAACACTGTGTGTAATTTTTTAAGTCGTGAAAAAAATAACCATATACGGACACCACTACGTGATAAAAGACAAAAAAAAAAAAAAAAAAAAAATATACCCGTGTCTCTCAGTTTTGCCCAAAGTCATGTACTTTTTTTATGGGCCCCCGAATATTTGGGGCCTCGGTGTAATTTTTTGCAAAAAAGTGATCATTTGCTCAGGCTCATATCTTGAAAATCGTTCGGAATTTTGATATACCCTTTGGGACAAAGTTGTAATTCTTGCCATAAAGAACAACAATTGTGAACATATAAAATCAGAAAAACTTTATCTTCAAAATCAAAATCGCAAAAACCTTTAAGAAATTCGGTTTTTTTACCTTTTCCCCCTTTTCAGGTCCATAGGTAGCAAACCGTTAGAAATTCAAGGAAACAATCAATTACAAAAATGTACCTAAGCTCTCAGGTTATAACTTTCTATAGCATATGAACTTCCTAGGAATGATTCTTAACACCGTTAAGGTAGCGCTTAGGTAGCCGTAAAAAAGAGAAATTTCCCGAAAATTTTTTAATTTCATTGGTTTTTTCTTAACTTCAACGTTAAGATGCTATGCTATCTCTTACAAAAATATTAAAAAAACAGTCATATTATGTTTAAAATGTTGATGGCCCTGGATTTGCTACTGTGTAATTCTATTTTTGGTCAGCAATTTTATATTTTTCCTCTTCGATTTATCCTTTTATGTTGCGATGACGTTTCACGAATTTGCATCCAGGGGGGTTACCGCGTATTTCGATTCGAAAGAAATAATTTACGAGTTCGAACAATTCGTACTGTGTATTACGATTTTCGTACTATTTGTTTTGAATGAACGGAAGTAGTTTATACCTTCTCGAAAGCAAAAAGTTCCTTTCGTAACGGCAACTCTCTATTACGAACAATAAAAATCCCTTTCGAAACTCCCACTCCACTCCGTATTTCGAAAACGAGCGTCAGTTATGTAAAAAGCGTTAGGAAATTGTTCGAAAGCTATTTTGTTAGTGACAAAGTTCAAGATAAATAATAGTGTAAAACAAACAAATTTAACCTTATAATATTATAATTGATGTAAAAATAATGTTTACTAACGTTTTATTGAAAATGTTTAAATATTTGCGGTCTTGGAATTTTAAAAAAATTTAAAAAAAAAACAATTACATTTACAAACAAAAAGCAGTATAAAGTTTGCTCAGCTACTAGATTTTACTGGAAAAGTAAACGAACGTACATATTATTGACTACTTTTTACTTTGTATTTTGACAATGTTGCCAGATTTTAATAAAAACTCAATCCCTGAAGAAGTTGGAAAGAATACCAACGAAACGTCGGATTTTATTGACAATGAAATAAATAATCTTTTATTTACATTAAATTAATGACCTTGAAAGCCTGCATATAGGAAACTATAAAAACTATTTAGAGTAATCAAAAAAGGTCGATCAACATTTATAATGGTCAACTTTCTTCGGAAACTTTTTTAATAATGTAGACAGACCACATACAAACTAAGGGCCATTATTACAACTTATGATAAAGTTGCTGATAGTTAACGTGAACAATAGCTATCTTGAACGATAAAGTGGCCAATAAGTTTTTTCCATTATTACAACTGTCCGATAAAATAAAAAATGTAATTTATATACTGTGGCAATATTGCAGTATATACCGACTACTTTTGGTTGTTTAAAATACGTAGTGGCAACGACTTAGTTTTGTTTTATTTATTAATTAAAAACAAAAGTAAATTTTTGTGCTTTATTTTTGGTTTTAATGGTAAATTGTTTTGTTTTTTGTGTCAAATTGTGTTTTTTGAAAAAGTTGAGTAATTAAAGACTATCATTGAAGTTACCATATCTTTAGCAGAAAATATGGCCTCTTCAAGTTCTTAAAGTTCACTTGTAAAGTTACCATGAGGACAAACCTGATGTTAGCTTATCAGTCACTTTTTAGGTTAATGTTAACTTGTAATAACCAAAAACTATTTATCTGTTAGATAGCATCCTAAAAATAACTATTTGTAAGTTGTAATAATGAACCTAAGAGTTACCAAGTGAATGTTTACAAATTTTAATACACAATGTAATTTATAAATTTCAAAAGTTATTAAAACAACAAAAGCGGCACGGCACAATGGCTGACTTCATAAAAAGACAACTTTTCTAAAATCAATAGCTTGTGTTTATTTTGTAATGGTAACCGTCTTCCCTGCACAACGGTTGCAAAATTTGTGCATTATTTTTTTAGTGATGCTTTGCAATATTGCATTTATGAAGTCATCCGGTACCTTGAAATAGACCGAAAGATGAAAGCATTCTACCTAAAACCCCAATAAGGAACATTAATACATATATAATAGTATAGATTAAAAGCTATTGTTTTTGAAAATTCAAATTCGGATATTTTCACTAAATATGTCGTTATTTCTTAGTTTTTGGTCAGACGATGGCAATTTTGCGCTTACTACGTTCGGACCAAAATATTATTTAAGATACATGTTAAAAAAAAATTTTCAATTTATTTTATTGCCTTACTTGAGCGAATTATATAGAGTTAGGCCTGAGGAAGGCTTCTTCGAATAATTCTCTCTCCTTGCTACTTGACTGATGCTGCTCGCATATTTCCAAAAGCAGCGGAGGTTTAAAAGCTCCAGCTCTAAAGCAAGAGGCGAGTGTACTACGTTTTTTTTTTGCATTTTTATACAAGACGCATAATTAACAAAATCTATAAGCTTTTATTTATATAGTAAATTTTGACAAATTTTCTGTTTTCTTTTAAACACATTTTAACTCGTTAACGTATTTTTCGTAACTATGTACCAACTATTGAAGCCGACGGCAACGAATATCTGTTAATTATTTTAATGCACTTATTTTTTGAAATTGAAGTCATTTTAGAAAACTGTAATTTTTAATTTGACACCTGTTAAAAGAAAAAGGTTTGAATAAAAATCTCTCAAAAGAAATCTAAACATAATTGAAATGGAAACTTGAACTGAAAAGACCCTGTACTAAGTCATACATTTTTTACGATATATACAAAAATCTCTTTCTGGCGAGAAAACAAAAATAATCAAAGAAAATATTTTAAGGCTTATTACGTTTCACTGAATAATTTTTTTTCTCCTTACAATTTTTAGATACAAAGTTAAAATTTTTAAAATCTCATCACGAATTAAATTACATACTTTTAAGTGAATAAGAGGATTAAGTTCTAGTTCTTATGGTCGTAAGTAGCTCTATACAAGCAAAATAGATATTCAAATCCCATCTACAAATATTTATTGTACCATTCCTTAACGCCATATATTCCCCTCTTTATTTTATTTTTGGAAACTAAATTAAAAAAAAAATAAAATAAGAGCCAGCATTCTATTACGAGTTGCTGCGCAAGTATTGCCAGGATTATCGTTGAAAAAGAAACACATTTAATCAACTGTACTTGAAAAGCAAAGTTTCTTTTATTTCTTATCAGTTGTAATCTTCTTGTATCTTAGCATAAGATAAAAATCCCTCAAATTTCTTGCTGACAATCCGACAACAAACTTCATAATTTGTCATCTTGTCATTCATCAATGTGTTTGTTACTCAAAGAAAAGTTTTCTTTTTTCTTTTTCTTATACGGTTAGTGGTAAAAAGCACAGGACGAAGTTTTATTAGAAGTTTATCCATATTCAAATTAAAAGATTTCTTTAAGGGCACGTTTTACATTCTTTTTTTCATATTTACTAAATAACCGAACATTTTGTACACCTGTTTAATAAATATTTGTTTAGTTGAAAACCGGAATACGAAACTGTTATGAGACACAGGCAATTCAATAAGTTTCGATAAAACTTTATTCCGTTTTTTTTTCTTTTGATTACTTTTAACAAATTACTTACCAAAAGAAGGACAAATTCCAAAAAAATTCAAGTTATTAAGGAATTTCTACATAACCTCAGTATCATTATATTAAATAAGGGTAAGAGACAATTGATTCTAATATGTGACATTTTTGACATCCTCGTTTTCGTGGAAGAAAAGATAAAGATTAAATGTAGATGAAAATCACAAAAGCAGACTTAACAATTCACAAGCTTATGGTATCGTCGTATTTCTTTTTATATTCGTCTATATATACAATGTTGTATATTTGTTGTTGGTAATTTTCACACAAAAGTGTTGTCTCATTATACGACTGATTCTTATATACATACCAGAGAAAGACAATAGGTATAAAAAAATTAAAGTACTCTAGCACATATCGAAAATTTTCAATACCTGTGCGTACTCGTATCTATTTATTCTTATACTTGTGTATATCCCTGCGCGTTTGATTTCATTCATGTATGTTATCATACTTATAGTATTTCATACTCGCACATAACCACATACACCCATAGGTATATCATTGACTTCAAACATTTTTTATTTATTAATTTTTTTTCATTAGTGTTGCCAGAATTTTTTTTGTTATTGCTGAATCACTAATAAATCCTTTTTTTTCAAAATCGTTTGAGTTAAATGCAGCAAAATTTTATTGAAAAAGAATTGTTGACTTTACAAAAATCTTCGGAATATAAAGATCTGAGTTCTTTTATAAATAGAAAAAACTGCAAAAAAAATGGCAAAATGGATGCAAACTCAAATACGTCGGTTTATTTAAATATTCTTAATAAAAACACAAAAAGTTGCCGGATTAAAAAAAAAAATATATATATATATATATAAATCTAATATTCGGAATTAAGAAATGAGATATCACAGGTAAATTCATTCATACATTGTATGACTTTGAGATGTTTATCTGTCGATCAGTATGCAAACGAAAATGTTAGCCTTATAGAAGACTAAAACATCACGCTATGGTGGAAAAACAACTCCACAATATATCCACGGTTGTCTATAAAAAAATCAAGAATCATATAAATTCCTGCAGCGCACCATCAAAACGAGTTTTCTCTTTAGCTAGAAACATGAAAAAAGAAACAGAATAGATTCCAAAATAGTTGATAGCCTTCTTTTTTTAAATTCTTTTTATAAAAGACCCCTTTTGTAAAAAAGATTATATTTTATTATTGTTAATAGAAGCAATTCTTATTTAATCAGTGCTGTATTTGTTTTGCTGGTTTTGGAAAATACTTCAAATATAATTATCTTTTTTGCATCAAAAATTTTTAGGTCCGGGCTACACTGCTTGCTTTACAATAACTATACGAGTTGTTGAAGTTACTTGTCGATACTCATCGATACATGCCTATACTCATACGCATTCATACTAATATCCATACGGATGCCCGTTTGTTCATACTCATACCGGTTGCTATACAAACTTATTTATGTTCATACTTATTGGTATTCATACCTGTCTGTACTCGTGCTCGGTGGAGTATGAATAAGAGGGAGTTTACACGGTGTCTTTCCAGACATGTCTGTTTTTGACATTCTCTTTTAAACATGCTACCAAAAACCTTTTGTCTTTTCACGATGTCTTTCCAAACATGTCTGTTTTCATATCTAATAGTCTAATTTACATATACATACAAATTGAAGACATGAAAATTCATATAAACAAGCATGAAAACTCATTTCGTGTCTGTTTGGCAACCCCTCTTTCTTCTCTACCCCGATCGCCTACAAACAAAACAGACGTGTTTGTCAGACATGTCTGAAAAGACACCGTGTAAACTCCCTCTATGTTATAAGTATTAAAAATATAACTTTTTGGCTTTCTCTGATACATACATATGTTGTTTCTATGCCAGGCCTAGAAATGTTAGATTTGTTTGCTGAATTTGTAAAAATCTTTTTAGAATATGACTTTTGCCAACACCAATTTAATTCTTCTGAATGATTAATATAAGTTTGATTTATTTCAATTTATTTTTTAAACTATTTTAATTAACATTCCCTACAAGAAATGCATAACCAAAACTAAAAAAAAAAAATTTTACTAACACACTTGCAACAATTTTACATTAGTGTTTCTACTCTAACATGTGTGTTAGAGTAGAACAACTAAAAACACTTTCTAAAAATGCCAATTTTTTAATATATTTTTGTCATACGCTTGATAAAACTTGTGAATTGCTTTAATTTAATATTTACCATTGGTGTTAAAGAAAAAAATATATTTGTAACTAGATTGTATATTAAATTAGACAGCTAAAAAAATGTCTTGAAGAAAAAGTAGCACCGCCAAACAGCGGTAATCAGAATGCTAGCGGTAAAGGAGGACGTACTGATGGTGGCTGCAGAGGATGCGGTGGTGGATTCTCTGGAAACAACAGTGGTCATGTTCGTAGCGGTCGTTTTAAAAGGTGGTGGCTTTGGCCAGGACAATCGCTTAAGATTTGTCCTGATGACTTTTCAAGTATGTATTTGATTTTTTGGTCTCAATCTGTTAACAAAATCTACAATTAATTAATTGTTTACACGTACGTTTACCTCCATTTCCAGATTCACGCAAGAAGTGAAACGTTACCAAGCAGCCACAGAAATAGCGATACGTGGTACTTACTTTTCTGAAGCCTAATTTACAGACTATTAATTGGATTATAACTTTTTCAATAAAAAATTTTTTTATTTAAAATGAAAAATAAAAAAATATATTTTTTTATAAAGTTTAGTACTAACCAATTTTTACGTTATGAATAACTAGTTAGTGCTAACCAATATTTACGTTATGACTAACTAGTTAGCATTAACCATTATTTAGGTTATCATTGACTAATAAAAAGCAGTAGAGTAAGCCGTACAGATATATGTTCCGAAGGCGAGTGAAACTAATTAGCTAGAGCGAAAGGCGAAATCACATGTACGCAAGAGTTTCGGTTAGTTTTTTCATTTTGCTTTTAATAAACTAATAGAAACTTTAACCAATATATCGGTCACCACTACCACTCATATAACTAGTAAAATGACCGGTAGTCTTCTTGGAGGGTTGCTTATCAATTAATATTTATCAGAGCTGTAAATGAAACGTTCATTTTTGAATTAATTCGCGGATCATTCATGCACTAAATTAGCAAATTTTGGATAAATTCTTTTTACACAAAAAAAAGAGTTGAATGAAATTTGAAGTGGATTTCAATTCGTTTTCCAATTCAAATGAATTTGTTAAAGTAAATTGCAATTCATTTCAATTAAATTGTTTTTGAGTTCATTCAAATGAATTAGAAAAATGAATTGCAATTCAAATGAATGAAATCAAAAAGGAGTTGCAATCAATCAAATTCAAGAGCAGATCTAGGGGGAATTACTAAAATTTATTATTTTTTACTGCAGTTTAAAGCTTTTTTAACTTCAAACTGGGAAAGTATAAAAGAGATAAAGATGAATTTAATACACAATATAAAGAACAATTCTGCATCTCTAACTCCAAAATTTTATTTTTTAAGTTATGCAAGTCTTGCAGCAAATGAGCGATATGTGTATTGTGGAAATTTTTTTTTTTTTAAATTTTTCAATCGAATTTTTAGGATTATAGCAGCTTTGAATCTCAACAACATCTTTTGCTGTCAAAACTGTGTTCGTTTACTCGAAATTTTTTACTACTTTTACTACAATTGGAAAATTTGTTTACTTTTTGTATTAAAAAAGCTGTAAACTGCAGTAAAAAATAATAAATTTTAGTAATTCCCCCTAGATCTTCTCTTGAATTTGATTGATTGCAACTCCTTTTTGATTTCATTCATTTGAATTGCAATTCATTTTTCTAATTCATTTGAATGAACTCAAAAACAATTTAATTGAAATGAATTGCAATTCACTTTAACAAATTCATTTGAATTGGAAAACGAATTGAAATTCATTTCTGCCTAATTCATTTGAATTGATTCAAATTTCATTCAATTCTTTTTTGCTGTGAAAAGAATTACTGCCTGTTTGTAGAACGCGAGCTCAAAATTGACTCGTTTAACTAACATTTAAAACAAAAACAAATTTTGAAATTTTGTTTTGTTTTAAATGTAAGTTGAACGAGTCACTTTTGCGCTCGCGTTCTACAAACAGGCAGTTAATTCGAAATTTAGCTAATTCTTAATGAATTAAAATCAAAAAAGAATGATTCATTTACAGCTCTGATATTAATTACCATTTCACCTCGGCCTGAAATTATTTCAAGGCCAAAAATTCTTTAATTGATGTTTATATCTCGATAACACAAATAAGAATATTTCCATTTTTTTACTGCATACAAAATGCGCATAACAGAACTTTTTTAGAGCATATTTCTGGTTTCCCTGTTAATTATTTATGTATATCTTTTACAACATACAAACATATATTTAAACAAATCGAAAAAATTAATTTAAAGATGTTTATGTATAAAACAAAATATACGTTCATAATAAAACAAAAATAACTGAAATAATAAATCAAGCAAACGAAAATCTTCTCTAGGATTCTTCACAAGATTAGCTCTCTTAGTCTGACTATTTTGTTATATGCAAGATAAAATTTCATAAATTATGTCACCGCAAGTCATAAGACAGAGACAGAAAACCAACAACAAAATAAACATAAATTACTATGACAACAACTATGACTGGAAACTAACTACAAACATCTTAAAATAACGAAAAAGTCTTAAGCAAGAATAAAAAACATGTGGCTTAGTATTCTAGTGTCTACGACATGACAAAGTTTTTAACATAAATCAACACTATTCAGAGTATTTTCAACACTTCAAGGCTCCTTACACTCTCACAAGCAGCAACGAATTTCTGCCCAGTACTGAGTTATTGAAAACTTTATAACTTTTTTATACAAATATTTAAATTTTATTGTTTAAAGGATGAAAATATGTAAAATAAACAAGTTAGAGTGCTATATTCGGTTATGCCGAATTTCATAAGCCCTTCTCCATGCCGCGATAAAGAGAGGAAGTTATATTAATGCCATTCTTTAGCTTTAAATAAATCTATTTTTCTAATTCCGCACAAATTTTTTCGGATGTTGTGTGTTGACAACCAAGATGCTTGTACCTTATTTGGAAACTTTGGCTCTTGCCGTTCTCCAGATACATATACAGAAATCTATAAAGTCTTTGTAAAAGAAGTGCCACGCCCATTTCTCCACTCCCACCCACTTTGTGTCGTATCCTGTCCATTGACAACCATGATGCTTGTACTTAATTTGGAAAATACAGAAGCTGATAATGCCCGCTTCTCCAATTGCACCCATATTTGTAGAGAGGTTGTGTATTAATAGCCTAGCTCTGTGTATCGAATTTGGACTATTTTACTCTTACCGTTCTTTAGATATAAGCAAAAATCTATTTTGTGCCACGCCCGCTTCACCAATCCTGCCCACGATTTGTCAGATGTTCTCTATTGATTACCAATGCTTGTATCTAACTGGACACTATGGCTATTGCCGTTCTTCAGATATACATAAAATAATAAAAAAAAAAAACAACAACAAGGGATTTATGGGTAAAATAGGAGGCAGTCTTATGTTATCTCAGCCTTTTGCAGATTAATCAAGCTGATTAAAAAAAAAAGCAAGCAATTCCGAACTTAATGTGAAATAAATGTATGCATCCTGGTCCTCGTTATATCTGGGGCCTTCGGAAACCCTATTTCTACGTACATACGAACAAAAACAATAAAAAATGGAGCTTCCAACGAAGCAGGTTTGTAAGGGAGAAACATAAAAGTTTCGCTTACCATTGCGTTTACAGAATTTTATACGGCAAGTTCCCACTTTGAAGCAATACATTTTTGACACATAAAGCGCTTTATTCAGCGCATATAAAAATTGTTGGATGTAATGATCAGCTTTACACACTGAATGTTTTGATACAGTTATTATTAAACCTGCTTCGTAGTACAGGAATGTCGTGGCACTTGAAATGTTATTATTTTTTCTATAAAAGTTGTTGAGAGTTCTTTCACTTACTTTACTGCATTTCTGTATGTCTTATTGTGCGCTTATTTTTTTAAATGATCCATTAGTGCTTCGCAAAAAGAAAAAAAAATGTTGTTGGGTTATAACTTCTCTTTTACCTTCGGTGAAGGGTGTAATAAGAATGGGTTAAAGTGCTTGCCTACAAAACCAAAGCAGCCCCGGTTCGATCCCTGGCAAAGGACGAAAAATTTTCATCATGGGTTAAAAGCTTTAAAAATTAAGTGGCTTTAACCCTCCTCCGAGCAATCCATCCAATAAGCCTCCTGACCACCACCACCGCTGGAAAAGAATGTAGGAATCAAGGAATAGCAAGGTTCCCAAAAACACAAATGGCGTTGTTGCTAGGCATGGACAGATGGCAGCCCTATTTTCCTAGGACCTGCTACCACAGACCAATGATCTACTTAACTGGAACAACAACCGATTAACGAAACTGATACGAGGCAAAACTTACAATAGACTGCATCGAAACTGCAAGCACCAGGACAGTGTAAACTTACATGGAAAGACGTACAAACAACTACAACAATTCGTGTAAGATGGAATTGCTTTGAGGAAGACAGATGCTCCTTAGAGGAGCTATGGAGAAAAAAAGAATGGGATATTTTTAAAATAAAAATAAAATTAAATTACTGAAAGCAACTAAACCAGCGTGAAGGAGATAAAGAGGGAGGGAATGAATATGTGTTTATGGGAAAAATTAACAATCCCTAAAGAAAAAGTATCGCTTAGCAATGAAAAAAGGATGGCGTTGAAGATGGTGATTGTAATTATGACAACGCTGATTACTTAGACGGTGGTAACTTTTGTATAAAAACACATACTTAAGGATCAAGAGATATCCTTAAAAAACATACAATTCATGCTTCCTGTAAATAATACAAAAAAAAAAAATTAATACGCCTAATTAAAAACCCATGAAAATAACAGGATAAAATTTTTTTTTTAATTTTGTATAAACAAATACATACAATAAATGTACATATGTACTTATTTAAGTAAGCATATTCCTATATACATAAGTATGTGTGTTGTAAATATGTTTGTGTTTATACTTTTCTTGTTGTTTGTTTTCATTTGCATTAAATTTTCTAAACAATTTAATCTGTTGTTGACTTGTTTTTGTTTTCTTTTTTTCTCGTTTTTGTTTTTTAATTGTTTCCACGGTTAATGTTGATGTTTTAAGTGGCATATTATAAGGCATTTTGCGTTTTTATATTTTACAGTCATTTCTATCATGTTTATGATATTTGAATAACAAAGCAAATTAAAAGTAAATGTTGTACAGTCGACTCTGGATAATTTGTAGCTCGTTAATTTGGAAATTTTAGGTTACCTAGAAATGCAAGCCGGTGCTCCTTTGACACACTTAGATCTAATAACCCATAGTGGAGCACCACTAAACAGAACCCCCTGTAGAACCAACCCGAACTTCTAACGAAGTTTAAAATGAGCTCCAGCTTAACGCCTGAGATATCATACAATCCGTCAAAGTTGGTGGATCCGATTTTGGCAAGTCGGTTTGCCTGCACAGAACAGTGACCGACAGCGCTGCCAGAAGTAAGATTTTACCTTATTTTTTAAGATTTTTTAACCGAAAAAAGATTTTAAGATTTTTTATTTTGTCTAGGCGAAGGTTAGGTTCAATTAAAAAAAAAATTTCTTTGTTTCCATTTGAACATTTTTAAACTAAATAACGCAACCTTGCGGTTTACTGGACAATAAAAAAATACTTAAAAATCAACCTCTGTTTGGCGTTCAAGGGTGATTAATCAGGTCTGTGTTCATACGGCTCTTTTCTTATTGAAAAGATTGCTACTTTATAGGCGAGAGGGGCGAGGGAAAAGAAACGAGCCTGTACTGTCTTTACGTTTTGCTTTTTCATTCGTTGTTTAATTTTGTTATTGTTTTCAATATCAAAAAAGCACACATGCGAACGCACGACTATACAAAATAAAAAACATGGCGTAAACATGACATGAATAATTTGAACGCCAATTCATGTTCAAAGAAGAAAAAGGAAGAATCTTTTCAATAAGAAAAGAGCCGTATGAACTCAGACCAGGTGTTAGCTTTGCGCGCTTATTTTTTTGCAAAATTTTTTTTTTATTGTTTTTTTTTTTTTTTGTTTATTTAATGTTTTAAATTAAATATGAATTGTTATTATTTATAATGAAAAACTACTTTTTTCCAAAAATAAGTTTTTTTCTTCAAAAATAAGATTTTTTTTTCGTGAAATTAAGATTTTTTGCTGAAAATTTCTGGCAGCCCTGGTGACAGAGAAGGTGTTCTACGTTCTTTTTTTCTGTTTGGACGAGCACTCAGGGGATGGCCACTACTAATGCATTGCTTTGTGTTGGAACTAGGAAAATAGGTTTTGTGAGAAAGATAGAGGAAGTAGTGCTTTTGAACATTCGAGTTGAACTTAAACATGTTGAACGTGAGAGAAAAGTCTTCAGCAGGAAGGTTATTCCACATATGAACAGTCCGGCCAAGAAACAAATTGTCGCTAACTAAAGCTTCTCCACATAACCGGCCTTCGGCGTGCGCAAAGATTCTCTACTCCAGGGTAGACAGAGGATCTTAAAGAAAGCCATTTTGACAGACGCGTTATTTTCCATGCAAAAATTTCAACATTTTCTCCACCTCTTGTAAAAATGTTAATATCAAATCAAAAAGAAGAGTATTTAAAAATGTAAAGTTATTTCTTTTTGTTTTTTAAAAGGTGGACATTGCGGCGAATTTGAAAGTGAAATTATACCAATAACGTCACAAGGTTCATGGACCTAATGACACTTTTTGGTGTGTCATATTGTCCATGAACATTATGGCATTGGACATAATGATATGCCCCCTTTTTTCATCTTGCTCGCCAACGTTTTATAAGTTGGAGTTAAGGTTTTTTATACTCGATATTTTGAACTAGTAATGTGGATCTATTCGTGTTTTTGAAACGTTAATATAATGTAACTGTAGATAGATTTAATAAAAATCAGAAATTATATTTTAATCCAGGAGGCAAATTACGGAATTCGATATCGGTCGAAAATTTCATTTGGTATCGATCGAAATTTTCATTTGAATTGTATTGAAATTTCGATCGATATCGAGTGCCGTAATTTTTTCTCAGGTCTTGTTTACTAAAATAATTTTTTTTAATAAATTGAACTTTCTTTAATAACTTGATTATATGATCATTTTCTCTGCTCCATTGAATTTCAAGTTATCGAGGGTCGACTGTATTTGTATTTCTTACTAACGATGTAAAGAATATTATAAGAAAAACTTATTATATGAAATTAAATGTAGTTGACATTAACATTAATGTTAAAAAACATACTTATGTCAAAATGTTTTGAGTTAAAAATATTTAAAGCAAAAGTTAATGAGCCCAATTTTTTACACAATCATAAATTCCGAGGGTATAATGTGCTTGTACTGAAGCTTGTAACTCAAAAAGATATTTGGTAGTCCAGGACTTCTGATTGACTTAGATTCCTTTCAAAGACGATAAGAGAATGTTTATCCGACCGTCAAGCTGCATGTCTGTAAAGTCGGGAGAACGATATGTACGAAGACTGTTGAATGAAATATTGTTCCTAAAGTCTCAGCTTGTTTAATTGAATTAGTATTTTTATCAAATTTTTACCAAACAAGTAACAAATTTTAGGCGGTTAAGCCCGAATATTTGATACCCTACACCACAATACATACAGATACTTTTTTAAAAGAGTACCATATCTGAGACCCATGGGCAATCATGGACTCGGCAAAACAAAAATATGTTATGAGATTAAATTCATACACAAGTTTCTTGTGCCAAATACATATTATCTAGACATCAACATCTAAATGAGATTTATTCGTTATGGGACATAAATAGGGTTTTTTCAATTATTTTATTTTTCTTGCGGGATCCCGGGAAATAAAAAATGCCTCATAATAGCTATTTATACTTTGAAATTTAGTTTTCTATTCTCTAAAAATTAGCATCTGTGGATGGGTTGTGGATTAGATCAATTACAAGAAGTGAGTCTCCTGATGCAATAAATCTACTAAAAGCAGAATGGGCAGTGCAACAGTTGATAATTACTACATTTAGTGAAGTGAAGAGTTAATAAAGTACATTAATTCAAAATAAGATGCAGGCAGTAAAGTTGCATTGTCCATGAACAAGTCTTAAAAATAGGAGATACCTAAACATATCGCTCCTTTATTGCAACATAGTCATATCTACAAAAACAAACGATCTTGGGAAAATGCGATTAAAGTTTTCAAAATGTACCGATTTAAAGATATATTTTGCTATAACTTCGGTTCAGTTTGAGATATAATACGAGAAGGTATGAAGGAAAACTTTGCTAAAGTAACTTTAAATTTTGAGATATGACTATGATGCAATGAAGGAGCGATATGTTTATTAGGTGATAAACACAAATTTTTAATTTCAATTTAAATTTGTGTTGGTTTATATACCCGTGAAGTGCGGGGAAACCGAAATAAAATAACATTTTGGAAACTCGTGTCAGATACTACATCATACAACTTGAAAAACACATTGTCCTAAAGATTACAAATGCACCTATTGAAATGAAAAGGTTTGTAAGAAGCAGTCCGGTTGATGCTATTTTTGCATCAACCTTGACATACATTTGACTGATATAGACTTTGTTTATAAAAAAGAAAAAATTGCTTCTGATTGTGAATTCGAAGCATGCAACAACGATGCACTTTTAACTATTTGTCCAACCTTGGTAAAAAATGAACGAAATTTTTCGGAAACATGGTTTTAGTAAATAAAATCAAGAATATACTTTTTGACGGCTTACAAAGCGCTTTGAGTGTGTCAGAAAGTTATTTCCTAAGCCATTAAAAAATGTTATATACTTCTTTAAAGTATTTTATCTATTTTATTAATTAACTTTTTGATCTTATATCTTGAGTACCTCAATTTTTATTTTGTTTTTATTATTGTTTTATGAATTAAATTGTTATGTTTATGTTATCTTTTTATCTTGTATCCAGAGCATAATAATAGGGAATAAAGGCGTGAGTTCCCTTACGTTTTTTTATAAAAGTTTTTTTCATTAATTAATAACAAAATTTACTTTGTATTATTTATATGGAGCGGGATCCCGGGATCCCGGGAAATTTGAAAAAATTTCCCGCTTTCCCGGGAATCGAAAAAGTCCGGGAAAAAAAAACTCTAGACATAAAGTCAATAGTGGACCTAACACAACACAATTTTTTCATGACAAAGTATATATTGCAAAAGTTTTTTTCGGTAAATTTTATATAGGGTGTTTTTTAGGTGCATTAGAACTTCCGATATCGATAAATACACAGAAAGAAAAACTATCGGGATAAATTAAGTTTTTTGTATTTACTTTAAATACGAGTCAAATACACAATTTAACAGAGCAAATCTACGAAGTTTGTGTAAATGAATTCTGATACAATTTTTGACAGTTCATTTGCGAGGGCGTAAAAAAACACAGTTTGCACAGATTGCGAGACTTTTAAGCTTTATCATAAAAATCACTTTGAATTTTTTCTGTGTAAATTTAAGCATTCAACCAAGGCGAATTCATGTAAACGGTGGTGGGGATACTACAACAAGTACAACTCCAAAAACACAACACTGTATTTTATATGTTGTATTCGTTGGTCGATATGGCAAAAACAGAAGTAACTTTTAAAATTCCTTTCTCTAATTTTAAAAAAAAAGTAGCACAGCTGTGCTTTCAACGTCGCCTAAAAAATGAATTCGCCTTGCGTACAACAATCTAGCTGAGGTATTTATTCAAATGTTTTG
Organism: Pollenia griseotomentosa; assembly: GCA_963931875.1. NCBI lineage: Eukaryota > Metazoa > Arthropoda > Insecta > Diptera > Polleniidae > Pollenia > Pollenia griseotomentosa. The sequence goes on along the minus strand of OZ007562.1, from coordinate 167,138,023 downwards.
CCTAAATTGGTAAAATAATTATTTGTGGAAATGCATTTGTTGTTTTAGTTTGTATGGGAAATGCAAAAAAAAGTGGATTTTCTTAGTGGACAGAAAGTTATTAATGGGGCTCAATTAAGCAGAGATTTTAACTTTATTTTAAAGGTGGAACAAATTAGCGTTATTTTAGAAAAATGTATGCTGCGGATCGGTGCCCATTAGAAGCTATGTTGGTACTACAAAATAGTACCAACATGAGTTTCAACAAGAAGCGCTTCGCGCCTTCTGCTAAGACTTTTACTGCTGTTGTTGTCATTGTTTTAAGTTTTTTATTAGAGGTTTGCAAATCTCGTGATTTATTACACGTAAGTCACTCATGATCGTGCTTGTAAATATATTAATATATACATATAATTGTTTTTTTTTTATTTTGTAATATTTGTGTGGTCGGGGAGCCATTTATGTTAAGTATTTAAATCAACGATCATCACGCTATGCCCCCAGGGGCCGAGCACTTTTCGTGAATTTCACACACACAACACGAAGGTTAACGAAACGACAAAAAACAAAAACAAAACACATAGTTAATGTCTCAAAAGAGTAAATTTATTTTGCTCTCTTCTCTAGAATTGGTGTTTTTCAATGCACACAATATGAACTCACCACTACATACACATTTTTAACTGTCTCTCTTTGTGGTGACCGCTGATTTAAATACTACTTATGTAAATAAAAACTAACTTATGTAAGAACTTAAATAAGAGAATTTCTTTATTATTAGTATTATTATTGATATCTTGTATTAAACATGGAATTCATCTTACAATACATGTGTAATTGGTCTTATAGGCGTTCTTTGTATTGATTAAATAAATAAATAAATAAAAGAAGCATTAAGCATATGCCATATAGTATTTCCGCAAACCAAACTATTTTTGGGGCCAAGTGGAGTTCTCGGATAAAAGCAAATTTACCATCTTTCGCTCAGATGGTCGCCAAACGGTGTGAAGAAAGCCCAATACAGAACTAATTAAACTAAACTTTGCTGCAAGTGTAAAACATGATGGTGGCTGTTTAACCGCTGCAGGGGTGGGCGAGCTGAAGTAAATGGACGGCAGTAAGGACAAAATAAAATATATGAGTATTTTAAAAGAAAATCTGAAAAAAGCTGAAAAGATAACATTTTTCTTTCCATCACGATAATGACTCAAAGCATTCCGCTCCTGTTGTGCGTATGTGACTTGCATATAATGTTTTGCATGTCCGACCACATCCGCCATCATCCCCAGACCCTAATCCGATCGAGCATTTATGGGTGGAGTTGGATAGAAGAGTAAAAAAAAGGTAAACAAAAATAAGATAAAGCAGGCAATGATCGCAGAATTCCAAAATATTGGAACGGATGTCATGAAAAAGTTGGTGAGGTGAGTTCTATGCAAAATTGACTCGAGGCAGTTATAAAACAGAAAGAATTAGCAACTAAATATTTCTTATAGTTTTTTATTAAGTGCACCAATTGTTTTGATCAATGAAATTAATGCGGCATTTACACGACACGTCTGTTTTCTTCATTCTCTTTTGAACATGCTACGAAAAACTTCTGCATTTTCACGGTGTCTTTCTAACAAGTCTGTTTTCATGTCTAATCTTCTTTATATACATTTTATAAAACATGAAAACTCATAGGCCAAATTAACACGATGTATTTTCAGACATGCCTAAAGCTACGGTCACACTTATTAAATATTTGATCAAATAAGCGTAACCCCTACTTTTGTTAATAGTTAGTGAGATTTAAAATGTTCTTAATATTACAAAATAAACTAATTATACTACTAGACATAGCAAAAAACAGTTTTTTGTAAGATGTGGTATTTTTATCAAAATAAATATTGATATTAAGCGAAATGATTTTTTAGTTTGGTTGTTGGTCCCGTTTTTTTCGTCAAATATTTGATAAGTCTGACCGTAGCTTAACAAACACGTATGTTTTGCTTGTAGGCGAACAGAACCCATGTTCTGTAACTATAGTGAGAAATTCTCGCATTGAAAATATGTGAAACAAAATATTCCATCGTTTCTCGAAAAGTGAGAAAAAAGTGTGTATGTAACTCATGTCGAAAACTACCAAAAAAGATTACGTAGTTACGTTATAAATATCAATATTCTACTCGAAGCCGATGTGACATTGCAGACGTTAAGAGCGCCAGCAACACATATCGTTGACGGCGACCAAAATTTACTAAAATTAAAAATTTTTCAACGACCAAATAATGTATAGTGCGACTTTAATGTTTGTTGTTTGCAAACGAGCTTTGACAACATTCGTTTTTTTTTTATAAAAATATTAAAAGCAAAATAATTAAACAATAGAAAAATGTGCCAAGAACAAAATATTATGATTATTATTCTTTGTATTTTGCAATTTTAATTGTTTTTTAGTGTTAACATTTTTTCTCGCCCCATTTTTATTCGTGAGTTTATTTGACAATTCAAAGCGAGAACTTTTTTCACAAAAATGTTACAGACACACTTTTTCTCCAAATTGGCGAGTTATTTCATTACGTGACAGCTAGTTCTCGCCAAAAAAAAGTTACGGACACAGTTTAGTGGGAAAAACAGCTGTTTGTTTCAATATATGGCATTTTTGTTTCATTCCACACATTTCAATCGAAAAGTTTCTCGACGCGAGTGTTAAGGACCAACAACCAAACTAAAAAATCATTTCGCTTAATATCAATATTTATTTTGATTAAAATACCACATCTTACAAAAAACTGTTTTTTGCTATGTCTTTTAGTATAATTAGTTTATTTTGTAATATTAAGACCATTTTAAATCTCACTAACTATTGCCAAAAGTAGGGGTTACGCTTATTTAATCAAATATTTAATAAGTGTGACCGTAGCTTTACAGAACATGGGCACAGGTTAGAGTAAAAGAGGGGTTGCCAAACATACACGAAACGAGTTTTCATGTTTGTTGATATGAGTTTGCTTGTTTTTTTAATCTGTATTTAAAAAAGTTCAGATAATTAGACATGCAAACAGATATGCTTGGAAAGACATCGTGAAAATGGTAGCATGATCAAAAGAGATAAATGCCCCCATATTAACAAACGTTAAACATTAATTTCGTGTCTGTTTGGCAACCACTCTTTTTTATCTTACCCGATCACCTACAAACAAAACAAACGGGCTTGTACGTGTCTGAAAAGACATCATGTAAATATGGCCAAAGTAATTTATGTTCGTTCCTAATTTTTAATCATAAATGTTATAAAAAAATATTTAAATGAAATAAATTGCATTTTATGGAAAATTTAGCATTCTATCTAGAAGAAACAAATATATAAAAAATCACTTTAACAAGGCTCTTTATTCAATCGTTGAAAGTGCTTTCTGTGCAAACAATTAAGTCCGTCACTGTATTTGTCTTACTTATTATATTTTTGACTTCATTTTAAGTTTTTTTTTTTTTACAAATAAGTAAAAAAAGTAGTATTATTCCAGCAGTTTTCAAAAATAAGTAATTAACATATTTTCAAGGATTTACTCTTTTAGGTTGTTACTGCTTAATGTATGCCAATTATATATTTTTTATTCATATTGTCATTCATTATTTGTAAACTTAATTATATTTTGGCCACATAACAAACAAAATGTGTCCTACTTTTTTCATTTGTTTACAAAATTATATTTTCGTTCCTTTAAGTAAAGAAAAAACTTAGTTAATTACTTTTTACTTTTTCTATTAAAATTTTTTTGGGAGATTTTCCTGATTAAAGTTCAGCAGAAACTAATTAACGGGTCTCCTGTTGTTTCATTAAACGCATCTGTCTGGCAGCTTTTCATATCTTGTGTCACATTTCTCATTAAATTAATACAACTTTTGGAATTTTATCAAAAGTTTTGTTACAAGAAAAATATGAAAGAGAAACAAATAATCAGAGCAATTGTGCTAAATTTGAACATAAAAGATTATATTCTTATTTTATCATTTAAATAAATTATATTTTAAGCGACCAGGCGTTAAATTAATAATTTTTGTTTGTTATTTTGTTTTAAATTTTGATTTCTTTTAAGGGAATAGAGATAAGTTTAATCAAATTTTGTATATTTTTATTTGAAGGTTAGAAATAAACTTTGAAATTTAAAAGTTATTATCATGGTAGAATAAATACAAGGTATAGTCATTAGAAATTTTGTTCTCGATTTCAAAACCCAATAACGTCAAACATCAAATAAATTATTTTGACATTAGATTGGTAAATAACGAAAACTCTCCCTAATGAACATACCTGCTGGTACTTATAATACTATGGTTATTATTATATTGAGGAGAAAAATAACAAAATTATTTAAAGCAACTTAATTATACGCATTACGTTGGGTATAGGAAGAAACACCTAGAAACAAATCGCCAAAGAAATTAAAGTTTATAAATTAAAAAATTCCATAGTTGCAAGAAAATTAAAATTTTAACAAAAACAAGTAAAAGTGCTATATTCGGCTAAGCCGAATCTTATATACCCTTCACCCTTGTAGTGATGCTGTAGATATTCAATTATTCTTTAATGTTCTTTAGTTTGTTTTTTTACCTTGATGAAAGAATGACAAAAAAAAAAAAATTTTTGTATTTTTGTTGTTGCTTAGCAATTCGCGCTATCCTTCGCAATTTGCACGATTCGTGCAATAGCCTGTTTGTGTATTGTAACATTTTGTTTTTGTAAAAAATTGATTGTTGACTGTTTGTTTGACCCCTTTCAGACTCGGCAAGTTAGTTGCACAAGTAACTTGCCGACAACAACAAAGTCTGCACAAAATTTTTTTTTTCTTTACCCCGACCTTGCCGCTAACGTCTACAAAGCAAGAGTTGCGCAAGAGACTTGCGCAAGTAACTTGCCGAGTTTAAAAGGGGTCTTTTTTTATTTTTTCGGTAAAGACACATATGAACTCTTTATTTTTCTTGTTATACTTTTTTGCAAATAAAACATTCATTCTATATTAAATATTGTTTTCATTGGATAATTTTGGTATAATGGGGTTATTTGTTTGTAAAGCTATGAGTCCAGCAAACTTGTATCTCAATATATGCGTTTCATGCTTAAACTAAAAAAGATTAGTATACTATTACTACTTATATATATAGATGTAAGCAATTCTTTAATGTGTAATTGCATTTGAACTTTTACACAAACACCCAAGTATAAAAAGATGAAACGCTTTTTTCTCTCCTGAAAAGTTGTATTTTTTAAGATACAAGGTTGAGAAAGTAAGGCATCGATACAGTGCTGCCAGAAATTTTCAGCAAAAAACCTTAATTTCACCAAAAAAAAATCTTATATATGAAGAAAAAATCTCATTTTTGGAAAAAAGTAGTCTTTTTATTATAAATAATAAAAACAATTCATATTTTATTTAATACATAAAAAAAAAAAAAAAATCTTATTGTAAATTGTACATTTGCTATTATTTAATTTTTGCAATATTTTCTGTTTTTGCAAAAGAATAAGCGCGCAAAGCTTACACCTGATTAATCACCCTTGGACGCCAAGCAGAGGTTGCTTTTTAAGTATTTTTTTTTGTCCAGTAAGCCGCAAGGTTGCATTATTTAGTTTAAAATTTTTCAAATGGGAACAAAGGAGGTTTTTTTTAATTGAACCTAACCTTCGCCTAGACAAAATAAAAAATCTTGTTTTTGAGGAAAAAATCTTAAAATCTTTTTTCGGTTAAAAAATCTTAAAAATAAGGTAAAATCTTACTTCTGGCAGCGCTGCATCGATATGTATTTTGATTTTGTAAAAAAATTTTTGTTGTGTTAACCCAGGGTTGCCAGATTTTTTGAGCTCCATCGCCAAACCGGATGTCAGAAATCGCTAAAAATCGCCAAACGTAAATTTTTGTTAAGTTTTCGTAACATTTTATTTATTTTTTAATAAAATTTTGCATATAAAAAAAGCTAGTATGAAAAATATATCAGTCAAAAATCGACAAAAACTGAGAAAAAATAAAAAAAGTTGCCGAAAGTTAATTTTGTTTAGTTTCTGTTTTTTTTTTTAAATAACATAAAATGGAGATCATATATTCAGTTAAAAAAACACACAAGTCTAAAATATCGTGCACTTCAGCCTCATCGATTTCATTACTAGTGTTTTGACCTACTATTATAATTAATAGTGACTGAATATAAAATTCACTTAAAATGATAACAAAACAAAAATCATGTGGAAAAAAGTTCCCAGATTTTTTTTAATTAGTAATAATAACAAAAAATGACAAACTGTTAAAAAAATCGCTGAAATAATATGGTAATAAAAAAAGTAAATCACCAGTAATATAAAAAATCGCCAAAAAAAAGTCGCCAAATGGAAAATCCCACCACCAAACACGTTTCAAAATCACCATGTTTGGCGAGAAATTGCATATCTGACAACCCTGTGTTAACCTGCCAATAGTGCGCTGAGCACAGGTGACACGAACGAATATTAGACCCGAACACAACAAAGTAAGTGGTTCTTTACAAAAAACCGAACGCAATCAAATGTTCTCATATTTCCTTTGAATTGAATTATTACAGTATTTTTATAATGTACGAAGATCACAAACCGAGAAAAGTTTTTTCAGGTAGTTACTACTCAAAAACAATTAGCTTCTGGGTTTTCCATATATCTACTGTACAGAACACTAAAGATTTCAGTATTTTGGTCATAACTAGGCCATTTTTCACCGATTTTGAAAATTTATACACGGGCGGGTTTTAAAAGAAGTTAATGAATTACCTGAAAAGAAATATGTTCCCCGAAATGTGAAAAATATATTTTAGGAACAACTCTTCTGTTTCTGCACCAATTTTTTGGACTTATTTTGGAAATATCTTTTAAAAAATAAAATATTTACACATCCATAGATCATACTGGAACCATTAAAGTTAAGGTTGCATGATGTTTGTATGGGGAGTTCTGGGTTTAGAGAATATTCAATATGATTTTCATTTACATAAGAACTTGTGGGCTTGCGAAAAAATCCTTATTACCAAATATGGGTTCGCTGATATTTGTAACTGACTCTCGTTGTGGGATGGATGTGTGTAAAAACTTTTTTGTTGTCAGAACTAAAAAAAACCGTTTTCTTTTTTTTTGTATAATTTTGTTCATAAGCATTCACTGCACCACACAGTGGGACGATTTTTTACATTTTTGTGCAAGTTCTATAAGGAGTGATCGTAGATCATTGAAATTTGGCACCGAGCATCATATTGACGAAATTAAGAAAAAAAAAAATAAAAACGAAATCTTAATTGATTTTTTCGCACAAAAGTTTTCCTGTCCAAGCAAAAGTCTTAAAATTTGGTACATACACTTTCTAGAACAAAAAAAAAAAAATGAAGACACATAACAAGTTCCATTAAAATCGGCCATGACCACCCCCTACCGCTCATGCAATTCAAATCAATTTTCCAGGCTGTTATGTATAAAGTTTTTTTAAATGAAGTACGAGTATTATGTATAATTTGCAATTTCTTTTGGCACAAATGTATATTTAAGATAAAAGCTAAGGCCGAGGATTGTTGATCGGTTTTCGGTTTCGGTTTTGTAGGCATTTAAACCGCGGTGGCGGTTTCGTTTAAACCCGAACAGCAATCCCTACCTATATATATTATGATAATTTAGCTATTTTTTCTGTCTGTTCGGTTGTATAATTTTTTTTTGGTTTTTCTATTAAACCCTTGTTAAGTATGTACTTAATTGTTTCTTAAAAGTTGTTAACAAATAAAAGAAATAAATTATCAAACTAAAAAAAATAATGAATTCTTAAGTATTTTTGCTTTGTCCACCGTTTCATGTACTCTACATTAAAAATAGGGGACATATTTGTTAAAGTTGCACTTTAATAGAATTTGTTGCTTAAAGAAGGTTATTAATCGGTTGTTTACATGTACTCAATAAAAATACTAAACTAATTATTTATAACAAGAAGCATTAAGAGCTTGATTACCGAACTTAAAATCCTAGTTTAGTAATCAAGCTATTTTAAGTAAAAAGCATAGTTTATCAGTGTTTAAAAAACTGCAGTCAAAATCGAAAAATTGCTTTTTCTTCCACTTTTTAATTTTAGTTGGACACAAATAAACTGTTGCTTTTACTTCTGATTCACTAAATGAAAACAGTCGTAGTCCAGGCAAAAGCAAAAAACGAAAAGTTGTACACAACAAAGAACATCGGCAATCGACATGTTGGGAAGTGTTTGGTTCGACAGACTGATGGCCATTTTCTCAATGTACGGCTGTTTTCCTAAACGCCTGTTGCATTGTAGTAATACATGGCAACATGTTCTGAAATGCAACCATAAAAATTTTGACAATGCATTTAGTTGTGAAATGCAACTTTGTAGTTGTCACTGCGCAGAGAAAAGCAAATAAGGCAGTTACAAAAATGTACAACGTAGGTAAAAATTTAAGTACACAATGTATAAACACAGTATTGATACATTGTGAACACACGTTTAGGAAAACAGCCGACCATGTTCACACGAACAGCAATATCCGTGTTTCGCTCTCTTAGTCCTGTTTTGCGCACCAAACATGACTGGCGAAACAGGTCGTTTCATTTTGAAACAGGCTGCGAAACAGGAAAAATATACTATCATCTCTAATTTTGAAAACATTTAACGTTAGTTTATCTGAACTAGCTCTCAAAAAAAAATCAAAACAAAGAAAAAAATTGATTTTTAATAAAATAAAGTGATAATTATAACCAATAATATTAATAAAAGTATTAAATATTATATTTTTAAGTTTTTTTTTACTTTTTTATCTACTTAAAAAAAAAAATCACACTAACAAAACACAAAAAAAAATGTCAAAATGAAACAAGAATAAATCGTGTGAACAGCATGTTTGGCAAACTAGTTTCAGAGAGCAAAACGAGTGGTTTAAATCGTCGTATGAACATAGCATTAATGTCAACATAAATTTATTAGACCGATAAACTGTCTGTTAACAATTTTGGGTTTCTCAATATACCGACAAAAAACATTGTTTTCAGCTGGCAATATCTCGCAAAATACGTGTTAAAGTTGGGCGTCAGCCGATAGAATTTATCTTTACGGCAAATATAAGGAAAATAAATAATTGGCAGATGAGTGCTGGTTAGTTTTGTGAAAGAATAGAAGCAAATGAGGCATTGAGAAAATCAAATTTCTTTAAGGTGCAGTTTTTCGTTGGGAAAAAAGATAATCGTCTAATGAGAAAACGGCCATGAAACTTTAAATAAATTCCGAAGTTAACGAAGATTTGACGTTGTGTTTTTGTTTTGTTTTGATTTTGCAGTTTGAAGTGCGTTTTCCAATTAAAGGCCGTTTTACAATAAGTCTGCTTTCACACGTTTCATCTTTTGATGCTCAACTATTATGTTTTTAGGTGAGTGAAGAAAGAAGAAAGGGGGTTAGTACGGAGATGCCTGTACTCGGTCAGTACGCTTTGTGTTGTTTATCGTTGGTATATGCACAACGATGGCTGCATGTTATTTTTTTTCTTTTCTTTTTCTCTTTGATTCGCTGTTAATAAAATTGTTGTTGTTTTGAACCCAAAAAAGTTGAAACCGATTGCTGCGTGTGATTATATTGGCATCTTTAAAAGGGAATTGAAAAGAAGTTGAGCATCAAAAGATGAAACGTGTAAACTCAGACTAACACACAAGTCTAATGTATTTTGACGAAAATACACATCTGATCTAATTATTGTTTAACATTTTTCAAAATACAATAACAACTCATAATGACAGGGTTGTATTTTTTTCAAAATACGAAAGACTTGTGTAATAGTGTAAATCAGCTATAAAGCTTCGTACATACGGTGGGCAGATCCTACAATGTTGTCATTAAGATTGCCTAAAAATGTCTTGCAACTGTATGAACATTGTAAGCTCATTTTCATTTGGCAGATATGTAAAATTAATGCATCTGACAATGACACCATTGTAAGATCTGACCATCGCACATAGGGGTTTTTTGCCAATCTAGCCGGACATTAAGCAAACAATTTTTTTTAAGAAATGGAAAAATTTAAGTACGCAGCTCGACAGACAACAAAGTTCTGCATCGTATAGTGAATTTTCAAGTCTTTTGCTTGAGATTTGTGGTTTTGGGACACTGTTAAAACCAGGAAAGTTGATTAAATTGCATGCGTGTTCATTGACTTTTTACGGTTTTGGGAGGTTTACAATATATTTTTTTGTAGATAAACGAATAAAGATTTTACATTGAATTTTTTTTCTGTGAAAGACTATATAAACAGCTAATTATGAAAATTTTTAGAAAAATTTTATTTGAATTTTTTATGATAAAAAAATTAGTACGAAATTAAAAAAAACGATTTTTTTGTTCACTTTTTTGTAAAAAAAAAAAATTTAAAAGGTTTTTGAAGGTGAGTTCCGCTGAGTTCTTAAAAATTTTATACATCACGATAAAATTTGAAATCTCTACTTTTAAATTCAAAAAAAAAACGTTGCGCGTTGTTGCGCCATTTTTTTTTTATGATTTTTTGAAAATTTCACCTTTTTTCTGTTTTTGCTCATCTTGCATAGGTACATATGATAGAAACCCTTTCGTCAGTCATAAAATGTTTTGGTTGTACGTAGATGGTTTTTATTTAAATTATTACATCTAAGCCTAATATTACCTGTGTAAAAAAAGGGATGTGCGAAACAGTAAGTAACGGGTTTTAACCACCTGTGCGGCCGCTAAAGGACGTTATTTAATAGAGCAAAATAAATGTACCTGTTTTGCATAACTTTTAAAATCATTAACAACAAAAATAATATATAATAAAAAATCAAATCTGGGCTCTAGGTACTTAGTTTTTTTAAATATATATTGTGGTTTTTGCATAAAATTGTTATCAGAACCATTTTGAAGCTTCGAGAGTAAAATGGAAAAAGTGTATACGAATTTAGAGTTATTCCAAATTATACAAGAATGTAGTTCTAAACTCGTTGAAGAGAAATTACAATTTTTAGTTAGAAAATTGTGCGAAATTTCAAAATGTCAGGGAGATAGTGACATATCAGTAGTAAATCAATGCTTAAAGAAATTCAAATATTTTTTTAAAATATTTTGGCATTCAGCACAAAGAAAAAAGGATCGATTTGTAAGCATGCATGCCAAATGGCTGGAAGGAACAGTGACAATACCTTTTTTTGGGAGTTCGTCTACAAAACGACTACAAAAGCCGTTTGTTGAATTGACCGAAAGAAGTAAGAGAAGAAAAACTGAAATCTTGCGAACTCAAACCGATGCTGATTTATTGATGCACGCTACCCAAACACAACTACAAACGTCTGGAAAAAAAGATGCCTCAGGTCTGCTTAAAGAAATTGTGTCTTCTCCGGCAAGAGCTACAAAAATAAAAAAAGCATACAAAGCTGCACAAGAGGATAAAGTAAAACAGCTAACCCCTCTAAAGGCTCTTTCTATATTTGTAGAAGCTGATCTTTCTCGAAAACAATATGAAATAATCCGAAGTGCCGCTAAGAAGGTTTATCCTAGCTACAATATTCTGCAGAGAGAGAAAAGTGAATGCTATCCTCCAAAAGAATCATTTGAAGTAACGGAAACATGTGCTCAAATAAATCTTCAGGATTTGCTTAATCATACTGCAAGTAGATTACTTACATATTTAAAAGATGTTTTATGTGATTCACAAATAGAAGAATGCAACTCCCTCGAACTAATAAGCAAATGGGGCTGCGATGGATCACACCAGGCACAATTTAAGCAAAAGATGAAAAATGATGCTTCTGATTCTCATATTTTTCAGAGTAGTTTCGTACCGCTTCGACTAAGATATGGTGCAAAAAAGGAGAAAATATTATGGCAAAATCCAACTCCTTCATCACCGCGATATTGTAGACCTATTCGCATCAGATTTGTTAAAGAAACTGTAGATGTAATCCAAGAAGAAATTAATTATGTACAAGATGCCATTACTACATTACAAAACACTAATTTTTTGATGGAAGGAAAGTTATATTCCATAAAACATACAATGGTATTTACAATGATAGATGCAAAAGTATGTAATGCCGCAACACAAACTACGTCCACAATGAAGTGCTATATTTGTGGGGCTACTTCAAAAGAATTTAACAATTTGAAAATCAAAAGGGATATAGACGTAGATGCACTTTCTTTCGGATTATCTACTTTGCACGCCAGAATTCGTCTATTTGAGAGCATATTACACCTATCGTATAAACTCACAGTAAAAAAGTGGCAATTAAGATCGGATGAGGACAAAACTATTGTTAATGAGAGGAAAAAAACTATCCAAGAAAAATTTAGAAGTGAGTTAGGGCTAATAGTGGATGTACCGAAGACTGGATTTGGAAACAGCAACGATGGTAACACCAGCAGACGATTTTTTTCCAATCCTGAATTAGCTGCAGAAATAACTGGAATTGCATTGGATTTCATCTACCGGATCAAAGTTATTATTGAAGTAATTACAAGTGGTCACAAAATCCATTTGCACGAGTTTGCCAATTATTGCTTAGACACTGCAAAACTTTACGTTACTCTATATCCCTGGCATCCTATGACACCTACAATGCACAAGATTTTAGTACATGGCGCAACTGTAATGAGTGAGGCATTGTTGCCTATCGGGCTATTATCAGAAGAAGCGTCTGAGGCACGAAATAAACATTTTCGGCTTTACAGGCAGAATTTTGCTAGAAAGTTTTCGAGGGTTCAGTGTAACAAAGATGTTATAAATAGACTTTTGCTCAGTTAATATGTTTTGGAAATTAGCAAAAAAAAACAAATTTTACAGGGTCGTTCCGGGGGGGGGGGGTGTTTGGAGGGATATCTCCCCCTACCCATTAAAGTTCAAAAATTTAATTTTTATAGTATTAAGGCGTTAGTAATCTATTTCTTTTAATATTTACATTTTTTTTAAATATTATTTTATGTAACCGCCCTCAAAAGGGGGCGGGGGGCGAAAAGTGTAATTTTACGATCTCATGGGTCTTATTTTAGGTTTTTTAACTTTCGCCGACGTTAAAAGTTGCATTTGCCAAACAAAAGTATGGGAAAAGTTTAAAAAAAATTGCATTTTTCAGAGGTTGGATTAGTTCTTCTAGGGGGAACATTTTCCTCCTTGGTCCGATTTTATTTATTTTTTAGGTTTACCTGCCTATGACAATATCACATATTTCTGCCAAGTTTCATCGATCTAGGGGCACTCAATAACTTTTAAGAAGCAATATAAGCTAAAACAAAAAGTAATGTCCGGCTAGATTGGCAAAAAACCCCTATGTGCATCGTCTGTACGAAGCTTAAGCCTTTAATCACTTGTTGAAAGAATAAAAGAAACTGTTCTTTGATTTATGTATGTTTGTATGTATATGTATATTGTTTTACTGTTATTTTTGTATATTTAGATGATATAATAGAAATGCGCATAGAAGCTAGCTTTCCCTCAACAATAAATTTCAGTGTATGTATCAAATATGAAAAATTGGGAATTTAGCACGTCATACAGAAATCGTATTAATGATAAATTTTGTATTCCCGTAAATAACTTTGATAATATACTCGCATGTGCCCGTGCAGAAGACTGAATTGGCAAATTGTTTTTTTTTTGTTGTTTTCTTACGAAGACAATAGAATGAAACAATTTGTTTTTTTCTTTTTACCCACTTACAACTACAATGCGAGTCGGAAAGAACCCAACCAATTGTAGGGGGATGTAAGAAAAGATAAACTCACTGTTTATTGTTGGTGTTTTGTTTAAGCTTTGATATTGTTTCTTACGAGTAAGACTTTGAGTGTTTAAAGTTCTTATCCGCTTTGGGGTTTTATTCGTATAATATTTTTAGCTTTTCTAAAATCTTAGAAAAAGGTTTCCTGATGAGCTGGCCTAAGCAACCAGTGAAATGCGCATTGAAGCTAGCTTTCCCTCAACAATAAATTTCAGTGTATTTATCAAATATGAAAAATTGGGAATTTAGCACGTCATACAGAAATCGTATTAATGATAAATTTTGAATTCCCGTAAATAACTTTGATAATGACTTTATTAAGATTGAGAGAACTTTTAAAATACAAACATAATAAACCAATGAAACAACATACATAGTGTGTCCCAAAAAAAGAGATTTTTTTCAGATTTTTCGGAAGAGTTTTAGAGGTCGCTCAAGACGAATTTTTGCCAAAAATCGTGTCTGCCGCATTTTTTAAAGTATTCTTCATAACTTTGTCAAAAACCACGATTTTCTTCACTTTTAAGGAAATAATTTAAAAAAAAAAAAATGTAAAAAAAAGTGTATAAAGACAATAAGTTTTTGCAATGCATTTGCTCATTAATGCACCCTACATTAAAATTTTTCGTAATTTTTCTATAAATTTTGTAAATAACGCTTTATAACTTTTAAAATTTTTATGAAAATCAAACAAACCAACAATGCAGTTTGAAAGATCAATTTGTTCTTAATAACTTAAAAACTAATATTTTTGAATTCGCTCTTACCGTTCCTGAGTTATACCGGGTTTCAGCACTGTACCCAGTTCATGATATTATAACTCTTACCCAACAAACAAATAAAAATCATAAGTTTTGCTTTAACTTTTTTTCAAACCATTAATTAGGTTCTTACGCTTAGTTCCATGCCCTGCAATAAATTCTTAGAATCAGTTTCAGAAGTAGTGACATTGAAGAAAGTTGTATCCCTTATCAATACATGACGATTTGAGGATTTTATTAAAGGCCAGCTTAAAGACATGCCACCAAGAGAAGATATAAATAATAGCTTCATTTGATTCTTATTTTTTGGGTGATAGATCTAAGTCCTATCCAACAGTAAAAGCTTCAGAAGCTATTAATCGGGCCCGCTGGAAAGTTATATATATTTTAAACTTATGCACTTTTCGAAATCGCTGCAATCTTGCAAGGACAATTCAAAATTCGATGCCTTGTTAGAATTTAGTTCATTTATTTTATGAATAAACATTAAAAACTGGTACCTATTTCAATGCCTTCGATACGCTCCTCTCAATTATCTTAGTCTTATAAAGCAGTTGGATAACTACAAAATTAAAAATGAACCAGTTGAACGCGCCACGTTAAAAACTTTTTTACGTCATCACTGGTACTTTATCCAAAAATTGGCTACACTAGCGACACCAGAACTTTGAGTTGAATGGCAAAAAATCTATACACGCCAAGTAGCGAAAACGAAGTAGTAAATTTTAACAGAAGACAACTTTTAAAATAAAGAAATTCAAGGATTAATTTCCAAAACAAGTCTTATTTGTTTTCTAAGCTTTAGATATTTTGAGATATTGATGTTTTAAAAACAGCTCCAGAAAATTGGGAAGCCAACAAGTCATTTCAAGATGCGAAGAACAAAGTTCATAATTTACAAGCAGTAAATGACGTGGCAGAACGAGGTGTGGCTTTGGCTTTCATCACGTCATAGCTTCTGAAACAGGTTTTCAGGACCCCCAATAATTGATTTTTAAACAAAGCAAAATAAAACGTTTGCTTTTAAGTTGTTTGTTGGGTATGAGTAATAATATCATAAGCTGGGTACAAATCTAAAAACCGGTATAACTCAGGAACGGTAAGAGCGAATTCAAAAATATTTGTTCCTAAGTTATTTAGAATAAATTTATCTTTCAAACTGCATTGTTAGTTTGTTTCATTTTGATAAAGCTTTTAAAAGTTATAAAGCGTTATTTACAAAATTTATAGAAAAATTACGAAAAATTTTAGTGTAGGGTGCATTAATGAGCAAATGAATGGCAAAAACTTATTGTTTTTATACACTAAAAAAAAGCTTGGACATTTTTTTTTTAAATTGATTTCTTAAAAGTGAAAAAAACGTGGCTTTTGACAAACTTATGAAGAAAACTTTAAAAAAGGCCAGCAGACCCGATTTTTGGCAAAAATTCGACTTGAGCGACCTCTAAACATCTTCCGAAAAATCTGAAAAAAACTCAAAAATTCTTTACCCTATAAACTCTTTAATTATGCTTGAGAACCCATGAAAATAAAAAAAAAAAAATTTTTTTTGGGACACACTAATGGGCAATGTGACTGACTCTACATTTGATACAATTTGCGTTTTGTTTTGTCTTATATTACGATTAGTAATATTTTTTTTAGTATCAATTTATACATGGCTATGCAGCAGTTTCAACAATTATTCGATAGAGAAAAAAATGGCAACCACTGATATTTGGAAATATGATTTATGTAGTAAAATATAAACGTGACTGACACTATATGCAAAAGGAAGTCGTTTTCGATAGTGTTTTTAAACTTCCATTATCTTCCTCTGCACTTTCGTTATAACTTTAATTTGTGTTTTTATCGAAAGTTCAAGAAACAAACTATAATAAAAGGCTAAAATAAAAGCGGTAAGTTATTTAAAAAAATATTTATTAGTAAGAGAAATTGTGACTGACACTACAGCTCAAAAAGTGACCGACACTACACTCACTTTGTGTAGTATAAAAGTCAGTATTTTTACATGAAACGTTAGAATTGAAATAACAGCGCATAAAATAGGAACTCTTAAATTATTTGAAAGATACAAAATTGTAATTAATGAACTCGTTAAAATGCTATTTTTGAATATAAACACCACCTAAACGAAATCACTTATAATAAGTTAGAAACCAACATTGAAACTAAAATAATTCAAAAGAATTAAGATATATAAATGTTTCAAAAACTTAAAAAATTAATTTTTTTTAATTCAAATTTTTTAAAAAATTATCAAAAAATTGTTGCCACTATAAAGACTTAAAAGTAACATAATGTTGCCACCATACTTAAGTATTTTTACTACCAAAATCAGAAATTAATATTTCCCATTGATGGTAGACTTATGCTAAGTTCACACTAAGGTTTTTAAACGCGGTTAAGCAAAATCTTGGTTTAGCTAATCAAAGCCGTTCACATTACATTTGAGATGATTAAGATGACAGATGATTAAGAAAAAAAAAAAAACACATCAAACAAATGTATATTTCTTTAAAGTATTAAAAATGGATAAAAACACTTTTATAAAGTTATCAGAAGATTATTTTAATCATTTTACTGATGAAATTGTAAAAATTTATGAATTATTTAAGGCAAAAATAAAAACATTAGGCAGAAATCGTGGCCGGTTGTACACGATCATGGTGGCGATTCTACATTTGAGGTATGTTCAGTGGATTCTATGTGATTCAGTTGTAATAATGTCAATTTGAACTAACACAAACCAACTCCAGCTGAAAAACGCAGCGCAACGTCAAAAATTAAATTGGATCAAAGTCATAAATATTCTGTAATTTTGTTGTTGCTTTCTGCAAAAATTCATGTTGAATTTTAAAATTTCGAACGCTGCATATCTTGTGGCGTTGAAAATTTTAAAACGCAATCAGCCCAATTATGAATACGAATTCCCCGGGAGTTTTTTCCCTTTTCCCATTTGCACAATTGAATTTAAATAGCAAAAAGGGAGAAGTAGAAAAAAAGAACAAAATTACATAAATTATGTTATTTTTGGCGTTGCGTTGCGTTTTACACAATTAGGGCCTAAATATTTTGCGCTTGTTCACAAAAGACGTATTGTGAACTGCAGTTCTATTGATTAATAGCTTCAAGCTGGCAAATTCAAGATAAGAAATTTGTAAATCAAAGGCACTTTTGAACTTGGCAACCCTTGCCGTTTACAGACTACGTCATCCAACGGGAAACCATACGAATGTCGTAATCTTTCTTGCTATTATCCTTGGTGTACATGTGGCAACAGCTGGAAGTTTTGCTGATTGATTATTAATTATTAAAACAAAAATTGCAGCATTTAACGGGAGTATTTTTTAAGTCCGATAGAAGTTACAAAAGCTTAGCATTTACAACTTGCAAGCAGCCTTAGCATTTTTATAGGACGAGAAGTGCATTGTCTATTAATAGCTGCTGATATTCTTCCAGACGATCATAGGGGACCTGTACAAAACACAATGGTTTCATTTAATGCCGACTAGACATAAAGCCATAATATTTTATCGTGACAACATATTTTACAAGACCAGTTAAAAACTATTAAGAATATATATCAGACATTTCCCTGTCCGGACGTATTAAGATAGTTTTATATTACAGTTTAAAGTAGCGCATTTAGTTTCTTATTTCACCGACTATTTACAAACTTTGTTTTTGTTTCATTTTAAGTGTTTTAAGTAGAAAATATTTAGTTATCCTTTTCCGTTATTGTAGTTTTATTGTTTTTAATGTTGCTTGTGTAAAAGGTAGCAATTTTTCGTTCTGTTTTTGTTTTTTTTTTTTTTTTTTTATTGTAAACAACAATTGTTCTTAAGGATAAAGTTGTCCACTTTTACAATGTTTACGTAAATGAACTGTGAAATTACAAGGAAATCGAAAAAAATTTCAAGTGGAAACAACTTTAGGGATGGTGAGCGAGAAAAAAGCAAGCAAAGCAGTTTTTGTATTCTGGTAATTGTTAAATTTGTAACAAGAAAAACACTATGATAAGGTATAAGGGAATTGTGCATAAAAATAAATTCTAGCTAAAAACTCACTACAACTAAAAAGAAAACCATTTCAATACACAGAAAAAAATTATTGCTTAAGGGAATACATTTTTGAATAAATAGTACAAATCTTTTTGCCATGTGTGCATGCAAAAAAACAGGGTTGGTGTTTTCTTTTCTGACAATAATACTCCATGTATGCTACCCTTCGCGCGGGTTTCTTTCTGCTCTAAAAATATGAAAAAGTGTGAGAAGGTGTCGTTTTCCTATGATGATGAGCTCCTTAATTTCTTCTAGGGTTGTGTTATATTGTGAGTCCGTGTGAACATGGTTTTTAAGCCTGCATTTCCTGCATTTTAATTTAAAAAATTTAATTTTTATCGTTTGTGGCTGCTTTTTTCTTATACAAAAAAAAAAAAAAAAACTAAACAAAAACATTTTTTAACCCCGGTTTTTTTTTTTGCTAAGAGAATTTGTTACCATATTAAACAGTGATAAATACTGATGTTGCAAAATAGGTAACATAAAAATCGCTTTAAAAAAATTGATGAAAACGATTGGAATCTTAAGCACCAACAATTATTTCCAACGGTATGGAAAATACGGAATTAACATCATTCCGAGCGGAATCTGTGACACGGCTGACTGTATCACTTTGTAAGGGTGTGTGTAACCTGATTAATATATTACACAATTATAATGCATTATTATTTTTTAGAAAAGAAAACGCCATAAGTTTGTCATTCCATGTGCAACTTTTTTAATATTCACCTAAGACCCCATAAATATATATGTTTATATATATACTACATATATACGTCTGTTGAAAACACTCTCACTTTCAAAAAACTCAATAAAAAAGAACAATGTTTGTGTTAAATTGTTTTTACTTATCCAAACAGCTTCGGATTCAAAGCCAGCAAAATGGGCTCAGTAGGACAACTGCTATGATTCCATATGTGGATAAAAGATTTTGCGCAAATTCTTTTTATATGGCTAGAAATCATACTTCCTAATTTTGTAAAGATCGGTACACAATTTACCATAGACCACATGGAGAGTCTACACTCGAATAAAAGTCTACCACGCCTAAAACTTAAAAGAATATTGTTATTGTAATAAAATTTAGTCTGCCACAGTTTAACAGTACTAGAAATCACTCCGGTGATATTGGTGAAGATTGGTACATAATTTACGCCAGCTAGCATTTTATATCATAATTAAATGTTGTAGAAATTAGCTTCAAGAGAAAAATAGCCGCATCATTTCTCGATCAATTAATAGTCTCGTTATGTAACAATGATACCCTACCGATGATTCACCTCAAAAAATCATTTGAGTGAGATACAATTTGTTGACTCCTTTTTGAGTCTATGAACGAATCCTTTTTTTTAATTGCTCTACTTATACATATGTAAAGGGTGTTTTTTTAAGCCCGATAGAACTTGAAATTGTAAAAAAATAACACAAAAAATTAAATTGTAATCAAAATTTTTTTTTATTCGAAAGATCAATACGTGAAATTAACATTTGAAAATGATTTCGGGCATATGGGCACCGCGGCTGTTTTTGACGAAGCGCATTCTGGACGTCCAATTTTGGGCCACTTTTTCGAGCACTGCTGGCCGTATGTCACGAATGACACGAACAATGCTGGCCTCCAAGGCGTCAATTGTTGCTGGTTTATCAGCATAAACCAGTGACTTCACGTAGCCCCACAGGAAATAATCGAGAGGTGTCAAATCGCACGACCTTGGAGGCCAATTGACAGGTCCATTTCTCGAAATAAACTTATCGCCAAATTTTGATTTTAATAAGTCGATGGTTGCGTTCGCCGTATGGCACGTAGCGCCATCCTGTTGAAACCACATCTCCTCCGGATCAATGTCATCCATATTTTCAAACAAAAAATCATTGATCATGGTGCGGTAACGATCTCCATTGACCGTAACGCGAGCTCCGGCCTCATTTTTGAAGAAATAAGGTCCGATGATGCCACCAGCGTGAAAACCGCATCAAACGGTGCATTTTTCTGGATGTAATGGAGTCTGTAGGGTCTCTTGTGAATTGGTCTCGCTCCATATGCGGCAATTTTGCTTATTAACAAACCCGTTAAGCCAAAAATGCGCCTCATCGCTGAACACAATTTTGCGATAAAACAACGGGTCAGTTGCCAACTGATTTTCAAAGTAAATTTGGATAATTTCGTAGCGTTGTTCAAGCGTGAGTCTATTCATGATGATTTGTCAGAGTATACTGAAACGATAAAAAAAAATATTTCATCAAAATTTAATTTTTTGTGTTACTTTTTACAATTTAAAGTTCTATCTAGCTTAAAAAAACACCCTTTATATCAGTTTTATATTCAAAACATTTAGAAATCATTTTTTGAGCATATAAATGAATCGTTTATGAATTTTTCAATCGCTGAAGTGATAAGTACAATCAAATCCCGATAATTCGTACCCCTATAAATCGTAATTCCCGATAATTCGTAATAAACTGTCGGTCCCTTGAAAAAATCTCGTTAATTCGTAAAATTTCAATACATTTTGGTCCCCTCGCTATTTCGTAATTTTTTTTTTTTAATAAAATCTTCTTTACCTCTTATATCTAAATCGTAATTGTTTGCTAACTACCACATATAATTCGTAATAAAAACAACAGAAACATGGAAAAAAAAGATTTTTTGTTTACCGCTATTTTTTTTTGCGTGGGTTTTTCTTGTGTTTATTTTCTTAAGATCAGATGGTTACATGAATAATTTTTATATATTTTATTTTTAACAATTGTCTTTTATGTTTTTTATCGTTTTAGTAAATAAATTGAAAAATCCCGCTAATTCGTATATATTTTATTTTAACTCCGTTAAATCGAAATCCCGCTAAATCGAAAACCCTTATAATTCATAAGAAATGGCCGGTCCCTTGCGATTACGAATTATCGGGATTCTACTGTATATCAGTTTTTAATATTAAAAAATGATCTGTGCAGACTCATTTAGGTGATTTTTACAAAAAATTATTCCTCAAATGCGAGCTAGGTAATAATATATAAACGCTATATGTAAATTAAAACCAAAAAAATCGATTCATACTATTTTATGTTGAAACTTTTTTCTGTGTAGATATAATTCAATTCAAAGAAAAACTTTCAAACAAAGTATGAAAAGTGTCCTTAATTGAAGTTTAATAAACGAGTCCTCGTAAGTTAACGAGAAAAAATTATCTTAGAAGAGTTCATCTATTAAACCTCCATTACTGGGTTTTTTTTTTTAATTTATTACTGATTTATGTTTGCTTTTTTATAGAAAACTTTTTAAAGACAAGCAAAAAATTAAAAAAGAACAAAAAACTTGTGCAATACAAATTGTTTTTAAGTTCGAAACAGAAGGCAAAAGGAAAAGAAAAAAAAAACAAAGAAATGTTTTTACATTTTATTTTTATACAACTTTGAAATGTCATGTAATCTCATTAAATTAATATTAAATTTGTGCTAAACGTGTATGCAGTTTATTCAAATTTTTTATCAGAGTTATATATTTCCTGTTCAGTTTTTCAAAGTTTTGTAAAAGTTTTTCTATTGAAATTTTGCAAAAAAGTAAAATATTTATTGGAATATATTCAGCTACATATACATCCATGTATACATACATACAAACATATAACCATGCATACATCTGAATATGGATGTAAGTAAAATGTGTTTTCAAATGACACCAAATTGTAAATCAATTAAAAGAACATTTGCTTTATAGAAGAATTTGAGCCACAGTACGTATAGGTATTATTATTTTTTACAAAACAAAAGAAGAAAAAAAATAAAATAGAATAAATAAAAGAGTAGTTTCTAAAGGAATGGCCTGATTTGGAAAAAATTTAAAAATTTCAGTTTTTATAGCAGAGCTCTGTTAAAGTTTAAGTTTTGAATTTAAAATCTATTTGTACCTATAATATGGTCAGTCCTATTAAGCCTGCAAAGAAGAGCTCCTCTATGGAAAATAAAGAACGATCCCACTCTCTTTTTTTTGGAAAGATTACAACGATGGCATGAAATCTATATGAAATCTACTAATATTCTACAATCAAGAGTTTTACTCTGCTATGGATATGTAAGCTTTAATTAAAATCGGATTATTCGTTTAGCAACTGCAGATTAATTCTTTTTTTTAACTTTTGAATTATAATAAATACGAAGAAAAAAAACACTCGGGATAAATTAAAATTTTATACTTACTTTAAGTACAAATGGTACTTAAAAATTCAAGTACGAATAACACTAAAAATAACAATTTATAATAATATATTAAAATAAGTACATAATTCTTAAGTCAAGTAAAACAAGATTAAACTTTTCGTTGGTAGTGCCACTCTGAGAGTAAAATTACAAAGTGAGCGTTTTAATCTCGTTTATCTTATCAAAGTTTGTAAGATATCGGCATATTTTCAAAAATAAATCGGCATTATCGGCACTTTAATTTAAAAAACTCGGCAAACCAAACAAGTAAGAAAGTATAGTCGGTCAAGCCCGACCATATGATACCCAGCACCACAGTACTTAAAAACACATCATGCTTATGTGTCCATATAAATATGGATTTCTCTATGTTTAAAAACTTCATTAAAATCGGTTTGAAAGTTTGTGAGAAGCAGAAATTGCCCCCTACGTCCCCTTGTGGTCCTATTTTTGAAAAACTGTATAGCTTATGTGTCCATATAGATATGGATCTATCCATATTTTAAATTTCATTAAAATCGGTTTGATAGTTTCTGAGAGGAAGAAATTTCACCCTATCTTCCCTCGTGGTCCTACGTGGTCCTGAATAGGCTTGGTCCTTATGCCAATAAGAACCTATGACCCAAATTTTATCAAGTTATCTCCAAAGTTGCGACCTGTACTTTGCGCACAAGGTTACATGGACAGCCAGCCAGCCAGCCAGCCAGCCAGCCGGACGGACATCGTTAGTTCGACTCAGAAAGTGATTCTGAGTAGATCGGTATACTTTAAGGTGGGTCTAGGACAAAGATGCCCAGTAGTGGCTGATATCAGCAAATTAAACTCACACGTATACTTACGCTCTTTTGCTTGATCATCAATCAACCAATAGGAAATCAGCATGTTGAGTGGGAGAGACAAACTACACTGGCAGAACTTCTGTGTCTTATTTTACATTTTAATCTTCATCGAGACTGCTGTGAGTTAACAAATAAATTGAAATTATTGCGATTTATTAATGATGTCAGTCGAAAATTATTTTATATTACAAAATGCTTTTGATGACATGCATTTTGTGAAAAAAATTCTTTGTACCTGAAAAGGGTCACTTTTACTTTCGTTAAAAAGACGTACCTAAATGCAGAAATTATTAAGAAAAAATAGCCACAATAATTTGTTGGTATTTTGTGCTTGTAAAAATATTTTTGTTTCTGTACCAATCGCGTCGGTGGGTTTTTTTCTTTGAAAACACTTTTCTTAAGTAAGTAAAAATATTTAAAAAACAAGTCCTACAATTTATGTGTAAACCTATACACATAAAAGCAAATGTGACAGCAGGTAAAATTTTTGGGTAAGAAGATGTGTTTTATTGATGTATTAATGAAACTTGTTGGTTTCGCACTATTTTTATTGCTTACTTTTTTATGCCACAAACTCGAAATTTTACAGGGAAGGTTTTTTTTAAATAAAATCAGTTTGAAAAAAGCCATTATTTTAAAATTTATAATGTAAATATTATTTATTCAAACTGATTTTATTTAAAAAAAACCTTCCCCTGTAAAATTTCGAGTTTGTGGGATACAATTTTTCGGCGGTAACTTTGACCTGTTATAATGACTATACATTTTTGCAGGCAAACTCAGAATTTTCAGATTTGAATTATATTTGCTCAAAAAAACGGAATAAGCTGAATTCTTCTAGTTTGAGAAATATACTTTTATTACGTAACTGCAATAAGAGTATCAACTTAGAAGATTTTATTACCTTTTAATTGCAAATTGAACAATGATTAATTGAGGAAAAATTTATAAACACTTCGAAGAATCTTTTTATTCCGAAATATATCATACTATCCAGATGTCCGCATATATAAATTATATATGTATGTACTATAGATATATATATACCAATCAATACATTCATCAAGAGAATTACTAAAATAAATACATTCACCAAGTGTATTACTTAAATATGTACATTCATTAATTTTAAATTTCCCTTTTGTTAAACAAAGAAACAGAAAAAAAATGACAACACCCGTCACACATGTGCTTTCGTCGCAATCTCGCTGACGACTAAATAAAATGAATAGCAAATTGTTTTCTTCCAGTGTTATTTCGTCACTCTCACCAATACTACTACCGTGGGCATCAATGGTCTAGGACCACTATTTTAATGCGTAACACACATAATACCCTCTCCACTATTGTGGTGTGGGTATAAAAATACCTATTTTAAATACAGTAAAATATTTTTTTAGAGACAAAAAAATAACAAAACAGAACAATTAAGCATAATTAATGTATATAATCTGAACTTTAGGGTTAATTGTTTTAAAGATTTGTACTTTTTGTAATTATAGATACATGTGAGCTTGACATTTTTATTAAGTCCTAAATTTTAATATCAGAATCAAAATACTTTAAAATTTTAAATAATCTTTAGAATGCAGAATTCATTTCAAAGATTAATTTGGCAGGGTACATCAAAATTTTGTTTTATTTAGTTGACTTGGGTTAACAATTTTTCCACATTGGCGGAAGAATGTGAAAGCACCATAATTTGTTATTCTCACTTTTAAATTCTTACAAAAGAAAGTGAATATGAATTTAGCTTGCCACGACTTTTTTGTAAGTATCAATCTATTTCCAAGCTAAACTATAAAAAACTTTAAATTTTTTAATTTAACTTTTTTCTTCTTTTGTCAAAAAAATTGTTGATTTTTTTATTGTTTTTATTCCTTACAATTGAAACATTTTCAAATAAAATGTGTGTGTTGGGTTAAACACAAATAACAAACAAATCTAAAGGCCCAACTATGATGTGCTTAAGTTGGCTTAAGCAATTGCGCGAATATGATCGTCAAACGAACTTTCCGTACGGAATAAAATATTTTTTTGATTTTATTTTCGTTAGGTTGTTCTAAATTTAACAAAATCGGCAAACTGAACTTCGATAATTTAGAGGCAAAAAATCGCCAAAATGCCGATAAATCAGCAAATATGGCAGGCCTGACTACAACCATACTCCAGTAAAAAATTCAGCTAACTGGTAAGCTTTTTTGTAAGGGAGAGAAACACAATACCTCCATACAAACCTGCTTACAAAACGCATGATTTTTATTTGGCAAATTCCCACTTGGAAGCACTACTTTTGTCCTCTCTGCTAAAAAACAATTTGATGACTGATTGCGTTAAAAAAAATGTAATTTCTATGTTCGGTAATATGTATTTCGGAAATGATCGTAAACACATTTTAAAGTCATTGCAATACAACCTGCTTCCATGTAAGGGAATAACAGAAGCCTTAGAACATTGTTCCTGAATTTTTTCTTTAAAAAATTGATTTTAATTTTTCACTTACAACCTGCATACTTATAAGGGATAATGCGAAGTTATTCAATCATTTTTATTAACTGAAATTAAAAATTCACTTCAATGGTATTTGGTTCTCTACTGCTTCTAAGTAGTGTGTAATCGCCAGCGCACATAAAGGGTGTTTTTTTAAGCCCGATAGAACTTGAAATTGTAAAAAATAACACAAAAAATTAAATTGTAATCAAAATTTTTTTTTATTCGAAAGACCAATACGTGACATTAACATTTGAAAATGATTTCGGGCATATGGGCACCGCGGCTGTTCTTGACGAAGCGCATTCTGGACGTCCAATTTTGGGCCACTTTTTCGAGCACTGCTGGCCGTATGTCACGAATAACACGAACAATGCTGGCCTCCAAGGCGTCAATTGTTGCTGGTTTATCAGCATAAACCAGTGACTTCACGTAGCCCCACAGGAAATAATCGAGAGGTGTCAAATCGCACGACCTTGGAGGCCAATTGACAGGTCCATTTCTCGAAATCAACTTATCGCCAAATTTTGATTTCAATAAGTCGATGGTTGCGTTCGCCGTATGGCACGTAGCGCCATCCTGTTGAAACCACATCTCCTCCGGATCAATGTCATCCATATTTTCAAACAAAAAATCATTGATCATGGTGCGGTAACGATCTCCATTGACCGTAACGCGAGCTCCGGCCTCATTTTTGAAGAAATAAGGTCCGATGATGCCACCAGCGTGAAAACCGCACCAAACGGTGCATTTTTCTGGATGTAATGGAGTTTGTAGGGTCTCTTGTGGATTGGTCTCGCTCCATATGCGGCAATTTTGCTTATTAACAAACCCGTTAAGCCAAAAATGCGCCTCATCATAAAAATGACGAAGTCGTCTATAAGTTGCGCGAATCGACGACTGATTTTCAAAGTAAATTTGGATAATTTCGTAGCGTTGTTCAAGCGTGAGTCTATTCATGATGATTTGTCAGAGTATACTGAAACGATGAAAAAAAATATTTCATCAAAATTTAATTTTTTGTGTTACTTTTTACAATTTAAAGTTCTATCTAGCTTAAAAAAACACCCTTTATAATAGCGCTCATGTATGGAAAACGTAAGACTTGTGAGATAGTGTAAACTAGCCTTTAGTTAGATTTTAAGTAGAAATAGATTTTGGTTCGTATGGGAAATGTAGTTAAAATCAACTAGATTTTGATCGAAATCACGTAAGTACTTGATTTCATTGCGGTGTAAACGGGCTATTAGATATAAAATTGTAACAGAGTAGTGATACATTTTAGAAAAATTATTTTTAAAACTTACCTTTTCTGCTGTCGTATTTAGATCTGATTTTTTCCATAAAATATTATTCGATTTTTTTGAACTGCGGTCTTTAACATTATTTACGATTCGAACAGAGCGCACACGAAGCTAAAATGAGAAGCGAAACAAAATTAAAAGAATTATATTAAAAAAAAATTATATTACAAAACAAGTAAAAAAGTAAAGTAGGTCAGTCAAGCCCTTGATTTTTTCAATCTTAATTTGACTATAAAGTAAAAAGACATTTCATTTGTAATTTTTTCTATTAAGAATTAAAGATGTTTTCTTCTATTATACAGCCATTTGAATGAAACGTTAAAAAATTTGCCCTCAGTTGCATAAATGGGTTAATTTCGATTTTTTTCTTTTGCAATATTAATAACCTATTACAGAAACAAGTTTAGTCGACTATAATCAAAATATGATGTTTCGATACGATATTTCGTTATCAATTTTATGAAATAGTCAAAATTTCCAAAAAATTTACTTTGACCTTTCGTGTGGCTCGATATTGGCCAAATTTTTAGATTATATAGGCCTTGTAGTTTATGTCATAGAAGTCCGAATAGCATTGATTGGAATTTCATAAAAATAGATGAAATTTATCACATTGATCAATTTTCTGCAAAAAAGCATTTTCCTCGAAATCCGTAAAAATAAAATAGTTGCCCTACCCAAGTGTACCGAGGGATAATTCAAAATTTTTTTATTTTCATTTTTTAAGGAGTTTAAAACAAGTTGCTGGTGAGCAAATCTAAATTTTTTTTGGTTTTTGTTGAAAACATTTTTAAGCAACTTGAAACTAGAGATTTAAAACACACCCAAAAATGTCGTCCGATTTTTATTTCCAAAAAAAAAAATTTTTTTTTCCATATCTCACAATTTTGCCTGTTTTAAATTAAAAAGTTCTATTACAGAAATAAATTTCAAAAATCTTTAAGGTGCATGCCCGAATTTCTCGGTCAAGGTCTGGTCTGGGGCATTATTTATTACTGGACTAGTTTTTTTTTACCAATTCTGGGTTTTTATAACTTTTTGAAAACATAATTGTATCTTCATTTCGATTAATTAAAAAAAACTTAAAAAGTGATTTTTTTTTTAGGATTTCAGTCGCTTTGTGACCCATCTAAATATTTTTTTTTATTTGCCCAAAATTTGTTTTTCATAGTTTTTTAGGTATTCGCATATTTCTATGGGACAAGACCCACACTTTTTTAAAAGATTACCCTAGTTTTAGATACATGAATTAAACATTTAATAAAATAAGTATACTCAAAGTATTTGGGGTATATTTTAAGTATTTTTTATGTCTTTTCTAACTCGGCTGTCGAGACACGCGTAAATATTTTTGTTCTAAAAAGGTTATAAATCATAATGTTGACCAACCTTCATAATATGTTACTACTTAAAATTTTTTAAATGTTATTAAAGAATTTTAGTTTCGAGTATAACCATACTTGTTTCGCAGGACATGAGTAGAAAAGTGTGTCTAAACTCTATGTCACAAATATGAGTATACCTAATGGTGAGTAATTACTGATTTAGAATTAATTTTAAGTATGTTTTAATTTAAAATTTCTGATTCTTACCGAACGCATACGATCATAAGTGCTGTTGTTGTATAAGCTGGTGGCAACTGTTGTTTCACGAAAACTCGACTGATCCCGGACAAAACCATTATTGTTGTAGACATTTTTACGTATGCAACACAAAACAGCCTTAAATGCTACACGATAGCGATGTGACATCACATTATACAAAATGGGATTAATTGTGCTATAAAATGTATCATGAAAACCAGAGATAAGAGTGTATCACAATTATTTAAAAATTAGTAAAAAGAAAACAGATTAAGGGGAGAAAAAACTTCGAATTTTGTTCGTACACAAACACTTACCACGTGACATAGTAGGCGAAGCCAGTAATTGAAAACAACCATTCATTAACATCTTGATAATTTGTATAGTTTTTGCCATGGACGTACCATAAACGTTGCATATGAAATGGCAGCCAACAAATAAAGAATGTCAACACAACAGCGGCTGAAAATGAAAAACGAGTATTTTATTGTACAAAATTAAATAAAAACATTTTTGAAATAGTACTTTTTAATTTGGTACATTCATTACAACGTTTGTACGTATGTATGTATGTATGTATGTATGTATGTATGTATGTATGTATGTATGTATGTATGTATGTATGTATGTATGTATGTATGTATGTATGTATGTATGTATGTATGTATGTATGTATGTATGTATGTATGTATGTATGTATGTATGTATGTATGTATGTATGTATGTATGTATGTATGTATGTATGTATGTATGTATGTATGTATGTATACGTCGTATTCATAGACTTATGTACATATTCTACTATACGTACATAAGTAAATATTTACTTGAATAAATATTTGTTTTGAAAACAAAGATTTACATCTAAATAACCTTAATTTGTAAGGGAAGTTTGTTTAGCACTTATTTTCTTCCTCTTTTATTTTTTGTTTTTTTGTGCTTCTGAACAAAAGATAAGACTAAAATAACACTAAAAAGGAAATTATAAAATGTAAGTAAATAGTAAGTTGCCCGGCATTTCTTGAAATTGAATTTTTAAATAAAGTCTTTCCTTCTCTTTTCAATTATACATAACATTAAAACTATTGTTTAAGAGTCTATTTAACTAAAGATTTTGCATTGCCATAGGACAGTCTTCGTTGCAATTAATTCAGCGGAGTATATCATTGCCCCCTAACGAACTACCGGGTAAATATATGTTTAGGTCTGTAGTTGTACTTGAATTACGGAAACAAAATTTTATAGAAATATGTAAATATGTGTTTCATTTGTAGTCAAAAATCAGTAAACAAGGGATGAAAGCAATTTAAAAAATTTAAATTTAATTGTATATATCGTCGGCTTAGAGTGTAAACCTGCTAACTCCCTTTTAACAAATTTTACAGGAGAGACAAAACACTTTTTATTTTTCCTATTTGCTGCTTGAGAGGAAAACCAAAAATATTGTTGGTTTGACACACTTCAGGACTCAAATTGAAGAAAAACTACGAGGCATATCTTTCTCTACCATACGGCATTAAAATCTCAATTTTCTTAAAAAGTGGATTTCGCAGGTTTACACTCTAAGTTGACGATATGTATATTAACTGTTACCCGTGACTTCGTTAACATAAAAATTAGGGCAAAATTTAAAGAGAAGGGTTTATCCTTACAAAAATTTCCAGAAATGTTGTGTAGTTTTCTATATCTATACTTATTTTATGTTAAAATATTTCTATAAACAACATTAAAGGAATTATTATTTTTCGACAACAAATTTAAACATTCGATTCTCTTGGGCAACCGACTATCCATATGAAAAGCAAGGGGTGTCCAAATATGAGTACCAGCTTTTCCTCAATTTAGGCCACCAGAATGTACACTGTATGTTAATGAAGGCTTAAAGGCTTTATGTATATTGAATTTATCAAAAAGAGAAAATGTTCCAATTTCATCTTGTTAAAAAGTGCCCATTTTATACCTTAGAAAGTACCATATATTTCACTCTGGACCATTTGCAATCTGTATACCAAATTTGTCACAAAAGAAAAATTAATTTTTTCCCCGTTATTACCTCTTAAAAACTATCCTATATTCAAAAAGAGCAAAAGTACCAATTTTTTTTGTTTTTACATTATAGAATTTAAAGAAAAAGTACGCTATATTTTAATCAGGGCCATATGCTATCTCTATACCAAATTTTTTGAAAAAAGAAAAAGTACCAAAGGTGAAACAGTACCAAGAGTACTAGCTTTTCCTCATTTAAGGCCCCCAGAAGGTATACTGCATGTTAATCTATATGTATAACAAATTTATCGAAAAGCGAAAAAGTACCAATTTTATCCCGTCTTTGCCCCTTAAAAAGTATGAATTTTACCCCTTAGAAAGTACCCTTTATTTTATTCTGAACCATTTGCAATCTGTATATCAAATTCATCAAAAAAAAAGGTACCAAGGTACCAATTTTTTCCGCCTTATTATCTCTTAAAAACTATCCTATATTTGAATCTTGGCCATTTGCTATCCGTCTCCCATTCAAAATTCATCCCAGCTGGAAAATGTAATCAATAGGAATCGAGAAAGTAATACATATCTTGTATATTATTTGATTCCAGAATTCATTATTCTTTACACGGACCATGTTCTAGGATTGTAATAAATTATTTTAATGTATCCTGCGAATGAATTAAATAATTCATTTTTGATAATAAAAATAAGTAGACGACATAAAAACAGTAAGAAATAACGGATTTTTATTAAGAAAATATGTAATAGAAACGCGAATAATACTCACGAACGGAAACAATTCATTCCCTGTTCTGCAAATGTGGGAATATACGTGGTAATCAATTCCTAATTATTTTGTCTGATAAAATTTCCTTCTCGATTCCAATGAATGCATTATTATTCTTTCGAAAATAAAACATTATTTTCTTAATTATTTATGTAATCAATTCCTCATTTTCCCGCTGGGATTATGCGGTTTTCGCGTGATTGAGCCACAAATTAACAACATCCAAATAAACAAACATACAAACATTCACATTTTTAATATAAGTATAATATAAAAGGCTTAAATTATTCATTCATTCATTCGTTAATTCATTCATTAATTCATTATTTTCTTTATTCATTCCATCATTTTTTCATTTATTCATTCATTAATTTATTCATTCACTCACTTACCTACTGACTTATCAGCGCACAGCGCAAACGGCTAAGTCTAGAGACTTGGAACTCGGTACACAGATACATCTTTTCATAAGCAGACCCACTCAAAATTAATTAATAATTCGATCGCCTAAACGACTAAAATCTGTAACCTAATATCTCCGAAATAAGTTAAATTCAAACTGCCGTATTCCTAAAAATATTTTTTATTAAATAAAGGTTTACAAAACAAATTTTATATGAAAATTTTACTTAATAAACGTTTGTTAAATTTTATAATCGTTTATGAATACGGAGGAAAAAGTATATGAATGCCGTCAAAAAATAATTGTACTTTTATGGGTTAAACGGGTAGTTTTTGTACTTTTTTTGACCTAATTTATCTTCTAAAGTTTTAAAAATAGGAATAAAATTGAAGTCAAAGTGTTTTCGTTTTGAAAACATCTAGAGTACGTGTTGGTACTTACTTGAAATTCAGACTTAAAAATGTTCACTGATTTTTGGTACTTGTTCTAAACATATATTTTTTTAATTAAAAAAAGGTGGAGACTTGAAATTCGGTATCCAGGTAAACTTAAAAATCTTTTAACGGCCAATTTCACCAAGTTCATTTAAAACTAACTATAACTTTAACTTCCAATTAACAATATGTTTTTGGCAGTTAAACTTGTAAGTTAATTATAACTGAACTTGGTGCAATTGCCCATAAATTGTATTTAATTTCTTTTTTAACTGATTTTAAGCTCGGTAAAGTTCACTTGAAATACGGATTTGATATTTACGACCCATCGTATAACCATTTCACGCACTTCTTAAATAAGTAACACATCACTTTTTAGAGCAAATTTCTCATTCTAACAGTAAATTTATTTTTGCTCATTTCTCTTTTAAGCAAACTTTTCAAAAAAAAAGTAATTGTAGTTACATGTATTTTTTTTCTTGATTGCTTTAGTTTTGTCCGACACTGTACAAACTATACATACATATTTATATTAACATATAAAATACTTATTTATTTAAATGTTTGTATGTAAATGCTTGAGAACTACAAGCTTCTAGGTTATTTTCCAGTGTCATAGTTAAGGCTTATTATTATCTAGTTGTTATGGAAATAAGCAAAATATAATTTGTCTGATAAAAACAGGTGATAGGCACTTAAATGTGGACATAAATAAACAAGCAACTAAATGGTACACATTCAGTTTTATTTCTATAGTTTGCACACAAAAAAAGTTTTTATTAAAGATACTCTTATGCCTAATAAATCACTGATGGTTTAAACGCTGGTTTAGTTGAACTAAACTTGAATTTATATGTAGTTTAAACTCATCAACAATAAATCAGTGTCCCATGTATTACATGTTGTTAAAAAAATAACATGTGGCAGCACTACGACAAATGTTGGCAAATTCATATGATTTGTACTGGTAGTTTAAACGCCCAATTTCATGCGTTTAAAGATGGTTTATATGTTTAATGATTTATAGATTTGTTGGTTTAAACACATTTTAAACCAAAAAGAGAGTTTAACTTAGTCTGATTTTTTAGCCCTTAGATGGTTAGAATAAAATAATCATAAATTCTCGATATAACAGAAACAGAAAAAGATTTGTAACTTTAAAAGATTTGAAATACAATTTTTGTAAATGGCTTTTTTAAAATAAAGTATGTTTTATTCAAAATTAATTTTTTTTTTCAGAAAATGTACCTTTTGATAAAAAACAAAACTTTTAATAAATGGCTACATTTGAAAAGAGATATATTTTAATAAATGGTAACTTTTTTTACCAAATGTACTTTTTCAAGAAAAAGTATATGTTTTTAAATATATATATATATTTTTTTTAAGAAACATACCTTATTAAGAAAAAGTTCAGATATTTAACAATAACCTTTTTTAGAAAAAAATCTCCTTTTCCAAGAAAAGGTAGGTTTTTAAAAAGAAGATTATTTTCAAGAAATAGTACTTAAATCTGCTATTAATTCTTCTTTTTTTTAAACGCAAAACTTTTCATCTTAACTCCATATAGTTGTATTACTTAAAGGCATTGTAAAACAATTAATTTCATAATAATCCGATATTACTTTGCCGTTGGCAGACCTGCCATCTTCAGCTAAACTTTTGCATACAATTGTGAAACTTATGGTGTTTTCTTTTCTACAAAAAAATGTGACATTTTATTTAAAAAAATGCAATTTGTTGTTGTGGCGATTTATTACAGTCAGGGCTATGGCTACAATATTTTTTAACTTTTCTACATTTTGTATAAAATCACTAAAAACGTTTGAGAATTAAACAAATTCTAAGCTTTTATTTAATTTAGTTTTTAATAAAAAAAATTGTTCGATTAATCGACATTAATTAATCGATTTATTCGTTATTCGAAAATCACCATTTTAAAATTATTCGAACAAGATTTTGGTTTAGTTTGATCGATTAATCGAATTATTCTTAATCGGTTGACAACTCTAGTACTGAATATTTTGGAAGGTCTTTCAAAAAGAAAGTTATACTTATGAAGGCAGGATATCATGCGAAGCGAATCTTTTAGAAAGGAGTATAGAGGCCTACTAAAAGGCCTGCAACTTGCGGTCCTTTCAATATTTACCGCTGGGTTGTGTTACAAAAGTATACAGAAGTTTTGTATACATAAAAGTTGAAGTGTTTTTTTTTTATATAAATAAAGAAATCTAATCTTTACAATATAAAACTTCTGCAATGGAACACGAATTTAAAATATTAATTTTTACAAAACAAGTCTCAAAGGAAGTTCCATAAGCGATAGAGACCTGGGAAATGTTCAGATCGATACATCTGCATTTTTGTATTTTTTATTGTTTTTATGTGCTGTTTTCACAATTCAAGTTATTGAACGTGTAGTAAAATTTATATGACAATCATTAAAAAAACTTACTTGAATCACTTGTATTGTGAAAACCTCACATTAATAATTATATAATAATTTTATTACTTTGAGGGATTTTTATTCTTCCATACATTTATGTGTTGCTTTCACAACACAAGTGATTGAAGGTGTAGTATAATTTATATGAAAAGCTTTAAGTTTTTTGAGTGTTTTTTATATAAATTTTACTACAAGTTCAATAACTTGTGGCGTTAAAACAGCACATTAGTAACCTATACACTACAATTCATCTGAAAGTAACACAAGCATTAAAATTCTTCAAATCAATTGAGACAGTTTTTTCAATTTAACAGCAATCAAATTATCAGCAATCTGCATTTATTGCCAAAACTCAAAATAATTTCATTCATATTTATTTTGTCTGCATATTACGAAAATGAGTACAATATTTACACTCAAACAAATAAATATTTTTTGGGAAAAAACACAAGTATCTGTTAGTTACTTGGAAACATCTATTCATCTATATCTACTTTAATATATTTAATATCTTTTTGTTTAAGCATCTTCTTTATTACGCATCTATTAGTGCAGCATTTAAGCAGTTTTTTTTTGCAATATTATATTTCTGCCATTTTCACAGGGATTCCTTAAGTTATGTGTATGAAAGTGTTAGTGTGCAACAAAAGCAACAACATTTTTCTATAATCTAAAATATCTATTGAAAAAGTTACATTTAAATTTCTCGTTATCATTTTTATATTATAAAATTCTTTTATGGACTAAAATTGAATGGAACGTTATGTAAAAGAAATAAAATTCATTTATTTAGCTGTGCCGAATCTTTGATACCCTTTACCGAGAGTTAGAATAAAAACAGTATAAAAATGAAGTACAAACCAATTTTCCTTTAAGGTTATACACTGAAAGAAAAATGCTTCATATATTTAATGAATCGTTTTCATAAAAAAAATTTCACTAGTTAAATTAAAATTTGCATTGTCCAAATGGAATTTCGTAGTTATAATGAAGTATTTTCGTTAAAATTGATTCATTGGATTTCGTAGGTACGTTAAAGATTTTTATTGGATATATAAAAACTAAAGTTTGTCCAAGTTAAACAAAAAATTTTATTTGGGAACATAAAAAACAATATACAAACATAACTATATTCATAAATTAATACAAAATTATAGTTTCCTTAAAAATATGCTTATGTTTGTTAATTAAAAAATGTAAGATTTAATTGTTTCATACATCTAATGTAATATGCCATTAAATTTATGAAATCAAAAATTTTTTTTATAAAAGCAACATATTTCAATAATTGAAAAAATTTTTTTATTAACATTTAAATAACTCTATAGTCTCAATAATTAAAAGTATAAAAATATTTCGAAAAAGCATGCCTTCATAATTTTAAATTTTCATTATGACAATGAAAAATATCATTATAGTAATGAAACAAAAACTTTCAATCCATAAATACGTACGTTTTTAGTTTTCTTTAATATGTACATACCTAAATACATATATGTAGTATGTACTAAGTAATGAACAAATAAATGTTCTCCTTCAAAAAAAACACACACACTTATTTTAAACTGTTGTCAACCAAATGATGTACATATGTATACGAAAAAGCTTGTTCTCTCTTTATGTGGTCTTTTTTATTATGCGTTAGCAAAAAAAATCAACGTTGTTATTGTTGTTATGTTATGACAATTTAATCTCATATTTACGCTCTTAATTGTGTAATGAATTATTATTCAAAAACTACACTGCCTCAGTAGGCTAGCTGGTAGTGAGCTAGTCTTTCAGCGCCGAGGTTGCGGGATCGATTCCCACCAGCGACTCTGGTTAAAAAAAAAACAACATTGATTAAAAAAAAAAAAAAAAAAAGTATTCATCCAATGAATATCATTCATAGATCTAATGTTTTGTTTCATTAAATACATTTAAATGAAACAGGTTTCATTGATCCAGTGAAGCGCTGCATAGGTTGCTTTTTAATGCAATTTTTCATGGGATTAATGTCAAAATTCATTGGTATTTTGAAGAAAATTTTTTCAGTGTAGGCGTATTTAAGTATAAGGCATTAATGTTAAGTTATGGCCCGATCAGCACAATTTTAAGTGCACGATTATGTATGACAAACGAACTTTAGTTGAGTTCCCAGTTATCGAAAATATAATGCAGATGGCGATTGATGCCGATCTTAGTTGCCAAATAATAGACATTTAGGGAACCGTAAAGGTGCACAGAAAAAAATAATTTTCATATTTGGATACGAAAATCGCATATTTGGTAAAAAAAATTTTTAAATTTTGCTACGATATTGATAAAAAACTTTGTAAGTATAGTTATTGAATTTTTTGTCAACAACCAAGTTTATTGAGTCAATAAAAAAGTGGTTGCCCAACAAATTTTTTTCAATCAAATGTTAACGTGATTTGTTAATATAAGAAAATGCTGAATAAATCAAACAAAATGTTTATTGAATCTTTATTTATTTATTTATTAACGATGATGTGCTAAATTCCCAATTTTCATTTTTAGATAAAAACACTAAAATTTTTAATGGGGGATAAACTAGTTCCTATGCGCATTTCGCTGGTTGCTTAGGCCAGATCATCAAGAAACCTTTTTCCAAAGACTTTGGCAAAACTAAATATATCATACAAATAAAACTGTAAAGCGAATGAGAATTACAAATGGAAAAAAGTTGTAAAAATACTGTATTTACTTTGATTTAAATATTTTTTTTATTGAATATGAAGAAATATTTAATTATTTGATTATTAAATATGTTTTAGTGAATGCTATTTTGCAAAGTGTAATTTTGATAAATTTTTTCATTGAATCAAATAAAAAGTTTGTTGACCTAAAATTTTATTTTTAACAAACTGTGTTGTTAAAAAATTTTCTTCAGATATTTTTTTCTGTGTGGTGTTTCTACATTTGAATTTATAACTACCATCCTACTAAACCGGTTATGCTGGACTTCTATCCCAATATGCTTAGAATAACTTGAAACAACTTGACGTCAATATTGCTTTATTCTTTTGAATTGTTCGAAAGTGAGTGTGTTTTCAATAGACGGACAGACAGACGTACATGGCTAAATCGACTCAGAAATACTTAGACGAATATTAAAAAAGTCTCACACGGGATGACTAACTTAGTATACCGACTAGTGGTGGAGGGTATAAGATGAAAAAAAATCTCAAATATTTATGCATAAATCATAAAGACATGTTTGGACAACAAGTTGTGTGCTCGTATTATCTAGTAGAAATATAGTTTTTTATTGGTATTCAAAAGTTAAAACAGTTGTGTATTTATTTATTGGAATATCTCAGACAAGTGGCTTGTTGTAAATCTAAAGACCTTGTTACTCATACATAAATGTTGCGGGAGTTACTAAAAATACGGAAACTTGTTGAAACATGTTAAAAAACCGGCAGTAAATTTGTCAGCAAATTTGTCAGAATTAATTTAATTTATATATTTTAGTTTATATTATTTATGAGTGTATGCACAGAAATATAAAAAACGTCGTTTACGTCGATGGTGTATGTTCTTTTTATCAATAAACAGCTGATCTTTTCTGTTATATGGAAACCAATGCAAATGCTTAACTGACTGCTGTACACAGAAAATTTTTTTTTTCCAATTCAAACAAAAAATTTGTAGAATCAAAACATTTTTTGTCTGAAATCGGTCCTACAAACAAATTTGCATATTCAAACAATTTATTTGCATTTCGTTTATTGAAAAAAAACACTGATTTTTTCAAACAAATAATTTAACTGAATCAAACAAATAATTTACTGAAAATCACATAAATTTCAAACAAATTATTTTGCTGAATCAAACAAAAAAGTTTTTGCACAAGCAATGACGCGCACACAAGCAAGCACTCTAGAAGTAGATGATGGCAGAGCAGAGCGGCGCCAGACACACTTTTTTGTTGGAATAATTTTTGAACCAAGTCGTGTTTAACACACAATGTTTTTCTTCTTTACTCACTGTTGCTATATCCTTTCCTTAGCAGCAGACCGACTCGACATGTTTCTCGTCATCATTTTATTTTTGTATTTGATGTAGGTATTTAACTAAACATTTTTAACAAATTGAATACGGGATTTTGTTTTTCATTCTTTTTTACCAACTTTGAAACCAACCAAACATTTTTTTGTTTCTTCTAATGTTGTTGTTGTTTCTGTTTTTATACTATTGTTTTTGTTTCATCTTTCATCTTTCTTATTGTTGTACTTTTTTAAAGCGTCCAAAAATAGAATGTACCTATGTGTTTTTTGTTGTTGTTCTTATATTTCACATAAAGAAGTGTTGCTTACGATCAAATAAAAAAATACAAAAAAACGACAACTGTAAAGAGCGTTAAATATTTAATACAAAATTATGAAAACTTGAAACCAATAACGCGTATATTATATTTTTGAATAGTTGTCAACATTTTTGTTGGTTAAAATAAAAATCAAACAAAAATATTAATTGAATCAGTAAAAAAAATTGTAGAAATTAAAAAAATTTTCAGACAAGCGTTTGTTTGCAAATAATTCAGCAATAATTTTTTCTGTGTAATGTCACTTACCCGTACAGTGCCAACCTGTAGAAAGTGATGGGTTGTTTATATTTTAAATGGAATTCTGGTTAAAATCACACATTTTCTTTGGTACTTTTTTCAGTAATAATAGCTGTGGACTTTTTACAAAATAACTTACAATACATACCAGTGTTGAAAAATTCAGTACTTTAGTACTTTTTCTTATTAAAAATACCGCAGTATCCCCGCGTTGTTTTTTATCCTTGGCGCTTTTTAAATTTTCACTGTGATGTGATCATTTCGATAGCAGACTTTGGTAATCATGTGTTTGTTCCAAAATTTATGTTGTTGTGAATAAAAAATAATTAACGACGTTAATAATGAAATGCAAAGCGAGGACGCCTGGATTTATATTTTGCTATTCAGAATGAGACATTTGTTCTTACAAGTTGCAAGAAAACTTATAAAAAGGGATGCATTTGATAAAATGTTAGTGGAAAATTAAAATTTAAATGAAAATCATTTATATTTAAATGAAATTTTTTGTTGATCTCGATTTGACATATTTATAGAAACATGCAAATTAAACTTGAAAATTGTTTATAAATTGAAAGAAACTGCAAAGCCATTTTATTAGAGATTTTGCGAATCATTCAGAAGTAAATTTGGTTTTAAGAATAAAAGCTTAAAAATAATAAGCAGTTTCACTTTAGAAAATATTGTTTCCGGAAAAACTAATAGTACAATACCATTGTTATTAACCTTTAGGTACCAATCCAATTTTTCTGTTGTCGTAAAAAAATGTGCACTTGGCAATGACATGATTGGTACTTCATTACCATTGTGATCAGGGGCCTGATTCTGGCAATCGTGATCGAGTACTTTCTCGATTCGAAAGCAATTTAATATCTAATTATTTCAGTCAATGCTGAACGAATCTAAAATATTTTTTCGGTGTTGTAAAGCATTAATTTGAGTTTCACAATACTGAAAAAATAATTTCGATTCGTTCAGTATCGACATAAATAAAATTGATTTCGAATCGAGAAAGTATTCGATCACGACTGCCAGAATTTGGCCCCAGTATTGAGTAGGTTGATGGTGAAAAACTAGTGAAAAGTGAACTTTTTAGTTTTAAAATAATTAAAATAAATATTTAATTGCAGTACATATTTTAAATATAAATCGGCAGAAAATCTTGGTAAGTTGATGCAAGATACATATTCTTTTCTCTAAGTTATTGCATGAAAAATATTTTTACAGATTTGCTGCGACATCTTTATTTTTTTTATTTACTACATGCGGTAATAACTCATTCAAGCATCAACTTTTTTTAAATTTTCTCAAACCAAAAATAATGTTTTCATGTATATTATATAAATTAAAATGTTTGCGTTTGCGACAAAAGTATATTGAACTGTTGAGCCAATAACTTTTGCAGTTGCGACAACAGCAACAAGTATGATATTTTAGGCAACACTTCTAATTTTGCCTCAACAAGGAATTTACACTTTAGGAAAACAGAAACAGACTTGTTGCTACAAACGCAAAATGTTGTTGGGCATTCAGATTCTGTTTTAATCAAAATCAAATTGTTTTTGGATTATAGTGTATTTTTTTGTGTGTAGTGTAGCCTATTTGGCAACCATTGACCCGCCTAAACAAAATTTATTTATAAGGTTAGGATTCATATAAAAGTTCTTTGTACCGAGTTTTATTTAGATATCTTCATCGATATGAGATTTTGCCCAGAAAAAAATAATTTTCTTATTTGAATACGAAAATCGCATATTTTATTACAAAAAAATTTTTTTTAAGTTTCTGCGATGAAGATTTTTGCGTTATTGATAAAAAAGTTTGTAGCTGTAATTGTTGAATTTTTAGTCAACAACCAAGTTTATTGGGTCAATAAAAAAAGTTGTTGCCCAAACTAATTTTTTTCAACAAAATTTAATATAAATAAATCAAACAAAATGTTTATCGAATCTTTATTTATTTATTAACTATGATGTGCTAAATTCCTAATTTTTATTCTTTGACAAATACACTAAAATTTATTGTGAGGAAAGAAGCTAGTTCCTATTCGCATTTCGCTGGTTGCTTAGGCCAGATCATCAGGAAACCTTTTTTCAAAGACGTTGGAAAAGCTAAAGATATTATTCAACTAAAACTGTAAACCGAATGAGAACTCTAAGTTTAAAAATGGACAAGAGTTGAAAAAATACTGTCTCTACTTTGATTCAAGTAATTTTTAATTGAATATGAAGAAATATTTAATTATTTCATTATTAATTATGTTTTATTGAGTGCTATTTTGCAAAGTGTAATTTTGATAGATTTTTTCATTGAATCAAATAAATAATTTGTTGACCTAAAATTTTATTTTTAACAAATTGTGTTGTTTAAAATTTTCTTCAGATATTTTTTATGCGGTTTATTTATGGACAAAATTTTGTCATGACAAATGTAGTAGCTATCGTAAAAGTTATTATCGCCAATTTGTATATTATTACCAACATTTATACGGAAGTTATAGAATTAAAAACCATTTTCGGGAGTTGTAATTGTATCAAGGCTATGGTCAAATATGGACCGATTCTTATAAAATTTGGTAAGATGGTTTCGTTTGCAATAAAATAAAGTTGGACCAAATTTAATCCACATACCAACATAATAAGATGGTTAATAGGCACTAAGACACTAAACCTTGTATGTACTTTGCCCACAAGGTTTACATGGACAGCCAGCTAGCCGGACGGACGTCGTTAATTTGACTCAGAAAGTTATTCTGAGCCGATCGGTATACTTAAAGTAAGTCTAGGACGAATATTTAAAGGTGTTACCAACATCAGCACAAATGCATAATACCATCTGCACTATTGTGGTTTGGGTATAAAAAGTCATCCTCAAGCTGTGAAATATAAAAAATCCGTATATAATCAAAACTTTTTGATTCTAATTTTTTTTTTATATTTCCCCCTTAACTTGTGTTCTAAGCAGTGTTGCCACTTTGTGGATAATTACCCGAATTTGGTATAATTTTTACTGTCGTGGGTAGAGCGTGGGTAATTTCTCTTAGTTGTAATTCAGGTGATATTTGAAATTCTTACTTCAAATACCCAAATAAAATGAAGATTCGATTTCAGTGATGACATTTTTTTTTTAAATATTGTTGATAAAAAATGCAATCATTAAATATATATTTTTAAAAGTTTGGTAATAAATGTCGCAAGATGGACTCTTTGATTTGGATAAATATGACTATCATAGTGATTTAGAACCTGAAGTTTATTGAAAAAAGTTATTCAAACTACAATCTAGCCTGGGGGTAGAAATGTTTCCAATATTTCAACATATAATTAATATTGTTTGTGTCGGGAAACTTTCAAATGCTTTAGTTTAACAGTTGTAAAACTGAATTACGAAAGGGACAGTTGTATAAAACTATATGTATTTTTTAAGACCATGACATTTAAAATGGCAGAAAACACAAAACAAATGAATTTTAATCGCAGATTAATACACGTTGTTACCATTTGAAACTGATTTAAAACAAATAGGCCGCGCGCCTGTCCTTAAAAACACCCATTTCTTTATGGCAATGGGCATTTTGAACCTTCCCCAGATATATGCAACCAAATGTGGAAGTTAAACTCATTATTTTAGGAGTTCTATTTTATGTTTTATAAATTGTTTTAAGTCTTTAATGTAATTTATTTTAATGTTAATTTATTTTAAATTACAATAAGAATGTTAACAGTTTGACTAATATTAATCTTCTTTCAATGAGTTTGTTGTGTTTTTGTATCTTTAGAAATATCTTCTTATTAAATAAAACTTCAATTTTATATCAGGTGTAATTTCATTTAAATTTGAACTTTGCTGGTGGTAACACTGGTTCTAAGCATGTTTTCGTAATTTATTGAGATAAGCTTTTGGATCTTTTTTATGTTTAGCCACAAACAAATTTTCGTTTTTATTATTACAAAAGTCGTAATGATTTTTGGTTTTGAACCATTTCCTTTTGGTGATATAAACCCAT
Organism: Pollenia griseotomentosa; assembly: GCA_963931875.1. Taxonomy (NCBI): domain Eukaryota; kingdom Metazoa; phylum Arthropoda; class Insecta; order Diptera; family Polleniidae; genus Pollenia; species Pollenia griseotomentosa. Next base: position 167,094,418 of record OZ007562.1, on the reverse strand, counting down.
TTACCAGCCATGCAAAACAAAAAGTCGGTGGAAAAATGGTTTAAAAACGAAAAGATGACTTTTCAGACACGTGTTTGGTATTATGTATGTCGTAATCAATATTTTTTCTATTTTTTTTTTTATTTAACAATTCAAGATTTAGTGCTTCAACAATTTAATAACCTTAGTAACGATTTAACCCTTCTTTAGAATTTGTTTTTATTTGTTGATTATTGTTTTTAGATGGGTTTATTCGTCGTTTTTTTTTGTGTGAATTTTATCGCTTACTCTAAAAGGATATTGGTTATCGTTCTTGTTATCAATAACGAGAGTGTGGTTTTGTGGTTCTTTTTTTACTTGTTTTTTCACTTTCCTTTTTGTTACAATAGTGTGGCACATGTTTTCGATAGCTGTGTAACACTTCATGACTTGATACGGATTGTTGGCATGTGATGCTTTTAAGTGTCATTTGTCGACATGATGATGCGATACGCCAGCCAACATGTTCTCATTTAGTTGTTTGAATTTAAGTTTAAAGTTATGTTTTTAAAGGCCACTAAACTTGAAATTTTTAAATTCTTCTTAAGAAAAACTTATCTTTTGAAAACAAAAATTCTATAGGAATTAAAAAAAAGGAAAAACTTGTGCTGTTTTAGGGATATTATATAAATAAGGTAATTTTGTTCCAGGAAAAGATGTGCATCATCTTACGAGATGAGTGCGGATCAAATGAGGCAATTCTGTCGTAATTGCCTATAAGTATGCCCTGAAGCATGCTACATATTTTAATACATATTTTACTTAAGCGTATTTTTGAGTTTAAGCGAAGTGCTACGTATTTTTTCAGTGTGTTTATTCCTCAGAAAATAAACTTTTTTTCTTGATTTTTATTTATTCCTCGTAAATAAAACTTATTTTTTAAATTCAATTTAAAGAAAAAAGTAATTTTAAAATTGAATGATACAAAAGAAAAGTAATATTATTTAGTTAAAATAAAAAATAAAAGTTCTTGCTCGGACTCTGGAGATAAAGTCGCCATTAAATCAGTTAATGCAGTCAAAACGCGAAAATTCGTTAATTCAAAAACCTCAGCAATTCGAAATAAACGTCCGAGCCGTTGAGAAAAACTGTTTAATGGGTAAAAATCAAGGTTGGAAACCGAAACCGATTTCGATAACGTTTAAATTGAATACCGGTATAAATACCGATACCGAAATTAGTTTTAAGCATAAAATACCGCTACACGTTTACCGTTTCCCTTAATACCAATATTATACCGGTACAATCGTTTCGGTATTAAAAAATAATATAATTTTTCAAATAGAAAAAAATTAAAAGTTTCAACACTTGTGCTAATGAACTTGACGCTCTATGGTTGCAACACTGGTTATGTAATGTTACTATGATAAAATCATAGAAAGTAACATAAGTTCTACAACAACATTTATAGGAAGTTTTTAGGATAGTTTGAAATACAAAAGTTCAAGTATAAAAACATTTCGCCAGCTTTTTGAAATACACTTATCAAAATACTCATCAAGCATTGTGGTAGTTTTAGTGAAATTGTGTTTCTATGTGAGAGACCGACGATGCTGGATGTAAAATGAAAAAAAATCAAGATATGATGGTTAACATACATTCAGCACACGTACACGAGTAAGTTTGCCAGCATGACAAGCATTTGACAAGTGTATTTGGTGATTTACTGATTTAAGTTTGTATTGTTATTGTGATGATAATAATTTTAGTTGAAATCAATAAGTAAAAAATAACACAGTGCAACACGAAAAAAATAACCATATACGGAAAAAAAAAAAAGATCCCTGTCTACGAGTTTTGCCCAAAGTCATGCACTTTTATCACTTTAATGGACCTTTGGACCTGAACAGGGGGAAAAAGGTAAACAAATCGAATTTTTTAATGTTTTTTGCGATTTTGATCTTGAAGATGAAATTTTTTTTATATGTTCACAATTTTTGTTCTTTTTGGCAAGAGCTACTTTGACTCAGAGGGTAAATCAACATGCCGAAAGGTTTGCAAGATATGAGCCTGAGAAAATGATCACTTTTTTGCAAAAATTACACCGAGGCCCCAAATCTTTGGGGGCCCATAAAAAAAGTGTATGACTTTGGGAAAAACTGGGAGACACGGGTCTTGTTTTTTTTTGGTCTTTTATCACGTAGTGGTGTCCGTATATGCTTATTTTTCCATGACTTAAAAAATTACAAACAGTGTAATACAAAATAATATTTTTTTATTTTTGGTTTGTCCATTTAATTGTAATACCGATATATACCGTTATAAAAGTTGCTATACCGCTATATCGATACCGATATATTTGAAACACCGATACCGAAATAAAAAAAAAGTTTCATACCTATATCGAAATTAGTTTCGGTATCCAACCTTTGTAAAAATCTCATACATTTCTAATAAGTATTTTTCTGGTAATTCCAAGTCTGAGGAGATACGCTTTTAAATCTAACTAACTCGTAGACAATCTCTTATAATTCGTAATAAAATCGAATATATCTATTCGAGACAAAAACCAAGTTTAAATATGGTCCCTCCAATAAAACCTTTTTTAATGAATATTTTAAACATATCGTCAAACCAAACCAAACCAGTTCTGAGCTGACGATATTATGTATAATTTAACCGTATTATTGTCACCCATAACCATATTATGGTAACATTAGCCCTCAATCAAGAAGCCACAACCACATTTTGTCTGCCTCCGAACATGTTATGGTTAATAATAACTAAAAATATGTTTAACACTTATAATAGCATGGTTTTTTTTCAACCAAAGAATGCTACTCTTGCAAAAGAGGAGAATACTTTTGTTAATTTGAAACTAAATTATTGTCATACTTAACCACAACATGTTTAGAAGCAACCATAATATGGTTGTATCTTGTTGATGGAGGACTAATTTAACCATAATATGGTTATCGGTTTAAAATTTTCCTTAAGAATAGTGTTGTTGGAAGTGACCATATTAAAACATATTTTTCTCTGCGTGTATCTATATATCGAGCCCTAACCGCGAAAATAACGTTAGCGCCAGAAACCAAATCTTAAATGAGAGAGTTTTTTTATATTATTTCATATTCATTTTGTATGAAATTTGTCGCTTACGATAAAATTATTATTGATATAAAATCTGAACGGTACCTTATGTGACCATGACATTTTAGGAAATGATGCAAGTGTTGCCAATACGGTCATTTATTTATAAATGAAAATAAAAATTTAAAATGATGTCGCTTACGTTATTTTCGGGGTTAGGGCTCGACATAGGCCAAATCGTACACTCATAAAATTAGTCCAGTTTTTCATACTGTTGAAATTAAATAAAAATATAGTTATCTAAGTATAACTTTATTTTTTAACATTTATGTTTGTTATTCCAAAAACAAATTACCAAAAACTAATATTTTTCCGTACTTATTTTGTTATGTTGTTAGATTTTTCGTCGGTTAAAGTATAATGTTAAATTATACCAGTTACAGCCAAGCACGCATACATCGATACTTGAGTTTGTGTTAGAGAGCTTTGAAAGCTCTTTTTTCGAGTACATGTTTTTTAGTGTACATCCCAGTTGGCCAGATTGTCGTCGTCAATGATGTATGCACGACTTGTCCCCTGTCATTTAGGTTTTCTGGAAGACAATTTTCAGGAAATCGTCGTTCACGACAGTTTGAGCGACATTGTCTTATAAGTTTTCTTCTATTTGGCTCTATGTGGGACAGTATGAGCGACATTATCTTATAAGTTGTTCTGTATAAAAGCTATTGACGACAAAGTTTTCTTGAATGCTATTCAGTCACTTGCTTAGTTTTCTTAAAATTCTTACTTGCTTGGTTTTCTTAAAATTCACACATTCTTTTTTTTAATTGTTGATTTAAATACCTACATAAAATTTACGAATTAGTTCTAAATAGTAAAACTGAAAAATGATAAAGTTATTCATTCAACTGTCACTGTCAACTTTACGATTGCTTATAAGAGTCGAATATAAAACATGTAACAGAAATTAAAATTCCAACTATACTAAAAAACTGCCTGAAATAGATAACCATATAATAATTTTTGTCGTGGATATCAAAAAAGACGACATTGTCATGCATGTAGTCTTTGACGACAAAGTAGGAGACATTGTCTTTCTTTGTGTCGTGCACGATTTTCGCGACACTTGTTCGAAAATTTCGTTGACGATTTGTTCTCGCTGTCCCTCACATGTCGTGCAGAAATTAACATTGTCGTGCATCCGTCTTCGAGGATGTCTTCAAGACGTGGCCAACTGGGATGTTGCTCATTGGGCAAAGTAACATCGACTGATCGTTGTTTTTTTACAAAAAAAAAAAAAAAACAGCAAGCATTCCCGGTGGCGTTTTTTGAGCGACTTTGTCAAATTGATATTTTCATCTATGATTCCTCCTGACAAACTGGGTCTCAAGGCGCAATTTGTATGAAAATATCGAAATGTCGATGAAAGTACACGACAACGACACTGCTAAATACAGTTTTGCAGACATTTTCATGAAAGATTCACTGTATAAAAGAAAGTTAAAAGTAATCGACATTGTCTGTTATCACTCGATATAAAACTGAATTCTGTTGAAATTTGTCTGCTATTCGTCAATGGTTGAAAAACCGATTATTAAATGTATCCGTGTTATTTTCTTGCTTATCACCGTATTGAATTATATTGAAACTTAACAACATTGTCTGAATATCGATGATATTAACCGTTAGGACTCACCAATACGCGGAAGCCTAACGAACAAAATCAGTTCTGGTCATCTATGATATTTGGACAATTGCTTAAAAAATTCATGTATGACGCCAAAGAAAATTCAGCATATGTCGTTGAGATTTAACACTGTCAGTATGTTTCATGATGAATCATCATGACGTTCGCCACCAGGAATTGTTGTGTAATTGCTTGTTGTACTTTTGTTGGTGTGAAAGCACAAAAGCTCTTTTGTAAAAGCTTGCCCATTGGGCATATGAGCTGGAGGAAACTGAATTATACGGAATATGCTGTTTAATAAATTAAAAATTTAAAAATTAATGTAAAATATATTTATTTTAAATAAAATGTAAATGAACCGTTTTTTAAATAAATTTTCGTTTTAATTTAACTACATAATATTTTATGTAGGATTTTTTGCCTGTGGACGGAGAATTGAGAGGGAGGTAAGGAGCGTGGCAGAATGCAATTTTTTTTAAATTTTAGCTTATTTTAAAGCCCCCTTATGACATGGGAAGCTAAAGATTGCTTAGCATAAAGTCCTAATGAAGCAAAGCTTCAAGTAGTCGGATCTAAGATTTTCGGAATTCAGGCGGAGAGTTGAGTGGAAAAGGGTTGTGACAAAATTGTGTTATTTTATATTTCAGCTAATTTTGAAGTCCCCTATCGACCAATGAAGCTAAGAATTGCCAATCATATGATACTGACGTTGAGGCTTACTTTAAAGTAGTTTTTCTTCCTGCCTGGCAGGGACAGGCTTAACAGCAAGTTTTGTATAAAATTAAAAAGAAACGTGTGTTTACGTGCTTGTAAAAGTTCTCATAAGAGCATTAACGTTTATAAAAATTAATTATTTTTCGTTTTGTTGTTTATTACATATTGTAAACGGTTTAAAATCTTTTATTTTTTATTTTAAGCCTCATTAAAATCAATTCCTATAAATCGTTTTTTTTTAATTTTAACCTAGTAAAATTTAAATCTCTTTATTTCGAAATCTCCTTTTATTCAGGAGCGGGATTCTGCTGTATTAATTTTAGCGCAGAAAATTCATTTTTTTTTGCAAGCAAAAAAATTATTTTCAAAAAGTTACTGTTATATTCTAGGCAAGAAATGACACTCAAAAAATACTTTTTATTTTCTGAGGAATAAAAAAAAACTCTGGAAATATCTTTTTTCTGAGGAATTAATAAAAAACTCAGAAAATAACTTTTATTTTCTTAGCGAAAAATAAAATTTAAGAAATAATGATAGAAAGTAATTTTTTAAAATAAAACATGTAACCGTTACGGTCCCAGATTTCTATACGTTTTATTTTTTTAATTTTTTTTGTTTGTTTTCTTTTAACTAATGGTGTTTTCTTTTCTCCAAAAAAATACCACACTTTAAAAGGTGCATTTATAAAATGTCTTGCCTAACATGTAATAATGCAATTTTTTATTGAACGAGAACAAAACACAAAATTGTATCGCCCTGTTTTTAACAGCTGACAAAAAGTTTGTTCTTCAATATATAAAAAAATATGTACATAAATCAAAAGTATGTTCTTCAAAATATAAAAAAAAAAATACACATAAACCCAAATTTGATAATATATTAATATTAAATAAATAAATAAATAAACAAAATGAATGACCAAATTCCAATTTCTTTAGTTTGTTTTTCATAAAATATGTAAACAAGAAAATACCTTTGCCAGATTGCGAATTTATTAACACCAAGTTTTTACGATTCCTTGATTTGACGTTTTTTTTTCAAAAACAATTTTATAACACCGAATCCATTTAAATTGACTGACAACCTACCATTAATAATGTAATGCTTTCTTTTGTTTTTACTATAAAATAATAGAGAAAATTACTATTAAAACTTAAAAATTTTACTGTCCTGATTAGAGGCGATTTTTTCCCAACTTCGTCTGGTAACCCTATATATAAACAGAAGCCATCTTTTTACAGGGCATTATCAACATTCTCGATTTATACGGGGCGTAAAGTGCAATGCCTTATGACATTTAAGGGTGAATATTTTTAGAATAAAACACGCTGCCCTCTTGGAGAGCAAAGCATTTTTAAGAAACGAACACCAAATTGCATTTTTTTAAATAAAATGTGACATTTTTTGTAGAAAAGAAAACACCATAATATTTTAACTGATTTTTCTACATCCATATGTTCCGAAATACAAATTTGGATGAGCTGACATTTCAAAATAATTCTAATAAATGAAAATGCCTTTAATCTCACTAAGATTGTTTTGCATACATATGTATGTACTTCCCCAAATTATGCAACTTTACTCACCCAACATTCTAATGACGGCTTTACGTGACTGTTGATGTCTTGATTCTCTATGCATGGAACCCTGTTGGACACCTGCAAGAAATTGCAATAAGGAAAAAAATTAAATTCAATTATTTCAATTATAATAACTCAAATATTTTATTTTCAAAAAAAAATCTTTATTCAAAAACCAAATAAAAAAAAAATAAACTCACCCAATTGCTGTGTGGTTGTTGAACGTATTTTGGCACCCATACGACCATAAAAATAAAATATTAAAAACATGGGAATAAAAAAGAAGACCAAAGAGGAAACCTCAAATAAAGGTATATTTTCAGGCGTATCGAAACCACAATAAGCCGATTCCTCTATTTGAGTCTGATCTATAAAGAGCAAAAACCAAAATAGACTATTAAAATTATTCGATAAAATTTTTCTTAATGATTTTACATACCTGGAGGATAGGACCAATAATTAATTTTTGTCCATATGCCAAATGGTATGGCTCCAATAAAACTTACTAACCACAGAAGGGCAATTATGCGCAATGCTCTTTTGAAGCCACTCATCGCATACAAATGTAAAGGATGGCAAATTGCTAAATAACGTTCCACTGAAAATGCCACTATTGTTAAAACTGAAACATACGTGGATCTAGTTGTTTTATTAGGTGGTTGTGAGGAGGGGTTTTTAAATTTAAAAATGAAAAAAGAGAAGAAATTTTTACACAGTTAAAAAATTTGCAAGCAAATGGCTTTGTTTTATAATCTATGAAAGTAAAAAACAAAAACAATAAAATATTAAGAAATGAACATTGTATGCAAAACACTTTGTAAAGATACAGTGGGATTAAATAAAAAAAAAAACTGGTTAAAAGGCATATTGGCGGACTAAGCGCTATCGGCAAAGAATTTAAAGTTAAGTTTCAGCCAAACGCAGCGAAAAAATTTGGTTGGGGATGGTAACGGCAACTGCACTATGTTTATTGTAACAATATATTGTTGTCGTACAGAGAAGATTGTTATTTTTATTAAATATAAGCAAAATTATTGTTACTGTAAACATATCAATGTTTATCACAATTTTAAATTTGAGTATTGTTGACTAAAAAATAATTGTTTTTCTAACAACTAAATAATGATATTTTTGAAAACATATTAAATTTCTTACAACCATGACATAAAAATTTTCTATACGTGTAGTCATAATAATGGCTCGATCAGTATACTAAAAGGTGGGCTAAGTACCAATATTTTTTATTGTTACACACATCAGCACAAGCGTATAATACCCCTGCAGACAAATTAACTTGTAGCTAGAAATTCTTTGCTTGTATTTTACTTTAAACTACTTGCAGTTTTGATTTTTTCATGTATCAAACTAACGTTGTCATAGGAGCAGCGTTGCCATAAACTGATTTTAACTTAAAAAAAATGCACATAAAAATAGCCTAAAATATATATAATTTACTAAATTTCTTTTAACATACGAGTAATACAGAAACAAATACAATATCATATTATTAACGAATATCGTTACTTTGTAGACTAGATGAATTAGAGTGGAATTAAGAGGGGTGCACAACTACATGAAGTCTTGCGATTTGTTTTCTTTCCTGATTTGACACAAAATTTATTTTAGTTCGGGCGCAGATTTGCTATTTGTCAAGTGTACAAACATGAAAAGTTGCTGCAATAAAAATTTTACCATGTAAACTCAAATGCAACTTTAAAAAAGAAAAACCACAAAATGTGAACAGGGACATAATTAAATTTTCAGAAGTGAAAGCCAAATAAACTACCCAAACCGCTTTGCAAACTTGTTAAAATTGTACGTTTGTACAACCGTTTTGCGATGTTTGATTGTATTTGACAAGCGATTAAAATATGTTTGTAGAATAATCGAAATGCTGAATATTTGCCAAACTGTTTGCACTACCTAGTGCTAAATTTAATCATTTTAGTGAAAATTTTGCTGAGTCTAGAAAGAGAAGACGAAACATAAAAACTTTAAGAGGAAAAAAGTTTTTTATTAGAATTTATTGAAAAAATTATCGTTAATCTGTAAACGAAAAGTGCGTGTTTCCCCAAGCCGTTTGCGTGGGGTTTTTTTGGCTCTTAAAGCTTGCCACTGTTATACGAGTTTGTGTTAAGCAAATAAGGTAAGATTATGGGTTAAGAAATAAAAATAACAAAACAAAATTGAGATTAAAAAAATTTTATTTAAAAACTGCAAAATTAGCAAAAAAAAAACTTTTTTTTTAAAACAAAAAACTTTAAAGCTGCTCAAAGCTTAGAAAAACTGCAAAATGCAGATAAATCTGCACTTATGGCAACGCTGCATAGAAGTGAAACTACTTCATTTTATAATAGTTTAAACTAGTTGCTTTATTTACAGTATAAGTACTAATAAAAGCACAACTAAATTCCACAATTCCCCTCACAATATTTTTTTAATACTTCATATTGCTTTATATTGTACATATGTAAGTTATTTGAAAATATTTCTAAGCATTTCGAGCTAATGGCACTAACAATGCAATGTAAAAACCCCTTTGTTGTTTTTGGATTGTTGTAGTTGCGACACCACCTGTAGTTGAATTCGCCTTGCCCATTTGTTTACATTATAGAAGGAACTCTCAATTATAAGAGACCAGCAGAATGCCCCGATATGATTTGACATTGTAAATTTGATGTATTTAACTATGTTAATAGTTTTACCAAAAAAGAATTTGGGGATTTTCCTTGCATTCATTTATTTTAATCATGAAAATAATTCGTAAACTCTTAAACAAACCAAAAATTTATGTTTTTAATCTTGTTTTTTATTTACTTATGTAGTCTTGTTGTTGTTTCGACAAAGAACAAGTAGTAAATTGTTTTTTTTTACCGACTTTTGTAGTGTTGTTGTTGTTTCTACAACAAACGGCATTACGTTTAAAGCTGTGCAGCCAAAATTTATGATCTTTCTAATTTTTCGACGTCTAACCACTATGAATTAACTAGTCCACTAGTTAACCTTATTTGTAACGATTTTAGCTGCCAAATTTTTTCCCACAATTGTAAAACTGACTTAACCGTTTTCCACTTACTGAATATCTTTAGTTTTTGGTCACTTTTGATATTTGTTCTCAACATTAATTTAAAATGTTGTGGTTTCTATTTAAAAAAAAATGGTAAAAGGATTATCGATGAAAACAAATTAAAAAAAAAAAAAAATTATATGGAAACTGTAGTCTTACTACCCCTTTGGTTAACAAATAACGGGCCGAATCAATAATTGCTATAACATAAGATTTGAGGCCACCACAGTATAATTCCGGGCAACAACAGAATAACTTTTGTAGACTTAAAAGGGACGAATTAAATCTGAATATGGTTGCTTAAACATAATATTTTTGAACCTTTTTCTGCCATATTGAATGTAGGTATTTTTTTCTAGGTGCTATATTAGGAATAATTCCGTCCTGTGGCTGGTCAAATACTCAATCTTTTCAAAATGCAAATTGTTCCTAAAACGTTGGTTACGTGCAAAATAGTTTTATTGAATTGCATGTTTAAAACTATTATGGTACCTTTAACCAAATTATTGTCAACGGCAAGCATATTATGGTTAGACAAATCCTTCATCTAAAAGCCACTATTTATCATAACATGTTTAAAAATTTTCCGTTAAAAATAGTTTTGTTAGAGGTGACCATATGGATAAATATGTTTTTCTGCGTATGTTTATTCAATTCTACTTGTCTTTTCCAAACGCTTTTGGTTAAAATAATAGGCCGATAACAAAAAACCAATTATATAATAAAACAATAAAAAATGTTTTATTTTGCGAGGCACTAATGGTACATTTAAAACTATAAGCGCACAATTATGCGCTACGCAATAAGACATACAGAGATGCAGTTAAGTAAGTGAGGGAGCTCTTAACAAGTTTCATACAAGAAAAAATATTATTTCAAGTGCCACGGCATTCCCTTACTACGAAGCAGGTTTGTAAGTGAGAACATCAGTTATAACTGTAAAAAACATTCAGTGTGTAAAGTTGATAGCTACGTTCACCAGTGCATTGAATAAAGCGCATTTTGTGCCAAAAATGTATTGCTCCAAAGTGGTAACTCGCCATATAAAATTCATGTCTTCCGTAAGCGGTATGGTAAGTGAAACTGGGAACCTGTTTATTGACTTGTCTTTTAATTCAATATGTCGCCTTTCTAAAAACCAAATCTTAACCTTAAAATCTTGTAACTTTTTAATCCCACTGTTATTAATATTTTCAATATATTTTTAATAACTTACGCTTCCGAAATATACGCTCTAGCTTTACAAAACGACAGACTAAATAAATACGGGTATTGATGCCAGTACAACATCACTTCAATAGGAAGACCTGCAAGCAAAAATATAAAACGAAAAATATTAAAAGTAATATTTTACAAAACATCTCAAGGAAATGTTTCTGTTTATAAAAAAAAATTATGTATAAAATATTGAAATACATAAAAAACCTATTTTTCTATTGCATTTTTTTTAAAGCAGACAATTTGATTGATTTAAAACAATAACTCACGATAACATTAATTTTTCACAAAAGAAACATGCCATCTTTTAATTTAGCAAATGCTCTCGTTGTTAAAACTAAGGTCCATGTGGCTGCCGGCCTGTATAACATATTGAAGCAAAAACTAAACATATAAAACGCAAATAAGACCGTGCAAAAAGCAGGTCTACAAAAGGGGGAATTAAAACAAATTAAAGTAGCATACTCTAAGGCATAAAAATAATATAGTAGCTGTAGTTAAAAAAGAAAAATATGTGTAAATAAATCAAGAGGGCTACATTCGGCAATGACGAATCTTATATACCTGTCACCATGGTGCGATAAAAACAGAAAGTTATACAAATGTCCACTAACGCACATTGCATTGAGTACGATTGTTCGTTTAATACACATTTCTCCATCAAAGCGGTGAATAATGTATGAGTATATCTTCTATATATAGAATTCTCGTGTGACGGTGTTTGGAATTGAACTCTCCCGAAACGGCTTGACCGATTTTTATGAAATTTTGTATGTATGTGTATTTGTTTGTATGAGAATAGGTTGTAAGGTATATTTAATATCGCTAGAGGGCGTAAAATAGGGCAAGAGGGGTAAAAGCTTCCTATCCCTATATCTTATTAACTAATCAACTGATTTTCTTGAAATTCGGCTCTTGAACACTGTAAAATCTGAAAGAAAATAGGGAATAGGGCGTGAAATAGGCAAAGATTAGCAAAAGTTCCCCCTCTCTATATCTTCTTAACTAATCAACCGATTTCCTTGAAATTTGGCACTCAGACGCAGTAAAATCTGAAAAGAAATTGGTAAAAGAGCCTGAAGTAGGGCAAGAAGGATAAAAGCTCCTCCTCCCTATACCTTCCCCACTAATCAACCGATTTTCTTGATCTTTGGCAGACGAATAGTGCAACATCTGGAAGGAACTATAGCCTACAATTTTTATTGAAAGCTCCCCCTCCGAATATATTCTTAGCTAATCAACCGGTTTTCTTAAAATTTGGCATGCAGATACTGCAACATTTGAAAGAAAATAGAAAATAGGGCGTGAAATAGGCCAAGAAGGGTAAAAGCCCCCCCTCCCTATATCTTTTTAACCAATCAACCGATTTTCTTAAAATTTGACACTCAGACACTGTAACATCTGGAAGGAACTATAGCCTATAATTTTTATTATTTAGGGCGTGAAATAGGGCAAGATGGGTGAAAGCTCCCCCTCCCTATACATTCTTAACTAATCAACCGGTTTTCTTAAATTTTGGCATACAGAAACTGGAACATCTGAAAGGAAATAGGGCAAGAGGTGTAAAAGCTCCCCCTCCCTATATGTTCTTAACCAATGAACCAGTTTTCTTAAATTTGTAATGCAGATACTGCAACATCTGAAAGAAATAAGTTATACGGCAAAACGTTTGCCAGATCAGCTACAGTATGTATAAAGAAAATGCAAAATAATTTAACACATTAAAATAAAAAAACAAGGGATTTTATGGGTTAAAATTAGAGGCAGTCGAGCTTGTTTGCTCCATTTGTAGACTGATCTGGCTGAATTTTAATAGTTATCTATAACGGGATATATGTAATATAAATATATCACAACCTAATCCCCATCATTTCCGTGGACTTCGGAATACCCATTTCAACATCCATACGGATAGACGGACATCGTTAAATCAACTTCGCTGCTCATAAGGACCCAGAATATATATACTTTGTAGGGTCTTGCATCAATATTTTAGAAATTACAAACGAGATGACAAAGTTATATATACCCCTTCCATTTGTGGAGATGAAGGGTATACAAATTGCCGACATTTTCAAATAAAAGTTGTACGAAGTAATTGCTAAAATTCTTATCTGCGTAAATTATACTTTAAGTAGTGAATAAATTTGTATTTATGCGCGAGTAAAAAAATGAGTTTTTGCATAAATGTATATGTCCATGTAATGGTTGTGCGTTTTTATGCGCCTAAAAGGATGCCAGAGAAACAAAGGTATGCAGTGTAAAACAAATACTCGCAACATTAAAACTCATTTTGTGAAATACTTAAAAAAAGTTTTTTAATATTTTTTAAAAAAAAAGTACCATCACAATTTTTTGAAAAACTAGCCGTTTAAAAAAAAAGTGAAAAATTGAATTTAAGAAAAAGAGATAAAAATTAAACAGTATATTACTGTTTAAACAAAAAAATACTTTTTATATTTGAATAAGAAAATCGCTTATTTGATAAACAATTTTTTGAATTTTCTGCAATAACGATTTTTTCGGTATTGATAAAAAAGTTTGTAGGTATAGTTATTGAATTTTTTGTCAACAGCCAAGTTTAATGAGTCAATAAAAAAATTTTTTGCATAAATCAAACAAAATGTTTATCGAATTTTTAGTTAAATACACTAAAATTTTTTATGGGGGGGATACGCTAGTTCCTATGCGCATTTCGCTGGTTGCTTAGGCCAGATCATCAGGAAACCGTTTTTCCAAAGACTTTGGCAAAACTAAATATATTATACAAATAAAACTGTAAAGCGAATGAGAATTACAAATGCAAAAATACTGTATTTACTTTGATTCAAATTTTTTTTTATTGAATATGAAGAAATATTTGATTATTTCATTATAAAATATGTTTTATTGAGTGCTATTTTGCAAAGAGTAATTTTGTAAAATTTTTTCATTAAATCACATAAAAAGTTTGTTGACCTAAAATTTTATTTTTAACAAACTGTGTTGTTAAAAATTTGTTTGAGATATTTTTTCCTGTGTACGACAATTGTTTTTTTTTTAAGAATACGTTTCAAAATTTCGTACTTGATCTACAGATGTTATTAACTCAAAGTCTTTATTTTTTCACTTTTTGAAAAAAACCGACACGTAATATTCATATCTACCTTTTGAAAATATCATACTATTTTGTCTACTTTTTGGCAATGAAAATGTTGGGTGGTTGGTTTTTTCAAGAACTTTTTTGTAATAGATCGATTTTAAGATTATGTCAAAACATTTTGTGTCATTACCGAAATAGTATATATTTTTACTTTTTTACAAAAATTACATTTTACAAAAAGTACCGTTTTACAAAAAGTACTCTTTTACAAAAAGTCCCATTTTACAAAAACTACCTTTCTACGTAAAATACTTTTCAACAATAAAGTTCTTTATACTAAAAAGTGTCTTTTTTCTAAATCGTACATCGTGCCGAGCTTGTTAAAACTTGCGACTAGCACTGTGTTATTAATTATATATGTATTATAGTTTGATAGCCAATTGCACCAAATGCTTATGACAGATGGATAATTAGGGGAGACTCGAGCAGCTTCAACACTTTTTTAAAGCTCTGAATCTAGGAAGGTATGCGAAATAAACACATTTCTTGGACTTGGTAACTTAAGTTCTATTTCGCCGCTTTTAACTATAGTTAAAATGAGGTTTTGTCAAAAGGCCACAGATATGTATATATAAATGTAAGTATTTAATTTTATTTTATTTGAGATATAATACAAAGTATATGTACATAAATTTAGTAATAAAAAATAAATTTTTGAAATAAAATTTCATTTAGTTTTATTGTGAAAGCCATATAACATGTTGAAATAGACAGAATAGAATAGGTTTGAAAGATCGTTTTGCGTTTTTCTTCTAAACATAATAATATGTTTAAGACAAAAACAAGCTATTTACATTATGTCTAAACATATATCGTTTCTTAAGACGTGTTTGACACAATCAAAACCACAAACATTAATGATAGTTTGCGATTGTGGTTGCATCAACCATGTTTTTTCTTTGCGTGTTCTTAAATATGGTTTGGGGCTTCGAAAACTAAAAAGATGTTAGTACATTTTGCTAATGTGGCTATAGCGCTAATAATTTGCTTTACTTTTGCTAGCTGCTGATAGGTGGAATATATGTCAAATGTGCTTATATCGCTAAATCAATTAAATTTACTTATAGCGGCAGAAAATATAGAAAAAGGGACTATATCGCTAATGTGACTAAAAACGGTAGTGCTATAAACGAAAGGTACTGTATTACTCACATTTATATGGTTCATTCAGGTCAATATCTGCGAAAGCCATTATTTTAACCGAAATTGAATGTATCCATTTAGGTTATTTCGCTGCCCTGTTATAAATTGTCAAAAACCACCTCATAGGACATCGCCATGCTAAAGTGAAATGTCCCCTTCATATAAAATGTTAGAAGTAGAACAGGTCCCTACGACTTAAGAACTGTCACGTGATAAGTTTGGTGTATGTTTCCTTTCCCCAAGGGGAGCCTAATATTTTCAGGCTTAGAAAATAGAGATAAAAGGAGATCAAGTTTCCGAAAGTTGCAGTCGCCAAGAGTTTCAGTAATCACAGTAACATAATAAATCGGCTTTAAACTATTTTAAAGCCGAATCTACCCTGAAGGCACTATTACAATTTTTTTCTTTATCTTCAACAAAGATTTTGATTTCACAAATTTTTTTAGAAAAATGGCTAAATTCTTAATGTTGTTTTGTAAACACTTATTTAAATATTGAAACTTTTTCAATACAAAATGGAACCAAAATATTGTAAAACACTTGCAAAACTACTAAAACACGAGTTACTACTTCAGTTGGTAAGCTAGAGATAACAAACTTTGCGGGAATTATTTATTTTGATTTGCGACACATTAACATAAATGTGACCTTCTCCGAGAAAAGGGACCTAGTGTGTGAAAATAAAGTTTTGAGAAAAACGCATTTAAAGTTTCATAACGCATTATCACTGTGAACACTCCTTCAGTTCGGAGATGTTTTTATGGGGTTAATAAATTTTTATCTGAAATCTAACCCATTTCATCTTATTCTACACCCTTTTAGGTACCTAAACCCGTTTTTTGACACACTAGGTCCCTTTTCTCGGAGAAGGTTACAATTGTTAAGTAAGTGATGAACAATGGGTGCATCAAAACGAAAACGTCATTGCCGAAGGTACCCCAATGCTGAACTGCCCCAGTCTTCCCTATAACATAACTTGGTGCAACTGGCCGTTAGAGTAATTGTAAACAACAAACCATTAAAATTAAATCCAAGTTTCTTTTTTGTAGTGATGAAAATTAAGTTATTGAAAAAATGCCATGGCATTTTGAATTACGTTGTTCGCTCTTTAAATTACGAATGCGAAATACGCCTTTCATTCGGCATATTCCTAATTCAACAACTTTTCTTCTTACATTTATGAAAATTATTTGAGAATAATTACAAAAGTTAGCAACAATTTGAAATGTCTCATAATTTTAATTGTTGTTTTCATTTAACAAGAAACAACTATTTTACAACAATTTTTTTCCATAAAAGCAACACAAATTGCTTGGCAAACATATCAAAATTTTACGTTTGTACAAATTTTTTTTATTTGGGTGTTTGCTGTTCAAACATGCTTTTGATGCATGTTTGTAGAAACATTCAAAATTTTTCATTTTTGGCAGACATGTTGGATATTTGTTAAACTATAGTGGTGTCTAGTGCTAAATGTAATAATTTCAGCGAAAACTTTGCAGTATGAAGACGTTGAAGAAGAAGCATTAAAATAATTTTCAGTCATAAATTTCTATTTTTTAAGCCGGACTGCTTGCCACAAACAGTGTTACCGTCGGATATTTTCAAAAAGTACCAAAAAAAAGGGGATATCTACAAAAAAAGTGGCACCAAAAATTGATTTTTTTAATAAAAGGGCCACATCTTTTAAAATTATAATAAGTACACCACATTATGTACTTTTTACGTTTTTTTCTATTTATTATAATTTTAAATGGTATAAAAACTAAAATAAATATTTTGTAAATATTTCTCTCGAGAAGTAATTTTTATAAAATATTTACTTTAATGTTTTGGTAATTCAAAAACGTTAAACTTGTTTTCTGCCAAACATGTTTTTTGGATTATGACACTGTTGCAGCAAATAGAAGATATTAATGAAATGTGTTTTATATATACATTTAGTAATATATTTCTTGTACTATTCCTTTTGAATACATTTTCTTTAATTCATATTTGCACAGGTAGACATTTAAAACTTTTTAGAAATTTATTTGCCCATTCTACCAGATTCTTATGTTTTTTGGAATGCTATGGCCGAATATGAGCACAGTTTTTCCCATCACGTCACATTTATCAGATACACCAAGTGTTGTAAACAATTAATAACAAAATCCATAATTTTATAATTTAATTCTACAGTCAACCAAATTACAAAAGTTGTAGGCCCAGGCCCACGATGACGACAATAAAATTTCTTTCGTATATTTGTTATGAAAACACAAACAAATTTTAGTTTCTATTATTGTTTTTAATATAAATATGCGAAAGAAATGTTCTTGTCGACACCGTGGGCCTGGCAGCTAAACTATAATCGGATGAAAACAAGAAATCCTATTACAAAAAAAGAAAATATCAGTTTTTCAAATACTTTATATATAATCAGTTCCACACATTAATACATATAAATGCACGGCATGCATGCATGCTACTAAATTTAACTGCTAGTGTTTTAATTTCTTTACTATAGCATATTTAGTTTTTATCCAATTCCGTCTATTATTGCTTAAAATTTTTGCAATCAGGTTTATAGAAAAAAACTATAAAACTGGATTTTGTTATTAATTGTGGTACAAAACATCTTCCGAAATTACAATAATTGATGTATCTGATAAATGTGACGTGATGGGGGAAAACTGTGTTCATATTCGTCTTTAGCATTCCAAAAACCTTTTTAATGTCGTCCTGTGCTACATATTTATTAATGGTCAGTTTCATACAAATTTTACAAATAATTCTTCTTAAAACGACTTCCATACTTTCGTAAAATGTCTTTAGCCTATTTGTTACTTTATTTTTGATTAAAGCTAACTTAGTAAAAATATGCCCAGCAGAAGCACTACTATGTAAAAATATGAGAGATCAATTTGTACAAGTTTGAATATACATATATATAGGTATATTCATCAAATCTATTTTTCAATGTTCCTACTTCACGCCAAAAATCTTCAGCATTCGAAATTTTAAGTATGTGTTCATAATTCGTGTTATTTACTTTACTCTCTAGAAGTTTTAATTTATGTATAAATGCATCTGAGTCAGTTATAATATCTATAAATTCTGAAACTAATTCGAAATAGTTTATATCTTCATTAGAAACTATAAATATTTGGTCTAAATACTTCAATATATTAAGCTTTTTGTTTTTTATATCAATTCTTATTATCAATTCATTACACAATTTTTGGTAAAAACTTAGATTTTACTTTTAATGTCAATTACACAAATTTTAGACAAGTTTGCGGTACACAACAGTTCGGGTTCTGCTTCATGACTTCTAAGGAGAGACAAAATACTCTTTTACCAAATATTTTAAACTTTTCGCTATATATTCTTTTAAATATTTATAGGAATTTTTCCTAGTTCTTGATTTATAAAAGAATACATAGCAAAACGTTTCAAATATTTGGTTGAAAAAAGTAATTTTTCTCTTCTAAAAAGTAGTTGTTTTTGAGTTACGAGGTTGCGGAAGAAAACCATCGAAATGTGAGTTATCTTTATGCCCTTATTCATAATAAATAAAACAGGTTAATACAAAGTTTATTAAACCGATTTTCAGCTTACCACGCATGACAAGAAACAAATTTCATTTAAACTTGCTTATATATACATATATTTAAACAGTTTTACATATATTAAAGCTGGGGGTTATAATAAAACAGAAAGAAAAAAAGTATATTTTCCTAGTGTAAAAAGTATCAAAAAAGTGGTAAAAATCGCAAAAAGTACCACATTTGGGTGCATTTTGTAAAAGTGGCCAAATAGTATCCAAGCAGTCGAAAAAGTGGCAAATTGCCACTTTAGTGGCACCTACGGTACCGCTGGCCACAAAACAGCTCTTTGCTTTAGCCACTCTGAACTCCAAATTCTATTCCTTTATTTTATATTTCTCCTTCGTGTTAAACAAATAGCGAGCATAATTGCCATAGAACTGTCGTCGTTTGGACTCACTGAAATAAAAAGTTTATGTTTGTACGAAAAAGGTTTGTGTTGTTTATTAGCGAACACAAAACGGAAACACAGTGTGTGTTTGCCAAGCCATTTGTGCTGTTTATTTTGCCCTTTATTTAACACTTACTTATTTGTGGTTGGCATAGTAATTCAAAGTGGATAATCAAATACAAATGAAATAATTCGTTCTCAAGATTTTGTATGACGAATTTTGTAATTTGGATCGTAATCGGGCTGTGAAGTACGAATGAGAGAGCATAGCATTAGTTTAGTGTGTTATTTCTTAAATATCTTTGTATGTTTATGCTAGCATTTTTTTTTTTTTCAAATTAACAACCGCTAAAGAAAGTCAATAGTTCGAAAAAGTTAATTTCACTTGGGACCATTCGGCTGAGTTTTTCGCTACTCTACTGTTTCCTGAAAAATCTACTAGTTGAAATTTGGTGCGTCTTTAAAATACTTCTATACACATAAAAATGGACAAATGTCATTTTACTTTTGTTTTTCCCTAATCCCCCCACTGTGCATTAAGTATCAGCTAACAATCTTTAATAAAAGTAATAACGACAATAATTTATTTTACTTACCTAATATTAAATAAATAAGATCTGACACAGCAAGACTGAATAGATAATAATTTGTGGCTGTGTGCATCATTTTATGTTTAATAATCACGACACAAACTAAAACGTTCCCCACAACGCCCGTAAAAAATATGAAACCATATAAAATTGTGATCTGAAAATATGAAAAAGAAAATAATATAATTTGCAAAAACTTTTTTCTTCTTATAGTTGAAAAAAATATATATATAAAAATTAATAAATAAGTTAAATTTATCAAAATGACGAAGAGTTTAGCATGAAATGTAAAATATTCATCTGTATTTAATGGCTTAAGAAAAATAAACTGACAATTTCTTAGAATACAGTTATTAAAAGAAAACTAAAGTGTTGCTTTATTACCTTTTTTATTATGTTGAATAAAAGCTAGAAGATAATATTAAATTTTATTTTAAAATAAACATAATCACGTAAACATTATAAGAGTACAAACTAGAGAATGACAATAAGTATGCTCCAAGAGCAGTGATGCCAATTTTAGGGAATTTTCCCTTTTTGTAGGGATTTTTTCGGAAAATTTCAAGCGTAGGGGAAAAAGGAAAGATTTTTTATTTAAAGGCAAATGTAGGGAATTTTAAAAATATTAGCCCATTTTCAATATATTGTCTAAAAAAACGTAAATATTTATCTTATATGTGTTTAAAAATTAACCCTCTAATGCCAAGTTTTAGAATAAATGGGAATATATTATGAAAACAATTTTTTTATGGTATTTTTGGGCCTCTCAATAAAAAAAAAAAATTTTTAAGCCCGCACGATGAGTCGTTTACGTTCCAGGTGAGAAAAATCTAGGAGTACCTTGAAGCACCCTTGGGTATCTAGTAATAAAAACACATTTAATTTTTGAGAATTCTGTTTGTTAGTTTGTATTGAAAATAAAAAGTAATGAAACAAATTAAAAATATTTGGTTTTGTTTATGATAATCAAAAAAAAAAACAATTTTATTATTTGAGCATTATAAATGAAGTTTGCACTTTGAACAAAAGCATTGTGTTCGAGATTGCTTACAATGCTTTAAGAGCATTTAAAGCTTCTACAAATATATTTCTAGATCTTTAAGCAATTGTAAAAAAATAGAAGTTAATAAAAATTAGTTATATATGGGACGTCAGTAGAAATTTTGTATAGCATGCCTTGAGGCACTCTTAGGCATTAGAGGGTTAAAATTCTTCATATACAATAGCTTTTAATACTATGAGTCCTAACAGCCTGGCAATCTTTAACAATGGCGAATGTACCATGTACCCATATATTCCTCGCGCCTCTAATATATAACCAGCGTTAAAAAAAACTGCAGTAGAACTAGAAAAACTGTAATTTCTTCTAATTCTTCATTTGTAAATGGCCAAAAAAAAATTTTGCTTTTACTTCAGATTCATCAAATGTAAACAGTATCTGTCAAACCAACTCAAAAAGTGAAAAGTTGTACACAAATTTCCGTTTTTTTCGACAGTTTTTGGTCTCGACTGCAGTTTTTTAAGCCATATATATAACTAGGGGCGACGAGTATTCGCGTTCAAATCTGTGAACTATTGTCTTATACGTATGCGAATGTTAAAAGCGAATATCTAATGAATGAAATTTCTACATAGAAATAAATTTGTAAAAAAACAATCACATCTCTAAACTAAGAGAAATAAAACAATACAATTTTGAATTTTCAAAAAAGGTTTAATGAGAACTTTTAGGGATAAGGAAGGATATATTTTTAAAAGAACATTTTTTGTATTTCAGTTCAGGGAAACTGAAGAAAATATCTTCCTAAAATTTTATAGAGCCTCCCTTTTATTTGTTACCAAGTTTGCTTAAAATTATTTAAAATAAGTATTCTTGAAAAAGATTAAACTCTTGAAAAAGGACAAAAGACGAGAAATTAAAAATCAAATATGAAGTTTTACTTTGTTTCGTCTTTAGAATAAAGGATATATAGTGGCGCGTCTGCCAAAATGAAAAAATTTTAATTTGTCACACAGTGTTTTTTTTGAAATTGAATTTTTATTTGTGCGTGTATGGCATTTACATATTTAATTCAGGTTTTTTTTTTTTGGTAATAAATGCTTTTATTACAATATTTACAAACTGTTAACAAAATAGGCACATATTTGTTTGCGTGTTGCTAAAAACAATAAATTTTTAACGTAGGGATAACTGTAGGGAAATCTTTTTTGGTTGTAGGGAAAAAAGAGATTTTTTTCTTACACAGAAAAAAGTTAGTGCGCCAGTAAAAGAATTAATCAAAAATAAAATCAGTTTTAATTAAATATTTAATCAGGTGAATTACACTTTTAAGCAAGTGTATTAAATGTTTAATTGACAATATTTTAATTAAACGTTTACAATATTTCAATTAAACGTTTAATTCACTTGATTAAAAGTTTAATTCACCTGATTAAATATTTAATTAAAACTGATTTTATTTTTGATTAATTCTTTTACTGGCGCAAAAATTTTTTTCTATGTAGACACGTAGGGATTTTATGAAATTTCTCCTGGCATCACTGTCCAAGAGTTACATGAATAAATGTGAACCTCCTAATTAATTGTATTCAACATTATTTTCTACATTTTTCCTTTTTTTCCTTTTAATATTAATAAAAAGTGATTTTCTACTTTTTCAGATTTTTTCTTTAATTTAAATCTTATCAAATATTTTCTTTAATTTAAATTTTCATGAATTTTGTTATTAACTTGTATTCCTAAAACTTTCGTTAAGATTTTATTTCATACTATAATTTAAGGGCCGATGTTGATTTTCAAAAACACACAAATTATTTAGGATATTATTGTCATTTCTTTTTATTATGATAATATTGGTATGGTTCAATTATGTATGGAACAAAATATCAGCCAAATGGCCGCCGCGACCTCTGCGACACACCACCATCCGATGGTCAAAATTGTCGATGACGCTGAGGCATAATTGCGGTTCTATGTCGTTAATGTGCCGAATTATCTCAACTTTTAGCTCTTGAAATGTTGCTGGATTATCGACGTACACCTTTTATTTCAAATAACCCCAAAACCAACCCCCAAAAAAGACCTCCAACGGTGTCAAATTACATGATCTTGGCCGCCAATTGACATCGTCACCACGAGAGATAACACAGGTATTGAATTTGTCGCGCAAAAGAGCCGTCGTCACCGTCCTGTTGAGACCACATATCGTCCACATCCATATCTAACAATTCGGGCCATAAAAAGTTCGTTATCATCTCACGATAGCGAACACCATTCACAGTAGCTGTCTCTTTGTGGGTGCATTGGTTTTCCGACAATCACTCTTGGATTTCATTCGCCCAAATGCGGCAATTCTGCTTATTGACGAATCCACTGTGGTGAAAATGTGCCTCATCACTGAAGAGGATTTTCTTTGAAAATTGATCATCTACTGTTGTAATTTTTTGCCACCATTCTGACCATTGACGACGTTGGGAATGGTCAAGAGTAGAGTTTCTACGCGGGAAGGAATTCCCGGGAATTCCGGGACATTTTTTTTAAATTAATCCCGGGAAATTGTTTCGAAGAATTTTCGGGAATTTCAAATTAAATTTTTTGAAATTTTTATTTGTTACCCAGTAAAAAAAATTTGGGTTTTTTAGAGCACTTAAGAGAAAAAGCACATAATCGAGCGCTTCAATAAAAGAGCTTTTATACAGCAGTAAATGATAATGAATAAAATATACAAAAAAGCTTAGTGCTGACAACGAAGAAGGTTTAAAAGCGAAAAAAATTAAAATATATTATTGTTTACGAAAATGATTGGAAACGGCAACTAAAAGCGAAAAATTAATGAATATGTTAGCTATTAAAAAAGCACTTTAGGAGTGCCTTGTTTGCTTTTAAAAGAAGCACTTATTGTCAGCAGAAAATAGTCCTCCAAACCGGGAACACCTCATACAAAAATCAGCAATCCTATCAGCAGGTTTGAAGCGATTTAAGGTATGAATTCATACATAAAACCTGCTCCTTTTGGAGCACATTTTTTACTGGGTAGTATCGTTAAAATCAAAAACGAGCAATAAAAATATATTCTTTACTAAAATAACTAAAAACTAGCTACAAATCGAACTATTTTTTCTACGCCAATAAATCAACGGTCC
This sequence comes from Pollenia griseotomentosa, assembly GCA_963931875.1. Classification (NCBI taxonomy): domain Eukaryota; kingdom Metazoa; phylum Arthropoda; class Insecta; order Diptera; family Polleniidae; genus Pollenia; species Pollenia griseotomentosa. The sequence continues at coordinate 167,070,102 of OZ007562.1, read as the reverse complement.
TTTGAATTGCTGATGAAATGTCTAAAAATCTTCTTGAAGTAGAAAATGAAAATGTACACGATACACCATCACCAACACCAGACGATGAACCATCTACATATTCTAAAAAATAAATGTAAAGAAAATACAAAAGCCTGAAAATAACTTTAAATAAGGCCCACAGATTTAAATTCTTCTCTTCTTACTATAAAACCTACGTTTGTAGAAAGCGAGAGTACGTCTTCGGTAGCAGGCAATATAAATATCAACAGGATTAGAAATAGAATCTCTGGTGAGCTTTTAAATGCTTTAATAATACTAAACATTTTTTTCTTAAAAGAAAGTACATTTTACCAAGTTGCTATTAATAATGACTACTAAATATTAATATGCTTTAAAAATTCGTGATCTCGCAAAAAAAAAAAATATATATGTACATACATATATAATATGCATGTACATTAGAGCGACTCACCAAAAAAAGTGCTCGATGTACCCTCCTAAAACTGAACCTTGGACTTTTTTAAGATACCATTTTAAATATTTCGGCTCCAGCTTTGACCTCTCGTGAGCTGGACCATTTTTAAAAAGAGTCTATTTTTGCATGTTTTGTTAATTTGAGAATCTGTTTCCTTACCAACATATTCTTTTTTTCTTTTTTTAGTTCTATTTTTATCCATACATGATCTAGAAACTAAATCAGCTAACATGTTACAGTTACTACAAAATTGCATTTATATATATTCCAGAGCACCGTGTAAAATGCATCTAATTTGCAAAAAATAATATTATTTACATACAAAGATGATGTACTTGGTAAAAGAAGAAATTTGATGCCCATATTGCTATATTTAAATCGAAGGGTTGCCACCCCATTGCATTTTTGTCAAAACGCGAACTAGCGCGAATTTCCAAAAAAGCTGAAACACGTATTTAATTAAATCGACTAAAGATTAAAATATGTTAATTTGGCATTTTTATTACAAGCAACGCCGAACAAAAAATTCAAAAACCGTTTTTTTTACAGAAAAACCTTAAAAAAAAGGATATGGATGATCGTCCTTGGACAAATTGTATATACAGTTGGACGCGCCTTAAACAAACCTTTCTTATGATACCCAATTTGTATATGTTGGTAAGGAAACAGATTCTCAAATTAACAAAACATGCAAAAATAGACTCCTTTTAAAAATGGTCCAGCTCACGAGAGGTCAAAGCTGGAGCCGAAATATTTAAAATGGTATCTTAAAAAAGTCCAAGGTTCATTTTTAGGAGGGTACATTGAGCACGAATTTTGCTTCCATACATTTTAAGTCGCTCTAATGTACATATGAATGTAACAATTTATTTGGTTTTGTTTTGGGTTTCTGTGGAATTAATAAATCTAATTTTTTTAGACTGTTGTTAAAAAAGTTAAAACTTTTGTCTTGAACTCATTTTATGAAATCATGGTTTTATTCAAAGAATCCCGGGAATAAGATTCTTTTTTTTCGTTACCCGGGAATAGAAAAAGTCCGGGAAATTAGAAACCCTAGTCAAGAGGCTTTAGTTCTTAAGTCAATCGCAGTGTGTATGCGTGTAAATGCAAGTCTTTATGCATAACGTTCATCAACGACGAGCGTAAGAGGTGCAATAGTTGGGCACGACGACGAATTGAGGTGGACGGCTCTTCAGCCACACTATCGCAAACAGCAGCAATGTTTTCTGTAGTGAGAGCTGTACGAGCTGCATTGGTGTTTTCACATCTCCTACAGACCCGCTTTCCTCAAATTTTTGTACGATTTTTCCGATTGTACGCACATTTAGACGAATAAATTGACTGAACAAATCTCGGAGTGCACGATATGCATTTTGATTTAAACGCCCATTTTCAAAATAAGTCGTAATAAATTTAACGCGTTGCTCTATTGTGTATCTTTTCATGGTTCAAATTGAGTTAGTATGAAATCTAGGGGTATCCTAGGCTCTGCAGCAGCCAAATTTAAGTATTTCAACCATACAAAGATGGCGGCTTAATAAAATACTTAAATTAGGCCCCTGCAGTGCCTAGGATGCTCCTAGATGGGTCAAATGTATAACCAACCCCACTTTATTTTTCAGCTAAATCATTTATTTCTAACATACCTAAATGCAATCTCCATTCCTTAAGGGGGCTCCCATACAAAATAGTCAAAGTAGATGAGTAATATATTGAAGAAAAAGCCCCATAACTGCCAAGGAATCGCCCCTAAGATAGAAAAATGTATGACCGACCTCCATTAGTTTTATGTTCTTAACATTTTCTTAAGACATACTTGCATACAAATATTGCGATTTATGATATTCTTTTGTTGATAAAATCAGAAGTTGGTGAATAAAATCAAAAGTTGGTAACAGATTTTAATCATTTATGGCTTGTTTTGTTTGCAATTTCGTTTTTTATACGTCTGGAAAAAATTAGAAAGCCTAGCTGCATTTTCCAATTATTTATGAATTTTTAAAAAAACAAAAATCTAAAAATTTTGATAAGAAAATATTTTTCTAAAACGACTGCGCATATTAGAAAAAAGTTTTACCCTTCTTAAATGAATAAATAAATAATAAATTTTATTGCGAAATTTCGGTTTTTTCAGTTTTTACAATAAGCTAAAGCGTTTTGAGTTACGCGAACATACATACGTTGTGCAACCTCCTCCAGAGCTAACCTAAAAAAAACTGGATTCAGCGTACCCGAATTAAGTTGAAACGACAAGAGCCCAACTTGTCAAAAAAAAAGTGTAAATTTCTAGCTCAGTGTTATTAAAAATTTCAAATAGTTAAAATAATACTACCGGCGCAGTCGCGTGTTGCGAACCCCACTCATTAATTTAAAAATAAATGATTGAGTGGAATTAAACGAAAAAAAAGTAAAATAACCAAATAAAAAATTCATTAAATACCTACATATTTCAAATATTATTTTTTTTCACCACTTAACTCTTAAAAATCAGAATTATGAACTAACAATTTTAACTAGCTTGAGTCAAATATCATGATAAGTTACAGTTTAAGCCGAACTTGAATAATTTTTCAGTGGGGGAATTTATATTGGAGCCATGGTAAGTTATGAACCAATCATCATACAATTCTGCAGATTGATCTGCTATTAAAAACATAAATTTCAATATATTTGAAAACAGCGGTAAAATTAGTTTTTGTGTTTACGGTGAATTTCAGAAGGTTGCTAAATATGGGATCTAAGGTAAATTATGGACCGTACATCACAAAAGTCATAACATTTTTTCTGCTACGATTTTAAGTGTATTTAATCAATTTACCAGAGTGGGCTTAATATGGGGCCTATAGTAATTTATGGACCGATCATCACGAAATTTATTATTGCTATTTCTAGTCGTATAAAACTGTGAAGTATTCAATTTTATTCTAATAACATTATTTATTACGGTTTTAGGCGTACTAAACTGTTTTCCGGGAGTAGGGTTTATATGGTAAATTAGGGTAAATTATGGACCGATTTTCACGAAATTTCGCAATGTCATTTATAGTCCCATAAAACTGTGACGTGCCAAATTTTGGTTATGGTAGCATTATTAATTATGGTTTTAGGCGTACTAAACTGTTTTCCGGGAGTAGGGTTTATATGGGGCTAAGGGTAAATTATGGACCGATTTTCACGAAATTTCGCAATGTCATTTATAGTCCCATAAAACTGTGACGTGACAAATTTTGGTTATGGTAGCATTATTAATTATGGTTTGAGGCGTACTAAACTGTTTTCCGGGAGAAGGGTTTATATGGGGCCTATGGTAAATTATGGACCGATCTTCATGAATATTAACAGTGTGATTTCCAGTCGAATAGAAATTTTTCAAAATCTCAAATCATTCCGTGCATTGTTCCACCTTTAATGTTAGTTTTTGTAACAAAATTATAAATTTTTTAAGGGGGTAATGGTTCCATGTTTTGATTCATAGCTCTGACCCTACTTTCTATTGAGTTTTTCGAAAGTGAGCGTGTTTTCAACAAACGGACAGGCAGACGGACATGGCTAAATTGACTTTGAATTACTTAAGAAGCCAGAATATATATATATACTTTATGGGGTCTGAGATGAATAATAAAAAAGTTTCACACGGAATGACGAACTTAGTATACCCTCTTCACAACTAATTGTGGTGGAGGGTTTGTTGACAACAACATCAACACACCAACAAAATGTTATAGCTCTAAAGAAAAAACGCTTTTCCTACATTTATACGGTTCTTTATATATAAATAAATCTTTATTGTGTCATGCCCATTCTTCTCATACCGCCCACATTTTGTCGGACGTTGTGTATTGATAAAAAAAAGGAGCTTGTACATAACTTGGAAACTTTGGCTCTTGCCGTTCTCCAGATATACAGATATCTATAATGTCTGTACGGGTCCTCCAGATATACAGAAAAACAGACGGACATTTTTAAATCAACTTCGCTGTTCATGTATGTATGAATTTTTTATGTGTAAAAAACGCAAAAAAAAATCTAAAAAAAACAACATATACAAAGTCATGGTATGTTATTATATACCTTATAACTTTCGGGGATTGGCGTACAAAACAACGACAACGGATTTTAAGGGGAACATTTTGAGGTAGTTGTGGTTTTTTTGCACATATCACAGCCATTTATTGACCGATATGGCTGAATTTCAATAGCAAAATTAAACGGAGTAGACGTAATCAAATTATATAACAACCAAGTCCCCATCACATCTTAGGTCTTCGGAAAACCCATTTCAACAGATAGACGGAGATGTGGACATCGTTATATCAACTTCGAAAACTCATAAGAAACCAGAATATATACGCTATATAGGGTGTAGGATTTATATCGTAGAAATTACAAACGAAATGACTAACTTATATATACATACTCTCTTTCCTTCGGAGAAGTATACAAAAAGGCAATGGAAGTGACAACTGATGTCACACACAAAAAAATTAAAAATTGTCTCTTATCACGAATTTTATACCAAATTCATAGAATCAAGCCACTTATTTGTTGATTTTGCAACTTTTACCAAACTGATTATATTGATTACTAAAAATTGTAAAAATTTAATATTTTGAATATTTATTTTCAATAAATTATATTTTTAATTTTAATTAAAAAAATGATCAAAAAACTTTGCCGTTTCAAACAATGTGTTGATTAATTTTGACAATTTCCAACAACAATACTAACATCACTATTATTAGAAGACACATTTATCATTTGAAGGATGGCTTAAGGAACTTATTGACAGAAGAAGATTATAACGCATTCATGGACAAACAAAAAAATAGACTAAATTATTTGAATAAGAATATTAAAGAGGGACAAAAACAAAAATTTGACACACTGAAAGAAAAACAGTTGAAAAGTTGGTTTTAAATTCAACAACGACTGGTTTGAAAATAGAACGAATATTGCAATACCTACCGAGTCAAAATGGATATTATCGTTAGGAAGGAAATTCGCTCTTCCTGCAAACAAAGACAATTTTTCCCCACTCCATACTATAGCGGACATAGACCAATGTATTCAAACAATAGGGGACAATGGAGAGAAAGAAAAAGAAATAGCAAGAACAAAACTGGCAAATGAAGTAACACGATTCAAAAGAAATATGAGAAACACACCAAAAGAAAAATTTATACTAACGACCTACAGAAAAACAAAAGACTTTCTAAGCAGAAACAATAATATGATTATAACTCATGCTGACAAGGGCAACAAAACGGTAGCAATATACAAAAACGACTATGAAAGAAAAATGGAGGGACTATTAGATGATAAAAACACATATCGTAAACTCAGAACTGACCAAACAGTAAGACTACAAAGAGAGAACAACAAAATGATTACAGATCTTTTTAACAGCCAATGCATAAATGAATGGCAGAAAAAACAACTTATTTGTACAGCTGGAATAGCTCCTAGAATCTATGGTCTACCTAAGGTACACAAAACAGGGACACCCTTAAGACCCATAGTTTCGTCTATACAGGTTCCTTGCTATGGACTCTCTAAACACATAGGTCAAATTTTAAAAAACATAGTTTCAAAAGATTTTAATATAAAAAATTCGAACGATCTAAGAGAACTCAAGGACATCACTCTCAATGATTCAAACTTTTGCAATACCTTTTTATTGCAATAGAGTTAAGAAATTTTAATAATTTTAAACATAAAAATTGCTAAATAAAATTTTATGAAAAAAAAAGTTTGTTTTGTATAGAGAACAAAAAAAATATTTTTTGATAAAGAATTTCAAATATTTTTTTTGGGTATTCGATGCGGTATTTTTATTTTATTTGGAGAAATATTTAAAAAACAACAAAATGTAATTAAACTCATTGTTATTAAAACAATTAAAATAGATATTCAGAAATCAAATGAAAAGACAAACTTTTTAAAAAAGAAAATACGAGTGTTTTTAATGGAATAATTGGTATGTTAATTTTCGCAAAGTAGAAAAAAAAGCAAGTAGATAAAAAAGCATAGTCGGTCAAGCCCAACCATTTTATACCCTACACTACAGTATACAAACAAATTTTCGTGAGTGCACACTATTTCGACCCATGGCCACTCAAGGACCCGGCAAAACAAAACTATGTTATGGGGTAAAGATTCATATAAGTGTGCCAAATAGTATCTAAATATCAAAATCTTTATGAGATTTGTTCGTTTTGCGGCGATTTTAGAGAGGAGAGGAGGTATACATGTATGTATATGTAGTATACATATATGTATATGAAAAAGGAGGTATTATAACAATTATCGTCTTCCTAGCTTTATTTAATATCAATATAATTTTTAAAGAAGTTATGGAATTTAATTTTTGCGCACAAAGTTACATGGACCGACAAACAGCCAGCCGGACGGACGAACAGAAATCGTTAGATCGACTCAGAAAGTGATTCTGAGTCGACTGGTATACTAAAAGGTGATAGAACTAATATTTTTGTGTGTTACACACATCAGCATTACCGCATAATACCCTTTCTACTATTGTGGTGTGGGTATAAAGAGACAAAAACCGATAAAAAATCGTTATTATTTCGGCATGTTATGTTTATTTGCGTATCCTTTCGTTATCATTAAGGCCATTAAAAAATATTACAATGAGCCATTTTTAAAAACAAATTTAAAAAAAAAAACAATTATAAGCATTGTCTGGCATAATTTTCTCCTTCCTTTTTCTGGGTAAGATACACATTTGTAACAATTCGCGCGACAATCGCATTTATTTTAAACATTAAGTACATTTGTTTCCCTTTTCGGGTTTTTATACTTTTGCAACAATAGAAAATTACCAGAGGTTAACTTTATTTTTTCCTATCAACAAAGGTTAAATAAATATTCATTTTTAAAACAAAAAAAGTTATAAACAATACAAATAGGACTTTAATGACGCACAAAAGGCAACCCCTAAATTATCCTTAATAATATAAATAAACAACAATTCATACAGTCAAATGTTTTTATTTTTATATTTTAATTTTAAAATTTGGTAAAATGCCAAGTGATATATAAGATGACAGCAGTTCTCACAGAGACATTGAATGGGTGCTACAAATCAAACCCTGCAGATAACGAGACTAGTCCGTACATGCATGTAAAGAGTAGTCCATAAAGGAGTAGGAGTACACCAAAACTACTCCAAATAAATGGGTAAAAGGTGGTCCATTTAACATTACGATGTCCTAGGAGGGGACCATATGGCCCACCGAACAAGTCCCTAACCTACTTCATGGAGTACTAAAGTGGGTTAGTTTTAAAAGTACACCATGTCACTACAGTATGGAGTACACTAAAGGGGTAGTTTTAGCATTTTTTACTAATCGCCTTTTATGGCGTGCCCTGTAGTCAAAGCATAAACAAAACACCAACAATAAACATTCCCCTACAATTGGTTGGCTTTTTTTTCGACTCGAAATGTAATTGTTAGTGGGTTAAAAGAAAAAAACAAAATTGCTTCATTTAATTGTTTTCGCAAGAAAACAAAAACCAAAAACCAATTTACCATTTCAGTTTTTTGCCAGATAAAACTTCATCGCTTTGCGTGACACTTCTAACTTTGACAAAAAAGCGTAACGCAAAAGGTGTATGTCACAATAAGAACTTTGACAACACTCACACATTGTGTGTTAAAAAGAAAACAAATAAAAAAAATTATACTAGCAGATTGTCAAAGCGCGCAAAAAGATGAGAGTTGCCCAACTTTTCGTTAGATGTTGTTAATGTTAATTCTAAAGTTAATAATAATTCTTACCAGGGCTGTAGAGTCGCGACTTCGACATAAAAAATTTAAAAAAACTTTCATATATTTTCCAAAATAAAAATTCTTTGAAATTTAAAATGTCGATTTAAAATTTTTACAGAATAATTGTCTTGCTATATTTAATACATTCAATAAAAGATTTTAAAGTCAAATAAGTACCAGTCTAATATACATTTAGCATCAATGTAAGAGTAGGAGTCGGAGTTGGGGTCGGTGTAGGGCTTAAAAAGTTTCAGACGGAGTAAGAATTTTTTTTGACGACTCTACAGCCCTGACTCATACTATAAAGCAATAATTAAGTATTCAAAAATATTCTTGAAAAATGTCTCGCCGTGGTTACTTGACGAATGGAGTTGATGGGATCCAAAGAAAACATTCCACAATATTGCTAAAGGCCGTTATACACTATCCCACAAAGTCTTTAGTAATTTACGAAAATGCAACCCTGTCATGATAAGTTGTTATTGTTTTTTCAAAATGTTCAAAGAATAATTAGATCAGGGGAGCATTTTTGAAAAATACGTAAGACTTTGTGGGATAGTGTGTAACGACCTTAAAGGCTAATTAACTCGATCTCACAAGTCTTACGCATTCTGATGAAAATGCATCTCTGATCTTATTGTTGTTTGAAAATGTTCAAAACACAATAACAACTTATCATGACTGGGTTGTATTTTCCTCAAAATACGTAAGACTTGTGTGATAGTGTAATCTCAATTTAATAGAAATAGTAATTAATCAATACAAATGTTTAATTGGTACAAAATTGTATTCCGGAAAGATTTTTGAATGTGGGCTATGTGAAATTATGGGCCTTTTCTCAAAATTTTTAACATGCACTATTTTTTGCTCAGGTATGGGTATAAAATCAACAACTCTGATATGTGTTTTCAATAAAAATATTGGTTCATGACCCACGTTTGGTTGGTTTGTTGGCTTACACCAAACAAAGTCTTTATTTCTAGATTGCAGTCAATTGCGTCGACTGCTGGCCATACTGGTATACTTTAGATAATCTGACATCAATATTTTAGAAATTATATCCACCGCTTGTATAAAGGTATAAAGAAATAATATAAAAAATTTTATTTACAAAAACTAAAGGCCTCCCCACTCATACGTAAACGTTGCGGACACGTAAACGTTGCGGTCGACTGCAGAGTAAATGAGAATTGCAAACAGTTTTGTTTGCTAATATCTTTGGCTTTTCTTAGATTTTTTGGGAGAATGTTTCCTGATGATCTGGCCTAAGGAGCCCGTGAAATGTGCGTAGAAACCAGCTTATCCCCCAACAAAAAATTTCAGTGTTTTTATCAAGAATAAAAATTGGGAATTAAGTACGACAAACAAAATCTTATAAATTAAAAATTTTGTATTCCCAAAAATTAGTTTGATAAAAAGGAATTTTTCATATAAAAAAAAAATCTTAGTGTCCACTTTAAAAGCCGTACAAATAACCGACATTTTGAAAAGTTTATTGCCACAATTTGGGCACTCCTAAATTCTACGCCAATATAATTTCGCAAAAATATTAAGGTGTCAATACAAAACGACTGAAATTTAATTTATGACATAACCACACAAAATATTATACTTCGTTGTTTATATTTTGTTTTTTATACCCTCCACCACAATAAGTTGTGAAGATGGTATACTAAGTTTTTCATTCCGTTTGAAACTTTTTTATTATTCATCTTAGACCCCATAAAGTAAATATATACTGGCTCCTTGAGTAATTCTAAGTCGATTTAGCCATGTTCGTCTGTCTGTCCGTCTGTTGAAAACACGCTCACTTTCGAAAAACTCAAAAGAAATAAATTGCTTGTAGTTATCCTAAGCAGTTTGGGATTGAAGTCCAGCCAAATCGGTTTAGTAGGATCAGAGCTGTGAATCAAAATGTGGAACCACCACTTTAAAAAATTGATAATTTTGTTACAAAAACTAACATAAATGATTGAACAATGCACGAAATGATATGAAATTTTGCAAATGTTCGTTTTATTCGACTCGCACTGTGAAATTTCATGAAGATCGGTCCCTAATTTACCCTAGGCCCCATATAAACCGTGCTCCCGGAAAACAGTTTAGTACGTCTAAAACCGTAATTTAAAATGGTATCAGAATAAAATTGAATACTTCACAGTTTTATAGGACTAGAAATAGCACTAAAAAATTTCGTGATGATCGGTCCATAATTTACTATAGGCTCCATATAAAGGCCACTCTGGTAAATTAATTAAATACGCCTAAAATCCTAGTAGATATATTTATTGTGGTAAAATTTCTTCTAAATTAGTTTCATATGTCTAGAAAAAATGACGCGCAATTTTGTGATATACGGTCCATAATTTACCTTAGACCCCATATTTTGCAACCTTCTGAAATTCACCGTAAACGCTAAAACTAATTTCACCACTGTATTGAAACTTATGTTTTTTAATGCAAGAAATTCCTCTGCGGAATTTTGGGATGATTGGTTAATAGCTTACCATGGCTGCAATATAAATCCCCCTCCTGAAAATCATTTTAGTTCGGCTTAAACTGTTACGAATCAAGATATTTTACTCAAGATTGTCGGTCAATAATTTAATATAGGTCTAAGCCGCAACCAATTTTAATGCTAATGTCTGTTTTTATAAAGATAAATTAATAATAAATAGACATCATACAGACATCACTCCTGAAATATTCAAATTGTCTGTGGAGGGTATCAAAGATTCGGCATTGCCGAATATAAAACTCTCACTTGTTTTCTTTCGAAATGTCATGAATTTGTAATTTGTTTTTAATTCAAAATTAATTTACTACTTGTTTGCTAAACAATTTCAATTGAAATTGAATTTAAAAAGTATAAAAGAATAAAATTCACGAATGAGCCGGAGCTGAAAGTGGCATAATAATTTATTACATCTACATGAATGAATTCAATTTATTTATTTTAATATCCAGATAAATAAAAGCACAATTTAATTGTTTAAAAGTTTGCGGTTAATAATTTTGGTTCTTTATTTGATAGCGCGGCTTTATTTGCTTAAGTTATTAGCAGATGAGTTTATTAGTGAGAAAGTTAATTATTATCTTAAAAACAATTTATGATAATGGGGGGTTTTTTTTTTGTTACAAAAAAATATATGAATAATTAAGTTTAATTTTGTATCTTTTACGCCACATATGAAAGATAGTCATGGTCCAGATTTTGTTGCAGCAATTCTTGGTGAGAGCGGTTACACGTTTCACGTTTCCTGTACTTTGCAATTCTGTTTTATTTTATAATTCTTACACTTTTAAACTTGAAGTTGGCTGTAGGCGTAGTTGTTTTTATATATAAATTATAAAAAGAAGAAGAGGAAAGCAAGATAAAAATACAAAATTGCAAAACAATGATTTCATAATCTGGACCAGGTCTGTGGAGTCGGAGTTGGGGTTTTTGTACCGGAGTCGGAGTCGAAGTACCCACAAAAATTCGATTCCGACTCCACCATTTTTCAGCAAAACATTTCTTTTAATATTTTCCAAAATAAAAAAATTATTTAGTTTAATTTCTTCGACCTTTTTAATATTATATTTTCACAATAAATCTTCAGGCTCAAGGGCACTTTTATATAAAAAATATTTTTTTTTTAATCCAATACTTCTTAATCTAAATAGGTTACTTCTTCAGGGATCTTCAGGGTATTTTGTTTCTTTAATTTTAAAAAAATTTGTTAAAACAAAATTTTATGGAACAACAAAATTGTCAATAATGAAAAAAATTAAAACAAATAATACACAGGGAACAAAAATGGTTCTATTCCATTTTTATAAACTTTTTATATTTTCTATCTTATTCTTATAAATTAAATGTCTGTAATTTTGACTAATAATAAATATTCTTTATATAAAAGTGACCTTCAGCTTGAAGATTTATTGCGAAGAAAAAATAAAAAAAATTTGAAATTTTGAAGGCAGAAAATAAGGTCTAGTCTATTTTACATATGAGTAGGTGAGTTGCAAAACTTGTTCGTTTCAAAAATTAAAAAATTGAGATAACAATTGATTTTGACAGATCTTTTAAAATTTAAAATTGCAGTTGGTAACAAAACTGGTTCATTCCACTTATCAGACATTTTCAAAATATCTCTTTGCATTTTCTATAACAAAACTCGCTGTTTTACAGCTTTAACCTTTCTTTTTGAAGTACGCTAAGATACCGTTGATGAAATGGAGTGGAATTAGGGAATTTTAAAATGCAAATTTGTAAACAAGTTCGCTTTGACATATTTGTTTTTTATAGATCGTATATTGAAAAATATTTTTGTAGCGATGTTCATATATATATATGACTAGAAATCAGCTGTAGCTCCTGTGGTGAAAGCATTAAGTGAACTACATTTTAAGTTCCAACTTTCAAAGTCAATGATATTGGAAAAAAGGAAAAGGAACTCGGGAAAATACATGACCTTGTTCCAGATATAATTCCCATCAATTTAGGGGTTAGCATGAAAGATGATTTGAGAATACTTACTTTTATCTACTCACTTTAGGGAAAATTGAACCGAAAATAAAGGCTTACAATTTAATATTTTCTTTGACAATAATAATATTGATTATGGAACGGAAATACCTTTACTTATCAAATTGGACTTGGTGTTCTTTACCTTCCATGATGGTATTGGTACTGCTCAATCCCTTAAGACGAACAGCACCAAGTCCAACAACAAAAGGTCTGCTATTTCCCAAAAATAATACAAGGCTCACAACAATTTTTTTACCTTACTTTTTCTCTTCAAAATGTGTTATACAAACTATACAGATAACAACAGAAGGCGCATGTTTAAATACATAAAAATATATTTAATTTTCTTGTGAATGATCCACAAAGTTGGTCGAATTATTTGACCAAACGAATAAAATAAAACCAAATAGCATATTGAAAACCAAAGATCTCACTTCACAATTTCGAAAAAAGGACTCCAGATCAGGGGTGCCAGAAGATTTTGATAAGAAATCGGCATATTTTCCAAAAAAAAATCGGCATTATCGGCACTTTAATTTAAAAAAATCGGCAAAAAATCGGCAAATTTAAAATACCTGTTTTAAATATAATAAAACATATTTTAATAACAAAACAGAAATATGCAGCATTAACTAATGTTTGAAACATAATAATCAGTAAAAAAAGAAACGTTTTATAAATAATTTGTAGTTAATTAAAAACAAATATATGTAAAAATTTGTACTTTAGGGCAATTTTTTTTAACTTTTTTTATTATAGACAAATATTTGAGTTTGACATTTTAATTAAATCATACTGGCTAATTCCGTCAGTCGTGATCGAATACTCTTTCGATTCGAAAGCTATTTTATTTCTAATTCTTTCAGTCGGTGCTGAACGAATCGAATTTTTTTTTCAATGTTGTAAAGCATTTTTTTGAGTGTTCACAACAGAACGAGTTCCTTTTCCTTTTTTCGATAATTTCGATTCGTTCAGTATCGACTAAATGAATAATAACTAATGGTGTTTTCTTTTCTACAAAAAAATTTGACATTTTATTTAAAAAAAATGCAATTTGGTGTCTGTTTCTTAAAAATTGCATTTTTTTTTAATAAAATGTCACATTTTTTTGTAGAAAAGAAAACATCATAAAATCGCTTCCGAAACGAAAAAGTATTCGGCCACGACTGCCAGAATCAGCCCCCTGAAATCAGTTTCAAAACAATTCGAATTATTAAACTTGAAAAATGAATCTTCCTTGCAAATTTTAATTTTTCTGGAACCATCGAAATTTTGTTTTATTTAGGTTGACTTGGCAGATTGGCAGGAAAATAATTTTTTGGAAATGAACCACTAAAATTCTCACGTTTCAAATTTGAATTTTTTTAAATTATTTTTATTGATAGTGAATATAAATTTAGCTTACCCTTACTCCTTTGTAAGCGTCTATTAATTTTCAAACTCAAATATAAAGTTCTTTATATTTTCCTTATAGAAAAAGATTATTTAACCGATGGTTTTTTTCTTTTATTTGGATTTAGTTCTTTCATTCTTCATAGTTGAACATTTTTCAAATAAAATTTTAAAAATTTACCAAAACAAACAAAAAGTTACCATGTTCAAGTCGCTTATTGTAAAATCGGCATTTTTTGAGCAAAAATCGGCAAATCGTCACTTTGATAATTTAAAGGCAAAAAATCGGCAAAATGCCGATAAATCGGCAAATATGGCAGGCCTGCTCCTGATGTTTTTTGCCTCTACAAATTCAGTGGTTAACAACACTAAGTACACTTGATGCCCTTTACGTCTAAGCAAGTTTGACTTGACTTCAACTTTTCTATCTCGAAGACTACATTAGATAATACTAATGGGACTTCACACATCATTAGAGGTTAATTTTGATTTCAACAGTATAAAAAACGTATTTTGAAAAAAGATGTGAATTGGTGTAGTTTATCCCACCCCTACAGAACTCTTGCTTCATTTTTTTTAGCACTGTTTGCATACATTTTTATATCTTTCAAAATATACTTAAGTTCAATAATTAATTTTCTGGGTGGCATAGAGGGTGTTGCAAAACAAGTTCGTTCCCATACGAATTATAGCAAAACTCGTTCCTTTCGAAAATTCGTAAAAAAACTCGTTCGTTCCAAAATTAAATCCATTTGTTTTCTATATTTCAGTTGGTTTCAATTTTTCAAATGTTGATTTAATAATCAAGGATGGCATTACACTTCAGAATCAAAAAGTTCAACTAATTTGCCCCATTAAATCGGACGCTATATGTTTTATTCGAATTTCGAATAAAGAGTAACGAACGAGTTTTTTTATCTCACTTACTCATATGTAAATAACTATATTGAAGCTCAATGCGGCAAGTGTTATAATAAAAATATCGATTTGAAATTTGTACAAAATCATTTTCTTGCTATATTTAACCATTAAAAGGTATTGCATGGAAAAAAGTTTTAAGGTCAAATAGGGACCTGTCTCATATACATTTAGCATCAAGGTTAGAGTAGGAGTCGTACTTAAAAAATTTTAGCGGATGGAGTCGGGAGTCGGAGTTATCACTTTTTCTTGACGACTCCACAGCCCTGAACTGGACACATACATATGGTTTGTTTTTATAGCAACATTACAACGATTATAAGATAGGAATAGCAAATCTTATTGTTACCAATTCACCTATCTTTTTCATACTATGGTGTAATTGAAATTTTTTTTAATCCTGTGCCCATGTTCTGTAACTCTCGCGTCGAGAAACTTTTCGATTGAAATGTGTGAAATGAAAAATAAAAAATCCATATATTGAAACAAACAGCTGTTTTTCTCACTAAAATGTGTCTGTAACTTTTTTTGGCGAGTACTAGCTGGCAGGTAATGAAATTACTCGCCAATTTAGAGAAAAAGTGTGTCTGTAACATTTTCGTGAGAAAAGTTCCCGATTTGAACTGTCAAATAAACTCACGAAAAAAATGGGGCGAGAAAAAATTGTAACACTATGGAGCAATTAAAAATGCGAAATACAAAGAATAATAATCATAATATTTTGCTCTTGGCACATTTTTTCATTGTTTAATTATTTTGCTTTAAACCATAGTATAGTAAGTACCAGGTATGTTTATTAGGCCGAGGCCACGCAATGAGCAGCTAAGCGTCAAGCGTCTGAGCGATGAGCGTCAAAGCGTCAAGTTTGAGCGGCAAGTGGCTTATTACTGAGCGTCATTTCTGAGCGGTTAGTTGTTAAATTGCTATTGTAAAGAGTGGATTGTTTAATGTTATTACGCGAAAATCGTATTCATATGAATTTAATGCGTTAATTAAAAAAAAAAAACAATTTGCGGCCTGTTCGTCGATTTCGAGCGAAGACTTCGTTCGCTTAACTTACATTTAAAACAAAAACAAATTATAAAATATATATATATATATATATTAATCGAAATCGACGAACAGGCCTTGATGTTCATCATTAACCAAATATATACAAATCTACCCAAATGTGAAATCCATTGATTTGCTGTTGCAAGCAGTTAACACTAGATTGACAAAACAAAAATATTAATTTTCGGTTATATTTTTATTTTTAAAATTTGGTAATCTGTCTTGCCATAATAGCGGTCGGCTTTGTACAGATGAAATTGTAAGCTCCACATTCACTTTTGCCATGTTTATTCTTTGACGCTCAGAAAACAACTAAAAATTAAAACAAGTTTTATTCCTGAGCGACGCCGCTTAGCGGCTCAAAAATTTCGCTCGCATGCCGCTCATTTCGTGGCCACTTCAATAGTATTTCATATGTTTTAATTTTTTGACGCTCATCGCTCAGCCGCTTGACGCTTAGACGCTCATTGCGTGGCCTCGGCCTTAGGGAGAGTTTTCATAATTTACCCATGTAATGTCAAATTAATTTATTTGATTTTTGACGCTTGTTTTAATTTTTTTCCATATTTTCTTGTGTTTAACGTTATATGGGTTTTGCAATTGAGAACAAAATTTCTAATGACTAAACCTTGTACTTATTTTACCATGCTTTAAACGTTTTTATAAAATATACGATTTTTTCAAAGCTCGTTTGCAAATAACAAACATTAAAGTCGCACTTTACATTATTTGGTATAGCTGACGGTTGTATTTTCGCCGCCGTCGTTAAACATTTTTAAATTTGACTGGCGTTCTCAACGCCTGCAATGTCACATCGGCTTTGAGTAAAATGTTATGACATTTATAACGTAACGACGTAATCTTTTTTGATAGTTTTCGACATGAGTTATAGACACACTTCTTTCTCACTTTTCGAGAAACGATGGAATATTTTGTTTCACATCTTTTCGATGCGAAAAGTTCACACTACAGTTACAGGACATGGGTACTGGGGCCTAATTCTCGCATTCATGATCGAGTAGAAGATATGGTAACTTCAATGAAAGTTTTTTGTCAAATTTAATTATTTAAAAAAAACCCCTACAAGAAGAGAATGCGAGTTGTCATTTTTTTTTCACGTTGGTGTTAAGAAAATGATAGAATGAAATGACCGAAATCAAGTTTTCTGTCATTTCTTTCTATCATTTTCTTAAGACCAACGTGAAAAAAGTGACTACTCGCTCATTCACTTCTTGTAGGGACAATTTAACACAAAAAAAGTAATTTCCATTTAAATTGAATTGTAATTTCGATCAATTTTCCTACTAAACAACTACTGAATCGGTTTTAATGAGACTTCCATAAAAAAAAATACTAAAACATTAGAGAATTTTGGCCGATATAAAACAGTTCTGATCCACTGCGCCTTTAAGTCTTGTTATAGTTACTTTACCCATAATTGACCACAGGTCCTATATAACCAACATTATAACATCTCTGTAAAAAAAGCATCGTTTCAGTCTTAAATAAATAAAATTTATCCCAACCTCGATTAAAATTATTTTCTGTAATTGTTGCCATATTTTACTAACAAAATTCCTGGCGCTAGTGGAAAGTGGCTTCGATTTTAACAACGGGAAACAATTATATGAAGTATTATTACACTTAAGGAAAAATATTAAGATGTCACTATTTTTATAGTTGTATTTTTTTGTTTTAATTTTTTAATAAAATTATAAAAAAAAAAAATTTTATTCTTGTTTCAAAAAAAAAAAAAAAAAAAAATAAATAAATAAAAAATTATATTCAACATTTTTTATTTTTCGAAATGAAATGTAACTCATAGAATAAATTCGAAAAATAAAAAATGTTGAATATAATATAAAGTAACCTACGAAAGGAGATAATTCCCACTTTCTATTTTTTAAAAATAGTTGAGTTAAATACATTCAATTTATAAAGTATCACTATCCAGTGTGACACAAAGAATGCTGACGAAGGCCGTAGCGGGCCAGAAAATGCATTACATTCTGCTGGTGTCTAATAATTGTAAATTTTTCTGTACAAACAATATACTTCATTGCTATCCAAAGGATAGCTAAGGTAAAATGTAACAAGAAAATACAATATAATAGTCTGGTAGTGTATAAAAGTCATTCCTAAAAATTTAAGGAACAGAACGATTACAAAAAAGCTTTATAAAATACATAACTGAAATGTAACTCATAGAATAAGTTCGAAAAATAAAAATGTTGAATATAATATAAAGTAACCTACGAAAGGAGATAATTCCCAGTTTCTATTTGTTAAATAAAAAATTATTAATAAATTCAATCTTTTTTTTAACAGTGTAATTGCATACAAGCACAAATGACACATAATAAAAAATAAATAGTTTACATGAAAATAATATACATCCATACATAAGTGTATATATTACCCAGCCAGCAAAATAGTCTGACGTCTTGCAGATATTTGAGAGAAACAACAACAGTAGACAAAAAAAGTCGGAATCTTATACGAATTCTGTCAGTTTCTGACCCAAAAGTATAAATTAAATTAAATTAAAAATTTATTGAGCCTTTTTTAGAAATATAAGTATACAAATATAAAAACAAATTAACAAAGAAACATTTAAGATTATAATGTAATGTCTTAAAAATATAAATATGTAAATAAACAGTACAAAACTTAAATATTATTGATTTTTATCAAAAAGTAATTTCAATTTTTGGGAATACAAAATTTTAATTTCAAAAGATTTTGTTATTCGTGCTTAATTCCCAGTTTTTATTATTGATAAAAACACTTGAAATTTATTGTTGATGGGAATAGCTTATCCCATCAACAATAAATAGCTTATCCCATCAACAATAAATTTCAAGTGTTTTTATCAATAATAAAAACTGGGAATTAAGCACGAATAACCAAATCTTTTGATATTATTGATTTTTTTGTTTATAATAATTTATCAGCAAATGCCCTTGCTCCCGGGGCGAACAGTGTCATGATAGTTCAAATCTTATAAAAAAATATAAACTTAAAACTAATACTTTAAAAATAAAAAACTTCAAAATAAAAAGAATATAAAATATACAATTAACCTCTATGTGAGCCGGGAAAGGAATGATTAAAAAAATCCGGTAAAGAATTAGCCATACTATAAACAATAGTTTCATTTTGTAACCCAAAAGGAGACAAATATGGAGTGTTAGTCCAAAGTCCCGAATAAAGTTGTAATTATCCAAACAAACTTTGTGGTTTGATTTCAAATGTGTTTCCTGAATGAAGGCAAAATCAATATTATTGCAAATTAGTAAATTTGACAAATCAATTCTTCTACTTCTTTCCACGAGTGATCTTACATTAAAAGTACACAATCTTAACATTTTACAAACCATATGTTGACAATACTTCATGTAAAAGACTCTTACATTCGGATATGGCTTGATCTTTTGACATTAATTTTAAATTCTTCATAAAGTTTATTATTCTAATTTCTAATGTGTCTGGTTCACATAAGATCTTGGCTATATTCAAAAATTCATTTACAAAGTTAGGTTTATTAGAAGAATCATTATTAAAATGGCTTGCAAAAGATCGATTGGGGTCAATAAAATTTGACTTAATAGCAAAGGAAACATTATTAGAAATCTGAGCTTTCCTTTCTTTATTTTTATCTGATAATTTCTTCTTCAGATCCAAATATTTTTTGAAAGAAGGGCAACCACGCCAACTAGCTGGATGACCAAATGTTTGGCAGTTGAAACAAAAAGGAGAAATGTTAGCATTCTGACTGAACTCACATTTTTCAGGATCATGGGAAGAAGAGCACTTAACACATGAATAAGAGCGATTGCTATTCTTAGACATGTGGCCAAAATTTTGACAACGATAGCATTGAACAACTTCTTGGTTCTTTTTTGGTTTTTCCCAAGAAACAACCTGATTTAAAATAAAACGGATGCCAGTCAAATCGCTTAAACGTTTACCTTCCTTTAAAGTTATCAAAAATAAACCAGTTTCTAGATTGTTTTTTTTTTTTTTAAAAGATGTTTTAAATTTTGAAACAGATTGAACTACACCAGGTACTAAATAATTTAAATCAGACTCAATATCAGATAAGTTCGAATCATAATACAGCCCACGTAACACTAAAGACTGTCGTCTCAACTCAGAGGGAGTAAAGGAATATGATTCAATATTTTTTTCTCTAAGAAGTTGCATCATTTCCATATGCGCTGCAACATCTTTTACATAAAGCTTACTTTTAAAATTACTCCTGTTCACAATTTTAAAATCAAGGCCCTTTACTTTCAACTGTTCAATTAAAGATTTAATGTTAACTCCATAGAGAAAAATAGGTGGACAAAATTGAATAGAATTTTTTGACTTTTTCGCTATCGGATTATTTTTTACATTATTATTTACGTTTGGCTCAACAGTTAAATCTTCTAAAAAAGCAAATCTATTCTGACTACAGCTAGGAGTATCAACGGAACGCAAATTTGCTAAATCTATTTTAACCGCACCATTAGAATTTCTTTTAAATTTTTTATTCTTAACTATTTTAAAATCAATATCATCACCTGAAGATTTTGCGACATCATCAACGTATTTGGATTGTTGAATACTCTGATCCAAGGAAGAATTTTGAACATCCATATCGTTTGACTCCGTAAGTTCAACATGACTGAGATTGTAACTTTCAGACGATGCGCCGGAACCATTAAGAGGGAATTTGGCCGCATTTTTGATAGTTGAAAAATTCATAAGCTTATCCGGTGGTTTTTTAATTTGATTACAGAGGGGTATAAGCGGTTTATCCATTTAAGTAAACAAAATTAAACTTTTCTTTTTTGCTTGTGAAAATTTTTATGTATTTGAAAAATATTTATATATTTTATATTTTTAATTGAAGAAAATACGACTGCCTATTATGAAAATATATTTAGAATCGACCCAAAAGTATATGAAGTAGTTGACACGAATTCTAGCAGAATGTGTTTGGAAATACTGGGTTTTTGTAGGCATTTTTGATATATATCTGGCAGAAATCTAATGATAAAGGCATGGAAAATTCAAAATAAGAGTATATACATACATAATTAAAAATTCGACGTCTTAAATTAATTACAACATGAAATGTATTAAAGCTTATTGATAATGTTCTTATTCTTGACTGAACAGGGGATTGAACTCGGGTCGAACTTACATGTTTCGAAAATAACCACATTCTCATCATCAGAGTTCTTTGCAGTTTTACCCTTTCCGAAACTGCGTCGGCTGTCAGTCTATAGGCAAACATCAATCATTAAAACAATTCTGAGGCATTTTGACAAAACATCTTAAGTCGAGATAAGATAGCAAAAAGTTTTTAAAAAATTATTTTTATCAAATAATAAAATAAACCAAAATTTTCCTTTATAACACAAAATTTGAAAAATATAAACAAATATCTTTTTTGACTGAAAATTCGTATGACTAACAAAATTTTTTACAAATTTTTTAAATTTGACTTTAATATGTTTTGTCAAAATGCCACAGAATTAATCGAATTTTTGAAATTTTGCTGTATTAGTAAGTGATGGAAAATTAAAATAGTTAGGTGGTACTGACCACCAAGCAAAATAGTACTTTTATCAACATTTTGGTACTTTTTTAAAACATTTTTTTTTTTTAAATAAAGTTTTTTTTCTCATATCTCAGCCATTTATGGACCGAGCTGCCTTAATTTCAACAGCAAAATTCTGGTAAGGATATCTAAGATTAAAATATACCAACAAGCAGTGTTGCCATAATAATACATTTTTTGTAGGCAATGTTGTAAACAGGGCTGTGGAGTCGGAGTTGTAGAGTCGGAGTTACGGATTTTGAACCGGAGTCGGAGTCGAAGTAACCACAAAAAATTCGCGACTCCGACTTCAAAATTTTTCGGCATAAAAAATTAAAAAAAATATTCTAATAATTTCCAAAAAAAAAATAACTTCGAAATTGGCCATGCAATATTAAAAATATTGATTAATTGATTTTTACTGAATCTTTTTCTTGCTATATTTAACCATTTAAAAGATACTGCAATAAAAAAAAATGTTACGTGAAATAAAGACCAGTCTCATATACATTAAGAATTAAGGTTAGATTAGAAGTCGAAGTTGGAATTTCAGCGGTTGAAGTCGGAGTTAATAATTTTTGTTAACGACTACATGGTAAAAAAAAATCAACGCTAAATTTCTAAACAAAAAAGCATAACAAAAAAAGTACTAAAACGGACGTGGGGGTACCTTGGTATTTTTGAAAGGAAAAAATACTAAAAATAGTACCAAAGTACTGAATTTTCCATCACTGGTATTAACTATCTATATTTAATTTGTTCAAATGTTTCTTCCTGTGTTTTGTACTTTTGTCAAGACTTTGCATTTGTTTTATATTTTTTTTTGTCTTTTTCTGTTGACCCTTTTTTGTATAACAAGCTAAATTAAGATTAAAAACCATAAACAGTTCGATTAAGCCACAAAGAAACTAATTAAAATTATTTTAATTGTCATTATTTTCACAAATAAAAATATATATATGTAGTATATGTCTCCTTAAACACATCGGTATGTTTGTAGTCAGAAATCCAATAGACACATCGTTGCATACCCAGCAAAAATTTCTTAAATATTTGGAAGCAATAAATACGTATAACGCTTCCTTCTTTGCTTCTTAAAATTACTGCCTAACTCTACACCTGTAAAATAAGGCATATAATCTTACAATTTTTAAATGCGGTGTCAAATACTTGAAAAGAATCGCTTTTTATAATTTTTTTTTTTTTCAGAAAAAATTTTATACTTCTTCATTAAAACAGCTTAAGCATTTATTCTTTTGATAAAAATTTTAAATAAATTTTAGAACAATTAAATAGTTATAATTAGATACAGTAATTGACGGATAATTGCATACCGCCTAAGAAAGTTTCACGCTTAAGTTATTTTAAAAGGAAACATTTTCCTATGATCCATTTAATTTTCTCTAAGTTGCATGCTGCTTAACTGCGTTGCACTCACAAATGGGTCATATACATATTTCGTTAGAAACAAAAACAAAATTTCACGGTTATATGAACCAACGAATTTCTTTATATTTATAATAAATAAGTTTTACAGAAAATGACCGTTAAGTCTTAAATTTATACACAACATATGCAAGAAGAAAATTTCATTCTTCGCTCAAGCGTTGAAACTCAACACATTAACACATTTAATAATTACCACTTCATAAAACACCTGACACCTGCATTATAGCATTTTCACACTTGTCAACATTTAACATTTAACATCAATTTGCGAAGATGTTGGAATTTTCCCATAAGAAATACATAGGGCTAAAAATCAAAATTTTTCAACATCTTTACAGAATGTTACTATCTCATTTTGTTTCCCTTTACATTTTTCGATTTTTTTAGTGTCATCACTAGAAGAGTGGCAATAAATTCTATTATTATTGTGGCATCACTGACAAAATGGAAGTTGCTTAGAAAGCAGCGTTACCATTTCTCAAGTTTTTCTTTTTTTGCAAGCCTTATTTTTCTTAATTTTGCTTAAATTATTAAACAAAATGATTGAGAAATACATTTTGGTGTTATCTTTTAGAATGTTGCCACTTTTGTAGAAAAAAAGTATTTAAAAAAAAATAAAAGTTTTTTTTTCAGAAATGGTGACATTTTTTATTAATGGTAGATGTTAGATGTTTCAAGTGTGAACGCGTATTTCACATTTTCAACATCTTCCATGCGTTCCTCCGAAATGTATGCAAGTGTACAAAGGGTATTAGCAATATCAAGTAAAAATTTGACATTTGACGTCATTGCAGCAAATGAGCGATATAATTAATCATTTAAACTACAAAAACATACAAAAAAATACAAAATCTGTACGATTACCACAGGAGACGAACAGCTGTTAATCATGCTCAATTAATTAATGGCGATTTCTTTTTTGAAAAAATATTTTGCAGTATGTACATGTAAATGTATACATGTATATATGTAGAGTACACAAAGTGTAAGAAGCCCCATGCGCATGTTATTTTGACGTCATCACATAGCCCACATCAAAATAACGTCAGAACCACATGTGCATGTGGATTTTGACATTCCATGTACTCTAGGCTAAACACTTTTTTATTCTACCTATAATCACTCGAAGTGTAACATGCTGTGCAACTTCAATCAAACAAAATTAGCTGCTTTTATTTACAATTATGGGTGTGTGTGAAACGGTAGCAAAGTACTCATGTAAGTCTGGGTTCACACTATGAAAGTTTTCTTTCAGAAAGTCTGAGTTCATTGGTGAGAGGGGAAGAGAACCTGCTTTTTTCTCTCCTCTCTCACCCATAAACTCAGACTTTCTGAAAGAAAACTTTCATAGTGTGATCCCAGACTAAGTAAAATTTTGATACTGTGGAGGTGAATAAAATTTCACTAGCCCTAGGGGCTAGTATAAATTTTGACATTAGCGTAGATATTCTTGACAATTTTAATTCACCATAGAACTTTGCTACCGTTTCACACACACCCTATGTATTACACTTTTTAGCCTTTTTTAAAGTTATTTGGAAACAAATATTGACGTCACTTATGGCTTGAAAAAAATTACAGTAAATAACGGATATAAGAACATCTCACATAATAAAAAACCGCTTTCAATATAAAAAGTATTCTGTATAAGAAAACTTTTTTTTATAAAATACGTACAAAAAACATTATATATAAGAATTTCTTTTTACACACCATTAGTGTGTACATATGAATGCACATTTGAAACCTAAACTAAACTTTTGTAAGAAAAAATAGTTGCTTAAAAGAAAAAAAAAAAAACGATTATAAGAAAAATTTTCGTGGTATTTTTTAGTTTGTTATATCCGTTACCTACTGTAAAACGAAAATAATATATATACATAGAAATTTTTCATTACAATTTATGAAAATTTTTGGTGCTGGTTCATACTCTTGAAGTTTCCGCAGTCAAGTCTTTTGCTTTTAGGAGAGAAGGGCAAAGAGAATACCATTTCTTTTCCTCTCTCTCCTAAAAACTCAAGACTTGACAGCTTAAACTTGTAGAGTGTGAACCGGCACTTATATTCGGTTTTAAAACACTCTTTTCACAAAGTTAGACCCCTTTCACACTCGGCAAGTTACTTCCGTTACTCTTGATTTGTAGACGTCAGCGGTAAGGTCGGGGTAAGACTTTGTTGTACTCGGTAAGTAACTTGCACAACTAACTTGCCGAGTCTGAAAGGGGTCTTATGACCGGTATGTATTATGGCAAACAAAATAAAACCTTGATTTTACAAACAATATAGTAAATACCAAAGTTGTAAAACAGGGCAGTATGAACACCTTAAATAAAAGTAAAAGTTACCCCAGGTCTACATTAAAGATAAATATCTCAGCAATTTGGTAATAACGTCGGCAGAATTACAGAGTAATATTTCTTATGCTTAGCTTATGTTAAAGGCATGGGAAAACGTATTTATGTTAACGTATTTATGTTAACTTATGCAAAAAAAAAAGGTAAAAGGTGCATTATAAAAACTGAAGCCATCGTGCAACATTTTTTTTATCAATATAAATTCTTTCTTATTCGACATTATTATTTAAATGTATTAAATTTTTTTATACTTAAGGTCTACAAAAAAATGTGACATTGTATTAAAAAAAAAAAATGGAAATTGGTGTCTGTTTCTTAAAAATTTTGCTCCCGAAAAGGGTGGCTTGTTTTATTCTAAAAAACTCATCCTTTTCGGGAGCAAATTTTTTAAGAAACAGACACCAAATTGCATTTTTTTAAATAAAATGTCACATATTTTTGTAGAAAAGAAAACACCATTTTTTTTTTTTTGTTAAAATAAAATTAATATTTTTATTATATTCAACATTTTTGATTTTTCGAATTTATTCTATGAGTTACATTTCAGTATTTTATAAAGCTTTTTTGTAATAGTTCTATTCCTTAAATTTTAAGGAATTACTTTTATACACTACCAGACTATTAAATTGTATTTTCTTGTTACATTTTACCTTAGCTATCCTTTGGATAGCAATGAAGTATATTGTATGTACATTACATTCTGCTGGTGTCTAATAATTGTAAATTTTTCTGTACATACAATATACTTCATTGCTATCCAAAGGATAGCTAAGGTAAAATGTAACAAGAAAATACAATTTAATAGTCTGGTAGTGTATAAAAGTAATTCCTTAAAATTTAAGGAATAGAACTATTACAAAAAAGCTTTATAAAATACATAACTGAAATGTAACTCATAGAATAAATTCGAAAAATCAAAAATGTTGAATATAATATAAAGTAACCTACAAAAGGAGATAATTCCCAGTTTCTATTTATTAATATTTTTTTATAAAAAAGAACTCAAGCTTAAACAAATTTATATAAATTTAAATAATAAAGATCGAACAAGAAAAAAATTATATTAACAAAATAATTTTTGGAATATTATTTTATTGTTTATTTTTAACTATTTAATTCTTTTACTTCAATTATAATT
This sequence comes from Pollenia griseotomentosa, assembly GCA_963931875.1. Lineage (NCBI taxonomy): Eukaryota > Metazoa > Arthropoda > Insecta > Diptera > Polleniidae > Pollenia > Pollenia griseotomentosa. The sequence goes on along the minus strand of OZ007562.1, from coordinate 167,043,444 downwards.
TCCTACCATTTCACAAACTTTTTTTCTTTCCTACACAATTCGCTTCTATTGTTGTATTTTTTTTGCTTCTTTTTTTCAATTGACAATTTTTGACTTTTTATGTTAAGGCCTTATGACACTACATTTTTAATGCATTGTTCAAGTTTTGGTGAACTCTGCAGATATAATGTAAAATAAAAATTTACCAAGTGCAAAAAGTTCAGCTGTATTAAGATAAATTACAAACTGTCCAAAATTTTTAAAAATTTATCGATAAAAAATGAAGTTATGTCAAAAAATTGTAAAATTGTTCAACTTTTTATTTTTTGAATTCCCTAATCTAAACCCCGCGAAGCTCTCCGCGGGAATCGAACCCGCAACCCCGGCGCTGATAGACTAGCTCACTACCAGCTAGCCTACATTTCAAGCTTGAAATATTATAAGTGTTGCTGAATCAGCGGCTTAGGGGCAAATTCAGCGATTTACCGCTTTTTGCTTGTTTTGTTTTTATGTTTCTCATAAACAATGAGTTGACAACATTTAATAAAATAAACAAAATCATAGCAAAAGAAAAACTAACAAAAATTTTTGTTTACATTTTTTATAGTTTGCTCTTTCCAACATATACTGTTTCTTTCTATCAATTCTATATCAATTCATTGAATAAAAAATGTTGTGTCATAAGAGCTTTAGCAATAACTGTCACCGAAAATTAACTAACAATTATTGCAATATAAATTGCCGGCAATAAAAATGTACAAAAAAGTGCTGGGTTCATTAAAGATAACATAATTTTGACATTAACTGCAATATATTTCGCAATATTTATCCCTGGTATAGACGGGCAGTTACATATGCTACATGTTTTTCATCGACATATCCACAAAAGAACTTGAACATTTTCCCCACAGTTGTATTTTTTACAGTTTATTTTTACATATTTCATAGAAAAGAAAACGCCATAAAATGAAGGTTGAACATGTAGCATTTTTTTTTTAAGGGGAACATGATAAGAAAAGAACGCGTTACACTTTTAAAACAAAAGGCAGAATAAATGCTGACTATTACTCAGAAAATAAAATATTGTAGACTTATAAAAAGTTTCTTAACGCTGCTTAATTTTAACTTACTTTATAGCAAATTTACACTAGAACGAAATCTAGTACTTACGAGATTTCAAGCCAAATCTAGTTGTTTTTGATAAGATTTCCCATACAAAACAAAATCTACTTCGTGACTAGATTTCGACGAAAGCTACTCAAAATCTAGTAGTACTTCGTGATACAACTATGGATTTTATCATATAGAACTAAAAAATACTTCCCTGCACAAGAAAAAAATGACATTTTAATAAAAAACAAAACAAAAACTGTTAAAAAATTTAAACAAATTTTAGAAAAATAAAAAAGACAAATAATATTAATAAAATAAATAATGTTTATTAAAAAAAAGGTAGTGCAAATTTTTTAATGTCTATTTCTTTTTTAATATGTATGTATGTGTTACACAAAAACTTTTTGAAGTGTAAGAGCTTCACTCCGAATTCTCCCATATATTATTGCTTCTAAAGAAGCATGAGTTTCTGCTGGGTAAATTTCCCCTGATATATCCATGCGAAATCGATCAGAAAACGGCCAGACAGTACGTATATGTCAGACAGAAATCTGAACAAAGTCTCTTAGAAAAAGGTCAGGCATTTGCAAGAAATGTCTGTTTTAGACAATGTCAGATTATTTTGCTGACTGGGTGCATGCCAATTATTTCTGGCATACAATTTGAAACTTATGTATATAAAATTATTTGAAATTATCTACAATTATACTATTTTATGTAAAACAATAAGCTTAAATAATGAAATAGCAAACAAAAGCTACAAATTCTTTGAAATAAAATAATACGATAAATACGAAATACCAAAGAAAAATAGGTTTGTTAGATTATGGTCCATTATATATGTTCTGTTACATATAAGTTCTATGATAAAAGCAAATAATTATTGTATAATAGCTTTTTGTTGTTTCCCTAAAAAGGAACTGTTTTTTTTTCTAAAAGCTTAAGACAAATACAAAATTACAAAAATGAAATGATATGACCTTGTTGTTTTAAAAAGAATAATATGAACAAAAACAATAAAATAAAATGAATGAACAGATTGCAGACGTTTTAGAATGGTTTTCTTTATAAACAACAGCAAGAGACAAAGAAGCTTTTGATAATAGGATAACATTTTGTAACCCTTTCTGCATGCCCCATTATGCAAGGAACGCAACGTGGGACTTACTTACAATTTCGCCGCAAAAGTAGATTGTTTTCAAACCATTGTGACTTGGTTGAACTGTAAATTTTTGATATTTTTGGTTAGGCTTGAGTTCATCAAATTAAAATTTTATTAAATTATTTTTACTGAAGGAAAGAATTTTACAACATGAAATTTATTAAAATTTATTGAGAATTTTAATTTTTTGCTGAGCTGGGGATCGAACTCGGGTTGAATTTACACGGTTCAAGAATCACCCCATTCTTTCGTCAGAATTCTTTTATTTTTAAGCAAAATATCAAAATTATGAAATGTTCGTCATATATGAAGCAAAAAATATAAATTTTAAATAATGGTTGTGTATAATTTTTAAATTTTTTTTTTTTTGTATAGCGTATAAAAATTCAATAAAAACGAACATTTTTGTACGCAAAAGTTGATATATTAAAAATCCCGAAAAATCCCGGGATTAAAAAAAATAAATCCCGGGACTCGGGATTTTCTATTTGGCATCCCTAGTCGCAACCAGCGTATGAAATATAGTAAGATCGAGTCAAAGTACGACGTAGATACGGTTTTACGTTTACGACAGCTATTATTTGCCTTTGTGTTAAATATTATGCGTTCTAACTTGACAACGTATCTACGTCATTCGCTACTATGTTCATACGGTGCAATTGTCTTCCTACGGTAACTTAGCACTGGCTTTATATTTATGTATGCTTGTACATTATAATGAAGAAGATGGAGAAAAACAGTTCAACACTGTGACTTCCCGGCTCTGCGGAGGTATAGAATAAGGAACATGGTCAGCCTTGGGGATGCGAAAACTGGTTAATTCATAGATTGCAAACATTTAAGTAGAGTTGAATGAACTCTGTTTTGATAGCTGCGTTACTGATTGCCTTTGAATTTTGCTAGAATTAAATTTTAATTTTTAGTAAAATCTTTTGTTTCTAAAAATCTATATTTGTGAACGATCAGGATGGATCTTATTCGTATACCAAATTGTAATAACTTTTGAGGGCTGCTCATTTCAAAAGTACTGTTTAAGAAATAAATGATTTTTAACAGTTAGAATATTGCAGGAGTGGGCTCTTTATCGGATCTATAAAATATTTAGCCGGAACGATCTTCACGAAATTTTGTACAGTGAAGAATTTTACTACAATAGGAATATTTCGATGGTTTTCTTCCGCAGCCTCGTAACTCAAAAACAACTACTTTTCAGGAGAGACAAAATACTTTTTTTTCCGAATATTTGAAACTTGTTGCTATATACTCTTTTATAACACAGTGTAACACGATCATTTCTAGGAATGATTCTTAACACCGTTTAGGTAGCCGCAAAAGTGAAAAATTTCCGGAAAATTATTTAATTTCATTTGTTTTTTTAAACGGTGTTAAGAATCATTCCTAGGAAGTTTATATGTTCTAAAAAGTTGTTAACTGAGATCTTAGGTACATTTTTGTAGTTGATTGTTTCCTTGAATTTTGAACGGTTTGCTACCTATGGACCTGAACAGGGGAAAAAAGGTAAAAAAATCGAATTTTCGGGCAATTTTTTACTTTTGCGGCTACCTTAACGGTACTAAGGAAGTTAATATGTTCTAAAAAGTTGTTTGCTGAGATTTTAGGTACATTTTTGTATGGCAAGAGCTACAACTTTGTCTCAGAGGGTAAATCAACATTCCGAAAGGTTTGCAAGATATGAGCCTGAGAAAATTATCACTTTTTTGCAAAAATGACACCGAGGCCTTAAATCTTTGGGGGCCCATAAGAAAAAGTGCATGACTTTGGGCAAAACTGGGAGACACGGGCCTTTTTTTTTTTTGGTCCTTTATGGTTATTTATTGTCCGTATATAGTTATTTTTCCATGACTTAAAAAATTACACACAGTGTAATCCAAGAATTAGGAAAAATTCCGATATTCCGCCAAACAAAAAAATTGTCAAATTGTAAGGCGGTATTTACTGAATACTTTTCCGAATAAAACAAAAAATCGGAAAAAATCGAGTTACGTGGGTGCGAAAGAAAACCATTGATTTGTTACGGTTTTATGCTTATATGGGGCATAAATTAAGCACCGATCTTCACAAAATTTGAGAATGTTATTTCTAGTCATTATTACAATACATTATTCGTTGCGTTTTTATCTGTAGTAAACTGTATGGTTAATTATGGACAAGTGTTCCCGAATTTTGGTTTTTAGCCAATTTACCGATTTCAAATAAATTTTTGAGTTTGTTTACAATTTTGCAATTTTTCGCGATGGCTAAAATGTTTGCGATAGAAGCGATGTTTTCTGATTCGTTAAAGCTTTAATGATAGCAAATTTGCGCTTATTTTGCCAAAATTTACGAATTTTTGCCATTCTTTATAGTTTTAAGGACTTTTTATTAATTTTATGGCTTGTTTGAGATATTAAAAATATTTGCTCTTTTGCAAACTTTTCCGAATTTTTGGCAATTTTCGCGTAGCTTTGTTGCTCTAAAAGGCAATCATCGCCGTTTTAAAAAAGCCCCCATATATAAATTATCAACTTTTTTACAGGGCACTATCATCGCTCTCGATTTATTCGCTCCGAATGCCAAAAGTCAGTGTGAATGTTTTAGAATTAAACATGTTTTCCTTTTGGAGAGCAAAACATTTTTAACAAACGAACACAAAATCTAATTTTTTAAATAAAATATCACATTTTTTGTAGAAAAGAAAACACCATTTGATTCATAACTCATATCCTACTGAACCGATTCATGCTGACTTTCATACCCTTTCTGCTTACAATAACTAGAAACAACTTGTCGTTTTTTCTTTTCTTTGGCGTTTTTCGAAAGTGAGCGTATTTTCAACAGACGGACATATCTTAATCGGCTAAGAATTACTTAAGAACCCGAAAATTGGACTTTATGCAATCTTCGATGAATATTAAAAAAGTTTCACATGGAATGACAATCTTAGTATACCCTGATTCACCACTAGTCGTGGAGGATATAAAAAGTACTACTAAAAAGTACTATTATACTAGAGTACTATTTTTTAGAAAATAAAAAATAAAATATTTTTTTAAAAAATAGCACATACTCTGTTAAAAAAGCAATATCCTTTTTGTTCAAGTACTAAGTTTTGTTATTTGTATTTAACATTAAGAAAGCCACGTTTTAAAAAACTCCTTTTTTTAAAAACTGTTTTGACTTAAGGTTTAAAAGTGCTATTGCTAAACAAAAAAAGTTATGTGTTTTTTAAAAAGAACTCTTATTTTAAAGTACCATTTTTTGAAAAAGTACAACTTCTTTTAAAAGTACTATTTTTCGAAGAAGTACTGAAATTTTTTAAAAAGTACTTCGTTTAAAAAACACCCTTGTTTAATTATAAACTCTATTTGAAAAAAGTTTTACTCCTAAAAAAGTTCTTTCATTTGATAAAGTACTTACTTTTGATAAGTAAATCTATTTGAAAAGTTCTTTTTGAAAAGTACTTAGTTTTTAAAATTACTAATTTTTAATAAAAAAATACTAAAAAATATGATTTTTGTAGAAATAAACCTAAAACCTAAAAAAAGTGTTGTATCCCTTTTGTGAAATTTATCGCACATTCCCTGCAACATCGTCATAGCTCAAAAATATAAGTTTTGCATGAAACGACATTTAATTTACACACAGCATAATGAAAAAATAAAATCTAATTTTTTGGAGTTGACAATATCTTCACAAGAAATAAAGGGTGTCCAAAAATTGGAATACATTTTAAATTTCAATAAAAAAGATTTTTTTGAAATATTAAAAAAAACAGAATCTGGGAATTTATTTCTCATGGTGAGTTACATTTATTATATAAATTTTTCATATTATTCGAATGTGTATTCTATGTCAAATACATTCCTCAAAAGCTTTTATACTTTAATAGTCTCATTCCTTCATTATTTCACAGGAATATTTTCTATGCACTATCAGAATTTTTTGTTTTGTATATTTCTGTTACGAAGCTTACCTTAGCTATCCTTCGGTTAGCAATGAAGTAAATTGTAAAGAAAATTTATACAACTATTAGATACCAGCAGAATGTAATGCATTTTCTGGCCCGCTACGGCCTTCGTCAGCATTCTTTACAATTTACTTCATTGCTAACCGAAGGATAGCTAAGGTAAGCTTCGTAACAGAAATATACAAAACAAAAAATTCTGATAGTGCATAGAAAATATTCCTGTGAAATAATGAAGGAATGAGACTATTAAAGTATAAAAGCTTTTGAGGAATGTATTTGACATAGAATACACATTCGAATAATATGAAAAATTTATATAATAAATGTAACTCACCATGAGAAATAAATTCCCAGATTCTATTTGATAAAATAATTAAGTTAAATACATAAAATTTACAATAGGCACTATCCAGTTATAAGATACAAAGAATGCTGACGAAGGCCGTAGCGGGCCAGAAAATGCATTACATTCTGCTGGTATCTAATAGTTGTATAAATTTTCTTTACAATTTACTTCATTGCTAACCGAAGGATAGCTAAGGTAAGCTTCGTAACAGAAATATACAAAACAAAAAATTCTGATAGTGCATAGAAAATATTCCTGTGAAATAATGAAGGAATGAGACTATTAAAGTATAAAAGCTTTTGAGGAATGTATTTGACATAGAATACACATTCGAATAATATGAAAAATTTATATAATAAATGTAACTCACCATGAGAAATAAATTCCCAGATTCTATTTGATAAAATAATTAAGTTAAATACATAAAATTTACAATAGGCACTATCCAGTTATAAGATACAAAGAATGCTGACGAAGGCCGTAGCGGGCCAGAAAATGCATTACATTCTGCTGGTATCTAATAGTTGTATAAATTTTCTTTACAATTTACTTCATTGCTAACCGAAGGATAGCTAAGGTAAGCTTCGTAACAGAAATATACAAAACAAAAAATTCTGATAGTGCATAGAAAATATTCCTGTGAAATAATGAAGGAATGAGACTATTAAAGTATAAAAGCTTTTGAGGAATGTATTTGACATAGAATACACATTCGAATAATATGAAAAATTTATATAATAAATGTAACTCACCATGAGAAATAAATTCCCAGATTCTATTTGATAAAATAATTAAGTTAAATACATAAAATTTACAATAGGCACTATCCAGTTATAAGATACAAAGAATGCTGACGAAGGCCGTAGCGGGCCAGAAAATGCATTACATTCTGCTGGTATCTAATAGTTGTATAAATTTTCTTTACAATTTACTTCATTGCTAACCGAAGGATAGCTAAGGTAAGCTTCGTAACAGAAATATACAAAACAAAAAATTCTGATAGTGCATAGAAAATATTCCTGTGAAATAATGAAGGAATGAGACTATTAAAGTATAAAAGCTTTTGAGGAATGTATTTGACATAGAATACACATTCGAATAATATGAAAAATTTATATTAAAAAAAACTTTTATTTCAGCTTATTACAAATAGGTTCTGGTTAAAAATGAAAAATTATATCGGTCAAGTGACCCTTTCTACTGGCTCGGCAGGCTCTTAATCGTTTACCAAAATTCTCAATCACGTTTTTCAATAAACTGGTGTCAATGGTTGATATCTGCTCGATAATAATGTTTTTGAGATCTTGAACTGTTGCGGGATTATTGCTGTACACTTTCGATTTCAAAAAAGGACACAAAAAATAGTCTTACGGTCCAACTTAATCATATGCTTAAATGGCTTAAGCAACTCAGCGAATAAATGTAAATCATATGTGTTAAATCATACTGAACTTAAGGAAACATTTTGTTATGTTTTATGAATCTGTCATTGGCTTGAGCAAAGTGCGAAACTTTCTTAACTTTTGAAAGAAGCTTAAGCAATCACAATTCACAAATTCTCTACGTCTGAATCATCACTTTTCCGCCACAAAAAGTTTCGGGTCATCTCCCTGTAGCGATTTCAATTGATACATCAAATTTGGACAACTTTTATTTAGAATATCTTTAAAATATGGGATTTTGACTTATGACGTTGTTGCAGCAAATGTGCGATATTTACTTATGTGCTGTTTTCACAACACAATTTATTGAACGTGTAGTAAAATTTATTTAAAAACAAGTTACAGGGCTATATTCGGCTGTGCCGAATCTTTGATACCCTGCACCGACAGTTCGAATATTTCAGAAGTGATATCTATATAAAAACTATTTATTATTAGTTTATCTTTATAAAAACAAACATCAGCATTTAAATTCGTTGCGTTTTAGACCTGTATTAAATTATTGACCGACAATTAGTGAGTAAAATACATGATTCGTAACAGTTTAAGCCGAACTTAAATGATTTTCAGGAGGGGGATTTATATTGGAGCCATGGTAAGTTATAAATCAATCATCCCAAAATTCTGAAGAGTGATTTCTGGTATTAAAAAAAATAAATTTCAATAAATTTCAAAACAGCGGTGAAATTAGTTTTAGCGTTTCAGAAGGCTGCTAAATATGGGATCTAAGGTAAATTATGGACAGTATTTCACAAAATTGTATGACATATTTTCTGGCCATATTAAGCTTAGTTGGAACAAATTTTACCGCAGTATTTATATCTGCTACGGTTTTAGGAGTATTTATTTAATCTACCAGAGCGGGCTTTATATGGGGCCTGTAGTAAATTATAGACCGATCATCACAAAATTTCACAGTATCATTTCTAGTCCTATAAAACTGTGACGTATCAAATTCTATTATGATAGCATTATCTACTACGGTTTAAGGCTTACTTAACTGTTTTCCAGGAAGAGGGTTTATATGGGGTCCAGGGCAAATTATGGACCGATCTTCACGAAATTTTACAGTGTCACCTAATACGGATTTTTTTAAGGTGGTGGTTCCACATTTTGATTCATAGTTCTGATATTTCTAAACCGATTTTGCTGGATTTCAATCCCAAACTGCTTAGGGTAACTACAAGCAATTTGACACCAAGGCGGACATACGGACAGACAGACAGACATGGCTAAATCGACTTGGAATTACTCAAGGTGCCACAATATATATACTTTATGGGGTCTGAGATGAATAATACAAACGTTTCACACGGAATGACAAACTTAGTATAACTTCTTCACAACTAATTGTGGTGGAGGGTATAAAAACACATTACAAACTGACTTTTCAGTGAAAACAGTACATTATTAAAAAAAGTACTTTCACACAAAATATATCTTACTCTTTGCGCCTAAAATAAAAAATATTTAATTTAGATTTCATCGTAATATATTTTAAGATATTTTGGCCGTTCTAACTTAATATATTGACTAATGTTGCAGAGAATGGCCAGAATTATTTATTTATAAACTTTTTGTAAACATATTTCTCTCTACCGACGTCTTAAGAAAAAATAAATTAATGTTCGGCACATCATTTATTGAATAATTTTTGGCCATTAAGAACTTCTAAAGAATATAATGGATTTAATGGTTTTCGTTTTGTTGCGTTATTTCTTTGCAAACTGTAAAAATTGATGTTTGCAATAAATATAAATTCGTAAAAAAAAAGTTAAGAACTTTCTCTGCCGACATGGTTAGTTGTACAATACTTAAAATATTTATTTGGAATATTACAAAGAAGCACAAAAACTTAATTGCTAGAAATATTGTTTTCAACGCTTCAAGTACTAAAATTTTTAATGTTTCTTCTTTGAAGGAAAACAATTTATGCAAAAGAGAAGAAAAACAAACAAACATTTCCATTAAAAATGTTAATCATTTTAGTTATTTCAAACAATTGGCTCAAAGGAAAATAATATTATTGTTAAGGATTTTTTTTAAATAGCTTTGTTTGCAGTAGTTTCTCTTTTATGAATTTTATTTGAAGGCATTACTCGTACCATCCGACAATATTTAAGTTTTTTTCTTTGATTTTATTAAAAAGTAGTTTACACAAGCTACATATTTTGTAACAAACGCTGATTCAAGGGGGAAAAGGGGGGTAATGCCAACGATGCTCTATACTTTTTGTTTAATGATGACTTATTTATAACGCAGCACCCTGTAAAATCATAGCGGTCCTTAAATTGTTATTTACTTAATTTTAAATTCTGTCATTACATTATTTTTCTTATACTAAGCCTAGCTTGTTAAATAATGTTTAAAATCATTAAAAGCACTCTAGTTTGAACTTTAGCAGTGAACAGACAGAACAAACAGTGTAAAATTAAATTAAAACTTAAGAACAAACAAAATTTAGTAAACTTAAACAAAACAAAAAACTCTTGTAAATAAAACAAAACACAATTATTTAAACCAACAAATACAAAAAACAAAGTGTTTTTATTTGAATTAAAAATAAAGTGAACCGTGTTAATTTGAGGAATCAAAATTAAAGATCGACCCTCAAACATTTGGTCCTTCGAGCCGGATAGTTTTTGTTTTACAAAAAATTTACAAAGAAGTTTTTACAAAAAATTTACATAAAAGTTTTTACAAAAATTTTTGGCAAAAAATTGTGTTTTTGTGACTCTAATATTAAAAAATTGTAACTCTAAAACAACAAAAAAAACATAGTGTATTATTAAGGCAACGACAAATAACACACACATAAAATCAACCCCCAAACATTTGGTCATTTTCTCAACGAAACATAAAGTTTTTTTATTAAAAAATTTATTAAATCAAAATTGTGTTTAAAAGAGCAAATCTATATATATAAAAATGAAAAATGTTTGTATGTTTGTTTGTTTGTTTGTTTGTTTGTTTGTTGGCTTATAGACTCCTAAACTACTGAACCGACTTTCCTGAAATTTTTACAGATACATCACGTGAGCCCTAAAAATAAAATAGGCTACTTATTTTTTCGATAGGGGCAGGGGAATTGGTATCCCCCATAGGATGCCAATATTAATTATCGCATATATTAAGATCCGCTGCACGCATTATGAAGAACTTTTGGTAGTAAGATCTTCTGAGCCCCAAAATTAAAATAAAATAGCAGCGGGGGAAGTGGAATCCCCCATAGGACGCCAATGTTTAATATCGGATATCTTAAAAACTATTAAAGTTAGAATGTTCAAACTTTCTAGAAGTCACTCTTATGGTATACAACACTTTTGAAAATAACAATAAAGCGGGTAGGCGCAGGGGGGGAAATACCTCCCATAGGATGCATATATTAAATATCGCTCAACTGAAGAATTATTAAAGGGAGAGTCTTCAAAAGTGGTTAAAGCTATTATTATAGTAAACTATAAATTTCAATATACAAATGGGCGGGGTAGACGGGGGAGGAGCAGTACCCCTCATATATAGAAATATTAATAAGAGCCACTGCACGCATTTTGTTGAACTTTTGGTAGTAGGATCTTCTGAGCCCCAAAATTATAACAAAATAGCGGCGGGGGTAGTGGTACCCCCCATAGGACGCCAATGTTTAATATCGGATATCTTAAAAACTATTAAAGTTAGAACGTTCAAACTTTGTAGAAGTCACACTTATGGTATACTACACTTTTGAAAATAAAAATAAAGCGGGAAGGCGCAGGGGGAAATACCTTCCATAGGATGCATATATTAAATATCTCTCAACTCAAGAATTATTAAAGGGAGAGTCTTCAAACGTGGTTAAAGCTACTATTATGGCAAACTTTAAATTTCAATATAGCAATGGCCGATGCACTCTTTTTATTAAACTTTTTGTAGTATGATCTTCTGAACCCCAAATATGAAATAAAATAGCAGCGGGGACATGTTACCCCCCATAGGACGCCAATGTTTAATATCACATATCTTAAGAACTGTTATAGTAAGAATGTTCAAACTTAGTAGAAGTCACTCCTATGGTATACTACACTTTTGAAAATAAAAATAAAGCGGGAAGGCGCAGGGGGGAAAACCTTCCATAGGATGCATATATTAAATATCTCTCAACTGAAGAAGTGGTTTAAGCAGTGTAGCGAAGCGCACCGGGTTAAGCTAGTTTACCTATAAAGCAGGGGTGTCAGCGTCATACACAATTGTGTAAATTAATTCACACACATTCTTCACACGCATTCTTACGCTCTTTCATTTAGTCCACGAGAGTACACAATTATTCGTCGATTATCAAGCGACGAGTGCACATGCGGCGGATGCTTACGTATTTTTTAAGAATAATTGTCTCTTTATTCACTAATACTAATATAAAGTAATACAACCACAATTGACATCACTGCTATAAAGTTAAAAGTGAACAAAATCTAACGGGACCCAAATTCCTTGGCGCAGTAGCAGCAATAACAACAGCATTATTAGCAGGCACAACAATAACAGAAGGCTTTATAAACGCAGTGACACAAAAGAAAAAAGACCCAACAACAACAAGTAAGTCAAAGTATACAATACAACAAGAAATACATATTTTTGCTTGTTGTGTTACTCTTTAATTTTTTGCCGCTGCAATTTTTAAAAAAGAAAATAACCGTGACGTCATCATCCAAATAAATAAAAACCGAGTTACCATTACGTCAATTTTTAAAAAAAATTAACCGGGGAAATAAATACAATATTTGACTCAAACTTTTTAAGCCACAATTTGTTTTATCGCTAGCAGGCAATTTTGTTGACTCAATTTTATTATTATTCTGAATCTTCAATTTACAAAAATGTCCCTGAAAAAATTCGTCAATTGCACAAACGATTTAGTCGACTTCGAAAAGATTCAAGCAGAAGCGCGTGCTGAAGATAATGTACACGCGCTGGAAATTATTCGAGTAGAATTAGACTCCATATGGACTCAAGTAAAACGATCATATGAAGAATGTAGGGACTTAGATCAGGATGGTGATAAACCAATTGACAAAAGTAAATTACGGGAGCGATACCAAACCGCCCTAATGGCTTATAAAAATTGTCTTTCTTCCATCAACGCTGAAATCCATGCGCTTTCGGACACAACCATGGAAAAAGTTGAACGCCAGTCAACTATTCCGTTAGAAAAGAATGTTTCATCAATAAGACTTCCTCCCTGTGACAACGACACCTTTTTTGGGGATTATAAATTATGGCCGAGTTTTCGTGACTTGTTCACAGCCATATACATTAGAAATACAAATATTAGCAATGTTGAAAGACTTTTTTATCTGACTCAAAAAACAGGGGGAGACGCCAGAGATGCAATTACGCACGTCCCTTTAACAAACGATGGGTTTATCATGGCTTGGAAAAATTTAGTTGACCGGTACGAAAATAAATGGATGCAGGTTAATGAGCAATATAAAATTATTTTGGATCTGCCTCATGCCCCTATAGACTCGGGAGCCTCAATTAAAAAATTACAAAGAACAATAAACGATTGTAGGCAGACATTAGGCACACTAGGCATTGACACTTCAACATGGGAGTCGTTTTTAATTTATATATGCTCTCAAAAACTTCCCAGGGCTCTTGTTCAAGAATTTGAAAATTCTCGTGAAGATTGCGCAGAAGTACCCAAATGGCAAGTATTCGACAAGTTTTTGACCCACAAATTTAAGACCCTAGAATCAGTAGGCAATATAAAATCATCAAAGGACAAACCCATACCTCCCAAGTCTGAAGTCGCAAAAAATACCCAAAATAAACGAAACATTAATTCATTCCAAACGAATATTGCGAAATCTGAGAGTCACAATCAGAACAAAAATAAACCCGTCAGAAGTTCTAATAATAACGCCATAACGTGCCAAAATTGTAGTGAGTCACACACCCTACGATCATGCCCCACATTTTTAGAAAAAAATGTAAGTGATCGAATTCATATCGTAAGAGTCACAAATTCATGTTACAACTGTCTGTCGATCAATCATAGTTGCAGGGAGTGCCCTAGTAAATACAGTTGTAGGCTGTGTAAACAAAAACACAACACTTTGTTGCACAAGGCAACAGTGACCCAGCCTACAAACTTGCCACAAAATGACGCTGACGTGCAACCAAGTACAAGTGCCGCAGCTCAAGCCCAATACATACAGTCCACTACAAGGTCAGGTATTCCTAACCCTGCTTCCCTGACTCTACGCGAAAATAGCCAATCGACAACAAATCATTCAGAACACGAAACGTTGCTTTTCACTGCCATTGTCGAAATAGAAACTAGAGGTCAAAGATACCAGGCTAGAGCCATCATCGACCCTGGATCACAATCAACCTTTGTATCGGACAAACTAAAAAACCGATTACAATTACCCACAAAAAGAAACGTAGTTCACGTTACTGGTTTGAGTCAAACAGTTTCGGAAACTTCAACTAAAGCATGTTTGCTTAACCTATGCTCACGGGTGGACACATCGTTTAAGTTAGAAGTTTGGGCCCCAGTTCTCAAGACCCTTCCCTCTAATTTACCACCTCAAACGTTGGACATGCTAAAGCTCAGTGAGTCTGCAAAATTGCAACTTGCAGACCCTCACTTTAATCAAAGTAGACCCATCGACTTGCTAATAGGCCTCGACGTAGGCCCATCGATTTATTGCATGGACACACCGATGCGGTCTGTTGGATCCCTTTTGGCACAAAAAACAGTATTTGGCTGGATTGTGGGGGGACCAACACCAAAAACTACTCAACCCAGAACAACAATTTCTTTATTGAATACATCGTCCCTTGACCGAATCCTCACCCGCTTTTGGGAGGTGGAGGAAAACCCAAAACAGATTTTGAGGTCAGACGAGGACACTATTGTGGAACACAATTTTATGCAAACAACTCGTAGAAACGACACGGGAAGGTATATAGTTACCCTGCCCTTCAAAAAAACAGAAGAAATTGGCTCTTCTCGCAACATTGCTATGGCTCAGTACCTAAGAATGGAACGCACGCTCAGCCATAAACCAGAAATAAAGCAATTATATGACAACGTTATATTAGAATATCTTGAGTTAGGACACATGAGAAAAATCGAACCCTCGGATATAAACAAAGCTCCAAATTATTATCTGCCGCATCACGCAATAATAAAACCAGACCGATTGACCACTAAACTAAGAGTGGTTTTTAACGCCTCTAGCCCAACGTCAAATAAGAATAGTCTTAATGACATTTTATATCCAGGACCCATTCTTCAGCAAGATCTTGTTCTTCTGATAGCAAAATGGCGATTTTTCCGCTTTGTATTCAACGCCGACATTAAAAAAATGTATCGTCAAATACTAGTCGACCCAACTCAAACAAAGTTTCAAAGAATCTTATTCAGAAAATCCATAAATGACCCCATAGAAGATTACGAGCTACTCACAGTCACATTTGGAGTTAATTGTGCCCCATATTTAGCCATAAGAACGCTTCTTCAGTTAGCTGAAGATGTACAAATGACTCATCCCTTAGCGTCCAAGATTCTTAAACAAAATATGTATGTGGATGACGTCTTAGCAGGAGGTCATACTATAGAAGAAGTTATCAGAACTAGAAAAGAATTAACTTCTGTCCTTAAATCAGCAGGCTTTGAGCTAATGAAATGGAACTCTAATGAGCCACAAGTCATTCAGGATTTACCTAGTGAGACGCTACTACCACTCGACTGGTTAAATCTGTCCGAAAATGACGGGACCAAGACTCTAGGGATAAAATGGAACATTTCATCAGACTCCTTTACATTCACAGCCCCAGATATAAAAGTTAAAGAAGCGTATACAAAGAGGGAAGTTTTGTCGACAATTGCCAAATTTTTTGACCCATGTGGATGGATAGCTCCAATCATAATAGACGCTAAATTAATCATGCAGCAAATATGGTTAGACAAGACAGACTGGGATGACATTTTAAAACCAATTTCTCAACATAAATGGAAAAAATTCGTAAACAATTTTCCCAATATTAAAACTATAAAAATACCCCGTTGGATTAAATATACACCCTTAAGTCACATCGAAATACATGGATTCAGCGACGCTTCAGAAAAACCTTTGTGGTTAAAATTGCCAAAACAGCAATGGCCATCTCCACGCCCTCCTCAGGATACAAATATAGAAGCCAAGACAATCAAAATTCTAACAGTTACAAACACAGAAGACCCGTTAAGCAGATTTTCCTCTCTACCCCGTGCCTATCGATTCATAGCCTACATTTTACGTTTCGGAAGACCCATACCCAGAAGTCAAATTTCATCCTTAGAACCAACACCAGAAGAAATACAATCTGCAAAAAATCGCATCATAATTTGGACACAAAAAACTTTATTTCCTGACGAATATATAGCATCACTTGAAAAGCGTACAATTTGCCCTCGAAGTAAACTCGATCGCAATTGGACTATAAGAGCCAATGGGCGTTTAGCGCAGTCCCCAGCATTAACGTACAATGAACGCTTTCCAATTCTTTCGCCAAAATTAGCCAGCTTGATTACAGAATTTGTGCATAAAATAACTTGGCATGGTGGAAACCAGCTCATGACCCGAATAGTAAGAGTAGAATTTTGGATTTTTCAAATTAAACCCTTAGTTAAAACCATTATTAATAATTGCAAAACGTGTGTACTTTACAAAAAGCATACTCAAAGTCAGATAATTGCCTGCCTGCCGCCTGAGCGCACAACAATAATAAATACTCTTCAGAATCAACTCATTCAACAATATAGTCATCAAAACATTAACTGGAAATTCATTCCTCCCGATGCTCCACACATGGGTGGACTTTGGAAAGCAGGCATAAAGTCATTAAAAACGTATCTGACAAAAGTATTACCGAAAAAGAAATTCACGTTTGAAGAGTTATCAAAAAATTTAGCCCATATTAAACCTTGCCTGAATTCTAGACACCTAAGTCCCGCTAGCGATGACCCTCAAGATTTGACCCTATTAGCCCCTGGACATTTCCTTATTGGAGCTCCATTATTGACCCCAGCCGAACCTGATGTAAGCATCGAAAACTTGACTCTCATCAACTGTTGGAAACGCCTAGAGGTCATCTACCACTCATTTTGCCCAAGATGGAAATCCGAGTATCTTGCCGAACTTTATCGCAGAAATAAATGGAAGTCTCAAAGCATCAACTTTAATCTCAACGACTTGGTGGTCATCAAAAACAACAATTTGCCGCCCAAGAAATGGCAAATGGGCCGAATAACAAAGACTCATATTGGTACTGATCAACACTGTAGAGTTGCCGATATCCAGACAAAAAATGGGATCGTAACCAGACCCATTACAAAAATTGTGGTTTTGTTTTAAAATATAATTTACAGTTTTTACAATTTTCCACACTAAATTTACATTAAATTCCTACTTACAGGTATGGCATCCCACAAAACAGTTCTAATTTTCTTATCAATAGATTTGATTGCCGTCAACATATACAACACCATACGACCCGCAAACTTGAATCTAACTGAGATCCTAGATGCCATATCTGCTAAAATCATCACAACACCTTGCTTCATTGTAATCTGTTTTTGGACCTATGATCAACTGCACCAAGTCATGGGGGCCGGAATGTTTAATGATGACTCATTTATAACGCAGCACCCTGTAAAATCATAGCGGTCCTTAAATTGTTATTTACTTAATTTTAAATTCTGTCATTACATTATTTTTCTTATACTAAGCCTAGCTTGTTAAATAATGTTTAAAATCATTAAAAGCACTCTAGTTTGAACTTTAGCAGTGAACAGACAGAACAAACAGTGTAAAATTAAATTAAAACTTAAGAACAAACAAAATTTAGTAAACTTAAACAAAACAAAAAACTCTTGTAAATAAAACAAAACACAATTATTTAAACCAACAAATACAAAAAAACAAAGTGTTTTTATTTGAATTAAAAATAAAGTGAACCGTGTTAATTTGAGGAATCAAAATTAAAGATCGACCCTCAAACACTTTTTTTAACGTCTTCGTTAATCACATCACGGATTTTGAGTTTTAAGGCTGCAATCGATTCGATTGGATCCGTATATACTCTGGTCTTAACATAGTCCCACATAAAATAATCCGTGGTGTTAAATCACACGATCTGGCTGGCCACTTTACAGCGATGCTCGTGAAATTATGCGAAAGGGAAATTTGGTTTGCAATAAATTGATTTTTTTATTGGCTGTGTGTTATGTAACTTTTGCCGAACCACCATTTTTATAGTGGATTTTTGGATTTTAATGCGATTTTCGAGCGAAATTGAATTCATTGTAACAACTGCCAATGCATCTACTACGAATACGTCAAAAAAACTAAATGTCAAAATGGCTAAATCGACTTAAAACTACTCAAAGACTCGGAATGTATATAATTTAAGGGGTGTTAGATGAACGAGTGTTCGCCTAATGGTCAAAATTCGACCATAAATTTTAAGGTTCATATGAAGATACTACATCTAAATATATATATGAATTTACATGTTTTGAGCACTCATTTTTTCCATCATAGTGGACCGATTTGGCAAGGGACCAACCTCTGGTTCATATTCTATCTTCTACTATAAAAAATATCAGAAAATATCAATTGAAAAACAAAAAATTATCATAAATTCTCCTTTGTAAATTGTATTCCCCTCAGGACATTGCATTTTATTTTTTTTTTCTATGTGTAATATAAATGAAAATTGATCAAATCAACAGATGTTGAACGAAAAAGTACCAAAAAGCTCCCCTTACGTGTTCTTATTCATTTATAATCTTATAGGTTTTAATTCACTCAGGACCCTGCACCTGTAATATTATGTTTCTAAGTTAAATAAATCACCACATGCAGCACGGAAAAGTTAAATAAAGAAATTTAATTTCCCGTATTTATATAGCCGATATATTCGAAAACCGGTTTCTTAAAAATATCTAATAATCGAGCACCCTATTTTTTTATTATTTGATAATTGAAAAAAACAAATTTTGTATTTTGTACATATGTGTTAGTAGCTAATTTGAACGCTTATTACTCCAAAAATATTGAACAGATTTCAATAAAATATATATTGTGCACTTCTCTAAGTAAATATCTTTCAAATGGTGTGTGTTTTTTTCAAATCGGTTGACATACAGAGGAGGAAAGTGTTCTTAACTGTTTTGCCTTAGCCGATTTATATATAGATATTGAAAAAGTTTCACACGGAATGACCAGCCTGTCAGTCGATTACGGATGACGACTGAACTGAAGTTGAGTTGTCCAATTTTGCTTCTGACAACTCAACTCAACTTCAATTGTTTTGCCATCCGTACTCGACCCAATTGCATATCGTCTTCACAACTAGTTGTGGAGTGTATAAAAATATGCAACGATATGAACCTGAAGTCGTGAAAATTTCAAGTAGTGTTAAAAATCGGAAAACTATTATATAAACTTTACAAAATGTTGAAAGCCCAAATAAAAAATATTATACTTCATATTATTTTTTTCAATTCTTTCATGGAACAGAAGATTTGGACGAAGAGTGTAGAGACGCTTGCGGGGTAAGCAGTGTCGCACGAAATCTTAAATCAATAGTTTTGAAATTTAATAGTTAATTTTGAATTTCAGACTTAAACGTCAAATTGTAGCTTATGGCTTGCAACAAAAACGTAACGTCTGAACGTAATCAAAATTTCGAAAAACACCAAAAGAAAATACGAATATTATTGCAGAGACATGCCGCATAGTGTGAAACTGGCAAAATACGTAGCGGATGAGCACGGTATGTATATATACTAGGTTTTAGTTCAGTCCAAAGGTTTACAAATTGGTTCGGAGGATATTTTGGGATCCATGAAAATTTTTCAGAAAACTACTAATATGAATCTCTATTATTTTTTTAAACTCTTTTATTTGCATTATTAGATATAAAAAAAGAACTTTTTTATTGTTAGATCGTTAAAAAGTAATTTAATAACAAAAAAACATTGGCTTAAATTAGTGGTTGCGTTTATTTTCACAAATATTTTATTATAAGTTTTGTTACTAAATAATAAGCAAAAATAAATTTTATTATTTCTCGAGGCGACCGACCGTTAAGCCAATTTCGTTGGGAATCTCTGGCTTAGAATATATACCTAAAGTTACTTTTAACACCTCTTTACAATTGCTTTTCCTGAATTTAAACCTTGAATTTGCCGTTATACAAAGAGGGGAGTGAGTTAAAATATTAGCAGATTTTATTTTAATAACATTTACAAAACTAAGCCACCAACATTATTAAATCTCTTGTTAACTTAAAGAAAAGAAAAACGCCTTAAAATCATTAATTAAATTTTTGTCTACTAATCTGGCCTTCTGCTTCATTATCCTCGAAAAATAAATACATTTCTTTGTTAACAAGTTGTTTTTGTTTCAGGTCGTGATTGGTAGACCTTTTTGTCAAGAAATACTCGGAATTTATTATAGACTTTTTTCCGTTTAAATAAACTACGTGATGTGAATTTGATGTGTGTCATGTCGCTTTGTTGGTTTGCTTTTGAGTTTTGAATAAAAATGCTTGTCTGCTTGAGAGTTGTATTCTCCTTTTTCCCTTTTTTTTATTCCAAATTAAAGAAACAATAACAGTAATCTGAGGGATAATGCAATAAAGCTCAAAATAACACATTTATCAGTGTCCATTTGTATAGAGAGTCAAATAATTTCAAACTATAAAGTAATTTCTCTGTTTTTTTTTGCTGCTTTTAAGCCAGCGTTTTATTAAATGTCTGCGTATAGAAGATGACCTTAGATTTGTTCAAGAAAGTTTAAAACTTTTTATAGTTAAAATTCGTGCTAGAAAGATTTTAAATTTCTTGCAAGATTGTGGTTAAAATAAAAATTATTTGCCTTGACCTTATGAATCAAAATTTGTATATAATCGATGAAATTT
Organism: Pollenia griseotomentosa; assembly: GCA_963931875.1. Taxonomy (NCBI): domain Eukaryota; kingdom Metazoa; phylum Arthropoda; class Insecta; order Diptera; family Polleniidae; genus Pollenia; species Pollenia griseotomentosa. Next base: position 167,022,475 of record OZ007562.1, on the reverse strand, counting down.
TTTCGCTTAGTTTGTTTGTTAAGAGTAACCAACTGCTTAACCCTGCACGGTTACTCTTCGTCGAATCGACGAAGCTCATTTACATTTTATCATATAATTTCTTTACATGTATTCAAATAACGCTCTTTTTTTCAACAACGTTAGCTGATGCCGTAAGCTGGTTCCTCATTTTTTTATAGTTAAAATTCAAAGGGGTGTACTCGTCGCAACGACGAAGAGTAACCTTAGTGTAAGTTTTTATGTCTATTTTTTTGGAATTTTAAATATTCCTTTGTCAACAGCTACGTCATATGTACTCACGATATGTTCCATAAATATCGAAATCCCAAAAACCGACCAGTATCTGAAAAATCTTCATTAATCTCTCGTGGCTCCCTATTAAAGAGGCAGATTCGAGACACATCTCTTCCGATTCGACGAAGAGTAACCTTAATGTACTAAAATGAAAAGTAACCTTTCAGGGTTAAAGTCAAGGCGAATTCATGTAAACGGTAGTGGCAATTGCTACAACAAGTACAAAGCCAAGGCGAATTCATAACAGTTAGTCTTATAAGCCCAGGTGAAAACTTTCTTTTAGGTTTATCATTGTTGGATGTCAAGATTTGCTTATTATTTTTGTTTACAATTAAGTTGAAAACTTTCAGCAGACATGAAAAAAATTTCAACATAAAATAAATAAATTTAAAAAAATAAGTGGAAAAAATTTCAATAGAAAATAAATTAAAAAATTAAAAAAACTGAAAAAACCTAAAATGCGATAATGGTCTCCAATGATCTTTGAATTAATTCTGCGTACAGTACCAAAGCTTTTTGGGTAAATGGTTGTTTGTTACACACATCTATCCTCGGCGGTAAAGGATCTAAAAACTTTTTACCAATTTTCGTCCTTTTTTAAGGGATAAGATGCTCTTTAAACTGTCAATTCCCACACCTTATGCTTGGAGCCATGCTTAGCACACTGATGACCCATACGAGTCGTAGCTTTCTTAAGTAAACGCTCTGGGGATTGACCTTTAGCATCCGGTTTTCACTCGGCTATGACTTTAATGGTAATGCATAACACTTCTAAATCCAAATATGTAGTAGAGGTTCAATTGAGATTAACGATTCTAGGCATTCATGGCATCTTCAACATGTTTTGTGTCTACAGACGTTTTCCCAAATTTCCCAGTAAGTGTAATTGCATTTCAATGACTGCTTAAACGATATGGGCTCTGCTTATCACCCAATATAATGAGGGCCTTGGCTAAGCTATTCCAAGACTCAAATCCTTGCTGCAAACTTTTTTACAAAATTTTGCGAATTTGCGGCATGTATTTTATTAATTAATAATTATTGTTATTAATTAATTAATTCGCCTTGGTTTAGCTTAATATTTTATGTGTTCGCCTAACGTCATTTGTTTTTAACATTGTACAATGATTTTACAAAAACAAATTGCTTGTGGTTTTTGTAGAGTTGTACTTGTTGTAGTGCCGAGATTGCCTGTAATAAATTCACCTTGTACAAAACTAAAAACAAAACATTGTATTTTATTTGTTGCTTTCGTTGGTCGATATGTCATTGCCAAGCAACTTTTGACATTTCTAGCTCTAAGTTGGAAAAAAAGTTGCTTAGCAGTGTTTTAAACGCCACCAGATAAGTAAATTCGGCTTGCTTAAGCGTTATCGTTGCCTCGAAAAAACTTTTGAATTATAAAAAGAAAAAATATTTCATCCCAGGACGCGTTTAAACCATTTTTTTTTTTGCTCCATCAACCTTAATGTTTAATTAAATAAGTTCGATGTATGTACATATTTTTAGCTTGAGGCTATTATCGTATTTTCTTTCTTAAGTAAAAGCATACAGTTCCTGGCAAAAATGTTGTAAAAATAAAATGAAAATTAAGAAAACTAAGTCGGGTAAGACTTCCCGTGTGATACCCTATACAAAACAAAATTAGACTGACTTACGGAGAGTAGACCTCTATTTAGAGAAAAATACCCTTTTTACGAAAGGGTATATTTTTTCTTATAAAAAGATCGTTTTTTTTTAACAAGAAGTACATTTTTTTAAAGGTCTTTTTTATTTTTCCAATAGTACCTTCCTTTAAATGGTTCTTGTTTTATTATTTTTGCAAAAAGGACCTTTTAACAAATAAGTACTTTTGAGAAAAACAGTATGAATAATACAACAAATTAGTACCTATCTAAAATAATAACTTTTTACAAAAAAATATGTTTTTTACAAAACAAAAAAAATGTTTTTGCGAAAAGTACAATCGACTTTCTCTTACGCAATGAATTGTAAGGAGTTCATAAGTCACATAACCTCATAAGTGGAGATTACGCATCATTTACCAAGCAATAACAAAATATAAATTTTCCAAAAAAAAAACAAAATAAAAACATAAATAAATAATAGTAAATTATTGTTGCTCATTTTTAATAGAATATTTAAAAAAAAAAGCCATATGTCACACAGAACTTTAAGTTGATAAACTTTTGACTTGTCACTTACCAGCAGGGATTTGTAGAGCGGCAAAGTCTGCGGTCCAAGTATAAAAATAATATAATCCATCCGCGAACAGTTAAATTTTGTATTTTCTGGGTGACAGTCATTCAACTCATCATAGTAATTGCCATCATCAGTTATTTTTGGATCAGCATTTAACAAAAAGGTGGGGGCTGAAGAGGAGGATAACGATGTGGTGTTTGTGGCGGCATTTGTGTTTGTCTCATTATTGAAGGTTGCAGAATTTGTAAAATTTGTATTGCTACTGCCAAGTTTTGAAGTGGTATAATTTAAAATAGCATCGGAGGGTGTGTACAGTGGGGGAAAGGAGGCGGTGGTTTCACTGCTGATACTGGTTAAATTTGCGGCTGTAGTAGCTATTGTCGTTGTCAGCCATTGTGTGGCAAAATCAGCAACAATCGCCGTTGTATTTACTACAAAATCCGTAAGCAGCACCATTGAGGAATTTTGGTCATTTGGTGTTGCGAATGACGACGTTATGGGGGAGGACAAAAGAATATCGTAATTATTTGTGTTATTACTTTGATTAGCATTTTCTATTATATTCGTTATGGCGGCTGTTGTATTTAAATTATTAACACCAAACATTTCAATCATTTTTTACTTTGTTGCTTTGCCTTTTTTTTGTTGGTTTCTGCTTCAACTTTGCGTTTTTGTTTTACGCTTCCTTAACTCAATTATCTTAATTTTTTTTCAATTTAGCATATTTGCTTTAATACTTTGTCTTTTATTACTGGTTAAATTTGTTCTGTAAAGATATTTAGATAAAAATGTTACAGTTTTAGTTATAGTATATTTAATTAAAAAAATTTTATTCAATCAAAAATATTTGTATATTCAAAGTTGTTAAGTAACATTATGTATACAATTTTTTATTGTTATGGAATTTAATACCAGCTGATAAAATATATTTTTAATGCAAATTTTTTACTTTTAATTAAAATAAAACAAGTTTGTGTCACATTCAATAGAATGATTTAGTTTAATGATAGAGTTTATTCCCGGGATTTCTCATTCCGGGATATTCAATTGTTATTAATTCCCGCTTTCCCGGGAACTAATTGCGCGATTCCCGGAAAATTTTGAACCACAATTTTTTAAACTTTAGTAAATCTATGTGCGACTCGTTTCTTGAGTTGTTATTTCCAAAAAAATTTCACCACAATATCAATATTCGCTTAAGGCTTATTTCCGAGAGTGGTTTTCATTTGTGGCCTCGGGTTTATTATGGACCGATCTTTACGAAACCTGTTGACATACAAAATTAAATTTAATGGCAATCGGTGCATTCCGCCATCAGTTTTGGTTAGCGCTGAATTCGAATCTGGCACCGAAATTGGGCTATGACATCTTGTTAATTTTTTTTGGCATGCTGGCAATACTGTAAAACAGTCAATACTGACAGTACAATTTTACAATTATTTATTTGACAGAGGCCCATATTTAATCTAATACTACATTTACATTAGGTCGAAATCTTGTAGATTTGATTTAAAATCTTCTTCGAAATCTAGTGCGTTTACATTGTACTTTTTTGACATTAGCGAGATTTTATTGTTATAACAAAACAACTGACTAAAAGTTTTTTCGTTACACATACAAACACAAAAAGAAATATACATTAAACAATTTGCATTACCTTTTATTAATATCAATATTATTCTTCTTTTTTATTTTTTTAAACAATTTTAATAAGACTTTTTAATTTTTTTTTTATTAACAATTTTTGTTTAGTTTTTTTTTAAATGCCATTTTTTCTGGTGCAGGGAAGTATTTTTTAGTGCTATATTGAAAAAACCATAGTTGCATCATTAAGTACTACTAGATTTTGAGTAGATTTCGTCGAAATCTAGTCACGAAGTAGATTTTGTTTTGTATGGAAAATCTAGTCAAAAACAACTAGATTTTTCTCGAAATCTCATAAGTACTGGATTTTGCGTAGGTGTAAATGTACACTCACAATATTATTACAGTAACGGACTGTAGTTTATTTAAGAAATATTCCGTTCAATCATTTTTAAATTAATAAACATTTAAAATTCCAAGCAAATTTATTTTTAACTGATTCTAACAGTTATTCAAAAAACTAAGTGCATATTAATACGGATTTTCAGTTGCAGTTAATATTGTCCGTTGATTGAGTTAAATTCTTCTTTATGTTAAAGTAAATAAAAATGTAATTTAAAGCAACGAAAAGTTCGTTAATTTTTACTGTCAAAAATTCAACCGCGAATTCCGTAAAAACAAATAAATATGCAGTTATTTTATAAAATTTTACTGTCAAAAATTCAACACCATATTCAGTAAAAACAATTAAATATTCAGTTATTTTATATAATTTTACTACCAAAAATTAATTTTTACTTATCTATAAAAAATGAATTGCTTGTTTTGTGTAAGCAATTCCCATTTTCTATTTGTTAAAATAATTTTGTTAAATACATCAAATTTTAAAAGTAAAATAATTGCGAAGCCATATCGGTCATGCTACTGGTGTCTTATAATTGAGAGTTCTTCTGTAAACAACGTGGTCAGTACAACAAAAGTAAAACAAACGTGTGTAACTGGGTAAGTAAAAAAAAAATATTCTCCCTCTCTCGCTTATAAGAAAAACAAGCGGACAGGTGTCTCTCTGGTATTTTTTATAAATTCGGCTCTTTTGTGGAGTAAACGAAAATTTAATAAAATAACTGAATATTTAATTGTTTTTACTGAATATGGTGTTGAATTTTTGACAGTAAAATTTTACAAAATAACTGAATATTTATTTGATTTTACGGAATATGGTGTTGAATTTTTGACAGTAAAAATTAAATGAACTTTTTGTTAAAAATAAATGAAAAATAGGTAGACCGGTTTTTAATTGAACTTTCATTTATTTTATATTACAATTTCAGTTAATTTTACGTACAGAATATTGTGAGTGTAGTATAAATCTTTATAATAGTAGCGTATAAGCCTTTTAGGGAGATCGTGTGTTACTGATTCAAGATATTTTTGCTTTGTGTGTGGTAAATATTTGATTGGAAAAAAGGATATGCAATATCAGAATCATTAAAATATGCATATTTACATTATTTTGGCTTTGCAGTCAGAAAATTGGACAAACCGTGGACACCGACAATGTTTTTCATATTCTACATTCGCATTTAGATTTTTTCCAAAAAAAAAAAAAAAAAAAAAAAAAAAAACTAGGTGCAGTGAGCGCGAACAAGGGGAGCGTGCTTACCAAGATTTAATGAAAATTGAAAGAATTTATCAAGGATTTTGAGACAAAAGCATGCTGGGAGAATATTGCTGAGCTCTAATACGTGAAACCGAACCAACAAAATACAAACGACGTTCAAGTAACGCCATTCACTTCTGAAAATTCATTAATTTTTAAATAAACTACACTGAAAGAAAAATGCTTCATCATTTTCATAAAAAAATTTTCATTGGTTAAATGAAAATTTTCATTGTCCAAATGGAATTTCGTAGTTATAATGAAGTCTTTTCGTTAAACTCGCTTCATTGGATTTCGTAATTACGTTAAAAATTTTCATTGGATAAATGAAAACTAAAGTTTGCCCAAGTTAAACAAAAAATTTTAATTGGGAACATAAAAAAACAATATACAAACATAACTATATTCATAAATTAATACAAAATTATAGTTTCCTTAAAAAATGTTTAATTGTTAATTAAAAAATGTTAGATTTAATTATTTCATACATCTAATGTTATATGCCATTAAATTTATGAAATCAAAAATTTTTTTATAAAAAGCAACATATTTCAATAATTGCCTTCATAAATTTAAATTTTCATTATGACAATAAAAATGTCATTATAGTAATGAAACAAATTTCATCTCTTATATAAGCTCTTAATTGAGTAAAAAACGTAGTTTTTTTTATCCAAAAACTACACTGCCCCGGTAGGCTAGCTGGTAGTGAGCTAGTCTATCAACACCGAGGTTGCGCGATCGATTTCTGCCAGAGACAGAAAAAAATAATATAAAATAAAAAAAATTAAATAAAAAAACAAAAATAAATAAAAAAAAAGTTATTCATCCAATGAATAATATTCATAGATCTAATGTAATGTTTCATTAAATACATTTGAATGAAACAGGTTTCATTGATCCAACGAAGCGCTGCATAGGTTCCTTTTTAATGCAATTTTTCATGGGATTAATGTCAAAATTCATTGGTATTGCGACGAAAATTCTTTCAGTGTAGTGATTTTTTTATGTAAAATACGAATTAAAACATTTTTTTGTTCGAAAGCCTGACGTGATATAGAAAAACCAATTACAGATTCGAATTCAACCCACCAAATTACCCTAGGAAAGATATTTGGTTGCTCCAGACCAAAACCTTGTTGGCTAGTGTAATTTTTGGGAGCTTGTTGCACATTTGTTTGCATAACTCTCCTTCTACCGAACCGATTCTGCTGGATTTCAAACCCAAACTGCTCAGGAAAACTCATCACAATTTGACACCCAAATTTTTTGTTGAATTGTGCTCCTAATAGAGGGACATCACTAAGTCGATTAGATTAGGTGAATAAAACTGTAAATAAATATGTTACTGAAGACGGTAAATTACATTTATTCTTAATGCTGAATTTGTTAAACGGTGAAATTATATTCCCCTTAGATGTCAATACTTTCGGTCAAATTATACAAATTTTCATCGCATCCGCAGAATGAGCTCTAAACTTAACAATTTTTAAACGTATGATTATTGATCGAAAATAACCCCTTAATTGTCTAAAAGTAACTTTTATCTAAAAATCTATACACATTGGCGAAGTAAATAAATTAATAAAAAAATTTGGATGGAAATCCCGGGATTCCGGAAAGATGATTTTTATTTCCGGGAATCAAAAAAAAAAAAAAAAATGCGGGGAAAACCCTTTCTCTTTATACATAAAGCATCATCCGATTATCATTGATATAGGATTTAAAATGCCAATAGTCAAAATTGTACGAAGGCTTAGATTGAATTTCCAAAGGCTGACTGGAAAAAATTCTCTAAACTTTTGGATGAGTTTATTCATTTTATTCCTCCTGCATCGTCAAATTATGACCGTTTGGCTGGCTTTATCATCGCATCAGCAAAGAAATCTATTCCTCGAGGATTTCGAAAGGAATACATTCCTTGTTGGAATGAAGACAGTGATAGACTGTATACTGAAGAAAATTCGTCAAATAAGCAGTAACTATAAGTTGTTTATCGCCCTAAGGTCTAACTACAATATGCTACAGTTTGCTTAAGCAACTGTGCGATTCATGAGTGTGTCAAACCATATTGAACTTTAGGAAACTTTTTTAAGTTTCACGGATCTGATCAAAGTAATTTTTGGAAATACATAATTTTTTATTATTTAGATTTTGTTTGTTGTGCTTTATTCTTGATAAAAACACTGAAATTTTTTGGTGGCGGTTAAGCTGGTTTCTCCGCGCATTTCACTGGTTGCTTAGGCAAGACCATCAGAAAACATTCTCCCAAACTTTTTTAGAAAGCCAAAGATATTAAAACTGCAGAGTGAATGAGAATTTCAAACACTCAAAAAGTCCTATTTGCAACGATATCGAAGCTTAAACAAAATACATACCATCAATAAACAGTGAGTTTATCTTTTTCTTACAAACTGTCATTCTTACAATCTGTCATTTGCTTAAGCAAAGTGCGAAACTGATCGCACTTTCCGTACCGAATTAAATGATTTTTGATTTTGTTCTTTTTTAATGCATTTTAGAGACTTTTTGTTAATTTTTGAAAGAAGCTTATGCATATTATAATTAAGCCTTAATGCTTTTTATGTCTGCAGTACAGCGACATTTGTGGCACCATTTGCAAAAGAGGCTGCCAATTCAAATCCTGACATTATTTTTGCGCCACCTTGTATATGAAAATAATTTGGGAATATCATTGATACGTTAATATTTTGCGGTCGAAAATGGTTAACATTTTTTTAAAAAGTTACCTTAGAAAGATTAGAACTTACACCACAATTTATAGATGTTTCTATAAAATACTTTTTATTTTATACGCTTTTATTTCATTTAAAAAGTTTAATTTAAGTTATTGAACTTATTTGATTTTTTGCCATTTTAATTGTTATTATTGAAAAGTTCTTTACACATAAAACTTGCATCACCTTTTCTGTTTAATTTAATGGAAAAGCTTTTAAGCTAATGATTTAAAAAAAAAAAAAAAAATTTGTAAATTTTTTGTTTAATTTCTCAAAACATTCGCACACTGTTTTTTATAAAAAAGTTATACACATTAAAAAAGATTAAAATATATCTTTGGAATTTGAAATTTTTTATTTTAAAATAAAATAACTTTTTAATTTATTTTATGAAAAAAAAAACCGTTTAAACGAACAAAATAAAAAACCACCAGTTAAACTTTTAGACACCAAATATTTTTAAATGCTCAGCGGCCTTTTTCACTACAAACGTCAAAAGTGAAAAACAGAAAAAATTTTGCAAAATTAAATAATTAAAAATAACGATAAATTAAAAACGAAATTGAGTGAAAATTTTTTAATTGCGCACAGCCGAACAGACGAATAGACGAATGGACACTTGAGTCGGTTGATTGGTTGGTAGGTGGTATCTGTATTGCGCACTAAGAACGTAACAGCGAACGAGCGAGTAAGTGGGTGAATGTTGGCGTGTTTGTTTGCTTAATTACTAAAAAAATAAATATTTAAACAATTAAATAATGTTTAATACTGCAGTAGTTTTTTAATTTATCTCTCGTTATTGTTCACTCTATCTTTATTGTTTTACTGATGCTGAAGCTGGGTGCTCAGAGGGTGTTTATGATGAGATGAAAAACAGAATAATGAATAAAGAAGAAAAAAAACGTTAAATGAACTGCAAAATGAAATTTAAAGCTTAATTGTAACACGTACATCGTACGTACATACGAAATATTGTACGTCGACTGTGATTAAAATTATAAAACATGTAATAAGTGTACCAAAAAAAAAAAAAAAAACATACCGAACGAAATTACCGCAATATGAAACTACAAATTAAATTTGTTTTCTTTTTTTATGTCTTTAAAACGCTGGGTTCCACACTCTAAATACAAATGGAGAATAGTGAAAAAGATAGCAAGAGATAAAGTAAAAAAAGGGAAAATTTGAAAGAGTTTTTGTTTTCAGTCAAGCGGAATAAAATTTTTTACTTACTAGATAAAAATTGAACTTTTTACACCTGTTTCGAATTAGACAATTTTGTGTCTTTGGGTTTAACAATAATAATTATGGCGTTTATTTTTATCGGCTTTGTTTGTAATATTTCCATTTTAATTATTTTTTATTTTTATTTTTTTTTTTTAGAAAATTTTCGATTTAACTAATTTCTTTTTTTTGACTCAGAATCACGTTTTAACCCTTCAGTACGTACCTTCACTTTTTGACGGATTTTGGGTATTGCCAACTCAGCTATGTGTACAAAATTTTGACAACTTTTCTCTTACCGTTCTTTAAATATAAATAAATCTCACAGATTTTGTCGGACGTTGTCTATTGATAAACAAAATGCTTGAATCTAAGTTAAAAACTTTCGATCCTGCTGTTCTCCACACTGAAAAAATGTTTGCCAAAAATTGTTCAATTAAAAAATTTATTGATTTACATTATTTTTTTTTAATTAATTCATTTTTTTAATAAAAACACAAAATATGTTGTGTTTTTTTAATTTATGCAATTAATTTTTTAATTGACTAAATTTGTGTGGCATGAGTCGAAAATACAAATCCGCTAATTGAAATGATTTATCTTTTGCAGGGGCAAAATTAGTAAAAACAAGTTAGAGTGCTATATTCGGCTGTGCCGAATCTTTGATACCCTCCACCGACAGTTCGAATGTTTAAGGAGTAATATCTGTATGATGTCTTTTTATTATTATTATCTTAAACTGTGACGATTTGTTAGGGAGTAGAGCATATATGGGGCCTAGGGTAAATTATGTACCGATCTTCACGAAATTTCACAGTATCATTTATAGTCCTATAAAATTGTGACGAGCCAAAATTTGTTATGATTGCATTATTTTTTACGGTTTTAGGCGTAATGAGGGTTAATTATGGACCGACCTACGCGAAATTTTACAGTGTAATTTCTAGTCGAATAAAACGGACTTGTGCAAAATCTTATGTCATTCCGTGCATTTTTGCATCATTTATGTTAGTTTTTGTAACAAAATTATCAAGTTTTTGAAGGTGGTGGTTCCACATTTTGATTCATAGCTCTGGTCCTACTGAACCGATTTTGCTGAAATTCAATCCCAAACTGCTTAGGATAACTACAAGCAATTTAACACTAGTTTGTTTATTTCTTTTGAGTTTTTCGAAAGTGAGCGTGTTTTCAACAGACGGACAGACAGACTGACATGGCTAAATCGACTTAGAATTACTCAAGCAGCCAGAATATATATACTTTATGGGGTCTGAGATGAATAATAAAAAAGTTTCACACGGAATGACAAACTTAGTATACCCTCTTCACAACTAATTGTGGTGGAGGGTATAAAAATTAATTGTCTGAAAGAATTGTTTAATAAAAGTCGATTTTCTATTTTTCTGTGCAAATAAACAGCATAAAACCACAACAAGGGATTTGTGAGTAAAGTTAGAGCCAGTTGTGGTATTCTTCTTATATCTCAGCCATTTGTAGACCGATCTGGCGGCATTTTGATAGCAAACTTTTCGGTAATATATGTGGTGTAAATATATGACTACTTAGTTCTCATCATATCAGACAGACGGACATCTTTATATCAACTTTGCTACTAATAAAGGCACAGAATATATATATCGTAGGCTTAAATTTAGATTTTGATGCCGTGTGGTAGCATGTTGTTTTTCTTCAATTTGAGTCTTGAAGTGTGTAAAACCAAATATATTTTTGGTATTCCTCTCATGCTGCAAATATAAAATATAAAAAGTTGTCTCTCCTGTAAAATGTGCTAAAAAGGAGTTAGCAGGTTTGCACATTAAGCCCACGATATACTTTATAGGATCTAAGGTCAATATTATACAAATACAAAGGGAAAGCTATAAATGCATAACCTTTCTAATTGTGGCGAAGTTTATTAATATGTACCCCCGTATTCATAAACGATTATTAAATTTAACAAACGTTCATTAAGGACAATTTTTATACAAAATTTGCTTTGTAAGCTTTTATTAAATTTAAAATCTTTTTATGAATGCAGCCGGTAATTTTTTAACTCTGATAAATTTGAAACAATTACTAAATTTTCAAAAAAACACTCGCTAATCTGTAAAATTCCTTAAATTTTTTTTTTTTTTCTAAAATATTTGAGATTTTTTCCAATTTATGGATTTCTTTTTAATTTTTAAAAATATAAAAAAAGTTTTTCCCGATTTCTATAAAATTAGCGATTTGATGATGATTTTTTTTTTAGAATTATTTGGTAACAATAAGGAAGATATATTTTTTTGCATTTCTAAAATAAATTCTACGTTTTAAGGATGTTTTTTTCCGTTTTTATACCCTCCACTACAATTAGCTGTGAAGAGGGTATACTAAGTTTGTCATTCTGTGTGAAACATTTTTACTATTCACCTCAGACCCCATAAAGTATGTATATTCTGGCTCCTTGAGTAATTCTAAGTCGATTTAGCCATGTCCATCTGTCTGTCTGGCCGTCTGTTGAAAACACGCTCAATTTCGAAAAACTCAAAAGAAATGAACAAACTTGGTGTCAAGTTGCTTGTAGTTATCCTAAGCAGTTTGGGACTAAAAGCCATACTAATCGGTTCAGTACGATCAGAGCTATGAATCAAAATGTAGAACCACCACTTTAAAAATTGATAATTTTGTTACAAAAACTAACATAAATGATCGAACAATGCACGAAGTGATATGAAATTTTGCAAATGTTCGTTTTATTCGACTGGAAATCACACTGTAAAATTTCATGAAGATCAGTCGTTAATTTACCCTAGGCCCCATATTAACCCTGCTCCCGGAAAACAATTTAGTACGCCTAAAACCGTAATTAATAGGGCTATCATAACAAACGATGGCACGTAACAGTTTTATGGGACTAGAAATAATGCTGTAAAATTTCGTACAGATCCGTCCAGAATTTACCCTAGACCCCATATAAACGCTACTTCCGAAAAACAGTTAAGTACGCCTAAAACCGTAATAGATAATGCTATCGTAATAGAATTTGCTACTTCACAGTTTTATGAGACTAGTAATGATTCTGCAAAATTTCGTGAAGATCGGTCCATAATTTACCCTAGGCCGCATATAAGCCCTACTACCGAAAAACAGTTTATAATTAAAACCGTTATTAATAATGGTATCAGAATAAAATTTAATACTTCACAGTTTTATAGGACTAGAAATAGCACTAAAAAATTTCGTGATGATCGGTCTATAATATACTATAGGCCCCATATAAAGCCCACTCTGGTAAATTAATTAAATACACCGAAAACCGTAGCAGATATAGATATTACGGCAAAATTTCTTCCAACTTAGCTTCATATGGCCAGAAAAAAAGTCATGCAATTTTGTGATATACGGTCCATTATTTACCTTAGATCTCATATTTAGCAGCCTTCTGAAATTCACTGTAAACGCTAAAACTAGTTTCACCACTCTATTTAAATTTATTGTTACGAATGATATTTTACTCAAGATTTTCGGTCAATAATTATAATTTAATATAGGTCTAAGCTGCAACCAATTTTAATGCTGATGTCTGTTTTTATGAAGATAAATTAACACCAAATAGATATCACTCCTAAAATATTCGAACTGTCGGTGAAGGGTTATGCAATGTTGTCAAATTTTCTGTTTGTGATATTCTTTACTAAAAAGCGAGAAAAGTTGTATATTTTTTAAATTGACGATTTTACGTTAAGCGATTTTTTTAAAACTAAAAGTTTTTAACCAAATCTAAATCGCCCCACTGTTTCTTTTCTATCTTTAATATCAAAAAATAAAGATGCATTACAGTAATTCCGAGCAAAAAAAACAGCAACATTTTAAATTCTTTTCACATTCTTTTGCATATTTTGGCAATAAAGTTAATTTATTATTTGTCTATTATAATTTCTTCTAAATTTAAGTTTTATCTTCTTCATTTTAAAATAATAATTCTTTGACTTCAAGTGATAACATGTATTTTTAATATTGGGTTTATATTTTCCATGCACTATGATATCATGAGATATGTAGATATTTACACTTAAACACATTAAGCTATGTCGACCTGCTTGTAGGATATTATTTTATACACATTTTTGACATAAAAATGTTTACACACATGTCTGTCTACCCACAAAATAAGAAAAAACATTAAAATTTAATATTTTGCCTTCGTCATTCATACCGCCTACTTGCTTGTTGTTTCCTTCCTACCCATCGAATACATATAAGGCCCGATTTCACAACCGATAGCTAAAGGTAGGATTTATATTCCATATAAAAAGGGTTACATTATTACAACTTTACTTTAACCTACCAGGTCGGATGGACTTTCATTTAAATTATCGCTCACTTTAAGTTAAAATAAAGTTAAGTTAAAGTAAATGGAATTTTTTTTATGTATGCCGATAAGATCCTATCTTTTTCTATCGGTAAGTTGTGAAAACGGGCCGACAAACTGTCTGTTACTTAATGTCAACATTAATTTATTAGACCGATAAATTGTCTGTTAACAATTTTGGGTTTCTCAATACACCGACAAAAAACATTGTTTTCACTTGGCAACACCTCTCAAAATACATGTTAAAGTTGGAAGTCAGCTGATTGAATTTATCTATACGGCAAATAAAAGGAAAATATATAATTGGCAGATGAGTGCTGGCTAGTTTTGCGACAGAAAAGAAAACCAAATTTCTTTAATGTGTAGTTTTTTGTTGGGAAAAAAGATAATCATGTAATGAGAAAACGGCCATTAGAGTATTAAGTTACCCATTCTGTGGTTGTTTGGTTGGTTGAAAGGATGGATGGCTGTTATCTTGAGATTTTTACTTTTGCTTCTGACAGTGATAATTTTTCGAGATAAAAAAATAAAATATAATAAAACCAGCAACAACAACAAAACCCTCATCATCATCACCAACCTCAACAACAACCACTTTATCATATTAACTGCAAGCAGAAAAACTTAAATGATGTTCATATAATTTACAAAGTTACATATATTTTAATATTTTATTTAAATTTAATCATGATGAATTATTGTTAAAACAATAGGAGTTTGAAAGTTAAATATTTAAAGGAAATGTACAGAAAAGACACTGGTACCAAAAATTGTCATCTATCGCTCTATAAAATTAGGAAACTTGCTGTTTTAGAAAAAGGTGCTTTTGTCAAAAGTGCTTCTTAATTTTATTTAAAAAACGTATGTCTCCGTTACAAACTTTTTTGTTTTTAAATGGTACTTTTTCTGAAAAAAGGCAGCATTTAATAATATATCTTCAGCTCATTACTGGCTTGGCGCATATGACAAAATGTCGTAATGAAGAAAAACGACAATGAAGTTTTCTGAATATATGCCCTATAGAATTTGCTGGTATTTTTACCACAGTTTCCGGCATACGATTTGAAGAAAAATTTAAATTTTTGTGTACGTTCATAAACAAACTTAGAAGTTAATAATATTTAATTTAAAGTTAAATTATTGTTTCGTGCCGCATACGCCACTTTTCTAAATTTAATTCTAAAAAGTATTTTTTTTTGGATTTTCATGGGTTCCCAAGCGTAATTTAAGAGCTTATAGGGTAAAGTATTTTTGAGATTTTTTTTCAGATTTTTCGGAAGATGTTTAGAGGTCGCCCAAGTCGAATTTTTGCGAAAATCGGGTCTGCTGGTCTTTTTTTAAGTTTTCTTCATAACTTTGTCATAAACCACGATTTTCTTCACTTGATTTTCTTCAGATTTTTCGGAAGACGTTTAGAGGTCGTTCAAGTCGAATAAATGATTTTTAAGCAAATCAAACGCAAAAGTTTGGTTTTTAATTGTTTTTTGGGTATGAGTAATATTCATAAACTCGGTACAAAGCGGAAAACCGGTATAACTCAGGAACGGTCAGAGCGAATTCAAAAATATTTCCCTCTATATTATTAAGAATAAATTGATCTTTCAAACTGCATTGTTGGTTTGTATCATTTTCATAAAGACTTTAAAAGTTATAAAGCGTTATATACAAAATTTATGGAAAACTTACGAAAAATTGTAATGTAGGGTGCATAAATGAGCAAATGCATTGCAAAAACTTATAGTCCTTGTACACCAAAATAAAG
This sequence comes from Pollenia griseotomentosa, assembly GCA_963931875.1. Classification (NCBI taxonomy): domain Eukaryota; kingdom Metazoa; phylum Arthropoda; class Insecta; order Diptera; family Polleniidae; genus Pollenia; species Pollenia griseotomentosa. The sequence continues at coordinate 167,006,657 of OZ007562.1, read as the reverse complement.
CTTGGACATTTTTCTTTGAAATTATTTACTTAAAAGTGAAGAAAATCGTGGTTTTTGACAAAGTTATGAAGAAAACTTAAAAAAAGACCGGCAGACCTGATTTTTGGCAAAACTTCGACTTGAGCGACCTCTAAATCTCTTCCGAAAAATCTGAAAAAAATTCAAAAATATTTTACCCTATAAGCTTTTAAATTATGCTTAAGCCCCAAAAAAATTGTTTTGGGACATACTAATGCATACGTATTCTTACTGCTGTGTATTAATTTGTTGACATTTTTTTAGCTTTTATTTTTTTTTGAAGCGAAGCAAACAAGAGTAAAATTTATTTTCCTGTTGTCATTTTATTTTGCTTTCGACTTAACTCCTTGTTTTTCTTACGGCAATGAAGCAAATCCAGAGTGAAATTTTTTTACGTTTTTGTATGACGAATTTGCAGCAGGCGTGTAGAGCAAAACAATACTTAATAAACTTTAAAAAAGTGGATATAGAGCAGAACTAGTTAATGCTTAATATCTCAGAAGCCATAAAAAATTTCGTATAACTGTTTTTGGATTAAGAAAGGGGGCATTCAAAATATATATGGCCCTACATAACTCAATTTTTTTTAAATGGTCGGTAGGTCAAACCAATAATGTGCTGCAAATATGTAAGCACTAATTTCTAAAGAGTTTTCAAAAGAAATTCTTTCTTCTTAAAAATTCTCTTTCCCAAAAAGGAAAGAAGTAAAAAGAAATCTATAGGAAGTTCCCATTTCTTAGCAAAAAGTACCCTTTTTAAAGAAGTACTTTTTATAAAAGTTATTTATCTTTAAAAAGTTCATATTTCTTAATAGTTTATTTTTAAAAGTAATTTTTCTAAAAATAATGTTTCTTAGAAAAAAAGTTATTAAAACAGTTTTTTTTTCAAAAATGAAACGTTCTTTTTATACCCTCCACCACTACTTTTGAATCAGGTGAACAAGTTAGTCATTCCATGTGAAACTTTAAAATTTATCTAAGGCCACATAGAGGTCCTTGAGGTATTCTAAGTCAATTTAGCCATGTCCAACTGTATGTCCGTCTGTTGAAAATACGATCCTTTCCGAACAACTCAAAAGAAAAGACCATAATTATATCTGTTTTAGTTGCAATAAGTACTTTGAGAAGTTCCACACGAGAAGGAGTTGGCATTTTATGTACTGCATAGTTTAATTATTAAAAAAAAAAAAATATTACAGCAATTTATATATGAACATACATACTTGTTTACATGTCACAGGTATTTGTTCAGTAACATCGTTGAATGTAAAAGTTTGGAAAAAAAACTTTTACCTATTGACACGTTTCTAAGAATTCCTTTACATTATAATTTTTAACTAGATTTCATGAGGTACATAAAATGTTTTTTTTTTATGAGTACACAAAAAAAAAAACATCACTGCTAGAAATAAATGTGACTTCACGCATTCCATGGAAACTAAATATTTGTTTAAAATCTTTGTTATCTCTTGCTGTAATTAAAAAGTCATAACAGAAAAAGCATTCTGTACTCGTATTTAAGATAATTTTTAAAAATTACAACTGCAGTAATTATTACATAAACACAAAAACAAAGTAAATATTTTTATAAAAGTGCTTTACATTTTTAAGCAAAGTATTAAAAAATGACATAAAGAAAGTTTGAGAAATATATAAATAACCATTTCCAATTAGTACTAAAATGTAAAAAGTTAGTTTTTTCACATATTATTCTTCTTTATTAATACTTGAGCTTAAGGTCACTTTTATTTCAAATAGTTCGTTAATTTTTTATTTATCGATAAAAAAAAAAATTTTTTCGCTAGCTTTTTGTTTTTTTTTCGCATATGTTTTTAATTTTTGTACAAAATTTTCTTTTTTCTTATCAGCCAAAAGCCACAACTGAAACGAACGAACATTAACGTGGCGAACCGAACACAACGAAGTTTGTGGTTTAAAAAAAATAAAGAACGAAATTTAAAGTTCTCATCAGTGTTCGAAAATAAACAGAACATTATGTAGCGTTCGGCTCACACACCAAGGAACGATATCATTTTTTTAGTGTTCGTGTAGACAAACAAAACTCTTAATAATGTTCGTAATTATTATCAAAAAAGAGTCGAACATTATATGTTCTTCGTTAAAAAACAGAACAATTGTAGTGATTAAGAAATGAACAAACTTCTTGTTTTTTTTCGTATGCGTATTTTGTTGTTGTAAAAAATGGTTGTATTTTTTTTCACCAATTAAAAGGGACGAACATTAATTAATGAGCTGAACCGAACACAAGGAAGTGTGGTTTCTTAAAAAACCCCGAATGGAATTTAATGTTCTCATCTTTTGTTAAGTTGGATAAGAACCGCTTTATTTTTGTGTTCGACGATGACAAACAGGGAAACGTTATTTTTTTTAATGAATTTCTACACAAACACTATTAGCGTTTGTGTTTTCCACAAATCTACCGAACCGAAAACTAAGGAGCGATATTTAGTGTTTATTTTCGAACGCTGGTTTATTTTACAAAAAGTTATCGCATTTTCTGATTATTGTGTCAAAGTTTATCTGATCACAAAAAAGTTAAATAAAGCAATTCAGCACATTAATTAACAATTCGGGATACATATTAAAATTTTTTTAGTTTTGTTCAGTTTCCAAAAATGTAATTCTTGTAATGAGATTTTTCATTAGATTAAAGAAACAAATTAAATCATTAGATTTATTCAGCATAATTCTTTCAGTGTAGAAAAACAAGCAGTATCAACGAAAGGTGTGAACAATCTGATGTATACCCTTACTTTTACCTATGCCCGTGACTCCAGGGAAAGAAACAGCCATGTACAGGCTACAGAAATAAAATACCTACGTAGAGTTGCTGAAAAACCAGATGGGATAGAATCAAAAATGATACCACTACACTCAAAAGAAAAATCAATCTTTTCGTACTCAAATCGTACTTGAAATAATCCGAAAATGAGATTGAGTTAAGTAAAACTAAGATTGAATCAATCTAAAAATACGCTTAATTAAGAATTATAAAAATGTTTTAATTCGATTTCGTACTTAAAATAATCTCAAAATTAGATTCATTTATGTAAAACTAAGATTGAATCAATCTCAAAATGCGATTGATTCAAGTATTATAAAGTTGATTTTATCAAAAAACAAGTTAGAGTGCTATATTCGGCTGTGCCGAATCTTTGATACCCTCCACCGACAGTTCGAATGTTTAAGGATTAATATCTGTATGATGTCTTTTTATTATTATTATCTTAAACTGTGACGATTTGTTATTAATTATGGTTTTAGGAGACTAAACTGTTTTCCGGAAGTAGGGTTTATATGAGATCTAGGGTAAATTATGTACCGATCTTCACGAAACAGTCTCATTTCTAGTCGAATAAAACGGACTTGTGCAAAATCTTATGTCATTCCGTGCATTTTTGCATCATTTATGTTAGTTTTTGTAACAAAATTATCGAGTTTTTGAAGGTGGTGTTTCCACATTTCGATTCATAGCTCTGGTCCTACTGAACCGATTTTGCTGGATTTCAATCCCAAACTGCTTAGGATAACAACAAGCAATTTGACACCTAGTTTGTTTATTTCTTTTGAGTTTTTCGAAAGTGAGCGTGTTTTCAACAAACGGACAGACGGACAGACGGACAGACAGACGGACATGGCTAAATCGACTTAGAATTACTCAAGCAGCCAGAATATATATACTTTATGGGGTCTGAGATGAATAATAAAAAAGTTTCACACGGAATGACAAACTTAGTATACCCTCTTCACAACTAATTGTGGTGGAGGGTATAATAAGAAAGAAAAAGTTATAATGATAAAGCTCCATTTAGACGTGACATAACCATAGGAAAACTGTGTTACCATAACCACTGTATTACCAAAATGACATAAACATACCATACAAACTAATTGAATTTTGGTTTCTCAATTCGCCGTTACGGCTGTGGAATTATGGCAGTGACGCCCAAAAAATAAATTGTGGTTGTATTCAATACAATGTATTGCTTCATATTAGTAGCTGCGTTCGAGAACACAAAAGTTTTTACTATTTTTTACTGAACTTTACTGCATTTTACGAAATTGCGTTCGAGTACACAAAATGCAGTAAATGAGAACACAAATTGAGAGCGAAAAGTGACAGTTCTTGTCTGAGTATTAACAAATTTTTACTGCAGAAATTTTTGCAGTAAAATTTTGTAAAACAAAAAAACAAATGTTTCAAAAGGTAAACAATCAAAAGTAACAAACAAAATGCTTACAAATTGTGAAAAAATTTTTAAATAAACGAAAAGTTGATATAAAAATTAAACAAAAACAAAATGTGAATAAATATTAATTAATTTAACTTGTTTGTGAATCATTTACTTGGCTAAATAAAAACATTTGAAACTTATTTTGTTATGTTAATTTTTTAGAGTTGTAAAAGTGCTAAGTACTTGGGTACTTAAGTAATCAATAGCAAAAAATTATTCTTTTAATAAATTAACCCGCCACAAATTAGTAACATCAAATAAAATAAAAAACAAACAAATATGAAAGATTACATAAAACAATTTGTTTGTATTTTCCAAAAATTTTTGTGTTATAAAATATTTAATCGAGTACCGATAAGAAAACGAGTTAAGTAGTCAAAAGTGTTAACATTTTTCAACACTTCAATTATTTGTCATCAGCTGTTGCCTTTATTTTACGAATTTTTACAAAATTTGCGTTCGCGTACTTTTTTGGACAACAGCTTTTTGTGAGAGCAAATTTTACAATTTTCTCATTTACTGCATTTTACTGTAAAAGTACTCAAATGCACCTAGTATTAGTAAATAGAGAGTGTTTACCCAGCAAACACAAATGCAAGTCAAACTAAAAAAGCAATTATTAAAATAGTTTAAATCAGTACCGTTAAAACTACGAGCAGTGCCATAAAAATTAAAGTTTGTTATTTTCAATCTATTTTTTTTTTTTGCTTGCAAAATAAGAATTATTATTTTTTAATGGTAAACTTATTCTTATATTTGACTTTTATTTTGTTTTTGTTATCAAAAACAGGAAAACATTTTTAATTTTTTTGCTCTTATGATAAATCATAAAGGCATTTTGATAACATTCATACCTATGTATATGTTATATATACATATATATATGTTATATAAATGAATTTAAATTGCAAGAAAAAGAACACCTTTTTGAAAACCAAAAAACATTTTTTACAGAAATCAAAAGGCCATAGCTTTGGTTTTATAGAAACTCTTCCCTTGTACCGCAATATTATTGCCTGGCATTGTATTCAGCTAGAATCATATGTAAAATCTGCCAATAACGAAAAGCTTAAAAATGCGAATATTTTACTTTTTTTTTTTTTTTTGATTTAAAAAACTATGAAATTTTTCAAAATGCCTTTCTAAAACATCATGAAATATATTTTTAATTTCATCATTCTATTACTTCTCAATTTATGTATGCAATGTTTACTGGGCAAGTTTTCTTAAGTAAAATATACAAAATATGTAAGCATCCGCATGTGCACTCGTCGCTTGATAACAGTGTTGCAAAATTGAAATTTTTAAATGGTACTAAACTTCAACTAAAAAAGTATTTTTCCCACCAAATGGTACTTTCTGTTAAAAAAAAAAAAATAATTTAGGAACGAAAAATATTTTATTGGAATTTATTATTAGTTATTGCAAGTCTATAAGCCGCTTAAGGAACGTTGTTTCAGTATTTTCTAAAAAAAAAAAATATTTGAAATAGTTTATATATTTAAAAAAAATAAAGTAAATAAATTAAAAATTTTTTTTTTGTCAACATAAATTTGTACTGGTATTTATATTTATATTTTAACTTTTGCAAAGTTACATAATTCAGACTTTTAAATATATTACATACTTAAAACTTAGTTCTAAAAAAAGTTTAAAACATTAATGTTTAAAAATAAAGTTTTCAATTCAGTGTTATAAGATAAAGCACATTTACTTTAAGAGATCATAAGAAATATTATAACTACATCAGCAACTACCAGTTGATTTAAATAGAGCTTAAGTTTTTATCAAGCTTGTGCATTTGAAAATGTGCGTTCAATTGATGCTCAGAAATGTGGCATCGATAAAAAAAACATTAGTTTCGTTCTTAAATTGGCTATATTTTTCCATTTATTTAAATATATTCAGTTCTGAAATGCTTTATTTCTCAAAGATGCGCTAGAACACGGAATTGAGAACTGGTATTATTATAGTTTTCTTTATCGTTTGAAAATAACATTAATAACATCAGTACATACATAATGGTTTTTCCGGAAACAATATTTTCTGGAGTGAAGCTGATTATCACTTTTAAGGTTTTATGTTCAAAACAAAATTAGGTTCTTAATGTTTCGCAAATTGTCGAACAAAACGATTTCGCAGTTTCTTTTAATTTATAAACCACTAGCTTAACCCGGTGTGCTTCGCTACACTGCTTCAACAACGTTTGAAGGCTCTCCCTTTAATAGTTCTTCAGTTGAGCGATATTTAATATATGCATCCTATGGGAGGTATTTCCCCCCCTGCGCCTACCCGCTTTACTTTTATTTTCAAAAGTGAAGTATACCATAAGAGTGACTTCTACAAAGTTTGAACATTCTCACTATTACAGTTATTAAGATATATGATATTAAACATTTGCGCCCTATGGGGGTACCACTTCCCCCGCTGCTATTTTATTTCAATTTTGGGGCCTAGAAGATCCTACTACCAAAAGTTCAACAAAATGCGTGCAGTGGCTCTTAAGATATACGATATTTAATATTGGCATCCTTTGGGGAGTACCAATTCCCCTAGCCCTATCGAAAAAATAAGTAGCCTACTTTATTTCAGGAATATCGGTTCAGTAGTTTAGGAGTCTATAACCCAACAAACAAACACACAAACATATTTCATTTTTAGATATATAGATTTCCTTAACATTGTATGTTTCTAAAAATATGGTTTTCATTTAAATTATCCACTAACATAAAGGGTGGTAAAATTTTAAGGGCCGATGTTTATTTTGAATAAAACACAAATAATTTACGAAATTCTTGTCATTTCTATTCATTATTATAATATTGGTATGGTTCAATTATGTATGGAACAAAATATTGGCCAAATGGCCGCCGCGACCTCGGCGGCACACCTCCATCCGATGGTCCAAAATTTCGATGACGCTGAGGCATAATTGAGGTTCTATGCCGTTAATGTGCCGAATCATCTCATCCTTTAGCTCTTAAATTGTTGCTGGCTTATCGACCCCAAAGAAAGAAGTCCAACGGTGTCAAATCACATGATCTTGGCGGCCAATTGACATCGCCACCACGTGAGATAACACGGCCATTGAATTTGTCGCGCAAAAGAGCCATTGTTTCATTAGCTGTGTGGCAAGTGGCACCGTCCTGTTGAAACCACATATCGTCCACATCCATATCATCTAATTCGGGCCATAAAAAGTTCGTTATCATCTAACGATAGCGAACACCATTCACAATAACTGCTTGACCGGCCTCATTTTGGAAAAAAATACGACCCGATGATGCCGCTAGCCCATAAACCGCACCAAACAGTAATTCTTTGTGGGTGCATGGGTTTTTCGACAATCACTCTTGGATTATCATTCGCCCAAATGCGGCAATTCTTATTATTGACGAATCTACTGAGGTAATAAGCCTGAATAACTTTAACACGTTGCTCGATTGTGTATCTTTCCATGGTTCGCATTGAGTTAGTCTGAAATTGAGAAATGTGAAATGAAATGCAGAAAAAAATTTGACGTTTAGGTGGGGTTCACATACAACATCGGGCCTTAAAATTTAACCACCCTTTATTATCCTATGCATCCCTTTTTATAAATTTTCTTGCAAGTGGTATGAACAAATATCTTATTCTGGAAAGCAAAATATGAATCCTGGCGTCCACGCTTTGCATTTCAATATTAACGTCGTTAGTGATAACCATGATAACCTAAGCCTGCTATCGAAATGATCACATCACAGTTAAAAAGCTCAAAGGATAAAAAAGTACTGAAAACAACGCGGGGGTACTGCGGTATTTTTAATATAAAAAAGTACTGAAAAAAGTACCAAAGTACTGAATTTTTCAACACTGCTTGATAATCGACTACTGAATTGTGTACTCTCGTTGACTAAATGAAAGAGCGTAAGAATGCGTGTGAAGAATTTGTGTGAATTAATTTCCACAATTGTGGTATGGGCTGGACACCAATGCATTATGGTTATGGCACGTCTAATTTGAGCTTAAAGGCAGAATTAGTCTTTACTTTCTGTTCTGTGTCGAATCAGCTGATTTGTTTTTGTTATTAAAAAACCTGTGAAATTGATTAGTTTTTCCGTTCTGTTACGGTCCAATCTGTTAATATCAAAAACTTGTTAAGTAATTGTAAGTGACAGCGTAACAGAACAGAAAGTAAAGACTAATTCTGCCTTAAAACACCAACATCATGCCCGATATGGTTTTATTTAAGAAATCTTATGTACATATTTAACTTAAAATATAAACTTAATGAGAATCTAGAGTTCAAATTTACTTTTTAACCCTTAGTGGTGCACATGAGTCTCGCCAGACCTTTTTTCAATGTGTATAGAAAATTAAAACATGCGTAGGCCGGAGGGTTAAGCACAACAAAAAGTTTACTCTTTTTTTTTCTTGATTTAAGAATTTCATACTTATTTCAAGAAATTCCGCGATTGATTTTCAAAAGTAAACCCATTTAGGATTGTTTTGAGTACGTTTTAGTGTTATTCGTACTTGAATTTTTGAGTACGACTCGTACTTAAAGTATTCATAAAAAACTTGATTTATCCCGAGTGTTTTTCTTTCTGTGTAGAAACAATCTAGAAATCGTACAAGCTTTAATGTAACGGGTAAATTTTTATTTTTTGATTTTATTTAACATTGGCATTTATACACCCTAAGCTGATAAATGGGAGTTGGATTTGAGGCATAAACCTTACCCTGTAGGTAACCCAAGGAAAAAATCAGGAGCAGTAAAATACCAGATTAAATCAGAAAAAACGCGATATTATTTGATCGCCAAAAATTTCGCGCAGGAGAGCCATACACAGAAAAAAATATCTCAAGAAAATTTTTAACAATACAGTTTGTTAAAAATAAAATTTTAGGTCAACAAACTTTTTGTTTGATTCAAAGAAAAATTTTATCAAATTTACACTTTGCAAAATAGCACTCAATAAAACATATTTAATAATGAAATTATTAAATATTTCTTCATATTCAATAAAAAAAATATTTGAATCAAAGTAAAGACAGAATTTTAACAACTCTTGTCCATTTTTAAATAGCTCATAATTCTCATTAGTTTTACAGTTTTATTTGAATAATATATTTAGTTTTGCCAAAGTCTTTGGAAAAGGTTTCCTGATGATCTGGCCTAAGCATCCAGTGAAATGCGCATAGGAACTTACTTATCCCTGCATAATACATTTTAGTGTTTTTATAAAAATATAAAAATTGAAAATTTATAACATCATCATTAATAAACAAAAAAATAAAGATTCGATTAACATTTTGTTTGATTTATTCAACATTTTCAACAATTTATTTTAACAAATCAAGTAAACATTTTGTTGAAAAAAATTATTTTGGGCAACAACTTTTTTTATTGACTCAATAAACTTGGTTGTTGACTAAAAATTTAATAATTATATACATACAAACATTTTTATCAATACCGCAAAAATCGTCATCACAGAAAATTCAAAAATTTTTGTAATCAAATATGCGATTTTCGTATTCAAATATGAAAATAATTTTTTTCTGTGTAGTTAGACGAGCTATGGCTTCATCTTGTTGGAACCAAAATGTGGCCTTTAAAAATTTTTTATCATTGCACGGTATTAAATGCCATTCACATTAACTTCAACTTGTATTTCGTTTTCGACAAAATATGTTCTAATGATCGTTTCTGAAGTTATTCCTCACCATACTGCGCATCTAAATGGGTGCTTTTAATGTTCAACAATTATTCTTGGGTTTTAGGTACATCATATTCTGCATTTCTGCGAATCGTGTGACTACGAGGGAAGATAGGGGGAAAATCTGCCTCTCATTAACAATCAATCCGATTTTAATAAAATTTAAGTCATAGATAGAAACATATTTAAATGGGCACAAGGGGAGGAAGGAGGCAATTTCTGCCTCTAACAAACTTTTAAACCGATTTTAATGAAGTTTATAAAAATAGATAAATCGATATTTATACGGACACATTAACATGATGTGTTTTTAAATACTGTGGTGTAGGGTATAATAAGGTCGGGCTTGACCGACTATACTTTCCTACTTGTTTCTCATTATGATTTTCCCAAGTTTTTCAAGTTAATTCTGGAAAAACCTAAAAAAGAGGTTACAAAAAATGTATTCACTTTTTCAGGCACAAGTAAACTGATGGGCCTGTTATGAGGATTAAAGACTCTAGGATACCGAAAAAAACCGATTGCCGACAAAAGCAAGCGCAGAGCTGCAAAGAGGACGAATGTGAGCATTCTGGTGGGATAGTATGACAGATGCTCTTGCCCTTTCCGAAAGGTTAAGAAAATGTAAGTTTGTCATTCCGTTTGTGATTTCTTCAATATTGTTCTGCGACCCTATAAAGAATATATGCTGGGTCCTTATGATGAGCGAAGTTGATTAAACGGTGTCTATCTCTCCGTCCATCCGTCTGTCTGCTGATATGGGTTTTCTGTAGACGACTGAAACTATGGGCACTATTTAATTAACATATGCTCCGTTAAAATTTGCTATTGAAATTCAGTCTGATTGGTCCACAAATGGCTGAGATATGAGTAAAAAATTACGACTGCCTCTAATTTTACCCATAAGCCCCTTGTTGTTGTTTTTTTCCAAATTAGGTACAAGGAACTTGGCTATCAACACACAACATCCGAAAAATTGTAGGCGGGAGTGTAAAGTAGGCCTGGAACAAAATATATAAGAATCGGCATAGACGAATATAGCACGCTATCTTGTTAATTCAAGATTTGTATTTGAAAAGGTGCCCAAATGTAAAAAATATAATAAAATGTCACATTTTCATGAAAAAATACATGTTGTGAATCAAAATTATCGGTTAAAAAATTCTATTTTAATTTATATAATTCTAGACAATTATTTAAACATTATAATGAAGAAAAAAATTTTTTGACGTTTTAATATTAAGCAAATTATAATAAATAAATTATATAAATTTCTTAAGTGTAAGTACTTGTCAACAAATAAATAATAAATCCTTGAACGAAAAACAAATTTAATTCATTCCTTTTTTCTATGGAAGTTTTATTATTGCAGTATTTTCATAGAATTATCTATTGAAAATTTTATTACAACTTTTACTTGCAAGACCTTAAGGATAACCCAACACTCTCAGAGAGAAAGAAAATGATACGTGGTGACAAATTTTTAATTAATATGAAAAAGCAATTTGTATTGTTGTACATTACAATACACAGAACGAATACACACACAGAAACACATACACACACCCGCACACACACTTTAATGCATAAGACAACAATTGAAATTGAATTTTACAGTAAAAACTTTTAGATAAAACCAAGCAGGGGCTATGAATAAAGAATTAGAAAAACAAATACAGACATACAGGCAAAACTTCATGACACAATTCAATAATAAAAAGTCATAAATCATGTTGCACAAGGATAATGTCATACTCACACGCACTTGAGATAGATAGATGTGGCTGCATCAGTGTTGCCAGTGAAATTTCGAGAAAGATACATTTTAGTTTCCAAAAAGATACACTTTTTCCCAAAAATATACGTTTTGAAAAAATTTGAAAATCCATTTTTAACGTTTAACATTTATTAACATAACATTTTTATTTCATATTTAAATGAATATTGTAAAGAAAATAATTTCGTATAAATTCATTTTTATATTTATTTAAGTCAATAATATTAGGTACAAATGCAATTTTTAAAAATACAGTAAGCAAACTTTAAAGTTAATTATATCCAATTATCTTTGGATGTTATCAAGACAAATTAATTTTTTCAAAAATTAATATACGAGTTAAGGCGTTTATACTAAGGCGATTATATCCACGTTCATATAAATTTCCTGAAAATAAAAAAGATGTTCATATTTCCTCAGAACAACTTCGCACTACTAGAAATCATCAATTTAGGTGGATCGTATGTTGCAACCCCTTAATGTTTTTTTTCACCATTGTTAAAGCTGCTATCAAGGCAAATTCACTAGAAGGTGGGGACAAGTCAACATATGGTGTTTTTTTTTTTTTTTGTGGTCGACTTGCCAAAGTGTGTATGCAAAATAATTTTTTATATAAACTTACCTTTTTTACTAGCAATATTTTTGACAATCCGACCACAGAAGCAGTGTTGTTGTAAAGTTGACCTCACCTTCTAGTCAATGCGCCTTGGCTGCTATTGTATAAAGCTTGGTATTTAGTATTGAGTCGGTTTCAATGACCAGTCTTAATAAGTTTTAGTTGGCTAAAAATTCTGTTTGTTTCTGTACATTTTGCGTACAGATTCAAAAGATACGAAAAATTTCAGGATTATACATTATACCTGAAGTAGTAAAAAGATACGAAAAATGTATCTTTCGTATCCTAACGGAAACACTGGTCTGCATAAACATATAAATGTGCGGCTACACATGCAGGCACAGTGGGTGGTAGACAGACAAATATGACATACAAATCTTTAACAAATATTGACTTAACACATGCATGCCTGAAATACTTGTACGTTTTAGAGTGAATTCTTCATGCATAAATGTTAGATTTAAATGAAAACAAATTTTTACCAAAAAGTGCAAAATATAAAACTTTTCAAGTTATTAATATTAAAAATATATTTTGGCAAAGTTTTTTGTTTTTTTACATAAACAAAGAGTATTATATTTATATTCCATATCTAAAAGATTTAAAAACAATAAAAAATTTTATAAACTTTTAGGTTAATGGTGGTAATTGATTACGTTTCAGTTTTTATTCTTCGGTTTTTTTTTTTTATTTGTTATTGTTTTGTAATTTATTATGATTGCCTTTTTTATTATTTTTATAAACTTTTGTTTAAATATTTTTGTGGTGACTTATAAGTGGCCCATTGAGGTTGTAATAAGAACTAACATACACATTTTAAAATTCTGTATGTAGGAGTATTTGCATCTGTAAATTGCATGATTGACATTATCTTTAAAATTGCAATAAATTACTTTATAAGCAAAATCAATAGCAATTTTTTAAAAAAAGATACTAATAAGTAGGTCGTGTAATTCCATGAATTTATAATGGGAAAATATGCCCAAGAAACGTGCTAAACAAAATTCAATAGATGTTTTAAAAATTAATAACATATGCATTTGTTATAAAGGGTGGTCAACCAAAACGCACGATGTTAATTGTAAATAAAACAAAGAGTTCTATGGCAATTATGTGTGAAACAAAATATCGTTCAAATGCTCGTCACGGCTTCGGTGGCATACCTCTATCCGATGGTCCATATTTTCAATGAACTTTTTTTTTTTTTTTGAAAATGCTATAAAAAAAACTACTGAATATTTTCTCAAATTTCTTTTTTTATTTGAAAGTACAATCCTTCCGGTTAATAATGGAAAATAATTTCATTCAAATGGCTGCCTCGGCTGGCCATGCAGTAGCCTACACGATCGGTCCAATTTTTACACAGAAAAAATTATTTTTCCAATTCAAACAAAAAATTTGTAGAATCAAACAATTTTTTGTCTGAAATCGGTCCTACAAACAAATTTGCATATTCAAACAATTTATTTGCATTTTGTTTACTGAAAAAAAACACTAATTTTTTCAAACAAATAATTTAACTGAATCAAACAAAAAGTTTACTGAAATTCAAAATCAAAAAAAAAAAAAGTTTTTGCACAAGCAATGACGCGCACACAAGTAAGCACTGTATGAGAAGGTGACGGCAAAGCAGAGCCGCCGACTGGCTTTGAAACACATTTTTTTGTTGGAATAATTTTTGAACGAAGTCTTATTTATACACACAACACAATGTTTTTCTTTATCACTCTCTGTTGCTGTATCCTTTCCTTTGCTAAAGAAGAAATGTAACCAAAAACGGCAGCAGACCGACTCGATATGTTTTTCGTCATCATTCTATTTTTGTATTTGATGTATTTAACCAAACAGTTTTAAAAAATTGAATACGGGATTTTGTTTCTTATAATGTCGTGTCTGCTATTGTTTTTCTTATAGTTGCACTTTTTTAAAGCGTCCAAAAATAGACTGTGTGTGTTTTTTGTTGTTGTTCTTATATTTCACATAAAGAAGTGTTGCTTACGATCAAATAAAAAAATGCAAAAAGACGACAACATTAAAGAGCGTTAAATATTTCATACAAAATTATGAAAACTTGACACCAATAACGCGTTTATTTTATTTTTGAAGAGTTGTCCACATTTTTGTTGGTTAAATAAAAATCAAACAAAAATATTGATTGAATCAGTAAAAATATTTATAGAAATTAAAAAAATTTTCAAACAAGCGGTTGTTTGAAAATAATTCGGCAATAATTTTTTCTGTGTAAGCACATTATCGATTGTGTGCAGCTGTATTCCACCAATGGCTTCACGAATATTGTCCTTTAAAGAGTCAATTACCACAAATAATAGTCCAACGGTGTCAAATCGCAGCTCGGATGTGGCCAAATGACATCAGCTCTGCGGCTGATAACGCGATCTTCAAAAACAGGGCGCAAAATATCGAGTGTAGCTTCGGCTGTGTGGCACGTAGCGCCGTCCTGTTGAAACAAAATGTTGCCAGTATCCCCCTCTTCCATTTTTGTGAACAAAAATTCGTTCAACATGGCCCGATAACGACCGCCATTGACTGTAACGGCCACTCCTTGCTCATTTTCGAAGAAAAATGGCCCAATTATGCCTCTGGACCAAAATCCGCACCAAACAGTGACTCGTTTTGGGTGCATCGGCTTTTCAATTTATGCGTGCGGGTTTTCTGTGCCACAAATGCGACAATTTTGCTTGTTTACATACCCGCCAAGATCAAAATGAGCTTCATCTGAAAAGATGATTTTTTTGGCAAAATCGGCAAAGTAATGTCGCAATATTTCACAGCGTTGTTCAAGCGTATACACAACCATATTCGTTCAGCTATAGGATAAAACAAATTATCTGTCAAATCAGACATGAGCTAAGTGTTACCATTGACGAAATAAGCATGTGTTGAAAAAAAAACCGTTAGATGGCGGACCCGTTATTATAATGTTAGTTATCTACTTAAATATTATTTACTTGTTTTGTGGTAAAGTTAAAAGGTTATTTTAACAACAGCTTTGCAAATACATCTCAACTAAATAAATATGTGTTCATTGTATTGCGACGTTAAAGATGGTGCAAAGAGAAATGCAAAAAGGGCATCTTTCGAAGAAAGAGACAACGGAAAACGGATTTTTTTTGTCTCATTACCCCTCTGTATAGTACCCTGTGGCGAGCATGCACAGGCGTCTTCACATTTCCTACAGACCCGGCTCGCTGAAATTTGCGCACAATTCTCCCGATTGTGGACATATATGGTCGATTATCAGCGTTTAACTTTTAAATTTCAAAACGCACCAAAACGGAGCAAAACCCCAACATTTCAAAACGCACCAACTTTTTTCATTTAAAATATTTATTGAGTTAATTTAGCATAAAAAGTATAATTTTTGTATTGAAAAGACATATAACACTAAAACAGTCTTTTACAGTTCAGGGTTTTGAGAAAAAAAGAACAACTTAACAAAAATAAAAAACGCACCCAGTTTTTTGAGTGTTTTTCACATAAATTTTACTACACATTGAATCACTTGTGTTGTAAAAACAGCACATAAACAAATTTGTTTGTACTCATTTGTACTAAAAAATTGAGAATTTCAATTTAAAGTTGAGAAAATTCCAATTGAAATTGAGAATATCAACTTAAATTTCCAAACGAAATTGAGAAAATTCCAGTTGAAATTCAGAGTTTTTATTTGAAATTGAGAAAATTCAAAATGAAATTGATAAAATTAAATTATACATTTGGAATTATCTCAATTTCATCTTGTATTTTCTCATTTTCAATGAAAAATGGTGTCGATAATAAATTTTTTTATTGACAATTAGTAGTATGGATTCAATATTAATAATACCAAGGTTTACAAAACTGCAGTCAAACCCATTGAATTGGTTTGACAGCGACTGTTTACATTAAATGAATAAGAAGTAAAAGCAACAGTTTTTTTTTTTTTTTGGCCAATGACAAATGAAGAAGTTGAAGAAATGGCAGTTTTTCTATTTTGACTGCAGTTTTTTAAACGTTGAATAATACAGCAAATTTCATATAATGAAATGTTTCTTTTTCTTTACATAATACAAATTATCTAAAAATGAAGATTTTATCTTATTTTTGAAGTTTTGTGACCAAAAAAAAAATTTCAAGATTTTTTTTCTCAAATAAAGATTTTTTTATTTTTAGAAATAAAGATTTTTTTTACTTTAAGTTTGTACATTGTACAACAATGTACAACATACATAATATTTTTAAAGTTTTTTAAACCATCAATTTTTTAAACAATGATTTTTTTAGGTTGTTGTCTTTGGTTTTGCACACTTTTGTACCCATAGGGTGCGTTTGAGTACTTTTACTGTAAAATGCAGTAAATGGGTAAGCTGTAAAATGTTCTCTCACAAAAAGCTGTTTTCCAAAAAAGTACGCGAACGCAAAATTTGCAAAAATTCGTAAAATAAAGGCAACAGCTATTAGCAAATGATTAAAGTGTTGAAAAATGTTTACACTTTTGAGTCCGTAACTCGTTTTCTTTTCGGTACTCGATTAAATACTCTGTATAACACGAACATTTTTGGAAAATAAAGGGTGGTTAAATTGATTTTGAATAAAACACAAATTATTTAGGAAATTATTGTTATTTGTTTTTATTACGGTTTAATTACACCTGTCAACACGACTTTTGGGTCTGACTTCTAAATGTCATTTTTTAGTTTCTTTTATGTTGCAAATAAAGGGAAAAATAATTTTGTTTGTCAAAGCTTGTTTTTGTGGAAATAATACCAACTTTTAGATTTTTAAGAATAATAACTGATTTTCTCAAAATGTTATTATACATTAAAAAGAAAAACAATTTTGCTGAACTTCATAGTACATACTTTTAATTCAAGAATTATTATAAATAATAGCTAAGAGATAGAAACCAAATACAATCAAGTTCAAAAATGAATATTTTTAGTCATTTTCCTATGTTTGTATGGACTTTCTCGTATTAAACCCCAAATGTAGTCTCCCATCATATTTTCGTTATACTGCCCTTGGTAACGCCGTTCAAAGTCCATCACATCTTGGTGAAAACGCTCTCCTTGCTCTTCTGAGTAAGCACCCATATTATCCTTAAATTGGTCCAGATGAGCGTGTAGCATATGGGACATTATGTGACATTTGGCAGCCCAAAACTTTAAAGTGTTCAAGCATAGTTTCAATTAAATCTTTATAATTATCTGCTCTCTTGTTTCCGAGAAAACCATAAACTACCTCTTTAAAACTGTTCCAGGCTTGTTTTTCTATGGTATTAAATAATATTGCGAATTCATTACTGTTCATTATCTTTTTTATTTGTGGTCCTACGAAGATTCCTGATTTTATCTTCGCTTCGGATAATTTGGGAAAGGATCCTTTTAAGTATTCGAAAGCTTAAGAATTTTGATCCAATGCTTTTAATTTGTTTCATTAGGCCTAATTTGATATGCAATGGCGGCATTAAGATACTTTTTGGATCTACAACTGGTTCCCATTTGACGTTATGTTTTCCTTTATGAAACTCGACCTGATCAGGCCATGTACGCTGCAGATAGTGTACTGAATCCGCTCGACTGTCCCATAAGCAAAGGAGACAAGGGTGCTTCGTATACCCCCCTTGTATTCCCATCAAAAAAGCAACCATTTTTTAGGTCTCCTATTAATGGCCAGTTGTATTCTTTATATTCTAATTTGTCTAGTAAGATTTTTACACTGTCGTAATTTTCTTTAAGGACGGCTTTCAAGCTTTTTGAAGAGCTATCGATAAAAAGCCGCCAATCTGCTGGTATGCATTGTATTCCGATTTCTTCGAATAAACCTGTCACGTTATACAATAACACAATCCGTCTTCTTTTGTGAAAAATCATGAAAAACTTTTATGACGCTCTCTTTGACCAGTTATATTCACATCATTTTTAAGCACATTCCTCTGTTTCAATCGTGAACCCAGAATCTCTGCTTTATTCTTGGGCAGGTTCAGATCTCATTAAATTCTGCAGAGCTGATGAGATGTGGTTTAATGTCTTGAAATTTTATTATAAAATCAGAGGGGTTCATAAACGATAAACAAGATTCTGTTGAACTTTGTGACATCTGAATTTCGGAGCTATTAATTTTTGAACTAGAAGGAACAGTTCAATTTTCACTGTGCGGTATTGGAGCCGACGTTGAAGGAGGGTCAGGGTAAAAAATCTTTTCTGAATTTTTACCAACTCGACGTTTACATGGGTTCACGATACAAAAATAACAATGCTGCAAATGATCACGAGGTTCCCTCCATAGTCTTGGCACTCCAAATTTCATATGTCGTTTTTCTCCTCGATACTAGGCTGGAAGTTACAAAATCAACTAGTGTAATTTAAACTATATGGGTAAAGTAAGTATTGAAGTTACAACATATTAACATTAGCAAACATTTTTTGGATTTTTATTTTTAGTTTCTTACCTTTTAAAGTATTTTTGTAGTTAACACGGGCAAAATGAGGTACCCAGTTTTTATCTTGATTTCGAAATTTGATGCTAAAGAAAATTTTTTGCTTCTTTTTTCATAAAATCACCACAAACAAAACAAAATAAATCAACATCATTTTTACACCGTCTTGTCGCCATTTTTTAATTCAGTAATACACAATAAAGTTTGTAACCGCTGCAATAAATTAGTAAACACCCACTACTACGCTTTATGCACTTTGCAACACTTGTAATATAAGTGCTGGCAACTGCTGATCGCATATTCGATAAAAATTTTTAAAACTTACTTTTCGACGTAAAACAGACAAAAACAAACTTTAAAAGCTAGGAATTGGTATTTAGGTGTTTTTCGGTGTCTTTCAATAGAATTTATGCATTACAACAGAAACCCAAACATTTTGTATTCCCAAAAATTACTTTTGATAATAAACTGGCAAGTGCACTGCCTAAAAGAACTACCAGGCAACATGCTTTTGCAAGTTGTTTTTTGCATTTTGTTTTTCTTCACCTACTTACAACTACAATTAATGTTGGAAGAATTCCAATTAATTGTAGTGGGGAATGTAAGAAGAGATAAACTCACTGTTAAATGTTGATGTTTTTGTTTAAACTTTGATATTGTTACAAGTAGAACTGTTGCTTATGATTCTTATACGCTTAACAGTTTTATTTGGTTTAATATCTTTAGTTTTTCTAAAATCTTTATGGATGAAGTTTCCTGATGATCTGGCCTAAGCAACCAGTGAAATGCGCATAGGAATAGCTTATCCAATCAACAATAAATTTCAAGTGTTTTTATCAAGAATAAAAACTGGGAATAAAGCACGAATAACAAAATCTTTTAGATTAAAATTTTGTATTCCCAAAAATTACTTTTGATAATAACCCAAGAATCTTTATTTTTTTGTTGACCTGTGCTATGTATGTAACAAAATATCGGCCAAACGTCAGCGGCGACCTCGGTGGCATACCTCCATCCATAGTCCATAGTTTCGCTGTTGCTGAGGCATAATTGCGGTTCTATGTCGTTAATGTGCCGAATTATCTCAACCTTTAGTCCTTGAATTGTTGCTGGCTTATCGACGTACACCTTTTCTTTCTTCGAAAATTTATCATCTACTGTTGCCATTTCTTGCCACCAAGCTTTAGTTCTTGAGTTAATTGCACCTTGTAAGCGTGTAAATACAAGTCTTTATGCATAATGTTCCTCAACGACGAGCGTGAGAGGTGCAATTGTTGGGCACGACGACGAGTTGAGGTGGACGGCTCTTCAGCCACGCTCTCGCGAGCAGTAGCAATATTTCCTACAGTATGAGCTGTACGAGCATGCACTGGTGTTTTCACATCTCCTACAGACCCGGTTTGCTCAAATTTTTGCACGATTTTTCCGATTGTACGCACATTTGGACGAATAAATTGACTGAAAAAATCACGAAGTGCACGATATGCATTTTGATTTGAACGCCCATTTTCAAAATAAGCCTGAATAACTTTAACGCGGTGCTCGATTCTGTATCTTTCCATGGTTCAAATTGAGTTCGTCTGAAGTTGAGAAACGTCAAATGAAATGCAGAAAAAACTTGACGCTTAGGTGTGGTTCACATTCAACATCGGCCCTTGAAAGTTTAACCTTTACAAACAAATTATTTTATGTTGTCTTTCCTATTTGTTTTTTTTTTTCATTTATTTGATGTTTCTAATTTGTGTCTGGGTTAATTTATTCAAGAGAACATAAATAATTTTCTTGCTATTAATTACTTAGTTCTTAGAACTCAAGTATTTCAGATTTTTGCAACTCTAAAAAATTAACATAAAAAAAATTTCAAAAGTTGGTATTTAGCGATATAAATGCTTCACAAACAAGTTTGATTAATTAATATTCATAAAATTTTTGTTTTCATTAAATCACAAACAAGTTTGATTAATTAATATTTATAAAATTTTTGTTTTCATTAAATTTTTATTTTGACTTTTTTTTATTAAACAATTTTTTTCACGATTTGTATGCTTTTTGTTTGCTACTTTTGGTTGTTTACCTTTTAAAACATATGTTTTTTAAGAATTTGTAAATACTCTGTCGGAAATTGTCACTTTTCGCTCTCAATTTGTGTTCTCATTCACTGTATTTTGTGTACGCGAACGTAATGTATTAAATGCAGTAAAAATCAGTAAAAAAATAGTAAAAACTTTTGTGTTATCGAACGCAGCTATTGTCTAGCATACACAAAAATTCATCATTATTTGTGGGCATACAAAATATTAAAAAAGCATCTCAGATTAGCGGTTGTTAATTTGGAAAATTTTGATGAAAAATAATTATTTGTGGAAAAAAACGTAATACCAGGGTATTTACCAATTCTTACCCAATTTTCCCTATTTACCGTGTATTTACCAATTGGTTATTTACCCTCTACACTGAAAGAAAAATGCTTCATATATTTAATGAATTTTTTCATAAAAAAAATTTCACTGGTTAAATGAAAATTTTCATTGTCCAAATGGAATTTCGTAGTTATAATGAAGTATTTTCGTTAAAATCGATTCATTGAATTTCGTAATTACGTTAAAAATTTTCATTGGATATATGAAAACTAAAGTTTGTCCAACTTAAACAAAAAATTTTAATTGGGAACATAAAAAACAATATACAAACATAACTATATTCATAAATTAATAAAATAAAATAAAAAAAATTATTTTTAATATTCAAATAACTCTATAGTCTCAATAATTAAAAGAATAAAAATATTTCGAAAAAGCATGCCTTCATAAATTTAAATTTTCATTATGACAATGAAAAATGTCATTATAGTAATGAAACAAAAACTTTCAATCCATAAATACGTATGTTTTTAGTTTCTGTTGTCAACCAAATGATGTATACGAAAAAGCTTGTTCTCTCTTTATGTGGTCTTTTTTTATTATGCGTTAGCCAAAAAAATCAACATTGTTATTGTTGTTAAGTTTTGACAATTTAATCTCATATTTAAGCTCTTAATTGAGTAATGTCAAAAAACATAGTTTTTTTATTCAAAAACTACACTGCCCCAGTAGGCTAGCTGGTAGTGAGCTAGTCTATCAGCGCCGAGGTTGCGGGATCGATTCCCGCCTGCGACTCCGTTTAAAAAAAAGTTGAATAAAAACAACTTTGATTAAAAAAAAAATTTTTTACTTTTTTGAAAGTATTCATCCAATGAATAACATTCATAGATCTAATTTTGTTTTCATTAAATACATTTTAATAAAACTGGTTTCATTGATCCAACGAAGCGCTGCATAGGTTCCTTTTTACTGCAATTTTTCGTGGGATTAATGTCAAAATTCATTGGTATTCTGAAGAAAATTCTTTCAGTGTACCCATCTATACGCATTAAAGAACATTTCGTTGTTGCATTTTTAGACTTAATTCAATGTTAGAACCTTTCGTTGTCTTTTCTTTAATATTTGTATTAAAATTAAACATTAATGCAAAACATTAAAAATACCACAAGAACTAAAAGATGCTAGAAATTTTTAAATAATGCTAGAAAATAAGCTAGATGCTAAATTAGTTTTTTTCATGCCAAATGAATGTAAAAATGCTAGATCTAGCATAAAAAATACTAAACTGGCAACACTGCTCACAATTTACATCGTTCATTATGGTTGGACTGATAGTGTACTTTCTGTACATTTAAAAAATTGAGATTTTAATTCATAATGAACTTATTCCCTAATGTTAATGTCTTATTTCTTTTGTGTTTCCGGGACGTAGCTTAAAAGGAACTTAGTTCAAATAGCAAAAAAGAATATTTTTGTTGCCAATTAGATTTTTCAATAAAAATATTTGTTACTTAAAAGTTTTTTTTTTAAATGTTTGTTGTCAACTAGATTTTTTACTGAAAATTTGTGTTGCAAACGAGAATTTCTATAGGTTTTTTTTGCAACTTGATTTTTAATTGATCATTCTTGTTGCCAATTCGATTTTTACCAAAATCTTTGTCGCCAATTTGTTTTTCTAAAGAACATTTTTGTTGCCAACTTAATTTATTTTTTTACAGGGAATGGTTTCCATAAAAAAATTGATATTTTTTGAAAATTAAATTGCTCCCAAGGCGAATTTACACCAGGTGAACTTATCTTGCTACGTAAGCAACAGCTGATAACTAACCTTGTGTCAAAATGGTATACCGTTCTAGTGGTTCTGTGGAATCTTTACTAAATTCTATCATTTTTGCTTTAAATTATGAAATTGAAAACTTTTTTAAGTTATTAAATTTCAAAACATACAATTTTAAAATTGAAAACAATATGAAATATTTGCTTAAATTTTTGACACAACGTTAAAATATTTTACAGTGTTGTAAAACGTTTTCAAAATAAGACCACCTTGTATGAATTCGCCTTGATTGCTCCCTTTTAAGTAAAACTTCCATTTTTCTTACATTCTGACTGGACTCTAGGAAAACCTCTTATTTACAATAACATTTTAAAAATGTGTTTTTACGTTTTTAGAATATTAAAAAAAAATGCAATTTATTTACATTTCTTATTGAAAAATAAATATATTGAAACCATAAAAGTCATATGCAAAAAATATTATTTTTATTGAAGCTGATTGCTTTTCAAGCGGCAACAGAAAAATAAAAAAAATCCCTGCCACTTGCCAGGATTTTATTTCCGCAGTGAAGGTACTTTTGCATTTCAGAAAAATGAGTTAAATTGGTAAATATTAAAAATGGCGAAAAAGTAAAATGTTTAAAAATGATTAACTTAAATGGAAAAAAGAAAGAGCAATAAGAAAAAGCAGCAGAAAGCATTTAAAATCAAAATACTGAAATATTACCTTAAATTAATATTTTATTGCGAAACCCCGAAGAGAAGAAAGTCAAAAAGAAATCTTGTGTAAAAATGAAACAACCAAAATGAAGACTTTCAAGTAACCAGAAAATAAAGTTTGTTTTTTTATTTATTCATTTGCTTATCTGTAGAATATTACATCTATGTTAAGTTTGTTTCAAGTGTTTCATATCTAATTTGAACAAATATGGGCACTTCCACAGAAAAGAGAGCCATGTTGTTCAAATTTTTCATCTCTTTCTCTAAATGTAAAGCTTGTTGCGCTTAACACCAAAATACATAAAATATTTTTTGAGCGTGACAAAAAGTAGACTTTTCTGTGGAAATGCCCATATACAATTTTCTCCAAAGCTCTAATTTTTCCTTAAGTTCTTTGCATTATATGAAATATAATATATTTCAGATTGCAGAAACTAATTTTAATTATCTTTTGAAACTGCATTCGCGTCCATACAATGGAAATTATGTTTTGCAGTATTTTGGTTATCAACTCACAAAACCTGCACGT
The DNA here is from genome assembly GCA_963931875.1 of Pollenia griseotomentosa. Lineage (NCBI taxonomy): Eukaryota > Metazoa > Arthropoda > Insecta > Diptera > Polleniidae > Pollenia > Pollenia griseotomentosa. Next base: position 166,982,465 of record OZ007562.1, on the reverse strand, counting down.
ACACTTTCGATTCGTCTTTCCGCTTTCACCATCAAACCCAAACGTTTCGCAGCAAATGTTTAATATTATGGACGAAAACGTAGGCCGTATGGTCATGTGAGGCTACTAACCCTCTTACCTACGCCCGTAAGCAAACCCACGCATTACATAATACCTCAGATGGAGCTCGAACTATCTTTTTAATGTGATATTCCTTAAAGCAAAGCGGTGAGCTCTGGAGTATTCTAAGAGAAACTCAATAACAGCAAATCATATTCCCCACTAGATAAGGCCAGCATACATATATCCAGCGAAAATGAGTTCGCTACACAGAAAAAATTTTCACCAAAATGTTTTCAATTAATTCTATAATGCTGTTTTAAACAATTTTTTTAATTGTTCCAATTAATTTGCCTTAATTGAAAACAAAAATTATAATGTTTGTGTGTTTATTTGCAAATATGAAAACATACATACAAACTTCAAAACATTTTACATTCTCAAACAATTTTTAATTATTTCAATTAACTGTGTTGATTGAAAAAAATATTTTGATTTGTGTTTACGTTTTATATGGCCTCTTTTACTGGTGGTCAAATTTCAATTCAATCTATTGATTGAAACTGAACAGCCAGAAAAGCTCAAACTTACAAATGCGTTAATTGATATGATCAATTTGTTTGCAGGCGGAAAATCAGTAAAGAATTTAATTAATAGTACAAATTTCTAACAAATACGTTAATTGAAGTTGGCTTTTAATTTTTTCTGTGTAATAGCGAATAGGTTCGCTAGACTGGGATCTGCCTTAGACATCTCGAATTCGATGGCGGTCCCGGCACTTCTAGGGGCCACCAAAAGAGGCATATCCAGGTGTTATTTTCAGTGTGCTGAAATGAGACGGCAGGATTACTAGAAAATCTTTGCAGGGGCTTAGCGAGTAAGAGAAAGGATATTTCCAGACTAAAAAGAGAACATGCCAGCAGACTGAGTGCGAGGTTATTTAGAAACTTTCGCATCTATCACCAGGGTTGTTAGATGTGATGATTTTTTGTCATTTTGACGATTTTTTTGAGAAAATACTGTAAAACGACGATTGACGATTTTTTAAAAAAAGTAATAGTGTTATGACGATTTTCTGGCATCAATATGCGTGCTTAAAATGTTTCGAAACGAACCATAAGTAATTCGAATTCTACAATTATGTATATGAAGCGCTAAAAATTAATTTTGGATTCGCTGCTAATATCGATGCCATCGATACTGCAAAAGATATATGGGGGATTCACAAGGTATGACACCAGTCATAAGTCTTAAAATAATAACATGAAAAAATATGACTGTTGTGAACAACCCCTCATAATTTAGTGTGCTATTTTGAATTTAAATCAGCTGATTTCAATCAAATATAAAAAATAAATATTTGCCTAATATCAAAATATTTTTTAATTCTAATCCATAAATTAAAAAATTAAATTAGATCTTATCTGACTATTTTCCATTTTTTAGACGCAAATCACAAATAAATTTTATTTTGTCCTAAGCCGATATAATTTGAAGCCGCAAATGTTTTGTTGCAAAAATTGCTAGCCGCAGGTTAAATTCGGATATTAGCCGGATAAAACTATACCATCAAGGCGACGGCTTCAAAAACTAATGCGGCTCGGCTCAGCCGCTCAGCGCAGGTCTCTTCTGATTAATTACGACAGCACAATAGACATAGCAAGCAAAGTTCTATTAATTTATAACACTTTTTGTTAACAAAGCAACAACAATATTTTTAAACCATTGTAAAATGTTAGAACATTATGACAATATAACATGATAGCACACCTTGTGAATACCCCAATAGTATTTATAAAAAAATTTATTTATTAATATGGATACGATTTTCATGCAAATGCATGTTTTTTATCTTTCCGAATCAATAAATTTGCGTTGAATTGGCATCGATTTGTTTTTGCATATTGTTGCATATTTTGTTGAAATGCATATTTTTGCATATTTTGAAATTTTACAGTGATTTTTTTTTCAACTTCCATATTATAAAAAAAGTTCTTAAAAAAAAAATTTTTAAATCACAAAAAATATATTGCAAAAAATCTTTAAATCAATAAAAAAATTTTGATTTAAATACAAGATTTTCAAGATTTCGACACAAGAATCTTCTACTTCAAACCGCTGCTGCAACTTACAAGAAGATTATGTAAAACATAATCCGTTTGATGAAATTAATTTTGTTGACACTTGAAATTTTTTTAACTAGGGGAGAAGCCTACACAGAAAAAAATAAAAATTGATTTCAAATAAAAATTTGTGATATTATTTAAAAAATCAATTAAATTAACACCAGTAAAGAAATTAATAGTATCAATTGAACCAGTTAATAGTATTAATTAAACGTTTAATTCACTTGATTAAACGTTTAATTTACTTGATTAAATTTTTAATTAAAACTGATTATATTTTTGATTAATGCTTTAATTGGTAAAACATTTTGGAGAATTTTTTCTGTGTACCTTGGAGTTTACGTTAAAGAAAAAATTTCTCAATTTGCAATTAATGTTGAAAGCTCACAACTAATTTGTCGATAATTGTGTGGCATTCTATGTTGAATTATGCATTTAACTAACAAAAAGATTTTATTTTGGAATTTCTGTTACAAATAATTTAAAATTAATAACCTCAATATTATTTAAACAGAAATACTTCTTTCCTTCCTTTGCTAACTTTTCCTCATTTTTTTCTAAAAAGAGATTCCAGTCAATAGAAAAGGATATATGTAAGAGAGTAAAGATTTAAAAATGTTGACTAAAGAGATTTTGATATCAATATCCTTTTGAAAAAAATCAAATCAATGAAGTTGTTAAATAATAATAATGCATTCCCTAACTTACAAATGTCATTTTATTAATGACTTAATGGTTAAACGAAATTCGTCAGCTACGTTGAACGAATTTCTAATTTAAATAAAACTAAATTCAGAAATTGTTTGGAAACAAAAACAATTGAAGACATTTTGTTTGCGAAGGATTATTTGAAAATGTATTCTTCAGTGCAAATATTACAAAAAGTTTAATAAACAAACACCGAGCAGATAGCTTGTACGAATAGGATTAGTCTAGAACTATGTTGATCAAACATTGTTATACATTTTATCTATAAACCAATACCCCGGTTTGCGTCGTTTCCAAGTTGCGTCTTTTTAAAATGTCTGTGATTTTTAACTTGCGTCGGTTTTGTTTCACTTAACGTTGCATGGTCTCGAAGTTGCGTCGTTAGTACTTCGATCTGCGTTGTTAATATAAAAATGTTTGTAGAAATCTTAAACAGTAGAAGGGGACTTACCCCCGTATTCACAAACGATTATTAAATTTAACAAAGGTTTATTAAGGATAATTTTCATAGTAAATTTGTTCTTTAAACCTTTATTAAATTTAAAAAATTTTTATGAATACGGCAGTTAGTAGTTAAGTCTAATATGTTCAAATGTATGTGAAGGTTGCAAGTTGAAGATCGTTTGTAGTTTCAAATAAGAGTGCCTCGGTAGGCTAGCTGGTAGCGAGCTAGTCTATCAGCGCCGAGGTTGCGGGTTCGATTCCCGCCAGAGACTCTGGTTTCTTTCCTGCAGACAAGCATAGAGCTTCGCGGGATTAGCTTAGGAAATTAAAAAAAAAAAAAAAAAAAAAAAAAAAAATAAGATTTGCTGAAGTGAAGTTAAATTCAAATTATTTGCAACAATGAGTCAAAAAGAAAGCATGAAAGCTAAAAAAAAACACTAGACATTTTGAAACGTTTTTAAATGGAGCCACTTTTTATCATTTGGATTGAAGAAACCTTTAACTTTATTTGAAGATCTAAAAGAAAATTATACGTTATCAAGTCAAAATTTATTTTTTCAATACAATTGTATGGCAAATCGTGCTTCGGCTTGCGTCGCGTTTTCCCGGTCCAAATAAGCGGCACAAACTGGGATATTGGTATATATTGATTGTATATATTTTTCAAAAACTTATAAATTAGACTTGCTTGTAATCCAAAGTTTATTTTTAATTGTTTTGTTCGAATAAAAACTGTTGAACAGCTTGCTTTCCTTCATTCACTAAAAATAATTTAATTGAAATTGAATTTAATGAACTTAAGCCTAATTAAAATATCAAAACCTTCAATTAAAAACCAACACTACAATGAAAAATTACAGTTGTTATTTTATTTAATTTCTATAAATTTTTTACCGTTTCTATTAATATTTTTGCTAAAGCAAAAAACGATTTGCGATTTACAACAGCACTACAAAAGTAAAAACGATTTACTGCCCTGCGGGAAATTTGTGTCAATTGGTCCTACAGACTGGTCCCGGGAGTTGTGAAAATAGAACAGGTACAAAAAGAAAGAACTCATGACCATTGAAAGGAGAATCAATCATATCACTGGTTTATGAAGAACAAAAAGTAAGAAAAAGTAATGAATTACAGTACAGTCTTTATCGGTGGTGTGACACATTTTTTGGGACTTTCTTAAATTTTGTTCTTGAATTAAATTTTAGGACTTGTTTTATTGCAAAAAATACTACATTTAATTGAAATAAAACTACGTTGTAGTAACTGACGTTCATTGAGAATAGATGTGTGACTGGTCAAATGGTGTCAATTGACCCCCTCCCATGACAACCCCATGTAAAAGTAGAACTAGAACTAGAACCGGTCTCTACCACCAGAGACCTATCACGGGACTACTTTGGTGTCAGTTCGCTTCCCTCTAGGGTGGTTTGTATAAAACCAACAACAACACTATAACAAAGAAAAAAACCTACTTTTTTGTTGGTTCCAAAATTGAGAACTTTTGTTTCGATACATATTTTTTTCATTTTCAGATCTTTTTCAAAATGTAAAAACTTTTGTGTTGTGGCAACATTTTTTTGTTTAAAAGTTAAAGCATAATACAGTTCACAAAAAAAAAACAGGATAAATTCCCGAATTCTATTTGTAAAAATTTTTAGAGCAGAATGATGATGAAGAAAACAATAAATTGAGAGTTCTTCTGTAGCCAAGAAAAGGAAATGCAGCAAAAAGGAGTAAATGAAGAAGATAAATTTTGAGAACTATTCTATTCCAAAATAACAAATACGTTTGGATGGTGTCAATTCTTTGCATTTTCAGCCTTAAAAAAACTTTTTTGTCGCGCAGTGTTTATTTTCAGCACTTTCACTATGTAACAAAATTAAGTTACTTACTTTGTAAGATATCGAGAGGAGAATTAACGTTTTTTATGGATATTTGTCCCATTAGATTATGTAATCAGTAGTCAAATGGACATGTTTAGAAAACATTTCCAATTGCATTATTCAGAACTACTGGGCACAGAAATGTAATTGCAAAAATGCTTGGTTGTGAGAGTGGCAAGTGTTTAAGGTTTTTTAAGTATTTCGTATTCGTATCCAAAAAATCAATTTTTGTTTTCCTACAAAAGAGGAAATAAAAGGCCGTCGCTTGCGTTTATTTAGTCCTGGGTATTCTTAAAACCATTAAAGTCAGTACAAACTATAAAAGTACACATCAACCAAACACAGAAGTGTAAGCAAATATTTTCTATAGTTCAAACGATAAAAATTTGTATGGCTTAAAAGTGTTAAGAGATGTTCAATGAAAAAATCCTATAAAGAAAATACTTAACCATTGAACTAAACACAAATATTTTTATGTTCATATTTTTATGGTGTTTTTTTTTCTAAGGATACATTTTCTGTTAAACACTCTCTTCATGCCATTGACACTTTTGGAACGTTTATTATGAACACAAGTTAAAAAAAAAAAAAAATGAAACTAAAGAGCTACACAGTATAAAAAAGTTGTTTAGGATTTGTTTTAGTTAATCGATAAAGGTATTACTGAGGGAGGATTCTTAGTGAAACTAAAAAGTACGCAAACTATTTACAAGGTTGTTTGAATACAGTGATGCCAAGTGTAGGGACTTTTCCATTTCCCAAGTAGGGAAAAATGAAAAGATTGATTAATTCGGTTGAATTGGAGGGTTTTTTGTTAAATTGTAGATATTTTCTAAAAATTTCCAATTTTAAACTTTTAATGACATGAAGAAAGTTAAGTATGTGACTTCTTTAATAACAATGGAAATTAAACATTTTTTGAAGGTCCAATGAGACGTGACATAAAAAGAATGCCATAGCCGTTACCACGCTAAACCAAAAATCCAATGAAAATGTACGTTAAGCAAACGAGATTACGTTTATTAAAATATTTTCGTTGGCTCAACGAATTATTCCCTAAAATAATGAAAATAATACCTAAATTGTCATTATATTAACGAATAATTCGTTGAGCCAACGAAAATATTTTAATTAACGTAACTCGTTTGCTAACGTACATTTTCATTGGATTTTTGGTTCAGTGCATGAGCATAGAAACCAAAATTCAATTGGATTGCATGGTTATGTTTATGGCGTTGTGGTAAGTCACCTATAATTAAATACAGTGTTGCCCACATGGTTGGTTCAAACAGCTGTTTTGTATGGTTATGGTTATTTCACGTCTAATTTGAGCTTTAACAGCCTGTTTTTGTAAAACATAAGTCTTCTCACTTGAAGTTTTCGTATTAATACGTTTATGTTTAAAATTTGGTTTTTAAAAAACATTTAAAAGCTTTCGTCTATTCATAGTTTACATAAATAGAGCTTTTTTCTTTCGTGAATCAACATTATTGCCAATGCATTAATATTCGTACATTTGTATTATTTTTTCATATAAAGGCTTTGTGTTTGTGGATAACCCTGGCTTTTGTTTACAAAAATTAAAATTAAATTTCAAAAATAAAATATTTTATAAAAAGTGTTACTAAATTAGTAAAAATAAAAGTGTTGAATGAAAATGTTAACAATAATGGCAATAAATAAAAGAAATACATATAGAATATCTTTTGCTGCACATCAACATATAGATATGTAGAAGATATTTGCGAAGATATAATTTTTTGGAACATTCGGAAGAACGGTGGTATTTTACACTACAGTGTATGTACAGTCACACAGATAATAGTACGCACGCCTTAACAATTCTTTAACTTTCCAAAAATTAGAGATATTTAAAATAATAAATAAATCAAAAATTTTTAAATGAAAGCAAATATTTATTTCATTATTAAATTTAAGACTATTGATTTGTCCGCATACTTAGGTGCGAAGTCGAGCCGCTTTTATCTGTTTATATCCCCAATTAATGTTTGTTTTTTCTTAGTACGCGGCTATGTAATGTAATGTAAAAATTTTAAAATTTGAACTCAAGGAATTCGCAACGTTCCTTTTGTTAAAAATATATGCACGCATTTCATTACAAATGTCCTTTGTTTTCTTACCTATTTCAACAAAACAGTAATAATTTTTCTAAAATTACTGCAGTCTTTAAGAATTTGCTTGCAAGTTTAGCTTGTGCCACTTTCCGTATATTATTTTTCCTTTAAATCTTCTTAATTTAAAAAGGACAGTTTTCTATTTGCCATCGTACGTATAATTATCTGTGCTGTCAGATTAACTTATAAGTGTAAAAGTATAATTAGCGGAAATTGACCCAAACTTTTTGTAGATTGATTTTGACAGTGTGTCGATGCCTTGCAAATGCCAAAAAATATCGATTAGAAATCCAGAGTTATTCTTAAGCTCCCATTTTAGAGGGAGTACGTACTGTGCCATGAACAACGGTACGCGACATGATGTGATCGAATTTTAAATGGCAGCGCTATATTTAAAAAACTAAATGGGCTGCATATGGAGGCGTGGCTATAAAATTTAACCGTTTTAGAAACATCATTGACATACCTTTGATTCAAGGGGGTGACTGGCACAAACTTTTTTTGTAAGGAGGTCGACCTGCTCTAATGTACATACATATGTTCATATTTTTTAGCGTATGTAGTTCCATTGTATCTAGAATTTTTTGAGCCTGTAAATACATATTTACGCAATTATAAGTGAACCTTTACAGAATATTTTACAATAGTATTAGTTTATTAGGTTTCCTTTTTTAAAATATCGCAGTTATTTTCCATTTTGTGGTGACTTGTTTTTTTAACGAATATTCCTTTTACTTATCGCTTACTTTTCACTTTTGTTTTCATTTATTACGAAGATGTTCATTTTATAAAAACCAAAAATATGTAGAAAAAAATTAAAGCTTTTTTTGTCACTCACATGAAATGTTTTTAATTTTATGAAAACCTAAATCTGATTTCGTTCGTTTTTTTTACGAACGAACAAATATTTTCATTTTCTAAAAACAGGCTGTAATTGCTTTAAACTTGGTCGAAACTTTATTAAAAAACAAATACAAATGCCAAAAGTACGATGTTTATGTCGGCAGTAAATGTGAAGAATTGTTCAAAACGCTAACAAAAACCGGTATTTGTCAAATAAAATTTGGTACAAATTTACATAACTGCTTTGAAAATCAAGTTTTGTTTAAACTGGATGTTAAAGCTTTTTTTGTACAAAATTTTTGTTGTTTTTATGTTAGTTTTTTTGATTTTTTTGTCTTATATTTTCTGTTATGTTGTTCGATTTTAAACATTTAAAAAAATTGTGTTGGAAAATATAAAGCAGGACAAAAGTGGTTGTAGGGAAAAAAGGATTTTTTTTCCAAATTACTATGTATTTTTGAAAAAAATCTGCTGGCATCACTTTTCGAATGTGCATATTTAGATTAACTTTTTTTTATACCTGTAGAAAAAGCCAACTACACCGATAAAAATAAAATTTAGATTTAGTAAAGGAATTCAGTTAAATTTACACAAATTCGTTTAAAACAGGATTTATGACAAGAATTGAAAATTCAAACACAAACATTTGTAAAAATGGAATTGCAAAATTTTTTCAATTAAATTTTTATGCTTTTAAACAAAAAAAGCAGTTTGAAACTTATTCAAAATTTTAAACAAATATGTTAACAAAACCAAACAAAATGTTTATTAAATTTGGACGTCAATTTCTAACAAACTTTTCGTTAAATCTCTGCATAAATTGTTTAGTAATATTTGTAAGAAAAAGAAAAACAAAAAAATCAAATAATTAACACTGCTAAAAATTTCATCTCCAGGATTTTACACATAAGCGATGAACTTTTTCACACTAAAAACAAAAATATAATTTTTAATATCCTTAAAAGCAATAGTTTCCCAAATAAACTTATATCAACACTAATAGAAGACACAATTATGCAAATAAAGAACAAAAATGATAATAACCCCACTAATATTGAAAAAGAACAAAAATATTTTTACAGTGTAAAATACATCCCTGGCCTCACTGATAATAAAAACATACGAACGTCAATAGAAACAAATAATATAAGCTTTGCTTATAAACCCAATAAAACACTCAGCACTATATTCTCTGCAATAAAAACTCCAATAGACAAACAACAACAAAACAACATTGTGTACGAACTACAATGTAAAGGGAATAACGAACAAAGTTGCGAACTCATATACATTGGAACAACAAAACGATCCCTTGAAACTAGAATGGGAGAACATATGATGGATATACAAAGGAAAAAAGAAACGACAGCATTATCAACACACATCTTAAATACACAACATAAAATTGATTTTGAGGGGGTGCGAATACTAGATAAAGTAAGGGGGGACAAGAAGAGATTTACAATTGAAAGTCTAAGGATACAAGAAAACATAAAGAAAACGATGAATGTCAAAGAAGACACTAACAATATTAGCGCAAATTATAGGGTTGCAATTACTAAATCGCTACAGTGATACTTGGTTGTGATATGTGTTTAACTTTAAATTTATGTTTTATGTTTATATGTTTAATGTTACATGTAAAAGGAGAAATTTAATGTGAAAAGCTCATATTGTAAGTTTGACTTTTTTAATGTAATTTATTTGTATTTATGTTAATTTATATATTTTTTAAAATTTTAAATAGACGCTCCCTTGAAAAAGTCGACAAAAAATCGACGAAACGTCGGGAAAACTGTAATAAAAATTGCTTTTTATTTACATTAATTAACCTTAGGCCCTATTAGCTTAAATAAAAACAAATCAAAATAATTAAATCTTTAATTTTTTTCCTTTCCATCCGTTTTATATACATTTCGCTTCATTAACCACCAAGGCATGAGAACGATTACACTCAGCTGCAGTGAAAATGAAGGGGAGGATAGAGCTTGAGGACACCACCCATATGTATTTTTATTTTGGAATAATTCTTAACTATAAATGTAGTCTTTCTGTTTCATTCATTCACTTTTGCTATATTTCCTTTCTTGGCTACAGAAGAACCCTGAAAATATGGTTTTTTACATTCATCTACTTTTAAAATTTTATGTAATTAACTCAACAGTTTTAACAAATAGAATTTGGGAATTTTTCCTTTTTTTTTTTTTTGTTGTGAATTATGTTATGTTTTTACAATTAAACAAAATAATTTTGCCATAACACAAAAGTTTTTTTTTTATATGTTAGATAGAAAACATCTGAAAATAAATAAAATGCAAAGAACCCCAATTTGTGAACTTTAAAACCAACGAAAAATTTGTGTTTTTTTTTCTTATGATGTTGTTGTTGTATCTTCACAAACAAGTTTATCGTTTTTTACTTACAAATAAATTTTATTTTATTCAACCTTTGAGAATGTATCAGTTTTAAACACGGAAAAAAATTATATCAGTTTTAAACACGGAAAGAAATTATAAGCGACGTTTAATGCTAGAGATGGTGCAAATCATTAAAGTACCAGAATTGTTAAGAATTAATTTTAAATCGGACACGGAAAATGTTGCACAAAATTGTAGAAATTTAGTTTATAAAAACAAAACAGGAAATTAAAAAATTTTTTAGAATGTAATAGATTATTTTTAAAAAAATTTTTTTTAATTGTAAATAACTCTTCTATGTGACAATTGTTATTATTTTTTCATTATTTTGTGAACGTTGTTTAAATTGTTAAAGTATTTCCCTGACGATGATACACATTGCTGTATCGAAATATTGGAATAAAATCAACTTTTATCTAATTTTTTATATAAAAAAGAAAAACCTCAAGCTTAAGAAATTATATTGTTTTTTACTTACTTTTGTAGTTTTGTTTCTGTTCCTTTACGACCAAGCAAATCGCTTTTATTTTTCAAACAAAAATATTAATAGGAACACTAAAAAAAAAATTTTAGTGTACCGATATTTTTTTTTTTTTTGGACAATTCCCAACAAAAATTCTACAATTTTAAATTATTTATTTTTAAACGAAAAAATTCAATTAAGATTTTTTGTTTTTTAAATTAATATTTTAATTCAAAATTTATTTCAAAACAACTTAAACGTAAGTTAAATCAAAATTATATTTTTTTTAATTTTCTTTAAGCAAAAAAAATAATTAATTCAATTAGCGCATTAATTAAATTGAAATACTTTTGAAACAATTTTTTTAATTGATTAAAAATAGTATTAATAATAGTATTCGACAAAAAAAAAATCTTAACCTCAAAACATAATGTTGCTCGGGCGGGTCCATGATTGCCCGTAAATCCCAAATAGGGTGCACTCTTGAAAATTTATTTTTAAATTCTGAAGTGTAGGGTATCATGTGGTCGCTCTTGGCCGACTTCTTCTTACTTTTTAATTATAAAAATATATGTATTTACAAATACTTTATGATATTTTTTGTTGAAATTCTTTAGTTTTAAATTTAAAGTTATTTTGAATTTACTTAACAAGCCAAACGCATTAAACCTTCAATCCTTTATGGCTAAACAATGTAGCAGACAATAGACAAATATCCATTTATTAAGCGTTCCTTTTACTGTTTTCGCTATGTGGTTTTATAAAATTTTCGATGTCGTTATCAATTTATTGATTTTATAATTTAGAAAGGATAAATTAAAACTCAAATTATCCTACAAAGTTACACAAACCGACACTCTCATAGTTACGCAAGTTCACAATCAAAAAGCAATAATCTACATAAAGTCTTTAGCACAATATTTTCAGTGAATCGATTCATTCTCAATTTATTAAAAAAAGAAGAAGATTTAGAACTAATGAGTTTTTGAAGTTCATATGAAAAATTAAACAATATCATATATCATTTTTAATAGCTTTTTTATTAGAGATTTTAGTGAAAAACAGTGAATTTTATTTCCGTTAAACATTAAAAAAAAAAAACGTTATCATACCATGTAAAATAAACGAATGACGCTGCTGTCAGTTTATTTTTTTGAAAACTCTGACTAATTAAAACAAGAAAAATTTACTTTTTAGTTCCAGTTTTCTTCTTTTTTTTTTGTTTTGTTTGAGTCATGTGTATGCAAATATTTAAATTAAAATTCTTTTTTTTCATTATTTAAGTTCTTGCTGATGTTCGTTCACTTGTTTAAAAAAGTAAATGAAAACAATTTTTTTTAGAAACTCACATGATGTCAAAAGTTAAATGTTTTATTTTTAAATTTTTTCAGTTGTTGCATTAAAATAAATAAAAATAAAAACAATAAAAAGTTTTAGAAAGTTTAGACAGTAATCTAAAAAAAAGATTAAAAAATTACATTAACAAACCAAAACAGTATTTAAAAAGCGTTTCTATGGAAAAATTTTGACTAGGAGGAACTTTTTTTTGAGAAAGAATTTTGTGACAAACATTTAAGCTAGTGTTTCTATCAAGTTCTTTACAAGAATTTCTATAAAAAATAATTAAAAATATTAAAAATTTGGATTAAAAACCATAAATAGTTCAACAAAATAACCACAATACTAATACGAGCTCTGCGTTCATTTGTCCTTCAAGTTGTGCTGAAAAAGGTCAACGAGAAAAAGAAAGACAAAAATGAAAAAAACAAAAAATATACTTTGGACTTCAAGAAAAATTCTTGACAAAAGTACGAAAAAACAGAAGTAAAGAAGAATATGTAAAATCAATTAAAATGGATAATCAATCATTCAAAAAAAAAAAGCAAACTTTGATCTACCAAAGGTTAAAATACAATTTGGTTTAAGGATTGATGTTTGACTATTGTCGTCAGCAGTCGTCGAGTGGTTGCGATCGAAACATGTCAATATAACCTGCCGGCCGCGGTTCGAGTCCCGTCCACGGTCAAGAATGAAAGATTATCAATAACAATTTTAATTAATTTTCATTTTGTAAAATTCCTTTCTTCATAGAAATAATTTAATGAAAATTAAATTTAATGAACTTATGCTTAATTAAAAATATTAAAAATTTGGATTAAAAAATATTTATATTGATTGTGAACACCTTTTTGTTTTTGAAAATCTATTTTCTTACAAAGTTTTTACAAGAGAATCTATTTTGTGACAATAGTTTTTAACATAAAATCTAGCTTGTGACAAAATTAAATCTGCGACAAAAGTTTCTATAGAAAATCTAGTTTGTGACAATAATTTTCTGTAACAGAACATTTTACAAAAAATTGAGTTTGTAACAAAATATTTTAAAAAAATTTAGTTGGAGACCAATTTTTTTTAAAGAAAATTAAGTTTGAGACAAGCTAAATTTTCTTAAAAAATCCAAACTAGATTTTAAGCAAGATTTTAATAAATTTGCTGTAGAAAATTATGTCACAGATTTTTATAAAAGGTTTTGTCTTAAACTGGGTTTTTTTTTAATATTAAAATTTGCTGTAGAAAATTATGTCACAAAATTTAATAAAAGATTTTTTGTCTTACACTGGGTTTTTTTAAATTTTAGTTTGTGACAGACTAAATTTTCTTTAAATCAAACTAAATTTTCTTTAAAAAAAATCCAGTTTGTGACAAAATCTAGTTTGTGACAACATTTTTTTTAGAAAAAATTAGTCTGTGACATTATTTTCTGCAGCAAATTCATAGTGTCATATAATATGCTATAGAAAATTAATTTTATGACAAATTTTCTATAAAAATCTAGCCAACGAAATTTTTTTTTTATCAAAATCTATTTTGAGACAAACATTTTTAATAGAAAATATAGTCTGCGATAAAATTTTCTCAAGAAAATATAGTTTATCGCAAATTTTCTATAAGTAATCTGGTTTAAGAAAAAATTTTTTATTAAAATCTATTTTGTGACAATAATTTTTGTATTAAAATTACTATTAAAAACTAGTTTGTGACAGTAACTTGTAACATATTATTTGAATGTGTATTCTAAGTCAAATTACAATCCTCAAAAGCTTTTATACTTTAATAGGCTTATTCCTTCAATATTTACCAGGAATATTTTCTATGTACTATCAGAATTTTTTGTTTGTATATTTCTGTTACGAGGCTTACTCTAGCTATCCTTTGGCTAGCGATGAAGTAAATTGTAGAGAAAATGTATACAGCTAACAGATACCAGCAGAAAATGCATAAAATTCTGTATCTATGAGTTGTATACATATTCTTACAATTTACTTCATTGCTAGCCAAAGGATAGCTAAAGTAAGCCTCGTAACAGAAATATACAAACGAAATATTCTGATAGTGCATAGAAAATATTCCTGGAATATATTGAAGGAATAAGCCTATTAAAGTATAAAAGCTTTTGGGGATTATAATTTGACTAAGACCACACATTCGAATAATATGAAAATTTATATAATAAATGCTACTCAACATGATAAATAAATTCCCAGATTCTATTTGAATGTTCAATAGAAAATATAGTTTGCGACAATAGCATCGTAGTTTTTCACAAGCATGTTGCTCTTGGAAAAGAGAAAAATACTATTTTTAATTTAAAACAAAACAATTATTTGTTGTTAAGATATTATTGTCATATTATACAATTTCATTTTCGTTAAAAATAGTTTAATTGGAGGTGAACATGTTGCAAAATGTTTTTTTCTGTGTATGTATTCAAAATTCTCAAGCTTCTGAAAAGTTCTTATTTGTTTAAAATTTTTATTAAAATGTTAATGATTTTTATCCTTATAAAAGACACGAAAATAATAATTTACATTCGAAAATATGTATGCATGTATTTTGGCTTGCAAAATGAAAAGTGATGAAAACTAATAAAGAATATTTTGCAGAAACAGTCTCTAAAAAGTAATAAAGAAAATTTAATAAAAAATTTGTCTTTTACGTTTATATTAACTAAAAATGTTTTTTAGGTCACAAACATGATAGTCATTTTAAGTTTAATCAATATTTTTACTTGTCTATCATCTCTTTTCTAGCTAATCAACAATATCTTAATTTCAACATGAGTTTTATTACAAATATAAGCCTGCTATTAACGTAAACTCCTCTTTAGTTATTACTCTTCGGCCCGTTTTCACAAATTACCGATAGCTTAGGGTGGGGTTTCATCGGCCGTAAAAAAAGTGTTCCATTATTACAATTTTATTTTAACCTAAAGTGAGCGATAAGTTAAAGGAGGGTTCATCCTACCTGTAGTGTAATTCTCTAACTTTTAACGATTAACGTTAGTGTTAATTTTACCGACACAATTTATTGCTTGTGGTAACAATACAGCAATTCAGTGACTCAATTTAAACAACATAGCTAAAAATTCCAATCAGGTGGCATCTTTGTTAATTTATTAGTATATTTAACGAACACTGTCATCAAGAGAAAACTACTTCTCGTGTGGAACTACTTGAAGTACTTTCGAAACTAACAATACCCCCCATTTAGGTTTTGCTAGTCTAGCGAAAATTGCAAAAATTCGGAAAACTTGCATAAATAGCGAAAATTTTTAATATTTCAAACAAGCCATAAAATTGATTAAAAGTCGCTAAAACTATAAGGAATTGCAAAAATTCGGTAAAAATTGTTAAATTAACGGAAATTCGCAAAGATTTGCAATCAGCGGCTATTTATTAAAAATCGTTAAAGCTCTAAAGAACCACCGGAAAAAATCGCTTATGTCGCGAACATGGCTAAAATTCGCAAAAAATTTCAAACTTGGAAAAAACCGTAAAATTTATTTGAAATCGCTTAAAAAACAAAATTTCCGAATAGAAAAAATTTTTTTTTTGTTGCAAAAATAGCGAAAATTCGCAAAATTTTTTAATATTTCGAACAAACCATAAAATTGTTTTAAAGTTACTAAAACTATAAGGAATGGCAAATTTTGCTAAATTAGGGCAAATTCGCAAAAATTTGTAATAGCGGCATGATGGCAAAGTCTACTATTTATTAAAAATCGTTAAAGCTGTAAAGATTCAGAAAATAAATAGCCTCTACCGCAAACGTGGCTATAATTCGCGAAATATTGCAAACTTGGAGAGAAGCACTAAAATATATTTTAAATCGTTAAATCGGTTAAATAAAACAAAATTTAGGAAAATAGCAAAAAAAAAAAAAAAAAATTGCAAAAATATTGAAAATTCGCGCAATTTTTTTTATACTTCAAGCAAACCATAAAATTTATTTAAAGTCACTAAAACTATAAGGAATGGCAAAAATTCGGTTAAAATTTCTAAATTAGCGGAAATTCACAATAAATATGCTAACAGCGGCATGATAGAAAAGTCTACCACTTATTTTTTGTGTAGAAAAGAAAACACTATTAGTGATTTCCATAAGCTGCATCTAAAATGTAATATTTTTAATGATTTTTATAAATATCCAAATATATTCGAAAAAAACTAATTTTTTCATATTATTTTTGCAATATTTTGTAAATAATGTAAATTTTAAAAATGTGGCTTTTATTTGCCAAAATTTTTGTTTGTTTTTTTTTTTTTTTAATAACTACGAATTTAAAAATAAACAATGAAAAATATTTTGCCGTTAAGTTAGCTTAATTACCTGACGTTAAGATAAAACATGTCAGTAAACGTTATTGTTAAAAAGTTACTGAATAAAATTTACGTTAACTTTGCTGTTGAATATTTTTCACAATTTAAATTATGTTAAAGTTGGCGGAGTAATTGGCCCATATGTCTTCAAAAACGTTGATAGTCAGAATGTGAAAAGTTGTTGAAAATTGGTGTTCCAGTTTGCGCTTTCTACGCACCAGTCATGGCGCCCACATGGCCGAAATCATATTTAAACATTAATGTCATAAAATTTTCTATCCAATAAAGACCGTTTCATTGATACCAAAAATATATTACAATGTTTTATTATCATTTAAACTTGTATCACTCTATAAAAAAACACCCTTTAGAAAGCAATGAAAAAAAAAATTCATTAAATTTAAAAAAAATTATAATAACAAAATAATTAAATTCTTTTTAGTAGGAGTGCAAAGAACTGCTAAGAACCTTTTGCATAAATGCAGCTCTCAACGTTCATGAAATTTCATAGAAGTTTTCATAAAAATTACAGAAATTCAAAATAATCTTTATTTACACTACTGCAAAGAAATTCCCTAAAAGCATGCAGTATTAAGTGTAGTGGGTACTTTAGTAAGAACGAAGAAAAAAACGAGAGGGAAAAAGATATTTTAGTATGTCTGTATTTGAAAGCAGTATTTGCTTGTGCGATTAAATTTAACCATTAAAAACTTAAAACTTGAACGAACAACTTTAGCACTTAACCACAGATGAAAGTAGACCATGTAGTAAATAGGTGCCAAGTTATCAAATTAAAAAAAATGGCGAAAAAATGTTTGTGTGTTTTTGTGTTTTCAACTACTAACATGTGTCAATATGAGGTCTTTTTTGTTGAAATAGTTAAGTTTTAAGTATAAACTCTTTAATGGTTGCCAGTAGAAAATTTAGTAAGAGAAAAAATTTATGCTACACTGTGCAACACTTTTAAAGTGATAGAGTGCAAACTCTTTCGCGTGTGAAATTTCTCGAAGTACTTATTGAAACTAACAAAACACTAATTGGAATTTGCAAGTTTAACTGCCGTTCGGATGGCATGGTCTCCTAGATATTTTGGCGTCAATGTAGTCTTCGGCGCAGTTATAGCTTTAGACTACACAGAAAAAAATCAATGTAAAATCGTCGAAAACAAGGTTGATTTTACACTTTTCGGTCGTAGTTTGGCTTTGTAGAGTTAATTTAACATGATTTTACAATAACTTGCGACCAACATTTTTTTCTTTAAAATTAACTTTAACTCATGTTAATTTAACATCCAGTAAAATTATAACAAAAAGACATTTATATTTAAAAAACGCTTCAAATCACGTTGAATTTATTCGCGTTATTTCAAGTTGAAAAAACGTGAATTTCGTGTAGAATCAATTTGATTTGTGTGAGAAATAACAGTCAGAAGACGCTTTAAATACAACATACATATGTATTTTTTTAAAATAATTATAAACACTTATCCCTGGAACCAGAGAGAGACAGAAAGAGAGAGAGACGTAATATTATTATCTAGTTTCCTGCTGCAACATGTCTCATATGATACGCGATATGATACGTCATCAGTCTACTTTAAAGATTTGATGTATTTAATTAAATAATTTTGACAAAAAGAATACGGGAATTATTTTTCTTTTAATAAATTATTTTAAATATTTTTACGAAATTAACTTTAGTTAAGAATTAGTTGTAATTATTAGTTGTATTTATTAGTTGTCTTGTATTCATAAGTTATTTTACTAGTTTACATTGTTATTAAAAATTTTTATAATTTAGTACACTTAAATCCCAATGTGCAGAAAGCTCCCGAAATGACCGTTAAAAAAAGCTTCAGTATAAGTGGTAAAATTATGTAAACATAAGTGACGCCATAAATCAAAAGACGTAAAGAGTGGTGAATAGTAAAGCCTCGAACCTTCGAAAAAAATTTCGAATGTTCTAGATGGCAGTATAAATACTTGCGGCGGCTAGCATAGTAAGATCATTCTAAGTTCAGACTTTGAAAATAACGAATCACTCGGAGAAAATTATAGTTGGTTTTGAATAAAAGCTATAAATTACGGTTGTTAAAGTGACTTAGTACTAAATAAAGTTGTATAATTTGTAAACAGTGTTTAAAGTGTTGTGATTATTTATTTTTATTTAAAGTGCAATAAAGAACTCGAAACGGTTAATTATAAAGGAAATAAACCAAAACAATATGAAAAAAATGTGTTTTTCTTTTAAGCAAAGTTGATTGAACTTTTTTTATTTAAAATTAATATGAAACAAAGATAATCTTAAATAAAGTCCATACTTTTGCAGAGCTTTCCTATGAATTTGAATCAACATTGCTCCATGTTAATTTAGCATTGGTATTTTTTTCTGTGTGTAGGCGAAAAAAAATGTGTGGCAAACTGACAAACGAAGAATATGCATCTAATGCAGCGGTCATCACAAAGAGAGACAGTTAAAAATGTGTATGTAGTGGTGAGTTCATATATGAACACAATATATTGTGTGCATTGAAAAACACCAATTCTAGAAAAGAGAGCAAAATAAATTTACTCTTTTGAGACATTAACTATGTGTTTTGTTTTTGTTTTTTGTCGTTTCGTTAACCTTCGTGTTGTGTGTGTGAAATTCACGAAAAGTGCTCGGCCCCTGGGGGCATAGCGTGATGATCGTTGATCTAATGCCTCAATATTAATAATTGTAATTTTAACGAAAACCCTTGTTTGGGACATACACAAAATTGGATAAATGTTGCTTTAAAATTATTGTTTGGAGCGTAAATGTAGAATATCTTGTTTGCGACTATTTTTACTATAGGAAATCTTAATTGCAACAGAAGTTTATCTGCTTTGCAATAAAATTTGCTATAGAGGATCATGGTTGATTCAAAATTTTCCATATAAAATCTTGTTAACGACAACATTTTTAATAGAAAATCTTGTTTGGGACAAAGTTTTTTTTATAGAAAATCTCGATTAAGACAAAGTTTCCCATATAAAATCTCGTTTGAAAACTATTTTTTTTAGAGAAAATCTTGTTAGGGACAAAGTTTATTATAGAATATCTTGTTTATGATGAAATTTTTTATATAAAATCTTGTTTATGACAAAATTTTACGTATTTAATTACAAAATCTTTTAATGGAGTCTTGTTTGGTTATTGAAAGATTTCTTTAAAAAATCTTGTTTGAAATAAATTGTCCATAGTAATTCTAGTTTGGGATGAAGTTGTCTGCTACGTTCGAGACAAATATATTAAATATTGTTTGCTGCAAAATTTATATAAAAGACCATGTTTGGGACAAAATTTTCACAAAAAAAACCTTGCTTGGGACAAAATTTTTTATAAAAAATCTTGTTTGGCACAAAGTTTTGCGACAAAATGTATTATAGAATATCTTGTTTATGATAAAATTTTCTATATAAAATCTTGTTTAATACAAAATTTTACGTATTTAATCTTGTTATCTACAACATTTTTTAATGGAGTCTTGTTTGGTTATTGAAAGATTTCTTTAAGAAATCTTGTTTGAAATAAACTTTTCTATAGTAATTCTAGTTCGGGATGAAGTTGTCTGCTACGTTCAAGACAAATATATTAAATATTGTTTGCTGCAAAATTTTATATATAGGACCATGTTTGGGACAAAATTTTCAAAAAAAATATCTTGCTTGGGACTAAATTTTATATAAAAAATCTTGTTTGGGACCAAATTTTTTTAAAAGTTTTCTGAAGAAAGTCTTGTTTGGGGCAAATTTTTCTAAAGAAAATCTTGTCTGGGACAAAATGTTTTTTTAGAAAAGGAAAAAGTTAAAGGAATTTTCCTTTTTAGAAAATCTTGAATAAGACAAAGTTTTCTATAAAGAATCCCGTGTGAGAAAAAATATTTTATAGAAAATCATGTTTGGGATACATTTTTTATTTGAAAATCTTATTCTTTATAGAAATCTTGTTTAAAAAAATGTTTAACAGATAATCCTTTTCGAAAGACTTTACTGCACGTAAAGTATTTTTGGGACACAGTTTGGTTTTGTTATTTCCTACACATACGTTTTCGCATTTAATTAAGCTCAAAATTACTCTAAGGGCTATATGAAAGACATGCAAAAAAAGTTGAATGTATAAAAAGAAAACACTGAAAAGAGAAGCACAAACTCATATAATAAAAAAAAACAGTGTCACATTTAAAATACTGTAAAAAACTTTTCAAAAAACGAAAATAATTTATTATATAAACAAAATCTAGAACAGCTTAAACAGAAACTGTCATTGAATTTAAGTGACAAATGTATGAGGTAGAATAAAAAGTTAAGCATCAAATTAAAATTATTTATCATAAAAAAGGATTGCTTTATAAGTTAAAAACAAAATAATAAAAAAACTTTTGTACTAAATTTAATTAGTACAACAACAAAAAGTTTGGCTTTAGTTTTTTGTATAAATAGAAAAATATTTAAATCTTTATTATGACATTTCTGTATTTGGTACAATGTTATTGAAACATGGTAAATTTTACAGAATGTATGTCTGTTTCTAAATAAACATGTATCTAGACCAGTTTTGTAAATTTCTGACGTGAAAATTCGAAAATTGTTTCTCTAAGCAGTTTTTCAAAATTAAAGTCTTTATGTTATTTGTAGTGTACTTGCACGGGAATGGAAAAGGTCCGGGAAATTAGGAACACTTGTTGTAACCATGGCAAGTTTATAATAGCACGAAAAATGATTAAAAATGGCATGAAAAAGTATAAAAATTGGCACGAGAAATGGCACAAAAAGCGCAAAATTGGCAAAAATAAACATGTTGTTATTAGAAAACATTTATTTTATTAAGTTTTTTATTAAGTTGTGTAGTAGAATAGCATGTTTCTTAAAATTTTCAAAAATATATAATAAATGGAAAACGATCTTTCAACATTACAAGATGTAACTGGAGCATATTTGAACGCTAATAGTTCAGATGAAGAAATTTCTTTAAAATATGAGTAGCCCACTTGCAAACACCGCTAAGTTAAAAAAAAAAATTCTGAAAAAATCGATTAAAATAGATTTTAAAATTGAAATGGCAAGCCATATAGAGGTTTTTGCAGGAGTATTAAATAATTAACCAGAAATTGCGCGTAATTTAAAGGCCCAAATACATTGGTCAAAATACTCATCAAGCATTGTGGCGTAGTATTAGTGAAAATGTGTTTGTATGTGTGACACCGACAACGCTTGATGAAAAATCAAAACATTTAGATATGACGGCGAATATAACGTTGAATTCGCCGACTGAACAAGCATTTGACAAGTGTATTTGGGCCTTAAGTAGTTTTGCACGAGGTTGATAATGGGTTAGGAAGGCATTTTAAAAAACAAATACATTGTCGACTTTTACAGAATTTTGTGGAAAACTCGCATATACCATTTCTTATTTGAATTAATCTTGTAATCCGGTATTACGATCTAAAACTTTTTTTAAACATTTCAACAAAATCTTTTTTGCTGACATCTTTTAAATTAAGCGCTGTCAATTAAGTCTTAGCTTTCATTTATATAAAGCTCTTTTGTTTGTAATTTCAAAAGACTTGAGCAGATGCATTGAAAGTGCTCTTTTATGTACACTTAGGCCCTAATTGTTTAAAACGCAACACAACACCAAAATTAACAAAGAAAGCAAAAAAAATGCTAAACATTTGTCATAATTTTGTTGTTGCTTTCTACAGAAATTCATATTGCATTTTAAAATTGTCTACGCCACAAGATATGCAGCGTTTGAAATTTAAAAATTCAATATGAATTTCTGTAGAAAGCAACAATAAAATTATGAAGTATTTTTGATTTTGTTTTTGCTTTCAATGTAGTTTTTGGCATTGCGTTTTACAGAATTAGGGCCTTAGTCACTTTTTACGTCCGATTTTTGCAACATTCTTTTAGCATTTCGAATAGATTCTGCCTCATATTCGCTAAGCTTATTTAAAAATTTCTTCTAGGTTGCAAGAAAGGCATTTTTTGGCAAACTGGCCCAAAATTGGCTTTTTCACGAAATAATTGAAGAAATGACAAAAAGTGGCATATGCCACAAAAAACTTGTCATGGGTATAACCAAAGTGAAATGTCGAAAACCCAGTGGCCGTGCATTAAATATGTGCATAACAAATGAATCTAAATTTGGAACACCATGGTAAGTTCCTAATGTTTTATTAAAAATTCAAATATATTTGTGCAGGTAATTGTAAAACTATCGAGTTGGTTATACAGGATACCTATAAGTTATTTAATTTGTTTGCATAAAACTGAACCGTTCATTCTATTAAAGTTACTTTTTGGATTTGCGCGTGTAAATCTGTTTCAAACGTGTAGTTTGGGATGAAGCCCTGTGCTATTTCCAAATTCTTCATTGGCAACACTGCTCTATTCACAATTCTTTCTATTCATCTTAACTTTCATACTCTAAAAATAAACGTTATTTCAAATGTTCTTGAGTTAAATAAAACTATTTTTTTTTTTTTTTTTTTTTGGAAATTACTTGAATAAACATAAGCCAATAAATCTTTATAAATATTTTTATTTATTTAATAAAGTCATGCCTGACCTACTCATATCATTTATTTCATCATGAATTTACTTATAAAAAAAACTTATAAATATTTAAGTTATAAATGACTTCCAATTGATTGATGACATTAAAATTTTTATTAATTTTCAATGAAAAATGAGTTTGTAAACATGCTTGTCAATTACGTTAGAATGTTAATTATATAAAAATACAAACTCTTCTGGGAGTTATTAGAAAATTATATCCATAAAATTTGTATGTATTTTTTTTTTTTTTTGGCATTTATAATGCTCATTAATAAATTAAACACATGTGCACTTCAGCCTTGAAATGGTTTAAGTGGGTAAAAATATATACATACATTCATACATATTTACTTGGGGTGTTCATTCACAGAAAAAAATTAATTTTAGATTCAGTAAAAAAATTCAGTGAATAAAACAGAAATAACAGAAATTAAAATTTAAGCACAAGCATTTGTAAAAATGTAATTGCAAATTTTTATATCAATTTTGTTATTATGCTACGTATTCCACGGATAATTACCTCGCCAAAAATGCCCATATTTTTGGGTAATTATGCGGGGAAAGCATTTAAACGAATACGCTTTACTACTCCGTTGAGGTAATTTAACGAATGCGCATAACTACTTCGTTAAGGTAATTAAACGTATTTATTTCCAAGATACCTGAGCTTTGATGTATGAAAAAAGTTAAACCTTATTGAACATAGAAATTTTTACATGTATCAGCTAAATCTAAAAGAGATAGCAATAAAAAACAATGGGATTTGCTGTCTTGAATTTGATCTGTAATGGTTTTTGAGATGTCCAGTCATATCCTATTCATACATACAAATTTATGATCAGGGAAACCGCAAATATGCAATTGCATGGCTTTTCTTGTGCGACCAATGAAGGCAGAACCAATATATTGTTACGAAAGTAACTTTTGTTAAGATTTAGATTAATTTATTAGTTATTTTGTATTGATAAGTTATTTAGTATTTGTTAGTAATTTTATTAGTTTTAATTGTTATTGTATAAGTTATGCACACTTCTTGTGTAAAAATCAATGTACAGATGTAATGTTAAAATTGTTGTGCATAATTATACTTCAACCCCACTGTAAATACTAGAATCTTCGTTATTAGTTATTTTAATTTATTGTAACGCCTAAAAGTATGCGTTAGTTTATGATGCCTAATAACTCAATTAATTCAGCCATATATAGTAACTATATATAAATAAGTTTAATTAACAAAATAGCCGTTAGAGGACGAACTTTCTAAAGCCATCTAGACGTTAGTAGTAACATCTACATGTCTGGGCTAGAGTATAAATAGAATCGTAAGAGATGGCATGAGATCATTCTAAGTTCAAACTTTATGAAGATAAGAGCGCATCACGCGGAGAAAATTATAGTGAGTTGTGAATAAAAGCTGTAAATTATGGTTGTTAAAGTGACTAAGTACTAAATAAAGCTGTGTGAATAATAAATAAGTGTTATAAATTGTTAACAGTGTTTTATTTATTTTAATGAAGTTGCAATAAAGAACACGAAACGGTTTATTATAAAGGAAATAAACCAAAACGTTATTGAAAGGCAGTAACGTAACAATATTTATCCATTGTAGAGCTTTTAATGAATTTTGGTATCGATTTGTTTGCGAATAATTTGCATTTTTTAGCTTTTGCTGCATTTTTATTGCACACATATTCCACGCTTTTGAAGCATATTTTAAGACATGTTCAGCAAATAAAAAAAAATTGCTTAAAATTCTCGTTAACAGATGAATTTTCTGTTGCTTTAATTTCGCCATCTACATTTAATTTTTACTCCAAAATTGTAAGCCAAAGCAAGTTTTCGTTGAAGATAAATGTTATTCCAAACTGTTACGTTTTATATATCCAATATTAAGAAAACATCAATTATATAAATTTGTGCTGATACATAGAAATCTAGACGCATCGTTTAGTCAACCATTAGAATCAGAAACACTTTTTAAAGTGATCTTTTCGTGTCCGTCCGCCCATCTGGCTGGTTGTGCGGAAAGTAAAAGTAGCAGTTTTTAGATAATTTGATCAAATTAGGTAAATACGTTTCAATTGTCATAAGAACGGAACATATTTAAATTGTAAGAATCGGCCTATAATATCACATAGTCCCCATGCAAACTTTTTTCTTTATGCCCATAAACCATTTGATCATGTTCGTATTAAGATTAAATTTGGACCAAAATATCTTACTGCAAATTAAATATGATTTAATCGGTCACATTTAAACATACAGGCTCCCTTCTAATATCAATTCCTAAATTATTCAAGCTATTTTATAAGTTTAAATGCTAATATAATTTAAAATTTACAACATAAAATGAATTAAAATAATAAAAAAAAAACTCTCTGGCAGCGTGCTTTATTTTTGCGCGAGCAATAAAGCAAGTTGTTTTGGTTTTCATTTTGTTTTTTCTTATCCTACTTACAACTACAATTAGTTGGGATTCTTCCAACATTAATAAGTTGGAATTCTTCCAACATTAATTGTAGTGGGGAATGTAAGAAAAGATAAACTCACTGTTTATTGTTGTTGTTTTTGTTAAAGCTTTGATATGGTTACAAGTAAGACTTTTGCTTATAATTCTTATTCGCTTAACAGTTTTACTTGTTTAATATCTTTAGTTATTATAAAATCTTTGGATGAAGTTTCCTGACGATCTGGCCAAAGCAACCGGTTAAATGCGCATAGGAATAGCTTATCCCTTCAACAATAAGTTTCAGTGTTTTTATCAAGAATAAAAATTGGGAATTAAGCACGACTAACAAAATCTTGAAAATTTTATTGATCATTTTTCATTCTTGACTGCGCTGGGAACCGAACCCAGGTTTTCACGGACAGGTTACCCTTACGTTTCGATTGTAACCACTCAATCTCTTCAGAGGGGTTTGCCTGGCAGTCAATAGTCAAACATCAATCTTTAAATCAATATTTAAACCTTTGGCAGATCGAAATTTGTTTTGAATGATTATCTTTTTTAATTGATTTACATGTTCTTCCTTACTTCTGTTTTTCGTACTTTTTGTCAAGAATTCTTCTTGAAGTCAAAGTACAATTTTCCGTTTTTTCATGT
This sequence comes from Pollenia griseotomentosa, assembly GCA_963931875.1. Taxonomy (NCBI): domain Eukaryota; kingdom Metazoa; phylum Arthropoda; class Insecta; order Diptera; family Polleniidae; genus Pollenia; species Pollenia griseotomentosa. The sequence goes on along the minus strand of OZ007562.1, from coordinate 166,956,060 downwards.
TTTTTGTATTTCTTTTTCTTGTTGACGTTTTTCAGCACAACTTGAAGGACCAGTGTGAAGATAGAGCTTGTGCCCTAGCTGTTAACAATAATTAGTTTAAATTTTAGTCTGGCTAAAGTTCATTGTTCATTTTCATTAAATAATTTTTATGAAAAAAGGAATTTTACAACATGAAATAAATTAAAATTTTATTTAAATTTTAATTTCATAAGACTTTTGCTTAATTTTCTCAATTCATTTCAAACAACTCTTGCATACATGACATATTTCAATGTTTTGGTGCATAATAATACTAATTGCATACATACATACGTTTGCATGACAATATTATCTAGTAACATTCTACTAATTAGTTCGTAGTGGTTTTACATGCATCATGCGAAATCTGTTAAACACACTCACACACACTTTTTAATCTCATGTTTTTGTGAAACCATAAATCTGTTTAACTTTACAGTTTATTAATATAATTAAAATATTTGGTTGGTTGTTTGTGTGATAAAATGGAAAATTTTTAATTATAAATAAAAGTAAAACATTTGAGAGCAAAAGGAAAAACATGTAATCGTGCCTGATACAATGAAAAAAGAAAATGCTTACATAACCCTGCAAATAATAGGACCAGTCCAAACACGCGTGTAAAGAGTAGCCCACATGGGACTAGGACTAGTAGAAAAGTAACCCAAACGTATGGAAAAAACATGGTCTATTTAACATTACGATGTCCTAGGGCAGGACCATATAACCCAGCTTTGGACTACAAAGGACTACTCCATGGTATACACAAGAGGATTAGTTTTGAAGTCGTCTAAAAACGGACACATGTCGTAAAAAAACAAAGACATGTCGTCTCACTACAAACACTTTTTAACAATGACATGGTCCATGCTTGCATTACATAAGACCAGTCCATGTAGTAGTCCATTTAATCAAAATGGATCAGGTGGTCCAAAATTATTTGCAGGGAAGTTTGTCAATATGTAAATACTAACATACAGTGCCGCTCACTTGAAAAGGTTCACATTTTTTTACATTAAAATTCATTGTTTTTATGTTAAATAATAACGTAATTAGTTAAATTAAATTTTTTAACTATTAAAATATTGTATTATTTAATTCTAATTTTTAATAATTTTTTTTTCGTTTGATACTCTGATTTTGAACACAATTTTTTGGCTTATTTGAAAAGGTAAGGTCGTTAAATTTATTCAAAAAAACAAACAAGAAAATATAATTTTCATTAATAAATTTTTATTTTTAAAGAAGTTTTATAATGTTTTAATACAGACTTAGTGATGAGTATATCCTCCTTTGGGAGGGATTTGTAAAGATTCTCAATTAATGTCAAGAAAATTTCGGCCCGAGCTTTTTTATATTTCTTCAATTAAAGCTTCTTTTGATGCATATTGCCTGACCGGCTCATACGCTTTTCTAGAAAGTAGTCCCCATTCTTTTTCTATAATATTCAAGTCAGGAAAATATGATGGTCACTCCAAAATCTTGACATTTTTGTTACGAATCTATTCTTTTGCAACACTTGCTGTATGGATCGTGGCATTATCTTGTTGAAATATCCACTGAATAGGTTCAAAAACACTGGAAAAATGTGAAAAAGCCTTCTAAACTACATTTTTGTAACTGATCGCGTTCATTTTAGATTAATGAATATGAAGCTCATATGCTCCATAGTAAGAAATTGCCCCCCACACCATCACACTACCCACACAGCTATGCAGACGACTCAGGTAACGTTCTTCTTTTCGTAAATCATGGAAATAGTAATTATAACCATCTCGACCATCAAAATTAAACTTTTTTTCATAGGAAAAAACAATATGTTGCAATTCTTTTTATAACACATGTGTTCCCAGGCAAATTAAAGTCGTTTTGCTTTACGAGTGGCATTAAAGGTCCAATTAGACGTGACGTATCCATAATGCCACAGCCGTAACGGCGAATTTAGAAACAAAAATTGAATTGGTTTGTATGGTATGTTAATGTCGTTTTGGTAATACATTGGTGATGGTAATACAGTTTTGCTACGGTTATGTCACGTCTAATTGGACCTTTAGAAGTGGCTTTTTTTAATTTGTTATCTTTTTAAATGCTTGGCTCTTCGTATAATTCGTTTTACCGTTGCGACGCTTGCTGTAACACCCTTTTTTTTTAATTTTTACAGCAGGATAACTCGTATTGTAGGCAGATCTTATGATAGCTCTTCTGTTCGCCTCTGTTGTGACTCCATGCGTACGTCCTTTCATGTTTTTTCCGTAATCAGACTGTTTTCTTATAAAATTGCTAACGTTCTGCCTTCGTCCAATTTTTTTTTTGATTACTTGATTTTTCAAAAAAAAAATTTAAAGCAATATTGCATATATTCAGAAACACTTAAATTATTAAAGATTTTATCCGTTGTTATAGGTAAACTGAATTAAATCTTAATGAACCTAATCAAGTGAGCTAAAATTAACATGTATTTTTACTGCATTTTTACAAAAAAGCAAAAAATAACAAAAACTAATAATTGTACCGTTAGTTTTGATGCTCTAAATTATTAACATAGAAAAGACCAATCAACTTTAGTTTAAATAAATTGTTCTAATTTAAAAGATTTTGTTATTCGTGCTTAATTCCCAGTTTTTATTCTTGATAAAAACACTTCAAATTTATTGTTGATGGGATAAGTTATTCCTATGCGCATTTCACTGGTTGCTTAGGCCAGATCATCAGCCAACTTTATCCATAAAGATTTTGGAAAAACAAGGGTTTTTATCAAGAATAAAAACTGGGAATTAAGCACGAATAACAAAATCTTTTAAATTAAAATTTTGTATTCCCAAAAATTACTTTTCATAATAAACTGGCAAGTGCACGGCCTAAAAAAACTATCTGGCAACATGCTTTTGCAAGTTGTTTTTTTTGCATTTTGTTTTTTCTTAACCTACTTAGAACTACAATTAATGTTTGAACAATTCCAATCAATTGTAGTGGGGAATGTAAGAAGAGATAAACTCACTGTTTATTGTTGATGTTTTTGTTTAAACTTTGATATTGTTACAAGTAGAACTGTTGCTTATGATTCTTTTACGCTAAAGGCGACCGTACACGACATGTTTTTGTCATCTGACATGTCAAATTTTCCACTGCAAAACACATACATGTCGTGTGTTACCTTTTTAACTTTGCTTCTGTAAAAGTCAGACGCAAAGTCATCTGACAAAATTTCAATTAGAGCGTGCTCTATTTTCTTTTGACAAACCATCTGACATCAGAAACCTATGCCGAGAAGAAAACGCCAGCGGCGTCCACTATTGACGGAATCAGTAGCCGGCTGAAGTTAGTATTTTACAATACCGAGATATGTATGATCATCCCACCATTGAATAGAATGTATGTAAATATATATATAAAACCGTTTCATTATAATATCCTAAATTGGTTTCTTTGAATTAAAAGAAACATATGTTAAGATGGCTAAACTATTTTACGGCGTAAATAACAATTTTAGTGGCGGCATTTTTATTTTAATTTTTGCAATAACTATGCGAAAAAAACAGAGACAATGTCAGAAGCAAATTACATGTACGTTTGTGACCGAATATTATAAAGCTTATGTAAAACAGCGATTTTGACAGACATGCACAATTACATGTGACTTGAAAATTTGACATGTCAGATGACGAAAACATGTCGTCTATATGCGCCTTAAACAGTTTTATTTGGTTTAATATCTTTAGTTTTTCTAAAATCTTTATGGATGAAGTTTCCTGATGATCTGGCCTAAGCAACCAGTGAAATGCGCATAGGAATAGCTTATCCCATCAACAATAAATTTCAAGTGTTTTTATCAAGAATAAAAACTGGAAATTAAGCACGAATAACAAAATCTTTTAAATTAAAATTTTGTATTCCCAAAAATTACTTTTGATAAAAAATTGTTCTCTTTAAGTATGTATTAAGATAAGTTGAAATGATAATTAAAAAACTTATGAACCTCATCAATTGAGCGGCACTGCATGTGTGAATCGTATATTTTCTATTGAAATTTGTTTACTAATGCTAGGAACACAACTGGGGCGTACGACGAATTTCGCCCAACACGACAAATTTTCCAATTAAAAATTCGCTGTGTAAATTCGTCGTAGGAAGCTCAATAATGACGAAAAGACAACAGGGGCCTAATTCTGGCAGTCGTGATCGAGAAATTCCTCGATTCGAAAGCAATTTTATCTCAGTCGATACTGAACGAATCAAAATTATTTTTTCAGTATTGTGAAACTCAAATTAATGCTTTACAACACTGAAAAAATAATTCCAATTCGTTCAGTATTGACTGAAATAATTAGATTTTAAATTGCTTTCGAATCGAGAAATTACTCGATCACGACTGCCAGAATCAGGCCCCAGATGTTTTAATTGAGAAGGTTGTTTACTGTTTTACAAAGAAAGAGAGAAGTTGTCTGATCATATTTAAAAAAATTATAAGTTCTTAATAATAAAACATTAACAAAAACACAATTCAACTTACAACTAAAATTAGAGTTAACAGAAAATCAACCAATTGTATTGGGGATTGTAAGAAAAGATAAACCCACTGTTTGTTGTTGGTGTTTTGTTTAAGCTTTGATATTATTACGGGTAAGACTTTTGGGTGTTTATAATTCCCCTTCGCTTAGGCATTTTATTTGAATAACATCATTAGCTTTTCGAAAATCTTTGGGTGAAGTTTCCTAATGATCTGGCCTAAGCAAACAGTGAAATAAATGGGCATAGGAATAGCTAATACCTTCAACAATAAATTTCAGTTTATCAATAGTAAGAATTGGGAATTGGGCACATTAAAACTAAATCTTAACAATTCAAACCAATTTAAAAAAATTAGCTTTATTATGTCAAATGCTTTAAAATAAAATAAAAACAATTATCGTAGTTAAAACTAACTTATTTACTAACACAATAGTAAACTAAAACCTGGTTCTGAGTTGTTCATCGTTTTCCCGCGTTCCAATATTTGCCGCGTATGATGAATTTCGGCCGGCTTCATGATTTTGTTTATTTTCATATACACAAATATATTTTTTTTTGCTACATTTATTCGCGTCCAAAAATTCGTCGTTCGATCCAGTTGTGTTCCTGGCATAATTTTATAGCTGGGTTTGACGTCTGACTGTTTAAATACGAGTAACAGGCTTGAAGAAAAACAAAAAAAATTTATTTTGTGTGCTTATAAAGTATTTCATGACAAAAATCCATGAATTGGGAAACGAATTTTTTCCTCATATGCCCTATTGCTCGCATTTGGCCACGAGTGACTATTTCTAGTTTCCAGACCTGAAGAAAAGGCTCGTCGGAATAAGATTTGACTTCAATGAAATGAAATCATGTCACAAACAAAAACCTATTGTGATGACCTCGACAAATCTTAGTTTTTGGAAGGGATAAACAAATTCGAGAAACTGTCGGCTAAGTGTAAAGAGCTCAAAGGTGACAACGTTAAAAAAAAATTAATTTTGTTTTATCCAAAAGTTTATGTTAAATTTAAAAAGTCTTCAACTTTTTGACCCGCCCTCGTATATAAAAATTTACAGGAGAATATTTAACCAAAAATGTATGCTTAAATGTAAAACACCACATAAATTTGTTAACCCAAATTAGCACTTTAAATTACAAATGTGGTATTTAAAAAGGGTCTTAAATTTTAAACTGTAGTAATTTTGTTAATGACAAATATTTGTGTTTTGCAAAAGTTATCCATGCGCTGATATTTACTCTACTGTTCTATATAAACCCAGCAAAAACTGTACTTTTATTTAACCCACAACTTCCTTAACGCATTATCTTTCACTACTCGCAGCATTAGATTAGATTATATTAGACCCTACTGCCCTTCACCATCACTGCACGAGCCACTTTTGTGGTCGATGTGCCGGTGCATCGTACAACGCATTAAGGGAAAATAAGTGTTTTGGCCGGACTGTGCTTAAGTGGAATAACCTTATGCGCCAACATGCAACATTTGTTCTTTCGGGCATTAAAATCTGCGCTATTCGTACGACCCCATTCGGAGATTATATCGACAACATCTGGTCTATAATCAGATTAATATGAATGGCAAAGGTTGCTGTCAATTGACATTATTTGACATAATTAAGAAAAATAAGAAATAGAGTAGGGGAAAGAATGCAGTCTTGCGGCACCCCTGAATGAATCTTGAACTCGTTCAAAGAAACGAGTGCGATCTCTGAAAAAGCTCCAAAATGCAATAACAATAATACTTTAATTAACCTAAAGAAGAAAATAATGTGCGAATACAAAAAAACATATTTGAAATCGTGAGCAAATTACTCACTTAGTGAGCGGGGCAGTTTTTTGGTTCCAGGGGGCCCCACGGACCTCAGTCCCCTTAAATTTGAATTTAGGTTTTTTCTTTTTTTATTCTGAATAAACTACGCTTCAGCCAAATCACATATTTCTATGAAAACTAAAAACGTCCATAACTCGAAAACTAAGCGTTTGCGCCAATTTTTTTATTTAATTTTTTCTTCTTATTTTTCAATTTTCTATCACCTTAGGTACTTTTTTGTATTTATTGACACTAGATTTGTTCCAATTATTTTACTTTCGCCAAAAAGGTGAATGAGCCAGTAGAGCGACCTCTACGAAAGCCATACTGTCGGACGCTTAGAACGTAGTTTAGCTATAAAAATTTTACAAGATGGCGATTAAACTTACTCTCCTTTGAAAAGTGCCAAACAATTTGCAAGTTGTCGATTATTTCAGCTTTATAAGCCACTCGTTTTTTAGGAGTTGGCGTTACATAAAAACCTTTCCAACAAACGTGAAATTCCCCGGCATAAAAGAAAGGGCTGGAAAGATTTGCATCGGAGAGCACTGTTTCACGAACACTTGTTTATGTCGAGATCTTCAAGAACCCTTTTAACAGCCCGATCCCGAAAATATATTCTTGCCATAGTTACCGATGCTCTTTTGAGTTCGGGAAAAGGTTTATTGCTAGCTGGCAAGTGAGAATTTTTTGCAAATAACTCGGCTAAACAATTAGCTTTATCTACCGGGTTCGCGAATGTTCGGTCATTATTTAAAAGAATTGGTATTGAAGTACTAGCATCAGCCCCTACTCTTTTAACTAATGACCAGATGCTCTTACTGCCCCGGGAAGAAATAAGAACTTTAGTTGCGTGTAAAGCAATTCAGTATCAATGTTTTTATTGTCACGCCAATTTCTGAATGCTTCCTCTCGGCATCTGACAGCTGATTTGCACGTCTGATTTAACCAAGGTTTAGATCTCAAAATGCTCATTCCCCGCATTACATTCACGTCATTGCCCAGGAATCAAAGTTTCAATTTAAATGGCCTTAAAGAGGCATTGAGTTCAGCCCAACGTGCTTTTCCATAAGCAAATATTAAGAGTTTCGTAGTTTGGCGTAAAACTTATGGGGAATGGAAAAAATACGGAAATTAAATGTTTCCGAGAGGAAACTCTGATAACTGAAAACTGTGTTGGGGCCTTTATAATACCAAATAAATAATAATAATAAGTATGGACATGAATGCAGTTTGAAAAGAGAGTTAAATAAAGTTTATGCCGCAAATGTTTTATAATAAGGAAGAGTAAATAGAGCGCAAATTGAAGAAAAACAACGGAAGACCCTAGCTTCAATCTTAACTGGGGCAGACATATACATTTTTATTTGGTAAGGGTTCGAACCTCGACTCTGAAAAATTCCTTTCTCTAAAAGTACCATGTCTATGTTTCTACTTTCAAAATTGATTCTTTGTAATCAAATAATAATGCCTTCAGATGTGGATATCCCTTGTAAAAGTAATGAGTTACTGTAGTTAAAATGTGTTTGACGTAATTCCTCATTGCAATGAAGGGTTATTCGATGCGTGAAGTGTTTGCTGGGAAATATGATGAACTAATAAATTTTATTTATTATTTTCATTATAAAATATTAATGTAAACCACAACATTTAAACCCACAAACTCTTTCTAGTGCAGCAGAGTATAAGATAAAAAATAAACGCTGCTATAAATTGGCAAAACTTTTTTAATTAGCAAACATATTTAGTTTTGCATACGTGTAAAGTTTACTGTGTAACATTTCATGCAAACTTTTACGCCAGAAAACAAATTGGCGAAAACAATCAGTGTAATAAAATTAACAACCCGAAAGTTCTAATAAATTCTAATTTAATTTTTATCGATGTAAACATGTAAGAATAGTATTTAATTACAATAAACAAACAACAAAAGTGCAATTAATACGTGCAATAAAAACGTACGTTAAATGGCAATAACAGTACAATAATGTTAAGGAAAATGGCTAAGTAACTTTTTTATACCTTCCACCACAATTAGTTGTGAAGAGGGTATACTAAGTTTGTCATTCCGTGTGGAACTCTTTCATTATTCATCTCAGACCGCATATAGTATATATATTCTGGCTCCTTGAGTAATTCTAAGTCGACTTAGCCATGTCCGTCTGTTCGTCTGTTGAAAACACGCTCACTTTTAAAAACCACAAAAGAAATAAACAAACTTGGTGTCAAATTGCTTGTAGTTATCCTAAGCAGTTGGAGATTGAAATCCAGCAAAATCAGTTCAGTAGGGTCAGAGCTATGAATCAAAAAAATTGATAATATTGTTACAAAACCTAACATAATTGGTGGAACAATGCACGGATTGATATACAATTTTGCGAAAATTCTTTTATTCGACTGTTAATCACACTGTAAAATTTCGTGCAGATCGGTCTATAATTTAACCTAGGCCCCATATAAACCCTACTCCCGGAAAATAGTTTAGTACGCCTAAAACCGTAAAAAAATAATGCTATCGTAAAATACGTCACAGTTTTATTGGAATAGAAATAACACTGTGAAATTTCGTGAAGATCGATTCATAGTTTACCCTAGGCCTCATATAAAGCCCACTCTGGTAAATTAATTAAGTACGCCTTAAGCCGTAGCAAATATAGATATTACGGTAAAATTTAATCCAACTTAGCTTCATATGGCCAGAAAAAATGCCATAATTAACAATATTAAGCAGCCTTCTGAAATGAACTGTAAATGTTAAAACTAATTTCACCGCTGCACAGTGTTGCCAAAACTTGGTGACGAAAAATGGCTAAATTTACGGAAAAAAATGGCTAAAAAATGGCTAAAAATGGGCTAAAAAATGGCTAAACTTTTTTTTTAAGTAAAAACACATTAAAATTCTATAACAAAACAGAAATAATTCATTTAAAGTTGTTTACGATGAAATTGTAAGTCAAGATCAATTTCTTAAATAAGAATAAACGTAAATTAATATTTTGATAGATATTTAAAAAATTAAATCATCGAAAAATTCGTCGTTATTGCTCATCTCATAGGAATCACTCGTGCCTATTAGTTTTAAATAATTTGAAGGAAAATCATAATCACGACAACATTTACCCAACATTATGAGTCCAGATCTACAATAAAAAACAAGTAAAAAAGTATAGACGGTCAACCCTGACTAGATGATACCCTACACCACATTATAACCTATGTACCAAATTTTATTAAATTATCTTTAAATTTGCGACCTGTACTTTGCGTACAAGGTGTGCATGGACAGCCAGCCAGCCAGCCGGACAAGCATCGTTAATTCGACTCAGAAAGTGATTCAGAGTCAATCGGTATACGTAAAGGTTGGCTAAAGCTATGTTCACACCTATTAAATATTTGACGTCCTACACGTGACCACTAGTTTTCTTAAAGAATTGTTTGCTTTTGCAAAACGTTTGGCTAGGGCAAACACTATTTAACAGTTTCTAAATTACATTATGCAATGATCATTTTAAAATTAAAGTTTTGTTAATAAATAGAAATTGTTAAAAATAAAGCTTAAGTTTGATCAATTTACTGGCAACGCTTTTTTTGGATTTTATTGTCAAATATTTGTTAGGTCTGAACATACCTTAAGTATCAATATTTTAAGATGCTTCAAACATCAGCACAAACGCATTGTACCCTCTCCACTGTTGTGGTGTTGTTAAAAATATTTTATTGTTACAGTAAAATTCTTTACCTAATTAAAAAAATCGAATTAACGGTTGCTAAATGTAACCTATTTCTCAAATTACTTTTAACGATGTTTACTTGGCAAAATACCCTCTCTACTTCAGCATTAGACCATGGAAGTGAGGGCAACTTTATAGTTAATTCTGAAATTTCTAAAAAAATGTTGTTGCTGCCTGCATCTCTTTACTGAAATACTTGCAACCAGAAAGAAACACCAATGTTTGTGGTGATCCATTTTATAAATTTAGTATTGGAATACTGTTCCTTTATTTTGAAAGATGTTTCATCATCATCGTTTATAGCGATTTTCAACATTTGTAAAAGTTGTGATTTAAATTAAAGGCGTTTTAATTGTTAAAAATGTTTGTTTTACTTTTATAAATTTTTATAATAAAATAAAAATTATTCCTTTAAAAGAAAAACGGCAAAAAAATTTTATGGCTAAACAATTTGAAAAATAGCTAAAAAAAAAATGGCTAATGGCTAAACTCATTTTTTAATGGCTAAACAGGTTGAAAAATGGCTAAATCTAGCCACTAAATGGCTAAATTGGCAACACTGCCGCTGCACAGTGCGGCCGATTGCCAAAAAGCTGGCCAATATTCGAAAATTCAAGTAATTCACTCCAAACTGGAATCTTTGGGGTATTTGGGGTCGTTGATTACATATTGTATGTCAAATGTGCGGAAATTCACCCCCTTCACCCCTAATCGACCATCCTCTGGTGTATAATATCATGTATTATCATAAACTTGACATATCATTTTTAGGGGTTTGGGGTCGCTGATTACGAATTTTCTGTCAGAATTATAAAATTCGAAATGGAAAATACAAGATGGCGTCACCCTTGTTTTGTATTAATATTTTTTGATTTTTTTTTTAATCATCTTTTTTTAACTCAACAGTCTTACTCAACCAGTATAATTTTTTCTTATAAATTTTTCTCCTGGCCTATTTCTTGAATCCCATCTTGTTTTTATCTTTTACACCAAATCTGATATTTGCCGTTTCTCGTTTTCTGATAAATAATAAGTCGCATTTTGGTTTTCAGACAAAATTTTTTCAATCCTTTCATAAATCACGTTGATATCATCCTTCAAAATATCTTTTATTACTTGGAATAATTGTAACCTTGGTAAATCACCAGTAGTGGACATACTGCAACCTAAAAATAAGATTATTTTAATAGTTGAGAGAAAATTCTGAAAAAATTCATATGGGTTTTTTTTTAATTAACAAATTCGATTTGTTTAAGAAACGTAATAGCTTATCGCAAAAATTGTTTAACAATTTATTAATAACTTTTGGGCAACATTATTATTGATAATTGTTGTTTAAGGCATGCCAAATGATTTTTTTGACAAAGCATCCTTAAAAAAAACCCATAACAATTCCAGGGGCAGGAGGGGACAGCTGAATTTTGACTAAATCGATAGTTAATACTTTTCCAAGTAACCCCCAAAAGGTTAGAATGCAGCATTTGACAGCGTTTTACTGTCATTTGATTTGAAAACTCAAATTTTATTGGAAAAAAAGAAAAAAGTAGTTCTGTCAAAGAACTGACATTTACAAAATTTCTTACGTATTTTACTAACCTTCAAACGTACATTCCATTTGGTTTTATTAGATTTTCTTTGCTGCACGCGCTATCACACGTTTAAAGGTGTTGCCGAATAACTACACAATATTGCACTTGAAAAAAAGGCCAAGCTCCAACTGAAAAAAAGAAACATTTTGGGGACGTTACTCTTAACAATTTTTACTTCTTATAGGATCCCTCAAGCCAACTGCATGCTAAAAAAATCTTTTCTAGACACTTTTATTTTTCCAGTTTTGGCCAGCTTTTTGGCAATCGGCAGCACTGTGCGCTGTATTGAAATTTATGTTTTTTAATACCAGAAATCACTCTGCGGAATTTTGGGATGATTGGTTCATAACTTACCATGGCTCCAATATAAATCCCCTCCCTGAAAATCATTTAAGTCAGGCTTAAACTGTTACGTATCATGATATTTTACTCAAGGTCAATAATTTAATATAGGTCTTAACCGCAAACAATTTTAATACTGATGTCTGTTTTTGTAAAGAAAAACTAATAATAAATAGACATCATATAGATATCACTCCTGAAACATTCGAATGTCGGTGGAGGGTATCTAAGATTCTGGTTTTTATATAAAATTTTAGAACAAAAAATTTTTACTTGCCGGTTTTAAACTTTTAAGGGCTAAAAATCAGAGCAAGTTAAACTCTGTTTTTGGTTTAAAAGAAGATTAAACACACATACTATCACACTTATGCTTGTGTGGGAAGCAGCAGAAAACGAATGACGCTCATCAACAAGAAATGACAACAAGCAGCGTTTTTTTTCATATGCACGCGTACATAGGATTTGCAAAAGTGCCCTTCACTGGTTTAAATAAACAAATCTATAAATCACTAAACATATAAACCATCTTTAAACGCATAAAATTGGGCGTTTAAACTACCAATACAGACCATATGAATTTGAAGATTGATCGTAGTGTTGCCACATGTTATTTTTTTTTAACAACATATAATACATGGGACACTGATTTATAGTTGTTGAGTTAAAACGACTTATAAATTCAAGTTTAGTTTAACTGAACCAGCGCTTAAACCTTCACTGATTTATTAGCCATAAATTAGTTAAATAAGATTAATCTTGTATTTTTTTTTTTTTTTTTTTGCAAATTATCAAACTACATTTTTGACCTTTGCTGTTTTTGTTAATTTTTTTTTTTTAAAATACCAATTTTTACAATTTTTTTATAGTTTGTGTGTTTATTAAACACTTTTTATTTAATTTCGGAATATAAAACTATTTTTGTATATTTAGGTTTTAAATGCATATTTTTGGCATAATAAGACATGTTTGAGTTTATTTCTTTAATTTCCATTTTATATAAAAAGTTCTTAAAAAATTTTTAAATACTTCCAAAAAAATTTTAAAATCAATAAAAAAATTATTTTGGAGCTTTGCTTTAAATATAATATTTTCAAGGTTTCGACTAAAGATTCTTCTATTTTTAACCGATGGGTTTAAAATATTTTATCAAAAACTGAACGAGTTACTTGCTTGGCTAATTCGTTAGTTTTGCAATTTTTAATGAAATGTATCCCTTGATTCCCCTTCCACCACGACCAGTAGTAACAAGATGGTTGCCTGGCTAGATGCTTCAGAATTCTATTCTAAAAACTTTGAGTAATTTAAGAATGTTAGAAGAGCTTGTTGATGCCGATGATTATGCAATTAAAAAAGTAAAAGAAATATTAAATATAAATAACATCAGAAGCCAATTAGCATTTGTATTTTCCAATTACGGATTTATTGGTGAAACAATAACTAATTAGGAGGGATTTAGTTCACTTAATACTCATGTCAAATTAATTGGTATTGCAGAAAAAAAGTTAAGAATGTGGAAGGAAGAATAGCTAGACAAATTAAAAAAAATCAAAAAAAAAATACAAAAAAAAAAATTCATTTAATTTCTTGTGTTAAAATTCCTTTCTTCAGTAAAAATAATTTAATGAGAATTAAATTTGACGAACTCAAGCATAGCTCAATATCAAAATTTCAAATTAAAAATCGACAGTTCAATTCCAAAAATCCAAAATGTTATGCAAAAATAATTAAGGTTTTCAAAAAATAAAATGAATTTCAAATACTTTTGACCTGATCTAGAATCAAAGTGGGATCTGAAAATAAATTTTTTCAAAATGCATTGGCATTCTTCAAGTAAAAGACAAAGTTTTACTTTTAATAAAAAAAAAAGTACTTATTTATTTAAGCAAACAAAATTTAAATTAGTTATTTTAGTTTTTTAGATATATCTGAAAACCATTAGACTGAATTTTTTATATTTTTGTTTTAGCAAATTTAGAAAACGATTTTTTATGAAAATTGTTTAAGTTTTTAGTGCATATTTGGGATTTTTAAGTGCACATTTGAAAATCTCATCCCTACATATTATTGTCATCGACAACCATATTATGTTTAAAATAGTCCTCCATCAAGAAGCAACAACCATATCATGGTTGTCTCTAAACATGTTATGGTTAAATATGACAATAATTTGTTTTAAAATTAACAATAGTATTTTCCTCTTTTCCAAGAGCAACATGCTATGGTTAAAAACCAACCATGCTATTAAAAGTATTAAACATATTTAAGTTATTATTAACCATAACATGTTCGGTGACAATAATATGGCTAAATAAAAATATGTAAAAAATTTTCTTTAAAAATAGTGTTGTTGGAGGTGACCATATTTAAACATGTTTTTTCTCTGGGTGTAGCTGTTCACATCTCAGTAAAAACTTCGCTTACTTTTTCAAAATGAACAGCTTCTTTAACTCATTATTTAGTAGCTTTCTTCTATAACTACATCTATCACAACTTCTATAACTACTTTTTTCCGGATGTATTAAACTAAAAAAAAAATAATGACTTGCTTTTGAATGCGTTCATTTTGGGACATCCCTTGTAAAAATCATTGGTTCTTTCAGTAGAATTGTAAGTAGTGCTCTTTTGTTTTTCTGATTACTCAACACATTATTTTGTAGGCGAAGTTTTTACTGGGATATTTAATGACCTTCGAGCACCCATCAATGTGACCCCTTATCAATTATAGGGCTTTCAGAAACTTTCAGAATACCGCATCCGACATATTGCGAAACTTCCTAACAGTCCCAGTTCCCTAAGGCTAAGAAGAATTCTGGCTGCCATACCCATCACATACTGCCCAACATGGTATTGTCCTACAACTTGCCTGCCTTATTGCCTCCATCACACTACTGATGGCCTGATTCCCCAGTTACTACTAAACGATCATCTGCAAGGTATAAGACACAACCTCTTCGTCAAAAAAGCTGCTCTTCGCTAAACCCTTTTATGAGTTCACGCCTCTTGAAAATGCATTGACCCTATCGGAAGGCGAATAAGTAACTGAAAAGCCACTTTTCATCAGAAAAGTAAAATCTTTTTCTGAATATTTTCTATTTTTGCTGACTTTTTTCGATGTTTATGATGCTTAGAAAACTTGATGAGCAATTTCTATGTTTTTTTTTTACAAAATCTTTATCATTTTTGTTGCTACTATTTTCGCTGTTTTCTATTGTCTCCGGATGTGAGTGTGAAGATTGACTTTGACTTTGTACAAGCCATTTCATTCAACCTACCCAAAACTATGCTAAAGGAGATTATTATAGAATAATACAATAATATAATTCAAAGTCTTATGGCCAATTTGACCAAATCTATTAAATTTAAGAGCACTTATAAGTTTTAAATGATTTAATGACTGCACATAATTAAACAGTTTTATCAGTTAATTGATTTGATTCGTTTCTATTTACAAAAACAATACAAAAAATTCATTTATAATCAGCCAATAATTATTTACCAAGAAATTGTGATCAAATTTAAGCGCCTACAGACACACAACACAAAATAAAACTTAAAATATAAACAAAAATAAAAAATAAATTAATATATATTCAATTAAACATGCTGTGGTGTAAATTTTGATTAAATAAATTTTTACAATAACAAACTACAACTGAAATAATAACTATCCACTTGATATTTTTTCAGAAAATATTTAAATGGCAATCTAATAAATACAAATAATTGGCCCATTGCGTTTAGCTAATAAATATTTAATTAGTACACACAATTAAATTTTAATGTTAATTAAAATATATATTTAATTAGCCTGAAGTGTAGAATGGTTTAGGGGAAAAAGGATATTTGAACAAAGAAGAACTAAATTTGACAACAATAGCAAATATTTTGCTAAATTATGCCAGAATGAGTATTTTAAAATTTGTTTACTACTCTTTTGTTAAATAATATATTTACTGGGTAATTCCATGTCAAAACGACCAAGAGTGGGACCCCAAGAAGGGGGCCCCTTCCGATTTTAATGAAATTTGGTGAGAAGGTTCCTTTTATCTTAAAAGGAACATGTATGAACGAAAAAAAATAACATTTTTCTTTCAAAAGTTATTGCCATATTCAAAATGTCATAATATCGCCGAATTAGCCGAATGTGTTGAGCTTATTTCTTCAATATCGCGAAAACTACTTTCCATACGAAGATGATTTTAATGTCTGAAATTCCGCAATAAGTAATAAAGTGGGGTTGGTCATACATTTGACCCATCTAGTACCATTGCGGAATTTCAGTTTTTTTTTAGTAATTTCAATAGGCTAAACCGTTTATGAGTTATATGCAGTGCAACCTCCTCCATTTTCGGAATAACGGTATATCTCGAAAACAAGAGCTAACCTAAAAAAACACGGTTAGCACCACTGGATTCAGTGGCTCGTCTGTTTTTTTGTAACTAGCACAGTGTACTTATTGCTCAAAATTACAATATTAAAATTCTTTTTTAAGATTATTTTTTTAAGGTTGCGAAAGAAAAAAAATCATATCTTAAAAAAGAAAAAAAAATAGCTCCTTCAAAGTTTCAGGATTTTTAAAGAACGGTTTGAGTTATTATAGAAAAAAAATCAGCCAAATAATAAAAAAAGTTTTTGACTTATTCCGTTTTTAAAATTAAATATTTTGCAAATATTACATTTTTCAAAAAAAAATTTTTTTTTTTCAATATACTCGTATTTAAAGTAGTTTCGAGATATTAAAAAAAATAGGTCAACACATTCGGCTAATTCGGCGAAATTATGACATAACTTTCGAAAAAACAATTTTAAATTTTTAAAGATAAAAGGAACCTTCTCACTAAATTTCATTAAAATCGGAAGGGGTCGTTTTCCCACTCTTGGTCGTTTTGACATGGAATTTTCCCTACTACTTTTCTATTAACATAAATAAAAATTTTTTTTTTTTATACTAACTTAGTTTAAAATTTACCCTGATTTTGTTACAAACGCATTTAAAGAAACCAACGCAACCAACATCACAACCGTCATTGTGTGAGCAACATTTTACGATTAGGAGCGCTTAAAACAAACATTTAAATGAACAGAGAAGGAGAGATGGAAATACAGACATGTTCGTAGCCAGTTAAGTGTAATGAAATAAAATAGGAGCAAAAAAAGAACAACGACATGAATAAAAAACAAAAACTTTTAAGACAGTTCTTTTTCTCAAAAAAAAAAAAAAAAAAAAACTTATAAAAGCTTTTAGTAAAAATTTTTCTTGATTTGATTCTATTATTTTATCGATATTTAGTTTTAATATAGAAACAGTTTCATCTCTTAATATAATTTAAAGACAAACAAAGTTTTTTATGCCGTTTTCATTCACTCAAACGAACTTAAAGTCAAAATAATAACGAAAATTGTTTAATAGAGGCGCAATATGTCAGAATAGCTTAAGGAATATACGATTTGATTATTCTCTTAATAACAAACTTTGTGCGAAGGCGGGTAAATAAGTCCGTCACTTTTGGAATTTCCCTTGTCTTAACTAAAATGGCAACACTGCTCTTGATAGCAGACACCTTTTAGTTGAATCTGGCCAACATTTTTATAAACTGCGTCACTAGATTGTGATCGACAATAGATTACGGCGTGAGAAAAAAAAATTTAAATAAATTAATTTTGGGTGCTCATTCAGCATTCCGTGCCAAAAAAAAATCTATGGTCTAGACAAGGAATTGCTTTCTTGACCGCCCTATTTTTCGAATGTATCCCAAAACCACAATTTCTTGTTCACAAACCTGAAGAGTTTTGGCGCCAACGATGGCAATGATCTTACAAACAAAAAAACAGAAGATAAATACAGCAATGAATCTAATTGACAAAGTTATAAAAATAAGCAACGTAAAATTTCAATTTAAGAATATGACAAGAATAAAGGATATTTTAATGAAAAACAATTTTCCAAAGGGGTTGATCAATTCATTACTGACTAAAGTCGAAAATAATATTTCATCAGGCGAAAAAAACAAAAATGACACATCTGGCAACGCCAAATACTATAGTCTACCGTTTATTCCAAGATTAACTGAGAACAACAAACTGAGAGAGATAATAAAGGACCAACAAATAATATTCGCGCATAAATCAAACAAGACAATACATAATTTATTTACACAAACAAAAACAAAGATTGAGTGTAGGGATCAAAGTGATGTTGTTTATCAAATTGAATGTGACGGCGGTGATAAAGAGGAGTGTGGAAAAATCTACATTGGTACAACAAAGAGAAATTTAGGCGTGAGAATAGACGAACATAAAGCTGATATAAAAAGAGGAAAACAATCAACTGCACTTGCAAAACACTGCATTGAAAACGGACACAAGCCAAACTTTGAAAAAGTGAGAATTTTAGATAAAGAGAAAAGGGAAAATAAAAGATACACGTTGGAGAGCTTAAGAATACAACAAAAATCGACAAGTGCAATAAACACAAAAGAAGACAAAGACAATACAAATGCAAACTACACCATTGCAATACTTAAGTAATAATAACAACTGTGATCAAAAAAGGACAAATTCCCTGTGATAATTTTTATATTTAAATAATCTATTTTAATATTTTAAGTTTTGTGTTGTGCTGTCCACCTTTACAAAATACTGTGATATAATTTATAAATGATGTAAACTGACGAAAAAGATTATTGTAAGTTAATTTGTCAAAAATTAAGATTATAATTTTTGTTATTATTGAGTACTTTTTACTTTGTATTTTTACAATGTTGCCAGATTTTAATAAAAACTCAATCCCTGATTAAGTTGGAAAGAATACCAACGAAACGTCGGATTTTATTGAGAATGACATAAATAATCTTTTATTTGCATTAAATTAATGACCTTGAAAGCCTGCATATAGGAAACTATATAAACTATTTACAAAAAATATCTATTTCGATGACCTCGAAAATATTATTTTTTTTTGAAGGGATAAAAAAAATTGGAGAACTGTTACGCAAAGTGTATAGAGCTCAAAGGAGACTGCGATTAAATATAAATTTTTTTATCCAGTGTTTCATTTAAAAATTCATGACCTGATTGACACGACCTCGTATAACCAAAGAACATTCTCTTCTATTGTGTAACGTTTTAAGGCGTATGAGTGATATTTAATACGAGAATATAAAGTATACGTCACACTGTTCCAATCACAAATTGCAATAATTCACAATAAAATAATAGAAAATAGATTTAAAAGCAAGGGTTTCAAAATGGATTAATAGACAATTTTTTAATATTTATATATGTTTTAGAGAAAATTTATCAATATATCGTTACCTAAAACGCAAAAAGCCCTAACTAACCAAAACTTAAAAATCTACTTTTTTATTGTTTCTGATGTATTGCATCAACACAAGTGTCTAATGGAATCTTTCAAATGAAATTAACGATTTAATTACCAAAAAACCAACGGCCCTACCTACAAAAGATTATGATGAGCGCTGAGACGCTCAAGTTTGCATAATATGCGACATTGTCAATTTTCAAAACAGCTGGTAGGTTTTACAAGAAAAATAGAAAACAAATAAATTATAAACTGTTTTAGGCAAATTACCAATTGATCATTTTAAATAGTTTTTGTTTCTCCTGTAAAATTTACAAAATGTTAGATATGGCCTTTCGCGTTTAAGGTAACGATATACTATTTTCATAAAAAATAGTAAATTAAATTCATAATTTTTTTTTATGTTCGTGGTAAGTTTTAATATTCATGGGAATTGCTCGATATTTTATTTTCATGTTTAATACTGTTCAAGGAAATACTTGATTTTTTCTATGGTTATAGAGAATACCCAATTTATTTTCATGATAGAGAAAATACTTAGCATATTTCTACATTTGTGAATCAAAAACTGATTGTATTTACGAAGAAAATTCGGAAGATATAAAAATATAAAATATATAAAAATATGATCGATCACCCTTTTCGTGAGTAAAATTACCCTAAAATTTTGTTACCTTAGCGCATAGTATAATAATGCCTTAGGCCAAAAAAAAATTATGGGAAAGAGTAAAATGTTTAAGAGGCTTAAAAACTGTTTACGCTATAAAATACTATCGATATTTTTTGTGTTCAAGCTTCTTTGCTGTTATACACTCCAGTGCCACAAGCGGTAAATAAGTTTATTTCAAATATATCATTCCGCGAGTCTCATGATCAGGAGCCGATTGATCAATGCGCCAAAACGTAAGCGAAAATCTTGTTTAAGTGTCTTGTTCACAACAGAATTTATGGGTGCACGGGCACGTCTACAGGTTGCGAGAAGTGGAACGTTTGTGGATTTCAGGTGGAAAGTCTGAGAGGGTCTTCGGGTGTTACAGTAACTAAAATGTAAAGGCGAGCGATTGGCACCCTCAACTGACACCGTCTGTTTCCCATCTTCTCTTAAGTGCTACAAGCAGCTCACTATAAAAACGTGACATATAGCTCCAAGCCGACTGGTGGACCCTTTTATTAGCCCCAGTTTCGGAATCGGATGCGGAGACCCAATAACCTTTACTTTTGTAAAACAAACGATTACCAAAAGGTTCCTGATAGGAATAAAAGTAGCGAAGACACAAAAATCATAACGAAATTTCATTATTTTTTAAAATAATATTAAATAATAATTTTAATTGACAAATTTAAGTTCTTCAAATTGTCTGCAAAGATCAATGTTTTAAAGACATAAATAAATAAGATAAACCTAGTGCTCATGTAATTTACAACAATGGTTAAGTGAGTTGAGAAAATTTTAGAAAATAGGATACCCAAAATTAAATTATGGAACATCAAACCACTAAGTCTTGTGTGAAAAAATTTCAGGTGGGCTTGTCTTCTACGCAAACGACAAACAATAAATGCTAATTGGCATACAATACCAAAAAATGTTTTTAGAGTTCTGGCTTAAAGAAAACACAAACATACGTCTCTTCCAACAATATTTAGGAATCGTACAACAGCCCGTTTGCATGCTTAACCGACTTTTTTTTTGCTTGCTTTTGATTTACTACATATAAAATTCATGTCTTCCGTAAGCGCAATGGTAAGCGGAACTTTAAGGTTTCTCCCTTACAAACCTGTTTTGATGGAAGCTCAATTTTTTATTGGTATAATCCTTTAATCGAAATTAGCAATTTTCAATTATTCGAACAATTAATCGTCAAAAATTGTTCGATCAATCGAATATCATCAGATATATTAAAATCTGTATTGTCTTCAAACGGTAGGTGCCACGCCTCCTTCAAATTTTACTCATAATTATATCCAGTAAAAAAAATTGAGTTTTTTGAAGCACTTAAGAGAAAAAGCACATAATCGATCGCTTCAATAAGAGAGCTTTTATGCAGCAGTAAATGATATAGAATAAAATATACAAAAAGCTGCTATTTTAGTGCTGACAACGAAGAAAATATAATTAAATGCCCAGTAAAAACTTCGCCTACAAAATAATGTGTTGAGTAATCAGAAAAACATAAGAGCACTACTTACAATACTACTGAAAGAACCAATGAATTTTTGCATGGGATGTCCCAAAATGAACGCATTCAAAATTAAGTCATTATTTTTTTTACCTAAATAAATCCAGAAAAAAGTATTTATAGAAGTTGATATAGTATAGTTATAGAAGAAAGCTACTAAATAATGAGTTAAGGAAGCTATTAATTTTGAAAAAGTAAGCGAAGTTTTTACTGGGTATATAATTAAATAATAAAAATATATGTATTATGATTTACGAAAATGATTGAAGAAAGGCATTTAAACAAGTAAAAGCAAAACATTAATGAATATGTTAACGTAGTTATCCACTAAAAAATCACTTTGTTTGCATGTTAAAAGAAGCGCTAGCAGAAAATAG
Organism: Pollenia griseotomentosa; assembly: GCA_963931875.1. Taxonomy (NCBI): domain Eukaryota; kingdom Metazoa; phylum Arthropoda; class Insecta; order Diptera; family Polleniidae; genus Pollenia; species Pollenia griseotomentosa. The sequence continues at coordinate 166,934,180 of OZ007562.1, read as the reverse complement.
TGCTCTGAACCGGGAACACCCCATACAAAAATCAGGCATCCCATCAGCAGGTCTGAAGCGATTTGAGTTAGGAATTCATACATAAAACCTGCTCACATTTTTAACTGGGTACCCTATGCTAAACGCTGATAAGTCAGAAAAATACTGCAAAAATTTATATATAGTATAACCTGGCGTGGGCGTGTCAAATATATTTATTTAAAATGTGCATGATTGTGGCAGCTAAACAGAAAGAAAAACACTTGGGATAAATCAAGTTTTTGTAATTACTTTAAGTACTCGACGTACTCAAAAAAATCCTAAATGGGATTACTTTCGATAATCAATCCCGGAATTTCTTGAAATAAGTATAAAATTCTTATATCAAGTAAAAAAAATATTAAACTTTTCGTTTTTCAATGTGTATGGAAAATCAAAACATGCGTAAGCCGGAGGGTTAAGGCTTACGCATGTTTAGATTTTCCATACACATTGAAAAAGGTCTGGCCAGACTCATGTGTACCATGAAATTGAACTCTTGCTTCTCATTTAGTTTATATATTTTGTTAAATATGTACATAAGATTTCTAAAGTAAAAACCATATCGGACATGATGTTGGTGTAGTATGATTCTGTAAGGTGTAAAACGGGTAAGTAAATAATTCATAATAATTTTTACTTTCTAATTCGGGATAAAATCAACTTTATAATACTTGAATCCAGCGCGTTTTGAGATTGATTCAGTCTTAGTTTTACTTAAATCAATCTCATTTTCGGATTATTTTAAATACGAAATCGGGATTAAATATACATAATTTAAGTAATTAGCGATTGAAAATCCGTACTTGAATCAATGTTTCTGTACTTGATTTAAGAAAATCCGCACTCACCATACTTTTAATACAGCTTCGGATTGATTTGAGTACGGATAGATGGATTTTTCTTTTCAGTGTATATACACTATTTACTTAACTGTTTTATGGTTGCGGTTACAATAAGTATAATTAGTATAACCATAATATTTTTTAAACGCCTGCAACCATACGTATTTTTTCTCTAGCTAAACTTAATAATTTTTTTTTTATTAATTTAATTCTGATTTTTTTTTTTAATTTAATGATTTCTTAAAAGATTGCACGAATTAGAATTCCAACTTGTTTATAGTGAAATGTTACATTCTTTTTCATTTGCATTTTTTTTTTTTCTTTTTTGTGAATATTTTTTACGAAAAAACACTTTAGAATTTTTTGTTCATAATTCTTTAAATTAATCATTTTATCACTGTCCCATTTCATAATTCTGCTTAAACGTTTTTGTTTTTTTTTTTTTATTTTTTGAGTCTGGGTTCACACTATAAAATTTTTTGTAAGAATAAAATTTCACAAGCCCTGGGGGCTTAAGACACAAACAACTTAATTTCTGACAAGCAGAAAAGGAGAAGTTCAAATTGGAAAAGCTAACTAAAAGCGTTAAAAAAAATTATAAATTAAAAATAAAAAAAATATCAAATGCAAATAGTGCCAATTGGAAAAAATTGTGTTATGCTGTATATTTTCCTAAATTGTTCATTCTTTTATTAATATTTTTTAATTATTTTTTACTAACGTCAAAATTTTATTTTGTCAAAAAAGATATAATTTCCCAAAGCAGAAAAGTGAAATATTTTCCCAACAGGAAAATATATCTGTGGCATTTTGACAAAACATCTTTAGTCGAGATAAGATAGCAAAAACGTTTAAAAAAAAAACTCGGTGAAAAAACCACATTTATCAAATAATAAATAAAATAATCCAAAATTAAAGAAAAATTTCGCGTATAATACAATACTAGGGCACGAGCTCTATATATTCATTTGTCCTTCAAGTTGTACTGAAAAAGGTCAACAAGAAAAAGAAAGGACAAAGGAATGAAACAACAGAAAAAATGTACTTTGGACTTCAAGAAAAATTCTTGACAAAAGTACGAAAAAACGGAAGTAAGGAAGAACATGTAAAATCAATTGAAAATGGATAATCATTCAAAAAAGCAAACTTCGATCTACCAAAGGTTAAAATACAATTTGGTTTAAGGATTGATGTTTGACTATTGACGTCAGCAGTCGTCGATGGCTGCGAGTGTAAAACGGCAAATCCATCTGAGGAGATCGAGTGGTTGCGATCGAAACATGTCATGGTAACCTGCCGGCCTGGGTTCGAGCCCCGGCCACGGTCAATAATGAAAGATTATCAATAACAATTTTAATTAATTTTCATGTTGTAAAATTTCTTTCTTCATAAAAATAATTTAATGAAAATTAAATTTAATGAACTTAAGCCTAATTAAAATGATTAAATAATACAAATTTTTAAAAACGTTAACAAAAATTTTTTTGAAGCAAAATTCGTGTAATTTACAACATTTTTTTGTTAACTTTTTATATTTGACTTAAGATGTTTTGTCAAAATGCCACAGATATTTTTACCATAATACTTTGCTAACATTTCACACATGCCCTTTCTAAAAGAAACCTTTCAAATTTGAACCCAGAAAAATATATTCCGTTCATATGAAATTAAAGCGTTTTTTTAACAAATTTACTTCGTAAACAAGTACAAAAAAGTGTTTTTTTAATCCTTTATAAAATTTACCCCCAAATGTTTATTAAGTTTTGCATAACTGTAACTTAAAAAGAATTAAAAAAAAAATAACTAAATAAATGTTTCTTAAATAGCAAGAGAAAAAAGAAACAGCCATCTATCATCTTACCAAAATTAAAAAAAAAACCAAAAGGATTAACAAGACATGACATTTATGTAAGCCAATTTATAATATTTTTATGCCTATTACGACAAAAGTATGCGTAAAAAGCTCTGAAGAAATTTCACTTCGCTACACAAGGGATAATATAAAGCGAATCGCGTATTCATATGTAACAATTCTGTTTTGTTAGAATTCACAGGCTACGAAATTTGAGTTCTTCACTTTTTTTTTAAGTTTATAACGCATATTTCACCTTTTTATGGCTTATTTTGATACTGGTTCAAATTTTTTAAATGACCTTATGGCTTTATTGGCAACGCTTGCATCATCTCCAAAAATATCATGGTCACATGAGGTAACGTTACGATTTTATAGCAAAAACAAGTTTATCTCAAGCGATCACCTTTATACAAATTTTTTATGAAATAAAATAAAAAAAAAACGTATCGTTATGACTTATGCCATGTTCGCACGGTGCTTTGGATTACTTCGCTCTCTGTTTTTATTACTTATTTGAATTACCATGTTCGCACGGCATTTTCCTAATCGGTTTTGACAGTTCTTCTTCTTTTTATTAATTTTATTTATTGCTAAATTTAATTGTTTGTTTGCGGTTACTTGTATTAAGAATGAAAAGAAAAAGTAAGTAAAAAATATTATTTTAAAGAAATACATAGTACATATAAATATTTATTTTCCCAGTAAAGAGAAAAGCTGTCAGCAGAATGTACTAATAAAGTGACCTTACAAGCGCAGCTGTTTGCAGTGATTTTCTTCGTGTGTGACGTTTGGCGTCATGTTTTTTGTTTATTTACTTTTTTTTAAGGCATTTTGACGTTTGCCGTCTCAATTCTAGCAACAAAATGCCTGTTGTTTTTTATATTATTGCATTGTTGTAGAACTGAGGTCACTTTGTTAATACATTTTGGCTGTTAGCAAATGGATTTTATGTATTTATAACATAAAATTACTTCCTTTACTTTTGTTTACTATTCTTCAGGGCTACCAGATAAATTTGTGAGGAAATCGTCAGTTTCCTGAGAAAAAATAAAAAAAATTGCTTTTATCGTTTCGAAAAACCGTCAAAAAAATCGGACAATTTAGAATTTTTTTTTTTTTTAAATGGATTCAATGTATTTTTATAACATACAATTACTTCCTTTACTTTTGTTTACTTTTCTTCAGGGCTACCAGATAAATTAGTGAGGAAATCGTCAGTTTCCTAGAATCGTAGAAGATTCCTCACAAGGGAAAAACTGTAACACGAGTGAGATTCTTCCATAGCACAGCGAAAGTCGCTTCTTCAATCTTTGTGGGAATCGTTTAAGACGTGGGTAAAGATAATCTAACGGGACTTTCATGTCAAGAATCGTATGAGACTTTGTAGATATTCTCTTACAACTCGTGAAATGTACTCTGAAAATAATCCAAGATTTTCTTACGAATTGCATATTACAGCCGTACCTAAAAAAGCGACACGCGTTTCCTAGTTTTTGAATAGAGTGGCCTGATCGCTTTGGAATTGGAAAACCCTATTTTGACAGCTCGTTTAAAAGTGAATTTTGCCACTATTGTTAATTAATAATGGCAATTTAGCTATTTTTTGGTCAATCTTGCGTTTTTATCTCTATTTTTATTTAGATTTAAGCTATATTTAGCTATTAGCTATCACTACTGTTCGTGACACAACGTTGACGCTCTTTCCTGGTATGGCATGTCAGCGTAAAAGCCAAGAGAAAGAAAACGTTCCGCCTCCCGCTCTTGTTAAGGTAGGGCTGTTAACCATTCCAATATTAAAAAACGAAATTGTCAGAAAATGTAATATTTCTTCAGACTTTGGAGACTGAAAAAAATCGTCACTTTTTTTAAAAAATCAGCAAATCGGCACCTTGCTAATATCGGAACAAAAAATCGTCAAAATGACGATAAATTGTCAAATCTGGCAGACCTGCTTTTCTTTGTTTATGTTTTATTTTTTTTTTTTTTTTTTGGTGCTTTGACAGCTGGTCATAGAAAAAAGCGATAAAAATTAGAGATCACATTGATATTCAAGTAATCCACAGGGTAATAAAAATTGAATTACGTACAAATGAGATAATCCGCTCTCAAAATTTTGTATGATGTATTATGTAATTTGGACAGGGCTGTCAGACTTGGGGATTTATCCCCAAAGTTGGGGATTTCATGTGAGCAAAAAGGACAAAGAAAGTCATTTGGGGATTGGGGATTTTTTTGGGGATTTAAAAAAAAATTCGGGTATTTTTTGGGGATTTTACACTTTTCTATTATTTACGCTTTTTTTCTTTGTTTCGTATATAAAATATGAAAGAAAAAAATAGCAAAACTTTTATCTTACTCTTATATAGCGTAAAGGGTCGTAATTAAGATTACCATTTTGTTAAGTGTGTAAAAGATACTTTATAAACTTGTTATTTTTCTTGAGTGAGTGTTTAAAAAAAAAGAATTTAAAAATAGAATCTAAAACCGTTGACAACACATACAATTTTTGATTTTTTAAAGACAATTTTGAAGCAAATATGTATGTATTCCACAAAAATAAGTAAATATGAAAAACAATATAATAAAGATTGGGAAAAAATGCTAGGCTATTTGTTAGTAGTTATGATGCATCGAAGTACTTAATAAATGACGGATATATGTATTTTTATTGTTGATTATAAGGATGGCTTAAACCGATTGAACAAGCTCCAAATTCTTATAAATTGGCTCATTCGTCTTCAGTAACAGCATATTGTTCTGCTTGTTATTTCTCACTGCAATTGCATAAAAACAATTTAAAAAAACATGCCAAAACCAGTCGCTACAAACAAAATTAAATGATTTTTTTGACTAAAAAATTTTTATTTGGGTATTTTTGGGGATTTCTTATTAACATTTTTTCAACTATTTAAAAAAAAAAATCAAAAATTTGGTTAGAAAACAAACAAACAAAAAATATTAACTTTTTGAGGTTTCGTTTTTTGGGGATTTGGGGATTTTTGGGGATATTTTTTAATTTTTTGGGGACAAGGACCCTGCAATTTCCTCTTAAGCCTGGTACTCTGTTCAACATTTCACGTGAAATGCTGTCAAAATGCATATGAAAAAAACTTGTGCGGAATATCTACGAAATAATGTTGATGGAGTTGTACTCTGTTTATGTTGTGAAAAAGTTCCGAAATGTTTCTGGCAACATTTTTTTTACAACTGCGAAATAATGTAAGCTGCCTTTATTTCACGTGGAATTTTAAGCAAAAGCAAAAAATATGAACTTAATATTAAAAAAGAAATAAAAAATTAAAATAACACAATCGGTAACAGTTTTTTATCCATATTTACTTTTTTTTTATTAAATTTTTTATTAAAAAAAATAATTTTAGTAAAATACATGTGGCGTTTGTTTACATACACGAAACAATGTAGCATATTTTGAAGGAATAAAAACGTCAAATTGTACAAACTCGCAAGATTGGTAACACTGATAAATGCCAAAATTTTCGTGTGGAATAATCAATGTTGCTCAACATTTTTCACAAAATTGAACAGAGTACTAGGCTTTAAGTACAAAATATTCATATATTTTTTTAATTAACTAAAATTTATTTACAAAACGTTTATTTTTATTGATTTTTTTTGGGTTAATTGTTTAGCTTTGTTATTTTTGTCATTAAAAATATGTTTTATTGTTTTTAAAACAGTTATTTTAATTTGCCGATTTTTTTTTATTTTAATTTCCGATTTGTTTTTGAAAATATGCCGAATTCGTACCAAAACCATCTGGCACCCCTGGTTGAGATCTTTTACAAGTTTTTATAAGCTCTCTTATTTTCATCAACTCGCCAACAATAATATATCGACCCCTTTGCGCGATGTTACAAAAACCAAATTTTACAGGAAAGCATTCGCTTGCAATATCAAAATGAAAATATACAATCAATTTTTGGAGCAACGAAGTGAAATTCGCCCACAATATTTTTTTCAGGTGACGTCTATTTGAATGTAGAACAAGATTGCATCAAAAACTCAATTTCAAAAAATTGGCATATACGATAATTTCGCGCAAAGGGGTCGATATATTAATATACAACAGATAACCACAGATATTGTAGAAATACTTATTTATGGTGACAACAGATATTTGTAAGCAAAAAAAAAATGTTATGACATACTAAATCCAAAATCATAAGCAACGGTTTTTGTTATAAAAATATGTTGAGTGGGCAAAAGCAAAACCATACAATATCAGTTACACACATTCTCTCATTTATATCAGTAGTAACAGATAAATATCTGGTGTATCTGTTTTAACAATACTTACTGATATACTCGTGCAGGTCTTTAATATGTTTATGTATTTATCTAGATAACATTTGGAATAAAGAACTCCTATATGAATCTTATTTTCATAAAAAACTGTTTTCTGGTGGGTTCATGACTGACTACAGGTCCCAAATTGGGTATTTTCTAAAAGATTTAGCTGTACATACTTTAGTGTAGAGTATCATATGGTCGGGCTTAACCTGGTATTTATTCTAACTTGTTGACTATTGTATCACTCTGCTATTAAAAAAAAACGTTTGATTAAAAGGTTGACAGTGACTTTAATAAATAGAAGAATTAAAAGAAAAGGCATTAAAAAAACATCTTTTTTTTGTACATAACCAAGACTTTGTTGACTTAACAGAAACAAATATTTAGATGTTGAGTTCTATGTGCTGATATTAAGAAGATTTCGAAATGTACTATTATGCTTTTTAAATAATTAATGGGACATTTATGATTAAGTTTCTCAAGTTTTAGTGATTTATATGTTTTCTAGACCCTTTTAAAATTATCTGCAATTTTGTGCTACTGATCTGATTTGCGAGAAAAGTCCCAATTACTGAGCACACAAAAATCATATTTTTTTAATAAGAAATAAAATTAAAACTTGTTGATTATTTTATTAACATAAATCTCTTAGAAAAAAGGTAAAAATCTGTCCAGTAAAATAAAAAAAAAATTTCCTTTTCTTGTGACAGGAAAAAAACTTAAAGAAAACAACGATGTTTTTTTACAATTTACTAAAAAAAAACTGGACAAAAGTGAAAAGAAAAGAGAAAATATGTTAAGGGGAGGACATAAAAAAGATTTGTATTATTTTCACTTTTGAAAAGGGTCAGCAGCAGTGTGTTGCAAAAAAAACACCATAGATAAAATAACAGATTGAGTGTGTTTTATGGCTGCTGGGTAGCAAAAAACAAAAAGTGTCTAGTAGTCCAATAACAACAAACAGGAAATTATTTTGCTGCTTGGAGCAGAAAAACTTTTAAGCTTAAATTTGGTAAAACTTTATTTATCTCACTTTAAATAAGATTTATTAATTAATCATATTTATTAAGCTAAAACAACAACACACACGGAAAGAATTATTTACTAAACTTTGCATGATTCTCGTCCAAGTTACAAAATTAGTATGTATGGCTTTGATGCAAGCAAAAATAATACGAACGAAATAAGTTAAAATCATGAAATTATTTCTTGGATATTGGACTTTTTTTTTAAACGAAATTAATTACTTTAAAAAATAAACTTCTTTCCGTGCAGAAAACTTTTCATACCGACATCCGTCCTGGCAGTATAACTTTCTTTCACACTAATTACAGTGACACGCATTAAAACAATATAATCGTCAAACATGTTTCATAATGTTTTCTTTGTGGTGGGTAAGAGCAATTTAATGTCGATTTTTTTATGTGTCCGAGGTCAGTAATACCTTGAGCCTGAAATTCGTCATACAAAATTTTGAGAGCGAATTATCTCATTGGTACGTAATTCATTTTGAATTGCCATGCCATCTACAAAAAATTCATTGTCATCACAAATTTTTATCATAGGCTGTAAAAAAAAACAAAACATATAAGAAAAAAATAAAATCAAGGCGAATTCATGTAATATGTTTCATTTCAAAATTTTGCTGTTTACACGAGTTTGAAGCATTTTGAAGAGCAATTTTGAAGAAAATTTCAATCGTGTAAATCTAGCTTAAGATTGCTATATTCGGCTATGCCGAATCTAATATACCCTTTACCATGGTTGGGAAAAAACAGAAGTTAATTTATACTTATGTATAAATATATGTATGTATATATATTTATATAGTATTTATCGCTTAATTGCATTTATTTATTTGCACATGTTTGCCTGCTATTAGCCTCTTTAAAGCCAATATTGCTGCTGAGGCTTTAAACTATTTTTGAATTTAAATATATTTGAAATAAACAATATAATAAAAAGAAATATATATTAACAGACAAACTTAATTATAAACAAAGAGTAATTTTTGGGATTTCAGTATTTTGGCTATAACTCAGCCATTTGTTAGCCGATTTGACAGATTTTAAAAGAAATTTTCCATTTACTTCGGTTAAAAAAGTTAGACTCGGGAAGGTCTATGGTTCCCGGAAAAGGGTATTTAAAAAAATATATATATTTTGGTCATAACTTTTTTGTATCTGAACCGAGTTCACCGAGTTTTTCGCAAATCAAGATTTCCGATTATTTGATATATAAGGCGTATCTATTGGCCTAAGATTCTAAAATTTCTGAGGTACCACGCCCATTTCTCCAATCCTGCCGACATTTTTTGGGATGCTGTGTGTTGATAACCTAAATATTTATTTGGAAACTTTGGCTCTTGCCGGTCTACGGAAAAAAGAAATAAAAAAACAACAACAACAACAAGGGATTTATGGAAAAAAGGTAGTCGTGATTTTTGCTCATTTCTCAGCTATTTTTGGACCGATCTGGGAGAATTTCAATAGAAAAATTATGATGAGCATATTGACTGGGCTTCGGAAAACCCATTTTAACAGACGGATGAACTTCCCTTCTCATAAGGATCCAGAATATACTATATACTGTATAGGGTGTAACATCAATATTGTAGAAGTTACAAACGGAATGACAAAGTGATATATACCCTTTTACCTTCGGTAAAGGATATAATTAAGAGGGTGGGCACAGGGGAAGCAATACCCCCCATAAGATGCATATCGCATAACTGAAGAACTATTATAGCTTGGGTCTTCAAACGCTATTATGGTAAACTATAAATTTCAAAATAAAAATGGGCGGGGTAGACGGAGGAAGAGCAATACCCACCATAGAACGAAAATATTAATTACCGAATATCTGATTTAAATGCATATTTTTGTATATTTTAACATTTTTTAGTGGCATATTTTTTAAATTTAGTGGCATATTTTTTTAATTATAAAAGAAGTTCTTCAAAAAATTTCAAAATTGCATTAAAAATAAAAAATTTTTAAATCAATAAATAATATTTTTTGAAGTTTTGGAATTTAAAATACAAGATTTCGACAAAAGATCCTTCAATTTTTAACCGATGCACATGGTTAAGGCTGCCAATTGGCCTGACATAATCTATCCAAAACTGTTACATGTTACTTGCTAGGCACATGGGTTACATCGAGTTGCAGAGGAAATTAGAAGCCAATTCGATAATATTGATTTATTGGTTTCATACCGGAAACAACGTGGAAGGAAGAATAGCCCGACAAATTAAAAAAAAATCCAAAACATTTTGCAAAAAAATATGGGTTTTCAAGCAATAAAACAAATTTCATCCATTTTTGATCTAGAATCAAATAAAAATATCTGAATACGAAATGAATTGGCAACCTTCAAGTATGCTTCAACTTCAGTTGACTTTGGAAGATAATTTTCCATGTACAAAAGCTTTTTAACAGACAAAGGTTTATTCTTGATTATATGAAAAAGTATTTACTTGATTTTGCAAACAAAAAATTAAATTGTGTTTTAAAAAATATTATATTTATGATTAACAATGGAATAAACACAATATCAGGATTTTTAATTTTTTTTGTTTTAAATAGTTTTTAGTGCATATTTTTTATATTTTTAATGCATATTTTAGAATTTTTAGTGCATTTTTTATGCCCATATTTTCGATTTTTTAGTGCATAAAAAGCTCATCCCTACACTCAAAATATTATGTAGTTAAATTCAAACGAAAATTAATTTCAAACAACTTACAATTCATTTAAAAAACGGATCATTTACATTTCATTTAAAACAAATGATTTAAACATTAATTTTTTATTTATTAAACTGCATATTCCTTAAAATTTAATAGTTTTTACGTTTAAAAAATATATTTTAACTGACAAAAATTAGAATACATAACAAAATTAATACGGAAAAACATATTTTTTTTGGTAGTTTATTTTTTGAAATGTTAAAAAATAAAATTATTCGTAAAATAACTATATTTTTATTAAATTTTAACAGTACGGAAAACGAATTTAGTAACCCACAATCAGTTACAGTAATAATTTTATAAGTGTAGTTATTATATATCATTAAATGGTTGTCATTAATATATTATGTTTTCAAAGTAATCATTATTTAGTTGGTAGAAAAATAATTATTTTTCAGTGAACCATGCTCAAATTTATAATTGCGACAAACATTGAAATGCTTAAAATAACTAAAATTTTGCTGATAATAAATAAAAATAACAATTTTTTGTGTACGACAACAATATACAATACAATAAACATAGCGCAGTTACAATGCCTAACCATATTTTTTCTCTGCGTGTAGACAGATATGAAACTAACAGAAAATGTCTTTGCGTGAGTCTTAACGTCATAACATTTAGGTTTGTCGGGTCCTCGATTATCCATGGGTTTTCAATAGGGTTTTTAAATTTTTGGATTGATAAAAAATTCGACGCCGATAACTTGAATATGATACGGCAATTTTCTGTTGGCTGAGTTGCCCTTTGGTCCCATATAAGCTCCTTTTCTAAAATTGTTTTAAGACGAATAAATCTCAGATATGTTAATTAGATAATTTTCGACACAAAGAGCTCTTTTACGAATCTTAACCTCGTTACATAATCTTATCTTGACGGGATCACGAGTGGTACAGGTTGATGCACTCTTAAAAATGTGGAAGAGGGTATCTAAGGGGCGGGCTTGAACGGCTAACCCTTTTTATACCCTTCACCACAGGTGGAAAAGGGTATATATAAGTTTGTAATTCCGTCTGTAATTTCTAAGTATATATATTCTGGGACCTTATGAGGAGAGAAGTTGATTTAACGATGTCCGTCCGTCTGTCCGTCTGACCGTCTTACGTTTGATATGTGTTTTCCGGAGACTCCAGACATGATAGCGGCTAGGTTGTTTTACATTTATGTCACGTATAGTCCACCATCTCTTGCTATTGAAATTCAGCAAGATCAGTCCACAAATGGCTGAGATATGCCCAAAAAACCACGACTGCCTCTAATTTGTTCCAAAAATCCATTGTTGTTGTTGTATTTTTATTATTTTTTTTCTGTATATCTGGAGAATGGCAAGAGCCAAAGTTTCCACGCTTGGTACAAACATTTAGTTTATAAATACACACCATTTCACAAAATGTAGGCGGGATTGGAGAAGTGGGCGTGGTACCTCCCATACAAAAAATATCAAAAATTGTATAAAAACCTAAATTTTTTGACTGTAATATGACCTATGGTTACGCCTTATATATCAAAAGATCGGACATTTTTAGTAGAAAATATTTTCTGGAAAACTCAGGAAAATCCGTTCAGATACCAAAATGTTCAAGTTTTATAACCAAAATAACTGGCAAATTTCTTCTTTAACACATCGGTATATAAATCTGTCAAATCGGTTAAGAAATAGCAGAGAAATTACCAAAATACTGAAATCCCAAAAATTACTCTTTTTATAATTAAGTTTGTTTTTTGTACCCTTTACCGAAGGTCCTACACCCTATAAAGTATATATATTCTGGGTCCTTATGAAAAGCGAAGTTCAAATCCGGTTGTCGTCTCTTCTTGCTCTGTATTCTGCTCGCACAGTGGTGAAGGGTATATAAGATTCGGCAGAGCCGAATATAGCAATCTTACTTGTTTATTTGTTAAGTTGTTAAACGGTTCCAAGTAAAAGCTGTCGAATTTAAAATAAAGTAGTATGAACCATTTTGATATCATCCGCTGGTAATTGTATTTTACAGAGTGGTGCATAAATAAATCTATGATTTAATAAGTAAACTAATTTTTTTAATTATCTATGAAAAATTTGAGGAATTTATGATGGAAAGACTCAGCGTAGGACAAAAAAACAAAAGAAGTTCAATTTTATTTTGAAAGTCAGCACTCGATTATTCTGACACAAAGATCATATCGATTGATTAGCGGAGAGGCCCATTTTCACCTCAATGGTCCCTCAAATAAGCCAAGTTTTAGAATATGGAGCACCTAGAAAACATGAATAATTGATTAACATTAAATGCAACGATTGGACATTTTTTAAGGCCCGAGTTAGAGAACAATGCTGAATTGTGATTACAACAAGATGAAGCCAGAGCTTACACAGCACGTCCAAATTTTTGGCGATCGAATAATATCTAGTTTTTCTTGATTTAACGTTCGCCCAATTTAACAGTTCCCAAGGTTTTTCTTTAAGGCTACCTTAAGGGTAAGGTGTATGCCCACAAGCCCAGAATCATCAAACAGCTTCAAATAAAAATGCGAGAAGAAGTGAAGTAGCTGTGTCCTTAAATTCTAAGAAGAGCTATTGGAAGTGCTTTGGAAAGAACACGTCAGGCCATCATATTAAAGATATTATCTTCAAAACATAATGTGAACTACTTTCAATATCAAATCTAAATTTTTATTAATGCCAACGTAAAATAAATTCAGAAAGAAAAAATGTATACATTAAAAGAATCATAACGTTGTTTATGCGCCACCCTGTATATCCGCGTAGAACAGAACTTGAGAAAAATGTTTTTCATATTATGTTAATGGAACAGTTCCTTGTAAGCAAAGCTTTAATATTGACCATATTTTTCTGTTCATAAACAATTTTCGACATTTAGAAAACATTAAGAAAAAAAGTGTGTTCTATTTTCTTACTTAAAAAAATTTTAAGAACACATTTTCGATTTGATTTATTTTTAAAAATTGAAATAAAAACAACCTAAAACAAACTCAATAAATGCTTGCACGTTTTTAAAAACTGCTCCTTTTATTATTTTTAAATCAGAAATTTTCAAACATTAAGCACTTTACTTTAAGCGCTGTTTCATTCTTTAAATAGACCAAAATATGATTTTTAAAGATTTTTTTTTCTCCTCGGCAGGAGTTTCTTGCCACACTCAACATTGCTGGCATTAATTATTTAATCTAATGTTTCTTATGTTATTAATGAAAAAGAAAATAATTAATTTATTCTTGACTTTTTTCCGTGTACATACTGTTGATATGAGATTGGATTCTTAAGATAATGTGTCAACGGAATGTAATTAAAAACAAGTAAGAAAGTATAGTCGGTCAAGCCCGAACATATGGTACCCTACACCACAGTATTTAAAAACACATCATGTTTATTCGTCCATATAACTATGGATTTATCTATGTTTATAAACTTCATTAAAATCGGTTTGAAAGTTTGTGAGAGGCAGAAATTGCCCCCTACCTCCCCTTGTGGTCCTATTTTTGAAAAACTGTATAGCTTATGTGTCAATAGAAAGTAATTCTGAGTCGATCGGTATACTTTTAAGTGGGTCTAGGGCCAATATTTTAAGGCGGTACACACATCAGCACAAGTGCATAATACCCCTGTTGGCCATCTACGACAAGGTTAATTCCTGCACGACACGTAAGGGACAACTAATGCAAATCGTCGATGACATTTTCAAGCAAGTGTCGCGTAAATCGTTCACGACACAAAGAGAGACAATGTCGCTCAGCCTGTCGTTAATGACCACATGAACGACATTGTCGTTGATATTGCCTTTGATGACTATATAGACGAAAATAGATTCTACTTTGTCTCCAACGACTGCGTATAAGACAATGTCTATGAAGTAACTGAAGTTACAGCTTACACGACAATGTCGCCTATAAACCTAAACGAATAAATAAAAATATACAATAGCACATACATATTTTTAAAATCGTACCTTAGTCTTTGAGTTCTCAGACTTGACTGAGTGATTTACTTCACTTAGCTTTGTTTGTTTTTTATTATTATCGTAATTTTACAGTTATTTTTATTTTTTATTGGGAACAAATTATTTTTTTGTTTGTTTTGAAGACAGCTTACAAGACAATGTCGCTCATATTGTCGTGTTAAGTAGTTGATAGAGAACACCTTACAAGACTCTGTCGGTCATGTTGTCGTGCATACACTTTAGTACAGGACAGCTTACAAGACACAGTCACTCATACTGTGGTGTATAGTATAATGTTTCATAAAGCAATTAACGTTTTGGAAGTCAGCCACAGTGTCGGTCATGTCGTCGTTTATAAACTTCTTTAAAAGACAGTGCACTAGACAATGTCGAGTATTTTCCTCAAAATTGTCTTCCAGAATTCCTAAGTGCTAGAGGACATGTCGTGCATAAATCCTTATTTACTCCTGCCTTCTTTTCGTTATTTGGGTGAACAAAAAAATATTCAATAATGTTGCAAAAAAGAGAAACTAATTTTTTTTAGTTTTTGATGTTTGAAAGGGGCCTATATGGAACTTATACTGAATTCGGGATTTACCATCGCAAAATTTCACCTTTGTCGTGGTTGGCGTAGGCGATATTAGAAGAAAATGTTTACATTTGTGCTGTCGTGACTAAAAAATTTAACTACAGTTTTTACCACAAATACGCCAACCAGGATAACATTTTTTTTACCCTCCATCACCACTAGTGGTGAATGACGGAATACTAAGTTCGTCATTCCGTGTGATTTCCTTGAGTTATTCTAAGTTAATTAAGTCATGTCCGTATGTCCGTCTGTTTGTCTGTATGTCCGTCTGTTTGTCTGTCCGTCCGTCCGTCTATCCGTCTGTTGAAAACACGCTCGCTTTAAAAAAAAAACTCAAAAGAAAAGAATTATGTTTGGGATTTAAATCCAATAAAAGCGGTTAAGCAGAATAAAAGTAATTTTACAAAAACTAACAAAAACGCTGGCATAATGCACGAAATAATATAGGATTCTGCGCAAATTCGTTATATGTGACTAAAATTCATACTGCTAAATTTTGTAAGGATCGGTCCATAATTTACTATAGCCCACACATAAATTCTACTCTCGGAATTCAGTTAAGTACGCCTTTAACAAATAATGAAATTTAAAAAAATTTTGTGTATTACAGTTTTATAAGACTGTTAAAACCCACTTCTGAAATATGCATACTGGTATAAAAGATTCGGCACAGCCGAATAAAGCACTCTTACTTGTTTTTAAGATCATGCGACATAACATTTTAAAGAACGAAATATTGCAGAGTTATTGGAAATCAAGAACAAATATAGTTGTGCGATTATTTATCTTTCTTTTCATATAAATTTTTAAAAACCAAATTTTTTTGGAATGTACATGAATTCTCTTTCATCTCCCTTGCAAAAACTTTTTGCTACAAAACATTTATAAAAAAAAAATACCAAATTGTTGAGAAATGAAATTATTAAAATTAATTAAACATTTTACATGTGTTCTAGTTTTAAGCTCGTTGCTTAAGGCAACTGAAATTAAAAACCAAAGAATCTTTAACGCTGTAAAAACTTCTTTGAACTTCAAAAATGTTGTCATTTGCCACAAAAACAAAGAAGAACTTGAAATTAAGACGAAATGCTTTTGCTACCATTTACATTCTACTTATTAAAAAATTTAATAAAACTTTAAATAACGTTCTGCCAGCCTTTACATGAGACAAACACACACTTTGTTATCATGCGTTGCCGTTTTTAATGTGACGGGAAACGGGTTCGCATTGGCTTCCTGCAAAAACAATTTTTATGTATGAAAACATGAAAATCTAAAGAAAGTTTTTGTTTTAAACGTTAACAGCATTTCTAATTATGCTTTAAATTAAAACTAATTGCGTCTGTTTAGTGAGCAGAAAATGTGATTTACTTAAATATAAATTATGAATCAAGCAACGAGGCGTATGAGTGCCATAAAAATGTTTGAAGGATTTGAGAAAAATATCACTTATACGCTCCATTTAAGCGAACACTTGACAATTTTGTAAGGCAAATATTTACATAAAAAGTGTCAAAAGAAAAAACAAGTAAATTTGCAAAAATAAGAAAGAAAATATATTTTAAATAAAAGGTGTTTTTTTAAGCTAGATAGAACTTTAAATTGTAAAAAGTAACACAAAAAATTAAATTTTGATGAAATATTTTTTTTTATCGTTTCAGTATACTCTGAAATTATCCAAATTTACTTTGAAAATTAGTCGTCGATTCGCGCAACTTATAGACGACTTCGTCATTTTTATGGCGTACATAATCGTCCATATGAACAAGCCATTTGTCGAACTGTGGATAGATTTCGTACCACATATGGAGCGAGACCAATCCACAAGAGACCCTACAGACTCCATTACATCCAGAAAAATGCACCGTTTGGTGCGGTTTTCACGCTGGTGGCATCATCGGACCTTATTTCTTTAAAAATGAGGCCGGAGCTCGCGTTAAGGTCAATGGAGATCGTTACCGCACCATGATCAATGATTTTTTGTTTGAATATGGATGACATTGATCCGGAGGAGATGTGGTTTCAACAGGATGGCGCTACGTGCTACTTATTGAAATCAAAATTTGGCGATAAGTTGATTTCGAGAAATGGACCTGTCAATTGGCCTCCAAGGTCGTGCGATTTGACACCTCTCGATTATTTCCTGTGGGGCTACGTGAAGTCACTGGTTTATGCTGATAAACCAGCAACAATTGACGCCTTAGAGGCCAGCATTGTTCGTGTTATTCGTGACATACGGCCAGCAGTGCTCGAAAAAGTGGCCCAAAATTGGACGTGCAGAATGCGCTTCGTCAAGAACAGCCGCGGTGCCCATATGCCCGAAATCATTTTCAAATGTTAATGTCACGTATTGATCTTTCGAATAAAAAAAAAATTTTGATTACAAATTAATTTTTTGTGTTATTTTTTACAATTTCAAGTTCTATCGGGCTTATAAAAACACCCTTTATTTAATGGGTAATTAGGAAAAAAAATGATTGAACCCATTGAAGATACTTTCCTAAAAAAAAAACTAAAAATGCTTTTCGCTTATTGCAATGCAGTTTTTTATTGACGTAGCCATTATGCAGTTCAATAGAGCAATTTTTCTATTCAAGGAAATTGCACTTTTTTTCATTTCTTGTGTTGTGTTGTGTTGTGTTCCTCCTAACTACTCGTGGAGTTTCCATTTTTAATGTGAATAATATTTTTATTTTTATTTCTTTGTTAATTGTCAATAATTTGGTTTGTGAAACCAAATTTCAGCAAAATTTCGTGTTTGCGAAATAGTTTAAATATGAAAACCAAGAAGCCTTTGCAAAGGAATTCTCAGCGGTCACCTGGTTTGTGAAATCCATTTTAAAGGAAAATTAATTGTCATTGACCACTTCATTTGTGTTCAGTAAGCTTTTAGTAATTTCCAGTAAATGTTATTTTAAGTGGTTTTGTTTGTGAAACAATATCGTGTGAGAATCAAGTAAGTGAAAGAAGTGGTCGATGAAAATTTTAATCATCAAACAAAAGTTTTAATAATTATGTATTTAGATACAGTGTAAAGTTAATAGGCAATTGATTACAGCAAACATTTTTACTGAAAATTTTATTAAAAATTTGTAAGCGAAAGAAATTTTAAGCAAAAATTTTGCTAGAGAAAAAATTTTTTAATTTGATTTTCAGTAAATTTTTAAAATACAATTTTTAGTCAAATTTGATTTGTGACATCAAAATGAAAGTCACAAAATTATCTCAAAAAATATCTCAAAAAATACTGAAATTGTGTTTAACCAAACAAAAAATTATGCCCTAACAATTTTGATTTATAAAGGACTTTCACAGTATAGATTTTTACGATAACATATTAGACTATTTAAGCAATTTTACAAAAAAAAAAAATTATTTGCAATATCTTTGTTTAAGAAAATGTTTGATAACTTTTTTTGGCCAGAAACCAAAATTTTTATAAAAATATTAAGAAAATAGGACTAGATACTGTGAACAATTTTTTTAATTGAAATTTGATTCATAGAAGCGCATTCGCAAAACTGTTTAATAAAATAAAAATAATTTATGAAAAACAATTAAGTCCCATAATCTATTTTAATAAAAACATTTACCCCCGTATTTATAAACGATTATTAAATTTAACAAACGTTTATTAATGAGAATTTTCATACAAAATTTGTTTTGTAAACCTTTATTTAATTTTAAAATTTTTTATAAATACAGGCATTAGCGTACAAAATAAATAATGTTCGAAAAACAATAAAATAGTTGACGAAAATTACAGGAGCCACCACGCGGAGGTGGGACAAGGGCACTTGATGCCGACCTGATGGCCTGCAAAACACATCAGATTAACATCTTAGGCTACCAGGCTGTGGTATCAACAAGATATATCCCCAGCCAGGGTTTAAAAAACTATAGTCCAAGTAAAAAAATTGCTTTTTCTTCCACTTTTTGATTTTTCATTAGTTGATTCATAAAAGTTAACGAAGATGGGACGTTGTGTTCATTGAATGTATATGAAAGCGATCATGTTATTTAAAGTTTTATTTGATTAAAAAAAATTAAAAAGATTTATTAAGCTTAAAATAAATAAATATGTTTGTACATATTTATGTATTTATGACGCATGTATAATTAAAAAAAAAAATATGGAAAACAAAAATACGAGATTTTTTAACAGTTTCAGTCTGTCAAACCAAACACTTCCGAACATGTCGACTGCCGATGTTCTTTGTTGTGTACAACATTTCGTTTTTGGCTTTTGCCTTCACTGCGACTGTTTTCTTTTAATGAATCAGAAGTAAAGGCAACAGTTTATTTTTGTCCAATGACAAATGAAGAAGTCGAAGTTACAGCACAATCTTATGACTTTAACTATCTCAACTGCAGCTTTTTAAACACTGTCCACAGCACATAATGGCTTTGGTAAGGAACTTATTTGGCGCACACGCGACTTAACCTCACCTTTCTATTCATCAGATTTAACAGCCACTGACAGTTTTCTTTAGGGGAATTTGTGAAATAAAGATTGTACATTTAAATCTAAGCAGCATTATCCAACTAAACTTCTACATACACATTCGAAATAAAATCTTGACCATCACCCCCGAAATTTTGGGAAAAGTTATGGAAAATGTATTCAAAATAGCACGTGTGAGAAGCAGCAAACGGCCACCATTTACAGGATATTATTTTGCATAGCCCTGTAAAAATAATATTGATCGCATATTAAAAAAAAAAGTTCTAAGCAATATAAGACATATGCACCACCCTGTCGTTGCTTACTTTTTTAAATTGCTATTTTGACCATTCGCACGTTTTAAATTAAACAATAACTTTTTGCATTTGTATACCCTTCGCCGCAGTTGGAAAGGGTATCAGAAAACAGAATGAAAATACATACTTTTATTGATTATAACATCAACTAGTGATGTTACCATGTTTTGAAACACATTGTTATTGTTGATTGTTTTTTTGTATATTCCTTTTATAATGCCGTTATATGTCAAGCAACGAAATGAAGTAGTGATACACTAAAATACTTAAATCGAACACACCATTCGTTGAGTAATCGTTGCCCTCTTGGCGCATTATACAAATATATAATTTGTAATAAGTGGTCTACTGAAAGGCTTAAAAGTTTTAACAGTTTATATTAAAAATAATGAAGCCCGCAGAAATTTTAGAGTTTGATTTAATTTTTTTTTTGAAACAAATAGTGATATATTTATTTAGTTGTTTTTCTGATTTGTAAAAAAAAAATTATTTTTATGTACATAAAGATTTTTTATTTATTTTTATAAACACCAAAAATTAAATAAAATCTTTTACTGAGTAACATTTTCAAGTTTTATTCAATCAGCATTGACACCATTCATACCAATCGTTGTAATATAATAATACTATATTCGTTGCTTTTGTGAGTGTGAGGTCACATTAACAGATGGCATACAATACAATGCATAGTTTTTCTCCTACTTAAACTGAAAATAAAAATCAATCCATCCATACTTAAATCAAGCCGAAGCGGTTTCAATAGTATGGTAAGTACGGATTTCCTTAAATCAAATACAGAATGCTTGATTCAAGTGCCCCGTACTTAAAATAATACGAAAACGGGACTTAACTTAAGTAAATCAGATATAAAAATTAATCTCAAGCTGTGTCTGATTTAAGAATTTCTAAGTTGGCTTAATCCCAAAATCGTACTTGAAATAACCCGAAAGTGGATTCATTTGTTTGGTTCCTACCTCAACATTTACCCCCAGAGAACCACATAACCACTTTCTTACCCGTTCGTTGCACATGTTTGTTTCACCTTTATTGTATTGTATTCCCATTTTGATTTACAGAAAAGCTCTCAATTATAAGACAGCAGCAGCATGACCGATATGGTTTTCGTTATCATTAAATTTTTAACCAAATAGTTAAAATAACTGGAATTCGGGAATTTTTGCTTCTTTTCCTCTTTGTTTTTTTCCTCTTGTTACCCGTCTGTTTAATCACTTAAATAAAGTTGTTATTGTTTCTACAACAAGCTCTTACAAACACACGCGTATGAATGCATATGGGCAAATCAAGCGTAACGAACGCTACATTCGCACGCGTTTTCTAATTGATATATAGACATGTTTTGGGCTTTCAAAAGAAATCGCTTCCACTTATGTATAGTATTAAGTGATATTATTATGTACTTACGAATGGCCTATATCGTAATTTCTTAGCAGGTATTTGTTGCGAAATAATTGATCACAAAGTTTTGTGACGCACGCCACAAAAAGTGGAAGTACTTTAAAAGTTGAAGTGTGTTTTCCGAATTTTTAGCGAATTTAGCTTCAGAAGGTTCACAAAAGAATGATGAATATAAGAGAATTCTAAAATCGCTTATTCGCAGCCAAACAATGTTGTGATTTTTTGCCAAAGCCGCGAACCCTTTGTGCCGCGCGCTTCGCAACGCAAGCTACAGGGGTTGTCATTGGATGGAGTCAATTGACAACATTGACCAGTCACAGGTATATTCTCCATGAACGAACTTAGTGTCAGTTACTAAAATGTAGTATTATTTCAATAAAACAAGTCCTAGAATAAAATTCAAGAACCAAATTTTAGAAAGTACCAAAAAATATGTTACAGCACCGGTAAAGACTGTACTGAAATTCATTCCTTTTTTTACTTTTTGGTTCTTCATAAACCAGTTAAGGGATTGGTTCTTCTTTCACTGGTCATGAGTCCTTTCTTTTTGTACTTGTTCTATTTTCACAAATCCCAGGACTAGTCTGTTGGACCAATTGACACAAATTTCCCGCAGGGATATAATAAACCCAATTTTATTTATATCAACAAAACAAATTATATTTTTATGAAATGCATTTCTTAAACTAATTTTGTGATTATTAATGAATGTACGAATGAATATTAATTTTTTTAACGAAATTTATATTTTAATGAGTCTGCTGTAAGTGCTATTTTAAGCACATAAAGCACCTAAAATAATATTAAACATGTATAACATTAAGTGATCAGGGGTGGGGTAGGATTTGGTAAAAATTATTGCATTAATGATCATCGAAATACATATTTTTATACCCTCCACCACAATAAGATGGGAAGAGGGTATACTAAGTTTGTCATTCCGTGTGAAACTTTTTTATTATTCATCTCAGACCCCATAAAGTATATATATTCTGGCTGCTTGAGTAATTCTAAGTCGATTTAGCCATGTCCGTCTGTCCGTCTGTTGAAAACACGCTCACTTTCGAAAAACTCAAAAGAAATAAACAAACTAGGTGTCAAATTGCTTGTAGTTATCCTAAGCAGTTTGGGATTAAATTTCAGCAAAATCGGTTAAGTAGGACCAGAGCTTTGAATCAAAATGTGGAACCACCACCTTCAAAAACTTGATAATTTTGTTACAAAAACTAACATAAATGATGCAAAAATGCACGGAATGACATAAGATTTTGCACAAGTCCGTTTTATTCGACTAGAAATGACACTTTCGCGAAGGTCGGTCCATAATTTACCCTAAGCCCCATATAAACACTACTCCCGGAAAACAGTTTAGTCTCCTAAAACCATAATTAATAACAAATCGTCACAGTTTAAGATAATAATAATAAAAAGACATCATACAGATATTACTCCTTAAACATTCGAACTGTCGGTGGAGGGTATCAAAGATTCGGCACAGCCGAATATAGCACTCTAACTTGTTTATTATAATAATGAAATTATACATCTAGTCTTTTTTTCCATTAAAAAAAATATTAATTCGAAAAATTTTGGTTGGTGGACTGTTTCTGGGATATGCCCATATATAATATAGAGTGGCATTACCAACGAAAAGTTCAAACCTTTATTTACCTAATTTTCGAGTTTTATATTTATATTAAGAAATTTTGGGATTGGTTTTCGAATGAACTCCCACTTTGAATTGTTTTAAATTTTTGACAACACGACTATGCTGATACTTTGTGATTGTATTCAAAATTATAAAATAATGTATTGAAATCAAGGACCGAAAATTATAGTGATTTTGAAATTGTACAACAAAAAAATTATGTAAAAGTAAATGTCGGAAAACTGATGTAAACTTTTGAACTAGTCTATGATGGAAAACTTAAAATTTTTATTTTTAATTAGTAAGATTAAATGCACTGAGATTTATTGTTTTAGGATAAGATAGTTCCTATGCGTATTTCACTGGTAATTAGGGCAACCAAAAACACAAATGAACACAAATTCCGATCATAAAAAAAACAAAGAAAATAAGCTATATTTGTTAGGGCTTTTTTGCTTTTTTTGGCAAAATCGACTTTTTTCAGTTATTTTTGCGATATCGGCTTTTTTTTAACTTATTTTGCCATTTTAAGATAATTTTTCATTTTTTTTTTTTCATACGAAAAAAAACTTATTTAATAAAATTTTGCAAAAATCGTGATTATTATTTATTTTTATGTGCAACTTTTTTTTATAACTACTAAAAAATCAACCATTTCTGTGCTGCCACAACACTGGTTAAAAAAATCGTTCAACGTTTTGGTAATATTTTGTGGTTCCCTTGAACAATATCATCCCAAAAACCTGTATTATCACTGTATGTTATTATAGCTACACTAAAGAGTGGAGAGGGTATTATGCATTTCTGCTGATGTGAGAAACACAACACCTTAAAATATTGGTCCTAAAGTATACCTATCAACTCCGAATCACTTTTTGAGTCGATCTAACGATGTCCGTCCGGCTGGCTGGCTGTCCATGTAACATCGTGCGCAAAGTACAGGTCGCAATTTTAAAGATAATTTAATGAAATTTGGTACGTGGGTTCTAATTCGCACAAGGGCAAATCAGTCCATAATTTAATATAGCCCCCATACAAGCTGCTATACGGAAGATGGTTTTTGTGCCCACTATCAAACCAATTTTAATGCAATTTAAGACATATGGAGATACACTAAGAGAAAAATGACGATCTAAATTTAAGAACAAAATTCTTGAATTAAGATTGCAGAAATCTTTAGATTTCAATCTTGAAATTTGGTCAGTAAGATAGTTATTCTCAAATTTAAGCACAAATTCTAAATTTTTAGAATGAATTCTAAAAATCAAGAACGCAATCTTAATTTTAAGATCGTTTTCTTGAAATTTAGAATATATTTTTAAAGTTAAGATTTAATTCTTGTTTTTTTTCGAAATTAAACATCAATGAAAGCGTGTTGTGTAATAGATTGTAAGACGCTGAACGAAAAAGACATTTTTAAAAAAAAAAAGTATAAAAGAAATATTAAAATATTGTGAAAGGCAATTAAAAATGGAAAATCATAACACAGATGAAATGGTGTTTATAACCATACCAATGAGTGACGATTTATAAACGCTGGCCAATGGACAATACGATGTAATCAGCATGTCGTAAGAAATTACATCGTAGTTTTTAGACAACGCATTGTTAAAAAACTTTCTTTAAGAGTTTCAAATGGAGTCTGTTTTCAAGTATTTGCAAATAAAAACATTGTTTAAATTCATAGGTTTATTTCACCGCCTGTTATTTGACAATCAATTTATTTGTTTCAGACGAAAAATAGACTTTTTGAAGTTTGCAGTACATGAAGAAGGAAGTTACAAAAGAGGCGATTCCTCCTCTGGAGCTAAGAATGGAGTTGCAGAGATTCCAAGTAAATGCAGTTCCAGTCTTATGAAATTGGTTCTTTACTTAATGTAATAGATATAATTGTAATTTCGGATTTGTCTATCCCTCCTTTACATTTATATCTAATTAATAATGGAAAGACATATGTTAGACCTAAGTTAATATAAGTTTTTATGTAATTGTAATACTTACTTACTTATCATTGCGGTTTCCTTTTTTTAATACATATTGTACACAGCGTTTAAAAAACTGCAGTAAAAGTAGAAAAAACTGCCATTTCGTCCACTTCTTCATTTGTCATTAGCCAAAGAAAAACTGTTGCTTTTACTTCCGATTCATTAAATATAAACAGTCGCTGTTAAACCAACTCAAAAAGCGAAAAGTTGTACACAAATTTTCGTTTATTGTTCGACAGTTTTTAGTTTCGACTGCAGTTGTTTAAACCGTGATTTTACATATTTTAATATTTAAATAAATTAAAAACCTGTGTTTTATTTCAACATTTGAATTCGGATAAAAACCGATAAGTTTTACTAAATATTAAGGATCTTCGGTATTAAAAGATATTGGAGATATTTTCGGAGGCAAGCGGAATTATGAGTCCAATCGTATTTAATACACTTCAGAGCAAATACTCAATTTTAAATATGCTCCCTTAACATCTGTAGACGTAGGAAGAACTTTTTCTATGTACAAGAACTTGCTGACTCCAAACAGACATAGTTTTCTTTTCGAAAATTTATTGCATCAACTTATTATTTACTATAACAACGTATTAAACGAATAAAGTGGAAATTAAACAAGTTTAAATTGTTTTTTTTTTTAATTTAACAGCTTATTTTCATGTTTTTAAATGCTTTTTTTAAGAGCTTAAAACTGTTTTTTTTAGTGTTTTTTTCTTTTGGTTGCCCTAGTGATAATCAAGGGGATTTCTTATGCACATTAAAATAAATCTTTAAAGCTAAGAACTTTAGTGGAGAAAATTAATTTCAAATATAACCTTCATTTATTTTCCATGGTAAAACGTATATAATAGAGATGGCGAAGCTTCACAAAAGGTGGAGCTAAATTTGAATAATCTCTCATTAAGAGAGCCAATATAAAAATAACATATCAAATATAATATGTAATTTGGCATTTCAATTTCTTGAGTACGTCTTCATAGTTTGCTAGCGCGATACAAATTAATTCCCTTAAATACCGATTTGTAAGTTGTGAACGGTTCTTTGATTTTACAAACTTCATTGTTTAAAAAATGTAAGTACGATCAACACTAACAACTACTTAAAACAATCCAAAATGAGACAGCTTTCGAAAACCAATATGCATGCATGCGCGTTAAAACAACAACAACACTACAAAAGAAGTTAAAAACATACATTATTTTCTTGTTTAAAAAGAAAATTCCCAAATTCTACTTAAATTTATTAAATTTATTCAGTTTAATACATCAAATTTTCAAAGCAGAATGATTACGAAAACCAAATCAGGCATACTGCTGCTGTATGATAATTGAAAGTTCTTCTGTAAACAAAAAGCGGAATACAACAAAATTGGAAAAAATATGTGTAAATAATAAATTTCTCTCTAGCTCTGGTGTTGAGGTAAGAATCAATCTCACTTTCGGATTATTTCAAGAAAGAATTCGGGATTAAAACAGCATAAAAATTCTTAAATCAAGCACAGTTTGAGATTAACATTCAATATGTCACTTTTGCTTAAGTAAATTTCGTTCTCGATTTATTTCAAGTACGGGGCCCTTAAATAATCTCTACTTGCGTCAAGCATTTTGTACTTGTTTTAAGGAAATCCGCACTTACAGCACGATTCACCCATGCGTTCCGAACAAAATTTTTGTCCGGACAAAATTTTTTTTATATTGAGTTTGACGTTTTACTTTTTTTCTTGAATTGGTTTAATTTTAATTCTTGTGCCGAACAAAATGAACTGAGATGCCATTTTTTTCAATTTGTACATAAGAGTTGAATTGAGCTGCCACATATTACATTTTTCGTTTTGTGCTGTATAATTAAAAAAAAAATTAAACAAAAGATGGATATTAAAGAAAATATTGCCCTGAAACTAAAATAATAAAATTAATTTTCTTCTTTCGTCCATTTTCTTTAACACACTTTTATAAAAAAAACTAATAGTTTGCTAACTGTGCTGCCACTTTGTATAATCGTTTACATCTGTAAGCCATATGGTAGCCATTTGTTTGTCCGGACAAATTTTCCGAGATGGGTTAATCGTTCTGCAGGACACTCTCTGTAAAAAAATTATTGTCCGGTCAAAAATATTGTTCGGAACGCATGGGTGAATCGACCTTACCGTACTATTAACACCGCTTTGGCTTTATTAAAGTACAGATCGATTGGAAAACTGAACTGACAAATTGCTTTATTTTGATTTTCTTGCGAAAACAATAACAATAAATGAGGGTGCCCCTGTAGGCTAGTTTGAAGTGAACTAGTCTATCAGTGCGGGGGTTACGGGCTCAATTTCCTACAGAGTCTCCTACAGACATGCGCAAACTTCGCGGAACTAGAATAAGAACAAAATGGAGCAATTTGTTTTTAATTTTGTTTTTTCTTCACCCACTTACAATTACATTTCGAGTCGGAAAATACCCAACCAACTGCAGCAGGAAAATTAAGAAAAGATAAACTCACTGTTTATTGTTGGTGTTTTTTCTAAGCTTTGATATCGTTGCAAAAAAAACTAGAGTGTTTGTAATTCTCATTCGCTTTACAGTTTTATTTGTATAATATCTTTAGATTTTCCAAAGTCTTTGGGAAAAGGTTTTGTGATGATCTGGCCTTAGCAACCGGTGATATGCGCATTGCAACCAGCTTATCCCCCAACAAAAAATTTCAGTGCAGATATCAATGAATTTTAGGAATTTAGTACACATAATTAAAAAATAGATGGATAACAGATGCTCCATTATATCAGTTAAGGTTAGGTTAGGTTCCATGGGCAGCCATCTAGAGACAGCTCACTTGGGTCCCAATTGGTCCCTTTGTGATACCCGGCGCCAATGCCCATCCCTTGGAGCAGTTACTCAGATGGCTTCACTGCAAGTTCCAACCACTTCGTCTTCCTAGTGAAGAGAAGGAGCGATTTTAGTTCCATCCCGGACAGATCCTCCAAACAGAAAAACACCGGTCCCCCCAGGTATTCTTCCCTAATGCCCCGCAGTCCAGGGCAATGGCAAAGGAAGTGAAGCACAGTCTCCTCTTCCTCCTCGTTCTGACAACTCCTACAGTAGTCGTTAAATTCCAGACCCATTCTTCCAGCATGTGTCCCCACCGGCCAGTGTCCAGTCAAAACCGATATCACCGTCCTAATCTGGTTCCTGCTGAACCCAAGTAGAGAGCCAGTTCTCCGTTCATCATATCCAGGCCAAAGGATCCTGGATATCAAGCAGGTGGACTCACAGGTCCACCGCATCTGCGCAATTCTGTAAGACTCGCTCTCGATGAGTAATTTACAGTGAGCCATTGGAAGACCAACAAATTGATCGATGAATCTGGCCAGCCCATCTGCTACCAGATTGCCCGGGCACTCCGAGTGGCCAGGTATCCATATAAGCGTTACCCTTGAATGTTTCGCAATCTCATCCAAAGACATCCGACATTCTACAGTCAACCTAGATGTCGTGTAGACACCCGTCAGGTAAGCAAGGGCAGTTAAGAACGAATATAAAGTCATTTATACATTCATCATCTCCAAATTCCTGATAGTGTTTTTCTTTTTCTTGAGCAAATTGCTGATAGGTTTCGTTAAATTAACAAATCGGCTTAGCAGATTATAGGTGGATTCATCCATGCGTTCCAAACAATATTTTTGTTTGTAGAATAATTTTTTGTTCTGCAGAAGTTGTCCGGAAAAACTATGCTACCATATGGCTTGCAGATGTAAACAATTTTACAAAATGGCAGCACAAAAATTTGCATATAAGAGCCGTATTTCTCAAAACTTCAAATTACAAATCAACAAGTAAAATTTATATCTGAAACAAAAAAAAAATTTTAATTGTTGTTTTTTAACGTATGTATTTTACTTGTAGTTTTAAGAAACAGGGCCCAGCTCATTTTATTCTGAACAAAAATTAAAAATAATCCAATTCAAGAAAAAGCTTGCCAAACAAAATAATTTCTATCTCTGTCAAAAATTAAACGTCAAGTTTAATATATGGTTAGAAACGCATTGGTGAATCGAGCTTTAGCCCCCTTCACATTAGTTAACCAATACATCATTTCCAGCAAAAGGCTTACAGCCGTATTCATAAAAACTTATTGATGATTAATTGACCGTTTTTAAGCAAAAATTGCTAAAGTTGTATTCATAAACGAAAGATAGTCTATTGAACATTTAATAAACCATTGAAAAAGTAAGAAAATTTATTGTTGGATTTGCCCTTCTTTAAACCAAAAATAAAATGACATTTTAAAAGGTGTTAGCACTTTATGATATTATTTTTTTTTGAAATATGTTGAAAAATAATGACAAAAATGTTTTATTTATTACAACGGACATGTTAAATACATTTTACTAATTTTTTTTTTTTTTTTTAGACAGCCAATTTAAAGTTATATTGATAATTATTTAAAAAAACTTATATGATTTAAATGAATATGTTCAGGGGCAAATGCAGATATTCTCTTTAATTATTTATTAAATTATTGCAACTAGTTTTTTTTTTTTGTTTAAAACAACAAATTATTGTTCAAAAATAAAAAAAAAAAATAAAATAAAGAAATCATAATAATAGTGATGTTAATAAAAAGTAAACAAACATTTTATTCGATTACTTTCTAATCGTATATTTAAAAAAGGTTCAAACAAAAGTTTTTATAATACCTTTCGCAAACATTTTGCTCAGAAACTAAAATAATATGTAGTTTTATTTGATAAGAATAATGTCTACAATTAAAAAAAAATATAAAAAAAATTTAAATATAGAATATCATGTAAACCGAATAGAAGTTTCGTGCATCACTAACAATAAAATGGCAGCCAAATATAAAGAAAGTTGCCATACTTAAACAGAAAATCGCTGCAAACAGTTAATAGTAAAAAAGCTGTTATTGTACGTTTATGAATACAAATTTTTAAAAGAGGTTTATAAGACAAAAAGCGTTTAATAGTTATTACATACTATATGCTTAAAATAAGAACTTTTTATGAATATGGCTGTTAATGTTTTGGTTAATTAATATCAACTTTAAAAACTTTTTGCATAAGACGGTATATGTATTACTTACAATTTAAGTATACTTTTAATGAGCTATTAATACTATTAAATTTGTTTATTTCTTTTCGAGAGCCGCATTCATTCTTTCAAAGAACCACAATTTTGCCATGTGTGGTATATGTGCAGTTCCAGCGAAAAGTCTACTTTTTGTAACGTAACGCCAGAAGTAATTTAAATTTTTTCCGCAATAAATTTTATGTGTTTAGTTTACATTTTTTATATTTTGGTGTAAAGCGCAACTAGCTCTACATTAAGTAACAAAGCGGATAACGGTTGAACAACATGATTCTAAAATAAAACCTTATTTGCATTCTGGCGTTACATTAAAAAAAAATGGAGACTTTTCGCTAAATACGCCCGTATGTACCTTAAAACGAGCAAAGATTTTTAAATTTTATAGCTTCAAAAATAAATCTATATAAGTCCAAAGTTTACTTAAAAATGTTTTATACAAAACGTCTTGCTCAATTCGCAGTCTTATTCAGTTTTGTAATGCAAGTCAAAATCCACATCCGTTTTTTTAACGTCACGCCAGCGCATATTTTTGCTTATATCTGCAAATCCTTAGCGTCGATTTCTGTAATTTTTTTTCTGAATATAGTGCTACTTCATTACTTTGTATATGGGAGATTTCATGTCAAGTGACCCAATTTTTAAATCGATGTCTTCCGATTTCTACCTATTGTCCTATTGGATAGTAGTTTAGACACAAATTTTCAACAAGATCGGTCAAAAAGTTTCTGAGTTAGAGAGGGTCAAAGTTTGACATTTTGGCCATACAGGTGTTCTTTTTCATCCATGTAACTTATTACCTATTGGTGTTAGCAAAATTTGTCCCAAGTAGCTTCGATAGCTATTTGATGAATACTTTGAAAAAAATTTTATTTTTTTTTTTAATTTTTTTTTAATTTAAAACTTTTTTTATTATTTTTTTTTTAATCTTAAAAGATTTTGTTATTCGTGCTTAATTCCCAGTTTTTATTCTTGATAAAAACACCTGAAATTAATTGTTGATCATCAGGAAACTTCATCCATAAAGATTTTACTAAACTAACTAAAGATATTAAGCCAAATAAAACTGTTAAGCGTATAAGAATCATAAGCAACAGTTCTTCTTGTAACAATATCAAAGTTTAATCAAAAACATCAACATTTAACAGTGAGTTTATTTCTTCTTACATTCCCCACTACAATTGATTGGAATTCTTCCAACATTAATTGTAGTTGTAAGTAGGTTAAGAAAAAACAAAATAAAAACAAAAACTTGCAAAAGCATGTTGTCAGTTAAAGTTTTTTTTTAGGCCGTGCACCTGCCAGTTTATTATCAAAATAATTTTTGGGAATACAAAATTTTAATTTAAAAGATTTTGTTATTCGTGCTTTATTCCCAGTTATTATTTTTATTTTTTTTATCCGGAACGTTTTTTTTTTTTTGCTCAAATAATAGCTTATGTCTTTTACTTTAAGGTAGTTTTGGTCTCTTTTTGGGATACTACGGCTTATATATAAAAAAAATAATTTCTTACTCTAGACGAGGGTTTTTCAATTTTTAGCATATGCAGAGTGTTTTTTTTTCTCGTCTATGTAACTTATTACCTATTGGTGTTAGCAAAATTTGTCCCATGTAGCTTACATAGCTATTTGATCAATTTTTGAAAAAAAAATTTTTGTTTTTATAAAAATATTTTTAAAATTTTTTTTTTTAAATTTAAAACTTTTTTTATTTTTTTTTTTTTTTTTTAGCGGGAATGTTGTTTTTTTTTTTTTTTTTGCTCCAGAGAAAGCTTTTGTCTTACCCTTTAAGTTAGTTCTGGTCTTTTAATTTTAAAAATTTTAAATAATTTCCCCTTTTTGTTAAGAATTCCTTTCTTCATAAAAATAATTTAACGAAAATTAAATTTGATAAACTTTAGCCAAATTAAAATATCAAAAATTTGGATTAAAACCCATAAACAGTTCAACAAAATAACCACAATACTAATAATTATTATCAAATGTATTTCGTTTGAGAAAACGTTTGATTTCAAATCATTTTTAATGTTTGTTTGGATGACGACAGGTAACATAATATGATTTAAGTTGCATTATGGACAACTGATTTCACTAGAATTTAGTTGCGATGACAAAAATTTGGTTAAAGAAGCTATAATATTCATATATATATAAAATAAATCTCCATTAAGAATAGTCTAGTTATACGTAACCTTTGATATTATTTTTTCCTCTACGTGTTCTAACACTTTTCAAAACCTTAATTTTCACACAAAACTCTAAAAAAATGTAATTTAAAATTTAATTACAATCTCTCCATAGATAAACTATATGGATGTATTGAATTTAAGTTTAATATTCCAGCAAAAAGCACTTACTATGATTTCGTATCAATATTAAAAGCAATTTATAAACATTTGACACCCATATTTGTTGCAAGTTTTGCAAGAGCCGGGAGAAGTAAGCATGTCAATTGTAGAAAGTGTATTTACATTTTTTTTAACATTGAATGACAATGACATTGACATTTTCATGTTAACAGCAACGGATGTTTGGTTGAAAGTAACATTAATTAGATAAGCCACGGTAAATAAAGTTATTGAATTTTTTTTTTTTTTGAAAATAGCACAGAATTTTTGAATTATATTTTTTTTATAAATTATATATTTTTTATAAATATTTTCATTGATAAATTATTAAAATTTTTAATGGCTTTTTTCACTTAATTTCACAGTTTTTTTAGTTTGACTTAAATATGAATCTTTAATTCACTTTTTTGAGGATTTATTTTTTTATAATTTTATTAACCGCTTTACATTTTGTCTTAGGAATTTCCCGTTTTTTGTTTCAAAACAATTTAGAATATTTTTTGTTTTTATATAATTTTCAAAATATTATTTAAGTTTACTGTTTTTATTTTTTTAATCTTAATTTTCCTTAAAAAAATAATTATGTATTAACAAAATTTTTATTTATAAAATTTTACAAAAAAATTTATATTTATATTTTATTTTTAAATTTGCTTCTTTATTTGATTTGATTTTTACGTGTTATTTTAAAATTTTGAATAACATTCTTTTTATTATAATCGAAGTTTCCTTTTTATATCATTTAAATCTTTTTATAGAATTGTACTCATTTAATAAGGAACAAGTACTTCTTTACCAGCCGACATTGAAAACCGTACTGTCCCGTTATCTGTTTATTCGACACATAAATTGCCATTTAAAAACAATCCTACTGTTAAGTTCTAAGGAAACAAGCAAGCACATACATGTCTTTAGTTATCACACACAACTCATTCGCACCCACAACTTTTCAAACACTCATTCGGTAAATTTTGTAAAAACAAAAATTCCTGTTTAAAATATTACTACGATTCATCACAGACTCTCACACCCATGCACATGGTCAGCCCGCCAAAAGTAAACAAAAACAAATAAATTTCCCTGCTCTCTCTCTTAGAGTATAACAGATAGTTTTATTGTTTACATTCGATATGGGAATGTTTTGGGAAATTTTTCTTCTTCTTAAACGGAAATACAAGCCACCACGTGCTTTTCATTGCTTTTTTTGCAAATAGTATTACAAGAAATAGAGTCAAAGGGAAATATGTTTGTTTATCAAGGCGAAAACGAGTGGCAGAGAGTGGAGCATGTATGAAATTTTAACCGTGAACTTGAAATTATAATTTAAAGGGTTGTTATATCAAGTAAAAGTTTTTTTTTATTATATATGTAGTGTGTATATGGCAGGTTCATAGTTTTACTAAATTTGTACATAAAGATTAATGACAATATGTAAATATCTGTGCCAAATTGGTAGTGTAGCTTACAGCGAATATTGTAGTTTCGAGATATCATCAGTTTTATCAGTTTATGTGTTATTGATTAGTTTCTTGCTAAAAATTTGTACAAAGTATATTATCGTATTGTTAACCACTTACACTACTAGAACGACTTTCAGTCAGCTATTTTTGTTATGAAAACAAAATCTCGCTAATGTCAAAAAAGTACAATGTAAGCCCACCTGATTTTTAGAAAGATTTCAAATGAAATCAATTGGACTTGGTTGTAATGAAAACGGCCTATTAGACGTAATAACGGGTCCGCCATCTAACGTTTTTTTTCAACTAGTGCTTATTTCTTGAATGGTAACACTTAGCTCATGTCTGATTTGACAGATAATTAGTTTTATCCTTCCGCTGAACGAATATTGCGACATTACTTTGAAAATCATGGTAATGTTGCAGAATGTGTGCAAAAATTGCGTACGGATTTTCGAAGGAGAGAAGCACCGTCAGCACCGTATCTTCGTTATCTTGTGAAAAAATGCCATCAACATCAATTCACCGTCGTTCTCACCAATTAAACATTTCGGAGACATCATTGAAGAGCGAATTATCAGCCGCAGAGCTGATGTCGTTTGGCCACCTCGGAGCTACGATTTGACACCTTTGGACTATTATTTGTGGGGTGCCGTCAAAGATAAGTGTTTCGCCGACAAGCCAGAGACAATTGACGTTTTAAAGGACAATATTCGTGAAGCCATTGGTGAAAATCAGCTGCACACAATCGATAATGTGCTTAAAAATTGAACCGATCGTGTAGGCCACTGCATGGCCAGCCGAGGCAGCCATTTGAATGAAATTATTTTCCATTATTAACTGGAAGGATTGTACTTTCAATTAAAAAAAGAAATTTGAGAAAATATTCAGTAGTTTTTTTATAGCATTTTCAAAAAGTTATTTGGCGGTTCTAATAAAGGTTGTTTTTTATTAAAGGCTAAGATCTTTTTTTAAAATAAAAAACCAAAAAATTCAAGGGAATGAACAAAATGTTAGCATTATTGGCTCACAAATTTCTATGGCATTTAATATTTAAAATTAATTTCTGGCACATGGCCAATTTTGGACCACTTTTTCGAGCATACCTGGTTTTATTTCGAAAATAGAGTGTCGAGTATAGGCTTATATTTAAATGAACAATCGTTGCTGGTTTATCAGTATAGACTGGAGATTTTACCTACCAAACGTGTCAGATTAGACGAACCAGTAGCCATGTTCTATAACCTTTTTTAATGACTTTAAACAAAGATCTCCGTTTCTATTTTTTACTTTGATAACATTTCATGAAAATCTTATAGATTAAATACACTCAAAAGAAAAATCAATCCACCCGTACTCAAATCAATCCGAAGCGGTATTAATAGTACGGTGAGTACGGATTTTCTTGAACCAAGTATAGAAAGATTGATTCAAGTACGGATTTTCAATCGCAAATTACTTAACTTATCCTTATTAAATCCCAATTTCGTACTTGAAATCATCCGAAAATGAGATTGATTTAAGTAAAACTAAGATTGAATCAATCTCAAAATGCGCTTGATTTAAGAATTATAAAATTGTTTTAATCCGAATTCGTACTTAAAATAATGCAATAATGAAATTGATTTAAGTAAAACTAAGATTGAATCAATCTCAAAATGCGCTTGATTCAAGTAGTATGAAGTAGATTTTATCCCGAATTAGAAAGAAAAAATTATAATGATTAATTTACTTACCCGTTTTACACCTTACAGAAACGATAGAACACCAACATCATGCCCTATATGGTTTTTACTTTCATATCTTATGTACATATTTGACCAAATATATAAACTAAATGAGAAGAAAGAGTTTAATTTTACTTTTTAACCCTTCGTGGTACACATGAGTCTGGCCAGACCTTTTTTTCAATGTGTTAGAATATTAAAACATGCGTAAGCCGAAGGATTAAACACAACGAAAAGTTTAATCTCTTTTTTACTTGATTTAAGAATGATATACATACTTATTTTAAGAAATTATAATCAATCCCGGAATAATTATTATAATTATCGAAAGAAATCCCATTTAGGATTGTTTTGAGCACGTTTCAGTGTTATTCGTACTTGAATTTTTGAGTACGTCTCGTACTTAACCCTGTAATGCTTAAGTCCGCCTCTAGGCGGGGTAGCAAAAAAGCGTCATAAAATTTTTAATATTGACAACATTTCATTAATAAATAATTCTAGGTGTAAATTCTTCTTCTTCTTTTATCAAAAACGTTTCATTCTGTGGCAACACTCTTACGAGTTTGACAAAAAGTACATTGTCATCTTGAATTTGAACGGCAACGGTCATTTTTTATTCTTTGTGAAGAAAGTTGATATTGTGCATCGAAAAAATATTATTTCAAAGCTTTAGATCGGGCTGAAAAACTTACTGGTGAGTATCTAAACGTTCAATTGAAATATTTATTAAGTGTTCATTTCAAAAAATATAATCGCTGCTGAACATGGATGTTTTAGCTGAACCCGTCTGGAGACGGGCTAGTGCATTAACATAGAAAATGCCGGGATGTGAATAGAAAAAATAATACTTGAAAGCTTTAGATCGGGCCGAAGAAATCACTGGTGCGTATCTCAACGTTCAATTGAAATAAATATTAAGGCCCTAAATTTGTAAAACGCAACGCAATGCCAAAAATACCATTGAAAGAAAAAACAATGTCAAAAATTTGTCAAAATTTTGTTGTTGCGTTTTAAAATTATCAATGCCACAAGATATGCAGCGTTTAAAATTCAATATACATTTCTATAGCAAACAACAACAACATTATGAAATATTTGTGATTTTGTTTTTGCTTTTGCTTTTGCTTTCAATATAATTTTTGGCGTTACGTTTGCGTTTTACAAATTTAGGGCCTAAGTTTTTATTATAAAAAAATAATCGCTATTGAGGATGGCCGTTTCTGTAGACAGAAAACGCGGGGATGTATATTAAAAACGTATCTTGAATTATTACGAAAATGCCCAACTACGCCTCAAGGCGGACTTTACAGTTTGACCCAACGAGTATTCAAAGGAAAAAACTGAAGTCAGATTCATGTTTTTTACCCTAAAATTAGCTTAATTTGGTTTTTTTTAAAGGCAAAAAAAATGTGGCATTAAGGGGTTAAAGTAATCATAAAAAACTTCATTTATCCCGAGTGGTTTTTCTTTCTGTGTACGGGGATATTCACAATATATATTTTTTTTCTAAATTTTTGGAATTAAAGAGCTTAAAAAGTGTTGTGTCCATTTTGCCGCTCTCTTAACCCATTAGCGCCCATTTTTTATTTTATAGATTGTTAGCTATTTTCGAAAAATAAAATTTTATTGATTCCATTTTTTTCAATTATTATTTATTTAATTATTTGTGTATGTTCCCGAATGGGACATTGGGCGCTAATGTGTTAAAATGTGTATGTTTTTATTGTATAACACACAGGGTCTCTCGAAAGTAAATGTCAAGTGGTCGAATTTCGGCCACCGGGCGATCCTACACAGAAAAAATTCTACAAAATTCTTCACTAATTAA
This sequence comes from Pollenia griseotomentosa, assembly GCA_963931875.1. Lineage (NCBI taxonomy): Eukaryota > Metazoa > Arthropoda > Insecta > Diptera > Polleniidae > Pollenia > Pollenia griseotomentosa. The sequence goes on along the minus strand of OZ007562.1, from coordinate 166,896,607 downwards.
AGCATTAATCAAAAATATAATCAGTTTTAATTAAAAATTTTATTAACCGAATTAAACGTTTAATCAAGTGAATTAAAAGTTTAATTAACACTATTAACTGGATTAATTAATACTATTAATTTGTTTACTGTTGCAAATTTAATTAATTTTTTAATTAATATCACAAATTTTTAATTGAATTCCATTTTTATTTTTTTCTGTGTAGTTTATATTAAAGCAATTACTACAGCTTTGGAGCAATTGTATATATTGTTACGTTTTTCCTTTAATTCGGCGTATTCTCTTTATAATAAACCTTTTAGCTATTTAAATTGCAAATCAAAATAAATACGCACACACTCAACTAAACAAACTTTAAAGAAATTAATTATAACGTTCACCAAATGTATCCAATATTGTTATGTAGTAACGATCTGACCCGTTGCATGTCTCAAAACAAACTAAACTAAACTTTAATGAGTAAAGGCCCAACTATAATTCGCTTTAGTTGGCTTAAGCAATTGTGCGAATACATGTGATTTATATGTGTCGAACCATATTGAACAAAAGAAAACTTTTTGGTTAATTTTATGAAACTGACATTTGCTTATGCAGTGCGATCTGTTTCGCACTTTCCGTACGGAATAACATACATATTTTTTGTAGTAGCTTAAGCCAGCATTGGTGCCAACCAAGGAAGACCGAACAATGGCGGTATAACCACACCACTTGATCGTAGAGGGAAATATCTAAGAACACACTGAAGTCCTTGGTGCGTTTGGAAACCTAGGGGACTACAGGATATAATATCAACAGGGCAGAAGAGCTTGCAGATAGCATATATATATAAATTTTTCTGTTCACATCAGTAAAACTTGAGAAAGCTTTCGAATACATGTGGTGTTTCTTATAAATTTGTTTGCTTAGACCACAAGATGACTATTATGTGTGATTGCTTTGCCTTTGCAAAAATAATTATTTTAAGTCAAATCCTTAAGTGTGTGTTTTTTTAAACTAATATAAAATTTACACGTCTTAAAATTCCTTTTTAAACATACTTTAAATATTTCATTTAAATTATGCCTTATTAATCATTTAAAGCACTTTAAATTCCTTTTTATTTTACTTTGGCTCAATTTGGTTTTAATTAAACCGCAACATTAATTATGAAAATTGGCAAATCGGCATACAGCCTTTATATAACAAACAAAAACATATACATACACATACATATAGTATACAAATATCGTTTACAAATTTGGCTGCTGACAAGTAATAACTGTCAAAATGTTACTCACAACAAACTTTTGCTTATTATACTATTTTCAAAAACCGCTAAAGGTTTTATAAATGAACGTTATGTTATTTTGGATTGACATAAATAACATAATTGCTAAAGGGTTTGCAATACCGAGAAGACATTGGGAAATTGGAATGTCGGGTTTAGTATATAAAATACCGAAATTTCTGGATTCATCTAAAAAAGGTGCCAGTAATATTATACATAATGTATAAAAAATTTTACTTATATCTCAAGATAAAACAATTTATGTATGTTCACAAATTCAAACTTAAAGAGCACTTTATTATCGAGTTTATTCTGACGAGTAACGTACGTTACTCCTTCAAGTTTAAATGTTTGTTAAATAACACTATGCAACACATAAAATGCAAACTACTTCTCGTGTAGAATTACTCGAAGTGCTTATTGCAAAATTGCATCTAGTGCATATAATTCAAAATTCCTCAGAACAGTAAAGTGCTGTTTTGCATTTTCCAGCTGTATTAACATCGAAGATTGGAAAAGTTTATGAAAAATAAATATTGATTAATTCACGTTTTTTTACCTTTTGCCACCTATTTCATATATTTTATTTTTATTTTGTTTATTTATTAATTGAATTGCTCCATAAACAAGACTAAGACCCGTTTTCACAACTTACCTATAAAGTTCGAAATAGTTAACGAACTTTAAAGTTACCTTCAACTATTTTTCGTTTTCACAACTTCTGTATAAAAAAAACTTAACATTTTTGAAAATGTGGCAATACTAAAGAAAATACCGATTATTTTTTCCAAAATAAAAATACGAACTGGCAACTACGTACTTTTTTTTACATTTACAAAATATACGTATAATTGGAGCTGCCATATAAAAATATGTGAATATAATATGGCAATCTCAAATCTAAACCTTACGACAAAAGTTAAAGGTAGAACGTTCCTCTCTTTAGCTTATCCTTCACTTTTAGATTAAAGGGAACTTGTGATAATTAAAAACTCATTATCAGTTGATAACTTCCTACATTTAGCTATCGTTAAGTCGTGAAAACGGGCCTAAGAGTCTTAGTTTGCAGTATGGAACTGAGAATATTTTAAACTTAAAATCATTAATTAATTAACAACTTAATAACTAACTACAATTTTTATATAAATAAGCAAAAAACAATTAAATTTAACAATAAAAAAATGTAAATAAATTAATTTAATAATTTCAAAAAAGCATGAAACAATATATTTTAACAATAAAAAAAAATTTCATGTTGTAAAATTCCTTCCTTCATAAAAATAATTTAATGAAAATTAAATTTGATGAACTTAAGCCTAATTAAAAATATTAAAAAATTTAAATTTAAAATGTAGGTGGAAAATGTGAAAAAGGTATTTTTTAGTGTTATAATGTTCTCAGAAATTATGAGTTACTATAAGGATTACTTTTTCCCAAATTACTTTACTTATATAAATAAACTTTACTTATATAAATAAATATAATAATATTCAAATAAACTGATATAAACTTGTGTTTAAAAAATGTAAGACAGTGGACCATCAATAATTCTTTGTCGATTAATACAGTGAAAACTAGAGCAATGATGTTTGGCGTAACGTCTCGTTTTTTAACTGCCTTGGATATTTTTGTGGGTGATGATGAAGTTCAAATTGTTGATCATCATAAATGTTCAAATGAAGTTCAAATTGTTGATCATCATAAATGTTTGGGAATTACTCTTGATAAAAAGCTGTGTTTTAGTATTGATTCCTTGTCGGGGAGATTGTGGCGTTAGTTGCGGAGAATTTACTGTTCAAGTATATTTTTACCCTTTCACGTTATGAAGAGATTAGCTCATGTGGTTTTGATGTCCCAGGTTCTCTATGGGTTTGAAGTAATATCTGGTACTGTTGGTTTCCTTCTTACCAGATTGAGACGTTTGATAAATGCAGTTGTTAGATTTGTGTATAATGCTCGACGTATGGGCTATATTTCTGGTTTTGTGAAGAGTTTTTTAGGCTGCTCTTTTAATAAGCTAGTATCGTTTCGTAACACAGTGCAACACGAAAAAAATACCATATACGGACAATAAATAACCATAAAGGACCAAAAAAAAGACCCGTGTCTCCCACGTTTGCCCAAAGTCAAGCACTTTTTTATGGGTCCTTAAAGATTTCATTGGCCTCGGTGTCATTTTTGCAAAAAAGTGATCATTTTCTCAGGCTCATATCTTGCAAGCCGTTCGTTGTAAACATGTAAAATCAAAAAAACTTTTTATTCAAGATCAAAATCGCGAAAAACTTTAAAAAATTCGATTTTTTACTGTTTTTCCCCTGTTTAGGTCCATAGGTAGCAAAGTGTTCAAAATTCAAGGAAACAATCAACTACAAAAATGTACTTAAGATCTCAATTAGCAACTTTCTAGAACATATGAACTTCCTAAGAATTATTCCTTACACCGTTTAGGTAGCGCTTATGTAGCCGCAAAAGTGAAAAATTTCCCGAAATTTTACTGTGTGTAATTTTTTAAGTCATGGAAAAATAACCATATACGGACAATAAATAACCATAAAGGACCAAAAAAAAGACCCGTGTCTCCCAGTTTTTTTATGGGCCCTTAAAGATTTGGGGCCTCTGTGTCATTTTTGCAAAAAAGGGATCATTTTCTCAGGCTCATATCTTGCAAGCCGTTCGGAATGTTGATTTAACCTCTGAGACAAAGTTGTAGCTCTTGCCATAAAAAGAAAAATTGTAAACATGTAAAATCAAAAAAACTTTTTCTTCAAGATCAAAATCGCAAAAAACTTTAAAAAATTCGATTTTTTAAGCTTTTTTCCCCTGTTCAGGTCCATAGGTAGCAAACCGTTCAAAATTCAAGGAAACAATCACCTAGAAAAATGTATCTAAGATCTCAATAAACAACTTTCAAAAGGTAAATCTTTTAACTGGTGAATTCAATAGAGCATATAAGTTGTTTTTTGACGAAGTAGACTTGACAGGCGAAAATAACACACCTAACACAGTGTGTCGCCAATGTCATAACAATCTCATGGCATTTTGAACATGTGTCTGTTTGGGATTTCTGGAAACTGATATTAAAGAGTGTGTTAAAAACAGCGTTCAAAAATAAACACTAAATATCGCTGCTTAGTGTTCGGTTCTGTAGATTTGTGGAAAACACAAACGCTAATAGTGTTTGTGTAGAAAAAATCATTAAAAAAAATTACTTTTCCCTGTTAGTCATCTTTCAAACACAAAAATAATACTGTTCTAATCCAACTCAACAGAAGATGAGAACATTTAATTCCCTTCGGTTTTATTTAAGTCCACAAACTTCATTGTGTTCGGTTCGGCTAATTAATGTTCGTCCCTTTTGGCTGCTAATAAGAAACAAACATTTTTTACAAAAACAAAATACACGTACGAAAAAAAAAACAAAAAGACAGCAAAATAATTTTACACAAACAAAACATATACACAACACACACACATGCTGTTTGTGCTGCGGTCGTTGCTAAAATGGTTTGTCGTTCATTTCTTTATCAATGTTAAAAAAAGAAACATTATAATTAGAACATTAAAATATAATGTTTGTCTACAGTATCACTTTTTTGTTCTGTTTTTTAACGAAGAACAGAACAATATATAATGTTCGGCTCTTTCTTGAAAATAGTTACGAACGGTATTAAGGGTTGTGTTCGTCTAAAAAATTAGATATCTCTCTTGGGTGTGTGAGCCGAACGCTAAATAATGTACTGTTTATTTTCGAACACAAAGTCAATTGGTAAGTGTAAATGGTTTTTGTTTTAAATCTCGTTGATAAATAATTTAAGATTATATTTTTTCAGGAACGGTATTACACCTACATTCATCTCAACTTTAAATAACTTTGAATGAACTTCATGTTATTGTTTCTTTTAGACCGACACTCTATGATAAATGCTTTTGAATGTGGCGAAATGTTTTGGGTGTAAAGGATTTTTTACTATGATAAACACGGCAGCGTGGGTACTTCAGAGCAGAACAAATTAAAAACGGCCATTATTGATATCTACGTTTTCAAAAGTGTGAGGTTGGATTCGGCCTATTTTCAAAATCTGGCATTGCAAATTGTCACATTTTTACCCTCCGAATGTCATGAATTATACTTTGAAAAAAGAAGCACCAAAGAGCAAAAAGCAAGTTATTTTTCAGGTATCAAAACATCCTAAAATCAAACCATTATCAAATAAAAGCAAGTCCCAAAAATACACGGAAAAAAGAATTTCTTTCCTTGAAAATGGTATTTATAAAACATGCATACATATTCATATTTAGATTTGCTTTCTTATATTTTTTATATATATTTACAAATTAACCCTCTAACAGATAAGGATGCCTCAAGGCAGCTATCAGTTTTTTCCTATTGTGATACTACTGAAATTTTTTTTAAATGAACCGTTGTTACTTTCGATCACTTTCTATTCTATTAACCGTTATATTTGTGGTTGAATGCAGTAGCACATTAACATTTAATTGCAAGAAATCAGTGTCAATAGAAAAAAAAATATGTATTTAAAAATATATATAATTTTTGTGAAATAAAAAAACCGACTTCCCACTAAAAGAATACAATATATAATTTTTGCTAAGCAGTTTATATATAATTGTTCAAATTACACCAAAAATTTTCATCAAAATAATATTGTTTGTTCAAAACGAAAAAATATTATAGGAGCCTCAGGGCACTCTTGGCCGTTTATGGCAATTTTTGTGTCCTAGATTTTTTTTACAGTAATATATTATTAAATTTTTTGTACTGTGAGTTTATTTAAAAAAATGAAAATCCAGATATATTTCCCAGAAAAAAGAATTTAAATCTTTCTGAATTTACTGATAGCATGTTCGGAAAAACGATCGGTTGACCATCCTTTGTTAGAGCTCCAAAAGCCACAGACAACGGCATCTGGAATCGTTAGAAAAGCCAAACATCCAACCAAAGACGACTGATTTAGGGTTATAACCTTTTTCCAATCTGGCCAGGTAAGGAAAATGGCAAAAGAAAATGCAAGCTCTGCAAAACATCTCAAACACAATGTAAATGCCAGAAGTGTGATGTACATTAAGGTTGTACAGATACTAAAAACAAATTTTTACATATCATTACCAATAATAGTATACATTTTTGCTTGTTTCCTAAAAAAAATAATCATTTTTTGAATAAAATTCATTTGTTTAATAAAACTCTACCTGAATATAATTTTTACCGTAAACAGGCAAGGATGCCCTGAGCGACCCATTCGTTTTTTCCACCTCACGACTGAAATTAAAAAGATTTTCAACTTCAGCCTTTATTTGTTTTTGGGAAAATATTATTTAAAAAAAAAAAATTAACAAGAGGTTGCCATTAAAATTTAGCTCTTGCCTGTTAGAGGGTTAAGAACAAGATGCTTCCAAAATGAAATCATTTCATCATTGAGTACCGCTTAAAAGAGCTCTTAGAATGTAAAAATACTAATATCGCTAATATTATAAGCAGCTGACCAGCTTACAAACAGAATTTTGGATCAGAACTAGTATTTTTATTATAATCTTCAAAAAACATATTTCCTGTCTTCTTTTAATAATAAAGCGTTATATAAATAATAATAATGCTACTACTTTTTATATAATTTAATAATCAGCCTTATTCCGGTTGTCGTAATCAATCAAGTCGTTTTTTGTAAGAGATTAAAGTAACACAACAACAGTGTTCCTACGACAACGACAACCGGAAAAAGGCTGAATAATAATAAGTTAATTTTAGATAAACTTTCCTTTCTTTAAAACTTACATAATTATTAAATATTATTAATTCTGAATTTTTTCATTGTTTGTTTTCGATTTGAAGCTTGTATCACGCTACAGTTAAGAATTTTTTTTCCTTTTACTTATTTTTAAGCGTAGCTATAAAAATAAATAATTATTGTCTTTAAAAAACTTGTTTTCTTTATATTTAAAAATTAGAAACAAAAGTTAAAATCCGTAAGTTTTAAGGAAATTGCAGTTTGTTTTTTTGATAGTTAAATTTTCGAAACAAAAGTTTAAATGACTAATTTCCACTATAATTAGTGAGTTATTTTTTAACATTTAAAAATAAAATGATTTTTAGTCTGATTTAAATGAAAAATGAGTTGACCGGGTTTTAAATGAATTTTCATTTGTTTTATATTTCATTTTACGTTGATTTTACCTACATAATATTTTGAGTGTAGCTTTTATGCACTGCTTCTGTTTTCTTTTCTGTGCAAAATTCGCTGTAAAGTGCATACATCTGTGTTTCGTTTAGGCTGCTGGATAAATACTTTATATTTGGGAAATAGTTTCTTGAATAATGACTTCAGCCACTCAGTGCATGTAAAAAATGAATCTTAATTTTATATTGGCTTGTACCCCTTGTGCGAAGTAGAAATTAAAATAACAAGTGCTGGAACTGGTCACTTGTACCCAACTTTAATAAAATAAAATAAACACAACACTTTTAAACACTGTTTACAATTTATGAACTTTTATTTAGAACTTAGTCGCTTTAAAAACCGTAATTTACAGCTTTTTTTTTGATCTACACACTCCAATGTTTGTACAAAAACCGACTTGGCAATGTCATTTTCTCAAGTATTTATACTCTATCCCAAGTCTTCGAACCGTTTCAAGATCATTCGAGCTTTTTTATTTTCTTAACGGCTACAAATTTAAGGCCTAACCATAATGTGCTTAAGTTGAATTAAGCAAATGTGCGAATACATGTAAATCATATGAAGCAAAAGATATTGGACTTACGGCAACTTTTGTTAAGTTTTTTGAAACTGCCATTTGCTTAAGCAAAGTACGGAATCAAATGTTTTTTGATTTTGTTATTGTTTTTTTTTTTAAATACATTTGAGGGATTTTTTGGTAATTTTTGACAGTTGCTTAAGCACGGCTATGCATATTATGGTTGGGGTTTATGCGTTAACACTTTCTTCAATTTATGTGCATATATATATATTATTATTATTAAAATTTTAGTAATTTTTATTTACAATTTCATTGCATTTTTATTTTTTTTCATAGATAGGATGATAGAATTTCATTATCTGAATGAAATATATTCATAGGTACGATGAGTGATTTAACGAAAGATTGTCATTCAATACATGAACAAAAATTATTATATCAATGATTTAATTTCATAAAATACTTGACAAAAATCATTGCATCAACGATTGATTTTCATATAAGTATGAAGCAGTGTCATGCATTTAATGAAAGTTTTTCATTATTGCAATGAAAGTATATTATTTTATTAATACAAAATATTCATGACATTTTCGTTATATGAATGAAATAGTTTCATACTATAGCCGCAAGAAATGAAACTTTACGAAACGTTCTTCATTAATGTAATGAAGTGCTTCGTTAGCTCGTTATTAATGAAAAAGTCATTGATACAATGATGATTTTCATGTCTGGCATGAAGCTTTTCCTCTTAGTGTATGGATGAATTTGGATTGAGCTTTTGAAAATAAACTAAAGCATACTTTAACCCTTTCGACCCGGTCGGTACAATTTATCCCAAAAAAGTTTAAAAACACCTCTTGGTAATATTTGATGAAGAATGTGAATGCAAATGTATTTTTTTCGTTATTTATGACATTCAACACATCTTGTCGATGCTTGCTTGAAATTTTGAAGCTGCAGTTGCTTGTAATTAGTGAAGAAGTGAACACGTGTTGGAAAATTTTGCAAAAAAGCATACGCATTACTACGAAAAAAGCAGTAAGTGTTAAATATTTTTTTCTTTCCCGTGTATTTATATAGTGTTTGTGCTATGTGTTTTCAATTCAAGTTTAGAAATTCACTAATTCGTGATATAACTAAGGTTTAGTGTTCTAGGGATTATATGTCCCAGTAGTATTTTTACTTGGAACTATATATCCCAGGAGTATATAAACTGCATATAAGTTCAATAATGGTAAATTTAAATTTCTATACCCAATAGACATAATGGCCAGCAAGAGAGCTGGACTTACTGACGGTGACATCGAAAATTCGCTCTACGATTCCTCAGGTGAGTCGGAGCCATTTGAAAATAGCGGGTCTGAATATATAGCGTCGGAGGACAACGATTCATCTACAACTGAAGAACAGTGTTTATGCGATATGGAGTCCAGTTCTGATGACGATATCGGTCCCGACGACGTGGAAGAAGATTGCCTAATTGCAGTAACACCTGCTACTGAGAATATATGGACGGTTGACGGCAGTTCCCAGCCACAAAAAGAATTGCCTCCAGAATACAATCCGTCTGTGCTGTGCGATATAAGTCGGGGCTCCAGTGAATTGGAAACTTTTTTGAAATTATTTCCTCGGAGCCTGCTTATATGGATAAGCCAGTGCACAAACGAAAGAATCAATATCGTGAAGAAAACTCAAGGTGCATACAGAAAATGATGGGAATAATGCTTGTGACTTCCTACAATAGACTACCAAAAATGCCTATGTACTGGTCTAAGAGAAAGTCTGTTGGCAATGTCTCGCGATCGATACCTCTTACTGCACTCGAAACTTTATTGCAACTCTCCTGAAACGCCAAACGGCTGTACAAAAAGCTAATATATGGATGAAGTGGTCAGTTGCCCAATTCCATAGTCGACTACAACCAATATATGGGTGGGGTCGATTTGTCCGACCAAATGTCGCAACTTTACGACATAAACAGAAAGTCCACAAAGTGGTGGAAAAGGGTCTTTTACAAACTTTTCCAAACTACCTGTGTCAACGCCTGGATAATATATAAAGAAACGCATCACTTACCCAATCTTCCATATATTGATTCTTAACTAAAGTTACTTTCAACATTTTTGATTTTTCGAATTTATTCTATGAGTTACATTTCAGTTATGTATTTTATAAAGCTTTTTTTGTAATAGTTCTATTCCTTAAATTTTAAGGAATTTTTTTAAGGAAAATTTAAGGAATAACAGACTATTATACTGTATTTTCTTGTTACATTCATTTGCTATACTTTGGTTTAAATGGTCTCAATGTTAAAGTGTCAAGAGACTTAAAGTTTATTTTTTATAGATGTTCTTCTCTACTTCAAGATGAGATTTAAGGATATGTTAAGTTTTAAATTATACGAAGTGTCTTACTTTTGTATATATTAGAAGCTTTCCTTCTTTATTTTACTAAATACGAGGGTTATATACGAAGTACACTGCTATGATCTAAGGCTCTTTTGATTAGTTGTAAATGTGTTCTTTTTAGTTCAGTTAAAATAAATGTTCATTGCGAACGGTCGATTATTTAGTGCGCTCCAACGAAATTGCCAAATAAACAGTGTTAAAGTGATCGAAAAATTAGAGCTTGTAAACATCAGAGCTTGTGCCATAGCTATTTTTAAGAACAATTTTGATTTTTGGTTGAACTAAAATAGCTATTGCACAAGCTCTAATGTTTACATTTGTACAAATAAAATGTCGACGAAAGTGGACAAAAGAAAAATGTAATAAACAAATTTATTCAGGTTTTCAAGACAAATTCTTGACAGAAAGAATACGAAAAAACAGAGGAAAGGAGGCAACATGTAATTTAAAATTTAAAAATGAGAAAAACAGCAAATTTCGAACCACCAGTACTACTGGTTAAAGATTGATCTTTGACTGTTGGCTGGCGGGCACCGCAGTGGTGCAGTGGTTAGAACTCAAAGATTTTCTGAAGATGGAATGTGGTGATTCTTGAAACATGTAAAAATCAACCCGGGTTCAAGTCCCAGCTCAGCCAAGAAAAATTATCAATAAATTTTAATAAAAATTCCAAGTTGTAAAAATGAAAATTAAATTTGATGAACTCGAGCCTAATTAAAAAATATCAAAAAAAAAAATTAAAACAGTTCAACTAAACAGTTCAACTTAAAATCAAAATTTTTCTTAAGAAATTTGCTTTAAAGTGATGAAAAAATTAAGCAAAACTATTAATTAATTGCTGTATTCATTTAAATAAACTATATCTTAACAGTAAATAAAAATAGTAATAAAAAAACAAACAAGAATTAAATTAAAACAAAAAGTGTCAAAAATGAGTTTATGTGATCAATGCAATAATAATAATCCCGAAACTCTCAATTTTATTTCTCAACTTGATTTCCTCTGTCTGAAAACGTATGCTAAATGAATAGCGAGAGAAAAGCTGATTGGAGGTCTCATAAATTCAAGCCACGTAATGGTTCCAACAGCAGCAACAATGCGTATTTGATAAAATCACCGATCAAGAGGGAGAAGAGGAAAATGAAGAGATGGCCAACGTTAAACGTTTTAAAGATTCTCAGTCAGTAAGCGATGCAAATATTAGTTTACATACAGTCAAAACCGGCGTTAGAGAACTAAAACCAGATGTCTCGTCTATGAAGCCAACAATACAAGAACTTGCATTATAAAAACCCAAAACAACATTCAGACGAATACAAACTTACGAAAGCCCTTGATACAAATACAGTTCTAGTTCAGTTCTATTTCAGTTTTAGTTCAGTTCTAGTTCAGATCTAGTTCAGTTCTACTTCAGTTTTAGTTCAGTTTTAGTTCAGTTCAAGTTCAGCTCTAGTTCAGTTCTAGTTTAATTCTAGTTCAGTTCTAGTTCCGTTCTAGTTCAGTTCTAGTTCAGTTCTTGTTCAGTTCTTGTTCAGTTCTAGTTAAGCTCTAGTTCAGTTCTAGCCTAGTTCTAGTTCAGTTCTAGTTCAGTTCTAGTTCAGTTCTAGTTCAGTTCTAGTTCAGTTCTAGTTCAGTTCTAGTTCAGGTCTAGTTCAGTTCCAGTTCAGTTCTAGTTCAGTTTTAGTTTAGTTCTATTTCTAGTTCAGTTCTACTTTAGTTCTAGTTCAGTTCAAGTCAGTTCTAGTTCTGTTTTAGTTCAGTTCTAGTTCAGTTCTAATTCAGTTCTAGTTGAGTTCAAATTCAGTTCTAGTTCAGTTCTAGTTCAGCTCAGTTGTTCATTCATTTTGTTCATTCATTTTATTTAAGTTTTAAATGTTCGTGTACAAACTTTTCTTATACTAGACCTGCAAAGCTTTAGGTTTGTACGCAGGAGGTTCTGGTTCTGGTTCAGTTCTAGTTCAGTTCTAGTTCAATTTGAATTCTAATTCAGTTAAAGTTTTGTGACATCTCAGTGAAATATTTTTGGGATAACTTTCCTATCTTTCTTTTTTTGGTTATTTTATGGACACTTTCATACAATATTGATTTTTTTTCAAATACAACAAGTTCGCGTATCCTCCTACACATTTCGCAAGACATTTTAAGAAGATTTATTTCTTATGGAGTATAAATCAAACAAAATTAATTCGATATGGACAGTGCAGACAATAATCTGGAACTCATTTACTTAAAACACGCCAATTTGTTCCGCCACAATAAATATAAAATGTCTTTACAAAATTACTCCTTTAATTGAAACACTCAAATGCAGACAGCACGTGTAAATAAAATAAAAACTTTGAAAAAAAAAACAATTCACAATATAGCATACTCAATCCATAACTGATTGTATTATGAATGTAATTTGTTTAATTAAAAGTTCAAAAATTTCCCCTGATTGTAACAATACACCACAGAATACACAAAAAATGCTTGTTTGTTTTAATTTCAAATTTCATTCGGAATTTCTAGGTATTCACACCAAAACTGTTTTTCTCACACAGATATACAATTTTATATAAAAACGCACAAGCTTTTTACTACAAACTTTTTCGTAAGTTTCGTTTAATTTTTAAAAACTAGGGTAATGTTTTCGTTATTTAAATCAAACGTTTTTTAAAAAGTACGAAGAAGTATTAGCAAAGGTTTTGTTTGTAAATTGTTACATAAATTATTATTTTTAATGTCAATGAGCCAATTTACACTAGAATAATTGTTCTGGCAGAAAACGACAGTTTGTAGGCGAAAGAGGTGAAGAGAGTCCTTTTTGTGTTGGCATAATTTTTAATCCAGCTTCAACCCCGCATTAGCAGAACAAAACCAATACATACACACTTATGAAAAAACAGGTTCAGTGTTTTCTTTTTTGCAGAGCGATTTTAATCGTTAGTTGTTCACCGTCTTGTAAACATGAATATAAAAACAGAGGGTGTTAGGCGCCCGAAATGTTTTTATGTTTACAGCGAACGAACACCAAACGTCAAAAAAAACAAAAAAATACCAACACATACAAAGCCGCGTGTACGTATACAATTTTATGCCAGAATAATTAATCCAGTGTAGTTTGGAAAGAACAAAAGTTAATCCGACTAAAAATTAGTCTAGTCTAAATTGGCTCAATCACATGTTATCGACTATCGGTAAGTCGTGAAAACGGGCTTAAATATCTGTAAATATATTTGGAGAGACGTGAGTTATGTCTGAATCTTCTTGTGTCCATTGAATTATTAATAAACGAGTCTAATGCTATGTTCACGGAATTTTGCACTTTTTCACCAGTAAATGGTAGCAAATTATCAATTTGCTGGGAACCCGGGAATTTCATATTAAAAGAGAAATGACAACTGATTCTAAAAATTGTTCAAAATATTTAAGATTTTTAAGGTACTTGGGTAATTTAAACATTTTAAGTTTAACATTAAAACATTTTCGAAAAATTTGGAAAGGAAAAAAAATTACTAAAAATTTGTTTCCAATTGATTATTAAAAAACAAATATAAGCCCGATTTAAAGAGTAAAAAATGTTTTCATCATGGTCCAAATTCGACCATAATATTTACCAATATCTGCTACGGTTTAAGGCATATTTAAATAGTTTCAAATTATGTGGGTAATATGGTAAATTATGGACCGAGTTTCACTTATAGAACTACGAAAGACCGAATTCTGTTACAAAAACATTATTCGTTGCGGTTTGAGGCCTTCTAAACTGTTTTCAGAGAGTTGGATTTATTATTTATGTGAAATCGGGTGGCAGCGGGCATATAACTAGAGCTGGTATCACTTAAGGCTAGTTTACACGGTAATACATTGTATTACGACATGATGTTTAATGAGAAAAATCATATCATGTAAAACCAAAATGTATTGAGCAAGAGAGAATACGAATACAAAATCTGACAAGCGGTCGGTAAATGGTTTTTTTCTAAACCATTTTAGAAACTTATGTATTCTCATCACACCAGAGGTGTATTTTAACAGAGTATTTTGAAGGTGGTAGCATTTTTATACAATTACAAAAACAACTCCGGAAATGTTCATGTTGTTCTTGTTAAAATTGTAAAACTGCAACCATCTGCTTTTTTGTTATTATTTTTGATTTTACTTATACCATCCGTGTAAACATGAACTATACTTACAACAGATTTTTCTTTTTTTCTTTTAAGCAGTCGTAATACATTTGGGGTATTCACAAGGTGTGTTATCATGTTATATTGTCATAATGTTTTAACATTTTACAATGGCTTAAAAATATTGTTGTTGCTTTGTAAACAAAAAGTGTCTTAAATAAATAAAACTTTGCTTGCTATGTTTATTGTGCTGTCGTAATTAATTAGAAGATACCTGCGCCGAGCAACTGAGCGGAGCGGCTATGATTTTGTAGCCGCCGCCGGTGATGGTATAGTTTTATCCGGCTAACATCCGAGATTAACCTGCGGCTAGCATATTTTGCAGCAAAACACTTGCGGCGTCAGATTAGATCGGCTTAGGACTCTGATGTTTGGTAAACAAACAAAATAAAATTTATTTGTGGTTTGCGTCTGCAAAATGGAAAATAGTCAGGAAAGTTTTAATTTAATTTAATAGTTCATGGATTAGAATTAAAAAACATTCTGATTTTACGTAAATATTTATTTTTTTATATTTGTTTTAAATCAGCTGATTTAAATTCAAAATAGCACACTAAATTATGAGGGGTTGTTCACAACAGTCGTATTTTTTCATGTTATTATTTTAAGACATATGACTTTATGACACCTTGTGAATCCCCCAATTGTATAACCGTGTAAACTAGCCTTTATTAAACATGCAAGTTTGCATGTATAAGACTCTGTATTGACAAGTGGCGAGATGTTTAATGGTGGCGGACTTGTAATGTGAGTAATATGTGGTGAGTTGCGACTAAGACGAGAAGTAGCTTGTAGCACATAAGACAGAGTATAATTGGACGTCGAACTGAATACAACTAAAGCTAATCTCAAATTTAATATTATTTGAATAAACGTTTTTTTCTTCTTTATAATTCAACAAAATTATAAAAGAGTTTTATATATAAAACCTACATTTATATATCACGATTGCAACACCAACCTGATTAGGATAGCTAGAAGCAATTTGACACCAACATTTTACTTTTCTTTTGAGTTTTTCTAAAGTGAGCATGAATGGACATGGCTAAATCTACTTACAATAAATCAAGGAGCCAGAATATACATATACAAAAAGTTTCACGCGTAATGACAAACTTAGTATACCCTTTTTCACTACTAGTAGAGGACATAATAAATACTACTTCGGCTTAGCAGACTCAAGATATATTTTGGTAAACCAAAGAAGAGTTAGTTTACTTTGTCAGTTAGTTAGTTTTTGTTTTTATTTTTTTTATTATTTTTATTTTGTATTGAAAATTTAATTTTTTATTCAATTAATTCTTTTATATAACTGTTATCTTAAATCTAACGTCAAACAGCTTGGGAAATTATTTCCCAATGTTATATTTTCACCTATTTGAAGATCCATTTTGAAAATAAAATTTAATTTTGCATAATTAACGAAAGCCACCGGCTTTGTAATATTAAGTGCGTGAATTTATATATTCATATTTATTAAAACAACCCAAAAGGCAATAATTTAATTTTATTGAGATTTAAAAATTAAGGAAAAACAGTACCTATGAGTGAGGTTACATATTTCATTCCTTAATTTCCCACTATTATTCCCCATTAAATTTTTAGGAAATAAAGTGAAGGGAATTTAGGAAAAAAAAACTCTATTAATCGTAAATATATGAAAGTTTCTATGTCAGCTGTCAGAAATAATGCAGCGGTAGATACATTACACACTCAAATGCATTTTGAATATGATGAATGTGCAGAAAAATCAATAAAGTTAAAACTTGTAGAAAAACTTAATTATCCATTCCTTTACATTAGCAAAAAAAAAAAAAAATGTTTCAAACGTTAATTCAATTTCTCTCAGAGCTTAAATTGTGTACGGGAAAATGGTTTCTTATTCATTATTTTAACAATAAGTTTTTTTGCCCGTATATTTTTTTACATACTGTATGAGTTGAAGTAAAACAAAACACGCATGCTAAAATCATAATAAAGCAAAAAAAAAAAAAAAATAATTAAACTAAATATTACGTTAGAATAACGTTTAAAGACGGGAATTAACGATATGCCTTTTTGTTGATACAATTCCGACACTTAATAACGGCGATACCGATTCCAATACGTAAATTTAAGTTAAAATTAACAAAAATTTAAATAGATACACTGTGATAGAAAATGACACTTTTTTAAGACAAGCTGAGCACTGCTAATTTCAACGTAATTCGGGTACGCTGAATCCAGTGGTGCTAGCCGTTTTTTTAGTTTAGCTCTGGTTTTCGAGATATACCGTTATTTCGAAAATGGAGGAGTTTGAACAACATATATGCGCGTAACTCAAAAACGCTTTAGCTTATTGAAAAAACTAAAAACAACCGAAGTTCTGCAATAAAATTTCCTTAAAGAAAGGAACAACTTTTTTCTAATATGCGCAGTCGTTTTAGAAACATAATTTTTTATTTTTTGAAAAAAACATAATTTTTTTTGTCAAAATTTTGAAATTTTTGTTTTTAAAAATTCATAAAAAAATTGGAAAATGTAGCTAAACTGCCATATTTGTAATTTGGCTGCTGTATGACCAACCCCTCTTTAGTTTTCATCTTAATCATTTATTTCTAACATACCTACCCGCTATCTCTATTCCTTAAGGGGCTCCCATACAAAATAGTCAATACAGATTAGAAATATATTGAAGAAAAAACCCCATAACTGCCAAGGAAACGCCAAGGAATCATTCCTAGCAAGTTTTTATGTTCTAAAAAATTGTTTACTGAGATCTTAGGTAAATTTTTGTAGTTGATTGTCTCCTTGAATTTTTAACGGTAAAAAAAAAATCGGATTTTTTCAAGTTTTTTGCGATTTTGATCTTGAAGATGGAGCTTTTTGATTTTATATGTTTACAATTTTTGTTCTTAATGGCAAGAGCTACAACTTTGTATCAGAGGGTAAATCAAAATTCCGAACGGTTTGCAAGATATGAGCCTGAGAAAATGATGACTTTTTTGCAAAAATGACTCTGAGGCCCCAAATCTTTGGGGGCCCATAAAAAAAGTGCATGACTTTGGGCAAAACTGGGAGACAAGGGTCTTTTTTTTTTTGTCTTTTATCACGTAGAGTTGTCCGTATATGGCTATTTTTTCATGACTTAAAAAATTACACACAGTGTTAAATAAAATCAAAAGTTGGTAACAGAGTTTAATCATTTATGGCTTGTTTTGATTGCAATTTTGTTTTTTATATGTCTGGAAGCCTAGCTGCATTTTTCAATAGTTTATGAATTCTTAAAAAACAAAAATTTCGAAATTTGTATAAAAAAATAATTTTTTTTTTCCAAAAAAAAAAAAATCTTATATACCCTTCACCATAGTGCAATAAATCAGAAAGTTTTATACGTACTAAACATCTGCATGAAACTTAATAATGATGTTCATGAAACGTTCATTAAAATTCGTATTCGCTTCGTTTTTATTCAGTAAGATATTCATCTATGAAACGAAAGCAACAAACACTCGATATTTAAGAGACGAGAAATACCATGTTCACACGGACAGCAATATTCGTGTTTGGCTCTCTTATTCCTGTTTCGCGCCCCAAACATGATTGAAACGACTTGTTTCCCAATACAAAATTTTGAGAGCGAAACAGGTCGTTTCATTTTGAAAGAGGCTGCGAAACAGGAAAAATGTACTATCATTTGCAATTTTGATAACATTTATCGATAGTTTATCTGAACTAGCTCTCAAAGAAAAAAATTGATGTTCAATTAAATAACCTAATAATATTAATAAAAGTATTAAATATTATATTTTCAAGTTTTTTTTTACTTTTTTATCTACTTTAAAAAAAAAATCACACTAACAGCACAAAAAAAATGTCAAAATGAAACAAGAATGAATCGTATGAACAGCATGTTTGGCAAACTAGTTTCAGAGAGCGAAACGAGTGGTTTATATCGTCGTATGAACATAGCAAAAGATGTAGTTAGGTTGTTTACTTAACATAGCGTTTACATTTGACAGTACTGGCAAGACAGTAAGAAAATACATATTAAGCTGTGTTCACATTGTGTGTATTTGTCATATGGAATGCCACTTTTCTACACACATGTAATTTCATGTGTATGTCAAAATTTATGTTTTACATATGGTTTGTAATTTACACGTTCAAATGTTGGTATGTAAAGTACACTTGACATAACCTATAAAAAAAAAAACAATCTTAAAACAGCTGAGTGTATAAAAATTTAATTTGTGCTAAAAAAATTTTATTTTAATATGGAACGAAAGGTTGATCAAATAGTCATCATCTGCTCCGGCCCCACTTTTGTTTTCTTTTGCAATTTCTCGGCTATATTGACCGCGCAAGTATGTTATTTTATTCTGGAAATATATTGCATTACATTTATTACAAACAACAATTGCCCAATGCCTTACCTTAACTTCATTAGGCCCAATAGATGAATTGAAAATTTTTAACTTGTCAGCCATATCATTGAGCGCTGCGTACCTGGCATGCTTATTGTGGTAGAACTTATTCCGCGGGATATACAAGCATTCCTTCTCTTGCCACATATCCATTAACTGTAGTACCGATTCTTTACACCAGTCCAACTGGAAAAACATAAAAATAAATATGGAAATTGTCATAAAAAAAATACATATGTACTTACTTTTGTTAATTCCTTTTCAATTTTTCCCTCCATTTTCAATTATAAAATTGGTTATTTTTTATTTACTATTATAATTATTAAGAATTTAGCACGACAAACAAAATCTTGTAAATTGATTATAATTTATATTTATTAAAATTTAAATTAATTTTTGCCGCCACAAAATTTTGTTAATAAAAAACAGCTGATGTCAGATGGTTTGTCACTTGAAAATAGAACTCGTTCTAAATAAAAAATGTCATGTGTACTGCACACAGAGAAATAACACATGATATTGTTTGGAGGGGTTCAGACGATATGTACAAATTTAACATGTGAAAAAGTGACATGTCACATGACAAATACACATAATGTGAACACAGCTTTAGTTGCCAAAAACACTGCTAACTGTCTTTGTGACGTAAGCGTCCAGACAGTAGTTAAGACAGTTCACTTTGAAATATATGTCAAACGTCAATGTTGCTGTGAAAGTTCAGCTAAACGTGTTTTATTGTTTTATTTGAACTAAACAAACTTAAAAACAGCCTAAAATAACTATATTTTGTAAAAAAAAAAACATAACACTTAACTAAAACATAAAAAATCAAAGCAAAAAAAACATAACACTTAACTAAAACATAAAAAATCAAAGCAAAATATATTTATTTTTTTACGTTTTTTTTCCTTTTGCTAATAAAACTTCAGATTACTGTTAGAAAATGTCGAATCACTGTCCAATTTTACTGTCTGCAAAATTTGCTAGACAGTAGACAAGACAGTTGAAAAAGTGTGTATGTATTAGTAAAAAAGTTTGCATGTATTGCTACTGTCATGCCAGTACTGGCAAATGTAAACGCCAGGTAAACAAAAGAATATGAACACTAACAACCAACGTTGCTGTTTTGGTTCCTTTTTTTCCAATGTGTACTTGTGTCCTTTTCTTCATTTTGGTTACTTTTTTTCAACACAAGAATAAACAATTTTTGGTTTTGGAACAAGAACTACCCGCTCCACTTTTTTTACTCTTAAAATTGTGTGTGGTATTTACGCAACTAAAACTAATACTTTTTTCATCTACTTAACATTTTTTTTTAGAAGCTTAAACTTTAACAGACTTTCAACTTAACCATATTATTAATATACTTTGAAGTGTAGATGGACATTATCTGCTAATTATCTTCTAATGCTTCATAAGTCTAACTGAAACACCTTTTTAGATAAACGATAAGGTCAAAGGACCTTCCGATCCCATCCCGTTTAATATGATTATATTTCCTCCGGGCAAAGAGCATCTTTATATAAGAGATCTATCGCATAATTTAACTCGATTAAGCACTTTGATACCATACGCACAGCAAGACATTAAAAGTTTAACTTTTAAGAACTCTTAATAAAAAAAGGTTGAAAGCTCTAGCTCAAAAAGTTTTTAAAATTGACGAAAATAAGTGTTAACTTTGTATAGAAGGTGCCACTTCCACTAAAAATATCAAAAAATATATTGTTCATTCCAGATCATCGGTAATACTGTCAAAACTTTAAAAAATCGGTCCTTCTTTGCATGATACTTTTCTTTTTTTGTGAAATTAATCACAGAGATGTAATTCAAGCTCTAAATTAAGCAACAAATATTAAAAAAAAAAATTTATTGTAAATAAATAGTATAAAATAGGTAAAACAGTGTGATGGAAATTTCAAATTGTACAATGTCTTCGTATTAGAGGTATAACGCCCACCATTCCAATCCCGCTCACATTTTGTCGGATGTTGGGCACTGATTACCAAGATGCTTCTAACTAATTTAGAAAGCTTGGCTCTTAGCTTTTTCCGGAAATACAGTATTCTATAATATCTTTGTACCCAAAGTGCAACGACCACTTCTCTAATCCCGGCCATATAGAAAGGTTGTTTATTAAAAACCCAGCAATGTGTACCGTTCTTTATATATAAAAAAATATTTTGTTCCACGCCACCTTCTCCACTCCCGCCCACATTTTATTGGATGTTGCATATTGATAACCAAGATGCTTGTATCTCATTTGGAAACTTTTGCTCTTTTCGTTCTCTAGATATACAGAAAAAGCGACGAACACACGGGTTTCGTTGAATCAACTTCGCTGAACATGTTTGTGTTTGTTATGTGTAAAAAAAACTCAAAAAGGCTTTAAAACAAAAAAAAAAACAAAAACAACTTATACAGAGAAACCTTGTCATTTTCGGTGAATGGTATAACGGGATCTTATGAAAAAAATTAGAGGTTGTCGTAGTTTTTTGCTTATATCTCAGCCATTTAAGGATCGATCTGGCTGAAGTTTAATAGCAAGCAAACCTGAAGTATATGTGACATAAATATAAAACCACCTAGTTCACATCATATCTGGGGTGTTCGGAAAAGCCCTTTCAACAGACAGACGGATATCGTTAAATCAACTTCGCTTCTTATAAGGACCCAGAGTATATAAAGTATATTGTGTCCAAGATCAATATTGTAGACAAGCTTATATATATATATATATATATATATATATATATATATATAAGCGTGGCCGTTAGTTGTATGGACAACTTTTTTTTATGTCTTAAATTTTCCCCCCTCAAATCGGTTCAGTTTAATGTAAGAAAAATACAAAAAAAATTCATAGCGATAAGTTGTGTTTTAGGGGGGCGTCAAAGTTTGCCTACAAGCCGATTTATTCAAATGTAATTTGTTTGCATATAACTCTCTTTAAAAAAAACATTTTACAAGATTATGATATATGGTAATATTTTAGCCCTTCTAGTCAACAACATTAGCCTTAAAGAAGGTTTTTTGCTAAAATTAATATTTTAGAAAATAATGAAGAAAATAACAAACGAAATACCAAACATTTTATATACGTTTTATATACATATGTAAATAAAAGGGGGATTTCAAGTGAAGTGAACCAATTTTGATATCGATGTCTTCCGATTTGGATGAAATTGAAAAAGTAAGCGAAGTTTTAACTGGGTATGGAAACCAATTTTTCACAATTTTAACACGTTTACCTATTGGTTAAGCTGTAGTGTATTTCCAACCATCGATTTTTGACAGTTAATTAAAAATATTAATAAAAATACAAATGTTGTCATATTTTAAAAGAAAACTTAAAGGAAAAAACACGTAGGCAAAATTGACGTTGAAATTACCAAAATAATTTGATCGGATAGGTACGAACTCGACCAGATATCGGTTTGTTAAAATAACGGGCATTAAAGGTTGTGTACTAATACACAAACACTAGAAAATGGATATCGTTTCTGGGTGTGTGTACCGTACGCTAAATAGTGTTTGGCTAATTTTCTCCGAGACAATTTTCTATGAATTTTATTTCAGACATAAACCTAGAAAAGTGATAGTTCACAAAAAAATTTAATTTAATCAAGACAAGAACCTAATAAGCTTGGTTTCAGCCTCAAAACTGTCGGGTATTTATAAAACACTCTTTCCCTGTAAAATTCTTTATTGTTTTCTTTTTAATTTTTAAGCAATTTGTTTAGCAAATTTCCAAATTTCGAACAATTTTATTTAATATTAATATTGCTGAATGATTTACGAGAGTTTGAAAAGAAAAAAAAATTCGATTTGTTAGCTAGTTAAGAACAAAATTTATTATGTATTGCAAATTAATTTCCTACAAAGAAATTGAATTTTATTGAAACCTTAAAAAATCGATTAGTTTCAATAACTTTTAAAGAAAAAACAAAGAAAACTTGCAAAAACGAGAAAACAATAATGTAAATAAAAACATAAAACAAATCAAGTTAAATAACCTTGAAATTAGTTCAAGAAATTGAAGTGCAGGGAAATATAAAAAAACAAGTCCCAAAGGTAAAAAAAACACCGCGGAGGGTAAACTGATTTCAAAACAAAATGTTAGTTGATACTACAACTAAACGGCAGATACTCAGTCCTGGTTGTGGAGCTTCATTAACTACTATGAACTAGACTTAACTTCAGGTATATTGAATAAAATTAATGTTAAATTTCCTTTTCAGTATTTTTTTATTTTTTTTCTATTCACTGGCAAGAGGAAAAGGAAATGGCAAGTAAACGGGACTAACTACTTTGTAGTTGACTCTTTGATTTGCACATTTGAGTTTCAATTACCCAGAAACGATTGAATTGCGTTGGGGATTCAAACAATGACCTTAAATTAAAGTATTTGTAGTAAAAAGAATAAAATCGAAAATATGCAAAGGTGGAATCTATGAATAAAATATTAGAAGGGAATAAATTAAAGATAAAGATGAAATGAATGGTAATTCAATAGAAAAATTTTTTATTAAATGTATACAGGTGTTCATATATTAACGAGCGTTAAAGTTCTGCAAACTCCTGAAAACAAAATTCCAAAAAAAAAAATTTGAAATGTTACTCTTCAGTTTGGTACATTAAGGTTATTCTTCGTCGCAGGCGCGGATAAATTATAAAATTATGTTTTGTTTATTTCGATAATACAAGAATTCCCAATAATAATATTTTTTGTTCAAAATTTTTAGAAATTCCAGCACGGATTTGAAGGGTCTTCAAAGGATATTGATTATGACGTTGATGGGTCAATTGATGCGAAGGCACTATCGTCAATAGTTCTTAAAGCTATGACAAATTTTGGTATTGACCAAGGCCTATCCAATAGGTCTGCTTACTATTACAACAATACAACAATACAAAAAACAACAGGCATTTTGTTTGTGTAAAATTCCTCGCCGTTGTCATCTTACTACTACATAGGCAAAACAAAAGGAAAAATGTGTTTTGTGTGCATGTATGTGTGGCAAAAAACCAAAAAAGTAAACAAAAATATACACGTATAAGGAAAATGTAAACAACATTTGATATCGTTGAGGAAAAAACCAAATAAACATCTGGCTTCTTAAGCAGACCTATTGGATAGACCTTGGTATTGACCTAAAACGTTGTGTAGGAGCTGGAACAGGTGTCCTCTGATGTCAGCAAAAAATTGAGCTGTTAAAAAATTCTGGAAACCGGTACATATGCGAAACAAACGCCTTACTATTCTAATAAATCAAACAACTCAATTTCTAAAAGCAATAAAGTGCCATTAATACAAAAAATTGTATCATTTGTTATAGAAACGACAAAAATTTTTAAATGTAACATTACGTCACAAATTTTCAACAAATTCGTGACCAAATGAATCTGACAACTAATCTTTATGTAAAATATTGCAAAATAAACGTTATTTGTGTTTTTAAAAAAGATGCGAGTGAAATGCAAATATCTTCAAAAATTTCAAACGGATTAGGTATTTCTTTTTTTTTTTTATTAAAAGATAATAAAATTACTAAAATAACCATGGGTCGTTTGTGAAGATTAGTCAAGAATTGACAGAGTTACAGGGGACAAAATTTCAAGCTCAAGACGAAGCTACAGAAGATTTAGTAAATTAGCCCACATAGAAATTCAATATAGTTTTAAGTTATTTTTAATATTAATTGTTACTAAAAATTTAGCTTTGTATATATTTAGTGGGTTAATTCAATGAATCTTCTGTAACTTTGTCATTTTTTCACTGATCTGGATCTATTGGGCACAAAATGTACGTATTGAAATAGGCTAACCTCGTAAGTGATAAAAAGTGAAATTGTTTGGTTTAAAAAAAATCAGCCCAATTCTGAATAAAAATTCCCCGGGAGTTTTCTCCCTTCTCCCATTTTTCCTATGTTAATTCAATTGTAAAAATGGGAAAAGGGAAAAAACTCCCGGGGAATTTTTATTCATAATTGGGCTGAATAACTTGAAAAAAGCAGAATTGCAAAAAATCATCAAATTTATAATGAAGTTTGAAATTTCGTCCACTATAAATCTGCCATTTATTGACTAATCTTCACAAACAACCCATGGTTATTTTAGAAATTGTATAACCTTCTACAAAAAAGAAAGAAATACAAAGTCCGCTTAAAATTTGAAGGTATTTGCATTTCAGTCACATCATCTTCATCTTTTTAAAAACACAAATAACGCTTATTTTGGAATATCTCAACAACTGTTCTACTTTTGACAATTCTGACTTTATATTCGGATTCCGCGGACAATTTTACAATTTTACATTAGGTGTCAGATTCATTGTTTCGAAAAACTCTCACGTAGTGTTATCATCCCAAGCGAAACGCAGTTTTAGCAAAGTATTTGGGAGCCAAACTCTCAACATTATGCGAAACAAAATGGGTGGACCGTTACGACTCAATTTTACACTTTGCAACAAGTGTAGTAAAAGCTTTGGAAAGGTAGAGATACTTCATCAAAAGCCTTATATTAAGCAACTCACTTTGTAGTTTTGAATTTATTTGCGGAATAAACATTTTAAGTGCAACACAGCCGTTTAGTATCATTCTACAAAAGCACGATATAGATCTTCAAAGAGGATCAAGCCTTATCAAAACTTTAATCATGTGCCTTGAAGAGAAAAGAAATAAAGCCGAAGAACAATTTAAAGCGATTTTTGAAAAAGTTAAAGTTATTTGGGTTCAAATTGAGCTTCCAATCGAAAAGACAAGATTTGAACGAAATAATCACATTTAAAATGTTGAAAAGTACTACCGAGTTGTAGGTTACATACCTCTTATTGAATTTATTTTAGAAGATCGCAAAACACCTTAAATACCTAAACTTTTACCTCAAAGTGTAATCAAGTCATATAAAGATACAAAACTTTTAAAACTACAACTGATGAGCTGATTATATATGATAAATGAAATAAACACCTACTTGCATCTAAACTTAGACCTGAACTGTTGCATTGACAACAAACATGGAAAATATCTGAAAATTTATCAGATAACGTTGTAGATGCTTTAATAAGCTGTGATGAAGATATCTACCCATATCTAAGAAAAATATTTCAAATTTTCGTTTCACTGCTCGTCAGTAATGCTACGAGCGAGAGGTCATTTCCCCCCCTTTGTCGAATAAAAAATGGTTCAGATCAACAATGACAGAAGATAGACTGTACTATCTAAATTTGCCTCACAAACATAAATTACTTATTTAAAAAGATTAGTTTATTTTAATTTATATTGAATATTTTATTTAACCTTTTTGTTGAGTTTTTTTTTAATATAATAGACATATTAGAGTGGGTCAATTTGTATGCATTAAAAAAAACTCACCAAGCGGTTGTCAAAATCGTAATCTACGACGAATTCTAGGAAGGTTGGCCAAAGAAACCATGGGTCTAAAATCAAAATCGAGCTTCCCGTTGTTAAAGAGAAACTTTTCATTTCGTTTATACTAAATTACAAAGAGGTAATGTTTGTTTGTTTGTTTGTTTGCAGGAGGTAGTCTGCGTAACTGCTGAACCGATCATTATGAAACTCTTACAGTATATTATTGATGGTCTGGGAGGTGCTATATGATATATATTTTTTGACATTTTAAATGAGCGGGGCACCTCCCATACAAAGGCATTATAGATTTATGTTTATCTGTAGAACGACAAGAGCTAAAGTTTCCAAATTTGGTATGAATGTATTGGTTATCAGTACATAACATCTGACAAAATCTTGGCGGGATTGATAGCATTTTTTAAAAAAATATAAAGTTCGAAAAGAGAATTTTGTTGTTGAATTCGTCGTAGATTCCGATTTTGAAAACCGCTTGGTCGAGAAAAAAATTTACCCACTCTAATACACATATTGTTTTTAATAAACTTTTAAAAACAAAATTTTACCTTTTTGTATCATAAAAAATTAACCCCCCCCCCACTAAGGATCAAGCTGGGTCCGCGCTTGCTCCATTGAACCGACGAACTTTTTAAAAAATAAATTCTAGCGGAACGATTTTTAAAGAAAAAAATAAACAAAAATATGTTTTAGTTAAGCGTTTTATTAGAAACAAAAATTGTTTTTCTCTCTAAAATTCGATACGAGTTTGGTTTTTTTTTTTTGTTTTTCAAATTAATTAACTTTTTAAAACAACAAAAACTTAAAAGGTAAAAAAAATAAATTTTCTTACTCGGACTTTAAAGATAACACTGCGGAACAGACATTTTGCGGTCTGGAATTTGATTGCAAATTTTTAATAATTTGAGGTCGCTGATTTCAAATCTAATCTCCATTTTTCTCTATCAGCTCTACTTTTTGAGATTTACCGTTATGTCCAAAATTAAGGCACTTTTACTACATATGGGCATTTCCGTCAAAAGGTCCACCGTGACCAAAAATTTAAAAGTTAAAAAAAGCTTATTATTTTACGATATTGTTATAGAGAAATATTTAGATCTTACTAATTTTATAAATTTACCCATAAATTTGTTCACTTAGATAAACAATCAGACTGCAAAGTTGTGCAAACGTAATTTCTTAATTGTGAGAATGTTTTATTGCATGTTTTCTTTAATATTATCTTCCTTAAAAGAAGTGATATTTGATGAAAATTATTCCAAAAAAATTTTCTTACATGGTCCGTAGTCTAAGAAAGAGTTCGAAGAGAAATATGTTATTCGGATTAACGGTAAATTTGTATTTTTTTTTTTTCATTATTCAGTTAAATTATTATGGAAAAAATGTCACGTTCGAAATGTCACGTATCGAACCAGATTTTGGCTTAAACGAAAAAAAATATTGAAGATTTTGGAATCTAACCAAAGACATTTAAATGTTACGTTGCTACGTAAAATTCTGAAAGTAGTTTGACTAAAAAATTGCGCCAGGTTTCGCTGAATTACGCCTTTTTCTACATGGCCACAAAAACTACTTCTATTTTTTTCACGTTCGAACCGTTACTTCTTTTGCCATTATCTTCGACCTAGAATCGCGCCCCCCATAAACTTTAGCATAGATAATAGTGCTTTTTTGGTGCTATAATTTAAGGGTTAAAAGAACGTAAATATATTTGTCGCTTAAAATGTTATTGCATTTTTGATGCGTACGACTGTCACGTTCAACACTTTGGAATTACCCATATATTGGAATTTCTTGAAAACGGTTGACAATATTCAGTTAACAAAAAAAACCCGAAACTTAGCCACAGTATTATCTTTAATTCATGCTTGCATTGTTTTTTAATTTGCCCTGTAGTTTCAGAGATATTGTTGAATTTCTGAATAAAAAAAGGAAAATTTTGAAACAAAACAAATTTTTTGTTCTTTAAAAATTCATAAAAATAAAAATGCAACAAAAATCACAGTTTTGGTCTAAAAACATTAATCTTAACATAATTTCGGATGCACAAATTATATTCACAATTTACTGAGAGAACTGAATATCGATTACTCACTAGAAGCTTCCGGCATCAGCTTAGGTTGTTGACAAATAGGGAGTTATTTAAACACTCATAAAAAAGTTACATTATTAAAAGAAAATAAGCTTCGTCGATTCGACAAACAGCAACCATCCAGGGTTAAAGGGTTGAAATTATTGCACGCAAATAAAAATATAAATTTTTTGTTTTTTGTTTTTTACCTTAATTTTCTTCATATAACACCACTATATAAACATATAATCAAATGGGATTTTGGGTATTTTTTATGTTGTTTAATAGGTGTGGAATCCTGATTTTCCTACATTAAGGGCTCTGGAGAGTTTCAAATAAACCCGTCAATCAGTGCATAGGTGTTAGTGTCGTTTATTTGAGGCTTTTTTGGAGACGTACAAATAAACCCGTCAATCAACATTTGTAATTTTGATTTCATAGGGTTCGTTTATATTTTTTTTCTTCCGTACATGACAACATACACAAAGCAAATAAAATTTTTTTGTCAATCACAACTGGAGACTATCAAATAATCAGCCATCAAATAAAATAAATCAAAACTTTTTGATTTTCATCAAGCATTGCCGACAACGCGTATGTGTACCCGAAAAAGAACGACTGCACGCACACAACTATGTGATTGATGTATTTATTAGATAGTCTCCCGGGCGTTTTAAGCATAACTAAACAAAACTATTTATATTGCTAATATGTCATTAAAGAAAATGGCTACCAGACAGAAAATTTTATTTAATCGGATTTTGGGAATTTATTACAGATTTTTGCTGAGTTTAATTAATTTGCATAAAATTGTGTTTCTTTGACTTTTTTTTTAAATAAAAATAAAGAAAATAGAGTTTCTGGAATTTGAGAAATCACACTAAAATAATTTTAGTAATGAAAAAATTTTTTTTGATGCTTAACTTTATAAAATTATTATTGAAATATTATTTAAATTCGTTTCTATTTTTAATTCAAAAAAAATCTGAATAACCAAAGAAAACAAAATGTTTTAGGATTTGGGAAATGGCTTTATAGTAGGGTGTTCATTCGGTTAACCGATTAATTACTACCCGATTAACTGATCGGTTAATTTCAAATTGGCTTTTTTCGATTAACGATTAAACCGGTAAATTTCAGTCGTTTAACCGATGTAATAAAATTTTTAATTTTTTGTAGTATTATAACATATTTTTTTGTGTTTTTAATTATTTGTTTCGTCTCATATACAAAAGGTATGTGTTTAGAAAATATTTTTTCATAAAAACAAAGGTGTTCTGTGATCTTCATTTCAACCCATTTTCCGCCGACCGATTTCAATGTTCAATCAACAGGATCGTGGCGAAAAATAGGTTAAATGTTTGATTGCCACCTTTTTTTTGTTTCACGGACTTTTGTAAGGTATGTGTTTAGTTTTTTGTTTCTTCTCATACCTTCTCATATCAGTCTTTTAACAAAATTAACCGAAACAACTAGAAGTGTTAAACATTTTTAAAAATTAAAACAGGACTCTAAGGGCATAATGGAATATTTTATATGTTTAGAGAAATCCTGAAAAAGGAAAATAAGATATTGATCTACGATAAGTGAAAGAATGTTTTCTAAGTCAAGTTTTGTCAAAATAAAAGAAAAGAATCGCTTTACTCCAAAACATTTAAACCAAATTACTTTTCTAAAAGATTAATTTATAAGATCTCCTTTAATTATTGAAATAACTAATAAAATTATCTCATTCTATTTTTTTATAAATACATACTTGGGGGATTCACAAGGTAGTCATAAAGTTGTAAAGTCTTATGTCTTTAAATAATTACACGAAATATATATCGAAGGATAAATATGCAAACCGGCTAGATCCACTTTTTATGTAAATTGAGATTTTGATGCCGTGTGGTAGAGAAAGATACGCCTCGTCGACCAGCATGTTGTTTTTCTTCTATTTAAGTCTTGAAGTGTGTAAAACTAATTGTAAATATTTTAATTTTCTATCAAGCTGCAAATAGAAAAAATAAAAAGTTTTTGGTCTCTCCTGTGAAATATGCTGAAAGGAAGTTAGCAGGTTTGCATATGAAGCCGACGATATGACTGTTGTTGGCTACCGCTTATAATTTATATATCTACTGTGCAGTTATGACGAATCAAGGAGCGCAGCATTAACATTTTTACCTTGTGAATCCCCCAATCATGTATTATGTAATTGAAAAATGCATATTACATATTTATGAATTGTTTTTTTGTTTGCTCGTTTTAGTTTAAGAATTTTAATGTTTGGTACGTTATTGTTTTTTTTTACTAATAAACTCCAAATAAAAAATAATTAATGCATTTCTATGTATTGAAATTACTTAATTTATGAAACAAACTTTATAAATCGGTTAACCAATCAAAAACAAAATTAACCGATTATTGACCTATTAAACCAAAACCTCGGTTAATTAATCGAGCGATTAACCGATTAAAGCAAAAGGTCGATTAGATGAATACCCTACTTTATAGTCAAAGGCTTTTCATTATTTTGGACATTTTTTTAAAACTTTGTTTCCAATTTCTATAATTTCTTCATCCTCTCCTTGACATTATGTTTTTGTTATGTTATGTTTTCCTTCTGCCTAATATCCCTGACAGACATATTGTTTCAATACCATGGTATGCATATTACAGTAGTATATAAACCATCAATATACCACTTTGTTTCATGATTTAATTGTAGTTTAGGTTGACACACATGTAGTATACCATGATAGTATAGTATACAAATCCTATGTCTGTCAGGGGTATAAGTCACCTCAATTCTTTTTCTTCTGTTTTTGCCAAACCTGATTAATTATTTTCGGCCTAATTTATAAAAAATAAAACCGATTAATAAAGGGTTAATAAAATGGATTTTCATACAAAATCCGTTTAATAAACCCTTTATTAACATGTTTTATTTTTTATAAATAAGGCTGTTTGAATGCAAAGTCAAATTAATCGCGATCAATACAATTGACAATGTCAACACGATTTCTCAATTCTTAAACATTCGATTTCAGCAAGTTAAAATATTCGGATTCACAACCGTCTCTTTTACTCAGTATACTAAAAATTGGGCAACGATTTTGAAAAATGTCTCTGGACGAATTGACATTAAAAACGTTTAACAAATTGCAACTTGGAAAATTAGCAACATATTTTTTAAGACTATATGTAATTTCTTGTTGGCGTTAATGTTTTTATACGATCCTTTAGCCTCATGCACCATACTGTTTGTTATCTGTAAGACCCTCGAAACCAAAGTGCAATTGTCGTATTGAGCTTTGTAAAGGTAGCAAAAAGTCCTGTTAATATTTTATACGTAATATACATATTTTATGGTTTTCGAACAAAACGTTTCATGTTGTTTTAATACTGTTAAGTAGTTTTAACAGAACGTCTGAATTGCAATTTGTGGTTAAGAAATGTACCATATCCTTACCCAAGCTACAATGTTTAGTTCTGGTCTCAGAGCAACTTTTTCCCTGAGCTTTGTCTTCCTTCAGAAAATAAGATTAATTTAAGTAAAACTAAGATTGAATTATTCTCAAAATGCTCTTTATTCAAGTATAATAAAGTTGATTTAATTCCAAAATTTAATGTAAATATTTAATTAAATATATTTTTATTTTACTTTTTGAGCATTAAAAATAATATTTGCTTTTCTTCTTGTTTTGTTGGTAGTGTTATTTATTTATTTATTTATTTATTTAGATATTTATTATAATTAAAATTACAATAAATCTTAAAGCTAAAGCACTAGCAACTTAGGCTATCGGCTTGTGTTATATATACAAAAATAAATTACATACAAAAGGATTAGTATAATGTACTTATGCGAATGTTAAATTTTATTTTGTAACTGAAGATGTTGTAAGAAATCATATGTATTATTTATATTATCCTCTGAGGGACATTTGAGCATATCTA
Organism: Pollenia griseotomentosa; assembly: GCA_963931875.1. Classification (NCBI taxonomy): domain Eukaryota; kingdom Metazoa; phylum Arthropoda; class Insecta; order Diptera; family Polleniidae; genus Pollenia; species Pollenia griseotomentosa. The sequence continues at coordinate 166,864,239 of OZ007562.1, read as the reverse complement.
TAATACTATGAGAGTTGAGTATTCTTAACCGGGTGTTATAAAGAGCCTGACATTCTACTAGCAGATGAATTGTTGTTAATGTTGCGTTGTTGCAAAAAACGCAAACAGGTTGTGAATCTTTTGATATCAAGTATTGGTGTGTGAGCCTAGTGTGTGTTAGGCGAAGTCTTGTAAAGCATTTATTTTTATGACAGTTTGTTGAATTTGGAAGGATGACTGGCATTCTATTTGGGTTTATTGTTTGGTAAAGATGACTGTATCTGCTCCATTTTCGGAGAATGGCGGATTCTAAATTATTTATCGCGGATCTTGAGATATAATTTTTTGTCTGGGGTATGTAAAGGTATGTTGGTTGTATACAAGTATTTTTTGCGGCATTGTCTGCAGCCTCGTTCCCTAGTATACCAATATGACTTGGTATCCATATAATTTTTACCATATTTTTCAGTTGTATTAGCATCTGCTGTATAGTGACAATTTTTTCATTTCTACTTCGGATATTAAGCGCGGCGTCAAAAACAGAGCGGCTATCAAATATGTTTGCGTTTTGTGGTAGTATTCCGGTTATTAGTGTTGAGCCGGTTTCGTTGGTAACAGCAAATCCAACATGATTTGTTGTTTTAGAACCATCTGTGAAGATAAATTGCCAATTCTCGTTTTTTAACGTTGTATACACTTCGTTGAAAAGAGATTTAAAAATATGAGGTGTTGTATTGGTTTTACACTAAGCAAGCAAATCGTCCCCTACAGATAATATTGCATTGTGGCTTAAATGGACTACTTACAACATGGTCCAATCTACTGTAATATGGACCATGTTTTAAGAAATTAACATGCAGTGCTGCCAACATCTGCATGATGTAATAATAGACTACAGGGCACGCCATAAAAGGCGATTAGTGAAAAATGAAAAATGCTTAAACTACTGCTTTAGTGTACTCCACACTGTAATGACATGGAGTTCTTTTAAAACTAGCCCAATTTAGTACTCCACGGAGTAGTTTAGGGACCACTTCGGTGGGTTATATGGTCCTCTCCTAGGACATCGTATTGTTAAATGGACCACCTTTTACCCATATATTTGGAGTAGTTTTGGAGTACTCCTACTCATTTATGGACTACTCTTTACATACATGTAAGGACTAGTCTCTTTATCTGCAGGGTCTTTTACCTACTTGTGGGGTGTTGTTGTAGTTTCTACAACTTCGTCAAACACATGCGTATGCACGTATATAGAATGCAATGCTGAGAGATGAGACCAACGGTATGTTCACATTTGGCTTCTTGGACGCGTTTAATCAGTTCGTACGTGATTAAGCTCTAATCACTTCAAAATCGAGATGATTACTCATACATTGAAGTGACTGAACATACCTCAAATGTAGAATCGCCAACATGATCGTGTACAACCGGCCACGATGTCTGCTTAATGTTTTTATTTTTTTCCTTAAATAATTCATAAATTTTCACAATTTCATCAGTAAAATGATTAAAATAATCTTCGGATAATTTAAAAAAGTGTTTTTATCCATTTTTAATAAAGAAATATAAATTTAAAGAAATATAAATTTGTTTGTTGTGTTTTTTTTTTCTTAATCATCTGTCATCTTAATCATCTCAAATGTAATGTGAACGGCTTTGATTAGCTAAATCAACATTTTGCTTAAACGCGTTTAAAAACCAAAGTGTGAACTTAGCATAATACGCTGTATGAGATCAAAACGCTGAGCTTGCAATTTTACTCTCAAAGTGGCACTACCAACGAAAAGTTCAATAATTTTTTTACTTGGTTTAAGAATTTTATACTCTAATATTCTATTGAAATTCTAACGAAAACGTAGACGGATTTAAAATTGCTTAGCCCATTTTTCGCCGACCGGTGATTGTAATAACCAACACTCACTGGTTTTAACAGACAAATAAATCTTTTAGGAGTATGTGGTGAGGCTGTGCAAGGTACCGAGTCAATGCAACTTGAAACTTGGTGCGGCGAAAAATGGGTAGCAATTTTAAAGTTATACGGGTTACATTTTTTTCCAAATTAATTCACTTTATTAAATGAGAATTTGGCCTTTGTTTATATGTTTTAAGGAATTTTTATTTTTAATTTTTTTTAATTGAAGGTAATACATATTTTTTTATTAGAAAACGTGTGGAAATCCCAAAATTAGTGTTGGTTTTTAGATTTAGGATATCAAGTTAAGAAAATATTTACTGAAAAGGGCGCTTTTCTTACCATATTTGTTATGTTTTGCTGGCTTAAATAATTAGAATTTTATTAAGCGGGATTGTAGACTTTTCGCAAAAATTTTTTTAAATATTATATTCACTCATTTTTATACCCTCCATCAGAATTAGTTGTGAAGAGACCGCTCAGACCGCATATAGTATATATATTCTAAGTCGATTTAGCCATGTCCGTCTGTCTGTCCGTCTGTTGAAAACACGCTCACTTGCAAAAAACTCAAAAGAAATGAACAAACTTGATGTCAAATTGCTTGCAGTTATCCTAAGCAGTTTGGGGTAGAAATCCAGCAAAATCGGTTCAGTAGGATCAGAGCTATGAATCAAAATGTGGAACCACCACTTAAAAAAATTTATAATTTTGTTACAAAAACTAACATAAATGGTGGAACAATGCACGGAATGATATGAGATTTTGCAAAAGTTCGTTTTATTCGACTGAAAATCACACTGTAAAATATCGTGTAGATCAGTCCATAATTTACCCTAGGCCCCATATAAACCCTACTCCCGGAAAACTGTTTAGTACGCCTAAAACCGTTATAATTAATGCTATCAGAATAAAATTGAATACTTCACATTTTTATAGGACTATAAATAGCACTAACAATTTTCGTGATGATCGGTCCATAATTTACTATAGGCCCCATATGAAGCCCACTTTGGTGAATTAATTAAATACGCCCTAAAACAGCCGAATATAGCACTCTAACTTGTTTATTGAAAATTTTTAAGAAATTCTAAAAAAGCGATTTAGAAAATTTTATATTTAAATATTTGCTTAATGGAATTTCGGCCCTTTCTGGTATATAATTCGGTAATTGAAAATAATTTGCAATACTTATTAACAACCTGAACGTTAACGTTCGAAATCGTTAGACAAGCAGTAATTGTGAGCTACTATTTTTTTAGTGCTTTTTGGGAGTTTTACTGAAGGATTCTTGGAATGTACATTCACAAATAATTTTATGTACAATTATTTTAAAAAATCTAACTGTTTGAGTTTACATTGTTAAAGTTCTTAAAAAAAAGTTGTAAAGCTTATTTTTAACATTTATGGGATTGGAAATTCTTATTATATTTTTGGGAATGAATTTTTTTGTTGAATGTGTCAAAAACTCAGTATGTATATTGAAAACAATTTTTTTTTGTTTTATTTAATTAACAGCTTGGCTCACGAAGTCGATCGAAAACTTATCGTTCTCAATAAATCTATTCATTTATTGTAAAAATAAAAATACAGCTCTGTGCTACACACAAACCAGGGGCCTGATTCTGGCAGTCGTGATCGAGTAATTTCTCGATTCGAAAGCAATTTAAAATCTAATTATTTCAGTCAATACTGAACGAATTGGAATTATTTTTTCAGTGTTGTAAAGCATTAATTTGAGTTTCACAATACTGAAAAAATAATTTTAATTCGTTCAGAATCGACTGAGATAAAATTGCTTTCGAATCGAGAAATTACTCGATCACGACTGCCAGAATTAGGCCCCAGGTAACAAAAAAGCACTTAGCAAAAAAACCGAAACAGCTAACCCTGCCTTTACATATGCAAGTAGTAGCACGCCACTGTTGTATACATATCATCAAAGAAAAATTGTTCGAAATAGTCGAATCTCATGCTATTGGCTTTTGTGTTTACACATGCCACTGCGATTTCATTTTCAAAATGTCGTTGAAGCGTTAACTTGAGACAATTTGTAAGCTTCTCAAATTAAAAAAAAATTTATCAAAAAACCAAATAAAGTTACCGAGCTAATTACATAAGCACATTTTTGGGGAAATGGTTTACATATATTTATATAAGCATTACTTTAAAAATATGAATGCTTTATAATTAACAAACTTGCTTTTATTAATGCACGTTTCAAATAATTAATCATAATAATACATTTATTAAGTTAAAACTTTAATTGCAATTCGATAATAATCCGGTAAATTTACATTTAATTTTTAACAGGGTAACCTTGCTCATCGTTTTGTCATTTAGTGGCATGCAAGTGTCAAATTTCCACTCGCATGCAATTTTTGCTGCCACTGGGGCTGCCATTGCGAAAAATGTGAGTGTATTAGTAAAAAAGTGTGAGTGTATTGAGTTTTTCGAACTGGCAGTGGCAGGTGTAAATGCTAGGCAAAGCTAGAGACTTGAACTTTGAAGCACAGGCTCTTCTTTTCATGAGCAAATCCACATTTACCGTTGTTGAATAAAAAAATAAGCGGACGCAACAAAATGCTTCTGTCGACAAGCACAATACAAGTGACTGTTTTTGCCATTTGTGTTCGCATAATTTTTCTTAGTGGACTGCAAATTTGTATGGAAACAGTTAAGTGTTCGTTCATTTGCATTGTCGATCGACTTGTCGTGTGGATATTGGTTTGTCGTTGAAAATGCTAGCAATTGATAGCGGTCGACATCGTGAGCCAAGCTGTTAATAACTAAGAATTATTGAGCAACAACACTTCCAGGTTAATTATTAGGTAAAGGTGATTTTGGGTATTTTTGAAATTTACTAAGGAGTTTATATTTTTTAAAGTTCAAATTTTGGTTTTTACAATTTTTTCTTTTTTTTTTAACGAAAGAAAAAATTCATTTTCACATTTATGTACTTCTTGGTATAGTACCAAATTTTTTTTTCTGGGAATATAATAATTATTGGTGAAAAAGTATTACAAATTTCTGTCTTGCTAGCAAAACAAGCGAAAAAGCGATACTAAAATTACAACTACGCATTTATCCGCATAAAAAATAAAATCCCTTTTTACTAAATATACTATTTTACTGCATTTTTATGACACCAGCCGTATTTAGAAATTTATCTGCAAGACTTTACAACAATTACATGTTAAATCCTGGCAATAAAAGTAAAACAAATAAAAGTTTAAATTTAGTTGAAGTAATAAAAGCAAGCGATGCAAACTAAAGTTTATTTTTAATTTTAGTTTTCGTACATTTACTCTAAAGCCGTACATTTAATGTTAGGCCTGCAACTATGTTCAAATTTGTGAAAAATTATTACGCATATTATTTCTGACAGTGCTAGTTCAATTCTAGTTCAGTTCTAGTTCAATTCTATAATGGGTGATTTTTTATGAGCTATAGGAAAGTTTAAAAAAAAAAAACATAAAATTCAGAAAAATGCATGAAATCTATATTTGAATCGATAGTACGGTCCATATAATTTTATGTGTGAAGATTATTTCATGCAAATGTTGACCGTGACTGCGCCTCAAATGGTCCATCCGCTTAGTCCAATTTTGGCATACTCTTTCCAAAATTTCGGCCGATATCTCATGAATAAATGCTTCAATTTTGTCTTCCAATGCGTCAATTGAAGCGGGCATGTGTGTATAGACATGAGCTTTAACATAGCCCTACAAAAAATAGTATAAAGGCGTTAAATCGCACGATCTAGGCGGCCAATTGACCGGTCCCGAACGTGAAATAAAATGTTCACCGAACTGGCCTCTCAATAAGTCCACTGTTAAGCGTGCTGTGTGTCATGTGGCACCGTCTTGTTGAAACCACATGTCATGCAAGTCAAGCTCATGCATTTTGGGCAAACAAAAGTTGGATATCATTTCACGGTAGCGCTCACCATTCACAGTTACGTTACGATTCGCATCATCTTGGAAGAAGTACGGTCCAATGATGCCACCAGCCCATAAACCGCACCAAACTGTGACTTTTTCTGGATGCATTGGTAGCTCTTGCAATGCTTCTGGCTGATCTTCACTCCAAAATCGACCATTCTGCTTATTAACGTACCCATTGAGTCAGAAATGAGCTTCGTCGCTGAACACAATTTTTCGATAAAAAAGTGGATCGCATTTTGATAATAAAATTCAATAATTTGCAAGCGTTGTTCGTTTGTAAGTCTGAGTTTATACGGTTCATTCTTTACTGAAAAGATTGCTACTTTATAGGCGAGAGGGGCGAGTGGAAAAGAAACGAGTACATACCCCTCGCCTCTCTCGCCTATAAAGTAGCAATCTTTTCAGTAAAGAATGAACCGTATAAACTCAGACTAAGACAATTCATGGTTAACTTGAGGGTTACACGATCAAGTTTTGCCTATCAAGTTTTAATACACTCACACTTTTTTACCAATACGCTCATACTTTTAAAAATTTAAACGAACTTGCCTTTAAAATTCTCTTTCCAGAGAGTGCTTCAATTTACGTTCAAGAAAACAGCTGATTTCAAGGTTAGTGAGCAAATTTTTCGTTTGCCTTTATAAATTGTTTTCTTGATGACATCTTGAATGTAAATTGCCCAAAAATTTAATGCAGCCTACTTCACACCTTTTAATTTTTGTTAATTTTGACTAATAGTATATGTAAAAGACTATCAAGAAAATCTTGATCGTGTGGCTGCACTGTAAATTATAGACCAAACTGAAGATGTTTGACAGTGAAACAAAACACGAAACGTGCGTCAGCTGTTTAAACCAGTGTTGCCAAAAATATAATAGCTTAATGCTATGTTCATACGACGATATAAACCACTCGTTTCGCTCTCTGAAACTAGTTTGCCAAACATGCTGTTCATACGATTCATTCTTGTTTCATTTTGACACTTTTTTTTGTGTTGTTAGTGTGATTTTTTTTTAAATAGATAAAAAAGTAATTTAAACTTGAAAATATAATATTTAATACTTTTATTAATATTATTATATGATAATTATCACTATATTTTATTAAACATCAATTTTTACTTTGTATTTTTCTTTGTTTTGATTTTTTTTGAGAGCTAGTTCAGATAAACTAACGATAAATGTTATCAAAATTGGAGATGATAGTACATTTTTCCTGTTTCGCAGCCTGTTTCAAAATGAAACGACCCGTTTCGCTCACAAAATTTTGTATGGGGAAACAAGTCGTTTCAATCATGTTTGGGGCGCGAAACAGGAATAAGAGAGCGAAACACGAATATTGCTGTCCGTGTGAACATGGTATAAAATCACCTGATAGTTTAATTCTACTTCAGTTTTAGTATAGTTCTTGTAAAGTTCTAGTGCAGTTTTAGCTAAGTTCTAGTTGAATTATATTTCAGTTTTTTCTAGATCAGTGCTAGCTCAGTTCTACTTTAGGTTTTTCTTAGTAGAATTTAGTTCTTGTTTTAGTCTATTTAAGATCGAAAGTTGTAGGAAATTATTTTTAATTTTTTTAAATAGAATGAAAACTAACAATATTGTTAACTGAATCAAAACCCTAAACGAAATTTTGTTATTAAATATTTACTACCTTTAAATAAAATCGCAAATTGTGTTGAACTTAACTTAAACTATTAAACTAAACGCCTTAAAGTTTAAACAAACACATTTACTTTATTTTTTCTTTATACAGAGAACAACCAAGAGGATACCAGCTACGTTTAATAATATTTATATAAAAAAAAAGGAAAAAAAACATTAAACATCCAAAAAATTTAATTGCTATTGAAATAATAAAAATAACTTTACATTTAAAGCAAACTGCTAACTAATGTTTTTAAACCTTAAGGCTGTCTGTATTATTAAAACATTTGTTAAAATTTTAGCCGGAAACTACAAAACATCTGATACCATTCACAGACTATTTTTATATTTTCTTTGTTACATTTTTCCCTCAATCTTCTATTATATTTATGTACTAAGAGCTTAAGTTTATAAATAAATATTGATGTTAAGCCTAAACTTTCCAACATACTTTCCAATTAAGAGCATGTCTATAAGTATGCTTTATTAATTTTTCGTAACATTGTAAGCGTTATTTATTATTAGTCATGTAAGTATATATGGCTACGAAATTATTAAGAAGAAACAAATAGCAGCAAACTGTTCGTATTAAAAATTTATAGTTCTAAGTTGTGTAGGATTTCGAAAAAAATTAAAAAAAAATCTATAGAAAAAAGTTTTGTACGAAAACATTACGGACATTAGGATAGAGCATCTGGCTTATGAAACATAAATAAATTAGTGAGTTGAGCTGAACTGTTGAGGGGCAGTCACAGTTTTATTTTCCAATAGTCGCAGAGGGCTAAAAAATCAAGTAAAAGGAAATAAATAATTATAAACCGCAGAGGACAATGCTTGGCGAAAAAAATTATGAATAAAGTACTTAAATAAATAACTAGAAGTCTTAAGATGGATTCATCCATGGATTCCAAACAATTTTTTTGTCCGAAGAATACGTTTTTTACTGCGAGTGTTAACCATTCACTCATTTCGGAAAATTTGGCCGGAAAAACAAAGCTAACATATGGTTTACAGATGTAAACAATTATACAAAATGGCAGAACAACTTGCAAACTACTTATATTGAATTTATTTCTTAAAGTGTGCTAAAGAAAATAGAGGAAACAGGGAAAGTAATTTTATTATTTTTGATAACTTTTAATTATACATATTTTTTTATTTAATTATTCAGCAAAAATAAAAAACAATTGCTGTAATATAAATACAAAAACACTTTATGATGTGGCAGCTCAATTCAACTTTAATTTACAAATTGTAAAGAGTGGCATCTCAGTTCATTTTTTCTGAACAAGAATTCAAATTAAACCAATTAAAGAAAAAACTTGCCGAACAAAACAGTTTCTCTCTCTCAGAAGTAAGACGTCAAACTCATTATAAAAAAAATTTTAGCCAGACAAAAATTTTATTTGGAACGCATGGGTGAATCGAGCTTTGGTGTTGGCTGTTTTTAAAATGGTGAAGCCAAAATATGTGTGATTACAGATGGCAAAGTCTATAGTCTAGTCTGCAGTCGTGTCTAAATGTGGTCAATAGACTGAACTATTGTCTGAGCTATAGTATGGTCTGATCTATTCGCTGGTTTATAGTCTCGAATAAAGTCTTGTTTACTTTCTTGGTCTATATACAACTATAGTGTGCTTTATACTATCTATCTTTTTTAGCCTGGGGCCAGATTCTGGCATTCGTGATCGAGTACTTTCTCGATTCGAAAGCAATTTAATATCTAACTATTTCAGTCAATACTGAACGAATTGGAAATATTTTTTCGTTATTGTAAAGCATTCATTTGAGTTTCACAATATAGAAAAAATAATTTTGATTAGTTCAGTATAGACTGAAATAAAATTGCTTTTGAATCGAGAAAGTACTCGATCAGGAATGCCAGAATTAGGCCCCTGGTATATGGTATGATCTGTTGTCTGATTTAAAGTAAAATAATTTTTTGTTGCTTATACAAAGTATGATTTATACTTAGTATGATTTTGATCTACATATATTTTCTGTTCTTTTTTTTAGTAAGGCAGATTTACAACTTACGTCGAATTCTTACCGACTAAAACACCTTCTCTGGTTTGTACTCTGGTCAATATTCTAGTCAATGCCCTCTTTCGTATACACTATGTTCTATACTCTGAACTCTACAATCTGATCTGTACACTAGTTCATACATTGGTCCATTGTTTGGTTTTTACTCAGGTTTATAAAGCGTGTTTTCTTTAGAGTTTCACAACTTTAAGTTAGCATCACTGCTTTATTTGAGCACCCATTTAACAGCTGATAGCTGCTTTGAAATTTCATTATGAATCGACTTACAACAGAGCAACGCGTGCAAATTGTTGAAATTTCAGAGCGGTTAATTCGAAGAACAATATATCGTTTTCGGACCACATTTACTGTTACTGATAACGTGCATCCCGTGAGATGCCGAACAGTGCGCACTGAAGAAGCTGTAGCAGCTGAACAAGAAATCTTTGAAAATGATCCTAATCAATCAATTCGTCGCCGTTCTTGGCAACTAGGGTTGCGTCCTTCCACTTTATGGAACATTTTACGACAGCTTTCAAGATTCAACTTGAGCAGGAATTAAATTGATATTGATTTTGAATTTCAATTGAAAATTTTATTTTCCGCTGCAGCCCATTTCTGGTTGAATGGGTACGTCAATAAGCAGAATTGTCGCATTCGGAACGAGGATAGTCCACATGCTTTTGTCGAAACACCATTTTATCCACAGAAAATTACTGTTTGGTGCGCTTTATGGGCTGGCGGGGTCATTGGCCTATATGTCTTCAAAAACGAGGATGGTCAAAATAATACTGTCAATGGTGAACGGTTTAGGAACATAATTCGAAATTTGTTCGAACCTCAATAACGTGGCATTAATCTTGCTGATATATGGTTTCAACAAGACGGAGCCACATGCCACATAGCGGGCGCTACAACTGATTTACTCAAAGAAACTTTTGACGAAAAAATAATTTCACGTAGTGGCCCAATTAATTGGCCACCAAGATCGTGTGATTTAATCCATTGGATTATTTTCTTTGGGGTAATGTTAAGTCACTTGTCTACGTCGATAAGCCACAAACAGTGAAACACCTGGACATCAACATTCGAAGAGTTATCGGCGTAATGCGGGCGCATATGCTGCGAAAAGTTGTTGAAAATTGGTGTTCCAGATTGCGCCTTCTACACATGGCTGAAATCATATTCAAAACATTAACTTCATAGAATTTTCTTTCCAATAAAGCTCGTTTCATTGACATTAAAAATGTATTTTCTTGTTTTATTACGATTTAAACTTGTGTCACCACTCTATTAAAAAAAACAACCTTTATTCTGATCATTACTGCGGTATACAGTTTGATCTATACTTTGGTTAATAGTCTAGCATATAGCTACTCTTTGTTTTGGTATTAAGTCATATATACAGTACAGAATATACTCAGTTTGATCTTTTTTTTTTTTTTTGTTTAAATATTTAAATTATTTATATTATTAATTAATTCTTTTAACTAAATTTAATAAAACTACAAATAAGTTAACAACCCTACAAGAAATGCATAACCAAAACTAAAAAAATTACTTACACACTTGCAACAATTTTAGATTAGTTGTTCCGCTCTAACATATATGTTAGAATGGTACAACAAACATTTCCCAAATAATGCCAATATTTTAATATATTTTTGTCATACGCGTGTAAAAATTTGTGAATTTCTTAAATTTAATATTTGCGATGGGTATTACAGAAAAAAAACAATTAAATTAAATTTATAATTTGTAACTAAAGTAGTGAGATAAAAAATTACTATAAAAAAGTGACACCGGTAGAAAGCTGTAATCAGAATGCTAGTGGCAAAAGAGGGCGTATTGGTGGCGGCTTCAGAGGACGTGGTGCTGGATTATCAGCAAACAACAGAGGTAACGGGCGAAAAGGTCGTTTTGAAAGGAGTTCTTGTTACACAGGTAGCGGTCATTCAGGTGGTGCCTTTGGCCAGGATAATCGTTTAAGATTTGGTGATGATAATAAAGGAACAAAAAGTATTATTAAAAATCCTGATGGCTTTTCAAGTATGTATATAATTTTTTGCCACAAATTGTTAACAAAATAAAATGTCTTTTTAAGATCTACGATTTATTTATTGGAAACACGTATGCTTACCTACATTTCCAGACTCATGCAAGAAGTGGAACGTTAAAGAGCAGCCACAGAAATAATGGTACGTGGTACGTATTTACTTTACTGAAATATAATTTCCTGACTGTCCTGTGTTAATGAAATTCCATTATAATTTTTTTAATAAAAAATTTAATTTAAAATGAAAATTAAAAAAAAAGTATTTTTTATAAAGGTTAGTACTAACCAAATGTTAGTGCTAACCAATATTTACGTTATGACTAACTAGTTAGCATTAACCACTATTTTGGTTATCATTGACTAATTAAAAGCAGCAGAGTAAGCAGTGAAGATACATGTTCCGTAGTCGAGTGGAATTCATTAGTTAGAAAGAGAGGCAAAATCACATGTACACAAGAGTTTCGATTAGTTTTTTCATTTTGCTCTTAATAAACTAATAGAAACTTTAACCAATATATTGGTCAACACTACCGGTCTTGTAGGGAAGTCTTTATATAATAAATCTGAAATAAAAAATTACTTTGCATTTGTTTTTAGAAATAGGGTAACCCCAATAATGATAATTCTGATAATTCCTGATAATTCTGAGTGCAGAAAATACTTGTTCTACGGAGGCTTGTGTCGGCAACAATGCCGTTGCGATTAAATCGGCATTCTGTATATTCTCAGGGTACCTTAGAATTGCATATTTTACTATTAAATTTGCAGAACGGTCAATTTTATCACTATATGTTGCAACACAAGTTCTATACAATGTTAGACATACGTATTTTAGTGCTGACGGAATTTGATTGTTAATTTAGTTAATTTAATTTCCCAAAAATAGCTTCGTTAATAAATTTTCGAGTGCGCGTGCATAAAAAACTGAACTGGCAAATTGCTTTATTTTGTTATTACTTTAGTTGGCCAATTTCAAAATTTTAAATCTTTTTCTAATTGTTAAGCTTGCTAGGCCCGGAGCTTCAATGTAAATAAAACATCAATTTTATTACTGTTTTTCCCAACGTTTCTTAGAGTGTTTTTCTACTTCTTCAAGGGGCGTAAAATTTGTTGATTATATTACATGCTTAAATATTTGATTTTTTCCCGAAAATTTTTTGGAAAAACTAAAAATAATTAACAAAAATACTTTCCAACCACATCCTATTCTAATACTTTGATTTGCTTGCGAAAACGCAATTTGTTTTTTCTTAACCCACTTACAACTACAATTAGTGGTGGGATCCAAACAATTTTCGTGGGGAAGATAAGAAAAGATAAACTCACTGTTTGTTGTTGTTGGGATTTGTTTAAGCTTTGATATCGTTGCAAATAAGACTTGAAGGTTTGTAATTCTCATTTACTCTGCAGTTTTATTTTTAGCTTTTCTTAAGTCTTCGGGAAAAGGTTTCCTGATTATCTGGCCTAAGCAACAAGTGAAATGCGCTTAGGAACTAGCTTATCCCCCAACAATAAATTTAGGTGTGTTTATCAAGAATGAAAATTGGGAATTAAGCGCGACAAACAAAATCTTAGTAATGAAAAATATAAATTTATAATTCATGGTAGAATAAGTGCAAGGTAGGTTCATTAGGGAGAGCTGTCATTATTTACCCATGTTAAGTCAAATTAATTTATTTGATTTTTGACGCTTGTTTTTATTTTTTCCTCATTTTCTTTTGTTTGACGTTATATAAGTTTTTAAAATTGAGAACAATATTTCTAATGACTATACCTACCATGATATAATTTAATTTAAGTACCTGAATGAATTAACTCTCATATAATATTGCTACGATTTTACTTTATAAAACGCATTGAGGTTTATTTCTTTTATACTAAACCTATGAGCTTCTTTAATTGCAAATCAAAATAAATATACGAACTTATTCAGCTTCACAAACTTTATTGTTATTAATTATTAGATTCACCATTTCTGATAATAATGAACTAAACCGCTTAAGTTCTTAAATAAAATTGAACCAGTGATGCCAACTTAGCGCTTTTGGCACTATTTATGGTGCTTTTTGAAGCCTCCAAACCCCAAAATTTTATCCTTAGTGCCAAACTAAGAAAAAGCACACCAAGCTAGTGCTGTAAAGATTTTAAGATTTCAAATGCTAAAAAAAGTGATAAAAGAAAGTTGCTTTCGTTTATTAAAAACTTTATTTCAGAGGTTAGAGCTAGACTTCCTAGCAATTTGGAAATTTTATGAAACGTTGCACTTTTTAGCATTGACAACATATTTAGTAATCGTAATGAAAACGATATATTTCGGTAACAATTTTTTAAAGATGTAGACACTGTTTCAAAAATAGAAAATGGCTTGGAAAATATTAGGAATTGGTAAAAACATGCAGTCGAAAACCGTACAGAAAAACCACAAGACCTTAAAAACAAAAAAAGAGCCGTAGCTTGGTATAAGCAAAGTGTTAAATAAATTAAAAACAACTGACAGCTTATGCTGTTATAACGAGCTTTGTGTTTCCTGCCATTTTTCATGCGCATTAGTTTTCCCTGTGTTGTGCACCTCCACCTCTAGTGCAATTGCTAAAAGGCTTGACTAATGGCGTTTTCTTTTCTAAGTAAAATTCTGCATTTATTCTGCCTTTTACATTTTTTTGATGTTCTTTTCTGAAAAACATGTGTTATTTTAAAAGTGAAAAGCGTTCTTTTCTGATGATGTTCCTTTAAAATTAAAAAAATTCTACATGTCAACACTCATTTTAATTAAAGGGGCAGCACTAGATCAAGAGAATTCAGTGCAAGGTGGTGGCAAGTTTCGAGCCGTAGTGCCGAATTATCTCATTCCTTAGCGCTTGAATTGTCGCTGGCTTATCGACATACACCTTTTCTTTCAAATAACCCTAAAGAAAGAAGTCCAACAGTGTCAAATCACATGATCTTGGCGGCCAATTGACAACGCCACCACGTGAGATAACACGGCCATTGAACTTGTCGCGCAAAAGAGCCATTGTTTCGTTAGCTGTGTGGCAAGTGGCACCATCCTGTTGAAACCACATATCATCCAATTCGGGCCTTTAAAAGTTCGTTATCGTCTCACGATAGCGAACACTATTCAGAGTAACTGCCTGACCGGCCTCATTTTGAAAAAATGCGGCCCGATGATGCCGCCAGCCCATAAACCGCACTTAACAGTCACTCTTTGCGGGTGCATTGGTTTTTCGACAATCACTCTTGGATTACCATTCGCCCAAATGCGGCAATTCTGGTTATTGACGAATCCACTGAGGTGAAAATGTGCCTCACCACTGAAGATGATTTTCTTCGAAAATTGATCATCCACTGTTGCCATTTCTTGCCACCATTCTGGCCATTGACGACGTTTGGAATGGTCAAGAGGCTTTAGTTCTTGAGTCAATTGCACCTTGTAAGCGTGTAAATGCAAGTCTTTATGCGTAATATTCATCAACGACGAGCGTGAGAGGTGCAATTGTTGGGCACGACGACGAGTTGAGGTGGACGGCTCTTCAGCAATACTATCGCGAACAGCAGCAATATTTTCTGCAGTACGAGCTGAACGACCATGCACTGCTGTTTTCACATCTCCTACAGACCCAGTTTGCTCAAATTTTTGCACGTGTTTTCCAATTGTACGCACATTTGGACGGCTAAATTGACCGAAAAAATCACGAAGTGCACGATATGCATTTCGATTTGAACGCCTATTTTCATTATAAGCCTGAATAACTTTAACGCGTTGCCCGATTGTGAATCTTTCCATGGTTCAAATTGAGTTAGTCTTAAATTAAGAAATGTCAAATGAAATGCTGAAAAAAACTTGACGTTTAGGTGTGGTTCACATTCAATATCGGCCCTTAATTTTCGGATTATTTCAAATACGAGTTCGGGATTAAATAAACTTTGTAATTGGTAAATCAAGCGCATTTTGATATTGATTCAATTTTAGTTTTACGTATATCAATGTCTTTTAGGATTATTTCATGTACGAATTCGGGATTAAATAAACTTTGTAATTGGTAAATCAAACACAATTTGTGATTGATTCACTCTTAGTTTAACTTATGAATATCAATCTCATTTTCAAAATATTTCATGTACGAATTCGGGATTGAATATGGATAAGTTAAGTATTTCACGATTGAAAATCCATACTTAAAGCAATCTTTCTGTACTTGATTTAAGAAAATCCGTGCTCACCGTACTATTAATACCACATCGGATTGATTTAAGTACGGATGGATAGATTTTTCTTTTGAGTGTGCAGGGTCTTAAGTGTTGGGTAATCTAACCAAAACTTCATTGATTTGTATGACTTTATAAAACACACTAACTCCGTCACTCTTCACTACTTATCAAACATAATTCTCTCTAAGCCTCTGATTGATATATGAGTTAGCTGAGAAACTGCTAATACCAATAAATAAATAGGCTCTATTAGAATACTAACAAAATCTATTTAGAACTCATAATAGTCCAGATACAGTTTGGTATCCAAAAAAAAAATACCAGTTTCTAAAAACCAGTTTCTTTAAACCGCCATAAAAGTTTGTGGTTTTCAAAGCAAGGCTAATAAACCCAGCGGGAAAAGGAAGGAGTAGGAAGGCCTTCTAGAAGGCCTCTGTACCCCTTCTTTTGGATGTACAAGGCCTTCTTGCTCCATTCCATACTCATATCTTTTTTACACACGTTGTCATTGCGGAGAAAGCCTTCTTCAGCAGGTACATAAGGGTAACGGGACCAAAAAAATTGATTTTGCTTGTGCAAAAAAACAATACAAAAAATGTTACTCCTTCTCTACTCCCTTCTCATAGAAGCGAGTGTGGAAGGTGTATCTTATCTTTTATACGAAAGAGCCGAGGCCTTCTATGAGGCCTTCTTTAGCAGTTACATAAGAATAGTAATTGAATCAAAAAATCTTTTAAGCAGGCCTTTAAAAAGGCCTGAAGTAAGAAGGTCTTCTGAGTTTTCCCGCTGGGAAGTTACCACAATATAAATAATTTATGAGCTTAATGTATTTTTAAAACATACACACACACATATATATGAATACACCTACACATTAGGGCAGAGCGGTGTATATAAAATAGGCATCTATTAAATTTCGAATACCTCTAAAATGTTTTTCTAAATTCATCGATTTGAATACATTTCAAAATATTTTTTTTTTTTGTTTTAACCTGCAGCTGAGAAAAAATGCAACGTTATCGTGCTTTCCGAAATTTAAATTCACATAATAATTGCGACGCTCCACCCTAATACACATGTGTACAACTTTAACTGCAGACTACACGATTGTTTAGATTTTAAGGTCGGCCTCATATAAAATTACATATTAATCTTTTGAATTTTGTTTTTTTTCTTGTTTTGGCTTTTCTAAGTGAATTCACTTTTTTTCTTAGGAACCTAAAATTTTGTTTTATATTTGCGGCATAAAATTTGTATTTCTTTCTGTTTGCCCATTAAATAAAACAGCCAACAATAAAACAAAAAAAAACAACAGTAATAACAGCAACATCAAGAGAAACATTAAAATAATTTGTGTGTTGAAAGTTTTTCATAAAACTTTTCTATGAAAAACTTTTCGATTTGTCTGGGAGTAGAAAAGACATTTTAACAACTTCAAATTGAAAACTTTATAATGAATTAGAAAGTTTAATAATTTAAAGCATATTTTAAGGCGTTTCAAAGAGAAAATTATGAATTTCCATTTTCTAAGGAAATACTGAGAGCAATTTTATTACTTTTATTATTTGTATTGCTATTAAAAAATAAACACTTAACATTTATTACTATCCAAAAATTTAATCTTTAAAGAGGAAAATGGAAAAAAGTAAAATTGCTTTTTACAAGTTTTCTTCCAAAATCAATTAACTACAACTTAAAGATAGCGACTAATACAATTTTTTTTTTCTTCTCTAAGATACATTTAGCGTTAGTAAAAATGACATAAATTCTTAATGAATTTTTATTTGAAGTCGAGCGAGGAAGAAAAAACAATAACCTAATGATTTGATAACAAAACAAACAAAAACACTCTCTCTCTCTCGCTGTGTTAATTTATTATTTTATTAATTTCAAAAAATAAAACTAAATGTTTATTTTCTATCGTTACTTTTATTAATTACTTACATTTACAATTTTCGGATTTTTCTCTTTTCCCAAACGGGTGAAGCATTTAAATGTTAATGAATTTTTCTCACGCATACCACAACACGATGTTAATTTTCCTAGTTGTGTTAAAAGCAAATTTTTGCACATACGTTAAGGCTGTTATTAGCAACAAGAAGTATGGCCTACTTTTAGGATAATAATCATTTAATACTCGTTAAAGTGCACATTATTTTTTATAAAAAAAATTGCTCAGTGCTTTTACAAAAATCTAGGTGTTTTTTCCCCTTATAATACAAGTTTTATTTAAAGCACAAGAGTAAAGCATACTCTTTATAGGTAAAAAAACATAAGAGGGAATAAAAATGAACTATTTAATGTCCCATATTACCAATTCTATTTAAATATCAATTCATAGTTAAATATAATTTTTCATAAAATCTAATTTTTATTTAACATGAAAAACGAATTGGTGAAATCGGCAATAAGTATTTTTGAAAAACAGCAATTTTTTAATTTTAATATTTTATATACTATCAATTATTATTAATTAAAACTGAAAACATTTTTAATAAAACTTACAAGAAATAAAACTTTGATTCTTATACAACATAAAACAATAAAATCACGAAATTCTGTAAGAGTTTTTTTAGTCACAAAATCTTGTTTAATGTCAAATCTTGATATCTCTCTTCTTGATTCAAGTTTCGTCTTTATTAAACCTTCTCTTGATTTTTTATCGCATGGAGTCATGGATGCTTCTGACACTATTTTCACGAACTTAAAAGTCGTTAAAATACAGTAATATGCTTTTCTGCAATACAATGATATTGTTGTTATATTCAAAATTTAGCAAAATTAAAGATAAATAATACAACATATTTACATTATTAGAAGTCGATACGAATAAAAATTTTTTTGATCCACCCTAATGGCCACGTTTCGAGTATTACGGGGTGATTGTGGTCGTCATAATCGAACAACTGTTAAAGAACTTGACAAGATTATAAGAGACTAGAAGCGATAGAGATGTGTTCAGGCCTGTACATCATCGCTATGTGGGTACTGCCGAAAATATCGCTTCTTTTAGTGAAAGTGTGGCAGAAAATAAAAATTGGTTGATTCAATGGCGCAATACGCTATGGCTGTTTGATAACCGCTTTGTATACCCACCACCAAAATTAGTTGTGAGCAGGGTGTAACTTTTTTATTATTCTTCCCAGACCACATAAAGTATAAATATTCCGGGTCCTTGAGTAATTCTAAGTCGATTTAGCCATGTCCGTCTGTTGAAAACACGCTCACTTTCGAAAAACTTAAAAGAAATAAACAAACAAGGTGTCAAATTGATTGTAGTTATCCAAAGCAGTTTGCAATTGAAATCCAGCAAAATTGGTTCAGTAGGATCAGAGCTATGAATTAAAATGTGGAACCCAACCTTAAAAAATTGATAATTTTGTTACAAAAACTTACATTAATATTAATGGTGGAAAAATGCACGGAATGATATAAGATTTTGATTATTCGACTGGAAATCACGCTGTAAAATTTCGTGGGGATCGGTCCATAATTTACCCTAGGCCCCATATAAACCCTACTCCCGGAAAACAGTTTATAATTAAAACCGTAAAAAATAATGCTAACAGAATAAGACTTAATACACAGTTTTATATGACTAGAAATCACACTAATGAATTTCGTAATGATCGGTTCATAATTTACTATAGGCCCCATATAAAGCCCACTCTGGTAAATTAATTAAATTCGCCTAAAATCGTAGCAGATATAGATAAACTGATTTCACCACTGTATTGAAATTTATGTTTTTAATACCAGAAATCACTGTTCGGAATTTTGGTTCATCTAAACCGCAACCAATTTTGATGCTGATGTATATTTTTATAAAGATAAATTTAAAAAATTTACATCATACAGATATCATTCCTAAAACATTGGAACTGTCGGTGGAGGGTATCAAAGAATCGGCACAGCCGAATGTATCACTCTTACTTGTTTTGCTCTGCAATTGAAGATAATGAACTGGATGATATGAGGATTCAAGAAAGCAACACAACCGATCTAGGCCTACAGAATGCGTAATTTAACGTTTTGGCGACGTCAATCGGCCGTCGTTAGACTTTTTTTAACATTTTAAACAAACATTCGTCTAGATCGAAAACTACCACAAAAGGATTGACTGCTACAACAAATCAAAAGACGATCGTTTAGATGACATTGTATTTCTTACTTAATGGCAAGGTCCGAGCCTATTATAACAAAATAATAACAAAAAAAGAAACAAAGGCATGGTGGCAGAAGCGGGTATGGGTGGGTTTTGCCAACCGAATCTACGCAAATGAACGGCAGTTAACTTTACACAGCTCCATCAACTCCGCCCATATGTTTGTTATAGCACTCAACTTTAGTTGGCCTCGGAATCGTGATATACGTTTTCGTTTTTTGACACCATCGACCGCATGAACTTAGAACGTGCTATAAAACGCTCTAATTATTTACTTAGAATACTTCTCCATCTCAAACTAGCCAAATCAACTTTTTTTATCGTTCGCTGTATTCGGTCTCCAGTTCGTTTTCGCTTAGGCTTTGAATTGTTTTCGCTATTACATCCTCCAAAAATCGTCAGCAGAATCAACCCAACCGAAATTAATAATTTTTTCAATTTCCAGCTTTGTCAAATTACTTGAACCCGTTTCAAGTGAACATCATGGACCGATGTTGCCAATAGGAGAATGTTTTGAATAGAAGTATTCAAAATTAGACAGTTAGCTTGGTCATCAGTAGATACTCAGTATCTGCTAAAAAGTAGGCTACATCAGATAAGTGGGCGGGGCACCTTCGAAACATACACAATTTAGATTTTTTTGTAATTATTTATTTCATTATTTGTCGATCGACCTTTTTTGATTACTCTAAATAGTTTATATAGTTTTCTGTATGCAGGCTTTCAAGGTCATTAATTTAATATTGTTACGAAAGTAACTTTAGTTAAGAATTAGTTGTAATTATTAGTTAAGAATTAGTTGAATTTATTAGTTATCTTGTATTAATTAGTTAACTTGTATTTATTAGTAATTTTATTAGTTTACATTGTAATTAAAAATTGTTATAATTTAGTACACTTCAATCCCAATGTGCAGAAAGCCCTAAAAATAACCGTTAAAAAAGCTTTAGTATAAGAGGTAAAATTATACATAAGTGCTGCCATAAATCAAATTAAAGTGTGGTGAAAAGTAAAGCCTCGAACCTTCGAAAAACATTTCGATGTTCTAGACAACCAAATTGCAGTTTAAATACTAGCGGCGACTAACATAATAAGATCATTCAAAGTTCAGACTTTGTCAATAACGTATAACGTGGAGAAAATTATAGTTGGTGTGAATAAAAGCTATAAATTACGGTTGTTAAAAAGACTTAGTACTTATGCCCGTAATTTCTACAAACAGATATCTGGTCGTGTTCGTACCTAAAAGTTATCTTTACCTATCCGGTAAAAATATTTTAGTAATTTCAACGTTTATTTTGCCTACGTGTTTTTTCCTTTAAGTTTTCTTTTAAAATATGGCAACATGTGTATTTTTATTAATTTTTTGAATTAACTGTCAAGAATCGATGGTGTAAAATACACAACAGTTTTACCAGTAGGTAAAACATACGTGTTGAAATTATGAAAAATTCGTTACACCATAGATATCTATACACAGCTAGATATCTATTTGTAGAAATTACGGGCATTAATAGAGTTGTGTAAATTGTAAACAGTGTTAAAAGTGTTTGTGTCTTATTTATTTTATTAAAGTTGCAATAAAGAACTCAAAACGGTTTATTATAAAGAAAATAAACCAAAACGTTATTGAAAGTCAGTAACGTAACAATATAAATAAAAGAATATTTATTTCATTCTCAATAAAATCCGACGTTTCGTTGGTATTCTTTTCAACTTCTTCAGGGATTGAGTTTTTATTAAAATCTGGCAACATTTTAAAAATACAAAGTAAAAATAAGTCATTAAAAACCATAATTATAATCTTCATTTTTGACAAATTAACTTACAATAATCTTTTTATCTGGAGAATAGTTCCAGTTAGAGTATCTAAATTTGGTAGAAATAGCTTCGTTATCTATTTACACCCAGAGAAAAACATATTTAAATATAGCCTACAAAACTATTTTTAAAGAAAATTTTAAACATATTTTGTTTCGTTTAACCATATTAATTAGTTCTTCATCAAGAAACAACAACCATTTTTTGGTCGCCTTTGAATATGTTATGGTTAAAAATAGCTAACACATGTTTAATACCTATTACAGCATGGCTGGTTTTCAATAATATGGTTGTGGGATATCCGAGAATTGTATTCAAAAATGTTACTTAGCTTTTTTCATTTTGGGGCAAATAGCGCAAGAAGTTAATCAAATTAAATTTTTTTTATTTATATACTCCCAAAGACCGTGCAAACAAACAAAGAGAGGCAAACAAAAGTGACGTGTGAGAAAGGCCCAATTCAGTTGCGACCCTGCAGATAACGAGACTAGTCCATACATGCATGTAAAGAGTAGTCCATAAAGGAGTAGGAGTACTCCAAAACTACTCCATATATATGGGTAAAAGGTGGTCCATTTAACATTACGATGTCCTAGGATGGGTCTATATAACCCACCGAAGTAGTCCCTAAACTACTGCATGGAGTACTAAAGTGTGTTAGTTTTAAAAGTACTTCATGTCATTTCATTATGGAGTACACTAAAACGGTAGTTTAAGCATATTTCATTTTTTATTAATCGCCTTTTATGGCGTGCCCTGTAGTCTATTATTGCTATTATTAAATATATTTACTTGGTATTTTTACTTTTTTACCTTTTTTTCACAAATTTCACAAACTTTCACTTTTAAATCAACAATTAATAATGAACACCATCAGGGCTACCAATGTGTAATACTGTAAACTATAGAAAAGTATACATCATGCAGTTGTTGGCAGCACTGCATGTTAATTTCTTATAACATGGTCCATATTACAGTAGATTAGACCATGTTGTAAGTAGTCCATTGAAGCCACAATGGACGACGTAGTCCAATATTAACTGTAGGGGAAGGCAGCTTTCGAAGAAAAAGACAGAAAATGAGTTTTAGTAGTGAATTGGATATTTGCTTAAACAGTCCGCTACAATCTACGCAAATGACGCGTCCAAGACAAAAATAACAAAACACAAATCATGTAAAACAAAAGCATTAGTTCAACAAACGTTTTGTTTTGTGCAAAAAGAAATTTTTACTAAGATTGTTTTGTTTTATAATGTCATTTATTTACAGTGTTGACAATTTAGCCATTTAGTTGCTAGATTTAGCCATTTTTCACCCTGTTTAGCAATTAAAAAATGAGTTTAGCCATTAGCCATTTTTTTAGCCATTTTTGAAATTGTTTAGCCATAAAATTTTTTTGCCGTTTTTCTTTTAAAGGAATAATTTTTATTTTATTATAAAAATTTATAAAAGTAAAACAAACATTTTTAACAATTAAAACGCCTTTAATTTAAATCACAACTTTTACAAATGTTGAAAATCGCTATAAACGATGATGATGAAACATCTTTCAAAATAAAGGAACAGTATTCCAATACTAAATTTATAAAATGGATCACCACAAACATTGGTGTTTCTTTCTGGTTGCAAGTATTTCAGTAAAGAAATGCAGGCAGCAACAAAATTTTTTTAGAAATTTCAGAATTGACTATAAAGTTGCTCTCACTTCCATGGTCTAATGCTGAAGTAGAGAGGGTATTTTGCCAAGTAAACATCGTTAAAAGTAATTTGAGAAATGGGTTACTTTTAGCAACCGTTAATTCGATTTTTTTAATTAGGTAAAGAATTTTACTGTAACAATAAAATATTTTTACCAACACCACAACAGTGGAGAGGGTACTATGCGTTTGTGCTGATGTTTGAAACACCTTAAAATATTGATACTTAAGGTATGTTCAGCCCTAACAAATATTTGACAATAAAATCCAAAAAAAGCGTTGCCAGTAAATTGATCAAACTTAAGCTTTATTTTTAACAATTTCTATTTATTTACAAAACTTTAATTTTAAAATGATCATTGTATAATGTAATTTAGAAACTGTTAAATAATGTTTGCCCTAGCCAAACGTTTTGCAAAAGCAAACAATTCTTTAAGAAAACTAGTGGTCACGTGTAGGACGTCAAATATTTAGCTTTATAGCATAGCTTTAGCCAACCTTTACGTATACCGGTTGACTCTGAATCACTTTCTGAGTCGAATTAACGATGCTTGTCCGGCTGGCTGGCTGGCTGGCTGGCTGTCCATGCACACCTTGTACGCAAAGTACAGGTCGCAAATTTAAAGATAATTTAATAAAATTTGGTACATAGGTTATAATGTGGTGTACGGTATCATCTAGTCAGGGTTGACCGTCCATAGTTTTTTACTTGTTTTTTATTCTAGATCTGGACTCATAATGTTGGGTAAATGTTGTCGTGATTATGATTTTCCTTCAAATTATTTTAAACTAATAGGCACGAGTGATTCCTATGAGATGAGCAATAACGACGAATTTTTCGATGATTTAATTTTTTAAATATCTATCAAAATATTAATTTACGTTTATTCTTATTTAAGAAATTGATCTTGACTTACAATTTCATCGTAAACAACTTTAAATGAATTATTTCTGTTTTGTTATAGAATTTTAATGTGTTTTTACTTAAAAAAAAAGTTTAGCCATTTTTTAGCCCATTTTTAGCCATTTTTTAGCCATTTTTTCCGTTAATTTAGCCATTTTTCGTCACCAAGTTTTGGCAACACTGTTTATTTACTTAAATATTATTTACTCGTGTTGTGGTAAACTGTTGTAAAAATTAAAACAGTTCTGAAAATAAATCACAACTAAATAAATCTGTGTTCATTG
This sequence comes from Pollenia griseotomentosa, assembly GCA_963931875.1. NCBI lineage: Eukaryota > Metazoa > Arthropoda > Insecta > Diptera > Polleniidae > Pollenia > Pollenia griseotomentosa. The sequence goes on along the minus strand of OZ007562.1, from coordinate 166,839,594 downwards.
AATAGCGACTTAAAAGATGGTGCAAAGAAAAATGCGAAAAGGGCAGCATTCGAAAAAGAGACATAAAAAACGTAATACCTTCCGTCTCGTGACACCTCTGTATAGTAATCTGTGTTGCAAACAATGTGTTAAGGGATTCAATAATTAAAACCCCAAAAAGATAGGCCAAAACATTTCACATTCATCTTCAGACATAAAACACTTATAACCAAACGACCTTTTATATTATTAATATTTCTTAGACTTGCCTTGTTACATAGAGGTAAAATACAGCAATTTATTTTTGCATAAAATAAAGGGTGGGCCAAACATATAGGACGATGTTAATTATAATTCACACCTAATTTGACATTTCTTCGTTCAGTGTTTGACAAATTCAACCATGAAAAGGTACACAAATGAGTCTTACGAAAATGGGCGTTCAAATCAAAATGCATTTCGTGCACTTCATGAACACACTTTCACCTCAGTGGATTTGTTAACAAGCAGAATTGCCGCATTTGGGCAAATGAGAATGCCAATGCATCCCTAAAGAGTCTTTATACCTCTTGTGACCCGTTTTTTAAGTTATTCTTTTGAATTAACAATATTTTGTTTGTCGCGCTTAATTCCCAATTTTCATTCTAGATCAAAACACTGAAATTTATTATTGATGGGATAAGCTATTCCAATGCGCACTTCACTGGTTGCTTACGCCAGATCATCAGGAAACTTCATCCAAAGGTTTTAGGAAAAACTAAAGATATTAAACAAATAAAACTGTTAAGCGAATAAGAATTATAAGCAACAGTTTTACTTGTAAAAATATTAAAGCTTAAACAAAAACAACAACAATAAACAAAGAGTTTATATTTTATTACATTCCCCACTACAATTGCCTGGAATTCTTTCAACATTAGTTATAGTTGGAAGTAGGTTAAGAAAAAACAAAATTAAAACAAACACAACGTGCTTTATGGTTTTCGCAAAAAAATAAAGCAGGTTGTCAGTTTCGTTTTTTTAGCCGTGCACTTGCCAGCTTATTATCAAAGTCATTTTATCCTTTTGTATCATTTTTAACTATTTTGTGCCACTTTTTGATCTTTTTTGGAAATACCACTCTCATTTTGTTTTTGTCAACGCTGCTGAACAGTAGTACTAAGCAATTCTTGAAACAAACTCAAAGTAGGAACTTACAATTCCACGCTTTCTTACCTTAATTTGTTCGAAGCGGAGAAAATATAGAACGCGCATTAATGAATGGGAAATACTCCTTATAAAAAAATCCACTTTTTGTGACCCTTTTCAAAAGTTTCCAACGGTAATCCTGCTGGCGGTGCCATCCAGCCGTATTCTTCGAAAATAAGGTCAGCCAAGCAGTTACAGTGAATGGTGTTCGCTATCGCGAGTTGATAACGGAATTCTTGTGGCCAAAAGTTGAGGATTTGGACTTGGACGATATGTGTTTCCAACAGGATGGTGCCACACAGCCAACGAAACAATGTTTCCTTTGCACGAGAATTTCAATGGCCGTGTTATCTCACGTCGTAGCGATGTTAATTGGCCGCTACGATCTTGTGATTTGCCATCGTTGGACTTCCTTCTTTAAGGATATTTAAAAGCAAAAGTGTACATCAACAAGCCAAGAACAATTCAAGAGCTAAAGGATGAGATAATTCGACACATAATACCGTGTTCAGATATGCACCTTAATTGAGTTTTACGCAATAAATGACATTATTGAGCTCAATTATCCATATAAAATTGCAATTTAGTTATTGCTCAATTAATACGAAATTGTTATAAATATTGAGTAAAATTAAAATGCGACCCTGTCACAAGTGTGTTTATTGAGCATAACACAGCTTACTAAACAGGGTTTTGACATTTGGCAACTGAAATTACAACAAAACAAATGCCCATCAATTAGGTCGTTGCAAAAGCCAGATGTTTATTCCTTAAAGATGTCAAAACTTGTTTACATTTTGCTTATACATGTACATTTTTGTTTACGTTGAATGTTGTATGTAGTAGTAATATAAATTGAGTTAGCTAAATCGTGTATATGTGAACAGAAAGATAATTATGTCAATAAACCGAATATTGACTCAATAAAAAAGGTATATCTGAACACGGTATAACCGACATTGAACCTCAATTATGTCTCAGATTCACAGAAAATATTGACCATCAGATAGAGGTATGCCACCAAAGCCGTGGCGAGCATTTTATTTTGTTTTACACATACTGAAAACTTTTTGTTTTATTTACAATTACCAATGTGCATTTTGGTTAGACCACCCTTTATTATGGTATAAAACAACAATACTTCAACCAATCTTTAATGGTTTTCAGTAATAAATTACCTTTATAATAAAATTGCCTAACTTAAGGAGCTTTTATGAATTTCATAACAAAGATTGTTTATATTTACAACAAATATAAATGCCTTAAAGTAGGCTCTTAATTACATTATTACTTAATTTCAACATAAATTTAGCAGACCATAAAATATATCAAAAATTAATGGGGAAAATATTCAGCCTTATTACGGTTGTCGTAAGCATTTCTCTTTTTTTTTGTAGTAATTTATAGAGTACAGCTTTTGTGTTATCTTGTGGCAATTTCTTTTCTGAAAAATGTGTTGCATTAATGTTATATGTTCAGGGCTGCCAGATCTGACGATTTATCGTTATTTTGATGATTTTTTCTTCTGAAATTAGCAAAGTGCCGATTTGCTGATTTTTTCTAAAAAGTGACGATTTTTTTCAGTCTTCAAAGTCTGAATAACATATTGAATTTTCTAACAATTTCGATTTTTAATCTTGGAATGTTTTACAGACCGCGTAAGGCGGAACGTTTTCTTTCGCTTAGCTTTAACGCATATATGCCATACCAAAGCAAGAGCGTCAACGTTGTGTCACGAACAGAAGTGATAGCATTCTTGTTTAAAAACCCACAAATTATAAATAAAAATAGAGGTACAAACGTTAGTTTTATCAAAATATAGCTAAATTGCCATTATTAATTAACAATATCGGCGAACTTCACTACTAAAGGAGATGTCAAAATCGGTTTTTCCAATTGCAAAGCATTCAGGCCACTGTTTTCAAAAACTAGAAAATGCGTGCTGTTTTTGTTTAGGTACAGCTGAAATATGCAAGTCTTACGAAATCTTTGATTATTTTCAGAGTACAAAAACAACAATGTTACACTTTGTTTATCTTTCGTCAAACCATCATCGAATGAGCCTTTTACGGCTCTCTGTATAAATCATATATTTAACAATTATACGGCAAGCATTTCACGAGTTGTAAGAGAATAGCTACATGAGTCTCATAAGATTTTTGACATGAAAGTCTCGTTAGGTTATCTTTACCCATGTCTTTAACGATTCCCACAACGATTGAAGAATTGTCTTTCGCTGTGCTATGGAAGAATCTCACTGGTGTTACAGTTTTGTCTGTGTGACGAATCTTTTACAATTAAAAAAATGCGGTCATCGACGATCAAAGACACTCTTCATGAGACTTCCAGTAGCTCTTACACGATTGAAAATGCTAGCTGGGTATAAAGTAATTATGTTTTTGTTTGAATGTTTTTTTTATAAAAATCTTACAAAAATTGTTTAAGAAAAAAACAAAATTTTAAGTTTTCCGATTTTTTTGATGATTTTTCGAAACGATAAAGACGATTTTTTTTCAGGAAACTGACGATTTTCTCACAAATTTATCTGGCAGTCCTGTATGTTCTACATTTTTGTGTTCGTTTGAACAAAAAATACAACTACGGGAAAAATTTGCAAGTTCTTTTGTGAATATGTTGATGAAAAATATGCAGAACATGTTGCATATTTAACCCTTACTTTTACTTAAACTTTGTTCAATTGAAGTTGCACAACATGTAACACTTCGAGTGATTATAAGTTACATTAGAAAGTGTACATGTACATATATGTTTACTTTTACATATTTTTCTCAGAAAAGAAATCGCTTTTAATCTATAACAAGACCGACACAATTTCTCCAGTTTCATAAAAAACGGCACAAAAATATACAATACTTCGGTATCTTTCCTTTAGAAAGACCAAATAAATATGTCAAAATTTGACTTGTGTCCTTCATGATTTTAGGGTTAAGGTTTTCGAATTTTAGTAAAACCTTCAGTGTATATTTAAAATTTTATGGACATTAATATTTTAAATAAGTGTTACTAAAGAAATTATAACAGTAAGAAAAGTGGGATCATTAGCCAAAATATGCCCTAAAAGGAGTTTTACCCGAAAATCGTAAAAATTAAATTGCAGGCACGGAAAAACTATTAGAGGTTAGTTAGTTAGTTAGTTAACTTTATTGAGACTTCATTTTTTCATAATACAAGGTTTGAGAACATAAGATTTTTGGATAACTTAAAACTATAGAGTATTATTTTAATTACAATTGTATATATTTGAGTATATGCGACTTGCTTATCGACATTAAATAGAAGTAATCAAATTACAAAATTGATTACAAAATATTTAAATACAAACAGTGCTTGCTCCCGGCTCTTACTTTTGGACGTAGAGTTTTATCTACTGTTAATATACTTAAATCTAAACCTTACAACTATAACTTAAACTAGAAATAAAAAAGAAAACAAAAATCATAAAAAAAATTAGCCCCTGTGAATGCCGGGAGTAGTACGTGAATAAAAGTTTGGACCAGGAAAACTACTAATTTGTTCCTGTAAAATCCCAATTATTGAAAGATAATTGGTGTTTGACCAATTAATTCCTTGTTCAGTTGATTAAATGTCCCGAATTACACTGCCCTCAAAGTATGAGAGCCTCTGTACAAAATGTTTCATTAAATTTAAAGCGTAAAAAGAAATTGGAGTAATGTTGGCATTTTCGTAAACAAATTTATTTGAAAATCTTTTATTTATCGACTTGTAATTTTTTTCTATGCATTTTCTTAAAATATGCCTTTCAAAAACTTCCATTTTCCTCATTGCTGTTTTTGAGATACTAAACCATATTGGAAAAGCATAGAGAATTATTGATCTTATACTTACTTTGTACAAAAGTAGTTTCGTCTGTATTGGTAAAAACTTACTATTAAAAAGCCTTGCAAATGCCCCTTTCACACGATTAGCCTTGGATAAATTGTAAGAAACGTGATTATTAAATTTTAAAAGCTTATTAATGTTGACTCCAAGGTATTTTATGCTGTCCTTAAATTTAATTTCAGTACCATTTAGAAATAGCTTTAAATTTTTGCTCTCCGGAACAACAGTGAATTTACACTTTCCGGAAGCATTTCGTAAACAAATTGCATTACTCTTTGAAGCGTTAATTTTTATTCCCCAATGAGAATAAAATTCATCGACATGTTTAAGGTGCGATGAAACATTTTGGAGCGCAACCAGCGGAGACTCGTCGTGAGCATAAAGAAGCGAATCGTCGGCATAAAGTATAGCCCTAGAGTTATTATATTCATGAGGAAAATCATTAATAAAAATATTATACAAATGGGGTGCCAATACAGAGCCCTGTGGAACACCGCAAGAGACCTCACCCTGTGATGAACACTTATTATCAATTTGCACGCAAAATCTCCTGTCATCGAAAAAGCTTCGAAAGAGTTTAATTATTGAAGACTCAAAGCCAATGTTTATCATTTTGTATAAAATGCCGTCATGATAAGCCTTATCAAAAGCTTTTTCGATGTCAAGAGAGACTGCAATAGTACATTGGCCCTTTCTTAAATTCTGGACTACATCGTTATGAAATTTCAAAAGCGCATGAACGGTGGAACTACCCTTCTTAAACCCAAATTGATTCTGAGGAATGTATGCATTATCCAAACTTAAATCCATTTTTTCTCTTATAATTCTCTCAAATAACTTCCCCAGATTCGAGAGTAGCGAAATTGGTCTAAAATTGTTTATGTCAGAATTACCTTTCTCTTTCGGGATTGGTATAATCTTCGCAACCTTCCAATCACGTGGGAAATAGCAATTATTCAAACAATTGTTGAATAATATTGTCAAATATTCAAAAGCCTTAATAGGAAATTTTCTAATCAAGAAGTTTGATATATTGTCCAATCCACAAGACTTTTTGTTATTTATTAATTTCGAGGTGTTTAAAAGGGTATCGATGCTAATTAATTTGGAGTCGTTTCCGTTATTCAATGATGTCGTTTCATCACTAAATGGAATACAATCTGGAGCATTAAAAATTGTATAATTTATTGTATCATTCATATCTAAAATATCTCTATTTGGTGGCGAAGCTCGATAAACAGTTGTAAAATGATTCTTAAAAACATTTAATTTATTGCCTAACTGATCAATTTTTACACCATTCTCAGAAACCTCCTTTATTAAGGGACGACTCTTATTTCCAATAATTTTAAAAATATGTTTATAAGCCCACGGACCGGGTTTAATTTCCCTTAGTTTAGAATTAAATAAATTCGCCTGTTCTAATTCAATCTGCTCCTTTATTAAAATTTTTATTAAATCAATTTGCTTAGAAATAAGCAAATACTCAGTATGATTTCTGTTTAAAGTTCTAGTAAATATTCTCTTCAAATCCCTTTGCCAATTGTATTTTATTCTAAGTAACTTTCTTACCTTCTCCGTTACAACATATTTCTGATTTTTACTTTCAATTTTTTTGGTATGCACTTGTGCAACAAAATTAATAGACGTACTAAACTCCTCTATAAAATAATCTATCTCATTATTAGATAAGTTTCTATTTTTCGGTGGAAAGTGGTTCAGCAAAGCATTACCTATATCCATTTTAAACGAATTCCAATTTGTGTCTTTATAAGAAACAAAATGGTCAGGAGTTTTGAAAATAAAATTAAAATTCAACAAAGTTATACAAAGACTTAATGGTAGATGATCCGAGAAAGTGGGAAGAGTACATGTTTTAAAGTTTTGATGCAAATTATCCACGATGTCATTGCTTACAATAAAATGATCCAAATGAGATGAACCACCAGGGTAAGTGGGATACGAATCACAAATTCTTGTAACAGAAATAGATTCGTTCTGAAGCCAAGTTGAAAGCACTTCTCCATTAAAATTATTGATAGCATCACCCCAAGAAATGTGCTTAGCATTTAGATCACCACCTAATATAAAACCATCGTAACGGTTTGATAAGTTCAAAATAGAGGAAAGGCCACCAGCGATATTTTGACGATTAGAGTTACAATTGAAATAAACGGATCCGCAAAGAATTTTCCTTAAACTGCCATTGATCAACACACTAATTTCTACGAATAAATTCGGAAACGAAAGATTAGGAACATGTGCCCTGGAGAAAGAAATTGCTTTCCTAATACATATTCCAACACCTAATTCACTATCATCCTTTAAAAAAATATATTTATCAAAATTTACATTTGACCCCGCAGTCAAATGTGTTTCCTGTAAAAAAGCTATCTCAACATTAAATTGATCCAGTAACCTATTCAGTTCAATTCTCCTACCAATATGGACAAGAGAACCAACATTAAATGTCATTAAATTTAAAGAATTACGGACCATAGACATTTTGAATATCTTTAATTAAATTCAAGCATTCTTTCTTGGCCTGATCTCTAGTCATTGTTTTGTAGTTTACCATAAAATTTTTAATTTTATCCTCTAAACTTAGAGGATCCGGAGCACATAAAGCCTTGGCAAGCTTCATAAATTCCTGTACTAAAGCAGGCTTTTCCACCCTAGTCTGAGTTGGAACGTCATTTAAAACATTAAATAAACTAGCATACGGCTTGTTCTCAACAATAGCACTAGATGGATTTATTGCTCTAGCAACATTATCTGATGCAGACAGTTTTCTAATTTTGGTTTCCCTATAAGATTTTTTCCTAAATGACACATAGTTTCTATACACAGGACAACCCCTGTAATTTGAAGTATGTCCACTTTGATCACAATTGACACAAAATGGCAAAACATTATCTTCTTGGATAAAAGAACACTCGCCTGGTGCATGCTTCTCACTGCACTTAACACAAGAAAATGGGCGACTACAATTTCTCGAATAATGACCCCACTTTTGACACCTCCAACACTGTGGGACTTTAGTATTAGCCTTTGGCCGCTCCCATGAAACAACTTGATTCAGAATATACTTTAAGCCGATTAACTCGCTTGCCTTACGATTAGGTTTAAGGAATACTAAAAACAAACCTGTTTCAATACCCTGTTTCCTAGAATACTCAGTAGAAAATTTAGAAACTGATTCAACAGTATCTGGGACAATTCTATCTATTTCAGACTTAATATCATTGACATCAGATTTGTAATACAGACCTCTACAAACTACTTTCTGTCGCTTATACTCCGTAGGAGTGTATGTGTAAGAAGATATCTCTCTTTCCTTTAGCAGCTGCATCATTTCCGAATGTGCAGAAGAATCTTTCAAAAACAATTTACTTCTATATTTAGACTGGTTTTTAATTTTAAATTCAACATTTTTGGAATTAAGTTGGTCAATTAAGGATTTTACATTTACATTTTCCAAAAATATTGGAGGACAATAAGAATTACTGGTCTTTACAGATGTTTGGGAGTTATTTTGTTTTGAATTTGTGTTATCAATTGGCTCTTCAGCCTCTAAAACTAAATCTCCTAAAAGTGAAAATTTATTCGTGCGGTTTACATTATTTACTACTAACTTATCTAACTTATTTAAATTACATTTTGACAAATCAATTTTTACGTCACCTTGGTATGTTCTTTTTTTGTTCTTGACCATTTTGAAATCATCGTCCATTGAAGAAATTGAACAGCCTTCATGAACCATAAAGTCTTCAGTTTCTTTTTCATCTTGCAAATCAGGAATTTGTATATTTTCCAAAATTCTAATAGTGTTATTTCCCATTAACACTTGCGAATCCTCCTTTGATTGAATTGATGTTGATGGCTGTGCCATCTGATGGCTGTGCCATCACTGCATCAAGCAATTGCTTCCCTAGCTGGGAATTTTTACTAACATCTATTGCGTTTAAACCATCATTTGCTGTATTACAAACTTGTGCCCTTGCTTGGGAGCCAGAAAGATTTTTATTTATTATCAAAGTTTCCTTCTTTTGTTTAGAAACAGCTCCCTTAGAAATATTAGGAGGACGCCCTCCAGACTGGGAAAGTAATGGATCACGTTCCATTACGATTTCCTTAAAATTCAATTAATTCTTGCAAATATTTGTATTCACACAAATTTTTTTTTATTTGAAAAAAAAAAATTTTATATTTTAATTTCAAAAGATTTTGTTATTCGTGCTTAATTCCCAGTTTTTATTATTGATAAAAACACTTGAAATTTATTGTTGATGGGATAAGCTATTCCTATGCGCATTTCACTGGTTGCTTAGGCCAGCTCATCAGGAAACTTCATCCATAACGTTTTAGAAAAACTAAAGATATTAAACCAAATAAAACTGTTAAGCGTATAAGACTTATAGCAACAGTTCTACTTGTAATAATATCAAAGCTTAAACAAAACACATCAACAATAAACAGTGGGTTTATCTCATCTTACATTCCCCACTACAATTAGTTGAAATTCTCTCAACATTAATTGTAGTTGTAAGTAGGTTAAGAAAAACAAAATAAAAACAACAACAACAACTTTACAAAAGATGTTGACAATTAAGTGTTTTTTTAGGCCCTGCACTGCCTGTTTATTATCAAAAAGTAATTTCAATTTTTGGGAATACAAAATTTTAATTTCAAAAGATTTTGTTATTCGTGCTTAATTCCCAGTTTTTATTATTGATAAAAACACTTGAAATTTATTGTTGATGGGATAAGCTATTCCTATGCGCATTTCACTGGTTGCTTAGGCCAGATCATCAGGAAACTTCATCCATAACGTTTTAGAAAAACTAAAGATATTAAACCACATAAAACTGTTAAGCGTATAAGACTTATAGCAACAGTTCTACTTGTAATAATATCAAAGCTTATACGCTTAACAGTTTTATTTGGTTTAATATCTTTAGTTTTTCTAAAACGTTATGGATGAAGTTTCCTGATGATCTGGCCTAAGCAACCAGTGAAATGCGCATAGGAATAGCTTATCCCATTAACAATAAATTTCAAGTGTTTTTATCAATAATAAAAACTGGGAATTAAGCACGAATAACAAAATCTTTTGAAATTAAAATTTTGTATTCCCAAAAATTGAAATTACTTTTTGATAATAAACAGGCAGTGCACGGCCTAAAAAAACACTTAATTGTCAACATCTTTTGTAAAGTTGTTGTTGTTGTTTTTATTTTGTTTTTCTTAACCTACTTACAACTACAATTAATGTTGAGAGAATTTCAACTAATTGTAGTGGGGAATGTAAGATGAGATAAACCCACTGTTTATTGTTGATGTGTTTTGTTTAAGCTTTGATATTATTACAAGTAGAACTGTTGCTATAAGTCTTATACGCTTAACAGTTTTATTTGGTTTAATATCTTTAGTTTTTCTAAAACGTTATGGATGAAGTTTCCTGATGATCTGGCCTAAGCAACCAGTGAAATGCGCATAGGAATAGCTTATCCCATCAACAATAAATTTCAAGTGTTTTTATCAATAATAAAAACTGGGAATTAAGCACGAATAACAAAATCTTTTGAAATTAAAATTTTGTATTCCCAAAAATTGAAATTACTTTTTGATAATTTTATATTTTTTAAATATTTTTTTTTAGTTTGACAGAAAATTCAAATTTATTTTTTTTTAATATTTTATAGAGCTTTCTAAAAAAACGTCTTCTTCGTTTCACAGTTGACAAGAAACCCCCAACTATTAGAGGTATTGACATAACTTCTTAATATTTTTATTTCCTATTTTATCATTAATAAATCCCAATGCAATGTTAAAAATCAAAAAGTGGAAGAAAAAGCAATTTTTTCATTTTGACTGTAGTTTTTTAAACCCTGCCCTATTCAGAAAAGAAGCTTATATGGGGGCTATGTGAAATTATTGACCGACAGTACCAATAAGAACCTATGTTCCAAATTTCATCAAATTATCTCTTAAACTACGACCTGTACTTTGCGTACAAAGTTTACATGAATTGCCAGCCATCAAGCCAGTGGGACGAACAGCGGACAATTCGGCGCAGAAAGCGATTCTGAGACGATCGGTATACTTAAAAGTGGGTCTAGGACCAATATTTTAAGGTGTTACAAACATCAGCACAAATGCATAATACCCTCTTCACTATTGTGGTAGGGATTTTTTGCGTAATCTGTGGGGTTATTAGCAAAAACCTACCTTAGTCCAGTCCTTTTATGCGGTTGCAAAATTTTCGCCAATTGTAATAGTGCCGACCTCAAAAAGCTTAATGTTGCCTGCAATAATATTGCAAATATACGCTTAAGGACGCCATGAACACATATCATGGTTCTCATACCAGATATATGGGATGAGTTTGGAAAATCTTCTTAAATTTAAGTGCCTTATACTGCTACAGTTTATTCTGCCTCGTGCAAAAGTGCGAATATAGACAGCCACTACCTGGTAATAGTATAGAGGCAATAAGACTAAAAAAGCAGACCCGTGCAAACATGATAAATCATAATATAGATGATAATAGAAGCCGAACAAATGCTAACAAAATCTGCAGGAAAAAAAGAAAGACGAACTCAAAGCAAGAATAGAGAATATTAACAATGATTTCTTCAATCATAACAGCAGATAATTCTATACAAAGTTACAACTAGCGTTGCCGTTTTGATTACTTTTAACCAAAATTGGTTACTTTTTTCCAATGTGTACTTTTGTCCTTTTTTCCCTTTTTGGTTATTTTTTTTCAACACAAAAATAACCAATTTTTTGTTTTGAAACAAGAATTACCCGCTCCCCTTTTTTGACTCTAAAAAATTGTGTGTGGTATTTCTCTAATTGAAGCACTTTTCTAGATAAACGATAAGGTCAAAGGCTCTTCCGATCCCATCGCGCAGATAAACTTACACCACTGTGAAGGGGCCTCAACCGAATTAGCAACCACCTCGTTGATAAAAACGTGGACGTGGCATTAATCCAAGAGCCCTGGATTAACAAAAACCGGGTAGTTGGATTAAAGGTCACGGGGTATACTTTGTTCGTACCCCACACGGATGAGAAGGTACGAACTTGATATTGGCGAGAATTGAGCATAAATTTATGATTTCTCCATCTTACAGTAATGGAGACCTCACGGTTGTGGCAGGAGAAGCCAGGGACAGAAGGGTATTGGCACTAGCATCGGTATTCTTACCATACGAGGCTACCGATCCACCTGGTGAAAGAGTGCGGGAGTTGGTGGAGCACTCAGGCAGAAGCGGCTCGAGGCTGGTACTAGGTTGTGACGCCAATGACAATTGCAAACAATCATTTTATCTGTAACAGGGGGAATACGCCAACGTTCAGAACTAGGGATAGAGAGGCAGTGATAGATATTACATTGACGAACTGTAGGGAATTAGTAGATGATTGGAAGGTGGCTTTGGATTTTTCCTTCTCTGACCATAGTCGCCTGTCCTTTTATCTATTGTTTGAGAGGTTGAAAAGGTGTCCGTATAGAAATCCGAGAAGGACGGATTGGGATTCTTTTTCGGGATTGGTACAAAGTAACCTAAGAGTTACAAGGGACTGGGAGTAGACTTCGACCGGTGTGGAGCAACTGGTAAGCACCTTCATAGAGGTACCGACCAGTATGTATGAGCGATCCTGTCCGCTGAACTTTCCGGGCAGGCGCACACAGGCAAGATGGTGGACAGACGAGTTGAGGACTCAAAGGTCCACTGTCAGAAGATTGTTCAATAGAGCGAAGTATACGCGTGGGGAAGAGGATTGGAGTAACTTTAGATTAAGTAACAGGAGGTATAAGGGAGATATTAGAAGGGACCGGACAACTCATGGACGGAATCTGCCTCTGAATCTCTCTGTCTGCTTATGGAGACTCACTTTCCGGGGTGTTTGGATCCTGAGTCGGGGGAACAGGTTGTATGTGGTGACACCTTCTCTGGGTCGGGCTCAGGTAGTGAGGAAGGGGATACGGTAGGGGATATGATCACCCTGGATAAGCTAACATGGGCGGTTCATACCTTTGGGTCTTACAAATCGGCGGGACCAGATGGTATCTTTCCGGCGATGCTATAGAATATTGGGAAATCAGCACTCCTGTTGTTGGTGGAACTGTTTAGGCGGGTAAAACCGGTCACTCAAAGCCCAAAGATTTTAGACCAATCAGCTTATCGTCTTTTCTTTTGAAGACGTTGGAAAGACTGATTGATCTACATCTGAGGACGAAGATTGACGCCGGCATCGTCAGCGGCGCTTAACAGGCCTATCTTAAGGATAGATCTGTTGAGTGTGCGCTACATGATGTGATTGGTTATGTGAAGCGTGGATTACGAAACAAGGAATCCACCTTGGCGGAATTCCTAGACATAGAGGGCGGCTTTAACAATTTTTGGTCTTGGTCGAAAGGATAACGAGAATGCTTAGCAGCAAATTTATTCACTCGGACTGGGGAAACGAACGTTTAAGGAAATCGGTGACTAGGGGGACCCCACAGGGGGAGTTCTCTCTCCCTTATTATGGCCGTCAATGTCGTTCTAAGACTTTTTGTCAGAATGGGTCAGAAACTGGATGAGTAGGATTTATCTCAGGTTTGGTCCGAAACTTTCTTTCCTGTCTATCTTTCACACCAGCCTTTCTACCTACCTACCTACTCCAAAGGGCAAAAAGCATTTTCATAAATATAAAAGATCTACCGCATAATTTACTTAAATTAGACTTAAAAAGTTGTACTTACAAGAGCTCTTTATATAAAAAGGTCAAAAGCTCTAGCTCATAAAGTTTTTGACGAAAATAAGTGTTAACTTTATAGGAGGTACACGTCCACTAAAAATTTAAAAAAAATTATACAGCCTTTTGTTCTTTCCAGACCATCGGTAATATACTGTTAACATTTATAAAAGTCGGCCCATCGGTACAAACAAACACAATTCCTTCTTTAGTCATATTTTTCAACTGAAGTGCGAATAAAATAATATGGACATCTGATACAAAATTATTTTGGCTACTTTTTTTCGCTTTTGGTTACTTTATTTTTACATTTTGGTTACAATTTATTTTTTTGGTTGTGGCAACGCTGGTTACGACAGCAAACGAAAAGTTTTCAGCCCGGAGTCAATGCCTGTAAAGACAAAAGCGGTGCGAGGAGAAAGAAACTATGGAACAATGAAAGGAATATTTTAGCGAACTATTTAACAAGTGTTCGGACGACACAAATATACGGGCCATAAAAGACGATAATAAAGAAAACATACCACCGCCAAACCGAAATGATATTGTAAAAACGATTAATAAAATGAAAAACCACAAGGCGTCTGGGGAAGATGGAATTACGGCTGAACTCCTAAAGTCAGTGGATGACGATGGTATCGATGCCCTACACAAACTAATATGCAACATCTGGCATCAGGAACAAATCCCGACATCGTGTTGCTTCGGCCTTATCGGACAACTATAGAGGAATAACTCTTTTAGACGTCTGTTACAAAATATTTGCGAATATCCTTTCCGAACGAATAGTTGAAGCTTCAGCCAACATTCTAGGAGAATATCAGGGAGGATTCAAACCAGGCAGATCCACAGTGGATCATCTGTGTCTCTTAAAACAGAACCGCAAAAAATGCGATGAATGTGGTATCAACATGCATTTACTTTTAATAGACTTCAGGCATTTGACTCTATAGATAGAAACATAATAACCCAAGCTTTGTTCGACTTAGGAATACCCTAAAAACTCACAAGACTTACCTGCGCAACTTTCAACACAACTTTCAACACAACTACATACTAAGTTTGTAATCCTACAGAAAGCCACTAATTTGTATTGTGGTTATATGAAGATATTGAGTTGTTGCAATCGAAACACGTAAACGTAACTTGTCCGTAAAAACCTGGGTTCGGCTCCCAGCTCAGTCAAGAAGGAAAAAAATTTATCAATAAATTTTAATTGATTTAATGTTGTAAAATTCCTTTCTTCATAAAAATAATTTAATAAAAATTAAATTTGATTAACATTTTTTATTTTTCGAATTTATTCTATGAGTTACATTTCAGTTATGTATTTTTATAAAGCTTTTTTGTAATAGTTCTATTCCTTAAATTTTTAGGAGATAATTCCCAGTTTCTACTTGTTAAATTTGATTAACTTTAGCCTAATTAAAAATATCAAAATTTGGATTTAAAACCATGAACAGTTCAGCATAATAGCCACAATACTTATAACTGTTTATATGGCATATTTATAAAAAGTTGCTTGCTTATTAATTTTTTAATTACTTTTTTTGAATTGTGCACTGTTTTAAACACTTTAAAACACTTAACTCTTCGAACAAAAACACAAAGACTGAAAACTTTAACTAATAATACAAAATTTAGGCACGCGTCAACTAACGAGACATCATTCTAAAAAACACTTACAAAACTATAGCGAGAATAAGTCATTTGCAATCATATTTGTAGTCATATTACAGGAAATCTCTTAAGATAAGCTTATTCTACAACTCATTTACATTTTGGTCTGTTTGGACCTGGTAAATTTCAAAGAGAAAATATTTTTTTGATAAAACATATTTTAATTTTTTGTCATTGTTTACATTGTTTGCTGTAAATGCCCATATGAACCCTTTGAGATGTTTCCAACAATTTGAGATGGTTACAACAATAGAAAATTTATATCTTTTTTCAGTTAATAGTTTTGTTAATTTCCTTTTGGACCATTTTTTTCTTTATGTTTCACTTGTTATTTATGCTTTCAGTCATTCCTTTCAAACTTATCTTGTCCATCAAATTGCAATGCTTGTCATTTACACCATTTTAAATTTCGAATATTTCAACTTTTTTCTGTTTTTAGGGAAAATTTGTTTATTAATGCGTTTTGTATGAAAAGTATGATGAGGGCACAACAAACCAAAAATGTGTCATACATATAAGTACATATATTTTTGATATTCACACAAACGAACTGAAATGGGGAATGTATTGGTTTAAATGCCTTTGACCAAGTTGTTGTCATGTCATTGTAAAATTTTAAAAGTTGTTTGTTTTGGTGGTTGCATTCAAATGCCTGTGCACGTTTCGGAATATGCTCAAACATAAATGTGTTGTTTTAAAGATGTTACTGAGTTATTTCCGTATGAATAAATAACTCTTAAAATCAATTTTAATAAAAAGACAATCATTTTTATACCCTTCACCACAGGTGGTGAATAGGGTATATATAAGTTTATCATTCCGTTTGTAATTTCTATAATATTGATGTTAGACCCTATATAGTATATATATTCTGGGCCCTTATGAGGAGCGAAGTTAATTTAACGATGTCCGTCTGTCCGTTGAAATGGATTTTCCGAAGACTTCATATATGATGGGTGCCAGGTTATTATACATTTATGTCACATATGGTCCGGAATTGTTTGCTATTGAAATTTAGCAAGATCGGTCCACAAATGGCTGAGATATGAGTAAAAAACCACGACTGCCTCAAATTTTTTTCCTTTAAAGGTCCAATTAGACGTGACATTACGATACCAACACTGTATTACCAAAACGACATAAACATACCATACAAACCAATTCAATTTTGGTTTCTACGGTCATACAGTGGCTATGGTAATACAGTGTTGGTAATGTGGTTTTTTGTTGTTTTTTTTATACCCCTCACTGCAAGTGGTGGATTTTATTTGTAATGTGTTTAATTTTACACATACACATTAATGTATGTACATGATATGCCGCTCAAATAAAGAAACAAACTCGTAGACTCAATATATTTTAATTTAACGCTTCTTCAGTAAAAGCATTCGTAGCCGAGTTGTTAAGTTCTCTCCTGAGACTGATGTTATTGCCAGTTCGAATCCCAAGAATAATTTTTTTTCATTTTTTTTATTTATTTATTTAACTATGTTCTTAAAATCGATTTTAAGATTTTAGAACGAATTTCAAACATCAACTTTAGCAAAAGAGGAAACGGGATTAGATACATATATAAATTTGTTGTATTTCTTATATTCTTCGGCATGGCGAAATAAAAAGTTGGCGTGGCTCAATTAATATTTATTTATACTAATCTAAAGAACGTTATTTATGTATATAACTTTTTGTTCTTATCTCATCATGGTGAAGGGTATATAAGATTCGCCATAGCCGAATATAGCCCTCTTACTTGTTTTTATCTAAGAATAAAATTGGATGTTTAATTTTTTTTAATATTCTTGGAAAAATTTCGAACTAAAATATCTACAATCAGCAAATTTTTACAAAAATTCAACATATAAAAAATATTTAAAAAATACTTGAGGATTTTAAAGTGAAGGCACTTTTATTACATACTTTACGACTGCTGTTGTTGTTAATTTCTTGAAGCATACTTTAAGCCTGTAAATATTTGTGAATTCTTAGGTTTATTTTAAGTATTTATTACAAAAATAAATATTTGCTTAGCACACAAAATATCTTTTAAAGCCTGCCTAAAGTAATTGTCTTTTTTCATCTACATGCCTTAAATTTGTCTTTAAATTGTTTTCGTTATTTATAAAACATATTTATTGGAATATTTTCATCCTTTTCTTTTTGTATTTGCACAATAATATTCCCTGCTTAAGATTGAATTTAAAGCCTTTTACTTCACATATGTTTGATAATTCTTTGTTTAGCTTAGATACTAGCAGTTGTATTTGTAGCCTTTTTTGGAATTTGAAAAGAAAAATTCGCAAACGAAAAGGATTTTGCCTGATAAAGTATTCTCAATGGGGTATTTATCAAGATTTAACAAAAAAAAAAAAAAAAAAAAAATGTTAACATATTCCACTCTATATTTAGAATATTTCCATGACAGTATTTTACTAAAAATGACAAAATTCGAATTAAAAAAACGATTTAATTTAAAACAAAATTTCATATAAAATCAAATTGATAAAATCTTATAAGTCAGCTTAATTTGATTAACACCTCTGCTTACTTTCAAATATTTTGGGTGCGTTCGTAAATGCATCACTGCGCTGCATCAGTGATTTCAAATGGTTATATATTTATCAGTGAAGTCAATGTGGACCAAAAAATTGTGAAATACTCCACAAAAATAATAGTCACACAATAAAAAAAATTATAATTATTCTTTTAACGCCATTAAAAAAAGTTTGCTTTTCTGATGCAGCGCAGTGATGCATTTACGAACGTACCCTTTGTTTTTGTATAATTTAATAATGCGTCATTCACAACGAGTTTCTTGAACACATGGCTTGTGTTTTTAATAACTTTTTTGGAATTTTTGAGGACAAAAATCTTTCATTTGTTTTACTTACGGCCAATTTCACCAAGTTCAGTTAAAACTAAATATTACTTTAACTTTCGGTTAACAATATGTTTTTGACAGTTATAACTGATAATTAATTACAGTGTTCGAAAATAAATAGAACATTGTTTAGCGTTCGGCTCACACACCCAAAAACGGTATCTATTTTTTAGTGATTGTGTAGACGAGCACAATTCTTAATACCGTTCGTAACTATTTTCAAGAAATAGCCGAACATTATATGTTTTTTAACGAAGAACAGAACAATTGTAGTGACTGTAGACAAACATTATATTTTAATGTTCTATAATGTTTCCAAATCTACCGAACCGAATTTTAAAGAGTGCCATTTTGTGTTTATCTTCGTACACTGAAAATGTATAACTGAACTTGGTGAAATTGGCCCTGTTAGTGATTGAAGAAAACAGGGAAAAAATAAATTTTTTTTTTTTTGCTTTGAAATTTTAACACGGAAAACAAGGAACACCCAGGTCCTGGTCAGTCAAGAAATGTTAAGATTATAAATTGGAGGCATTGCTTACAGCCTGTCCCATGGTGTCGACACTTATTATCGTCCTCTTAAGCGGCACACTAAAGCGGCCCATACACTTGCAATAATATTGTATATGATATTCGCCATATTATTTCCATTTTGTCCTATATTATGCAATAAGCCGCACAATGGTTTTATTCATTCAATAAAAAGGTGAACATAACCTATAGGAATAACATAAACCACATTGTAAAATGTTGCCAACACATTTCACTTCTTTTAGTTGTGCAATAAAAATCAAAAGTCTTCTGATTGTTGCCAATATATTGTGCCACCTGCGAATATCAAATACACATTAGTGATATAATTGTAAAATACGTTAAATTAGACAAGTTTATTGCAAGTGTATGAGCCGCTTAACGATCAATTTGTTTACCGTTTCTAACGTAATCCACTTATTTTTTGTTTAACGACTGTATTGCCAAATCAACAATTCCACAAATAAAAATCAAGCAAAACACATAAAATAAGTCATGGCGAATTCACTAGAAGTTGGGGTCCAGTCAACACATAGTCTTTCTTCCGTGGTCGAGTTGTCAAAGTTTGTATACAAACTTGTTTTTTATGTAAACCAACCTTTTTTATTAGCAATATTTTTGACAATACGACCACAGAAGCAGTGTTGTTGTAGAGTTAAACTCACCTCCCAGTGAATTCGCCTTGAATTAAGCCATCAATATACAACTCTGTGCTACAAACCAAGGCGTATTTACTTCAGGTGGTGTCGAAAAGACAGCCGGTTATTTTTTTTGGTCATGCCATTTATGTCAAAAGTTTTGTTTACATGTGCTTTTTAAAATTGTGTTTTTAAATAAACATTTTGTTTAACAACTTATTAATGAAAAAATTAAACAATAAAGAGATGATTAAAGAAACTATAGATAAAAATTAAATACAAATCGTTTTTACATCACAAAAAATAATTTTTACCGTCATCACTATATCTTAATGGTATTTTTATGTTTATGTTCAGTTTTAATATTAAAATGCATAAACTGGACGCAGAAAAAAACGGTTTAGATTATTTTTAATAAAAGATCCAATTCAACCGAATTTGCAATTTAATGCTCACAAAATTCTCACAAGTTTATGTTATAAAAACTGTGTTTTTCTTAATATAAAAAAAATTTAATTTTTTTTTATATTTTTTCTCAAATATTTTTATTAATTTTTAGTCTAGTGATGCCACGTAAATTTTTTCTTCAATCCCAAATTTAAAATAAAAATTTCTTATAATATCCCCTTCAAAAATAAAAAGCACACAAATACATTATTTTTAAGAAACTATTTAGTTTTAAAGTAACATATTAGTGGGCAAGGTATATTTACACAAGGTAAACTCTTTGGCCCATATGTTTGTCAGCTGTTTACCCCTAGTTGGAACCCAAACGTCAAATTTCGTGTATATGAGCCAAAATTTGTACATGTGTGTATTAAATTGTTTTTGTTTTATATGAAGACAATTTTGACAACTCGGTTCCTTTTATAGAGCAGTATGTCTACACTCCCAAATGAGTCTACCTTGTGTAAATATACCTTGTTAGTGGGGATTAATAATTATCTTATAAATTTGCCATTTAAATTTATATATGTAAGTAGGTATAGGTAAGTAAACTAAAACAATAATGTCATTTTACCAATTTTACAACTTGGTAATTATCAAATGTACCAAAATGTATGTTTTTAAGGGAGAGGGAAAGTTGATCATTCAGTTAATCTTAAATATTATTAATACATTTTTAGTTTCTTGTATGACTACTGGTTAATATTTAAAACTTAAAGCATCATGTACATATAAGCAAACATTCTTCTAGCATTAATGGAGTACCAGCCTGAAAATTCCCGTTTAACCATTCAATATCGTTTACGAACATTTTAAGTTTTGACATTTCAAATACGGAGAATTAGGGTTATAATAACGACCCCACAAATACATCCATTGAATGCGTTAAATATCCATTGGCTAAGCCATTATATTGGTGGACATACGTTTGAAAGTATTTTTACTTATTAGAGTATTAACAGGTCAACCTAAACAAAAGGAGAAAATGTTTTTTATATAAGAAAAATTCTGCTGCTGACACATTTTAAATAAAAAACTATATTGCGTTTAGTAAATCCGATTTTTCAGCCGTCCGAAATTGAATTTGCTCTATAATTTGTTTATCATTTATACATAAATTGTATTAATATAAGTTTTGTACATGAAAACTCTTACAGATCTTATATATGTTGGACTGTAAAAGAAACAAAACGATCAATAATTTTCCCAAAAAGAAAAATATGTAGTTTATTTTTACATTCTCAATTAAAATCCGAAATTAATTTTTGCTATCTAATTAGGTATTAGAACCCCAAATCTGGTAGCCCTGCTTTAGTCAACTGTTTTGTACAAGGCGAATTCATATATATATTAATTCGCCTTGTTTTTGACATTACATGACCGAAAAATAAAAACAAAATACATGTTGTTTTTTGTGTTGTTGACTTGTTGTAGTCTCGCCGCCACCTGAAGTTAATTCGCCTTGCTACAAACAAAGCAAAATAGAAAACAAAGGAGTAAACGAAAAACAAACAAAGCAATAAACAAAATAAATAGAATGGAATTTTCTGAAAAATATTTTAAACAAAAAGAATCTGGGAATTTATTTGTCATGGTGAGAAACATAGAAAATATTCCTGGAAAATATTGAAGGAATAAGACTATTAAAGTATTTAAGCTTAATACTTTGTAATTTGCCTTGAAATACACATTTGAATTAATATGAAAATTAAAGAAAAATATTTTAAAAATCTATATAATTTTATCAGTGGTGTTGTTAAAAAAAATTATAAATAAAAGTGGACTCAATTTGGACGTCCAGAATGCGTTTCGCCAAGGAAAGCTGCATATTCAAATCTTAATGACATGTATAGATCTTTAACGTAGCAACTTACCCTGACGGTTACGAGAAACTAAATAGTGTTGGCGAGGGTTTCTACAAAGAGGCACTGGATGCCAATGTTCCCTCTCGTCTGCTGGACGACTGTAGTGGGTTGCAGGCGGAAATCTCTGCTATAAGGCAAGCGGCTTACTAGCTAAAGTATTACCTTAATTCTGATTGAAAGGCTGCCATTGCACCATTAGCGGATATAAATAAGACATCTAGATTAACTGCAGAATGTCGCTAATCTTGACACCAGGGCATGCGAAATGCCGGAGTAGCAAATAGCAGATGAGTTTGCCGAACGAGGTGGTTGTCTGGGTTACAGATTTATTGATCAATTTTTAGGCATGTCAATGGCTTACTGCAATCACTCATTAAGCTCGAGTCTCTTTTTTTTTTTTTTAATTTCCTAAGCCAATCCCGCGAAGCTTTATGCTTGTCTGCAGGAAAGAAACCAGAGTCTCTGGCGGGAATCGAACCCGCAACCTCGGCGCTGATAGACTAGCTCGCTACCAGCTAGCCTACCGAGGCACTCATACAGGTTTGTACAGTTGGGATGGACTGGTTAATCCCCCTCTGTATCCAGGGCATTGTGGGGTAGCTACGATGAACGGCGGACGTGCTCTCTACTTTGGTGAAATAGGGAACAGATTAGAATAGTGGTATCAGTAATAGCTGGGCTCTGGCCGGCAGAGACTCATGCGAAGTGAATGGGTCTGGAATTTAATGACTTCTGCAGAAGTTGAAATGAAGAGTAGGAAGTGGAAACTGTGTTTCATTTTCTCTAACAATGCCCTGGAATTCGGGATATTTGGCTGTTTGTCTGTTTTCATTATTTATCTAAAATAAAACTACGACGAATTGGTTGAATTCTGCGGTAGGATGGGTATTGACTTTGGGTGTCACAATAGGACCACTGAAGGCCCCAAATTAAATGCAGACGAAGGAACCTAACATTTTCAAAAAATTCAAAAACTTTAGGGGCCGATATTTAGGGAACTCGAGCTAACTTTTGAAAACCCTTTGGCTGATTTGCTCTACCAATATTCTAGTTTCATTTCGCGTTACAAATATTAAATTGAAATTACATAACATTTATTCTTAAAAAAAATTAAATACAGGACTTAACATTACACAAAAAACCAATTGACATTTGCCCCCTCTTAAACCTTTTTCAATAACATTGATTCCCTGTCATTTTCTTCAATATTATTTACACGCATTTTTTGTTTGGTACATACAGACACGAGTCTACAAACATATGCAAATATGTATGTTTGTGTATACACATAAATACGTACAATTTGGTTAACCAAATATTGTTATGGATATTAAATTGTTACGAGTGAGTTTGAGCGTTTAAATATGAGCCATGTTAAGAAAATAAAATGTCAACATTTCATTACGTGCGTATCACGTTTAATTTGCGTATGAAATACAATATTTCTGGTATTTTACAAATCACAAACGTGCATTTTCTTATACAAATTGGAAGAAACATTTATGTATGTACGTAAAGAAAAAAATGAGATAAATTTAAAATGTATGACAGACACACTTTTCGTATTCGAAGTGCGTGAAATGTGTCGTTAAATAAAATGTATGTATTTATAAGGATGCTAAAATTTGTGTTTTCGTGTCATATTTGCTATTTGGATTTTTAAGCGTGTGTGTGTGTGTGTATGATTATTGGATATTCTATTGTCAATGTCAGAAATGACAAACAAATTAAATCGCAAAAGTAAAAAGCGAATAAGATTTTTGTATGACGTGCTAAATTCCCAATTTTTCATATTTGATAAATACACTGAAATTTATTGTTGAGGGAAAGCTAGCTTCTATGCGCATTTCACTGGTTGTTTAGGCCAGATCGTCAGGAAACCTTTTCCAAAGATTTTAGAAAAGCTAAAAATATTATACAAATAAAACCGTAAAGCGAATAAGAAATATAAACACTCAAAGTCTCACTTGAAAATATATCAAAGCTTAAACAATACATCAACAATAAACAGTGAGTTTATCTTTTCTTACATTCTCCTACCATTGGTTGGCTTTTTTCCAACTCGAATTGTAGTTGTAAGTGGGTAAAAAGAAAAAACAAAATTAAAATACAAAATGCTTCATTTTATTGTTTTCGTAAGAAAACAACAAAAAAAAAACTAAATTTGCCAGTTCAGTTTCTTGCACGGGCACATGCAGGTATATTTTCAAAGTTATTTTTTAGAGATAGATGAAGTAGCCGCCCAAATAACGCCAACACAGTATTTACGACGAGTTCGAGTATTTTTATTGCCATACCAAGGAATTTAAAGGCCTTCGTAATCTCAATAACTATACCATCAACTGACCGATTTAAATTCTTAGAATAAAAACCATTGAAATAAAGATTAACCAAATAACACGCTTTTTAAAAAGCTTAAATTTGGATTACATTCAAAATAGTTTTTAATAACTGTTAAGTCGTTCAAAAGTCATACAAATGCAAAAAAAGAATAGCCAAAGGTTACATTTTTTTGTCAACTACTTTTCCATACCTTTGTAACTTAATTAGACTTGCGGTGTGAAGAAATTTTAATTAATATTACTACATTTGAAATTTTAACATATTCATTTTGTTTAATATAAATACCTCTTTTAATGTAACAATAACCTAACTATCTTCTCTTATGTAAAGGGTGTTTTTTTAAGCTAGATAGAACTTTAAATTGTAAAAAGTAACACAAAAAATTAAATTTTGATGAAATATTTTTTTTTATTGTTTCAGTATACTCTGACAAATCATCATGAATAGACTCACGCTTGAACAACGCTACGAAATTATCCAAATTTACTTTGAAAATCAGTCGTCGATTCGCGCAACCTTTATCGCAAAATTGTGTTCAGCGATGAGGCGCATTTTTGGCTTAACGGGTTTGTTAATAAGCAAAATTGCCGCATATGGAGCGAGACCAATCCACAAGAGACCCTACAGACTCCATTACATCCAGAAAAATGCACCGTTTGGTGCGGTTTTCACGCTGGTAGCATCATCGGACCTTATTTCTCCAAAAATGAGGCCGGAGCTCGCGTTACGGTCAATGGAGATCGTTACCGCACCATGATCAATGATTTTTTGTTTGAAAATATGGATAAGTTGATTTCGAGAAATGGACCTGTCAATTGGCCTCCAAGGTCGTGCGATTTGACACCTCTCGATTATTTCCTGTGGGGCTACGTGAAGTCACTGGTTTATGCTGATAAACCAGCAACAATTGACGCCTTGGAGGCCAGCATTGTTCGTGTTATTCGTGACATACGGCCAGCAGTGCTCGAAAAAGTGGCCCAAAATTGGACGTCCAGAATGCGCTTCGTCAAGAACAGCCGCTTTGCCCATATGCCCGAAATCATTTTCAAATGTTAATGTCACGTATTTCGAATAAAAAAAAAATTTTTCTTACAATTTAATTTTTTGTGTTATTTTTTACCATTTCAAGTTCTATCGGGCTTAAAAAAACACCCTTTGTATAAAAGAAAGTGGCGTTAGTTACAACGTTTATAACTAAAGAACGGCTGGACCGATTTCGATGATTCGTACCAATTCGGAATGGTCTCTGACCAAGTAAGAAGAATAGCAAAAAAATCTAAAAAAGGTGGCGCCATTGAAAATTACTCAGTATGAATTAAATCGTAAACTCTGCATTTGACGATGCTATGATCTTTAGCAAAGTTGTTGAGCGTGAGCCGGCGAAGGTTTATAAGTTGATATGACCAATTTCAGACAGGTGGCGCCACTGAAAATTACTCGAAATGAGTAAATCATAAACTTAAGAAAATCCCGAGCAGCGCCGGGACAAAACTGCTAGTTTTAAATAAAGTCGTAACATTTTTTTTTAAATTTAAATCATGTCATTTTCATCTCTCTCATATACCAACTCATTTTGACTTTTCAAATGAACCGATTTCTGACAATATCATCCGATATGTTTAAAGTGTGGCAACAAATGTTGCCTAAATGAGGGTTCAATCTCTTAGGGCCATTATTACAACCTAATGATAAAGTTGCTGATAGTTAACTACCCGTCTCCACTATCCATCAACTTGGTAAGAACAGCATGTCGCACATGAATTCTGCTCGTGTAGACTGTTCATGTTCATGTTTCGTCCATGTGCTGCCATCGTTGCCCAAACATTCGTCTTAGCATCCATGTGCGCCATGATGTTGGTCATACAATGTATTTTCTGTATACAAGCAAACGCCACAACAACAAAAATTGTGGCCAATCAGAACATGAACATCAACACGTATTCGCCACATACAAGAACGTGAACAAATTAATACCGTTGCTCTGCCGGCGTTATGGTCATGTCATGTTCAAATCGAAAGCGCATGGAGACGTGGGGTAACGTGAACAATAGCTATCTTGAACGATAAAGTGACCAATAAGTTTTTTCCATTATTACAACTGTCCGATAAAATAAAAAATTTAATTTATATACTGTGGCAACATTGCAGTATATACCGACTACTTTTGGTTGTTTAAAATACGTAGTGGGAACGACTTAGTTTTGTTTAATTTTTTAATTGAAAACAAAAGTTTATATATTGTGCTTTATTTCGGTTTTTATTTAAAATTGTTTTGTTTTTTGTGTTTTATTGTGTTAAAAAAATGTCGAAAATAAATAAGTGAATCTGCCAGAAAAAGGGCAAAAAACTATACTTTGGAAGAGGAGATACTGTTGGTGGATATGGTGGAAAGCAACAAAAGTATATTGGATAACAAAAAATCAGATGCAGTGGTATGGAAACAAAAAGAAGAGGTATGGAGAAAGATTGCAGAAGAATTTGGAGCAATAATGGGTGTACACCGTCATTGGAAGGCATTGCGTGACAAGTACGTAATGCTTAGAAAGAAAACCCGATCGGAAATGGCAGAACAGAAATCCGAATCATACCGTACAGGAGGGGGCGTATCGACAGCAAAAGTCAGTGATGTATCTGCCAAAATAGCCTCGATGTTAGGCGATTCAGCCACTGGACTGGAAAACTGCTTTGACAGTGATTATTGTTAGTTTTGTACTATATTTAACATTATTTCAAATTTTTATTTAACAAAAAAATCAATATTTTGACACCCTTATGCGTTTCTTTTGGAGGGGTTTAAATAAAATATATAACAAGGTATATTTACACAAGGTAGACTCATTTGGGAGTGTAGACATGCTGCTCTATAAAAGGAACCAAGTTGTCAAAATTGTCTTCATATAAAACAAAAACAATTTAACGCACACATGTACAAATTTTGGCTCATATACACGCAATTTGACGTTGTGGTTCCAACTATGGGTAAACAGCTGACAAACATATGGGCCAACGAGTTTACCTTGTGTAAATATACCTTGATATATAACAATAATTATAAAATAATTTCTTTTAAGTTGAAGTTTCTTTCCAAACAAAAAACATCAACTTAATTAAAGGAAATTATACAGTTATTGTTATATATGTATTTTATTTAAACCCCTCAAAAAGATACACTTAAGGGTGTCAAAATTTTGCTTTTTTTGTAAAATAAATGTTTCTTAATTAAAAAAGACAAATTTCTTAAATAAAGGTTTTTTATAAAAAGTGACCTCATGCTCGATTATTTAATTGCATTATATTAGTTTTAAACCCGCAATTTTTGTGTTAATTAATGTATTTTTTCACCGCAAAAGTCACCAACAGTTATTAGAAAATTTCCACTTGCATAAAATCTAAGCGTTAGTAGCAATTTTGTCTTAGGTGATACAGAATAATATCTGGAAGAATATTTTTTTTTAATTTTTGCTAGTAACTATTTGCGTGTGGATGCAAACCTCTGACTGTTTGATTCTAAGCATTTGCCAATTTTTTCTAAAATGAATTTGCATGTATTTTTTCTCAATCGGAATCTTTGCACAAACTCCATTTCATTATAAAGGGTGGTTAAATTGTAAGGGCCGATGTTGAATGTGAACTACACCTAAACGCCAAGTTTTTTTCCGAATTTTATTTGACATTTCTCTATTTCAGACTTACTCAATTTGAACCATGGAGAGATACACAATCCAACAACGTGTTAAAGTTATCCAGACTTATTATGAAAATGGATGATAAATTTCGAAGAAAATCATCTTCAGTGATGAGGCACATTTTCACCTCAGTGGATTTGTCGATAAGCAGAATTTCCGCATTTGGGCGAATAATAATACAAGAGTGATTGTCGAAAAACCAATGCACCCACAAAGAGTGACTGTTTGGTGCGGTTTATGGGCTGGCGGCATCATCGGACCGTATTTTTTCCAAAATGAGGCCGGTCAGGCAGTTACTGTGAATGGTGTTCGCTATCGTGAGATGATAACGAACTTGTTATGGCCCGAATTGGAAGATATGGATGTGGACGATATGTGGTTTCAGCAGGACGGTGCCACTTGCCACACAGCTAACGAAACAATGGCTCTTTTGCGCAACAAATTCAATGGCCGTGTTATCTCACGTAATGGCGATGTCAATTGGCCGCCAAGATCATGTGATTTGACACCGTTGGACTTTTTTCTTTGGGGTTATTTGAAAGAAAAGGTGTACGTCGATAAGCCAGCAACAATTCAAGAGCTAAAGGATGAGATAATTCGGCACATTAACGGCATAGAACCTCCATTATGCCTCAGGGTCATCGAAAATTTGGACCATCGGATGGAGGTGTGCCGCCGTGGTCGCGGCGCCTATTTGGCCGATATTTTGTTCCATACATAATTGAGTAACACCAGTATATCATAATAAAATAAAATTACAATAATTTCCTAAATAGTTTGTGTTTTATTCAAAATCAACATCGGCCCTTGAAATTTAACCACCCTTTAGTACACAAAATAATCTATTTGTTCTCGAAATGTTTTTGGTCTTCTATTTTGAGTCTGAAAGCTTTCAAAAATATTTTCTATCTCATTAAAAATAAACGCTGTCTGTTGTTTTTTAATTTTAAAAGTTTAAATAATTTAATTTGACATAAAACTGTCATTGAAGTTACCATATCTTCAGCAGAAAATATGGCATCTTCAAGTTCTTAAAGTTCACTTGTAAAGTTACCATGAGGCCAAACCTGATGTAAGCTTATCAGTCACTTTTTAGGTTAATGTTAACTTGTAATAACCAAAAACTATTTATCTGTCAGATAGCATCCTAAAAATAACTATTTGTAAGTTGTAATAAAGGCCCTTAAGCGTATAATTGAACATAACAGTTCTATTTTCATTCTAGTTCTCAGTTTACTGTTTACTAAACCCAATAAAAAATTTTAGTTTATTAGTTCAAAGGAATAAAAGTAACTGTATTCTTTCTTTCGTGGTTTTCTTTTTCGTACACTACAAAGATGCAGAAAACAGTATGCGCTAAAGTTGCAAAAAAGGTAGCGTGTGTATATGTATGTACTTTTCTTGATACACTTGAGAACTTTTAATTTACTTGAATTGACTATGTGAGTTTTTAAGTTGTTTTGGGAGCAAAAAAAAAGTGCTAAAAACGCTAAATAATAATAAAAATGTGCAAAACTAGCACTTAGCACTTGTTTTGAAATTCTTTGTGCTTTGTGCTAAATTGGGAGCAAAAAAAGTGCTAAAAATGCTAAACAATAATAAAAGTGTGCTAAATCTAGCACTAAAAGTGCTTAACTGGCAAGCCTGTTTGGAATTCTCACACTTTTTAACTTGAAGTTGGCTGTAGGTGTTTTTTGTATTTATATATAAAATATAGAAAGATGAAGAGAACACACAAGCTAAAAATACAAAAAGTGCAAGCCTCTAATTTCATAATCTTCAAAGCAGAATTTTAAAAAGTTGCAGCAACAAGAATTGCAAGTCTGGACGATGCCTAAGAATTATTAAGGGGAAGATTTAAAATAGCACCTCTTCTAAAAGGTTTTGAAATTATCTATTTTTCTGATTAACCAAAAGTGGCCGCAAGGTGGCGGTAATGACATTTTTTTTAAAAATTAAAAGAAATACCTTTTATTTGGGGTTTTTCGATGTTTGTAAAGCGTGTTTTTTTAGAGTGTCACAACTTGAAATTTCATTGTGAATCGATTTACACCAGAGCAGCGCGTGTAAATTGTTTAAATTTTGAAACAAAATAATTGTTCTATTCGTCAAACTCATCGTGCACTTATTCCATTTTATGGCGTACATAATCGTCCTTCAGAGCGGTAATTCGAAGAACAAAAGATCGCTTTCGGACCACATTTACTGTTACTGAAAATGTGCATCCTGTAAGACGCCGAGCAGTGCGGACTGAAGAAGCTGTAGCCGCTGTACAGGAAAGCATTGAAGATTATTATAATCAATCAATTCGTCGCCGTTCTCAGCGATTAGGGTTGTGTCCTTCCACTTTATGGAAGATTTTACGAAAGGATCTTGGCTTAAAAGCTTTCAAGATTCATCTTGCGCAGGCAATTCGGCCAATGCGACCAATGGGCTGAAGCACAAATTGAAATTGATTTTAAATTTCCATTCAAAATTTTATTTTTCGATGAAGCCCATTTCTAGTTGAGAATCCACAAGTTTTGTTGAAACACTTTTACATTCACAGAAAATTACTATTTGGTGCGCTTTATGAACTTGCGGAGTAATTGGCCCGTGTGTCTTTAAAAACGATGATGGTCAGAATGTTACTGTCAATTGTGCCACACAGCGGGCGCTACAATTGATTTACTCAAAGAAACTTTTGATGAAAATATAATTCCACGTAAAGCCACCAAAATCGAGTGTTTAAACCCCATTTGATTATTTTCTTTTGGTTATGTTTAGTCACTTTTTGTCTACGTCGATGAACCACACACTGATGAATACCTGGAAGTTAACATTCGAAGAGTTATCGGCGAAATACGGCCGCAAATGCAGCTAAAAGTTGTTGAAAATTGGTGTTCCAGATTGCGCCTTCTATGTGCCAGCGTGCCGTTGCGGTCGCATGGCAGAAATCTTATTTAAACATTCATTTCATAAAATTTTCTTTCCAATAAAGCCCGTTTCATTGATATTAAAAATATATTTCCTTGTTTTATTATGATTTAATCTTTTGTTACTCTATAAAAAAACATTTACATTCAGAAAAAATTAAGACCTAACACTCCTGAACAAAGTTATGAAACATTGTCAAAACAAATTTTTTGTTTTATGGGTCAAAAAGCCGATTTTCGGTATATTTTCAAAAAATTCAAAAATTAAAAAGTCGTAGAGCAAACTGTGTTTCTGATACCCCAGAGATTAATTTTCAACAATAAAAAAGTTCTCTCAATTTTGAGTTATTCCTAAGTACATACATATATTTAAAAAAACTTGGGAGAAAGTTCCTGTTTTACAAAAAAAGTACATTTAAGACAAAACATAAGAAAAAGTAACGGATTAAAAAAAAAATTTTCTTGAAGTGAAGTTTCAGAGAAGTACTTTTTAGAAAAACACATTTTATTTTATTTTGTTAACAACTTAAACTTAAATATTTTTTGAAGCTACTTTTCGAACTTTTACAAAAAGTACCTTTAGAAAATACTAAAATAGTTTACTTTTACAATACAGTTTAAAAAAAAAAAAATATGTACTTTTATTAAAAGTGAACTCTTAAAAAATTAATTTTTAATTATCCCTTTGTACTACCAAAGGATACGTACCTTTTACATTAAACCCCTTTTATATGTTAAAAAAAAAACCAACTTAGAAAAAAGTACATTTTGAGAAAATAGCCTTCTTAGGAAAAAGTACTTTATGCTGGACCATTTTTTTAATCTTTTTTCAAAAACCTCTCACTAAAAACTAATTTTCATAATACAAAACGCAGCTTTTGATAAAAATGGTACATTTTTACACAGCAGAATTTTTTAGACTATGTAGTTCTTCAGTACTTAACAAATTTTTAGCAAAAACATTTTTTTTTACAATACAAAAAATGGTAGTTGTAAGCAAAGTACACAAAAACAAAGTACTCTTAAGCAAAGTGCCCTTTTTTAAACAAAGTACTTTAGAGAAAAGTACACTTTTTTTAAGTATTTACTTAAAAAAAAAAAATAAATTACCTTTTATAATATAAAAAGTTTTTTTACATAGAAGTCCATTTAATGTTTATTTATTTACCAAATTGTTTATTTATATATAAACCCCCTTTATGAAACTTTCTTATAAAAGTACAATTTAAAAAACTGCCTGTTTTAAAGAAAACATTAAATAAAACCCAAAAGCATTGAACATAAGATGTGACAAGAAACCTAATAAGATTCTCTTTTTAAAAACATTATTGTTTATGGCATAAGATAATGTTAAAAGTTCTCTCTCCCCTCTCAAAGTAAATAAGCAAATATATTCCAACATTTTCAACAAAATTAACTTAACCTTTAACTGCTGAGGTGAAATTTACGGACATACTTAATGACGTGGTGGTTAATTTTACCCCTCTAAATTTTACTAAAAAACTTTAGTAAAAAATATTTTTTTATAATTATTTGTTTTTGAAAAATAAGGTACCACATTTTTAATCACAAAAAATAAAGAAACCAAAAATTATTTTTATTTGTTTAAACAAAACAGAGACGTTACTTCACAAACCTTTTTTTAATATAAAAAAACCATATATCAAAAACTTATCAAAAAAAATATGAATTTAAAAAAACAAAAACTTAAAGGACATTTTTTCACAGCCAAATGTAAACACTTAAAGATATAAAAGAGATCATGAAAAAAAAAATAATTAGGTGTAGAAACTACAGGTCAACCTTTTGGAGGTTTTTTACTTATTAAAATCTACATCCCATCCCATTGGCTTATTAGGGTGCGTACAGAGTGGCCGCTTGTTGACGAGCCGAGCCGACTGACGCTTATTGCGAGAACCAATGCGAGAAAAATGGTACTATGTATACAAATTAGTACAAATAAGCGCGAACAGGTCATAGTGGGCGCCGAGCTGGTCAGAGCGCAAAGCTGATTGAATGCGAGAAAACATTCTAAAGCGTATTTTATAGGGTATTCATTTAATCGGGCTTTCGATTTAATCGGTTAATCGCTCGATTAATTAACCGAGGTTTTGGTTTAATCGGTTAATAATCGGTTAATTTTGTTATTGATCGGTTAACCGATTAATAAAGTTTTGTTATAAATTAGGCCATTTCAATTAATAAAAATGCAAAAATTATTTATTATTGGAGTCTATTAGTAAAAAAACAACAATATAACGAACAAAACAATTCTTGAACTAAAACGAGCAAACAAAATAGTAATTCATAAATATAAAACACCTATTTTATAATTAATACATAATATTTTTATGTATTTATTAAAAAATTAACTGTGAGATTTGTTTATTAATTATTTCAATAGTTTAAGATCTTATAAAATAATCTTTTGGAAAAATAATTTGGTTTAAATGTTTAGAATTTAGGATTCTTCTGTTTAGTTTTGATAAAACTTGACTGGGAAAAAATTCTTTCAATTATCGAAGATGTTGGAGAAATCGAAAACAACCCATAATACAGATTCAAGAGTAATAAAAACAAGTTTACGCATTGCACATGTTTGCAAAATTCACTTTTAATATGACGTCACTTTAGCATATTATACACATGTTTATTTGCTTGTGTTTCTATATTTTAGCTGCACTTATACGCTGATGTGACGTAGATGCGCAGAAACATTTCATTTTTAAAAACTGAATGCGTTATCTTGGTTTCTTTGTATCATGATACAGAATACCTAATTTCTCAGTCCTTTTCCAGGATTTCTCTGAACATATAACATTATCCATTATGTTATTATTTCGGCTAATTTTGTCAAAGATAGTGTGTTACAATCGGGAGATTCTTCTATTGTCAAGTTATTATCTGACCTGGCAAAGCTCAGCACCGAACAATCTACAAAAAATGTTTTTCCGAACCCCAAGTTTCTGTTTTTGTACTGTATTTTAAGAACGTATTG
The DNA here is from genome assembly GCA_963931875.1 of Pollenia griseotomentosa. NCBI lineage: Eukaryota > Metazoa > Arthropoda > Insecta > Diptera > Polleniidae > Pollenia > Pollenia griseotomentosa. Next base: position 166,805,834 of record OZ007562.1, on the reverse strand, counting down.
CACGAATAAATATACCTTTTTTATATGAGACGGAACAAATTGAAAACACTAAAAAATATGTTATAATACTACAAAAAACTAAAAAAATTTGTTACATCGGTTAATCGACTAAAATCAATCGGTTAAATCGAAAATTGTCAATTTTAAATTAACCGATCAGTTAATCGGGTACAAACCGCTTCCTTAACAATGCACGAGACCGGTATTTAAAAAATCTACTTACATTATTTTAATAAGGGTAACAAAGCGCACTGAGTTTACCTGTATCATATAAAATATTTTTACTTACAAGAAAACGGATGAGTGGTAAAAATAATTCCATGAAAATATTACGTTAATTTTGATGTGGGGTAAATTTGTTTCTACTAAATACTTACGCTGAAGTGGTGGTAAAATATTTGCAAAGAAATAATTACGTAAATAGTAACGAGTGGTAATTTTTACACCAGCATGTCCGTAGCTCTGCTCGTGCTAAGTTAAGCTCAGTCAAAACACAAGTGAATAACAACTATCACGATATGCGAAGATACTAAGATAATTTAATTTATAGAGCACAATGGAAGAGAGTATTTTAAAAAAATTTAAGAATAGGGTAAAATTTACCACCACCTCAGCAGTTAAAGGTTAAACTTAAAAATCCTTTTATCACAACACAAAGTTAAAGTTTTTCATAGCCCATAAATAGGCTACACTTAATTAAATTCAAGAAAATCTTTAAAGTTAGTGAACACCAATTTTTCACTAATTAATTTCTGAAACAAAATAAACAAAGACAACAAACAGAACATGATAGAGTTTAATAATTAACAGCCTGTTCAACGATTTCGAACGTTAACGCTCGCATAGAAAATTACATTTAAAACAAAAACAAAATTCGACAATTTGTTTTTGTTTTAAATGTAATTTTCTATGCGAACGCAAACTTTCGAAGTCGTTAAACAGGATGTAAAAGTTAAAAAAAACTTCCGGTTTTACATACTTTTACGCTTGCATATGCCTTAAATTTAACTTTAATCTTTCTATAAGTCTTTTCAGGTGCAAAAAAAAAAATTACATGTTTTTGAAAACAACACGCCACGCGCTTTTATCTAACGAAACATAAAACGTGAAATTTTTTGCTAAACGACAAAGTCATCTTGGCGAATAAGGAAGAGGTAATAAGTTCCTTGAAAATACACGTGTTTATTAGCAAAGTGTTAAAGCGCCTAATGGTATGCTCTTTGTAAATTTATTGAGAATTTATTACTTTTGAAGGATTTTTGAATAAAGGGCAAAACGGCAGCCTAATGGGTTTATTTAAAATTTATTACCAATAAGTTGAGCTGAAAATAGACTGTATTTTTTTGTAATAATTTTGCCATTATGAGATGGATTTTAAGGTGTTGGAAAAATACAGAAATTTTGATTTTGTTATATCCCACATTACTTAAGCTTGGGAGGTTTGTATGTGTGTTTTGTTAGTGTTTTTAATACCATGAAAAATTTAAGCAAAACTTACCTTTTCGTACATTATTTTGCTCAGAATGGCTGATGTCTAACTAAGCAACATAAATTAGAGTGGGAAGCGTTTTTTTAGTGTCAAAACTTTTCATAAATTCCTTGGCCACAGTGGGAAAGGGAATTTAAAAGTTCATCATTTCTACAGCATTGGTATTAGACCCTTTAAAGTATATCGTCACCTAAAATACAAAATAACGTAACAACACTTAGTTTACAGGAGAATCAAAAAACTTTAAAATATCAATAACAACAAGGTGTACTTGGCGTTTAAATTTATATTGTTGCCATTTTTGATCGCGGGGATTAAAAATTTTTTGTAAACATGTAGTTTAATAAAACGAACAAAACTCAATTAAAATGTCAATTTTGACATTTTTGATAATACGATGTTTTGTATTTAGGTGACGATATAATCCTTATGAGTGGCGAAGATAATTTAAAGATGTCTGTCTGACCGTTTGTCCGTATGTATGTACATCACTCTTGGGATCTGGCTATTCATAAATTTACTGTTTCATTGGCAAAATTGTACCAAATTGACATAAATTGTACCAAAATTTCGCTAAAAAGCATACATAGTAACAATTAATAACAATAAAAACAAAACAAGTAAGAAAGTAAAGTCGGTCAAGCCCGAGCATTTGAAACCCTACGCACAGTATATAAAGACAAGTTTTCGATAGTGTATGTTATTTGGGTTCCATTGGCAATCATGGACCCACCAGAACAAAAAATGTGTTAATTTATGGTTAATTTTGGACCTACCAGCATAACATTTTATCATGATGTAGCAGCTACACGGAGAGAATTGTGTGCAGAAATTATGCGCTATGGGCACAACTTATGCACAAATTGTTCACGAAAAACGACCAAGAACAGTTGTTCATAATCTATGCACACTTGTTCATAACTTAAGTTCAGCACTATGAGCATGTTTTATGAATAACTGGGCGTAGGTTATGAACATCATTTACATAGATTGTGAACAACTGGGAAAAGACTATGAACAACTGTGCATAGGTTATGAACAACATTTTCATAGATTGTGAACAAGTAGGAAACATTTTACACCTCCTGCAAATATTAAAGAAACAAAATTTCATATTCTTTTCAAATGTCTTTATTTCAAAGTACAAGCGCTTTATAACTAATATTATATATACACATATTAAAATAAAATAAATCTTATACTTCAGTATTAACATGTTTATTTTATATAATTTATAAAGTAATTAATTTTTTACATTTCTATAAAATTCTTATCATAAAACATAGTCTAGTGCTTAATATTGGATGAAGCTCAAAGGGTTTAGGAAATTCAATACAGAAATAACAGCAAATTTAATTAAAATATAAATTAATACCTTCTAAATTTGTAGAAAACATATATTCACTTCTTTGTTGACCTGCGAAGTTTTCCATATTTAGCACTTCAATGGAAGTTTTTCTGCAAAACACAAACAAAAAGTAAACAAAATCAGCTGAAGCAGAACTCCATAAATAGTTCGTCAAGCAACTACCCAGTCAGAAAAACAATTGGCTGTATCAGTTATCTTTGTTCTGTGATAAATATTTGATAATAACTCAATACTTACCTCTGGTTTTCTTGATTTGCACAATTATATATTTCTAAATAATATTCACTTCAATTCACTTCAACTACTGTCGCTTCTAAACACAACCGGCGCTCTTGACACAAGGAACATAATATTGTTCATAATCTATGCATAAATGCGCACAACTTATGAACAAGATACACACATATCAAAATGTTGGGCAAAATCCATGCACAAGTAGGCATAACTCATGAACAATAAGTGTTAATAGTCGTTCATGCACAATGTTCATATATTATGATCAATTGTGTTTAATTTTCAAATAATTAAGCTATGAACAATGTTCACAAACTGTGCACATTTTTTGTGTATAACTTATGCACAATTTCAATAGATTGTGCAGAATTTAGGATTATTAGGCATAATTTATGCGCAAAGTTGCATATTCAAAAATGTACCTAATCATTTTATAGTTATGAACAGCTTGTGCATAAATAATGCACAACAGTTTTCTCCGTGTATAACGTTAATTTTCACTATTTTTATATCAATACCAACATTTATAAGGAAGTTATGACAGTAAAAGCTATTTTGGGGAGTAGTATTTCTATGGAAAGCAATCGGCAAATATGGACCGATTCCAATAAAATTTTTTAAGATGATTTAGATCGAAATAAAACAAGACTGGTCCAAATTTGATCTAAATACCAACGTAATAAAATGGTTTGTTGACAGAAACACTCTTCCGGAAAGAAGTTTGTATGGGGGCCATATGAAATTATGAACCGATTCTTACCATTTTCAGTAGGCTTTGTCGTTATGAGTTAAAACCTATGTACAAAATTTCATCGAGTTACCTTAAATATAGCGACCTGTACCTTGCGCACAAGAATACATCGAGAAACAACCAGTCGGACGGAGAGATATCGTTAAATCGACTCAGAAAGTGATTCTGAGTCGATTGCTACACTATTTATATTTTTTAGTGCTACACACAAACCCATAATACCCTCTCCACTATTGTGGTGTGGTTACACAAAATTAAGAAGAAGCAAAAATGTATCTGCATATTTCTCTTTTTTCTCGCAGGCAGACAAAAACGTAGGCGATTGGTTGACAGTGCCACCAAAACAATATATAAAAGTGGCGATTCGGAAACACTTGATCCCAGACTTCCTACAGGGATACGAGCACAAATATTTATGTATGCGTGTACTTAATATGTTAGTATAGCATCATGAACATAAATAACCAGTAATGCAATTTTTGGTAGTTCTGGTCATGACTGGAGATATGTAATTAGAAGTTGTATTATTGAAAAGAGAAGTGAGTAAATCCACCTCAAAGATATGATACAACTTCGTGGATATTTTTTTTTTTTAATTGTACCAAAATGGATGAATTGTACTAGTGTACCAATAAAGCTTCGATTGTACCAAATTTGGTACAATTGTACCACAAATCCCAACAGTGATGTCCATATGTTGATATCGGTTATCCTCCAAACACATTAGTCATGGTTAAGACTAGGTTGCATTTTATTTATGTCACATATACCCAGTCAAAGTTTGCTATTGAAATTTAGCCAGATAGGCCCTTAAATGACTAAGATACCAGCAAAAAAACAAACACGACTGCCTCTAATTCTACCCATATAACCCTTGCTGTTGTCTTTTTCTGTATATTTGGAGAACCACAAGAGCCTAAGTTTCAAAATTAGGTACAAGCATTTTGGTTATCATTACACAACATCCGACAAAATCTGGGGTTGGAGAAGTGGGCATTGCATAAAATAGGTTTATTTATATCTAAAGAACGGTATTCATATAACTTTTTGTTCTTATCTCACCATACTGCAGGGTATTTAAGATTAAAAAATATAGTACTCATTCTTGTTTTTAAACGAAGCAAAACGGGACATTAATAAGAGATAAACTCACTGTTTATTGTTGTTGTTTTTGTTTAAGCTTTGGTATTGTAAGTTAAACTGTGGGTTATAATTCTTATTCGCTTAACAGTTTTATTTGTGTAATATCTTTAGTTTTTCTAAAATCTTTGGATGAAGTTTCCTGACGATCTGGCCTAAGCAACCAGTGAAATGCGCATAGGAATAGCTTATCCCTTCAACAATAAATTTCAGTTTATCAATAGTATGAAATGGGAATGTAGCACATTTAAACGAAACCTTTTTAATCAAACCTTAAGAACCCCAACTCAACTTCATGCGACAGGAAAATCTTATTTGGCACCGGTCGGTTTGTTTAATTGAGAATTTGTTGGCATTAGACTTTTCATTTAAAAATAAAACACTTACCACTCTGGTTGAGGTATCTGAGTAAGTCATTTGAAAGGGTACAGATCGTAATTTTTAGGATAATTTAGTGATAATTTAGTTACGTACATCTGGATTTTTTTGGTCCAGAAGATTAGGGTTATTGAAAAAAATCAGTCTCTGGTTTGGCTAGGCTCCATATACATCTCTCATAATTAAAGTACAGATCACCATTTTTTATTTTTTTTTAAATTTTGGGTGTAAGTTTCCAGCCAATTTCTTAATAATCTGGTAAAAAGTGTCCGAGCATAGTTATAATAAAATGTTAGGGCTGCTGGTCGCATATTTTGTGCATTTTTTGTCCAATGTTTTAATCAAAACAAGTTAGAGTGTTATATTCGGCTGTGCCGAATCTTTGATACCCACCACCGACAGTTTGAATATTTCTTCAGTGATATCTATATGATATCTTTTTATTATTAGTTTATCTTTATAAAAAAAGAGACATCAGCATTAAAATTGGGTGCGGTTTAGACCTATATTAAATTATTAACCGACAATTAGTGAGTAATATATCATGATACGCAACAGTTTAAGCCGAACTTAAATGATTTTCAGGAGGGGGATTTATATTGAAGCGATGGTAAGCTATGAACCAATCATCCCAAAATTCCGCAGATGTATTTTTTGGTATTAAAAAACATAAATTTCAATACAGCGGTGAAATTAGTTTAAGCATTTAGAGTGAATTTCAGAAGGCTGCAAACTATGGGATCTAAGGTAAATTATGGACCGTATAGCACAAAATTGCATGGCATTTTTTCTGGCCATATAAAGCTAAGTTGGAAGAAATTTTACATCAATATATATATATTTGATACGATTTTAAGCGTATTTAATAAATTTACTAGAGTGGGCTTTATATGGGGCCTATAGTAAATTATGGACCGATTATAACGAAATGTTTTAGTGCTATTTCTAGTCCTATAAAGCTGTGAAGTATTTAATTTTATTCTGATACCATTATAAATTACGGTTTTAGGCGTACTAAACTGTTTTTTGGGAGTAGGGTTTATATGGGGTCTAGGGTAAATTATGGACCGATCTTCACGAAATTTTACAGTGTGATTTCCAGTCGCATAAAACGATTGTTTGCAAAATCCCTTATCATTCCGTGCATTGTTCAACCATTTATGTTAGTTTTTGTAACAAAATTATCAATTTTTTAATGTGGTGGTTCTACATTTTGATTCAGAGCTCTGATCCTACTGAACCAATTTTGCTGGATCTCAATCCCAAACTGCTTAGGATAACTACAAGCAATTTGACTCCCAGTTTGTTTATTTCTTTTGAGTCTTTCGAAAGTGAGAGTGTTTTCAACAGATGGACATGGCTAAATTGACTTAGAATTACTCAAGGAGCCAGAATATATACACTTTATGGGGTCTGAGATGAATAATAAAAAAGTTTCACATGGGTAAGTATACCCTCTTCACAACTTATTGCGGTGGAGGGCATAAAAAATGTCTGCGGTTGCTTGTAATTTCCTGCCCAAATATTAGCAGTTTAAAACAAAAGTTACGCTTCTGCTGCCAGCAAATACAAAGCTTGACTTGGCTGATTGGCCGGGCCTCTCATATGACTTCTTCCGGCTTGGATTGTCGTAATGGTTTTCATTGGCAGTAATGATTCGATGCAAAATGGACTTCATTTTATGTCGTTCAAGCAGCATTTCGGCCATGCAAAAAGGTTTTTAAACGTCTCTTGGCTTTAACACGTGTGGTATCCAATTTTTTTTTTTTTTTTTGCCTTGGATAAGTTTGCTGCTTTGCCGTAGTGGTTTCTAATGATTTTTTCCGCCAGTTTATTAACTGCTGAACTAGGCAGCCCCAGTCTACTACTTCTGAGCTCACATTTAAATCGATTGAACATTTTTAAGGTAAGTTTCGGTAAGCAAGCGATCTGCTTCAGCTGTACTTTTTTGAACTTTCCGCAAATGATGTACATTTTCGATTATTTCGCTTACCCTACGTTTCCACTTGCAAGTAATTACTTGCAAGTAGTGTATACGTATTATTAACGAAAAATCGAGGAAACAGCCGATTGGCTGAAAGTACAAAAATTGTGTGAATGTTAGTAAAAAATTGTGAGTGTATTGAATTTTTCGAACTTGCACTTGCATTTGGAAACGGGTGGTTTGTGTGCAAAAATGACAGAGGTTCGTTTACTTTTCAAAAAGAAATACAGTTATTCAAGACACAAACCATGTGTCAAAGGTCTTGTGTGTATATCCGAGAACGGCTTTGTGCGATTGCAAAAAAATCGCATGTAATGAATACCAACAAATACACTCGCTTTCGGTCATACAATCAAACTTGCGGAACTGCACACATTCGCTGATGGTTTGCGGTCATTCAAATAATGCACATCGTGCTTTGTTATTTATACCATCGTTTAGCTTCGTTTTTTAATTAGGATGTTTGTGTGTTTCGTGCGACAATGATTGTTTTGGTAAAGAAAAAAAAATACAAACAAAAAAGCCAGAAATCAAGCAATCATTACTCATGTAGGCATTCAGCAGTTGCTATGTAGTATGTACAAGAAAAAAAAATTGAAATGAAACGCAAACGCACTAGGTACCAGAGCTGTAAAAAGCTGCAATCAATTGACATTGAAATCAAAGTGATTTCAACCAAACTGATTTCATTCTTTGATTTCTAAATGATTTCAGATTTCAAAATGAAATCTTGTCAAAATTGCAATATTTTTTGATTGCAATCATTTTGAAATCATTTTTTTTAGAAATCATTGAATGCAATTAATTTAATTGCAATCAATTCGATTGCAATCAAATTTTTGTTGAAATCATGTGATTTCAATAAATTCCCTTGAAATCACAACTATAGTAAAAGTCCAATGTAATAATTTACTGTATTTATAAAAAAAAAAACAACAAAAGCAACAAATTATTTGAATGCGTTGAAAAGAGAATTCTTTGCAATTTTGCAAAGTAGAGGATATTAGATAATAACAACTAAAACTTATCGGCTCCAAAATGACATGAAAAACGTAGGTTTGTTAGTCATTTCTTGCATTTTTTTTTCTACGGAAGAACTGATTGCAATTAGAAATAATGTTTACCAATTTTACAAAACTTTGTAAATAAAAATTGCCATTTTTCATTTGAAAAGAACGAAGATTTTGATTCTGATTTAACTTTGATTGCAATTACTGGATTTGATTGCAATTAAAGTAATTGCAATCAAATCGATTGCAATCAAATTTGATTGCAATCAATTTATATATAAATTGATTTCAAAAAATTGATTCAATCGTTTTTATCATATTGATTTCATGATTTCAAATTGAAATCATGAAATCAATTTACGATTTTGAATGCAATCAAAAAATTAGCAATCATTAAAGCGAAATCATGTGATTGCAATTAAATCGATTGCAATCATTTACAGCTCTGCTAGGTACAAACAATTTCCATAGAAATAGAAGGCTGTTTTTATTTTTTATCATTTCTTAAAAAGTACAGTAGTTCTGTATATACAATGTATTGTTGTTGCTATTGTTGTTATTGTTGTTATTGCTGCTAATGTTAATGTAACAAAGCGACTCGTACTCATACCAATTTAGTTCGTCGTTGCCTCATCGAGTGGACAATGACTACGTGAATGCAGAAGCATAAGAATGTTTGCCTTTTGACTTAGAGGAATTATGTTATTGCGTGCGCAACAATAAATGCAAACAAAGCACTTTCAATAAAAAACTCACACATGCACAAAGCAAATGTGTACAAAACGATGTCAAAATTACCAAAGTTGAACTTTGTTTTGCAGGAATAGAGTTAATGTAAATTTAAGTGTATGAATAAATCAACAAAAATAGTGGATTTTGCAGTTCTCTGGTGTATATCCTGCATCTTTAAGTTATACACTCTTATAAACGGTGTTTTTTCAAGATATATATAACTTCCGTTAGAGATAATTGCTAAAAAATCTGTCATACTAATGATGTGGTTGACTTTGTTTTGGCAAATTCAGAAAAACTTTTACAAATCATATGTTCAAAATTGGCTTTCTGCTCGCCAAACTTATAGAGCATTTCGTCAAGTTTGCGGTACGCATTATCGTCCATCTGAGCAGTTAGTACTCAAAACTATGGTTCGATTAATAACCACATTTACTCTCTTGGATAATATTTATCCAAATCGTTCTGTGCGTACAGAAGAAGCCATCGCCGCTGTAGACGTAAGAGTGAAAGAGGACTCAAATTTGCCCGTCCACTACTTGGCAAAGTTTGGGGAATGATCTTGGCTTAGATTCATATAACCCTTCGTTGCCACAGCAAGTAATTACTTGCAAGTAGTGTTTACGTATTAATAACGAAAATCGGAGAAATGTCAAAAAAAAAAAGATAAAAATTTTTTCATTTTTAATATGACGTCAACAAGTAAACTTCTAGCAAAACGTAAATTTCTGAATTGTTAACTAAGTGTTGCCAAGTAGTCAATATTTAACGTTATCTGTAGAAATATTATTTATTAATATATCTTTTTTTATAAAAAAGTGATATATATATGTTAAAACTTATCATAAAAATGACAATGCTTTTTTTTATAAATACACAGAAAATCAGCTATAAACATAATATTTATTTAACTTAGTACCAATAAATTGATACAAAACTGATCTACGGTAACACTGTTCCTTTATATGTCATTTAACTTTTGCAAGTTGAGCTTTAAGCTCGAAAAATGTGATGGTTAGCTACTATGGGGCTAGATTTAGCTCTTTTTAATTGCTCCTAGCCCGTAATTTTTCCCGATAGTTTTTTTTTTAAAGAGCTAACACGGGCTCTTTTCAAACGTGATATTGGAACGTTTGACACTTTTACCGTCTATCAGTAAATACTTCCGTTTTTAACCTCTTGTTTTGTCTTTGGTTCAATTTTATATGTGTACACATGTTTTTGCTTCGGTTAAAAGTATAGAAAGGCTTGGGAATCAAATTCAGTGCTTAAAAAATTGATTAAACCAACAAAAGATCCGTCAAATGCTTTATGCAAATATTACAATTCAATTATAAAAGCTTAACATTTCCATTTAGTATGCCATTCGGAGAGCCAAAAACATAAAAAAGTATGGCGCTATTTAACGATGTTGTACTATCCCAACAAGATATATAATTTTCTCCAGATGCTCAGACATAAACGAAAATTGCACACGCTAATCTTGCTTTATATACGCCATTTTTAGCAATAAATAACCTTTGCAAAGCAAGCGTAAAAATAAATATTGAAACATATAAAAAGTCAAAATTTTATATTAAAACAAACATATGGCCAGAAGAAGAATTTAACAGTTTTTAAAAATGACTGTTCATATTTTAAATTCTATTTATTGAAATGCTCCATATTCTAATGTAAATATTTACATACAGTTTTTAAGTAGTAATTTTATTAAACATTAATATGTATATTAAATTTTTTTAATATGTGGTATTAAAACAACTGGGACGAACGACGAACCTCGCATAGTACGACGAATTCGTCGGCAAGAATTCGTTGCGTAAATTCGTCAAATGAGACACAATAAGCGCGTGAATTCCAGGTATTAATGTGACTTGATTTTTTTTTTTAATTTATAAAAATAAATACCTTGGACGCTAGATTATATAAACATTTTCATCCATTTTCATCTTTTTTAACTAGCAATAAATTTTATTAAAATTTCTTTGTAATGTAATTGTTTGTTAACATTTATCAAATCATATGTTGACCATATTTCAACAAAAAAAACATAAAAAACTATTAATTGGCTATTAAAATTATTAAAAAACTATTAATCCACTCGAAAATGGATTACTTAAGCATTTTTGGTGTTCTGCATTTCGATTTAGCAAACTCAAATTAGTTTTTGGTTTTGTTTCAAATTTTGCAATTTTTCGCGAATTTCAGCCATGTTCGCGATTTGTTCCAGTAAGTTGTCTGATCCTTTACAGCTTTAACGATTTATAATAAAAAGTAGACTTTGCTATCATGCCGCTGTTAGCAAATTTTTGCGAATTTCCGCTAATTTAGCAATTTTTGACCCAAAGATCCCTGAAGAAGCTGTCCATTGTGACAGCGAAATATTGGATAAATTATAAATAAATATATTTTGCATAACCTGACCTTGAGCTTGATTAAAAAATAAGAGAAAATTTTTGCCATTCCTAAAAGTCTAAGGGACTTTTAATCAATTTTATGGGTTCTCTGAAGAATGAAAAATTTTCGCGAATTTTCGCTATTTTTGCAAACTTTTTTATGTTATCGGATATTTTAATTTTTTAAGCGATTTCAAATAAATTTTTGCGTTTATTTAAATTTTGCAATTTTTGCTAATTTTAGCCATGTTTGCAATATAAGCGATTTTTATCTGTAAGGGTTGTGATTCTTTACAGCTTTAACGATTTTTTAAAAATATAACCCATTGCTATTATGCAGCTGTTAGCAAATTTTGGCGAATTCCCGCTTATTTAGCAATTTTTACCGAATTTTTGCCATTCCTTATAGTTAAAGAGACTTTTAATCAATTTCATGGCTTGTTTGTAATATTAAAAATGTTCGCCATTTTTGCAAATTTTAGTCAAGTTCGCAATAGAAGCGATTTTTCCCTGTAATTATTTACAGCGTTCACGATTTAGCTGCTGTTAGCTGTCCCTGTCCCGATTTATTCATCGTCCGTCTGCGTAAGAAATAGAAATAAACCTATCGCAGTGTTAGTTACGCAGGACGAATCTCTGTCTACGCAATGATTGTGTATATTTTCCTACATATCAATGTGACGATTTCTGTGACGATTTCTGACGACGAATATTCGTTGTGAAAAATTCGTAGTTCGTCCCAGTTGTGTTTCTAGCAATAAATGAGTTTGAAGTACAAAAATGATTTAATAAATGGATTTAAAACGGAACAAACTTTTCAGCTCTTATTGACTGCTCGGTCGGCACGTTTTGCCATTGAATAGTTGGCATCTCTGATGGTTTTAGTGAAAAAGTATGAGTGTACTAAGTTTTTCGAACTTGCACTTGCATGTGGCTAAGCTCCAACTGGTGCACGGTTCAAAGCTATGCTTTTAGCAAAATAACTGTGATTTCTTTAATTCCTAATGTTATGGCAAATCATTCAAAGGAGAAATGGTGTAAACAATTAGTCGCCATACAGCACGTGAAACCATCACTTTGTTGAGCTAAATCTTTGGTAACCGAACTATCTCCAGAAATGGACCTGTGAATTGGCCAACTCGTTCGTGTGATTTGGACTATTGTTTGTAAGAGTACTTTGAATCTCTGGTCTATGCCAACAAACCGACAGAAGTCAACATGCTCTTCACAAAATAACATCATTCCATTGACGAAATAAGACCGGGTATGCTCGAAATAGTGGTGCAAAATTGGATCGACAGGAGGCCGTTCATATGGAGCAGTCTCGGTGGCCATATGGCAGAAATTATTTTTAAGCATTATGCATCTAAAAGTAACACCCCTCACATGTGTTATATTTTGTCTGTCAATCAAATCACTGCACAGCCATCTTATATATTTATTTATTGAATAACAGAAATTCAATCAAATCAACACAAATTTGTTTATTTAAACATAAAGTTTTGTTAGCTAACATACTTCAATAAATACTAAATAAAATACAAAAAAGTTATAAAAATAAGTTCAATTTAAAAATTGTTCGCAATAATGTTCGTTTGCAACAAAACCCTCAGGAGACTTACCAAACAAGTTTTTATAGACTTTAAAGGCATTTCATGTTTGATTAAGAATAATTCAGTATGAATTGATAATAAAAATAAAAATACATTTAAATAAAAGGAAGTTTTTTTTTCTAACTTTAAACACAAAAATTAAACTTAAACAAATGAAACACCTAAACTTGAAGAGGATAAAAAGCAGACAAATTTTATTATCTAAACAACTCAAGAGCTTATGTAAGTAAACCAGTATAAGATTAAGGGCAGTCATGATAGAAAAAAATAAAATTTCTAACTCTTAAAGTAAATTTATAATCTTTCCAAAAAAAAAACTAGTCTTGAATCTTTCATAATTTATTCTACTCAATAAATAAAAAAACACTATTTCCCTAAACGAAAATGTAGCCAAAATACACACATTTTAAGAAAGATTTATATATAATTTTTTTTTTTTCAAGAAAAACAAACGTTCTAATAAATATAAAGAAAAAAAATTAACATTTTGTTTATTTCTATTGCTCTTTCTGCTTCAATCTAACGCCTTAATGTTTTGTAATCAATTTTGATAAGAAGGGATTATTTAATGGCCCAAGCAATTTTACTTGGAAACATTTATGGACACATATACACACAGCCACATATGCACAAATATGTGTGTATTTGTATTGGAAACATACGTCGATGGGATAAGTTTAAATATCTAACCCTACACCCCCCATTAAATTCCTAAACGGAAAATAAACAGCAAGGGTTTATTGTATAAATTTCAAAATAAATTACAGAATCAATAAACCACGAGGAATGTTAAACAAATTATTTAGAAATGGTAACATTGATGAGCGGCCTTCTTTTAAAGGTATGGTAGTGTGAAAGAATCCGGATATGGGCTATAAAGGAAAATTGTTCGATACTAACATTGCAAATTTGATATTTATGGCAAAACAGTTCTAGGAAATTTGTTGCGAATTTGTACTGTTTTTACAGGAAATTTAAGGCAACTTTAGAAAAAAAATATGCTGGACTATGGCAAATTTTGAGCGTTTATATTGTCAAATTGCTACAACATAAATTTATTTGAAGTATTGGTTATCGATAGCTCTTTCCATCCTTCTAACAATATGACGATTCCGCGGCAAAGGACCACTTGCAAGTAATTACTTGCATGTGGAAACGTAGGGTAAGCCCAAAGGAGTTCTAAAAAAAGAAACAAATGGTGGTCGGATGGAAAAATACACCTGTTTTAATACCATTTCATTCAACAGTGCAAAATTTTTACAGACCACAATCAGGGTTGCCAGATTTGTTTGAGCTCCATCGCCAAGCTCGATGTCAGAAATCGCCAAACGTCATTTTTGTTCAGTTTTCGTAACATTTTTTTTTTTTTTTTTATCAAAGTAATTTTTGGCAATACAAAATTTTTAATTTACAAGATTTTGTTAGTCGTGCTTAATACCCAATTTTTATTCTTGATGAAAACACACACCCTCACCCCCCCATTAAATTCCTAAACGGAAAATAAACAGCAAGGGTTTATTGTATAAATTTCGTGTATACGTATTATCAACGAAAAATCGAGGAAACAGCTGATTGGCTGAAAGTACAAAAATTGTGTGAATGTTAGTAAAAAAGTGTGAGTGTATTGAGTTTTTCGAACTTGTACTTGCATGTGGAAACGGAGGCCAGATTTTTTTTTAATTAAATTTTGCATACAAACAAAAGTTATTATAACATTTCAGTTAAAAATCGCCAAAAACTGAGAAAAATACTTAAAAGCTGCCGAAAGTAAATCCCGGTGGCGAACGTCATGTTTTGCTTTTTAAATTGAATCTGTTTTAAAATAATGTTAATTTATTATATTTTGTAATTATTCACAAAAAACGCGAAAATCGCGATATATATTATCTTTTTTCATATATAGGCAATATGGGTATCAATTTTTTTCAATTTATCAAAATGTGAAATATACAATTACAATAAAAAATATAAAATTTTAAAAAATCTTTTAGCGATTCTTTCTTTGTATAAAGTTTGCACGATTCCATTTCGTTTGCAATATGACCAAATTTTGTTTATGTCGTCTTGGAGCAAAGTACAAAAAAATTCGAAAACTGAAAAATACCTTTTTAAAAATGGTCCAGCTCACGGATGGTCAACGCTAGAACCAAAATATTTTGGGAATCATCATAAAACATATCGAGCTTTACTGCCTGTTTGTAGAACGCGAGCGCAAAAGTGACTCGTTCAACTTACATTTAAAACAAAATTTCAAAATTTGATTTTGTTTTAAATGTAATTTAAACGAGTCACTTTTGTGTTCGCGTTCTAAAAACAGGCAGTTATTTTCAGAGGGGTAACAAAAACATTTTTTTCAGCTCCATAGAAGGTGAGTCGGTCTAGCCTACATATGAAAAATGATAAAATATATCGCAATTTTCGCGTTTTATGTGAATAATTACAAAATATAATAAATTAACATTATTTTAAAACAGATTCAGTTTGAAAAGCAAAACATTATTTTTACATACGTAGAATTTGTATTAAAACCCGAAACGAATATTTATTTGTATTTAGTTAAATATCCCAATTAGTAGGTCGCAAGTGTTGCTTCAAAAACTTTTTTCGATGATACCAAATTTTATTTATTTCGTCTTGTAGCAAAGTACAAAAAAGTACCTTTTTTAAAAATGGTCCAGCTCACGGATGGTCAACGCTAGAACCGAAATATTTTGAGAATCATCATAACATATCAAGCTTTATTTTCAGAGGAGTAACAAAATCACTTTTTTTTTGAGTTTGTATGCGTAAAATTAAACACATTAAAATAAAACAACAACCACAAGGTTTTTTTTTTGAAAAATTTGAGGTAATCGTGGTTTTTTGGTCATATCTCAGCCATTTGTAGACCGATCTTGCTGAATTTTAATAGCAAGAACGGAAAACACATTTCAAACCTAAGACGGACAGACAGGCGGACATCGTTAAATCAACTTCTTTCCTCATAAGGACCCAGAATATATATTGTACTTTATAGGCTCTAAGATCAATATTTTCCACCTGTGGTGAAGGGTATAAAAATTATACTTTTTAAGCTAAATTATCTTAATAAACATTTGAAATAAAAAAGTTGGTGCGGTTTTCTTGAAATCGCTCGGTTTTTTTCTACGTTTGAAATTCAAAGTTGACAAAGCTGGGGGTTAGTACAACAGGTGTCTGTCTGGTATTTTTTAGAAATTCTTTTGTGAAGTAAACGACTAAACCTGTATTATATTAAATTACTGATTTATATAAAATAACTGAATATTCTCTGCTTTTTACGGAAGATGTAGTTAATTTTTTGATAGTTAAATTATAAGAACTTCAAAACAAGATTCTAAGTATAGAATAAGGTACAAGCATGAGCAACTAAAGGAAGTAAAGAAGGAATGTAGGATAATAGAAGACCAGCTACAGAATTATTTTGGTGAGGTGGAATATGCAAGTTTCTTAGAATATGAAGATAAATTAGCGAGTAATTTTAATGAGAAGATCAAATGTAGACATAGACGGAAATTTCAAGACCTTGTTAATTTACAAAGAAGGGAACTAGGTATAAAATTTAATAATAAATGGTTTGTTAACAAATCTTACATAAATATACCATTTGAAGCGCAATGGGTTCTCTCATTAGGTCATAAACACATGCTACCGACGGAAAGGAAACATTTTCCAGTTTTGAAAATTATAACTGAAGGAGAGGATTTAGTACAGACACTTAGGGAAAAAGAGGAACAGGAAATAGCTAGAACAAAACTGACTACAAATATAGATAACCATATTAATAAAATAAGATTAACTAATAGGGATAAGTTTATATTGGACAAAGTAAAGGAAACAAATAGATTTTTGAGATCTAATAGGGACATTATTATCTTGAATGCAGACAAAGGGAATACAACGGTGGCAATGAATAGAGTTGATTATGAGTTAAGAATTAATGATATTATAAGGGATGATTCAAATTAAAGGAGATTGGATAAGGACCCTACCAATAAACTTGAAAAGATAAATAATAATTTAGTTCAGGAACTTTTTAATAATGATATAATTACAATAACGGAAAGGAATAAACTTAAAACTAATACGGCAATGGCACCTAGGCTATACGGTCTTCCAAAAATTCATAAAATGGATTTTCCATTGATAAATTCTCCATCATATGAACTATGTAAATATATAACAAGAATTCTTAATAAAATTACTGAAAATTCAAAATATAACTGAAACTTGGTTTCATAATGATGTGTCTACTGCTCATTATGCTATAGGGGGATATACTCTATATCATCACAATAGAGGTGAAAGAAAAGGTGGTGGTGTGGCAATATATTGCAAGTCAAGTCTTAAATCTAAATTTGTCAGCAGATCTAGCAACTTAGAACCAGGAGTTGAATTTCTTAATTTGGAAATTTATGATAATGCTACTAGAGTTCTAGTGTCATGTGTGTATAACCCCAATAAAAAATATGACCTTATGCCTTTTTTCACTGATGTTAACTCGTACATAATTGATTATGATTTTTATGTGACTTGTGGAGATTTTAACATTAATTTGTTATGTGATGATAACTATAGGGCAAATCTGTTAAACTGCGTAAGTTCGGCTGGTCTGTCGATAGTTAATCAGCAAATGCCTACACGTTTTTCAACAAATTGCTTCCCAAGCCTACTTGATTTGCTTATGTTATCGGATACTGGCTATTTAATGCTATTTGATCAGATATCATTTGTTTCAGATCATGACCTTTTGTTTTGCTCGCTTAATATTAGTCTTAATAAAACTGAGACATCATGTTTGGTATCGTATAGGGATTTCAAATCAATTAATTATCCCTTATTATTTTCTGACCTTGTTAATAGTAACTTAACTGACTGCTGGTACGAGTCCACAGTAGATAGCAAATTGGAGGTATTTCTGGCGACAATACTACATATTTACAATCAACATGTACCATTGCGTAGTTTTCACGTTAGGAAATCTTCATGTCCGTGGTTTAATGCGACTGTTAAAAACTCAATTCGTGAGCGCAATCGAAGTTATAACAGATGGAAAAAAATCCCTCTGCTGCAAATAGGGAATTGTATAATAGAGCTAGGAATCGTGCTAATTTGGTTGTGAGAGAAGCGAAGAAACTTTTTTTCTCGCGGAAGCTAAGCACGTCACTACCCCCTAAACAGCTCTGGATGAATATCAAAAGGTTAGGTGTCCACCCGCGTGAAAACTCAGATTGTCTATTGGATCCTAACACTCTAAATGATTTTTTTTTTCATTTAACAATCCAAATGATCCAGACTTGTCTACTATTCAGCCCTCTTATGTTTGTCCGAATGGATTTGAGTTTTCCACTGTATCTGATGATGAAGTCTATAGTCCTGTGTTGAGCATTCGTTCTAATGCCATTGGTGAAGATGGTGCGTGTATAAGATTTCTAAAAATAATATTACCCTATGTTGTTGGTTTTATCACACATATCATTAATTATTGTATTACAACTTCCACTTTTCCAAAAGTATGGAAAATTGGTAGGATTATACCGGTTTCAAAAACAAACTCTCCAAAGGTCCCTAGTGACTTTAGGCCTATTAGTATACTTCCTGTTCTTGGTAAAGTATGTGAAACAATAATGTCACGGTAAATGATTGACTTCATCAATACAAATTGCTTGTTGTCACCGTTGCAATCTGGGTTTCGCTCTAACCATAGTTGTACTACTGCTGTTATGAAAGTACTTGATGATATCAGGCCAGCATATGATGTGGGTGATCTGTCGCTAATGTGCTTATTGGACTTTTCAAAGGCCTTCGATAGAGTAGCTCATTCACTACTTTGTAGGAAATTGGAATGTTTCTTTGGCTTTGGTCGAAGCGCAGTGTCCCTCATAAGTAGCTACTTATCTGATCGTGTACAAAAGGTTGTTATCGGTTTAAGAGAGTCAGGTTTCAAGGATGTACAGTCTGGAGTTCCACAGGGCTCAGTTATTGGACCTTTGCTATTCAGTATTTTTATCAATGATATATTTAATGTCGTCAATTTTGTTAACATTCATGCATATGCTGATGATATCCAATTGTATATATCTAGTCGCATTGGTCTTGTTGATGATATGTGTTACAAACTTAATGAGGACCTTAAAGCTGTTTATCAGTGGGCTATGGCTAACAACCTTATGCTGATTCCGGTAAAATCAGTATTATTACCCATCAGTAGGATGAAACTTGATTTTAATCAGCTTCCAATTGTTTGCTTAGGCGACACTCCACTTGCATATGTGGAAAAGGTGAAGTACCTTGGTTTTTACATCGACTCAGCCCTGTCATGCAGTGATCATATTAATAATGTAGTACGCAGTGTGTATATGACACTGCGCAATCTACGAATAACCTCTGGTTACACACCGATGGAGATCAGGAAAAGTCTTATTGTACAGTTAATTATGCCCCTTATTGCAACTTCTGCGGTGGTGTATAGCAAATTGGACTCGTGCACTCTACATAAATTACAAGTCTCGTTTAACAATGCAACTCCTTATGTATACGGTATTCACAGATTTAGTAGTGTTTCATCTTGGAGAACCATGAACTTCATCAATGATCTTCATCAATGCCATAAAGCTTTGGAACTCGTTGCCCTCAAATATAAAACTAATTGTTGACAGACCGAGATTCAAGAAAACTCTTAAGGATTATGTTTCACTAAATGGCTAGCCTTTAACTCCATCTTTCTCTTTATTATTATATATATTTCTTTTTTTTTTATCCTCTTTTTTATAACTGCTTAGTAAAATTTTTTTAGTATGTACCATTTAATTTTGCTCTAATTTTTATTTTCTTTTGGTTTTATTACTTATTGTTTTGTTCAAAACTTGATTTTATAATTATATTATTATTACTATTGTTATTATTACTACTATTATTATTATTACTTTTATAATTATTATTATTATTATTATTATTATTATTACTATTGGTGTTCATTATGTAATCCTCTGGACTATAAAAGAATTTAATTCTTAATGTCCTTATACACAGAAAAAATTATTGCTGAATTATTTTCAAACAAACGCTTGTTTGAAATTTTTTTTAATTTCTACAAATTTTTTTATTGATTCAATTAATATTTTTGTTTGATTTTTATTTTAGCCAACAGAAATGTTGACAACTATTCAAAAATATAATAAACGCGTTATTGGCTTCTAGTTTTCATAATTTTGTATGAAATATTTAACGCTCTTTATTGTTGTCGTGTTTTTGCATTTTTTTATTTGACCGTAAGCAACACTTGTTTATGTGACATACAGCGTTGCCACGACCAAAAAAAATTTGTAACCAAAATGTAAAAATAAAGTAACCAAAAGCGGAAAAAAGTAACCAAAATTATTTTGTATTAAACACGGAAAGAATTATTTACTAAATCACCAGAAGATATGGCTTGAACCAAAAAAATTTTGCACCATTCTCGTCTAAGCCAAACATTTTTTATTGTAAACATACAGTGGGGAGTTTTAATGAGTACATGTTAGTACTTACCATCGTTTACAATGCATAACTTTTTAAATAATAGTGCAAATCAAATAATTTTTTTTTTGTTTTACTCTTTATTGTCTTCTTCATTGATAGAGGTATAACACTTGACCAAACAATAACAATAACTTAAACAAAATTTAACGAAAGAGAAAAAAAACGGCATGTACTCACTTATGCACTTTTGTAATATTAAGAAATTTGTTGTAATTTACAGTAACTTTTAATATTTGGTCCAAAGCCCTTTGTTCTTTAACACAGCTTTACATCTTCTTGGCATACTCTCAACCAAGTTTTCAATAATTTCGTTTGGAATACTTCGCCATTCTGTTTCAACCCTGCCCCAAAGTTCGTCTAAATTTTTTGGTGCTCTTGAATACTGTCCCATCCGTCTTTTCACGATTGACCACAAATTCTCAATCGGATTGAGGTCGGGACTTTGAGCTGGCCACTTCATCAACTCAAATTTTTGTCCAGAGAGCCATTCCGTCACTATTTTGGATGTGTGCTTAGGGTCGCCATCCTGTTGAAAAATTACTTCTTCTTCCGGATAGGCGCTCCTCTCTACAAAATCTGGAAGATGGGTCTGGAGAATTTTTAAATAATCTTCCTTCTTCATTATTCCCTCAATTTTTTGCAACGGACCAACGTGGCACCATGTAAAGCAACCCCATACCATTATGTTGCCGCCACCATGTTTAACTGTTTCTTTTACATGGTGTCTTTTAATAGATTCATGTGGTCGACGCCAGCAGTATTGTTTTCCGTCCGACTGAAAGCGATTAAATTTGGATTCGTCCGACCAGATAACACGCTTCCAATCTTCTGGTGACCAATCCTTGTGCTTTCTGGCGAACTTCAAACGGGCCTTTACATTTTTATCGGACAAAGCTGGTTTTTTTTTCTTGACTGCAGAAATAAATCCAATTCTGTGAAGCGCATTTCTTGCAGCCCAACGACTAACATTCTTTCCAATATCCAATGCAGCTTCTTTTGGAGTTAGGTTCTTATCTTTCCGCATTCTTGTTATCATCACACGTGCCTCTGCATCAGAAATTAACTTCCTGCGACCACGAATCGGTGTTTTATTCTGGACATTATTCCTTTTTTGTACTCTTATGATACCCGACTGACTTAATTGTTTCTGTTTAGCTATTTCCCTTGAAGAACAACCATTTTGTGTCATAGAGACAATATCATCCTCAATAGATTTTGGGAGTTTCCTCATTTTTTTGTTATTAAAAAATTGTATAATTATTATTTATTATATGTATTGTGTTATTCCGACGAGCTTGACGTTATCAATAACTCAATAATTCTTTATATATTTTATTTTCATCATGAAATCCAAATAACAGATCAGTAACACAACAAAAACTTTGAAAAGTAACTGTAAATTACAACAAATTTCTTAATATTACAAAAGTGCATAAGTGAGTACATGCCGTTTTTTTCTCTTTCGTTAAATTTTGTTTAAGTAATTGTAATTGTTTGGTCAAGTGTTATATCTCTATCAATGAAGAAGACAATAAAGAGTAAAACAAAAAAAAAAATTATTTGATTTGCACTATTATTTAAAAAGTTATGCATTGTAAACGATGGTAAGTACTAACATGTACTCATTAAAACTCCCCACTGTATGTGTGGCTTGGTTTAAGCAAAAGGTTATGACTCAAAGCGAACTAAAATTTACTTAAATACAGCTAAAAAAAATTAATTATAATTCTATAGTTACTTAAATCAAGTTTTCGTTGCTTAGGGCCAATTTTACCAATTCTTTTTATATATCAATTTATATTAAAATATATACTTTTCATATAATTTTATTTTTTATTTGACGTGAAAAACGAATTTTAATTATAAGTTGATGTGTTAAAAAATTGTTGAAATCGGCCATGAATATTTTACAAAATACAAGGAAAAGCCTAAATTTTTTACATATCGATTCAAATAAAAATTAATTGAATTTAACCAAGTTAACTTGAGCTTTTTCTAAAAAATTTAAAGAAATCCCTAGCACTTATTTCTTGTAGCAAGAAATTCAATTTTATTTAAAAATCAAGAAAACCAGACTTATACTACGTAAATGCTGCTTGATTTCAGAAATATCTTTCTTCTTTTTATTAAAAACTAGCTACTTTTGTATTTTTTGTTTTAAGAAATTTTTGATTATATATATAATCGTGAATATTTTGATCATGAGAAAATGTTTATTTATTTAAAAAAAATTTACTAAATACGAATAAAATAATAAGTTAGAATCATGAAATTATTTTTGGATTTTGAATTATCTTGTTTTAAGAAACGAAATTGATTTCTTTGGAAAATAAACTTCTTTCGTGAAAGTGCTATTTTATTCACACTTCAGTTTTAAAATATGTCTACAGAAGAAATTGTGTTTGTTTGTATCTTGTAGGCTAGTAAACCGCTGGATCGATTTTTAAAAGTTTTGATAGTATATTACGATGGTCTGGAAAGAACAATAGGCTATTCAAATGTTTCGAAATTTTTAGTGGAAGTGGCACCTCCTACACAAAATTTACACTTATTTTCGTCAGTTTTAAAATTCTTATGAGCTAGAGCATTAAACCTTTTTATATAAAGAGATCCTGGGATCGGAAGGACTTTTGACCTTATCGTTTATCTAGAAAAGTGTTTCAGTTAGACCTATGAACCATTAAGAGTAGCAGATAATGACCATCTTCACCTCAAAGTATATACCTTATATGGTTAAGTTGATAGTCTGTTGAAGCTTAAGCTTCAAAAAAATAGTTTTTAAGTAGATGAAAAAAAAAATATATAAAACAGGGTCAAAAAAGCGGAGCGGGTAGTTCTTGTTCCAAAACAACTAAAATTGGTTATTTTTGTCTTGATAAAAAGTAACCAAAATGGAAAAAAAGTACACAAGTACACATTGGAAAAAAAAGTAACCAATTTTGGTTAAAAGTAACCAAAACGGCAACGCTGGTGACATATAAGAACAACAAAAAAAAAACACATAGTCTATTTTTGGACGCTTTGAAAAGGTACAACTATAAGAAAGATGATAAAATATTGTGGCGAGGTTTGTAGTAAAAAACAACAAAAACAATAATAGGTAATAAACGTTTCACTCTTTTTAAACAACAACAACAGTAGAAGAAACAAAATAAATTTTTTGATGGTTTCAAAGTTGGTAAAAAAGAATGAAAAACAAAATCCCGTATTCAATTTTTCAAAAATGTTTAGTTAAATACCTACATCAAATAAAGAAATAAAATGATGACGAAAAACATGTCGAGTCGGTCTGCTGCCAAGGAAAGGATACAGAACAGTGAGTGAAGAAGAAAAACATTGTGTGAACAAACAAGACTTGGTGCAAAAATTATTCCAACAAAAAAATGTGTCTCAAAGCCAGCCGGCGCCGCTCTGCTCTGCCTTCATCTACTTCTACAGTGCTTGCTTGTGTGCGCGTCATTGCTTGTGCAAAAACTTTTTTGTTTGATTCAGCAAAATTATTTGTTTGAAATTTATATGACTTTCAGTAAACTATTTGTTTGATTCAGTTAAATTATTTGTTTGAAAAAATCAGTGTTTTTTTCAATAAACGAAATGCAAATAAATTGTTTGAATATGCGAATTTGTTTGTAGGACCGATTTCAGACAAAAAATGTTTTGATTCTACAAATTTTTTGTTTGAATTGGAAAAATAATTTTTTCTGTGTATAGCTGAAATAAATAAAAATAAAAAAAATAATGTTAAGGATTCTCTTCAATTTAAAGACAGAATTAGGAATATTACATTAGATAATAATGAAAGGTTAGTTTCTCTTGATGTAGTTTCATTATTTCCTAGCATTCCAATAGACTTAGCTGTAAATATAGTAGATGAAAAATGGAATATAATAAGGGAACATACGAATATGGTGAAGGACTTATTCTTACGTATTCTTAAATTTTGTATAATAGATAGTAGATATTTTCAATTAAATGATCATATATATATAACCAAATGAAAGGACTTCCAATGGGTTCGCCAGCTTCTCCGATTGTAGCAGATATAGTTATGGAAAGCTTATAAGATATATGTGTTGAAAAATTAATTATAAAACCGAAGATCTTGACAAAATATGTTGACGATTTATTTTATATAATTTCTGAATCAGGAATAGAGCAAATGTTAGATATTTTTAACTCTTTTCATTCAGATATTTAATTTACAATTGAAAGGGAATCTAATTCAAGAATATCATATTTGGACACTTTGATAATTAGAAGAGGAAATAGGGTATTAATAGATTGGTATCAAAAACCAACATCTTCTGGTAGAATTATTAATTATTTCTCGAAACATCAAAAGAGAATAATTATTAATACAGCTAAAAATTTTATAGAAAGAGCTCTAAAAATAAGTGATTCAGAATTTCATAGAGATAATAAAAGGAAGATTTAAGGTATTTTAACGGAAAACAGCTTTCCTAAACAATTAATAACAGATTTGTTAATACAACATAATAATTGTAGAATAAATAACCAAAATAGTATTACAGAACAAAGGGTTTATAAGTCGGTAACATATATACCTAAATTTTCAGAAAGATTAGAAAAATCAAATATATATGATAGCAAAATATACAAAATAGCTCATAAATCTTTTAACACAGTAGGTAAACTATTTACTAAAATGAAAGACAAAATGAAAAAGATGGATATGTCAAATATTGTTTATAAAATACCATGTAAGGGTAATGTTAGTGGACAGTGTAATAAGGTATATATAGGTACAACAAAAAATAAACTGAAAACTCACAAAAAACAGCTTTATCAACTCATTGTGCTAATCTAAATCATTATCCAGATTTTGAAAAAACAACTGTTTTAAACACAGAAAAAAATTTTAAACGTAGATTTATGTTAGAAATGTTACAAATTATGAAGGTTCCGACAATTTCAAGAATTAATTTTAAGTCAGACATTGAAAATGTAGCACAAAATTATAGACACTTAATTTATAAAAATAGAAACGGAAGTTAAAAATTTATTTACATTGTAATAGATCAAGTTTGATTTGAAAAATATTTTTTTGTTTTTGAATTAAAAATTTTTTAATTTGACAGTTATTGTTAAATTTGTTATAATTTGTTAAAAATTTATAAATTAAGAAAAAAACCCTGAAGAAGGCACTCAAGGAAGTGCCGAAATATTGGTTTTTAAATAAACGTTAAAAGTTTTTTATAATAAAAAGACCTTATGCTCGAAAATGTAGTAATATTTGAAATATTATAGGTCGAACAAAATACATATTATAAACATTATATAAAATAACTGAAAATTCATATTTTTTACGGAATATGAGGTTGAATTTTTGACACTAAAAATTAAATGAACTTTAAGTTAAAAACTTTTTTTTTAACTTAATTTTCATTTATTTTATATTACAATTTCAGTTAATTTTATGTACATAATATTGTGAGTGCAGTTGCAAAGCAACTCTCTTTGACGTTACCCCAAATTAGCTGAAAGTTGTCAAATCTCAGTGGCCAATCCACAGTTCTATACTTGAAAATAATTCGGTCATCAAATGTTCGGCTCATTAAAGTTATGGTAACACGCGCTGTATGGCAAGTTGCGCCGTCTTGTTGGAAGCATGTTTCCTTCAAATTATTTCGAATAACATGAGTGATTTTTTCGGGATGAAATGGGCTCTCATGAGGATTGTGCTCAAAATGATTTAACGATAAAAATCTGATTCAACGTCAAGTTGAATCTCAGCACATTCATTGAACACACTACGCAATTGATAGCCTGCTGGCTTTTATTACTATTCCAGTTGCATCTTATATGGATGTAGGCCAAACAATTATAATTTCAAGTTGTGGACGGGCTGAGACCAAGTTGCTAAGCACGGCGTCAGATTGATAAATTCGTGTCATCTGTCACACTCAGCGACTATAGCTTCTTCGCAATCGTTTTGGATAAATATTATTCAAAAGAGTAAATGCGGTCGTTAATCGATCCATAGTATTTCGAATTAGCTGCTCAGATGGACGATTATACGCACTGTAAACTAAACAAAGTGCTCTAGAAGTTGGGCGAGCAGAGCGAAAATTTCTTAAAAAATTTTAAGCGATTTGTAAAAGTTGTTCTGTTAAAAGTCTTTGCATGGTGATTTGCCAAAGTATACTGAAAAAATAAGTAAAACACAATTGATTAGCACAACAGCTAGTTCTACAGCTATCTCTATCGAAATAACTATACGTCTAAAAAAACACCCTTTAGTAAAAGTTAAAAGTATGCAGTGTTAAGCGAAATTTCTTATTACAATATGCGTTATGTGGTAAGTGAAGTTTTTTATGCTGGGAAATTTAAAGAAAACAAAAAGAAACAAATGCCATTAAATTTGCAACACAACGATTATAGAGAAACCACAACCACTACATAAACATTGTAATACAGTTATATTTGTATTAACTTCCGGTTACTCAAATTGAGACATTTTTCGCAAAAACCACTTTTAAGAGCGAATTACGGATGAAAAGAGTTTTCAGTAAAAAAAAACATTTTTCGGTAAAAGCAAAACTTTTCGGCGGTGTAAAATTAAAAAAAAAAAAAAAACGTTGGGGAGTAACCGAATTTTCAATGAAAGTTTTTTTTTACAAATAGATTTTAACAATTGGATTGTTGGATACGGTTGCTTAAGATACGGTCAAACTTATTAAATATTTGATCAAATAAGCGTAACCCCTACTTATGTTAATAGTTAGTGAGATTTAAAATGGTCTTAATATTACAAAATAAACTAATTATACTATTAAAGATAGCAAAAAAAAGTTTTTTGTAAGATGTGGTATTTTAATCAAAATAAATATTGATATTAAGCGAAATGATTTTTTAGTTTGATTGTTGGTCCCGTTTTTTTCGTCAAATATTTGTTAAGTCTGACCGTAGCTTTAGTTATATTTACAGCAACAAAATACATTTATTTAAATTTGTTTTTAAATATATTTTGTTGCTGTTAATATAACTACTAGAGTATCCAATTATTCGACTTTTGGTTTTGTTCGAGTACGGAATTAATCGATTTTTTAATTTTAAAATTGCTCGATTAATCGAATAAAGATTTTAAATTGCTCAAATTACTCGAACAACTCGAAGAATTCAAATAATTTTATCCAATGGGAAAAAGCAAACATTTCTATTTGAACACATACTTTTATTTTATTAATAAACAGAAAAAGAGAGGTGAGAGCAGAGTTGTTAGGCTTTTTTTAAAAAAATCGTTAAAAGTTTTAACAAAATTCGTCAAAATCGTCAATTTAACAAAATCGTCAAATATTTAAATATTAAAAATCAGAGACAATTTATTGCATTGATTGGTTCAAAAATAAACATTTTAAGCAATAAATTCTATTAATGATAATGAAAGTGATATGGTTTAGTTTTATTCTATTTCAGCAATTGTTACGCTACTGCCTTTCAATAACGTTCTGGTTTATTTCCTTTATAATAACCCGTTTCGAGTTCTTTATTGCAACTTTAATAAAATAAATAAAACACAAACACTTTAAACACTATTTACAATTTACTCTATTTAGTACTAAGTCTTTTTAACAACCGTAATTTATAGCTTTTATTCACAACCAACTATAATTTTCTCAGCGTTATACGTTATTGACAAAGTCTGAACTTAGAATGATCTTATTACGCTAGTCGCCGCTAGTATTTATACTGCAATTTGGTTGTCTAGAACATTCGAAATGTTTTTCGAAGGTTCGAGGCTTTACTATTCACCACACTTTAATTTGATTTATGTTTACATAATTTTACCTCTTATACTGAAGCTTTTTTAACGGTCATTTCTAGGGCTTTCCGCACTTTGGGATTGAAGTGTACTAAATTATAACAATTTTTTATAACAATGTAAACTAATAAAATTACTAATAAATACAAGTTAACTAATAAATACAAGATACCTAGTAAATTCAACTAATTCTTAACTAATAATTACAACTAATTTTAACTAAAGTTACTTTCGTAACAATATTTATCATTTGAAAAGAAATACATAAGAAAAAATATATTTTCATAAAAACATAACAAAAATTTATTGATTTCAAAAACATTATATAAAAAAGAAAATCTCATTTGCTATCTTTAAATGATTAATTTTTAGCGCTATCACTATTGAAAATTGTTTTTACTATTGAAGTTGCTAAAGCAAGGGTTCTGTCTATATCAACAGCCTTTTCACCCGACTTGAAACGTTTTATTACGTCCAATTTTAGTTCGAAACTAATGCATTTTCTTCTCTCTGCACTCATTTTTCTACACAACTTCTTATTAAGAACTTACTTCATAACCGAAATGACGCAAATCGGGGCTCTAGTGTATATTTTTTGCAGTATCGATGGCATGCATATACATTAGCGTGGCCGTTAGTTGTATGGAGAACTTTTTTTTTTTGATTTCTTATACTCTCCCCCTCCAAATCGGTTCAGTTTTATGTAAAAAAAAATACAAAAAAATTTCGTAGCGATAAGTTGTGTTTTAGGGAGGGCGTCCGCCCCTCAAAGTTTGCCATCAAGCCATTTATTCAAATGTAATTTGTTTGCGTATGACTATCTTCTAAAAACAACATTTTACAAGAATATTATATATGGCAATATTTTAGCTCTTCTAGTCAACAACATAAGCCTCCAAGAAAGTTTTTTGCTAAGACTAATATCTTAGAAAATAATTAAGAAAATAACAACAAAATACCAAACATTTTATATACGTTTTATATATATAAAAAGACGATTTAATGTCAAGTGACACAATTTTGAAATCGATGTCTTCCGATTTGGATGAAATTTACACCGAGGTTAGTCCTATTAGATAGTAGTTTACACACAAAACAAACAAGATCGGTCAAAATGTTTCAGAGGTAGAGGGGGTCAAAGTTTGCCATACAGGTGTTCTTTCTTATCCATGTAATTTATTACCTATTGGTGTTAGCAAAATTTGTCCCAAGTAGCTTAGATAGCTATTTAATCAATCTTTTTTAAAAATATTTTGTTGTTTTTTTTTTAAATTTTTTTAATTATTTTTTTTAAATTTAAAACTTTTTTTTTTATTTTTTTTAGCCAAGTGTGAAATTTAAAAAAAAAAAATTTAAAAAATTTTTTAAAAAAACAAAAAAATATTTTTAAAAAGTTTGATCAAAAAGCTATCTAAGCTACTTGGGACAAATTTTGCTTACACCAATAGGTAATAAGTTACATGGATGAGAAAGAACACCTGTATGGCCAAAATGTCAAATTTTGACCCCCTCTAACTCAGAAACTTTTTGACCGATCTTGTTGAAAATTTGTGCCTAAGCTACTATCAAACAGTACTAAAATTGGTGTAAATTTCATTTAAATCGAAAGACATGTATTTCAAAATTGCGTCACTTGACATTAAATCCCCCTTTTATATATATAAAACGTATATAAAATGTTTGGTATTTTGTTTTTATTTTCTTAATTATTTTCTAAAATATTGATTTTAGCAAAAAACTTATGAGGCTTATGTTGTTGACTAGAAGAGCTAAAATATTGCCATATATCATATTCTTGTAAAATGTTGTTTTTAGAAGATAGTCATACGCAAACAAATAACATTTGAATAAATGGCTTGATGGCAAACTTTGAGGGACGGACGCCCCCCCTAAAACACAACTTATCGCTTCGAAATTTGTTTGTATTTTTTTTTACATAAAACTGAACCGATTTAGGGGGGGAGAATATAAGAAATCAAAATAAAAAAAATAACGGCCACGCTAATATACATATGTAATTGTAGAATTCGAATTACTAATACTTCTAATGAAAGCCACCTGATTTGTGATGGGGGAAGGATTTTTTTTTTTTTTTTAATTTCCATTCATTTTTGTATTTCGAAAAATTGATTTTTACGTTTTGGACTGTTCCCAATATAAATGTATTACTTTAGTAAAATAATCGTAATTTTACTGTACTTTCTCAAAAAAATCTTCAAAATGACGAAAAATCGTCACATCTAACAACCGTGGTTGAGAGGTGCCAGCCAGTTATGAAAAACATTTTAATCCATTTTATTATTTCTTAAAATCGAGTGAAATTGAAATCGATGGAGATTAACCGTTACATTTTTTTTTTAAATCATCGCTGTTTTTCCTGATTTTAAGAGAAGTTAAGAATTCAATATATATAATATAAAAGCATTTTTTTATAAACTTTTATTTGGTTTAAAACAACTGCTTCTAATCGTTATCAGCTGCTCCTAGGAAAAAATTCTATGAAATACATCAAAAATATTTTTCAATTTAACATAACGAAAAACTACAGTTTCTGACAGTTTTGCCAAACGCCAAAGAGATGTCAATTTATATCCGATAAGTAAAGCATTAAACATTGCTTTACTTATCTGAAATTTCAAAAGAATATGTGTAAAAATGTACAGAATATTTGATTTGTTTAAAGCCTATATTTATTTTACAAAAACGAAAAAATGTTATTCCCACTTGCTATAAAAAAAACTCAATGATTTCAATGCGGAGCAGCTGCATAAAATATTTTTCGGATTAGATTCTGTAAGAGATGATGACAAAAGTTATGAATAAAGAAAACGCTTATTCGATTCGAAGAAACTAATTTTTTTTTAAAAGAAACTACAAGTTTTGAAGGAAGTACTAAGAAAACTGAAAATGTCTAGAGATTATGTAATGTTCCCTTGGCTAAGAAGGAAACGTGTTTTCTCATTGAATTCTTCTTGATAAAAATTAGAAATAAACTTTCAAGCGATTCTCTAAATGCTTTTTCTTAAATAAAATGATATTTTAAATGAAATATTTTGTAATAATTTTTTTCAATAATTTAACTTTTTTGGTTTTATATAAATGCTGTTAGCTTTGAATTAATTCTGTGGCAATAAGCGCTTAAGTCTATATGTTTAGTTTTATAGGAGAACAATTTAAAATTTTAAAGGTTGCTTTTGGTAAATTTACTCCGAATTATTAAAATCATCCGTTCTCTGCGGTTGAAATTGTTTTAAGTTTTTATTCCTAAGCACTCCTAATGTCACAGATCGGAAGTTTTTATTATTCCAAATGTTGTTGTACATTAAAAAAAGATAATCAAAAAGTAATTTTGCTGTAACTTCCTCAAAAATCCTACAAAATAATTGAAATTTTGAATTTAGTGTACTGTTGTGCATAAAGATTTTAAGGCGCCATTGAGCACTTTTTCCTTTTTACCACAGAAATAAAAATTACCTTATTTAATTAATCTCGGGAAATGTTTTTTGTTCAAATAAATTAAATTAAATAATATGTTGCTGCGATTTGTATTGAGCGGGAGGGAATTCCCGGGATCCCGGAAAATGGAAAAAAAATCCCGCTTTGCCGGGAAATGAAAAAGTTCGGGAAAAGAAAAACTCTAGTTAAGGCTCTATAACTATTTTAGTAATTTCCAGTTCTTCCAACTTACTACATTAAGCCTTTTCTCAACTCTATTTTTCAGCCATAATGTTCCGTTCTATTATTGCTAATATTTTATTTGTTAATTGAAAGTTCTTTAAGTCCTTTATTACTTTGATCTTCTTTTCTAATGTGTTTTACTTTTCACAAATAATTTCTTCACTCGGTTAAGGTTAAAGCTGTTGTGCTACGTAGAAAAGCAAAAAGGCCATGGAGGCCATTTGGTGATTTGTAAGTAATCAGCCATTTATATTGTATCGTTATTGTTTATTCATGTTTGTTTGTTGTTGAACGTAATGGAATTTGAATTTCAATTATCATTTTGGCGCCGTTTCTTCCGTTATTCATTATAATTTATTCATAAGTATTAGAAAATTAATTTAGGGCAATAATCAAAGAAAAGGTCTGTTGTGTTCTTTAGTTCGATAAAAGGTCATGTTATTATTTTAGGCTGGTCATTAATTTTAAGCAATGAGGCATATTAGCAGCAACAAACAGTGGCATTTGGAAAATTATTTTAAAATATACACATAAAAATTCAATTAGAAAAAATGGATTTTATTTAGGGTTTTTATGCGAAATACTTTATTTCAGGAAATTCGGGCAATTTTATAACAAGAGTTTGTATTGATTAATACCTAATTTAGACTTTGCCACATGTCTATGAAACTTTTAACTTATGTGTGGTTTACACAATACAAGTGATTGAACGTTTAGTAAAATTTATAGGAAAAACACATAAAAAACCGAGTGATTTTCATATAAATTTTACTACACGTTCAATCACTTGTATTGTGTAAACAACACGTTAAATAAAAATTTTCGTTTATAAATTTATATTGAAAACAAAAACAAATTTGAGTTTTTTTTATTGTTGTTTCAATATAAATTCCCTAAATTTCTGAGTGAAAATTGTTGGTAAAGAGTTCAGGAAACATTTTTGGTAAACAACTTTAATTTTTTGTAAAAAAAAAAATTTTGCCTAAAATTTGCGCTAAAAAGGATTTTTGCTAAAAAGAATTTGTTTAGAGAAAATTTTTGGTTTACGGAATTTTAAACGAATAAAAATTATGTAAAAATTTTTCCGTAAACAAATTTTATTGGATATTTGTGGTTAAATTAAATTTTTAGTAAAAATTATACGGTAAAACAATATTTTCAGCAGGTACATTTTTTAACGCAAATTGTTTGACTAGTTTGGGTTCACACTATGAAACTTTTCTTTCAGAAAGTCTAATTTTATTTGTGAGAGCGAAGAGAAAAAAGCCTGTTCTCTTCCTCTCTTACCTTAAGGGTGTTTTTTATAGAGTGACACAAGTTTAAATCATAATAAAACAAGAAAATATATTTTTAATATCAATGAAATGGGCTTTATTTGAAAGAAAATTTTATGAAATTAATGTTAAAATAAGATTTCTGCCTTGTGGCCGGCACGGCTGGCGCGTAGAAAGCGCAATCTGGAACACCAATTTTCAACAACTTTTCGCACCATTTGCGGCCGTATTTCGCCGATAACTCTCCGAATGTTAATTTCCAGGGGTTCGATAGTTTGTGGTTTATCGACGTAGGCAAATGACTTAACATAACCCCAAAATAATCCAATGCGGTTAATTTACACGTGAAATTATTTTTTCGTCAAAAGTTTCTTTGAGTAAATCAATTGTAGCGCCCGCTGTGTGGCATGTGGCTCCGTCCTGCTGGAACCAGATATCAGCTAGATTAATGCCACGTAATTCAGGTACCAAATAATTTCGAATCATATTCCTATACCGTTCACCAATGAC
Organism: Pollenia griseotomentosa; assembly: GCA_963931875.1. Lineage (NCBI taxonomy): Eukaryota > Metazoa > Arthropoda > Insecta > Diptera > Polleniidae > Pollenia > Pollenia griseotomentosa. Next base: position 166,771,954 of record OZ007562.1, on the reverse strand, counting down.
AGTAACTTTCTGACCATCATCGTTTTTGAAGACATATGGGCCAATTACTCCGCCAGCCCATAAAGCGCACCAAAAAATAATTTTCTGTGGGTGTAATAATGTTTCGACAAAAGCTTTTGGACTCTTCCCACTTCAAATGCAACAATTCTGCTTATTTACGTGCCCATTTAACCAGAAATGGGTTTCTTCGGAAAATAAAATTTTGAATGGAAATTCAAAATCAATATCAACTTGTGCTTCAGCCCATTCGACGAATTGGCTGTGCATATGATGGTTGTTTGGCTTTAATTCCTTTTGTAAAAGCTTCCAAAAAGTGGAAGGACACAACCAAAGTTGCTGAGAACGGCAATGAATTGATTGATTAGGATCATCTTTAATGCTCTCCTGTACAGCGGATACAGCTTCTTCAGTGCACACTGTTCGGCATAACACGGGACGCACATTATCAGTAACAGTGAATGTGGTCCGAAATCGATCTATTGTTCTTCGAATTAGCCGCTCTGAAGGACGATTATGTAGGCCGTAAAATGAAAGAAGAGCAATTATTTTGATTAAAAATTTCAACAATTTGCACGCGTTGCTCCGGTGTAAGTCGATTCATAACGTGCGCCAATATAACTTTCGACGCTATCTTGGCGCACGTCATTTCATAATGAAAAGCAACTATCAGCTGTTAAATGCAGCACAAATAAAGCAGTGATGCCAACTTAAAGTGGTGACACTCCCAAAAAACACGCTATATAAAACAAGACTTTCTGAACGAAAACTGTAAACCATGGCTGTGGAGTCGTCAAAAAATATTTGTAACTCCGACTCCAACTCCGACTCCTACTCTACCCTTAATGCTTAATGTACATAAGACTGGTCATTAATTGACTTTAAACTCTTTTTTTGGTACCTTTTAAATGGTTAAATATAGCAAGAAAATGATTCTGTAAAAATTTAAAATCAAAATTTAAACTCTAAAACGTGCCGTACTGAGCTTTAATATAGTTATTTACATACATATGTAAATAGACTGGCCCTTATTTTCTGACTTTAAAATTTTAAAAGCAGACCCTCATAAAAATTTTTAATTTTTGAAAATATTAGAACATTTTTTAAAATTTGAATGCCGAAAAATTTTGTAGTCCGAGTCGCAAGTTTTTGTGGGTACTTCGACTTCGACTCCGACTCCGATACAAAAACCTCAACTCTGACTCCCCAGCCCTGCTTTAGCATCACGAAATTTTATATTTCAATACAAAATTTAATTTATTGGGGTATTCACAAGGTGTGCTATCATGTTATATTGTCATAATGTTCTAACATTTTACAATGGTTTAAAAATATTGTTGTTGCTTTGTTACCAAAAAGTGTCTTAAATCAATAGAACTTTGCTTGCTATGTTTATTGTGCTGTCGTAATTAATCAGAAGGGACCTGCGCTGAGCGGCTGAGCCGAACGCATTAGTTTTTGTAGCCGTCGCCGTTGATGGTTTAGTTTTATCCGGCTAATATCCGAATTTAACCTGCGGCTAGAAATTTTTGCAACAAAACACTTGCGGCGTCAAATTATATCGGCTTAGGACTCTGATGTTTGGTAAACAAACAAAATAAAATTTATTTGTGATTTGCGTTTAAAAAATGGAAAATAGTCAGATAAGATCTAATTTAATTTATTAATTCATGGATTAGAATTAAAAAATATTTTATTCTTAGGTAAATATTTATTTTTTGTATTTGTTTTAAATCATCTGATTTAAATTCAAAATAGCATACTAAATTCTGAGAGGTTGTTCACAACAGTCGTATTTTATCGTGTTATTATTTTAAAACTTATGACTTTATGACACCTTGTGAATACCCCATATGTGTCAAGCATTTTTTACCATATGACAGACTTCTTTGTTCATTTGATATTTATTTAAAGGAATTTTAACTTTAAACAAGACAGATTTGCAATAAAAGTAAGGAGTTCTTACATAAAAGGGCCAAGTAAACTACACAAGCAGTTTGTGAAAATATTAAAAAAAAAATTTATTTTATAATTACGTATAAACAATCTTCATATTTTTTTATTATAGATCAAGCTGCTTGTATGTTTTATTTGGCCCTGAACTTTTATTTGAACTATTTTTTTATTGAACTATTTAAACTAGTAAGTTGAATTTTGACCTAATAGGAACAAAAAAGATAGGGCCATCATGCATTCCAGAGTACCACAAATAGCCCAATTTTGCCACATTTTGCAACACTGAAACAAATTACACTTTTTTATTTGTCTTTCCCCTTTTTTATTTCATTATAAAACTCAAATGTTTCGAAATAAGTGTTTCATAATTTGGACGAGAACTTAACAAAAAAAAAAAAAAAAAAAAACACTTTTGTCTACTTCAGTAGAAAACCAAAACATTTTTTATTAAATAAGAAATTATTGATTTTATTCAATTGTTAAAGTGCCTACATTTTTGGAAAAGTTATATATTTTGGTTTTTTCTTTTTATGCCATTAAGATTCTTTTACTAAACTTTCTATTTCCCTAATGACGTATTAATACTTTCGATTTACAAGCATAAAAAAATTTCCCATTTTTGAACTGTGTCTTTGTGCTAAGTTTTTCATTATCATAAATTTTAGATTTCAATTTCATATTGATATTCAATTGCTAAAAGTTTTCGGTTAAAAAATTGTCAAGTGCTGGAAAGAGGAATTCCTGCTAAATAAAATAATAATAAAAGTCAAAATCGTTAATGGTCGTAGTGGTAAATTTGTTTGTCGTACACAATTTAAATATTTAACGGCTATTAACATAGAAGAGGAATAGAGCAGAAAGTTCAAGAAAATAACAGAAATTAGATGTCATATAAAACTGACAGTATGATGGTGCTAGAAAACAATAGCGCTATTCAGTGTTTGGTGCATTTAAAGTTGTAACTGTTTGTTATTGCAATAACTTTGTCATTGACAGCGAGCGGTACTTAAAAAACCTTTGTAATGTTAAATGCAAATTAGGTAATAGCTGATATACAGAATTATTGGTCCTAAAAATTTACCGAAAGGTGTTTGATTAAATGGTGGAATTATTTAAAAACGTCACACAGCATTGCAAAAGAAAGTATTATTTTTTTAAAAAAAATGCCCCAAAAAAAAAAAAAAAAAAAAAAATAGCCTTAAAAATTAAATAAAATATGACCCTTAATTTGGAGTAATGAATTTAACCCAAAAAAAAAAAAAAAACACCAAAAAAGTTATATTAAAAAGTTTGGGTTGGGTTTATATCAGAGAATGACAACAAGTACTCATAAGAAAAATATTCATAGGTATTTACCCACGCTTTTCGTTATTTTGTATACACATACTTACTTACAATACTTATGCTCGGCAATACATGAATAGTTTGCAGATATTATTCAATACCCATGAAGGTGTTTTGGTTATCTGCCATACATATAAAATATCCATGTTTAAAAAATACCTTCATTATTTTTGGCACTTCTGTGTAAAAATGAAAAAAAATTTTTTTAGCAAAAATGTGCTTTGATCACTAGACAGGTATGGGGGACTATGTACATATTTTTTATGATACATAAAATAAATTAGCCCGTAACATTAGCAGCACCTATGTAAAACTACACATAAGCTATACATTTTTATAAAAAAAATAGGACAACGAGGGCTGGGAAGGTGCAATTTCTGCTCTCCGAAACTTTCTAACAGATTTAAATGAAATTTAAAATATAGATAGATCCATATTTATATAGACACTTAAGCTATATATTTTAAAAAAAATAGGATAACGAGGGGAGATAGGGGGCAATTTATGCCTCTCCAAAACTATCTAACAGATTTTAATGAAATTTAAAATATTGATAGATCCATATATCTGTGGTTTTCACGAATAATCGCGTAAGTTATAAAACCAAACTTTTCAGGAGAGCAAAAACAATTATTTTTTTCAATTGCGGCTTCTGTAGATGCTTTTTTAAACTTTTTTCTTTACTATCCTCTTAACAGTGACTTTCTACGTATTATACATAGTTTTCATGAAAAAATCCTTACAGGATCACAATCTGTAAAAGGATTAAAAATGCATATGTTTGATTGACTCATTAAGTGTGTGCAATATAACATCATATCTCCACATAAGTCCTTTTTTTGTGAAAATAAATGTTATCATTTTAATCACACATGACGACTTACGTTGTTATTTTAAGCACACAAGTTGGCGACATATTCAGAGTTTTTGATACTTATAGCACAACGTATGGACTTAAAATTACAAACAACCGCTCATCTGCTGTTGTTGCAACTAAAGAAGTCAACAATAAACGCACATGTTCATATAAGTTGTTATTAATAGAAAAATTTTCAAAAAATACTTTTATATTTTTTGCACGAATAACAACATATGCTTTTTATTTGGAAACATATTCAGCAATTTTACAATTTTTGGCGATGTATGTCGACATAAATCGTTATAATAGCAAAATATTTTGTTAAACAGTTAACTTAAGTTGTTTTTAGCAGAAAAAAATTAATAATACTACATTATATTCTAAAAAGCTTAATACTTATAAAAACCTAATGCAAAATGTAGCACTTTGACATCATTATCTCAATTTCGGTAAAAACCGACTTACGCGATTATTCGTGAAAACCACAGATATATATATATATATATGCCCACATAAGCTTTATATATATTTTAAAAAATAGGACTACGAGGGGAGAGAAGGGGCAATTTCTCCCTCTAGAAAACTATCTTACAGATTTTATTGAAATTTAAAACATAGATGGATCCATATTTTTATGGACACATAACCTATATATTTTTTAAAAAATAGGGTCACAAGTAGTCTTCAAGACATCGAGACGTCAACAGTGTATAGTTCACCGAGTAGTTCCTTTTTCCCACAAGCGCACCAACAGCTTTGCTCAATATTATTACCAAGCAGCACATCGATAACTATATCACCGCCAGCCACTGCATATGAAAGTTTATTTCCCCACTTTAACAAGAGACTCAGGGCCCATTCTGGAAACAGTAAGAAATGAAGTTGAACGTTATTGTTATGAAACCGTAAAACTTACAGAAGATTTTAATGTAATGCTATGGTGGGAAAACAATGTCTTCTGCAAATGTCCCAAGTTATCCAAATTAGCAAAATATGTTAGATAGTTTAAAGCGAGAACATTACCATTTTTTTTTTGTAATTTAACATTATGGATTTAATAAATTAAAAATGAATTTGATAATAATGATTTAATCTGTTTTTTTTAGTAAAACTTTGTGGTCCTATAGAAAAAAAGGGTGAGGTGTATTTGGGGTTTTCTAATGTTAAAATTATTTAGGTCCGTAGGAAAACCATCGGTTGGGTGTGAATTCAGGCGGAATCTTCCCTATTTCACTGCCCAAAGGCAAGTTATTACATTACATTAATAAATATAAATCTGCCCTCGTGATCCTATTTTTTTAAGAAATACATAGCTTATGTGGCCATATAGTAAATTCATTAAAATCTGATAGATAGTTTTGGAGAGGCATGAATTGCCCCTACTTCCCCTTGTGATCCTGTTTTTAAGAAAGACATAGCTAATGTGGCCATATAAATAAGGATCCATCTATGTTTTAAATTTCATTAAGATCTGTTAGATATTTTGGGAGAAGCAGAAATTGCACCCAACTGCCCCTCGCTGTCCCAAATTTTTAATATTGTTTTGAACCATCAGTGAAAGTGCCCCTTTCCAACGCATGTATTGGTTTGTAAATAGGTTGAGTAGTTCTCGAGTTATAAAACAGTTTTGAAAAGTAAGCTTACCTCCTTCGTCAAATCTCAAAAAGCTTTAAAATGATCTTGATATTTTTCTGAATAACAACACAAAAAAGTTTTGCCTTGTTCCAAAATTTTTAAGATTGCATTTGCCATCTCTGCTTTCTCTCTCGCTCTGTACATTAACGTTATACATGCATACATATTTATTCTTCTGGGTATTGCAGATAGCTAACAAAAATTATATTTATATCTGCATGTACATTCAAAAAGAAGAATGAATATACAAAATACACATTGGCAGTGTATACCTATACATACCCTGCAAATATTAGGACTAGTCCAAACACGCGTGTAAAATGTAGCCCACAAGGGACTAGGACTAGTCCAAAAGTAACCCAAACGTATGGAAAAAAATGGTCTATTAACCATTACGATGTCCTAGGGTAGGACCATATAACCCAGCTTTGGACTACAAAGGAGTAGTTTTAAAACTACTCCATGGTATACTCAAGAGGATTAGTTTTGAAGTCGTTTAAAAACTCACTACAAACACTTTTTAACAATGGCATGATACATGCTTGCATTACATTAGACCAGTCCATGGAGTAGTCAATTTTATCAAAATGGATCAGGTAGTCCAATATTATTTGCAGGGTATTTAAGTTCAACTTGTTATGGGTAATGGTATGTATGTGTTTTGATCTTTACCCGTGCATGTCCATACATGTTTTCTCACTAATATTGGAAGAGTACTTAAAATGATACTTTTGTCATTCTCTGGTTAATATACCCGAAACTTAAAATTCCAAATTTAAAATCCTGATTTTAAAATGTGAATAATTATACAGTTTTCGTTTGAAAAATCGCATGGTATATAGCATGGTTGGGCTTTCGGCCGTGCGTAAAGATTTTCTCCTCTATGGATAACAAACACTGGCTTTGTTTGCTTAAGCTTCACTACATAGTCGGCCTTTGGCCGGGCGCAAGAATTTTCTTCTCTACAGGTATGGTATAACGAACACTGTCTTCGCTCACTAAAGCTTCTCTAAATAGTCGGCCTTTGGCTGGACGCAAGGATTTTTTTCCTCTATGGTATAACAAATACCGGCTTCGCGAACTTAAGCATCTCTGCATAGCCGTAAGACTATTTGCACCAAATACTGAACTCCGCTAATGACTTTAGCGTACTGAATTTTGAAAGAATCGTTTTTTTAACTCCACTACTATTGATGAATTAAACTATACTAAGTTTGTCATAACGTGTAAAACTTTTCACGTAAGACTTATAGAGTATATATATTCTGGGTCCTTGAGTAATTCTGAGTCGATTTAGCAATGTCCGTCTGCCTGGCTGCCATCTGTCCATCTGTTGAAATCGGTTCAGTAGGATAAAAGATATGAATCCAAATGTGGAACAACCACTTTAAAATATTTTTAATTTTATTACAAAAACTAACATAAATGGAAGCGAAATGCATGGAATGATATAATATTTTGCACAAATTCGTTTTACGTGGCTATAAATATACAACTTAATTCCATCCATAATTTACCAGAGGCTCCATAGCAAGCCTTCACTCAGATAATAGTTTACCACGCCTTAAACTGTAACGAATAGTGCTATTGTACTTATTTTTGGTCGGTCACAGTTTCTTATATCTTGAAATCTCTATACAGAATTTCGTACAAAACGGTCCACAATTTACCATTGGCCCCATATAAAGCCCACTAGAGTTGTGTCGGTCATGAACGAACTAGTTCAATTGAACGGATCAGTAAGATGAACGATGAACGGCCGTTCAGTTTCATCGTTCAATTCCGTTCAATCGCTCACTTGGGTCTTTTTTGTCAGTCGGTCACTTGCTTACCGAACAACTGGTTGAAAAGAAGCAACAATACTATTGTGGTGTATATGTGATGCTAGAAAAATATACTTATTTCATTTACTCATTGCTTTACACATTTTCATAATGCGATTAGGGTTGTCAAGTTTCTTGGCGAGCTAATTTTCAATTTGGCGATATGGCGATTTTTTTGGCGGCTTTTAAAATATATGGCGATTAAGCAAAATGTTATTACATTTGAGATAATTAAGATGACTGATGATTAAGAAAAAACCCCAACAATCAAATTTATATTTCTTTAAAGTATTAAAAATGGATAAAAGTACTTTAATAAAGTTATCAAAATATTATTTTAAACATATTAATGATGAAATTGTGAAAATTTATAAAATATTTAAGGAAAAAAAATAAAACATTAAGCAGAAATCGTGGCCGGTGATACACGTTCATGTTGGCCGATTCTACATTATACTTAGTTTGAGGTATGTTCAGAGAATTCTATGTGATTAATGAAGTGATTTAGTTGTAATCATGTCAATCTGAAGTGATTAACAATTCACTTCAATGTATGGTTAATTATCTCGATTTTAATGTGATTAGAGCTTTATCACGTTCGAGTTGCTTTAACGTTCGTTATTTGGAAAGACTATTTCAATGATGGTATTCCATCTAATTTAAATCAGTTTTTGAAAAAAGTTAATAGCTATAAGGATACGTCCGGTACGTACCATTTTAAAGAACTTGCTTTTACTGGCTTTATGTGCACATAATTCCAACTGCTAATGTCTGTGTTGAAAGAGTTCTTTTTAAAAATTAACTCCACTAAAATTTGTCTTCAAAATAGAGTGCAATACAAACTTCTTGACACGTTTTTACGAGCTATAAATTATATATATGTATGTAAATATCACTTTTGTACCTTCACACGATATGTTGAATAAACTGAATCATATACATTGTTAAAAAAAAAACAGTTAGAATTGCCTTTCCGGTGAAGTGTATAGCGTTTAAAATATATATCCAATATTTCTTTAATACAAACCACACTTTAATACTAACCACAAAAAAAAACGTTTTGCTGCTTTAATTAGACTATTGTAAACTATTGTACATTTTTTGTGTTTAACAATCATTTTACTTTAATTAAACAAAATATATATCATGGCGACTTTTTTCCATGTTTGGCATATTTTAGCAATCATGAAGACATTTAGTTTTTAGAATTAATAGAAAGTATTTTTGAAAATTTTTTAAATATATTTTATATTGTCAAAAACGCAAAAAAGGCTTTGGCGATTTTGGCAAAAAAAGATCAAAATAAATCCGACAACCCTGGCTGCTGTTCACAATTTTTCTACAATTTACATGAGCGTTGCCAGTTGTTCCTAATATAAAACCCGCTAAATGCAAATTTTTTCATTTGCGCAGAAAATTTTATACATATTTATTTCATTTATTTTTCAAATAAGACCTTTAAATAAATAACCAAACTCAATATTCGATAGCTCTATTTATTAAGGCTAAGTCAAGTTTTAGAGCACGAAATTAGAATGGAAAACCTATTTTTAATGTATACATTACTTAAGCATTCGTTTATGAATAAGACTGTTAAAATATAAAAAAAATAGTTTATAAGAAATAACTTATGAATTTTAAAAGCTTTTATTTAACTTGCAATGTACATATAATTGTGGGTGATATGTTGCAACTCAATTTTAAAGCAGATACCTCGAACCGATTAAGATGACTTTTGTAAACACGTTCAGTTTGGATGACAATGCATGGTTAACTGTGTAAAGTTATTCTAAATCCAACATGGTAAAACACCCAAGATGGTGGACTTATTATTTTTAATGCGTTCCTACAATATGAGTATCAAATAGGAGGGCTTGCTGACTATAAGTCTAAAAATTAAGTGACTCTAAATCTCTAAATCCAATATGACGGACTAAGTTTTTAATGCTTGCCTTCAATATGGGTATTAACTGAAAGGACTTACTGAGAATAGGAATGCGAGTTTTGGAATAAATTAAAAGTAAAAAATATTTGAAAAACAATCTTTTATTTAAATGCTCTAAAAAGAAAAAAATATAATTTTACTTGAAAACTTTTACTATCATCTTATAACGTCGTTACGCAATTTATATGATTTAAAGCTTGTCGCGAGATTTACTTGTATAGAAAAACAAGTAAATTAAATAACTTGCGCCCAATTTCAGCAAGTTCAGTTACAACTAACTTTTACTTTAACTACCAGTTAACAATATGTTTTTGACAGTTATAGCTGATAGTTAATTATAACTGAACTTGGTGGAATTGACAGTTGATGTGATTGATTTTAACTATTAAAATTCTCAAACGAAGTAAATACGAGTACTTAAATCTCGCGACAAGCTTTCATATTTAAAATGTATTGACAAGCAACATGCTTTTATATCATATAAATTTATTAATGACATTATCAGGCCTGTCACAGAAATCAATTCTGATCAAAAGTCGAAGTGATTTCGTATTTTGCTTCATATAAAACGAAATCACTTTCGATCGGAATTGATTTCTGTGACAGACCTGTATAAGTTCTAAAAACAGGCAGTAAAAGTTTTTAAGTAATTTTTTTAAAGGTTTTTTACTTCTAATTTTTATAAAATAAAAACAAAAATTAAAATTCATATTATCATATCTTTTGAAAAAATAACTCATATGAATATTAATAATCACATCTGCTATTTGTTCATTGTTTTTGTAATATTCTTTTGATAGCTAAAAGTTTGTGCAATCGCTGTTATTTTTTGTTTATCTTTAAAAGTCTTCTGTACTTAAAATACTACATAAATTTTAAATTTTTAATTATTTTCTTACATTATTTTTGTTTAAATTTTTGAAAACTTGCGCTCAACATTTGCTGTAGTTAGGTAACGACATATATGAAAAAACTTCGGACTAATTACAACGTCTTACTTTGAATAAGCCCTTGCAAAAATGTTGTTTTTTCTCTTTAACAAAGCTTTTACACATGAAAGTAAATTTCTTGAAAGTTGCAATACACTCACACTTTTTTACTTACACACACATAATTTTTGTACTTTCAGCCAATCGGCTGTTTCTTAAATTTTTCGTTCTTAATACCTATAGTCTACTTGCACGAAAGTACTTTCACGTGTAAACCCCAGGTAAATAAAGTTACCTAAGCAAATAAAAATTAAGAACACGAAAAAAAGTATTGAAATCGCCACGTTTAGCGAGAAATCACTACATATGGCAGCCCAGATTGTACTATGAAATTTTTAAAACAATGTGGCAGATTGCCACTGGCAATGTGTTAAAAGAAACAAGTATAGTATATTGGTATAACATAAACACTATAAAAGTATTGTTTCTTTTTAATCAGTTGTTTAGTAAACGAAAAACAACTGCGAATTTGATTTGCGTTTATTGTTTTCTATTCTTGGGTACACTCAAAAATTTGTACAGTAACTGAGTGTAATTTACTAAAATCATTTTCCGTAAAGTTTAAAAATAATGAAAATTTTGTTATTTTATAATTAAACTAATTCTTTAACTGTTTCTACATGTTGTTCCAAAACAAATATGTTCAGTTATTTTTTATGCATAAAATAAAACTGAAATGCTTAACTGCAAAGTTATTTTAAATTATTTAATTATTTATGCTGGGTACACATATTGAAATCTACATGCAATCTACATCAATGCAATTTCAAAATATCAATACGTTTTGATGTTGATGCAATCTGGAATGAATGAAAAATGAATGAAAATGAATTTAATTTGCTAGATTGCGTAAACGCATGCATTGTGTGTACCCAGTATTACATACGCACATACATGTGCACATAAATAAAAAACAAAAATGTTTCGCTGATTTGGTAGGTAATAATGACAGGTAAAAATACTGTTTTAGCTTTCTTAGTATGTAATCTTAATTGAGTTAAAATTAACTGAAAAAAACTTTGAATGTATTTTTTGTAGTTGGTATATTTTAAATTTAAAATAACAGAAAAATTAATTAATTTTTAAAGAATTTCTCCGTTTTAAATTAAACATTAAAAAATAGCCCTAAAATTCCTTTATTTGAAATGATTTTCCCATTTCTTAATAAATTTTCAGTTATTCAAACTTAATATTCTTTTGAATTTACCTACATAATATTTTGAGTGTAACATCATACAAGTATGCTATACTTGTTTCTTTTAACACATTGCCGTATTCAATCAATTGTGAATGACTGAACGAAAGCCACAAAAGACCAAGTGACACAAAATGCCAACTGACACAAAAGACCGACTGACACAAAAGACCGAGTGAACGAAAAGAACGAACTAGTTCATTTTTTTTAACTGAACGATAATGACCGGTCACCTAAATGAACGATTAAGCCCAAGACTAAAGCCCACTCTCGTTAAATATTAAGTACGCTTAAACTGCAATGAATAATGCTTTTGTAATACAATTTGGTCTGGTACAATGATATTATAAGCCTCGAAATCACACTGTCCATAATTTACTCTAGGTCCCATACTCTGGGAAATTATTTTAAATTATTTAGATATTGTGGCAAAATAACTCCAACATATTTTTTCAGTATTTAAAAAGATTGGTTTATAACTTATACATCCCATATCCCAGCAAAAAATTATCTAGATTTGGCAGCAGTTAAACTCTATGGATGCAACACATTGCTTACTCAATAGCAGGATTGCTTACAAGATGCGATAAAGTAAGGGAACGATTAAACAATTGTTAAAGAAATATAGGTAACAGACAGACATTATTGCTTCCAAGCGGCTCATCTCGAATAAAAATCATGCCTTATTTTTTTTGCTGGGATAGATAGGATTCTAAAACTCCAACTTGTTTTTCTCTCTCTTTCTCTTTCCATTCTAGTCGTCGTCTATGATCATTATTATTAATTTGTATTTTAAAATTACTAAAGTCTTGGGATTTAAGTAACTTAAACCGATTGAATTGTAATTGTAATTGAAAAGCAAATGAACAAGTTTATTTTTATTACATGTTGACATACATACATCTATAATCATAATGTAAACATTTTAGTTACAAACGGAATATAATTTGTATAAGTTTTTGTTTAGAAGATATTATTGAAAGATTATGAAAGCAGATAAAAGTTTAAATATTATTAAGAAACTTATAAAAAGTAACAATTAAGCTCGTAAAAAGGCATAATGTAGTTCTTTAAGGAACAAGTTCGCTCATTTAAATTTTATCATGTAAAACATTAATGAATCCATTCAGGAAAAAAACAAGTTAGAAAGTAAAGTCGGTTTTTACAGCTAAAGTTTTGAGAGTATAACCGGAAAAATCTAACTATTTAAAGAGGTAGAAATTCATTTAAGACCAAAAATTTATGTATTCAAAAAGCCAGCACAAAAAAAATTTTCATTCTATACATATCATATAATTACTATAACTCGTTTTTATAGTTTGCGAAAAAATTACTTATTAGCAATCTATCTTGTTCAATATTTTATATAAAGGGTGTTTTTTAGACGTGTAGAACTTAAATCTTGCTGTCATACTAACAAAATGTGTTTGATCTTTTTTCAGTATACTTTTGCAAACCACAATGCAAAGACTGACACTGATAAACTTTTACAAATCGTGGATATTTAATTACCAAACATCTAGAGCACTCGTTCAGCAAAAATAATACCTTTGCATACAAATTTTTATCGTACCAAGAACTAATTGAAGTAATTTATTTTCTATTCACCTCATTTTCATTTCGTTTGTAGTAGTTTAAATCCAGGATCATGTCTAACTCCTGAAATACAGTTCATTAAAACAGACTGACTGCATAACGCAAAACTTTAACCACACTGAAAATAATTTTTGCTACAGTTTGCGAAAGCAACATTCATTGCTTTTTTTGATAAATATAAAATATGTATTTGACTCACATTGTACGCAAAAAATTCGCACTTTTGCGCCATGCTTCGTACAATGTACTACAGTTTTCGCACACATATATATAAATATCATCGATTTTTTCGCTGTGTAGTAAAAAATTCTTATTTTGTATATTTTTAATTGCATATGCATTTGAACAAAACAAGTAATTAAGGAGTGAAACCAGTGTAACTGGAGCAAGGACAAATTCTATAAATATTCTTTCAATTGCAAATTGTAACTGAACTTTTTTGTAGTTATAGATGAATTATATTTTCTCGCACTCGTATCAAAATTTTGTATGTATTGACAAAAGAAATATTTGCATTTAAATGTTTCAATTGTTTATTTACATTTTCTTTAAACATATCATTTAGGATCTTATATCAAATCACGCGAAGCCATTTGGCTTATCTGTGCAAATTAAGAACACAATTATATTATATTATAAAAAAAATTATATTATATATATACAGTCAAATCCCGATAATTCGTAATCGCAAGGGACCGGCCATTTCTTACGAAATAAATACGAATTAACGGAAGTTTTCAATTTATTTACTAAAACGATAAAAAACAACACAAAATAAATACAATAAATACATAAAATAAAATAGCAAATTTTAAAAACTAAAGACTTTTCAAGCTTGGGATATTCAGGTAGTTTTTCGCGCTTTAGCTTACTGCCTGAAGATTTTTGCATAATAAATTCTCTTTTTTTAAGGATTAAATAATAGTTGATGAAGCAATTTCAAATCGCTTAAGGCTAGATTACACTATTATACTTTGTATTAATTCATGTCAAAAACTCAAGTAATATGACAAAGTGTGATAGTGTGAATGCAATGTGTCACGGAAATGACAAGAATTATGAAAAAAGTTTGACATCCTTTACGACTTCAGCGTTTTTTGAAAAATTTCTAAACAATAATACTTTTCATTGGATCAGGGTTGCATTTTATTTCATGTCTGAGAGTTTATACTTTGTGTGATGGTGTGAACACAAACTGTCATGTTAAATTAGATTTTTTGACAGTCGCAACAAAACTCATTAGATTTCTATCTCACAAAGTATTATGGAATACGTAAGACTTGTGAGATAGTGTAATCTAGCCTTTAGTAACGTTTATTTTTTTGTTCTCTCCATTGTCAATGGCTGTAAAAATTTGCGGTTTTTGTAACACCGACAGAGTTTTATCCATTCACTTTGACAGTTTTCTTTATTATTCATGTAACAAACTGATCTTAAGAAAATTAACACACACAAAAGCAAAAATCCACCCAAAAAATAGCGGTAAACAAAAAATAATTCTTTCCATGTTTCTGTTGTTTTTATTACGAATTATAAGTGGTACATAGTTAGCAAACAATAACGATTTATAAGAGGTAAAGAAGATTTTATTTGAAAAAAAAAATACGAATTATCGAGGGGACCAAAATGTATGGAAATTTTACGAATTAACAAGATTTTTCAAGGGAATTATGCGGAATTACGATTTATCGGGGTACGAATTATCGGGACTTGACTGTATTATAAAAAAACTCTCCTTTCCAGCTTAACTCACGCCAGTTCTTGTTGTTCCGTATCTGATTTGATTGCTTATTCGTGTTGTATCTTTTTATTTTTGGTTTTGTAAATATTCAAAGTTCATATGCAAATTTTAATAAATTTTAAATTTAATTTAAATTTAAATTATTCCAAAGATTTTTCACTAGAATTTTCTTGTGCAATAATTTTTGGTAGGAATTTGTGCTTAAATTAATACTTGATTAAGATTTAAAGTTAAGTTTTTTAGTTTTTTTGAGATAAAATTAACATTTTGTTTACCACGTTTTTTTTAAGACGCTTGGCCAATGAGGCCTTTAGTTAGCCGAGCGTTGCTGTACCCGTAACGTAACGTACCGTCAGGTACTCTACCGTACTGTAAGCACGTTAGTGCACTTATCTATATATCTAAAAATGAAAAAAGTTTGTCTGTCTGTTTGTATGTTGGCTTATAGACTCCTAAACTACAAAACCGATTTTTCTGAAATTTTTACAGTAATATCACGTGAGGCCTTAAAATAAAATAGGCTACTTATTTTTTAGATAGGGGCAGGGCAATTGGTACCCCCCATATGATGCCATTATTAAATATTGCATATCTTAAGAGCCGCTGCATGCATTTTGTTGAACATTTGGAAGTGGGATCTTCTGAGCCCCAAAATTGAAATAAAATAGCAGCGGGGGAAGTGTTACCCCCCATAGGACGCCAATGTTTAATATCGCATATCTTAAGTGACAAATAGTGAGAATGTTCAAACTTTGTAGAAGTCACTCTTATGGTATACTTCCCTTTTGAAAATAAAAAAAAAATAGAGCTGGTAGGCGCAGGGGGAAATACCTTCCATTGGATGCATATATCAAATATCGTTCAACTCAAGAACAATTAAAGGGAGAGTCTTCAAACGTGGTTAAAGCTACTATTATGGTAAACTATAAATTTCAATATAAAAATTGGCGGGGTAGACAGAGGAGGAGCAGTACCCCTTATAGATAGAAATATTAAATACCACATATCTGAACACAAAAGTCATCAACCTTTACAGGACACCTTTCAAAACAAAAATAAAGAGGGTAGGTGCAGGGGGAGCAATACATTTTTACAAAAGCATCCCGTCAGCCCCAAAAATAAAATAAACCACTTATTTTGTCGATAAAGGCAGGGAAGCAGTACCGCCATAGGACACAAATATTGAATCAAATTTATAAATTAGTCAAGTGACTGATTCATCATTGCGCAGCCAAAACAGCTAAGGACTATACACAGAAAAAAATAAAAATTTATTTCAATTAAAAAATTTGCGATATTAATTAAAAAATTAATTAAATTTGCACAAATTAATAGTATCAATTAAACCATTTAATAGTATTAATGAAACGTTTAATTCACTTGATTAAACGTTTAATTTACTAGATTAAATTTTTACTTAAAACTTATTATATTTTTGATTAATGCCTTAATTAGTGAAAAATTTTGGAGAATTTTTTCTGTGTACGCAAAAAAAGCGGATAGGTGTCCGATACTTTTACTGTTTTTGACTTTTTTGGAAGCAAAATCTTTTAAAACCTGTACATATTGTATCCATCATAACATTAAGTTATTTTAATAGAATTAATTTGAAGGATTTGTGCTAATTACAAAAAAATTAAATGTCCTTTTTGTACTTTTTAAAAAAACTTATAATTCGGAAGTAAGTCATGAAATTAAACAATGTAAGAACGGTTTAAATCGGTAATCATAATGCAATTGAAGTAATAGAGATACATAGATATATTATTTTAAATGCATCTTTATCTTTAAAAAAAAATGAGGGAACAAGTTTATTTTCCCTGCAATTATAACTCTTGGTTTTTAAATCCCTCAGGTGAAAACTTACTTGCGTTATTTTTTCAATGAACATTTTTTAGAACAAAAAGTAATATGTGTGACCCATATAACTTTTATTTTAGCCAGAGATTTTCGACAAACACTTCCGATTATTCCCGGTTTAACACCAGCAGACGAGTTGAACGCATGCCTTAAATCATCGTTCCTATGGCGCAATGTTCGCACATTGAAATTAACTACAAACATGCATGTACAACTTCAAAGTGATGGAACAACTACCCAATTTTCTAAACAACTAATGGACTAGGAAATGGAAAGATGCAAAAAAAAAAAATATTGACGTTACCTCTGTTAACAATAATATACAAAACAGAATCCAAGGAAATGCAAAAACATATAAATCTGTTGATATTGTGACAAATAAGGAGGACATTGTTAATTATCCAGTCGAATTCTTTAACTCTTGCACCTGGCTGGCTTTCCACCACATGAGTTGCTATTGATAGTTGGTGTTCCTATTATTTTATTAAGAAACATTGACCCACCTCGCCTTTGCAATGGAAACGGGATAAAAGTGAAAAAACTGCTGAACAATTTAATCGAAGCGACTATTATCACGGGAAAGTAACGGGCTATCCATTTTGCGATTTCAAAAGTAAACATAAATAAAACACATATAAAATATTTTCTTTCATGATATTTCTTTTTTATTATAAAGTTTGAACGTTGACATTATGTGTGAAACACTTTATCATTTAAATGACCACCACGCGAAGTGTTGCAAGCATTGATTCTTTTGAGGTAATTTTGGACCACTTTTTGACACATATTGGGCGGTATCTCAGCCATAACTTGACGAATGTTGGTTCTTAAGTGCTCAAGAGTTAAAGGTTTATCTGCATAAACACGGTCTTTCGCGTAGCCCCACAAAAAAAGTCTAATGGTGTCCAATCGCATGATCTTGGTGGCAATAAAGCCATATTCGCTCGAGTTGTGTGGCATGTGGCATCGTCTTGTTGAAACCACTTATTCTTTAAGTCGTATTCTTCAATAGCAGGCCAAAAAAAGTCGGTTATTATACGACTATACAGACCTTATTCCTGAGAACGACGAGGAATCGACACTTTCGGGTCTTCGGCAACACTTTCACTTACAGCAGCGATATTTTCAGCGAAACGATAATGCACTGGCCTCACAAGATCTGTAACCGCTCCAGTCTCTTCAAATTTCAGAATAGTGTTTCACACATAATGTCAACGTTCAAATTTTATAATAAAAAAGAAATATCACGAAAAAAAATATTTTATATGTGTTTTATTTAAGTTTACTTTTGAAACCGCAAAATGGATAACCCCTTATATTCGCTTTTAATATTCACATATTCACGAATGTGAGTGCGAATGCAAATAGCAAAAATAAGAGAATAGTTTGCAAATGCGAACACGAATAAACGTCGTCCCCTAATTATATATTAGGGGGTTTGACGAATATTAGGGTACATGGTTTTAATAGATGGTTTGCCAGGTTGTTAGGACTCATAGTATAGGGTTTCTTTAAAAAAAAATACTACGTTTGTACTTATATGCTATTGTATATGAAAAATTTTAATTTTTAATGAAAAGAGGACGAATATTTTCGTATTTTTAAACAATATATTGAAAATGAGATATTATTTTGAAAATTCCCTACATTTGCCTTAAAATAAAAAATCTGTCCTTTTTTCCCTACGCTCGAAATTAACGAAAATGCTTCCCTGATCTAATTATTGTTTGATAATTTTCATAATTTTCATATACAACATATCGCGCCTTCACGACCCAGTAGTCTCAACCGTATTTAATCAAAACTTAAGATCCAACCTGGCACAAAACGACCAACATACGTGGTCAGACGTAGTTACAGCCTGCAAGAATACCGCAAAATCGACTCTTGGGCTTAAACAGAATAAAATTAAACCGTGGATCAGCTCCGAATCATGGGATGAGATTAAAAACCGCAAACGTCTTCGAAATGCACGAATGCAAGCTAAATCTGCTAATGCAAAAGAACAAGCAAAATTAGAATACCGCCAGTCTGCTCGAAAAGTAAACTATATGGTACGGGCCGACCGTGAAAAATATTTTAACAATATAGCGGAACAGGCCGAAATAGCATCAAATACAGGCAATCTACGCGGAGTTTACTCTGCTATAAAACAGATGAGTGGCAACAACATCCGAGGTACTATGTCATTAAAAGCAAATGATGGTTCAGATCTAACAACAACTGAGCAACAGTTAGAACGGTGGCGCGAACATTTCTCATCACAGCCTTCAACTGTAAACAATACCAACCACGATGAGCCGGTAATGCTTTCTACACGACGCAATCCAAGAAGAGATATTTCAACTGTTCCTCCGACTTGTTCTGAAGTTGCGGCGGCACTAAACAAGCTTAAAACTTGTAAATCGCCTGGTCCCGATAACATACCTGCAGAGCTATTAAAATATGGTTCCGATACATTAGCAGAAGTTCTCATCCCACTGATTAGAACTGCTTGGCTCAACAACCAAATTCCTGTAGAATGGAAAGAAGGTGTCGTAGTCACAATTCCTAAAAAGGGCCACCTAACTCAGTGTAAAAACTGGCGTGGTATTACTGTGCTTAACTCAATAGGGAAAGTGATGGCAACTTTAATACAACAGCGGATTTCAGCAGCTGTTGAGCAAATTGTGCGTAAAGAACAAGCTGGTTTTAGGCCTGGACGATCATGTGTAGATCACGTCAATACTCTACGCATAATTATTGAACAATCGGCAGAGTACAACACACCCCTATACCTGCTTTTCGTAGATTTTGAACGTGCTTTTGATACAGTAACCCGAAGCTCTATGTGGTCTGCGTTAATTGGTAAAGGAATACCTGAAAAAATCGTCACCCTAATACGCGAGCTGTACAAAGACGCCGAGTGCAAGGTCCGATTCAACGGAAGAGAAAGCCAACCGTACACAAACGTTACAGGCGTTAGACAAGGGTGTATCCTTTCCCCTACATTATTCATTCTTCTGTTAGACTGTGTTATGGAAAAAACCAACATGGAGGCTCCTGCCGGCATTCGGTAGAACATGATGGAGTACCTTAATGACATAGACTACGCCGACGACATATGTCTTATGGCCCACCGATTTGTAGATATTGAAGCAAAGATAAATGGACTCTCCGAAAATGCCAAAAACGTAGGATTGAGAATTAACTTCAAGAAATCAAAGCTGATGCGTATTGGTACCAATATTTCGTCACCACTTATTGTTGATGGTACGATTATGGAGGATGTTGAATCATTCAACTACCTGGGATGTAAAATTGCGAAAGACGGTGGCTCTGCAGACGATATTGGTGACCGAATCAACAAGGCCCGTAGTGCGTTCCTAAAATTGTACAAAATTTGGCGCGCTAACAACATTTCACAGAAAACGAAGTTACGGATATTCAATTGTAGCGTTAAATCTGTCCTACTATATGGCTGCACTACATGGAGCCTTACAAAACTGACCTTAAAGAAAATTCAAACGTTCGTGAATCGGTGCCTGAGACAGATATTACGTGTATACTGGCCGAATTGGATATCCAATGAGGATCTTTGGAATCTGGCAGATTGTAGTTCCATCGAATTTGATATACGGAGACGTAAATGGACATGGATCGGTCATATTTTAAGGCGACCTGCAAGTGATATTGCTAGAGCTTCACTTGAGTGGAACCCTCAAGGTCAACGACAACCAGGCCGACCACGAAATACATGGATCAGGTGCATAATACACGAACATGAATCAGCTCGAATAACCTGGAACAAAATTAAACTACTTGCCAGAGACAGAATTAGATGTAGAGAATTCGTTGACGCCCTATGTTCTTCGTGAACAATTTATTTAAGTATTTTTATGTTACATCGCTGAATCTATATTGTATTTAAATAAATAAAGGACATATAAAAAACAAAAAATTTTTCATAGAACAATAACAACTTATCATGACAGTGTTGTATTTTCGTCAAAATACGTAAAACTTGTGTGGTAGTGTAAAACGGCCTTAAGGCTGGGTTTTCTAGATCTCAGTTAAGCTAGGCTAAGATAATCTGAAACAGATTTTTGCTGCCATTACCAAGTTTGTATACAAAATGTTGTCTTTAATTTTATTGGTATTTAATGAAATAATAAAAAAACAATTTGAACTTAATGTACATCCAGTGATGCCAGGAGAAATTTTAAAAAATCCCTACGTGTCTAAAAAAATTCCCTTTTTTCCCTACAACCAAAAAAAAAAAAAAAAATTTCCCAATACTTTTCCCTACGTTAAAAATTTATCGTTTTTAGCAACAGGCATACATATTTTTTTAACATTTTGTAAATATTATAATAAAAGCAATAATTAACAAGGAAAAAAACAAAATAAATATGAAAATGCCATACACGCACATATAAAAATTCAATTTCAAAAATGGCGGAAACACCTCTATATATCCTTTAATCTAGATACAAAATATAGTCAAATTTCGAATTTGATTTTTCATTCCATCATCTTTTGTCCTTTTTAAAGAGCTTTATATGTTAAAAGAATACCTTTTTTTAATATAAGTATCTAATAATTTTTAGCACACTTGGTACCAAATAAAAGGGAAGGCTCTGTAAAATTTTAAAAAAATATTTTCTTCAGTTTCTCTGAAATAATATATAAAAAAAATTTCTTTTACAAATATTTCCTTCCTTATCCTTAAAAGTCGATTTAGAAGGTGTGATGGGCTTTTTACAAATTAATAAGTACATACAAATATTTAACATCGGAACGAAATTTAATAATGATGTTCATGAAACCTTCAATATAATTTTTAATTCGCTCCTCTCGTATTCTGTAACATAACCAGAGCTGTAAATTATTTCTTCACGATATTCACGTAAAATTTAAAAATAACAAGTAAGAGGGCTATATTCGGCAATGCCGAATCTTATATACCCTTCACCATGGAAGTTAATATATACTCAAATCTAAATATATGTTTATTTATATAGTATTTATCGCTTAATTGCATTTAATTATTTGCACATGTTTGCGTGCTATTAAATATAAGACTTATTAAAAAAAGGTTAATTTTTGGCATTTCAATATTTTGGTTATAACCCAGCCTTTTTTTGCCGATTTGACAGATTTATATACTGATATCTTTAACCCTAGAAAACTAAACCTATTTTTTTACACGTTAACACTAAACCTCGCCTGTAAGGCTACTTTTTTAAAAAGCACAAAATTAGTATTTTTGAAAAAGTTTTTTTATTAAAAAATAGCTCATCGTAAAGAATACAATTAATTATTAACAAACCAAAAAGGAATGCATTTATTTTTTGATATACATACATATTAAATAAAAATATTGGCATTAAAAGGAACACATTTTTTTTTTTCTTTTTTTTTAAAGAGATCATTTTTTAAAATTAATAAAAATAAATTAAATTTTAGTTCAAAAACTTAAAAATATATAGTCTTATAGCTATTTGTACGTATTTATAGAAAAACAATACATACAAACATATCATATATATTTTGCTTCCCACATAAAAATTAAGTCAGACATTTTTTCGAGTATCGCATTCGAAGCAATTTGGTGATCTATGTTCTTGGCAGCATAGTTGCCAATTTAGCGCCTTTGGCGCTAGATTTAGCGCTTTTTACCTGTCGAAAAGGCGCATATTTTTTCCTTAGCGCTTTTTTTAAAAAGAGCGCTAAATTAGCGCTTTTATTGATACCCAACATTTTTGTACTTTTATTTGCATACATTAAAATCAAGACACATTAAACCAAATTTTGTTTCCGTTTATTAAATTCTTTACTCTGAAATGCATACTATACAAGGAAAGAACTTTTCCTTGTTCCATTTCGTTTCTTAAAAGAAGAAAATCCAAAAGTAATTTCTTGATTCTAACTTATTTTGTTCGTATTTAGAAAAATTTTCTTAAATAAAGAAACATTTTCTCATGATTAAAAAATTCACGTTTTTAATATATGATCAAAAATTTCTTAAAACAAGAAATAGAAAAGTAGCTTATTTTTATTAAAAACAATAAAGATATTTCTGAAATCAAGCGGCATTTATTTAATATTAGTCTGATTTTCTTGATTTTTTAATAGAATCGAATTTCTTGCATCAAAAAACAAATGCAAGTGATTTTTTAAAATTTTTATTTGGTACGACATGGTAACAAATCAGTCAAAAGTTTCTTATTATACCCTCCACCACAATTAGTTGTGAAGAGGGTATACTAAGTTTGTCATTCCGTGTGAAACGTTCTTATTATTCATCTCAGACCCCATAAAGTATATATATTCTGGCTGCTTGAGTAATTCTAAGTCGATTTAGCCATGTCCGTCTGTCCGTCTGTTGAAAACACGCTCACTTTCGAAAAAGAAATAAACAAACTAGGTGTCAAATTGCTTGTAGTTATCCTAAGCAGTTTGGGATTGAATTTCAGCAAAATCGGTTCAGTAGGACCAGAGCTATGAATCAAAATGTGGAACCACCACCTTCAAAAACTTGATAATTTTGTTACAAAAACTAACATAAATGATGCAAAAATGCACGGAATGACATAAGATTTTGCACAAGTCCGTTTTATTCGACTAGAAATTACACTGTAAAATTTCGCGAAGGTCGGTCCATAATTTACCCTAAGCCCTATATAAACACTACTCCCGGAAAACAGTTTAGTACGCCTAAAACCGTAAAAAATAATGCAATCATAACAAATTTTGGCTCGTCACAATTTTATAGGACTATAAATGATACTGTGAAATTTCGTGAAGATCGGTACATAATTTACCCTAGGCCCCATATATGAACTACTCCCGGAAAACAGTTTAGTCTCCTAAAACCATAATTAATAACAAATCGTCACAGTTTAAGATAATAATAATAAAAAGACATCATACAGATATTACTCCTTAAACATTCGAACTGTCGGTGGAGGGTATCAAAGATTCGGCACAGCCGAATATAGCACTCTAACTTGTTTTTATATTAAGTTTTCATAAACTAACTAGTGCAACACGTTTTTATGAAAAATTCAGGCTTTTTTTAAAAAGCAACGAAAACTTGATTTAAGTAACTAAAGAATTAAAATAGATTTTTTTTAGTTGTATTTAAGTAAATTTTAGTTCGCTTTGAGTTATAACTTTTTGCTTAAACCAGGCAGCAAATGTTTAGAATAAGAAATTTTTGGCTTGGATGAGAATGGTGCAAGACTTTCTTGGTTCAAGTCATATTTTCTGGTGATTTAGTAAATAATTTTTTCCGTGTATATTTGAAATTATATTACTTTACTTTTTCTGAAAAAACAAAAAAAAAAAAAAAAAAATCGGGGTAGAGAACTTGATTTAATTGACTTTACCGTGCTGAATCCAAATAGTTTATTCAATCACGTCTAGTTAACATTTTGTTTGCTGATCTTCATGATTTCATGTCATATTTTATTCATAATAAACCTGCATTTCGCAGGTTCGCATAAAAAAACTAGACATGATAGAAAAAACTGAAAACAAATTTGAATTTAACGCTGTAATAAATTTGTATTTTATATATTTTTAATTAAAACGATTTTTTTTGAGAGCCAGTGTAATTAATAAAACTTGGTTCTTAAACATTTCATTAAGTTTGTTATTTAAATATTATTTAGCGCTTTTTAGCGCTTTTTGATTGGGGCACGGCGCTTTTTGATTAAAAATAGTTCACAACCCTGCTTGGCAGTATGTTTTTTGCATTTAGCGCTGTAATAAATACTCATTCGTCTCTTGCTGGGTGGGCACAATTTACAGAGAGCAACCTCTTACCTTTTTTATTTCTGGTTCTGTATCATTCTGCTGATCTTCAGAAGTGGGGAAACAGTTATTTATTGCTTCACGAACTCGTTTTTGTATGGAAGGTCTTTCATTCAGCCTTATTGTGCACCATTTCTGGCACCCTTCTTTTGATCCTGGCATTATATGAATAATGTTCCTAGTTGGAGTTCTGTTCGAGCTTCTTTGTGTTGTAGACGGTAGAGACGACCAAATAAAATTGTTTTTACCTCTTATTATAGGTGCAGAAGAATTGATTACAAGGATTTCATCAGGCTGATTCTCGTTTTGCGGTGTATCAGTAGTTACATCTGGCTGGACAGGCATAAAAGTTGAATGCTGATTGCCTACCATTATTTTTTCCATGTCAGCACCAAGTTCTGCAATGTTATCCAGATCAATTTGGCTGTCATTCAAATCAATATCAAATTGTCCTCATTTTCGCTGCCATTTACCGACAACTCTTCCAGCATCTTTTCTATTTGGGATTCAGGAACACACATCTCAAAAAAGAAAACGGTCAAAATCTTAATTATAGACTTAAAATGGTACAAAAGAAATAAAAAATAAATTGCAAAAAAATTACCTTTAATACTAAACCTCGCCTCACTAGCGACTAGGGTGGAATATCTCCGAAACAAGAAAACACAGCGCGATGAACGTCTACACACAAGCTCATAAAGCTGTCGACTGAGTTGGCACGAAACCACGTGTTGATATTTGCAACCGTTCGTAAGAAATCGCAAAAAAAAAATCAAGTCGCCTCACAGGCCGGGTTTAGTGTTCTAGTGTTAAAAAGAAATTTACCATTTACTTTGGGGACTCAAAAAGATCTATGGTATGACATACAAGCTGTATCCAAAGGTCACACTACAGCCCTCAAATTTAGGTTTTTTTTAACCCTTCTGCATCCCTTGGATATGTGCCCTTCCTATGATCCTTTGGGTCAATATGACCCAACAATAAAATGTAAACAACATTTCATATCTAAGTAAAATAAAAAATAAAAGCGATTTTATGGATTATTTGACTGAAAAAATTATTTGTCGATGATTCTGAATGAAGATGAACTCAATTCAATTATATTCAATAGGAAAAGAATTTTAAAGTGGAAATTAACTTGCAATATCGCTTGTTGGGTCATATTAACCCAAAGGATATTAAATGTCTATAAATCGTGTTTTTAAATGGAAAAACTTTTAATTTTGTTATTCTCATTTTTATTTAATTTTATAATTTTCGTCCCTGTAATGGATAAATTAAAGTTTCACCTCCATATCTTCTATTTAAAGGGACAAATTTTGCGTTTGAAAACCAAATTTGGGTCAAATTGACCCAAGGAGTGCAGAAGGGTTAAAAATTTTGATTTTTTAGCTGATTTTTTGGAGTATTTTGCTTATAACTTGTCCATTTTTTAACCGATTTAATAGTTTTATAAACCGACGTGTTTAAGAAGAAATTAGCCATTATCTTGGGTTATATATATGTAATCATATATATATTAGGGTGGCCGTTATTTTTTTTATTTTGATTTCTTATATTCTCCCCCCTAAATGGGTTCAGTCTTATGTAAAAAAAAATACAAAAAATTTCGTAGCGATAAGTTGTGTTTTAGGGGGGGCGTCCGTCCCTCAAAGTTTGCCATCAAGCCATTTATTCAAATGTAATTTGTTTGACTATCTTCTAAAAACAACATTTTACAAGAATATGATATATGGCAATATTTTAGCTCTTCTAGTCAACAACATAAGCCTCTAAGAAAGTTTTTTGCTAAAATCAATATTTTAGAAAATAATTAAGAAAATAAAAACAAAATACCAAACATTTTATATACGTTTTATATATATAAAAGGGGGATTTAATGTCAAGTGACCCAATTTTGAAATAGATGTCTATCGATTTAAATGAAACTTACACCAATTTAGCACTGTTAGATAGTAGCTTAGACACAAATTTTCAACAAGATCGGTCAAAAAGTTTCTGAGTTAGAGGGGGTCAAAGTTTGACATTTTGGCCATACAGGTGTTCTTTCTCATCCATGTAACTTATTACCTATTGGTGAAGGCAAAATTTGTCCCAAGTAGCTTAGATAGCTTTTTGATCAAACTTGTTAAAAAAATTTTTTTGTTTTTTTAAAAAAATTTTTAAATTTTTTTTTTTAAATTTAACACTTGGCTAAAAAAAATAAAAAAAAAAGTTTTAAATTTAAAAAAAAAATTTTAAAAATTTTTTAAAAAAACAAAAAAATATTTTTTAAAAAGATTGAT
This sequence comes from Pollenia griseotomentosa, assembly GCA_963931875.1. NCBI lineage: Eukaryota > Metazoa > Arthropoda > Insecta > Diptera > Polleniidae > Pollenia > Pollenia griseotomentosa. The sequence goes on along the minus strand of OZ007562.1, from coordinate 166,744,929 downwards.
TAAATAGCTATCTAAGCTACTTGGGACAAATTTTGCTAACACCAATAGGTAATAAATTACATGGATAAGAAAGAACACCTGTATGGCAAACTTTGACCCCCTCTACCTCTGAAACATTTTGACCGATCTTGTTTGTTTTGTGTGTAAACTACTATCTAATAGGACTAACCTCGGTGTAAATTTCATCCAAATCGGAAGACATCGATTTCAAAATTGTGTCACTTGACATTAAATCGCCTTTTTATATACATATATATAACGTATATAAAATGTTTGGTATTTTGTTGTTATTTTCTTAATTATTTTTTAAGATATTAGTCTTAACAAAAAACTTTCTTGGAGGCTTATGTTGTTGACTAGAAGAGCTAAAATATTGCTACGAATTTTTTTTGTATTTTTTTTACATAAAACTGAACCGATTTGGAGGGGGAGAGTATAAGAAATCAAAAAAAAAAGTTCTCCATACAACTAACGGCCACGCTTATATATATATTGTGCCGATAGTGTGAACGGTCAAAATTTTTTAATATGCGACAATCTGTGCCGAAATTGTGCTGACTGTGGACAATCAAAATTAACCTTGATGCGCCGATAATGTGAACACTCTTTTGCACAATGTGGAGCAATCAAATTGCTTAATATGTACCGATTTTTATCGGACACTTGTGCGCCGATCACAGTCGCCAATCAGCGCCGATACAAGGGATGGCAAAACGAAATTTTTAAATTGCACCAACTTTTTTGAGCTTAATTGTACCAAAATTACATTTGCTTTATCTATTATTTATGTATGTATTAAAACATTAAATAGTACATTTGTACTGTGAAATAAAAGAAAACAATTCGCTTTAACCAAAATATTGCAGTTGTATCGATGTTGCCACCTCTGGTTTGTAAACAACTTTTTACAAAACAACAATTACAAAAAAAAAAGAACCAATGCTGTAAGTTTGAATAAAATTGAATAAATTTTTTATTATACATAAAATATTATTTAAAATTGTTGGGAAACATAATGGAAAATTCTATAGATATTGGTGTAAAAAAAAACTCGTACTTAATTTAAGCTTTTGCCACTTAATTGAGTACAAGTCGTACTTATAAATTTAAGTACGAATAACACTTAACAGTCAGCGTTACCGTTGTGATACTAAAGTATCAATTTGACCCTTTTTCGACGGTCTTGATACCTTTTATGACCCTTTTTTTTAAATTATACTTTTGTATCATTTTCACCTACTTTGTGACCCTTTTTGGAAATAGTACTCACATTTTGTTTTTTGTCAACACTGCGGAACAGTAGTGCACTTACAATTCCATGCTTTCTTCTCTTAGTTTGTTCGAAGCGGAGATGGAGGAATGGACTTCAAGTGAAGATTTAATAGCAAAATATAGAACGCATATATTTCTAAAAACTAGTTAGCATTCCTGTGTTAAAGTAGTTTTTACGACTTCTAAACTAGATTTTCGATAGTAAAGTACAATTTCCCTAAAAGCAAACATAACCCATATATATTTTTTTTTTTCTCATTATTTATTTATTGAATCTTCATATATTAAATATGAACTAACAATAATTAATCAAATCTTAACCTAATACGTTATTTTATGTCCTGCCAGTGCCAGACAAAAATTTTCTTCATCATGGGTTCTGTTCACTTATATAGGTGTTTATCGCTCATCTAATTGGATAAGTGCTGCAGTGTCTCTTCTTCTTAAGCGAGTGTGGCCGCTATCATTTAAAATATTTCGTGCTAGTGGGTTCGGATGCAATTCGAGCCTTTTTAAGTATTTTACTGCATATTTCGTAATCATAGTTTTGACTAATGGAACATTGAGATCCTTGTGAATATTTGAGTTTTTTACATACCAAGGGGCAGCTGTGATTATTCGAAGAATTTTATTTTGGCGCCTTTGAAATTTTTCTATATTAGAGGCCGAGGCAGTGCCCCATAACTGAATACCATAGCACCAGATTGGCTTTAAGATGGAGTTGTAAAGAAGAAGTTTGCAGTCAAGACTAAGGACAGAGTTTCTACCAATAATCCAATGAATTTGAATGGCTTTTAGTTTCATTTGAGTTAATTTTGCCTCTATATGGCATTTACACGTTAATCGCCGATCCAGATGTATACCGAGATATTTTACATGAGAATGTTGAGGAATTATTTGGTTATTGATTTTAATAGGAAGGCAAGATTCCCGGCGCAAGGTGAATGTTATATGCACGCATTTTTGCTCATTGACCATTATCCTCCATTGTCTTAACCATATTTCTAGTTGAAATATATGATGCTGTAAGTAACGAGATGCTTCATAACGGTTTTCGTGGACGCTTAGAAAAGCTGTATCGTCTGCAAATGTTGAAGTTTGGGTGTAGTTGCTTGTTGGCATGTCCGAAGTATAAATTAAGTATAATAGAGGGCCCAGGATGCTGCCATGTGGGACTCCAGCGCCAATGGGCTGAGGTGAACTTAAGAAATTTCCTTCTTTAATAATAAATTGACGACCGACTAAGTAGCTTTCTAGCAGCTTGTGTGTGTTTGCTGGTAAATTTTGCTTCAATTTATGTAATAAGCCTTCATGCCAGACTTTATCAAAAGCTTGCGAAACATCGATGAAGAGTGCTGAGCAATATTTTTTTTCTTCAAATGCTTTTCTTATGACATTAACTATTCGATGAGTCTGTTCGATTGTGCTGTGTTTTCTTTTAAATCCGAACTGATGGTTTGGAATACATCTATTTTCACTTAAAATCGGTGTTAATTTTGAAACTAATAATTTCTCAAACAGCTTTGACATATTTGATAATAAGCTAATAGGCCTATATGACTCAACTTTTGTATGATCTTTACCTGGCTTTGGTATCATGGTAACTAAGGAAACCTTCCATTTTTGAGGATAGTATTCAAGGCGTAAAATAGCATTAAAAATAAAAAGAATAATTTTCTTTGCTGTGCGAGGTAGCTCTTAAAGCATTTTATTACTGATTTTATCAATACCAGGTGCCTTCTTAGTGTTTAAGTCACAAATAGCCTGTTCGATTTCTCTTATCTCAAATCTGAGGGGAATAGCTGCTCTAGCAGCAACAGGTGGTAAATCTACCGCAATATCGTGAGATACATTTGGTGTAAATACGTTTTTCAAGTGACTAACAAACAGATTTCCTTTTTCAATATCGTTTCTTGCCCAACTACCATTCAAGTTTCTTAATGGTGGCTTAGATATAACTGGCCTTTTTAGATTTCTAGCTGCACGCCATAATGAGTAGTCAGATTGTGGAGTTGCATCAAGTTCCTTAAGATATTTTTCTAGAGAAGCCGTTTTCTGAGTCTGCAGTAACTTTCTTAGCCTTTTTGTGTACTCTTTTAGTAAATTCTTAAGTTGCGGGGATCTGTACATTTGCCACTCTCATCGAACTCTCCTTTTTTCAGTCAAGAGCCGCTCGACATCTGAAGAATATATTTTATTTTTTTTAATTTTTTTGGGGGTAACGCTGGAATGTTGAACAGCTAGTTTAAGATAACTGTCAAAGTTTACAATAGAGAGATCCACATTCTCCGGAGTACTAAGCGGAATATTTTCTAGGCAATGGGCACTGAGAAATTTTTTATATTTTAACCAATTTATTTGTGTGGCTGACGTCGCTAAGTAACATGACGGAGATACAATTCTATTTGGGTTCGATATAGTAACAATTGTAGGTGTGTGGTCGGATGATAATTCTAAGGAAGCTTCAACATGAATCGTTTCTGTGGGGATGTTTTTAACCACGCCAAAGTCGATAACATCTGGAATTTTTTGCTGATCAGTAGGCCAATATGTTGGTTGTCCGCTCGCGACCACGTTTAAACCCATTTTAGAGATTGTGTTAAACAAAACACGACCCTTTGGTGTTATAAGTCGTGACCCCCAGAAGGTATGTTTAGCGTTATAATCGCCAGCGGCGAGGAAACATGGTCCTAATGATTTATAATATTTATAATATTGGCTTTCTGATATGGCAAATCTAGGTGGAGAGTATAAAGAAGAAATTACTAAGTTTCGGTTTAGCTCTTCAACACAAATAGTCGTTGCTTGCAGATAATCTTCACAATGATCAAACATTAAGTAGTGTTTGATTCGGGCTTTTATCAAAATGGCAGAGCCTCCACAAGCTCTATCTCGAGGGTCCTTAGTATCATATAGTATATAACCATTGATTTTAAACGTATTTCTTGTGGTCAAGTGAGTTTCAGAAACCAACATGACATCAATTTGTTTATTTTTTAGAAAGTATTCTAATTCATTTTTATGTTGGCGGATGCCGTTTGCGTTCCAAAAACCGATTTTTAAACAGTTCATGGCTTGTTAAGTACAGCTTGCAATAACATCGATTGCATTCTTAGAATTTCCTGCATCATATTACCCATTGTGTTCGTAAAATTATTAACTGTTTGCACTAATGTTTCCATGGTTTTTTCAAGACGACTTAGATTAGAAACTGGAGTTTCGTCATTACTTGACGAAGCGCCTTGCATTGGTACATTGTTTGATTTTAAGACGTTAGCATAAGAGGTTCTGTTACTACTAGGCTGCGGAGCCTGAAGGTTATTACTGTTTACTTGATTTGTTACCTGCATTTGAGGGGGATTAGTTTTCGGTCCAACCGACTGCTTGACGATAGTATATACAGGGCATCCTCTATAATTGGCAGTGTGATTACCACCACAGTTGCTGCATTTTTTTACGTTGGGGTCGGTTTTAGACTTATCGCAAAGAACTGTACCATGTAATTCACCACATACTACGCAAACAGGGGGTAAGTAGCAGTATGCCTTAGTATGACCATATTCCTGGCAGTTCAAACACTGAACGGGTCCATTTCTTTTGTGCGGCTCCTCTATTGCAATTTTTCTGTACAGTATATATTTTAAACTGTAAATAGGGTGCGTTTCGTTTTTTCTTAGCTTAACGTCGCCGGGCTCCAACTCCACTCGAAATAGTGGTTGGGGATTTTTTCCCCTATTTTTAATATTTACCACATGTTTTATTTTGAAGCCTTTTTCTTCCAAGAAAGTTTTAATTTCTGCTGGGTCCACACATGAGCCAATTCCCTTAATCACTACCTGAAGGCCTTTGCTGCTCTTGAGTTGGTATGTATAAAAACTTTTTTTTAGTTCTTCAAATTTGTTTATTATTTTGCGAAAATCATTCTCATGATTGACTTGTATTTTTGTCTCGTTTATACTACCACGCTTGATAGCCGCTACGTAAAACGAATTTTCACCTATCACTGATATCAAACTCTTTATGAGCTCATTTGAATTTTGCTCCCTAAGATATATCGGGGGAGGCTTGGACGATTTTATGACGTTTGGTGCTTCAGAGGATTCATCATCCAAAATTGCAAAACGATTTTGAGAATTTATTTTATCAAAAGTTGGTACTTTTGAGGCCGAAGCAACTGCTGCAGAGGTAGGGCTGCGTCCCCGTTTAAGCACTGTTATGTACCTGTCCATACCAACTTGTACTGTAGGCTTTTGAGAAGTTTTTACTTGAGTTACTGAGTTGTCCATAGCGGCTGTTTTGGGGTTAACCGTATCATCACTTGTTAAAGTTTTTTTTTTGCACTGCGGCAGCGCTTGCAGTTAGCAAACTTGTTATTGTATTACGATCGACCGTATTTGTAAACAAAGAGGGTGAGAGGGAACGCGTTCGAGTAATAGGTTTAGCCGTTAAGTAATTGCTATCATCGATTCTTTTTTTTGTTTCTACGTTTGTTTCGTCAACACTCACTGTAACATAAGCATTTCTTTCATTATGTTTTATTGTTTTTGCATTATTCGCATTCATAAGAGTTTTTTTTTATATATTACTGTTTGTTTAATTGTGCTCTTCTTTTTATTTGTTGTTTAAAAACCCCGAGAATAAAAAAAAAGAATAAAGAAAAACAAGAAATGTTTTTGCTGATAATTTATGTAGGTATGTATGTATGTGTGTGCATACATATATTTTTGTTATTTGTAATTTTTAATATTTATATTATAAATTTTATGTTCACTAATTTAAAAATTATTTTAAAGCGTCCATTCATTCGCTGATCTTATATTATTTTTTAAAAAAATAATATGATATTATAAATATACAATTATTTATGTTAAAAAAAAAACCGTATGCCGAGTTAAAAGAAAAAAAAAACACGTCTGCATTCAACGAGCACGCAAGCAGAACATGAACCCATATATATATTTGTTATTTTTTATGGTGGTTTCTTAAAAAAAAAAAAAAATGTGACATTTTAATCAAAAATGCAATTTGGTGTTCGTTTCTAAAAATTGTTTTGCTCTCTTAAAGCTGCATGTTTTATTTTAACAAATTCTCCCTTAATAATGGCATAAGGTATTGAACTTTTCGCACTTTTTTGAATCGACAATGCCCTGTAAAATAGGTGACGATTGCCTCAAAAAGAAACAAAGCTACGCTAAAATTTAAAAACTCGGAAAAATTTGCAAAAATAGCGCCATAAAATTGATTAAAAGTTCCTAAAACTAACAGGAATGAAAACTGCTAAATTGGCGGAAATTTCCAAATATTTCGTAACAGCGGTATGATAGCAAAGTCTTATATAAATTAAAAATAGTAAAACCTTTAAAGAATCAGAAAACTTACAGAAAAAATCGCTTCAATCGCCAACATGCGCCAACAATGCGCGAACGATTGCAAAATTTAAAACAACCCTAAAATTTATTTGAAATCGCTAAATCGGTTAAAAAAAGAAAATATCGGAAAAAAACATTAAAAGCATTAAAAACTCAGCTATAATGATAAAGAACAAACTTTTTTTATCAGGTGTTAAGAACAGGGCATTCCATAAAAAATTATGTTTTTTGAGCGCTGCCTTCCTGAAATAAATTTTGTTTGTTTGTTTATAAAAAACTTGGTCTTATTATGTTCATTAAAATGAGAAATACTGCTTTAAAAAAACTTGACCCTTTTTTTATTGAAATACCCTTTTTTGACCCCTTTTTCTGGAAAATCCCCTTTTTGTGACCTTTTTCAAAAATTTCCAACGGTAGCCCTGTTAACAGTACTTCAAACAATCCAAAATAGGATAACTATCGAAAACCACTATGCGTGCATATACGTGTGTTTGTTGTAAAACAGCAACAACACCACAATAAGAAAAATAAAGACTATTTTCATGTTTTGAAAGTAAAATAAGAACTAATAATTCCCATATTCTATTTTTTTAAATTATTTAGCTAATTACATCAAATTTTTGAAGCAGAATGATTTCGGAAACCATGTTGGGCATGCTGCTGGTGTCTTATAATTGAGAATTCTTCTGTAAACAAAGGGCGGAATACAACAAAAGTGAAATAAGCATGTGTAATGAGTAAGTAAAATAATAATATTATCTCTGGTTCTGTGTGGTAAAGTATAAGTGTTTAGGTTAGAATTAAATACGAATCGAGATTAAACTGTCTTAAGCTCCGTACAGACGGTGGTCAAATCTTACAATGTTTTTCATTAAAATTGACTAAAAATGTCTTTCAACTGTGTGAACATTGTACGCTATTTTCATTTGGCAGATGTGTTTAATTAATGCATCTGACAATGGCACCATTGTCAGGAAAATGACAACATTGTAAGATCTAACAATCGTCCATACGAAGCTTTAGAAATCCTTGAATCAAGCATCATAATAGTATGAGATTAATTTTATCTAACTTCTAATTAAGTTAATCCTGTTTTCGGATTATTTTAAGTACGAATTCGGTATTAAATACAGATAAGCTAAGTATTTCTCACTTGAATAATCCATACTTGAATCAAGTGTTCTTTACTTGATTTAAGGAAATCCGTACAAAATGGAAATAATACGGCGAATATCATATACAATACTATTGCTAGTGTATGGGCCGCTTAAAAGTGCTAACTATTTCGCCTGTCAAGGATGTTTATGACTTGTTTTTGTTTTGATTCATTATATTTTAATACAACAAAAATAGTAATTAAGTGAAGTTTGGATACAAGACAAAGAACAGTTGCAGAAAATAAAGAAGAGGATATAACAATATGGAATAGTTAAAATGGCTATAATGAAAATTAAACAAATATGATGAACATGACTCATAGACAAACATGAAAGTGACACAAAAGATAAAAGTTTTTTTTTTTTGGTGTGAATTTATTGTTTAATATGCTAGACACACACGAACCATGAAGCGCCAAGGATTTATATTTTTTTATTAGAAATATATTTAATAAACAATTTTTTAGGTTAAATCACTGCAAAAACGTTTTAGACAACAAACAAACCTATTTGTTTTCGGTGAGAAAGATAGAGAAGGTGGAAAAAACAACAAGACTTAAGCTTACTGTTTATTTATTTAATTTTATACCAAAATTAGGTTAATAAAAAAGAATTGTGTGAAAAATGTATCTAGGAATAGTATGTATAAATTAAAGATAAATAAAGGTCATTAAAAGTGTGAGAAGATAGGAAGTTAATGTAAATGATAGTTTAGAAACAAACCCATTTGTCTTTAAAGGAGTCTCTTAAAGATAAAGATTCAAACACTTAAGGCCAATTTTTAGGATTGTTATTGAAACAAATTTATGTTTAAAATCGTTTTAAATACAAAATTCTCTTCTTCACTAAATACTTAAATCAAACTTAATTCACCGATGTGGTAGACTTAATTTCAACTTAAGTTTCTATTGTAAACGTTTGCCAAGATAGCAACGAAAGTTAGCAACGGCGGAAATTAAAAATCAAGGGATTTGGTGGCAACGCCGGAAATGCATATGAAGGAATCTTTTGGAAATGATTTTAGAAATATTTATATAGGTATAGATAAAAAACCAAGAACCATCAACAAAAAATTATCCGAGCCGTTCCAGAGGAAAGTGGGTTCATCCAAAATGGTCAGTAAAAATCGTTGCTGATTTATGCCAGCCAAACTAGGCACTGCCAAGGCCTAAGCTCATTGGAATATGGAAAAATACCACTTAAAGATTAAAAAAAACCAAATTTTAAAACAATCGTTTTTTTAATCTTTAAGTGGAATTGTTCCAAAATTTCTTAATCTCGCCATTGAATAGCCAAATTGGCAACACAGGTAATAACTGCCGGTTTAGCGATGTCGAATGGAAATTATTTCAAAATACTTGTTTAATTTGCAATAAATAATTTTAAATTCTAGTGCAAATTTTGGGCGTGAGTTTCATTACTGTAGTTAAGTCTTTTTTTTAATCAACTTTTAAAAGTTTGGGAATAAAATTTAAGTGAGAACAGTGAAGCTAGAAAAAGTGTTAAGTGTTAGCTAAAAACTAAAACCTTTTTTAACGAGTTTTAGATGAGCACGCAGAAAATAAATATGGTTGGAGTTAAACATATTCTAAGAGCAGCACAGCAGCACATTATGGTTGGGTTTTAACAATGCTGATGTTTATTGGAAAGTAATGGGTGATTTTTTAAGCGTAGTTTTTTTAAAAATCTAATAAGACACTCAAATTTGCCACATATATTAAAAATTTTTATTAGAATCGATAAATTGGTCTTTGCCATTATCTTTTTAAAAATATTTTCATGTAAATGTTGCCCGCGGCTCCGGTTCAAATGGTCCAATTTTGCACCACTTTTTCGAGCATTTCGGCCTGTATTTCCTGAATAACACGTGTTATGTTATACTATAAGGCTTCAATCGTGTTTAGCTTGTCCACATAGACCAACGACTTTACATAACCCACAAGAATTAGCCAAGAGGCGTCAAATCACATGATCTTGGCGGCCAACTCACAGGGCCATTTCGAGAGATAAACTGCTCACCAAATTTATCCTTCAATATGTCCATTGTTTCACGAGCTGTGTGGTATGTGGCACCGTCTTGTTGAAACCACATAGAGGCTGAACACAATGTAACGACAATTTATGGCGGTGCGGTTTTTCATACGATTTTGAAGTAAAAAACCGCAGTGCGGAACGGTATAAAATTAAAATCTATTTTATTTTCGTTGCGGTCTTTCTATCTCTCTCAATTTTTGATACTCGTTCTCTTTTTGATGCTGCCATAGTTTTTTGAATAATTGGCGATGTTCACAATATTATTGTAAACAAAAAACATGGCAAAAAAGTATGCACAAATAAATTAATAAAAATATAAACAAACATTGCCGTCGCCGTCTTCCGTTGTATTATGTTTATTTTTCTCTCCCGCAACAAGAAATCGCACCGCACCGCAAACATTGTGTTTAGACTCATATCAGCCAAGTCCAACTCGGCCAATTGGGGCAAAAAAAGTCGCGTATTATGGCACGTGGTTGAACAACACATGCCCAATACCTGAGAACGGCGACGAACTGACATTTCATTATCCTCATTAACACTTAGGCTTGCCAGATATGAAATCCATAAAAACAGTACATCGAGAAAAAAACGGCAGTACATTAATGTAAAAAGAAGTACATTAAATTTTTTTATTTTATTTTCTTAAATGCATTAAGTAGCAATTCATAAAGAACCGAAATAAGATATTTTTTAATATTAAGTATTTAATATACTTAAGCACGTGTTAGTTTAACAATTTAATTATTCTAATTTAACAATTTCATTATTGTAATTTAACAAATTAATTATTGTAAATTTTAAATATTGCAAATACTTATTACTTTTTTTGTACTTCGCTAACAAGGCCATTTTTACCGTTTTCTGTTTTTAAAAAACTTAAAAACTCAAGGTAAAATTAGTTTTTATTATTAATTCACTCTCTTAATTTTCAATCGAAATTAAACTTCGGTCTTTTCTAAAAAACATTGAACTAAAAATTCTTTCAGTTGTTTCAATGAGGAAGTGAAAATACGAATATTTTCGGAATTGAGAAATAATCAACTTTGTAGAAATTCTTTTCGTGTAATTTCTACGGGTTTTTTTTTCAATTTTTTTTTTTTTCAGCAAAATCTTTCAATGATACGAACAAATTATTTATAGAAATAAATTGAAATGTTTGAATTATGGCTAAAATTGGAAAGTTTTTCAAATTTATTGTGGTTTAGGCTGAAACGTTTTCGGAAATTAAGTTTCGTTTTCGATAGAAACTTATCTACACGCTTTTTAAAAAGGCAATTCTCCTGTTCAATTTGCTAACGAATCGCCGGCGCCCAATGCTCCAGTGGGAGTTAGAGGAATATATATCTCACTATATAAGAAATGCAGATTTTGTGAAGTGGATGATGAGACGTCGAATCATCTCCTCTGCTGCTGTCCCGCCTTAGGGACTTCGAGGCAGAAATTTTTGGGGGGCTTGTGATGAGCCCAACTGAAATCTATAATCATTCACAAGACAAGGTGATGGGTTTTACACTCAGCCTGAACCAAAAGATCCTAGCGGTGCGTATGGCCATCGACATAAGTATATATCTATCTGATGGAGACCAATTTACTCTGGAGCGGATTCTGGAAGCTCTTTGAACTTTCTATACGAAGGCCTAGTTCTACCCAGGATTTGTAAAGAGACTCCTAATAAATTGTGCGATGTCCAGGCAATATAACTAAACATAGTTAGCCAAAAACATTTAAGTGTTAAGGAAAATCCAAAAAAATTATAAAAAGTAAACTTTAATTTAAAATACCAAATATGCAAAAGCCATTTTCGAGTTACATATATTGTTTGTTAAAACTAATTTTTTTTTTGACACTTAACAATAAATAAACAAGTCTAAAAAATGTGTCGTGTGCATATTTAACACTAGCCGCTGAATTTACGATAACAAATGTTTTTTTAAATTTTACAGAATGGCAAAAACGTTTATTTTCTTGATAAATTTTTTTAACATTGACAACTATTGTTAAAATTTTTTACAGAAGCGCACTAGTGGAATACATCTCTTCTCCAATTGTTTTTTTTTTTAATTCTCAACTGTATCGTTAATTTTAAATCATAACCAATATTTAAATTCCTGGTTTTCTTTAAAAATCAAAATTAAACGTTTGCAATTTCTTTAAAAATATTGCAGGCAAATATAGAAAACTTTTGATTTGCCGTCTTATTTATGGTTAACCACAATTAAACATTAAGCATAACCGAAATTTGGTACCTTTACACTTTTACAATCCCTTTTCCTAGGAAATTTTCGATCAAAGGAAATTTAATTTTAAATAAACTTAAACCACAATATGTAATATAATATAATATAATATAATCATAAACTTTGTTTACAAACAAAACAAAAATCCTTCTAACATAACATATACAAATAAAATACCACAAAAAATATAAAGCATATCTCCAGGATCGTTAAAAGTTTAGGTAACAAAGTAAACTTTTAGGGTTTTTTTTTACAAAAAATTAAAAAAAAAGTGAAATATAAAAATAATGAAATAAATTATATATTTTGATGTTTGTTTGAATGACAAATGAAATTAATACTTCATACATTTTCTGTCTCAGCTAATACGTACACATACATATGTACCCAGCAAACAAATGAAAAATATCCCCTAACGCTGGGTCTCCACGTAGCAATATTTATTGCTAAGTACAAGCAAATACGTCGGCAGAACAATGACAGAACAATGGAGCAATAATTGCTGATTATATTGCTGGAGAACACTTGAAACTGCTTTGCCATAAATTTGCAATTTTCACCGCGAGTAGTTGTCCAAAGTTTTGTGCCTGTATTTATAACAAATGTTTTATGTTGTGTTTTTAAGTGGTTGTTAAATTTTCTTTTTTCAATTAATAAATTTACTTAATAAAATAATTAATTGTTATTGTCGTAGCTGTGTTTGTATTACTTTTTTGTTTATTTGCACACAAACACACAAATAAATAAACAACCGTACAGAGAAATAAAATGTCTGATAAATAACAACTGATTGGACCAGTGATGCCAACTTTTTGAGCGCAAAAAGCACTTTAAAATTTAAAAAAAGCACTAAAAAGCACTATTTTGAACAAAAAAAGCGTAAAAAAGCACTAATCCATTTTTACAATTTAATTAAACACAAAACAAGGTGCCGAATATTAAATACCTCTAAAACTTTAAAAAAGGCGACGGCGTAGATGGGGGACCATTTTCATTTAAAATTAAATAATAAATATATTTACATTTGTATATAAAAATTTTTAAATGTATTATTATTATCTTCAATAAAAATAATATTATCCAAATCATTTGGAGTTTGAATTGGTCATAAAACAGTTTAAAAGTAATACAGAGCGAGCTCGATTTTCGTAGCTCGAAAAAATACGGTTTCCGACCGCATGTTTTGAACTTTTTAATACGTTTTTTCTACAAGACTCAAAATCGTTGTTTATTTTTCCATTTACAATTCTTAATATTTTTCAAGCCATTTTCTATTTTTGAAACAGTGTCTACATCTTTAAAAAAATGTTTACCGAAAATAAATACATCGTTTTTATTACGATTACTAAATATGTTGTCAACGCTTAAAAGTGCAACGTTTTGTAAAATTTCCAAATTGCTAGGAAGCCTAGCTCAAACCTCGTAATTAAAGTTTTTGGTAAAACGAATGTAACTTTCTTTTATCACTCTTTTTATCATTTGAAATCTTAAAATCTTTACAGGCTTTCTCAAAACTGTACTCCAAATGGCAAATCTCATCTAAATCATCCTCTATTTAGCCGAAGTTTTAAAAAATGGTAAAAAAAAAAAAATATTTTTAAAAGCATTAAAGGCACTAACGAAAAATTGAAAAAGCACCAAGTTGGTGCTTTTTCTTAGTTTGGCACTAAGGATACAATTTTGGCGTTTTGAGGCATCAAAAAGCACCATAAATAGTGCCAAAAGCACTTAGTTGGCATCACTGATGATGCTTAAGAAAAGCCTAGAAGAGTTTGCGAATACTACTCAAAACATAAATGCAAATAATACGCAGTTGGTTAAAAAAGTATTCGCTGTGTTTACAGAATAGTTCAGTGGTTCAGTGCCAAAAATATATGTAGATTACTTAAAAGGCACTTAAAAGCACTGTGAGAAATTGTTAAAAGCACTATAAATACCCGCTTTTCAAAAACGGGTGTTTAACAAAATTTCGGGTATTGCATAAGCAAAAAAGCACCAAGAAATACCCGAAAGGCACCAAAATGGCAACGCTGGATTGGACAGCAGATTGCTAAAGCCCTTATGACACTACATTTTTTATTCATTAATTGATATAGAATTGATAGAAAGAAACAGTAAATGTTAGAAAGAGCAAACTATAAAAAAATGTAAACAAAGTTCTTTAGTTTTTTTTTCTCTTGTTTTGGTTTTGTTTCAGGAATGGCGTTGAGAATTTTTAAAATTGTACCAACAACCTTTAAAAATTGTACTTTTTTACCCTAATTGTACTAAAAGATTTCTTTAGTTGAAATTAATTTTATTTATGTTCATAAAAAACACCACAAAAAGGTATCATTAATCTTAGTTTAAAAAGTATCAACGAAAAAGTACAATTGAAACAACTTAGCCATCCCTGTTTTGTTTATTTTTTTAAATGTTGCCAACTTTTTGTTTATGAGAAACCTAAAAACAAAAAGCGGTAAATCGCTGAATTTGCCCATAAACCGCTGATTCAGCAACACTTTTAATATTTCAAGCTTGAAATGTCAATTTTAAGTTAAACAATTTTACATTTTTTTTGACATAACTTCATTTTTTATCGATAACTTTAGTAAAATTTTTGACAGTTTGCCATTAATCTTAATACAGCTTAACTCTTTGCACTTGGTAAATTTTTGTATTACACTTTGTTTGTACTGTTCACCAAAACTTGAACAATGCATTAAAAATGTAGTGTCATAAGGGCTTAAGCAATAATTGCTCAAGCAATCAGAAGAGCAATAGATTGTCACTCATGGCAATATGCGGTCTATACGTCGCAAGTTTAATGGAGCAATCAAATTTGACGTTTGCCGCAATAAATATTGCTACGTGGAGACCCGGGGTTAGGCAATAGTTTAGCAATATCCTGAAATTGTCATCTAAAACAAATTTTTTATTTTCTTTTTTTTCTTTAATAGTTGAAGAAAATACAAAATATATACAGAAAAAACATTTAATTGTATATTAATACACACCGATATGGGCATTTTATGTGTATCAAAAAATATATAAAATAGGGCGTTATTTCCATGATAATGAATTTTTAAGCTATTAGAGAACTAAGCAAAGTTCTGTAATGTAACACTGTAATAATTTTTTGTTCTCTACTATTTCTCAATTATTGACATTTATATTATATTACTTTATTTTAATTATATATTATATAATTTGCAACTAAAATTTATGTAATAAACAATTTAATTTAAAATAAAAATCTGTGGTTATATGTAAATTAATATTTTTCAAAATGCAAAATCTTATTATCATCCTAATGATATTTTGGCAATATCTTCCTATTTTCTTATGAGCGGTCATCTGGCAATACTGCCAGTTTTTTGACATGCATTGTCTAGACCGTGGATGTGAAAGGATCTTTATAGTAATTTTTGAAATTTCTAAAAGTTTTTTGTTGCCGCCTGCATATCTATATTAAAAAAAACTTGCGACCAGAAAGAAACAGTGTTGTTTGTGTTGATCCATTTTATAAATTTAATATGGGAATTCTGTTCCTTTCTTATGAAAGTTGTTCATCATCATCGTTTATAGCGGTTTTCATCATTTGTAACAGTTGTGTTTTAAATTAAAGGCGTTTTTATTGTTAAAAATGTTTATTTTACTCTTATAAATAAAAATTATTCTTCTAAAAGAAAGACGGAAAAAAAATTAAATAGCTAAACAAGTTGAAAAATGGCTAAAAAAAACAATGGCTAATGGCTAAACGAATTTTTAATGGCTAAACAGGGTGAAAAGTGGCTAAATCTAGCCACTAAATGGCTAAATTGGCAACACTTCTGAAGAAGTATCTTCTGCAATTCGAAATCGATTATTGCCGCAATAATTTTTTATCCAGGCAATACGTTCGGCAATACATATGGTGTATTTCTGTGTTTGCTGGTGTATATGTACGTAATTTTGTGTGCAAATTTATACGATAATCAAATAAAAATAAAGCTATTAAGAAAAAGATTTAAATAGTAGAATAAAAAACAAATATAAAAACATAAATAAAAAAGTTTTTTTGATGATTCAGTAGAAAATATTATGTAATTTTGTTTTGTCGTATAGATTAAAAAAACTGATCCAAATATATAAAAGCAGTGATGCCAACTCAGTGCTTTTGGTAGTTTTTAGTGCTTTTTGATGCCTTAAAACGCCAAATCATGAGCTTTGTTGCCGAACTAAGAAAACGCACTATTTAAATTTTCATTAAGTGAAAAAGTGCTTTTAAATATATTTTACATTTTTCAATTAAAAAATTGCTAAAGTTATTTTCTCAGTGTAAAGCATACTTTACCGTTAATCCGTTAATCGCTTGGCAGAACAAGCAACTCTGCATTTGGTGACAGCTAAGTCTTTAATTTTCTATTATATTTTCCAAATGTGCTTAAGTAATCAGAAGTCCACATTTTATCGAAAACTGGTTGATGATATACAGAATATACATTTTTGCTTAGTAATGAATGAAGGAACCGAATTATCGGTGAGAATTTGGTTTGCCAGATTCAATTTACAAAATTCTTACAGTCTAATTTATAAACGCATCATTGCAGCTTTATAAGTCATTAATAAGCAAAAGTCGAAAAAAGAGTATTTATAAATGTTTAATAGCCTATTAAACGTTTAATAAACATATCAAAAATTTGAAATATTTATTGTAGCCTTTACCCTACTTTAAGCGTTTAATAAGTTGACATTTCAATGTTTGTTAAAATAAAATTTTAATAATTGCACGAAAAATTAAACATTTTTGTCTTTTTATTTATTTGAATAAAAAAGTTTAATACGCATAAAATTGTTTTCTCTAGAAAAACGATAACTAGTGTTTGAATTAATTTTAAATATAAACTGCTCGATAGATTTTTTTGCTAAAATAATGTGGGTCGCTAGATATGTTTTCTGTTGAAACTTAAAGTCGTTATAACTTTTTGCATAAAATATAAAAAGCTATTAAGATTTATTTCAAATATTGCAAACCTTTTTTAACCATTCATTACACTTATATTTTAAAATGTCTTTCAAATAGGTAAAGTATTTGTTAAAGCAAACACAAAGTAGAAACCACATAGTGTATCGTCTGTAAGTTACTTGTTTGCCGCACGGAACAAAAATGTTTTGTTCTATGTACATGCTTTGAATGGAACATGCAGCACAGCAATTACAAACAATAATATTTTAAATTTTGCATCAAAAATTTGCTTCATAGCACAAAAAGTGACGAAAGAAGCAAAACAATGTTTAGAGAACTGTAAAATAAAAGATATCAGGCAATGCTAGAACTCAAAATCTCTTAATATATTCGAGCTATCAAAAAAGGGATTAAATGTTAAAAAAAGAGGGCGCTATTATTGTTATATAGAATTGATTTAAAACTAATTTTTTGTAAAAATGTGTCCACCAGAAACCTCCCGACGAAATTAAATTTATAACTTTATAAATTTATTTCAGCAATTACCAAAAAAGCGCTTATAACAAATTAAATTGAAGTTAAAAAAACAATTTGTAGATTTACTGCCGTATTTTAAATGAGTCAACTATTAAACTTGAAAGCGGAGAGTTCAAAGGTATTTTGTTGGGAGCCTCAGGATATAAGCTGCAGACTTATTTATTCTCCCCACTATCCAAACCACAGAATGAAAAGGAGAACAAATATAATGCTGCACAGATAAGCACTAGAAACTCTGTTAAACGTTGCTTTGGGGCTTGGAAGCAACGATTTCGCTGCTTGTTAGATGGGTTGACGGTTTATCTGGCAAAAGGGAAAACATTGATTATCGCCCTAGCAGTACTTCACAGGTAAAAACATTTTAACCTAAAATATTTTGGCAGTTATATGTGGCTAAAAATGTTTTGTTAAAACTTAGGAGGTTTTATTTTCAAATCATCTGCGTATAAAAAATGTATAATAAAAATTGGTTAAATTATTCATTAAACATAAAGCTGTATAATCTTTTGTGGAACCAACAGAGTTTGAGCAGTAAAAATTTGATATTGCTAATAAATGATTTATATATTTCGCTTCTATTTCAATATGTAGTATGTATTTTATTAACAAAAAAAAAAAAAAAACATAAAATTATTTTAAATATTACGTTTTAAAAAACAGAAATTCATTTTAAATTGAAAACAAAACAGAAATTCACTTAAAATTCGTTCGTTGTATGATCTTGTATTGTTTAATCCCCAGTTGTATGCATCACTATTACAAAAATTACAATTAAAATAACATGTTGTTGCCAACATAAAAATACAAAAGTAATATAAACGTTTAATTGTTAATCCACTCCTATTAAGCGTTTATAAATCTGACTTTTTATTAATGGCTTATAAAACAAAAAGTGTTTGATAACTATTGTAAGCATTAAAGCTGAAACAAGAAATTTTTATAAATTAGACCGTTAGCATTTGCTAAAAAAAATCTTAATTTTGAAAAGAATTCTTGACAATTACAAACATCCTAAAATAATCATGTGCAAAATTAACAGCATTTTTGAAACCATTTAAAAGCACAAAATATAGGCAAAAAAAAAAGCACCAAATCGTCTTTACGCTTTTGCTTTGAGTCAGCTGTTAATCATTTTTAACTACTACACCTTTTTAAGTTGAAATTGAGACAATCCAAATTAATATTGAGAAAATACAAATTAATATTCAGAAAAACGAATTGATGTTGAGAAAATACAAATTAATATTCAGAAAAACGAATTGATGTTGAGAAAATACAAATTGATATTAAGAAATCCAAATTGATATTGAGAAAATACAAATTGAAATTAAGAAATCCAAATTTATATTGAGAAAATACAAATTGATATTAAGAAATCCAAATTGATATTGAGAAAATACAAATTGAAATTAAGAAATCCAAATTGAAGTTGAGAAAATACAAATTGAAATTAAGAATTCCAAATTGATATTGAGAAAATACAAATTGATATTAAGAAATCCAAATTGATATTGAGAAAATACAAATTGAAATTGAGATAAAACAAATTAATATTGAGATTTTTTTCATTATTATATTTTGAATATGTATTGTTTACATAAAAAAATACCTTGTCCTTTTATTATGTATACATAATAAACATTACAAATTGCAATATATATTGCGTTGCATCAATATTGTCATTGACATATCTGTCAAAAAAATATTAAGATATGTTTTTATTTCTACTAAAATGGAATTTAAAGACAATTGCTGCGTTTGTCGGATATCAATGATAAGAGGAGATATTATCAAGCTAATTCCATGTAACCATCTTCTACATCCTAATATCAATAAAACTATGAATTTATATCTCAATATTAATTTGGTTTTTCTTAATATTAAATTGGGTTTTCTCAATTCCAATTTGTATTTTCTCAATATCAATTTGGATTTCTTAATATCAATTTGTATTTTCTCAACATCAATTTGGAATTCTTAATTTCAATTTGTATTTTCTCAACATCAGTTTGGATTTCTTAATTTCAATTTGTATTTTCTCAGTATCAATTTGGATTTCTTAATATTAATTTGTATTTTCTCAATATCAATTTGGATTTCTTAATATCAATTTGTATTTTCTCAACATCAAATTGGAATTCTTAATAACAATTTGTATTTTCTCAACATCAATTTAAATTTCTTAATATCAATTTGTATTTTCTCAACATCAATTCGTTTTTCTGAATATTAATTTGTATTTTCTCAATTTCAACTTAAAAAGGTGTAGTGCTAGTTCAAAAATGTAACAAGCGGGGCATCCGGCGGTTAAACCTTCTTCGAGTACGCTAAATCCACTTTTCTTAATAATTAATAAATCGTAGAAAACTGCGAAAAGAAAACATAATTTTTCAAAAATTAGTATTGTGGTTATTATGTTGAACTATTTATGGTTTTTAATCAAAATTTTTAATATTTTTTAATTAGGCTTAAGTTCATCAAATTTAATTTTCATTAAATTATTTTGATGAAGATAGGAATTTTTCAACATGAAAATTAATTAAAATCGTTATTGATAATTTTTCATTCTTGACTGTAGCTGGGCTCGAACCCTGGCCGGCAGGTTACCCTGACATGTTTCGATCGCAACCACTCGATCTCCTCAGAGGGATTTGCCTTATTACATTCGCAGCCATCAACGACTGCTGACGTCAATAGTCAAACATCAATCCTTAAACCAAATTGTATTTTAACCTGTAAAATTCCTTTCTTCATAAAAATAATTTAATGAAAATTAAATTTGATGAACTTAAGCCTTATTAAAAAATATTAAAAATTTGGATTAAAAACCATAAATACAGTCAAATCCCGATTATTCGTATCCCGATAATTCGTAATAAACTGTCGGTCCCTTGAAAAAGTCTCGTTAATTCGGAAAATTTCAATACATAATTCGAAATACCTCTTATAAATCGTAATTGTTTGCTAAATACCACTTATAATTCATAATAAAAACAACAGAAACATTTGAAGAATGATTTTTTGTTTACGGCTATTTTTTTGCGTGGGTTTTTGCTTGTGTGTCTTTGTTGTCTCAAGATCAGTTAGTTACATGAATAATTTTTATATACATATTTTATTTTTAACAATTGTCTTTTATGCTTTTTTATCGTTTTAGTAAATAAATGGAAAACCCCCGTTAATTCGTATTTATTTTATTTTAACCCCGTTAAATCGAAACCCCGCTAAATCGAAACCCCTTATAATTCGTAAGAAATGGCCGGTCCATTGCGATTATGAATTATCGGGATTCTACTGTAGTTTAACAAAATAACCACAATACTAATTATTGGTATGTGGCTAAGGCACGAGCTCTATGTGTTCATTTGTCCTTCAAGTTGTGCTGGAAAAGGTCAACAAGAAAAAGAAAGACAAAAAATCAATAAACAAAAAAATGTACTTTGGACTTCAAGAAGAATTCTTGACAAAAGTACGTAAAAACAGAAGTAAGGAAAAACATGTAAAATCAATTAAAATGGTTAATTATTCAAAAAAGCAAATTTTGATCTACCAAAGGTTAAAATACAATTTGGTTTAAGGATTGACTATTGATGTCAGCAGTCGTCGACGACTGCGAGTGTAAGACGGCAAATCCCTCTGAGGAGATCAAGTGGTTGCAATCAAAACATGTCAGAGTAACCTGCTGGCCAGGGTTCGAGACCGGCTACAGTCAAGAATGAAAAATTATCAATAACAATTTTAATTAACTTTAAGGTTGTAAAATTCTTTTCTTCATAAAAATAAATTTGATGAACTTAAGCCTAATTAAAAATATTAATAATTTTTCAATATTAATTATTTTTCAAATAAAAGCTAACCTACAAAAAAGTTTCAGCAGTCTCGAATTAGGTTCAACCGCCGGGTGCCCTGCTTGTTACAAAACGAAAAACAAGTGTTGATACGGGCTTCTGTTTCAAATGAGCATGGCAGCGTTATTAGTGTTGAAAAAAGGAAACGTAATTTTGGTAGATTTTTAACCAAAAACACTTAACGAAACGATGAAATATTTATTTGCTTTTTCCACAGATTTGTTTAAGGAAAACTGTAAGCAAATTTAAAAATAATGACCTTTTTTTTTGCTTGAACTTTAAAAAAATCAGGGAAAAAAACACATTTTTTCTTGATACTTGGCGAATCACTGAAAACTGTTGTAAATTAAGACCGCTTGGCAAGCCTAGTTAGAATATAAAGGTGTTTTTATAGAGTGACACAAGTTTAAATCATAACAAAACAAGGAAATATATTTTTAATGTTAATGAAACGGGGTTTATTGGAAAAAAAATTTTATGAAATTTATGTTTCAATGTGATTTCTGCCATGTGGCCGTAACGGCTGGTGCGAAGAAGGCGCAATCTGCAACACCAATTTTCAACGACTTTTCGCAGCATTTGCGCCCATATTTCGCCATGAAATTGAAGAAGTGCACGATGAATTTGACGAATAATACAATTATTTTGATTAAAAATTTTAACAATTTGCACGCGTTGCTCTGGTGTAAGTCGATCCAAAATGAAATTTCAAAGCAACTATCAGCTATTTAATGCACTGAAAGGATTTTTTTTCAGAATACTAATGAATTTTGACATTAATCCCATGAAAAATTGCATTAAAAAGGAACCCATGCAGTGCTTCGTTGGATCAATGAAACCTGTTTCATTAAAACGTATTTAATGAAACATTACATTAGATCTATGAATGTTATTCATTGGATGACTACTTTCAAAAAAGTAAAAAAAAATTTTTTTTTTATTTTTTTCTAATCAAAGTTGTTCTTATTCAACTTTTTTTTTTTTTTGTAACCAGAGTCGCTGGCGGAAATCGATCCCGCAACCTCGGCGCTGATAGACAAGCTCACTACCAGCTAGCCTACGGGGGCAGTGTACTTTTTGAATAAAAAAAAACTATGTTTTTTGCCATTACTCAATTAAGAGCGTAAATATGAGATTATATTGTCATAACATAACAACAATAACAACGTTGATTTTTTTGCTAACGCATAAAGAGAGAACAAGCTTTTTCGTATACATCATTTGGCTGACAACAGTTTAAAATAAGGGTGTGTTTTTTTTTTAAGGGGAACATTTATTTGTTCATAACTTAGTACATACTATATGTATTTAGGTGTTTACATATTAAAGAGAACTAAAAACATACGTATTTATGGATTGAAAGTTTTTGTTTCAGTACTATAATGAAATTTTTTCATTGTCATAATGAAAATTTAAATTTATGAAGGCATTCGAAATATTTTTATACCTTTGATTATTGAGACTATAGAGTTATTTGAATGTTAAAAATATTTTTTTTTTTTTTCAATTATTGAAATATGTTGCTTCTATAAAAAAATTTTTGATTTCATAAATTTAATGGCATATTAAATTAGATATATGAAATAATTTAAACTAACATTTTTTAATTAACAATTAAACATATTTTTAAGGAAACTATTATTTTGTATTAATTTATGAATATAGTTATGTTTGTATATTGTTTTTTATGTTCCCAATTAAAATTTTTTGTTTAACTTGGACAAACTTTAGTTTTCATTTATCCAATGAAATTTTTTAACGTAATTACGAAATCCAATGAATCGACTTTAACGAAAATACTTCATTATAACCACGAAATTCCATTTGGACAATGAAAATTTTCATTCAACCAGTGAAATTTTTGTTATGAAAACGATTCATAAATATATGAAGCATTTTTCTTTCAGTGTGGGTGCTCAAATAAAGCACGGTAAAAAAAAACACGCATTACAAGCTTATTAATGGGGACACAGGTATTAAATACCAGATGGCTGCCGAGTATTAAGTATTAAGAGCATATTAAAAATATATTGACGATAAGGGGTATGTTTCTTTACTTCTTAAAAAATTTACAATTAAAACAAAAACTTTATATAGTTAACATAATATTATTGAAGTAAAATTTTGCGACAAGTGCAAAAATTTTGTAAAAAAATTTACGTCATCGTCTAGACTTGCAATATTTTAAAATTTTAATTTAAAATTGCATTAGTGTCCAGTACCCATGTTCTGTAACTATAGTGAGAACTTCTCGCAACGAAAAGATGTGAAACAAAATATTCTATCTTTTCTCGAAAAGTAAGAAAAAAAGTGTGTCTGTAACTCATGTCGAAAACTATCAAAAAAGATTATGTCGTTACGTTATAAATGTCATAACATTGCACTCGAAGCCGATGCGACATTGCAGACGTTCAGAACGCCAGTCACAAATATCGTTGACGGCGACCAAAATTTACTAAAATTGAACATTTTTCAACGACGGCGGCGAAAATACAACCATCGGCTATACCAAATTATGTAAAGTGCGACTTTAATGTTTGTTGTTTGCAAACGAGCTTTGAAAAAATTCGTATATTTTAAACAATTAAACAATAAATAAATGTGCCAAGAATAGAGTTTTTTTTCCCGGACTTTTGCGGACTTTTTTTTCCCGGACTTTTGGGATCCCGGGAAATTTAAAAAATTTCCCGGGATCCCGGGATCCCGCTCCATATCCATAATACAAAGTAAACTTTGTTATTAATTAATGAAAAAAACTTTTATAAAAAAACGTAAGGGAACTTGTTTACAAAGAAAGTAAAAGAAATGGTTCAATACTAAAAAATTAATTGAAGATTGAAATAGGAACTTGAATTATTATCACCTCACGCCTTTATTCCCTATTATTATGCTTTTATTCAGTTTTATTATACTCTGGATACAAGATAAAAAGATAACATAAACATAACAATTAAATTCATAAAACAATAATAAAAACAAAATAAAAATTGAGGTACTCAAGAGATGAGATCAAAAAGTTAATTAATAAAATAGATAAAATATTTTAAAGAAATATGTAACATTTTTTAACGGCTTAGGATATAACTTTCTGACACACTCAAAGCGCTTAGTAAGTCGTCAAAAAGTATATTCCTGATTTTATTTACTAATTATCATGTTTCCGAAGAATGTCGTTCATTTTTTACCGAGGTTGGACAAATAGTTTAAAGTGCACCGTTGTAGCATGCTTCGGATTCACAATCAGAAGCAATTTTTTCTTTTTTATAAACAACGTCTATATCAGTCAAATGTATGTCAAGGTTGATGCAAAAATAGCATCAACCGGACTGCTTCTTACAAACCTTTTCATTTCAGTAGATCCATTTGTAATCTTTAGGACAATGTGTTTTTCAAGTTGTATGTTGTAGTATCTTTCACGAGTTTCCAAAATGTTATTTTATTTCTGTTTCCCCGCACTTCACGGGTATATAAACCAACACAAATTGAAATTGAAAATTTGTGTTTATCACCTAATAAACATATCGCTCCTTCATTGCATTATAGTCATATCTCAAAACTTTAAGTAACTTTAGCAAAGTTTTCTTCATACCTTCTCGTATTATATCTCAAACTGAACCGAAGTTATAGCAAAATATATCTTTAAATCGGTACATTTTGAAAACTTTAATCGCATTTTGCCAAGATCGTTTGTTTTTGTAGATATGACTATGTTGCAATAAAGGAGCGATATGTTTAGGAATCTCCTATTTTTAAGACTTGTTCATGAACAATGAAACTTTACTGCATCTTATTTTGAATTAATGTACTTTATTAACTCTTCACTTCACTAAATGTAATAATTATTAACTGTTGCACTGCCCATTCTGCTTTTAGCATATTTATTGCATCAGGAGACATTGATTTACGAATGTACTCACTTCTTGTAATTGATCTTATCGAAAACCCATCAACTGATGCTAATTTTTAGAGAATAGAAAACTAAATTTCAAAGTATAAATAGCTATTTTCTGAAATTATGAGGAATTTTTTATTTCCCGGGATCCCGCAAGGAAAATCCCGGGAAAACGGGAAATAAAATAATTGAGTAATTTCCTTACTCGCCAAAAAAAAGTAACTGACGCAGTTTAGTGAGAAAAACAGCCATTTTTTTAAATATATGGCATTTTTGATTCATTTCACACATTTCAATCGAAAAGTTTCTCGACGCGAGAGTTACAGAACATGGACACAGATTATGAAATTCTAGTCATGCAATTTTTGTATTTTAATCTTGTCTTTTCCATTTTATATTTTACATATGTATAAACAAAAATAAACCTACAGCCAACTTCAAGTTGAAAAGTTTGAGAATTACAAAACAAAACAGAATTACAGAGTTCATGAAACTGGGGAACTCAATCCTCTTACCACTCTCACCAATAAACTCAAGAATTGCTGCAACTAAAATTACAAGTCTGGACAAGTCATCGTCCAGACATGCGGCGACCAGAATAACGTTCAGTTCAATAAATTTGCGTAAGTCCAAAATCAAAAACAGATCATCTCTGAACTTTAATAATTCGATTCCGAACATTAATCAGGGATGATTCGTCCCCACAATTTGTGCTGTACTGATTATATTTTTGCTTCTAGTGTTGGCAGAAAGATTTCGTCAAATGAAACATACAAAAAATTAAAAGTCAATTTGAAGACAGTTTTATTGCCCAATATAAATGATAAAGATCCAAATAACTTGGATTATATTACTTTTGTAGCTTAAAGTGACAACTTTAAATAAAGTATAAAAGGCAGTTTTTTTTGTGTTGTACTTTTCTAACTGTTTTTCTCTTCTATTAACATAAAATGAACTTAGTGCCTTTGGAAGCTTTTTCTGACAAAAAAGTTGACATCACAATATAAAAGTATACTCCAAATTCATAAATAATTCATTATTTGGTGTAAATGTGTATATTTTTCTCCTAGATTATGAATATGGTCATAAATGAAACCAAAAGTGGGAAAACTAAAAGCATGATTTGGAATATCTTGATATGCCATCGAGTGCTTTTTATAAACATTTTAAAGCAATTTTTTTTATCATATTTTTTTTTGTGTTTCACAAGTCTTTTCAAACAGGTTTTTAAGACATTCGTGCAAAACTAACTTCTAAAATAAAAAGTGGGCATACATCAAATACGACATTTTATTTATCAAGTAGGCCAAAAAGTTTTAAATTATGAAGTCGGCGTGTTGTGTTTATACAATTTATTAATAGGTGGAGGTGAAGAATTGGCGCCTGAGTTAAATATGTAGGTCACATATTGTGTATGTAAAAAACACAGTTTTTTTTTTGCACATGACTTATTCATAATTCTATAAAATTTAAATGAATACGATCAAATAATCTTTATATGGGCATTTCCATGAGAAAGTCAACTCCGATAAAAAAAAAACCCTTGAAATGTTTGCCAAATATGGTAGAAAGAGAAATAACACTCAAACTTTACTATGCAGAAGCACTTATTACAATTTTTAAAAAGCAAAAAATAAAAGAGTTAACTGGTTATCTCTTTGATTAATCTTAAGCAGTGTTCGAAAATTTAGCATTCGGCTCACACACAAAGGAACGATATATGTTCAGTTCGTAACTATTTTCAAGAAAGTGCCGAACACTTTATAGTGTTCTATTTTTTCGTTAAAAAACAGAACGATTATAGTGGTACTGTAGACAAACATTATATTTTACATTGATAAAAAAAATGAACAAACAAAAATTTTAGCAACGACCGCAGCACGAACAGCTTGTGTGTGTACTGTGTATATGTTTTGTTTGTGTAAAATAATTTTTTTGTTTTTTTTTACCAGCCAAAAGAGCGCTAAGCACTACAGCAACGAACGAACACTAATAAGCTGAACAGAACGCAATGAAGTTTGTGGTTTTTGAAAACGGAATTTAATGTTCTCATCTTTTTGTTGAGTTGGATTCCCAACAAACACGGAAGTCTGATTTCAAATTGAATAATGATTTGAAAATCATAGCATTCTCAACAAAAAGGGGAAATTATTTTCAAATTTGAAAAATTCCTTTATTTTCAACTTGCTTTCAAACGTAATTCTCAAAATTTTTCAAATGTGGATTATTACAATACAATGTGGAACATAAATACAAATATTTTATTTGAAGTTATTTAATAAGTAAGCTAATTGGGCCTAAATTTTTCCATTGCAAATTAAAAACACAATTAATTACATTTTTTCCAAACGTTTTCCTTTCTGTTTTTTCCTTGTCTAAAATTCGTATAATATGGAAGTCAGCTGTGTGGTTGTTTTCCAATGTATGCTGTGCCAAGGCTGTTGAATGTTTATGTTTTTCGATGTCATTTTTGTGTTCCTTTATTCTGGTTTCCAAGTTTCGTTTTGTTGTTCCTATGTAAATCTTATCACATTTGTTATTTTCGTTTCACTTGCATTTTATTTCGTATACAGTAGTTTTGACTTAACTGCCTTTTATTTACGTGCACTTTTGACTTAACTGCACAAAATTGATAATTTTTGGCATTATTCTTTATAATCCCATAAAAATTCCTTTTTTAAGTGCACTTTCTTTACCTGCACATTTAAGATAAGTGCCCAAAATTTTTGGCATTTTAGAATTTTTTTCATACAAAAAACAATAATAAATTTCAGTGTTTTTATCAAGAATAAAAACTGGGAATTAAGCACGAATAACAAATCTTTTAAAAAAAAACAAAAAATTGAAGTTAGCTGCACTTTGACTTAACTGCCCAAAATACATATTTTCTGTAATTATTCTTCAAAATCCTTCTTTACGTGCATTTTGTATACCTGCACATTTTTTATATTTTTGGGCAGCGTTAAAATATTTTCATATAAAACATCAAAGTTAGCTGCACACATGAAAACATATGGTGGCCACTTTTTCACATAAATATCCAATTTGAGCTGTTTCTAAAAACAAAAATCGCAAACAAGTCAGACTGGCATCATTATAATTCATTTATTTTGTTTGCATGTACCTACATTTATGCATATGGGTTGTACAACTTTACCTCGATTATATGAAAGTAATAGCAAATCTTAGGTCTGGAACAGAATAAATTAGTTGTAGTAGTATTTGAAGCTGGCAAATGCTCTGTAGCGCAACAGAGTTCAAAATTTCGAATTTTGCGCTTCAACTTCAAAGACTACTTCAACTACGTATTCTGTTTACACTACTTTGAAACTGCCGTTTTTAACTTTTTACAGCTTGCAGCGCTAATATTAACGTTGTACTACAACAACTATTCTGTTCCCCACTTTATTTTTACCAATTTGGCTATCTCGTTCCGTCTAAAAATGCATAAGAAATGACAACAGGTTGTTTGAACGTCACTGTTACTATCAAACACTTTACTTTAGCTGCATTTTTATGCAGGTAACCACAATTGCGTACCTGCATATTAAGGCAGCTAAATACATTTAAGAAAGCTGCATTTTTGATTTACCTGCACAAAAAATCGTGCAAAGGAGATTGTGCAGCTAAGTCAAAATTACTGTACCACATTATTTTGTTGTTGCTTCCTAATAATAGTTTTTTGTTTTTGTAAATACATATTGTGTTTAATGTGGTTTTGGCTTTGTAAGTCCCAATTTCCACAATGCAAGTCTTATTAATAAACTTTTCACATTTTCTTCTTTGTATCAGCTTCGGTGTTTCCACGAGTCAAGTCTTATTATTTATCTGTTATTCCATTTGTATGAATGTATATGTGCGTTTTGACATTTCGCTTAAAACATATTTGTTATTAAAATATATTTAAATTCAAATTCGTGTTAATTTTTAATATTTATTAAATATGTATGTATGTATATTTCTTTTGTTTTGTTAAAATAAAAAATATTTATATATTTTACACACAAAAAATCACACACGCTACGAAATTAACTTTGTACAATGAAATTAAATATGAAAGATAATTGTCAAAATAGACCTGCTGAAAATTACGAATGAGAAAACAAAGCGCATATGACGAGTACAGCAAGCTGAGTACTCGTTTCTTTTCCCCTCGTCACTCTCGCCTACAAAGTAGCAAGCTGATCAATAAGACTTGCATTGTGGAAATTGGGACTAAGTGCCGGTTCAAACACGTCAATTCTTGAGTTTTTAGGAGAGAGGGGAATGGAAATGGCATTCTCTTTTCCCTTCTTTATTATTGTTCCAGTTTTCATTTATGTAATTTTTGTTTTATAATTTTCTAATCATTTCCAGTCTAATTCATAAAAGCATCATTGCAGCTTTATAAGTCATTAATAAGCAAAAGTCGAAAAAAGAGTATTTATAAATGTTTAATAGCCTATTTAACGTTTAATAAACATTTCATTAATTTGAAATATTTATTGTAGCCTTTACGCTACTTTAAGCGTTTAATAAAGTGATATTTAAATATTTGTTAAAATAAAATTTTAATAATTGCACGAAAAATTAAACATTTTTGTCTTCTTATTTATTTTAATAAAGAAGTTTAATACGCATAAACATTTTTTTTCTAGAAAAACAATAACTAATGTTTGGATTTATTTTAAATATAAACTGCTCGATAGATTTTTTTTGTTAAAAATATCGTGGGTCGCGAGATATGTTTTCGGTTGAAACTTAAAGTCGTTATAACTTTATGCATAAAATATAAAAAGCTATTAAGATTAATTTCAAATAATGCAAACCTTTTTTACCATTATTTACAATTTTATTTTAAAATGTCTTTCAAATGGGTAAAGTATTTGTTAAAGCAAACACAAAGTAGAAACCACATAGTGAATCGTCTGTTGGTTACTGGTTTGCCGCACGGAACAAAAATGTTTTGTTCTACATGCATTGAATAGCATTTGAATTAACACAAAAAGTGACGAATGAAGCAAAACAATGTTTAGAGAACTGTAAAATTAAGAATATCAGGCAATGCTAGAACTCGATATCTCTTAATATATTCGAGGCATCAAACAAGGTATTCAATGTTAAAAAAGAAGGCGCCATTATTATTATATAGAATTGATTTAAAACTAAATTTTTGTAAAAATGTGCCTACCAGAAACCACCCGACAAAATTAAATTTATAATTTTATAAATTTAAAAACTAGTTTTAGCAATTACCAAAAAAGCGCTAATAACAAATTAAATTGAAATTAAAAAAACAATTTTTAGATTTAGGATGATGCGGCCGATCTTCATGGGTTCTCTCAAGCAACAGTGTGTAGAATTTCAGTCAGAGTGTCTCGTGCCTTACCCTCCGTTTCCACATGCAAGTACAAGTTCGAAAAACTCAATACACTCACAGTTTTTCACTAACATTCACACAATTTTTGTCCTTTCAGCCAATCGGCTGTTTCCTCGATTTTTCGTTGACAATATGTATACAATACTTGCAAGTAATTACTTGCATGTGGAAACGTAGGGTTAGCTCGCTGGGGCATCTCTTATAGAGGGAGCCATCCTAATGAGAGAATTTAAGACATTTAAAAATTTCCCAGACGTTATTGGTACACGTATATGTTATCAAAAAAACCCGCGGGAATTTAGCCCAATATTATATAAACAGAAGGGGTTACTATACCCTGAATGTTAAGGTAAATTATATTTCAGAAATACATGATTAATAAATCTTCGTTGCTTCGGGGCTTGGAAGCAACGATTTCGCTGCTTGTTAGATGGGTTGACGGTTTATCTGGCAAAAGGAAAAACATTGATAATCGCTTAGCAGTACTATACTTCGCAGTTATATGTGGCTAAAAATGTTTTGTTTAAACCTAGGATGTTTTATTTTTAAAACAGATTTTAAGCAGTAAAAATTTGATATTGCTTATAAATGACTTTCATATTTCGCTTCTATTTCAATTGTATGTATTTTCTTAACAAAAAAACATACAATTTTTTAAAATATTACGTTTTAAAAAACAGAAATTCATTTTAAATTGAAAACAAAAGAGAAATTCACTTAAAATTCGTTCGTTGTATGATACTTGTATTTACTCGCATCGTTTCATCCCTAGTTGTAGGTATGCACCACTATATAAAAATACAAAAGTAATGTGGAAAGTAAGCGTTTATAAATTAGACTTTTTATTAATGGTTTATAAAACAAAAAGTATTTGATAACTATTGTAAGCATTAAAGCTGAAACAATAAATTTTTATGAATTAGACTGTTCATCTATAAGTGTGTTTGTTAATTTTGATGGAAAATTATTATTTGTGATGGTGTTTTTGATGTGTACAATATTCTCTGTTTGAAATTGTTCGTCACTTGTTTTTATCACCCTGGCGATTAAATTTTTTGCTGTATTTATTATTTGACTTTTAGGTTGCGTCGAGTTGAAGTTTATCATTCTTCCAGATGCAATGTCTTTTTTGTACCAATTGAAGATTATTTTGTTGTTTTCTCTATATAGTTTGGTGTCTAAAGGTAGGGTTACACGATTGCCGCAATGCACCAATTTGTAACAATTTTTATTGTGCTAATTTGGAGGACAATAAAACGATTGTCCCAATCAAATTTTCTGCAGTTACATGATTGCCTCAAATTTCATAAATTTTGTTGCCGTAAATTGGCGCACACCGATTAAGGGGCAATAATTGCCGACTTCCAGTTACAGCTGTTGTGTTTAATTACATTTTTTGTTTTGCTAACATAAATTTTATTTTATATTCTGTGGTAAAACAATAAATACTATACATAAATCTGTAAAAAAATTATTTAAGTGAGTGAAAATTATATCTTCTCAAAAGAAAATTGCAGCTGCTATAATTATTTTGTGTGAATTGGATAGAAAGAAAAATGAAAAAAAGTGTGTTAAAAGAAGTATTTGGGTCAGAGAGTGGCTCACAAAAAGAAGAACTGATGGCGCATACGAAAAAACATTAATGGAGTTTAGAGAAATCGATAATCAAAACTTTTTATTTAAAAATTTCATACGTATGGACGACCAAACCTTTAAGGAATTGTTGCAACTAGTATCACCACTTATCAAAAAACAGGACACAAATATGCGTGAGGCTATTTCGGAACAAGAACGCTTAGCTGTGACACTTCGATTTCTTGCCTCTGGAGATAGCTATAAAAGTCTATCAGTTTTCTTCCGTATCTCCCCTAGCACCATTTCACTTTTTGTACCAAGTGTTTGTGATGCGATTTACGAATCATTGAAAAAGGAATTGCTAAAGGTACGTTAATGCTAAATATTAATAAATTGTATGTATGTATATACATATGTATTCTTCTTTATATGTAGGTACCATCCACGTCAACAAATTGGGAAGAAATAGCGTTTAAATTTAATACGCTTTGGAATTTTCCTAATTGTATAGGAGCGGTTGACGGTAAACACGTTCAAATGGTAGCAACACCGAATTCGGGAAGCACATTTTTCAATTATATAGGTACGCATAGTATAGTGCTTATGGCTGTTGTTGATGCAGAGTACAACTTTTTATATGTTGATGTGGGTTGCAATGGCCGTGTATCAGATGGTGGAGTGTTCGGAAACTGTTCCTTTCAAAGAGCTTTAGATAGCAACGCTCTCAATTTGCCAAAAACAAAACCCTTGCCAGGTCGTCAAGGAAACGTACCATTTGTATTGGTAGCAGATGATGCTTTTCGCATGCAGAAGTTTATCTGCTGGTCAGAGAATATTTAACTGCAGGTTATCCAGAGCTCGACGCATCGTAGAAAATGCATTTGGCATTATGGCAAAGCGTTTTCAAATATTTTCTCGACCTTCAAAACTCAACGCAGAAAAAACGACTTCCACAATTTTAGCTTGCTGTGCTTTACATAATTTTTTGTTAAAAAAAAATCAAATTATGTAACATCAACGCTTACTGATCGTTATGATGATAACGGTGCTTTTATTCCTGGTTCGTGGAGAAATGAATTTCCTTTGGCTGATGTGAATGGAACAGAAAACACCCCAAGCTCATATATAAGTAACGAAGCAAAGTCTGTCCGTGAAGAATTTGAAAATTATTTTATGTCAGCAGGTGGTGAATTGACCTGGCAGTATAAATATATATACAGTCGAACTCCCATAACTCGAACTTCTCTAACTCGAATTTTCTCTTACTCGAACCAATTTGATTGGCAGTAGCTCTAAAACAATAAACTACATACAATTCTCCTTCCGTAACTGGAACTTCCATAACTCGAAATTCTCCATAACTCGAACCAATTACTCAAATTTGTATTCTATAACTCGAAGTTTTTTGCTTGTTTTGTTTATTTATTTCGCTTTCTTTTGCTTGTTTAGCAGGTTTGTATATTTTACTTTGCTCTTTTTTTCGGGGAAATCCCTTTTTGTATATTACGTGTGTCTTTTGGTTTGCCTAAATATGTTAAAATTATTTGTATGTGTTTATTTCATGGCAAGTAAACGTGTTTTATAATGTTTGTCGATGGAGGGAAATATAAGTTTATAAAAGAAGTCGAGGGTGGATTCAAGAAAAAGGAAGCAGACAATAAATATGGTGTCCCAGCTAGTACGGTCTCATAGATTTTTAAAAATAAAGAATTAATTATCAACTCGTTTGAGTCAGTATCTCATCTCTTTAGTAAAATGATTAAGACTCAAATATACAAAATTATCGACATAGCAGTCCTCAATTGGTTTAAAGCAGCTAGAAGTCAAACCATGCCGATATTTTACTTCATTGTAACTTGTTTATTACAAATACAAATACATGCTAAGGTATGAAGCTTACAAATAGTGCCTATTTTAAACAAAAAATACAAAATGTACACAAGTTTGCAATTTATTCTCTTTTCAACAAGAAAATTCTGTAACTCGAAGTCTCCATAAGTCGAAGTTTTTTTTGGGATAATGGTGATTCGAGTTATGGAAGTTTGACTGTAATTAAAACATTTTTGACGAACAATATTTTTATTTCAAATTAAATATTTTATTTATAACATTAATTACTTTTTATTTCAAATAACAAAATATTTTATTTATCACATTAATTAATTTTCCGACTTTTTAAATGACTTATGTATGTATGTATATTCTATCACATTCTTTTGATAATATAATAAAAAACAGTAAACGAAAATAAAAAAATAAAATAAAGAGTTCAATGTCTAAAAATAAAAAAAAACAAGCAAATATTTTATATGGACGTTAATCATCTCCTTCTAGTTCCAATGTTGCTTCCATAACAACTTTGACAAGTTGCAAGTGCAACTTGTTGGCAGCCTTTTTATTTTTTTGTTGCAATTTCTCTCATTTGTGATGCCAAATACATCCCTATTGCATGCCAGTTGTCCTCTTCCGCCTCTGAACACTTCACTGCTCGTTGGAAAATGTCACTTTTTTCTTTGACAGGTGTCTCATAGAGGGAGGAACTTGCTGTCTCAGGAAGCAAAAGATTCTGCGACTAACTGGTGTCTAGATCAGTGTCTTGTATATCCAGCGTTGACACAGTAGACGAACATTTAGCTGCGCTGTGACGGTTGTAAAATTGCATTGCAGTCCAATGAGGCCAATGTGGTTGGGTGTTTTCTGCACCCTGGCCAGACTTTGTTTTCATTTTCTTTTTCACATTTTGAAAAGCAGTTTTTACATTTGCCCATTTAGCCTTGCAATCCTCCACCGTTTGTCCCGGACATTTGGTTTCGATTTCGCGCCATGCCTGCTCTCGCTTGTATCGGTCTTTGTAGTCTGAGCAAGAGTATTCCCAAACACATGGGTGCTCTTCTACAGTCATTATCAAAGCATTTATTGTACTGTAGGCCCAAGACGAACTTACACTTGGCTCTTTTTCCTTTTGGGCAAAGGAGTTTGTGATTGCTGGTCGGGGGAGTAAACAAATTCCGGGTCCAGTGGATCATTTATTTCTATAATACAGTTATCTAAATCCATAATTACACTACAAGCATATAATAATTAATATATTTACAACAGTTTAAATTAATTTTACTTACAAATATACTTTTCCACGACTAAAGAAAAAATAAATATTGGCGCGTATTGCAAACTTTGATTGCCGCTCAAGAAAACAATTAATATTGGCACAATTAAAGCAAATTATTGCCACATTATTTTCTATCGAGTGGTTACACGGTTGCCGTATCAGGATTGCATTTGATTGGGGCAAATAAGAAAAATATTGTCGAAGGTTGCCGTATGAAGCAATAAATTGTGACTTTACACTATTGGCGCATAAAGTAGACCAATAATTGGTGCATTGCGGCAATCGTGTAACCCTACCTTAAGAATGCTATACTTATATTTTTTTTTATAGTTGTTAAAATTTTTCAAAATTCCTTCTTTGTCGTCCATTTTAACTATGGCCAGTATGCCATCTACATATTTCCTTATGTATTTAATTCCTATATTGTTATTTTTTAACTTTGAAAGGGTTTCATCTAGCAAGTCGTCTAATATTATATCCGCAATTGTAGGAGAAAGTGGATTGTCCATTGGCCTTCAAAAATAAATTGACCGAAAAAATCACGAAGTGCTCGATATGCATATTGGTTTGAACGCCCATTTTCATAATAAGCCGGAATAAATTTAACGCGTTGCTCGATTGTGTGTCTTTCTATGGTGCAAATTGAGTTAGTCTGAAATTGAGAAATGTCAAATGAAATGCAGAAAACAACTTGACGTTTAGGTGTGGTTCACATTCAATATCGCCCCATAAAATTTAACCACCCTTTACAAAGAAAATTTGAGAAGAATGTGCCTTTAAACTTTTTTAATGTTGACAAATATTAAAGTATTTTTTTTAAGCAAAACTTCTCTAATATTATAAGATTTTAAAGGGAATCTAAATTGACTTTAAGAAAATCGAAGTTTTTTTTAATTTTCTGCTTTCTTTTGATATATTTTTATTATTTTAACTACTTCTCTTCAATCGGGGAAACCTTAGACAAAACAACATTTATTGTTGAAAATGGTTATGAAAAAATTTAATGTAGCATTTATAAATAAATATTTCATACAACAAGAGGAGGTATGCCAATTGAACAGTTCAAGTTAATATGGCTTTATTGCAATATGGTGTTTGTTATAATAAAAAAGCAGATTTTTAGGAACAAGGAACAAGGTTTCTAAAAATACCGCAGTCAATAAAATCAAGTAAGAAAGTCAAGCTCGACCATAGTATATAAAAACAAGTTAGAGTGATATATTCGGCTGTGCCGAATCTTTGATACCCTCCACCGACAGTTCGAATATTTCAGGAGTGATATCTATATGAAGTATATTTTTTATTAATTTATCTTTATAAAAACAGACATCAGCATTCAAATTGGTTGCGGCTTAGACCTATATTAAATTATTGACCGACAATCTTGAGTAAAACATCTTAATTCATAACAGTTTAAGCCGAACTTAAATGATTTTCAGGAGGGGCATTTATATTGGAGCCATAGTATGCTATGAACCAATCATCCCAAAATTCTGCCGAGTGATTTCTGATATTAAAAAACATAAATTTCAATACAGTGATGAAATTAGTTTAAGCGTTTACAGTGAATTTCAGAAGGCTGCTAAACATGGGATCTAAGGTGAATTATGGACCGTATATCACAAAATTTCATGACATTTTTTCTGGCCATAAGAAAGTTTGTTGGAGGAAATTTTACCACAATAAATACATATGTATATCTGCTACGATTTACGGCGTATTTAATTAATTTACCAGAGTTGGCTTTATATGGGGCCTAGTGTAAATTATAGGCCGATCTTCACGAAATTTTACAAGGCGATTTCTTGTCCTTCAAAACTGTAAAGTATTACCTTTTATTCTGATACCATTATAAGTTACGGTTTTAGGCGTAATAAACTGTTTTTCGGGAAAACGGTTTATATCGGGCCTAGGGTAAAATTTCGACCGATCTTCATTAAATTTCATAGTGTCATTTCTAGTCTTAAAAAACTGTGACGTGCCAACTTTTGTTATGATAGCAGTAAAAAGTACGGTTTTAGGCGTACTAAACTGTTTTCCGAGAGTAGAGCTTATATGGGACTAGGGTATTCATTTAATCGACCTTTTGCTTTAATCGGTTAATCGCTCGATTAATTAACCGAGGTTTTGGTTTAATCGGTCAATAATCTGTTAATTTTGTTTTTGATCGGTTAACCGATTAATAAAGTTTGTTTCATAAATTAAGTAATTTCAATATATACTAATGCATTAATTATTTTTTATTTGGAGTTTATTAGTAAAAAAACAATAACATACCAAACGTTAAAATTCTTGAACTAAAACGAGCAAACAAAAAAACAATTCATAAATATGTAATATGCATTTTCAATTACATAATACATAATTGGGGGATTCACAAGGTAAAAATGTTAATGCTGCGCTCATTGATTCGTCATAACTGCACAGTAGATATATAAATTATAAGCGGTAGCCAACAACAGTCATATCGTCGGCTTCATATGCAAACCTGCTAACTTCCTTTCAGCATATTTCACAGGAGAGACCAAAAACTTTTTATTTTTTCTATTTGCAGCTTGATAGAAAATTAAAATATTTACAATTAGTTTTACACACTTCAAGACTTAAATAGAAGAAAAACAACATGCTGGTCGACGAGGCGTATCTTTCTCTACCACACGGCATCAAAATCTCAATTTACATAAAAAGTGGATCTAGCCGGTTTGCATATTTATCCTTCGATATATATTTCTAGTAATTATTTAAAGACATAAGACTTTACAACTTTATGACTACCTTGTGAATCCCCCAAGTATGTATTTATAAAAAAATAGAATGAGATAATTTTATTAGTTATTTCAATAATTAAAGGAGATCTTATAAAAAAATCTTTTAGAAAAGTAATTTGGTTTAAATGTTTTGGAGTAAAGCGATTCTTTTCGTTTATTTTGACAAAACTTGACTTAGAAAAAATTCTTTCACTTATCGTAGATCAATATCTTATTTTCCTTTTTCAGGATTTCTCTAAACATATAAAATATTCCATTATGCCCTTAGAGTCCTATTTTAATTTGTAAAAATGTTTAACACTTCTAGCTGTTTCGGTTAATTTTGTTAAAATACTGATATGAGAAGGTATGAGAAGAAACAAATAACTAAACACATACATATAAAAAGTCCGTGAAACAAAAAAAGGTGGCAATCAAACATTTAACCTATTTTTCGCCACATTCCTGTTGATTGAACATTGAAATCGGTCGGCGGAAAATGGGTTGAAATGAAGATCACAGAACACCTTTGTTTTTATTAAAAAATTTTTTCTAAACACATACCTTTTGTATATGAGACGAAACAAATAATTAAAAACACGAAAAAATATGTTATAATATATACTACAAAAAATTAAAAATTTTAAAAAGCCAATTTGAAATTAATCGATCAGTTAATCGGGTAGTAATTAATCGGTTAACCGATTGACGGTTAACCGAATGAATACCCTATCATGGATGCTTCTGACATTATTTTCACGAGCTTAAAAGTCGTTAAAATACAGTATGTAATATGCTTTTCTGCAATACAATGCTATTGTTGTATTATTAAAAATTTAACAAAATTAAAGCGCGGGCTATTACACTTAAAAATAAATCAATATTTTACAGGGGTCTAATGCAGACAAAAATACAACATATTTACGCCATTAGAAGTCGATAAGAGAAAAAAATTTTTTTTGAACCACCCTAATGTAAAAATAAATAAATTTCTATAATTATTAGCTATATTATCTGTATCTTTATTGTTTGTGTATTAATTATTTGTTTTTTTTTTAATTTTTTTCACAGCTGTTATCAAAATCTTTGAACATTTACATGATGGCCTTTTAAAACATATTCTTTTAAACTTCTGTGTTAAAATATAAAAAAAAAAAACAAATAAAAATAAAACATTACAGCAAAACTTGAAATGACCTTAAAAGACAATTAGAAAAGAAACACGAAGAATAATATCGATGTCTTTTTTCTACCCCCTTTCTTCTCTACCCAATTCGTTTACAA
Source organism: Pollenia griseotomentosa (assembly GCA_963931875.1). Classification (NCBI taxonomy): domain Eukaryota; kingdom Metazoa; phylum Arthropoda; class Insecta; order Diptera; family Polleniidae; genus Pollenia; species Pollenia griseotomentosa. The sequence continues at coordinate 166,705,579 of OZ007562.1, read as the reverse complement.
ATAAAAAAACAATGTCTCAAAGTCATATCCAGTGCTGCCACAACCAATACAATTTTAACAACCAACATTTTTTTTTAAAAAATTACCAAATTTAAAAAAATATAACCAAATTTAAAATGCCTTTTATTAATTGAGAAAATAATTAAAATTTTTTTTTTAGTTGCATTGTAATACAAAGGTTATTTGCAATTTATAGTAAAATAATAATTATAAATCAAGAAAACAAAACAAGAAATGTAAAAAAATAACGGAAACTTAATTAAAAGTTTTTATTTATTTGAGACTTTTTTCATAAAAAAAATATTTTTATTTTACATGAGCTAATGTTTCTCTTGTTTGTTAATTTTATTTCAAATTTATAATTCGTATTATAAATAACTGATTCAAAATGATTCTTTTTGAAATATTTTGGGAATCATTGTAAAATATTATGGCGAATATAAACAAATCCGCCTTTCGTAACGTACATTCAATGGGGAAAAAGTATATGACTGACAGTCAAAATTTTTTTTACCAAAAAATTATAATATAGGCTGACTTCCAAAACGTACTAATACAAAGTTCGTACACACTTTTACTACTGTATTTTAACAATGTACATGTACAAAGTACCAAAACAATGAAACTATGTGTTTTTTTTATTAAAACGTTTCGAAATGTAAGTGATGCAATGCATAATACCTTTAAAATAAATCTGTATTGCTTGCAAATTAAATGTTTAATGTCACAAGCCATCAACTTTAAAACCGATGCTCTGATTGCTGTTTTGATGCGTTACTAATACTTAAGCTATGGTCACACTTGTCAAATATTTGACGGAAAAAACGGGACCAGCAAGCAAACTAAATAATTATTTTCTTTAATTGCAATATATATTTTGATTATAATACCATATCTTACAAAAAACAGTTTTTTGCTCTGTCTAGTAGAATAATTAGTTTATTTTGTGAAATTTAGACTATGTTAAATCGCACTCACTATCAACAAAAATAGTGGTTACGCTTATTTGGTCAAATATTTAATAAGTGTGACCGTAGCTTTAGCAGTGACGTTTTGGAAACATTATACTTTGTTCTAATACAAAGCAATTGACGTTTTGGAAGTCAGCCATACATAGCGACAAGTCTTAAACAGTAAAATTTAAAATTACTTTAACTTACAGCCATTTCCTAAAGAAAATTTCATAAATATTATAAATATATTGATAAATCAATGTATTTTTGAAAAATCTTTAAAATTCCTATGTGTATTTTCAAATATGCATTTCAATATACAATTGGAAATAACCTAAATTTAGAACATTAAGCTTATTTTTAAGTTTTTAGAAACACTAAAACGACTTTTGTGTAATTTTTCAGTAATTTTTCGTACTTATTATAATTTAAAAAAAAAATAACCAAAATGAAAAAAATATTCACATCTCCACATTGGAAAAAAATGTAACCAATTTATCTTTTATATAAACGTATGTATAAATATCGCCTTAATATGTTTTTTTGAATTTTTATGACAAATGTTTTTCAGAATTTTTATAATTCTTAATTAAATTTTGTTTAACAATTTGTATACCCTTCACCGAAGGTAAGAGGGTATTTATAACTTTGTCATTCCGTTTGTACATATGTTCCACAATATTGATCCTACACCCTATAAAGTATATATATTCTGGGTCCTTATGAAAAGCGAAGTTCAAATCCGGCTGTCCGTCTGTCCGTGTGTATGTAGAAATGGGTTTTCCGAAGACCCCAGAAATGATGGGGACTAGGTTGTCATATATTTATGTCACATATACTCCGTTTAAGTTTGCTATTGAAATTCAGCCAGATCGGTCCAAAAATGACGGAGATATGAGCAAAAAACCACGACTGCCTCTAATTTTACCTGAAAATCCTTTGTTGTTGTTTTCTTATTTGTTTTTTCTGTATTTCTGGAGAACGGCAAAAGCCAAAGTTTCCAAAGTTCTGACAATCGCACGATTTGAAACCGCAAAACGCTAGATTTTCCCTTGAGAACACTTTGCAATTTGAAGTCGCCTAACTTCTTGCGATTGCAATTAACAGAACATCTTTTACGCAATATCAATTGTCAGAACATGCCAGAATATCTCATGGGGTGGTACAGAATAGTATTTCTGAAATTCTTTTATTTATGTTATTCTTTCAGGAAAATACGAAAATATAAATATAACCACAAAGAACCTTTATTGTTATACGTTGCTGTAGCGTATCTGTACTGTATCAATCAGCTGTTCGCTTTTTGTTGTATGAAAAGCAATACAAAAGCTTACTGAAGTTTAATGTACTGTAGTTGTAACGTTTCATTCTGTATAAAATAGAATTTTATACCATTGTTACGTGACATTTGTAAAACAGTGATGGCTGGGTATTTTCGCTCTTTTTTTTGGTACTTCTTTTAGTATGAAATTGTGAAAAAACAACTAAAAATACAACATATGTTCAAATATACAAATAGGTGCACCATCGTGCTTACAGTATGGTGCAGTGCATTACGGGTACAGTAACGTTCGCCTAACTGAGCCTTTAAGCTTACCAACATTACCAGTGATGACGCTAGCGCCGTTTGTTGTAAACGTCATCTGACTTGGTAAGCTCAAATAAGGTGACAAAACCATCCTTTATAAAATCAACACCGTAATACATAATTAAAAATTTGCATTGGTACATCCATAGTTTCATCAACAATCAAAAAAAAAATGTGTTTTGTAAAAAAGATATTAGATTTGCAGACAAGACTGAGTTTTAAATTTGTTAAAATAAATATATGTAGTACATTTTTTCAAACCGAAAAAAATAAGGTTTGGCCTACCATCCGACCAAACGAAAAATATTCGACCAAATTTGGTCGGAAAAGACCAAGTTCGGCAACCCTGAATGCAACAAACCCTTTTCCGAAGCTGACAGACTTGAAGTGAAAAGGCAATTTTGGGATTTAGAGGAGCAGGAACCTTTGTAAAGAAAATTGAGTGCATAAAAAGACGGAAGAAAGCGGAAGAATTTGAAGCCAACAAGAAAAAATATACATACCACTACAATCTGCAAGTTCGTAGTAAATGTATCCACACGTGCAAGGTTTTCTTCCTTATTACATTGGGAATATGCCAGAGGAAAGTTTATAACTATTTTAGAAATATAGATGAAGATACTGGATCACCAAAACCATCTAAATTTAAAAATCGTGGTAGAAAAAGTACTGATGAAGGGAAAATAGCGGAAGTCAAAAGCCATATTAACAGTTTCCCTGTTTTAGACTCACATTACTGTAGAATTGAATCGATACTCATAATTGTTAACTATTTTCTTTTATTAATTTATTTTTTAATTTTAAAATTTTGTCGATGAAGACGAATTGTTGTTTTCTATGTTTCCTATAATTAATTTTTTTTTGAAAATACTGAAATAAAATGTGTTCCATTATAAAGTAAAGAGTTTTAATGTTTTCTATAATTAATTTTTTTTGAAAAGACTGAAATAAAATGTGTTCCATTATAAAGTTAAGAGTCTTAATGTCATCGAAAAAATGCCACCCCCGAAAACCTAGGGTATGTTTTAATGCACTCATAAAATTATGTCGGTAAATTCAAACGAAAAATCATTATAAACAACTAAAAGTTAAATAAAAAAAACGGATCATTTACATTTCATGTAAAACAAATAATTTTTTTTAATTATTTTTAAATGTTGATTTTTTAACCAGCAAGTTCTGTAAAAATAACTAACGAGTCCGCCATCTAATGTTTATTTTTTATACTAGTGCGTATTTCGTGAACGCTAACACTTCACTCATGTCTGATTTGACAGATAATTAGTTTATCATTCCGCTGAAGTAATATGGTTGTGTATATGCTTGAACAAATCATGGTAATGTTGCAGAATGTGTGCGAAAATTGCGTACGGATTTTGGAGAAGAGAAGCACCCTCAGCTCCGTATGTTCGTTATCTTGTGAAAGAAGTGAAAGAAACTGGCATCCTCATCGATATACCAAAGCGTGAAAAGCCCAAAACTGTGCGTACACTCGAGAATATTGCTGCTGTGGCAGAAAGTGTGCGTGAAGCGCCATCAACATCAATTCACCGTCGTTCTTAACAATTGAACATTTCGGAGACATCATTGAGACGAATTTTGCATAAAGACCTTGGTATGACGTCGTACAAAGTCCAATTGGTTCAGGAGTTGAAGCCAACTGACCATCCAATGTGTTTTCGCTTCGCTAAATGGGCCTGCGATCGACTAACAGAAGATGCGGATTTCTTATTTCTTATATATTATATATTTCTTATATTCATACTCCGGCTTTATCTTTTAATTATGTCGATATACCAATAATTATTAAAGCCTTAAGCTTCGTACAGGCGATGGTCAGATCTTACAATATTGTTTTTGTTTAATAAAGTTTTTTATTAACCGGAAGGATTATACTTTCAAATAAAAAAATAAATTTGAGAAAATATTCAATAGTTTTTTAATAGCATTTTCAAAAAAAAAAAGTTATTTGGCGGACTCTTATTTTTTCAATTTGATTTACCTCATAAAAACGAACCACAAAACAATAAAAACGAATATTTTATCATTAGTTTTTAACTGACACAATTCTACCTTGAAATTCGTTTCAAACTACTGATTTTTTATTTGTTTTTACCAGCAAAAAATTACCTATCAAAGCAGTAATACCTACTGCTCCATCATTTGTTTTTAATACAAACGTAAAATTTTTCAAAACCCCAAATCATTTTCTTTCTTTATGTGTACATACTAAGGTAGACTCGTTTGCCCATATGTTTGTCAGCTGTTTACCCCTAGTTGGAAACCAGACGTCAAATTTCGTGTATATGAGCCAAAATTTTTACATGTGTGCGCTAAATTGTTTTTGTTTTATATGAAGACAATTTTGACAACTCGGTTCTTTTTATAGAGCAGCATGTCTACACTCCCAAATGAGTCTACCTTGTGTAAATATACCTTGGTACCTACAAACATATATAATTTATTTTTATTTTTTATTGTTTTTTAAATTACATGTCATATATTTACATAAAGTTCGAAAGTTTTACTTACGAACTTGATAACAGGATACATTAGATGTTGATGGCAATCTTGCTTTAATACTCCAGATTCTGTGTGAAAAACTTCAAAAAGAAAAACGTATGCACAACACAAAACTATGATTTTAATTATTCACTCATAACCTGCTTACTCATAAGGGTTAATGTGAAGTTATTCAACCATTAAATAAAAAATTCGCTTAAATGGTATTCGCTTCTCTGGTGCTTCTTTATTAAATATTTGACCAAATAAGCGTAACCCCTACTTTTGTTAATAGTTGGTGAGATTTAACATGGTCTTAATATCACAAAATAAACTAATTATACTACTAGACATAGCGAAAAACTGTTTTGTGTAAGATGTGGTATTATACTCAAAATAAATATTGAAATTAAAAGAAAATGACTATTAATTTTGCTTGTTGGTCCCGTTTATTTCGTCAAAAATTTGACAAGTGTGACCGTAGCTTTAGTAGTGTGTAATAGCCAGCGCATATATCAGCGCTCATGTAGCTTTCGTGCTTCCAGAAAGCTAAACATTTTTTACTGGGATATCATGATTCTTAACAGTTTATACCGAACTAACGTGATTTTCAGGAGGGACATTTATATTATCCCATGGCAGCCTTGCCATTTATCCAGTTTTCCCTTTTTTCAAGTTTTTTGACATGCATAATTTAAAATGTGCAGTATATTGGATACAAATATTAAGTGATGTTCTCATGTTATTCAATGGTCTTGTATTTTCTCTGTTCTTTATTATTTTAATTGTGTTAACTTCTTCGTAAAGATCCCAAATTTTTTTTTAGATTCTAAAATATTTAGCACTAGATTCACATAAGTTGTCTGAAGTTAATGTAATAGATCTTGGAGTTTATTCTTTAAAGTTTTATGTTGCACTTTTTAATGGTCTGTTTAAAAATTTCGATTTTGATAACGACTTTCTTAAACACGTCAAAGATCTTGCACCTTTTTATGTAACAAGAGGTTAACAGTAGAGCAGTTCTCAATAATGTGCTATTGTGGCAAATTTAGTCTATTTGAGTGATATTTAAGAAGTAGTTAATGAATAGCTTGAGCTTTAATTTTTAGGAACATAATTAATAGAAAGAGCAAAATATTGAAAATATTTTGCAAGGGCGTATTCAAAATAAAAACATTTTTAGATTTAATTTTTAAATAAAATTAATTCTATATACTTTTTTTCATTTAATTATTTAACTGTAAAGCCTGGTACTCTGTTCAACATTTCACGTGAAATGCTGTCAAAACGCATATGAAAAAAACTTGTGCGGAATATCGATGAAAAAATGTTGATAGAGTTGTACTCTGTTCATTTTGTGAAAAAGTTCCGAAATGTTTTTGGCAACATTTCTTTACAACTGCGAAATAATGTTAGCTGCACTTATTTCACGTGGAATTTTAGCCAAAAGCAAAAAAGTATGAACTGATTATTAAATAAGAAATAAAACATTAAAATTACACAACTGGTAATAGTTTTTTATCCATATTTACTTTTGTTTTTATTAAAAAAGTTATTTTTAATAAAATATGTACATGTGGGGTTTGTTTACATACCCATAACAATGTCGCATACTTTAGAGGAATAAAAACGTCAAATTGTACAAACTCGCATGAAAGGTAACATTGATACATGTCAAAATTTTCGTGTGAAATAATTAATGTTGCACAACATAGAATAGAGTACTAGGCTTAATATAAAAAGCCTTACAACATGTTTTTGTTTTTTTTTTAAATTTTGGCACTTTTGTAAAAAAAAGTTTTTTTTTCAGAACTTATTTCTGGTTTTTTTAAAAAAATAAAATATGGACTCATCACGAAATTCTATATAGTGATTTCCGTTATTAAATGGAACAAATTTCAATACAGTAGTGAAATTTGTTTTAGCGCTTAAAGTGCTTTTCAGTAAGCTGCTTAATATGGGATCTTAGGTAAATATGGACCGATAATCAGAAAATTGCATGGAATTATTTCTAGCCATGTGAACCAAAATTGGACCAAATTTTACAATATCTATAGCTGCTACGATTTTAGGTGTATTTAAATAATTTCTTAGAGTGAGCATTATATAGAAAATTACGGACCGATCTTCACGAAATTTTGCAGTGTCTTATAAAACTGTGACGTACCAAATTTTATTATGATAGCAATATTTGTTACGTTTTTATGCGCACTGTTTTCCGGGAGTAGGCTTTATATGGGGCCTATGGTAAAATATGGACCAATCTTTACGATAGCCGCAATATTTATTACGGTTTTAGAAGTACATAATGCACCTTTTACGTAATTTCTTGTAAAAAATTGTTAATTTTTAAGGGTGGTGGTTCTACATTTTTATTGATAACTATGATCCTACTGATCGGATTTTGCTGGACGGACAGAGAGACATGGCTAAATCGACTTAGAATTACTCTTAAAACCATTACCCTTTTTTAGGGTAATTTTGGGCTGCAAAAGGTAGCAAGGTAATTTAATTTAAACAAGTAAGAGTGCTATATTCGGCTATGCCGAATCTTATATACCCTTCACCATGATGAGATAAGAACAAAAAGTTATATACATAAATAACGTTCTTTAGATAGGTATAAATAAATATTAATTGAGCCACGCCAACTTTTTATTTCGCCATGCCGAAGAATATAAGAAATACAAAAAATTTATATATGTACCTAAGCCCGTTTCCTCCTTTGCCAAAGTTGATGTTTGAAATTCGTTTTATAATCATGAAATCGTTTTTTAGAACATAAAAAAATTAAATAAAAAACGAAAAAAAAAAATTTTTGGGATTCGAACTGGCAATATCATCAGTCTCAGGAGAGAACTTAACATCTCGGCTACGAATGCTTTTACTGAAGAAGCGTTAAATTAAAATATATTGAGTCTATGAGTTTGTTTCTTTATTTGAGCGGCAACATTTGTAAAATTTTTCGTAACATTCGAAGGCCTGAAGCAACATGTATAATATTGGTATATTTGGCATCGTTTTCGTAGCTTTTGTTAAATGGCACAGAACAAGTAATATTTTTAAAAAAAGTGCTTATTAATAAATTTAATAATAAAGTTTCAAAAGATTTTGTTATTCGTGCTTAATTCCCAGTTTTTATTATTGATAAAAACACTTGAAATTTATTGTTGATGGGATAAGCTATTCCTATGCGCATTTCACTGGTTGCTTAGGCCAGATCATCAGGAAACTTCATCCATAAAGATTTTGGAAAAACTAAAGATATTAAACCAAATAAAACTGTTAAGCGTATGAGACTTAAAGCAACAGTTCTACTTGTAACAATATCAAAGTTTAAACAAAACACATCAACAATAAACAGTGGGTTTATCTCATCTTACATTCCCCACTACAATTAGTTGAAATTCTCTCAACATTAACTGTAGTTGTAAGTAGGTTAAGAAAAACAAAATAAAAACAAACAACAACTTACAAAATATGTTGTCAATTAAGTGTTTTTTAGACCGTGCACTTGTCTGTTTATTATCAAAAAGTAATTTCAATTTTTGGGAATACAAAATTTTAATTTCAAAAGATTTTGTTATTCGTGCTTAATTCCCAGTTTTTATTATTGATAAAAACACTTGAAATTTATTGTTGATGGGATAAGCTATTCCTATGCGCATTTCACTGGTTGCTTAGGCCAGATCATCAGGAAACTTCATCCATAAAGATTTTGGAAAAACTAAAGATATTAAACCAAATAAAACTGTTAAGCGTATGAGACTTAAAGCAACAGTTCTACTTGTAACAATATCAAAGTTTAAACAAAACACATCAACAATAAACAGTGGGTTTATCTCATCTTACATTCCCCACTACAATTAGTTGAAATTCTCTCAACATTAACTGTAGTTGTAAGTAGGTTAAGAAAAACAAAATAAAAACAAACAACAACTTACAAAATATGTTGTCAATTAAGTGTTTTTTAGACCGTGCACTTGTCTGTTTATTATCAAAAAGTAATTTCAATTTTTGGGAATACAAAATTTTAATTTCAAAAGATTTTGTTATTCGTGCTTAATTCCCAGTTTTTATTATTGATAAAAACACTTGAAATTTATTGTTGATGGGATAAGCTATTCCTATGCGCATTTCACTGGTTGCTTAGGCCAGATCATCAGGAAACTTCATCCATAAAGATTTTGGAAAAACTAAAGATATTAAACCAAATAAAACTGTTAAGCGTATGAGACTTAAGGCCGCTTTAGCCGACCGTAAATGTAATTAAATGCAATGTAACGTACCGTAACGTACTGTAAGCTCGTTTGTGCACTTATAGAACATGTAAGAACGTGTCAGCTGTTTTTTAAAAACATTAACAAAAAAGAGAAAAGTGATGAGAACTAAAAGTGTTGAAATGGTGACCGCTTTGAAGAAAAAGTACCAAGTGATTTAAATAGCATTAAAACGGTATTTATTGTATGTTTATATAAATAAATAAATATTTGATATTAATATTACAGATTTACAATAAACAAATATGTATTATGAATAGCATATTCGTACACATGTTCTTACATTATTTTCAAAATGTGCATACACAAAACAAGGTTTTGATCCCATTAAAAACCAGACTTTTTATTGTTTGGGGATATGTATGCATTTGTTTATTTTATACATCCAAACATATATCTGTATAAATGAAAATATGTATGGATTGTAACTTATTTTGTCAAAAGTCCACAGATATTATTACTAAAAAAATGTACCAAAGAAAATGAGTGATTTTACCCGCATTCCATTTAAAATACAAGCAGCCCATCACTATCTACAAATGTCACGTAATCTCGTAATGAAATTCTATTTTCTACAGGTTGGCACGTTACGGTAAAGTGACATTACAGTCAGTTAAGCAGTTGCATTGCTTTCCATATAACAGAAACGATCAGCTGTTTACATTGCATTTACATTTCTACATTTACGGTCGGCTAACAGGGCCTTTAAAGCAACAGTTCTACTTGTAACAATATCAAAGTTTAAACAAAACACATCAACAATAAACAGTGGGTTTATCTCATCTTACATTCCCCACTACAATTAGTTGAAATTCTCTCAACATTAACTGTAGTTGTAAGTAGGTTAAGAAAAACAAAATAAAAACAAACAACAACTTACAAAATATGTTGTCAATTAAGTGTTTTTTAGACCGTGCACTTGTCTGTTTATTATCAAAAAGTAATTTCAATTTTTGGGAATACAAAATTTTAATTTCAAAAGATTTTGTTATTCGTGCTTAATTCCCAGTTTTTATTATTGATAAAAACACTTGAAATTTATTGTTGATGGGATAAGCTATTCCTATGCGCATTTCACTGGTTGCTTAGGCCAGATCATCAGGAAACTTCATCCATAAAGATTTTGGAAAAACTAAAGATATTAAACCAAATAAAACTGTTAAGCGTATGAGACTTAAAGCAACAGTTCTACTTGTAACAATATCAAAGTTTAAACAAAACACATCAACAATAAACAGTGGGTTTATCTCATCTTACATTCCCCACTACAATTAGTTGAAATTCTCTCAACATTAACTGTAGTTGTAAGTAGGTTAAGAAAAACAAAATAAAAACAAACAACAACTTACAAAATATGTTGTCAATTAAGTGTTTTTTAGACCGTGCACTTGTCTGTTTATTATCAAAAAGTAATTTCAATTTTTGGGAATACAAAATTTTAATTTCAAAAGATTTTGTTATTCGTGCTTAATTCCCAGTTTTTATTATTGATAAAAACACTTGAAATTTATTGTTGATGGGATAAGCTATTCCTATGCGCATTTCACTGGTTGCTTAGGCCAGATCATCAGGAAACTTCATCCATAAAGATTTTGGAAAAACTAAAGATATTAAACCAAATAAAACTGTTAAGCGTATGAGACTTAAAGCAACAGTTCTACTTGTAACAATATCAAAGTTTAAACAAAACACATCAACAATAAACAGTGGGTTTATCTCATCTTACATTCCCCACTACAATTAGTTGAAATTCTCTCAACATTAACTGTAGTTGTAAGTAGGTTAAGAAAAACAAAATAAAAACAAACAACAACTTACAAAATATGTTGTCAATTAAGTGTTTTTTAGACCGTGCACTTGTCTGTTTATTATCAAAAAGTAATTTCAATTTTTGGGAATACAAAATTTTAATTTCATTTTGTAAGTTGTTGTTTGTTTTTATTTTGTTTTTCTTAACCTACTTACAACTACAGTTAATGTTGAGAGAATTTCAACTAATTGTAGTGGGGAATGTAAGATGAGATAAACCCACTGTTTATTGTTGATGTGTTTTGTTTAAACTTTGATATTGTTACAAGTAGAACTGTTGCTTTAAGTCTCATACGCTTAACAGTTTTATTTGGTTTAATATCTTTAGTTTTTCCAAAATCTTTATGGATGAAGTTTCCTGATGATCTGGCCTAAGCAACCAGTGAAATGCGCATAGGAATAGCTTATCCCATCAACAATAAATTTCAAGTGTTTTTATCAATAATAAAAACTGGGAATTAAGCACGAATAACAAAATCTTTTGAAATTAAAATTTTGTATTCCCAAAAATTGAAATTACTTTTTGATAATAAACAGACAAGTGCACGGTCTAAAAAACACTTAATTGACAACATATTTTGTAAGTTGTTGTTTGTTTTTATTTTGTTTTTCTTAACCTACTTACAACTACAGTTAATGTTGAGAGAATTTCAACTAATTGTAGTGGGGAATGTAAGATGAGATAAACTCACTGTTTATTGTTGATGTGTTTTGTTTAAACTTTGATATTGTTACAAGTAGAACTGTTGCTTTAAGTCTCATACGCTTAACAGTTTTATTTGGTTTAATATCTTTAGTTTTTCCAAAATCTTTATGGATGAAGTTTCCTGATGATCTGGCCTAAGCAACCAGTGAAATGCGCATAGGAATAGCTTATCCCATCAACAATAAATTTCAAGTGTTTTTATCAATAATAAAAACTGGGAATTAAGCACGAATAACAAAATCTTTTGAAATTAAAATTTTGTATTCCCAAAAATTGAAATTACTTTTTGATAATAAACAGACAAGTGCACGGTCTAAAAAACACTTAATTGACAACATATTTTGTAAGTTGTTGTTTGTTTTTATTTTGTTTTTCTTAACCTACTTACAACTACAGTTAATGTTGAGAGAATTTCAACTAATTGTAGTGGGGAATGTAAGATGAGATAAACCCACTGTTTATTGTTGATGTGTTTTGTTTAAACTTTGATATTGTTACAAGTAGAACTGTTGCTTTAAGTCTCATACGCTTAACAGTTTTATTTGGTTTAATATCTTTAGTTTTTCCAAAATCTTTATGGATGAAGTTTCCTGATGATCTGGCCTAAGCAACCAGTGAAATGCGCATAGGAATAGCTTATCCCATCAACAATAAATTTCAAGTGTTTTTATCAATAATAAAAACTGGGAATTAAGCACGAATAACAAAATCTTTTGAAATTAAAATTTTGTATTCCCAAAAATTGAAATTACTTTTTGATAATAAACAGACAAGTGCACGGTCTAAAAAACACTTAATTGACAACATATTTTGTAAGTTGTTGTTTGTTTTTATTTTGTTTTTCTTAACCTACTTACAACTACAGTTAATGTTGAGAGAATTTCAACTAATTGTAGTGGGGAATGTAAGATGAGATAAACCCACTGTTTATTGTTGATGTGTTTTGTTTAAACTTTGATATTGTTACAAGTAGAACTGTTGCTTTAAGTCTCATACGCTTAACAGTTTTATTTGGTTTAATATCTTTAGTTTTTCCAAAATCTTTATGGATGAAGTTTCCTGATGATCTGGCCTAAGCAACCAGTGAAATGCGCATAGGAATAGCTTATCCCATCAACAATAAATTTCAAGTGTTTTTATCAATAATAAAAACTGGGAATTAAGCACGAATAACAAAATCTTTTGAAATTAAAATTTTGTATTCCCAAAAATTGAAATTACTTTTTTTAATAATAAAGATTAGAACTGCCCGTCTCCACCCAACAAACACGAAGTCAAACCTTTGATATGAAAACGTTTTTCAATTGCTTGATTTTAACATTTAAATTCGAATTGATTAAGATTTGAAAATAAACATTTGACATCAAATGTTTTATCAATTTGATGTCAAAGTGGTATCAAATGTTAAATTCAGATCAAAACTAAACTTGGCAATACTTAAGCGAAAAATAAATGTAAACATTAAAAATGGCGACTAGTTAAATTTTTACTTCGTAATTACAATTTATCAATTACAATGATTAAGAATACGAATTAAAAAAAAATAAAACGGGAAAGTGATCGCGGTGCTACAATCCTTAAAATAACCCTGCGGCCACACGATCAAGTTGTTCCTGAAAGTCTTACATATACTGCTTGTCAAAATTTACATTAATTAAAAGCTGCGACGTGGGCTGCACTCAATTTGTAAGCAATTTACTTTCAAGATGTCATCAAGAAAACAATTTATAAAGACAAACATGTTATCAGCGGCCTAATTGTGGCAGTCGTGATCGAGTACTTTCTCGATTCGAAAGCAATTTTATTTCTAATTCTTTCAGTCGACAGTGAACGAATCGAAATTATTTTGTCAGTATTGTAAAACTCAAATTAATGTTTTACAACACTGAAAAAATAATTCCGATTCATTCAATATTGACTGAAATAATTAGATATTAAATTGCTTTCGAATCGAGAAAGTACTCGATGACGACTGCCAGAATCATGCCCCAGATGTTAAATTGAAAAAAAAATTTCCAAACAAATGGAAAGGTGAAATTGAAAGCAATCTCGTGGTCAATTTAAAAAGTGTAAGTGTGTTAGTAAAAAAGTTAGAGTGTATTGCAAATTAAAACGAATTGAAACCCTGCAGGAGATTGAACTAGTACCAAACTAATACAAAAATAACCAGTACTAGTTCTCAACTGTTAACTTTTCTATACCATCTTAATGCTCAAATTAGCATTGAGTGTGCTTGGAACATCACTAGTACTATTATTTCTAGACGTGTACTAGTACACTTGGACCACATTGGGTGCTTTTTGCGTTAGCATTTTGCATTTTAACCCTTTTTTTTTATAATAAAAATGCCATAAATTAATGATTTGAAATCAAATTTAAGAAGCAGTATCAAAATATAAATATGTACTGGAATTGTAGTTTTGTTACAAAAACTACTATCAGTCTACAAGAAGTGCCCTTGTACTACATCAAGTACTGGTACTCATATGCACTAATATTTTTATATAAAAACTCTAACCCCGTTCGCACTAGTACTTCGTGTTCTAGTAATTGTACTAGTGGCATTTAGACAATTAACTATTAATCTTCTGCAGGGAAGGCAAAACTTGATCGTGTGGCCTCCAAGTAAAAGGGGGCCAAGTATTTTGTCTTTTCAAGAATTAGAAGAACATTATTTCATCTTTTAGTTATAGTGCCGAATGTTTTTCCCACAGTTTATTTAAATTAATAATGAATTTTAATTAAAAAAATAAAGTATATTTTTTTATGTTCCACATTGTATTATAATCCACATTTGAGAATTAGGTTTGAAAGCAAGTTAAAAATAAAGGCATTTTTAAATTTGAAAATAAGTTTCCCTTTTTGTTGTGAATGATATGATTTTCAAATCAATATCAAACGTTTGTCGTTTGAGAAAACGTTTGATATCAAATCATTTTCAATTTGAAATCAAACCTCCGTATTTGTTGGGCAAAAGCAGTTTTGAATTTTCAAACTCAATTCCTTTTTACCTATAGAAATAATGTATCTTGTAGTCTTAGCCCAAACGTCGGTTTTAGATTTGAAACAAGTTCCGGGTGTAATTTATATATCCAGGTACATATGTGAATTTCAAAACGATAGTATTAAGCAGGTGCGATGCATACCGAGCGATTTAAAAATCCATTTCTGAATTACAGTTTAAATTTTTTGTTCAAAATACAGTTCAATTAACATACATACATAAATTAATTAACATTTTTAATAATATAGACCGGAAAAAATGAAAAATGTATTAGAAGTAAATTTTTAAAGATACTGAAAACGATATTATCGGTTTTAAATCGTTTTATTTTCAAAATCGTGTTTTATCTCTTGAAATTCATCAAAAAGGTCAATCCCATCTAAGCGCAATCGTTCAATCAATATGAAGTAACTGATTTATTAAAAAGATTTTCTAATTTAATTAATTGTTTTGCCGAGCGCGCCTTACATAAAAAATTATATGAGCTCCAATTTTTCAACAACGAAACGTAGGGGCTGAGTCCTGATTGGGTATTGAGAAAAAGTTTTCGATCTTAGAAACAGTGCGAATGAACCGTTGCCCAAATATTTGAACCCATTGTGGAATACAAATGTATGCTGATGATGTACAATTGTACTTAAGTACCAAAATAGACAGTGTAAGTTCTTGTATTCATCTTATAAACCATGATCTTAATAAAGTTCATCACTGGGCGTGTATGAATGGTTTGTGCATAAATCCATCGAAATCTAAATGCATTTTCATATCCAAAAATAATAAGAAAGCACTTAATAATAATGCTTCATTATTAATCAACAACGATAAAATCGATTTTGTGCCATCGTCATCAAATTTAGGAATTACGTTTAATTCTGAACTTTCTTGGTCTAACCATATCTGTATTATTGCAGGAAAAGTACACGGAATGCTTAGGAACTTATGGGCTATTCAATATTTCACTCCATTTAATATAAGATTGTTACTAGCTAAAACTTATCTAATACCGGTTTTACTATATGGATGTGAAATATTTGCCAATTGCGACACCTCCGATTTTCATAGACTTGAGGTAACCTATAATAATATAGCTAGATATGTATTTAACCGTAGGAGAACTGATAGTATTTCGTCGTACTCCTTTCAGCTTTATGACATGAGCTTTAAAAATCTACTAAAATTTAAAAGCCTCCTCATGATGCATAAGATAATATATATACAGGAGCCCGAATATTTATTTAGGAGAATTATTTTTGCCAAATCTCCACGCGGTAAAAATTTGATTTCTCAAAAATATAAATGTCTTATCTCTTCGAGACAATTTTTTAACTACACAATTAGTCTCTGGAACAAGTTACCATCACGTCTTCAAACACTAAGCAACACTTTGGCCTTTAAGAAGGAATTATTAAAGTATTCTAAAAATCTTTAATATAGCTTAAATATATCTATATCCATTTAATTATAAATTGTTTTTATTTATTATTTATTTATTTTATTGAACGCATTGTATAACTTAATTTAATAATTCAATTTTTATATGTTTAATTGCCATGTAACTTACTGTCACTGTAAATTATAAGATTTATATCTTGTTGTGATAGGTATTAAAATAAATAAAAAAAAAAAAAATAAGTAAATATGTTTAATTGTTCTACTTCCATTTTCCAATGCTTATGTGGAGCGAATATTTAATCTGCTTTTACACACATCAATTTTGCCTGAAGCAAGTCTCTTTAATTTTCCTTTAATCTGTTCTGAATAATATCAAAAGTTGCGGACGTATTTTTTATCCCGTTTAAAAAAAAAATTTCTTTTTACTAACTTACAACTACAATTCGAGTCGGAAAAAAGCCAACCAATTGTAGTGGGGAACATAACATAGGGTCTTCAACTGACAATTTTTTGTCATACCAAACGTCAAAGTCTATATAAAAAAAACTCGAAAATGTTTGTCAGCGTTTTTTTAATATGAAGTTTGACGTTTGGTATGACAAAAAATTGTCAGGTAAAGACGCTATGTAAGAAAAGATAAACTCACTGTTTATTGTTGTTGGTAGGAATGGGCAAAAAATATCGATATATCAAAATATCGATATTTAAATAAAAAATAATCGATAAATATCGCCGATATTTAATATACCGATATATCGATATTGAAATACGACTATCGAATTCGATATTTTTTAAAGTCAGTCTTCATTAAAAACTCTAAATTTTAGCCGTTTTTCGAACAAAATGTTTTTTTAAGAATTGGCATCACTGCATGCATCATATGTTTTTTAAACTAATATGAAGATCTAAAATACGTGAGCCAAGATAGCGTCGACGAAATAGCGTCGAATTTGGGAATTTTAAAACCGGGAAAGCAAAATGCCCAAATTGTGGTGATTTGCAGAATAAAAACAAAAAGTTAGCGTCGAATTTAGGAATTTTAAAAGGGGAAGTAAAAATAACTAATATTTTTAATAAAAATACAAAAAATAGTTAACACAACATAAAAAATACACTTTTAGGAACAAAATGACCGATGCGTGCAAAAAATCGTTCGGTTAGTTCCCGAGCTATATGAGTTCATCCAAAATGGTCAGTAAAAAGCGGTGCTAATTTATCCCATGGAACACAGGCTCTTGCACGGTATAAACTGTATATATTCTGAAAGTAAATCGTTTCCCCTTCTTAAATTCCTAAATTCGACGCTAACTTTTTGTTCTTATTCTGCAAATCACCATAATTTGGGTATTTTGCTTTCCCGGTTGTTAAATTCCCAAATTCGACGCTATTTCGTCGACGCTATCTTGGCTCACGTATCTTAAATGATTGGCATTTATAAGAAGCAGTGCCGGTTACAAGAAGCAGATTGACAGGGGAGCACATAAAACAGAGAGTGCTCCTGATGCCCATATCTGATGATTATTGGTTTAACTAAAACAATCAAGAACATTTCCAGTTAAAGTTTGTACTTTTGGGGTGCAACTCAATTTTTATGGTAAATTGGTACTTCCATGACTTATTTACTACTATTTAAAATTTTCGTATTATACTTTTTTTTAGATTTCATATGGTTTTTTTTTGTATTCTTCCCTTTTGTTTTTGTTATAATTGAATTTTTTGTTTTGATTGAATTTTTTGTTCTTATTAATTTTTTAAATAAAAAGTAACAATGTAATTACATATTACAATAAAATTAAAAATCGACTTTTTCAATAGATCTGATGAATTGCATCAACACTAATGTCCACAATAAATTTTGGAATCTTTCAACCAAAATTACCGATTTTATTACCAAAAAACAAACGGCCCTATCTACAAAAGATTATATGATACGCGCTAAAAGACCTTACTAACAGTTTGCATTATATACAACATTGTCAATTGTCAAAACAACTGGTAGGTTTTAGAAGAAAAATAAATTATAAACAGTTAAAGGCAATTTATCGATTAACATTTTTAATAGTAATTTGCTTCTCCTGTAAAATTTTAAAAATGTTAGATAGGGCGTTTTGCGTTTTAGGTAATGATATATTATGTTTGTTCATAAATATGTATGTATGTACAAAGGTACACTGAATTTTTTAATTTGGTAATAGTTTCAGCGAAAAACGTTCGACATATCGATATTTTTTGAATAATTACTATCGATACTCCTAAAAAATATCGATTCGATATACATCGATATAATTTTTCAATTTGCCCACCCCTAGTTGTTGGTTTGTTTTAGCTTTGATATTGTTACAAGTAAAACTGTGAGTGTTTGTTTTAGATTTGATATTTTTATAAGTAAAACTGTGAGTGTTTATAATTCTTATTCGCTTTACAGTTTTATTTGTATTATATTTTAAGTTTTTTAAAAATCTTTGGAAAAAGGTTTTCTGTTGATCTGGCGTAACCAACCAGTGAAATGCGCATAAAAACTAGCTTTCCCTCAACAGTAAATTTCAGTGTATTTATCAAAAATAAAATGGGGAATTAAGCACGTCATAGTGAAATCTTATTAATAATAAATTTCGAAATTTTGCTAAAAAAAATGTATATTTCTAAAACGACTGCGTAGATAAAAAAAAGTTTAAGCCTAACTTAACACTTTCGCTACAAGTTTTTACTGGGTTACTTAGAAAATCAACTTTTTGGATTTTTATTATAATTGGCCCTAACAACAACAATCACTTTTGAAAAAAATTTACCCTAAATGTGTTTTTTGGACTGTATTCATATAGATACATATTTCGGTTATGGTAAAGAAATTTTGTTAAAAAAAAACTAACATAGATAGTGGAATAATGCACGGACCGCTATAAGATTCGCCAAAAATTCGTTCTTTTCGAGCGGAAATCACACTGTAAAATTTCGTGAAGATCGGACCATAATTTACTTTTAGACCCATATAAGCCATACTCCCGGAAAACAGTTTATTACGCCTAAAACCGTAATAAAAAATGCCATCAGAATAAAATTTAATACTTCACAGTTTTATAAGACTAGAAATCACAATAATAAATTTCGTGATGATCGGTCCATAATTTGCAATAGGCCCCATATAAAAACCACTCAGCAGCATCAAACATAAAATTTTTTTTATATGTATTGTTGTATATTATTCAACACCTAACTTGCGTTTGTACCCATATGAATACATACAATGTTTACAAAAGCTGCACAGCTTTTTTCCGGCTTAAAACAAAAAACTATTGATGCAAAAAGTTAAACAAAGCTTTTTCTTTATGTTGGATGTGTTTCTTTTTTAAACATGGTCATATATATATATGTTATTTGAAAGATAAAAAAACCTTTTAAAAAAAAAAAAATAAATAAATAAATATAAAAAAACCTTTTTGTAAAAATGCTATATTTTTTGCAATTTTGTAAAAATCCAAGAGGTTTTCATTAAAAATGATGCATAAGATCTTAAAAAACAATAACATGCCGATATCTAAGCCAATTCTTCGACCTGGAGATTGTCAGATGCCTCCAAAGTTGAGTGTATCCATATGGATACAATATAGCAAAAGGGTTAAAGGTAATTTTATTGCGGAATCACGGTTTTTATTTCGTTTTTGAGTTACACGAATTTATGTTGTGCAACCTCCTCCGTTTTCGAAATAACAGTATATCACAAAAACAAGATCTAACCTAAAAGATTTACCCGCCCAATGCAAATAAAATAAACACTGAGAACTTTTATTTTATCATCTTTTGAATTTATAGTGACTTTTAGTGGCGGCACAAACAACAATTTTTGTGGCAAAAGCACGGCATTTTCAAAATGAAAACGATTTTGATGTCTGCAAAAACCAGCGAAAAACAGAGACTACATCAGAAGCAATTTGCATGTACAACAATTGTGACAGACATGCAGAATTACATGTGCTTATAGTAAAAACATATCGTGTATGAGAGGCTAAATACGATAATGTACAGACTTATAGCAAGAAACTCCTCGAATAAAACATCAACCAAACTACGGACATCTCGAAACTACAATATTCAACATAAGCTACCTACCTATATATATATATATGTACCTATATTGGCATTGATATAAACATTCGAGAGAACTGATGAATTTGCATATTATTTCACCCCCTACTTTATAATCGTTTATTTTCAAAACCATTTGCGCTGGAAATTTAAAACTTTTTGAGCATTATTAATTGCTGTTTCAAACAGCATTAAAAACAGCAAATACCACAATGATCAGAATATCAATAGAGAAAAGGTAACACCCCACCCCCTTGTACTAACTTAACACAAATTTTCGTAAGTGCGTAGGTATTAATTCAAGTTTATTAATTATTGGGTGCATATAAGCGATAAATATAGATATACATGTATATGTATATAGTTATAAATAAATGGCATAAAATACAGGATAAAGAAAATTTAATTAGCAAAAAAAAAATACTTCATTAAAGAATAAATTACTTGCGTTAAATCTTTAACTAACTTTCAATATTACACTTTACAACACTCCATTCACAGTTTAGATCGAATAAAGATAATTCGTTACGACCCTTAATTTCACGTCTATAAATATCCTGCCCTATAACGCACATTTTATAGCCATTTTGAGAAAAATAAACCTGACCATCATACGAATACTCAATTTTCCACATGCTATTTGAATTAGTGTCCAAAGCGAAAACAACCTTCGTTTCTGGGTCCATAGCGTAATAAGCTTTGTACTCAGTACCCTGTAGAATTACTCTTAGTTTATTTTCATCAGCAGATTTAACTTCTTTAAATTCAGCCTTAATATGGCCTGTGCTATCCACTGGTTCAATCTTATACCACAGCCAAACGGCTCGACCAACGGCTCGACCACTTGGCTTCCTCATTTCGTCAGTGGATGTATATAAGAAACTCGAATGTTTTACATTAAAAAGACAAAAACGCGGCTCAAAAAATAACACTTTTAAATTATTAGGCAGCATTTCTATTATATCTTCCACACTTGATTTTAAGCTCTGAGTCGTGTTAGCGTACATATCATCTTTTCTTATTTTATACAACATGTACGAGATGTTTTGTAAAAATTCGTATTTATCTATACGTTGTCCTTTGATAACACTATCGGTATCTTGCCACAGTGCACGCAGCATCATTTCAAAAATTTCCGAATCATCTGGCTCATACATAGTCCATAACAAGGCAGGCAACACAAGTAAATTGTGTTTTAAAATAATTTTCTTTATGGCTTTGGCGAATATACGTTCAACAATTTGTTTAGGATAACGATTAAATATCTCTTTTAGTCTGGCTTCAGATGAGAAAACATTACCCGAATCTATGTCACGGGCCAATATATCTACATATTTAGTTATTAAAGCTGGTTCCCTTTTAGTGCATAATTGGTCTAAGCCAGGTTGTCCTGCTTTTATTATTTTGGAGACATTGGCCAATATATCTGCATAATTAGTCATTAGAGCTGGTTCCCTTTTAGTGCATAATTCGTCAAAACCTCGATGTCCTATAAATATATTGTAGATTTCGCTGGTTGATTCTGACGAGTCGTCACTTTGGCCAAAAACAGGCAACGATTGAAGAGAGCAAATTAGTACAACCGTGAAAACTATTTTGATGGTTTTCATTTTAAAAAATTTTAATTAACTGAATGAAGTCGATTCTTTTTGCAGCTGATATTTATACGTTTTCACTTGGATCTTATTAATATTTATTTTATAATTAAAACTGATATCTTTGTTAATGTAGTAGTTGTTAAGAAGTAAATGATAATACAAACTGCGCTAATGGGCTTAAAATGTAATACAATACAAATAGGAATTAATAAATTGCCTATGTATTTATAAGAAAAAAATTAATAAATATGTGTGTGTGTGTATACAATTGTAAAATGTACTCAGCTAATATTGATTACCCAGCAAAAACTTACATTGCAAAGTAATGAGTTAAAAAGCTAATATAACGACTCTTCACTTCTTATACATTGGCATTTTAACTCATTATTTTAACACGGTGATGTCATTGGAGGCAAGTACTTATCACCCTCGCTTACAAATAGGGAGTTAAATAGGTCATTACCACATTCGCTTACAAATAGGGACTTAAATAACTTATTACTCCGATGTCACCAAAATTACAACTAACATGTAGTGTAGTCCCGTGATAGGTCTTTGGTGGTAGAGACCGGTTCTAGTTCTAACACTTTATATGAATAAGACCTATCACTTTTACATTGGGTTGTCATTGGAGGGGGTCAATTGACACCATTTAACCAGTCACAGGTCTATACTCCATGAACGTACTTAGTGTCAGTTACTAAAATGTGGTATTATTTCAATACAATGTAGCATTATTTCAATAAAACAAGTCCTAGAATTAAATTCAAGAACCAAATTTTAGAAAGTACCAAAAAATGTGTTACAGCACCGGTGAAGACTGTACTGAAATTCATTACTTTTTCTACTTTTTTGTTCTTCATAAACCCGTTAAGGGATTGGTTCTTCTTTCACAGGTCATGAGTCCTTTATTTTTGTACTTGTTCTATTTTCACAAGCCCCAGGACTACTCTGTTGGGCCAATTGACACAAATTTCCCGCAGGGTACTTTCAATAATGTAAAAAAAATTTTTGTTTTATAATTTTTTTAATTATTTTTTTTTTCTATTTTTTCTTATATTATTTTTTTTCTATTTTTTCTTATTTTATTTTACTTATTTTATTTTTTATTATTTTTTTTCTGTCTCTGGCAGGATTCGATCGCGCAACCTCGGTGCTGATAGACTAGCTCACTACCAGCTTGTCTACTGGGGCAGTGTAGTTTTTGTATAAAAAAACTATGTTTTTTACTCAATTAAGAGCGCTAATCAACTCATACACAAGTACTTAGGTATCAGATTATATGTCAGCCATTACTAAACTACTTCTATGTAATGCAGATGGTATGAAGTAGTCATTGAAAAGTAAGTGCTTCAGTAATGGCAAGTCATTACCAAGTTTTTGCTGGGTACTAATCGTTGTTTTATTTTAACTTTAAATGATAAGTACGTTAACTGTCAGTTTTGACCTCTTATTATTATTATCATTTAAAACTATTTGAAAGCTATCTGAGTTGTAGGAAATTTTACGTTAGGGTTGGCAATATTCTCAGCAAAGAAGCCAATTCAGACAATGGAGTACCACAAGGTTCGAAATTAGGTCCGATACTGTACATATTATACACGAATGAACTAACCAAATTGTTAACAACTTGTGAGACATTCTCTTATGCAGATGACACGGCAATAGTAGTGGCACATAAGAACTTAGACGTGGCAGTAAAAATAATGCAAACACAACTGGATATTGCAACAAAATGGTGTCATGATCATGGACTAATTATCAACGCAACCAAAACAAAACTGATGCATATCAAATCACCATATATCAGATACCACGATATAAAGATAAAATTTCACGATGTTGAATGTCTACATAGAACCGGAACTCAGAACTTCAACTACGACACCGATCAGTGCAGTACTGTGATCGAAATCGTAAACACCTACAAATATCTCGGTATATATATCGACCATAATTTTAAATGGAAAACTCACATCCAAGAAGTACACAAGAAACTTCGAAAATCTTCATATATGATGTATCAGTTAAGCAACTGTTCCAATGACAAAGTTATGAGGCAAGCTTACTTCTCATTTGTAGAGTCACATATACGTCATGGCATCACAGCATGGGGAAACTCATCATACTGCAGTAAACTTCAGCAAATTCAAAATAAAATAATCAAACTGCTAAAACCATCTACAGTCGTCAATAATTCTACACAAACACAACACAACACACAAACACAACACACAAACAACAACATCCCGCCAAGAATTCAACATAACAACTATGCTAAAGATCGCAACGTTTTAAACGTTTTCAATATATATCGAACAACACTTGCAATAGAATTCTATAATGACACCAGATTTTTATACAAAATTGACCACAACCACCAAACACGAAGCAACATTCAAGGAAAGTTCAAAGTCCAAAAATTCCGTAATGAATATAGCAGAAGCACCTTACCAGTAATGTTACCAACAATCTTCAATACAATACCCAATGATGTTCTTTCTAGAAGCAACAACAGTAGAGCCAGAAACAAAGTCCTAAAAACACATTTTATCAATACACAATGAAGAAATGAATTAAAACAATAGAAAATAAGTCTTATTGTAAATTTAAATTAGAATGTAAAAAAAAAAAAAAAGTATTAAAACTTCTTTTGTATATTTGATGTTTACTATACCCACCTGCAGATAAGCCATAACGGCTTCGCAAGGTTATACTAACACTAAATTGTACACTGAATAATTAATAATAAAGTGAATAAAAATTAAAAAAAAAAAAAAAAAAAAAAAAAATTATCATTATTATTATTATTATTATTATTATTATTATTATTATTATTATTATTATTATTATTATTATTATTATTATTATTATTATTATTATTATTATTATTATTATTATTATTATTATTATTATTATTATTATTATTATTATTATTATTATTATTATTATTATTATTATTATTATTATTATTATTATTATTATTATTATTATTATTATTATTATTATTATTATTATTATTATTATTATTATTATTATTATTATTATTATTATTATTATTATTATTATTATTATTATTATTATTATTATTATTATTATTATTATTATTATTATTATTATTATTATTATTATTATTATTATTATTATTATTATTATTATTATTATTATTATTATTATTATTATTATTATTATTATTATTATTATTATTATTATTATTATTATTATTATTATTATTATTATTATTATTATTATTATTATTATTATTATTATTATTATTATTATTATTATTATTATTATTATTATTATTATTATTATTATTATTATTATTATTATTATTATTATTATTATTATTATTATTATTATTATTATTATTATTATTATTATTATTATTATTATTATTATTATTATTATTATTATTATTATTATTATTATTATTATTATTATTATTATTATTATTATTATTATTATTATTATTATTATTATTATTATTATTATTATTATTATTATTATTATTATTATTATTATTATTATTATTATTATTATTATTATTATTATTATTATTATTATTATTATTATTATTATTATTATTATTATTATTATTATTATTATTATTATTATTATTATTATTATTATTATTATTATTATTATTATTATTATTATTATTATTATTATTATTATTATTATTATTATTATTATTATTATTATTATTATTATTATTATTATTATTATTATTATTATTATTATTATTATTATTATTATTATTATTATTATTATTATTATTATTATTATTATTATTATTATTATTATTATTATTATTATTATTATTATTATTATTATTATTATTATTATTATTATTATTATTATTATTATTATTATTATTATTATTATTATTATTATTATTATTATTATTATTATTATTATTATTATTATTATTATTATTATTATTATTATTATTATTATTATTATTATTATTATTATTATTATTATTATTATTATTATTATTATTATTATTATTATTATTATTATTATTATTATTATTATTATTATTATTATTATTATTATTATTATTATTATTATTATTATTATTATTATTATTATTATTATTATTATTATTATTATTATTATTATTATTATTATTATTATTATTATTATTATTATTATTATTATTATTATTATTATTATTATTATTATTATTATTATTATTATTATTATTATTATTATTATTATTATTATTATTATTATTATTATTATTATTATTATTATTATTATTATTATTATTATTATTATTATTATTATTATTATTATTATTATTATTATTATTATTATTATTATTATTATTATTATTATTATTATTATTATTATTATTATTATTATTATTATTATTATTATTATTATTATTATTATTATTATTATTATTATTATTATTATTATTATTATTATTATTATTATTATTATTATTATTATTATTATTATTATTATTATTATTATTATTATTATTATTATTATTATTATTATCCTGGGGCTCCTAGGCTCAGAGCTACCATGGTGGGTCAGTAGGTGACGGATAACTGAACGGCCTACATATATGTAGGTTAGCTGCGAATCAAATAAGCAGTCCCAGATCATTGAGCGGTGAAAGCTGAGGGTATACTAAAAAAGGGTATTAACGCCCAGAGACGTTTTCACGACATGGCGAATTGAAGCCGCCATCTAACTAGGCGTCAACCCACAAGGGGTGCCTTCTATAGGGGGCAAACTGGAGAGTGATGCCTCCGTGGTTCCCCTAATCAACGTTGAAGACCTGGATACGAATATGGTACACGAAATGGATACATTATTATGAATGGTATGCTACGGGCCGACAGATATGGCATTCTGTTACCTGAGTAGATGGTGAGTGACATCCCATCGAAATGGCTTCCAGGCTAATGTCATAGCTGCCTCCGTCCCAATAAAACCTTGGCAGGCCTCAGGGTACGCTCCTTATCTTCGTCGTCATTAGGTTGGCCATGCAGGTTTAGTTGATACGACATCCTAATTAATGCCCGACCTGGCTCTGAACACAAGCGCCCATAAGGTCTTGTGTCAACCCTCGCGAGGACCTCACTGCTTGCAAAGGCACCCTCGGGGTCAATGAAAGGGCGACTGCATAACGAGTGAGGATAACGGCTCTCGAGTTGGGACCCAAAAGTGAAAATGACTACAAATATCGAAACCCCAAAATCCCAAAAGATCATCGAAGGAGGAGAAAATGTTTTTCGCAGCTGTTTAAGAACAAAGCGAACTCCAGAGAATTCTCCCGCTATCACGATAAATGTCGAAGAAGACACCCAAGCAAATATCGAAACACCACAAGGAAGTGTTATCGATACTCACGCAGAGAGAGCTTTTCCAACCTACAACTCACCAAGGCAAGAATTCATTGCCAAAATGAGACTGTCAGAGGAAGAAGCCTTAACGAAGTGCCAAAATGTTCTTCAAAGAATAAAATCGGCCATAACCAGGCAAAAGAATATCAATAGAGATGTTCAAAATGGCGTTTCAGAGCTGGACGAACTACTAGATGTAATTTCCGACTACCGAAGAAACTGGAAAACCGCAGAAGAAGAGAGAGAAGTGAGTAAAGCCCAAAAAGCGAAGCAGATCTGCCAAGACACTCCAAGAATTCCGGCATCTCATAAGAAAAGAAGTGCAACAAGCCCAGCAGAAACCAACCCCGAGAAGAAACAAAGGAAAAAGGCCACCGGGAATCTTACACCCATAGTACCCATAGAAGCTCAAACTGTAGACGCAACAGAAAAGAGAGGAGGTAAAAAAGGCCGAAGAAAACCACGAAGAAAACCACGCCCCAAGGGACCCAAGAAACGATCCGACGCTGTTGTTATAAAACCTCGAGAAGGGCACAGCTATGCGGATGTTCTTAAAAACCTTAGAGCTAAGGTTAATCCGGAAGAAACAGAAGTGGCGATCCAATCCGTTCGGAAGACAAAATCCGGTTCCATACTCCTGGTAATGGGTAAAGGAGGAAGAAAGGACGAATTTCGGGAGGCGATTACGGGCACATTAAAAGAGGAGGCCACGGTACAATGTATGAAACCCATGGCCACAATAGAAATTCAGGATCTCGACTCCCTGACAACTGAAGAAGAAGTACTCAGGGCCATAAGCAACTTGGTCAGAATAAAAATGGAAGACACAAATGTACGTCTGACGGCTACAAATAGCAGGGAACAAAAGAGAGCTTTTGTGTCCATGCCAGCAGCTGATGCAAATGCATTACTTGATAAACGGAGAATTCTAATAGGATGGACATATTGCCGCATACGGTACAAGGAAGATGTAAAGCGCTGCTTTAAATGCTTCGAATCAGGGCATGTTCAGTGGGATTGTAAAGGACCTGACAGGAAGGGTATGGGTCTGTGCATAAGATGCGGCCAGAAGGGCCACAAAATGAAAGAATGCGGGAACCCTCCGAAATGCTGTGTCTGCTCACAGAGCGAGAACAGACCAACAGATCATATGCCTGGATCCCGAAGCTGTAAACCACCTCAAACCAGAACATCATGAGATTTTTGCAAGCCAACATGCACCGAGGAAAAGTGGCACACGCTCTTCTGCCACAAATCGTTAAAGAACAGGACGCTGATGTGATCATCATCTGTGAACAGTACGCGAAAATGAGAAATGGGCTATGGTACGAGGACGAGTCGGGAACCGCCGCAATATGGGTTCCTTGTTCCGGACATATCCACATAAGAAATAGTGGAAAAGGAAATGGATTTGTTTGGCTACAGATCGGAAACCTTAAGCTGATAAGCTGCTATCTCACTCCAAGTGATAACATTGATTCTTTCCAAGCGAAACTTGACATGATCGAAGACCTTGCCAGATGCCAAGGGGGTGACCTTATAGTAGCGGGTGATTTCAACTCCCGCGCAATCGAATGGGGACTGAAAAATACTGACTCTAGGGGAAGAAGAATACTGCAAATGATTGCACGATTGGGGTTGACGACCTCTAACATTGGTAGTGTCGCAACTTTCAGACGTCCTGGGTGCGAAGGCACTATCCCAGATGTGACTTTTGTCTCCGAGAGAATGGCAAATAAAGTGAAAGACTGGAGAGTTTTGGAAATATACACAGCTAGTGATCATCAATATATATCGTTCTGCATAAATGATGACGAGGGCGATCAAGCTAGTAAGCCCTGCAGGTCCACCAGAAAATGGCACGTCAATAAGCTTAGCACGCGGAAACTCCTCCACGAGATTGACAGACTTGTTGGAGAACACACAAATGAAGTGGATGCAAGATCAGCAGTGGAAAACACCATGGCCACAATAACAAGATGTTGCAATGGGGCAATGCCGAAAATAAACAAAGCCCCGAAATGGAAACCAGTATACTGGTGGAGTACCTCGATCGAAGAGTCGAGACGAAACTGTATAAAGTCGAGAAGAAGATACACCAGAGCCAGACGCAGAGGTATCGCAGAGGTGGAACACAACGCATACAAAGAAGCCAAAAAACAGCTGCATTACTGCATACACAAAAGCAAGAAAGACAAATGGGAGGAGCTGAGAGCCGACATTAATGAAAACCCATGGGGCCTCGGTTACAAAGTCGTAATGAAAAAACTTGGAATGAGGAACTCAGTAGAAACTATGGATGAACCCACAATGAAAAACATCGTGAACACTTTATTCCCAGAGCATGACTTAAGAACGGACGACTCGGGTACAGAAGCCAGAAATGATATACCCTTGTTCACCACTGAAGAATTGCAGTCAGCTGCCTGCACCCTCAAAAATAGGAAGGCACCCGGCCCAGATGGCATTCCCGCAGAGGTCATCAAGGAGATAGCAACGAACCGCCCCGGGATCTTACTTAAGATGTATAATAGCTGCCTAAGAGAGGGAATATTTCCAGATGTTTGGAAAGAACAAAAACTTGTCCTCATCAGCAAGGGTAAGGGTGACCGGGGATCACCGTCATCTTACAGACCGCTGTGCATGTTAGACACTGCAGGCAAACTGCTCGAGCGACTAATTAAACCTAGACTTGACGAAGCCATCAAAGCTACTGGAGGTCTTTCAAGAAGGCAATATGGATTCCGACCTGGAAAATCAACAATAGAAGCTTTAAGTGATGTGATAAATACCGTGGAGGCTGCACAACATGGAAACCATTTTTCGAGACCTGTTATACTCTTAGCGACCCTAGACATCAAAAACGCCTTTAACAGCTTAAGGTGGATGGATGTGATACACGCTTTGGAGAGAATTTTTTATATCCCAGAATACTTAGCGAAAATTATCAAGGACTATCTAAGGAACCGAGTTCTGATATATGACACCACCCAAGGAACTAGGAGAATGCAAATCACATCAGGGGCCGCCCAGGGATCTATTCTGGGGCCAGACCTCTGGAACGCAACATATGACGAGATTCTAAAGATAGAGATGCCAGACGACACATTTCTTGTGGGATACGCGGACGACATTGCGGCGGTCATCAAAGCGAGGGACACGGAGCAGGCCCAACGAAAATTACGACAGGTTATGATCCGAACAAAGAGCTGGCTGGATTCCCATGGCCTGCAATTGGCCATGCACAAAACGGAACTGTTGCTGCTAACCAGAAGACACATTCCAACCGTGGTGGATATGCACGTGGGTGACCT